>OX327709.1:27500-10027500 GCA_946807835.1 Ailanthus altissimus
CCCTCACCCTCAAACCCCAAATCCCAAACCCCTAAACCCCAAACCCTCAATCCTCAACCCTCAACCCTCAACCCTAAATCCTAAACCCTAAACCCTAAACCCTAAACCCTCAACCCTCAACCCCAAACCCCAATCCCCAAACCCACCAAACCCCAAACCCCCAAACCCCCAACCCCCAAACCCAAACCCCTAAACCCCAAACCCCTAAACCCCAAACCCTTAAACCCCCAAACCCTAACCCGAAACCCTAAATCCCAAACCCTAAACCCCAAACCCTAAAACCCCAAAACCCTAACCCCTAACCCCTAAACCCCCTACCCCCTAACCCCCTAAACCCCGAACCTCGAAATCCAAAACCCCGAACCCGAAGCCCCGAACCCCGAACCCTAAACCCTAAACCCCAAACCCCAAACCCTAAAATTTAAAACCCTAAATCCCAAAATGATAAACCTTAAACCATAAATTCTAAACCTTTAGCAAAGGTCAAATAACTTCATTTCATTCTAATATGTCTATAGTAATTAGAATAGAATGAAACTCATGAAGAATATGTCTACTAAAACCCTAAACTTGAATCCTAAAATCTTGAAACCCTAAAACCCTGAAACCTAAACCCTAAACCCCAAAATCTCAAACCTAAAATCCCTAACCAAAAACCCCTAACCCTTAACCCTGAACCCTAAACCCTGAACCCCGAACCCGAAACCCCAAACCTGAAGCAACAAACCCCATACCCCCAATCTCTAAACCCCAACCCTAAACCCTGAACCTTGAACCCTAAAACCCTAAACCCCAAAATTTAAAACCCTAAATCCCAAAATGAAAAACCTTAAACCATAAATTCTAAACCTTTAGCAAAGGTCAAATAACTTCATTTCATTCTAATATGTCTATGGTAATTAGAATAGAATGAAACTCATGAAGAATATGTCTACTAATGCCATATATGTCATGTAAGTATATTTCTATCCTATATAAAAGTTAACACAACCTTCTGTTCAAGCCAACCAACGTCATCGCCATTGTTACGATCGATAAGAAGTTAAAATAGATGCATTTCAAAATTCCTTTAAGATTCCATTCAACAATCTATCTCTTCTCTCAAAAGTTTCTTTTTTAGTCATGTTAGTAATAATCACACCTTCGATAAATGTCTGTAGCCACAGTTTATTAAATAATAATATTTATTTGTAAATTATTTTTAAATATAGACATATTAAAAGTGATCATTAGAGCATTCAGTAACTTATGGTCAAATAAGTAATTAAAGAGGTAAGACATTTTTTTATGGCATAATTTTAATTATAAACATCAATTAGAGGGTCAATTAGGTGGTTATTATTGGTCTAAAGACCAAGCCAAATTTAATTAAAAGAAGTTTTAATTAAATGGGCTTTTACTTAATAACATGGGTTATTAGAGCACAGCCCTTGATTTTTAGTGGAACAGCCTTGGGTTAACTTAGAAGAATTTGTATATTATAAGATAATAAGGACTATGCTTTTTAAGTTGAAGCTAAAAAGCTCATGAGTCTTGCAATCCCTCTATTAGTTCAAATCCTAATCAAACTCTAATTTTTTAATTCTAATCTAATTCAAAACTTGGTATCAAAGCCTCCTTATTTCATATTATATGTATAATTTATTTTCATATGTGGTAGCAATTATTTATTGTGACACCAATTGCATATTTAATCTATATTTGTTATTTTTATTAATTATGTGTTGAATAATTATGGCCAATAATTCATGGTTAGATATTTGTTTATATTTTCTTGGGAATTGTAACAAGAGGAGGTGATGAAATAATATCTCAATTTCTCCTCTTGGTTATATTATTTCATGTTGATTCTTTATATTTCTTTGTAAGCCAAATAAAAGGCTTAAGATTTTTATTTGTAATCTAAAGAATATATTTTAATATTTTGGTTGTAAAACAAAAAAATAGAATTACAACAATTATAACTAGAAAAATTCTTTTTACGTATTCTTACGTAGAAAAAGAATTTGGTTATTACCATTCTCTCAAATTTGAATATTAATAATTTTAAAGATTGAGGAAAGGTCACCGTGCTGACACTTCTTGAGTTTAAAGATTGAGGATAGTAGAGAATATTACAGCCAATCAAACCATAAACCCTAAAACCTAACCTCTAAACCCTAAACTTTAACCCCTAAAACCCAACTCCTAAACCCTAAATCCCCCGAACCTAAAACTCCAAACCCTAAAATCCTAAACTTGAACCCTAAAATCCTAAACCCTAAAACCCCAAAACCAAAACCCCTAACCCTTAACCCCGAATCCAAAACCTCAAACCCAAAACAATAAACCCTAAACCCCTAAAACCCCAATTTCCAAACCCCAAACCTTAAACCCCAAATTCTAAACTTCAAATTCAAAATCCCTAATTCCTAAACCTTTAAACTACCCTAAACCTCAAATATTAAAATCCTTAAACCCCGTACACTAAACTGCTAAACCCTTAAACCCCTAAATCCCTAAACCATAAAATTCCTTACTCTTTTTATAATGAAAAGTTCGACGATTAACTTGTTTCAATTCCGGAGTGTTAATTATCGAGAAGCTTGGATGTTAATTTTCCAGTTAAAATATCGGTTTAAACTTAGTTGATTTAGGCGGTGGAGATCTCCAAATCAACTCCGGTAAAATATTGCCATCTTCGTTGATTGCTTTCATAGTTGCCACTTGCCAGCATTGTTGTTTTCTCTTAATCTGTTGGGTGAATTCTTTTTTTTATTATCGTAGATCCGATGTTTTGTTGAGGAAGTTCCTAACCAACTCAGTTAAGAGCTTCGTGACGCTTTCATGCTAAAGGCGAGAGAAAATGTCGGCCATACAAGAAAATAAAAACATGTAAAACCGGTTCCTGAATCGACACGATGCCCAACCTCCAAGAAAACGAAAAGATGTCTCTAGAGTCTAGAGTTAATTCGACTCTTCTCTGTTACATAATTTCACTCGTGTGAGATCTCGCGTCGCACGTGCGATTCAAATGGTGACTTAAACCTTCGTTTTTCCTCTCCAATACCTTTTTATACGAAATCGTCAATCATCTTATCGCTGTTCGCTTCGGAACCTCTCCACAGCGATTATTGATGCTTCCTTTTGTAATTCAGGTTCGTTTTCTTTGAATGTTCCATTTACTTGACCTTTTTAGCTCTGTGAAGCTTTAGATAGGCGCAGTTGCTGTACCGATTATGTCTTTTTTTTCATCTCGTTCACTTCTTAAACGTTCGCTGCTTTATGATCTATGTATTTGTTTGGGTTATCTAACTAATGTCGAATTTGCAACGCTTGTTTCTCTGCAAATTACCTCATTTGGTGCACAAAACTTCTTGAATTCCGAAATATGATTTTGTTTTAGTTTGGCGTGCGTCTACTTGCTCTTGGAAAGAACATAAATACGTAAGGCTAAATATGATTTAATTTCTTATTCTGAAATCTTTGAGTTTGATGATTCACTTAGTTATTATTTGCACGAGTTTTCTTTTCAAAATAAATGCTACGAATTGTGTTGTTTTGGGATGAGATGTTTGATGTTTTTCCATATTTCTGGCTATCTTATTAGTACTTTGTCATCTTTTGCTTTAGATATAGGTGTTGCAAAAACTTGAGGATTGTTCAAAATTTTGGACATTGTATACACTGACAATTAGAGAAATACAGAAGGTACGAAAACAGACCAATATTTGTGTTCTCTTGGTCCCTTCTTTCTTTTATATGCCACTTTTTCTGCTCTCATTGATAATGAACCTTGTTTCAATCTATTTGAAACCAAATGCAGATGATCTTCAGATCTCTTGGAATTAGAACTGGAAATATAACAAGATAAGAAAGGGTGAAAAAAAGTAAAGAAATTGTGATAATTGTATAAAACTATTTACTTTTCTATCTATCCGGAAAGTGATGAGCTATCATTTTTTTTCTCATAAGTTCCCTTTTTTGACCTTTCCAGAACCACTGATTCTTTTTGCACTTTTTTCCTTTTCATTTTTTATTCTATTTGCTTGAAAATCAAATTTATTCCACTGTTTTTAATTTTGTCTTGAGAAATCTTTTAAATAACCTACTCGAATTGATGTTGCTGGACTGCCACGGGCCACCCCATGCAAGATGGTTAACAATCAAGGGATGAGTGTCATTTTTTGCAGTCATCTATATATGAACTATGAGAGGAAACCTAGCACTTAACTAAAGTTTAAACTTTGCCCTTTTTAAATTTGTTATTTTTCTTAATTTGCCTACTTTCCTCCCTTTATCTTATTGGTATGCAAACTTTAGAGATTGAGTACGACGGCATACTTTTCACTCATCATTAAGGCTACAAACAAATATGATATTAAGAAAATACTTTTAGATAATGCAATTATTACTGCATGCAAGCACAAATAAATTTGTATAAAACCAGGAAGCGTGGAATATGCTTTCTTTTTCCTCAAGTAAAAGTATGGAATATGCTTTCTTTTACCTCAAGTATTATGTTTTTTGTTCATTTTTTTTTATTTAAACCGTTAATAACAAAGAATAAAGTCCTCAGATTTAAATGGATAACTTCTTACTGATCCCAGGTTTGTAAACTAATAAAAACTGTTCAAGAATTCATATCATTAGTTATATTTTCTTTTGTTAAGTCTAAACTTAATATAAATATTGATGAAATGATATCACTTTATGCATTATTCCTCTACGCCGTGCATTAAATTTATATTTGCTTAATTGATTTTCTGTCAATGAATTGTATCATTGAGACCTGCTGGGGTCTTTAGATTGTCAGTTGGCCCTTCTATATCCAGTGGATTGCTAACTTGAAAATCCATTTTTGAAGTACTGTTGCATGTTATCTGTTGTTTATCCTGCTAATTTGAAATCTTTTACCTGTTTCTTGTGATACTAATTCAAAATCTGTGACCTGTTGTTTGCGACAGTAATTTGAAATCTGTCAGCAGTTGTTTGTCAAACTATCTGAAATTTGTTACTCGTTCTTTGTCATTGTCATTCTCCTGAAATCATCAATGAAGTCATAGTTAAATAGGTGCAGAATTCCAGCAACAACTTCAGGTTTTAGAAAATATTTTGAATTTAGTGCACACTCAATGTAAACTGCAATGATTCTCCTGTGCTATATCTCACCCAAAAGGCCATGTAGGTAGACTTCTAAAACTCTATTCTACGTCAGAATCAACTAAATTTATAAGATCTACTAGATAGATCCATAAACTTCAAACATTTATTAAAATATGTTTCTTTGTAATAAAGGGGTAAACAAAAGCTTTGGATTTTTGTTCTGGACTTGGCAGGGAATGTATGTCCAAAAGTTCCTGAGTACTGAGTGGTATCAAATATCATCCCTTTCGAGTTTCTATTTATTCAGTCATGTAAACAGCTTCTTTTGGGATCAAACTGGAGCACTTCTGTTTCCTTGACATCATATTATTACTTTATTTGGATACCCAGAAATCCCTTGACCTCTTTTGTTCATTGAGCTACTGGTGAACCCTCTACAACTCAGGAACCTAGTGAATATTCTAGGTGGGTGCTTAAGTGGTTTTGAACCCATGACCTCTTGATGGACTCCAAGGGCTTTTACCGCACAAGCCAATCCTTGGGTTAACAAACCTTTTATCTTCTTTTGGGGATAGGAAAACAGATCATTTAAATTTAAACCATAAGATATGACGAATGAAATCAAACAAATAACTGTGGTTTTACTGCTAGTATATTTTAACAAAGGTGAAGGGAAATACTTAAGGATGTTACTATCACATAATAAACAGCTTTTTTGTTATTTAATAACTGACTTTAGTTTCTCACCGGTCATTTCTCACTTATTAATGGATTGGAGTCAATTGTAGTTTGGTCACTTAGTTATGGTTGCCATTAATTTCATGATCTTTCGTGATGGATTTTCTATTTGGTTTTAATATTCATTGAAATTTGAATATTATAATTGCTAAGCTTCAGTTGACTTTTGCCAGAGGGAAGTGAAGCACAAGAAGAAATGGCTGACGACAATACTAAAAGTGAAGACAAAGATTCCACTGCTTCTGCAGTAGTAGAAAAGAAGCGCAGGGGTATCATATTTCGTATTTGGAATGGTCTCTTCAGACTAAAGGGAGATGATTTTGAGAAGAGATTGCAATATATTTCTAAGGAAGAAGCTGCTGTTCTTGCTAGAATGAAAAGGAGATCCCAGACTTGGAGGAGGATGACTAGGCATCTTATTATATTTACTGTCATTTTGGAGGTGCTCTTTCTTTTATTACTTGTCATTTTAGATGCAGTACCTATATCTTATCTTTCTCTTTTTCCCTTTTGGTTTGTTGATCAAATGTATCATTTGGTTTCACTTTCATGATAAGGATTGTTAAAATTTGCAGTAATGCCAACTGATAATACATTTCTTTATGAGTAATTATGAGTCTCCTTCAGCAAGTTATGGAGAGAACTCAATCATGACCATATAAACTTTTTGTATTTTCCATGCTAGTTTTTTAGAAAATCAATTTTTTTTTAATTAACAAATGTTTGTTTAAAATAAATGAAAGGTGGAAAACTTATATTTTATAATGTCTGCTTTGTTCTCTCATTGATTTAAATGTCTGCACAAACTTGAACACTCACTATGGTTGAACTTTGCAAGTTTTTGGCCATCAAATTTTACTCTCTGCTTGAATGGAAAGTTTTCCAAGTTTCCATTGCTTTTTCAACAAATTTTCCATTCAAAAATGAGTTTAGGGTTCAGAGTTGGAGCAGACCTATGAAGATAAATATTCTTTTTATTGTACATTATGTCTTTTGATGGAGAAATGCGCTGTGATATGAGTTCACGACTTCTCTAACTTCTAAGTGTCATGATTATCTTTCCCTCTGGCTCCTTGGATATTTTTCATTACTCGCCTTACTCTTATGATTAATTTTCCTCCTTTGTTCTGCTTACATTTTTATTTCATCTGTCGTAAAATAAGTAGTGGATGATTTGCAATGAAATCTTGAGAATAGACTGCCTTCATTATTTTATCTTTTTTAAGATGTGTGTGATAACCATAATCCTTCAACTTGATGCTTGCTTCTCTTATCAGCTTAATTTTTAAATAATTTCCCTATAATTATATCAACTTTCAGGTTATTGCAGTTAGTTATGCTATCATGACGACAAGATCAATGGAGTTAAATTGGATGATAAGGACACTTCGAGTTTTGCCGATGTTTCTTTTGCCTGCTTTATCTTCTCTTGCTTATTCGGCATTTGTGCGCTTCACAAGAATGTGTATGTGCTTTTAACCTCAACTGTTTTTATTTATTGTGATGTTTTCATTCATTTGTAGTGCTGCTAAAATTTCTTTGATTTCTTCTGTACTTTTATGCTACATATAGTGGCAATAGATGTATCTTCCCATTGATTAAATTTTGATAGTGATTGTCATGACTAAATGCGATAAAAGACCTCATATATTCTTAATATGGAGGCTCTCAGCGGACAGATATATGTTAGTTAACCTATTTTTCTGATGTTTATAGGTGATTGCAAGGACCAGAAAACTCTGGAAAAGCTTCGGGCCGAGAGGCAAGCCAAAATTGACGAACTTAAAGAGAGAACAAATTATTACAGGACCCAACAGCTCATTCAGGTAATTATTTGTGAAGTTTCTGCTAGATGTTCTGTAATCCCCATTCAAGTTCTATTGGTCTGTTAACATTTTGAAATGTGATACAAATGCTTGAGTGCCAGCCTTTGTTTGTTAGGTTTCATTTTACCCTTTTATGTTGTTCAGTTGTTCTGAATTGGTAAGTTAGTCAATAGCAATTTGTAGAATTTTATGGTACATTAAATGAGCTGGTTTTAACGAAGGAATAAGGACACTAGTTTCTGGTGGAAAAGGTTATTGCCTGTTCAAAAGAAATGAATGGAATGCAAGTTTTCATTTTTTTTTTTGTCTAAAGTAGTCTTTGTTTGGCGTTTAAAAGCGTATTGTGAGGTGAAAGAGATGTTGTGTCTTTGCAAATGCATGTATCTGTACTTATGCACATGTTCTCATGCAGAGATATGATCCTGATCCAGCAGCAAAGGCTGCTGCTGCTACTGTCCTGGCATCGAAGCTGGGTGCAGATTCTGGCTTGAAAGTGTTTGTGGGGGATGAATCTACAATCAATGTCCCAACAGGGAAGAGCAATGATGTTGAGGTTGTGCCATCTAGTGGTCTTCGAAATCGGAAGCAATTGCATACCAAATCCAGTAGTGCAGGGAGTACTTCACTACACCATTATGATGATGAAACCTCTCGTTCTGTTGTGAGTGAGGGTCCTCAAACTTTTGGCCACAATCAACTGGTTGTCAATCATCATTATCCTGATGGGTCTACCGTGCATGATGGAGGATGGATTGCTCGAATTGCAGCATTACTTGTGGGTGAAGATCCTACACAATCTTATGCTCTTATATGTGGTAATTGCCATATGCATAATGGTGAGTCAACTGACATTGGTAGGAATATTATGACCAATGTGCAGAACCCCAAAATCAATTGTTTGTTCTTTGTGGGATGTGGGAGGTTGATGAAAACATTGTTTTATTGTTTTTGTGCAGGACTTGCTGGGAAGGAGGATTTCCCATTTATTACTTATTACTGTCCGCACTGCCATGCCCTGAACAAACCTAAACAATCAGAAGAGCATGTTTCTGGTTCTATTTCTACTTCACCTAATATGACCTTCTTGACAACAGATTTGATGAAGAATGACATTACTCCCTTGAGTGATAGTAGACACCCAAGTAACAGCCCTGTCAGAGAGGGTTCGGGAATAGAAGAATCTGAAAATGTTGCTTAAGTTGATATAGATAGTTAGAGAAAGTCTTGTATGGTGCTGCTCTCATCAAGTCATCTATGGGACAACTTACATAGTCATTGCAAGGGATAAAAGATACAAAATAGGTGGCATATTTTGATTGGATGGTCTCTTGGAGGCAGCCTCATATAAGACTTTCTCGGTAAGTTGGAGGGTAAGACTAGTGGGCAGTAACATATTTGGGCTAAAATGTTTCTTCTGTTGTTATGAGCTTTTGATCGTTTTGGCATGGGGTGGTGATTGTTAGATTTGTTGGAACTCTTTCCAATTCATACAGAAAATCTTTGGAACTCTTGCCAATTCATACAGAAAATCTTTGAACATCCCGAAACACCTACAAGACACCTACAATTTATGCAAAATCTAAATGCTTAGTAACCAATAGCTATTATCTGCTTAATATATTTCTCATCACAAAATGAGAGAGTCCAAATAACTTGTGCTTAGTAACCAAGTAATAGCCTTTTGATGTAGGTGACGATTTGCCCATTGTTATACATGCCCATTGTTATACATGTAGATTAGCTAGCCAATACTTAGATTAACCCTGTCAAGCAAACTAGAGGGTCGACCTCCCGTTAGAGCGGCCTTTCCGAATCAGCATTCTAGTAGCGTGGCTCATCCAACATTCTCATCAACTAATGAACCATCACAGTCTATTGTTATCTACTGCTAACTTATGCAAAACCCATATGATGACATTTCTCCATTCTACCTGTGTGATTACATCAATCAACCAATAGTAGCATGTTAGTACTTTGTTCTAACTACGAAGTCCAAGTCCTGTCTTCACCCCTGAATGCAACGAGAATAGGAGATGTAACTTTGCTTATGTAGTGAGTCTCTTTGCAGTTCTCACCCAAATATATTTATGTGGATTAGTTACTATGCACTTACATATCGTTAATTTTTCTTTTTGACATAAATATTGTAAACACAAATTTTGAAATCTCTTATATAGGAGTATTATCATCAATACTTTTAAAGTATGACTTAATTTCAACAATACTTACAGGTTGAAAAAATTGATATTAATATTTAATTTTTTTTATAATAAAAATTGTCATATGAGACGTGGGTCTCTCAAATCCGGAGGGATGGGTAATATGAAAATCTTGTGTTTTAAACTCCAATAAGGATTGTGATGTAGGTAGTGAGTTTTTTATCTCCGAGGAGGATAGGTAATACAAATCAAGTTGGTCCTTGAGTTTGGACTACACCATGACGAACGGGTCACGTGATTGGGTAGAGGAGAATATCACGTTTCACATTAAATAAAAATTGGATTGATCTTTGGTATATAAAGGTAGGTATGCAGCATTACTTAACATGCTAGTTTTTTGGGTTAATAGCAAGCGTCCGACCTGTGATATTTGGTATCAAAGCAAGTTCAAAGAAGATGGAGAAGGATGTTGCAACATCAACGGAGTTTACTAAAGAGAGTGTAATGCCATCTGTTATGAAAGTTAACAAATTAAGGTGTTGAGCTTATTACTAATAAGTTATTACATTTTAAGAAAAGGTCTATAATATTTTTGAAGCAAAATAAAAAATAGTAAGCCAAGCCCATTGAAAGTAAATAATCCAAGATTAAGTTTCAACAAAAAGAAAAGACTAAACTACTTCGAAGAAAGAAAAAAAAGACAAAATTGCTCAGCAAATATAAGAATACAAATATACTTCTTCCTTTATTTTGAATTATAATTTTATTAATGATATCTTTTATCTACTATATGATTAGCACTTTATCATATAGGATGTATAGGGATAAGATTATAATTTTTTGAAATAATATCATAACAAGATTTAGAATGGCACAAGTGCTAATATCAAATAATGTGAGGTAGTTTTTCAGTAGCATAGTGATAACATTTTCAAAACATACAAAATTGAGTAGAAGTTCTACTTTAAAAGTTACCTACAATGAAATGGACTAGCAGAAGTTACAAACAAGATAATCTTAAACTCACTGTGTGAAAAAACTCGAATGAAAAAAAATAGAAGATTGTTAGAAGAGCTATCAGGGGTTTTATGGGCATAAAGAACAACTGAAAACAGATCTATCGGAAACTCACCCTGCGTTTGTATATGGGACAGAGGTCGTACTACTAATGGAATCATTCCTTCTAACTCTATAGAAAAAAATGGTTAATTTACAACTAAATAATGAGGCTTTGATTCTTGCAAAGGATTTAGTAGAAGCTTGAGACATTGTCGTAATCTACATAGTAGTATACAAAAAAAAAATTGAAAAAGCAGCATGAACATTGAATCAAGAAGAAAACCAACAACTAAGGGAATCTAATACTTAGGAAAGCCCTGGATATCAACAAAGAGAAAAATGCAGGTAAAATGAATGAGACATGGGAAGAACCCTACAAAGTCATAAAGAAACTGGATCGATAAGCATACTTGTTACAAACCATAGAAGGAATGGAGGACATTTAAACTCCATGGAATATTTCAAATCTAAAACGATCTGTGTAAGGTTTATTTCATTTCCATATTCTCAATAAAGATTTCTAGTTTGAATTATCAGCACTAATAATGAAACATGTATAAAAGGACTATGGTACTTGGTATCTTCTCTTTATAAATTAATAAAGTAACATGAAGGGACTAGGGCACTTAGCATCTTCCCTCCACCAAGAAAATAACCAATAGGGACTAAGGTACTTAGTACTTTTCCTTTGCGAGGATACAAATACACCCCCAAGAAACTGGGGTACATAGTATATTTCCTCCATAATAGTATATTTACAAAATAACCCGAAGCAATTGAGGCACGTAAAATCTTTCCTCTACAAGAGTAAAATTACAAAATAACCTGAAAGAACTGGCATACGTAGTATCTTTCCTCCACAAGAGTACAATTTTATAATAACCCAAAGGAATTGGGGGTACGTAGTATCTTTCCTCCACACAGGTACAATTATAAAATAACCCTAAGAAACTGGGATAAGTAGTATCTTTCTTCCATAAGGGTACAGATATTAAACAACCTAGAGGAACTTGAGTACTTAGTATCTTTCCTTCACAAGGGTATTATCCTTACCTACTTGGTAAATAATGGCCCAGAAAAATCACTACACTTCAACACTAACGTCTCGTTAATAGCCTTCAACTCCAAAATCTTTGTAGTAAGGCTAGCAACCGTTTTCTAAAGGCCCTCATTAGAGCCTTATTTCCTTGTCTATCACAGACCTTCTTCAACTCCCTATCCAATCTAGAAGTCTTAATCTAGTATAGCAAGTTTTGGCTCTCAAAGAAAACTTTATCCTCCTTTGCTGAATTTAGTTCTCCTTGAAGCCTCTTCACTTCCTTTTGTGGTTGCCCGCAACTCCCTTTCATAAGCTTCCATAGGTAAAGTGGAGTTTGGAGAGCCTACAATATAAAGAATGTTATAAAATCCACACAAAGAAATATAGACACTATAAAGATATAGAAGTTTACCATTAAGTTAAAGGATGAGCTCTTCCGACTTTAATCAGCGACAAACATGTTGGGGATCAATCTCCAAGTCCTTTTTGGTAAACAAATGACCCAAGATAGCTATAGTCGCTTTGCCATTAATTCAGAGAATATCCGACTCACAAACAAATTCTCCATCATCCCTCTAAGATCTAGGATGGAACATAAGGCTAATCCTTGGCCCTTTCTTAGGAATCTCCTCTGTTTCCTCTAGAGGAACAAATCTTGAAGCAGATGAGGATGGACTAACACTAGACTCCGGCCTTTGAGTAGGAAGAGGCATCGCTGAATGAACAATAGTAACTTTATTTTCTCTTCTTGATCTTGTCTCCAAAGAAGAGTAAGATCTCTAGGACAAGCCTCCAAACTAGTGCTCTTAAACACAAAAAGAAATAAAAGATGAGATCATAATAATCAAGTAAATAGGAAGAAAGAAAAGGAAAAGACAAAATTAAAGCATTTTTTCTTTCGTACTTAGAGGCACGAAATCCTCCATTAAAGGATTAATAGGGAAACTAAAAAACAACAGCTACAAACAAGACCAAAAAAACGTCAGAGTTCGAAGAAGCTCCAACTTGAGGAGCTCTAGAAGTGTCAAAAATAGAATGAGGACATTCAGGAACAATAGCAGCAATGGGCTCTACAACAGATTCAAAAACGTCTAGAGCAAAAGACTTGTGACGTTTAGACATAGAAGACTTTTCCAACGGGTTTTGCTTATATGGAACTCATGCCTTTTTACTTCTTAAGGACATCTGAGATGATGTTTGAAAAATCCTCATCTAGATTAAGAACCAAAATTAAAAGTTAAACAACCATCCCAAGTTTCAATAGGAATGGAAAGCTCAATGAAGTTGTAGCCTTAAGCAGCTCCTGACAAGGAATAAAAGTATAAAGTATCGATTCGACAATAATAACGGGACCCGAAGCATCTGAAGCAGCAGTGGGAACAAGATTTTTGGAAGGATTTCATTCAAGATTCCATCAAAATCCACACTTACACACATAGCAGGAAGAACGTCAGAATCGAAAGAAGATAGAGTTGCAAATAATCAGTTATTCTACCTTTCAATTGTTAGGTTGGTGTGCTGTGCATAAGGTGAAAGTGTACAATATTTTTTTTAAAAAAAAAATTATTGTATGTCTCACATGTAATATTGCACAACAGAATAAATAACACACATCAATCTTATTACGCTAATGAGATTAAGGAGACTCACTTTTGAAGTGTGCTTAAATAATTTTAGTTAAGAACATGGCTTCCTCAAGCTAGAATGGTAACTTTACTTTCTTAAAGAATTAGAAGCAATAATTGTTTTTGGTCTCTCAGCCTTAAGTTATTTATTTCAAAAAAAAAACATAACTTCTTAAGTTTCTATATCAAAAATTGCACACCTCTCACAATTAGTTTTGGCCATTTATATAGTCGATGAAGCCATCAATTGATCCAATTAAAAACAAGCAAAATGTCAGTAAGAGAAAAGCATGACAAAGCCTTATTTTGTTGCCAGCAGCTACTAAAATTTTTGCCTAGTGTCAAAGAGAATTCAATGACCAAATAAGTGAATAAATAGTGGCTATAGTTGATTTGTAATCCTTTTAAAAAAATAGTCACATCCTACTTGCTGAATTGAAACAAAATGAATAGCATTTGTTTAGAGTAAATTGGTGGCATTCAATAGATGAAAAACACGCTACTTACACTTTTAAGAATAGCCTGCTGTCCAAATTTGATTACAACAAATGGCCAAATTATTTCTTTTTTTCTTTGTTTTTGTTTAATTTAAAAATAAATTAAACAATTAATAAATAATAGTTTCAATGGAACGAAAAGATTGGTCGAATATGTTTCAAATTAAACACTTTAATTCATTTTGCTTTTGGCCAATAAACATTTAACAAATGACAATTGTTTACTTTAATTAAATGAAACAATATTAATTATATTGTCATGTGTTATGTCATTATAAATTAATAGCATAATATGTGGCATACATTTAATAGATTGATGTGTCAAGTCTTACTTGGCAAAATCCTGAGTTTAACACTTAAACTTTATTTATTCTCTGAGAGACCCTGAAATAAATTAATGGTTGAATTCTTATCTCTTAACAGAAATAACTATTATTTTATTTAAATAGTAACTGTATCTACCAGTGTCACGTGTTGTGCCATTACAAGTTAATGGCAGATTATGTATCATGCACTTGGTAGATTAACGTATCAAGACTCACTTTGTAAAATTTTGGGCTTAACACTTAAGTCTTAACTATTCTCTAAGAGACACTAAAATAAATTCATATTTTTTTAGAACTTTTCAGATCGAACAATTCAATCCAATGCGTTACTCTAGTGCTCAACGAGTACACTTCATATAGTGAAACTTTCTAGGTTCACACTTATTTTGTTTCACAAAATTCTTTCGTAAGTCCATAACTGATGCCCTACACATACACGTTATGGATAAAATAAAATTGTGAATTAAACCATACAAGTTGAGATTAATGCATATTCATATAATCCATCCATAATTTATATCCTAAAATAGCGGAGACATACATCAATATCGTCAAGTCCCTTATTGCTCAACCGTAAACTTATCTCATAAATTCGTATTCCATAAACAATAATCACAAACACTTTTTATAGCACCGCTTGCAACTCCTTGAAACTATTTCATTGCTAGTATATTCCCAAGTCTTTGTCCCATTTCAGACAAGGCTCTAACTCTTTAGATTTTGCTAACTCTTATAACTTGCTAACTTTTAGCATTGTTAACTTTTAGCATTTATAACCTTCAGCGTAGCTAACTCTTAGCCGTAGTCTAAATTCCTTTGGACCTGATATGAACTCTTTCAAATCAATATAATGTTTGAAATATTACAAATATCTTATCATATATATAAAATATTAACGATATTATTCAAAATGTTTATTGAATAAATATTAAATAATTAATATTTATATAATATTAGAATGACACATAAGCATCATCTCCAACAAACTATCATTTGCTTTAATGTCATTAATGATAATATCTCATATCTATCAACTCTAGGTGTTCTCAAACATCCTAAGAGTTAAGTGCTAAATACGATTGCTATGTTATTCGTGGATTATGTCTTAGATATTATTACATCTCTATTAGTCAGGAACTTTCTAATTATGTGGTATTCAAAGTTCACATAATCAGAATTCTAGTGTCTAATGGCTTTTTGGCTTCAGCAATTATTCCATTATTGTTGTAGTTAATAGGATAGGATTTACTGAGTTAAGAGCTATTTTTAACACTGCAACTGACTTGTATGTCCACATAACTTCCTTGCAACCTTCTCAAGCCGCAACATATTCTACCTCTAAGGTAGAATCAACTATGGATTGCATTTTCAAATAACTAAGGTGCCATTAAGAAGAAATAGAAATTGAGGTATAGATTTTCTATTATCCAGACCAGACTGGTATTCCAAGTCTGTATATCCTCTCAATCATAAGTAACATTCTTCATGATACACAAATTTTTCTTCTATACCTCTCAAGTATTTAAGATATGTTTCATGACCAATTAATTGTTATTACCTAGATCAGATTAATACCGGCTTATAACACTTATAGTCATCTAGATCCAGGTCTCGTACATTATATGGTGTACATCAAGCTATTTCTAGTTTATGCATCTAATGAGTTAGATGCTCAAATTTTTTCATCTTCTTACTGAGGACACTTCCTACTAGAAGAATGAATACCATATTTGAAAGATAGATTAACTATCTCATAGTTATTAAAGTATACATTTCAAGAACTTATTCTATGTACGAAAATTAGGATAGTCTTATAGCTTCTAAAATTTATCTCTATAACACTTTATAACTAATATATAGGAAGCATTTCTCAAATCCTTTATGGAGAAATTTTTACTCAAGTAACTCTTAACTAATTAACTTGCAACATATTAACGTCATTTATGAAATTTATGTACGTCATTTACACAGAGAATTAGATAGACAATTATACTCCCACTGTCTTTTAAAACACACTTGTTTTCTCTTCAATCTTTATGAAACCAGACTTTTTGATTTCTTTATCAAAATGAAGATACCTACTAGGGGAAAAATTTCTTAAGTCCATTTGGACTTCCTTAGTTTACATATCAAATAAGAAGTTAGGTTGAATGTAAAACTTTTCAGGCTATTCCATGCATATCTCTAAGTCGATATATACATTCCGGAATACCTACTTTACATTTATCTTCTAGAGCTCAAAATCTTAATATGCTGTAATAGCCAATAAAATTTAAATTGACTTAAACTTGACTAATGATGAAAGAGGTTTCCTCATAATCGATTCTAAATCTCTAAGTGTAACATTTTATCATCAATCAGACTTTGAAAGTTATTGAGATTTGTGCTCACGTGTCATCCCATTATTGTATGAATATTTTATTTTATAATCTTTATACAGTTTATTATTTGTTAAATCTCTAATTACTATTATTAAATGGTTCAATGTTTGTGATGCTACAGACATTATATGATCTGAAAGAGTTCAGATTTGGTCTAAAAAAGTTTAGATTAATGCCGAGAGTTAGCATCACTAAAAACTATAAATGCTAAAGAGTTAGCATGTTATATTGATTAGTGAAGTCTAAGAGTTAGAATCTTATCTGTGACGGTATAAAGACCTGAGAATACATTAGTAATAATATAGTTGCAAGAGTTGCAATAGATGCTAAAAAATATTATTATGTAAGTCTATTATCAAATTATATATTCCTGGTCTTAATTCATCGATGCAGGTCTGACAGTGGAATCCTTTTACATAGACCGGTGTATACTATACCTAAATGGTCTAGATGATTGTTCTTAGCTAACCATGGGCTTACTAAAAGTTCGTATAGCATACAGGTATTCAGTGAGGACTAAATATATAACAAACTCAACAAGTACCCTAATAGACATTTCATGAAGCCATCAATAGAAGGTCTTCTCGAGTTGAGTAGTATATGTGGTTCTTTAACCTGAGTACTGCAGTGGACTTGTAAGTGATAAATCATACTTTAGTTCCACGCATGCATGTCACAGGCTTTTTATAATGTGACCGCTGAGTGTCATTAGATATGATCCGATACTTATGGAGTCCAATGTGTACAGATATGGAATTCGTCAGCTCATATAAATGAGTTATATATCCAACTGCTTAGAGACTGTATCTTAAAAAACTTATGGCCATAAGCAACGACTCTAAGAAAAGAGTTTTCTACATTGTTAAACAATATTGTATAAGTGTTTACATATATTCTTTATTAAGATACGTGTCTGAAGATAAGTTCACGAATGAGCACATAGGAATTTGACAGTAGTGATCTATATCCCTGATTTTCTAGGATATGATTGGCAAAAGGATTGTACGTATAGGCTATGACCTTAACTTATATAGTCTACTGCACTGATTTGTAATATCTGTGACAAGTGCGTAGGGCATCGATTTCAGACTCACAGAATAGTTCTGTTTGACAAATCAGGAGTGGACCTAGAGAGTCCCGCAATATGAAGTGTGCTCGTTGTGCACTAAAGCAGCGTACTAGATTGAATAGTTTGATCCAAAAAATTTTAGCAAACCGAATATTTACTTTGATTTTTCTCCGGTCGTGCACGTGTCAAGACTTAAGAGTTAAGTATATCAATTGGTTAACAATTAGTTGTTAACCAATGGGATGTTAACACATGGCACATGTGGGCCAAATATTGTTTGATTTAAAAATTATCAAAATGACCTTACTTGTTGGACAAATAATACAATTATTTTATTCATTAAAATGTTATGAATAAAATAATAATAATAATAATATATGATATTATTATTTAAATTGAAATCAAACAATTATTTTTTATTTAAATTGAAATCAAACAATTTCTACCATGATTTAATATGATTAAATTATTTATTTAATTTTAATTAAATGATAAGATAAATATAAATGGGTGGCATTTGTTAATAGTAGGTCTTACGATGTTTCTTAATAATGAAAAAATATTTTCTCATTTAGCCTAGATTAAGGCTAAGTTCATTTAAATAATTTTTTATTTTGTTTTATTTTTATTTGGTTTATTGTAAATAATAATTAACAAAAATTAATAGCAAACATAATGGATACCATTAGGTGAGAAAATGAAAGATAATAATAAACAAAACACTAATAGCAAATATAATGGATGCTATTAGGTGAGAAAATAAAAGAAAATAATAAACAAATGAAAGAGAAATATATTGTTTAACTGATTAATTGAAAATTAAGCCAAGGGATTAATGTGAATGGTAGAGAGAATTTTAAAAAGTTAAGTGTTAGAAGAGTTAAGTGTCAGAAAATTCTCTGACACTTAACTAGAATTGTGAATGAGTTAAGTGTTAAGAGCAAAAACACTTCTTTTATTTTTCTTTTCATTTTTAGTCATTTATATTATAAGGTAGAAATAAGGATTCAATAGTTGAATCATTTACTGGATAAGCTAATATTTTAGCTTCCTCAAGCCCATTGTGTTGAGGAACTAGAATTGTGAATGGGTTGCTTCAAGGCGGGTACTCCGGTTTAATAATATACCAAAGGCTTGACAAGATATTATTTCTCAATCTTGAACTATTTTACATTTTTTGAGATAACATGTAAAGTTTATTTGTGTTTATCATTATGAAATTTGTATTCCGCTCATCTGTTGCGCATGTATGTATATGATACATATGCTATATATGAATGATAGACACAAACTCACATACATGTACCCTAGGTTTACAATTACTCACAAAGGTATCTACTTTCATATTGTGCCTTTACTTCCATTGCGTAAACTCATTTTCAACAAATAGAAACTATTCCTACAAGAAGATAACTAAGTCCTAGACTTGATTGTCATGCGTAGAGTCAATTTTGAATTTGATGGCATATTTTTATTCTTCCGAATCGATGTCCAACATCATTTTTTTATAAGTCAAATGATTATTTTCTTCAACTAAGAAAACACCAATAGCACTTTCAGGTTTCACACATATCTAATAAGTGATCCTTGATAACCTTTGATGACTTACAGAAGAGAATGTTAAAAAATATTTTACTCAATTGAGCTTAAAGTTTCATCGTTGGTTCATATGTTTCTTGATTGACTTTATAAAGTTCAATCTTTCTATAATCGTCATGATTTATGAGAAAAAATATCTTTAAGAATGTGATGTTCTGAGAAACGAACACACTTCGTTCCTTTGGATCATAAAAGTAGTATTCTATTTTTTTTTAAATACCATATGATTCGATACTTGTATCAATTCGGTGCAAGTTTATTCTATTACGTAACTCTTATGCAAGCGGAACAACTCTAAATCTTAACATACTTAAGGCTCGGTTTCTTTTCAGTCTATATCTCATATAGAGTAGAAGGAACGGCTTTCAATAGAATATTCTTCAATAAGTGAACAACAGTTTTTAAAGCACAATCCTATAGATATTCTAGAAGAATGGTGAAGCTCAACATCGATCGGACAATATATAATAAGGTTCGATTTCTCCTTTCTAAAA
The DNA here is from genome assembly GCA_946807835.1 of Ailanthus altissimus. Taxonomy (NCBI): domain Eukaryota; kingdom Viridiplantae; phylum Streptophyta; class Magnoliopsida; order Sapindales; family Simaroubaceae; genus Ailanthus; species Ailanthus altissimus. The sequence continues at coordinate 47,398 of OX327709.1, forward strand.
CACTTTTGCCACGAGGAGCACCTAGATGACTATATTAAGCAAGAATCTCATTCTTCTTTAAATAATTTATGAATTTGCTACTCATATATAAATTGCCTTGATCTAATTGAAGGCATTGAATATACATAAGGGTTTGTTCCTCTATTTCCAGTTAGAACTTTTTGAGCACTTCAAAAGTTTTCAACCAATGTTTTTCAGAAATACATGTCCATATCGTAATAAATCACGATAAAAATAATAAAGTATCAAACTCCACCCAATGGTAGTATGATTCATTGGAACATATACATAACTATGTATTAGTTCTAATAAATCAGCGGAGCAGTGTCCAATTCTTACACAAAGATTTTGTCATTTTTCCTCGAACACAAGATTTATAAACTAGTTAAAGTTCTATAGTCAGATCAAATATCTAATCATCATTAATTAGACGGGATAGTCGTTTCATAGTTATATAACCTAATTTTATATACCACAATACATTATTATTTAAAGTTTTTGAAATATATTTATTTTGCTCACTTAGACATTTTCTGTTGTATTTTAGATATAATGGTCATACATTAACTGACACTAAGTTAGTAAAATATTATCTTTATCATATATACATGAGGAACTATTCTTAAACATATTCATGATAACCCTTTCTATTTACTACAATAAGTGATATAATTTACCTAATAATGTGTGGGACAAAATAGCAACTATACAACATAATGCTTTAACCAGAATGGAGAAGTGACTTAAAAGTCTTAACAATTACGACGTCTAGAAAATCTCTATTTCCTAAGCAAAATGTGTACTTCTCTTTTCATGGTTTTTAAGCATTCCTCAAATCATGCAACACTTTATACTTCTTATCATCAAATGCAAATAAAATATTTATAATTGGTAAACAAATATTTTAGTAGTCTATCTATCTTAAGGTAATGTATGTTGAACAATAACACTTACTATTTCAAACATTACCTTAATAGAAACATTTTTCTATTGTTTTTTTTTTAGTTCTCTTTTTATGGTTTAGATATATCAAATAAATTTCACACAAAGTATATTACTACTTACACATCTCATATACATAAACTTATGCTGAAGATCATTAGACATCGAGGCCAAGATATATGATTTGAGTCTCAAATCATTTTTAATCCTATTTCTGATAATTTTTATTTCTTCCAAAGAAATTTCATCAGAAATACCTCTACTTATTTGTTAATCATTGATACATCCAAGTTTTTCTTGAATCTAAAACTATTCATAGATTCATTGGCAAATCAAATATTTTACCAGTATCTGTAGTTGGTGTACAAAGATCAAGTACACTAACAGATTGCTTATAATCATCTTATCTCTATAAGATTCTAATCTTATCTCTATAAGATTAAATAAGAGATGTGTAGCAGAATATTTTTAATCGTTAAATAATAACGCTTTAGATTATGAATATAACTTTTATACATTTTTTAATCTAAAATGTGCCTTCTCAATGCTTTACATAATCCCCTAAATCTCTCAAATGAGAAAATAATAGCTTAGATTTTTTAAACTTTACAGCGAGAAGTGGACTCCATTGGAATTTTACTCCAGCCTCATGCTTTAGTAATATTGGTCTTTGTAAATTCAAAAAGTAGACAACTCTTGTCAATTGCATCTCATGGAACTCTTACCACTGATCCTAAATACAAATTATCTTCACACTTTAACAATATTGGATATATGTATTCCATATTAACTTGTCAGTTATTAAATATATGTTACTGATACTACCCTTACACTTTAGCAATATTTGGTAATACATGTGAGTGATTTTAAATCTAGGGTGCATGCATATGAGTTTGTGTCTATCATTCAATTTTGCATACATATAGGCGTAGTGGAAGAGCGAAAATCTAATTTTTTTAATGATAAACACAATAAGTTTTATATGTATCTTATAAATGTAAATAACATAGGGATTGAGAATTTATTACCTTTGCAAGTCTTTAGTATTTGTTGAATTGGAGTACTGTGTAAAGTATTCTCGTTCACAATTCTAGTTCCTCAACACGATGGGCTTGGGGAAGGTAGAATAACAACTTGATTCCAATTAGGATTTAACTCTTAAATCTTATAATTAACTCTTAAACTAATGCTTAACTCTTTAAGCTATTGGACTACTACGAGCTATGAATTATTTTTGTTCACGTTTAACACTTAAACAACAAAAACCATCTTTGTTATTGCAAGTAGTATATTCGGCCAACAAGAAGAAAGATAGATGAACAAAATGAGAGAATGAGTTTTGCTTACGTTTTAACACTCGAAGAAAAACCAAAAAGGCTTTCACTCACGTCCTCTCAATAGCTATGTAACCCCACGCAAGCAAAATGAGCAACTCTTTGCCCTTATTAGCTTGAATAATTATGCTTGCAATTGTTAACAATAAGCCCACCATGCATGGCCTCACATGCCACCCATTTGTCTTTGCCTCAAAATAATTATTTACAACAAATAATTAATAAACAAAAAAAATACATGTGATGGAAGAGGTTATTGGTGTTTGGTCAAGAGAACTAAGAAAACATTTTCATTTTTAATTTCTTATTTTACACATTTTGACCCCACCACTCTACATTAAACAATGCATATATATTTTATTGATTTATTTAATCAATATTAAATTATCAAACACATATGCCATATGCATTTGTTTCTTTTGTTATTTTTAATCAAATTAAAAAGTCAACATATGCATTATAATATTATTGTTTGGCTTAATTATAATATCAAATATTATAATTATTATTTTATTCAATAAATAATTTAATGATCTTATTTGTCCAACAAATAAGGTCATTTGATAATTTTAAAGTTAAACAATAATTGACCTACAATGAGTCAGATGTCAACATCCAATTGGTCAAAAATTATTGTTAACTAATTGATGTACTTAACTCTTAAGTCTTGAGAAAAATTGAAGTAAATGTTTGGTTTGCTAGAATTTACTGAATCAAACTATTTAATTCGGTACGCTACCCTAGTGTACAATGAGTACACTTCATATTACGGGACTCTCTGGGTTCACGTCTAATTTGTCAAACGCAACTGTTATGAGAGTCTGAGATCGATGCCCTATGCATACGTCATGGATATTATAAATCAGTGGTGTAGACCATACTAGTTGAGGTCAAAATGAATACGTATAATCCTTCTGCCATTTATATCCTGGAGGAGTAGGGATATAGATCATCACCGTCAAATCCTTAAGCGCTCATCTGTGAACTTATCCCTAGACACGTATCCCCATAAACAACATGTCATAGATATTGTTTGACCCTGTTGGAAAATCTTTTTTTGGGTTTGTTGCTTATGGCCATAATTTAATCAATATTAAATTATCAAACACATATGCCATATGCATTTGTTTCTTTTGTTATTTTTAATCAAATTAAAAAGTCAACATATGCATTATAATATTATTGTTTGGCTTAATTATAATATCAAATATTATAATTATTATTTTATTCAATAAATAATTTAATGATCTTGTTTGTCCAACAAATAAGGTCATTTGATAATTTTAAAGTTAAACAATAATTGACCTACAATGAGTCAGATGTCAACATCCAATTGGTCAAAAATTATTGTTAACTAATTGATGTACTTAACTCTTAAGTCTTGAGAAAAATTGAAGTAAATGTTTGGTTTGCTAGAATTTACTGAATCAAACTATTTAATTCGGTACGCTACCCTAGTGTACAACGAGTACACTTCATATTACGGGACTCTCTGGGTTCACGTCTAATTTGTCAAACGCAACTGTTATGAGAGTCTGAGATCGATGCCCTATGCATACGTCATGGATATTATAAATCAGTTGTGTAGACCATACAAGTTGAGGTCAAAATGAATACGTATAATCCTTCTGCCATTTATATCCTGGAGGAGTAGGGATATAGATCATCACCGTCAAATCCTTAAGCGCTCATCTGTGAACTTATCCCTAGACACGTATCCCCATAAACAACATGTCATAGATATTGTTTGACCCTGTTGGAAAATCTTTTTTTGGGTTTGTTGCTTATGGCCATAATTTAATCAATATTAAATTATCAAACACATATGCCATATGCATTTGTTTCTTTTGTTATTTTTAATCAAATTAAAAAGTCAACATATGCATTATAATATTATTGTTTGGCTTAATTATAATATCAAATATTATAATTATTATTTTATTCAATAAATAATTTAATGATCTTGTTTGTCCAACAAATAAGGTCATTTGATAATTTTAAAGTTAAACAATAATTGACCTACAATGAGTCAGATGTCAACATCCAATTGGTCAAAAATTATTGTTAACTAATTGATGTACTTAACTCTTAAGTCTTGAGAAAAATTGAAGTAAATGTTTGGTTTGCTAGAATTTACTGAATCAAACTATTTAATTCGGTACGCTACCCTAGTGTACAACGAGTACACTTCATATTACGGGACTCTCTGGGTTCACGTCTAATTTGTCAAACGTAACTGTTATGAGAGTCTGAGATCGATGCCCTATGCATACGTCATGGATATTATAAATCAGTGGTGTAGACCATACAAGTTGAGGTCAAAATGAATACGTATAATCCTTCTGCCATTTATATCCTGGAGGAGTAGGGATATAGATCATCACCGTCAAATCCTTAAGCGCTCATCTGTGAACTTATCCCTAGACACGTATCCCCATAAACAACATGTCATAGATATTGTTTGACCCTGTTGGAAAATCTTTTTTTGGGTTTGTTGCTTATGGCCATAATTTTTTCTGAGATACAGTCTCGAAGCATCTGGATATACAACTCACCCATATGAGCTGACAAATTCTATATCTGTGCACACCGGATTCCATGAGCATCGGACCATACCCAGCGACACATAGCGATCATACTATGAAAGGTTTATAACATATGTGGAATCAAAACATGGTGAATCACTCACAAGTCCATCATGTCACTCGGGTCAAAGGGTCACGTACACTACTCAACTCAAGAGAACCTACCATTGACGGCTTCATGGGATGTCTATTAGAGTCCTCATTAAGCTTGTTAAGTATTCAGTCCTTACTAAATACCCGTATGCCATACGAGATTCTAGTAAGCCAATAGTCAGCTAAGAAAAACCATCTAGACCATCTAGGTATAGTATACACTAGTCTATTAAAAAGGGTTCCACCGACAAAACTGCATCGGTAAATAAGACCAGGAACATAATTTGAGAATAGACTTGAATAATAATATTTCTTAACACTTATTACAACTCTTTGCAACTATGTTATTACTGATGTACTCTCGGGTCTATGTCTTGTTACAAACAAGGTCCTAACTTTTAGATTTTGCTGATTATTATAACCTATTAACTCTTAGTAGTGATAACTGTTAATAATTATAATTCTCAGCATTGCTAACCTTTAGTGCTGCTCTAAACTGTTTTATGCCAGATTTGAACTCTTTTAGATTATACAATGCCTATAGTGTAACAAGCATTGTACCATTTAATTATTGAAATTACCAATTTAATAAAATATACTGTTTAAATATTATAAAATAAAATATTCGCACAATAATAGGATGGCACGTAAGCACAAATCTCAAATAACTCCCACTTGCTCTAGTGTCATTCATAATGGTATCTAATACTTATAGACTCTACGTGTTTCTCAAACACCTTTAGAGTTAAAGCTTTAGTCAGTAGGTTCACTACATTATTTACAGAGTCAACTTTACAAATTATTACATCTCCTCTAACCAAGATCTCTCTAATTATATGATATTTTCTCTCTACATGTTTAGATCTCTGGTGTACTTTTGGCTCTTTAGCTTCTGCTACGGCCCCGTTATTTTCACAAAATAGTGGGATAGGATCTATCAAAGTAGGGATAATTTTTAGTTCAACAATAAACTTGCATATCCATATTTCTTTATTGCCTCAGAGGCTGCAATATATTTTGCTTCTATTGTTGAATCAATTGTGGATCCCTGTTTGGTGCTCTTTCAACTCACTGCAACACCATTGAGGATAAACACATATTCAGATATAGACTTTCTATCATCTAGATTAGATTAGAAGTCTGAATTTGTGTATCCTCTAACTTGTAAGTCACTATTTCCATAAATTAGAAACTTGTCCTTTGTACCCTTAAGGTATTTAAGGACATGTTTGACTACCATCCAATGGTTGTCCCCTAGATCAGCTTGATACTAGCTAGTAACACTTACAGTTATATTGATGTCAAGTCTAGTACACATCATAGCATACATCAGGCTGCCTACAACTGATGCATATGGCATCTTAGACATTCTAACTCTTTCAGCTTCCGTCTGAGGAGATATTCTCCTCGAAAGATGAATGTTATGTCTAGAAGGTACATTAGCTGTCTTACCGTTAGTAAAACTGTACCTTTCTAAAACATTATTAATGTATAATGATTAGGAGAGTCTTGTTAGCTTCCTAACTCTATCTCTGAAAAGCTTTATACCTAGTATATAGGAAGCTTCTCCTAAATCCTTCATGGAGAAGTTATTGTTAAGATAACTCTTAACTGATTGTAACATACCTATATCATTCCCAATGATCAGTCTGTCATCCACATAGAGAACTAAGACGACTATCATGCTCCTACTAACCTTTCTGTACATAAAATGTTCCTCTTCATTTTTTATAAAACCAGAACCTCTAATCACTTCATCAAAACAAAGATTCCAGCTTCAGGATACTTGTTTAAGTCTATAAATTGATTTCTTTGGCTTACATACCAGACCCGCAGAACCTTCAAGTTGTTCCATGTATATCTCTTCCTCGAGATATCCATTCAGGAACGTTGTCTTTACACCATCTGTCATATCTCAAAGTCATAATACGCAGCAATTGCCAATAAAATTCGTATGGACTTTAACATTGCTACCAGTGCAAATGTTTCCTCATAATCGATCCCAGATTATTGAGCATAACATTTTGTGACTAGTCAAGCTTTAAAGGTCTCTACCTTCCTATCGGGCTCACACTTTCGCTTGTAAATCTATTTATAACAAATAAGAACTATTCATTCGGGAAGCTCAACCAAGTTTCGGACTTAATTTTAATGTATTAAGTCAATTTTGAATTTTATTGCCTCTTGCCATTTTCTCGAGTCGATATCCAACATTGCCTCTTTATAGGTTAAATGATCGTTTACTTCAACTAAGAAAACTCCAAGCGTACCTTCAGCCATCTAACCATACCTAGTAGGTGGTCTGGACATCTACTCTGACCTACGTGGAAAGTGTGTTAAAGGTATTCCGCTGGATTGAGTTTAAGCTTCTATCTCTGGTTCATTTTAGTTTTGATTGGCTTCATTAAGCTCAATCTTTCGACAACCCCCACGATCCATGAGAAACTCTTTCTCTAGGAAAGTGGCATATCAAGAAACAAACACATTTCATTTCTGTAGATTATAAAATTAGTATCCCATTGAATTCTTGGGATACCCGACGAACCGGTACTTGTACCCCTTGGGTACAAGTTTATCTTGTTGCATAACTTTTACGTAAGCAGTACAACTCGAAATCTTAAAGTATTTAAGACTTGGTTTCTTTCCATTCAACATCTCATGTGGAGTAGTTGGAACAGTTTTAAATAGAACCTTGTTCAATATATGAGCAACACTATCAAGAGTATAACCCCACAGATATTTCAAAAGATTGGTAAAACTCATCATCGCCTGGACCATATCTAATAAAAGTCTGATTCCTTCTTTTCGAAACACTATTATATTGTGAAGTACTCAGAGGACTATACTCAGTGATAATTCTATTCTCTTTTAAATAATCTAAAAATTCACTGCTCATGTACTTATTGCCTCGAGCTGATCGAAGGCATTTGACGTACATGTCGGTTTGTTTCTCTTCTTTCAATTTGAACTCTTTGAACTTTTCAAAGGTTTTGACTTATACTTCATAAGAAACACATACCCGTATCATGACAAAACATCAATAAAGATTACAAAGTATCGAAATCCACCATTGCAACATGATTCATTGGACTGCATACATTACTATGCACTAGTTCTAATAAATCAGTAGCACGGTGTCCAACACCAATAAATGGAGATTTAGTCATTTTTCCTTAAATGCAAGATTCATAAACTGGGCAAGGTTCTATAGTTAGATCAGGTATCCGACCATCCTTAACCAGATGGGTTAGATGTCTCACACCTATGTAACCTAATCTCATATGTCAAAGTTCTGTATCATTTAAAGTTCTTGAACTACTACTAGTGTTACCCTGTACATTCATGACATTTCCAATTGCATTCGAAACATAATTTCCATTAATTAACTGACATTCAGCTAATAAAACATCAAACATATCACACAAATATAAGGAACGGTTCCTAATATACACATGATACCATTCACTATCAAGTACAGAAAGGGAGATAATCTGTCTGATACAAGTAGGAACAAAATAACAGTTATGTAATACAACAGTTTTATTACAAGAGAGAATTAAGTCAAAATTTCCAACACCCTCGATCCACAAGAGATCACTATTTCTTACTCAAAGCTGTACCTCTCCCAGTTGTAATTATCTAATTTCTTTTAGACCCTGCAACACATTGTAGATGTGAAAAGAAGATGCAGTATTTAATACCCAGCATGTACTAGCATCAAATGCTAAAGAAATATCAATAATGAGTAAGTATATACCTGTGAGAGTCTTCTTTATGATGGCAAGGTATTTGAGGCAGTTCATTTTCCAATGCCTATCTTCACCGCAATGAAAGCATTTTTCTTTCACTTTTGATTTTTCTAGTGGCTTGGATATCTGTCGCTGCTGAGGACTCATCGTAGGTGTCTACCTCACCTCCTTTTTCTTCTTCCCTTTAGACTTTTCAAAAGCCCTCGAGGTTGAAGATGAAGTACCTTAGATAAATAAGGTCGAGCCTCCTTTATACATGTCCTCATCCACTATCTTCAACATGTTATAAAGATCAGCATAAGTAAAGGTCATTCCTTGCACATTGAAGTTCATGATGAACTATGCAAATAACCCAAGCAACGACTAAAGAATCAAGTTGTTCCCTAAATTATTGTTCAAAGAAATGTTTGTGCTCTCAAGCCTCTATATTAATCCTATCATCTTAAGGACATAAGGACTCACTGTGCTCTCCTCAGAAAGTTTGGCCTGAAAGAGACCTTGGTGACCTTGTAAATCTCAACTTAAGGTCGGTCACCAAAGAGTTCCTTCAGATGGAGTATGATGCTGCTAGTACTATTCATGTGGACATGCTCTCGCTGCAGCTCAGTGGACATAAAGGTAAGGATGTAAGATTTAACCTTTAAATCACCATCCTTCTATTTCTGATATGTCACTTTTTTTTTTTGATGGCATCCTCAGAAACACCTCTAGGCATTTTCTGGCCAATAATATATCATAGCTTTTCTGAATCCAAAATGATTCTGAAATTCATGTACCAATCAAAAAAGTTATCAGCACCTTAGAGTTAGTGCGCATCAAGTATGCATGCCAAGGGTTTACTTAAGGTCATTATAGCTTCACAAGACAAAAATAAGAAGATATCAACATATATTTAAAATATTAAATTGCTAATAAAACGTTTTAAATTATAGGTATAATATATATATATAATTTTTAATTTAAAACACCCTCCTACTGTTTTACAACCCTCTCATTGCTTTACATAATCCTTTTAATCTTTATAAACAGGATAATGGCCGTTTAAACTTATTTAAATTATACAATGGGAAGCAGACCTTATTGGCATTTTACTCAGACCATACACTGTAGAGATCTAGGCCTTTGTAAATCCAACAGGTAGACAACTCTTGTTAATTGCATCTCATGCAACTCTTACTCATAATCTTGAATACACCTTATCTACACACTGAAGTGATCTAAGATAAGTGTATTCCAGATTAACTCGTCAACAATCAAATATATGCTACCGGTACTACCCACATACTGTAGCGATCTAAGGCAATACTTTCACATATATTTGTCTCATCTCATGTTTAACCGGTATAGTTTAAATCATACCGACCAAATCTCTCACATTGTAGCAATCTTGGAAAAGACTGATATGACTCAGCTAACACCGTATTGACAAGACGAATCATCATATAAAATAATCTCATAATGTGATACTATTCAATCTGATTAAGAGAGATTTTTAATCCAAAGACTTAATCCCTATCTCATGAGGAGATAATTCTCAATCAGATATTAACTCGGTTTATAATACAAACTAATAACTCTTATCATTGTATCTCATAAACCCCCACATGTTCAAAATTAATATTTTAAATAATTCAAAATTAATTAGAGTGAGTGTTGTCAGTGCCACGGTGTTGGGTTCATTGTACAGCAGCACCGGAGGCATAGCCCTCAGCGTTGCGGTGCCCAGCAGCTAGCGTTGTAGCGCCCGAGGCAGATATGACTCGTCTAACACCGTATTGATAAGATGAATCAACGTGTAATATTATTTCATAATGGAACACTTTTCAATCTAATTAAGAGAAATTTCTTAATTCTATCTCTATCTCATAAGACTGTGATTCTAAATCACATATCTATTTTGTGCAAATACAACTAACCCCCACCAGTATGGTTCCCATTGTGGTTACCAAACGAAACCGTAATTTATATCGCATTTATAACATTTATAAATAGTAAAAAAATAAATAATTTATTTTTAAACTCTTTAAAAATAAAAAAAATTTCAAAATGACTAGCGTAATTACGGCTTTCTTAGGTTCTCAGTACTGTAACACTGAAGGCCATACCTTTGATGTCACAAAACTAACCTAAACGTACTGCAGTGCTAAGGTCTCTACCCTAGTGCCACGACGCTAAGCCTACAGTGTTGCAGTGTTGGGGACAGAACCCCCAATGCCTCTGCGCTCCCTTTCAGCTGTGTTCCAATTATATAATTTTCAACACTTGAAACATATAATCGATAATCCTGGAAAATATAATTATGCCGCGTACTCTTAATTAAATTAAAGCACAAACAGCAAATAACATGTGTTCTGATACCATTTGTTAGGCTAGTGTGCTGTACATAGGGTGAATGTATACATTTTTTATTTTTTAAAATATTTTATTACATGTCTCATATGCAATATTGCACAGCAGAATAAATAACACACATCAATCTCATTAAAGACATGGTAGGCTTCCTCAAACTAGAATGATAACTTTACTTTTTTAAAGAATTTGAAGCAATAATTGCTTTTGGTCTCTCGGCCTCAAGCTATTTATTTCAAAAAAAAACTTAACTTCTTAAGCTTTTGTATCAAAAATTGTACACCCCTCACAATTGGTTTCGGCCATTTATATAGTCAATGAAGCCACCAATTGATCCAATTAATAACGAGCAAAATGCCAGCAAGAGGAAAGCATGACAAAGCTGGTATATATATTGCCTAATGTCAAAGAGAATTCCATAACCAAATAAGTGAATAAGTAATGGCTATAATTGATTTGTAATCCTGTATAAAAAGAATAGTCACGTCCTGCTTATCGAATGAAACAAAATGAGTGGTATGTGTTAGAGTAAATTAGTGACATTCAATAGATGAAAAATACGCCACCTGCACTTTCAAGAATAGCTTGTTGTCCAATTTTGATTGCAACAAATAGCCAAATTGTTTCTTTCTTTCTTTGTTTTTGTTTAGTGTAAAAGAAAATTAAACAATTAATAAACAATAGTTTCAATAGAAAGAAAAGATTGGCTGAATATGTTTCAAATTAAACAATTCAATTCATTTTGCTTTTGGCTAAAAAACATTTAACAAATGGTAATTATTTACTTTAATTAAATGAAACAATATTAATTATATTACCACGTGTTATGCCATTAAAAATTAATGGCATAATATGTGGCATACATTTAGTAGATTAATGTGTTAAGTCTCACTTGAAAAAATTTTGAATTTAACACTTAAACCCTAACTACTCTTCGAGAGACCCTAAAATAAATGAATGGCCGAATCTTATCTCTTAAAAAAAATAATTATTGTTTCATTTAAATGGTAGCTATATTTACCAATGCCACACATTGTCCATTACAAGATAATGGTAGATTATATATCATGCACTTGGTAGATTAACGTATCAAGTCTCACTTAGTACAATCCTGAGTTTAACACTTAAATCCTAACTACTCTCTGAGAGACCCTAAAATAAATTCATGTCTCATGGAACTCTTCCGTAAGTCCATAACCGATGCCCTACACACACATGTTATGGATAAAATAAAATGGTGAGTTGAACCATACAAGTTGAGGTTAATGCATATTTGTATAATCTATTCGTCATTTATATCTTGGAAGAGTAAGGATATAAATGACGAATGCCCTACACATACATGTTATGGATAAAATAAAATAGTGAGTTGAACCATACAAGTTGAGGTTAATGCATATTTGTATAATCCATTCGTCATTTATATCTTGGAAGAGCAAAGATATAGATCAATACCGTCAAATCCCCTATTGCTCAACCGTAAACTTATCTCATAGATTCGTATTCCATAAACAATAATTGCAAATATTTTTGCGATATTATTTATCCCTCGGGAAACTCTTTTCTAAGTTAATATGCTTGTGGTCACAAGACTTCCTGAAATACAATCTTGGAGTATTAGGATATTCAACTCACCCATATCTACACATGCCGGACTTCATGAGCATCGGACTATACCCAGCGGTACCCTGCTGTCAGACCATGAAAGGTCTCTGACATGTGTGAAACTGAAGTATGATGGATCACTCAGAAGCCCACCGTGATGCTCAGGTCAATGGACTATGAATACTACTCAACTCAAGAAGATTGTCTATTGATGAATTTATGGGATATATATTAAAGGTCTTCATTAAGTCAGTTCAATATCCGGTCATAACTGAATACTTGTATATCTATACGAGCTTCTACTAAGCTCATAATTTGCTAAGATTAACTATCTGGATCATCCAGATGTAGACATACATTGATTTATATAAAATAAGATTTGTACCGACAGACCCAACATCAGGAAAAATAGAACAAGAACATATAGTTTAATAACATCTTTTGTTGGCGGATCTAAGGCACGTGTGGGTGTATGCATGTGCAATTGTGTTTATTGTTTAACGCAGCGGAAGCAAATTTTTTTTGTAATAAACACAATAAATAAGTATATTAATCACATTAATATATCAAAATGTTAGAGAACTCACCACAATGTGTAATGTTATACACGTGTTATTCCTGGAGTCTGTATAAAGACCAACTTGTGTGCAGTTCTAGTGACCAACTCGGTGGGCTTGGTAAGCTAGAACAGTAACCCTATATTCAGCCCAGGATTAACTCTTAATCCCTAAAATGACCAGGTGTGAGTTTATATCATTTTTTTCCAAAAGAATGAGAAATTGAGAATCTAAAGCAATCTATCATTGCTTCAATTGGAAGCACAGAGAAAAATGAGACAATTTTATTTTTCCTTTTCCTTTTTTCTTTTCTTCTTCTTTTTCTTCTTCCTCATTTCTTTCTCTTTTCTCTTGGGCAACAATTGCCCGCTCACTCTCTTTTTCTCTTTCTTTTGCTTTATATATATATAAAATAATAATATATTATATAATATAAAAAGAAAGATATTTTGATTATTTAACTATTAAATAATCAAAGTGAAAAATGACCATTTTGCCCCCTCATAAATAGTTACCAAGTTCACCCTCTAGTAGGTCCCACCAAATTTACACTTTAGTAAATTCAACTGAGGGTCCACAATACGCTACGTGTCATAATACAATTAGTAAATAATAATTATTAACTATTATTATTTTTAACACTTAAATACAGACACGCACGTATTTTCATGGTAATGCTGAATATTATTAGATTAAACAATTTAATCTAGTACGTTGCCCTAGTACACAACGAGTACACTCTATATCGTGGGACTCCCTAGGTTCTATGCCCAATTCGTCAAATAGAACTATTCTACGAGTCCGTGAGCAATGCCCCACATACACGTCACGAATATACAAATTAGCGCGTTGAACTATGCAAGCTGAGGTTACAACGCATACGTATAGTCCTTCCGTCATGATATCCTGGATGTGCAGGGATATAGATTATCGTCGTCAAATCCCCTTATGCTCATCCCTGTCCTATCTCCAGACTTGTATCTCAATTAACAATATGCGCAAACTCTTTTGCCATATTGTTCTACCCTGACGGAACTTTTTCTCGAGATGGATACTTGTGGCCATAAGATTTTCTAAGATACAGTCTCGAAGCATCTGAATATCTAACTCCATATGAGAGCTGACGGATCCCATATCTGTACGCATCGGACTCAATAAGCATCGGACCATATCCAGCAGTCACACCATGAAAGGTCTGTGGCATGCGTGGAACCAAAGTATGGTGAGTCACTTACAAGCCTATTGTGGCATTCAGGTCAAAGGACCATGTATACTACTCAACTCGAGAGGACCCTCCATTGACGGCTTACATTAAGTGTCTATCGGAGGCCCTCGTGAGTCTATCGCATATCCAGTCCTAACTAGATACCCATATGTCAATACGAGCTCCAAGCTCACGGTCGGCTAGAAACGACCATCTATACACTATAGGTACGACATATGCTAATCTTTATATAAAAATGTATCCACTGACAGACCCGCATCGGTAGAAATAGATCAGGAATAATTATTTGAGAACATACTTGCGCAACTTGCATTTCCTGACACCCAATTACAACTCTTGCAACTATACAGTTACTAGTATATTCCCAGGTCTATGTCTCATTACAGACAAGACTCTAACTATTGGATCTATTGAGTATTTTAACCAGCTAACACTTAACTGTGCTAACATTTAACAATTATATCTCTCAGCGTGGCTAACTATGAGCCCTTATCTAAACTCCTTTAGATCTAATTCGAACTCCTTCAGATCTACAATGTCTACAACGTTACATGCATAATACCATATAAATGGGTATTAGCGATTTAATGAGAATGTACACTTGTATAAATACACAAGTATATGTACATTCAGGGATGACACGTAAGCACTGACCCTAACAATACTTGCATAATTACATTTTCTAGCACCGCTTAAAACTCTTTTTAACTATGTCATTGGTAGTATATTTCTAGGTTTTTGTATCATTTCAGATAAGACTCTAACTCTTTAGATTTTGCTAACTCTTATAACCTACTAACTTTTAGCATTTATAACTTTCAACGTGGCTAACTCTTAGCCCTGGTCTAAATTCTTTTGGACCTGATCTGAACTCCTTCAGATCAATACAATGTTTGAAATATTACAAGCATCTTACCATTTATATAAATTATTAACAATACTATTCAAAATGTTTATTGAATAAATATTAAACATTTAATTTTTATACAATATTGAAATAGCATATAAGCACCATCTCCAACACCGATAATACTCGAATAGCATTTAAATTGGTACCTAAAATAAAATTGAAAGATAAGCCACCAGAAAGGCGTAAATAAGGTAAAATTACTTTCTTTATTTTGGAATAAAGACTTACATATGTCAAGAAAAAAGTATTTGTATTTGAAAGGGCGATATATTTGGTTTTTTTTCATAACTATATTGCTTTTATGCTTATTGCTGTATAAACTCTTTCTTGGGAAGATGGTATTTCTTAGGTATATAATAAATTGGGCTAGGAGAGGGATCATTGAAGAAGTGCCTTGATACACCGCAGACACATAATGAGGCAAATAAAAGACGTTTGGATAAACTTGCAGTGAGGAAAGCCCCATAACGTGAAAGAACTCCTGAATAAGTGGAGGAAGAGGAAAGCAAAAATAGTTAGGATAATTCTTGAAAAGAGAAAGCTCTCCAGAAGATACGAATGAAAGAGAAGCATGAGGTTTCTGATTTATATTCCTAGATGGAACTTAAAAACACACTTTAGTTCCTCCAAAGTAAAAGATTGAATGGGTTTTACCATTAAAAATGATTTCTTGAAACAATAAGCAAAGAAATTGAGGATTTCTTGGAAGAAGAAGAAGCTATGGGAAATTTTCAAAAAAGAAAGTGAAAATAAATATGCAATATTTAGTACTTAAAAAAAAATCATTATCAACTGTTTTTATTTACTCGATGAGGCACAATGCTGACTTGAAGTACGGTATTATTTATGGAATGGCATCTCCATATGTCATGTGCTAAATGAGTGGAGTGAAAGAAAACTCCTCCTTAAAAAACAATTCAAAAAATTTGTCGTTTCCTTCATTTATAAGGAGGACATCAATTGGGTAGTTACTAATAAGCCCAGTAGCCACTTTACTTTAAGAAAATACTTACAATATTTTTAAGTAAATATGACTTAAAAAATAATAAACCAAGCCCACTAAAAATAAATGGCTCAAGATTAAGTTTCAAAAAGAAAAAAAGAAGGAGGAGGGTGGAAGGGGTGCTGACCCAGATTACTTTTAAAGCCAAGAGGGATAAAAGACTAAACTACCCCCAACAAAAGTTAAAAAGACAGAATTATCCAAGAAATACAAGAGTACGAATACACTTCTTCCTCTATCTTCAATATAATTCTACTTAAGCATAAACTCCATTAATAATATCTTTTTATCTACTATATGATTAGCACTTTATCACATGGATGCATAGCAATAAGATGATAGGGATCATCATCTTATTGCAAATGTGATTACATTGTGTATGAATTAAACTCTATCACTACAAAAAAATTATGATTGAAACTCTATCACTTTATACTATAAAAGGCATGTATTATACGTTTACATTCATTCAGAAAAAAAGCTTAACATTTGCATATATAGGGAGAAAATATTAAAGCATTCAATATCATCTTAATTGAAATACTTCCACACAACGCATACTTATGTTAATCATACATTGACTTGAGCATTAGGATATCTTTTTTTTTTGTAAGAGGACAGTGCTTGTCTTCAAAGTAATTCAAGAAAGACTCGAGGGTTTAAGACGTAACTTTTAGAGAGTTCCGAGTTTGGAACTTTCAAATGGTAATAAAGTCATTTCACATTTCAAATACTCAAATATTTTAAATAAATAATAATAATAATTAAAATTAAATAATGGCTGCTAAACTAGCGACAGTTTATGGCCATTCAATCGGCGATCCAAAATGACTGCTAAACCAGTGGCCAAAGATACTGACCTAAAATGGTCATTAAATTAATAACCAAAGATGGCCATTGAATCGGTAGCCAAAAATTATCGCTAGATCAGCAACCATCATTTTTTATATTTTTTCTTTAATTTTTTAAAAGATTTATTATTTTAATTGAACTTTAAATTTTTTTCATTTTATTTTTATTATTATTATTATTTTTTAAAAATATTTAACTTTTTTACAATCTTGGCAAAATTTGCCCATAATTGTTTTTAGATATATTATTTAATTTTGATTTAATTTATATTTTATTATTTTATTTTTGTATTTAAATTTTATTATTTTTTAAATAAATCTTTTTAAATTTATTATTTATTATTATTATTAATTTTTTTAATTTAATTTTATTATTATTTTTATTATTATTAATAAGATAAAAAGTCAACATTTGCATTGAAAAATGAAGTTTCTCATAATTTGTGCATGTAATTCAATTATTTAATATTAATTGACATAAAATCTGTTAATTGGTGTATTAAAGTTAAAGTTCTATTATAAGAATTGAGAATTTAATTTTTATTGTGCAAAATTTAAAATTCTAATGTAATCGCAAGTTCTAATATAAATGTTGAGAACTAAATTTGAATATTCTAACACAAAATTTGAATTTCTCATAAAAAAAAATTGATATGATAACTATGAATTTAAAATCTTGGGTTGTACAATAGTGAAGAAAATAACTAATAAAAACAGTCAATTGTCATTATTTTTAGAAATAAAAATGTCGGTAGCCATTTTTAGAGCATTACTATTTAAATCAACAGTGACCATCTATTATTTTCAAATTTACTATTACCTACCTATGCAAACAACTTTTAAAAGAATCCATTCATATGAATTGATGCCATAATATAATTGGATTAGCGAAATAAATAATTTAATAAAATAAATAAATAAAAATATTTTAATATGCCAAAAAACAATTAGTTATTATAACATTAGAAATAAATTTAGCGACAGAATAATCAGTTATTTTACCTTCCAAATAACATCTAAATTAGTATTTAAAACAAAACCAAAAGATAAGTCATCTAAATTAGTATTTAAAACATAACCAAAAGATAAGTTACAAGAAACGCGTAAGGAAAGTAAAAAAATACTTTTAATGTTTTATTTCTTGTATTAATAGAATGGTTAATGCATATGTCTCTGGTATCTTAGCCATTTTTAATTTTTAAACTAAATGTCTTGCGGCTTAGTTAGCTTGTTAAAAACAAAAGTTTTCATCAATAACTAATTTTGATAATTATAATTGATTGAATAATTGTAACATCGTGGTTAAACAGTGCATTGATATTTTTAATTTTCTATTAAACAAATAATATTTTTGTTGAAAAAAAATTATTTTTTAAATTAACAAGTTTTAAATTTATTTAACGAATCAAAATTTTGAGTATTGCTTGTTGGGCTTGTATCTATGGACTTACTGAGTTTTTGGTCAATTAATGCCTGCCAACATAAAAAATACTTTTGTTAAGATTTCGTTAAGAATAGTTTCAACGAAGACTTTCAGATACTTAAATCAAGTGTCTGTTTTGAGAGAGAGAAATTGAGAAAAAAGATGAAAATTTTTAAATCAAAAATTGTGAATTTAAGATTGAACATATTTAAGCCATTTCTTATTCTTTATATAGTATCAATTTTTTTAGGGTTTTTATGCTTATCTTTATTGGATTTGTGATTATTTTGGGTAATTTTTTGATCTTTTGACTTGATTTGAGAGAGATTTTTAAAATAGCATAATTCTTTATTCAAAATAACGTTGATTGTCTTGTTTGGTTTACTTTGTGTTTTCTTTTTAAATTGTTGAATGCTGCTTGACTCTTTCAAAGTGTGGACTTGTGTTATTTTTGGAGGCCTTTGTATAAAGGTGGGTTGGTATATTCGACATGTTGGTCTTCTTATGGTTTACTGACTTATATTGATTGACTTAGGGCTTGTTTGATATGCTGGGTAAATCGTTGTGTATTGAACTACATAGTTATAGCCAACTCAAATAAGACTTGCCAATCAACATTACCTATATTAATTGATATGATCATGTGAGCATGTTTTGTGCCTTTATTTTTTTTTATAATATTTGAGCAATTTGTTCTTATTACACGGGGCTCTTAATCATTCGAACCTTTGGCCTAGCCCCTTGTTGAGTCTATTTTGTAGGCTGATATCTAGATTTTTAAGTATTAGACCTTTAGAGATTTTCACGAGAACAATTTTTATTCTAAATATTTGGATTATACACTCTCTTATACCCTTTTAAACCCAAGTTTTTTTTTTAAAAAAATATTATTACTTGAATTTAGCGAATTCTTACAAGTAAAATCAATTTATCTAAGTCCTCTTTGAATTTTATTATTTAAGTTAAAAAATCTCAGCATATAATTTTTCTAAGAGTTATTTTGTCTTAAAAATATAATTAATTTAAATTATAAGGATAAATTTACCAAAACATGTATCCGGTCTCTCCCTTGATCACGAGATTTAGGGTTAATCGTATAATTTAAATAATATTTACTGTCTAATTCTTTTTTTTTTATGGAATTGGTTAACTTATTCATAATGATCATTTAGTATGTGTTATTTTTTTTCAAATAAGTTGAAATTTAAGCAGATATATTGACCACTGGGCCTAGTTTTCTGAGTTGCTGTTTATAATATCTGGGTTGTGTTAAACCCCAGCTCAAATGTCAGTTATTTTTTTTAATATGAATTCTCAACCAGGTAAAGGAACAGAATTATCGTACGTTAATATAGGGACTAGGGAGCTCATGATAAGAGCGTGAGGGTGCTCTCACTTGATCTTT
Source organism: Ailanthus altissimus (assembly GCA_946807835.1). Classification (NCBI taxonomy): domain Eukaryota; kingdom Viridiplantae; phylum Streptophyta; class Magnoliopsida; order Sapindales; family Simaroubaceae; genus Ailanthus; species Ailanthus altissimus. The sequence continues at coordinate 67,429 of OX327709.1, forward strand.
GCTATAAATCAAAACGAACATCGTGGAACTTACAGCCTGGTCCTGGCCTGACCTGGTCATCAGACACAAAAATTTCTCACGCCAGTCTCATTAGGTATGAATTCCTACAATATAAACGAGTTTTATCATCTAAATTTTCCGAGTCCCAATCAAATCAATTCTGATTCGATTCTTCATTTTAGATAAAACAAATGAATTTCCTTTTTTCAGTTATTCATTTTCTTATTGATTTGACTGATATGCATGTAGCTGGCTATTAGGGTTTTGTTTTAAATTGTTAAATTAAAGAAAGGAGACATGGGTGTGAAGCAAGCATTAAAGAGCCTGGACGCCTTTCCTCGCGCGGAGGAGCATTTATTGCGGAAAACTCAATCTGGGGCACTTGGTAAATAATATCTTATAATCATTTGATTTGATTTGTATTCCAATTAATTGGCTGATCATAGCGTTCACTTTTTCCTTTTCTCTAAATTCCGTAGTCTCCATCATTGGTCTCGTCATAATGGCCTCCTTGTTCTTGCACGAGCTTAGATATTATGTTACCACATATACAGTTCATCAGGTGTGCATTTTCTTCTCATCACTTGCCAATGTAATAAACTATGGATATGATGCGGGTGCATCCATATGACAGTTCTCAGTAAATAAATATGTAAATACAAAGCATTAGATTCTCAATTACCGATTAGAAAGTGCATTAAGAAACAATTCCCAATTCCTGATAAACTCTCTGGAAGTGAGTTAAGTTTCTCAAATTATTGATAACCTCTGTAATTCATGAGCATGAAATTTGTAGATTTTTTCAGGGAAGAATAAAATATCAGTGGATCTGCAGTAAGTTTTACTGAGAATAGAAGATGTGATCCCATTGCTTCAGAACTTTCATAAGATGCAGAAGATGAAACTGGCACGGCTGATGATGTACTTAATTGTTTTTTCAATCTACTCACTGAACAATTGAATTTTCTTCCTGGCTTTCTTTCCAAAATGCCCTTCAGACAAAGCTGCTTTAAATATCTTGCCTTCAGACAATGCCCTCCTTAGACGTCCTGTCTAAGGAGGTGACCACTTACAGGTGTGGTTTTAGGGGATGAGGAACTGGCTTTGTATGCTAATAACACGGCACGGTATACATATGCCTTCCAAACAATAGGGTTTCCTCGAGTGATTAGAGTGTCAAAGAATTAATTTAGCAATTTACTAAAACAATCCCAAAGACTACAACAATATATTTTGGGGTAGCACGTATCTAAAAATATTCTCTTGAGTCAGGCTTCCATGACCTTAGATTAGCCCTCATGCCTAAGTTAAATAGATTGTTAGATAATTTTGACTGGTCATTACCAATAATCTCAGTCATATGGGCTTCCTAGGGGGTGGTGTAATTGAGTTATAAGCAACACTTGCAGGTTTTTATGAATTTATCAGTATATAATTGAATAAACAGTCGCATCATGAATAAAGCTCCTTTGGTTTCTTCTTGCGAAGAAATAAAAAATAAAAGAAAAGACTGACTGAGGATGTTTCTGGCAGATGTCTGTAGACTTGAAGCGTGGAGAAACTCTCCCAATTCACATAAACATGACATTTCCTTCCTTACCTTGTGATGGTCAGCATCTCCGGTTTCTTCTTTGAATTGGTTACTTGTTTATTTGCAGAGTATTCGGTTGACTCATTTTTGAATTATTTGCCATAAAGAAATACAAAATGATTGCCTCTTTTTTCTCCATTTCAGTGTTAAGTATTGATGCTATTGACATGTCAGGCAAGCATGAAGTCGATCTTGATACTAACATATGGAAAGTAAGAGAATGTCTTTCTTAAGAACACTTATGAGCTATGTTTTCTAGTTTTAATCACTCTTGTGCATGTGAGATCATATTCCGGGGTTTCGTTTTTCACGTATAAAGCATTAAAACTTCTGAATGTTTATTGTCGAAAGACAGATCTTTAGTTATGTTCTTGTTTGATAGAATCTTTATTTGCTGTCTTCTAACCAGATTGGACTTTCTGCAGCTTCGCCTGAACAGTTATGGCCATATCATTGGCACTGAATATTTGTCCGACCTTGTGGAAAAGGAACATGCAGCGCACAAGCATGGTATTGTCCTAGAGGCACCATACATGCATTTTTTTTGGTTTGAAGGGAATTTATTATGCTTTTGAGATTCTCATTTGCTTTGATATGCATCATCAAAATTGTTTTTCTCTTGTTCTGACTCTGTCTCCTTTTTTATCTTTTCAATATTTCCATTCTACTCAACTTTCGCTGTGATCTGTAGAGATGAACCTGTGTGTTAAGTGTTAACATGGGATGTCTAATGATAAGCTGCCTTTCAAACTCAAGGCATTGGTTCATATTTCCAAAATGAGTAGATATGGCTGTCTGGTTTGTTGCCTGGCTTTTGTACTGTGGGCTATAATCAGTAGATGTTATGAAATTCATTCTGACCTTAAATTTCCATAACTAGTTGACATGCGTTGATGACTCATGGGAAACTTATAAGGACACTGCATCTTGCTACTCGTTTGTTTTAGGAGAGTTTGTTGCCTTTGCTTCATCTTCATATCATAAGTTCCTAACATGAGAATAATTAAAATTCCTATATGCACCAATACTTGTGTACTTGTATCATCGGCCTGCTGCACAACTCATTTACAAATAAAACCCCTTGGATGGTCTATCTATAGATCTTGTCAGGCCCATTAACTTTTAAGAAATGAGGAGATTTTTTTTTATTTACTTTGTTTACATACCTCGTTCAACAAGTAAAAATCCACAGTACATGTTTCTCTGTCAGCTATTTAATGCCTTTACCATCTTTCAAGCTTGTTGATATTGCAAAGTCATTCAATCTCTCTTTCTAGATCTCTCTCTCTCTCTCTCTCTGTTCTTTTGCAAAACTAAACTTATGTGTTCCTATACACTTTTCTGTTCTTCTAAAAGAATTAAGCATTTCGTGCCATTGGTGAGAGTGGAGGATATTAAATGGTTTTATGAAGCCTTATTAATACTTTTTCTTTCTAATGAATTCAAATATAAGTTCTATTTATTAGTTCCATGTGGCAACAAAAATAGTCACATTATTTTCTACAACAACAAATTGATTAACTTCTTTGGTTCTTTCCTTAGACTTTATGCTTGTTTTTGGGTTCTCTTTCAATGATTTCTATCAACGGATGTGATGCAAATGATGAAAAAATGCTTCCAAACTCCTGGAATTGACAGTGTCCTGCAAAGCAATATTCTGGGCTTGTGAAATTAAGGGCGAGTCTGGTGTTTTTGCCAAACTAGTGGTTCCTGTGCTGAGCTTTGACACTAATTAGATTTATCAGCATATAAATATTTACATCATTGGAGTTTTTCTTTTCTTTGCTGCGTAATGGTTCCTCTATTATTAAGAAAATGAACAAGTTATTATTCTTTTTAGTTTTGTTTCAGGTATTTCAACATTTATTTAAGGATATTATACATATTAGAATTATTAATTTATCACAAGTGCTTTGACAGATGATAATAAAGATCATAATGATGATTCCGATGAGAAACTTCATTCACTTGGCTTTGATCAAGCTTCTGAAAATATGATTAAGAAGGTGAAACAAGCATTGGAAAATGGAGAAGGATGTCGGGTATCAGCACTTAGATTTTTCAATCGTTGTTAAGATTATGAACTATTCCAGAACTTTTCAATTGTCCTTGAGGAAACGAAATCATAATATGCTAAGGTTAACACTTTGTGCAGGTATATGGAGTTTTGGATGTCCAAAGAGTTGCTGGGAACTTCCATATATCAATTCATGGATTGAACATTTATGTTGCACAAATGGTCAGTTGCTTTGTTTCTCTGTGGTATTATTACGTTTAGTATAGAACAAAATGCCAAGGATTGACATAGTTAGTCAGATTTTTGCTAAAATGACTTCTTTTAGGATTTTGAATGAGCAGTAAAGTCTGTGGGTGGAGTCTCAAAGCTGTACATACCTTTCATTGGTATCTCTTAATGGTGAAAAGTTTCTACTCTTTCAGTTGTAGCAAGCATGTGTAATATGTTCAACAAGAGGGGGAAAAAAAAAAAAAACATGTGTAGTAGTTTATACGTTGAATGTAATTTTGAGGTTCAATTATCTGAGGATTGTAAGACCTATCTGAAGTAAGATAATTCTTAAGGACGTAAAGTTAGCAATACCTCATGTTCTATGCCATTTTTCTCTATTTGGAGGTCCTCAAGTTTTGACTATAGGAATGCTGATGTTAATGCCCAAAAGGTTCAAAATTGAGCAACAATTCTATTGTGTTTTGAAGAATTGGCCATATTGAATATTGTGTTGTCTCTATGACTTCAAATAATTTTGAATGAAATAGAGGAGTCATTCACTAGACAAATGTACAACTCTTATACAATCATGTAAAACAGATAAGAGTTGATTTCACATATGAAGCATGTGAAGGTAATTTTACTTAGAACCTCCTTGGAAGCTTACAGCTATGTATATGGGTTCTACATCTGTCCAGACTTCAAGAAGCTGTTAGTTACAGCGAACTGTCAGTCTTAACACCACTAAAAGCCTTCTGACTGATGGAGTGGTCTGATCTCAAGCAAGTGTTATGAGGATTAGAAAGTATTATATTGAGTTCACATGAATTCATGAATCTTCATGTGGAGATTTATTCATTTAAAGTTGTGTTTTTCTAAATTTTTCCAGGCAGAAATTGATGTGTGTGTGTGTATATATATATATATATATATATATATATGTATTTCTGTACCTTCCCTGGAATTTTTGTGGAGTTAATTTGATATGAAATTGAGTTGGTTTTGAATCTTTTGGGTTGCTTTTTCCTGTCTTCCTCCTCATCTTAAGCCCTTATATGCTCATACATCAAATGTTCAAGCTATAAAAATGAAATTCTCTTTTCCACCCTTCAAAAAACTAAAATCAGAAGATTTTCAAATCCTTTCCCACAAGATATTGGATTGACTCTATGCTGTTTCCCTCTGAGCCATCCTTGGTCAAAATGTTTTAGGTTCCCTTAGTTATGTTTATCATTTTCAACTGGACATAAAACCTAATTTTTCTCGTTTCTTAGGTTACAACTTTACCAGCCGGTGAAATTTTTGGTATGTTACTTACTAGATAATAACCTTTTGGACTTTCTTTTCTATTAGAAATTTCAGTTTGCATATCTTCTTTTATGGCTGAAAATGGTTACTTTACTAATTTTTCCATTTTCTATTAATTTTAGAAATAAAAACAGAAAATTGCATAACATGGTAAACAATAATTTCGTTAGTGGCTTCAAATCCTTACTCTATCCTTGACTTTTCCTAAGATTCCATTGATGTATGTGACATGTGTTTTCAATACTTATTGCTACCCTATTCTATGGTCTTGGTTTAAAAACTTGTGGCAGAATCTATGGTGAGACATATCGCACTAAGATAGAGTTTAAGAAAGTATAATTTAGGGGTACATGTTCATTTCATTTTTAGATCTTTGGACCTGGTAAAACATGAGAAAATGTCTTTTCTCTCAGAAGGAAAAATTTTGTTATCTCAGGCCTTGAGCCTGATTGACTCAGACCGGAAATTTATATAAAAAAAAATAGTTTAAACCTACAAGTTTGAAGAAATTCACTGGGTTATTCTGAAAGTGGTTATATTATCAGTTTCTTGGATCTTGAGAACGGGCGTGTAGTGTGGGTACTAGTTAGTTAAATCAGTAGATCTCTTGGCGTGGTCAAGAGGTTTCCGGTTTGAAAACTCATTCACATCAGGGTTGGAAAAGAGTAGGTTTATGTACCATTAGAATTTAAAACTTAAAAATTAGAAAAAAGGTAATATGCTTGATCAGTTGAATACAATCCCTTTTTTAAAAGTTTATGATTGCGCATGATATCATTTCTTCTAGTCTACCGCATCTTTTAAGTATCTTTCCTATTTTTTTTCACCTTTTGCAGATTTTTGGGGGAGCAACACATGTAAATGTAAGTCATGCCATTCATGATCTCTCCTTTGGGCCAAAGTATCCAGGACTTCACAATCCACTGGACGGGACAGTGCGCATGCTGCATGATACAAGTGGAACATTCAAATATTACATAAAGGTTTGGCCATTGGCTTTCTCTGGATTTAGCTACAGAGCTGTGATATAGGTTTAATCCTCAGCCCCGCCTTTGGCAAGAACTATGCTGTATCCTACAAGGTTCTTGTGGGGCTGGTTTTTCTAGAATCAAGGCATATACATCAATTGATTATGTCCTATGCCTTAACTAAAAACAAAATGCTTATATGGCATAATTGTTGTTTGTCTACTTATGAGGTTTCTATTGATTGATATTGCCATCCAATTGTGACTCGTTTTGAAATTCTATTTGTATTGGTTTGCAGATTGTTCCTACCGAATATAGATATATCTCTAAAGAAGTTCTGCCAACAAATCAATTTTCTGTGACAGAATATTTTTCCCCAATTAACGAGTTTGATAGGACATGGCCAGGTTGGTTGGCAGCCTGATCCATGTTGGGTTTCATTTGTCCCTCCTCCTCTTGGTTCTTGTTACTCAACCAGCTATTTTTTTCCGTCTTTTTCTTTTATGCAGCTGTATACTTCTTATATGATCTATCCCCAATTACTGTGACAATCAAAGAAGAACGACGCAGTTTTCTCCATTTCATCACCCGGCTTTGTGCAGTATTGGGGGGTACATTTGCCTTAACAGGTTTGTGCTTATTTGTAATTCATTCAAGAGATTGCTAATTTCATGGATTTTAGAATGTCCAACCTGAACTGCTTCTTATTCCTGGAAAATTGTAATTATGCATGGTTGTCTCAATCTCTTGGTATTTGACATAGTTTTTAGATGTAGTTTGGCAGTCTGAAAAAGTTCAAATTTGGCCTGAAATGATACCATTTACTGATGTTCCTGCATTTTCATATTTTAGAATGAGATGTGATCTACCTGTTAAATTTTCCCTTTCATGATGGGCTCTTGCCATTCCCCATCTCCATTTTGACCTATCTCACCTTTGTTGTATTAAAGAATGATATCCTTTTCCACAGGAATGCTAGATCGTTGGATGTACAGGCTACTTGAGGCACTGATGAAACCAAAATGTAGAAGTGTACTCCGTTAGGATTGGGGACTTTGTCATTATAATTTTACTCATATTTGCATTTCTGACACATCATCTATTTAAGAAAGATTGTGAAATCCCCCAGTCTCAGTACGCAGCCTTGGACAAGAGTCGCCCTATATGGCTTGTGTAACATTTTCTTTTTGTTTCCTCCACATATGGTGATTGATGTCTGTATTTAATTGGTTATCTTTTATGTTATTTCATCTTTAGTTGTTTCAATAGCATTGGAAATGTAGGCAGAAAAAGAATCATAAGTTATAAAAGGAAATGGTACATGTAAGATTTTCTGGGAACCAAAAACTGATAGAATTTTGGCCATGATAATGTTTGTGTTGACCTATTTTATGTGTGGGGCCCTATGTGGTTTATAGTTGGACCTTACAGCAGTTACTAGTGATATGAACATTTATGTTATAGGCAATGTACACGAATACAAATTGAATCTAAGTGCAAATGAAAACACATGTTGAACTTTGCACTTCAAATTTGAATTCGTGGGCCTGTAATAAATTATGCTAACCTTCATCCCAGTTGCAAGATAGGGAAAATTTTGTTCTAGAATTGCTACCAATGAACTTCGGCCAGCCTTGATTTGTCATATTGAAGAAAAGTGAACGAACTTGTATAAATTATTCGCTAAACATATGAAATTAACATTTGTCATGCGTGGACGGAAAAGGATGAGCAATAACCTGGTTGTGTAAAAGGACTAATCTATTTATTTACTTTTTCTGGTTTATTTGTTGGTTAATATGCAATGCGGCAAGCTTCCTTTTGAAAAAAGACCAACTACTCTAGTAATTCAGCAACCGACTCGCTGACAACTATGCATCGGTAAAATTTTCAGGCTCTTTCGGGTAATCAAGCCGGGAAATGGGTCCAATTTCTTTTCTTTTTTCTTTGTGATTAATTTTTTTGGGCTGGGGACGAGGATTAGACTTCCGTCCCAATCTGACCTACCTTTGATCTTTGTTTAATAATTTTTGTTTCCTCTTAGAAATTAGACTAACCACGAGCCTAGGTCCATCTTCAATTATAGTTGGGCCAACTATGGGCCTAATGCCCCTCTCTGAGTATAGTTGAGTCATGTCCTTAAATGTAGTTTGGTCAAAGGCCTAAACCACCCTCAAGTGGTCTTGGTCGGACCAAATGTCAACCGAAACAACTCTAAGCCGAGTAAACTTGATCCTTCTTTAGGTTACACTAGCTTCTTCCTAATCAAGCAAACCTTGAGCACTTCAAGGGTTGATATCGGGGCCTTCAACAAAGTAAGCCCCGCACAACACCAGAGTTCAAGCATCATGAAATCATACTTTAAACCATCACATTTCTCCGTAAAGGAAGTAATTTCGAGATTCGAGGAAAGAAAATTCTCATAAAGTGGGCAATCATGATTTTCAGCACATACCACCTTTAAGAAAAGTAGTCATTAGTTCAAAACACGATCACCCTGACCACGCCAATGATCAAGGGGGTAATAGCCTAATCCTCCGCCCTGAAATCTTGATGTTTACATGAAAAGAGACGGATTATAAAATAAGGAAGAGCACAACAAAAATGAGTAATGTCATTCTTCTTAACCTAAATACTTTAAGTCATACGCCACTTTTTGAACACTAACTTAAGCATTAAAGGGTCATCGTCGACGTCACCATTGGCGAGATCATAACGAAGCTTTCCTTATTTTTTTACAAGAAGACATATGAGCAATTGTTGCCAGTATTTTCATACATACAACCCAATATAGACAAGGCTAAGTGACGTTCCCTCAAACAAATAAATTCAAAACTTGGTGCCCATAAAAAATTATTTTTTTCGGTCAACAATTTTGACACCGTCTGTGGGGACGAGAATAAAAAGCCTTGTTAATACCTACCAAAAACAAGAATGATGGAAAACCATTTGCAGAGCAGTATGGAAAACCACCTGGTTTAGTAGTAGATCGAGAATTCTGATGGAAATAGTAGAATCCGGTGGATAAACTTCTAAGAGAATCCAACCACACATACGGGAACCTCGGCACATAGAGGACTTCAGGAAGAATTGCGATTGATAATGGAGAGGAAAAAGATGAGGAAGCTGCTAATTAAGATGCTAAAGTAGCATAAAGAGGGAAATGCAGAAAGATGGGGGGAGGTTGTTACAGAATGAACATCAATAGGGAGAACACCCAAACCTTACAACCGCACACCCATAAGGGTTGTCAATTTAAAACCCTATAGAGGAAACGTACAACAGACGAGCACAATGGATCACAAGTTGGTGACTCTGATTATATGTTGAAATAGAAGGAAATGAGAACTAAGGCGTCAAAAGAGACTGAGAAAAGAACTCAAGGGGAAACCTGGCCAGAACCACTATTGGAGGATAAGATTCGGAGATTGGAAGAACGGTTATAGAACCTGCTCAGAAAGAAGGAGAAGAAAGATCAACCCTTTCCAAAGAAGACTGAGAGTGAGAGAAAATCTCTATTGATCGAGGAGTTAAGGGATAAGGAATTGTTGATAGTGGATAATTAAGTATAATATTTTCATCTTCCAAACTTAATATTTATTCGTTTAAATTAAGATTATTTGACTTTTTATGTATTTTATTGTTATTTTATAAGTTTAAAGTCAATTGAGCAAATATGAATGAAAATCTAAGGAGAAACATGGAAAATATATCAAAATTGATATAATAACTTTGAACATTAATTCGTGAACAGTAACTTTACTACAGTGCCAGCATCATGGCGCTCAAGCTTGGAATTTGAGTACCTCAGCACCAAAAAATGAATGTTACAGTGCTCGTGTGACTAAAGAGACTCCTAACTCACATTGAACATGAATTTTGCCCTAATTTGCAGTCACCAAACATATAAATAAAAGAGTTTTGAAGCAAAAAAAACATAGACAACAAAAGAGAGTACAAAAGAGAACAAGTTTTAGAGACTTTAGATCAAGATTTAAAGATTGAGTAAGGTATTCAACTACAAGTTAGAGAGAGAGAGTGCTGAATCAAGACATTGATATGTGTTTTCTTCTTCTTTTACTTATATCTTTCGTCTTTTTTATTATGTCTATCAATTTATATTTTAAAACTCTAGTTTTCATCATGAGTTAGGTTTTATATTCAGGGTTACAACTTTGAACTCGATATGTGATTGAATTTAAAATCTTTTCCTATTTTTATGAACTCAATAATAGAATTGTTCAATTATTCTATGCTTAATACTTTTTAATTACTTAATCATTATTTAAATTGTTGTAGGAACCCTAATGAACTTAACGAAGGAATTTTTGTGTTGGCCTTAAATAATTTAATATATGATCATAGGATAACAACTAAGAGTTTCATGTAGGATAGACATATACTTATATGACATATATAGTATTAATGGATTAGTTCTTAATGAATCTTATTTTCATCTGATTACCATAGACATATAAATAATTGTTATGATAAAATATAATTACTTGACCATCAATAGAGGTTTGTGATGATATTAGGTATCTAGCTAACAATTCATATTGAATGATTAACTTAGGAAAAGATTAATCGGTTCAAGTAACATATTGATGGATAATTGTAATCCTATATTTTATCTATTATTAGTGCTTCTATCTTGTTATCTTTAATTTTTTTTTTCTATTTTGCTAATTTTCTGTTATTTAGTTTAGACTACTATCTTTTAATTTTTTTTCATTTAAATAAAAGTAAGGAAACATAATTTGAGTACTTATCATAAACAATAATATGAGAAACGATATTAGCACTTATCATAAATAATAATAACAATTTCTCATAAAAATGATACTCTACTTATCTTATATTACTTATTTACGATAGCATGCGCTTAACTAGAAATTGTACATCAATTTTTTGGTATCGTTGCCAAGGGATTAGTTTATTGTTCTTGTTAATACGAATACTAATCTATCTTTCTTTTTTTTACTTTAGATTTTTTTTATTATTCTTATTTTTATAGTTACTTTTCTTTTATTTTTGTTTTTTATACAGTAACTTTTCATTTGTTTTGATCTTCATTATTTTGTTTTCCAGTTATGTTTAATTCATTTATTATGGCTAAGCAAAACCAAGTTGGAACACAAAGGTTACTATGAAATTTTGTTATCCCACTAATAAGCGACATACAATCTAACATTCAAAAACCTTCTATAGATGTTGACTAGTTTGAAATTCAGTATGAGATAATTCAACTACTGAAAACCTTAGTACAATTCAATGGACTGCCACAAGATGATTTTAATGAGCATATTGAAAAATTTTCTGGAAATTTATGATTTATATAAATATAATGGAGTCTCAGATGACACAATACAACTTCGACTATTTCCTTTTTTACTTTGGGACAAAGCAAATATTTGGTTAAGATTATTACCCTTAGGATCTATTACAACATGGGATGGTTTAGCATAGAAAATTTTGGTTAGATTCTTCCCACTAGGAAAACAACAAGAATAAGGAACAATATCACTTAATTTGTGTAGGATGATTCAGAATCTCTATATAAAGCATGAGAGAGATTCAAAGAATTGTTGAGAAAATATTCACATCATAGGATTCTAAAATGGCTACTTGTGCAAACATTCTAAAATGGGTTAGTTAGATATTTGAGAATCATAATTAATACTATAGTAAGGGGTGCATTTATGAGTAATTTTGTTGACGATACTTAGGACTTATTATAGGAGATAGCTTTCAACAATTATCAATGCATAGCTGAAACTAAAAAAATCACTGAAAGAGAGAACGGATCATATGTAATTTCTATGGTGACAATCATCTAAATAGACAATGTATAGAAACTCTGCATCATATAGGAGGTTGTAACCAATAGCAACACAACCCCACTTCTAATTCCTTTTATCAAGAATTGAGGGATCACACAAATGTTTCTTAAAGTAGAAACTAAGAACAAACTTCAAGGCAAGTGAGTTATCTTGAGCTTATAATAAAAAATTTGCTGTAGTGTGAGAAGAATTCCACCCTAGAGGATGTGTACATACAAAGAATGGAGAATACAAATACTCTCTTATAAAGCTAACCTGCTTCTCTTGGGCTATAGAGTATTAAGTAGAACAAATTATAGATATAAGTTATATCATCCTCAAGAAGCATTGCCTAGAAATACGAAGATCAATTTTATTGAAAATCTTGAACACTGCAAGGCAATCTCTATAGATAGTGAAATAGAACAACTTGCATCCGTTGAGATAGCTAAATCAGAAGAGAATCATTATAAGGATGAAGTGCAAATGGAAGAAGACGATGAGAAAGTGAAAGAAGAAGAAGATAAAGCACAATAACTAAGCTTCTCAAGTCATTGTAATCTACCACTTCCATTACTTGAGAGACTTCAAGAGGATTACCTAATCTACAGATTTTCACTGATTTTCTCTATTGTTTCAATATCGACATGGTAATTTCAAATAAAGTACAACCACCTCCTAAGTTGAAAGTGATTGAAGCCATCAAGGATCAAGCACATGAAAAGGCAGTGCAACACAAAAGAAAGACCAAGAAGTGGCAAAATAAGTTCATCAAGGAGAAATTAATGGATACCATCCAGGCTCACTCTTCTGGTCTAAGATTAAATTTTTTTCGATAAGGCTCAAAGTAAAGTGGTCAGAGCTACCTTTTAAAGATATTTTTATGGAGCTATAAAAATCAAAGAAAAGAAATATCAATAGGCATTGTTTGAGGTTACATAGGCATGACACTATTAAAATGTAGTTTAATCCTTCACAAGTGAAAAAAGTCGTCAAGCTAATGACATTAAATCAAACGCTTCTTGGGAGGTAACCCAAGAAATTATTTATTTATTTTTCATCTTTAATGTTGTTTCTTTTTAGTAGCGATAAAACTTCAAATCAGTACTCAAAGAAGCAAAAAAAGGACACTAAGCAGCAACCTAGCGCTACGGTGCCAAAGTTAGTATTTCTAGTGCCACAACGTCCACCATTCAGAGTCGCAACACTCAAGCCTGAAAATTTGACTCCCATCATCTCAGGTCTCAGCTCTACAGTGCCCAAATTTGTATCACCAATGCTGTAGCGCCTACATCCAAAACTACAACGCTAGAGCTGGAAAAAAGAATCCCAGTGCCAAGATCTAAATGTCGTAGTGATGAGCCTTCATTTACCAGGGAAGTTTCCTACTCTCATTTTTCATTTGTTTTCTATTAAGGTCAATTTTAAATTTAAGTTTGTGAGAGAAACATTTATCCGTATTTATTTTTTGCTTTATAAATTTTGCCTATTGTTTTACATGTTAGTTTTTTTTAGTTATTAGTCTTAGGTTTGGTATGGTGTTTATTAGTCAATGATAAGACCTTGATTATAATAGATATAAGTCTTGGAAAATAATAGATGTTGCAATTATTATTATGTTTATCTTTGTATCAAGTTTTTATCTTGATTCCTTGCATTCATTTAGTTTATTTGCTTACTGAGAGAACATTTATGCATGACAAGTACATTTAGAGGTCTCACGCATTCTAGAACTTGTTTAATTATCACTCGAGGCGAAATCCTAAGTTGCACATTATTAAAGAATTAATTTTAGGCCATAGTTGAATTGTTTATCCTTTCTAGCCTACCTATTATATATTTTTATCCCTAGTCACCCATTTTAAGCTTGATGACCATTTTTCTTTGTTAACCACATCTATATCTTAACTTTTAAATAAATTTTCTTTCATAACACCCCCCACACTATAGGTATAATGATCTTGTTTAAGGGTTATGAAGAGTATTGAACTTATGGGAAGGAGTGAAATGAAAAGTGGTTGTAGGTTTTGATTAATCACAAGAAATTATAAAAACTTAAGTTTGGGGGTATAGTAACTCATTCACAAAAAAAAAAAAGTAAAGAAGAAAAAGAAAAAAAATGGATAAAGTTTGTTATATTCCTAACTTAGAAAAAAAAGAAGAGAAAGTTGAGCAAACAAAGTAAACAAAGAAAGTTGTGAATTAAGTTTAAAGGCATCTTTTGGAAAAATTAATGAAAGGTATGAATGATCTAAGAACAAGAATGTATGTTTATAGTGTGAATTGAGCTAAAATTTATCCATTTTTTTCCTACTTTCACCCTATCCATATAGTACAGCTTAATAAAGTCATATTTTATTCTTAATTATGTATGTATCTACATTAGTAGAGAGTGATATAAAAGCTTATGGAATGTGAATAAAATAAAACTTCATAGATACCATCTATTACATCATTGTGTGTATAAATTAATTTGAGTGCAAATAACTAAATGAGAATAACACACACACACACACACACACACACACACACACACACACACACACACATTCTAACTTCTGTAGTATTTAGAGTTTTTCATGAGTTGTAGAATATATACAACCTTTGAGACATATTATTAAACATCAACTAACCCACCCTTTGTGTTTTATTTTTTTTTAATTTTTAGTTTTCTTTGCTCGAGGACAAGTAAACTTTTAAGTTTGAGGTATTTGATAGGGGTTAATTAGGTATAATATTTTCATCTTTCAAACTTAATATTTATTTATTTATATTATTATTATTTATCTTTTTATGTGCTTTATTATTATTTTGTAGACTTAGAGTCAATGTAGCAAATAGAGATCAAAATACAGGGAAAATAAGACAAAAATATCAAATTTGCCAAAGTAACTGTGAACAATAACTTTGAATAGTAATTCATGAACAATACATTTGCTACAGTGCTAACGCCGCAGTACTCAAGCCTAGAATTTGAGTGCCCTAGCACCCAGAAACAAATGCCGTGGCACTTATACAACTAAAGAGACTCTTAATTCCATTTGGATATGAATTTGCCATAATTTACAGTCACAAAACTTATAAATAAAAGAATTTTGAAGCAGAAAACATAGACAACAAGAGAGAGCATGAAAGAGACCCAAGTTTTAGAGAGTATAGATCAAGATTTAAATATTGAGGGATTCAATTGTAAGTTGGAGAGAGAAAGTGCTGAATCAAGGTATTGATCTATGTTTTCTTCTTCTCTTACTTATATCTTTCGTTTTTCTTCATTATATCTATCAATTTATATTCTAAAACTCAAGTTTTCATTATGACTAAGTTTTTATATCTAGAATTTTAACTTTGAACTGGATATGTAATTGACTTCAATTTTTTTTCTTCTTATTTTTATAAACTTAATAATAGAATTGTTCAAATATACTATGCTTAATGCATTTTAATTACTTTATTACTAATTAGATTGTTGTGGGAACCCTAATGAACTTGACGAAGAAATTTTTGTATTGGACTTGAATAATTTGATATATAATCATAGGGTAACAACTATGAGATAACATATATCTATATAACATATATAGTATTAATAGATTAGTTTTTAATGAATCTTATTCTCATTTGATTACTATAAACATATAGGTAATTGTTAGGTAAGATATAGTCACTTGACCATCGATAGATACTTGTGATGATATTAGAGATCTAGCCACCAATTTATATTGAGGAATTAACTTAAGAAAAGATTAATTAGTTCAAGTAAGATATTGAGGGATAGTTGTACTCTTAGGTTTTATCTATTATTGGTGCTTTTATCACATTATCTTTAGTTTTTTTTTTCTATCTTATTGATAGAGGCGTAAAAGCACTAGGATGATTTGTACCTAAATTTTGTATTTTGCTCTAAATCGTGAATATTTTATTATTTAATTGTATTTGTTTTTTTAATCATAAATAGATGCACGATGAAAAATGTGATGTATAAGAACAAACATAAGGCAAATCAGACGTAAAATGAAGAAGTTACTCTCAAAATTCAAGAACGACTGAACCATGGCCGGGTACTGTAGTGCCTAGGTCAGTAGCTAGGTGCTGTGGCACCTATGACCCAGTGTTGTAGCGCCCGATGATACTCCCCAAAGTCGTGTTTCCAAGTTTTGGCACCAATGCACTAAGCCCTTAGCGTCATGATGCTCGTGCGATGTATAAAATCCCCTCTTAACTCTCTTATTTCAACTTGGATTCAAAGCCCCTCGCCCCTAGTGTTTCTCATACATATAAAAATACTCTTTTGAGACCCAAAACAAAAAAGAGGGAGGTAAAATCTTAGAGAAAGAATTCACAATACAAATTTAAAGATCAAAGCCAAAGATTGAAGAAGCAAGATCAACATTCAAGCTTCAAGCCAAAAAAAAGTGAGACGCACATCAAAGAGTCACTTTTATTAGTTTTTGTAGTCTTTTTTTTAATCATTATATTCTTATTCTTAATGAATTAGTTTGATACTTTTGATTTTGTAATGGGCTAAATTGTTCATCTAGGGTTAGACTATGTGAACCTAGTATGGAGTTAGATTTTGTTAATTCTTAATTTATGATCTTAATACATGCAATTGATTCATTCTATCTGAGTTTATTGCTTTTATTATATCTGACCAATATTATGAATGATCAAGAAACCATGATAAACTTGACAAAGGGATTCATATGTTTAGCCTAGGATAGATTGGTGCGTGATTAGAGGGTAACAATTATGAATTTTATCTAGGATAAACATATACCTTAGTGGTATGTATAGTATTATTTAGACTTAATCTTAATGAATTACATTCTGATTTGATTATTATAGACATATAGGTGATTGTTAGAATGCATAATATAGTCACTCGACCATCGACAGAGTCTTGTGACGAGATTAGTGTCTAAGCCAACAATTAGTATTAATAGATTAACTGAGAGGTTAATAAATCTAATGAAATACTAAAGGACGAGTAAAAATCATAGATTATCTTTATTTGTAAATTTTACCCTCTGCTTTTATTTAGTTTAACTGATAGAGTTAGATTAGTTAATTAAATTTTAGATTGTGATTTTTTGAATAAAAGTTAATTTGGTACAATTTTAGTACTTGATTTATAAAATTAGATCGCATAGTTCCTATGGGATCAATATCTGGACTTAAAATCCTATATTACTTGATACGATAATGTGCGCTTGTGCTTAGCTATTATAGCATTAATCAAGTTTTTGGCGCCGTTGCCGGAGATAATTTCTTTTTATTCTTAGATCAATACTAATGCCAAGCTACTTGCTTTTATTTTAGATTTTATTTTTTGTTTTAGCTATTTTTTTTTTTTTACTTTGATTTTCTTTTTATTTTGCTTTAACAGATCGGACTATGGAGGAAAATAACAATAACACCAGTAATCCTATCCTTGAGCCTATGATACCATAGAGGGCATTGAGATAGTATGCTATCCTAACTATCGATTGTGTGCAATCTAGTATTTTGTGATCAACTATCATTAACAACAACTTTGAGATCATGCTGAATATTATTCAGATGCTAAAAGAGACTGTACAGTTTAGTGGAGCCCCCAATGATAATCCAAATATGCATATCATAAATTTCTTAAAATTTGTGATACCTTTAAGTACAATGAAGTCTTCGACGATGCCATTAGATTAAGACTATTCCCTTTCTCCTTAAGGAACAGAGCCAATAATTGGTTGATGTCATTACAGTCATGATCCATTTCGACATAGGAAGATTTAGCATAGAAGTTCTCAATCAAGTTCTCCCCACAAGCAAAGACAGTAAAGATGAGGAATAATATCACTTTATTTAGTCAAATTAATGAAGAGTTGTTGTATGAGGTATATAAGCGCTTCAAGGACATGTTGAGAAAGTGTCCCCATCATGTAGTCCCTAAATGGCTATTAGTCCAAATGTTCTATAATGAACTAGTAGGTCATTTCAGGACCATTGTAGATGTTGTTCCTAGAGAAGCTTTGATGAATAAGTATATGGATGAGGCTTATGATCTATTGAATGAGATGGCATCAAAGAGTTACTAATGGCCAGTAGAGAGGGTTACACCTATGAAGGTTGTCAGTATATATAAAATTGACGCATTCAATGCATTGATAGCGTAAATTAACTTATTATCCAAGAAATTTGAAGCATTGAACACCGTTAAAATTCAACAAATGATATGACTTTTGTGGTGATAACCACATGAATGGGCAGTGCATGGAAGCAAATTTTGTGAAAAATTTTAATAGATAGCAACCTAACCCATAATCTAACTTCTACAATCTGAGGTGAAGAGATCATCTTAACTTCTCTTGGCGTAACTGATAGGGACATAAAAGTACTAGTATGATTTATACCCAAATTTATTATTTTGGTCCAAATCATAAATATTTAGCTATTTATTTATGATTTTTGATCATAAATAGATGTACGATGGAAAATGTGACGTATAGGAACAAACAGGAGGTGAATTGAACGTTAAACGAAGAAGTTACACTCAAAATACGAAAATGGTACTAAGGCTGGGCACCGCAGCGCCTAGGTCAGCAGCTGAGTGCTGCAACGCCCACAACCCAGCGCCGCGACACTCGTGGCGTTGAACAGTACCCTGGTGAACAGTAACCCGATAACATTATTTTGCTACAGTAACTCGTGAACGGTATTTTGAAGACAAAAACCTATAAATAAAAGGCCAAAAATCCTAAGAAATGAGGAAAAAAAAAGAGAGAAAAGAGGTAAAAACTTACATAAAGAATTCACAACACAAAATCAAATATCAAAGCCAAAGATTGAAGAACCAAGATCAAGATTGAAGCTTCAAATCAAGATTGAGAGAGAAGCACATCAAGGAGTCACTTTGATTAGTTTTTCTTCTCTTTCTTTATCATTATGTTCTTGTTCTTGTTGATCTTTATGAATTGGTTTGATACTTTTGATTTTGTGATGGGCTAAATTATTTATCTAGGGTTTGACTATGTGAACCTAGTATGGATTTGGATTGTGTTAATTTTTAGTTTATGAACTTGATACATTCAGTTGATTCATTCTATCTTGTGTTTTAATGCTTTCATTATACCTGATCAATATTTTGAATGCTTAAGGAACTATGATGAACTTGACAAAGGAATTCATGTGTTTAGCTTAGAATAGTTTGATGCATGATCATAGGGTAACAAATATGAGTTCCATCTAGGATAGACATATACCTAGGTGGCATATATGGTATAATTTAGACTTGATCTTAATGAATTACATTCTGATTTGATTACCATAGACATATAGGTGATTGTTAAAATGTGTAATATAGTCACTTAACCATCGACAAAGGCTTATGATGAGATTAGTGTTTAAGCCAATCAATTGGTATTAAAGGATTAACTAAGTGGTCAATGAGTCCAATGAAATACTAGGAGATGAGTTAAAACCCTAGATTATCTTTATTTGTGAATTCTACTCTCTACTTTTGTTTAGTTAATTGAGAGAATTAGATTAGATAAATACATTTTAGATTTTAGTTTTCTGAATAAAAGTTAAGTAGATACAATTTTAGTATTTGATTTATAAAATTAGATTGCATAGTTCCTGTAGGATCGATACTTGGACTTAAAATCTTATATTACTTGATGCGATAGTGTGCACTTGCGCTTAGCTACTATAACACACCAATCAGTAACAACCAAGGGGAGTCATCTAGATCAATGAATCCCTTAGGATTCTAGCCACCACAGGAGAAAAAGTCGGCTTAGGCAGACATGTTTGTGTAATATATGAAGTCCAACGATACTATCCTATAGAATCATTTAGCGTCCTTGAAAAATTTAGAGGTCTAAATAGGACAATTTGTTGTTGTAATTAATAGAAGATCTCAAGGTACTCTACCAAGTGACACTGAGACAAATCTAAGAGGGAATATAAAGTAATATCAAACCATCAACTTAAGAAGTGGTAAGATTTTAAAAGAGAACACATCACTAACACTACTTCCAAAGATGAAGGAAACAGAAAGGGTTAACCAACAAGAAAATGTACAACCATATAGACCATATATTCATTTCCCTCAAAGGCTACAAAGGTGTAATATAAGTGTTGAAACTGAAAAATTACAGCAAGCCAATCCTAAAAGTGCAAAAAAGAAATATAAGCAGCATACAAATGTAGCAAATACCCGTACCAATGTGTAGTGTCAGCAGATCACACCTCCTCGACCATTCCCACAAAGGCTACAAAATAAGATATTAGATAAGCAATTCTTTAAATTTTTTGATGTTTGATAAGGCGTAATTGTATAAACTATTTTATCTTCCTAACTTGATATTTGTTTAATTTATCTCAATAATTTGGCTATTTATGCATCGTTGTATTGCTTTAAAGGTTTAATCATTATCGGAGCAAAAATACCGGAAAACGGACGCAAATCGGAGCATTAGAGATAAAAATACAAATGGAGGCACTGTTGCTACAGTACTGCTACAGTAACACTGTTGCTACAGTAGCACTGTTGCTACAGTGCAGCGCCGCAGCATTGGATTTCAGCGCCGATTGCAGAAAGTGAACGCCGCAGCGCCAAATCGCAGCGTCGCGGCGCCGGGACCTGGACAACAAAATGTGACAGGTTCCTGAAAATCAGGAAACCCAAAAGCAACCCAAAATGCGCCCTAATTCCGTGCTCTTACCTATTTATTTGCTCAAAACTTACATTTTGAGGGGGACTCCAGCTGGGACAGCAGCTGGAAACACAAAGAAACACCTAACTTCTAAGTTTGGAGAAATCAAAGATGAGGGAAGCAAGCTTCAACAACAAAGGCATTTGACAGGGATGTCTTCTTTGCTTTGATTCTTTACTTGTTGTAAGATGTTTAGTTTACATGTATTGATGGAATTAGCTTCAAGATTGTGTAGTTTAATGATGAGCTAATTTCATTAATCTAGGATTACATCCTTGAACTCATTATGTGATTGATTTTAGTTCTCTCTTTTATGGTATTAATTCAGCTTTTGATATATTCATTGTGCTTGTGCTTAATGCTATTTGATTACTTGGCTAGTAGTTAAATTGATCTAGAAATGCTTAAATAAACTTGACAAAGGCATTTAGGTATTTAGTCTTAAGCATATTGATGCATGATCATAGTATAGTACACTTGAGTTTCATATGAGATAGACATATACTCATAAGGCATGTATGGCTCATAAAACTTGTGCTTAATGAATTTTGTTCAATTTATTTATCATAGACATATAGATATTTGATTGGATGGAATAGATTCACTTGACCTGCAAAAGAGGCTTGTGATGTGTTGAGTGTTTTGGTCAATATATCAAGTTGAGAACCAATAAATATCAAAGAGATTCTGCTGAATTTATTTGCATAATGGGGGATAGTTTGTAATCCTAGGATTTCTCATATTGAATATAATTTGTTGGTAATTTAGTTTATCACTTAGCATAATTAAGTTGTTCTTTTACTTGAGTAGTTTAATCTCTTACATTAAATCATTTTCTGGATAATAGTAGAAAGACACCATTTCAGTACTTAAACTAGAAAAGATAAATCATTCTCTGTGGGATCGACACTTTTCTCATTATATATTACTTGTTGCGACAACGTGCACTTGCGCTAATTTGTGTTATAGAAAACACACAACAATGTTCTTAAGAAATTACATATTAATCTCATTTTTGTAGATACGCTTGAACAAATACCTAGCTACATTAAATTTAAGAAGAGTATAATTTTCAAGAAGATAAAACTAAAGGATTATGAGACCGTGGCGTTGATAGAGGAGTGTAGCGCTATTCTTCAGAAGAAGCTACCTCCTAAGCTTAAAGATCCTGGAAGATTTACTATACCATGCTCCATTGAAAATCATAATGTTGGTAAAGCTTTAAGCGATTTAGAAGTAAGTATCAATCTTATGCCCCTCTCTATCTACAAGAAGTTAGGTTTGAGAGAAGCAAAATCAATCTTTATCACACTTCAATTTGCTGATCGCTCTCTCGTCTACCTAAATAGAATTATAGAGGACATACTAGTAAAGATGGACAAGTTTATTTTCTTTACAGATTTCATTATTTTAGATATAGAATAAGACAATGAGATCTCCATCATCTTTGGAAGACCTTTCATAGCCATAGGATATATGGTCATTAATGTTCAAAAAGAAGAAATAACCATAAGGGTATAGGATGACAATGCAACATTCAAAATCTTCAAAGAGATCAAGTTGCCACTAGAAAGTGAAGACTGTGGTAGTATTGATGTGATGCACCTAAATATCAAAGAGCTTAAAGACATGGAGATGTTGAACCCTCACATAAAAAAGAAGGCGTTAAGGTATAGAAAAAAAAGAAAAAAAAAAGAAGAAAAAGTAGCAATTTGATGAGAGAATAAAAGAGAAAGGTACAAGAGAAACACTTCGTCGGTCTAAGATTTAAGTATTTCCAAAAAAGCACAAGAAAGAAGTAGAAGTTGCTACCTAAAGTCTAATTGCAAGAATGTGGAAGCCAAAGGAGAGGAAGTTTAACAAGCTCACATACAAGGATGCTTTCACCATTAACTTTGATCCTCCATAACAATAGAAAAAACCTCGTCAAGTCGATGACGCTAAATCAAACGCTTCTTGGGAGGCAACCCAAGTAATTTTTATTTTTATTACCTTATTTTTAGTATTTGTTATGTTAGTTTATTTTCTTTGTAGGAATAAATCAGCAAGTGAAGCATTCAAGGAAGTAGCACAAGTATTTATAAGCATTGAAAGCAAACAAGACCATAGTCCACTTAATAGGCAACAACGCTGCATTGCTTCAACTTGAGTTAGAAAGGGAGTTTTTCTTTTAAATTTAATTTTAGACATTGAGAACAATGTCTAATTTAAGTTTAAGAGTGGAAAATACATAACATGTGTTTATTTTTGCTGCATGCTTTGAAGTGGTTGTCTTATGGGATAATATTTTTAGTTGTTAAGTTTTGGTTAAAAAGATGCTCATTAGTTCATGATAAAAAATAAAATATTGGCTAAATTTAATTTTACAAGTCTTTAGCAAACAATAGATGCTTAAGATAATTCTTATATCATAAATATTGAACTAATTTCGATTTTATTTTTAATTACTTATTCTTGAGTACATTGAAATAATCATGTATTCGTTGAATTTTTTACTTAGAGATACTCTTTACTTAAGTAGTACACCATAATCTCGAGGATCAACACTTTAGAATTTGCTTGATTACTACTTAAGAAAAAATCCTAAGAAACACATGAATAGGAAAATGACATTAAACCATCTTTGAACCGGTTAAGCCTTTTATTATAACCTACCCTATATGTATATTTATCACTAATCACCTCTTTTGAGCCAAATTACCCAATTTTCTATTTAACCATATTACAAGCCTCAAGCCTTTGAATTTATTTATCCTAAAATTTACCAGTAGCGCCATAAACTTTGAGTTTACTTAGAAATATTCTTAAAAGAAAAAAAGGTTGTGGTGGTGTGAAAAAAAGGTACTGAAATGAAAAGTAATAAACGTTGAAGGTATATATTAATCTAAGTTTGGGAGTACATAAAAAAAGAAGAAAAAAAAAGAGCTTTAAATGCATAAATACTCCTAACTTAAGAAAAAAAAAGAATAAATTCTTTGCAAAAGTGATTAAAGAAATATGAAAATACAATAAGTTTGGGGAGGTGATAAATCAAAAAAAAGAAGATAAAAAAGTTTTTAAGTAAAGTTAAGTGTTCATGGTGTAATTTGAACTTTATATTTATTCTTATAACCAACCTTGACCTTAGCCTTACATTATAAGCTAATTAAAGTCCTAAATAGATTTCTAGCATGTGTATTTCTATATTAGTAGAGAGTAATATGAACAGTAAGCTTATAGAAGTGTTATAAATTGAAATATGCCGAGACATCATCTTTATGTATTTTCTTAAGTATTGAGTAAATCAATATTATATTTAGCTAATTACTTGCTTATTACACACATGCACAAGTGATTATTTATAAGGGAAAATGAAGTACTTAATGAATGGTACAAGGATTGTTGAAAGTTATTTATCGATTTCTATAAAGTCTTATGCCTTTTAACAGCTTTTCAGATTGTAAGAATGATTGTCTAATCAACTGGAGTTTATTTTTAGTTTTTAGTTTTTATTTTTGAGTCATGAATAAGTTGTGAATATTTTTTTTTATTTTACTCGAGGACGAGCAAAATCTTAAGTTTTGGGGGATTTGATAAGGGCGTAAAAGCACTAGTATGATTTATATCCAATTTTTGTATTTTGATCCAAATCATGAATATTTGACTATATAATTGTGTTTTTGATCATAAATAGATGTATAACAGAGAATGTGACGTATAGGAATAAACGAAAGGCGAATCAGATGTAAAACGAAGACATTATGCTCAAAATACAAGAGCGACTGAACTAGCAGCATCCAGGTCAGTAGCTGGGTGCAAGGATGCCCACAACCCAATGTCGTGGCCCTCGGTGATGCTCCCTGAAGTCATGTTTTCAGGTCTTGGTGCCGCGGCACCAAGCCCCCAGCGCTGTGGCACCTGTGCTATGTATAAAATCCCCTCTTAACTCTTCTATTTCAACTTAGATTCGAAGCCCCTCGCTCGTAGGGTTTCTCATACCTATAAAAATACTATTTTGAGGGTCAAAACAGAAAATATAGAGGTAAAAACTTAGAGAAAGAATTCATAACACAAAATCAAATATCAAAGCCAAATATTGAAGAACCAAGATCAAGATTCAAGCTTTGGGTCAAAGAAGAGTAAGAAGCACATTAAGGAGTCACTTTGATTAGTTTTTCTACTCTTTCATTGTCATTATATTCTTGTTCTTGTTGATCTATATGATTGGTTGGATACTTTTAATTTTGTTATGGACTAAATTGTTCATCTAGGGTTAGACTATGTAAACCTAGTATGGATTTGAATTTTGTTAATTCTTAGTTTATGATCTTAATATATACAATTGATTCATTATATTTGAGTTTAATGCTTTCATTATATCTGATCAATATGATGAATGATCAAAGAATTATGATGAACTTGACAAAGAGATTCATATGTTTAGCCTAGAATAGTTTGATGCATGATCATAAAGTAACAATTATGAGTTCCATCTAGGTAGATAAATATCTAGGTGACATATATGGTATTATTTAGACTTGATCTTAATGAATTATATTCTGATTTGTTTACCATCGACATATAGGTGATTGTTAGAATGCATAATATAGTCATTCAACCATCGACAGAAGCTTGTGATGAGATTAGTGTCTAAGCTAACAATTGGTATTAATAGATTAACTAAGAAATTAATAAATCCAATTAAATACTAGAGGATGACCTAGATGATCTTTATTTGTAAATTCTACCCTCTATTTTTGCTTAGTTTAATTGATAGAGTTAGATTAGTTAATAAAATTTTAAATTGTAATTTTCTGAATAAAAGTTAAGTACAATTTTAGTACTTGATTTATAGAATTAGATTATATAGTCCATGTGGGATCGATATTTGGACTTAAAATTCTATATTACTTAATACGATAGTGTGCATTTGTGTTTATAAAAGTATGGAGACATAATTTTAGTATTAGTATGAACAATAACAACAATTACTCATGGGAATGATACTCTACTCTTATTATATTACTTGTTTACGATAGTGTGCACCTGCGCTTAACTAGAAATCGCACATAAAATTGCCAAGTGTGTTTAGACTACCAAGCTTGTTGACATGACGGGGAGTATCGAAGCTCAACTATTATATGGACCAGGTCGCGGATTTGCTAGCAATAGTAGGTTTGAGACAGGACCAAGTGTGTAGGCTATTTCATATGAATTTGAAAAAACTCACCATCCTCTGGTACCAAGGGTTAAAGTAGTAGAGTATCTCATACTACCATGAACTCATAAAGAAGTTTGCATAATTTTTTTTATGGGTTTTGCGAAGTGGTAAAAGATCATCGATAGTTAAGAGGAGTTAAACAAGGGAGGAAAAAAAGTGCTTTACAGGAATACCCGAAAAGGTTTCACAAAGAAGTAATCTCTCGAAGGGCGTTTGATCAACCAATAACTCTAGAAGCCATGAAGGCAAGGTTAAAACTGAACTACTTTTGGTATCACTTGTCTCAAAATCATGTCCTAAGCTATATTGCCGCTTACAATGAGGTACCTAAGTACATTTCTATAGAAGATGAGAAAGTGGCAAAGAGAGCAGCATTGGTTGACATACCTCGGGGTCAAATCCACAATCAAGAAGTAAATGGAAGCTACTTGGTAAGAAAAGAGAGGACACACGGGTCTTCAAGCACCCAAGGATAGATAGACCAAATGAATCCCATCGATCTTTAAGCATTCAATCGGACTGGTTTCGTCCTTAGGAAAGTCAATCGACCAAGCGGGTACATGATGCGATATTTTTATATCTTATAATTGAGTGCAAGTATACACTATTGTATGTAAGTAATAAAGGGACAAAAGAGTCACATGTTGAACCTACAGTGATAATTTCTACTTTTTAACCAAGTACTAAAATTATGTCTTTCTAGTAATGATTCAGAAAAATAAAAATTTAAGAATGAATGTAGAAAATATAAAAGCAATAACATAATGTAAAGAGATTTAGAAGATAACAACATTGAGAAAATCTAGGGTCAATACTATCCCTCAATATTCTTTCTTATGAGTAATCATCTAATATTTAACTCCCTTAGTCTTTGTTATTGATCAAGACACTAATGTATTCACAAGCCTCTTTCAAGGTCATTGTAAGTATACCATAATTTACCAAATATCTATATTCTTATGGTACTTGTAATTAATTAAGATTCATTAAGATTAAGTCTTATTGATCATACATGCCAATTAGATATATTTCTATCTTAATTTGAACTTATATATGTAACATTGAATGTTACTCTACAATCATGCATTAAATTACCTAGGTCTAAATATAATGATTCCTCTTCTGAGTTTATCAAAAATATTACAAATTCATTCACCATATATTGGCCAGTTATATTGAAATATTAAGAACAAGTAATTTGAATAACAAAGAACTAAGTTTATTAAATATTAAAAAGATATGGCAATTAAGCGCACATATTGAGTTCAAGTATTAACCTTAGAAAGTAAATTTAGTTCATGGCTACAAGAGAATAACTGTAAAAATAATAAAAAAATATGATACAATCAATTGCAATTGATATAGACATCAAATTTATCTTGATTGAGCTATCGAAGAAATTTTTGATGCCAAAGGATGCCTTGAAGCTCTCTTTATGGCTGCTTTAATTAAGCTCCAATCGCTTTCTAAGACTTGTGCTGTGTATTCTTGATGTTCTTAGACGTTTCTTGGATGTTCTTTAAAGGCTAAAAGTGAGTGGCCTTTTATAGGGATTGATTTGAGTTTGAAAATCTCAATTCTCATAGGATTAGGACTCGCACTACCGATGGGGCGCTATGCTGCTGTCGCTGGGGCACTGCGTGTAAAAAGCCTCACTACTGGAGCGATGAGGTGTTGGCGCTGGAGCGCTGGCCTGCCACTGGAGCGATGGTGAGCTAGTGCTGGGGCACTAGACTGCGACTTAAACATGTTTTTTTTTTTCTGATTTCTTATTTTGATCACTGTTCCAGCACTAGGGCAAAAATCCTTGTGGCGCTGGGGCGACAGATCTATATTTCCTTCAAGTCTCTATAAATAACAATAATGCACATTAATAGCCATTTATTCTCATAAAATAAAAAATATCAAAATAAAAATATAAGAAAATATATGACAAATATGCCCTTATCAGTACCCCATATGGGTCAACTAGTTAAATCAACATGCAGGCTCGAGGTATATAAAGCCACAATGCCGAAAAGTTTAGCACAAGGTCGATTAGATTGATGGATTCATTCCTCTGGCAATCTTACTGAAAGATATTTACGAAGTTATCAAAGGTCGAGGCCTATATACTAAATGCACGCCCAAGAAAAAGCATGTGGAGCAGCAAATAAGTCCGAGAAGTAAGTGTGAATTTCATCAGGGCATGCCATAGGTGAATGTCAAGACTTAAAGAAGCAAATTGATGTTTTGATGAAAAATGGGTATGTGGATGAATTTCAGGCAAATCATCGACATAATGGCTAGCCTCCAAACACTTCAAGAAGGCTAACTCCCCTCGAGTCCACAATGATATATCTAGAGGACCGACACTGGTAGGAGACTTCAAACTACAAAGAAAGAATTACTCGAGGTATTCAAAGATGGGGCATTAAGTGATGTGTAATAGCCTAGTCGCTAGAAAGCTACGGATACATGAGGTTCTCATTATGTTTACAGATGAAGACACTCGAGGAGTAAGCTACCCGCATGATGATGCGCTAGTAATAACTATGTAGGTGGCAAGCATGGAAGTTAATCAAGTGTTTATCGATTCAGGAAGCTCAATAGGCTCTGGACGAGCTGAAAATCAAAGATCTGAAATTAGAGAGAACATAAACCCATTGCAAGATTTTAAGGATAGTTGTGTGATGCCCATCGAAATAATAAATTTGCCTATGACTCTGGGCGAAATGCGCTATGTGAAAACTGTTATGACCAACTTCGTGGTGGTTGACTAGCCATTTCTCTATAGGATCTTACTCGGATGAACTTTTATGAGAAACACCAACTTCAACTTTGGAATTGCTTTAATTTTGTTAGGGTTGGATTTTATCCCTTTCTTACTGACCATGAACCCTAAAAATTTTCCCGATTTCACCTCGAAGGCACATTACTTAGGATTAGACTTTATTCTATGTTTCTTCAAAATCTTGGAAATCTCCTCCGAGTCTTCTACATGATCTTAAAACTTGACTAACTTCGCAATCATATTATATCATATATATACACCTCCACATTCTTCCTTATTAGCAGTTTGAATAACTTGTTTACCAATATTTGATATATGGCCCCCGCATTCTCAAGGTCAAATGACATAACTTTGTAGTAGTAAATCCCCTGATGTGTAATAAAAGATGTCTTCTCTTTATCTAGGGGAACGTTCTAATTTAGTTGTACCTAAAAAAGGCATTCATAAAATTGAACAGTTCATGCCCTGTTATTGAATCTACCAGATGGTCTATTTTGGCAAGTGGGAAACTATCTTTAGGGCATGCCTTGTTCAAATCAATAAAATCAACATACATCCTTTATTTTTCATTGGCTTTATTAACCATGGCCACATTAGCTAGCCACTCGGGTAATAGACCTCCTTAATGAATTCTACGACCAATAGTTTCTCCACTTCTGTAACTACTGCTTCATTTATTTCTTGATTAAAAATCCTCATCTTCTGCTTATCTAGTTTAAAAGTAGGGTTGACCGCTAACATGTTGGTCTTGGCTAATAATGTAAGAAAAGATGTTACGCCCATACTTTCAAGCCCACACTATTGTGGTTTTAATCGATCTATCCTTAAGGTAGATTCTGTATAAACCTAACTTTTTGGGTGACTGGTTAGATAGGCGATAAAGCTGAGCGGGTTTGACATATAGTACAAGCCACGAACGGCTATCAAAGGGCAAGCACTAGATGATTTCATAACAGAATGCACACTAGAAGAATTTGAGGTTGGAATAGCTAATGAAAAGACGCTAGAGGAGCAAGGTGAGAAAATCTCAACCTAGGTTGTGTACATTGATAAGGCATTTAACTCCCAAGGTTGTAGTGCGGGGATAATTCTTACTAGCCTAGAAAGGGATAAAGTTTGTTATGCTATCAGGTTTGGATTTATGGCTTTAAACAATAACGTTAAGTATGAGACTCTCTTGGCAAGATTGAGAGTGTCATGAGCCCTGACGGCGACAAGGATCTAGGCGAAGAGCGACTCACAACTAGTTATCAACTAAGTAAATAGAGACTTTGATGCTCCGGGGGAAATATATTTGCATAACTTAGGAATGTCAAAGCTCTAATGAATCAGTTTGAAGAAGTTAAAATCGAGATGATCCCAAAAAGTGAGAATCATTGAGCAAATGTAATAGCTTGACTAGCTTTCAACAATAATTCTCGGTTGCCAGATCTATACGTTTAGAATTTATTCAAATCCCTAGCATGTGGGAAGAGCCCAAGAGAGAGTGATGCAAATTAACACCCAACTTATTTGGATAGACCCCATTCGGGACTACCAAAAAACAAAAAACATACCAGCAGACAAATGAAAAGCTTGACAACTTTAATGCCAAGTTACTCGGAATGCGGTTATTGAAGCGGTACTATATAGGAGAGATTTTTTTCATCCGTACATGAGATGCTTAGGACCCTAAGAAGCGGAGTAGGTCCTTAGGGAAATCTATGGAGGCATCTAGTTAAAAGAAGTGATGCATGCCAAAGTTTTGTTGATAAAATTTAGAACCCATTTAAGAAGCTAAGCACCATGTCGGGCTATGGCTTTTCACCTAGTAGGGAGTGGATTTGATAAGGCCCTTAACACAGGAAAAAAGATTTTTAAAATATGTTGTCGTCGCTGTGGATTATTTCACTAAGTGGATCAACGCGGAACCCCTATCAAAGATTACTAAGAAGAGTTTGAGGGATTTTATATGAAGGAACCTTATATGTTGGTTTATGGTTCCAAGCACAATAGCCACCGACCACGAGATGCAATTTGACAACAATAACTTTAAGGGCTTTTGTGAGGAATTAAGTATTCAGCTCCTCTTTTCTTCCCTAGCATATCCTAAAACTAGCGCTCAAGTGGAATCGACTAATAAGATCATCAAGAAGTTGTTGAAGAAGAAGCTGACAGATAAAAAAAATGGATGGGTTGAAGAACTTTCTGATGTGCTTTGGGCCTTGAGAACCACTAGCAAATTTGCTATGGAGAGACTCAATTTTCACTTGCCTTTAGATGTAAAGATGTAATTTGAGATCAATACCCCGACCTATTACATCTTACACTTCACAGAGGTAGTTAACAATGAACTGATAAGGAGGAATTTGGACTTGGTGGAGCAAAAGAAGGAAAGAGCACAAGTCCGCATAATAGCCTACCAACAGAGGGTAGTGAGACACTATAACAAAATAGTACTGGCTCATGAATTCATGTGAGGGTGATCTTATACTTCGAAAGATCATTCTATATACGAAGAATCCAGCGTATGGAGTCCTTGGACTTACCTAAGAAGGGCTGTATAATGTGACTAGAAGAATGAAGGCAGGAGCCTACAAACCCAAACATCCCAATGGAAAAACGGTGAGCAAACCATGGAATGTTGAGATATAGAAAAAGTATTATCCTTGAACATTCATGCTTTTTATAGGATTTTGAGTTATGCTTTAATTTATAAAGTTTTAAGACATTTATCTGAGATGTTGATAGAGGTATACATACACTAGTATATTTAGTACCTAGCTTTCATATTTTACTCAAAATTATGAATATTTAGCTATTTAATTGTGTTTTTTTTTATTGTAATAGGTGCGCGATAGAAAATATGATGCATAGGAATAAACGGGAGGCAAAATGGATGCGAAACTAACGAGATGCTCATTTTACCGAGACTCAGCGAAAATAGGGTTGGGCGACGCAGCGCCCAAGGCTAAGGGTTGTAGCGCCCAATTTTTGAATATGGAATACCGCGGCACCCATTGCCCAGCACCACGACGCTCATTCGAAGAACCACAATAATGCAACCATAGGTCTTAGCACATCAATGCCCAAGCGATTAAGTGTCAAAATACCTTATTTTAACTTCTATTTGGACTTAGATTCGAAGCCCCTCGGCCCTAGGTTTTCAATACCTTTAAAAATACTCTTTTAAAGGAAAAAAAACTTAGAAAAAGAATTCACAATATAAAATCAAAGATCAAATCTAAAGATTAAAAAACCAAGATCAAGATTCAAGCTTCAAGTTAAAGAAGAGTGAAGCATATCAAAGAGTCACTTTGATTAGTTTTTCTGCTCTTTCTTTTTCATTATGTTTTTGTTCTTGTAGATGTTTATAAATGGGTTTGATACTTTTGATTTTGTGATAGGCTAAATTGTTTATCTAGGGTTAGACTATATAAACCTAGTATGGATTTGAATTTTGTTAATTTTTATTTCATTATCTTAATATAATATATTGATTCATTCTATCTGTGTTTAATGTTTTTATTATATCCGAAAGGAATTCATGTGTGAATGATTAAGAAACTATGATGAACTTGACAAATGGACTCATGTGTTTAGCCTATGATAGTTTGATGCATGATCATAGGGTAACAACTATGAGTTTCATCTAGGATAGACAGATACCTAGGTGGCATGTATGGTATAATTTAGACTTGATCTTAATGAATTATATTCTGATTTAATTACCATAGATATATAGGTGATTGTTAGAATGTATAATATATTCACTCGATCATCGACAGAGGCTAGCGATGAGATCAGTTTCTAAGCCAATAATTGGTATTAAGAAATTAACTAAGAGGTTAATAAATCCAGTGAATTACTAGGGGACAAGTCAAAACCCTATATTATCTTTATTTATAAATTCTACCTTTATTTTTGTTTAGTTTAATTGATAGAGTTAGATTAGTTAATTTAATTTTAGATTGTGATTTTCTAAATAAAAGTTAAGTAGGTATAATTTTAGTACTTGATTTATAGAATTAGATTGCATAAACCTTATGGGATCGATATTTGGACTTAAAATTCTATATTACTTGATACGATAACATGCGCTTAGCTATTATAGCACCAATCAGATGTCAAAAATGAATAAAAATTCTTAATTCTTCTAATAAAAATCTCTTATCTTGCATGAATACAAGATGGAATAAGCCCATAAGGGGTCATAAACATTCATATCAGGGTCGATCTCAAATATTAAGAAGGGCCTTATGGGTGAGTTCAACATGAACACACCCATAAGGTTGCCCCTTTGAGGGTTGTTATGTAAGGTTGCAGGCAAAGTAATAGTCTTATGGATAGGTTTGACTCTTACAAAGGTCTTCACCCGAGTGATCTTCTAAACTATGAAGATTTAGAAGAGCCTTATGGATGGGTTCAAAGCTCATAGGATTACCCTATCATAGACTTTGCTATATATATCATGGGTAAAGTTATGGTCCTGCAAGAGGGTTCAATTCTCACAAAAGTCTCTAACTGAGTGGCCCCCCAGAAATAAGGACTAAGAAGAGCTTTATGGATGGGTTCGATGCTTATAAGGTTGCCCCTTTATGGGCTATTATGTAAGGTCAAGTGTAAAATAATAGTCTTGTGGGATGGTTCAACTCTCATAAAGGTCTCCACCCCACGTGGTCCCCCTAACTAAAAAGACTGAGAAGGGCCCTATGGTGGGTTCGATGCCTATAAAGCTGCCCCATCGTGGGCTATTACGTAAAGTCAAGGGTAAAGCGATGATCTTGTGGAAGGGTTCGATTAAAACAAATGAATATTTATTCATAATAATAGTCTTAAAATATATAGATATATACATTCAGATGCCTTTTTTTGAAAAAAAAAAAAACAAATACAGGGCCACGTTGATTGCATGCATCATAGGACAAAATACAAGTTTTTAATGCACTTGTACACTATAGTAGACAACGCTTTACTTTACTCATTATGAGTGAGGACAAAACTTGAACAATGGACATAACGTGCAGTCAAACTTTAAAAACAAAGACAAAAATGGCGTGCAGTGCCAGTAAGAAAATTGATAATTCATTTAGTAAGGGTACAGTAGTTGAAGTAAGCAGTGATGCGGCTAACCTAGCCTCCTCCGTCCCTCAGGACCAACAAGAAGTAGTATAAGAATATTCACCTATTGTCCATCGACTACGCCTTTCAGACAGGTTTCGTGGTGTATGGTACAAGGCCAAAGTCCTGAAAAGAAAAGGTAAAAATGCTTTCTTAATAGAGTATCAAACCTTATTTTCTGAAGATGGCTACAACCTACTGGTGGATAAGGTTGATTCTGCTTTTGTACGGCCTTTACTTGTTGGTAGTTGATTGGTAGTTGTTGGTAGATGAAAGTTGGAAAGAAGAAATAAGTGAAGTAGGAGGTTGATGGCAGTTGGTAATTAAAAGGGGTGTTTTGGTTTCCTAAAAATAAAGGCACATCTCCACCATTTTCATCATCCCTACAAATTTCATAATCATCCCATCATATAATCATCTCTTGTATTCAATCTCATATTCAAATTATTTAGTTTTTTCTTATTTGTTAAGAGAGAAATGTAAGGTTGAGGTATATCTTCTAATTTCAAAAGAAGGTGAAAATTATTCTTTTCTTGTAATTAGAGAGAGGTTGTAATTCCATTTTCATAGTGAAATTCTCTTATACTTGTCCTATAGTTTTTACCTCAATTTGTTTGAGGGTTTTTCACATAAAATTTGTGTGTCATTTATTTTCTTGCAAATTTTCATCTCTATTCTTAATTAAGTTACTACTTTAACCTATAATTCTCCATAACATGTGGTATCAAAGCTTCAGGGCTTTTAGGCGAAGGTATATCGTTCATGGGTACTATTTATAAGTTTGTAATTATTCACATATATGGTACTATTTAAGTATACGGTACTGTTCACGATGAAATAGTGAGAGCCGGTTCGAGTGAGAAGCAGATCATAGTCAATCAATATGACGGTAAAGTACGAGATAAAAAAGTTCAATGGGAATAATTTCTCGATGTAAAAGATGAGAATGATGGCAATCTTAAGAAAGAACCATTGTCTGGCAACAAGTTCTAGTATGTGTTAAAGGAAATGACTTGAAAGATCTGCTTATAAGAGAAAGGTCATGTTCAGATTGTAGCTTAGAATTCGAGAATAAAGGATAAAGTCACATGATTAATCAATAGTATCAGCAATGGAGAAAACAAAACTCACTTTTTATAAGCTGGCTTTTTACAACAATGATAGACTCAGTCTTGAATACTATTATTAAATGTAAATCCTCTTGTCAAATTTGAAAGCATTTGGATCAGATGCTTGGTAGCCAATCTTTTGCTAGATTGACACAACTTATATCACAGTTACAAACAATTAGAAAAGAAAATCAAAACATGAATGATTACCTTATGAAAGTAAAGAGTCTAGCTGACAACCTAGCAATAGCAGGGAAGCCTGTTGTAGATCATGATCTAGTTTCTTTTCTCCTAAATGGTTTAGGTTTTGAATATGATCGTATAGCATTATTTGTATCCATAAGATCAGAACAAGCAACAATGGCAGAAATGTATTCAATCTTAATGAGTCAAGAAGGCAGAATAGAACTTTCAAATACTATGTCAGCTGTTCACATGTCAGCTAATATGGCTACAGCTGCTGGAAAATCAAAATTTAAAGGGAATTACGACAATAGGTCTGATTTGGAGAATAAGAATGCAGGTAATGCTAGTAATATAATGAATCAGTTTTTTCAGAAATACACAAGGTAGTTTTTGAGGTAGAGGAAGAGACAGGCAGAACTTTGATAATCAATGAAGAAATAATTCAAAAATAGTTTGTCAAATTTGCCTTCAAGTTGGTCACAGTGCCTTTAATGTTGGAATAGATTCAAGGAGGACTTTGTACCTCTACGACCTCAAAATCAAGTTGGATTTCAAAGTAATAGACAGCTACAATCAGCAGCTTTTGTTGCAGAACCTAGTGCAGAAACTGCTGATGCATGAGATGGTACATGGATAATGGAACTACTAACCATGTGACAAATAATCTGAATAATCTAGCTTCCAACAGTGAATACAGAGGTATGAAAACTTTAATTGTTGGTAATGGCAGTAGATTAAAAGTTTTACATACTGGTGATTGCATTCTTAAAACCTCAAATCCATAGATGTTAACTTTAAAAAATATTATGCATGTTCCTGATATAACAAAAAATCTTATAAGCATTTCAAAACTTACTCATGATAATAGCTTATCTATTCAGTTTACCAAGTCTATGTGTATTGTCAAGGATTTGAAAGGGAAGGTTCTTATCAAAGGATGGGCTAAAGATGGATTGTATCAACTCAATTACAGTTTAGCTTTTAGTCTGCCTACAAGTTCTGGTCACTTTGCTTCACACATGTTTCATTTTACTTTTGTATCACTCTTTGGTTAATGTAATATAAATAAATCAATTGTTGATAATATTGATGTAATCAACCCTTTGAGTTGTCTGTCAAATAATAATCAATGTAAGCTTAACATATATCATAGAAGATATGGTCATCCAAGCCTTGATGTCTTTAAAGAAATTGTCTACAGTTGTAAAATACCTTATTCAAGCCTTGATGTCCTTAAAGAAATTGTCTCTAGTTGTAAAATACCTTATTCAAGCCTTGATGTCCTTAAAGAAATTGTCTCTAGTTGTAAAATACCTTATTCAAGCCTTGATGTCCTTAAAGAAATTGTCTCTAGTTGTAAAATACCTCATTCAGTGAATAAAAATGATTTGTCCTTTTATTTAGCTTGTCAGATGGGCAAAAATCATAAGCTATATTTTGATAGCTCAGATACAAAAACAACACAACTATTAGAAATAATTCACACAAATGTATGGGGTCTTACACCACTACTTTATGGTGATTGTTTTAGGTGCTATGCTGCCTATGTAGATGATTACAGTAGGTTCATTGGATATATCCCTTAAAACAAAAGTCAGAAGTACTGTCTACCTTTGAGCATTTCTTGGCTCATATTGAAAATTTTGAAAAGAAGGTTAAAACAGTTCAGTCAGATTTTTGTGAAGAGTATAGAACCCTTTAGTAAATTGTTGAATCAGAGAGGTATAAGTCACAGATATTCATGTCCACACACACACACACACACACACACACACACAACCAAAATAGTAGAGTTGAGAGGAAGCATAGGCATTTTATAGAGACAAGTTTAACCCTTCTAGCACAAAGCTCAATGCCTCTGAATTTTTGGTGAAAAGCCTTCTTTACCTCAATATTTTTTATTAATAAGATGCCTTTGACAGTACTAAAATACAAATCACCATTTCAGTTGATTTTTAACAGAAAACTTGATTATACATTCATGAAAGTGTTTGGCAATGCATATTATCCATATTTAAGACCATATAACACAGATTCAACTTCCATACAGAAAAATATGTGTTCTTAGGCTATAGCTTTTAACACAAGGGGTATAGATGCTTGAGTAAGAGTGAAAGAATCTACATAGTAAGAAATGTAGTGTTTAATAAAGATGGGTTTTCCTTCAAAAATGATGACTCATTTACTAAGGTTCTGTTACATCTAAATCCAAAACCACAAGAGTCATATCATAATTACAATCTTTTTTATTCTATCACTTTCTCTTGTCCAAAAGATTTATCTGTGCAGGTGCCTAATGATACAATTTTAGGCTTGTCTCATGCTTTTGAAATGAGAGAACCAGACTTTACACCTCTGATACATACACAAACACACACTTTTCTAGAATAAACATCCTCAACACAAGTACCCTTGATACCACATAACAAGACATCAGCAAACATTATGCCTTTACTAAACACTCCACTTGAAAACACAAATTAAACTTTCACAGTATTAGATCACATAGTCATAGATGTAACACCAAAAATAAGACATAATGTGTTACCAACAATCATCCCATGATCACTAGATCAAAACTTGGGATATATAAGCCTAAGATTCTTATTGCTAAAGTAGAAGCAGCAACACCAACTTCAGTTCCTGAAGCCTTACAGCAAAGCCATTGGCATAAAGTAATACAAGAAGAATATCAACCCTTGTTGGATAATGGAACTTGGAGTCTACTACATAATAAATGAGTGTTTAAGGTAAAAACAAGTCCTGATGGTAGTGTGGTTAGGCATAAGGCCAGATTGGTGGCTAAGGGGTATGATTAGACACCAGGTGTAGATTACTCAAAAACTTTTAGTCCTATGGTCAAGGCAAGTACCATAATGGGTTTTGACAGAAAGTGTTTACATAAAATAACCAATTAGTTTTGTTTAGGTTGAAAAATAAGATTATGTGTGCCAATTATATAAGGCATTATATGGCCTCAAACAAGCTCTAAGATCTTGGTATGATAAGCTTAGAGCAACTTTGATTAAGTGGGAATTCACAAACATCAAGTTAGATACTTCTGTTTTTGTTAAACATGACAGGACTTGTTTGCTTATTATTCTTGTGTATGTTGATGACATTATAGTGACAAGGAATGATAATGCAACTATCAAAGCTGTCATAAAATAGATGAATAAGGAGTTTACCTTAAAGGAATTGGGTGATTTCAAAGTATTTTTTGGGGATTGAAGTCACAAGAATAAGTAATGTCTTTTACCTATCTCGGGTGAAATACATCAATGATCTTCTGAAGAAAAAAAACATGCTCAGTGCAAAAAGGTTGTCCTTCATCAATGACTTTAGGTCTGAAACTCAAAAAATGGACTGATAAACCATTCCCTAATCAGTTTCTATATTGGAGTATAGGTGCTTTATAGTATGTCACCTTTACCAGACCTAAAATCTCATTTTCAGTAAATAAACTCATTCAATTCCTCACTTTGCCCTCTCAAGTTCATTGGCAATGTTGCAAACGTATACTGTGATATTTGAGAGATACACCAGACCATGGATTGTTATATAAACTAGGATATTCTCTATATATCTCTACATTTACAGATGCAGATTGGGCTCCTGACTCTGATGAGATGAGATTCTATAGTGGGTATTGTGTTTTCTATGGCAGGAATTTGATGTCTTGGAGCTCTAAAAAGCAGGTAGTAATGTTCAGTTCCAGCACTGAAGTAAGTATAAGGCATTAGCTAATGTTGTAGCAGAATTAGCTTGGGTTAAATAATTGTTCTCTAAACTTTACATTCTATAGACTTCAACTCTTACTATATAGTGTGACAATCAAGGAGCAGTCTCTCTTGCTGCTAATCCTGTTTTCCATAGCTGTATCAAAGTTGATATACACTTTGTATTAGAGTGTGTGGGACCCACCAACTCTTTATTCCATCGGCTAGATGATACTTCAGAGCCACTAGCGTCCCAACACACAATTCTTCAGGTTACCTGTGCCCCCAAGGCCTCCATGGAGATAGGGGCGGGGGTTCGATTCCTTGGGAGTGCAGGTAACCTGAAGAATTGTGTGTTGGGACGCCGGTGACTCTGAGGTGTCATCCAGCCGGTGGCCTAAGGAGTTGGTGGGCCCCACACACTTTAATAAAAAGGTCGGCCTTTTTGTAAGACTGTGGTGCAACCCACAAACCCCTTGGTCCACCAATGGGACCCCCCCAAAGCCACTAATGCACCACCAATAGCCCTTGCATGTTACCTACGCCCTCAACCAATGTTGAACCTAGGATCTCATCCCTTTTAGGCCTCTAAGGTTGGATGATTGTACCCATCAGGCGGGCCTTTTTGTTAGAGTGTATGAGACCCACCAACTCCTTGGTCCACCGGCTGGATGACACCTTAGAGCCATCGACGTCTCACCACACAATTACTCAGGTTACCTACGCCCCCAAGGATTCGAACCTCCACCCTTATCTCTATGGAGCCTTATAGGCCTTTAGAGGTTCGTTCTTGTGCCCATCATGATGGCTAGCTTGAATGCTACAAGGACGAACCTCTAAAGGCCTATAAGGCTTCCATAGAGATGGGGGCAGGAGGTTCGAATCCTTGGGGGCGCAGATAATCTAAGTAATTATGTGGTGAGACGTTAGTGACTCTGAGGTGTCATCCAACTAATAGACCAAGGAATTTGTAAATCTCACACACTCTAACACTTTGTTCGTGACAAAGTGATCAATGGGGCCTTAAATATCAGATATGTTCCAACAGCTTCCCAACTAGCTGATATTTTCATTAAGGCTTTGCTAATTAGTCATTTTTAGGGTTTAACACACAAGTTCAATGTTCAATCTAGACAGTTGAATTTGAGGGGAGAAGAAAGAATAATACCAGCAACTACAATTAGTGCCTTCTGAAGTGCAGTAGTGTGAAGAAGCAAATGACAGCTCGGCAAATTTGTTACGTATTATGCCAACTCAGCAAAAATTTGTTACAACTGATTAATTTGTTAATTAGCTAGTTAGAAGTTTTCTCACCTTTTTTTCAACAAATTCAGATTAAATCTTTATTATATTTATTTCAGTATTTTACACACTATAAAAGGAGTCTTGTATTCATTATTTTGTACAAGAAAAAAATACTTTTGAAGTAGAAAATGAATTTCTCATTATTTCTCTCTCGTTCTATCTTTTCTTTTAATAGTTCTGTTTGATTTATTTTCCGGAAAAATTTCTTTCAAAGCTTAAATCGAAATTCTCTCTCCACTAAACTTCCTCTCTTTTTGTGGAACAAAGATTGCAAGGTTTATCCTGTGTGTCATGCTTATGTAGTGCTTAACAGTAGATGTTTGTCTTATATCATGGGAAGGATGGGATCTTATTTTAATTAGACTCGGTACACTTGGGTTGTGGCTATCTATATTTTCATTGGTGTTGTATCCCTGCTGGAATGTAGCATTCTTGGGTAATGGAAGTAGCAAATACCAAGGCTTGAAAACGTGTGAGACTGAGACCTTAAATTAAACGTCACGTTTCGCTGTCAGGTAGGTTGTCATAGTTTGTAATCTTGAATTTCTGGGCGAAAATATGATTTGTGCTGATGTGGCTTATGGTTAGATCTTTCAGCAAGCACAAATGAAACTTCAGTTAGGCATGCGGCTTAGCTTATACAGAAGGGGCCCGTCTAGAATATGTAGTTTATAATATCACATCGACTGAGTTGAGTGGTCATGAGTTTTACAACTTTTTCTTCAAGAGGGTCTTTTTAAGAATAAAATCGTGTTTCTAAACGGTAAGTTCAGTTGATTTAGCTTCTTGCAGTAGAAGCAAAAAATCACGATTGATTTCTCCTCGTATCATTCTTGAAAGAGAGAGTTATTTAATTTGTACGTTTCTTCATTAAACGAGGTGCGGTGTGTGGTTATATAAAGAAAAGGATAAAATCTTGTGGATATAGATACATTCCATACCAAAATGGATGGATGATATTTGGTGGGATATAACAAGTGAGTTGAAATTATTGATGGAAATCTGATACTGACTCTTGCGACACACGACCATATTTGATCAAGGGGTCTTGTGTTGTTACACATTTGAGTCTTGTAAAAACTCTCTGAAATATAAAACCTAGTCCAAAGACATCTTCTTTCATCCCAAAGCAAAGCGCACGATACTTTGAGACAAAAGTAGATTTTTGGCATCAGTATGTAATTTTTTGAAAATTAGCACCTCTTGTCATGGATGTCCGTCCAAAATTTAGGAAATTTTCACTCACACGTGTGGTATTGAGTATTGACAGAGGTCCATAGTATTACTATTACAGTACAACTCGGTAAAGCAGTGAGCAATGGCATAGAAAAAGAAAAGAGGGCGGGCGGGTCTTGTTTACAATGAAAATTTGAAACCAAATCAGAATAGTAGAATAAATAATGGTAGTTTTGAGTCCCGACGATGTGGCATAGTCACAACACAACTCATACTTGGTTGCACGAAAGAAAAGAAGTGGAATCCATCATTGCTGTTACTGTTTGTGTTCTTCATATTATTATCTCATTAGCTTTCTACTCACTTTTTTAACTTCGAATTGCAGAGAAGAACAAGAGAAAAAAGTGTGCTACAGAATTCGAAATACTAGGGTTTTAATCTCTCTCCCATATATTTCTGATGGAGGGTACTTTAAGTGATGATCATCATCGCTCCGCAAACAATGAAGAATCAACCTCGGATTCCTCCCATCAAGCTCAGGTGATTCTTTCATTTCTTCTGATCTTCTGTTAACCCGGCGTCATATTGAGTTGCTTTGAGTTTTTTTGTTCCCCCTCAATTTTGGACACATCTACAAAGATGCAAATAAAAGGGTTATAAGACTGCTAAACAGATTCTTAATTAGTTGGGAGCTAAAATGAAAGTCTGGTCTAAATTATTAATGAAAGGCTTTTGATGATCAGAAAGAAAACATTCAAGAATCCAGCTCAGTTTTAGTTCAGCAGCAATCTAGACGACCAAATCTCTCCTCTTTGCAAATTCCTGTTAGGTCTTTGGACACCTGTTTGTCAGAGTTTACGAGAATAGACATTCCTTCAGTGCCAAGTCCTAATTCTTCTAGAGCCGGTCTTCCCCCCAGACCTCATTCAGCCAAGTTCAGATCATCTGTAAGAAATTTGCTTCCTCAACGGAGCTTTAGGGCAAAAAATGCAGCCCAGGATGGTGAGAAGACAGGTCTTATTATCCCAGATACCCCTTCCTCTGATGGTCCTCTTGATAAGCCATCTACCTCAAGGTCGTTTTCTCTTAATAAGATTTTTTTGCCTTCATCAACAAAAGCGGCACATTCTTTGCCAGCTACACCACTTGCAACTTCAGCTCTTGAATCTGTACAGGAAAGGCAGCTAAATGGTCAACCTTATAATTCTGTAAGCACCAACTTTTGTTCTTAAAATTATATATATTCTGGTAATTCTTTTTTTGTTGTATTATATGAAGTGCTGTGTTGCTTTGTTATAGAAGTTAGGAGTTCAGCAGCATATGACACGCTCATTTTCAGTTCCTGTAAATATTAAAGTTAGAAGTTTAAGGCGGACAGAATGTGGAGGTCTAATCCGTGTAATTTCTACAACTCCTCGTTCAGCAGCAATTGAGAGGACTTCAGCAAATAGTGATCCAGTAACTGATATTGGTAGATACTAACTTATTTACTGAACCATTTTTGAAGCATATATATTTTTATTATTATTATTTTTTAGTTTTTAATTATTAATTTTTCAGCCACTGAAGATTCAGGTGAAGATATTCCTGAAGAAGAAGCAGTTTGCAGGATTTGTTTGGTTGAGCTTGGGGAAGGAGGCGACACGTTTAAGCTGGAGTGTAGCTGTAAAGGAGAGCTTGCACTTGCTCACAAAGAGTGTGCAGTGAAATGGTTTAGCATCAAAGGAAACAAAACATGTGATGTCTGCAAGCAAGATGTTCAGAACCTGCCAGTAACATTATTAAAGATACATAATCCTCAAACTGTTATCAGGCGGCCACCAACCGCAGTGCAGCAGAGGGAGGTTGCTCGTTACAGGCATGTCATACTATTTTGGCAGTTCAGTAATTGGTATTTTAAATGTATAATATGCCCCTAATATGGTGGTTCTCTTTATGTATATGTTGTAACTTTGATACTGAATCTAAATTAAATTTACAGATACTCTGACTTCAGAAAGTGTAATAATTATGACACTGCTAGAGACACTTAAGTTACAGATGAGGGTAAGGTTTGAGCTTGATATTCCAAATTGGTCATTCTCCTTTTGTTTCTGTGAGAAAAGTTAATCCTGCCTTGCCAGTGGCTTAAACTTGGACCAGGACTCCTGCTTTAGTTTTCTGATGGGATGATTTGAGAATCTTGACTTGGTGGCTAGATGGAGGATACCCAAGTGAAGCATGTGTTCATTGTTACACTTAAGGCAGTGCATTCCCCTCTAACGTGGATAAGGAGAAGTAGACATTATGATTGGTTTTTCCAGCTTGAGGGTATTCTATTGGCCAATGGGTTTCCCAGTAATATTTTAGATGTTCCCTTTTAGAGGGTCCTGAATTATTCAAATCTCTCGAAGAAAGGTCACATACTTTGCTTCCTCTCAAGTGCAAATTCTAGGAATCTCATCTAGAATGCTTGCCTCTACTTGTTACTAAAAATGTTGAAGCTCTTTAAATTGATGTATCATCTTAATTTTCAAAAGTTTTTGGTTGCCTGCTACTGTATGACGCTCTTGACATGAATTTATCTTGCAGTTCAGATCAGTCTTTTACTTGTTATATTCTTGCAGGGTCTGGCAGGATATACCAGTTCTTATCATGGTCAGCATGCTTGCATATTTCTGCTTCTTGGAGCAACTTTTGGTATATATCATTTAACTGCTTCTGCCAAATTATAAAATCACTTTGCTAGCTCTCATGCCAGCATGTGCATGTGCCAAATTCTTCCTAGAGGGCACCAAACTTGATGCTATTTTCACACGTCAGAACTTAACATCTATAGGCCCTTTAGATCATTAATTTATTTATCATTTGTACAGTTGTGTCCTATGATAGCATTCTCCAACCAAGTGATTGATCAAGAGCTCATGTATTTAACTGGTATACGTACCTGCTAAGGTACCGTGGCCAGAGTGGTGATACTGTTTATTATTCAGTAACTGTATATGGGTTATGCTTGCAAGTGATGGAAACCTGTTTGATTAGGTAAATGGTGAGAATCCTACCCCAGACGGATCCCCTACAG
The DNA here is from genome assembly GCA_946807835.1 of Ailanthus altissimus. Lineage (NCBI taxonomy): Eukaryota > Viridiplantae > Streptophyta > Magnoliopsida > Sapindales > Simaroubaceae > Ailanthus > Ailanthus altissimus. The sequence continues at coordinate 111,670 of OX327709.1, forward strand.
ATGCCTTGTATCCATCCTATGAAAGCTTTTGCATGAATTTTTTTGACTTCTTGTATTCAAAAGCTGATTTATGTGACTAATGACATTTCATTGAAAGATTATCATCTAGCTATTGGCATTGTATTTTCTTTTTTACTGATTATCTTCGTAACTGCTATCTGGATTTTCAATTTGAGCAGGTATCTGACTTGGGTCCTCGTGCTCTTGCCATTTCGTTACCATTCTCTTGTGTTTTAGGTCTCCTTTCTTCAATGATAGCTTCAACCATGGGTAAGTTTCTTTACCTGCCCTTATCATTGCATATCAAGTTCTTTGTTTCACAAGTTCTCTTTTGATAACCATCAGTGAAATAAAATCATAATACAAGCTTGCAAAAACTTTCTTATATATTTTTGTTTCATACATCAAAATTTGGTGCCCCATAATAATATATTGCTGTAGTTCATAGGGGCCAATGTCTTACTCTCTTTAGTCTCAATGATCTAACATATTTAACCTGAAAGGTTTCATCATTGATTTTCTTTTAGTTGAATGAAGTATATAATTCTGTTAAGAAAGATGATGGAACATATATTTAATAATATAGCAGTTGCATGAGACATGTTACCTTGAGACTTTACATGACACATTATATCTGAAGTAGGATTGGAAGAAGAATGACTAAGGTAGTAAGACAAGCAATGGCACGGGCTTTGGAATTAAAAAAGCCTTCTTTTCTCATCAGCCAATTACATTAATAAAGTTCTTGTATGATCTGAGAGAATTATGGTTTTCATTTATCCATTTTCAATTTTTATGTAATAATATGTTAAGAGTATCCTATGTGAGCATAGTGCTTATATGCCTAATTATATGAAGTTAGGCCCTCCATCTTGCAATAAATGTTTCAGGTTGTAGTTTATTTCTATTTCATTGTTTGGTGTGTAAATAATGTATATTAATAGGTTTCACTTAGTGGCTCCCACTTCCTGGGTTGGGGATGATGACGTGATAGTGGAACCAAACTCATTTCTGTTTCTGTGTAATTGTTCTGATTTGTATTAGTTTTTGGTGACTTGATAGTTTTGGTGACTTGATAGGTTTGCATAGGAGAGTAAGAGCATAAGTTTATTCTCTGGTTGATAAGTGTATGGTATGACTACTTGTATTAGGCCATGTTCACCAACCAAAGTGAAGCAGAACCAGACTTCTTTCTTCCTTACTAGTTTGTGCGGTTGCATACATTTTCTTTTGGCTAAATATTTTGTTCAAGGTGAGATGTAGTATTTGTGTTAGATGATGTGGCACAAGTAGAAAGATGAAGAGGGTTTATTAGAGTTACAATAATGCGAGATCCAAGATTCTTGACGCCATAGACACCAAGATGAGGCGAGGGTTGCGTGTTAGAATTCCTCATTGGTTGGTTTGAAGGGCTGCTTGGCTATATATATACATTCTCTTTTTGAATAGAATTATGCATTTTGAGTAAAAATCCAATTATAAAACTGTAGTCTTGGCATAAAGTGGATATATTCCGTGGAAGCATGTTGTTACAATGACCATGAGACTAACACGATAAGTTGACATACCATATAAAATGCCAACCCGGGCACCAACTAGCATATTCCTTGAAGACAGACTAGAAAGCAGTGATAAGTCCTTTTTTGTTTGTTTTCTTTCTTTCATTTGGTTGAGTTAATTTCTGATTTTCAATTGCAGTTTGATAGAACATCTTTTGTTTTATAACTTAATAGTTTGTTAAAGAGCTCACCACATATAATGGTGGCAGTGGGCAGGAATTACATATGGGCTTATGCGTCCTTCCAGTTTGCAATTGTGATCCTATTCGCTCATATATTTTACTCTGTGGTAAGCCAGCAAAACTGACTTTATTCCATGAGTTTGTGCATAATACTTTATTTCGTTTGGATAAAGTTGCATTGTATGTGATATCTACTGTTCTGCTCAACTTTCTGAAACATACTTTCTTGGGATAGGGGTTGGGGGTAGTGGTGTTCATCTTCTCAATTTCTTGTTCAAACATGCAGCTTAATGTGAATCCGATTCTCTCTGTCATCCTTTCCTCGTTCACTGGGTTTGGAATTGCAATCAGTACAAATTCTCTTATTGTGGAGTATCTTAGATGGAGAATGAGCAGGCAAATGCAGTCTATCCATCAGCAGATCAATGGGATCAACAGAACTGGGCAGCATCATCGGCGGCAGCAGCGAGAACAACAAAACCAGGAGATTCAGCGGCGGCTGCAACAGCAACACCACCAACAATTGACAGAAGATCACAGTGCTAGACCAACTGATAGTTCCAGGCAGCACTGAACTATTACTCAGAACATGTAAGGTTTGAGTTTCATTTATGGTACACTTTTAGCTAAGGAACTAGAAACTTTTCAACTCTGACTAGAGCATGCTGCATTTTCTTGAAAAGTGGTTACTGACCCATATAGTTTGTTGCAGTTGTGATTAATCAAATCTTAAGTCTGGAAGGTTTCTATTTAAATTCTTACGGTCAAAAGTAGTCCACAGAGAAATTATATTCCACATAAACCTAAAATCTACAAATGAATTGTGGATGTTGGATCTTATGTTGATGTTCCCATATTTGATTAATAATTTATTGTTTCTGATACAGATTATCGAGAGTATGTTAAAATTCACAAAAGGTGGCAAGCACGCGACAACAAAAGAATTTGAGAGATTTATGTAAGAGGAGTGGCATATGGGCTGTTCAATTTGAGAGATTAGTTTTTTTTTTTTTTACTGTTGATTTTTTTGTATAGGTTATATATAAGTGAACTAAGTATACAGTTGGTAGTCCCAAGGTTGTGCATGTTACGACTGTGCGAAGGGTCAATGAAGGGCCATGCCACTGGGAAATTTTGCTGAAGAAATGTGAAAGATGTGATACAGAAACATTTGATTTCAAATTGCCTTCTTTCATGCGGAAGTCTCTGACTATTGCGTAACTAACCATTGTAGATGAATTCAAATTTAGTCTGCCTTTGTAGGGACCATACTTTTTCCGTACAATCCAACACAAAAACAGCTAACACGTTACACATACACAAATAGGACGGGGTGATCTTTATATGGTTGCATACATTTTCTAGCATGATACATTGAATATTTATTGTTTTGTTAATTGAAAAACTTAAATGATCAATTTCTATTAATGTTATCACAATGTCATGCCAATAAATGATGACATTGTGATAATAGATAATGCTGGTAACTTTCTATAACAAAATAGGCACTGTTTTAACAATCTTTGGGCTATCATAACCAAGAAAAAAATTTGGGAGCAAAAGAAAGGCTACAAATGTTGCATTACACATGTGACCTATATCAATATAAGCATATAAAATAATAACCAACATTATAAAATTAACTTGGTAATAACAATAATTGCCCAGGATACATAAAACCTAAGACACTGTTTGCCCCTCCAAAAAGGTTCGTGGTTCACTACGTCTATCATTCTCCTCCGTTCTAGGAAAACTATGCAGCTGGAAACCAATAGGACGGCAGATAACAAGTTATTAATCAACAAAGGTGACTTGCTTCTGGTGGGAGGGAGCCCATCAACACACTTCTCAGCCTCCAAAACTACAATTACAAAATAGGAGCTATAAGCACCATTAAATCTTTTTATCTACCACAATGAATATCGAGAAAAAATAGTAATAATGTCAAAAAAATGCACAAGCACACACACCCGCACAAAGTGACATTGTTTTTGTGAATAAAGCTTTGCATACAGCAAAACCTGCTTGACAAAACAAATCCACAGGATGTACTTGGAAATATAAGTTGTAAACCTACGTTTTCAGGAATATACTTTCTATTTTCAAAAGGGATCTACAGACAATCGATGAAGCAAATGACGGGTGTTTGATACAGACACCCGTTTAAACTTTGTTTTGCATATACTTGGTTGATTTTTTTTTTTAAAAAAAATGAAAGAAAAGAAAAGAAGAAAAACTCAAATCTAAATAGATAGAATTACTTTTTGTGGTTAATTAAGAGATTCCACTACAAAAAAGTTAATTACCTTAATTTCTAAGATCTAGAATGAGGCTTACCTTCAATAAGCTAGGACATTCTTCTCCCATTGTTCTGATTATCATCAAAAACTGTTGTTTCCAGTGCTGCCGAAAAAACTTGAATTGGAATCAGTAAAACCACCAGTGGTACGGCTCGAGCGATTGTCACCAAGGTCCCCAAATCTACTAGAACGGCCTGAGCCAAACTCCCCAAATCCACCTGAACGACTAAACCCATGACCACCAAAGTTCCCAGGTCGGTTTGCTTGAGAGCCAGAGCTAGGTCCACCAAATCCACCTATTTGACCAGAAGATGAATTGTTATAGCCGCCAGAACGGCCATACCCAGGACTTCTGTTTCCTCCAAAGCGGCCAAATCCAGAATCCCCCGAGCGACTGGAACGACCGGAACCCATATCACCATATCGGCGATCTCTCACACTTCCATGGGTCCCAGCCTGACCACCCATGTCATACATGTCTCCACCTCCTTCCTCGACAGCAATCCTAGGGAGCTGTAAAATCAACATGTAAAAGCTTATTATTGTGGTTTGTTTTTCTAAGGCTTGTAATGTGGCCTTGTAGGTTCTCTCTCATTAATTTTCAAAATAGAAAGGACAAGTGTTAAAGATGAGTATTACCGTGTGTGTGAGAGAGAAGCATGTAATCTCAAAGTGATATACAGAAAACTACAGAAATGGTGGAGTGCACTCATGCAAAACAAGCTATTGGACAAAAGAAATAAATATAAATTACCTTCAGTGGAAACTACAACCCATTTTGTTAAAATTAAGCCTAAAATTATGTCATTTCAAGTATCCTAGCTATATATGCTTCTGAATCCATCTTATATTTCTCACATGCACATAATTCCACAGCCAGATGAAATTCTTTACAAGGGATTTGGTAAACATTTATCCAGTGAAACATCATCAGATGTTATCATGTACTTGCTGCTATTACAAGTGAATCACCAATGATCATGAACAGCATACATACATATTCATTCAGGCATATCCCAAAAATTCAAATAGAAGTTTGAATCCCACTCAAAGCCTTCTTAGCAAGATCCCATTCCAGGTTTAGAAACTCAACTATATTCAAATCAATGTCCAATCATCAAATAAAAGTTTGTTTGAAGTATAAATGTATTTCAGATAGAAACACTTTGCACATGAAATGAAAAGGGAAATAACCTCAGTAAATCTGCACCCAACATCTCGCTCAATACCCCTGACAGCCCTGGTCTGCTCATGTGTGTAGATAAGAATTGCACTTCCTTTCTTCCCAGCACGACCAGTTCGGCCCGTTCGATGAACAAAAGTCTCTGAAGTGTTTGCAAGCTCGTAATGAATCACCTAAATTTTGTGAGGGAAAATGTCAAAAGTTGCACTTAAGAATTCTCAAGAGAATAAATATTAGTGGTTGGCAAATATTAAACATCAAAAAGTTTGCAAAGATAATATATTCCGGACAAAAAATAAGACTTCTTGGGCTTCTCTTACTCTACCATCATATCTGATCTATATTTACTAGAAAGCAATAAAAAAGGAGCCACGAAAAATATCTCTATAAAGTCAAGGTAAACGGGCAACATACACATCCATTATAAGCAACAGTCCCAAGCATAATCATTGCTTCTTGATATTGATAATAAGGAAAAAATTATTAAGTACATGATATACAAAAATCAGAAAGATACATGGAGCACCTAAGTACATGATATTTTTTTCTTTTTAAGAAAAAGACAAATACTTTAGGTTTATGAAGAATAGAGGATGTATAAAATGTTTAAATTCATAAAAGATCACATGCGATATTAAAAGCATAAACTAGATTCCTATATATATCTACTATAAACCCTAGCAACTAAGTAGGCAAAAAAAAAAAACAAAACTGGTTGAATTGTAATTAAACTGACCAGATCCACATTAGGCACATCAAGACCACGTGCAGCAACATCAGTGGCAACCAGTATATTGAAATGCCCATCTCGGAAGCCTGAAAGGGTTCTTTCTCGCTGGCTCTGTGAGATATCCCCATGCAAAGCCTCACATCTGAAGTTTCTTGCCATGGCATGAGCCAAACGATCGCAGTCACGTTTTGTTTGAGTAAAAACAATGCATTTTCCTCCTTTCGCGTGCTCCTAAGAAACAAACATTGGTGCTAAGAAAGAGAAAAATGTTGATAAAATTAAGCAAACACAGTCACAATGGAGAGCAGAAAACCATCCTATATCACATAAGTTTTCTTTTGCATTTGTCAAAAAGATAATAAAACAGAAGGTCCACAAGATAATTGCATTTGGTATCAAACAGATATAAAATTGACGGCAATAGCGTTCTGGATTCATACTGTTATCAAAGGACCAATAATTGATGGCCTCAAGTACGCATCTGTTGTGATGGAATAGAGGGAAATTCCATCAGCTAGCTTTTGATCAGAATCTCCTACCTACAATAAACATAAGAAAAATAAATAATTGCAACCACATGATCAAATGGCTTTAATACTTTTACACTAAATTGTAGTGTCATCTTCATCCATTACATGTCCACAAATACAACAGAATAGGAGGTCCACTGGATTTTAAAAGAAAATAAGAATGTATGCAAATAACACATCTCATAAAACTGCAGCAATTAATGGTATTCACAAGCATGAATTTGAAGAACTAAGATGATAAATCCTAATACTTACAAGATCAATAGTTAAAGGATTTTTGAGGTACTTGTATGTGAGGTTTCTAATCCAAGTTGGCATGGTCGCAGAGAACATCATAGTCTGACGGTTTTGAGGCAACTTCTTCAAGATGACTTCAACGTCTTCAGCAAAGCCAACATTAAGCATCTGATCAGCTTCATCAAGTACTAGAAACTGAACCTCCGATAAGGTGAGGGCACCACGCTTCATCAGATCGATAACACGACCGGGTGTCCCAACAACTATATCAACACCATGATCAAGAGTCCTCATTTGATGGGAAATAGGAGTGCCCCCATAAACACAAATGGTATCCAAGCTGGGTCCAGACTCGTGAAATTCCTTCTCTACTTGCTTTGCAAGTTCCCTTGTCGGAGCCAAGACCAAGCACAAAGGATTCCTCCCTCGACTGAATAGCACATTATAACATTAGATCCTTTAAAAACAACTAAAGGGCATATAGACGAATTCCAGAGAAGGTTATTGAAGCAAACACACACACACACACATAGATATATAAAGAAATTATTTGTTTTCTATTACAAGAAATATAAATTGAACCCTCCACACACCTCTTAGACCATTTCTCCAATTGATTCTAACAGAAAATTAAAGGTTAAAATTTAAAACCGGTGAAAATGGAAGCGATAAAATTGTAATACAGACCCATGTTTAGTATTGAATTGGATGATTTTATCAAGAATAGGAATCCCAAAAGCGAGGGTTTTCCCTGTTCCAGTTCGGGCTCGACCAATCATGTCGCGACCTTGCATAGCCGGTTCCAAGACCGCTTTCTGGATGGGAAAAAGCTTCGCTATTCCCCTACGTGCCAAAGCAGTTACGATATCTTCAGATATCCCGAGCTTCGCAATCTCAAGCCCTTCATCTTTATCATTATTACTGTCATCGTAGGCGGGTGCGTAGTCGTCTACGGCCGACTGCGCATGCCACGCTTTAGACGCCTTGAAATCCAACGGCCCAGATTTCACATGGAATTCCCTTGAATTGATAATCTCATCGGGGCGGGGAAGAAGGGAAATGCCAGCGGCTGATTTTGTTGCCGATAAATGGTGGTTGTGTAAAATGGTTTCGACGGAGGTCAAGGCGGCGGTGAGGGCCCGCCTTGAGCCTAGACAAGATGACGATCTTTTTAAAATTATGCTCATCATCTTCGCTCTCTATTCTGTTTTTGTTTTCCCTTCGTATGAGAGGAAGAGAGGTTTAGGGTTTAAGAAGACGAGCGACGCGAAATTGCTCTTCAAGGGTTTATGTCAAGTACGAAGTCCTTGATATTTATGGGGGCTTTTGTTACCTGTGCTCATGCTCACGGTTACTTTCTGTTGTGGTACGTCCGCGATCAGCTCTTATTAGGCAAGGTTGAGTTGCCACCGTCAGATTTTCATACCAAATTTTATTCTACATTGTAAACAAATAAGAAATTGGATTTGTTTGATCTAGTCTAACATTTTGTACAATAATTCGAAAAAAAAATTCGTAAAATAAATATTAATTTGGTTTTAACAACATCAATATTAAACTATATTGCAGATCATTAGCCTTTTGCCAAAAAAATAAGAGACTACAGAATTAAGTTCGTTTCTTTAGCCCACGAGAAAATGTTAAAGACATCATCGTTTTCCTTCTTACAAGGACAAAATTTATGAATTTAATTTATATACAAACAATGCTAAATAAAATCTACCTGCAACATATGATGAAGAGGTACATTTATCTTATCTAAAATTTTTTTGAGAGTTTTTCGGTCATTGGATAATATTTCACTACACACATTGTATAAATGCCAAATTAATATTCATGTGCAAATTTGTAGACCCGTTAACAATAACACATCATTTTTCATGGCAACTAATGGTAATACCATAAGGATGTAGCCTCGTTTTAGATGTGACCATCATCACATACCATATTGTTAGCTTCAGATTTGAAGCTATTAGCCAAATTTGCTTCACCTTTAAGATAAATTTTCTTGACATGCCCAAATTATCCACACATCCAACAGATTCTTTTCATGGAGTTTTTTTTTGTCTTTTCCTCCTTTAGCAGCTAATACAAATTCTCCAGATGAATAATTCTTTTCATTGCTCAACCTTCTTTCTTCAAAAAAGAGCTTGCTGGTGACTTCTGAAAAGATCACCGTTTCTTTTTCGTACATTAAGATTGGCTTCATGTGTTCATAAGAAGCTAGAATAGACCAGATAAACCTTAAAGTCTTATCTTTATCTTTTATATTCACTCTAATAGCTTTTAATTCCGAAACGATTCCATTTAGAACACTCAAATGATATGAGATTTTCATACCTTCTTGCATGCGCAATGTATGGAACTGCTCATTCAGGTACACTCAATTTGAGACGCCTTTAGCTTGATATAATTCTTCAAGGTTTCCCCAAAGCTCTTTGGCTATAGATATTTCATGCACATTTGCAAGAATATTCTTAGTCAAACATAACCTTATTGCACTTGCACATCTCAAATCTAACTCTTCCCAATCTTCATCACTTATAACGGATTTATAATTTGTAGAATCTTTTTCAGGATCAATAGTAGGTTTGCCTTTCAAAGCCTTATAAAGTCCATGTTGAATTAATACATCTTTAACTTGTACTTACCACAAGTCAAAATTAATTTTTTCGTCAAACTTCTCCACGTCAAATTTCACTATTGACATTTCTGCCTCGTGCTATCAGCTTTTGATGAATTTTTGTATATGTGAATACTCAGTAAATAAAAGGAAAATTTGAGTCAAAACAACAACTAACTCTCTCTTCATTCATTATGCAATAGAAGGATAAGGTAAAGAACTGCCTCAACCTTATATAATTATAAATGTTATTGAATTTTTAAACTATAGAAGGCCTTCTCACCATTTCAGCATCAATAAAGACTCACACTTAGAATGACCACTGGTTCTTGACTGAAGAATGAAGACAACTTAGATAAGAAAGAATGGAGGTCATAGAGTTGTCAATTGGGCTGGGCTGGGCTGCCAAGGCCCAATGACGGGTTTGGCCCAAATTTCATACAAGCTCTTTCTAGGCCATCCAAGTGAGGACTTGCAGTGGCCGTTGGGACTAAAGTATTAAACATAACATAAAATAAGATATTGGAAACAGAGAAACTATAACTACTATAGATGATAAATGAAACCATAACTCAGGAAATAAGGAATATATAATCAAAAAGCAGGAAAATTGAGCACCAAATATAATGGAAAAACATGGTTTAAAATTTAAATATACCTTACCATGTCAAGGTAAGTTGTAGGCTACAACTCTATTTTTCGAATATATGTACTCTTCATCTTCTGTGAGAGGTCAGTAGACTTAACATCGAAGTTTTATTGTTTTAATATTTACAAATATGCTTGCTATTAAAAAAATAATTTTTTTAAAAAATTCAAACTAATTTCAAAATATAAACTCGAATTTAAAGCCAATTTAGAGGAAAAATCACAAATCAGTTTCTGTCTAGATGCTGAGAATTGAGAATTATAGGAAAACCAACAATTTATTTCTCAGTAGTTGAAACGAAAGGAAAGTTTTAAGTTGGAAGGAATGAAATCGGTGGGTTTCTATTTTCCAAAAGTTTTAATTTTTTTTAAAACTCGCCGTTTTAGTATTAAAATTTGTATTTAAGGAATTGTGACAAAAACACTTACTTAGAAAAGTTCATGCATAAGAAATTGCAATTGATAGGTATAGAATTAATTGAGAAGTTTGCAGTCTCAATTAATGTTTGCTAAAAATGATGTCGTCCCAATTAATAGAATTGGTTGAGAGTATGAAAGATATCTATAAATAGATGTCTAGTCTTTGTTGTAAACATGCAAGTATGTAATGTAATGTGTGTGTGTGTGTGTGCGCGCGCAAACACAAAAATAGAAAATGAAGAAGTTATGAGCTCTGTAGTAGCAACTCAAGAAAAAATTCTATGGTGTTCTTTATTTTTTATTTCAGTTTTTCAAACATAATCACAAATACTTAACTCAAATTTCTAACAAAGTGGTACAAAATAAGTTTTGAAGATCAAAATCTGGGCATTTCAACAACATAAAGCATCCACGTGATGTCTTCTTCTACAGCAAAAAATTTATTCTCATATTCTGCACTTCCAATTTTTGAAGAAGAGAATTATGAATTTTGGAAAGTAAAAATGAAAACCTTACTTATGGTTGAAGGGCTATGGAGTATGGTTGACAAAGGATTTGAAAATTCTTAAAATGAAAATCAACACTCTGTAGCATAAGAGGAAGTTCTTGAGACAACAAGGAGGACTAATGCGAAAGCCCTCTCAAAAATTTAGATTACAGTTTCAGCTGTCATATTTCCTAGAATCATGAGAGCTACTATAGCTAAGCAAGCTTGGAAAATTCTTGAGCAAGAATTTCAATGAGACAACTAAGCAAGAACTGTCAAACTCCAATCACTACATAGGGAGTTTAAAAATCTAAAGATGAGAGACAATGAAACTATTAGAGACTACTTCTCAAAAGTAACTGAAGTAGTAAGTAAATTAAGATTTTTGGTGAGGAACTCACAGACTAAAAGATCATAGAAAAAGTTATAAATAGCTTCCCTGAAAAATTTGATTATATTGTTACTGTGATCGAAGAATCTAAAGATCTTAGCACTTTGATAGTTGAGAAAGTGATGGGATCTTTAAAGTCACATGAGTAAAGGAGATTAAAACGCAGTGAACATTCCATTTAAAGGGCCTTTCAATTGAAACTCTCTTTCAACTCCCAAATATTTTTCAAGAGTGAGAAAAAAATAGAGAAAAGGAGATTCAAGCAAGAGAGATGGCGGTTATGACAACAAATCTTCTTGCAAAATTTATAAGAGCTCGAATTATGATACTTCAAGTAGCTAGTTTCAAGGGAGCCACAATGTTATTTTGGCAAAAGATATGGGCATACCGAAAAGGTATGGAAGTTTAAAGCAACAAATCAATCAAATTTCTTTCAATGAGAAGATGAAAGAGATGAAAACATGTTTTATGTTTCATATTCAGCCTTGAAAGAAGATAGATGTAACGTTAAAGACTAAAAACCAAAGAATGGGCAAAATTTATGCCAAATGTTGCAACTTTCAAATGACACTGCAACGATGTCTACCATAAAACATGTAAAAGATTCCTCAAGTGCAGATCATTTTCCTTCAAATGCATCCCTAAATTTGACCTTTATCCTTGAAAGCTTATGGTATCTTAATAGCAGATGCAGCAATTACATGTCAGGTAATGAAGAAATCTTTACTGAAGTTGATTTTTCTATCACCTAAAGTAAAAATGGGGAATAAGGCTGTTGTATAATCAAAAGGAATTGAAAAATTGCTATCAAAACTAGAAAAAGAACCAAATATGTTAATAATGTGTTTTGGGTCCTAAGTTGAATCAACACTTACTTCGTGTGGGGCAACTTGTTGAAAATAGATATTGCCTCAATTTTGAAAATAATGGCTACACCATTTATGATACAAAGAACAAAAGACAAGTAATTGCTCATGTCAAGATGGAGAGAAACAGAAACTTTGCACTTGATCTTCATTATAACTTAATTGTCGCAATGAAAAGAGAAGTCTTTGAAGACACTAGAGTATGGCACAAAAAGAACTGTCATTTAAACTTTGACAGTTTAAAACTTCTAAATCAAAAGGAGATGGTGAGAGGGCTGCCAAAAATTAAGAAGCCAGTAGAACTATGTGAAAGGTGTATCATAGAAAAATAGCACTGATCTTCATTTCCTAAATAGAGTTCATAGAAGGTGAAAGCACCATCAGAACTTGTGCACACCAACATATGTGGCCCAATGCAAACACCAACATTCAATCAAAACAGATATTTTCTCTTGTTCGTTGATGATTTTACTCGAATGATTTGGGTGTATTTCTTGAAAGAAAAATAAAAAACCTTCATGGTGTTTAAAAAATTCAAAATACTTGTGGAGAAACAAAGTGGCTGCAACATTAAAACTATCTGGAGCGATAGAGAGGGAGAATACACCTCTGAAAATTTTGAAAAATACTATCAAGATGAAGGTATTTAAAAGCAATTGACAACAAGTTATAGCCCACAACAGAACGACATTGCAGAATGATTGTGGAGATGGTGAGATCAATGCTAAGCGAAAAGAACTTGCCAAAACAATTTTAAGTAGAAACTATACACATTGTAGTGTATATTCTCAATTGATATCCAACCAAATGGATGAGGATCATAACCCTATTAGAAGCTTAGTGTGGAGTGAAGCCTTCGGTAAGACATTTAAAAAATTTTGGTTGCATTTGTTATGTACATATTTCCTTCATAAAAAGAACAAAATTTGATGAGAAAAGTAAGAAATGTATTTTTGTGGGTTATAATTCTAGCACCAAAGGGTATAGATTATTTGATGTTGAGATTAAAAAATTAATTGTGAGTAGAGATGTAATTTTTAATGAAAAATTTTCATGGAATTGGGAAGAACAAAAAGAATAGGTGTTGCCACAAATTGTTGTTCATGAGCAACAAAAAATTCAAGATGTGCAGCAAGATGAACCTACTTCAGAAACGTTGACATTTCTAGAATATAGGAGTTTATTCCCAAGTGCAGGATTGTCGAAGTAATAAATAACCCGATGAGAACGGGATCGATCCACATGGAAGTAGAATTAAAATTACAAATTATAAATACTTTTAAGATAATTAATACAGTATAAGATGTTTGCAAATATTAATTTAATTAACCAATTCAAATAAAAGCTAAGGTTAGGGGGATCCACTCTTGGCATAAGAAATAAGAATATATTTAAATCTTTTTATAATTCAATTGGAATCCTCACACAAAGGAGGTTCCAACCGAAAAATATAACAATTAAAGTTCATCATCATTTATATATTGATTAGTATTTATTTCTTTCAATTATTATACACCAAATATTATAAATGGGTTCAAGTATTGGATAAATCAAGACAAATTTAGAGGAAATCACTTGGATGATGAAAGTCAAGAATGGTGGCAAAATAATTTGCATTGATTATCACTAGGACACCCAATTGATTATCCAATTTGGAATTGATGTTATCCAAATTAGCTGTCACTCAAAACATAAAAGTTGTAGATAAGTCTCTTATCTTTCTAAATTGAGTTGTCTCATACGTATTAGATATGTATTGCTATAGTTATTGGCCAAATACTGATGACTGTTCAAACTAGGCCTGTACTACAAATTAATTCTATTCTAGGCTATTTTTATCCTCTAAACACTCAAATTTCAAATACTTTATGAATAAAATATATTAGCCCATTGAGTCAGCTCTTCATAGGATCAAAAATCACTCTAATTGGATCTTTAAGTAGAAAGTTATGCCCATTTTACCGAACCTATCACAAAATAGTTAAAAGATAATTAGGTACAATATTGTAAACATACTTAAGTTAAGAAAATTAAATACACTAGTAATACAAAACAATGATGTAAAACTCTTATTAAATGTGTAATTTCAAGTGTTCATCAAACGTCTTCAAGTTTCTATAAAGAATCAACATCAACATATTCTCCTCCAAGAAGAACAAAAATGCTAAGTGAGATATATAAATTCTTTAATTTTTCTGCACTTGAACTAGAAACCATTAAAGAAGCTTAAAATGAGGAAGCGTAGGTGAAATCCATAGAAGACGAGATAATCATGATCGAGAAGAATCGAATGTAGGAGCTAGTATATCCTCCAAAAGATCGAAAAAAAACATTGAAGTCAAATGGATTTTCAAGACAAAACTCAATCGAGATGGGAGCATTCAAAAGCACAAAGCAAGATTTGTGGTTAAAGGGTTCACTCAAAAGTAAGGCATTGATTTTTTTTGAAAATTTTGCTTCAATTGCAAGGTTAGAAACTATAAGAACCATGATTGCTAACATGTCTAAAATATATGAGTTTGTTTCCAAGTGCAGGATTGTTAAAGTAATAAATAACTCAATGAGAATAGGGTCGATCTACAGAGAACTGAAATTAAAATCACAAACTATAAATACTTTAAAGACAATTAAAGCAGTATAAGATGTTCGCAAATAATAATTCAATTAACCAATTAAAGTAAAAGCTAATGATAGGGGATTCACTTTTGGCATATGAAATAAGAATATATTCAACTCTTTTTATAACTTAATTGGAATCCTCACACAAAGGAGGTTCTAATCAGAAGATATAACAATTGCAGTTCATCATTATTAATATATTAACTTGTATTTATTTATTTTAATTATTATACATAAAATCTTATAAATGGGTTTAAGTATTTATTATGCAAATCCTTATATTTGTCTACAATAAATCAAAACTCCCATTTTACAAGAAAGGATATCTATGCTAAATCTTGTAAATGGTTTCAAGAATTTATTGTGCTTTCTAGAAACATTGTCTATAATAAATCAAGATACACCACTTTACAAGAAAATGTATCAATATTGCAAATTAAATAAATATATCATATATAAATTTGTATAACTTAAGAATGAAACATTAAATTCATGAATAAGAGTTAAGTATAGCTTATTAACTTACTAAGAGTTTCACCCTTTCACTTTAGCAAAAAACAATTAATCAGACATAATAAAATTAAAGAAAAAGAAAAAAGATGGAAGAAGAGATAACATGACTTTGGAATAGTAACTAAAAGAAATAATACTACAAAGAGATAATACAAGAAGCAAGTATTTTAAACTAAATTATAGTTCTCTAATTATATGATATAGGCATAAACGAACCACTTATTTCTAAAAAAACATGAATTAATCAAGACAAATAAAGAGGAAACCACTTGGATGATAAAAGTCAAGAAGAGTAACAATTAATTTGCATTGATTATCATTAATACACTCATTTAATTATCCAATTTGGAATTGATGTGGTCCGAATTAGCTTTTACTCAAAATACAAAGTTGTAGATAATTCTCTTATCTTTCCAAATTGAGTTATCTCATATGTATTAGATATGTATAGATATAGTTATAGGTCAAATACTAATGACTGTTTGGACTAGGTTTGTACTGCAGATTAGTTCTATTCTAGGCAATTTTCACCTTCTAAACGTTTGAATTTCAAATGTCTTATAAATCAAATATGTTAGTCCATTAAGTCATCTCTTCGCAAGATTGAGAATAATTTTAATTGAACTTTTAGGTAGAAAGTTATGCCAATTTTACTACATTTACTACAAAATAGTTAAAAGCTAATTATGTACAATACTGTAAACATACTTAAGTTAGTGGAGTTAAAGACACTAGTAATACAAAAAATAATGCAAAACTCTTATTAAATGTGTAATTTTAAGTGTTCATCACATTCCCCAACTACCTTATTACTAGTCCTTCGCAATTCAAGCATAAATAAAATTTGAATACTACTTAAATATTTTAAACAAAATTTTAGTTCAAGATCACAATGGCAATTAAGGTTATTTCAATCATAACTTCCAAAATTGTGTGTGTGTGAATTAAGTCGAAGCCTTCTTACCACAAACCACAACATATATGACCTTAAAAATTTTCTCTAAGTAAAAGTCTCAACTTTATATCCTTATAAGTGAATAATTGTTTAACGGGTTAAGATTTTACTTATGGAGTTGAAAAACAGATAATCGCTCAAGAAAATGTTACATTTAAGGACAAACAAACTAACATTGATCTAAAGATAAGAAAATTAATTGTTTAAAGTCAAACTATTCTTGCCATATACTAGCTTCAGGACTTTAATTATTTTATGCGAATCTTACAAATAGATAGTTTGGTGATAAAATTGATTCCTAATGACTTTTGTTTTCTAAAATTGAATGAAGACTTTATTGAACTGAATTGACTTTTTTTCTTTTTTTCCTTTTCTTTTTTAATACTTTTTTTTCTTTTTTTTAAAGACATAAGGAATCGTTACAAAATAAGAGCAATTTCTCACTATAATACTTTTCCACAATTTTTTTATTATCCTTCAGCTAAGCAACTAAATCATTCCTCATTCAAAATAACGTCATACCAAATAAAAATTAACCATTTTAAAAGATCAATGAAAGTTTTTAAGCTGTTATCTCAAATATCTCCACTCACTCATAAAAGATGTGTGAGTTTAGAAAAGAATATAAATACTTAAACATGAAAATTCTCTTGGCTATATATATTGAATCATCCATCTTACTACAATACTTAGTATTATACTCAAGAAATAATTTTAAAAGTTATTCTTTAATAACTTAGATAGAAAAAGTGATTTAAACTAAACAATTTTGAGATCATACCTTGATAGTAAAGCAAACTTTATTTACGCAAGAGTTACCAAAAATTTAAGCAACAAATAAATATACATAAAATGCATTAAAAATAAATCAAATAGAATGTGTTTCAAAAGTTCAGTAATGTACTCTTTACTTTGCCATTCTAAAACTAGAATGCGTCTTAAGAATGCATAAATGAACTTTTTACTCATGTCATTCATGAATTATTTTTAGAGAACAAAGTGATAGCAAAACAAATTAACACTAACATTATATATCAATTTCCTCCCCTTCAATCAGATTGAGATATTGTCCTAATGTCAAAATATAGAGAGAGTATAAAAGATATTACCTGAAACACCTTTTATTAGAAATAAAACCTACAACAAAGTAAAACAATTCACATAAAATACTTAACAATACATAAAAGTAGATAGGTTACAAATAAAGAGTTAAATCTATTTTACATTTTCTTTTACTGTCATTAGTATACCAATCTATCTTACGCATTGTTGGATTAGATAGAGGTATAAAAGCTTGCAATTCATTAAGTAATTGATTAACAGTTGAAGCAGAAATGAGGATTCGTCGTGCTATAGATGAGACAAATTATTTTTCCACCGCATAGTCAAGAAAAGATAACAACTCATTATAAAAATTATCAACATTTAACAAATCAATGAGTTTTTTTGTGGATTTGCAATTGTGCCCATGAGACAATTTAAAAATTTTTCTCCAAAGTTCTGAAACCTCCAGATAGAGCTATGAAGGCATCAGCATTGCAAAGCATAAGAGACATTTGCTCATGCATTGATGATATCTATAACTTATTTCTAATTATTTTTCCTATAATATTCTCAACAGCTAGAGCTTTCAGTATGATACACAAAATTCGTCTGCCTTTATTTTGTGCAGTTGTTATCACACATCCCTTTAATCCATTACTACCTTCCCTCATATACTAAATAAAGTTTTTGCTCAATTAATAGCTTACCAAGGGTTTTTGCTACTTCTACAAACTCTCCAATTTTTTCAAGGCTAGATCCACAAAAGACACAAAGTTTTATGAATTTATGAGTTGATGTTCCTTCTATTATTACACTCACCTTCTCCCTTGAATGAGTTTGAGTTTGTATAAAAATGCAGAAATAATATAATATATTTATAGAACCAAAAGTTATTGCAAAGTTAAGTTATAAGGGTAGTTGGTTGTTCATGGATAAAATTAAGCCTTAAATGCAAAATTTTAAAAATTGACTATAGGTGATTGGTTATTGTTAGAGAAGACATTTTGGTTGAAATAAAATATTTAAAAATAATAACAACAATAAATTTGTACAAGTAATTGTGATTGTACCTCACATCTTCCTCTTGTTTTATGTTCAGAAATAGTTTAAATGCTCTTTATGGGTCAGGGATAGGCTTCTCATCTAATTTTCTTATAAATAGCAAATCATGGTCTTTTAAAGTCAGATTTTTGAGACTGTACCGCTCATGTTCTTTTAGGAATATGTTCCATAATTTATGAATTATAAGATGCACATATTCACTAGGATGTGTCTCAAGAGTCGATAAGATATCATCTAAAAACTCTTTACTCGGGCCATCTTTATTGAACCTAATTTTATCTTTGCAATTTATAGACACCATTCTTAAAGTGCGGCAACATGTGTTGTAAGTCATGCGTGCACACTCGTAACAAATACTTAATCATTTTGCCCTTCGTTTTTTTTTTGTAAAAGAGCTCATACTTAAGCTAGGCATGTAGAAAATTAAAGAGTCTGAAAACTCATTTGTCAATCGAGCTTTGGCTTTAATTAACCAACGTACAACAGCAGATATATTCATAATCATTAATAGAAGTAGGCATTAAAAACCGAAAACCAAAAAACCAAACCGGATTGGATCGAACTGGCCGGTTCAGTTTTTATTTGAAAAAATAACTGATTGATTTTTTTCTTTAAAAATTGATCGGTCCGGTTCAGTTTTAATTTTACTAAAATCGAACCAAAAAACCGAATATTTTGGTAAATTAAACTAAAAGTAACACGTGGCATTAAATAAATGATAGTTGTAGTACAAACAAATAAACTTTGTCACATATAATCTCATCCTATTTTCAATTTAATAAAAATAAATTAAAATTAAAAAACTTAAAATCAAAAGTTCAAAACCCTAAAAACTAAAATCATAATTTCCAAAGTCCAATTTTTCGTTTCACTTGCTTACACAGTGACTGACACAGACAGTACCCTAACACTCGGTTGTCATCCGCCCGTCCGTTCACTCCTCGGCGCTCGACCTTTGCCTGTTTCACTCTTCGCCAGTTCAATGTTCACCGTTTCCCCATCTGTTCTTCTACATCGGTGCACTACTTTTTTTCGATTACCCTAACTTTTGATTGTCGTCCATCCACTGGTTGCCGTTTGACCTTCGCCATTCGG
The DNA here is from genome assembly GCA_946807835.1 of Ailanthus altissimus. Lineage (NCBI taxonomy): Eukaryota > Viridiplantae > Streptophyta > Magnoliopsida > Sapindales > Simaroubaceae > Ailanthus > Ailanthus altissimus. The sequence goes on from OX327709.1 coordinate 131,114, forward strand.
TCTTTGCCGTTTCCCCGTCTGGTCTTCTGCATCGGTGCGCTGCTTTTTTTCGATTAGGTTGCAAGTTACATAGTGACAATCCTTTTCTTGCCTTGTCGTTGGCCGTTCACTGGTGGGTTGCCGTAATCTTCTTCGCCGGTTCGCTCTTCACCGTTTCGCCTCCTATTCTTCTTCACTGATTCACTGTTTCGCCATCAGTTCATCTTGGACGTTCGCAATTTACCATCGCGCTGTTGTGTCTCTGTTCACCATCGCGTTGGTGTGTCATCGCTCGTTGTCGCGCTATTGTGTTCCTGTTCATTGTCACGCTGTCGCTGGTGGTCGCCCATCACCAATTCGAGTCCTCACTGTTGGTAATTGAAACATGTCGTTTTTGCACTTTTGCTTACCAATTGTTATGATTTTTAGTCTTCTTTATTTATCATTATGCTATGCATGTGATAATTTTATTTATTTGAGATTTTGGGTGATAATGGAATATCAGCGGTGCCATTGCCTATAGTTTATTTCTGTGTTCCTAATTTATTTCAATTATGTTAGTAAATGCAGTATGGTTAGCCCAGATGTGGTTATTGTTTTTGGTCTTTTGATTTCTACACTTAAAAAGGAAATAGAGTTATTGTAGTGCTTATTTTGAAGTAAGCCATATTGTAGATGTATTCGATGAAATGTGTACGAGATGTTTGTCTCTTGCTTGTATTAAACAATATGCACTTGATACGTTCATATTTGAGTTACTGTTTTTTTTATGTTCCGATTGTATTGACTTAAAAACTTGGCATCATGATTTTACATACTCTAGTATTGTCTTAGTTGTACTATTTGGTTGTGATATGATAGTGTTATGAATTGTGAATTGTGGTTTTGTTGTAGAATGGATCGTAGTTCAGAAATTGAAGGAGGTAGGCAAAGTGTTACCAATAGTAATACTACTCACTTGAGATCAATAGTTTGGGAAAGTTTTACCAAGCTACCGGGTGGGGAAAGAGCTAGATGCAATTACTGTAAGAAGACATATGTATGTCACAGTAGTATTATCGAAACTTCAAATTTGAGGTCTCATTTGAAAAGATGTCTTGCTTATCTGAGCACACAAATTGATGAAACACAACAAGAGTTAGTACTAGAAAAAACAAATGTAAATGTAGGGGTAAAAAGTGTTGCAAATATTGTGGCAGTTGGGTTTAATCAGAAGGATCTCAAAACATCACTTATTTGATGCATCATAAAAGATGAGTGGCCTTTTAAGAACGTAGAGGGTGAAGGGTTTAATAAGTTTATGACAAAAGCTTATCTAAGATTTAAAATGCCATCACGAAGAACAGTTGCAAGACACATCCTTGATCTGCATACGAATGAGAAGGCATTGTTGCAAAGTATTTTGTGTTCTAATAAGCAAAGGATTTTGATCACAACAGATACTTGGACTTCAATCTAGAATGAGAATGACATGGTAATAACATCTCACTTTATTAATGAGAAGTGGGAATTGCATAAAAAGATTCTTAGTTTTGGGACTATTAAAAACTATAAAGGAGAAACTATTGGGAAGTGTATAGAAAATTGTTTGCTTAAATAGGGCATTGAAAATATATTTGCTATTATAGTGGACAATGCAAGTGCAAAGGATGTTGCAGTGACTTATGTTAAAAGAAAATTAAGGAGCTAGAAAGAGAATTCATTAGTTATGGGTGGTAACTTCATGCATTTACGGCGTTTTGCACATATTATTAATTTGATTGTGCAAGATGGGATGAAAAAAGTGAATGAGTCCATTGTTAGTATTCGTAATGTTGTCAAGTACAATAGGTCTTCCTCCTCAAGATTGAATTTTTTTTAAAAATTTGTAGAAAGAGAGAAAATCTCATCGAAAACGCTTGTCCACCTAGATGTACCAACTAGGTGGAACTCAACATATTTAATGTTAGATAGTGCTTTGAAACTAAGAAAGACATTTTATCGGATGGAATGTGATGATGATCAGTATTATTTTTATTTCGAGGAGGATGACATTGATAGTGGCAACAAAAAGGCAAGGCCACCAAAAGATACAGATTGGGAGAATGTTTAAAGGTTGGTCAAGTTTCTAAAGATATTCTATGATGTGACTTTGAAATTTAGTTCATCCAAACAAGTGTCTTCTAATTTATTTTTGAATGAAATTTGGAAGATTCAATCATATTAGAAGACACTCATAGCCGATAAAGATGAGTTATTGGGAGGTATGGCTAGTGTTATGAAGATTAAATTTGAGAAATATTGGGGATCTCTCAAAAAAATCAACAACATCTTAATTGTGGCAACAATACTTGATCCTCGTTGCAAAATAGATTTTGTTAAGTAGTGTTTAGGCACTTTATTTGATGGTACAAGTGTGAGTGATATGATTAATTCTATTAAACAATTGTTGTTTAAGTTGTTTGACAGTTATAAGATATTTGGATCACATGGTAAGGGGGAATTTAGTGATAGTAATTTAGGAGGCGGTGTACATGAAAGGGGTCCAGAAGAAGAAGACACTTACGATGCTTTATTTCGATTCCATAAAACAAAAAAAAAAAAGAATTGATGTCTTGGAACATGAGATTCAGATGTATTTGTCAATTAAGACTGAGAAGTCCAATAATGCAAACTTTGAAATCTTAAGTTGGTGGAAATTAAATTGTACAAGGTATCCAGTTTTGTCTCGAATTACGAAGGATATTTTTGCAATTTCAGTTTCTACTGTCATCTCTGAGTCTACATTTAGTACAGGAGGGCGCATTCTTAATGTATTTAGGAGTTCTTTGACTCCTCAATCTGTGAATGCCTTGATTTGCACTCATAATTAGTTTCGGTCTACTCTTCTTGGAGACAAGATAGATGTGCCTGGCACAAAAGATGCTGACATTTGTGAAAGCATTGAAACAGGTATAATAATTACTTATACAGTCATATAATAGTTAATTTTTTTTCACTTTGTTCTTTACTTATTTTTTATTAAATTTTTCTCTATAGAATTGAGCATTTTGATAGATGCATCACAACATATTATGGCCACTGATTGATAAAAGTATTGGAGGTATGAAGCTTTTTAAATTTATTATGTTTATTATATTTAATTTATAATTTATGGTGTATAGTTTACTAATATAAGTTTTTTTTTCTAATACTTGTAGATTTGTTGGTTTTTTTGGATTGAAGATGAAATTAATAGGCATGGAGTTTTTTTCTTTTTGAATTTTGAATATATGGTCACCACTTCGTACGTGGTGTTGATGGACAATTAGATTATTGATGGATAATCCTTTTTTATGCATAATCTTACTTTGAATATTATATTGGTGAACAATTTTATTTTCATGAATATTATGTTGAATTGTTGATGAACAATTTTATTTTCGTGATTGTTATTTTGAATTGTTGATGAACAAATTTTATTTTCATAAATATTTTGTTGCTAGACTTTAAATATGTGATCACCATTATGTGACATTGATTGGCAATTAGATATTGATGTAATTTTATTTTATGTATTAATTATAATCTTATTTTAAATATTATGTTGATGACGAATTTTATTTTTATGAATATTATATTGATGGTAAATTTTTAATTTTATGGATAATTATTTTTTATGGAATTGGACAATATTAAATTGTTGATGGACAATTATAGAAGAATTATGTAAAATTGGTCAATAAAAAAAGAATTATGTAAAAAAAAATTTCAAATTTTGAAATAAAAAAATAGCCAAAAAAACCGAACTGAACCAGAAAAAATCGATTCAGTTCGGTTTGATTTTTTTCTCCTTTAAATAATCAATCGGTTTTTGCACAACAAAAAATCGAACCGGACCGATTTGGTTCAATTCTGACAAAAATCGAACCGAATCGAACCATGCCCAGCCCTAATCATTAATAACCTTAATATTTCATATCTTACTCAATAAATTTCCTTTAAGGCATTTTGAGGCAATGACGATTTTTTTTAATTCAATAGAACATCTTTTATTGTTTTTAAAAAGGGGAAGAAGATAAAGTATCAGTAATTATTGAAAATTGACAAAACCAACTTGAAATGTCATGGAGTACCATTATCCACCACTTAATCGGGATGCAAAACAAAACTTTAACAAAATTACTAAATTAACCTAAAAGTATGAAAAAAAATTAAAGTTAAAAGAATAATATATATATATGTAAATATGTAAAACAAAGATTAATTGGTCTCGTAACTAGGGTTAGACAAGGATACAAATTCTTCATGAAAAGCTTGATTTTCTAGAAATGGCTTGAGTCTTTGCCCATTTACCTTAAACACATTATCATTTCTAGGATTTTCAATGTCAATTATTCCATAAGGGTACACATATTTCACAATAAAAAGACCACTCCATCTTGATCTTAATTTTTTAAGGAATATGTGAAGTCGAGAATTATAAAGCAAAATCTTCTAACCAACATCAAATGTTTTTCTTTGAATTTTTTTATCATGAAAAGTTTTGATTTTAATTTTATGAATTTTTGAATTCTCATATGCATCATTTCTCAAATTTTAAAATTTTAAATTCTATCTTATTAGGAGACATATCCAATGAAGTTTTAAAAGCAGTTCTATAAGCTCAAAGTACATCATTAAGTCTTTAAAAATAATCTTTGTGATTTGGGTTTACAGTTTTTTTCAAAATTTATTTTATCTCTCTATTTACTAATTCAACTTGTCCACTTGTTTGAAGATGATAAAGGATAGTAACTTTATGAGTAATACCATATTTTTTTTTATTAATGTTTCAAATGGCCTATTACAAAAGTGCTTACCCCCCCCATCACTTATAATAGCTCGAAAGATTCTAAATCGACTCAAGATATTTTTTTAAAAAACTTTCATGATTGTTTTATAGTCATTATTTCGACATGAAATAACCTCAATCCATCTTGTGATATAATTTACCGCGACTAAGATATACATAAATCCAAATGATAGTGGATGGTCCCATAAAATCTATCCCCCAATAATCAAATATTTCAATAATAAGAATGGAGTTCAAAAATATCATGTTTCGTTTTGAAATGGATCCCAATTTTTGAATTTTTCTTTACACATTATACAAAATGCATATGTATCTTTAAATAAAGTGGGCCAATAAAATTTACACTGCAAGATTTTTACAGCTGTTTTCTTTGATGAAAATGTCCCCCACATACTTCAGAATGACAAAATTCAATAACTTTACTTACCTCATTATTGAGTATGCATCCTTAAAATATTTTTTCAGAACAATATTTAAAGAGATACAGATTATCCCAATAAAAATTTCTTATCTCATTTAAAAATTTCTTTTATTTTGAGCATTCCATTGAGGTCGCATTTCTCCTGTTTCAAGAAAATTAACAATATTAGCATGCTAAGGCATTGTAACAGTAAAAAATAAAAATTCATCAGGAAAAGAATCATTAATAGATGTTATTTCTATTGATGAATATGGTGCGAGTCTTGATAAGTGATTTGCAACAACATTCTCAGCTTCATTCTTATCTTTGATAGTGATATTAAATTCTTGAAACAATAGAATCCATCGAATTAGTCTTGGTTTTGCATTCTATTTTGACATTAAATACCTTACAACAGTATGGTCAGTAAACACAATAGTTGAAGAACTAATTAAGTACGAATGAAATTTGTCAAATGCAAATATTACAACAAGTAGTTCTTTTTTAGTTGTTGTGTAATTCATTTGTGAACTGTTTAAAGTTCTACTTATGTAATAAATTATATAGGGTTTATCTTCCTTTCTTTGCCCCAATACAGCACCAACAATGTAGTCATTGGCATCACACACGAGCTCAAAAGGCAAAGACCAATCAGGAGATTGTATGATAAGAGCAGATGTTAAGAAATTAATTAATTTTTCAAACAAATTTTGACACTCTTGAGTCTACTCAAATGATACATCTATTGCTAAAAGGTTACAAAGAGGTCTAGATATAACACTAAATCTTTTGATGAACCTCCTATAAAATTCAGTATGTCCTAAAAAGGATTGGATTTCTCTGAATATTTTTTGTGGGGACAAATGAGCAATGAATTCGACTTTTGCCTTATCCACTTTAATTTCTTTAAAAGACACTACATATCCCAAAATAATTTTAGAAGTAACCATGTAATGAAAATTTTCTCAATTCAACACAAGACCATTTGCTTCACATCTTTTTAAAACATTTTCTAAATTTTCAAGACAATTATCAAAAGAATTTACAAACACAGTTAAATCATCTATGAAAACTTCTAAATATTGCTCAACCATGTCACTAAAAAAGCTTAACATACATCTTTGAAATGTTGTTAGGGCATTACAAAATCCAAATGGCATAATTCTAAAAGTAAAGGTCCTAAAAAGGCATGTGAAGGTAGTCTTTTTTGGTCTTCTAGTACTATAGAAATTTGATAATAGGTAGAATAATCATCTAGAAAGCAATAGTAGGTCCTAAAAAGGCATGTTTTGCTATTCTTTATAAAATTTGGTCAAGGAATGATAAGAAAAAATGGTCTTTTCTAGATGGTAGAGTTCAACTTCCTATAATCTATGCACACCCTCTAACTAGATGAGACTCGAGTTAGTATTAACTCACCTTTGTCATTTTCAATGATTGTGATTTTAGATTTTTTTGGGTACTACCTGAGTAGAACTTACCCATTTACTATATGAGATAGGATAGATGATTCATACTTCAAGTAATTTGAGAACTTCAGCTCTCATTACCTATTTCATATGTGGATTTAATCTCTTTTAAGATTGTTAAATTTTTTTGGCATTATCCTCTAGGTGTATTCTATGTGTGCAAATCAAAGGATTAATACCTTTTATGTCTTTTAAAGTCCACCTAATTACATTTTCATACATTTTTAATACTTCAATTAACTTACCTTTTTGTTCGCTTGTGAGTGTATAAGAGATTACTACTGGGTAAGTGTGTTTATCTCAAAGAAATGCATATTTTAGTCCTTCAAGTAGAGATTTCAACTCCAACTTTGAAATTTTATTCTATTTATCCTCATTTTCTCCTAATTCTTCAAACTTTAGTTTTCATCCTTTACTTTCAATCACCTGTGCGCAGTCAAGTAAAGAATATATGTCAGAGATTTTAGGATCTAATTGTATATTTGACTTAAATGAATTCATTAAACATATTTTTAAGGGATAGGAAGAACTTTCTTTTTGAATATGATCCTCCACAATTTTTTAAATCATGTTAGCTTCTTCACTTTCATCCTCCTCCTCATATGGTTGCTTATACATATTGAAAACATTGAGCTCAAGTGTTATGTTTTTAAATGAAAGCTTCATTACTCTATTCCTACAATTAATCAAAGCGTTAGAAGTTGCTAAAAATGGACGACCCAAAATAACAGGTATCGAATTACATCATTTAATAGGTTTTATGTCCAAGACAATTTACAGGATATATGTATTTATCAACTTGAACAAAAACATATTCCATTATCCTTCTTGGTACTTTTATTAATTTATCAGCAAACAAAAGAGTTACAGAAGTTAGTTTTGTTAGGGTCGGTGCTTACGTACCATCCCTGAATGTACATATACTTGTGTAATTATACAAGTGTACATTCTTATTAAATCGCTAATACTTATATATATGGTATTATACATATAACGTTACAGATATTGTAGATCTGAATGAGTTCGGATCATATCTAAAGTGTTTAGATAGAAGCTCATAGTCAGCCACGCTGAGAGATATAAATGTTAAATATTAGCACAGTTAAGTATTAGCTGGTTATAATACTCAGCAGATCCAAGAGTTGAAGTCTTGTCTGTAATGGGACATAGACTTGGGAATATACTATTAACTATTGGTGATCGAGTGTGTGATATACGAGTGTATACGTAATTTCAAAAATTACAATATATAGCGGAAGCATGTTACAAATACATCCAATTTAACAAATTGAACATACATATCACATATATATGTAAGTATAACTATTATAAAATTTATAAACATGATGAACAATTTTATTAAAACATTATATAAAAACACTTACCTAATGAAGGTAGCTTTACAAATTCTTCAAGTCTTTAAAACAATCCATGTGAAGAGCTCACCTTGAAATATATGTTGAATAATTCTAGTCCATAACTTTTGGTGTGATTAAGAAGCTAGAATGGTAGCTTGGTTTTAGGATTTTCAGCAACATGTATTCAAATTCTTTTGAATACAAGTTTGTTTCTTAAATGGAGAAGGTAAATATTTTCTATACAACTCTTGTATTAATTCTTAGAAATAATTTCTACATGATAATTATTTTGAACAACTCTTTTTCAAAATAATTATCTTTTTCTCTATTTTTCTTTTATTCATTTTGGGTCATTCGTTATAGAAAGAGATGAAGAGAAGTTTTTCATGTTTTTAACACTTGAAAGAATAAAAACAAAACTCTCCCTTTTACCTCAAAATCCTTGACCGAATTTTGTTCTCTCAAATTGAATGAATGATTCAATTGTTTTATAAATCAATTTTGTTATTCAACATTTTGATTAAACAAACTTAAGTGCTCCATTAATTTTATTGTTGGTCTCCCACTTAGAATTAATTTAACCAAACACTAGAATAATGGCCACCAAAATTAATTTTTACCTAACAAATATAATTACTTAAATATAATAGGTAAATAAATGGCCAATATTTAGGCCCCTCATTGTATTAAAATACAATGCCATGATCTATATATATTATAATATTATCTAATAATATAACAATAATATATAATTTAATTATTCAAAACAATTTTGAATAATTACTTTTTACTTTACTAATTTTTACTACAAAGGTTAAATGGTAAAAAGATAAAATTAAATCATGGAACAAATTTTGCCACTTGTCAATATTCCATTAATTAACAACACTTGTTAATTATTTAAGTGATTTACTTAACAATTAAGTCTTGACAAATGTACATCCCGAGGGATCCTTAACTCATTATTCTATTTTGCTGAAATTCATTGAATCGAATTATTCAATCTAATCCACTACCCTAGTGCACAATGAGTACACTTCATATTGTGAGAATCTCTAGGTCCACACCTAATTTGTCATATAGAGCTCCTCCATATGTCCGTGAACGATGTCCCACACATACGTTACGGATATTACAAATTAACGTGTTAGACCATACAAGTTGAGGTTATTGCATATTCGTATAATCCTTTCATCATTTATATCCTTGAAGAGCAGAGATATAGATCATCACCGTTAAATCTCTTATTTGCTCAATCATAAACTTATCTCCAGATTTATATTTTATTAAATAATATCCACAAACACTTTTGTGATATTGTTTATTCCTTTGGAACATCTTTTCTGAAGTTTATGCTTGCGGCCACAAGTCTTTCTGAAATACAATCTCGGAACATCAGGATATACAACCCACTCATATGAGCTGATGGATCCCATATCTACGCACACCGGACTCTATGAGCATTAGACCATACCCAGCGACACTCAGCGGTCAGACCATGAAAGGTTTCTGACATGTGTAAAACCAAAGCATGGTGGATCACTCACAAGCCCACTGTGGCGCTCAGGTCAAAGGACCACAAATACTACTGAACTCAGAAGACCTTCCATTGATGGCTTTATGAGATTTCTATTGGATGTCTTCATGAGTCTGTTCAATATCCAGTCCTTACTGAATACCTGCATCTCTATACGAGTTTCCTACTAAGTTCATGGTTTACTAAGACAAACCATCTGGACTATCCAGATATAGACATACACTAATCTATATTAATGGGTTCCACCGATAGACCTGCATCGATGAAATTAGATCAAGAACATAGTGTTTGAGAACATACTTACATAATGACATTTTCTAGCACCATCTGTAACTCCTTGCAGCTATGTCATTACTAATATATTCTCAGGTCGTTGTCCCATTTCAGACAAGGTTCTAACTCTTAGATTTCGCTAACTCTTATAAACTTATTAACTCTTAGTACCACTAACTCTTAGTATTTATAACTATTGTCGTTGCTAACTCTTAGCCCTGGTCTAAACTCTTTTAGACCAGATCTGAACTCCTTCAGATTATACAATGTCTGAAACGTTACAAGCATCTTACCATTTAATAATAAATAATATTAACAATTTTATTAGAAATGATAATTGTATAAATATTATCACTATATATTTATACATTATGGGATGGCACGTAAGCACAAATCCCAACAGTAATTGCGTAGTTGCAAGAGTTACAATCGGGTGTCAGAAAATGCAAGTTGCGTAAGTATGTTTTCGAATAATTATTCCTGATCTATTTCTGCCGATGCGAGTTTGTCGATGGATATCTTTATATATAGATCAGCATATGTCGTACCTATAGTGTATAGATGGTCGTTCCTAGCCTACCGTGAGTTTGGAGCTCGTATTGACATATGGGTATCCAGTTATGACTGGATATGGGACGACTCACAAGGGTCTCTGATAGACACCCAATGTAAGCCATCAACGGAGGGTCCTCTCGAGTTGAGTAGTATATATGGTCCTTTGACCTGAGTGCCACAGTGGGCTTGTAAGTAATTCACATACTTTGGTTCCACGCATATCACAGACCATTCATGGTGTGACTGCTGGGTATGGTTTGATGCTTATGGAGTCTGGTGCGTACAAATATGGGATCCGTTAGCTCCCATATGGAGTTTGATATTTAGATACTTCGAGACTATATTTTAAAAAGTCTTGTGACCACAAGCAATCATCCCAGGAAATAGTTTCATCAGGGTATAACAATACGGCAAAAGAGTTTGCGCATATTGTTCAGTGAGATACGAGTCTGGAGATAAGACATGGATAAGCACTGGGGATTTGAGTGATAATCTATATCACTGCACATCTAGGATATCATAACGGAAGGACTATACGTATACGTTATAACCTCAGCTTGCATGGTTCAACGCGCTGATTTGTATATCCGTGATGTGTGCATAGAGCATTGCTCACGAACTAATGGAATAGTTCTATTTGACGAATTGGGCGTAGGACTTAGGGAGTCTTGTGATATGGAGTGTACTCATTGTGCACTGGGACAGCGTGCCAGATTAAATTGTTTAATCCAGCGATATTCAGCATTATTACGGGAATACGTGCGTGTCTGTATTTAAGTATTAAATACAATAATTAGTCAATAATTATTATTTACTAATTATATAATGACACGTAACGTATTGTGGACCCTCAGTTAAGTTTATCCAAGTGTGAAATTTAGTGGGACCCACTAAGGGGTGAACTTGATAACTATTTATAAGAGGCAAAATGGTCATTTCTCATTTTTAATTATTTAATTATTAAATAATCAAATATCTTTCTTTTTATATTATATAATATATTATTATATATTATATTTATCATATTATATTATATATATATAGAAAAAGAAAGAAAAAGAAGAGAAGCAATTTTTGGCCAATTCAACCGAGATAGAGGGAGAGAAGAAATGGAGAGAAAAAGAAGGAAGAAAGAAAGAAAGAAGAAGAAAAGAAAAAGAAAAAGAAAAAGAAAAAGAAAAAGAAAAAGAAAAAGAAAATGGAGAGGAAAAATGAAATTGTTTCATTTTCCTCTATGCTTCCAATTAGAGCAATTATGAATTGCTTCAAACTCTTCATTTCTTATTCTTTTGAAGAAAAAGATATAAACACACTCCCGGTCATTTTGGGGATTAAGATTTAATCCCAGGCTGAATATAAAGTTGTTGTTTTAGCTCACCAAGCCCACCGAGGTGACTAGAACTACACGCGAGTTGGTCTCTATGCGGACTCCGAAGAAATACGTGTATAACATTATACGTTATGGTGAGTTCTATAGCCTATAAATATATTAATGCGACTAATATATTTTATTTATTGTGTTTATTATAAAATTTATACACTTTTGCTGCATTAGGCAATAGACACAATTGCACATGCATACACTCACACGTGCCTAAGATCCGCCAATAGGTTTTAACTCACCGAGATTAAGCTATTGATAAACTGAATATGGCAATAAATTCACACTAGCACCAAGATCAAGTAAGGCTGGTTCAATTCTATGACTTCCAATAATACATGAAATTATAGGACAACTAGGGTCTTTATATTTTAAAACATTAGTGTTATGAAAAATGACACTTATTTGTTCAGCTAAAAATGTTTTATATTTTATATTCAGTTTTCATTTTACTGTGCATAAATCTCTTAAAAATTTTATATAAGAGAGAACCTATTTAACAACATTCAATAAAGGAATATTAACTTTTACTTATTTAAATATTTCAAGAATTTCAGGATAATGATTCAACATCTTGGCATTATGTATGTATGAGGAAATGGGTGTGAAGGTAAGGGTTTGGTATTTTCTTCATTAAGTGTAGGTTCAATGCTTTCTTTACCCTTAGAGATTGATTCATCGTTCTAATGAGATTTAAGAATGTGTTTTTTTTAACAATTTTACCATTCTGAAGAGTGATAACTGCTTTAATTTAATCCATGTGTTGGCTTCCTGAACTACATGCATTTGAGTTATGTTATCCTTTGTGGTTTATTTGTGGTTAAGAAGGAAATTTTTCTTTCTCGTAAATGTTCAGTGCAGATGCAAATTTAGCAAGGGTATCTTTCAAATCAGCAAATGTTTGAGCATTTTAAAATTTAATAGACTCATGTTTTTCAATGAATGCATGTAAAGTTTCTTTAAAATTTCTCTTAGGAGGTGGGATATATGGTGAATAACCTTTGATGAACACTTGAAATTACACATTTAATAAGAGTTTTACATGATTGTTTTGTATTACTAGTGTATTTAATTTTCTTAACTTAAGTATGTTTATAATATTGTACTTAATTATCTTATAACTGTTTTGTGACAGGTTCGGTAAAATGGACATAACTTTCTACCTAAAGATTCAATTGAGGTGATTCTTAATCCTGTCTAGATCTGACTCAATGGGCTAACATATTGTATTTCACAAAGCATTGGAAATTTGAGTGTTTAGAGGGTGAAAATTGGCCTAGAACAGAATTGATCTGCAGTACAGGCCCAGTTTGAACAGTTATCAGGATTTGGCCCATAACTATAGAAATACGTATCTAATATGTATGAGATCACTCAATTTGGAAAAATAAGAGACTTATCTACAACTTTTATGTTTTGAGTGATAGCTAATTCGGATCACATCAATTCCAAATTGGATAATCAAGTGGGTGCCCAAGTGATAATGAATGCAAATTATTTTGCCACCATTCTTGACTTTCATCAACCAAGTGGTTCCCTCCAAATTTGTCTCGATTTATCCATGTTTTTCTATAAATAGGTGGCTTGTTTATGCCTAAAGAATATAATTAGAAAGTTAAAATTTAGTTCAAAAAACTTTTCCTTTGTATCCATTTCCTTGTACTATTATTTATCTTGTTTACTATTAAGTCATGTTATTTCTTCTTCCATTTCTTTTCTTTTCATTTAGTTTTATTATGTCCAAATAATTTTGTTTAAGCTAAGGTGAAAGGGTGAAGCTCTTGACAAGATAATAAGATATGTTTAATATTTATTTATGAATTTAATGCTTCATTTTTAAGTTATGCAAATTTATATATGATGTATTTATTTTGTTTGTAGAATTAATACCCTTTCTTCTAAAGTGGTGATTCTTGATTTATTATTGACAAACTTAATACTTGGCACAATACATTCTTGAAACTATTTACAAGATTTGGTTTATATAACCTTTCTTGTAAAGTGGGAGTCTTGATTTATTGTAGACAAATATAAAGATTGGCATAATAAATACTTGAACCCATTTATAAGATTTGGTGTATAATAATTAAAAAATAATAAATACTAATTAATATATAAATGATGATGAAATTTAATTGCTATATTTTCCGGTTGAAACCTTCTTTGTGTGAGGATTCTAATTGAGTTATAAAAAAATTAAATATATTCTTATTTCTTATGTCAAGAGTGAATCTCCATAACCTTAGCTTTTTATTTGAATTGGTTAATTGAAATAATATTTGCAAACATCTTATACTGCATTAATTATCTTTAAAGTGTTTATAATTTATAATTTTAATTCTACTTCCCTGTGGATCGATCCCGTTCTCATCGGGTTATTTATTACTTCGACAATCCTGCACTTGGGAATAACTTCTATATTCTGGACGTGTCAACCTTGATGGTTTTGAAAATTTTGGTATGGTTGAAAATGTGGTTGTGAAGTCTGTGCTTGAGTGTCATTCCTCAAACTAAAATTTAGGTGATTTCTCATCCCAAGATTGTAGTTTTGCGAATATGAGTTATTGTTTGACCACTTGAATGTGTTTAGAACATTGACTTGTTCATGGAGACTTTCTTTAAATACAGGTAAAGTTGGGCAATCATTAGTAGAGTGATCATGAGTTTCACATATGTGACACACAATTTCTTGAACATATTTTAATTGACCACTCCTTTTCATTTTCAAGGTTTTGACTTTTCTAGCTAGGGGTGCTAATTTGACTTTAAGGTCATGGTTTTTGCTAAGATGATAAATACCCCCATTAGATGTAGGTTTGAGTTTTGCTAGGTGCTTTATAGGTACTAGCAGTGTCTCAATTTTGAGTATTTTTTACTAGTAAGTCTAGATAGTTCATTGCTTCTTGTAGGTTTGTAGGTATTTATTACATATCATTTATACTATTTTCCTAACTTGGGGTGTTAAGCTCTCGTAGAAATTTGAGACTAACCTCCAAGTTTTAAAGCCATCATGGGGATAAGTATTAAGTAATTCTTTATACGTTTTCCAACATTGGTAAAGGATCTCTCCTAGTTTTTGGGCAAAAATGGTAATTTATCTTTTGACAGAATTTGTTCTATGGGGAGGAAAATATTTTTAGGAATTATTGTTGCATCTTATCCTATAACAAAATGGATCCTGGCCTAAAGTTTTATAGCCATGTTTTATATTTATCTTTTAAAGAAAAAGAAAAAAACTTAAATCGAATTGTGTTCATGTTATAATTTTGGTCATTATACGTGTTACACACTTCTTCAAATTCTCTTAGATGTAGGTAAGAGTTCTCTGCATTTAAGTCATGAAAAATGGATAAAAGTTGGATTATACCCAGTTTAAAATTAAAATGTATTGTATTTGGAGGAAAAATTAAGTAAGATGGTGCATCGGTTCGTGTAGGGTTTATATAGGGTTCATGTACTGTCTAAATATTCTAGGTTGTTTATGGTCATTATGTTGGGACTGATTATCCTCTGAGTCTATAAGTCCCTTTATTTGATTATCGGTTATGGTGTTAATTAGTGAAGAATGAGAACATGAGAGAGAATCCAACAAATTATTAAAAGAAGTTCTAAAATTACTTTTCACCAAACGATGAGAATTAAGATCTCGAAACCAACCACTTATACAAAGAAATAAAATAAAATACAATAACAGTAAATAATATAAATAACAGAAAAAAAAGAAATAAAATATTAAATAAAGACAAATAAAATAGGCAAAGCTAACAATAAAATAAAAGTTAGAAGTTAGATTAGTAAATATTAAATTAGTCAATGTTAGACTAGGATAAAAAAAAAAGTTAGTAAATAAATAGTAGGAGGCTTAGCCTTCCATGAAAATAAAAAATGAAGAATAAATAAAATAAAACAAGTTAAGAGACTTAGTCTTCCATATAAATAAAACAAATAAACAAAAAAATATTAATTTCACTTCCTCGGCAATGACGCCAAAAACTTGACACGTTTAGAATATAGGAGTTTATTCCCAATGGCAGGATTGTCAAAGTAATAAATAACCTAGTGAGAACAGAGTCGATCCACAGGGAGGTGAAATTAAATTACAAAGTATAAATATTTTAAAGACAATTAAAACAGTATAAGATATTCGTAATTAATAATTCAATTAATCAATTAAAATAAAAGTTAAAGTTAAGGGATCCACTCTTGGCATATAAAATAAGAATATATTTAACTCTTTTTATAACTCAATTAGAATCCTCACACAAAGGAGATCCAAATCGGAATATATAATAATTAAAGTTCATCACCATTTATATATTTACTTGTATTTTTTTTTAATTATTATACATCAAATCTTATAAATGAGTTCAAGTATTTATTATGCAAATATTTATATTTGTCTATAATAAATCAATACTCACATTTTACAAGAAATTATATCTATGCCAAATCCTGTAAATAGTTTCAAAAATTTATTGTGCTATCTATAAAAATTATATATAATAAATTAAGATACACCACTTTACAAGAAAGAGTATCAATGTTGAAAATTAAATAAATACATCATATATAAATTTGTATAATTTAATAATGAAATGTTAAATTTATAAATAAGAGTTAAGTATATCTTATTACTTTGCCAAGAGTTTCACCTTTTCACTTTAGCAAAAAGAAAATTAATTAGACATAATAAATTTAAAGAAAAAGAAAAGAGATGGAATAAGAGATAATATGACTTTAGAATAGTAAAAAAAAAAAAAACTACAAAGAGATAATATAAAAGAAATGTGTTTTGAACTAAATTCTAGTTCTCTAATTACATACTTTGGGCATAAAGAGGCCATCTATTTCTAGAAAAATGTGAATCAATCAAGACAAATAAAGAGAGAACTACTTGGATGATAAAAGTCAATAAGGGTGGTAACTAATTTGCATTAATTATTATTAATGCACCCACTTGATTGTCTAATTTAAAATTGATGTAGTCCGAATTAGTTTTCACTAAAGATAAAATTGTAGATAAGTTTCTTAACTTTCTAAATTGAGTTGTCTCATATGTATTAGATACGTATTTTTATAGTTATAGGCCAAATAGTGAAGACTATTCGGATTAGGCTTATATTGCAAATTAGTTTTGTTCTAGGCCATTTTCACCTTTTAAACGCTCAAACTTCAAATGCATTGTGAAATAACATATGTTATCCCATTGACTCTAATTGGATTCCTAGGTAGAAAGTTATGCCAATTTTACCGAACTTACCAGAAAATAGTTAAAAGTTAATTAGGTACAATATTATAAACATACTTAAGTTAGGGAGGGTTAAAGACACTAGTAATATAAAATAATGATGAAAAACCTTTATTAAATGTATAATTTCAAGTATTCATTACACCTCCCCTAACCAGCTTATTGCTAGTTCCTTGGCAATTCAAGCATAAATAAAATTTTAACATTACCTAAGTATTTTAAACAAAACGTTAGTTCAAGATCACAATCGCTATTAAAGTTATTTCAATCATAACTTCTAAATTTGTATGTGTATGAATTAAGCCAAAGGTAAAGAAGACAAAGTCTACAAGCTGAGAAAGGCTCTTTATGAACTAAAGCAAGCACCAAGAACATGATATGCAGAAATTGATAAATATTTCTTGAAGAATAGCTTTCAAAAAAGACAAAATGAACCAACACTTTATGTGTTGAAAAAGGGTATTGGTATTCTCATTGTTTCTTTAAATGTTGATGATTTAATTTTCACCAGTAACGATGAAACGTTGATTCAAGATTTCAAAAGGAACACGATGAGCACCTATGAGATGAGTGATTTGAGTTTACTCCATTATTTTTTGGGAATTAAAATATCTCAAACAAAAATTAAAATTTTCATTTCTCAAATAAAATATGCCCAAAATGTATTGAAGAAATTCAATTTGTTAGGATGTAAATCTGTAGCAACTCCTCTTGCTACAAATGAAAAATTGAAGAAAAAAGAAGACGAAAAAAATGTAGATACAATAAGGTATAGAAGTCTAATTGGCAATCTTTTATACCTCACAGCTACTAGACCAGATATTATGTTTGCAGCAAATTTACTTTCTCGATTCATACATGAACTAAATACATTGTGGAGCAACAAAGAGGATGCTGAGATACTAGCAAGGAATTCTTGATTATGGCATCCTATATGAGAGAGTTGAGGACTTAATATTAATGGGATATTCATATAGTGATTGGGCTGCATGTTTAAATATAAAGAGCATTTCAGGCCACATTTTTTTCTATTAGTTTCGGAATATGTTCTTCGATTTCAAAGAAGCAAAAAACAATGGCATAATCATCTGTAGAAGCAAAATATGTTACCGTAGCTAAGGCAACTTCTCAAGCCATTTAGCTTAGACGAATTATTGAAGATTTTGGAGAGAAGCAAGGCAAAGCCACTATATTATTTTGTGACAACAAATCAGGCATTGCCACATTGCCAAAAATCCAATCCATCATGATCGTACTAAGCATTCTTTCTTGTCATTTCCTTGCGGATTAGCTATTCCTATCCTTAAGGATTGGTTAAAGAGCTTTAGCAAGAGCAGTTCCAACTTGGGCATTAGTGATTGGGCCACCCCTCCCCTTCTGGCAAAGAAAGAAATGCAGGTTTAGACGATTAATAAAAAAAATTGTGATCAAATATCATTTCATTAGATATGCAATTGAAAATGGTGATATGCAAATTGAATATTGCAAAACAGAGAAGCAACTAGCTGATATCTGAACTAAGGTACTACTAAAAGAAAAAATTATATTTCCTTATAGTACTCGTTGGAGTTATAAAGAAAGTGCATTAAAGGGAGTATTAGAAAGTTAATGCACTTTCTCAAAGATAGAAAATTGCAACTGGTAGGTGCAGAATTAATTGAGAAGTTTGCAGTCTCAATTAATGCTTGCTGAATTAATTGAGACCAATTAATAGAGTTGGTTGAGAGTATGAAAGATATATATAAATAGATGTCTACACTACAATAAAAAAAGGCCTATTGCGACGATTAAAAAGCCGTCGCAAAAGGCTTTTGCAACGACAAAAAGCTATCGCATACGCGACCGTCGTAAAAAAGTCTTTTGCGACGGCTAATTAGCTGTCGCAAAAAGTGCGCGACGCATGACTTTTTTGTGACAGTTAATTAGCCGTCACAAAAAAGGTCTCTCTTTTTAAATTTTTAATTTTTAAACAAATATATTACAATAACAAAAAGTTTTATCATATTTTTTTAATTTAATATTTTTAAATAAATATATTACAATACCATTCAAAACATATTAATAACATCTAAAATATATTAATAATATCCAAATATTACTGTCTAAAATGTATTTATAACATCTAAATATGACCGTTCAAAATATAATAATAATATCTAAATATGACTATCCAAAATGAATTAATAATATCCAAAATGTATTAATAACATCCAAAATATGTTAATAACAATTCTTGACTTTCTAACTTCTATCCAGTTTTTGTATGATAATGGTGCGCATTGGAAGTATCTTAAATTTATAAATAAAATATTCGTATTTTAGAAGTGATTTTATAAGTAAAAAATTAATATTAAATTAAATATTTATACTTATCATTAGTAAATAGATGAAACTCATGACTATCAAAAAATTGTTGTATCATTATACGCATCTCATCAAATTAATTTTGTAAAACTGTATATTTACATAATACATGGAAAAGGCAATTGCTTCATACACACATAATAAAGCACTAAGAATATCAGAAGAAATAATTTCAACAATACCTCTAATAAATGATACTGAAGATAAGTTAATTTACAAATGAAAGAAAAATCACTTTTAGAAGAGGAAAAAAAAGAAATTAATACCATAGCTTTTGCTTTTGAAGTCCTCTTTATCTGCCTTCGCATCTATAAGATTAGAAGCAATGTAAGTAACACAACAATGGTGTATAACTATAACAAAACCAACAAAATTTAAGTAACTGGAATAAATTAATATAAAAAAAATGACATATTTAGAACACAAAATAAAGTAGGCCATCAAACCTTAACATTTTGAGATCAGCTAACTTGTTGTGCAATTCTTCTAACCTTTTCATAGATGAATCAGTATCATATATATTCATTAATTCTATTGCACGTGCTCTTTCTTTTTTCTTAAAATTGAAAACAAAAAAGAAAACGGCTAAGGTTATTAATTAAACACGTAGCAAAATAATAAAACTATAATAGAATTGTATTGAAACATAAACTAATTTAATTGATAACTCAACTGAAATGAAGCGTTTATATCTATAAATATCAAAACTTATTTAAATAGTTAATCCACTCACCATTAAAATAGCTAAATTCAGGTTTACTTCAAATTCTTCGCTTTGCTTGGAGTTGGGTTCCTCTCCTCCACAAATCACATCTCAAATTCTAATCCCATATATAGTTGCTCCTTCCTCCAATAGCTACTCTAAACTTACCTCTTTTTTAAGGAAACTAATAAAATAAATTAAGATTACTAACATCCTATTACATTTCTAAACTGTACCAAATTATCATGTTTACTTCTAACTACTAGAACTTACGATTAGGCATCAATTATATACAATTTTATACTTTGCTCCATGAATAAATGTAGTTAGTATGCAGATCTTTATTACAGGAAGGAAGAAGAGTATAATTAGTTTGACCAAAGAACAAAGAACAATCTTAGATATCATAGGTTTTCTTTTTTCTCATTTTAGAAAGTAATTCATGAAAATCTGTAATCAAGACATCTAAACTTGTTTGAGAATATTTAAATGTTTTGACGCTCACATCAGTAATTTATTATTTGCATCACCTACAAAATATATATCAATGTTCATGTTACTATCTCAAGAAAATTAATTGCATTTATTTAAAGTTTTCAGATAGCTTCGGATAAAAATTTCTTGTCTTAAACGAAGATAAAAATGTCTACAATAGGCCATACTATTAGTGGCTCCCCAAGGCCAAGTGACGTCTTATCTTTTGAAAGACCTGATGACATTGAGGATGATAGCTCAGTCATCTGCTTCTCATCCAGAGAACCAAGGGAGGAGAACTGAAACAAGACACTTATTAATAAAGAAAAAACTTCCTTCAAGTGAAACAAAACTACGCAAGTATCATTCTGAAACCTCATAAAACTGCCTCCAAACTATTATTGACTGATAGCATATCATAAATCAATCATATAAACAAATTAGCCAGAAAGTTCAAAGTAAATGACCATGCCTAAAACCTCACAAACACAAAAATCAAACGGGAAAAAACTATTTTAAAGGATGCCATGCCATTAATTCTTCTTCGGTCTCTGGGACTAATGTGATCAATCGAACCTGAAAATTATTTACATAACATTATCTGTCCCTGTAGAATAGCATGCTATAGACCATGGGTACTTTATGTCATGACATGTCTCATATATGAAGTTTATCAATTATACAAAATTAGATGATTTTTTAGATGAAAATATTTAGAATGTAGTAAAATAATACAAATTTACAGATAAATATTTTAATCTTCTTGTAGTTTAAGATTATGGTGTTCAATTAGTTAACATATTGCTAATTATTGGAGACTTTTCCCATAGCATAGCTTTAACAAAGGTTTGACCAGAAAATCAATAGATCCCACTCCTCAACAAGTTCTTTGGTATCTAAGCCATCAGTTAAAACTCCAATAATCAAGTTTATCACAGTCTCTATGATAGCTCATATGCTCTACCAAATCAAGAAACAGAGATTCTCACGCTGAGAAATTAGTCATGCATCACATACCCATCCAGTAAGTGTATCTAGTTGATGCTGTATGGAGAAGAGCATTGACACGGAATAAAAAATGTTCCATAGACCTCTTTGTAGCAGGAATTTTGCTATGATAGCTGTTTGTTTCAAACTCTTTAAGAAAAGAAAATTACATCAACACTGTAATAATGACTTTGCAAAAAAAATGGGGCAACTCCTCAATTCCGAAAGTGCATTACAGTTTACACAAGATTTCATCAAAATCCATTCATCAACATTGTACTGCTAGTCTAGTGCATATGATAATTTATCCAGTAGAGTATATGGACGTTCAATTCATAGTTCAGATGTATGTATAATATGACAAGGATTATCAATTAGGAACAACAGTACATTAGATTTTGGAAACTAGTTAACTGTCCTATGTTAATGGAAAACAGAAAGAGGAAGGGAAAAAAAATATTACGCCATATACACAGCAGCCAAGTCAGTAAGCTTGCTTTGATGTGAAAATTTTGATATATGCATCATTCTTTTAATTGTATTTAGTTTAAAATTTTCTTCAACCTATCAGCTTAGACAATTGGTTTTACTATATCAGTGAGTTTAGGAAACTGCTATCTCGAGCTCGTGTAAGTGAGTTTAATAAGGCTGTCCAACTGAAATCCAACTCTAGAGCCTGAAGCCAGAAAGTGAAACAAGGTTGTTAAAGGTTACAATATAGATAGTCAAGCCATGCTCCACTGCCAACATTAGCATTTTTCTCAGGTAAGGATATCATACTATGCTTGCCAAATGGAAGTACTAAAAGACTTGTTCCAGTTATTGGTTTATCTCATCCGCATGAACTAGATGCATAGTAATAGAAAAAGTTAATGGTCCAAAGGAAATACTCCAATTTAACTCACCACTTTCAGTCACCTGGTTTAAAGCATTTCCTAGTGAAAGAATTGCCTGCATGATTTCTCTCAATTTGGCAGAGTTCCTGATCTAATAGAAATATCAGTAGAGAGATTAATGCAATATCAATCTTTAAATATGTTGTCCAAATAAGAATGACCATAAAAGAATAAATCAAGCTGCTTCCAAGGTCAGAAACCTAAATACGACATTAGGAAAACCAGCATCAGCTGCTCCATCATTCCGGCACACTCAACCTTGACATCCACAGTCGTCGAGCTGCTAATGCTCGCCTTCATCGCTGCATTGTCCCTCAGATATGCAAACACCCCAGCCGCAGGAATAAACATGTGCGACACTTGTCGTCGTCCCTCCACCCTCGTCTGATCGAATACAGCTTATCTAACTCTAAACTGCCCCCAAATTAAACAGCACAACCACCTTCTACAAATATATGTTCTACTGACTCGCCTTCTGCTTCTGCTTGAACACGTCTTGCCACATAAACGTCACCGTATTGTTTGTTTATCACATCAGAGCGGAGCTGCTTCATGGTTTGGAGATTGTCCTCGAGATTGACGGCCTCCTGCTCTAAGTACGTAACTGAAATGAGGTTTCGCAATGGGTGGTAGAGATCGAGCGACGATGATGGTGATGCCGCCATGATTGTAGTGATTCATGGCGATGATTGACCAAATTATAATTTATAATTTGATTAATGATTGATTGGAAGGTGATTAGTGTGTTGATTGACTCGGAGATTTTATTTTTTCCTAATAATTCATTTGCTTGGACTTTGGAGTTGTGATATGGTACTGGATGTTATTAAGAGAGGAGACTGAGAATGTTCTCACAAAAAAAAAAAAAAAGAGACCGAGATGAGAGAAGGGACAAGACGAGCTAAATTAGTTCTATTTGGTTATTGATAATTTTGTTAAAGTTTTCTTCTAAATGGCGCATATTACAGAGTCATTTACAATGGCTAAATTAACCGTCACATAGCCCGACGCAAATGGAGCTTTTTCTTGTAGTGCTAGTCTTTGTTATAAGCATCCAAGTATGTAATGTGTAAGTGTGTGCAGAACACAAAAATAGAAAATGAGGTAGTTTCACTCTGCAATAGCAACTTAAGAAAAAAATTTATGTAGTTATTTATTTTTTTATTTCAATTACACTCAACTCAAAATTCCAACACTCACCACTATACTACAACGACCTTGTTGAGAGTATGACAAATGTAAATTTTAATGATGATATTTGAAGACGTACTCCACAATATGAAAGCAGATACTAACTGATCAACTTAAATGACACAATTGATGGATGTTTTATGAACTATGATGCTGTCTTAGAGGTTGATCTAGAATGAATTCTCATTTGAAGATTGCTGCATGAACTTATTGTGGAAAACTTTTTGTTTTCACATTTCAGATTTTTGTGTGACTGTGTCTAAGTCCTTTTTCTATTTATTACTTTTCAAGAACTTGTTGGTTTAAATTTAAAATATGTTGCAAGAACCAAGAGACTGTATCGGAATTAAAATGCTGACATTTTTATGAGTTATCGTAGTCCGAAGAGTAATATACCAGCATCAAAATTGTAAACTAGATTGGCTAAATTGTGTAAACTGGCTGATACTGTTCTTTGGATTTGTTTAGCGTTTCTGTCTTGCTATTTAAGTGTTCCTAAAATGCTTTCTTAGTCGTGCAATATCTTATTTGAAGTTTTGTTGTAGTATTCGTTGTTTAATTTTTAATGAACACTGAACTATGTATCTGTTCATCAGGACAGCAGGAGATTATTGGGAAGCATGTTACAGTTTTCCTGAATTTATCGTTTAGGCATTCACATTGTGTGGCAAATCTTATGAGGATATTTTACAACATGATTCTTAGAGCTTGGGCTATGAAAAAATCATATATATGTTGGCTGTACCGTTAACAAGGTATTGGAGTGTCTGTGTTATTTTTGTTCGTAATTTCTTTCCCTTCCTAAATTCTGAAAATATTTTTTTGCATGGTTACTATAACAAATCTGTGTTTTTGCTAGGGAAAATGATGAGAAAATGATCAGACTGATTTTTCTATTAAACCTGTTAAAAACAAGAAATATATCTATATTTATAGTCTCAGAATACATCTAACAACCTGGTGCCACGTCATTTAAAATTAAACATACAAAACGACGTAGTATTACATTAATCTACTTTAAGCTAAACGACATAGTATTGACACAGCCTTCAATATCTGCACTTTTACTCTGCATTTTACTTCGACAACTTCGGCAGCTTTAGACTTCAGGCAAACAACTTCAGTGGCTTCCAGGAATTACTGTTACAGTTACGACCTATTGATAATTCTAGGGTTCAAGGTTCTTAGCATGTTCGAATTATGATGATTGATTTTTGTCTTGCTATTTAATATCGTTTGCACTTTGCGGGTGTAACAACAATATCTGTAGCCTAATCTAGCTTTTAGACTCTCTTGTGGTTGCTTCAATGTGGTTTTATATTAGAATATGATGAGTACTAAATCGACGTGGTCTAAATAAAATGCTGATTAATCTTGAAAATGGCAGTATTTATTTATTTATTTCGAAAGTTGAAACTTGCGATGAAGACAGAAGAAATCATATATAATGTCAGTAACATGGTAAATTGTATTTGTTAGATATATAATGTTTTTTATTATTTTAAAATATGTAAAATAATATTTTTTATTAATAAAATTTTATTTATATATACGATTGAGTATATATTAATGAGTCATATTTATAAAGTATGTAATTTATGTATTAGGCATATGACGCTAATACAAAAGGTATAGATCACAAATTCTTTATAAATTAAATTTAGTTCACGGTTTCATTATATAAAATTGTAATTTTTCTACTTCTTATAGTAGATGATTTGCCTTGATCATCGAAGTAGAGACTTCGAATAGAAAAATTAGTGTATATATTATATTGAACGAGATTATTGTGAATTTCGATCTGGTGAATTAAATACCGTAGATTTTAATTCGTAAAAATTTTAATAAGCTTGATTAATCTTAATACTAAGTAGGTAATTAACTTATCTTCAAGAGTGGTATCTTTTGAGTTATTATGGAATGAGATTCATATAAAATGTCAAAACCTTAACAGCTTAGAGATATAATTTCATAGGGTCGTAAAAATATATGTTTGCAAGATAAAATCTAATAATGAATGTTCACTTAAGTTGTTTGTAATACTTGATCATTAGAATTTGAGGTCACAGTTTATTCAATAAATTATTTATTAAATAATAATATTTATTTATAAATATAGACATATTAAAAGTAATCATTAGAGTATTTAATGACTTAGGAGTAAATAAATAATTAAAAAGGCAAGAAATTTTTTTCTATGACTTAACTTTAATTATGAACATCAATTAGAAGGTCAATTAAATGGTTATTATTAGTCTAAAGACCAAGTCCAATTTAATTAAACTGAATTTTAATTAAATGAGTTTTTATTTAATAACATGGATTATTATAATACAGTACTTGACTTTTAGTAGAATAGCCTATGGTTAACTTAAAAAAATTGAAGTATTATAAGATAATAAAGATTAGGCATTTTAAGTTAGAGCTCAGAAGCCTATAAATTTTGCAGTCCATCTATTAATTTAAATTCTAATCAAATATTAATTTTTTAATCATAATATAATTCTAATTACTCAAGAAAAATTCTTATATATATGGGAAATATGAAATAGTAATAACATACAACAATTATAATAATCATAACTAGAAATTTTTTTTTTACATATTATTAAATAGAAAAAAAATTTGATTATTGTCATTTTCTCAAATTTAAATATTATTAATTTTAGAGATTAAACAAAGATTTACATACCCACATGCATTGAGTTTAAAAGTTATGGGTAATAAAAAATATTATAGTTAGTCAATTCAAAATTTATCATAACAAAAAATTAAAATAATCTTTTATTTTAATACATGTAATTATAAATAAGACGATCTCACTTTTAATGTTTATTTTATTAAATAAAAAAAATTTTATTTCCCAACATCAGCATTTGCATTTCATTGAAATTGCTACATGAAATATTATGCTTTGAAAATGCAACATTTAAAAATTGTTGTAGATTTGTTGAAAAGCATCCTACTTACTATCACTACCACACAAAAATCATCATATAAATATATAGCACCATTTGTATTCAAACACTCAAAACAAAACTAGAAACATAATCTCAACAATGGCTAGCTTCTGCTGTTATTAAGGATTCTTCAGAAAATAAATTTGCCCATCAAAGCTCTGAAAGCAGACATGGAAGAAAAAGAAGAAAAGGACGAGGAAGAGCTCTCTGAGATCATTCTCGAAGCAGTTAA
Source organism: Ailanthus altissimus (assembly GCA_946807835.1). NCBI lineage: Eukaryota > Viridiplantae > Streptophyta > Magnoliopsida > Sapindales > Simaroubaceae > Ailanthus > Ailanthus altissimus. Next base: position 157,934 of record OX327709.1, read on the forward strand.
CAGTATCACTCCACCCCATTACTACTGGGAAAGTTAGTTTACGTACTGCAATAAGTAATATGCTTCTTGCCAACGGCAGATGTTTCCTGTGCATGCAGTTCCAATGGTTAATTTCCTCAGCCTGTAATCATTTATTGTCTGCAGAGAGAAGAACAAGCTTGATCATAGTCATGGTTGCAGAGTCTGTGCGGCAAATTAAACTTTCCAGAAAACATTCATGTGGCTCCTTATTTGGAGGCTTTTCGAATTGATTACAAGGAAATGAGAGTATATTTTAAACTCAAATAAATTGTAAAGATTAAACTCAAATCACATATTCATAATCATTCACAGGCTTGGATATCTGCACAAAAATATTGTGCTGACGTTATAAAGTTCAATGTTGAGTTTCTGTGTAGAAATCGTTTTTAACTAAAGTTTAGGATTTGATTTTGATCACGTTCACATGAAAACTTATGTGTACGTCGGCATCAAAGATTAACTGCAACGTACCTCGAGCGTCGAGATGAAGACAAGAGACAAAGGCTCATTACGATTTTACTAGGGGCTCTGTAGTTTGGTTTGTTGTCAAAAGTAATCCAATTAACTTTGTAAATAATCAAAATTCCAGCTTGACTTTTCAAAAGTACCCTGAATGTAAGGGTTTTAACCACTTTTGAGAGGTTCGGTGGAGCTTGGAAGAAATTAACCAAAACCGGGTTTTTCTTGTGCGTTGCGGACCGGGCCACGGAGCTCCACTTCAGGTTTCGCGCGTTACGAAATTGCTCTTCGAACCCTAAGATACAATTTGTAAATTTGTGGGAGGTAAGCAGTAAGCCGAATCAGATTAAATTTTTGAATTTCACTCACTTGATTGATACGCTCCATGCTGCCATAGGGATCAAACTAAACGAATGGCATCGTCGGTCGAGCCTGAATTAAAGGTAACGAATTTTTTTAAAAACTTTTTTCGCCATTTTTATTAATAAATGTTTTGATTTTATTTTAAAGATCAACGTTGATTTATTTTGTTAGAAATTAATAATTTAATAATTTTATATAAATAAAAATTAAAATAAATATTAAAAATAAAATTATTATAAAATTAAATATGTATTAAATGTACAATAAAAAAATAAAATAAAAGCAAAAAAAAGTACTATTTATGTGTGGTGATACTATTTACAATAGCACTGTTTGACTGGCAATAAATACTGTTTATGATGGTTATTGTTCATTAGGACTGTTCAATGCAGGAACTGTTCATCAATTATTGTTTACACATGGGTACAATTACTATTTATGCGACAATTTTAGGATATTTTTTATTTTGGTTTATTAACTTCTTTAAGTGAAATTAAGACTTTTACGACTTTTATTCTAGCTAAATTTTGAGTTTTTAAGAGTATTTTATTTTTTATATAAACTTTTCTAAATATAAGAAAAAGACAAGTATATAAAATTTTAAGATGTAACCATAAGAGATAATAGAGGAGTTAGGTATGCACTAAGTGCACCATGCACTAGGGTATAACCTTTTGAGAGTATTTTCTTTTGGTTCTTGAGTGAACAAAAGAAACACTATCGATCATTTTGACTTAGATGCTCGAGCTATTCTTATATTCCTTGTAAAAATCTCTTATGAGAAAATATTAAGAGATCTTAGAAAGTTATAGTGATCAATGATAGATACTTATAGATTTTTATAGGAGATACTAAAAGGTTTTATAGGATCATTGATAATGTAAGAAGATACTTAGTGATCTATATTAATAATAAGAAGTTGGATCATAGATCTTTCATAGACGTAAATAATTTTGAGCCGAATTACGTATATTTTGTGTCTTATTAATTTATTTATTTTTGTTATCTTTATTAGTGTGTTAATCTTATATATTCTTATTTATGGTGTAGATTATAATTTGTTTTTGTGTATAAAATAAAAAAATATTAAAATTATAATTTAATTATTACTATAAAAGTACCAGAAAAACAGAACTTAATATCTGTCACATATTCTTTTTCAAAAGAAAATGCCACGGGCTTAGTTGATAAATACAATGTCGAAGCTGCAGAAACCCTTGCCGGCAGTGCACTGGTGGGTTTCTAGATAAGTTGTAATTATACCTTCTCATCCAATTCAAGCGTTCTCATTATTGTACTTGCTCATTTTTTATTCAACATTTGCCAGTTGCACAGGTGGCGCTCATATACGAGCAATTTAAGTCTCTGTTTTCCACATCAGCGAGTTCAATTTATTGCAACATGTGCAATATATACTAAAATTGAAGTATGTTTATTTATATAAAGAAATTCAAGTAGCTGTTCATTTTCGTGGCAGGGTTTTATAATGTGCCATTAGATGAATTGTTGAGGCTATTCTCCCTTGCATCCAGGCTAAATATTGGAAGCAATATGTGGAGGCACACATGGCTACAAATAATGACGATGTGACAAGGCAGTTATTTGGCCGATGTCTGTTAAACTTCCTTCAAGTTCCTCTTTGCTACATTTTTTCTTTCACGTTATTGTTGGCACTATTTTATCAATATTTGCTCATGATTTTGTTCTAATCCTGGTCTAGTTGAATTCCAATTTTATTAATTGTAATACTTATCTTTATTACCTTTTTTATGCTTTTTGTGACTTCTTCTGTAAACAATTTGATTTTAACTTCTACTTCTCATTTTGTTCCGTCATGTTGCTTTTGTTGGCTTTAAAGGAGATGCCACATCTGATTCATTAGGAAAGTCAACGAGAAAAAGGGTGTAGAGGGGCTAGAAAGAGATTAGAAAAGCTTTTGATTTTATGCTCAACCATGTTGGTGCCTTTTTTTCTAACTTTTGGGGTTGTTATTATAGTAATTTATTCCAATAATTTTAGAAAGTTTAATCCCAGTTATAATTTGAGTCTTCAGTAGAAACAATTTCGCTTGCAACATTACAATAATATTATATAAGGGTTTGTTGGATCATAAACTTGGTTTATTATAGGAGTCCAAACTTAAATTCAATTAAATTAGAGTTTAAGTCTATAATTAAGGTTCAAAATTACTAGTCTTCTACTTAAAATTTTTTAGGGTGTAGTAATTATGTATGTAAATAATTTAGAAGGATGGAGAAGAATGAAGAAAAATGAGGTGTATGATTATTATAATTTTGGATTAGTTTATTTATGTGGTGTAGGATTGTTCTTAAGTAGTATAAATACCCCTCCCCATTTTAGTTTAGGTATCAAGAAAAATTAAGAGCTTCTAAGTGAGTGAAAAAGCAAACTCTAATAAGAGTGAGTTGTAGTATCTTATTTTTTGAATGAGAGTGCTCTTATAATATTTGTTTGAGTTTGAATAAAAGTTGTTTGTATGAGTGTTTCATTTTCAATAGGATTTGCCTTTTCTCTCTCGGCGCCAGTTAGCCTCAGCTAACACACGCCGTATTCATGGGGAAGAAAAAAGGCAAGTCCCCTGCTTGACAGAGTTCGCTGATCTCAGCCGTCTCGCCTGTGTCTCTTGGAGGAGCTATGGCTAAAGCTTTGGATGCTGCGCCGTTGACTGTGATAGCTTCGCCTTCGTCTGGGTCTGCTCTGACATCGATTGTGACTGATCCGTCTTCGTCTAGGGTTGCTGCTCCGACTTTGACTGTGGTTGCTGCTCCGCCTCTGCCTGCGGTGAGATCCCAGCTTTCTGTTGCGGTGGTTGCTGCTTCGGCTACTGGTGAAATGACTCTCTCAGCGTTGAGGTCGCTTATCCCGGTGGTGACTGACGACGATGGTGGTGCTACTGCGTCCGACCTTGCAGCCGTTCACGGGTTCTAGCCAGTTGTTGGTTCTGGCAAAAGCACTGTTACTGCTAATGCTGGTTGTATGCTGCCAGAAATCTCGATGATGAAGAAGAACTTGGAGGGTTTGACTGTGGATGTGTCAGTTCATACCAGAAGATCGTTCTCCTCTAATGCAGTAGACCTTTGTGGGAATTTGAAGGAGGAATCGGCAAATACCAAACAGCACACAAACAATGGTGATATTGGTACTAAACTTACAAAGTTGTGGAGTTCTTTATTTTTAGTAATCGAAATTTTAACCCCGAAGGTGAATTATAATTTATTGTTCCAAAAATCTACAATGGCCAAAATGTGGTGAAATTCCATTCAAATGAGCTTATTGAAGAAGAATAAAGATGGAAATATGCTTTGATTGAGGGTGTATATGGTCTCATCCCACGGTTCCATCAACTACAAACTTTTGTGATGAATCGCTGGAAACGGTACGAATTAATCTTTATTCATTCTATTAAACAAGGATTATTTCTGTTCAATTTTGATAATGAATTGGGACAAAAAAAGGCCCTTAGGGATGGGCTAATTACATTCAATAGTCAGTCTTTAATTGTTAAAATTTAAAAACTAAGGATGGTTATGGATATGTCTAGTATCCGTTCTGTGCCTATTTGGATACAATTGCCAAGGTTGCTATGGGAGTTTTGGAGTACCTCGATGCTGAGCCGAATTGTTAGCTCTTTAGCTATTCCAAAATATTGTGATTAATGCACCTTGAACAGAACTAAATTAGCTTATGCAAGTGTCTTGGTTGAAATGGATATAGAAGGTGATTCCCACATATGCTGACATTTGAGGATGAACTAGGGATGACCCTTACCTAGGAAGTGACTTATGAATGAAAACCAACAACATGCTCTAAATGTAAATAGTTTGGTCATGAGGATAAATATTGTATATCAGAGAAAAGACCCAAACAAATTTGACAAATGAAACGGGATGGCCGAGACTGTCAACGGGACCTCACAGCTACACAACATGAACAGGTGAAGGAAGTCAGTTAACATGAAGTGGTATTAGAGAAGGATGATCAGAATGACGACCAGCACCTTAGACCTTAGAGTGGTATTGGAGGAAAGTCAAGGCAATATGACTAGAAAGGAGGAGAAATGAGAGACCGATGCCAAGATTGGCAATAATTCTAACCAAAGAACAAACCCAAAAGCCATTCAGGCTGTGGAGAGATTCAACTTGAGGAAGACTATAGCCTTGACTCATGAGGTGGGGATAATTAGAGAAGGTCGACAAGCCACACTTAAATTGAAATCCCCTGACCAGGGAAAATGATCTCAAGCTGGAACATCCGGGGTTTCCACGACCCTTGCAAACAATCAGAGGTAAGAGCTCTGATTAAGAAAAAATGATTGTGCCTTATGGGATTATAAGAAACAAGGGTAAAGTCTGTGAATATTGATAAAATATGGAGCAAATTGGCTTTAAAAGACTAGAAACTAGAACATAACTCTGATTGCTTAAATATTGGAGGATTTGGATTGTCTTTAACCCAGCTAGATGCAAGGTACTAATTTTAGACAAGCATTGACAATTCATACACTGTAAAGTGTAGATTGAAGACATGGAGCTCTATTGGACTATCGTTTATAGGGCCACCGAGGCATGGATAGGGAGGCTCTGTGGTGAGACCTTCATGCTGGAATAACAGACAACCAAATTTCGTGGCTAATTCAAGGTGATTTCAATAATGTCCTTAGCAACAATGACAGAATTGGAGACAATTATGTGAATGAAAATACGGTAGACTTGTTCAAAAACTGGATCTCACAGTTAGAATTATTTGAGTTAAAAAATAGGGGTTGCAGATTCACATGGTGTAACAATCAGATCGGTCCCCTAAGGATATGGTAGAAGATTGATTGGGTGTTTGCTAATGAGAAATAGGTGGACACATGAGAGTTCGCAGAGAATGAAGTGCTAGTAGTAGATGTTTCAGATCACTCTTCACTGGTAGTTACAATTTCTAGGCCTCTCCACAGACGCAGGATTCCTTTCAGGTTCTTCAATGCTTGATACTCCCACCCCCAATTTTACAACATTGTTACAAATGTGTGGCATACGGAGATCAATGGCCCCTCAATGCATAGAGTTTGGTGCAAGTTTAAACTGCTTAAGACCAAGTTAAAAGATCTCAATAAAGAACACTTCTTGGATGTTTCACAAAAAATCACAGATAGAAAGGCTATGTTGGATTCTCTTCAGAATAGTCTAATGGGTGATCCTTTTCATCAAGAGCTTTAAGAGGAGGAACAATGTGTCTACAAGCAATTACGGTAGCTTATAATCACTGAGAAAAGCCTTATTAAACAAAAATCTAGGATTAATTGGGTTCAACTAGGGGACTCAAATTCTAGATATTTTCATAACATGGTTAAACAGAGAAGAACAAGGAATACAATCACTTCTTTAGTGAACCAAAATGATGACTCTACTCAAGACCCTGAGGCAATTAAAAGTATGGTTATGAGCTTTACAAAGCGTTGTTGGGAACATCTGCACGGACTAGAGAACCTATTGAACAATAAATATTGAATAAAGGGCCTAAGCTTGAGGTGGAAGATCGAGATATGCTCTGCCCCCTATATCTGACCAAGAAGTAAAAAAAGTTATATTCAGCATCAATGGGGACAAAGCTCCTGGACCTGACGAATACAACAACCTCTTTTTTCAAAAATGCTGGAATGTCATTGGTACCGAAGTCACTGAAGTTGTGCACCACTTCTTTTCAACAGGTCAGATTTATTATCCTATTAATTCAACTGCTATCACTATAGTCCCAAAGGTATCTCACCCCAATGGCTTAGGTGACTACAGACCAATAGCATGTTACACTGTCCTGTACAAATGTATTACTAAAATTATAACCTCCAGACTTAAGAAAGTTATTGACTACCTGGTCTGCCCAAGTCAATCAACTTTTATCCCCCATAGGAAAATAGCAGATAATGTCCTCCTAGCTCATGAATTAGTAAGGGGGTACGACAAAAAAAATAGGGTTCCTAGCTATGCTCTAAAATTTTATCAGCGAAAGGCCTATGATTTAGTCTCTTGGGATTTCCTAGAAGAAGTTCTAATTGGACTTAATTTTCCATATTCCTTCGTCAGGCTAATCATGTGTTGTGTTAGAACAAGTATGTTCTCTGTGATGGTGAATGGTACATTGAAGGGTTTTTTTTCCAGGAAAGAAAGGTTTAAGACAAGGGGATCCAATGTTATTTGTCCTTCCTATAGAGTACCTATGTAGTAACCAGTATCTACAACTGGTAAGAATAAGTATTTATATATATAAATATACGTATTTTATTTGTATATGGGTGATACTTGATTTATATATTGTTATTAGTAGTGTTTGTATAGGTTAAGGTGATACTATTAGCATTGGGTTTAATTGCAAGACTTTAGATTTATTTTAGGGACCAAATTGTAATACTTTAAAAGTTTTGGGGGTAAATTTGTAAATACTAAAAATTAGCCACTTAGTATAAAAATACACTTTTAAAACCCTAATTCTCTCATTTTGGTCGAGCTACCTCTTTTAGAGAGAGAGAAGAGAGAAAAGAGGGGAGAGAAAGAGAAGAAGAAGAAATTGGAATTTTAGATTTTAAGAGGTATATCACAACTATTTCTCAATTTATTGGTGTTAATTATGTTAATTTATTTAAGTTTTGATTTCTGGAAATATGTATAATTGAGGATTTGATGTGTATTTCGTATGATATTTTGAGAATTGATGATGATCTATAAGATAGTTTGATAAATCATGATGGATTGTAGAATTTCTGCTTGATAGTCTCTTGATCCAGGAATTTTATAAATTTTTGTAATTCGATTCTGGTTTTGAATTTTGAGTATATGAAATTAGACATGTTAAGGATCATCTGAGACTTTGAATCGATTCAAAATTTCAGAAATTGATTTTTTGTAAATTTACCAAAATGACCCTGAAATTCTGGAAATTTCCTATGTAAACAGTATAATACAGTGACGAACAATGTTTGTCCTACTGAATGATCTTTAAAAATTACGAATTTGTGGAATATGATAAGTTTATATGTCTAATATGATATACTCGGAATTGAGAATTTAGATCAATGTGGTTGAAATGTTATGATTTTCTAAAATATATCCGCTCATTACAGTATTTGATTAACAGATTTTTAAAGTTATGGAATAAAATAGTTTTAAAATATTTTTGACAGTGATTTGGAAGAGAAATATTTATCATGGACTTAGATATGTGTTAAGAGTAATTATGTGGTAGTTTTATAATTTTTGAGTTAGTATATGATTTTATAAAATTGGGAGATTGAATATTGTTCAGTAAGTATCTTGATCCTGTCAGGTTTGTAGTTTGGATTCGATGGTGTGTATGGAATGGATTGTGTAGTAATTTTGATATAATATTCATATATAAGAAGTATATATGAGTCAAGAATGATATATTCTGATTTCGGAGTAATTGGACATCATTTGATGTATTAGAAAATTTTATTAAGTGTAAGTGGTCAAAATGACAGGTTTTGAGAAACCAAGTATTTAGACCAATTTGATGTGATAAATGCATTGTGTATAATTTTGTAAGCTATTTAAAGTATTTTGTGTGAATTGTGAGGCTTATGAAAGGATTAATCTCCATTGATAGGTTAAGGAGATTTAAGTCTTGTAGCTGAAAGTGTTAAGAGGTAAGTATACTAGACTTTTTACTGGAATCACAATAAACATAGTAAGTGTTATGAATGATTTTGTAAATATGGTTAAGAATATGTTTATGTTATGTCAAAGTATGTTTTGATATGAAATGTAAATATATGTTTATGAATGTGAGCATTGACATTGAGTATGGACATACATGTATTTTTTGAAAGTGAGCTTTCAAAATAAGATATGTTTAACAAAGAAAGCTTTTGAAGTGTAATATGTCCATTAGAAATATTTTGTGTTTTGAGGGTACTTGAACTCACTGTTAACTTAGTAGGCATTTTATGTGATTTGTGGAGCCTTTATGTGTGGCCTTTCCTTCGGGATTGGTATATGTTATGTGTTCCGTATGTAGGGAGGATCCTATTGGTACCTAAAGGAAGTGTGAGTCATCACATTCGTGTGGTGGCGTATTGGTGCATGTGAGAGGACTCACCGATGATCAGGGTGAGGGTTTGGCTTTTACCTTCGGGCATAAGCATTATATGTGTGTAATTTCAAGACCTCACTTGTACTATTCCTCTCATACGGTATGTCACCTACGAGTGACATTTGGCTCATTATGTGATATGTAAGTCCTACTAAGTAGTAGTTGAGTGATGGTATTCCTATTATGTGTTTTGAAAGAATGTGTAAGCGCTTACATGATATGTGATTTGATAAGATTATGATTTTGATTGATCACAGCATATCATACATATGCATTGTGTACATATATGTATTTGTATTTGATATATGAAAAACTAGTATGCTTACTGAGTTTTATACTCATTATAGTTTATGGTGATTTCAGGTAAATAAGGTACATGTGTGCTTAGCGGATTTGGCAAGGCTTCTGCTGTTCCTTGGGTTCCCTAAGTTGTTAGGTTGCTAAGTGTTTCATTTGGGGACACGTGGGATAAGATATTTGATTTGTCCCTAGTGAATAAATACTTATGTATTATTTTATTGTGTGTGGTTGGACTTAGTTTAAGTTTCACCAAGTGTAGTAATGGATTGATTTTAAGTAAGAATTTACAATGAATATATTCTGGGCTTCCGGTAACAAAGTTGCTACTGGTGACGTAGTAGAGTGTTAATCTCTGAGAAAACTCTGCGTATCTCCGGTTTACTAATTGTCCCAGTCATAATTCAATTGCTATAATTCTGAAAGAAATTAAAATGAATGTTTAAGTATTATTGAATGAATGTAAGTGATGTCATGTGTCAGAGCTTTTGGGTCTGGGGCGTGACAACCTAGGTAGAAGCCTGAATAGTGTTTCTGAAGCAAACTTTACCTTTCATAAAGGATGCAAAAGATTGAAGCTGAACCATTTGATATTTACTGATGATTTGCTACTTTTCTCTCATGGCAATATCAGCTCAATTAGTCACTTCAACAATGTCTTAGAAGGTTTCTATAAGACATCTGGTATGCAATTAAATGTGAACAAAAGCTCCATATTCTTTGGACACGTTCCTGACCACACAAAAGATACAATTCTACATTTGACCCAATTTCAACATGGAGAGCTACCGGTCAAATATCTTGGTGTCCCTTTAATCTCTGGGAGACTCAAGAAAGAGCATTGTCAAGATCTGACCAGTAAAATAACAGCCAAAATTTTTAATTGGGCGGTTAAGAAACTCTTTATGCAGGGCATCTTCAATTGCTAAACTCTGTCTTAATGGGTATGCATATTTATTGGTGCTCTATTTTTATCCTTCCAAAAATTGTTATTAAGGAAGTGGAAGGTATATGCAGAAAATTCTTATGGCATGGTCCTGACTCTCAGAAAACAAGAGGCTTAGTTGCATGGTCTCAAATTTGCAAGCACAAGAGTGAATGGGGATTAGGCATCAAACCTATACATACTTGGAATCAAGCCGCAATGTTTAAACATATTTGGGAGCTTCTGGCAGTTAAATCATCCCTATGGACTCGGTGGGTGATTGATAATAACCTTAGAAGACTGAGCTTTTGGGGTATCACAAAACCAATGGATTGCAGCTGGGTGTGGCAGAGTCTCCTGCAATGTAGAAACCAAGCAAAAAAGTTTTTTGGCTATGAATTGAGCAATGGCTCTAATTTTTTATTTTAGTATGATCCATGGATGCAGGGTGTTTCTTTATTGGACAAATTTTCTTATATAAATATTAGAGACTTTGATATTCCATGTTATGTAAAAGTTAAGGACCTCTGATGCAATGGGGTTTGGAATTTACCGGACCCAGTAGATGTACACACTGCTCAAGCCTGGGAATTTATCCACTCACACTTCTCTATTGCTTCTTATGAGGACAAGATAATTTGGACTGGTTGCTCCAATAGACAATTTTCTATTGCTAATGCATGTCAAAACTTATCAGAGACAAGTACCAAGGTAGGGTGGTATAAACTAGTATGGGGCTTTCAATGCATCCCCAAACATAGTTTTATCACATGGCTAGCCTTGAAGGACAAATTATCTACAAAAAGTAAATTGGCAAAATGGGGGCTTGTACATAATCCAAACTGCCCATTATGTGGTAATGGCATTGAGACGGTACTTTTTTGACTGTACCTTTTCTAGTAGTGTCTGGAAAAAGATCCTACTGGCTTGTCAAATTCAGAGACGGCCTGTCCCTTGACGGAGAGAAGGCAAATCTCTACTTAGCAAAATTTGGAGGATTGCTTTTTGTACTTCCATCTATTACATATGGCATGAGCGTAATCAGGTGGTGTTCCAACAAAAATCTCATACTCTTACTGATGTCTTCCAATACATTAAAAATGCTATATGGATTAAATGTCTGAGTATTTTACATGACCAACCATTAGAAAATATTGTAACAAAATAGTGACACTTGATTGCTATTGTTTGTCTAGTTGATCTGTGTCCTTACCTATGCTTCTAATTGTATTTCGCTGGATTAGTAATAAAACTATTATTTTTAATTATCAAAAAAAAAATTCGATTGTAACATAGGGTTTAAGAAATCAAGAAATTAAAAGGAGAATTTGGGAGGCAGATAGAAATAGGGAGAAAAGTTGCTAGAGGGTAAAGATTAAACAAACCTGATCTAGGATTTCAAAAGAGAGAAAATTGAGTAAATGAGAGCAAATGCCTCTAAGGCCAGCAAACTTTTTGTTGCCATTTTACAATCCTAATAAAGGTCGTAATATATGGCTAATATCTAATAAAGCCACATTAAAAAGAGGAACCCTAACCTAATATATTAAGGTAAGGCCTAAAATTATATTACATACTAAACGCCGACACAAATCAGTTTCAAAAAAAAAAAAAAAAGGGCCGACACAAATTTGGGAATAAAATTTTTACATTTCTATTTAAAACATTCAAAAATAAATTTCGATACAAATCCAATAAAAATCTTTTCTTCTTAAAATACCATCTTCTTTGGCTAAAAGGATAATTTATGCTGTCATAAACTAAGCTGCATCAGAGAGTTATAAAGAAATAAAAATCAACCAATAAAAATCAATCTTTTCTTCTTAAAAGGATAATGAATGCTATGTTATATACCAGTAAGCTTTCTGAACTTCTTGTTTCCAGAGGTTCGCTTTCTAGAATATTTTGTTAAAAATTAAGCAAGAGTTTTGCAGTACATAGTTGACCATGTTTTGCTTTAAAACACATTTACAATGTTTTGGATAAAAGATCAGAAGGTTACAACAGTTAGCCTCATATTAAAACATGTCTTATAAATAGTGTAACAACAATTTACTAATTCTTTTGAAAGTCCTTTCTATATCTTTGATGTGCTTATTTCTGATGCGTGTGCCACCAGGATCTGACATGGTAACTGGGCCTATATGGGTGGAATACATCACCTTTTTAAAGTCACTGCCGGTTTGTTGAATTCTCTATCTTTTCTGTTAATACCCAAACTGCAATGGATGATTGCTGTGCTTTAAGCCATAATTGTTCTAGGTGTAAATGATCTTGCAGGTTCTAAATGCGCAGAAAGAGTCACAACTGATGATTGCTGTGTGGAAAGCATATCAAAAGGCTATTGTTACTCTCACCCATCATGTTGAACAACTTTGGAAGGATTATGAAAATTTTGAAAATTCTGTTAACCGTCAATTGGTAAGTCCTTTTTCCTTGATTTTATCTGCTTTGCTGGTTTTTGTGAATGTGGAAGTATACCTCTCTACATTTCAGATAACAAGCATTTTGAATATTCAGTTAGCTATCCAACTGATAACTTTTGGTACTGGACACTGAGCATGATAAAGGTTATCTGGTTTGTGTTTGTTTTATGAGTAGAATAAATGTAGGTATGATAATATGATGATACTTCTTGACAGCCTAAAGGGCTTTTGTCTGAATATCAGCCAAAATACAACAGTGCTAGGGCTTGTTGGATTATAAACTTGATTTATTATGGGAGTCCAAACTCAAAATTAATCAAATTGAAGTCTAAGTCCATAATCAAGGTCCAAAACTATTAGCCTTCTACCTAGAATCTTTTAGGGTGTGGTAATTATGTATGTGAATAATTTGGAAGGATGGAGAAGAATGAAGAAGAATGAGGTGTTTGATTATTGTAATTTTGGATTAGTTTATTTGTGTGGTGTAGGATTGTTCTTAAGTAGTATAAATACCCCTCCCCATTTTAGTTTAGATATCAAGAGAAAAATAAAAGCTTCTAAGTGAGTGAAGAAGCAAACTCTAATAAGAGTGAGTTGTAGTATCTTGTTTTTTAAGTAAAAGTGCTCTTGTAATATTTGTTTAAGTTTGAATAAAAATTGTTTGTGTGAGTGTTTCATTTCCAACAAAGTGGTATCAGAGCAAGTTGGAAAGTATACACTATTGCATATCAAATCAAAGGTCTCGACGAAAGGAATCCGACGCCACCAAAATCTCCCAAATCTGAGTTCTAACGCGCCTCTACGCGCCGCCGGAAGACTGTTGCTAGAGAATCGAGTTGACTCATCGAGTTGAGCCGAGTTAGAGCATTGACGGAGCCGCCAAGCCGAGTTGACCAAGCCCCTTGACTGAGCCGTCCAAGCGAGTTGACTGAGCCGTCAAAGTCATTGACTGTTGACCAGGTTAACGTTGACTTTGACCGTTGATCGAAAAATTAAAAATTTTGACCAAGTCTCTCTCAAGGTTTTTCGGCGTTCCGGATTCATCCGTGCAATCGAATTTTGCAAATTCTCATTATATTGAGAGATATGACAAATGGTATGGCACCATTCCAAGTTCTAACACTCAACAACAACAACTACGACAATTTGAGTATCAAAATGAAGGCACTTCTTGGATCACAAGATGTGTGGGATATCATAGAGAAAGGCTATAACGAGCCTGCGGATGATGCTGCTTTTGCTGCTCTTACGCCAGATCAAAAAATAACTTTGAAAGATTCAAGAAAGAGAGATAAGAAGGCTCTTTATCTCATCTATCAAGCATTAGATGATGATGGCTTTGAAAATATTTCGAGTGCAAGCTCTAGCAAGGAAGCGTAGGAGAAGCTGCAAACCTCTTACAAAGGATCCGAACAAGTGAAGAAGGTCCGTCTCCAAACATTAAGAGGTGAATTCGAATCCTTACACATGAAAGTATTTGAGTCTATTTCGGATTATTTCTCAAGAGTAGTAGCTATTTCTAATCAATTAAAAAGAAATGGTGAAAAGTTAAAAGATGTGAGGATAATAGAGAAGATACTCCGTTCGTTGGATCCCAAATTTGACTACATCGTCGTGACGATTGAAGAAACTAAAAACTTGGAAGAAATGACGATCAAGCAACTCCAAGGATCATTGCAAGCATACGAAGAGAAGCATAAGAAGAAGTATGGGTTTACTGAGCAACTCCTCAAGCTACAACTCAAGGATATGCATGAAAGCCAACGCAATGATAGAAACCAACGTGGTCGAGACAGAGGTAGAGGCCATGGACGAGGTAGAAGTCGCGGTCGTGGACGAGGCTGGAATTACAACAACAACAATTCCAACAACTATGAGAAAGGAGAAAGCTTAACACGAGGCCGTGGAAGAATCAATCCGAACTCAAGGTATGAAAAATCTCAAGTTTGATGTTATAATTGTCAGAAGTTTGGGCATTATGCTTCAGAATGTAGAGCTCCCAACAACAAAATTGAGGAGAAGGCCAACTACGTAGAGGAGAAGACAGATGGCAAAGAAACTCTTCTTCTAGCACGAAAGGAAACTGATGGTGGCCAAGCAAATTCCTGGTATCTTGACAGTGGTGCAAGCAATCACATGTGTGGAAGAAAAGACATGTTCATGGAGTTAGACGAGTCAGTAAGCGAAAATGTTTCGTTTGGAGATGATTCCACAATAGCAGTGAAAGAGAGAGGTAACATCCTTATCTGTTTGAAAGATAGGACACATCAGTTTATTTCCAATGTTTACTATGTGCCCAATATGAAAAGTAACATCTTGAGTTTAGGGCAACTGTTAGAGAAAGGTTATGATATTCATATGAAGGATTATAATCTTTCTATAAAAGATGATAAGAATAACTTTATTGCTAAAGTGCCGATGTCAAAGAATAGAATGTTCTTGATCAACATACAAAACGATGTTGCAAAGTGCCTGAAAGCTTGCTACAAAGATGCATCATGGCTTTGGCATCTTCGATTTGGGCATCTCAATTTTGGAGGTCTAAAGCTGCTATTTAAGAAGGAGATGGTGAAGGGACTCCCTCGCATCAACCATCCTGACCAGCTTTGTGAAAGGTGTCTAGTTGGGAAACAATTCAGGAAAAGCTTTCCAAAGGAGTCAAAGACAAGAGCCAAGAAACCTCTCGAGCTCATCCATACCGATGTGTGTGGACCGATCAAGCCAAGCTCTCTCGGTAACAGTAACTATTTTCTTCTCTTCATTGATGATTTTTCAAGAAAAACCTGGGTTTATTTCTTGAAACAGAAGTCAGAAGTTTTTGAAGTCTTCAAGAAGTTCAAAGCAGCAGTGGAGAGAGAAAGAGATAGAAAGATCAAAGCCATGAGATCCGACCGAGGTGGAGAATTTACTTTCAGGGAGTTTCAAGAGTTCTGTGAAGCAAATGGAATTCGTTGACCAATGACAGTTCTTAGATCCCCCCAACAAAATGGCGTGGCAAAAAGAAAGAACAGAACAATCCTCGACATGGCACGAAGCATGCTCAAAAGCAAGAAACTACTTAAAGAATTTTGGGCGGAAGCAGTAGCGTGTGCAGTTTACTTGTCAAACCGATCTCCAACAAGAAGTGTATAGGGAAAGACACCGCAAGAGGCATGGAGTGGAAGAAAGCCTGACATTTTCCACCAGAGAATCTTTGGAAGTATAGCCTATGTTCATGTACCGAACAAGAGAAGAACGAAGCTTGATGATAAAAGCGAGAGTTTTATCTTCATCGGCTATGATGCTAATTCGAAAGGTTACAAGCTGTACAATCCAGAGAATAAGAAGATTGTGATTAGTCGAGATGTGGTCTTCAACGAAGAAGAAGAATGAGATTTTAACTCTCATGCAGGTGACTTCAATTTTTTTTCTCAGTTTGAAGAAGATGAGCAGACAACGAGGGAGCAACTAGGACCTCAACAAGAGCTTGAAACTCCACCCATTTCACCAACATCAACCACTCAAGGAGACTCATCACCTTCGTCATCGTCAAGTGGGAGTCAAAGTGAAAGAGTTGTGCAACGTACAAGAAGCCTTAGAGATCTCTATGAGGTAACTGAACGACAAGATAATCTTACATTATTTTGTTTGTTTGTCGATTGTGAACCAGTGAGCTTTCAAGAAGCAGTACGAGAGAAGAAGTGGAGAGATGCAATGGACGAAGAAATCAAGGCCATCGAAAAGAATGACACATTGGAACTCACCTCACTTCCCAAAGGACATAAGGCGATAGGTGTCAAATGAGTGTACAAAACAAAGCAAAACACCAAAGGAGAGATTGAAAGGCACAAGGTGAGGCTAGTTGCTAAAGGCTATAGTCAAAAGGCTGAAATTGACTATGATGAGGTATTTGCTCCTGTTGTTCGATTGGAGACTATTAGACTAATCATTTCTTTGGCAGCTCAAAACAAGTGGAAGATACAGCAGATGGATGTAAAGTCTGCCTTCCTAAATGGAGTTCTTGAAGAGAAAGTCTACATTCAGCAACCATCAGGCTACGAAGTCAAAGGCCAAGAAGACAAGGTGTTAAAGTTGAAGAAGGCTCTTTACGGGCTAAAACAAGCACCAAGGGCATGGAATAGCCGAATCGACAAGTACTTCCAAGAGAATGGCTTCAACAAATGTCCCTACGAGCACACTCTATATATCAAGATCAAAGATGGAGATATTTTGATTGTGTGCCTCTACGTGGACGATTTGATCTTCACCGAAAGCAACCCAAGCATGTTCAATGAATTCAAGGAAGTGATGACGAAAGAATTCGAGATGACAGACATGGGGCTCATGGCGTACTACCTTGGCATTGAAGTTAAGCAACAAAAGGATGGAATTTTCATTTCACAAGAAAGCTATGCAAAGGAGATCCTGAAGAAGTTCAAGATGGAGAATTGTAAGCCGATAAGCACACCGACGAAATACGGAATCAAGATGTCCAAACATGAAGAAGGCGAAAGTGTAGATCCAACATTCTTCAAAAGTTTGGTGGGAAGTCTACGCTATCTAACTTGCACGAGGCTCGATATTCTTCACGCAGTTGGATTGGCTAGTCGCTATATGGAATCTCCAACAACCACCCATTTTAAAGCCGCAAAGAGAATTCTTCGCTATCTGAAAGGTACAATTGACTTTGGCTTGTTCTATTCAGTTTCTAATGATTACAAGCTTGTTGGATATAACGATAGTGATTGGGGTGGAGACATAGATAATTGAAGGAGCACTACTGGATTCGTATTTTTCATGGGAGATACTGCTTTCACATGGATGTCAAAGAAATAACCGATTGTCACATTGTCCACTTGTGAAGTAGAATATGTTGCTGCTACCTCATGCGTTTGTCATGCAATTTGGCTTAGAAATCTATTGAAGGAGATAGGCTTGCTATAAGAAAAGCCTACCAAGGTTTGTGTCGACAACAAGTCAGCCATTGCCTTAGCCAAGAATCCGGTATTCCATGATCGAAGCAAACACATCGATATTCGATACCACTATATAAGGGAGTGTGTTGCAAGAAAGGATGTGCAAGTTGAATATGTGAAGTCACAAGATCAAGTTGCCGATATTTTTACCAAACCACTGACAAACGAAGACTTCATAAGATTAAGGAACTTATTAGGGGTCACAAGATCAAGTTTTGGGGGGGGGGGGGGGGGGGGGGGGGGGGGGGAGGGGGGGTGTTGGATTATAAACTTGATCCATTATGGGACCCAAACCCAAAATCAATCAAATTGGAGTCTAAGTCCATAATCAAGGTCCAAAACTACTAGCCTTCTACCTAGAATCTTATAGGGTGTGGTAATTATGTATGTGAATAATTTGGAATGATGGAGAAAAATGAAGAAGAATGAGGTGTATGGTTATTGTAATTTTGGATTAGTTTATTTGTGTGGTGTAGAACTGTTCTTAAGTAGTATAAATACCCTTCCCCATTTTAGTTTAGGTATCAAGAAAAAAATTAAGAGCTTCTAAGTGAGTGAAGAAGCAAACTCTAATAAGAGTGAGTTGTAGTATCTTATTTTTTGAGTGAGAGTGCTCTTGTAATATTTGTTTGAATTTGAATAAAAGTTGTTTGTGTGAGTGTTTCATTTTCAACAGGGTTGTATACAGGGAGCGAAAGAAATATGTTGATGAAATTGATTGGAATATGCTTGCAGTGCCACCAACTGGATCTTACAAGGCAACTTTATTTTTTTTCTGATGCTTTTAGTGGTTATTGGCCTTGTAATGCATAACATGAGTGAGGTTCTGTTATTCTAACCATTCAATTGGACTGAATACCTGAAGAGTGACCTTAGATTGGAGTTTTCCTTTCTTACTACATAATGAGTTAGTAATAAAAGTTTGGTACTCGTCTAGACCAGGGTTGTTTTAAAACAAACACTGCAAGGATAGTTTTTGCTAGTTGAGACATGGAATATGAGCTCTATATTCTTAAAGGTAATTTCACTTTCCTCAAGAATGGGTTGTATTGTAATAAAAATAGTTATAGTTAAAGAGTTGTAAGGCTGTGACATGTGATACGCCAAGAAGGAGATTAACCCGGCCATGATTCAAGAACCCAAGGTACCTGAACTAAGGGAAAGCAATTAAAAATGCATGAAGACATGGTGCATGAAGTGCATGGAAATAGGGTGACGAAACATGGAGTGCATGGGAACATGGAGACGCAAACAAATAAGGAGCATGGGCACGTGGGAAATTAGTTGATAATTTGTACGTAGGATTTAATTGAATTTGCATGAGATTAGGAAGCCACCGGTGTACGTAAAAGCAGTTCTTGTGTAAATAAGAGTCATGCAAACGTAAAATAAGGAAAGTGGTTTATTAGAAGTGTACTTAAATTCCAAGAAAGAAAATGAAGAGATATGACTATCATCTAAAAGTAAAAGTATGGTTCAATTCTTTTCCCCAAAGAATTATACTTGATTTACAACTCTAGGACCTATCAATTGATATTAGAGCTGTGTTATAAATGGCGACCAACAAGGAAAGGATTAAGAATCCAGAGATCAATGTAAGCGGGCTGCAAGAGAGCATGAGGCGAATGAAGACAACAATTAATAGATTATTCGAAATAATCAAGACCGATAAGGCAAATGCTAACAATGATAGTGATTTTCGTGGGCAATTTAGCAACAATCAGAAAGTGTGCAAAGAATTTACAGAATGGAGCAGACAAACTTTCTCTTCCAGAATTGCCAAACTGGAGTTCCCTAGATACGCTGGTGACGATCCAACCGAGTGGCTTAATCGGGTAGACCAATTCTTTGCATGTCAAGGGACGATGGAGGAACCGAGAGTGGCTTAACCGGGTAGACCAATTCTTCGCATGTCAAGGGACAATAGAGGAACAGAGAGTGGCATTGGCATCATTCCATATGGAGAGTGAAGAAAACCAATGGTGGCAGTGGTTACAACGTACCTTTGTCGAGCAAAAAAAGAGGTCACTTAGAAGGAATTCATTGAAGAATTGTGGGCGAGATTTGGCTCTAATGAATACGAGGATTTTGATGAAGCCTTGTCCAGGGTGAAACAAATTAGTTCACTTCATAACTACTGAAATGAATTCGAGAAATTGGGAAACTGAGTGCAGGGTGAACACAAAAAGCTCTCCTTGAAACCTTTATAGGAGGTCTCAAACCTGAGATATCGGACCACGTCAGAATATTCTGTCTAAAGTCATTGAAAGAAGCTACAAGCCTTGCTCGCATGAGAGATGAACAGATCGCATGGCAAAAAAAGAACGCTCGGTCCTTTTTTAACCATGCTAGGATCGAGATTCCAAATCCGATTAAATCGAAGCCTTGAGCCCCCCATAAAGAAGCTTTCCTGTGAGGAAACGCAAAAGAAAATTACCTAAGGACTTTGCTTTAACTGTGAGGAAAAATCCACTCCAGGGAATAGATGTTGGGGTTCTCAAATTATGTTGCTTGAAAGGAATAATGCAGCCAAAAAGAAAGAATAAAATAAACCAGTAACTGATGCCTCTGATGAACCAAAAATTGCCTTATATACACTGTCTGAATGGTCAGCAGCCAAGACGATGAGACTACAGCCAATATCGGCAAGCATGAAGTTTCTGTTTTGATCTATAGCGGCTCTACTCATAACTTCATCAGCGAAAAGATGGCAAGACTCTTGCAGCTACTGATCACTCCTATAAGGCCATTCGACGTTAGAGTAGCCAACGGAGACCCCTTAAGAGTGTCAAGGAAAATTTAAGGACGTCCATATTTGGCTTCAAGGTATCCCTTTCACCTTGAATCTTTACTCCTTCCACTTACCGGGTTGGAAGTGGTGTTGGGTGTATAATGGTTGCAACAACTAAAGACTATGGTCTACAACTGGAAGAACATGACGATAGAGTTTCAATGGTTGGAACAACCAAGAAAGCTGCAAGGTTTCACAGAGTAGCCCATTCATGCCATAACCGTCAAAGACGCAACAAAATAAATAAGGCAAGGCAGCTTTCTATGTGTCCTATGGGAACAGCAACCAGAGGAAGGAATGAGGGTAGCCAATCCCAAAATGCAACAGTTATTGCAGACATTCAAGTTGTTATTATGAGAACCCCACTCCAAACCAAGAAATAACATATAAAATATTGCTCAGAAAGGGAACCAAACCAATCAATATAAAACCATATCGGTATGCTTATTTTTAAAAGTTCGAGATCGAGAAACAAGTTTAAGAGATACTAAACTCAGGCCTTATAAAACCAAGCACTAGCTCATTCTCTTCGCTTGTTCTATTAATGAAAAAGAAAGATAGAACTTGGCATTTTTGTGTCAACTACAGAGCTCTAAATACAACAACCATTAAAGATTGTTTCCCCATTCCAACAATTGACAATGTGCTAGATAAGTTACATAGAGCCACATATTTTACCAGACTGGATCTCAGGGCCGAATATTACCAGGTATGCATGCATCCCGTTGACATCTCTAAAATAGCATTCCGAACCCACAATGGCCACTACAAATATCTAGTCACGCCTTTTGAATTGTGTAACGCCCCATCTACATTCCAAGCCCTCGTGAACTCTATATTTCATCCTTATTTCTAAAAATTTATCTTAGTCTTTTTCGATGATGTTCTAATTTATACCTCCAATTGGACCATGCATCTTAAACATGTTAGAATGACATTCAAAATATTGAAACAACACCAATTTTTTATTTATCAAATTAAGCAAATGTGCATTTGGACAACAAGAGTTAGAGTACTGGACATATTGTGACCTTCTAAGGAGTGAAGGTAGATTCTAACAAAATCAAGGCCATGTTAGATTAGCCAAGTCCTACTAATATCACTGAATTGCGTGAGCTTTTAGGGCTTACAATATACTATAGAAAATTCGTTCGCAAGTATGGCATCCTGGCTTGGCTCCTCATGAATTTATTAAAGGGAAATTTAAATGGTCAATTGAAGTTGAGACAGCCTTCCAAATCCTCAAACAAGCCATCACAACCACACCTATACTAGCCATGCCCAACTTTCATGAACCATTTATAATTGAGACAGATGCCTCAGGAAAAGGGATAAGTGTCGCCTTCACACAACAAGGTAGGCCAATTGCCTTCATGAGCAGAACTCTGGGAGTGTCCAAGAAATCATTGTTTTTTTATGCTAAAGAAATGCTGGCCATTCTTCAAGCAGTTCGTACATGGCGGCCTTATCTACTTGGAGGAAAATTCTTCATCCATACCAATCAACGCAATCTTAGATATTTACTTGAACAAAGAATAGCCACTCTGGAACAACAAAAATGGGTGTCAAAAGTGTTAGGATATAGTCACAAGATAAAATATAAAATGGGAAAAGACAACTCAACAACCGATGCTCTATCTCACATGGTAGGAAGTCCTAGCCTTAATGCCATTTTCTCTCCCCAAACTGAGCTATAGGAAGACATCAGGAATGAGACGAAGAGTGACCCTTACTTGATTCGAACAGGAGCAATGGAAACCACTAAACTTGGGCAACCCTATACATGGCGGGATGGCTTAATTCTCTTCAAAAATAGAGTCATTGTTGCTCCTAACTCACACTTCATTCCTCCACTCAGAGAATTCCACGACTCTCCTATGGGTGGGCATTCAAGAGTCCATAGAACTTATAAACGACTGGCTCACATATTTTATTGGCCTTCTATATTCCAGACTATACACAAATATGTTTCAGCTTGTGATGTCTACCAAAGGGAGTCTCTCGATGATGGTACTCCAGCTGAACTTTTGCAACCATTGCCGATTCCATGCCAAGTATGGGACGACATAACAATGGACTTCATCGAGAGACTCCCTTTATCTACTGGCAAGAGTACCATCATGGTTGTAGTTGATCGGTTAACTAAAGCAACCCCATTTTCTGCCCTTAACTCACTCATTCACGACAAAGACAGTTGTAGAAACGTTTGTTAAAGGCATAGTGAAACTATATTGAATGCCAAAGATAATTACCAGTGATCGGGACCCTATCTTTCTCAGCATATTTTGACTAGAATTCTTCAAACTCTAAGGGACACAATTGAAGACAAGCTCATCTTACCATCTACTGACCAATGGCCAAATCGAAGTTATAAACTGCTGTGTTGAAAAATACCTCTATTGTATAGCTCACCAACAACCCTGAAGGTGGAGCAACTTTCTTCCCTAGGCAAAGTACTGGTACAACACAACTTTTCATTCATTTGCTAACATGACACCCTTTCAAGCTCTTTAAAGAAGGCTACCCCCCTCCATCCCATATTACCAACTTGGTAGCTCTCCTGTAAATGAAGTAGATAAGCAATTGGCAGCCAAGGATAGCTGCTGCTGCAGCTTAAGCATAACCTGCAAGTAGCCAACAACCGCATGAAATAGTCAGCAGATGGGAAACGACAAGATGTAGAGTTCCAAAATGGAGAATGGGTTTATCTCAAACTCCACCCTTATCGACAACATTCGGTGTACAAAAAAGCTTCCCAAAAGTTAGCAAACCGCTTCTATGGCCCCTTCCAAATTGAAAAGAAGGTAGGCAACGTAGCTTATAAACTCAAATTACCGACGAAATCCCAAATTCATCATGTATTCCATATCTCTCTTCTTAAAAGAAATATAGGTGACACCGATGGTATCATAGTTGAGTTGCCACCAATATCTCCCGATGATGAACTGGTGTTTGAACAAAAAGGAATCTTGGACACTGAATGGGCTACACAAGGTTCCCGCTTTATTAAAGAAAGCCTCATCCACTAGAAGTACTTGCCGCAAGAAGAGGCAACGTGGGAACTAACATACGAATTGAAGGAGCACTTCTTGATGTCTGATTTAACATCCTAACGCAAACGCAAGTGCACGCTTTCGTACTAAGTAATTTATGATTAAGTCTAGATTATCGATCCCATAAAGACTATTGTTTCTATTTCTTCAATCGATTATTAAAATTACCCTATTTTACCTTTATTTAAACTAACTTTTGAGATGGATTTTAACTAACTATACTACTCCGATCAAATTAAACCTAATTAAATACCACAAGCACTCTAAGATAAAATTCACTCATTTGATAAGTAATCTAGGGTTTCGACGTATCCCCTAGTAGTTCATTGAATTCTTTAACCTCTTAGTTATTCCTTTACTATCAATTGATTGACTAGCACTGATTTCATCATAAGCTTCTATCAACAGTCGAATGATAATATCACACCCTAACAATTACCTATATATCTATCATAATCTGAATAAGATGCAACTCATTAAAAATAAGTCTAATCAAACCATACATGCCACTTAGGTATATGTTTATCCTAGGTGAAACTTGTAGATGTTACCCTATGATCATGTATCAATCTACCCTAGACTAAACACATGAATCTTTTTGTCAAAGTTATCATGGTTCTTAAACAATCAAAATAGTGATTAAGTATAATAAAAGCATTAAGCACAGATAGATTGAATCAATTAAGGGGTATAAGTTCATAACTAAGAATTTAAAAGATTTAATTACATATTAGGTTCAAAAATGTCTAACTCTAGATCAAAAGTATTTAGCTCATGCTTACAATAAGAATATCAAAGCAAAAATATGAAAATATCATGAACAAGATCATCTGTTATGGTTAAGGAAGAAAATAACACAAGTAACACCCTGAGTTGTTCTCCTTCACTTTGATCTCTTAACTTGAATGCGTATTCATTGCTTGCGTTTTTCTTCTTATTAAGTCTTTCTATTTTTGCCTCAAAGAGTGTTTTTGTTGCTATAAGAAACCCTAGGTGCGAGGAGTTTCGAATCCCTCCCAAATAAAAGAGTTGAGATGAGTATTTAAGAATCAGCATGGGCGCCGTAGCGTTGGGGGCTCAGTGCTGCGGTGCTGGGCATTAGTAATAAAGGTCTCTAGTTAGTCGACGAGCGCTGCGGCACTGGCTGCTAAGCACCGCAGCGCTTATTCACTAATCTGAGAGCTGCAGCACCCAGCCTTGGGCGTCATTGCGCCTAGCCACCTGCTTCACTACTTTCTTCTTTTGAGCGTATCTTACTCGTTCTCACCCAAATCACCTCCCGTTTGATCTTATGTGTCACATTTTTCTCCATGCACTTATTTAAGATTAAAAAAATAAATAAATAGCCAAATATTAATAGATTAAAGTAAAATACTCAAGTTAGAGTACTAAAATACTATTATCAAATTCTCCTAAACTTAAAACTTTTGCTCGTCCTAAAGACAACAAGAACATACTAACAATGAGCAAAACAACTATATAAAAACAACCTCTTAACATCCCTTGAACCATGAGTTGCACAGGTCGATCAGAAATTTGTAAGTTGTCTCAAATGGTGAATTACACTTATAAAATCTTTAGTCTAAAAAATTATTCATGCTCATTCTACACTCTAATCATTATACTTATATCTACCTTATAATCATTCACGTTTGAGTGTGTGTCGAGATGTTTAATTGAACATCAATTATATTTTTGAACATCTTATTTTTCAAAGAAAGATCAAGACCAAAACAATTCTCCATAAGCTTGTTTTTCATAGTAATCTCCACTAATGTAAAAGAAGTATATAATAAGTGATCAAATAGAACTTTGATTAGCTTATAATGAGAGGCTTGGGTTAGGGTGTGCAAATACGAAAAATGTTTAAGTTTAAATAGCACTATAACCATAACCCCTTTTGTCTAAAGATCACTATTGTTCTTTATTTTTTTAGTCTACTCCCCCAAACTTATTTTTCTTGAACCCAACTTTTCAACAACTATATTGTTCTTTATTGTTTTTCTAGGAGTTTCTTTTTATTGAATCAAGCTTATTTAATTCTTCTAACTGAATGAGAACAATTCTATAGCTGTCTCTTCTTTTTACCTAAAACTTTAAATCACTTCATGACCCTTACAACAAGATGTTATGTATTATAGTGTGAAGGGTATTTATGACGGATACAAGTATTAATTGGTTATAGGCTTCTAAAGTGGGTTTGAAAAGAATATAGTCAATTAGGCTAAAAAAGGGTAACTAAGGATAAAAATATTCAAGGTTGACTAGAAATGTCCAATCAATCCAAACATGGCCTATAATCATATTTTTTACTATATATGTCTTAGAATTTCGCCTCGAAAACTAATCAAACAAGTTCTAGATATTAGACGACCTTGATTACCTTCTCTGTGTGAATAAGTATATTCTACTTTGCAACTGTTGAACATTAAATAGCTTTAGAGTGCACGGATGTTTAAAGTGAACAATTATAAGCTGAATATAATTAATCAGATTACAATATAAAATGAACATAATAATAGATAAGTCTAGAGTGTTTATAGCTTTTTTTTAACTTTATTTATCATCATCGACTGCAAAGTCTTTTGACCCAAACAAATGATACTGAAAGAAAATAAACTACTTCTAAAAAAAACAAATAAAAACAAAAAATAAACTAACAAAGCGTGAAAAAAATTAAGAGTTAAGAAGTGTTTCCCTTGTGCACACGTCTATTCTCTCATCATACAATACCAATACTTATTACAACATATCACTCTTCACTTGTGACTTGAATATGGCATCACTACTCATATATAGACAACAATAACGTAGTAATATTACCCCATCTAACCACTTACCTAATATTTTTGTTTTCATGGAAACATCCTAATAAGAATAATATGCTTTATACTCAAAGTTATCCATTAAACAACAATCAACTCACTAATATGAACATTAAATATCAATCAATGCACCAATTTAAACATTAAACATCAATCAAAACACTAATTTAAACATGTTCTCACAAGCATGCTAATATGTAGCTATGATTACTAATGGAGAAATTCAAGTATAATCCATTAAACATCAATCAACTCATTAATTTGAACATATTTTCACACGCATTTATAGATTTTTTTTTATTGAATCATTAAGAATGCATAATAATCATAGTATCTTAATAAACACACTAATTATGCAATGACAACCATATGATAAAGAGAAATAATAAGAAAAAAAATTAGGAAAGATAGAAATTTGTACCTTGGAGTGGTGAATGCTAATGGTGAGAAGTAATTGAAAGTTGTGATGAATGTGGATGAATTGTGTGTGTACTAATACGGTGTTAATTTGAGTGGGTAATGAGTTTTAGACTAAATATAGTGTGTGGGTGGGGTTAATTTGAGTTTAAGATGAAGAATGAAAGTGTGAGATTGAGATGATGGGTTTTAGGGTTTATGTGGTGTTTGAGAGAAATGGCGTAAAGATATAAAGAAAAAAAATGGAGGTAGAAGTAATAACACCTCTCCCATGTGAGCGCCACAGTGCTCACTACTAAGCTCCACAATGCTCACAAATACCTGGGCACAATTTTGCCCAGGTGCCAGCGTTGTAATGCTGGCTCTCTATTTTGGGCTCTAAGGTACTCATGAATAGGCGCCGTGACGCTTGCAAGCATTTGTTTTTCATTTTTATTTCTTTTTTTTATATGCAGCCTAAAAAAAGACTCATGAGAGAAAAGAAAAGAAAAGAAACATGAGTTGAATAAAGAGAGAAAAAAATAATACTAAAAAAAATAATTAAAATCGAAGGATATTAGACTTGGGTTGCCTCCCAAGAAGTACTTGGTTTAACATTTTTGACTTGACATGTTGATCCTACAATTACTTGTGATCCATCAAATCGACATTAACCTTCTACTGATCTATATATCCTCCATTATAATTCTTGAGGCGTTGGCAATTTATTGTAAATGAAGCTTAATTATTTAGATCTTTAATTTCAATCGCTCTATTTGGGTATACTGTGATGATTTAAAATGGGCCAGACCATCAGGACTTGAGTTTTCTAGGAAATAACTTCACCTGTGAATTGTAGAGCAGCATTAGCTGTCCTTTTTCAAATGAATGTTAAAGTATTTTCTTATCATGCCATAATTTCGTCTTTTCCTTGTAAAGCTTAGCATTCTCATACACTTGTAGACAAAACTCATCTATGGCATTTAGTTGAAGTAAGCGTTTCTCACATGTGGCTTAGAGATCAAAGTGAAGGGCTTTAATGGCTCAATAAGCTTTGTGTTCCAATCCAAAAATAGGTGACATGTTTTTTCAAAGATCAAACAAAATGGGGATATACCAATTGAAGTTTTGTAAGCAGTACGATACGCCCATAAAGCATCATGCAAGTGTAATGCCTAATCCTTTTGGTTTAGTTTAACCATCTTCTCTAATATACGTTTTATTTATCGATTGGAGACTTCAACTTGTTCGCTCATTTGAGGATGATATGCAGTAGTCGTCTTGTGCTTGACCCTGTATTTTTGCAAGAGGGCTAAAAAATATTTATTGTAGAAGTGTAAGCCCTCATCACTTATAATTTCTCTCGGTGTTCCATATCTTGTGAATATATTTTTTTGAAGGAACTTAATCACTATCCTCGCCTCATTTATTGGTAATTCTACTACCTCTACCGATTTTGAAACATAATCTACAACTATAAGTATATATTTGTTGTTGTGAGATGATGAAAACGGTCTCATGAAGTCTATTTCCCAAACATCAAAGATTTCAACCTCTAGAATGTTCTGCTGTGGCATTTCATGTCTTTTAGAGATGTTCCCCATTTGTTGACATCGATCACACCCTGCAATAAAATAATATGGGCTTTTAAATAATATGGGCCAATAAAAACCATATTGAAGTACCTTAGCTACTATTTTGTCGTTTGCAAAATATCCTCCATAACCGGATGCATAATAATGGTGTAAGATGTCTTGAGTTTCTTCTGTAGGGACACATCTTCGAAGGATTTGGTCTGTATATGATTTGTAAAGGAATAACTCATCCCAGAAATAGAATCTTGCATCGTAAAGGAACTTCTTCTTTTGCTGAAAAGTCAAATTAGAAGGTGTTAGGCCTGAAACTAAATAAATAACAATATCAGCATACTAGGGGATCTCGTGATGTTGTGTTGCAATGAGTTGTTCGTCTGGAAAGGTTTCATTGATTTGGATCTTCTCTTGGTGTTGATTTGATGCTTCTAAAAGAGAGAGTTGATCTGTAACTTGGTTTTCAACTCTTTTTTATCTTTGATCTCTAGATCAAATTATGCAGTAGAATAATCCATTGAATAAGCCTCGGCTTAGCATCTTTCTTGTTGATGAGGTACTTGATTACTGAGTGATCTATAAAGACTTAACCTTGACTCTAATGAGGTAAGCTCAAAACTTGTCAAAAGAAATGATGACCTTAAGAAGCTCTTTTTTTGCGGTGGTGTAATTGGATTGCGTGTCATTTGGGAGTCTTTCTTGCATAGTATATCGTATGAAATACTTTCTCTCGGTGTTGTCCTAGTACATCCCCCATACGTAAATTGCTTGCATCACACATCATTTCAAAGGGTCAGTCCTAATCTGAAGCTATAATGATCGACGCAGTGGTAAGCTTTTTCTTCAACAGTTCAAAAGCTTCAAGACATGCATAATCGAAATGAAACTTCACTTCTTTCTCTAGTAAGTTGCATAGGGGTTTAGAGATCTTAGAGAAATCTTTTACAAATCTTCGATAATCTGGCATAGCCAATAAAGCTCCGCACTCATTTCACATTAGTCGGTGGTGGCAACTTCTTGATGGTTTTTATCTTTACTCTATCAACTTCAATACCATGAGCAGAATTTTATGGCCTAAGACTATTTCTTCTTTAACCATAAAGTGGCACTTTTCCCAATTGAGTACTAAATTGGTATCTTCACACCATTTGAGCACAAATGCTAGATTATCAATATATGAAAATATGGCCATCATACAGCACTGAAATGTGGCTTGAGCATTGCATAGGCTGAATGGCATCCTCCGAAAGGTAAATGTACCATATGGGCAAGTGAACATTGTCTTTTCTTGATCTTCATGAGCAATTACAATTTGATTATAGCCAAAATATTCATCCAAGAAGTAATAATAATCACGTCCTGCTAATCTATTCAGCATTTGATCGATGAAGGGTAAAAAAAAATGATCCTTGTGAGTGGCTTTATTCAGCTTTCGGTAGTTCATACATATCCTTTAACCCGTGATAGTCCTAGTAGAGATTAAATCATTTTTCTCATTTGCCACTATAGTGATCCCTTCTTTCTTTAGTACACACTACACCGAACTCACCCATGAGCTATCAAAAATAGGGTAAATAATCCTTGCATCTAGCCATTTAATAATCTTCTTCTTTACTACATCTTTCATTACTGGATTTAGGCGCCTTTGCTGCTCTATTTTAACCTTGTGCCCTTCTTCTAACAAAATTTTATGCATGCAAAAAGAGGGATTAATTCTATTAATGTCAGCAAATGTCCATCCTATAACTCTTTTATGATCTCTTAAAAACCCTCAATAATTTTTCTACCTGTGATTCATCAAGTTATACATAAACTATAACTGGCAAAGTAGAAAATTCATCAAAAAATACATACCTTATGTGACTCAATAATGGTTTTAACTCTAGTTTAGGAGGCTCTTCAATAGAAGGTTTAATGTGAGTTTGCAAGCCTTTTAATTTATTTAGAGGTTCAGCTCTCACCCTGAATCTATCAAATCTTGGAGAAAAGCATAAGGCTTGTAAATACTCTTAAGCTTCACTTCTCTCTACCTTAACTCTATTTACCATTGCATCTTTTAGAGAATCTTCAATGCTATTTTTGTTGAAAATATCTTGCACTTCTCTGCCAATAACATTAATGCTCATACATTCTTCTTCCTCACTTGGCCCTCATATGGCTTTAAAAACATTGAATGTTACTTCTTCATTTTGCACCCTTATAGTTAATTCCTTTTTTTGTACATCAATAAGGGTTCTTCCTATGGCTAAGAATGGTCTTCCTAGTACGATGGGTACCTCACGATCCTCTTCTATATCCAACACTATGAAGTCTACTGGAAAGATGAACTTATCAACCTTTACTAAAACATCTTCAATAATGCCCTTTGGATACGTGAGTAAGCGGTCGGCCAATTGCAATGTGACATTAGTATGTTTAACCTCCCTTAAACCTAACTTCTTGTAGATGGATAATGGCATTAGGTTGATGTTGGCACCTAAATCACATAATGTTCTGCCAAAGAATTTCTCCCCGATAGTACATGGTATAATGAAACTGCTTGGATCTTTCAATTTTGGTGGCAATTTCTTTTGCAATAATGCGCTATATTCTTCGGTGAATGCCACGGTTTCATACTCAGCTAATCTCATTTTCTTTGATCAGATGTCCTTTATAAACTTCATATAACTTGGCATTTGTTCCAAAGCATCTGCAAAAATGTATGTAATGTAGAGTTTCTTAAAGACATTCAAAAACTTCGAAAACTTCTTGTCCAACTTCTATTTTTGTAGCCTCTGAGGAAATGGTGAAGGTGAATAGGGAGGCTAAACTGCAAGTTTCTGTTGAGCTTTACTAATTTGTGATGTTGTATTTGAATTTTTTTGCATTTCTTTACTATTTTTTGTATTTTCCTGTCACTGCACCTTATGTTCTGCAGTAAATTCTACACTTTTCTGGACTTCTACACTATTTTCTTCATCACATTCTGCACTTTTCTCCACTTCTGCACTGTTTGACTACAACTCTTTGCCACTTCTCAAACAGACAGCTTTGCATTGCTCCTTATCCCTTATTGGATTAGCTTTAATGTTGCTTAGTAAAATCCCTTGTGTTCGATTATTTAGTGCTATAGTAAGTTATCCTATTTGAGTCTCTAGAATTTTTAAAGATGCGAAATAGTTTTGTAAGATAGCATCATTCGACTTCATAAATTGCATAAACATATCTTTCAATGTTACTCTCTTCTCCTGTAGGGGATGAATTCTGGGTGGGTTAGGTTTAAGTTGCTGCCCTTGATTACCATCCCAAGAAAAATTAGGATGATTCCTCCACCCCAGATTATAATAATTTGAATATGGATTATTCTATTATTTATTATAGTTCCCCACATAGTTTGCTAACTCCATACATTGCTCATTCATATGATTGTCACCATAGCAGTCACAAGTCGCATTTTGGGTCTTGATAGCATTCATAGAATCAAATCTCTTAGTTAAGATGTTGAGTTGCATAACCAATAGATTGAATGCATCAATCTCATAAACTGCAGCAACCTTTCTTGATGTAACTCTTTCAGTAGGTCATTGATAACTATTAGATGCCATCTTTTCCAGTAACTCATATGCTTCTTTTGTGAACTTGTTCATCAGACCTCTTCCAGTAGTGGTATCGACAATTGTCCTTAAATGGCTTACTAGTCTATTGTAGAATGTCTGGACTAATAACCATTTAGGAACTTCATGATAGGGACACTTCCTCAACATGTCCTTGAATCGCTCACATGCCTCATATAATGACTCACATTCAATCTGTACAAATGAGGTGATGTCATTCCTCATCTTAGCTGTCTTAGCCGGTGGAAAACACTTTGCTAAGAACTTCTGTGCTAGGTCATCCCACGTTGATATAGATCCTGATGGTAATGACATCAACTATCTCTTAGCCTTATCCCTCAATGAGAAAGGAAATAGTCGCAACCTAATGGAATCATCTGATAACCCATTGAACTTGAATGTATCGTAAATCTCCAAGAAATTTATGATATGCATGTTAAGATCATTATTGAGAGCTCCACTGAATTACACAGACTCCTTAAGCATCTTAATAATACTTGGCTTGATCTCAAAGTTGTTTGCATTAATAGTGGGGCACCGAATACTATACTGAATGCCTTCTATTATAGGAGCAACATAATTCCTCAATGATCTTTCCGGATTCATAGGCTCAAACACTATATTATTGATATTGTCGTGATTCTCTACTGTATTTTTGTTTTGATGTTGTTCTCGACGAAGTCTCCAGAAGGTTCTTTCAATCTCAGGATCAAAAGACATTAAATCTTTGCTCTTGGTTTTTCGCATAAACAGTCAAAACGAAAAATAAAAATGGTAACTAGAACGGAAAAGGAATAAAAATAATAATAAAATAAAATAAAATCTGAAATAAAAGTAAGATAGTATGGTATTAGTATCAATCTAACAATAGATAAAATAGTCCTCAGCAATGGTGCTAAAAATTTGATGTTTGATTTAATATCCTAATGCAAGTGGACGCTTTTGTACCAAGTAATACAGAACTAAGTCCAGATTATCGATCTCACAGAGACTATTGTTTCTATTTCTCCAATTAATTACTAAAATTACTCTATTTTACCATTATCTAAACTAACTTCTGAGATAGAGTTTAACTAACTATACTACTGCGATCAAACTAAACCTAATTAAATATCACAAGCACTCTAAGATAAAATTCACTCGTTTGAGAAGTAATCTAGGGTTTTGACGTATCCCTTAGTAGTTCATTGAATTCTTTAACCCCTTAGTTATTCCCTTACTATCAATTGATTGACTAGACATTGATTTCATCATAAACTTCTGTCGACAATCGAATAAAAATATTGTTGGGATTTGTGCTTACGTGCCATCCCTTTTGTGTATAGATATTTGCTTTATGCTTATACAATTATGATTTTAATATATCACTAATTA
This sequence comes from Ailanthus altissimus, assembly GCA_946807835.1. Taxonomy (NCBI): domain Eukaryota; kingdom Viridiplantae; phylum Streptophyta; class Magnoliopsida; order Sapindales; family Simaroubaceae; genus Ailanthus; species Ailanthus altissimus. The sequence goes on from OX327709.1 coordinate 191,113, forward strand.
TATTATATGCAAATATGGTAAGATGCTTGTAACGTTTTAGACATTGTATGATCTGAAAGAGTTCAGATATTATCTAAATAAGTTTAGATCAGAATTAAGAGTTAGTAAAATTTAAATAGTTAGAGCCTTATCTGAAATGGGACAAAGACCTAAGAATATATTAGTAATGACATAGTTACAATGAGTTGCAAATAGTGCTACGAAATGTTGTTATGCAAATATGTTCTTAAATTTAATGTTCCTAATCTATCTTCACTAATGCGGGTCTGTTAGTGAAGACCTTAATATATATATATATATATATCAGTATATGTCTATATCTGGATAGTCCAGATGGTTAGTCTTAGCAGACCATGAGTTTAGTGAAAACTCATATAGTAATACAAGTATTCAGTAAGGACTGAATATTGAACAGATTCACAAAGATCTCCAATAGACATCCCATAAAGCCGTCAATAGAGGATCTTTCAAGTTGAGTAGTATTCGTGGTCCTTAGACCTGAGTGTCACGGTGGACTTGTGAATGATCTATCATACTGTGGTTCCTTTTATGGTTTGACCGTTGGGTGTCGCTAGGTATGGTCCGATGCTCATGGAGTTCAGTGTGTACAAATATGGGATCCATCAACTCAATTGGGTAAGTAAAATATCCTGAAACTCCAAGGTTGTATTTCAGAAAGTCTTATGGCCATAAGCAGACATATCCGAGAATTAAATTTATTCTCGAAAAAATAATATCGTAAAAGTGTTTACGGATATTATTTATTGAAATACAAATCTAGAGATAAGTTTGCGGTTGAGTAAATGGAGACTTGACGGTGTTAATCTATATCTTCGCTTTTTAAGGATATTTATGATGGAAGGATTATACGAATATGTTATAACCTCAACTTGTATGGTCTAATGCGCCGTTTTGTAATATCTGTAACATGTGTGTGGGACATTGTTCACAGACGTGTGAAATAGTTTCATATGACAAATCGGGCATAGACCTAAAGAGTCTCACAATATAAAGTGTACTCGTTGTGTACTGGGGCAGCGAATTGAATTGAACAATTAATCCAACAATTTCCAACAAAATAAAAATGTTTCAAGGTTTCTTTTATTATTCACTTGTCAATAATTGAATGTAAAATACATTATTAGTTTACAAGAGTTGTTAACCAATAAGAAATTGACAAGTGACATAATCTTGCTCCATAAGTAATTTACCATGTATTTACCTATTTACCTTACTTGGTAAATACATATATGGTAAATGGAAATATTCAAAATAGTTTTGAATTATTAATATTTTATATATTAATCAAATTATTATTATTAATTAGAATAAGTGGCAAACACCATTTACTAATGGAGAATGCACTTGTTATTAATAATAAGGAATGTTGGCCACTTAAAAATTCTTAAATGATGCACTAAGGAAGTGGTGAAACCACTTAGCATTGTTTAAATGCCATTTACTCTTTAGAAATTGATTCAAATTGTTGAATCAAATTGATGAGTGAAAAATATGATTGATTAATATTTATAATGGCAAACATGGATAAGTGGTGGTAGAGCACTAATAGAAGTAATGATTCTTTGCACTTAATCAAGAATTGAAAGAGTTTAATTTGTGTAAAAAAGGTGTAAAAATTCGTTCTAAAAGAAAGGAGAGAGAATTGAGAGCATTTTCTAAGTGTTTTTCTCAAAATGTTGAGAGAAAATGCAAAGGCTTACCAAGGTTCAACATAAAGAATTGTAAAAAACTAAAGAAAACACTTAATTCTTCTCATCTCTTGGTAGTAATCATTCATAAGGACAAATTATTTTAAGTGTTAAAACAATCCTTTGCTGAAAATTCAAGGCTGTCATTCTAGCTTCACAATCCTACCGGATTTAGTTGTAAACTAGAATTGTGCAAGGGAACACTTCAAGGTGAGCTCAACAAATTGAAGCTTGGAGTTCTTTAAGAATTGTAAAGCTACCTTCATAACCGAGTAGATTATTTATTTACAATTCATTTTATATCATGCATGAAAATATATATGAGATATATATGTGCTTGAATGATCATATATGTGATTACATGCTTGAGTTTTATACATATTGTATAACATGTATGAATACTTCTGTTGCGTATTTAATTTTTTTTGAAATTATATGCATCTATACACATCACACACCATATCACAACAAGTGGTATCAGCCCAATGAGTACAACCATTGAACTTTAAAGGCTTATAAGGGACGAGATCCCAGGTTCAACACAGTTGGAGGTCATGCATGAGGCAAATTATGTGGGTGCACCAGTAAGTGCTGAGGTGTCGGCCATTGGTTAGATCAAAGTGGTTAATAAATCCCACACACTATCAAAAAGACTAACCTTTTTGTAAGATTATGTGGGGCCTACCAACCACTTTGGTCCAACCAGTAGCTGACACCTCAATACTTACTGACACACCCACATAATCTACCTCATGCATAACCCTCAACTGTATTGAACCTGAAATCTCATTCCTAATAATTCAATGGTATTTATGAAGTACAACCTACTATAATTAACCTAGTAGTCATATTAGTTGGTTATGTTTATAACTGAAAACGTTGTGCGCTATAACATTACTTGGTTTGTAGGGGAGTTTTTTTAATGAGATTGTAAGGAAGTCTAAGACACTACTGAACAAGTAGCTGTACACCACGGGCTTTTGGTAGAATTTATCTCTCTGGATGCATATTGTTTATTATTACTTTTTTTTTCAGCATAACTTCACATACTTCTGTTTCTTTCTTATTTCATCTTATTAATGCATTGTTACTGTATTGCAATGGTGCTCAGGATCTGATGTATTTAGACCATTACCCGGATATATGGTACGACTATGTTACTTGGCATGCAAAAAGTGGCTCTATAGATGCTGCAATCAAAGTATATCAGCGAGCTTTGAAGGCTCTACCAGGTAATTGGTTCTTCCTTTATTCCCCTGGACAAATTATTATTCATTTGTCCCAGACATGTTATATCTCACAAACGTTAGCAACAAGCACATAATTAGCCAAATGAATGAATAAATGACAATTAGAATAAATCAAGTTATATTTGAAGCGGTAACTTGAATATAATGTTAGAGGCTAAATAACTTTAGCATTAACTAAATCTTTTAGAATCAGTCGTTCCTCAACATAATATTAGAATTATGTGATCTTGTATCGACACTTATCGGTCAATATAATTAAATTACAACATAAAACAATTTAGATTACGTTCGGATCCGCGGAAAAATAGTTATAAGGATTAATGGTTATATTAAAATTAAATTAATTATATGCAAGTGCAAAGATGTGTTAGAGTTTAATCCAGTAATGTTGTATAATTATTCACACTTTGAATAAGGATAATATTATTTTAATTTTTAATTTTATTGATATATATTAATTTAATTTTTAAATTTTTAATATATTTTATGTTAGTGTATGTCGTTAAAAAAATTATATTAAATAATTATTATTTAATGGTAAAAGATACTTTTAAAAATGTATTAAGGCTGTCAAAATGTAAGTTTGAAAAGACAAAACAGATTCATTAATTGCATAAAAAGACAGATTTTCTTAATCGTTGATTGGCCATTTTATTTTTAAACCATCTGATCAACAACAATAGCAATCCATTTTGACATGTAGAACTATTATGACTCTGAGTGTATCAATAAAGACGATCCTCTAAATGTGTTTCCATGTGAACTTTTATATTTTAAAAAGTGCAAGATAGGTAGCATTGATTTATTAGACTAACTAAATTGGTGCCCAACATATTTTAATAAACATTATTGTAGCTTGGTTCTATTTTGTTTTTCCGGATGAAATAAAAGACAAATAATACATACAGCATTATAAAAATATAAGTTGGCCTTATGTGAAAGTTTTTATTAAAAATAGTAATTTACATTTTTATTTATTAATTTTATGTAATTCAATAATTAAATTTAAAGTGATAAATAATGTGAATAGTATTCTATTATAATTCTATCAAATTAATGAATAAAAATTTAAATTATTAATTAAAATGAAAAATAAATTAAAGGAAATTTTAGACGTAAATAAATATTAAGTAAATGCAATGATTAAGCAGCTGAGTGCGGCAATTGAGCGAAGTAAATTTTAAGTCATTTTCCAAGAAATTAATTCTGCACTTTACGAGAAAAAAGAAATTTAATTCCTTTATATCAAACCCATTTATAAATTGAATCAAAAACTACTTTTTGGTCACCTACTATAATTACTTACAATTAATGTTTTATATTCCTGGTCAAATATACTTTTGACCATCTATTTCTTTTGGAATGTCCATGAAGACCATGAGCACCCAAAATCTTCAATTTATTATATTGTTTAAACATGTGTCATCATAATAAGCAAACTTGATTATGTAAAGGACATAAATATTACTAATAAATTAAATTTAATTCTCTTATGCTTGCTTCAATTTAATTTTTTAATTTCAATTGAATTATTAGCAGCTTATTGCGTATAAAATATGTGAAAATCAATCAGCTCTATAAAATATATAAATTATAATGTGTTGTACAAATTATAATATTAAGTATATATAATAACATATAGTATTATGTTATAAAAATTTGAATGGCTTGAACTTGATGCATTAATAAGAAGGTTTAAGTGCACTTATCTTACTTATGTGATAGAGATCCATTCTTGTTTTTACAACTTTTAGTCTTTATTTATATTTATATTTTTTTCTTTAAAAGCATTAGCAATTGAATGTGTACTTAAATATTTGAATAAATTGATAGATTTTAAATTAGAAGACTATCATTAATATATATATATATTTTTTATTATATAATATTTAACACTTTTCACATAATTCAGAAAGTAATTATTTGTCATGTCAAGAGTATTACAATAAAAATAATAAAAAAATAACAATATAATAAAATCTTTTTAACGGTAGAAATTAATGTAGTATATATTAAAAAAAGGAGGACAAAATTAATATATATCAATAAAATAATAGACTAAAATGACATTTTCTTCTCTAACTAATAATTACAAATTTGTTTCTTTACATAAACATTAAATTTCTAACTTAGAGGAAAATCATAATATACCAAAAAAAATTAATAATAAGACTTCGATAAGAACACTAACCTAATAAGAACGTCACAATATAACACAATTCTAATATAATACTAAACTTTATTTGAGTTATCCATTAATCCAATCCTCCTTCAAGCTTATCTTGTCACAGCTAAAATGTTATACATATAAGTTTTAAATTTTATTTCTTCAATTTTTAATTAGACAAACAATTGGGGAATTTCTTGTTTAATCCTTAAAGTTTTGCTGAATTATTTAGTCATTCCTTATATTTTATTGAATACGTTATTTAATCTGTAGAGATTAACACGCAGCGGAATACGTAGAGAATACAAGTAATGAAGTAGGTAAAACAATCCAAGCAAGAACAACAAGCTAAATTGTAGAGCTAAGTATTGACAATAGAGAAAAGTAGAAATATACTATACCAAGACACAAAATACGTGGTTCAGCAAATTGCTTACGTCCACGGTGGATCAAGGATCCAAGTCTCTTTTATTCTTTGTTTGATTACAAGAGAAATGATCATACAAGATCATTGAATGATACAATTGAAATTGGAGCTCTAAAGTTTGTTGTAAAGAGTTTTGAAAGTATTTCTCATCCCTACTAACCCTAGGCATAATGGGGTATTTATATGAAGTCTAAAATACCCAAAAAATATGAAAGGAAAAGCCTAAATTCGAAATTATGAACAGTGTTCATTATGAACAGTGAACAGTGTTCATTATGAACAGTGAACTCTTTACAACAAACCCTAGAGCTCCAATTTCAATTGTATCATTCAATGATTTTGTATGATCATTTCTCTTGTAATCAAACAAAGAATAAGAGAGACTTGGATCCTTGATCCACTGTGGACGTAAGCAATTTGCTGAACCACGTATTTTGTGTCTTGGTATGGTATATTTCTACTTTTCTCTATTGTCAATACTTAGCTCTACAATTTAGCTTATTGTTCTTGCTTGGATTGTTTTACCTACTTCATTGCTTGTATTCTCTACGTATTTTGCTGCGTGTTAATCTCTACAAATTGATATCAGAGCTGTTATTGGCTGTCTAAGTTTATTTTTTTTGTTGAACATGGCACCTCATAAGCATGAAGTAGAGAAATTTACAGGGCATAATGATTTCAACTTATGAAAACTTAAGATGATGGCTTTCTTAGAGAGTCAAGGACTAGAATCAACTCTTGAGGAACCCTCTAGTACTAGTGATAAGTCTTCAACATCTAAGTTAGACATGGATCTTGAAACCATTAATAGAAAAGCCCGGAGTGAAATTATCTTGAGTTTGGGTGATGAAGTTTTGAGGGAAGTGGGTACAGAAAAATCAGTACTAGGTTTGTGGAAAAGACTTGATGAGTTATATATGACTAAGTCTCTTGTAAATCAGTTGTATCTCAAGAAGAATTTGTTTGGGTTGTCTTTGGTTGAGGGTTCACTAAATGAACACATTGATTCCTTTAACAAGGCTGTCATTGATTTGGAGACGGTTGATGTCAAAATCAGTGACGAAGACAAAGCAATTCTGTTATTGAGTTCACTTCCTAAAAGCTATGAACATTTTGTTGATACTCTTCTATATGGAAGGGAGTCATTGACAATGAAGGATGTTAGAGCAGCCTTAAACTCAAAGGTGTTAGTTAAGAAGTCAGAACAACAACAACAAAATTCTGCAGCTGTACTTATTGCGAGGGGGAGAGCTGAGAGTAGAGAATCTAAACTGAGAAATTCTTCAAGATCAAAATCGAGGGGCAGATCCAAGAAGTGTTACTTCTGCAAGAAAGAAGGCCATTTCAGAAGGGATTGTCCGGAAAAGAAAGCTAAGTATCAAGGGAAGAGACCTGAAGCAGATGCAGCTATAGTCTATGAAGAAGATTATGAAGTTGCAGAAATATTAGTTGCTTCGAATAGGCAGAACACCGGTGAGTGGATTCTTGACTCTGGATGTACTTTTCATATGTGTCCTAATAAAGCTTTGTTCACTAGCTATCAGTCCATTAATAGTTGTAAGGTATTAATGGGCAACAATATAGCTTGTCAAGTCATTGGGATGGGTAATATTAGGCTGAAACTACATGATGTGAGTGTGAGGGAGTTGTTAGATGTGAGGCATGTACCTAATCTTAAAAGAAATTTAATTTCTTTAGGCATGCTTGATCAATCTGGTTGCACATTCAAGGGTGAGAGTGGTACATTGAAAGTGATTAAGGGTTCAATGGTTGTAATAAGAGGTGAGCGTAAACACGGGTTATATGTGTTGAGTGGAGAGGCTGTCATTGGTTCTACATCTTTCTCTGTTGATAATGAGAATATGCAAACTAAGTTATGGCATTTGAAGTTAGGGGACTTGGATGAGAGAGGCCTTAAGGAGTTGTATGATCAAGGTGTATTTGGCAAGGGAAAGATTCAGCCAATGGGGTTTTGTGAACATTGTGTACTTGGGAAAGCTCATAGAGTTAAGTTTAACACGGGTGAACACAACACCAAGGGCACTTTGGATTACATACATTCTGACCTTTGGGGACCTGCACAAGCTGTCACTCATGGTGGTGCACGGTATTTTTTGTCATTCATTGATGATTATTCAAGGAAGTTGTGGGTTTATGTGTTGAAGAGCAAAGAGCAGGTGTTTGAAACATTTCAGAAATGGAAAGCACTTGTGAAGAATCAAACGGGTAAGAAAATCAAAAGACTTAGGACGGATAATGGTCTTGAGTTTTGTAATACTGAGTTTGATAAGTTTTGTGCTAAGTATGGTATTGCAAGGCATAAAATGGTGCGGTACACACCACAACAAAATGGACTTGCAGAAAGGATGAACCGAACCTTACTTGAAAGGGTAAGGTGCATGCTAACCAATGTCGGATTGTCTAAGGCATTTTGGGGGGAGGCAATAGTAACTGCAACTTACTTGATAAACCGAAGTCCTTCTTCAGCTATTGGCTTTATGACACCAGAACAGAAATGGTCTGGAAGCACTCCAAAAATTGATCACCTGAGGGTATTTGGATGCCCTGCATTTGTACACATCAAGCAAGGCAAACTAGAACCAAGAGCCTTGAAGGGAATATTCATTGGATATCCAGAAGGTGTTAAGGGACACAAGGTGTGGTGTACTGATCTTAATCCGCACAAGAGTATTATTAGTAGGGATGTGACGTTCAATGAATCTACATTGTTGGAAACCAATTCGGATTCAGTTTTGAAGAAGCCTGAAGATGTGCCAAGTTCAGTTTCTGAATCTGAAACTGAACATCATGAGGTGGAACATGATTTGAGACCTGACATTCCTATAGGTCAGCATTTCAATAATGATGCACATGAAGAACAAGAACCTGAAATTTTCTCTGAAACAGCACCATTGCAGTTTAGCACTCCTGAAGCTGAACTTGAATAGTACCAGTTGGCTAGAGATAGAAAAAGGAGAGTTATTTGACCACCGAGCAGGTATGCACATGCTGATTTGATAGCTTCTGCATTTAACACTGCTTACACTATAGAATATGATGAACCAAAATCATATGCTGAAGCTATTGAGGGTGTAAATTGTGTTAAATGGCAACAAGCTATGAAAGAAGAGATCACTTCTCTTAATAAGAATCATACCTGGAAATTGGTGGTGAAACCAAAGAACAAGAGGTTAGTTGGCTGTAAATGGGTTTACAAGGTTAAGGAGGGGGTTCCGGGTGTTGAGCCTACAAAGTTCAAGGTTAGGCTTGTTGCACAGGGCTTCACACAAAAAGAAGGGGTTGATTTCCATGAAATCTTTTCTCCTGTTGTAAAACACTCATCAATTCGCATTTTATTATCCATATGTGTAAATCTGAATTTACATCTTGAACAAATGGATGTAAAGACAGCTTTTCTTCATGGTGAACTTGAAGAAGAGCTATACATGGTACAACCGAAAGGTTTTGAAGAACCGGGCAAAGAAGATTATGTTTGTTTGCTAAAGAAGTCTTTATATGGGCTGAAGCAATCTCCAAGACAATGGTATAGGAGATTTGATGATTTTATGCTGCATTGTGGCTTCACAAGGAACAAATATGATGGATGTGTGTACTTCAAAGCATTGAATAACAGTAAGCGTATATATCTCTTTCTATATGTTGATGATATGTTAATTGTATGTGAGGATATGGAAGAGATACATAAGTTGAAAAATCAGTTGGGTGGTGAGTTTGAAATGAAAGATTTGGGGTCAGCCAAAAGAATTCTGGGTATGGATATAGTGAGAGGCAGTGATGTTATTTTCTTGTCTCAACAACGGTATATACTCAAGGTTCTTGACAGGTTCAGAATGAGGGATGTCAAAGCTGTGACGACTCCATTGGCAATGCATTTCAAACTATCGGTATCTTAATCACTACAAATTGAAGAAGAAAAATTATATATGCTTAAGGTACCATATGCTAGTGCTGTTGGTTCTATAATGTATGCTATGGTTTGCACAAGGCCGGATATAGCACAAGCGGTGAGTGTTGTAAGTAGATACATGGCTAATCCTGAAAAGGAGTATTGGATGGCCGTGAAATGGATACTTAGGTATCTAAAGGGGACATCACATTATGGTTTGCTATTCAGAAGGGTTGGCACAGGTGATGAAATGGTGAAGGGTTACGTGGACTCAGATTACGCAGGTGACTTGGACAATAGGAGGTCTTTATCTGGGTATATCTTCACGGTGTTTGGATGTAGCGTATGCTGGAAATCAGTATTGCAGCATGTTGTAGCACTATCAACTACCGAAGCCGAGTATATAGCCTTAGGAGAAGCAATTAAGGAGGCTATGTGGTTGAAAGGTATATGTGCTGAACTTTTGGCTATGGATGAAGTTAATACTTCAGTACATTGTAATAGCCAAAGTGCCATACATCTAAGCAAACATCAGGTGTTTCATGAAAGATCAAAACACATTGATGTTAGGATGCATTTCATTCGGGATACTGTGCAGAGTGGCATTATTAATCTGTGTAAAATTCCGACGTCGGAGAATCCTGCTGATATGTTGACTAAGCCGTTGCCCTCAGTTAAGTTCAAATTGTGTATGGACTTAACTGGAATCACAACTTACAATTAAGGTTGTGATGTGGAGGATGAATCTTTAGTTGCTCTCTTGGTGTTGTTGGAGTGATTTTGTATCAAGGAGGGGATTTGTGGAATTTGTGATCCAAAATCATGTTTATGATGTTGGTAATGTTTGGAACAAATTCGGGAATATGTCGGAATTATTTTGGAGCTGGAAGCATGTGTGGAAGAGGTGGAATTCTAATGGAACAATTGACAAAATGCAGAAGAAAACAGAAAAAATTCTCAGGTGTGAGCGCCGCGGCATTGGAAGCGCTGGTTCCAGAATGTCAATGCCGCGGCATTGCACTGTTCACTGCTCAATAGCTACTCACTTTGTTCAACTGTTACCTCCAATAGAATCTTGACTACTCACTTTGTTCTAACTGGTACCCCAATAGAATCTTGACTTCCGCCAATCGGCAGGAGCTGAAGAACCTGCCTCGAGGGGATCAATTGGTTTCTTAGACACATGCAGCTTCCCTTCGCCCAATCTATCGACTGCATCCCTTATGGCATTCTCGTCATCAGCTAGAATTCTCGGAGGTAAAATCAAATCAAGGTGCCTTGGATTGCCATGGTGGTGGTAATACATAAACCACGCATTAATGAATGAAGCCAAAATCTTTCTATCCAGTTCAACCTCATCCCAGCTGTGTATTTTTTCTAGGAGACCTTGCCGAGATGATCTCCTTGGATTGAACTGTAGATGAAACTCCCTATCAATATCTCTATCTTCTTCAAGATAAGATAGCAACTCATCGTTATTTTCACTGTAGATATTCATAAGATAAACCAATTGGTTATGTGCCTGATTCAGCTCATCTCCACCGACCAAATTTGCAAAAGCAGCAGCATCTTCCAAAAGGCGATTGGCCATACCTGTTTAATAGGCAACAATTTTATTAGCAATAGAAAATGATCTCTCTAACTTTTTGCCCTCCTTAAATACCAAATAGCACTTGATATTCTCTGTGCTGTTTATTTTTAAAACAATTACTTCATCTTGGAAGAGGAAGCTTGTCAACAACCATTTCTCCCTAATCCAAGACATTCTGATAAAATGTTGCTAATAAAAGCTGAGGTCTAGACATGCTCGAGTTTAGAGAAGCTTCTATTTCCAGTCTGATAATAGTTTTCCAGAGCTTTGGAATTTTCCATAGATTACTAAAATAAATTTATTTCGGTTTTTTCACCAACCAAAAACTAAATGAAAGTAGAAAGAATTCTATTTTCTATCAAATCACAGTCAAAATACAGCGAAAGCAAGAGATTTTAAGAACATAATAGAATCTTCCGGAATACAACAATTTCAAGTCTATGTAACCCTCTTTTAACTGGAAATCAGCTCAGAATCACCAAAATATTCAGTATAACCTAATCAGAAATTGCGGCCAAATTAGTCTTTCCAGTACCACTCAAAACGACCGCAAGAGATTATAAAGAAATTTAATTTTAAAATTTGTTATTAATGCAGTCCTTATCCACCAACGCCTATAATTAACTAGTGTAAGTCATGGCATAAATCATCACATGACACATAAAGAGTCCACACGACACCGTTTACATGCAAAACAAGACCCGCCCACTATAATGTATAGAACTTGTTGTCTACATCAACCGTTAGTATTATGTGAAGTTTTGGTTTTTAGCCAACTATAAGTTTAGTCACACATGACAGTTCTTACGATTAGAATTAACCTATGTTCCTCCAAAAAAAAAAAAAATTAATCTATGGTGGCGGCTCGATAAAGGAGATGATGTAGTGGTACTTGCGAGATTCAATAATCGAAAGTTTCTTATCATGAAATAATCTAATTACATTTCCTAGGTTTATATTGTGTTGTGACTTGTATAAATATACTAATGCGTGATGCAAAAACTAATTATTTGAAATATAATATATATATATGTATATGTATATGTGGATAAAAACGAAAAAAAGAAAGAGCAACCCACTTGCTTCAGCCTGCTCAATTGCAAATGATATTCCCTCAGCTTCGTGGGCAGAAGAAAAAGCCTCAACTTGCAAATGAATTTCAAAAGTAAAAAAAAAAATTAAGGAATTTTTTTTAATAATATATAGCGACTCTTTAAATCGCTTTTGATAAAAGTGAATTAGAAAAAAGAAACCGGTAAACCGCCTTTTATTTTAATTATTTTTTCTTTTTAAAAAACAGTACGGATCAAGAAATTAAGAAAATGACGGAAGAAAATTCTGAAAAAATAAAAAATCACTGAGACGAAGAGAAAAAAAATGAAACCTCAACTGCATTGTTTTCCGGAGTTTGAATAATCGATAACGATGAGAAAAACAAAATTACCTGAGGTGAGGAGCTGTTGCGTTCACGTTGTTATGAAAAAAAAAATCACCGAGACGACGTTAAAAGACACAAAGAAAAAAAAAAGCTCTACTGCATTGTTTTTCCGGAGTTAGAATAATCATAATGATAAGGAAGAAAAATAATTACCTGAAAATGGAGTGATTAGCTGTTTGTGTTGACGTTCGTTCTGAAAAAAAATAAAAAAATCACCGAGACGAAACCTTAAAAGAAATAAAGAGAAAAAAAGAAAAGCTCAACTGCATTGTTTTGCTGGAGTTACACTAATGATAATGATGAGGAAGAGAAAAGTTACCTGAAAATGAGGTGCGGAGCTGTTCTGGTTACGTTTGTTCACAGAAACAAGAAAGGAAATCTTGAGAGCGAGTCTTGCTTCCCTCTCGCCGTCGTTGAATCGCAGGCCTTTTTCAAACTGAAGTCCAACGGTCGCTATTTAAGCTAATCTTTCCCTCCTCAAGTGTATTTCAAGAACCCCGAATCGATGCTCTTAACCGATTTTTTTTACCCTTCTCTATCGTGGTCGTCCGTTTGTGGCTATTTTTTTTCCTCTTTTCGAATTTAACGGTCCCGATCTTAAGGTTTTAGTAGGTTGACCAAAATGACCTTGTACTTTAACTGGTCAAATATTTCTTCAAAAGATTTGTAGGAAGTTTCCAACTCAAGAAATACTAACCTTTTATCTTCTATTTTTATTCGTTAATGTAATCGAACCACGCCTAAAATTAATTTCAATGAAATAATAATAAAGAGGGTATATTACTATAATTCCCAGATTTTGCCGAAAACAAATTGTCCACCATCCAATAGTGGAGTGATGTGTGAACCTAGCTACAATTTGTATCAAGATTTTTTAATTGTGTCATAACTAATTCAATTTATGCAATACAACTCTTCATCATTTTTTTAAAAACAGTCGGGTTAAAAAAAAAGGTAAAAAAATTAATTCAGACATATGATAATGATGAGCCACTTCTCTAAAATCATCTAGGGGATTCCCAGAAACTGAATTAAATTTGGCTTTAAAATTGTAATAACCATGTTTTTTCAAAGATTAATTATGAATCATTTTCTTGTGCTGCTTGTTAGAATTTCTCTTGATATTCACATTAGTAGTTTTATATAAAAAAAAATAAAAATATGCCCTTTTTTTTATTATCAATCATTGCGATTCATAATTCTATATTTCTTTTTAGCATTTCTCAGACTAAAGAAATTTTAATCCGAAAATTTTAAAAAAAACATTAAAATGAGATAATTTTAAATATTATATAATTGAGGTATTAGTAAATTACCTTTTCAATAAAAAAAATATTCAAATAAAAAATAGTTAAACTAACTTGAAATGCAAAACCTTTTGGAATCTAAAACTAACAGCCTTGAAAATCAAAATAATTATCATAAGAATAATAATAACTTCGAACGACACATTTTACAATCTTAAATATCAGTATTATAACATTGTACGTTATGAATTTTACATTTTAAAAATTAATTTTTAACTAGATTTGTTAGGAGATCAAATTTGAATTCATAACCATGAATACTTTGTAATCCAATTTATTAGTTGAATTTTATCTTTTACTAAAAGGATTTAGCCCAATCTAATTATTTGATTACATATATTTGAACAGCTACAATTATATATTAATAAATATTTTTTTTTAAAAATCTTTATAATGGGTCAGCTCTTAGAACTTTAAAAATCAACCCATTAAATAACTTATTTATGGGCCAGCTTAAGGGCCGAGAGAATAAGGATTATTAAGGCATGACAAATCAAGTTTCAAGTAACTCCTAAACATAAAATTTGATTAGTCGCTTGGATCAAATTAGTCTGAACCACTTAAATACTAGTCCTGTACCATTTATAATTGAACCGATTAGAACTCTAAATATCTGCACGACCAAGGTCGATGAAACGCAAAGATACCATATCAGATAAACTACTAGACCCACTCAAAGGCCAAACAGGTTTGCAGACAAAACAACTAATTTCACAAATTGACATCACCACATATAGCACTCGTTCGGCTTACTAAAGCAAGACTCGGGCTAGTTGTTATCAAGCACATGAGAAAAATTGACTCGACAGAAATATTAGAACAGCTCTTACAATAGGACCGAGTAAGACAACACATTATAGAGTGCCGAACCTAACAGTAACCAACGACTTAAAAAAGAAAGTCTAAACAATGACATAACTTAAGAAAGAAACCAACACTATTTAAGAAATAGAGTCATAGAAGGATAAAAATTATAGTGCTTTTTTGAAGGAATCCCCCAAATCAGGCTAGGATATCAGAAGATTATCCAAAAATAATCAAGGCTTACCTAAAATCCAAAAACATTATCTAAACAACCATAAATATCAGCGAAGATAAGTATAAGCACGAGAAATATTTCAAGAAGATCAATGCTATAAAAAAGGGAGAAAACCACACATGAATGACAAAGACAACTATGTGTTGGGTTATGGGTTGTACATTAAAATTAAGGTGCTTGCATGTGGGTTGTGTTCATTATACAAACAATATACATATCTCATACATACATGTGCACAACGGAAGATTATATACAATGAACACAAAAAATAACATTTGATTAAACTAAAATTCGAGATTGAGAAAATATCACCAATGAAGCCTTTGGATTAATTTTCTTTGAAGTCCACCATAAAATGAATCTTTGATCAATCCTAGCAATCAACAAGGGTGGGTTTGATTGTCTAGAATGGCAGCATCTTAATCCAGCATATGTGTTTAACTCTTAAACATGATTTAAAGTTAAACTATTTAACTTAATTAAATTTATTTTTCCTTTTATTCAACTCTTGAATAAATAAAACAAATCTTGTTTTTAGTTATTACATTTAGTAACAATTTATCTAATTTGTTTTGTTGTTCTAACACTTAAAACACAAAACAAACAATTTCAATTTCTCAAATTAAATTGGCTCCCAAAAATGCAAAACCTATAAACTAAAAACTTCTATTGATTTTCAATTTCATTTCACTTTATATACAAATGCATTAATTTCAAACTAATTTGAATTTCATTTGCATTTCATTTGGCTTAACCTAACCTTAGTTAACATTTAACCTTAGTTAGATTATTTTAACTTAACCTTTAAGTTAATAAATATTTAATTAATTTAACCATAGTTAACTAATTTAACCATGGTTAGGGTAACCTTTACTTAACTATTAAGTAAAGTTAACTAACTTAACCTTATGGTTAACCTTTAACCTTAGTTAAGTTAAATCATTTATTTAACAATTAAACAAATAAATATTTATTTTAGTTATTTAACAATTAAATAATCATAAAGTGAAATTACTATTATATCCTTACTCGGTTACCAAGTTAACCTAAAGTTGGTCCCACCATTTAACCATATACTTTAGTTAACGTAACCTTAGTAATTGCTGAATTATACTGTATTGAACAATTCAATACGGTACACTGCCCAAGTGCTCAAAGAGTACATTTCATATTGGGACTCTCTAAGTCTACACCCGATTTGTCAAATGAAACTATTCCATTAATCCGTAATCGATGCCCCACGCACACGTTACGAATATTACAAATCAGCGTGTCAGACCATACAAGTTGAGGTCATAACGTATACGTATAATCCTTCCATCATTTATACCCTGGATGTGCGGGGATATAGATCAGTACCATCAAATCCCCATTTGCTCATCCAATAATCTTATCTTCAGATTCGTATCTCGATAAACAATATACGCAAACATTTTTGCTATATTTTTTAACCCTGTGGGAAACTCTTTTCTCGGGTTTTTGCTTGTGGCCACAAGACTTTATGAAATACAATCTCGGAGCATCGGATATACAACTTACCTACGTAAGTTGATGGATCCCGTATCTAAGCACACCGGACTCCATGAGTATCAGACCATACCCAGCGACACATAGCGGTCAGACCATGAAAGGTCTCTGACATATGTGGAACCAAAGCATGATGGATCACTCACAAAACCACCGTGGCGCTCAAGTCAAAGGACCACGATTACTACTCAACTCGAGAAGACCTTCCTTTGACGATTTCATAGGATATCTATTGGGGTCCTCATGAGTCTGTTCAGTATCTAGTCCTGACTGGATACCCGCATGTCTATACAAGCTCTAAGCTCATGGTCAGCTAAGAACAACCATCTGAACTAGTCAGATATAAACATACACTAATCTATATATTGTAAATTCACCGATAGACCCACATTGGTGATCATAGATCAGGAACATTATATTTGAGACATACTTACATAATGATATTTCTTAGCCCCTATTGCAACTCTTTGCAACTATATCATTACAAGTATACTTTCAGGTCTTTGTCCCATTATAGACAAAGTTCTAACTATTTAGACCTCGCTGACTCTTATAAACTGATAACTATTAATAGTGTTAATTCTTAGCATTTATAACTCTCAGCTTTGATAACTATTAGTTCTGATCTAAACTCCTTTAGATCAGATCTGAACTCTTTCAGATCAAATAATGTCTGCAATGTTACAATCATTCTACCATATTAATATGATATTAACAATCTTTATTCGAAATGTTTATTGTATAAATATTAACAATTAATATTCATACAATATTGGAATGGCACGTGAGCACCAGCTCTAACAAACTTCCACTTGCTTCAGTGCCATACGTACTAGTATCTCATACCAATACACTCCACGTGTTTCTCAAACACCATAGGAGTTTAGGCTTAGGGGGCTTCTTGGCTTAAGCAATCACTATTAATTTGCAATATAGTGGGATAAGATCCACTGAGTTTAGAACTATTCAAAGTTCTACAATTATCTTGAATATCCATAGTACGTCTCTTGCTGGCTTCTCAAGTTGCAACACATTCTACCTCCAAGGCAGAATTAGCTATGAACATTTATTAACACACATTTAACTAGTTCCGGTACTGGTATAGAGAAACACATAACTAGATGTAGACTTTCTACCATTCAGATCAGACGTAAGTCTGAATATGTGCGTCCCTTCTTTTGTAAGAAGTGTTTCTTCATATTATAAAAACTTATCCTCTATACTTCTCAAGTATCTTCAGATATATTTCACAACCATTTAATGGTCGTGATTTGGATTAAACAGATACTAGTTTGTAACACTTACAACCATCTAAATTCAGATATCGTACATGAGACTGTATGCATTTATCTATTTCTAACTAATGCATCTGAGACGTTAGACACTCTAACTCTCTCATCTTCTTCCCGAGGACACTTCCTCTAAGAAAGATGATTGCCATGTCTAAAAAGGACTTTAACTGTCTCACAGTCAATTAAGTTGTACCTTTTCATAGACTTAGTCTATGTACGATGATTGAGAGAGTCTTATTAGCTCCTTAGCTATATCTCTATAAAGCTTTATACCTAGTATACAGGAAGTCTCTCTCAAATCTTGTATGAAGAAGTTCTTTACACAGATAACACTTATCTGATTTACTTGCTATACTTCAATCATCGTTTCCAATATTGAGTATATATTTTTTACTTTAGAGATTTAAAAAGATAATTATACTCCCACTGCCCTTTCTGAACACACTCGCTTCCTCTTTATTCCTAATAAAACCAGACTTTCTGATTTCATCATATAAACAAAGATTCCAACTTTGGAAAAATCTACTTAAGTCCATAAATGGACTTCCTCAGTTTGCACATTATATTAGAAGTTAGGCTTGGATGTAAAAACATCAAATTATTCTCTGCATATCTTACTCGAGATATACTTCCCAGAACAGCTTATTTACATCCATTAGCCAGTCCCATAATCATAATATACAACAATAGCTAACAAAATCCAAATTGACTTTGGTATGGTTACTGATGAAAAAGGTTTCCTTATTTCTGATCCTAGATCTCTGAGTGTAACCTTTCAACATCAGTCAGGCTATGAAGGACTATTCCTTCAATTAGGGCCTATTCTGCTTCCGCTGCATAAACTGATTTACTGCTGATAGAAACAATTTCTACAAGAAGCACAACTAAGTCCTAGACTTAATTGTCATACTTAGAGTCAAATTCAAATTTTATGGTATCTTATCATCAACAAAATGCAAATTAACTTTAGCATGGTTACTGATGAAAAAGGTTTCCTCATTATTGATCCTAGATCTCTGAGTGTAACCTTTCAACATCAATCAGGCCATGAAGGACCATTCCTTCAGATAGGGCCCTCACTGCTTCCGCTGCGTAAACTGATTTACTGCTAATAGAAACAGTTTCTACAGGAAGCTTAACTAAGTCCTAGACTTAATTGTCATGCGTTGAGTCAATTCAAATTTTATGGTATTTTATCATCAACAAAATTCAAATTGACTTTAGCATGGTTACTGATGAAAAAGGTTTCCTCATTTTTGATCCTAGATCTCTAAGTGTAACCTTTCAACATCAGTCAGGCCATGAAGGACTATTCCTTTAAATAGGGCCCACACTGCTTCCGCTGCGTAAACTGATTTACTGCTAATAGAAACAGTTTCTACAGGAAGCTCAACTAAGTCCTAGACTTAATTGTCATGCGTTGAGTCAATTTCAGAATTTTATGATATGTTGTCATTTTCCCGAATCGATGTCAAACATCGTCTCTTCATAAGTAAAAGGATCCTTTTCTTCAACTAAGAAAACATCAAGAGCACCTTCAAGTATCAAACATACCTAAATGATGGCCTTGATATCCTTTTGTACCTATGAACTTAGTGTGTTAAAGGTATTTCACTCATTTGAAATTAAAATTCCATCGTTGGTTCATCTATATTTAGATTGACTTCATCAAGTTCAATCTTTCTATAATCACCATAATCCACGAGAAACTCTTTCTCTAGGAATGTGACATCATAAGAAACAAACATATTTCGTTCATCTGAATTATAAAATTGGTATCCCATTTAAATACTTGGGATACCCAATGAACCGATACTTGTACCGTTGGATATAAGTTTATTCTGTTGCATAACTCTTATGAAAGCAGAATAACACCAAGTCTTAACATACTTAAGACTCGTTTCCCTTTTAGTCTATATCTCATATAAAGTAGTAGGAATGATTATGGAATTATTTAATAAGTGAGCAGCAGATGCTAAAGTATAACCTCATAGATATTTTAGAAGATCAGCGGTACTCAATATCAATCAGACTGTATCTAATATAGTCCAATTCCTTATTTCCTAAACATCTTTATGTTGAGGAGTATCTGGAGGACTATGCTGAGAGAGAATCATATTCTGGTTAAATAATTTGTGAATTTACTGATTATGTATAAATTACTTCGATCTAATCGAAAGCACTCAATATACATAAGGGTTTGTTTCTTTACTTTCATTGTCAGAACATTTTGAACACTTCGAAATTATTCTAACCTGCGTTTCCTAGAAACACATGTCTATATAGCGACAATCACTATAAAGACAATGAAGTATCAAAATTATTTATAACAGTAAGATTTATTGGACTAAATACATCTATATGTACCAGATCCAATAAACCAGTGGCTTGGCGTCTTACACCTACATAAAGATTTGGCCATATTCTCTTGAATTAATAATTCATAAACTAGTCAATGTACTATAGTCATATCTGACCATCCTTAACCAGACGGGATAGTCGTCTCACGACTACATGACCTAATCTTATATATACTACTATTCATCATTATTTAAGTTGCTGAAATATTATTTATTCTGTTCACCTCTACACATATGACATTTCTTGTTGTATATAAGATATAACAGCCATTCATTAATTGACATTCAGTTAGTAAATCATTATCATTATCATAAGGAACTATTTCCAATATTTTTATGATAACCTTCTCTGTCAACTACAGGGAGTGATATGATTTACCTAATATTGTTTGGCTCAAAATAACAATTATACAACATTAATGTTACCATAAATAAGAAGTAATTTTGAAGTCTTAACAGCTACCACGTATAGGAAATCTCCATTACCTATGTGAAGCTGAACTTCTCATTTCTTAGTAATCAAGCATTTCTCAAATTATGTAACATCTTACAGATATAAGAATAACAAGCGGTATCTCATACCTTTGCTAAGTTAACATCAAATGCTAATGAAATGTTAATGTTTAGTGAAATAGATATCTAATGAGTCAATTTTTCTTAAGTCAAGGTGTGATGAATAGTAACATTTACTATTTCAAACCTTATCACGATGGAAATACTTTTCATTATGACTTTTCTCTATCTGTGGTTTAGTAATATCAAATATTACTGAATCTAGAACTATTCTTAGATCCTTAAGCAAGTCTTAAATATATTATTCAGTACCCTATAGTTATTGGTATTTGTTCAAGATTAGTAATGGATTGCTCGTACTCATCTTATCTCTATAAGACAAGTATCTTATCTCTATAAGATAAACATCTTATCTCTTAGAAGACAAAATAGAAGATGCGTAGCAGAACATTTCTTATCGTTAATAAATTACGCTTTAGATCATGGGTATAACTGTTATACATTTTTTAATCTAAAAAGTGCCCTCCCACTGCTTTACTTAATCCCCTTAATCTCTCAAACGGGATAACAACAGTTTAAAATTTTAAACTACACAACGGGAAATGGATCCCATTGGGGTTTTACTCCAACCTCACGCTAAAGCAATATTGGCCTTTATAAATCCAACAGGTAGACAACTCTTGTCAATTGTATCTCATACAACTCTTACTGCTGATCCTAAATACACATTATCCTCACGCTAAAGCAATATTGGGTAACTGTATTTTAGATTAACTCGTCAATGCTCAAATATATGTTACTGACACTATCCTCACGCTAAAGCAATATTGGATAATGTGTTTGCATATATTTGATTCATCTCATGTTTTACCGGTATTAGACTAAGTCACACTGATCAAATCCCTCACGCTAAAGCAATATTGGGAAAGACTATAGTGACCCATCTCACACCGTATTGACAAGACGGACCATTTAAAATATTATCACATAATATAATAAATTTCAATCTAATTAAGAGAGATTTTAATTAACAGGCTTTCATGTTATATGCTCTCATCACATGAGAGGTTATTCTCAATTAATTATTTATTTCTGTACAAGCACAACTAACCCCCACCAATGGGGCCCTCATTGTGGTTACAAAAATAAATAAATTAAAAAAAATATTATTTTCTTGGTTTATCATGTAAACTAATAACCCTTATTATTACATCTCATAAACCCCCACATGCAAAAAATGAAAGATTTTACCCTTTTTTGTTTTTAATGTAAGAACGTCGCGGCGTTGGTTTTATAGCGCTGTCGCACTAGGGCTTCACAAGCCTCAGCGTTGCGGCGCTGTCTTACCGGCGTTGGGGTGCTGGAAGCAGTGCTTCCACGCTGGGGCGCCAGACACCCAGCGCCCCTGCGCTTATCCAGCGCTAGGGCGTCATACACCCAGCGCTGCAGTGTTCATATGAACGCTACCGCACTGGACCTTAGCGCTGCAGCGTTCCAGGTGCTGTTTTTCACTGGTTTGCATTTTTAACACTTAAAATGCATCCCAACAGCTCTGGAACTTGTCCTACAACTTAGCCAACACTTAGCTAACACTAAGAAACCACCTATAACAACACAAAATTGCTCTTATACCAATTGTTGGGTTATGGGTTGTACATTAAAACTAGGGTGCTTGCATGTGGATTGTGTTCATCATACAAACAATATACATATCTTATACATACATGTGCACAGCGGAAGATTATATACAATGAACACAGAAAATAACATTTGATTAAACTAAAATTCGAGATTGAGAAAATATCACCAATGAAGCCTTTGGATTAATTTTCTTTGAAGTCCACCATGAAATGAATCTTTGATCAATCCTAGCAATCAACAAGGGTGGGTTTGATTGTCTAGAATGGCAGCATCTTAATCCAGCATATGTGTTTAACTCTTAAACATGATTTAAAGTTAAACTATTTAACTTCATTAAATTTGTTTTTCCTTTTATTCAACTCTTGAATAAATAAAACAAATCTTGTTTTTAGTTATTACATTTAGTAACCATTTATCTAATTTGTTTTGTTGTTCTAACACTTAAAACACAAAACAAACAATTTCAATTTCTCAAATTAAATTGGCTCCCAAAAATGCAAAACCTATAAACTAAAAACTTCTATTAATTTTCAATTTCATTTCACTTTATATACAAATGCATTAATTTCAAACTAATTTGAATTTCATTTGCATTTCATTTGGCTTAACCTAACCTTAGTTAACATTTAATCTTAATTAGATTATTTTAACTTAACCTTTAAGTTAATAAATATTTAATTAATTTAACCATAGTTAACTAACTTAACCATGGTTAGGTTAACCTTTACTTAACTATTAAGTAAAGTTAACTAACTTAACCTTATGGTTAACCTTTAACCTTAGTTAAGTTAAATCATTTATTTAACAATTAAACAAATAAATATTTATTTTAATTATTTAACAATTAAATAATCATAAAGTGAAATTACTATTATATCCTTACTCGGTTACCAAGTTAACCTAAAGTTGGTCCCACCATTTAACCATATACTTTAGTTAACGTAACCTTAGTAATTGCTGAATTATACTGTATTGAACAATTCAATACGGTACACTGCCCAAGTGCTCAAAGAGTACATTTCATATTGGGACTCTCTAAGTCTACACCCGATTTGTCAAATGAAACTATTCCATTAATCCGTAATCGATGCCCCACGCACACGTTACGAATATTACAAATCAGCGTGTCAGACCATACAAGTTGAGGTCATAACGTATACGTATAATCCTTCCATCATTTATACCCTGGATGTGCGGGGATATAGATCAGCACCATCAAATCCCCATTTGCTCATCCAATAATCTTATCTCCAGATTCGTATCTCGATAAACAATATACGCAAACATTTTTGCTATATTTTTTAACCCTGTGGGAAACTCTTTTCCCGGGTTTATGCTTGTGGCCACAAGACTTTATGAAATACAATCTCGGAGCATCGGATATACAACTTACCTACGTAAGCTGATGGATCCCGTATCTACGCACACCGGACGTCATAAGCATCGGACCATACCCAGCGACACATAGTGGTTAGACCATGAAAGGTCTCTGACATATGTGGAACCAAAGCATGATGGATCACTCACAAGACCACCGTGGCGCTCAAGTCAAAGGACCACGATTACTACTCAACTCGAGAAGACCTTCCTTTGACGATTTCATAGGATATCTATTGGGGTCCTCATGAGTCTGTTCAGTATCCAGTCTTGACTGGATACCCGTATGTCTATACAAGCTTTAAGCTCATGGTCAGCTAAGAACAACCATTTGAACTAGTCAGATATAGACATACACTAATCTATATATTGTGAATTCATTTATAGACCCGCATTGGTGATCATAGATCAGGAACATTATATTTGAGACATACTTACATAATGATATTTCTTAGCTCCTATTGCAACTCTTTGCAACTATATCATTACAAGTATACTCTCAGGTCTTTGTCCCATTATAGACAAGGTTCTAACTATTTAGACCTCGCTGACTCTTATAAACTGATAACTATTAACAGTGCTAATTCTTAGCATTTATAACTCTCAGCTTTGATAACTATTAGTTCTGATCTAAACTCCTTTAGATCAGATCTGAACTCTTTCAGATCAAACAATGTCTGCAATGTTACAAGCATTCTACCATATTAATATGATATTAACAATCTTTATTTGAAATGTTTATTGTATAAATATTAACAATTAATATTCATACAATATTGGAATAGCACGTGAGCACCAGCTCTAACACTTTGGTATCCAATTATTCCATTTTATTTCTTCAATTTTGTTCTCTTTTTCTCATACAACCTCATTAAAAAACTCGTACCTAACTTAGGTATTAGAGAGTCTTCGCTGAAACCCACTTCAACGAGGTCTTAATGATAATTTCAGTGTTTTGTAGGTGTTTGCAGCCATTGCGACAAAAGAAAAGCCCATCAAGATTGAAGCTCAAGCCCAATTAGACAATTCCCAATGTGCTAATTCTTGCAACAAAATAAATTTAAAGTTCATTGGTCCCAAAAATAACAATTTTTTTCAATTAACAATTTATATATACAAGATCTTAAAATACAAAATATAAGATTAAACACAACCCTTTTTAATGTTGTGTTGGGTCCATAGTAGGAATGACAAAATTTGGATCAAGATTCAGGTTTTTAATATCAATTTGGAACCTAAGTTTTTCTAAGCCCGGCTAGATCTGGATTACCTCAACCTAAGTTTAAACCCATTTTTTAAAGTTTTTTTTGAATTTTCTTATAAATGTTTTTAGGTTAAATTTCAATTTTTAGAATATTTATTTTATAAAGTAATTATTAGATTCATATATATTAAAGATTAGAAATATTAGGAATTAATTTTTTTTTTTAAAAGACAAAACTTGGATTCTGAGTTGAGTTTCCTGAATTTGAATTACAAAAAAAAATTAAAATAAAACTCAAAAAAATTGAGATTGTTTTTATATCCAAGTCGAATTGAGTTTTCAAATTTTTTTAGATGCAAATCTGAAATTTGATCTAAATTGTCATCCCAGTACATAATAGATGTGTTGGAATTTATGCTCATGTGCCACCCCAAATTTGTATTAATATTATAATTTTATATTTATGCGATAAATAAATATTTTATTAAATTACTAATTAGTTTAATAAGGTAAGATGCTTGTAACATTTCGAATATTATATTGATCTGAAGGAGTTTAGACTAGGTCTAAATAGTTAGAACCTTGTCTGAAATAATACAAAGATTTGAGAATATACTAACAATGACGTAGTTGCAAAAAATTGCAATCGTTGCTAGAAAATGTCATTATGCAACTATATTCTCGATTTATAAGTTCCTGGTCTATTTCTACTGACGCATGGTCTATCAAGTAGAACTAATTTATATAGATCAGTGTATGTCTATATCTGGATAGTCCAGATGGTTAATTTTAGCAAACTATAAGTTTAGTGGAAGTTCATATATATAAATATATATATATATATATACATGTATTTAGTAAGGACTGGATACTGAATAAACTTAATGAAGACCTCCAATAGATATCCCATAAATTCGTCAGTAGAGGGTCTCCTCGAGTTGAGTAGTATTCGTGGTCCCTTAGCCTAAGTACCACGGTGGGCTTATGAGTGATCTACTATACTTAGTTTTTACACATGTCAAAAAATTTTTATGGCCTGATCACTGGGTGTTGTTAGGTATAGTTCAATACTTATAGAGTCTGATATGTGTAGATATGGGATCCGTAAGCTCATATGGGTGAATTAAATATCCAGATGCTCTAAGGTTATATTCTAGAAAGTCTTATGGTCATAAGCATTTAACCTGAGAAATTGTTTCTTGTGGTATAAATAATATTATAAAGGAGTTTGCACATATTGTTTATCAAAATACCAATCAAAGAGATAAGTTTATAGTTGAGCATTAGGGGACTTGACGGTGTTGATTTATGTCTCCTCTTTTACAGGATATTAATGATGGAAGGATTGTACGAATATAAATTAACCTCAACTTGTATGGTTTAACTCGCCATTTTGTATTATCCATAATATATGTGTATAGGGCATTAGTTATGGACTTATGAAAATGTTACAAGAAACAAAATGGATATAAACTTAGGGAGTCTCACTATATAAAGTGTACACATTGAGCACATGGGTAGCGCACCGGATTAAATTGTTCGATTCGGAAAGTTTTCAAAAAATATTTATTTATTCAGAGTCTCTTAGGGAGTAGTTAACATTTAACTGTTAAACCTAAGATTGTGCCAAGTAAGACTTGACACTTTTTATCTACCTAGTGTATGCCTCAAATTGTGCCAATAATTTGAATAAGTACTAAATTGGCAATTGGTAGATATTACTATCATTTAAATGAAATAATTGTTATCTTGTTTAAATTATATTAATCGGCTATTTATTTATTTCAAGATCTCTCGGAGAATAGTTAAGGTTTAGGTGTTAAACCAAAAATTGTGCCAAGTAAGACTTAACATTTTTATCTACCTAGTGTATACCTCAAATTCTGCCAATAATTTATATAAGTACTAAATTATGCATTGATAAATATAGCTACTATTTAAATAAAATAATTATTATATTAATTGACTAAATGGTGTAATTGAAATTATACTTATAAAACAATTGATATTTAATATTCGTCGAATGAACATAATGCCAAAAGGTGGCAATAACTTGAAATGCCACCTAGATTCCTTTTATTTGGCCAATTTTTTAGCTTCAAGTGTCCTTTATATATACATGTTTAAATGCCAATAATTCCTTCTTTAAACAGCTAGCATCAGTTCTTGTTGAATCGCCATTTTGTAAAGTATGACAAGAATTTTTTTTTCTGGTCATGCTTCACATAAGCCAACATTTGTTGGCCCATCAGTAGTAACAAATACTATATATATGGGTGCTTATTTTATTTGAAATGCTATGAATTTTAAGGCAAGTTAGAATAAAGAAAATTGAAAAAAGAAAAGTGTGAGCAATTTAAAATAGTTAAGTCCCGAGAAATTAAGAAGCAAGAGTTGCTTTAAATTAAATATTTTGGTGAGAATAGGAAGCTACATTTTAACTTTAGGAAGCCCACCACGTCCCTAATTAGAATTGTTCAAAGTATGCTTCAAGGATGAGTCCTCATAAATCTCATTAGTGTAATAAAATTATTTTAAATGTGTGCTTTAATTCTGCAGCATTATATGTATGACATATTTATTATTAAATTGTGTAAAATGCACACAATCACTCATAGCATTGTGCAGACGCACAAAGCACCCCAATAAAATTAGTATCAGAGCATTGTGTTGTACGTTGTTTATACTTGTATTGGAGGGTGCGTGGCGTAATTGGATATCCTGGTGCTATCAATTATGTGTTTTAAGTGTTGAAAATTTCATAATCGAAACGTAACTGAAAGGGATAATGTGGCGCTATAGTTGAGTATCGCAACGCTGGGGTAAAAGAGTGTTTAGGTTAGTTCTGCGACATTAGAGGCTAGGCCTTTAATGTCGTAGTTCCTAGAACCTATGAAAGTCGTAATTACACTGATTACTCCAAATATTTATTTTTAAAGAGTTTAAAAATAATTTTTTTTATTATTTTGTAATTTATAATTATTATAAATATGATAAATACTATAGGCCATTTTTTTTGTACTGATAACTACAATGAGGCCCTACTGGTAGGGATTAGTTGTGTTTACACAAAATAAATGTGTGATTGAGAATTACAATCTCATGAGATAAGAATTGAATTTAGTAATCTCTCTTAATCAGATTGAATTGTGTACCATTATGAGATAATATTACACGTTGATCCGTCTTGTTAATATAGTATTAGTCAGATCATATCGGTCTTTTTCAATATTACTAAAGTATGAGAGATTTTGTCAGTGTAATTTTGGATATGTCAGTTAAATATAAGATGAGGTAAATATATGCGAATGTATTGCCCAATATTGCTTTAGCTTGATGGTAATATCAGTAACATATATTTAATCATTGATAAGTTAATCTGAAATATATTTATCCAATATTACTAAAGCATGAGGATAAGGTGTATTTAGGATTAGTGATAAGAGTTGCATGAGATGCAATTGACAAGAGTTATCTACCTTTTGAATTTTACAATGGCCAATATTGCTAAAGCGTGAGATCGGAGTAAAATGCCAATAGGGTATACTATTTACTGTACAATTTAAAGAGTTTAAATTATCATTTTTCTTGTTGAGATATTTAGGGGATTATGTAAAGTAGTAGGAGGGAGTTTTAGATTTAAAAATGTATAATTTGATTATATCCTTAATCTATAACGAAAATTAGCAATTAAAATATTTATTTTTCGCTAACATTTCTTATTTTCTCTTGTGAAGATAAAATGATCTCATCCAATCTGTTAGCACACATATTGGATGTGAACCAACTTAAAGGCGCAGAAAACTATAAAGACTAGTTAATGAATCTGAGAATTAATCTCAATTCTAAAAAACTTGGATATGTTATAGATTAGCGTATACTTGGAGAAATTTCTGATGAAGCCACCCCAGATGAGAGGGTGACTTATCAGAAATGGTTGGATAATAATTTAAAAGTTACATCTTATGTCATTACCTCTATGTCTACAGGCTTACAGAGAGAGCATGCCCATATGGATGATACTTTTAGCATTATGCTCCATCTGAAAGAACTATTTGGCGATCATTCTTAAGTTGAGGCTTACAATGTTGCTAAATTGCTTTTTCAGTGTAGATTTTCTGAGGGCAGTCTAGTCAGTCCCTATGTCCTCGATATGATTTCTATAATCAAGAGGTTGGAGATAATGGACATTACGCTGAACAAATATCTGAGGAATAGTTTAATTACTCAGTTGCTTTTGGGTCTTTCAAACAGTTCATAATGAATTCTAATATGCAAAGAAGGACCCTATCTTATGCTGAACTTAATAACATGTTAAAGACAGCAAAAGAAGACATAAACAAGGCAAGATCGTCTCTCTTTGTTCAAGGTGCTTCATCTTCTGCTTCTAGGACTTTGGAAACTAATGGAAAGAAGAAAAAGAAGGTGAGGCAGACACCCAGGATTAGTCTTTAAAGGCGACTCATATCCAAACCACAGAAGTAAAAAAAAAAAAAATATTTTCACTGTAGCGAAGAATAACACTAGAAGCTAAATTGCCAGAGATACCTTGCCACAGTAAAGAAAAATCCCTCAAGTATATGTTTACCTATTATTAAAAAAATTTTAGCATATAATGTTAATTCTGACTGAGTATTTGATACTGCTTCTCTTTCTCACATCTGTAATATGTTACAGGGTCTGAGAAAAGTTAAACTATTGCAGCTGGAAGAGATTCAGCTTCGTGTTAGAAATAAAGATTTCCTTCAAGTCGAGGCTGTAGGACATTTCGATTTACATCTCTCATGCAATAGAACTATAATGTTGTACAATTGTCTTTATATACTTAGTATTTTGAGACAAATAGTATCCCTTCCTATACTTGACAGTGAGGGATATATATATATATATATATATATACACAAAATCATTCCTTATGTTTATATAATATGCATAATATTTTAATAGCTGATTGTCAGTTAATTAATGGTCATTGTGTATTGAATACAACACAAAATGTCATAAACGTACAGTTAAAAATAGCAAGTAGTTTGGGAACTTTAAATGAAATAAAATTATGGCATATGAGATTGGGTCATTTAAGGCGTTATACGTCTATCCCATCTGGTTAAGGATTGTTGAATACCTGATTTAACTATAGATACTTATCTAGTTTGTGAATCATGTATTCAAGGAAAAATGACCAAATCTCCCTTTACTAGTGTTGTACACAATGCCATTGGTTTATTAAGACTTATACATAGTGATGTATATGGTTCAATGAATCACGCTGCTATAGGTGAAATTCAATACTTCATAACCTTCATCAATGATTTGTTATGATATGGTTATGTGTTTTTTTTATGAGACATAAGTCTGAAACCTTTGAAAAGTTAAAGGAATTTAGACTTGAAGTAGAGAAACAAACTAGTATATATGTTAAATGCCTTCAATCGATCAAAGCGGTGAATACACAGGCAGTGAACTTCTAAATTATTTAAAGAAGAATTGAATTCTCGCTCAATATAATCCTCCAGTTACTCCATAGCACAATGGTGTCTCATAAAAAGAGGAATTAAACTTTATTAGTATGAACTGATCGATGATTAGCTTTACTGATCTCCTTGAATATCTTTAGGGCTATGCTCTACATACTACTTCTAATGTATTGAACAGAGTTCCGTCTAAAGCCGTTCCTTTCACTCCCTATAAGATATAGACTGGAAGGAATCCAAGTCTTAAATATTTTAAGATTTGAGGTTATCCTGCTTATGTAAAAGTTACGTAACAAGATAAAGTTGCACCCAAAGGGTATAAGTATCGGTTCATTGGTTATCCTATGATCTCAATAGGATACCAGTTTTATGATCCCAATGGATGAAATGTGTTTGTTGCTCAGAATACCACTTTCTTAGAGAAATGATTTCGCATGGATCGTGGAGATTGCAAAAAGATTAATCTTAATAAAGTCAATCAGAATGAACCACATATGGAACCACAGGCTCAATTGAGTAAATTACCTTTTGCACACCCTTTATTTAGGTCATAAAGGATATTGAGGCAACTGAAAGATATGGTATGATACCTGAAGGTACCTTTGAGGTTTTCTTAGTTAAAGAAAATGATCATTTAACCTACAGAGAGGCAATATTAGATATTGATTTGAAAAAAATAAAAAAAATGCCATGAAATCAGAAATTAACTTTACGCATCAAAACTAAGTCTGGGACTTAGTTGAGCTTCCCAAATAAATAGTTCATATCGGATGTAAATGGGTTTATAAGCAGAAGCTTGGGCCCAATGAAAAGGTAGAGACCTCCAAAGCATGTCTAGTAGCAAAAGGTTATACTCAATAAACAGGAATTGATTTTAAGAAAACTTTTGCACCAGTTATAATGCTTAAGTCAATAAGGATATTATTAGCAATTACTACATACTATGACTTTAAAATATGGCAAATAGATGTAAAAATAGAGTTCTTGAATGGAGATCTCAAGAAAGAGATATTTATAAAACAGCCTGAAGGTTTGGCATCCAGCCTTTCTTTTAGTCTTGTATGCAAATTGAAGAAGTCCATTTATGGACTTAAGCAGGCTTTCCAAAGCTGAAATCTTCATTTTGATGAGGTAATCAGATGACTTGGTTTAATAAAGAATGAAGATAAGTCATGTATGTATAAAAGGTTAGTGGGAGCATAGTTATCTTTTTAATTCTTTATGTGAATGACATACTGATCACTGGGAATGTTACAGTCAGTATTAAGTTACCTTAGTAAGAATTTCTCTATGAAAGATTTAGGAGAGGCTTCCTCTATACTGGATATAAAACTTTATAGAGATAGAACTAGGAGGCTAATAGAACTCTCCCAATCTTTATACATTGATAGTGTCTTAAAAAAGTACAGTTTTAGTAACTGTAAGACAGTTAATGTATCTTTTAAACATGGTATTCATCTTTCGAGAAAAATGTGTCCTTAGAAGGAAGATAATAGGGTTAGAATGTCTAACATTCCTTATGTATCAGCTGTTAGAAGCTTAATGTATGGCATGATATGTACGAGACTTGATATTAATATGGCTATAAGTGTTACAAGCCAGTACTAGTCTAATCTAGATGACAACCATTAGATGACAATCAAACATGTCCTTAAATATCTTAAGGTTACAAAGGACAAGTTTCTCATATAGTGCTGCATTAATTCAGACTTCTAGTATGATTCGAATGATAAAAAGTCTATATATGGATATCTTTTGATTCTCAATAGTGCTGCCATAAGTTGGAAAAATGTCAAACAGGGATCCACAGTTGATTCAACCACAGAGGTAGAATACATTACAGCTTCAAAAGCAGCAAAACTAGTGTGGATCAGAAAGTTTATCGCTGAACTCGATATAGTCCCAAGTTCTGTGGATCCTATCCCATTATATTGTGATAACAATGAGGCCATTGCACATGAGAAATAGCCAAGAGCACACCAAAGATCTAAACATGTGGAAAGAAAATACCACATTATCAGAGAGATCTTGGGTCGATAAGATGTTGTATTTTATAGAGTTTATACTATAAATAATGTAGCAGACCCACTCACTAAGGCCTTAACTCTAAAGGTATTTGAGAAACACGTAGATTCGTTAGGTATTAAATACCACTACAAATGGCATTAGAGCAAGTAAGAGTTGTTGGGATTTGTGCTCATGTGCCATCCTAATTTTGTATGAATATTGCAATTTCATATTTATGCAATAAATAAATATTTCATTAAATCACTAATTACTTTAATAAGGTAAGATACTTGTAATATTTTGAACATTATATTGATATGAATGAGTTCTGATTAGGTCTAAAGAGTTAAAATCTTGTCTTAAATGGTACAAAGACTTAGGAATATACTGACAATGACATAGTTGCAAAAAATTGCAAGCATTGCTAGGAAATGTCATTGTTCAACTATATTTTCAAATTATAAGTTCCTGATCTATTTCTACTGACACAGGATCTATCGAGTGGAACCAATTTATATAGATCAGTGTATGTCTATATGGATAGTCCATATGGTTAATCGTAGCAAACCATAAGCCTAGTAGAAGCTCGTATAGATATACATGTATTTACTAAGGACTGGATACTAAACAGACTTAATGAAGACCTCTAATAAATATCGCATAAATTCATCAGTGGTGGATCTCCTTAAATTAAGTAGTATTCGTGGTCCCTTGACCTGAGCACCACGATGGGCTTATGAGTGATCCATTATACTTAGGTTGCACACTTATCAGAGACCTTTTATAGCCTGACCGCTGGGTGTCGTTGGGTATGGTCTAGTGCTTATGGAGTATGATGTGTATATATATAGGATCTGTCAGCTTATATCAGTGAGTTAAATATCCAGATGCTCTAAGGTTGTATTCCAGGATGTCTTATGGCCATAAGCATTTAACTCGAAAAAGAGTTTCCTATGGTAGAAATAATATCGCAAAGGAATTTGCATATATTGTTTATCGAAATATGAATCAAATGGATATGTTTATGGTTGAACAATAGGGACTTGATGTTGTTGATCTATGTCTCCGTTCTTCCAGTATATTAATAATTAAAAGATTATACGAATAAGGATTAACCTCAACTTGTATGGTTTAACTCGCCATTTTGTATTATTCATAACGTATGTATGTGGGGCATTAGTTATGGAATTACGAAAATGTTCCGTGAGATAAAATGAATGTGAACTTAGGGAATCTCATTATATGAAGTGTACGCGTTGAGCACGTGGATAGTGCACTAGATTAAATTGTTCGATTCGGAAAGTCTTCAGAAAATATTTATTTATTTCAGGGTCTCTCGAGGAGTAGTTAAGGTTTAAATGTTAAACTTAAGATTGTGCCAAGTAAGACTTAGACATTTTTATCTACTTAGTGTATGTCTCAAATTGTGTCAATAATTTGTACTAAATTGAGTATTTGTAGATATAACTACCATTTAAATGAAAAAATTATTATTTTATGTAAATTTTATTAATCATCTATTTATTTATTCCAGGGCCTTTCGAGAAACTTAAGATTGTGCCAAATTAGACTTGACACTTTTATCTACCTAATGTATAGCTTAAATTGTCTAGTGCTTATGGAGTATGATGTGTATATATATAGGATCTGTCAGCTTATATCAGTGAGTTAAATATCCAGATGCTCTAAGGTTGTATTCCAGGATGTCTTATGGCCATAAGCATTTAACTCGAAAAAGAGTTTCCTATGGTAGAAATAATATCGCAAAGGAATTTGCATATATTGTTTATCGAAATATGAATCAAATGGATATGTTTATGGTTGAACAATAGGGACTTGATGTTGTTGATCTATGTCTCCGTTCTTCCAGTATATTAATAATTAAAAGATTATACGAATAAGGATTAACCTCAACTTGTATGGTTTAACTCGCCATTTTGTATTATTCATAACGTATGTATGTGGGGCATTAGTTATGGAATTACGAAAATGTTCCGTGAGATAAAATGAATGTGAACTTAGGGAATCTCATTATATGAAGTGTACGCGTTGAGCACGTGGATAGTGCACTAGATTAAATTGTTCGATTCGGAAAGTCTTCAGAAAATATTTATTTATTTCAGGGTCTCTCGAGGAGTAGTTAAGGTTTAAATGTTAAACTTAAGATTGTGCCAAGTAAGACTTAGACATTTTTATCTACTTAGTGTATGTCTCAAATTGTGTCAATAATTTGTACTAAATTGAGTATTTGTAGATATAACTACCATTTAAATGAAAAAATTATTATTTTATGTAAATTTTATTAATCATCTATTTATTTATTCCAGGGCCTTTCGAGAAACTTAAGATTGTGCCAAATTAGACTTGACACTTTTATCTACCTAATGTATAGCTTAAATTGTACTAATAATTTGTATGTGTATTAAATTGAGCATTGGTATATATAGCTACTATTTAAATAAAATAATTATTATTTTATTTAAATTATATTAATTGACCATTTATTTATTTTATAATTTCTCAATAAACATAAGATTGTGCCAAGTAAAATTTGACACTTTTATTTATTTAATATATGTCTTAAATTGCGCCAATAATTTATATAAATACTAAATTGGGTATGTATAAATAAAGAAGCATGTATTAGCACAATCCAGACCACTCTTAATGCAGGAACAGTATTGATTACGCTATACCCAAACTTTTGCATGCCAATATCTGACCCAAGTCGTGCCTCAGCCCTAAAAGCCCAAATTCAGATCACAGGAGCAGTTCTAGAAACAGAAACATACATGGCTACTCTGCACTATCAAATGGTGTATCAAGTCCAAAACTATGCTCTTGACTTTGGAATCCCTCATTCAAACCAAGATGCTTTACTCATCTCTATTGACTCCACTAAAGTCCCATCATGTACATATGTTTCTAGACAGTTGTCAAATGAAGAACTTGTCAACCTTTTGCCAGACACTTGGATCACCAAGTACAAACAAAACCACAAACAAAATCAAACACCAAGATCTCTACAATCAACCAGACACAACTTCTTTCAAAGAAGAGATGGCCAGTCCAAAATAAGCTTTGAAAAACCCGGTCCATCTGCACCACCAAGTTCTTTTCCCATACAGTTCATGGTCCAGCCAAGTAAACTGAAAAACAAACCAGGAGACTTGCCAGCAGTTGCTTTCAACTCTGAAGGAAACCCTATTTTTTCTTTTAAGAATCTCGATGGTCATTGTTATTAGGACCTTGATTGCGAGTGTCCTTTATGTCAGTCAGACCCCTTTTCTGATGATGAAAACTTTGAAAAAAGGAAAAGAAAAGGTCAAAAGAAGAAAACCTCTAAACAAATCTTAAAAGAAAGATATGATGATGGTGACCCTGATGTTGGTCTTCTTGGCGAACCCTCTAGTAAGTTTGACTACTACGTCACTTACTCAACACCAAAACCAAAGCCACTACCAAAGTCTTTTCAACCCTGTCACCAGCCAAAACCATTCTCCAAAAATAAACCAACACCACCTCTAGTACCAATTCCAGCTTACATGTTTACCCCAACAGACTTTCCTTCATTAAATTCCTAAACCAAACCAGAAGAAAATACTTTCCAATAGTGGAAAGTAAAACAACCAAATATCCGAAAACCAGATGGCTCTTACA
The DNA here is from genome assembly GCA_946807835.1 of Ailanthus altissimus. NCBI lineage: Eukaryota > Viridiplantae > Streptophyta > Magnoliopsida > Sapindales > Simaroubaceae > Ailanthus > Ailanthus altissimus. The sequence continues at coordinate 227,003 of OX327709.1, forward strand.
AGCAGATCAGTCCAGCTGAAGCAGTATTGAATTGGCAATCAGAAAATGTTGTTGCACAAAACCAAGTCCTAAAAAGAATTAAAGAATCCCAGCAACGGATTGAAGCTAAAGTTGGCACAGGCTTCAACACTCACACAACCATTCTTGAAAAACTTCGGCTTGAAATTAAAACTCCCCATGAACATATTTATGATCTTATCAGGGAAGGTTTTCCTTTTGCAGAACAAGAATTAAGGATAAATCATCTCAAGATCCAGTTACAAAGTCTTGAGAATGAATTTGTTCAACCATGGAAGCCTACAGATACTCTTCCAAAGATGTCACAATCTTTCGGCACCAGTTCTATCTCCATCTTTGGCGACAGCTCCAAGCTTATCCCAAAGAAAAAGATAAAAGAACACACCCGAAAACATGCCAGTACAAGTCGTGAAGAACCAGTTCCAAAATCCAGCACAGAGTCAACAAACCCAATCACTTCTTTCACAACAGAACCAATAATTCCACAGACAAGACTTCCAAAAGTCTCTATGCCATCCATGGCCCCAACGATGCCACAAATATTTCCACCAGCCTCCAAAACCCAATTCATGGCCCTAAACCAAAAGTCACCAACTTTCTCTATTCTCAGTCATCCAATCACAACTATGTCCATACCAAACTCTCTTTCTGACTCAGAGTCAGTTACCCAACCTTAATTCATGAACACCCCTGCGGACCCACAACCATCACATCCTCAAACAGAAGAATATAGTTCATCTTCTATAGATGAAAAATACTCTATTCCCAGGACCCAACCAACAAAACGTGCAGAACACTCATCTGAAAAGAAACACTGGTTCACTCTTGATGACGTTCCCCCTATCAAATGGGTTGAACGAATTTTTGAATTCCAAGCATGGTGCATAACTGAGACCCAAAAGCCAAATGAAACCATTGCTGATGTCATACACAAAGCAATTGCAAGATTCCAAGGAATTCTCAAGTATTGGTATCTACATCTTGGAGATTATCGCCAAATAATGCTACAACAGGCACCCATAATTGAACAGTTCATCAACTTTATCTTTGCAAAATTTGTAGGTGAAGAAGCACACCTAGTGGACAAAGCCAGGGAAGAATTTTTCAAACTAAAGTGTTGCTCATTCAAGCGAAAAGATCTTGAACTTCATTTTAAAAAGGCGGTATCTAGATACTATATGCTTGGAATAGACGATCCCAACTTGAAACAGGCATATCTGAATTCTGTTCCAGAACCTTTGGGACAAGAAGCACTCAGAATTATTGAAGCTAAAGGACAAACTCTTACAAATGCCTCAATTGGCATCATTCAACAATCCATCATGCTCGCACTTGACAAATTATGTGCACATCACAAGTTTTTTAAAGATTTTAATCATACAGGAAAAAAGATTCAAAAAGCATGTGAAAGGCTAGATTTGCTGATCAAATGTCCAAAACCAGGAAGCTGTAGCTGCAGCGTGAAAAAGAAACAACACTACAGGAAATTCAAGTTCCAGTCTCCATACAAGCTAAGGAAGAAACGTTTTTTCAAACGACGGTCAGCCTTATCCAAAAAGTCCAACAGATGTTTCATCTGCAAACAAAAAGGTCATTTTGCCAAACATTGCCCACAAAAAGCCAAAAAGAAACAGACTCCATTACAAATTCCTTAAATACCCAACCCGAACCACACCACTTAACCAATCCATCAATATCCTCAATTTCAGTCTCCATGATAGAAATCCAAATACTTCCTACCAAGTATGAAAACCCGATCAAAGTCTCAGGACTTCTTGATACAGGAGCTGCTGCCTCCATTTTGAACCCAGCCATTTTACCAAGCCAGTATTGGAAATCATACCAACAGACCTTTAGAGCTGCTAATGATGAATTGTTTACTGTTATCAGTCAGACAATTTATCTCAAGTTTTTTCCTGGACTAATGATAAAACATAAACTTTTAGGATCTGATTTACCCGGTAAAGATATTGTTATTGGGTTTGATCTTATCCAAAAGTTGTTACAAAAAAGAGTCCAACCCAAGCCCAATGGATTACTATTCAAAGCCCATTTCCTTCCTTGGACCACCACTCCAAATTATTTCACCCTTGACAATATAACAGTTACCTTTGACCAAATCAAAGCACAATCAGCAGCCAATAGCCATTCAGAATTTATTCTCAAATGTCCGAAACCTTTGTGGAAAAACCAGACCTTTTTCATCAAAATCCTGTTCAAGAAAAACGAAGCCATCAACCCAACAAAGGCAAGCCATCCAGGCATGTCACCAGAACATCTCCAACTTACCAAAGATGAGCTAACTCAACTCTTGAATGAAGGATTGATCGAGCCAACAAGCTCTCAATGGGCATGTCAAGCCTTTTATATCAATAAGAGAAGTGAACAAGTCAGGGGAAAATTGTGTCTTGTAATTAATTATCAACCTCTTAATGATTTTTAACAAGATGACAAGTTCCCACTACCCAACAGACAGCAACTCTTTTCTAGAATATCCATAGCAAAATTGTTTTCAAAGTTCGACCTCAAATCAGGATTCTTGCAACTTGGAATAGATCCAAAAGATCGCCACAAAACAGCATTTTGCACACCACAGCATCACTTTCAGTGGACAGTTCTTCCTTTTGGACTAAAGACAGCCCCTTCACTATTCCAAAAAGCAATGATGCAGATATTCGAGCCAATCTCAAAAACAGCACTCATCTATATTGATGACATCTTGCTATTCTCAGATAATGAAGATAACCATCACCAGTTGCTTTCACATTTCGGGACCCTCTTGCAGAAATATGAAATCATGATTTCTCCAACAAAATGCCAGGTGGGCCACAGCCAGATTGACTTTCTTAGAATGACAATCAACAATGGTCAATTCACACTTCAGCCCCATATTGCCAGCCAGCTCACTAAGTTCCCAAAAGAAAACTTATCCAGCATACAACTCCAATAATTCTTAGGAATTATCAACTACATGTCCGACTTTATTGAGAACTTGGCCCAGTTGACAAAACCGCTCTACCAAATGCTCAGAAAAAACCATCCCCCTTGGTTCCATGAGCAAACCACTTCAGTCAAAAAGTTGAAAGAAATAGCTAACACTTTACCACCACTCCAAATTCCCTCCTTAGGAAAAAGAATTCTGAAAACAGATGCAAGTAATCTGTACTGGAGTGCAATTCTCCTTGAAGAACTCGACGGAAAAAGAAGGATATGTGGATACAAGAGTGGCAGTTTCACTGACTCAGAAATCCATTACTACAGTACGTACAAAGAAATATTAGCTGTAAAGCGTGGCATTGAGAAATTCGAGTTCCACTTGATTGGTCATCATTTTCAAATTGAAATTGACATGTCAGCTTTCCCCAACATGCTCAATTTTAAGCAGAAAAAGATTCCTCCAGCACAATTATTGAGATGGCAGATATGGTTCTCCAACTACTCCTTTGACGTTATCCACGTGAAAGGAAAAGACAATACTATCGCAGATTTTCTTTTACGAAACCTTATAAAAAGCCTGAGCCCCACAACTACTCTACCAACTACAAAGAAAAACCAGCTCACCATCTTCATGATGAACAATTTCACAGTCAAACCTTTTGTACCCTTCGTTCCACCTGAACTACCAGAACTAATTCGAACCAGAACCCTCCACTCTGCAGCCAAAAAACTGATATCCAACTATGCCATACAATCCGTCCAAGAACATGGATACTCTATTATTGGAAGTCCTCTTTTCAATATAGATTATCCATTTTTCCATCTTCACCGAGCCACTCCCTTCCAAAAATGGTCCAAAAATGTCCTGTACTTACTTTGGTATTTACTAGACCTGTACACCATTGCTATGGATTTTCCATTACAGACAACCCTTGAATGGATACAGCAACATGAAGACGACGACCCAGTTTGCATTTTTCTCCAGTGGTTTTACCCAAAATCCTGGTAGATAAACAAACTACAACACCTGCTGTATAAACATCACAACAGTACAGTTCAACCAAGACACCTATGGATAGTCCTTCTTCTCCAACGAAAGGGAATAATAGTCCCAGATCATGAGATACATTATTACCCCACTGTTAAAGACTATTTTACTTTCCCTTACTCTCTGCAGTTGTTTCAAGAACACCACAAAATGGAAATAAGAGCTCTAGAAAGAGTCCTGGCAGAAGAAAACCAAATAATTCCTCTATCAATATGGATTTCTCCTGAAGATCATGCACCTTGGGAGAATGTGTCGCCAGACTTCTCTGAAAGAATGAACAATGTAGACTCCATTTTTTGAAGAAACCAACTTCAGACCTCTCACAGGCAGACTGATTATGTCAGACATTATCACTACACTCCAAACCCGAACGAACCTCCGAAACCAGACAGTTTCCCACAACCAAGCATGCCATGTGACCACATGCAAGTGGATGAATCCTCACAACAACCCAACTTGACTCTATCACTATTCCAAGATGCCCAACCTTACCCAACCAACAGTGAAATCCAACAGTAAGCAGCCATGTTAGCAAGCACAAGTTCAATGGAACCTGTATCATTAGACACGAGAAGCTTTTGGGCCCAATTCAATGAATTTACTCAGGGCTATGACAGTGACAACTCAAGCTACTCGTCCTTTCATAATGAATAAAGACAAGACAAAAGTGCCTTCTGCTGTAGCACTGTCTTATGAATGCTTTATTGTTGTGTCAAGCGTGTCAGAAAAACTTTATTGACAAGTGTGTCAAACAAGCTTTATCTTTATGTCATTTTCATCTTTATGTCGTCAGTCGGCCATAAAAGTCTTTGAAATTATTTGGCCTTAGGTCTAAAAAGTCTTCAAGTTATAAATGTATGTCGGCCATTAGTGTTAGAGTCACAAGGTACGAAAGTCTATATAAGGGCCTCTAAGTTCAGTTTGTAGCCAGAACTTAAGATTGGAAGAAATAAAAACCCTAGTGTGTTTTAAACATGTTTTTCAAAAAATTTCCTTTAGAATTCTCTTAACAATCCTAGCTCTGAAAAGAAAAATGGCATAGCAAAGATCCGATAAGGGAGGGGGTCTCTAATCCTTGTAAGAGGCCAAAATCACTTCTATTTCTGAATGAAAAGGCCAGATTAGAGCAAGAACTACTGTAAGTCCCGCCGAGACAAGGAGGCCATTAGGGCAACAGGTTTACGCCTGATTTTTTATTTTGTTCACAGAAAATCTTCTTTCTTCAGAAGAGGCTTACCTAGGCTTGTGATCAGTACATACCTCAAGGGTTAGCCCGTTCTCCTCTCAAATTAATTTTTAAGGTAGCAACAAATATTATATATACAGGTGTTTATTTCATTTGAAATTATATGAATTTTAAGATAAATTAAAATAATAAAAAATTAAAAGAAAAAAAGTGTGAGCAAATTAAAATAGTTAAGTTTTGAAAGATTAAGAAATAAGAGTTACTTTAAATTAAATATTCTGGTGAGAATAAAAAGTTACCATTCTAATTTAAAGAAGTCACCACTTCTCTAACTAAAATTATTCCAAGTACACTTTAAGAATGAGTCCTTTAAATTTTATTAGTGTAATAAAATTATTTAAATATATACTTTAATTTTGTTACGTTATATGTATGACATATTTATTATTAAATTATATAAATATACACAATCACCCATAGCACTGTACCGACACACACATCACCTAAAAAGATGTTGATACTTCAGCAATAGCATTTTGTCTGAATATAAACTAATTACCATTACTCACAATTATTAAAATTAAGGGTCAGCCTCCAATACATCTTGTTAAATTCAAATTTTATATTTATAAGATTTTACATTTATTAAAAAAATAAAATATGTTCTTATAAGATTTTCAAGTTTATCAATATATGTTAAATTTAATTAACTTTAAATTTATCAAATGAATTATAAAATTGTTAGTCTGATAATTTTAATTCAAATTTTGATTTTAATTATGCTAAATATTATTTCAAATATAATTTTAATTACATTAAGTACTATAATTTAAATTTAAATTTAATTATATTAAATATTATAATTACAATTAAAATTTAATTTTAAATACATTAAATGTTATAATTTTAAATTCAATTCTAATTTTAAATACATTAAATGTTATAATTTTAAATTCAATTCTAATTTTAATTACATTAAATTTTATAATTGTAATTCAAATTATATTAAATATTATAATTTCAATTCTAATTTTAAATTCAAGTACGTTAAATGTTATAATTCTAAATCTAATTTTAATTTTAATTACTTAAATGTTATAATTTTAATTTTAATTTTAATTACGTTAAGTGTTATAATTCTAATTCTAATTTCAAATATGTTAATGTTATAATTTTAATTCCAACTTAAAAATTCAAATTCAAATATGTTAAATGTTATAGTTTCAATTCTAATTTAAATTTCAATTACGTTAAATGTTATAATTTCAATTCATGTTTCAATTTTAGTTACATTAAATATTATAATTTTAATTATGCTAAATGTTATAATTACAATTCTAATTTTAAATCCAAGTTAAATTATGTTAAATATTATAATTCTAATTTCAACTTTAAATTTAATTTTGATTATGTTAAATATTATAATTTCAATTCTAATTTCAGTTTTAGTTATGTTAAGTGTTACAATCTTCCAATTTTATTTAATTTCGATCACATTAAATGTTATAATTTTAAATTCAATTCTATTTTTAATTAGATTAAATTTTATAATGCAATTCTAATTATATTAAGTGTTTTCATTTTGATTTCAATTTCAATTTCAATTTTAATTTTAATTTCAATTACGTTAAATGATATAATTTCAATTCTATTTCAAATTTAATTTTAATTTTAATTACGTAAAATGTTATAATGCGTCTAACGATAATCTTGCAACCAAAGAAGATGTGAGGTCGTGCCAAAAGGTTTTCTACAACGTAAGCGCTCCGATGCTTAAGTTAACAAAGGTCTCAAAAAAAGAGAAAGTAAGACATAAAAATAAGTAAAAAGTGATACTCTTGGACGATTGTAAATGTGATTGATTTTCTCATCTTTTTATAAGGTGAGGATGTAGGACTTATTTGTAATTCTTTGAATCCTTTTTTAATGTGGGTATGTTTATAGACTTTTCTTTTTTAGATTATACTATTATAATTTTTGTGAAATTACACTCAATCTTGCTTGCATTAGTAGGATTTATATTGTATTTTTAGGATTATCTCTTTATTTTAAAATTTTTTCTTTGATGAGATTGACTTTATCCATAATTTTTTACGTATATTGTAAATTTATCCACAATTTTCTACGTAAGTTAAGTCCTTTTAAAAACTGTTTTAATTATTCGATGTAGTTGTTTTTGAACCCGTACATGTTCTATATGAGCAAAGATTGTCTCTCTTTATATAAGGTCTAGTCGAACAGGATAGTTGGTGTTCGACTATTATTCTGTTGGGCTTATGAGTAGTGAATTTGATCTAGCAGGGTAATTGAATTTGATCATTGGTCTAACCAACTCGAAGAGATCGCAATTCTCTTTTAAAAGACTAATCAAATATGGTAGTCAAATTTTGACTATTATTTTTACTCGTTTGGAGAGTGTGGATTTAACTTTTTTTATTTAAGAGTTTGATCGAATATAATAAACAGATTTTGATTATTGTTCTAACTAATTAAGAGAAATTATCTCGATTTGAAGATGTTTATGGATTGCACTTTTCTTTTAGGTATTATATATTCGTGGTCTTTTTTATGTTTTTTTTTTTATTTAAGATCTTCGATCTTGTTTGTTGAAATTTAAAGAAACAGCTTTGTTTATATTATTACCTTATTTTTTAAATTTCGTATTCGATATGTTTATATTATTACCTTATTTTTTAAAAATCATATTTGATATATTCTAATAAGTATGGTCAAACCGGACCTGAAATTGCGAATGTTCGAAAATGAAACCTCACTATTTTATCATATTAATGAAATTAGTACGACCTAAAACTTTGAACCCTTTAATTTAATCAATATTCAAAATAATTTCTAAAAGTCAAATTCTCATATAAATGAAATATCAAGTACAGTTTTCGTTTCAGATAGATATATTAACCTAAGCTTTTTTACTTAACATAAATTTTGATTTACACACAAATTTAATAGTAGAAAAAGTTTATGAGTTAGCACTATCTTTTAATTTCATTTCAATAATTTAATTACATAAAATGAATGACTCTAAATTTATGTCAACGTTTAAAGTTAAAAAATTAAAGTTAATATGTATCCACCTCCTTATAAAATCAAAATCAAAATTTAAAATCAATAAATAAAAAAAATCATAGAGGCCAAGATACTTATTAACAGTTTGCAGAGTCACCATCATCTTATAGTCATATAATTGTGATTTTCTTAATTCAAACTAACCGTAAATATGTATGGTCATTATTGTTTTTTTTTTTTTGGTAAATAAATTTGTTGATAATAAAGCTGAAACTAGCGAACAATACAAAGAATAAATATCAAATGAATCTGATCAAACACTACAAACCATTAAAAGAACAAAGAAAAATCACACATTAAATCCATTGAAATGATAGAAGAAAAATCACCACCTATCGGCTATATGCTCTATGCTTTAACTATTTATAGAACATAAATATTTAATGTATCTTTAATTTTATGAAATGAATTGAAAGTAAATGAAATTTTATTTTGGAACACCACTAAATTTTGTTTCCTTCAAATAAAGTATATAGAAATATAGAAAGGACACTTTCCTGACCTTGTTAAAAATAAAATTATCTTGAATGTTTTTACAAAAATAAAAGACCTCACATTACTAATTGATTGGACATCGAATAATTTGACAAGTTAAAAAAAATCTTGTGTCAAATATCATAAAAAAAGTTGCACTAAAAAAAAAATAACTATTTCACTATTATTATTACAAAAAAACAAACAACTGAACCTCAATTTTAATGATAATTAATTATTTAAAATCAACCAAATAATAAAAATGTGTTTAAAAATATATTAAAAACGCTATATCAATTTATACTATTTAATTTTAATAACGAAATTATTAAAACTCTGTTATGTACTCACAATTGAAAAGTCATAAATTTTAATTAAAATATAATCGTAATATAAATATATAAACAAAATTCAAGCTCACCATGGAGACGGCCCAACAAATTTAAGTTCGTAGTGACAAATTTGAGATTGAGATATTAATCATTAACCGGTTCTTTTACATGCCCCTTTTTCTATTGAACCCTTTACGCTTAAAAAAATCACATCATGTTTTTTCACTTCTACATTATTGTGTGATCATCTTTACTTTTTTAAAGAAAAGATAAATTAATTGAATTTTATAAGGTAAATTTCTTAAGCTCGTTCAATTTTTTTTTTTTTTTACTTAAGCTTAATCGATTTATGAAATTAGTTTAATTTGTGTCATTGTGAATATTTTAGTTTCATTACATAGTTTTCTGACTCATAATATCCTAAGCATGTTTAATAAAATTGATATAAAAACCATCACATTCTAGGAAAAAAAAGTTATAAAAAAATTCGTATAAATCTTAGCATGTCTGCTCCAAATTTCTTTAAGTTGATTAAACTATGTTCAACAACTTAGATCAAAATTGTTTCAAATAGAAAAAAAAAACTTAAAATCAAAAGTAGCAAAGTACATTGTTTTTTACAATGGGAACTTTCGGTTCTTAATGAAAAAATCCGATCAATTTTAGTATATTACGCTCACCTGTACTTTTAAAGTAACTATTTATAAGCTTTTCCTTTTTAACATTTTTGCTAAGCAAATAAAGTGGTACTGTAGTGGTGGGAATAGTCCTTTAAAAATATATTGTATGTATTTGTACAAGTTTTATATGAAATAAATAAAGTTATAATTTTATATTTAAAATGTATTTATAATATTATAACATAAATATTAAAAAAATTATTATTTATTTATGTGACTATAATTTTAATATATAATTATTATATACAATAGGATTAAGATTATAGATAATAAATAGAAAAAATTTATAATAAATTAATTAAAATTTGAAATCTTTAATTAAACATTACTAATATAGTCTATAGACATTGAGAATGTAGTAATGTTATAATGAATGCACTTTATATAATATAAATTTATAGGATTAGACTAGACGTAGTTTGAATTCTTATATAAAATATTATTATTAATTAAGAATTTAAATAATATCAAATGATAATCATATATAGATCAACTTTAATCTTGAGTGATCATAAACTCTTATTTGTGTCATTGTATGATTTGAAATACTCATTACAGTTTATTTAAAGAAGAAATTAAAAACTTGTATTTTTGTGGCGTAGTAAGATAAGCGACTATGAATGTGATTTACATATATGAAATTCATTTCATCCTAATAGAAATAAGAAAGAAGGTTTCCTTAAGAGTTAATTTTGGAACTGAACAATTAGAGCACTAATTTTATAACAAAGTTATAAAATAACTGTTCATTGGTGAAGTAATGATATTTAAGGATAAAGAAATAATTAAATAGGTAAAATAGTAATTGATCTAGCTCTAATTATGAACCATTTATGGAGGGTTGAGTTACATGAAGTGATTATATCAATGGACTGCTCTAAGTTTTCTAGTAAAATATATCTACAATTTTAAGAGTGCAATTCTAAATTTTTAGTAGAGTAGCATTGAAATTAATAAACTAGATTAATTAATTATTCAAAATTTATTAAAATTTAAAATTGTAGGTTCATAGGTCTCTAACACCACCTCTTGAATTATTACGTGAACAATAAAATAAAGGGGTTATGTAATTACACAATAGTTGTGTCATTATTAATTAATTAAATGAGAATTAACTAATTTTAGAGATAATATGTCTCCAATATAAAATATTTAATTTTAAAAATTAAATATATAAAATCTAAAGGGTAATTTTTGAAATCATCAAAGAGTTTTTTCTCCTTGCATATCTCCTAATAAAGAGATGAGATTATCTCTTCTAGATTTTCTTTTTATGAAAGATTAATTTTAGAAATCAATTTTTTAAATTAATTAAGTTAAGAAATTATGTAACACCTAAATTTAGGAAGTTACACTTTAAACCAAAGAACGCTCATATCTCTAAAATTAAGGAGATATTTATTTAATTTTTAAAATAAAATTATTCAATTAAAATCAAATGATTTTATTTTAATTGTAGTATTATAAAAGGAATAGAAAGACAAAGAGTATGGGTGGCAAAATATTTCACGAGGTCGGGGGCCTTGGGGACCTGCCCCAAATAGGGCAAATTTTAGGTTGTATTTTTATCATTTTTTTTAGGACGAGGCGAGTTGGGCATGGAGATGCCAATCTATTCCAAATCAAATTCGGATTGGGGACGGAGATGGTTTGGTTTCCTCAAGCTGTACTCGAAAACCTGATTTAATAACACAATTAAAAAAAAGAATTCTAATAATAGTCTTTGTTCCCTTAATAATTAAAAACTATTCTTTATTATTGAAATAAAAAAAGAGTTTTCATTCTTTAATGTTGATAAAATATAAATATTTTAAAACTTTTCTTTTGTTATTTAAACCTATTTATTTAATATCATATAGAAATTCAAAATTAAGAACAAAGAAACTTACATGGTCGCATTCTAACTAAGCATTTCACCTATTTATTTATTTATTAAAAATTAACTTATTATCACTTAAGACTCTAAATGAAAAGATAAAAAGTTCGCTTGCAGAAGTTTTATGGTATTGGTATTTCTTCTTTATGAAGTTTATTAATTATTAGAATTTAAAATTTTTGGAAAGAACTTTGAATTTCAAGATAAATTATTTGGGTTATTATTTTTTTTGTATATTATAATTATATGAGGTAAAAGATTATTTTACAAAATTAAATTAGTACAAATTAAAGAGTATTTTAAAAAATTAATTAAAAAAATTGAATATGAGGTATCCGTGGGGATCCCTGCCCCGAACTTGAATTATAAACATTGAATATGAGATGGGTATAAGGAGTTTCACCCTATGCGGATATAGGGATGAGGAATGTGATCCCCACCTTAACCCGCCCAATAGTCAGCCCTAGCAAAGTAAGAAAAGATATGCACAACAAAAGGAGAAAAAATAATACTAATTTTCTTTTGAAGAAAGATTATAAGCTCACTCTTCCATTCACTGTGATACTAGAAACTTGATTTGAAATCCTTTAGTAGAAGAAAACTAAGCATGAATTCAAAGTATGCTTTTAGTCCTTCTTATTATTTGTTTTTTAAAAGTATCAAATCTATATATTAATAAGATCCCAAGATAAAAAGAATTTTTATATGATGAAAACAAAGATAAAAGAATTTTTATTTTCTATTCTGCTATGTTATAAATGTCATAACTCCAACACGTAGTACCTTAGTCATCTATATATTAACAAGTCCACTGTAATGCTAACTATAACACCTTCGCTTTGCTTCTTAAGATTTTTGTTATGCACTTAGTATCTGAGTCTTCTTCGTGTCAGCGAGTCCATCATGGTGCCAAGTATAACATCTTTGCTTTGGGCACAAAACCTTATTATGGGTTTGCTCTTATGTTTTACAACTCAAAATGTGTTACCTAGGTCCTCCTGACGTGAGTTAATGGGTTAATTTTATTTTGAAGAAATCAAAGAGGGTTGGATGATATTTTTCATTTAAGTGCACAATAAATAAAAGAGCTTAATTCATGTTTTGGTTTTAAAATGGAAGAATGTAGAAACGGGGAAAGTGAGGCAAAATTGAGAGAGGAGAGAAAGGGGCTAAGGGTTATAAGTTTCTCTTTAATGATTGGATGGTGAATTGAGCTCCAATTTTATCCAAATTTTGAAAGTAAGTTTGCAACATCTTACTCTAGACATCTATCAGTGTATATTGACATCTTTTATAGAGTAAATGTATGTTTGAGGAGAATTTGTTAAATTTAATATCGTCATTAAGCAAAGATTGATGTTCTTGATGTCATGGCGGGCCTCAAGTATGACTCTAAAGAGAATATTGTTATAATATCATTATTAATTTCATAGTGCAAGTTTTAAATCAGACTATGGTCTAGCGGTTTTTCCTTAATTGAGTTTTCTACATAAAAATTCAGTGTCTCATTATAATTGATTATTACTTATAATTATGGTAATATTATTTTTGCTAATTATCGTAATACACCTACCCATTTTAATAACATAAAGTGAGAAAAAAGAATATTTTTACTGTGTAGTATTTTTGTGATCTTCCTAACTAGTGGTATCAGAGTTAAGGTAGATACCAACAAGTGGTACCAGAACTAATGTAGATACCAACAAACAATATCAGGGCTAGTCAGGTTGAGTAGTATTTAATTTGAGGTTGATTAAAATAAAAGAAAACTTTGCATATATGATTAATTTGAAGGATGAAATTATACTATATGAAAGTCTAGAATGGGGAATTTACTTTATGTAAAAGACTTATATGAAACAATTGAAGAGGGGTGATCAAGACCCGATAAAATGTGTGATGAAAAGTGGATTTAATTACATAAAGAGTATGTTGGTACTACTAGGCAATAGATAGATTAAAGTGTGTTTCACCATGTGACAAAAGAGACAAAAGCTAATGTTATGTGGAGGAAATTAAAGTTCATTTACAAGCAGCATATACCACAAAATAAAGCCAATTTAATGAAGAGGCTTATAAATTTAAAATACAAGGAAGAGTGCAGTATAGCCGAACACACCAATGAATCTAAGGGCTTAATGAACCAGTTAAAACTATGAATATTTTAGCACTGTTACTGCTTAGTTCTTTACTAGATAGTTGAGAGACATTGATGGTGTCTGTAAAATAATTAAATGCAAATGTAAAGGTAATGGTTAAGGATATAATTCAAATGAAGCCAGAAGAAAGAATACATGCGTGAGTTCCTCTTAAATAAAAGCACTTGTTATAGAGAAGAATAAAAGACGAGAAAGAAAGCAAATTTAAAGTTCTGGCAGTGATAACTATAGAGAAAAATTCAAGTCTCAAAGGAAAAATATCAAGTGTTACTATTGCAACAAATGTGGCATATAAAGAGAAAGTGTAGAATATAAAAAAAGGTACAAGTTAAGAAAATAGGTAATTTACAGAAAAATGAACAAGTGAACAGTACAACTATTATTGATAGTGATATGACTATTATTTATGATGGAAAATTCTTAAATCCAAAATACAAATGATTAGGTGATTGATTTAGGTGCTTCATTTCATCTTACTTCAAATAGTGATTTCTTCACATCCCACAGTGGTGATTTTGGTTATGTTAGGATGGGCAAGGTATTGGAGATAGTGCTTATGTGCTATTCCAATATTGTATGAATATTAATTATTTAATATTTAGACAATAAAATTTTAAATAAAATCGATAATATTATCTATAAATGGTAAGATGCTTATAATATTTCAAAAATTATATGATCTTAAGAAGTTTAAATTTGGTCTAAAGGCATTTAAATCAGTACTAGGAGTTAGCAATGCTAAGAATTAGCATGTTATAAGAGTTAGTAAAATCTCAGGAGTTAAAGTTTTGTCTAAAATGGGACAAAAAGTTGAGAATATATTAGTAATAACATACTTGCAAAGAGTAGTAAATGGTGCTTGAAAATGTCATTATGCAGTCTGTTTTTAAACATTATGTTCATGATCTACCTTTATCGATCTGGGTCTATCATTGAAATCATTTATCTAGATCAGTGTATGTCTATATTTGAATGGTTTAGATGGTTAGTCTTAGTAGACCATAAGTTTAGTAGAAACTCGTATAGGCATGTGGGTATTCAGTGAGGACTAGGTACTAAATAAACTCATAAGGACCTTTAATAGGCATCCCATAAAGCTATCAATTGTAGGTCTTCTCTAGTTGAGTAGTATTCGTGATCATTTGACTTGAGCACTATAGGCTTGTGAGTGATCCACCATACTTTGGTTCCATACATGTTAGAGACCTTTCATGGTCTAACCGCTAGGTATAGTTCGATGCTCGTAGATTTTGGTGTACATAGATATGGGATTTGTCATCTCACATGGGTGAGTTATATATCCTAATGCTCTAAGATTATATTTCAAAAAGTCTTATGGTCATAACCAATAAACTCAAAAAAAAAGTATTCTATGGAATAAATAATATCACAAAAATATTTGCGGATATCATTTATTAAAATATGAATCTAGAGATAATTCACAGATGAACAAATAGATATTTCAAGATGATAATCTCTATCTCTGCTCTTCTTTGGTATATGTGACAAAAGAATTTTACATATATGTTATAATCTCAGCTTGTATGGTCTAACAGGTCATTTTGTAATATCTATAATGTGTGTGTGAGGTATCATTCACAGACATATGGAGGAGTTTATATGACAAACTAAACGTAGACCTAGGGAGTTTCACAATATGAAATGTACTTGTTGTGCACTGGGCAATATATTGGATTGAATAGTTAGATCCAAGAAATTCCTACAGATCGGATATTTGTTTTAGAATCTCTTGGAATGCATTTTTGTCATGACTTAAGTGTTAAGTACATCAATTAATTAGTTAATAAAAGTTATTAACCAATAAATGATGACAAGTGGCATATTTTAGTTGATTCATTGTTTAACTTTGAAATTACAAAATTGACCTTGCTTGTAAGACAAGCAAAGTCTATTTAATAATTTAAATATAGTTTTGAATCATTTTATTTTTATTAAGTCAACAAACATTAAACAATTGGGGAATGGCTAAGGCATGGGCCTAAAATTGTAGTAACCAATATCCACAATCGGTAAGAATACGTATTTATATATATATATAAATATACGTATTTTATTTGTATGTAGGTGATACTTGATTTATATATTATTATTAGTAGTATTTGTATAGATTAAGGATACTTTGAAAGACTTTTGGAGAAAATTCGTAAATATAAAAAAAGACCTCTTAGTATAAAAATACACTTTTGAAACTCTAATTCTCTCATTTTGGTCGAGCTACCTCTTTTAGAGTGAGAAAAGAGAGAAAGAGAAGAAGAAGAAAAAAAAAAAAAAGAAATTGAAATTTTAGATTTTAAGAGGTTTATCACAACTATTTTTTAATTTATTGGTGTTAATTAAGTTAATTTCTTTAATTTTTTATTTCTGAAAATATGTATAATTGAGTATTTGATGTGTATTTCGTAATGTATTGTGAAAATTGATGATGATCTATGTAGAGAGCTTGATAAATCATGATGAATTACAGAATTTCTATTTGATAGTCTCTTGATCCAAAACTTTTATAAATTGTTGTGATTCGATTCTAATATTAAAATTTGAGTATATGAGACTTTGAATCGATTGAAAATTCATGAATTTAAATTTGTAGTGAATTTACCAAAATGACCTTGAAATTCTGAAAATATCCTGTGTAAACAGTATGATACAGTGGCAAACAATTTTTGGCCTGCTGAATGATCTTGAAAAATTACAAATTTGTGGAATATGATAATTTTATATGTCTAATATGATATAATTAAAATTGAGAATTTAGATCAATGTGGTTAAATTGTTATGGTTTTCTAAAGAGTGTAAGCTCATTGCAGTATTTGATTTAACATATTTTTAAAGATATGGAATAAAATAGTTTTAAAATACTTTTGGCAGTGATTTGGAAGTAACATATTTATCATGGATTGAGATATATGTTAAGAGTAATTATGTGATAGTTTTATAATTTTTGAATTAGTATATGATTTTATAAAATTGGGAGATTGAATACTGTTCAGTAAGTGTCTTGATCCTGTCAGGTTAGTAGTTTGGATTCGATGGTGTGTATGGAATGGATTATGTAGGAATTTTGATATAATATTCATATCTAATAAGGATATATGAGTCAAGAATGGTATATTCTGATTTTGGAGTAATTGGACATTATTTGATGTATTAAAAAATTTTGTTAAGTGTAAGTGGTTAGAATGACAGGTTTTGAAAAACCAAGTATTTAGACCAATTTGATGTGATAAATACATTGTGTATAATTTTGTAAGCTATTTAAAGAATTTTGTGTGAATTGTGAGGCTTATGAAAGGATTAATCTCCATTGATAGGTTAAGGAGATTTAAGCCTTGTAGCTGAAAGTGTTAAGAGGTAAGTATTCTAAACTTTTTACTGAAATCACAATAAGCATAGTAATTGTCCATGTATGATTTTGTAAATGTGCTTAAAAATATATTTATGTGTAAGCCAAAGTGTATTTGATATGAAATGTGAAAGATATATGTTTATGAACGCGAGCATTGACATTGAGCTTGGACATACATGTGTTTTTGAAAGTAAACTTTCAAAATGAAATGTGTTTAACAAAGAAAGCTTTGAAGTGTAATATGTCCATGAGAAACATTTTGTATTTTGAGGATACTTGAACTCACTGTTGACTTAGTAGGCATCTTATGTGATTTGTAGAGCCTTTATGTGTGGCATTTCCTTTGGGATTGGTATATGTTATGTGTTCCGTATATAGGGAGGATCTTATTAGTACCTAAAGGAAGATTGAGTCATCACATTCATGTGGTGGCGTATTGGTGCATGTGAGGGGACTCACCGATGATCAGGGTGAGGGTTTGGGTCTTACCTTCGGGCTTGAGCATTATATATGTGTAATTTAAAAACCTCACTTGTACTATTTCTCTCATACGGTATGTCACCTACGAGTGACATTTGGCTCATTATGTGATATGTGATGTGTAAGTCCTACTAAGTAGTAGTTGAGTGATGGTATTCCTATTATGTATTTTGAAAGAATGTGTAAGTCATACATATGCATTGTGTACATATATGTATTTGTATTTGATATATGAAAAACAAGTATGCTTACTGAGTTTTATACTCATTATAGTTTATGGTGATTTCAGGTAAATAAGGTACATGTGTGCTTAGCGAATTTGGCAAGGCTTCTGCTGTTCCTTGGGTTCCCTAAGTTGTTAGGTTGCTAAGTGTTTTATTTGGGGACACTTGGAATAAGATATTTGATTCGTCCCTATTGAATAAATACTTATGTATTATTTTATTGTGTGTGGTTGGATTTAGTTTAAGTTTCACCAAGTGTAGTAATGGATTGATTTTAAGTAAGAATTTGCTATGAATATATTCTGGGCTTCCGGTAACAAAGTTGCTACTGGTGACGTAGTAGAGTGTTAATCTCTGAGAAAACTCTGCGTATCTCCGGTTTACTAATTGTCCCAGTCATAATTCAATTGCTATAATTTTGAAAGAAATTAAAATGATTGTTTAAATATTATTGAATGAATGTAAGTGATATCGTGTGTCAGATCTTTTGGGTCTGAGGCGTGATAAAAATTGTGATGGGCCATTTTGTTTTTGACATTAGAGGGAAAAGGCTTATAAAATTGAAAGTGTTTTCATTTGCCAAATTGAGAAGCTATTTGGTTCAACAAAAACAAAGGGAAAAAGAGAAGAGAGAGTTTTTTGTTTTCTTGGACAAGAGTTGTATTTTTGGAACATTATTCATCTTATTCTTCTTTCAAGATTTTGGCTAGCCAAGCATTAAAGTAAGTGAGTTTTTTTTATTTTTTATACAAGAATTGTATTAATAAAGAACAATTCCATTACATTGAAACAAATACAAAGTAGTTAAAGTATTTAACTAGAGTAAAGTTTAAAAAGTTTAAACTAGGTTAAAAAGTAAACCAAAAATTATGTTTAAAAGTTAAAGACTTTTTGTTAAAATTTGGAGCTGCTACTATAAAGACCTAAACTCATCTAAATGTGGTCTTAGAATTACCCACAAGTGTGCTTTGAGGTAGACTTTACTTTGAACAAATTTTTAAAGACTTTAAAGGTGATTCTCAATCTCATTAATGTAATAAAACTTAAATTCAGTATGTGTTTGTCAAATTAAAAAATTAGATTTCAACTTCTACTGCGTTATATGTGTATATGACATGCATATTATAATTTAATGAACATATTTCCCATGCTTGCACCCATAGAATAACGCACTTTCAAAATGATAATGCATATAAGATTGTAGGCATAGGAGATATTTGTTTGATATCCAATGTTGAAAATAAATTACTACTTAAGGATGTCAAACATGTTCTAGAAATGAATCTGAATTTGATCTCCATCGGTAAGCTGGATGATAATGGTTATTGCAATTACTTTGATGAAGGTAAATGGAAGTCCACCAAAGGTTCTTTAATTTTAGTCAAAAAAACGAATGCAGACACTTTTTATGTTAAGAAAATTAAGCCTATAAAAGGAGATGTCAATGTAGCAATAAAAGAATCTGACATTGAGTTGTGGCATAAAAGGTGTTGGAGTTGATGCTTACGTTCTATTCCAATATATATTGTATGAGTATTAATTGCTTAATATTGATATAATAAAATTTTTGAATAAAATCTTTAATATTAAATATATATGGTACTAAGCTTGTAACATTACAAACATTATATGATCAGAAAGGAGTTCAGATTTAGTTTAAAAGAGTTTAGACCAATGCTAAGAGTTAGCAATGCTGAGAGTTATAAATGTTAAGAGTTAGTACTGCTAAGAGTTGGTAGGTTATAAGAGTCAACAAAATTCTAAGTGTTAGAAGCCTTGTCTGAAATAGGACAATAACTTGAGAATACACTAATAATGACATAGATGCTCATGGAGTCTGGTGTGCATAGATTTGGGATCTATCAGCTTACATAGGTAAGTTGTATATCCGATGTTTCGAGATTGTATCTAAAAAAATCTTATAAGCATGAGTAATAAACCCAGAAAAGTAATTTTCCTTAGGGTTAAACAATATTGCAAAAGTGTTTGCGTATATTATTTATCAAGATACGAATCTGGAGATATGTTCATGGATGAGCAAATAAAAATTTAACGGTGATAATCTATATCCCTACTCATCCTAGGTATAATGATAGAAGGATTATACGTATGTGTTAACCTCAACTTGTATGGTCTAATGCGCTGATTTGTAATATTCGTGGCGTGTGTGTGGAGCATTGTTCACGGACTCATGGAACAGTTTCATTTGATGAATCGAATATGGACCTAGGGAATCTCATAATATAAAGTGTACTCGTTGAACACTGGGGCTGTGTACTAGAGTGAATAGTTTAATCCAAAAAAATATAAAAAATTAATATGGTTAACTAGAGTATATGGTTAATGGTAGAACTCACTTTAGGTTAACGTGGTAACCTAGTAAGGATATAATGGTAATTTTATTTTATTAATTTTTTAATAGTTAAATAATTAAGATATTTATTTAAATAATAATTAGATAAAAAACTAACTTGACCATGTTTAATTTTTAACCAAAGGGTTAGGATAAAAGATACTATGTGCTTAACTCAATTATAGTTAATTGGTAACTATAGTTAGGTTAAGTATGTAGTAACCACTTATCCATAACCAGAAAGAATAAATATTTGTAGTTGTATAATATTCATATTTTATTTGTATGTGGATGATACTTAATTTATGTATTGTTATTAGCATTGTTTTTATAGATTAAGGAGATATTATTAATATTGAGTTTATTTGCAAGACTTTAGATTTATTTGAGGGACCAAATTGTAATACTGTAAAAGTTTTAGGGGTTAATTTATAAATACTAAAAGTTAGCCTCTTAGTATTAAAATACACATTTTAAATCCTAATTTACTCATTTTTGGGTCGAGTCACCCCTTTAGAGAGAGAAAAGAGAGAAATAGAGGAGAGAGAAAGAGAAGAAGAAGGAAAAAAAGAAGAAGAAGAAGAAATTAGAATATGGAGTTTTAAGAGGTATATCATAACTATTTCTCAATTTATTAGTGTTAATTAAGTTAATTTCTTTAAGTTTTGATTTCTAAAAATATGTACAATTGATGATTTGATGTGAATTTTGTAAGATATTGTGAGAATTGATGATGATTTATGTAGATAGTTTGATAAATTATAATGAATTACAGAATTTCTACTTGATAATCTCTTGATTCAAAAATTTTATAAATTGTTGTGCTTCGATTACAGTTTTGAATTTTAAGTATATGAAATTAGACATGTCTAGAATCATTTGAGACTTTTAATCAATTGAAAATTCGAGAAATTGAATTTATAGTGAATTTACCAAAATGACCCTAAAATTCTAGAAATTTTCTGTGTTAACAGTATGATACAGTGACAAACAATTTTTGATCTACTGAATGATCTTTAAAAATTACAAATTTATGGAATGATAAATTTATATATAATATGATATACTCAGAATTGAGAATTTAGATCAATGTGGTTAAATTGTTATAATTTTCTAAAGTGTATTAGCTCATTGCAGTATTTGATTAACAGATTTTTAAAGCTATAGAATAAAATAGTTTTAAAATATTTTTCGCAGTGCTTTTGAAGTGAAATATTTATTATAAATTGATATATGTGTCAAGAGTAATTCTGTGGTAGTATTATAATTTTTGAGTTAGTATATGATTTTATAAAATTGAGAGATTGAATACTGTTCAGTAAATATCTTGATCCTGTTAGGTTAATAGTTTGGATTTGACGGTGTTTATGGAATGGATTGTGTAAGAATTATGATATAATATTCATATATAAGAAGGATATATGAGTCAAGAATTATATATTCTGATTTTGGAGTAATTGGACATCATTTGATATATAAATTATTTTTGTTAAGTGTGAGTGGTCAGAATGACAAGTTTTAAGAAACTAAGTAATTAGACCAATTCGATGTGATAAGTATAATATGTGTAATTTTGTAAGCTATTTAAAGTGTTTTGTATGAATGTTGAGGCTCATGAAAGGACTAATCTCCATTGATAAGTTAAGGAGAATTAAGTCTTGTATCCGAAAGTGCTAAGAGGTAAGTATACTAGAATTTTACTGAAATCACAATAAGTATAGTAATTGTCTATGTATGATTTTGTAAATGTACTTAGAAATATATTTATGTTATACCAAAGTATATTTGATATGAAATGTGAAAGATATATGTTAATGAATGTGAGCATTGACATTAAGCATGGACATACATGTGTTTATGAAAGTGAGCTTTCAAAATAAAATGTGTTTAACAAAGAAATCTTTTGTTGTGAAAAATGTCCATAAAATATGTTTTGTGTTTTGAGGATGTTTGAACTCACTATTTACTTAGTAGACACCTTATGTAATTTGTGGAGCATTTATGTGTGACATTTTCTTCGAGATTAGTATATGTTACGTGTTCCGTATATAGGGAAGATCCTATTGCTAAAAGAAGATTGAGTCATCACATTCGTGTAGTGGCATATTGGTGCATGTGAGAGGACTTACCGACGATCAAGGTGAGAGTTTGACTTTTATCTTCGGGTATGAGCATTATATATGTATAATTTAAACCTCACTTATACTATTCTCCTCATACGGTATGTCACTTACGAGTGACATTTGGCTCATTATGTGATATGAAAATCCTGCTAAGTAGTAGTTGAATGATGATATTCCTATTATATATTTTGAAAAAATGTGTAAGCACTTAACTGACATATGATTTGATAAGACTATGAATTTTAATTTATCACAACATATCATACACATGCATTGTGTACATATATGTATTTGTAATTTGATAAATGAAAAACTAGTATGCTTACTGAGTTTTATACTCATGATAGCTTATGATGATTTTAGGTAAATAAGGTACATGTGTATTTAGTGAATTTGGCAAGACTTCTGCTGTCCCTTGGGTTTCTTAAGTTGCTATGTTGCTAACTGTTTCATTTGTGGACACGTAGTTTAAGATATTTGATTTATCGCTATTCAATAAATATTTATGTATTATTTATTAAGTGTGGTTATGAATTGATTTTAAGTAAGAATTTATAATAAATATATTCTGGGCTTCCGGTAAAGAAGTTGTTACTGGTGACGTAGTAGAGTGTTAATCTCTAAAAAAACTCTGTGTATCTCTGGTTTACTAATTGCCTCAGTTATAATTCAATTGTTATAATTTTGACAATTTGAAATGAATGTTTAAATATTGTCAATAAATGTTTATGTTTAAATTTTAAACATGAGACCAACCCGTAAATAAGAATTTAGGAATATACTAGAAATCCTTAATATTGTATGTGTGCTCATTATTGAATGAATATAAGTTATGTTATGTTTCAAATCTTTTGAGTCTAGGCCGTGACAAAATAAATATCAAGATATTTTATTTTTATTATTGTTAAATAAAAATTAACTTAACTAGGGTCAATGTTAACTCTATGGTCTGAATTAAATGCAAATGAGATTCAAATTAGTTTGAAATTTATGTATTAATATATGAAGTGAAATAAAATTACAAATTCATGAGTTTTGGTTTAGAAAACATTTGGTGGCCGGCCATTTTAATTTGTGAAATTGAAATCTTTTGTTTTTTTTTTTTGTATTTTAAGCATTAGAACATCAAAGCAAAAACTAAAATAGATTTGTTTTAATTGTTCAAGTGTTGATCAATGGTAAAAATAAATTAATTTAATTAGATTAAGAGTTAATCTAATTAGTTTAAGTGTTAAATAATTGCTAAATTATATTGTTATTCTAGTTAATCAAACATACCTTAGTTGATTACTAGAATTGTTAACAAGTTCAATTCATGTGAACTTCAAACAAATTTAATTAAAAGGCTTCGTGGGTGAAATTTTTAATTTTATAATTAATTTGATTAATTGTATAAATATGTATTCATTGTTTAATTTTTAGACTTCCGCTGTGCATGTATATATATGAGATACGTATATTTGTATAATGAACACATAAACCACATGCAAATACCATAGAATAATTGACACTTAACAATAGGCTTGGTCATATAAGTGAGAAAGGACTTCAAAATCCAGCCAAGAAGAATTTTTTTATCTAGTTTGGTAGATAAGTTTTTTAAACCTTGTGATTATTGTTTGGTTAGAAAAAGACATAGAGTTGATAGTATGCATTATGCAATTTAGAATTTGTGGAGGTACACTTTATTTTTTAAAACTTTTATTGATAATTGTTATAGAAAAGTGTGAGCTTTTACTCTGAAATCTAAAGATCAGGTACTTGATATCTTTAAAGATTTTCATATTAAAGTAGAGAGAGAATGAGAGAGAGATAAAGAGATAATTGAAATGTGTAAGGGTGGACAATAATGGAGAGTATAGAGGATCGTTTAAACAGTATTGTAGATCTTATGGTATCAGACTTGAGAAGACTATGCTAAAAACTCATCAGTAAAATGGTGTGACAGAGAAAATGAATAAAGCGATTCAAGAAATAATCAAGTGTATGCTCTCCAATACAAAGCAACCTAAGTGCCTTTGGGGTGAGACAATATAGACTGCAGTTAATTTGCTTGACCTTTCTCCTTCAGTTCCTTTGGATAATGATGTACTTGAAAGAGTTTGGAGTAGGAAATATGTTTCATATACGTACTTGAAAATATTTGGTTGTAGAACATTTGTTCATATTCCAAAAGATGAGAGGTCAAAGTTTGCAATAAGGTTAGAGTGTGTATCTTTTTAGGTTATGCACATGAAGAATTTGGGTACAAATTATGAGATCCAGTGAGTTAGAAAATCATTAGAAGTAGAGATGTTATATTTCTTAAAGATTAGATAGTCGATGATGTAGAAAAAGATGAGAAGCCTAAAGAATATGATGAAGTTTATAGTTTTGACACTTTCAGATCAGTTCTTCTACTTATAGTTCATGTTGATTATGGGGGATATATACATGAGGATTCTAATGATAAAGTTAAAGATGATGGTCTAGTAGAACAAGTTGAACAAGCATCTCCAAAACTATCTGATCCACTAGTTGAACCTTAATTGAAAAGATCTATGAGAAATTGCCGCCTTCCTCTAGATATCCACTATATGAGTATGTAATGCTTATAAACAGGGGAGAGCCTAAAAACTTCTAGGAATTCATGTCTCAGCAGTATAAGAATGAGTAGTTTAAAGATATATAAGAGAAGTGAAAATCTTTGCATGAGAACTACATTTATGAGTTAGTAAAAATGCTTAAGGGTAGAAGAGCTTTGACGAATAAATGAGTTTTATAGGTTGAAAATTGAAAACAACTCATAACTAAGGTATAAGTCTAGATTGGTTGTGAAACAGTTTGGTCAGAAGAAAGAAATTAACTTTGAAGAAATTTTTTCTTTTATTATGAAGATGTCTTCTATTTGAGTTCTTCTTGGTTTAGCAGTAAGTTTAAACTTAGAGATTAAACAACTTGATGTAAAGATAGCTTTCCTTCACGGTAATTTAAAGGAGGAAATCTACATGGAGTAGCCTAAGGGGTTAAAAGTCAAAAGCAAGGGAGATTTTGTGTACAAGTTAAAAAAGAGTTTATATGGGTTGGAACAAGCACCGAGATAGTGGTACAAGCACCGAGATAGTGGTACAAGAAATTCAATTCTTTTATAGAGAATCATAGTTTTAGTAGGATTACATCAGACCATTGTGTCTTTGTGAAGAGATTTACTGATGATGATTTTATTATTCTCTTACATTATATAGATAACATGCTGATTATTGGCCATGATACTATTAAAATTGAAGGGTTGAAGAGAGAACACAATAAGTCATTTGCTATGTAGGATTTAGGATCGACTAAACAAATTCTTAGTAAGAAGATCTCTTGTGATAAGAAAAAATAAAAAGTTATGGGTTTTTGAAAGATTTAACATGAGCAGGCAAAACCAGTTTGCTACCACTTGCAGGTAATTTTTAACTTAGTTATAAGAAATATCCTACAAGTACCTTATGCATTAGTTGTTGGTTGTTTAATGTATGCTATGGTCTGTAATGGGTAAGATATTGCGGATGCATTTATTGTTGTCAATCGATTTCTCTTTAATCCTAATAAAAAGCACTTGATAGCAGTGAAGTGGATCCTCAAATATCTTAGAGTCACCTTTAAGGCATGTTTGTATTTTTATGATGATAAATATGTGTTGTTTGGGTACACGTAAATGGCAGGAGATGTGAATTCTAAGAAGAATACATCAGAATACTTGATTACCTTTATAAAGGGAGTTATGTCAAAGCAATTCAGACTTTAAAAATGTATTATTTTGTTTACCACAAAAATTGAATATATTGTAGTTATTGAAACATGCAAAGAAACTTTATAAATGAAAAAGTTTTTATAAAATTGAATATGAAGCAAGAGAACTATATTGTTTATTGTGGCAGCCAGAGTTTCATTTATTTAGTGAAAAACTTAACATTTTATTTAAAGTCCACGCACATTAATATTAAATATCATTAAGTGCATGATGTGTTAAAATAAAAATTAATACAATTTAAAAAAATATATACAAATAAAAATGAATCAAACATGATAACTAAATTATTGTCTAAAGAAAAATTGTAAGTTTGTAAAAGAAAGTGGATTTAGTGGAGCCTACCACGTGATGTGAAATGGAAAATTTATTGAGTGGATCTACCTTATGTGAGTTCACGGGCTATTTTTAAATTTTAAAGAAATTAAAAAGGGTTAGAATGATATTTTTTTATTTAAGTGCACAATAACTAAAAGAGTTTAATTCATTTTTTATATTTTGAAGTGGAAGATTGCAAAAATGGAGAGACGGAGACAAAACCAAGAGAGGAGAAAAATGGGCTTAGGGTTCTAAGTTTTTTTTTTTTTGATGCATTAGATAGTAATTTAAACTCAAATTTTACTCAAAATTTGAATGTAAGTTTCAACATTTTATTCTAAACATATTAGCATCATTTAAGTTTTTTTTTTTCTCTATCTTTTATTCAGAAAAGTAAGCTTCTACTGGAAACCATTGATTTGAATTTTGATGATAGAGACTAACTTAATTTTGTTTTTTTTAATGATGAAATTAACCTGAATTATTGCGAACTCATGTGATAATAAACTATAAAGTAGTAGCCTAAACCAAAGTAATGGTTTGGTGAAGTTATAAGAGCGAATTTCCTATTCTTGGCTCTCACTTAAATTCCATTATATGTGACCAAAATTATATATATATATATATATATATGATTGTAGATTGTGGCTTGGGTTGTTAGCAACTGCCAAATTTCACCTTTATTTAAAGACAAAATTTCATCTTTTCTTTTTTGGAGTTAATGCAGATAAATTATTTGTATAAAAAAAAAATAAAGAGAGGAGAGGAAAATGGAGTAATTTCTGGGGGTAAAACAGTATGGCTGTAACGAATTGTAGGCGCATTGAAGACACGCAAAGTTGTTCATTTATTTTTTAAGTAAAATTTAAAAAATAATTTTTACCCTCCATATTCCTTCAAGTAGCAAAATAATAATCCTCAATTGAACCACCCCCATCCTAACGTACTTTTATTTATTTATTTATTTTCTTTCAAATCACTTTCTGTTAACTATTTTTTTTTTCTTTCTTGTTCAGTCTTTGTTTTTTGCTCGAGTAATCGGATGACAATAAAAATGAATGAGTATTGCAAGAACGTTGTATTCTTGATATATATATATATATATATATATATTAAAATGTAGCATGTCATATAATAAATAAGATGAAGGTGGCAATCAATATCAATATGATTATGCTTAGCTTAGAAAGCCTAACATAATATTGAATATTGATTGACTTTATTTATTTTAAGCGTCAGCTAGGCCAAACTTAAAACCTATATAATCAAAATTAAGCAGCAACATAAACATATATATTAAAAGCCAAAAACAACAACTTAATTGATTAAGCAGCAGGATCTTGAGCTCTGCGTGCGGCATCCTCCAAGGCTCGCTTAGCTTCAATCAATTCATACATTCTCTGATTGGTGGAGTCCATGGCAGCCAAAATTTCTTGAATTTCTTTTTTAACACGTTCAATCGAATTATTATTATCATCCTTCCTTTCAATCAGATCTTCGCAAGCTTTTGATGTTTCCATATACTTTTTATAGAGTTTGTAGGCTTCTTCCACTTCTGATTTACCAACCCTCTTCTTATTTCCACTGCTTGACGATGGACCTTCATCCATGTTGGTTTCTATTTTTTTTTTTTTGGAAATAAATATATAATAAGGCAAATGAGATTTCAATGGCTATATATATAATAAAAGTAAATGAGATTTCAATGATTTTGCATCCTCAAACACGCTAGCTAGATGAAGATGGTAAGCTGATCATGCAATTTAAATTTATGTAATCAACTCATGCAAGTTATATTGCACATAATGAAGATGCTGTGATGAATATATATATACCACGAGAGTTATGACTAACTCATTTAAACTATATGCAGCTTATTATACACATGTATCCCATCCCATCTATGAAAAATACAAAATATGTGTATATTTATTATCAAACAACTCCTTTTTAATCGAGATTGAAATAATAATTATTTTTTTAATCTTAATTAAGGCTATTATAAATAGATGAAATCCTTCAGTTTGCTAGAATAGAAACTATTAATCTCTATAAACTACATGATTAGTATGCCAATGGGCAATGACTCATCCTTCAACTCAAGTGTCGATCGAATGGAAATTTATTTAACAGTAAATCCTTAAATGTGGAAACATTAATCCAATAATTAATTAATTATTTGCACTTGCTGCATATAATTATATATATATTATAATTAATTTAATTTTTAATATATCCATTAATCCATCCTTATAACTATATATATATATAAATTGCATATTCAAACGATTGATCTAACTTACTTAGTTTTGTAATTTAAAAATAATTAATTATTTTTGGTCTTTCGGTTTGGTATTATACCGAATGATCTAACAAAATCGATCCTGTAACACCAATATCTTTTAGATTTAGATCAATAAAGTCATAGATCTAAATAGTGATTATCAAATTCAATCCGCTACATTTCCTTGATGGGAATTGTCATACCATAATTGGATTTCATTTGCTTCTTCTGTTAATGACTGCTTGGGCAGTTATAAATCCATTAACAAGTAGTTTTCTTTCTCATGTATTATTTACAATTCTTCTGACCTTTTCTAGTTCTATCAACAATCATAACCATAGTTTCTTTTGACTTTAAAAAATTATTAACTTAATTTTAATCATTATAATTTTCATTAAACTCAAATTTGTTTTCAATGATTTCTCATTCCATAATATATATATATATATATATGCCACTGAAAATTTATACTAAATACCAAATAAAAACTTAATATTATAAAAAGATGAGTGTAAGTTAAATATGTTTGACAAATGAGTTTAATTATTAATATAGTAAATAAAACTTTATTATTGTGTCCATAATAGTAATTTATTATATGAGTATTTTAATAATAAAAAATTATTAAAAGTGAATTTATATAGCATTATGATGGTTTCAAAGAGTCCCACTCTTTTGTAAAGTAAAACATTGTTTAAAAATAAGTGCAAGTCATGAATCTTAATATTTTGCGTAAGAAATTATAATTCCGATTGTGTGTGTTTTTTTTAAAGATCTTCGACTAAAATTATTTGTTCGAGCCTCTTTATATTGAGCTGTCTTTTATTTAAAAAAGTAAATTATAAAACAATCTAGACTATCCGATTTTTCTCTTTTTCAATAACTGTGTTGTATTTAATATTTTTGCATTAATTTTTAATTAATGCATCGCTCAATTGCTATATTCAAATTTAACTTCTACAAGCATAGTGTTAATCCCAATATGGTTCAAATGTACAACATCATCCTTTGGGGCTCACTTCTTTAAGTGTAGTGGAAATGGAAACCCAAATTTGAAGTTGATGATATTATTATTGTTTTGGGTTGAGCAGCATGATTAAGTTAGTGCCTAATGTAAAATTTTTCTAATGTTAATCTCAAGATAGTTCTCTAATGCCTGCTACAATAAATTGAAGAAAAATAAAATAAATAAATAAATTAAACATCGAAGATTGACCCCAAAAAATTATTGTTTAATTACATTTTCATTGTTGATTAGTTAATGTTTAATATTTGACGAGTTATCAATAATTATACTAAATTCACATAAAAATTCCAACAATCAATTAGTCTTAAAATAGACTTGATTAATTTTATTTAATTTAACAGGGTCTTGTTACTACTATTATTAAATTTTCTTGTTGGAGAGTCTCTCAAATATCGATAATGAAAGTGTATTTTACATATATTGAAATATATATTAATTCGTGTATTGAAAAATTGGTGATTTAACAATTTTTGTTAGATAAGAATATTAAAGTGGAGAGTTACAAGAAGTCTAAAATGTGTGGGATACGTATGGAGAAGTTTAGGACGTATGGGACACGAAGGGGGACGTGAAACGGGACTCAAAGACGTGAAGGAAGCGAAGAAAATGAGGAAGGGTACCACCAGGGCTGAGCGCCGTGATGCCCTGGACATGTAGCGGCAGGTGCGAAAGATGAGCACCGCGGAGCCCAGACGTATTAGGATGTATGTTTTGGTTCGGAATTTTGAGTTTTAGAAAGTTTTGAACTTCCAAAACAAGTAGATTCTTACTCCAACAAAGAATAGGATTAGTAGGCACAAAATACACTCTCTATAAACACTTGTAAATCCTTTGTTTAAGATCAAGCATATAAGGTTTCAAGATGTAACCATAAGAGAGAATAGGGGAGTTAGGTAGGCATTAAGTGCGTGGGTGTACTAGGGTGTAACATTTGGGGGAGTGTTTTTTTTTAGTTCTTAAGTGAACAAAAGAAACACCATAGATCCTTCTGGCTTAGATGCTCAGGCTATTCTTATATTCTTTGTAAAACTCTCTTATGATGAGATACTAAGAGGTCTTAGGGAGTCATGGTGATTAAGGGTAGATACTTAAAGGTCTCTATGAGAGATACTAAACGGTTTTGTGAGATCGTTGATGATGTAAGAAGATATTTAGTGATTTATTTCAATAATAAGAAGCTGGATCATAGATCCTCCGTGGACGTAGGCAATTTTGGGCCGAACCACGTGTATCTTGTGTCTTATTGATTGGTTTATTTTCTTTATCTTTATTGATGTATTGATCTTATGTGTTTTTACTTATGGTGTGAGTTATGGTTTTTTATTGCGCATAGAATAAAAGGGGTATCAAGGTTGTGGTTTAGTTGATGCCATAGGGGTGTCAAATTAAAGTGTATGGCTTGATATCCGCAACAAACTGGTATCAGAGCTTGAGTTGAAGTACAAAATGGTATCAAAGCTTGGGTTAAAGTCTAAATTGCAGAGCATAGGCAGTAGTGTCAGATTGCAGAGCAAAGATTATCAGCCATGGGGACTCACAAATATAAGAGAAGAATAATATGGAAGATGATTATCAGAAGAGAAAAAGATGATGGCCTTACTAGAGAGTTTTTTGAAGTAGAGACCACTCTTGAAGAAGAATACCAAGAAGATGGCATCATCTAGGTCCTAGTTAGAAGAATCATTCAGATTGGACACAAAATAAGATGGCAAAAGAAGAACAATTAAGATTAAATGGCAGATCTAAAAGGTGTCTAGGGCACTTAAAGGGATAGTCCTAAAGAAAGACAAAGATAGAAGGAATGTGGATTTGTAAGTCTATTAGATGACTAGACAAAGACCTTGATTGCATGAGAGCTTTTAGAGGAATAAGTGTCTGATAGATGAACTATTTTTGGGATTTAGAGTAGTGTTTTCATGTGAGTCATAAAGAATTGTTATTTACTAATTGGAGAAATATGGCTTATGGTAAGTCATAGGGAATTAGTAGAATAAGATTGAGACTATATAGTGAAAAAGAGAATGAAGGGACTAGGTATGAGATTTCATTCCTCATCTCATAAAGATCTAGTAGACTCAGGACTGCTAGATCAAAATAGGGAGATTCATAGAAGACATAAAGAATGAATACTAAATGGGAAGCAAAAGGATCGGGAAGTGATAAGCACAGAGTGAGGTTATGTGCTTGAAGAAAAGTGCTTAAAATGGGATCAATATAGGATTGTTGATTTGAAAGAGACCATAAAGTAGTTTTTGAATTATATCACTTTGTGGCAGCGGGTCGAAAGAGAATGTGTAGGAAGAATAGCAATGGCGAGAATGTATTTTCACCATTAAGGGATTGTGGTAATGGTGTCTTCGGGACATGAAAGATCACAACATTGAACTACTCTAGACATTAGCATTCAGGAATCTTTGGAGACCGTAGTCATAAGAGCCTTAGTTGACTCTGGGACTTGACTTATATACCATATTAGTGAGCATTGGTCAAGGAGGGGTGATGATGATTAGCTTCAAGGAGTGAGATTTTGAATCAAGGAGGGGTTTGTTGAAAAATTGATGATTTAACAATCTTGGTTGGACAAAAATTGAGATGAATACCAAAGTGGAGAGTCACGAGAAGTCTAGAACGTGTGGGATACGTTGGAGAAGTCTAGGATGTGTGGGACACGAAGAGGGACGTGAAACGAAACTCAAAGATGCAAAGGAAGCGAAGAAAATGAGGAAGAGCGCCACCAGCCCAGGAAAACAACCCAGGGCCGCGGCGGTGGGCACAAGAAAGGCCAACGCCGCGGCGCTGAGAGATGAACCCCACAGCGCCCAGACGCGTCAGGATGTCCATTTTGGTTTAGAATTTCAAGTTTTGAACTTCCAAAACAAGTGGACTCTTACTCCAACAAGGAATAAAGTTAATAGGCACGAAATACACCCTATATAAATACTTGTAAACCCTTTGTTTAAGATTAAACATCTAAGATTTTAAGATGTAACCATAAGAGAGAATAAAGGAATTAGGTAGGCACTAAGTGCGTGGTGCACTAGGATGTAACATTTGGGGAGTGTTTTCTTTTGGTTTTTAAGTGAACAAAAGAAACACCATATATCCTTTTAGATTAGATGCTTGGGCTATTCTTATATTCCTTATAAAAATCTCTTATGAGGAGATACTAAGAGGTCTTAGGGAGTCATGGTGATCAATGGTAAATACTTAGAGGTCTCTATGAGAGATACTAAAAAGTCTTGTGAGATCATTAATGATGTAAGAAAATATTTAGTGATTTATTTCAATAACAAGAAGCTGAATCATGGATCCTCCGTAGACATAGGCAATTTTGGGCCGAACCATGTATATCTTGTATCCTGTTGATTGGTTTGTTTTCTTTATCTTTATTGGTGTGTTGATCTTATGTGTTCTTACTTATAGTGTGAGTTATGATTTTTTACTACGCATAGAATAAAAAGGGTATCAAGGTTGTGGCTTAGTTGATGCTATATGGGTGTTAAATTAAAGTGCATGACTTGATATCTGCAACATATTGTATAATTGAACTATTTAATTTTTTAGGTCAATTCGCTACTTATTAAGAGAGGAAGCTTCATTCTCCCTCTTGAGATTAGGTTGAAACAAAAAACCTCAAGTTTAACCTAGAACCCTAACCTCTATGCGTAGCGGAATAACTTGTATATTAAGCAAAATAGTAAGAATTCAAAGCATAATATAAAAGAGTACAATACAATCTTACGTGGTTTGGTCAATTGCCTACGTCCATGGTGGATCTAAAGATCATAACCTCTTTTATTAACTCCCTAGAGATTTTATAAAGAAAATCTAATGAAAAATTCTCAAAACGACTTAGTGTTTAATATACTCTTACTTTACTACGAACAATGAACATCTAAACGATGGTTCTACCCTAGTGCACACAAGCACTAAGTGTCTACCCAGTTATTCCTCTCGCTTAGAGTCTTTCTTAATGCTTAATTAAAATAAAGGGTTTACAAGTGTTTATATATGGATTATTTTATATTTACTAACCATATTCTTTGTTAGAGTAAGAGTCTACTTGTTTTTGAAGTAAAAAACTTTACAAAACTCGAAATTCGGATCAAAACGGACTCTCTGTCACTTCTAGCACCTCGACGCTCATCCTTGGGCGCCGCGATGCTGAGTGTATTATGTCTATCGCCGCAGCGCTGGGTCTCTGTGTTGGGTGTTGCGGTGCTCAGCCCTGGTGTCCCCTACGCGCATTTTCTTCACTTCATTCACATCTTTGACTCCCGTTTCACTTCTCTTTTTGTGTTTCACACGTCCAAAATTTCTTCATATGTATCTCACATATTTTAAACTTCTTATAACTTTCCTCTTTAATATTTATCTCAATTTTTATCTAACCAAAATGATTGAATCAATAAATCTTTAATACTACTTAATTAATTTTTCTTTTCCTTTTTCTTCTACTTATTGCTTTAGGCATTAGAGATATGGGGAAATGGAATCGCATTTAATTTATTCTTTTTCTTCTGTTTACTTTTTAGTTTGACGAAAGGTTGTAAGTTTTGAAACATTGATACGTTAATATCAGTAAAGATGATGATAAGGTATGCCAGGAGATGAGGAGATATTTCGTGTACTCTATTTTGTTTTAATTTTAAAGCTTATTTTATTTTTTATTATGTTTAATAGAGCAGAGATAAAAAAAATTAGAATGGCTTTCTCATATCCACTTTATTTTTATAATTATTAATATTAGTACTAATTTATATTCACAATTTTTAACAATATAGAATTAATCAATAGATGACTATATTATAATTAAAAATATCAAATAAATTAAAATAATATGAAAAAATTATTCAAGTAAGTAAATTTTAAAATAAATAACAAAAAATAAAATTAATAAGAATTTAAAATAATGTTCCAATTTCGCTGGTGTTATGGGTCTTTTTTTAATCGCGTCCCAATTTTTTTGCTCGGACTTTGAAGTTGTTGTCTCTTCCTTAGTTTAGAAGCTAGCTTCCGCTGAGTCTAATCATTTCTTCACTAGTAGAGCTCTAACCTTCTTCCTCCAAAGATTGAAGTCATTCATCCTATTAAATTTTTCTATTTCTTGCTTGATTGGAGTTATGATTTAAATACCCCAAGTGTGTATTATCGAACTTTTAGCTCTGATACCAATTTGTTGAGGGAGGAAACACCATTCTCTCTTTTGAGATTAGGTTGAAGCGAAGAACCTCAAGTTCAACTAGAGCCCTAACTTCTATGTGTAGCGGAATAACCTGTATATCAAGAAATATAGTAAGAATTCAAAGCAGAATATAAAAGAGCACAACACAATCTTTTGTGGTTCAGCCAATTGCCTACGACTACGGTGGATCAAAGGATCTTAGCTTCTCTTATTAACTCCCTAGAGATTTTACAAGGAAAATCCAATGAAAAACCCTCAAAAGGACCTGGTATTTAGTGTACCTTTACTCTACCACGAATAATGAACACTCAAATAATAGTTTCACCTTAGTGCACACAAGTACTTAGTGTCTACCCAGTTCTTCCCCTCTCTT
Organism: Ailanthus altissimus; assembly: GCA_946807835.1. Taxonomy (NCBI): domain Eukaryota; kingdom Viridiplantae; phylum Streptophyta; class Magnoliopsida; order Sapindales; family Simaroubaceae; genus Ailanthus; species Ailanthus altissimus. The sequence goes on from OX327709.1 coordinate 262,300, forward strand.
AGAGTTTCTCTTAATGCTTAATCTAAAATAAAGAGTTTACAAGTGTTTATACAGGGGTTATTTCGTGCCTATTAACCATATTCCTTGTTGGAGTAAGAGTTCTCTTATTTTGGAAGTCTAAAATTTTTTAAAATTCAAAATTCGGATCAAAACGAACTCTTTGTCACTTTTGGCGCTGCGACGCTGAGTTTATCATGCCCATCGTCGTGGCGCTCAGCCCTGATGCCATTTCTGCATTTTTTCTTCGCTTCCTTCACGTCTTCGAGTCCCGTTTCGCTTCTCTTTTCATATTCCACACGTCTTAAATTTTTTCATATATATTCCACATGTTATAGATTTCATATAATTCTCATATTTATCTTAATTCTTATACAACAAAAATGATTGAATCACTAAATCTTCAACATTACTTAATTAATTTTTCTTTTCCCTTTTCTTATACTTATTATATTGGGCATTAGAGAAATGGGCAAATGGAATCCCTTTTTTTTTTTTCTTTTTCTTCTGTTTACTTTTTAATTTGACTAAAGGTTGCAAGTTTTGGAAAATTGCCACGTTAATATCCGTAAAGATGATGGTAAGGTATGGGAGGAGATGAGGAGATATTTTTTGTACTCTGTTTTATTTTAATTTTAAAGCTTATTTTTTTATGTTTAATAGATAAAAAAATCTTTAAGAGGATGGCTTTCTCATATCCACTTTATTTTTATAATTATTAATATTAGTACTAAGTTATATTTATAATTTTTAACAATATAAAATTAATCAATAGACGACTATATTATAATTAAAAATATCAAATAAATTAAAATAATATGACAAAATTATTCAATAATGCTAAGAAGTAAGTAAATTTTAAAATAAATAACAAAAAATAAAAATAATAAAAATTTAAAATAATGTTCTAATTATCTAGTATTGTTAGAGTACCGTAGGAAAGAGGATTTCTTTGGAACGGGCCAGAAATATGAGCCCAGCTACCCACGACATCGTTTCAGTATTGGCCGAAGTAAGTTACGGGGACTGGGAAGAAGCGGCCATGGCTGTGCCACGAAGACCTAAATTCTCGTGCAAAATATTACAAAAATAAATATACATGAAGGAAATAAGATGAGAATATTGTTCTCGATGTTGAGATGGATCACTACAAGGTATTGGGATTAAACAAAAACGCAAGCAGAGATGAAATCAAAGAAGCGTTCAGGAAATTGGCAGTGAAATATCACCCGGACAAGCACTCTCAATCTTCAAAGTCCGTCAGAGAAAACGCAACCCTCAGATTCAAGCAGGTCTCGGAGGCCTACGAGATCCTCAGTGACGATCGAAAGCGCGCCAATTACAACATTCGTTATTCAAGTAATAATTACTCCAGTAGTAATAACAGAGGAACTGGACATGCCTATGGATATGGTTACAATTACAGTAATTATGGGTACGGACACGGGTATAAGGGTCCAGGGTCTTCTTCTTCTTCCAACGTGGGTGATGGGTTTGTTTCCAAGTTGGACATTGCGCTTCGGTTTTTGACTACGCGGGCCTTCCTTCTTAATGTTGCCTTTGCCGGGTATTAGTTTGGTTTTTCCTATCGGATCATTGAACTTTTGAAATTATTTATAAGTTAGTCTTCTCATTTTTCTTCGTATAATGATTGTTTGATTCCTTAATCCGTTCTTAGAACACTAAACATATATGAGTTGAGTTTGAGGACTCTTGATTTTATTTGAATTTGATAATTGTATGTAACTTGTATGTAATGTATATTATTGATTACAGGGATTGTGATTAACTTAAGGCAATTCCTAAGAAAATTTAATGTGTTTCATATGAACAAGAATCTTTAATGGAATGATATGCACCCATTAGATTTTGTGGAAGTGCTGGAAATGTTATAGTAACAAAGAAAGCTTGAGTTTAAATCTTATTGTAGAGTAAGGTTATTATGATGCTAGGATTGCTCTTTGGAAGTCAACCCAGTGTGCTGGTTCACCTGCATTGGAAAAAGCATTTTTGTTTTGCACTTTAGCTTCTGAAAATTTGATGGCAAGTAGGAATTTGCATATTGGTGCCGCTTTATGTGTAAGTAGAAGCCGGAAAAAATCAATCATCTGGTGCTGTGTTTCCAGTTGGCTTTCTGGACATGCTCTATTCTCTCTCTTTTTTTTTTCTGTTAGAGTTGATTGAATCACTCCTACAGTTTTAAAGAGGTTTGGGTGGTTGGTGATATTTGGAAGTGGCTTCTACGACATTGTAGCATCAAAGGCTCTCTCTTTTCATTATTGGGAACTTTTTGTTTGTCAAACAATGGGAAATCATTTGAGAATGCTGTCAACTCTGAAGAATAAACTTCTTTTTAGTTTTGTCATTTTCTTTCTTCATTGTATGTTTTTCCTTCTGGACAACTGAATTTGTGTTTGTGTTTATATTTATATTTCTTGATTGAAATTCTTAATGATGGTTTAATATTTTGCAAAAGAATTTTTATTTTGGTTTGATATTTAGTGTCAATACTCGTTAGGTTGTTGGACCTGATAATTACGTTAACTGTTATTCTTTACATGCAATGTTCAATGGTTTTGAGTGTTTACTTTATTTACCCATTTTCTCTACTTACACATTCAGTTTATGAGCGCTTTTTGTCTGTTTAAAAAAACAAATTTGATACTTGCATCTTTATTTATTTATTTTCTTTCTTTGCAGATCTTTATTGGGTGGATTGTATGTAATTGATAAGGGCAGGGAGGCAATATGGAGTGCGCATAATTCTGGAGTAAGTTACTGGCTCTTAAGGATTCATTTGTTACTTTTGTGATTATAATACTAAACTGATTCTGGTGAATAAAACCTCTCAATCCTGCACAATGCTTTTTGCACATCAATATGGTACCTTCCTCCTGTGTAGGTTGCTGACTCACAATTCTAAAGAAATAGTTTATTGTTGTGAATTCCTTTGCCCTTGTGGTTTGTTTTTCATGTTTATGTCTGGTCTTGATCTTTTCTGGAAGGGATATTAGGGATAAAAAGGTTGTTCAAGAATTCCACTGATAATGTTGATTTTGCATTCAGAGATCATTTGAAGCAGCCATGGAGTCCATTGAGAAAGCCAAAGCACACAAAGATAAAGACGTGAGATAGCTGTCAATAAAATTATTAGTTCTCATTTTACAAATGTGATTGGAGACTTTTCTTTCACCTGATTGGATCACCAGAGTCCAGAGAATTGTCGTGTTCTTTCCTACTTTTCTTCTCTTTTTGTGTTTTTTCATTGTGCAGGAGTGACAGCATTCTCCTATGGTGTTGACAGCAGGACTCGTTTTGAATCCTGTTCCTTTACAGTATTGTTCATATTTTGAGAATCCTTCTGAATCATGCTGATGCTGTTTTTTTGTAATGTATAACATATAATAAGGTGTTGCCTAATATATGGCTACACATTATGATGTATTCCGAGTAATGCAATGATTCATGTTAAATATTTGCCTTTGATATGTCTTTGTATTTGTTTTGTTTTGTTTTTAATTTTCTCTTTTTCAGTTTTTGGGCTCAGTTGTATCTGTGTTGCTTTCAAGGTTTTGAGTCGTGTTATTTTGCAGGAGCGACAATTTAGTGTACGATGCAGGACTTGTAATAAACATCGTACTCATAGCCTTGTATTTGATTACAGGATGATGTTCAGTTTCCATGTTATAAAGTGAAATATCATATGCCAAAAGATCCTTATTCCAGTTTTAACATCACCGGATCAAATATTGATTTCCTGAATAATACACTTGTTCTAAACGAGAAGACGGCTCTTTCACAAAGAACATCGAAGGGTGAATTTTTAATCCAAATTTGCTGCATTTTGACCGGAGACTACAGTTTAGTTAAAAGAACAAAAAGAATAACATGTCCAGACCCCTGGTACGTAAATTATGTCTTGATATCCAAATCATTAGAAAGAGTAGCTTAATTGAGTTGATATTTGGTTCACAAGTAACTGGAGTCGAGGGCAACTTGTAGAAAGTAACTGGAGCCGAGAAATATAACTTCTCATTCTTAAGCAACTTGATTGTGTTGATTCATTGAGAAGACCGGAAATAAAACAAAAGGCTTGCTTTCACAATGTGAGAGAATTGAATCCAATCAGTTTTATCAAAGAACTTATTAGGGTAGAGTTTGTGTAAGGAATCAATCATAAAATGTTATTGACAAGTTAATTTTCATTCTTGTTATTGGAAAGAAAAAAATGCCATACAGTGTATAAATATCATTATTATTTTACATTGGCTAATTCAATGTGAAAAGGAGAAAATCAGAATTTTAAAATAATAATACAGAGAAAAGAAACCAGGATTGAATCAGCCAGTGCTACCGGAGAGATCTCCCGAGACCGCACTTCCATATGATATTGATCCAGTCTGAGAAATAGCAGCTCCTCGTGCTTTCTTCATTTGGCGTATCCTAAAAACTTCTTGGGGCAGTGGCTGGCTCTGGACAGTTGTGGTTTCATCCTCCTCTTGCCCTGTATCCTTCCTCTTTACGGATTGTTTATCTCTTGTTTTAAAAGAGGAATCACTAGAGACGCGAAGGGATTTGTTTGAACCAGAAATGCCGCTTGTATTAGGAGCGAGGCCTATTGGTACAGGAGATGGGTAATTATATATTGTAGAACTGATCTCTAACACACACTATACTCAAATATTGTAAATATGTAGCCCGTCAACGATCTTCTCTTATTTAAATCACCTGCATAATCTGAGTTTATGTATCCTCTTATCATTTCACTGCTGTCCTCATCTCTCCTATATATCAATCCGTGATTTGACGTCCCCTTGAGATATCTTAGAATCCACTTCACTGCAAGCCAGTGATCTTTATCCGAATTTGTCATGTATCTACTCACACACTCACAGCATGTACTATATCTGGTCTTATACAAACCATTGTATACATGATGTTCCTCACAGCGCTTGCATGTGGTACTTTACTCATCTGTAGTTCTCCTTATCAGATGTCGGCGACTGTGCTGTTGAAAGTCTGAAATGCATGGTCAAAGGAGTAGAGACAGCCTTTGAATTGGACATACCAAACTTCTCTAGAATATTAAGTATATATCGTTGTTGGGATAAGAAGATAACATCTCTTCTTTCCCTCATAATATCTATACCCAAAATTCTCTTTGCTGCTCCCAAATCCTTCATCTCAAACTCGCCACTTAACTGCTTCTTAAACTTCTATATTTCTTTCATGTTCTTATATGCGACCAATATATCATTGATGTATAGAAGTAAATACATCATCCCACAACTTATATTTTTGAAGTACACGCATCCATCATACTTACTCCTACTAAAGCCACAAGCCATCATAAACTCATCAAATCTCTTATACCAATGTCTAGGTGATTATTTTAACCCGTATAATGACTTCTTTAGCAAACAAGCATGATCTTCTTTTTCGGGCTCTTCGAACCCTTACAGCTGTGTCATGTATATCATCTCTTCAAGCTCTCCATGTAGAAAAGCTATCTTTACATCCATTTGCTCTAGATATAAATCAAGGTTTGCATATATGGCTAAAAAAATCCTAATAGATGCGTGCTTGACGACTGAAGAGTATATCTCATGAAAATCAACTCCCTTTCTCTAAGTAAAACCTTGTGCAACTAACCTAGCATTGAATCTTGTAGGCTCTATCCTCGGTATCCCCTCATTTACTTTATACACCTACTTGTACCCGACTAGTTTCTTTTGAGGTCTTTCTACCAACTTTTAAGTATTGTTCTTCCTAAAAGAACTAATTTATTCTTCCATGGCCTGCTGCTATTCTTTCTTGTTTTCACTCTTCATAGCCTCACCATATGTCCTAAGCTCACCATATTCAAGAGTGTAAGTAGAATTAAAAGTATGAGCAATTAAATCTACTTGTGCATACTTGACTGGTGGGTTAATCATTCTCCTTAGCCTGTCTCTGGCTAGCTGGTACTCTTCAAGTTCCATCTCAGGAGTCATAGTCTTTCTTTGGGTGGACTTGAAGGAACTCCCCGGTGTTCTTGGTTCTTCTTCAAGGATTTTCTCGTTGAAATGCTGATCTGAGGGCATATCAGATTTATTCTCAAGTTCCACTTTAACTTCTATTGACTCGGGTGTTGAGTCTTTGTTGAACACAAGTTCTTTTTTCTCATCTTCTTGGGAGGTTTTTAGCATTGTCGTCTCATCGAATGTCATGTCATGGCTTATAATATTCCTTGGTGGTGTCAAGTCTTTGACCACATCTTGCATCCTTTCACCATGCAGTTGTAGGACCCGTTAGTGAATACAAAAGGTGCTAGTTACAGCGATGACAGGCAATATGTCAAAAGTGAGTTGGCATTTATTACAATTAATATTTTAAATATGAAACCCACTGTAAGATACTACACCAGCAGACAGCATGTTTCACCTATGTTATGAGTAAATTTTTACTGATAAAGGAAGAGCTCATATAAAATATTCACCTCATAATTCCTAACTTTTACATGCAGACGCTCCTAATTCTGAGTGTCAACAGATTTTACCATGAATAATCATTTTTTTAATGATATTCTAAAGAAAGATAACAAAAGCTCTATAATACGTGTAATGTTTTAAGATTTTAGATCAAGTCAAGAGTTGAACTCACTCAAGTATGTATGCAGGCTCATGCATAAAACGTTTCAATCCTGCTTCAAAAACATTGTGAGCAATCTACATATATATATATACCAACTGTAAAGAAATGTTCCAAACTCAACTTTCTATAATGTCATATAGTTTAGCCGATCTCTTATAGGAGACAATGTGAGTATGTGATAGATATACGCAATATTTCAGTGCCACCTACTGCAAAGCATGTGTGCGTGTTTGAGGGAGAATGGGGTGTCAGATGGTTGAGGGCGAAGAAGAAAGAAACAGACCGCAAATAACATTCATTCTCAAATAATCTAACTCATCCATCACATTCAACCCCTACAAGACTAGACAAGCTACAAGAGGAGAAAAGTGATCTTCTCTATGTTAGTTTTGATATTTTTCTTTTAATAAAATTTGTAACTTAAAACCGAGTCAAGATAAGTTATTAAGTTTAACTTTACTTGGTCATAATTTTAGTTTGAATGTGTTGAAAATTAATGAACTTTTGAAATTCTAGAAAAATATCTAAACTAAAGTCTAAGATAAGATTAGAAAAGGTTGCAATTATCTAGAATGTATTGAAAATTTTATAATAAATGTCAAAAAAAAAAAAAATCTAGAAGTATTTGAAAGTTTATATGATATTTTGTAATAGGTAAAAAATGGTGGAAGTTAGGTATGATGTTTAAAAAATATGAGGAGGTGGCTGTAAATGTAAATAGGGGGTGTGCCAAATATTTTCAAAAATTAGTTTACAAACTCCTGTAATGTAATTCATTCCTTTTAATAATAAAGCTTTTCTTTAACATCTGAAACATATATCTCGCATAAACCTTCAAACACATTATCCTTTTAATCATCTCATAAATTTTTATCAGTGTATCTAAAGTCAAGTAGTTCGGTTCATGTAATAGTAGTAGAGTACTATTTATATGGTTACTATTTATAGAGGTATTGTTTATAAATACGATATCGTTATTCTCATAGTTTCATAGCCCAAAATTACTATCAGTGGTTTCAGAGCCTATTAATTTTCTATTAGTGGTATTAGACCCAATTCAGCCATAATTGGGCGTAAGGTTCATCATAACTAACAAAAGCTCCAACAAAACATCATATTCAATCTTTTTTTTTCTAGAAAAAATTAAGATTTTTAGAGTATTAAATGAAGACATATTTTTTTTATCCCTAAACTTATAGGACATAGTTATTAATGAGGTTTCTACTTCAGATAATACATTTTCTCTATTTGAAGAGTAGAAGAAACTTTTAATGAGGCAGACACAGAATGATGCTGAAGCACTCTTCATCATTCAATAAGGGGTGGATGACGCTATTTTACCAATAATTATTGGAGCCACTACAGCAAAAAAAGCTTGGAATATTTTAAAGGAAGAGTTTGAAGGTAATGCTAAGGTACACATTGTTAAGCTCTAATTTTTAAGAAGAGATTTAGAAAATGTCAAAATATAAGATCCTGAAACCACTTAAGATTATTATTTAAGAGTGAAAGAAATAGTAAATCAATTAAGAGCCAATAGAAAAAATATAAATAATAACAAAATTGTGGAAAAAATATTAAATAGTGTTATAGAAAATTTTGATCCAATAGTCACTTCCATTGAAGAGTCAAAAGATATATCAACTCTTATAGTGGCAAGATTAATGGGCTCTCTAAAAGTATGAAAAAAAAGCTAAATAGGAGAAATGAAAATTCAATTGAAAGTGCCATTTTGTCTAAATTAAATTTGCAGTCTCCAAAATATAAAGAAGGAAAAAATAGAGAAAATTCAATCATAAAAGATAAAAATTTGAACGTCGGTAATCAAAGAAAAACACAAGAAAAGAAAATTATCCATCTTATGGTACATGTGAAAAAATAAGCCATTTAAAAAAAGATTGTTGGTTTTGCGGGAAGCCAAAATGCTATAAGTGCAAAAAGTTTAGGCATATAGAGAAAAATTGTCGAATCAAGAAAAACCACCAAACCAATTACATTGAAGAAGATGAGAAGCAAGAGCTCTTTTATGCTTGCCAATGGGATATGGAGGAGAAACATAACACATAGTACGTAGATATTGCCCGCAGCAATCTTATAACAAGAGATGAGAGCATCTTTTGTAACTTAAATACATCAACAAAATTACAAGTCAAATTAGGAAATGAAGCATTGGTGGAAGCCCAAGGAAAAGGTACGATCACTATCCAAACTAATAAAGGAACTAAATATATTAATGATGTACTGCTAGTACTAAACTTATAACATAACTTGTTAACCATTAGATAGATATTTTTTCTACTTCACTGGAAATACTTGTACAATATATGACAAAGATAAGAGCCAAGAGTAGGAATAGTGTCACGCCCCAGACCCAAAAGATCCGACACACGACATCACTTACATTCATTCACTGCATGTGCACTCATAAATAATATTACACAAAATTTTCAACTTTCATTCAACACAGAAATCCTTAGCAAGTTGCTAGAAAGTTCAACACTAAAATCAACCATAACCTAACATATAAATATAAACTTCTCTTGACAATATTTAAACATTCATTTCAATTTCTTTCAGAATTATAGCAATTGAATTATGACTGGGACAATTATTAAACCGGAGATACGCAGAGTTTTCTCAGAGATTAACACTCTACTACGTCACCAGTAGCAACTTTGTTACCGGGAGCCCAGAATATATCCATTGCAAATTCTTACTTAAAATCATCCAATAACCACACTTTATAAAACTTAAACCAAATCCAATCCACACACAATGAAATAATACATAAGTATTTATTCAATAGGGACAAACCAAATATCCTATCCCACGTGTCCCCAAATGAAACACACAACAACCTAGCAACTTAGGGAACCCAAGGAACAGCAGAAGCCTTGCCAAATCCGCTAAGCACACATGCACCTTATTTACCTGAAATCACCATAAACTATAATGAGTATAAAACTCAGTAAGCATACTAGTTTTTCATATATCAAATACAAATACATATATGTACACAATGCATATGTATGATATGCTGTGATCAATCAAAATCATAATCTTATCAAATCACATATCATGTAAGCGCTTACACATTCTTTCAAAACACATAATAGGAATACCATCACTCAACTACTACTTAGTAGGACTTACATATCACATATCACATAATGAGCCAAATGTCACTCGTAGGTGACATACCGTATGAGAGGAATAGTACAAGTGAGGTCTTTAAATCACACATATATAACGCTTATGCCCGAAGGTAAAAGCCAAACCCTCACCCTGATCATCGGTGAGTCCTCTCACGTGTACCAATACGCCACCACACGAATGTGATGACTCACACTTCCTTTAGGTACCAATAGGATCCTCCCTACATACGGAACACATAACATATACCAATCCCGAAGGAAAGGCCACACATAAAGGCTCCACAAATCACATAAAATGCCTACTAAGTTAACAGTGAGTTCAAGTACCCTCAAATCACAAAATATTTCTCATGGACATATTACACTTCAAAAGCTTTCTTTGTTAAACGCATCTTATTTTGGAAAGCTCACTTTCAAAAACACATGTATGTCCATGCTCAATGTCAATGCTCACATTCATAAACATATATTCACATTTCATATCAAAATATACTTTGACATATCATAAACATATTCTTAACCCCATTTACAAAATCATACAAAACAATTATTATGTTTATTGTGATTCCAGTAGTAAGTCTAGTATACTTACCTCTTAACACATTCAGCTACAAGGCTTAAATCTCCTTAACCTATCAATGGAGATTAATCCTTTCATAAGCCTCACAATTCACACAAAATACTTTAAATAGCTTACAAAATTATACACAATGCATTTATCACATCAAATTGGTCTAAATATTTGGTTTCTCAAAACCTGTCATTCTGACCACTTACACTTAACAAAATTTCTAATACATCAAATGATGTCCAATTACTCCAAAATCAGAATATACCATTCTTGACTCATATATCCTTCTTATATATGAATATTATATCACATTTCCTACACAATCCATTCCATACACACCATCGAATCCAAACTACAAACCTGACAGGATCAAGATACTTACTGAACAGTATTCAATCTCCCAATTTTATAAAATCATATACTAACTCAAAAATTATAAAACTATCACATAATTACTCTTAACACATATCTCAGTCCATGATAAATATTTCACTTCCAAATCACTGCCAAAAGTATTTTAAAACTATTTTATTCTATAACTTTAAAAATCTGTTAATCAAATATTACAATGAGCTGATACACTTTAGAAATTCATAACACTTCAACCACATTGATCTAAATTCTCAATTCCGAGTATATCATATTATACATATAAACTTATCATATTCCACAAATTCATAATTTTTGAAGATCATTCAGTAGGACAAAAATTATTTTTCACTGTACTATACTGTTTACACAGGAAATTTCCAGAATGTCAGGGTCATTTTGGTAAATTCACTATAAATTCAATTTCTGAGATTTTCAGTCGATTCAAAGTCTCAGATGATCCTAAACATGTCTAATTTCATATACTCAAAATTCAAACCAGAATCGAATCACAACAATTTATAAAATTCCTAGATCAAGAGGTTATCCAGCAGAAATTCCATAATTCATCATGATTTATCAAACTATCTTATAGATCATCATCAATTCTCACAACATCAAACGAAATACACATCAAATCCTTAATTATACATATTTTCAGAAATCAAAACTTAAAGAAATTAACTTAATTAACACCAATAAATTGATAATTAGTTGTGATATACCTCTAAAGATCCAAAATTCCAATTTCTTCTTCTTCTTCTCTTTCTCTCTCCTTTATTTCTCTCTTCTCTCTCTAAAAATGGGTAGCTCGACCAAAATGAGAGAATTAGGGTTTTTAAAAGTGTATTTTTATACTAAGTGGTTAATTTTTGGTATTTACGAATTCACCCCCAAAACTTTCAAAGTATAACAATTTGGTCCCTAAAATAATTCCAAAGTCTTGCAAATAAACCCAATACTAATAGTATATCCTTAACCTATAAAAACACTACTAATAACAATATATAAATCAAAGATCACCCACATACAAATAAAATACGTATATTTATATATATAAATATACATAGTCTTACCGGTTATGGATACTGGTCACTACAAATAGACAATAGGAAATAGAGGTTCATTTTCTCTTATCCTGATCTTGTCCAGATAAGAGATTATAAGGTTGATAAGTGTATTGGCTTGAGTTTTCCTCCCCTGGTCTTGATGTTGGAACCAATCCACGGAATAGGGAATAAAAAGAGTTGGAAGCAGGATTCATTGATGGTTCATTCCTCTTGGTGCCTTAATAGGTGGGAATAGAAAGCGTAAGAACATCACTACCTACAGACCCACCTTTTTTGGGCTTCTGGAGGAAGAGTTAGATAAAGAATTCCTTACTCGGTAGTTTTAAGGTCATCCAAGACCACACTTGAAAGAATTATTACTATGGCCAAGTAAAGCGATTGGTGTTTGCATCCATCACTAGGAAGGAATGCTAAGACTTGTCAACTCATTTTAAAAAAAGTAATGTCTTTTTCCTTGTAATCCTACCTAATCCTACTATACTATTTAAGACCAGTTAACTAGACTGACTAAACAAAAGGGCACTCATTTCTTTAAGAATAATTTAGATTTATTCTTATTAGAGTGACTTACCTACCTATGAAAAGAAAATAAGGTTATTGCTCTATTACTTGACTTAACTCATTGACCAAAGGTTTCGAAGAAATTTTTATCTTATTTTTAAATGTAGAAAGGCTAATATTTGTTAATCTAGTCTAAATCAAGAGAAACCAATTGCATTCATTGGCACCCAAAATGCTAAGGACCAAATACTTTTGGGTTATGGAGTGGGTTGTCAAGCTATATCTAAGGGTGAATGCGATTGCCATATATTTTGATGGTTCAGCCAAGTTCTAATGGCAGACCAAATGACGTAAAGAACATGAGGCGTGAAAAGTAATTAGATCTATTTTGAGGATGAGTTTCAGGTAGAATTAAGGGTTCCTACTTACTTGTGGTTTGATATATTGATGATCTTAAAGTAAATAGGCTCCATACACGAGTATTTGAAGGCCTTTTTTTGTGGTTCTCCCTAGACATATTGATATAACAGAAGAGGAAAGACTCTTCAATTTCATGAAGGGGCTCTAACTTTCGCCAAAAAGTCCAAGAGTTAGGGGCAAAACAAGCAACTATCTTGTTAGATTAAAAGTATTTAGCCAGGGGGAGTCGAGACCAGGCCAAGGGTAAGAGCTTAAAGTCTCGAAAAAGAAAGGACTATAAGAAGAAGCCAAGTCAAGCCTGAGGCCAAGAAAAATAAGCTCAAGATTCGTTCTTCGACAGTTAAGGAAATCCAAAAATAAGCCAAAAATACGGAGTTTTCATACTTTGATGACATTTTAATCTTAGAAAGATAAATTCAAAAATAAGTGAGAAAATGCACTTAGGTCATTGCCTTAAGAAGCCCCTTGTTAAAAAGTCAAGTCTATCTTCTGACTAATAGATAGAATAGAAGGTTGAATTGCTTAGGATGTCTTCTTCCGTCACCTACCATTTTCTCCATTAGGTTCTTAGGCCCTTTGCCTGCATACATAAGGATTAAAAAAAATATGTTTCCAATGTTGCAGATGCTTTTGGTGGTTTAATCGATAACTCAAGGAATGTTGAACTTGACAGCCAATGATATACAAGATCTTGGCCTTTAATCCAAAGAGAAAGATAAATCGAATACACATCATTATTCTTACCTTTATCCAAATGACCTGTAAAGAGCTATATATGAAAAACTCTGACTCTAGCTTCCCTACAGTTCTCTTGCTGCTATCCTTAAGTTTGACTGGAACCGTATCAAAGCTATAGCTATAGAACTAGTAGAGGGGGTTTTAAGCAATATCATAGTAGTGGGTTCAAGCAATTCAATGGTTTCACTCCTTAATTGAATAAAAAGGGCAGTATACTATTGAAACAGTAAGACTGATGGCTGGGCTAAGGTTCTTACTCTTTCTGAAGCTATCTTGAAAGGTTATGGTATGTGCTATCTAAGAACCAAAAGAAAAGATTGCTACCCAATTACCAAAGTTCTATTATTATTGCCTTATTTACTGTAGTGCCCCAAGTTAGTAGGCCGTTAACCATTAGTGAATACCAACTCATTAACCTTTGGTAGGTTGCCTTCTTCTTGTCTTCAACACTATAATGTGAAACGTGCCTTGATTTATGGAATCGTCTTGTGCTATATATAGTGGGATTGATAAATCTCGGGAGATATGGTTTCAAAAGAGCCAATAACATTGATCTAGATATATCTAGTGTGCAATAGACAAGTCTTTTTTCTTTCTTCATTCAGTTCTATCTATTCCTACTTGACTAGCTTAAGCTTACTGAACCTGCTAACTAGGCTACTACATAGATATAAATATAGGGACTTCTGTTTGCTTGCCCTTGCTCCATTGTTTAATCAGTCCCAATTACTATTTTAGAAAGATAGATACAAATCTGACCGCTCTTGAATACTGAGATGAGATATATCGTCAATTATCGTATTAAATAAATCACTGACTTGATCCATATTTTACATTTTTTAATAAGTAATATATAACATCTCGCCTATGTGAAAAATCCATTCAACTCACAATTTTAGCAATCAGGATGTTATCTACTGAAGAGTTATTTTAGAGTACTGGCTGGTTTACCCAACTTGGAATAGCAAGGCTTGGTTAATGTGCCCCGAAATGTATATTGGTACCTAGAATGATTCCTTGCTCGCATGAGACAAAATGACTATTATCTTTGACTTCCACCAATCAAATGTATATTTCACGAGCCCCTCAACTTAGAAAGAATACACATATCAAGTTATAACGAAGGCAGTACATTGCATACAAATCTAACTAGACAGATATGGGAATAAAAGTTTCTAATAAATAGGATGTCTTTCTTAATAGACTTCTTTTCCCTTGACCAGAACCTTAGCCATCAGCCTGACCCCTTTATTTTTGTTGTTGCCAGGGTTATTGTCACGCCCCAGACCCAAAAGATCTAACACACGACATCACTTACATTCATTCAATAATACTTAAACATTCATTTTAATTTCTTTCATAATTATAGCAATTTAAATTATGACTGGGACAATTAGTAAACCGGAGATACGTAGAGTTTTCTCAGAGATTAACACTCTACTACATCACCAGTAGCAACTTTGTTACCGGAAGCCCAGAATATATTCATTGCAAATTCTTACTTAAAATCAATCCATTACTACACTTGGTGAAACTTAAACTAAATCCAACCACACACAATAAAATAATACATAAGTATTTATTCAATAGGGACAAATCAAATATCTTATCTCACGTGTCCCCAAATGAAACACTTAGCAACCTAACAACTTAGGAAACCCAAGGAACAGCAGAAGCCTTGTCAAATCCGCTAAGCACACATGTACCTTATTTACCTGAAATCACCATAAACTATAATGAGTATAAAACTCAGTAAGCATACTAGTTTTTCATATATCAAATACAAATACATATATGTACATAATGCATATGTATGATATGTTGTGATCAATCAAAATCAAAATCTTATCAAATCACATATCATGTAAGCGCTTACACATTCTTTCAAAACACATAGTAGGAATACCATCACTCAACTACTACTTAGTAGGACTTACATATCACATATCACATAATGAGCCAAATGTCACTCGTAAGTGACATACCGTATGAAAGGAATAGTACAAGTGAGGTTTAAATTACACATATATAATGCTCAAGCCTGAAGGTAAAAGCCAAACCCTCACCCTGATCATCGGTGAGTCCTCTCACATGTACCAATACGCCACCACACGAATGTGTTGACTCAATCTTCCTTTAGATACCAATAGGATCCTCCCTATATACGGAACACATAACATATACCAATCCCGAAGGAAAGGCCACACATAAAGGCTCCACAAATCACATAAGATGTTTATTAAGTCAACAGTGAGTTCAAGCATCCTCAAAACACAAAATGCTTCTTATGGACATATTACACTTCAAAGCTTTCTTTGTTAAACACATTTCATTTTGAAAGCTCACTATCAAAAACACATGTATGTCATGTATGTCCATGCTCACATTCATAAATACATATCTTCACATTTCATATCAAAATATACTTTGACATGACATAAACATAATCCTAACCACATTTACAAAATCATACAAAACAATTACTACGTTTATTGTGATTTCAGCAAAAAGTCTAGTATACTTACCTCTTAACACATTCAGCTACAAGGCTTAAATCTCCTTAACCTATCAATGGAGATTAATCATTTCATAAGTCTCATAATTCACACAAAATATTTTAAATAGATTACAAAATTATACACAATGCATTTATCACATCAAATTAGTCTAAATATTTGGTTTCTCAAAACCTGTCATTCTGACCACTTACACTTAACAAAAATTTCTAATACATCATATGATGTCCAATTACTCCAAAATTAGAATATACTATTCTTGACTCATATATCCTTCTTAGATATGAATATTATATCAAAATTCTTACACAATCCATTCCATACACACCATCGAATCTAAACTGCTAACCTGACAGGATCAAGATACTTACTAAACAGTATTCAATCTCCCAATTTTATAAAATCATATACTAACTCAAAAATTATAAAAATATCACATAATTACTCTTGACACATATCGCAGTTCATGATAAATATTTCACTTCCAAATCACTGCCAAAAGTATTTTAAAACTATTTTATTTCATAACTTTAAAAACTGTTAATCAAATACTGCAATGAGCTATTACACTCTAGAAAATCATAACACTTCAACCGCATTGATCTAAATTCTCAATTCCAATTATATCATATTAGACATATAAACTTATCATATTCCATAAATTCGTAATTTTTAAAGATCATTCAATAGGTTAAAAATTATTTTCCACTGTATTATACTGTTTACACAGGAAATTTCCAGAATTTCAGGGTCATTTTGGTAAATTCACTAAAAATTCAATTTTCAGAATTTTCAATCAATTCAAAGTTTTAGATGATCCTAAACATGTCTAATTTCATATACTCAAAATTCAAAACCAGAATCGAATCACAACAATTTATAAAATTCCTGGATCAAGAGACTATCAAGCAGAAATTTCATAATTCATCATGATTTATCAAGCTATCTTATAGATCATTATCAATTCTCACAATATCATACGAAATACACATCAAATCCTCAATTATACATATTTTCAGAAATCAAAACTTAAATAAATTAACTTAATTAACACAAATAAATTGAGAAATAGTTGTGATATACCTTTTAAAATCTAAAATTCTAAAATTCTTCTTCTTTTTCTTCTCATTCTTCTCTTTCTCTCCCCTCTTTTTCTCTCTTCTCTCTCTCTAAAAGAGGTAGCTCGACCAAAATGAGAGAATTAGGGTTTTAAAAGTGTATTTTTATACTAAATGGCTAATTTTTGATATTTATGAATTTACCCCAAAAATTTTTAAAGTATTACAATTTGGTCCCTAAAATAAATCTAAAGTCTTGCAATTAAACCCAATGCTAATAGTATGACCTTAACCTATACAAAAACTACTAATAACAATATATAAATCAAGTATCACCCATATACAAATAAAATACATATATTTATACATATATAAATACTTATTCTTACCTGTTGTGGATACTGGTTACTACAGTTTTCTTGGGCCAAGCCAAAATTCTTTAAATTAATTAATTATAAAGGGCAAGTAAAGTTCGAAGGCTACTACGCCAATAGGTCAGCGGGCAAAATGAGGAGATGCCTTAGCAATCATACCATCGCGGTCAAAAAATCGTGTTCCTTTTAGATAACATGCACCATAGGCCATCCTCAGCTTTCTTTGTTTCGATGAAAAATAAAAAAAATCTCTAGATCTCCGAAATAGTTAGGGGACCTGAACCTAACAGGCATTCTTTCCAGCCTTATTTAATCAAATAAGGGGGATGGGTTTAGTTTGAACATAAGCTCAAGCATGATTTGAAGTGAAGGTCCTAGCTATGCCCTGCATTCAATACAAAATCCAAAAAGCTACAGAGATGACAAAAGAGGGCATTATTCTATTTTGCACTATAAAAAGAACAACTTAATAGAAGAGCATCTTTTCGTAGGTTACTTCCTCTCGTGCTCGTTGCTGTTCGATCCGCATTAAATGGGAATATTAGCAAAGTAAGAAAAAACAAAAGGAGGGGGAGCAGTATCCTATTCTCTTCGCAAGAACTTCTAAATCAGAGAAGCATTTAGAATGGGCTCTATGTTCATTTCGTTAGCAGAAATGATCCAATCCATTCGAGGAACCCAAAACATAAATAGAATCAATGATAGACAGATAAAAGATAATTGAACGAGATATCTTTTTTTTTTCTCTAAAAAAAAAGGAATAGAATAGACATTCCTTTAGATGACTTTGCCTTTTTCTTGTAAGAATTCCTCAAATCGGAGGCAGTTTACTACAAGCACCCCACCCATACGACTGGTTTGGGGGTGTCTTTTGAATAAAACAAAGTAAGTAATAGGGTTTTCATAGCGAAGGCTTCTTGTTCAAGGATAGGGTAATAAAGGTCCTCGGACTTCCAAGCGATTTTTCTTTTGGGCAACTGTTCACCATTGAATCTCGCTAATACAGCCCCCCTATAGTTTTCATTATTGAAATATCTTTTTTTTTTCATTTTTTCCAGGGATGTTTTGGGTAATCAGCTCCCATGATACAAAGAATCAAATTTAAACTAAACCTTGTCGCTCTTCTTTCTTTCCTCGGGGATAAAAAGTACACCAGTAGCATGCGTTGTGTGATTCTACTATGTTTTTTGCATTTGACTGGGTGGATAATTGATTCAAAGAGAATTTTGTTTCACTCAACTAGTAAGCGGATGGCGTATTTATCTTGTGTGACAATAATATAAAGCGAGTGGCTCTTTTAGGCAAGCAACTGTGTGACAACACTCAAGAGAAAGTGGCGCTTTTATGTAACACGCTATGGTCTCAATGCCCTTATGAGGTAATGATGAGTTCCACGCATTCTAAGCTTGGCCCATGCACTGTTAAGAAGAGTGGTCATAATATGAGTGGTATTACCCACTCTACCCTACCATCTATAGGTGATCATCTATCTTACAGTCGTACGAAAATGAACTGCAGCAATCTTGAATAAGAATACTACAACGATTGATAGAATCCCTATAAAAATACCATTAGATTAAGCACTAGTGATTTTGTATTCGATCAAAATCTTGGCTAATTAATCGAAGTGGGTAGCTCCAGTAGACCTATAGATCATAGGACAAATAAGGTGGGTAGGCCCAACCACCATACTACACATATAGACACGAAGCAAACCCTTCTCATTATCATACGTGCAACTCTCACCACATACAACTCGCACAAAGACTCTTAAATCCACTTGAGCCTTTTCTTCCACCTCTCGTCTCTAATCCTCGATCAAACTTGCGTTCGCCAGGCGCTATGCTATTACTATTAATTTGGGGTCTTTTCTTCACGTACGTATGTATTGGCTTGGCTTCATCCAGATCCAAGGAGGCATTCTGGATGGCACATGCATGTAGAAAGGCTGACCACTAAATAAGCTAAAAGACTACGACTACAAGCCAAGCTGGAAGTGACTCACTTCTATTCTCATTGGATTGGATATAGATGGAGAATCTATAGATCGTAGTAGTTCACCAACCTCTATAACTAACATAACATACGATATAATTTCATTTTATAGTATGACAAAAAGAAAGAGCTTCACTTGGTAGGCCTTCATATGTTGACGAATGCCTCTTTTCTCTTCTCTGAAGTCTAGAACAAGTAAGAGAGGTAGGATTTTAATAGATTTATAGTTTGTCTCTTTTGACCACTCGGCAACTCTCCCCTTCTCGGGCCGAGGCCCTTCTCAATGGGTAGGAAGTTTTTTTTCTGAATCAATCAAAAAGCTTACTAATTTTATTGAAGGGAACTACTACTATTTATTACCTTAGCTAGTGTTTAATAGACATTCATTGAGTCTAATATTTTCATCTTGCAAACTTAAGATTTGTTCATAGACATTAAGATTATTTAAATTTTTATATATTTTATTTTATTTTTTTAAGTTTAGAGTCAATAGAGCAAATAGGGTCGAAACTCTAATGATAATAAGCTAAAAACATCAAATTACTATAATACTGCTATAATAAATTACTACAATAATGAGCTACAATTGATCTTGGTTTATGGTTTAAAGAGCAGGACAACAATGAATTGCTAGGATATGCTGATAATGATTGGATTAATAGTGTTGATAATTATAAGTGTACCTCAGGGCATGTTTTCTCCTTTGAAAGTGCTGCGTTGTCTTGGAATTCTAAAAAGCAAGATGTTGTAGCACAATCCTTAGTAGAAGCAAAGTACATCTCTGCTGGAAATGTAATCAACCAATCCATTTGGCTAAAAAAGATCATGTCTAATCTTGGGCAACAACAAAGTTAAGGTACTGTCATTAAGCGTGATAATAAATTTGCCATTGCAATTGTCAAGAATCTTATAAATCACGGCAGAACATACATTAATGTCAAATATCATGCCATAAGAGAAGGAGAAAAATTAAGAGAAGTTAAGTTTATTCACCGCAGCATGGAAGATTAAGTTGCAAACATTATGACCAAAACTCTCTCAAAAATCAAGTTCAAGTACCTTAGAGCCATGTTGGAAGTCTCAATAAAAAATATCAAGGAAGAGTATTAGTTTTGATATTTTTTTCTTTTATTAAAACTTGGTAACATAAAACCAAGTCAAGATAAGTTGTTGAGTTTAAGTTTACTTGGTCAAAGTTTCAGTTTGAATGTAAGTCAAAGTCCTTGATTGTAGGGGTAAGTTTTTGATTTCAAAACAAGTTGTTAATCTTGTTTACAGCACAATATCTCAGATGCTTTCATGTATAAATTTCAGTCGCAAGCCAATTATCAGTTCTTCTCTTTGGTTTTATACCTTGATCCTTGCAAATCAAAGTTATCAGTTTAGCTTTAAATTCTAAACATGGTATCAGAGCCCCGTTGATATCAAGGGCTGTATAACAATGTAAAAAATATGAAAAAGAAAAAACCTTTGGGTCCTTGTCTAGACAGAAGGCCATCAAGGCATAAGCAACATATACATGGTAGGTGAAGTTCGGGGATTTGCGAGCATCAAGGAAGTACTTGCGAGCTGCTTCAACTCCTTCGGCTCTTCTTAGAAAACGAATAAACTGAGACATGAATCATCATTAAAGTAAAATTGAATCACTTTTAATACAAGGAACATGATTATTTCAAACATGTACACTTGTCATGAATGGCTAAAAGATTACTACCAATATGGGTAAATGGTTATGGGAAATGGGTATTATCAAAATGTAGTATATATTCTTGCTTTAAAGAAAAAATGATAAGAAAATGATTTCCGTTAGACTTTCGATTCTTCTCTTTTATGTTTCAAAATCCTAACTTCACAGTCTTCTGTGAAGAACATGTCAACACATACAAGCAGTCATTGGCATACAAAATATTTTGTGTATTTTTCCTTCATGTCTATAGAATTAATAATTACAACTGTCACTCCTATAAATCTCAACTTCATCATCAGGTCTTTTATTGTCATGGTCGTTGTTATTATTTTGTGATATGAGAGAACAAATTTATTAATGGAAAATATAGACACAATAAGGTGCTTCCAGTGAACCAGCTCTCCACAACGAGCACATAAAATAAAAGATTACAACTAAAATAGGAGAAATAGAAAAGTTGTGCTAAAACTGATTCCCAGTCCCTCAGAAGGAAACATAAAGGAGTCTCTTTGAATTTTAGAACAAAAGTTCACAAAGATGCCAAAAGACAAATCTATCCCACAAAAATTTCACTCTTTCTTCGCAAACATCTTTAATAACTTCTTACTTCTTTCCAACCAAATAACCCAAGAAACAGCCTAGACACAACTCCACTGAAAGCAAAATAAATAATGATAGCTGACATCACCCAAGCAACTCTTGGTTCCTCGAAAATCTCGAACTATAACCTCAAAGCAACTGAATAATGAAGATTAAATGATCAACACTCTCCCATTCCCCTATAGACATTGCACACCTATGAGGAGACAATTACATGTGGTGTCAATCATAACATCAGTTAGGGTTCGCATTTGTCAATTTTAGTTCGGTTCAAGTCAAAAGTAAACCTGTTTAATTTAATTTTTAATACTTTTTTTTTAGTTTAAATTAAATTAAATTGAATCAAAATTAAATTAAAATCAAAATGATCAGTTTTAAATAAATTGAATTGAATCTTAAATCAAATTTTAAATCGAATCAACAAATTTAATTCGATTCAATTTAATTTTCAATTAATCTTCCGATTGCCCACCCCTAATTTTTTGTTTAACCATATTGTGCTTGAACCACGGTGTTGTGATGTTGAACATAATTGATTTTATTTCTTCTAATTTTGAACCTGCTCAATTTGTTTCAATTAAAAAAGCTTTTATTTTGCTTTAGCAGATGATTGTGTATTTATTTTTGTGGTTGTCTCCTTGCAGGTTTTAGTGGGGACTCTCATTTTAGAATGGTTCACTCTTTGAAGGATGCTGATGGTCCTTTCTTTTTCGTGGAGTTGATACCTATCTTCTGCTCTGATTCTAGACTACAATACCTATCTTCTGCTCTGAACATAGGGATGGGGCAAGCACCATATTTGAGGAAGCTGAGAGTATCTCAGTTGGGGAGATCATGAAAAGTCCAACTTTAAGTGAGGGTTTGGATTGGGCTAGGGCTAATAATAAGTGAAGGCTAAGACAGATTTGGGATTTTATTGAATTGAAGTGGATGAAGAGTTAGGGTTAGTGAATCGTAATTCAGTTTATATTTTGTAAATTTTGATTGCAATTGAATTCTATAAAGGGTAAAAAAAAATATTTTTTATTTGTTGAAGAAAGATGGTTGAACTTAGTTTTTTTTATAATTTTTTTTAATTATTATATTATTAAAAAGATTTAAAAAATAAATATTATTAAGTTATTATTGAAAAGTCAAAATATTTATAAAATAATTATGTATTTTCATTTATTGTTTAACAGTAAAATAGTTATTTTATTATCTTTTTAAATTTAGAAAAAATATATTTTAAATTTTTTATATAATTATGTTAATTTTAACAAAATATTTTTTAATGGATGAACATCACTGCATATTTCTTAAACTTAAGGGTATTTATAATAATTACCTAAGTTTAATCGACGGTAACTTTATTAACGGTAAAGGTATTGATGTTTTTTTATACCATAAGCGAGTAACTATGGATTGACATTAACATCTCAAAAACTCATTAAAACCAACTAACAAGATTTATAATTCAAAATTAATAAAATATACCAAATCACAACAATGTACACATAACCACTTTAAAAGTAGCTACGGATTGACATTACTAACTAAAGAATAGAAAACATATAAATAAATGTTTACATGGATTCAAAATACATGTCCATTGATTCAGGTCATATTAGTTGTACTAGCATAAAATTCGGATGTAAATATCTTAATTTAATGATGCATGTCATATTACTTTAGAGTATTTTTAATTTAATTTATCAGCTTTTGTTTGTGAAAGTGGAGCATCAGCCCTTGTTCGGAAGGCATCTGCCATAGGATAGGATTGAACTGTGTTTATATTTTTAAGACAATGCAGTTGTAAGTTTCTTTTTGAGTCATTTTCAAGTATTATCTTAAACATTTTTTATTGCAAATGATACGGTATTTATTAAATAATGATGATGTAATAAATTATTTTGTAAGTTATAAAATTCGTAACACTTTATTTGGGATTATAAAAGTTGAAATAACATAATATAATATTATTCTTTTTCTTGTTTTATAGGTATAATTTTTAATTTGTAAGATTATATTTACATAGTTTGAATACTAAATTTGTGTAGTCACTAATTAGTAATATAATAATTAAGATATAAAATTTATATCTGATATTATAATTTTTGTATTATTTTTTTTATTATTATCTCCTTTCTTGATAATTGTGCACCTTGATCATTTTGTCTAACCATAAGAGATTGCCCTCTTTATATCCGGTTCCAAAGTAATGTAGTCATAACGGAACTTCGCATTCCAATTTATTGCATTCAAGATCAGTCCTTTAGAAAACATATGCAAAATAGTCCCTAATTATGCCAATGTTTCAAAACTTAAACCCCTTCATCAAATTAAATTGCCGTCAAGTGAAAGTATGATTATTATTGGGGAAATTGCCACTTTAAAATTGTAATGTTTAGGGATGCCTTGTTGTGCGGAAGAGTTGGTTGAGTAATGATTATATAAATTCACGGTGACGACGTTAGTAGAAAAATGTGACAAAAATAAACAAAAGGAGAAAACACAATAATTTATGTGGTTCAGCTTTAAGTCTACGTCCACGGGTAAAGACACAAAAGAATATTTCACTTATAACAAATAGAAGTCTATAATTGTTGTAAATAATCCTCACAACCCAAAACTCCAATACACCCAATTTGCTCAATAAAACACTTGACTAATGAAATTGCATAAATATGTAATTTCTCTCAAATGCTCTCAAATACTTCTAATGTCTCACACATTTTATCTTTTGATATTGTCTCTATTTATAGCAAAACCATAGCACACAAATATTGACATTTGTGTGTGAAAGACAAAATAAAAAACTATCAATTTAGGCACAAGTTTGGTGCCTACCAAACTTCTTCAAGTATCAAATATTGGGTGCTAATTTCTTTAAATAATTCAAGTCAATATTTCAACAAATCTTCACCTTGACTTGAATAATCAAAACTTCCAGAGAAATATGTTTCAATGTCTTTATCCATTAATCTGCAATCTTTAAATTATTAGAATATTGATCAAGTTAAGACAGTGCTTAAACTTGATCGTTGTAACCACCTTGGTCATCATATCTGTAGGATTGTCACCAGTGTCAATCTTTTGAAGAAGTATCTTCCCTTCTTCAATAATCTCCAGCACAAAGTGATATCGTACGTCAATATGCTTCGTACATGCATGAAAAACTTGATTCTTTGCTAAGAAGATAGCACTTTGACTATCACAATACACATTAATGTGCTTCTGATTAAGACCCAAGTTTTTCAGCTACCCTTGTAACCAAATAGCCTCTTTAACAGCCTCTGTAACTGCCATGTACTCGGCCTCTATGGTCGACAAAGCAACGGTAGACTGTAAAGTAGACTTCCAACTTACTGGACCTTTTGCAAGTGTAAACACATAACCAGTAATTGATCGTCGTTTATCATCATCATCAGTATAATTAGAATCAATGTACCCAATAACATCTTGACCAATAGTATCATCCTGCTTAAATACCAAACCAACATCTACAGTATTTAAAATGTACCGTAAAATCCATTTAACAGCTTCCCAATGTCTTCTACTAGGATTGTGCATATACCTGCTCACTCTACTGACAGCTTGTGAAATATCAGGCCTTGTACACACCATTGCATACATCAAGCTATCAACTGCATTGGAGTATGGAACTTGTAGCATATACTTTCTTTCTTCATCAGTAGTTGGAGACAATGATACAGAAAACTTGAAATGAGAAGCAAGTAGTGTACTTACCGGTTTAGACTGCTCATTCATGCCAAAATATTATAACACCTTCTTCAGATATTGTCTTTGGGACAAAATAACGTTGCTTTTAGTTCTATCTCTGAAAATTTCCATACCAAGAATCTTTTTGGCTTCACCCAAATCCTTCATTTCAAATTCTTGATTAAGTTGAATCTTAAACTTTTCAATCTCACTTTGCTCTTGGATGCAATTAACATATCATCAACATATAAGAGTAAATATATGAAGGTTCCATCATGTAGCTTGCGAAAATACACACAATGATCAAGTTTAGTCATTGTGTACCTTTGGCCCTTCATGAATTGATGAAATCGTTTATACCACTGCCTCGGAGTGCTTTAAGCCATACAATGATTTCGTCAATTTACAAACTCAATCTTCTTTTCTAGCAACTTTGAAACCCCCTAACTGAGTCATATAGATTTTCTCTTCTAAATCACCGTGTAAGAATGCGGTCTTCATATCAAGTTGAACTAGTTCAAGATTAAATTGTGCAACCATGGCTAGCAACACTCGGATGGAAGAATGCTTCACAACTGGAGAAAAGACTTTATTATAATCAATTCCTTCATTCTGAGCATATCCTTTAGCTACCAACCTAACCTTATAACGAACTTTATTTTTATCAGGAAATCCTTCTTTCTTTGCATATACCCATTTGCACCCAATTGCCTTTTTACCCTTGGGTAGTGTAGCTAGCTCCCAAGTCTTATTCTTCTCAAGAGACTCTATTCTTCATTCATAGCTTGCTTCCATTGTTTACTTGTTGGAATGCAAATTGCCTTTGTATAAGTTGAAGGAATGTTGTCATCTATAATTGAAAGTGTATAAGCCAACATATTAATAAATCGAGCAAGTTTATGAATTTCTCGTCGTGGCCTTCTAACTGCAATTGTATCTTGTTGCTGTGGAGGTTCTTGGGTTGAAACCTCTTCTTTATCTTCATAATTGTCATCAACTACATCATCTAAAACTCTTTCTGGCTCCACCTGCTGTGGAAAACTACTGGACTTGTCTTCCTTTTAAAGCTCTCATTGATTAACTTGTTTCAGCATAGCAGATTCATCAAAAGTTACATCCCTGCTGAAGACTATCTTTCTTGAAGTAGGACACCAAAGTCGATATCCCTTTACTCCAGTGGTTATACCCATGAACAATACTTTTTAGGCTCGTGGGTCTAACTTAGATTCCTTTACATGCTAATAAGCCATAGATCCAAAAACATGTAACGAATCATAATCAGTAGCAGGTTTACCTGTCCAGACTTCCATAGAAGTTTTACCTTTAATGGCAGTTGATGGTAAACGATTGATAAGATGACACATATATACTACTACCTCAGCCCAAAATTTCTTGCCTAATCCAGCATTAGATAACATACATCGAACTTTCTCTAGTATAGTCCGATTCATGCTTTCCGCCACCCCATTCTGCTATGGTGTATCTCTAATAGTGAAGTGCCTAACAATTCCTTCTTTTTGGCATACTTGGAGAAAAGGATCATTCTTATATTCACCACCATTATTTGATCAGAGCCTTTTAACCTTTCTACCAGTTAAATTTTCTACCATCTTTTTTCATTTAAGGAAAATACTCATCACTTCACTTTTATTTTTCATCATATATACCTACACTCTTCTCGAAAAATCATTAATAAAAGTAACAAAATAGTGCATACGTCCAATCGAAGCAGTTTTGGTAGGTCCTCAAACATCTGTATGAATATAATCCAACATCTCTTTAGTGGAGTGGATTGCAGCATCAAACTTCACTCTAGTTTTCTTTCCCATTACACAATGTTCACAGAAATCTAGTTTGCAGGACTTTTCACCTTTCAATAAGTCTTGCCTTGCCAATGCTTGCAAAGCTTTTTCACCAGCATGACCAAGACGTATGTGCCATAACCTGGTTGCATCCAAATTTGCATCTTTTTCAGAGATTGCTGATGCAGATCCAATAACTGTAGTACCATGATAGTAGTACAAGTTATTTCTTCTTATGCCTTTCATCACTGTCAATGCACCCAACACTACCTTTAAGATTCCATCTTTTACAGTGATTGTATGCCCTCTCGATTCCAAAACTCCTAATGAAGTAAGATTCTTCTTTAAGTTTGGTACATAACGGACATCAGCCAGAACTTGGATTGATCCGTCATGATTCTTCAAGTGAATTGTACCCATCCCAGTTATTTTATAGGTATCATTATTTCCTATATAAACAACTCCTCCATCCAGCTCCTTGAAGCTTGAAAACCACTCCTTGTTAGGACACATGTGATAAGTATAACTTGAATCTAGAATCCATTCATCAGAATAACATATTAATGATGTGCCCACTAGGCTAAAATCAGATGTATCATCTCCTTGTTCAACAACATATGTATCAGAAATAGTCTTGCCTTTATCTTTCTTTTGCAACTTAGGGCAATTCTTTTTCCAATGCCTTTTTTCTAGACAAAAGGCATATTCATCCTTTGTAGGTCTTCCTTTGGACTTGCTTCTCTTTCCAGGTTTGCGGCTTGATAAACGACCTCTTGCTATTAAGGCTTCCCCTGATGTATCACAGTGATCTCGTTTATCTTTATTCTGAGTTTCACTGTTATGCAAAACTATGCATACAGCATCAAAGGTAACTTTATCCTTCCCATGAAGCAAAGTGGTGGTGAGATGATCATATTCATCTGGAAGGGAGTTTAGGAGTAACAAAGCCTTATCTTTATCTCCAATTTCTTCATTTAAATTGGAAAAATTAGCAATTATCTTGTTGAAGGCATTTACGTGATCATTCATGGACATTCTCGATGTGTATGTGAATCGAAACATTTTTTTTTCAAATAAAGCCTACTTTCAAGGCTTTTCTTCATATACTTGTCTTCTAGCTTCTCCCACAATTTCTGTGCTAATGTCTCCTTCATGACAAAATATTTATGCTCCTTAGTAAGACATAGTCAAATAGTACCGCATACTTACTTGTTGATCCTTTTCCACTCTTTGTCATTCATATCTTCAGGCTTTTCTTCAAGAGCTATGTCTAAATCTTGTTGATATAGAGCATCAAGTACTTTACTTTGCCACATACCAAAATTATTGGTACCATCAAAATTTTCTACTTTAAACTTGGCATTTGTTACCGTGTGCCTTGATGACGAAAACTTAATTGATGTCTCGGCCATTTTTTTGTACATGTGAATAGTATTTTTATGAACAGTACTATATACAATATAAGTGAACAATAATTATTACTCAACATAATTCAACAGTATCAAACTAACAATGTCTATATGTCTATTCATATGAATTATACACTAGAAAAGTTCTCAGAAAAGACTGGAGGGGTCATAAATGGTCCCACTTAAAATCCAAACTCTTTAGGCAATATTAGCCTTTTTGACAGAACTTTCCTAAACATGTACAATCCACACTACTACACCAGGCTCTGATATAAATTGTTGTGCGGAAGCATTGGTTGAGTAATAATTATACAAATTCACGGTGACGACGTTAGTAGAGAAATGTGGCAAAAATAAACAAAATGAGAAGACACAATAATTTACGTGATTCGGCTTTAAGCCTACGTCCACGGATAAAGAAACAAAAGAATATTTAACTTATAACAAATAGAAGTATACAATTGTTGTAAATAATCCTTACAACCCAAAACTCCAATACACCCAATTTGCTCAATAGAACACTTGACTAATGAAATTGCATAAATATGCAATTTCTCTCAAATCTCTCAAATGCTTTCAAATACTTCTAATGTCTCACACATTTTATCTTATGAAATTGATTCTATTTATAGCAAAATCATAGCACACAAATATTGACATTTGTGTGTGAAAGACAAAATAAAAAACTATCAATTTAGGCACAAGTTTGGTGCTTACCAAACTATCTTCAATTGTCAAATATTATGTGCTAATTTCTTTGAATAATTCAAATTAATATTTCACATGCCTAACATTTAAAAAATATCTATTGCACCTTTTAGGGGTGAAAATGGTCTATTTTAATGATAAAAATAGTAGTAAAAATATATTTTAGAGATAAAAATGATAACAAAAAGTCTTTAAAATATGTAATTGTTAATTTTTAAAATACCAAGAGACTAAGTAAGTCAATAAAAATACAAAGACTAAACTATTAATTATTTTTATTATTATTGAAAGAATTAAAAAAAATCATCAAAAATTCTTTTTTTTAAAAAAAACATAAATTTTATTCGCAAAACCAAATTTATTATAAGAGACATTCAAATCACAGTAAATAGATAGATCAAAATTCCTAAATGACCCATTACAATAAACATTTGGGAAGACCAATACACTCTTCCTAACGTCTAGACAAGGAAAGATACTACATAAGGATATCCATATCCTCATTATCAGATATCGAGCGCATTAAAAATTTGAGCTTCATCATTAAAACCCTGCTATAGCTTTAACACCCTTCATTATCAATTTTGGTCTTTTTGTCTCGGTATTGTATCAAATGATCTAAAATCACACATAATTTGTAATAATTCACCCTCAATTTACGGCTACGTCCATTGTCACTATAAATTTTAATATGTTAAAAAAGAATTACACAGCTTATTGCGAAAGTCAATCAGAATGGTACATTAAATTCATTTTTGGAGACTCTAAGCCTCTAATATCTTAAAATGACATCTAGGTAGTAGAGTTTATGAGAAAACAAATAAAAAGGAGGAAGAAAGCAGACCGTGTTCCATTAATGAGAGAGCACTAAGAGCTGCTCCCTCCCGTGGAAAAGAAGAAAGAAAAAGGCGAAGAGAAGTTTCGGGAGAAAGAGAGAGGAGAACTAAAAAACTTGGAATTATGTGTATTGAGAAAGACAATTTAACTGAGTCTAATTTACTGAATACATAAATTTTTTAGTACTCCTTTGTCCTTCTAACAACACCGACTTAAGATAATATAATGTTTTTGTAACAAATACTGTGATACAAATACAATCCTAGGCATGTATATGTATTAAGTATTTTACGTTCTATTTGTAGAAGCAACAACAAATAAATATATTTTTATATTGATATAATATTATTCACTTTGAGACTGAACCTTCTATAAATTTGCTCTTAATCTTTATCTTAAAAAATCTCTTATAGATCAAAAAATTATTCATTTTTTTATATATTTACGATCTTTTCTATTTTTTATCAATGTCAAATCTGATTTGCTTTTTCACACTATTAGTAATCAATATTAGTTTAAGATTAAAGTTAATACAAATCAATACTCATCATCTACTCATAAAAAATGAAAAAAAAAAAAGTAGTCCATTTCCCAGTATATAAATATATAAATATATAATTGTTAATAATAATTT
Source organism: Ailanthus altissimus (assembly GCA_946807835.1). Lineage (NCBI taxonomy): Eukaryota > Viridiplantae > Streptophyta > Magnoliopsida > Sapindales > Simaroubaceae > Ailanthus > Ailanthus altissimus. The sequence continues at coordinate 293,076 of OX327709.1, forward strand.
ATGTAATGTATGTATATGTCCAACTCAAATTTCCAAATAGTTTAGTTAAACGACAGTAACAGAAGAGCAAATAATTGATTTATTCATAGAATCACAAATTCCCATAAAGGAAATCTTGCTTCCAACTCAATGGCACGCTTTCTAGCAGATTGGTAATACTCAGACTCTTTAAACCAGAATATAAGTGGAGGTTTTCCCCGAAAACGTGGTTTACAAGGATCAATAATTATCTTCTCCAAAAGATGAGCTCTCTCAATCAGATATGGCACAAACTCAGCATCAGTTGTATGCCCCACAAAGCCTACCAATTCCACCACTCTAACGCTTAATGTGCTGACACTACTTAAATATGGGTGATCCTTGACGGTCCTTACTGATCCAGATGAGGGGTTTACTTCATATAACTGAGAGAAGGTTAAAGGCATGCAGTTCAGTTGTTTCATGACAAGAGGCACATCAAAAAATCAAAATTCAGCAACAAAAAGAGAAAAGTACATTCACCTCCAATGTAAATTTATATAACATAGGAGATGCTTTCAATAGAGCAGCACAAGGAAGGAGGCAATCGTCGTCTAATAACCGGATTCTCATTTCCAGATGCTTGAGATTATATAATTCAGGCACATCGTAGGGGACTTGTTCAGGTGGCTGAAAATTTTTGATAAAAATAAGAAAACGAAAAATGCATCAATGTCTAGACATATTTTTAAGATGAAAGAATCAATATAACAATACCATACTCACAAGAAGACGACGTAGGTCTAACTTAAGTGTGTGTAGCTGCATAAGCAAACTTGAATGCCAGCAAATTTCATTCACTAAGCTGCCGAAAACATCCAAAGCAAAAGATACCTCCACAAGATTTGGAACGTTTTCAAAAGAAACAGATTTTATTGATTTACCATATTCAAAAGTTGTGAGACTAGGAGCCTGAAGTTCAAGATCCTCCAGGCAAGGCAAAACATCTAACTTTAAGTACCTCAACTTAAGAGATGGACCAGAAACTTTAAGACTTGTCAAACACATAGCACGTGTGACACTTAACACCTCAAGAGAAGGACAATAAGATAACAAATGCTCAAGAAACTCTCCCGTTATACCTACATTCTCCAAGCTTAGGGAAGAAAGAGAGGTAAAGCTGGTATTACTATGATGTAAAGATGGAAAAGTGTATTGGGCAGTAGACCGTGAGTAAATACCAACTTGAGTGAAGTTCAACTCAAGTCTTTGAACTCTCTTCTCTGCAGCAAACTTGATCCAATTCTCAACATCGCTCTTGGAGTTGGAGTCCAAGTCAAAACAAATACTTAATTCCTTCACGGTTTGGCCTTGGAGTGATCTCAGAACTTGGTTGACCCACTTCACAAATTTATGCCTTTCTACCTCAAGTGGCTCACTTCCCAAACTCAGTTCGAAAGGGGCATTTAAGTCTGCCCATGTGAGCGGATTGTGAAGGTTCAAACAACCATTAAACCACTTCCACAAATATTTCCATCTACTTGATAGTACGCTGGTCCTCGCTGCTTCTTTGATGGTCATGTGAGACAAAACGTTCACGAGAATATCATCGGGGAGTTCGTTAATACGTTCACCAAAGGATCTATAATCTCTTTTTCTTCTCCTATTGCAAGGAAGAAGAGACGGCGTCGTATCTGAGAGAATTAACCAAAACTCAGAAATTAAATTAGCAATCAAAACATTAAAACAACATTCTTTAGCCATGTGATGTAAGTTCCTAACCTGAAGTGTGAAAGGGAGACTCCATCTGATTCGTACAAGATTTAGATAGTCGTGACATGTATTAGGATTTGAATCCTAAAAATTTTAAAAACACTCGTTAAACAACAGTTTCTAAGGAAGAATGCACTTTAAATCTCAAATAGAAACCACCAACTCTTTTTTATTTTTGTTTTGCATTCGCTCAATCTACTCCGAGAATGTCTAAATTACTCGCCTTCTGTCCAGAACGATAATACTTCAGATCAATGACCAACAAAAATATAGTATAATTCGTCCCGAGATCCGAACAAAAAAACAAAAGGGTACGCACCTTATTCGCGATATAGATATTGATCTCTTGGCAATTTCTCTGTATTTGGAGATAATCGTTCTTCATCCATCGACAAACGCTTCTTGGAGGACGAAGGACTTTATTTGCATATAACGTGTAATTTTGTGATGTACCCGGAGTCGTCGTTATTTTAGGTTAAGGATTGTTATAGATAAGTAATATCGCATTGAAAAGTCACGTAAAAAGGAAAAAAAAAATTAAAAGAGTAAGTGGCTATATAATAAAATTAACCAAACTACCTGGCACACTAAAAACAATTAACGAAATAGGTTGGCTTTCGGCTCAAGGGACTTATTTTTGGATGAATGATAAGCACTTAATTCATGACTCTGATATACAGTATGCTTATGTTTTATCTGCAAATACTATTTCAAAATTTCAATACCAAATTATGATATGAAAATATAGTGCTAAAGGCGGTGAAGTAGATAATACGAGTCAAATTAAACCCTAGTATTTCAAACCCAATTTTTTTTTAAAATAATTAAACAAATTAAAGATTTTATTAATTAATTAACAAATTATAAGTTAATTTAACGTAATTATTATAAATTTACAAGTTAATTAATAAATTATAAGTTTTTTTTCAACATTTTATCTTAATTTATATTCATGACTTTATTTAAGAAAATTGATATTCAAGATTAATTAAACTATCAATAATAAATTAGAGTTGAAATTACAATATTTAACGTAATTAAAATTAAAATTAGATTTAAAATTATATATAATGTAATTGAAATTAAAATTAGATTTGAAATTATTACATTTAATGTAGATAAAATTAAAATTAGATTTTGATTATAACATTTAACATAATTGAAATTAGATTTGTGATTTAAAATTATAACATTTAACGTAATTGAAATTAGAATTAGAATAAAAAATATAATATTTAACGTAGTTAAAATTAAAATTGAAATTAGAATATAACACTTAGTATAATTGAAATTGAAATTAGATTTTCGATTTACGATTTGAAATTATACATTTTACATAATAGAAATTAAAATTGAATTTTGAATTATAATATTTAATGTAGTTAAAATTAAAATTGGATTTGAATTTGGATTACAATATTTAATGAAATTGAAATTAGAATTAGAATTGAAATTTTAACATTTAACGTAGTTGAAATTAAAATTAAAATTGGATTATAATATTTAACATATTTGAAATTAGAATTGGAATCGAAATTATAATATTTAATATAATTAAAATTAAAATTGGAATCAAAATTATAACATTTAACAAAATTAAAATTAGAATTGGATTTAGAATTATAACATTTAATGTAATTGAAATTAGAATTAGATCAAAATTATAACATTTAATTAAAATTAGATTTGGAATTATAATCTTTAATGTAGTTGAAATTAAAATTTGATTTGGATTATAACATTAATGTAATTAAAATTAAAATTTAATTATAACATTTAACATAATCAAAATTAAAATTGAAACTATAACATTAAACATAATTGATATTAAAATTGGATTTGAAATTATAATATTCAATGTAATTGAAATTAAAATTAGAATTAGAATTGTAATATTTAATATAATTGAAATTGAAATTGGAATGCGATTTGAAATTATAACATTTAACATAATTCAAATTAGAATTGGAATCGAAATTATAATATTTAACGTTGTTGAAATTGAAATAAAAAATATAATATTTAACTTAATTGAAATTGAAATTGGAATTAGAATTATATGTTTAACGTAATTGAAATTAAAATTAGAATTAAACTTATAGCACTTAACGAATTAAAATTGAAATTAGAATTGAAACTAGAACATTTAACATAATTGAAATTAAAATTAGAATTAAAATTATAATATTTAATGTAATTAAAATTAAATTTACCGATTTGTAGTTATAACATTTAATGTAATATAATTTAGAATTAGAATCAAAATTATAACATTTAATGTAGTTAAAATTAAAATTATAATTAAAATTATAAAATTTAATATAACTAAAATTAAAATTAAAATATTTAACATAATTAAAAATAAAATTATAATATTTAATATAATTAAAATTTTTTTAATTAAAATTAGAATAGGTTATATTAATCAAATAAGAAATTAATAATAAAAATTATTAAAGTCTAAAAAATTAAAATATAAATTTTAAGCAAAAAAAAATATAAATTTAAAACAATTACAGACAACAAAGGGATCCAAAATTTGTAGAACCAAAATATAAATTTGGACCAATTATAGACAGGGGCTAAAAATATCTCATATCTAAAATAGTCCCGGTTCGGTCGGGACACATCTCATTCCAAACTTTGTCTTGATCAGTAACCGGTCCCGATTTGCCAACACTTAGGTACAGGAACATTTGGCTCACATAATTTGATTGAACCTAGGACAGTTGGTTCAAGAATTTGGAACCTCCAGCTGCTGGGTGTTTTAAAGCGAAATAGATGCTGCTCTTGATACTGGAAATCACTTGGTCAGTTTGGGCATGATTGTTAGGAATGAAGCTGGCAAAGTGTGTTTCGTCTTTGCCAAATCTTTGATCGGTACTTTTTCCCTTTCACTACAAAATGTTTGGCACTTTATCATGGTGTTTTTGCGGACACATCAAATAATTTTTCAATGCATAACATTAATCGATATTAGTTCAGGATCAAAGTTATATTACAAACCTGATTCAAAAAAAAAAAAAGTTATATTACAAACCAATACCCATCATTTGCTCATTAAAAATGAAAAAAAAATGGAAGTAGTCCATTTCCCAGTATAACTTACGTAATATATGTATATGTCCCACTCAAAATTCCAAATAGTTTAGTTAATTGATAGTAACAGAAGAGAAATAATTCATTTATTCATACAATCATAAAGTCCCATAAAGGAAATCTTGCTTCCAACTCGGTGGCAAGCTTTCTAGCAGATTGGTAATGCAGACTCCTCGAACCAGAATCTAAGTGGAGGTTTTCCCATAAAACATGGTCTACACGGATCAATAATTATCTTCTCCAAAAGATGAGCTCTTTCAATCAGATATGACACAAACTCGGCGTCAGTTATATGCCCCACAAAGCCTACTAATTCCACCAGTCTAATGCTTGATGTACTGACACTACTTAAATATGGGTGATCCTTGACGGTCCGTACTGATCTAGACAAGGGTTTTGCGCTAACTGAGACAATGTAAAAGACAGTTCAGTTGGTTCATGATCGTGAGATACATCTGTTAAATTGGTGATTTAAAATTATTACTTGATTGTTATTGATTTAATTTTTAATTTAAAAATAAATTTAAAATTAAACAGAGGTGAAAATAAACTAAGAAGGGATTGAAAATTATTATAATAGTATTTAGAAGTAGGGCATAACATAAAATATAGGAAGTCTTTTTTAAGTTGGAGTGTTTTCGGCGTTAGAGTTGGCCAGCAAAATGTACAGTATCACAACGCTGATTTTCTAGTGCTGCGGCACTAGTATTGTTTATGGTATAATTCATTGACTTCAAAATTCATATAAATATCCTTTTTCATTTTTAGGGCTTGGGAGTTCGAAAAATAGAAAGAAAAACATTGTATATTGTTTAATCCACCCCTAGAGCTTTAAATTTCTCATTTGTAATCATTGTAATGCTAAGAATCAATAAAGATGCTCGAATTCTTGATTCATTATGGACGTAGGCGTATTTGATCAAACCACATATATTTTGTATGAGGTATGCATATTTTTTATTATTTCTACGTATAATCTTAGTGATTGATCTTCTAATTCATAGAATTACTTCATGCTTATGATATATTGTGGTGTTGCAATATATTGGTGTATTTGAAAGTTTGACTATCAAATTCAGTATTAGAGCATAGTAATTAGTTCCTAATACGAATATGTCGGGTATTGATTTTACTTACATAATCTAGTAGTTCCTATAGTGTTCGTAATTGTCTTTGTGCAATTGATAGTGGATTAATAGTACTAGGGTTGTTTGTATTTGGTGTTCTCTAAGTGAATGGGCAGTTTACACCAACAAACTGGTATCAGAGTACATTGTACGAATTTGATATAATTATGGCATCCAGAAAGTATGAAGTTGAGAAATTTATTGGGTATAATAATTTTAATTTATGGAAGGTTAAGATTATAACTTTGTTAGAGTGTTTAGGATTTGAATTAGCCCCAGAGGATACCTCTAGTCTAAGTGGGAAGCCTACAACATCTTCAAGTGATCTTGATCTGCAAACGATTGATAGAAAAGCTCGTAGTGAAATAATTCTGTCATTAGGTGATGAAGTGTTGAGGGAGGCTGGTAAAGAGAAAACTGCTCTTGGTCTTTGGAAGAAACTTGATAATTTGTATATGACGAAGTCGTTAGCTAATCATTTATATGTCAAGAATAGGTTATTTCAATTGTCTATGGTTGAGGAAACTTTGGTTAAAGACCACATTAATGTTTTTCATAAGATTGTCATTGATCTTGAGATCATAGATGTAAAGATCAGTGAGAAAGATAAAGCACTAATCTTATTGAGTTCACTACCTTTGAGTTATGAGTATTTTATGGATACACTCATGTATGACAGAGAGACTTTAATGGTTTCAGATATTAAAGCCTTGTTGAATTATAAGGAATTGACCCAAAAATCAGAGTCTTCAAGTAGTACTCAAGTAGTGCAGTTAGTTAGGCTGCAATGAGAAGACCGTTGGTAGAAATGCATTGCAAAAAGGTGATTCATGATCAGAACTCGGTGGAAAGTCCAAGAAGTGTTACTTTTATAGAAAATAATGGCACTTGATAAGGGACTGTCTGGAGAGGAGAGCTAAAATGTAAGAGAAAAGACCAGAAGCTAATGCTGCAATAGCCTATGAGTTAGACTACAAAATTATAGAGGCATTGGTGGCTTCAAATGGTAAAATGGCTGGTGTGTGGATACTTGACGGTAACAGGTCCTTGTTTGCTGATTATCATTCCATTGATGGTAATAAATTGGTGGGCGGTGATATAACTTATAAAGTTATTGTGATTAGTGGTGTGAGGATAAAATTACATGATGAAAAAAATTAGGGAAGTGCAGAATGTGAGATATGCTCCTAGTCTTAAGAGAAACTTGATTTTTCTAAGTATGCTAAATCAAGAGAGATGTTCGTTCAAGGCTGAAAAATGATTACTTATAGTAGTATGAGGGATGGTTACTATTATGCATGATGATAAGCGCAATGGTCTATTTATGCTTTTTGAAAATGTTATAAGAACATACGTTATTGATGAGTATGTCAAGAGAGATTCAACACATGTTGTTGAAAAAGCATAATCCTATTCAAAGTTAGCATGTGTCATTAAGAGATTGCATTCCAACTCCTTTGCATGCATTATTGTTGAAGAGAAGTATAGAGAGAGATATAGCATCTGAGTGGTACTCACCTGGATGGTGAAGGATGGAAGAAAATAGCTAATAAGAAAGATGTTGGGAAGTATAAATTGCAACCATCAGAGCATTGTGGTCTATGTAATTCTTTTAATATGTTAAAAAAGAATTACACCCCCTATTACAAAAGTTAATCTGCATGGTACATTTATTTTAAGAGACTCTAAGCATCTAACATCTTAAAATGACATCTAGGTAGTAGAGTTTATTCTCCCAGTAAAAAATAAAAAGCAAATAAAAAAAGAGGAAGAAAGTAGACCGTTTCATTGATGAGAGAACTCTAAGAACTGCTCCCTCCCATAGAAAAAAAGAAAGAAGAAGGTGAAGAGAAGTTTCAGGAAGAGAAAGGATAACCGAAAACCCTGGAACTTTGAAAATTGAGAAAGACAACTTAAATGGGTCCAATTTACCCAATAGATAAGTTTCTTGATACTTCTCATTTTTGCATCTCACATCCACATTAACTTAAGATACCAAAATGTTTTTGTAACAATATTATGGTACAAATATAACTAAGACATGTATATGTAATATAGTCTAAGTATTTTACATACTACTAGTAATCAATATTAGTTCAGGATCAAGGTTATTATAAACCAATACCCATCATCTGCTTATCAAAAAAAAAAAAAAAGAGCTGTCCAGTATATATATAAGTAAAAAAATTATTAAAAATAACTTATATAATGTTATAATATTTAATATAGTTAAAATTAAATTTAAATATTTAACAAAATTGAGCTTAAAATTATAATATTTAATATAATTAAAATTTTAATATAATATTAATAAAATAAAAAGTTAATAATAAAAATTATTAAAGTCCAAAAAATTTTCAAAATTAAATTTTAGTCAAAAATATAAATTTAAACCAGTTAAAAACATGGACAAAAAATATCGTATGTCCAACCCTTCCCATCTTAGTTCGAGTCAAGAAATATTCCATCCCAAACTTTGAATCAATTAAGATAAATTTTCTATCTACATTAAGACAGATTTCTCTACCTCGACGGACATGAAATCGGTCGGGTCCTGTCCCAGTCTTGCCCACCTCTCGGTACACGGACATTTGACTCACATAATTTGATTGAAAAGACAGCAAGCGCTCGGACAGTTGGCTCAAGAACTTGGAACTCTAGCTTCTGGGTGTTTTAAAACGAACATAGATGCTGCTCTTGATACTGGGAAGCACTTGGTCGATTTGAGCATGGTTGTTAGGGATGATGCTGGCAACGTGTGTTTCGTCTTTGCCAAATCTTTTATCGGTATTTTTTCCCCTTCACCGCGGAATGTTTGGCGCTTTATCATGGTGTTTCTGCAGACATGTGAAATAATTTTCCTCTGCATAACATTAATCGATAGTAGTTCAGGATCAAAGTTATATTACAAACCAATACCCATCATCTGCTAATAAAAAACGACCAAAATGGGAGTAGCCCGTTTCCCAGTATATATATATATATATATATATATATATGAGCAAGAAATTGTTAATAATAATTTAAGTAATGTACGTAAATGTTAAACTCAAAATTCCAAATAGTTTAGTTAATTGACAGTAACAGAAGAGGAAATAATTGATTTATTCATAGAATCACAAATTCCCATAAAGGAAATCTTGCTTCCAACTCAATGGCACGCTTTCTAGCAGATTGGTAATACACAGACTCCTTGAACCAGAATATAAGTGGAGGTTTTCCCAGAAAACATGGTTTGCAAGGATCAATAATTATCTTCTCCAAAAGATGAGCTCTCTCAATCAGATATGACACAAACTCAGCATCAGTTGTATGCCCCACAAAGCCTACCAATTCCACCACTCTAACGCTTAATATGCTGACACTACTTAAATATGGGTGATCCTTGACAGTCCGTACTGATCCAGACGAGGGTTTTGCGTAATATAACTGAGACAAGGTAAAAGGCAGTTAAGTTGGTTCATGATCGCGAGGCACATCAGAAATCAAAATTCAACAACAAAATGAGAAAAGTACATTCACCTTCAATGTAAATTTATATAACCTAGGAGATACTTTCAAGAGAGCAGCACAAGGAAGGAGGCAATCGTCGTCTGATAACCGGATTCTCATTTCCAGATGCTTGAGATTATATAATTCAGGCACATCATAGGGGACTTGTTCAGGTGGCTGAAATAATTTGATAAAAATAAGAAAACGAAAAAAAGCATCAATGTCTAAGACATATTTTTAAGATGAAAGAATCAATATAACAATACCATACTCACAAATAATACGAGTCACAATAAGAATCATAGCTTTCTAGATAGGCAATATAAGTTAATTGGTTCGATAAAAATAATAGAATAGGAGAGAAAACTACCTCCCACATTTATCAACAACCCATTTTTTTATAAACACATTCTAATTTATGTTTAAAATGGAAGGATCGACGACCCTTTTTTATATAAATTTTAGGGCTTTGAATGAAAAAAATATAATAATGAAACTTTAATATTAGTGAGATAAATTGACATGACTTGTTCTAAACCTTTCTCAAAAGTCGAAATAAATTTTACGATGATATGAGATTAACATATTCTGTACTCATTACATTTGATATAACGAAACTATATGCCTTATAAAAAATGTACACTTGAAAATAAATATACAAAATATAACAAGTCATGCAATTATATGTGTCGTGAGCCTACCTCAAAATGTAAATACTGTATAATATTATATGAACCTTTGCAACAACTTAAAAAAAATAGAGATAAAATAAGAAAATTGTGAATTTATATACTCAGTGAATAGACATAATTTAAAAATATTATAAACTTTATATGTATTGTAAATAATAATTTTTTATAATAATCTAATACATATAATTTACACTATAAATCTGTAATATAATATCGTGGGATGTCATTGAAAAACAGAGGCTGACAGTTGGCTGGTTGCCCGTTTTCCAACGACGATGGGCAATAAATTTTAATTATTTATTTTATTTTTAAAAATATTTATTAAAATATAAACTAAGTACATAATGACACGGGTCATTTGTAATTAAATATATTATGACATGTGTCCTTTTATTAAAAATATTTGTTAAATATATATTTATTAATTTACTTTTAAAATTATTTATTCCTTTAAAAAAATATTTATTAAACATATAAATCAATTATATGATGACTGTAACTAATTACATTATGACAGGTGTCCTTTTATTTAAAATATATATTTATTAATTTACTTTAAAAATATCCATTCTCTTAAAAAATATATTTATTAAAATATAAACCCATTACATGATAACACGTGCCATTTATAACTAATTATATTATGACACGTGTCTATTATTTAAAATATATATTTATTAATTTACTTTTAAAAGTATTTATTCCTTAAAAAATATATATTTATTAAAAATATAAACTAATTATATGATGACACGTGTCATTTGTAACTAATTATATTATGACATGTGTACTTTTATTAAAAATATATATTTATTAATTTATTTTAAAAAATATTTATTCTTTCAAAAAATATATATTTATTACAAATATTAATCAATTATATTATAACACGTGTCATCATTAACTTATCATATTATGACACGTTTCATTTTATTATATTTTTTAAAATTTTATATTGTTTTTATTTTTATTTATTTATTATGTAATTAATGATTGGGAGAATATAGATGAACCCCCTTAGTTTGGCCTAAGTGTTTAAAACACCTCATTATTTTCAAAAATACCTTGGAGACCCTTGTTCGTCAATTTTCTCTATTAGTTTTGATAGACAAAAGGGTAAAATTGTATTTAACATAAACATAACTTTATTAGATATGATGTTGAAATAAAACAACCATTAATAATGCCACTTGTCAATAGATGGGGAAAGCTTGTAAGTGCGTACTATTTTGCTCTAAAAAGCTTTATTTGCCTAAAAAATATTCAACAAAAATCAATCTAATTTCTGACTCTATTTCATTCGAACACTTTTAGAAAAAATTTGTTCTCCATTCGAACTTTGCAAACTAACCTGAGACTTTCTCCCTAAATAAAAATAAGTTCTCCATTCGAATGAAAGTATAGAAATCGAAATTCGTTCTTCAGTGAAGGGTAAGTAGGCTTTTAATTTTTTGTGGCTTTAGTTTTTATTAATTTTAAAGTTTTTTTTTATTGTTTAAAAATCTCGAAAATGTGCCTTAATTCCATGATTTGTGTTTTTTGTGGTGGGTTGTGAATTTCATTTCATTGTTTGTGTTTTTTGTGGTGGATAATTGCATTATTAATTTTTCTACTGTGTTGGAGTTGGTTTTGATTTGCATAATACTTTGTTAGTTGTGTTTGAATAAAATGGTTAAATATCATTGTGTTTGATGTTGTTGCAAAAGGATGACATGGAAGATGAATGGAATAGTGTATTTGTAATCTTTAGGGTTATGAGTTTTGAGGACTATACCTACTACATAACACTTAATAGATGTAGTTTAGTTACTTTAGAGTCAATTTTATGTGATAAGGTATTTTATAGACCATTACTGCCATGTGAACGATTCAAGTTATGCCTTAAACTACCATGGTCAGGAGAATTTATAAGGATTGATGATGAGTTGATTAACTTAGTAAATGATTGTGTGAGACAATGATGGCACGAATTGGTAATCAATGTTAAAGTCCTGCCTTTATAGATGTTGACACCTCCACCAGGGCATTCATAAGGTTCTGAGCATATTACCAGATCCAAAAAGACCCCAAATCCAAAATAAAGATATTCATTAACCCATAGATAACTTTGTCCCACCCCTCAAACATTTCCTAACCTATACTAACCCCACTGCCTCCAATACTACCTAACTTAACTTTAATAATTGTGATCCATTATCTCAGGTATGCCAAAATTTACAACTAGATGTGCCAAATCCACCTCATAGGAGAAAAACACAAGATTTTGTGGTCCCAAGTATTGGAACTGAATTCCAATCCCTAATAAGTCAAGAAACCACCTACATTATACTAAACCAACCACATGCAAATGCTTCAACCTATCATATTCCCCACACTACCAGTATAACACAGTAGCCACCCCATTATACCTTAACTACTACCAGGCCAATACAGCAGCCACCTCATTATACCTCAACTACTACCAGGCCAACACAGTAGCAACCCAACAATACCCAAAATACAAGCAGCCCAATATAACAGCCACCCAGTAATGCCCTAAATACAAACAAACCAACATAGCAGCCACGTATTGATGCTCCAAATAAAATCAGCCTTACACAACAGCCACACCTTGAGAATGAAGTATTTTGGTTAAATAATAAAAATGAAGAGTGTGTTAATAAAGAAGGTGAAAGTGTTGATCTAACAATAGGAGGAGGTGGCAGTGATAGATAGATGAATAAAGGTGATGAATTATTATCAACATATGAATCAAATGATAGAGATAAAGGACTCATCATATCATTTGATGATGATGAAAATGTCAGAGCCTTAGGTAGAAAATCTGCAAGAAGGCTATATTATAGAGTATGGTCTATTGAAAATGATGGAATATGTGTCGGAAGGGCATTTATCTCTGTTGATGAGTTTAGAGTGCTGATTAAGAATTATGTGGTTAGGGAGATTTTTGAGCTTTATAGAATTAAAAAAAAGGTTCAAAGCTAGATGTGCGAGTAAATAGTATTTATGGTATATATATATACCATAAATAGTATATATATATATATATATATATATATATATATATAGCAAATGGAATCTGAAATAGTCTTTAGAATACAACAACTAATAAATAAGCACAAGTGTGACAAGTTCTGTAAGAACAAAGAAGCAACATACCCATAGATTGCTTCTACCTTCCAATCTAGATTGAAAGTGGACCCAACAATCCTCCTAAAGGCATTAAATGAAAAATTCATCTCAAAATATGGAGTTCATGTAGGTAAGAGGAAAGTGTATAAAGCCAAGAGAAAGGCCTTAGAGGTGAACAAAGTAGACTTTATATCCTCTTATAATAAAGTAAGGGATTATGCAGAGATATTAAGATTAAGAAATCCAGAAATGTTAGTGAAAATGAAGTTTAGGGTTTCAGTTGCAGATGGCCTTGTACAGTTTGAGAGGTTCATGTTCAACTGTCTTGTAATTAAGAATGGATTTGTAATAGAGTGTAAATGGTATACTGCTCTTGATGAGTGCCATTTAAAAGGCCCTTTTGGTGGAGTTTTGCTTTCTGCAGTGTTATTGGATGCAAATAATAGGGTTTTTTCATTGTCAGTGTGTGTTTGTAAAGGTGAAAGTAATGACACATGGGGATGGTTTTTAAAAATACTTAATCAGTGGCTAGTGATGCGATATTTCTATATCATAAATTAAGTGCAAGTATACACTATCGTATGCAAGTAATAAAGAGACTAAATAAGTCGGATGTCGAACCCACAGGGATAATTCTTTCTTTTTAACCAATTACTAAAATTATGTCTTTCTAATAATTATTCAGAAAAATAAAAATCTAAGAATGAATGTAAGAAATATAACACAAAAACACAATGCAATGAGATTTAAAGATATAGCAACGTAGAGAGAACCTAGGATTAATATTATCCCTCAATATGTTTTTAATGATTAATCCTCTAATATTTAACTCACTTAGTCTTTATTATTGATCAAGACACTAATGTATTCACAAGCCTCTTCCAAGGTCATGCAAGTATACCCTAATTTACCAAATACCTATATTCCTATGGTACTTGTAATAAACTAAGATTCATTAAGATTAGGTCTTATTGATCATACATGCCAATTAGGTATATTCCTATCCTAAGTTGAAACTTGCATATGCAACATTGAATGTTACTCTACAATCATGCATCAAATTACCTAGGTCTAAATATTATGATTCCTCTTCCGAGTTTATCAAAATATTACCAATTCATTCACCATATATTGGCCAGATATATTGAAGCATTAAACACAAGTAATTTAAATAATAAAAGACTAAGTTTATTAAATACTAAAAGATATGGCAATTAAGCACACATATTGAGTTCAAATATTAACCCTAGAAAACAAGTTAGCTCATGGCTACAAGAGAACAGCAGTAGAAATAATTATAAATCATGATACAATTATTAGCAAACCGATATAGACGTCGAATTGCTCTTAATTGCGCTGCCTAGAAACTCTTGATGCCGAAGAACGTCTTGTATCTCTCTCTAAAGATGCTTCAATTAAGCTCCTATTGCTCTCCAAGACTCGTGCTCTATATTCTTGGTGCTCTTGGGTCGTCTTGGATTCCTCTTTGAAGGCTGGGAACGAGTGGCTTTATATAGGGATTGATATGAGCTTGAAAATCTCAATTCTCGTCGGATTAGGACTCGCACTATCGCTGGCGCGCTATGCATCTGTCGCTGGGGCGGTGACTGTATGCCGCTGGGGCGGTGACTGTCTGCCGCTGGGGCGCTAGACGCGACTTAATCAGGTCGTTTTTCTTATTTCGATCACTATTCAGCGCTGGGGCGAAAATACTTGTGGCGCGGGGGCGCTGGACTCATAATTTGAAAACTTTGCATTTTAGTCCCTGTTTTCGCTCCTTTTGCGTTCTTTCTTTAAATTTCGTTCAAGTCCCTATAAATAACAATAATACACATAAATAGCCATCTATTCTCATAAAATCATAAAATATCAATAATAAAAACATGAGAAAATATATGACAAATTTGCCCTTATCAAATTCCCCCAAACTTAAATACTTGCTTGTCCTCAAGCAATAAAATAAAACTAAGAGAGAAACAAAGGGTTATACTTGACTCATTTAACAAAACAAAATATACTAATACTAGTAAGATGATCAAAATCATTGTCTCAAAGGCTGACGAAATGGTACAAATCCTTAAGGTAGACAAATAGCTATTAACAATTCTAATTATCTTCATTTAGTCCCTCATTCTTCCTCATAAATAATCACCATGTGTGTGTGTGCAAGCAGCAAGCAAATAGCGAAAACTATACTTTGATTTACTTTATACTTTAGTTTGTACAGAAAAGATGATGTCTCAACATTTAATTTGTATAATGACACTTCCATAAGCTTGTCTTTATTACCACTCTCCACTAATGTAGAAAATCACATGTCTAGGGATCTATTTAGGACTTTACTTAGCTTGTAATGTAAGGCTAAGGTTAAGGTGGGATAAAAGGATAAATATATGAAGTTCAAATTACACCATGAACACTTAGATTTTACCTAGAAACCTCTTGATCTTCTTTTCCTTGTATTATCTATTCCCCCAAACTTATTGTGTTCCCATCCTTCTTTTCAACCTTTTATTTTTCAAAAACTTTCTTCTTTTTCTTAAGCTGGGGGTATTTTTCTTACTCTTTTTTTTTTTCTTATTATTATTTTTTTTTTTTAATACCCCCAAACTTAGATTGACAAATACCACCCAAACTTATTTTTCTCATATCACCACAACTTTTTTCTTTTCAAGAGTATTTCTAAGTAAATGCAAGGTTTATGGTGTTACGGGTAATTTTCTAGATAAATAAACTTTAAGTCTTGGGCTTGTAATGTGGTTAAACCAAAGAATGGGTAATTAGGCTCAAAATAGGGTACTAGGGATAAATATACAATAAAATGGTAGGCTAGAAAGGCTCAATCGGTCCAAAGATGGCCTAATGTCATTTCCCTATTCATGTGTTTCCTAGAATTTCGCCTCAAGTAGTAATTAAAGACAAGTTCTAGAGTATCGGTCTTCGAGACTGTGGTGTACTCCCTAAAGCATAAGTATCTCTAAGTAATAGTTATAACTATTCATGCTTATAAGGTGCTCAAAAAATGGTGATTATACATAAGGTCAAATTTGTTCCTAAACTTGAATAATCAAAAATTGTCTCAAGTATCTATCATTCCCTATGGATGTGTAAAAATAAATTCAACCATGTATTCCTTTTCTTATCATAGACTAATGATCATCTTATCAAAACCTAATAAAAATGAATTAACTAAAAAAAAACTAAGTAACTAAAAAAAATTTTAACCCACAAGAATGACCACCCAAATCATACAGAAAAATGAACACAAGAAAGTGTTTCCCACCCCCAAACTTAATTTAGACATTGTCCCCAATGTCAAAAAATAAAGAAGTGTAATTAAGAGACTTCCCTGGTCAATTTTCGCTGCCGCGCTGACTCTCCATCGCTGGGGCGATGTTCTGGCGCTGCCGCGGTAATTGTCTATCGCTGCAGCGCTGAAGGCTAATTTCTGCACAGTTACTGGAATTTGCGCTGGCGCGGTAGTGAGTGTACCGCGGGGGCGGTGGTGCTCAATTTTCCTGTCGCTGCTGCGCTGAAACCTGTCGCTACAGCGCTGTATTTCTGGGTTTTTTTTATTTTTTATTTTAAGATGCTGAAAAAAAATAAAAAAAATGATAAAAATAATAATAATACTTTCCTTGGGTTGCCTCCCAAGTAGCGCTTGATTTAACGTCATCGGCTTGACGGGGTTTCCTTTTCTTTTATGGTGGGTTGAAGATGCTAATGGAAGCATTTGTGTAAGTGATCTTGCTGGCTTTCTTCTTTTTCGGCTTCCATATTCTTGTAATTAAATCTCGGGCAGTATCTTTTGCTGCATTCTCCTTATGTCTCTCCGGAAAGACTTTAATCTTAGACCGAGGAGATGGTTTTTCCTTTTCTTTCTTTTTGCTTGCTTCGTCGTGATGCTGCTTTTTCTTCTTCTCTCTTGCCTTCCTATGCTTCAATGCTCTTTTTCGGATGTGAGGATCCAATGTCTCCATATCTTTAATTTGCTTAACACTTGGGTGCATCACATTAATGCAGAAACAGTCTTCATTTTCAGTTGGTAATTTGATCTCCTTGAAGACCTTAAAAGTGACTATGTCCTCTTGTACTCTCATGGTCAACTCCCCTTTTTGCACATCAATAATTGTTCTTCCAGTGGCTAGGAAGGGTCTTCCAAGGATGATTGGGATCTCCTTGTCTTCTTCCATATCCAAAACAATGAAATCGGCAGGGAAGATGAATTTATCGACCTTAACCAACACATCTTCAATTAATCCCTTAGGATAGGTGAGAGAACGATCTGCTAACTGAAGTGTGATATTTGTTGATTTTGCTTCTTTCAGTCCCAACTTTTTATACACGGACAATGGCATAAGATTGATGCTAGCTCCCAGATCACAAAGTGCTTTCCCAAAATCATAATTCCCAATTGAGCATGGTATGGTGAAACTCCCAGGATCTTTGAGCTTTGGAGGTAGCTTCTTTAGAAGGATGGCGCTACACTCTTCTGTCAGGGCCACAGTCTCGAAGTCATCTATTCTTCTCTTCTTTGATAGGATTTCCTTCATAAATTTCACATAGCTCGGCATTTGCTCCAGTGCATCTGCAAAAGGAAGATTAATATGTAATTTCTTAAAAACATCAAGAAATTTAGAAAATTGCTTATCTAGTTTCTTCTTTTGCAGTCTCTGAGGAAATGGAGGTAGTGGAGTGAATGACTGCGTAGGTTGCTTCTGCGGGTTGCTATTGGTATCTTCTGCTGCATTTTCTCTTTTCTGTTCTTGCACTTGAATACCATTTTCTATGCTTTTCTGCGTCTCATCACTCTTCTCTTGGTTTCTAAGCTGCTGTAGTCTCTGAGGAAATGGTATAGGTGGTCTATATGGTTGCACGTCATCTTGCTGGACCACTGGTTCTTTTTCCTTCTCTATCATTTCCGAAAGCTGTGGTTGAGGAGTGTTATCATGTAAGACTTTACCACTTCTTAGGGAGATGGCTTGGCACTGTTCTACACTTCCTTTTGGATTGACTTCGGTGTTGCTTGGTAGAGTTCCTTGAGGTCGATTGTTTATTGCTGTAGCAAGTTGTCCTACTTGATTCTCCAAGGCTCTAAGTGAAGCTGTTTGACTTTGGAAGAGTGCATCTGTTTTCTTCATAAATTGTAAGAGCATGTCTTCAATGTCTGATTTTTTCTCTTGCTGGATTTGTGGTTGGAAGCCAAGAGGAGCTTTGGAATACTGTCCTTGATTATTGTTGCTCCATGAGAAGTTGGGGTGATTTCTCCATCCAGGATTGTAAAAATTGGAATTGGGATTGTTGCGGTTGAAGTCCCCTACATATTGAGCAGTCTCCATGCATTGTCCATTGGCATGATTGCTTCCACAGAAATCGCAAGTGATGGGTTGACTCTTGATAGCATTAACTCCCAAGTTGCTTAATTGTTTGGTCAAGAGATTGACTTGGGCAGATAATGTAGTCAAAGTGTCTACTTCATGTAGTCCAGCGATCTTTCTTGTGGTTGACCTTTCGGTGGGCCATTGATAGGCATTGGACGCCATCTCATCTAGTAGATCATAAGCTTCATCGGTGGATTTATTCATAAGTGCTCCTCCAGCTGCAGCATCTACTATCGTTCTGAATTGACCGACTAATCCATTGTAGAATGTTTGTACAAGCAACCACTTCGGAACTCCATGATGAGGACATTTTCTTTGCATATCCTTGTATCTCTCCCATGCCTCATAAAGAGATTCTCCATCTAATTGTAGGAATGATGTGATGTCGTTCCTCATCTTGGCAGTTTTAGCAGGTGGAAAGAATTTGGCGAGGAACTTTTGTGCAAGATCATCCCATGTAGCTATGGATCCAGATGGAAGTGATAGTAGCCAGCTTTTTGCTTTGTCTCTCAAGGAAAAGGGAAATAATCTTAGACGGATTGCATCATCGGACACCCCATTGTACTTGAATGTATCACATATCTCCAAGAAGTTGATGATGTGCATGTTTGGATCGTCATTGGGTAGTCCACTAAATTGTACCGAATCCTTGAGCATTTGAATCGTGCTTGGCTTGATCTCAAAGTTGTTAGCTTGAACAGTTGGTCTTTGAATGCTTGAATGGATTCTATTGACTAAGGGAACAGCATACTCCCTTAGTGGTCTTCCTTCATTATTGGGTGCAATTGGTACTTGATCTTCCATGGTGTTGACTTGATTTTGCTCTCTTCTAATTCTTCGTAAGGTTCTTTCAATTTCTGGATCAAAAGAAATCAAGTCTTCACTTTTCGATCTTTGCATGTACCTCGTAAGAAAGTAAGTAAAACTAAATTAAGAAAAAAAAAAAAAATTCTGAAGTAAAAACTAGAAAGATTGGTATTAATATTGGCGAAAAAGTAGTTAATTATCCCCGGCAACGGCGCCAAAAACTTGATGCGATATTTCTATATCATAAATTAAGTGCAAGTATACACTATCGTATGCAAGTAATAAAGAGACTAAATAAGTCGGATGTCGAACCCACAGGGATAATTCTTTCTTTTTAACCAATTACTAAAATTATGTCTTTCTAATAATTATTCAGAAAAATAAAAATCTAAGAATGAATGTAAGAAATATAACACAAAAACACAATGCAATGAGATTTAAAGATATAGCAACGTAGAGAGAACCTAGGATTAATATTATCCCTCAATATGTTTTTAATGATTAATCCTCTAATATTTAACTCACTTAGTCTTTATTATTGATCAAGACACTAATGTATTCACAAGCCTCTTCCAAGGTCATGCAAGTATACCCTAATTTACCAAATACCTATATTCCTATGGTACTTGTAATAAACTAAGATTCATTAAGATTAGGTCTTATTGATCATACATGCCAATTAGGTATATTCCTATCCTAAGTTGAAACTTGCATATGCAACATTGAATGTTACTCTACAATCATGCATCAAATTACCTAGGTCTAAATATTATGATTCCTCTTCCGAGTTTATCAAAATATTACCAATTCATTCACCATATATTGGCCAGATATATTGAAGCATTAAACACAAGTAATTTAAATAATAAAAGACTAAGTTTATTAAATACTAAAAGATATGGCAATTAAGCACACATATTGAGTTCAAATATTAACCCTAGAAAACAAGTTAGCTCATGGCTACAAGAGAACAGCAGTAGAAATAATTATAAATCATGATACAATTATTAGCAAACCGATATAGACGTCGAATTGCTCTTAATTGCGCTGCCTAGAAACTCTTGATGCCGAAGAACGTCTTGTATCTCTCTCTAAAGATGCTTCAATTAAGCTCCTATTGCTCTCCAAGACTCGTGCTCTATATTCTTGGTGCTCTTGGGTCGTCTTGGATTCCTCTTTGAAGGCTGGGAACGAGTGGCTTTATATAGGGATTGATATGAGCTTGAAAATCTCAATTCTCGTCGGATTAGGACTCGCACTATCGCTGGCGCGCTATGCATCTGTCGCTGGGGCGGTGACTGTATGCCGCTGGGGCGGTGACTGTCTGCCGCTGGGGCGCTAGACGCGACTTAATCAGGTCGTTTTTCTTATTTCGATCACTATTCAGCGCTGGGGCGAAAATACTTGTGGCGCGGGGGCGCTGGACTCATAATTTGAAAACTTTGCATTTTAGTCCCTGTTTTCGCTCCTTTTGCGTTCTTTCTTTAAATTTCGTTCAAGTCCCTATAAATAACAATAATACACATAAATAGCCATCTATTCTCATAAAATCATAAAATATCAATAATAAAAACATGAGAAAATATATGACAAATTTGCCCTTATCAAATTCCCCCAAACTTAAATACTTGCTTGTCCTCAAGCAATAAAATAAAACTAAGAGAGAAACAAAGGGTTATACTTGACTCATTTAACAAAACAAAATATACTAATACTAGTAAGATGATCAAAATCATTGTCTCAAAGGCTGACGAAATGGTACAAATCCTTAAGGAAAGAAATAGAGGCAAATAGAAAGCAATGAAGGTATGACAGAGTGTTGGAGGCTAAAGAATATGAGTTTGAGGTTATTGAGCAAGAATTAGCAATTTTTGTAGTTAATCTGAAAAACAGGACATGTGATTATGGTGTCTTTCAGATAAATGAAATCTTATGTAAGCATGTTATGCCATGCATTTCAATTCGAAAGGAATCCCTAAAAGATTATATGGATCCAAAGTTGATAGTGGAAGCATATTTGGCCACATATGCATAATCAATTCACCCGCTGCTAGCTTAATCAACTTGACCACATGTAGAAGGTCCAATAGTAATACCACCTATCAAGAAACCAACTATTGAGAAGCCAAAGGTTGTGAGGCAGAGACAGCCTAATGAGAATTTGATTAAAAACAAACCAGTTAAATGCACAAAGTTTGAGGTTTTGGGTTTTAACAAAAAAACATGTTCAGCAAGCTAACAACAACAGTAAGTTCAAATTATTTTTCCCTTCTATTAAGTGTTAATTTATTTCAACTACATTTCTGCTAATGCACTGCTTTGTCATGTGCAGTATTTAGTCGAAACCTATTCTCCTAGAATAACCACCCAACCACAATAGCATCATTCTCAGGAAAATAGAGCTGCATCAACAAATACACTTATATCAGGTTACTTTTTCTTATAAAGTTATTTTATTATGTTGTTTTAACACTTGTATAACCAATATAAATAGCCATTCACCTTGTTATTTTTGTCTTTATCACAAAAAAGTATAGAAAACATAATTCATTTGTCAATGAGGCATGCTCAACTTTTGGAACACGGTATAAAGTAGCAATAACCATAGCCAAATGTGCTATTTCATATGCAACTTTGGTAATATTTTGTTTGGTAACATTTTGGTTTTATTTATTTATTTTTGTTAGTTTTGATATACTGTATGATCCATACAAAGTCTATGGCTTTTGCACTTAGTTGCTATTTAACATTATGCAGTTTTGAAATGTATGTACTTGATAACATTATGCAGTTTATAACATTATGTCCTTGGCTTTTTATCAAATGAAATTTGTTGATATGCATTTGGTAGCATTATGTTAATACATTTCAATAGGCTACTTAACATTACAACAATATTAACACCTTAATGCTATGCCTAGGAAAATACCTACAATTAGAGATATTAAAATTACATATACTGTTGGGATCCCATCATGTTCCTTGCTGCCTCTTTGACCTCTTGGACAATAAAACTATCATCTTTTTTATTAGTGTACTGTTTTACTTTATATTCATACTTATCATAACTTACTTGGCTCTTAGCATGATAAGAATCAATCATACGCATGAACTCATGATCAAATGGCTCCCAAAACATGAAATAATTGCATCCCCTTTCATACATCTAAAATAAAGCTTGTTATAATTATGCTGTGATTTTGAGATGACTAGAAATGCAATAGCATTACAATAAATTTTTTTATTTTTGAATTGTATGAACTCTCCATTGATATTTTTGTTTTGGAAAGGTAAATTCATGTAGTTAATAAAAAATAAAAATAAAATAATCTTTTTTCTAAAATATCTTTTTCTAAAATAATAAAACTTGAATCCAATTCATCCACAACATGTTGTCATAGTTCATAGAAATCACAATTACTTGAAAAACAACAAAAAAATATAGCTTATTTCTCTCACAAATTAGGACAACAACTCGTGCATTGCAATTTCACAAATGATTTTTTAATTTTATTAAGCCTTCGTTGATATTTGGTTGAGTATTTTGTGAAGATTTTGAAGATGGATTTTTTAAAAATACTTTATAGTGCATATTGAGAACTAGAATTAGAATGTTGATATCTATTCCTTATAATGGCAAAACAAATATGAACTCTTGATGGCTAATAAAAAAAGAAAAAAATTATGGAAAAAAAAATTATTTCTTGATGCCCAAAAAAATAAAGAATGCTGACCAAAAAAAAAGGAAATGAATTATGAATGGCAAAATAAATAAATAATTATGTAAAAAAAAGTTTAAATGTAGGGAAAAAAATGAAATAAAATTTGGATGGTAACATGCAAAAATAAATGAAATGTAGGTTTGAAAAATGTAAGGGGTTTGATGAACCAAAACTGTTGAAATAGCACTAGTTATAACCCTAAGCACTAACAAAATGTAGCTATTAATAAAAAAAAAAGAGTCAAAACTAAGGGCATTTTTGAGTTTTAATTATAAAAATTGAAAAAATATGATATTTCAAACTAATAAATAAATATATTTTAAATGCAGTATGCTATAACATAGGCAAAATCGTAACTTTTTTCAAATTGGATAAGATTTTTGTCAAAATTAACAGACAAAATTGACGGACGGGAGTCTTAAATATATTTTTTAAAATAATGAGATATTTTAGACATATATGTCAAATTAAGAGGGGTTCATCAATACTTCTCCCTTAATGATTTATTTTTTTGACTTTTCAAACTAATAATTTGTAACTTTACTTTATAAAAGAAAAAAAATACTCTTTTGCCCTTAAAGATAATCCATTTACCAGAATATATCTAATGGTAGGGATTAACGTGGTATTTATTAAAACATGCGGGACTAAGTTGATATATACCCATAAAATTTGAGACTAAATTTCTTTTTTTTTTTAAAGACAAATTAATAGAGTACTTAAAAAAAAGGGATAAAGACCCTTTCCCCCCTTATGTTTCCTTTAATGTCCCCTTACCCCTCTATAGTTTTAAAAAGTATCCAAAAAAAATCTATCGTTATCACTATTTACTATTTCATTATTTTTTATTATTTTTGATGAATTGACAATTTTTTATTTGATAATCATGATTCGATAATTTTGCTTCTAAATAAATGAAAATAAAAAATAAAAGAGCTTGAAGAGAATTAAACCTTTGACTTTAATGATAAAATCACTCATTTTCACCATTAGGCCAAACTAAAGTGTACATAATATTTTATGAAGACTAATATATATACTCTATAAATTAATAAGATGAATTGTTAATTCTAAATTAAATAAATTTTGGTACTAAAAAATTATAAATAATAATAAGTGTAAAATATTTTAAATATCGTTTAATTGAAATAGCTTACAAAAATAAGTTTTTTTTTTGGAAACCCATTATAAACATCTTCTTATTTTTTAATTATTCTTAAATTAATTGAAAGAAAAAAAAGTATTGATAATTATGTTAATTATAAAAAATAGTTTGCCAACAAAACTCAAAACTTATTTTTCATATGTAGCCATCAATTATAATTTAAAAATAATTTTCTAATATAACATAATATTTTCTTTATTAATAGCTCATTTGAGAGCATAGAAGAATTTGACATTATTTATAGTAATTTCTTTTAATTTAAAATTTTATAAAAATTACTTTTTTATGAGTTCAATATAATTCTCAACATTTACTATTTTCAATTTTATTTTTTGAATTCTCATAAGTTATCATTTAAATTTTGAATTCTTCACGAAAATTTATTTTATTATTTAATATTAAATAATAAAAATTCATGTATAAGCTAGAAAATAACTTTATTTTTAGTATGTATTATATTTTATTATTTTAGATTAATTTTAAGAAATTATAAAATAATTTATTTTTATAATAAGTTCTTAAAACTTAATCTTTAAGTCTTTTATTGTAAACTTATACATACTTAATTAAATTTATTATTTATTAAAATATTTTATACTTATTATTATTTCTAATTTTTGAGTACTAGAATTTATTTAATTTAGAATTAACAATTCATCTTATTAATTTATAGAGTATATATAGTAGTCTTCATAAAATATTATATAAATTTTAATTTAATCTAGTGGTTAAAATGGATGATTTTATAATTAAGGTCAAGAGTTCAATTCCCTTCAAATATTTTTTTTTTATCTTTTGAACTGATTTATTTAGGAGTAAAAATGTTAGATCATGTATAACATATATTAGCATAATAGTGATAACGAAACAATGAATAGTAATAACAATAAGGGATCTTAATACTTTTTAAAACCACAGAAAATAAAAAGACATTAAAAAAATATATCAAAGGAAAAAGGGTGTTATCCCTAAAAAAAATATATAAGAACTAATTGGGTAAGTCAACTAAATTTATGGAACTAAACTGATAATTTTTGTAAATAATTTATATGCTAATTCATATCTGACATTATTAATTTATTTATTTTCCTTATGTGCAAACTATAATTTTGACATTAATACAAATCAATTTTATTAGCAAAAGTGGCCACAATTAATAGCTATAACACCTAGAAAAACAGAATTGTTGGCAATGCAGAATCCTTTGATTCACGCCGTGTCATATATTACATACAGAACGGAGATTATATATATATATATATATTGTAAGTTGTTCTGTTAGAGGTAAGATTTATCTTTATCCATAATACATGTAATTTAAATACAAATACATGATAATATAAAAGCTCATCAAATACTACTGTTGCTGGTTATCCAAAATTATCTGAAACTATCCGAGATGTCTCAAGTATGCCATTCTTTTAACAATAACAATCTAAAATCTAAACTAGAATGGCCAAAGAGAGAAACCATGTTACTTAAAAAAATAAGGAAAACAACAAAAAGTTGCTCTCAATTTGTAACTGAAAAAATAAAACTTCTTGTAATATATATACATATAGTTATTAAAATAAAACGTTAACATTAAAATAATTTATTAAATTTACCATTGCCATTTTTAAAATTATAACTTTACCATTTTTTTTAAAAAAAAAATTAAAAGGTGTTTGTGCAAAAGTATTTCTTAAGTTTAATATTGTTATAATAATTTATATTAGTAATTAATACTGATAAATAAATTAAAATTTAAAATTTTAATAATAAATTTGTCAAGAATCTTAGTGGATTGAAATAACCGCGATGGTGTTAGCGTATGTATATATACCTGCTTCCTCGAAGAGATTGCGGCAGAGAAGCCACGAACGCCTTGCGGGAGCCCGTCAACCAGCCACGGTTTGATAGTTAAATTGATTTTGGGTATTGCTTTTTCTTTTTTATTTATTTTTATTTTATGATAGCCTCATGTTGTTTTTTTTATTTATTTATTGTATTGCTTGTATCAAATTTATTTATGTGCTTTGTTTTAATTAGAGAAATAATATGTGAAACTTTTTATGGAGGATTTTGATATAAGAAAGCACTATCGCCAGACCCTAATGGTGGCTGAAGCTTTCATTTTATTTCCTTTGATGGCAATTGGCGACATGTTTATTACGACAATTATTCGAAAATTTATTGAATCTTCTTCATATTTTACCATTCATAATTTTTCTAACGTTTGAAGCCATGGAGGAAAAGGTGATTGAGTTGTGTGAAGCAGCAAAAAGGGGGGCAGAGGCAGCAGCAACAATGATGGATGGAGGGTTGGAGGAAGCACAATGCATTGATGCATTGAATCAACTCATCAACTCATCTCTCACCTGTCAACTTCTTGTTTCCACCCAGGTATTGATGCGTTGCACATACAATCTCGTTTGATGCTTCAACGATTATCTCGGGAATCTCCTTATGTTTTCCATATAAGTCAATCAAATTAGTTCTCACAGACATATCATGATTGCTGATTGCAACATGAAGCAATTTTTCTCATTTCAACATGGTAGAAATTGAAAGAATATCTGAATCCTTATTGTGCTTTATCTAGTGACCATAATCAAACAGATCACCAGCTTGTCTGCATCCTTTGTATGAGATATATATATATATATATATATATATATATATATATATATAGTAATCAGTGCAACGTAGTACTGTTTAGTCCAACACCATACAAAAGAATTGGAGAAAGATGGTACTGCATAATTCAACATGTTAAATGGCCCCTGTGGGGGAAATCATGTTTTAAAGATTGGTGTGTTACTTTATGCAACTTTGCAAGAATTACTGTAGAGCGAATTAATGCATTTGGTTATTAGTTTGGCAATTGCTGGAAATTTCCATTTTCTTTAAATTCCTTGTGTATATTATTTCAGGTTGTGAGGAAACTTCTACCACTGACAAAGCATCCTAGGCAGAAAATCCAGGATTATGCATCTCACCTTATTGTGTCATGGAGAAAAATGTTCATTGAGCAAATGAAGAGAGATGAGAAAAATGGAAAGAATACAATCTGGGGCAAGATTGAGCCTGCAAATATGCAGATTGCCAAGGTCAAGGAGGTTGATCAGATGACCTTTGAGAATTTTGATAACTCTTCAGATGTTAAAGTTGTCAAGGTTCAAAAAGTTGATGAGAATGGTTCCTGGGGCTCTAAGAAAGTGGTAAGATCAGAAATTGTTGTGGCAGGCGAAACCAATTCGATGGATAGTGTCAATGTTGAAGGAGTGATTAGAGAAGAGAAGCAAGCTTCTGGTGTTGCTCCCCAGAAGTTAATTTCTATGATTAACTGCAACGACTACTTTCGAGACTCTGTGAGGGAAAAACTTTACAAGGCTTTGTGCAAGGTTTCTGGTGAGGTTCGTGAAGATATTCAAGAACAAGTGAATTCATGTGATCCAATTCAAGTAGCTGTTGCAGTGGAGTCTGTAATGTTTGAAAACTGGGGCCACTCTATTGGAACGTATGAGATTAAGTATAGATCTATACTATTTAACCTCAAGGATCCAAAAAACCCAGATTTCCGTAGAAAAGTTCTTCTTGGACATGTCACTCCCAAGGCACTCACCAAAATGACTCTAGAAGAAGTGCTTAGTGATGCAAGCCAACGCTTGAATAAACGGATGCACCAAGAGAGAGCTAGAAGGGAAAGCCAGCCTCGGTTTGAGGGTTCGCACTATCTCATTTCTCGTGTATACACATGCGGCCGATGTTGGCATAGGAAGACCACCTACGACATTAATAGTGCATTCAATGCTGCTGATGATGGTGTTTGGGTAAGACATATACAATGCCTGAATTGCTATCAGTATTGGGAGTCATCTAATCTCATCTCCGGCTTGCTGCCCATTTAGTTGGTGAATAGCATTAAAAGAAGATTAGCTTCTGGTGAATAGCATTAGAGGAAGATCAGTTAAAAAGCTGCTGGTGACGTGATGATTCAGCGGTATCCATAAATTCTTAGGTCTAGAATTGTTAGAATATATGTCTGTGGTGAAGGCTAATTTGTTCAAACAGACCTGCTTCCAGTGAATTTTTTATTTATTAACAGAAAATTTTGGAGTGCTTCCAGCGAATTTTTTATTTTTAACGGGAAAAATTGGAATGCTTTTCAACGTCTCATTTGAATATTGTAGGTGCAATCTTTGCATTGCTGGTATTTTTTTTAAAAAGTGAATTTCATTGCTTCAAACAACTGGAAAATTTTCCAGTCACACCATTACATCAGAAATTGATAAAGCAATCTTGGCTATCTTATGGGACATCACATTTTGAGATCTCGGGGTAAATTTAATAGCTACATGATCTCTCTCTCATGAGATTTTTAATCTCCTTCAATGAGTTAGTTGAACCTTCAACCAAATCGACCACATTCTTAGCATCCGATTCAACAACTAGCTTGAGGGAATTCAAATTCTTGGCTAGTTCTAAGCCAAACTGAATAGCTAGAGCTTCAGCTACCTTCACATCAATCTAGTAAGTGCTAGGTGAGGCAGCCATAGCTATGACTCTTCCTTTATAATTTCTGATCACTGCCCCCAGGTCTATCTTGCACTCCTCATTCACAGCAACATCTACATTAACTTTTAGCCAGTCTTATCTGACAGATTGCATAGTTGCTGAAGCATTTTTGCTTTGATGTTTAGTTGAAAGTTGGTGAAGGCTGTTAGCATTGCTGGATTCATACTAAGCTTCCATTCTACCACCAACTTCTCAGAATTCTCCAGCATTACTTTCATAATGAAATTATTTCTGGCCTTCCAACCTGCCCAGAGCAGCATCAAAACACTATCTGCTTCTTCTTTAGTAGTTACTGATCTAATGTACTACAGAAAACCCCAAAGCTCATTTCCTGCAACCCCTTTATAACTTCTACCAACTTAGAACACTTCCATATATCTCTGGCCAATCTGCAGGTCACCAAAGCATGAAACGTCCTTATGGCATCTTAGACACAATGAGTTGCTAGGATTTAATTGGCCAACTTACAACTTATTGGTAGTATATTAGTAAGGGCCCTTCATAAAAAAAGTTTTAATTGTTGAGGCACTTTACTGAACCATATAAAATCTCATCTTTTCTCTGACTTTCCGGATGGTCCTAGCTTCCCTGCATGTCTCCCTCTCAAAGCTAGGTAGTAACCACTATTGACCGAGTATGCCCCCTCTTATCATAGTGCTAACATATTGCATCTTTAATTTTGGACAAAGGGAGGGGAATACTCTGGATTTGTTCGGCATCAACAGCCCAAAAGTATTGTTGAATAACATCCTTCTTCCACTCGTCTTCATCAATCAACATATCCACTTTACTATCAGCTGGCAACACTTGTGGAGTTATTGGTTTCATAGTTGTCCAACTGGGCCAGTTGTTGTTGTATATATCAATCTGACTCTCGTTGCCAATTATCCATCTAACTCCCTTATGGAACAAGCATCTTCCCCACACAATGCTCGTCCATATATAGGATGGATTGTTCCCCAAGCTAGCCTCTATAAAACGCTTCTTTCAAAAGTATCTAGCTTTGAACACCTTGGCAATTAAAGATTCTAAATTCTGGATTAGCCTTCATCCTCATTTGGCTAATAAAGTTTGGTTAAAGCAAGACAATAAATCTTAAGCCACCATCATTCTTCCTTTGACACATTTTGTTCTAGTTTGCCTAATGGATCTTTTTCTCTCCTGAAACCTTGGAACCTACCAAAATCTCCCTATTAATCTTTGAATATCCTCATATAGCCTCAACAAAAATTTAAAGACACTCATAGCATATATTGGCATAGCTTAAGCCACTGCCTTTATGAGCACCTCCTTCCCCCCACTGAAAAATAACTTCTTTTGCCACCTTTTATTTTTACCAGATACCCTCAACTTGGTTTCATTGAAAAATTGCCTTTTGTTTTTTTCCATCATGGAAGGCAATCCAAAATATCTCTTATGCAATGAAACTCCTTTAAGTTGTATTGGGGCTGAAGATTATAGAGGATTTCTCATAGTTAAAAACTAGTATAGATGCATTAGAATAGCACTTTAAAATTTGCTTTAACTTATTGCAGCTTTGAGGACTAACAATTGCAAAAATTAGGTTGTCATCCACAAATAGCAAGTGAGAGATTGATAAAAAGACTTGCTAAATCTTATCCCAGAAACTAATTTTTCTGTTTTTCTTTTTGAATCAATGATGAAAAGGCTTCAGCGTACAAAAAAAAAAAAGAAAAAAAAGAAAGGGTGACAAAGGACACCCTTGTCTTAATCCTCTTTCAGGTATCACTTTGCCTTTAGCTTCACCATTAATTAGGATTGAAAAAAAAAAGATATTGTGACATATCTCAACACCAATTCTGTCCATTCAGCAGCAAAATCTAATCTTTCCATTACTACACCAAAAACTTCCACCCAACCCTATCGTAAACCTTACTAATATCTAGTTTCAACAAGACATAAGTGTAGGGTGGGGTGTTTCGGTTCAAAATCATATTGGGTGTGTGCAT
Source organism: Ailanthus altissimus (assembly GCA_946807835.1). NCBI lineage: Eukaryota > Viridiplantae > Streptophyta > Magnoliopsida > Sapindales > Simaroubaceae > Ailanthus > Ailanthus altissimus. The sequence goes on from OX327709.1 coordinate 323,954, forward strand.
GTAATTTTTGTTCTTTACCAAAATACATATTAATGCATCTTATACATTATATGCACAGCAGAAACTGAAAATCTAATTTTTTAAATAATGAACACAATAAATTTTGTATTTCATTACATTAATGAAATTAATAGATTTTAATCACATTAATATCAAAATTGAGAATTATTGACAAAAAAAAAATAATTTTTTGAGCCAACGAGCCTTGAATTTGTATAGTTGCGAGAATCAGCATGTTAGACTTTGTCAGTATTGGGCCAGCGAGCTAAATTTGGATCTTTCTCTCTCTGCTTATGACAATTAAATACCTGCAACACACTTGAAACTATTATTAAGGTCTCACCGATGTGGGTTCCAGTGAAGACTCTTCGATGGTTAAGTCAAAAAAAGGTTGTTTTGATAAGGTTTTGGGAAAGCAATAAGAAAAAAGGGCAAAAATATATTTTTTGCACAAAAGCGTAGAAGCTAGAATAAAGAATTCAGTATCAGAAGAACTCCCCCATTTTTATGGTTTTCTCGTTTATTTATAGCATCAATCTTCAAGGAATATTCATTATGCTTATCTTCACTAGTGTTGTGGTTTAGTTGGGTAAGTCTTGCTAATTTTGGATTATCTTGATCTCTTGGCGTGATTTGAGAGATTCTTTCCTAAAGTCATTGCAGTTCTTCTCTACCAATAATTCTATTTACTTTACAACATTGATTTTCTCTTTAAACTCATTTTTGAAATAAGTTTGTTTACTCTCTGTTCAAATCGGTAATGGTGTAATAACTACTTATCCAACACCGAAAAGAATAAATATTTATATGTATGTATAATACTCATATCTTATTTGTATGTGGATGATACTTAATTTATGTATTATTATTAGTATTGTTTGTATAGATTAAGGACATACTATTAGTATTTGGTTTATTTGCAAGACTTTAGATTTATTTTAGGGACCAAATTATAATACTTTAAAAGTTTTGGGGGTTAATTTGTAAATATTAAAAGTTAGCCTTTTAGTATAAAAATACATATTTTAAACTGTAATTTACTCATTTTTGGGTCGAGCCACCCCTTTAGAGAGAGAAAAGAGAGAAATAGAGGAGAGAGAAAGAGAAGAAGAAGAAATTGGAATTTAGAGTTTTAAGAGGTATATCATAACTATTTCTCAATTTATTGATGTTAATTAAGCTAATTCATTTAAGTTTTGATTTTTGGACAAATGAAAATTTGGGGATTTGATGTGTATTTTGTAAGATATATTAAGAATTGATGAGGATTATGTAGATAACTTGATAAATCATGATGAATTGCATAATTTCTGCTTGATAGTCTCTTGATCCAAAATTTCTATAAATTGTTGTGCTTTTATTCTGGTTGTTTATTTTGAGTATAAAATATTAGACATGTATAGAATCATTTAAGACTTTGAATCAATTGAAAATTTTATAATTGAATTTGTAGTGAATTTACCAAAATGACCCTAAAATTATGAAAATTTCCTGTGTTAATAGTATGATACAGTGACAAAATATTTTTGATCTGCTGAATAATCTTCAAAATTTTAATTTCTGAAATATGATAATTTTAAAATTGAGAAATATGATATATTTAAAATTGAGAATTTAGATCAATGTGATTAAATTGTAATGATTTTCTAAAGCATATCAGCTTATTGTAGTATTTAATTAACAAATTTTAAAGCTACGGAATAAAATAGTTTTAAAATACTTTTGGCTGGAATTTTGAAGCAAAATATTTATCATGGATTTAAATATGTTTCAAGAGTAATTCTATAGTAGTTTTATAATTTTTAAGTTAGTATATGATTTTATAAAATTGGGAGACTAAATGTTGTTCAATAAATATCTTAATTTTGCCAGGATAATAATTTGGATTTGATGGTGTTTATGAAATAGATTGTGTAGGAATTATGATATAATATTCATAAATAAGGAGGATATATGAGTTAAGAAAGATATATTCTCATTTTAGAGCAATTGGACATCATTTGATGTATAAGAAAATTTTGTTAAGTGTAAGTGGTCAGAATGACAAGTTTTGAGAAACCAAGTAATTAGATCAATTCGATGTGATAAGTGCAATATGTGTAATTTTGTAAGCTATTTAAAGTGTTTCGTGTGAATATTGAGGCTTATGAAAGGATTAATCTCCAGTGATAGGTTAAAGGAGAATTAAGCCTTGTAACCAAAAGTGCTAAAAGGTAAGTATACTAGACTTTTACTGAAATCACAATAAGTATAGTAATTGTCTATGTATGATTTTGTAAATGTGCTTAGAATTATGTTTATATTATGCCAAAGTATATTTGATATGTAATGTGAAAAATATATGTTTATGAATGTGAGCATTGACATTGAGCATGGACATACATGTGTTTTTGAAAGTGAGCTTTCAAAATGAAATGTGTTTAACAAAGAAAGTTTTTGAAGTGTAATATATCAATGAGAAACATTTTGTGTTTTGAGGATGTTTGAACTCACTGTTGACTTAGTAGGCATCTTATGTGATTTGTGGAGCTTTTATGTATGGCATTTTCTTCGGGATTAGTATATGTTATATATTCCGTATGTAGGAAGGATCCTATTGGTACCTAAAGAAAGATTGAGTCTTCACATTCGTGTGGTGGCGTATTGGTGGATGTGAGAGGACTCATCGATGATCAAGGTGAGGGTTTGGCTCTTACCTTCAGGCTTGAGCATTATATATATGTAATTTAGACCTCACTTATACTATTCTTCTTATACGGTATGTCATTTACTAGTGATATTTGGCTCATTATGTGATATGAAAGTCCTACTAAGTAGTTGTTGAGTGATGGTATTCCTATTATATGTTTTGAAAGAATGTGTAAACGCTTACCTGACATGTGATTTAATAAGGTTATGAATTTTGATTTATCACAGCATATCATACATATACATTGTGTACATATATGTATTTGTAATTTGATACATGAAAAACTAGTATGCTTACTGAGTTTATACTTATTGTAGTTTATGGCGATTTCAAATAAATAAGATACATGTGCACTTAGCGAATTTGGCAAGGCTTCTGTTATCCCTTGGGTTCCTTAAGTTGCTAGGTTGCTAAGTGTTTCATTTGTGGACACGTAGTTTAAGATATTTGATTTGTCCCTATTAAATAAATACTTATGTATTATTTTATTAAGTGTGATTGTATTTAGACTAAGTTTCACCAAGTGTGATTATAGGTTGATTTTAAGTAAGAATTTACAATGAATATATTCTGAGCTTCCAGTAATAAAGTTGTTACTGGTGACGTAGTAGAGTATTAATATCTGAGAAAACTTTGCGTATCTCCGATTTTCTAATTGCCCCAGTCATAATTCAATTGTTATAATTCTAAAAAATTGAAATGAATGTTTAAATATTGTCAATAAATGTTTATGTTTATATTTTAAACATGAGACCAACCCGTAAATAAGAATTTAGGAATATACTAGAAACAATAAGATTGTATGTATGCTCATTATTGAATAAACTTACAAGCAACTTACTAAGGATTCTTATGTTGAATTTAAGTTTGAAATTTTATGCAATATTAATTATAAGTGCACATTATTGAGTGAGTGTAAGTTGTGTCGTGTGTCAGATCTTTTGGGTCTGGGGCGTGACAACTTTTAGTGATTTCAGAGCTAAGATATGATTCTGTAAACTTTTAGGTGTCAAGTAAAGGGAATCGAGCAGATGCCAAATCCTTAGGATTGTATTTCTATCTTTGTTGTGTAAATGTTTAACATCTTGCTTAAATTTTTGTATGATTTTGAAAAGATGACACATTATCCAACAGCTGCTAAGATTGTTGATGTTGTAGATAATGATACTTTAATGGATCTTAATGTTACCATCTATGATTTTTGTTTTTAGTTGTGACTAATATGTTTAGCAAGAATGACATCGAATATCTTATAATAATAATTTGTATGTCATAGAGCAAATTGAGATAATTTTCTCAATGTCAAAATATAGAAAAGTAGAGTGTTGAAGACATCAATTGAAACAACTTTTATTAAAAAGGAAAACAACAACAACAACAATAGCAGCAACAAAAATACAGTGAAGTCTACAGAGTGAGATTTAAATCTATTTTGCGCTTTTTCTCATTGTCATGAGTAGACCAATCTAACTGATGCAATGTTGGATTAGACATAGAAATAAAAGACTACAATTGATCAATCAGTTGATCAACAGTTAGAGTAGAAATAAGAATCCGTCGTGCTAGAAGTGGGATGAATTTTGTTCCCACTGCATAGTCAAGAAAAGATAACAACCCGTTATAAAAACTACTAATATTTAACAAACTAATGGGTTTTCGATGGATTTTTAATTGTGCCCATGAGGCAATTTAAAAATTTTCCTCCAAGGTCCCGAAACCTCCTGATAGAGCTATGAAGGCATCTGCATACCTAAGCATTTAAGCATTCGCTCGTGCATAGATGAGACTTGTAACTCATTCCCAACTGTTTTTCCTACAATATTTTCAATAGCTAGAGGTTTTAGAATGATACCAAAAACTCGACTACCTTTATTATGTGCAGCTTTTGCCACAGACCCCATTAACCCACGATTACCTCCTTCATATACTAAATGTATATTTCACTCAGCTAATACCTTACTAAGATTTTCTACAGCTTTTATAAACTCTTCAGTATTTCCAGGGTTGGATCCACAAAAGACACAAATGTTTGTGAATTGACGAGCTGAGGTTTCCTCTATTGCTACGCTTACCCTAATCTTTGAATATTTTCGAGTTTGTATAAGGATGCAAAAACAATGTATTACAGAAAAAAAAAATTGATAACAGTTGTGGAGCATATGTGTAAGTATATTTAAGTATATATTTTTCTCAATTCTTATAAGACAAAAAGAAAATAATGAGTTTTATTTTATCATTTATAAAGGATAATAGGCCACAAAATTTTGAATAAATATTTGTTGATATTTAAGTGTAATAAAGTTGCGTCGAAAGCATGATGAGTTAGGTAAAATGATTAAGAAAAGTCAAATAAAGGCCCTTTTTATAGACTTAGGGACCTTGCCATCTTGGCATTAATGGCTGACAATGCAATTATGACTTGAAAACTTTTTGGCTAACATCTGGACTTTTGAATTTGAGGCCAAATTAACTTTAATAATTACAAAGATTTTTGTGGTCCTAACCTGGACTTTTGGGTCGATAGATTACAAGCAGATATTATATAAAGATAAAGCACACTTGATATAAAGATAAGCAAAAGTACTCATATCATGATTAACTACTAAATGATGAGTAGCTTGAATTATCACTATCGTATTCTTGGGTAAAGTCATTGAATTGAGCCTAGAAACTTCTCGTGTTTGGTGATGTGGTATCCATTAAGCTGGTTCTTATCAATGCAGTTGCTTCTCTTAGGACTTCGTTGTCAGTTGGATAAGGTTGAGAATCTTGGAATAATGATAAAATCAAGTTGGATTGGTGAGATGTTTCACTAATTTGCATATGGTCACCTGGCACACTGGGCTGTGAAAAGTTGTCCAGATTTAGAGAAATTTCATTTGGATTTAGAAAGTAGTGACGGTGTCTAGAGTAGTCAGTCTCTCTTTGATGTGATAGAGCGGCACTGATTTAGTTTTTGTGAAAAATAGAATTTACATTATTCATTCTTTTAAAAAAGTCTGGTGGCATATTCTCCCAAGGTGCTTGGTCATGGGGAGAGATCCATATCGAAGGTGGAATAATTTAATTTTCTTCTGTCAAGACCTTTCAAGTGCTCTGAGCTCCATTTTGTGTTTTTCTTGGAATAACTGTAAAGAGTATGGAAAGTTGAAATAATCTTTAACAGTATGGTAGTAATGAATTTCATGGTTTAAGAATATCATTCCTTTTCTTTGGAGTAATAGGACTGTGTGCAGATGTTTGAGATTGACTGAACTGATTACATGTCTATACAACATGTGTTGTAACTTGCTATTCCACTAAGATTTTGGATAAAACCATTTGAGGAAAATGCATATAGGATTTTCTTCATCATGTTGTTGTATCCAGTCCAGAGTATTTTATAATAGAAGTGCCATTGCAATGATGTATAGATCTAATGGATACCAGAGTAGGTAAAGGACGGATTTTGACCATTTTTAAATAGGAGTGATTCGATGGAGATAGAAAAATGGATAATCCAAATTAAAAAGAGGACCACCGATTACAGTGTTTTGCATAATGTTGGATTAATTCTTTAGCTGCTGAGTGAAGTGTTTTGGTTCAGATGAGCTCTGGGAGTTCAAAATGAGTAAAAAAATACTTGAGGAGTGACTGTGAAGTTACTCATCATGAATATTGTAAGAGGGTTGGTTTTCTTTATTGCTAGAAAAGTAATTGTGAGGTTTAGGCTATTTATAGAGTTTTGTGAAAGAAAATCATCAATCATTTTGTCCTTTCCTTTTACGTGGATGACATTAAAGGAATAGTTAAAAAATTATCTTTGCCATCGCAGTAATTATGCTATTGGAATTTTTTCTGTTTAAAACTGAGCCTTTTAGAAAAAAGCAGACATGTCAATCTCAATGAGAAAATGATGTCCAATAAGATGAACTATTTTTTTTTAAAGAGTTAAAGTAAGAGATATAATGTTGAGATCTATGGTTTAAGAATCAATTGAACTAAAGGTCTTTTCATTAAAGTTGATTTCTGATCATTTAAGATAATGCCTTCAACATTCTAATTTGAATGACAACTTAGTTGCGTAAAAATGCTAAATTATTTTCATTTTGAGAACGATATTATGACATATGAGTAAATGTTGAAGGGATAAAATTTTCAAAGGAGTTAAAAATTATATTTAAGAGATTAGTATAGGTATTCCACATTAATGTCATTCTTTAATGAATAAAAGGTAAAGTGTATAGATACCTATTAAATATTGAATGAACGGGTGAAAAGAATAAAAATATGTGAGTATAAATTTTATAATTGAACTCTATATTTATTGGTCTATTTGAGATCCTTAAAGGCACAGATGACGTGGTTGATCAATTTTTCCTTTCACGTTATTATTATAAGTCTATAATGTGTGTCATGTATTTATTTTCCGGATATATGTTTTGTACTCCTCTCATATACTAAGCTATGAGTCACTTAAACTTAAAGATAATCTAATATATGAATGAGTATTTATCAGGATTTTGAACCAAAATAATCAAATTCTATTTACTGAGAAGATTACTTTGTAAAGGTTTTATAAGTAAACTATACAGTTGAAAAGGCAACTTGGGAACGATAAGAGGAAATGAGATCTAAGTATCCTCATATGTTTGCTTAAGTCATGAATTTCGAGAACGAAATTCTTATAAAGATGGGAGAATTGTAGTAACTACTTATCCAACATCGAAAAGAATAAATATTTATGTATAATATTCATATTTTATTTGTATGTGGATAATACTTAATTTATGTATTGTTATTAATATTATTTGTATAGATTAAGGACATACTATTAGTATTGGATTTATTTGCAAGACTTTAGATTTATTTTAGGGACAAAATTATAATACTTTAAAAGTTTTAGAGGTTAATTTATAAATACTAAACGTTAGCCTCTTAGTATAAAAATACACATTTTAAATCCTAATTTACTCATTTTTGGGTCGAGTCACCCCTTTAGAGAGAGAAAAGAGAGAAATAGATGGGAGAGAAAGAGAAGAAGAAGAAGAAGAAGAAAAAGAAGAAGACATTGGAATTTAGAATTTAGAATTTTAAGAGGTATATCATAACTATTTTTCAATTTATTTGTATTCATTAAGTTATTTCCATTAAGTTTTGATTTCTGGATAAATGAAAATTTGGGGATTTGATGTGGATTTTGTAAGATATATTAAGAATTGATGAGGATTATATAGATAACTTGATAAATCATGATGAATTGCAGAATTTCTGCTTGATAGTCTCTTGATCCCAAAATTTATAAATTGTTATGCTTTGATTTTGGTTTTGTATTTTGAGTATATGAAATTAGACATGTATAGAATCATTTTATACTTTGAATCGATTGACAATTCTAGAAATTGAATTTGTAGTGAATTTACCAAAATGACCCTAAAATTCTAAAAATTTTCTGTGTTAACAGTATGATACAGTGACAAAAAAATTTTGATCTGCTGAATAATCTTCAAAATTTTAATTTCTAAAAAATGATAATTTTAAAATTGAGAAATATGATATATTTAAAATTAAGAATTTAGATCAATGTGGTTAAATTGTAATGATTTTCTAAAGCATATCAGCTTATTGCAGTATTTAATTAACAAATTTTAAAGCTACGGAATAAAATAGTTTTAAAATACTTTTGGCTGGAATTTTGAAGCAAAATATTTATCATGGATTTAAATATGTTTCAAGAGTAATTCTATAGTAGTTTTATAATTTTTAAGTTAGTATATGATTTTATAAAATTGGGAGACTGAATGTTGTTCAGTAAATATCTTAATTCTGCCAGGATAATAATTTGGATTTGATGGTGTTTATGAAATAGATTGTGTAGGAATTATGATATAATATTCATAAATAAGGAGGATATATGAGTTAAGAAAGATATATTCTCATTTTAGAGCAATTGGACATCATTTGATGTATAAGAAAATTTTGTTAAGTGTAAGTGGTCAGAATGACAAGTTTTGAGAAACCAAGTAATTAGATCAATTCGATGTGATAAGTGCAATATGTGTAATTTTGTAAGCTATTTAAAGTGTTTCGTGTGAATATTGAGGCTTATGAAAGGATTAATCTCCATTGATAGGTTAAAGGAGAATTAAGCCTTGTAGCCAAAAGTGTTAAGAGGTAAGTATACTAGACTTTTACTGAAATCACAATAAGTATAGTAATTGTCTATTTATGATTTTGTAAATGTGCTTAGAATTATGTTTATGTTATGCCAAAGTATATTTGATATGTAATGTGAAAAATATATGTTTATGAATGTGAGCATTGACATTGAGCATGGACATACATGTGTTTTTGAAAGTGAGCTTTTAAAATGAAATGTGTTTAACAAAGAAAGCTTTTGAAGTGTAATATATCAATGAGAAACATTTTGTGTTTTGAGGATGCTTGAACTCACTGTTGACTTAGTAGGCATCTTATGTGATTTATGGAGCTTTTATGTATAGCCTTTTCTTCTGGATTAGAATATGTTATGTATTCCGTATGTAGGGAGGATCCTATTGGTACCTAAAGAAAGATTGAGTCATCACATTCGTGTGGTGGCGTATTGGTGCATGTAAGAGGAATCATTGATCATCAGGGTGAGGGTTTGGCTCTTACCTTTGAACTTAAGCATTATATATGTCTAATTTAAACCTTACTTATACTATTCCTCCCATATGGTATGTCACCTACTGATTGTGAGGCTATACTAGCTAAGCGCAAGTGCACGTTATCATATCAAGTAATATAGGATTTTAAGTCTAGATATCGATCCCACATGGACTATGCAATCTAATTCTATAAATCAAGTACTAAAATTATACCTTCTTAACTTTTATTCAAAAAACCAAAATCTAGAATTTATGTAACTAATCTAGTTCTCTCAATTAACTAAACAAAAGCAAAGAGTAAAATTCACAAATAAAGATAATCTAGGGTTTTGACTTGTCCACTAGTATTTCATTGGACTCATTAAGCTCTTAGTTAATCTCTTGATACCAATTGTTAGCTTAGACACTAATCTCATCACAAGCCTCTGTCGATGGTCAAGTGACTATATTACACATTCTAACAATCACCTATATGTCTATGGTAATCAAATCAGAATGTAATTCATTAAGATCAAGTCTAAATCATACCATACATGCCACCTAGGTATATGTCTATCCTAGATGGAACTCATAGTTGTTACCATATGATCATGCATCAAACTACCATAGGCTAAACCATGAATTCCTCCGTCGAGTTTAATATGGTTCCTCAATCATTCAAAATATTGATTAGGTATAATGAAAGCATTAAACACACAATAGAATGAATCAATTGAATGTATCAAGTTTATAACTAAATATTAACACAATCCAAATCCATACTAGGTTCACATAGTCTAACCCTAGATGAACAAATTAACCCATCACAAAACCAAAAATATTAAACCAATTCATAAAGATCAACAAGAAAAATAGCATAATGATAAAGAAAGAGAAGAAAAACTAATCAAAGTGACTCATTGATGTGCTTCTCCCTCAATCTTGACTTGAAGCTTAAATTTTGATCTTGGTTCTTCAATCTTTGGTCTTGATCTTTGATTTTGTGTTGTGAATTCTCTCTCTAATTTTTTGCCTCTTTTCTCTCCTTCCCCCCCCTTTTAATTAGGGTTTTTGGCTCTCTATTTATAGGTTTTTGTCTTCGAGTTACTGTTCACTAGTTACTGTAGCAAATGCTGTTCACTAGTTACTGTTCCTAGACACTGTTCTCTGTCACGAGAGCCACGGCGTTGGGTGCTGAGTGCCGTGGCGCTCACTTGCTATTTTGGGCGCTGCGGCGCTCAGCATTGGGCGCCGCAGCGCCCAGCCACCTGCTGCACGCTTTTGTATTTTAAGCGTAACGTCTTCGTTTGATGTCCGATTCGCCTTCCATTTATTCTTATGTGTCAAATTTTCTGTCATGCATATAATTATGGTAAAAAAATATAATTAAATAGCCAAATATTTATGATTTAGATAAAAAATAAAAGTTTAGTAGAAATCATACTAGTGCTTTTACGCCTTTATCAAATACTCCTAAACTTAAGACTTTGCTCGTCCTCGAGCAAAACAAAGAAAAACATTCATAACTTATTCATGACTCAAAGATAAAAACTAAAAACTATCTTTTTGATGTGAGGATTCAATATCTCTATGTCTTTGATCCTTTTTGTGTTTGATGGCACCACATTAATGCTGTAACAGTCAAGTAATATAGTGCGCATGGGCTGATTCTGCTCTTTGTTACTGATATTTTTTACTGTGTTGTCACTTTTCTGCACCTTAGAATGTTGTTGTACTTTAATACCAGTTTTTGCACGTTCTATTGTTGAGAATTCTGCAGTTTTCTAAAATTCTGCACTATTTTCTAGACTGGTATGCTGTTGATTTTCTATTTCAACACTTGTTTGACACCTTTGTAGCCTTTGAAGAAAAAGAATAGGCGGCTATATGGTTGCACTTTATTTTTCTGCACTTCATTCTCCTTTATACTTGATGATGATGGTGTGGATGTGTTTTCTTATAAGATCTCACCACTCCTCAAGTTGATGGCTTGGCATTGCTCTACATTCTCTTTTGGATTTGGCTCAGTATCGCTTAGTAGAGTGCCTTAAGGTCTTCTATTAATTGCAGCAGCAAGTTGTCCTATTTGAACCTCTAAATTCTTCAAAGATGTTGAATGATTCTGTAGGATGGCATCATTGGACTTCATATATTGCATAAATATGTCTTCTAATGTCGGCTTCTTCTCTTATAGTTGCGAGAATCTTGGGGGATTTATTGGTCTAGATGGCTCCTCTTGGTTGTAATGCCAAGAGAAGTTTGAATGATCTCTCCACCCTGAATTAAAGAAGTTAGATTGTGGGTTAGGTGGTTGTCGGTTAAAATTGCCCACATAATTTACTGCTTTCATACATCGCCCATTCATGTGGTTATCACCACAAAAGTTGCATGTCACTTTTCGAGTTTTAACGTCATTCAATGCATCAAACTTCTTAGATAAAATATTGATTTGAGCTATCAATGCATTGAATGCATCAATTTCATATATACCGGTAACTCTCTTGGGTGTAGCTCTCTTTGCTGGCCATTGGTAACTGTTTGACGCCATCTCTTCTAATAGATCATAAGCCTCATTTGTAGACTTATTCATTAAAGCTCCTCCAGCTGCAGCATCTACAATAGTCCTCAAATGGCCTATTAATCCATTATAGAATGTTTGGACTAATAGCCATTTAGGGACTCCATGATGAGGACACTTCCTTAATATGTCCTTAAAGCGCTCCCATGCCTTATACAATGACTCTCCATCAATTTGACTGAATGAGGTCATGTCATTCCTCATCTTTGCAATCTTTGCTGGTGGAAAGAATTTGGCTAAGAACTTCTATGCTAAATTTTCCCACGCTGATATAGATCCTGACGACAATGACATCAACCAACTCTTGGCTCTATCCCTTAAGGAGAAAAGGAACAGTCTCAATCTGATAGCATCATCTGAGACTCTGTTGTATTTGAAGATATCACAAATTTCTAAGAAATTTATGATATGCATGTTAGGATCATCATTGGGAGCTCCATTAAACTGCACAGTTTCTTTCAACATCTGAATAATATTCGACTTGATCTCAAAGTTATTAGTGTTGATGGTTGGTCGCCGAATACTAAACTGAACACCACTTATAGTTGGGATAGCAAACTCTTTCAAAGCTCTTTGTGGTATCATGGGCTCAAACACAGGATTGATATGATCATTGTTTCCCTCTATGGTATGAACTGTCAAAGCAAAATAAAAAGAAAATCAAAGCAAAACGAAGAAGATAAAAAAAAAATAAAAATCTGAATTAAAAGTAAGTAGCTTGGTATTAGTATTAATCTAAAGAATAGATAAAACTAGTCCCCGGCAACAGCGCCAAAAACGTGATTGTGAGGCTATACTAGCTAAGCGCAAGTGCATGCTATCGTATCAAGTAATATAGGATTTTAAGTCCAGATATCGATCCCACAGGGACTATGTAATCTAATTCTATAAATCAAGTACTAAAATTATACCTACTTAACTTTTATTCAGAAAACCAAAATCTAGAATTTATGTAACTAATCTAGTTCTCTCAATTAACTAAACAAAAGCAAAGAGTAGAATTCACAAATAAAGATAATCTAGGGTTTTGACTTGTCCACTAGTATTTCATTGGACTCATTAAGCTCTTAGTTAATCTATTGATACCAATTGTTAGCCTAGACACTAATCTCATCACAAGCCTCTGTCGATGGTCAAGTGACTATAATACACATTCTAACAATCACCTATATGTCTATGGTAATCAAATCAGAATGTAATTCATTAAGATCAAGTCTAAATCATACCATACATGCCACCTAGGTATATGTCTATCCTAGATGGAACTCATAGTTGTTACCATATGATTATGCATCAAACTACCATAGGCTAAACCATGAATTCCTCCGTCGAGTTTAATATGGTTCCTCAATCATTCAAAATATTGATTAGTTATAATGAAAGCATTAAACACACGATAGAATGAATCAATTGAATGTATCAAGTTTATAACTAAAAATTAACACAATCCAAATCTATACTAGGTTCACATAGTCTAACCCTAGATGAACAAATTAACCCATCACAAAACCAAAAGTATTAAACCAATTCATAAAGATCAACAAGAAAAATAGCATAATGATAAAGAAAGAGAAGAAAAACTAATCAAAGTAACTCATTGATGTGCTTCTCCCTCAATCTTGACTTGAAGCTTGAATTTTGATCTTGATTCTTCAATCTTTGGTCTTGATCTTTGATTTTGTGTTGTGAATTCTCTCTCTAATTTTTTGCCTCTTTTCTCTCCTTCCCCTCTCTTTTTAATTAGGGTTTTTGGCTCTCTATTTATAGGTTTTTGTCTTCGAGTTACTGTTCACTAGTTACTGTAGCAAATACTGTTCACTAGTTACTCTTCCCCTTCACGAAAGCCGCGGTGCTGGGTGCTGAGTGTCGCGGCACTCACTTGCTGTTCTGGGCACTGCGGCACTCAGTGTTGGGCGCCGCGGCACCCAGCCACCTACTGCACGCTTTTTATATTTTGAGTGTAACTTATTCGTTTGATGTTCGATTCACCTTTTGTTTATTCCTATGCGTTACATTTTCCATCGTGCATCTATTTATGATAAAAAAAACATAATTAAATAGCCAAATATTTGTAATTTAGAGTAAAAAATGAAAGTTTGGTAGAAATCATACTAGTGCTTTTACGCCCTTATCACTGACAAGTGACATTTTGCTCATTATGTGATATTAAAGTCATACTAAGTAGTAGTTGAGTGATGGTATTCCTATTATATATTTTGAAAGAATGTGTAAGCTCTTACCTGATATGTGATTTAATAAGATTATGAATTTTAATTTATCACAACATATCATACACATGCATTGTGTACATATATGTATTTGTCATTTGATATATGAAAACTAGTATGCTTATTGAGTTTTGTACTCATTATAGTTTATGATGATTTCAGGTAAATAAGGTACATGTGTACTTAGTAGATTTGGCAAGGCTTTTGTTATCCCTTGGGTTCCCTAAGTTGCTAGGTTGGTAAGTATTTCATTTGTGGACACGTAATTTAAGATATCTGATTTGTCCCTATTAAATAAATACTTATGTATTATTTTATTAGGTGTGGTTGTATTTGGATTAAGTTTCACCAAGTGTAGTTATGGGTTAATTTTAAATAAGAATTTGTAAGGAATATATTATGGGCTTCCGGTAACAAAGTTGCTACTAGTGACGTAGTAGAGTGTTAATCTCTGAGAAAACTTTGCGTATCTCTGGTTTACTAATTGCCCCAGTCATAATTCAATTGTTATAATTCTGAAAAATTAAAAGGAATGTTTAAATATTGTCAATAAATATTTATGTTTATATTTTAAACATGAGACTAACTCATAAACAAGAATTTAGGAATATACTAGAAACAATAAGATTGTATGTGTGCTATTATTGAATAAACTTACTAGCAACTTGTTAAGGATTCCTATGTTAAATTTAAATTTGAAATTTTATACAATATTAATTATGAGTGCACATTATTGAATGAGTGTAAGTTATGTCGTCTGTCAGATATTTTGGGTCTGGGGCATAGCAAGTGTTGGAGCTGGTGCTCACGTGCCATTCCAATATTGTATGAATATTAATTGTTAATATTTATACAATAAACATTTCGAATAAAGATTGTTAATATCATATTCATATGGTAGAATGCTTGTAACATTACAGACATTGTTTGATCTGAAAGAGTTCAGATCTCGTTTAAAGGAGTTTAGACCAGAACTAATAGTTATCAAAGTTGAGAGTTATAAATGCTAAGAGTTAGCACTGTTAAGAGTTAGCAGGTTATAAGAGTCAGCGAGGTCTAAAGAGTTAGAACCTTGTCTATAATGGGACAAAGACCTGAGAGTATACTTGTAATGATATAGTTGCAAAGAGTTGCAATAGGTGTTAAGAAATATCATTATGTAAGTATGTCTTAAATATAATATTCTTGATCTATGATCACTAATGCTGGTCTATCGGTGATTCACTTTATATAGATTAGTGTATATCTATATCTGACTGGTTCAGATAGTTGTTTTTAGCTAACCATGAGCTTAGAGCTTGTATAGGCATGCGGGTATCAAGTCAAGACTGGATACTGAACAGACTTATGAGGACCCCAATAGATATCCTATGACACCGTCAAAGGAAGGTCCTCTCGAGTTGAGTAGTATTCGTGGTCCTTTGACCTGAGCGCCACGGTGGCCTTATGAGTGATCCATCATGCTTTGGTTCCACATATGTCAGAGACCTTTCATGGTCTGACCGCTATGTGTCGCTGGGTATGGTCCGATGCTCATGGAGTCTAGTGTGTGTAGATACGAAATCCGTCAGCTTACGTAGGTAAGTTGTATATCCGATGCTCCGAGATTGTATTTCATAAAGTCTTGTGGCCACAAGCATAAACCCGAAAAAAGAGTTTCCACAGGGTTAAACAATATAGCAAAAGTGTTTGCGTATATTGTTTATCGAGATACGAATCTGGAGATAAGATTATGGATGAGCAAATAGGGATTTGACGGTGCTAATCTATATCCCCGCACATCCAGGGTATAAATGATGGAAGGATTATACATATACGTTATGACCTCAACTTGTATGGTCTGACACGCTGATTTGTAATATTCGTAACGTGTGCGTGGGGCATCGATTACGGATTAATGGAACAGTTCCATTTAACAAATCGGGTGTGGACCTAGAGAGTCCCAAAATGAAATGTACTCTTTAAGCACTTGGGCAGTGTACCGTATTGAATTGTTCAATATAGTATAATTCAGCAATTACTAAGGTTACATTAACTAAAGTATATGGTTAAATGGTGGGACCCACTTTAGGTTAACTTGGTAACCGAGTAAGGATATAATAGTAATTTCACTTTATGATTATTTAATTGTTAAATAATAAGAATAAATATTTATTTATTTAATTGTTAAATAAATAATTTAATTTAACTATGATTAAAGGTTAATCATATGGTTAATTTAGTTAACTTTACTTAATGGTTAAGTAAAGGTTAACCTAACCAAGGTTAAGTTAGTTAACTATGGTTAGAATAATTAAATATTTATTAACTTAAAGGTTAAGTTAAAATAATCTAACTATAGTTAAATGTTAACTAAGGTTAGGTTAAGCCAAATGAAATGCAAATGAAATTCAAATTAGTTTGGAATTTATGCATTAGTATATAAAGTGAAATGAAATTGAAAATCATTAATGTTTTAGATTTTAGGTTTTGCATTTTGGGAGCCAATTCAATTTGAGAAATTGAAATTGTTTGTTTTGTGTTTTAAGTGTTAGAACAACAAAACAAATTAGATAAATGGTTACTAAATGTAATAACTAAAAACAAGATTTGTTTTATTTATTCAAGAGTTGAATAAAAGGAAAAACAAATTTAATTAAGTTAAATAGTTTAACTTTGAATCATGTTTAAGAGTTAAACATGGATGCTGGATTAAGATGCTGCCATTCTAGACAATCAAACCCACCCTTGTTGATTGCTAGGATTGATCAAAGATTCATTTCATGGTGGACTTCAAAGAAAATTAATCCAAAGGCTTCATTGGTGATATTTCTCAATCTCGAATTTCACTTTAATCAAATATGTATTTTCTATGTTCATTGTATATAATCTTCCGCTGTGCACATGTATGTATGAGATATGTATATTATTTGTATGATGAACATAACCCACATGCAAGCACCCTAGTGATTTGTACAACACTCCCAACAGCAAGTGGTCTAGCTATACTTTTATTGTCACGATGGTTCGACGTCTCTTACTGAGCTGGTCTCCTTATAACGTATTTCATCCTTGCTGGTCTAAGTCTTGTTTTTGTTTTCATAGTAGTACCTGGTTAAGATGTATAAGCTATTCGGCATATGGTTGACCCGGTACTTATACCGAGCCAATTTTCTTGTCCTATTCCTCTTAGTCATATGAGAGTTTTTAATCTTGGTAGGCTTGGTTAGAGGTATACAGGGGTGATATATATACGGCTATGGCTGAACCTGGTTTAAGCGACCGAGCAGGTTCCTCATTAAGAGTCTATCCTTAGACCTGATTCTGACATCTTCTTAGTTGCCTCTATTGTCTTAGACTTGAGCCCTTGAGGTTGGCCCACAAAATACTTCCTTGAAGGGCTAAACGTCTTAGGCCTGTAAGGGTTGGGCCCTGTGGTGATTTTCTGGGGGGAATAAAAGTCCACTAGTTTCCATTTTTTATTTATTCATAATTGAAATCTATTTTTTATTATGCTTGCTCAGGTTTTTGCTTCTAATACCTGCTCAGTTCTTCGTTTATAAGCGTATTTTTAGCTTATACTATCATTTTGAGCGAGTTGGTCCGAATAGTTTTTCTGATATCCTAATCTTAATGAATGATACAATGTTAAGTGGCTCAGTTTGGTTCTACTATTGTAGCTACTTTTTAGGGTATTAAGCTGACTGTTACTTTCTAGGTTTTTCTTAGGATCTATACACTGGGTTATTTTCCTTGTATTAAGATAATAATGATAAAAATCTTTACAACATCATCCTTGATTCGTGTGAAAAAATGTCTCAAACATGGGAACCAATCTTGGTGGTTGACCCATTCTTTGATCGTGTGACTGAGGGTAGCTAAAATCAGAGCATTACATCTCTTCTGTTTCTGAGTGATGTTTGGGTAATTGATATAATTTGGTTCATTGAAATTTTAAACTCTAATAGTCTAGATGAGGATATATAATCAAGAGTAAGAGCCGTAGAAAAAAAATTACGATATCAAGAAATAAAAAAAAAATAAAAGAGATCTAAAATATATTTTTCCTAAAATTCCTCTTTGGCCTTATTATATCATACCCTCTGCCAATTATTATTAATATTCTCTTTATATGGTTTTGTTCATTTTTTTCATTCAATTTCAATATCAAATATCAAGAGTCATAATTTGAATAAATATGATTATAGTATTACAGATGGGTGATTAAAAACTCTCTGTTGTACTGCACTTTCTAAGTGTGCTTGTTCCCCTCTTCTTCCTTATTATGGCACGTATTTGTGAAAAAAAAAGCCTTAAGAGACCCTCCCAACCCAACCCTAAACACTCTAAGATCATTTTTCAAGCCTGCTCCCATTTCGAGTCAAGAGATAGATAAATAGTTGTTTGGCCTATAGTAGGTATCTAGTTTTCTGTTTTAGGTATTAGTGCTAGGATCGGTATTTAAGTGCCATCCCTGAATGTACATATACTTATGTATTTATACAAGTATACATTTTTATTAAATCACTAATACCAATTTATATGGTATTATGTATGTAATGTTACAGATATTGTAGATCTGAAGCAGTTCGGATCAGATCTAAAGGTGTTTAGATAAGTGCTCATAGTTAGCCACACTGAGGCATATAATTGCTAAATGTTAACAAAGTTAAGTGTTAGTTGGTTATAATACTCAGCAGATCCAAGAGTTGGAGCCTTGTCTGTAATGGGACATAGACCTGAAAATATACTAGTAACTATATAGTTGCAAGAGTTGCAATCGGGTGCTAGAAAATTCAAGTTGCACAAGTAAGTTCTCGAATAATTGTCCCTGATCTATTTCTGCCGATGTAGGTCTTTCAGTGGATACCTTTATATATATATCAGCATATGACGTACCTATAGGATATAGATGGCCGTTCCTAGCCGGCTGTAAGCTTAGAGCTCGTATTGACATATAGGCATCTAGTTAGGACTAGATATATGACAGACTCACGAGGGCCTCCGATAGACACCCTATGTAAGTCGTCAACGGAGGGTCCTCTTGAATTTAGTAGTATACGTAGTCCTTTCACCCGAGTGCCACGGTGGGCTTTAAGTGATCTACCATACTTTGGTTCAACGCATGTCACAGACCTTTCATAGTGTGACCGTTGGGTGTCGCTGGTATGGTCCGATGCTTATGGAGTCTGGTGTGTACATATATGAGATCCGTCAGCTCGCATAGGGAGCTTGATATCCAGATGCTTCGAGACTGTATCTCAAAAAATCTTGTGGCCACAAGTATCAATCTCGGGAAAGAGTTCTGCCAGGGTTAAACAATATGCGCAAACTCTTTTGCCATATTGTTTAGTGAGATAAGTCTGGAGATAAGATATGGATGAGTAAAAGGGGATTTGACAGTGATAATCTATATCCCCGCACATCCAAGATATCATGATAGAAGGCCTATACGTATGCGTTGTAACCTCAATTTGCATGGTTCAACGCGCTGATTTGTATATCCATGACATGTGCGTGAGGCATTGTTCACGGACTCATAGAATAGTTTCATTTGACAAATCAGGCGTAGGACCTAAGAACTCTCAAGATATGAAGTGTACTCGTTGTGCACTGGGGCAGCGCGTCGAATTAAATTGTTTAATTCAGCAATATTCAACACTACCACGGGAATCTGTACGTGTCTGTATTTAAGTGTTAAATTCAACAATTAGTTAATAATTGTTATTTACTAATTGTATTATGACACGTGGTGTATTGTGAACACTTAGTTGAGTTTACCCAAGTGCGAGATTTGATAGGACCCACTAAGGGATAAACTTAGTAACTATTTATGAGGGGCAAAATGGTCGTTTCTCACTTTGATTATTTAATTATTAAATAATCAAAATATCTCTCTTATTATATTATATAATATATTTTTATATTATATTACATATTATTATATAATATTTTATATATATAATAATATTATATTTTTGGTGCCAAATAGTTGGCACCTATTATTTATATTTTATTAATATTTTGAATATATTATATCATATAATATATTCTATTAAGATTATATTATTATTTTATATATATTAGATATATATATATATATATATAAAGAAAGAAAGAGAGAAAGAAATGAATTGAAGATTTTGGTGTGTCTCGGCCATTTTGGTCATGAAAGAAGAAGAAAGAAAATATAAAAAAATAAAAATGAAATTATTTCATTTTTCTCTATGCTTCTATTTGAAATAGTGATGGATTGCTTCAAATTCTCAATTTCTTATTCTTTTGGAGAAAAGAATGTAAACACACACTGGCTATTTTGAGGTTTAAAAGTTAAACCCAGTGCTATGTACAGAGCTATTGTTCTAGCTCACCAAGCCCACCGTGTTAGTGACTAGAACTGCCCACGAGTTGGTCTCTATGCGGACTCCAGAAAAAATACGTGTATAACATTACATGTTGATGTGAGTTCTCTAGGATATTTATATATTAATGTGATTAATATATTTATTTATTGTATGTGTTTATTACATGTTTTACGCTTCCGTCGTGTTAAAATTCGTATACGATACGTGTTTAGGCAATAGACACACTAGCACATGCATATGGCGTTTAGGAAAAACCTAGGATTCCCAGCCATTAACATGGTTGATGAGGAAGAAGAAGTAAGCCTAGAAGTTCTACTAATTAGTAGAACTGATGGGGCCAGAAGTAGTGAAGGGGCATCCACTTTAACAGGTGACGTGCCGTCCTCCTCTTTGGCTATTATTACTGAGGCTGAGCCAGTTGCCATTATTAGGGAGGACAAAAGAAATAACCCTGTAGATCTTGATCAAGATGTAGAGGCTATGGAGTTCGACCTAGATGTGAGATACCGTATGTCCAGTTTCAACGAGGCCGACCTGGAGTCCATTAGGTCGATATATAACATCACTGGGTTGGTTACACCTAGGCTGCCTTCCAAATAGGACTACCCAAGCAGCCTAATAGAGGGTGAGGTGGCTATCCATGTAGAGTTCTTGAGATTGGACCTCAGGCTTCCTATACAATAGTATTTCAATAGGATGTTGGCCCATCTAGAAGTAGCTCCCTCTCAGCTAGGCCCAAATTCTTGGAGGATTTTGATTAGTTTATATGTCCTTTAGGTAAGGGCAGGACTGTGGCTTCCTATACAGCAGTATTTCAATAGGATGTTGGCCCATCTAGAAGTAGCTCCTTCTTAGCTAGGCCCTAATTCTTGGAGGGTTTTGATTAGTTTATATGTCCTTTGGGTAATGGCAGGGCTATCCCTCTCCACACTTTCAAGAGTTGTGTTACCAATATCACTTTAAGAGTAATGCTAAAAGCCAGAGAGGTTTCTATTATCTCTCTTTTCATGGCCTTCAAAATTCAATTTCTGGTCTCCCCTATTCTATCAAGGATTGAAAGAGGAGCAATTTTTTGCTGGGGGAGAATGGGGTCAGACAGTCCCTAAAAGGAATAGGGAAGAGTGGATCGTTCCCACGAACTTTTCTTTGAATGCAAGTTATTTTTTGGTTCATTTTTCTTTCTTCTATTTCATTTCTTCTTTCTCTATTTGTCTGACTCCTTGTGTATTGCGGTGAGTTAGGCCACTAACATGTGAAGTTTTCAAGGCCAAACTTGATCGAATCACTGTAATCCTCAAGCATATTTGTCCTGTTCAGGACTTGCTTTCACCAGCCAGTCTAATTCAGTCCGGTTTGGTAACTTTTATCCCGCGTGAGCCTCATGTTCACAGTAAGCCCCTTCTAGCCAGATTATGAAGGCATCTGGTTCGAGGAGGCGAGAAGGGCCTCTGATAGACGAAGGGCCCTCCTTCTCATGTCTCCCTTCGTGCTAATCCCTGAGAGGAGGGATGACCTGACCTTTCTGTTGCCCATGATACAGGAGATGAAGAGGTACTTGACCTTAGCCTGTATCTGTTAAGTTTCTTCTTTGGACCCTATCATAGAGTGTCATGTTGCATTGGGATCCGTACTTGATGTGAGTTCTCTATTCTTTAGTCTTAATTATTCCTTTGTTTTCCCTTTCTAATCATCTTCGTTTGTTATACAGTATGTGTATTTATTGTCTTGATTTAGGTCTGAGATATTAGATATGGTGGCTTAAACCCACTAAGCTGAGTAGAACCTTACGCGATCAAGAGTTGAGAGCCAAGGTTTTGTGGGCTAAGATGGTGGCTACCCAAGAACAGGAAAAGGCGGATAAGATAGGCGTCCGTGTAGAGGAGTTGAAGACTGGTCATGCTGAAGCAGAGTGTAAGGTCTTAGAGTTGGAGTGCCAGAAAAAGCTGAGTGAGCAAGAGATGGCTAATTCTTTGGCAGTGGCAGAGACCTATGCTACTGAGATGATAAACCAAAATTACGAACTTAAGAGGTAGTTCATGGCGCTCAAAGGGAGAGGGAGCTAGTCGAACAGACCAAGAATAATTTGGTTTCCCAACTAGAAGATCAGTGGATTTTTTAGTTTGTTAGTCATAAAGAATGTTTCCGCCAAAGGGTAGTGGAG
Organism: Ailanthus altissimus; assembly: GCA_946807835.1. NCBI lineage: Eukaryota > Viridiplantae > Streptophyta > Magnoliopsida > Sapindales > Simaroubaceae > Ailanthus > Ailanthus altissimus. The sequence goes on from OX327709.1 coordinate 346,562, forward strand.
GGATTCCGTAGGTCAATTGCCATCTTTGAAGAGAACTACCCTAAGGTTGACCTCCAATGGATGTGGAATCTGACCATTGTAGGGTCATTCTATAAATGGGAGACTTCTGGGGCTCAGAATGTTACTGAGGTGGCTGAGCCTATTACTGGCGATGTTGCTCCTATTGCTACTGTTCCTGCTACTAGGGCTGATGCTGATGTTGCCTCTTTTATTGGGGCTGATGCTACCTCCATTACTGGTGTTGATGCTACTACTACTGCTGTTGAGGTTAATGTTGTCCCTGCTACTGGAGCTGATACTAACCTTGCTGCTCAATCTGTAGGACATGATAATGTTGCCTCGGTTGATCCTCTTACCTCGATCAATCCTCCTATGGTCAACGTCAATCTTAAGGCGGCCATTGTAGTAGATTTAGAGGCAACTGACACAGCTCTAGCAGTATGAGTCGATGATTTTTTTTGTTGCCTGTACTTATTCTTTTTCGTTTGCTTCTGAACTTTTGTAATTCTTCTTTATCAATGAATATAAATAATTTTTTTTTTATAATTTATGTTAAAATGTCTTTGTAAACCTGTTTTTTTTATATTTTCCTTAAATATTGATGTAGACCTGCTATTCCATAATTATTTATAAGTAATATTCTATTCAGCAAAAAAAGTGATATATGTTAGTAATCCTGTAATGACGTCCAACACTTAAGAAACGATTGTATTAGTCAAGATCAAATAATAATCTCTTTATGCTGAGTCAATTTATCAATCCGAGCAGAGCATGATGATTCATAAATCATGAAGAAAATCAAAGTATGAGTTAATGAACTTAAACAAGCATTAGCATGAAACTTTATCGATGATATTATCATTGAGTCGACCAGCATATACCTTTTTTCAATGCTTGGTTATTTTTTGAGATTTTTATAGGTACCTAGTTATTTTTTTATGATCAGTGTCTTTCATGTACAGTACGTCCATAGGGTACACCTTATAGAGCCTTATTATATCCGATGGTCTGTGGGTAACCTCATTAATACCGCCCTTCTATGGGGTGTCTTCAATGTCATCAAAGCTATACGTTAGTAAGGTACACCTCATAGAGGTTTACCCTCTCCGATGGTCTGTGGGTAATCTCATGAGCGTTGTCCCCCTATGAACTATACGCTGGACTTTTATAAAGTACACCTCACAGAGTCTTACCCTATCCGTTGGTCTGTGAGTAATCTCGTGAGGGCTACCCCCTATGACGTGTATCTTCAATGTCTTCAAAGTTGTATATTTGTAGGGTACACCTCATAGAGCCTTACCTTATCCAGTGATTTGTAGGTAATCTCATTAGTGTTGCCCTCTATAAACTATACGTTACACATCCACAGGGTACACCTTATAGAGTCTTACCCTGTCTGGTGGTTTGTAGGTAGTCTCATGAGTGCTGACCCCTTATGGTGTATATGTGTCTTCAATGTCTTCAAAGCTATATATTCATAGGGTATAACTTATAGAGCCTTACCCTATTTGGTGGTCTATGGGTAATCTTGTGAGTGTCACCCCCTACGAACTATACGCTGCACATCCATAAGGTACACCTCACAGAACCCTACCATGTCTAGTGGTCTATAAGTAATCTCGTGAGTGCCGCCCCCTTATGGATTGTATTTTCAATTTCTTCAAAGCTGTATATTTGCAGGGTACATCTTAAAGAGCCTTACCCTATCCGGTGGTATGTCGGTAATCTTGTGAGCGTTGCCCCCCTATAGCATGTAAGTTTGGAGTAGTTTTCCAATATTTAATTTGTAGATGTTTACGATTATTTAGTCCTAGATTCTAAGAAGTCATTCACGTAGATGTATATGCAATGATATAAGATTTTATTAAAAATAATGTCCTTACATAGCAAGTAAGTATTGCATAAAAGATAAGAAGTTAAAAATAGTATTTCTTCAGAGCTCGGTATTCCATAGTTTTCTCACAACCCGTTAATCAACTTCTTCTAGCTCATAGGCTCCTCTAACATCTCTGATGACCTTGTATGGGCCTTCTTAGGTTGGTGCAAGGACTCCATCTATAGGTTCTTCGTATTCAGCACAACTCTTTTTAGTACCAGGTCACCTTCTCTGAATTCTCTTGCTTTAACTCTCTTGTTGTAGTATCTAACAGCCTTCTGCTAGTAGACAGCTACTTGGATTTAGGCCTTGTCTCTCAGCTGTTCGATTGAATCTAGTTGTCCCTTAATCAGCTTATTATTTTTCATCTTAGAAAATAGCAATACTCTATGTGTAAGAGTTTATTGCTCTCAGCAAGAATCACTGCTTCACATCTGAAAGCCAGTGAGAATGGTGTTTCGCTGGTTGCAGTTTTGCTGGTCATTCGTAATGCCTAGAGCACCTTTGGAAGCTCTTCTGCCCATCCTTCCTCTCTTTCTGTCAACGTCTTATTGAGTGGATTCTTGACCACTTTATTGGAGGATTCTACCTGTCAATTTGTCCTGGGATGAGCCGGTGATACGAACAATAGTTGTACTCCTAAGTATTTACAGAAGTTCTTGAAGCTACTATTGTCGAATTGTTTCCCATGATCAGTGATAACGGTGTGGGAAATTCTGTATCGACATATTACAATTATGCAAACAAAATCCCGTATGCTATTCTCGGTTATTTTTTACAATGGTTCGGCTTTGATCCATTTAGTAAAATGATCCACCATTATGACTACATACTTGCAAAATCCCTTTCCTTGAGGTAAAGGCCCTATTAAATTAAGACCCTATTGAGCGAATGGCTAGGGTCTGCTCATTGTGGTTAACTCCTCGATAGATCCTTAAATCTTGTCAGTAAATCTTTGGCAAGCATCGCAGTGTCTGACCAGGTTTCTAGCATCTTGAAGGGCAGTTGGCCAATAGTAGCCAATTTTGAACACCTTACAAGCCAAAGCTTCTGTTCCTAAGTGGTTGCCACAAATCCCTTCGTGAATTTCTCTAAGAATCTGATCTTCTTTTTATGATCCCAAGCATCTAATGTAAGAGTGAGAGAAGCATCACCTATATAATACTCATTCTATCACTGAGTGGTTGCCACATCAAGCTTGCTTAGTTTTATAACCCACTTTACTAACCGACCAGATAAATTTAGTTTGTGTAAGATTTACCTTAACGACTGGTTGGTTAGAACGATTATTGTGTGGGTTTGAAAATAAGGCCGTAACTTTCTTCCTGATACAATCAAGGCCAGAGCCAATTTTTCAGAGAGTGGATACCGGCTCTCCATATATGTGAAAGCTTTGCTGAAGTAGTATACTAGTCATTGAACCCTTCTTCTTCTTTGACTAGTATTAAGCTCGCTACCCTATCTAAAACTCCCAAATAAAGCATTAGCTCATCACCTTGGACTGGGATGGCGAGATGAACCAGTTCAAAAAAGTATGCCTTCAACTGTTGAAAGGCCTACTCACATTCTTCTCTCCACTGATTCTTACCTTTTCTCTTTATTGTTTGTAAGAACTAAAAGCATTTATTGGTGGCTTAAGAGATGAATCAATTCAGAGACACAACTCTTCCTGTGAGTCGTTGACTCTTCTTGACTGTACTTGGGGACTTCATTTCTAAAATAGCTAAAACCTTATTCGGGTTGACCTCTATTCCTCTCTTGCTGACCATAAAACCCAAATATTTTTTTGATTTTAATCTGAAAGCACATTTTTCTATGTTCAGTTTCATTCTGTTCTTTCTTAATACTTCAAAGACTTCTCTCAAGTCTTGTCTATAGTCCTCAGCTTTTATAGACTTGGCTGTGTCATCAAAATACACCTTTATATTTCTGCCAATCAGGTTCTTGAAAAGTATATTAACCAACCTCTGATAAGTAGCCCCTGCATTTTTTAACCCGAACGACATTACTTTGTAACAGCACGTCCCTTGGTGAGGAATGAATGATGTTTTCTCCTAGTCTAGAGGAAACATTGGGATTTGGTTATAGTAAGAGAAAGCGTCTATAAAACTGAGTAACTCATGCTAGGTTGTAGCATTCACAAGCTAGTCAATATTTAAAAGTAGGAAGTTATCCTTCAGGTATGCTTTATTCAGATTGGTAAAGTCTACACATATTCTCCACTTTTCATTAGTCTTCTTCACCATCACCATATTTGCTAGCCAGTCAGGATAATGGACTTCTCTGATAAAGCTTGTTATCAACAATTTCTCCACCTCTACTGCTACAGCTTCGTTTCGCTCATGGTTGAATATTTTTCTTTTTTGTTTAATCAGGCGAAACATAGGGTTAATAGCAAACTTATGATAGGTAAGGATATGATCTATTCTAACCATGTATTTATGAGATCAGGCAAAGATGTCTGAAATCTCCTAAACCAATTTGATCAACCCCTCTCTAACCTATTGTTCTAATTGGGACACGATTTTAACCATCTTTTTCAATTCCCTAATTTTAACCTGCACTGCCTATAATTCTTCCACTCGGAACGACGGTGGAGATACAAAAAGCTTTCTTTATAAATACTGCATAATAACTTCTGGCAATCTTTTGATCTCCTGACACTATCCTTATACCTTCTCTAGCCGAAAACCCGAGTTTCAAATAATGGATGGACAGAGCTGCGTTCGTATTTCCTATAAAGGGTTGCTCAATGAGGACTATGTATGGGAAAGGCTGATCGACCACCATAAACTTAGTCATCGCCGTTTTCTCATACGATTTCTGCCCTATGATCAAGGGAATGGCCACTACCCTAATAGCACCATACAGTTTTCTTCGAACCCCTGTAGTGGTGCCTAGGTCGTCTCTATATACAGGTTCTTAATTTTTAGGTCTAAAGTTTCTTTGAAAATAATATCAACCGAGCTACCTGGGTCAACATAATTTATTCTCTCGCCAGCTACAGCTACCCGTACTTCTATCATAAGTGCATCATCATAGGGATAACTAACTCTTTGTGTATCTTCCTCGGTAAACATTATCAGTACTTCTTGTTGCAATTTTAGTTTTATTTCCAGAGGAATGTTGTACATAACTTGATGTGCCACCATTGAGTTCTTAAAGTAGTTCTTCTTTTGCCTGTTAGAATCTCCTAATAGCATGGGTCCACTAAATATGATCATTCTGGGATTAGGATTCAACCCACTGGGCCAGTTAGCAGGTGCATTATGCTGCCTCTTAGCTTGGAATTCTCCTAGATAATTATTCCTCATTAGAGCATCCACTTGCTTTTTCAGCTCCAAACACTCTCTTGTGGCATGCCTTGTATTTTTGTGTATATCACACAAGTCCTTTAGATTCATCTGTCGTTCTACCTATTTTCCCTTGAAATTTCTATTAAGCAAGCCCTTGTTTTTTATGGCTTCATAAACATCCTCTAACGGTATTGCCAAAGGGAGAAAAATTTTCACCAGAGCCACTTTTTTTCTTCGGCAAGGTGATCCCTATGATTTTTGGGGCTTCTGAGCTACTTAGGGTAATTGTATAGGTGAGACCTGTTTGGCCCATTATTTCTCCAATTTTTGGGAGCATTACGCTGATTTGAGAAGTTTCGTCTTTATTGAGGTTGGTATTCATTGATCGTCCTCTGGTATTTCTGATGAGGGGGTGAAGGTATCTTTTTCCTCTCATACCTTTCATTCTCTTTTGGTCTGACATGTCCTCTAAGAGGATCAGCAAGGGTTCTCTTTACTTTCTCTATAGCAATATACTTTGATGCCTTGTTGTATGTTGCTGCGTAGTTTGCAATATTACTCTCGGATAGGTAATACCAAAACTTGTTCAGCTTTATCCCTAACTTGAGAGCTTTTATGGCAATGGGCTGGTCAAAAGCGCCCAGTGATATCACTTCCTTGTGAAACCTCTGGATAAAATTTTTTAGGCTTTCATTCAGACCCTATTTAACCTGTTTCAACTGCTTTAGTCCTTAGCCACCTCTCAGGAGCCCTGAAAGTGTTGGGAGAATTTTTCGGTCAGCTCGTAGTAAGATGAGATGCAACGCTACTTCAAACCCCTATACCAAATGAGAGTCGGTCGCTTTAGATTCATGTAAAAGAGCCTGCACATCTAATCCTATCTCAACCCTACAATTGATATCAAATTGGCAACCTAATCTGCATAATGGTTGTGGTCAGTAACTCCTTAGTAGATTAAGTGGCTTAGAAGTCGAAACTCGCTCGGAGCTCCATGTCCCTCAGCTTGTCTGTCAATAGAGATTTCTTTTCTCTTTTTGTCTTTTTTAGAGGAGGTTGTTCTTTCTTCTTTTTCTCTTCTAAAAGGGTTTTTAGCTTTTCTTCTAGATCACAAACTTTATCTTTCAGAGGTAGTTCAACATTATTGTGCTGCTCGATTGACGGCTTCTTTCTCATCATCTGATTAGGCTCTCTAATCTATGATGCCTCTCTATCTCTAGAGGTGCTTGATTCTATCTAGTTACCATGACTAGGTCGTGCGGGGTTTCTTCTTCTCTTCTTTCTTTATTTTTTATCAACTCAATAATGAGTTGTCTTAATTCTTTTCTCTTTTCCCTAAACGTTCTTAATTTTTCCTGTTCAGTTCAAAGCTTGCTCTCCTACAATCGGATTCCAGCTAGTAGATTATTGTTTTGCCATGTTGATTATGTTTGGGTGATGAAACGTCTTTTAGACAAAGCTTTTCATCCTGATTCCCATAGATGGTGCCAAAAATTGTTGATAAGAAAATAAATTTTTGGGCCAACGAGCTTTGAATTTATATAGTTGTGAGAATCAGCACGCTGAGTTTTGTCTCTATTGAGCATGTAGGCTAAAATCTATATCTTTCTCTCTCTGCTTATGATAATTATGTTAGGGTCGATGCTTACGTGCCATCCCTGAATGTACATATACTTGTGTATTTATACAAGTGTACATTTCCATTAAATCGATAATACCCATATATATAGTATTATGCATGTAACGTTACAGACATTGTAGATCTGAAGGAGTTTGGATCAGATCTAAATGAGTTTAGATAAAGGCTTATAGTTAGCCACGCTGAGATATATAATTGCTAAATGTTAGCACAGTTAAGTGTTAGCTGGTTATAATACTTAGCAGATCCAAGAGTTGGAACCTTGTCTGTAATGGGACATAGATCTGGAAATATACAAGTAACTACATAGTTACAAGAGTTGCAATCGGGTGCCAGAAAATGCTAGTTACGCAAGTATGTTCTCGAATAATTGTTCCTGATCTATTTCTATTGATGCAGGTCTGTCGGTGGATACCTTTTTATATAGATCAGCATATTTCATACCTATAGGGTATAGATGGTCGTTCCTAGCCGACCGTGATCTTAGAGCTCATATTGACATATGGGTATCCAGCTGGAACTAGATATAGGAAAGACTCACGAGGGCCTCCAATAGACATTCAATGTAAGCCATTAACGGAAGGTCCACTCGAGTTAAGTAGTATACGTGGTCCTTTGACCTGAGTGCTACAGTGGGCTTGTAAGTGATCTACCATACTTTGGTTCCACACATATCACAGACCTTTCATGGCGTGACCGCTGGATGTCGTTAGGTATGGTTCGATGCTTATGGAGTCTGGTGTGTACAGATATGGGATCCGTTAGCTCCCATATGGAGTTAGGTATCCAAATGCTTCGAGACTGTATCTTAGAAAGTTTTGTGGCCACAAGCAACTATCCCGAGAAAGAGTTCTGCCAGGATGGAACAATATGGAAAAAGAGTTTGCGTATATTATTCAGTGAGATACAAGTCTGGAGATAGGACATGGATGAGCACAATGGGATTTAATGGTGATAATCTATATCCCCAGCATATCTACGATATCACGACGGAAGGACTATACGTATGCGTTGTAACCTCAACTTGCATGGTTCAACGCACTGATTTGTATATATGTGATATGTGCGTAGGGCATTACTCACGGACTTATGGAATAGTTCCATTTGACGAATCAGGCATAGGACTTGGAGAATTCTGTGATATGGAGTATACTCATTGTGCTTCTCCTTTTTACATTTGTGATACAATTCTGTGACTAAGATACTGTAATGTTTCTATAACAATACTGTGATACAAATACTATCCTAAGGCATGTATATATATTATAGCTTAAGTATTTTACATCAACTAGTAATCGATATTAGTTTAGGATCAAAGTTATTACAAACCAATACCCATCATCTGCTCGTCAAAATTGAAAAAAAAAATAGTAGTAACCATTTCCCTAGTTTTTTTAGATAAATCTTGTCGAATGAGAAAATTTATTGAAAAAGTAAAAAGAGAGAATTACAAATTAGGGGGGACATAATAGGTTTTACCCCATAAAATGCTCATAAAGTCAAAATGAGAAAGAAAAGAAGAACAAGGAAGGTTTAGCAAGATTACAACCATCCAAAATAGATCAATAAAATCTGTAATTGGGGTAACCATTGACATTTTTATGCAGCAAATATAAAATTTTAGATGGTGGATGCACTTACTATGTAGGATCGTCATAGTTCAAGCCAATGTTTGCCAAGCAATCTGCAACATTGTTGTGTTCTCTAAAAGAATGAATAAAGTAAAAATGCATATAAGACACACACCACTGGCAATTCTTCCATCTTGTAATAAGATTCCAGGGAGGATTCAACTTAGGATTAGAAAAGAAATTAATAAGGAGTTGAGAATCAGTTTCTAGAATCAATCTCAACCATAAGCATAGGCTATTTCAATAGCCACAATTGCTCTCATTATTTCAGCATAGAAAGCTATCTCAATCTGTAATGGATAAGAAAAGCCTTCAAGGAAAGTACCTTTTTCATTGCTGAAAACTCCTCTACAAGTTGCTATTCCTGGATTACCTTTATAAAGTCCGTCTATATTTACTTAATCCATCCATCTGGGGGGGAGATTCTATAAGATTACAAAAAATTTTGGAGTACGACCAAACTTAGGGTTTATACCAAAACCATCTAAGATAAATCGATCATCGCTAAAAAAGATATATCCAAGACATAAATCTACAAAGAAATGAATATGAGTAAGGCAATTTGCTTTAAACCCATGTAAATTAAAATCCACCTTATCAAACCAAAGGCGATTACGACAACGGCAAATAGAATATAACAAGTATGCTACAGATAGAAGTCAAATGTTATACAATTGAGGGTAGAAAGACTTAATAAGAATTACAAATCATAGATCTATAATTGAGGTGTCAATCAAAATTTGTGTCTAGAAATTAAGAGAAAACAACCCTAAATATCCTTAAAAGAAGGGCAGAAAACAAGTAAATGATCTACCGAATCATAATCTTTCAAACAAAAGGAGCAAGTTGAAATAATACAGATACCACGGAATCTCAGAACCATATCTATTGGGAGAAGGTACTGAAGCAAACACCATATGAAAATACTAATCTTTGGGGGAGAAAAATTCCTCCAACGAGAAGATAAAATCACATTGGAGGTGATACGATTCTGAATAAATAAATTTATCTTCCATCTAATTGGAAGGTAAAATAATACAAAAAATTTGCTCTTTCAAATGAGGAAAAATACTATAAAAAGAATTTAGGATATTCCACCTTCCTTAATAGATAACGTCAACAACCTTACATTGGAGGTCTAAGGAGCCTTGCAAATCTCGGGAGAGAATAAGTTTGTCAAGCTAATTGTCAAACAAAAAATTAATAGAAGAGCCATTACTAATGATCCACCGAGCGCCCCTTAAGGAAGTTTGAGCAAAACGTTGTTGAATTATAAGTATCCCAAAGGAATTTGAGAAGGCAAGCTTTATTCAAAACATCTACCTGATGAAGCCCGACTCCTTCATCTTTTTTAGGCAAGCAGAGATGATTCGAAGATATTAAATCCATTTTTTTATTAGTATGATCACCAAAAATAAAAAAAATTTGAGCACATCCATGTAATGTTTTTCAAGAGAGAGACTAGCTAAAGGTAAACTTTAAAACTATGCAACAATGTACTTTGAAACATCATACGAACCAATTCAATTCTACCTGCCATAGATAGAATTTTACCCTTCCAACCTGCAAGACATGCAATGGCTTTGTCTGCAAGGATTTGTAAATAGTGTGCTCGCAGATAACCGCACTCCCAAGTAATTAAAAGGAACTCAACCTTGAAAAAAACCTATAATATCTAAAATTTCCTTGTAACGATTCATAGAAGATTTCCCAAAAAAGAAAATGCTTTTTTCTTTATTAACCATCTACTACAACCAAAGAAACCTTTAGAGGAGCCATTAATCAATACAGATAACCGTGCAAATTTAAAAATAATGAAGATCCAATTAATAAATGTAGAGTTGAAGCCAAAATGATAAAGTACTTACAAGAGAAAATCCCAACTAATGATATCAAAAGCCTTAGTAATATCCAACTTCATTCTAATATTTTTACCAAAACATTTTCTATCCAGTATATTAATGCCTTCAGAAACTATTGAAATGCAAACATGAATATGACGACCCATAATGAATGCCATTTGATTATGAGATATCAATGTAGGCATAATACCTACCAAACTATTAGTAATGATTTTGGTAATGATTTTGAAGAAGAAATTTGCCAAAGTAATCGGTCCGAATTGACTGATATTCATAGCATCTGCCATTTTTGGAATCAAGACAATAAAACTGAAATTTAGATTAAGTAAAATAAAGCTCCGTGTGAAGAATTGCTTAATACCTGAGACTATATCTTTTTTTATAATATCTCAACAATGATGATAAAAAAGACTTGTAAATCCATCTGGCCCTGGGGCACTGGAGGAATCTAAGGAGAAAACTACTAAACGAACCTCTTCATCAGAGGGAATGCAAGTCAAAAAATCATTATCTACATCTGAAACAGCATTAGAAATATTATTATAGTTCTACGCAATCAACTCCAAATCTACATTGGAACTCCTATAGAGATCACATAAATAGTCAATAATATGAGTTGAAACTTGTGACATGTTATTATTTCAAATATTATTAATGAGCAATCCCTTAATTCGATACTTGGCAGCTCAAATCTTAGAATAAGAGTGAAAAGATTTGGTGCACTTATCTTCCTCTTTAAGCCATCTCACTTTTGCTCGATCACGCCAAATTTGGATTGTAACTGAGAGATATGGAGGAATTCCACCTTTGTTGCAGCTTCAATTTCTAATAACTCATATGTGGCACCATCTATAGACATATATATATATAAGCAAGAAATTGTTAATAATAACTTATGTAATGTTATAATATTTATATAGGTAAGAAATTGTTAATAATAACTTATGTAATGTTATAATATTTAACATAGTTGAATTTAAAATTTAAATCAGAATTATAATAATTAATATAATTTAAATTAAAATTAAAATTTAAACATTTAACAGACTTGAACTTAAAATTATAACATTTAATATAATTAAAATTTTAAATTAGAATTGAAATCAAATTATATTAATAAAATAAGAAATCAATAATAAAAATTATTAAAGTCCCAAAAAAATTCAAAACTAAATTTTTAGGCCAAAAATAAAAATTGGAGTAATTAAAGACATTAGTCACAAATAAACCTAAAAATTTTGAATAAAAAATATAAATTTAGATCAATTAGAGACAGACCAAAAATATCCTATATCCCAACCTATCCCATCTCGGTTCAGGTAGGGACACGTTTCATCCTAAATTTTTACTCGATCAAGATCAATTTTTCTATCTCGATTATAATAGATTTTTCTATCCCGACAGGACAAGAAACTGGTTAGGTCCCGTCCCAGTCCTAGTTTGCCCACTCTTTGGTACACGAACATTTGGCTCACATAATTTGATTGAAAAGACAGCAAGCACTCAACAGTTGATTCTAGAACTTGGAACCTCCAACTGCTGGGAACATAGATGCTGCTATTGATACTGGAAAGCACTTGGTCGATTTGAGCATGGTTGTTAGGGATGATGATGGCAAGGTGTGTTTCATCTTTGCCGAATCTTTTATCGGTACTTATTCCCCTCACTGCGCAATGTTTGGCGCTTTATCATGTTGTTTCCGCAGACATATCAAATAATTTTCATCTGCATAACATTAATCGATAATAGTTCAGGATCAAAGTTATATTACAAACCAAAACCCATCATCTGCTCATCAAAAATGAAAAAAATGGGAGTAGTCCGTTTCCCAGTATATATATATATATGATCAAGAAATTGTTAATAATAACTTATATAATGTACGTAGATGTCCAACTCAAAATTCCAAATAGTTTAGTTAATTGACAGTAACCGAAGAGCAAATAATTGATTTATTCATAGAATCACAAATTCCCATAAAGGAAATCTTGCTTCCAACTCAATGGCACGCTTTCTAGCAGATTGGTAATACACAGACTCCTTGAACCAGAATATAAGTGGAGGTTTTCCCAGAAAACATGGTTTACAAGGATCAATAATTATCTTCTCCAAAAGATGAGCTCTCTCAATCAGATATGACACAAACTCAGCATCAGTTGTATGCCCCATAAAGCCTACCAATTCCACCACTCTAACGCTTAATGTGCTGACACTACTTAAATATGGGTGATCCTTGACGGTCCGTACTGATCCAGACGAGGGTTTTGCATAATATAACTGAGACAAGGTAAAAGGCAGTTAAGTTGGTTCATGATCGTGAGGCGCATCAGAAATCAAAATTCAGCAACAAAATGAGAAAAGCACATTCACCTTCATTGTAAATTTATATAACCTAGGAGATGCTTTCAAGAGAGCAGCACAAGGAAGGAGGCAATCGTCGTCTGATAACCAGATTCTCATTTCCAGATGCTTAAGATTGTATAATTCAGGCACATCATAGGGGACTTGTTCAGGTGGCTGAAACAATTTGATAAAAATAAGAAAACAAAAAAAGCATTAATGTCTAGACATATTTTTAAGATGAAAGAATCAATATAACAATACCATACTCACATGAAGACGACGTAGGTCTAACTTAAGTGTGTGTAGCTGCATAAGCAAACTTGAATGCCAGCAAACTTGCTGCCCATTTAGTTGGTGATAGCATTAGAAGAAGATAAGCTTCTGGTGAATAGCATTAGAAGATCCGTTAAAAAGCTGCTGGTGACGTGATGATTCAGCGGTATCCATAAATTCTTAGGTCTAGAATTGTTAGAATATATGTCTGAAGTGTGGTGAAGGCTAATTTGTTCAACCAGACGTGCTTCCAGTGAATTTTTTATTTATTAACAGGAAAATTTCGAGTGCTTCCAGTGAATCTTTTATTTATTAACGGGAAAATTTGGAATGCTTTTCAACGTCTCATTTGAATATTGTAGGTGCAATCTTTGCATTGCTGGTATTGTTTTTAAAAGTGAATTTCATTGCTTCAAACAACTGGGAAATTTTCCTGTCACGCCCTTACATCAGAAATTGATAAAGCAATCTTGGCTATCTTATGAGACATCACATTTTGAGATCTCAGGATAAATTTAGTAGCTGCATGATCTCTGTCTCTCATGAGATTTTTAATCTCCTTCACTACCCATCTAATCTCCTTCAATGAGTTAGTTGAACCTTCAACCAAATCGACCAAATTCTTAGCATCCGATTCAACAACTAGCTTGAGGGAATTCAAATTCTTGGTCAGTTCTAAGCAAAACTGAATAGCTATAGCTTCAGCTACCTCCACATCAATCTGGTAAGTGCTAGGCGAGGCAGCCATAGCTATGACTCTTCCTTTATAATTTCTGATCACTTCCCCAGGCCTATCTTGCACTCCTCATTTACAGCAACATCTACATTAACTTTTAGCCAGTCTTATCTGACAGATTCCATAGCTGCCGAAGTATCTCTGCTTTGATGTTTAGTTGAAAGTTGGTGTAGGCTGTTAGCATTGCTGGATTCATACTAAGCTTCCATTCTATTCACCACCTGCTCAGAATTCTCCAGCATTACTTTTATAATGAAATTGTTTCTGGCTTTCCAACTTGCCCAGAGCAGCATCAAAACACTATCTGCTTCTTCTTTAGTAGTTACTGATCTAATGTACTACAGAAAACTCCAAAGCTCATTTCCTGCAACCCCTTTATAACTTCTACCAACTTAGAACAATTCCATATATCTCTGGCCAATCTGCAGGTCACCAAAGCACGAAACGTTCTTTGGTTGCTCTTCATTCTATTTATGATTCTTTCTGGAACTCCTTACATCTCTCTTTTATAGGTCATACAGATAATAATCTTCCAAAACTATGGGTTTTCAAGAGTAATATGGTGGCAGTTGCTAATATTATCTCTATTGGGTCTCAACATGTTACAATTAGCACTTCTATTGACTCTTTTTACTGTCGGTTATCTTTTGTCTATGCAACCTCACAATATGTCCAGAGACGGATTCTTTGGTCAAAATTGAAGTCTTTTTCCGATTTATCCCCTTGGCTTGTAATTGGTGATTTCAATGCTACGCTAGGGGTGCATGAGCAGATTGGAGGGGGATTTTCGGGTCCTCGTTCTTGTTTCGATTTTCATGAATTTATTGTTTCTTGTGACCTTTTAGAGGTTCCTTCTTCTAGTTTATTTTTCACTTGGGCTAGAACCACGACAAATGGTGGACATATGGAAAGAAAATTGGATCGTGCTCTCTTTACTTTTCAATGGCAAGATACTTGGAGTTTCTCTTCTTACATAGTTCTCCCTCGCACGGTCTCCGACCACTCTCCCTTACTATTCTCCTTTGACTCTACGAACAGGCCAGGCCCTTGTCCTTTTCATTTTCAGTCAGTGTGGATACATCATCTGGGATGTAAAGATGTGGTAGCAAATATTTGGAATTCAGTTCATTGTCATAGTTGTCCGATGTTTATGGTCACTAAAAAGTTACGAGTGCTTAAATCACATTTGAAAAAATGGAACTGGAATGTTTTTGGGAATATTCATGAGCGACTAAATAAGGCCCGTGAGTCACTTTCTTCTATCCAAAATGATATGGCTACTGATGGCGCCACGGATGAGCTATTGGAAGCTGAAGCTGCAACAAAGGTGGAACTTCTCCATATCTCTCAATTACAATCCAAATTTTGGAGTGATCGCGCAAAAGTGAGATGGCTTAAGGAGGGAGATAAGTGCACCAAATTTGTTCACTCTTATGCTAAGATTTCGAGCTGCCAAGTCCCGAATTAAGGGATTACTCATTAATAATATTTGGAATGACAACATGTCACAGGTTTCAACTCATATTATTGACTATTTTTGTGATCTCTATGGGATTTCCAATGTTGATCTGGAATAGATCGCGCAGAGCTGTAATAATATTCCTAATGCTGTTTCAGATGCGAATAATGAGTTTCTGACTTGCATTCCCACTTATGAAGAGGTCCGTTTAGCAGTTTTCTCCTTAGATTCCTCTAGTGCCCTGGGGCCAGATGGATTTACAGGTCTTTTTTTATCATCATTGCTGGGATATTATCAAAAAAGATATAGTCTCTGGTATTAAGCAATCCTTCACACAGAGCTTTATACTACCAAAATCATTACCAATTTTATTGTACTGATTTCGAAAGTGGTAGATGCTGTGAATATCAATCAGTTCAGACCAATTGCTTTGGCGAATTTCTTCTTCAAAATCGTTACCAAAATCATTGCTGATAGATTAGCAGGTATCATGCCTACATTGATATCTCATAATCAAATGGCTTTCATTAGGGGTCATTATATTCATGATTATATTTCAATAGTTTCTGAAGGCATTAATATGTTGGATAAAAAATCTTTTGGTAGAAATATTAGAATGAAGTTGGATATTACTAAGGCTTTTAACACCATCAGTTGGGACTTTCTCTTGCAAGTTCTCAATTATTTTGGCTTTAACTCTACATTTATTTATTGGATCTCTATTATTCTTAAATCTGCATGGTTATCTGTATTGATTAATGGCTCCCCTAAAGGTTTCTTTGGCTGTAGTAAGGGGGTAAGACAGGGTGATCCGCTATCTCCTCTCTTGTTTTGTCTAGCTGAAGAATTTCTTTCAAGAGGGATTAAAGTTTTGATAGATACAAACAAAATTTCTCGCATTTCAGTTCCAAGGGGATGCTTTGCCCCATCTTATATATTGTATGTAGATGATGTCTTTGTATTTTGTAGAAGTGATCGAAAATCTTACTTCCCTTATGATTATCATTGATGTTTACGGTTCAGCCTCAGAATGGTTAATAAAGAAAAAAGCATTTTCTTTCTTGGAAAGTCTTCTATGGATCATCACCAGGAAATTTCAGACATTCTAAGTTTTTCTCAAGGTTGCCTTCCTTTTAATTACTTGGGAATGCCTATTTTTAAAGGTTATCCGTTAACTCATCATCTGTAAATCCTTGCAGATAAGGCTATTGCATGTCTTGCAGGTTGGAAGGGCAAAATTCTATCTATGGCAGGTAGAATTGAATTGGTTCATACAGTATTTCAAAGTACATTGTTGCATAGCTTTAAAATCTACCTTTGGCCAGTTTCTTTCTTGAAAAAATTACGTGGATGTGCTCAAAATTTTGTTATTTCTGGTGACCATTCTAATCGAAAAATGGCTTTAGTTTCTTGGAATCGTCTCTGCTTGCCTAAAAAAGATGGAGGAGTCGGACTTCGATGACTAGATGTTTTGAATAAAGCTTGCCTTCTCAAATTCCTTTAGGATACTCATAATTCAACCACTTCATGCTCAAATTTCCTTAAGGAGCATTATGACTTTAGCAACAGAAACAAATCCTATTTATGCTCTTCTATTTGGTCAGGTTTCAAAGCTATCCTATCATATTTTCACAAGAGGACTCGGTGGATCATTGGTAATGACTCTTCTATTAATTTTTGATTTGATAATTGGCTTGACAAAACTATTCTCCCCCGAGATTAGCAAGGCTCGATAGACCTCCATTGTAAGATTATTGATGTTATTCATTAAGGAAGATGGAATATCCTAAACTATTTTTACAGTGTTTTTCCTCACTTGAAAGAACAAATTTCTAGTATTATTTTACCTTCCAATCATAGGGAAGATAAGATTCTGCTCGGGATGGCTCCTTGTCATTAAAAGAGAGTTACACTTTTATTCAGAATCATACCACCGCCAATGTGCTTCTATCTTCTCTTTAAAAGAATTTCTTTCCCCCAAAGATTAATATTTTCATATGGCGCCTGCTTTAGTACCTTCTCCCAACAGATTTGGCTCTGAGATCCCGTGGTATCTGCATTGTTTCGGCTTACTTCTTTTGTTTGAAAGATTATGAATCGCTTGATCATTTATTTGTTTCTTGCCCTTTTACTAAGGATCTATGGGATTGGCTTGCTTATAAGTTTCAGACACACGTTTTGAGTGATAACTCAATTGTAGATCTATGGTCTACAATTCTTGCTAAGTATTTCAACCCTTAATTGTATAACATTTAGCTTCTATTTGCAGCATACCTGTTATATTCTATTTGGCGTCGTCGCAATCACCTTCGGTTTGTTAAGGTGGGTTATAGTCGACACGGGTTTAAAGCAGATTGCTTTGCTCATATTCGTTTATTTACGGATTTTTGTCCTGGATTTATCTCTTTTGGCGAGGACCGATTTATCTTAGAGGGATTGGGTATAAACCTTAAAGTTGGTCGGGCTCTAAAAATTTCTGTAATCTTTTGGAGTTTTTCTCCAGATGAATGGATTAAAGTAAATACAGACGAACTTTCTAAAGGTAATCCAGAAAGAGCAGCTTGTGGAGGAGTTTTTCGCGATGAAAAAGGTACTTTCCTTATAGGCTTCTCTTATCCATTACAAATTGAGACGGCTTTCTATGCTGAAATAATGGGCGTGATCGTGGCCACTGATATAGCTTATGCTCGTGGTTGGCATAAATTGATTCTAGAAACTGATTCTTTGCTTCTCGTCAATCTCTTTTCTAATCCTAAGTTGAATCCTCCCTGTAATCTTATTACTAGATGGAAGAATTGTCAGTGGTTTGTGTCTCATATGCATTTTCGCTTTGTTCATTCTTTTAAAGAAAACAACAGTATTGTGGATTGCTTGGTAAATATTGGCTTGAATTATGATGATCTTACATAGTGGGTGAGTCCACCATCTGAAATTTTATATTTGCTTCATAAAGATGCCAAAGACTACCCCAATTACAAATTTCATTGATCCATTTTGGATGGTTGTAATCTTGCTAAACTTTCCTTATTTTTCCTTTCCTTCTTATTCTGACATTATGAGTTATTTGGGGTAAGGCCCTTTTCGTCCCCCCCAAATTGTAATCCTGTTTTTTTAATCTTTCAATAAAATTTTCTCGCTTGAAGAGATTTATTTTTAAAAAAAAGCACGAAACGTTTTTATGGCATCTTAGACACAATGAGTTGCTAGGATTTAATTGGCCAACTTACAACTTGTTGGTAGTTTATTAGTAAGGGCCCTTCACAAAAAAAGTTTTAACTTTTGAGGCACTTTACTGATCCATATAAGATCTCATCGTTTCTCTGACTTTTCGGATGGTCCTAGCTTGCCTGCATGTCTCTCTCTCAAATCTAGGTAGTAGCCACTATTAACTGAGTATATTCTTATCATAGTGCCAACTTATTGCATCTTCAATTTTGGACAAAGGAAGGGGAATACTCTGGATGTTTTCAGCATTAACAACCCAAAAGTATTGTTGAATAACATCCTCCTTCCACATGTTGTCTTCATCAATCAACATGTCCACTTTACTATCAGCTGGCAACACTTGAGAAGTTATTCATTTTATAGTCGTCCATTTGGGCAACCCAGTTGTTATTGTATATATCAATCTGACTCTCGTTGCCAATTATCCATCTAAGTCCCTTATGCAACAAGCATCTTTCCCACATAATGCTCATCTATATATAGGATGGATTGTTCCCACGCTAGCCTCTATAAAATGCTTCTTTCAAAAGTTTCTAGCTTTGAGCTCCTTGGCTATCAAAGATTCTAGAATTTGGATTTTGGATTAGCCTTCATCCTCATTTGGCTAATAGAGTTTGGTTAAAGCAAGATAATTCCTTAAATCTTAAGCCATCATCATTCTTCCTTTGACACATTTTGTTCTAGCTTGCTTAGTGGATCTTTTTCTCTCTTGAAACCTTGGAACCTACCAAACTTTCCAATTAATCTTCGAATATCCTCATATAGTCCTAATAAAAATTTAAAGACACTTATAGCATATATTGGCACAGCTTAAGCCACTGCCTTTATGAGCACCTCCTTCCCCCCACTGAAAAATAACTTATTCTGCCACCTTTAAATTTTACCAGATACCCTTAACTTGGTTTCATTGAAAAATTGCCTTTTAGTTTTTTTTCCATCATGGAAGGTAATCCAAAATATCTCTTATCAATGAAACTCCTTTAAGTTGTATTGGGGCTAAAGATTATAGAGCATTTCTCATAGTTAAAAACTTATTGCAGCTTTGAGGACTAACATTTGCAAAAAATTAGGTTTTCATCCGCAAATAGCAAGTGAGAGATTGATAAAAAGACTTGTTAAATCTAATCCCAGACACTAATTTTTTTGTTTTTCTTTCTGATTCAATGATGAAAAAGCTTCAGCGTACAAAAAAAAAAAAAGATAGGGTGACAAGGGACACCCTTGTCTTAATCCTCTTTCAGGTATCACTTTGCCTTTAGCTTCACCATTAATTAGGATTGAAAAAAAAAGATATTGTGACACATCTCAACACCAATTATATTCATTCAACAGCAAAACCTAATCTTTCCATTACTACATCCAAAAATTCCACCCAACCCTATCGTAAGCCTTACTAATATCTAGCTTCAACAAGACATAAATGTAGGTTGGGGTATTTTGGTTCAAAACTATATTGGGTGTGTGCACATGGTTTATGTTCATCACAAAAATACATATTAATGCATCTCTTACATTATATGCGCAGCAAAAACTAGAAATCTAATTTTTTAAACAATGAACACAATAAATTTTTTATTTCATTACATTAATAAAATTAAATAGATATTAATCATTAATCACATTAATACCAAAATTGAGAATTGTTGACAAAAAAAAATAGTTTTTTGAGGCAACGAGCTTTGAATTTATATAGTTGCAAGCTAAATTTTGGATCTTCCTCTCTTTGCTTATGACAATTAAATACTTGCAATACACTTGAATCTATCGTTAAGGCTCGTTGAGATGGGTTTCGATGAAGACTCTTTGATAGTTAAGTCAGAAAAAGGTTATTTTGGTAAGGTTTTGGGAAAGCAATAAGAAAAAAGGTCAAAAATATATTTTTTGCAGAAAAGCTTTGAAGCTAGAATAAAGAATTCAGTATCAAAAGAACTCCCATATTTTTTTTATTTTCTCATCTATTTATAGCATCAGTCTTCAGGGAATATTCATTGTGATTATCTTCGCCAATGTTATGGTTTAGTTGGGTAAGTCTTGCTAATTTTGGGTTATCCTGATCTCTTGGCGTGATTTGAGGGATTCTTTTCTAAAGACATTGCAGTTCTTCTCTTCTAATAATTCTATGTACTTTACAATATTGGTTTTCTCTTTAAACTCATTTTTGTAATAAGTCTGA
Source organism: Ailanthus altissimus (assembly GCA_946807835.1). Lineage (NCBI taxonomy): Eukaryota > Viridiplantae > Streptophyta > Magnoliopsida > Sapindales > Simaroubaceae > Ailanthus > Ailanthus altissimus. The sequence goes on from OX327709.1 coordinate 367,072, forward strand.
TTACTCTATTTGGCTCAGTAGTGGTCTAGCTATACTTTTGTTGTCACGATGGTTTGACATCTCCTACTGAGCTGGTCTCCTTATAACGTACTTCATCCTTACTAGTTTAAGTCTTGTTTTTGTTTTCGTAGTAGTACTTGGTTGAGATGTATAAGCTGTTCGGCATATGGTTGACCTAGTACTTGTACTGAGCTGATTTTCTTGTTCTATTTCTCTTGGTTATATGGGAGTTTCTGATCCTAGTCGGCTCGGTCAGAGGTATGCAGGGGTGATACGCATACGCCTAAGGCTGAACCTGGTTCAAGCGACGGAGCAGGTTCCTCATTATGAGTCTATCCTTAGGCCTGATTCTAACATCTTCTTAGTGGCCTCTATTATTTTATTCATCTTTGAAAGATATCTAAAAGATCTTTTTCCTAAAATTCCTCTTTGGCCTTATTATATCATACCCCCTACCAATTATCATTAATATTCTCTTTATATGGTTTTATTCATTCATTTTCAATATCAAATATCAAGAGTCATAATTTGAATAAATATGATTATAGTATCACATACGAGTGATTAATAACTCTTTGTTGTACTGCACTCTCCAAGTGTGCTTGTTCCCATTTTATTCCTTATCATGGCATGTATTTGTGAAATGACTCCGATAAGGATAAAAAAGAAGGCGTTAAGAGAGCCTCCCAGCCTAACCTTAGACACTCTAAATAGTTGTTTGGCCTATAGTAGGTATCTGGTTCACTGCTTTAGGTATTAGCACTATAGCCTTCAACCTAATTGGTTTCAATTTCAACCAATCAACTCTGAAGAGACGAGCATTTAATGCTTTAGGAACTTGAGGCGTTGCGTTGTTCTGTTTTAAGAGGGTATATCTTTGGCTTCTGATGATCTTGTCTATTCTTTTTATTTGAACGATTATGATTCCTTAATTCTGTTGGCTATAAAAATCCACCCTCTATACCTATTTTCTTTTCCTTTGAATTTTTCTCCTGTCTTCTCTCTGATTTCCTGGTGCAAATAATTCTTCAGTAATTCTTGAGGATCATTGTCGTGGTTATTGCTGTAGTGATTTGATTTTTACACCTCCATCGGGTAAGTTCTTCTTTTTCTTGATCTTCTAATTTGATTTTCTTGATTTTTGCATCTTTAGTGTAAATTTTACTGTATACGAGCATGCTTTTCTTACTTCTACTTCTTGGGTTCTCTTGTTATTTCTAGGTTTTTTGCTACTTTTTTTTTTTTGGTATCTGCATGGCTTCTAGGAGCTTACTATTACTTTCTTTTTTTTTTTTAGGCATGATTGTCTTTTCCTTGCCCTCTATGTGTCACCTTTAGTCTTTAAGAAAAAAAAAACTTATTTCAATGGCGCCTAGGAGAAACCTAGGTTTCCCAGCCATTAACATGGTTGATGAGGAAGAAAAAGTAAGCCTAGAAGTTCTACTAGTCAGTAGAACTAATGAGGCCAGAAGTAGTGAAGGGGCATCCACCTTAACAGGTGACGTGCCCTCCTCCTTTTTGGCTGTTATTACTGAGGCCAAGCCAGTTGCCATTATTAGGAAAGACCAAAGAAATGACCCTGTGGATCTGATCAGGATGTAGAGGCTGTATAGTTCGACCTGAATGTGAGATACCATATGTCCAGTTTGAACAAGGCCGGCTTAGAGTCCATTAGGTCGACATATAACATCCCTGGGTTGGTATCACTTAGGCTGCCCTCTAAATAGGACTACCCAAGTAGCCCAATAGAGGGCAAAGTGGCTATCTATGTGGAGTTCCTAAGATTGGGCCTAAGGCTTCTTATACAATAGTATTTCAATAGGATGTTGGTCCATCTAGAAGTAGCTCCCTCTTAGCTAGGCTCCAATTCTTTGAGGGTTTTGGTTAGTTTGTATGTCCTTTGGGCAAGGGCAGGGCTGTCCTTACCCACACGTTCAAAATATGTGTTACCCATATCATTTTAATAGTAATGCTAAAAGTTAGAGAGGTTTCTATTATCCCTCTTTTCATTGCCTCCAAAATCCAATTCCCAGTCTCTTTTCTTCTATCAAGGATTGAAAGATGAGCAGTTTTTTTACTGGGGAAGAATGAGGTCAAACAATCCCCAAGAGGAACGAGGAACAATGGATCATTCCCATGAACTTTTCTTTGAATACAAGTTGTCTTTTAGTTCATTTTTCTTTCTTCTGTTTTATTTCCTCTTTCTCTATTTGTCTAACTCCATGTGTATTGCAGTGACTTAGGCCACTAACGTGTGAAGTTTTCGAGGCTAGACTTGCTTGGATCAATGCAATCTTCGAGCTGATTTGTCATATTCAGGACTTGCTTTCACCAATCAGTCTCATTCAGTCTGGTTTGGTAACTTTTGTCTCGCGTGAGCCTCGTGTTCACAGTAAATACCTTTTTTCCTTTAAAAAATTATTTCTTCACTTATTCACTTCTTTGCTTATCACTTTGTTTATATCGTATAGGAATGTCCGAATAAGAAAAAGGCAAAAAAGAAGAAGAAGAGCCTTCTATGCGGCTCTAGCTTGTCCTCTGGAGGTTAAGGTTCTCTTAACCCCGATAATGTAATGAGAATGTTATTCAATTCTGACAAGAGGAGCCATATCAGGGATCCTGCTCATGGATGGGGGCTGACCAGCCAAACTAGCAATAGGCAGAGCCCTTAAGAAGGAAGAGTGACAAGTCCACCTACCCAGTAAAGAGGCCAGGTTCAAACTGGTTCTAAAAGGAAGAGATAAACTACCCAACGTTCAAACCGATTCTGGCTTTAACTTAGACGCCTCCTTTTGGCCAGACTATGGAGGCATCCGGTTCGAGGAGGCGAGAAGAGCCTCTGATAAACGAAGGGCCCTCCTTCGTATGTCTCCTTTTGTGCTGGTCCCTAAGAGGAGGGAGGACCTAACATTTCTACTGCCCGTGATACGGGAGATGGAGAGGTATCTGACCTTAGCCTAGGTGGGTCAAGTTTCTTCTTTGGACCCCATCACGGAGTTTCATGTTGCATTGGGATCTGTACTTGATGTAAGTTCTTTTTTCTTCAGTCTTAATTATTCCTTTTTTTTCATTTCTAATCATCTTCATTTTATTAAGGTCGGTGCTTATGTGTCATCCCTGAATATATATATATATATATACTTGTGTATTTATACAAGTGTACATTCTCACTAAATCGCTAATACCCATTTATATGGTATTATGCATGTAACATTACAGACATCGTACGATCTGAAGGTGTTCAGATTAGATCTAAAAGAGTTTAGATAAAGGCTTATAATTAGCCACACTGAGATATATAATTGCTAAATGTTAACATAGTTAAGTGTTATCTGGTTATAATACTCAGCAAATCCAAGAGTTAAAGCCTTGTTTGTAATGGGACATAAACCTAGAAATATACTAGTAACTGCATAGTTGTAAGAGTTGCAATCGGGTGCTAGAAAATGCAAGTTGCGCAAGTATATTCTCGAATAATTGTCTCTGATCTATTTCTACCGATACAGGCTTAGAGCTCGTATTAACGGTATAGATAGTCGTTCCTAGCTAACTGTGAGCTTAGAGTTCGTATTGACATATAAGTATCCAGTTAGGACTGGATATGGGACAGACTTACGAGGGCCTCCGATAGACACCTAATGTAAGCCATCAATTGAGGGTCCTCTCGATTTAAGTAGTATATATGGTCCTTTGACCTGACTGTCATGATGGGCTTGTAAGTGATCCACCATACTTTGGTTCCACGCATGTCATAGATCTTTCATGGTGTGACCGCTGGGTGTCGCTGGGTATAATTCGATGCTTATGGAGTCTAGTGTGTACAAATATAGGATCTGTCAACTTCCATATAGAGTTAGATATCCAGATACTTCAAGACTATATCTCAGAAAGTCTTTTGGCCACAATCAATCATTACGGGAAAGCGTTTCGCCTGGGTGGAACAATATGGCAAAAGAGTTTGTGCATATTGTTCAGTGAGATACAAATCTAGATATAAGACATGGATGAGCACTAGGGGATTTGACAGTGATAATCCATATCTTTGCACTTCCAGGATATCATGACATAAGGTCTATACGTATGCATTGTAACCACAACTTGCATGGTTCAACGCGCCGATTTATATATCCATGACGTGTGGGTAGAGCATTGCTCACGGACTCATAGAATTGTTCTATTTGACGAATCGGGCGTAGGATCTAGGGAGTCCCGCGATATGGAATGTACTCACTGTGCACTGGGGCAGTGTGCCGAATAAAATTGTTTAATCCAACAATATTCAGCAATATCACAGGAATGCGTGCGTGTCTATATTTAAGTATTAAATACAATAATTAGTTAATAATTATTATTTACTAATTGTATTATGATACGTAGCGTATTGTGAACCCTCAGTTAAGTTTATCTAAGTGTGAAATTTAGTAGAACCCACTAAGGGCTATACTTAGTAACTATTCATGATGGACAAAATGCTCATTTCTCACTTTGATTATTTAATAGTTAAATAATCAAAATATCTTTCTTTTTATATTATATTATTATATTATTATTATTTATATTATATAATATATTATATTATATATTATTATTTTATTATATATATATAGATAAATAGATAAAGAGAAAGATAGTGAGGTGTGAATTGTGAGGCCATTTTTTGGTCGAGAAAGAGAAGAGAAGAAGAAAGAAAGAAGAAGAAAAAAAATAGGAAAAATGAAACTGTTTCATTTTTTCCTATACTTCCAATTGAAGCAATGGTAGATTGCTTCAAATTCTCCATTTTTTATCCTTTTAGAGAAAATGATGAAAAACACACACTGGTCATTTTGGATATTAAGAATTAATCCCGGGCTGAATATAAGGCTGTTGTTCTAGCTCACCAAGCCCACCGAATTGGTGACTAAAACTGCACACGAGTTGGTCTCCATGCAAACTCTAGAGATATATGTGTATAATGTTACACGTTAAGGTGAGTTCCTAAACCTTCTAGTATATTAATGCGATTAATATATTGTATTTATTGTGTTTATTGTTTAATTTACACGCTTCTGCTGCATAGAATTCGTATATGATACGTATTTAGGTAATAGACACACTTGCACATACATACATCCCCGTGCTTTAGATTCGCCGCCAATACATTTGTTGTGCAGTATGTGTATGTATTGTCTCAGTTTAGGACTTAGATATTATATATGGTGGCTCAAACCCACTAAGATGATGAGAGCTTCATGCGATTAAGAGCCGAGGTTTTGCGAGCCCAGAGGTTGGCTGTCGATAATATCGGTAATCTTGTGAGTGCTACCCCCCTATGGCATGTAAGTTTGGAGGCAGTTTTTCATTGTTTAATTCGCAGATGTTTACGATTATTTAGTCCTAGATTCTGATAAGTCATTCACGTAGATGTACATGCGAGGAAATAATGATTTTATTAAAAATGATGTCCTTACATAGCTGATGAACACATGAAAATGTATATTTGTTAAGAGATTCAATCACTATTTAATGTCACTAATTTTAGCATTTTTTGTATTTTTAACTTGAAATAAAGTGTTCTCCTTAAATTGTGATTAATGAATGTTATTTGGATAAGTTTAGGTAAAATGGATATAACTCTCAATTTAGAAGTCAAAATGAAGAAATTCTTGAACCTGGTGCAACAAGATTCAATCTTACATAAACTTGAAGAATAGTGGAGAAGCCAAATCCAACACGTTATGGGCCAAAAATTGAGATACAATAGAATCGGGCTACAACTTCTGTACAGCTTAACCCAACTCACGTATTTAGACCGTATCTCACAAAATACGTACTCAATTGGTATAATTATTGAAGCTGTGAAATACTGACTTAATTATCAATAACTCTTATGTTGATGGTAAAGTTCAAATCAACCGTTATCATGGATCAAATTGCATTGCAAGTGGGTAAAATAGTTGTTGGCCAAAATCTGATGTATCTTTGAAATTTTGCTCATATCTCATTGGATACTCATCCAATTTGCATTAACTTGGTGCCTATAGAAAGAAGAGACAAAATTATACAACTTTCATGTCGGCCATAGAGACTACATCTATCGTTTACATTATCAAAAATGTGCTGCAGTGGATGAACGAATTATTGGCCTAAAATTATTAAAGATTGATGTCATCCATGACATATTTCCATTCATTGCCTATATAAAGGGACTCTTAGGACGTTTTCAAGAGGAGATAATTCTCTCTTCGTTTTTTCTCATTAACATGTATTGTAATTTAGGCTAGAGTTCTTGGTAAGGCTAAGAGATGAACTTTTATGTGTAATAAATCTACTTCTATGCTTTGATTCGTTGTCAAGAGCTACAAATATTTGTAAGTTTGGTTTTGATTAAACTTTTATCTATTCTATTTTTTATAATCCAGAGATTATAATTCTCATGTCTTATATATGTTCAGTCATGCTTTTCTTATGTGATTCTTGTTGAATTATAATTGTTACTGGTTACATTGTTATATATGTTAATCTTTTACTGCAGTATTGTCAAATTGATATATTGTCGATCTTGGATAACATGTAAGGGCAATAAATGTTTGATATTCAAGTTGATCTTTTACTGCAATATTGTCAAAATGATATATTATCGATCTTAGATAACTTGTATAAATGAACATGATGTATGTTAATGCTTGCGAAGAGTTTAATTACATCAAATACATGTGTTATCAAATGTGCTATATTTTACATATCTTCTGATTAATTGTTTGGGGTGTGAAACTTCCAATTGAGTTATAAGCATTGAATCAAAGTGTAGAGTAGATTTATAAAGCATAATTGTAATTCTCAAAGCCTTACTTAAACCATCATAAGATATTTTCCTCAATTTATAGACAATTCTATCTCATCCACTTAAATCAATTAATTTTATCCTTTGCTACCACTTTAATATTTTACTTCACCAACCTATTTTGCCAAGAGCTTCCTCGTGGGATCGACACCTCAATCTATACGGAGATAGCCGCGTTATATTTTGAGCGTAAATAAAATTTGGCGCTGTTGCCAGGGACGCACACTAGACAATCGGTTGTGATTATAAATACTTAAGTGGTAACTTTGTATATTTTTTTTCTTTGTAAAATCTTAGTTTTATTTCCTTTGTTGTAATTTATTTTATTGTTTATGGTTGGTTCTACCACCTAATTTATTTTATTTTCTTTCGTTTGTTTGTTATAATTTATATTGTTTTAATGGCTGATTTTACTGCCTAACTTCATTCATTTTCTTTTATTTATTATTGCACTTTATTTTTTTATTGTACTTTTTTTATTTTAATGGCCGGTTTTACCGCCTAACTTAATTTATTTGTATTTATTTATTATCGCACTTTATTTTTGTTATTGCACTTTTTTTTATTTTAATGGCCGATTCTACCGCATAACTTAATTTATTTGTATTTATTTATTGCACTTTAGTTTATTTATTGTACTTTATTTTCTTTTATTTATTTATTGTACTTTATTTTCTTTTATTTATTTATTGCATTTTTTATTGTACTTTATTTTTATTTTATTTTATTATTGTACTTTATTTCCTTTAGTTAATGTGTTATATTTTCTTTTTATTTTAATGGCCGGTTCTACCGCCTAACTTTTTTATTTATTTATTTATTGTACTTTTTATTGTACTTTATTTTATTTATTTATTGTACTTTACATTTTATTTTTCTTTATTTATTGCACTTTTTTTTCTTTTATTTACTTATTGTACTTTTTTTTATTTCTTTTATTTATTGTATTTTTTTATCGTACTTTACGTTTATTATCTTTTGTTCATTTATTGTATTTATATTTCATAGTTAGTCTTACCACCTAGCTCATTTCTATTGCTTGTTGTGTTTTATTTCACTTCTTAATTTTTCTTGAGTATTTCTTTCATTAAAAAAAAGCAAAAAAACGAGTAAAAAAAATTGTGTTAGGATGTATGCATCGACTTAGAGACAAACGAGGAAGATTTATGAGAGAATTATAACTAGAACCATCCCCACAATTTGTAAGGGAAGAGAATTCACCATCTAATTCATCTTGTAATTCTAACATAATGAGTTAACACGAAGAAAACTCCGTTAGGACTCTAAAAAATTACTTGCATCCTACTCGCACAGCCACACCATTATGCATTATATTTCAACCTAATACACCACATTCGGATTTTAAACCTGGAATGATACAATTTCTGTCCACTTTTCATGGTTTAGATAGTGAAAATCCTTATGTACATGTTAGGGAATTTGAAGAAGTAATTGCCACCTTCCATAGCCAACTTGAAGCCATAGACACTGTTAGGCTTAAAATTTTCCTTTTTTCTTTAAAAGACAAAGTAAAGAGTTGGCTATACTCTTTGAGACCGAGGTCTATAGGAACTTGGGCAGAAATGACTCAAGCATTTTTTAATAAATACTTTCCACAACATAAAACTAATGGCCTAAAAAGATAAATTTCTTCCTTCTCCTAAAATGACAGTGAAACCTTATATCAAGCATGGGAAAGATTTAAAGAATTGCTAAATCTGTGCCCTCACCATAGGTATGAAAATTGGCGCTTGGTCAGTTATTTCTATGAGGGACTCACAATTAGAGAACGCTAATTTGTTGAGATGATATGTAATGGGGAGTTCCTTCACAAAGATCTTGAGGAAGCCATAGAATTCCTTAATAACTTAGCCGAAAAAGCCCAAACATGGACAAGACCTAGCATTACTGAAAGCACAAATAGGTCACGACCCAGTGGAGTTTTCTATCTTAGGGAAAATGATAACCTCAAAGCCCAATTAGAGGTCTTACCTAGAAAGTTAGAGGCCTTGAAAACCAAATATAGAAGGGTCACCCATACGGTTGCTAGGGTTGAGTCACACGATGTGTGTTTTGTTTGTGGCGAAGCGGAACACTTAGCTCAGAATTGCCCCACCTATAGTGAGATGAGAAGGATATATGAGGAACAATGTAATGCCCTATGGATGTACAAGAAGCCTTATTCACCCTACTCTGAAACATATAATCCTAGCTGGAGAAACCACTCAAATTTTAGTTGGAAATCTGACCAACAAGCCAACAGCCATTGGAAATAAGAACAACAAGCACCCAAGTCTTATGTTGCACCTTAATATAATGCACGACCGTCCAGGAGTCCTTTAGAGGATACATTACAAGCATTTATAGAGGCATAAAGTAAGACTAACCAAAACTTTGAAACAGTTCTTACGCATGTGGTAGACGAAAACAAGAAAATCAAGAGTCAAATCACAAAGTTGACCAGTGCTTTAACTATACAAGAGCAAGGTAAGTTTCCATCTCAACCTCAATCCAATCCAAAAGAACAATTCATGGCATAAGCTTCTACTTCTGATGCTCAAAATCTCAAAGAAGTTAATGCCATTACTACTCGAATTGGTAAGATTACAAGTGAGCCTACATCTGAAACTAACACATCTACGAGTAGTAAATATGCCCCAATTGAAAAAAGGCCATAATGGAAAAAGAGCCCGAAAATAAGTTTTCAATTCCAGTATCTTTTCCTCAAGCTCTTCGATCGGTTGGAAAAACTTTAGAAATTCAAAGTGAGATTTTGGAACATTTGAAACAAGTTAAGATTAATCTTCCCTTGTTGCACTTGATTAAACAAGTTCCAACTTATGCCAAAGTCATCAAAGATCTATGCACTATCAAAAGAAAACATCATGTTAAGAAAACTGCATTTTTAGCAGAACAGGTAAGTGCAGTGATTGAACAAAAGACACCACCCAAGTATAAAGACCCAGAATGTCCCACAATCTCCTGTCAAATTGGGACACATGAGTTTGGTCAAGCTTTGTTGGACTTAGGAGCAAGTGTAAATTTAATACCCTATTCTATTTACTTACAATTGGGACTTGGTGAGATTAAACCTACATCTGTAGTCCTATAATTAGTTGATCGATCAATCAAGAAACCACAGGGAATAGTAGAAGATGTTTTATTACAAATTGATAAATTCTACTACCCTGTTGATTTTCTTGTTTTAAATACTTATTCTATTGTTAACATGGAGTCAAAAATCCCTCTTATTTTGGGGAAACCTTTTCTTGCCACTGCTAATGCTCTTATTAATTGTAGAAATAGTTCAATGAAATTATCTTTTGGGAATATTACTCTTGAGGTGAACATTTTCAATATTGGCAAACAACCACAAGAAGAAGATGAGTGCTATCATTCATATATGATAGACACACTTGTAGCAGAAGAAGCTTATAAAAATCATGGCTCTGATTCTTTGAAAAACCTTCTCAATTTTAATTTTGAAAAATTGTATTATCCTAATAAAATAACTAATGTGTTTAGTGTTTTTGACTCACAGGATAAAGGGATTCGATTTTGGAAACCAGGCATTAAAACGCTGCCACGAGAGAGGGAGAAACCAAAACCATCAAACCTCGAGACACCACGTGTCATCATTAGTGACCAAGGAACACATTTCTGTAACTGTTCTTTTACAGCTTTGAGTGTTGCAGGTCTCCAAAGAAAGTTACAATTGTCAGAAATAGAAGAGTTACGAAATGACGCATATGACAACTCCAGAATTTACAAAGCTAAAATGAAAGTAGCTCATGATAAATAGATCTCAAGGAAACACTTTGAGCCAAGTCAACGGGTCTATCTTTATGATTCTCGATTGCATTTACACTCTAAAAAGTTGAGATCTTGATGGACTGGTCCATTTATGGTAAGACACATTTTTTCTAATGGCGCTATCGAAATAAAGGACCCCACTGATGGACGAACTTTTAAAGTGAATGGACAGCAGCTGAAAAACTATGTGGAAAAGTGTGATTTTAGTTCTCGGTCAAATGACGGATATGGTACTCTGTGACTATTAAAGTCAGTTTCTCAGTTCCCAAAAAAATGTCCTTCAAACTGTGCATTCATCTCTTTTCTTTCTTTCAAAATGGATCGCATTCTTACCAACCCTAAAAAATATTTTCCTTCATTACCTCAAAATGCTCTACTTAAGATTTACAAAGCACGGTGTGAAAGATTAAGGCTATTGATGTTGAGTAATATCCCTATGGATCTTCGTTGGTTAATTGAAGCCAAGGTTTTATTATCTGGTGAATCTGTAAATAATTTTGTTTCTCATATGCCTGGTTTTGGAAAAAGCTCTTACACCAAAAGGCGACGAGCAAAGAGGTTACAAGTCTGTCATAAATGTGCTCGATGGAATTATAACCGGAGTTGTCGTTCTTTGGAATTTACATCTAGAAATTGAGAAGACAAAATTTAGTTTATTAAGGATGGACTGAGTAAGAAGTCTTTAGATGATATCCTATTGACTCTTGAGACGCATCCCTATGGGCTCGTGCAACGTGAACTTCTCGATTTATGGAATAAATTCAAAAATGAACATCAACGGTATAGTTTCGGGAATCTGACTCTAAAAGACCCTGTTTGCCAATTTATAAGAAAATTGGATGGAAAGCCTATCCCCGACCCATAAAGGGCGTTTAAACCGTTACTGGACGTAAAACCAGAGGAAGATGTGAGCTACAGTCACAACTACTTGTAAATACATGTGTTTTTCTTTGTTTTATTTATTTATCAACATCATTATTTTAATTCATATTTGTTTAAGTTTCTCTCAGGTTTGTTTCTTTCAAATAAATTGGCGTTTCAAGTAATGTCTCCTATAATTTATCTCTTTCTATTTAAACATGAAGGACAATGTTTCATCTGGTTTGGGGGAAGGATAGTAGACATACGTTGCATTTTGCATTCAAAATAAAAAAACAATTGTGGTCCGACATTTGATTAAAATGGCAGAGTAAAGAGTTCATTCTTGACCTCTTGAGACGCATTCTAGGTCAAATTAGAATGGTAGAGTAAGGAGTTTTAGTTCTAACTTTTGAAATGCATTTTAACTAACATTTTGTTGTTTTGTTTTATATTTCATGCATTGTCGTTTATTGCTTGTAGTCTCGGTAATTCCTGTACGAAGGAATTTGCTTTTCTACTTATGTATGATTTCAAAATTGTTTAGGTTGAGTCACTATTTCTATTTAGGTTACTAAAGAAAGACTTCTAAAATATTTTTGACCACAATACTAAGCCTTGTGGTAAAAAGGATGATTCAATTTATATAGCTAAGAGAATTCTCATGTTTAAGTATATATTTTTTCTAATCTCACATATCTTTTGTGAGTAAGTGAAAAGGTTGAGAAAACAGCTTATGAACCTTCATTGATCCTTTGAATTAGTTAATGTTTGTTTAGATTTGTATTATTTAAATTACAAAATAAGTTGGTTGCATTTATGTATAATATAATTTGGTGAGAGACCTTTGTAATGCTCCCTTGTATTCTTAAAATAAAAATTAAAAAAAAAGAAAGCAAAATACCAAAACAAAAAAAGAGCAAAAATACCAACAAAAAAAAAAAAAGCAATTCAGTTTAATAAAGTCTTCATTCAATTTTAGAAGACAAATATTTTTTAAAGTAGTTTTCTCACCAAGTTATATTTGTATTTTTCTCACAAGCCAATTGAAATTTTAAAGCTAGCGTATGATAGTAATAATTGATTTTTAAACAAATGATTTTCCTATCTTTGGATCAATGTTAGTTTATATGTCTGTCCTTAAAATTGACTTTTTCTCGAGTGCTTAACTGTTTTCCAACTTCGTAAGAGAAGTCCTAACTTTTTAAACAGTCATACACCTGTGAGGATATGGAGTTGGGGCTTTTACTTGGAGAAATTCTCAAGGCTATATCTATTGTGGTTTGTGGTCAGATGGTTCTGGCTTAATTCACACACACATAAATTTTGGAAGTTGTAATTGAAAAAACTATAATAGCAACAGTGATCTTGAACTGATGTTTTGTTTGAAATGCTTAGGTAGTTTTAAATATTCTATTTACGCTTGAATTGCTAGAGACTAGCAATAAGTTGGTTGGGGGCTGTGATGAACCCATGAAAATGCATATTTTTTAAGAGATTCAATCACCATTTAATGTCACTAATTTTAGCATTTTCTGTATTTTTAGCTTGAAATAAAGTATTCTCCTTAAATTGTGATTAATGAATGTTATTTGGACAAGTTTAGGTAAAATGGATATAACTCTCAATTTAGAAGTCAAAATGAAGAAATTCTTGAACCTAGTGCAACAAAACTCAATCTTACATAAACTTGAAGAATAGTGGAGAAGCCAAATCCAACATGTTATGGGCCAAAAGTTAAGATACAATAGAATCGGGCTACAACTTCTGCCTAGCTTGACCCAACTCACGTATTTAGAATGTATCTCACAAAATACGTACTCAATTGGTATATTTCTTAAAGCTGTGAAATACTGACTTAATTATCAACAACTCTTATATTAATGGTAAAGTCTAAATCAGCCGTTATCATGAATCAAATTGCATTGCAAGTGGGTAAAATTGTTATTGACCAAAATCTGATGTATCTTTGGAATTTTGCTCATATCGCATTGGATAATCATCCAATTTGCATTAACTTGGTGCATATGGAAAGAAGAGACAAAATTCTACAACTTTCATGTCAGCCATAGCGGCTACATCTATCATTTACATTATCAAAAATGTGCTGCAAATAGATGAACGAGTTATTGGCCTAAAATTATTGAAGATTGATGTCATCCATGACATATTTCCATTCATTGCCTATATAAGGGGACTCTTAGGATGTTTTTAAGAGGAGATAATTCCCTCTTCTTTTCTTCTCATTAACATTTATTGTAATTTAGGCTAGAGTTCTTAGCAAGGCTAAGATATAAACTTTTATGTGTAATAAATCTAATTTTATGCTTTGATTCGTTGTCAAGAGTTACAAATATTTGTCAATTTGGTTATGATTAAACTTTTATCTATTCTATTTTCTATAATCCAGAGATTATAATTCTCATGTCTCATATATGTTTAGTCATGCTTTTCTTATGTGATTCTTGTTGAATTATAATTGTTACTGGTTACATTATTTTATATGTTAATCTTTTATTGCAGTATTGTCAAATTGATATATTGTCGATCTTAGATAACATGTAAGGACAATAAATATTTGATATTCAAGTTGATCTTTTACTGCAATATTATCAAAATAATTTATTGTCGATCTTAGATAACTTGTATAAATGAACATGATGTGTGTTAATGCTTGCAAAGAGTTTAATTACATTAAATACATGTAATTAAACTCTTTTGATTGATTGTTTGGAATATGAAACTTTCAATTGATTTATAAATATTGAATCAAAGTGTAGAGTAGATTTATAAAGCATAATTGTGATTCGCAAAGCCTTGCTTAAATCATCATAAGATATTTTTCTCAATCCATAGACAATTCTATCTCATCCACTTAAATCAATTAATTTTATCCTTTGCTACCGCTTTAATATTTTACTTCACCAACCTATTTTGCCAAGAGCTTCCTTGTGGGATCAACACCCCAATCTATACTGCGATAGCTGCGTTATATTTTTCATAAACAATTGGATGAGTATCTAATAAGATATGAACAAAAGTCCAAAGATACATCAGATTTCGGCCAACAACCATTTTACCCACTTGCAATGCAATTTGGTCCATAATAACAGTTGATTTGGACTTTATTATCAACATAAGAGTTATTGATAATTAATTCAATATTTCACAGATTCAAGAATTATACAAATTGAGTACGTATTTTATGAGATACGGTCCAAATATGTGAGTTAGGTCAAGTTGTGCAGAAGTTGTAGCCCGATTCCATTGTATCTCAATTTTTGGCCCATAACATGTTAGATTTGACTTTTTTACTATTCTTAAAGTTTGTGTAAGATTGAGTCATGTTGTACCAGGTTCAGGAATTTCTTCATTTCAATTTCTACATTGAGAGTTATGTCCATTTTACCTAAACATGTCCAAATAACATTCATTAATCACAATTTAAGGAGAACACTTTATTTCAAGCTAAAAATACAAGAAAATGCTAAAATTAGTGACATTAAATGGTGACTGAATCTCTTAACAAATATGCATTTTCATGTGTTCATCACAGCCTCCAACCAGCTTATTGCTACTCTCTAGCAATTCAAGTGTAAATAGAATATGCAAAACTACCTAAGCATTTCAAACAAAAAGTCAGTTCAAGATCATTGTTTCTATTATGGTTTTTTCAATTACAACTTCCAAAATTTATGTGTGTGTGTGTGTGAACTAAGCCATAACCATCTTACCACAAACCACAATAGATATATCCTTGAGAATTTCTCCAAGTAAAAGCCTTAACTCCATATCCTCACAGGTGTATGACTGTTTAAAAGGTTAGGACTTCTCTTATGGAGTTGGAAAACAGTTAAACACTCGAGAAAAAGTCAATTTTAAGGACAGATATATAAACTAACATTGATCCAAAGATAGGAAAATTATTTGTTTAAAAATCAATTATTACTATCATACGCCAGCTTTAGAGCTTCAATTGGCTTGTGAGAATAATACAAATATAACTTGGTGAGAAAACTGCTTTAAAAAATATTTGTCTTCTAAAATTGAATGAAGACTTTATTAAACTGAATTGCTATTTTTTTTTGTATTTTGCTTTTTTTTTATATTTTTGAAGAATACAAGGAAGCATTACAAAGGTTTCTCACCAAATTATATTATACACAAATGCAACCAACTTATTCCGTAATTTAAATAATATCAATCTTAACAAAAATTAACCAATTCAAAGGATCAATGAAGGTTCATAAGTTATTTTCTCAACCTTTCTACTTACTCACAAAAGATATGTGAGATTAGAAAAAATATATACTTAGACATTGGAATTCTCTTGGCTATATAAATTAAATCATCCGTCTTACCACAAGGCTTAGTATTGTACTAAAAAATATTTTAAAAGTCTTTCTTTAGTAACCTAAATAGAAACAGTGACTCAACCTAAACAATTTTGAAATCATACCTAGGCAAAAAAGCAAATTCTTTTGTACATGAATTACCGAGACTACAAGCAGTAAACGACAATGCATGAAATATAAAAACAAATAGCAAAACGTTAGTTAAAATGCGTTTCAAAAGTTAGTAATAAAATTCCTTACTCTGTCATTCTAATTTGACCTAGAATGCGTCTCAAGAGTACAAGAATGAACTCTTTATTCTGCCATTTTAATCAAATGTCGGACCACAATTTGTTTTTTTTATGCAAAATGCAACGTATATCTACTATCCTCCCCCTAAACCAGATGAAATATTGTCCTCAATGTTTAAATAGAAAGAGATAAAGTATAGGAGACATTACCTGAAATGCCAATTTATTCAAAAGAAACAAACCTGAGAGAAACTTAAGCAAATATGAACTAAAATGACGATGTTGATAAATAAAACAAAGAAAAATTTACAAACGAAGTGTCAGATCCAATTTTTATTTTTTAAGGCCCACTGACCAATCAATTCGAGATCTTGCTGGGTCAGGTTCGTAGGTAACTACCTGTAATTTATCAATCAATTATTCCGCATCGATAGCAAAAACCAGGATTTGTCGCGCCGAATGTGAAATAAAATTCTGTTCCACAGCTTGATTAAGAAAACAAAGTAAGCAATCAAAATAGTTATTAACATTCAACAAACCTATGAGTTTTCGATGGATATTCAGCTGGGCCCAAGAGGCAATTTCAAAAATTTTCTTCCAAGGTACCAAAACCACCTGGTAAAACAATAAAAGCGTCTGCATTGCAAAGCATTCTAGCTATACGTTCATGCATGGATGAGACTCGTAATTCTTCTCTTATTATTTTCACAGTCAGGTTTCCCACGGCTAAAGCAGTATGAATAATACCTAAAACTTGACTTCCTCCTAAATGTGCAGCTAGTGACACACACCCCATTAACTCAAGGCTACTCCCTCCATAAATCAAATGAATTTTTCTTACAGCTAATGATTTTCCTAGATTGTTTGCTGCTTCTACAAACACTTTATTTCCCCCAAGACTAGATCCACAAAATACACATATATTTCAGAATGGTTGAACTGATGTTTCCTCCATATCTACATTCACCTTTATCTCAATATATGAAAATGAAGAAAATGAGGTGTTATTTTTATAGAGTACCAAATGATAATAATGATTTTAGTAACCCTACAATTTTTCAGAAAAGAGTTAAAAATAAAATACAAAAATTTAAACATAATGACCCACATGCATTATTGAACAAAAAGATTTAAATTTAAGACATCTACATTAGTAGCCCTACTATTCATAAAATAAAACAAAACAAAATAAAATTTTGAATTTAAAACACATTTATTTATAAGTAGTTGTGATTGTAGCTCACATCTTCCTCTGGTTTTACGTCCAGTAACGGCTTAAACGCCCTCTATGGGTTGGGGATAGACTTCCCATCCAATTTTCTTATAAATTGGCAAACGAGGTCTTTTAGAGTCAAATTCTCGAGACTATACCGTTGATGTTCATTTTTGAATTTATTCCATAAATCGAGATGTTCATGTTGCACGAACCCATAGGGATGCATCTCAAGAGTCAATAGGATATCATCCAAAGACTCCTTACTCAGTCCATCCTTAATGAACTGAATTTTGTCTTCTCGATTTCTAGATGTAAATCCTAAAGAACAACAACTCCGGTTACAATTTCATCGAGCACATTTATAATAGACTTGTAACCTCTTTGCTTCTTCGCCTTTTGGCATAAGAACTTTTTCCAAGACCAGGCATATGAGAAACAAAATCATTTACAGATTCACCAGATAATTAAACCTTAGCTTCAATTAACCAATGAAGATCCACAGGGATATTACCTAACATTAATAGCCTTAGTCTTTCACACCATGCTTTGTAAATCTTAAGTAGAGCATTTTGAGGTAATGAAGGAAAATATTTTTTAAGGTTGGCAAGAATGCGATCCATTTTGAAAGAAAGAAAAGAGATGAATGCATAGTTTGAGGGACAGTTTTTAAGGAACTGAGAAACCAACTTTAATAGTCACGGAGTACCGTATCCGCCACTTGACCGAAAAATAAAATTACACTGAAGAAAAAATAAAAAGAAGAAAATAAAGTAAAATAAAATGTAAAAGTAAATAAATGCAAAAATAAAAAGTCAAAAGATAAACTATAGACAAAATATAAAATATGGTACAAATAGATTGAACCTGATCAAGCATGATAGACAGGATCCACAAGAGAGATCTCGTATAAGTACATAGAGTGGTCTACCTTTTCCACATAGCTTTTCAGCCGCTGTCCATTCACTTTGAAAGTTTCTTCCATCAGTGGGGTCCTTTATTTCGATAGCGCCATTAGGAAAAACGTGTCTTACCATAAATGGACCAGTCCATCAAGATCTCAACTTTTTAGAGTGTAAATGCAATTGAGAATCATAAAGATAGACCCGTTGACTTGGCTCAAAGTGTTTCCTTGAGATCTGTTTATCATGAGCTACTTTCATTTTAGCTTTGTAAATTCTGGAGTTGTCATATGCGTCATTTCATAACTCTTCTATTTCTGACAATTGTAACTTTCTCTGAAGACCTGCAACACTCAAAGCTGTAAAAGAACAGTTACAAAAATGTGTTCCTTGGTCACTAATGATGACACGTGGTATCTCAAGGTTTAATGGTTTTGCTTTCTCCATCTCTCGTGGCAGCTCTTTAATGTCTGGTTTTCAAAATCGAATCCATTTATCCTCTGAGTCAAAAATAATAAACACATTAGTTATTTCATCAGGATAATATAATTCTTCAAAATTAAAATTGAGAAGGTTTTTTAAAGAATCAGAGGCAAGATTTTTATAATCTTTTTTTGCTACAATTATGTCTATCATATATGAATGATAGCACTCATCTTCTTCTTATGGTTGTTTGCTAATATTGAAAATGTTTACCTCAAGAGTCATATTCCCAAATGATAATTTCATTGAACCATTTCTGCAATTAATAAGAGCGTTAGCAGTGGCAAGAAAAGATCTCCCTAAAATAAGAGGAATTTATGATTCCATGTTAACAACAGAATGAGTATCTAAAACAAGAAAATCAATAGGGTAGTAAAATTGATCAATTTGCAATAAAACATCTTCGATTATTCTCCGTGGTTTCTTGATTGATCGGTCAGCTAATTGTAGGACTACAGATGTAGGTTTAATCTCACCAAGTCTAATTACAAGTAAATAGAATAAGGCATTAAATGTACACTTGCTCCTAAGTCCAATAATGCTTAACCAAATGTATGTGTCTCGATTTGACAGGAGATTGTGGGACATCATGGGTCTTTATACTTGGGTGGTGTCTTTTGTTCAATAACTGCATTTACCTGTTCTGTCAAAATACATTTTTTTAACATGGTGTTTTCTTTTGATGGTGCATAGATCCTTGATGACTTATGCATAAGTTAGAACCTACTTAATCAAATGCAACAAGGGAAGATTAATCTTAACTTGTTTCAAATGTTCCAAAATCTCACCTTGAATTTCTAAATTTTTTCCAACCGGTCAAAGAGCTTGAGGAAAAGGCACTGAAATTAAAAACTTATTTTTAGGCTCTTTTTTCATTGTGGCCTCTTTTTCAATGGGGGCATCTTTACTACTCATAGATGTGTTAGTTTCAGAAGTAGGCTCACTTGCAATCTAACCACTTCGAGTAGTAATGGCATTAACTTCTTTGAGATTTTGAGTATCAGAAGTAGAAGCTTGTGCCATGAATTGTCCTTTTGGATTGGATTGAGGTTGAGATGGAAACTTACCTTGCTCTTGTACAGTTAAAGCACTAGTCAACTTTGTGATTTGACTCTTGATTTTCTTGTTTTCATCTACCACCTGCGTAAGAACTGTTTCAAATTTTTGGTTAGTCTTACTTTGTGCCTCTATAAATGCTTGTAATGTATCCTCTAAAGGACTCATGGATGGTCGTACATTATATTGAGGTGCAACATAAGACTTGGGTGCTTGTTGTTCTTATTTCCAATGGCGGTTGGCTTGTTGGTCAGATTTTCAACTAAAATTTGAGTGGTTTCTCCAGCTAGGATTATATGTTTCAGAGTATGGTGAATAAGGCTTCTTGTACATCCCTAAGGCATTACATTGTTCTTCATATATCCCTCTTATATCATTATAGATGGGGCAATCCTGATTTAAGTGTTCCACTCCTCCACAGACAAAACAGACATCGTGTGACTCAACCCTAACAACAATGTGGGTGACCCTTCTATCTTTGGTTTTCAAGGCCTCTAACTCCCTAGTTAAGACCTCTAATTGGGCTTTGAGGTTATCCTCTTCCCTAAGATGGAAAACTCCACTGGGTCGTGACCTATTTGTGCTTTCAGTAATACTAGGTCCAGTCCATGTACGAGCTTTTTCGGCTAAGTCATTAAGGAATTCTATGGCTTCCTCAGGATCTTTGTGAAGGAACTCCCCATTATACATCATTTCAACAAATTGGCGCTCTTTAATTGTGAGTCCCTCATAGAAATAACTAACCAAGCGCCAATTTTCATACCCATGGTGAGGGCACAGATTTAGTAATTATTTAAACCTTTCCTATGCTTGATATAAGGGTTCACTGTCTTTTTTGGAAAAGGAAGAAATTTGTGTTTTCAAGCCATTAGTTTTGTGTTGTGAAAAGTATTTATTGAAAAATGCTTGGATCATTTCTGCCCAAGTTCCTATAGACCTCAGCCTCAAAGAGTATAGCCAACTGTTTGCTTTGTCTTTCAAAGAAAAAGAAAACAATTTAAGCTTAACAGTGTCTATGGCTTCAGGTTGGCTATGGAAGGTGGCAATTACCTCTTCAAATTCTCTAACATGTACACAAGGATTTTCACTATCTAGACCATGAAAAGTGGGCAGAAGTTGTATCATTCCAGGTTTAAAATCCGAATGTGATGTGTTAGGTAGAAATATAATGCATGATGGTGTGGCTGTGCGAGTAGGATGCAAGTAATCTTTTAGAGTCCTAACGGGGTTTTCTTCGTGTTGGCTTATTGTGTTAGAATTACAAGATGAATTAGATGGCGAGTTCTTTTCCCTTACAAATTGTAAGGATGATTTTAGTTCTAATTCTCTCACAAATCTTTCTCGTTTGTCTCTAAGTCGATGTATACATTCTAACAATTTTTTTTTTTTGTTTTTTTTAATGAAAGAAATGTTCAAGAAAAATTAAGAAGTGAAATAAAACACAACAAGAAATAGAAATGAGTTAGGTGGTAAGACCAACCATGAAATATAAATGCAATAAATGAACAAAAGATAATAAACTGTAAAGTACAAAAAACAAATATAATAAATAAAAAGTACAATAAGTAAATAAAAGAAAAGAAAGTACAATAAATAAAGAAAAGTAAAATGCAAAATGTAATAAATAAATAAAAGAGAAAAAATAAAATAAAATACAATAAATAAGTACAATAAGTAAATAAATAAAATGTTAAGCAGTAGAACTGTCCATTAAAATAAATACAAATACAACATATTAACTAAAGAAAATAAAGTACAATAATTAAATAAAATAAAGGAATAAAAAATGTAATAAATAAATAAAGTGCAATAAATAAATAAAGTACAATAAATAAACTAAAGTGTAATAAATAATTACAAATAAATTAAGTTAAGCGGTAGAACCGGCCATTAAAATAAAAAAATGTAATAAATAAATAAAAAAAATAAAGTACGATAATAAATAAATAAAGTGCGATAATAAATAAAAGAAAATAAAAAAATAAGTTAGGCGGTAAAATCAGCCATTAAAACAATATAAATTATAACAAATTAACTAAATAAAATAAAATAAATTAGGTGATAGAACCAACCATGAACAATAAAATAAATTACAACAAAGGAAATAAAACTAAGATTTTACAAAGAAAAAAAATGTACAAAGTTACCGCTTTAGTATTTATAATCGCAATCGACTTTCACTTAGTGTGCTTCCCCAGCAATGGCGCCAAATTTTGTTTACGCTCGAAATATAATGCGGTTATCATAGTATAGATTGAGGTGTCGATCCCACGAGGAAGCTCTTGGCAAAATAGGTTGGTGAAGTACAATATTAAAGTAGTAGCAAAGGATTAATTAACTTAAACGAATGAGATAGAATTATTTATGAATTGAGAGAAATATCTTATGATGATTTAAGCAAGGTTTTGAGAATCACAATTATACTTTATAAATCTACTCTATAATTTGATTCGATCTTTATAACTCAATTGACAGTTTTACATCTAAACAATCAATCGGAAGATATGTAAAATATAGCACATTTAATAGCACATGCATTTAATATGACTAAACTCTCTTGCAATTATTAACACAAATCATGTTTATTTATATAAGTTATCTAATACCGATAATATATCATTTTGACAATATTGCAGTAAAAGATCAACTTGAATATCAAACATTTATTGCCCTTACATGTTATCCAAGATCGACAATATATCAATTTGACAATACTGCAGCAAAAGATTAACATATAAAACAATATAACTAGTAACAATTATAATTCAACAAGAATCACATAAGAAAAGCATGACTGAACATATATGAGACATGAGAATTATAACCTCTGGATTATAGAAAATAAAATGGATAAGAGTTTAATCAAAACCAAACTTACAAACATTTGTAGCTCTTGACAACAAATCAAAACATAGAAGTATATTTATTACACATAAAAGTTCATCTCTTAGCCTTGCCAAGAACTCTACCTAAATTACAATACATGTTAATGAGAAGAAAATAAGAGAGAATTATCTAATGTTGAAAATTTCACAAGAGTCTCCTTATATAGGCAATGAATGGAAATATGTCAAGGGTGACATCAATTTTCAATAATTTTAGGCCAACAACTCATTCATCCACTTGCAGTACATTTTTTATAATGTAAATGATCGATGTAGCCTCTGTAGCTGATATAAAAGTTGTATCATTTTGTCTCTTCTTTCCATAGGCACCGAGTTCATGCAAATTGGATGAGTATCCAATGAGATATGAGCAAAATTCTAAAAATACATCAGATTTCGGCCAACAACCATTTTACCCACTTGCAATGCAATTTGATCCATGATAACGGCTGATTTGGACTTTACTATCAACATAAGAGTTGTTGATAATTAAGTTAGTATTTCATAACTTTAATAATTATACCAATTGTGTACGTATTTTGTGAGATACGGTCCAAATACGTGAGTTCGGTCAAGCTGTACAAAAGTTGTAGCCCGATTCTATTGTATCTCAATTTTTGGCCCATAACATGTTGGATTTGGCTTTTCCACTATTCTTAAAGTTTGTGTAAGATTGATTCATGTTGCACCAAGTTCAAGAATTTCTTCATTTCGATTTCTACATTGAGAGTTATGTCCATTTTACCTAAACCTGTCCAAATAACATTTATTAATCACAATTTAAGGAGAACACTTTATTTCAAGCTAAAAATACAAGAAAATGCTAAAATTAGTGACATTAAATAGTGACTGAATCTCTCAAAAAAATATGCATTTTCATATGTTCATCAATCAGCTCATGGTAAGATGAGATGCTACGCTACTTCAGACCCCTATACCAAATGAGAGTCGGTCCCTCCAAATTTATATGAAATAGCCTGCACATCTAATCCTGTCTCAACCCTGCAATTGATAGCAAGTCGGTAACTTGATCTACATAATGGTTATGGTCAATAACTCCTCGGTAGATTAAGAGACTTAGAAGTCAAAACCCACTCGCAGCTCTATGTCCCTTAGCTTATCTATTAATAGAGATCTCCTTTCTTTTTTTGTTTTTTTTAGAGGAGGTTATTTTTTCTTCTTTTTCTCTACTAAAAAGCTTTTTAGCTTTTCCTCCAGATCACGAACCTTATCTTTCAGAGGCAGTTCAACATTATTGTACTGCTCAATTGGTGGCTCATTTCTTATCATTTTATTAGACTCTCTAATCTATGATGCATCTCTCTCTCTAGAGGTGCTTGATTTTATCTAGTCACCATAACTAGGTCGTGCGGGGTTTCTGACCTGTCCCTTCACTCCAGCTGCTCTTGAATTTAAACCTTATAGCTTGGGAGTCCCTTCTACCATCATTCCTTGCTTTTTCTCCTCATTTTCCTCTATTTTTTATCAACTCAACAATGAGTTGTCTTAATTCTTCCTCTTTTCCCTTAGCATTCTTAATTTTTCTTGAATTTTTGCTGGTAATGAGCTCTCCAATTGATGTGTAGGTCAGTTTCTATGGCTTCATTCTTGTCCAGTTCAAAGCTTGCTCTCCTACAATTGAATTCTAACTAGTAGATCATTATTTTTCCATGTTGATTATGTTTGGGTGATGAAACATATTTTTGAAAAAAGCCTTTCATCCTAATTCTCATAGATGGTGCCAAAAACTGTTGATAAAAAAATGAATTTTTAAGCCAACAAGCTTTGAATTTATATAGTTGCGAGAATTAGCACGCTGAGTTTTGTCTTTATAGGGCCTGCAGGCTAAAACCTACAACACACTTGAAACTATCGTTAAGACCTCCTAGGGTGGATTCCGACGAAAACTCTTCGATACTTAAGTCAGAAAAAAATTATTTTTGTGAGGTTTTGGGAGAGCAATAATAAAAAATGTCAAAAATATATTTTTTGCAGAAAAGCATTGAAGCTAGAATAAAGAATTCAATACCAGAAGAACTCTCTTATTTTTTATGGTTTTCTCACCTATTTATATCATCGGTCTTCAAAGAATATTTTTTGTACTTATCTTCGCCAGTGTTGTGGTTGAGTTGGGTAAGTTTTACTAATTTTGAGTTATATTGATCTCTTAGCATGATGTGAGGGATTATTTTCTAAAGACATTACAGTTCTTCTCTTCCTATAACTTTATTTCCTATAACTTTATTTCCTATAACTTTATTTCCTTTATAACACTGGTTTTGTAATAACCAGTATCCACAACTAATAAGAATAAGTATTTATATATATATATATAAATATACGTATTTTATTTGTATGTGGGTGATACTTGATTTATGTATTGTTATTAGTAGTGTTTGTATAGGTTAAGGACATACTATTAGCATTGGGTTTATTTGCAAGACTTTAGATTTATTTTAGGGACCAAATTATAATACTTTGAAAGTTTTGGGGGTAAATTCGTAAATATCAAAAATTAGCCTCTTAGTATAAAAATACACTTTTGAAACTATAATTCACTCTTTTGGGTCAAGCTATCCTTTAAAGAGAGAGAAGAGAGAAATAGAGGGGAGAGA
Organism: Ailanthus altissimus; assembly: GCA_946807835.1. Classification (NCBI taxonomy): domain Eukaryota; kingdom Viridiplantae; phylum Streptophyta; class Magnoliopsida; order Sapindales; family Simaroubaceae; genus Ailanthus; species Ailanthus altissimus. Next base: position 392,305 of record OX327709.1, read on the forward strand.
AATAGAAAAAGAAGAAGAAATTAAAATTTTAGATTTTAAGAGGTATATCACAACTATTTCTCAAATTATTGGTGTTAATTAAGTTAATTTCTTTAATTTTTTATTTTTGAAAATATTTATAATTGAGTATTTGATGTGTATTTTGTAAGATATTGTGAGAATTGATGATGATCTATATAGATAGTTTGATAAATCATGATGAGTTGTAGAATTTCTGCTTCATAGTCTCTTAATCCAGCAATTTTATAAATTGTTGTGATTTGATTCTGGTTTTTAATTTTAAGTATATGAAATTAGATATGTTTAGGATCAACTGACACTTTGAATCGATTGAAAATTTTGGAAATTGAATTTGTAGTGAATTTACAAAAATGACCCTAAAATTCTAGAAATTTCCTGTGTAAACAGTATGATACATGGGCAAACAATTTTGGCCTACTAAATGATCTTCAAAAATTATGAATTTGTGAAATATCATAAGTTTATATATCTAATATGATATACTCAGAATTAAGAATTTAGATCAATGTGGTTAAATTGTTATAATTTTTTAAGGTGTATCAGCTCATTGCAGTATTTGATTAACAGATTTTTAAGGCTATAGAATAAAATAGTTTTAAAATACTTTTGGCAGTGATTTTGAAGTAAAATATTTATCATAAATTGATATGTGTGTCAAGAGTATTTCTGTGGTATTTGTATAATTTTTGAGTTAGTATATGATTTTATAAAATTAGGAGATTGAATTCTATTCAATAAGTATCTTGATCCTGTCAGATTAGTAGTTTAGATTCAATGATGTGTATAGAATGGATTGTGTAGGAATTTTGATATAAAATTTATATCTAAGAAGGATATATGAGTCAAAAATGATATATTCTGATTTTATAGTAATTGGACATCATTTGATGTATTAGAAAATTTTGTTAAGGGTAAATGGTCAGAATGACAGGTTTTAAGAAACTAAGTATTTAGACCAATTTGATGTGATAAATGCATTGTGTATAATTTTGTAAGCTATTTAAAGTATTTTGTATGAATTGTGAGGCTTATGGAAGGATTAATCTCCATTGATAGGTTAAGGAGATTTAAGCCTTGTAGCTGAAAGTGTTAAGAGGTAAGTATACTAGACTTTTTACTGAAATCACAATAAGCATAGTAATTGTCTATGTATGATTTTGTAAATGTGCTTAGAAATATGTTTATGTTATGCCAAAGTGTATTTGATATGAAATGTGAAAGACATATGCTTATGAATGTGAGCATTGACATTGAGCATGGACATACATGTATTTTTGAAAGTGAGCTTTCAAAATAAAATGTGTTTAACAAAGAAAGCTTTAAAGTGTAATATGTCAATGAGAAACATTTTGTATTTTGAGGATACTTGAACTCACTGTTGACTTAGTAGGCGTCTTATGTGATTTGTAGAGCCTTTATGTGTGGCCTTTCCTTCGAGATTGGTATATGTTATGTGTTCCGTATGTAGAGAGGATCCTATTGGTACTTAAAGGAAGATTGAGTCATCACATTCGTATGGTGGTGTATTGGTGCATGTAAGAGGACTCATCGATGATCAGGGTGAGGGTTTGGCTCTTACCTTCAGGCTTGAACATTATATATGTATAATTTAAACTTCACTTATACTATTCCTCTCATACGGTATGTCACCTATGAGTGACATTTGGCTCATTATGTGATATGTGATGTCTAAGTCCTATTAAGTAGTAGTTGAGTGATAGTATTCCTATTATATATTTTGAAAGAATGTGTAAGTGCTTACCTGACATGTGATTTGATAAGATTATGATTTTGATTTATCACAGCATATCATACACATGCATTGTGTACATATATGTATTTGTATTTTGATATATGAAAAACTAGTATACTTACTGAGTTTTATACTCATTATAGTTTATGGTAATTTCAGGTAAATAAGGTACATATATGCTTAGCGGATTTGGCAAGGCTTCTGCTGTTCCTTGGGTTCCCTAAGTTGCTAGGTTGCTGAGTGTTTCATTTGAGGACACGTGGAATAAGATATTTGATTTGTCCCTATTGAATAAATACTTATGTGTTATTTTATTGTGTATGGTTGGATTTAGTTTAAGTTTCACCAAGTGTAGTTATGGATTGATTTTAAATAAGAATTTACAATGAATATATTCTGGGCTTCTGGTAACAAAGTTGCTACTGGTGACGTAGTAGAGTGTTAATCTCTGAGAAAACTCTGTGTATCTCCGGTTTACCAATTGTCCCAGTCATAATTCAATTGCTATAATTCTAAAAGAAATTAAAATGAATGTTTAAATATTATTGAATTAGTGTAAGTTATGTCATGTATCATTTCTTTTGGGTCTGGGGCGTGACAGGTTTACTCTTTAAAGTCATTTCTGTAATAAGCCTAATTACTCTCTGTTTGACCCGATAATAGTTTTGTTATACTTATACTATCACAGCAGTTCAGCGTCTCCTACTGAGCTGGTCTCCTAATAACGTACTTCATCCTTACTGGTCTAAGTTTTTTTTTTTGTTCTCACAGTAGTATCTAGTCAGGATGTATAAGCTGTTCGGCATATAGTTGATCTGGTACTTGTACCGAGCAAGTTTTCTTGCTTTGTTCCTCTTATTTATGTGGGAGTTTCTGATTCTGGTCGGCTCAGTCGGGGGTATACAGGGGTGATATGCATACATCTCTAGTTGAACCTAGTTCAAGCGACCAAGCAGGTTCCTTATTGGGAGTTTATCCTTAGCCTTAATTCTGACATCTTCTTGGTGGTCTTTGCTATCTTGGACTTGGGCCCTCGAGGTTGGCCTATAAAGGACTTCCTTGAAGGGCTAAACTTCTTAGGCCTGTAAGGGTTGAACCTTATAATGATTTTCTAATGGGAAACAATAATCACCTCAGTGGGCCTTTGGTATAATTTAAGCTGAAGTACCGCCTGAAATGAATTCATTGACAATTCTATAACTCAATATGGTGAGTTTAAGTCGCTATAATAGCAACCTAATTTTTCAACATTGGTTTAACACTTAAATTATAAATCTAAGACAAACTCTTTATCTTAGATTTTTGTTTATTTAACTCTTGTTCAACACTTGAACAATTAAATAAAAACTTCTTGTTGCTTCAATGGCTTAGATCTAATAGAGATTAAGACAAAAGTTTTAATTCAACTCTTGAATTTCAAATAAGAAAAACTATTTTTCTCTCTTTTCCTCCCTTTATGGCCTACCACTTATGCAAAAACAACAACAACAACAAAATATTTGCTTCTCACGTTTTCTGGTCTCTATTTCACATATATATATATATTTATGCATAATATAATATTATTATATATATACTTGGCCATCAAGTATATATATTAGTATTATAATATTTAATATTATTTTATATAATATTATATAATAATAAAATATCTTAAATATTTAATTATTAAATAATCAATGTGTGAAATTACTATTTTATCTTTCTTATATGGTTATCGAGTATACACTTAGTAGGTCCCACCATATCACTGTTGGAGCTGGTGCTCACGTGCCATTCCAATATTGTATGAATATTAATTGTTAATATTTATACAATAAACATTTCGAATAAAGATTGTTAATATCATATTAATATGGTAAAATGCTTGTAACATTACAGACATTGTTTGATCTGAAATAGTTTAGATCTGGTTTAAAGGAGTTTAGACCAGAACTAATAGTTATCAAAGCTGAGAGTTATAAATGCTAATAGTTAGCACTGTTAATAGTTATCAGTTTATAAGAGTCAGCGAGGTCTAAAGAGTTAGAACTTTGTCTATAATGGGACAAAGACCTGAGAGTATACTTGTAATGATATAGTTGCAAAGAGTTGCAATATGAGCTAAGAAATATCATTATGTAAGTATGTCTCAAATATAATGTTCCTGATCTATGATCATCAATGCGGGTCTATCGGTGAATTCACAATATATAGATTAGTGTATGTCTATATCTGACTAGTTCAGATGGTTGTTCTTAGCTAACCATGAGCTTAGAGCTTGTATAGACATGCGGGTATCCAGTCAGGACTGGATACTGAACAGACTTATGAGGACCCCAATAGATATCCTATGAAACCGTCAAAGGAAGGTCCTCTCGAGTTGAGTAGTAATCGTGGTCCTTTGACCTGAGCGCCACGGTGGTCTTGTGATTGATCCATCATGCTTTGGTTCCACATATGTCAGAGACCTTTCATGGTCTGACCGCTATATGTCGCTGGGTATGGTCCGATGCTCATGGAGTCCGGTGTGCGTAGATACGGGATCCATCAGCTTACGTAGGTAAGTTGTATATCCGATGCTCCGAGATTGTATTTCATAAAGTCTTGTGGCCACAAGCATAAACCCGGGAAAAGAGTTTCCCACAGGGTTAAACAATATAGCAAAAATGTTTGCGTATATTGTTTATCGAGATACGAATCTGGAGATAAGATTATTGGATGAGCAAATGGGGATTTGATGGTGCTGATCTATATCCCCGCACATCCAGGGTATAAATGATGGAAGGATTATACGTATACGTTATGACCTCAACTTGTATGGTCTGACACGCTGATTTGTAATATTCGTAACGTGTGCGTGGGGCATCGATTACGGATTAATGGAATAGTTCCATTTGACAAATCGGGTGTGGACCTAGAGAGTCCCAATATGAAATGTACTCTTTGAGCACTTGGGCAGTGTACCGTATTGAATTGTTCAATACAGTATAATTCAGCAATTACCAAGGTTACGTTAACTAAAGTATATGGTTAAATTGTGGGACCCACTTTAGGTTAACTTGGTAACCTAGTAAGGATATAAAAGTAATTTCACTTTATGATTATTTAATTGTTAAATAATTAAAATAAATATTTATTTGTTTAATTGTTAAATAAATGATTTAACTTAACTAAGGTTAAAAGTTAACCATAAGGTTAAGTTAGTTAACTTTACTTAATGGTTAAGTAAAGGTTAACCTAACCATGGTTAAGTTAGTTAACTATGGTTAAATTAATTAAATATTTATTAACTTAAAGGTTAAGTTAAAGTAATCTAACTATGGTTAAATGTTAACTAAGGTTAGGTTAAGCCAAATGAAAAGCAAATGAAATTCAAATTAGTTTGGAATTTATGCATTAGTATATAAAGTGAAATGAAATTGAAAATCAAAAAGAATTTTGAAATTGGTTTTAGATTTTAGGTTTTGCATTTTGGGAGCCAATTCAATTTGAGAAATTGAAATTGTTTGTTTTGTGTTTTAATTATTAGAACAACAAAACAAACTAGAAAAATGGTTATTAAATGTAATAACTAAAAACAAGATTTGTTTTATTTATTCAAGAGTTGAATAAAAGGAAAAACAAATTTAATTAAGTTAAATTGTTTAACTTTGAAAAATGTTTAAGAGTTAAACATATATGCTGGATTAAGATGCTGTCATTCTAGACAATCAAACCCACCCTTGTTGATTGCTAGAATTGATCAAAGATTCATTTCATGGTGGACTTCAAAGAAAATTAATCCAAAGGCTTCATTGGTGATATTTCTCAATTTCGAATTTAAGTTTAATCAAATGTTATTTTCTGTGTTCATTATAATTAATCTTCCGCTGTGCATATGCATGTATGAGATATGTATATTGTTTGTATGATGAACACAACCCACATGCAAGAACCCTAAGTTTTGTACTACAACCCCATATAACCCAACAATTGGTATCAGAGCAATTTGTGTTGTTATGGGTGGTTTTTTAGTGTTAGCTAAGTGTTGGCTAAGTTGTATGACAAGTTCCGGAGCTGTTGGGATGCATTTTAAGTGTTAAAAATGCAAACCAGTGAAAAACAGCACCTGGAACGCTGCAGCGCTAAAGTCCAGCGCGGCAGCGTTCATATGAACGCTGGAGCGCTGGGTGTATGACGCCCCAGCGCTGGATAAGCGCAGGGGTACTGGGTGTCTGGCGCCCTAGCGCGGGAAGCACTGCTTCCAGCTCCCCAGCGCTGGTAAGACAGCGCCGCAGCGCTGAGGCTTGTGAAGCCCTAGCGCGGCAGCGCTACAAGACCAGCGCCGCAGCGTTCTTACACTAAAAAAAAAAAAAAAAAAGAGTAAAATCTTTTTATTTTACACATGTGGGGGTTTATGAGATGTAATAATAATGGTTATTAGTTTACATGATAAACCAAGAAAATAATATATTATTTATTTATTTATTTTTGTAATCACAATGGGGGCCCTACTGGTGGGGGTTAGTTGTGCTTGTACAGAAATGAATAATTGATTGAGAATAACCTCTCATGTGATGAGAGCATATAGTATGAAAGCATGTTATTAAAATCTCTCTTAATTAGATTGAAATTTATTATATTATTTGATAATATTTTAAATGGTCTGTCTTGTCAATACGGTGTGAGATGGGTCACTATGGTCTTTCCCAATATTGCTTTAGCGTGAGGGATTTGGTCGGTGTGACTTGGTCTAATGCCGGTAAAACATGAGATGAATCAAATATATGCGAATATATTATCCAATATTGCTTTAGCGTGAGGATAGTGTCAGTAACATATATTTGAGCATTGACGAGTTAATCTGAAATACAGTTACTCAATATTGCTTTAGCGTGAGGGTAATGTGTATTTAGGATCAGCAGTAAGAGTTGTATGAGATACAATTGACAAGAGTTGTCTACCTGTTGGATTTATAAAGGCCAATATTGCTTTAGCGTGAGGCTGGAGTAAAACCCCAATGGGATCCACTTCCCGCTGTGTAGTTTAAAATATTATACTATCTTATCCCGTTTGAGAGATTAAAAGGATTAAGTAAAGCATTGAGAGGGCGTTTTTAGATTAAAAAAATGTATAACAGTTATACCCATGATCTAAAGCGTAATTTATTAACAATAAGAAATGTTCTGCTACGCATCTCCTAATTTATCTTATAGAGATAAGATATTTATCTTATAGAGACAAAATATTTATCTTATAAAGATAAGATACTTGTCTTATAGAGATAAGATGAGTACGAGCAATCCGTTAGTAATCTTGATTAAAATACCAATAACTATAGGGTACTGAATAAAATTTTTAAGACTTGCTTAAGGATCTAAGAATAGTTCTAGATTCAGTAATATTTGATATTACTAAACCACAGATAGAGAAAAGTCATAATGGAAAGTGTTTCCACCGTTATAAGGTTTGAAATAGTAAATGTTACTATTCATCGCACATTGACTTAAGAAAGATTGACTCATCAGATATCTATTTCACCAAACATTAACATTTCATTAGCATTTGATGTTAACTTAGCAAAGGTATGAGATACCGCTTGTTATTCTCATATCTGTAAGATGTTACATGATTTGAGAAATGCTTGATTGCTAAGAAATGAGAAGTTCAGCTTCACGTAGGTAATAGAGATTTTCTGAACGTGGTAGCCGTTAAAACTTCACAGTTACTTCTTATTTCTAGTAACAGCATTAATGTTGTATAATTGCTATTTTGAGCCAAACATTATTAGGTAAATCATATCACTCCCTGTAGCTGACAGAGAGGGTTATCATAAAAATATGAAAATAGTTCCTTGTGATAAAGATACTGATTTACTAACTGAATGTCAGTTAATGAATGGCTGTTATATTTGATATACAACAGGAAATGTTATAAGTGTAGAGGTGAACAGAATAAATAGTATTTCAGCAACTTAAATAATAATAAATAGTGGTATATATAAGATTAGGTCATGTAGTCGTGAGATGACTATCCTAGCTGGTTAAGGATGGTCAGATATTTGATCTGACTATAGTACATTGACTAGTTTATGAATTATGAATTCAAGAGAATATGGCCGAATCTTTATGTAGGTGTAAGACGCTAAACCACTGGTTTATTGGATCTGGTACATATAGATGTATTTAGTCCAATAAATCTTACTGTAATAAATGATTTCGATACTTCATTGTCTTTGTAGTGATTGTCGCTATATAGACATGTGTTTCTAGAAAACGCAAGTCAAAATAATTTCGAAGTGTTCAAAATATTCTGACAATGAAAGTAAAGAAACAAACCCTAATGTATATTGAGTGCTTTCGATAAGATCGAAGTAATTTATACATAATCAGTAAATTCACAAATTATTTAACTAGAATATGATTCTCTCTCAGCATAGTCCTCCAGATACTCCTCAACATAAAGATGTTTAGGAAATGAGGAATCAGACTATATTAGATACAATCTGAATGATATTGAGAATCGCTGATCTTCTAAAATATCTATGAGGTTATACTTTAGCATCTGCTACTCACTTATTAAATAATTCCATAATCATTCCTACTACTTTATATGAGATATAGACTAAAAGGGAAACGAGTCTTAAGTATGTTAAGACTTGGTGTTATTCTGCTTTCATAAGAGTTATGCAACAGAATAAACTTGTATCCAACGGTACAAGTATTGGTTCATTTAGTATCCCAAGTGTATAATGGGATACCAATTCTATAATTCAAATGAACGAAATATGTTCGTTTCTCATAATGTCACATTCCTAGAGAAAGAGTTTCTCATGAATTGTGGAGATTATAGAAAGATTGAACTTGATGAAGTCAATCTAAATATAGATGAACCAACGATGGAATTTTAATTTTAAATGAGTGAAATACCTTTAACACACTAAGTTCATAGGTCCAAAAGGATATCAAAGCCATCATTTAGGTATGTTTGATACTTGAATGTGCCCTTGATTTTTTCTTAGTTGAAGAAAATGATCCTTTAACTTATGAAGAGATGATGTTTGACATCGATTCGGGAAAATGACAAGATACTATAAAATTCTGAAATTGACTCAACGCATGACAATTAAGTCTAGGACTTAGTTGTGCTTCCTGTAGAAACTGTTTCTATTTGCAGTAAATTAGTTTACGCAGCGGAAGCAGTGTGGGCCCTATCTGAAAGAATGGTCCTTCATGGCCTGACTGATGTTGAAAGGTTACACTCAGAGATCTAGGATCAATAATGAGAAAACCTTTTTCATCAATAACCATGCTAAAGTCAATTTAGATTTTGTTGATGATAAGATACCATAAAATTTGAATTTGACTCTAAGTATGACAATTAAGTCTAGGACTTAGTTGTGCTTCCTGTAGAAATTATTTCTATCAGCAGTAAATCAGTTTACGCAGCGGAAGCAAAATAGGCCCTATTTGAAGGAATAGTCCTTCATAGCCTGACTGATGTCGAAAGGTTACACTCAAAGATCTAGGATCAATAATGAGGAAACCTTTTTTATCAGTAACCATGCTAAAGTCAATTTGGATTTTGTTGATGATAAGATACCATAAAATTTGAATTTGACTCTAAGTATGACAATTAAGTCTAGGATTTAGTTGTGCTTCCTGTAGAAATTGTTTCTATCAGCAGTAAATCAGTTTACGCAGCGGAAGCAAAATAGGTCTTATTTGAAGGAATAGTCCTTCATAGCCTGACTGATGTTGAAAGGTTATACTCAGAGATCTAGGATCAGAAATGAGGAAACCTTTTTCATCAGTAACCATACCAAAGTCAATTTGGATTTTGTTGGGTATTGTTGTATATTATGATTATGGGACTGGCTAATGGATGTAAATAAGCTGTTCTATGAAGTATATCTCGAGTAAGAGATATGCAGAGAATAACTTGATGTTTTTGCATCCAAGCCTAACTTCTAATATAATGTGCAAACTAAGGAAGTCCATTTAAGAACTTAAGTAGTTTTTCCCAAAGTTGGAATCTTTGTTTATATGATGAAATCAGAAAGTCTAATTTTATCAAGAATAAAGAGGAAGCGTGTGTGTTTAGAAAGGGCAGTGGGAGTATAATTATCTTTTTAGTTCTCTAAAGTGGAAAATATATACTCAACATTGGAAACGATGATTAGAGTATAGCAAGTAGATCAGATAAGTGTTATCTATGTAAAGAACTTCTTCATAAAAGATTTGAGAGAGACTTCCTGTATACTAGGTATAAAGCTTTATGGTGATATAGCTAAGGAGTTAATAAGACTCTCTCAATAATCGTACATAGACTAAGTCCATGAAAAGGTACAACTTAATTGACTGTGAGACAGTTAAAGTCCTTTTTAGACATGGCAATCATCTTTCTTAGAGGAAGTGTCCTCGGGAAGAAGATGAGAGAGTTAGAGTGTCTAACGTCTCAGATGCATTAGCTAGAAATAGATAAATGCATACAGTCTCATGTACGATATCTAGATTTAGATGGTTGTAAGTGTTACAATCTGATATCTGTTTAATCCAGAACACGACCATTAAAGAGTTGTGAAACATATCTGAAATATACTTGAGAAGTATAGAGGATAAGTTTATAAAATATGGAGAAAGTTTCTTACAAAAGAAGGGACACACATATTCAGACTTACGTCTGATCTGAATGGTAGAAAGTCTACATTTAGTTATGTGTTTCTCTATATCAGTACTGGAACTAGTTAAATGTGTATTAATAAATGTTCATAGCTAATTCTGCCTTAGAGGTAAAATGTGTTGCGGCTTGAGAAGCCAGCAAGAGACGTACTATGGATATTCAAGATAATTGCAGAGCTTTGAATAGTTCTAAACTCAGTGGATCCTATCCCACTATATTACAAATTAACGGTGATTGCTTAAGCCAAGAAACCCCCTAAGCCTAAACTCTTATAGTGTTTAAGAAACACGTGGAGTGTATTGGTATGAGATACCAGTACGTATGGCACTGAAGCAAGTGGGAGTTTGTTGGAGTTGGTGCTCACGTGTCATTCCAATATTGTATGAATATTAATTGTTAATATTTATACAATAAACATTTCGAATAAAGATTGTTAATATCATATTAATATGGTAAAATGCTTGTAACATTACAGACATTGTTTGATCTGAAATAGTTCAGATCTGGTTTAAAGGAGTTTAGACCAGAACTAATAGTTATCAAAGCTGAGAGTTATAAATGCTAATAGTTAGCACTGTTAATAGTTATCAGTTTATAAGAGTCAGCGAGGTCTAAAGAGTTAGAACTTTGTCTATAATGGGACAAAGACCTGAGAGTATACTTGTAATGATATAGTTGCAAAGAGTTGCAATATGAGCTAAGAAATATCATTATGTAAGTATGTCTCAAATATAATGTTCCTGATCTATGATCATCAATGCGGGTCTATCGGTGAATTCACAATATATAGATTAGTGTATGTCTATATCTGACTAGTTCAGATGGTTGTTCTTAGCTAACCATGAGCTTAGAGCTTGTATAGACATGCGGGTATCCAGTCAGGACTGGATACTGAACAGACTTATGAGGACCCCAATAGATATCCTATGAAACCGTCAAAGGAAGGTCCTCTCGAGTTGAGTAGTAATCGTGGTCCTTTGACCTGAGCGCCACGGTGGTCTTGTGATTGATCCATCATGCTTTGGTTCCACATATGTCAGAGACCTTTCATGGTCTGACCGCTATATGTCGCTGGGTATGGTCCGATGCTCATGGAGTCCGGTGTGCGTAGATACGGGATCCATCAGCTTACGTAGGTAAGTTGTATATCCGATGCTCCGAGATTGTATTTCATAAAGTCTTGTGGCCACAAGCATAAACCCGGGAAAAGAGTTTCCCACAGGGTTAAACAATATAGCAAAAATGTTTGCGTATATTGTTTATCGAGATACGAATCTGGAGATAAGATTATTGGATGAGCAAATGGGGATTTGATGGTGCTGATCTATATCCCCGCACATCCAGAGTATAAATGATGGAAGGATTATACGTATACGTTATGACCTCAACTTGTATGGTCTGACACGCTGATTTGTAATATTCGTAACGTGTGCGTGGGGCATCGATTACGGATTAATGGAATAGTTCCATTTGACAAATCGGGTGTGGACCTAGAGAGTCCCAATATGAAATGTACTCTTTGAGCACTTGGGCAGTGTACCGTATTGAATTGTTCAATACAGTATAATTCAGCAATTACCAAGGTTACGTTAACTAAAGTATATGGTTAAATTGTGGGACCCACTTTAGGTTAACTTGGTAACCTAGTAAGGATATAAAAGTAATTTCACTTTATGATTATTTAATTGTTAAATAATTAAAATAAATATTTATTTGTTTAATTGTTAAATAAATGATTTAACTTAACTAAGGTTAAAAGTTAACCATAAGGTTAAGTTAGTTAACTTTACTTAATGGTTAAGTAAAGGTTAACCTAACCATGGTTAAGTTAGTTAACTATGGTTAAATTAATTAAATATTTATTAACTTAAAGGTTAAGTTAAAGTAATCTAACTATGGTTAAATGTTAACTAAGGTTAGGTTAAGCCAAATGAAATGCAAATGAAATTCAAATTAGTTTGGAATTTATGCATTAGTATATAAAGTGAAATGAAATTGAAAATCAAAAAGAATTTTGAAATTGGTTTTAGATTTTAGGTTTTGCATTTTGGGAGCCAATTCAATTTGAGAAATTGAAATTGTTTGTTTTGTGTTTTAATTATTAGAACAACAAAACAAACTAGAAAAATGGTTATTAAATGTAATAACTAAAAACAAGATTTGTTTTATTTATTCAAGAGTTGAATAAAAGGAAAAACAAATTTAATTAAGTTAAATTGTTTAACTTTGAAAAATGTTTAAGAGTTAAACATATATGCTGGATTAAGATGCTGTCATTCTAGACAATCAAACCCACCCTTGTTGATTGCTAGAATTGATCAAAGATTCATTTCATGGTGGACTTCAAAGAAAATTAATCCAAAGGCTTCATTGGTGATATTTCTCAATTTCGAATTTAAGTTTAATCAAATGTTATTTTCTGTGTTCATTATAATTAATCTTCCGCTGTGCATATGTATGTATGAGATATGTATATTGTTTGTATGATGAACACAACCCACATGCAAGAACCCTAAGTTTTGTACTACAACCCCATATAACCTAACAATCACACATTTGGATAAACTCAACCAATGACCTACAATGCACCACGTATGATTATACAATTAGTAAATAACAATTGTTAACTAATTAATATATTTAACACTTAAATATGAACGCGCGCGCATCCTGTGGTCATGCTGAATATTACTCGATCGAACAATTCAATCCAGTACGTTGCCTAGTGTACAACGAATACACTTTATATTGCAAAACTCTCTAGGTTCACGTCCAATTCGTCAAATAGAACTATTCTATGAGTCCATCAATGCCCCATGCATATGTCACAGTAATTACAAATCAACACGTTAGACCATACAAGTTGAGATTACATCGTATACGTATAATCCTTCCGTCACCTATATCCTAGAAGAACAGGGATATAAATTAACACTGTCAAATCCCCATATGCTCATCCGTAAACTTATCTCCAGATTTTTATTTCAAAAAATAATAATTGCAAACTCCTTTACAATATTGTTAACCCTATGGAAAACTCTTTTTTAAGGTATATACTTTTGGCAAAAAGACATTCTAAAATACAATTCTTAGAGCATCAGGATATAAAACTCACTCATATAAGCTTATAGATCTCATATCTATGCACACTAGACTCTATGAGCATCGAACCATACCCAACGATTAGACCATAAAAGGTCTCTGACATGCGTAAAACCAAAGCATGGTGGATCACTCACAAAGCCCACCATAGCCCTTAGGTCAAAGGACCATAAATACTACTCAACTCGAGAAGACTTTCCATTGATAGCCTTACGGGATGTCTATTTGAGATCATTGAGAGTTTGTTCAGTATTCAGTCCTAACTGAATACCTGTATGCTTAAATGAGCTCTAAGCTCATAGTCAGTTAGGAACAACCATCTGTACCCTATAACTATTGACATATACTAATCTATATAAAAGAGAATCACCGACAGACCTGCATTAATAAAAATAGATCAGAAACATAGTGTTTAAGAACATACTTATATAATGACATTTTCTAGCACTTGATTATAACTCTTGCAACTATATTATTACTAGTATACTCTCAGGTCTTTTTTTCATTACAGACAAGACTCTAACTCTTTAAAATTTACTGACTATTATAACCTACTAGGTCCTTAGCATTTATAATTGTCAATGATGCTAACTCTTAGCACTGATCTAAACTCTGTTAGATTAGATCTCAACTCATTCATACCATATAATGTATGTAACATTACAAGCATTGTATCATATAAGTTTGATATTTACGATTTTATTGAAATGTAAATTATATAAATATTAAATAATTTAATATTTATACAATATTTGAATGGCACGTAAGTACTAACTCCAACAATAAGATCACTGATAAGCACATGAAAATACATATTTATTAAGAGATTCAGTCACCATTTAATGTCACTAATTTTAGTATTTTTTGTATTTTTAGCTTGAAATAAAATGTTCTCCTTAAATTGTGATTAATAAATATTATTTGCATAGGTTTAGGTTAAATGAACATAACTCTCAATATAGAAATCAAAATGAAAAAATTCTTGGACCTGGTGCAACATGACTCAATCTTACACAAACTTAAATAATAGTTGAAAAGCTAAATCCAATATATTATGGGCCAAAATTTGAAATACAATAGAATCGGGCTATAACTTCGGCTTAGCATATGATCCAACTCACGTATTTAGACCGCATCTCAGAAAATACGTACTCAATTGGTATAATTATTAAAGCTGTGAAATATTAACTTAATTATAAACAACTCTCATGTTTATGGTAAAGTCCAAATCAGCTGTTATCATGGACCAAATTGTATTACAAGTAGGTGAAAGGGTTGTTGATCGAAATCTGACACATCTTTGGCATTTTGCCCATATCTCATTGGATACTCATCCATTTTACATGAACCTGGTAGCTACGGAAAAAAGAGACAAAATTCTACAACTTTTATGTCGGCCACAAAGGCTACATCGGTCATTTACATTATCAAAAATGTGTTGCAAGTGGGTGAACGAGTTATTGGCCTAAATTATTGAAGATTGATGTCACACTTAACACATTTCCATTCATTGCCTATATAAGGACACTCTTAGGACGTTTTCAACATTAGATAATTCTCTCTTATTTTCTTCTCACTAACATGCATTGTAATCTAGGCTAGAGTTTTTGTCAAGGCTAAAAGATGAACTTTTCTGTGTAATAAATCTACTTCTATGCTTTGATTCGTTGTCAAGAGCTACAAATGTTTGTAAGTTTAGTTGTGCTTAAACTCTTATCTATTTTATTTTCTATAATCTAGAGGTTATAATTCTCATGTCTCATATATTTTCAGTCATACTTTTCTTATGTGATTCTGGTTGAATTATAATTATTATTAGTTGCATTATCTTATATGTTAATCTTTTACTGTAATATTGTCAATCGATATATTGTCGATCTTGGATAACATATAAAGATAATAAATGTTTGATATTCAAGTTGATCTTTTACTGCAATATTATCAAATGTTATATTGTCGATCTTAGATAACTTGTATAAATGAATATGATTTGTGTTAATGTTTGCAAAGAGTTTAGTCACACCAAATATATGTGTTATCAAATGTACTATATTTTACATATCTACTGATTGATTGTTTTGGATGTTAAACTTTCAATTGAGTTATAAACACTGAATCAAAGTGTATAGTAGATTTATAAAGCATAATTATAATTCTTGAAGCCTTGCGTAAATCATCGTAAGACATTTTTCTCAATTCATAGATAATTCTATCTTATCCACTTAAACCAATTAATTAATTTTCTCCTTTACTACTGCTTTAATATTTTACTTCACCAACCTATTTTTTCAAAAGCTTCCTCATGGAATCGACACCTCAATCTATACTGCGATAGCTGCAATATATTTTGAGAATAAACAATCACTTTTTCCCCTTCTTTTATATCTAATTTTATACAAGCATTCATATCCAATTATCACACTGTCACCGATTAATTTATTAGGGAGGAAGGCACTTTGGTTAGGTATATAATGCTCTCTAATACTTTTTTTAGCATATTAGCTACTGTTTTGCTATAAATTAGTTATTTTTTTGAAGGTTTGACTTCTTGGCGATCAATGTTATCAATGTATTGTTTAAGTTAGAAGTGTCACCTTTGAAACTACGAACATATAAACATGCTTTTATAATAGGAAAATTTTTAGAAATAACCCTCATTATTTTTATTATTCTTTTTTAACGAAACTTAAATTGATTATGTTTTATTAGCCTAAACTTTCATTTATGGACACTTTTGTCCTAAAATAAAAAAATCAAACTATTCTCACACTCTTCACCGAAAAAGCACCGAAAATTTGAAGTTTCACAAATTTAGTTAGATCAAAAATTTTGAAGTTGTCATTGCATAGATCGGAATTTAAAGAATATATTTTTCACTTCAAATGAAGAAAATTAGTGATTTTTGATAAGTTTTTGGAACATTTTGAGAATTTTAAATATTTTTAGAAATTTGTTAGAAATTTGTTAAATTTTGTATTGAAGTTAGAAATAGGTGAAATTAATGAATTATATGTGAAAATGAGTTAGAATGGTGTAAGAAACGTTGAAAACGGGCAAAAAATGAGAGTTTTGGGTGTAATGGACCAATGCTGATGCCCTGAGATGACCATCGCACAATCGATCTAATTGGCACACGTGATTTAAATCAATTTTGCGCACAATAAAATGTTTCCTTACATCTGTCAACACCGCACATAATTTCCATTGGCATCTATCATCGTCACATTTTACCTCAAAATAATCTTTTATCGGCCTTGAAACTTTAAAACTCCAATTACCTTTAAGTGCTAGTATACTAATAGCCTGGTAAAGTTCATCTTTGCTATCAAACAAATTTCCTACAAACACATCATCAATTCTACTACTCGATATCTTATCCGATGTGCCCAAGTCTGATGGTGGTATTGGAGGCAGAAACAAAAAGGAATTTTCAGCTTCACAAAAATCTATTCTTCTAGCTTCAACATTTAGGGAGCTTGTTGAAACATAACAACGTCCGCCTTCTGCTAAATCATTCCCTCCTAAATTATTAACATTTCTAATATCATCATAGTCCCCTTCCATATCTCCAACATTTTCAATGTCATCACAAGTGTAAGGGTATAGGCTGGATCTTCATTGAACGGTATAGGAGAAATATTGTAATACTCATTCGTTGTGTTTGAGGGAACCATTATTGGAATTGATATAGATGTATGGCTCACTTGGTTGCTACCGCTAGCTGACTTTAAATGAGTATGAATCGATGATGGGTTTTGATTGAGGGGCTGTACATCATCTTCATAAACGAAAGCTCTAGGATCTACTGTTACACATAAAGGACAGTGTTGGCGCTAAAAAAGAATCAAAAATCATTGTCGTTTCTAATCTCAATGGGTTTTAACTTATACCTCGTCGCAACAATTTTTATTTTTATAGTCATCTTACAGTTTACATTGTCGACTCACAATGTATAACATACTGCATTTAAAATATCTTCAAAATTAATATCTTTCGGAACCGAAATCTCAAAATTACTATAATCAACATAACTTTCTTCCCCATCATTAGAACTCTCCCACTTTTCTCCAAAACAAATAATAATTGCATCATACTCCATAGGACTTGAGAAAAAAAATTAGAAATTATTAAAAATAAACATAAAAAATAAAATATAATTAATTAATTAAAACAGTGCAGCATCGCGGACTTGTCCGCAATGCCGCAACGAGATGCGCACAACGTGGGCATCACGAGGCCATCTCGAGAGTGCACATCTCAGGCCCGAGATGGCCCCCAGATGCGCACATGCCAATTAGGATCGAGATGTCCCCGAGATGTGCACAATGTGCGCATCGTAGGGCCATCTCGGGCCCAAGATGTCGAAACCTGACGGCAGCCGCACTGGCCGCCATCTGGTTTCAGCCAAATAGACTAAAAATCAAATTTTTTACTGGATTTTAACGTCTTTTACATCGTTCTAACTCATTTTTCACATCTAATTCATCAATAACACCTATTTCTAACTTTAAATGCAATTTTTATTTAATTTCAAACGAATATTAAAATTTCTAAAAGGGTTTAGAAAAATTTATAAGATTTAACTATTTTCTTAATTTAAAGTGACAAATATATTTAGCAACATTCGATTTATGCAATAGCAATTTCAAAAATTTTCATTCATCAATATAATTCTTGGTTCAGTGAAAAGAAATGAGAGGAAGTTTATGTTTTTTATTTTAAGATAAAAGTGTTCTTAAATAAAAATTTTAACTAATAAAACATAATCAATTTAAGTTTAATTAAAAATAATAATAATAAATTATAAGAGTTATTTACTAAATTTTCTCTTTATGATATCCTCTCTCGCAGCACCCGAATGCTTTTGATAAAATTCTGTTGGCAAGCCATCTGGCCTGGTTCTTTGAAGGAGCTAGATTGCTACATTGTCTTCACTATTTCCTCTCTTGTGAATGGCCTTAAGAGCTCCTTGTTCATTTTTGCAGTTACCATTCTGGTGAGGCCTTGCAGAGCTGTTTCCCTCATATCATTTAAAGGCTTTGTAGAAGAGAAATTAATGGATATGTACTCACATATAATTTGCTCCACCATTTGATCATCCTCATTCCAGGCTCCTTCCTCATCCATAATCTCTTTAATGGCATTCTTTTTTTTCTTGTTTGAGGCTACTACATAAAAGAACTTGGTGTTTCTATCCCCCTCTTTAAGCAAGGCAATCTTCGTTTGCTTCCAGTGTACTTCCTCATCGTGTAATAATCCATCAATCTGTTTTTTCAAGGCTTGTATCTCCTTGTTAGACTCATAGTGCATGCCATTCATCTTGCAGTTCTGAAGCCTTTGGAGCAAGTGTTCCATTTTCCTTCTACCAAATTCCTGCCTGCATTGCTTGTACTTGAAGCTGGAAAAATAGAATAATAGCTCTATGTTGTGTTCTCAGTTGACATGGACCTTGCATCTAAAACTAATATTATTAGTTGTTCCTTAATGCTGTTGTATCTCATACGTCACCTACATGTGGGTTTCAATTCATATTCAAAATTTAGTTAACATTGATCAATGATCATGATAGATGCCATTTAATTTCTCACTTTTACTCACTACAATTATAATGCATTTTTTTTTATAAAAAAAAAAAAGAAAGAATATTCCAGGTAAGAATATAAATGAAATAATATAAAAAGTAGTAACACTCCCAAACACACTCTTCAAGTTAAACATGAATTTGATAGACTTATTAAAAGAGGAGAAACTAAGTAATTATAAAAGC
Organism: Ailanthus altissimus; assembly: GCA_946807835.1. NCBI lineage: Eukaryota > Viridiplantae > Streptophyta > Magnoliopsida > Sapindales > Simaroubaceae > Ailanthus > Ailanthus altissimus. The sequence goes on from OX327709.1 coordinate 411,591, forward strand.
AACAACTTGGGCCACATGATGTTTAACTTCCTCGAATACATCGATCATTTTGCTTGCTTGCTCAGTGGTGACTTCCAATTCCCTCATTCTCTCTTCACCATATCCATGGCAGAATCGATATCCTCAATTTCCTTCCTAGCCAAGTCAATCTGACGTTTGTTTGCCTTCATCTGATCCATATTGATCTCCATGGCTTTATCCTTTTCCTTATTCTTCTCATGCAGCTTGTTGGTTTCCCACAGATGTGATGCAGTAATCCTCTTCTTTGAACTTGTTGAAGTAGCTTCACTTTCCTATGCTTCTAAAATGATAATATTTTCAATAATAATATTAATTATCTATTTATAGGTACGAGGTAATATAAGTCACCGCTCTTTAATTTAATTGTAGGCGGGGTAGCCGTTGTCCTTTTTTACTATTTTTGATATTTTTTATTAAAAATAATTTTATTATTATATAAATAAAAAAATAAAATTTAATAATATAAAATTTAATTATTTTAATCATCAAAACATCGTTAAAAATAACGATTCACTGGCTGATCACTATTTTTAAAAATTATAAAACAGTAAATATTTTTATTTTTTTATTTTTTATTTAATTAAAAGGTACCACGTAGCTTGTTACTATTTGTATTTGAAAGAAAAAATTTACCCTTTTTTTTATATTAATTTAAATAATTTTTATCATTTAATAAAGACCTTTTAAAAAAGTTCCTCCATTTCTTCATAAATAAATTGTTTTTTCAATAAATAGATTGTTACATAATTTACATTAAAAAAAAGTTCCTCTATTTCTTTTTCTTTTTTTTCATTAATTGTTATACTTATTCTCTTATGGCGGATTTATAATGGGGCTTATTTTTTAAAAAATAAAAATTCGATTTTAACCTCTTATAATTATAAGATTTTATTTAATTTTTATTTTTGTTTTTTATAACTTATTTTAAAATACTATAAATTTTTCTCTCCTTCGAATCTTCTTCTCCCAACCAATTTCGTAACTGCCCGAGAAGAGAATATAGAGAGTCTTGCATCGACTGTAACGGTAAGCGACAACTTGCCTCTTCTTCTTGCCCAGAAAATTTAGATGACTTGTTAGCTGCTGTTTTGATTTGTTTATTTATTTTCATTTTTTCAATTTTATTTCTCGAGAATTGCTAGTCTTATTAACTTTTTGTTTTGGCAATATTTTAACGATTTCGATATGGATTATCGTAATGGGCCTAAAATAAATTTATTGGTTCTAAATTCCCTTTGGATTTTTGGGTTTTTGCGGAATGTAATATTTACATGGGTTAGAAATTCATCTCAAGTCCCGTTAAACTGAACCATTAATTTTTGCTTTTGTCTCATTAAGATAACCCGGTTCTGGGATTTTTCTTGTTTTATAGGTATACCTTCTATTATCTTGTTGATTGTTGATTTTGGTGCTTTATTGCTCGGAATCAATTGTGTCGTGGCGAACATATGAAACTAATTGCATTTTCTGACTGCCCCCATCTCCATTTTTCGGGTTAGTGTAACATAAAGAACATTTGTCAAGACATTTTGGAGCAAATATGAGAGATTACTGCTAAGGTTTTTCAGCATTGCTTCTTACTGGTTCTAAGTTTTCTTTTTCACTAATTGGCTTTTCATGGTCCTTGCAGAACATTATTGGAGAATTTGAAAGAAATTGTGGAGATACAAATCGGTTTTCTACCCTGCAAAGATGAAAAGCAAAAGTGGTTACGTGCCACCTCCTTATATTCCCTTGGAACAGTCAGATTCAGGACCGGAGATTGTTCCTCCAAAAGATGAAGTGTCTGCTCCTCGTCAACTGGGGGATGGGTCGTTGCAATGGTCATCCGGAATCTGTGCTTGTTTCGATGATATGCAGAGCTGTATGCTACTTTATGCCCTGTTCCCTTGATTTTATCAGAAGGAAAATTGTGAAGGTGCCCGTTAAGTTTAAAACGAATAAACCAAACTATTTTGTTATTTTCTTTTCCTTGCACTTACAGTCACAATTTATATTTTGAAAAACAAAAGAGGTAATGAACTGTATATAGACCTTTCAATTGATAATTAAAGATACTTAATTCTTGCCTTGGTAGGCAGTTTACAATCTATCAAAATATGTGGATCACGGAGCTCATGGTAAATAAAGTTTGGAAAAGCATAATAGCATTGGGAATGTTAATCTTTTTGCATATATATCTTATGAATGTTAATCTTTTTGCAAATATATCTTCTGGTAATATAGAAGAATTACTGAGAATTGTAAGAATCTTATATGAACAAGAACCATAGTAGTATTAGCTTGTTAAGCATAATCTTGCATTTCTAAAAGAAGGAACATAAGTGTTTGTGCCCATCATGGATATTTTGTGTAAATATAATAACTTTTTTTTTTCAACAAAAAAAAAATGTTTTGCCATTATATTAGGTCATTGTATTGAAATGAATTTACCGGTGTTCTCTTGTCTTCTACTGAGAATTCTGTTGATCTCACCCCTGTGAAAACATCACTTATATTATAATCAGAAAATCTCACACTTGCACTTTATTATTTAGTACAGTCCTACAGTCTCAAACCACACTAAAAAGAAGCACGGAGTGTAGAGGACACGAGAGAGTTGGTAATAAACCTTTAAGTTTACTCTAGGACATTAACGAGAAGATGGAGACAGGACAAAGAATAGGGTGGAGGAGAAAGTTTGCTAATACCCTTGGAAGAATATTTGGGCTACAAGATTAGCATTTTTTCAGCCCTGTATGTATGTGTGTTGTGGTTGTAAATATAGTTTGTGTGTATTTATTCTATCTGTGAATTCGTGTAAGTATACTATCAGCGAAGGTGAGAATTGATCTAACTTCAGTTTGTTTCCCTTGTACAGGTTGTATTGGTCTTTTCTGCCCCTGCTATCTGTTGGGGAAAAATGCGGAGTTTCTGGGTTCTGGAACTTTTGCAGGATCATGCCTGACCCATTTTATTTTGTGTGCTTTTGTCAATACTATTTGTTGCTTGTTGACTGATGGCATTTTGTTGGGATTACCCGGATGCTTTGTTTCTTGTTATGCATGTGGCTACCGCCGGGCGCTACGGACAAAGTATAATCTCCAGGTACTACTCCAGAAAGTGTTTGCCAAAGACAGTTTCATTGCACATAGAGATTTTTCCCCTCTATTCTTTTTATTTGGTGTAAGAATTCATGCATCTTTGATTTTAATTTACACTTGTTTACTTACACATCTATTATAGCTATGTTTTTGGAAGGTGATATCTAGGATTGGTTCGACAAATTGGTGAGTTTAGAAATTAGATGTCTAGTAAAAGAAACTTTGAGATTTAGTTAGGGCTTCAAATGACAATTATCTGCACTGAAACTAACAGAATTATGAAGTGATTAGTTGCTGCAAGTAATATACCAAATAGTTGTGAAAAATGTCGAGATAAAGACACTATAATAGCAAGTCCTATTTTCTGTGTTCCTGGGTAAATGTTTGACGATGACATAAAAAAGGATTTAATCCTCCAGAATACTGGTGAAAATGTATAAAAAGGGAGAGCAGGAGAGCAGAAATCCAAGTGCTCAAGTTCTGTATGGTTAAATAGAGGTTAATGTCAAAATGGATGAGGTTAGCTGTCAAAGAATCTATTTGTACATGTAATCTCTTTTTTTCCCCTTGAAAACTTGGTCAAAACTCAGTTGGGTTTCTGGTGAGCCAACTCATCTCTCTGCTCTTGCGACTTCTAGATGGCTTTTTTATATAATGATAATCATATGACTTGGCTGTGGTTTACTAGTTCTTGATGTCTAATGCAGGAAGCACCATGTGGGGACTTTGTTACCCACATATTTTGCCATTTGTGTGCCATTTGTCAAGAATACAGGGAAATACGTGAAAGATCTGGTGATGCCAACCCTCCTGATGTCAGGTTAAGTGTAGTTACTGCTCCGCCAATCCAAACTATGGAATCAGGCTCTGAGCAATAGTTCTTCTGCTTTGATACTGTAATTGGATGAGCACCTATAGCTGATTCATCTCAGTTTTTGATGCCCTTAACCAGAATTTGATCAAGCCACCAGTTCCTCAACCTGTTGCAGGCAGATTTCATGAGTTGATTTGATACTAGTTGTATATTGTTGGCTGGCATTAGTTGACTATCTTGAGGCTACCGAATGATTTTAGTAGGCAACACTACAGTATGTATGACCTATTATAGAATCTACAAGGACAAATGTGGGTTTCATTATCTCTGTCCTGCCGTCCGAATATGCTTGTATGCCTCACAATGATAATCTTTTGAAATCTACCTTAGGTGGTCACTTAGTTTCATTTTCCTCTTCCCCGCACCTTTTATTGTTCTCTCTCTCGTTTCTTTAATTCAATTCTATTCTCTCACAAGAATTCAACATTTTTTCTCTCAAATAATTTCTTGTTATTCTTTTTGGGTGCAAATACAGCTTTTGTTTCTGTAGTAACGATTAATGTTAGTCCATAGTTTTTCTTTTAAAGGTTATAGTCATACTTTATTGGTAATCACATCCTTCGATTAAAGATGACAACATACCTGATTTAAGACAGATGTCTTTAAACCGTATTTGCATTTACTTTAAATATACAATACTAAATCTTCTTTTAACTTATTTATTGTAGATTTAAAATTTTATTATTAAATTTGTTAAAGCAGGTATGTAATATTAACTAAATCCACTAAGGCATATTTGTAATTGAGTATTTCTAAGTAAATTTCAAAATTAATAAAATAAAAATATATATAAAATTATAGCATTAATTTTTAAAAAATCCTATAAGATATTTTAAATAATATTAAATAACAAGTTTAAGTTCAAATCACTACAAAATATAATAATACTAGTTTAATTAATATGACATCGTCTCAAGCACATAATGTTTATTACACTATCAAATTCATCCAACGATTTAGAATTTATGATATTTTTAACTACAAATTTAGCTTTTCAATCATATGATTTTGTTTTGACAACTTTATTATCCAAAACAATGGCTTCTAAAAAATAATTAAAATCAACAGGTACTCATTTCTAAGTCCTTACAAATTTTTACATAAACTCACATCCATTCAAAATTTATTGTGGATTTGAACTTTATGCATTAAACTCTTCTAAAACCGCTTAAAGGGGTACTGAGTGTTGAGGTCATGAATTTGAATCTTCCTCTTCAAATCAAACAATAATAATAATAATAATAATAATAATAATAAAGAAAAGGTTATCCTCTTGAACAGAGTAAACTTTAATCGCCAGAAATAATTTCCCAATTAGCTTCGAAGTTCATTTTTAGATTCTTTGGTAATTTTTTTTATTTGCTAACCTAACAAAAAAACATTAAATACTTCATTTTGGGGAGATAAGTAAATGTTAGCATAACAGAGACCAAAAATGGATGGGCTTAGAAATCTGAGGCCCAAGATGAAGGAAAAACAAAACACAATTAAAAAAAAAAAAAGAAATCGACGACAGTGAGAGTAAATAGTAATAAAGCAAATAATAAAAGGTAATTCATTAAAAAAATGCTTGACTTGAGGATCACGCAATTTGACCATTCGAGGAAAGCAAGCCAAGGCAAAGACAAGGCGGTGGCTTCAATTTAATATTGAAATGATTGACTGTCGCCTCTCAATTCTCAAGTATAAAATGCCAAGCCTAAGCAAAGCCGAAAACAAAAAAGCCAATCCAGTTCCAGGCCCGGCCTAGGCAAGGCAGGGCATTTTTCTCCAAATCTAAAACAAAAGCTCTCTCTCAAAAATCAAAGTTTCTAGATTTATATAAACAAACACAAACACAGAGAGAGGCGTTTAATTGTTTCCGAAATCAGGTTTGTTGTTCAGGTATTTTAATTATTATTCTTTCTATTTTCCATTTTGTTATGATTTCTCGTGGCTGCGAAAATATTTAGGAAATTTGATTACATACAGTTATTTTGTTTATTTTTGTCTTTTTTGAAATTCAAGTTTCAATATAATCAAACATCATCGAAGTCCCAATTTGTTGTAATTCGTTTTAGTTTATCCATTCAGTGCTAGAATTTTTCTATGTACATATATCATTTGGTGAACCGCCTTGTATACGATCTTCTCATTTCTTGTTATTTCTTTTTGCAGTTTCTGAGAACCTGAGGAGTTTGAAGTAGGGTTTTAAGTTTTTGCCTTAGTCGGTGGACACAAGTTCTGGTTTTTCTGACATTTTGCCGAATCAAAATATGAGCTCTGAGGTGAGGAATGATAGAAGGGAAAGAGAGAGGATTCGATTTCAGGCTCGAAGCACTCGCCGGGAGTGGGTTCCACGGGGAGGATCGTCAGGCTCATCCTCGGTCGTAATTGCTGCACCACCCAACACTGGCAATCGAAATATAAATATCAATGGTATCAGTGAGAACAACACTAGAGATAGAGATATATCAGCTTTAGCTTCTCATGATAATGATATTCAACATCGTGGAGGAAACGGAGACAGCATTGCCTTTAGAACCCAAAAGGTGCAAGTCACACATCATCATCATAACGGAGGAGGGAGGAGAGTAAGTGGTGACAAGAATCATGATAATAAGAAGTTGGTGCCATCCAAGGACCCGAATTTGCCACAACTCGTGCAAGAAATTCAAGAGAAGCTCACCAAAGGTACAGTTGAGTGTATGATTTGTTGCGATATGGTTAGGAGGTCTGCACCTGTATGGTCTTGTTCAAGTTGTTACTCGATTTTCCATCTAAGTTGCATCAAGAAATGGGCACGTGCGCCCACATCTGTTGACCTGTCAACAGAGAAGAGTCAAGGCTTTAACTGGCGGTGTCCAGGCTGTCAATCTGTGCAACTCATGTCATCGAAGGAGATACGGTATGTTTGTTTTTGCGGGAAGAGGACGGACCCTCCTGCCGATTTGTATTTGACTCCCCATTCGTGTGGGGAACCGTGTGGGAAGCGACTTGAGAGCAAGGTTCCTAGTGCTGGTGGGAGTGAGGAGGATCTTTGCCCCCATGTTTGTGTATTGCAGTGCCATCCTGGTCCGTGCCCTCCCTGTAAGGCATTTGCTCCTCCACGTTTGTGTCCATGTGGGAAGAAAATGATTACAACCAGATGCTCTGATAGAAAATCTGTACAAACATGTGGTCAGCTATGCAATAAGCTTCTTGAGTGTGGGCGTCACAAATGTGAGCAGATATGTCATGTGGGTCCCTGTGCTCCTTGCCAAGTTGTAGTCAATGCAACATGTTTCTGCAATAAAATGGTGGAGGTTGTCCTTTGTGGAGACATGGCTGTAAAGGGGGAAGTGAAAGCAGAAGAAGGTGTTTTTTCATGCAGTTCAACTTGTGGAAAAAAGCTTAGTTGTGGTCATCATAGCTGTGATGAAATTTGCCATCCTGGCCCTTGTGGAGAGTGTGAATTGATGCCAAACAAAATCAATTCTTGCTGTTGCGGAAAAACAATCTTGCAGGAGGAAAGGAAGAGTTGTTTGGACCCAATTCCAACTTGTTCAAAAATATGTGGCAAACCCCTTCCTTGTGGGCTGCACCATTGTAATGAGGTGTGCCATGCTGGGGATTGCCCTCCTTGTTTGGTTCGTGTCAACCAAAATTGTCGCTGTGGATTGACTTCCCGAACTGTGGAATGCTATAGAACAACAGGGGATGAGGATTTCACCTGTCAGAAAGCTTGTGGATTGAAGAAAAATTGTGGAAGGCACCGATGTAGTGAGCGGTGCTGCCCTATCTCTCGCTCTAACAACCTTCTCTCTGGAATTTGGGATCCACACTTTTGTCAAATGGCCTGTGGAAAGAAGCTGAGGTGTGGAAAACATTCGTGTGAATCGCTGTGCCACAGTGGCCATTGTCCTCCATGCTTTGACACGATATTTACTGATCTTACCTGTGCATGTGGTAGGACTTCAATCCCACCTCCATTGCCTTGCGGTACACCTCCCCCTTCATGCCAGCTCCCATGCTCTGTTCCTCTGTCTTGTGGCCATTCACCATCTCACACTTGTCATTTTGGGGACTGCCCGCCTTGTTCAGTCCCTGTAGCAAAGGAGTGCAGTGGTGGGCATGTGGTTCTCAGGAACATACCTTGTGGCTCAAAGGATATTAGATGTAACAAGCTCTGTGGCAAGACCAGGCAATGTGGTATGCATGCATGTGGCAGAATTTGCCACCCACCACCTTGTGATACTACTTGCAGCTCTGAACCAGGGTCGAAAGCTTCTTGTGGGCAGATATGCAGTGCCCTTAGGAGGGATTGCCGACATACATGCAGTGCACTATGTCATCCATCTTCCATTTGTCCTGATGTAAGATGTGAATTCCCTGTCACAATCGCTTGTTCTTGTGGCCGAATTACTGCAAGTGTTCCTTGTGATGCTGGAGGTAGCTGTAATGGTTTTAATTTTGACACTTTTTTTGAAGCTTCCATTGTTCAAAAGCTGCCAGTACCACTTCAACCAGTGGAATTGATTGGCAAGAGGATTCCACTTGGGCAGAGGAAGCTTATGTGTGATGACGAATGCGCAAAGTTGGAGCGAAAACGGGTTCTTGCTGATGCCTTTGATATTACTCCTCCAACCTTGGATTCCCTTCATTTTGGTGAGAATGCTGGTGTGTCTGAGTTGCTTGTAGACCTATATAGGCGGGATCCGAAATGGGTGCTCTCTGTGGAGGAGAGGTGCAAGTTCTTGGTGCTCAGCAAGAACAGAGGGTCTGCAAATTCTCTTAAGGTTCATGTTTTCTGCCCAATGCTCAAGGATAAAAGAGATGCAGTAAGGCTAATAGCTGAGAGATGGAAGCTTGCTGTCAATGCTGCTGGTTGGGAGCCTAAATGCTTTATTGTGGTTCATGTTACGCCCAAGTCCAAGCCACCTCCTCGGGTGATTGGGGTTAAGGGTGCCAGCACTGTAAACACTCCTCATCCACCGGCTTTCGATTCTCTAGTAGACATGGATCCCAGGCTTGTGGTTTCTTTTCTAGACCTGCCCAGGGAAGCAGACATAAGTGCACTGGTATTGAGATTTGGAGGGGAATGTGAATTGGTTTGGTTGAATGACAAGAATGCATTGGCTGTATTTAGTGACCCTGCCCGAGCAGCAACTGCTACAAGGAGACTGGATCATGGTTCAGTTTATTATGGGGCTGTTGTAGTTTTTCAGAATGGTGGTGCTTCGGTGACATCATCGGCTGCTAATAGAGGAAATCCATGGAAGAAAGCTGTAGTTCAAGAGATGGGTTGGAGAGAAGATTCATGGGGTGATGAAGAGTTGCCTGGTGGTTCTGGAGATCTGCAGGCATCTGTTTGGGAAAGGAAAGAAGCTCCGCTTGTAGCATCAATAAACCAGTGGAGAGTCCTGGAATCCAAAACATCATCTAATTCATCTGCTCCATCATCCGTAAGAACTGAAGAACCAGCAAAACAAGAAAAAAGTCATTTGAATTTAGGACCTGAATCAAATGCAAGCAGTTTGAATTTGGTAGGGCAGCCTGAGTCAACTTTTAATGAAACAGAGCTGTCTGAGGTAGTTGATGACTGGGAGAAGGCTTATGATTGATAGATGATATATAAGAGTGGTGTAATTTTGGAGCAGTTGGAGTTAGTTGATGATTGATGGAGATTTTTATTTTATTTTATTTTCTTTCCGTTAAGGTTCTTCCTGTTGTGGAGGTAAATTTTTTGTTGTATTGAAACAAAACACTACAAATACTAACTTGTTTTTAACAGGGTTTTTGTTGTTCAAAAGAAATTCATTATCTTTTTGTTCTTATTTGTTTGTAATTCTATTTTCTTGGTATATGGAATGAAATGGGTTGAGCAGTAGCAATGGAATTGGGTTGAACAATAGTATGATGGACAAGGTGCTTTTGGATGCTTGAACAAGAATGCTTTGACATTTACATAGAAAGGTTGATAGAACTATTAAGTACAAGGCTAATTTGCATCAATCATTGCCTGATGCTGAAGCTGCCTTTGGTGAACATGCCTCCATTTCATGGGTTTGCTCCATCCATCAACCTCTCTCACTCTTTTAGTTTCTTTTTTCTTTTTGTGTTATATGATTATGATTCAAAAATGCTAATCTTATTCATATTAGTTGCTGTGAGCGAACTTACATAATTATTGAGGAATTTTTGTTATGTGTTGTGAGAGAAAATTATACACTATATACTGCAATTAATACATTGGAAAGGGAAATGGCACTTAAGGCAAATACCCACAAAAGTAGCTTCTTTTTTAACTTCTCTTTTGGGGTGTGTATGTTCCAGTTGCAGATGTTTTTTGTATTGTACATTATTGAAATTGCAAGCATACTATCAGAGAAAGTTAGAATCATGATATGACTTCAGTTTGCTTCCCTCATATGGGTTGTAGAGGTATTTTCTGACCCTGGTTTTTATTTGGGAAGAATGCAGATATTTTGGGTTCTGGATTTTTAACAGGATCATGCTTGACCCAATTTAATTTTGGGGTCATTGGTCAAATACTATGTATTGCTTCTTGGCTGATGGCATTTTGTTGGGATTACCCGGATGCTTTGTTTCTTGATATGGCATGTGGCTACCGCCGAGCACCAAGGACAAAGCATAATATCCAGGTACTACTCGGACAAGTGTTTGCCAAAAACAGTTTCATTATGTCCATTCATGCTTCTTTGACTGCAGTATACACTTGTTTTACCTATGCCTCTATTGTAGCTATTGATTTTGATTGTAGCTATTGATTTTGGAAGGCAATATAGGGTGGATACGATGAATTGGTGAATTTTAGAATTTAGATGTGTGGTAAAGGAAACTTAGAGCTTGAGATTTTAGCTAGGACTTCAAATTTGATTGTTGAAACTAAAATTAGTTGCAGCATGTAGTATTCTGAATAGTTGTGAAAATTATCATTGAATGTCCAGATAAAAGGCACTATCATTAGAAGTCTTGTTTCCTATCATCCTGGGCAAATGCTTGACAATAACATAAAAAGGTTTTCATCAGCCAGAAATACTAGTGAAAATATGTAAGAAGGGACAGTAGAAATCCAAGAGTTCTCAAGTGGATAAAATTGAAATTAGGTTAGTGTCAAAATGGATAAGGTTAGCTGTGAAAGAATTTATAATGCATGTAATTTCTTTTTTCTCCTGGAAAACTTGGCTGAAACTCAGTTGGATTTCAGCATCTGCCTGCAATTTACTAGTTCTCATGTCTAATGCAGGAAGCACTATGTGGGGGACCTTGTTACCCACTTGTTTTTCCATTTTGTCAAAAATACAGGGAAATATGTGAAAGATCTAAGGGTGCCAATCCTCCTGATCTCAGGTTAAGCTGTAGTCACAGCTCCGGCAATCCAGGCTATGGAATCTGGTTCTGAGCATTAGTACTTTGAATACACCGATGACCTACTGTTTGATTCTTCAAAGTATTTCACATCCGTTCACCAGAATATGTTCCAGTTGCCTTAAGATTTCACGAGTTGATTTGAATTTTAGTTGTCTGGTATTTAATGAATTATTTTTAAACCAGCAAAGCTTTTATTCTGCAGGAAGGGTTAACAGTATTTTTCTTGAAGACAATTAACTTAGGTCTCTAGAAATAATTTTAACAAAGTTCAATCGGACCGTCTACTATATTTTCATTTCTTAATCTGTAAACTTAATTTTTCTTATTGGACACTCTAAACACTGAATTTTGAAGTATTTTATAGATTTATTTATTTATTAATTTATTGTTAAAAGAATTAAAGAAAGACAGAAATAAATAAATTTTGAGGTGGACGACAAGTGGTAAAAGTAGAGCATGTTGCTGGTAACAAAGACCACGTGAGCCCATAAATCAAATCATCTAAGATGGCCCAAAATATACATAGTAGTATTGGGCTTAGAACTAAGCGGGCCAAGATAAATGAAACTCAATAAACAAATCCATTGAATAAATAGTAAGAAGATTGGATGGATTCTTTTTCTTTTTACGTTATGAAGGTTAATAGGTAATTAAGTAAAATTGATTAACTAAGAAATAAATAACGACGAGACAAAGTGAACCTTAAGGGAGGGTCCATTGCTAAATCAACTTTAAAAAATAAGTAAGTGGCCGTTTGATTGGACGTTAAAAGAGTTTTTTATGTAAAATTTTATTTTATTTTTTTATAATGTTTGATTATAATTAGAGAAGTGTTTTTGAAAATTAAGAAAGTTATTTTTTTTTTATTTGTAAAAGTTTAAATTTTAAATTTTTTAAAGTACAACTTTATAAATTTTTTTAATATTTGTATAATGATATATACCCTAATGTTATACCTTTAATAAAAATAAATCCTATTTAATTAATATATTCTTAATATTTTTTTAAAATTTATTATATTTTCAATTTTTCGTATCTCTACAACTGTCATATTTTTATAAGAATATATCAAAAAAATTGTTGATTATTTTATTTTTAATTTTTGTACCAATCATAATAATTTATATTAATTCATTAATTACTATGTATTAATTTTATTTGATTCTTGTGTTTGGAAATTAAATTTGAGAAAATATAGAATTAATTTAAATTTATATAAAAAAAATTAGATTGTTTAGAATTTAAATATAAAATTTATTAAGTGTTATTTTAATAATTTAATGGCAAATAAATACTTTTAACAATATATAATTAAACGATCTAATACTTTAAAATAATTTTTTAATTGACAATCAAACGATCAATAACTTTTTTAAAAAAATTTTACTTTAAAAAATTTTACTTTAAAAAATTTTACTTTCAAAAATTATATTTAAAAATTTTAACCAAACAAGTTCTAACTATTTATTATTCCACATGCTTAAACCTTTAATTTAACGATACGAGATTTATAGGCATTTGGGAGTGTTTAGTTTTTAAAAAAAGAAAAAAAAATGATTTGTCATATATAAATTTTTCAAAAAAAAAAAGCACCCTTGACTACACTCTCAATAAAAAAAGTTTAAACTTCAAAAATTAATGTCTACATTAACTCATAATTTTTATAAAACAAAAGTACAAGTACTAGTAAAAGAAGGGTGGTAGTAGATTAAGTTTGAGAGTAAATACTCTTAAATTTGTATTTATATTTGTTTTAAAAATAAAATACTAAATAATTTTTAAATTTATTGTAGGTTTAAAATTTTATGATCAAATCTGTTATAGTGGGTACATACTTATTATCAAATCCGTAACAAATTATTTACAAATTTTAAGTGAATTTTAAATTAATATAATAAAAAAATCATAACCTTAATTTAAATAAAAATTTATAAAATATAGTAATTAAAATCATATCAATTATAATTTTAATTTCAATTATGTTAAATGTTATAATTTCAAATCTAATTTTAATTACTTTAATTTCAATTTTAATTTTAATTATATTAAATGTTATAATTCTAAATTTAATTTTGATTTTAATTATGTTAAATATTATAATTTTAAATCAAATTTCGATTTCAATTACGTTAAATGCTATAATTCTAAATTCAATTTCAATTACATTAAATATTATAATTACAATTCCATTTTCAATTTCAATTAAGTTAAATATTATAGTTTTAATTATGATTTTAATTATATTAAATGTTATAATTCTAAATTTAATTTTAATTTTAATTACGTTAAATATTATAATTTTAAATCTAATAACAATTATGTTAAATATTTTAATTATGATTTTAATTCTAATTTTAATTACATTAAATATCATAATTTTAATTTTAATTATTAATCTCTTTCAACTTTTTTTTTATTTTTTTATTAAATAAATAATGTCAAATCAAACTTAAATTGTGGATTAATAACAAATATAAAAGAAACTAACTCAATTTTTAATTTTTCTAAAAAACTTTAAAAATATAATATTCACAGATACTCTCAATAGATATTCATGAATTTTTTATTAACTCTGTATCTATCCTAAAATTATTACAGTTTTAATTTTATATAACAATTCCGCTTCAAATTTATACAATTTTTTTTATAAAAATAAATTTGAACGAATTTGCGATTTTAGCCATTAAAAATACATTTTGGGTTATAAATTTCATTTCAGCGGGCAGTTAGTTCCCGAGGGAGAGAGAGAGAGTTTGCAGGTGACGTGTAAATTTGCGAAACGAGCATAAATAGGCGTGGCAGTTGTGATTCCCGACCCGTTTGCTTGCTTACCAACTTTCTCGCTCTCTCTGCAACTCTCAACCCACTTCCTTTTCTTTTTGCTTTGCCGCTCCATTCCAGTTCCAGAGACGTCGATCACTAAATTTAGAAGCTTCTCTTTCTTAATTTCCTCATCTTTTTTTTTTTTTTGAGAGTTATTAATCCAAGCACTAGATGTTTATCTGACGTATATTCCTGAATATTCATGTTTCAGAAAATCCTTCCTGTTTCATACAATATCATATCAATAATAACATTGTATAATCGTATCGTATCCTATGCTATGATAAGTATTAAATTTTCTATCCGTGAAACTTTTCTGTTTTTTTTTTTAATAATTTTTTATGTAAATTTGATTCGCTTATAATTTTAGAGTGCATGCATGCATGTGCATTGGATTTGGATTTGTCTTCTTTTTTCTATTTTTTATTTTTTTTACTTAAACCAACATTTCAAACAACAATGTCCCAAAATGGGAGAGATTAGATTCTCTTTTTATTTCACTACTTAAAATTCTTAACTTTTACCCATCAATCATCACCGTGTTCTTTCCCTTTATTTCCCCATAAAAAGTAACTCTGTCAATGGCCTTTTCATTTCCTGTTTTCCTTTATGCTTTTATTTATTTATTATTGTTATTGTATTTTTTTGTTTAAGTTTTTATTGTTGTCCTCTAATGCAGCATGCATTTTAATATGTTCCATTTTCGCTGAACATTTCTGTCCTTGATTCAGTAATTTATACAAAACGAAAAAAAAAAAAAAATTAATTAATTTATACAACTTGGTCTTTAATCCTTTTTTTTTAGCATTACAACACACACACCCCTAACAACACACACCCATCTCCATTCTGTCATAAACGGGATCGAACCTTAGACCCGGATGAGCAACACACACTTGGTCTTTAATTTTTCTTTCTATTTTATGCAGACTGAAGATAACAATTTCTTGTTCTTGGACTTGGGATTTGATTGGATTGAATGATGAGATTGTTTAAAACTGAAGCGGCAGTGTGCCCGAGAGATTTGCATTGTGCAGAATGGGCTAGAATACACATGGAATATTGTCTTTGCAGTGTTAAAGATGGGGTTTCATTTGGTTTGGGGTTGGTTAGTGTAATCAGTTGGGGTGTGGCTGAAATACCTCACTCCTCACTAATTACGAGAAATCCACTGAAGGCCTCTCCATTGCCTTTCTAACCACATGGATTATTGGGTTATTTCTGTTCTTGCTTTCATTCTTTTATTTAAGTTTGGTTGAGAAACTGGCACATGATCTTGTTTCTTAATTACTTTTGCAGGGATCTTTTCAATCTTTTTGGCTGCCTGTTGGAACCAGCTACTGTAAGTTCCATATCTCATACTGTTGGATTATCAACATTATTATGTGATTAGTTTGTATGTATTATGTATTATATGAAGATATTTCTGTGTTTGACGTGAATATTTGATGTGTATTCCCAAATCTAAGACATTATTATTATTATTATTTTTTGTGTTTTTAAGAGAACATTATACTATTGCATTATTGTAAAAGAGGTGAAGAAATTCTCTATCAACCAAAGCTTTTTAGATGAAGTTAATGCGTTTTTTTTCCATGGAAAACTTTGTAGTACCTGGTTAACCAAACTTTTTCACTTGATTTTGCAGCTTCCGACTCAGTACCATATGGCAATGGTAAGACTTTTGCTCAATCATGAAGTGCTATGAATGAAGCTTGATCGATTTCAATTTTAGTAGAATATCTCATGTTCTTAACTTTTCTTGCTTTTAAATATTTTTTTTAACAGTTGTATACCCTGATTACTCTGATTCTTGCTGCACAAACCATATACTACAGTTACATTTATCCTCGACTAAAATGTAATAGACGACCCCACAAGATAAGAATTTTTTGGCTCACTGTTTTCTTATAATAAATTTTTAAAAAATTGCAACTTACGTGTCTACTTTAGTTTTTTGGTTCATTGTTTTCTATTACCAATTACATGTAGAAAAAAAACTAAAGTATTGCCCGATTAGACTGGTCCAACCTTTCGAGAGAATGGAATGCAGCAATATTTTGAAAGTGAATTGTAGACAAACCATATACTGCTAGTTATGGTCATAAAAGATTGGATTCATGTTGGTTTCATTTTACATTGCAACTAAATCTAAATCCGCATGTACTGGGATCTAGTTCTGTCAGAAATTTGAAATATCTATATGGTGATGCAAAGTGTTCAAAATGAAAAAGTAAGACCATATTGCAATTCAAGCATAATATCAAGATGTGAATTCAATTTGTATTTGTGGGCCTGATCACATTGTGTGCTCATAAGCTTATTATTTCTTATATACACATATATGATACTTCAAATGCTTTGTACTTGCAATGTAGGGTCTCGAACCTATCAAAACCGGGGCGGCAGAGAAGACTAGGCAAAGTGTTAACGGTGTTGGAAAACAAGTAAACAGTCCTGGAAGATCGTCAACTAGTTCCAACACTATCGACAAAGAAAATGTTACGACTCCTATTCCTCTTCCAGCATTTCCTCGAAATCGGTCTCCTGAGAGAGAATCATACTACATGTAATTGAATTTTTACCTTCATGATATTAAGTAGATACTATTATGCTCTAGGGGATTAAATATTAGAGGCATCTGCCATTGTGAATGTCCGTGCACGCACATATTTTTGTCTACCAATGGTTAAAATAATTAGGCTTGCTAAAAATTTAAAATTTTCTTTCTTCAATGGAAAAGTTAAGATTTCCATTTAGATTTTCATGGGCTGCTAGTAAATTATCCAGATCAATAATATGGTACAAATCAAACCTCTGCTCTTGGGTCCTTAGACTTCAAAACCAAAGGACATATACAAACTAGTCCTATGTGAGAACTTCTGTCAGTTTGACAGCATTGGTTCTTCCTAAGTCCAAATTAGGTGTTTGTAATAGTTCCCAACTTCTATTATTTATTCCTGATTCCTGGGGAACATGTCTTCACCTGTAATTGGAGACTTAGCTGCTGAATACAGTAAGCTCTCCAGGCTCAAAATCTTCTCTCTTTTCTTTAGCTGTTAAAACACTTAGCTGATCTTCCTCTTCTCTCTTTCTTTGAATCTCTTTTCCATGAATTAAATATATCCTAATCTCTTACTAGAAGCACAAACCTTTATGCATTTATTGCATGACGGATACTCTTCTTGGAGCAATTAAAATCATTTTAGGATTTCTAAATGAAAAATGTATGATAACAAGTGAAAAATGCAAATCTTTTATTTGAGTTTCTTCATAATTTCTGACAGTATGAAAAAGAATATATTTCTTTTATTATAGATATAGTATTCGAGTCATAGTAGATGTATGTGTACCTTGGCTGTTTCCATGAATGTGATGCATACTTGTGCCTGGAAGTCTAGTGTGGTTGGTTGAAACATGAAAGTCAACTGTGCTTTTGCTGGAGGGTTACCACCTATTGATCAATGGATTCTGAAATTTTTGCATGTTTATTGAGAATTATTCCTTAACAGTGAATGAATTATATGATGCTTGCATAATACTTATGTTTGTGAATTTATCAGGTCTGCGAGATCTCTATCAAGGAGTCATACACCTACAGTGGGATCTTGCTTAGCACAAAGAATGAGTCCCACCTCTCATCATTCTAGGAGTTTCATAGAAGAGCCCTTGCTTGGTGAACATGTTTCTCCACAACCTACACCATCTCCAAATACCAAAACAATGCCATGCCTGGTGAGCTCTCTTACAATTACATTTATTTGTTGGACTATCACCCTATTCTGATTAGAGGATGTAATCTTGCAATTTTCTTTTCTATTTCAGGTCTCAGTAATGATATTCCTTGGTACATTTAACCTCCAGCACTCAAACACTGAACATAACATGGGATTTGAGAAATCAAATAAAGAATTTGTTGTTCAAGTAAGGAGAAAGCTTTTGCAGGTAAGGCTACAATCTAGTTTTCCTCTATGGAATTACTATATAGCTTTTAGAGAGCACAGATGTTGCTAGCTCATGTCTTGTTGGCTATAGCTTGTCAGATATTGGAAATTTTGGATTTACATAGGGACAAGTCATTTCCTGCTACAGGTTGAATGGTTATTGGTGCTCCATTTCTTTGATTATTTGATCCTCTTTCTCAAGCTTCACTGTGGATTTCTTTTATATTTTCTCTGTTAAGGAGATAATAACATTAAACAGGTTGGGAATTTTCGACCA
This sequence comes from Ailanthus altissimus, assembly GCA_946807835.1. Lineage (NCBI taxonomy): Eukaryota > Viridiplantae > Streptophyta > Magnoliopsida > Sapindales > Simaroubaceae > Ailanthus > Ailanthus altissimus. The sequence goes on from OX327709.1 coordinate 429,966, forward strand.
ATTATTTTTGTGGAATGTGATTTTGGTTCAGGTAAGTGGTGGGCTGGTAGAAGAAAATGGTATGGAAGGAAGCAGTGGGATTGGAAGTTTGCTTGGTTGGGCAATGGCAGCAATTTACATGGGTGGACGGCTTCCCCAGATTTGCTTGAATGTGAGGTTTACCTTTTTATACTTATTTACATGACTCTTTCTAGTAATATGTTTTTACCATTCTTCAGAAAGAACCTGTTCTTCAATTTTCACCTTACTGATGGTAACATAGATGAGGTTTGCACAAAGTGTTTCTGGCTATGCCCTGTTCTAATAGAAATTTTAGGATATTGGAAAGATATTTGGGTGAATCTTGCCATCTTTACATTAGCAGCAATCTTTCCTTATTGTTTCTTTGCACCACTGATGTAGTGTATCTTTATCATTTTGCAATCTGAAATTTGTTGCTGAATCAGCATTTTTCTGTTAATAACTTTTTTTTTTTTTGCAGATTAAAAGGGGCAATGTGGAGGTAGGCAAAGTTCACACCTGAAATTGTATTTTGTGCAAAAATATGCACCAACACTTCTGTACAGAGTGGAAAAAAATTGCTAGATGGTTCAACAAAAAGAGAAGAAAGGTATGTGTGTGAGAGTGAATATCATAACTGCCTGACATTTTTTTGTGAATTATATTTCAGGGGCTTAACCCTTTGATGTTTGTCTTTGCATTGGCTGGCAATGCAACATATGTAGCAAGGTGAATAAATCATATCCGTCATTCTCAACCTTATCGGCCTGTCTTGTTTTCAGTTCATTATTGTTATATTGCTCACTTTTTGATCTTTTATACTGGAACCATAATGTCAGGGTATGGATTCTCAGTTCTAGGATAATTATTTTTCCTTTTGCAGCATACTCGTCAACAGCTTGGATTGGTCAAGAGTCAGACCAAATCTGCCATGGCTTGTGGATGCAGGGGGCTGTGTGCTGCTCGATTCTTTTGTATCCTTTTCAAAATGATTCTGATGTTGTATTCTCTTGTCAACAGACAGGCAGAGCAAAGGGGTCCGTCTGTTTAAAAGTGCTCCATAACTGGACCTACAAATTTACCTTCTTAAAGCGTAAAACATTTATACTTTCTGATGTCACTTAGGTTCTTAAAACCAAACTACCCTCTTGATTGTCATCTAGATTTTGTTAATTTTCTTAATTCTAATAAGAAAAATTCTTCTGGAACCTTAATGTCTTGTTAGATTTTGATCCAATTTATCTACTTCCGATTTTGGTCACCCCAAGAGGATAAGCGTGAGAACTCTAATTCAGCTTAGAAGATGACGATAACAAAATAATTCAAGGTATCTCCTCCTCGCTCTGGATTTGTGTGCATGTGCGTCTTTCTTTGATCTTGGCACTATTATTTGTTAAGTGTATCAGGATTGCATAGTTGGGGTGTTATTGTAATTCTCTTATTAGTCTCACCATTATAAGTATGAGACGATGGCCTGACATGATTAACCAACCTAAGCCTATTTTGTGGAATCTCTTTTTCTTCTCTTCTTCACTATTCTCTACCCCAAAACCACAATACAACATTCCCTATTTATGTCGGAAAGGGAGGAAAAAGGAAAGAGGAGAATAAGAGGGAGAAACAGAAAATGTTACTAGAAATTAGAGAAGGAACAGAAACCTGGAAAAGAAAAAATCAAGTTCCCCAGAGATCTACAGTAACTGATCCAAGATTAGTTGTTAGTACGTATTAGTATATGTATGCATCCCAACTTTCTCCATGCCCATTGTCAATTCTTCATTATATGGTTGCTTTCAAAAGTTAAGTTGCTATCATTGGAGCCCTAATGTCTAGATTTATCTGTTATTTGCCTATCATTTTTGAATTTTTCAGTTAGTCTAAAAATCCGTCATGGTGTGGCCACTCTACCATGTGGCTTTTCGTTCTTTCTTCCCGTGTATTTTATCTAGGGATAGTAAAATAATCCACATACTTGTTAGAATCTACTCCTATTAGGAAAAATCTAGTAAAGTTTGAAGAGGATTTAAAATAAATTTAGTGCACAAAATTAAAATTCATAATAAATTTAATAAAATATCTTGTAATGGGTATTCGCAAATATTTATATTTATTTTTTTAAAAAGAAAACTAAAAAATATTACTTTAGTTGTAATCTTAAATGAAAAATTAAAAAAATAATTTTTATCTTTTCTTCAATCGAACAATTACTCTCACTCTCACTTGTTATTGAAACATTGTCCTATAATTTTTTTTTATTTTTAATTCTTTATTCTCATAAAACTATTGGTTCACGTTCATCAAATGTTTATTTGATTTTCAAATATGTTTCGATCTCTCTTTAATCTTCATCTCTCTAACATTATATTACTTAAATAAATAATATGAATATTTTAAAAGAGATGGGTTATTTTTTTGCTTTAACTTTTGTTGTTTATTTTCTTTATATGATGGATATTAATAATAATTTTATTTATTTTTTTTATTTATTTTTTTCACATGATGAAGATTGATAGCCATTTTGTTTTAACTTTTTACTCTTTTCATGTATAATATGTTATTGGCTTAACTAGTTAGTAAATTTGATTATCTTAAAATTATTATATGTCAATATAAATTCATTTTTAAAACATGTTCTTAAATCTTGAATCAAGCTTAAGAAAAATCATTTTTTTAATTGGGTTGCTTTATAATTATGCTGTCTAGTGTTTGTGTTAACTATTTATGAGTTGTTTTTATTAGTTTTAACTTAGAAATGAGTTTAATTTTGATGAGAAGATTTATTGAATTTAAATTTGTGATATGATTTTAATTGTTATATTTTTATGAATTTTCTTTAAAATAAATATTTATGATTTTATATATTTTACTATATTAATTTACAACTGTTTAAAATTCATAGATAATTCGTTGTGGGTTTAGTAAAGAGTACATATCTATTAAAGCAGATTTGGCAATAAAATTTCAAACTTGCAACGGGTTTGAAAAGGATTTGATATTTCACTTTTAAAAAGAATGTGAATGCGAATTTAAAGATATCTATTCTAAACTTAATCCGTTACCATTCAATTTTTGTTGTCTTGATATTGATGCTTGTCATCCTGGAGCCGCATCAAAACCCAGTCCTGTTTTAATTACCTGTTTTGAACTCTAAATCAAAGACTTGGATCCCCACTACAGTAAAGATGTAGAGCACTCCTTCACTACCATGTTAACATGTTATCATGGTAAACCTAGAAGTAAGGAAAACTAAATTTTTTTGTTTATGTGAGAATAACATATCCATCCACCCAAGAAATGTGAGACTAATATGTAATGCTCAAGTTTACCAGATTAAAAAAGCCTGTGCATTGTGCAAGCGTTATGGTGATGCTTCCATGTCTGTTCGTACATGCTCTAAAAGTTTCAAATTTGTACACTATTGCCTCCTTTTATGATTGCATATTAATGTGTGATGATTGTGGTATGCAGGAGACTAGCTACCATCTTCAATTCAATGATAAAAGTAATTTTTGCTGGAGCCAATGTGCATGTGCCTTCACAGTTTCCTAGCTCAGACTTAGCTATGCAAGTGTGAAGACCAGGAGGTCAGTTATTCGTGATAACTAAATTGATTATAATCGGGGATTTGTTCAGTTAGCTGAGATATAGATGAATGCCTTTTTTTGGTTTTGGTCCTATTTTCTTTCTTTGATTGTCCATTTGAAAGAAAGCTCATATGTTTCATTATCAATGAACTCTATTTCTAGATTCAGTTTTCCTTTTCTTGAATTATCAAAGTACTGAATCCAACTTCAATCATTTTGTATTACATTTTCCTGTTCTTGTATTGCTTTACAATGTGACAACCATTCTCAAATATTCATAAAACTTGTATCTACATATACTGTTAATCATAATAAGCACATCTCTAAACAAAATGAAACATAATGTTTTATAAACATATTTGGTGGAAGAAAATGTACTAAAGTGGTGGATAGTTTATTTGAAGGCCATTAGATGTTGTTCAGTGGCATTTATAACGGGAAGCTTGACCTTGTTGGATTCTTCGGAGCTATAAGATCTCTGTGGGTCGAACACTATATACATTATTTGATTATTGTCAGTCTCTAGATGATAGAGATGCTGCCCTGCTGCATAATCCCCAAGAAGTTGGTATGATCTTTCTGTTTGATCCATTGCAAGACACATATCATCTGTACCTGAACAAAAAATAATTATAGACAAATTCAGTTCAGCTGTCATTTTACTCATAACAATGTGTATCAACATTAACAAATAGAGTCTAGCGGACGTTTGTACATTCTTAAAAATGCATAATTCATATAAGTCGTGTAGGTTAAAATAACGTTGTTGTGAAGTTGGTTTTGTTTTCAACAAAATAACGTTTTCTTAACTTATTATCAGATAAATTAGGTGACGGACGTTTGCGTTTTTAAAACGTGTTTACATTTATACTCTGATAATTTCTACCAATAGATATGCAGGACTCAACTCACAGGCAGCCAATTCAAGTTGAGTATGATAAATGAAATCCAAAGTAGCAGAAATCTCATTCTCAAACTGAAGAAAGGGACCGCTCCTGAAGTTCATCTTTCTCAGCTTATACAGTCCCTCTCCCAATTCCATCATCGCACCTTTATGATTCTGTACTAGTGTAGCAAAGCATAAGCAAACCCAAATTATAAAACCAAGTAAAACTTCTAGTACAAATAAAGCTGAAGCTAAAGGTTCAAAATTAAGATTATGAACTTAAATCAAGTCCATCCCACCTGATTAAAGAGATGATAAAATCCTACAGCACATTGCAGAATGCCATGAAGCAGAGTTCTGGTTGGTTCTTCGGCCGTGTACCACAGAGACTCGAGACAGTCGTGGCATTTATAGTATGACCTCCCGTTGAATAGCGCCACTGCTTCATCGAAGCTGCAATGTTCTCCCTCGTTGTCATCATCTTCAGAGGCTGAGTAACGATACAAGACGCGAAAGGATTTGTAGTTGTTGGTGAGGATTGAACAACAACCCTTCTTGTTGAGCTTTGAAGTTGAAGTTGTTGAAGTCAAAGATGGCAGTAGAACGAATGTATGCTGTGAAATGGTCGATGGAGAAATAAGCAACGAGAAACTAGATATTCTAAGAGCAGAAGCTGCCATTATTTCATGTGTGGCAGAGGTTCAAGCTGGCCGAAAAGGTGTTAATAAAAAAACTTCCTCTGAATGCCAATGAGTACATGCCTACACGTTTCTTACATAGATATTTTGTTATGGGTATTTTCGTCATTCACTTGCATTGCGTTACATCGCCTTCATCATCTCAATTGATTTTTCAAAGTATCAGTGTTATGAGTGCAAACATTGTTTTGATAAACTTATCCATTCAGAGACTATTGCTCGAGTTTGGATACGATAAATTGACATACAGAAGAACGAGGAGCTTAAAGGCTAAAGCTCAAGCATACTTGAGATGGTAGACAAGTTTCTCAAGAACTAGAACCATTGCTACCATCGACCTTTATGACATTCTGTTGCATTTCTGAATGCCTAATTAAAAGAGGTCATGCAGGAAAGTTTCAACAGAGGCAAAAGAAATCTTGATATACAAAAGAAGAACAATATTCAACTGCTGGAGTACTAATAGTAAGAAGCATTATCAATAATCCAGAACTTGGCGCATAACATATATACCTACACAAATTTCAACATCCCTCAACAATAAGAAATCCATATGCCGGAGATAATTACTACAGTTGAATATTTCAGTTACTTCACTGAAACCAAAAACGAGTCAGAAACCCGGTGATCAACATAGAAAACAGATGTATCTCAAAACTTTCGATTGGCCTTAGCTGTGCTCCTTACTTCCCACGACGGTTGATTCTCCTTTGCAACATCAGACTTGATTGCGCGTATGATTGGCTTAATGACACAGAAGTACTGTCAACAATCAAGAGTGAAAGAGATTACTCACTAATTGAAGACGGAGAAAATAAGCCAGAAAAGCGTTGAAGCTTACTTGAAATGCCAAAATGAAAGGAATTAAGATCTTTCCTTTCTCATTGGGATTTGGCCCCTCAATCAACTTCTTGTCAACGAAAAGAGCCTTGCTTCCATTCAACACAACTTCTGTGATAGTTTTAACTAAATTGGGAATCCAAGCAGTCCCATTTGGAAGAACCTATCACCAAATAACCCTAATTCTCATCTGACTACGACAAAGACTGATAACATACATACTAGAAGAGAACAATATGGAATTGTGTCAATGGGCAAATGACTAACCTTTTCATCATTTTCATTCTTGGTACATCTCCCACTGTTCTCGACCAAAACAACAGGTACAATAGAACCCTGGTAGAAACAACAGCAGATAATAAACATCAGAAAAGAAAAGACATAGAAAAAGCAATGCACAATCAAGCTTGCATTCACATCATACAAAAATAACATTTTGTATGCAATTACCAGAAAAATGAATTTACTAAATCCAGTTTACTGCAAAAGTACTATAATCAATTGATTGACAAAAAAAGTATAGCACTAATTTACATAGTTGTACAATAAACCCAATAAGCTCAACAAGTGTTAGGCGTCATCACATGGCAACTTACAAGTAACAGCAAGTCCGTTGCCTAATAAACTTACCAGCCCTTTTCTTTTTCATACAATGAAAATATTTGCGTTAACTAAGATAAAGATTATAAAAGAGTGAGAAAGCTGTTCACAATAGCAAGAACATCCTATAAGTATACAAATACATTGTATACTGTGCAATAGGCTGAATAATTCTTAAGAGTAATGCAAACCTCATCTATGTATTCATCAGAAAGGGTGAAAACTTAAGAAAACTTCTTTCTGCAGATCAGTAAAAACTTACCACAAAAAGAGCAGTATAAATCAGTTTATAAAGGTAAACTTCACAATCAGGCAAATAAAACTTTCAAGACTAAACTCTGGAAGGATAAAATGTAAAGTACCTGCTTATCATATTTTTTCATCCGGCCACCCATGCGAACAGCTTTTAGAAGAGCCTCTGATCTTTTGGAGCAAAAAACATCATAATCTAGTCCATCCGGCAATGAGAGTTGAGCATGTGTCAGAACAATCAAAGCCCTCCTCCATATTTCCACACCAAAATTATCTGTTATCGCTCTAATAATCTGCCTATCCAAATTATCTACCCTATACACATCCAGACGGTCTACATACAGTAGAACATCGATAGTTTTGTTCAAAAGGAAACTGTTCACACAGCAACAGAAACCAGTCATAAAAGTAAAAAGAAGTATAATTATGATATAAGATGAAGTTATCTTTTTAAACAAGGAACAAGAACATACTTCACAAGTAGTAAAATTTGTACTATATCACGCTATAGCATACCGCTTTATTAGTTGAAGTGCCTGATAATTGACATATCCACCTTCTATGAGCCCAGGAGTATCAATGATGTTCAGTGTAAATCCAGCCCTTGAACGTGACACCATCACAGGTCTTGATCCTTCCGACTATTAGCAAAACACAATATAACTCGTGTTTAAAACATCATGCAACACACACCATTTAAAATTTTAAATGGCCTGTAAGACAGAGCAAAGAAACAAATACCTGAAATGTACTAACAGCAACTGCTCTCTCTCCTATGATAGAGTTTACAGTTGATGATTTTCCAACACCACCCTTCCCCATCACAAGTATCGTCAATGTGCTCACATTCTAAGTCATTATAAAGTAAATATTGTTAAATTATAAGAGTCTAAAAACAATGCAATCATCGAGAGAAATATGTGTCTCTATGTTCAAAGATAATACTCATATCTATTGAAAATTGGGATGAAAAATATGACCTCTTGTTTAAGTTTTCCCAACAGTTCAAGCAATTTTGTCTGAGTGGCAGGCGGGAACTGCTGAATCCCCACCCATTCACGAATCATTTGAGATGCCATAGACATATCCTTCCTGAAAATTGAAAAATGTGAGCATTAAGTTCACATAAAAGTGAAATAAAATGTTATTAACAAAATAAAGAATAAATAAATAATTGGTAGATAATACCATAAAAGAAAACACTAAAGGAAGGGAGTGCGACCTTGGTATATAGAAAAAGCATACAAGAAAAATCATCTCAAAGAAACTAATGCCTAAAGATTAAGAAGCCCAGGAACTCCAAAGAGGATAAGAAGAAATTAAACTCAGGACACAGAACACCAAGAAAACAATCTCTTAACGCCTCCATCTTGTTGATTATAATGTTCCTCTTCCCCAAAAGCCCTACACTGTTTCTCGTTCCACAAAATTCCATAAAATATTATATAGCAATAGTTCACCAAACCACAGTTTTGAAGTTATTTTTGTTGGTATTATATGAACAAAGTCCAGAAATTGTTCTATAATAAGGAAAAATTGAGGGGAGAGCAAGGATTTTATTGATCAAACAACAAAAAGTATTTAAGAGGAGAGGACTGAAGATGCAGGAAGAGATGAAGCAAGCATGACCAGACACTTGCCAGCTAACTACAAGCAGTGAGCACATCTTAAGTTTGTAGCAACAAAAATTGCAAGTCCATTGAGTATACTAGCTGGTCTTATCATTTAGGTATTGGTTCGATTGGTGGACAGGATAATTTATAGCAACATTTTGAACTTCAAATTTCTTCAGATTGGTAAATTTCCATTTGGTTAATTTGTGACAGCATTATTCATTTTTCTAAATTGCAAAGGAAATACATCAACTTTCCTGGTAGTAATGCAAGGTTTGGTCAATTTTAATAACAACCTCATAAACACATTCATAGGTTTCCTTTAAAAAATGCATCACATTTCTTCGAAGCAACTCTCTAACAAAAATATCAATGTCAATGTTGCAGGCATCAAAATATTGACCACCCAAGCCAGCATTTTCCAGAGCATAAACAATAAGCCCATTACTACATACAAAATCCATACCTTCTTTGTCATACATAAGCATTATCATTTCACAAATAAAATGAATATAATATAATAATAATGGAAAGCATCCACTATCAAAAGAGGCAAAGCAAAATGCAATATAAAAAAGAAAGAAACATGCTCAAAAGCTATAACAATAACCAATCATAGAAATCCAAAAACAACTTCAAACCCACAAAACGTTACCCTAAATTTTTTAAATCAGTGAACAAGATTCTTATGAAGCTGGAATAAATTAATTGCATTAGCTTAACTAATACATAGCTCCAGCTACAGCTACTGAGAGTGAGATATAGAAATTTAAAAAAAAAAAAAACAGAAAACAGAATGCAGAGAAAGAGAAAAAGGGCGAACCGGAGAATCTGGATTCGGGTTTGAGTTTAGCAAGAAACTGGGATTCGTATGCAATTCCGCTGCTGCTGTTGCTGTAGCTGTTGCTGATGCTATCTCCTTAAACCCAAAACCAAGTCAAGAGTTTGACAGATGAAAGGCCTTATCTTGTTTTAACGAGCCAAAATGTTACCGGACAAAATTGCCCCTACGCGATCCATTGTCCAATTAATTGGGATAAATTCCATCCACACCCCATGTAATTTAAGAAAACATCATATGGACCCCTCATGTTAGGAAATCAACATCCCCACCCGCTGATGCATAAATATTTCATCATAAAATTGCTTTTTATTCACAATCCGAAGAAGAAAAATTCAATAAAAAAACACATGTTTAATATCAATATAAAAAACTTTGTTTAGAAGAGAAATTTTAATTATGTTATTTGTTAAAGCGGCAACAATCAAACAAGTAAATATCTCAAATAATATAATACAAAAATAAAGTAATTAAGAGATTTAGAAAGAGAAAGTAGAATAACAACACACAGAATTTACATGGTTTGATAACTTGCTTACATTCACGACAGATCAAGATTACCTTCTTTTATTATTGAATCACAATACACTCACAAAGTATACTTTTTACAAGAAAGAATTTACAAAAAAAAATTACTCTTTCTTGTAAACGGTAGATTTCTCTCACTAAGAATCATAAAGAAGCTATAATCACAAAAATTATTGCGTTTGATCACTAAGATATCATAAAGATACGTTTACAAGTCAATTAAAGGCATTTAGATAGATTTTAGAACGACTTATGTTAACTCTAAACATGTGGGAATCGTTTTAAAGAGATTTGTAGTAAGCAGAAAACTCAACAAAACAGGAAAACCTTTTTTTTGCACCGAACATTACAACGCTTACTCTCTGACCCCGTGGTGCTAGACCACTGCACCTAAAGCCACGGCACCCATGCCTGGGCACCGCCTTTGTATTTTCACCTCCTTTCTTCGTCTATTTTCGATCCTCGTATACACCATACATTTAGCTTGCTCTCTAAATCATATCTTGATGATTTTTAGTCAACTTTCTTACAAATCTTCTCCCTGGTTTTAAATCATTTACAAAGTATTTCTGATCCTTCATCTCTGCATCTTTAGTCACCTTCACAAAGTAGTGACTCTGGTTAAGTCATTACATAGGATGAACTTAACCGAGGGTTGTAGTTTAGTCAATATGTCAGTAGAATTTTTAAACGATAATATCTTTGTTAGACTAACTTCATCACTCTAAATAATTTTTCGAATATAATGGAGCTGCACATCAATGTGTTTAAACCTCTTGTGAAACACTTGATGCTTGCTTAGGTGTATAGCACTCTAGCTATCACAATACACACCGGTGTTCACATCTTCAATAGACATTACATTTGTGCATATGCCTTTCAACCACATGACCTCCTTAATAGCTTCTCTAATAGCTATGTACTCCTCATTTATGGTAAATAGTGCAACTACATGTTGTAGAACTGATCTCCAACACACACTACACCTAAATACTGTGAATACGTAACCCGTCAATGATCTTCTCTTGTCTAGGTCACTTGCATAATTTGAGTGTACGTATCCTCCTACCATTACACTACTGCCCATATCCTTTTTATCCATTATAGTCTCACCATATGCTCTAGGTTCATTAAATTCAAGAATGTAAGCAGAGTTAAAGGCATAAGCAACTAAATCTACTTATGTATACCTGATTGGTGGGTTAATCGTTCTCTCTGTGCAACTAACCTAGCTTTGAATCTTGTAAGCTTTATCCCTGGTATTCCCTCCTTAACTAATACGAACTAGGTTGCCAAAATATCATAACGTCCATTGAACATCCATGTGTGATGGGGAACAACAGCACAACAACTTATGTGAGTAGCCCATGCGATTTGAAGTCTCAATATTGATAGTTGTTGATAGTTAATAGTTATAAGTTACTATTAATTGTTGTAATAAGTGCTAGCATTCCAAGTGTCTAGTTTATTGGTAGTAGTTGGTATTTAGTAGTTGTAAGTTTTTATTAATTGTTGTAATAAGAGTTAGAATCCTAAGTACCTAAATTATTGGTAGTAGTTGGTAGTTAGTAGTTTTAAGTTATCTTTAGTTGCTGTAATAAATGCTAGACATCCCAAGAGGTCTCTATAAATATATGAGAGATGAGGGAGAACGATAAAAGAATTGATGATATTAAAGTTAAGAGTTTTCTCTTAAGTTCTTCAAAGAACTTTTATTAGAACTTATCAAGATTTTATCTTGTGGGTTCCTTCAAACTTATCACTCACAACTTCTCATCTATCTTGAGTGTAGCATCTACTATCTTCTTATACATTTGGTTTTTATCTTTGATAGATAATTGGTCAGGGTTCTTATTTTTGTTTATATAAAAATTTGAATTAGAACGATCATTGGCAAAAGAACCTCATTGAGCGTCAGGTCTCACTTTTCTTTGTGAGGTTCACATCATTTGGTATCAGAGATTAGGCTCTAATCAAGTTTGAACTATCCTTTTAATTTTTATTGATTGTACTTTCTTTTAAATTAGCAACTTTATTTTAATCTCTAAAAATATGTAGGCTATATCAATTTTCTTGTTTCTTCTTTTTTGTTATTTAATCTAATTCTTCAAGTTCTGTTATTACATATAAATAAATAAATAAGAGACAATAAAATTAAAAAATTTAGATTCCATTGATTTCATATTTCCTTTTCTAAATTAAAAAAAACACGAGCGAAAATTAAGTGAATCATTCTTCGAGTGAAACACGTGAGGGAGTGTGCAAGGTTCTTTTTATTTTTCTAACTTCGTTTTGCAGTAAACATGTTAAACAATAAGGACAAAAATACTTCCGAAGTTGCATTGAAAAATGTTGATTCAAAGTTTCTCATGAAAGCTTTAATGGGTGAGATGAGAAAAATGTTGAAAGTAGAGATGGATCAAGTTCATAAACGGATAGATAAATTAGAATTTAGCACACAAAAGGCGCAGACACCTAGAGTTCTTAAATTGTGAATTCAAGATAGGTGTGCTACCATAAATGATAATGGCATTGATGAAGATGTTTAAGATAGATTGTTGAATATGGCAAATAAGGTAGACAAACAACTAAATAAGAAGAGTACCACAAGATATTGAAAAAACTCTAGTTCTACATCATCTTTAAAACTGGATTGGAGTAACAAAGATGAGCAAGCTAATTTTAATTTTAAAGCAAAACCAACTAAGGGCCAAAACGTAGGAGGCAGCCAAGGTCATATTGCATCTCAATGTCCAAATCAAAGTGCATTGATTCTAAGCGATAATAATGTCATCGAAACTGAAAGTAAGTCAGATGACGAACCTATGCCACAGTTGAAAGATGGAAGTGATGGAATGGAGTACCCAGTAGATAGTGAGCTGGTGGTTACTAAGCGTACATTAAGTTTGCAAACCAAAGAAGATGAAAAGAAATTTGATGATGTGTTTTCCGAAGAGATACCTAATGCTTTACAACCAATAAAGGAAATCGAGCATCAAATCAACTTTATACCTGGAGCATCAATTCCAAATATGACAACTTATAGAAGTCATCCCAATAAGACAAAAGAACTTCAAGGACAAGTTTGTGAACTCATGGAAAAAAGGTATGTATGTAAGAGCATGACCATCATGTCATTCCAGTATTGCTTATGTTTAAGAATAATGGATTATGAAAGATGTGTGTTGATTATTGCGCTATCAAAAATACCACTTCAAAGCTCAAAGAAGTTGTATTTGTTGGGATTTGTGCTCATGTGCTATCCTAATTTTGTATGAATATTGTATTTTCATACTTATGTAATAAATAAATATTTTATTAAATCACTAATTAATTTTATTAGATAAGATGCTTGTAATATTTCAGACATTATATTGATCTAAAAGAGTTCAGATTAGGTCTAACGAGTTATAACCTTTTTTGAAATGGGACAAAAATCCGAGAATATACTAACAATGACATAATTGCAAATAGTTACAAGAGTTGTTAGGAAATATCATTATGTAAATATGTTCTCAAATTAAATGTTCCTGATCTATTTCTACCGAAGCATGGTTTATCAAATAGAATCGATTAATATAGATCAGTGTATGTCTATATCTAAATAGTTCAGATGGTTAATCTCAACAAACCATGAGTTTATTGAAAACTCGTATAGATATACATGTATTTAGTCAGGACTGGATACTGAACTAGACTCAATAAAGACCTCTAATAGATTTTTTATAAATTCGTCAGTGGAGGGTCTTATCGAGTTGAGTAGTATTCGTGGTCCCTAAACCTGAGCACCACGATGGGCTTATGAGTGATCCACCACACTTAGGTTCCACACATGTTAGAGACCTTTCATGGTCTGACCGCTAGGTGTTACTGGGTATGATCCAATGCTTATAGAGTCTAATGTGTGTAGATATAGGATCCATCAACTCATATGGGTGAGTTAAATATCCAGATGCTCTAATGTTTTATTCTAGGAAGTCTTATGATCACAAGCATTTAACCTAGGAAAGAGTTTCTTATGGAGTAAATAATATTTCAAATGAATTTGCATATATTATTTATAGGAATACAAATCAAAATAGATAAGTTTATGGTTTAGTAATAAGGGACTTAATGCTATTGATCTATGTCTCCACTCTTTCAGGATATTAATGATTGAGAGATTGTATGAATATGGATTAACCTTAACTTGTAACTCGCCATTTTGTATTATCCATAACGTGTGTGTGTGGGGGGCATCGGTTATGGACTTACAGAAATGGGTGTGAGCCTAGGGAGTCTCACTATATGAAGTGTACGCGTTAAGCACATGGGTAGTGCACCGGATCAAATTGTGCAATCTAGGAAGTTTTTAAAAAATATGAATTTATTTCAAAGTCTCTCGAGGAGTAGTTAAGATTTAAGTGTTAAACCTAAAATTGTATCAAGTCAGACTTGACACTTTTATCTATCTAGTGTATGCCTCAATTTGTACCAATAAATTGTATGGGTACTAAGTTGGGTATTTGTGGATATAGCTACATTTTAAATGAAACAATTGTTGTTTTATTTAAATTATATAAATTGGTCATTTATTTATTTTAGAGTCTCTCAGGAAGATCATAGGGTTTAAGTGTTAAGCCTAAGATATTGACAAATAAGACTTGCCACTTTAACATTTTTATTATATGTCACATTTTACGCCATTAATTTGTTAAGGTATAACATGTGACATAATTTTATAGGTCCAATTTATTAAATATTAACATTTAATTAATAAAGGTTATCAATAATATTTTACATATAAAATTGAGTTGTCTATTTAAATTTATTAAACTATTATATTTTGTTTTTGCTTTGTTAATTGTTAGTCTTGTAAAGTAAATGAAATTGTCATGCTTTTATTTAAGCATGACATGCCTTTAAAACAAATTATTTTGACCACTTATTCTTTATATATTCAACAGCTCTTTTAAATTATTCATCATTTCAAATAAACATGACAATGCAAATTTCATACACTGTCATGCTTGTTAAATATTGGACGCTGTATTTTTTTTAATTAGCTTAAAAAAGTGGCAACAATTACTATATAAAGGGAATTGTAGCATTGTTATGATATATGAATTCGTAGGCAAGTTAAAATTAAGAGAGAATAAAATTGTGAGTATCATATTAAAAGGCTTGAGAGACAAAATATTTAGAAGCAAGAGTTGTTTTAATATTTCTTTCGAAATAGGAAGCTACTAGTGTAGCTTGAGGAAGCCCACTACGTCCCAACTAAATTTTTTTAAAACACGCTTTGAGGATGAGTTTCTTAATCTCATTAGTGTAATGCACACAAGTGCACACCCACACAATATCAACAAAATTAGTATCAGAGCACCGTGTTGTGTGTTTATATTTAGAGTGTACGTGGCATAATTTAATTACGCCAGTTACTTTAAATATTTATTTTTTAGAGTTTAAAAATAAATGGTTTATTTTTTGCACTTTATAATCGTTATAAATGTGATAAAAATTGTGGGCTATTTGTTTCTGTGCGTAATCACAATAAGAACCCTATTGGTAGGGGTTAGTAGTGTTTGCACAAAATAAATGTGTGATTAAGTATCACGATCCCATGAGATGGGGATAGAATTAAGTAATCTCTCTTAATCAGATTTAATTGTGTACCATTATGAGATAATGTTACACGTTGATTCATCTTGTCAATACAGTATTAGTCAGGTCATATCGATGTTTCCCAATATTACTAAAATGTAAGGGTTTTGGTCGATGTGCTTTTGACTTTGCCAGTTAAACATAAGATGAGGCAAATATATGCGAACGTATTGCCCAATATTACTAAAGCGTGAGGGTAGTATTAATAATATATATTTGATTATTGACAAGTTAATTTGAAATACACTTATCCAATATTGCTAAAGCATGAGGATAAGGTGTATTTAGGATCAGTGATAAAAGTTGCATAAAATGCAATTGACAAGAGTTATCTACCTTTTGAATTTTACAATTGCCAATATTGCTAAAGCATGAGGCTCGAGTAAAATGTCAAATGAATCTACTTCCTACTGTATAATTTAAGGAGTTTAAATTTGTTGTTTTCTCTTTTGAAAGATTTAAGGGATTATGTAATGCAGTGGGAGGGTATTTTAGATTTAAAAATGTATAATTTGATTATATCCTAAATCTAAAATGAAAATTAGCGATTGAAATATTTAATTTCTACTAACATCTCTTATTTTCTCTTATGAAGATAAAATGACTTCATCTAATCCGTTGGTACACATATTAAATGCGAACCAACTTAAAGGCACTGAAAACTATAGAGACTAGTTGATGAATCTGAGAATTGTTCTCAATTATGAAAAACTTGGATATGTGATAAATCAGTGTATACCTACAGGAATTTCTGATGAAGCCACCCTAAAAGAGAAGGTGACTTATCAGAAATAGTTAAATGATGATTTAAAAGTTAAATCTTACATTCTTGTCTTTATGTCTATAGTTTTACAGAGAGAGCATGCTCATATGGGTGATGCTTTTAGCATTATGCTCTATTTTAAAGAGCTGTTTGGCAACCGTCCTCAGATTGAGGCATTTAGGGTTGTTAAATCATTTTTTCAGTGTAGACGTTCTGATGGCAGTCCTGTTAGTCCCCATGTCCTCAATATGATTTCTATAATCGAGAGGTTGGAGACAATGGATATAACACTGAACTAAAATTTAGGGAATAGTTTGATTCTCCAGTCGCTTATAGGGTCTTTCAGACAAGTCATAATGAATTTTAATATGCAGGGAATAACTCTGTCTTATGCTGAACTTCATAATATGTTAAAGATAGCAGAAGGGGACATGAACAAATTGGGATCGTCCTTCTTTGTTCAGGGTGCTTCATCTTCTGTTCCTAAGACTTCTGAGAAGCCTATAGGAAAGAAGGAAAAAAAGGTGAGACAAGCACTCAGGATTGGTCTTTAAAAGTGACTTATATCTAAACCACAGAAAAATTATAAAGAAAAATATTTCTACTATGGTGAGGAATGGCATTGGAAGAGAAATTGTCAGAGATACCTTGTCTCAATAAAGAAGAATCCATTAGGTATATGTTTACCTATTATTGACATTTCTTTAACATATGATACTAATTCTGATTGGGTATTGGATACTGCTTCTTCTTCTCACATTTGTAATATGTTGCAGGGTCTGAGGGAAGTTAGACTGTTGCAGCCGAGGTAGATTCAGCTTCGTGTTGGAAATGGAGATTTCCTTTAGATCGAGGTTGTGGGACATTTGGATTTACATCTCTCATATAATAGAACTATAGTATTATATAACTGTCTTTTTGTACCCTATATTTTAAGATAAATAGTATCCATTTTTGTACTTAATAGTGAGAGTTATCATATGTATATACGAAATCATTCATTATATTTATATGATATGCATAATGTTTTTATAGCTGATTATCAGTTAATTAATGATCATTATGTTTTGAATACAACACAAAATGTTATAAATATACAGGTAAACACAACAAGTAGTTCAAAAACTTTCAATGAAACAGAATTGTAACATATGAGATTGGGTCATATAGGCGTTAGACGCCTATCCAGTTTGGTTAAGTATGGTCAAATACCTGATTTAACCATAGACCCTTATCTAGTTTGTGAATCATGTATTTAAGAAAAGATGATCAAATCTCCTTTTATTGGTGTTGGACACCGTGCCACTGGTTTATTGGAACTTATATATAGTGATGTATGTGGTCCAATGAATCACGATGCTATGGATGGATTTCAATACTTTGTAACCTTTATTGATGATTTGTCACGATATGGCTATGTGTTTCTTATGAGACACAAGTCTGAAATCTTTGAAAATTTTAAAGAATACAAACTTGAAGTAGAGAAACAAACCAGTATGTATGTCAAATGCCTTCGATCAGATCGAGGCAGTGAATACATAAATAGTAAAATTTTAAATTATTTAAAGGAGAATAGAATTCTCGCTCAGTATAGTCCTCCAGCTACTCTACTCACAATAGTGTTTCGAAAAGGAGAAATTGAACTTTATTATATATGGTCCGATCGATGATGAGTTTCACCGATCTCCTTGAATATCTTTGGGGCTATGCTCTACATACTGCTGCTCATGTTTTGAACAGAGTTCTGTCTAAAGACGTTCCTTCCACTCCTTATGAGATATAGACTGGAAGGAATCCAAGTCTTAAATATTTTAAGATTTGAGGTTATCCTGCTTATGTAAAAGTTACACAACATGATAAACTTGCACTCAGAGGGTAAGAGTATCGATTTATTGGTTATCTCATGAACTCAATAGGATACCAGTTCTATGATTTAGAGGAACGAAATGTGTTCGTTGCTCGGAATGCCACTTTTTTAGAGAAACATTTTCTCATGAATCATGAAGAATGTAGAAAAATTAATCTTAATGAATTCAATCAAAATGAACAAAAGATAGAACTCAAGCTCAATTGAGCAAATTACATTTTACACACCCTCTACGTAGGTCACAAAGAATATCGAGACAACTTGAAAGGTATGATATAATACCTGAAGGTACCTCTGAGATTTTTTTAGTGGAAGAAAATGATCCTTTAACCTACAGAGAGGCAATATTGGATATTGATTCGGGAAATGACAGGATGCCATGAAATTCAAAATTGACTCTATGCATCAAAACCAAGTCTGGGACTTGGTTTAGCTTTCCGAAAAAATAGTTTCTATCGGTTGTAAATGAGTTTACAAGCAAAAGTGTGGGCCCGATGGAAAGGTAGAGATCTTTAAGGCTTATTTGGTAGCAAAAGATTATACTCAACGATTAGGGATCGATTTTAAGAAAATATTTGCACCAGTTGTGATGCTTAAGTCAATAAGGATTTTATTAGCAATTGTTGCGTACTATGACTTTGAAATTTGGCAGATAGATGTAAAGACGGCGTTCTTGAATAGATGTCTCAATGAAGAGATATTCATAGAACAGCCTGAAGGTTTTGCATCCAGCCTTTCTTTTGGTTTTATATGTAAACTGAAGAAGTCCATTTATGGACTTAAGCAAGCTTCTCGAAGCTCAAATCTTCATTTTGATGAGGTAATCAGAGGGTTTTGTTTAATCAAAAATAAAGATGAGGCATGTGTGTATAAAAAGGTCAGTGGGAGCATAGTTATCTTCTTAATTCTTTATGTAGATGACATATTAATCATTGGAAATGATATCGGTATGTTACAGTCAGTAAAAAATTACCTTAGTAAGAATTTCTCCATAAAAGATTTGGAAGAGGCTTCTTATATACTAGATATAAAGCTTTATAGAGATAAATTTATGAGGCTTATATAAATCTCTCAACCTTTGTACATTGATAATGTCTTGAAAATGTACCATTTTAGTAATTGTAAGACACTTAATATACCTTTTAGACATAGCATTCATCTTTCGAGGAAAATGTGTCCTCAGAAAGAAGATGAGAAGGTTAAAATGTCTAACATTCCTTATGCATCAACTATTAGAATGTTGATGTATGTCATGATGTGTATGAGACTTGATATCAGTATAGCTGTAAGTGTTTCGAGCCGGTAGCAGTCTGATCCAGGTGACAGCCATTGGATGATAGTCAAACATGTCCTTAAATACCTTAAGGGTACAAAGGATAAGTTTATCATATATGAAAAAAATGACTTACAGGTAAGAGGGTACACTAACTCAAACTTTCAATCTGATTCAGATGATAAAAAGTCTACATCTGAATATGTGTTTATTCTCAATGGCGCCGCCATAAGTTGGAAGAATGTCAAATAGGGATCCATAGCTGATTCTACCATAGAGGCAGAATACGTTGCAGCTTCAGAAGCAGCAAAAAAAATAGTGTGGATGAAGAAGTTTGTCGCAGAACTTGGTATAGTCCCAAGTTTCGTGGATCATATCTCATTATATTACGACAACAACGGGGCCATTGCACAGGCAAAAGAGCCAAGAGTACACCAGAGATCTAAACATGTAAAGAGAAAATACCACATTGTTAAAGAGATCTTGGCTTGAGGAGATGTTGTATTTTATAAAGTTGATTCTGTAAATAATGTAGCAGACCCACTCACTAAGGCCTTAACTCCAAAGGTGTTTGAGAAACATGTGGAATTGTTAGGTATTAGATACCACTATGAATGGCACTAGATCAATTGAGAGTTATTGAGATTTGTGCTCATATGACATCCTAATTTTGTATGAATATTGTATTTTTATACTTATGTAATTAATAAATATTTCATTAAATCGCTAATTAATTTTATTAGGTAAGATGTTTGTAACATTTCGAACATTATATTGACCTGAAAGAGTTCAGATTAGGTTTAAAGAGTTAGACCCTCGTCTGAAATAGGACAATGACCCGAGAATATACTAACAATGACATAATTGTAAATAGTTGCTAGGAAATGTCATTGTGCAAATATGTTCTCAAATTAAATGTTCCTGATCTATTTCCACCGAAGTAGGGTCTATCAAATGGAATCGATTAATATAGATCAGTGTATGTCTATATTTGGATAGTCTAGATGGTTAATCTTAGCAAACCATAAGTTTAGTGGAAACTCCTATAAATATACATGTATTTAGTAAGGACTGGATACTGAACTAGACTCAATAAATACCTCTAATAGATTTTCCATAAATTCGTCAGTGAAGGGTCTTCTTGAGTTTAGTAGTATTCGTGGTCCCTAGACCTGAGCACCACGGTGGGCTTATGAGTGATCCACCATACTTAGGTTCCACACATATCAGAGACCTTTCATGGTTTGACCGCTAGGTGTTGCTGGGTATAGTACAATGCTTATGGAGTCCGGTGTGTGTAGATATGGGATCCATTAGCTCATATCGGTGAGTTAAATATCCAGATGCTCTAATATTTTATTCTAGGAAGTCTTATGGCCATAAACATTTAACTCAAGAAAGAGTTTCCTGTGGAGTAAATAATATTGCAAATGAATTTGCATATATTATTTATAGGAATACGAATCAAAAGAGATAAGTTTATGATTTAGTAATAAGGGACTTGATGTTATTGATTTATGTTTCTACTCTTCCAGGATATTAATGATGGAGAGATTGTACGAATATGGATTAACCTCAACTTATATGGCTTAACTCACTATTTTGTATTATCCATAATGTGTGTGTATGGGGCATCGGTTATGGACTTACAGAAATGTTCAATGAGACAAAATGGGTGTGAGCCTAAGGAGTCTCACTATATGAAGTGTACGTGTTAAGCACGTGGGTAGCGCACCGAATCAAATTGTTCGATCTGAAAAGTTTTCGAAAAACATGAATTTATTTTAGAGTCTCTCGTAGAGTAGCTAAGGTTTAAGTGTTAAACCTAAAATTATGTAAAGTCAGACTTGACACTTTTATCTACCTAGTATATGTCTTAATTTGTGCCAATAATTTGTATGGGTACTAAATTGGGTATTTGTGGATATAGCTACCTTTTAAATAAAACAATTGTTATTTTATTTATGTTATATAAATTGATCATTTATTTATTTCAGAGTCTCTCGAGGAGATCATAGGGTTTAAGTGTTAAGTCCGAAATCTCGACAAATAGGACTTGCCACTATAAGATTTTTATTGTGTCACATTTTATGCCACTAATATGTTATGGTATAACATGTGACATAATTCTATAGGTCCAATTTATTAAATACTAACATTTAATTGATAAAGGGTTATCAATGATTTTTTGCTTATAAAATATATGAAAGCCAAATCTATTTTCTTCTTTGAGTTGCCTATTTGAATTTGTTAAACTATTATATTTTGTTTATGCTTTGTCACGTGAATCGTTAATCTCGTAAAGTAAATGGCATTGTCATGCTTTTATTTAAGCATGACATGCCTTTAAAACAAATTATTTTGGCCACTTATTTTTTATATATTCGAACAACTCTTTTAAGTTTATTGTTCATCATTTCAAATAAGCATGACAATGCAAATTTCATGCACTGTCATGCTTGTTAAATATTGGACGCTGTATTTCTTTTAATTGGCTTAAAAAGGTGGCAACAATTGCTATATAAAAGGAACTGTAGCATTGTTATGATATATGAATTCGAAGGCAAGTTAGAATTAAGAGAGAAGAAAATTTTGAGTATCATATTTAAAGGCTCAAGAGATAAAATATTTAGAAGTAAGAGTTGCTTCAATATTTTTTTCGAAATAGAAAGCTACTAGAGTAGCGTGAGGAAGCCCACCACGTCCCAAATATATTGGTTTAAAGCACGCTTCGAGGGTGAGTTTCCTAATCTCATTAGTATAATGAGATTATTTTAATGTGTATTATATTTCTGCTATGTTGCACATGTGTTATGAAAATTTTAAATTGTTTAATTATGTACACAAGTGTACACACACACAATACCAACAGTATTTGAGCTCGGTAAAGATTTGAGGATAAATCCTTTTCAAGTGAGGGGAATGATGTGAATTAGGTTGCCAAAACATCACAAGGTCCATTGAACATCTATATGTGATACGGAACGACGGCACAACAGCTTATGTGAATAGCACATGTGATTTAAAGTCTCAATATCGATAGTTGTTGGTAGTTAATAGTTATAAGTTACTATTAATTGTTGTAATAAATGCTAGCATTCCAAGTGCCTAGTTTATTGATAGTAGTTGGTAGTTGTAAATTTTCATTAATTGTTGTAATAAGTGCTAGAATCCCAAGTACCTAAATTATTGGTAGTAATTGGTAGTTAGTAGTTTTAAGTTGTCATTAGTTGCTATAATAAATACTAGACATCCCAAGAGGTTTCTATAAATATATGAGAGATGAGGAAGAACGACAAAAGAATTGATGATATTAAAGTTGAGAGTTTTTTCTTAAGTTCTTCAAAGAACTTTTATTAGAACTTTTCAAGATTTTATCTTGTGGGTTCCTTCAGACTTATCACTCACAACTTTTCATCTATCTTGAGTGTAGCATCTACTATCTTCTTATACCTTTGGTTTTTATCTTTGATAGATAATGGGTCAGGGTTCTTATTTTGTTTATATAAAAATTTGAATTAGAACGATCCTTAGCAAAGGAACCTCATTGAGCGTCAGGTCTCACTTTTCTTTGTGAGGTTCACATCATTAACCTTATACACCCACTTGCACCAACTAGTTTCTTTTGAAGTCTCTCTACTAACTTTCAGGTATTATTTTTTCTAAGAGAACTAATCTCTTCTTCCATGGCCTGTTGCCATTCATTCTTATTTTCACTCTTTATAGTCTCACCATATGCTCTAAGTTCTTCAAATTTAAGAGTGTAAGTAGAGTTAAAGGCATGAACAACTAAATCTGCTTGTGCATACCTGATTGATGGGTTAATCATTCTTCTTAGCCTGTCTCTAGCTAGCTGGTACTCTTCAAGTTCCATCTCAAGAGTCCTAGTCTTTCCTTGGGTGGACTTGGAGGAACTTGCCGATGTTCTGAGTTTATCTTCAAGGATTTCAATGTTAAAGTGCTAATTTTGGGGCATATCAAATCTACATTCAGGCTCCACTTTAACTTCTATTAACTCATGTGCTAAGTCTTCCTTGAACACAGATTTTTCTTTCTCACTTTCTTGGGAGGCTTTTATCCATATCGTCTCATCGAACGTCACCGTCACAGCTTATGATACTCTTTAGTGGTGTCAACTCTTTACATCACACCTTATATTCTTTCACTCCTTCGGGATACTATACCCTTGTGATAGCTCTAGGTTCTAACTTTTCTTTTTTAAATGAACAAAGGCAGGGCAATCAAAAATTCTAAGATGGTCATACTTAAGAGGGTTGTCAGACCATTTCTCTTTTGGCGCAATAAAGTCTATTACTGAAGAGGGACTTTTATTAATCAAATAAGCTGCAGCCACTACAGCTGTTCCTCAAAATGCCTTGGACATCTTTGCATTGGTAAGCATGCATCTAACCCTTTCAAGTAGGGTCATATTTATTCTCTCAACTACGTCATTTTAATGTGGTGTTGATCTCACAGTTCTATGCTTTGTAATCCCATGCTTGGTACAAAAACTATCAAACTCTCTATTGCAAAACTCGAGGCCATTGTCAGTTCTTAGAGAGTTTGAATACTTGATCCTTGTTCTTTAACACATAGACCCACAGCTTTCTTGAATAATCATCAATTAAACTAAGAAAATACCTAGCACCACCACGAGTAGCTGTCTGAGCTAGTCCCCAAAGATCCGAGTGTATGTAGTTAAAAGTTCCTTTAGTTTTGTGCTCACCGGTACTGAACCTCACTCTATGTGCTTTCCCAAGCATACAATGCTCACAAAACTCTAATGACTGGAACCTATCCTCACCAAACGCCTTTTGACTAAATTACTCCTTCAAGTTTCTCTCACCTGAGTGTGCTAGTCTAAGATGCCACAACTTTATTTGCATATTTTCATCGTCTACAGAGAATAATACACAACCATTTACAACTTCACCCTTAAGCACATAAACACCTTTATACTTCTCTCCTCTCATTACCATTATGAAACTCTTCAATACTCTCAAAACTCATCTATCGATTTTGATGAAACACCCATTTTGGTCTAAAGTCCTTAGTGAGATTAAGTTCTTCTTGAGGTCAGGAACATACCTAACTTTTGTCAATTTTCTTACTCACCCATCATGCAATCTAATTTTAATACTACCAATTCTCACATTTGACAAGTAACGTCATTACCCATTAATACCTTACCATTACTAATGGACTAAAAATTTATAAACCAAAATTTGTGCTAGCATATGTAAAATGTACAATTAGAATCAAGAATCCATTATTTAGTACTCTTATCATCAGTAGTAGCTAAAGTCTCTACGATATCATAGCTATCATCATAGGCAAGCGCATCATCCACTTTCTTTTTGTCTTATATTTTCTTCTCCGAACAGTCCTTTATGAAGTGTCCCTCTTTCTTGTATCAATAACACTTCTTATGAGTCCTGGACTTTAATCCCGAGCCTTTTTTCTTTCCATCTCTATATGAGGACATTCTTCTTACAAATAAACTTTTTATATTGCCCTCAATCTATTTCTCTAATATCTTTGAGTTTAATAATGATTTCACATCGCTCATTATTAAACTTTCTCTGCTGTGGAGCAACGTATCAAAAAAGCTCTCATAACTCTTTAGAAGTGAACTTAGTAAGATAACCCCCTTATCTTCATCTTCTATTTTGATATTAATGGATTCAAGATCAAGAAAGATCTTATTGAAGACATCTGTATGATCTTTCATCGGTGTCTCATCTAACATGGACAATTAATATAGCTTATTCTTTATATGCAATCTGTTGGCCAACAATTTTCACATAGAGATTTAATCTTCTTCTAAAGACCAATTATTGTTGTCTCATCTACTACTTCCTTTAAAGCTGCATCGCTCAATGACAGAATGATCATATTATAAGCTATTTCTTGAATTTTTCTTCCTTTTGCTTCAAGTTGAGATGACTATAGCATTTTCTCCTCCTCACTAGATGGAGCTGTAGTCTCCTCTAATGCAGAGCCTAACCTTTGGCTCACCAACAACGCTCTAACTTTCTTCTTTCACAGATTGAAGTCATTCATTCAGTTGAATTTTTTTATCTTATACTTAGGTGTAGCCATGTCTGCTTAAAAACCTTACTCTGATACCAATTTGTTGAAGTGGAAGCAATCAAGCAGGCAAATATCCCAATTAATATAATGTAGAAATAAAGTAATTAAGAGATCTAGAGAGAGAAAGTAGAAGAACAACACACAGAATTTATGTTGTTCGTAACTTGCCTACGTCCATGGCAGATTAAGATCACACTCTCTTATTATTGAATCAAAAGGCACTCATAAAAGTATGTCTTTTACAAGAAGAACCCACTCTCTCTGGTAAACTGGAGATTTCTCTCACTAAGAATCATATAGAAGCTATAATTACAAAGATTATTGTGTTTATCACAACCTAGCACCGCGGCACCCACACTTGGGCACCGTCTTTGTATTTTCGCATCCTTTCATTGTCCGTCTTCGATTCTCATGTACCCAACGCACTTGACTTACTCTTCAAATCATATACCGATTATTTTTAATCAATATTTTCACATTATCATTTCGATATATGTATATATGTATGTGTTCAAGGAGCCTTTAGTTTTTATCAAGCTTTTATATATATATATATATAATGTTTTAATAAAAAAGGGGAATCACAAATTTTAAAATCTCAGTTTTATATGTATATATAGAGACGATTAATGATTATAACAAAAAAATTTATTAAAATTTGTGGACGAGAGATAGTGTCTTATAGTGTTAAGTTATTAACATAATATATTTATATGATTTTATGTGTAAATACAAATGGAAATTAGAAATTTTATATAGCTCAAAACAACATCAAGGTTTTAGTCCATTATGAATTTTTATACATAACCACCTAACTGAGTTAATCTCCTTCATTAATTTTTATAGTATCATACTTTCTTTATTTGTTGTATTGTCTAAATTTCTTTCTATTTAATATTTTACGATTAGTATACTCATCCAGATCATCTTTGCTCCTCTTTACATCCTAATTTCTTCTAATTCACCCTGAGTCCCCAACTTCTGAGTATATTGATACTTGGTCATTGAATTCTTGGTGCAACTTTTACTTTGTAGTCGGTTTTCTTCTCTGAATGATTCTTGTACTTATTCCCATTTTGTTATAAGATGAATCAAGCAAAAAGCCTATTATTCTTAATTGACAGGAGAGGTTCACTTAGAGTTAACGAACCTACTCTTTATATTGCTCCTCTAATGTGCTTTTCTAATACTAATTTTAATAATTTTCTCAACTCCTCCCACTCTTATCTCACCTTTTCCATTTTTTTCTCCAACTCAGTCTGCTAAGTAATGATTGTCCCATCTTGGTACATCATATTGTCAACTAGAAAACAAAGACTAGATTTGTAGGCTCAATACTTTGTAATAAAACTCATATTTGATAGAAATATTAAATTGTATAGAATCAATGAATGAAATGGATTCATTAATAATTCACATATAACAAAATGAAAAAAAAAATTAATGCATTCATTCCCTTTTGATATCTTTCATTTATAGTCTTTTTAGTATCTTTCAATTATTAATTAGTGGAATACTAGGCAATCCAAAACTTTTTTAATGATATTAAAGAAAAAATTTTAAAAAAAAGTTCATAGAATTAGAGGAATTATTCCTCTTGGACAAAATGATAAAGGAATTTCTAGAAAAACATCTAAAAAAGCTTGTATAAAACTCTAGAAAGAAATAAACCAATTGATTAAGATGCACGATAAAAAATTATATTCATCCCATTTTTCACTTCTCTACAAATACAATCTGTTTCATTATTCTAAATGGTTATTCTATTCTGGGTAATGATTCCACAATTCTAAAGATTGGTCTTGGTTTCTCTGATCAAAATTCTTGATTGACCACTGGTTTTGCTCATTGTATCGATCAGTCATAAATCGTGTGATCATCTTATTTACCCTCAAGTGATTTCCTTTTGTCTTTTTATTCTGTTTTTATAGACACGACCAAACTATTAATATTGAAATTTTGGAGATTATAGACTTATGAGCTGAATTTGTATTCCTTAGGAACAGTGACTAGATCTCTCTAATGATTAGACTGTGATAATCCCCTTTGACGCGTACTAAGCTTTAAAAGTCTCCTACAACCACAAATAGGATTAATTCATGCCAAAATTATTTTCGTCGATTACTCTCCAATGCTTAAGTCAATGATAGGTCAATGAGAAAAGACAAGGAAAGTAAAAAGACAATAAAGAGATCATTTTAAGTTTTATATGTAAGAAGAGTTTTTAGGGTTTTAGCATGCTTAAAAGTCCCATTTTCTTGATTGTTTTAGCCTCATTTTTATAGGATTTATTGTATTAAGTTATAAAGGTCTATTAGAATTATGACATATTTTCATTTTCCTGTTTTGGATTCATCCTAAGATTATTGAATTAATATTTATAGTGAAAATTTTAGAATTCTAAGATTCTTGGGGGTAAGGACAATGTAAGTCCTCGATTGGTATGTATTTTCTTTATATCTCTTGAAAATGTGTAGTGGTCGGTTTTAGTTAAAACAAATTGTCGAAGATACTTATTGATATCGATGACTTTTGAGATCAAGGTCCATGAGCAAGTTTTGAGTATACTCATTTTTAATATCAAATATTTTTAATAGTAGTGGGTTGAAGTATTGGGTGCATATACAATTAGCCTTATTGTGAGTCTTAGACAAAGCGTTCTCGAAATATCTAAATTTGAAGTCTATAAACTACATTGGGCGAAGAATTGGGCTTGAGCTAAAATCTCAAGAGGAACAATAACAACAATAACAACCACAATAATAATAATAATAATAAGTAATTTTATGTTAAAATATTTTTGCTTCGAGGGTTGGAGATGTTGATTTTCTAAAAGGAATGGGTTCATATTATCACGTCTCATATAGAATAGAAATTAGGTGGATCTTAGGTATATAAGGGTAGGTTTGCAGCATTACCTAACAAGCTAAACTTTTGGGTCAATGACAAGCGTCCGGCCTATGACAAGTGGTATTAGAGCAGACTGAATTCTCATTCATATGTGAGCCCCTAAAATTGCCTCAATAGAGATTGCCACATGGGATATGGGTCTCCCATGCCATCAGAGGGATAGGCAATACGAACCAAGTTGGCCCTAAAAATTCTATGTCTTAAGCCTCAATAGAGATTGCCACATGAGTTGTGGGTCCCATATCCCCAGGGGATGGGCAATAAAGGCAAGATTGATTTTTGAGTTTGGGCCACAACGTAACGAGAGTGTCACGTGATTGGGCAGAGAAGAATGTCACGTCCTACTTCAAATAAAAATTGGGTGGATCTTGGGTATATAAGGATGGATATGCAGTATTACCTAACAGGCTAATTTTTTGGGTCAATAACAAACGTCCAACCCATGACAATATGCTACTTTCTAAAATTACATGAGGTCTGCATAAAATTTAACCTAATATATTGAAGGTAGCATTTTGACTCTTATTATTGTTGTTGTTGTTGTTGTAAAAAAAAAAAAAAAAAATCAACCCAAGACCAAATGAAAAATATATATATATATATATATTGCATCTCAATATTAAAACACATTTTAGAATATATATTTTAATTATGTTATCATTTCTGGATATGTTTAAGGATAATACATGAAGAAAAAATCATGCCCCTTCTCACGAGTTTAAACCTTAAACCTCTTAGTTTCGTTCAAGAGATTTTATCAATTAACTCAATTGATACCACAAGTTTTATATATATATATATATTGTATTTTTGAATTATTTACATCAATTTAGTTAGGGATGTAATGGTAATCTCATTAAAAAAATTATTAAAAATTCATATTATTCTATATGTATATATAGAGCCGATTAATGATTATAACTAGCAATTTCATTAAAACTTGTGGCGAGAGATGCTATTAACACAATAGTTATATGATCGTATATGCGTGTGTGTATATATATATAGGCTTTATTTGGTATAATATTCATATGTTTTTTAAAATACGAATGTGACATAATTTTTGTATAATTCAAAACGACGTTATTTTTTAATTCATTTTGAGTTATGTAACGTTGTTCATAATGTAATATCCATGAGAGTGTATAGAGAAAACATCAAGTAGGTTAGAGCTTATTAGCCAGAAAACAAAAAATGAAGAAGAGGAAGTCATTGATCCACTAAGAGTAAGAAAGTTTAGTGAGTTAGATATAAATGAAGTACAATACAAGCTTAATTGTTTTTTCTTTTAAACATATAATACATTACAAATTTTACATCTTAAAGAATTATAATATCCCTTACAACAACTAATACATGCAATTGAACTATCATCTTAAAGAATTACAATGTCTCTCTGCAATTATTAAGAACTACTTTTACCAATATTTGCAACTGAATTATTTTCTCATATCTGCAATTAAATTGTCATCTCAAAGAATTACAATGTCTCTCTATAACTACCAATATCTATAATTAAATTGCCACAATGTCACTCTACAACTACCAACAACTGCCTCTATAACTGTCAATATCTGCAACTAAATTGTCTGCCAATATCTACAACTGGACTGCCATCTTGAAGAATTACAATGTCTTTATATAACTGTCTCTGCAATTGCTAATATCTACAACTAAATTGCTTATCTCTGCAACTGCTAATAACTGCCTCTATAGCTGCCAATATTGGCAACTGAGTTGTAATTGAACTGTCATCTCAAAGAATTATAATGTCTTTCTACAACTGTCTATAATTGCCAATAACTACCTCTGCAACTGTCAATAAATACTTCTACAATTGCCAATATCTGCAAC
Source organism: Ailanthus altissimus (assembly GCA_946807835.1). Taxonomy (NCBI): domain Eukaryota; kingdom Viridiplantae; phylum Streptophyta; class Magnoliopsida; order Sapindales; family Simaroubaceae; genus Ailanthus; species Ailanthus altissimus. The sequence goes on from OX327709.1 coordinate 460,211, forward strand.
TAAATTGCAATTAAACTGTCATCTCAAAGAATTATAATAGTTTTGTAACTGTCAATAACCACCTCTGCAGTTGTCAATACCTACAACTAAATTGCCTCCCTGCAATTGGCAATAACTGTCTCTGCCTCTGAATTGTTAATATCTACAACTGAATTGCAATTGAACTATCATCTCAAAGAATTACAATGTCTCTTTGCAATTGTCAATAACTACCTCTACAAGTGCCAATATTTGTAACTAAATTGCCTCTCTCTACAACTACCAATATCTACAATTGAATTGCAATTGAACTGTCATCTCAAAGAATTATAATATTTTTCTGCAACTGTCTGCAATAATTGCTTCTATCTCTGCAACTGCCAATATTTGCATTGAACTACCATTTAAAAGAATTACAATGTCTTTCTACAACTGTCAATTATTGCCTCTGCAAGTACCAATATATGCAACTGAATTGTCACTACCATCTCAAAGAATTATAATATCTCTTTACAATTGCCAATATTTATAGCTGAATTGTCACTGTCATTTCAAAGAATTACAATGTTTCTCTATAACTGTCAATATCTACAATTGAACTGTAATTTCAAAGAATTACAATGCCTCTCTATAATTGCTAATAACGACCTCCGCTAGAGTTTAAATCTCTATTACTAATTACCTCTATTAAACTTTGAACCTCTTAATTGGGATGTACAAATTTTACCATTTGAGCAAATATCTTATGCAATACAATCATAATTTTTTAGAAGTGATGGTTGTGAAAGCAAGATCACATTCCCTATTCCCAAAAGCCGCATGCAGCAATTTGTTTTTGGCCATTAATATTAACACCAACATGCATGCGCATGCAGATGCAACTATTGCTTTTTATTCATATTCGCATCAATCAATCCTACAACAACTTGCATTACCCAAAAACTGGAAAGAAAAACATGCAATAAGAATAAGGAATCGTAGAATCAAATCAAGTACAACAACGTTTTATCAATATATATATATATATATATATTGATCTTGAAATGTTGACATCTGTTTGTATTCCCACTCTATTTGTTTGCTTCTTTATTTATTTATATTAATCCTCAATGCTCACACCCTAATTGGTTCAAGAATCTCATCCCTGTACTCCAACTCCAACCTTGCTAGCTATTACCACTCCTCTAGATTTTTGGTATCATAAATTTCAATTTCTTCTGTTAATATCTCGTGCTTATTGATGCATCAAATTATATTGTAAAGTTGGGTTTTGGGGCACATATAAGATAGCAACTGGTCAGGACCGCTTGGGCATTTGGTAACTTGCTTGCTTTAATGGTGTGGCAGAGAATAATCTATATCATTCGTCCATTTCAGTTTATGCCTCTTTTTCCGTTTCTCTGTTACTCAATCAATTGGAATTTAGCAAGAAAGATGAAAAATGAAAAAAAACAAAAACAAAAACAAAAAATCAACAGAAGGATATATTCCAACTGACATCCATCAATTTTAGCATATTTATTTATCCATGCATTTGCATTTTGATATTCGTTTTACTAAATTGCCAACAAAAATAAAATAAAAAAAGAAAGGTAAAAAAATTTCCATGCCATAGAGACACTGAAAATTCAAGGCCCGCGAACATTAGCATATTGTTTGTGAAGTTATTTCGATTCGTATTTCTGCCCAGATAATTGATTTTGACACACGAATTCTCAAGCTCTATAATCACCAAAACAAAAATCAAACATTTTCTATATATATACACACACACAGAGCTTCCATTTGCCAACTTGATAACAATGTCCTATAAGCTACTCAAACGTAAGAGAAAAACAATATTAATTGTCCTACGTGCTTATATCAGAAACAAAGCATATCAACAGCTAGGAATTGAAGAGACTGGCGAAAACTCAGCATCATGTTTGGATCATGGCGCCCTGGGAAGACCAAGTTACCAAATGCCTTAGCCGTGAGTCCCCAGCTGCTATTATCATTTCAATACGTATACATTTATATATAGTGCTTTTGTTATATGAAATAATATATCATCTTCATTAATGAACTCTTGCAGATTGTGGAGCTCTTGGTACACATGGATTGTGAAGGATGCGAAAAGAGAATACGAAGAGCATTGTCTAAAATTGATGGCAAGACTTGATCAACATCATCATCCTATTCATTATTTTTTCATTTTTTCTTTTTTCATCATTATCATGTTATTGCAAAAGCTTTCTTTTTTTCCATTAGCTAGTCTTGCTAATTTCTCTTCCAATTCAATTCATACAATGGAATTGAATGAATCATTGCAGGAGTTGATAGCTTGGAAATCGACATGGACAAGCAGAAGGTGACAGTAACAGGCTATGTTGATAAAAGAAAAGTGCTAAAGGTTGTGAGGAGAACAGGAAGAAAGGCAGAGTTTTGGCCGTTCCCATATGACAGTGAATACTATCCATACGCATCAACATATTTAGATGAATCTAATTTTGCATCAACTTATAACTACTACACTCATGGCTTTAATGAAAGCATCCATGGCTACTTCCCGGACCAAGCTTACTCCACCGTCCCCGATGATACTGTTCATATCTTCAGTGAAGATAATGTACATGCATATTGCACCATCATGTGATCATCATCATCATCATCACAAATTTAGCTTCATGCATGATTCATAGCAATTCAACATCAAATTGATTCAACCATATATCGAGGTTCACATTTTATAAATTGGGGGAGTCAATATATATTTGAGAATTAAGCATGATGTGTATTTAGCATTAGTTATATATTAATATGATTTAACATTTAGATAGATTTGAAAGTTGTAATTTGACTCAATTATTTTTTCAATGGAGGCAGTAGCCAGATAGACATAGATTGCTTCAAAGTTATGACTTGTGACCAAGAATCTTGGCAACTAGTAACCTTAAAAAAAATCATAGTACTTAATAAGAATAGTAATAAAGGGATATGTGAAATGATTAATATATAAGCTGAATTGACTGCATTATTTATGAAGTGTTACAAAAGAAATGGAATTATAATACTGCATGCACAAATTTTTAGTTTTTGCTCGACATTTTTTACCCTAATTTGTATATATGCTAAGGTGTTGATATGTCAGAGCTACAAGGTTTTATCATCATCATCAAGTACACTCAATCATACACATTGAAACCAGACTATTACCAGAGAATGTTTGTCCCTAAAACAAACAATGTCAGTTGTTTGATGATTATCATAATTTCAATCAAAATCCCAGACAGATCCTTTTCTTGCTGTGTTGGTTGCCCCAGAAGCACAGAAATCAATTTACTGAGAGAATGAGAAATTAATTCCTAGTGCTTCAATTCAAACACGCAATCTACATAATGTGCTAAAAGGGTAAGTGGGGATGTCTGGTCATTGATCTGATTTCATGACCAAAAAAAATCCAGCCCATGCAATGCAATCAACCATGCAAAAAAAAAAAAAAGTCCAAAAGGAAAAAGCACTTTTTCCATTTCGCGTTAGCTAAATAACTTAAAAGCTCGAGCTAGCTAGCCTTGGAGATATATATACCCCACAAAGCACAGGTTCCAACATTGGGTAACAGTGCTTATCGACTAGCAGCTTCAATCAATCAAAGGCAGAGCTCTCCTAAATGTCAAATGAAATGGACCCTCCCAATTCATTTTCTGCTATCTTGGTGATGTTTATTTGTCAGTTGTAGATTTCAGCAGCTTCATTGCCACCACAAATTATAGAGCGGCCACATGAAGAGAGAGAGAGAGAGAGAGAGAGAGAGAGACAAGAACTCACCAGACTAGGGGATGAGAATAAGATATCAAGGGTATCAACTTTTGTTTAATAAATAATTTTTATGTGGAGGAGATAATAATTAATTTACTAAGGAATGCTTTAAAAGAGTATCATAATTTTTTTAATTATTGATTTTATTTATAAGACAAATTATTTTATTTTATTTCTAGGCTTTCTATTAATTAACTTGCCTTAAAAGAAATAGGAATATTACTATTATGATTATTTTTTTAATTATTGATTTTATTTATAAGACAAATTATTTTATTTTATTTCTAGGCTTTCTATTAATTAACTTGCCTTAAAAGAAATAGGAATATTACTATTATGATTGGTGGGCATTCTCTCTCTCTTTTTCTTTTTTTTTTAAAAAAACAAAATTAGAGTTTGGAATTAGTAACATCAATAGGTCGCTGTAATATAATTAAAAGAATAGGGTCATTATAATACAAAAGAAATATCTTTAGTCTCTGGAAATCTTACTCTTTGCTATCTTATAATTATCCACAATTAGCAGCATTGATGTAGTTGACCTGATGGCAAGAAATGTTACTATAATGATGCAAATCAAGGAGTGATTAGGGGGACGTCTTTAAAATTCTTAGATGTGCATCAATTTTGGAATTTGTGACACTTAGTCTTCAGGGCCCTCAACCTAGAACCACAAGAACAACTCTACAACAACAACCAATCAAAAATGCATTCGACATAGTTTGAATTTCTACATTGATTGAATGCTGAACAGTGCTCACATGACTTTGTAACTTTTTAGACTGCAAAAAGAACCTTGACTTGTTGTTTGTTGAATGCACTATCACTCCTAACACTGTATGTTAAACTTGTAACTTATCATTAATAATTGGAGGCCCTATATCAAAGAGAGATTCACATTTAAGATCTCCACCGCTTTAATATTAGACTGTACTTATGATGTAGTGTAAAAATGATAATAAATATTATTTTATAGTACGTTTTAAATTCATAAACTAAAATATTTATAAAAGAATAAGACAACATTCAATTAAAGAAATTAATTAGAATATTATTAATTATTAAATGTCGTTGTAAACTGTATTGAAAATATATAAATAACAAGTTTGGACTCAATAAGAATAATAACTTACTAAATTTAGAATAATTTATCCATAAATTTTGTAACATATGACCACAACTCCTATATATACTTTTTTTTTTTTTTTACAGCTTGAATGATTGATATTTGGACAGTTATGTAATGCTCAATAACTCTATTGTCTACTTATAGAAGCAAAGCGAAATTAAATTGAAGAGTGAATTCACTTCCTGCAACCAAAATAGTTTTTAGGAAAACAAACCGAAAGAGATGGAAAGATCAACAGTGATGATGAAACACTCCAGCAGCAGCTGCTGCAGCACCCTCCCTAATTACATGTCTTTTCCACACAAAACCACTCTTAGAGATGCATCGTTTAATTCTTATCTGATTAGACCAGAGCATCACGATCATCCCAATAATACCAATATTCAAGCTGATGATTCAGAAATAAGCATCTTTGACGCCCAGAAGTACTTCAACGAAAGCAGCAATGTCGTTGACGCAGCCAAAGTGCTCGTGACCATGCGAGTATCTCCTGTTACTGTCAATAATAATAATAATAATAACAATAATTTCGAACGCATATCTGAGCAGCGAAGAAGTAGTGCTGATGTTTCATCAGCAGCTCTGCCCAGATTCTCTTCTGCTTCATCGCTCGACGGATATGGCACAAACTATCGAGCTCGTTCTTTCAATGCAACGCCCACCGCCTCGTCGGAAGCTAGCTGGAATAGCCAGACGGGTCTTTTATCAAATCCTCCTGGTGCAATTGCTGTTTCCATGAGAACTCCCGAGAAGAAAAAAGGATCATCATCTTCTTCTTCTTCTTCATCTAATTCTTCCATTAAATGGCTTTTCGGAAGGAGTTTAAAATGTCCTTGCTCGGGTAAAAAATCAGTTCAAGTTGAGGAAAAGCTATCATCAGTCTCAGAACCCAAAACCCCAGCTCGTTTATACAACAAGAAATTACAAACCCACAAGCCGATTGGAATTATTTCCACGGGAAAAAGTTTTCCAAGTGATTCAGAAATTATCCCTAATACTACTACTCGTAGAATCTCAGCTGAAAATCGCTTTCCAAGTCTCGGCCAACGTGTGATTGCCTCTGGGCGACCGTACAGTACTGATGCTACTGGATTCACTTTCCCTGTACTGAATCAAACACCATCCATGAAGTTAGTATTAAACAGTACTACTAATTTGCCATCCAATACAAATCCTTCTCTACAGGATCCGCGTCGGGAATCACTGGAAATTTTCCAGCCTTCGTCCGATGAAATCACTGTGTTGAGGAAATCAACGGACCTGGACCTTCAAAACCGGATGTTGGTTTCGCGCCAGAGTTTCACATTCCCGGCGAGTCCGCCTAGCAGAACCCGGATGATGTCGATCACCGACGACGACGTGGCGAGCGACGCAAGCTCCGACTTGTTCGAGATCGAGAGTTTCTCGACGCAAACGACGTCCTACCCGATGTGCAATAACCATCGTCGAGACTCGCTTGACGAGGCTTCGAGCTTCAACACCAGACGATTAGCCGACACAAGCTGCGGGTTAATGTACTGCAGTACCACACGGGGGAGCCTGGACGAGATGCCGGTAGTGACGCCATCAACAGCCGCGGCAGCCGAATGGTACGAGCCGAGCGAGGCCAGCATCGACTGGAGCGTGACGACGGCGGAAGGTTTGGACAGAGGGAGCGTGATGAACTTGTCGGTGACAGCATCGGAAGTGGATGACGTAAGAATGAGCGGCGGCGGAGGCGGAAGCAATAAGAAGAAAGGGAGTGGGAGTGGGATGTTGTTGAGCTGTCGAAGTGAGAAGGCGGTGAGCGTGGTGGGGCCGAATCCAGTGAAGTGTGTGGCGGGTAGCGGGACGAGGCATGTGAGTAGTAGGACACAGAACGTGAGCAACAACAAGCCACCGCTCGTAGCGAGGTCTCAATCGGATCCATTGTCATTGTCCCTACCTTTCGCGACATAGCGGGAGCATGCTGTTATGGCTCCCTTAAACTAGTCATTTGCTTGCCGCCATTTCTGGTTATCCAAACTCAATCAATACTCTTATTTTCTTTCTTTTTCTTTTTTTCTGAGTTTCTTCTCAAATTGATTTTCTTTCACTACTACTATTTTTTTTGTTTCAATTTTCCAGATTTACTATTTTTTTTGTTTCAATTTTCAAGATTTGTGCGATTTGGTTTGGTGTGTAAGATAACGCTCTTTGATTTGATTAATAGAGTTGATAAAATCCATTATTGACCTATGACTATGAGTATATTATCTATTTATGATGAAAATTGGGCTTCAGCAAATATTCAGGCCCATATTCAGTTATTCGCAAATCATTATAATCAATGACCAAGTAAAAGCAAAACAGAAGCGTACAAACTTGGGGCGCTCACAGTCGCAGACAACAGAAAACAACTGCCACGTTTACTTGAGCAAAAGCAAATGCTTGTATTTGACGACCCGTGGTTTTGGTGTTTTACGGCTACAAGACACCGAAAGCGGAAATGGCTGGCAGCAGCAGAGCATGAAACTGATGGCTTTATTGCGATTTACAATCAATGGGCAGCGGTCCTTCTTCTTTCACAATCCTTATATATAAATAGCATAATTAAGGCATTTGACAAACCAAATCAATCAATTCGCAATTCATAATTCATTTACTTGAAAAGCTCAACTCTCACCTTCTTTCATGGCTTCTCTCGTACTTCTGGTTTCTGAACTTCTCCGTCTTCAAAACCCCAAGATCGCTTCTGTGGAAACAATATTGTGTTCTTGGTCACCCCCTTCTTCATATGTGGAAACTGGAGCCAACAAACACTCGGATCAAGAAATGGTAACGGAAGATCTACAGGAGTCAAGGATTTGTGTCGATATGGTCTGGCCTTAGTTTAGTTTTCATCTTCCTGCGTTTTCTTCTTTGTAAATAGACAAAACACAAACTTTCCCATCATTCTTCCACCTCTACCCAAGAAAAAGCCAAGCAACACAAAGATTGGTAATCAGACGCAAAAGGGTATCTGCGAAGCCAATTCCCGAAGAAAATGAAGGGACTTAACTAAACCTTTTAAGGTTTTGGAATTTCCATCTTGCGGATGCTTACTGAACAGATTGTGCTGCTTGAATGTTTAGAATCATCTAGTGTTCTATTTTTCTTTTCTTTTTCTTATTCTTTTTCACTCTCTCTTTTTACTCAATAGATTCAGTTTCTGTACTACTCTATGGCTATGATTAAAGTACTTAATTTGATCATATAATCATTACAGATGTAAAATCACAACCTTCTCAGTTCTCACTGTGTCTGTGTTTGTAAGTAAATTACGATTCCAACACTCAAAACAGCGAAGTTGCGTAGTTACAAAATTAGGGTATCAAATTTGTAAATTGAGTCGTATGAGCCCCGACACAGAAGTGCTAGGAGGTTCTTTGTGTGTTTCTCCTTTTTGGTGCATCAAACGGCTTTGTTATTTTGAAAGATGCTCAGGCAATTGATTATTGATGTAATTGACACTTGCTGTAATTGACAAAACTTCAAGAAATTGATGTCCGGCACATGAAAATCCCATTCCTAGTTAATAAATTCTAGTAGAAGTGAAAACCAAAATTGTTCATTATTAAATTAGACAAAAATACACATGAAGCTATGGTGACATGAGAATTGTCCTGTTAAGGGTTACCAATGAAGTTAAAAGAAAGGCAAAAACGACTCTGAAGCTGTGCTGTGTGGAAAGGGGAAGGAGAACAACGATTTGGCATTCTGCAAATTTCAGCGATTCCATTGTTTTTTGTATCCTCCTCTATCTCAGTATCCAACAATATAAAAGCCTAAGCAGAACTCACAAGTAAATAAAGCTAGAAAGAATCCCACTTAAGCTAGAGAGGGAGAAGAACTATTTGGTAATCTGCAATTTCAACTAATCCATTGTTTATGTATCTTCATCTATTTCACTGTCCTCAAAAACATACCAGCAGAAACTAACAAAAATAAATAAAGCTAGAAAAGAATCTCACTTAACTCGGTGCAATGATAATGCAATTAGAAAAATGAAATTAACATTATGTAATTTCACCTGACATTATGTAATTTCATCTGTTCCCCGAGGATAACCTATAGCATAAATACATGATCTCAAAGGTATCTCAGCAAAATCATCACAACTATTAAAATTAGTTCAGAAAATAACTAGAAGACAAAATCGCAGCATTTGTTGTATTAGAGTTGGATCATAATAGTCGGGCAGGTTCAGCACTCAGATTACATATGGAAATTACGATATAAAAACACTCTACAAGCATGTTTAGTTTACAGATCCTTGAAGTACATAACATATTTCAGAATGTACTTCTTGAAAATGGGATAACAGAGATCGCTGTGCCATCACTGAGGCCACAAAACACCAATAACAATTGATTGGTAAATATTTGCATTTCATGAAAAAGACTAGGCTCATGTAAATAAAAGTATCTGCTAAAGTTACAAAATGCATCTACCACTACATATACTTAACTTGCAATACTAAATTTAATCACCAACCTTGGTGGTTGATGATGTCTTCAATCAAATGAAAGCTAGAGAGAATGTAATTGGAAAAATGGAGTCATCTACAATGTGCAAGTGAAACTACTACTAGCTACTCAACATAATGTCACAAAATTAACATCGATCTAAGATACATCACCAATATATAAGCAAACAACCACTTCTCACAGCAAGGGATTCGATAATTCAGAATATACAAAGTTTTAAGAGTATTACTACACTTTTTAAGGCTTATTTCTGGTTAAAGAACTTCTCATGTAAAATCATATTTTGTTATTAATCTTGAACTCATACCCAAGCCTTGATTCACCTTATCTCAAAACCAATTAATCAGCATTACTGCACATTTCTCAACAAGGGAAAATCGCCGACCTCTTCAAATTGTAGCTAAATCCTAATTAGGCCCCTCACCACTAATCCCATGTCAGAACAAACATCAAAACAAAGCTCTAAAATGATTATTTAAAAAAAAAAAGACCACCAATTCAAAGAGAAACTTGCTTAGCAAATTCCTACTAGACTCCCTCCAACAGTTTATTAAATAGCTACTCAACAACTAAAGATCCCAATGAAAATAAGTAAGCAAGAGAATCAAAAGGTACAAGACATAGATCACATTAAACATCAATCAAGACATATAACAAGTTGATAAATACAGACAGTACACAAAAGCAAAAGTTGGTTGTTCAATGACAACGATCATAATCCTCCACATTACAAACACAGTGAGATCATCATCAAATTAAAAGTACGATCACAGATACACATATTACCCCAGTAAATGAATAATTAAAAAAACCACCACCTTATGCTGCTTCCTTAGCCACCGATGGGACCTTCTCGTACTCCTGAGCTGGAATCTTCTCGTATCCCATCTTCTTAGGACTTAAATCACCATCATCACCATCGCTGAATTCCTCATACGAATGGCGAGAATCGTGACGGTTGGCAAAGAGGCTCCACGCCAAGTACATGGTAACAGCAGTGAGCGAACCGCACCCGACGCCGAACAGCAAGGCGACGACGACGCTCAGAATATCCTTAGTCCGGTCGCGGAGGGAAGAGAAGTCATAGCCAAAGGGCAAGACGTTGCGGCGCTGTGGGGGGTCCCGGATGAGCGGCTGAGGATCGTCGATTGAAGGGAAAATCGGACGATCGAGAAAGATTAGGGGCCTGCTGCGCGGGTTGAATTGGCGAATCTCGGTGAAGATCGTGACGAATCCACCAGTGGGGTGGTTATTGTCAAAATTAGGGTTAGGGTTAGGGTTAGGGTTAGTTGTAATGGGATTGAGAGAGAAAGAGTAAGAGGAAATAAATAGGGTTTTGCATGGCCTAGCGGAGGCTGAAACTGAGAGGATGCCGATCAAGATTGTGAAACCCAAGAGGAACCGCGCCATTTTTTTTCACAGAAAACAAACACCAACCACCCACCACCACCACCAACTTATTCTTCTTCTCAGATAGATAGATAGAGCCTCTTTGTCTTTGATTAATGAGAGTTTTGGGTCAATTCGGAGTCTAATTGACTATTCACATCAAAATTAGATGCTTTTGGCCGATGTTGGGAATATTATCCACCACTTATGTCTTTATTACCAAATGCTCACATTTTCTTTTTAAATTTTTGTCATTTCTAATGTTGACCTTTAATATATTAGTTATCGAGTTTTTTTTATATGAAAAATATTTTATCTTAGTATTCACACAACCTAGATATACACGAATTATTATTCTTTTTTTTTTATACATATTCCAATATATATATATATATTCAAAATAAAGATAAAAATGTATTGTTAATATTTTATTATTGAGCTGCTAAAATAATTATATTATTTTAATAAATTATTAAATCTCATAAGTACCATGATTCAAATTTAAATAAAAGGAATTAGAAGTCTTGAGACAAATCTAAATTATTTATTAATTAACACTCATACTAAATAAAGTTAATGTTAATATAATTTTAATAAGATATTATACTAAATTAATTAATTAATTAAATTTTTTTTCAATTATATGGACAAATCTGAAGCAATCATCCGACCATATTGATACCACAAAGAAAATCAGTAATCATAGAAATAGGTTAAATTTATAAATTTCTTTTTTTTCTGCAAAGTTTAAATTTCAAAACTTGTTATCACATCTTGATAAAAAAAAAATTATTACAGAATTATTGTAGAAATAAGCATCGAATCTTCCCTCCTTGGATTACACTTGGAAAGTTGAATTTTTGTTGGCAAAGGTTATTAAATTAAAATTATATATTTCTTCGATCACTCTCTCAAATTATTAAAAAATCTGGGGGAGGTTAGTGAAATATTTGCCTTAATAGTACGCAAATACGTTATTTAGAAGAAAAAAAATAACAATACTAATAAAAAAAAAATTAAAATGCATAAAAAAAATATTGTTTCAGTTTCACTTTAAGAGGAGAAAGCAAATTAAAGAATAAAGAGAACCTTCCAGGCAAAGGAAGCGTTCCTCTTCCATCTTTACGAAGAAGCGAAGAGAAGAGAAGCAAAAAGAAGTGGGCAAACATGGGATTACTATCAAACAAGATCAACAGAGAGAAGCTCAAGGCTGGAGATCATATCTATTCTTGGAGGAATGCTTACGTCTATGCCCATCACGGTTTGCTTTTGCTTTTCTCTCCTTTTAATTTTTGTTAGTGATTCTTTGGGTGTTGCATTTTGCTTCAACATTTGTTCAAATTATGTAATTCCATCAAAATATAATTTGATACGGTTGATGGGTTCTGAAGATGATGCAAGATGGCAGAGGGGATTTCTCTAAAATAAAAACATATTAATGAATTCATTAAAATTATCTTAATCACCCATAGATAGAGTTTTTTCTTTTTTAGATTGCATATTTTTTTATGGAGATTCCAGTTATCTCTTCTGTAATTCAATCAAGCTAAGAAACAGAGAGAGTTTTATAGTTGGGTCATCAAAATAGCTTAGGGGACAAACTGTTGGCAGACTTGATAATTTTGTTATATTTCAGACTCGATAGAGTATTTACGCATATCTATATGCAACTACTGTCTCTGCATTTTTGTTTTGAATTGTGTTGTGATATGCCTGCAATAATTGACTGTGGGTTTGAGGAAAAAAAAAGGGTCTTGATGGAGTCGGGTACAATACTTAATAATGGCAAATTGTCTCACAGATTAGAAAAAGATAATCGATTATACGCATGTGTAGAGGACCTTGAATTGTGAAAATGAACTTCAGTGACATGTCATTGCTCCTATTTTCAGTTTACTAAAGTTTAGTGTTAAAATGTAATTGTTTCTCTCTTTCTCTACATTTTCTCCTGACGTGGTCCGTTGGAGTACTTACTAAATTTAATGCTTTGAGCGATTCAGATTGAACAACTTTGACTGCCATTGAAGGTTGCATCTGTAAGCGACAAAGGCTAATGCTTATATTCCAATTTAAACTACCTACTACTTAAGGATGTTTGGAGAATGTGAAATGCATGTTATCCCCATTATATTGAACTTAAAACAACTTTCTCAATTTTTGACAGGTTGATTGGATCAACTGGAATTGCTCCTAAATCCAATCTGATTTTAGTTGAGGAATTGATGATAATATCATAGAACATAGTTGCAGGAACTCTACAACTATTTTCCTACTTTCTATTGTAAAATTGTGTTGATTCATGTGAAGGATGGGGAAGTTTCAGTGATGTCAACAATTTATTTTCATCGTTGTGTATTTTCTATAAAAGCTGTTTTTTATTTTCAAATAGAATGACATCTCAATTCTATTATTCCCATTTTCATTGTTTCCCTGCATTTGTAAATGTGCGACAAAACATACTTGGAATTGAATATTTGATTGCATTGCTCTGTTGATACTTTTCATTCAAGTCATTGATTAGCTTCTTGCTTAATCTGAATTTGACAGTCCATATATTAAATCCTTGACCCGTTATGTACCTTCAATGGTTGGTAATTAGACATTTCAGTGCACCTTAGTTTTCTTAGACATAAGTATCATGTACATGCATTCTATGTACCAACTGGATGGTGAAAAGTAGAAAACAGATTTGCTAACTTACGTTCCTATATGAACCAGGAATATATATCGGCGATGGGAAAGTGATTCATTTCACTCGGGGAGCGGGCCAGGAAATTGGCACTGGAACTGTCTTAGACAGAATCATTTTTAGCTCTTCTCCCGCACATCCTTCGGACAATCCCTGCCCACAGTGTGGTGATAACACAAGGTGTGATGGTGTCCTGCTATCCTGCCTTGACTGTTTTCTTTTCGGCGGTGAACTCTACCTCTTCGAATATGGTGTTTCGTCAGCTTTCTTTCTTGCCAAACCTCGAGGAGGAACTTGCACCCTTGCCACATCTGACCCACCAGAAGATGTCCTCCACCGTGCTAACTTCCTCCTTCAAAATGGCTTTGGCGGCTACCATGTTTTCAAGAACAACTGTGAGGACTTTGCAATCTACTGTAAAACAGGTCTACTTGTTATAACCAGTATCAGTCTGGGTCGGAGTGGACAGGCAGCATCTCTATTAGCTGCTGCAAGCGCTGTTGTTTCTTCACCACTCCGATTCTTGACAACCAGCTTCAGTGGCCTGGCAGCCGTAAGCTACAGTATGTATTGTGTTAGCAGACTTGTTTCTGATATTGGAGTCCGGCGGGATGTGGCTAAAGTCCCAGTGGAGAGGCTTGTTGCCATTCCTAACTTAGACGAGTCCAGTCTTGCAACTGATATTGCCAAAGAAGAATGATTCATTAGGTGCTACCCATTTTCGATTGCCTTTTTTATGCTGGTAACCAAATATGTGAACTTACGGTACAGCTGTGTGCTTTTTTATTGCTTGGATGTTGTCTTGTAAAACCCACCGATTGAATGGGTGATTCAGATGATTCTCAAACTCTTAGTTAAATAATCTTTCTTTTTTTTTTTTTTGACATGGCTAAATAATCTGTTTTGTTATAGTGAGCAACATGACTCCCTACTTGAATACGTGGCGTAAACATTATGAATAGTGCTGAAAATATTGATTATTAAGGCAAGCCATATGACAATGTTGTTCGCCGTAAAATGAACAACATTACCCGCAAAATTATTACATATAAAGGGTAACATTGACTAGTTTCCATATGTTAGTAGCATGATAAATCTCTTGTAAAGAAGTATTATTTACATTAAAGGATGGTTTATTGTATTAGATAGATTTAATGTTTATTATTAAATAATTAAAAAATTAGTCAACAACTATTGTAATAGGTTAAATAAATTTTAATATTTTTTTTTTTTAAAAGAAATTTTGATAAACTTTTTAGAAACTTCTAACCACCTTTTGATAAATTTTGTCAGAGATTTGTAATAATTTATAAGTTAGAAATTATCATAAAAATAAACACTTATCTTCTTTTGAAAAGTCAAATTTGTCTCTTTTGTCATTGCTCACAAGAATGAACTAAAATGTATATATTTCTTTTAATTGGAATATTCGAATAAAAAAATCTCAACTAGTGTTGAGGTGTGATTATTATTATATTATATTTATAATTATATTTTTTAATATTTTGACTAATTTTTTAAGATGTGATTACCATCACATTAAGCTTATAATCACAATATCTTTTTTTAGTGACATTTTTAAAATTAGAAACATTATTACCCAATTATCACATTTTTGCCTTTTTATCAACAAATTTTAAAAATTGGGGCATAATTATAAGAACTTTCAAAATATGGCATCTAGTGTTACATTTCTATCAGTGGCCATTGCTGTTTGAAGAATATCTATTTTACCTTTGAACATGAAAATGGGATTTTACAAATTTACCCTTGCACTATTTTATAAATTCACGCTGATACTAATATTTCTTCCTTTTCCTCCGTGAAAGTGAAAACGAGTCAAAATAAAGAAGGAAAAGACTAAAGAGGCTTCCAGGCAAAGCAAAGGAAGCCATTATTAGCAATTAGCGTTCCTCTGCTTCTTCTCGCAGTCATTCTGTGAGGAGAGAGAAGAGGAAGCAAAAGGGAAAAATGGGATTGCTCTCAAACAAGATCGATAGAGAGGAACTCAAGCCTGGAGATCACATCTACTCTTGGAGAAAAGCTTACCTCTATGCACATCATGGTTTGTTTTTTTGTTTTATCTTCTTTTTTCTATTTGTTTTCTTTTATTTGATTTTAGTAATTAATCACTTTCTAGATCATAATTTGCGATGACACTAATTGAGCCCCAGCTTTGACATGCACAAATCATTATAGTTTAATGGTAAAAGGCTGGCATGCATCTCTACCTCCAATTATGAAGGTCATAAGTTTAAATCCCCCTTTCTCTGTGTCCAAAAAAAAAAAGTTAAGGCTTGACATCTAAGCTTATAAGCAGTGGGGCACGCTTTTATTATTAGTTGGTTTTTGAGGGTGAGTTTACCTAATGTATTTGTAACAATTGTTAACTGAATCCCATATGCCGAGCCGTAACTTAGCGACATGGGACCCAATTAGAATATCTTTCTGAAAATGATTTAAGATTGCAGAGTATTTATACTACCCGCAATACCCTCTCTGCATTTTGATTTGAATTATGTTAGGATATGACTGCAATAATATGACAGTGGTTTTTTATAAAGGGACTTTGATGGAGTAAGGATACAATTCTCTCACATTTTGGAAAAGTGAATTAATTATTTAGCTTCAGATTTTTATGGTTTTTGGGGTTTGGATAATTTAATTTTGATGGGATTCTATTCAAAAGCATATTGTGATTAATAGCACAAAATGGACTTAGTCATATGGCATTGCTCCTACTTTCTGTTTACCAACGTTTAGTGATAAAATTCCATTCTCTTCTCTCAAGATTTTCTTCTTACATGGTGTAAATTCCCCATTTGGATATATATCGTGTATGAGCACCATTTAAGTATGCACTAAAACTAATGTCTAGAGTGATTCAAATTGATTAATTAACTGCATCAATGAACAGTTGCAACTGTAGGCACAAATGGTGTTGCTTATTTTCCAATTTAAACCATCTGCTTCTTAAAGAATGTTTGGAGATTCATTGTGTTATATGAATTGCATGTTGTCCTCATTTTATTGAACTTATAACAATTTTTTCAATTTTTGATGGCTTGGTTGGAGTTCCAACTGGAGTTGCTCTTAAATCTAATCCTTTGAAGGTTTTTGTTGAGGAATTGATGATAATAACATAGAACATAGTTGCAGGAATTTCTTTTAATCGTTGTATATTTTCTATAAAAGCTGTTTATCATGTCAAATAGAATTACGTCTTAAATCTATTATTCCTGCTTTCAGTGTTCCCAAGCATTTGTAAATTTGTGACAAAATATACTAGGATCTTAGCGCAAATAGAAAACATTCTTTGGAATTGAATATTTGACTTTGCTGGTTTGGCGAGATTTTTCATTAAAATCATTGATTGTCTTCTTGCTTAATCTGATTTTAACAGTGTTTATATTTACCATGATGTACCTCCATTGGTTGGTAATTAGACATTTTAGTGCACCTCAGTTTTCTTAGATAAACTATTGAATATCGCGTACAACATTTTAGCACAAAGTTGAAAAAACAGTTTGGCGTGGGAAATTAAAATTCTGTAACAGCTTTGATAACGTACATTCCAATATGAACCAGGAATATATGTCGGCAATGGAAAAGTGATCCATTTCACTCGGGGAGCAGGCCAGGAAATTGGCACTGGAACTGTTTCAGACCAAATGGTTTTTTGTTCATTTACAGCACATCCTAGAGGTAATCCATGCCCACAATGTGGTGATAATACAGGGGTTGATGGTGTCATCCAATCCTGCCTCGACTGTTTTCTTTCTGGTGGCGATCTCTACCTCTTTGAGTATGGTGTCTCACCATCTCTCTATCTTGCCAAACCTCGGGGAGGGACTTGCACCCTTGCCACTTCTGACCCACCAGAAGATGTCCTGCATCGTGCCAACTTCCTCCTTCAAAATGGTTTTGGTTGCTACCATGTTTTCAAGAACAACTGTGAGGACTTTGCAATCTACTGTAAAACTGGTCTACTTGAGAAAACTAGCATCAGTGTGGGTCGGAGTGGGCAGGCAGTATCTTTGTTTGCTGCAAGAAGAGCTGTTGTTTCTTTTCCACTCCCATTCTTGGCCACCTGCTTCAGTGGGCTGGCAGCCATAGGCTATGGTATGTATTGTGTTAGCCGATTTGTATATGATATTGGAGTTCGACAAGATGTGGCTAAAGTCCCGGTTGAGAGGCTTGTTGCCCATCCTAGCTTTGACAAGTCAAGTCTTGCAACTGATATTGTCAAAGAAGAAAGATTTATTGGGTTTTATGCGCATACGAGGTGAAGTATGCAAAGTTACATTTTTTAAATATCTTTGGTTTCTTTTGTCCAAAATCAAATATCTCATTGCTCTTGGGGTGATAGAGCTCCTCGTATATGTAGAAATATGCTCTTCATCATAACTTGGTTAATTACAATGCGATATTCATTTACATGAGCAATGCTAGCGTCGAACTATTAAAACAATAAAATTTAATTGATTTTTTAAAGCAATGACTGATGCAATTAAGATCGACAGCAGCACTCTTCTTATTTACATTTATCAGCTGCCGTGATACCAATTAACTAATTTCGAGCATGTCGAGGTGCTTTTATACTAATTTAATGCTATTTCGGACTACTCTTTTAGATGATCGATGTCTTTGTATGGCAAATGGCTTTTGCTCTTCCTTTTCTGTCAACCAAGAAAATAGTAAATCGCAAGAAATTTGGGATATTCCTGTTTTCCTTTTCAGTGCTCAGAGCCGAATACACATCATGTTTCCCCTGGAAACTAAACAAATTTATAGAACTGCACAATGTTTTTGCATTGCTTAGTTCTTGGTCCTGTAAAACCAGTGACTAAAAGGCCTTCTTCGGATAATTCACAATCTCAGTTAATTACCCTCATCAAAGAGAGAGAGTAAAGGCTAGATTATGGCACTTGAGATATGATGATACTCAAATTAACACAAAAGATATAAATTATCTTTGTTCTCATTATTTTTCTCAAGGACAATTTCATAAGCACCAAAGATAACCTCAAAACATAGTAGTTGCTTTTTGTGTCCTTGATGATGTTCAAGTGCAATTACAATTAGGAACAACAGAAGGAATTTTGTGCTTAATTACTTGCATGCAACATAAATTTCATGGTAAATTTACTTATCCTCTGATTTACAAGTAAATCCATAAAGATTCAATGCCAAGCTAAATGTCTTCTAATGCCATCTAGTAAGGCCACAAATCAACTCCACCAGGCTTCTTGACAAGGATCTGATTATATTCAGGCCTTGACATCTGCAAATAATTCATCCCATTATATTAGTGTTTCATAGCATGCACAAATATGTATGAAGTTTGAGCAAGTAAATACAGTCATGAGTTGTGAAAATGCTCTAGTGAGCTAACCACAGCCAGATTTCTAGATGTGATCAAAATCAACAGTTCAACACTAGAAGTGTATCGCTTAAGACTGTGAGAAGACAGAGAAAGGTTCAGATCATATGATCAAGTACAGATATTAAATTTTGACCTGCCAGATTATTACCACTGAAATGTGACAGCACCAAAATGTGAAACATCATGAGTAATGATCTTTCGAATGTCTGTTTGTCCAGATATTGTGAAGTCAATATCCTTTGTGTGTGCATGTTTTCTCTCAATGTTCCGGGTTCAGAAATTGTGATGAAAGCAGCAAGATATAGCTGCAAAAGGTCACAATATCAACAGCCAATGGAATTGGATGCTCTTTTACATTTCGTAACTACCATCTTCAGAGAATCAGTGGATAATTGGCACATTCGGGACAGAATTATGAAGCAAAAATCATATGAAATACTGTTGTCTAAGTTTATGTTCCCGGCAAAGGGAACGCATTTTAACTAACAATTCTGCATCTCACAAGACAAACAATCGTCACAAGACTCCTAATGCGGCAGAAGCTTATACAATTTGAGCTTATCTACCCAAAATGGAGAAGCGATTCTATAATACAAATTTCAATAGAATCAGGATCCTCTTCTAAACTAAGCTTTACCTAAACTTTAAACATCTTTGTGTAGGCATGAGTGGTCCAAAATCTATTCTTTTACTATTTTTTCTTTTTAGAAACTACCAATCATATGCTAGTTATAAGGTTAAATGAAAACTTACCTTAGAAAAGAATCCGAATCTATTTCATTAACCCCCTCCAAAAAAAAAGAAAAAATTCAACACTTCTTATGGGGTCTCTATATATCGTCGAATCAATCTATTTACATTCACTCCATTTAGATCAAACAAAGGGTTTATAGGAATTCAAGAAAGAAATACAAACGAACACTTTAAGCAAGAATCTGACAATCTTGTGCTTAAGAAGCTGATTTGATTTGTTACATGTTCTTTTTATCAATTCATCTCATTTTCTTAATTAGATAATATGGGTTAATTACTGTCTAATCTATTGATTGAGTTTTTGCAATACAAGAGAAGATTAATAAGAAATGAGAGAGAGAACGCGACGTACGAGATCTTTGAAGATAAGAAAAGCAACGATGAAGAAAAGAACAAACAGAATCTCAAACTCTGCAAGTCTTACGAATCCAAACACCGCAGCCACCGCCCTACTCAACGCCGAGCCCAGCTCCCTGTCCCTGTTCCTACTCTCCGCTCGCCCCCTTCCCATTTCTTTCTTCTTCCAATCCAACAAACGAAATTTCCAAAGTTCGCTCAGTCAGCTCCTGAGTCTTGACTAACAGAATTTTTAACTTGCATTTTTTCACTTGGTTATGAGCAATGCAAATCACTGTGGGCCACAATTATACTGGGCTTTTCTCGGGCCTGTATTGTTCAACCCGAAACCCAGAAAAACAAAAAGACCGGTATCTCATTAGT
Organism: Ailanthus altissimus; assembly: GCA_946807835.1. Classification (NCBI taxonomy): domain Eukaryota; kingdom Viridiplantae; phylum Streptophyta; class Magnoliopsida; order Sapindales; family Simaroubaceae; genus Ailanthus; species Ailanthus altissimus. Next base: position 480,541 of record OX327709.1, read on the forward strand.
CATTTACGGATTTACCTTCCACTTTTTATTATATTTAATTAAAAAAATTAATAATATATATTTTTTAATAACTCCAATAAATTTCCAATTTACTCTTATTATCACTTCCAATATTTTTTTTTTTAAGTTTTTATTTTGTGCTCACCTCCGCAAGAAGAAGAAGAGAGATGGCTTTCAATATTTTTAATACACTCTATTATTTACAACATACAAATAATTTTTTTAATAATTTCACTTTATTATTTTTAAAAATTATTATCTCTTTAGATATTAACATACTTACAAAACTAAAAGTTTAACAAGTATAATAGATATTAAAGTTTATGATATATTTGTAAAAGAAAAAATATTACATTATATATATTTTGAAAAGTATTACCTATATGTATAAGTGTACTTAGGAATTTTTTTATACCTATTTTGGGTAATTTTATATAGAGAAATATTTTTTTTAAAAATCACCTAAAATTAGAAATGGGGATTGATTTGATAAAATAAGGAGGTTAAATAGCACTACTCGAAAAACTGAAAATTATGGTACTGTAGATATGGCCTAATTAACATTGGGCCTCACTCGGACATGACTAACTTAAATGTCAAACGGGCCTAGGCCCAGTATTACCAAGACCCTTTTTCACGATCCAATGAAAGAGCCGTTATTAGAGAGATTTGAATTTGAAAAATGACCTGGCAAATTAATTATTTTATATAATCAAGTATTAAGAAACATTAAAAAAGTGTAAAAACAAATGAGGTGTGAGTGGAGTCAGAACAGAGACGACAGAGAAGGCGACACGACACGACAGACATTAGATTCATGATTCTTCATTTCATCCAACGGCTCTTCTTTCTCTCTAACGGACACATGTGACCGCTCAAATTTTGAAATTTCCCTTTCTCTCTCACTCGCTCATCTTATTTTTTGAAATCGAATTCTTCTCGGACAACGCACCCCTCTCTTTTCTTATCCCCTTCACATTTAACTCATTATTCATTAACTCTTTCTCACTGGTTTCGTTTTGCTTTGGTCTATCTCTCTTTATCTCAAATATTCTTTGTTTGTTTTTGTTTTGTTGTTGAAATGGGTAGTTGTTTGACGAAGAAGAAAGATTCCTCTTCGTCTTCGGTGGCAGCTGCTACAGTTCCTGTTCCTGTTCCTGTTTCTGCTCCTGTTAAGTCATCAACGGTGACTGTAGATCCAAAGAAGCTCGATGATAGTACCCAGAATGTGTTGTTATCAAAGCAAGAACCCAAGAAAAAGGATAACGAAGCAAAACAAGAAGACGGGTTAGTGAAGAAGGAGATATTTGTGATCAAACACAGGAAGAGCCACGACAAGCGCTCGGTTATTCCTCAACAAAATGAAGAAGCGGATGCGGCGGCGGCTGTAAATGTTGTGGAAGTCGAAAGGGAAGAAATTGGAAATGGTACTAGTATTCCTAATGGCGTGGTGAGAACATCGAGCTGCACTAAAGAGGAAGTTGATGCGATTTTAATACAATGTGGGCGGCTGAGCAGGAGCAATTCGTCTGGGAAGACGGCTTCTTCGGCAAGAAAGTACTCTGGGTCGAAGAGGAGTTACGATTTTGATCATGACAATGAACGGGAACGTGATGGGGGTGATGATAATAGTATTGGGGATGTGAAGAAGAAAAGTAGCGACGATGATCAAGATCAAATCCAGAGGCAGCATAGGCCGCGGCATCGGCAATCGAGCAGGCAGTCTCCGGCTTCGTCGTCTCACGGAAGGAGAAGGACACCCAGTAGAGAAAGAGAGCAACAACAATCACAACAGCGGTCCGGGAGCACAGAGAGAGGTGGCGGTGGCAGCAGCAGCGGACGGCGCGTGAGCAGGTCGCCAGGTAGAAGATCGGAAAACAATCAAGTTAATGCGACAAGTGCAAATGCTAATACTAATAGGCCTGGGAAGTTGGTGTCAGTTCCTGCTAGTGTTACTTGCTTGGTGATGGACAAGAGCAACAACAATGGTCCTGTAGAACCAGCAACAGCAACAAATGCTACTTCCATTAAGAGGATCTCTGTTAAGAGAAATGCTGGCGAGGCTGTTGGATCAAGGACGGCTGCGTCGCCTCGCTCGCAGTCACCAGCCAGAACAAATGCTAATAGTGGTAAGAATTCGAATGAGAATCAGCAGCAACAACCTTGTCTTAGCCGCAACTCCTCAAGAAAAGCTGAGCATTCTCCCTACAGAAGAAACCCCTTGAGTGAAATCGACCCCAACGCTCTCTCTCACCCGCAATCAGCCTGCAACAACAAGACTTCAAGTGCTAATAACAACAGAGGTTATAACAAAAACAGAGAAACTGAAGGAGATGGTGTTCTCTATCAGGTACTGCGTAACTTCTCTACTAATTATAGTGTTGCTGAACCCTGGAACTGACTAGATCTGGAACCCTGGAACTAATTTACCTAAATGAGTAATCTTTAGAACTCAATGTTTGTACTAATGCTAGCTAACCTTTAGGTTGAACAGATTTTCCTTGCGTAGGACTATTATTGATGAAATGTTCTCTTGTCCAATTCCTATCTTAAAAATTTTGCAATTTGCAATATGGGGATTAAGCATTGTCTGCTGATGTTAATTTACCCTAATGGACCTTGATTGTAGACTCAAATTCAGAAGCCAAATTCTGAAATTCTTGCTCAAGGGACTAATTCCAAAGCCAGCAGCAGAGGTACACTAAACAATAAGGTTGCAGGTATGAATATTATAGAGAGGGAGCACCAACAACAGATTCTGGAAGAGGCTAAGACTCAGCTACCAATGACAGGAAATGCCATGGTAACCTCAGTAGCTGAAAGCCAAAAACCCCAATCTTTAACAAGAAGTAGGTCCTCAAGGCGGTCCAGGGACCTCGACTTTAATCCCGAAACTTTACTGAATCCCGCACCATCATATGCTGCATTGTTGCTCGAGGATATTCAGAACTTTCACCAGAAGAACACTCCTTCAGTTTCACTCCCAGCTTGTGTTTCCAAAGCCCACTCCATCCTTGAAGCAGTCGCTGACCTCAACTCAACTACAAGCTCCAATCTATCTTGTGCATATTCTGAGGACAGAAAAACCCCTACGGCAGATCAGTCCAACAACAAGAATGCATACAACTTTTCTGCTGGGATTAATCTTGTTGGGAAGAAAATGACAGAGGCTAAAGACCCTTTTGTAGAATCTGAGGTTTTCGCCACGGATGATCTGATGGAACCAAGTTTTCACAGATATGTAACTGTGAGAAGAGGCGGCGGTACATTAGGAACAGTGGATTTGGATGAGCAAGAATCATCAGGCAGCAACAGCTTTGTGAGTGGTAGTCAGCAGAACTGGAACTTCTCATCTTCTTCATGGGAACCTAATTCAGCCGATTCAACAGATCGTTGGACATCAAGATCAAACACAAAAGAGGAGGACCAGAGTCCACTAGGTTTCCAGAGACACGCCGCCTTGCCTGAATCGGGCAGAAAGGGATTTAGTGGGAAAAAGAGAGACACTGATTATCAGCAGGGTGGAAATTGGCGAGGCCGAGTTCCTGTTGTGGCAGCTGCTGCTTCAACATAACACGTTGAATTGCATATGTAATTGGGTAGTTTTCAGTTGCAGACGTTGATGTGTTTCGTGGTTGCAAACTTGCAACCAATTTCTTGTCTTATTTAAACGATCTTTTGTTCGGTTAAAGAAGATTTGTTCTCTCATTGATTTGTTCTCTCATTGATTTGTTTGTTTCCTGGCCTGAAAATGTTCATAGTGTTGTTTTTCTTTCTGGCATGTTTTATGGATGGTAGTTAATATCATTATTAATGCCTTCATAGAGTGTCAGTGTTTGATGCATCAAAGTTTGTAACACAACTTAAAGATTGTAATTTCTGCAAATCGTTTATTTGATTTTTGGCTCATACAAATCCTTCCAACATTTACTTAAAAAGGACTTGCAACAGGATTCTCGGTGGTTGAAGCTTTGATTAAAATGATTTATAGGGTCTGTTAGATGGTAATTTCTCTTGTTCCTGGTAGTACCACTCGAACATTGTACTTGTATTGAAGACAGCAGTTCCACTTGAACATGGAAGATTGTTCAGGAAATTATATTGAAGATTGTTGAATACACAAAAAAACAAACAGTAAAGGATTAATGGGGCATTCCGAGAATTGAACTCGGGACCTCTCGCACCCTAAGCGAGAATCATACCACTAGACCAAATGCCCACCTGTAATTTTGTACGATAACAATGTAATTGTGAAGGTAATTTGGCTGTTAATAATGGAAGATACAAGCCTGTAAATGAAATCCATGTTGACCAAATCCAAAAAAAAAACTAGAGGATAAATGGGGCATTCCGAGAATTGAACTCGGGACCTCTCGCACCCTAAGCGAGAATCATACCACTAGACCAAATGCCCACCTGGGATTTTGTATGTTAATAATGAAAATTCTGACAGTTATTTGGCTGTTAGTAATGGAAGATACATATCTGTAAACGAAATCCATGTTGACCAAATCCAAGAGGAAAGAACACATTTGAATGGCATATCACATCCTTACAAAATCTTTCACAGATAGATCCACAATCTAAATCCTGCCATTGCTAAATCTAGAGGACATACCAATACTTCTACTATGATAGTGCCTTGAGAGGGGTAGCTTCATCAATTCAAAACCTCGATTAGCTATAAGAGTGATCCCAACTGATCCAACTTGCATTTACAGTGGCAGAACAATGAACTCATAATGAGAACCCATGCTCTATGCTTTTACGGTTCCATTCTTCTTTAGCTTATATCTGTCTTTCCATATATATGCTCGCCGTTTGGTGTATATATATATTTCAAGTTGAGAGGTGCTGCCTAGACTTCTGAGCCAATTTCTCTCTCAGCCTCATTTTCATCTTTGCAGACATGTTCATGCCTCCATGTTGACCATACCGACCATATGCTTTTTACTAAACACTGTCCTGAAAATTAACCAAGTATATTGCAATCACCGTAACAACGGCCCCAACCAGTTGCACCAGTGAGAATGTCTCACCAAGATATAGAAACCTTTACCATATAAATCCAGATATTAAAAAAAATCAATCAAAGCCACCCTAGAAGTCAAATTATAGACACCTAGAGAGGATTCATACCTACGCATATATAGGGGGGAAAAAAAGGGAAATATTCATCAGACAATTAATCATAAGATTTCTTCAACTTATTTTCAGTTAACAAAATTATATTTTTAAGGATAGTGTATACAGTTGTACTATCTTTTCTGTATTCTATCTTGTTCAGAGTTACATGACCTTACCCAAATATTGAAGCAAACTTCGGTGCTAGAAAGGTGAGGGGACTGAGCTTTGTCAAGCTACCTGTACCATATAAGCAATTCAAATCAAAATTCTGAAAGAGGGCTGAAAAGATTAGACTTAGGTGTTATGAATCAGGTGTGAACTAGAGATGAATTAAAAGAAAAAGGAAAAAAGATATCACGATAATCCTATGAGTTGCATAATCGACACTCACAAAGAATGAGAATAAGATAGCAAGAAGAGCCAAATATAAATATGATTGTCAGAATAGACCATAACCTTTAGTTGCACTGTAGAAGCACACACCATAGCTGATAGCCCTTCCAAATGAAGAGGTATAAAGTAGAGCCAATATATCACTTGACGTAAGCTCCTTAAGATTCCCACTGAAGGCAGGATCATGGTTGAGAACAGAGATTACTAGGAGAGGGAGACTGCCAATGACCATGGGCTACATAAAATGTGCATTGTCAGAATAGACCATAACCTTTAGTTGCACTGTAGAAGCACACACCATAGCTGATAGCACTTCCAAATGAAGAGGTATAAAGTAGAGCCAATATATCACTTGACGTAAGCTCCTTAAGATTCCCACTGAAGGCAGGATCATGGTTGAGAACAGAGATTACTAGGAGAGGGAGACTGCCAATGACCATGGGCTACATAAAATGTGCATTGCATTAGCTCCACAACCTCCGCCTAATTTATTGAATTTCTGACATAACAGATAGGCTATATTCACAATAATGTGCGACCCACTACCTAGATACCGACTGCAGACAGAAATCACCAAATCAACATCTATAAGATCAGCTATGTGATATACTACTTTTAGAGAAGGAACAACCTACCCATCCGGTTGCCATAACTGGATCAGAGCACTTTGAAACCCAACGGACCATCACGGTGCTGACTGCCATGCTCTGAGCTGCAAGGAGCATCCACCACTCCCCACTTCCCCATAATGAAAAATTACTCTCATCAAAAGTAAGTGCAGGTATCTGCAGAATAGATCCATCATTATACAAAGGCAAGGATTCAAGAAAAATAATTTTAAATGGCATAGTTTTATAAATATTGGCAAGAAATTCTTTCTCTTTTTTTTTCAAAGGAAAAAGTCATTAGGATCCTTATGTCAAAATGGAGGAAAATTTTTAATTACAATGATGACCGTGAATTGAATCCATAACTAAACTTCCTACAAAACATTGGCTCACCAGCAGGCAATTGCTCATTGAACCCGCTCTCCGTAGAAACCTTAAAGCTAGCTCTACAAATATTGCCTTTACTTGACAAAAAACCAAAGAAACTAACTTTGAGATTTAAGAATTGCTAAAAAAGCAGCAAACAGATCCATTATGAACAACCACACCCGACATGAAAGTTGTGTAGTTTCAGCCATCAATTTAGTGTATTTAAGCACGTTCCAGAGGTGTTTTCAGTAATCACAATGAGATATCCAGCTCCAATGTACAAACACCAAAACCAAAAGCAGAAATGTTGTAATTAAGCAGAAAACAAGAATTGCAACTTAAGTTTGGAAGCTAGTGTTATAACCTCAAGAAGGAAAAGTCCTATGACACCAAGAACCAGGCCTGCAGCTCCAACTAATCCGACGGACTCGCCAAATAACAAAGATGCAAGCACGGCTACTGATAATAGCCGTGAGTCAATTATACCCGATGAGGGTAATGCAAACAAAAGATGAAAATAAAATTTCAGTTTGCACACACAAAAAATGGAAAATTTCTCACCTAAAGGCACTTGATTCAATAAAATTTTGCAATGGAACTAAACATTTCAATAATGAATTTGAAAATCAATAAATTAATCTAGCATTAGCATAAAACATTAAACATACTTACGCTACCCAAACCTGCAGAAGTTCTCTGTAAACCCTGAGCAAGAAATCCCTGTTCCATCATCGTCATCAATATAATTAATTAACAATTACATAAAAATTGTGAAGCTAAAGAAAATCAGTAATGTTTAAGAATAAGACCTGAAAACAGGAAGCATCAACAAGAGCAAAGAAAAAGATGGAAAGCCAAGCAGTGAATCCAGAGGGAAGCTTTCGACCTTGAGAGCCTGCATAAGCAATGAGCAATTTACCAGCAGGAATGAGACGAAATGCAGCCACAAACAAAGTGCCAACCTTGGGCAAAACCTCTTTCATTGCCACCATTGCTGTTCCCCAAAAGAAGAATGGTGACACCAAAACTGCCCATTCTAACAGCATCCCCAGCTCCAATATTTCTTCTTCTTGTTGTAGTTCTTCCTCTTCTATTTCAGAGACTAAACACTCCACGTCCGCGCCTGTTCCCACACAATCAACCGTTGATGATGATGGTGAATCCAGCTTCATATTTTTTGTTACTTGTTGTACAATTGGTGACAGTACTGAGCCTCCTCTTGCATGAATGGCATGGAGTGATAGCAACATAAGAAGGTGATGAAAGCGAAGAAGGTGAGTGCAACAGAGCATGAGCAGCATGCCATGGTTTTTGGAAAAGATGATGAAAATCTAAGCTGAAATGAAGTGTTGAAGCTACAAGAAGCAGAAACAGAGGTCCAGGAAACCATTTTTACTCTTTTGAGTAAGCTTTTTGCACGCAGCAAATGATGAAATCATATTTAGTGATGCTTGCGGTCAGTGATGATGACACGTCATGCGAATGTGCAAAATATCACAGAGACCAATTCTGTATGTAGATGCGCTCATAACGTGCAATGCACGTGTTTGTTTACTTCTTACATGGTCCTTTAGATATTTTTTTTATTAATTTGGCACTTTTTTTTACGCCCTTACAATTATCCAAATTATCATATTTACCCCTTTAGCTTCAAAATTATTATGCGCACTCTTTTTTTTTCTAATTTGGAGGGGATTTGAAAATATATTTAACTTCTCTCAGTTTATACCAAAATGATAAGAAAGCATTTAACTTGTATTAGATTAGGGAATATCATCTGAAAATATATTCTCTGTCTATAAATGTATGTGTGTCAGTGTGTGTTTGTTTGTGTTTTTTTTTTTTTTTTTGGGTGTGTGTTGTGTAAAATTTAACAGTAGTTCACATTTTCTTGGGAATTTCTTGGTTGGAAAAGTATAGAGATAGATAGAGAAAGAGAGGGTCTTTATTCAATTGATTTGATTAATTAAGACGCAAAAACAACATATAGTTTGCCAAAACTTGTTGATTTTTCCACTAATGTGAGAGTTTTTAAAATTAAAATATCCATATATCTATATATATATTCCTTTGCATGACTTGCCTACTTTAATAATTACATACATATTTATATTTGATTCATAATACATATGGTGTTTTTTTAAAATATATATATATATAATTATTGCATGTATATTGGTCAATAATATTGCATCGCCAAATATAATAGCTCCTTTGATATAAAAAAAATTAAAATAATAAATAAAAATAGAAGAAATGATAATAACACTGACATTTTTTTGATTATTTTCATTGAACTAATCATATCTTATTACGTCAAGTAATGATACCAATGACTTTGTATGATTATTCTTTTTTTAATATAGTATATGAAAAACTTGTATTATCTACATCTCCCTCAACTTATGAAAGGAATTTCATTTTTACAGTAACATTCCTTCTTCTTCTTCTTCTTCTTCTTCTTCTTCTTCTCTTTATTTATATGCTTATTTGTAAGGATATGATTTCATATGTTTTAACTAATAAAATGTTTTATATATATATATATATATACATATATTGATAGAGTCCTTCTGAAATGCGGACATTTGCATTTTACAGTAACATTCTGACATTTGATTATTCAGAAAATTTCTAAAAAATAATAAATACTGAAATGGTGAGGGCAGGCAATAGGCATGAGAATGAGATCAATAATCATCACATGAACTTTGGTGTTGAGCTAAGTCAAAAGTTAGTAGGTGAAGGGTAGCGTAGCTACATTAATTGACTATTTAAATTACAAGCATGACTCAGTCCTTGCCTTTACTTCTCAATCAAACAATTAATAGAACCTTCGAAGAGCGTAACAATATTGTCATTGAAGACTTACAATTTTTGGTTAATTAATCAAACTTTGCTATATATATATATATACACACACACACACTTCCTTTTACGAAGTGTAAGCAAGTGGTTACTTTTACTTGCAAAATTAACCAATCAATCTTACAAATATTGAAAATCACAATTACATATGCATTTTCCAATCATATACATTAAGAAAAACGAACCACCCCTAATGCTTGAGATATATACAAATCTTTGTAATGCTTTGAATGTTTAAAAGGCCATTGATATATGATTGAATAAGTAATTATTTTCTATTGTTTAAGGATAATGCATTGACCATAATTTAGAAGAAAAAAAAAAAACTTGCTTGGTCATGTTTATATTGAATACTTGATAGCATATTCGAAGAAAAGGGGAAACATTTCAATTGTGACCGTCATTGCAACTTGTGATTAATAATTTAACACCCACCTCATGATCATGAATGACCCATAATTAAATATTAAATATAAAGGGGAAAAAAAGAAACAAAAATCAGAATAGCTACTTTCAATCCAAATTTTTGTTTCTTTTTATTGACTTTTTTTTTGTTGGTATCTAAAATGAGGGTTCTGCAATTTGTTCTCACTTGACCTCATATATACCAAAACCCTAGCTAACATACGTGGTTGTGGAGTAATTGGTAAAAGCAAAAAATCTCATCAGAATTTTATTCAGAAAATAGAATTTATTACATACAAGTTTCCTTATAACACGTGTGAACATTTGATCATCAAAGCGTATAAATTGTGTGTGTATGAAGGCATGCCGTTTGCGAAGCAGACGCGTGATTGAATTTGAGAAACGTAAGAGAAAAAACATGTGCCCTTGAAAATTATTCAACTGTCCTCATATTGGTCACTTTATTAATACAACTAGCTTTGCCAAATAAATTCTCTCTCTTATATTAGAAATTTCAATACCCTTTTTGATCATCCATTGATTCAACTACTGTATAGTTTTTTAAAAAAAACAACTTTGATTTTGAGCGAAAAAATTATTTGCAATAGTTGAATCAAATGGCTGATCATCAACAGAAAATCCATCCGGTCCAAGAAGATATCGAGGCGCCGCAGACGCCAACAGCTCCATTAGTCCCGCGTGACGCTTCCAAATCCGACAAGGGCGATCCTGTTACTGCTTCATCAGAACAGCAGCAGCAGCCGCCTTTCCGACGTACCATTCCGGTGACACACTCAAGACCACCCAAGAGAAAGAGGAGCTGCTGCTGCAGGTGCTTCTGCTGGACTGCTTCTTTGCTTCTGATCCTGATCATCATCGTCGCCGCCATTGCCGGAATCCTTTACCTCGTCTTCAAACCGAAGCTGCCCAAGTACTCAGTCGACAGGATGCAAATAACCCAGTTCGTATTCAACGGGGACTCGAGTTTACAAGCCACTTTCAACGTCACAATCACAGCGAGAAACCCTAATGAGAAGATAGGGATATATTACGAAGGGGGGAGCCATATAAGCGTCCATTACAAGGAAACGAAGTTATGTGAAGGATCATTGCCGAAATTCTACCAGGGGCATGAGAACACGACGGTGCTTAACGTGCCGTTGACGGGGCAAACGGAGAACGCGACGGCGCTGGCAACGTCGTTGCAGGAGCAGCAGCAGGAGACGGGGAACGTGCCGTTGAATATTAGAGTAAAGCAACCGGTTAGGGTTAAGCTCGGGAAGTTGAAGCTGATGAAGGTGAAGTTTTACGTGAGGTGCAGGGTGGTGGTGGATAGCTTGTCGCCAGATAATTCTATTAGAACGCAAAGCAGTAGCTGTAAGTTTAGATTTAGGCTATAAATTAATACTTTAATTACTAGATTTTATATATATATATATGGTTTTATGTTGATTTTCATTTTTTTTATTTTTTCACCTATAGCTGTCGTCGTCTTATTGAATACTTTTATTTTCATTATTTTTTTTTATATTTTCCGTAATGGAGAACTCTCTGTGTATGTGATTTTGTCCTCCATATATATACACTACGCTATATTTATTTGTATTATGTATCAGACTCATTCGGGCCCAGATTTTTTATATTCTTTTCATGCATGAAGAATAGGCAATTTTTGAAATACGCCCAATAACTTCTTATTTGCAAGTTTTTTAATATTCTCAAGACTCAAAAAATTTTAAGATTACGCCTCTCAAGGGCGAGTAAAGTGAGAAATGCCTTCTTTTTTTGGTCATCAAGTGATTTCCTCTCAACTGTAGTTCAAATAGTTAAAAAAAAAAGAGTTATAGCGCCATATTTCATCTAAATAGATGCATTTATCTATTTTAATAAACTGAATTGTAATCGAAAACAGTCGAGAATTTTCAAATTCTACTACGCCATATTTCAATTTAGGCTTTGATGGAGCTAAATGGCAGGCGGATGGCTCTAAGATACTGAGATCCTTGACTTTTCAGATTAAGTGCGAATGAGTAAAGTCAGAAGATGGTGGGAATTAACCTAAAAAGATGCCCCCACATCAATTAATTAGACGAGTAGGAGTAAGACCACAGCTGCTGAATTAATTCATTCATTCCACACCAATTTCAAAACATGGGGTTTATTCGTAAAGTTTTCACTAACCCATAAAATGACTTCCAAAAGGAGGTAGAATATACACACGACACAAAAATATTGTACCATCTTTTTAAGTGAATAACTATTTGTATCAGTTAACTCATTCATAATACTGATGTGATGGTATTTGCCAATATAAGCCCTGAATATGTTTTGCAAAACTCTCTTTCGCACATGCCGTATCATCTGCGGTATCGATGGCGTTTGAAGTTGAAGTATACGTGCAATATCCCGCGTTCAAATGTGCACTTGAAACCTTTCTTATGAGAATATTCCCACTCCTTGTTAACAATTTTGAATGCCTGTAATTTGAACATGACGAGTGAGAATGAGTATAAGAGTAACTGAATCCTTCTATAGAATACGACGCAACAAATAGGAAATCAAACCCTATTGTTAGACTACCAGATTTTGATTAAGTTAACAACTTACTATGTCCTCATAAGGAGGCCCCGCATGGAACCTCATGATGCATGTTTCACCATTGCTTCCATCCTTCTCGATTGTGTATACAGGCGCCTTTGTCTTGTCAACAAGATCTGGATAAAATATATTAAATTTATATCCTTGCACAATCTTTGGAGGTGGGTTGTCGTGGTCATAGTGAGTCTGATTATATTTGTTCCATTCATATCCAGTGTGCACACGGTTGAAGTACTTTGGTTTTCTAGGCCTATATTTGTCATGCCACCAATATACCTGCAAATCCAAAGTGATTTTTGTAAAAAAATCACAAAATAATAAGAGAGGACTTAGAAGCAGAAAATATATGGAAAAAGGATGCGCCTAAACAAAGGAAGACGAGGAAAATGGACGACAAGACGACCCACCTGTGAGTCCAGGTTCACTTCTGCACCAGACCCCAACATTGCATCCCCTTCTTCCATGGCTCCCATAGCTTTCATGGCTTTCATTTCAAAGTTATCTTCAGATGGGGTTGGCTTTGATGCCATAACTTCTTGAATTCGCCTTTGCTGCTCTTCCAACACAGCTATTCGTTTACCCTCCTGTCAATATAGCAAAGCACTCTACAGTTAAGAAAACAGGTTCTGACTCATAAGCTTCTTAAAATAGAAAACAAAAGCATCATTTTTAGACAAGTTACCAGTAAAACCCTGTCCTCTTCGGGGTCAATGGCTTCTTCATTTTCATCACCATGTAATAGTTCTGGTGAAAATGATCCAGCCTCTTCTTCTGCCTCATGACTCTCTTCCTTCAATATAGGTTCTGGAGAAAAATTGCCAGCATCTACATGTCCAAAATATTAGCTAACAGTTACTGATGCAACAATATTAAAAAAGGGAATCCGAATTTTACCATAACAGAAATAACATACCCTCATCATCATGCTGAATATCCTCCTCTTCAAGCTTCAAACCGGAATTAATATCAAAATTTTCAACCTCCAAAGGTTGCTCAAGGCATTGCAGATGCTTACGCAGCATTTTAGCATGTATTTCCTTCAAACAAGCCTATAATTGCAGCAGATTACGAGTAAAGTCCGGAACAAGTTGAACATTATATAGTAAAAAAATTCAAAATGTTTTGAGATGAGTACCTTTGCCTTGTAGATATGAAGTCGTTTAAGAATGGCTTCCCAATACTCAACCACCTTTGCTGTGCCATCACGCATCTGTGATGCAATCTTATTTTGTAATGCTTCAAGCTCCTTGTGAGTCTTCCCCTCTAAAAGGTTCCTGACATCTGCTTCAATGCTAGAATGCAGCCCTCTTTCTTCTGCGAGCAACTCAGCAGGAGGCTCCTCCCCACGCACCCGAGCTCGATCTAGTGCATCCTTCTTCTGTGATTCAGCTAGCTCCCAATCACAAACAACCATAAGCGCCTGTTGAATTACACATGTCAAGGCACTGCCTATTCAACTCTTAATGTAACAAGTAACAACAGCTTATTTTAGCCAATAAATAACATGATATAGACAATTTCACCAGCCATAGTCTTCTGGTAGTAACCACAAGAACTAGTCCAAGTAATCATATCAAGATAAACCCTCTACTATTTTTCTCAAACTAGGACCAAGTTCTATCATATATAGCTTAGGCAAATTCTGGAGGGGATGCTAGATGGAAAAGTGTGTAAAAGAAGTTCCTGAATGCAAATTTCTGCATGTATAGCTTGAGATTTATAGCTCCCAGTAAAGAATAGAAGCCTGTAAAACAGTCTAAAGTGATAATACCTCCCAGTACTCTATACGAGTTGGTGTTGCCCTATCCAAATCCAGATACATCTTGATATCATCACGAAGCTCTTCCATCTCTTTTACTGGCAAGCCCTATATTAAAGAATACACATCAAATGCCAATGTGAAACAGTGGTTATGCATTGCATGTTTGTCAAAATGCTATTAGATCAAAACTGAGGTTACAGCATATAATCACCTTGAAAACTGTGTACGGTTCATGTATTTCAATGTCCAAATCATCTGAGCCATTGAGATGCTTGCACAATATATCAATTGGTTTCACACGACCTTCACGCAGTCTAATCTCTGACCTGACTTTGCTTTGATCAAAATGAAACTGTAGAATGAAAATATCAGTGACAATCCATTGCGAGGAACAAAAGAATGAGCAGTGATACAACTCAGCACCATACCTCCTCCTCTTTCTTCTCCCAGTCCTGGAACTCAGCTCGAGCACGTTCCCTAGCTAACAGTGCCTGCAAAAGAATAAAATTTACTCAACTAAAATACATCAAATAACAATGAAAAAAAGGTTGTAAATTAACTTCGACAATAATAAGCCACAGGCTATATACAAGAAAACTTTTGCTCTACCAAGGGACTAAACTCACCATTTCTTCCTCATGCCGTGCTTTTTCAAGGGCTCTTTCCTCTCTTCTCTTTTTAACCTTTTCAATCTCTGCCTGCATCATGAATGGATGAATATATTAAAAATTAAAATATAGATACTAACCAATATAAATGACTAGATTACGGTAACATTAGAAACTGGAGGGTATTAAGACAACAATGAATTAGCAATGCAAAAAGTAAAGAGAAATACAAACTGCATTAATTTACCAAAAGGCAACAAATTCATATTAATTGAGATTTACATACCATCCTTTCTTTCTGTCTCTTTTTCTCTGCTTTAACTGAAAACTCATCGAGAGATACACCTTGAGTAACATCACGCTCAATCTTTTTACGCCAGACAAATCTGCAACCCACATATTATGAATTGGTTATATTCAATATAAAGATATATCCCCAAAAAAAAACATAATCTGCCCCAATTTGTGTTAATTTCAATTCACCGGCCATCATATTAGTAGTTTTACCTTTGAGAAGGCATACAAGACTTACAAGATAAGCTCTCAAAAAAAAAATGTAAATCTGGAAAATTAATCATGAGACTATCTTCCCCATAAATTACAGTCTGCACCACTTATATCAATAAGCATAATAGCATGTGAAATTTATTCAAAAATAAAATTAAAATAAAAAGGAGAAGAATTTCTATCCAAGGCTCCATTTATTAGTATGCTTATTTTTAAAACCTTCAAATTAACCATTTTCCAGAAGTGTCCTAGTTTCAAGTTCCAACTGTTTAAACCCCTTGGGAGTGACCAAGTTTTCACCAACTTCTTGCAACGCATTTCAGCACGCACCATACCACATTTAATTAATTTAGCAATTCAGATATCCCATCAATGCGATGATTGATGCAAATTCCTTGTTTGTATATTTAGAGACACTAGTCTTTCACCTTAACATTGTAATATTCTCTCCTCAAACCCACAATTAGAGTAGTCCATATTCCCAAAAAGAAAATTATAAGCAAAAATTGCATAAAGGGGTTTAAAGGGCACAGAGCATTCCCTCCGGGCTATCTATTTATCTTTTTTTTTTTTTTCCTTCCAAAATGGAAAGAGAAGTTTTAGAGAAATACTTGTTTCCAGACACACCACTTTAAGCATCATTGTTTATCTTATAGAAACTATCTAATATCACACCAATACAATGATAATGACAATTATAGAGAAAACCCCAACCATGAAAACTTATTCAGTAAAATCATTACAGTAATTTTTACCACACTAACAGATTTTACCACAAGTTAAAGCTCTAATTCTAAAATTTTCATTAACCATCCTATCATCATCCACAATCACTTCATTAGTCCACAAAGCTATTTTCCTTTTAACACAACAAACCCAAACAGTTAATTATCTAAACCAACAGCAAAAAATTTCAGTAAAGAAAAAACAAAAGAGAAGAGAGAGAACATACTTCTCATTGAGATTGGAGTCACCAAATGGGTTTGAATCATTTGAGTAACCAGATACCTTCTGTGCCTTCAACTTCTTTGCAACTTTCACTGCCTACACAATATAAATCACATATCAATAAATAAATTGGAGTAAAAAAATAATAATATATGCAACAAAAATAAACAAAATATCTAACCTTTGTCTGTGCTTTCTTAGTCAAATACTCAGCAATTTCCCCTTCTGTAATTTTCCTTGAAGACTTCCGCTTTTCATGGCCACGATCACTCTTATTACTATCATCCTCAGAACTATCTGAATCCCTACTACGTCTTCTGCTTTTGCTTCTCTTGTGCTCTCGGCGCTTGTGTGATCCCCTAACTGGTGACTCATCTGACTCCATGTATGAGTCAGAATTAGACTCCGACTCACATACTGAGTCATCATACCTCTTTCTTTCACTTCGACTGCTTCTTTTTGAAGAAGAATTCTCTCTCTTGCTCTTGCTACTCTTGCTATGAGATCCCATTTTGCAAAAATCTGTTCTAGTTGCCACAAGCGAGAGGAAAAAAAATAAGCATCTAGGTTTCAGAAAAAATTTTGGTTTCATTCAGTTTCGTTTGGCCTTGAACAGACAAATTCTTACAATAATTAAGTAATCTAGAAATAAAATATCAACAATATATAAGTAACCTAAAACTAAAGTACGAAACAATAAAATGTAAGAGCATAATCTTACAACAAAATTTGACAATAAGCATAATCTAAAGATGAAAAGAAAAATCAAGTCAAGCTGAAATTCACCAAATTCGATCTAAAGCCCACATCCAAGTTTAAACTATACAAGCACACCATCAAAGTCTAAAATCACAGATTAACAAGTTTAATTTCAACAAGAAAAACAATCATCAAAGGTTCAAATTGTTCAATACCAACATAGAATAAATAAACCCACCATTTTCCACACTTCTAAACTCTAGCATAAACCTCATGACTCCCTCAAATTCATTAATTTTGAATAACACTAATTTGATAGATTTTATACGGACGTGTATCAACTACAAGGAGTTCAATTTCCACTAGCCAATCAATTTTTCATACTAATATGTAATATATAAACTCAAAGAACTTAATTCGGAATCTCAATTTTCAAATAAAAAGGGCCCTTTTTTTCCCATATTATACCATATATCAGGGTTTAAGATTTTGCGAAACAAAGTCGGGATCCCTTATATTATCCGAATCCCTTATTATTCTAGGGTTTAATATGATGCGAAGTAGAATTAAATTTTATGTTTTAGAGACCTAACATTTATGGTTTGAACGTAGAGATACAAATAATTACAAATCTCAATTTTTTTATACGAAAAAATAAATAAATATTAACCTTCGTTAACGGCTTCCGGCCAACGAACGGAGACAAGAAACCGGCCACTGCGACAGCGCTGCTGTGGGAAATGAGACGAGAGGTGAGCAGAGAACGGCGAATTATGACTTATGAGTGCAGAATTAGGCGGTTTCGGGAGAACGCAAAATTATTTGGGAAATTCTCCGAGTTGACAACTAAATTAATATAAATTTTTTTTTTAACTACAGTTAAATATTTTAAATTTTATTAATCAAATAGATTTTGCGTCGACTATTTTATTTTTATTTTTATTTCAATAATTTTTTAATTAATTATAAAAAATAATATTTATAATCACAATAATAACTTTAAAAAAATAATAATATAATTAAATAATATAAATTATTTAATATTTTATTTTTTATAAATAAATTTAAAAAAATTAATATAAAAATAAATAAAAATTAAAAACACAAAGAAAAAAATATTTGTTAGGCGCACATTCAGACATACACTCAACGAATATTTTACTCACTTGGTATATTGTTTGGCGCGCACCCAATGAGCATTTTTGCTCGTGGGACGCATCGCTTGGCATGCACCGAACATTTTGTTTTTATTTATTTTTTAATTAATTTTTATTTAAATTAATTATATTTTAATTCATGTATTAAAAAAAGTAATTAATTAATTAAAATAATAATTTATTTTTATTTATTTATTTTAATTAATTTATAAAAAATAAAAAATTATTCAACTAAATAATTTATATTATTAAAATATAACTTTTTATTAAAATAATTAACTTTAACTTTTTATTAAATTAATAAAAAAATTATATTTTAATTTTATAATATAAATTATTTAATAAATTAACTTTTTTATTTTTTATAAAATAATTAATTTTTAACTTTTTTATTAAATTAATGAAAAAAATTATATTTTAGTTATATAATATAAATTATTTAATTAAATAACTTTTTATTTTTTATAATTAATAAATTAATTTTTTTCTTTTTTAATACATAAATTAAAAATAATTAATTTAAATAAAAATTAAAATAAATATTTTTTAAATTTATTTTTCAAATAATTAATATAATTAAAATTTTTTAAAAAAAATTTGAGGCGCGCGCCCTACACATGTGCCCCAAGCAATTGCCCCAAACAAATTGCTTGGGGAGGGGGTGGGCGTATGTTGCGCCCACCGCTGGGCACATGTAGCATGCAGCCAAGCAAAGTCTGACATTTTTGCCGAGCTTTGCTTATTTTTTTATTTAAATTAATTATTTTTAATTTATGTATTAAAAAAGAAAATAATTAATTTATTAAGTATAAAAAATAAAAAATTATTTAATTAAATAATTTATATTATATAACTAAAATATAATTTTTTCATTAATTTAATAAAAAAATTTAAAATTAATTGTTTTATAAAAAATAAAAAATTATTTAATAAAATAATTTATACTATATAATTAAAATATAATTTTTTTATTAATTTAATAAAAAGTTAAATTAATTATTTTAATAAAAAGTTATATTTTAATAACATAAATTATTTAGTTGAATAACTTTTTATTTTTTATAAATTAATTAAAATAAATTATTTATTTCAATTAATTAATTATTTTCTTTTTTAATACATTAATTTAAATATGATTAATTTAAATATAAATTAAAATTAAATTAAAAATTAAATAAAAGTAAAGTTTTGCAAAAGTTAAGCTTTGTTGAGCGCTAGACGCATGCTTTTGTCCAGTTGCTGGGCGCACGATAAGCGATGCGCCCAACGCCTTTGCCCAATTGTTGGATGCGCGCCTAACAAGTATTTTTTTTGTTTTATGTTTTTAATTTTTACTTATTTTTATATTAATTCTTTTTAATTCATTTATAAAAAAAATGAAATATTAAATAATTTATATTATTATTTTTTTAAAATTATTATTGTTATTATAAATAATATTTTTTATAATTAATTAAAAAATTATTAAAATTGTAATAAGGGTAAAATAGTCAACATAACGTCTATTTGGTTAATAAAATTTAAAACATTTAACTTTAGTTTTAAAAAAATTATATTAAATTAGTGGTAAATTTGAAAAAAAATTTAAATTATTTATTATTTTTATATATAGATATGCGCTATAGGTAATATGTGGAGATGACTATGCTATTAGAGTACAACTTCCTTCGACTGTTGCCACGTGTATATTAGAAATAAATTTTACCGATTTCTCTGGTATAAATTCGGATTTATCTTTCTGGGTTAGCCTTTTACTCCTTGAGGTTCGGGCTCCAATTGCTCCAGCCATGCCCATGTGAATTAGGGGTCTTTTTTGTACGGTTTTTTTATAAATTAATTTTTAATGTTATAATTTTAAAATTATTTTAAAATATTTAATTACTATTTTTATTATAAAAAAAACTTTTGAGATTAAAAAATATTAAATTATCAAAATTATTTTTTATTTAAAAACTTTTATATAATTTTCTTATAATATAACTTCCAAAAATTTGCCTTTAAAATATTTATATGATTTTAAAAAAAAATTACGAATGACAATGAAACACTAAAAAATTCTCCTTTAAAAAAAAATTAAGAAGATTTTAATATTAAAATATTTAATAGTTATAAACTAAGAGAGAATTTTTAAAAGTTGATGAGAGCTCGTATCATCAAAAGTTATGATTATTGATTTGATTCCATTTTGTAGACAGCTTTGAACGAAATCTAACTACATATGAAATCAAGGCCTAAAAGCAAAACCAATATAAGCACTAAATATTCCCCTTAATGCTTGCAGTAAGTCATAACATATCAAACAAGTTGCGAAGGGCAAGTTTACACTGGCGAGGGAACAGATGATGGAGAATGTACATAGATTGTAACGCCTAGAAAAAGGCATTGCTGAAAGATAATTATATGCTTCGGAAAGCTGATTAATTAGTTGATATACTACCAACTACTCTTTATCAGCTTTATGAATGCTGAATCAAGTTCTGGTCGAACCCACATGTAGATGCCAGATCAAGAAATTGACATACTTCATCACCAAAGGAGATGGGGTGTTGCTTGGTTTGGGTTTTAACTTGTTCCGTGGAGAATGGAATGTGTGGTCATTTTATCGCCAAGAGAGGAGGAAAGCAGAACAGGATTTCTGACATGGAGAGAGTAGAAAGACATTAAAACTTGAAAACGGGAAGCAGAATGCACATATGCATACATTTTAAATGTATATACTCATTTCATACATGCTAGACTCAGTTGCTCCATATTCTTGAGCGGCTGAAGGAAATAAATATACTCATTTTATGTGCTAAAAACCTCCCTGTTTAATAATCCTCCCGTCAACAACATTTGCAAAAGTGAGAAATTGCAATATATAGATAAATGACGAGCAACATATTCTGAATATTCGCATGGCATAGAACTTAATATATCAATAGCAACCAATACAATTATTGCCTCATTTGAAGCACTAGTGCCTCATGTTGTTTGAAAAGTTCATGCCCCAAAAGAGGTAGTTATGCAATATGAAATACAATGATTCTTAAGCAAAATAAAGTAGTTCACCTGGGTTATCCGTAAGTAAGAACTCCAGTAAGGGGGCCAGCTGCTCTATGCCGTTTCCCCTACAATTTAAAGGAAAATAAAATAAAACAAAGAAAACTCTTAGAAATCCATTCGTTCCAATTCATGAAAAAGTAGGTAATTTTTCTGACCTTTTCATTGTTAAATAAGTCCCCTCTGCAATAGCTTCCATTTGCTCTCTCTTTTTCTCTTCTTTCATAGACTCAACCATTTCCTCACCCCTGTAGTCAGAATCGCTATCATTGAGAAACAAACTCAACTAAAATTATTATAGGAAGTTCTGAACACTATTTAGGAATCAGATACAATTGAGAAACATAGAATCTTACTTGTATGGGTACTTTGAAAACGGAATAAGGTTGCTGAAGCTGTTCCCCGACAGAGTATTTGTCTACAAATCCATTAAAGAATTAAATGATAATAAATAAGGCATCTCACAGTTGAAAATACTTTGACATTGGATATTTAGATGCATGAAAAATTATCAATAACAAATGTCCCACACATAGTGACTCCAAGATTGGCCAAGTCATGTGAACTTGGCATGGGATTTCAAGCAAATGAAGGATATCTTGCAAATGAACACAAGAATAATTAGATGTAAATGATCAAAAATCAACAAAGGGTTCACATATGGAAAACATTATTGGATCCAATGTAGGTATAAACAATTGAAGTTTTTTTCTATAGCCTCTTTCTTCCATTGGTGGTTCTCATCTGTACACTCTGGGTCAAGAACTGGTCAAGAGAAGAAGAAAGTAAAGTTTGCAATGATGCAGGCACTTCCTACCACTTTAACTCAATTTTCCTCAAAAAGGTTGTAAGCCTTAGAAACTTGGGTTTGATTTCAATTGTATTATTAATCAGAGTTGACAAAAATAACTGCTACGATAAAAAAATGCCAAACAATTATATAAGAAAATAGGCACCATACATGACTGAATTCCTTACACAAGCCTTACCTTTTGGTCCAATTTAGAGCAAAAGATGTCGGTTTGGCATGGAAAAATAAGTTTCAAGACAATACCTTTCTGAAGTGTTTGAAATTTATGGCTCCATTGTTCGCTGTAGAGCTGATGGGGGCAGCTAAATTTGAGTCTCTAACAATTAAATTTTGGCTGTAAACAATATCTGAATTTTCACATTCCAGATCACCAGCCTTCTCTATGCTTGCTGTCATACTATTGTTTTTATCATTGAAGCCTGTACCTTGATGATCCTTTGATCTATTTGCAATACTATTGTTTACATCTCTAAAAGATGTACCGTGACTATCATCTGATTTATCTGCAATCACATGATCTCTATCTCTAAAGACAGTACCACGACTACCCTCTGATCTATTCGCAGCATCATTGATGGATATTTCCTCGTTGCTCAGATATATGGGGTTTCCTCTCCATTGACAGCAACTGTTGCTTGACCTGATAAGGCTGTTTCTGCATCAGCTTCAACATCAGAATCTGCTACCACAGTCTCATCCGTTGAGCATGAAGATGAAATTAGTACTGCAAAAGAACACATACAACTTCATTACTGCAGTATAACAAACTAATGATAGTATAGTAAAAATTTAAAGAATGCATTTACATGTCTTTCTCCAAGATAACATAAAAGAGACAACAGTATGAGGAATTGCAAATGAAGTCATATCACCTAAAGCTAATATAAATAGAGGTCCAGATAAATAAGTTAATGCCAAAACCTAGTAACAAACTCATTTGTGCATGTCAATAACTTTATAGATCAATTACCACATAATGTGCACATAGCCTTACTTGGTTTAACCAACAATAACATAATCGTCACCTAGAAACATATTTTTTTATATACACGATATACAAGTTTTCGTTCTTCATTTGACAACATTCTTAATATAGTCTACCAAATTGAGCCTCGCATATTTGAGAGAAGGGTAATAACCAAATTCTTTTTTCACGTAAGAATACGTAAAAAAACTTTTTTGGTTATGGTTGTTGTAATAATTCCTATATATACCTCCCATATATAGGAATCTTTCTTAGGTATTTAGAGTTAGATTAGGATTAGTAAATGTAATTAGTTAAGTGATAGGAATTAGAATTAGATTCCTATTCCCATGTATAGGAATCCCTCTCTCCCTCTCTCTCACAGTTAACAAATTTCCTTCAAATAATTTGTTAGATCCACTCTAAAATTTGAAGATTGAAGTTAAATTATTTAGTATAAAGTTGAAAAAATCGAAAATGTGAGTATTTTTTAAATTTAGATTTTTATAACTTTGAGTGGTTTTTGTACTTAATTGTTAGAAATGTATAAATGTCGTGTGTGAAATCAAAAATAGTCAAAAATGGCGAATTCCGACCATTTTTTTGCCTTACACGCGCCGACGCGTGCTTATAAGAGCTTCATGCGGCAGGCGCGTAGAAGCACACGCCACTGGCGTTAGGCACACGCCACTGGCGTTAGGCGCACGCCGTTGGGCTCGCACTGTGGCCCGCGCCTGATGGCATGCAGGGCGCCACACGGCCCGCGCCCTTACACAGGTTGCTGGCTGCCACATGGCACAAGCAAGGCGCCACGTGGTAATTTTTATTTTTTGATTAATTTAAAAATATATGTTTTGGTTTATTAATAATTCTTTAATTTAATAATTTTAAATTGTTTAATAATTATGTAAATATTTTTTATTATTTTGTCAATATTAATATAGGTTAGTTGTAATAAAAATCATGATTTAATAATTAGTTATATGTTGATAATTTTATTGTGAATATTATATGTTAATAATTTTTTTAAGAAGAAGAATATCTCAAAATTTTGTGAAAATTATCAACATCAATACTAAAGACAAGTTCATTAAAATAATTATGTAATACAAAGTAAAAGTGCATTACGAAACAAGTGCATTACAAAATAAGTGCACAGAAGTTACGAAGCTCGACTCTCATACATAATTAAGCGTCATGGTACAGCTCGTTTTCATATGTTTCCATATTTTTCAGATCTGTTGAAATTAAAAAAAAATTAAATATTAGCCTTATATTATAGTAAAATTAAATATCAATAAATAAACGAATATATATCACCTACTCTGTAAAGGTACAGGGTTTCGACACGTTTGTCGGTTATGTCTATATTGTCTACAACGACTACATATATTCTTTGATGGTTCCTCTCTTTAAAATAAAATTCGATTCATCCAATGTCTGCCTGACTGACGACGTGCTATCGGAGGCTGAATGTCCATATTTTTCAAATACTCCGGGACTATCCAATCTGACACTTGGCCAACCGGAAGTACTGGCTCGCTATAGGCACGAAATAAAGTCTCAAATATGTAATAAGTCGAACAAATACTCTCGTGCGATAATCTAATATATCTACATACGGCGAGTGCATAGGAACAAAGCAGTTGCCGATAATCAAACTTTCGACAGCTATATGTTCTTTCGTCAATGTTTACTATCCAATTCACTCCACCATCCATAACTATAAAATGTAAATCATCAACAAGAGAAATTGTCATTCGACTTACGTCATTGTTATATTTCATGACTTTGTGATATGCCCAGTTCGTCAAAACATTCGTCATATTTTGTGCTACCAATCATCTATGGTAAAACCACAATTGCGTTAAGCTCCCGCATCCACTCCACCAAATTAGTCACCGGAAGCTTTCTTGCTTCTTTTACAACTGCATTAATGCTCTCAGTGATATTAGTAGTTATAACGTCGTACCTTCTGAAAGCACAAGATGATCAGGCCCATCTCACTGTACCAACATCCTCCTCCAAATACTTCGTTACGTCAGGTCTCATTTGTCGCATCTTGTTTAATTCGTATTGAAAATCATAGACACAATAAGCCTTGGCAGCAGTGAAGTAGGCAGATAGGTATACCCCTTTTTTAGATTTTTCTGATGATAATTTATATTTTGTCATCAAATTTTTTTTCAAATAATAGATGCAGAACCCATGATATGCATGAGGAAACACACCTCGTATAGCTTTCTCAATACTGGCATGTCGATCAGATATAAAGGCAAGATTCTGATGATCTGCAATAACTCCACGTAATTTAACTATAAACCACTCCCAAAAAGCATCATTTTCTGAGTCAGCAACTATCCAAGCCAATGAAAAAATCTGATTGTTTCCATCTTTACAAACGGCCACAAATATTGTATCAAAATAAACACCTTCCAAAAATGTTTCATTCACTATAATCACCGGTCGGATTGATGAATTAAAACCTCTGATGCAAGGTCCTAATGCCAAAAAAAAATACTTAAAATGATTATCTGCGTCAGTTTCCAAATGAGTAACTGTACCCGAGTTATTTTGTTGCAACACATGACTGTATGCAGGAAGCAATCTGAACGAATCCTCTGGAGCACCTCTTATCAATCTTATTGCACGCTCCCTAGCGCACCAAGATGTGGTATACGTTATCTGAACACCGAATTCTTCACGTATGTCTGCTTGAATGTCTTTCGGCCTATAATTTCTATTGACCGATGTAAACTTATTTTTTATTACTTTAGCAATAATTTGACTCTTGACTTGCCCGTGACCATCCCGTAATTGACTCGAAACACAAGTGTGCTCTGTATCTACTCGCCTTACAATAAAAAAATATCGTCCTTCTGTCGACACTGCCCGTAATCTCCACTTGCAGCTGTTATCATCGCATTTCAACTCAAAATGATCTTTGATGGATTTGTAAACTCTAAAGCTCCATTTTTCCTTCAGTGCAACCATACTTATAGCTTCATAAATTTTCTTTTTGTTGTTATACAATTTTCCTACAAATACATCACCAATCCCAGTACAATATATTTTTTTCGATATATTCAAATCAAATGGTGGTATTTCAGACTGAAACTGAAATGAATTTTCTACCTTAACCCTTTCTTCTCTACCACAATCATCATTATCATCATCATCATCATCATCATCATCATCATTTCTATCATCATCATCAACCTCGTAACCATGATTATCATTCTCATAACGTTCCTCATTTTTTCTCTTATTACTTACATTATATCTAACATTTTGACCAATATCATAGTCAATATCAACGCCAACATCTCCATATATCTAACTATTATAATATGTGTAGCCTCGTTGTTTGTTGAACATCGGAGGAGAATAATGATAATCCTCTGGGGGATTTGAAATATACACAGGAGTTGCCGATGTAAATTGTTTAGCATAACCTTGTTTTTGTTCCATGGGTGCTTCTGTATTACTTTCAGGTCCTCGAACATCTACTGTTACACAAAGAGGTGTAACCATATTATTCTGTAAGCTCAACCACAATATGGCATCGTCGTCATTTTCAAGTGGAATGGATTTCAACTTTATAATACTTGAAGGAACCTCAAACTTGAGAATTATTTTATAATGCACCTGATTAACTCCTAAAAGATGACAAATTCTTATCAACAACGCTTTATATCTAATATTTTTTGGAACTACCATGTGCATATTTTGATATCCGATATATCTTTCAAAACCATCACTACAGTTTTTTCATCTTCCCCCAAAACATATAATGGTCGAAATTTGCGACATGATCAGCAGCACCTGAAAAAATACAACGTAATTTTAGTTTAATTATATATACAACTAAATTAAAAATAAAACTAAATATATAAATATTTATATATATATATATACAAATATATATTTAATATAAATATATAAAATAAAAAAAATTGGTGGTAGTGCCACAGTGATGCGCAACCATGCATGTGCCTGTTGCGCATGAGCGCCTTGTTGCGACTGGTGCGCACACGTGGCGACGCCCCAGCAACAGCTGCGCATGCAGCTACACGCCCTCCCATGCACCGTCCGTGATAATCATAATCAAGGAGCTTAATCATTTATTACATTTCTCATCTATTACACTCATTTTCAATATAAATATAAACATTACTACTAATTAAAAAAATAATAATAACCTTATTAGTTTCAACTTCAGCTAATTCTTCTAAATCTTCAAAATATCGTCGCATCTAAGAAATATCTTTAAAATTGATAACAGATCTAAGATTTCTTCTAAGAGATATGGGTTTGCGTCGAGAGAAAAACTTTTAAGATGAAGAGTTTTTAAGAGGAGGATATTATTTGTGAGGGGTAAAATAAGAAAATATTGTATATTTGGTTTAATATATTACCTATTTAAATAAAATAAAAAATAAAAACTTGTGGGCGCATGCGTCGGGCGCACACCTCACGCATGCGCCTAAAGCAAAGTCTTGCAGGGCGCATGCCTTAGGCGCGCGCCTCAAGGCTTTACTTTTTTATTTTATTTTAACTTGTTTTAAAATTATTTTAATTTATTTTAATTAATTTATAAAAAAATAATATGTTATTTAATTAAATCATTTATATTATTTAATTACAATATAATTTTTTTATTAATTTAATAAAAACGGAAAAAATTTATTTTTAATTTATTTTTTCTATTTATTTTATTTTATTTTAAATAAAAAATTTATTTTTTAAATTTATTAAAAAGAAAAGAAAACCAAAAAGAAAAATTTTATTTCCCTAAAAATATTGTAAGAAGAGCTTGTTTTTAATATGCACCATTGTGCTTTATATTATATATGTATGAAAAGCCAGGAACACATACTTGGCTACTTGAACAAAATCTTTCTATGGATAGAGTCTTTGCACCACCCACCTCCAAAAGTGACTGCAATCTATCCCCATATTTATACTGCATGGAAAAAATAAATATTCATAAAAGACAGTTAAAACATAGAATCTTGCTGAAAGCATAATAGAATTATTCTTTACATTTCCTAAAAGATCAAGAAATTATGTTATCGCACTAAAACCAATAGTTAATTATACATTGATGAGTATATATGCAATGTAACCTGCACATTAGGATATTGATTTTAGATGATAAGTAGAAAACATAGAGGAACCCATTATATTAAACTTAAAAGAGAATTTCAAATAAAAATTCATATTCTTCAAAACCACTCTTGGAAAAAAAAAATATCACCTTGCTTGATGAATCCAACAGAAAAGTATACTCTCCCAAACAATTCTCACGCGTTTCCAGGTTCACAAGTTCAACCGAAACTCCTTCCACTGTTAATTTAGTAGCATAGCTGAGGACGAAAAAGCAAAAAGACAACCATTAGATTAAAAGCACCTAGTTTTAAACACCACCCTCCCCTAATCTTTCCCAGTCACCTTCATTTTTATGTTCAGCCCCAAGAACCTACGGTTATATGAAAGTGACCTATGACAATCATCAAGTTCTAATACACTCTGTAGCATGTAAAACCAGCTTTAATAAATGGTCTTGCCATACAGATTCAGATGCAGATTTTATGAGGAACTACAACAATCATTAAGTTCTAACACACTTTACAACAGTTAATATATGAGGAATACAATTAATCATAAAAAAAATAACACCACATTCAAGAAGGAATTTACTTACGAATTACAACTAGGGAATTCAGTGCGAATGCTTTTTCCTGCAACAATCTAAATTTAAAACACAGCAATTAGTACACAAAACAGACATATACCCAAAAATTGTATTAGATTCAAATTCTAGACTACTCAAGGTTTGACTATCAATAACTTATGCATGTGTAATGAACATACTCGGTAAAACATTCCATCACTCACATTCTTTTTAAAGTGAGAAAGAGAGCAAATTCATCAGTTAATGAAGGGAGAGAAGAGAAAGATGGAAAGAATGTTTTAAAAACCACACTCACAGCATTGTCCAAACACAACATATATTCATTTTATAAGCAGTACCTAAGGTGAGGGGTGCTTCTTACAAAACAACATATCCACCCAAGAAACAGTTAAGAGAGAGAGGACATTAAAACATTCAGAAAACATAACCATTTCCTTTTCATTCTTTTTTTTTTAATAAGAAACAATAAGTTTATTAATAAAAATGGAAACTGCAAAAAAGTTGGCCAGCATTTACATAGAACCTTCTTTACTTTTCAATCTCTCATGATACTTAGATTTACATCAAACACAATCTGGCAGAGATAAAAAGTGAGAATATAAGCTAGATTAAAGGACAAGTGAAGAAAAGTAATATCCAGATGACCACAATCATCATTCAAATCTCTAGAGATATCTTCACTTCCACAACTAACTTAACAGCACCCTTACCAAAAAAGAGAAGGAATATAGGGTAATAGCGTACCTCAAGCCAGCTATCATCAACAAAAGGCTTCTTAGCCACAATGGCATCAAGAAGTTCTTCCTTTGCTGGCGTGTCGTGATTGATAAAAACATGCGTGCACTCCTGACACAACTTACTGGTAATACAAGCACCTACATCACAAGCAAATTATTTGTAAACCACAAATTGCACAAAGCACATGACTTCTTAAGCAGGAAGCAGAATCCTCTAACAATGCTTAGAAAACCTTAGTCATGGAATTTTCATAACATATAGAATGTTTCCTAGTAAAGAAAATGCGTCTCGCTATCCTATTGATGAAACTTTTTTTGGAAGTGAAGCATTTCCTCGAATAGAATCAGAGCAGCAGACAAAGAGTACGAGTGGAACATAACAAAACCTGCAAAATTAACCAACATTTGGAATCACTCAGACACAATAAAGCTCAATATAAGAGTCCACAAGTACGAGGATGGAAATCCTCAATAATAAAAAAGAAAATATATAAATATATATGTAAATTGTTAAAATTATGTTCCCCGAAAAGCAGAATTTCATTACCTGTAAGTAGCATTACCAGTTCCGAACAAAACCAAGTCACCGCCCTTCAAAGTGGTTTCCTTATTCGGAAATTCATGAACTTTTTGCTTTGATTCAGGACACTTGTTAATAAATGTCCCATACTTTGAGCAATCCTTAATCCGAACTTTGGTAGTGGTGGCTATGTTAGAAGTTATGCTCTGGGGGGCATTCAAACAAATCATTTCATCAACAATGATCTCGGCGTGGATTCGAGAAACCCCTTTGTCTTTATTAATAATAATATCGCAACCTACATGTGAAGATAATGAATTCTCGGACACAAATATCAAACTCAAACCAAAAATCAATTTAAAAAAAAAAAACAACAAAACAAACCGAAATGAAACAATACCTTTACGACCCACTTTGTAATTGCCTTTACTGAAAATATAGTACTTATCTTCACCTGTCAGCATCAAATTAAATTAATTTAAATTAAATACCGAATCAAAATAACAGTTTAACAGGGGAAAAAACAAGAACCTAGGAGAGGATCGACCGGAAAGAGGCCCCAGACCATTATTTCTTATTGTATTCGATTCTACGATACAATAATCTTCTTCAGTAATTGAATTACAACGGAGAAGATGATTCCAGTGTAAGGGTTTTAAAATTTGGCGCCTTTGCCCCTCTGGGATTCATTGCTATTCGTTTTTATCTTTTTTATTAATGAGGGTAAAAATGGTAATGCGACTAATATTTTTAGGAAATTGACAATTTCACGCCCTAGATAGATTATATAATTTATATTACTAAGCACGCCAAATTCTTCACCGTTAAACTAAAATCACAAACACTATTTTAAATTATTGTTAAAAATTAAAAATTCAAAGAGTAAAATCATGTTTTTTTTTTTGTGCCAATTATAAATGACGGATTAATTTTAGAGAATCTTCGAACCACCTTATATTAAATCCATAAAATTCTCAGAATTTTTAAAAAGTCTACGATACCCTCCGACGCTACTATATACATCACTTAAAAGTAGGCAGTTGACTCTGATTAATTGCCGAAAATACATTTTATATTTTGACGTAAAAAGACAAAAATGACCCTAACTTAAATTGTATATAAATTTGAAATCGAATATAAAATTAAAAAAACTTTTTACTTGTTTCTTCATCTATGTTCTCTTTCTCCACGTATCTAAATTGAAAACTATAAATTTCCAGGCCAATTAACTCAAACAAACAAAAATTCACTCTTATAAAAACAAATCCTAAATGAATTAAAAACGAGATATTTAATTAAAAAAATATGTAAAATAGTCATTGATGGGCAGTGCGCACTGCCCTTGCTCCGCCTTGCGCGGACCACACGATGCAATACTCCTAGGTCCTATCGTAGCAGTCTCTATTTTTTATTTTGCTAGCCACTATTATTGCAAGTAATAGGAGAGAGAGATGATCAATGAATAAAGAAAAAGATAGAGAAAAATAAAATGATAAAAATAATTTTATAATTTTTATACGATTTTTTGATATTTTTACATACAATTATAAATTAAATTATTTTAAAAGAAAATAATATTTTAGTCCGTAATTTTATGTATATATACCAATTTAGTTCCTCAAATTCTAATAAATACCAAGTTAATTTTTACAGTTAAAAATATTTAATTAAATAGATTTTTTTTTAAGAATAAAACAATACTTTTACCATTTTAAAATAAAATTGTTTAAAGGAGTTTAAATAAAGGTTAAAAGTTAATAATGCTGAGAGTTATAAATGTTAAAAGTTAGCACTCTTAAGAGTTAACAAGTTATAAGAGTCAGTGAAATTTAAGGAGTTAGAGACGTGTTTGTAATAGAATAAAGACCGAATGGTATAATAGTAATGACATAGTTGCAATTGGTGCTAAAAAATGTCATTTATGCAAGTATGTTATTAAACACTATATTCTTGATCTATTTTCTTCGATGCGAGTCTATTAGTGAATCATTTTTATATAAACCAGTGTATATTTATCTCTATGGTACATGTGATTGTTCTTGGCTGATTTTGAGTTTATAGCTCGTATAGGCATGCGGGTATTTAATCATGACTGGATACTAAATAAATTTATGAGAACACCAATAGACATTCTATGAAGCTATCAATGGTAAGTCTTATCGAGTTGAGTAATATTTGTAATCCTTTAACCTGAGCGCCGCAGTAAGCTTGTGAGTGGTCCATTATATTTTAGTTCCACGGATGTCAAAGACCTTTCACGATCTGACCTTAGGTATTGTTGGGTATGGTCCGATACTCAAAAAGTTTAGTGTGCGCAAATATAGAATCCGTCAGCTTTTATAAAAAAGTTGTATATCATGATACTCAAGAATTGTATTTTAAGAAATTTGTTGGACAAAATACAAGCCCCAAAAAAAGATTTTTTTCGTAGGGTTAAACAATATCGCAAAGGAGTTTGTAGATATTATTTTTCGAAATACAAATTTGAAGATCAATTCACGAATAAGCATATAAAAATTTGACGATACTGATTTATATCCCCGTTCTTCTTAGGTATAAGTGATGGAAGGATTATATGTATGTGCTTTGACCTTAACTTTTATGGCCTAACGTGCTGATTTGTAATATACGTGATGTATGTGTAAGGCATCGATCACAGATTCATAAAATAGTTCTATTTGACAAATTGATTGTGGACTTAGGGAGTCTCGCAATATAAAATATATTCACGGTACATTAAGATAGCGTACTAAATTGAATTATTCAATTTAGTAAATTTTAGCAAACTCGAATATTTATTTCAGAAACTCTCGGGATGCACACGTGTTAATATTTAAAAGTTAAATATATTAATTAGTTAACAATTATTATTTATCAATTAAATGATAACACGTGACACATATTGAACTTTCGATTAAGTTTACTCAAATGTTTAATTAGGTAGGACTCATTTTATGTTAACTTGATAATTTATAAAGAGTTTAAAAGTAATTTTACTTTATTAATTATTTAATTATTAAATAATTAATATATCTTTTTAATTTGACCATAGTTAAATGTTAATTAAAAAAATAAGTTAAAAAAAATATTAGTTTAAGTAAATTTAAGTTAAGTTAATTAACTAGTTAGGGTTAGGCTTAGATATTTAGTTAGTTTAAGTGTTAAGCAAACTTAATTTAACTTGGGTTAATGGTTATCTTATGGGTTAAGGTAATGTCTAAATCAAATTTAAATGTAAGTGACATTAAAGTAAATAAAACAATTGTTATATAAATGAATTTTGAATTCATTTTGGCTTAAGCTTGTGTGAGTGGCCGGCCATTTAAATTTGATGGAGAGAGAAGAATTCATTTCAAGTTTTTGGCACGTGTTGTCTTGGAGGAAATGAATTCATTTTTTTTTATAAAGACGATGGTCGGCCATTGGAAGTGAAGAAAGGGAGTGTTTTTAGCTTGAATTTGTTTAAGTGTTAAGATAAGAAATCAAAAGCTTTTAAATACTATTTATATTCTTTCTAACTAAGCTTCCCACTTAAAGTTTTGCAATTTATGTATGTGATTTAAGTGTTGATTATAATAATAAAATAAATTTATCGTTTTAAATAATTTAAATGTTAAATTAAAAATTAAGAGTTAATATTAGAGTTTAAGAGTTAAATCAATATTGAAATTAAATTTATTATTTTAAATAATCAAGTCCACCATCGTTAGTTGTTAGATTGTCGTTAGGTCCATTTTAGATGAAATTTTAGTTTAAACTGCAACAAAAACTTGTGAGGTGATTATTTTTAATTTTAATATTAATGTAATTAATATATTTTAATTTATTTATTATTATAATGAGGTAAATTTATTGTGCTAATTATTTTAAAAAATTAAATTTTCAATTTTTGTTGCGTATATAATGTATGTAATGCATGTATATTAAATAATGGACATACATACTCATGCACGCACGCACTATATTAGTTTTGAACTGCATCCAATAGTTATTGTCCCTCTCTTATTATTTTTATTTTTTTTTAATTTTTTGATAAAAAATAACATCACTATTATATAAATTATAAAAAATATAAATTAATTAAGTGATTACATATGTCATGATGATTAATGGATATATGATTAAGTAGCCAAAAACTAAATATTTAATAGCATGTTTTTAATAACAAAAATTAATGTGATATTTATAAGAACATAAAAAGTAAATTCATATACATTCATAAAATTAGATACGAAAATGACATTTTTTTTATTTTAATATTCTGTTTTACATATTTAATCATAGACTTATCTTTTAATTTTAAAGAAACAGAGAAAAAAAAAAGTAACAAAATCAGTGCCCCGGCACGCAGACTTTTCAACCAAAAAAAAAAAAAAAGAATGAATTGATATTTGTCGGCTAAGATAAGGTTCGTCGTCTTATCTTAAAAATAAATAAATACTTGATAAATCATTTTCTTTAATTTCGTGAATGGGGTACGATTGTGTTTCCTACTTTCATTTTTGTCAATATTAGCAGTTTTTCTTTGGGAAGATCATCAGCTACTTTGTTACCATTTTTGGGTACTGGTGAAAAGATAATGATCCAAAATAGTAGAACTTCGCCAACATCATAATCCCAATCTTGATTTTCCCTCGGCCTCTATTCAGAATTGCGTCAATATTTATCTGAATGCTTCCGAAAGTTGAGGAGCTTCATTTAGGCTCAAACATATGCTTAATATTATAAATGATACTGATTTTAAGTACCAATAATAATAATAATAATCACTTAGAAAAAATCTCTTAATATTATTAATCACTTAAAAAATAATTTTCCTAGGCGTTTGATAAATGATAACGCTGAATTTTCTTTCTAACCGTGCGGGACAAATGGTCCCATTTCTAACTTTATATTGACAAAATGGCCACTTAGTTATCAGAATTCAAAAGTGAATGAACTCCACTACTTCCAACAAAAAAATTACCAAAACAAAAAAAAGTGAACTCACACTCTAAGTCCTCCTTTTTATCCACGTTCTTTAAAATTATTATTATTATTATTATTATTTATGACAACAAAATAATTTAATTATAAACAAAATAATATTACATTTATAAATTAAATCATATCATTTCACTCATAAGTTATAACACAAAAAGAGCTATAATTGAATTTTTTAAAATAAAATTGATATTTTAATTTTTAATAATAAAAAAAATGCAAATCTTAATAATTTTAAAATTTTCTTAACCACTTTCATCGTACATTAATTTTTATTATTTAATAATAAATAATATCTAAACTCTTAAAGTTTTAGAAAAATAGACATACAAATCTTCTTTTATCATTAAAATAAATTAAAATTACTATTTAATAAAAGTGTTAATAAAAATTTTAAAATTATTAAAAATCACAAATCTATTTCTTAGTGTTGAAGATCCAAATAGCCTTTTCTCTTGTTTAAATTATTGTCACATTACAATAAAAGTAAATTTGTTCGATTTAATAATTTGTGCATAGAGCGCTACCATATGATAAGACAAACATCATTAATCGCTTTCAAGGATTTATTCATTGCAAAAAAATGAGTGGTTTTAGGGTCCATTACATCATCTCAATAAAGCTTAACTTTTGTTCTTTTCAAGACAATTCATATGTTTACTTTTTTATATAAATAATTTAAGAGAAACATTTAATTATAAAATATCGACAATAATTAAAGAAAGAGTATAATTGGAGGATCAGGCTATGACCCGCCTGTCCTAAGCAATTTTTCTCTTTACGTTGGTTGATTAAAAAATATAAATATATTTGCCATATAGACTTTAGTGACACAATTGGAAAAAGTGAAAAGAAAGGTTTAAATGACAAAATTTTAAAAACTTTTTTTTTATCTAATGACAAGCATGATATGATACAAGTACTTTAAGTAGTAGTTCAATTTATAGAATATTTTTTTTAAAATAAGTTATGCTTTCAAATTCTCGTTGAACAATGTTTTAAAAAAAGAGAAAGATGATATGAAATAGAGTCTATTTGACATAAAAATGTTACGATCTCAAAATTACTGTTGTTAATTAAATGCACTCATCGTTGAATATAAGAATGACAAAATTGAATAAAATAAAAAGTGTAAGATTACATTATTCATCGAAAAAAAATAATTTTTTTTTAATTAATAAATTTTAAATTTATTTAATTACAGAAATAGAGTTTTGGGGTTTATTTGACTTGGACTCTGATTTTAAACTTTCTTGATCTCTTGTTAAATTGCTCCTATAAAAATAAAAAAAAAAACATTCATTATGATCCCGTTGTTAATGGTTCCAGTAAATACCCTTAAATATTTAAATTAATCCTAAAAAAATGTATTGAGAATGAAGTAGAGAAGGAGAGTAGAGTCAATAAGTGTCTAGGAAATCAGAACATGTCCCTTGATTTTTTTTTTTCTTCACAACATTAGACTTTGAAAATATTGAGGGCAGCTGCTCAAGTCATTACCTTTGCTTATGTGTAATTGAAGTCGAACGTTCAGGTCATCGTCGAATTGTTTGGCATAATTGAAAGTGCTCGTTCAAGTCATCATCGGATTACTTAGCATAACTTGGAAAATTTTACCTCCTAAGAGATGGCGCAGGCTGTCAATTATGATGACCTGCCTTATGTCATGTCTCACATCAAATAGAAATTGAGTGGATTTTGGGTATATAATGGTGGGTATGCAGCATTACCTAACAGACTAGTCTTTTGGGTCAATGGCAAGCGCCCGACCCTATGCAGCCAGGGGATGGGGATGGGCAATATGGGCCAAGTGGGCCTTAAAAATCATATATCTTGAGCCTCAATAGAGATTTTTACGTGGGTAGTGGGTTCCCTAGCCCCGAGAGGATGGACAGTACGGGCCAAGTTGGTCTTTGAATTTGAGCCACACCGTGACAAGGGTGTCACATGATTAGGTGTGGGAGAATGTCACGTCCCAGGTCGAAAGGAAATTTGATAGATTTTGGGTATATAATGGTAGGTATGCAGCATTACCTAACAGGCTAGTCTTTTGGGTTAATGGCAAGCGCCCAACCCGTGACACTTATATGGACTGTTGACTTTTATGAAAATGTATTTCATCTTCCTTTTATAACCAAGGATTGGTATTGTGCACTGAATGGTAAAGTTGCTCAGAATTCTCTACAATTTTGAACAACTTTTAGGATTGGTGCTCATTACCATTGTTCATAGATGAATGGCGCGACACATTTGCGTTGTGAGCTGTTCGGGATATTTGGAATCCCTAACCAGATTAGTGTTTGTTAAGGGATTGTAGTTGAGTATAGACCCAAGTACTTGAGATTCTGAACTCGTTAGATTTTGAGCTAGTCATAGCAGTGTAGGGGATCTCAAGATAGTTCAAGCAGTACAGGGAATTCTGAATTATTTCAAGCGGTGTATGGAATCTCAAGCTAGTTAGATTTGTGAGAAGATAATACGTGGATTCGTTAACGTTTGTACTCATTCTAATATGTGTCTATCCAATGTTTTGGTCCTTTAGGCCCACATTTTTAGGTGAAACCGTCTGTGCGCCTTTTCGCTGGGCTTGTGAAATTTTCAAAGAAACATATACATTTTAAGTTATATATATTAAGTAATGATATATCAAATAATTATTTTAATTGTTGTATTTTTAAAATATGACCAAAACACTCTTATGCCAAACAAAATACATAGTCATTCATCTTTAAAAAAAAAAAAAAGCACATAATCATTCCAATCTAAAAATAAACTATAGTTGATGTTATCACAAATTTTTTCTATATTTTCAATTGTAACAACCCAAAATTATTTTCATATAATGTAATAAAGGGCATATGCATCCCACTTATAGGGAATAAGATTTCAATTTTACGTTATAGAAATTGTTGACCCATAAATTTGAATAATCTTTAAATTAACAAATTAAATTTATTTTTTGTTAGAGATTATATGATAAAGATTAATAAAATAAAAATAGAGTTACGAGAACATCAAATATATAATAGTTTAATCCAATTAGAACATATTTTCACTTCATCAAATTGTTAGGCTCGCTTATATGTATTATTCAATCATCCTTGTACACATCAATAGCACAAGGTACTATAGTCATTCCAACATAAATAAAATAAGACAAAATAATTAGCGTTGTGAAGAAAATGCCTATTTCTTTATTGGCGAGACTTTTTTTTACAAGTATTGTGAGGCTTAATAGTAGAGTTTTGTATTTAATTTATTTATTTAAGGGGTATTAATTTTATAATTTGACGAGATATTAATCTTGTAATTTAAGGGATATTAATTTCATAATTTTATGAGATATTAATATTATAATTTAAGGGGTATTATTCTTTCATTAATTTGTGATTTAAGAGACAATATTTCTCCTCGTTATTTTAGATTAAATTTTTTAAAAGAAATGAAAACACTATTTTTCTAAGTCAAGTGTTAACTCCTAAATTTAGGGGAAGTAGAGTTTTTTTTTTAATGATATATTAAGAGTTTTAACATTATTGACATAATTAGAATATAAAATTTATATCGCAATTGATACGGTATTTTCAAATTAATTAATCATGCTACATCATCTTTTAATTAATGAATGACAGATTACTTGGAATTAAAATTTTAGAATAATAACTCAGAATGTGTAATATTAATGATAAATATTATCGGTAAAATAATTATAAAAAAATTATTGATAGTTTTGAAAAGATGAAGGATGGTAACTGAATTTGTAGTGGATACTAAAGAATATTGGTAATAACAATCTAATTCAAAACAAAATACGGTAATATTGATAATATATTAAATGAATAATGTAATATGCATATTAACTATTAAGTAACAAGGCTGATTGATTCTTTATTTAAAATTTTAAGTAACAAAGCTGATTATTATTATTATTATTATTATTATTAAATTACATCAATTATATTAATACTACATTATATATTTATATTATATTATTAATAATATAATCAAATTATATAATAAAAAAACTTTTTAAAATAAGACATTATTGAAGCACACCACACCAGCAAAACACACATAAATTTTAATACATCTCACCTCACTTTTAAATATACCACGCTGAGCTAAGCTATTTGGATCATTAAATATCTGTTAAAACTGGAACCCTATCATTCAAGCCAAAATTAACGGCATTAATTTTGATTGAAAAGAAGATTTTCAAAAGAACCAGGCAAATTAAACTTTTGTAAAACTGCTTCGTTTTATTTGAAAACTTTGCAGCATTTTCAAATCTACTACAGGTTTCCAAGTCATTGAACTATTATCCTTGGAAAGGGAAAATAAATAGATTTTCGTCGCAGGACGAGTTCCAATTCCATTCGTAAAGGATTAAGAAACAAAAAGACGAAAAACCCATCGCTAATTATTGGACGAAATATTCAAACTCCACGCACATAAATCAAGATATAGACAATTACTACCCGGTGGCTGCTGAATCATTAATACAAACCGAGTCAACTCAGTCCCCGGTCCTACATTCGACTCACTCTCGATTTCCCCATCGCCTGAGCAATCCCTCTCAGCTCAAACTTCTTAATTTTCCCAGTCGAAGTCTTGGGCAGTTCATCCTTAAACGCCACCGTTTTCGGCACCATATAGTGCGGCAACCTCGTCCTGCAATACTCTATTATCTCTTTCTCCGTTGGTGGCTTCTCCGTCGCATCCGCCTTCAAACTCACAAACGCACACGGCGTCTCCCCCCAAAACTCGTCTGGCCGTGCCACCACCGCCGCCTCGTTAATACCTGGGTGCGTATACAGCACAGACTCCACCTCTACGCTGCTCAGATTCTCTCCGCCGCTGATTATGATGTCCTTTGATCGATCCTTGATTTCTAAGTAACCGTCGGGGTGAACCACCCCGACGTCGCCGGTGTAAAACCAGCCGTCGTCCGTCATGCACTTTCGGGTCCCCTCGGGATCTTTGAGATAACCCAGCATGACGCTTCCTCCTCTAAATACAATCTCGCCGAGAGACGACCCGTCCCGAGTCACACTGAGTCCGGACTCGGGGTCGATGACGTCTATCTCCGTGAACGCCAGCGTCCTTACTCCTTGTCTCGACTTCATTCTCGCTCGCTCCGTCGGCGGCAACAGATTCCATTTCTTCTTCCACGCGCACGACACCACAAGTCCCGCCGTTTCGGTCAATCCGTACCCGTGACTCACTATAAAACCCAACGATTCCGTCCGTGACAGCACCACCGCGGGCGGTGGAGCCCCAGCGGTTAGAATTCGAACCGGTTTTTTCAGCGGTTCTTTATCCGGTGAGTTTGATATCATGTTGAGCACGACGGGCGCGCCGCACATGTGAGTGACGTCGTGTTTTTTAATCAAGGAGTAGATAACGGCGCCGTCGAATTTACGTAGGCAAATGTTGGTGCCACCAACGGCAGCCATGCCCCACGGGAAGCTCCATCCGTTGGCGTGGAACATTGGCAGGGTCCATAAATACACTGGCTGTTTCGGAACGGACCAATCGATTAAAGAATCGACTGTCATGATGAAAATCCCGCGGTGGCAATGGACCACCCCTTTCGGAGACGACGTTGTGCCGGACGTGTAGTTCAGTACTATCGGGTCCCACTCGTTCTTCGGCCTGGCCCACTTGAAATTCGGATCACCCTTTTGTACAAGACTCTCGTAAGTGCAACAGAAATTAGAATCACCGGTCTGTGATGAGAGAGCTTGATCAGCATGATCGTTGATCAGGACTAACGAAGGGCGTTTGCTGTTTGACGGGAACAAAGATACCGCCTCGAGGATGAGAGAGCTTGATTGGTAATCGACGAACACGAGCTTTGACTCGCTGTGTTGCAGGAGTACAGAGACGGTTCGGGCGTCGAGGCGAGTGTTGATGTTATTGAGGACGGCTCCGGTGAAGGGGACGGCAAAGTGAACCTCGTACATGGCGGGGATGTTGGGGGCGACAACGGAGACGACGTGGCCTCTGCCGATGCCGGAGGACGAGAGGGAAGAAGCCAGCTGGAGACATCGACGATGGGTTTGGGACCAAGTGTAGGTGGCATCGTTGTAGATGATCGAA
Source organism: Ailanthus altissimus (assembly GCA_946807835.1). Taxonomy (NCBI): domain Eukaryota; kingdom Viridiplantae; phylum Streptophyta; class Magnoliopsida; order Sapindales; family Simaroubaceae; genus Ailanthus; species Ailanthus altissimus. The sequence continues at coordinate 521,447 of OX327709.1, forward strand.
GGGCAGTCGCCGTAAACTGTCGCTGCTCTTTCTAAGAAACCCAACGGCGTTAGTGGGGACGAATTTGCCGGCCTTGGCTTTAGCTCTTCCATTTTACTGAATTAATTAGAGCTACTTTCGCGATTTTGTTGGAGATGATAAGGATGAAGCTTTGGACCGAGCAAGTTCGGTATATATAATATCTCCCGCTTGATTACGTTGTCTATTGTCTTAAAATCATAACGACTGGTTTGGAAATTATACATATATATATTTATATATGTTGGTACTGATTTTACCTCACATTATATTATTAATATTTTATTATATTATAACATTTAAATTGTTAAAAACGTAACCTAACATTTTTATACACGCTTGTTCATTCGAATTTTAAATTTTTAGGTATACTTTACTTAAATTATAAAATTCTAAAAAAAAGAAAGAATCTTTATCCAAATTATAATTTTTTTTTAAAAGAAAGAGAAAATAATATTAGAGTAACTTAGGACTTACCGAGGAAAAAAGCGCTCAAGTGCGAGTTTGGAAATTATATCATAAAAGAGTAAAAATGCAAAAAGAAAAAAAAATAAAGAATTTGTGTTGTTAATGAATTAGCGAAATTGACCACAAAAAAAAAAAAGATATATTGGGCAATTACCAGTAAATTATTTAGTAAAATTACTTAATAAGTCGCTCGCATGACATAGCAGATTTTAACCTACTTAAGAGATTTGATTAGTTAAATTAATTGACATTCATATTTTATATTATATATGATATATATTTACAATAACCGCTAAAAATAAAACATATAATATTATTGTTCGAATAAGGATAAATGACAATTTATCTCATAAAGTCTTGTTTAATATCCGGTTTTATTATAATTAAATTAAAAATCTCAATTTTCTCCCAATTCCTTACCTAGTTACTATTTTATTTTGACAATAAAAAAGTAAAATTAAAATTCAATATAGAAATTTAAAGTAAGTTAACTAAGTGAGGTGCAAATTAACATATATCATGTCATGTTTACTTGTCAATTATTGATTAATTATTAATAAAAAATAAAAAATAAAGGGAAACTGGCACAATTTGATAAATTTAGATATTTAATATTTATTTATTTTTGGTTAAAAGTCATAAGTACTCTAATATTATAGGTTAATAGACATTTTTATCTTAAAGTAATTTTAAATATTTAATTTTATCATAATCCGTCACTTTTTATTATTTATTTAAAAAATTTATTTTAAATAGTAATTTATCCTTTTATCATCATTATCAACAGACTTTTTAAAAAATATGAAAATGGATATATGTTACTATGTAATTTGAACGCGTATCATTATATAATTAGTTAATTATTAATAAATTAATTAAAAAATTATCATTGTTGCCAAAAAATGGTGATCAACTAGTCGTTATTTTTCGACGATGTTGGTGTAATACAAAATTTTAAATTTTATATCATTGAAATTCATTTTTTATGATCTACACAATAATATGGTTATTTTTGATAAAATAAAAAGCTATAAAACGGTCCAAATATGTGGTGAGGGGCGGCGGCTGCCGTTAAAAAGGGACGCCGACGGTGACCACCACCCTTCTAAACCCATTTTGACCGTTTGCTGATATTTTTTTGGTAAAAAATAATTTCACCATTGTATAAATTAAAAAAATCTAGTTTAATGATGTATATTTGATCATATTTTATTGTTGGAGTATCGTCAAAAAATGGCGGCCATTCTGTTTTTAATTTTTTATTTAACTTAAAATTTTTAAAATTATTTAATAAAATATAAACCAATTACATGTTGACACGCATTCAAAGTAACTAATTACATTGTGATATGTATCTTTTTATTACATTTTATCATTTAAAATTATATTGAAAAGTTTAAAAATTATTAAATAAAAATATAAACCAATTACATATTAACACATGTCTAAAGTAACTAATTACATTGTGATACACGTCTTCTTATTAAATTTTATCTTTTAAAATTATATTAAAATTAATTAACGAATGAACTTATAAGCAGCTTTGTCATAAGCCAAAGTCACTTCTTCAACCATGTCAAAGGCGCCAAAGCCAGAGCATGGTTTTGTTCTTGAGGAGTCTGATTTCAGTAACCCACTTGCCCCAATGCCTCTGCCTCACTCCCCTGTAAAGCTTTGTTAACTTTGCTAATAATGGAATAGTGATGGAGCCATGTTTTATTGGGCAGCTTTTAGGCCAAGAAAGTTGTTGCTTCGGCTCTGTCTTTGGATAAAAAAAAAAAGTGACTATGATGTTGCTACTGCCAAAGAAACTATTTATTACTGTTATTGCTACTGTTGGAGGTTGACTTGCGTTTGGATTTGGAGAATTTGAAATGGGGTGAGATGATTTGCCTTATGGGACCAAGTTGTAGTGGTAGATTTAGTTGTTGTGGCTGTTTAGACCCCAACCACCCATGAGAAAACATGTGGGGGTTATTCGATGAGGAGCAAAAGTTTGTTGGTTCTAAACCAGATAAAGGAAAAAGAATGGTGGATGGCATATGGATCATCCGACTTTCAAAATCACCCTTAGGCTTTTGTATTGTTTTTTTTTAATAAAAGAAATTGATAAAATTTTCTCCAAAATAAATTGAGCAAAAATATAGTGATTTGCCCAAAAATTATTTCAAGGGGAGAGATTTTTCTAGCAAGCGTGACTATCGACAGTGGCAATGGAGGATGGGCCAGCACGGGGACAAACTGATTATGATGGAAGGGGGAAGTAGGATGTGAACCTAGCATTGGGTGAAAGTGGTGTGAGTTGACCAAAATTTATTATTTAAAAAAAAATTATTAAGATTTATTAATTTATAGTATTGAAAAATTTGCTAATGTGTCAATTTCAAATAAAAAATTTGCTAATATGTGCTGGTACTTTAATCATCTATCTCAATAATTAAAGATAAAATTGTTACTGTATAAAAAAATTAATTTTTTTAGTCAAAATAAACAATTAGACTAATGAATTGAAACAAAATTAAATTTTTTTATATAACTATGACCATATTGAGATTTTTTTATTTAATTATGATAAAATTGAGTATTAAATCAAATTCATGGAATAAATTTATCTTTTACCTAAAAAATGTAATATATTAATTATTTTATTTCATTTTGTAAGAAAAAAAAGCATTAAAATTATCATTAGTATATAATTTTAATCTTGTTGATAAAAAAAATTGGTTTGTTGGGCCAATAAATTTTAAATTTATAGTTAAGGGAATGTCACTTGAGCCTGGTTAAGTTGTTACGTGGATGATGGGATGCTTGAAACTGATGGGGTGTTTTCTTATAAGGCACGAATAAAAGTTTCGTTATGATCTTGCTGGTGGTGGTGTTAGCGACGACCCTTTAATGTTTAAATCAGTTTGAAAAAAAAAGAGCTTCAAAGAATGTTAGTATGAGAAAAATGGTTTTACCTTTACAGTTGTTTTTCTTCTCTTTCTATAGTTAGTTCATCCGAATAAACCCCGATATTCAAGGCGGGAGGATCAGTTTCTTTCTATTCTAGGTGGTTGTAATGTCAATCATTCGAAATTGATGCCACTTCCTTCTAATTGGTGTGTTCAAGAGATCGTTTCTGGGTGGTTGTAATGTCTGTCATATGAAATTAATGTAATTTCCTTTTTGAGTGGTGTGCCCCAGAGATGATGCTCTCTTCCCTTTTATTGTTGGAACTGGTGCTTACTGTTGGCAGATCTATATACGTATTGGTATATGCATGTGTAATTGTGTCTATTATCTAAATACGTATTATATACGAATTTAAATCCAACGGAAGAGTGAAACATGCAATAAACACAATAAATAACATATATTAATCGCGTTAATATATAAGGAAGTTTGAGAACTCACCACAACGTGTAACGTTATACACGTATTTTCTCGGAGTCCCCATGGAGACCAACTCGCCGACAGTTCTAGTCACTAACACGGTGGACTTGGTGAGCTAGAACAGCAGCCCTATATACAGCCCGGTGTTAACTCTTAATCCCCAAAATAAACGGTATGCGTTTTTCATCATTTTTTTCAAAAAGATAAGAAATTAAAAATTTGAAGTAATCTACCGTTACTTCAATTGGAAGCATAAAGAAAAGTAAAACAGTTTCATTTCTTTTTCTTTTTCTTTTCTTCTTCTTTCTTTCTTCCTTCTCTTTTCTCCATTTCTCTTTTTTTTTCTCGACTAACTTTTGGCCTCAACACAATTCTCATCTCTCTTTCTTTTTTCTTTATAAATAATAATAATAATAATAATATAGTATATTAATGGATGCCAACTATATGACACCATTAAATAAAATATTAATATATAAAAAATATCATATGATAAAAAATTATATAATATAAAAATATATTATATAATATAATAAGAGAGATATTTTGATTATTTAACAATTAAATAATCAAAGTATGAAATAATCATTTTGCCCCTCATGAATAGTTACCAAGTCTACCCCTTAGTGGGTCCCACCAAATTTCACACTCGGATAAACTTAACTGAGGGTCCACAATAGCTACGTGTCATAATACAATTAGTAAATAACAATTATTAACTAATTGTTATATTTAACACTTAAATACAGACACGCACGCATTTCTGTAGTAGTGCTGAATATTACTGAATTAAATAATTTAATTTGGTATGCTGCCCCAATGCACAACGAGTGCACTCTATATCGCGGGACTCCTTAAGTCCTACGCCTGATTTGTTAAATGGAACTATTTCATGGGTCAGTGAGCAATGCCCTACGCACACGTCACAGATATACAAATCAGCGCGTTGAACCATACAAGCTGAGGTTACAACGCATACGTATAGTCCTTCCGTCATAATATCTCGGATGTGCGGGGATATAGATTATCACGATCAAATCCCCTAGTGCTCATGAATGTCTTATCTCTAGACTCGTATCTCACTAAACAAGATGCCCAAATTCTTTTGCCATATTGTTTCACCTTGGTGGAACTATTTTCTGGGATGATTACTTGTGGCCACAAGACTTTTCGAGATACAGTTTCAAAGCATTTGGATATCAAACTTCCTATGAGAGCTGACGGATTCCAAATCTGTACACACCAGACTCTATAAGCATCGGACCATACCCAGCGACACCCAGCAGTCACACCATGAAAGGTTTGTGACATGCGTGAAACCAAAGTATGGTAGATCACTTGCAAGCCCACCGTGGTACTCAAGTCAAAGAACCACATATACTATTCAACTCTAGAGGACCCTCTATTGACGGCTTATATAAGCAAAGAACCACATATACTACTCAACTTTAGAGGACCCTCTGTTTGTGACATGCGTGGAACCAAAGTATGGTGGATCACTTACAAGCCCACCGTGATACTTAAGTCAAAGAATCACATATACTACTCAACTCTAGAGGACCCTCTGTAGATGACTTACATAAGCAAAGAACCACATATACTACTCAACTTTAGAGGACCCTCTGTTTGTGACATGCATGGAACCAAAGTATGGTGGATCACTTACAAGCCCACCATGGTACCCAAGTTAAAGAACCACATATACTACTCAACTCTAGAGGACCTTCTGTTGACGGCTTACATAGGGTGTCTATCGGAGGCCCTCGTGAGTCTGTCCCATATCCAGTCATAATTGGATACCCATATGTCAATACGAGCTCCAAGCTTACAGTCGGCTAGGAATGACCATCTATACCCTATAGGTACGACATATGCTGATCTATATATAAAGGTATCCACCGACAGACCCGTATCGGTAGAAATAGATCAGAGACAATTATTCGAGAACATACTTGCACAACTGGCATTTTCTGACACTCGATTGTAACTCTTATAACTATGCAGTTATTGGTATATTCGCAGGTCTATGTCCCATTACTGACAAGGCTCCAACTATTGAATCTGCTGAGTATTATTGTTAGGGTGTTGTTTAATTACTAGGGTGCTTGCATGTGAAATGTGTTCACCATGCAAAACAATATACATATCTCATATATATATATATATATATATATATGTGCACAGCGGAAGATTAAATACAATGAACACATAAAAAATATATTTATTGAATGAAAATCGAGATTGAGAAATATAATCCATGAAGCATTTAGATTAATTTGCTTGAAGTCTACCATGAAATAAATCTTTGAACAATCCTAGCAATCAGCAAGGGTGGGTTTGATTGTCTAGAATAGCAATATGTTAATCCAACATTTTGTTTAACTCTCAAACTTGATTCAAAATTAAACTCTTTAACTTAATTAAATTTGTTTTTTCTTTTATTCAACTCTTAAATAATTAAAAAAAATCTCCTTTTTAGTTATTACATTTAGTAACCATTCATTTATTTATTTTGTTGTTCTAACAATTAAAATACAAAACAAAAAATTTCAATTTCTCAAATTGAAATTGCTCCCAAAAATGCAAAATCTAAAACCTAAAATTATAAATTTTGAATTTCATTTCACTTTATATACTAATGCATTAATTTCAAATTAATTTGAATTTCATTTGCATTTAATTTAACTTAACCTAACTATAGTTAACATTTAACCATAGTTAGATTATTTTAACTTAACCTTTAACTTAATAAATACTTAAATATTTTAACCATAGTTAACTAACTTAACTATAGTTAAGTTAACCTTTAACCATAGTTAAGTTAAATCATTTATTTAATAATTTAATAAATAAATATTTATTTTAATTATTTAACAATTAAATAATCATAAAATAAAATTACTTTTATATCCTTACTAGGTTACCAAGTTAACCTAAAATGGGTCCTACCATTTAACCATATACTTTAGTTAACTTAACCTTAGTAAATTGCTTAATTATACTGTATTGAATCATTCAATACGGTAAACTGCCAAAGTGCTCAAAGAATACATTTCATATTGAGACTCTCTAGGTCTACACCCGATTTGTCAAATGAAACTATTCTATTAATCCGTAATCGATGCCCCACGCACATGTTACGAGTATTACAAATCAGCATGTCAGACTATACAAGTTGAGGTCATAACATATATAACATATACGTATAATCATTTCATCATTTATACCCTGGATGTGCGGGGATATAGATCAGCACCGTCAAATCCCCATTTGCTCATCCATAAACTTATCTCCAGATTCGTATCTCGATAAACAATATACGCAAACACTTTTGCTATATTGTTTAACTTTGTGGAAAACTCTTTTCTCGGGTTTATGCTTGTGGCCACAAGACTTTATGAAATCTTAGAGCATTGAATATACAATTTACCTACGTAAGCTGACGAATCTCGTATCTACGCACACCGGACTCTATGAGCATCGGATCATACCCAGCGACACATAGTGGTCAGACCATAAAAGGTCTCTGACATATGTGGAACCAAAGCATGATGGATCACTCACAAGACCACCGTGGCGCTCAGGTTAAAGGATTACGAATACTACTCAACTCAAGAGGACCTTCATTTGACGGTTTCATAGGATATTTATTAGGGTACTCATGAGTCTTTTCAGTAACCAATCCTGACTGGATACCCACATGCCTATACAAGCTCTAAGCTCATGGCTATCTAAGAACAACCATTTGAACCAGTCAGATATAGACATACATTAATATATATAAAGTGAATTCACCGATAGACCCGCATTGGTGATCATAGATCAGGAACATTGTATTTGAGACATACTTATATAATGATATTTCTTAACACCTATTGCAACTCTTTACATCTATATCATTACAAGTATACTCTCAAGTCTTTGTCCCATTATAGACAAGGTTATAACTCTTTAGACGTCGCTGACTCTTATAACCTGCTAACTCTTAACATTTATAACTCTCAGCATTGCTAACTTTTAGTTATAATCTAAACTCTTTTAGATCGGATCTGAACTCTTTCAAATCAAACAGTGTCTATAATGTTACAAGCATTATACCATATAAATATGATATTAACAATTTTTATTCGAAATGTTTATTGTATAAATATTAATAATTAATATTCATACAATATTGGAATGGCACGTGAGCACCAGCTCCAACAATTATAACTAGCTAACACTTAGTTGTGCTAACATTAGCAGTTATATCTCTCAGCGTGGCTATCTATAAGCCATTATCTAAACTCTATAGATCTAGTACAAACTCATTTAGATCTACAATATCTGTAACGTTACATGCATAATATCATATAAATGGATATTAGTGATTTAATAGAAATGTACACTTGTATTAATACACAAGTATATGTACATGCAGGGATGGCACGTAAGCACTGACCCTAACACTTATAGGTCATTTTAATATTGTATAAATATTAATTTTTTAATATTTATATAATAAGTATTTCCTAAAAAATCGTTAATATTAAATATATATGGTAAGATGCTTGTAACACTTCAGACATTGTATGATCTGAAGGAGTTCAGGTTTCGTTCAAATGAGTTTTAGACCAATGTTAAGAGTTATAATTGCTAAGAGTTAGCACTATTAAGAGTTAGCAGGTTATAAGAGTTAAAGGAATATAAAGAGTTAGATTTATATCTGAAATGAGACAAAGACCCGAAGGTATACTAGTAATGATATAGTTGTAAAGGGCTGCAAATAGTGCTCATAAATGTCACTGTGCAAATATATTCTCAAACGCTATATTCTTGATCTATTTTCACTAATACGGGTCTATCAGTGAGAACCTTATTTAAATATATATCTTGTGTGTGCTTATATCTGTATGGTACAGATGGTTATTCTTAACTTACCACGAGTTTAGTGGAAGCACGTATAGGCATTGATAAGGGCAAATTTGTCATATATTTTCTCATATTTTTATTATTGATATTTTATGATTTTATGAGAATAGATGGTTATTTATGTGCATTATTGTTATTTATAGGGACTTGAACGAAATTTAAAGAAAGAATGCAAAAGGAGCGAAAACAGGGACTAAAATGCAAAGTTTTCAAAGTATGTGTCCATCGCCCCAGCTTTGAAATAGTGATCGAAATAAGAAAAATGACCTGTTTAAGTCGCATCTGTCACCCCAGCGCCAGACACTCATCGCGCCAACGCCCCAGCGCCATCAACCCACCGCTCCAGCGGTGAAGCCTTTTTCACGCATTGCTCTAGCGATAACTGCATAGCGCCCCAGTGGTAGCGCGAGTCCTAATCCGACGAGAATTAAAATTTGCAAGCTCATATTAATCCCTATAAAAAGCCACTTGTTCCCAGCCTTCAAAAAGAATCGAAGAGCAACCTAGAGCAATTCAAGAACACCAAGAATACAGAACATAAGTCTTTGAGAGCAATATGAGTTTAATTGAAGCAACTTTAGAGAGAGATTCAAGGCGTTCTTCGGCATCAAGAGTATCTTAGGCAGTGCAATCAAGAGCAATTCGACGTCTATATCGGTTTGCTATTGATTGTATCATGATTTATTGTTATTTTTACTGCTGTTCTCGTGTAGCCATGATTGAATGAGTTGGTAATATTATTGATAAACTCGGAAGAGGAATCATAATATTTAGACTTAGGTAATTTGATGCATGATTGTAGAGTAACATTCAATGTTGCATATGCAAGTTTCAATTTATGATAGGAATATACCTAATTGGCATGTATGATCAATAAGACCTAATCTTAATGAATCTTAATTTATTACAAGTATCATAGGAATATAGGTATTTGGTAAATTAAGGTATACTTACATGACCTTGTAAGAGGCTTGTGAATACATTAGTGTCTTGATCAATAACAAAGACTAAGGGAGTTAAACACTAGAAGGTTAATCATTAGAAAGCATATTGAGGGATAGTATTAATCCTAGATTTTCTCTATATTGCTATCACTTAAATCTCGTTGCATTGTGTTTTTGCCTTTATATTTTTTACATTCATTTTTAGATTTTTATTTATCTAAATAATTATTAGGAAGATATCATTTTAGTAATTGGTTAAAAAGAAGAAATTATCCATGTGGGTTCGACATCCGACTTCTTTAGTCTCTTTATTACTTGCATACGATAGTGTATACTTGCACTTAATTTAAGATATAGAAATATCGCATCAGACATGCGGGTATTCAGTGAGGATTGGGTACTGAACGAGCTTAATTAGGTTCTCCAATAGACATTTCATAAAGCCATTAATGGAGGAGCCTTTCGAGTTGAGTAGTATTCGTGGTCCATTGACCTGAGCACTACAGTCCACTATATTTAGATTTTACACATGTCAGAGACATTTTATGATCTGATCACTGGGTGTTGCTGGGTATGGTCCGATGCTCATGGAGTTCGATGTGTGTAAATAAAGGATCCGTCAACTCATATAGATGAGTAGTATATCCAGATGCTCCAAGATTATATTCTTTAAAATTTTATGGTCAAAAGCAGTAAACTCGAAAAAAATACTTCCCGTGTTAGAAACAATATCACAAAATATACTTGCGGATATTGTTTATACGAATATGAATTTGGAGATAAGTTCTAGAGTTGAGCATATAGAGACTTGAAGGTAATTATCTATGTCTCTGCTCTTCTCGTATATAAATGACGAAGGAATTATATGAATATGTATTAATTTTAATTTGTAATTTCCATAATGTGTGCGTGTGGGGCAACGTTATGGACTTGCGGAAGAGTTTTGTAAGACAAAACGAATGTGAACCTAACCACCTCATTATATGAAGTGTATTTGTTGTGTATTGGAGTAGCATATCAAATTGAATAATTCAATTTAGGAAGTTTTCAATAAAGTCAAAATTATTTTAAGATCTCTCAGGCAGATCATAAGAATTAAGTGTTAAGCCTAAAATTATAGTAAATAAGATTTTTTTACTTTTCTATTTTTATTGAATGTCACATTTTATATTATTAATATATTAAGACATGACACATGATAAAATTTTATTGATTTAATATATAATTTATAAATATTGTAAAATTATATAAATAAAAATAAAGGGAATGAAATTAATTGCAAACTGTTTGCAATTAAAGTTTGCTATTTCCGCCGATGCGATTAGTATAAATGAAATCAAAAGCTACCAATTTGCGTCATTGATTCGGCCACTTTATTTATCCATTATTAAATTAATTTCATTTGTCATACTTAACATTTAGTTTTGTCGTGCTTGATAATAAAAGCCACTTTCTTATTTTTCAATTGGAAGAATTGGTGGTTAATAACAAATGGCTTTATTTTGTTAATTCAATCCATTTCATAAGTATTGTCTTGCTTAAGCAAGTGACCACAAATTGAATTATAATAGGCTTAATGGACGGCAACATTTTCTTTATAAATGAGGCTGAAATTTTCATTTCAACAGAGGAGAAGTGTGAGTAAAATAGTTAAATATAATTGGCCAAATATTTAGCTAAAGTCGAGAGACAAAATAACGAAGTAAGTGTTGCTTTAAATCTTATATTCGATCGAGAATAGAAAGTTATTATTCTAGTTCAAAAGATCTCATCGAATCTTAGATTAGAACTGCGCAAAGCACGTTTTAAATGTGAGTTATCTAATATCTCATTAACATAATATGATATTTGGTTATTTTTTTTTGCATATTTATACATGTGATGTGTAAATTAAATATTAAAAATGTACAAGCTCATCTAATGCACATCGTACTTTTGTTTATAGGGACATGCATTGCCTATTTTCTTTGATTATCGGGACTACTTCTTAAATGAGGAGAAAATAATTGATTTACTTTGAGGGTTTGAGCTGCTTAGGATATTTGGAGGTTTTGAGCAACTTATGGTCGGTTTGAGTTGATGCTAATAATGAATTGAGTTTTTGACTAGTTTACAATAAGCCGTTTAGATTGAAATTCTTGAAGTTTAAGGGTGAGGTATGAGCACACTTTTTTTAAGAGGCAGCTCGATAATTTTAGACTGATGCTTGTACCAACCCAATCCCTATAGGGTGATTTAGGTTGACCTTTTAAGGATAGTCCAACCTATTTTGGCTTAATGAGCTTAGGCTTAGGGTTAATATGATTTTAAGGGGAAACAAATCTTTTTGTTATTTATATACAAATTCATTTAATTTTTATTTTTACTTTTAATTATTCTACACACACACACACACACACACACACACACATATATATATATATATATATAATGCTAGTGAAGATAACACTGTAAAAATATTATCCATTTTTTTTTATAGAAAAACTTATTTATTTAGCTAATTTAATTCGAGTAATATTATATATCTTATACTGTATCATAAATAATGATATATCAAACAATTATTGGTCAGTAAAATAACATAAATTTAAAAATGACCTATTATACAAATTTACCACCAATGATTACTTGACATATCATTACTTATGATACAAACTTCGAATGTACAATATTTTTTATTTAATTTATATTAATGTGATAGTTATAGTATACTAGCAATATTTTAGATATTAAATATTATATTAATTAAAATATAGTTGCATACTAATTATGTAAGTATAGTATCATTGTTACAATGCAACTAATTTTTTTTTTATAAGATAAAAGACAATTGGATCCTTAAAGTTTATTTAAATGAATAGTTTAATCACCTTATTGTTGAATATACTCAAATACGTCTCTTTATATTAAATTTTTTTGTTAGTTTAGATTGTAATAAGGGTAATATAATATTTTATTTATAAAAGACACATGAGACTATCTTATAGGCATTGACTAGCGTTGATCGACATTGACCACACATTGACAAGTGTTGATTGACTGTTGAGTAGCACTTGCTCGATTCATCATAAGTATCATTGAACTTAAAATTGTGTGATTTACATGATGGTGAGATTATTATCACCAATGAAGCATCGATAGAGTACTAAAATGAGTAAGAAAAATAATGAGATTGTTACTTTTTTTTAATTAATTTAAAGTTCTTATGATATTTTATTGGTAAAAATAATTTACTTTTTTTTTGTAGATTACAAAATTTGAAATCTGACGGTGTCCATAATGAGATGGTCTGAAGCTGGTTAATATCAATTATTAGTCGATTAATGCTGGTCAATGTCAATCAACATTGATCAACAATCACTTAATATCAGTCAATGACAATCAAGAATATTATAATAATTATGTAAATTACCATTTAACTTAACAGGTGTATTTAAATATTTTTTAAAATAAAGTAATTAAAGTATCATTTAAAGAAACTTTGGAATCTAATTTTCTTTATCTAATTTTTTTAAATAATACAATATAAATAGTTAGTACGGAGTGGTCTCATTGGCATATGTTTTATACTTGGTAGTCTTTTCATTTTCTATTAAATCATCTAAATCGAGGAACTAAAATAGTAAGTGGCACTTTAGTAATCTCTCATATTGTTCACAGAGATTAACATCAAAAATTAAAGATTCGATCTTATCCACACATCTAACGATTCACATTTATTACACTGATCAATCCTTTTTTTTTTTAGTTTATATTTTTAGCTGGCGTGTTTTAATTGACATAAAGTCAAGGTTTGGTCGTCATTGGGCGTATTAATACTGTCACGCCCTAAAAATTAGTATAATTATATTTTAATAGCGATTTTAGTTTTAATTATACTGTCACCCCTTATATTTAATTAAAAAGATAAAAATACCTCAATAATTATATCACATAAATGACTAAAATATTCTTAAAAAATAAGGGCATTTTTATTATTTTAATTGAATAAAGGAGTGACATATAATTAAAACTAAAATTACCATCAAAATATAATTTCTACCAACCTTAAGAGGTGACAATGTTAATATCCCGATTTTTGTCACAAGTTAATTAAGGCAAATTTTTTAAAATAATTTGGCGAAAGGAGAATTATTCAGGGTGGGTTCAATAGATAACGGGGATGGAATAACAGTTGGGTGGTTAGGACATCCTATCATTAGAAATAAAGAAGGATGTGAACTTTTTGTACGTCGTATGTCGACCTTTTTTAAAAACATTTCCTATTATTTTGGTGGACGGAAATGAAATTGTTAGAACCGATGTTTCTTTTAGAGCGGCAAAATCGAAGTATATTATAGAAAAAATAGGTGTAATTTGGTGTTACTGTTAAATTTTATGGTGGCAAATTGAATGCTATCACCCTTGAGATTGGTACAGATTACACTTTAATAACGACTTTAATTTTAATTATACTATCATCTCCTCTACTTACACGAAAAGCTAAAAATACCCTCACAATTACATCTTATAAATGACTAAAATATTCTTAAAAGGTGAATATATTTTTTTTTTTCTTATAAATTAAATAGAGAGGTGACAGTGTAATTAAAATTAAAGCTGCCAATAAAATATAATATGTGCCGACCTCAAATGACGACTGTATTAATATTCTGTCAATTAACGGGATACAATATTGTCGTGCTAAGGTTTACATAAAAAACACTTTAATTTTTATTACACAAATAGTTAAAATATTCTTAAAAAGTAAATTTATTTTCATCTTTCATAATAAATAAAGAAAGTGACAGATATAATTAAAACAAAAAAGTTATTAAAGTGTAATCCTCAAGAGGTGACAGTGTTAATGCCCTGTCAATTAACCAACCACATGCATTTTTATTTTACAATTAACCAATCATATTAAAATTGACATTTTTGTATTAAATAGTCTCAAATTATTTTATCTAACACTTTGGAAAAGAAAATTGTTTTTTATCTAACATATATATTAAAAAAATCTGAAATATTTAAAGTACTGGGCCTGAAGCCCAGAAACAGCCCATTATTGGTAATAAGTTCAAAAGCTTTTAAGAAGAATTTGGCGCCTTTTCAAATTTCCGTATCTCAGTGAGAGTGAATTAGTCGCTAAAACAGAGAAGAAGAAGATCAAAAACGATTCAGAACGACGTCGTTCGGAAGAAACTTCGCCGGAGGAAAAAAATGGTGTTCCTTCACCAGCAAAAGTCATCACTCAAAAGAGGCTCCTCGCCCTCGTCGACAACCACATCCCAAGCTCCCCCTTCCAAAATCCCCAAGTCCGCCGATACCTATACCGTTGCCGAAATCGAAAAATTCGTTACCATTTTGGCTGACGCCGGTTGCACCTTAATGTACCACTCGGGCCCACCTTGTCTCCCTTCCGACCACCACAAGCTCCGCCGCCACCTCACCTCTCTTCTCTCCCATGACTCCTCGCTTCGCTCCCATTTCCTCGCCGGCTTCTCTTCTTACATTCACTCCCCCAAAGATTTCGCCAGGTCAATTGTTTATTTATTTATTTTTATAAAATTAATCGATTCAATTTGTCTAACAAATACTGTCGTTTTTGTTTCAATTCCAGGGTTCTGATATCTTCAATTCCCGGCCGAACCGACAGCTTAGTTCGAAATCTCTTGCTGGTTCCGTGTATTCAATTAGACCTCATGAACGAGCTTCTAGAGAAGCTTCCAGAATATTTTGATCAGAATCCGGAGACTCAGACGTCATTATCGCTCGAAGATGACGTTGGTAGGCTTATTATTAATCAATTCCGATGGCTCGATTTTCTTGTTGATCCTAAAGCATTTACCGAGAAATTGATGGAAGTTCTTTGTATTTGCCCTTTGCATTTGAGGAAAGAGATTATCGGATCTTTGCCTGATATTATTGGTGATCAAACGAATAATAAGTCTGTGGTTGATTCATTACAACAAATGCTTAGTGAAGATTCGGCTATAATTCTTCCCGTGCTTGACTCATTTTCGAACTTAAATTTAGATGATGAGTTGCAAGAACAGGTTGTTACTATAGCGTTGTCCTGCATTAGAACCATTGATGCAGAACACATGCCTTATTTGCTTAGATTTTTATTGCTTTCGGCAACACAGTCAAGTGTCCGAAGAATTATCTCGCATATTCGTGCACACTTGAAGTTTGTTGGGGTGGCGTATTCTCGCTCATCGCAACAAAGTAAAATGAAGGGGAAATCTCTTCTGAATAATTCTGAGGCTTCTATTCTTGATGCCTTGAGATCAAGTCTTCGATTTAATAATGTAAGTAAGTTGTATGCTTTGGTTTTTCTAAAAGAATGTGCGCACTCAATTAATGTAGCTGGCGTGCTTTTGAATTTTGATTCTCTCTGTAGATGCTCTGTCAGGAGATTTTGAAGGAATTAAATGGCCTCAAGAAACCTCAGGATCATAAAGTTTTAGATATATGGCTTCTTGTGCTCATGTATATGAACGGAGATACCCTGCAAAAAAGTATTTTGAAGATTTTCAAGAAGAAAATTATGGAAGATTGTATTCACAAAGTTATGATTGATCAGTGCATTCAAGGAAACAAAGAATTGGTAAAGGTATCTCTCATAATTAAGTGCTGTAAAGGAATTTTTTGCACTAATGTTTACTGTTTCCTGAGCTTTAATGAAGTTACATTCTTTGTATCACTTTTGGGGTTTCAACTGATTTTTTTCAGGATTATTTTTCGTCATTTCTTTCTTTGTCCGAGTGCTTATTGGCCTGCAAAGAACAGAAGGCAAGGGAGTTTGGCATTCATGCTTATACTTGCCTGTTTGAAGAGTTTACTGATACTTATTTGAGACAGGAAGTAAGCAGTCTAATTGGTTATTTGTCGCACTTACAATTAGAATTCAATCTGATGTTTTTGATATGTGGTTTTTGCAGATTCTTGGTGCTCTAATTACTCATGTGGGATCTGGTGTTAGTTTCGAAGTGAGTTCTGCTTTAGAGACAATGGTGCTGCTGGCATCAAAATATGCACTGGAATTGATTCCACTTTCTTCTCATATAAATGGTATCTCACCACCTTTTTCCATGAACAACTATTTTCTAAGTCATCTTGACATGTTGTATGTTCTACCACTCAGGTATCTTGGATTACTTGGAGGGTTATAGTGTTGAAAACTTGCACAAGGTGGTTGATATTCTTTAGGTTACTATATCTATAGGCAGTGTATGTTGAATTTTAGATGTATCAATTTCAGTAGCTATTGCGATGATGCAGGTCTTTGAGGTTTTTGGCAGTCTAGCACTGTCAGCTCGAAGTAGTGAACACTGTTATGGATCTTCAATAGCAAATGAACTTCTGATGGTTATAAGGAAGCAGGTATTATATGAATATTCACAAGAAAATTATGTTGACTAGTTATCCACAAGAAAATTTTCTTGTGATTTGTGTAACCCTTCCTATTGGGTAGGTCAACCATTCAGAATTGAAGTACAAAAAGATGGGCCTTATTGGGACTCTGAAGATAGTTTCTTATCTTGGCGATGCAAGTAATGTTAGCAGCACATCTCCATCTCAGGTAGATCCATACCATGCAATGCCATATGAAACACAGAGTAAAGGTGCAACAGACATACACGTGATTCTGGCTTTGAACTTGAGGCTTAAGAGAAGCTAAAGCAGTAGAAGATACTGAATACAGTTGGAATTGTTAAGAACTTTTTTTGGTTATGTACCATGTAGTTTATTGAGATATTTTGATCTGTCTTTGTGTTAGACCTAGAAATAAGAAATTATAGTCTTTCATGTTGCTATTCACTTCTGTGACATGACATCAGATTATGGTTTGAAAGAAACAAGCAAGATTGCAAAAGGCTATCACATTATGCATTCATATGAAGCATAATAATATCTGCAGGCAGTCTCTGAACCATATCAAGAGATGGTGAGGACAGTTATTAAGTGAAACCGTAGCCAAACCCTACTTTCTCATAATTGGTTCCCATACACAATATGAACCTCTATATACCAGGTAGAACTATAATTAAAATCACCTATCTTCTAACCCAAAACAATCACAGCACCCTTCTGTCCGTATTTTGTGCACTTCGCACTAATTTCATGGTTCAAGCTTAACTTTTTGGATCGAAACAAATGGTGCAATTTGAGAAACTTAAACAACATGCAAAACTTTTTGGTGAAGAAGTCTTATCCTGAGTAAGTATGGTGACATTTGGAGACTGGTTTTACATGAATGGATTTGTTTAGATATTCATAAGTCTTATTTCTTATTTGATACAATGACAAAGATATTAGGTGGATATTTGATTTGTGTACAATAGGAGTGTAATTAGTTGAATGAGCTGATGCTGTGTAGATAATGAAAAGAAGATGGTCTATTTCCATCATATTTCAATCTATCTTATTATTTTTTTGATGTGCGTTCAGTACTCCTTGACATTTGTTTTTTAATCGTTGACAGAAATCAAATGCTGAAGAGGCTGTAGAACTGTTAAAAACATCTCTGAACTCTTGCAAACAGTTGTACTTACCTTTGACTCTTTTTCTGGATGAACTGACTGCAGTATTGAACTATAGAACACTTCAGTCAGAAATTATAGAATGGTGAGTAAATTTCAACAAATTGTTAATAAGGTAAATTATGGTCTATAAGCATGATAGTTGTCTGTATTTTGTAGGATTGGCAAATATGTTGGGGAGTTTGAATCTGTATTTCTGTCTGATGTTGAAGGTGGACAACTGCCTAATATTGACTCCTATTGTGGTATAGAAGGTGAGATTAGTTATGCTATCTATGATGTTGCTTTTAGAGAGTATCTATCTTAGAAGTTGTGTGATAAATAAGATTTAGCTTGCAGTTTCCCATCCTTTTTACTTTGTAGGGGAGTTATGGATGAACTTGGATGGAGATATATCTCCTATTTGTTTGAACATTTTTCCATTGGCTTCCTCTTCCTCACAGTAAGTTTGCCATGCTCTCCCTCTCTCTCTGTTTAATTTTTTTTGGTGTTTGGGGTGGTGGGAACAGAAATTTTTTTTTTGAAGAGAAAGGCCATGCTCTGTTTCATATAAAGCTCGGGGTTTAAACTTAATGTTTTGTTTGTGAATGCTGATGTCAAGATCTCTTTTCTGCAGGTCTGCTTCCTTACAAATTCTTCATGCTAACTTTCTTTTACTCTCTGCTGTAAGTTTATGATCCTTTTGTTCGTTGGATGTTTTTTAAGTTGTGCTAAAATATTTAGAGTTTTCTCTCAACTACCAGGTTGAGAGGTTGACAAATCAGGGATCTCTTGGAGGAATTGATGCACTACTGGGCTGCCCTTTACACCTTCCTTCCTCGAAGGTGAGACCTAGTAAAGGAGAATCACAGACATCACAACTTATATTACTTCATTGTCAAGGATTATGATATTATTCTTATTTAATAAATGTTCTGCAGACAACATTATCTTGATAAGATTTACAATATCTATGCCGGCCACACTTCTTCAGACCACAATCTTTGTTATTTCTTGCCTGAAACTTCATATAATAGTTTTTAATTTGTGCGTTTACTAGAAAGTTGGGAAGGATGGAGATTAAGAAATTTTATATTTCCAAAAATAATGAAGTGTTGATTGCTTTGGGCTTTATCCTTTTTCTCCCTTTCACGGAACTTCAAAAGCCATTTGATTGCTGGGCAACATGGAGTGAATTGCAGGAACTTGACACCTTAGTTTCCACTTCTTTCTTCTTCTGCATTGTTGAAGCTAGCAGGAAAAGCAAGCATTAATTTAGGTTAATCATTTCTAGTAAAGACTTAGGATAAAGCAAGTACTTTATAAGATGACTAGTTAGTGGACATTTTATTGTGCATTCTTAAGTATATAAGATTATCAAGCTCCAATGTCTAATTCTTGGTCTTGACATCAGCTGCCCTTTGGCAAGTAGGCCCTTGGTTTCTGGCTTTCTGCCAGAGTCTCTTGAAGTTATAACCTCAATCTGCATTTAAAATTAGTTTCAGTTAGTTATTGGACATCCATTAACTTGGGGACATATATTAGCAATTACATCCACATACCGTAGCTACCTTTAACTTCATTTATGACATTTAATACGGTGGAATTGATTCATGATATTGTTGTCTTGGTACGGTATGGCTTAGCCTTATATATTTGTGTAGGTCATAAGTAGTGCTGTACTCTACCTGTTTGCTGACGTTTATTTGTCTTGGGAGATGCCAGTGCTTCTCAGTAGCTGGTTGGCAGTCTCTCACAGAAAGGCAGAGACAAATTGTGACCCTCTCTCTTTATCATGCGGCAAACTGGATACGGGAACTGGTAATAGTTGACATAATTTTATATAATGTTGGTAGTCATGCACACTGGTTTGTAATGCTTTTGCTACTGTTTGTAGCTTAATGCTTTCTGTACTCAAGTTACTGGAAGATTGGACTTTACAAGTCAGACAACAAAAGAGGATATAATTGCCAAGCTATTGAAGCGATTGAGGAACCTAGTGTATGTTGCATTCTCAGTTCCTAGTTTTGCAGGTTTTTAATGAACATCTTCTTATAAGAAATTAAAGCCCATGGAGTAATTCTCTGTAATATTTAATGGGTTTAAAGTGGGGTGGGCTAGCCAAGCAAGGTCAGAATAAAATATGTAAATAATAAATAACCCTTGTTGAAAAGGGAGAGCTTTTTCTATCGTTGATGATAAATGACACCATGGCCACATATGTGGGCCTAACATCATAAGGCACATAAATATTGAAAGAGGAGTGGGTTCCTTTTATTAGGTAAACTCTCTTTCTTCTGTTTGCTTCTTGCTGATGCAAAATTCAAGATCAAAACTCTAACGTAGAAATTGAAGGGTGAGATTCGTATCACTGATGGTGATTGGTTAATTACCATTCAACACAATGATAAAGCTTGTATTGACTGAAACAAGTGACATTACTCGTGTCAGTCAATACTTTTGAGTCTTTTAGCAGTCATTTAAAAGTTTCATTAGCCTTGGTTTGTTTAATCATCCTAAATGGTATACTATTTTTAGACGATATGATCCTCATGATGGGGAGAATTTAAACTTGCAGAGTTCTTGAAAGCTTGTTAAATTATTCCATCAAATGCTGCCCTCAAACTTTTCCTGAGGTCCATCTTTATGTGGAGCAATGTGGATCTTCACTCTTGAATCAACCTAATACAAGGCATGTGGATAAGAAGAATGAACATAGGAATACACATGATGGTGCTTCACAAGACAAGAAAAGGAAACATAATAAGATCTCAAAGGCATCAACCAGTTCAGGTACAAATTGTAACCTGCGACAGCCAACAATACTGGATGTTATGAGGAAAGCGGGAAATCTAGCAAGCCAGGAGGTTGCAAATGAGGATTCTTTAAGTACAGTTCCCAAGGGTGGGAAATCTGAATTTGCTGACGAAACTTTCTGTGGCTCTAATGAGCCAGTAATTATAGAAGTTTCTGCAGTTGCCAAGGCGCTGGAAACACAGAGATTTAAGTTCAGGCCTCTTCTGTTTCAATGTCTTTCCATTTTGACATTTTCAAAGGTTTGTATGCTTGTGCTGTAATTGCTTAGAATTATTTATATAACTTTTCTTCTGTTTATTTTCTGGAGCATTTTGTTATGAGTTTATTCGTTTATGCTGCAATGAAATATTGTAGGAAGACGATCGTATTTTTTATGAGTTTGTGCTACATGTTCCACCGATGTCTTCTTTTTCTTCACTTTCTTCATTGTGATGGCAGTTTTCACCAATTGTTTGGGAAAAGATGCAAGTGAAATGTATTACCCACTGTTTCAGATGCATTGTTATGAAAAAATCTGATTCATTCCCCCAACAACCGAGAGTATTAACCACATATAGATTTTCTTGTGTTATTTTCTTATTGATGTACTGATTTATGAATTAAGTTATCTCTGAGATTTGTCTCCTAATATTGTGGAATTAAAACATGGTTAGGCAAGCTGTGATTGTATGAGATGTTTTTCTGTCACGTTTCTGGTCTTGTTTTTCTAGCTTCTGACTTGTACTTTTTTTAGTTTGTTTCTAGTCTTTTCTCTCTTTTCTGGCTCATTTATTTGGATTTCTTCTCACTTGTTTTTGTAATTTTGGTTTTATTTAATATAGTTCTGGTTTCCTTTTAAAAAGAAGAAAAACATAGTTAGGCATGACAGCACGAAAGAAAACTCTGTTCTCTCTCTCCCCTCCCTCTTCTCTGTGTGCTCGCTATTATAGATATTTAAATCAACTACAGTGATTTCGTGTTCTTGCATTTTGCATCAATGCTTTCATTCTCTTCCAAATTTTTGTGTCTTCATATTATGATGAGGTCACCATTGGAACCCTTTCTCAACATGACAATGGTGATTTCTGTTCCTAGACTCCAGTAAGATGTGCTTCCAGATTGTTACAGTAGCTTTATAAAATAAACAAAGATTAGTTGGAGGCCAGTGCTAGTGGGCGAATTGGTGGTCTTTGTGCTCGAAGGTGGTTTTGAATCTCATCTCTAGTTCACTAATTTGTGTATTGCTAATGGTCCAAACTCCAATTAGTTTAACATTAGATGGCACCAGTACTGCAAATAAGCTACAAAAGGTTATTGAAGTGCTAGCTGAATTGCTGTGTTTCTTGTTCTATGTTGCTGTGAAATGTCTTGAAAATTTAGGAATTCTTCTTTGGACAACATTGTGGTGCTTGTTACTATACATATTGCTTCTAGCAATTTTCCTTTGCTTATTACTTTATTATATGAGAATTTCATTGGAGTTGTTTGATGTGTCTTTCCTTATGCAGAACCAAGATTCCTGTTGCCCTGATCCTGCAGCCGAGGTACCATGTTAATTGCACTGGTCAATATCGATGAGTTTAGTTGTGAATAAATGAAGTCCTCAATGACGAAAACATTGTTATTTTCTGTGCTAGTTACCCCTGTACCTATACCTTCTACGTGATCTTCACTACAGGCTAGATTACTTCACTCCTCCAAGCAAACTCTTGTCACCCAGATGCTGTAGTGCACCTGCTGATTCTATGAAAATGACAGTGGCGGAATTCATGAGTGAAGTTAAGCCAGTATTTCCATGCCTTAGGAAGCATTTTGATAGTGCAGTTTGTATTCTGAAAGAAGGTAATTCAATTTGGTTGGATAAACGCTAACGGCAGTGAATCTGTGCTCTTATAAATGTAAAACAAATATGTTGTAGGTGATGAAACTTGTGAAGATCATTGGAAAGAGCAATCTGCTATTGCTGGGAATCCTGATATACCCAACCTTATGTTCTCGAAATCTTCAGTTTCCACTTTCGTCATTAAAGAAGTACTCAATTGTTTCAGTAAGGTGAAATCTTTAAGTCTCCTCTCTTATGGCCCCTGAAATTGGCTGCCAGTATTCATTTGTTGCTGATTATTTGCATTCAAGTTCGACATCTCACCTAGACATTTTTGTTCTATTTCTGTTTTAGAGGCTTCTAAACCCTTTTTGTTTTTTGAATTTTTTTATTGTTTCAAGTACAGATGATGAACCTTCATGAGATTCAAATGGACAAATCAGTTCTCTCTGATTTGCTTCAGTCATTCCAGCCCATCAAAATATCGGACTCTGTTATGTCAGACATACGACCTACCCCTTTACCTGGGACAATAGAGTATTTATATCTTGGTGCTTTTTCATTTCTAGAAGGTGTCCTGAGTATTGGTATGCTAGTTTGCACAATTTTCTTCTATTTTTATCACTGCTTGATGTCCAGTTTACTTCATCTGTAATTACATTTTCTCCCTGCAGCATGTTCTTTCTCCTTTATGCTTGCCTCAGAATTTCTTCTTACCTTAGAGTCAATTATAATCTCACTTCAAAGGTTCCTTGATAAGTTGGAGGAAAATGGTAAAAGTGCACAGTCGGGATTTATCCAGGGGGTCCTTCTTGCCTTGCACAAAAGACTTGGAACTTCTGCTCAGAAGCTATTGAAGCATAACTGGGATGATGAAAGTCTTGAGGAGGGTTGGAAGAACAAAGTATGATTATCTATGCAATAATTTTGTGGCTCTTGATGTTCAAGTGGCATTTTCAGAACTTAATTTGCTATGTATTTCACTCATGTAAAGTGGCAATTTATATGATGTTTGCAGGGAGAAATTGTACAGAAGATATTATGGATCTATTTGGAATATAGCGAGTCCACTATCGATTTGCTACATGAACTTGCATGCTCCATCTTGCCTCAGGTGCATGAATTTGCTCAATTGTAAATTATGCAATGTTAGCAGTTTCTTTGCATATAACTTGGGATGTGGAAATTCACACCCTGAAATGACTCGTCAACATTTCAAGGTTGTAGTACCCTATCCTGCAGTAGAACACTGACATTGTATCATGCATAAATTAAATGCATGAGGTCACTCCACGTGTAGTACTGCTTCAGGCAATTGGGTTTTGTTGTTTTGCAAATTGGTCCTGATTCTGAGGCCTTTTCTGTGTTAGGTTACTTTGTACAGAACAACAGTAGAAGATGATCATCATGTTTTCCCAACTCTCTGTCCTGCAACCTTTGTCATATGGTACCGGGTACTGGTAAGTCATCTGCATTTTCCCACTCTTTTACTACTTTTTATGTTACTCTTTATCAATGGAGATGCTTACAGAGACTCTATATATGCAGCATGAAGTGAACCTTTCTATTCTCAACAAATTGGTGAGTTGTAGATTCTAATGTTCAATCTTCCAAAGATCATAGATAGTAAGAGAAAATCCTCTTTCATCCAGAATCATTCTATATATATATATATCTTTCCCTATATTGTGATTAGGTCAAGGAAGTAGCTCACTTGGAGAAACGCAAGACTGGTGTTCAACCTGAAACTGTTCAAACACATTTAGTGAACACGCACAAGTGTGTGAGTGTGGTGGTATCATTAGTTAACATGTGCAGGAATCATGACAAGGTAACCACACAGAATTGCTTTTTTTTTGTTCTTTATTCTATATTATCTTTTTTTGTTCTCCCTAGCTCAATGGCTATACAAGTGGTAAGGCTTTGACATATTAAAATGATGTTCAGGTTACTGTGCATGCCATGTCTGTCAAGTATGGTGGAAAGTTTGTTGATTTATTCCTGAAAAGTAAGTTACTTGACACTTTTGGTAGAATGCCGTATGGGGTTTTGTTACATAAGATGCTGAAATTATGATGTTCTGCAGCGTTTGACTTCTTGCAAGCCCACTTTCAAACAAACAATGAAATTATAATCCAATTGGTAAGATTAGATTCACTGAATTTTTCCATCATGCTTGGTTAGAAGTAGAGAATCCTAATCAATGGAGTTAATGCTCTGTGTAATGAGTTAGGTGAAGGAGCTTCAAAAGGCCACAAGAACAATACAGATTCTATGTTCTGAAGCAAAGGTTTGCCTTGACTACTTGGATCTGTTCTGAGATCAGTTACATCTTCATTATTACAGTGCTTTTGAAGTAATTTGTTTTCTCTTTTTCCTTTTCTTTTCTTGAAGGGTTTAAAACAAACAGCTATCACTAGCAAAATTCCTACTACAAAGAGGTCTATGGAACGTTTTCTATTCCGTGTCAAGGCTCTTCTCCATACAACATCAAGTGGATGCACTTTTTGGATGGGTATGTGGTACATCACTAATTCTCAGTGTAAGAATCCCTGTTTCTGATTAGGTAGAGCATATGAGCCATCATAGATAGTGCGATAGACCTGATTATTGGAGTTTAATTGATGGCTTAGATACAGAAGAACCTGTTGAGGGTTGGATCTATTGATTTTCTGGTCAAAGCTCTGCTTAAGGCTATGCTATGGGAAACCTCTTCAATGATTAGCAATATATTGACTAATTGGACAATATAATCTTAAATTGCAAGTAGAATAAAAGATATAGTTGTAAATTTGTATTATTTGATTTGATTACATTCTTGGGATTTTTGTGTCCTGAAATTTGACATTTCAAATAAGTAAATTCTGTTTAAATTTATTAGAAATAACTGGATTCAGTTTGAAATTTATGTACTTTCTTATATTACATAAATGAATTAGCATAGGGCCCTTCATATTCTTCTTTCCCTACAGGAGATTTTTGAGTGTGCGTGCCTTGGTATATAGGCTGTGTTGACTATATTATATTGCTTCACTATTTATTTATTTATTTTTGGTCTAGTTTCTCTGCCATATTTTTTAACTAAATTGGCAGTTGCAACATCAATATCATGGGAGTCATTTATGCTTATATTATCTTTTTTTTAGTGCCTCATAGTCTGAAGTTAAATATAATAATGACATCTGATGGCTATCAAAGAGGAGCTCCGTGTGTTGCATTAATTGTAGCTTTTATCTCACTTTCTACTTAATGCATCATAACTATTGGAAATCATAACACATCAGAGTGGCAAACCTAGATTTCTATTCAACTTGATAATCATCTCTAATTTTTGACAGGTAATTTAAAACACAAAGATTTGATGGGTCAGGTGGTGAGCTCGCAGGCATATGCAGATGATCTAAGTAATAATGTTATGGAGGATGTAGCAGAAGCTATTAATGAGGATCAAGCTGCTAGTCCTGTGAGTGAGGACAGAGAAACAGAATAAAAAGTCTCTTGTCTATAGTGATCTTGCTGAGTGAAACAAAAATTAAGTATTGAATTGACTGGCTTGCTTTACTGATCCTTCTTTAGTTGTTCTGATAGAGTGATTTAGCTCATATCATGATTGCTATATTTCTATTAACTCTATTAGTACTTCCCTTAGAAAATGAATGAAAGTAAGATTATCAGTAATTGTTTGAAAATTCAGGTTAGTAATTTCTCATACACACTCTAAATAATCAATCCTAAACTCCTTCATGATTTAAATAACATGCTGATTTTCATTAGCGTTAGAAGTATTACATATTCAAAGGAACCAAACATGTAACTAATTGTCGTCTTATTTTATGTTTAACTGAAGAATAGTATGTACTGAAACTCTCCATGTAGAGAAGAATTGAGACAAAATTTATTTATATACAACATCATTAATAAAATTAAAAGCAGAGCAATGAATATTTTCACTCTCATCAACCAAACATGCAGTCTTGTTTTATTGCGTCATAATCTTTGAAGCCTATGGGTGCCTGCAGAAGAAAAAGAAAGCTAGCTAAGTTATCATGAATGTTTAAGTGCAAAGTGATTTTCTAAAACCTACCTTTAATACAGATTAGTAAATCATATACATTTACTTTTCTAGATTGACTGTTTATTATGCATTTTACCTGAATTTTCTTAGCATTCATGAAAATTGTATATCAAGAAACCTAATACTCTTGGATACTAACTTCATATACACAATTAAGAGTTATAGGGCTGAGACTAGAATTGTTTATATAAAATAGGTTGTTTCTGTTTTGTTCTTATGTTGAATTTCTTTTTCAATTGATAATTTCTCTTTTATTCTTGTTTTGAACACGTCATATCATGTATATACGGCTATATTATTATTATATTCTTTTTAAGCGTCGAGTATATCCAGCCTGCCAATTAGTGCTGAAAGGTCTTCAACTATGGTTGATTAGTTTCCATTTACTCTTGAAAAAAGTTCTGCAAGTATGCATGAGTAGTAGAAGTAAACCTGTTACAATTAGCAACAGAGAATAGGGCCAAATCGATTTGGCAGTCTCTGGAAAGATCTGAAATGGCACTCTCTTTAATGGCTTGGAAGTAAAAATTTGCTTCTCTCAAACATTTGCATCCTAGTGGCTTAAAATCTGCTCTTGATGAAGACATTTCCACAATTGCCTTAGTAGCACTACAGCATGATGGCAATGGCTTTGAGTCAATTCCACTCAAGTAAGTGTAGCAGTCGCCAACAACTGCTGCAATATGATTGCACTCAAACACATCTGGCCTGATATCCCCAGATCCTGTATGTTCTTGAGCTGCCAGCACCATCCAATGTGCTGCTACTACTAGGAGAAAAATAGATGCTGCGGAGCCCTTCATGATGTTTTAGCTTGGTGGTTTTGGGTGCATTTTGGAGTTTGTTTCAGATACGTCTTTAACATATATAGTGAGTTTGTACAACATTAAAGAAACTTGTGAAGCAAAATGGATAAGGTAGTTAGTTTGTTAAAGCAATATGCCCAACAACTTTTGTTTTTGCATGGCTTAAGAAATCAGTCTGCGAAATACTTAAACTGAAATTTCATGGCTATGATGACATATTTGTACATATCTCTTCCCTCGTCTTTGAATTATGTTATACAAATGATAGGGCTATCTGTAAACGAGGAGAATTTGAGATAGAAGAAAAAAGGTGAGATGACCTGAATTTCTTGCAACACGAGCAGTAACTTTTATTTTGAAACCAACATGAAAGTCAAGTTGTGATGATTTAGTGCATGATGAAAACATTAGATGTCTTTGGTGAAGAAAATTTTGTTGACAAGCTTTTCTAAATTTGTAGATGATGAGCCATCAGGAGCTACAACTTCTTCTGCTAATCTCTTCCAGTCAGCGGACTTGTTTTTTAATTTCTTTCCATCAATCAATTCTCTCACCAACTGCTCTATTTGATCTCTACTTCTTCACCGTTGTTAATCTCCATGCGAAAGCCCCGTTCATTGCAAGTATATCTACAGTTTCTTGGTTGATCTCCAATAAAAGGCCAACAAATGATTGGCACTCCAACAGACGCTCTCTATCGTCGAATTCCATCTACAGTGAGTAAAGAATCCTCCCACTGATGGGTGGTTCAAAACTTGCTCTTGTGGGCACCAACTTGCGATAAAACCATTCTGTTCGGCCTTAGCCTCAAAATTCAGATGGCAAAATTGTTGTATCCCCGATAACAAGAGCAGGCCTAATTATCCATAAAAATGGGCGATTGCTATTAGCAAGTCAAGTCCCAGACCAACTTTGATAAGTTGCTGATTCGTCACACATATAGAGCTACCAAAATTCACATAAATTACAGAGTAGGGTTCCTCGGGAATCGAGCCACTGCAAACACTCGGTTTCTTTTTTTTTTTTTTTTCCCCATAGATTGTATTCGTTAGTGCTCAAGAGAGGATCTTGTTTTTCTATTTGATTAAGAAGAAGCTAGAGTGGACCAATGGTAAATAAATGAGGAAACCTACGCAAAAACAAATAAGTAACAAGCTAATTTTATTTAGAATTTGCCTTGTAACAACGGAAAAGAGAAAAAGAGGAAATAAAGGAGGAACCTAGTACAAGTAACAACAACATTTAATTTGAACTATCACAATTCACAACAAAGCCAAGTTGTAATAATTTAGTCCATGATGACGAAATTACATCAGGTGCGTTTGTTAAAATGAATTTTGTTCACCAACTTTTCCATATTTGTAGATGAGGAACCACGAGGGGATGCGGCATCTTCTGCCAATCTCTTCCACTCCATGGCCTTGTTTCTCATTTGCTTGCCCTTGTCTCCCCCCATCAACTCTCTCACAAACTTCTCTATGTTACGTCTATTCACTTCTTCACCATTAATCTCCATGCCGACGCCCCATTCTTTGCAAATATATCTACAATTTGCTGGTTGATCTGCAATGAAAGGCCAACAAATCATCGGCACTCCACCAGATAAACTCTCCATTATTGAATTCCATCCACAGTGCGTGAAGAATCCTCCCACTGACCGATGGCCAAGGACTTGCTCTTGTGGGCACCAACTTGCAATAAACCCATTCTCTTTAGCCTTCGCCTCGAATTCAGATGGCAAGACTGTTGTATCACCAATGACAAGATCAGGCCTAACTACCCATAAAAATGGGTGATTGCTATTAGCCAGTCCCATCCCAACTTCGATAAGTTGTTGCTTTGTCAGAAGCCCAGAGCCACCAAAGCTCACATAAATTACAGAGTTAGGTTCCTTGGACTCGAGCCACTGCAAGCACTCGGTTTCTTTTTTCCATACAATATTATAATCAATAGTGTCTAACAAACGGTGTTGTTTTTGTATGTGACTGAGAAGAAGCTGGAGAGGACCAAGGGTAAGTAAATGAGGAACCCTTGATGATATGTCATCCAAAGCTGCTTGTTCCAACGCATCGAAACTATGAATAAGAACTGCCGAAGCTTTAGATACATTCTCGGCCGCTTCCTTGGTTAATTTAGCCATAATATCTTTAATATCTGTTGGTCGAAGATAACTTTTGCCCCCCTCATTCTCTTTTTCAGGACAAATTTCATCTGCAAGCACAATTCAACATAATGATCAATTCTTAATTAATTGACTAACTTTGCATAAAGGAAAAGAAAATGAAAATACAAATGTATAGACTTGTTAAAAGTTTCTGATGTTATGTACCTTTCTGTGGAGCAAGTGCATGTATAAAATGCCTAAAATTAGTAGCGGCGATTGGGAAAAACATTGCAACAGGAAGTCCAAGCTGTTGGGCAGCTTTGACAGTGAATGGCATGAAAGCCTCTGAAATGATGCAAGTGACTGGGGGATTATTGCTATCACTATTGAGTCTGGCTAGCAGGTCAAGAAATGGCTGGAACATGGCATAGTTTTGGATGGATTGCCAGATAGATATCTTGTCTTGATTGGCGTTCTCATCTGAAGGAGCTGCAAGGCCATCTGGGATTGTTTCGAAACGGAAGCTGGTCGGAAAACCTGAAGAGATATCATCATCGGGTGATGTTGGCGATGACCTGAGAAAGCGTCTGTGGTTGAACTCAGTGTTGACAAAAGTTATGTGAAATCCTTGGTGATGAAGAAGCTTTGCCAATTTGAGCATGGCCATTATGTGGCTTTGAAATGGGCATGAAATACAAACTGCATGACCCTTGTAATTACAAGCTTCCATCTCTTTTTTTTTTTTTTTTTCTTTCTCAAAACTTGTTAGATGATGATATGAAGGGAACTAAATCAATCTAACAAAAATATCTATAATGACTAGAATCATGTGTTCACTGACAAGACCACCTTCACTTATCTATCTACTCATTCTCTTAAATGTTTTAATCACTTCTTTATATAAGCTTATCATCTACGTATATTAGGGGTATTAACATTATCATCCCCTTAGATTTTCTGAAATAACACTGCAATTGAAGCTTTTCATACAATTGCATTCTCACCCTTTTAACTCCCTTCAGTTAAGTGACTCTGATGCTGAAGGAAGGACATTTAGTAATTTAACATGCCTTTAAAGATAACTAACTATTGGACCACACCATATATATTTAAATATTTTCATTCAAAGGACTAATTCTTGGGTTTGGGTTTGGGTTTGGGTTTGGGTTTGGATTATGTGTATCTCAGTTAACCTTTTTGGGGTTGCTCAAACCCTTTTATCTCAGCGCAAAATCGGTTGTGACCAGTTATTTTATCTTTTTGAAAGTTTTCGTCAGTACTCAGTAGACAGCTACCTAAAATATATTTGATAAAAAAAGTCAAAAAATTTTATCTAAGAATTTGATTCTTAAATTAATTTTTGTCATACATATTTTGAATAATAATTTTTTTTATAAAAAAAACACTTTTTTAGGAATCCACTAAAATTTCAAACATGTTCTTAATATAATTATTTAAAAAAAAAGATATTGATGTAATGTAGATGATATTTTTCTA
This sequence comes from Ailanthus altissimus, assembly GCA_946807835.1. Lineage (NCBI taxonomy): Eukaryota > Viridiplantae > Streptophyta > Magnoliopsida > Sapindales > Simaroubaceae > Ailanthus > Ailanthus altissimus. The sequence continues at coordinate 552,770 of OX327709.1, forward strand.
ATATTATTATAATTGATTTTTGTGAACAAACCATGATCAGATGAGTCTATCAAATTTCCTTGACCAATAATTTAAATAAATGGTTGTCTTGAGTTTTTTTGTGATGGCTAATGAGTACAGGTAATTTGAGGGCTTTCTAGTCCTTTTACTTCCAGCAAACAGATTCAATTAACAGTGGAGAGTTGAAGGGGGGGTGATGGTTATAATATCAGAAAATATGCCATTAAAGTCTTATTTCAGAAAACATCAAGGGGTAACAGTGTTAATAGCCAATATATATCTATTAAACATTGTTCACTCGATCCCATGCTTTCACGTGAAAAACGCGCTTCCCAAGTACGTTTTCACGTGAAAAACGCGCTTCCCAAGTACGTTGTTCACTCGATCCCGTGCTTTCACGTGAAAAACGCGCTTCCCAAGTACGTTTTCACGTTAAAAACGCGCTTCCCAAGTACGTTTTCACGTGAAAAACGCGCTTCCCAAGTACGTTGTTCACTCGATCCCATTCCGACAAACACTAAATATTGTCAACATTAAATATACCCGTAATTTGAAAAAAACAATAATGCTCCGTATTTCAAAATTTTGAATCTAAAATGTTAAGTGATCGTTGAGGAAGCATTATTCTTTTTTAAATTATTTATTATATTTAATAATTATTTGATACTTTATTTAAGATTTAAAAATTATAACATTATTTTTAAAAAAAATTGTTTATATTTAATTTTAAGAAATGAAGTCTTTATTATTAGAGATTTGCTTAATTTTTAATTTTGTCTCACATATTTAAAAAATATTAAATTTATCTCAATTTATTAATAAAATTCTGTTAATTTTGATAAAAAAAAATTAATTTTTTTTCTAATGATTTTTTTATTCTTTATAAGCTTGACACAACTAAATCATCATGAGATAATTTTTATTCAATTTAATGTTGAATACGTGATATAATATTATTTATTTATTTAATATAATTTAATTAAATAAATATTTTATATTTAATTATTATATTTGCTCCCCCTAAAAATACTCCAAAGCTCAAAATCTCAAAAATTCAATTAACGGCCCACAAGAAAACCTGTTAAAGAATTAATGCAAGGGCCCAAGATATGGGGAACCCAGATATCATGGAGAACAAAAGACAAGACATAAAACCTATTTAGCCACTCGAACCAATACAATAAAGCCGACCAACTCGTAACCTATTTGAGCTATCAGTGACCAAACAAAGCATTATACAACAACCTACCTAACAGACCAAGTCTCAAAACCAATACGTCAACAAAACATCAGAGAATTAGCGCAACAAATATACCAACCCACTTTTAGAAAAACTTTTAAAGACCGTACAGATTCACACTTAAAAAGAACCAAGTAGCACTCTAACTTAAAAAGGAAAACACAACAAATAAATAAAAAGCAAGTCGTCTAAAGAATAAACCTATTATATTTTTAAAGATAAAATCACTATATTTTAAAGTATATAACCGAAATCACTCCAAGAGATTAAATATTTTCTCAAAACATTCAAAGTTTATCAAAAATCTTAAGAGGCTACCCAAAACAACAACATTGACGAAGACAATGAGAAAAATCGTAGAAAAACCGATGCTCTATAAAGAGTGTCCAATGCCTCAAAAGAAGGTGGAATTAAATTTTTTTTCTACTTGAGCTTCTCCCTATTTTCTCTTCTTAATCTTTACTTTTAGACATATGACTTAAACATCAGAGAGTCTTCGTTCAAACCAATCTCGCGCGAGATTTTAACGACAGTTTTAATTGTGATTGCAAGCATTGTAAATACTAGAGATTCAACAAGTTCACAGTCATAAGCGAAGCCCATTAAGCAAAGCCTAATGTCTTGATTCTTATAACTAAACAAATTTAAAACTCATTAATTTGAAAGACTATTTTTTTGATCAATAATATTAAATAAAATAAATTTTTATTTCTCTCTTTATTTAATTATAAATCTTTAAATTAAATAATTATTAATAAATAAATTTTTTTTAAAAAATTTATCAACTCCCAACATCACTCTCACTCAAACTCAAGCCCCGCACTTCCTTTTCCTCCCATTATGGCTAGCCTACCCCCCATATTGTCCCCTCCTCTATTGTCATTGCGTTTATTAAAGCAATTAATAATAATAATAATATTATTATATATTTTAATTTATATTTTAAATAATTATATATTAAATAATTATTTAATAATAATAATATTATATATTTTAATTTATATTTTAAATAATTATTCGTTATTATACTCAATAAATACTTAATATTTCATTACTTATAGTATAATTTAAAATACAAATTTAAGATATGTAGTATTATTCTCCACAGAATCCATGGACAATCGAAGGGAACTAATGGTGGAAAGGGTTGTGGTAAGAAACAAAGTTGAAAAAAAGAGGCGATTGATTTGAGATCTCTACTCATTCATTGTGCACAAGTTGTTGCTGCGAATGATCAGAGGAATAGTGGTGGGAGTAATGAACTGGTGCAGATTTACAAAGGCCTCCTTATTTCTTTTTTATTAAACAAAGAATTGCTGGTAGCTGGCACCGTGTGCCAGCTACACAATTGCTGGCACACGGTGCCAGCAATTTTCCAGCAAAGGTAGACAGCCAATTCATGGCTGTCCACCATGCTAAACTCTCCCTATAAATGAGAGAGTTTAGCAATTCATTTTTCAATGCAAATTTGAGAGAGTTTTTTAGTGATTTGAGAGAATTTGGTGTATTGAGATTTTGGATTGTAAGGCTAAAACATTACAATACTTGTATTCTCCATTTCTGATAATAAAAGATTCTTCTGTCTTCGCCCGTGAACGTAAGCTAAAAGCCGAATCACGTAATCTTGTATTTTATCTTATTTTTATTATTTTTTTCAATTTCGCTTTAACTGCGACCCTGCATCACCCTTTAATTTCCTAACAAGAATTTCCAATGGCCACCTTCATTCAACGAATTTCAATGCAACCTTGTGAACTCCCAAAGCTTCAATGCAGATATTTTGGTTTCGTAATAGTTTTTGGTACCAACAAATTTCAATGAAGAATTTCCAATGGCTAATCGTGATCTAAATCCATTGTAATTTTAATTTTCTTTTAGTTTTGGCTCGTCGACATTGGAGCCAACAAGAAATAAGATGAGAAAAATTAAGCTTGCCTTTTGAACCACGCCTCTGTAACGCCACTCCCTGAAATTACACGGTGGCGGTGGAAGAGGGTGGGTTGGGTTGGTGGTGAGAGTTAACTAAAACTTAATTTTTTATTATTATTTTTATAAAATTTAATATATAAAAAATGAAATATGTTAAAATTATAAAATGAATTATTAAAAATTAAAATTAAAACTTATAAAAATACATAGCGTATCTTTTTTTTTCCCTTTTATTTTTAATAATGATCAATTTATGATTAACATGTATCTTATTTTACCAGTCTATTTTAAAATTTTATTTTATATTGAATTCTAATTTTACTCTTTTTATCAACAAAATCCTGTTAACGTATTGAGATCTCTGCTCATTTATCGTGCACAAGTTGTTGCTGCTACAGATGATTGAAGGGGTAATGAAATGGTAGCCAGATTTAGAAAGGCCTCATTATTTATTTATTATTATTATTAAACAAAGAATTTCCCATGGCCTACCTTCATTCGGCAATTTTAATGTGACCTGGTGGACCCCAATAGCTTCAATGCAGATCTTTTGATTTCGATCCAAGAATAATTGCTTTTGATACCAGCAGCAAATTTGAATGAAGAATTTTCAAATGGTCAATCATGATCCAAATCCATTGTAATTTCATTTTTCTTTTAGTTTTGGCTCATCAGCATTAGAGCCAATGAGGTCAGGAAAATTAAGCTTGGCTTTTGAGCCACGCCTCCGTAACGTCACTATCTAATATTATGGGTCTAGAGAGAGAATATGGTGGCGGTGGAGGAGCGGCGTGGGGAGTGGGTTGGCCATGGTAGGGGCGGGCATTATTTTCGAATTCGATCCGTTCTGAAATTTTGGATCGAGACGTGAATGAGTTCGGGACTCATACGGGACAGAAAATTTTGTCCCAAACGGGACGGGTCAAATTCGGGAAATTTTCAAACCCGAACAGGAATTCCCGACCCATCCCGAACCCGAACAGCCTTAAACTTGAACCATCCCAAACTGTTTTGAATTATTTCGAACCCGTCCTGAATCGTTTCGAATTATCCTGAATCCGTCCCGAACCCAAACCGTCCTAAATTGTCCTGAATCCGTCCCGAACCTGAACCTTCCCGAATTATCCCGACCCGTCTCGAACCCGAATCAAAACTATATCGTTTCAAAATAATTTTTTTTCAAAAAAATAAATCGAGAATTCCCGTCCCGACCCGAAATGTGTTCCGATCAAGACACATTTCAGCGTCCCGATCGAGTTCGGGTAGGATTCGAAAATTTTTAAACTCGACTCGAACCCGAAATTGCCCGCCCCTAGGCCATAGTAGAAGGAGAAGGCGATGTTAGACTCTAAGGTTGGGTGGAAATGCGACGACAATTGACTAAAATTTAATATATATATATATTTTTTTATAAAATTTAATATAAAAAATTAAAATTATAGAATAAATTATTAAAAATAAATTTTAAATTTTAAATCTATAAAAATACAATACAATACATATATATATATTTATTAATGATCAATTTGTGATTAACACTTAGTTCTATTCTATCAGCCTAATTTAAATTTTTATGTTCAAGTTTCAATTTTATCTATCTATTGTAAAAATTAATAAAATTCTACTAATAAATTAGAACAAATTAATCTCCTTAATATTCATAGAATAAAATTAAAAATTAAATCAAACTTCTAAGATAAAAATATCATTTTCTCTTTAATTTAAAAATTTTTCGAAGTGAAATGAAATCTGCAGTAGTATCAGGAGTCGAAAGCAGTCCTATAGACCAACACAGGAGAAGAACAAGAAATGCATGGAATTTTGGGCAGCGACTACTTAGGTTATTATATATTTTCTCAGACCAGTTATGTTTATGTTTTCTCTAACTCAGCTTAAACATTTGTTCCATTACTAATTTGACAAAATAAGCTCTCAAAAAAAAAAAAAAAAAAAAGCACTCAACAAAAGCATATTTTTTTTACCACCGTCGTTCTAGTTTTGATATTTAGCAATCGAATGGAGGGAGGGTTTATGATTTGTTGGAGATCAACCAACAAATTGTAGATACACTTGCAATGAATGGAGAGGAAATGGAGAAGCTGGTGAGAGAGTTGATGGCCGGGACCGGGAGAGAAAAGGCTGCTGAGTGAGTGGAAGACACTGCCAAAAAGAAGCCGCTGCTCCTGATGGATCCTCATCTAAAATAAAATTTTGGAATTAATAGTTAATTTCTTTTGTCAAAAAAAGAATTTGTAATTAATAGCACAATTTGGTTAATAAGGTATAATTATATGAAAATGTCATAAAAATAAAATAAGGTATATTTCAACGATCCCAATAGATTCATTTAACCTTTCGATGATATTCATTGAAAGAAATTTGTAACAGTAAACCAGACAACAATCCTTGCTTTTACACAACATTTTCATTGGACAAATTTGGTTCAACTTCAAAAATTTACGGCGTAAAAAAAGGTATCTTATTTAACATCACAAACACGGGTTAATGGAAAATTTCAATTAATTGATGAATAACGTATTAACTTTCAGCTTTGCCAACAAAGTTTGATTCCGCAAAGGCAACAAATATATTTGAGCACTATTCATTCTCTTTGCATAAGGGGGAAAGAACTCACAGCAACCAGTGGGAGAAGGAACAAGTCTGAAACTGACAGAATCCAAGGCGTGTGGTTATGATGCGGTGTGCTCTGTTGTTGCTGAATTTTTCTTTCTCATTGTCCAAAATGCAGCGAAGTAGTGGTTCTAAAGAGAACCAAAAAGAACAAGCAGAGTTTGAGATTCCAAGACATCCATTAATCATCCAGGCCAACTAAAATACAAACATGCATATGCTTCTACACAAAAAGGATTCATAATGCAAACTGACATGCCTAAATTCAATGCGGATATTAGTCCCTATATCAACTGAATATATGAATTCAAATGATATTTAAAAACATTTGATACATGTTGGACCGTCTCTCTGACATTGATTTGCACATCATAATACACAAGGATATTTGTCAGCAATTATAATTGTTATAGAGAGTGGGACAACTTGAGATGTCTATTTAATTAATAAGGATATATGGTAGAAACAGACTTTGTAAACTAAACGTATATCCAAAATATAACATAGCTGACAATAATTTAGACCCAACAAATTTAAACCATCCTGACAATTAAATTGTTATAAGTACTAGCAGTATAAAATGCAGTATGAATAGACCAGGGTGTGAGACCCTTCTATTTAAGTTTACTAATATAAAAGGGGAAAATGAAATCCCAATGTGCAGAGCAGAAAGCTTACTTGCATCATAGACCGAGGATTAGTAGTGTAGGTTGTTTCAACGGTCTTTTCCTTCTGCATTCCCAAGACCAAGACAAATTTCCCATCAAAACAATTGATTCCCAAGCAAAAAGGTCATTCGTGCATGGACAGAGAAACAGATAAACATGGTACTGAAATTACCTCAAACTCAAAACCATAATGTAAAGCAACCTTCTTTACATCTTCTAGACTCAATTCAATCGACATTTCCTAAAGCAGTAAAATTTGGGGAAAGAAATAATAAGATGAAGTGCAACACAACATCATCAATGATATAGCTTTAAGGAAATAAGCTTACATCTTCCTGCTCATACAAATCTGCGAAATGATAAAGTAGGGGTCCAAAATTTATCCAAACCTGTCAACCATTAAATTTATTAAGCAAACTACAACAGTACCGAGAAGGAAGAAAATGGAACAAGTGATCCAAGCAACCAGATAGAACCTACACCCCCATCTTTCAGAATTCTTGATATTATTTCAATGTATTCAACAATGCTGTGTGCAGTATCAATAAAGAAGCAAGTTACAACTGCATCCCATGCTCCTGCAGGTACCATAAATACCGTTTAATTAGAATTTAACAAAATGTAATACAAAATTGAAAAAAATTGCATTATGGTATTTGGTATTATTTCTCTTATCACGAAATTTAAGTTTGAAGTTTTGTACTTTTAAATGCACTATGGTATTTGGTATTATTTCTCTATCCTAGTACCTAAAACGAACTTTTCTTTATAAAGGATGTGAAATTTAGAAGTGACTATTTCTAAAGAAAGGGATTGCTTCTTAGTTACAAATAGTTGCTATTTATTGTAAACCATGACATTCACTTTGTTGCCATGTAGGACTACACATGTCAAGACAAGATAGTGCATGGGTTATATTATAATCAAAAGAAATCAAAACTTGCATTGTGAAGGCAAATCTAAGGGAGTGAAGACAAATTAGAGTGAATGGAAATTGAAAGCTTGGAATAAACACACCCTAATGTTTTCGATTTAATTTTTTTAGATATGAAAATGCATTGGGTAGCATATATTATAATTGTAATCTAAAAATAGAAACAATGAAAATATATTTGGTAGATTGTCTAAAAATTATTCAAAAATAAAAGATATACATAATAAATATATTTAACTTTTATTGTAAGTGGAGCTTATAAAAGTTGGTAATAATACTAACATAATGTTGAAATAGTATATGCGATGTAAAAGTGAAAAGATGTAAAGGTGAAAAGTAATGCAAGACCTACACAAGAAGTAAATGGAACACAACAAAGTTGCAAAACACATATTTGTGTTTTCTCTTTCTCTTTGCAAAATGTGAGAAATGAGAGTTACTCCCTTAATTCAAATTTAACTTTTGTTTGCAATAGTAGTCTACCAAAAACAAAAAACAAGGATCCAAAAATGTTACCTAAAGCACCCTTAACTTTCAATTATAAAATAAATTCAAAAACACCAATTTACAGACAATACCAAACGCATCCTCCTAAGTGCTTCTTCATTCCTCATATAATTTTTGTATTTAGAAACGATCTTCTAGTTTTGGGGAATGCTTTCTTATAAAAAATCAAGCATATCGCGTCCTTTTATTTTAGCACAAAATTCCAAAAATTTGAGATTTTTCCTAACACAAACATCACAAAAACCTAGATTCCTAAGAATCAACAATATGAATGCATCTCCTCTTCCAATATCCTAGTAGATAAAAGGTGCTACATAGGTGGCACCACTATGATCTAGAAGTTGACTTTCATAAAAACAAGTGACGAGAGAATACAATATTACATAAAGATTGACAAACAAGATAAATAAATATTATAATGTACACCACTAAATGAAATGGACAGCCCATCCTCGCAAATTTGACTGTGCATCAACAATTTACCCTAAGTATAAGGATAATGATTGATGGGAGCAACTATAAGATGTTTCCTTGTCTAGCATCCATAAATATTATCTAATAGCATATCAACAATAAAATATCAAAAGTTTAGAAATAAGAGGTATGACAAAGAATTCGTGCTAGTGTTCTTACCTACTTGGCTTGCGTCGCCATAGACTTCAACAAAGTCACCACCACACATGGAAAAATCTTCAGTAATCCCTGCACTGCTTCCCAAGAAAGTAAATGACAGTTGAGAGTTACATAAATTCTTCTGGTTCCTTAGCAGAAAGAGGAGGGGGAGTAGTGGGGAATGGGGAGTGGGGAGGGAAAGGGAGTCGGGAGGAAAAATACATTACCAAAAATACAATTTGCAGCAATTATCAATTACCCAGTGGATAACACCTATATAATTATTGAATGTTCATTGACTTTCAATTTGGAATTGGAAAGAGTACTAGAAACTCATATTGGGATTTGCAGTAAGAGTTCATATCAAAGAGATGAAATCATGTAAAAGTATAGCAATTGTTAATACTTTAATCCAAGTTCAAAATAAAATTTCTAGAGGAAAATAAAATCTTAATTTCGGTGTGTAGGCATTTGCAAATCCCAGAAGATCTATGAATGCTACGAATACTACTTAAGATACTGGTTGATAATTACTCATGAATCACCACAATTAGGAATCAAGTCTTTAAAAGAAAAGCCTCTATAATTAGAGATAGACAAAATTCCATTCCATTAAAAAAGGTACCAGAATTTCTTTATGTATATACAACTAAACAGGCTTCAGAATTTCCTTCAGTAAATTATCAAGAGTGACTTGAGAAACCTTTAGTTTGTCCAAATGGTTCAACATTGGGAAAAGAGTTCATGAAAATTCAAGACAAAAAACAATATGGTATCATGTAAAATTTGAAAGGAAAAAAGATAAATGTGCAGCAGTATGATACCTCGCTGGATGGATGTCTGGGATTAAAACAGGGTGAAGTTGGTCACCGTCAGAAAGTGAATTGCAATTGCTGTGGATCCAAGGATATATTGTCCACTCTTCAGCAGTTTGAGTACTAAATGATCAAACAAAAGAGAAAGAAAGCACACCAGAACAGACATGTCACAGACTAACCCTAGTTAACTAAGAAAAAATGTACAAAGAATTTAGCAAGGAAAAGTCCGATGTGTGATTCTTACTGATTAAGAATAAAACTCGAGCATATCATCATGTAGTATGAAAATTCATTTCCCTGGCTTATGAAACCTGCTATGCAGCATATAAAATGTTGGGTGTTGTATATAATTAAGACTAGCAATTGTGACAATTTAACATCTCTGCCATACCTAGACATGAGATCTCCAAAGCCAGCCGCCCAAGACCAGCACCGGGGACTAAACATGCAGGAGGGCTGCAAACAATTTTATTATATCAATAAACAATAGAGATACAACTCTAATGCAATAATGAAATAGTAATTTAAACATTACATGATCAAGACAAGTTGCAATTTTAGCAAGATCACATCTCAGAACGTGAAGTATACAAGAAATCCACAGTACCTTTCCTTTGATCGATTCGGGAACAGAGCATCAAGCTCTTCAAGAATAGGCTTGTAGCATTGATCGCGTTCTTTTTGTCCCTGTACCGAAAGTTGTAAAATTGAAGAAATGCATAAGGCTTGGCTCAAAATTTTATATGATAATTTCAAAACTAGAAGTCTATCAATTTTTAAAAATAAATAATAAAGATAGCACTACCTCTGCTGCCCAGTCTCTAACTATATTCCTTATTATACAACGCACCTGAAAAGATTATAGTGATTATAGATTTTGTGAGTACATCACATCAGCTGGCATCCACTTATAAGATGGGTAGAGAGACAGAAATCCCTATGAATAGGATCAGACCTTATTCTATGGTATTTCCATGAGTTTCCTCTTTCTTATTCTTGAAATGTATGAATGCATCTAATTAGTACTATATTTATACTACAGGTTATCTCAAAGTAACAAATGAAAGACAACTCTTAACAAGCGCACTCCAAAGGCGCTATCTCTTTATATACATAATTATTTACAATAAGATACTTTCATTGTCTTTTTTGTTTTTGTTTTTATTGGAATTCCTGTTTCTATTGGGGTTCCTTACAGTCCTCTTTCCTAATGTTGCATTCGAGCTTGGATCTTTCTGATTTGATTCTTGATCCTAGCCTCGATCCCTCTGGGCTTCCCTAAGCTATCACGATTGCGGGATTAAAAAATAAATAAGGCATTTCTGGAGTTTCAGCAAAATATTTAGAAACCCGAATTTCACCAGCATTTTTGCTATTGTTACATCATATCAGTACCACAAGACCGCAAATTCTCTACTTATGCACATATGCATAATAACATATAGAGTATTATGGTGAGAAGTTAAGAATGCTGCATCTCATGGGCGCTAATAAGGAACACCTTTCTCCTCCTATTTGTACAAGAGTAAATAAAGACGCGGAGAATATGAACCATTGTACCGATATAAACTAATTTATATAGAATACTTTAACCCAGAAAGCCCATCTTGACATCTTTCTAAACATCTATTGCTTTCATTACTAACTAATATTAAAATTATTCCTAAATTTTTTGGAAGAGGTGCCAAATATGAAACTATTCCTAACTGAAGTTCAGTAACTATGCCACCCAACAGAACATAGCAACAAACAAAGTGAGAATGGCCAAGTTTATACATGACTTGACATATAACAATACAATTAGATTCAGCAATAAGGGAACCATTATACCTTATCAACATCAACTAATGGAACATTCAACTCAATTGATGGATCCAACCAGTCGCAAGGTGATGAGGATACCTGGACATATTGGTTAGCAAGAAAATAGTTTCACTATAACGTAATTGAATACATTGAAAGTATAAACGTGGAAAGGAAAGAGAGCAGGACAACATTGATAACTTTCGCACCAAACAGAAAACAATAATTGGATTCATTCACTTAAAATAGCTCAGCAAAAATGAAAGACTATAAAGACATTTGAGAAATTCTATATCATGACTAAATAAAGAAAAATTAAAAAAAAAAACACATAAATTTTGCAATGGCATATTCCTGCCTACAAGGGTCACATAAAGAGAGATAGCCCATAAACTTTGTCAACAAGCCATTTTTGCAGCTAGTTTACAAGACTGTAGCTCAAAGTTACAGTAAGTTCATTTCCCCTCAGTAAAAAGTAAAAGCATGCTTGTAAATATATTTGGAGGAAAAGAGACTTAAATATTATTCAGATGAACAAGTGACATTACGTTTCCATTGGAACCAGTGACATCATTACTGTAATGTTGGTCTATCTGCTTTTCATTTTCCAAGTTCGCAGAAAAGCTTGCAGCTTTAGACGCAATGGGACCTTCAGGTTCCACCTCCTGTTGTTATCTACATAAGTCAAATTTCATAATGAAAAAACATATATACAATAACTATAAAAATGCAGTTTCAACCATAGTCATCAATGAAAAAAAGGCTAATATGGTTATCTGATTGTTGCTGAGACCTCAGTTGTAGCCATCTCTTTCTGAGTGTTGCTTACTACATCACTCTGTTCCTTGCAACAAGTTTGATCAGCTTCAGAATAACACATTCTTCCACTGGTTGAAGCAGAGTGATCACAGCAAACATTCCTCCCTCCAGATAACTCACGATGGGTATGATTAACATGAGGGTCCTCACAAATATCTGTGTCCAAGCTCATATCAAGCGGGGGATCAAATGACTGCCAAACATATATCAATTACGCATTTAAGAAGAGCTTCACTCATAAATTTCTAAACATCAAAATAAAAAAAAAAATTAGAAAAATATCAATGAGATATAATAAAAGAGATTATGCTTAAACAGAAACACAAGAACAACGAACCTGAAGCATAGCAAATATGAAATGCGAATTCATTGAAATACACCTGCAGAATCAATAGCCAAACCAATCACTCAGTCAAGTCATATTTTAAGTTCAAGCATACAATAAGACAAACAGCTTCGTTTCAGAAAACCTCATCGCGCTTACATAACTCTCTAAAACAACTACCTTGTGCTGCAACTTGTACTCATTATATATCTATAAATTCTCAGGTGCTGCAGACATATTAAATTAAATTCCGCCAGTGGAATTATTTTGCAAACTAGTTTTCAACTAAACTCCACTGGTGGAATCTAATACATCGACATGTTCCATCACCTGAGAAGGATTATATGTACATATCTTTTAAGTTTTAAGTTCCATCGCAAACCTGAAGGGCAATTTCCTAAAACAATGAGCTAAGAAAAGTTTCTTCCTTAACTGAGCAAAATGTAGAAGTGTATAATCATCATGAATATAATATAAGAAATCAGAATAATTACCTTCTTAGTTTTTTAAACTTCGAAGGGTAGTGAGCAAGTAAAGCCTGAAAAAAAAAATCAATTGTCCCAAATAAATAAATAAATAAGAGAATAAAAAACGATAAAAACAAAAGAACAAGCACCTTGTGAGCAGGTGGAAGCTTTCTAAAAGACCTTTCCCATCTTCTCACATCCTCTTCTGCCGCTTCAGGATAACTGTTTTACATTTCTTAATCAAATTTAATTTCCTTTTTTGAGAAAATATTATTTCAAAAAAAATAAAAATTACTTAAATAATTAACTGAAGGATGGAGAGTGAGTGAGTACTTGAGATAGGCGCTGATGATACGGCGAAGGGATTTGACTTCGAGGGCTTCTTCTTCGAGGCGTCTTTGACTTTCACGCCGTCGTTCCTCGTCTTCGCCGGGCATCTTCGAATCGCACTCAGCCTCTCCAGACATTTCTCTTCTTTTGTGATGATGATATTGATAGTTTCTAGTTAGTTGTAGTTTTGTGTTGTGTGCTCCGGCTCGTGTCTCGGTCTCTTTTGCTCTTCAGCCTTTTGTTTTTCTTTTTGCTGCAACCAGATTCAGCTCTCAAGCAGAGACCTAATTAAAGTTTTCTTGGGCTCTGAATGGGCTTTCAGTTGGCCCATTGTAGATATTGTTCTTAATGATACCGACAATGAATCTAATGTAATTTAATTGATATAGTACCAATATATTAAAAAAAAATTATACAAATAAAAATTTATTTGTCTTTTAATATTAATTTGTAGAATCATATAAAAACCAAAAAATCTGAGTGTATAAATTTGTTTTAAAAAATCAACTATCAGAATCAAAACGATGACCAATATTTGACAATATTTTCAAAAACTTGTTTTTAATAATATATACAATTAAAAATAACTTAAATTATTATATATATTAAAATGAAAGTACAAAAATAAATAATATAATTCAAACAATATAACGCAAAATAAATAATTAAGAAATTAAATAGAGAAAGATAGAAGAATAACATATAAAATTTACGTGATTCGACAACTTGTTTACGTTTATGGTAAATTAAGATCACACACTTTTATTATTAAATCTCAATGCACTCTCAAAGTAATCACTTTTTTTTGCAATCAATGAGTTTTCTCTCGCTAAAAATTACAAAATATATTTGATTACAAAGATCTCACTCTAATCACAAAGATTTGTGTTTTCTCATTAAGATATGTTTACAAGTCAATAGAAAGCATTTATATAAGTTTTAAGACGACTTAAGTTTACCATAAACATGTGAGAGTCGTATTAGGGAGTTCTAAAATAAGTAACAAATGAAATAGGTAAGATCAAAATAAGAAACCTCTTCTCGCATTGGGCATTCCAGCGTTAAGCACCTGGCGCTGCAGCACCAAGTGCTATTTTAGGCATTGCGTCGCCTATATCTGGACATCGCCAGTTGTATTTTTTGCTTTCTTTCGCATTCATTTTTAATTTTTATGTATCTAACACACTTGATTTGCTTTTTAAAACATATCTCGATAATTTTTAATCAACATTCTCATACTATATAACTTTTAAAATATATATTTTTAAAATTAACTACAATTTTCAATGTTCTTACTTATTTTATATTTTGAAATACTATTTTTAAGTGTTAACAAACACATTATTATAAAAGTATTTTATTTTTAAAAATTCTACTAAGGAAAGTTACCAAACGCACACCCAAAGATACTAACAAGATTTTTTTTTTTTTTACTTTAAATGATTTTTAGACTAGTTAATCTCTTGATTGTTATTTTGTGTAAAAAAAACTTTTATAAAAAAATGCTAAACACAACATTTCAATGTTTGAGTAATGCTACGCTTTACAAATTATATTTTAAATTAAAGTATTAAATAATTATTAAATAATAAAATAATTTAAAATTATTTATTATACAATTTTATCACTCAATAACATATCTTTTAAAATGGATAAATGTAAAATGTTATTTGAAATGTATAACATTAATTTACATGAAAAAAAATTTGATAAGCATTGTTGATAAGTGATAATGTGATATCAATGCGCTACTTTATTTTTTTCCTTTCCTTTTATCGATGATAGATTATTATGTAAAGATAATTCATAATTCTAACGGGAACTTAAAATTTCTAGTCATCTAATAAAGTCCTTGATTTCGTATTAATATTCATCAATTCTTTTTAACAGAATACAATTACAAATATAAAAGACGATGCACATAAAACATATATAATAACCAAAACAAATAAAGAAAATATTTTACACAATTAATTTTGAGAAATCATAACAAAAAATTAAAGGTGGACAAATTTAATCTCATTTCAGTTTGATTTTGGACCAAAACCAAACTGATTCAATTCTTTTTTTTTTTTTAATTTATTTTAAGTTTTTTTATAAAAAATTTAAACTGAACCAAATCAAACTAATTTAAAATCAAATCCATCCATTCTAAATAAATAAAACCAATCAAAAACCAACGAAAAATTCCCGATCATCTAGTAAAGTCCTTGATTTCGTATTAGTTTAAATTGGCGTGAGATTCATCAATTCTTTTTAATACAAAACAATTACAAATATAACACAATATACACATAAAACATATACAATAACCAAAACAAAGAAAATAATTGACAAAGTTAGGTCAAAGAATTCCTAATAAAGATCATAGGAAACTAAGGAAGGGTAAGTTTGATTTCGTATTGATTTTAAACCAAACCAAATCAATCAAAAATAAACCAGCTCAATTCAATTTTTAATTTTTGATTATTTTAAATATTTTTTTTTCAATTTTAAACCTAAATTAAACTGACCAGTTTAATTCGAACTTTTTTTGTCTACCCCTACAAAAAAAACTAAAGTGACGACAAAATCAAATTTTGTTTCCAGGAAACTTAAGTGATGACAAAATAAAAAAATTCCAGTAGGTAATAACATGCAAATGATTGGCCATATACTATGATCACATACAATATGCTAAACAATTAAACAAAATATTGACAAAACTGCTCTTACAACAGCATCCTACCATTTGATGCAACAAGAAATGGCATGAAGCTCTGGACAGATATCAAAAGGTTCCTGTGATAAAAAAAAAACAAAAACAAAAAGAAGTAACATGGAAATGAGAAACAGAATCATCTAGTGAAGAACTGAAGTACCATGATCTAACAATTATCAATGTGTATTTGACAACAATTTTTGGTTAATACAGGGTTTTCTAAACAATCATAACACTCCCCGACGAAGATCTCCCTTGTCCCCAGGAAATAACAATACTTTGCAACATAATCACAGAGATGTCCTTTTGCAATGAACAGAGTGTATGGAACAAATCTGAGTTTTAAAAGAGTTTTTTTAAAACCCAACCACCTGTACATTCTCTATCCCCCCCACCTAAAGCTTCCAGTTTAGTCTGGAGTTTCAACTAAGAGCAACAAAATAAAGCTCCCCGGAAGATTAAAACTTCCAGTTACAAACTCCCATCAATCATTTCCATCATAATACACATTTTTATGCATCACCATAAATTTAAGATGAGCATTATGGATATTTTCTTTCTTTTTTTTAAAGGAAAACAAAAAAGCAAAATTAAACATTAAGAGGCTGAACTCCTTAAAACAGAACTCCCTAGTTAAATGCACAACCCTTGCTTACAGTGTATATAGACTCCCTTCTTTACCAGATTCAATCCCTCAAAGCATCCAAGGGAATTATGCAAAGAGACTACCCAGCATCGGCATTGATATTTTCAAGATTGATTATCTCTTTGCTAACCCCGCACTGATTCAGAAATTATTTGTCCACCACGGCTGGCACAGGCAATGGATCCGGCATTGGACTCGCACTGGCTGGCGAAACTTCTTAGAGAATTCAGCTGTTCCTCGTTAGTGTGAGGGAGACTAGCACGTAGAAGCTCCCTGGGCATTTCTCGCTTTATAGCCTCTGAATTGCTAACGTCTGTGCTTGGTTGGGACTGCTTTATAGTTTCATATTTACTCATGCAATACTTGGTAAGAAGATCAAAAAAATTGTCAAATGAAGCATGCCAAAGTTCAAGATTGCGCATACTACCAGCACCAAGGGTTAGCAGCTCACTTGCTCTTTCAAGAACTGATACTAAAATATTGGTGGCACAATCACCAGCAGGGCTCCCACAGGGGCGGAGTGGTGGCTGCTCTGAAGAACACACAACAGCAATAAGACATGCACTAAGTGAACGAAGATCCATGCCTTTAACACAAGCACAAACAGTCTTTGCAAGATCAGTTGTTGTCTGAGCTACTGCTGAATCGGAGGGAAGGCCACCGAACAAATACCTCAAATGACGCAAAATAGCCATACAAATCATCCGCGTGAGCTCACTACCAGGGAAGAGGAGCTGAAGGAACTTGATGAAAAGCTTGCGACCCTTAGGAAGAGAGACCAGCCTAAGGAATACAATGTCATCTTTCAGAGATAGCCCAACAGTGTGGCCACTTTTGCCAAGCGGATCAACAAGCTGAAGAGATGCTGCCAATCCTTCCAGCAGGGCCTGCCGCTTCTGCCTAAGCTGCACCCCACCATCTTGTGGCTGACCAGATTGTAGGAGCCTGTCAATATCATCTATATCAAGAAGAAGAGAAAGGCTATCTTCTATGGTGATCCTAGCTGCAAGCATTGGTTCCTGTTCCAGAGGCTTCTCAGAGACTTTCTGGTCAGCACTTCCATCAGCAGAACCAGAGGGAGGGTCAACATCAAGGAGCGGACGAGGCCTACGTATGGAAGAGAGTGGAATTCTCCCAAAAGCATCAGCTTGAAGATGTTGATGCTGGTCTGTACTGTTGCGGCCTCGAGAAGGGAGCTCCTTCAGGTGAGATGGAAAAAAATGGTTTTTCATCCTGGATCCAGTAGATTTTTTTGCAAGACGAGCTTGGTGGTAATAATCATCTATGTATGGGTCATTGCTATGTGTCGCAGCATGTTGCATCTTAAGAATACTCTCTATCTCTTCAGCTGTCATATACTTGGATCTGAATTGCACTGAACCACTATCACTTTTCTGACTACCGGTATCAGAGCCTTGGGAAAAACGCATACTCTGTCTGCTTCTTTGCGAACTCTTGTGTTTGTGATCCCTAAAATCTGCTCCATGCATCTGTTTGTGGGATGATGAATGATGGGAACTGTATAGTTGGGATTGCAAAGCTGCAAAGTGGGCCAAAGACGGTTGAACTGGATGGTGCAGTCTTTGCTGTTGTGGTGACATCAAATGTGGAGATATCAGGCCATTTTGATAAGGTAATTGTTGCGGCAGTATATTATGTAAAAGGCCAGAGTGATCTCCATGTAACAGGCCGGCATGACTAACCCAGTGAGTATGTGCCCTATTATTGAGAGAAAGGCCTGGAGAGGTGTACTGGGACAAATTTCCACCATAATGCAACCCATGAGATAAGCCAGCCAGATGAAGATTAGAGTTGGATACAGGAGAGAGATTTGGTGCAGAAAAGGGTGACTGAGGTCCACCAGCGGGAGAAGGAATATTCAGATGACGTGGTGAAGCCTGCTGAGACCTGCTACCTGGAGGAGGGAAAGATGTGTAACTTGATTTGGATGCAAGAATTGACTCACTAGAGAAATGAGGCTGTGGTTGCTGCAGAGGATATGAGGATGTTCTGTACAAAGGTTTTGATTCTGAAAAACAAGCAGAAGAAGGTTGCGGCTGTGACGACCATCTCTTTCCTTCCTGAGAATTTTCTGCATCAAACATTTGCTGATCTAACCAGCTCCCAAACTCTCCATCTTGTGCCCAATCTGTAGCAGTTGAACCTGAAAAGAACTTGCTGGTCAGTTGGGGCCAGAAAGAATCCAAGAAACTCAAAATATTCAAAGCTGTTGCAAACAACAACTTTTGTAAAAAATTAATATTGTTTTGAATCCTGGTAAACAGTAAAACTATCAAGCAAATTGCAATGGCATCACTCAGAAAATAAAAGCGGAGTTCAAAAGAAGCACCTATAGGATTTATTCAGTAAAATCTAATGAACCACAATCTGTATGCTTCTATACTGTTTGACAGCCATATTATTACACTACTTTCTGGTGTGTGTGTATGTGTGTTTAGATTTTTCAGGTGGTGATGAGTAAAAACAAGAAGAAAAGAAAGAGATACTAATGGCAACATGAAAGGGGATCTACTCTAAGCATAATACAAAAATCTAATCAAGAGAAGAACTTTCAGACAGAAATACCAGAGGACAATAACAAGCCCTCAATCTATTCTATTCCATAGACAAGAAAACTTTGCATTCACAACATCTATGGCACACGTCATGCACCACTAAGAGTGGATAGCGGCATAATAGTAGCATCATTACTAAAATTTTAAATGTGGAGATTAGTGAGTAACAAGATAAAGATGCTTCTAGACATACAAAAATTGAGTGATAGCAGGATATAAAAAATTGGATTTAAGCCTAGTTGCAACATCTGAAAAAATAGGCTTACTTTATAATTTTAAGTGTACACAGTAATGAAGAGAAATTCATCTGAACTTCAAGCTTACAATTTGGACGACATAATTAAAATTAATTCACCATATGAAGGACAATATTGCTCACTCTATGACAAGCAACACTACCATATCGTGCCATACCATTAATAAGAGTGATACAACATAATTTAGTCTAGGGTTGGGCATTTTCGGTTCGGTTCGGTTCGGTTTTTTGGGGCAAACCGAAAACCAAACCGAGCTGGTTGGTTTTTGAAAAATAGAACCAAAAAAATAGTGAACCGAACCAACCAGTTCAGTTCGGTTTAGTCTTTGATTTGGCTTCAAATGGGCTTAATTTAGACTTATTTTTGGTTCGGTTAAGTTCAGTTTTTGTTCGGTTCGATTCAGTTTTCAGCTCATAAGGTGCCACATGCATTTTAAAAAAAAAAATCAGTTTTTCGGTTCAGAAGGCCGAAACAAAAAACCAAACCGAATTTTCAGTTTTTAAGAATATGGAACCGAAAACTGAACCGGCTATGGCAAAAACCGAACTGAACCAGCCAGTTCGGTTCGGTTTACTGGGTCCGGTTCAGTTTATCGGTTTTTTGCCCACCCCTAATTTAGTTACATAACACAATTATATAATATTATCGAAAGGCGAAATACTTATCACATAAATTATGTTTTATAGTTATTAACTTCGAATTAAACTATCATAGTCCGAAAATGCTGTCAAAGGGTAAGGGGAAGAGAGAGTTGAAAAGACTTTGTCAACAGATGGAACCAACTGCAGTTAAGCTCTTAATTCTTCAAGATTGCAATTAAGTAGTTGTTCCACATGTTTACTAGGTCTTAAGAATCTCCAAAAGACAACAAATGCTATAAGATGGGCAAGAAGAAAATTAATCTCTAACATGCAAAACATGGCTACATAGACTTGATGGGCTTTTAACCTACGCATTATCTTAAATGCATTATGACAATCACTCCATAAAAATAAAATAGGGTCTTCAGATAAATTGTAGAACAAACCAAATACAAACTTAAAAAATCAACAGTACTTTTCCACTTAAATTGTAGATAAATCACTCCATAGATATAAAAATTGGTTTTCAGACAAATTGTAGAAAAAACCAAATGCAGATATCAAAAACCATAACTTTTCACATAAAAAGAAAACAACTAGAACACCCTAACAATCATGCAAGGTAATAAAAAATTGTTTCAGACTAACATATTCTTTTGACAGATGGCTTGTAGCTGAGATTTCGAACTAAAACACAAAAAAGAAATAGAAATATGCAGAGCAATCTATGTAGATCCTTAAAGTATTTCAAAAGGTGATGGCAGAATAATTGACAAAGTTCTACTCACTTTCCCTTGAAAAGGAACCAGATCTGTCACCAATAACTCCCGGATTTCGTGGTCCAGTGACAACTGTGTTCAACTGCATGACAGAACAACAAATTCATAATCTACCTTAAACAGAGGGTTGACAGCATCTCAAAACATTAAGTTTCCACTGACACATAACATAAGTGTGAGAAACTGTACTATAACAGCAAAAGCAGCATCAGAAACAACAATGAAAATGACTGAGCAACAATTAATTATCTGGTGTAGTACATAACAATACACACCAAAAAAGGTTCAGTTCCACAAAATCAAAGTTATCAACTATGCTAAATAGTAACAAAAGAGAAGGTTTTTTAAGTACATTAAAATATTTTAGATTCTAAGTTGACAAACATTTGATGTTTGGCTTCCACTACAACTTACCATACTAATCTAAACCAGATACCTATACAAAGGAAGCTAACTTCAAGAACACAGTAATAATCCAATGGTAATGCAGGACCCAATTTTACAATGCGTATAATGTATATTAGCCTTTATTAATGCAAGAACTCATAGCAGCTAAAACAATTTCATTTCCAGAAAATTTGGCGTATATCATAGGGCACCTCCTAAAATGGGCTTCGAACTTGAGAGAAACAGACTAGTATACCTCAGTAATCAATAAAAAGAGAGAAAAATAAATAAATAAATAAATAAATGAAAGAGGAAATAAAAGGAGAACTGAAAACAAGAAGTGCTTGACAATATATCAAAAAGAGAAAAGAACAAAAAATCTTCGTACACTTGTAGCAGCAGTACAAGAAAGTTTTCTGACAAAAACTAAAATTACAATGCATTGGTGGCTCCTCAGCCACTTTTTCTTCCCAGCATTTAGTTTATGGCTCTGGGCCATATTAGTAGGTGAATTGAGTTGATCATGTAGCATAGGCCTCTGGCACTTGCAGAGTAAGAAAATAAACTTTATCTTGTGCATCATAACTTATTCAAAGTTGACAAAGAAAAGTTGTCATACACTGCAGTAAAATGTTCATTTAACCCCAAAAATTTTCCTTGAATTATAGTTAAAAAAAAAATATGTTCATCAGTATCTGCACCAATAAAGAAAGAGTCGCACCTTAAAAAATGTGGTTGTCAAATCATCCACATCAGACAAAGAGCCTAAACCCAGACCCTGGGAATCAAGTACAGGAGAAAAAGTTAGAACCAAACTCAGAGGTCCGTTGGACATTTGACAGAAGAAATGAAGACAAAATTTGAAACTAAAACATGGTTATTACTGTTAAAACATAATAATTCAGCACAGCTAAGACAAATAGTAGGAATGGCATCAATAATTTAAACAGGAAAAGTTGCATATGTCAGGAGTAAGTTTAACAAGGTATAGCATCCCTCCATATCATAACATATGAACAAATTAAATTTGTAAAGAAAAAATATAATTGGGAAAAAGCATGAAAAATCACTATTTTATTTCCACATAGAGAATAGACAGGACCCCAGAGCATAAAAGAGTGACCAAAATTGAATCTCCATATGAGTAAGTGTTTTTCAATTAGAATTCCAGGAAAAAAAAATTCTACCATTTTTTTCTACCCAAAATACCAGAAAATAGCCATTGTTGCAGACCCCACAAAACCAAAGCTTCTTCCCTTCCCCAACAGCACTGGGCCTTTCAATCATCAAGGAGAGTCATTTACCATTTATATAAGATTAATGCTAGGCATCCCAAATTGTATCCCAAAAAATGATGTGTCAAGCAACCATTGGATGGTGAAATATTTTAATGCTTGACACATCATTTTTTGGAATACAATTTGGGATGCCCAGCATTATTCTTTATATAATATGCTAACAGATGGCATATGTATGCCCAACAAAATATCAATGGATCTTGTACAAATATAAGGCTTCATCCTGTATATTTTAACTGGCATATATATGACAGCTTAGCAGAACGACAATATGGTCCTCAGCAACAAGTATCAATGCATATAATATCATACTACCACCACTTCACTACAACACGCCAGCTGCTAGATCAATTATACAAAATTCCCCACTATATAATTCCAAACTGTAAAGAGATAAACCAAACCAGAACTAGAACTTAAAAGAACAAAAAAAACGAAAAGAAAAAGAAAATATTACATCTCCCTTGTCGAACAAATGATACTCCTCGTCAACTGATCCGAAAACAGGAGTAGCCTTATCTTCATCTTCTTCTAGCCCCCCTAATTCAAGTTCTTCCCCAACATTTTGACCGAAAAATTCATACTGTGACGCATCAAACAGCCCACTCCCTGAAACAAATTAACGGACCAAATCAACACAACTACAAAATAAAACATTAAAAGGGAAAAAAAAACAAGTTAAATTTCTTTTTTCTTTCAGGTGAAAATGTTAACTTTCTTAGAGAAAAAAAAAATAAAACCTAAAAACTTGAGATTTACGAACTCAAATAATCTCAAGAAACTAGAAAAAGAAAAAATGAGAGAAAAAAACAGCTATTCAGGAACTGAAAAAGAAAATAAAATAATAATTAAAAAGATTTTAAAATTTTGAGAGAAAGGAGCTAACCAGAGGAGGTGCGAGCAAAGTTGAGGAAATCTTTGCCATCGGATCTCTCCATATTTACAGAACCAAACCAAACCAAAACCCTAAAAGTTGTTAAAGTGAGCTAAATAGTAGGGAACATGATCGGGAACCCTAACTAGGGTTTTGGTTAAAAGGGAAAGAAGATCTCTCTCAGAGTGGGGGAGAGAGAGAGAACAAGAGACTGGAGAGAGAACGATGATTAAAATTGAAAAATACGAAATGAAAATCGAAGATGCAAGACTTTTATGGCTTACTAATAATAATAAATAGGCCAAGGACTTCCACCTCAATTATATTGTTTAATACTCAATTATATATTTATAATTTTAATTATATTTATTTACATTTTTTATATAAAAATATTATAATAGATTGATACTAATTCATCGTTAATAATATTTTATTATCACTTGTCGACCAAAATCGATCACTAATCAATACTGTTCTCACAATAGACAATTATTATTTACATAAATAATTACACATATAAACAATATCTACAACAATAAATATTATTCATATAAATAATATGTTGCTTACTATTTAGTAAAATCATTGATTCACATCAAATTTTTAGTTAAATTTTATCATTTCAATGTTTGAATTCGTAATATTTACAATTTAAAGTATTCGAATCGATTTACAATAGGGTATTGAGAATGTTACGGGTAAGAGCAAAAAATAAATTTTAGATAATTTTTATAGACTGTACTTACGTAAATTCTCTATTCCAATGCAATCGCAACCTATTACAGAAAAGACTTTACAAGTGAAATTCGTTATTGTAGGAAAAGTAGCTACGATTTTTTACAAACTTTCACTAAATAATATGTATAAACGGTACTGTTTATGTAAATAGTATTTATCGTGATAAACTGTTTACCGTAAGCAATCATCATAAATAATACTTGCATTATTCACATGTCTAACTGTTTATGTAAATAGTATTATTCACTGATAAAACAATATTTATTAATGATCGATTTTGATTGATAAGCGACGGTAAGATATTGTTTATGATGAATATTTTTTTAATTTATTATAATATCTTTATATTAAGAATATAAATGAATATTATTAAAATTATAAAAATGTAATTAGATATTAAACAACATCTTTAAAGTGTGGAAGTAATTTGCCCTAATAAATAATAACAATTTTTTTATAAAATAATACAAAAAAAGAAATGCTTCTTATTAATTTTTTATTTATTTAATTTTGTTTGTGTTGCGTCTGTGAAAGAGACGCATGTGCACGCTCAGACAACGACGGAGCCATCATCCACAAATACCATCTATTGGTCTCTCCTACGCGCGCACTTTTTTTTTTACTTTTAACCCCTCTATGTTTTGTTTAAATGTTAATTTTTCTTAAAGGTTTGAAAACCTGTCATTGTGACCCCAGATCGTTAATTTTGTATGTTGACTACTTTTAACATCTATTGTACTATTTTTTCCCCCTTTAAATCATCACATATTCGATTGAAAAGAAAAACTTTGATAATCGCTTTCATGAAATAGAAGAAACTCTTTTTTTTTTCTTTTTATAACAAAATAATATTTTCGCAACTAAAAAATATTCTTATAAGAGACTTGAGATTTCGTTTAAGAGATTAACCTATCAAAAAGAGTAGTTCAATTCTTATACACTTATTATCTACTCATTGAGAATGAAATCAAAATTTAAAAAAGGGCGAAATATTAAAATTACTAATTTTTATAGAGTTAAATTTAATTATATAAAGTTTTTAGTATTAAACTCAAATTTTGAAGAGCCAAATTATATAAATACTTATTTTATGGAAATAAAAATGTAAAATTTTATTATTAAGTTTTAAAATATTTTAAAAATTTTATAAGACGCATGTTCACTTAAGCCTTAACACAAGTCCACTCCGTACCTCGTGTGTAACCAAAATGAAACTCTTGTGGCACATTCCTAAATTTCTATCTCTCAAAGCTTTTAAAAGATTAAGTTTTGTACATCCTCAAATTCTTTTATAGATTGTAACCTAAACTCTTGTATAATAGCACTTTTGTGTGTTGAGACCAAGTTCAATTAGTCTATAAGAGTATGTCACTTCTCCATTCTATAAGACTTATTTTGAAAATAAGTGTATGTAATCGAAGCCAACGATATCAAGTAAAACCTAATTCAATCCATGATACAAAAGATTGCCAACTAGATTAACGATATGAAGGATTGAATAACCAAGAATGACCATCTTGATCCAATCATTCGGGGTGGAATTATAATTTAAGTTTTGAGTGGGCCAAATCTTTATACAAAATTTTAAATTTAATAAAATAAAATAAAATAATATTTTTATTCCACGTCAATAATAGATAAATTGAAAAAAAATATATATGTTGTTGGAAACTTTAGCATAATCTTAAAATTTGATGATGATGTAAAGAGTTTTAAATTTTTAATATTTTATTTTTAAAATTGATTATTTGTATATGACTTTCCCACATAAAAAATATAAAACAATAATTATGTATTATATTATTTATAAAAATAAAATTTATATCTTAAAATTAATAAATTTAATGTAAAAGAATCAATATTAAAATTCATTAAAAAATATATAATTATAATAGTAAGATATTAATAAACTAACTAATATATAAATAAAATTATTAAAATTTAAAATATTCTAACTTACTTATTTTTAAAAATTTTCTTATCTTTTAAGTTAGGAATAAGTATTTGATGTAAATTTAAAGAGAATATAAAATCACTAAAGTATAGTATTTCATAATTGTGAGTCTGTTTATATAAATTAAATTAGAAAAGTTTTTTTTCATGTAGGAAAAGAATTACACATGAAAAATAATTACAAATATAAAATTTTGTTGTATTAAAGAAAAATATATTCCCTCTTCCATGTAAAAAAAGAATTATAAGTATAAATTTTTTTTATATTAAGAACTATTTATAAATATAAAATTATTTTTATTAATATAAGAGAACGAAATTAAAAAAATTTGAAAATAGAGATCACTTGTAAATTAAAAATTATTTTTTATTAAAAAAAATGTTAAAGTAGATAAAAATAAAATATTATTTATATATTAAATAATATATTAAAAAATAAGTTTTTAATGTTAATATAAACCACTTTTTTAAATCAACAATTTAATTCATTAAGTATAAAAATTTTAAAAAAATTTGAGGAGTCAAAATAAGTAATTTAACACTAATATATATATACAAAAATTTAAGAGAAATTTTTGTAATGTTGGGTTTGGGAGACATAACCCCATAAGCTTTGTAACAGTTTCGCCTAAATGAACGATAAAATTTTTAGAGGGAGAGTGCGTTTTTATCCGAATTCTTTTATAATTCAATTTAATAAACATTCATAAATTCACACACTAAAAATTCACTAACACCTCTTATAATTCATGCACACATTTTCTCTCTAACATTTCCAACAATTATCTTTTGATCACTTTTATCTATATAAAGATCAGAGCGTTTTATGCAGGTGGTGATTCCTCAGGCTTACAATTCAAGCCTGATTAATTGTGCCAATTATTTTTAAACTAGTGCATATAATGATAATTAGGTTACCTTCTCAATGATATAACCCATTTCTTTTTTTCTTCTTGGTGTATTAGAGAAGTAATCTCTCAGCGCAAGAAAGGAAATTGCAATATAAAAATGTAGTTATTTGGTGAATTCTCATAACTTTGAAAGGCTTAGGAAGATCAATTATCATGCTTTGTAAAATTTATATTACTAAACGATGCTAACTCTTATTCAAGATTGCCACATTTTAGAAGAAAAAAAAAATATAGTAATAATGACTTACTACATCACTTGGATCTAAGATTTTTGAGATGCAAAATCATATATTAATTAACTTAGAAAAAATTTCATTGGTTAGGCAAGCTTTTTGCAATGCTAGTGATTCAATAATGGACCATTATAAAAATATATTAATTCATAGCTCATCATAATTATTTTAAATAGAGTTGACTTATTGCATTACGCATGAAAGAGTTGAAGACGTAGGGCATAAACAAAGATTATAACATCAAAGCCATAAATTAATGTTTATAAATAGCTGCCATAAATTAATGTTTATAAATAGCTGCCATAAATTAAAGAGTATAAGGGTTTAATCGAGTTGATTGAGTTTTTATAAATATTTATTTAAGTTTAATTTTTTTTCTTAAGTAGTGCTGAAAAAATATTATATGTAATTTTTTTTTTTAAAAATTAACTCTTTTTAAGAAAGTTATTGCTTAAATATTTGGGTATATTTTATATGAATTTGATTTGAGTGTTTTGATTTATGCGGATGTTCACATGTTAGACAAATTATCATGTTACTCCTTTACTTCCAAATACAATTTAATATCTACACATAAAAAGTTTGAGATGGTGTGATCCTAAAACACTTTACAAAAAGGCTATTTGGGCATCGCTCGAATAATTGTAAATATGTTTTACATTAATAATCATGTAAAATTATTTAAATTTGAGAAAAAAATGGATTGATATTTAATAGATGAGATTTCTTATCTTTACTTAATTTTTTTTTTAAAAACACTTTATAAAAAAGAAATTTAAAAAAAAAGAAAAAAAACATTAATAATGACTTTCTAAAACTCGGTATTAATTTTAGAAATTATTTTTTGAACTTAAAAGATAGGTGCAAATTAGTTTGATACAGCAAGTAAAAGATAAAATAAAAATATAAAATACATTAATTATTATCTAGATGTTCCTAACTCTAAATTGCAAACCAAAGATGGTCATAGACATATTTTATTAAAATCATATTTCTTGATTAATATTGAAGTTCTGAATTCAATACCCTTTAAATAAAAAACAACGTAATTTTTAATTTATATAATAATTAAATAATGATATATAGAGTTAAAACAACGCCTTATAATTAAAGTTTACATTTTAAAATTCGGGCGGATGTTTGCACTTGATAATTTTTGTAAAACTTATATATAGTCTTTGCCTTATTTTTAATAAATTTTAAAAATAATATTTTTGTTATATATATATATATACACAAGTCGTTTAACCAAACTGATATATATAAACTAAGTGAAGCAAACAAAGTGTGAATCGGAAGTACTGTCCATGCATTTACTTAAATATATGAAAGTTGTTCAAATTTCATACGTTACTTTTTCTGTGTTTCAGAAAGTGCTTTTGCTACCAAATGAAGCTTATATATATATATATTTTGTTTTTTTCTGGTTCTTCCGCAATTCGGACGTAGACCAGGACCAAGTCCAAAGTCTCTGTGTCTCTCTTTTGACATGTTAATGGTAGTTTCACTGTCACTTTCATTTTGCTTTTGTATTAGATGTCGTTACCCCTACTCATGCTTTGTCAACTTTTGCTTTCATTTCAACGGGGAAAATTTTCATGATAATAAATTTTTCCCAATTCCCATTTCTTTGTTTTCAGTTTCAAATTCCCATTTCTTTGTTTTCAGTTTCTTCTTCTTCTTCTTCGGGCCTTTAAAATTACCGGCCCCCATAACCAAGACTTTCAGTTCCATATCCAGCCTTTCTTCTCAATTCTGCTCAACGCTATATATGCTTTGTTCTTTGTTCTCAAAGACTTTTATGATCTGAAAATTAATTATAACTTCTGCTTTTGGTAGGTCAATCTCTTTCACTTGAATTTCATTTGTTATGTTATTTACGTTATGTTTCTTTTCATGGTTTTATGGTATTTTCTCATCTGGGTATATATTCAAAAACTGTAATATAAGTTCTTAAGTTCTGATCTTTTGGTGTGTTCTCTAACTTTTCGAAAATTTTCCCATTTAGATTCACAAACAATTCATACAAAGAGACACACATCTTTCTTGTTCACCTCCTTGATTTTTTTTTAAGGTACCTCTGTTCAATTTGAAGGTGGGATTTTTTTTTCTTTTACAAAATCATAATTTTGATCATTGTATTGTTCATTGCGTTGTCCGCTTTTTATGCCATTTTTAAAAATGAATCAATTCCTTATAGTTGGTCAACAAGAAATTGAATGAATAACAAAACAAGTTTATGATCCTCTTGCATATGTGAAGGCTTTGCTTGATTTTATTCTTCTCCTAATCAAGTTTAATCTCGAATAATTTTTGTTCTATTTTCAGGCATGGATATTATGAATGGAAAACAAAATAGCAATTCTACTAGCAGAATTCTTGTAGCTGTTCTGCTCATAACTGTTGTCATTGTCATATTCAGGCTGTCACCTAATTGTAACAGCTCCAAACTGGTATATTTCTGATTCTTAACAAATTAAATTCCATGTTAGTTCTTTCTATATGTAGCTTTTTTCTTTTTCTTTTTTCCCCACATAGTCATATCCTGTCAAATATTTGTTCAACTAGAAAGTAATTTGCCAAAAGATCAATACTTATTGACTAATCATCATTTTCTAGTGTGGAGGTTCACTTCACATGTTTTAAACAACGTTGTATAGCTCAAAAATAACTCAAACAACGTCATTTTTTAGCTATACAACCTCATTTAAACCGAGTCCATATTTTAAAACATGTAGAGGTTAACACATGATAATTTCTACCTAATCCAAAGCGAAGGGAAAATTTTACTTGTGGGTCAAAATGAATGGAATCAGAGGCTCATCTGTTTTTGCTAGTTTATGCAACTTTTAACAACCAAATGAGATGTGTAGACACATTCTTAATTCTTATCTGTACCCATTTTTATATCCAATGCAATAATGCTATACAAGGTAAGTCGTGTATTTTAAAAATGTGCGAAAGACTGCATTGTTAAATCTCTATCTCAACACATTTTTGTGTCCAATCTAACATCTTCTTTGATTCCAATTTTCCAGTTTTCTCGCCATGAACTAGGGGTGACTCATGTCTTAGTAACTGGAGGTGCTGGCTATATAGGTTCTCATGCTGCCCTTCGACTGCTGAAAGATTCATATCGTGTGACTATAGTGGTATCTCTCATTATTCTGAAAGAAAGCTTTTGCCAACTACAGAATTTCAGCCATTAAAAGTAAATTTTTAGCTTTAAGTTACAGTGTTGCATTAACTTGTAAACACTTGATCTCTTTTGACAGGACAATCTTTCGCGAGGTAATTTCGCTGCTGTTAAAATTCTGCAGGAGCTATTTCCAGAGCCTGGGCGACTTCAGTTCATTCATGCTGATCTTGGGGATGCAAAAGCGGTACTAAATGAAATTAAGACTATCATGGAATATGAATCTCATTAGAAGTTTAGCCTCAATTTAATAAAAAGCATTCATATTTGACTTGCTCCTCATCAATAAACATTTCAGGTCAACAATATCTTTGCCGATAATGCATTTGATGCTGTTATGCATTTTGCTGCAGTTGCTTATGTTGGTGAAAGTACACTTGAACCTCTAAGGTTTGATTTCTCTTCATCTTCTAAATTTAGCTAGAAATGTAAATGACATGATATTACACTAGAAAAAAATTTCCATTTCTTGCAGGTACTATCATAATATTACATCAAACACATTGGTAGTTCTAGAGGCAATGGCCGTGCATAATGTGAAGACATTGATCTATTCTAGTACTTGTGCAACCTATGGAGAGCCTGAGAAGATGCCAATTACGGAACAAACTGCTCAAGTGAGTGAGACTTCAAAATAAAATTCTTTTTCAACTGAAAAGGCTATAAATATAAGCAAATATGAGACTGATTTTTGTAATAAACACTCAATGACATGCTTCTCTATCTCTCACTTACTATGCAGAATCCGATCAACCCATATGGAAAAGCCAAGAAGATGTCAGAAGATATCATAATTGACTTCTCCAAAACCACCAACATGGCTGTTATGATTCTTCGGTAGGTGACTCTTGGATCTTCATTTTTTTGAATTTTTTTTCTTAATTTTCATTATTCCTTCCACTTTTTTTTGCTCTTCAAGAATGTTCCTTTTGAATAAAGCTGAAGCTTATGACCCCTTTTAGGGAAGAGTAAATTGTCCTCAATTAATGCCGTATGAGGTTCTCTATGTTCATGGACATAGTCACTATAACTGCATTACAACACTTGGATGATTTGTTACCTGGATTTGAAATTCTTCCATATTGCTGTAATTTCAGATATTTTAATGTGATTGGATCAGACCCACAAGGAAGATTAGGAGAAGCTCCCCGTCCAGAACTACGTGAGCATGGCCGGATATCTGGAGCTTGTTTTGATGCTGCTCGAGGGATTATTCCTGGACTCAAGGTCCCCCTTTTCCCTTTTCCTTGTTTTCACAATCTGAATGGCAATAATTCTGTTGCTCATGTAATTACCATGACATGTGATTTCTCTGCTTACACAACAACTTCAGGTTAGAGGAACAGACTATAACACAGCTGATGGCACTTGTGTACGAGATTATATTGATGTCACAGACTTGGTTGATGCTCATGTGCTAGCTCTTGCCAATGCAAAATCTGGGCAAGTTGGCATCTACAATGTTGGCACTGGAAAAGGTAAGTGATACTATTACTTAATGTTTCATACTCTTGTTTTTTTAACGCTTAGATCACCTTTTTAGTTGTCAATAAATTGTAGTATAAAATCTTCTCAAATTCATGCCGTATCCTGAATATTGCCCTGATGAAATGCAGGTAGATCAGTGAAGGAATTTGTGGAGGCATGTAAGAAGGCAACAGGGATGGACATAAAGGTTGAATATCTGAGCCGCCGGCCAGGGGATTATGCCGAAGTTTACAGCGATCCTTCCAAAATAAGGCGTGAGCTTAATTGGACAGCACGGTATACAGACCTTCAGGAGAGCTTACAAATTGCATGGAGATGGCAGAGGTCGCACATGAATGGTTATGGTCCTCCTGCCATGAGTTAATCCTGATATGTCCAGCTCATTGCAGTAGCTTTGCCAGGTTGACCTAATGAGCTTGATCATGCTATTCAGTTACAAGTGAGAAGGTTTAGGCTTAGAAAATAAAAATCATACAACACAATAATCAGGTGTTTTCCTCTAGCAAGTGAAAACATTGTATTGGTATGCATACTTCAGCCTGCTCTGGTATCATCTCCATCATTCTTTCATCTTCATCTAACACTTTCAAAATGAAAAATATTACAACCTAAGCAATTTTCAAGTGTGCAATTGTTGTGCATCTACCTATGTTTTTTGACAGCATGGTAGCTGTTCCTTGAACACCTAATTTTACTTGACAGCTAACATTTGTCAACCACCAACTACTAATACTTGACAGAGTAATCTCATTCCACAAGAATTATGGTTAAAAGTGACAATGCTGATGGATTAATAGTCACAGTATCTCAATACCAAATATGCTTTTCATGTGGAAAGAAGTTTCAGGACCTAGTCTGTCCGAATGGTTGCCAAAGTGCCAAATAAATGCAAATCAGACTTGTTAAAGCAGCCTAACCTCTACAAGAAGGTGATTTTACATAAATTAGAGAACAATGATCAAATCAGTCATGTAAATTAACAATTAGATACACTTGCAAAGATTTGACAGACACAGAATTATACACATCTCTGTATATAGGAAGACAATAGTATTGACATGATTAAATCTGTCATCCTCTAATTCTAGTGTATGAGAACACAATGTCAGTCATAAATTGTCAAGAACTGGAGATTCAGTGCCTGAGATGAGACTTGTGTTTCTCATCTGTTCAACTAAAGTCTTCAATGTACTGAAAATCTCGGTTCTTCTAGAGTGCTTTGGCTCATCTGAGAGAAAAGTATGTATCTGATTTCTAATCTCGATCCAG
Source organism: Ailanthus altissimus (assembly GCA_946807835.1). Lineage (NCBI taxonomy): Eukaryota > Viridiplantae > Streptophyta > Magnoliopsida > Sapindales > Simaroubaceae > Ailanthus > Ailanthus altissimus. The sequence continues at coordinate 585,740 of OX327709.1, forward strand.
CTGCATCCAGGTTGTTTTTCTGTTCCACTTCCTTCCATTGACATTCTCACTTTCTCCACCTCATCCCAGCTGCCTGCCTCAGCATGCATGTTAGACAAGAGTGCATAAGATGAAGTTTTACAAGGTTCAAGTTCCAAAAGCTTCTTGGCAGCAATTTTACCAAGTTCTATATTCCGGTATATCCGGCAAGCCCCTAGTAATGTACCCCATATTCCCGCATTTGGCTTGATCTTCATTCCTCTCACCATTTCAAAGGCTTCATCTAACCTTCCTGCACGGCTTAGTAAATCAACCATGCATGAATAGTGTTCTACCAGAGGTTCTACAGAGTACACTTCAGTCATGCATTTAAATAATTTTAAGCCCCAATCAACCAGGCCAACATGACTACATGCAGAAAAAACACCAATGAAGGTCACCTGATCAGGAGCTAGCCCTTTCATTACCATCTCTTCAAAGAGTTTGACAGCCTCTTTCCCATATCCATTAAGGGCATAACCAGCAATCAAAGAATTCCAGGAAATTACATCAATTTGATCAACATCTTTGAATGCAAGTTCAGCATTTTGAATCCTTCCACATTTAGCATACATGGTAATCAAGGAATTCCCAACAAACAAATCCTTCACATATCCACTCTTAATGGCAAGCTGATGAATTTGCTTTCCAATTTGCAGAGCTGCAAGATGGGCGCATGCACTTAGTCCACATGCAAAAGTCAAGTTGTCAGGTTTTTTCCCTCCTAGGGTCATCTGCACAAAACTCTTCAATGCATCCAGTAACAACCCATTTTGCAGAAAACCTGCAATAAGTGAATTCCAAGAAATGACATTCCTTTCCCCCATCTCTTCAAAGATCTTAAGTGCATTATCCATTTCTCCAATTTGAGCATATCCAGCAATCATCGTATTCCAAGTAACTATGTCCTTGTTGACCATTTGTTGAAACAGATTATGAGCCTGATCCATTCTTCCACACCGAACATAGCCTGAAATCATGGTGTTCCAGCAAACAACATCACGGGTCCCAATCTTATTGAAAATTTGACCAGCTTCATCCATTCTTTTATTATGCACATATCCAGAAATCATAGCAGTCTGGGCAGCAATGTTCTTGTAAGGCATCTGATCAAGAAGTTCCCTTGCTTCATCAAGCTTAGCAACACGAACATACCCACCAATCATCGTAGTCCAAGACACAGGATTCCTCTCAGGCATTTCCATAAACAGCCTGGCAGCCTCATTAATTTGGTCACTCTGAACATAAGCTGCAATCATAGCATTCCAAGCGACCACATTTCTGCTTGGCATCTGATCAAATAGTCTCCTAGCATCCTGAATGTTACCATTTTGTGCAAATCCACTTAACATTGTCACCCAAGAAACAACATTCCGTTCTGGAATCTTTTGAAAGAACTTCCAAGCAGAATCCAAGTCATCAAATCCAATAAATCCATCCAAAACTAAGTTCCACGAAACCTCATTCTGTTCTGCCATTCCCTCAAAAAATTCCAAAGCTAAATGCATTTCCCCATTCTTAGTATACCCCAAAAGCATCGAATTCCATGAAACAATATCCTTAGCCGGCATTGCATCAAACAACTTCTTCGCCTCATTATAATTCCCTGTCTTTGCATAACCGGCAATCATCGCATTCCAACAAGCCTTGTCTTGCTTATTCGGAAGCAAATCAAATAGTTCCCTCGCTTTTTGAAGCTCCCCATTACGTGTATAACAAGTAATCATCAAAGTCCATGAAAAAAGGTCTCTCCTCGACATTTTATCAAACATTTCACGAGCTTCCTTCACTTTATCATTGTGTAAGTACCCAGAAATCATTGTGTTCCAAGAAACCAAGTTTCTGTGAGGCATTTTCTCAAATAACTGTTGTGCATCGCTTATTCTCCCATTCTTTGCATAGGCGGAGATCATGGAATTGTATGTGACAGTGTTCCTCTGGACCATTTGGGAAAACACTTTGACGGCTTCTTCAATCCGACCCGACTTTGCCAACTGGGTAATTCTTGAGTTTTGGTCAAAAACATGACTGCCTTGTTCTCCAATTGATTTGAGCGTTGGCTTCATCAGAGCTAGAAATGCCTTGCATATATTACAAAGAGGAATGCTTAAACCTTGCACCAAATTGGTTGTTAAAATAGTCTTTCGTTTAAATATAAAATACCCTCTAATATGTGACGGATTTAATACCCTAAGCAAGGAGTAATTCACATTTAAGTCTATATATTTTTAATTTTTCTTATTTTCATTAGAAGATATTGGAACAACAGTCTACGACGTTACTTTAAAAAGTAGACTATATTTTAAGTCTATTATTTAGGGATGCCAAAATAAAAAATGTTCACTAATAACCTTTTAAAAATTATTATAATTTTTTATAATACAAAATTATTATAATTTTTTATAATACAAAATTATTATAATTTTTTATAATACAAAATTATTTGACTAATTTTTATTAATTAAAAATTTAATAAATATATAAAATTGTCTTAATTAATAATATAATTTAAAAAATTTATTATTTGAGCCATATAATCAATAAAAAAAATGATGAAAAAATATAATGATAATATATTGTGATAAAATTGAAATAAATAAAGTATGTTGGTAAAAAATAAAATAGTGAATCAAAGAAAAAGAATAAAATTGGAGACGAATAAGAAGATGAAGCCCATAACATGCTGTATGCCATTCCTCGCCTTATGCGACCCAATTGAGGTCAGAAAAATTTTGGGTTTTATTTGTTTTTTATCTTTAATTTCATTCTTTTCACTCATTTTTTTAAATCGGTCTTTTTAATTTTTAATTTTTAAAATATCAGTACTCAAACAATCAATTTACTTATTCTTAAGTCCGAATTTTTTAAAGTATATTTTGAATAATTTAAAAAAAAAATTTGGATAGCTTATTGTGGAAAAGAGACAAAATATACTTTAAGAGTAAAATGGTCTAAATTTAAACTTTCTATATATTAAAAATTACATTTTAATTTTATTACTATAAAAGTGTATGAGTTTAAAATAGAGATTATTAATGAGCATTTTCCAAAGATGTCAAAATGGGTTTTACAAAGCCGCACTTTCAATTTTTAATTTTTGATTTATTAATAAATGGGAATGAAAGTAAAACTCGTCCCATTTCAATTGCACTATATATTAATATGTTAAATATAATTTTTTAATATATATTTATATATTAAATAATTTATTATTTTATAAATTACATTTAAATAGAAAATTCTTTAATAATATAATATAAAATAATTTTATTAATTGATAATATGTAATGCAAAACTCTAAAAATTTATTTTTTAATTCTTAAATGAACAAAAAAAATTTTATTTTTGAGTTGAACATTCATTAATTTTGCTACCTCATTAAACTTGTTCTCGAACAACAAAAAGATTTAATTTTTATATTATTAAAATTTATAAATATAAATTATTATTTGGTATTAATAAATAAAATGTAAGAAATAAAGTAGGAACAAAAATATCATTTTTGATATAAAAATTTATCAATCTCGTTCTATTAAATTTTTTAAAGATAAGGTGAGGAACACAATTTAAAATATAAAAAAATAGAAGGAGAAGGGCTCTCACCCATTGCCATCCCTAAAAATAAGTCACTCAAGTATAATAAATAAGTCATTTAAGTATAATCATACATTAATTGTGTTGATCCCAAAGATTAAGAACCCTTAAATCCCTAGTGATTTTAGACTAATTAACATATGCAATATAATATATCGATTCTTTGCTAAGGCCATTGTAAACGGGTTAAATTCACACATAAATGATATCATTTCTCATAACCAGAGTGCATTCATCCCTGGGAGGCTAATTAATGACAATATAATGGTGGGATATGAATGCATGCATAAGATAAGAAGTAAAGGAAAAAGGGAAAGAGGGATATGCAACCTTAAAACTAGACATTAGTGAGGCTTATGATAAAATCGAATGATGTTTTTTGAAAGATTGTATGAAAAAAAAAAATTTGCTAAAAATTGAATTGAATTCATTAATAGATGTATAGCCATAGGTACATTTTCAATGAAAGTAAATAGGGAATCTAGAGGATATTTTAAGGATGAAAAGGGGTTGAGATAAGGGAATTTATTATTGGGGTAGAAGCACTGTATGGCTTATTGAGAAAGGCAGAACAAGAAAAACTACTTATAGGAGTTAGATTCAGTACCTCTTTATTAGTATCCCACTTGTTACTTGCTGATGATAGCTTAGTCACTGAAAGCAAATGTGCAAGAAAGTAAAGCTTTGAAGTGTGTTTTTGAATGTTATAATGGTGCATCTGGCCAAGTATTCAATTTAGAAAAATCTTCAATATTTTTCAATCCAAATATTAGTAGAGACCAGACTACTATTATCTAAGGAATTTTTCAATTCAAAGAGGTATCTATCCATGAAAAATACTTAGGCCTTCTTTCAATGATATGCAGGAATAAAAATGGTGCTTTAAGTGATGTAAAACTCAGATTGAACAATAAGGTGTGTAGCTTAAATGACAAGTTATTTTTAAGTGGTGGAAAAGAAATCTTAATTAAGGCAATGGGGCAACCAGTGCCCACATATGCTATGTTTGTTTTCAACTTTCCAGAGGGATTTTGTAAAGAGCTTAAACAGGTATTGACTCGATTCTAGTGGGGTTCTTTAAGTGAGGGAAAGAGAAAAATATTAAGTGGGTGTGTGATGTGTGGAGTGTACCTATAATTTTAAAATTTATACACGCAGCGGAAGTATCACATACATATTTCACTCAATATAGCATAATCAAATACATATATATTATATATGTTCATAAGTATCATTTAAATAAACTGCAAATAAATAAACCTACTCGGATTGAAGGAAGTTTTCCAGTTCTTCAAGAACTCTAATCTCCAAGTCTTGAGCTCACCTTGAAGTGTGCTGTTGCATAATTCTAATTCACAACTATAAACCGGTGAGATTGTGAAGTTAGAATAACAACTATAAATTTCCAACAATAAAATATTTTAACTCTTAAAACACTTTGATCTATTAGTATTTATTACTTATGAAAGATGAGAGGTATAGAATGTATTTGGTTCTTTTTTATTTCTACACCACCATTTGTAAGAATACTTAGAAAATGACTTAGCTGAAAATCTCTCTATTCTCTACCTCTCTATAGTTTTTTTTTACTGTATCACACATCTCATGAATGAATTTAATTCATTCAAATTTTTGTTTCAATTTTCTAATACTTTTCATGACCTACCATTAAACATTGTTGGCCATTTTATTGCACGATCTTATCAAATACATTTCATTAATGGTCACCAAATAGTCTTTTATCTAATGTTGGAATATCTTTAATTATTTTAAGTATTTAATGGCCAAAATTAAAACCCCACATTAGATAAATGATACTATTGTCATAATTGATGTTTATCCCTTTATAATAATAATAAAAAAATTACATTAATTATTCAAAAACTATTTTTAAATAATTACTTTTACCTCACTTGTATTTACTAATAAAGTAAATTGGTAATTTTAAGGTAAAAAAAATTATGCACAATATATTTTTATTTGTCAACATTCTATTGGTTAACAACTTTTGTCAATTAATTATGCGATGTACTTAACATTTAAGTCTTGACAAATATACATCCTAAGAAATTCCTGGAACATATTTCTGGTTTGTTGGAATTTATTGGACTTCACTGTTTGATCCAATATGCTGCCCTGGTGTACAACGAGTACACTTCATATTGTGAGACTCTCTAGGTCTATACCCAATTTGTCATATGAAACTTGTCCATACGTATATGAATAATTGTTGGGTTTTGTTGGGCGAATTTACTTAGGGTGCTTGCATGTGGGTTTGTGTTCATCATACAAACAATATACATATCTCATACATACATGTGCACAGCGGAAGATTAAATACAATGAACACTGAAAATAACATTTGATTAAACTGAAATTCGAGATTGAGAAAATATCACCAATGAAGCCTTTGGATTAATTTTCTTTGAAGTCCACCAATGAAATGAATCTTTGATCAATTCTAGCAATCAACAAGGGTGGGTTTGATTGTCTAGAATGGCAGCATCTTAATCCAGCTTTTGTGTTTAACACTTAAATATTTTTCAAAGTTAAACCATTTAACTTAATTAAATTTGTTTTTCCTTTTATTCAACTCTTGAATAAATAAAACAAATCTTGTTTTTAGTTATTACATTTAGTAACCATTAATTCAATTTGTTTTGTTGTTCTAACACTTAAAACACAAAACAAACAATTTCAATTTCTCAAATTGAATTGGCTCCCAAAATGCAAAACCTAAAAAACTAAATCAATTTTTTAATTTTGAATTTCATTTCACTTTATATACAAATGCATTAATTCCAAACTAATTTGAATTTCATTTGCATTTCATTTGGCTTAACCTAACCTTAATTAACATTTAACCTTAGTTAGATTATTTTAACTTAACCTTTAAGTTAATAAATATTTTATTAATTTAACCATAGTTAACTAACTTAACCATGGTTAGGTTAACCTTTACTTAACCTTTAAGTAAGGTTAACTTAACTAACTATATGATTAACCTTTAATCATAGTTAATTAAATCATTTATTTAACAATTAAATAAATAAATATTTATTCTTATTATTTAACAATTAAATAATCATAAAGTGAAATTACTATTATATCCTTACTCGGTTACCAAGTTAACCTAAAGTGGGTCCCACCAATTTAACCACATACTTTAGTTAACGTAACCTTAGTAATTGCTGAATTATACTGTATTGAACAATTCAATACGGTACACTGCCCAAGTGCTCAAAGAGTACATTTCATATTGGGACTCTCTAGGTCTACACCCGATTTGTCAAATGGAACTGTTCCATTAATCCGTAATCGATGCCCCACGCACACGTTACGAATATTACAAATCAGCGTGTCAGACCATACAAGTTGAGGTCATAACGTATACGTATAATCCTTCCATCATTTATATCCTGGATGTGCAGGGATATAGATCAGCACCGTCAAATCCCTATTTGCTCATCCATAATCTTATCTCCAGATTCGTATCTCGATAAACAGTATACGCAAACACTTTTGCTATATTGTTTAACCTTATGGGAAACTCTTTTCCCGGGTTTATGCTTGTGGCCACAAGACTTTATGAAATACAATCTCGGAGCATCGGATATACAACTTACCTACGTAAGCTGACGGATCCCTTATCTACGCACACCGGACTCCATGAGCATCGGACCATACCCAGCGACACATAGCGGTCAGACCATGAAAGGTCTCTGACATATGTGGAACCAAAGCATGATGGATCACTCACAAGACCACCGTGGCGCTCAGGTCAAAGGACCACGAATACTACTCAACTCGAGAGGACCTTCCTTTGACGGTGTCATAGGATATCTATTGGGGTCCTCATAAGTCTGTTCAGTATCCAGTCCTGACTGGATACCCGCATGCCTATACAAGCTCTAAGCTCATGGTCAGCTAAGAACAACTATCTGAACCAGTCAGATATAGACATACACTAATCTATATATTGTGAATTCACCGATAGACCCGCATTGGTGATCATAGATCAGGAACATTATATTTGAGACATACTTACATAATGATATTTCTTAGCTCCTATTGCAACTCTTTGCAACTATATCATTACAAGTATACTCTCAGGTCTTTGTCCCATTATAGACAAAGTTCTAACTCTTTAGACCTCGCTGACTCTTATAAACTGATAACTATTAACAGTGCTAACTATTAGCATTTATAACTCTCAGCTTTGCTAACTATTAGTTCTGATCTAAACTCCTTTAGACCAGATCTGAACTCTTTCAGATCAAACAATGTCTCTAATGTTACAAGCATTATACCATATTAATATGATATTAACAATCTTTATTCGAAATATTTATTGTATAAATATTAACAATTAATATTCATACAATATTGGAATGGCACGTGAGCACCAGCTCCAACAAACTCCCACTTGCTTCAGTGCCATACGTACTGGTATCTCATACCAATACACTCCACGCGTTTCTCAAACACTATAGGAGTTTAGGCTTAAGGGGGGTTCGCTACATCCAAGGATTATTCCCTAGATTTTATTACAACTCTTGTTTCCAAGAACTTTCTAATTATGTGATTTTCAGAGTTCACATGATTAGAATACTGGTGTGCCTTATGGCTTCTCGGCTTAAGCAATTACCGTAATTTTGCAATCTAGTGGGATAGGATCCACTGAGCTTGGAACTATTCAAAGCTCTGCAATTAATTTTGAATATCCATTGTACTTTCTTTGCTGACTTCTCAAGCCGCAACATATTCTACCTCCAAGGCAGAATTACCTGTGGACATTTACTAACACACATTTAACTAGCTCCGGTACTGATAAAGAGAAACACATAACTAGATGTAGACTTTCTACCATTCAGATCAGACGTAAGTCTGAATATGTGTATCCCTTCTTTTGTAAGAAACTTTCTCCATAAATTATAAACTTATCCTCTATACTTCTCAAGTATTTTCAGATATGTTTCACAACCATTTAATGATCGTGATCTGGATTAATTAGATACCAGCTAGTAACACTTACAACCATCTAAATCCAGATTTCGTACATTGGACGGTATGCATTAATTTATTTCTAGCTAATGCATCTGAGATGTTAGACACTCTAACTCTCTCATCTTCTTCCCGAGGACACTTCCTCTAAGAAAGATGAATGCCACTTCTAAAAGGGACTTTAACTGTCTCACAGTCAATGAAGTTGTACCTTTTCTTGGACTTATTCTATATACGAAGTTTGAGAGAGTCTTATTAGCTTCCTAGCTATATCTCCATAAAGCTTTATACCTAGTATATAGGAAGTCTCTCTCAAATCTTTTATGAAGAAGTTCTTTACACAGATAACACTTATCTGATTTACTTGCTATACTCCAATCATCGTTTCCAATATTGAGTATATACTTTCCACTTTAGAGAACTAAAAAGATAATTATACTCCCACTGCCCTTTCTAAACACACACGCTTCCTCTTTATTCCTGATAAAACCAGACTTTCTGATTTCATCATTTAAACAAAGATTCCAACTTTGGAAAAACTTACTTAAGTCCATAAATGGACTTCCTCAATTTGCACATTATACTAGAAGTTAGGCTTGGATGCAAAAACATCAAGTTGTTCTCTGCATATCTCTTGTTGGAGATATACTTCCCAGAACACCTTATTTACATCCATTAGCCAGTCCCATAATCATAATATACAACAATAGCCAACAAAATCCAAATTGACTTTAGTATGGATACTGATGAAAAAGGTTTCCTCATTATTGATCCTAGATCTCTGAGTGTAACCTTTCAACATCAGTCAGGCCATGAAGGACTATTCCTTCAGATAGGGCCCACATTGCTTCCTCTGCGTAAACTGATTTACTGTTGATAGAAACAGTTTCTACAGGAAGCACAACTAAGTCCTAGACTTAATTGTCATACTTAGAGTCAAATTCGAATTTTATGGTATCTTGTCATCAACAAAATATAAATTGACTTTAGCATGGTTACTGATGAAAAAGGTTTCCTCATTATAGATCATAGATCTCTGAGTGTAACCTTTCAACATTAGTCAGGCCATGAAGGACCATTCCTTCAGATAGGGCCCACACTGCTTCCGCTGCGTAAACTGATTTACTGCTGATAGAAACAATTTCTACAGGAAGCTCAACTAAGTCCTAGACTTAATTGTCATGCGTTGAGTCAATTTCAAATTTTATGATATCTTTTTATTTTCCCGAATCGATGTCAAACATCGTCTCTCCATAAGTTAAAGGATCCATTTCTTCAATTAAGAAAATATCAAGGGTACATTCAAGTATCAAACATACCTAAATGATGGCCTTGATATCCTTTTCAACTTATGAACTTAGTGTGTTAAAGGTATTTCACTCATTTGAAAATAAAATTCCATTATTGGTTCATCTATATTTAGATTGACTTCATCAAGTTCAATCTTTCTATAATCTCCACAATCCATGAGAAACGCTTTCTCTAGGAATGTGACATCATGAGAAACGAATATATTTCGTTCATCTGAATTATAGAATTGGTATCCCATTATACACTTGGGATACAAAATGAACCAATACTTGTACCGTTGGATACAAGTTTATTCTGTTGCATAACCCTTATAAAAATAGAATAACACCAAGTCTTAACATACTTAAGACTCGTTTCCTATTTAGTCTATATCTCATATAAAGTAGTAGGAACGATTATGGAATTATTTAATAAGTAAGTTGCAGATGTTAAAGTATAACCTCATAGATATTTTTAGAAGATCAGCGATTCTCAATATCAATCAGACTGTATCTAATATAGTCCGATTCCTCATTTCCTAAACATCTTTATGTTGAGGAGTATCTTGAGGACTATGCTGAGAGAGAATCATATTCTCTTTAAATAATTTGTGAATTTACTGATTATGTATAAATTACTTCGATCTAATCGAAAGCACTCAATATATATAAGGGTTTGTTTCTTTACTATCATTGTCAGAACATTTTGAACACTTCGAAATTATTCTAACCTGCATTTTCTAGAAACACATGTCTATATAGTGACACTCACTATAAAGACAATGAAGTATGGAAATCATTTATAACAGTAAGATTTATTGGACTAAATACATCTATATGTACCAGATCCAATAAACCAGTGGCTTGGCGTCTTACACCTACATAAAGATTCGGCCATATTTTCTAGAATTCATAAACTAGTCAATGTACTATAGTCAGATCAAATATCTGACCATCCTTAACCAGTTAGGATAGACGTCCCACGACTACATGACCTAATCTTATATATACCATTATTCATTATTATTTAAGTTGCTGAAATACTATATATTCTGTTCACCTCTATACTTATAACATTTGCTGTTGTATATAAGATATAACGACCATTCATTAACTGACATTCAGTTAGTAAATCATTATCATTATCACAAGGAACTATTTCCAATATATTTATGATAACCCTCTCTGTCAACTACAGGGAGTGATATGATTTACCTAATAATGTTTGGCACGTAATAGTAATTATACAACATTAATGCTGTTACTAGAAATAAGAAGTAACTGTGAAGTCTTAACGGCTACCACGTATAGGAAATCTGCATTACCTACGTGAAGCTGAACTTCTCATTTCATAGTAATCAAGCATTTCTCAAATCATGCAACATCTTGCAGATATGATAATAACAAGCGGTATCTCATACCCTTGCTTAGTTAACATCAAATGCTAATGAAATGTTAATTTTTGGTCAAACAGATATCTAATGAGTCAATCTTTCTTAAGTGAAGGTGTGATGAATAGTAACATTTACTATTTCAAACCTTATAACAGTGGAAACACTTTCCATTATGACTTTTCTCTATCTGTGGTTTAGTAATATCAAATATTACTGAATCTAGAACTATTTTTAGATTCATAAGCAAGTCTTACATTTTTTATTCAGTACCCTATAGTTATTGGTATTTGTTCAAGATTAGTAACGGATTGCTCGTTCTCATCTTATCTCTATAAGACAATCTTATCTCTATAAGACAAGTATCTTATCTCTATAAGATAATCATCTTATCTCTATAAGACAAAATAGGAGATGCGTAGCAGAACATTTCTTTATCGTTAATAAATTACGTTTTAGATCATGGGTATAACTGTTATACATTTTTTTTAATCTAAAAACGCCCTCCCACTGCTTTACTTAATCCCTTTAATCTCTCAAACGGGATAAGATAGTATAATATTTTAAACTATACAGAGGGAAGTGGATCCCATTGGGGTTTTACTCCAGCCTCACGCTAAAGCAATATTGGCCTTTATAAATCCAACAGGTAGACAACTCTTGTCAATTGTATCTCATACAACTCTTACTACTGATCCTAAATACACATTACCTTCACGCTAAAGCAATATTGGGTAACTGTATTTCAGATTAACTCATCAATGCTCAAATATATGTTACTGACACTATCCTCACGCTAAAGCAATATTGGATAATATGTTCGCATATATTTGATTCATCTCATGTTTTACCGGCATTAGACCAAGTCACACCGACCAAATCCCTCACGCTAAAGCAATATTGGGAAAGACCATAGTGACCCATCTCACACCGTATTGACAAGACGGACCATTTAAAATATTATCACATAATATAATAAATTTCAATCTAATTAAGAGAGATTTTAATTACAGGCTTTCATATTATATGCTCTCATCACATGAGAGGTTATTCTCAATCAATTATTCATTTTTGTACAAGCACAATTAACCCCCACCAGTGGGGTCCCCATTGTGGTTACAAAAATAAATAAAATAAAAATTATTATTTTCTTGGTTTATCATGTAAACTAATAACACTTATTATTACATCTCATAAACCCCCACATGCTGAAAAATAAAAAGATTTTACTCTTTTTTTTTTTTTAGTGTAAGAACGCCGCGGCGCTGGTCTTATAGCGCTGCCGCGCTAGGGCTTCATAAGCCTCAGCGCTGTGGCGACGTCTTACCAGCGCTGGGGCGCCAGAAAACCAGCGCCCTCGCCCTTGTCCAGCGCTGGGGCGCCAAAAAATCCGCGCCCCCGCGGTAATTCAGCGCTGGAGCGTCATACGCTCAGCGCTCCCGCGTTCATATGAACGCTGCCGCGCTGGACCTTAGCGCTGCAGCGTTCCAGGTGCTGTTTTTCACTGGTTTGCATTTTTAACACTTAAAATGCACCCCAACAGCCCCGGAACTTGTCCTACAACTTAGCCAACACTTAGCTAACACTAAAAAATCACCCATAACAACACAAATTGCTCTGATACCAATTGTTGGGTTGGGTTTGGGCGAATTTACTTAGGGTGCTTGCATGTGGGTTTGTGTTCATCATACAAACAATATACATATCTCATACATACATGTGCACAGCGGAAGATTAAATACAATGAACACTGAAAATAACATTTGATTAAACTGAAATTCGAGATTGAGAAAATATCACCAATGAAGCCTTTGGATTAATTTTCTTTGAAGTCCACCAATGAAATGAATCTTTGATCAATTCTAGCAATCAACAAGGGTGGGTTTGATTGTCTAGAATGGCAGCATCTTAATCCAGCTTTTGTGTTTAACACTTAAACATTTTTCAAAGTTAAACCATTTAACTTAATTAAATTTGTTTTTCCTTTTATTCAACTCTTGAATAAATAAAACAAATCTTGTTTTTAGTTATTACATTTAGTAACCATTAATTCAATTTGTTTTGTTGTTCTAACACTTAAAACACAAAACAAACAATTTCAATTTCTCAAATTGAATTGGCTCCCAAAATGCAAAACCTAAAAAACTAAATCAATTTTTTAATTTTGAATTTCATTTCACTTTATATACAAATGCATTAATTCCAAACTAATTTGAATTTCATTTGCATTTCATTTGGCTTAACCTAACCTTAGTTAACATTTAACCTTAGTTAGATTATTTTAACTTAACCTTTAAGTTAATAAATATTTTATTAATTTAACCATAGTTAACTAACTTAACCATGGTTAGGTTAACCTTTACTTAACCTTTAAGTAAGGTTAACTTAACTAACTATATGATTAACCTTTAATCATAGTTAATTAAATCATTTATTTAACAATTAAATAAATAAATATTTATTCTTATTATTTAACAATTAAATAATCATAAAGTGAAATTACTATTATATCCTTACTCGGTTACCAAGTTAACCTAAAGTGGGTCCCACCAATTTAACCACATACTTTAGTTAACGTAACCTTAGTAATTGCTGAATTATACTGTATTGAACAATTCAATACGGTACACTGCCCAAGTGCTCAAAGAGTACATTTCATATTGGGACTCTCTAGGTCTACACCCGATTTGTCAAATGGAACTGTTCCATTAATCCGTAATCGATGCCCCACGCACACGTTACGAATATTACAAATCAGCGTGTCAGACCATACAAGTTGAGGTCATAACGTATACGTATAATCCTTCCATCATTTATATCCTGGATGTGCAGGGATATAGATCAGCACCGTCAAATCCCTATTTGCTCATCCATAATCTTATCTCCAGATTCGTATCTCGATAAACAGTATACGCAAACACTTTTGCTATATTGTTTAACCTTATGGGAAACTCTTTTCCCGGGTTTATGCTTGTGGCCACAAGACTTTATGAAATACAATCTCGGAGCATCGGATATACAACTTACCTACGTAAGCTGACGGATCCCTTATCTACGCACACCGGACTCCATGAGCATCGGACCATACCCAGCGACACATAGCGGTCAGACCATGAAAGGTCTCTGACATATGTGGAACCAAAGCATGATGGATCACTCACAAGACCACCGTGGCGCTCAGGTCAAAGGACCACGAATACTACTCAACTCGAGAGGACCTTCCTTTGACGGTGTCATAGGATATCTATTAGGGTCCTCATAAGTCTGTTCAGTATCCAGTCCTGACTGGATACCCGCATGCCTATACAAGCTCTAAGCTCATGGTCAGCTAAGAACAACTATCTGAACCAGTCAGATATAGACATACACTAATCTATATATTGTGAATTCACCGATAGACCCGCATTGGTGATCATAGATCAGGAACATTATATTTGAGACATACTTACATAATGATATTTCTTAGCTCCTATTGCAACTCTTTGCAACTATATCATTACAAGTATACTCTCAGGTCTTTGTCCCATTATAGACAAAGTTCTAACTCTTTAGACCTCGCTGACTCTTATAAACTGATAACTATTAACAGTGCTAACTATTAGCATTTATAACTCTCAGCTTTGCTAACTATTAGTTCTGATCTAAACTCCTTTAGACCAGATCTGAACTCTTTCAGATCAAACAATGTCTCTAATGTTACAAGCATTATACCATATTAATATGATATTAACAATCTTTATTCGAAATATTTATTGTATAAATATTAACAATTAATATTCATACAATATTGGAATGGCACGTGAGCACCAGCTCCAACAATAATGTCCCATATATATGTTACGGATATTATAAAATTATGTGTTAGATCATACAAGTTGAGGTTATAACATATTTATATAATCCTTTCATCACAGATATCCTGGAAGAATAGAGATATAGATCAACACCGTCAAGTCTCTATGTGCTCAACCGTAAACTTATCTCTAGATTTGTATTTCAATAAATAATATCAACAAATACTTTTGCGATATTATTTATCCCTAAGATAAAATTCTTTTTCCCGAGTATAACTACTTATGGCTATAAGATTTTTTGAAATACAATTTTGGAGCATTAGGATGTATTACTCTCCCAAATGAGATGATAAATCCCATATTTACGCACACTGGGCTCTATGAGCATCGGACTATACCCAGCGATCAGACCATGAAGGATTTCTGACATGTGTGAAACTAAAATATGGTGGATGACTCACAAGCCCACTGTGGCGCTCAGGTTAAAGGACCACGAATACTACTCAATTTGAGAAGACCCTCAATTGATGGCTATATAGGATGTCTATTGGAGGTCATCGTGAGTTTATTCAGTACTCAGTCTTAACTGAATACCTGTATCTCTATATGAACTTCCACTAAACTCATGGTCTACTAAGACTAACCATCTGGACTATCCAGATATAGACATACACTGATCTATATATAACAAGGTCTTCACTAACAGACCTGCATCGGTGAAGATAGATCAAGAATATAGTGTCTGAGAACATACTTGCATAATGACATTTTCTAGCACTATTTGCAACTCTTTGCAACAATGTCATTACTAATATATTCTTAGGACTTTGTCCCATTTCAGATAAGTCTTTAGCTTTTTAGATTTCGTTAACTCTTATAACTTAATAACTCTTATCAGTGCTAACTCTTAATATTTATAATTCTCAGCGTTGCTAATTCTTAGTACTGATTTAAACTTATTTAGATCAAATCTGAACTCTTTTAGATCATACAATGTTTGAAACATTACAAGTATCATACCATATATTAAATATAATTAGCCATTTAATGAAATGATAATAGTATAAATATAAAAGCAAATATTTATATATAAAAGGGATGGCACATAAGCACAAATTCGAATAGAAAATACATTGGTCAAGGTGAAATAAATTGAGCCAGAATAAAGAAAATGATGGAATGAGATTCAGAGATTTTAAATATTTCAATCAGGTCCTATTAGCTAAACAGGGGTGGAGAGCTTTTCAACATCCAGAATCTTTGGTGGCAAGGATTCTGAGGGCTAAACACTATCCAAAGAGTAGTTTTATAGATTCTAATATAGGTTACAATCTATCCTATGTGTGGAGAAATATCCTATAGGGCAGGGAGCTTCTAAATAATGGTACTAGGTGGTTAATATGCTGTGGAAGTAGTGTTAAAATTTACAACTACAACTGGCCCATAAGCTCTACAATGAAACCTATTCCACCTCAACTGCTACCCAGTAACTCTAAGGTAGAATGCTTGATTAATGAGGACAACAAATGAAAAGAAGACTTCATTAAAAAAGTATTTATAGATGAAGATGTAGAGACCATTTTTAAAATCCCATTGCCTTTAGCTAGAATTGAGGATACTCTATGCTGGAACTATGATAAAAGCGGGGAGTATTCTATTAAAAGTGGCTATTTTGTAATTCTTAAAGTTAAAAACTCTTCAAATCCATACACATTTATCAATAACGAAAAGCTATGGAAATTGATATAGTCTTTGGCAATTCCTTAAAAGTCGGAGTGTTTTTGTGAAGAGCAATGTCAGATTAGCTCCTGATGTGTGATTTAATACCCTAATGCAAGTGCACGCTTTCATATTAAGTAATATAGGATAAGTCCAGATTATTGATCCCACACAGACTATTGTTTCTATTTCTTCAATCGATTACTAAAATTATTTTATTTTACCTTTATCCAAACTAACTTCAGAGATGAAGTTTAACTAATTATATTATTGCTATCAAATTAAACCTAATTAAATATCACAAACACTCTAAGATAAAATCCACTAGTTTGATAAGTAATCTAAGGTTTTGACGTATCCTCTAGTAGTTTATTGAACTCTTTAACCTCTTAATTATTCACTTACTATCAATTAATTGGCTAGACACTGATTTCATCATAAGCTTCTGTTTACAGTTGAATGATAATATCATACCCTAACAATTACTTATATGTCTATGGTAATCCAAATAAGATGCAACTCATCAAGAATAAGTCTAATCAAACCATACATGCCACCTACGTATATGTCTATCCTAGGTGGAACTCATAAATGTTACCCTATGATTATGTATCAATCTACCTTAGGCTAAACACATGAATCATTTTGTCAAAGTTATCATGGTTCCTAAACAATCAAAATAGTGATCAAGTATAATGAAAACCTTAAGTACAGATAGATTGAATCAATTAAGGGATATAAGTTCATAACTAAGAGTTTAAAAGATTCAATTACATACAAGGTTCAAGAACGTCTAACCCTAAATCAAAAGTATTTAACTCATGCTTACAACAAGAATATCAAAGCAAAAATATGAAGATATCATGAACAAGATCATCTCTTAAGGTGAAGAAAGAAAATAACACAAGTGACTCCCCGAGTTGTTCTCCTTCCTTTTGTCGTAATTGCCCAAGAGTTTATTCTTCAATCTTCAATAAATTCACTTTGATCTCTTGACTTGAATGTATATTCATTGCTTGTGTTTTTCTCATTGTTAAGTCTCTCTATTTTTGCCTCAAAAGAGTATTTTTGTTATTATGAGAAATCTTAAGTGTGAGGAGCTTCGAATACCCCAAATAGGAGAGTTGAGAGGGATATTTAAGCATCCGCATGGGCACCGTGGCGCTGGGGGCTCAACACCGCAGCGCTGGGCACGAGTAATAAAGATCTCCAACTAGTCAACGAGCGCTGCGATGCCCAGCCACCTGCTGCACTCCTTTCGTCTTTTGAGCGCATCTTGCTCGTTTCTCACTCGAATTGCCTTCCGTTTGATTCTATGTGTCGCATTTTCCTTCATGCACCTATTTAAGATTAAGAACACAATTAAATAGTCAAATATTAATAGATTAAAGTAAAATACACAAGTTAGAGTGCTAAAATACTACTGTCATTCTGCTATTATCAGCTCCCGACTGTTGTTGCTCTACATGGGAGGAAAATAACCGATAGCACTCTCTGCCAAAGATGTTACAAAGAACTAGAAACTTGCTTCCATGTTGTAGTCAATTGTAAAGAACAAAGCAATATGAGGATACACTGAGTTTGTAGAACTGATAAAAGCCTTCTGCAACATGAATTTGCAGAGTTTCTTTCTGCAGGTTAAAGCTATTACAGATGGTGTGGAATTGGAATGCATTGCAATGATTTTATGGACAAATTAGCAGGCATGAAATAGCAAACTTTTGAAAGGGACACAAGTCCATCCATAGCTAGAGTTGAGGCTTATATATGCTCACGTCACAAGTCAAAAAAGGATCCCCCAAGGCCAGGTTATGATTATAACAGAAGTGGTTGCAATGTTGCATTAAATGAAGAACATTGTGTCGGGAAGTATAGCATCAATACAGATGCTGCCACAGATTGCAAAAATTTCAAGACAGGAATGAGAATCTTCATTAGAACCAATAGTTATGGCAACAAAGATAAGCAGGTTTTGGGATGATGTTGAAATAGTTGAAGCAGAAGCTATTTTATTTAGTCTTCAAGTTGCAATTCAATTAAACTTATCTCCAGTCAAGATAGCTTCGGATGTAAGAAATGTGGTAAACTTAATGAAAGGCGATTTAAAGTCATTGAAAGAGATCCGATGGGTGATTAAGTAGATTTGTAGTTTATTGCGTTTGAGTGCAAGTAATTGTATAAGCCATGTGCCTAGATCATGCAATATAGTTGCTCATAGGCTAGCAAAGTTGGCCATTCAAAACTCCTGCAATATGGTTTGTCTGTACCATTTCCCAATCGTTGTGCAGTAATATAACAACTTGATTTTTTTTTTTTATAAAAAAAGTATAATAAATAAGAAACAATTTAGTAGTTTCATACAATTAATTTATCACCTGCACCTGTATTAATAGCTAAATGATAAAAAAAAATTCAGTGCATTCATTTTCACTAAAGTTAAGATTTTGAGTTTAAATCTCTTTTTGGTATCAAAAGAGATGGAAAAAAAAAAATCCATCATCTATGACTCAATTTCAAGATAAATATTTTTAGGGTAAATACTACTGAAACTATTCTTGTACCCTCATTATTTCCTAGTGGGTTATGAGTTTCAAAGTCCACTGTGATAGAATTTCAACAAAATTACGAAAAGCAGTCTCTGTCTGCTCAAGAATCAAATATTCAATATTCATAGTTCCGGAAAGAAAAAAAATGGCAACAAAACGATGGCATAGCTAAGGAAAAACTACATTTCATAAATAAGATGATACATGGTCTCCCTTAATAATAACAAAATCCCTGTGAGATTGAACTCTGGACATAAAAATGATCAAAAATTTCACCGAGGGATATTTGATTACCAACAAATGCCCCTTAGTTAATATAGTTATTGTTCCATAAGCATCATATATTAAAAAGTCTCTGTAAATGCTGCAACATCTCCTTGAACTACTGACTATCAGCCACCCTGGACAGCCATTACATCTCGAAAGAGCAAAACTGCAGCCTTTGTAAATTCAGATCAACCCTGTATTCCTCAATTTGATACTGTTGCCTGATTGTGTTTTCGAACTATGAAGATGGATAATTAGTAAATTCTAGCAAATCATACCAATTTGATCATAATTCATCATGTTTCTCAGCCTCTGGTTCGGTCTTCTCCTTCGTTGAGCCATCTGATTCGCCAGCTGGTTTGTCAGCTTCCATGGTATTTTTCTCAGAAGTTGAATTGGACTCTTTTGCATCCTCTGCGCTGTTCTCTGTTTCATTCTTTACGGGTTTTGCAGGTTTAGGCTTTGGCTTGGGAATTCTATTAATGCTCGAAACCTAGAAAAGTGCATTTAAATATCATATAAGGGCTCTATAATATAGCACATCAATAAGTAACACTTGCAGAATATGCCGTATTTACTTTGTTGATCAAGGAAGAGCTATTCAACAATACCTTGTCTTGCAGATTAACTATTTTCTGATACACTTCTTCAGAGGTGAACACTGGTTTGCTGAATCCAGAAGTCCTGAAATATCAAAAATGACAAATAAATAAATGAAATAAAAGAAATACATTAGAAGTAAGAAAACAAAAAAAAAAAAAATAGATCACCCTTGTTGATCTAAAAAGCATTTCTTCAGCTCTTAGAAACTCCAATTTCCAGAACCATTATAAGAACATACGCAACAATTGCAATATTTAGAAAAAAAAATGGTTTTTTATACAGCCAAAAAAAAAAAAAAGTTTGGTATTTTTTGTAGGTAAGAATTTCTTTCATGAGTTGGCCAGAATTTTTCATCAATTTGTTAATCTCTCTAAAAATTTAATATATTCAATGTTCTCAGCAATGGTAGAGGAGGACGACGTTGTATCACAAAATGATTGGACTACAAATATATAGATATTATAATGAATAATAATTGGACTACAAATATATAGATATTATAATGAATAATAATTGGACTACAAACATATAGATATTATAATGAATAAACTCAAGCATATTAAAAGGACAGATGACTTGTCTATGCTGCACCACATGATTGACAAAGAGAAGTCGTCTTTGCAGTTATTCACATATAAGTCTCAAGATTTTAAAAACGTATATAAATGAAAGCAACAATTGCAACTTACTTCTTCTGCTCATTATCCTTTTCAACCAACCAACTCTTGAACTTGTCAGCCTCTTTCAAAACCTGGAGAAACGAAACATTTAATTTCATGACAAATATACATGTCACAGAGGAGCCTAGTCGGATTAAATATGAAAAAGCACCTCATCTATTCTATCTTTTGGAAGCCAAGGTTTGTTTTTCTCCCAGTCACGAGCAATCTGCAGACAATGAGAAAGAAAAAGAAATGAAAAATCACATCTTTTTTTAATGCCTATGCTAACCAAAAGCAAAAACAAATAGACACATTAAAGCACTGCAGGGTCTTAGCCTATCAAAGCCTTCTGAAAAATGTTCATACATAGAAGCAACTTATATGCATCGCAAAAGAATCATGTGAAAAAAACTTACGTTGACACAAAAGCAACTTATATGCAACCAAAAGCAACCACATCCCCAGGCATATATAGCAAGAACCATTCCTATCGGAAAGCAACACCAAATATTTCCTTGATTTTTGACAAGCAAAAATTCTTGAATTCACTTAGTGAACTTGTCAAAGTTGGACTCTGCCAAACAAATCTTTAGGAATTAGAACACTGATGGCTTTTTGTTAGGTAGGTGATCCTAAGCAATCAAATTCCTGATCTTGTGGGAGCAAACCACAGGCTTGATTTCTCAAGCATGGTGGCTATATTATTTGTTATAATGTACTATAAAACCATATTACTTCGACCATATACATACAACTATCTCAATTCAATTTATTTATTTTCCCAATAAATGTTATACAGAGGTAATTGTGGAGCATTAAAAGAAAGTACATAGTTCAGTCAACTAGGAAGAACTCTGGCCTCTAAGCCTTGAGGCAACCAGATCATATGAAGTACCTGTTGGAGCTGATCAAGAAATTTTTGACCAAGTTCAACAGCTTCTGGTCTGGCTTTAAGCTCTTTAAATCTGCACCAATATATTATTAGTTAGACATTTACTTTAACTAGCCATGATATGTTTTTCTAAATTGTAACTCATAAATAAAACATACTTATTACATCACAACAAACTCCAAACCTCAAGTCTACAAAAAGTGGCACATACCGGAAAAATATTGGATCACCAACAGCTTTTAATACATCTAGGTGTTCCTGAAACTCCTTAGCAGTAGCATCTTCACCATCAGAGTACAGCCAATCCTGGGCCTGTAATCAATAAATTACACTCATATCAGAAACATGTTTAAGTAAGAGCTAAAAGACATCTTTTCAAGTTTCAAATATAACATGGAAATGAGGCTAACCTCATCAAGCTTTTCTATAAAGGATTGGCGCTCTTCACCGGTAGAAATTTTTTCAAGCCCCTCAAATGTTTCAAGCTGGTAAGACGGGTAATGTCATAAACAATATAACTGTAATGTAAGTAAATTACAGATAAAACAAAATGAACACCAAGTATAACACATATCAAGATGGGGAAAAAGAAAAGAAGACCCGCTTTCAATATATTATAACACATATCTTTTAAATATATATATATATATATATATATTATAACACATAAAGATCAATGTTTTAATCACTTCAAATGATTATGTTTCAGATGGAGCTCAATAATGAATGTAAAATGAGAACATTGTTAACTTGATAAGCAAAATACCAGTAACAATCAAGATCAAGAAATAGTACATTTATTTAGAGCAGAATTCATACCTTCTCTTTAGTAGCATATATGTACCCTTCCAGATTATTTTTCAGCTCTGCAGTTCTTCTTCGCTCTGCATCCTTCTTGTCCAATGCTTCCAATTTAGCTTTAGCATCAGCAAGGGATTCTTTTGAAAGCGACACTCCAGGCCCTACTGTCTTCTCTACTATCTACATCAGTCAATTATAGAAATATACATTACTAAAACAAATATGGCATGAATGCAATAATGGAAAACTTCCAACCAAAGGTTAACATGAAATGCAACGTGAAGTATATAGTAAGAGCATGTTCGAAGCAGTCAGCTTGTTTGCACCTTCAGTGGCACCCGGAAAGTCCTTTTCTTCAGCTTTCTTTCAGTAAGTTCCATGGTTGTTGATTCTCCAACGGTAGAGTTAGCAACATTACCAGTATCGCTGTCAGACTGCAAGCTTTCAGTGGCTTCTTCTGTAGTGTTTTTAGCAACAGTTTCAACTGAAATGTTGACGGAAGAAGAAGTTGCATTCTCCACAGTAAAATTCTTTTTTGGAACTTCCACCCATTCTGATATTTCAACCACAGCATCTGCTCGATCCAAAGAAAGAACTCCACTCCTACTGAGAGAGAAATGCAAATTTGCCTTGATGGGGGAGGATAAATTTCGTGACGAGTACCTAAACAGTAAAGGAAACAAAAAAAAATCTACAAGTGGTAACTAAAGCTTTTCTTATGGAAAAGACTGCCATTATACATAAGCAAAAGTATGAAATAAAACAGGATTAAACACGAGATTGTGGAAATTGTTATCCTTACTTCTCACTAGCATCTGCTAAACCAGACACGGCATACTTAGCAAATACTAGGGATGTAATGCCAGGGGGTAAAAGATCTTCACTCTCATAAGCAAGTGAGACTTCAAAATCCTTGTTATGGAAGATGGATCTGAACATCTGTCAAATAATCAAACTAAATGTTATTAGCAAAATCAAAGCAAATCAATAAAATTAAGCTTTGTTTCTATTTTCACACCACTAACAGCATGAAGTCACATGTCATGTAGGTTACCTTGCTGGGGAGCTTTTTCATCCTCTGCACAATTAATTGCCTAGTAGATTCATCTTTCACAAGATCAGGTCCATCTAGTTCAGCCACAAAACCATAGGAGGAACCATCAACCATTCCTAATTTACGATTCAATTTGATTCCATCACTTAAATTTGCAGCATGTAGTGCAGCACCAAGAACTATAGCTTCATCTGCATCCAGATGCCTATCCAGCTCTTTCCTTCCAAGAAATTCCTGGAGCTTAGCCTGTCACAAGGGAAAAGGAGTTACTTTGTTTTCACATTCATCCTTTATCAACTAATGAAAGCTCCGATGTAAGAAATTAACAAGGCAGCATGATTTTTCAGTATCATATAATCCGTACACGAGATTCAAATGTAGAGTGGAAGTATCAGCATGTAACATATCATAGGGAAAAAAAAACTGAAAAATTAATGAGGATATGAAACAAGATTGATATTAGCCAAATATTCTAAATAAAAAGTCTGCTTAGAACAACAATTAGTGCAGATGTAGGAGTAACAAAGAATAACTATTAACAGAAAACAACATCATCTAGAAAAGAGAGAAAATATTATAAGAGGCAGAGAGATAAAAATATTAAGACAAGTAAACAAGTGATACATTCTACTATTGAACTGAGGCTAGAACTCTATCATCATAAAAATTGGATATCCTATGTCACTGGCTTTACGATGTTGCTGTTTCAGTGTTTTAGTACATTCACTTGAAATCAAGGTAGAAAGAGCAAACCTGCAACTTTGGCACTCTAGTGGCTCCTCCAATTAACTCTACTGCATATATCTCATCCACTTTCAAGCCTGAATGCTTTAGTACTTCTTTCAAGGGTACAAGAGATTTCTCCCAGAGATCTTCACAGAGCTCTTCAAACTTCTCACGGGTTATTGTGCTCCTGGAAGACAAACAAATCTCAGACATGCATATATAAGAATTTGAGTTTATTGCCAAAGTCAATCACTATATACAGAACAGTCAATTTTGAAAGAGAGAGTGAGCTGGGGCACAAGAATTAATACAAGGAATTATAAGCCACAATGGTATGAGATGAGAAAAAACAAGTGTAAATAAAATTTATATCTGGCAGCAGCAGGAGTCAAAAGGAAAATGCAAAAAAAAAAAGGAAGAAAGAGAAGCAGCAAACATATTTGATTATTTTAAGCTAGTGAAAAGCGATCGTCTAAAATAATTTATAATAGTTTTCCAAACCAAATTTTCATTAGTAAATTTAAAATTAGAATCTCCTATTCAAATTTAAATTCAATATGTAATGGCTTCGGGAGTTTGGATTCATTCTAGTGGCTTTTTGACCTAGAGAAGGTTTTCATAGTACAATGTCAAAAAACAGTCACTTGAAAGAAATTTCATGAAGTCTATACACACAAATCTCTTCATCATCCAAACAATCTGAGGATGACACAAATTTTGATAATAAACTTGAAACCCCAGCAAAGACTAAAAACTGCAATAAACCTCCACCAACCTGAAGTCCCAATCTTCATAAAGAGATTCAACTGATATTGGCGCCATTGTGTTTGCACTAAGAATTTCTTTTGTACGTTTAACCTGCTTCTTCAATTTAGCCATTGCCTTGGGAGCCTTCCTCACATCTACTCCATTTCCAACTTGTTTATTGAACTCATCTGCAAAGTACTCCACCAACCTTAATTCCATGTTCTGACCACCAAGTTCCGGGTCCCATCTAACATCCTTTACCTGAATAATTGTTTAATATCAATCTAAAAATACAAAGATATGCAGGAATATAACATGTTTCACAAAAAAAATTAACTAAGGAATGGATGGAAGCACAAAAGTTAGCATTATGGAGACAATGATCAATTAAACTTATTTTATATTATGCTTTTCCATTGATGAATATAGATTCAAGAAATCAGCATATCAGTTGAAACTAACAGCAAAATGTATGATCAAAATAAATCAATAGAATAGTCTACAACATACATCTATAACATATAATAATTTATATCACATGTAACAAATGGATAAGAAAATTAAAACCATAAACTAAGCAAAAGAAATGGTCATCCCATAGTAAAGTCTACATACATATATCTATATATACACACATTAAATGTCTTCGCAACAATACCTTTTGACTACTCATAACCAATGGAACTGTAATTATTGTTTATTCATAAGAAAGCATTTCAATCCAAGCATACAGACAGTAATATCTCCAATGTTTCCAAAGAAAATGTTCAATTAAATTTCATGAATTTATTTCTCTGCAATTGTGCCCAAATAAAAAATTCACTCTTTTTGGCACTTCCCCGCTAAATGCATCAAATCCTAACTGGATCAAACTTCATTCATAGTGTAAAACACTACATTATGCCAAATTATACAAACTGTGAAATTTAACAACTCACCTGAAACTGATTGACAGAAATAGTCTTGCCAAACTCCTTAGCATTATAAGCTGAGAAATAAACAAGTGCTGCATAAGTAGTTGTCGCTCCCATATCATAAAATATAACATGCCTAGACTCATTCGAAAAATCCTTATCAATCCCATATTGCAAAGCCGCCCCGGAATGCTCATTCACCAACGAAAGCACATTAATCCCCGCCAATTCTGCTGCTTGCATCAACCCCTTCCTCTCAGCCTGCCCAAAATACGGCGGCACAGCGATCACAAAATCCTTCACGTTCACCTTCGAATGAAACTCCGCCAAATTCACCGCGTAACTCAACACCATCGCCAGCAACTCCTCAACAGAATAATAAACGACGCCGTTTTCGCCACCACCATCATCAATCTTAAAACTCACGGCGCCTCTAGAATCTTCCACGATGTCAAAAGGCAAGAAAAACGAGTCAATCAAACCCTTGACTTTGTCATACGGTTTTCCGATCATGTCACGGAGTTGAGAAAACACTCTGTGTGGATACCGAGCGATTATTCCGGCGGCTTCTTCGCCGATGAGGCGAGTGTCCGATTGGAATGCGACTAAGGCCGGGGATTTACGCTTTGACATCTCGTTGATGGCTACTGAAATCGGGCTCTGGCCAGGCTTTAGGTTTACGACGGCTACTTTCATCCATTCCGAACCTAGATCTACGCTCGAAACAGCTGATTGCGACCGGATTATCGACAGTGAAAAAATCGATAGAAATACAACTAATCGGATTAGCATTGTCTTCATTTTCTCTGTAAATGCACGTTATCAAACAAAGAATATTACTAACAATTTTAAAAATGAAAAAAAAAAGTGAAAAAAATTATAAATAAATAAATAAACGGATTTGTTTACGCTTTTAACTAGTTTCAATTAAATGAAGCAAACACTTAACAAGCAGAGTTATTAGAGAGTAACGTACCAGTACCCGAAGTTCATAGATGGCATTCTCAGGAAGAGACGTGAATTTTTATTTTATTTTATTTTTTTGTCTTTTATTACACTCTTTTTCTTCTTTCTTTTTTATTATTTCTTGGTTCTGTTTGGTTGACAAGAAACGCGAGAGGGAAAACTTGGACTTGGGTTTTTTATAGAGGGTTTTTGGTCCGGGGACCGAGGGAGATTTTTACGTGGAGGAAGTATGAGAGGGTTCTGGCGAATAAAGTGGTGCCATGTGGTGAATGGTACACGTGGTGAAATCTTAGACGCTCAGTTGTGTTGTGCTCACGATTGTCATAGATCCTTGTGGAAATGTCACTGATTTTCAAAGTCACCTTGTTTCGTCTGTTCACTTCGATTCTCTTTTTTAAGGGGATATTAACATTGTCAACCCCTAAGGTCGGCATAAATTACATTTTAATGGGCTTCGATTTTAATTACATTATTATTCCCTTTACTTATTTAAAATGATAAAAATATCATGTGATTTAAATTTAGTTTACTCAACAACAAAATTATAAAGACATTTTCATTTTTTTTATTAAGTAGAGAGGCTAACAAAGTAAACGAAACTAAATCGCAGTCAAAATATAATTTGTGCTAATTTCAAGTATAATAAATATACACACGAATTTAATCACGTAGGCAATAAACACTGTTTAACATTATTTGCTGCACAATGCCAAATAGTGCCACATCATTTGATTAGTTCTATATAAATATATATAATGAGATTATATTTTTTTTATTTTCAAAGAAAAATATTAAAAAATCTCATTCTTTTCCTATAAAAAAAAATGCTCTTTAGTTTTCAAATAATAATAATAATAGTAATAATAATAATCTTTAGGATTTTTTTAATTTAATTGTGTTTGGGTTATGTTTTTAATTAGTCTTAAATCTTAATAAAAAAAAATTTATTTCGTCCAAAATTTTAAGAATATAATTTTATGTTTTTAAAAAAATATTGAATTAACCATTAATTGTCCGAGCATAATTTGAATTTCAAATCTCCGAGACTGCTCCTAAAAAATTCGGATTATTGTAAATTATCCTAAATTTCTGTAAATTTCCTAAATTATTATACTCATATTGAAATTAGAATTTACAAAAATAATGAAATGAATCTTTTTTTTTAATGAGATTAAATTTTAATTGACGAAGATAACAATATAAGGGTGCAATGTAAACTTTTTAAAAATTTAGAGATGCAATAATATTTATCGATGTAATATAAAAACAGAATGAAAATAAATGCTTATTTTATAATAGATTTTTTTTTCAATATGCTACTTTCTTTTTTTGGTTCTATTTTATCCACTGTTTAAAGAATTTGGTGCAAATTACCATCATCACCTCCACAAACTTCAATTATTGAAAAAACAATTAAAAGAAAAATAAAACCCAAAACTATTTACATGACAAATTGCTTTCAACAAAAATCTTAAAATTGGTACCAAAAATGAACAAAATGCAGCACTAATTGTATTCATTTCAAGATCAATGAAACAAATTTAGGTAATAATAAAAATCATTTTATAACAAATGATTTTGTTCTTAATTTTGAACAAACCCAAGTTCAACAAAATTATTAAATGAAAAAAAAAAAGGCCATATCATTCTAATACTTGTATGTTGCAGCAACAATTGTTTATGTCAATGCATGCTCCATTTATGCTTGCGCCATATTTCTGAACACAACTTTCAACACATGCCAGCTTTGAGCAGTTCAAAATATTGATCAAAGGCTTCCCACAAGCATGTTCCATTTCTCCTAATATTGTACCTATTTTCAAACAAATACACAAAATAATTAAAAAAATATCTCAAAAAAAATCAACATATTGAATCAAATATATAATCATTCTCTAATTAAATAAAAAAAATTATGCATTTTAAAATGCAAATTTAAGCTATATGACAATGTGCGCATCTAAGAATTTATGATCAAATATGATGATTGTAGAGAGAAATATAAATGAATAATAAAAAATTACCGCGAGAGAAAAGTAAGAAAAAGAATATGAAGAGAGAAAAATAATTTATGGTCTTCATGTTTAAGAATAAAATTATTGATTAATTTGAGACTCGCATCTTATTATTTATAAGCAATTGATATAGAGTAGGTTTATATTGAGCTGTAATTAACCTAATTAGGGGGAATCATGAATAAACTCACAATTATATTTAATGACATTACCTTACACATTTTTGCTTATATGATTTTTGGACATATTAGGTGGATTTCATGAATCACATTTAAATGCTATTTAATGTGAAAGGTAAGATATTGTTTATCATCTTGAAATATGTTTTTTTTAGTACTAATGTTATTTTTACATATTAAAGTTAATATTTAAACTATATAATTTTACAAGTACTTTTTAAATACGTATGTTTATACGTTTTTAAAATACAAACGCTACAAAATAAATAATGGTTGAATTATTCCTGACAAATATGTTTAAAATTAACCTCAATGTTGTTTTGAAATCTTTACAACTAAATTTTCGTATTTATAGAAGCTTTTTTTTGAAATATTTAGAGTTGAATATATTGAATTTTTGTATAAAAAAAGAAGAAGAAAAAGAGAGATTTAATTTTTACTTTAAAAGAACACAAAAATAACTAAAAATAACATTACTAGAAACAAAAATTGAGTATCACATCACTGGAAATATAAAATTAAAAATAACATGACTAACAAAATATTTTTACCAATTTAACTTTAATTCTAGAAAGTGGAAAGCAAAAGATATAATCTTATCATGTAAAATAAATATTTAAATTAATAAATAAATAGATTTCAATTCTCTGTGCTGCAAAATCACATAGCCAAGTATTCAATTTGATCCTTTAGAAAACAATTTAATAATTATTCTAAATATTTAAAGAAAGAGAGAGAACAAATAGAATAACCAAGAGCCAAATATAACCACAGTCCAAACAAATTACTTTGACATCAGGGAGTAAATAAGTTCAAGGGACCTCTGAATAATCAAAGGCCAAGCAATATCAAGTGATACCAGTAAATACAACACAGCAGCAGCTCAAGTCACCTATGCTTTCAGCTATTCAGAATTTCAGAACAATTCAGGAGAATTCAACAAAATAGCCAGGATCCCAACTCACCAAATTAACACACACACACACACATATATATAGTTCCTAATAAACTTTTGGCTAATCGAGCTAGCATTAGACTTGTCAAGCTATCATCAGAATTCAGGCACATAAAAGATGGTAATCTTTGGGCACAACAACCAAATTATAATGACAAAGACTGTCAATCTTGTTAAAGATGTCATCGCCCTTAGTATAATACCTGTTCGTGCTTAAAATTTATTAAAGGATTCATGTATGTCTAATATCTTGTTAGAATTAAAATTTACCTCAAATTCACAAATAATTAAAGTTAAGACTTGTCAAATTAAACAAAGTCTAATTTGACCTACAACAAGCAAGATTTAAAATAAATCTAAAAAGTAAAAAAAATAAAATAACAAGTCAATTGTAAAATTTGAGTTACTTCACAAAAAAAAATGGATGAAAATCTTGAGTTGAGAGCAAGAATGAAAATAAAAGTTAAATAAATAAAAAAATTGTATCTATTATATTGTATGAATGAATGATGATTTATGATGATTTATTATGTTTTTATATAGGCTTATAAAAAAACCATAATTAATTATAATTTAATAAAGAATCCTAATAGAATTCAAATTAAACTCTATTCTAAAAAGTATTCAAATGGGCCTAATCACATCTAAATTAGACCTGAACTAATTATACAAATTATTTATAAAAAAAAAAATTACTCAAAGGGTCCAATTATAGAAATTTAAACTGACATTAACAATGCTCCCTGTAAACCGATCTTTTTTTTTTTTTTGTTGGGCTAAAGTTTGTAACTTCGTAAAGCTGACCCAGAACCTCGCTTGATTAATGTTGACATTTATGTTTGCTTTAGCCAAGCCGGCAAAAGTTGATGCTTCACGATCACTTGCTTGTTGGCTACCATATTGATTGTCCTTTAAAACTTTTGAAGCTGATTTCACTAGCATTTTAGCAATTAGTAAATGCATGAAGTATAGAGAAGAATTGGATTGGCAAAATAATTGTGCTTATGAATCATAAAACAAAGTCGACTTAGTAAGGTAATCATGCTCAATGCTTCAGCCAAAATTTTGATTTACCTATACATTAAAGCTGATAAGACCATGCTGTAGCTAATCATATTATAGTCGATTTCATCTCTAGATATATCAAGTTCAAGACTGACTTACCATTTTTAGTCATATAAATAGTTTAAGGCTGTCTTTTCACTCTCTGCATCAAATAATGCCTTGTTCAAAACATTGTTTTGCCGTAAAAAATAGTCTATACCCAAGGTTTACTTAATCATTTTTACTTTCATTTTCAAAGTAAGAAGATAATTTTATTTGAATTCTCCAAGACAATCTTCAAGGCATTCATCTATTACTTATCATCTTTAAATTGTTCTTTGATAAATTTCTATAATTTTTCATCCTTTGATCCTCAATTTTACTTTTTTTTTTTTTCATTTTCTTATTTGAATGTATTTTAATTTATCCTCACTTCTCCTTTCAAGTTTATCTTATTTTTATCGGCTTCAAAGGCGTCTAAATTAAAAGAATCAAAGTCAATTGAGATTGATACTCTCTTATCTTTAAGTGTTGTCGCCCAAAATATTCTTAAAGGTGATAAAGTCATGATTAAGGTACTCTCTTATTTAGCCCACTTCTTTCAATGTCTTAAGTTATTACAACACTAAAATCGTTCATAAGTATATTTTTTTCTACTCACAAATCGAACTTATGAGATTTAGTCAAGCCCATAACATGATCATTTAATCAACCTGAAGGGAGATTAGGTCTTAGCCCAAACCTTCTGGGGATTTCAAGGGATGGCTTAATTGCCAAAAACTCTATTTTACCTCTATAGAAATTAGTTGGAATTTATAACCTAATTCAATTATATAGGTATCAAATCCTTATGTGTAAAGGCCTTTTGTCTATTTTATTACTGTTTTGGTTTAAAGCATGCAATATATTTTATTTTAGGTTCTACTTTATAACCCACACTTAAAAAATATACGATCTAACTGTTCTTTTCAACCTTCCTATTTATTGGGTGAAAGTTAATACTTCTTTATCTGTGAGTGAGATCAACTTAGAAGTTACATTAGACTTGTCAAGCTATCATCAGAATTCAGGCACATAAAAGATGGTAATCTTCGGGCACAACAATCAAATTATAATGACAAAGACTGTCAATCTTGTTAAAGATGTCATCGTCCTTAGTATAATACCTGTTCGTGCCTAAAATTTATTAAAGGATTCATGTATGTCTAATATCTTGTTAGAATTAAAATTTACCTCAAATTCACAAATAATTAAAGTTAAGACTTGTCAAATTAAACAAAGCCTAATTTAACCTATAACAAGTAAGATTTAGAATAAATCTGATAAGTAAAAGAATAAAATAGCAAGTCAATTGTGGAATTTGAGTTATTTCACACAAAAAAAAAGGACAAAATTTGATAATAAGACTATTATAACAAGCAAAGTTGCAAAATATAAACTATAAAGATCAACAAACATAGATGAAAATCTTGAGTTGAGAGCAAGAATGAAAATAAAAGTTAAATTGGAAAAAAAAATTGTATCTATTGTATTGTATGAATGAATGATGATTTATGATGGTTTATTATGTTTTTATATAAGCTTATAAAAAAACCCTAATTAATTATAATTTAATAAGGAATCCTAATAGAATTCAAATTAAACTTTATTCTAAAAAGTATCCAAATGGGTCTAATCACATCTAAATTAGACCTGAACTAATTATACAAATTATAAAAAAAAATTACTCAAAGGGTCCAATTATAGAAATTTAAACTGACGTTAACAATGCTCCCTACAAACTGATCCTTTTTTTTTTGGCCTAAAGTTTGTAACTTGTAAAGCTGACCCAGAACCTCGCTTGATTAATATTGACATTTATGTTTGCTTTAGCCAAGCCGGCAAAAGTTGATGCTTCACGATCACTTGCTTGTTGGCTACCATATTGATTGTCCTTTAAAACTTTTGAAGCTGATTTCACTAGCATTTTAGCAATTAGTAAATGCATGAAGTATAGAGAAGAATTGGATTGGAAAAATAATTGTGCTTATGAATCATCAAACAAAGTCGACTTAGTAAGGTAATCATGCTCAATGCTTCAGCCAAAATTTTGATTTACCCATACATTAAAGCTGATAAGACCATGCTGTAGCTAATCATATTATAGTCGATTTCATCTCTAGATATATCAAGTTCAAGACTGACTTACCATTTTTAGTCATATAAATAGTTTAAGGCTGTCTTTTCACTCTCTGCATCAAATAATGCCTTGTTCAAAACATTGATTTGCCGTAAAAAATAGTCTATACCCAAGGTTTACTTAATCATTTTTACTTTCATTTTCAAAGTAAGAAGATAATTTTATTTGAATTCTCCAAGACAATCTTCAAGGCATTCATCTATTACTTATCATCTTTAAATTGTTCTTTGATAAATTTCTATAATTTTTCATCCTTTGATCCTCAATTTTACTTCTTTTTTTTTCATTTTCTTATTTGAATGTATTTTAATTTACCCTCACTTCTCCTTCAAAGTTTATCTTGTTTTTATCGGCTTCAAAGGCGTCTAAATTAAAAGAATCAAAGTCAATTGAGATTGATACTCTCTTATCTTTAAGTGTTGTCGCCCAAAATATTCTTAAAGGTGATAAAGTCATGATTAAAGTACTCTCTTATTTAGCCCACTTCTTTCAATGTCTTAGGTTATTACAACACTAAGATCATTCCTAAGTATATTTTTTTCTACTCACAAATCAAACTTAGGAGATTTAGTCAAGCCCATAACATGATCATTTAATCAACCTTAAGGGAGATTAGGTCTTGGCCCAAACCTTCCGAGGATTTCAAGGGATGGCTTAATTGCCAAAAACTCTATTTTACCTCTATAGAAATTAGTTGAAATTTATAACCTCATTCAATTATATAGGTATCAAATCCTTATGTGTAAAGGCCTTTTGTCTATTTTATTACTGTTTTGGTTTAAAGCATGCAATATATTTTATTTTAGGTTCTGCTTTATAACCCACACTTAAAAAATATACGATCTAACTGTTCTTTTCAACGTTCCTATTTATTAGGTGGAAGTTAATACTTCTTTATCTGTGAGTGAGATCAACTTAGAAGTTACTAAGGTTGAGTTAAATTTTATGAGATTTATAAGTAAATTCAAACAAAAATTGGCTATCCCTTTAGGCTAGAATATGTTGCCTTCCTTCTTTATTGGTTATGCAAATATGACTTATACAACCCTTTTAAAAAATTTACTAAGGAGTATCTAAAAGTTGCCATCATCTTAATTGATAACAATTAACTAGTATTACGACCTTTCTTCCTTTCTCACCTATATATGAGTTTGTATGTGATACTACCCTTAAAAGGTAGGAAGACTTTTCCTAATGCTAGTGAGCATTAGGGTTGCTTTGGATTCTTTATTTTTTGATATCAGCCTAGTTTTTCCTTTTCTTTAAACCACATCAAACCTCTTCCAAATCGGGTTAATTTTTTTGCACCTTGGCTGATTCAATGGCAACCCCAACATGATCGGTTTGAACTTATCTTCAAATACTTCTACATTGCCACAATGTAGAAGATGAGGACTTTTGTCAGCTTAGACCTGCAAAATTTGGCCCCAAGTGGATGAGGTGGTCTTATCAAAGAAGCTAAGTTATCTCTAAAGATGTTGATTTTGATACTGTTTGACACAATTCTTGGGTCAGCTACCTAATTACAAGAGACTTACATCATATGGCCGTCATAACCACGACAAATAATAATAAGTGTGGAACTAAAACATATCATCCAAAGTAGGTTAGCCGACAACTAGGATGTGTCAAAGCCGTCTCTCATAATCGCGACAAATAATAATAAGTGTGGAACAAAAACCTATCACCCACAGTAGGTTAGCCGACAACTAGAATGTGTCAAAGCCGTCTCTCATAACTGCGACAAATAATAATAAGTGTGGAATTGAAACCTATCACCCACAGTAGGTTAACTGACAAATAGGATGTGTCTAAGTCGTCCCTCACCCTAACCTGTTCTTTGCAAACCAACAATTCACGACTATGATTGTTTTCAAAGATTTGTAGTTTGTAAAAGAGACTTTAAAAGTGTCGACTTCCCTTAGGAAGCCTTTGCAGGTGATTGATCTCTTTGTTTCTCCTGGTTTGCTAGATCTCTTTAATGATTATTGGGTACAAATAGTCAACATGCATTTCACATTATCAACTAGATGAAGTACTTGCATTGCACAATTTGGTTCTAACTCTGATGGTAGTGTGCAGATTGACCAGCCTAAGATTTGAGGTAAGCATATCCAAAAAATCCTTGCTTTTGAAAAATATTATGGCTTTAAATATAACTATAATAACTTAAAACAAATGAAACGTTTGTGCCCATAAAGAAATAAAAAGCTTTTTTTGGAATACAAATAGTTGATCATTGAATGTCAAATAAAGTGGCTTCAAACTGGAAGCCTTTAGTTTGTTGAAATTTTTTTTGATCGGCCCTTTGTGTACCGATAACCTCCAATTTTAACTGCCAAATTTGGCATTGCTGGTGAAATCCCAAGAAAAAATCGGCCAACTTGGACCAACTTATATTTAGAAGACCTTAATAAAGATAAGTTATGGTTTGACCCTGAGTCGATCATAATCATTGGTGATATTATTAGACAAGGTACTAATAAATTTGCTTATCATTTTTTTTGTTACTTTCTAACTTTTAAATCAATACCAATTATTTTGCAGAAGTCGTGCCTGCCCAAGGGATCATTCCTCCTGGTGAGGATGAAGAGGTCACACCACCTCCAAAATGGAGAGACAAAAGGTAAGAACTCGTATTAACTAATTGGCCTGACCACTTCTTTTCTTTTAGACTAAAGTGACCAAAATTAAAATCGTATGATGCTCTCAATCAAAAGAGGTCTCTGGAGAAACGATTGCGTCGAAGCAGTCAAGGTCGACTTCCACGAGACCTTCTCTAAGTGTGAAAGCAACTCTCCCAGCTCTAACTCTTGATGGATGAATCTGATGAAGACAAATTTGTGGCTCCTCATGTCAAGGTAGCTGAGTCGGCCAAGGTCATTTCTCTTATTCAGCCTACCAAGCCTGCTTCAAAGTCACATTTCACAATTGAGAGAGCGACCTTTGCTGCTGATGTACTCTCTATGATTTTATAAGAGCCATCTTTTAAGAAAAGCGTTGATTTTGATGAGAGTTCAAGCCATATCTAGTCAGCCTCTCCTGTAACCCCAATCATTCAATCTCAAGTCTTGGCTGAGATCAACCATTAGACTTTAGAGTCCTGAAGTTCTAACTTACTCCTCGATGATCAAGCTATCCTTAGATTTTATAAGAAATCGAAGTTCATCTCCGACAATGCAACAACTGAGACAATGTTAGTCAGCTTGACGACAAAGATAGATGATTTTGTAGCTTCATTCACTTCTTATGCCAAGAAGAGGCAATTGGCTACTGAGGTTATTCGTGAGGCCAAGAAGGAGGTAAAGGAGAAGGAAGACTTGAATCAGCTTCAGGTGCAATTTATGGTTGAGATCCATCAATTGGGTACCCAAAGTATTGAGGCTAAGCAGAAGATAGCTGCTTTAGAAGCTGAGCTTCAAGACTTGAAAGCAGTAGAGGTTGAACGGACGAAGACTTCTTAGAACTTGGCCCAACAGCTTTTGAATAATCGTCCCCAAAAGACGATTCTGGCCAAACAGGAAATATTGAAGGTTCACTCAACCCTTGCCGATTTCTTTTCTGCTATGAAGCAGATACTTGATTTTGCTCTTTTATATTGGCTTCTCAAGCCTCTTGAACTTTGAACATTTCACAATGTATTATATTGAATCCTTTTTTTGGGTGGCCATAAAGCCATTAAATAAATATATTTTATTATTTAATAATATTTTATTAAAATAATTGATAAATTATTTAATTAGTTATTATTTATTTAAATTATTAAATAAATAAATAAAAATAAAAATAAAAAAGAAAAAGAAGATTTATAAACAATTAAATGAATTAAGAAAAAAGAGGAAGTGAATACTTCGCACAATTTTATGAATGAGAATTGTGAATCTGTTCCCAAATTTCCTTGATTTATTTTTTATTTTTCTTCTATTTATTTTATTTTTTTTTATTTTATCACATTACACTTTGATGTTTATATATTTATAAAATAAACAAAATTTTTTTTAAAAAAATTCAATTTTTTAAGAGAGAATGGATTCTAATATTTATGGAGAGAAAAAATATAATTTAATGATATATTTGTCTACTTCTTAATTAATAAAAATTAATTTATTCATATGTGGTTAAAAAAATTAATGCTTAAAAATATGAGCTATTTATAAAAGTTCCTCTTTCTAAAATATTTAATTGTCAATTAGAAAAGAGTTATAAAATTAAAAAAAAAAATATTTTATCTTTACTAAAAAGGACTCCCGCCAAATAACTTCAGTCGTTTGAACCCACACATTATCTATCAATTTTCAGATACTCATCAAAGGAGACCCAGCAGCAACTTCTTTAAGTAACAATTTCCTCAAAGAAGGAAACTCCCCATTACTTCCACCTAAGTCCAGCAAACAGCCAACTAAATCCAACACAGTTTATCGATTTTACAGAGAAAACACTTGGAGGCAACTTGTACCACCATCATCTCTTTGACATTACAACCATCTGCGTAACAAAGTAATTGGTGATGCCAGTTCTGGATAATTCAATAACTCCATACAAGAGGGGCAGTCAGATCGTGTCACTTAATCAAAATAATTATATTAATAAGTGATTATGGACTTGTTTCGTATAATCATACTAAGGAAATTTACCATTTATCTTTCAATAAATTATCTAACTTGTGAAAACTTTATAGTGTTTGATAATATCTAAAAATTTCATGTTGTTATAATTATAATAGTATAAATTAATTTTAGAGGGATATAATAATTTTTTATTTAAAAAATTGATAATTACATTTATATAGTATTAATAGTAAGAACGCACTCTATAATATAGTTTCAAATAATTAAATAGTACTATGAAAACACTAAATTTATATTGTGTTGAAATTAATGATTATTCTTTATTTATTAATTTAATATGATAATTGATATTAAATAATTGTATTTTAATAAAAATATAAACATTTATATTAAATAATTATTTGATAGTACAAGTATTATAAAATTGAGAGGAATACAAAAAATAAAAGTTAATATAAAATTAAGTACGCATTTGATGTATAAGAGGAGCAAAATGGAAAGGTAAAAGAATGGATACTGTTCATGCGGTGACACTGTTTACGATAAGCATAATTGAGCGTGGTGATGGGTACTGTTTACTACGGTAATGTGTTATCAAGGTACTGTTCACTTGTTACTGTTTGTATAGTTACTATTTACGCGGCAACTTTAAGGTATTTTTTATTTTGGCTCAATTGACTTCTTTAAGTGAGATTAAATCTCTTACAAGTAAATTCTCTTATTTTAACTAGGTTTAAGGTTTCAAATGTATTTTATTTATTATATAAACTCTTCTAAATACAAGAGAAAGACAAGTATCTAATGTTTCAAGATGTAACCATAAGAGAGAATAGATGAGTTAGGTAGGCATTAAGTGCACCACGCATTAGGGTGTAACCTTTTGGGACGTGTTTTGTTTTTTGTTTTTAAGTGAACAAAAGAAATACCATAAATTATTTTAGCTTAGATGTTTGGGCTATTCTTGTATTACTTGTAAAAATCTCTTATGAGGAGATACTAAGAGGTTTTGGGGAGTCATGGTGATTAAGAGTAGATACTTAGACGTCTCTATGAAAGATACTAAAGGGTATTGTGAAATCATTAATGATGTAAGAAGATACTTAGTGATTTATATTAATAATAAGAAGTTGGATCATGAATCCTCCGTGGACATAGATAATTTTGGACCGAACCACATATATCTTATATCTTGTTGATTGATTTGTTTTCTTTATCTTTATTAGTTTGTTGATCTTATGTGTTCTTACTTGTAGTGTGAGTTATAATTTTTCATTGCGCATAAAATAAAAAAAGTATTAGAATTATAACTTAATTGATACTATAAAAGTGTTAAACTAAAAAACATGACTTAATATCCGTAATAATAATATATTTTTATTATTTAATATTATATAGATATAATTATTAATTTTTTAAATAAAAAAATTATTATACTTTTCAAAATTAATTTATACTAATAACGAATTTAATAAAGAATAAATAACATTTACATCGTAGTAATAAAATTTCATTGAATCCAAGTAACCTTTTCATAGTGTCCAATATATTATGAGTGAAGATCTGGTGATTTATGATATACAAATTTGGAAGTGTCCAGGTGAATTCATACCTCGTCAAGAGAATGCACTAACTATGAAGTATAGCAAGGTGAGTGTTTGATAAAAACTAAATAGTAGCATAAAAATAATATTTGCCAAACACTTTAAACGATTGTGCTTCCACTTCCATACCAAGGTGGAATACCAAACCAACATTGAATATCATAATCAAATCATAGAGTTGTAGAAACTATGACATAAAACATTTCAACTATTAAACGTAAACATATTACATTTTTAAGTTACAAATTTACATTCTAAGTCACTGAAGGCGTGCAGGGCTAGCAATATCAATATCTCATTTGTACTGTATAGGGATTGATTGCATATCTAACTCAATTCAACTCAAGCAGCTCAAGTTGCTAAATCCATGCTAATGACGGCAAAGTACACAAACAACACTCACGTTTTTGTTCTTATAAACATATTGGCAACTGAAAAACATTGTATATGATCAACTGATTTGTATATTGCAGCAACAAGTGTCTTCATTGATTCATGCACCAATGATACATTCACCAAACCTCTCAATGCAGGTTTGCACACGCACCAACTTTGAGCATTTCATAAGATGCATCATATGATACATTCACCAAACTTCTCATAGCCTTCCCATAACCTGGATCATCTCCTGATTACCGTGCCTATTATCAAGAAAAGAAAATGACCAATGGAAGTAATAAGAATCTGAATTTTATGACATTCTAAAGTATGAAGATAAAACTTCAAACATTTTATTTTGATTTATACTTTGCAATACAGCGATACCACATGTTAACCTTATCATGTGTTTTAAGGGTCCTTGCCTAAAAGTTGTTGAGCATGACAGCTATTACAAAACAACTATTACAAAACATGAGAACAAGAATCTAATACTTGTTAGGAGCCAATAATTACCACATGAGAGAGAACTAGGAAAAAAACTATAAGCTGAGGAAAATGATTGAAGGTCTCCATATTGATGAAGATAAATGTATTCTACAGTACCATTTTTACTCTCTCATTACTTATAAGCACTATAATTATCTATTGCATAGAAATATCTTATTACATATTACCTATCTTGATATTATCCAATAATGATGTAAATAAATGCTATAAAATATGCTAGGTGTACTTAGCCTAAATGGCGTCATGAACCTTCAATGACATTACTATACATATTCCTTGATGATTCATCATTACGAATTTTCCATTAATTAGAAGAATAAGGCTACACTTCCCAACTGTTTCCCCAAATTTTCTATCCCAAATGATGTGTCAAGTAATCATTGGGTGGTGAGATAGTAATTTTGAAAATTGCACCATTTTCACCACCTAATGATTACTTGACACATCAATTTGGAATAAAAATTTTGGGAAACATTTGAGAAGTGTAGCATTACTCTTAATCAGAAACATGATATGTCACCATAATGCTAAAAAGTTTATCATTGCATTAAATGCTATTGACTGTAGAAATTCTGTACACAAAACAGAACAGGAGAGCAGATGGTAGAAGTTGACCTCATAATCGAAGTGTCTTGTCTCTAGAAAAGCCAATGCTTTCTTCTAGGTTTCCTAGTAGGAACATCTGCAAATATATTCAACGGAAGAAGAATGCTGATCAGTACAAGAGTAAGAAGATACTAGGGACACAGGAAATTACACAAGTGATAGTTGGATTTACCTCCAGTTGCGTATAGGGAATTATAGTGCACTTCACTCCAGAAACTCAACCAGAGCTCTAAAACACAAGAAGTTATAGATCCAAAAATATAACTAAACGAAACCAATAAAAATATAATTTTCTTGAAAAAGAGAATGTACAAAGACTACGATTAAAGAAGAATCAGAAACTGGTACTATTACAGGATGAAGTAATGATATCTACCTTTGGTAGGATTCCCGTCTTTGGGAATGATCTCGATATAGGAATTGTCTCGAAATGAGGTAACTAGACAAATTTTGGCTCCGAACTACAGAGGAGGTCAGCGATCAATTAATGAAGTATTCAAAGGAAAAACTGAAGTTAGAAAACACAAGCAAGAGAGCATGATATAATGACTACATAAACTAAACACATGAAAAAACGAGTATGGTAGCTAGTTTCCAAGCCTATTTGGTTTCAAAGCATGATAATACAAGTTATTTGGAGAAGAAAATGAAAGACTGTTTTACTTGCTTCTAGTTCTAGCTATTTGTGGTGCATTCATGCCAATATGGCAGATGTGATGTCTCTAAAGGATGATGCTTAAGAAATGCCCCCTATTCTGCACTTCCATCAGATGTATCTTGGCCTCTAACCACTTTTCTAGATCTAGACAACCAATAACTGACCTTCATATCTACTTATTGATGTATCTTATCTCTATTACCTAAGCCAGCCTTAATATTCATTTCTTGGGTGGTTTGGCATTGAAGAAGTAAAGATGTAACACCACATTTGGCATAAGAGCCACCATTTTACATTTTCAAATTGTTTGACTAGGTGTATTGTATCAGATTAGGTTTAGAAAATATAGAAAGCACACAGCAGGCAGGAAACAATTGCTGAACAAAGGAGAAACCAAAATGTTTTCTGAACTCTTAGAAGTGCATATTAATTTTTAATTCTGATATCCACTGTAGAGTTTGTTGACTTTTAAGAGCAATGCACAGATATACTTCAACGCTGCTCTGTTTGGGATTCGCATTTAAACCCACTGATTATCTATGCAAGTACTCCATTCCAAAACTCCAAGTCTATTCAACAGTTTACTGGTGAAAATTAAATCCTAGAGAAATCATAGCATGATACAGATAACTACCACACTAGGTGTTAGTTAATCTCTCCTCCCTATATATATAACGCTGATTTCTGTCTTCTGAAACAAGATCCTAGTTCATCTATGGCACTACATAACATAGAGAAGGTTTGTCAGAAATTAATTTTCCATTATAATTTTTGAGTCATGGATTGTAGTTGGTTTAGTTGGTTAAATCTCCCAGGAAGATACAAGAAATTTGAGGTTCGAATTCTGCTCACAACTGGGTTGGCTAGAGGGTTAGTGGTTTACATTGAAATATCTGGGAAAAAGAATTTCAGAAAAACTTTTAAGTTTTTGAGTTTTTAAATTGATCATAATCTCTTAAAATTAAAGCTAGTACTAATTTTATCAGTAGGATGAATTAAACAATAACTTAAAAATTGTGATCCAAACTAGAAACTAATGCTATGAGATTATCTACAAGTTGCCGGAAACTATTCATTCATACTAAGGAGATAAAAAGATAGAAATTTCAACTTACTCGATCTGCAGCAGCTTGTAAAGTTACATGATCTCCCCATTCCCCTGATCTATTGGCATAGAAAGTTATGCAGAAAAATGAATTAGCACATATCACATTTAGGGTCATGACAACATGCTGTCTAATTTGTTAGGCAGAAAAATAATAGGCATCACCACAGATGTCTAACTTTTTCATTTTCTTCAGGTAGCTTTTGTAGTTCATTGGCACATAGCCTTCATATAGTTTTCTGAAATGCTTCAGCTGAAAAGAGAACAAAGCATTATAAGAAGAAGAACATGCAGTGATGAGATTATACCGCCACCAGATATCTCTGTTACAAGAAAATGAAGACTACATCATGTATGTGCATAATTTGTTTATATACAAGCAAACAATTGCATAATTTTGGACGATTCAGAACAAGATTGGGGTTTTGTTCATATTCTCCCAAGTTTATTGGTGTTAAGACATGAAGACACATCCGTGTTCTTTTGTTAGGATTCAGGTTTGTAATCCAAGTCTCATGTTAAAGTGAGACACAAGCCTAGCAAAATCAATAATCAACACAATCCTAAAGATCAACCCAAACATTCACAAGTCAGAATATTTGTTTCCAGTACCTATACATGCCTTAACTTCCACTGGTTTTTTCAAATGGCTAGATACAAGGAATTGTTTCCATTAGTTTGGTTATAGTGACCATACCTGCTTGATAACTCCCTTTCTTACATGCTTGTGGTAATCTGAATTACGAAACAACTGATCTGCTAATGCTCGAAACTGTCCCACAATACAAAAACAAGTTGCAGAAGATAAGGAAAAGAATATTAACCAAAGAAAGGAGCATGCATAAATTGATGCAGCTGGTACTTTGCCATGATATATCCTCACAAAAAATTATATACTAATTCATGCAGATAGAATTTAGCAACGTGAATAAAAAAGCGCAATAGGAAAACCTGGCAATTTCCGTCACCCTCAATTTGTAGTTCAGCTAAATCATATGCAGCCAACCTGAATGACAAACAAAACCAATATGACCAAATGAAGAAAAATTACCATTTCTTGTAAAATGCCAAATATTCTATTAATTCCAGACAGTGTTTATTCTGTGATTTAAAGCTCATGAATCAAGACCTTTCAGACAGCCGCTCATGGTCTAAGCTTGCATCATTCACATCAGGTATCTCCCCATTAATGCGAGGCATGTGCTGACAACATAAAGAATTGATGACTACTTACACAGCCAATTTTGAAACCAAACCATTGAAACAATGAACCTAAACAGGAATTGCTACAGAGAAAGATAGGATTTTATACCGGGATAGAGTCCAAATGAGAGAGTCTCTTCCCAAGCTTGCCTCCAGCTTTGGAACTCCCATTCTCCTCTTCAGCTAAGATGCTAGCAATGGTATGATCATCCTCTGTATCTGGAAAGCTGCTATTCAAACTCGAGCTCGAGCTAACACTTGCATTGCTATTGCTTTCAGTCATGCTATATCTCAAACAATAAGATATGATTCACAATAGCCTCTGCAAAATAAACATTGTTTTTAGAAACAAAGGAATCCATAACCAGTTACTTCTAACACCATTGAAATATCATTACACTGAAGGAATTTAGAGAATAATAACCTGAAGATTCAAGTCAACCCATATGCTACTTGGAACAAATAGATAAATACCCACCAACTAAATCAATCACTTTAATAAAATTGAATCACACAAGATAAAAGGGGACTCAATGTAAGATACAGTATAATCTTCTCCAATAACGCTCAGGTAAATTAAACAGAAGACAAAACAATAAGATCATAAGCAAAGAACAGAGTATTAACCACACAGAAGAGCCAAGGAATCAATTTTAAGAAAAAAAAAAAAGAACGCCCAGAAGTTAAAAATGAAAGGGA
Organism: Ailanthus altissimus; assembly: GCA_946807835.1. NCBI lineage: Eukaryota > Viridiplantae > Streptophyta > Magnoliopsida > Sapindales > Simaroubaceae > Ailanthus > Ailanthus altissimus. The sequence goes on from OX327709.1 coordinate 630,427, forward strand.
AATCATTTTTTTTTTAAAAAGGAAATTTTCAGTTGCGTAGCTGATAAAACACTTCGCGATTAAGCTGTTGCTTATTGGGTTTTCGTTTGACTCACCTTTTCTTTTGGACCCAGCAAACGAAAGCTTTGAAGGAGAGAATTAGTATTTTTTTTCTTTTAATAATTTATTACCGGATAGGCTTTCGACTCGAAGCAAAGACAATCAAAATTCTTACGTTTCTTTGTATCATGTTCATTTTTGGCGTGAATATTCTCTGCAAAATCCAAGCTCAATTTTGTTTGACCGACAAATGAGATTGGTCAAAATAATGAGCCTGTCCTAGCATTGACACATTAAAATATATAATATTATTCTAATAGCTAATATCTTGCCTAGGTTAACTGGTTAAAGTCAATTAGTATTTTAAATATTTATTTTTAAAATAAAAATAAATTATATTTTATTAAAAAAATAATTTACTTTCCCAAACACACGAAAAAGGGTTTAACGTTTATTTTTTAAATTCGATGTTAAAAGTTAAAATATGTGTTTATTTTTTTTTCTTTTGATCAATTTATAGAGATGAGTTTATTGATAGTTACACATCCGATACTTCTTTTATCATGTACTTTTTGCCTCCAGCTCTTCTCAGTTCTCATTTATCATACAAAGAAAAATTAGGGACCAATAATTCTTAAATCTCTTCATTAGTAAAAGATGAGACTATCTCTGAAAATATTTTACAATCAAGTAATGTTATTATTTTTAAATTTTTTATTTTGAATTGATACGTTAAGTAATTATTAAATAATAAAATAATATAATTTTAAAAGAGTAATGTAATATTTTTTAAATAATATTTTAAATTTTTTATCTCAAATTAATGTATCAAACAATCATTAAAATTAAAATGATACAAATTTCAAAATCACGTGTTACACAATTTTATCATCTAATTAATTGTTTAATATATTATTTGAGATAAAATTATTTGAATAGCGTTATTCTATTCTTTTTATAATCACCTATGTTATTTTACAACTCAATGATTACTTGACATATTATTGGGATGAAAAATTTAAAATACCATTTGAAAATATGTATTATTATTATTTTTTAAAAATTATTTATTATATTATTTCACAACTCAATAATTACTTGACACATTAGTTAGAATTAAAAAATTTGAAATACCATTTGAAAAGTACAGCATTATTATTTAGCATGTATTATAATTTACATACCATTTTATTAAGCAATGCCAAACTTTTTAAATAATATCTCATATTTATTTATTCTAAATTAGTATGTCAAATAATTATTAAGTGATAAAATAATATAATTTTTAAATTTATTTATTATATTATATTATTTAATTTTTATTTAATACATTATTTAAAATTAAAAAATTAAAATCTCATTTAAAAAATGAAGCATTAATCTAATTTATTTTTTCAAAAGCAAAAGTCCAATTATATGGTTTGATGGTTAGGCAAATAAATATATATACCAAGCTTTAGGAACACGGGGAAGCAAAGCTTTATGGGCCAATTCTATTGTGCCCATACTATAGTTGTTGGGCTCATACTCTTTCTCCAATAAATGCCACAGCGTAGATGCCACAGCTGAGGAAGGACATATAAACTTATGATTTTAATTAAGAATATACAAAGTGAGTTGAATATAAGAATATAACTTTGGTTTGCATTATACTTAGTTATGCATTTCTTTTTCCTCAAAGACTAAGTTTTATGGATTAAGTTGTTGTTTTTTTTAATATTTTAAATTATATTTTAAAAATAATGTGTCAAATAAATATTAAGTATAATAAATAATTTAAAATTTTATCTTATTTTATCTCTCAATGTTTACTTGACACATTATTTTTAAAATATAATTTATGATATAAATTTAAAATACTTAACATTACTGACGATAAAAATAAAATTGCCTAATTCATACTGTAAAAGTGCACAGAACATAGATATGTACTTCAAAATTTCCCATCTCATTTACAAACTTAAGACCAATAACATTTTTCAAAATTTTGTTTGTTTGTTTTTTATTTTTTTACAACACAAATAATTTTTAATAATAAATCTACCTTAAATTCAAAATTATTAGAACAATTCGGTATAAAACTTTAAGCAACTGGACTTAAATTTATTGAAATAAAAACGCCTCAGTTTAGAGGTTAAAAAAATGAAGTTTTAACCTCATTCCTTCCTATATGAAAGGGAAGTGAGGTACTAAAAATGATTAGCCTAAACTTTTGAACATTCTACAATTTATATTAAAGAAGAGTTTCATATATTAGCAAGAGACGAGGTAAATGAAAACTTTCCCTCTAAATTTGGTTACAAGACCCTTAAAGGGCAATCTTGGTCAGCTTATTAGCTGCAGAGTTACACAATCTTAGAATGTGATATATTTTGAAATTTTGTTTGAGTCTTAGCTTTTCTCAAATACCATTGATCACCAATTTAATTTTTGCAAGGGTGTTGATTTCACCAGTCAACAACTTCACAACATTTTTAGCATCCAGCTCAAAAATTGCTCCATTGTAATCCAGACTATCTACCACTTGTAGAGCAAACTTCACTGCTTCTACTTCTACTTCTGTCAACTTAACATCTCCTCTGAATTCACATGTAAAGTAGCCATAGCAATTAGACTTCCATTATGGTTTCCGATTAAGACCCATAGACTAGCTTTTTTAGCATTAGCATTTGTGGCAACATCTGTATTTATTCTAACTATCTTCCATCAACTATATATTCTTTAAACCTTATTCAATATCTTTCTGTCCAAAACCATTTATCCTATCCACAATTCTCTATATTTTCACAATGAAAGCACATTTCGCAAATTGATCCTCCGGCAACGGGATAACAAAGTAGCTCTTTCCTGTATTGTACAACTTACATGGTGAAATTCTAGCCATAATGGGTAAAATAAAACCCTACACCCTTGTGCTGCAACCTCTTCTATGTGGTATTCATTGTTACGTCCCACATTGATAGAAATTATATAGATCTTTGATATATATGGATAAGTAGGTAATATTATCTAACATGTTAATTTATATCAAATAAAAATTGTATGAATTTTAGGTATAAATAGATAAGTATATAGTATTGCTTAATAGACTAGTCTTTTAAGTCAAATGTAAATTTCTAACCTATGACAAGTGGTGTCAGAGTACGCCCAAATTTTTATTTATATGTGGACTCCTAAAATCTCCCCAATGAAAATTAGGCAAGTGTCTGGCTTGTGAAAAGTGGTGTCAAAATACATCTAAATTTTTATTCGTATGTGGGCTTTTAAAATTGCCATAATAAAAATTATCACGTAGGATATGGTTCCTCAAAAAATAGAGGGGATGATATAATGGGTCAAGTGGGTCTTGAAAATCTAGTGCTTTGAGTTTTAATAGAAATTACCACGTGAGTAGTGAGTTCCCAATGACTTCGGGGGATAGGCAATACTAGAGGTGGATAAAATCGATTTCGATTTAGTTCTGACCCGAACCGAACCGAAACCAAAACCATTCGATTTCAACAAATTGGAATCAATCGATTCAAGCCCCCATGAGCTGAATAGAACAAGTTCGATTCTTTCAATTGAATTCAGCTTAATTTTAATTTTTTATTATTTTTAGTGTATTTTTTCGATTTGAACCAAATCAAACTGAACTGAAACTACACCAGAATTAAACCTATCAAGTTTAAGAAAACCAAATCAAACTCTAAACCAAAATTTAAATAGAATTGGCGCCCACCCTTAGGCAATATGGGCTAAGTTAACCTTTGAGTTTGCATATCCCTCAAAGTTATAGGGGACCTACATCTAGCGTGACAATATCTATTAGAGTAATTTTGAGAGTCCATATGTGAATGAGAATTCGAGTCGGCTTCGATACCACTTGTAATGGGTCGAACGCTTACCATTAACCTAAAAAATTAGCCTATTAAATAATGTTGTCTACCCACCCATATATAATCAAAATCCAATTAATTTCTATTTGATATAGACATAAACTATTATCAACATAGTTGACCAAATTACAAACTTACATATTCATGTGCTCAAGCTACATACAACCTAAGGCATGCAAAAGTGACATTAAGAAAATACAAAGAAAGCTTTGAACTTACTATTATAAAAATTGTAGCTGGTTTAAATTTATTGAAGATAATGCTTACGTGTTATTCTAATATTAAATAAATATTAATTATTTAATATTTATACAATAAATATTTCGAATAAAATTATTAATATTAAATATATATAGTACTAAGTTTGTTATTTTTCAGACGTTGTAAATCTAAAGGAGTTTAGATGTAATCTAAAAAAGTTTAAATCAGTACTAAGAGTTAACAGTGTTAAAAGTTATAAGTACTAAAAGTTAGTAATACTAGGAGTTAACAGTTCTAAGAGTTAGCAAATTTTACAAGTTAGCACCTTATCTGAAATAGGATAATAACCTGAGAATATATTGGTAATGACATAGTTATAAGTACAATTAAAGAAAATAAAAGGAATGGGTCAATCATTTTAGGTGTAACGCATTTAAATTCTTTTATAAATATAAAGAGTAAAAAAATTCATTTAAAAAGTTTTAAAACAAATTAATAAGATTTTGCATTGCTCTATTTTTTTAATATTAGTACCACATCTTACATCAAATAAAAATTAAGTAAATTTTAAATATATATAAATAAAATTATATTATTTTTAATAAATTAATTTTTTAAATTAATTAAAAACGTCGACTATGATATTAAAACTATAATGTTAGCCTGAGTTCAAAATTTGCTATACAATATTATAATTTTAAATTGTCAATATATTGTTAAAATTCAAAACTTTGAAGTGAAATGTTATATTATAATATATATATATATATATATATATATCAAGTTGACTTGGCCGAATTTTAAGTTACAACACGAAAGATCATAATGCAACACATTCTAAATTATTTTAATTTTTTTTTAATCTCAAGTGATATATTACTTATTTATTAAATCGTTGAATGATGTAATGTTATTTTGAACATTATGAATACTAATCATTAAATGATTATGACATATCAATTAAAATGAAAATTTTAAGAATAATAATTTGCAATGTGCAGCAAATCTTATATCTCTAATCATTCATATAAATCTATTACAAAAAGAAACAAAAATCACAAGTTAAAAAAGTTATTATCAAAATCCTTGTGATTGATGAGAATGTAGTCTCTGTTTGCTGAGATCATCAACAAAGGCTGTGAGATTGGCCATGACTCTTGCCCTAGCTTCATTTTCCTTGGTCCTTATATATAGCTTCATGAACCTATTCTTCATCTCACAATCTTCCATCAAAATTTTCAACCCTTCTTCGATATCCTTCAGTCCAAAGCCATTAATCCTAACTCCAATTTTCCATATTTTCACAATGTAAGCACAATTCACAAACTGATCCCCGGCAACGGGATAACACAGAAGCCGCTTCCCGCATTGTATGGCTTCCATGGTGGAATTCCAGCCGCAATGAGTAAGATAAAACCCTACGGCTCTGTGCTGCAACACCTTCACCTGCGGCGCCCATGTTACTATTTTGCCTTGCTGCTTTGAAACTCTCTCCAAATACCCATCTGGTAATCCATCTCGCCATGAAAACCGTAGCAAAGAGTCAACTAAGCATGTGTAGTGATGTGTATTCTGAGCTAACTTAATGCCCACTCTTTGGTGGAGAAATTAAAGGTTAAATGTGATGGGAAATAAAAAAACTACACTTTTTGTGCACTATTCATTTTGTATATTTAGGCAAATGACTCCAATGGCTCAAAAATAAACATCACATATATATACATGACACATACAACATGTTTTATATATGATATGTTAATGTTATAATGGGATAGTCAGGAGTTAGGTTTTAGGCAACTAAAAAATCACTTTAAATATGATCATTGGCTTCTTTTGGCTTTTAATATTGGAGGCATGAGGAGTGTGTTTTCCTACAGTGCATGCAGTGCTAATTGCTATATTATGTAAAGCTCCAAACGCAACCTTTTTTTTTGTATTTGCAATGTGTTTCTTCACCATCTTTTCCCTTTTTCACTTTTTGATTTGTTGGGTTTGTTTTTAGTATTTTTAAGTTTGACGGAGAATGTGGAATTCAATTTCATTTTTAGTACATTTTGGGTACAATATTAATTCGACAACTAGCAATATCCTAATTAGTAATTACACTACCATACCGACATTGTGGAAGAAGCAATAGCACAATTCGTTTCATTACAAGGATAGTATAATAGCACGTGTGATTTGCCTAGCCCTTTTTTTTGTTAAATAATAAATAAAAAAAAAGCTTTTCCTAGCTGTTTTGAACTAAATGCTGAAGCTTTTGGCTTATCTAACCATGTGGAAGAAACATTTAAATAATAACAAATAATTATGGATACTATTTCACCACGTAGTCCTTCTTTGGATCAGTTTGGAAGCTCGAGAAGTGACATTTAAGAAAAAAAAAAATTTAAAGAAAAGAAAATTCATCATGTTAGGTGTAGCATTATGGTTGAGCCCAAAATTGATAAGCGTGCGGATTTAGGGAAGTCGTCTCTTGAACTTAAAGAAGGAAAGATTTATTTATTTATTTAAAATAATAATAATATAGTAGAACCTATTAATGCTGAGGGATGGAAAGTGAAAAACTATTTAAAGAGGCTAATTTAATTTAGATATATTAGAAAAAATTATTGAGATCATATTGAGAACTTGGAGAAGAGCTTAAAAGGAGCATAACTGGATAGGAAAGAGTTTAAAATAAATTTTAGAGATTAAAGAGATTTAAGTTTTAAAAAATAGTTAGGAGATAGTCTAAATTATAACAAATATTTAGAAACTGTCAAGAGGAAATTATATAAAACAAGACTTAAAAGAGTTCAACTAAATTGAGCACACAATTCGATATTAATACAGAAAAGAATTTTTGCAAAATTTAGTAAAAATGGGGGTAAATTTTGAATTAGACATATATTTATATCAATCATATGGTTTATAAGTTATATACAATTTATTAAACAATTAATAAGAAATTTCAATACAAGAAAATAATAACACATAATTTACGTGGTTCACCATAAAAGTTTACATCTATGAGTAAAGCTTATCATGATCAAAATTCACTATAGAAGGAGATGTTGCAAGACCAATTGCAATAAAATCAATAACTCCCATAAACTAGGATCATATATATTCTTTCTCTCTTTAAATTTGTGGAAGTTATTTATATGTAGTTTGATAGATATTTTCTTAATAAGGATAATGAGTGATTTTTGATAATTTATCATATGATTGAATATTGTTAAGTGGATTATAGAACAAACCCTAATATAGAAATGAAGAGGAAGAAAGTTCTTTAAAAAAAAATGAAATGAATATGAAAAAGTGGAGAATTAAATGAATCCTTTCACTTCTAAGAAAGTGAAACTTATATAATAGAGGTTAGTGTGAGCTCATGGGGTCATTTGAAAATTTTTAGTGGACAGAATAATGTAATATTTTTAGAGTTAAGTGTTTTGTTTAGAGTATGAGAATATTCTTTTTATATTAAAAAATATCCTACTCATTAAGTGTCATTATTTTAAAAGTAATTTTGACATATGTCACATAGAAAATAGATGTTTGTGACAACACAATTCTCACTTTTTGTTATTTGATAATTCTGTATTGATCTATCCATTCTATAAATAGACTAACATGACATGGCGCTTCAAGATCAATCTTTTATTGATTGCTCATGTAATCTTATCTTCAATGAAGTATTGAATTTGATAATAATTTTTACAATACCATCTACAATAAATGAGGATTATCTACTATGCCCTGCAAGGTTGTACATTATCTTATGTCTCGCCAGCTATACATATATACACACATATACATTACATTAATTTTAAGAATTTGGGGTGCTAAAATATATGGGCCAGTTGATATTTGTGGACCCAAAACAGGTGAAAATTCAAAAAGAAATATCACAATATATAACACATGTAACATGTTACATATGTTTTAATAAGATCATATGTCAGTGTCGTAATAACTTGTGGTTGTGGCCCAAAAACACAATTTGTTTTAACAGTTAATTTTTTGTTTTTTTTTTACTTTAATGCAATATGTATGTTGATTGAGAATTAGAAATAATAAAATTATCCGTAAGTTTATTAAAATTCGCTTGTATTATAAAAATTTTAATAAAATTTGAAACGAATTTAATATAAATTGGATATATAAAATTAAAATTTGCGACGAACTTGATACGGATACAAGTTCAATAAAAAATTTATGAATACTTACAATGGGTATTCGCAAATATTATATTTTTTTATTAATTTTTTATAGAAAAAAAAAGTAATATGTTGAGTATTGCATGCTTATCGTGCTTAACAAACCTGCTAGGAGCGCAAGTTAAACGCTTAGTATGGGTTCCTAACATGTATACTAAATACTAAGTGCGCAACATTACTCGCTTAGCATGGGCTCCTACCACATATGTTAAAGCTTAGCGTGTGCTTTTAGCACATGTGCTAAGCGCTAGGCTCTTAATATTACATACTTAGAGTGCTATTCTAGTATATGTGTTAAGCGCATTTTTAGTGTTCGCTTTTAACATGTATATTAAATATTATGTACTCATTATCATACTTACTTAAAATTTGCAGAGAACTTATTATGGGTTTTGTAATGAGTACATGCCCGTTAGAACGAGTTTGATATTGAAATTTTTAACCTAAAATGAATTTGAAAATGATTTAATATTTTATTTTTAAAGCAGATGTGAAAACAAGTTTAGAGGTATCAATCTCGAATCTAGTCTGCAACTATCCCTAATGAGGACTCTCAAAAGGAAATAACAAATTACATTATGATGATATGATCAAAATGATAAGTTAACTATTATATTTAAAAATAAAATAAAATATTTTTTAATTAAATTTGATGATAAGTATTATAATTACTGTAATGTTATAAAATTATGATTTTTTATATTTAAACAAAATTTATATAAATTTGACACATGGCACAATTTAATTGTTGGTTGATAATAATTAATAATTAATTGGTGGCAAGTGAATACATTGTTAGTTAACATCTATCAATTATCAGTTACATCTAATCAATGTTTAATCAACAGTCAATTAATGCAATACAACTTTTTATGAGTGAAGTACTATATATTCTCTTATTATTATCTAAATTTAATAGAAAATTTTAACAAAAGAAAATTTTTAGATATTTTTAAAAACATACTGGTGATAGACCCCAATTTTTTCTCTTCTTCTTTATTTTATTTATGCAAAATAAAAATAAAAAAATTAGTATAAGTCAAAGCTTTGCCTATACATGCACACATGTTGGCTAGGTTCCGACAACGAGTCTTCACTAACAACATGATAGAAGTATTTAGAATATGGCGCAAAGTTGCAATTTTATAAGTTTACCAAATTACAATAACTTTAAATCTTTATATTTATAATTCTCATTTCTTTTTAATTTACACTTAACCTCTCGCAGTGGTGTGTGGCAGTTGAAAAGTAAACTCCTTCATCAGATTTAATAATACCAATATTCATTTCTTACAATAATTTTACTATTTATTTATCCATGTTTTATTTTAATAAATATGTTTTAATGTTCGCCGATTATTTTAATTTATTATTTATTTTAAATCTTATATTTTTTTATATTGTGTCACTCATATCTAAATTTTAAAGTGGGTGTTTTACTAGTTTTAATTCTTTTTAGAATTGTTGATTTTATTTTAAAATACATGTCTATTTTATAATAAGATAAAATAAGTCTATTTTGAGTTCGCTCTATTATGATAGTTAATATATTTATATCATAGTTCTTCACGATTTATCTCAATGTAATATTGATAAGAAAAGCTAATTGTTAGGGTAAAAGATTAGAAGGAGTCATAGTTGAAATGCTCGTAGTATGTGGATGTATATAAATAATATTTTTTGTGTATATTTAAATATATGAAAATTCTTATTATACACCAATAAGATTAAATTAATAGATACAATTATGATATAAAAAAAATGGTAGTTATAGATATTTAAGAAAGGGGGAAAAAGAATTTCTTAGTAGATATACATTCATTGTGTAACAAAAGCATTTTGTGCCCATGAGATTAGTATTTCATTTTTGGAAAAATGTAATCTAATGAACTCAACTTTAAACCACTAGGAAGTGTTTATCAATTCATCTTCCAATACCTTGGTTTGTCATTTGGTTCAAAAGCTTTCTAAAACTAATTTAATTTACTTTTGAAGTTAATGATTCAGCATCAAATCTCAGTTTTGTTTGTATATATTCCTTTTATTAAAACAATGATTTGAAACAAAGTCATGCTTCTATTATTAAGTAATTAATAAAAAGAAGTGATTGAAAATGTTTAAGAGTAGAAAGAAACTTCAAATCCCCATCAAAATCAGGCACTGCATATTTTCAATTGACACAATCTCTTGTTTATTTAATATTTCAGAATCAACTGGCAAAGTTTAATACAATCAAAAAAAGTATTTTTGAAAAAAGAAAATAAAAGCGAAGTCAGCAGCATTCACAAAAACATATAAATCTTGTTCTCACACACATATAATAAATAAACTTAATTTAGCAATATTAAAAATATAAACATAAAGTGAAATTCTTTTTCAAGAGGGTTTATTTCAAGTAATAATGAAATTCAAGAGGGGGTTTTTAATAGTTTTATAATTTAGGAGGGGCTTTATGAAACATTTACCAAAAGAGAGTCAAAGAAGCCAAAAAAAAATTTAACTTCAGCTCATTTTTGACCCTGACGTGGCACCGCCACTATAAATGAAATTTGGTCATAGATTGAGTTGAGACGATGAAATCGGATGACGTGGATTCTGGTGCCGTGTACACATTATCTTTTTTTTTTTTTAATATACTTTACAAATTTCATTACCGCTAACAACACATTACATTACAAATTTTAAATCGGTCAAATAATTGCCTATTAATATCACAAATTTCAAGTCATGGTTTATTTATTATTATTATTGTCTCATATCTTGAGATGGTATTAAGTCTTAAGTTCGAATTATACTCGTATTAAGATAGAAATTTAATTTAATGAATATTACTTGATTCAATTGTACAATTTTTTTTTTCAAGAAAAAAGATTTTAAAAAATTATATTTATAGTATTTTAGCATTAAAATAAAAAAGTTTTTAAAAATACTAATATTTATTTTTTAAGCTTCAATTACACGATTTTTCTTATTTTCTTCTCTTAAAAAAGAGGCCTGCTTTTTATCATCTTTTTTTTTTCTTATAATAAAAATCTATTTTTTTCATTCATTAATCATTACTTTCTCTTTTCTGAGTTTTTTTAGCTTCTTTATTTTGTTAATAATAATAAGTCCTCCCCCCATATTTGTGATTCTCGGCGATTGAAATTTTGTTTGGGATTAGTTGTTCATTTTCAATCATCCAAATCTTAACTTAGATTGAATCTCTAAGACTCTATAATTTTAACCTTTTATTTTATGATAATATTTTTCTCCAAACTTGAAACTTTATGAATTCAAATTTGACAATTTACGAAAAATTTAATACACAATTAAAAGGGTCAACATTAATGATGAAGAACGACTTGAAATAATAATAGATAGTTCTATCTCTTTATTTATTATTTATAATAAAAGATTGTTAATTTCTTTATCTCTCTCTAAACATATTTAGTTATATTTAATTTTTCTGATTGTTTATTACCAAAATTGAATAATTGTATTCGGTTTTTATTAAAAAAAATTGACAATACGTCAACTTTCAATTTTGTGTTATAGAGATATTGGGTTGTAAATCTCTTTCTCAATATTTTTAAAAAATGGACAAAATGTTAGGCTTCATTGGCTGGGCAAATTAAGCTTGACGGGTTGAGTTTACGAGGCCCAATGAACACAAAAGAGTTCATAGAGAAATGAAATTAATTAAACTCAAATAAATAAATCATAGATTAGATAAATAATAAATCAGAAGAGAGTGTGAATCAAATGTCAAACAAATGATCCTGTCCTCAAATTACAAAAAACAAAAAAAAAACAATCTGATCTAAAATGTTTATTTATTACAAAAAATAAATAAATCACAAATGATGATATATATTCTAAAAATAAAAAAAATAATAACAATAAAATCTCTCGATCAGAAGCAGATATCCAAGGCACAGCAGCAACATATGCCAGCACAACTGCAAAAAAAATAAATAAATAAATAAACAAAAAATCAATAATCTTTCATGAAACAAATATTATTTTAATTAATTAATTAATTATGTTATTAAAAATAGATAAAAGAGAAGTGTTGAGTTTATGTACCATCCTTTCCAGAAGCCATCACCCCTGGACTTGGTTTCAACCGGAGGATGATTTTGAGGGTAACCGCCCTGGTCACCGTCTTTCGTTGGATATCCAGCCGGCGGCGGTGGCGCCACATACGCTGCCATGGAAGGAGGTGGGCATGACACTGCAAAAATTCAAATCATAAATAAACGAATAAATAACTATGGTTTTGCATGAACTCATAAATCAGAGAAGATTTATATTTAGAGAGAGAGTGTGTGTGTGTTTTTACCTGGAGGCTGATTTTGATTGTTGTAGTAACTCATATTGGAAAACGAATTAAAAAGCTTGAGAATCAAATAGAAAGAAAGCGACGAAGATGATGATCAAGAGCCAAAGAGAAGTTGGGTAAAGGAGGTAGAATTAAGCAGAAGCTGAAGATGAAGATGAAGATGAAGGTTTTGTCTATGTGTATATATAGACGATGGTGAGGGACCGGGAGTGGGTTGCTTCCTTCGAGGAAGGAGAAGGGAGAAGAGTGGATTTAGCGAGGGCGGTATCACCGCGTGAAGAAACGAGTTGATATTTCAATCGAAACAGGCAGGAGCCGAAACAACAAACTAATGTGACCAACGCACGCCAACTTTGGGAAGTTTCTCATTTACTATTAAATTTTAATGCGCAGGCCTACGACTTTTTATTTATTTATTTATATCTTCGTCTTTATTTCATGTTCTATTCATACCTACGTTATTATAAGAGTATTTATTCTCTACGGGCCTCGTATCCTTATGCACTATAAATACGTATGATTTAACGTATTTTTTATACGGTAAATAATATTATCGTGTGATATAATTCAATTAATTTATAATTTATAATATATTATAAAATTTTATTACTGTGTTTAAAATTTTTATATATAATGAATTACATAATTGACAAACTTATTTTTTTATTCATATAATTTTGTTCTAATAAATTATATAACTCATCGTATATACTGAGTACTTGAACACATAATAAAATTTTATAATATATTTTGAATAAAATTAAAATTATTGATCAACTAGACAATATCACATAATAATATTACTCATTGTATAATAAGCTAAATAACATATTAAATAATTTATATATATATGTACTTATTTATGCTGGGGTGGGGATAAAGTTCCTTTTAACTTAAATTTTTTTATTTAAAATAATGACTTAAATTTTTATTTATTAATTTTATACAATTCAATATTTTAAAATTGACAACAATGACTACTACATATGATTTAATCTTTGTGGAAAACTTATTGTTAACTACGTAACAATAAATCATGTAATCTATGCCATTAAACCACAAATCTTTGTGGAAAACTTATTGTTAGCTACATAAGAATAAATCATGTAATCTATGCCATTAAGCTCTCTTACCTGGACGAACGAAGTAAAGAACTAAAAAAAATATAACTCTTACTTTCGGCCTTTTAAAATAGCCAAAATTCACACACATCAAATGTGAAGTTTCTTGTCATTTATTAATTAGTTAACAAAAATTATTAACTAATTAAATAAGCTTAACTTTAAATTTTGACAAGTGTGTTTTTTTTGAGAGATTTTGAAATCAATTTTATTTTTTAAAATTTTTTTGGATCGAATTGTTTAACCCAATCCACTACCCCAATGCTCATCAAGTACACTTCATATTATAAAACTCTCTAAGTTCACACCTATTTGTATAGAACTTTTCTATAAGTTCATGAATAATGTCCCACACATATATTACAAATATTATAAATCGGTGCATTAAACCATACAAGTTAATGTTAAAATATATTCGTATAATTCTTTCATCACTTATATTCCGAAAGAGCATAGATACAGATTTTCACCGTTAAATCTCTATTTTTTTTTAGCATGAACTTATCTCCAGATTTGTATTTCGATAAATAGTAACTGCAAACACATATGCGACTTTGTTTAACCTTATGGAAACTCTTTTCAGAGTTTATACTTGTAGCCACAAAACTTCTTGAAATACAATCTCAGAGTATTAAGATATATAACTCACCCATGTGAGCTGATGGATCCCATATCTATGGACGTCGGACTCCATGAGCATCGAACTATACCCAACGACACCCAAAGGTCCGACCATGAAAGGTCTCTGACATATGTGGAATTAAAGTATGATGGATCACTTATAAGCCCACTTGGTGCTCAGGTCAAAGGACTACAAATATTACTCAACTCGAAAAAAATATTCCATTGATAGCTTTATGGGATGTCTATTGAAGGTTATTGTGAGTCTGCTCAGTACACAGTACTTACTAAATACCTACATACTTATACGAGCTTGCCTTAAACTCACAATTTGCTACGGCTAACCATCTGGACAATCCAGATATTAATATACATTGATCTGGACCAGTCGACTCGGATCAATAAACTTAGATCAAGAATAATGTGTTTGAGAACATATTGCATAATGACGTTTCTTAACACTATTTGTAATTCTTTATAACTATATCATTAATAAAATATTCTCTGGTCTTCTCATTTTAATCGGGGTTCTAACTCTTAGAATATTAACTCTTAGTATCGATCTAAATATTTTTAGATCAGATCTAGATTCTTTTAAATTTATAATGTCTGAAAAATAATAAGCTTAGTACCATATAATAAATATTAATAATTTACTAAAATGTACATTGTATAAATATGAAATAAATATTCATATAAAATGGAATGGCACGTAAGCATTATCTCTGACATAAGTTGTGAGCATTTCGTGGATACACTCATGTATGGCAATGAGACTTAAACAGTGACTGATGTTGAATACATTCATGTCTGAAAAGTAATAAGTTTAGTACTATATAATAAATATTAACAATTTATTGAAATGTACATTATATAAATATCAAATAAATATTCATATAAAATGGAATGGAACGTAAGTACCATCTTTAACATAAGTTGTGAGCATTTTGTGGATACACTCATGTTACACTCTAAAGGATTATGAAAAAGATTTGAATTTGAGAGTATAATAGGTTTAGTTGGAAAAGGAGGAGATAGAAAGAACAATTAGTGGGGCAGATCCAAGAAGTGCTACATTGTAATAAAGAATGACACTTTAAGAGGGATTGTCCAAAAAAAAAATACAAAGAATGGTAGAAGTAGGGGTGGGCAATTTCGGGCTCGGGAATTCTCGAACTTGATCGGGACGCCGAAATGTGTCCCGATCGGGACACATTTCAGGTCGGGACGGGTCGAGAATTTTCGATTTATTTTTTTGGAAAAAAATTGCTTTGAAACGACATAGTTTTAATTCGGGTTCGGGTCGGGATAATTCGGGACAGTTCGAGTCGGTTCGGGTTCGAGAAGGGTTGGGAATTCTCGTTCAGGTTCGGGAATTTCCCGAACCCGACCCGTCCCGTCCCGAACGAGTCCCAAACCCATTTCTGTCCTGTCCCGACCCAAATTTTAGGACGGATTGGATCGGGTTCGAGAATAATGCCCACCCCTAGATAGAAACGCTGCAATAATTTATGAAAAAGATTTATAAGTTGCAAACCATTGATAGCTTTTTATGGAAAGTATGTTAGATAATGAATTCTTGATTCTAGCTGCAGTTATTATATTTGTCTTAATAGGTTTACATTTATCAATTATAAATTTATTAGGGGTAGAAAATTACTAATGGGGAATATATGGCTAGTGAATTGTGGGGATTGGTAACATAAGGATGAGAATACATAATGGATAAACTATAGAGTTATATTGTGTATGGTATGTTCTTAGAGTTAGAAAGAATTTGATATCCCTATAAGTACTAGATCAAGAGAGGTATTCATGTAAGCAAAAAAATAAAAAGAAATAATTGAGGTAATGGAAGGATCTATAGTGGTTATGAAGGATGAAAAGCACAGGAGGCTATATTTGCCTAATGAAAATGCTGTGAGTGGCTCAACATGAATTGTTAAGACGATGCAAACCAAGGGGCAACATTGGAGATTTACTCACCAGAATAGTAAGGGTCGAAAGAGAATGTATAAAAAGGGTGTCGTTGGTAAGGATAAGCCACATAAATAATATGATGATGTCAAAAATAATATCAAAGATCATAATACAAGGTCAACCGAGAGAAGGTGCATTTATATATTTAGAGATCAAGGTCACGAACCCAAAAAGAGATAAGTTTGGACAAAAACTTAACTGAAGTTAATGCTAAGTAATAGAGTGTTAGGAGTTGATGGATTCTAGTAAAGCTTTTTAGAAAGATTTTGAATCAATAAGGAGTTTATTAGATTTGGTGATTCAAAATCAATAATAAGTTTTGATTTTGTATTGGAGACCAATAAAAAGCCAACACAAGGTCAAGTATACATTAGACGGATGAGAAATGAACGAAAACGAAAGTTAAAAAATAAGAAGGCCCGGAACATGTATAAGAGGACTTGCTTAGGTTTGGGAGCCACGACACTAGCCTTACAGCGTTGCGGCGCTGAAGTTAGTATCACCAGCGTTGCAACGCCAACTTGTGGCTTTGCAGCACCCAATTTCAAAAAATATTCATTTTTGGATAGAATTGCATCCTAAAGTTAGTTTTGAACTTCTACAATATGTGGACTCTTATTTCAACTAAAAATATTATTTCTAGATACTTTGTAAACATTATATAAACTCTTGTAACTATAGGTGAAATCAAGATTTAAAGATTAGTGAACTTTAGCATAATCTTAAGGATTAAGACAAATCATAAAGATTGGTGAATTTTTAGTATAAAGTATAAGCATTTTTTAATTTTAAGGATTTGACCTTTGAGGGGTCAATTGTAGATAGCTTTTCTATTAAAAAAAATTAAACAATAAATAATTATTATATTATTGGTAAAAATAAATTTATATTTCAAAATTTAATAAATTTAAATTCATAAAAAACTAACTAATATATAAATAAACTTATTAAATATAAGAGATTTTAACTTATTTCTTAGAGAATTTTTTTCTTTAGCCTTTGAGTTAGGAAGAAGAGTTTGATGTAAATTAAAAATAAGATAAAATCACTGATATATGATGTTTCATAATTATAAATCTATTTATATAGGTTAAGTTGAAATTTTTTTTTTTATGTAGGAAAAGAAATACAAGATAAAATTTATTTGTATTAAAAAAGATGTATAAATAAGACCACTTGTAAATATAATTTTTTTTATTAAGATAAAGGAATTAAGTTGGGAAAATATAAATTTGGACCATTTATAAATTTTAAAAAAAATTATTAGAGAAAGACGTTAAAGTGGAAAAAATTAAGATATTATTTAATATTAAATAATGTATTAAAAAGTAAGTCTTTAATGTTAGTAATGACTATTTTTTTAAATTAACAACTTAACCTATTAAATATAAGAATTTTGAAAGAGGTTTATGGGGCTAAAATTTGTATATATTTAATACAAAATTAAGGGACTATATTAGGGCTTGAGGAATGGCCCCGAAGGCCCTATAATAGTTCTCTTACTGCTTGTAACTTTTTATAATTGAATCAAGCATCAAAAGTATAAATAAGAGAGAATAGAGAATTTGAGTTATATTTGAGTGTTATGAATATACAAAATAATGTGATATAGATCATTTAGAGCTCTGGGCTCTCTGGGTATTCCTTATAATATTTTATGAGAATTCTTTGTGTATAAAAAAATTGAATAAAAAAAAGTTTAGATTGTAAGATCTACCTTAGATATAAGTGATTATTATCTAACTATATATATATACTTTTGTAAAAGACTTTCAATCACAAACAAATAAAAAAAAATAATCAATCACATTAATATATATAATCAATCACATTAATATATATATATATATATTAATGTGATTGATTATTTTTTTTTATTTGTTTGTGATTGAAAGTTTTCTACAAAATACTTAATAGGTTTTTAGAATGCATACTAAAATCTCCAATAAAAAAAATAAAAATTACACAAATTTACTAAAACTTGAAGAGATTATCATCGTTTGGCCTCATCTAAGTTCTATGAATTATAAAAAAGATGTATGTAAAATCAATAAAAAATTATACTTGTGTTAACAAATCAATAATAAAAATCTTACAATATATTTACATTCACTTTAACAAAGATAGTGAATTATAATTCTTCTCCTCAATGTGAAAAAAATATATATGAATGAAAAGTTTCGCTTGGACAGGGCAAATTAAGCTCGACGGGTTCAATTTTATAAGACCCAATGAATACAAAAGAGCTCGTAGAGAAACGGAATTAATTAAATCATAGATTAAATAGATATTGAAAATATATCATGGAAACAATAGTCAACAAATAATTAAACTCAAGTAATTAAATCACAAGAGGGTGTTTATCAAATGTCATCAAATGATCCTATCCTCAAATAGTCAAATTACAAACAACAATCTGAATGATTTTTTTATTTATTTATACAAAAAAAAAAATCACAAATGATGATATATATTCTAGAAATAATAATAATAAAATCCCTATGATCAGAAGCAGATATCCAAGGCACAGCAGCAACATATGCCAGCACAACTGCAAAAAAATAGAAATTTAAAAAAAAAAATCAATAATCTTTCACGAAACAATTATTATTTTAATTAAATGTTATTAAAAAGAGAAAGAGAAATGTTGGGTTTATGTACCATCCTTTCCAAAAGCCATCTCCCCTGGATTTGGTTTCAACTGGATGATGATTTTGAGGGTAGCCGCCCTGGTCACCGTCTTTCGTTGGATATCCGGTCGGTGGCGCCGGCGCCGCGTACGCTGCCGTGGAAGGAGGTGGGCATGACACTGAAAAAATTCAAATCATAAATAAATAAAAATGATGAAGAACTAGGGTTTTACATGAACTCAAAAATTATAGAAGATTTATATATATAAAGAGAGAGAGTGTGTTTTTACCTGGAGGCTGATTTTGATTGTTGTAGTAACTCATATTGGAAAACGAATTACAAAGCTTGAAAATCAAATAGAAAGAAAGTGACGAAGATGATGATCAAGAACCAAAGAGAAGTTGGGTAAGGGAGGTAGAATTAAGCAGAAGCAGAAGCTGAAGATGAAGATGAAGATGAAGATGAAGGTTTTGTGTATGCGTATATGTAGATGGCGATGAGGGACCGGGAGTGGTTGCTTCTTTTCTAGGAAGGAGAAGGGAGAAGAGTGGATTTAGCGAGGGGGGTAACAACGCGTGAAGAAAAAAAAGAGTTGATATTTCAATTGAAGCAAGCAAAACAATATAGTAACGTGACCACCGCACGGCAACTTTGGCAAGATTCTCATTGACTATTTAAGAGTTTAATTCGCATGCCTACAATTTTTATTTATTTGGTGGGTAGCTGCACTGCGCGCTGGATACTTCGAAATTTTTTTCTAATACATCCTGAATTAAAATTAAATTATGAATCAATTAAACGTGTCATACGATAGTCTTACTCATCATATAATGAATTACATAATTTATTAATCACTTTTATATATGTACTTATTTGTGCGAGTGTAGAGATAGAGTTCTTATAAACTTAAATTTTTTTATTTAAAAGTGTATTTTATATTTTCATGTATTAATTTTATACAATTTAATTATATAAAATTAACAACCTAAATGTTTCTTATGATTAGAATACATGAAATTAAAGGGTATAAATTTAAGTAATAATTTTAAATTAAAAAATTAAGCGAATCTCACCCGCTATATGTATAAACAATTAAAAAGATAAAATAGGAAAAAGAAAGTTAGTAAATATTTAATTGTAGAGTAAATTACAAAAATATTAATTATATATTATATTAAAAAGCTCGAAAAAAATATATGCTAAAGATATATTAAGTAAAATTAAGATCTATTGTATATAAACTTCTTTATTTAGCTAGAAAAATGTCTTCCTTCCCCGCTTTAAAGTTGGAGTTTAAGTCTTAACAAAACCTATATGTAAAAAATTAAAGATTTGTGATATCAAAAGATTAGATTTAATCCACTTTAAATTTGAAATTTATTTCTTGTTTTGTATATAATTTGAATGATCAACCATTAAATTCGAATTATATTTATATGTTTTATTTTATTTTTGGCATGGAAAAATAGAGATTCGAATTTAAAATCCTTGCTTGAGTAAATAAATAAATGCACGATATACCTTTTACCACTAAGACTATTAAATCCAAATACTATATTTATATATTTTATACTTAAATTAATACGATTTATGATCATAATGTTAAGAAGGGATTTAAAATTAAAATGTAAATTCTCCAATCCAAAGGTCAATAACAACCATAGTATAAATATAAAAATATAGTTTACTTAAAAAATATAAAATACGGTGATTTATATTCCCATTAGAGTTAGGTGACCACAATCCCCAAGCCTCAATTTTTTTAATTTAATAATATTTTTATAATTTTTATATTTTAAAATAAATATTTTAATAATGTAACTTCTTTAAAAATTTAAAAAATTAATTTTTAATTTTAACATTCAATCTTCCGCATTAAATTCTGTCCCGGTTTATATCACATCGTTGTAGAGTTTTCCTTTATAATATATGAACGTTTTCTTGTGAAACTTTCAAGCTCATACGACACCGTGTCAAACAGGGAGCAGGTTGTTGTCTGTAACCTACTTTCAACGCGACACGTGGACCCCGGTTCATTGGTTTTCAACTTTCTTATGCAAAATCAATGCAACTGAAAAATAATAATAATAAATAAAGACATTTTCTTCTTCTTTTTATCATTATTATTTTTTAAATGTAAAATAGCGTACAAATTTGAATTGGTTTTATTTACTTTTTGGTTTTGAAAATTCTCCTTTTATAGTCTTATAATATTGATTTGATCATCCAATTGCCAATCCTGTCAAATAAAATCAATGAAAAGAATCATTTATCAAAAGAAAATTGATCATATCAAATTTTCCACTTAGTTCTTTTATTTGTTTTTCATTTTTCCTTTAAAATTTCTATTTGATTTTGATGGGGAAAAAAAGTTAGTCTATTTGACTATGTCCTTGATGCTAACCCTAAATTACTTAGTTTCATTAAAGAGGGAGAAACTTGTAACTTATAAGTAAAATTGATTGAAATATTCAAATGATTAAAGAAACTTTATTCAAATTTTTTTATTAATTATTCACTGGGTAGTTTAGTTGGTTATATACACTGCAACCATTTAAATTCAAGTAAAAATAAAAGGTATTAGTATTTAGTGGTTGAGATTTCTCATCACAAATTAAAAAATATATTAATTATTTAAAAAATATTATATATTTCCTATTAATATTGTTAATTATTTTGCAATAGAAGTTATTGGATGTGATTTTTTAAAAAAATTTCTTGAATTCGAATTAGAAGCAAGTTCATTGTGCGAAGAGAAATTTTTTATCTATTATTTAATATCTCCAATAAATGTGAGATTTGAGAAAGCTTCAACTTTCAAATAATATTATAATAAGAGTAATATTATATTTTTTAAATTTATCTCAAAATTAGTGACGCCTTACAAAATTTTTAAATGATAAAATTGTGTAATTTTCAAAATCACCATTATATTATTTTATCATCCAATTGTTATTTAATATATTATTTCATAAAAAAAAATTAAAATAACATTATTCTTATAATAAAAGCATGACTTGTTTTGAATGCCCATATAATTTCTTATTAATGGCCCAAGTGTATTCTTATTGAAATAAAAATCTTATAATATATAGTATTAAGAAGTAGATACACCAAATCATCCCATTTCAATCTTCTTACGTAAGCAATGAATGTTTAGTCGAGCAATTCTCTATTAATAACCATTGCTCCATCTCACATTTATATATATAAATATATATATATATTTAATAAACTATGTAATTCATTATATCAAGAGTTATTAAATACGTGTTAAGATTTTATAATATATCATAAATTATTTAAAAATTATGGATCGATTACATAGTATTATATAATATTATTATTCATCATATTATGAATTGTATAACTCGTTAGATTAATTTTCTCTCTATATATAATAATTATATTTTTATAACTGTAGCATCATATTTAGTAGTTGAATCATTCTATAATAATACTCTATATTTATTTTATTATTTACATAATTTTTTTAACATTACCTTTATTAATAGAATAGCCACTTCCACAGAATTGAAGGGTAAAATCCATTGCGAACTCTTTACTATTGAACCATGCTACAACAGTTATAAATAATATTATTTATATAAATAAATAATACATAATTTCATAATTGAATATTGCAGTTTTAGTCTATTTTTATTTTATTTTAAGAATTAGATTAATACTACACACCCTATATTTTTCATTAAAAATAAAAATGCAACTAAATTACACTACAATTCATGTGTATTTGTGCATTATCACAATTCCATTTACATTTTGATTACAAAAACTTTTTTGGTTTTGGGTTTTTAAACATGAACACCTTGGTATATTTATAGAAATTAGATACAAAATTATATCAAATAATACTGTAAATGATTTAGTAGTTATTGTCAGATAATACTTAAATTCACATTAATAATAGTATAATAAAGTCAATAATTCACATTATTATGAAGGAAAAAGATTACCTTTTTTTTTGTTTCTTTGTATTTGTTTTATTGGTTTCATCTTGTATTTATGTTTCTGGCTGCTTAAAGCAAAAATATCTTTTTCTTTCATAATTATTTTTTATTTTAAATTATTTATCAGTGATAGTAAAATAAATTATCTTAGATCCCGCTAAACAACAATAGAAGAAATGTTTTAGGAAAAAAAGAAAAGAAAATTTCCTTAACAATTTTTTAAAATTACTAATTGCATCATTTAGAGATGAAAATGATCATATTTCCAAAATGAAAATAGTAGCAAAAAGTAGTAAAAAATGTAGGACTTAATTGATAATTTTTGAAATACTAAGACTTAAGTAAATAATTCGACAAAAATGAGGATTAAACTGTTAATTTTCCAAAAAAATTTCAAAACTTGAGGACAAAAATTATCGAGAAAATAGTAGTTATGCATTTGTTTGAATGATACATAATAAAAGATTTGCTGTGTATAGCTTTATTGAAGTGGAGATTTTGAGTCAAAATCTCCACTCTTTTATGTAAAAAATAAATAAATAAGAAAAGAAGGGTAGTTATATAACTTAATAATTCTATTTAACAAATTAGTTTAATTTTATACAATTAGTTAGGTGAAAATATCACCAACACCACCCAAGCAGAAATAGTGTTCAATTTCCCCATGAGAAACATGCAATTATTCCATCATAATTAATTGATCAAAAAGCACAAAGCTGAAGAACAGTAAAGAAAAACCCAATAAAATATAATATTTGCCCACTTCTCTTCTAAAGAAAAAAAAAAGTTAAAGAGTTGCCATTTGTACAGAACTTTTGCCAAATTAATCAAACGCTAATGTTTTGTTACATGTGAAATTAATTAATTTGCTGCCTTAGTTATAGTTTCATGGCTGTGTGGAGTCTTTTATTTTACTCATTTAATTAATATTTGCCACCCACTTCATATAATGATGGTTTTTGTGGCTTTTTGCGGGGTCTTTTATTTTTCTCAGACTTTTTCTAATAGTTTCTCACCAACCAAACAATATTGAAGTTGTTCGTTCACATCTGACTTTACTTTCTTTTATTATTTTTGAAGTGCATTTATTATTAACTAAATAAATTGATGAAAAAGGAAAAGCATTTTTTTTATAAGCAATAAAGGAAATTTTATTAATAAAGACTACCAAAATACAAATGGCCACGACGTCACAAATAAAAAAACAAGAAAATATTATATATTCATCACCTAATTATAATATTATCTAAATATTAGTCAGAGATAACACTAAGACATTTAATCTATACCGTATCTTTAATACTATGATTGAAAAAGAATTTTCAATTCATGGCATAACATTTTAATAAAACAAAAATTTTGGATTCTTAAAAAATTACAAATTATAATTTTTCTTATGCATCATTTCAAATAATAATAATAAATTTTCTTATGTAGTTTTATTTTACTCAATGTATGATATTTGATGCTATTGAAGTCGGACAAGTCGACTTAAACAGATATTATTTTATGTAAATTGAATATTTTGATATTGTTTATAAAAAAAAAAATTGACTTCAAAGTTTTAATTCTGAGCAATATTTATATAACATATTTGACAACTCAAAACAATTCAAATATGTAAAAAGCAGTCTGCATATAATGGATATATTTGCTTATTTGATCATTTGAAGTTTACACAAAAATGAAAATGATGTATAACAAATCCTTAACATATTAGGGTTTATAGATAAAGACATATGAAACTAGAAAGGTCAAAAACAAAAATATAGGTTCAAAAGGAGAGGAGATAAAGGAGAAGAATTAAAGTAAGATAAGAAAGAATAATTGAACTTATAAAGTTTAATTAAAGAGATATTTAATTTTTTATAATTTCAAAAATATCTATCGAGACTTTTATTTGTTAATGAATTATGTTTATTTGAACGGTTTTATTTATATTTTTAACTGTTTTTGATTTGTAATTATGTTTATTTAGTGAAAAATCATTAGAGTATAACAATAAATGAACCATTTATAAATTTTTAATCATTTAAACAAACTAAATCCATTAACATAAGAGAGTTCTATTAAATATTTTTTAAACTATAAAAGTAATTTAGGTGTTCTTTTGGTTTAAAAGTCCAATTAACTAAACCTTAAGAGTAAACAAATCTTATTCATTTGATTTACAATCTTTATCTTTATTTATTTATTTTCAAAATGAATCTGTCTGCTCCCCATTTTTACAATATTATAATTTCAACATGTTATACCTAACATTAAGATTTTTTTTTTGTCTTTTTTTTAATTTTCATATAAATGTCACACCTCGAGCTATCAAACTAATGTAAAGAAAGACTACGTAGTGAAAATTTTACATTGGTTAGGTAAGCAAAAAAGCTTCGGCATTTATTTCAAAACAGCTAGGAAATTTTTATTTTTTTAAAAATTTATTTAACAAAAAAACAGCTAGGCCATTCACACGTGCCATGTTGGTATGAATGACGGTGTAATTAGGATATTGCTAGTGGTCGAATATTGTACCTAAAACGTACCAAAATTGAAATTGAATTCCACATTCTCCGACAACATAAAATGCTAAAAACAAACCCAACAAATCAAAAAGGGAACAAGGGAAAAGAAGGTTGAGAAACACATTACAAATACAAAAAAAATAGTTTGTGTTGGAGCTTTAAATATGATAGCAATTAGCACTGTATGTACTGTATAGGACAACAGACTCCTCATACCTCAAAAAAAAAAAAATATATTTAAAATTCAAATATAATATTATAAAATAACTTTACAATATTACATTATTAGATTTATTGATATACATTAAATATTTATTGAAATGTTACATAAAAATAAAATAAAATTTTTGTGGTCCGTCCAAATTTATTTTTTTAGAGATATAACAAAATCTCAAAATAAGACTTATTTTAAATGAAATATCTATTTTTATTACGAATATAAAAAAATTGACTCTCAAATTAAAAAGATTTAATTTCACAATGAAATAATAAAAAGCAATAATCATATTCAAACTAACTTTATTAGTTGCCTAAAACCTAACTCCTGACTATCCCATTATAGCATTAACATATCATCTTATTATAACATATTTATATATATATATATAGCATGTTACATGTGCCAATTGTCATGGGTATATATATATGTGTGTGTGTGATATATATAACATGTTACATGTCACATTTAACCTTTAATTTCTCTACCAAAGAGTGAGCATTAAATTAGCTCAAAATACACATCTCTACACATGCTTAGTTGACTTGACTCTTTGTCCCTCTCACTCTGTCTCGTTTTCCTATAAATGGGTTTTAGTTAAAGACTTGAAACCAAAATCACACTGACACCATTCAAGTTCTTGGTTTGTACCTAAAAGAGAATAAGAACTAAGATGGGTCAAATGAAGTTGCAAAAGAATAAGCTCAAAATCATAATGGTGCCATATCCAGCTCAGGGACATGTCACTCCCATGCTCAAGCTAGCTTCAACCTTCCTTAGCCATGGTTTCGAGCCGATTGTCGTCACCCCGGAGTTCATTCACGATCGGATTATACTAAGCATCGATCCTGAGAGTGAGATTTCGTGCATGTCGATACCCGATGGATTGGCAAAAGATGAACCTCGAGACTTTTTTGCCATAGAAAAAGCCATGGAGAACAATATGCCACTTCATTTAGAGCGTCTTATTCATAATATTATCAATGACGATAGTGGGGCAGTAGCTTGTGTTGTTGTTGATTTGTTAGCATCATGGGCCATCGGAGTTGCTCGCCGATGTGGGATTCCCGCCGCCGGATTCTGGCCTGTCATGCATGCTACTTACTGTTTGATTGCTGCAATTCCAGAGATGATCCAAACCGGCTATATTTCTGATACTGGTATGTTGTTATTCATTTATATTATTCATAAATTATAATCACATTTCTCTCTTCTTATTTTTCCTATATGTAGTTCTTACTTCTTGGTTTGATTTTCCCACTATTCCATTCTTCAATTCTTTTCTGATCTTGGATTGTGTAATAACTTAAAAGCACATGCATTTTCATGATGTGAGCAAATTTGTTGGGTCAACTATCGATGAGATTTACAATGCGTTGAAGAGAGAATATCAATCTATGATATATCATATTCATATCAACAAAGTCCCTAACTATACAACTTATATTCATAATTTCAGTTTCTTTCAATAAAATAATTTAATAAACTAGTAATCATACTACACATTCTAAAATCAAACAATGCATCTCAAATGATTTGACATTCATCATGTGATTGATGAAATAGTACAATAAATTATTTTAAAAATTATGAACTCACTTAGTAAATAACACAACACATACTATATCTTATTTGATATAATATATATCTTTTTTAGATTTGAGAAGAAAATTATTTAAATTCAGAACCTTAATTGTTAAGAAGTACACTTACTCTTACTTTTTTTAAAAAATTATTTTTGAAATATTTAATATTATTCAATAAAATAACATACTCCATAATTCTAGACATTTATATCTCAAACTTAGGGAGTTGGCGACCACTAACTAGAGAGAAAAGCTATGGTCTATCAATTTTTTTTTTCACCCAATCTTAGTACAAATGAACTTCTACATCACTTTCAATGTGAACGGAATTCAATCTTAAGACTTCAAATAAGTAAGGGGATTAATATTAAATTTTGAACCAATGAATACCCTTTATCTATTACTTTATCAAAAGCTTTTTTTAAGAATTCCTTAGAGTGGAATATCTAAAGTTACATATCATCTTGTTGATTGAAAATTACTTAATAAACTAATTAAAATTAATAAGATGGAGCATTGGGACATGCAATGTAAGGGTGGCAAATAAAATCAAAAATAGAAAAATTGAATCGAACCAATCGGTCTAGTTCAATTTGATTTTTTTCATACAAAAAAAATCATTCGATTTTTATTTTGAGAAAAATTAGTCGGTCCAGTTCAGTTCTGATTCGGTTTTTCTCAAATAAAAATCAAACCGAAAAAACCGATTTTTAATTCAATAATATTTTTTTACCACGTGGCATTCATTTATTAAATAATTAAATTTAAAAAATAAAAAAATTCTTAATATTTAAAACCAAATAAAAAAAAATCAATTTGATTTCGTTCGGTTTTTTCTAAAACTGAATCAGACCGATTTTCTTTGAAACTAAATCGGTTCGGTCCAATTCGATTTTTTTTTTTAAATCGAACCGAACCGGTCCAATTCAATTTCAGAGAAAACTGAACCCAATCAAACCGTGCCCACCCTTAATGCAATGTATTGGCATTGATTTTTCTTACTAAATTAAATATGTACTTACTAGTTATTTCTAATGATAAAAGCGTACCATAATAACTTTTCCAAGTTTTGGATCATTTCTTATATAGATTAATGTGTGGCATTCACGAGTAATTACATTTTATTATCGTCAAAACTTCGAGGAGTCGACTTAAATCGATTTATTATTGTGAGTGTTGGCATTGTGCAGGAACTCCTCAGAGTCCAGGAACAAGACGGTTTCTTCCTAATCAGCCAATGCTATCGACTGAAGATCTTCCATGGTTAATTGGAACTCCAGCTGCAAGAAAATCAAGATTCAAATTCTGGACAAGAACATTACAACGATCTAGAAATCTGAAATGGCTATTAGTAAACTCTTTCCCTGAAGAATACATCGATATCAAGCAACAATATCAGTTAAAGGGAAGTTGTTCTCTTCATCAACCAGAAGTGCTTCTTGTTGGACCTTTAAACAAGCATGCGACAATAACACAAAACCCTAGCTTCTGGGAAGAAGATACGAGCTGCATAGAGTGGCTGGACAAGCAAAAGCCAAACTCAGTCATTTACATATCATTTGGGAGTTGGGTTAGTCCCATTGGAGAAGCAAAAGTAAAGAGTCTGGCATTGGCACTTGAAGCATTAGGGCTACCGTTCATTTGGGTGCTAGGGTTTGCATGGCGAGATGGATTACCTGATGGGTACTTGGAGAGAGTTTCAAAGCAGCAAGGCAAAATAGTAACATGGGCACCGCAGATGAAGGTGTTGCAGCACAAAGCTGTAGGGTTTTATCTTACTCATTGTGGCTGGAATTCCACCGTGGAAGCCATACAATGCGGGAAGCAGCTTCTCTGTTATCCGGTTGCCGGCGATCAGTTCGCAAATTGTGCTTACATTGTGAAGATATGGAAAATTGGAGTTAGGATAAATGGCTTTAGACAGAAAGATGTTGAAGAAGGGTTGAAGAAGTTGATGGAGGATAGTGAGATGATCAAGAATAGGTTGATGGAGCTATATATGAGGACCGTGGGAGATGAAGCTAGGGCAAGAGTCATGGCTAATCTCACTGCCTTTGTTGATGATCTCAGTAAACAGAGACTACAGTCTCACCTCGACGATCACTTTTTTAACTTGTGACAGCATATGCGCATGAATGTTTTCAACTGGGCCTAAGAAACATCCAAGAAACTTAGCCCATTAAGTTTCTTAAGCCCAGCCCCAATAATGCTTAGTTTATCATCAGATTGGCCATGCATATTTTCATGGAGAACCAATAAGAATATGAATAAATTACCCTATGGCAATACAATGGCTACCAACAGTAAATAGAGTTGGTGTGCAAATCGCTATGCAAAACTAAGTATAAGTCACTGGCAATGAGATACTTGAAAATTGAAAAAAAAAAAATCACCATTACCATATCTGAACATCACTACCACCATGTTTTAATCTTCCAATAAAAAGTCCCCAAACTTTAAAATGAATTTGTAAGAATGATGTTATGGTCGTGAGTGTTTCTTTTGCCATAATATGAAATCATTTCGGGGTCAAAACTTACAAACTAACATTTGGAAATTATTTATGTAAATAGTAACTACATGTGCAAGGAACTTCTTATGTGGGTGTGTGCAATGATGAATACAAAATTGACCATTTATTATCTTAGCATAGAGTTAAATCGAAATTTTGTTTCTTTTTGGCAATTCAATGTACAAATGTAGTGAGATAGACTTTTTTTATAAAAAAAAAAAAATGCAAACGATGGTGGGGAGTAAGTTAATATATACAACACTAAGTGATTTCAGTTCGATGGTAAAAGATTAAATGCAAGAATCCCTTTAATATAGAGGTTTTAAATTTATATTCCATCTCTTTGATTGAAGAATCCCAATATAAATCCTCCTCATAAAAAAAAAACAAATCACAATTAATACATACACACATGTATTATATTTGAATGCAAGAACGCCATATGTTATTTTCTTTAAATAGTTAATTTTTTTTCAAATTTAAAATTAATAATTATGTATAATGAATTGTTATTTATATGATAAGACTTGTGTATTCCCTGATTTAAGGTTAGAAATTTGAATCTTGTCAATAACTCAAAATATTATAAATATTTTTTACTCTTATGAGAGTAGTTGGTTCTCTCATTATAAAAATTAAGAGTTCGAGTTTTGTTAATAATTCAAAATATTGTAAATAATTTTTTTCTCTTATGAGAGTAGTTGATTCTCTCATTATAATGGTTCTTACATTGTAAAGGTAAAGAGTTTAGGTGAACATTTTTAACTGTTGACAAAACTCTCACATTATAGAGGCACTGAGTTATTTTTTTTATAAACAACTCATACACACTACACTATACTACACTACACACCCAAAGAGGAATTGAACCCTTGATTTGAAAGTCAGAAAGGTGTGCACACTGAAGAGTGTATTTAAATGTTAAATAATGTATAATCTCCATAAATATATATATTCTATAATATATATTTGATATTAGTCCTTAACTTAGTTTTTCATTATAGAGATATAGGTTTGGGTACACTTAAATGTTAAATGATATTTAATCACCTAAATATATATGTTATATATTTGATGATTGTTCTTCCATTATGCAGGTGTAGATATATATATATATATATTATATGATAGATATATAATGTAGTATCAATGTTCAAAAAATAAAATAAAAATAAAGTTGTCGTCAAATTTTTTTTTGGATTGGTCAAGTAGATTTTTTTAATTTATTTGTAGCCCAAGATAGGATGACGGTTTTAAAAAAAGAAAATCTCCTTTATATTTCTTTTAAAAAACAATTGTTTATACATAAAATAGCTAAGTAATTTTTCTTTTGTTTTCTTTTTTTTAAAAAAAATTTAGACGTTCCAAGTCGAGAACTTTTTATGTAAACACTCGTTTATAAATCTAGACAAGTATTACTTTAGAGCCCAGCCCAGTATAGGAATGAAGCCCACATCAAACGCCCAGAATCAATTCACACAAACGAGGGTTAAGCTAGGGTTTCACACAAGCCACCCCACACATATATATACACACACATCATCTTCATTTCCTTTCTCGATCTAGAGTTTAGCCCCCCGAACACATAAACACACGAGAGAGAGAGTGAAAATGGTGAAGTTCTTGAAACAAAACAAGGCCGTGATCCTCCTGCAGGGCCGCTACGCCGGTCGCAAGGCCGTGATCGTCAAATCCTTTGACGACGGCACTCGCGAGCGCCCCTATGGCCACTGTTTGGTCGCGGGGATTAAGAAGTACCCGGCCAAGGTCATCCGCAAGGACTCTGCCAAGAAGACGGCGAAGAAGTCGCGCGTCAAGGTCTTCTTCAAGCTCGTGAACTACCAGCACTTGATGCCAACTCGTTACACCCTCGACGTGGACTTGAAGGACGTCGTCTCCCTCGACGCCTTCCAGAGCAAGGACAAGAAGGTGACGGCGGCTAAGGAGACGAAGAAGAGGTTCGAGGACAGGTTTAAAACCGGCAAGAATCGTTGGTTCTTTACTAAGCTAAGGTTTTAAGATTTTAGATTTTATCTGCAAAACGACGTGTCGTTTTTTTTGTGGGTTTTGAAAAACAACTCAATAGTAGTTTATTGACGTCGTTAAAGTGGGATTTTGAGCGTTGTAGTATTTTGTGAACTTATTTCATATGGATCTGTTTCAGTTTTTATGAGATATTATTAAGTTTATAATGCTTTTTAACATTATTATTATTACAGATATCTCATATTATATTTGATTGCCGCCATGTCTCAATTAACTTAATGATTTATATGAAGATTTTTAGCGCGATTAAAGCTACATTATCCTTCATTATCGTTATTGAAGCTGATTTGTTAGTTTTGTGTGTTTATTCCGCTAACTAAATGTCTATACATTAGTTTTCGGATGTCATTGTGCTATAAATTATCCTGCTTTATTGTTTTTGTGCAACAAGATAGATATTGTTGTGTTCATTGTTGAAGTTGATGGGCCAAAGGAAGATCCCCGGTTATGTTGAATGCACTGTTCCCAGCTTTGGATTTTGTTTGTAGATTGAGTTGTCTTGATAGTGTCAATATTGATACTATAAGTATATATTTTTCATGTAATCCAATTTGTACAAATAGCATTGTTTGTTTGTTGACGAGTCAGCTTAACTAAGTGTCACGGACTTAATTCTTCAACCCATGCGGCCTTAGACACTTGCTAGTGCTATTCAGCCTAAAACCAACAAAATAAGGAGATGAAGAAGAAGAACACAAGGTGTTTGATAGAATGCTACATTTGGGGCGTGACATAAGGCTGTAAGTCATTTTCTGTTTTTCTTACTCTAAATACTAAGTAAATGGTGTTCTATAATTTGTAAACATCTGGTTGATTTGCATTTACAATGTCAAGGTCATGTGATCACTTTGGCATTCTTGTTCTACACAAGCTGATGCAGTTTCTCAGAAGCCAGTCCTAGTAGTTGCTGCTTGGAATGATTTTGAGTTTCAAGGTGGTGTTCTAGGAACCATTCCGAGTGTGATTGATGATATTTGACTGAGTTTTCATCCTTTCTCGGGATTATATTTGTTTTGTTCTTTTCTCCGTTAATTATTTTTGTTGGTTGCTGTAATTGTTGTGGCTGTTGAATGCATGTTTTGCTAATCGTGGAGTTTATGTTTCATCCTTCATACAAGATTTGTTTTTCTTAGCTTGACCAATGACGAGGTTGATTTATGTTTGTTTAGCATTCCTAAATGCTTGGTATCACCTGATTCATATTTTCAGTAGCTGTTTTGATGATTAAGTTGAGATTATTGTGTTCGAGGAACTGATTTGTTCCTCATATAAACCTAAGTTATCACAGTTAGCGACCAAGAAACCCTAAGAATGGATTATTCAATTTATCTTCTCAGTCACCAAATTTTCATTTTACTGAAACCCATTGTAGGAGTAAACTTTGTTTAACCATACATCACATGAGACCCGGCCACCGAGTCTACAAAAATAGTTTAACATTGCCTGATAGATAAAGGGTATCAGATTTGTTTGGCATGGGAATCCTGTTGACCACCGTTACTAGTTATTTCATAATATCATGGTTTGAGTGCATCAGAATTGTTTCTCAAGCACGGCTTCTTTCTTGCAACATTTTGAAAATTTACATCAGCATCAGCTTAAAATTAGACTGACTGAGTTTTCCAATAACACATTGTTACCTCCTCATCCTTGCAGGAGTCGTCTCCATATTGGAAATTTGTCGTTGATTTGCTTTTCATTGGCGGCGGCTGCGTGTCATTTTTTTTTCCCTTTTTAAGAATTAACCTCTCTATAATCCTAGAATTGATCTCCAATCAAACAAAATGAGGTGATTGAGAACCAATTTGTATTACAAAATTTGAAGATTCCCAGTTCTATGATACAAACCAAATAGAAATTGTGCCCCAAATGCCTAAACAAACTTTTTTTAAAGCTATATTGCTCTTAATTCTTTGAAATGAAGATATTTTTAAAAAGCTAATAAAATAGCCTAAGGCACACAAAAATTGAACCCACACTTTTGGATAGGAAAAGCAAGTTTGTGGTTTGGATGTAACACATTTTGCTAAAAAGATAATGTAGCAATTCCTAGACTACAACACTTTGCTTATATTTCGATCATTATTATTATTTATATTTTTTAAACAAAAATTATATAAACATATAATTTACTTTTTATATGTATAACATATATATTGTTACTATGTCACAATTCAAAAACCCTTTTGGTAAGTTAAATAAATAATTGAATGAAATTGATTCACATATTAATCATTTTTCTTTTGAATTTTTAGTTGGAATGAAGCTTCTTGTGACCAAATTCGAATAAACATTCCATGATGTGAATTAAAAGAATAAAACTTTCGTGGTGTGAATTAAAAATCTTGATTACAACGGGTCTAATCTAATCTATTCTCATAATAATTAATCATATTTACATATTGTATATTGAGGGATATTACTACACACTAATCATGTAATTAAAAAATAAAATAGAATAATTAGAGAAATTGATATCTCAAACATAAAGACAAATTAAAAATAAAAACTTAATTTTCACCGAAAGACAATTATACCAACAATCCAAAGATGACACAATTTAACTTAATAATTAAATCAATTTTTCTTTTTTAAAAAAAATCTTAAATAATTAAGTTAACGTTTTCCCATAAACAAACGGACTTAACGACAACTCCGAAACGGAGCACCTAACGAGGACCATAAACAATAGGAGGAGCATATGACATCGTCCTCTCTTTTATTAGCTAAAACGTCCATCAACTTTCCTTCCAATTTTCCCTCAATTTCCCTCTCCCCAAACAGAAAGAGAAAAAAAAAAACTAACTCAATTATTTTCTTTCCCTTTCTCCTTCTGACACAACTCTGAAAAACTTTCTGTACATAAGTTTCCTTTTGTTACCTTGTCGTTCTCTTCAAGATTTTGTCCATTTTCTCTCGCTAGCTCTCCCACTTTCGAATCTCAATTATCAAAATTAAAATTCGATTATCAAATTTACCGAATACTATTTATCATGCTTCAGAGCATAGTAGTACCTCAGTCGCCAATCAGTTCTTCCTCTTCAGCAATGAAAAGCAAGCGCGTGGACCGCGACGACAACGACGGCGGTAACGATAACGACAACGACGATCCTTCCAGAACCGTCCCTGGCAAACGCGCTAACGTCATCAACACCGAACAGGACCACCACCAGCAGATTCAGCAACAGCAGGAAGAGGAGAAAGACGTTGAAGGAAACGTTGTTGTCGTGGAAGGTGATGAGTCAACAGGATTGAGGCTCTTAGGACTGTTGCTACAGTGTGCCGAATGCGTCGCCATGGACAACCTCGACGACGCCACCGATATCCTCCCGGAAATTTCCGAGCTTTCGTCTCCGTTCGGTTCTTCGCCGGAACGAGTCGGCGCGTACTTCTCTCACGCACTCCAGGCGCGTGTTGTGAGCTCTTGCTTGGGGACCTACTCGCCTCTCACCACAAAATCGCTAACGCTGTCTCAGTCTCAGAAGATTTTCAACGCTTTACAATCATACAATTCCATCTGTCCGTTGATCAAGTTCTCTCATTTTACCGCCAATCAGGCCATTTTCCAGGCCTTGGAAGGTGCGGATTGCGTCCATGTCATCGATCTTGATATCATGCAAGGCCTCCAATGGCCAGGATTGTTCCACATACTCGCCTCCCGGTCTAAAAAGATCCGATCCATGAGAATAACCGGCTTCGGATCCTCATCCGAGTTGCTCGAGTCGACAGGGAGACGGCTGGCTGACTTTGCCACGTCACTTGGCTTGCCATTTGAGTTCCATCCCATAGAGGGCAAAATTGGAAATATTAAAGACCTGAGTCAACTCGGGGTGAGACCGAGCGAGGCGATCGTGGTCCATTGGATGCACCACTGTTTGTACGACATAACGGGGAGCGATTTAGGGACGTTAAGATTGTTGACTATATTGAGGCCCAAACTGATCACGATCGTTGAACAAGATTTGAGCCACGGTGGCAGTTTCTTGGGACGGTTCGTCGAGGCGTTGCATTACTACAGCGCGTTGTTCGACGCGCTAGGGGATGGATTGAGTGCAGACAGCGTGGAGAGACATGCGGTGGAGCAGCAGTTGTTCGGGTGCGAGATTAGGAACATAGTAGCGGTGGGTGGGCCGAAGAGGACAGGCGAAGTGAAAGTAGAGAGATGGGGACATGAGTTGAAACGGGTCGGGTTCCGGCCCGTTTCACTCGGGGGAAGCCCGGCGGCCCAAGCGAGCCTGTTATTGGCGATGTTCCCTTGGAAAGGATATACTTTGGTCGAAGAAAATGGGTGCTTGAAATTGGGCTGGAAAGATTTGTCTTTATTGACTGCCTCAGCCTGGCAGCCGTCAGATTGATTGATTGATTAAATAATTTTTGAATCAATGATCAATAATTTGGGTCCATTGATATTATCAAAAGGAACAAATTTGCACGCAAATTGATGAAAATTATTGATAAAAAAAAGTAGACTATGAAGATTTGCCTGCCAAATGGATCGAGTGAAATTCTTCTCTCTTATTTTGCTTCACCGAAGGCAAGAATAATGTATTTAATTTTTTTTTTTCCTGAAAAGCGCAGAGAGAGAGAGAGAAAGAGAGGAGGGAGTGATGGTTCCTATGAATTTGGAATATTAATTCATGAGATATGTATAATATAAATGCTGATTTGATGTAAAGTTATTGACATAAAAAAACGTTTTCAAAATTTGAATTAATAATGAGCCATTAGAATTAAAAATTCACAATTTAAGTATAAATATTGACTTTCATGAAAAAGTAGTGTACTTTTTTCCATTGTTATGATTAAAGTGGGTGTTTTGTAATTATCCGCGAGGAGACACTTTGCATGGGCCGGGCATTGGGTGGCTCACATAGCTATATCGTTGAAATGGAAGAAGAAACCAATGCTGCCGAGGACAAATTGCACAGCTCGTGTTGAGTCATGACATGAGTTTGCTAAATCCCAATCAATTGAATCCCCACCAAGTCACTAAAGTGAATGTGATGTTCTAACTTACAATACAATTAGAAAGGTCAAGGATATATTTATCTTAATAGTTAATTAATAATTTTATTTTAATAAAATTTAAAATATTTATTTTTATTTTGATTTATTAATTTTTATCGTTAATTT
Organism: Ailanthus altissimus; assembly: GCA_946807835.1. NCBI lineage: Eukaryota > Viridiplantae > Streptophyta > Magnoliopsida > Sapindales > Simaroubaceae > Ailanthus > Ailanthus altissimus. The sequence continues at coordinate 667,405 of OX327709.1, forward strand.
TAATAGTCGAAGGATAAAAAAGTTATTTAATTATAAAAATAAATTACATTTTAAATACGTAGTACAATCTTATTTATTAATTTAATTTAATTTTAAAATATAAAGTTTAATAAAAATACACGTGTCATAATATAATTAATTATTTTAAATATGTGTTAACATATAATTGGTTTATATTTTTATTAAATATTTTTTACAATTTTTTAAATTAAATAAAAAATTTAAAAAAATTGACAGGCGATTGTCCGTTATTTTTTAGCGACATCCTAACAATAAAAAATGATCAAATTTACGTCATTAAATTCTTTTTTTATCCTACATAATGATGTGGTTATTTTTAGTTAAAAAAATAAAAAAAATAGCTAAAATAAGTGGAGCGCACACCTCTCTCCACCCATTTTGATTTTTTTGGTCTTTTTTTAATTAAAAATGATCACAATATTGTGTAGATAAAAAAAATACAGTTTAATGATGTAAAATTTAAATTTTTTTATTACCTAAACGTCATCGAATAATAGCAGTCATCGATCAGTCAATTGTCGTTTTCTAACGATGGTGGCAAATTTTTTTAATTAATAATTATTATTTTTATTAATAATTAACTAATTATATAATGATAAATATTTAAATTACATGGTGACATGTGTTTATTCTCACGTTTTTTTAAAATCTCTTAATAAATGGGTAAAATAATAAATGACTATTAAGAATATATTTTTCATTCAAATAATGACAAAAAGTCACAAATTAAGATAAATTAGATATTAAAAATTTATATAAAATAAAAAAATTATTTAAATCATAATATTATGATACGTATGACTTTTGCCCCAATTATAAATTAGAAAAATAAAAAGCTTTGCTCATATAAAATCATACTTCGTGATTTGAGTTTTAATGCTTCTGCCTCCTAAAATTATGCATACTCTTTTAACTCATAGGTAGAGTATGACCAACCACCCCCATAGACAAAGTGTTGAATTCAAATTCTTTATTTGTACAAAATAAATGATTTTATATTAAAAATTAAAATTTACCTTAAAAAATTAGGTTATAAATACAAATCATGTGTTTTAGAGATTGTATACATAGGATTGTAAATATTAGTAAATGTAATATAATAACAATAATATTATATGTACAAACTAATCATATAAATTCATTTTTATTATTTGACACAGTGTAATATGATTGGATGGATAAATATAAAAATATAACATAATAAATAAAATAGATAATAACTGAACTAATTTTATCATAGCACAGGATAATATGAATAAGTTGTACAATTTAATTCGTATATATAAATGTTATTTAAATGCAATATACAATTCAAAAACAATAAAAAAAATTTAAAAAAATGTAGAGCTTGACTATTTTGTAACAGACTTTGACCACAACCATAACAATTGAGTTATTACCAATACTATAAACATGAGCTCGAGAAGTTTAATAAGGAACATGAAAATTTTAACACTTGAGATTTTATTTTATTTTTTATAATAAAAATTTTAAAAATTGGGAATTCCTTTTTTTAGAAAAAAAACATTTTATTTTTTGTATAAATTGACATGGTTATCAGAAAATCTATTAAGACTATATAAGATTATTCAAATTGATTATTGATTTTAAAGATTGAAATAATACTAAGACATTTGTGAGAGTATATAGTGTGAGAGTATCTCCCACTTAGCGTTCAAAATGGAAATTTCTATATTTTATAAGGACAGTAAAGACATTTTGGTAATTTTTGGTCTAGTTACCAAAAACATTTCAGAAACAATACTTTTGTTTTTCAATAATGCCTCACAGTGAGAGCCATTTAAGGAAACAAAATCGGTTTAAAGCCTGAGAAAGTAAAAATAACAATAATAATAATAAAACAAAGAATCAAATTTTGATCAATGGAGAGAGCAGCAGAAAGAGGGATTTTTCGTTCTTGATTTGATAAAACCAAAAGCTGATACATACATCGAAGCAACAAGCAAATGGTTAGGATCATTCAACGATGCCCTCTTCTCTTCACCGATCAAAATGGCCTTAAAAGTTACGTAACAACAATCAAGTCAGTTCACTTTTGCAGCTCCGGTACAAGCGAAACCCGGCAGCTTTCCCGACAAGTTTCAAATTTTCTCAAAGATAGCAACTGGCAGACTCTCATTGCCGATTTAAACATACCCAAGGAGCTAAACCCAGATGTGGTTCGATCTGTGCTTCTTCAAACCCGAGTTGCTGACCCAAAGAGGCTCTTGGACTTCTTCTACTGGTCAAAATGTCAACTGGGTATCCCTCAATTTTTGGATTCCTTTTCTATTCTTGCTGTTATGCTTTGTAATAATAATCTCTTTGGACCTGCTAATGGCGTGTTCAATCATATGATAAGGACACGTAAATCTTGTTTTTTGATTTTGGATTCCGTTGTTGGTTGTTTTAGAAATAATGGAGGTTCTAATCCATTGGTGTTTGATATATTGATTGATAGTTATAGGAAGATGGGTACGGTTAGTGAGGCTGTGGATACTTTTTTGGGTGTTAAAATAGGCGGGATTTTGCCTGGTTTGAGGTGTTGTAACTCATTGTTGAATGATTTATTGAAGGGTAATAGGATGGAGTTGTTTTGGAAAGTTTACGACGGAATGGTGGAGGCCGAGATGGATTTTGACGTGTATACATATACGAGTTTGGCTGGCGCACTATGTAAGGTTTGGGATTTGAAGGGTGCGAAGAGGGTACTTAGCGAGATGGATGAGAAGGGATTGAGTCCCAGTGTGTTTATCTACAATGTGGTGATTGAAGGATTTTGCTGTGTTGGAGCTATGGATGAAGCATTTGAGCTGAAAAAGTGTATGGTTGAGAAGGGGTTGGTCCCGGATACTTATACTTACAGGGTAATTATCGATATGCTTTGCAGAGGGAGGAAATTAGAAGAAGCAAAATTGATGTTGCAAGAGATGACTCAAATGGGTTTGAAGCCTCATTATGCCATGTATTCTGCTTTCATTAGTGGGTTCATGAAGGAAGGAAATATAAATGAGGTTTTCAGATTGAAGGATGATATGGTTTCTTGTGGTATGCAACTAAATTTGGTGACGTATAATGTGCTTGTTCATGGTACTTGCAAGTATGGAAAGATGGAGAAGGCAGTTGAGGTCATGGATGAGATGATAAAGATGGGGTGCAAACCCAACTGTTAAACTTATTGTTGGTTGATTGAGGGATTCTGCAAAGAGAATAATATGGGCAAGGCAATTGAGCGGCTTTCTGAAATGGAAGAGCGGAATTTGGTGTCTTCTGAGACGACTTACAATGCAACTATTAATCTGTTGTACAACTGTAAGGATTTTCCAAGAGCTATTAACCTTGCAGAGAAGATGCTTGGTGGTGGCTTGAAGCCAAGTGCTGTTGCTGTTAGCTACAGAAATCTAATTATGGGTTTTGCTTGTGAGGGTAGGACTGAGGACGCAAAAGAGGTTATAAAAGGGATGGTTGATAAAGGACTTGCACCTGATATATTCTGCTATAATCCTATCTTAACATGCCTCAGCAAAGCTGGGAAGATGGAAGAAGCTAGAGCATGTTTTTTGGAAATTTTGGAGAGGAATCTAACCCCTGATGCTGTTACCTATGGGGCCTTAATATGTGGGTATGGTAAGGCAGGCAAAATGTTGGCAGCAGCAATGTATTTCAATGAGATGCTTGATTGTGGTTTATCGCCGAATAATCTTGTTTACACTGTCTTGATAGATGGGCACTTCAAAGCAGGCAATGTGGTTGAAGCTGTTGCAACATTCCAGCGTATACTTGGGTTAGGGGTGCCTCCAGATGTCCAAACTTATAGTGTTGTTATAAATGGCCTTTCTAAAAACGGTAAAACCAATGAAGCCTTTGAGATTTTCTCTGAGATGAAAAAGAAGAATTTGTTTCCTGATCATGTCACCTACTGTTCTGTCATCTCAGGATTTTGTAGACAAGGTGAGATTGAGAAAGCTGCCCAAGTTTATGAAGAGATGCGTATTAAAGGTATTGATCCAAATATTTTTATTTTCAACGCATTGATAGATGGACTATGCAAGTTAGGAAATACTCAAAAAGCCAGACAGTTGTTTGATGGCATTCAAGAAAAGGGGTTGGCACCTGACACTGTAACCTACTCCACGATGATTGATGGTTACTGTAAAGCTGGGGATGTTACTGAGGGTTTCAATTTATTTAATGAGATGCAGTTGAAAGGGGTTGAACCACATAGTTATGTGTACAATGCCCTTCTCTGTGGTTGTTGCAGGGAAGCAAATATGGAGAAGGCATTGAACTTGTTTCATGAAATGGTGCAAAAGGGTTTTGCTGCTACAGTCTCTTATAACATTTTAATTGATGGGTTCTGCAAGTCATGGAAGCTCGAAGAAGCTCAGTCTTTGTTAGAGGAAATGATAGAAAAACAGATATTACCAGATCATGTGACTTACACAACTATAATTGATTGGCATTGCAAGGTAGGGAAGATGGAGGAGGCTTACCGGGTTTTCTTGGAGATGCAGAAGAGAGATCTGATGCCAGATGTGATAACTTACACTTCACTTATGCATGGTTACCTCAAAATAGGGAAAGAATCTGAGGTTTCTACATTATATGAAACTATGGTGGCAAAGGGTGTGAAGCCAGATCAAGTAACCTATGAGATTATGATTGATGCTCATTGCACAACAGGTAACTTAACTGAAGCTTTTAAGCTGCGGGATGAGATGTTGGAGAAGAGTTTGTTGTCAAAGGGAACTGCTTATGATTCAATGATAGATGCGCTTTGCAAGAAAGGAGATCTTTCTGAGGTTTCAAGGCTGCTTGAGGAAATGAGACTGCATGGGGTTAAGCCCTGCCTTAGTACATGTAACGGTGTAGTCCATGGTTTCCACAAATCTGGAGAAATAGACGAAGCGGCAAAGGTGCTTGAAAGTATGATAAATTATGGATGGGTGCCTGATGACACTAGTTTGAGTGACTTTGTGGGCAGGCACTTAACCGATCAGAATTCTGTAAATACTACCAATCTTGCTAAATGTATACCATAGAGGGTGCATTAATTAGAAGTACACTTGCTCAAGAACTGCATAGATGAACCAGACGCTGTTTGCAGTTCTGCTTCGTGGTTGCTGCTGAGTAAACAATTTCTTTGGTCAGCATAAACGTAGGGCTTGGACCTTGAACATAAATGGATCCACTCTCTTTGACATTCTCTGTTGAATGCTCAGAGATATCATTTCTAGGGCTGGTGCAGGTATCAGTGGCTAATTTTACTCTTATCTTACTCTCTTGATAGGGCTTTTGGTTTTGAACCAAGCTTGTTTTCTCTTGCAGGTATTCACTGTCTACGTAGTGAACTTATGCATCTATGAGAAACTGGTTCTAGCCATGTTTGATGATTGAAGTTGATACACAATGCTTCTGCTGATCTTCACAACGTGCCTGAGGTGAGTTATTTGAATTTATACAGTGATAATTTGTTAGCAATAATTTATTTTTTGTATATATGAAAACAACCTAAATACCAGATCTGGTTACTTACCATATTAGTGGTGTATAAAATTTTCTCTTTGCCGAGGCCAAATGAAATTATCTCCCTTTGCTGATGCCAAATGAAATTACCTGGCGTATGGAATTGTTCGCATTTGAATAACTGTTGTTAATTGTGATATTATAGCACTTTTTATTTTAAGTTTGTATTAAGGTTGATGTTTCTCATTTTATTAAAGTACAATCCCCAACCCTTTTGGCATTGGCAGGAGTTCCAATAAGCTTCTCTTCAGATGTCAGCTATTTTATGGATCATCCAGCTCTCTTTTAAGAAGATTTTGCTGAACTGGTAATAAGAAAAAGCCAGGATGAGAATAAAAATAAATCAACAAAGGCAGAGCACACTATGATAAGGATGCAACTGGACTCCCTGTGGAGGAGACTATGGTGAACAAACAGTAGGGGCTGATGGGATTCTAATAAGAGCAGTTTGATCCCAAACATTAAAAGGTCATCATCAGTGGAAGAGAGCCCATGATAGGAGCAGTTTGCTGCCAAACATAAAAAGTTCATCATCAGTGGAAGAGAGCCCTTGGCAAAGAGGAGATTATATGAGACTAGGAGAGGGGGAAAACTTCGGGAGAATGTGGCCTCTGAACTTTTTTCTTTTTTGTTCTCCGATTTTGTGGGAGACTAAAGAGTAAGTTATTGGAGGCTGCAACATATGTCACGGAATACTACACATGTTAAATAGCAATTTGGGATTTTCCCAAGACCCATGGCAACATAGCTTTCAGAACTTTTATGATTGCTGTCTAGTTCTGAAATTATTTGGCAGTAATCCATCTTCTAGCCTATGCCTTGTGTCCCGACTTGGAACGCACTCCCCCAAGCCAGCTAGATAATTGTGCGGCACCAGGTTGCATCTACCTGCTGCCTGGATCTACCTTCGAGGAACAATCATAAGGACTGATAGCATGAAATCAATTCCGTACAAAGTTACAGAATGAACACTTCAGTAGTTGTTCTCTTATGATGACAACATTTGTGATCAAAATGAATAATTCGATTTATATGCCGGATACTTGGTGATGTTTTTCCTAGGTTCTTCGAAGCCTTATATTTTTGCCTGTTTTATCTATGGGTAATGCATAGCTTTTGGTAACCTCTTTTATGATTCCTTAAGATGATATGGTTGTTAATATGTTTATTGCGGTGTTGCTGGTGTTCTGTTGTTTTTCTTTCTGATAAATTTTTTATAACAAATGATAACAAAAAAATTTATATGCAGAAGAAGGGTTCTTATTGTTAAACAAGATTTGTTTTTAATACGCATAAACTGGTCAAATCTCACGTATATTAGACCTCCGCATCTATCCCATTCATAATTTATAACCCTGTAACTAATTCGAATTTTTGGTGAATTTCCGCAAAAAATGCAGCAAAATTCACATTTTAGCAAAAGATTGTTTTCATGAACAAGTTTCCAGGAAAACATTTGCAATCTGAAATAGATACAAAGTTGAAGGATTACATACAAATACAATAATCAATTGCATATAGGCAAGGGGCAAGAATGAAAACAATTTCCCTGACCAATCTCAAAAACCTGAATGAAAAAGCATAGAAGCAAGAGCTTTCCATTCTTCTCTGCATAATTTATATGAAAAGAAAAAGAAAAAAAAAAGAATAAGCAAATAATCTTAATACAATGCAAACCAAAGATCGCAATACCAAACCTAATATCGTTTCCCAAGAATGACACCGATGATCACAGAAACCAGTGCTATTCCAGTGATTAACTTGAAGGTCATGGCAGGAGAAGCATCAACGTGTTGAGTATGGATCTCTGAAGAGGTTGAAGTTTGGGTAGCAGCTGCAGCTGCAGCTTCTAACTTCTTCTTGCTCTTCCGTTTTGTTGGTGTCGAAATGGCTGACCCAATGTCTCTTGATTTGATCTCTGTTGCGTCCTTCAGTTCTGACTTGCTTTCCTCATCACCCTGCAACAAGATTTGAACATAGGCAGCATTGTTAAGTGTTTGCTGGAAAACTGGGTTTAAATATTGGAACAAATTGGGATTGTTGTAAAATTTGAATTTTACACAGAGCTGTTCAGAAGAAATAAGTTGAAAAGCTTTGCTAGGTGGAGCAGAATAAGTGCATATAAATCTTGATTTAAATGGTTGTACAAGTTATTGCACGAGTGTTAAGGGGCTGGTGAGTTGGGGTATAAACTGACCTTCACTTTAGCCTGAGCTATTTGTAATTTCTGCTCAAGCTCTTCAACTTTCTTTCGTAGAAGAACAACTTCTTTGTTCTTAGCTTCAAGCTCTTCAAGGGAACTCTTCAGCGCTGCTGCTCGCTTGCTGTCTTTGTGAGAATCTGCCTCTCTCTGTTAGATTAGAAAATCAAATTAAATCAGTACCACAACATTCAATTTTCATCATATTACATTGATTTGATCTAAATGCTGTAACCACTGTCTAACCTGTTCAGCAATGGTTGTCTGAGTAAGTTGTATCTCTCTCTGAAGTTGTATCACTTGTTCGTTCAACACATTTCTATCCTTGACTTCATGTGCATGTTCCTCCAATTTTGAACTTAATTCTGCCTCTTTTCCAGCAGCTGCAGCCTTGACATTTTCAACCTGCAAAAAATACATGTGTTAGAATAGATGATCTGGTGTATCTACACTCTTTCTAGTTGCATATTCTGAAGTTTCCATATTGATTCTTGCAGTAATACCTCTTGTTTCAATTGCGTTTCAACTGTCACCAATAGTTCTTCAAGTTCTTTGGTACGAGTTTCCAATGCAGACTTCTCAGCAGCCTCAGCCTTGAGAGTTTCAATCTCAGACTTTAAACCATCTTCAATTGCAATCTTTTCTTTCAATTGTTCTTCAAGCTGTGATATCACAGATTGAAGTTCATTCTTAGCATTTTGGTATGTTTCATTAAGCAGGTTGTTCTCTTCCATAACTGAGGAAATCTGTTGCAAGACAAATATCAAGTTCAGAAAATTATATGACCAATAAGTTTCTGCATTGTGTTTAGCATGCTACATTCAAGACTCGGCTCCAAACCTGAGATTGTAGTCCCTGCACTTCAGAAGCAAGCTTCTGTGTCAAATCTTCTACAGCCTTCTTTGATGCGTGAAGCTGTTCTGTTGTTTCATCTTTGTCAGCAAGAGTTGAGGAAAGTTTTGCTTGTAAATCACTCAATTTGGTCTCGTACATGGCAAGATCCTGAGTTAGCTTCAAATTTGCCTCAGCTAACCCTCCACTTGCTCTTTCGAAGTGACCAGACCTGGTTTGCAGCTCCTCGACAATGCTTTCTAGATTCTTTAATTTCAGTAGTGTCTCTTCCAGCTCAAATTTTTGGGTCTCTGCAACCACAGATGCCTCATGAGCCTGTTCTTTGTACAACTTTATTTGGCCTTCAAGCAAATTTATCATTTCATTCAAGTCATTAGCTTCAATATCTCTGTGAGTGAATCTTTGGAGGGCTTCATGCAATTGAGATTCTGCTTCTTTGATGCGAGCTTCAGATGCAGAATGAAGTTCTAGTGCTATTGCATGCTGATCTGTTAACTCAGTGATAGTGTTCATATGAGAAGCAACTTGCTGGGCCCTTGCATCCTTTTCCGAAATAGTAGAATCTAATAATTCCTGAAGTTCAGCGACCTTGCTCTTGAGCTGATTGCTTGTCTCAACCAAGAGTTCATTCTCTGAGTAAGAATTGGAGGCTTTATTTTCTGATTCAACCACCTGCCTTTGAAGCTCTTCGTTAGTGGTTTCTAAAGACGCCACTTTCATGAAACACGAGTCCAGTTCTTCCTTCAGCAATGCAGATTTTCCGGCTGCTTCAGCTAACTGCTCTTCATACATCTTCACTTGATCTTCAAGAATCTTTACTTTCTCAAACAAAGACTTAGCCTCTGAGTCCCTGCTGGTTAGATTTGCTAATGCTTCTTGGATTTTAAGTTCTGAATCCCTTGTTAGGGATTCATGCAATGATTCAAGCTCTGAGTTTCTCGTAGTAGCTTGCTCTAATAACTTAGTTTGTTGCTCTAGTTGCTCTTCAGCAGATTTAAGCTTCTCCATTACCTCACTTTCTCTGAGTACAGCAGCCTTAAGGTCGTTCTCAATGCTTTCCAGCCTCTGTTGTGTCATATTTAAATCATTCCTCAAGATCTCCAATAGATTTTCAGCTTCAACAAGCTTTGCACTGTAACTTTTTGATGTGTCTTCTAACTGTTTCTTCTCATCTGTTGCTACACTCAAGGATTCTGTCAATTCCCTCTCCTTATCATCGGCCATTTGCAGTGAGAGTTCAAGGCTTGATGCTCTCACCTGCAATGCCTCAATTTCTGATGCAAGTTCAGACGCCTTATCGAAGTGTTGCTTGGATCCTGCTTCTGCATCCTCACATTTCTTCTCTAACAAGCTTATTTGTTCTTCAAGTTCCTGAATCCTGTATTTCTCCGCCTCAAGTAACAGTTCCAACTCATTGGCCTTTTTGCCAGCCTCTTCTACTTTGGAATTAGATGCTTGAAACAAATCTTCTAGTTCAATGCTGCGCTGATGATTCATGCTGGCCCGTTCCTCATGTTCAGCACTTCTCTCCTTGGTGATCCTCAACTCCTCCTCAAGCTCTGAGCTCCGTGAGTGTGACTGGTGTAGGGCTGATTCCAGCTGGGTTATCTTATCTTGGTAATCATTCATTTGATCATTCAACTGTTTCTTTTCGTCCTCAACTTCCAGCAATGCAATACTAAGTTGAGATATTTTCTCAGAAAATTCCCTTACCTCTCTCTCAGCATCACTGCTTTTAAGTTCAACAAGATTCAGCTGTTGTTCAAGCTCGACATTCCTCTGTTCTGCTGCTATAAAGCGTGTCTGAAGCTCTCTCAATTGTGTTTTTGCTTCTTCAGCCGCTTCATTTGAAGCTCGAATTATATCCTCAAGCTCAACACTCCTTTGAGTAGCAGTTGCTGCTACAGCTCCTGTCTCATTATGTTGCTCTTCCAGAGATTTCAACTTCTGGTCAAGTTCTGCATTATTAGCCAAAGCTTGAGACAGAAGAGAATCTGTTTTACAGAAATTCTCATCTGAAAGCCTCAATTTTTCCTCAAGTTCGCTGCATGACTCCTTCATCTGTACTATGTTACTTGTAAGATCTTCCATAGCAGCTTCAAGAGCTTCTTTCTCTTTGATCACTTTATCCAATTCTTCCTTTACAGTTGAGACCTGTGCTTCCTGGGTTTTCAATACAGCTTCAACAGATTCCCTTGCATTCACTTCCTCCTGCAGTTTCAACTTGATATCTTCCAACTCGGAAACCTTGGCTTGAAGACCTTCTTTAGTAACAGCAAGTAGATTGTCAAGAGCAGACATGTCATCTTTCACCTGAGATTCTGAAGCCTTTTTGAGGTCCATTTCCTGAGTAAGTTCATTAATAAGAGCTTCCTTTGAAGAAAGTCTTTCTTCCAAGTCCACAACTTGTGATTTTGAAACAGCTAACTCTTCTTGAATTGCAGAAATTTCTGCTTTGGTGCTCTTAAGATCTTCTTCCACTTTCTCCTTCTCAGCAATCTTCTCATACAAGCCTTCGAGTTCTTCTTGTACCTTAGCCATCTGACCTTCCATGTCTTTTGCACTCACATTTGCTGCTTCAAGCAGCCTCTCAAACTCCAATGCCCTCTGTGTCTCAACTTCAGCATGTGAGCCGCTTTGCTTGTGCAATTCCTCAAACTTCCTAGCCTCATCTGCAGAGCTTTGTAACTCGTGCTCCAATTCCTGCATTCTTGTCCTTGATTTCTCAATCTCAAGGCTTAAACCATCAAATGCTTCTTTCACCTCAGCCAGCTCCTTATGCTTTACTTCCTCAGCTTGCAAAGCCTCTTGCAAAGCATTGATCTCCGAACTATATTTCTCTTCAGCTTCAACAATCTGCTCCTGCAATTTCTTCTGACCAACTTCAAGTTCTTCACATTTCTTTCCACTTTCCTCCAACTTCTCCTTTGTAACCAAAACCTCATCCTTAATTCTAGCATTTTCAGACTCTGAATGCTTCAATGCATCAGCCACTCTATCCAACTCAACCTCAAGTTCCTTCACCTTCTCATGAGCTTCCAGCAATTCTCTGCTCGAGTTGCTTGAGCCTCTTTCAACTTCAGATGGCTTGTAATACTCTTTAGATTCTGGTTCAGCAACATGAGAAACATCTTTCACATCCAATGCTTCCTTCTCAACTTTAATAAATTCACCATCCAGTGCATTTTCCTCCTCTTGTTTCTTTACTTCTTTGGGCAATTCTCCATTTTTCTCCTGTAAAACAAACAATTATCAAAATCAATTATCCATTGATGAATAATAAAATCTTGAAGCTTTAATTTCATTTTCTTTCTTTTACCTTAATGGGACCAACATTGTCCTCAACGACCTTCATTACGGGGACTTCCGAATTCAATTGTGTCTCTTCTTCCATGTTTAGACCAAATCCCACTTAGACTTGTCTCTCTGTAATAATTAGACAAGAAGATTGTTAATGTTACAAGAACAAAATGGCATGTACATGTGCTCATGTCATGCACATAGTACTCTCATTTTCCATGCCCCTGACAAGACCTTATTCTAATGCCAGTATCGGCATAACTCAACCCATTTTGCACTTCTATATTATAAATTAAATACTAATTTTTTTTTATTAAACTGAATGAAAAATAAATATTTCCTTTTGGTTGCTGAACTGAATCTTTTCAACTGTGATCATTTGTCATCATCGTTATTATCATTGTAAAATTTATAATTGAAAAAACAAAAATAAAAAAATAAGGTTAAAATGTTTTTAAAAAGTTAGAATCAATAGATTTTTAGCATTTTTTTATACTAATATTACATTAGAGTTCTATTAGTACAATAACAAGAGCACACCTTAGAATTCTATTACGACTTCACTTTTATAGCCACGTATGCCCAAAAACAAAGTCAGACCAAAGATATTTATGTTAAAATAAATAATAAATAAATAAAATAAAGGACGAATATGTAATTGAATCCTCTAGCAAATGGACAATAGTAGCACATAGATCAATGCTAGATCAAAATCATTTCATAGGCACCGCCAGAATCTTTTTAATTCTATGTGCCCAGTAATAACAGGCTGTTTTATTTTGTCTTACACCTTTTACGTGACGTGGAAAGTTTTTGGCGTCCTTTTCAATTTTGATTCTCTGTAAATTAATTCTAAGTCGGGTGTAAATCTATCACCGACTCACTGTCACCAAATTTAGAAACTTTACCACGTAGTCACCTTTCCAAAACTGGTGCTACCAGCACCTTTGCATATCTCATTAAACCCCTTCTTTTTCTTGATATTTACATTTTTAACCATGAGTAAAATTTACTTCAAGAAAAAATTAAGTCCAACTCTTCTCATCAAAGTGTGTACCACATCCATATGCTCAATTAATAAAATTTTATCACAAGTGCATATATTTTGAAACTAATTAATTGTGCAGAAGATAATGATAGTAAGAGAGAAAAATTACAACAGATGTTATGTTTTTATTGAATGGTTCTATTAAGACGGTCCGACTCAAAATTTTCTCTTCATTCACAAGGAATTACTTCTAAAAAATAATCTAGTAAGGTTAAAACTAAAAAATACACAACATTTAGAGGCCAAAATATAAATTAAATTTGAAATAATAGAAATTAAGAAAAAAAAAACAATAAAACAACAAAACAATGGAAAACATAAGTTTAGAGAAAGAACCTGGCAATGAAAAGAAGCTAGTAAAAGAGATGGAGACGCCATTGACAATGCCCTTTGATAAGCTTTTTATTTAGTAGATTGTTGCATATAAAGGGAGTTAAAACTAAAATATTATATTTAGCTTCAAGTCCGTTCTGAAGAAGCCATTCTTAAAGGAGTTTAGGTCACATAGTTACCGTTTTGTTTAAAATCAGTATCAAGTTGTTAATCAATTTTTTTTTATGGTCGATTTTAGGAGAGAAATAAGAGTAAGATTATTTATGAAATTAAGGTGAATATTTATGAAAAGTACAGAAAGGGGGTCTTATGAACATTATGGCCGGGTGTAAAAAGCATCACTCATTTAGAAATAGTAAGCTTTAAGGAACTACGCAATAAGCCCATTAATGAAGAGTATTTTAATAAATAAATTTTTGTTTATATGTTTTTTGCCAAAAAAAGACAAGTGTAAAAAGCATCAATCATTTAGAAATCGTAAACTTTAAGGAACTACCCAATAAGCCCATCTAATGATGCCGTCGGCCCGGCCCAATGAAAAGTATTTTAATAAATAAATTTTTGTTTATATATTTTTTGACATAAAAAAGATCAGTCCTTTTTTCCCCTTTTCTTGTATAAAATAAAAATATTTAAAAAATATTGTAGCCATTAACAAACAATAGTGCAAAGCCAAGGTTCATCATTAGACGGGCCAACCTTACAGAGAGGATTAACTCTGGATTTGTGGGCCCATGGGCCGTGGCCCACAAATCCAGAGTCTAAAGAGAACCACGAAGATAAAAAAAAATTAGGAATTCTTTTTCTTTTTTTAAGATAAAAGATTAAGGAGAATTAATCGCCTATATTCATATATTTTGTATGATTAAAATTAGAAAAAAAAAATCTAAATCCTTAATGTTTTATAAAAAAGATATGTAAACATTAATAATTTTAAAATTTTCATTAGGTAACCGTTTTTATTTATTTGTTTTTTTAAAAATAACAACTGAATTCTTAATTTTATTTTAGAAAAAACATATAAACCCCTTTTTACCATTAAAATATACGAAAATCATTATTTTACAAAAATATCAATAAATTTTTTAAGAATATTAAAATCTATTCCAATTTTCTTTTTTATTACATTGGATATATAATATTCTAAAGATCAATCTTTACCGTTAAAAATGCACTAATCTAAGGAATTAAAATATAAAAATTTATGGATCCTGCTCACAAGGAATAATTCTTGAGTATAATCGATCCGTAAGATCTAACACCCACGTGAGATTGGGCGTGGATCGACCATGTGATCATACCATGTGATCATGCCATGTGAGACCATTTAATTTGATGGGACCCAATTTCCACGTGGTCAAACAAGACAGAAACTACCAATCAAAACTCACATTCCAAATTATTTCAATATTCATGTATATATATTATTTTTTTTAAGAAAAAAGAAGAACAATATTCGAATTTTGGAATTTTCGAGGTCATTTCTATTGTCAACACCAATTCACTAAAATCAGCATTTGCGTGATTGAGCAAATAGACCAAAAAATAAGGCATTGGAAAATGGAGCCCACCAAAAAGTTTGGCAGGCTATCCCTTTAGGTTATATATTTCATTTCAATTTCAAAGTTTAAAAGCAACGCGTGACAGCTCAATCTATACACTTTCCATTGTTATAATTAGCTTTATAATTTCCCATTAACAACGTTATTATCATCTCATTTTACTGCTCTGTAGGGCCCATGTTACATCACAGTATTTTGTCACTCTCCAGCATTACAAATTTACAATGTTTTTACTTTGAGTATTACTACATTTTTAAATTATATTTTATATTT
The DNA here is from genome assembly GCA_946807835.1 of Ailanthus altissimus. NCBI lineage: Eukaryota > Viridiplantae > Streptophyta > Magnoliopsida > Sapindales > Simaroubaceae > Ailanthus > Ailanthus altissimus. The sequence continues at coordinate 682,520 of OX327709.1, forward strand.
TAAATTTTAAACGAGATATTAAATAATTATTAAATAAAAAAATCATTTTAAAATTTTATAAAAATTAAACATCTAATAATTACTAAAATTTCATTTGGAATCTAAAATTTAAAATATATAATATTATTATTTTACTCATAAATAGGATGGTAAAATTCAAAAATCTAAATTTTGCTCAATTTATATTTGAATTTAGATTTTCTTGTATAAATTTAAAACTGTACCCAAAAAATTTAGACCGTAGGATCCGAGTTTAAACTTGACTTTTTTTTAAATTTTATTTTTTCAAATTAAATTTAAAATTTTAGAATATTTATTTTATAAAGTAATTATTAAACTCATATATATTAAATATAAAAAAATTTAAAATTAATTTAGAACTTTAAAATAGAAACCAAAACCTGAATTTTGAATTGAGTTTTTTTTGGATCCAAATTATAAAAAAAATATCATATTAAAATTCAGAAAAAAAAATCAAAATTTTAAACCCAAACTAAATTTATAAATTTTTATAAATTTGAACTAAATTACCATTCCTTCTCCTACACGTAAAACGCTTAATTCTTTTTTTATTTATTCAAATTTAAATAACTATTCACATTTACAATCATTTAAGCTACATCCAACAGACTAAACATTACAATATTAATAACTTAATGCTATACCATTTCAAAAAAAAGAAAACTTAATGCTATACAAAATCTCAAAATACAATCATTCCTACCCACGTTGTAAAATACAGACTTTGTATTATGGTATATTATTTACCTGTCTTATCCACTAAAACAACCTCCTTTTTAATTAAATAGTAGCGTATAAAGCTAAACAATAATGTATAATTCAACTTCGCATTCATAAATTTCATTTCTAAAATTTACATAATAGCTAAAATAATAATATATTAAATGTGGTGTATAATTTAAGTTTGTATCTTAATAACGTGCAAACGTTCACACTAAAAAATAGCTCTACAGTGTTAAACATAAACTCATAATAAATTACAACGTATATATTGTAATATTGAAAAATACACAATTACAGCCTTTCAAGAAAACAAAATTATATAATTACCAAATTTCATATTAAATTACATTACGAGTCACTCAGTGGCGGACTTAAAAGAGACTAGGGGCCATGCCCCTAAGCAATAAATTTTTATAATTTTTATTTATTAAAATATATATTTTTGTGATTTAACCTTTTCAAAGTTTTAAGTCCATACTAAGATCTCAATATAATTAACATTTAATTTAATATAATTTTTAATTTTTGATAAATTTTATTTCCGTCCCGGAAGTTACTTATTATCTTATTATAATGATATAAAGTTACAGTAGTGAAAAAACCTCTTTAATTTTAAAAAATTATTTAAAATATGCTAAGCTAAGACAATTTGAAGACAAATAATAATAAATATAAATAAATGCATCCGTTTTTAGATTCCATTAAGATGATAAGTTACTTTCAGAGTCATTAAAATCTCCACCTTCCACTAAAGTTCAACCTAGAGAGATTGAAATAATAGAAAATAAAATCAATAGTGAAAATTAAGATTCCTTTTTAACCTAAGCAAAATCTTTTACAAATTCTACGGATTGAATTTAACTTTGAACGATATTGATCGATCAAGTGCAAAAATCAAAAGATTTAAATCATTATTTCACTAATAATAAAAAAGAATTCTAGAGAATTAATTTCGTTTCTGTTTCATGTTCTCAGTGGATTCTAATTCTAATTCTACGATTGGAAGCATCAAATCTATATTCATGAAGTGGATCACTGAACTGGCCTGGTTTCATCGATTCAGAAACTTAAAAACGGAAAAAAGAAAGAAGCAGTAATAGAAACTGATCATCATCATCATCATCATCATAATCAAAATCACAATCACAAGAAGATCACAAGTTAATGTTTCGTCGCAACACAAGAAAAACAGAAGCAAAAGAAAAAAGGAAAAGCAGAACTCTTAATCTAAAGCAGAAACAGGATGCGGAGCAAACAGAGTCGGAGAGTCATGGCTCAAAGCTTCAAACTCAATCCAGCGAATATAGATATAAAAGAAAATAAATAAATAACAACAAAAAGGAAGGAGATAAGAGATTGCTTGCCTGAGCAGAAACTGGAATTCCTTTGCCGTTTCGATTTAAATTAAATTAATTTGATTTTTTTTTTTGGGAAGCGAAGAGGCGAAGAAATGAGAGTTTTATTTTTTGTAGAGAGATTCTTTGGTTTATAAAATGGGAAGGGAGTCCACCTATTAGTGACGTGGGACACTATATGGGACCCTCTTTACAGCCAGCCACAGCCAACTGGACAATATTGGAGCGTGTTTAAACGCTGCCGCTTTTGTCATGTCTGCGTCATTTACCCCTAGATTTGCGCTTAATTACGGTCTTAGCCTTTTTCTGTTTTTTTTTTCTTTCAACATTGAACTATATTATTATAACAAAGCTGCTAATTGACCCCATAAGGGTTTTTTTTCCTCTTTTTTTTTATATTGAAGCCCAGAGTTGAAAGTGGAAAATGGAATTTTTATAATTCCAATCCTTTTTCATTATCATACTTAACATTCTAGGAGAGGGAGATTATGTATTGAAATTGGTGCAGTTTTAGAATTACAAAAATATTTAATTAAATTAAATTCATTGGTATTTTCAAAATTAACATGAATTTAATTTTATTCTTTATTTTTTTATATTTTTTTTATTAAACAGACAATTAAATTTATTTTTTGTCTACCCTTCCGCTGTATCAAAAATCCAATATCAAACTTATAAAATGAGCGGGCCCTTTTAAAATAAGTTTTGGCTATTTTTTAAAATTGCTCTTCGAGTTTTACTCGACAAAAAACTAAACAAATAATAAAAAGAAAGAAAATTAGAGGAATGGTGTTTTGGAGATTGGAGACAAAAAAAAAGGACTGATTGGTCATTTAACAACTAAATAACAAAATTGTTAATTGTCAGGCTTTTTGGTCTCATAGTGGCGGCCATAACACAAGTGACCGACCAAACCGCCCTCCTAAGCGACTCTGTCTTTCTTTGGGCTTGATTGAGACCTTTGCTCTTTCTCTTTTGGAATCCTTCTCTTTTATACTTTCCGTAGATTAGCAAAATATTTTTATGTATTTTCATTTATCCTCCTTCAACTAATATTATTTGCATTACTATCCCACATAGAGTCTTTTTTCTTATTGCAAAATATTTTTATGTATTTGCATTTCTCCCCCTTCAACTACTATATTATTCAGGTCTCCCTATAAAAAGGTTACATGTTCATTTTTTTTAATAAAAAAATAGTATAAGAGTCAATATGTGCTTATATAGACAGAGAGAAATAATCTCGTTAGTAACATTATTCATTGTGTGATGACCAACTGCATACATGGCATTTTATTACTTTCTTTTTAATAATATTGAATCTGTGAATTAAATTAATAGTGTTACATGATAACATTGCTCACAATATCATTTTTATATAAATAAATATATAATTTCACAACTATTTAAGATAATTTATGTACAAAAGTTTACATAAAAACAAATTTAAATATTAATGAAAGTTATTGTATTTACATTATTCTATAAACTTGGCGTAAAAAATAATTTTACAAGAAAACTAAAAATATATATGTTTTAATATACCGAATTATCATTTTTTGTCATTCAAATGTTTTCTTAAACACACATTGAGACATTTCTATAATTATATAACCTCCATTTTTTTTTAAGTCATTGGTGCTAGGTATGAATATGATATAAAAGAGAAAAATAATAAAGAAAGTAAATCGCGTTTCAATTTCAGGGACTAAAAGTAGAGATGATCTAAACATTTGGACACTTCTGCAATTTAATTTTTTTGTGTGTGTGAGAGAGAGAATGATGTTTGACCTATATATTATTTATTAATGGCCGCCCAAAGCAACATTTGACTAGTAGTTGTTTTTTTTTTTTTTAAGAAGACATTTGACTATTAGTTTTTGGATTTTAGAAAATTTGAATGGTCTCCTCAAAGCGTCAATGCTTTGCTAATTCTATTGGTGTGGACGATAAATTGGCTCGAAGAATGAAAATTTTGAGATTTATTACTATTTATTTTTAAAAAATTGAGGACAAATAGTAAAAACTACATGAGTAATTAGTAAAATCTTAAAATATAAATAGTTTTTAAGTACTATTTTTTAAGAGGTTTTAATTAGTAATATATTAATTTTGTATTACAATGTTTTAAACTTTGTATTATACATTTTAAATGTATGTAAATTAAAATCTATTGAGCCATTGATATATATCAATTTTTATAAAAAGAAGGATAAATTTTTTTTTAAAGAGAATTTTATTTTTATATATAATAATTTAATAAATTATATAACTTATTATAATATAACAATATATGATTAATTTACAACTTTTACATAATTTATAATATATTATATGTTCAAATACTTATTATATGATAAATTATATTATTTATACACACACACGAGTACTTGAACCCCCTATCAATTAAGTATACAAAAGATATTTTTTATCGCCCGATCACAAAAAAATGCATGCAAATTTCAAATATCATTTGACTAGTAGTTTTTTTTTTCTTTAAGTCTTTTAAATTTAGAAGATCAAATCATCTCCTAAGGTTGTCACCATTGTGCTAAGAATATTGGCGTGAGCAATGAATTGGCTTGAAAACATTTTTTTTTTTAAAAAAAAAAGGGAAATGATTTCATATAAATTTTTTCTTAAAAAAAAAAAACTTGTCTTTGAAAAATTCAAATCGCTGAAACTATCTACTAAAATAATAGAACATAGTGAGATATATATGTTGGAGAAAAAGTTTTAAAATATTTTAAATGATTAATAAGTTATAAAATATTAATATAAATTTAATATTTTAAGTTACGTATTATAAATAGTTGTTATTATATTTAAATTAGCCACTAATTTTTTATTAAATATTTAAGAGTTATAATTACTTATTTATAATATTATTATTATTTAGGAGTTATAGTATATTATTTGTATTGAATATTAGAATTAATTATAAGAGTTACAAATTTTAAACATAAATTATATATTAATAATGGAGTTATAAAATATTTAAAATTATAATAATGATAAATTAGTATTGTTATTAATACCTTACGCCTTATATATACTGTATAAATAGTGCTAATATTTTTTTAAAGATGGAGTATGTATATGAGTGAAGATAAAATAAAATAAAAGTGTTCTATGTATATGTGTATATATTTTTTAAATGATATATTTTTCATATTGTGTTTTGAGCAATGTGACAATAGAGATTTGGTATGATATTTCGGTGATCTTGTTTATCTAGAAGAGTGGCTAGGAGTATAAGGTTAAATATTGGAGCCATATAAATCCGTCATTACTCGCACAAAAAAATAACTATTTAATTTTAAGACAATACTCTGTAACATACCTCTTTATGTTCAAGGTTATATTCTATTTTTCTTTACTCCTTACTTTCTTATACATATGTTGTTAATATGTTTGATGTCTTTGTATATAATAACATATAATTTAAAATATGATTATTTTTTTAAATTAAATATTCTCAATAATATATATATTCTTAAAATTCAAAAACCTAAAAAATAACCCATTCAACGTCATTATTAAAAAAATATTATTGAAAAGTATAAAACATTATTTCTAAATTTTTTATAAATGAAAATGGATAACTCTGTTAAAAACATATATTACATAAAACATTTAAAATAATAATGCTATATTTTTATAATTGAAATACAAATTTTATATCACAATTAAGTAGTATTTGATGTGTTTATTATTGATTGATATTGTATTACTTTTAAAAATTAAAAAAAAAAGTAATAATTACCTAATAAATAGTAGTCATATTGGCGATATATCAATTGAGATATAAATCTTATATCCAATTTTATAAGCGTAGCATTATTGTACTAAAAAAAATGTAACAAACACTTTTTTTAAACTCTTTAGCTCTTAGCTTTGTAATTTCATTTAAAAACTTTATTAAATATGTTGTCCGAATTTAGGGATGACAAAATTCAGATTTAGGTTTTGCTCAATTTGGATCTGAAATTTTGTTTAGATTCGAAACTTGGGTATAACTTCAATTTTTTAGGGTTGGGCCGGATTCGGATTAAGTTTAAATTTTTTTTCTTCTAATTTTGATAAAATTTAAACTTTTGAGATATTTATTTTATAAAATAATTATTGAATTTGTATTTATAGTTTATATTATGTAAGTTGTAGTTATCGTTTAATATGTATATTTTGTATAAGTGATATGTATAATTTGTATTTATAATTTAATATGTATTTTTTTATCCTAGTTACAATTTATTTGTTCAAATTTTTAGGTTAAATTTAACTTTTATGACATTTATTTTGTAAAGTAATTGTTAAAATCATATATATCAAAGATTTTGTATTAATTTGGGATTTTTTAAAAATAAGAAATAAAAAATTATAGATCCAAAAAAAATTAGATTCAAATTTAAAAAAAAAAACTCGAATTTTTTCGGACCAAATTTTAAATTCGGGCCAAGCCAAACTTAAGTTTTTTCGAATCCAAATCCACACCTTTTTACCATCCCTTGTCAAATTTGTATAAATTTTAGATAAGTAAAGTTTTAACAAAAAAAATATTGATTGTTAAATTGGCAATGGCTTCATTTTATTATTATAACAATAGACAAATATTCTTATATTTTAAGGGGTAGGATCCTGGCACCTATTTTTTTACATAAGTTTTAACATAAATTTTTAACTATTAATTTTTTTTATTTAATGATTATGATTAAAGCTAATGTATATTTGTAGTATTTTTAAAAATTATTTAATTATTAATGGACTCCACCAAAGTTAAAAAAATAAAAGACCTATTTTTTACATAATAATTTTTATTGAGATAATTTTAAAAGTGTAAATGTAAACGTAAATGAGAATTCGATCTGTTTTGATATCTCTTGTTATGAATGGGTGCTTATCATTTATTTTTTTTCATTGTTGTGATCTGTTTTTTTTTTATAGTAAAAATCTTTAAGAGATTTAGCGGAATCAGATGTTGAAAATGGAGGAATATCTAAGCTCTAGAGAAAGGAGGGCGAGGAGGAAAGCTAATAAACAAGCTAAAAGTTGATAATTGCCAAAAGCAGCACTTTTTTCTTTTGCTTTTTTGCTTCTGCTTTTGTTTGTAAAATTAGATTCTTTCTGGTGGGAAATGCTACAATTCTGCAACTCTACTTCTACCATGCACCAATTTTTCCGTCGTAGTTTCCAAATTGTTTGGTGGGAAATCAATAGTTTAGTCCTATTTTTTTTTTATTAAATTTCTAATATTTTAAAAATTATTAATTATATTTTTTAGAATATTTTTGCTAACAATTTTTATTGTGAAATATGACAATTTTCGTAAAAGACTCAATTAATAATTTTTAAAATATCAAAGATATTATAAATAATTTAATAAAAATATAGGGATTAAAGTGATATGTTTTAACAATTTAGTCTCTGTATTTTTATTAAATTACTTATTTGATATCTAATATTTTAAAAATATCAATTACATCCTTTATGAGTGTTTTATTAATTAATTTCATCATGAAATATAACCATTTTCGTTTTTAAAAAACTCAGTTGGCAATTTTTAAATTGTCAAAAATATCATAAGTAATTCAATAAAAATATAGAGATTAAAGTGACAATTCTCTTATTTGGTTGTATTTATTAAATTATTTTACCGTAGTTCCCTTACTTGCAAGTTTTGAATAGTTGTGAGTGTATTTTTTTTTTTTCATTTGTGGTCATTTGAGTTTAAATAAAAACAAAAAATAATATTTTGTGATTTAAAAATTTTATTTTAATAAAAATAAGAGATAAAAATTCGTATTTGTGAATAAAATTTCTCATCCCCGTCTAAACTGTATTTAAAAATTGAAAAATAATTATTGAAATAAAAACATAGTACATGTAAGGGAAAATTAATTTGTGGAACTTAAAACAATCCGGCTTATTTATTTATTTCTACTAGGACCTTAAAAAAACTTATAATGAGTTTGACCCTTAAAAGATATACTAATGATTTTAGACCTTTAACCTTTGAAAATGACTATTATATCCTTGTTTGTTTACACTATTATGATAATTGTTGAACAAATCAAAGAATGCCCATTCTCTCTTCTCAACTCATCATCCGTGACCAAAAATTAAAATTTTCTCTCTCTCATTTATCTTATATCGTAAATTCTATTCTGATAAATTAAATAAGTTGGGAATTCATTCCATTAAATCCATCCGAAATCGCAAAGTTGAAATCTATAATTCGAAGTCTACAATTTTTTTAAACAATTGATGTATTAAATAGTAATTGAACATACCAAAGTTAAAAAAATTTCCTCACAAACCTAAAGTAACAATAAAAGATTTCTTCACTTATCTAAGATTGTATATAAAAAGTATTAGTGATAGAGGATTTCGGAGGATGATGCTTACTGATGTCCAGAATTGAATTCTATTTGATGAGATTGTTGTGGTATTTTTTTTGGGTCTGTTTTTAAAGTGTACAATAAGGGTATTTGTGAACTTTCACTTGAGTGAAAGATCCTTAAACCTGTAAAATTGTGTTTGGAGTGCAAACTCATTATTTGTAAGGGAAGAGGTCCACGCTCCATACAGTGTAAATTATACTGGGAAATATAGACAAATAGCTATTATATTAAATTTATATATTTATATAGCCATAAAATTATAATATAATTTTTAATATTTATAAAGTTTAAATTTGGATTATTTTATTTTTAAAGCATATTTTGCCTTTCTTTTATTATTTTTTTTCTTTTAAAACTCACCTAAATAATATTTAAAAAAATCTGAGTTTAAGATTAAGTAGATCGGATATTTAAATACAAATATTTTGAAGATTGGAAACCAATTAGAAATACAAAATTTCTCATGCTTCACATCAAGTCACGTGCTTAATGTCACGGGTCGGGCGCTTACTATTGATCCAAAAGACTAACCTGTTAGGTAATACTGCATACCCACTCTTATATACCCAAGACCCACCCAATTTTTATTCGATATGGGACGTGACATTCTCCCCCACCCAATCACGTGACGCCCTCGTCACGGTGTGGCCCAAACTTAATGACCAACCTGACCCGTATTGCCCATCTCTCCTATGGATAGGGGACCCATTACCCATGTGGCAATCTCTATTGAGGCTCAAGACGTAGGAATTTTAGGGCCTATTTGACCCGTATTGCCCATCCCTTAGCAGTATAGGGGACCCACATCCCATGTGGCAATCTCTATTGGGGCGATTTTAGGGGCCCATATACGAATGAGAATTTGGGTTTGCTCTGATACCACTTGTCACGGGCCAGACGCTTGTTATTGACTTAAAAGACTAGCCTGTTAGGTAATGCTGCATACCCACCCTTATATACCCAAGACCCACCCAATTTCTATTTAATGTGGGACGTGACACTAGCCTCACGATGTGCGCACGAGACACAATGTGCGAATTTTTGATTTCTTTTCTTTTTTATCCCCGATTTTTTTTCTTTTGATTCGCCGTATTTTTTTATTGATACACTTTATTTATTTTATATTTTACCACAATATACTACTAACATTTTTTCATACTTATATTTTTACAAATTAAATACAAAAAAAATTAAATTAAATCCATTATGAAATAACAAATTTTTTAGTTATGTTAACAATAACAAAATTCATTCATTTATTGTCTTCTTGATTAATAAAAATTAATTAAATAATTTTTTATTATAAAAAATTATAATTTTTAAAATAGTAGTTATTTGTGTAAAATTTTCAATTATGCTCACATTGTTGTTTAAAATCTACATCAAAAATTCTTGCTCTCTAATTCAGACATTTCAAAAATTAATAATGCTATGATTACATAGTTGAATAATGAATAATGCTATGGTTACAAAGTTCAATAATAATAATAATAATAATGCTATGATTACATAGTTGAAAAAGCTCTCTTATATTTTCAGACATTTAAAAAATAAGAAATACAATGCTATATAGTTGAGAAATAAAACTTATATTGTTAATTGATATTATATAATTTTTATATTAATAAAAATTAAAAAATCAATAACTATCTAATAAATAATAATCGATGTATCATTTGAAATATAAAATTTATATTTCAATTATGTATTTATAACACTATTCTTCAAAAAAAATTCGAGCTGTAGTTCATTATTTTTTTCTTCAACTAAGACCATATATTAATTTACTGATAGAATTATGATTTAAAAAATTAACCTATTTGATATTTTGCATATTTTATCAATTATTGTGATGAAAGAGATGATAAAGCACATCACTAGAAATGCAAAACTTGAATTGAAAAGTTGCAAAAGAAAGGATTTTATTAGAAATAGACTACCAGAACAATGGTAGGTAGATGCTTTTAAGTGCAAGATTTTTCAGTCGCAACATTTGAAATAGCTTTTGCTTTACATAAAGTCTACAGTTTTTTCGCCATAATCAGCTATTACCATTTACTGCTTTTTCTGTTGAGACTTCAGTTCCTTCACCCTCTCCTCAGTTGCCTTCAGTGCTTTCCCATATATTCTTATTAACTGAAAAATAGTAGTAATTTCAAACATTAATTATAATCAAGAATCAAACTTTGAGTGAATACATACTGTGGCTAGAATCATCATTTGCATACGGCACATTTTCTGGTAACTATAAATTATCATTATCTTTTTGCTATTCACCAACAACGTTAAGTCATGAATCTGAAAGATCGGTAACACTTTAAGAGGAGCAATTTGTCGATGAGCAGTAGAAGAAACTTGAAATGAACAATTTGTTTGTACTTCCACAAAAACAAAAATATAAAAAAAATGGTGAATGTCATTTGTATTGCTGCAATTTCCCAGAAAGGTATGATATGGCATCTGTGCAAGAGCAGGGGGAAACTGCTCTTCAAGTAGTTGGATCCATTAATCAATAGGGTTCTGATATTCAAGTAATCATAGAGGAGTAAACTCCAACGCCTAAAGAATCAGAGAGAATCTGTAATGACCAATAATCCCATTCCGTGTTCTAAACAACCCCTAACTAAATCTCTAGCAAACATCATTCAGGTAAAATAGAAGTCATTCTTTTAAATCATATAGCCAAAGCAAACAGAAAGTGGTAAAAATCCTACAACCTACCTCATCAACCTCTTCTGGGGAAATTATAAATGGAGGGGACATCATAATGTTGTCACCTGCAACACGTACTAACATTCCATGCTTTTCGCACTGTGCTCCAAAATATGCACCCACCCCTGTAATGCCCGTTATAAAATACTGTTAACGAGGGAAATTAAGATGCCAAATCCAGAAGATAGAAGCATTATTGTCTAGCACAAATATATGGGCAACTCCAAATTATGAGCAGACAGCCAATTATATATATAACTTCAGAATACGGAATTCCCTGCGTGTGCAAGCATGATGCAAGAATCTTTGTGTTGGTGGAGGAATGTGTGTGTTTTTGTGTTATTCACATATTTATTTCGGTTATCTTCAAACTCTTCCAATACAAACTATGCAACAAAAAAGTGGAACTTGCCCCATTCAGGAGGGAACGGTTCATGTGGAGACTTGTTGTCTGTAAACTCTGTACCAAGAATCAAGCCAGTTCCCCGAATCTGCAGAATCAGACAAGTATAACAGAAATAAATGTCTCATGTTATAGATTCTATTGTCAACCAAATTAATTCAAATACAAAAAATATAATACCTCTCCAATGATAGGACTGTCAGAAAAAGCTTTTAGACCATCTTGAAACTTTGGCGCTATCCTATTTACTTGTTCAACAATATTTCTTTCCCTACAAAGAAGCAAGACAAATTTCATTCATTTACTTGTATCAACAGTGATGACCAATCACCAAGAAAGTTCACCTAGATTACCATAAGACAATAGTCCATTATTGAATATTTTCCCATTTAGTTTCTGTTTATTGAGACAGGACATAAAACATTAATAAGAAGTGTAATCAGATGATCCTCATCAAGTTAACCTACTTTCTAATTTTCTGTGAACCAAAGGGAAAAAACATACTTGTAGAGCTTGAGCGCCTCAATGGCAACAGCACAGGATACAGGATGCCCAGAATAAGTAAATCCATGAGAGAAAGTGCCTGACATCAAGGAAAATTAATGGAGTATTCCACGATAATGGACTGAGACATTTTTTTAATGAATGTAAATCTTACCAAGTTTGTTGCTTTGAGAGTGAATGACTTCTGAAACTTCAGGACTCACGAGAACTGCTCCAATGGGCATATATGCCGAAGAAAGGGCCTAAAAATGATAGTATGAGGACAATGCCAAAGATGCATATTGGCTCAGTATAAGGCAGAGCACCTGTATTAAAATACTGTCCAACTTTACCTTTGCCAAGGATACGAGATCTGGTTTAATGTTATACTTGTCAGAACCAAACATTGTCCCAAGTCTTCCAAATGCACAAATGACCTAGAATAAACCAAACTGAAGAAAGTGAGGCTGAACTTAAAAATCAATAATAAATAGATTGCTTCCAACATGCTAATATTAGGAATATCAGATAAAATAGAAAGTACCTCATCCGCTATAAAAAGGATGTCATATTTTTTTACAACTGCTTGAACCTGCATCAAATTTAGAATGCTGAAATTATTAAAAATGAGAGGGGGAAGGGAAGGGAGATGGGACAGGTAGATTTGTCCTATACTGTGTACTTTTTAAAAAAAATATGAAGGTAAAAAATGCACAAGTAGTATGTCAAATTATGACCAAAATTCTATTATGGAACAGCAGAAATACATTGCTAGAACTTGTACATTTGTTTTTATTAAAAACTAAGATTGAGTAGCCTAAGATCCAGCAATGACTGCAGAAAATTCAATGGAAATGTCTTCTTCCAAATATACATGCGCTTCTAACTCTTATGACCAAATGTAATGATTGTACATTTGCAAAGATTTACACAAGAGGTAACCTTAACCTCTTAGCATACACCAGTTTAGCAGTCATATACATTGTAATGAGGTTGAAGCTAGATATCAAACATCATGGGGAATCTTCAATGGAACTGAGTAACTGAACAGGATAATAATAGTAATAGTTAATAGTAGTAATGACAATAAATTTTTTTTGATAACCCAGATACACCTGAACCCTCTTAGCGAACTCAAATTCAAACTGGGGCCGCCCTCATACCATACATCAAAACTATATCTAGGAAAAACAACCAGCAGTTCACATAGCTTTCCATCTAGAAAGGCAAAGGTTCCGAGTATTTGAATCCAACCAAGATGCTAAGTTACTACCTCACCTTCTCAAAATAAGTAGCAGGAGGAGGTATCACACCTCCTGCCCCCATGACAGGCTCAGCGATGAATGCAGCAATCTGAAATGAAAAAATGATATAAGTTAAAAATGATTTCAAATGATGAAATCATTCAAACATACACGCTAAATGCTAAACTAAACTACCGTCTCCGGTCCCTCTTTGAGGATCAGATCCTCCAAATTCTTGGCTAATCTGGTTGAAAACTCTTCTTCTGTCTCACCTGGAATGAGAAATTAATGTGCAAATTATTTAGTAAAATCAAAAAACTGATTCAAAAATATCTCAAACAAGAGTGAAAGAAAACCTGGATGAGCATAGCGCCAATAATGAGGGCAGTCAGTGTGCAATACAAATGGAGCCGGCAGATCAAACTTTTGGTGCAAAGCTGGAAGGCTGCAATGATAAAGTACTTTTTAAAGGACACAGAGCCTTTAAACAATAGGCACTATAATTTTACTGTGTTAATTTTCCCTACCCAGAGAGACTTGCTGATATCAACGTTGAACCATGGTACCTGAGAAAATGTGAACAATAGCATATTATTACACGAGATTAATATGAAATTGTCATAAAATAATGCCAAGTTAGAAGTCAAACTTACGATTTGTGTCGTGCTATAAATTTCTTCTTTTTTGGTCTTCCAAGAGCATTATTGTAATACCAAACCAGCTTGACCTGCATTACAATTCAAGAAAAGAAGGAAAAAAATCATGATTACCGTTTCCATTGTCATTTTACCGTAATTAGAGTACTCAATCAGCTTCATGTAAAAATGATTTGGTGTGCGTGGTAAGATAGAAGACTGTGACAACTGACCTTTACTCTGTTCACATCTTCTTGATCTTAATGATAATCCGTAAGTTGTGTTAGAGTGAACGAGAGAGAGAACATTTATGCACATTAAGCATACCTGAGTGTCATTGGCTTCTGATCCACTATTAGTAAAAAAAGCCTTTGCCATTTTCGTTGCAGTAAAAGTTTCTAGAAGCTCCTTTGCAAGATCCTGGAAGGTCAAGTTAGTTCAGATGCTATTAGAAAGCAACAAAGGAGATTTCTTCTGAATATCTTGAAGCAAGAAGAGCATCAGCAATGGCTATATTAGGTAGGTACAAAATGATAAAACATTTATAAATTGTACAAGATTCATAACAGTGAAAAGGAGAGAATGATATAGATGTAATTCAGATTTACTTAAACTAACAAAACATTTAAGAATCCTATGCTTACCAGAGAAGGTTTAGTGGTACGATTCCAGGAGTGATAAAATGGCAGGGTATTCAATTGTGCAGTAGCAGCAGCAACAAGACGAGGTTCATTCCCCCCTGCAAATATACACATTGAATAGACAATTGAAGTAATGCACTTTCACAATGGCCAAATACATAATAGAATTCAGGAATTGATAGTGTTCCCATGTGCATGCAGAGGTCATGTAACACCCAAATTGTTGGACATGCAAATATAACTGAAAGATTGCAATGTCCGATTGTTTTCTATTTGCAACATACAGATAAAAGAAGAAATTTTGTCTATAAATCATGCTGAACCCAAATTTTTTTGAGTCAAGTATGTAATTCAGTAAAATGAATAAAAGTATCATCTTTGAAATAAAAAAATGCAATACAAGGAATAGCTAGTGAACTATGAACCTAATTTTGTCATCTTTCATTGGCCATGTAAGCCAGCGCAGAATGGGAGCACCACTGACAATGCCCTTAATATAAAATTTTATAACTGAAAGGGAAGCAAGGTGTGCAGGCACACAGATATACATGTGTATATATTTATTCAAACCTTAAGGAGCATTATACAAACTGTTATTGTATTAATATCCCCAATTATTATAATGTATAATTTTACCACTTCGATCAAAATAATGGGAGTAAATCATTCCCTTGAACATTGTACCAAATATAATGAGAAAGGAATAAATTGGAGTATTGAACATATTCCGGTACTTCCTGTGAAGTCATTAAGAGAGAGAGAGAGAGAGAGAGAGAGAGAGAGAGAGAGAGAGGTGATGATGATGATAATGTTGTGGCAGTAGATTGACATTGCAAGGCATGTTATAAAATACCTAAGGCTGTGCACCATAGACCAGCAAGAGAATCAAGATACTTCTTCCCATTGATGTCGTAAACATAACTACCCTATATCATTGATCAAGTTGGAGTTTATCATATAATTGAGGAACAAATAAACAACAGAAAACCAGAAAAGACAATTAGTCAAAAAACATTACTGAATCAATTACAACAGAGGTGGCTAATTAGTGTACCTTAGACTTTTCTATAACCAGTGGATGCAAATCAGTACTCTGCCACCCAGCTGTAAAAGGTGCCAGCATATCATGCCCCTTAAACCTGAGATAATGAAGATAACCAAATGTTTACTGAAATTCACTCTAGCCTCCATGTATATAAATCTATACAGGACAAACATTTGGATCAAACTCATCTAGATATAACTCCTATACCAATATTTAGACTTGTGTTATCATTTATAAAACACGGTTCTTCCACAAATACACAAGCAACCGCAATACAGAAGCACCCACATACCCTTTATCATCAGATGAATCTTCCTTTTGCAGAGATGCACTTGTACTATACCATCCAGCAAGTAAAGGGATCTGGTGTAGGTTATCTGGCAAACTTTTCAAAGCAGCAGCTACATTTTTAGTATACGATCCAAGCTGCAAGTAATAGAAACAGAAAAAAGATATCAAAATTCAAAACTTATAAATACCCCAGTAATAAAAAGCAACAAAAATTCAGCACAGGAGTCTAGCCCTTGAATATTGAACAGCTCCATTGAATTTTACATGCTTTTATATGACAAATTTATCTTCATGAATGATAAAAGACTAAAAGACATGGAAAGAATAAAAAAAAGGTGAAAAGTCCCTTAACAAAGTTCAAATTTTCTACCATGAAATGGGAAAATTGAACCTTTTAAAGTGATAAAAAAAATAAAAAAACAAACAGAAAGAGAAGTTTTGGACCCATACAGTTTCATTTCAAACAATCGTATGACAAAAGCAACATTCATTTTCACAATATCCAAAGTTCAAATGCCCATTTAGATGAAAACAAAGACACTTTGCCATTAGAGTAACCACCCAAGTGAATTCAAGCAATGACATGCAAAAAGAATAGAAGATACATATGCTCACTTGATCGTCAAAGCGAAGATTACAAAAGTTTCCAGAAATGGATATCAAAAATAAAAATTTAAGCATGTAAATGAAAGTGATACCTGGGATTTGAAACATGATCGAAGCAGCTGATTCATCATCACCATTTCTGCTCTGCTTTAACGTGTAAGAAAAATTGGAGCCTAAAATACTTATTACACCTTTTCACGGACTAAGAACTGAAAAAGAGTACGAGTTTTATACGACTCTCAGTAGGGAATTTATTAATTAAATCAAATTAATTAACATTATTATCGAATGAGGACAATAATGCATAGATTCATTGCCATTAGACATTTATATGCTAATTTTATTAAGTCGGGGTAAGATTCTTACGTCATAATTAAAATAAAAAATATTTGTTATAAATATTTATATTATTTTATATTTATTTTTTTATAAAAAATTATACATTTTAAATTTATATTTCAAGTTATATTCTAAATAATAATGTATTAAATAATTATTAAGTGATAAAATATTATAAAATTTAAAATCAATTATTATATTTTATAATTAATTAATACATTATTATTTAAATTATATAATTAAAATTTATTATATTATTTTATTTCTAAATATCGTATAAAATTAAAAAAAATACATGTGCTTTTACCATCCACTAAAATTTTTGTTATCGTTGTCACTTTTTTTATTATATGTTTCAAATTTTAAGTGACAATTTTTGTGATTTGTCAAAAAAATATATACATATAATAAAAAATTTATGATAAATTATCCCTTAAATGTAATTCGTTTAGTCATAAATGCACAAAATGTCCATAATCACATTATAAATTTTGGTGTTTCGTAAATAAAAAATTTCTCTTCATTTAAATTTTTTAAAAATTATAATAAGTAAATTGAGATGTGTAAAGTAAATCATAGTTGATTTTCATGGAGTTAATTATTTAGTCAATCCTTTATAATAAATTTTTACATCTTAAAGTGCCTTTTTCAAGTTATAAGAATACGTAAAATTCAACTTTAAATAAATAATTCATCATATATTTCTATTCTTTCATTTCTTTTTATGTGTAAGAATTTGTATTATCTGTTATTATTAATTTGGATAAACATATATTATTTATATGGAAATAACTTTGAAGGGTAAATTTGGAACATTTGATATTATTGTATGTTTTGTTAACTTTTTTACAAAAGTCGGATGTACGATCTTATCCTTATCATTTGTCCCGTCATCACTTGCCTTTATCGCTTGTGTGGGCCATACATATTCTTTATTTTTATTTATTATATTGAATTTTCTTTTTTAACCTTCTACTTATATAATATCATGTCAATTTACACAGACGAGATTATAGACGTTGTATTTTTGTTGTAATTCAATATTATAAGATATTTTAGTAATTTTAAGAGACTCGATGACCTACTTAATACAAATAGGCAAATTATGTCCTTAATTGCAATACTAAAAAATTCACATATTATTATCATCAATTTTTTTTTTTAAGAATTATTTTCAAATTTCTAAAAATTAGAATTAAAATCTTACTTAATCTTAATTAACCATATTTCAGAACCTCAAACCTCTTTGAAGTCATGTTAGAAAAAAAAAGTCATTAAAAAAACATAACAACGATAAAAGTAAATTAATCAAAATTACTTAGAAATCATATATATAAAGTGAGTAACTAATGTGTGTAAATTTAGTTATAAAATGAATTGAATTTAATCAAATAAATTTGGTGCAGTTCAATTTTTAATTTTTAGCTTATTTTAAATATATTTTTTTATTTTAAATCGAATTGATTTAAAACCGATCAAAAACCAATTCTCAAACTTAATTGATCAAAAATCAACTTTGTAATGTGGTTGTTAATTTTTTTAAATTATTAATAGTTATATAATTTTAAATCAACGAAAGACTTGTTATATGACATATCAATTAAGTTATAAATTTTACATCCCAATTAAATAAACATAAGTATATAAATTTAATTGTTTTAGTATTTGAGATAACTTATAGAAAAAATAATCATCTAATTGTTGTAAAAACAAATCCCTTGTGAAAATAAAAAAAATGACGCAATTACAAAATTTCATAAAAATTAATTCAACGAATTAAACCTTCAAAATGAGCTTGAGTCAAAATTGTTGGAGCAAAATAACAAATTGAATACGCAAAGCTCACAAAAGAAAAAAAAAAAGAGAGGATGGTTTTGATGATCTTGATAATGTAAAATAATCAATCAACCAAAAGTTAATATTTATCAAATAAAAATACAGCTGTAGAGTTAGTGTTTTATATTTTAAATGAAATTAATTTTGTTGAATAAAATGTTTTCAGAAAGTACTTCAACAAAACATAATAATTTTTTTTCTTCTAAGTTTTATAAAACAGATTCCGCAGATGTTGAATTAAGAAATGTGGAATAAGAATTGCATTAAGAATAATATTCTTATTTATTATGTTGGTCAAAATTCGATATTATGAAAGATTTTGATTATGAATTTAAATACGAACTATATATTTACTTGAGAAAATATAAAAACCTGATTTTATGTAAATAAATTATATCTTTATTTCAAAAAATATAAAAACCCAATATGTAGTGTTATTTTTAATCTAAATAAGAGATTTAATTAATTAATTAGACATTATTAACAAACGAGGGCAATATGGTAAATTAACTCGGCCGCCCCGACCAAGAATAATTTTTTTACAAGATTCTGCTTTCAAATAATTGCATTGCATCATTAGATTATATTCTCATAGATATTTTAAATTATATGCTAAAGTTTATTAGGTGGCTTAACATTTAAAATGATAATTTGTTAGTAACAAATATTTATTATTATTATTATATTTTTAAATATAATAATATTTAAAAATACTATAATGGTTCTGTCAAAATTCACTAAATTTTTGCTATATCTTTAAATTAAATTCCTTAAAAAAATAAATACAAATGTTACAATGAAATTGTAATTAAATAATGAAATTCTACTTATTAATAACCATCTTCATTTGTCTTAAGGTAAGATATATTTTTGTAAAATTATAAAATAAAATTTTACCAATTAAACTGATAAATATTAGTACTATCATTACTATATTACTTTTTTTTAAAAAAATTTAATTTAATTGATCAAAATTTTATATAATATTTATAATAAATAATTGTACATTGTATTATTGCTTTAGAAAATATCCGAAGGGTAGTTTTGGAAATGCAAAATATTATTTCAATGTGGAATATTGTTGTATATCGACTAGGATTCCACTTAGTCCTTATCACTTGTGGGCATATTCATTTTAAATAGAAAAATATTGTATAAATTACAATTCATGGCTTCAGACTCAGTCAATGTTAGAAGTCAAATGTAGTGTGAAAGCCAGTTTCCGGCAACTCAGAAGAAGCACTGTTTCTGACATTTTTAAATTTAACGTTATCTTTTCTGCTTTTAGACAAACAATAATAAAAGTTGATTGGTATAAAAGTTTTTTTTTTCTTAATTATAATAACTATTTTTAAAAAAAATTCATAAATAACCATAATTTTAGGTCACTTAATAATTTAGTTATTTATGAAATATTTTTTAAAATTTTTTTAATCAAAAATTCAATGAACGAACAAAAATAGTTTTTTTACTATTTTAATAGTACCAACTATAGTGAATAGTATATTATTATAATATTAAAAAAAACTAATTTAGTTTATTTTATTTTATAGTTAATTTATTTATAATTTTATTTTATCATGTATGACACAAGTAATTTATATCATTTATTTTAAATTATGTAAATGTTAGGGTCTGATTTTCGGCCTAAGAGCCTAGCGTAACAAGTGTGAAAAAAATATTGGGAAGTTCGAGTTCACTGAGCCTTCTGTCACCAAGGGCTGAGTTGGTGTTCCGTTTTAGTGGTGCGGAGTCCAAGTCTGAGTGGAGAGCGGGTTGAACGTTGAGTGGAAGTAAGTCATCCCGAGGAGACCTAAGTAATCCAAAGAAAATGAGGTTAGTGGTAATGTCGGCGGGGTGGCCGTCGACAGTCCTCCAACGCTCAAATCAGGTGGGTGCTGTGTGAAGAACGTTCTTTATGGTTTACTTGCCCTAGAGAATGTGTAGAGAATTCTAAAAATAAGGAAGAGAGTTTTCAGTTACTAGAGAGTTATTCAAAAGTTTGAAATTATTGAGCTGTTCCTTGCCACTTTTCACTTTTAAAGATAAACTTGAGTTAGGAGGATGTTAATCTAGAAATTTTTCTTTAAAGGCGACACATGACAAGCTACCATTGGAGAATAATCTCTATCACGAGGGATATTTTGAAGAATTTACTTCAAATGGGGTAGGATGGTCATTAGACATTCCTTGGAGTACTAAGAATATAGGTGATTGGTCATTTTTCTGGTGCTATCAGGTTAGTTGGTGAAACCTGGGAGTTCAGGGATTTTCTGACTCTGTCCCTCTGATCTCAATGAGTCTTATTCTGAACTGTCCAACTATTTCAAACATTTTATGCATTTTGTGTTAGCAATGTAATCAAAAGACAAGGTCATATGCTTGCTGATGTGGTGCTCGCTTATTGGCTCTTTGTAGATTCTCTTATCTAACCTTATCTTCAGGTTTATAACTTAAATGATGTGGCATCCAGGTGCTTCTCTAGTAGATCCTACTAATGACATTACGAAATTTGAGCTGTACTGATTTGTATGCCTACTGGCGAACTTATAATGATGTGGCAAACGCTCAAGCTCACGTGAGGTGTCCTCTAACACCAGCACTAAGTGGTGACATGTGTCATGACATAGGTCCCATTAGACAAGCTTTTTGAGCCGAATTATGGAGATCTAAGTGTCTGGGCCAAGTTTAATCTAATTAAGGTAGTTTGTTTTGGACCAGGCTACTCAAGAATAAGTTTGAGCTTAAGTGTTGATTGGGTAGAGTGTCACCAATTCTTACCCTCAACAATAAATATAATAAATAAAACAAATGTAATTTTAATAAAAAATACAAACTTAAGTTTAAAAAAGTATAAATATAATTTTTAATAAATAATATAAATTAATTATACTATACATAATAAAATAAATAATAAAAGATAAATAAAATATTTATTTATCTAATTATAAATAAATAAAATATTTAGAATAAATACATTAAAATATTATTAAAATATTTATTATTATGTATGACATAATTAATTTATATTATTTATTAAAAATTATATTTATATTTATTCAAATTTAAATTTATACTTGTTTATTAAAATAATATTTATTTTTAATTATATTATTTATTATTTATTTAATTTAATCATGTTATTAAAAAATTTATTAAATAATTAACAAATAATATAATTAAAAGTAAATATAATTTTAATAAAAAAAATATAAGTATAAGTTTAAACAAATATAAATATAATTTTTAATAAATAATATAAATTATTTATTTATACATTTTAAAAATAAATATTATAAATAACAAACAAATAAAAACGAAAATATTTATTATAAGTAATAAGAAATAAAATAAAATAAAGTAAACAAAATAATGTAATAAATAATAAAATTTTTAAAAATAAAAATAAAAAAGAGGGACAATAAAAAAATTAAATTTTTTTATAAATGACTAATTAGTTAAGTGTCACCAAATTATGGCTATTTACAAAAATGCGTAATACTACGCATCTCAAATTGTATTTTAAGTAGTAATTTGTCAAATAATTATTTAGTAATAAAATGATATATTTTTTAAAATTACCCATTACACTTAATAATTATTTAATGCATCATTACTTATTAAATATTTTTCTTACTTATTAAAATATAAAATTATTCTTATCTAAATTTTCCGTTGTTTTTTATAAAAACTACGTCTACTCCAAAGCTTGGTAGTCTACCAAACATCCATATGCTTCCATTCTATGCTCCCGTGCCTTCAAAATCACGGCATCTTCATTCCAAATGGACCTATGAGAGAAGGTTAATTCTTCAAAAAGAGTGATTTTTCAAAGAGCAGTAGAAGAAATTTAAAAAGAACGCATGGGTTAGTGTGCTATGCCTCCCCATGCAAACAAACATATAATGATGAATGTGATTTGTACTCTGTGACATCGGTGTTAGATTATGGGGAAGCTGCTCTTCAAGTAATCATAGCCACTCTCTAGCATTACTCTGATCTTCAAGTAATTATAAAAGAGTATGATCCAACTTCTAAATAATCACAGGAAAATTGTAATGATCCTCTAGCAATCATGCAAGTAAAATAGAAGAAGACATTCTTTTATATCTCTTATGGGCAAAGCAAACAGAAAGCAGTAAAAATCCTTAAGCCCACCTCATCAACCTCTTCGGTGGTGCTACAAATGGAGGGGAGATTGAAATGTTATCAACCGCAATAAATTAATACTAACATTCCATGCTTTTTGCACTCTGCTGAAAAATATGCACCCACCCCTGTACTGTAATGCTCATTATCAAATACCATGCATTAACAAGGGAAATTGAAACCGACAAATCCAGAAGATAGATGCATACTTGTCCACACAAATATGTGTGCGCACGTTTGTGTTATTTGCATGTGCATGCATGACTGCAGGTGTGCTTGAATTCTGTTCTATTCAATCTCTTCCAATACAAATTATACAACAAGATGTTGGAACTTGCCCGATTCAGGAGGGAATGGTTTCATGTAGAGACTTGTCGTCTGCAAAATCTGCACCAAGAATTAAGCCGGTTACTTGAATCTGAAGAATCAGATGAGTATAACAGAAACAAATGTCTCATATTATAAATTCTGTTATCAAGACAAATTAATTCAAACATGAAAAATAATACCTCCTCAATGATGGACTGTCAGAAAAGGCTTTTAGACCATCTTGAACGCTATCTTATTTACTTGCGCAACAATATTTCTTTCCCTACAAAGATATAAGACAAATTTCACTCATTTCTCTATTTAACAAAAGTGGATCTGGGTAATTTGTATCACAAGTCATGACTAAAGCACCGAGAAAGCTTGCCTGGATTAACGTACTCCCAAGTAACCAATTTAATCAGATGACAGCCCATAAATGAAATATTTTCCCATTTAGTTTAGCCTTAGTGAGATAAGACGTAAAAGTGTAATTAGACGATGCTCATCAGGTTAGCCTATTTGCTCATTTTCATCAGCCAAGAGGAAAAGAACATGTTTGAAGATCTTGAGTGCTTCAATGGCAACAGCACAACATAAAGAATGCCCAGAATAAGTAAATCCATGAAAAAAAAGAACCTGTCATACAGGAAATTTGATGTGGTATTCAATGATAATGAAGTCAGCCATTTTCTAAACAAGCTTAAGTATCATACCTATTTTGTTGCTTTGAGTGTAAATGATTTCTGAAGTTTCAGGACTCACTAGAACAGCTCAAATGGGCATATCTGCAGCAGAAAGTACCTAAAAAAACATAATATGAGGACAGTGACAAAAGATGAATTCTGGTTCAGGATAAGAGAGAGCCTTGAGGATTTGAATACTTACCAACTTTACTTTTGCTAAGGATACAAGATCTGGTATAATGTTATATTTGTCACAACCACATACTGTGCAAAGTCTTCTAGATCCCCAAATAACACAGAATAAATCAAACTAAAGTGAGGATGAAATTAAAAATCAACTAGCTCCTAACATACTATTATAATAAAAGATAAAATAGGAAGTACCTGATACGGGTTCATTGGAAGATATCTAGGCCTACCAAGAGGACACGTACGCAGCATCAGTTGAGAAAGATTGCAGTTGAACAGCAGTTACAATACCTACTCCAGTTGCTGTTACTTTTAGTTTATGTGTTAGTGGATGTAACTACTTTAGACGTGTTTTATCTTTATGTAGTAAATGTAACTTGCAATATTGAGGCTATTTTAAAGCCAGAACGTAGATGAATGAAAAGGGAGAAAAGATTTGCAAACAAACTGTGTCTTCTTCCTTCTTCTAATTCTCTATTCTGAAAAAGAATTCATTCCAGTACCTCATCTGCTACAAAAAGGATGTCAAATTTTCTGAGAACAGCTTGAATCTGCATCAAGTTTAAGAAGCTAACAATTGTTAAAATGCAAGGGGGAGAAGGGGGAGAAATAGATATTTGTCCTGTATTGCATCCTTTTTCTAAAATATAAAGCTCAAATGCAGAAACAGTACGTCAAATTATTACCAAAGTTGTATTATGGAACAATGAAAATGCATTGGTAGAACTTGGTCCTTTGTTCCCTTGCTTTATATTAAAAACTAATGTCAACTTGCCTTAGTATCCAGCAATGACTATAGAAAATTCTACAAAAATGAGTCTTTTTCTGGGTATAGAAGCATTTCATTCATCTCTTATGACAGAATGTAACTAATGTGCATTTGTGAAGATCTGTAGAAGAGGTAGCCTCAACCTTTTTGTGCAAGCTTACGAGTTTAGCAAAGTCATATACATTGTAAGGAGGTCTAGGCTAGATATCAACCATCATGAGGCATCCCCAATGGAATTGTGTCAATTGGACAAGATAGCAATAGCAATAATAATAAGGACTAATAATAATTTCTAATAACCCAGAAATCCCTTGAACCCCCTCAAAGAATTGAAATTCATATTGGGGGGCCGCCCTCATTTACATGAAAAATGTCTATGCAAAACACTAGTGCAGCAGTTCACATTACTTTGCAGCTCAAAGGCAAAGATGCTAAGTAACTACCTCACCTTCTCAAAATAAGTGCAGGAGGAGGTATTGCACCTCCTGCTACTATGACAGGCTCAGCGATAAATGCAGCAATCTGAAATGAACAACCATATAAGTTAGACTTCAAACTATAACGTTATTTTCACATACGAGCTAAATGCTAAACTAAATTACCTACTATGGTCCCTCTTTGAGGATGAGATCCTCCAAATTCTGGGCTAAACTGGTTGAAAACTCTTCCTCTGTCTCACCTGGAATGAGAAATTAACATGCATATTATTTAGTAAAATCAGAATATTGATTCAAAATATCTCAAACAATGAGCATAGTGTCAATAGTGAGGGCAGTCAGTGTGCAATATGAATGGAGCCGGCAGATCAAATTTTTGGTGCAAAGGTGGAAGGCTGCAGTGATAATTCACTTGTTAGAGGACTCGAAGGCTCTAAACAATAGGTACTACAATTTTTACTTAATTTTCCCTACCCAGAAACACCAACTGGCCTCAAAGTTGAACATGGTACCTGAGAAAATGTGAAGAAAGCATACCATTACTCGGATTAATATAAAATTTTCATGCTCTGAATTTCTTCTTTTCTGGTCTTCCAAGAGCATTATTATAATATCAAATCAGCTTGACCTACAATAAAATAGTAACATATCACCATTGTTGTCTCCACTGTCATTTTACTATAAGTAGATTACTGAAACACCTTCACACACTTACGCACATCAAGCATACCTGCGGATCATTGGCTTCTGATCTACTAATAGTAAAAAAAACCTTTGCCGTTTTCCTTGTGGTAAATAAGTTCTTTTGCAAGATCCTGTGAGGTCACAGTTAATTCAGATGCCGTAGAAAGCAACAGTATGGATGCCTTCGGAATATCTTGAAGCAAGAAGAGCAACAGCAACGGCTATGTTAGGCAGGTAGAAAATGATAAAAACATTATTAAATTATACAAGATTCATACCACTGAAAAATGTGAGAATGATACATAGTGAAGTAGCACTGCATAGGAAAAATGTAGCCCCAGTATTTTACTTATAACCACATATAGTTTACATTAAATAACATTAAATAAAAAATCTATACATACCAGAGAAGGTTTTGTGGTACGATTAAAGGAGTGATAAAATGGCAGGGAACCAATTGTGCTGTAGCAGCAGCCACAAGGCGAAGTTCATTCCTCCCTGTAGATATTCAACATTCAGAAGATAAGTAATGCACTTTCACATTAGTCAAATACATACTTGAGTTCAGGCAGTGTCCCTCTGTACATCAATTTATTGGATGCCATGTAACACCCAAATCCTTGGGCATGCAAACATAGCTAAGTTAGTTCAATGTT
The DNA here is from genome assembly GCA_946807835.1 of Ailanthus altissimus. NCBI lineage: Eukaryota > Viridiplantae > Streptophyta > Magnoliopsida > Sapindales > Simaroubaceae > Ailanthus > Ailanthus altissimus. The sequence goes on from OX327709.1 coordinate 709,131, forward strand.
CAATTTTTTTCTATTTTCTACATAGAGATAAATGAAGAAACTGTCTGTAAATCATGTTGAACCCAAATGCTTTTGAGTCAAGCATGTAACCTTCGGACCTCTGGGAAGAAATAAAAGCATCATCTTTGAAATAAAAGTAACGTAATACAAAGAATATCTAGTGAACTATGAGCCTAAGTTTCCAGTCTTTCCTTGGCCATGTAAATCAGCAATGGCAGAATGGGAGCTTCCACTGGAAACATCCTTAACATCAATTTTATAACCGAAGGGAAGCATGGTGTGCAGGCTCACAAAATACACAAGTTGTGGATATATTTATACAAATCTTAAGGAGCACTATACAAACCGATATTGTATGATAGTCCCAAAATTATATAATGTGTTATACCACATTAGATCAAAACACTGAGAATAAATTAGTTCCTTGAACATAGTAAATTTGAGTGACAGAATATTGTTCTATGGAGCTTACTCTAGTTGCATCGAATCAAACAAATTAGTAACGATAAAATCTAAGTATAATGAGAAGGGAATTAAGATTTTGATATTGAACATTTTCTGGTACTTTCCTTGAAGAAACTCCAATTGATTCATGCAGATTGATATACATTCAATAACAGAAAAAAGATATATGAGATACGAGGTAGAGGGAGCTCTAGATTGAAACAAGGAGCGTTATAAAATACCTAAGATTGTGCACCATAGACCAGCAAAAGAATCACGGTACTTCTTCTTGTTGACATCACAAAGATAGCTACCTGAGATTTTTTATCAAGTTGGAGTTAGACCATACAATCAATGAACAACCGAAAAACGAGAAATGACAATTAGTCATTAATCGATATTAAACCAGTAAAAATGGAGGTGCCTAAGAAGTAAGAAACATACCTCAGACTTTTCTATGACCAGTGGATTCAAATCTTTACTCTGCCACCCAGCAGTGAGAGGTGTCAGCATATAATGACCCTTAAACCTGAGATAACGAAGACATTTTGGTAATCAAATATTTTCTCCATTTCACTCTTCTCCCTGCAAATAGAAATCCATATAGTAATATACATCAATTATATTCAACTAGATATTGCTTTTATAGCTGTTTTTCAACTTGTATAGTAATTTGTAAGTATACAATTCTTCAGAAAAGCACACACAACTCTGCACATAGAAGCACCACATACCCTTTATCATTCTTCGAATTAGTGGTTGAATCTTCCTTTTGTGAAGATGCATATGTACTAGAATCAAGCTGCGAGTGGAAAAGGATATTGGACTTGAAAATTTATAGATACCCAGCAATAAAACAGTAGCAAAACATTCAGCATAACCTTGTAGTAGCCTCTGAATATTGAACTCAATGAATTTTATATGTTAATATTTGCACAGAATCAGCTTCATGAATGATAAAGTATCAATACATATGACAAAAGTGAAAATTTCACTTTTCAGAATTCATTATTTGTTTACAATGACGCAGGAAATTGAATTTTTTTTAAATGATTAGAAAAACGAATCACATTGATCCTATTCACTAAATTATCAAACAATTCATGCCAAAACAACATTGGCTACAAAAGGTGAAAATTTTAAAAAGTTCCCAGAAGTCAATGCAGCCTAAAATCTGAAAAAGTAAGCCAAAAAGGTGGTAAAATTTGTTTAAATTACATTAAATATAAACCAAACCCGTCCTCAACCCAATGCAAGCAAGGATTGAACTCCAAATCTCTCGTTTCATCACAAAAAGACTTTACCAATTAAACCAACCGACACTCACAAAAATTTGTTTAAATTTGCGAACTATAAAGTGAAAACTATACAATGTGCATTATCATTTAAGCATGCACTAAAAGTAATACCTGAGATTTGTGGGTGTGATTGAAGCATCCGATTGTTCAGCATTTGAAGAGCTGTACTGTACATTAGTAGATTTACAGTAGATGACTCCTTTGAGTAAAGAGATCATTGGTGTTACATAAAACTATTTAAAGGGTCATTTTGAAACCTTTGAAGGTCTAGGATTCGTCACTTGTCTTTGTAAAATTTTGACAAAGTTTGATTGTCCAGTCCTTGTCATCTCTTTTCGCCCGCCATCACTCCTATTAGTATGTGATAATGGATGATATGACTGAACTACCATTTAGCAGCTGTAGGGTGAAGTTGTCCCAATTTTTTTCAGCATTTGTTCTAATTTTTTCGTTGCATGTTTTTAAATTCTTGGTTGTATGTTTTTGACTTATGGGTTGTATTTTGAAATGCTTAAAATAACAAAATTAAGACATATAGTAAAAGGTTAAGAACAAACAATAGACTTTACATATGTAATGGAAAAGTTTGCATGTTCTAACTTAAAATATTTAAAAATATAACCAAAACTTCAGATATTGTTGGGACAAATTCAGTTGGCTCAATCAGTTCATGCCACCTATTTATTATTTTAATTAAAATGCGAGTTCATATACAAAGACATGCGCAGAATCCTCTCTTATTGGGCATAATCAAACTAATTCAGCCTCACAGCTAACTAGACAATTGATGTGGAAGATCAAATAATCAGGAACAAAGGAAATCAATCAAGCAGTCAAAGAGGGAATTTGGAAGAAGCATTCATAAATTGCCTCCAAATTCCACCTATAAAAAAGAAGTTATTCTTCATTTTTTTTAGGATAAGAAAATCCACAAATACACACAAATACATAAGGTAGAATTACTTGATATGTTGCACACCCTATTTGAGTCATTTAATGGTGCATCCCATGAATGATGTTGATACGATCTGCAATTCTTTTATTGTGTATTTTAAATTTTTTTGTTATATTTTAGATATATTATAGTTGTTAAAATTTGGTGGTTTAAATTTAAGGATAATTTGATTTTGAGTTGGAAGACCAATGGAGAGTTGTACACGTGATTAAAGACGCAATAGACGAACAAAAGAGGTATGAAACGAAAAGTTGAAAATGAGGAAAGGCGAGAAACACAAGCCAAACGAGCTTAGGTGTGGGCGCTAACACGTTCAGAATATAAGAGTTTATTCCTAAATGCAGGATTGTCGAAGTAATAAATAACCCAGTGAGAACGGAGTCAATCATAGAGAAGTGAAATTAAAATTACAAACTATAAATACTTTAAAGATAATTAATACAGTATAAGATGTTTACAAATATTAATTCAATTAATTAATTAAAATAAAAGTTAAGATTAGAGGGATCCACTATTGACATATGAAATATAAATAAATTCAACTCTTTTTATAACTCAATTAGAATTCTTACATGAAGGAGGTTCCAACCGGAAGATATAACAATTAAAGTTCATCACTATTTATAAATTAATTAGTATTTTTTTTTTCAATTATTATACACAAAATCTTATAAATGAGTTCGAGTATTTATTTGTCAATCTTTATATTTGTTTACAATAAATCAAGACTCCCACTTTACAAGAAAGGGTATATACGCCAAATCTTGTAAATAGTTTCAAATTGTGCCAACTATAAAAATTGTCTATAATAAATCAAGATACACTATTTTAGAAAAAATGGTATTAATATTACAAACTAAATAAATACATCATATATAAATTTGCATAACTTAAGAATGAAACATTAAATTCATGAATAAGAGTTAAATATATATTATTACCTTGTCAAGAATTTCACCATTTCACCTTAACATAAAGAAAATTACTTGAACATAATAAAATTAAAAAAAATTGAAAGAAGAGATAACATGACTTTAAAATAGTAAACAAGAGAAATAATATTACAAAAAAATAATACAAAAGACAAGTGTTTTGAACTAAAATCTAACTCTCTAATTACATTCTTTGGGCATAAACATGCTACCTATTTATAAAAAAATATGGATAAATCGAGACAAATGAAGAAAGAACCACTTGGATGATAAAAGTCAAGAATGATGGCAAATAATTTATATTGATTATCATTAATGCACCAACTTGATTATCTAATTTGAAATTGATATAGTTCGAATTAGCTGTCACCCAAAACATTAAAGTTGTAGATAAGTCTCTTATTTTTTCAAATTGAATTGTCTCATATGTATTTTTATAGTTATGGGCCAAATACTAATAATTGTTCGGATTGGGCCTGTACTGCAAATCAGTTCTATTCTAGGCAATTTTCACTCTCTAAACACTTGAATTTCAAACGCTTTGTGAGAATACACTATATTAACCCATTGAGTCAGCTCTTCACAGGATCAAGAATCACTTCAATTGGTTTCTTAAGTAAAAAGTTATACCTATTTTACCGAACCTACTACAAAATAGTTAAAAACTAATTAGGTATAATATTGTAAACATACTTAAGTTAGAAAGGGTTAAAGACACTAGTAATACAAAACAATGATATGAAACCTTTATTAAATATGTAATTTCAAGTGTTCATCAGACATTGGGAGTTCAACACCGCAAGCAACACCTCTAGCACCTAACACTAGGTCAAGATCACATTGGTGCCGCATCTACCTGTTCGAAAAAGTCTTATTTGGGCTCAAATTGTGTGTTTAAATCAGCATGTAAACTCTTTATTCCAATTATGTTTTAAAACTTTTTAAGCATATAGACTCTTATTCCAATTATGTTTTGGATTTTTAGAGTTAATATTAACACTATATAAATCTTTATAATTAAAAAAATCATTAAATTAGCACAAAAAAAAATAATAAAAAGCTTAGGTCACACTTTAGTGTTTTAAACATACAAAATAGTGTGGTATAGTTTCTTGGTAACTCTTGTGTATTTAGGTATTTCTTGTAACTCTTATGGTGTTTTATAGGTAAAAAAAAAATTGAATTAAAAAAAGTTAAAATCTTCATATTCACAATGAATGTAGACAAATTTGTCGAATCATATAAATTGATACGTTCTTTTTCTTTACTTTCTTAATTGTTTATCTCCTCTTTGTATAATCTTTCTTTTTTTTGTTATTTGTAAGAGTAAAACTTCTGTATCATGCTAAAGTATTTTAAAATGCAAGCTAAAATTCTCTCAAACAATCGTCTTACTCCATTTATCAATATGTAATTAAGGAAATCAAATTTATTTTTAGATTATACAAAAATATTAAAAAGTTTTTAATAGTATTAATAACAGGGTCATTTGATTTGATTCCTTAATTTAATTCAACAATTTAAATTAATTTTAATATTATACTTATCATAATTTGACCCTTTTTTTGAACATTAAGTTACAATGACTTGTACCAAATAATTATTTTTAAATATTTAAAAAAATCATACTTTAATTCTAATTATGCATAATTCAAACACCAAATTTCTATTTCTCTTCAACCGGCAAGTCATGTAATAAATACATAAATAAATAAACAAATAAAAAGTTTATAAATACATAGCCACATCAAAAGAAAAAACATTCAAAACTACTTAATATTGACTTGAGTGAATTGACATTTGAGATAAATTTCGTTTCGCGTTTCTATATAGTGTTAATGTTCTATATGTTGAGTAATGAATTGTTTTAGAGAAATGTTTTCAATAAGTACCTTTTTTTATTTTATATATATATATGGAAATAGAGAAATCGAATTTAAAATTTAAAGGATGCACTCAAACTCTTAAACTACCGAACCATTTTAAGCAAGTGAAATAAAGCAATCTTGAGCATGCCCCAAGATTCTCCAAATGTTAAACTGAGAAAAGTAAGAGCAGGCCATGTAGAATAGTGGAATGAGATTTGCATTAAGAATCATCCAAAAACTACCAAAAGAAGCTCAGTTTTACAGGGTCAAAAAGAACTTGGAAAGAAACCACTTGGCCACAATTGAGAGTAAGAGAGAGATTCAGCATCTCTTTTCTCCTAAGAATCTGTCATCTCATTTACAAACTTCTAAAGCCGACATGTCATCCTGCGCGAAGAACATAGAACTGCTTGAACCTTGCAACACAGTTGTATTCAATAGCTTAGAGCTGAATTATAACTGAAAGGTTCCAGGGTTCAAGCAGCTTGATACTAGTTTTTTTTGTAACTTCCCCTTCCTCCTAACTTATCAGCCCAGATGATTTGAAGAAAATTTGTACACATTTGCTAGCAATTCCAAGTTGAGTTCTGCGTCTACAAACCAGACCCAGATGTAGGATCGTGGTTGAAACCCCCAGGAGTAAACACAGGAAGCTGGTTTGAGGCTGAATCCCTTTTGAATCTTGATTCTCGAGACAAGTTGAGTGCAGTCCTCTCTTGGCCATCTCTAGGACCCAAAACCCTGTCATTTCTTGAACTATCTCTGACCGGGACACTCAATAGTGGGCCACCAAAGAAAATAGAGTCACCTGTGTACATCAGCTTCTCTGCTTGCTGCAGCGGAGCAATTGCTGCCGAAGAAGAAGATTCTTGTGACGGAATTACTGGCCTTCTGATTTGAGTGCTAGTTTTTGCACTAGAAGATGGCAATCCTATTTGCATGGAAGATTTGTTTCGAGTTTCTGATGCTGATACTGGGACAGATACATACCGCCCAGCTTCTTGGTCCCAAACAACGGACGTTCTCTTGACATCTCTGAGAAGAGAGGCAGCAGGAGCTGACAGCAGCAGTGGATCAGTAATGCCTCCCCTTTGCATTATCTTTTCATCAAATCCTGATGAAGTGTTGGTTACTGAGTTGTTGATAGGGAATGCTGACTTGGAAGTCACAGGACGATCAGGAACACCAGTAACTGAAGTAGCTGCACTGAAACGATTCATAGCATGAGCTTGTGGCAGAGGGCTAAGAGTGACCAACTCATGAATGTGGCTTGGACTGCTGAAGCTACTCACACTTTGAGTCCCGGTTTCATATTCATCCCTGCTACCTTGACTTGGAGCAAATGAATTTCTCAGAGGTGACAAACTCATCTCACTCTTGTACTCTTTATTTGCTCCCATATCTGTACTTATGCTACTACAGATGCTCATATTGCCACTGGAGCTGAATTCAGAATCAGGTAAACGCCGATTATCTACAGGCCGTAAAACAGATGATGATGCCCTGGCCTTGGCTGCTGCCCTCACGGCCTCACTGGAATCTAACTTTGCAAGTTTCCAAGCACTAATACGAATAGGCCTTTTGGGTACCTTGTGCCCTCTTTCTGCACCTCCAGCTGCATCTGGATCAACAGTTGATGGGACCATTCCAGGCTCCAAGTGGGGTACAACTTCATCCTGGTGAACATATATTCAAAATAAAACCTTTAACACCTATCAATAAGATCTGAAACTTTGCTTCAAAAGTATAAAATATTGATACAGAAGGTTTGCAATACCTGATAATCAACAAATACCCTAGGAGGGGTACACCATGCCCCTTTATACTGCAGGCCCAGAGAACTTCCACCACTCAAGCCAGTTGTGGCGGATCCTGTTGGAGAGTATAGCACATGAGGCAGTTCCTCATCCACAGGTGCCTCACTCATTGCTCTCATTGCCACAACATACTCATAGGTCGTGATACCCTAATTCCAGATAAAAGTGAGAAAGAAAAAGAAAACTTTTAGATTAACCAAGAAATTGCTCGATGCCTCTCCTTTATCTCTTACTCCTATCTTCTTTTTTTATTTATTTATTTATTTCCCCTATGCTCCAACCAGTCACTGAAATGATAGAAAATTAACAACTAGCTTCCCTTGAATATGATAGTAGATTTCCAAAATACTTGTACATTTCCCAAGTGATCAAATGCAGTACTAAAGTAATGATAGTCTATGAAGTTGATTGGCGACTGACCTTTCTGATGAGTATAATGTGGAAAAAGAAAAGTTCACCCAAAGGAATACAAGCAAGCATAGAAACAGCAGTACAGACAGCCTACGGAAATATTATCAAGCATTAGCATAGTATTTTGACAAGGAAATATTAATAATTAGCTGCCATGTCTGACACAAGAAGTACCACAACTGTTGCAAATGGGGCACGAGAGAAACCATTTCCAAGCCTATCAATAATTTCAGTCTCCATGCTATTCTTATTAATAAAGCAACGCACAAGGACAGCGATACCAACCCCTGCTTCAATAACAAGCTGAGAACCACAGAGATAGAGAGAGAATGATTATTATTATTCAAGGAAAATACATTTAAATATAAAATAAGCGACTACACATACCCAGGCAAGACTGATGGCCATAAGCGAGATAAAAGTCACATAATTTTTATGCCCCACACAATTGTTCAGCCACTGCAGCCATGAAATAAATTGAGGTTATTTATAAAATATAAAAAAACCTAGATGATGTTTACTACAAAACAAATTGAAAGATTGAAGATATGTGCCTGTGGCAACACAAAGATATACCCGGCAGTGGTGATCAAAACCATCCACACATTTATCACAACTTCGGCAATGTTTGCTGAACTTGCGGACCTGCAGCATGGAAGGCTTCCATGGTCACTTAAGAATTCAAAATCAACATGAGGTATCCCCCTAATTAGAGACCAAGAATTTCAAAACAAGTAGTGTTTCTCCTACTCCTACACATCAGCACTCAATTTGTGTATATGGCATGAAGAAACGCAAGTTCACAAGAATATTGAGCAATAAGAATGTGATGGAAAAATTGATCAAATTAAATTTGTGGAACCGTTGTATTTTAATCTTTTATTCATAACAGATTGGCATCGCATGAACTACTCTCACTACCATACGTGTTTAATGCCCTACCTCAGCATTGCACAGTGTGCAGAACAATGCATCATCACTATTATCTTGTTGCTCAGAAGCCCCTCCCTCTTTGCGGCAATCTTCATGAACAAACAAACCGCAGAAGATCATTTCACAGTTCTTACAAGATTTTCCGGTTGCTGGTTGTCCTGGAATATCTACACCAGCCACATCCCCTACTGAGCCTTTCTTACTAGAGTTAGCTGCTGCTAGGGAACTTCGGGAAACTGATGATGGTGAAGAATGCGCCACACTGATAGATTCATCAAATTTTCTATGTAGGTCCTTTGCTGATAACCCATGATTTGCCTTAGATTTGTTAGTTCCTTTGCTATCAAATTTGGACATTATGCCAGGATCTGCAGGGTTAATTGCAGTACACCGGACATAAAGAATGAAAACAAGAAGTGCCTGCAATTCCATAACAAGAATATGGTAATATCACCTAATGAAGGCCAACTTTATTTGTGCATAAAACAAAACCAAAATATATATTTAAACAGTTACAAATATATTCCGGAATCCCTTGCTTTTGCATTGGGTTTGAAACAGGGGACTAGTGCATTATTCAAGCTAATTAAAAAGAATAGAAATATAATTCCACTCTCACTAATATCAGTTTGATTATGATTCACTTCTCTTGCCCATGTCAGCGCCTGAGCAAGGATTTATATATATGCGTAAATTGTTAATTTAAAATGAATTCACATACCACTGGTGAGTAAGTGCCGAACAAAGCATATTCCCAGATGCGGCCTCCGACAAAAGGAGCGAAGAAAGCATAGAACGCAACCACTAACAAGCAGAATACAGTGATTGCAACAACCTATCCAAGAAAAGGGCCAACCGAGAATAAATGATCATACAGCAGAACTAAATGACAATATCAAAGGAAAGTAGGTCAGTGCACATAAATTGCACCAATAGAACATACAAGTCGAAAAATCATCAAATGCCACTTTGATAGATAATACCACTATTTGTCTGTTCTTTACACTAGAGCCTTTGTGTTTGCATACAAATAGCCATCATACTAATCCTTATCAAAGAAACTAACTCCTCCATTCTAATAATGGTCTAGTTCGACATTGCGAAGAATTCCTATCAAAAGCTTAAATGGTAGGAACCAACAAATCCACATATATAAATTTCAAAATTGTTAGTTTCTTTTCCTTGGTAAGCAAATGGTGAACAAGATAAATTCTCAAATTCAGCACTATTCAAGAACTACGAAAACCCAGAAACAATTCACACCTTAAAGCCTAACAGCATTAAGTTTTAGAAAATCCAGACCGATTTAGTAAGTTTTCTCCGGGTGATAAACAATATTAAAACTTAGCCTTACATTTTTAATTCCTTCTTTCCCAATATTTTCTCAGCAACCAAACATAACATAAGGGAGTTAAAAATTAAGACACAATTGAGTACCAAATAATAAAACGTTAATTAAAAAGAAAAAAAAATGGAGAACTTACATTCAAACACTGAACAAATGAACCCACATAAAAAACACGGATCACAAACTAGTTTAAGCAATTTGAAGAGAAACCCAGATAAGAAAAGCCATTGACTTAAAACAAACCGCAGTCAAAATGTAAAAACTAATAACAGAGTTAAATGAATAAAAACTTGGAACTCTCGTAACCAGAGTTAGATTACCGAGTCAAAATACCTGAAAGGTGTGTGCGGGCAGTTGCCATCCATGTTTTCTCACCATGACTGTTGAAATTCTCAGACCTTAAAACCCACAAAAACCCTAAAAAAAGACACAGAATCAAAAACAGAACTTGAAAGAGATAAAATGGGAAGACGGAGAGAGAGAGAGAGACCCAGTTGAGAGAAATGGGCACTTCCCCCCTCCCTGTAAAGCAAATACAAAATGATAAAACCCCCAAATAAAAAAAAAATTAAAGAAAAAGATAGTTGAATATTAATGTATTGGTAGCTGTTGGTCTTAACTTGTCACCAATTAAAGAAATTAAAACATAAAAGAAAAAAGTAATAATTTTAAAGATGAAATGGGGTTAAAACATCTAGATCCCTTACTTTTTGGGTATCCTCAAATAAAGATATAGTTTTTTATTTATATTAAATAGGTTCTTCATTCCATTGAAATGACTCAAATAATCCGGAAATATTGATTTTTGAATCTTTGACTGATGGCATTGTGTGTACACCAAAGATATAAATATTTGAATTCGGGATTTAACAATATTTATTAGTTCCTTTTTAATTTTAATTTAAAAAATAAGATGTTCAAACTCAAAATAGAGGGAAAAATACACGCTTACTGTTAACTATCGGACGGTCTGGACTGTCATGGTTTATGCAACAATAGTAATTAGTTGAGGACTTATTTGATATAAAATAGACAAACTACGTCATTACTTGAGAAGCCGAAGAAAATCAAGGATCCAGATGTTATTACCCCCAAGCTGAAACAGGAGTCTAAGCAAAGGACAAAAGAGGAATGGCGTTGACGGAAAATCTTAGCGGACAGACAACTTTTGCACATTGTCGTGAAATTTTGTTTTAATGTTTTGTCTTTTGATACTTTTTTTTTCTCTTCAAATAAAAAAAAACACTTTTTTTTCTTGTCGTGAAAATTTGTTTTAATGTTTTGTGTTTTTGATACTTTTTTTTTTCTCTTCAAATAAAAAAAATACTTTCTTTTCTGTGTTTTTGTTTTTTTTTCAGAAAATTAGGCTGTCCTTTTGTGATTGTCTGATAGGTTTTTTAGCGGGGCCCACAAACACTTATTCTCTATCTTTGTCTCTTTATTTAGCCACTTTTAAAAAAAAAAGCACAAATAAAATAAAATAAAATCAGCCGCCAGTATTAGGCCCTGGGATATTAACAATGTTACCCCTGAGGTTGTTATAATTTATATTTTAATAACATATTTAATTTTAATTATATTATCACCTTTTTTATCTAATTAAAAAACAAAAATATCACACTTTTTAAAGATATTTTAGTTATTTATTTATATAAAATATATATTTTTATTTTTTTAATTAGGTAAAAGGGTGACTATAATTAAAATTAAAGCTGCTAATTGATGTAATTTGTGCAAACCTCAGGGGTGACAGTAGTATTACCCCTAACGGGTCCATAAATGTATAATTCTATATTTGGACAGCTAAAATGTTAGGTTTGCTTTGGCTTTGCCAAATAAAATTTTTTAATAAAACAATTATTTATTTTATTTTTAATTATCTTAATATCATAACTAATGCTTGTATTATAACCTGAATAAATGTGTACTAATAACTATGTAATACACAGTATCAACTGTACTTTCCATTTTAATGTGTGACAATTTTATATTGTTCCTTTTTTTGTTTGTAAAGATTTCATTTACCTAAAGAATCTAATTTAATCATCATTTTTTATTATTAAATTTGTATAAATTATGTATATTTTGTTTTCAAATATACTAAATCTCTTTTTTTATTAAAAAAATTTAGATGAAGATAAAAACTCTATCTCGAAACATTAATCTTTATTTTATATTTTTACTTAAATTCAAATGACTACAATACATACGTATATACAACCGGACCGCTCAAATCTTGTTATAAATTGTGTTTAAATTTAAGACTAATAAATTTTTTTAGAGGCAAGAAGCAAACAATTTTCTATCCTAATTATAAGGTAGTCCTCCTCCTCGTTAAAAAATAACATAAATGAACTTCAACGTGGTAGCTATATTGAATAGTGCTTGCAATTTCCATACCAATAATGTTTAGTTAAAAAAAAAATACAAATTTCATATTTTATGAAGATTTTGAACTCCATTTTAGATTATATAGATATAGTAACTAGTATGAATATTTAAACATCAAGTTTTTATAATAAAAGGTATATACATTTAAGACCCTTTTATGGAATTTTTTAAAATAAATTATTGAATTATAGCTTCTTCGTATAATTTGGACATACAATAATTTTATATAACACAATTACTTAATAAATATCGTTAAGTTACAAGGTTGGCATATAAATTTATGTACCATCAATTAATAACTATCACACATTAAGTAATTATTAATTTTGTAATCTTTATTAACATATAATTATATAATATCGATTAATAATTGACACATTAAACACAACACCAACTAAGATATAAAAATTGTATACCAACTTTACAAATTTAACATTATTGATTACGCACTTATATAATTAACTTGATATCTCAATCAATAATACTCTTTAACATAATTGTATAAACCTATTAATTTTTTTTTCTCCTCAGATGAAGCCTAGTATAAATTCTAAATTTAAATCCCTTTAAAAAAAATATATCTTTTAACTATTTTAGAAATCATATTAAACATTAAACGAGGTATTAACATTGTCATATGAGGTTGGCACAAATTACACTTTAATTTTAATTATATTGTTACTTATTTATTTAATTAAAAAGATGAAAATACCCTCATAATTTTATTACACCAATAACTAAAATATTTTTAAAATATTAAAAAAATTATATTTTTATTAAATAAAAGAATGACAGTATAATTAAAACTATTATCAAAATATAATTTGTGCCAATCCACGAGGCGACAATATTAATATCCTAACATTAAACAAACTTTGACTTTCTCATTTTTTTTAAAGCAAAATATTAAAAACATAAATTAAATTTTATTTACAAATACAATGTCTTACTTTAAAAACATTCTCAATTATTTTATTATTTTAATAAATAATCATTTAAAGAGAGCGTGTATCAATTAACAGTAACAGTGTAAAATAATTTTTTTTTAAAATATATGAATAATATTATAAATCTCAAATTATATTATAAAAATAATATATTAAATAATTATTAGATAATAAAATAATAAAATTTTTAAAATTATGTAAATATTTAATAATTATTTAATACATTATTTTTAAATATAATTTAAAATACTCAATATAGCGATCAATAAATTTTTAAAAATAAAGTTAAAAGGTTGATCGATGTCCCATGTCCTAACTGTTCCGATGTGGATGCCAATTGCCAGCTAGGGATCTCAACACGCGTCGCGCGCGCCAAGAATTGTTCAGGTGGAAATGCTCCTCTCTCTCTCTCTCTGTCACTAACTTGGCCTTAATTACCAAAACGCCATCAAAGGTATCGGCACGCGCGAGGCGTGCGGGAAGGCGAGTGAGAAAACAAAAAGACGGAAGCGAGAGTCAGATTGAGACAAATTGAGATACGAAACCCTAAATCAAGGCGCAAAATATTGGGGGCAATTCAGCATTAACCCACTCGCTCACCCCCGTCGCGTGAGAATTTTTTTTTCTCGCTCGCTCTCGCCCAGCACAGATCGAAGCTGAAGCGTGCTCTCTCTATCTTCTTCTTTAAGAGAGAGGTAAAATACTTACTCTCTTTTTCTCTCGTTGCAGTCTCATAATTTGTAAAATTGAGCTTCGATTTTTTTTTTTTGGCTTTTTCGTTTTTGTTTCTTTGTTTTTGCCTTGTAGTATTACCGATTACATTTGTTGTTGACATTGTTATTGTTGTTGTAAGGTTCTTTGTGTTATTTTCCATAATTATGTTATTTACATATTCAAATTGGGGATAATTTTAACTTGGGAGAAGCTAATGTTTGTAGCAGCTTAGCTTCATTTTAGTGTTTGCTTTGTAATTAGCTTGTGTGCTACATGCTTCCAATTTGTTTTTTTCTTTTGCCTGCTTGTTAGGTTTGATTTTTCAATGTAACTAGAAAGGAAGAATCTTTATTGGAAAATCATTAGATTGAGTAGAATCAGTATCATTTTGTTGGAGTTTAGGTTTTTAAGCTGTTTCCTAGTAGTATAACTTTTGAGTTTTAGTTGTAAATGTGTTTGAATTTTGTATTTTTTTACATCGAAGAAAATAGAAGGAATGAACTAAATTTATCATTTATGATTATGTAATGCACTGAAAGTCGAGGTAATAGATTTTACCTTTTCTGTGCCTTGTTTGTGTTAGGATGGGGGTAGGGAGTTGTTGGTTTGATGAATGTCTAGAGTTTTTTTATCTTGTGGATTCTTGTAATTGATGCTGAATGAATGGAGCAGTAATGTTGGCGACATTATTACTGGTTTCATGACTTCTGTTTTTGAGGTGCATCTTTATTCATCGTTTAAGTAAGTAATAGGTTTACTTGCTGGCCTCTAACTGCTTAACAAAGTCTTGCTAGTTGTGTTGTTGCTTTTCTTGTTGGAGAGCCTAGCCATGTAGAATTTGATTAGAATTGAATAATCTATTTGTGAATTTGGACCCGTGAAAGTATTTATGATGGTTTAAGGCTAATTAATATTATTCTCTTCTTCAAAAATTTGCTACAGTTTGTAGTCTCTTGTATATGCATTAAGGATTTTTTTTTCCTTTCGGTTGGGTGAGTGTTCTTTTAGATATAGAAGTGATCAACTCTGTTCATGCACTGTCTGTTCACTGGACATATACACATGTTCTTTCTGGAAAATAAGAAAAGGTTATTACTGGACTGTTTGTGGGAACTCCATAAATAAGGTTGCAGGAGATAGTAGTAAAGGTTCCATGCCTGAGAAATGTGTTTCCGAAAGTCGTCCAGATATTTTGACAAACTCCGCATTTAGTTGCAAGTCCACAAATTGGGGACTTTGTTGCAGGATCAAGGCCTGAACAATGTGAATTTATTTGGTTTGAGTTGACCTGCTTGGGAAACCTTAATTTTGGGGTCCCATGCTTCCTCTTGCCTGGTTTTGAGTTGAGGGATAGCCTCTTTGTGCTGCTTATGTGGTTAATTGTCAAGTTCATGATGACTTTATGATTAAATTATTTGTAAGTTTAGTGCAGTACTCATCTGATTTGATTTGTTCCGGAAAAACACATTTTCTATTTGTGTTGGAGTTCTTAAATAGTATCGTAAGTGGTATTGTTTTTGTTGCTTTATTAGGATTATATTATGGTGTATTGTAACAGATTTTGATAAAATAGTTTATGCTCCTTATGTTTCACTTATTAACTCCCTTTTTGGATTATAATATATGTGTTGTCTTCTTGAAGGAGGTACTTTATGTAATAAGAAATATATGATTTATTTTCCATAAATGATTGAAATGGAGAAACGGGTGTTGGGATGCTGAGAATCTTTTATCATGGATGGGAGAGAGATTATAAGACAATGAAGATTGGAAGTAAATTTGGTTTGTTATAAATGGATGTATGATAGCCACTGAGTGGGAGATGAACAAATTATTTTAAAATTTTGTTCAAATTCAGTGTTATTTGGTACAAATTTGGTCGAAGTTGGATTGGCAGCTAAGTTACCATTAAATTTAACAATCCAAGAGTTAGACTTGAATAGTGAATTTCCAAGAAATGCGGTGGAGTTATTACCCTAGCTTTTGGAGTTTAAAGCATGTTTCAAAATATTTAGTTTTCTTCGCAAATGTTCCAGTGCCTCTATTGTTATACTAGGGAGAAGATTTACTTGGGATGAAAATTCAAATTACATGTATTATTACGATTCGTAATTATCACATACTTGCACTTTTTTTATTGGACTATGTTAGGCAAGGAGGTTAATCTCATCGATGTTGTGCATTTGGGGTAATAATTGGTGATAAGGGTTGTGTAAAACTACAATGTGGAAGTTCTCATTGAATTTTATTATATTTTCTAATTGGTTGCTTGGCATTTGCAGCTTTTATTTTAAGTTGAATTCCAACATTAACAATATGCATGTCGGGATTCTTGTAGGATTTGCTTATTAGCAATGCATTATAAAAATTCGTTGGATCTTTTAGATTTTGAAAATTAGAGGTTGTCCTTAAAATATGTATTTTTTTGTTTTTGAAAGTGGGAAATCAAAATAGAAACAAGAAGAATTGAAAAGTAGAAGATAGGTCTAGGCAAACACCTAGATTTTAAAGTAATGACTCCAAGGAAAAGAGGAAAGCATGCCTTCGAATAGCTTATGGTGGTTGTAAAATCCTTGGTCATTATAAAGAAAATTTGAATTGTTTGACTAGTAGAATTATGTAACTTCTAAAAGCTTGCGTTAGTTAAGCAAAGAGTCGTGAAAAAGCTGCCCATATCCAAAAAAAATTTGAAATTACCAAAAATCCCTTGATGCTTCAAACTTGAGAAAACATCTTCTATTTATAACTTGTCTGAGGTTGCAGCCAGCAATCTCGATACAAGTTAGTAGTAGCTAAGCTTGCTCTACAATTATGATTCTCATCTTATTAACTGCATTATTATAGGTTGGAATATCCAGTGTTCTTATTGTGTATGTGTTTCTTTTCCACCATTCAGGTGTCCTTGCCAACGCAGTTGCTTAAGTAAAGAAGTCATGGACATAGATCTTAGGTTACCTTCGGGTGAACAAACGAAGGAAGAGGAAGAACATAATGGGATTGACAACATGTTAGACGGTGAAGAGAAACTGGCACTACATAATGGTGATGTGGATAGTGGAAACATTGCAGTTGTTGATGAGGTACATGTTGAAGACGGTGGGGTTGTGAATTCTCCCACGGAAGATATGGTTGTGTTTAAAGAGGATACAAATCTTGAGCCTCTTTCTGGTATGGAGTTTGAATCACACGGGGAAGCATATGCTTTCTATCAAGAATATGCTCGGTCTGTGGGATTCAACACTGCAATTCAAAATAGTCGCCGTTCAAAAACATCAAGAGAATTCATTGATGCAAAATTTGCTTGTTCTAGATATGGCACCAAGCGAGAGTATGATAAGTCCTATAACCGACCTCGTGCCAGACAAAGCAAACAAGACCAAGAAAATGCAACTGGTAGACGGGCATGTTCCAAAACAGACTGCAAAGCAAGCATGCATGTGAAGAGGAGGCCAGATGGAAAATGGGTTATACATAGTTTTGTGAAGGAGCATAACCATGAGCTAATGCCAGCACAAGCTGTGAGTGAACAAACCAGAAAGATGTATGCTGCAATGGCTAGACAGTTTGCTGAATATAAAAATGTAGTTGGTCTGAAGAATGACCTGAAAAATCCATTTGATAAAGGTCGGAGTTTGTCACTAGAAGCAGGAGATGCCAAGATTTTGCTTGATTTTTTTACGCAGATGCAGAATATGAACTCCAACTTCTTCTACGCTATAGATTTGGGTGAAGATCAACGGCTGAAGAATTTGTTCTGGGTTGATGCTAAATGTAGGCATGATTACAGTAATTTCTGTGACGTTGTGTCTTTTGATACTACCTATGTTAGAAACAAATACAAAATGCCTCTCGCTCTATTTGTTGGTGTGAACCAACACTATCAATTTATGTTACTTGGATGTGCATTGATATCAGATGAAAGTGCAACAACATTCTCTTGGCTAATGCAGACTTGGTTGAAAGCAATGGGAGGACAAAGTCCGAAAGTAATTATTACTGACCAAGACAAGGCCATTAAATCAGTTGTTTCACAGGTCTTTCCTGATGCTCGTCATTGCTTTTGTTTGTGGCATATATTAGGGAAGGTATCTGAAAATCTGGGTCATGTAATTAAACAGCATGAAAACTTTATGGCAAAGTTTGAAAAATGCATCTATAGGTCATGGACAGAAGAAGAATTTGGCAGAAGGTGGTGGAAACTTCTTGATCTATTTGAACTTAGAGAGGATGAATTTATGCAGTCATTGTATGAAGATCGTTTACACTGGGTGCCAACCTACATGAAGGATACCTTTTTAGCTGGGATGTCTACTGTTCAACGATCTGAAAGTGTAAACTCCTTTTTTGATAAATTTGTGCATAAAAAGACAACTGTACAAGAGTTTGTGAAACTGTATGAAGCTAATATTCTTCAAGATAGGTATGAAGAGGAAGCCAAAGCTGATTCTGATACATGGAACAAACAACCTACATTAAAATCTCCATCACCATTTGAGAAGAGTGTCTCAGGGGTGTACACTCATGCTATATTCAAGAAATTTCAAGTTGAGGTTTTGGGTGCAGTTGCGTGTCATCCTAAACAGGAAAGTCAAAATGAGACAAACATTATATTTAGAGTTCAAGATTTTGAAAAGACACAGGACTTCATTGTTATGTGGAATCAAATGAAGTCGGAAGTTTTCTGTGTATGCCGATTATTTGAATATAAAGGTTATCTATGTAGGCATGCATTGATTGTTCTTCAAATTCGTGGTCTTTCTGCTATCCCATCTCAATATATTTTGAAACGGTGGACAAAAGATGCAAAGAGCAGGCAATTTTTGGGTGAAGAATCTGATCAAATACAAACTAGGGTGCAACGATACAATGATTTATGTCAGCGGGCTATGAAATTGAGTGAAGAGGGGTCATTGTCTCAAGAGAGTTACGGTATTGCATTTCGTGCACTAGAAGAAGCACTTGGCAATTGTTTGAGTGTAAATACTTCTAACAAGAGTCTGGTGGAAGCTGTCACATCACCTACTCATGGTCTGATCTGCATTGAAGAAGATAACCAAAGAAGTATGAGCAAGATGAATAAAAGAAAGAATCCGATGAAGAAAAGAAAGGTATTTTCCGGATAGTGATTTACAATTTTACATCCTTGTTATGCACTAGTCCAATTTCTTTAAAATGGTTTCCTTCATGCATTTCAGGTGAACTCAGAGCAGGAGGCTATGAATGTAGGGACACAAGACAGCTTGCAACAAATGGTTTGTGCTGTATTATAAATAGTCAATAAGAAACTTATTTTTTATTTGGATTTGCCCAATAAAATTATAACTTAAACTCGATTGTGAAAATATGGACTCCCTAAAGCCACACAGTGTTATCCCAGAATATTTTTGTTGCTATTCGGTGAGCACAAGGGAGGTTGCTATTCAAAATAATAATTGAATCATTTAAAATTGGGGAGGAAATTCTCTGTATCTACAAGAAATTGTTGGGTTAGATTATGATGGTTTCTTTGCAACTGGAACTCTAATTTTTGTAGGAAAAATTGAATTCAAGATCAGTGACCCTAGATGGCTATTACAGCACACAACAGGGTGTGCAAGGAATGGTAAGATGTGATTCATTTCATTGTTTTCTGATAATACTCGAATTATATTTTTATTTGTATTTAATGGATATAGTGCATTACTATTTCGCAGGTACAGCTTAACTTAATGGCACCAACACGTGATAATTACTATGGGAATCAACAGACCATTCAGGGGCTGGTATGTGAATGAGTACAGTAAAATAAAAGAAAATAGCTACATAGTCCAGTGCAGTGCTATTCAATGGAGACTAATTTTTTTTTTAAGATTTGGGGTTTAATATATAGGGACAGTTAAACTCAATTGCACCAAGCCATGATGGTTACTACAGTGCACAGCAAGGCATGCATGGGCTGGTATATTATCTCTCTTGGTGCTGTTGGTGATTATATGTATCATTGATTTGAAATAGTGACATTTTACCTACTGGAGTTTGATTCTTGCAGGGACAAATGGATTTCTTCCGAACACCTACTAGTTTTGCCTATGGTATTCGGGTGAGTTTGGCAGATAAGATATTCAGAAGTTAGTAGAATCTTATGATTTATACTAGGAAGAATTTTCCTAAATTTCCCACTCCCCAAATTGCAGGATGACCCCAACGTGAGGACGGCACAATTGCATGATGACGCATCAAGACATGCTTGAAGAGAGTTCTTTTTCATGCTGTAAAGTAAGTTCTTAATTGCAATGATATCATTTCTCCGTCTTCCATGACCGGAGTAACTGACAAGAATCTTTTGCTTCCTAGGCAAGCAAGGAACAATGTTTTATTTCTGTGTATCGGGGAAGAGCGTACTGAGCTGAATACTCTATAAAGCATGAAATTTGTCATGCACTGTGGTCGGGATGGTCAAAACTGAAGATAATCTCCTCTGTGTTGGCTGTAAGATAAAGATAGAATAGTATGTTGCTTTTATCTTCGTCATCTATGATGATGGTATGCAGTAGCGCGAGTAAGAAAAGATTCAGGTTGGGGGGGATTGATCAATTACTTGTAAAGCTTGTTGTATTATTGTATTGTGTTGTATTGTATCTGTGATTATTGCAGTTGCAGGGCTTAATATAGCCTAATTAGTGTCAGTTGAGATCAGGGAAAAAGAAAAAAAAAAAAGGGAAAAAACTCAATTTTCCTCCATTTGACTACTACGTTTATATTACTGTCATCTACTGCTAGTAGTGCCAATACCAGAAGTGAAAAAATGCAGCATGGACTTCCTCTTCTCGCCCTTCCCTTTATGTTAACGATACAAATCATCCCTGCACAATTCATTCTTTAGACTTGTATCGCTATCTTCTCCCTGCAAATGCAGAAGACACTCGATTGGATTGAATTAGAGATTGATTATTAGCAAATCGATTGGATTGGACTGAATTGAATTAGAGATTTAATGTTAGTGAATTGAATTAGAGATTGATTATTAGTAAATGGATTGGATTGGACTGAATTCAATTAGACATTAATTATTAGTTAATTGATTGAATTAGAAATTGATTATTAGATTTCTCTTTTCCTATTTAATTTTTTTTTCCATTTCTTCTAAATTTATACTTACAAATTGGTGTATTTTAATAAAGATAAAAGTAATAAATCAAAATCAAATGCAATAAATGAAAATATGTGATGTCACACTGATGTTTTTATTCTTTTGATGGTTTGAAGTGCAATTTGCAATATTTGTTTGTAGGTATAATGTTAATTTAAACACTCTTATGATTAATTGAAGTTTTTAAGAGATGCGTTCGGAAATAATATGTTTTCAAAAATTAATTATTTATGCGTATTTAAAATATTATGGGATTAACTTAAATTTATCCTCAAACTTTAGTATATTATTTAGGAAAAAATATATATTTTTTAATCACAAGTATTACATTTCAATTATAAATCTCAATTTAAATTGTAAATAATTATAACATTACAGTTTAAATATTAATTAATTATTATATAATCAATTAAAATTGATCTCCTAATAGTTGAAGGAACTAAAATTGCAATGGTCACTGTTAGGATTTAAATACAAGTTTTGTCGACAAGCAATTGGGTGCATTTAGGAAAAGATGTTAGTGAATACTTTTTTTTTTTTTGGAAAAATGCTTAGAAATAGTTTTTATCTTAAATCTATATTTTTTTTATAGTCACAAAATATTTTTAATAGGCACAAATTTTCAATTCGGATCATTTTATCCTAGAAGCATATTTAGTTTATATTGATTATTATTTTTATTTTCTTGAATTTATATTTTTCTATAAATTGATCAATATTTAGCTATTTATTAAATTTATTGATAAAATATAAGTTTTCAATCCACGGAATGAAGATTCTAGAAAATCTGACAAAGAAATGAAAAAATCATAAAAAGTGGCCCAATGCCGCGGCACCCAACATTTAGCGTTGCTGCCCCCAAGTTAGTGACCACAGCGCCGCTCGCGCTCCACATCCATTGCCACGACTCTCAAGCAGAAGAATAAGGGGAAATTTCCCAGGTCAGCACCGTGGAGCCTGAGGCAGAGAGTTGAGCGTTGTGACACTCATGCGACCAAAAAGAAAATTTGCTGAAATCTTAATACGACTTAGACTTCAAGTCACACAACTCTAGAGTTATGAAGGCCTATAAAAGACTACTTTTTACAGTTAAAGGGATAGAGAACATCATAGAGCAATAAAGAGTAAGAGCAAAACAAAACAAAAAGAGATCAAAGTAAGATTGAGGATTGGAGATCAAGACTTATATATCAAATAAGAAAAAGAAAGAAGCGATTCAGGACATCTACCGTGTTTAATTTCTTATCTTTTCTCTTATTTTCATGGACTTACTTATTTTATCTTTCAATAATTGCGTTGATACTCTTATATCTATCATAAATTAAACTTTCTTAATTTAGGGTTAACTTTTGAACTTGACATTTAGTTGAATTCTTTTATTTATCTTATTTGATGAACTCAATAAAATAGTTTGTTCATTCTATTTTGTATTTAATATTTTTATTATATCTGTCTAATATATTAATTGTTTGAGAAGTCATATTAAACTCGACAGAGGAATTTATATGTTTAACCTAGGATAATTTAATGCGTAATCATATAGTAACAATTATGAGTTCCATATAGAATATAAATATACCTAAATGACATGTATGGCATTGATAGATTTTATTCTTAATAAATTTTATTTTATTCTAATTGTTATAGACATATAAGTGATTGTTAGAGTAAAATATAGTTATTTGACCATTGACAGGGGCTTATAACGATATTCGAGTTCTAGCCAACAATTTGTTATTGAGTGATTAAATAAAAGAATAACAAGTTCAATGAAATATTGAGAGATAAGTTGAAACTCTATATTCTATTCATATCGATGAATTCAATCATTGTTTGCTTTTTTACTTAAGTTTAGATTAATTTTAGTACAATTAGATAATTTAAAACATTCATCCTTTAATTTTATCTGAATAAAAGCTGAGTATAATTAATTTTAGTAATTAATTATCGATTAGATTTATAAATCTCTATAGGAATGATATTTAATTACAATCATTATACTACTTGGTATGATACGTACACTTGTGTATATTTATGCTATATTTGCATCGCATTAGCTTCTCTCTCACTATTTTTCTCTAAAACTCACTTAAATAATACTTTGAAAAATTCGAACTTAAGAATAAATAGATCGAGTGTTTAGACATTGACATATTAAAGATTGAAAACTAAAAAGAGTAATTGAAAAAGTAAAAATTTAGAAAATAGCCAAAAAGAATGAAATGGGGGACAAAGAAGAAAAGAACCCCATAATCCTTCGCGCCTTATATGGGGCGCAAGAAGGGGCCGTGCGCTCGGTTGCGTAGTGCAAGGCCCCTTCTCGCACCCCGCACAAGGCGCAAAGAATTATGGAGTTTTTTTTATTCTTCGTCCCTAATGTCATTTTTTTTTCAATTCATTGTATTTTCTCGTTAACACACTTTATTTTTTCTCAATTTCATCACAATACACTACAACTATATTTTTATAAATTGAACACAAAAAAATTCAAAAGATATTGTAAAACAATTTTTTTTATAGTTATGTTATTAATAAGGGTAATTTTTGTCAATTATTGTCTTATTGACTAATAAAGATTAACCAAATAAATTTTGACTATAAAAGATTATAATCTTTAAAATAATGGTTATTTGTGTAAATTTTTTATTATTTTTCCTAATTAATTGGAAAAGAAAACTAACGGACAAAAATAAAAAGAAAATTTACATAAATAGTCATTATTTTAAAAGCCATAATCTTTTATAAGAAAAAACTATTTGCCTAATTTTTATTAGTAAAAAAGATAATAAATGGACGAAAGTACCTTTGTTAATAACATTATTAAAAAACTTTTTGTTTCGCAATGTATTTTAATTTTTTTATTTAATTTATAAAATTATAAGTATGAAAATATAATCATAGTGTATTATGATAAAATATAGAAGAAAAAAAATTTGTCAATGAAAAAATAAAGTGAATCATAAAAAAATTTTGAAATCTGAGATAAAAAAAAAAGAAACAAAATTTCTCACGCCTTGCATGAGGCGCGATGAGGGCCTTACACCATGCATTGTGCCACATGGCTTCTCCTCTTACCTCCGCTTGAGGCGTGGAAAATTTTGATTTTTTTAATCATAATTTGATTTTTTATTATTATTTTTTGAATGTCTACTTCTCACTTTTTAGTTTTTAATTTTTAAAATGTCAATATTAAAATATCTAATTTATTTATTCTTAAACTTAAAATTTTAAATTATTATTTAAGTAAATTTTAAAGAAAAATAACGAGAAAAAGACTATATTTCGAGACTAAAATAGTTCAAATATTAGCTTTGTGATTATTAAAAATTAGATTTTAATTTTATGGTTATAAAACTATTCGAGCTTAAAATAAAAGTTATTTATATACGTTTTCCAGAATGAAACGTGTGTAACTACGCACAGCACATACTTAAAAGTTGATTTAACATTAGGAAAAAAATCTTGAAAAAAAAAAAAAAACAAAAGGCCAAAAAGAAATTTGCACGCGCCACACGTAATTGGCCCCGCACAGCAAAATGCTGATAGATAAAACCAAAATAACACCGAATTAATAAAGTAAAGAGAGAAAAGAAAATCCAGGGGCTTAACGCGCGGAGAGGATAAAGAAGAAAGAGGCAAGTGAGAGAAGCGAGTGAAAATTTCGCCAGAAAAATCAACACTCAGATCAGAAACCCTCAGATCGCGTTTGGCGAGTGAGAAACACAACCGAGGCGTGTGAAACTCAAGCCCTAATTCTGTCGCTTTTGCCCCCCACTCGCCCGCATCCCTCACTCGCTCCCCACAATTTCATCTATTTAACGGCGAACGACGATGCCCTAAATTTTTTTCACATTGAGGTTTCTTCTTCCTCTCATTCTCTCAATCTCTCTTCAATTGTTTCGCAATTATTTATTTATTTATTGATGAATGAGCATGAAGGATTTGCTTGTCATCTTTCTGTTTAGCTGCTGAAGAGTTGCCCAAAAGGAACAAGTTAAAGAAAGTTTCAAATTTTCTTTTGGGCTTATTTTAAAGAAACTTGTTACCATTGGGCTATTCTCTCCAGCAGCCAAATAAAGGGTGAAATGAAGGGTTTCTGAGTTTTTGGATCGACGTCGAAGATTGAGCTTGAGCTCTTTTATTCACTGTGAAATTATATTTTTACATTTGCCTCGTTTAAATTTAATTTTAATGTTATTACGTATTGCTTTTGCATCAGTGTGATAAGAGGGAGAGCGTGGTTTAATACTATTTCATAATATTCTAAACGCTAAGAGTATTGTTGTGGCTCTAATGAGTGTTTTTGAGTCTGTGATTTGTGAATAGTGATGAGAATTGTGTTTCATTTAAATTATGATTTGATAATTTCCATGGTGGGCATGCTGTGGTGCCTGCCAGATTATTTAGAAATTAAGGTTGTAAGCAACTTTTTTTTTGAAGCTATAAATTGTACGTTGTGGTTCGTCAGGTACACGTTTTTTTATGCTATTTTCAAGAAATAAAGAGTGGTAGTTTGATAGCTTAGCTGCCTAAGATTGCCATTAGGTGTTTGTAGCTGTAATCTATGAGATTGATGGTTTTTACATGGTCCTAAAGGAGGCTTTTATATTTGGTTTGGTAATGTTGTAAATAACTAGTGGTGACATTTTGAATTTCATAATCTAGTTTAGAGGTAAGAATGGCAACTTTTTTTTTTTTGTTAGAAAAAATCCTTTCTTTTTTTCATTTAAAGATATTGCATTGCTGTCTTAGGCACACACAGGTATTTTTGTAGAGGTATTAAACCTTAGGCAGAGTATTTAACTGTCCAAGTGGCATATGTTGTCTTAGGCTACCAGTTAGAACATTTAAAAAAAAAAAATTAAAATACAAAGAAGAAGAAACAGGGGAAAATTAGTTTTTAGAGATCCTGATTATTAAGTTTGCTAGAAAAGTTTGGTAAAATGAGGCAGAGAATGTATTGAACATAAAATGTTGCTGATGATTACACTTTATTCAAACTTAGCTTATCTCATTTTTGTTTCATGTTATACTTCTTTATTTATTTAGCCTGGGAGCGGACTGATTTCAGGTAGCATTATAATGATCTGCTGTGGACTCCCTTGATGGAAATAGAACTTGAAGATCATTTTGTTGAAATATGATAAGGTCGGAGAGGAGCCAAAATGTGGTAGACAATATGGTGGGTGCTCAAGACAATCTACATGGTGGTAGTGGTGTGAATGAAAATGTGGTTGATGTTGTGGATGCGGTGTGCAGTAGAGATGGTGGCATTGATTCTTCTAAAATGGCCGTTGTGGGGCTTGAAGGGGAATCAAATTTTGAACCACGCAATGGCATTGAGTTTGAATCACATGAGGTAGCCTACGCGTTTTACCAAGAATATGCAAAGTCTATGGGATTCACCACTTCAATAAAAAATAGTAGGCGCTCAAAGAAATCTAAAGAATTTATTGATGCTAAATTTGCATGTTCCAGATATGGAGTCACACCAGAATCAGATAGTGGTAGTAGTCGACGATCAAGTGTGAAAAAGACAGACTGCAAAGCCAGCATGCATGTAAAAAGAAGACCAGACGGGAAGTGGATTATTCATGAATTCATAAAGGAGCATAATCATGAGCTTTTACCGGCACTAGCATATCATTTTCGAATTGGTAGGAATATAAAGTTAGCTGAAAAGAACAACATTGACATCTTGCAAGCTGTTAGCGAGCGGACGAGAAAGACATATGTTGAGATGTCTAGACAATCTGGTGGGTGTCGCAATGTTGGGCTTTCAAATGACATAGATAATCAATTTGATAAAGGCCGACACTTGTCTTTGGACGAGGGAGATGCTCAAGTGTTGCTTGAGTATTTTAAGCGTATCAAGAAGGAGAATCCCAAGTTCTTCTATGCAATAGATTTGAATGAAGAGCAGCGTCTGAGAAATTTGTTCTGGGTTGATGCCAAAAGTAGGGATGATTATATCTATTTTAATGATGTTGTTTCATTCGAAACCTTTTATGTTAATATGAATGACAAATTGCCTTTTGTACCTTTTGTCGGAGTGAACCATCATTACCAGCCCATGTTGCTTGGATGTGCATTCATTGCTGATGAGAGTAGATCTACTTTTATTTGGTTAATGAAGACATGGCTTAGAGCAATGGGAGGGCAAGCTCCCAAGGTTATAATCTCTGATCAAAACAAAGGCTTGAAGACTGCAATTGAAGAAGTCTTGCCAAATACGCATCATTGCTTTGCACTTTGGAATATATTAGAAAAGATTCCTGAAACTCTTGCTCATGTTATCAAACAACACGAGAATTTTGACAAAAAATTCCAGAAGTGCATTTTTAAATCATGGACTGATGAAGATTTTGATATGAGATGGTGGAAAATGGTGACACGTTTTGAGCTTCAAGATGATGAATGGGTTCGATCATTGTATGAAGATCGCAAAAGGTGGGTGCCTACTTACATGGCTGATACTTTTTTGGCTGGAATGTCCACAACTCTGCGTTCCGAAAGTTTGAACTCTTTCTTTGATAAATACATCCACAAGAAAATTACTTTGAAAGAGTTTGTGAAACAATATGGGAATATTCTACAGAATAGGTACGAAGAGGAAGCCATAGCAGATTTTGATACATGGCACAAACAGCCAGCATTAAAATCACCTTCACCTTGGGAAAAGCAAATGTCAACAGTTTACACACACGCAATATTTAAGAGATTCCAAGTTGAGGTTTTGGGTGTAGTTGGCTGCCATCCTAAAAAAGAAAGTGAAGATGGAACCATTGCAACATATAGGGTAGAAGACTGTGAAAAGGATGAATATTTTATGGTCACATGGAATGAATTGAAGTTGGAGGTTTCTTGTTCTTGTCGTCTCTTTGAATATAAAGGTTTTCTTTGTAGACATGCAATGATCGTTCTCCAAATTTGTGGTCTTTCGAGCATCCCGCCTCATTATATTTTGAAAAGGTGGACAAAAGATGTAAAGAGCAGGCAGTTGATATCTGAAGGCACAGAGCGGTTGCAAACTAGGGTGCAACGTTACAATGATTTATGTAAACGAGCCATTGAATTGAGTGAAGAAGGATCCTTATCTGACGAGAATCACAGTATAGTTTTCCGTGCATTAGTAGATGGACTGAAAAATTGTGTAAATATAAACAATTCTAACAATAGTGTTCTGGAATGTAGCAGCCACACTCATGGTCTTCGAGAAGCAGAAGAAATAAATCAAGGAAGTCTTGCTACTAAGTCAACTAAGAAAAAGAATACAATCAGGAAAAGGAAGGTCAGTTCTGGAACCAGAATTGCTAATTGATTTGCTTATATTCTATGTATCTACTGGAACTGTATTTACAATTTACAAAAAAAAGAAAAAGAAAGAATAGAAATATTGAAGAATGTCCCTTTTATTTCAGGTGCAATCCGAGCCCGATGTCTTACTTGTTGAGGCGCAAGAAAGCTTGCAGCATATGGTTTGTCCTATCTCAGTTTTTTTGTGATATAATTATTCTGTCTTCTTTGGCAAGAGTAATTATTATGTGCATCTGATACAGTCTTACAGTATTGCGGATATTGGTGTATGTAAGAGCACCTCCCCCTACTGTCTTTTAACTAGTAAATCCCATAGGAAAAAGTGTCAGATATATAGTTGTTACTCTGAAGTATGCCGGGTTGTGAATGCTCCTGCAGTATAACTGCAACATCATAATCTTGTGTTCCACCTGTAGTGCGTTTTGTTGGATTGTAATATCTTAATTTGGCATTTATGTTTGCAGGAAAATCTAACTTCTGATGGGATGACCCTGAATGGTTTCTATGGTGCACAACAGAATGTACAAGGACTGGTATGATGTTTCTTATTAGTTTTCGGCTATTTAACTAGCAATGGTATGCAGTATCCTAATCAAATATGATCTCATTTATGTTGTCATTTGACTGTAACTGATTGAAGGTACAGTTAAATCTAATGGAGCCACCTCATGATGGTTACTATGTTAATCAGCAGAGCTTGCAGGGGCTAGTAAGTTGTGCTTGAGTTATAACAATTCGTTATATGTATAAAGAATGGGTGAATGTTTCTTGAAATATTGAGTTGTGTTTACCGTAGGGACAGCTGAACTCAATAGCACCCAGCCATGATGGGTTTTTTGGGACTCAACAAAGCATGCATGGGCTGGTATGGTTGTTTTACAAAGTTGACATAAACAGACATGAAGAGAAAATGAACAATGAAAAAAGTGATTTAAATGATGAAATTTCTGTGATTACTCTTCTGTTGATGTAGGGACAATTGGATTTTCGACCTCCAACTAGTTTCAGCTACAGTCTGCAGGTTGGTTTGTGTGAGAAAGTATTTACACAGCATTCAGATTTAAAAGGCACCCTGTAATGCAAAGTCTTCAATTGTCGCACATTTTTCAGGATGAGCCCCATTTGAGACCAGCACAGTTGCATGGTAGCGCTTCAAGACATCCATAGGAAAAAGAAACACGTTTACATGGGGATTTAGTTGGGGTTCAATAAGGGGGTTGAAACTTTGATTTCAACACAGAAAAATATCAGTCCTAGATATCTAACATGTACATTGAGGACTTCCACTTTCTTCAATCGGAAGTTGTTAAATGAAATTTAAGCTTTGCCGTCAACCCCAAGTTTATATCATCTTATGAGCTCAGGTATTGATGTTAATAAGAGGGCACCTGAAGAGAGTTTGACATCTGTTGTAGAGATCCTATTCAACTGCCATACTGAAGCTGTGAAGCCATCGGAAAAACAAGAGTATTCCACTCCCTGAGGTGTAAATTTCTTGTCTTGCTGGATGAGAAATCAGATGTGCAACAGATGTGTAGGAACTATGAAATGGAATTAAAACGCAAGAAATTCTCTTGTCCTGTACACTTCATTGTTATAGAAACTGACTGTTGTAGTATCTGTAAATGATCCTTTTTTTTTTTTTTTTATGTTTGTTATTTGGTGTATTGTTGTGATATATTTTCACCTTAAATGAGAATTCCCCATCTCTCTTGCTCTTCCTTGAAATTGAATTGTATATTTTGGGCACTCTTGTAAATGTGCTTTTTATCAAAGTAGTTACCCTTTTAGCAAATGCAGAAATTTTTATTCCAAAATTCTCTGTGATTATTTTTATGTGGAGCTTCTTTGCATTAATTTATTGTTGAAATGAATTTGATGAATATTCATTGCTTTGTATTTATCCTTCTCCCGTGGGTTAAGATTTTGGGGCTGTACATCATATTTTGAGATGGGACTAAAAATGGGGGTCTCCAAAATTGAAAAATTATTATTCTTTTAATATGTAGGGTTACTAATATTGGTGTTTTATATTATAAGTAAGGTTTGTTTTTTCAAAAAAAGTATCAGAAATATTTTTCAGTTTTAATTAATCACGACCAAATTTCTTTTTTACCAAAGCTCTCTTGTACAACAGTAAGGTAAGATGGGTCCTTATAACGAATGGACTGGTTCATGCTACCGAGTATTTTGACTCAATTTTTCATATATTTTTTAATTATTCGATTAATACTAATAATGGTTGAAATTTATTAAATATTTGTAATTAATGTACTGTAATTCATGCACAACTGAGATTTAATCCCAATAATTAAAAGTACATTGATAAAAAATTGTGTAAATTTTATTTTAAAAATATGATACCATTGAACTTACCTTGTATTAATTTTTTATGCATTTGTAATATTATATATATAGTTAAATGATTTAATTGATTGTTATATTATTATTAATGGTCTTATTTCATATTAAAATAATGTACTAGGCTTATAATTTTATAAATTACATCTTATATTTTTAATTAATAGGTTTTTAATTAATAATTATCATATATTAAATAGTTTTTAATTTTTATTAATATAATAATTATATAATACGGACCGATGCAAATACTCGAATCAAACGACGTGTCACATTGTAAGTATAGTGTTATCGATAAAAGAAAAATAGAATGAAACCGAACCGCCTAAAATATTCACATTACCAAGTATGTACTGAACCGCCAGATATGTGAACCGGACGCAGTTCGGTTCAATCACGGTCTAAATTTCTAAACTCTCTCTCTTTGTTCTTGACTTCTTTCAGTCTGGCCGATGACGAGTTGCTCTTGGCGCGCCGGTACGTTTACTTACTTGTCATTCAATTATTACTTTTTTTTTTCAAACTATTTTTGTTAATAGTTAAAGTCGTTGTTTGGTTTCCGTGAAAGTTGAAGAACGAAGAAGAAAATGAAATGAAAAGTTGAAGCTTTTGTGAAGATGTTTTTGTTAGGGCTTTGGTACGAGTTAAATATCTCAAACTAAGAAGCGTGTCAGTAAAAATTAATCTCAGCTGAGTTGAAATGTTTGAATAACAGGTTCAATTTGGAGTATTTAGAGTCTCCATTCTTGAATTTCCTCAATTTTCTTTCACTTTCTGAGCAACCAAACAGAGTGTTATTTCTTTGTGAATACACTTCTCCAATTATAACACCTCAGTGAGTTGTTAACAGTGTGTTTAGGTGTTTCTTTTTACACTAATTGATTAACAAAGTATGAAACTTTTTTGAAAATTGGCCAATTTTGATGAGGATTTTAAATAAGATTTCAATTTTGTAGATGCTTTAGATGGAAAATATAATTTATTGTCAAATTTTAGATAGCTGTAACGTATGTTGATGATCCATTCTTGATATTCATATAATGAATGCATTTTTTTGTTTATATTTTTACAAATTTCAGGTGGCTTTGGTAAAATGACTTCTTCTGTCTAGTAAATTTAATTTTAGCCATGGAGATAGATCTTGAACTGCCTTCAAATGAACTGGAGAAGTTAGAAACTCAATCAAATGCAAATGATGTTATCATGGTTGGTGTGGACAGGATAGATGTTGGCAACGGAGATGAGAATTGTCCTAGGACAAGTGAACCCGTTGAGGAAGCCTGTGGGCTGAGTGCAAGTAAAAGAGTTGCTGGTAATGAGAATCAGGTGGATGTGAACATGGTTGAAGTGGATGTTGGTCATAAAGGGGTCATTTGTGAGCCCCAAAATGGTATGGAATTCGAATCAAAGGAGGCGGCTTATTCTTTCTACAGAGAATATGCTCGGTCTGTGGGATTTGGCATCACTATAAAAGCCAGTCGCCGTTCAAAAAAATCTGGAAAATTTATTGACGTAAAAATTGCATGTTCTAGATTTGGTAGCAAGCGGGAATCTAATACAACCACCGCCAATCAACGATCGTGTCTAAAGACAGGCTGCAATGCGGGCATGCATATGAAGAGGAGGCAGGATGAAAAGTGGGTTATACATAGTTTTGTAAAGGAGCACAATCATGATATTTCTCCAGATGATTTCTATCAGGCTATCAGAGGGAGGAGCAAACAACCTGGTATCATTGCATGCCAAAAGAAAGGCTTGCAGTTGGCACTTGATGATGGAGAATTGCAAATGATGCTTGAGCATTTTATTTGCATGCAGGAAGAGAGTCCTAACTTCTTTTATGCAATAGATTTGGACCATGAAAAACGTTTGAAAAGTGTTTTTTGGGTTGACGCAAAAGGTAGACATGATTACAAGAGTTTTAGTGATGTAGTCTTTTTTGATACATTTTATGTAAAGAACAAATATAAAATTCCATTTGTTCCTATTACTGGAGTAAATAATCACTTCCAGTTCATTTTGCTTGGATGTGCATTGATTGGGGAAGAATCTACTTCAACTTCCATTTGGTTAATGCGGACATGGCTTAAAGCAGTGGGTGGCCAAGCTCCTAAAGTGATTATAACTGATCAAGACAAATTCTTGAGTGAAGCTGTTGCATATGTTTTTCCAAATACCCACCATTGTTTTTGTTTATGGCATGTACTGAGTAAGATTCCTGAAAATTTGGGTTCTATTGTTGATCAGTATGAAAATTTTATGGCAAGAATTAATAAGTGCGTTTATCGGTCTTGGACGCGTGAACAATTTGAAAAGAGATGGTTGAAGATGGTTGATAAATTTGAACTTAAAGAAAATGAATGGGTTCACTCTTTGTATGAAGATCGAGAAAAGTGGGTACCTGCTTATTTGCAGAACACATTTTTGGCTGGAATGTCTACAACTGAGCGATCTGGAAGTGTCACCTCTTTCTTTGACAAGTACATGAACAGGGAAGCTGCATTCAAGGAGTTTATTGAGCAGTACAAAGTGTTTTTGCAAGACAGATATGAAATGGAAGTGGAAGCGGACTCTAAAACACGAAATAAACAACCTGGATTAGTATCTCTCTCAGCATTTGAGAAGCAAATGTCGACAATCTATACAGATACAATATTCAAGAAATTTCAGGTTGAAGTCTTGGGAGTGGTTTCTTGTCATCCACAAAAAGAAAGGGAAGATGGCACAAATGTAGTCTTCCGAGTTGATGATTTTGAAGAACGGCAGGAATTTTACGTAGCTTGGAATGAAGCAGAGTTGGATATAAGCTGTTTATGTTATTCGTTTCAATACAGAGGCTTTCTCTGTAAACATGCAATGCTTGTTCTTCAAATGTCTGGCTTTTCTGATATTCCATCCCATTATGTACTTAAGCGTTGGACAAAAGATGCAAAGATCAGTCAAACTGTTAGTGAAATACCAATCAGGCTTCATTACCGGGTGCAACGTTTTAATGATCTTTGTAAACTAGCTGTCAGATTGGGTGAAGAAGGTTGTTTATCTCAAGAAGCATATGATATTGCATTTCAGGCTCTAGAAGAAGCCTTGAAACATTGTGTGTGTGTGAATAATATTGTGAAGGGTAGTTCAGATGACAACATGTTGTCTGCTCAAGGTTTTGTTGATACTGAAGAGGACAATCGTGGCAACAATGTTGCCAAGTCATCAAAGAAAAAGAAAATGTATAAAAGAAGAAAGGTCAGCTGGGACTTTAAGATGATGCAAATGCTATTACTGTGTCTTGGCTGTTTT
Source organism: Ailanthus altissimus (assembly GCA_946807835.1). Classification (NCBI taxonomy): domain Eukaryota; kingdom Viridiplantae; phylum Streptophyta; class Magnoliopsida; order Sapindales; family Simaroubaceae; genus Ailanthus; species Ailanthus altissimus. Next base: position 743,287 of record OX327709.1, read on the forward strand.
ATAGAACTTGCCTTTAAGTAGGTTTCATTTATGTATGTAAGGTACGATCAGAAGCAGGGAGGACTATTGGACTGCAAGACAACTACCAGCAAATGGTTGGTCATATGTTAAATTCCTTTATGCTGTGCATGTAGTTTGCTGACATAAATGCCTTGAGTTGCAATATGATTTTATTGTAGAACTATCATTCTTCCATATATGCAGGACCTGATGAATTCAAGAGCACACAATCTTAATAACTGTTACTTATCTCAACAGAAAATGCAAGAGATGGTATGAACAGAAATGTTATCAAGAAAGAACTTACTTGCGTATTCTTGCTTTACTATGTGATTCTAATTCTGCAATTTGTCATTTGGGCTTCTTGTAGGAAACAGGCTCTAGAGCATCAACTCATGTTGAGTATTATCATTCCCAACAAAATATGCAAGGCCTGGTATGAAGTTCTTCTTGTCCTCACTACAATGTATAAAGTCAAAAAATTCAGTGTTGTATCTTCTACATGGAGATGATTAAGCCTCATGTTATACTTAATCACAGGGACAATTGAATTCAATTTTGCCAGTTCGTGATGGTTATTATGGCAATCAACAGGATGTAGAGGGACAGGTATCATTGTTGCATCCATTCCTATTTGATGACATCAAATAATATTATGGTAGGAGAATTTCTTATAGTTTTGACAATTTATTTTCGATAATTTTCAGGGACAAGTACGCTCCATTTCGGCACGTAGTCACTACGGGACTCAACAAAGCATGCAGGGACTGGTACTTGATTCAATAACTATTGTTGTTGAGTAAGCAATTTGGTTTTTCAGATAAAATGGTCAAGAAGAGCGTCTCATGTATTGATACATTCATATGTGCAGGGACAGCTTGGTTTTAAAGAACCAGTGATGCAAAGGTGCTTTGACATCCAGGATAGTTTGCAAGACATGGTGCACATATAAATCATTTGTCTAAATCTCATCGAGATTTCAATTTATTTCCTTTCTTTAAAAGTGAGATTCTTACACAATTGCATTTCTTACTCTCATTTTAGGACCGTTCTGCAGACTCCACCCAGTTTCATGGGATCCCATCAAAGCATTTGCAAGATAAGCACCTCTCTCGGTAGTTGAAATGCAAGTACATTTACTTCATGAGTTAATAGATACTGTCATTTAGTCTTATAACTAATGTAAATTTTTCTCTCTTTGAAGATGCTGTTTCAAATCCAAATAACTCTATGCACATTATATATGAAATCTTTCTGATGTATAAATTTTCATGGCATTGCTCTGAATTATGATGAAATTCACTATTACATAACACTGCATTCTTAACTTATTATTTCAAGTTCATTAGTGTGTTACTCAATTACATCACAGATGTAAGTGCATTTCATAAAATGAGCAACGAATGCCACTAGATCATTCGTTCCTCCTGTGGGAGTGAGAGTTAAATCGAAAATCATGTACAACACAATTAGTGAACATGACTTGGTAATGTTACAAACTTCTATAATAAACATTTGCTATTCACATTTCCGCGATTTTTACAATTCAACTTCCAAAGATGCTCTAAGAATGATAATCTCAAAATTATTTGTTGAAAACTATTACAGGATCTCCTCATTAGCAGTGTGCCTCATATGTATTTCGTGGAATGGAACACAATTGCAACTGAGCATTCATTGGACATCAAATCTCTTCCTCAACTTACACCGCAGCCCGTTCTTCGTGTGGATCGTTGCCGCCGTAACCAGTTCTACAGATTCTGGAGATCCTTTCAGCTTGATATCAAACTTCTGCAACAACATAGCCAAACATCCTTCCTTTGCTTTAAGAACCTCTTGGGTTCAAATTCATGGGGATGCTCCCAGAAGTATGGCGATCTATGGAGATTGTATACCTATGAGAACGAATATTATGTAACGTTACATGTAAAAGAATATGAAAGAGAAGCTAGAGCAAAGAGCTTAGGAGCAAAAATGCCTTAAATTAAATGAAAATAATCTTGCGCAAATTGGGCTAGTAAATTACGTTTGCATTATATCAACATCATTAGCATTCCTCGTACACGCATGGCACATCAACAATTATAACAAATAAATAGATGAATAAATAAGGCAAATTCAATCGCAGGATCTTACCGAAAGAAAGAAAGATATCGGTCCCGGCAGGAATTGGGTAACCATCTTTGTCACCATTGTATCTTCCTGCAGAATCAAGGCTGCGGCATTAACCTAGAGACCACAAGACTAATATTGAACTCATTATCGACCCTAAGGAATTGGGTGGGGCATGAGGGTATATTCATTGTTTGCATGCATCGGACAATAGTTATAACTTTTAACCTGAAAACATTTTTTCTGAAACTGAAATACTATAATTTCTGAATACATGAATGTAAAGCTCTAAATCAATATAAAGAATGAATAATGTCTATAGAAAAAATCTGTTGCGAGACTGAGGGCAGTCTCACATTAACTGGTTCCATGAACTCTTTGAACTCTCAGGAAAAAATCTTATTATGCATTGAAACCTTTTAATTATCCCAGTTCTTTTATCATGGACGGTCAATGCAGAATTCTTATACTCTTCTTTAAATTATCCAAAATCAAGCTCATCACTTTTTTCTTTCTCGATGTAAAATAGAAAGAACTATCTAAGGAGATGGAACCCATCTGGTTTCAGGGCACGTCTAATTAGTAATGGGGGCTCAAGATACAGACGAAGAGCCTCCGCAACAATAAGTCTTATGTACCTGAAAGCATGAGACATAACAGACCAATTATTGGAATGTTTTAGCACTTTCAGAAAATCTCTGTTGTGTATTCATCCAAAAAGAGTCGGGGAGAAATTATTGAATACATAAATAGATATCACTCTTGGTCGTAACAAAGGAGATGGAACCCAAAACAAATCAGAACTTACCACCGAACCCAATTTAGGAACAGTGGATGAAAATTTATTGTTAAGTTTCCAATTGCCATGTCTTTGAAACATGACTTCAAGAAATTATAGTTCCTATTTCATCCCAAATTCTTATAGAAAGAATATTGAAACATCAGGGAGAAAAAGGTTTGTGTCAGTGTATTAAAAGAGACAACTAAAATCTTCTTAAATTTCTAACTCTATCCACATCTCACAAGAATCCCAGTTACCTCAGGTTTTCCAGAACTAAGACTTGAGTGATTCACAAAGCATTTGAGTAAATATCGTCACTCTGAAAATATTAACCAGCTTCCGAGAGATATTAACACATTGTTAATAAGCAGATTCCTTTTAAATGGTAGTTTCGGGAGACCCATTCACGTAGCAATTCCAAACTTAGTTCTAATATGTTTTACAGAAATGGTGCAGCTTACCACAAGGGTCGTGATCAATGATATTTCTTAATTGCTTGACAACTCTATGAATAAATAAATAAATATATACGTGCAGTTATACAAACATAAGACAGATTCATGGAACAGCTCACAATGAATAGAATAAGTTTGCAAGAGTGGATGGCTTCGGGACATACTCCAGCCTTTTAAGTGATTCAAACTTCGTTTCTTCTGTCCAAGCACGGAATCAATCTCAGCTTGAGCTTTCCTAATTTTGGAGGGATTCTGTAGTACAGGAAATCAATATGCATCAGCATGGTCACGAGCTCTCTCTTTCTAGTTAAGTGCGGTCACTTAACTCACAAGGTAATAATCTCCCTGATGAAATGGATTCATGAGAGTTGACAAAAACCACAATACTTTATCAAGAAAAAAATGTTGCATCCAAAAGGTAGTAGTGAAAAATCATACTTGAGCAAGAAGGAAAACAACCCAAGTAAGAACAGCAGCTGTTGTTTCATGGCCAGCAATAAGCATGGTCATCAGGTCATCCCTTAGCTGTTAAAAAAGCAAATGATTTTTCACCAAGTACGTTCAAAAATGCCAGAAGGGGACACTTGCCATAAGGCAGGTTCCATTTGCTAAATTAATTTTTATTCACTCTCACATGCACAGACAAAGGATTTCTCCATCCATATTTACATGTCACACAGTAAGATAAACAAATAAAACCACAAAGATGTCTGTGGGATTGATTTAGAAAAAGAAGAACTTTGCTGATAATTCAGAATAAAGCATAGAAAAACCACTAATGCTATGTTTGAGAAAGTGATTCTTCAGCAAGCAACTCTTGCGGAAGTACTGAATTGGGAGACATAAAGATATTACCTGACGATCATCAACATCAATCAGCTCCTCGCATATCAACTAAGAAGCGCAAGAGACTCGCATCCTGCAATCTTTATAGTTACAATGCCAGAACTTCCCAAACATAAATAAACAAATAATTATACAATGCATAATAAAACAACACACCTTAAGATTTGAGTAGTCCCTATTCTGCAGCTTCTCAACACCTGTTTCCTATCATGGTATGCATATCAAATATCAAGGTTTAGGCATTGGTTCCAATAAAGGTATTGTTTTACTCAGCCAAGCCCCCAAACCCACCACCCCAACCGCCCTCCCCCAAAAAAATATAAATTTTAAATTTATAGTATTTATTTATTTAGGCATACTAAATTTTGTATTTTGCTCAAACTTCTTTCAATTTTTTAAATTAGTTTTTCTTAAAAAAAAATTGTATTTATTATCTTAACAACATAAGTGTTGATTTATATTTCTTATCTTAATAGGATAAAATTAACTTACATTTGCAAAATTAGTTATATATTTAAAATTTCCGTTTTTGACAATGAGTTTTTTTTTTTAAATTCCTATAACTTAAGTATCAGAAATAGATTTGTTTGTTGCATTATTTCACAAACTTTTCATAATAATTTCAATCTATTCTCTTTGAAATTATATTTTGTGCAGGCTTTGTCAATCAAACTTTTACTTATCTAGTGAAATTAGTTCTAACTATTAATTCAATTTAATTCTAACGATTTAAAATTAATAATAGATCAATTATATGCTTTGAGACATCACTAAGCACAAGTTCACTAATGTATTATTTTTATTTTACTATTATTATTGCTTTTTTTTTTTGGTTATATATTATGCTTATATTATAAATCTCATTATATATCTTTTTATATAAGGTGTATTTGTCTTTTTCTAATAAATAAATATTTCATCTCGTTAAGGCTTATGAAATGACACAAAAAATTCTGACAAAATTTTTCTAGTTACGTCCCTGCTTTTACTATACGCACTAGCTAGTATCTACGTGAAAAAGCAAGCTACAACAAATTCACAAGAGCCAGCTGGTAATTTTAAAGATGAGATGAGCATGAGGTTGAGCCCTCCAAGGCCTCGTATCTTCACTGGGTAATAGACATTTATGTATATAATCTCTTTCAAAAAAAAAAAATTTTTGAAGTTGAGATAACAATTGATATTTTTCACAAAAGTCACACCCATATCATACAGTAAGGGATTTTATCTTATAAGATTGAAACATCATATAATCTTCATTGCATTTCACTTGGTTCTTAATAATCTTTTCCCCTGCTGTTGGCCTCAACATTTCAGATGTTGAAAAGCTATTATGAAGTAGGCAACACTAAGGCCAAGCAGAAGCAAATTTATAGAAAAACAACTAGAGGACCACATGAAGAATTTGGGTAGCCTAGTGTGGCTGATACCTGAGTCTTACTTGTTGGTGTCATCTAGTTAAAAAGAAAACTTCTCATTTTCTTTCCTTTCAGTACTCTTGAGTTCTATAGCTGATGACTGGTTGGTCATTCCAGATTTTCTGCACCATTTATCATGTTTGACATGGCAAGGATGATGAACACAGCTACTGTCACAGATCTAGACATGTTTGCATGTATGTACAATTGTCAAATACTACTACTCGATTAAGATTGGAAGTTCAGTTGCTTGTTAAAGACTAGAGCTAATGAATGAGCACGAGTAAAATAACTTTGTCTATTTATTTTTTTCTAGAAAAATAAACAGCACACTCAGAATTCTACACATTTCTGCTGGTAGAATTCTGCTTCAAGATCCAACTCGATTGAACTCCCTCCACGTGAGTGCTCTCCTTCTAGAAGTTTCTCAAGCTTCATTGTAGAGAACTACATAGTATTTTGAAAGAAAGTTAAAGAAGTAGCCCCAACAACTATATACAATTGTAGATGTAGCTTAAAATGGGAGATAAATGTAAACCAAATCCTTTCCTACTCCTAATGTAAGCGGAGTTTGAATACCAAACCTCCTCTACCACCCCAAAATCATACCAATTAAACCAACTAAGACCCACCAATGTGTTTCAATGTAAAAGAACTACACCAACCAAAAATCTATGCATATACGAAAGACTCTCGAGTTTGGTGAAAATATTTGAATGCACATTATACCAATTCATTCGCATACCATAAAAACCACAAGAGTGCTTCCTCTCACATTCACTATTTTAATTAATCTAATTCTATCAAGATTCCTACCTTTCATTTAACTTTTTTTTCTTCTTATAATTTCTCATTTATTTTTACATGCCTTGTGATATTTTACCACCACTCATGAGCATGTTATCCTCAAATTGGAAGGTACAAAATCTTAGTTACGATCATGATGCAGGTCTAAAAGAATTTCAGTGCCAATGCAAGCAAAGGATGGGCGAAAAAAAAAAAATAGTAATTAAAAAATTAAATTGAACCGATTGGTTCAGTCCCGATTTGGTTTCTTTTTGAGAAAATCGACCGATCCTGTTCGATTTTTCCAAAAATAATAATTGAACCAGAAATTTAGTTTTTTGTAATTATTTAATAAAAAATTTAAATTTATCTCAAATTAAATAAAATTTAATTTATGTTAATATAAAATAGACCCAAAAATTAGGTCAAAAAAGTAATTAAAAAATTAAATTGAACCGATTGGTTCAGTCCCGATTTGGTTTCTTTTTGAGAAAATCGACCGATCCTGTTCGATTTTTCCAAAAATAATAATTGAACCAGAAATTTAGTTTTTTGTAATTATTTAATAAAAAATTTAAATTTATCTCAAATTAAATAAAATTTAATTTATGTTAATATAAAATAGACCCAAAAATTAGGTCAAAAAATAATTTATTAAATTATCTAGACAAATGAATTAAAAAAACCTATAATTTAAAATAAAACAATAAAAAAACTCAAAAAATAGTCCAAATTTATAAAGACTTATATAATATATAAGAACAAATTTAGTGGTTTATGTAATGTGTAATGAAATTTTTTGATTATATAATATATAACGTATAATGTAACGTGTAATATATAGTAATTTAGTCAATTTAATTTTTTAAAAACTTATATAATAAATAAGAATAAATTTAGTGGTTTATGTAATGTGTAATGAAAATTTTTATTATTATATAATATACAACGTATAATGTAACATGTAATATATAATAATTTAGTCAACTTAATTTTAAAAAAACTTATATAATAAATAATAACAAATTTAATTATTTATGAAATGTGTAATGAATTTTTTTATTATATAATATATAATGTGTAATGTAACATACAATATATATTAATTTAGTCAACTTAATTTTTTAAAGACTTATATAATATATAAGAACAAATTTAGTAACTTATATAACGCGTAATAAAAAAATCTATTAAATTATTTGGACAAATAGATTAAAAAAAAGTCCACAATTTATAATAAAAAAAATTAAAAAGAAGCCAAAAAAATGGAAAAAATTAAATCAGACCAAACAAAAAAAATTGGTTCGGTTCAATTTAATTTTTTTATTTAAAAAACTGATTTCAATTTTACATATTTAAAAATTTAACCCAAACTAATTCGATTTAATTTTAATAAAAAAAAACTAAATCGAACCAAATCTTGCCCACTCTTAATGCAACGCCCCTTACACATCCAATAATGAAAATGCATGCACACACAAGCACACTACTCTAGACCAAGAAAATACGTATTTGATATTGCTCACTGCTTCTCCTTTGTTTCCAAGTGTCAAGGTCTGCAGGTAGTAGTCCTTTTTCCATTATTGGTTCTAGAATATCAGCAAGAACCCCCTAATTAAAATATGATGACTGGTGTAAATGGATAATGTTGAAGGAGGAAACGTCTTTCTCCCTCTCGAGGTTATGTTGAAGCAAAGAGTCTCAAATTCAACTTAGAACTTTGACCTCTTTATGCAGCGGAATAACCTGTTAATCAAATAAAAGATAATAAGAATTCAAAGCAGAATATAAAATAGCATAACACAATCTTACATGGTTCAATTAATTGCTTATGTCCACGGTGAATCTAAGGATCCTAATCTCTCTTATTAACTCCCTAGAGATATTACAAAGAAAATCCAATTTGAAGAACCCTCAAAAGGACCAAATATTTAGTGAACCCTTACTCTACCACGAATAATGATCACCCAAACGACGGTTCCACCCTAGCGCACACAAGCACTTAGTATCTACCTAATTCTTCCCCTCTCTTAGAGTCTCTTTTAATGCTTAATCTCAACTAAAAGGTTTACAAGTGTTTATATATGGTGTATTTCGTGCCAACTAATCTTATTTCTTGTAGGAGTAAGAGTTCGCTTGTTTTGAAAGTCTAAAAACTTTTCAAAATTAGAAATCCTGAAAAAAACAGACTTCTGATGCGTTTGGCACCGCGGCACTGGCCAAAATTGCGCCCAGTGCCGCGGTGCTGGGGTGCTGTCCTAGGCGCCGCGGCACTCAACCCTAGCAGCGCCTATCTGCATTTTCTTCATTTTCTTCGCGTCTTCGAGTCTCGTTTCGCTTCCTTCTTTGTGTCCCACACATCTTAAATTTCTCCCTATCTTATATATTCTAGACTTCTTATGACTTTTCACTTTAATTTTTCAATAGATAAAACAAAATAAATACCTCAATTTAACCTATGAAATATTACTACCAAGCAAGCAATCCTAGAAAGGATAAATAAATGCCAGTAAACTGACATTCTAAATGTAACACTAAATTAAATCATAAAAATCTTACTAACGCGAGGAAGTCAAAAAGTTCCACGAGTGTACCTTGTCATAAGAAAATGCATTTCTCGAGGAATATGTCTTGCAACAATGGGATCTGATACAACAACAAATGCTTTCGGACCAAAAGCAAGTTTATACACTGAACCATGCTGCAAAATTAACAAATTTCAGTATAAAGAACAAAATATAAGTCTCTAAGTAGTCATCAAAAATCAAAAACCAAAAGAAAAGTATTTGATGAGAGATAACAGTATGCTACAATTTGGCTGCAATGGTTAAATATCAATGCATTTCACAGTCAATCAAACAACAGTTATAGCAGGGTAAACAAGCAACGCCATGAGGAATTCACAGTACAAGAACTCATGTGAAAGTTTGGCAGGTCGATTAAAGCATCTATGAGAAAATTAGTCTAAAAAGTAAGTTACTAAGCACCTCCAAGAACCAGTCGTATAAGGAGAAGAAGAGAGGGCGACCAAACAAATCAGAGACGGCGCCTTCAGCTATAGGCATGGAACCTAGACTTTCCCCACTTAACAAATTGGTAAGAAGGTTGCTTGCATTGTCCAATAGATTCCTTTTTGTTTTTGGTTCATTAGTACTTGTGGATTGGCATCTACATAACAACAGTTCACGAATTTGACAGAAAATGAAACAGAAAATGGAGTCCAAGCTCAACCCAGAAACAAAATGCTCGAGACTTAGCTCAGCTGCTTAAAGATCAGTCCAAAGTTAAACAATGTAACCAATGTTTCCCAGCAAAGTATATCCAGCTCCAAAACCATATTCAATATTTCAAAATGAAAAAAAAAAATATACAACTTGTGTGAGAAACCAAGCAAGTACCTAATAAATGGAGACCCTTTTGGCTTAGGATTGAGAGGATGAGTACTAGTACAAGTAGAGAAGTTTAAAAAAGAGCCTGTTATAAGAGGTGGCTTCACCGATTCTTCAAATCCCAAACATGGCTGTTAATTATCTTCACAGAGAGCATGGCTTAGCAAAGTTGGTTGAGCTCCTCAGATCTCATATTTTTATTTGGATTTGACTTTCTCTCTTTCGAGTGGTGCGTGAAAAACTAAATATTTTATAATCCCTTTTAAAAAAAAAAATTATCTCCACATTAAAAACTTTATAGTCTATACACATACATGTCCCAGGTCAATTTGTGAACTACATGTGAATTTGTAAGTTATAAATACAAGCCTATGCTTGTTTCTTGAGGTATCAATAAAAGGGTTTCCTTAACGAGTCTTATAATATTCATAACACTATTTTCTTTAATATTATATATATATATATATTGGGGATAGTAAAATTTGAATTCGAGTTTAATTTGAATTCGAGTTTTGCTCAACTCGAGTTCAAATTTAAATTTTTTTCATGAACTTAAAACTTATATTTTTCAGAATTTGAATTTGAATTTAGGTTGGATTCACGTTTTGACCCGAGCTAGATTTGAATAATTCGAATACAAATTTAATTTTATATTTTATATATTTTTTTTAATTTTTAAGTTAAATTTAAAATTTTAAGATATTTATTTTATAAATTAATATTCATATATTAAAAGATTACGCATTAATTGAGGATTCTTTAAAAAAAATTTGAATTTGAGTCGAATTCTCACAAAAATCTTAATCCAAATCTAAAAATAACCTAAATTTTCTAGGTTAGATGTTAATTCAGATTTAAATCCAAATTTTTTCAAACTCAAATTCGTGTTCGGATAAAATTGCTTGTACAAATAATGAATGTAATATGCTATCATATGCTCCCACTAAATCCCACTTCTAAAGTTTTAAGGACAAAAGGTGAAGCTACAGCTTGACAAGTGCTTTCCACTTCCCCCACTTTCCCCTTCCACATTTCCTTCAATTTTGGGTGGATGCAAAGAGTTTACAATGCACCTTCTCTTTAATTTTATTATAAAAGATTAATTGTATTTTGAACAAAATTGATTTTTAAAAACTTGTGAGTGCGTGCAAATTTTAATCTAATAATAAAAATTTTACAGTACACTTTTCTCTAATTTTATAAAAAAAATTCAATTTATAAAAAAGTGAGTGTTAAAATTTTTTTAATTGCGTACAAAATTTCAATCACATCTCTTACATCAACTTGAGAAGATTTATTCATAAACCAAATGACACTATTTTGTAGGTTACATATATAAAGTACTATTTCAAATTAATCCAAATAAATTTCTTATTAATTGCAATAAAATTTTGACTATAAATAAGAGTGCTAATATGTAAATAAATAAATAAATATATATATATATATATAATACGAAACTTACAAAGTTAAGAGACAATTAGTATCCGAACTGATATCATATTTAATATATTTATTATTGATTAATGTTATATAACTATTATATAAATAAATATTAAAAATTTAACAAGTACCAATTATGTGGTGATAATTAATTAATAATGTCATGCCCCAAACTCAAAAGACCCGACACACAACATCACTTACATTCATTCAATGTATGTGTATTCATAAATAATATTACACAAAATTTCAATCTTTAATCTAACATAAGAATCCTTAACAAGTTGTTAATAAGTTCAACACATAACATAACATAAAAACATAAATTTCTATTGACAATATTTAAATATTTATTTTAATTTCTTTCAGAATTATAACAATTGAATTATGACTGAGACAATTAGTAAATCGGATATACGCAGAGTTTTCTCAGAGATTAACACTCTACTACGTCACCAATAGCAACTTTGTTACCGGAAGCCCAGAATATATTCATTGCAAATTCTTACTTAAAATCATCCAATAACTACACTTGATGAAATTTAAACTAAATCCAACCACATACAATAAAATAATACATAAGTATTTATTTAATAGGGACAAATCAAATATCATATCCCACGTGTCCCCAAATGAAACATTCAGTAACCTAGTAACTTAGGGAACCCAAGGAATAGCAGAAGTCTTGCCAAATCCGCTAAGCACACATGTACCTTATTTACCTGAAATCACTATAAACTATAATGAGTATAAAACTCAGTAAGCATACTAGTTTTTAATATATCAAATACAAATACATATATGTACACAATGCATGTGTATAATATGCTGTGATAAACCAAAATCATAATTTTATCAAATCACATATCATGTAAGCGCTTACACATTCTTTCAAAACATATAATAGGAATACCATCACTCAACTACTACTTAGTAGGACTTACATATCACATATTACATAATGAGCAAAATGTCACTCTTAGGTGACATACCGTATGAGAGAAATAGTACAAGTGAGGTTTTTAAATTACACATATATAATGCTCATACTTGAAGGTAAAAGCCAAACCCTCACTCTGATCATTGGTGAGTTCTCTCACATGCACCAATACGTCATCACACGAATATAATGACTCACTATTCCTTTAGGTACCAATAGGATCCTCCCTACATACGGAATATATAATATATATCAATCTCAAAGGAAATGCCACACATAAAGGCTCCACAAATTACATAAAATGCATACTAAGTTAACAGTGAGTTCAAGCATCCTTAAAATACAAAATATTTCTCATGGACATATTACACTTCAAACGCTCTCTTTGTTAAACACATTTCACTTTGAAAGCTCACTTTCAAAAACACATATATGTCATGTATGTCCATGCTCACATTCATAAATACATATCTTTACATTTCATATCAAAATATACTTTGATATAATATAAACATATTCCTAACCACATTTACAAAATCATACAAAACAATTACTATGTTTATTGTGATTTCAGTAAAAAGTCTAGTATACTTACCTCTTAACACTTTCAGCTACAAGGCTTAAATCTCTTTAACCTATCAATGGAGATTAATCCTTTCATAAGCCTCACAATTCACACAAAATACTTTAAATATCTTACAAAATTATACACAATGCATTTATCATATCAAATTGGTCTAAATACTTGGTTTCTCAAAACCTGGCATTCTGACCACTTACACTTAACAAAATTTTCTAATACATCAAATGATGTCCAATTACTCAAAAATCAGAATATATCATTCTTGACTCATATATCCTTCTTATATATGAATATTATATCAAAATTCCTACAAAATTCATTCCATACACACCATCGAATCCAAACTACTAACTTGACAGGATCAAGATATTTACTGAACAGTATTCTATCTCCCAATTTTATAAAATCATATACTAACTTAAAAATTATAAAAATACCACAGAGTTACTCTTAACACATATTGCAATCCATGATAAATATTGCACTTCAAAATCACTGCCAAAAGTATTTGAAAACTATTTTATTCTATAGCTTTAAAAATCTGTTAATCAAATATTACAATGAGCTGATACACTTTAAAAAAATTATAACAATTTAACCACATTGATCTAAATTCTTAATTCTGAGTATATCATATTAGACATATAAACTTATTATATTCCACAAATTCATAATTTTTAAAAATCATTCAGCAGGCCAAAAATTGTTAGCCACTGTATCATACTGTTCACACAAGAAATTTTCAGAATTTCAGGGTCAGTTTGGTAAATTCACAATAAATTCAATTTCTGGAATTTTCAATCGATTCAAAGTCTCAGATGATCCTAAACATGTCTAATTTCATATACTCAAAATTCAAAACCAGAATCGAATCACAACAATTTATAAAATTCTTGGATCAAGAGATTATCAAGCAGAAATTCTACAATTCATCATGATTTATCAAGCTATCTACATAGATCATCATCAATTCTCACAAGAACTTACGAAATACACATCAAATCCTCAATTATACATATTTTTAGAAATCAAAACTTAAAGGAATTAACTTAATTAACACCAATACATTGAGAAATAATTGTGATATACTTCTTAAAATCCAAAATTCTAATTTCTTCTTCTCTTTTTCTCCCCTCTATTTTTCTCTTCTCTCTCTCTAAAGGGATAGCTCGACTCAAAAATGAGTAAATAGGGTTTTAAAAGTGTATTTTTATACTAAGAGGCTAATTTTTTATATTTACGAATTTATCCCCAAAACTTTTAAAATATTATAATTTAGTCCTTAAAATAAATCTAAAGTCTTACAAATAAACCCAATACTAATAGTATGTCCTTAACTTATACAAACACTACTAATAACAATATATAAATTAAGTATCAACCACATACAAATAAAATATGTATATTTATATATATATAAATACATATTCTTACCGATTGTGGATACTGGTTACTATAGATAATATATTAATTGATATACAAACTAACTATCGTGTAATATTTTATTATATTTTTGAGTTAGAATAAAATATATGGGATAATTCATAAAAAGTCCAAGTTTGATAATGGCCTATGGTACGCCTAATAAGAAATAAAAAAATATTTTTTAATACAAATATTATATTTAAAAAAAATTATATTATTATGATTTAAATATTAATTAATTAAATATTATATTTAAATAATTACAATATTATAATTTTAATTTTAATTAATTATAATAATATATTCTACTAGTACAATTAATATAAGACTATTGAAAAGATTAAAATTGACTTTTCAATAAATGAAAATATTAAAACTGTTTTAATTTTTAATACGATTCAAACTTTTAATGTAAGCCAACGGGGAACCGACTATGCCCCGCAACTGGGGAGACATTTTTGAATCTTCGAACGTGCAGCAGCGCGTAGAGACAAGAAGAGTAGTCAATTTAAGGTAGCCGCAGATTGAACAAGAAGAAACGGCATTGAATTAAATATATAAAAACATCGGCGGCCTTTGCACGTGGGAATCACGCCGTCAAATTCGTTCAAAACGACATTCATTTGTTAGGACGACGAGAACTGATCCAAAGCTGTCGGCAAATTCTGTAATTAAATTACATATTGTTAGGCCAAAATCAAATGCTTGAGACGATGTTAGCATGACCTTGGGTTGGGCTGGAGGGATATCCAAGCCAATAATGTTTTTAAACCAACTATGTTTTTATTTTTTTCTTTTTAGTTTTTTATTTCATATTTACCATAATTTTATTAATACCATACAAATAAAGAAAACAAATGAAAACTAAAATTAACATTTTTTTTGTTATATAAATATGTAATAGTATTATCTTATCTATTTTTTTTAATGAAAATTTCATTACTCAATAAGTAGAACTATTACAATCCGAAAAAACAAAAAGAGAAATATTGCTTGGGATTGATCTCAATCATATAAAATGTGAATCACAAGGCACAACAAAATTTGTCATAGCATGAGCCACTTTATTGGAGCTCCTAAGAACTTAATTTGTTTACTTTTTAATGTTAAAAAAATGAAAATTGTAATTTTGGAACATAAAAATTCTAACGATAAGACGAAAAATCTTTGTAGCATATATTTTCTATTCTATGAGAATTCTTGATTGAGTAACGTTGATGCATTTTAAAATGTGGATTAATTAGACCATACAATATTAATTAAATAAAAATAATGTTATTTTTGAGTTATGCGACAACTAAATAAATGTTATGTAGCTCAATTTTTTTTATTTTAAAAATGTATAGTTGTTTGCATCTAATATAAACATCTTAAATAATTCTATTTATCTTTTTATTTTACTATTTATTTTTATATATTTAATCCACACATAATATCATTCTTAGAGTTTATTTGGTATAACTGTTATGGCTTTGTAGTGAAAAAATATTATAAAGGAAAATATTAGTTACTATAAAGAAAAAATAAATGTTTAATAAATGCCTTGTGAAGAGAAAGTAGTATTTATCAAAACACTTTTAATTATTATATTTTTAAAATCAAGATTTTTTTTTTATATCAAACATATTTTAAGTGTGTGTTTGGTTGAATGTTTTTTTTACTGCCTATAAGAGTTTTTTTAATATTAAAAGCTCTTTTTAAATTTTAACATTTGGTTGCAATTAAATAATTTTTTTAAAAAATTAAAAGGATTATTTTGCCTTTATTTGCAAATGTTTAAAACTAATGCTTTTTTTATATGTGTATTGACACTTAAACCCTTTTAATATTCTTCTAATTCTATAATATACTTTAATAAAATAAACCTGATTCAACTAATATATTTTTAATAATTTTGTTGAAAGCTATCATATCTCATATCTTTACAACCATTATATCTCTACAATACTTTATCACAATTTTTTTTTTTTTTGGTTATAGGTGTGCAATATGTTATTTTATTTCTTATTTTTATTTTAATCACAATAATTTATTTAATTTGTTAATTATTATGTATTAATTTTATTTGAATTGTTGTTAATTTTTATTTATCAATGTTTAGAGTTCTAATTATTTTGTCCATTATTTCATAATGATCATAAAACTAAATTTTAGCTCAACTCATTTTTTGTATTGTTCATAAAAATATGTTTGTAAATTTTAAAGATTAAATTATAAAATTTATTTTATGTAAAAAATAATGAGTTGTTTAGAATTTGAATAAAAACTTTTATTAAGTGTCTTTTTTTTTATAATTTAATAATTAATAAACACTTTTAACAATGTATAATTAAACAGTTTACTATTTTAATTTTTTTTTTTTAATTGACAACTAAATGACTAATGATATTTTTTTTAAAGTTATACTCCTAAAAATTCTACTTTTAAAAACTCTATTTAAAAAGTCTAACCAAACGAGCATTAATCATACACAAAATATAAGAATTTACGTAATTTGATAAATTGCCTACGTTTACGATGGATTAATGATCCTAACTTCTTTTATTACACAATGATTATTATGAATAACTCAATGATTACTCAAGAGATTTGCAAAAAATACATAATAGAACGAGTTATCCTAAAGTTTATAACAACCTTTTTCTTGCACTAAGCACTTCCTAAACTCTCTATTTTTATTTTTTTTTGCATACTTAACCCTAAAACATAACAAGAGTTTATATAGGCTCTTAGACGTCTCAAGAAACCATAATTAATTTGAAATATAAATTCACATGCAAAAGAATCCTAAACTAACTTAAAGATAGAAAACAACCCTAGAAACCAAAACTTGGCATCGTGACTTGGCCTAATGTCAATCCTCAAATGTTCTCAAGCATTTCTTTTGAACACTTGGCGTGTAACAAGGCTTTCAAGAGGCTATTTAGCCAATGGAGAGTTACATGAGTTGAATTTTTTAGAAGGCCAAATTGAGTTGGGTTAAGTTCACTACTTTAGGGTAGGTAGGAGAGTATTCTAGAGATGACACATTTCTTAAAATATACTTGTAGTAGGTGGCATCTTTGAAATATTCATTTGTATATTTTTTACTTTAGATATGGATCGTTAGATTAAGTGAATCCCCACTATCCATTGTACATAGCTTTAGTTATAAATAAATGGAACTTTCATTTGAGCAAACCATCATCCAAACTTGTAATCCTCCAAATTGTAGAAATCCTCTACATTTGTAATTTTCTTAGCTTTGTAATATTCTCTTTAGTTATAATATTGAGAGTATTCTTTCAAACACTTATTGAGCAATTCTTTCAAATACTTATTGAGCATTTCTTTCATCTCTATCTTCGGGTTTTGGTATTTTCTAGACTACATAGCACTTGAAAGTGTCTAAAGCTGTACGGTTCCAAGCAAATTCGTAACATGTAGTATCCAACGTTAGTCAGTCCATGACACTAAGTTGGGCCACAATGTCCAGCTACTATCAAATCGTCTTGGTTGCATTCTA
Source organism: Ailanthus altissimus (assembly GCA_946807835.1). Taxonomy (NCBI): domain Eukaryota; kingdom Viridiplantae; phylum Streptophyta; class Magnoliopsida; order Sapindales; family Simaroubaceae; genus Ailanthus; species Ailanthus altissimus. Next base: position 760,970 of record OX327709.1, read on the forward strand.
AGCCTTGTCTTACTTTTAGATTCCTAATTCTATTCAAGTTTCATCCATCTGACGCATTCTCAACTATATGTTGTCTCCTCATTAGTCTCGATTCAAAATCACACTCAAATGTATTTTTTAATTACCAATTTTTTACAAACCTATCTTTGATTTACATTCACTAAGAAGCTTGCTAAGATCTATTCACTCCATATCACATACTCAATTTTATAGTGTTAATTTCAGTTAAGTCTTTACATATACTAGACTTAACTGAGGATAATGACGTAGGTTTCCAAAAATCTAATTATATACCGTCTAGGGTAGCTTTGGTGTTATGATCTCACATGTCCATCTTGACTTTAAGAGCATTCTTAAGTGCACAATGACCACAAAAGCTCGATGGCTGAAACTTATTCTTGTGAACAACGCCCATATAAATTTATTTAGACATTTTTTTCACTCTGGTGAGTTAATTTTCAATTCTATTTCTTAGTTTGCATCATCTCAACATCAACAATAATAAATGTTGAACCATACATAGCATTTCCGTTTAACACATACAACTCATTATGCTTCTCATCCTTTATTATCACCACAAAACCTTTAATTACTCTCAGTATTCCTTTTTTCATATTTGAATGAACATACTACTTGATTTAACATACTTAGAGATGCTAAGTTCCTCTTGAGATCAGAAACATATCTTACACCTAATAATTCCCTAACTTTTTCATCATGCAATCTCAATATAATACTGCCAACTTTAATAACTTTACAAGCTATATTATTAGCCATTTAAACCTTTGTTACCATTAATAGATTTATAATTGGTAAATAATAATCTATCAGGACACTTATAAAAATTACAGCTAGAATCAAATATCTATTCACCAACATTCTTTTTTATCAAAAGCTATCAAAGCTTTTGCAATATCATAGTTATCTTTATAGACTATCACAACATCACGTTCCTTTATCTTGGCCTTTCTCTTTAGGCAATCCTTTATGAAATGTCATTCTGTTTTTTTTTCAACCATTCTCACTGCCGTCAAGACTATTGCAGTATTAGTAAGCTCTGATTTTTTCTCTAATTTCTTTTAAGTTCAACGAGACTTTAACATCAGTCATTATTAAAAACTCTTTTTCATACAAGAAGATGTACTCATACTTGGTTGGTAGAGAACTCAACAAGATAATCGCGTTGTCTTCACCTTCTATCTTGACGTTAATTGTCTCAAGATTAATGCTAATCTTATCAAAGGTATTAATATGGTCTTTAATCTTTTAGCAATAGATAACTGATACAACTTCTTCTTAATGTGCAGACGATTTGTCAAAGACTTCGTTATGTATAGATTATTAAGTTTTTTTCAGAGGCTAATTATAATCTTCTCTCCAACAAATATTTTTAACACTTCATCACTCAATGGCAAAACAATACTACTATAGGCTTTCTTCTGAATATTTTTTATGATCAGGATTAGATCTTGATGTCCCAAGCTTCTTCTTATTATTTGTTATAACAAGAGTCTATTCAAAAGTCGGATCAAGCCTTTAACTCACCAATAAAATCATCACATTCACCTTCCATTAGTTGAAATCATTCTATCTATTAAACTTCTCAAGTTTATACTTGTGAGTTGTTATGGTTGATCAATTATTAGCTCTAATACCAATTTATTAGGGTTTGCAGTAGAATTTACCCACAAGTATTTAAGAATTACAAATGATCACACAACCAAAATAAAGAAAAGTAATCAATCACACACATAAGTTATAAGAATTTATGCAGTTAGATAAATTACATCCATGATAGATCAAGAATTCTAGTTTTTTATTTATTACTTAGTGATTATCACTGTTGGTCCCATTATTTATAAGTTCAACCAGTTCACGCATAACCCAAGCCTATAATTCAAATCTTATTAAGATATTAATTGTTTAGTTATTATTCTACTTAAATTATTCTCCCTTATCTGAAACAAGTTAGGAATCCTATAAACTAAGGATTATAATAAGCATGCTACCTTATTATTATTCATTCACAATTCATTTATCATTCATCATTCACAATTCACAATTCATTTATCATTCATCATTCAATTCATTATGCACATACACTCTATGCCAATATTTTATACCTATATACAATTTATTAACCACTCTCCTTCTTGTCCTTGAGACACTCTTACACGTTAACATTTTTATTTATTTTTTATTATCAAGATTTGACTTAAGCATCGGAGTATTTTTTCTTATAGAAGGATAGTACTTTTTCTGTAAATTTGAAAAGATATAAGGGTAATGAGATAATTATTTTGAGACTCCAAATCAAGGAACTTCAATCATAAATCACTCAATAATCACAAATATCACTCAAGAAATTTGTAAGGAATACACAATAGAACGAACTCAAAAAAGGTCTATAACAACACTTTCTCACGCACTAAGCACTCATTAAGCTCTATATTTTCACTCTTCTTGATGCATACTCTACTTTAAGATATGACAAGGGTTTATATAGACGCTTAGATGTCTCAAGAAATCTTAATTCAACTTGGCATAAAAATCTACGTGCAAAATAATTCTAAACTAACTTAAAAATGAAAACAACCCTAAAAACTAAAACTTGACGCCATAGTGAGCTAACACTGGGACCTGACGTAGGCTGGGCTGCAGCGCCCAATTACTGTCCAGGTCGGGGCTGTGGCCCTAAGGCCTGGAAATCGCTTTCGTTGTGTCTGAAACCTCTCCTTAATTTTGACTTTCGGTTTCTTTTCAAGTCTCATCCATCCAGAACATTCTCGACTACGTATAATCTTCTTACACTCAAATGTGATTTTTAATCACTAATTTCTATATATAAAGGATAGTGTAAAAAATCATTAAAATTCTTTCTTTTTTTTTTGTGACCGAAGCCAATAAGCCATTAATTAGTTAATTAGCTTTGTTATAATATACATATAGAAACATATGAAGTGTAATAATTTAGTGGGTTACATAATTTAGTATATAGAGAATAATACTAGTATGTGGTACTATATGGTTAATTCAAAACTTTAGCTTAATTTATAATGCATTAACTATCGGGGATATAATATACTAGGTGTATGTATGTGTAATAGTATTTATTGCATAAAATACGTATGTCATACATATTTAACAATGCGGAATAATTAAATCATATAATAAATAATATATTAATTATATTAATATATTTAAAGTGTTGAGAAATCACCATAACATGTAATGTTATATATGTGTATCTTGGGAGTCCACCTGAAGACCAACTCGTTGACAGTTCTAGTCACCAACTCGGTGGGCTTGGTAAGCTAGAACAACAACTCCAAATCTAGCACTGGGCTTAACTTTTAAATCCTTTGAATTTATTTTTCTCTTGATAAACTCTTTGGTCAATAAAATAAATTTTTGTGTTATTGTAATTGGTAACCAATAATATCTAGCATAAAAATTAATCTCAACACTTGAAATTAACTCTTAAATAGATCTATATCCCTTTAATTTTGCTAAATATTTGACCGGCCACCAACATTTTCAAGAAACGATAATATTTGCTTCTCTTGGCAACAAAGGAAAAAATGAAACAATTTCAATTTTTCATCCGCACGGCGCACACACATTTTACACATTATATATCTCACTTATAATATAATAATAATAATATAATATATTATAATATTAAAACAAAGTCACTTATTAAATAAATAATATTATTATATAAAATAAATAATGGATGGCAACTATATGTCATCTTATAATATAATAAGATATTATGATTATTTAATAATTAAATAATTATTGTGTAAAATAATCATTTTATTCATCGTAATAATTACCAAGTCTATCTTTAGTGGGTCCCATCATACCTATACTTAGATAAACTTAACTTAGGGTCCACAATGCGCCACTTGGCATTATACAATTAGTAAATAATAATTATTATATTTAACGCTTAAATACAGACACATACGTATTCCCGTAGTAGTGCTGGGTATTACTAGATTAAACAATTTAATCTAGTACGCTGCTCCAGTGCATAACGACTATACTCTATATTGCTGGACTCCCTAGGTACATGCCCAATTCGTCAAATGGAACTATTCCATGAGTCCGTGAACATTATCCCACTCACACGTCATGAAAATATAAATCAACACGTCGACCATCCAAGCTGAAGTCACAACGCATACGTATAGTCCTTTCGTCATAATATCCTAAATGTGTGGGGATATAGATTATCACCGTCAAATCCCCATGTGCTCATCTATATCATATCCCCAGACTTGTATCTCACTGAACAATATGTGCAAACTTCTTTGTCATATTGTTACACTCCGATGGAAACTCTTTCCCGGGATTAATGTTTGTGGCCACAAAACTTCTGATATACAGTCTCGAAGCATCTGGATATTTAACTCTCCTATGCGATATCTGTACACACCGGACTCCATAAGCATCGGACCCCATATCTGTACACACCGAATCCCATATCTGTACACTCTCGAGCTGATGGATCCCATATCTGTACACACCGGACTCCATAAGCATCGAATCATACCCAGTGACACTTATCGATCACACCATGAAAGGTCTGTGATATACGTAGAACTAAAATATAGTAGATCACTTACAAGCCCACCGTGGCACTCAAGTTAAATTACCACATATACTACTCAACTCGAGAGGACCCTTTGTTGACGACTTACATAAGGTGTCTATCGGAGGCCATCGTGAGTTTGTCCAATATTCAGTCCTAACTGGATACTCATATGTCAATACGAGCTCCAAGTTTACGGTCGGCTAGGAACAACCATCTATACCTTATAGGTACGACATATGCTAATCTATCTAAAGGTATCCACCGACAGACTCGCATCGGTAGAAATAGATCATGAACAATATTCGAGAACATACTTATGCAACTGACATTTTTCGGTACCTGATTGCAACTCTTGCAATTATACAGTCACTAGTATATTTTCAGGTCCATGTCCCATTACAGATAAGGCTCAAACTCTTAGATCTTCGCTGAGTATTATAACCAGCTAACAATTAGCTATGCTAATATTTAGCATTTATATTTCTTAGTGTGGTCAACTATAAGCTCTGATCTAAACTCTTTTAGATTATATCTGAATTCCTTCAAATTATATAATGTCTGTAATATTATATTGCATAGTATTATTTAAATAAGTATTAGCAATAGGAATATATACATATATAAATACATAAATATATGTACATTTAAGGATAGTACGTAAACACTAACTCTAACACTAATATAATCTTGATACTTGTTTAAATACTCATTATATGGTAAGTTTTATAGTCTACTAAATTTATATGTATATGAATTATACTACACTTTTGAAATAATATTTTAAATTAATGTGTTAAATAATTATTAAATGACAAAATAATACAAATTTTAAAATCACACATTATATTATTTTATTATTTAATAATTATTTAATATATTATTTATAATAAAAAAATTTAAAATACTAAAAAATAATTATAGCATTATACTCTCTCTCTTTACACACACACACACACATATATATATATATAATATATATATAAATATATATATATATATATATGTATACACATGCGGTGTAAAGCCCTTAATTAAAATTGGAAGATACATAGGGTGTTTCCTCTCTCTCAAATCTCATCCCAACACCCACGTCCATTTTTAAGACTCCAAGTCAGACCAATCACCTACCACAGGCGAGAAGTCGTGTGCTGACGTGGCCGGCATGATGGTGATGTCATCATCACCATAATCGTGGTCGTCGTCATCATTATCATCGACCAAACCCATTTTACATGTTGCTTCTAGGAAACCAGCCATGCATTATTAATATTTTCAAAACCTTAATTTGAACTCCATATATACATATATATATATATATATATAATATTAAACTTCCAGAAACCCTGGTTGTAAGCCCTAAATATAATGGTTCCAAATCAGAGGTTTGACAATTCAGCTTATAAATTTAACGAATCAAATGTTAACGATTAACCTATTCTAAGATTTAATTTAATACTAATAATGTGTTGATTTTTTTTATCTAATAATTTTTTTTTTTTTTTTTTTGTTAAGCAATTCTGCTAACATGATATTAGACATAGCAATTTTTTTTATTTTTTAAATTTCGGTCTTAAAATTACAGATTCACACTTACACATCTGGTCAAAATATAATATTATTGGGTTCTTACATTTTAGAAAACTAGTGATCCTTTATTAAATTTAATGTTATTTAAAAACCTTCTTATTTTATATTACTCAACAAAATTCTTATTAGTCGCGACATCAATGTCTGAAAATCACTTATATAATTAACACTATTTTTTTAGGTAATGTAAAACAACAAGAGTTTTGAGAGTAATTCAAAATTCAAGAGTAAGTAATTAGTCGTTGTCTTTAATTTTTTGAGTTAATCGCTTCAACTAATTATATGATATTAAATTTTGTCAATTTTTTAAGTTCTGGATCTCGATATATTAAACTCAAACACGTTTATATAGCATCTTAATAAGTCTTTTTTCAATTAAATACCTACCTCAAATTTTTTTTATACTTGTTAAGATAATATGTTACACATTTTAAATTATATTTTAAGTAATGATGTATCAAGTAAATATTGAATGGTAAAATAGTATAAATTTTAAAATTATTTATTATACTAAATATTTGCTTGACACATCATTTTTGAAATATAATTTGAAATGTTTAGCATTACTTTTATATTATTTTACTACTTAATAATTACTTAATGCATCATTATTTAATATATGACTTGTGTTGTATATCATTATTTTACTCACATTTTACGAGAAAGTTGTAACAAGGGGAGATTATTATATTAAATAATTTAATTAATAATACAAATTTAATGTATTAAGAATAATGCTACACATCACAATTTGTATTCTAAATTAGAGTAATTCTAAGTATCTCAAAATTTATCTTAAATTATATCATAAAAGTGATGTGTTAAGTAAATATTAAGTGTAATAAATAATTTTAAAATTAACATTATTTTATCTCTCAATATTTATTTGACATGTCATTTTTTAAGTATAATTTAAAATAAAATTTTAAAATGTCTAACATTATTCTTTTAAATTATATCTTAAATAATAATATACCAAATAATAATAAATTATAAAATAATATAAATTTTAAATTATAATATTTTACTATTTTATTATTTAATAATTACTTAATATATTATTATTTAAAATACAATTTAAAATATATGGCATTATCCGACCTGTAGCTCATTAATGTAACCATTAATAACCAAAACTCACCACAAAATAAAAACTTTTTTTTCCCAGATCCCACGTGGATATCACGACATGTCATGGAAATGAATTTTTTTCCTTTGTTCCTTCTCCCGATTAATCAAACGGTCACGATCTCTCTCTCTCTCTCTCTCTCTCTCATTTTGGTCTTACTTTGACCAACGTTGAAGCCTCCATATAAAAACCATAACCCCTATCCTCATTTCTCTCCTTACCAAAGAATTAGTTTTAATTCACTCAAAGGCAATGAGTGAAACCATGTCTAGCCCTACGGATTGGGAAAAATACTATCAGCAAAATCTCTCCGGCGCCGACGCCTCCATGGCCACAGCCGCAGCCACCACCACTTCCCCCGCCATGATCAACAACTTGCCAATAAGCCCATCTCATGGCTCCTCATCATCAGCTTCACCTTCAGCTCCCTTGAGCTCATCAGCCTTGAGCCCTGAAGGCCGAGTCTCAAAGCCAGCACGTAGGCGCTCTAGGGCTTCTCGTAGAACCCCAACGACGTTACTCAACACAGACACAACGAACTTTCGAGCCATGGTCCAGCAATTCACCGGCAGCCCCAACGCTCCTTTTGCCTCAGCAGCTGCTCCTCCACCGCACGGCCCCGGTGCACCAACCTTCAGTTTCAGCCTCGGAGGGCCCGGGATGGCTGGAAGCCGTAATCATCAAGCTCATCCTCATATCCATAACCCTAGTTCAGTCATGTCTTCTCCGGGTTACCGTTTACAGTATCAGCAGCAGCAACAGCTTGCCCAGTACCAAAACCAGAACCAAGGGTACATGATATCATTAAGCAACAACGTGAATAATAATCCTGGAGTTGGAGCCGGAGATGGGTTGTTTTTTCAAAGACTTGGAGTTGGAGTCGGAGGAGGAGGGAATCTCCGGCCTCCACCGAACGCAGAGGTTTCCGATGCGTTCTTGATGGACTCTTCTTCATCGCAAGTTGCTGTTGCTCCTGCTAGGCCGCCATCGAATCCCAATGAGAATAGAGGAAATGGTTTCATGTTTTGAAAAGGACGTAAAAGGAAGAGTTAGGTACTGACTTGTCTTTAGGGAGAAACATTGACTAATGTAAATAAATTTTGCTTTTCTTTCATATACACTTAATTACTTAATTAGCAGTAATGCTCCATTTATTGGACTCTAATTGGTGGTGGTGGGGGTAAATTAAGTATTTACTTTTGTTTCAACCTCTTCTTTTTTTTTTTTTTTTTTTATAATTAATTTTAGCTTGTTTGTGTTGATTTTAAATGGCTAAATTATCCTTAAGCCTAGCTATTGGCTTGTTTTGCTTACTTACCTCCGATTGTAATACAATGCTATAATTAATAATTTTTTTTACCACAGATGTGTCTTTATGCATATTTTACCATTAGTATAGTTTTAAAAGTAAATGCATGAATGTAATTAATGATTTAACACTGTTGCAATCGTCATTAGGGAGACTAATATCATGTACGAAACTATATTAGACAAAATATAATATATATATATAGATATTTAAACAAATTTAATAGATATATATTAATTTAATTCTCATTTTTTTTAATATATACTATATTAATTATTATAAAAACGTTTTGATTATTATTATTATTTTTATCCGTGAACAATTATTATTTTTGTCAAAGACTAACATAGTATGTGTTAAAAATAGTGATTAAATTAGTATATATTTATAAAATCGGGAACTAAAATAATTTTTTAAAAACAAATGTTAAGTTAGATCAGAAATTTTAAGAATCAAAATCTTGATTAAAAATACAAATAAAAAAGTGTAATAAGAATATGCCTTAATATATAAAAAAAACAATTACAACTCATAGTTAAAAATAAGATTATGATTAAAATATATTCATAATTTCTAATAACAACGTAATTAGCAACTAATTTTGTCGAATGTTAGTGTTTTCAAACCTTCACCACCTCTGATTAATGTACAAGATTTAGGATTACAACCAAAAATGTAGAAAGAGTTGAGAAGATTGGTGACCGAAAGAGAAATATAACTACATCATCCTCATAAATTAAAGAGAAAAACATTTAAAAGTTTAAATACTAATTATAATTTAGATTTATTTATAAGTAAAGTGGTACATAAAATAGAAATGAAAGGGATTGATTTTGAATGAGAAATGGGGTGGGAAGAGGGGGTGAATGTGGGCAAATGATGAGGGTCCCCGTTTGGCGTCAAAAGGGGAGAAAATGCAAATTCACTAAAGTCAAATTTATATGCCCTAATCTTTGCTTATTTTGAATTAAAATTGGTGGCTTTTGATTTTGTAAAGATTACATTTATGTGCAATTGGCTAAAAAGAGTGTAATTATTAGCTTCCCCTCTTAATTTTCAAATCGTATTATGTCAAGCACGTGTATTAATATATATATATATATATATATATATATATATACAAAGTGGTGTTCTTATTTTTGACCTCGTGATTCATCAAAAGTGTTGCTATATTTTGACTTTTGTGATCCATCGAATAGCCGTTGTTTGTTTTATTTGGATAAAACTATTTTTATATATAGTGTTACGTCAATGCAAACGTTTTAACCGACAACACAAAATAATAATAATAAATTGAAACTTCTCAAAATAGAACTTAAAATTCTTTTGTCTCTATTTTAATTTTGTTTATTTATTAAATTTTTATTAATGAAATAAATTGAAAAAAAAACGTATTTTTAATTATAATTATATATTTTTATCTTAATCAGATATACCAATTTAATTTTAAAAAATTCAAGGATCCACATAAAAATACTATCTATATACATATATATACTTTAAGCATTTCATCTTTGACTCTTTTTTATTCTCTATTTGATAGTAATTTTTTTTGATTAAGATTACACCAGATAGATAGTAAAGAATTATATCATAAATAATTGACTATCACAATAGAACAAATTTTATGTATATTTATTCTTCCTCATCATCATAGAGATATACATATCATAAATTAAAATCAATAGCTCTAAGGACCAAAATTATTAAATACCCACTTCAAATTTAAATCTAAGTGACACAACATAAAAATAGAATATTTAAAATAAATATTAAATTAAAAAATTTAATAAATATTAAAACGTATTTATTGAAATAAAATATAAATAAGTAAATAACAAAATAATTGTAAAAAATAAATGTCACTATTATTAAATTTAAAGAAAGAGTTCACTTTTCAACTACGGCATATTATTACAAGAGGTCAAATGTTGAGGTACAGAGAGAGATATGTATGAATCTATTGATTTAAAATTATTACAATTTGATAAAGTCATAACATTGGAATTTTGCCTTATATTCTTGATGCTTTCATATTTTTTATAAAATTAAGTGACAGAGAAAGAGAACAAATTATTGCCAACTAAATTTTGATTTTTTTAAATAATCAACTGTGTGTTTTTTACTATTATTTTTTGCTTTTTAAACGATTATCATCCTAAAAGACAATTTTCATAATATTAAAAATTTAATAAATAAGTCAAAATAAAATAAAGATAAAAGTGACAATTTTCATTTCTAATATGAAGTTAAAATCTTAACTCTAATATATACTTTAAACAATAATGTAAAAGATTGTAACTCAAAATCTGAAATATTAACCATGAAGAGCAAATTATTGTAAGATAATAGTTTTTAAATACATGTGTTGTTGTACAAAAATGGTCATGTAGTGATCTCAGAATCTCACCTTGTGTACAAATATCAAAACAAAAGAAAGAAGGTGGTTTGTTCTTGGAACAAAATATCGTACAGGGATTAGTCCCTCGTGTACTAATCTTGACATGATTTAATTAATTAAATTTTGGTTTAATTAAATTTAATTTTGTCTATAATTTTCAAAAATGGATACTTCTAGATGACACGATTATCACATTATAGTGTCAATCATAACCCAAAATACACGACAAGCTAATTATCATCCTTGAGTTTTGGCTAATAAGGAGAATTACATACTCTCTTTATTTTAAAGCTACCTTTATAATTGGATCAATTGTCAATCAAAACACAAAATATATATATATTATTTTTATATATTTGTCATTTTGTAACATATGTAAAACTTTAAATTAGTTGTATATTAACGCGGGGGCAAAGCAGAACTTAAGGTGAAAAGATAAGACATTAAAATTAAATGAGAGATTATTATTTAATAAGTGGGTTGGATAGTAGATTTTGACATGAATACGTTAGGGTAGAAATAAGTTGATTTACCAGAATTTAAATTCGTAGTTTAACAGCGTTACATTTGACGATGATATAAATACAATAAAAATGTGTTTATTTTATGTATTTCATAAATAATTGATGTTACATGATTCTTATAAAGTCATCTAATATTTTATACTTTGCTTCGTAAATAATTTGAATGAGTTTAATACCTATTATTGGGGCACGATTACATAAACTACGCTCCATTATAGTTTAAGTATAGCTCCAATTAAAAAGTTAATGAAGATCAGACAAAGAGGTGATATGGATAGAAAAAAAATACAACATATACTCATTTGCTCAGGATTTAGATCCGTGGTGTCACGTGAAAGTGATGCACGCCTTGTAGCGTGCGCTACAGGGGACCCGTCAGCTTGGCACATCTAATCACGCGTCAACACATGCATCACGAGGTGCAAGTAGATCCGACATTGAATCCACATTTATAGTCATTTTATTGCAGTTTTTAACTTTTTGCACTTTTTTTCAACCTTATTTGACATTTTTAACATATTTCAACGCTAAATTTATACATTTAACTCTATATGTACAAAATAGATGCTAGCGTATGGCTTCACGAACAATAGTGAAAATGGTCATAATCTGCCATTTTTAATTATTTTTAATTATTTTTGACCCTTTACACTCATTTTCAACATATTTTACACATTTTTAACACTATATCTACACATTTTTAACAATTATATACAAAAAATATTTAAAAACGCAATCAAACTAAATTTAGAATAAAAACTTACAAATTTTTGCCTATTTTTAATTTTTCTAATGCCGCAATTGATTATTTTAGTTCAAATCTTTAAAATATGTAATATTTGAAACTGATTTACAAATTTTGAAGAATTTTGATTAAAAAAAAAAAAAAGTTGTGGCTGAGAGAGAAAGAGGGTGTAATGGCGTTTTTATTTATGAATGGGCAAAATAGAAAAAAAAAGTATATTCAATTAATATAATTTAAAATTATTGACTGAGGTCAAAGTAAATTTTTTAATTTTCTTTTGTCAAATAGAAGAATTTTCCTCTTTTGTATTGGTAGTTGTATTCATTTTGTAAGACTAGAAAAATGTTGTGAACTTTTCCAAGCATAAGAAACATTTGGCGAGACTAGTTATAAATTTAAATTTTTCATAAGTGGGTATTCATGTCAAATAAGAACTTTATATATATATATATATATTATTAATGATATAATTGCCAGTCAACTATATAAATATTAGACAATTCATCCTTTTATTATATATACATTGTTGTCATATTTACATTGTAATTAATTATAAGAAACTTTTGCTCAAGTTGCCTAATTTACTTTTGCTTAAAGTTTGTTATCTATTTTGTAATTCATAGGCGAACATTGTTCAAATGGATATAAAGAATATTTCTCTTAATAAAAATCTTGCTAAAGAAGCATAAATTAAATCTCCTACCGGTTATCTACATTCGCAATATAAGGTATACAAACTTAGCCGTACTCTGCATGACCTTAAACAAATTCCTCGTGCTTGATTTATAAAATTCAGTAGTATTATTCAATAACATGGGTTTCAATCCATTTCCTATGACTCGGCTCTCTTTATTTGTAAGACATATCATAGTTTTGTTCTTTTACTCGTTTATATTAATGACAAGATTATCACAAGTGATGATTTTATTGGTATTTTCTATTCTCAAAGATTTTCTTCAACAACACTCTAAAATGAAAGACCTTGACACTTTTAGCTACATTCATGATCTTAAAGTACTCATTGATTCTATTGGGTATTATCTATCTAAGCTAAATAAGCATCAGATCTACTTGTTAGAGTTGGTTAACAGATAGTAAGACTACATCAATTCCCCTGGAGCCTAAGGCCAAACTTAGATTCTCTAATAAAAATCCTTTCAATGATGGCACCCTTTATTGTTAGTTGGTTGACATTTTAGTATACCTCATTATTACTTGTTCGAATATTTTCTATGATATTCATATTGTCAGTCAGTTTATAGTCGCTCGTCGTATCTCTTACTATGTTGCAGTCTTTCATATTCTACTTTATCTCAAATGTACTCTTTTTTATGATCTTTGTTTTTCAGCTCACTATCCTCTTTTGTTATGAGTTTATGTCGATGCTGATTGGGCTGGTGATCCTACGAATCAATGTTTAGCTGTTTTTTTTTTATGTGAGAGAGTCTCTTATTTCATGGAAGAGTAAGAAACAAACAACTACTGCCTGTTATAATATTAAGGTTGAATATTATGCTCTTGCTAATATTACACAAGAAATTATTTGGCTCCGATGGCTATTTGAAGATATGAGCATTTCTCACTCAAAAGCTATACATCTTTATTATGACAATCAAAATACTATTTAGATCTCTTACAATGATGTCTTTTAAGAGTGGACTAAGCACAATGAGACATACTGTCACTTTGTTGGCAACATATTTCTCATGGAATGGTTACTTACTACTCTATCTATTATGATGATCAACCTACTGATATCTTCACCAATGACTTTTTTCTTTGGCTTAATGCTAAATATAGATTAATTTTATTTATTCAACCATTAAATTTATTTATTTTCTGACTTACTAAAAAAATTAGGTCAATTTTGACTGAATAAAATAGTGAAATTGTTTGGCTGAATATAAAAAGTCTAAATCATTTGATTTTTTTTCTAAAATATCCCTACTTATACAGTTTATTTACATCTCTATCCATATAAAATCTTTTCTTTATTTTATGTCTATTACATAAATACTTCATCTTTTTTAGTGAAATTACAAATCAGTTGTCTGTAGCATATAATTAACACTTTTTTTAAACTTTTATTATTTTGATAATTTCATATTAATATTTTTTAATATACATTGTAGAATATGTTAAAATTAGTGCTTACATATTATTCTAATTTTTGTATGTATTTATTGTTATTTATACCATGTACATTTTTTTAAATGGTTAATTTATTATATGGTGATAATCTTATTCATTTTTAAATATTGTAGATAAAAAATTATTTATGTCAGAATTAAGAGCTAGTAATTATAAGAATTAGAGTCTTGTCTAGAACAGAACAAAGACTCGAGAATATTTATTACAATGATATAGTTATAATGAATTACAAATAGTGCTAAAATATGTCATTAAATAGTATATTATCAAAAACATCATTCCTAATAAATGTTTACTGACACGGGTCAATTGATAAACTTTATAAATCAGTATATGTCTATATTTGAATTGTCTAGGCAAATAATCTTAGCAGATTGTAAATTTAGTAAAAACTCGTATAGGCATATAAGTATTCAGTTAGGAATGGGTATTAAACTGACTCATAATGACCTAAATAGACATCATATAAAGAAGTTAATTTGTGTGATCCTTTGACTTTAATACCATGGTAGGTTTATGAGTGATTTACTATGCTTATATTCCACACATGTCAAAAAAATTTTACAGTCTAATCTCTAATGTCATTCAGTATAGTCCGATGCTATACTCATGGGCTCATGGAGTCTGATGTGCATATATATATATTATCCATCAGCTTATATGGGTAGGATGTCTTGATACTCTAATATTATATTTCAGAAAGTATTATGACCATAAGCATTACCCCAAAAAAGAGTTTTTGTAAGACAAAATAATATCATAAAGAAATTTAGAATATTGTTTATTGAAATATAAATTTAAAAAAAAATTTATGGTTGAGTAGATAGAGACTTGACGGTATAAATCTATGTCTTTACTCTTTCGAGATATAAGTGACATATGAACTGTATAAATATAGTTAATCTCAATTTATATAGTTCAACATGCCATTTTGTTATACTTAATGTTCAACGTGCCATTCTTATAATATGAAATATATTAATTGAGTATTAAGATAAAGCACAAAATCAACGAATTTAATCTATTTTTTTTTAAATAAACAAAATTTAATTTTAACACTTGAAAAGGACACATCAAATTCTAAATATAAAAATCCAACAAACATTAAAGTATTATTAGGTGCTTAGCTAATACTCTATAATTGTCTACTTTAATTATTTTAATTAAGTTTAATGGTCATGGTTTACTTATGGAATTGACAAGAGTTGGTGTGGAATTTGTGATCCAGAATCATGTTTATGATGTTGGTAATGTTTGGAACAAATTCGGGAACATGTCGGAATTATTTTGGAGCCGGAAGCATGTGTGGAAGAGGTGGAATTCTAATGGAACAGTTGAAAAAAAATTGCAAAAGAAAACAGGAAAAAATTCCCAGGTGTGGGCGCCGCGGCGCAGGAAGCGCTGACGGCGGCATTGGTTCCAGAATGTCAATGCCGCGGCGCTGGATCTCAATGCCGCGGCGCTGCACTGTTCACGGTCACTGTTCACTGTTACTGTTCACTGTTCACAATCTGAAAATTCCGAATTTAGGCTTTTCCTTTCCGTTTTTTGTGGGTATTTTAGACTTCATATAAATACCCCATTATGCCTAGGGTTATGTAAGATGAGAAACACTCAAAAACTCTTTAGAACAAACCCTAGAGCTCCATAATTCAATTGTATCATTCCTTGATCTTGTATGATCAATTCTCTTGTTATCAACCAAAGAATAAGAGAGACTTGGATCCTTGATCCACCGTGGACGTAAGCAATTTGCTGAACCACGTATTTTGTGTCTTGGTATGGTATATTTCTACTTTTCTCTATTGTCAATACTTAGCTCTACAATTTAGCTTGTTGTTCTTGCTTGGATTGTTTTAAACTACTTCATTGCTTGTATTCTCTACGTATTCCGTTGCGTGTTAATCTCTACAAATTGGTATCAGAGCTATTATTGGCTGTCTAAGTTTGTTATTGGTTGAACATGGCACCACATAAGCATGAAGTAGAGAAATTTACAGGGCATAATGATTTCAACTTATGGAAACTTAAGATGATGGCTTTGTTACAGAGTCAAGGACTAGAATCAGCCCTTGAGGAACCCTCTAGTACTAGTGATAAGTCTTCAACATCTAAGTTAGACATGGATCTTGAAACCATTAATAGAAAAGCCCGGAGTGAAATTATCTTGAGTTTGGGTGATGAAGTTTTGAGGGAAGTGGGTGCAGAAAAATCAGCACTTGGTTTGTAGAAAAGACTTGATGAGTTATATATGACTAAGTCTCTTGCAAACCGGTTGTATCTCAAGAAGAATTTATTTGGGTTGTCTTTGGTTGAGGGTGGTTCACTAAATGAACACATTGATTCCTTCAATAAGGCTGTCATTGATTTGGAGACGGTTGATGTCAAAATCAGTGACGAAGACAAAGCAATTATGTTATTGAGGTCACTTCCTAAAAGCTATGAAAATTTTGTTGATACTCTTCTATATGGAAGGGAGTCATTGACAATGAAAGATGTTAGAGCAGCCTTAAACTCAAAAGTGTTAGTTAAGAAGTCAGAACAACAACAACAAAATTCTGCAGCTGTACTTGTTGCGAGGGGGAGAGCTGAGAGTAGAGAATCTAAAGTGAGAAATTCTTCAAGATCAAAATCGAGGGGCAAATCCAAGAAGTGTTACTTCTGCAAGAAAGAAGGCCATTTCAGAAGGGATTGTCCGGAAAGGAAAGCTAAGTATCAAGGGAAGAGACCTGAAGCAGATGCAGCTATAGTCTATGAAGAAGATTATGAAGTTGCAGAAACATTGGTTGCCTCGAATGGGCAGAACACCGGTGAGTGGATTCTTGACTCCGGATGTACTTTCCATATGTGTCCTAATAAAGCTTTGTTCACAAGCTATCAGTCCATTAATGGTTGTAAGGTATTAATGGGCAACAATATGGCTTGTCAAGTCATTGGGATGGGTAATATTAGGCTGAAACTACATGATGGGAGTGTGAGGGAGTTGTTAGATGTGAGGCATGTACCTGATCTTAAAAGAAATTTAATTTCTTTAGGCATGCTTGATCAATCCGGTTGCACATTCAAGGGTGAGAGTGGTACATTGAAAGTGATTAAGGGTTCAATGGTTGTAATGAGAGGTGAGCGTAAACACGGGTTGTATGTGTTGAGTGGAGAGGTTGTCATTGGTTCTGCATCTTTCTCTGTTGATAATGAGAATATGCAAACTAAGTTATGGCATTTGAGGTTAGGGCACTTGGGTGAGAGAGGCCTTAAGGAGTTGTATGATCAAGGTGTATTTGGCAAGGAAAAGATTCAGCCAATGGGGTTTTGTGAACATTGTGTACTTGGGAAAGCTCATAGAGTTAAGTTTAACACGAGTGAACACAACACCAAGGCCACTTTGGATTACATACATTCTGACCTTTGGGGACCTGCTCAAGCTGTCACTCATGGTAGTGCACGGTATTTTCTGTTATTCATTGATGATTATTCAAGGAAGTTGTGGGTTTATGTGTTGAAGAGCAAAGAGCAGGTGTTTGAAACATTTCAGAAATGGAAAGCACTTGTGGAGAATCAAACGGGTAAGAAAATCAAAAGACTTAGGACGGATAATGGTCTTGAGTTTTGTAATACTGAGTTTGATAAGTTTTGTGCTAAGTATGGTATTGCAAGGCATAAAACGGTGTGGTACACACCACAACAGAATGGACTTGCAGAAAGGATGAACCGAACCTTACTTGAAAGGGTAAGGTGCATGCTAACCAATGCCGGATTGTCTAAGGCATTTTGGGGGGAGGCGGTAGTAACTGCAGCTTACTTGATAAACCGAAGTCCTTCTTCAGCTATTGGCTTTATGACACCAGAACAGAAATGGTCTGGAGGCACTCCAAAATATGATCACTTGAGGGTATTTGGATGCCCTGCATTTGTACACATCAAGCAAGGCAAACTAGAACCAAGAGCCTTGAAGGGGATATTCATTGGATATCCAGAAGGTGTTAAGGGATACAAGGTGTGGTGTACTGATCTTAATCCGCACAAGAGTATTATTAGTAGGGATGTGACGTTCAATGAATCTACATTGTTGGAAATAAATTCGGATTCAGTTTTGAAGAAGCCTGAAGATGTGCCAAGTTCAGTTTCTGAATCTGAAACTGAACATCATGAGGTGGAACACGATTTGAGACCTGACATTCCTATAGGTCAGCACTTCAATGATGATGCACATGAAGAACAAGAACCTGAAAATTTCTCTGAAACAGCACCATTGCAGTCTAGCACTCCTGAAGCTGAACTTGAAGAGTACCAGTTGGCTAGAGATAGACAAAGGAGAGTTGTTCGACCACCGAGCAGGTATGCACATGCTGATTTGATAGCTTATGCGTTTAACACTGCTTACACTATAGAATATGATGAACCAAAATCATATGCTGAAGCTATTGAGAGTGTAAATTGTGTTAAATGGCAACAAGCTATGGAAGAAGAGATCACTTCTCTTAATAAGAATCATACCTGGAAATTGGTGGTGAAACCAAAGAACAAGAGGTTAGTTGGCTGTAAATGGGTTTACAAGGTTAAGGAGGGGGTTCCGGGTGTTGAGCCTACAAAGTTCAAGGCTAGGCTCGTTGCACAGGGCTTCACACAAAAAGAAGCGGTTGATTTTCATGAAATTTTTTCTCCTGTTGTAAAACACTCATCAATTCGCATTTTATTATCCATGTGCGTAAATCTGAATTTACA
This sequence comes from Ailanthus altissimus, assembly GCA_946807835.1. Classification (NCBI taxonomy): domain Eukaryota; kingdom Viridiplantae; phylum Streptophyta; class Magnoliopsida; order Sapindales; family Simaroubaceae; genus Ailanthus; species Ailanthus altissimus. Next base: position 780,141 of record OX327709.1, read on the forward strand.
TCTTGAACAAATGGATGTAAAGACAGCTTTCCTTCATGGTGAACTTGAAGAAGAGCTATACATGGCACAACCGAAAGGTTTTGAAGAACCGGGCAAAGAAGATTATGCTTGTTTGCTAAAGAAGTCTTTATATGGGCTGAAGCAATCTCCAAGACAATGGTATAGGAGATTTGATGATTTTATGCTGCATTGTGGCTTCACAAGGAGCAAGTATGATGGATGTGTGTACTTCAAAGTATTGAATAACAGTAAGCGTATGTATCTCCTTCTATATGTTGATGATATGTTAATTGCATATGAGGATATAGAAGAGATACATAAGCTGAAAAATCAGTTGGGTGGTGAGTTTGAAATGAAAGATTTGGGGTCAGCCAAAAGAATTTTGGGTATGGATATAGTGAGAGGCAGTGATGTTATTTTCTTGTCTCAACAACGGTATATACTCAAGGTTCTTGACAGGTTTAGAATGAGGGATACCAAAGTTGTGTCGACTCCATTGGCAATGCATTTCAAACTGTCGGCATCTCAATCACCACAAATTGAAGAAGAAAAATTGCATATGCTTAAGGTACCATATGCTAGTGTTGTTGGTTCTATAATGTATGCTATGGTTTGCACAAGGCTGGATATAGCACAAGCGGTGAGTGTTGTAAGTAGATACATGGCTAATCCTGGAAAGGAGCATTGGATGGTCGTGAAATGGATACTTAGGTATCTAAAAGGGACGTCACATTATGGTTTGCTATTCAGAAGGGTTGGCACAGGTGATGAAATGGTGAAGGGTTACGTGGACTCAGATTACGCAGGTGACTTGGACAATAGAAGGTCTTTATCTGGGTATATCTTCACGGTGTTTGGATGTAGCGTATGCTGGAAATCAGTATTGCAGCATGTTGTAGCACTATCAACTACCGAAGCCGAGTATATAGCCTTAGGAGAAGCAATTAAGGAGGCTATATGGTTGAAAGGTATATGTGCTGAACTTTTGGCTATGGATGAAGTTAATACTTCAGTACATTGTGATAGCCAAAGTGCCATACATCTAAGCAAACATCAGGTGTTTCATGAAAGATCGAAACACATTGATGTTAGGATGCATTTCATTCGGGATACTGTGCAGAGTGGCATTATTAGTCTGTGTAAAATTCCGACGTCGGAGAATCCTGCTGATATGTTGACTAAGCCGCTGCCCTCAGTTAAGTTCAAGTTGTGTATGGACTTAACTGGAATCACAACTTACAATTAAGGTTGTGATGTGGAGGATGGATCCTTGGTTGCTCTCTTGGTGTTGTTGGAGTGATTTTGTATTAAGGAGGGGATTTGTGGAATTTGCGATCCAAAATCATGTTTATGATGTTGGTAATGTTTGGAACAAATTCGGGAACATGTCGGAATTATTTTGGAGCCGAAAGCATGTGTGGAAGAAGTGGAATTCTAATGGAACAGTTGAAAAAAATTGCAGAAGAAAACAGGAAAAAATTCCCAGGTGTGGGCGCCGCGGCGCAGGAAGCGCTGACGGCGGCATTGGTTCCAGAATGTCAATGCCGCGGCGCTGGATCTCAATGCTGCGGCGCTGCACTGTTCACGGTCACTGTTCACTGTTCACTATTCACAATCTGAAAATTCCGAATTTAGGCTTTTCCTTTCCGTTTTTTGTGGGTATTTTAGACTTCATATAAATACCCCATTATGCCTAGGGTTATGTAAGATGAGAAACACTCTCAAAAACTCTTTAGAACAAACTCTAGAGCTCCATAATTCAATTGTATCATTCATTGATCTTGTATGATCAATTCTCTTGTTATCAACTAAAGAATAAGAGAGACTTGGATCCTTGATCCACCGTGGACGTAAACAATTTGCTGAACCACGTATTTTGTGTATTGGTATGGTATATTTCTACTTTTTTCTATTGTCAATACTTAGCTCTACAATTTAGCTTGTTGTTCTTGCTTGGATTGTTTTAAACTACTTTATTGTTTGTATTCTCTACGTATTCCGCTGCGTGTTAATCTCTACAGTTGAATTTGTCACGGTGAAACTTATTTGTAGTTTACTGAATTTAAAATAAAAACAAATGCATAAGTATAATGCAATTTGAGAAAGAAGTTGAATTCGGCCATTTGGAAATTGAGAACAAAAAATGGCAATGTTTTGGCTTGACAAGTGTCCCTTTAAAATTTAAATAATCATAGTACGAGACTTATACTCTTTGGTTCTGACGAGTGGTTAAGTTTTCTTTAAGACTTTGACAAGCTATTGGACACTTGTTCATTTCTAATAACTACTAAATCAATTCATGCACAAAGGGTTATGCAAAGCGGTGGATATTAGTGAATTCGACTCATTTTTTAGATAGAGATATTGAGATGAGTCTTTTTTTTTTTTTGGTTCTCTCGGCCATTCTGTGTTTTGTAACAAGAAAATGGCTTTATACACCAAAAATCTTGCAAATTGGAAGTTATCATTTTAGTGTTCTAGTTCACCTCAATTAAGATCTAGAATTTGTTTAAGAATATATTTTAAGATGAGATTTTAAGTGTCCTTTGTCAATAGAACTAACGGTTCATAAAAAAAAATATTTTTTTACAAATAATAGAATTGTCTGTTAAAACGTGATTTTGAAACCCATTGATTATACTTCTATTGTATATTGTATGATACATATTCACATTTTACTATTATCCGTATATACACTCTCACATACCCTTAATAGAATATTCCCCTGCCCCTTTTGGTTTTGTTTTATTTTATAAATTAGAATTCAAAGATGTCTTACGACTTTAAAAAAATCATATGTTATAAAAAAAATGCAATGATATATTTAAATTTACACAATTTTAATATTAATTTGTATAGAATATTTATTCATATATTTTTATTTTTTATTATTAATTTAATATTGAAAGTTTGTTAGGGTTCAAATGTAAAGTATTAGTTTACGGTCATTTTTTAATTACAAAAACAAACAATTTATTACTTAGATTCAAATATTAAAAAATAAATAGGTTTTTGAAATTCAATTATTCAGCTTTATTCAGATTCAACTAAAGAAATAAACATTACCCACGTCTTTATTTCTTGGCCTTTTTCAAGTTTTAGTATTCAAACTCAAGTTTATTTTTAATGCTCTATTTTGAGTTTAAAGGAATGTTGTTAGTAGAAAAAAAATAATTTTTTTGTTTAATAAAATAAATGTAACAGATGTCAAATCGTCTTGTTAATAAATTACATGTATAAAGATAGAATGTTTTCCTAATTCTTTACTTTGATAAATCTTGAATTGAAATGTTGCAATTTTCTTTACTATCCTCAATTTTTTTTCACGTAAGAATATGTAATAAAATTATTCTTGTTGTTATTATGTTATGTTTTACTCCTCCCTCCCTCCTTTATATACAAGAATCTTTCTTGAGTATTTAAAATAATATTAGGATTAAGAATTTAGAGTTTGATTAGGATTTGAGTTAGTAGAGAGACTGCAAAATTCATGAGCTTCCTAACTCCAACTTAAAAGGCTTAGTCCAATTATCTCATGATCCATAAGTTCTTTAAAGTTAATCTCAAACTATTCTACGAAAATTCAAATGTTGCACTCTAGTAACCCAAATAAATAAATAAAAGCACATTTATTTAAAACTCTTTTAATTAAATTAAGGTTGACCTTTAGATTAATAATAATTAATTAATTGACCATCTAATTGATGTCCATAATTAAAGTTAGACTATAAAAAAAGGACTTACTTTCTTTAATTGCATATTTATCCATAAGTCATAAAATGCTCTAATAATTATTTTTTTAATATGTCTATATTTGTGAATAAATTAATATTATTATTTAATAAATAATTTATTAAATAAATTGTGGTCACAGATTCAAATGATCAAATACTACAAATAGAATAGGTGAACATTATCTATTAGATTCTATTTTACAAATATATATTCCTACGATCCATAAAATTATATCTTCAAGTTATCGAGATTTTGACCGTTTATATGGATACACTTCGTATTAACTCAAAAGATACCATACATAAATTTAAGTTTATTACTTGCTCATGATTAATGTTAATCAAGTTTATTAAAAATTTTATAAATTAAAATTAATGACATTTAGTTAACCTGATCAAAATTTATAGTAATCTCGTTCAAGATATCATATATTCTAGTTTTTCTACTCGAAGTCTCTACTTTAATTATCAAGGTAAATCATCCACTATAGGAAATAGAAAAACTACAACATTACATAATGAAATGTCATTTTTTATTAATGAATGTGAACCATATTTATTTATTTATAAATTTGTGATCCTTACCATCTATTTTAATATTATATGCCTATTATATATATCACATACTTTATAAATATAGACTCATTAATGTATGTTCAATGATATGTGTGAATAAATTTTATTAATCAAATAAAATGTTATTACATATGCTTGAAGAGCAAAAAAATAACATAAAATGTCTAACAATTAATAATATAATTGTCAATCAATTGTATACCTGATAATTCATCCATTACCACATACATTATGGCAATATCTACATGATAATTAATCTGTATATATTTTATTCTCTTGTGTATATTTTCTTTTTTTAATTAGCGTTAGCCTAAAACTTATATAAAAGCTGACTCTATACCATATCGACATAATAAAATACATACACATATATATATATATATCGTTCTTATCTTTTTCTATATATTTATATATCGTTCTTATTCTTCTCACATCTCTACTTAAAAAGAGAATTTAAATAGATATTTGGTGATGGAAATATACTTTTATTACAAATTTATGATAGAACCTATCACTAATTTTAATTTATTAGTGATTTGTGATAGATTTTATCACAATTAGAAATTATATTTTTCTATCACATATTTGTGATACTTTTTTATCACAAATTTGTGAAAAAAAGTATCAAAAAATAAATTTCATAAATTAGTATGCACTCGAGATGCACCTTGCAGCATTACGGACTTTGAGTTCACAAAGCTGCACTATTGCCTTATATGGTGCATTCATAGGCAGACACGTGGCGTAATTATAATTTATTTAAAGTAAATAAATAAATTTTAATTTTATTAACTAATTAATTAATTAATATTATATGTTCATTTTTTAAACCATATTGTTACTTGTTAAATGATTAATTGAGCCAATAATATAATATGTGTTATTGAGTAATAATATTTTTTTATTTTTTGTTACATTATTTATTTAATGAGTATCTTTTGTAACTAATTATATATTAAATAAGTTTAATTTAATTAATTATTATAATATGTTGATTAATATATTAGTGTTTAATTTCTTTTTCCCTTTTAATTTATGTTAGTTGAGTTAATATTATTTGTGAATTTTTTCAAATAATATTGTAAGTTAGTTAATATCTATGCTTGTTATTTGTTAATAATATTACTTTTATTTATTTTGTTAATTCTTATAAGAAAAATAACATATCGAAAAAATATAGACTTTTAGAGCATATATTTTTTCGTGCATCAGTGACAGCTTATTCAAAGATATGGAGTCTAAAAACTATAAAGAAAAAACTAACAGAGAATCAAAAAGAATTATTTGGGCAAATGTGTATGGGGCACTTTTTAGATATGTCAAATTTGACCTTCTCCAGTATTTTGGTGCAGAGTTATTATTGTGTGAGGTGTATACCTCTAATTTATACGATGAGATATGGTTTTACATAGGAAAGAAACGCATCCGATTTAGCTGAAAGAAGTTTATACTGATCATCGGACTAGAAATGCGAGATTGCCCTCCTGCCCAGTAGTTGAAGAGGAAATTAGGCACTTGATTATGGGATATGTGCTTTTCAAGCGTAAAAAATTATTGTACATATTTTTTTATAATTGGTACGGATGTCTGAAAGTAACGAAGATGGATGATGAAGATACAATAAAGTTAAGTTTATTCTATTTTATGCATCGTGTTTTAATCCCACGTGACGAACGTAGTGGGATTCAAAATTTGTACTATATTTAATGAACGACTTTGATGAGTTTAATAAGTATCCATAGGGCAATATTGCATGATCCATACTTTATAACTCACTTAAGAAGGTCGCATTCTAAAAATTTGAGAAAATAAATACGAAAGGATTTGTACAGAGTAAGTTTGAAAGTTACAACGTATTTGAATTTTCATATGTATTTCTGGTACGTCATAATTTTTTTATACTTAGCATATTGATCTTAATTATTCATTTATTTTTATATAAGCGAAACTTAATTTTAAAAATAATTATATTATGTATGAATTTTCGAGGCAATTTTAGTGTGTGGTCAGATTTTCGATATTCACTTTAGTGATTGTTTCCATCGTATTTTGAATTGAACTACTCAAGGGACTCCACAGTTTGATGATATTAAGAATACAATATTAGGGAAAGATTTTGTATGTTTTGAGATTAATGAAAAAAATAAGTATATAAATTTTATTTTGTATTATGCGTAACTTAATTTTAAATTTATAGGTTCTTTTGGTACATCGTAAATTAGTACCAAAAAATTATGAGAATAAGAAGGACATCGTAAATTAGTACAAAAAGATCATTGTATAAATGGTTAGACATCTAAGCATTCCAAACGAGAGTTATGCTGAAGATTTACCAAATATGTATGATTATAAAAGAAGTAAGAGTAAGCACCAGAGAGCCTATGTCTATTTCAACTACCTTAACAATGATGATATTATAGAGAGGGATGGATATGAATGAGCAAACTCATCAATGTCAGCACCAGTGCCTTGAGCAATAGTATATTACTTTTTTACGCGATTAACTAAATTTTTTTTATATATAATTACAAATATAACCATAGTATATTTACCAAGTTATTAACTATGGTTATGTTTCTTATAGTTTGAACAAAGTGCATCTGCAGACCATGACGTTACACATTAGATTGAGCAACTGCGGGATAAGATGATTAAGAGATTTGATCGTACTGAAACTGCACTACTATAGAGAATGGAAAAGCACAGAGATGAAATTTTTACAAGGGTTGATCAGATCCGAACCGATGTTACATAATAGATGCAACAGATGATGATGTACTTTAGACAGTCATGCTTCTTCCAACCCAACAAAAGCTAGAAATGGTGAATAAAATAAATTTAAAATTACAGTATCTTAATTGTAGTTTGACTTATTTTCATATATACATATATTTTAGTTTGGAGAAAACACACCGATAGACTTTTAAAATAGCTTTCAGACCTCAATTACTTGTCATGACATGCAGCCTCAGCTATTGATTGACAATCCTATAAGTGTTGAGATCTTATCTGTCTCGTATAAAGGTATGAGTCAGTATAGAAGACCGTATAGACTTACACGGTATTTGTACACCCTATATACAAATTTATTTTCATAAAAGATGCATGTGAAGAAGAAAATTAAAATTTAAGTAGAATCTCAAGCAGACATAAATCCATTGCAGTAGATAGACTCGGCCATCTTAGTTTAGTTTCAGGCCTGATTGGACAAGAATGAAGGTATAGTCATCTTACCTAGCCTTGAAGCTAACCCGACATGGTTTTAGGAATTGTTACATAACTGGTCGGATGACTTTGTAAGTGAAATTTTTTGAATTTACACAGTTACTTGACAATAATCATATGTGTTGAAATATATTAATTTTATTTGTTTGCTAATGTAGCATATTAATGAGTATTTGAAGGTGGTTCGGCTTAGGCAAAATTAATATATTAATGCATTGCCACAATTGTCCATTAATGTAGATTCACACTTCTTTGTGAATGTTGAATTAAATTAAATTCACTTTCTTATATGCACTTTATTGATTACTCATTTTGTTGCAATTTTAGGAGACTTTCGGACTCTTCTATAAACAATATAAAAATGACATTTTTGTCATTGTATGGAGCGATGACGTGTTGTCATTTTCCTACAGCACAAAAAAAGAGTTATTTGGTGCACGATTGTAGATTGAGGTTGACAAAGTAAAATACAATATTTGTTAGAAGAGTTTTTTATAATTATAATACTATTTACGAGACTAATTAATTTTATATAGGTTTATATTATTGTAAATTACAATCAACATCATTGAGTTACAGTTGAGGTGGACATCTTGCATCAACAAATAGTCATCTATGATTCTAACATCAAGAGATATGCCAATGGCATGATTGAAAATCATGTCGCGACATTATCTATGTTATTACCCTACTACATAAATGCTTATAAATTTTATGAGTAACAAAAAAAATTACACCTGACTTAACCCTGTTTTATGTAATTAGGTTAAAGAAGTGAGTGTCACAATAGACAGTGAATAGTAGGGATTGTGGTGTTTATGTTTGTATGTTTATATAACTTTTGATGTTGTGTCGTCGCTTAGAATTTGCTCCTAATCACGGGTCATTTTTTAGGACCAAAATAGCGATTGATTTATAGAAAGGTGCAAAAAAAAAAGTAAAGAAAAATTAAATTAATTAATAATTTATTTTTATGTATTTATACATTTTTATTATTTAATAAAAATGATAAATATATAATTAGTCAATGCATATATTTTTAATGACAATAGTGAAAAAAAAACTTGTTAATTAAGTACAATGGTAACAAAGTACAGATACAAATACAAAACATAAAGGACATATCAACTATTATGTAATGCAATTGGGTTTCGACAAATTTGCTGATTATGTTCATGCTGCTTACAGCAACTGCATACATTCTTCGTTGGTGTCTCATCTTGCGATGGAATTCAATTCTTTCGACGTCTTCTTAATTGTCGGTGTGCTATAGAAGGCTGGATATCAGCAGCTCTCAATTCTTTTGGAACAATCTAATCTGATGAATGACCAACCGGATTTACTAGATTATTGTATGCACATAATAAAGACTTAGTTGTGTAATATTGCGAACAAAGAGTTTGGTACTACAATCTGGTCTTCCTACATACTGCAAGTTCTTAGGTACACAGTAGTTACTCAAGATCAAGCTTTCAGCAACTGCATGACTTTTCTAGGATGTCCATTATTCCTTTTCTATTTCTGTCCTTAACGACAAAGTGAGATTAATCTACTGCATGCATTATCATGCGGATAGAGTCATCATTGTGCTTTCAAACTTCTCATGGGCCTAATTTGTCAAAAATTTTGACATATTTTTTATAGTCTCACGTCTCTTAACAAACCATCTTTGCATTAACTCTCGAATCTACTCAACTAAGGTAATCACTGACATGCCACGTACTTCCTTTGCAACAACATTAATGATCTCTGTAATGTTGATGGTCATGATGTCATATCTTCTAAATGCTTCCATTGATCGAGCTTATTTTGAACAACCAATCTCCTACTCCAAGTATCTCATTGCCTTCGGTTTCATTTCTCGCATCTTCTTAATTTTTTGTTAAAAGTCAGCTAGGCGATATGCCATGGCAGCAATAAAATAGGAAGCTAAATATTCCCCTCATTTCTTTGTCTCCGACAGTATCTTATATCTTGCGACCAAATTACCCTTTAAATGATGGATGCATACCCCATGATATACATTAGAAAATACCTCTCTAATAGCTTTCTCAATACTATATGTTGATCAGATATAAATACAAGGTTCTCACGATCACCAATAACTCCTTGGAATTTTTTCATAAATCACGTCCATGAAGCATCATTTTCTGAGTCTGTAATACCCCATACAAGTGAAAATATTTGGTTGTTTTCATCCTTATAAATAGCCATAAACATTGTTCTCAGGTACACACTTTTTAAAAATATACCATCAATTGCAATAACCTGTCAAATGGATGACTGGAACCCTTTAATACACAGTCCAAGTCCTATAAAGAAATATTTGAAGTGCTTACAATCGTCAATCTCCCAATGCATGACTGTACTTGGGTTCTATTGTTTCAATATACGATAGTATGTAGGAAGCAATTTATATGAAGCTTCTGGAGTACCGCGTATCAACCTCAATACATGCTTCTTAGATCACCAAGTAGTGGGGTAAGTTATCTCCACACCAAATTACTCATGTATGTCTGCTTGGATTTCTTTCGGTCTATAAAGTCGACTCACAGATGCAAACTAATTTTTTATGAATTTGCCAATAATTCGAGACTTTACTTGTCGATGACCATTGGGCAATAGATCTAATTGGTATACGTGATCTGAATCAATTCTACGCATAATGAAATGCTTTCTTGCAACTGTCGACACCACACATAATTGTCATCGGCATCTATCATCGTCACATTTTGCCTCAAAAAGATCTTTTGTCGACCTTGATACTTTAAAACTCTAATTACCCTTAAATGCTAGCACACTAATAGCCTGGTGAAATTCGTCTTTGCTATCAAACAACTTTCCTACAAACATATTGCCAATTTCACTACTCGATATCTTATCGAATATGCTAAAGTCTGATGGTGGTATTGGAAGCATAAATGCAAAGGGGTTTTCAGCTTCACAAAAATCTCCTCTTGTAACTTCAGCATTTAGGGAATTCATTGAAACATAACAATGTCCGTCTTCTAGTAAATCATCGAAACTAGCAAATTCTTCCACGTGGCAATCCACTTCTACATTACCAACATTTTGATCGCCATCATAATCCCCTTCTACGTTATCAACATTTTCAACATCATCACAGTCCTCTTCTATATCCCTAACATTTTCAACTTCATCAAAATTGTAGTGTGTATAGACTAGGTCTTTATTGAATGGTGTAGGGGAAACATTGTCATACTCATTCGTTGTGTTTGAGAGAACCATTGTTGGAATTGATGAGGATGTGTGGCTTACTTAGTTGCTACTGTTGGCTAACATAAAATGAGTATGAATCAATGGTTGGTTTTGATTAGGGGGTTGTACATCCTCTTCATAAATTGGAGCTTTAGGATCTACTGTTACACATAAATGACAGTATGATTTTTTGATGACACTAAAAAAGAATCGAACATCACTGTCATTTCTAATCTTAATAGGTTTTAACTTATATTTCGTTGCATCAATTTTCATTTTTAAAGACACTTTATAGTTCACATTGTCGACTCCCAATGCATAACACACTGTATTCAAAAAATCTTCAAATTTAATATCTTTTAGAACCAAAATTTCAGAATTACTATAATTAATATAACTCTCTTCCCCATCATTAGAACCCTCTTATTTTTCTCCAAAATAAATAATAATTGCATCATATTCTATAGAACTTAAAACAAAAAAATAATAAATTATTAAAAAAATCCCCCAAAAAATTCAAAATAAATCGAAATAACCCCGCGAAATTGCAATATCTGAGACCCAAGATATGCATGGGACTTAATCCAAAAAAAAAAAATAAACATAGAATATTAACCAACTTATTAATAAATAAATTAATTAATAGAATTAAAATTATTTACTTATATTGAATAAAAAAGGCATAATTAAAATAATTTTAAATAATGATTGTGGCGCCACGTGACACAACTGTGTAGCATTGTGGACATTGAGTCTGCAATGCTGCAACGAGATGCACTCCCGAGATGCTGCAACGAGATGCATCTCGGGCTCGAGATTCACCCCTGAGATGCGACCATCAGCGTACCTCTGGGTACATCTAGGGTCCAAAATGGCCTTGAAATTTTTAAAACCAAACGGCGGTGGATTTCAAATTTTTTTATATCATTCTAACTTATTTTTCATATTTAATTCATTAATAACACATATTTCTATCTTCACATTTAATTTCTAATGGATATTAAAATTTTTAAAAAATTTAGAAAAATTTACAATAATCAAATATTTTTTTAATTTGAATTAACAAATATATTGTGTAAGACTTGATCTACGTAATAACAATTTTAAAATTTTCAATCCAACAATTTGATTCTTAGTTTAGTGGAAAAACATGAAAGAAAATTTAAATTTTTGATTTTGATTTTGGAAGTATACATATTTGATTAATAAAAAATAATAAATAAAAAGTTGGTTAAAAAAAATAATTATAAAATTTAAGGGTTATTTTTAAAAAAAATTTCTTTTTTTTTAAATTAGAGTAGACTAAACGACGTTATTTTAGTGATAAATTAAACGATTTCGTTTTAGTCTTGGATTTGACAATCCAAACGGCACCCTTGGGCAGATAAACTGACCCAATTCGTGGTCTAGGCTTTTAATTTAGTAACCAAAACAAGTCGTTGCCTGTTGTATCGCCTCTGTTTCTTGCTGGTATTTAAGGTCAACTAACCAAATTGATGCAACGTCTAGAGAACACACCACTCCCCATTTTATACGCTGTACAAAGTCCAACAACCTGCAGTGTCTTGGATTGTACGATCAAGGACTTGTATTGCAGGAGCCAGAGATGTTGCGGAGTCCTGGGGGTAGTTCTTCGAATATCACGCTCTGGCTTTCCTGCTAGCATGTCTCATCAGAAGTTTGCAAGAAGGTAAAATGACAGAAATGATATTTCATTTCCCTCCTAAAGTACAGGCTTCATGAGTTTGTATAATTTGTCTTTGATCTTTATTTTTTCTCCTTCTTTTTATTTGTTTTTCTGGGTGTATTCAAATCTTCACTTCAGGTATTGTTTTCTTCTGCTGGACAGGTAAATGTATCAAGTTGCCCGAGGTTGTTTGTTTTCCTCTCTGGTTCTCTTTTTAGATGGTGGCAAAGCGGGTCTTAGTCTGGCTTTTACTGTTTAGCTTGTATTTATTTATTTATTTAAAAAATAAAAGTTATATTTTGGTGCGTTGAGAAATTAGTGATTCAATAATTTTGATTAATCAAAGTAAAGAGTTATAAGAAAATTAGAACGTGTGAGATATGTATGAAAAAGTTTAAGGCGTGTAGGACACGAAGGAGAAAGTGAAACGAGACTCAAAGACGCGAAGGAGGCAAGAAAACGCGAAATAAGTAAGCAATTGGCCGAACCACATAAGATTGTGTTGTGTTCTTTTACTTTCTGCTTTAGATTCTTGTTATTTTTGCTTGATTGATAGGTTATTCCGCTACACAAAGAAGTTAAAATTTTAGGCTGAATTTTAAATCCTTCACTTCAACATAACCTCAAAAAAAAAAAATATTTCCTCCCTCGATATGATAGAACTGATTTCTCTTCATTTATCACCCTTTTCCCCATCTTAAAGGAATAAGCTTATCTTTTTATGAGAGGCATGACCTCCTAACTATTTTGGTATCTTCTTTTCCTGCATTACTGTGTTGATGTATCAAATTAATCAAACATGTCTCCTTCTTAGCAGAAAACGAGTTTACTCCTTAATTTTGGTTACTTTAAAGAATGGCTTCTATTTTAGACCTCATAAGAGATAATTAGAGGAAAAAGCATCTCTAGAGAATACATATTGTGAATATATCAGGGTTTTGTGAGTTTAGGACATGCTTTGCTTGGCGATATATATTCTTTACTATTAAAGTAATTTCTTTGGATAGTTTTGCAATAAAGTATGTTTAGTTCCAGAATGTTGTTTCTGTCCCAGCTTGGTTGGCTTGGCTGGCATTTAAATATAATTTCGTTCTTTCAAATGTTAGCAATTTATAATACTGAGGTAAACATAACTAGTAAAATTATGCAGATTGGGGGTGCTTGAGGAAGTAATATAATGGATGTTGGTTTACTGCAGATTCTTATTGAGTGCTATTAAGTGGCAGTCATTGTTATTGGCGGTTTAGATGCTGGTTTACTGCTTAGAACATTGAGTGTTCTGATGTAGCTTGTTCTAATTGCAGTGCTGAAGCTCAGGGTTCTGCCAAACCAATGACACCATGCGAGCAGATAAATGATAATTCGGATGCCGCCACACTGAATGAAAGATACTCAAAAGTTATCTGTTTTATAAGTTATTTTGTAGAATGGTTAAACTGTTAAGTTTATTAGTGGATTTAGTTGGGGTTTAGTGGCGAATTGTTTATGTGGTGAATATTTACTTGGAATAGCAATTTGTTGCTAATTATTGATGTATAATAGTTTATTATTTTGCTTATATAGATATTTTTTTAATTACTTGTAATTTATTATATATATATATAATACACTATCACAAAATAGTGAAACATAATATGACATCATACATTTTCAACGTGACTTCATCATAACGTCTCTCTACAATTCTTGTTGCCATTTTTGCACTTTTGGCATCAACTTTTCTCATTAACATTAACATTCCAAATAATGCATCAGCATTCCTCAAATATTGTATTGACTCTCCTCTAATCGTCACAAAATTGTTAATCCCACACAACATTGGTCGTGGCTATCACAAACGCCTTGATGATAAAAATAAAAAAAATCTCCATTTGTGATTACTTTTGGCCAGATTGTGTCCCTCAAGACACAAACACGACGTCGTACTTCTGCGTTGATTGAAATGGTTTCTGCAATTTCACCACAGTGCAATCGGCTGTTAATGCAGTTCCAGATTTGAGCCCAAAAAAACATCATTTTGATCAACTCTGGTATTTAATAGTAAGTTAATAAATAAATCTATTTCAAATTCGTTTTCTCCCTTTAGTTCTCAAAGATTAACAACCAGCTGCATGCTTGAGAATTTTCACCGTTTGTTGCATTGAAAAAGTGACGGTTCCAAGAACAAAACCAAACATGACATTCCAAGGACAACGCTACATATTGCATGGAATGATACGACCAAGTCTGCAAATGGCACATTTTACAGCGGCTCTGTTCAAGTTTTCTCTGCCAATTTTGTTGCTAAGAACATAAGCTTTATGGTAAGACATATTAATATAGCATTTGTAAATGTTATAGAGAAAAGTAATAATATAACATTTGTACTAAATAATGTACTAAATTTATTTTTATATAGGTTTAAGGTATATATAAAATAAGAAATAATATTTATATTTGTGAAAATATTAATTGAAAATTATTGGAATATGATTTAAAAATTAAGTCAAGTGCGTAAAGTGCGCACGAATCGAAGACGGACGTGAAAGAAGGTAAAAAATAAAGAAGGGTGCACTAGGTGTTAGCGCCGCGGCGTTTAGGTGTCAGCACCACGGCGCCAAGAGACCAACGCTGCAGCGCCTAGCAGATGCCCGCCAGCGCCGCGGCAATGAGAGCCCAGCACTGCGGCGTTGGAGACGGGAACAGTATCCCAAAATAAGGAAACTTCTTTATTTCGTCTCTCACTTGCTCCAGGACTCCCTAATACAACTCTCACACGTATAGGGTAAACCTAGGACATCCCAAAACCTATATAAAGGCTATCAATTGGCTTGTAAACACAATTTTAGTGATCAAAAGAGAGATCTTAGTGATAATCTTTATGAAAGGTTGAGAAATTTTTGTGATCATCAACAATCTTTATGGTTCTTTGTGAGAGAAAATCCCTAGAGTGCAAGAGAGAGTTTTCTTTGTGATATTTCTTGTAATAAGTATACTTTGTGTCTGCCTTGTAATTCATAATAAGATAAGAGTGTGATCTTGATCCGCCGTGGACGTAGGCAAGTTGTCGAACCACGTAGTTCTTTGTGTGTTCTTCTTCTACCCTTTCTCTCTTTATTTCTTTGTAACTTGTTCTGCATTATTATTTACTTTGGAGATTTTACTTATTTGTGTGCTTCCGCTTTAACAAACTGATATCAGAGCTTGGTTCTAAGCAGACATGGCCACACCCAAGTACGAGGTAGAGAAATTCAACAGTACAAATGACTTCAATCTGTGGAAGATAAAGGTTAAGGCGTTGTTGGTGAGCCAAAGGATTGGTTCGGCATTAGAGGAGATTGCAGCTCCATCTAGTGATGAAGAGAAGACGCCAGAGTCATCTAAAGCAGAAACAGAAAGAAGGGACATTTAGGAAAGAGCTCATAGCACAATCGTTCTGTCATTGAGCGATGAAGTACTAAAGGAAGTAGTAGGTGAGACGACGGCGATAGGTCTTTGGAAGAAGCTTGACTCTCTTTATATAAAAAAATCGTTGGCTAACATATTGCATATAAAGAAGAAGTTGTATTAGTTGTTTATGTCAAAGGGGACGCCGATAAAAGATCATATAGACGCCTTTAAATAAGATCATCATTGATCTTGAGTCTATCAACATCAAGATAGAAGATAAAGATAGAGCAATTATCCTGCTGAGTTCACTCCCTAAAATCTATGAGAGTTGTGTTGATACGCCACTCTACGGCAGAGAGAGTTTAACGATGAGTGATGTGAAATCATCATTAAACTCAAAGTTATTAGAAAAGCAGATTGAGGGCAATGCAGAAAGCTTATTTATAAAAGAAAAATCCCCATATAGAGACGGGAAGAAAAAAGGCTCAAGGTCAAAGTCTAGGACTCCTAGGAAGTGCTACTGCTGCAAGAAAGAGGGGCACTTCATAAAGGACTTTTCTGAGAAGAAAGCACAAGATAAGAAGAAAGCGAATGTTGTGCTTGCCTATGATGATAGCTATGACAGCGCAGAGATACTCGTCGCTACTGATGGTAAGAACTCTGAATAATGGGTTCTTGATTCTGGTTGTACTTTTCACATGTGCCTGCACAAGTCTTGGTTTACAAATTTCTAGCCCATTAGTGGTGGTAAGGTCTTAATGGATAATGATATTGCATGTCAGATGATGGGAAGTGGTAGTGTTAAACTTAGGCTGCATGATGGGCGAGTGAGAGAGTTAACAGATGTTAGGTATGTTCCTGACTTAAAGAGAAACTTGATCTCACTAGGGACTCTAGATCAGAATGGGTGTACCATCAGGATCGACGGAGGGATTTTAAGAGTTTTAAAAGGTTCCATGGTGGTGATGAGATGAGAGAAGTGCAAAGGTATTTATGTGCTTAAGGGTGAAGTCGTGAGTGGTTCTGCACTATTCTCTATAGATGATGAGAGTATGTAACCCAAGTTATGGCATTTTAAACTGGCACATCTAGGTGAGAGAAACTTAAAGGAGTTATATAGTCAAAAGGCGTTTGGTGAGGATAGGTTCCAGCCCTTAGAGTTTTGTGAGCATTGTGTGCTTGGGAAAGCACATAGAGTGAGGTTCAGTACCGGCGAGCACAAGACTAAGGAAACTCTTGACTACATACACTCGAATCTTTAGGGACCAACTCAGACAGCTATTTGTGGTGATGCCAGGTATTTTCTTAGCTTAATTGATGATTATTCAAGGAAACAGTGGGTCTATGTGTTGAAGAGTAAGGATCAAGTATTTGATGTATTCAAGACTTGAAAGGCTCTTGTTGAGAATCAAACTGGCAAAAGAGTGAAGAGGTTGAGAAGTCACAACGGCCTCGAATTTTGCAACAGAGAGTTTGATGGGTTTTGTGCCAAACATAGGATTACAAGGCATAGAACAGTAAGATCAACACCATAACAGAATGGCGTAGCTGAAATGATGAATAGGACCCTACTTGAAAGGGTTAGATATATGCTTACCAATGCGAAGATGTCCAAGACATTCTGAGGAGAATGTGTAGTAATTGCAGCTTACTTGACTAATAGAAGTCATTCCTCAGCAATTGACTTCAAGACGCTATAAGAGAAATGGTTTGGCAATCCTCTGAAGTATGACCACCTCAAAATATTTGGTTATCCTGCCTTTGTACATGTTAAGGAGGAAAAGTTAGAACCTAGAGCTATCAAAGGGGTATTCATAGGATATCCCTAATGAGTAAAATGATACAAGGTGTGGTGTAAAGACTTGATACCATCAAGGAGTATTATAAGCCGTGATGTGACGTTTGATGAGATGATGATACTGAAAACCTCACAAGAAGATGAGAGAGATAAACCTGTGCCCAAGGAAGACTTAGCACCCGAGTCAATAGAAGTTGAAGTAGAGCCTAAACATGGATTTGATATGCCCCCAGATCAACATTTCAACGAGAAAATCCTTGAAGATGAACCAAGAACACCGACGAGTTCCTCCAAGTCCACCCAAAAGAAGACTAGAACTCTTGAGTTAAAACTTGAAGAGTATCAGCTAACTAGAGACAGGCTAAGGAGAACGATTAATCCATCAGTCAGGTGTACACAAGTAGACTTAGTTGCTCATGCTTTTAATTTTGCTTACACTCTTGAGTATAATGAGCTTAGGACATATGGTGAGGCTATGAAGAGTGAAAACAAGAAAGAATGGTAGTTGGCCATGAAAGAAGAAATTTGTTCTCTTAGGAAGAACAATACCTGAAAATTGGTGGAGAGACCTTAAAAGAAGCTAATTGGATACAAGTGGGTGTATAAGGTGAAGCTGAGGATACTGAGTGTCATGCCCCAAACTCAAAAGATCCGACACACGACATCACTTACATTCATTCAAAAATGTGCACTCATAAATAATATTACACAAAAATTCAAACTTTAATTCAACATAGGAATCCTTAGCAAGTTGCTAGTAAGTTCAACACTAAAAAAAATCAACCCATAATCTAACATATACACATAATCCTCTATTGAACATATTTAAATATTCATTTCAATTTCTTTCAGAATTATAGCAATTGAATTATGATTGAAAAAATTATTAAACCGGAGATACGCAGAGTTTTCTCAGAGATTAACACTCTACTACGTCACCAGTAACAACTTTGTTACTGGGAGCCCAGAATATATTCATTGCAAATTCTTACTTAAAATCAATCCATAACCACACGTGGTGAAACTTAAATTAAATCCAACCACACACAATAAAATAATACATAAGTATTGTTGGAGCTGGTGCTCACGTGCCATTCCAATATTGTATGAATATTAATTGTTAATATTTATACAATAAACATTTCGAATAAAGATTGTTAATATCATATTAATATGGTAAAATGCTTGTAACATTACAGACATTGTTTGATCTGAAATTGTTCAGATCTGGTTTAAAGGAGTTTAGACCAGAACTAATAGTTATCAAAGCTGAGAGTTATAAATGCTAATAGTTAGCACTGTTAATAGTTATCAGATTATAAGAGTCAGCGAGGTCTAAAGAGTTAAAACTTTGTCTATAATGGGACAAAGACCTGAGAGTATACTTATAATGATATAGTTGCAAAGAGTTGCAATAGGAGCTAAGAAATATCATTATGTAAGTAAGTCTCAAATATAATGTTCCTGATCTATGATCACCAATGCGGGTCTATCGGTGAATTCACAATATATAGATTAGTGTATGTCTATATCTGACTAGTTCAGATGGTTGTTCTTAGCTGACCATGAGCTTAGAGCTTGTATAAACATGCGGGTATCCAGTCAGGACTGGATACTGAACAGACTTATGAGGACCCCAATAGATATCCTATGAAACCGTCAAAGGAAGGTCCTCTCGAGTTGAGTAGTAATCGTGGTCCTTTGACCTGAGCGCCACGGTGGTCTTGTGAGTGATCCATCATGCTTTGGTTCCACATATGTCAGAGACCTTTCATGGTCTGACCGCTATGTGTCGCTGGGTATGGTCCGATGCTCATGGAGTCCGGTGTGCGTAGATACGGGATCCATCAGCTTACGTAGGTAAGTTGTATATCCGATGCTCCGAGATTGTATTTCATAAAGTCTTGTGGCCACAAGCATAAACCCAGGAAAAGAGTTTCCCACAAGGTTAAACAATATAGCAAAAATATTTGCGTATATTGTTTATCGAGATACGAATCTGGAGATAAGATTATTGGATGAGCAAATGAGGATTTGATGGTGCTGATCTATATCCCCGCACATCCAGGGTATAAATGATGGAAGGATTATACGTATACGTTATGACCTCAACTTGTATGGTCTGACACGCTGATTTGTAATATTCGTAACGTGTGCGTGGGGCATCGATTACGGATTAATGGAATAGTTCCATTTGACAAATCGGGTGTAGACCTAGAGAGTCCTAATATGAAATGTACTCTTTGAGCACTTGGGCAGTGTACCGTATTGAATTGTTCAATACAGTATAATTCAGCAATTACTAAGGTTACGTTAACTAAAGTATATGGTTAAATGGTGGGACCCACTTTAGGTTAACTTGGTAACCGAGTAAGGATATAAAAGTAATTTCACTTTATGATTATTTAATTGTTAAATAATTAAAATAAATATTTATTTGTTTAATTGTTAAATAAATGATTTAACTTAACTAAGGTTAAAAGTTAACCATAAGGTTAAGTTAGTTAACTTTACTTAATGGTTAAGTAAAAGTTAACCTAACCATAGTTAAGTTAGTTAACTATGGTTAAATTAATTAAATATTTATTAACTTAAAGGTTAAGTTAAAGTAATCTAACTATGGTTAAATGTTAACTAAGGTTAGGTTAAGCCAAATGAAATGCAAATGAAATTCAAATTAGTTTGGAATTTATGCATTAGTATATAAAGTGAAATGAAATTGAAAATCAAAAGAATTTTTGAAATTGGTTTTAGTTTTTAGGTTTTGCATTTTGGGAGCCAATTCAATTTGAGAAATTGAAATTGTTTGTTTTGTGTTTTAAGTGTTAGTACAACAAAACAAACTAGATAAATGGTTACTAAATGTAATAACTAAAAACAAGATTTGTTTTATTTATTCAAGAGTTGAATAAAAGGAAAAACAAATTTGATTAAGTTAAATTGTTTAACTTTGAAAAATATTTAAGAGTTAAACTGTCACGCCCCAGACCCAGAAGATCTGACACACGACACTTACATTCATTCAATAATACTTAAACATTCATTTTAATTCTTTCAGAATTATAGCAATTGAATTATGACTGGGACAATTAGTAAACCGGAGATACGCAGAGTTTTCTCAGAGATTAACACTCTACTACGTCACCAGTAGCAACTTTGTTACCGGAAGCCCAGAATATATTCATTGTAAATTCTTACTTAAAATCAATCCATTACTACACTTGGTGAAACTTAAACTAAGTCCAACCACACACAATAAAATAATACATAGGTATTTATTCACTAGGGACAAATCAAATATCTTATCCCACGTGTCCCCAAATGAAACACTTAGCAACCTAACAACTTAGGGAACCCAAGGAACAGCAAAAGCCTTGCCAAATCCGCTAAGCACACATGTACCTTATTTACCTGAAATCACCATAAACTATAATGAGTATGAAACTCAGTAAGCATACTAGTTTTTCAATATCAAATACAAATACATATATGTACACAATGCATATGTATGATATGCTGTGATCAATCAAAATCATAATCTTATCAAATCACATATCATGTAAGCGCTTACACATTCTTTCAAAACACATAATAGGAATACCATCACTCAACTATTACTTAGTAGGACTTACATATCACATATCACATAATGAGCCAAATGTCACTCGTAGGTGACATACCGTATGAGAGGAATAGTACAAGTGAGGCATTTAAATCACACATATATAATGCTCATGCCCGAAGGTAAAAGCCAAACCCTCACCCTGATCATCGGTGAGTCCTCTCACATGTACCAATACGCCACCTCACGAATGTGATGACTCACTCTTCCTTTAGGTACCAATAGGATCCTCCCTACATACGGAACACATAACATATACCAATCCCGAAGGAAAGGCCACACATAAAGGCTCCAAAAATCACATAAAATGCCTACTAAGTTAACAGTGAGTTCAAGTACCCTCAAAACACAAAATATTTCTCATGGACATATTACGCTTCAAAAGCTTTCTTTGTTAAACGCATCTTATTTTGGAAAGCTCACTTTCAAAAACACATGTATGTCCATGCT
Source organism: Ailanthus altissimus (assembly GCA_946807835.1). NCBI lineage: Eukaryota > Viridiplantae > Streptophyta > Magnoliopsida > Sapindales > Simaroubaceae > Ailanthus > Ailanthus altissimus. Next base: position 801,821 of record OX327709.1, read on the forward strand.
CAATGTCAATGCTCACATTCATAAACATATATTCACATTTCATATCAAAATATACTTTGACATATCATAAACATATTCTTAACCCCATTTACAAAATCATACAAAATAATTATTATGTTTATTGTGATTCCAGTAGTAAGTCTAGTATACTTACCTCTTAACACTTTCAGCTACAAGGCTTAAATCTCCTTAACCTATCAATGGAGATTAATCCTTTTATAAGCCTCACAATTCACATAAAATACTTTAAATAGCTTACAAAATTATACACAATGCATTTATTACATCAAATTGGTCTAAATACTTGGTTTCTCAAAACCTGTCATTCTGATCACTTACACTTAACAAAATTTTCTAATAGATCAAATGATGTCCAATTACTCCAAAATCAGAATATATCATTCTTGACTCATATATACTTCTTATATATGAATATTATATCAAAATTCCTACACAATCCATTCCATACATACCATCGAATCCAAACTACTAACCTGACAAGATCAAGATACTTACTGAACAGTATTCAATCTCCCAATTTTATAAAATCATATACTAACTCAAAAATTATAAAACTATCACATAATTACTCTTAACACATATCTCAGTCCATGATAAATATTTCACTTCCAAATCACTGCCAAAAATATTTTAAAACTATTTTATTCCATAGCTTTAAAAATCTGTTAATCAAATACTGTAATGAGCGGATATACTTTAGAAAATCATAACATTTCAACCACATTGATCTAAATTCTCAATTCCGAGTATATCATATTAGACATATAAACTTATTATATTCCATAAATTTGTAATTTTTGAAGATCATTCAGTAGGACAAACATTGTTCGTCACTGTATTATACTGTTCACATAGGAAATTTCCAGAATTTCAGGGTCATTTTGGTAAATTCACAACAAATTCAATTTCTGGAATTTTGAATCGATTCAAAGTCTCAGATGATACTAAACATGTCTAATTTCATATAATCAAAATTCAAAATCAGAATCGAATCACAACAATTTATAAAATTCTTGGATCAAGAGACTATCAAGCAGAAATTCTACAATCCATCATGATTTATCAAACTATCTTATAGATCATCATCAATTCTCAAAATATCATACGAAATACACATCAAATCCTCAATTATACATATTTCCAGAAATCAAAACTTAAAGAAATTAACATAATTAACACCAATAAATTGAGAAATAGTTGTGATATACTTCTTAAAATTCAAAATTCCAATTTCTTCTTCTTTTTCTTCTCCTTCTTCTCTTTCTCTCCCCTCTTTTCTCTCTTCTCTCTCTCTAAAAGAGGTAGCTCGACCAAAATGAGAGAATTAGGGTTTTAAAAGTGTATTTTTATACTAAGTGGCTAATTTTTGGTATTTACGAATTTACCCCCAAAACTTTCAAAGTATTACAATTTGGTCCCTAAAATAAATCTAAAGTCTTGCAATTAAACCCAATGCTAATAGTATCACCTTAACCTATACAAACACTACTAATAACAATATATAAATCAAGTATCACCAACATACAAATAAAATACGTATATTTATACATATATAAATATTTATTCTTACCAGTCGTGGATATTGGTTACTACATAAACATATATGCTGGATTAAGATGCTGCCATTCTAGACAATCAAACCCACCCTTGTTGATTGCTAGAATTGATCAAAGATTCATTTCATGGTAGACTTCAAAGAAAATTAATCCAAAGGCTTTATTGGTGATATTTCTCAATTTCGAATTTCAGTTTAATCAAATGTTATTTTCTGTGTTCATTATATTTAATCTTCCTCTTTGCACATGTATGTATGAGATATGTATATTGTTTGTATGATGAACACAACCCACATGCAAGCACCCAAAGTTTTATTTGTACTACACCCCCAATAACCCAACAAGTATTTATTCAATAGGGACAGATCAAATATCTTATCCCACGTGTCCCCAAATAAAACACTCAGCAACCTAGCAACTTAGGGAACCCAAAGAACAGCAGAAGCCTTGCCAAATCCGCTAAGCACACATGTACCTTATTTCCCTGAAATCACCATAAACTATAATGAGTATAAAACTCAGTAAGCATACTAGTTTTTCATATATCAAATACAAATACATATATGTACACAATGCATATGTATGATATGTTGTGATCAATCAAAATCATAATCTTATCAAATCACATGTGATGTAAGCGCTTACACATTCTTTCAAAACATATAATAGAAATACCATATCTCAACTACTACTTAGTAGGACTTACATATCACATATCACATAATGAGTCAAATGTCACTCGTAGGTGATATACCGTATGAAAAGAATGGTACAAGTGAGGTTTTTAAATCACACATATATAATGCTCATGCTCGAAGGTAAAAGCCAAACCTTCACTTTGATCATCGGTGAGTCCTCTCACATGCACCAATATGCTACCACACGAATGTGATGACTCACTCTTTCTTTAGGTACTAATAAAATCCTCCCTACATACGGAACAAATAACATATACCAATCCCGAAGGAAAGGCCAGACATAAAGGCTCCACAAATCGCATAAAATACCTACTAAGTTAACAGTGAGTTCAAGTATCCTCAAAACACAAACTATTTCTCATAGACATATTACACTTTAAAAACTTTCTTTATTAAACACATTTCATTTTGAAAGCTCACTTTCAAGAACACATATATGTCATGTATGTCCATGCTCACATTCATAAATACATATCTTCATATTTCATATCAAAATATACTTTGATATAACATAAACATATTCCTAACCCCATTTACAAAATCATACAAAACAATTACTATGTTTATTGTGATTTCAGTCAAAAGTCTAGTATACTTACCTCTTAGCACTTATAGCTACAAGGCTTAAATCTCCTTAACCTATCAATGGAGATCAATCTTTTCATAAGCCTCACAATTCACACAAAATACTTTAAATAGCTTATAAAATTATACACAATGCATTTATCACATCAAATTGGTCTAAATACTTAGTTTCTCAAAACCTGTCATTCTAACCACTTACATTTAACAAAATTTTCTAATACCTCAAATGATGTCCATTACTCCAAAATCAGAATATATCATTCTTGACTCATATATCCTTCTTATATATAAATATTATATCAAAATTCCTACACAATCCATTCCATACACACCATCGAATCCAAACTACTAACCTGACAGGATCAAGATATTTACTGAATAGTATTCAATCTCCTAATTTTGTAAAATCATATACTAATTCAAAAATTATAAAACTATCACCAAAATACTCTTGACACATAACTAAATCTATGATAAATATTTTACTTCAAAATCACTGCCAAAAGTATTTTAAAACTATTTTATTCCATAGCTTTAAAAAAATCTGTTAATCAAATACTGCAATAAGCTGATACACTTTAGAAAATCATAACACTTCAACCACATTGATCTAAATTCTCAATTCTGAGTATATCATATTAGACATATAAACTTATCATATTCCATAAATTCGTAATTTTTAAAGATCATTCAACAGGTTAAAATTTATTTGTCACTGTATCATACTGTTCACACAGGAAATTTTTAGAATTTCAGGGTCATTTTGGTAAATTCACAACAAATGCAATTTCTGGAATTTTGAATCTATTCAAAGTCTCAAATGATCCTAAATATGTCTAATTTCATATACTCAAAATTTAAAATCAGAATCGAATAACAACAATTTATAAAATTGCTAGATCAAAGGACTATTAAGCAGAAAGTCCACAATTCATCATGATTTATCAAGCTATCTTATAGATCATCATCAATTCTCATAAGATCTTACGAAATACACATCAAATCCTCAATTATACATATTTCTAAAAATCAAAACTTAAAGGAATTAACTTAATTAATACCAATAAATTGAGAAATAGGTGTGATATACCTCTTAAAATTCAAAATTCCAATTTCTTTTTCTTTTTTTCTTTCTTTTTCTTCTTCTTCTTCTCTTTCTCTCCTCTCTATTTCTCTCTTCTCTCTCTCTAAAGGGATAGCTCAACCCAAAAATGAGTAAATTAGGGTTTCAAAAGTGTATTTTTATACTAAGAGGCAAATTTTTAGTATTTGTGAATTTGCCCCCAAAACTATTAAAGTATTACAATTTGGTCCCTAAAATAAATCTAAAGTCTTACAAATAAACCCAATATATATTTATACATATATAAATACTTATTTTTACCGGTTGTGGATACTGGTTACTACACCAAGGATAGAGTCCATGAGATTCAAGGCTAGGTTAGTTGCACAAGGTTTTACTCAGAGAGAGGGAGTTGATTTTTATGAGATATTCTCTCCAGTTGTCAAGTACACATCTATTAAGATTTTGTTAGCCATGTGTGCATACCTTGATTTACATTTTGAGCAGATGGATGTAAAGATAACTTTTCTGCATGGAGAGCTTGAAGAAATGATATACATGGCACAACCACAAGGGTTCGAGGAGCCTAAAAAAGAAGATCGTGCTTGTTTGCTAAAGAAGTCATTATACGGGTTAAAGCAATCACCTAGACAGTGGTATAGAAGATTTGATGAGTTTATGATGGCTTGCGATTTTAGTAGGAGCAAGTATGACAGATGTGTGTACTTCAAGAACATAAGTTGTGGGCTGATGTATTTGCTTCTATATGTCGATGATATGTTGATCACATGCAAGAATATGGAAAAAATATAAAAGCTCAAGAAGCAGTTGAGTGGCGAGTTTGAAATGAAGGATTTGGGAGCAGCGAAGAGAATTATAGGTATGGATATTGTGAAAGAAAGAAGAGATGTTATCTTCTTGTCCCAACAGCGATATATAGTTAAAATTTTAGAGAAGTTTGGTATGTCAAACGCAAAGGCTATCTTTACTCCTTTGGCCATACATTTTAGACTTTCAGCAGCACAGTCACCGACATCTGATGAGGAAAAACTGCAGATGAGCAAAATACCGTATGCAAGCGCTGTAGGGAGCATCATGTATGCAATGGTTTGCACAAGACCAGACATAGCACAGGCTATAAGTATGGTGAGTAGATACATAGTGAATCCGGATAAGGATCACTGGCTTGCAGTAAAGTGAATTATAAGATATCTCAAAGGAAAGTCAAATCACGGGTTGATATATAAGAGGGATGAGGATAGCAATGAAATGGTAAGAGGGTACGTAGACTCAGATTATATAGGTGATCTAGATAAAAGAATATCGTTGACGGGCTACGTATTCACAGTGTTTGGGTGTAGTGTGTGTCAGGGATCAGTTCTACAACATGTGGTTGCACTCACTACCACATAGACAGAGTACGTAACTGTTGGTGAAGCTATCAAGGAGGCCGTGTGGTTAAAAGGCATATGCATGGAGGTATTGGTTAGTAAAGATGTGAACACCGGTGTCTATTATGATAGCCAGAGTGCCATACATCTAAGCAAGCATCAAGTGTTCCATGAGAGGTCGAAACACATTGATGTGAAGCTCCATTACATTTGAGAGATTGTCCAAAGTGGTGAAGTTAGTCTAACAAAGATAGCGTCATCTGAAAACCCTACTAATATGTTGACTAAGCCACTACCCTCAATTAAGTTCATCCTATGCAAGGACTTAACCAGAATCACTACTTTATGAGGGTGACCGAAGATGCGAAAATGAGAGATCAAATTGCGTTGTGGATGATTTTGAATCAAGGAGGGGATTTGTAATAATATTGATTGAAAATCATCGGAATATGATTTGGAGATCAAGCCAAGTGCGTAGGGTGTGCATGGATCGAAAACAGACGCGAAAGGAGGCGGAAAACAAAGAAGGGTGCACCAGGCGCCAACGCCGCGACGCTAATTCTAGAACCTGAGCGCCATGGCGCCAGGAGACTAGTGCCGCAGTACCCAGTAGATGCCCGCCAGCGCCGCGGTGTTGGAGAAGGGAACAGTATCCCGAAATAAGGAAACTTCCTTATTTCGTCTCCCACTTGCTCCAGGACTCCCTAACACGACTCCCAAACATATAGGGTAAACTTAGGACGTCTCAAAACCTATATAAAGACTATCAATTAGCTTGTAAACACAATCTTAGTGATCAAGAGAGAGATTTTAGTGATAATCTTTATGAAAGGTTGAGAAATCTTTGTGATCATCAATAATCTTTATGGTTCTTTGTGAGAGAAAATCCCTAGAGTGCAAGAGAGAGTTTTTTTTGTGATCTTTCTTGTAATAGGTATACTTTGTGTCTGCCTTGTAATTCATAATAAGAGAAGAGTGTGATCTTGATCTGCCGTGTACGTAGGCAAGTTGCCGAACCACGTAGTTCTTTGTGTGTTCTTCTTCTACCCTTTCTCTCTTTATTTCTTAGTAACTTGTTCTGCATTATTATTTACTTTGGAGATTTTACTTGTTTGTGTGCTTCCGCTTCAACAATATGAATAATAATATATATAGTAGAAGAATATTAAAAACTTATTTCAAAATAAATCTTTAATACTCCTCACAAACTCAAGATAGCAGAGTAAAAACAAGCTTGAGTTTGGAGATTAAAGTATGAAAGTGGCCATAAACTAGAGATTTGGTAAAGATATCAACAGATTGCTCTTCAAATGAGATGGAGTAGAGAGTAATAATGCCTTAAGACACGTGTTGTCGAACAAAATGACAATCTATCTCAATATGAATGGGCCGCTCATGAAAAATATCATTGTGGACAATATGGATAGCACTTTGATTGTCACAATAAAGAGGTGTAGCGCCAAAGTGAATAATACTCATATCTCCAAGAAACCATCGAAGTCAAACAATTTATTGGGTAGTATCAGCAAGGGCATGATATTCAGCCTCAGTACTAGAACGGACAATGGCTGTCTGTTTTTTATTTTTCATGAAAAAATAGAATCTCCCAAGAAAAGACAAAATTCAGTAGTTGATCATCGATTTGTAGGATCACCTGCCTAATCTGCATTGGCATAAGGCTGCAACAAAATAGGAGAGCAAGCTGAAAAATAAAGATCATGAAAAAGTGTACCCTTAAGCATTTTGACATCCATATAAAATAATGTCCAACCACAAACTGCAACAACAGTTAATAAACTATAAACATAAGTAAGTCTAGTAATTGGAGCAAATATTTCATCATAATTGATTTCATATTCTTGAGTAAAACCTTTGGCAATAAGACGAGCTTTATAACACTCAATACTCTATCAGATTTGGTCTTGATCTTGTACACCCATTTACATCTAATGACAGTTTTATTAAGTAGAAGAGTAACAAAATCTCAAGTATGTAACTTCTCAAGAGCTTGCAATTCTTCTGTCATTACTTATTGCCAAACAGGATAGAGCTAGCTTTAGAATAGGATTGAGGCTCATATATAGAAAGAGTAGTAGAGAAACAGTGATAATCACGAAGTTTAACAGAAAATTCTCTTACCCGAGATGAACGACGAAGAGACGGTACAGAGGAGGCCTTAGAAATGTCGAGAGTAGATCTTTCAGACGAGGTAGGAGGCTTAGAAGCAAGCCTTGTATTAGCAGATTCATCTATATGAAACTCAAAAGAAGTATCTATAGGTGAAGTATAGGAAAAAAGATCAACAAAATTATTTGTAAAAAATTGTAAAATAAGAAGAGACACATAATTAAAGTTATATACAAAGAAAAACATCTTATGCTCGAGAAAGACTATATGAAGAAAAATGCAAAAGTGATTAGATAGAGGATCCTAACATCTATAACATTTATGTTCTATCCCGTATCCCAAAAAGCAACATAATCGAGTACGTGGTTGGAGTTTGGTGTGCTTATGCTTTTAAAGTAAGACAAAACAAACACAATCAAATACTTTGAGGAGATTATAATAATAGAGTCCCATAAAGATGCTCATAAGGTGACCTATTTTCTATAACAAGAGAAAGAACACGATTAATGGTAAAGACAGCAATCAAGGCTGCTTCTCCCTAAAAATGTTTAGGATAAGAGGAAGAGATAAAAAGAGCACAAGTAGTATCTAAAATATGTCTGTGTTTACGTTCAACTCTTTCATTTTGCTGAGATGTACAAGGACAAAACCTTTGACATATAGTACCTTCTTACCGTAGAATATTTAAAAAGTCAGAATCGCTATACTCTATAGAATTATCAGTACAGATAACCTTAATAGGACATAAGAACTGAGTTTTAACCATCTGAGCAAAATCTCGGTAAATTTTAGTAAATTCTGATCGTTGTTTCATAAGAAATAACCAAGTATATCGAGAATAATCATCAACGAAGATCATAAAATATTTAGATTCTCCCATTATGGCATTTAGAAAATGATCTTATATATCAGAATGTACAAAATCAAGTGGAGCATGAGAGACAGTAGTACTATTCTCAAAAGGTAAAGTTGGTTATTTAGTTAAAAGACATGTAAGACAATCATCTTTATTATCAGAAATAATACCTAAATGACCACTAGATACCAGAGATCGGATACGATTGACTGACGCATGACCCAAACGAGAGTGTCAAAGATGTAATGAAAGCAATGAAGAGGTGAATGCTACAGACGAATGATATAAAAAAGACAGATCTAAAAAGATGAGTTCATACAGACGTCTAACCTTACAGCCTATCCTAAGCGTCCAACTGACCTTCGGATCATGCACACAACAACCAGAAATAATAAACAAGATATTAAGACCAAGTTCGCATATTTAACCAATAGATAAAAGATTTAATGTAAAGTTATGAATAAAAAAAAGTATCAGATATTGAGTGATTAGGGCGAGACATTTAACCAACGTGATTAACTTTCATGAGAGAACCATTGACAGTTTGAATAGATAGAAAATAGGAATTAAGAGTTTTAGAGGAGAAAATTGTAGAATCATAAGTCATATGATTGCAACATGTAGAATCAAAATACAAAGAAAAATTACTTGAGATACTAGATGAAACAGAAATTAAGGGTTTGCCAAAATTAAAAAGTAGTTGACGGAGTAAAGATTCAAGATTACTAATCAAGTTGAAAGAGAGATTCGCACTATCCTGTGCAGCAATAACAACAAGTCTTGTAAAAATAGTACCTCGAGATAGTCCAAGTATGTGGCATAGTTTAGGTAGAGCAGAACTAACAGAATAATATCAAGAAGTATTAGATTTATCCATAAATCCTAAAATATGAAATTTGATTCTTCCACTAATGATAAATTAGCCCTTAAACTTTTAATAATTATAAGTAAACCCTAAAAATTTTAATAATTATAAATTAATCCTTCAACTTTAAGTAAATTATAAATTGGCCCCTAAAATTTTATTAATTGTAAAATAACCCTTTAACTTTTAATAAATTATAATTTAACCCTTAAAATTTTATTAATTTCAAAAATGAACCTAAAATTATTAAAAATTATAAAGTTACCCCAAAAGTATAAAAAATTATAATCTAACTTCAGAATATTGAAAGTATTGTAAATAGACCCTAACTGAAGATGTTTAAATTTAGCAGGAAAGTACGGTGTTATCTGATCTTCGATCGACTTGTTTCTGGTGGCGTTTGAACGATTGGAGACTGTTGTTTCTTTCGAACTGCTCAATGTTTGTCACGACAGTATAGAACGACCAAGATTTAAAGCAGCAACGAGCGGCCGCATGAGGCTTTGAGCAATGCGTGATGCCAGTTTTGAACTCTGATCAGCGTGTTTTCAGTGGCGTTAAAATGGCCAATAATGTCTGAGTGTCCTGAGGTGGGTGGTGTCAATCATGACAATTTTTGGTGACTTTCGGCGAACTTTTGACAACTTTCTAATAAAACTTCGTTGAACTTCCGTTGAGTTTTCGAAAAAAAATTCAGCAAATTTCTGACTAAACAAAAAGACAGTGAAAAAATCAGAGCTCTGATACCATATTAATTTACCACTCAACCCAAAAACTTAAGCTGATAGGTGAAAGTTTAATATTAGTATTAAAGACAAGCCTTTAACAGTCTCCTTCATGTGAAATGTAGATTCGAGTATGTCTGAACCAGGTGAATATTATTAGTTTACCACTCAACCAAAAAGCTTAAGCTAATAGCTAAAGGATATTAGTATTAAAGACAAGTCTTTAATAGTCCCCCTCACGTAAAATGTGGATTCGAGTATATCTGAACTAGATGAATGTTATTAATTTATCACTTAACTCAAAAGTTTAAATTGATAGGTAAAGGCCCAATATTAGTATTAAAGATAAATTTTTAACAGCCTCCCTTACAGGAAACGTAAATCTGAATAGGTCTGAACTAGGTGAATCCCTCGTCTCCAAAAAACTAAGAAATTAATTAAAAACAAAGATATATAGGCTCAAACTGAAGATCTTGACTCTGATATTATGTGAGAAAAATAATAAATCATATATTTCACTGTATCAAATAATGTACAAATTTTACCTTTATATAAACATAATTTAAAAAAATAGCATTATTCAATCTTAATTTCTATATAAATTTTATGTGACAATGTGAAATTGTTACATAACTATATATTTGTTAATTGGGCAAAGGTTATTTTTACCCTTAATTTATAACCTAAAAGACATTTTTACCCTAATAAAATTTTTAATATTTAATTTTATCTTAATTTGTCAAATTTTGCCATCAATTGAATAGTAAATGAGTAAAATAGTAATCTATCTAAGTAAATAGTACGTAAAAACTAAGTTAGTTATAAGAGTAAACTAATAATTGTATATTTAGAGTACTGTTTTTGTTCAAGCTCAAAAATATTTGATGGATTAAAGTAAAATTAGGTATTAAAAATTTTATTAAAATAAAAGTATCTTTTTAGCCATAAATTTAAGATATGTATGACTTTTACCCTTGTTAATTCTTTTGGTCAACATATTAAAACGATCAAATTTTGACATTCAAAAGAAAGAAGTCAAAATTGTGAGCATTTTTCTTTTATTGTGTTTCTTGGCTACATCATTCTTTTTAAAGTATAATTTGTTGCAACATATTTTATATTAAATATTTACATTTTAACATAATACAAACATCAACTCTTTATTAAAAAAATAATAAAAGTAATGCTACATATCTCTAGTTATATGTTAGTAATGATGTGTCAAGTATTTATCGGTGGTGAAATTTGTATAAATTTTAAAATTATCCGTTATACCACTCAATAATTATTTAATACATCATTATTTAAGATATAATTTATGATACAAACCTAATCATGTGCTATTATTTTAGTTAATACTTTTAAATTAATCACCCCTTTTTTTTTCTTTAAAAAGTAAAGAGATGCCAAGACAAAAAATTTTACCCCTTACCCTCAAAATGATTGAACCCTAGTGGTTTAACATGAGAAACATAAGCCCTGCCGTTATGCCATCGGGGGCAAATTAATCAACTCCTTTGTTTGAGTTGTATCCACTATAATCCTATTAACACAATATAAAGAAATATATCTAATTGATTTAAAAGTAACAATTAATGCTAACACTCTTAAAAAATAATTTTTTACAAATCTAATTACTATAAAAATAAATTGATTAAAAATAATTCTTAAAGTCTCTAATATAAAAAAAGGAAATAATACTTAAATGTTATTAAAAAAAAAAGTAGTGATTTTATATCATAATAACTATAAATTAGAAATCATAACATTCTAACGTCAATGTTTTGAAACCAATGTGGTTAATAAAGATAACAATAATTTTTATTCTATTTCAAATATTTTGTAAATAAAAAAGACATCCGTATTATGACTTTAAAAGTATTTTAAAGTTCATTCTTATTTATTTATTTTGCAAAAGATATCAATAATTCTCTTTTAGGGGTATTAACATTGTTTCTCAAGGTTGGCATAAATTACACTTTGATAATAATTTTGATTTTAATTACACTATCATCGTCTCTATTTAATTAAAAAGATGAAAATACCGTTATAATTTTGCCACATATCTGATTAAAATATCCCTAAAAGAATATTTTTATATTTTCAATTAACTAAAAAGGGTAATAGTATAACTAAAATCAAAAGTGTCATCAAAAGTGTAATTTACGCCAACCTAAGAGGATAACAGTGTTAATATCCCTTCTCTTTTAAGATTGAATTGAAGTGGGTACAAAATCTAGAAGAATAACCGTTATAGGGGGGTTAACACTGTTACCCCTTGAGGTTTACATAAATTATGCTTTAATAATAAATTTAGTCTTATTACACTGTTATCTTTTTATTTAATTTAAAATAATAAAATTATTTTCACCTTTTAAAGATATTTTAATTATTATATGATAAAAGAAATTTACTTTAAAAGATTTTATATATTGAGTATAATTACTTAATATATTTTTGTCTACAAATTTAATTTAATTCTCAATTTTATCACACAAGTTTCAGAAAATTTAATTTTGTCTTTATCTGTTAGTGAGATTCTGTTAAATTTAATTGAAAATCTCTTTTAATTGTACAATGATAAATTTACCCTCAGTTATTATATTAATTAAAAATAATGATGTGAATACATTATACAATGTACACGTGTTAGTTATTAAATGGCTATTAAAATAAAAAGACACGTGACATATTTTAATAAGTTCAAAATTTAATATTCATTAAAAATTTATTTTATAATAAAAATAATAAAATTAAATTACCAAAACCGGCGACTGTTGTCGCCGGCCACCACCAATTACCAAATTTCGGTTAAAAAAAAAAGCAAAATTGTGTCATTAGATTTTATTTTTATATCAACACAATGATAAGATCTTTTTTATCAAAAGAAAATAAAAAAGTGGCTAAAAAATAGATCGAAAATAGAGGGAGGGTGGTGGCCACCGTCCTACCGTGGAACGGTGGGACAATGGCGTGCACCACCCCCACCATTGGATAGATCAGCCGCCGATCTGTCCAATGGTAAGGGCTGTTTACACCACAGCACCGTCGTTCGCCCCCAACGTTCGACGGCGAACGGCGTTGGCTACCGCCTCCTACAATATATTTTTTCACTTTTTGCACATTTATAGTATTCCGTTGACCAAAAAAATTCTACCATTGCATAGATCACAAAATTTTAAGTCCAATGATGTTAATTTTGAGTCGAATTGCAATTGATCATCGACGATCGACTGGCTACTGATGATGGCGGCGACTGCTCTCCTTTTATTTATTCTTTTATTATTTAAGTGACAAATCAGTGGTTAACACGTGGATAAAATTGTATAGAGTGACTATTTTGCCTATCCAGTGTTAAAATTAACAGAATCTTACTAATAGGCTAGGACAAAATTAGATTTTTTGAAACTTTGGCGATAAAATTAAGAATTAGGTCAAACTCGTGGGACAAAAAATATCCTTATCCCTAAAAAAAAAAGTAGTGATTTTATATTGTAATAACTATGTTGAAGGAATCGTCTTTCTCCCCGTGAGATTAAGTTGAAGGAAAGAATCTTAACTAATTTCAATCCTGAACCCTAACAATTTTGCACAACAAAATAACCTATGTATCAAACAAAAGTAGCAATAATTCAAAGCAAATAATAAACAGCACAACACAATCACTTACGTGGTTCGGCCAAATTGCCTACGTCCAAGGTGAATCTAAGGATCCTAACCTCTCTTATTAAATCGTTAGAGAATTTACAAAGAAAACCCAATAAAGAACCCTTAAAAGGATCTAATGTTTAGTGTACCTTTTCTTTTCCATGAACAATGAACACCCAAATAACAGTTTCATCTTAATGCACACAAGCACTTAGTGTCTGTCTAGTTCTTCTCTCTCTTAGAGTCTATCTTAATACTTAATCTCAACTAAAGAATTTATAAGAGTTTATACAGGGGTTATTTCGTGCCTACTAACACTAATCCTTATTGGAATAAAAGTTCACTTATTTTGAAAGTCCAAAACTTTTCAAAACTAAAAAATTTGGATTAAAAACTGACTCTACCGATTTGGCGCCACAGCCCTGAGTATGTCGCGGCGGGTGCCGTGGTGCTAGATGTCTAGCGTCGTGGCACTGGCTTACTGTTCTGGGAGTCGCAGTGTCCTTCCTTGGGCATCAAGGCGCTTAGCTCTGTACCAGCCCCTGCTCTTTTCTCGTTTCCTTCGTGTCTTTAAGTTCTGTTTGGCTTTCTCCTTCGTGTTCCACACGTCCTAAACTTTCTCATGCGTGTCCCATATGTTCTAGACTTCTTGTGACTCTCTTATTGATATTCTATACAATTCTTGCCTATACAAGATTGTTGAATCACCAATTTCTAATAAACTATTACTTGATTCAAAATCTCCAAATAAGAAAACTTCTAGATCTGATCTACATCAATATTTTATTACTTAGAGTTGAGTCCATTTAAGTCTCCACTAAAACTTAACTTTCCTAGATTAGTGACTTTGGTCTTCAAAGGCATTCGTGCATCTTCATCACCAACTTTTCTTAATACTTTATCGTTCAATGCTAGTATTATAGTGCGGTAAGCTTTTTTCTGAATCGTATCCTAATATTTCTTCTCGGACTTTGAGGTTGTCGTCTCTTCACCAGTTGAGGAACTGGCTTTCTTCAAGGCTAAGTCTAGCTATTATTTCACTATTAGAGCCTTAACCTTCTTCCTTCAACTTATCTCTTGAACTTTTTTATTTCTTACTTGATTGTAGTCATAGTTTAAATACCCCTGATGTGCATTATCAAACCTTAACTCTAATACCAGTTTGTTAGAGGAATTGTCCTTCTCCCTGTAAGATTAAGTTAAAGCGAAGAACCTTAATAAAGTTCAACCTTGAACCTTAACCTCTTTGCATAACGAAATAACCTAGGTATCAAGCAAAGATAGTAAGAATTCAAAGTAGATAATAAAGAGCACAACACAATCACTTACGTGATTTGGCCAAATTGTCTACATCTATGGTAGATCCAAGGATCATAACCTATATTATTAACTTCCTAGAGAATTTACAAGGAAAATCTAATGAAAATCCCTCAAAAGGATCTAATGTTTAGTGTACCCTTACTCTTCCAGGAACAATGAACACCCAAACAATGGTTCCACCCTAGTACACACAAGCACTTAGTGTCTACATAGTTCTTCTCTCTCTTAGAGTCTCTTTTAATGCTTAATCTAAACTAAAGAGTTTACAATGGTTTAAATATGGTTATTTTGTGTCTACTAACCTTAATCTTATTGGAGTAAGAGTCTACTTATTTTAAAAGTCCAAAACTTTTCAAAACCTAAAAATCCAGCTTAAAATTTAACTTTGCTCACTCTAGCGTCGCAGCGCTGAGTATGTCGAGGTTGGTGTCGCAGCGCTAGCTTGTTGTTATGGGCACTGCGGCGTCCAGCCTTGGGCACAGTGGCGCTCAGTCCTGTATCAACTTTCGTGCTTTTCTCGCTTCCTTCTAGTCTTTGAATCTCATTTCGCTTCTTCTTTCGTGTCTCACACGTTTTAAACTTCTTGTGACTCTCATTTTTCATACTCTACACAATTCTTACCTATACAAAATTATTGAATTACCAAATCTCTAATAAATTATAAATTATAAACCATAACAATTTAATGTCTAATAAACTATAAATTAGAAACCATAACAATTTAATGCCAATGTGTTGAAACCAATGTGGTTAATAAAGAAATAATAATTTTTATTCTATTTCAAATATTTTGCAAATAAAAAAGATATCTGTATTATGATTTTAAAAGTATTTTAAAATTCATTCTTATTTATTTATTTTGCAAAATATGTCAATAATTCTCTTTTAAAGTATTAACACTGTTACCCTAAGGTTGGCATAAATTATATTTTGATAGTTGATTTTAATTACATTACCATTCTCTCTACTTAAATGAAAAGATAGAAATACCCTCATAATTTTGTCTTGATAAATTTTTTTCTAAAAAATGAGGATATTTTTTTCTTTTTAATTAAATAAAAAGGATAATAATATAATTAAAATTAAAACATCATTAAAATGTAATTTATGCCAACCTAAGGGGTAACAGTGTTAATATCCTTTCTCTTTTAAGATTGAATTGAAGTGTGTGCAAAATCTAGAAGGATAACCGCCTCTGTATGCAACACTGAATGCACGCGGCCTCAATTATAGTGGAATTAACACTGTCACCCTCTAGGTTTATATAAATTATGCTTTAATGACAAATTTAATTTTAATTATACTCTTATCCTTTTATTTAATTTAAAATAATAAAATTATTCCCACCTTTAAAGATATTTTAATTATTATATAATAAAAAAAATATAACTTTAAAATATTTTATCTTTTAAATTAAGTAGGGAATTTAATAATATAATTGAAACTAAAACTCCATAATGTCATTTATTTAAATCTCAGGGAGTGTCAGTGTTAATATTCCCAATTATAAAAATCTCACGGCGGGGCCCACGCTAACTGTAAGCATTAAATACGAAAAAATAAATCTTAAAATTTTTTTTTGGTTTTTTAAAAATTATTTTTTATTCAAAAAAAGCATTTATTTATTTTAAGAGAAACAAGGGAAAATTGCAGGAAAGCGGAGAAGCGCATATACGGTAACACAAACGCGCTTCATCAGGAAATATTAAAAATATTTAAAAGAAAAAAAAAGAGAGTTACTAAACGAGAAATTATAAATAAAAAAAATCGAATGCTAATTCGAATGTAGGAGCAGAATTGAGAAGCAGCACCAAAAAAAAAAAAAACAAAAACAAAAAACAATACCAAGAAGAAGAAGAAGAAGAAAGAAGAGTATGAGTAACCATTCGAATTCAAATACGACGACGGATCCTACGGCGCCGTCTGATCGGCCCGTAAGAGTCTACGCCGATGGGATCTACGATCTCTTCCACTTCGGCCACGCTGGCTCCCTCGAACAAGCCAAGAAACTGTTGAGTATTTCCGTTTTTTTATTTTTTATTTTTTTTATAACAAAATTATTTATTTTATGTTCATTTTATTTCTATCTTTGATCTGAAACTGCGTCGTATTATTTATTCATATGCATAGCTTATTAGAAATTTTAGTTTCCTGATTTGTCCTTATGTTTCATCTATGTGTTGCTTCCAGGTCTTTGTTTGGATGATTATTGAACTTATTTTCAATTCGTTGCAGAAATTCTGTTTTTTTTTGGGTAACTTATGTGATTTAATTGAGGATTTGTAGTATATGTAGGTATTGTATGTGGTCAATAATTATTATATTTGGCAATGATGGATGTGCAAGTGAGAAATTATTGTTGTTTTAGAGAGGAATCGTATTATGTCTAAGTGTTTTTTTTTAATGTGTTTATGTTGTGTATGTGTTATTTGTTTGTAATATTTGTGTGATTGAATTTTGGACTTTAGGTTTCCGAATACTCATCTCCTTGTTGGATGCTGCAATGATGAAACTACACACAATTATAAGGGCAAAACCGTTATGACGGAGTCGGAGCGTTATGAATCACTTCGCCATTGCAGGTGTGGCTCGTGCTAACTCAAGTCTCATCTTCTTAATAAGTTTTTGTCACAGTTACTTGGAAAGCTTAACACAGGATGTACATTTGATTCTAGTTCTCTCTGAAAAAAATTTGAAGTATTTATTCTGGCCTTGCTCATTTTTTAGCTTGAGAGTATTTAAGATGGACCTTGTTAATTGTTTCCGTGCAGGTGGGTGGATGAAGTCATTCCTGATGCACCTTGGGTGGTCACACAAGAATTTCTCGACAAGCACCAGATTGATTTTGTGGCCCACGACGCTCTTCCGTAAGGATAACTAACCCAGATATAAAGTGTTTGGATCTGATGGAATTTTTATTTTCATTGTTGGATTAGATTGTTTTACAACAATTAATGAGAAAACTATCTTTCAATTTATCTTTCTTACTAGCTAATTCATTCCTTGAAAAATTAAGTTTGATCTTGATTTGTATACATTTAATACCATTTAGTTAATTTGTGAAGCAGGTTAGGTGATTTAAATACTCAGATGTGTCATGTATATTGATTCTTTGTGACGTCTTTTTTACAGCTATGCTGATGCCAGTGGTGCTGGAAATGATGTTTATGAATTTGTAAGTCTGAGTGACAATGGTTGCTTGTATTCCATTTATTTCTACCTCGTTGAATTATTATGTAATTGAACATATATTGCAGGTTAAAGCTGCTGGGAGGTTTAAGGAAACAAAACGAACTGATGGGATTTCAACATCGGACATCATTATGAGAATTCTTAAAGATTATAACCAGTATGTAATGCGTAACTTGGATCGAGGATATTCAAGAAAAGAGCTTGGTGTTAGCTATGTGAAGGTATGATCTCTGTTCGTATGTGCTTTTGGGTGCCAACCAAGAAAAGGATAATCATGGTTTCTGTTTTAAGCTGGCTTCTGTTATGTTGAGGGAACTTGGCTCTCATATATATATAAATATATATATTTTACTATGTAAATAGGAAAAACGGCTGAGGGTTAACATGAGATTGAAGAAACTGCAAGAAAAAGTGAAAGAACAACAAGAAAAAGTTGGAGAGAAGGTATTTGACTTCTATTCCTTCATATTTGGCTCTTCACACCTTCCCTTTTGATTCGCATTTTTATAGTTTTAATTCTGAGTGCTTCGTGTATAGCATTTGGTATGCAACTTGGAACTAGTGAAAAACTTGTTTTGGTTTTAAATAATTGTCAAATGATAAACTTTGTTCCTAACATGTTTTACATAAGATTTTCTTTTTCTACATATTTGTATTGCCAACAATGAAATTTTTTGGTCTTCATAAATCTACTTTTTTCTCGTGGGTTTTCCCTCTTAACTATAGATGTTGAGAAGTATGTTTAATCATGTTTGTATATCTTTTACCTATTCTTCATTGAGTTTCACCTCTGTTTACTAACACCTCCACGCTTGGTAATTTTGTTGATGTCATTTGAAGCAAAGCTCAATTTTATCTGATGTAACCCTTACATTGTTGCTGCCTATTTTGTGATCTCAAAGCTCACCTTTTTCAAGTTGAACTGTGGAGGAGCTGCCAGTTGGATGCCATCATTCAGCATCAATTTATACAAACTATCTTAATCTAACTACACTGGAGATAGAGGTCATTTTGGCTTAATTTATGCACATTAATCATGTCTATCGTTCCTGCATTTCTTCTTTAGGTGTATTCTTCTTGCACCATTCTGGTCTTGTTTGGGTGACATCCTAGCTTTTGCTTCCATGTGGTATTTAGTTAAGATCTGTGAGCATTTCTTCTTAGTCACCCAATGCAGTCTAAATCTAGAACATTAACACAGGGTTGGTAGTAGTATCATGTCTGCCTATTGTCTGGATTTCATGAAGACATCAGAGGATTGGACTCATAGATAGTGTGTATGCATCAGTTAGTGAATGAAATGAAAAGAGGCCAGTTGTTCACAAAAGTAATCTGGCGAGTTGATAAATAATTTGCTAGTGTTGAATGCTTAATGATTTTGAGGAGATTAGTTTCAGTTCTATATTGTACTTTAAACTCCTTGAGAAGCTAATGAGCCATCTCTACCTTTTGGTGTTTTTCAATCACTTACTGAAAGTTAAGGATCGGATAAAGGTCAGTGATACCAATGAAAACCTTGAGAGGGTAGAAGAATGAAGATGTTATCATAAGGCAGCGTGGTTTGTGATAGTCCTATATAAGTTGTATTGAGATTATGTGAAGCTTATTCAATAACATGACTTAAAAGTAGAGTCTTGTCCCATAATTGAGTTAATTCAAATATTGTTATTTTCTCCCTAGCAATGTATGTGCTAATTTATTATGGAGGTTTTGGCACTTGATATCAGCTCTTTGTTCAACCACAATGATTGTTTACGCAAATGAATATTATATAAGTTTAACCTTGTTAACTGTTGATCTGAGTGTCCTTTTTCCCTGTCTTGCTTCATTTAGGATCCTTTGTTATACTCTCTTATCTTGCAATGATGTGTAATTGCTTTATGTTCCTGTCTTGACATTTGTAGATCCAAACTGTTGCCATGCATCGTAACGAGTGGGTGGAAAATGCTGATCGCTGGGTTGCTGGTTTCCTTGAGATGTTCGAAGAAGGTTGCCATAAAATGGTGAGCAAATTCATGCGTATGGTTGTCATAAATGTGGATATGATTATTTAGGAATGCAATTGATTATTTGTTTTCTTATAAATTAAACCCAACAAATTTTGATGTATTTCAGGGCACAGCCATTAGGGAACGAATTCAAGAGCGATTAAGAGGGCAGCAGTCTAGTGAATCCAAGTATCTACTGCCAAATGGAAAGAACGATGATGACGATGAAGATGAGGAATATTATTACGACGAAGATGATTATTTCGATGATGAAGGAGAGTATTATTACGATGATGAAGATTCGTATGATGAGAAAGATGAGAAAGAAAAGAAGAAATAGATCAGGGTTTTATCATTGGTTGCAGCTGGTAGGTCTATCACAAAATCTATGCCTGGTTATGCATGCTTACTTGGATTTTTGTTAAGTGCTGTAGAAGGTTAAAATACATTACCAGGACAACTAGCAAGGGAGCTTGGAATTTGACTGGAAACTTTTTGCCGCCTTGTAATTTTTGTTTCATTTTTTTTTTTCTCTTTATAGTGTGATTGGGATTTCTTAAAAAGTTTGTAGGAGTCAATAAATGAAATTGCTTTTATATTTGTATTATTGGGTTCTTTGAAATGATTTTCTTAATGAGCATAAGAATGAGTGAAGCTAAGCTGTATTATGAGAAGCAATGGCTTGCTGAAAATGTAATAGCAATTCTTACAGTATTGTTTCAAATTCTTTTACTTTTCTCACAATTTTTTAACTCTTTAAAACTATGGACGAATAAAATTTTCAACTCACGTTTGTAGACGCGATTCTCTCAAAGTAACTGCTTAAATATGAGAAAATAAAGAATGTCAAAGGTATGTTAAAATATGTATTTACTACTTTTTTTTCCCTCTCCCTTATTAATAGACACCATTTCTTCTAAGTTAACTCATAAATATTTAAATGTTAAAGGTAGCATTTTAATAACTCATGCTATGATATACTTCACATTTTAATTAGAACTTCTTTTAATAGTTTAGAGTTGGTCCTAACTAATAATTATCACTTAATTAAATTTTTATATGATATTTATACTTAAAGTTGAATTGTAAAACAAATGTCTTATATTTTTAATTATTTATTTACTTATAAGTTATTAAATGTTCTAATGACTATTTATTTTTATTTATGTTTATATTTACAACCAAGTTTATAAACAAATATTATTCAACAAATAACTTATTTAATAAATTACAGTCATATTATAAATGATCAAGTATTGCAAGTATTTATTTTTACAACTCATAAAATTGTATCTCTAAATTATCAAGGTATTGACTATAAAATAGATTTTTCTCTGTGATAACTTAAAAAATTTAAGTTCATTATTTGTTCACAATCAAGAATGGTGAAGTTTATTAAAATTTATATGAATTAAAATTAATAATATTTATTAATTATAAAATATACACTTTTTTATTTTTTAATACTTTAAAGTATCTACTTCAATGATTGAAATAAATCATTAACAATAAAAACACTCGAACTAAATTTTTTCAATATAAAATATCATTCCATTTATAACTATAAACACTCTTTGTATTTAAAAAGAATGTGATATTTATATTTTAATATTAACATCCTTTGCTCAATACATAAATTATATATTTTATAAATATAAATTCAATAACATACGTTCAAATTATATATAAATAAAATAAATTTCATAAATTAAAAAAATTATTACAAGGCATCTTTTATGGAGACTAATAATAACACTATTATTAATGTTGATTCAAATTTGTAAGAGACTTTTTAAAATTTTGATATCCGTCGTAGGTAAACCATCACCTCTTAAGTTTTCATTGACTTTATCATAGAGGTCAAAAATTTCCTCCTCCAAACATAGTTTATAACTTTTATTATACTGTACTCTCCAAAAAGTAATTCTTCTCAAAATTTTAAAAAGTGTCAAGTTAGAATTTTATTCTAATTAAGAATTTTGGAGAATCCAATTATAGGAGACTCAGAAACGGAAAGTTTTTCTCCCTTTTTCGCCTCCACTCTTTAGTCTTAAGAATACTAATTTTAAAAATGAGTAATTGTTCATCTCCGACTTTTACTGTCCAACTTAAGAATAGAGCATTTCACTTATTGATTATTGAGCAAAGTTCTATAATCACTCCTAAATATCAAAGACGTCCTTTGGATGATCTCATAATTCTTACATGATGGATACGATTGGGTTGATTCATAGATTTTCCTTCTTTTTATTTTGTTGCATTTCGCTCGTGAGTAACCATTTTGGTCCAACTCATGAAATTTAAAAAAATTATAGAATTTTTTTTTAAAAAAAGAGAACATCTCTCCTTTTGTGTTTGATGCTGTGTCGTTTCAATTTCATTGGATGGACAAAGTTCAGTGTATTCAATCTGAAAGAGAGAAAAAGACGAACGTGTTGGGACTGATGGCAAGTTAAAAACAAAATAGGAATGGGCCAATTGATAGAGTCAAGTCAAGTCAACAAAAACAAAAAAGATGCAAAGTGACAATTAAAGGGAGATCGGCTAGCTGTGAACCATTAAAAATTAGTTGGGTGGCCAGCTGGCAGCTTTTTCGCCAGTCAATGTCCAGAAAAAAGTTCAGTTGTTTCCTCCTTAATTTCCTGTGAGTATCGTACAGTCCCTTGTTTTTCCGGTAAAGGATAAATGGATTCTAGCGTTTTTTTTTTTTTCAAAAGCGACAATTTAATAACTTTATTTTAAAAAAACACGAATATACTCTTTCTCGTTATTTAAAAAAAAAATTATATAGTAATTATTATAATTATTATAATATTTATGTTAATTAATATTGATTGGCGTTGACCGATACTTAAATAATTTATCATAAATATTATTGTATTTCAAAATTTATAATTTATATAATAATTAAGTTAATTTTATTAATGAAGCATCATTGAAGTTTGAAATTAATAAAAAAATAAAATATCAATCCATTTATTTTTTTTATTAATTTCGGTACTTTTTGATACTTCGTTGATAAAAATAATTTTATTATTATATAGATCATAAAATTTAGAGTCTGACAATATCTATAATGAATGATTTAGATGTCGATCAACACCAATTAACACTCTGATAAATTATACTACATATCTTTTATGAATAAATAGTTATACAAAAAAAATTAAACGGATAAAAGTGTATTTGTGTGTTTTTAAAAACAGAGTTATTAAACTATCACTTACAAAAAAAAAATTGGGATTTCATTTATCCTTCACCTTATTTTTATTTATAGGTTTGAGATATTGATATTGTTATCCCTGAGATTAGCACAAATTACACTTCAATGATAATTTTAATTTTAATTATATTATCACCCCCTGTATATAATTGAAAAGATGAAATACCCTCACCTTTTAAGGATATTTATCATTTATGTGATAAAATTTAAAGACATTTTTATTTTTCAATTAATTTGAGAGGATGACGGAGTAATTAAAATTAAAGTTGTCATCGAAGTATAATATGTACTAACCGGGTAATAGTATTAATACCCCTCGAAGAAAAATAAGAAAAAAAAAATCAAAGTGTTATTGTTTCTCTTCCTAATAATTGTGATTTACCCCCTAAATGAAAAATAAAAATCGATAGTGATTTGATGAAATTGAAGATGTGGTAAAACTAATAATATTGAAAGAAGTTCTTTTATTTATTTAATACACAAATTACAAAATTACTGCTTTGGTTTTGCAACTACATTACTTATATTATTTGTCATCCAAGGGAATATTCATACCATTTTAATATTTGTAAAAAAAAAATATGATATTAAATATGTAAATTAAAATATACGAAATTACTCGTACTACTTGACACAATATGATATGATTGATTAAATTATTATCATAATATTTATTTATTTATTATTATTTTATATTTATCTTTCCAATCATGTTAGATAATCTCAAAAAGCACGAGCGAATTTATATAATTAATTTATATATATAGTATTACTGCATATAAATATTAGCTTCAATTTATGTTTTAAAAGTCTCAAATTTTCAATTGTGAATGTTTTGAATTTACAAAATGCGAACTTATATATTGAGAAATTGACAGTACCACCATATTTTAAACCAAATTGTCACTTACCTCCTTATTTGTTATAATAACCACGTGCAACCTATTGTTAATTTGTGATAATAGCAATGAAAAAAAGTGCCCTTTTAAAGGTAGAACTGTCTTTTAATAAATTATCTTATATTTAAATTTAATTATAATAGAAGTTTTTGATAAATTGGAATCGAAAATTTTGAAAAAAAAAAAGTTAAATTTAATAGAAGAAGGTAAATGAATATTACAAAAAAAAAAGAAAAATAAGTAAATAATTTGCTAAAAAAACTAGAGAGAAAACTGATAATTTTTTCTTGTATATTTTAGATAACTATATAACGTTATATTGATAACGATAAATAATAATTGACTTCCACATCGAAGACTTACAGTTTAAAAGAGTAGTTCAATTATATATTTCATAATTCTTTAAAATTTAGGATATTTGTTAATTTTAAAAGAGTAGTTCAATTATATATTTCATAATTCTTTAAAATTTAGGATATTTGTTAATTATTTGTTGAGTGAATTAATTCTCTTATATTGATTAAAAAAAGTTGATAATTTAGTTTATAAATAGAATGGTCACTCAATCCACTAAGTTAATCTTTAGTTAGACATTTGAATCCTACTTAAAGACCCAAATCTTCAATAAGTGATATCAGAGTCAAACTCTAGTAGTTGAAATATAAATAGACTCATTACCGAATGAAATGGCCGACATTAGACTACCATTAACAAAGATTTCTTTTGAAGAAGATTATTAAATAAATTAATTCTCTCACATTAATTGAAAAAATGTTGACATTTAAATTTATAAATAAAATAATTACTCTACTCATTAAATTAATCCTTTAAGTTAAACACTTATATCCTACTTAAAGCCCAAGCCCCCTAACATTATTCCATTGTGATTTTGCATTTTTCTTCGCTTTATTTTTTTTAATTATTTTTTATTTTAAAGTACCAATATTCTCTTATTTTGAAGGTAATTGATCACTTTTAAGGAGGGAGGGGTGGGGGAAGAAATGGTACCAAAAAGAAATATATATGTTGATACTCATTTTTTTAATAAAAAAAAGTAATAATAAAAACGTAAAACCACAGTGAGGTAACTAGCATTTTCCCTTTAAAATATTTTTCACCCGCACTTACTTTTTGGAAGATTGATAAATGGGGTAAGCTTAGCATGTTTGTATAATTTTCCTTATTTTTTTAGTACAAATCCTAATTTTTTAAATTATAAATTTTAATTATATATTATAATTGCATTTGATTGCTTGCTTCAGTGGTAAGTCTTATGCACGCCTTAGCCTTGGGCAAGGGTTTGAGTGGATGCTAAAAAATTGTATTTTATTTTCTTTTTTGTCGAGGTAGTTATTATTAGAGGACTTTTATTTATCGTATTTAAGGCCGTTAATTTTTCCTCTTGTGGAGATTTTTAAGGACTATTATTCACCCATTTGTGGAGGTTATTTGGTACCCTTCAAAAAAAAATTATATGTTATAATTTAAAATTTTAAAACATGTAATGAAAAAATTGAAACGTATAATAGATGTTAATTTTTTTCTTTTGTAGGGGCAGTTATTAGGACCTTTTATTCCTGATGTATGAGAATATTATTCCCTATTTGTAGAGATTATTTGTTTAGGATATTTTTTAATATATAAAATTATTCCTTCATAAATTTTGGATCAACCCTAATAAGAGACTATAGTGCGCAAAATCAAATGAGTTAATGGGATAATAATGAGGCAATTATAGTAACAATCATGACAATAATGAGGCAATCATAGGCATTGATTATGGTCCTTAAATTAAAAATAATATATCATGCTCATGACCCTCCTAAAAAAAGTTTACACCTCCATTATATAAAGAAGACTCTACACTAAAGAAAGATAGGCTTTAAATTCTACTCCATTTATTTTATTTTTGTCTCAACACATCTTATATTTTTTAGAGTTAACTTAAGCATCAGAGGGTCCTCGCCAACACCCCCCCACAGGCGAGACCATCATCGATTTCTATTTTATAGTGTTCAAATCCATGGATCCGCATGAAGAACAACGATGGCATGTTCGTCTCCCCAAAAAATAAGTTTAACTTGTTGACATATGACTCATCTAGATTTTCAAGTTTACAAATATGATATTATCCTACTTATTATACAAGTTGATGTACCCTTCAAAAAAATTGTATGTTATATTTGCATTTGAACACTTGCCTCAGTGACAAGTTCTGTGCACATTCTAAACCTTGATCAAGGGTTCAGGTCTTGGCAATGCCAAAGTGGTGTATTTTATTATCCATTTGTGAAAAGTTATTAAAGGCTTTTATTTGCCATGTGTTGGGGGATTTTATTTTCTGTGTGCGAGGCTATTAATTTTTCTTTTTGTGGGGATAATTATTGAGATTTTTATTCTTTGGTGAGGCTATTATTCTCCAATTTGTAGAGGTTATTTGATTCATACAGTGAAAAAATTGAAATGTATAATAGAAGTTAATTTTTCTTCTTGCAAGGGTAGTTATTAGGGATTTTTTATTCTTTGCGTGTGAGGCTGTTAATTTTCCCTCTATTGGGGGTTTTTATTTTCGGTGTGTAAGGTTGTTGATTTTTCTTTGGTAGGAGTTATTGGGGGCTTTTATTCCTTGTGTGTGAAGCTATTATTCCTCCGTTTGTGGATATTATTTAGTTCAAGCATTTATTAGTATATAATATGATATTATCCCATTTATTATGCAAGTTGATGTACTCTTCAAAAAAAATTATATCTTATAATTTAAAATTTTGAAACAAGTAACAAAAATTTAAAATGTATATTCTCTATTTGTGGAGGTTATTTGGTCCAAGTATTTTTTATTGTATAATATGATATTATCTTATTATTATACAAGTTGATGTACCCTTAAAAATAAATTATATGTTATAATTTAAAATTTTGAAACATATGAAGAAAAAATTGAAATGTATAATAGAAGTTTTTCTTTTTTCTTGTGAGAGCAATTATTGTGACTTTTATTCCCCATATTTGAGGTTGTTAATTTTTCTTCTTGTGAGAGTAGTTGTTAGGAGACTTTGACTCCTCAAGTGTGAAGCTATTATTTCCCATTTATAGAGGTTATTTGATTTGATTGGTGTATAATGTGATATTATCATTTCGAAATTAAACTACTTGATTAATTCTTAGCTACTCAACAAAACAGATAAATTTTTGTTTACATAAATCCCAAAAGAGATGGAGACTAAATCATAGGAATCTTCAAACAAATACGCAAAAACCAAAGCAGATTTTAGGGCCCTAAAATTCGAGGTGGCCGAAATATATATATAAAAAAAAGGGAATTTGTTAGTTATCTTTCAATGGTTTTTGTATTTTTTTATCATGTTTCCTCTTATTTTTTTAATAAGTACTAATTTTTTTAAGGGAGTAATGGTCACTTTAAGAATGAAAATAATACTAAAAATTAAGATATTAGTAATTATTTTTAAAAATAAGAGAAAATACTAAAAAGATATTTACATGACTTTAAAATTTATGGGAAAGATATAATGCCTTTATTGTTATTATTGTTGGTGTCTTTTTTTTTCATATTTTCTCATTACATTTTAAAAAAAAAATTGTAGGTTAATTTCTCAAATTATTATTATTTTTTTACAAGTTTTTAACATAAAATTTGAAAAGTTGACATATCACGTATACCTTAAAAATATAATGTATAATTTATCTGAACGATTTAATTGTTATTGACCCCAATATTCGGTCATTTTAAGATTAACGGTTAAATTTGTTAGTTGTTAAGAAAGATATAAAAATTAATCCTAAAAAAACAAAAACGCAACATAAGTATCGAATTTATAACAGTTCAGCTTAATGTGCGTCTACATCCACTTTTAACGACCCATAAAATTTTATTATTACAATAAAGATACATAAAAGCCATGCCCCAAAAAATAATAAATGTACCGCTCTCTCCTCCTCTCTAGAGTAAGAATTGATCTCTCTCAATTGGATATTAAAAAATTATTGAAACTTATTTTTTTTTTTTTATCTATAAGGTAATAAAAGTGTAGAGATCATAGAATCTAAATCAAATTAAGATATCATAATACTTTTTCAATTAATTTTTTTTTGTTACAATCCTACTAAAATAAGAGTGATGATTTATTTATTTGTCTAAAATTTTCTTTATAGAATTTTACTACAATAAAAATAGTTATCTTTTTATCTGTTTAAGAATATTTTCTAAGCCTTTTAATAAAATAGGCGTGCCAAAATTTAGAAGAACATAACTATATTTTTTCAACCATAAGGCGATAGGTTCAATTCTCGTCCTTACATAAAATTAGAAGATATTATACCTTTTTTTCTATTATAAAAAATATATAATATGTAAAATACTTGAGAAATTTTCATTATTGTAACAATATAACCACTGTCATAGATCCAACTAAATTTTAGAAGAATTCATGAAACATGGACCCCTTCATTTGTCATAAAATCAAGAAAACAAAAAAAAATTCCATTCATCTGCTTCGAGAACATATTTAAATTCAACAATAGTTTTTTTTATTTATCATTTTACCATTTGAAAATAGGTTTTTTTTTCTTTGGTTCCTGCAAGATTTTATTTTTTATAGTAACACCCTCACATAATTACAGTTTCACATAATCTTTTAACTTTGATATTTTGCAAAAAAACAAATATGGATATTAGTGTCAAAATTTTAAACTCTTTATTATTTGTATAATTAGTCAATACCTCAGAGGTGTTGAGGAAAATATCCGTTATTAGAATCACTAGCGTTATTTCTAGAAACAAATTTTATAAATTAACTCACTAATACTACTTGATGTAATATAAAATGATTAGCCGAATAAACTAAAATAAATAAATTAAATATATAATAATACTTTAATCTATCCTATCATGTCATGCCAATAGAATGAGTGAGTTGATATAATATAGTTTGCATATTTAGTTTTAAAATAATGATTAATGCTGATTTTACATATTTTATATTTTAATTAATATGTCATCAATTAATAATTGGTGTTTATCAAATAGTCAATAATTTTTAAATTTTTATTGATACTTCTTATATAACATCAACTAATAATAAACATATCAAATACTACATCAATTAAAAAATAAAGTTTATAACACCAATCATGTAAGCATCGTAAATTTTATTATACTTTTAAGAAAATAGTCAACTTATCATACTATAATTAATTAAATTGAAATGAAAATGAAGTCTTAATTAACCCATTAATTAATTCCTTAATAAGTATTTGCAATCATTATTAGCATTCAAGATTTGCTCATTGCAACATTGACCTTATATCACCAAACTTTAGAATCTAATTAATTATTTCTTTATTCCGGTCACTACTTGAATCAAAAGAACATTACTATTGTTATTGATAATGAAACTATATATAAATAGTAATACAAAAAGTTGGGCCATCTTATTTCTATGTAAAATTTCATGCATCATGCTGAAATTTCAATTTTTTAATGGGTTATTTGAAGTTAGAATGACAACAAAAGATGGTTACAATTAAATTAAAATATTATTTAAATGTGGTAATAGATGTGACCAAATTATACACGCAATTGAAATTTAACCTACCTAAACCCTAATTCATGCTTTTTTTTCATCAACTGGAGCTTGATTTCCATTGACTTTCTAAATTAGCAACTCAGTCTCATTTTTACATAATTTTTTTTATAGTGTTTCTTTTAGTTGCAATTTCTTTACCAAAAAATTTTCAAATCTCAGATAACATGAATCAAACCCAACAACATATGACATGTGTCACATTATATGTTATATATAAGCTACCAAAATGTTAGTGTTTCTCTTTATACTAATTGTGATATGTATCTTGAATAAATTTACAAAGTAATAATTGATGATTTCTTATATCCTTAGACTCTTTCTCTTTTATATATATATATATGTTTTCAATTAGGTTTTTTATCACTGTTTATTCATGTTTGTTAGTCACTTAATTTATAAAAAAATTTAAATGATTAAATAGAGATGTAGGATTAGTGTACATTTAAGAAGTAGATGAACACAATAAATGTGGACACATCAAATGGCTCGTCAGATAAAATATATTTGTATCATAACTTTGTAAATCTAATATTATCAATCATCTATATAATTAAAAGAAAGAGTATTTGAATCTAAAACTTTCGATATTAATCAAAATTTATGATTTTTTATATTAATAAAAAATGTGGTAACCGTTGAGCTATATTTATACCTACCACATATTAATGAATATGAGTAATTTTATATTTTTTAAATGATATTTTAAATTTTATATTTAAAATTGAAGTGTCAAATAATTATTGAATGATGACATGATGCAAATTTTAAAATTATTTATTATATTATTTTATCATCAAATAATTATTTAATATATTATTTAAAATAAAAATATTTAAAATATTATTTAAAATATTTAATATTATTCTAACGAATATATGTAGCTAGTAATATATATGAATGAGTATAGAAAGGAGCAAAAGCTAAAAGAATATGACCGAGTCATGGTGGCAACTACTACAAAGCCAATTGGGATTATTGGGAGAGTAGTGAAAATTGTGCAAATGTTAGAGAGTCAAGTTCAGTACGTAGGTTTTTAAATCTGAACCAAACAAAAACAAACAAAAAAAAAAAGAAGAAGACAAAAGCTTTAGCCAAGTTGGGGGATGGGGCAGTGGGATTGAATAAGAGAGAAAGAGCAATAGCAAAAATGGGGCTTATATAGAATCCAAATTACTCACTCTATTATTATTGTTTGTTGAATTGTCAAGCTCTCTTTGAAAGTTCAACTTTTGTTGCTTTTCTTTTTTTTGTGAAAGGGAATCGAGTGATTGGCCTTCCATCATCCTTTATCTAATCTGTTTGTATGGTGATGAATGACTCATATATATATATATATATATATATATATATAACATTTCATATTACAACTAGAATTTGATATTTATTATGTTTTTTAATTATTTAATAATAATTAAATACTTTTAATAATGTGCAATCAAATGATTTAATATTTTAAAAAATCTTATAATTAAAAGTAATACAAAAAAATTATTTTAAAAGTATTACAATATCGAAATTGTTGTAATATTAAAAAAAATTTACATATATATATATAAATATATATATTCTTGTTATTAAAAATAATATAAAAATATTATTTTAAAAGTACTACAATATCGAATGATTTAATATGAAGTGGCCAACATTGAATATTGATCTCATTATTTCTTTATAAATGCTGTTGGCATTTTAAATTTTTTATCACAAATAATATATTAAATAATAAAATAATAAAATAAATTATTTTAAAAATTATATTATTTTATCATTCATTAATCATTTAACACAAATATTTAAAATAAAAAATTTAAAATATCATCGTTTAAAAAGTATAACAATAATCTTTCTTTCATATTCATAAGTAGTAAGTTGGTTGAGCTCTCCAAGGTTTCACATCTTCACTTGGGTTCGACCCCCTCCCCTCAGGTGGTGCAAAAATGCTGAAAAATATTATAATTCCTTTATTCAAAAAAAAAAATAAGTAACTTTAAAAAAAAATAAAAGAATCATTATCAAACAATTTAATTATTATTATTTTTTGGGTTATTTCTTCTCTTTCATCCGTTGTATTACCCATTTTACTTCATCTCAAATTTTTTTAATCATAAAAGAGCATTGAATTCGCCGATCTTACTCGTCATTTTCAAAACCATTACGATTTTAATAATAATCATTTCTCCGGTTTCTTAATATAAGCTGACGTCTTCCTCCCCATTATTATTATTCTGCTTGACGCCATGCTCACATTACGTCATCTGCTTTTCACTTTTCTCCTCGTTCTCGTAGTACTGCCTGTGCTAGTACTAGGAAAATGCCCTTGTAAGCCTGAGGAGGAGGAAGGTGATGAAAACAACACTAAAGCCCTTGGGTACAAAATCGGAGCCATTGCTTCGATACTTGCTGCCGGGGCAATAGGAGTTTGCCTCCCGGTTCTCGGAAAAATAATTCCAGCGTTAAGCCCGGAGAAGAACATCTTCTTCGTTATCAAGGCCTTTGCTGCTGGTGTTATATTATCAACTGGGTTTATTCACGTGCTTCCCGACGCCTTCAAGAGCTTGAAGTCGCCGTGTCTGCCCAGCAGTCCATGGGCGGATTTCCCGTTTACCGGATTTGTGGCAATGGTTTCGGCCATAGTGGTTCTGATGATTGATGCTTTTGCAACTTCTTATTTCAGCCAGCGTCGTTTTGTCAATACTCAACATGGAGATGAAGAGCATGCAGGTCACGTGCATGTCCATACTCATGCAGCTCATGGACATGCTCATGGTATCATTTCTTCTTCGGCCAATGGCGAATCCGAGCTTATACGACACCGTGTCATAGCTCAGGTCATAGTCATATCAAAGATTTTGATCCGATGGCTAACAATTCAAAATAACTAAGTCTCAATTATTCAGTGTAACTTAATAGCATTCGTGCATAAACAATATCGCCTGTCAAATCAAAATCCTTCGTAGATTAATATTGGATTCCAATTAAATTTACTACTGTCTTGTGATATTTGTGTTGTAATATTATTTGATGAGTTTCGATAACTAATTTGATTATTTATATATAGGTTCTGGAGTTGGGAATTGTGGTGCACTCAGTAATCATAGGAATTGCAGTGGGTGTTTCTGAAAGTTCGAAATTTATTAGGCGTCTGCTTGCTGCCTTGACCTTTCATCAATTCTTCGAAGGAATGGGATTGGGTAGTTGCATTGCACAGGTAAGAGATCTTTGCTTTTTCACATGCCCTTTATAATTTTCAGAAATTATGAGTCTTTTTCTGCTCGTTTAATGCATTGTATTTGGTATTGCTTTAATTACATAGTGTTCCAAGCATTTTTAGAATCTGCTACAAGTCTTCAATATTATTATGCTTGCCATGAAATCATCTTCATCTTCTATCTCACGAGTACATAAAATCATACTCAATTCTATTGTTTTAACTATTCTGTTTTTTTTTGGGGAAAACTGAAAAGTATTATTAAAAGTTTGAAAAGTCTGGTTCTTGATATTTTCGTTTTGTTTTTTCTTTCAATTAGTCAAATCTTGCTGCCTCGCTCGGGATATAACAAAGTTTCTGATCCGAGTCCGAGCCACGAATAAGGATAACGGAAGTATCCGAAAATTCGTTAAAATTTGTTAATATAAAAAGGATTGGATATGATTTGCAGCAGAGTTGGTATATAAAATTAAAATTTATAATGAATTAGTTTAATAATAAATTTACAAATACTTATAAAATATATTCGTAAATATTATATTTTTTTATTTTTTAGAGAAAAAAAATATTTTACGTATTGCATGCATAATATGCTTAGCATGTGTGTTAGAAGCGCATATTACGTACTTAGTATGGGCTCTTAGCACGTGTACTACGTGCTAAGCGTGCAATATTACTTGCTTAACATTTATTTTTAATACATGTGTTAAGTACTAGGCGTGCAATGTTGCTCTCTTAGCATGAGTTTCTATTATGCGCACTATGTCGTTTAACTTGCGCTATTAACACGCGTGCTATGTGTACAACGTTGCATATTTTTAGTATTCTTTTCTACCATGCGTGTTAAGTGTTGTGTATTTAGCGTACGCTCCTAGTACACGTGCTAAGCGTTAGGCAATCAATATTATATTCGCTTCTAGCATGTATGTTAAGTATTATATACTCATTATTAAACCCGCTTAAAATTTGTGGATAATCCATTGTAAATTTGGTAATAAGTACATACCCGCTAGAGCGATTTGATATTGAAACTAAAAACCCGCAATAAATTTGAGAAGAATTTAGTATTCATTTTTAAAGTGGATGTGAATATATATTTAGAGGTATTCGTCCCTAAAAATCATATTCTAAATCAAGATGCTGACGTGTGAAGCTGTTGAGTTGGCATAACGGATTGTAGTTTTGTGTAACAAAATTTGTTAAAAGTGTATTTATGTTTTCCCGCCAAAATGTTAATATAACTAACTATTGTTAAGTAGTTTTACAATTCTATTTTAAATTTCTAGATTCTTCTTTTGCTGCTATATAAAGCACATGAATCCAATAAATACATTTAGTTCTTGGAATTACATAATAAGAAGAAGTATTTTTTTCAGAGCTTTTCTTCTTTTTATTTGGCTATTTTCTTTTTCTTTCCAAGAAAAAACAAACTAAGAATTTTCTGAGTTGGTATCAGAGTAGGAATGGCTAATGCCTCTTCAACGAATTCAATGGAAGGCTTTCTTTACTGTAGTGTTCTTAATCAATAGAATGCCATCTATTGTTCTAAATTTCACCTCTCATTTTGAAAATTTGTTTAGAACAAAGCTTGATATTCATTTATGAAGGTCTTTGGTTGTTCTTGTTTTCCTTGTCTAAGATCATATCAAAAAAATAAATTAGATTTTTATAGTAAGAAGTGTGTGTTTATGGGTTATAATTTTCACCATAAAGGATACAAATACATAAATGCTAAAGGCAAAGTTTATATCTCAAGACATGAAATTTGATGAATGTGATTTCCTATTTGAAAATGGTACAAGCTTCTATCCTTAACCACTAATAATAGAGAATTAGTTTACACAGAACTTGGTCTAAAAATATATATCACTTACCCCTTACAACTAATTACTCATGGCATTGCTGATACAACTTCCTCTAGTATTCCTACAAGCGAACACTCATATGTACTTGACACTTCTCTTACCTTAAATACTGAATCTACAACTTCTGATACAAAAAACCTTTCAACCACTTTCCCTAACATTCTTCAAAATTCAGACACCAGTAACAGTGCAACCTTACACGCAGTTCAGACACAAGCTCAAACACTCAAAATCAGGTTAAAAATATGCATCCCATGCTAACAAGATCAAAAAATTGTGTCTACAAACAAAAAATGTACAGTGTTCAATCTTTATCCGATCTTGTTCTAGAAAATACAAAACAAGCCTTACAAATACCTCAGTGGAAGAAAGCAATGACTGAAAAGTATCAAGTCTTAATGAAAAATCAAACATAGACCTTGGTGCTTTATTCAAAAGATCATAAAATTGTTGGACATAAATGGGTGTTCAAGATAAAGAAGCATCCATATAAAGTTCAAAACACAAGCTCAAAACACTCAAAATCGGATTAAAAATATGCATCCCATGCTAACAAGATCAAAAAATGGTGTGTACAAACAAAAATTGTACAGTATTCAATCTTCATCTAATCTTGTTCTAGAAAATACAAAACAAGCCTTACAAATACCTTAATGGAAGAAAGCAATGACTAAAAGTATCAAGCCTTGATGAAAAATCAAACATAGACCTTAGTGCCTTATTCAAAAGATCATAAAATTATTGGACATAAATTGGTGTTCAAGATAAAGAAGCATCCATATGGCAGTGTTGCAAGGTATAAAGCTAAGTTGGTGGCAAAGTGGTTTCATCAAACCCCTGGCATAGAGTGCTCATAGACCTTTAGTTTTGTTGTTAAGGCTAGTACCATCAGAATCATACTAAGCTTAACAGTTTTAAGAGGCTGGGAACTTAGATAAGTTGATGTTAATAATGCTTTTCTGAATGGGAATTTGAATGAAGTAGTTTTTATGTCACAATCAAAAGGTTTTCTTGATGCTCAAAAGGAAAATCATGTATGCAAATTGACTAAAGTCCTATATAGCTTAAAACAAGATCCAAGGACTTGGTTTGATAAGCTGAGAGCAGTACTTTTGAGCTAGAATTTTTACAATCTTAGATCAGATGTTTCAATATTCATCAAAAGAGACAATAATCATTCTATCATCATGCTAGTATATATTGATGATTTCATCATTATAGGTGATGATCATGTCTTGCTACAATAATTTATAGGCCAGCTAAACAATTCTTTTGCATTAAAAGAACTTGGACAGTTAGGGTATTTCTTAAGTATATAAGTATTCAAGTCTGGAAATATTTTGCTTCTGTCATAGAAAAAAATATATTTTAGAGTTATTAAAGAAGATAAATATGTTACAAGCTAAGAGTTGCCATACTCCTATGAGTTTTGGATTACAATTAGATGAAGCTTTAAATCAAAATTTTGCAAATAAAATACTTTATAGGAGTGTGATTGGAGCCCTTCAGTA
Source organism: Ailanthus altissimus (assembly GCA_946807835.1). Lineage (NCBI taxonomy): Eukaryota > Viridiplantae > Streptophyta > Magnoliopsida > Sapindales > Simaroubaceae > Ailanthus > Ailanthus altissimus. The sequence continues at coordinate 838,165 of OX327709.1, forward strand.
TGTGATTTTAACAACGCCTAAGCTTTCATTTGCTATCAATAAAATCAACCAATATTTGTCATGTCCTATATATAAACACTAAAGTTACTGCAAATATATCCTCGTGTATCTCAAAGGTTCAATAGATGTTGGACTTCAATTTGAACTTGGCAAATAGTTTGATTTAGCTGCTTTTACTGACTTAGATTGGACATGTGATAAGACCGATCAAAAATCTGTAGGTGGCTATTGTGCTTCCTTATTGGTAACCTGATTTCTTAGTGTCCAGGAAAGCAGAAAATAGTCTTTTGATCAAGTACAAAATTAGAATATCCTACTCTTACACAAGTCACAATAGAGGTCACCTGAATCACATATCTCTTGTTTAAGTTGAGTTTGCAACTTACTTTCACACCATTTATTTAGTGTGACAATCAGGTAGCAGCTGCTTTGGTAACCAATCCACTATTCTACAATCGAACAAAACACATAGAGGTGGACGTACATTTTGAATAAGATAAAGTTATCAATGGAACTGTAGAAGTTCGATATATTCTCATTACTTATCAGCTAACAGATATATTCACAAAAGCTTTGCCTATCACAAAGTTTTGTCTTCTTGCTTCCTAATTCAAGCTCAACGCTAGAGACTTGAGTTTGAGGGGACTTGAGTTTGAGGAGGATGAAAACCATATGCTAAATCAAGATGCTAATGTATAAAGCTATTAAACTGACATAACGGATTGTAGTTTTGTGTAAAGTGTATTTATGCTTTCCTGCCAAAATGTTAATATAACTAATTATTGATAAGTAGTTTCACAATTCTGTTTCAGATTTCTAGATTCTTCTTTTGGTGCTATATAAAGTACACAAGTCCTGTGAATACATTTAGTTCTTGGAATTAATAAGAATAAGTATTTTTTTAGAGCTTTTCTTCTTTTTGTTTGGCTTTTTTTTTTTTTCCTTTTCAAAAAAATACAAACCAAAATTTTTTTTAAGTACCCCAAATTTGATATGTTGCCATCCCTAACTAAGGACTTATTTACACCATTAACTTTGCATCAAACCTTTCAAGATACCACCTAAATAACATATTTGTGTACATAACTTTAAAGTAAATGCATTAAAACACTATATACTATGTAAAGAAAAGTCTTCAATAATACCCGGTTCAAAAAACTTTGTTATTTATAAATTTCTTCATAAACTCATTTAATAAGTATATAAAAAAAAAAAAACATACGCACTGCTGTCGTTTTATTATTGTCATACGATGTGCATCTATTAACCAATTATAAAATGTCGATACACATATGCCATGAATCTAATGAAAAGGAAGTAATTCAATAGAGCATCTAAAACTCTCTCGTTTTAGACATATTGGACAAATGTATAAAATGGTCAATGTTTACAATTTCTTGGTTATTTCTTATTTTCTAGTTTCGATGTCTACATTTACACGTGTTGTGTGTAGGCAGAATTCAAGGCTGGAACCTTTATACTTATGGGGCTGTTCTTCTCACTTACAACCCCAGTTGGGATAGTAATAGGCATTGGAATAGCCGAAAGTTATGATGAGAATAGCCACACAGCTCTCATTGTTGAAGGAGTACTCAATGCAGCATCAGCTGGGATCTTGATATACATGTCCTTGGTGGATCTTCTTGCTCAAGATTTCATGAACCCAAAGATGCAAAACAACAGAAAGCTTCAAATTGGGGCAAATGTTTCTCTTCTTTTAGGAGCTGGTTGCATGTCTTTGGTGGCCAAATGGGCTTAAAAGCATAAAGTTCTCCTGTGTATAATTTTTGTTATTTTTTTTTATGCGGTTGGAATTTTGTGGGTTTTGTATGGTTTTGCTTCAGTTCTTGTAGAGAATGGTTTTTGATTGGCTACAGAAGTTGAATTAATGAACATATGTTGAAAGTTAGGCAACGATTCTTGAGTTTAATAAATGAGTGTGTAATTGACTAAACGAAGCACTTTGACACATCAATGGAATGTATATTTAATGGATACTTATTGATATGTCACCCATTTTTGATATTGCCGATCTAACTTTTTCTTTCCGAATTTCGGAATCCGAAAACAATTGGGCCACAGTGATTTCATACAACTCTTGAAATGATCACTTTTCAAGTCCTTAAAACTTTACAGGAAGCTTTAAAATAACTAGATAGAAAATCTTTAATCTACAAATTTGGTAAGGGTTAATCTCTTTAAACTTTTCTTTTGGTCTAAAAATCTTCAAAGTATAATTAAGACTACAAGATGAAAGAATGATGAAAATGGTGTCAATCTTACTCAACTTCAGGTACAGGATCTGAAAAAGCACTGAACGTAGAAATTCAAACAAGTTAATAAGCCTAGCTATATAAGACAAGACTCTGTCTTATATATATATATATATATATATATATATATATATAAGCCAAAAAATAATTAAAATAAAATTTAAATTACATTGATAAGCATTAAAAGCTATAATATAAGAAATAAATTTAAATTTAAATAAACAAATAAATAAAATGCTATTGCATTGGTATGCATTTGGGAATTTACCAATTTACCTTTCAATAAAATCTTTAATCATCAACTTTCTCTTACTAAATTTATAATAATAATAATAATAATAAAACCATACTTAATAATAAATAACAAAAGTTGGCTACATCCAAGAAACACCACAAACAAGAAGACCAATGAGAGGGAATAAAAATTGAATTTAGTGGGAGCCCATATATATGGTTGGTTGATGATATGTTGGCGAATACATCATCGATCCAACGGCCCACTGAGCAGAAAGAAGATCCACCGTCCATCAAGGCTTTTCTACCCCTATCGCTCATATTTTTCACTCTTTTTCTAATCTCACTATCATGTTCCATCAAGCACCTAATTCCTCTCTATTTCCGCAGCATTCACGATCGTTGGATTATCCTCCCTGTAATCTATTTTAATCTCCACCGCTAATGCTCAAATGCATTAAATTGTTGTTCCGCGTACATTGGCCACGTGACAATTGGAATGCCGAACCACAAACTCTCCAATGTAGAATTCCACCCACAGTGCGACACGAACCCTCCAATCGAAGGATGGCCGAGTACAGCCACTTGTGGAGCCCATCCAATAACTTTTCCAATTTGAGCCGTTCGATCCAAGAATTCCTCTGGCAAAACATCCGTTAGATTCGCGTACTCAATAAGGGGTCGAAACTTGTCCTTAGGTGGGGACTGACGTAAGGACCATAAGAATCGATGCCCGCTATGTTCCAGCGCGCATGCTATCTCTTTCACTTGCTCCTCACTGAAACTTCCCATGCTCCCAAAGCAGAGGAATACTACCGAGGAAGAGGGTTGATCATCAAGCCACGTCATGATTTCAGCTTTCCTCTCAGCCCCGCCTGGCCCCAGATGGTAGTTCTCACCTGTCAGATTCAAAATAGGTCCCACGGGATAAACAGGTGGAAACTTCGCATTGTTGAAAGAACTGATTGCACGAGATTCTAGCTCGGCGAACGTATTTACCATAATACCCTTGGCTTGTCTATACCTTCTTGCTAGCTCGTACACAAAATCATGCCAGTCGTTATTGAACGAGGAAAGGGGCAAAACACTAACAGGAACTGGGTTCACAAGACTCGGAACCTGCAACTCAGCATCCGAGTCCAACTGAGTCGTGAGCATGTTTTGCTCGTCGTGAAGAGCTTGAACGTGAAGAATGAGACCAAGAGCAGCGGCATTGGAGGTATAGAAAACATAACTAGGAACTTCAAATCCGTCAGCCTAAATTTTCTTTTTTTCTTCTTTATTCTTTTTTATAAATTATTTAATTAATTAAGTATTTATTTTTTATACATTAATTAAAAGGTAAAAATTAATTATTTAATTGAATAACTAATTACCTTTTAATTAATTTATAAAAAATAAAAAGTTAATTAATTAAATAATTTATAAAAAAATAAAGAAGAAAAAAAAGAAAATTTACTAAAACGAAAATAAAATAATTAATAAAAAATAAAATTTAACTTTTTTCATTAAATTAATAAAAAAATAATTTTAATTATTTAATTGAATAACTTTTTATTTTTAAAAATTATTTAAAATAAATTAATTATTATTTTTCTTTTTTAATATATTAATTAAAAAATAATTAATTTAAATAAAAATTAAAAAAACAAAAATAAGCAAATCTTTGCCACTAGGCAGGTGGGCGCATACACCCAACATCCTCCCAATCATTTTGTTTTTTGGGCGCATGTTTGGACGCGCACCTAATCGAATTTTTTTAATTTATATTATTATTTAAAAATTATTTTTATAAATAATTTTTTATAATTATTTAAAATTTTATGTTCTTAATTAATTTATATAAAAAAATAAAATATTAAATAAGAAAAAAATTATTAAAATTATAATAAGGGTAAAATAGTAAACGTTACGTATATTTAGTTAATATAATTTAAAATATTTAACTCTAATTAAAAATAATTATATTAAATTAATGATCAATTTGAAGAATTTTTCAATTACAACGAGCACGAGGTGTGTTCATCCCATTAAAAAAAAAAATTCATTTGATTAATTTAAATTTTGAAAAAAGTGTCCCATGACTAACGTCATATTACAATGCAGACTTCAATCCATCGTATTAAATTCTCACAAAAATAATGATACTTTTTTATTTTTTAAATTTTATATTTTAAATTAAAATATTAAACAATTATTAATTAATAAAATAATATAAATTTTAAAATTAATTATTATGTTATTTTGTTATTTAATATATAATTTAAAATTAAAAAAATTAAAATATTATTTAAAATATCTAACATTATTTTTATTATTATAATTACTGATGTAATAACCAACTCACATGATATTATTTGTTTTGAATTTAAACTTTCACAAGAAAAAATTTTCTTTATATTTCTTTAAAAGGTCTTGCAAAGATTGAGAACCAAAGAAAAAAAAACAACATAAACTATTTAGGAGATTTTATTTTTTATATATATTGAGATAGAGTGAGACAGTAATTTTCTTTAACCAAACTACGTGGAATTTTACCATCTCACTCTCTTATTTTATAAGTATTAAATCTCAAGTGTTTCAGTTGTTTTTTTTTTCTTATTCAACTATAAATTTTTAGCATTTTGATATGATAATTTAGCATTTAACTATTAGATAAAAGTTTAATATTAATATTAAAAATAGACTTGAACAATTTTATTTATTTGAAACATAAATTTGAGCTTAAGCTTAATAAAATAGATCTAGAGAATAAAATAGAGATAAATCAAAAAAGTAATAGAGCGCATTGTTAAAGGCAAAAACATCAAGAAATTAATAGAGTTGATCTAATAAGTTTTAATTGACTCCATTATGTAGCCTGGCAAAAATCTCTATAGAGTTGAGAGAAAATAAGGGAAAATTTTATGATTTTTTGAGTTTTAAATTTCAGGATTAGTATGGAGATGAGTAATCATCTTTGAGCCATATTCAAGGCAGATATAGGGATGGTTTATCACCCCGAACCTATTCTGAAATTCTAAATTGAAAAAAATAAATAAAAATATATATTTTGTAATTAAAGTGTATTATTATAATTTTAAAAAATATTTTTAAAATATAATAAATAAATTTGGGTATGAGATACTCGCAGGAATCCTATCCCCATTTAAGGATTCTCCATCCTCGAACCCAAATTATTTAATTCAGGTATAACAATTTTCAACCCATTCGAGGATTAGGATGGGGATTGCCATCCCAACCCCGCCCCAACCTGCCTCATTGTCAATCCTATTTTTATGTGAAATGTAGTCTTGATTTAAGATTTATAGAGCAGATCCTAAATATTGAAATAGAGATAAATTCAAAAATTAATAGAATATATCCTTAGTTTTATACCATATTAGTTTATCAATCAACCTACAACTTAGCCTATTAGATGAATATTTAATATTAATATTAAAGAAAAATCTTTATAATAAAAATATTTTGACAATAATTAAACACCAAAGAAATATAGACAAATTACAATGAAACTCCAAATTACATATCTATCTCACCTTCTTCCATAAGACAGTTGAAATTTGTGCTTACGTGCTATGCTACTTTTGTATGAATATATTATTTTAATATTTATACAATAAATATTTTATCAAATCGCTAAATATATTTATTATATAATAAGATACTTATAACGTTTCAAATATTATATAATTTGAAAGAGTTGAGATCTAATTGCTAAGAGTTAGCACTATTAATAGTTAGTATGTTATAAGAGTCCGAAAAATCTAAAGAGTTGGAGCCTTATTTGAAATAAGATAAAGACTTAAGGGTATATTAACAATGACATAGTTGTAAAGAGTTGCTAATAATTCTAGGAAATGTCATTGTACAAATATATTTTCAAACTTAATGTTATTGATCTATCTTCACTGATGCAAGTTTATAAGTGAAAACCTTATCATATATAAATTGGTGTATGTCTATATCTGGATGGTTTAGATGGTTAATTTTGATAAACCATGGGTTTAATAGAAGCTCATATAGGGTATTCAGTGAGGACTAGGTACTGAACAGACTTAACAAGGACCTCCAATAGACATCTTATAAATCCGTTAATTGAGGGTATTCTTGAGTTGAGTAGTATTTATGGTCTCTTGACTTGAGTATTACGGTGGCCTTATGAATGATCCATCATACTTAAGTTTCACACATGTTAGAAACCTTTCATGGTCTGACAGCTGGATGTTACTGGGTATGGTCCGATGCTTATGGAGTCTGATGTGTGTAGATATGAGATTCGTCAACTCATATAAATGAGTAATATATCTTGATACTCCAAAATTGTATTTCAATAAATCTTATGGCCATAAGTAATAAACCCAAGAAAGAGTTTTTTGTGGGATAAAAAATATCGTAAAAATATTTACGGATATTGTTTAAATGAATACAAATCTAGAGATAAGTTTACGATTGAGCATATGGAGACTTGGCGGTAATGAGCTATGTCTTCGCTCTTCCAGATTATAAATGACGGAGGAATTTTACGAATATATATTAACCTTAACTTATATGGTTGAATGCGTCGTTCTGTCATTTTTCATAACGTGTGTGCAGGGCATCGTTTATAGATTTACGGAAGAGTTTCATAGGACAAATAGGTGTGAAACTAAATAGTCTCACAATATAAAGTGTACTCGTTGAGTATTGGGGTAGCGCACTGTAGGGTGTTGTATTATTGAATGTGTGATAATCCGAGTGTATACGTAATTTTAAAAATTACTATATGCGCAGCGGAAGCATGTTACAAAATACACCAATTTTAACAATTTCAACATATATCACATATATGCATAAGTATAACAATTATACAATTTATAAACATAATGAACAATTGTATCACATATATGAATAAGTATAACAATTATACAAAATATATATAATGAACAATATTATACTAAAAATATAATGTAAAGTAACTCACCTAATGAAAGTAGCTTTACAAATTATTCAAGTCTTTCATCAATCCACGTGAAGAGCTCACCTTGAAGTATATATCGAACAATTCTAGTCCATAACATTTGGTGGGATTATAGAACTAGAATGGTAGCTTTAGAATTTTTCAACAATTTGTATTCAACCTCTTTGAATACATATATTTGTTTAATAAATATGAATGTGGTTTTGCCATTCATAGAAGGAGAAGAAGATGATCTTTTATTTTTGTTCTTGTTGGTAACACTTTACAAACACAACAACCATAAATTCTCTTTGTCATTGCTAAGTTATCCAAGTATGTAAGTGTCACGCCCCAGACCCAAAAGATCTGACACACGACATCACTTACATTCATTCAATAATACTTAAGCATTTATTTTAATTTCTTTCAGAATTATAGCAATTGAATTATGACTGGGACAATTAGTAAACCGGAGATACGCAGAGTTTTCTCAGAGATTAACACTCTACTACGTCACCAGTAGCAACTTTGTTACCGGAAGCCCAGAATATATTCATTGCAAATTCTTACTTAAAATCAATCCATTACTACACTTGGTGAAACTTAAACTAAATCCAACCACACAATAAAATAATACATAGGTATTTATTCACTAGGGACAAATCAAATATCTTATCCCACGTGTCCCCAAATAAAACACTTAGCAACCTAACAACTTAGGGAACCCAAGGAACAGCAGAAGCCTTGCCAAATCCGCTATGCACACATGTACCTTATTTACCTGAAATCACCATAAACTATAATGAGTATAAAACTTAGTAAGCATACTAGTTTTTTTCATATATCAAATACAAATACATATATGTACACAATGCATATGTATGATATGTTGTTATCGATCAAAATTATAATCTTATCAAATCACATATCATGTAAGCGCTTACACATTCTTTCAAAACACATAATAGGAATACCATCACTCAACTACTACTTAGTAGGACTTACATATCACATATCACATAATGAGCCAAATGTCACTCGTAGGTGACATACCGTATGAGAGGAATAGTACAAGTGAGGTCTTGAATAACACATATATAATGCTTATGCCCGAAGGTAAAAGACAAACCCTCACCCTGATCATCGGTGAGTCCTCTCACATGCACCAATACGCCACCACACAAATGTGATGACTCACTCTTCCTTTAGGTACCAATAGGATCCTCCCTACATACGGAACACATAACATATACCAATCCCAAAGGAAAGGCCACACATAAAGGCTCCACAAATCACATAAAATGCCTACTAAGTTAACAGTGAGTTCAAGTACCCTCAAAATACAAAATATTTCTCATAGACATATTACACTTCAAAAGCTTTCTTTATTAAACACATCTTATTTTGAAAGCTCACTTACAAAAACACATGTATGTCAATGCTCAATGTCGATGCTCACATTCAGAAACATATATTCACATTTCATATCAAAATATACTTTGACATAACATAAACATATTCTTAACCCCATTTGCAAAATCATACAAAATAATTACTATGTTTATTGTGATTTCAGTAAAAAGTCTAGTATACTTACCTCTTAACACTTTCAGCTACAAGACTTAAATCTCCTTAACCTATCAATGGAGATTAATCCTTTCATAAGCCTCACAATTCACACAAAATACTTTAAATAGCTTACAAAATTATACACAATGCATTTATCACATCAAATTGGTCTAAATACTTGGTTTCTCAAAACTTGTCATTTTGACCACTTACACTTAACAAAATTTTCTAATACATCAAATGATGTCCAATTACTCCAAAATCAGAATGTATTAATCTTGACTCATATATCCTTCCTATATATGAATATTATATCAAAATTCATACACAATCCATTTCATACACATCATCGAATCCAAACTACAAACCTGACAGGATCAAGATACTTACTGAACAGTATTCAATCTCCCAATTTTATAAAATCATATACTAACTCAAAAATTATAAAACTATCACATAATTACTCTTAACACATATATAAATCCATGATAAATATTTCACTTCCAAATCACTGCCAAAAGTATTTTAAAACTATTTTATTCTATAACTTTAAAAATCTGTTAATCAAATATTGCAATGAGCTGATACACTTTAGAAATTCATAACACTTCAACCACATTGATCTAAATTCTCAATTCCGAGTATATCATATTAGACATATAAAATTATCATATTCCAAAAATTCATAATTTTTGAAGATCATTGAGTAGGACAAAAATTATTTTTCACTGTACTATACTGTTTACACAGGAAATTTCCAGAATTTTAGGGTCATTTTGGTAAATTCACTATAAATTCAATTTCCAGAATTTTCAATCGATCCAAAGTCTCAGATGATCCTTAACATGTCTAATTTCATATACTCAAAATTCAAAACCAGAATAGAATCACAACAATTTATAAAATTCCTAGATCAAGAGGTTAACAAGCAGAAATTCCATAATTCATCATGATTTATCAAACTATCTTATAGATCATCATCAATTCTCATATGATCTTACGAAATACACAACAAATCCTCAATTATACATATTTTCAGAAATCAAAACTTAAAGGAATTAACTTAATTAATACCAATAAATTGAGAAATACGTATGATATACCTCTTGAAATTCAAAATTCTAATTTCTTCTTCTTTTTCTTCTTCTTCTCCTCTTTCTCTCTCCTCTATTTCTCTCTTCTCTCTCTTAAAATGGGTAGCTCGACCTAAAAATGGTAAATTAGGATTTAAAAGTGTATTTTTATACTAAGAGGCTAATTTTTGGTATTTATGAATTTGCCCCCAAAACTTTCAAAGTATAACAATTTGGTCCCTAAAATAAATCTAAAGTCATACAAATAAACCCAATACTAATCGTATATCCTTAACCTATAAAATATTACTAATAACAATATATAATTTAAGTATCACCAACATACAAATAAAATACGTATATTTATACATATATAAATACTTATTCTTACCAGTCGTGGATACTGGTTACTACAGTAAGATTAATCAAACCAGAAAAATTTTCACATACTTATCATTTAACTCCTTGAAAGAAAAACAAGACAAAGTATTTCTCTCTCCTTCCTCCTCTCTTGGCCGAGACCTTCACCTTGTAAGAATGAATTCAATTCATTCAATTCTTGTTTTCTCAATTGATGGCCAAGTAAAATGAAGTGCTTTCCCCACCATCATTTTAGTTGGTCTCCTACTCAATTTTATTAACAATATGCTTAGGTCCCTCCACTTCCTTAATGCTTAAAAGAATAACAATAAATGAAGAAGTGTTCCCTCCATTATCCAAAACATGGCCGGCCACTTCAATGAATCAAATTCATTTAATAGCTTATTTTAATACATGTAATATAAAGAAATCCTCCACCATTCATAATGGCCAAATATTAAATTCATTTAAATAACATTAATGCAATAAATTATATAATAATGTTTAGTGCATTAAAAGTATATAATAAATAAATCAAAAACTATTTTTGATTATTTAATTAATATAATAAAATAAATTAAAAACTATTTTTGTATTATTTTATTAATAAATCATGAAACAAAATGAAGGGCTTAAATCTTGCCATTTGTTATCATCCTATTGGTTAACAACTTTTGTTAACTAATTATATGATGTACTTAATAATTAAGTCTTGACAAATGCACATCCTAAGAGATCCCGAAACAATAATTTTCTTTTGCTGAAATTTATTGGATCTAACTATTCAATCCAATCCGCTACCTCAGTGCTCAACGAGTACACTTCATATTGTGAGACTATCTAAGTCCACACCTAATTTGTTATGTGGAGCTCCTTCATATGTTCGTGAACAATGTCCCACACACACATTACGAATATTTCAAATCAGCGTGTTAGACCATGCAAGTTGAGATTATTACATATTCGTATAATCCTTCCATCATTTATATCCTTGAAGAGCAGAGACATAGATCATCACCGTCAAATCTCTTATTTGCTCAACCATGAACTTATTTCCAGATTTATATTTCATTAAACAATATCCACAAACACTTTTGTGATATTGTTTATTCCTCTGGAATATCTTTTCCGAGGTTTATGCTTACGGCCACAAGTCTTTCTGAAATACAATCTCGAAGCATCAGGATATACAACTCACTCATATGAGCTGATAGATCCCATATCTATGCACACCGGACTCCATGAGCATCAGACCATACTCAGCGACACACAGCGGTCAGACCATGAAAGGTTTCTAACATGTGTGAAACCAAAGTATGGTGGATCACTCACAAGCCCACCATGGCGCTCAGGTTAAAGGACCACAAATACTGCCCAACTCGAAAGACCTTCCATTGACGGCTTTATGAGATGTCTTCGTGAGTCTATTTAATATCCAGTCCTTACTGAATACTTGTATCTCTATACGAGCTTCCTACTAAGCTCATAGTTTGCTAAGACTAACCATCTGAACCATCCAGATATAGACATACACTAATCTAAATTAATTGGTTCCATTGATAGACCCACATCGATGAAATTAGATCATGAACATTATATTTGAGAACATATTTGCATAATGACATTTCCTAACACCATCTATAACTCCTTGCAGCTATGTCATTACTAATATATATTCTCAGGTCATTGTCCTATTTCAGATAAGACTCTAACTCCTTAGATTTCACTAACTCTTATAAACTTACTAACTCTTAGTACCACTAATTCTTAGTTTTTATAACTATTAGCGTTGCTAACTCTTAGCCCTGGTCTAAACTCTTTTAGACCAAATCTGAACTCTTTCAGATCATATAATGTCTGAAACGTTACAAGCATCTTTCCATTTAATAATAAATATTATTAACGATTTTATTAGAAATAATAATTATATAAACACTATCACTATATATTTATACAAAATGGGATGACACGTAAGTACAAATCCTAACACGCACTAGATCGAATGGTTCAGTCTAAAAAGATCTCAGAAAGTATAAATTATTTTAAGATCTCTCAAAAAATTAGCAAAGCTTAAGTCTTAAGCCCAATAAAATAATAACAAGTAACAAGTAAGGACTTGCCATTTAAGCCACCATTTCAAAATCAAGCACGATGAGTTATTTACCTCATCGGCCAACACTAAAACGTGATGCTTTGTCATACTTTCACTAAGACACCAAATTAAGCATCGTCATGCTTAATATTAAACCATGAGGTGGCTTCATTTAAGTGACATTTAACAAGTAATTCGGCCACCTCATTTAACATTAATTTAAATTGAAATACTTTTATTGTAAGCATGTAGAGGTTTTTAATAAATGCTTTAAGAAGTAAAAATGCCACCAATCTTCGCATTAATTTGGCCACCAAGCAAGCACCTTGCCACCAAGTAAAATGGTAAGTATGAGGTGTGTAAATTAAAGCCTTGTCATGCTTATAATAGATGGCCACTAATTGTATTTTAATTGGCAAAAATTGGCAGCAAAGATGGCTATATAAAAGAGTACATTGCATTTGTATAATGCAAGTGAAGTAAGGCATGTAAAATAAGTTATAGACATATACTAATAGTTAGTATTGGCTGTGAGACTTAGAAACAAATGTTGCTTCAAGTAATAAATTCTTGTTGATAAATGAGGTTATTATTCTATTTTGAGGAATTCTACAACGTCTTAAATTAGAATTGTTTAAAAATACGTTTTAAGAGTGAACTTATTTTATCTCATTAGAGTAATGAGATATGTATTTTAAATTTCGTTGTGTTAATTTTATATGTGAGGCATATGAAATTAAAAAAATAAAAATACATACATTCACCTTATGCATAGTACACTTACAAAGACAAACTCCACAATTTTCAGTGCGGACTTTTAATAAACTATCTCTTTTTAGTTGAACTAAAATTGTTGCAAGCCTGAAAATGTAAATGGATCTTCTCCAAACACTGAAGAATTATAGCAACTATTAGTGATGTCCTAAACTATTAAAGTCGTTTTTCAAAAGTGAAGGTGTCCTAAAGTTTAAGCATCCTATTCAACATTTATTTTCTCTTTTATTTGTGATTGAAGTTCTTGATTTCAAATCTTCACATCAATTACCAACTTGTTATTGTGTACTCTTTCAATTAATAAAAATGCACTATCCTCCTTTAAAAGTAAAAAAATATAAAATACGCTCAAATTAGTATTTATCTAAATGTCACTATTTATTGAAGAAGAGAGTGCTTTTGTGTGTGTACGAGTGTTTGACACAAATAAGTAAGATTATAATCAATGTATAAATGAATTGAATTCTCTAAAACAAACATTGGAATAACTAAGGGGTATGACCTTAAAGTGCTAGCCAAATTGGCTAGCACCACAAAGCTCATTCCCTGACCATTAGATAAGGGGTTTGATTCGTCCACTATCTAAATGTAAATTTGTGTGCGTGTGTTGTAAATATGTATTAAAAAAAATAACCAAAGAATATACCATGAGAATAGCCACACTGCTCTCATTGTTGAGGAGTGTCCAATGCAGCATCAACTAGGATCTTGATATACATGTCCTTAGTAGATCTTCTTGCACAAGATTCCGCAACCCCAAGGATGGAAAACAACACAAAGCAAATTGGGGCAGATGTTTCTCTTCTTTTAGAGCTGGTTGCATGTCTTTGTTGGCTAAATGGCCTCAAAAACATAAAGTTCTTCTGTCTATAATTTTTGTTCTCTGAGTGCTTTTTTTAATAATTAAATAACTAAATAAGAAATTAAGACATTTTTGTTCTGTAAAGTTGCATGTCTTTACACTATCAAGTCCTTAACTCTACTGGAATCTTTAAAATAAAAAAAAAATAATTTTTTAATACTATCGTTAACTTTAACATCTACAAATTTGATAAGGATGAATCTCTTTAAACTTTTCTTTTGCTCTAAATTTGATGTATTGAACTTACATCTAATTTTTTAACTATTTTATTTTTAAAATGTTTTTACATTTCTTTTTCACAAGTCATTTAAAATATTGATCTAAAACATACTTTAAATTAATTAAAATGAATAAATTTAGATTAGTGTAAGTTGAAAAATAATAAATTTAATTAAAAATGACCAAAAAAATAAGTAAAATCTAATAAAAAAATATCAAGAAAAAATGTCGAGGCCACGTTCCAATGACAAGATTGTATGACCCGTGAGGCACGAGGCCCCCCATGCTAGGTGTAAGGAATTTTGGTGCAAGTCTATCAATTTTATTCCGATTTTATTAATTTTTATTATTTTTATATATATTTTATAAATTAATTTATAAAATTATTTGTTCTCAAATTATAAAGTATTTTATTTATATTTATTTGAATAATAACAATAATTTTTTTGTTAATATTATAATTCAAATTATAAATTTTTTAAATTATATTATTCACAATGTCAATTTTATTTACTCATAATGATATTGATTACTAAAAATTAGTCAAATAATTTGACTATAAAAATTTATAACTTTGAAAAAGTAACTAGTTTAAACATTTTCCAAAAAATTCGACTATAATGAAGACCGCAAGATGGGAGAGTGATGAAAATGATGTCAATCTTACTGGATCAACTTCAGGTACAGGGTCCGTAAAGCACTGAACGGAGAAAATCATACAAGTTAATTGAAGACATAATAAGATAAGACTCTCTGATATATATATATATATATATATAAGCAAAAAAAAAAAATCAATTGATACACATAAAAGCTATAATATAATAAAAATAATTAAAATTAAAATAAACAAACAAATAAATAATATGCTATTGCATTGGTAAGCATTTGCAAATTATGACGAAAAAAACAGAGTCTCTATTCCAGCATTTTTACGGAAGAGACCAATTTTATAAATTTTAGTAATTTATTATAACTAAACACCGGTAATTTTACTAATTGAAAATATTTTTAATAGAGCACTTATATTTATAATACATAAATATATTAATATGCATTTTGTAAATGCATTTACCAATTTACCTTTTAATAAAATCTTTAATTATCCCTTTTCTCTTAATAAATTTATAATAATAATAATAAAAACCCATACTAATAATAAATAACAAAAATTGGCTAAAGAGAACACACATTCTTAATTAACATCCAAGAAACACTACAAATAAGAAATAAGAAGATGAATGGGAGGGAAATAAAATGGAAATTAGTCGGAGCCCCTATACTTGGTTACTTAATGATACGTTGTTCAATACATCATCAATCCAACGGCCCATTGAGCAGAAAGAAGATCCACCGTCCATCAAGGCTTTTCTACTCCTTTCGCTCATATTTTTCACTCTTTTTCTGATCTCACTGTCATGTTCCATCAAGCATCTGATTCCTTTCTCTATCTCTGCAGCACTCACCATCGTTGGATTGTCCTTCTTATAATCCATTTTAATCTCCACCGCTAATCCCAGCTCTTTTATCAGCTCAAACGCATTAAGTTGTTGCTCCGCATACATCGGCCACGTGGCAACTGGAACACCGAACCATAAACTCTCCAGTGTAGAATTCCAGCCGCAGTGAGACACGAATCCTCCTACCGAAGGATGGCCCAGCACAGCCACCTGTGGGGCCCATCCAATAACTTTTCCAATTTGAGCTGTTCGATCCAGGAATCCCTCCGGCAAGACATCCGTCAGATTCGCATACTCGATCGGTGGTCCAAACTTGTCCTTAGGTGGAGATCGACGTAAGGACCATAAGAATCGATGCCCGCTATGCTCCAACGCGCATGCTATCTCTTTCACTTGCCCTTCACCGAAGCTTCCCAAGCTCCCGAAGCAGAGGAACGCTACCGATGATCGAGGTTGATTATCAAGCCACATCATGATTTCAGCTTTCCTTGTGGCCCCACCTGGACCCAGACAGTAGTTGTCACCTTTAAGATTCAAAATAGGTCCCACGGGATAAACAGGTGGAGTATTCCCATCGTTTAAAGAACTGATCGCATGAGATTCTAGCTCGGCGAACGTATTTATCAAGATACCCTTGACTTGTCTATACCTTCTTGCTTGCTCGTTTAGAAAATCCTGCCACTCCTTGTTGAACAACGAAGGGGGCAAAACCCTACCAGGAACTGGGTTCGCAAGACTCGGAATCTCCAACACAGCATCCGAGTCCTTCAACTCAGACGGGAGCATTTTTTGCTCGTCGTGAAGAGCTTGAACGTGAAGCAGGACACCAAGAACAGCGGCACCGGAGGTACAGAAAACATAGCTTGGAACTTCAAATCCATCAGCAACATCTATCATGCACGTACAGAACATGTCGAGAACAAACCCGACGAGTCGAGGCGAGTCGGGGCCCGACTGGGACTGAATATGCTTAATAACAGCTTCTCTGACATGGGGTTTTTGGCTTTTGACGAATGTATCGAAGAGGCTCCTTGAATCGGTTATCTCAGCATCGCAGTCGGGGAGGTTAATCAATTTGATACGGTTGGGTAAGTTAGAGGCAGCGAGTGATTCAACGTAGGTGACGACCTTGGAATCAAATGCAGGCTTCATGACAAGGACTGTGACGTAGAGTCGATCATCACGATCAACAAGTAATTTTGCGATCTCCACCGTTGATACAAGGTGGCCAGTACCCGGAGCAGGGACGAAAACTAGCTCAGCAAATAATTTTTTCATTATTCTTTCTTTTTCCGAATTAGTGCTAAAGAGAGTTCTGTGGCCGTAGTGATAATATAGAGCGTCTGAGTGAGTGTCTGTGTCTGCGGACGTGTATAAATTTGGGTGATGTCATTGCTTTGCTGGAGAGCAGCTCATGAACATTATTGGAGTTCTGTATACTTATGTCTTTTTGCACTTTCTTCTAGGTTATCGAGATAAAAGAGGACGAGTTTTATTCGCATTTTCTTTTCTTCTTTTTATTTTTTATTAAAAAGACAGTTATCGGATAAACTTTTAGATGGGAGATATTTTAACAGGATTATTTAGTAGGGTCCCGCTGTTCTGGCCGTTAGATATATCTAATATCTAACGGCCGAGGTTTCATTAGCAACTGAAGCCGCCGGTGGAGGAAAGAAATTGATTGAAAATATTAAAAGTCTCCTCATTTTTTCGATTAAATGTGAACATATACACATTGAGAACAAAAAATATTTAGCCCCCATTATATGGAGTTAATAAATTTTGAGATAAATATATTAGTTGATATAAAATTGTTAACACCGTACTCTTATTGTTATATTAATAAAAAAAATTATGTAACATCAATTTTAATTTTCTAACACAATTTTATAATAAATATTATTAAATTTAAATAAAATTATAAGTATATTTATAATTTCAATTTTAATTTTAATTATAATTATATTAAATATTATAATTTTAATTTTAATTATTTTTTTATACAAAAATTACATTTCAACTTTCAAATCTCAAAGAATTATAATTTCAAAGAATTTTAACAAGTGTCAATAACAAATTACTGTATTACAACACACTGCAAGTGCCAACAACTGACTCTTAATAATTGGAGGAATAAAAACTCTTTAACATTTGCTAGGATTCGAATCCATGACCTAGGTCAGCGAATACACAACTTTTATTATTAAAGTAAGTATTTAGGTGTTAATTTCAATTACTTTAAATGTTATAATTTTAAATTAAATTTTAATTTTAATTGTAGTAAATATTATAATTTTAAATTTAATTTCAATTTTAATTATGTTAAATATTATAATTTTAATTTTAATTTTGATTTCAATTATGTTAAATTTATAATTTTAATTCTAATTTTAAATTCAAAAACTTTAAATGTTATAAT
The DNA here is from genome assembly GCA_946807835.1 of Ailanthus altissimus. Classification (NCBI taxonomy): domain Eukaryota; kingdom Viridiplantae; phylum Streptophyta; class Magnoliopsida; order Sapindales; family Simaroubaceae; genus Ailanthus; species Ailanthus altissimus. Next base: position 856,439 of record OX327709.1, read on the forward strand.
TTTAATTTTAATTTTGATTTCAATTATGTTAAATTTATAATTTTAATTCTAATTTTAAATTCAAAAACTTTAAATGTTATAATTATAATTTAAATTACGTTAAATGTTATAATTTCAAATCAAATTTCAATTTTAGTGTTATAATTGTAAATCTAATTTTAATTTTAATTATGTTAAATAATAAAATTTCAATCCCAATTTTAAATTCAAAAACTTTAAATGTTATAATTTCAATTTTAATTAAGTTAAATGTTATAATTATAAATCCAATTCAAATTCAATTACACTAAATATTATAATTTTGAATTCAATTTTAATTTAAATTACATTAAATATCATAATTTCAATTATCATTTTAATTTTAATTACATTAAATTTTATATTTTTAATTACATTAAATTTTATATTTTTAATTCTAATCTTAAATTCAGTTTCAACTGTGTTAAATGTTATAATTTTTTAATTTTAATTACGTTAAATCTAATTTTAAATCTAATTTCAATTGTAATTATATTAAATATTATAATTCTGATTCCAATTATAATTTTAATTATGTTAAATGTTATAATTCTTCAATTTTAATTACGTTAAATATTATAATTTAACATAATTTCAATTCTAAATTTACATTCAATTTCAATTACGTTAAATGTTATAATTTTAATTCTAAGTTCTATTATGTTAAATTTTATAATTCTAATTCTAATTTCGATTTCATTTACGTTAAATGTTATAATTTTAATTTTAATTACATTAAATGTTATAATTCTATATCCAAATTTAAATTCAATTTTAATCACGTTACATGTTATCGTTCTACTACCAAATTTGATTTCAATTACGTTAAATGTTATAGTTTCAATTATAAATTCAATTTCAATTACATTAAATAGTATAATTCTAAATCAAATTTTAATTTATACTACGTTAAATATTATTATTTCGAATTCAATTTCAATTTTAATTTTAATTATGTAAAATTGTTATAATTTTAATTTTAAATTTAATTATATTAAATGTGAAAATTTCAATTTCCATTTCAATTTTAATTACCTTAAATGTTATAATTCCAAATATAGTTTCAATTTCATCTCATTAAATGTTATAATTCTAATTTCAATTTTAATTTCAACTCCGTAAAATGTTATAATTTCAATTCAATAACAATTTCAATTACATTAAATATTATAATTTTAATTTCAATTCTAATCACAATTTTAGTTACCTTAAATGTTATAATTTTAATTCCAATTTCAATTTCAATTACATTAATTGTTATAATTCCAATTTCAGTTTTAATTTTAATTATGTAAAATATTATAATTCTAATTATAATTTTAATTTCATTAAATGTTATAATTTCAATTATGTCTATTAGGGATATTGTCATGAATACCTTTGAGGTATGGCTTAATTAAAATAATACCAACGGGTTTAAAAAATCGACATTTATACCTATTTATTTTTACCAAAATATGCACTATTGCCCAAACGCTACTCTTCTACCGTAATAGTTAACGTAATATTTATAAAAAATAAAAACTTAATTAATTAAATAATTTATAAAAAATAATAAAGAAGAAAACAAATTTACTAAAACTAAAATAAAATAATTAGTAACAAATAAAATTTGAACTTTTTTTTATTAAATTAATGAAAAAAATAATTTTAATTAAATAATATAAATTATTTAATTGAATAGCTTTTTATTTTTAAAAATTATTTAAAATTAATTATTTTTTTAAATATTTAATTAAAAAATAATTAATTTAAAAAAAATAAAAACAAAAGTAAGCAAAGCTTTGCCGCTGCAGCATACGCCCACCCCCCAAGCAATTTGCTTGGGGTGCTTGTTGGGCGCACGCTTAGGCATGCACCCAACAACTATTTTGTTCATTAGGCACATTGTTAGGTGTGCGCCCAATAATCATTTTTTTTGTTGGGCGCATGTTTAGGTGCGCGCCGAACGATTTTTTTTAAAAAATTTATATTATTATTTTTAAAAAATATTATTATTATATATAATTTTTTTATAATTATTTAAAAATTTATGTTCTTAATTAATTTATATAAAAAATTAAATAAATTTAAAAAATTTATTAAAATTATAATAAGGACAAATGCTCGTTGGGCGCATGCCTGGGCGTGCACCCAGCGAGCATTTTTTTTGTTTTTATAATTTTTATTATAATTTTTATAATTATTATTATTATAAATAATATCTTTTTATAATTAATTAAAATTTTAATTATTTAAAAATTTATATTCTTAAATAATTTATATAAAATAAAATAAAAGATTAAATAACAATAAATGTGGTAGCAGCGATGCTGTGTCTGTAGAGTGCACGTGAGTGTGGGAATGCGAACAAATTTTATAAGTGAAAACAGGAACTGGTGTAATGTCATTGCTTTGCTGGCAGACATGATAGCACGTGGAGTTTCATTTGGTCCTGAAACTTTTCTTTTAGGAATCACAGAACGAATTTGGATTTTTTCTGATCTAGGTTTGACTTTCGTTACATATCCGGGCCATCGAGTGCTTTGTACATTCTTCTGGATTCTCAAGATAGAGATGATGAATTTCGCTAGAGTACAATTGTTATCTACTTGCTGAAATTGAGAAACCTAATATGATTTTCGAAATTTCACATTTGATTATTTTTTTTGGTGTAAATTTTCAAAAAGAATTGCAAGTATAACGAGGAATTAAGTTAAGACTTTGATGAGTAATAGTACATAATAATATAATTATATTAGTTAACACAATTTTATGAGTAATAGTATATTAGTTCAGATATTAGTTAACACAATTTTGAATAATGATATGACAAAAACAACTTGTTCTTTAGCTACTGAAATTTTGAAAGCAAAGATGAGTAATGTGCATATTTTATGGGGAAAAAAATATTTATATTTTTAAATTTTAATTTAAAAGACAGTTTTATCTTTCTATTTTTAAAATTATTTAAAAACACATCTTTTTGTTAAAATTTTGTATTTTTTCTCACAACTTTCTACTATTTTTTAGTGCTATTTTAATCAAAATAATACTATCATAATGTAGATAAAAAAAAGTTTTGAATATAATGATATTAATGGTAAGTTAAAATTTTATCACCAATATTGTCAAAAAAGAATCTTTTTAAATAATTTTAAAAACAAGGGAATGAAACTGTCTTTTAACTAAAATTTGAAGGTTTTTATAAGAAGAATAGTTGACGACGACGTTGCAAAAGGTCCAGCTGTTGATGATGTGGTAGATTTTCCTGCTTAAAATTTGTTATGTTCATGTGATAAAGATAATATTTTATTTACTGAGTGTCAGGTAATGAATGACCATTATATCTTATATACAATAAGAAATGTTTTAAAATGTCTAGGTGAATAGAATAAATAGTAGTTCTGAAAATTTGAATAATAATAAATAGTGACACATAAGATTAAGTTATGTAGTCGTAAGACGACTATTTTGTTTGGTTAAAGATGGTTAGATACTTGACCTGATTATGAAACCTTGGCTAGTTTATGAATTTTGAACTCAAAGAAGAATAACCAAATCCTTATGTAGGTGTTGAACACCAGGCTACTGATTCATTGAAACTGGTACATAATGGTGTGTTTAATCCAATGAATTATATGGCTATGGGTGAATTGCGATACTTCATTGTCTTTATTATGATTTGTCATAATACGGACGTGTGTTTCTATAAATATAAGTTAAAAACTTTTGAAGTGTTCAAAATATTTTGACTAGAAAGTAAAGAAACATGCCTTTATGTATATTGAATACTTTCAATTAGATTAAGACAGTTTATACATAAATAGTATATTTATAAATTATTTAAAGGAGAATGTAATTCTCACTCAACATAGTTCTCTAGATATTCCTCAATACTAAGGTATTTTGGAGTGGAGGAATCAGACTTTATTAGATAAAGTCTCATTGATGTTGAACTTTACTGATCTTCTAGCATATCTATGAGATTATGCTTCAGAATCTACTACTCACTTATTGAACATAGTTATATCGAAACCCGTTCCCTCTCTGTATGAGATATAAATCGAAAGAGAACCAAGTCTCAAGTTTATTAAGGCTTGAGTTTGTTCTATTTGCATAAGAGTTACGCAACAGAATAAACTTATACCTAAAAAGTATAAGTATCGGTTCATAAGGTATCTCAATCATTCTATAGGATACCAATTTTATAATCTATAGGAACAAAACATGTTCATTCCTAATAATATCACTTTTCTAAATAAAGAGTTTCCATGGATCTTAAGAATTGTAAAAAAAATATACTTATGAAGTTAATCTAAATCTATAAACTGATGGTGGAATTTTATATTTGCTTAAGTGAAATATCTTTGCACACTCTCTCCGTATGTCGAAAAGGATTCTTTGACTTATAGAGAGATGATGTTTGACATTGATTCGAGAAAATGACAAGATGCCGTGAAATTTAAAATTAACTCTATGCATGACAATTAAGTCTAGGACTTGGTTATGCTTCCCATAAAAAATTTTCCTATTTGTTGTAAAACAGTTTACATAGAAGAGGCATGCGCAAATAAAGATGGAGACCTTCAAGTTCTGACTGGTGGCAAAAGATTATACTCATAAATCTAGAATTAGAATTAAGAAAATATTTTTCATTGGTAACCATGCTAAATTTAATTCAAATTTTGTTGACTATTGTTGCATATTAAGATTTTGAGGTCTAGCTGATGGATATAAAGACGGCGTTCTAATATGTATATCTTGAGTAAGAGATATATATGGAACTACTCAAAGATTTTACATCTAGCCTAACTTCTAATCTAGTGCGCAAATTAAGGTAGTCAATTCGTGGACTTAAGCAATTTTTCTAAAGCTGGAATCTTCATTTTTATAATGAAATCAAAAAGTCTTGTTTCATGAAGAATGAAGAGAAAGTATAGGTGTTCAAAAAGGGCATTGAGAGTATGATTATCTTTCTAGTTCTTTATATGGAAGGCATACTCAGTGTTAAAAACAATGTTGGCATGTTGCAAGTCGATTAGATAAGAGCTATCTGAGTAAAAACTTTCCCATAAAGATTTGGGAGATGCTTCTTATATAATAGGTATAAAGCTTTATAGAGATAGAGTTAGGAAGCTCATAGGACTCTCCTAATCTTCGTACATAGACTAAGTTTTAGAAATGTACAACTTTATTAGCTGTGAGATAGTTAATGTGCCTTTTAGATATGACAATCATCTTTCTAAGAAAAAGTGTCATCGGAAAAAGATGAGAGGGTTAAAGTGTCTAGACATAACTTCATGCATGCTATGTTATGAATTTAGATGGTTGTAAGAGTTATGGTTGGTATCGATCTGATCTAGGTCACGACCATTAGATGCTATGAAACATATCTGAAATACTTGAAAGGTATAGAGAATAAGTTTCTAAATTATGAAGAAAGTTTCTTACAAATAAAAGGACGCACATATTTAGACTTTCTGTCTGATCCAGATGGTAGATAGTCTACATCTGGTTATGTATTTCTCAACAATGGTACTAGAACTAGTTAAAAATGTACAATTTAGATGTCCGTAGTTATTTCTGTCTTGGAGGTGGAATATGTTGCAGCTTAAGAAACCTACAAATGAAGCATTATGGTTGTTTGAGCTAGTTGGAGAGTTCAGAATAATTCCAAGCTCAGTGAATCCTTTCTAATTATAATGTAACAATAACTGAGTAATTGCTTAAGCCAATAAGCCATTAGGCATACTAGTATTATGTTTATGTAGACTCTGAATACTACATAATCAAGAAGCTCTTTGCTACTGAAGATGTAACAGTATCTAGAATATATTTTTTCGATAAATGTAGCGGACCCACTTAGATCTAAACTCCTAGCGTGTTTGAGAAACATGTGGAGTATATTAATATGAGATATCAGAATGAATGGCACTAGAGCAAGTGGGAGTTTGTTGGAGCTGGTGCTTATGTGTTATTATAATATTGTATGAATATTAATTATTAATATTTATGTAATATATATTTCTAGTGTATTCATTAGTATTAAATACATATATGATACTATGCTTGTAAGGTTATAGACATTATAAGATCTGAATGAATTCAGATCTGATTTAAAAGAGTTAAGACCAGTGCTAAGAGTTAGCAACGCTGAGAGTTATAAATCTTAAAAGTTAGCATTGTTAAGAGTTAGTAGGTTATAAGAGTCAGCAAAATATAAAGAGTTAGAGACTTGTCTGTAATAGGACAAAGACTTGAGAATATACTAGTAATGACATAGTTGCAATAGTTGTTAAGAAATGTCATTATGCAAATATATTCTCAAACGCTATGTTCCTGATCTATTTTCATAGATACGGGTCTATTGGTGAGTCATTTTTACATAGATCAGTGTATGTCTATATCTGAAAGGTACAAATGGTTATTCTCAGCTGACCATGCGTTTAGAGCTCATATAGGCATGCAGGTATTCAGTTAGGATTGGATACTGAACATACTCATAAGGACGCCAATAGACATTTTATGAAGCAGTCAATGGTGAGTCCTTTCAAGTTGAGCAGTATTCGTGATGCTTTGACTTGAGCATCACGGTGGGCTTATGAGTGATCCAACATACTTTGATCCCATGAATGTTAGAGACCTTTCATAGTCTAACCACTATGTGTCGCTGAGTATGGTCCGATGCTTATAGAGTCCAGTGTGCGTAAATATGTGATTTGTCAGCTTACATAGATGAATTGTATATTCTGATGCTTCGAGATTGTATTTTAAAAAATCTTATAGCCACAAGTAAATAACCCAGGAATAGAGTTTTTAATAGGGTTAAACAATATCACAAAGAAATTTGCAAATATTATTTATTGAAATACAAATATGGAGATAAGTTCACGGTTAAGTATATGGAGATTTGACAGTGTTGACCTATATCCTTACTCTTTTAGGATATAGGTGATGAAAGTATTATACAATGCGCTTTGATCTTAGCTTATAAGGTTTAACGCCCTGATTTATAATATCCGTGATGTATGCATGCAGCATCAGTCACAGACTCATGAAATAAAACCGAATATTTGTTTTAAGAACTCTCGGGATGCGTGTCATAACTTAAGTGTTAAGTATATTAATTAGTTAATAATTATTGTTGGCCAATTAAATTGTGACACGTGGTGCATAATAAATTTTCGGTTAAGTTTATTCAAGTGTGTGGTTAGGTGAGATCTATTTTAGTTTGACTTGTTAATTAAGACATGACTTAAGGGTAATTTTACTTTATTAATAATTTAATTGTTAAATAATTAAGATATTTTTTAAACTTGACTATGATTAAAAGTTAATTAATGAGTTAGATTAAAATTTAATAATTAATTTAAATTTTATGCTTTACTTAATAGTTAAGTAAATAAATTTAACATAGCTTAAGTGTTAAACTATGGTTAAATTAAAATCTAAATTAAATTGAATTTAAAGTGAAATGCTTATCAAATGAAATACAAATGCATTACTTAATTATTAAGTTTTCATTACTTAATTGTTAAGGAATGAAAGCCTATATATATAAATGAAGCCAGATGAAACAAATACATGATTCTTTGATGCTTAAAGTGGCCAGCCACTAGAGAGAGAAATTGGAGAGAGAAAGTATTTATTTTTTCTTTTGAATTGAAATGTTGAATTAATTATTATTTTCTTTTTTTTCATTATGTTAGGCCATTATAGCATTGAAACTTCTGTTTTATTGATTAAGGGTAAAATAAATAGTATATAATTTAAGTGTTAGACTATAGAGATTAAAGAGTTAACTCTGGAATTTAAGTGTTAAGTCACTGTTAAAAATTCAGACTGCTATTCTTGCGACTCAAGCTTATCTTGTTAAATCATAGAATTGTCAACGGATCCATTTAAGGTGGTACTCCAGCTTTTACCGTTGTAAAAACTTAATAGGCGATTATTCTCAATCATAGTATTATTTTAATTAATGTGTTTTATATTTTGTTCATTAGTGTAATGAAACAATAATTATTGTGTTTATTATTTTAAGAAATTAGATTTTCATCTTTTGCTGTGCATGTTTATGTATGAGATGCATGAATAGCATATATATATAGTATGTGATGCGTATAAATGAATAATAAAGACACGTGCACATGCATACACACATCCAACAAAATACGATTTTGAACCGTACCTAACATTTTTCCCTTTATAAATGTTTATCCTCAATTTGTTGCTTTCAGTAGTATTCCTGAAACTTTTTCAGGAGGTAGAGCTAAGATGATTTGTCAGACATGCTTCAAACTAGGCCACTCTACTTCAAAATGTAATAATAGATTCAATAGAGGTTTTATGCCAAATCAACAAGGCTACTACATTCAGAATCAAAATGCTAGTTATGGTTATAGATCTAACAACGTGAATCAACCTCATAATCAGTTTAATCAAAATATTTACAAATGAGAAGCTTCATCCTATACAAAAGTTGCATATTTACAACACTTGAGTGTGTGGTTGATCAAGAATGGTATTTAGATAATGGAGCTACACACCATCTTACAAGTGAATCTACTGTGCTTGCTGACATAGAAGAATATACAGATGCAGTCTCCTTGGTAATTAGAAATGGTTTAGGCTTGCAAATTACTTCCATTGGTTTCACTTATCTCAAACACACACGGAGTAACCAAATTATCTATCTAAATAATGTCCCTTATGTTTTATAAATAACTAAGAACCTCATTAGCATATCAAAATTAACTTCTGATAACAATATAAATATTGAATTATGTAGTGACATGTGCCTTTTAAAGGATAAGATGACAGGGTTGGTGATATTCAAGGGGATTGTGAAGAAGAACTATACAAGTTGCTGAAAAAACCTTCAAAAATCTCATACAAAGCTAAGTCAAGCTAATGCAAAATAAGTCACCGAATATCAATGATTTTCTTTCTATCAAATTTTTTTGTACAATGTAAAATTCATATGCAAGTAAATAAAGTCACTAGCTCAACTATGTGTGTATGTCATGAAACAAACAATAGAGTCTTTACCTATATTAGCAGCAAAACCAACAATAGTGATATTGATGTTTTGCATAAAAGATTAGGCATCCTAATCGTCAAATTCTATGTCATATGATAAACTCATGTATTAATTTGAGAAAGTTTAATAAAAATACCATTCTAAATTTTTGTGATGCTTGCCAATATGAAAAAGTTCATAAACTTCACTTTCCCATTACTTCAACTAAATCCAAAAAACCTATTGAATTAATATATTCTGATGTATAGGGTCCAACGCCATTATTATCAAAAAAGGGTTATAGGTATTATATCTCGTTTGTTAATGACTATACTATATATGTATGGATATTTCGATTAACAAAAAAGTCAAATGCTTAAATGTTTTTAAATTTTTCAAGCATTAGGTGGAGAAACAATTTGAGATAAATATTAAGATTTTACAATTCGATTGGGGTTGTGAGTATAAAAGCTTTGTTTCTTTCTTAGAGAGTAAAGGTATAGTCTTTAGACATCCATATCCTAACACACACCATCAAAATGGTGCTGTATAAAGGAAACATAAGCACATAGTTGAGTTAAGATTGACTTTGCTTACACAAACCAAAATGCATTTAAAATTTTGGTGGGATTTCTTTCATATTGTAGCATTTCTTATTAATAGACTGCCAGCTTCAGTTTTAGCCTTTAAAACTCCTTATGAAATATTGTATAAACACAAACCTGATCTTTCTTTTCTCAAGTATTTTGGATGTGTTTGCTTCCCTTACATAAAATCTTACAATAAGCACAAATTTGACTGTTACACTTCCAAGTATGTGTTCATTGGGTAAGCCCAATTCATAAAGGATATATGTGATTGAGTAGTGAAGGCAAAGTTTATACAACTCAAAATGTTATTTTTAATGAGCTTGACTTCCCTTTTCATTCAAAACAAAAATTTTAGACTCCAAATCCAAATATTAACAAGTCATACAAGAATATGATAGTTCTACTTTGTGTTTTTACCATATTTATACTTACAACTATCAGCAACACTCTTCATTAGCATCTGAGTCTAGTTTATGTACATTTTTCTCATTATCGAAATTCATTATCTTCATCAGATTTATTTCCTTTACATTTAACTTCTCACACAGATCAACCAAAAAATTTAGTTAATCAATCACCAACCTCATTAAACCTACAAACCTTGACAACACATTTCAACTCAAAACACAATATCACTGATACAACAACCTTACATTAAAATATATCAACTCAACCAAACCAATCTATACATCCCATAACTACAAGATCCAAGGTAAGTATTTTCAAGCCTAAAGCATACATTGGCAGTAAGATTGACATTGTACCATTAAATAAGAATTAATAGATAGAAATTGAAAAAAAGCAATAGAAGAAGAGTTTGCAGCCTTGATGAAAAAAAAAACACGGACATTGGTTGAACCTAGTGCTGCACAAAAGGTGATAGGAAACAAGTGAGTATATAGAATTAAACATAACCCTGATGGTAGTATTCTAAGTACAAGGCCCGATTATTTGTGAAGGATTTTCATCAAATTGAATGAGTCAATTACTTTGAAACATTTAGCCATGTGGTCAAGGCATCCACTGTTAGAGTAATATTGAGTATAGCAATGATGTTTCAATGAAAAATTTGACAAATTGATATAAATAATGCATTCCTTAATGATGATTTGTCAAATAAAATTTTTATGGTTCAGGCTAATGGGTTTATAAATGCATAAAATCATGAATATGTATATAAACTAAACAAAGATTTGTATGGTTTAAAATAGGCTCCTTGAGCATGGTATGATAAATTTCAAAAAGCTTTGATCAACTAGGGGTTTCATATTTCTAGATCAGACAGCTCCTTGTTCATAAAGTTTACAGGTTCACAAGTTATCTTAATCTTAATTTATGTTGATGACATTCTTGTGATAAACTGCAACATTATTCTGATCAATAAAGTTGTTGAGCAATTGAACAACACCTTTGCTTTGAAGGATTTAAGTGACATAAATTTCTTTTTAGGCATTGAAGTTTTATACAACAAGCAAGGAATTGTTCTGTCACATATCAAATATGTTCAAGACTTGCTTGTCAAAGTTAAAATGCAAAATTACAAAGATTGTCCTACTCTCATATGTGCAAATTATAAATTATACAAGGGTGACAATGTTCCTTTTGAGGATGTTTATTTATAAAGAAGTAAAATTGGCAGCTTACAATATTTGACCCTTGCAATACTTAAGATTGCTTTCTTAATTAATAAATTGAGTCAATTTTTATGAGCACCAACATTAAAGTATTGATAGGCCTGTAAACGACTGCTTAGATATCTTTAGGGTATTGTAGACTATAGCTTTCAGTTCTACTCATTAGAAACATTTACTCTGCATGCATGCTCTGATGCAGATTGAGGCTGTGACTTGGATGATTGACAATCCATTAGAGGATATTGTGTTTATTTGGTCCTCTAAAAAATAGTAGGTTATGAATCGATCAAGCACTGAATCTGAATATAGTGAATTAGCTTCTTGTTGTATACAAATTCTTTAGCTATAATCTTTGTTTGTTGAATTTCACTTGCAAATCTCTATGACTCCATTGATATGGTGTGACAATGTTAATGCAATACCTCTAGCTATAAATCTTTTTTTTTTAATGCATGTACCAAGCACATTGAAATTGATGTGCATTTTATCTATGAGAAGATGCTTAATGGTCAGTACATGTTGCATATGTTCCTAGCAAATATTAGATGACTGACATCTTTATCAAGCCACTGCCATATGAGTCATTTGCCAAACTCAATATTCTTCCTAAAACCATGGGTTTGAGGGGGATATAAGAAGAAAAGTTGATGACGACATTGCTAAAGGTCTAGGTGTTGATGATATGACAGATAGTTTTAGTTGATGTTGATGTAGCAAATTTTTTCACTTAAGGTTTGTTATACATTTAAATATCTTAGCTAAATTTACGGTAGCACTAACAAATTTCTATTTAACAGTATTGAAGTATAAATATCAAGTGTAATTATACTTCATTTTATCTTTTCAGTTAATACAAATTCTTTCAAGTTCTCTCAACAAATATTCTCAGCACTTTCTAATCAACCAAACACGATATCTTGATCCCTGTTATATCTCTAGCTATAGTCTTGATATCCATGAAATTGGAGTATCTTGAAACTTGGTTTTTTTTTTTAATTTTTATTATTGAATTTGACATAAATAATTGTTGGGCAACAAGAAAAAAGAAATAAGAGTGATGTTAAGAGATGCAAGGTTTAAGGAAACTACGTTAATGGGTGATCCTTCGAAAGAGTAAACTCTTGGTCTAATTGTAATTATTGTATTATTCATGTTATCACGTGTATATAGTCATTCTACATCAAACCTTAGCCACCAAATCCCCAACACCACCAAAGCTTAGCTATGATCATCTCGCCGCACAAACACGAAAGGCTAAGCACGAAAGTCGCATGACTACTTCAGGCTAGACGCAACAACCATGCTTGGCAGCCCAAAACATATTAATTGGATTGACTGTCTCCAGCTCCAGCTTCGACGATAATTATTTATTATTATTTTTCTCTTTAAATCATTTATTTATAAGGGTTTGAACTTTTATTTTTGGTTATTTTGATAGCGCGACCATGTTTAGTGTTTGATGGTGTTGTTGGAAAAGTGATGTGAGTAGCTATGAGTGTTGATAGGACGACAGTTTGATTATTGGTGGTATTACAAGTTTTGGTGTTGTTATTGAGGCTGTGGTGTTATTTGCTAAGATAATGGTTTGGTGATTAGTGGTGTTGCAAGGATGACAACGGTTTAGTGTATATAAATATGGTTTCATCGTTAATTTTTCTTTTTTCTTTTTTAATTTGTCATTTTGTAATTATTTTGATTTTTTTTTCATTTTTCATTTTTAATTTCTTCAATTTGTAATCTTAAACCAAATTAAGATATAATAGTTTCATTATTTATCACTATTTAATAATTACTTTGTTTAAAATTAATAATTATTACCTCGTTTTAATTTTTTAATCATCATTAAGTGTTATTAATTAATATATATCACATTATGTTAATTAAGGATAAAATAAAAAAGTAATTATTTAACAAAATAACCCCCAATAATAAACATTATTCGGGTATAAAATTAAAAAATATAAAGACTAATTAAATATTTTAACTTTTTTTTAAGAACTAAAGTAATATTTTCCTTATTTACATTAACCCCCTACTAAGTCAGAATAATTCTAGCTCCATCACAATTTCTTGCTCATATACATGTAAATATTATATATGTAGTTTATAATAGAAAGAATTTCTTATTGAATTCTTTTTTGTTTTATCATTAAGCTAAGATTTTAAAGGCTTTAATTTTTCCACATTTAATTTAGAGAACTAAATATTATCTATTATAAAATATAACATTATATGTTATCTATTAACAATTGTTTACATGATTTAACAGATTTACATGTTAACATTTGGCCATCTTTTGCTTCAAATATAGAATAATATATACATATAGTATATCAAATATAGAGAATAAGTAATTAATATTACTTATTAATATATATATATTTTTTTTACACTTGTTAAATTTTTAACTAATTTGTTTAGAGTGGTGCTATAATTATATAGTTTGGATGTAAAATTTGTATCTCAACTGATATATTATATTAATTGAAGATTATTATTTATCAAATAATTTTTTATTTTTTATTAATGTGATGATATACCATACTAATTATTAATTGACATATCAAATACTATATCAATTAAAATATAAACGTTATATCACAATTATATAACATACCTTTCAAATCGAACTTCGTTTTTCTTTTTACAAAAAAGATGTTGATTATGTTTTGTTTAAACACAAATTTAATAAAATAAAAATCATATAAATAGATTTCAGATTTGTATAGGTATAAATAAAAAATGATTTAACACATAAAAATTAAATTGAAAAAAATTTAATTCATAATCACGAACTACACGCTAACTTTTTACTATTTATTGAACTACAATAATAATAATTTTTTTTCTCACCCTTAATGTAGTATTAATAGTAAATTAACTTAAAGGTCTTACTTACGTTAAAGTTTGTTTAGTATGACTTTTCTACAAGTTAAAATAGTTTTTTTAATGTCAAAATTATATTGAGATTTTTTTTAGGTGTTTGATTGCAAATCAAGTAGAACTTTTGAAATTAAAAAAAAGAGAGACTATTTTGCCTCTATTGAAAGAAATTAAATTTTAAAATTTTAAGAGTAAAAATTAAAGAATTTTTTTTAAAGAGTTGAATTACTTAAAATAAATCGTTTTATTTTAAAAAATTTACTTCAATTCTCTTATAACATAATTTAAAAAGTTTATTTATTAAAATAATTACATTTTCTTCTTTAAAAAAGTAATAGATTACAACTAAACCACTAATAATTTAAAAAAAAATTATACTAATGTATATTCTACTTTAAAAATCATACCAAATAAACTTTAAATAATCCAATAATAAAAAATTTGTAGTATATCTATTTCTTCCTCTATTTAAACAGAGGTCCTTAAATCACCCTCTCTATGTAAAAAAAAAAACTAGCCCAGAGTCCGTGTGCATACTCAATGAGTCAGGTTGGGCCGCGGTTGGGTGCTGGGCCGACATTGAAGCCCACATATAAGATCTATTTCATTATTCTTTGAAAACGGTACTTTTACAAAACCCTATCTCTGTCGTTCTAATTCTCTCTCTTCCGCGCCGCATCACATCACAGGTAATCGTTTCCACTTCCTCTTCATTCGATTTGATATTTAGGATTTTCGCTTAATTTATGAAGTTCTTTTTGTAAAAAAATTATCTTCTGATTTGCTGAATCCCGAAACCTAACCCTAAGCAAGTATGCGATCTTTATTATTATTGATTATGTAGTTTTTTTTCCCCTAATTTGTTGTTTTTATTTTTATCTAACTGATAATAGAGTCCATGTATCTATTTAATTTTATAAATTTTATTCCCTTCACCCCGCAAATTTTAGTTAATACATTAATTTTGGTATATGGTAGCTCACGGTGTTCAGTTAGAGTTGCATCAATGAATTATCATCCTTCGTTTATTCCATTGAAACGTGGTTGCCTTAGTTTGCAGTTTGTGATTGGACGGTTAATGCTTACGAATAATTTGTTTTGAACACAGATTCTTGAGTTTACTCACTCTGCGCTTCTAAGTTGTACAACAAGATGTCTTCACGATTCTGGACTCAGGTTAGTGACGTTTACTTTGATACCCCATAATTGTAATTAATTTTGTTTTACACTAAATAGTGAAATAATATCATAAACAAGAAATTTGTTAGCAACAGTTTTCCTTAGAGCCATGTTTGAAGTGTTTTTTTGTTGCTGTTTGTTAATAGGGTGGCAGTGACTCCGAGGAGGAGGAGAGTGATTATGAAGAGGAGATTGAAATCGGGGGAGTTGAGACCACCAACCAAACTGCTGGAAACAGATACCTTCGGGCCAATGCCAGTGACAGTGATGATTCTGATGGTCAAAAGCGTGTCGTCAGGTCGGCGAAAGACAAGAGATTTGAGGAGATGATGGCCACTGTTGACCAAATGAAGAATGCTATGAAGATTAATGATTGGGTTAGCTTGCAAGAGAGTTTTGACAAGATAAATAAGCAGCTTGAGAAGGTTATGAGGGTAACCGAGTCTGAGAAGGTCCCCAATCTTTACATCAAAGCTCTTGTGATGTTGGAGGACTTTTTGAACCAAGCCCAGGCGAATAAGGAAGCAAAGAAGAAGATGAGTAGTAGCAATGCAAAGGCCTTGAATTCAATGAAACAGAAGTTGAAGAAGAATAACAAGCAATATGAGGATTTGATTAATAAGTATAGGGAGCATCCTGAGAGCGAGGATGCAGGGGATGAGGATGAGGAATCAGAGGAGGAGGAAGAGGAGGAGTCAGAGTTTGAGGAAGATCCTGACAACATTAGGATTGGAACGGGATCTGATAATGACGAGGAGGAGGAAGAAGACGAGACTGAGGATGTTAACGACAAGGGTTGGGAGACGAAGTTGAGTAAGAAAGATAAGATGATAGACAAGCAATTTAAGAATCCTAGTGAGATCACCTGGGACACTGTTAACAAAAAGTTTAAGGAGGTTGTGGCTGCTAGGGGTAGGAAGGGAACTGGAAGGTTTGAGCAGGTTGAGCAGCTTACCTTCTTGACAAAGGTTGCTAAGACTCCTGCTCAGAAGCTGGAGATTCTTTTCAGTCTTATATCTGCTCAGTTTGATGTAAATCCCGGTCTTAGTGGACATATGCCTATCAATGTGTGGAAGAAGTGTATACAGAATATGTTGCTTGTACTTGACCTTCTTACACAGTATCCTAATATTGTGGTGAATGACATGATTGAGCCTGATGAGAATGAAACACAGAAGGGAGCAGACTATAATGGAACAATTCGGGTTTGGGGAAATTTGGTGGCCTTTGTTGAGAGGATAGATATTGAGTTTTTCAAGAGTTTGCAGAGCATTGATCCACACACACGTGAGTATGTTGAAAGACTCAGGGATGAACCGATGTTTTTGGTTCTCGCTCAAGATGTCCAGGAATACTTAGAGAGGGCTGGAGAATTTAAAGCTGCTGCAAAGGTTGCACAAAGGCGTGTAGAGCTCATTTATTATAAGCCACAAGGGGTATATGATGCTATGAGGAAATTGGCTGATCTGACAGAAGATGGAGATAATGGAGAAAAAGCAGGTGAGGAAACTAAGGGCCCTTCTGCATTTATTGCGGTTCCTGAGCTTGTGCCACGAAAACCCACCTTCCCTGAGAATAGCAGAACGATGATGGATATGCTAGTGTCGCTTATCTACAAGTATGGGGATGAGAGAACAAAAGCCCGTGCAATGCTTTGTGATATTTACCACCACGCTCTCCTGGATGAATTTTCCGCAGCACGCGACTTGCTGCTAATGAGTCATCTACAGGATAATGTTCAGCAAATGGACATTCTATCCCAGATTCTTTTTAACAGGGCTATGGCACAACTTGGTCTTTGTGCATTTCGTGTTGGACTGGTTGCTGAAGCTCACAGCTGCCTTTCAGAGCTGTATTCAGCTGCAAAGGTGAAGGAGTTGCTAGCCCAAGGTATTTCACAAAGTAGATATCATGAGAAGACTCCAGAACAGGTACTTATTTCCTTGTTTGGTTCCTTGCATGTCTTATATATATATATTCTGAACGAGACTGTCTTTTCTAACTCGATGTTTGGGACTCTTTTCCGGTGATTGATGATTATTCGTGATTTTTATATTGATGTCATGTGTCTAATGTTTTTTTCGGAGTGTGGTTGAATTATTATTGCTTTAGAGAATTCCTAGTTGACTAATGAAATATTTGTATTCATGGAGTAAGATAAGTTAAACATCAGTCTGTGGATTGTTAACTATCTTTGTCCTTAGAATCAAGATATTGTTGGGGATGATAATCTCTTAAATGATGTAACTCTTATTTTCTTCCATTGTGTCTTTGCACCTGGCTGTAAATTGAACTGACAATGGTTGAGATTTGGTGATGCCATCTTGCAATTTGTAGGGTTCGATTTTCTTTGATAGACATATGGAGGTTTAGTGTATAGTTTGTTATATGACATAAGGTTGCATGGCTATTCTTCTAGTTCTCTAAATTGAAAATTCCTATAGGTGTTTCCTTGTGATTCTAGAAAAATATCATCAACTTATGGAAGAGCCTGGAAATAAATGTCGTCTGAATTATGTTAATCTTCATAAAATCACAAGCATTTGCTATAGGAGTTGTGAATCGCAACCTTTTTTATTCTTCATTGTGTATAATGTGTGTTAGATAGTTAAAGTGAGGCTTTTAATGTTGTCCTAAGAACTTACTACTCTTTCTTTGTAAATAATTGATCTTAATCAGGAAAGGCTGGAGAGAAGACGTCAGATGCCATACCATATGCACATAAATCTTGAGCTCTTGGAGGCTGTCCATCTGATTTGTGCCATGCTGCTTGAAGTCCCTAACATGGCAGCCAATACCCATGATGCTAAGCGCAAGGTCATAAGTAAGACATTCCGCAGGTTGCTTGAGGTGAATGAGAAGCAGACTTTTACAGGTCCTCCCGAAAATGTAAGGGATCATGTACTTGCCGCCGCCAGGGCCCTTGCCAAGGGAGACTTCCAGAAGGCGTTTGATGTTATCAACTCCCTTGATGTCTGGAGGCTCCTCAAGAACCGGCAGTCCGTCCTTGAGATGCTCAAGGCCAAGATTAAGGAAGAGGCTCTGAGGACATATCTTTTTACCTACTCCTCGTCCTATGATTCACTAAGCGTGGACCAACTCACCAAAATGTTTGACCTGTCAGAGGCTCAGATTCACAGCATTGTTAGCAAGATGATGATCAATGAGGAACTTCATGCAAGTTGGGATCAGCCAACCCGGTGCATCGTCTTCCACAATGTGGAGCATTCTAGGTTGCAGGCACTGGCATTCCAGTTAACAGAGAAGCTATCGATCTTTGCTGAAATTAATGAAAGAGCAATGGAGGCGAGGGTTGGCGGTGGTGGATTAGAACTGCATCTAAGACGGAGAGATAACCAGGACTACACTGCGGGGACAGGTGCTGTGGGTGGCAGGTGGCAGGACATGTCTTTCTCTCAGGGAAGGCAAGGTGGTGGCCGATCAGGATATAATACTGGTGGTGGGAGGCCATTGGCACTAGGCCAAGGTACTGGAGGATATTCAAGGGACCGGACAGGTGGACGAGGAACAGGTGGATATTCTGGAAGGGCTGCAGCTGCGAGGGCTTCCCAGATGGATTCTTCAGCCCGCATGGTCAATCTCAACAAGGGGGTTCGTTTTTAGGGAAACATATACTAACTAGGGGACAAAGAAAATCTGTCATCTTCGGCATTTTGAATCGAGGAAGTCTTTTCTGGTGAACGGCCTTTTCTTTTGGTTGTTAAATTATTGATAGTAAATTAGAACTTTTGTTTTGTTTTCTGTTTATTATTTGAAATGGAATCGAATTTTGGAAGTGGAGCTGGAGTTTTTATCCTTGACAATTATCCCGTTAATTTTGTTTTACAAATCACCTTCGTTGTCAGTTAATTTTCTGGCATTGTTTGCATCGTGAATTGAGAATGGTCCCTCTTTATAATCGATGAATATTTTTGAAATGTGACATCCTATAATTGATTTTATGTCCTAACTATTGCTTCAGTTAATTACGTCTTTTAAGTCTTAATCTTCTTTTTTTTCTTTTAAGGTAGATTAATTTGAACAATAATTGGGAGAATATTACATTATATATTAATAAATATTCAGGAATTGGGACCTATAACTCCGGAGAATAAACATAAGAGGAAGAAATACATTACTCTGGCATCTAAACACAAAAGTAATAAATACATCACTTCTGATATTTATTGGAGTTCAAACCCTTAATGAAAGCCAAAGAGATACGCAGAGCTTCTTATTGGTCAAACGCTCGATTGTCTTTTAAGTCTTAATCTTCTAATGGGAATTATATAACTATTGTTTTTCCCAACGACATTTAACTGGCAAGTCTTTCGACCAGACAAAGAGTGAAGTACGATATCAACTGATGCTACAAGGGGGTGGGTTATGAGAGTAACAATGAATTCGATTCACTCTATTAGAGGAGTTGGGGGTGGGTTATGAGAGTAACAATGATAAAAGGAAAGAAAAATGCAATTCTATTGAGATAAGGGGGCTTATTTTTTATTATGTAACTTAGTTCTTAGATCGTATAATTACACAAAATTTGTTACATTGCAACATAAATATATCATGTCTAGTGAAAAGAAAATATATTACTCGCTCCCTAAATTCCACATCATATTGTTCATTTTGTTGTAGATCAATAGGCTTTCTATTAGAGAAAAATATTAGCTAAACCCCTTTTCGTCAAGAGGCTATTTCCATATTAAGTTTGTATGGTCAGTTTTATCAAATAGCACCAAACGAGCTCAGCTGGTTAAACCTAGTAAACGAAAATAGAGGAAATTTCTACTAGAACTCTTTTTTTTTTTTTTTTATTGAGTAATTCGCAAAAAATGATATAGAATTCGTAGTGTCACTGAATCAAGAAGATTTACGACAGAATAACTGAGTTCTAAAAGAGTAACGGATTTCTATAAAAGAAGTAAAGAACAAGTTCTATTAACTTTTTCAAATGATGATGAATTAAAGTACCCTGCATCATCACGGATATAAGAGTCAAAAAGAATTTGGTACAAGCAATAGAAGACAATTCCAAAAATCTAAACCAAAAGGCAACTAATTAGACAGCATTAAGATGTCCCCAAAATAGGAAACAGAGAAAAAATTTAGCAAAAAATTTATGCAGGGTGAAATATATCTCTTATCTGTGATTGTCGTTGCTCAAAAGACCACAAGAACAAGGTCCAAAGATAGATTTCAGCTTTCTCTGCTGCATGAGTTTTAGAGCTTGATCTCTCTATGCCATTTTCTTAATCTTTTTCATTGATTCTTTCTTCGTCGCCAATTTTTCCTCCTTCATCAACTTTCTCTGCATCATTGATTTTCTTTTCCTCACTGACTTGCCCTTTATGAACTTTCCCAGCTTCATTAGCTTTCTCTTCTTCATTAATTTTCCCTCTGCTAATTTTTACTTCTTCACAGACTTTCCCATCTTCATTAGCTTTCTCCTGCTCATCCATTTTCCCTTCTTTATTGATTTTCCTTTCTTTGTTATCTTTCCCTGCTGCATCAGTTTTCCCTTCTTCATTAGATTTCCCTTGGTCATTCATTTCTTCTTCGTTAACTTTTCCGTCATCCCTGAACTTCCCTTCTTTATCAACTTTTTCCGCTTCAATAGTTTTCTCTCCATCAATAATTTTCATTTCTTCACTGACATTCCCTCCGTTAATTTTCACTTCCTTGTTAAATTTTGCTTCTTTATTAACTCTCCCTTCTCTATCTATTATCCCTCCATCAACTTTTCCTTGTTCATCAGTTTTTCCTTGTTCATTACTTTTGCCTTGTTTACTGATTTTCCCTTCATCATTAATTTTCGGTTCTTCATTAACTTTTCCTTGTTCTTCACTTTTTCCTTCTTCACTAGTTTTCGCTTTGTCATTAATTTTCAGTTCTTCCTTAATTTTCCTTTCTTCATTAACCTCATCGACAGTATCTTCAGGTTGCCCCAGGTCTAACTCAAGATCCCTAACCGCAACGGTTAGAGATCTCACATCTGGGGCTTCCGCCAACTCATCAAAAGATGTCTGTCAAAAGATAAAAAGTTTTGCTGTTAACAAGATAATTTAAAGCAACCAAAAAATCAGCCAGAAAATAAGATCAAAACAACACAACAATACAATAGAAGATGGTGACACTCCATCTCATAAATAACCTTGAAGTGTTAGCATACAATTAAATCAATTCGACTTAGTATTGTTTTTGCTTCTAACTAAAGCAACAGAACGTACCTACATTGAATTCTGGAAGGAAGAATCAAAATATCACCACCGCAACAGCAAACAAGGATATAAATTGAAGAAAATGACTAACTCTCAGATGCTTGAGTCATATCACATCAAGAAAGCCAAAATGTTTGTGTTTGTTATCCTTCTAGCAAACAAGCATTGAAAAGTTGAAAATGTAACATATAATTTGGAAACTAAACTAACTGCATGAAACTAGAAAAAATCAAAAAACCCAAAAGTAAACTCTAGGGTACCCTACAGCTCAAGCAGAATAATGTTATGAGTTGCGCAAGGTTTGTCATGCCAAAACATGGTGGAATCAAGAGATGCTACTAACCATTTCTGAAAATTATCTGCATACAAGATGGAAGTCATAAAATTTTGTTTATGGACATAAAAGTCACTGATGTTTTTGGGCTTTCACAGAATTCAATATCTACAAAGGTGGATAAACTATCACCACATGAATTGATTCTACTATATAGTCATAATGCATGTACATTTTATATGTCAACATTTCATCATAATATCATACAGATCTGAATTTGCAATAAAGTGAGAAGACCTTTTATCTGTTTGGTTCATGCTCTTCTGCATTCCCTCAGATTAAAATCCACTATCATAAATCTTGTTAGGTAAGCCTTTTTTCTTTGTCAACAAAGTGCAGCTTGTCTCCTATATGACACTGTTATAAGATTTATGTTTCATAAAGCTTATACAACATATAAAAAAGTTGATTCTAGGATTCTGAATCAGAAGTCCTACCTTTCACAGATTAATTTGACCATTTCTTGCATAGTTACAACACTACATTATTCAGAAATCAAATATATGAAACTATCTGCAATCATATGTTCACTCACCTGTTTGAGCTGCTCTGCCCGTCTTTTAAGAGCCTCCATAGTTTTTTCCTTGTGAATTTTTTGAAGAATATACAGCAAGTGAGAATGCAATTCATCCTGACGGTGCTGCTGGATCATACATTGGGGCACAGAGGATTGACAACCCACTGGATAAAAAGGGCAGCTGACAAGCTTCATTGGACAGACAGTTATGCAGTGCCTGTCCATCTCCCGTCTCATCAGGCTCTCTGGGCACTTTTGTTCGCATGGAATTATCTTGAAAGGACAAGCTGAATCATGCTTTTCAAAATGACTGGCAGAAAATTTGGCATCACAACCCTCATTTGCACAGATCATAGACCTAAAGCTGCAATGGATAATATGCTCATGTAGATCTTTTTCAGAGTTGAATTTCAACTCTCAGTGAAATTCATTCTTGAAGTCAACATTCTTGAGTACTATTTGTGCAATTGCTTCCCTCCTGTCCATCAACCAAAACCCACTTATTTCCATCTCTTGTACAAAATCATCTATCTTGTCTTCTCTCTTTTCACTCAACAACCACCCGGAAACCCGACTAAATAAATTCCTCTTTGTGCTAACAAAGTCATCAACAAAATCAGAAATGATATCAAAGGGATGGTCAGATACTTCTGCCTCGGGATTTTCTAGGATAACAGATTCGGCAACAAAACTTTCACTTCTCTTGGCGAGATACTCAATCATTTCAGTTCTAATAACAACAGCCACCGAACCAGGTGTCCTGAAGATATCACCCATTGTGTTGTCGATGCAAGCAGAAGCTAATCCAGGGAGGAATATTTCAGATATCTTGCAAACTATTTCTGCGTCGGAAAGATTACAATGAAATGAAAGACCACCATCTTTCTTATTTTCAATCGTCTCTGGTACAAATTCAACATCTGTTGCCAGAAGATCCATCGCTTGCAGTCACCTGGAAGACAAATAGATCACTATCAAAATTTCAATTACAATGAGGATACATACTTCTCAAATTTTTTGCTAAAAGAAAAGAAAAATCTTAAAATGCAAAAATCACCAGATTTTTCAAAAGAAAAAAAAAAACATTGTTCTACTCATCAGATTGATTTAATTCATATATCATATTAATTATAATTGGATATCAAAATATCAACTAAAATCAACAGTATTGTATTAATCTGATCATAATCAAAATATCAAATTCATAATTCCAAGAAATATCAGCTTAATTTCGATTTATAGACATAAAAGTTAACCAAAAATATATTTATAGACAAATATATCACTATCAAAATTTCAATTACAATGAGGATGCATACTACTCAAATTTTTTGCTAAAAGAAAAAAAAAATTTAAAATTCAAAAATCAACAGATTTTTCAAAAGAAAAGAAAAAAAAACATTGTTCTACTCATCAGATTATTTTGATTTAATTCATATATCAATTAAAATCAACAGCATTGTATTAATCTGAACATAATCAAAATATCAAATTCATAATTCCAAGAAACATTAGCTTCTTATCTCAAAATGTTGATTTATAGACATAAAAATTAACCAAACATATAAACTTTTCCGATAGTTCAAAATTAGTAAGTAGAATGTGAGAATCACCTTGGATTTATGTTACCAAATTGAATTGAGCTGGATCTCTTATCAAGATCGCTTCACATCACAGAACCTGACAGAATCAGAATTCAAATTTGAATGAAGAATGAGAGAATGAGAGAGAAAAACTGTAATGTTTTCTCAATCTACCTTTGTTGTTCGTAAATTTGGCGTTATTTTTCATATTTCTTCTCTCAGCTCCTGCTACAAAATTTAAGCGGGGGCCTTCTTTTGTTTTTTTTCCCCAACTGTTTCAACGGTCTTCGATCGTTGACGAGAGACATCGTGATTACTAATATGCCCCTAAAGCATTCGTTATTTACGTGGACGGTCCAGATTCAACCTTCTTTCTTAACTTCTATTTTCTTTTTGAGTAATAACATCGAGGTCCTTTTATTCTTCTTAAATTGTTTTTTGAAGTAAAGTTTATATTTTATTTGTTTGTATTGTATCAAATAGATTTTTTTAGTTTTGTGACCGAAATGCCTTTTATTAAGTTATATATTTAGGGAAGGTAAATTATTTATCCTGTATTTATCAGATGAGATAGAACCAATTATTTGCCTTATTTAAATTAGAAACACGACAACTAAAGTATTTAATAATCATTACTTCTACTTTTCAATTAGTTATTTATCAAATATTCTTTTACTATATTCACAGTTAGGTTTCCACTCCATTGCAACTACGGTTTCAAAATCACAATACCTCTATATTACCAAAGAGGTCCTTAGGTCATCAATTACGGTAACTAGTAAGGACCTATTAAATATCAATTGATAAATTATATCCTCATTTGAGAAAACCTTCAAACATAGGGATCCGATGTTATTATCCGACCCATTTTTGTTCTAATAACAATCGGATAACTAATACTTTTAATTTGTCTCGAGTAAGGGACAAGATTTTCCATTTCAATCAAATAGGTCCCAGATCGACCCTTTACAAATTACTGAAACCCCTTTTGGTGTATGTTATCACATATTTTTACATTGTGATAATCAAAATTAAATATTTTATATAGAGAAAACGATATATTTTTAATATTTTACACACAAAAAATATGTAAACTTTTAAATTTTTAAGAATTTCATTTGCACTTCTATTAAATAATAAATTTTATTAATTTTAATAACAAAAAAAATAAAAATAAAAATTTATTATTTATTAAGTAAATGGGCAGTTAATGGACAGTCAAACACAATCAACGTATGATCAATATCGATTAACACCAATTAATAATTGATTAATATTAATTAATAAATGATCAATATTCAATTAATGATAATCAATATTAATTAATATCTAATCAATACCAATCAACAAATAATTAATATTTGAAAAATAAAATTAATATTGATCAACAATTGATCAATATAATTAACAATTAGTTAATATCAATAAAATATTTTTTAATCATTACAAAGGCATAATTATAATTTTATTACATTTAATATATTTTTTATTAATTTTAATAGAATCTATTATTTAATAAGAATATAAATGAAATTTTTGAAAATTTAAAAATCTAGTATCCCTTTTGTAAAACCTCGAGATTAAAATGTCTTTTTTACTCTTTTAGATATTTCATTAGATTGAAACTATTTAACGCGAATGGATAAAAACTGTCCTTATTTGAGAAAACTTAAACAATTAGGAACCTGGTTGTTATTACTCTATCTATTATTATTTTTTTGCTGGAAAGTATTGTTTACTTTCTCTCTGTTTCTAGCCTTTTCTCGGCTACCAATCAGCGAATTAAACAAAAAGTGAACCTTTCAATTACCAATTATCAAGTCTTACTCCATTTGCTCATTGAGTTGAACTATTGTAGCGGTAATGGCGACAGCTACATATCCACCACCGCCTCCGTATTACAGACTCTACAAAGATTACCTGCAAAACCCTAACTCGGCTCCCGCGCCTCCTCCGCCTATTGAAGGGACCTACATTTGTTTTGGAGGAAACTACACCGTAAGAATTTCTCTTAATTTATAAATGCACAAATTGAAACGATAAAAATGCTTCAAGTGCAATTTTTTTTTTTTGGTGTATGATTTTTGTTATTCTTTTGTGTATTTTTTGGAATTTGTTATTATTATTATTTTTAATGTTTAGACTGATGACGTGCTGCCTAGCTTGGAAGAACAAGGAGTGCGTCAGCTCTATCCAAATGGACCAAATGTTGGTAATATTTGTTTGTAATCTCTGCTTTAGTTTTGTTTATGTTAATGATCCTATAAATTTCTGATTATGGATTTTGGTATTTTTGTAATTAACTAATTGGGATAAGATTTATGGATGACACACATGAATTTGATATTGGGTCATTATTGATTAGACTTATAAAGCTTCGAGAGGGTGAAACTAGGAGAAATTTGTTGAGGGCTTTCCTAGGTGATGAGAATTTTTGGGGTTCATTGTGTTTCTATGGATCTTGCCTGTGCGCATTGGTTGTTTTAGTCTATTTGTTCTGATCATAATAGGCTGAGACATTGTGATAGATTATCACTTATCATCTTTCATTCAATCATTATCCTGTAAGCTACTCGCGTGCTTCTTACACCATAAAGTAATGTGCTTGGATCAAATTCTGGGCCCTGAGTTCTTGTTCCTTGTTCATGACTGGGGCAGAGTTATTGGTTAGGATGGACCTTAGCTATCTTAAGTAGGCACTCATATGCCTCATTGACATGATCGCTGTTGTTTGCCTTATTTGCTATCCTCCATTTTGTGCTGGGAATTCAAATTTTTAAAATGGCATATAACTCTATTAACCTATATGACAAGCTTAGTTTTTTAAGATAGGGGGCTGTTATATTAGCGACTTGAATATTCAAATATCAGTGTTAATGGAAGGCTTGAAATGGATTCTTATTTATATACCAATGTAGGAGAAGACTGCTAGAGTATGGATTTTGTAGGATCAAAAGCTGTCCTGGTTGTACTGCTTTGTTGACAGAATTTTATGCAAATGATGACTTGAGAATTTAAGAAACAAGGACATCTACAATGAGAAGGTACCATGCTTGCTTAAATTTTTAGTGGGGTATCGTGGTCCACAAAAACTTAGAAGATGGTGATTCTATTTAGGTCCTTGTGAATTGGTAATAACACTTTGGATTATATAACTATTCAGGTGTACGTTTTCAAGAAGGGTCTGCGGTTATAATAGTCCTTTATTAGCCATACATCTAAGCTTCATGGGAAGTCTCATGGCAGTTATTATCATTGTTATTTTTCACCACATTATGTAGTCTTCATTGAAGCTTCTATTAGGAAAGAAAAGGGAAAGATTGTGGCTTTGGTATGGCAGGGGAATCTCCTTATCACCTTATTTTTACCAAAAACTGATGAAGTGGTTGTTTAGCAGCATGGTTCATTCATGAGGTTATCTACATGCATCAATACGTGCCTCTAAAATGATGTTGGCAATGACATTTGTTATCTGCCTTGTGTAGATTTCAAGAAAGAACTGAGGTCACTGAACAGAGAATTGCAGCTACACATATTGGAACTTGCTGATGTACTTGTTGAGAGACCATCTCAATATGCCAGGAGAGTAGAAGACATATCTCTTATATTCAAGAACTTGCATCATCTTCTCAATTCATTACGCCCCCATCAGGTAGATTATTGTTATCTGAACGTGATCTTTCTCTTGATTCATGTTTGAGAAACCTCTCACATTCATTATGTTGCGTCTTTCACCCTCCAGGCTAGAGCAACATTAATACACATTCTAGAACTTCAGATACGGAACCGTAAACAAGCTGTAGAAGATATTAAGAGGTATGAATTTTTTTTCAAAACTTACTGAAAGGATTAGAAGCTACTTGAGTATGAAACTGTCTGAGCATTGAAATGACTGCAATTCTTTCCTTGATTATTGTTACCTTTATGCAAATTAACTTGGGCTGATGTTGCTACATAATTTTATCTGACTGTTGCTTGTCCAGGCGGAGAGAAGAAGCACAGAGACTTCTCAAGGAGTCCCTTGGAACCTTAGATGGACACTAGCACATGAATCGCATATACACTTGTGTTGAACAAGGCTATAGCCTTCCATCCTGATGTTTGTTGCTAGAAACTTTTCTTACCTCTCGCCTGGAGATTTCGAAGACAGATGGCAGTTACGATTTGCAATCCAGGGGCCTTCATACATCTGACGCAGCTTTGATTGTGGAAACTACATTTCGGTGTGTTAGGTTCTTTCTTTGAAGGATGGATGCTACTCAGTCTTTTTGTTATACACTGTGTAACTTTAATTATCAATCATAGATGTGAATTTGAACCTAGCATATCTTGCTTTAATACAACGTATGGATGTAGAACTTGAACATTGCACCGCATTTTTTGTTGTGTGGACTTCTGAACATTTTAATTTGTAGTTCTGAAATTGCATGCTTATTGATATAAGTGGAGTGGCACGGATTCCTTATCATTTGTAGGACCCCATGTCTGTGTGTTATGCTTGTTATGCAGATAAGTATGATGATTCTATTTCCAATGTTATCAATATGCTACAGTGCGGCCTTCGATTTAACAGTTCTCTTTTTTTTTAAAAAAAAAATAAAATTTATAACTCAAATGATGCTATCAGTTAAACCAATTAGAATGACTCGTTATAATTTAGCAATTCCAAATTTAAGTTTCTTTTATCGAAATTGCATTTGTCTTTTTCGAGCAACCTCAAGAAAACAAGAAAATTTTCAATAAAAAAAAAGGAAAAAAAAAATACACTTTGTGAGAGAGACATAACAAGCGTCACTTCTCATAAAAACAATAAAGCTAATAAACAAAGAATGGAGCAAATGACAATTAAATCCCAAATTTACCAATATTTATAGAAACGTATTGTTCTTTAGAGAGAAAGAAAGAAACACAATCCATTAGAGAAATAGAACTAAATGAAAGTCCAACCAAATTCACTAGTCATAAATCTATCTTCTAAACCACGATATTACAAAAATTTTCAAGCCCATAATCATTTATTTATTTGATATGGAGATTTAAACTTAAAATTTGTGTTGAAATGAAGATAAATGTATTACCAATTTTTTTACTGCTTAATGAGTAAGATTTTTGTATTTTTTTTTTGAAAAAAAAACTTATGATCAAAGGAAAACAAAGCCTATTATGGATTTTTAATGAGAAATCCTACCCTTCTTATAAGATATTCTAAATTTTTTATAAGTATAAAGTAACTATTAAATAATAAAATAGTACAAATTTTAAAATTATTTTATTATTTAATAATTATTTGTCATATTATATAAAAAATAATTATAATACAATTAAAAATTTAAATAATATTACACTTCTCAAATTATATCTCTAATTTTAAATTTCAAATTAAAATATTTAATAATTATTAATTAATAAAATAATATAAATACTAAAATTTCTCTTATACCATTTCCCTAGCCATATCGACC
Organism: Ailanthus altissimus; assembly: GCA_946807835.1. NCBI lineage: Eukaryota > Viridiplantae > Streptophyta > Magnoliopsida > Sapindales > Simaroubaceae > Ailanthus > Ailanthus altissimus. The sequence continues at coordinate 885,864 of OX327709.1, forward strand.
ATTCAACCCAAACTTACGACATATTACTTGAAAAAAAGATATCGCATTCTTTAAAAAAAAAAGATATCGCATAATTCATAACTATCCAAAAACTAAAATAATAATAATAAAGAAAAATTATTAATGGATCCTTTTAACTTGACTTAAGTGCCTAAAATATCCTTTTGTTTTCAAAAATATATTAGAAATTCCTGTTCGTCAATTTACTCTATTAGTTTTGATAGAAAAAATGGTAAAATAATATTTAATACCAATGTAGCTTTTTAAATAACATATTTTATTAATTGAAGATCTTTTATTAGAATATTTTATTATAAATGACTTTTTTTTCTTTATTTTTTTTCAAAAAAATTTATTCTTCTATTTTTTTTCTATCTTCTTTGCTCACAAAAAATAAATAAATAAATAATAAAGGGATAACATTATCTTTAGCCCTTCAGATTTGTTCCTCTTTTTTACTTACGTGGGATTCTTTGCTAGAAAGAATGTTGCTAAGGTGAATGAAGATATAAAAAGAGATTTTCTCTCAGCTTCTTGCTTGATTCCAAATTTTTTGCATACAAAAATGTTTGTATTAGTACAGTTCAAACAATACTATATGCTAGAACAATATTGATAACATTGTATCCGAAATTTTGCATGCCAATATCAGACCCATATCTAATGGCAGCCCTCAAAGCACAAATACAAATCACAAGAACAGTCCTTGAAGTAGAGACATATGCAGCCACTTTGCATTATTAGATGGTATACCAAGTACAAAATTATGCCTTGGATTTTGAAACTCCACACTCCAACTAAGATGCACTATTATTATCAGTAGACTCCAACAAAGTCCCATCATGTACCTATGTACCTATTTACCAAGACAACTGACAAATGAAGAACTTATCAAGCTCCTACCAGACACTTGGATTACCAAGTATGAACATATCTATAAACAAAGCCAAACTCTAATAACTTTGCAATCTACAAACACAATTTTTTTCATAAAAAAGAAGACTAAACGGAAATCTGTTTTGAAAAGTCAAGCCCATTACCACCGCCTATTCCATTTTCAACTCAGTTCATGTTACAAACACATACACACAAAGCTCCTGAACCAAAAGACCTCTCTGTTACTTCATTTGATGCAGAAGGTAACCCAATTTACCATTTCAATGACCTAGATGGTCATTGTTATTGGGATCTCTTTTACTAGTGTCGGGCATGTCTGGATGATCCACATTCAGACGACAAAAATTTTAGAAAAAGAAAAGTTATCAACAACTTTTAAAAGCAAGATTTGACAAGATTTAAAAGCTATTAGGCCACTATTCTAGTAAGTTTGACTATTATGTTACTTACACTGCCCTAAAATCTAAATCCATTCACTGTCCTCCTCAAACGTGTCATACCTAAAGCTTCCACCCAGAAATAACCTTACGCACAAACCATCTCAACTCATCCCACTGGCTTGTATGTTCACACCTACAGATTTTTTCCTCTAAGCCCACAAACAAACACGAAAGAAAACACTTTTCAATAGTGGAAGATAAAATAGCTCATACTAAAAGGGTAGATGGATCTTTTTAACATATCAGTCCAGTAGAAGCTGTTCTTAACTGACAATTTCAAAATGTTGTTGCCCAAAGCAAGATGTTCAAAGGGATTAAAAAGTCGCAACAAAGAATTGAAGCAAAAGTAAATGCAGGATTTAACAGCCACCAGTTATCCTTAACAAGCTTATACTTGAAATCAAAACTCTTCATAAGCATATTCTTGATCTTGTCCAAAATGATCTTCCTTATACTGAACAGGAAAGGAAAAGAAAAGAAATCATCTTAAGATTCAGTTAAACAGTTTTGAAAGAGATTTTATACAACCGTGGAAACCAGCAAATACACTACCAAATATGTCACAGTCTTTTCCTTTAACTCATTCAACAACCAACTTAATTTCTGGAGATATCTCTAGTCTCATTCTAAAAAAAAAAACCAAAGATGTACCAAAGACAAAGGAAAAGAACTAAAACTTCAAACGGTAGAAACAACAGTCATTTTCACTATTGCTAAACCAACGCGGCAAAAAATGCCAACATATTTCCCCCAACATCAAAGATATAACTTATGGCCATCAACCAAAACTCTTCCACCAAAACAACCCCAACAGTCATCAAGTCAAATAATTGACTCTCAGCCTATTTCAAAATCAGAATCCTTTTCAAAAACACAATAACCTCAATTTATGAACAGCCCTGCAAATCCACAACCCTCACATCCAGTAACAAAAGAATTTGATTCATCTTCCATAGATGAAACCTTTACATCACCACAAAGGCAGTACAGAAGACAACCCACATGTATAAAAGATTCATTAGAGGAACAACATTTGTTCACTCTCAATGACATCCTACCAACAAAATGGATTGATAAAATTTTCAAATTTCAAACATAGTGTATTACTGATAGCCAGAAGCCAGAAACAACTATCTCATACGTAATTAAAAAAAGCCATTGCAAGGTTCTAAGGTATCTTGAAATACTTGTATTTATATCTAGGTAAATATCGTCAACAAATGATCTAGCGATGTACTATTGTTAAACAATTCATCAGCTTTATATTTGTTGAATTCATCATTGAAGAAACTCAACTTATTAACAAAGCATGAGAAAAAAATCTTTAAGATGAAATGTTGCTCGTTCAAAAAAAAAAAAGATCTTGAGTGACATTTCAAAAAAGCTACTTCCCAATATTATATCCTTAGAAATAATGATTTAAATCTCAATCAAGCTTATTTGAATTTTATTTTAAAACCATTAGGATAAGAAGCTCGAAAAATCATTGAAGTACAAGGAAAAAAACTGGTAAATACATCCATTGGAATAATTCATTGTTTTATTTTTTAATTTTTATATTAAATATAAAATTTATATTGATTTATCGATTATTATGTATTAATTTTACTTGATTATTGAATTTTATAAAACATATAATAAATTTAAGCTTATATATAAAAAATATTAAATTGTTTATAATTTAAATATAAGTTTTATTAAATATTTTTTTTATAATTTAATAATATATAAATATTTTTAACAATGTATAACTAAATGATCTAATACTTTAAAATAAAATTTAATTAATAATCAAATAATCAATAATAATTTTTTTAAAGTTATACTTTAAATTATATTATTTTATAAACTTTATTTTTAAAAATTCTATTTAAAAAATTCAACCAAATATAAAAAGGCCAACCAAATTTTTAATCACACTTAAATCAAATTAAAAGGATTTATCGATACTTTTTCCTAATAATAATAATAACTCACTCAATTAAACAGTCCCAGTCTCAGACGAAGCGGTCGCTCGTTCTCTTAACTTCTTGCATCAGCTACGAATGTTGATGTTAATGTTTGCTTCGCCATGAAATGAATAATTGTAAATCACTTCCATCTTCTCTCCACAAAAATTCTGACTGACGGACAAGCCCTAGCTAGCTTCATCATCACGGTAACAAATTTTTTATCATCAAACCGAAAGTGATGGCGGTTTCCAAGGAAGAGTGTTCCGAGGCGAAGTCGCGATCGTCTCCGCCGTCGTCGTCGGCGCCGTCGTCTCGCAGCGTTCACTACTTGGCTAAATGCGTCCTAAAAGGCAGCGTTATTCTGCAAGTCGCGTACGGCCACCTCCGGACTCCCTCCTCTAACGATGTCATTTGCGGCAAGGTTAGGTTCAATTTAATTTTTACGCTCCAATTTCTCTGTACATATTTTGCCTATTTTCAAATTCTGAGTAAATTTAGAAATATAATAAGGAAAAAAAAGAATGCTACTTTGAGATGTTACTATAAGTAAAACCGAGTGGCAATTAGAGTTCCATTGGTTTTTGTTTTGTAATGTTTCTATTTAATTGCCAATCAGCAATATGGTTTCCTTTTTTTTTTAATACTTGTTATTAAGTTCTATTAATTGGCTAGTCTGACAGTGGTTTGGTGATGGCATCCTTTAGGAGACGTCCATAGAATTGGTAATAATTGGTGAAGATGGGATTGTGCAATCAGTTTGTGAGCAGCCTGTGTTTGGCATAATTAAGGATCTCGCCATTGTACCTTGGAATGAGAAGTTCTATGCGCGAAATCCTCAGGTAGCAAATAGAATTCACTCATAATAAATCCGTTATATTCATTTGTAATGGTAATGAAGTTTTTGCTGTTCATATTGTTTTATTAAACTTGTTCTACTGAAAAAGGAAATTGCTTTATGTTCTTGGGTAAGAAATATTTATGGGCTCATTTTGGATTCATGTTGTTTCATTTTTTTAATTTTCTAGATGCAAGGGAAAGACCTTCTGGCTGTTGTTTCTGATTCTGGGAAGCTCTCTTTTCTCACTTTTTGCAATGAAATGCACAGGTAGCTCAAAATAGCCTGTCTATGGGGAAAAAAAAATGGTTTTTTATTTCATTTTGAGGATGCTTACTATGGTGATAAATTGTTGACTGTTGAGATAGGTTCCTTCCAGTGGCACATGTTCAGCTTTCTAGTCCAGGAAACTCGAGGCATCAGCTTGGAAGAATGCTAGCAGTTGATTCCAGGCAAGTTGCTTTTGCGGCTGGGATAGCCAATATAACTTTTTGTTTTAAGTTTTTGTATCATCTTGGGTACTCTTTTGATATAGGCATGGCTGTGATGTAATGTTTATTTTGGCTTTATGGGCTTCTTTTCTCTTCAAAATTTCACTTTAATTTTTAGTTTGTCTCCACCTACCCACCAATCCCCTCTCCCTTTGTTTCTTTTTGTGCTATAGTTGATGCTTTAGCTGTTGCCAGATGGAATGCCATCTCTGAACTATTTGTATGACTATTACATATGGGAAAGGAAAATTTTTTTTAGATAGACATAGAAGTGAATGGTTGTTTCTGGCTGATAAAAAGGAACATGAATATTTCTATGTTTTTATTGAATTATATTGTCACAGCTTGACGGGTCTTTTCTTTTTATGTTCTTAAGATTTCTCTATATTTTAGTTTTGCATCTGAAATTTATACTGATTCTACTAACTTGTTTTCTTTGCTTTTTACAGTGGCTGCTTCATTGCTGTTAGTACATATGAAGATCGATTGGGTTTGTTTTCCCTATCAATGTCTTCTGGAAGTGACATTATTGATAAGGTGATATTATCAATAAGGTGATATTATTGATAAGGTCAATATAAAGTTATTTGCTCATTTGTTTTAGAGTAGGTTTCGTGGTGTTTAAGTTTCAGAAGAGCTTTTTCTTGAATCAATTTGTCTATGCGCTGTACTGAAAAGGGCATCCTTTGTCGAGTTACTGATATTCTTATCTGCCGAAATGTCAGAAAATATGTTATCCTCCTGAAAGTGAAGGAGACACAAGTGCTTTGAGAAGCTCTCAAGAAACCAGTATAAGTGGTATGATATGGAGCATGTGCTTTATTTCAAAAGATCCTCAACTAAGTAGGGAGCATAATCCTGTGCTAGCCATTATTCTGAATAGGTATGATAACTCTAAATGTCAATTGACTACTCGGGGGGTTTGTATTTATTCACCTTTAGATGGCTTCAAAATGACATTTTTTCCGTCTTTCTATTGGTTAATTTCATACTGAGATAGTTAATGTCTGGTCTTGCAGGAGAGGAGCGCTCTTGAACGAACTTATGCTAGTGCGGTGGAATATTATGGATCATGATATAAGTGTTATTTCACGTTTTTTTGAAGCTGGACCGCTAGCACATAGCATTGCTGAAGTTCCCTGCTCTTATGGCTTTGCCTTTGTGTTCAGGATTGGTGATGCACTATTAATGGATCTTAGAGATCCTCGGAATCCCATATGTGTTTATAGAACAAGCTTAAATTTTTTAACTCCCGCTTTGGAGGAACAAAATTTTGTTGAAGAGTCAAGAGTACATGTCCATGATATTGATGATGAAGGTTTGTTTAATGTTGCTGCATGTGCTTTATTGGAGCTAGGCGATTATGATCCCATGTGTATAGATAGTGACAGTGGAAATGTAAAACAACCCTCCAAATATGTGTGCTCATGGAGTTGGGAACCACAAACTGATAAGATTCCAAAGATGATATTTTGTGTAGATACAGGGGAGTTCTTTATGATTGAAATTGCTTGTGATTTTGATGGCCTCAAAGTTAATTTATCGGAATGTCTTTACAAAGGTTTTCCATGCAAGGCACTTTTGTGGGTTGAAGGTGGATTCCTGGCTGTATTTGTAGAAATGGGGGATGGAATGGTCTTGAAAATGGAAAATGGACGGCTATTATACACAAGTCCCATTCAGAACATTGCACCGATCTTGGACATGTCAGTTGTGGATTACCATGGTGAAAAATGTGATCAAATGTTTGCCTGCTGTGGAGTGGCACAAGAGGGATCGTTAAGGATTATTCGAAGTGGCATAAGCATAGACAAGCTATTGAGGACTGCCCCTATTTATCAAGGCATTACTGGTACTTGGACAGTTCGGATGAAAGTAACTGATCCTTATCATTCTTTTCTTGTACTATCATTTGTTGAAGAGACCAGGGTGTTGAAAGTAGGCCTAAGCTTTACTGATGTAACTGACTCTGTTGGTTTCCGACCTGATGTCTGTACTTTGGCATGTGGCATTGTAGATGATGGTTTGCTGGTTCAGATTCACCAAAATGCTGTTAGGCTCTGTTTACCAACTAAGGTTGCCCATTCTGGAGGTATCCCCTTGTCATATCCAGTTTGCACATCTTGGTTCTCTGAACACAGAAGCATCAGTTTGGGCGCAGTTGCACATCATGCAATCATTGTTTCCACTTCTACTCCGTGCTTCCTATTTATTCTTGGTGTCAGATCACTATCAGCAAACCGTTATGAACTATATGAAATGCAACATTTGAGATTGCAAAGCGAGTTATCATGTATTTCCATTCCTCAAAAACATCTTGAGGGAAGAAAATCAAGTTCTCCCATCAGTCTGGTTGGTAATAGCAATCTGCCTACCCTTCCAGTTGGAGTTGATATCGGCTATACCTTTGTTATTGGAACACATAGGCCTTCAGTGGAAGTTCTGTCATTTGTACCTAAGGAAGGCTTAAGAGTTCTTGCTTCTGGGACAATTGCACTGGCAAATATTATGGGAACTGCTATTAGAGGCTGTATTCCTCAGGATGTGAGACTTGTATTAGCTGACCAGTTCTATGTTCTTGCGGGGTTGAGGAATGGGATGCTCCTTCGGTTTGAGTGGCCTCCTGCCTCCAGTATGTCTTCATCTGTACTATCCAGTCAAAGTCCTATTGGTTGTACATTGAGAAATGCAGATACTGGTCTATTAGATATTCTGCCTGCAAATTCTTTTGGCTCACAAATATCTGCTTTTAATTTATCTGACATGTCTAGGAACAAACTTCCTATTAACCTTCAATTGATTGCCACACGTCGCATTGGCATAACTCCTGTTTTCCTTATTCCCCTAAGCGACTCACTTGATGCAGACGTTATTGCTCTCAGTGACAGGCCATGGTTGTTGCAAACTGCAAGGCACAGCCTTGCTTATACTTCTATCTCGTTTCAACCTTCAACACATGCAACTCCTGTATGTTCTGTTGAATGTCCTAAAGGCATATTATTTGTTGCAGAGAACAGTCTAAATTTGGTAAGAATCCCAATTAATGTGTTGTCAACTGTTGTGGTTTCTGTATCTCTTCATCAGACTCCTCTTTAATCCCTCTTCTTGTTAAAATCACAATTTTACTTCTTGAGATCATCAGGACTTGAAAAAATGAAAAAGAAGGGTCCTACGAGCATCTAGAACGTATCCTTGAGAGAGTAATGCTTAAATATGAATCATGCATTTTTTGGTGATTGGAACAATGTACTCATCTTGTGTATTGCTTTGTTTTTCTTTTTTTTTTAATTCCCTTTTGTGTCTTGAATTTTTGGATTGATAGGTTGTTGTGGTATCATTTTTTCCTACTTAGATATTTGGGTAATTTATGCCCTCAACCATTATTTTTTAGATGGTCTGGATAATGCTTAACAAATATTCTGCATTGTCTTTCATGAGAGAGTTAGAATTGAGGAGTATAATTTGTTGAGTTTAGTGACTTAACAGTGCATTACCTCAGTGGAACAGCCAATTTTTATATCTTTGGAGCCCGTAGATTCACAAGAATTAAGCTAGGATTTTATCTAGTGTGTCAATTCAATTAATGGAAATGTTAGTGGACCTCTTTTTTTTTTTTACCTCTTATTCTCTTTTCTGTGTAAAATGTAGCATGTAATGCCATTTGCTTCTAATTGTTCAAACACTATCAACTTGATTAAGACCCCACCAAAACTATATGAGTTGGGAACTTTATTGATTTATACACTGGAAAATTCAAAAGTTCAACTCAATAGCTAGCATATAAGTGCATTAATGGTCCCATCACTTAATAGGATAGAAGAGCTGGTGACACTCTAATCTAGCTGGTCTATTTTGCTCCTTTAGTGTTGTGTGATAAGATGACCAAGCAACAACCTGCAGAATAAAGGTGCTATACATTTTGGGAAAAACTTTTTTTTTTTAAAAAAAAGTAAAGAAAAAAGAAAGGAAGGATCAAGGATCTATGTCACTCTCTTTCTAAAGTGATCTGGATTAAAATCATCATACTGAAAGGAGGCTTATCAGGTAGTATGTCATACTGGAATTAAGTGAAATGGTTCATGATTCAAAAAGTGGTAGAGTCTGTTGGCTGGAATTTAATGGAAGATGATAGAAGGTTAAGGAGGAAAGGAATATTCTTAACAGTTGAACTGAGTGTTATCAGTTCAATATGTGTATGTGTGTGCATGTAATAGTTGAATTGAGTGTTAGCTGCTCAATTTCTGTCTCTCTCTATGCGTCATTCTCCCATTTGTGAATTAGATTGATATGACATTCAATAGGAGGTGCTTTGTTTGTATGAAATTCATACAAAAGGTTCTGGTATTAACAGCTTTTTATGCTTCTATTTTAGCAAGCTCATTATCTATAATCTAATCATTATCTCATGTATTTACATGTATAGGTATAGCAATAATTCAATTTGCAAGTTTGTGATAATATATATATATATATATATATATATATATTCTTCTCTACATTTATGTATATTGAGGATTTCTGGTCCACTATACTTGTAACTCCCTTCTTTCTGTTTATAAAATTCTCTTTGTTTCTCACCAGGGAAAAAAAAAAGAAATGGAGAATGTATCCTGTACCAAACTTATTGTAGTTTTCTCTGATGCTTACCATGTTGTATTGTCAGTTTTTCTTTGTTAAATTAATCAGTGAATAGAAAACCATCAAATTGGTGATCAATTGTTTTTATGTCATGGACTGGTTTCTTTTTTGTGATTATTGGTTTCAACTAGCTTTTGTTGATTGTTTCTGAATTGGATGTCTTAGTCTGCTTACTAGGTTGACATACATGATCTTCAATTCATTGTGCTTTAGGTGGAAATGGTGCATAGTAAGAGGCTGAATGCACAGAAATTTCATCTTGGAGGCACTCCAAGAAAGGTCCTTTATCATAGTGAAAGCAGGTTATTGGTTGTGATGAGGACTGAACTCAGTAATGATACATGCTCATCTGATATATGTTGTGTAGATCCTCTTAGTGGGTCAGTGGTTTCATGTTTTAAGCTTGAACTCGGAGAAACAGGGAAATCAATGGAGTTAGTGAGGGTTGGAAATGAACAGGTTTTGGTGGTTGGGACTAGTCTGTCTTCTGGTCCAGCTATTATGCCCAGTGGTGAAGCCGAAAGGTAATTATTTCTATCATTCCTTTGCTTTGCTTACCTTTTATAGTATAAGTGACTTTTGTTGCTATTTTCCTTTACTGAAATTGCTTCAGTTTAAGTTTTTTCGAGAAAGGATAAAAATTGATGGCTCTATTTGAAATCAAAGTCTTAAGGCTCCTGCAAGTCAATATAATCGGCTTTAGCAGGCTTCTCTCCTCCCTCTCTTATTATTCAGCCCTACCTTTCAAGCTTATGTTTGTCAAGGTTAATGATGTTTTACCATAGCACCAGAGGCTTCAAAAGTTGGGTGTTTTAAATTCTTAAAAACCCCTCATTCTGTCAACTACGTTACATTTTTTAGCAATACGGATCTGTGATGGGATCCATTTGGCAACCAGTGATGAAATCTAGTCTTGCACACGAGGGTTTGTAAGACAAAACATTATTGTTAGGCCCTTTCCTGTCAACTTAAAATACTAATGATGTTATATATATATATAATAGTTCTGTGGACGTGTTGTCTAATTGGTACTTTTTTTTTGAACAGTACCGAGGGCCGTCTGATTGTCCTCTGTATTGAACACGTGCAAAACTCAGACACTGGTTCAATGACATTTTGTTCTAAGGCAGGGTCATGTTCTCAACGAACTTCACCATTCCAAGAAATTGTTGGATATGCCACAGAGCAATTGTCCAGCAGTAGTCGCTGCAGTAGCCCTGATGATGCTAGTTGTGATGAAATTAAACTTGAAGAGACAGAAGCATGGCAGCTGAGTTTGGCTTATGCAACCACTTGGCCAGGAATTGTACTTGCAATCTGTCCATATCTTGACCGTTACTTCTTGGCATCTGCTGGTAATGCTGTAAGTTGCTCAATCCTATATATATGTTTTCAGGTTGCCAGGGTAATTCAGTCTACCACACAGCTGTTGCTTACAAAATTATTCTCCTTGTTTCAGTTTTATGTATGTGGTTTTCCAAATGATAATCCCCAGAGAGTTAGAAAATTTGCAGTAGGAAGGACACGTTTTATGATCATGTTGCTGACTTCTCATTTTACTAGAATTGCTGTTGGAGACTGCCGTGATGGCATCCTTTTTTATTCTTATCATGAGGTATGTGAACATATTAGATTATGTTTTACACAATTCAAGTCTTTTGTTTCAACCTGTTCCAAAGAATCTTTACTCTCTCTCTCTGCCCCCTTTTTTTGGTTTTGTTTTCTTTCCAAGTAAGAGGTTTAGGATTGGCTGTTGTGACATTGGTTCTGAAGTTCTCTGCGGTGTTTTCTTTTGTGTTAGGATGCCAGGAAACTGGATCAAATATATTGTGATCCATCACAGAGGTTAGTTGCTGATTGTTTACTTATGGATGTTGATACAGCTGTTGTTTCGGATCGTAAGGGGAGCATTGCTGTCCTCTCATGTTCTGATCGTCTGGAAGGTATATTCTAAAATTAAACTTCTTCTGTAATTACAGCAACTGTAATTGTGTATTTCTGTTTAAATGGTTATTTTTGGAATGTTAATTTTGTGTGAAATTCACTTGATTGCTGTGTCAAGTCCTCTGATTAGCTGTTGATACTCTTAACTAAGTACCACAGCCTTTTAACAGAGTATAATTTTGCTTCTGGCTAATGAAGAAGATGAGAATAAATGTTTGATGATTGCAGCAGAGTAATAAATTTCCACCAATTAAAGGATGAAGTTCATCTCAGGGTCTTGTTTTATCTTTAATTTGTTCTATTTTATATTGTTCATTGTTGTTAACACTTTTGTAGGATTTAGGTTTTTCTTATTTTTCTAGCTTATCTTTTTCTCACTGACTTGTGTAAATAGAAAGGCCTGTCAGCCTGGAAGAACAGAGAATTGCTTTATGTAATCAAGCTTTTGACTGTTTGGGTTATGCATTGCTTTATTCTTGGCATTCCATGTGAATCAACAAGAAGTTAGCCTATTCTCAATATCTTGGGTATTTTGAGGGTCGAAATGATTTTGAAACTTTCCTCATCTTTCATCGAAAGTGTGCAAAGATATTGTTTTACATCTGAACGGGTTTCCTGAGCTTGGCAATTAAGATGTGGCTGCTGCTTGCTGTCTTATTATCCCATAATGCTCTGTGGCATTGTTATTTCTTTCAATGACAATATTGTAATTGCCATTTCCAGATCTAGGAGATTTATATATCAAAAATAGTTTACAATCTCTTTTTCTGATCAGACCAATCATTCATGTCTATTCCAAGCTTGCAACTTCCCCAATGGTGCTAATTTCATTCGTTTGTGTGAATGTTAATTGAGGCAATTAGGAAATATTGGTAACTAGAGAAAGTATTTCTTGAATTGAGTTTCTGGGGGGACTTACTTATGGAAAAAGTTGATGACTACAATGATGCAGTATTTAAGAAAATAAATAGAAGAGAGAGCAAGAAGTTTGTCTCAACCTCATCTGTCGATTTGTATACATCCTGCTTGTGTCATATCCTATTATTTGATTATATGCTCTGATTGGAATTTGAACCTCATCTCATTGTTATCGTTATCCGATTGCGCTCATCTGCTTTATGTAGAAGATGATTCTGTTAATGTTCTTGGATTTTATTATTTTTCAATGTCCCAGGTAATGAAAGTCCGGAATGTAACTTAACTTTGAATTGTGCTTATCATATGGGTGAGATAGCCATGAGCATCAGGAAGGTAAGTCCAACATTAGCATTCAGTAACAAAAGCTAATTTCTTTTCACTCCTGTTGGTAAAAAAGATATTGTCCCTTTCCATCTCCCCCTCTATATCTTTCGATAGGTTGATTACTAGTGTTCTTTTCTGCCTTATTGAGTTTCTAGTTTAAGAGGGTACTCTCTTAACTCTTAACAGCCAGCGTGTTATTTCTATGGTCATTTTTTTGGCCTCGTATAGATCTTTTTGTAGCATGAATAATGAAGGCTCGCTTTATGCATTTTTTTTCTTTTACCTGGTTCACAAATAATATTAAATTGATTTCTTCATCTGTTTCTCAGGGGTCATTTATATACAAACTTCCAGTTGATGATGTCTTGGGGGGCTGTGATTGTCCCTGCACAAATTTTGAATCTTCACAAAGCACTATTATAGCCAGCACATTGTTAGGAAGCATAGTAATATTCATTCCCATATCGAGGTATGTTTTAATTTCTTTTAGCAGTTTTTTTTTTTCCAGCACATACAAGTGCTATATGGATCTCCTGACTCAGACATGTCAAGGGAAGCAGTACATGTAGTAATTCTTTAATGGGTTATGGACTAATGGACCCCCATGGAAAATTTTGATTTGCCCGTGCTCCAAATGCTCCTCCTTCACCTACTTCCAATGCGCCACGACGTCGTCATCATCTTCATCTTCATCAATTTCTCGGCATCCCAATATTGAACTTTCTTAATCTGAATAATCCCAGCTCGCATCTTTCTTCTCCAGTGAGTGCCTTCATTAAAGATCATTGGTGTCTCCCGTTTGCCTTTCAAAATTATTTTCCAGATCTTGCACACGATATCCATGCTTTTACTTTGTCCCTTGATATGAGTGAATACAAAATTATTTGGCAACATAATCGGGATGGCTTCTCAACTTTTGGTCGATTCAATCCTCGTTTTTTAGGACCGTGTGATCCTTGTTCATGGAGTAAAAGCCTATGGTCTCCTTTAGTAAAAACCCATTTGGAATCTTAGGGAAAGAATGCTCATCACCAATCATCTGCAACAGCTCTTCAACCTTGCAATTTCGATTCATATCACATTTCGGTTTTCGTATCCAATCTTTCCTAGCTTTCATTCTTAAGTCTATCCAATAACTTGTCAGAAACAATTCTACTTGGCTATTTAATCTATTGAATCTTGGTTTCTTGAATCTCTCTTCCAATAATCTCATGAAGTTCTCCCAGCACATATTGGATTACGTCCATACTTTGGACCAACAACATTAGTTTTAGCCAAAAAAGGATCTTCGGGAACCTATCCCTCCTCTTCTTCAAACCATAGAAGTTATAGACTTGTCCATAAACAATTTCACAAGGGAAATTGTGGAGCAGTTCCTGTCAGTTCAGAAAATTGCACCTTTGATGTGGTTTCTCAGATTTAGAGCTTGACAAAAATCTAGGCTTTTTCATTGATAGAAAATCAAGTGAAGCAGAACGTGAATTTTTGCTTTGGGGTCATGAATATTTGGAGGTTTTGGAATTGAGGTTGAGTGCGATTTAATGAAACATGAGATGAGAATTCATGGGTTTTGCATCTAAAAGAGACTGAGAAGGTAAATTAGAGATGGGATATGAGGACGGAAGGAAATTCGGGACATTGGAGTTGGGGTTTAAGGGAGAGAAAATGGAAGTGAAGGAGCTAATGAGAAGTCCTTCTGAAGAGAATAAAGGGGAAGGTTTGGACATAATGTTGAAGTCTTCTTATTATGGGCATAATGGTTATTGTATAACTTTCGATCAGGGGCAAAACTGTAACTCCAAATTTTTGAAGAAATTTTCTGTTAAAACAAATGGAAGGAACAAACGGATAGGGTGCTTCAGTTATTTTTGAAACTGTCAAAGAGGGGAATATGATTCTGTTGTATTATTCATTGTACAAAAAGAGTACAATATATAGAAAAAGAAACAGTCCTATAAAGGAAGTCTTCTATACAAAAAAGGAACATCATTAGTGCTTTCCTATTTTACGCCTACCATATATATACGTACTATATACATTTTAACACTCCCCTTCAAGCTAGAGCATATAAGTTATATGCGTCAAATTTATTACAAATAAAATCAATTTGAGGACCCCTGAGAGATTTAGTAAGAATATATGCTAGCTGGTTATTTGAACTAACATTGATTAGTAGAGATACAACCAGATAAAATCTTCTCTCAAATAAAGTGACAGTCAACTTCTATATGCTTAGTCCTTTCGTGAAACACCGAGTTGGATGAAATATGAAGTGTAGCCTGATTATCACAAAACAACTTCATCTATGAAATGTCTGTAAACTTTAATTCTTGGATTAATTGTTTCAACCATATAAGTTCACATGTAGCTAAAGCCATGGCACGATATCCTACTTCTGCACTTGACCTGACAACATCTTATTTCTTACTTTTTCATGATACAAGATTATTCCTAAAAAGAACACAATACCCGGTAGTAGACCGTTTAATCCGATGGAGATCCTGCTCAATCTGTATCCGAGTATCCCATAACTTGTATGTGACCCTTATTCTTATACAACAATTCTTTGCCTGACGTGCCCTTGATATATCATAAAATTCGAATAACTGTATCCCAATGACTATCACATGGAGACTATAGAAACTGACTGACAACATTGACTGAAAAGGAAATATCAGGCCGTATGATAGTAAGATAATTAAGTTTACCAACCAGTCTTCGATATCTCCCAGGGTCTGAAAGCGGCTTCCCTTGTCCAAGTAGAAGTTTAGCATTAAAATCCATGGGAGAATCTATAGGTTTGTAGTCTAACATTCTTATTTCCTCTAAAATATCCAGCACATATTTTCTTTGAGAAATAACAATTCTAGACTTAGATTAGGCAACCTCTATACTAAGAAAATATTTGAGCAATTCTAAATCTTTAGTCTGAAAATGACAAAACAAGTGATTCTTTAATTGCTTAATACCTTTTTAATCATCTCCTGTAATGACAATATCATCAACGTAGACTATTAGATATATGCACTGACCCTGTGGTGTATGTTTATAGAAAACAGAGTGATTTAACTCACTTCGGATCATTGCCAAACTCCTGGATAACCATATTGAAGTAACTAAACCAGGCACGAGGAGACTGTTTCAAACCATACAAGGAGCAACAAAGCTTACATACCAAACTAGACACCCCCTAAGCAACAAATCCAGGTGGTTGCTCCATATATATTTCTTCCTGAAGCTCACCATGAAGAAATGCATTTTTGATATCAAGTTGGTGCAAAGGCTATTGACGAATAGCAGCCATAGATAAAAACAACCGAACAAATGACATTTTAGCCACAAGAGAAAAAGTTTCGTAATAATCCTACCCATAAGTCTAAGTGTATCATTTTGCAAACAACCGAGCTTTTAATCTGTCCACTTAACCGTTGATTCAACTTTGACCGTGTATACCCATCGACAACCAACCATGGAGTGCCCTGGTGGCAACCGAACTAATTCTCATGTACCATTAACATGCAAAGCAGCCATTTCCTCAACCATTGCTTGACACCAGCCAAAGTTTGAAAGAGCCTCACGAAGTGTTTTGGGAATAGAAATAGAAGATAAAGTAGACACAAAGGCATAATATGGGGAAGATAAACGATGATAACTAAGAAAATTGTATATAGGATGAGGATTGCGAGTAGATTGTATACTTTTACAAATAGCAATGGGATATTGTTTATCAAAAGGCAAGACCGCAGTCGAAGAGGAATCGAGGGTAGGCAATGAGTCAATAGGAACAATATCAATGGCATCACTTGTATCAACAACAGCACTTGCTAGATCTACATTAGGAATAGTATTAATAACATCATTTGTAGAAGGAACAGGGATAAGATTATCACATGTTGGAGATGGAATGGCATACTTCGTCTCAAATACTGGCTCTGAGGATGACATAGGAGGAGGAGCAATATAAGGAATTGGAAGAACTTTTGTGATTATCTGTGTTTTGGAACAAGAGGAAGAGAAGAAAGGGGAAAATTCGAAAAATGTGAGATCAACAGACATAAAATACTGACGTGTCAGGAGAATAACTCCTTTTTGAAGATAGGAGTACCCAAGGAAGACACACTTTATGGACTGAGTAGATAACTTGTTTTGGCCAGGAGAAAAGACATGGACAAAGCACCTGTAATCGAAAACCCGAGGTGAGATAGGATATAATGGCGTATCAGAATGTAGAAGAGAATAAGGGACTTTATTTTGTTAGACAGAAGAGGGCATACGATTGATCAAGAAACACGTAGTAAGAACGGTGACAGCTCAAACACGGAGAGGAACGTGATTAGGGATAAGTAATGTGCTAGCAGTTTCAATAGGATGCCTGTTTTTACGCTTGGCAATCCCATTTTGTTGTGAAGTGTAGGCACAGAAGGACTGATGTAAAATTTTCTAAAAAGAGATAAATTTAGTAAAGGAAGCAGAAAAATATTCACGTGCATTATCACTACGCAATGTACGAAGAGTACTAGAGAACTGTCTTAATTTTTGCACAAAAGGATTTAAAGATATAGAATAGTCAGATCGATCTTTCATTAAAAATAACAAAGTACAATGCGAATAATTATCAATAAAAGACAAAATACTTAAACCCTAAAACAAAAGGAAGTCGACTAGGACCCTAAATATCATAATAAACTAATTCAAAAAGGGATGCAGCCCATTTATTGACACGTTTGGGATACAAGCCACGAGAGTATTTTCCAAGTTGGCATGACTCACAATTTAAAGATGACAATTTAGACAGATTTGAAATCATTATTTGCAGTTTTTGATAGACTTAGATGTCATAGATGATTATGAATGAGTGTTGGAGATTCAATGACAATGCATGCTACAGATGATTGCGAAATAACAAGATGATAGAGCCCTTGTGACTTACGTTCTGTGCCAATCGTCTACCCCATATTGCGATCCTGTATAACAATAGTCATTAACAAAGGTGATAGCACAATTTAAAGAACGAGTGAGTTGATTGACAGATATAAGATTAAAAGGACAACGTGGTATATTAAGAACAGATTCTAAAGGTAAGGAAGAAAGAGGATATGCTCGACCAACTCCTTGAGCAGTAGTTGTGGAACCATTAGCTAAGGTGACAAATGGTAATGACCTAGATGTAGAACTATGAGAAAGTAATTGAAGGTTACTAGAAATGTGGTTAGAGGCACCAGAATCAAGGACTCGGGGTTCTGGAGAAGAGGACTGAGTAAGACAAGCGACCGAATTACCAGTATGTGTAACAAAGGCAATGGAAAGGTATACTACTTAGCCCCCTGATATACTCCTCATAGTCGGTACCAATGAGTCATGGATAGAGGTTGTTTGTCTGTAGTGTCAGAATGATTAGATTGAGTAAGGTTAGCAGCCCAAGGAGGTCGTCCATGTAACTTGTAACATTTTTCTTGGGTATGTCCCCACCGATGACAATAAGTGCACTTATGGGTGGGCATTTATGGGTTCGGGAATTCTTGACCCCTACCCGAACCCGAACCTAAACCCGATGAGGATTTCGAAACGTGTCCCGTTTAGGACACGTTTCGAGTCGGGAAAAATCCCGACCTGACCTCGGGACGGGAATTTTTGAATTTAATTTTAAAAAAAATAAAAAATGAAACAAAATTTAATTGAAATTTTAAAAAAAAAATCAAAATTAAAAAAAAAAGGGTTTGGGTCGGGAAATTCCTGAACCCAACCTAACCCGTTCAGGACAAAAAATTCTGTCCTGAACGGGTCCCGAACCCATTCCCATTCCCTTCCTGACCCGAAATTTCGGGACAGGTCGGGTTCGGAAATAATGCACACCCCTAAGTGCACTTGGGATGACTTTTTTCCACGATCACCTTACTCTCCTTTAAAAGAAGGTTGTGATTGAGATGCCAAGACGGAGAGACTTGAATCAGTGGTGGAGGATCTAGACTAATGACTGGAGCAAATACACGAAGCAGCCGGGCAAAGATATCATCCATAGAAGCAACAACAACACTAGCAAGGATTTGATCACGGACTGATGAGAGCTCAGGACTAAACGATGCTAAGGTTAGAACCATAAAGAAAATTTGTCCCTTTGAACAAGATCGTCAGCGACAATTTTACCACACGGTAAGAATGAATTAAACTCAGCTTTGAGGGAGGCCATCTTACCAAGGAATTCTGACATCTCCATACCCTGTTGTTTTAGATTAACCAGATTCGAGACCACAGAGTATAACCTTTGAATATCATTAGTATATAAAAACTTGGCTTGATTCCAAATATCAAAATATGTTCGGTAGGCCTTATAAATAAGATATAATTGAGGATCGATGGTTTGCTATAATTGATTACATAATAAGGCATCAACCCTTTTCCACTCAGTTGTATCTTTGTTTTTTAAATCTATAACTCTGGTAGTTAAATGGTCCTCTAAGCCATATCCCATACACTATAATTTAATAGATGCGGCCCAAGAAGTATAATTACTACTCCCTACCAGTTTTTCAGCAAAAATAGTTGGAAATGAACCAAAGGGAAAAATCGAACTTGTTTTAGAGCTCTCAGTAGTCATACTGGCTCACAAATCAAAGAGAATGAGGAAGGAGAGAACAACAGACAATCAAAAGCAGATTTCCTGCAATACAGGGGCGGTTTTTCGGCGATAGTGTCGGCGGCCGATAATGGCAAGGGACATGGTAGGTGGTTTTGGGGTCGTTGGCGTCATCTGAAGCGATTATTGTTAGCGGTAAAGCCTCACGCGTGCCGGAGACTGAGATCGAAAAACGTGAAGCCGAGGAAAGAGGCGACGCGTGCAAAAGTTGATGACTATTAGGCCGCCGCAGAAGTGATTGCTGGCCCTGCCTGAGGACAGGGATGATGGCGGTGAGAGTCCACGCGCATCTAGAAAAAAAAGGTTAGATTTTGACAATGACATTGGGGCACGTGCAGCGGAGGTTTAGCTTCTGTTTTCATGGAGTTTCGCCGTGAACTACTGGTGATGTCAGGATAGAGTACACAACCACTGGAAAAAGGAAGAACACACAGTGGTCGAAAAGGAAATGGGCGATTTACCGGAAAAACTAAGAATCAAAGAGAGCACAATGGCTCTGATACCATGTCAAAGAGGAGAATATGATTCTGTTGTATTATTCATTGTACAGAAAGAGTAATATATATAGAAAAAGAGACAGCCCTAGAAAGGTAGTCTTCTATACAAAAAGGAACATCATTAGTGCTTTCCTTTTTGACGCCTACCATATGTATACCTACTATATACATTTCATTAGAAACCATGGGGGTCTTTCAATCACCCGCGACAAACCACAGGGGTCCATTTGTCGATAACCCTTCTTTAATATGTCCATAGGCTAATTGCCAGAATCTAATTGTCGGTCTAGAGGCTTGATGGAATTCTTCTAATGGAATAAAAAATCCCAGGTTATAATACCAGTGTTCTGTTCTTCCAACCATTTAATTTATAATGAGAGCTCCTACTGTTTTAGACTTTTAGTTAAGGTAGATGTGGCACCTCAGTGCAGGTCATTGAAGCGCACGTCTTTGGTCACCTTTAACAGTTTTTCAATGTGCTTGGTCAACCAAAACCAAGTTTTAATTGACTGATACCATTTGAAATATGGTTCTTTTCATGAACCCTGTAAGTTAGTCTTGATAATTTGAAATATTACTTTTTTGGTTTCTTGTTGGTTATTAGTGTTAACATAATAAAATGGTATCATGCTGCCTGCTTCATTATATGCCATATTTTTGCCTCTGCTAGTTTATTGTGTTTTCTTTGCGGATATCTGGTTGATAATTGTATAACCTTAAACTTTGTTTCAGTTACAATACAATTTTTCAGTTTCTTATCAAATTCATAAAAGAGGTATAACACCTTCTTTCTGTTCTTTATTACCCAATAATGTCATAAAGAAGTAGGTTTTATATGTTACTGGTTTGATAGCTAACTGTATTAAGATGAAGGAATTTGCACTCCTAGAGAGGCCTCAGTTTGTTTGGTGTGATTTTTAACAAGAAGCTTGCCAACACCAACCAATTTATGGTTGGTGCTTATTTCAGATGGGCTGAATTGTAGATTAAGTACTTATTCAGTAGGTGCTATGCTGTCTTTGAGTACTATAGCTGATGCTTAAATGCTTTTGTAGGGAAGAATATGAACTCTTAGAAGCTGTCCAAGCTAGACTTGCAGTCCATCCTTTAACTGCACCTTTGCTTGGAAATGACCACAATGAGTTTCGAAGTCGTGAAAACCCAGTAAGATAGTAGAAACCTTGTTAATGTAATTTTGGAATCACCAGCTTGTTTTTATTAAGATCGAGTATTGAGCCCAGAAATATAGTCAGATAATTTCTTTTGAATATAATGATCAGATAATTTCTTATCACTTGATTCATTGTCTTTCTCCTGAAGAAATAATAAAGCACCAATTACAATGTTCATTAATGATGATACCACAGAAGTGGATACAATCTCTTTGGGAGAAAGACCTACCAACTTCACCAAATCGCAATGAGTGAAATTAGCTGTCATGCAGTGAGAAAACTGTAGCTGTTATGCAATAAATAGTTGTGAACTTCCAACTAAACGTGAAATTTAAAGATAAAAGTTTAAGATGTGATTCTGTTGGAGCAGGTGTACTGTACTTGCACATACTTAGCTTCTCGTGTTATTCTCTATAAGAAGTTTATTTGTTTGTGGTTGCAGGTTGGAACACCCAAGATACTTGATGGAGATATGCTGGCACAGTTCCTGGAACTAACAAGTTTGGAACAAGAGGCTGTGTTGTCATTACTGCTTGGCCCTCGGGATACAACTAAATCAAGTTCAAAACTGTTGCCTTCTTCGCCTATCCCTGTCAATCAGGTTTTGCAACTCCTGGAATGTGTTCACTATGCCTTGAATTAGTTGGATTTCCAATTTCTCTTAATTTTGGCTTTGTGGGCATGGGAAACTGACTTTTCCTACTTAGCAAGCGTTGAGGTCATACACACTAAAAACTGAGTTAAGGTATTTTCACATGCAACATGCTGCTTGAGCACTGAGTTGCAAAAACTGAACCTATTGCTCGTGGTTGACGTACAAATTTGGTTGCAAGATTACACGTATGAAAACCATACCTCAGATCACACAAGCAATACAAATGAAATAATCATTGTAATTATTTCTGCTAGCTGGAGAGAAACATGACAGCATCATAAGAAAGCCATGTGAATAAAGAGTAAAAGTTGCTATTTTCCCTTTCTGTAATTAATAACGGCCTTATATTGTATTATAGTTAAAAATATGGCAAGTGAATCTGCCCAGAAAAATTGTATGTACTGCCACAGCAAGCTTCAGATTTTTAATTATACCTTCCCGGGTGACGGGGCAAAAGGTTATGGTCAATGTTCATTTCTTTGAAGCTCGTTTTGAAGTTCCTTTTGCTGGTTTGTGAAACAATGCCTCGCAGCAGTTCAATCTTTGTGCGACAAAGGGTGCAGAATTTTAACCTAAAATTTTCACTTTCATTTCAAAAAGACTTATTTTATGAGTAATCCAATACTTTTCAAATGTTATTATAAATTAATATGTTAATTAATTATTAAATAATAGAATAATATAATTTTTAAAATCATTTATTATATTTTTTCATCACTGAAGTGTTTAATACATTATTTTCAATAAAAAACATTATTTTCAATAAAAAATTTAAAATTTGAAAAGCATAACATTATTCGTTATTATATCATCGGATTCAATATAACTAATGAATGAGGACTTGGTGACACAAGTTAAAGACTCCTTGTCCAATTGGAACCATTCACCAGCGGATACTATTTCCTCTCAGCAAGAGTAAATTTGATCGGCTACCATATAAGATTTGATCAATATGTAGTCACAAATCTCAGATAAATTTTTTAAAAATCTTTTATACATCTCTTCTGAAGACTCGTACAGGTTAAAGAGCTTTTCCCGCAGGAGGTAAACAACAAAAAACTGAACTAAATTCAATGTAAACTTTAACATTCTTCTTTGTTAATATCTACACTTATAATCACTTCGATAGTACATTCAAAACGCTGCACAACTTCAGGCATGAGCTTTCATCAGGCAAAATTGAACAGGGAGATGATCAGGTCAGACAATAGCAACTAGATGAATTTTTGGTCCGTCCTGCATCAGATAAAATGTAAAATTTCTGCTACACCTCAGCTATGTTTGTAGTTCACTCATTAACTGTACAGTGCAAATGACGGGCTCCAATATGTTCGCAAAGCTATAGGGAAACTCTGGCTAGAAAAGCAAAGATTGATAACTACTATGCTAGTGCACTCTCTACGTATTCCATTGCTTTCTGTTTCACATATTCAATCCGTTCTTCATCACCTTGAGCTTTCTCATACTCAAGATACTTCTTAAATAAGAACTGTATAACAATGAAGCATGGAGTAAGGCATTGCAGAAAAGGCACAAACATATCATAAATTCTCCAAACACAATTAGATAATTCTACGTACCTTCATTTTTTTGGGTGGGAGACTCAAGCTAATAGCCCTCTCAAACAGGCCACGTATCAAATCTACATCTCCTAATCGAATTTCCTGAAAAGATTGATCAAGAATGTAAGATATGCCTCGAGGAAAGAAGGAAATATAACAAATCCCAACTGTTAACAAGTAACTTACTTGATCAAGATAAATACTCCATAAGTCTGTCCTCTTCGGATATTCACGCAAAATTCCTTCAAACATGGATCGCCCTCTATCAGGAACCCCAATCTTGAACTCGAGTATAGCTGTCTGTGAGATGAATTTAATATGCTTATGCCGTGGAAGACTTAATAAAGCACGTTGTACAACAGACTGAATACCATCCTGTTGTTGTGTCAGAAGTCGCTGCACCCGCCTTAACCACACCTGAAGTTCCATGTGCGAGATAATTATCAGTCCGATATACTCGAAATAAACAAAATAAATGTAATAAAAAAAGGATCTCATGATTACCTTGCACGAATGCTTGAATTTCTTGACCATTTTGTCAAGAAGCTCATCAGCCAACTTATTTTGCTCAGTCCTTTCATACATCCCCAAGAGTGCTAGATGGACCTTCTTGGGATCACAATACTGTAATGCTCTTTGAAATACTTTTACAACAGCTTCCTGAAAAGAAATTAAATTAATGAAACTCCCAATCTAAGTTACGATTACTAGAAAAAAGTTGAACTGCTCTTTATTTAATTACCTCTGGTGGATTTCCATACTCATTTTCCAAATTAAAATAAGCTACCCATATATTTAGCTTCTCAACCTCTTCTCGAATGTTTATTGTTTGCAAAGCCCTTCAAAAAACAAAGATGACAAATGAAAGTTTCAATTACCGAGCTATTGTGGATGCAACAGTGCACATATTAAAAACTTCAATTTTAAATTAATTTACCAATGATAAATAATAAGGCAAAGAAAGTCGCTAGCAAACAAAAACTTGAAGAAATATAAAGCTGAAATTGTGAGAGTATCCAGAGACAGCAAACCTTATGAGACTTTGTAGTGAGATGCACATATGTAGCTCATCAGAATTTAGCCCTTTAGTTCCCACATTATTAAATATCTTAGACATGGTTAACACTATTTCATCTGTACTTGAATTCTCAGCCCTTTATGATATGTACCTAATCTACCAAGAGATGGCTTGATTACAATTTTTAAGTCTAACATCCTTGGTCAAATTTTGCTTAATCAACAAGGAATATTCCTACATGAAACTACATACTAGAAAAATTAGGAATTGGCAGATTCACAAGGTTCATGCCATTTTCTTTTGTATTTTCTGTTCAGTTTTTCCTATCTAAGAAAATTAATAAAGCCAATTTCCATTGAACAATGCAGTACCAGACAAATTTGACTTCTTGGTAGCCATTTATTCATAAATGGTATAATATTTCTTGTCAAATAATCTGCTATAATAGAGCTGAACAATAATTGGAAAATCACAATATAACAAAAAGAATACCTTTCAGCAATAGAACGGGCTTTCTCGACGTCGGCCATGGAGAGCATAAAGGCCATGTACTTTATCCAAACAAAACTGCTGTTCGGGGAGCTTCTCACCAGTCTCTCAAATTCATCAGGAGTTCTTGGGGCATCCTTTTCCAGTAACCTTGCCTCAGCAGCTCTAATTTCTTGCTCCCTATCCAATATAGTTGTCAAGATTAATTCACAGTTCAAATAACTAGTTCATAAATGAGGAAGAAAAGTTATACATGAGAAAACTATTAGTTCTTAAATGAGGAACAAGTTGCACATGTGAGAAAACTGAATAACCTCTCTTCCTTTGCCTTCTTCTTTGCCCGTCTTTTGTTCTTCTCATCTATGCCTTTTGCCTCATCAAGATGTTCTTGGTTTTGACCAACTACATTATCCATGTCTGGCTGCTCATCATCAAGAGTGACCTCAAGTGGAGGAACAGAAGCCCTAGATTCTGTTTGAGCAAGTATCAGAGATCCCCCATCTTCAGACTCCAGATCCAAATTTTGAACACCAACTGAACTATTTTCCAGGAACAATAATGTCTTGTCATGAGAATCATATTCTTCAATGTCTTCATCAGTCTCTGCTTCTGAAGATATTTGGAGGTCATCAGTATCATTCTCAAAATATGAATTCTTCATTCCAAGTGAAATTCGGCGCTTTTCCACATTGACCTAGCATAACAGTTAAGAAATGTAGGAGAAAATTAGCATTACAATTTTTGACTAAATAGAGATTAAGTATGAAAGCCATTTGGTGATCTGCCTAAAATTTTATTCCAGTGTCAACCTTCAGTCACATGACATCATAGATGAAAAAGTACTTGAAACAAGAGCAGTCCATTTTCTACGCAAGTTCTATAAAAGGCCTACAAACAATTGCCAACAAAAGCTATATATCATTGGATATTGTACTGATAAACTAGGAATTGTCCCAACATATATTCACATCAAATTTGTACCTTCAATATTTTTGCCTTTACTTTCTCCCCAGCTCTGAATGTAGACTCTATGTTGTCAACATGATCTTCTGAAAGCTCTGAGACATGACATAATCCAACCTGTGCAATTAACAGATATAAGCACAAGAACAGTCAAAGTACCAATACATACATGAAAGTAGAGGTAAAATGATCTTAAAGTTATCAGATTGTTTAAACTCAAAAAGCCAAAACAATACTTCTAAATGTGAAAACTAATGGCAGTCGCACCATCCATCTCAAGAAGACAAAGATTGTTAACTAAAAGCTCAAACGATGGATGAGCTGCATGATTAATAGCTCTAGTAAATCAGGACCACGATAGGCCTCAATGAACAGATGATGCTGTTGTGTCTAAAAGAGTGTAACAGGTGATGCTATCTCCAGAAGGGCCTCAATGAACAATAAAATATCGAAATCATTGTTGACTCTATTTTTTAACCATTCCTTACCAAGTTCGTGTGGTCAAGTGTAATAAACAAACCATATGATTCCACCCGCTTGATCCGCCCAGAAACTATGTCTCCAACATGCAGATTTTTTAAATCATTGATTTCAGATTGCAGAGCAGCACCAGAATTCAATGTCTTCAAGGTAAGTTCAACACGTTTTGACAAAGGCTCCACCGATAACACCCTGGACTTAAAATTCTTAGCACATCATACAGAATATTGACGACCATAATCACTTCATTGACCATCAGGGAACATAAAGGATAAAAACCAAAACTACCTGCCAACCACAAGTTTTCCAATAGGAAATTCTTTTTCAGGACTTTCCACAAATCCATCGGACAGATTTGAGATGAGAACCTTTGCATCAAGCTTCCGTGAGAGCAAAACAAAACATCCTTTAGATGTCACATTCTTAACATATCCCTGTCAGAAGTCAGAACCAATAAACATCTATTAGCAATGGAAGTTTAAAGAAAATAATTTACCGCCCACAAATCAAACACAACCTAAACTTACAACGACAAAATATGACAATAGGATGAATGAGATAGCATGCTGAACAGATTATTTGGCAACATGAATAAATATTGAAAAGTTTCAATTAAAAATTCACAACAAAGCTGTGTAATGGTTGGAAAATGATTTACAATACCATATTTCAAATCCTTTGACTCAATCATTTTTACTATAACAAAGAAAATAATGAGTATGTAAACAACTATGCATAATCTAATAAGATGTTCCATTTTATTCTAAACAAAAACTATGCATGTGACAGACATCAGAAATGCCTACTGCAAAATATGGCCGCTGTTGTTCATTAGATGATAACATGGTTCAAGTTATAGCCTTTAGGAGATACATCAACCACAATTTTCAATTAAAGATCACTTCAAACAAAGAGGGAAAACTACAAGAAGTATAACTTTTGAATGAACATTCTATCAGTTGCAAAAACTCAAACTGTTTTGCCAACAATATCTCTTCAGTAAAGGAGAATTGTAATTAGTAACGGACTGTAGCTTATTCTTGATGCAACCAATAAAAAGAGATGGTGTAAAGGCACCGTAATCTATCATTTTCAATGGTTAGTGATGACTGGATCACAAGCAAACAAAAAAAAATTGATAATTACAAGAAAAAGTGGATGCTATACCTGTACGATCATATTGGGAGAAACATCCTCAATCTTTTCCAAACGCTTGCCAGCATTATCCCTGTAAAACAAACCAAACATTTTTTATTGCTAAAGAAGACGAGGATATTATAAAAGAAACCACAAAAAGAGCAGATTACTTAAATCTTGAAACAAATGCAAGATAATACATAAGCAAGGCCTCAATATTCACATCGTAAATGACTACAGAAAACTTTGTGGAATCATTTAATAGATGGAATAAGTGAAATCGTAGCAGCCTCAATGATATTTACTCCGACTAACAAGGTAATTCGGTCTATGACAAGATAATTTGGCAATTCAGTCTTCGACTTTCGCAAGTGAAGATATATCAGGTCAAATGCTTTGTAAGCACAAAACAAGGCTTTGCAGACATATTAACAAACTTAACAATCGTGGAAGACAAAAAGGTTCTATTAGAAGTAGATTAGACATTAGAAAGCTTTTCGTTTTTCATTCAACATCAACAGTTACTAAATTATCATAATCTTATCTATCAATCTAGACGGAACCTAACAATAAACTTGGAGTAAATGAGTTCTTCTAAGGTATATCATTCCATGCCAGCAATTAGCTTGAGATAACCTAATGGTGATGACTGACAAAACAAACAATCATGAGAAAATGAGGGAGCGAAGCTGCAGAATTTATGCCAGATGCCGTTTAGAACCTGATCAAAACCATTGCACAAAATGCAGAAGCCTAAAAGTTAGCAAAATTAATGTAATCAGGCCTTGAAATGACAAAATAGACTTCACATACATATTCATTGTATTAAGTACTGTACAGAGTTCACTACCAAAAGAACAAATGAAGCACTGTCCAGAATAATAGACTTCACATACGTATTCTTTTTATTCAAGTATTTTATAGAGTTTAATACCAAGAGAACAAATGAAGCACTGTCCACAATAATTTCTGCATATTAATATTGCACAAAATTCCATAAAGCATCAAACACCAACAAGAAATCAAACTTCCAAAGAAACTTTATGTCAAGTTTACTATTCATTAATTACGATCCAGATGATTTATTTGTAGATCACTTCAAAGGGTGCTGAGTGTTATATGGACTTTAGTAATAAGCATACATATATGAGCAAAGAATCAATAAGATATCAATACATATCTAAACTAGAAGATATCTGACTTACACATCATTGCACAGATCTGAAGAATTCTCGCTGCACATGCCATCTAAAGATGAACGTAAAGACAGATCAACATGAAGAGTGCCCTTGACTGAGTGACTGATTTCCAGGACCTTGCATTTAACAAACTGTCCTTCGTGATGTCCAGCCAATGGGTCAGATGCCCACAAGTCTTTAAGTTCAGTAAAAGAAACCCTACCATACAAATGAGGACCAATTTGCACAACCAATCCACCTAAGCCTGGAAGTATTTTGGAAATTCTACCACCCACAATATCTCCTTCATGTATATGTGCTGCAATATTGTCAGTTGAATTCTCATCTGTCTTATTACTTCCTCTGTCGCCCAGAGGCTGTAGGACCAAGCGCAACAGCTTCTTCACTGTGTTAATACTTAAAACATGACCAGTAACAGCTTTCCCCACATGAAAGCGCCTTTGGAATTCCTGAAGTTCACCAGGCTCACATGCACTGTCAAGAATAAAAAGCTGAGCCTTGAAATGTCGAGATATTGTTAATGAGGCCCATTCATTGTCCACTTTATACGCATAACCGGTGACATGTTGTCCAGTTGAAAAATCACTTTCTTCACACAAAAGCTTGCTTCCCATTTCAGAGAAATCTGAATAAAATTTGCAACTGAAATAAAGGTTTCTTCCAAGCACAATTGCTCCAGAAATGAGAAAAACTATGAAGAGCAATTATACAGTAAATGAAACAAAAAATAGATTATGAACAAACCTAATCAGAGAGTGCAGACTAATTTTTTTTTTCCGAGAGGGAAATGGTTCATCAAGATGATGCAAGAATCAAAATCATAGATTTGGTTAAGACAGTACCCAAACGTTTTTTAGCCAGAAAAAAGAAAACCAGGAAAATATTCCATGAGAAATGAAGTCAACGGTAGAAGCACACAGAGTGCATATGAAGAAGCAGAGGAGACTTGGATAGAAAGTATTTAAGTTTGTACGAGGAAAAGGGGTTAAGAAAGGAGCTAACAGAGGGGGCAGCTTTATGATACTTCACCAAAAGAAGAACATGAAAGAGTTAGCACAGGTATTCAACTAATATCGATTCATGTTGCTCCCACAAGCCTCATACACATCCGTTTATTCTCATTCTGGTCTTGACTTTTCAGTGAATTTATTAAAATAGGCATCAGTCAAAGACTTCATCCGATTTTAAAAATAAATAAGAACAATAATTCACAGCATCAAACTTTATTAAAGGAGGTGAATGGAGCAGACCAAGGATTAAAAGTTCTGAATTTTCTTCATAATTTCTACGGGCAAGTTTTGATCCCAAGAGGAATCCCCAATCCCATACCATCTTTCTCTTTAAGCATATGCTCAAGGGCTCAAGCTTAACATTTTTTATTGAGATAATAAAGGTTATGGGCTTAGTTCAGTATTGTAATATGTTGGCAGTGAATTATTTTGAACACATAAAATGAGTTCAAGAAGAAATTACTCAATATTGAGACAAAGAGAGAAATGCTTTATGCCGCTAACTGCAGGACAACTTCAGTTCATATTGATAGAAGATGTTGAGAAAATAGAGTGCCACAAGAAAGAAAAAAATTGCAACACACTATGAGAGAGCATTTGAGAGAAGATGTTAAGAAAAAAATCTCAACATAATTGCAATGACTGCAGTCATACAAAAAAAACTTATGGCCTATGCAATAAAACAAATGAAGAATAATGAGCAAATGCAAAGCAAATCCCAATTATTTGGGAGAAAGCACGAAATAATATAATTTATGAAATAAAAAATATACCCACATGAAAAAACAGTGAGTCAAATCCATTCATCTTAAAGTATTATGCCATGTATTATTTTACCTGTAAGCATTTTGGGTTTAACGGACAGCTCCCACAGGTAGCTTCTCTTCCTATCTGATTGATTAGACTTGGCAACAATCCTTGCAGTCACTGTTTGCCCAATTCTGAAATTGCTGAATGGATTTTCCAGAACACTATCCATATCATTGTTCACCTGCTCATTTGAGAAGTAAATTAAAAATATAAAAATAAAACATTAAGTTTATCGTATAACTAGGTAACAACTGAATAACATGTGTACAGGCGGTAAAAATTAATTGCCTAAACATCAATCTTTATGCATATGTATCTAGAAGAAAATCACCTCTGTTATGTGAATCCGCCCGCGAAAACCAATCCCAAAATTCAATCTTATTTCCAAAGGCTTAATTTCAGTAATCTGCATAACAAAGTAAAATATATATATATTTAAAAAAGTATGTTTTGCTGATTCAAAAGAATGAAAGTATGCGTATGCGTATGTGTATATGTCCAAAGATAGATCACAAGATAATTCAGATTATCTACCTCTGCCTGAACTAAAGATCCAATGTCATAGCTAGACTTCTTTTTCGCCCTTTTGGAACTGGACGTCTCAGTGACCTCACTAATAGATTTAAGAAGCAAAAGCAACCTCCCAGCAGTTGAAGGGCCTGGTAGAGCCATAACAGTAGCAACAACACTGCACAAAGTAGACAGTTTCATGTTCAAAGCTACTTGTAAACCTCCATAATTAGGCCAGGCACAAAGCATTAATACAACAATGAACTTCAGAGGAAACAAATCAGAACTATCAGAAAAAATCTTCAAGGGAAAAGGTATAAGCCTGAAATATTTAGAAGTTCTGCGCACTTATCATGGCAGGCGCCATCTCCCCCTCTGCTTCTTCCAAAGAAGAAGGTTAAAAGAATATGGAGGTAAACCAAGGCCCAATATTTGACTTACAAAGAAACTCTTATTACAAAATCTCTATCCTTTTCAAATTATCATCCAGAACTAATTCCAAACATCCTTTCAAATTCTCCAAAATGAAAAATAATGAGAATTCATGAATTATTATAATTGTTTTTTGGGTTAGCACACATCCACCCTGCCCCACCCCATGGATAGAACTTAAATCAAGCAAATTCCTCCTCCAAAGCTGGTCTAAGGGGGAATCGTCACTTGACCCCTTGCTTCTACTATATGAAGCAAAACCAACTAGACTGTCCCCTCAGGAGCGAAAAAAGTCGTGAAAGTTCTTAGTAACCAAAGCCAGTAATAATGCCAAGAAGAAAATTCTGTTCCACAGCAAACAGATCTCCTCTGCTACAGAGTCTTCAAATATCATTCTATTCCAAACTTACCCAAATGCCCTTATCATTTTTGCCTCCACCAAAAGCGCACAAATCCTCCAAGAATAGGGAAACAGAAGACTGTCAAATAACCCACATCACCTTTACTGAACAAAGATATGAATCATGCGCTCCCTATCCCTTTTGATCACACTCCGGTATCAAATGGATAACTAAGTCCATTTTTTAACAATATATCAAGTATTTGCTCTACCCAAAGCTACTGGTCATGGCAAAATTTAAATTTATTGCAAGGAACATTCACTTTCCATATCATCTTTGACAGAAGAAATAAAGGATCACAATGATTATTGTGAGTACCATTGAATATACTATTTACATGAAATAACGCAGCACCATTTGATTCCAAGAATTATGGGGAACATTATGCAAGTGAAAACTAAAGACGAGGAAACAATAAATAAAAACTATTGACATCAAAAACTTTTGAAGGCAATCCCACTGACATACATGACCACTTTAGATGGAGGGAAGAGAGAAAAAGGCAGAAAAATCAAAACATCAAAATACATGGCTACCTTTGTCCATTCTGAAATTGTTTTTGTGGAAGGTTTTGTGTGTTGTAGTCTGATACAGATGCATATCCTATAGCACAATCATACTCCGGCAACGAAAGAACCTGGTTTCAGAAGAAACAATTTTGAGAATATGCAAAAATAAATCATCAGGCTACAGAAATTCATCAAACACTTGCCAAGTAATTCTCTTTCACAATCTCCACAATTGCATTTACTGTCTGATGCACCTCTAAATCCTTGGATGCTTCTCTTTTGCGTTTCTGAAATCAAGAATGGTAAAAATTAGGCCCAGATATGACAAGCACAATTAGTGATAAACATCTTCATCTATGTTGAATAAATGTCATAGAATCCATATGCAACATAGTTTTCTCATTTTCTTATTATCTATCAAAGTTATAGCCGATGCACATAATTAAATGTAAGAAGAGAGAGAAACCTTCTTTTGAGCCTGCCTGCCAGAATTTTCTTCCCTAAATCTGTCAATAAAGTCCATTTTTAAAGATAAATCAACAAGGCATTCTGCCTTGGCAATATCAAGAACAGCAGCTTGAACAATGGATCCTGTTTCCACAGTAGTTCCAGCCACTGCAAAGATATATTCGACCCATAGTTATTGAATTGAAGTTAACAAAAAATCTAACAGACCAAGATTCACTAGAAAACTTACATTGATAATGAGTAATAAATCCAAAAACATCACTGTGGTTCTCAAAGCTGACAACCACTCCAAAATCCTTTGACTCTTGAATTTTTCCCTCAAGGAGACTGCCAATGTTAAATCCTTCAACCCACTTTAACCCTGATCCTTTACCGTCTGAGGATTGCAGCATAGCCAACTGGATTCAATCAAGATGGCCAAGATTACAAAATTATGCTATCAGAAGAAAAACCGGGACTGAAGGGCGATATCTAAATCAGTAATGTAAGAAAACATTACAGAGAAATAAGAAGAAAAAAAATGTACTACGCATATCAGTCAATAAGTTCACAGGAGTGAAAGCTTAAAAATACAACTTGAACCAAGCAAGTCAAGTAAATGCTACAAGAAGAAAGAAATGCACATCACAAGTGAGAAACATTTGCAGCAGATAAATGAATCACCCAGTTTAGCAGCTGATAACCAATTTAAACTTCAATGCATGGTTAATTGAACAGAAGTAAAGCCACATTCTGTATATTTAAGAATTAATTTGTATTTCCTCACAGCATCCATCCAGCTCTGTTTTGTCATCCCATTGTTCTTACAAGACCATGCACATAAACCACAAAAAATACTAAATAATTTCTGTGTCCAAGAAATCAACAAAATCTTTTACCAAATGAAATGAATAGTGGTTAAGAACTCTGGTTTCCAACCAAGAGGTCAAGGGTTCAAACCCCTTTGGAGCCACCTACTTTGGATATTATATCTCACAGGTTTCCTGACCACGCAGGTCTTTGGATCTGACAGTAGTTTCGGTGTAGAAGTCCATAAACTAGCAATAAAGATCAAGTGAGGTTTGGGTATCAAAAGAAAATTAATAGTAACAATTTTGCACGTCAAAATAGGCATAAATAAATCATCACAAACCAAGAGTATGCATAGATGAGCAGCCCATAAACTAAAAGGCATGTCTAAATGAAATAACTTATAACAGTGTTAATCATAAAATGCTCTAACATAAGGAACCAGAACTGCGGCTATTAAACCTGACAATGAGGCATACACCAATTACTACTTTCTAGAAGCAATTTGGACAGATATGAGTAGGCAAATAATAATATAAACACCAAAACATGATCATAAAAAGCAGATAGTTTTCATGCCATGATTTCACCTTCTCTTCCAACAGAAAGTATGCCTGCATAAAGGATGCATCTGTCGAAGAACAGCTTGACTGCTTTAAAGTCAGTGTTATTCTACCCGTTTCACTATTGACCTGGAAAAAGGGAACAGAAAATAAAACATAGAAGTTCATTACTAAAACCCTTCAAAGTCATAAGAAAAAAATAATTCAGTTGCAAGCAGTTCACCAACATCGAGTATATTGCTGCGAACAGATTGCCCAACATAAAAAGCTTTCGAGAGATCAGCTCTTTGGTCATCTATTGCCTAAGAAAAAGCAGGCAGAAAAATTTGAATCAATTAAAAACAACTTGATTGAAAAAAATTTAGAACAAGAATAAAATAACCAAAAAGATTGGAATTACCTTGCTTCTAGGGGCGAAGCCTGTCAAGCGCCCAAGAAAACGGACGAAGCAGCCAGTGTCAATTATGTTGCAAATGTACCCCTGGTTCACACAAATAAACCAAGAGAACTTGAGGGCATTATAACAATGGAAAAAGCTTTCTGTGAAAAGAATATTAGCAACTACTTAAATAAGTATGAAGCTGTAACTACTTACGTTGACAACTGAGTAAGATTGGATATGACTGACATCAGAAGGAAGCTGTTGAGCTGAGTTGATTAAAGAGTACTTTGCAGAAAGTAACAGGTTGCTGCTCTCCATGTCTACAATAAACAAAAAGTTAATAGACTAATTTTTTATTCTTTACCTATTTATTTATTGCCAAGAAACAATTTCCAATTCACTACTATGATTATAGAGCCTTCATCTCATAGCAATAAGTACAATAGCAGAACACAAATAGAACACACAAGTCACAGAGTTTTCATTTTCTTTATTTTGAAAGTATTAAAGCTACATTTTCATCAGCATCAAACTTCCACAAGCAATGTGGCATGTCAAAATTTATAAAAGACAATATATGTCTCAAGAACATTACTTACCATGATGCAAAAAGCACGGTAAGCCAGGCCTTTATTGAAACCAGCAACTTACGAAAAGAAACATTTCTTTTTAATTCTTTTACAAGCAGTGGAAAGCCAAAAAATCATGACCACCATTAGGTTTGTCCTTTGTCAAGTAGAAGCTTGACATTAGGAAAATACAGGATTTTGTTTCAAAACACAGATCAGCTAACAGGATCTTGAGAAGGGCTCCTATTGCTATGAAAAACTTAGGTGGGACAGGCGTAGCACGTCATCCATACGCCCAACAAATGAAATTTTGCCACATGCACATTTAATTTGTAAGTGACCAATTATGCTTGTGATAATGATAATGAGGGAGAAAAGTGAAACTCATCATGCCTTTATTGGATGGTTCTGTTGGGATCATCCCACCTAAGTCTTTCTCTCTATGCTTGATGAATAACAAAAGAACTGTTTTTAAGTCTCTTTTAGTCGCCCCTTTTTAAGAATTTGCACACTTTTCTTAGTTTAACATTTCTATTACCTTTTTGAGGAAACAAAAAATTAGACAAACTCAACAAATTTCTTTGCAACTGAAATAAAAGAAGCAATATGAGTTTCAGGTAAGATCCTACAAGAAAGAAATAAATTATAATTGAGTCTGCTAGAAATAAAACAGAAAGTTGGGTTCAAGTGACTTTGAAGACAAGTTTCTTCCTTAGAAAGCCTACTTACTAAATAGCCACACCCCACCGAGAAAGAAAGGAGATAGACAGGCAAACTGAGAAGGTAATGCTTGTATTTGCCCATGAAGCCAAGATCAGTGCTCCTTTTCAAATTTTCCACAAAGATTAAGTCACTGACTTGTTCACTAAAATGGAATCTATAGTTGAGCTAACTCAAGAATCCTGGCTCTGACCCAGCATAAGTAAGAAAAGTTTGCAGTTCAGGAAACAAGGAATCAGAATGTCATGCTGAAGGGAAGAACCACTACAACTTTATTTTAAGCTAAAATTTACGGTAACTAAAGTTTCATAAGTGCTGCATTTAGTTCTTGTTTAATGTGCTTCTAGCATTCTTAAAACAGATTCTGCATTACCCTAATGGATGTTTTACCTTCCATTAAATTTTCTTTTATCAAAACATAGTTTTTTTTTATCTCATAAGATGTAACTGAACTAATAAACTAGAATTTAAAGAATGCCATTCTTTTACATGGAAAGAAATATTAGATGTTCAGAGCAAAACTAATAAAGGAAACTAGGGCAGAAATATTATAATATTACCTAGGACCAACAACTGATCAAACTCATATCCAGGCTTTATGACTGACTTCATCATAGTAGCATGCTCTGCAAAAAGAGAAACTAAAGTCTGAGAATACTATGAAAAGCAGCACTAATGGAAAAATCAAACATTTTTTGTTATGGAATGTAGAAAAATTAATGTCACGGCAAAGTAACCGCATACCATGGTGATCTGCCAAATGTTCATTAGGAATTGTACCCTTCAAGTAACCTTTTGCCTTAACATACACAACTACTGCATTTGGGGTTACCACATCGACAACTCCAGAAACAATGCTACCCAACTTGAGTAAATCCTCTTCAGAAACTCTGATATTCAAATTTCAATTTAAGAGTGAGAAAAATACTTGATATGACAGATAATCTTACAAGATACATAAAAGCTGCATTAGAAAACCTTAAAGATATAAACACCTCACAACAGCTGCATGTCAATCAAACCAACTGGTATACATCTCACTAACAAGCTCTTTCAATTTTTATTTGTTTCAAAAATACGTAAATAGCAGTTCCCATGACGAAATGGTTAAAGGCATATGCATATTACCAATAGCCAATTTCCAGTCATGCAAAGAACACAAGACTGTTATAGCTGGAACCAAATTAGCATATCATGTCATGGGTGTAGTAAAAGTTAATGAATTTGTGCTTCCATACCAGACAAAAAATTAGAAGTTTTTTTTAAAGTCAGCAGGAAAAATACACATGCATCAGCAGAAAAAATCAGAGAGCTAGTAGTGAAGCCAACCTTGTAGATTTCATCATGAAACTAAGGTTGATCCTCCGTGAAGCAGGAATAGAACTCAGGATTCTGCATTTTACAACTTGTCCAACATGATACATGGAACTTGGTTCACATCCTGGATCTAATCCAAGCTCAGATCTGGTATAAAATGAACAAAGTAATCAATGAAGAGAATGATAAACAAGAAAAAAGAACAACACAATAGAAAGATAAAAGTGATATCATGAATAAGCAAATATGTAATTCTATAAAATTTCAATACACAATAAGGAACACCCATAAAATATTTAAGAGGATAAAACATGCAAAATAAATTCAAGGCAGATCTAAAAAATAATCTGTATTACAATCTAGAAGGTTTTAGACTAGCCTAGAAGCAAATCCTTGGACTCCATTGTAGAAACGGACAAAGCAACCATGCTTTTCAATCTTCGTTATCCATCCATGTGTTATTAATCCATCAGTTGCATCAGTATATGAACTCAAAATTGGAAGTTTAGATTTCACCTGCAAAGGCATTTATTAACAATATTGTATTAGAATAGACAGGAAGTATAAGGACACACAAAGCTAAAGAATCTTAGTAATTACAAGTTTTACTTTTTCTTCTTTGCAAGGAAAGAGGAAAATCTTATTAATGGTTTAGAAGAGGAACAACAGTTAACCAAAGGTCAAAAGGCACATCAAGAAATAGCATAACTAAAAGATACTCAATAGCTATTCAAAACACCAGTTCAAAATATAAAACCCCCAAATTGGTATAACTATCCAGAAAACAAAGTTTCTGAGCTTTTACCCCAAAATACAAATTAAACAAAAACTGAAAATTTATTATCCTAATAAAATCATACCTTATTTCCAAATTTTACTTTTAAAGAAACTTATTTTAGAAAAAAAAAAAAGCAACTAGTGACAGAGGCAAGTTCATATGAATTTCTCATGCATTCATCTGGGTAAAAATAAGCAACCGAAGAAATCAGCAAAGATAAGCACATACTAGTGTTTTCTTATGTGTAACAGCTATTCTCTTTGATTTAACACCAAGCACACGGAATACCAATTCAGCTCCAACCTGCACCATGATACAGGCAAGGAAAGTAAGTACATAGTTCCTAGTTTAAAAGACTGGTAATAAAAAAAGCCAATAGCATGACAACCCATTTCTACTTTGTCACGTGAGCATACACCTCAAAAGTGCATGTTGCTGAAAAATAACCTTAAACTTTTTTCCAGGCTTCACAATTTCCAGTTCTGACATATGTGGGAGTGGACAAAGTGCCTTCACACCACCAGGAAATTGCACAATAGCACCAAAGCTGTCAACGGCAATAACTTTACCCCTCACCACCATCCCTGGCTTGACATCTGAGTGGGTGAACACTGGCCCTTCAAAAGCACTGGCCTACTTGATAGGAAAAAAGTAAGAAAATTAAAACAATAAGAACTAGTGCATACGGAAAAAAGTAAGAAAATTAAAACAATAAGAACTAGTGCATACGCAAGAGCACAACCCAATTGTGAGAAGTGATCAACTCGTACAATCACCACACACATTGAAGAAAAGATAATAAAATATTCCTAAAAATTATTAACAGTAAAGATGCACTATAAAAATAAATATCATATTGCACACCATTAAATATTAACATTGACATCCAAAACAAGGTCCTAGGAGGATGAGAGCCAAGAAGTATGGCGTGATGTAGAAGAAATATATATTTTTCATTTCAGAGATTCATTTCATTTTGTAGCATGTATAAGTGGAGTGAAAAGGCAACCTTCAAAATCCCGGTTGCAAGCCCCTCCAAGTGCCTAAACCCAAGAATTCGAACACGAACACTGGTCCCTTCCTTGTACTTCTTTTCCAACTTCTTTACTTCCTCTTCAGCGACATCAGAAATCTGAAGTGCATATACACAAAAAAAGTTAAAACAACAAAGCAAACTGAAATACAGCAACCTAACTAATCCTTAACAATAAACAAAGCATGAAATGAACATACATTAACATATGCCGGAGTTGGCATAGGGGTTGATGGGATGTCAAGCAGAAGGCCCAACCCTCTATCAACCCTAATCACTTTTGCCTGGTCATAAATATCTCCAACTGTAACATGCTGCACGCAGACACAAACCGTTAGCCCTTGTCAACAAATTATTCACATTATGAAATATAAAAAAATGGTAATGAAGGAAATTGCAAAAAGAATGTAGAGGGGATAGAGAAATGCATATAGACTTGGGGACTAGGATTAGAACTCATGCTACAAAACCCAAACTCAGCACTGAGGATTATTATGTAGACAATCCTTACTGAATCTAGCAGGCCTTTGCCAAAATGCATGCTATTATAGTTATAATTACTCACAAAAGCTCCAGTACTAATGTGACCTATTTAACAATTCTGATATGCTATGGGATAACCAAAGATATCGTATGCCTTTCCACATGATACCAGATAAAAACAAGCCAATGAAAACAATTCATAAAAAGATATCGTATGCCTTTCCACATGATACCAGATAAAAACAAGCCAATGAAAACAATTCATAAAAGATCCCCTGCGACAACCCCCCACGCCTTTGTGAAACTTCTTTTGAGCATGGAGAGGCTGGGCTCCAATTATCCTATACCCTTAATTCTTGAAAAATATAATGAAATACAGTTCTGGATCAGCCAGAGATACAAGAGGCTACAAAGATTAAAACTTGAAAGTGAGGCAAGACCTGGATCACAATAATTCCAACCCACAGACCCAAGTATTCAAAGGTTAAGTATAATATTTAATAACGATGCATGAACTTACAGGAGGAGGAGCTCTGTTGTGAACAAGATGAGAATTCAAGGTCAAACCAACAGCTCTACTTGAAGGATCAACAAATAATATACGAGCATTGACCTGAAGCACGATAAGGGATAAACACATTAGAGAAACGAGGTCTAAGAAATCAAAAATTGGAGAAAGCACAAGTATCTAATGGAACACCAGCCACAAATAACATTGAAACATGTCCAGCACAAAGTAACCAGAGATCAAATAAGATATGCAATCACCAGAACACAGAAGACAATGCCGCAAAGGACCAACCGCCCGGTAAGATTTGCACAGTTTATTCTTCAATATTAGTTGACTAATTACATACATCTAACAGCATGAATAAGTGAGGAAAACACAATTAGAGCACCTATTGTTCAAATTATGTATATAAACTAAAGCATTTGGAAACTTTGATAATATTTGCAATAAATCATAAGCCAAATTGAAGTATAAGACATAAATCAAAACTCCAGCCATCATTGTGATTAACAGAGCAAACCTTCTAAAATGGACAAAGTTTACAGATTTCAGTTACAGAAGTATCATGATTTTGAATCATGACACTTTATCTTGACCTTAAACATCATCAAACACCAAATCATATTCTGTAAAAATTTGAATTTGCATATATGTTTGCAGAGATTTCCACATCTTCCAACCTCTTTCACAGACTACCTTATTTTCATAAGACCCCAAAAAAAAGGAAAAGGAACATGCATACAGATTTAGGTCTGTACAGCTATTGGCCACTTAACAAGAGCAATCAAGGACAAAATATACACTTTAACAGGAAATCAACACAACAAAACAAAAAAATTGCCATTTCAATTCAGATGCACACTTGAACAAGAACCTTTTTATTTTGAGTGTAGTCTTTCTTCCAGTTTGCAATAGGAAATGTGCTTTGCAAATGAAATATATCAACCTGCAAGGAATAAAATGGGAAAGCATAAAAAGGATTCGCAGATATGACAAGCTAATATTATTAGCAGAACAAAAAAGAGAGAGAGAGCGAGACTAACTGTTCCTGTGAAGTATGTAAGGAATGATAATATAATTCCATTTTCAAGTATCGACTGAATACGAGCGCTGACCATCATGCCTGGTATCAGAAGATCAATTGAAATACCTTTAAGATCCTTTGTCTGTACAAGAGCACAACAGAAAATGTTAAATCAACAAAATCAGTGTGAGTCAATAAAGGCAGCCAGATAATAAAAGAAATGATGTGACAGAAACATACAACACATTTAGACACCGTATCTGGATCAGAACTCAGATAGACCACTTTACGAGTTCTATCAATGCTTCTAACAACCCCTTGTAAAAGTTGCCCAGGCTTCACCTCTCCCCTGTTATCTACAAAACCACCAAATATAAGGAAATAAACAAAAGATGAGTTTTCTAATTAGAAAAAAAAGAATATGACATAAAGGCACATGACCGCACAGAGACATGGGTAAGCTTAAGACTGATGCTGCAACATAAAAAAACTTCCTGAGAATAAGACCCAAGTAATAAAAAAAGAAAAGAAAGTAAATACTATCCAAAACATTAAAGCGATGACCAGTGGCTGCAAACCAAGAAGACTAATCTAAGAGTGAAGTTCAAAAAAGAAAAGGAAAAAAAAGAAAAGGAAAAAAAAGAAAAGGAAAAAGAAGAAAATAGTATCTCGATATTGCAAACCACATAATGATCTAAATTATAATTTTCAAGAACGCAATAGCATTTTAAAGACTTCCAAACAGTCTGATCCAACAACCAACCAAAAGTGTATGCCACCAAGCAAGCTATAAATAAATTTGACAACAGAGACTTTTAACCATTCTTTTTCTTTTTAATTACAGAAGCGAATAAAAATTATGACTGCCATCAGACCACCAAAATAGCACACAAGTTGATTATTATGTACCAGGTTGGCTGTTTTTTGGCAAAAACCCTGTAAAAGAAGGCAATCCAAAATGAAGAATGTAGCCATGATCTTCAATGCTCTTTGCATATGCAGTGAGGACCTGTAATCAAACAAACAAAAAATTCAAGTTTTATTCAAATCTATATTGAAAATTTCAATTTAATGTATATATGCACCACATATACCCACACAGACGTCATCTCACTATTTTCTTGATAAGACAACTGTACCCTTAGATCAGCACAAGTCTATTCTATTATCAGACAATTTTAAGATGCACAACTGATACTAGATACATTAGTCCTGAAATATGTTACAGGAATGCTTCATCAGTACATTACATCACATATAAAAAACATCTAAGGTATGCATTATCACAATAATTATGACTCAACTTAATGTCAGGCTTTTGCAACTTGTAGAGTAGATATGTTGACGATGACAAAGTGCAACATCTAACACATCACTCAAACTGCTGATTAG
Source organism: Ailanthus altissimus (assembly GCA_946807835.1). Classification (NCBI taxonomy): domain Eukaryota; kingdom Viridiplantae; phylum Streptophyta; class Magnoliopsida; order Sapindales; family Simaroubaceae; genus Ailanthus; species Ailanthus altissimus. The sequence continues at coordinate 927,810 of OX327709.1, forward strand.
TTATACCAAAATCTGTCTAAGTAGTTCTTTTTCCGGGGTCCACTTATTGATTCTGCAGTGCATACTTAAAGGACTTCTAAAGAAGCAAAGTAGGCTGCACTACTGCCTTTAAACTACCAAAGTCAAATCGGTTACAATACTTGTCTAGTGAAAGAAAATGTCAGGGGAGTCCATCTTGATTGGTCCAGAAATTAACCCACGCATGCCTTGTGGCATTGCTGCCAAAATGACAATCGACAATCTGTTATAAAACAACATACAATGATCAATGTCTTGAAATGCACCAGACAAGTACCTACTGTATCTTCTTTGGGTTTTTAGTGATGCAATCTACAGGCAAATGATCCACCATATAATCAAACACTGAAAATTTTTCAAAATCATTAGTAGATAAACAATTATTAAACTCTTTGTTGTGCTCCTCCTACCAGACCCAGTTCATGTTATGGTGACAAGCTCACACGTGTTTATAATACTAACATGAGAATACGCATACAAAACTGTTAGCAAGTTCTGTTTTTCTATGGTCAACATACCATCCCTTCTTGAACAGCATCCAAACTGAAGCCTTTGTGCAACAAAGAAAGACGCAAAGAAAGCCAGATTTTTCGTTTCCCACTCTCTTTTTTGTCATCATCCAAATGCAGAACTACACATGATACCAGCTGCCCAACATGGAAAATAGTTGGAAGGAGATGAACTTCACTCTCCTGATAAAGAAATAAATAAGGTTAAACACGTCAAAAGAAAAAAAATGATAATAGAAATTTTCAATGGGTATATAATTCCAAGAAAAAGGAGAAAAGAGAAGAAAAAAAAAAGGAGCAGGCAAATACCTCAATTTCATGATCTAAAGCAGGATCAAGTGCTTCAGTGGCACGAGCTAATCCACGTAGGCCCCCTGGAAGACCAATTACAAGATCTTTCTCATTAACTTCAGCAACAACTCCCCAAAGCTTCATTCCTGGCGAAATGTTCTGAGCATATATACATTGTCAAATTTATGATAAATTGAAGATGTTGTTCAACAGATCAAGCTAGGTGGGAAAAAATAAAATAAAATCTTAAACTAAACAAAAATCTAACACAATAATTTGGCTTACTTAAGCATATCTATATCATCAAGTCATAAAGAAGACTAATCGATTTTGTCTAACAAACAAGTTAGATGTTTTTGAGCTCCATACCTTAAGAGTAATCTTATTAGCATATTTAGGAAGTTTCCCAGTAACACCATCACCGAAAAGGGAACCCAAATCATCAACTGTTTCATTACTCTTCTTCTGCAACTTTTTCTTCTTATTCTTCTTATGTAAACCCTTCTCCTCTGCCTCAAATTCCTCATCAACTTCAGTATGAATTTCATTCCGCTCTCTTTGAGTCAAAGAACTTCCCCCACCTGTGAGTACATATCAATCATAGAAAAAACAAATAAAACTGAATGTTTGGCTTCCAGTTTATGTAGCCAAGTAAGAAACTACTAGTAATGGTGCAGTTAGAAGCATCCTTTGGTACCATCAAAAGCAATTCTACAAGTCCCTTTGTAGTCTTTGGCTAAAATATACAGAACAGCATTTTAGGATCAAGATAGCACATTGAATTCAAGCTTTTTAGGATCAATATAACACATTGAATTCAAGCTTTCTAGGATCAGAAAAGCACATCCAATGCCTTCTGAAAAAAAATTAATAAATAAAAAAAGCCTTTGTTGAAGTGCTTTATAGAAAAACATTTTTTATATTCACTAGAAAGCGATTTCTACAATGCAGTCTTTAGTTTAACGGAGTTGCTCATCTATTCTTATTAACATAAAAATGAAAATAGAAAACAAAATAAGCGTTGAACCTCAGGAACTAACAAAAATAGAAAACAAAATATGCATTCACTTTTCCAACTCAATTTTCCTAAAGCAGAAAATAAACTTTTTATTAAAAAGAAAAAATTGAACCTCGAGGGAAGACAGGGACGTCTTCGTCGACCGGAAAAGCGAGAGCTTGCGACTGGACGGCATCGTTCGACTGCTTCTTGGTCGCTTTAAACGGTTTCTTCGAAGCTTTGTTAAATTTGGGGCCGTCTTTGGAGTTTTTCTTCTGTGATTTCTTAGAAGACGCTGCCATTTCGTTAATATCTTTTTAATGATAATTTAACTTCTGTAGCCGATAAACCCTAATTTAAATTAATTTTGGTTTGGCTTCAGAATGGTCGCAGCGAAATTTGTGGGACTGTTGTTAGTGAGAAGAAGAAGAAGAAGAAGAAAGGGTTTAAGGAGGTTTTGGGGAAATTGAGCGGAGGCTAGGGCTTAAGAGGGGTTAAGATCTATTTAATAAAACATAAGAAATTAGGGGCCTAAATGATAAAAATCCCTATTTGAATTGCGGGCTTGGATTTGGGCCTGTAGGTAAATAAAGCGAGTGGGCTACTGGGCGGGTATATCTTCATCATCCGACAACTAAAGTTGATAGGCCGGTAAAAGCAAATCGTGACCGTTAATTTCATGAAGATACCACATATCAACGGATGAAATTAAAGCACCAATGAAAAAGCGCTTACACAGAAGCTTCTGGAATATTAGAAGGTAATACTAACCAAATATAACAAGAAGAAAACAAACAGACGAAAAGGAAAAATATATATATATTCAGAGCAAATTCTCCGTTCCGCGCTTCTGACGTATCTCTCTCTTTTCTTTTCTTTTTTTTTTAAAAATTGTTATTTTTTTGGTTAATATTAATGAATTTTATTTTCTTGTTCCTGAATTTGAGATTTATTGGTGAAATTTGAAATTTTCAGAATGATTGATTTTTATTTGTGTTTTATAGGATGATCCTGTTTGGATGATATTCTATTTTATTTGAATTGATCGCAAAATTATAAACAAGATGAAATTTTGTAGACTCGTTAACTCGATTGATCGATTTCTTTTTTTTTTTTTAATTTTTGCTGTATATTTATCTTGTGCTTGATCTCTTATTAGGTTTCGAAGAAGTTGTCGCCCGAGAGTCATGAGATATATCGTTGGTCAATAGCTTTCTTTGACGCTTCATTATTTTTTATTTTTAGCGATTCCATAAGTTTTATTTATTTATTTTTTTTTGCTTTTATAAATATGTGTTGTTGATTATAATTATTTTTAAATTCAACGCTTAATTTTCAATACGGAAAAAAGTTACTGAAGAGGAAAAAGTTTCCTGTAGAAATGGAAAATAAATCTTTGCTTTGTGGGGCTATTGAGTGGAAATGACTTAACCTTGTAAGAATTTTCAGAAGCAGTTATCTCATTGGAACTAGTGCTCTGTTTCTCCAATCTTATAAAATTGGAGTGATAAAATCATGCAACTGCCTCTCCTATTAAATAACTTTGCTGATGTCGGGTTATTGCTAGTTCTTGCTGCACGAGGTCATTGATGAATGACTGTGAGTGTTGTTTGTATCTTGCCTGCATATATGCACAACACAAAAAGAGAAGTAGGGAAGGAGATATGGACATAAGGATTTGTTCTTTTGTTTTTTATGGATTTTAATTGTTTTATTTTGCTGGCTTGCAGGTTTTAACAGTGGGTGCAAATGAGGGGCCGAAGCTACAGTTACAGTCCACCATCGAGGGATTATGGCCGGAGACACCGCAGCCCCAGCCCCCGGGGTTGCTATGGAGGTCGTGGTAGAGACCTTCCTACTAGTCTTTTGGTTCGCAACCTTCGCCATAATTGTAGGTCTGTTATTTGTGGCCTATCTTGCTATTTGCCCTTCTGGGTAATTCTTTATTTAAAGGGGTTAATTTGCCACTGCGCGATGGTAGAATTTCAAACAGCATATTAATGTTAGATGCTTCTACATCTGTTTGCTTTTGGAAATTGGTTTATCTTGTTCGTAATATTTCATATACAATGATTCTGGGTTGTATTACTTATGGTTTTGGTGCTTTCCAATTCAAAAGTTAGCAGCACAAATTAGTATTTTGGCTTGTAATATTCTTATAGATTACTCTATGCAGGCTATGTAGGGTTTGATAGTTTTTTTTTTTCTTTAAAATCTAAAATGGAAAAGACTAACAAGCATATATCATTTGCAGGCCAGAAGATCTACGTGGACCATTTGGACAGTTTGGTCGTTTGAAGGACATTTATTTGCCTCGAGACTATTATACTGGGTAATTATGTCTGCTGTTATTCCTGCAATAGTTATCTGTCCATTAGTAACTGAGTGCATTGAATAACAATGTCTATTTGTCGTGTCTATCTTACTCTCAGTCTTACATGAGTCTTTGGTGTGGGGTTGTTTTTTTGTCAACTATAATTGGTTTATGGGAATTTGGTTGTTTTTATTGAAAGTGTTGAAGATACCAATGACGTAATAAGAGAAGTGTGTTGAAGAGAACAATGAAGTATTAAGAGTACTCTGTTGAAGACACCTTCAAGTAATAAGTGTACTGTTCAAGATGATCTTAATGTACATGAAGATAAGGAAGTTGGGTTTGAATACATTGTGAAGAGGTTCAAGTCTTGAAGAATATCAACTCAATTAAATTTTTAGCTTCCTCAAGGTTAGCAGCAATATGATTGCTTTTATTATGAATTATATGAAGTATGGGCTTGTGCTTCTCCTGATCTTCCTAATGAAATTGGAGTAAGGATCGTGTTAATGATTTTTGGCAATCAGCAAACTTGTGGTTTACTTGATGTGTATGCATACATTTATATTATCATTTTGAAACTTAAAATATTTATGTTGCAGGGAGCCACGTGGTTTTGGATTCATCCAATACATAGACCCTGCTGATGCTGCAGATGCTAAATACCATATGGATGGCTGTGTACTTCTAGGCCGGGAACTGACTGTTGTATTTGCTGAGGAAAACAGGAAGAAGCCTTCTGAAATGAGGGCAAGAGAACGTATAAGGTAACTATGGATTCTTTGGCTTAATTAGCTGTATATTTGACATTTTTAGTTGGAGAATGTCTTTGTTTATTAACAAACGAAAGCCAGGCCAATTTTCCTTGTTCAATGAGCAATAATTGGATGTTTACTGAAGATTATTTGTATTAACTTTTTCTCCCAACTCTAAAAGTATGTTTGAGTGAATAACATGGATAATCTGTTGACTTAAGTTGGGTTGGTCTGAGCCTTTACAAATGTGGAAGCTTTCTCCATCTCTACATATGCTTATAGTCACTTTTAGTGCCTTGTGTGGTGACATCAAGATGACTGAATGTATTGTTGTCAGGAGTCAATCATATGATCGCAGGCAGTCTCCATCTCATTATTCCCAATCCCCAAGCTCTGGACGAAGATATTCTCGTAGTCCAGGTTATGGTTCCCATTCCCCAATGCGAAGGCGATACTCAAGGTGTGTTCCTTTTTTACACATTGTTTCGATTACAGTATTTCTATTTCATTCCGCATGCAATCTATGACAATGTTGGTTATAGAACCAATGTTTATGACACTTCTTGTACTGTAATGCAGGTCAATTTCACCTAGAGACAGGAGGTACAGACAACGATCTTACTCAAGGTCACCTTATGGCTCGAGGAGCCAGAGTCCAAGCAGGAGCAGGAGTAGGAGCCTGGATTACTCTAGATAAGCTAATAATATATCAGGCAAAAATAATTTCTATACTAGGATCTAATAACAGATCAGGCAAAAATACCTATGGGCCATTTTCAGTTGGTTACTTAATCGGGAATTCAAGATGATGTCTGACTTGAAGACGCGTTCTCTAAGGATATGTTGCTTTGAGTGAGTTGATTGCATGTTAAATGGTCTTTGCTCAAACGTTCGCTCATATAAATTACCCATTTTTGGGACTCTGGTCAGTCAATTATAATGTTATTTGCAGGGCTCATCATATGATCGGTTTCTATAATTCCCGGAGCAAAGATTTCCAAGATATGTGACTTAGATCTCTACCCAATTCATAACTACTATGCGTTATGTTTGTATCAAATTATCAAATGCTCATTTACAAGATTTGGATTTATAGTAGGATTAGATTATCGTGAAGAGATTGTGGTGGAGCCATTTAATTTTTTTTTTCTTTTTGGCTAAATCATGATTAGTCTTTCTATTATATATTTCAAGTTTTCAGTTGCATTTTTTATATATGCATGGTACGTTTTTTAATTACATATTTCAAGCTGTTGGTTACATGTTGTAATGGGAGTTTCAAGTTTGTAAGAAAATTTTAAGTTGCATAAAGAAATTAAATGGTTGAATCTCGTCTGCAATCAGTAGATTTTTTTTTTTAAAAAAAATTTACACTTATTTTGTTTTATATTACTGAATATTTTATTAAAAATATTACTTTATAATTTTTTTGCCATCAAAGAATCTATTAGAGCCCACTTAAGCAAGTGCACAATACTCAAAACGATTTAATGGGGCACTTATTTTTTTGAATAGGACATATTAGAAGATTCTAACACAACTTTCCATCCATACATTCTTTAAATATAAAAAACAAAACTTTCTATCCATACATGGCTTTCCTTTTAACTTCCCATAAAATAAAAAAGGCTTTCTTAGTTAATTATCCGACTTGCCAAAAGTGAAGGGGCGTAAGATAAATCACTCTAATTTTATATCAAATCTTCACACACTGAAAGGGTGTAAGATCAATCCCTCTAATTTTATATTAAATCTCCACACAGCAACTAGATTGAACAAAACCTCTGTGTTCATCGGGAACATTTAACTTCCTAAATTTACCAGTTTGCCCCTCAACCATGTAGAATTCTTGTGGGCCACCTTGGTTCTCTGACCCGGACACCAAGGTCCACTCACTTGTCTGAACCGCACACGTGCCAACTCGAATCGCCGGGTCGGACTCGGTCCAACAAAACAACTTCCCACCTTTTCCAACCCCAACACACGATCTCGGGCACCGTCTCGGCCTCCACGCTTTCTCAACTGGCTTCCACTCGCCGGTCCCGAGTTGATACGTCTCGGCGCTTCCCTCAAAGTCACCTTGGCGCTTCCCTCAAAGTCACCTTGGCGCTCGGTCTTGTACCCACTCACCACCCAAAACTCGGACCCAATAACGACTCCCTCGCACTCGTCTCGCTCCTGACTCATCCGAGTCAACTCTGTCCATTCGTCCATATTAACATCATAAGCCCAAACAGAGCTTAACGCGTTCTTGTTTTCGTCGTGCCCTCCAGCAATAATAACTCGGCCATCTAACTCACCAACCGCAAAGAAAGACCGGTTGTCCGGCATGTTCTTGCCCTGAGTCCAACTCCGAGTTGTGAACTCGTAAACAAACACGTCACTCACCGGGTCGTAACTCGCCGGGTCCCACCCGCCCATCACCACGAGCTTCCCTCGGAAACTCTCCACTTGACAAAACAAAGGAAGCCCATCTGGGTACTTTGGAACCGGGTCGAGTCGGTCCCAGGTTTGACTCACCGGATCAAACACAGTCACCCCATAGCTCAACGAACCAATAGGCTTAAGCTGTAGCTCATCTGCAGAACCCGATTGAAAGGGAAGTGATTGAACTAAGCAAGCGGCTTTTCGGGTTCTTCCCGTTTGTTTCCTGTGATTATAAAAGTCTCTGCTATGAATAAGGTCTCGCCAGTGCTTGCAAACTCGGGTGGCGACTCGGTTAGTGGAGTAGTGAAACCGAGTCAAGCACTCGAGAGCAAGCTCTTCTGGCAAACCGGGAATAAGATCATCAACGAACTGACCAAACTCAATCATTGTTTTGTGGTTTCAGTGTTGAAAAGGAATTGGGTTTTGGGGTTTGTTATTTATAGGCAAAAAGCTAAAGCTTCTGCCACTTGAGGCGCTACAAGTTTCGCTTGACTTCGTTACTTTTTGAGAGTATGCGTATCTTGTTTGGAGTTATCAAGAGACAAATTTACGATGACGACGATGACATGACTATGCCATTGCAAATTATTTGGATTGGATTGGACTGTGAAGTTGGAAACTGAGGCTCATTCGTTGGAGTAGGGTTTTACCTGTGTTTACACAAGTGGGGTCTGTTTGCTTGTCCAGGGGATCTTTGTCATTTCATATTAAAGAAAAACGAATTATTTTTATACGTTCTTGGCAAATAAATAAGAGTAAACAACATTTGGATATTGTATTATAGTTAAAATGATAGTTTATGATTTTTTTATATTTTTTTATAAATATTTTTGTTAAAGTTTTAATTTTTTTATTGACAATTGATATTATTGATAATTTTTATTTTTATTTAATTTAAAAAAAAATAGGTAATTTTATTAAATTTAACAAAAAAAATTATAAATAATATGTAATTTTAAAAATATAATGAATAAATTGTCACTTTCATTATAACATAGAGTTTAAATATTTTTTTTTAATAAATAATGAGTAATGTTAAATATTTTAAATTATATCTTAAATTGTATGTGTCAAGTAAATATTTAGTAGTAAAATAATATAAATTTCAAAATCATTTATTACACTTAGTATTTATTTGACGCATCATTTTTTTAATACAATTTATGATACAATTTAAAATGTCGAACATTACTCACAAATAATATGAGATTGTGCTTGTATTAATCCGCAACTGATAAATGACTGATAATATATTTATTTTCATTTTAATAAAAATTTTAAATTTTAATTGAAATATTAACACTATCAACCTTTGAGATTGTCATAAATTACATTTTGATAACGATTTTAATTTTTATTATAGTATTACCTTCTCTATTTAATTGAAAATATGAAAATACACTCATAATTTTATTACATAACAATTAAAAAATAAAAGTGTTTTCATATTTTTAATTAAATAAATAAATAACAATATAATTAAAACCAAAATCATATTCTCAAAATATAATTTATACCGGCCTTGAGAATAACAATGTTAATATCCCAGTTCAAATCCATCTTCAATTCAAACATATGTATATATACTTATTACGTACATTTGAGGGTAATAATTTAACCCAGATTCGGATTTTGGATTTGAAATTTTTAATTTTTTTTAAATTTTTTTTAGTAATTTGGATTCAAATTTTTACTAAATCTGAGAAATTCGATTCAAAGCTCGGGTTTTATTTTCTTAAGAAAAATTTTAAATTTTTTTAATCTTTAATATATATAAAATTAATAATTGTTTTATAAAATAAATACTTTAAAATTTTTAATTTAATATAAAAAAATTATTAAAAAAACTAAATTTAAAATTGGATAGATTAAAGGAGTTTTTAAACAAAACGATTTTTTTTTATTTTTAAAAAAAGTCTAAGGTGAGACTTTCGTAAACTCTCATTAAAATAAGTGTTTTTATTAAAATTTTAAAAAATAATATGATATTACAGGTGTTTGATTTACAGTGAGTTCGTTCACTCTGAAAATGGAATTTCTTCTCCTTTTATGTGCAAAAGTTAGAGAGAAAAAAAAAATTAATTTCAAATTTTAACTTTTACTCTTATATTAATTTACAATCTTAGCCCGTCGATTCTCAGCGGAGTGGTGGGTTCCCTAGATTTCGAATTTGAGGTTAAATGATAAAAAGATAAATTTTATTAATAGAGTAAATTTAATTCGTTCTGAATTTAAATGTCTAAAAAAGTTATTATAATTTTAGATAATTTGAGATTTGACAGTTGTGTAGTTTTTTTCAGTTGTATAGAAAGATTGTTATAATTATATATCTTAAGGCTATTTTCCTAAAACATAATTAAGATATCTTCATTAAACCACATTATTTTTATACTAATTTCTTAAATCGAGAGAGGGAATTCAAAGTTAATATTGTTGAGGGCTAAAATTTACAAGTAAAAAAATTGAATGGATTAATGTCTCGACTATGAAGGATTATAATATCAAAATAAAAAATACATATATACTTACTTATTTTTTAAAAACAATATTTCTCAGACTTAAGGATTCAATGTAATTTTCCCCACAACCAAACCGACATTTCATTCACATGTTGGAACTTGAAATTATCTTATATTGTTTTCAATTTCTCCGATGCATCTTGGGTTGGGTAACCAATTGTTTTATTATGGCACTATAAATACTTAAAATAGTTATTAAAAATAAAAAATAATGGTAGGTTTATAAAGAAAGTGGGGTACAAATTTTGAAATAAAATTTATTGTGTCATATATAATTAAAAATATATTTTATATTACATATATGATGATATATAATTTGTATTTTAATTATAAGACAAATGTCATAAAACTCATTTTATAGTTGGGGTGATAATTTGTATAAACGAATTATATTTGTATCATATCAATATAGGATATTAATAAAATTTTATTATATTCATTATTTTATATAAATAAATCAGACACTTGAATATAAATTTAATTTATTTAATATTCAAATTACATGACACGATACGATTCGATTTTTTAAATAAATATATCAAATTTAATTTATTTATATGATTATACAAGATTCGATTCATTTATAATTATATATATTTAAATGAATAATAACACAAAATATAATTCGTTTGCACGAAACATTCGATTTATTTAATATAAATTAATATGTTTAAACCACGATTAATAAAATTTTAAATTATATCCAAAATTAAGTATTTAATGTATCTAATAATAAAATTATTTTAAAATATAATTAAAAAATAAAATTCATTGTATAGAATAATTTATTAAGTATAAATAAAAAGTCATAATTAGAGTTTTACTTTTAAATTATATATTTTTTAATTTTATTATTAAATTTAAGTCTTAAATGACTAAATACGATTTTGTTTCTAAGCGAATCGCAAATTAATTTGTTTAATTCAACAATAAGTTAAATATTTACGTATCTTAAACGAATTTGTGAATCGCAAAGTTCAAACCCATATTTAACACAATTAATAAACATATAATAAAAATTCAATCTGTTTATTAATTATATCAGTTTACTTTTATTTATATTTGCTTAAAATATGTTAAATTCATGTTAAATAATCCTATTGTAACCCATTTCTATTTATAAGTATTAATTAATTTTATGTTAATAATAAAACTTAAGAAAATCAACAATTATCTCATACGCAATATTTATTATGATACTTATATTAATTGGGATAAGAAATTTTGTGTTAGTACTATTTATAGAAACTCGCTTATATGTAGATGTTAGTTAATTAAACGTTGAAGCTCTTCAATGAAATTAAGAGGTTTGGAATTCAAATTTCACTCGTATTGTATTGTTTGAAGAAGTATAATTTAAATTTCGTGTGATAATTTTGTTTTTGTGTATATATTTACTCGTAGTATTTGAATTGACATAACATAGTTAAAAATTTGGCATACCCACCATTACTTTTTTTTTTAAATATTTAATTTTTATCAAGAAAACATTAAAGTCGACAGCTTGGGTGATTGTTAATGTAGAGGATGTATCTGTGGATAAGATTGGTTGTGTTGTGTTTAAGAAAATGAATTTTTGGTGGTGTCAAGATTCATGAGGGAGGGGGCCAAGTTTCATCAATCATCATCCCTTTAATATCAAAATTATTATATTATTGTTTGATAAGCCACTTTGAGTGATTCTGTTTTGTAGGATTTGGATAAGGTTGGGGTTATATTTATCATTTCGAACATCGAATTCATTGCTCGAGCCAAAAAAATTCATCCGATAAAATATATATTTATTTGTATTTTTGTTAATAGTTCAATGATAAAGAATTGACCGTATATTTATATTTTATTAATGATAAATTTGTCTTTAACTTTTATTTCGTAAATGTTAAGTTTACTTTTTATTATTTTAAAAATGCATAATTACATTTTTAAGGAAATTAACTCGAGTGTTTTAAAAAATTCAGGCAAAATCAATAATAAAGAGAGAAATAAAGAATTAAATTGTTAATTTCTTTTTTTAATAATAATTTTATATATTTTAAATTTTAAATTTTTTTATTTTAACTTTTTGTTAAAGTTTTTACAAAATATTTTAGTTTATGTGTTAAAAATTTTAAAAATGTTATCAATGAATATTTAAAAAAATATTTTAAGATTATGAATACATAAGCCAAATCCCAAAAACATAGGTTGCCACGTAGACAATGGATAACAAGATTAACATTGAGAATGGAATTATGAAGTGGGCATGGGCCAATTTTAGTTGCTTCCATTTTTTGAAAGGGGTTGTTTTGAAGAGTGAAGAACCATGTTCATTGAAAATGAAATATGGATGCCACTTGATATTTGCGGCCTTGTGGGTGTAGATATTATTAGCACTAGTGGCTTTGTTCGTTCATTTATTTATTTATTTATTATTATTATTATTATTATAATTGTTGATTCAAGAAATTTGTATCTTTGAACGAATTAGCTTTAAATTTATTTGGTTAGAAAATGAAACTAGGTTTTGTACTGATGGCATGTGCTAAAGTGGATCTCGTTGACCGGCTTAATACAATACAGAGAAAGCAAGGTTAGATCTCGCCAATAAATTTTTTGATGTTTAAGTTAATATTTTTAAAAAATGTGAGAAAAAATAAATAAAGTTTTTGGTTGAAAAAAATGTGCATACTTTAAATTATGGTTGTTTTTATATTTTTATAGTCGATCATTACTATTGCATCACGAAAAATCAAGATTTTATCTTTGTCATAATTAGCGACAAACTTAAAATTAATGAGATTGTTTATACTCTTGAGATTCTCGAACTTTTCTTATTATGACAATTGATAGAGGTTTTTTGGTTTACAAGATTTTATTATTAATATAAACTTTTGAACTTTTTAAAATTTGTTGTGTTCAGAATAATAAATAACATATATGGGATAAAACATAGACATTGAGGAGGTTTTTATTTTCTTCCTAACCCATTAGAGAGGGATTCGAACTAGATTCAAGTCTTAGTTCCTCTTTAAGGTCTAATAATGAGTATCAAAAGATTCTTATCTTTTTTTTCGAGAGTACTAAACTCTTAATTTTTGACTCATTTGAGATGGGTTTAGACTAGACTTAAGCCTTGATTTTAAAATAATTATTATTATACTAATGTAAGCCAAAACTACCTTTAATTAGAAGCGGGATTAGATACTAAGACCTTTTGTCTTAATCTTATCCGCTTAACTAACAATAACAAATATTCAACAATACTAATAACCTAATTGGACATGAGTTTTTATCCAAAATATTGAATCTTAAGACCTCTTGTATTTATCTTATCCATTTAACTAACAACAACAAATATTCAACGATACTAATAGCTTAATTGGACATAAGTTCCCCCCTGCGCCCGAAGGATTAGACATCAAGACCTTTTGTATTAATCTTATCTATTTAATTAACAACAACAAATATTCAATACTAATAACTTAATTGGACATGAGTTTTTATTTGCAGGAGGTATTCGAATTAACGACTTCAATATTAATTGAGAGGTATGGTTATTATTAAATTATATTTATAATAATACCTTTTATTCATATGATTAATGCACAAAATTAATTTTAATCTTATAATTTTTACAAGGTATGAATTTAAATTATTTTTAAAATATACATATATTATAATTTAATTAAAAAGAGCGGGAGTTTAATTTAAAATATATATTTTATTTAAATATTTTTAAATAGATGACATACTATAATTAATCGATACAAATTATATTTAATTTATTATTATCTACAAATATAAATCGAACCCTTTTCACATATCAAATTCTTCTTATTTTTTTTTTTTTAAAAGAGAAAATTACAACATATATATTTTTATTTTCGCACCACCTAGGGAGAGAGAAGAGATCGAACCCAAGTGAAGATGTGAGACTCATCCAACTTAACTGAGCCCCATGCTCATCAAATTCTTCTTGTTAACGGGTACGAGTTTCAAAATTATTGTCCCATTATAAGAGGATTTATCAATTAAATCTAAGAGGGTATAAATGCCGTGAAAAAAAGAAAAAGAAAATTTTAAGTGAAGGCAAAGGCAACATGATGGATCCATATCCACCGCCTCGGCTTTTACACAAAAGAGCTTATTCTGATTCCTTGACACTTTTTTTTTTCTCAGTTTTTATGGGCTCCAGTCTGATCCATTTTCTGTTCCTGTCTTTTATTCTTTAAAGGTTTTGCTTTTTGGGACCATCCACCTTTTTTTTCAACTTCATTTGGGCATGGGAAAATGTGCAATCTCCCTTATAAATGTAAAAGCATGCTTGTAATTTGCCCTACGTGTGAAATATTTGTATTTTTTTTTCTAAGAAATAATTGGGATCATGTTATATTTATTAGTTTGCTAAGATTCGATCTACTCTTACTTAAAGGATAGTACAATTAGAGAGAAATTTTGATGACTCTTTTTAATGTAGGGGTTAGTAGAATTCTGAAATTCTTTCTCTTTTTTTTATAAAAAAATATGATAATAATTTATTGATATTTAAAATTAAAAATTTATCAAAACAAATAACAATAATATTCATTTAAGTATAACTCGTAAATTTAAATTTAAAAAAATTTAATTTATTCTATTAAAAATTAAAAAAATTTACCTCTATTCATACATAAAATGATATTTAAATTTTAATCACCTTAAATTAAAATTGAAAGGTAAGATCATCCATGATCGGCCTAAGAGGTTTGATAGTCCTTTTTACCTTTTTTTTTTATTCAAATTTTTTTCATCTTTTGAAAAATGACGTGAATGTAAGTGGTGTGAAGGTTTGAAAAGCATTTGATGTAGCCCATTGGAGCATTGATGGGCTTTTATCATGTAACTTGTTCGATTTGCTTACTTTCAAATACCATATGTGATTGAAGTACCTACTTTTTTTTAATTTTTATTTTTTTAAATAGAGTCATTTTGTATAATTTATTGAATTTTTTTAATAGAGGAATGAGGATTTGAATTTGGACTTGAAGATAGATATATTGCGAATCATTTCCTATTAAATGGTTAATATAATTATTATATTTTGACTTTTTTATTAGTAGAGAAAAGAGTTCTTCCTTTCTATTTTTCTCTCTTCTTTTAACAAAAAAATAGGTTTGTACTATCAAATTATAAAATATTATTTATGATATATTAATTTTTTTGGATACTTGAATTCGGGTATTATTTTATTTAAGAAGTAAAATATTGTTAGATAAAACTATTAAAAATATTTGTATCTTTTTTTTTTCTCTAGGGAATTATTGGGATCATGTAATATTTACCAGTTTGCTAAGACTCGATCTACTCTCACTTAAAGGAGAGTACAATTGGAGAGAAATTTTGGTGACCCTTTTTAATGTAGGGGTTAGTAGAATTCTGAAATTCTTTCTCTTTTTTTTTTTATAAAAAATATTATAATAATTTATTGATATTTATAATTAAAAATTGATCTGAACAAATAACTATAATATTCATTTAAGTATAACCCGTAAATTTAAATTTAAAAAAATTTAATTTATTCTATTAAAAATTAAATTTTTTTACCTCTATTCATACATAAAAAGATATTTAAATTTTAATCACCTTAAATTGAAATTGAAAGCTAAGATCATCGACGGTCGGTCTAAGAGGTTTGATAGTCCTTTTCACCTTTTTTTTTATCCAAATTTTTTTCATCTTTTGAAAATTGACGTGAATGTAAGTGGTGCGAAGGTGTGAAAAGCATTTGATGTGGGCCATTAGAGCATTGATGGACTTTTATCATATAGCTTGTTCGATTTTCCTACTTTTAAATATCAGATGTGATTGAAGTATCCACTTTTTTTAATTTTTAATTTTTTAAATAGAGTAATTTTGTATAATTTATTGACTTTTTTAATAGAGGAATGAGGATTTAAATTTGGACTTGAAGATAGATATATTGTGAATCATTTCCTATTAAATGGTTAATATAATTATTATATTTGGCTTTTTTATTAGTAGAGAAAAGAGTTCTCCCTTTCTATTTTTCTCTCTTCTTTTAACAAAAAAATAGGTTTGTGCTATTAAATTATAATATATTATTTATAATATATTAATTTTTTTAGGATACTTGAATTCGGATATTACTCTATTTAAGAAGAAAAATATTGTTAGATAAAACTATTAAAAATTTGTATTTTAATTCAAGATTCAGAATTTAAGAATAAACAATAGACAATAAAAAAATAAAATATCAAAGATTTATAGTGATTTAATTTTTATAAATATACGGCTACTTCTTAAGCTAAACAACAAACTTAATATTACATTATATCTTAAAATAATACAAAAAATATAATTTTAAATACATTCCAATACATTCTTTCACTTTCTCTCTAAATAGTTTTCTCTATTTAGAATAGTTTTCTCTCTAAAACTACTACTCTTTCCACCTAAAAAAAAAGGGAAAAATTGATGATAAAAGACCTAAAAATGAGCTCCATTTTTAGGGAGCAAAAATCCTCTTCTTTTCCTCGTTCCAAGCACTTTTCTTCTCTAATTTGGACTTGGTTTCAGCATGAAGGGAGGACTAATTGATACCCATCTTAATTTGGGAAACAAAGGATAAATTCGACTTTATCTAAGAGAAGAAATTCGAATGAAAATCGATTTTTTTTTTTGGGGTCAATAATAGTGAGGAGAATGCAAAAATTTGATGAATAAAATGAAAGCTTTTTGAGTGAAAATTCGAATTGTCCAAAACAATGTAGCATTGGGTTTTTAAGAAAATTACAGAGAGTGCCATTATTCAAACACGTTTTTTGGGCTTCTTATATCACTTCTATGAGATTTTCATTTAGCCTCCCAAACAATGCCTAAGATATTGTCTAATCATTAATACTTTACAAAGATACTCCCTGAACAAAAACGAAAGGGATAGGATTTGAACTTCGGTCATATTAGAGCAATGAGAGATTTATTAGAGTATATGTATGCGGAATTTATATATATTATATATATACGTATTAAATATATACATATAGGTAGTGGAAGTATCAAATCAAATAATGAATATAATTTAAATTTATTAATTATATTAATATATTGGATTGAAAATTTTTTACCTCAAAAGTTTTTGGGTTAAAGTACTGTTTGAGTTCGCCTAAAGACATATTAGTTGATAATTTTAACAATTAATTATGGTGAACTTGACTATTTAGAACAACAACTTTGAATTTATATTGAATCCAATACTTTAAATCTTAATTTATTTATTTTACCATAAATTAATAAAATAAATATAGTAATACTTTAATGGCTTAAGTTTGATAAAGAAGATGAAAAACAATGAACTCAACGCTTGAATTCAAAGTTGAAAGAAACAATTATTATTTTTGACTCTCAAAGTGGCCGGCCATTTATAAGACATTAGTCCATGTCTCTAATGATCAAGGCAATAACGTTATAAGACATTATAACAAAGTGATCAGCCATTTATAAGACATTAATCAATGTCTCTAATGACCAAGGCAATAACATTTATCGCATAAAGGGATTAAACTATTCTTTACTTGGATGATTAGGACTTGAACCGCAATCAAATGTCTTTCTGGGAGAATGAAATCGGTCAGCTGTTAAGTGACTGATCCTATGTCCAAAACTTGCCTGAGGAGATTCGATTGATTCCAAATTAAAGAATTCAGAATGTCAGGTTCGCTTTGACCATACCATTAAAAGTAGGTAATCCACGTTCCCTTTATCACATTTTCTATTATATTCTATCTCATCGTATCACATTCTATTTTGCGATACATATATATAACCAAATTAATAATTAATTTAGTTAAACCATAATTAATACTTAATTTAAGTTTAAATTAATCTAACTCAAGTTAATTATTAGCTATAGTTAAGTTAATATACTTGTCCAACAAGTAATGAATATTTAAATATTTAATTAACTTAATCTGGGTTAACTATTTAATCAAAGTTAAGTTATTAATTATCTAATGATTAAATTAATAAATATATATTTATTAATTAAATAATTAAATATATAAAATTACTCTTAAGTTCTTACTTTGTTACCAAGTAATTTTAAAGTGAGTCTCATCTGATTATATACTTGAGTAAATTTAACCAAAGGCTCACTATACACCACGTATCATTAATTAATTAGTCAACAATACTTATTAATTAATTAATATACTTAACTCTTAAGTAGTGACACGCGCACATTCCGAGAATTCTTGAAACAATTATTCTGTCTTGCTGAATTCTACTGGATTGAACTATTCAATCCGGTACGCTATCCCAATATACAACGAGTACACTTCATATTGTGAAACTCTCTATGTCTACGCCCGATTTGTCAAATGGAGGTATTCCATAAGTTTATGATTAATGCTCTATGCACACGTCACAGATATTACAAATCAGCGCGTTAGACAATACAAGTTAAGGTTATAGTACATACGTATAGTCAAATTCGTCATTTATATTCTAGATGGGCGGGGACATAGATCAGTATCGTCAAATTCCCATAAGCTCATCTATGATCTTATCTCCAGATTCGTATCTCAATGAACAATATATATAAACATATTTGCTATATTTGTTTACATATATTGTTCAACCCTATAAAAACTCATTTTCCAAGTTTATTACTTATGGCCATAAGACTTTCTGAGATACAATTTTAGAACATCGGATATATAACTCTTTATGTGAGCTGATGGATCCCATATTTGTACATACCATACTTCATGAGTATTGGACTATACCAAACGATACGCAGCGGTCAGACCATGAAAGATTTATGACTTCCATTGAACTTAAGTATGGTGAATTACTTACAAGCCCATCGTGACACTCAGGTCAAAAGACCACGAATACTACTTAACTTGAGAGGATCTTGTTGGGTTGTGGTGTTGGGCGAATTTACTTAGGGTGCTTGCATGTGGGTTGTGTTCATCATACAAACAATATACATATCTCATACATACATGTGCACAGCGGAAGATTATGTACAATGAACACTGAAAATAACATTTGATTAAACTGAAATTCGAGATTGAGAATATCACCAATGAAGCATTTGGATTAATTTTCTTTGAAGTCCACCATGAAATGAATCTTTGATCTATTCTAGCAATCAACAAGAGTGAGTTTGATTGTCTAGAATGGCAGCATCTTAATCCAGCATTTATGTTTAACTCTTAAACATTTTACAAAGTTAAACTATTTAACTTAATTAAATTTGTTTTTCCTTTTATTCAACTCTTGAATAAATAAAACAAATCTTGTTTTTAGTTATTACATTTAGTAACCATTAATTCAATTTGTTTTGTTGTTCTAACACTTAAAACACAAAACAAACAATTTCAATTTCTCAAATTGAATTGACTTCCAAAATGCAAAACCTTAAATCTAAAAACCTTTTTCATTTTCAATTTCATTTCACTTTATATACAAATGCATTAATTCCAAACTAATTTGAATTTCATTTGCATTTCATTTGGCTTAACCTAACCTTAGTTAACATTTAACCTTAGTTAGATTATTTTAACTTAACCTTTAAGTTAATAAATATTTAATTAATTTAACCATAGTTAACTAACTTAACCATGGTTAAGTTAACATTTACTTAACCTTTAAGTAAGGTTAACTTAATTAACTATATGATTAACCTTTAATCATAGTTAATTAAATCATTTATTTAACAAATAAATAAATAAATATTTATTCTTATTATTTAACAATTAAATAATCATAAAGTGAAATTACTATTATATCCTTACTCGGTTACCAAGTTAACCTAAAGTGGGTCCCACCAATTTAACCACATACTTTAGTTAACGTAACCTTAGTAATTGCTGAATTATACTGTATTGAACAATTCAATACGGTACACTGCCCAAGTGCTCAAAGAGTACATTTCATATTGGGACTCTCTAGGTCTACACCCAATTTGTCAAATGGAACTGTTCCATTAATCCGTAATCGATGCCCCACGCACACGTTACGAATATTACAAATCAGCGTGTCAGACCATACAAGTTGAGGTCATAACGTATACGTATAATCCTTCCATCATTTATATCCTGGATGTGCAGGGATATAGATCAGTACCGTCAAATCCCCATTTGCTCATCCATAAACTTATCTCCAGATTCGTATCTCGATAAACAATATACGCAAACACTTTTGCTATATTGTTTAACCCTATGGGAAACTCTTTTCCCGGGTTTATGCTTGTGGCCACAAGACTTTATGAAATACAATCTCGGAGCATCGGATATACAACTTACCTACGTAAGCTGACAGATCCCTTATCTACGCACACCGGACTCCATGAGCATCGGACCATACCCAGCGACACATAGCGGTCAGACCATGAAAGGTCTCTGACATATGTGGAACCAAAGCATGATGGATCACTCACAAGACCACCGTGGCGCTCAGGTCAAAGGACCACAAATACTACTCAACTCGAGAGGACCTTCCTTTGACGGTGTCATAGGATATCTATTGGGGTCCTCATAAGTCTGTTCAATATCCAGTCCTGACTGGATACCCGCATGCCTATACAAGCTCTAAGCTCACGGTCAGCTAAGAACAACCATCTGAGCCAGTCAGATATAGACATACACTAATCTATATATAGTGAATCACCGATAGACCCGCATTGGTGATTATAGATCAGGAACATTATCTTTGAGACATACTTACATAATGATATTTCTTAACACCTATTGCAACTTTTTGCAACTATATCATTACAAGTATACTCTCAGGTCTTTGTCCCATTATAGACAAGGTTCTAACTCTTTAGATCTCGCTGACTCTTATAACCTGCTAACTCTTAACAGTGCTAACTTTTAGCATTTATAACTCTCAGCTTTGCTAACTATTAGTTATGATCTAAACTCCTTTAGATCAGATCTGAACTCTTTCAGATCAAACAATGTCTCTAATATTGCAAGCATTATACCATATTAATATGATATTAACAATCTTTATTCGAAATGTTTATTGTATAAATATTAACAATTAATATTCATACAATATTGGAATGGCACGTGAGCACCAGCTCCAACAGATCTTTCATTGACGACTTATATAGGATGTCTATTGGGGTCTTCACGAGTCTGTTCAGTATCTAGTGTTGATTGAATACCTATATGTTTATACAAACTCTAAGCATATAATCAGCTAAGAACAACTATATGTACCATGTAAATATAGAGATACATTGATTTATATGAGAAGAAATTCAACTACAGACATGTATCAGTGAAAATAAATTAAGAACATCATATTTGAGAACATACTTGCATAATGACATTTTCTAGTATCTTATTACAACTCTTGCAACTATATCGTTACTAGTATACTCTTAAGTCTTTATCCTATTACAGACTGTGAGAAAAAAGAAAAGAAAAGAAAAAGACAATCGAAATAATAAAGAGAAACTAAAAAACTATAAGGACTACATTGTTGTTGTAATTCTATATATTACAAATACTACATAGATGACCTTTATATGATTTTAGGTTAACATAAATAAAGAATATAAATACAT
This sequence comes from Ailanthus altissimus, assembly GCA_946807835.1. Lineage (NCBI taxonomy): Eukaryota > Viridiplantae > Streptophyta > Magnoliopsida > Sapindales > Simaroubaceae > Ailanthus > Ailanthus altissimus. Next base: position 949,203 of record OX327709.1, read on the forward strand.
TCAAAGAAACTACATATAGCCTATTAATTATAAAATATATATGGTAAGAATCAATTGTCTTGATTTCTTTATATCTTTAACACCCCTCCTCCCCCACTTCAAACTTAAGATGATAGAAGTTTGAGTTTGAAAAATAATATTCTTTATTGTAATGGTGCACATTGAGATACAACCATTGTCGACTAATGATAACCCTTATTGGAGAGAAATAAGCCTTGTGAAAGAGAGGCAATGTTGTCGTAGAGTGACAAGCACGTCGAGAAGATCAACCACTGCGATTGCAAACGCGTTGATAGAGAGATATGAAATTAACTGTTGCGAGTGCAAGTACGTTGAGAAAATTTATATCAGAAAAGTTAAAGAAAGCAACGGAAACTAGCTTTTAGAAATGATCAAAAGGCTTTGAGAATTATCGTAACTTGGCTCTGATACCATATGAGAAAAAAAAAAAAAAAGACAATCAAAATAATAAAGAAAAACTGAAAAATTATAAGGATTATATTGTTGTTGTAATTCTATGTATTACAAATGCTACATAGATGGCCTTTATATAGGCTTTAGGTTAACATAAATAAAAAATATAAATACATTCAAAGAAACTAAATATAACATATTAATTATAAAATATAAGAATTAATTGTCTTGATTTCTTTATATCTTTAACACAAACAATGCTCTAAATGCTTGGATTTCACTGATTCTTATAACCTGCTAATTCTTAGCAGTTATAATTCTTAGTATTACTAACTCTTAGCCCTGATTAAAACTCTTTTAAATCAGATCTGAACTTATTCAGATTATACAATGCCTGTAACATTATAAGCATTGTACCATATAATTAATGTATTTAACGATTTAATAAAATATACATCGTATAAATATAAAATATTCATACAAATAAGGATGACACATAAAATCCTAACAAATACTATATTAAAGATTTTTTATTTAGATATTCTTAAAATATGTCTCTTTATGGTAGATATTGTATTATAGTTGTACTTTTATGTATTAATTCTTTCAATATAAACCAAGGAATTAATGCGTATATAAAAGTTCCCTTTGTAATCGTTATCAAAATAAAAATATAAAAAGAGTTCAATTTTTCAATTACATTTAAAATGTTTCATCTAATATTTCTTTTTCCTTCGTTGTTTAAATGTGCTTGTTTTGTCTCATGAAAGTTGGACTAGTATACTTAAGATAAAGGACATTCTTGGTGGGTTCAAATCCCACTCTCTATCAAATTCCTTTTCAATTCTTTTAAATATTTAAGTTGGTTAAGTGATTAAATTGTATACTTTTATTTTTTAAGCATGCTGATTACTTATGAATGTACAAAGCGTCTGCCGCCATTCAAATTCTAATAGAAATAGAAAGTAAAATTTGATGTTTTATAGATGAAAGTTTCTCATCTCCATCCAATTTTTTTTTTATATTTTTTTAAAAAAAAGACATTTTTGAGTGAGAAAGTTTTGTTTATACGTTAAGTTAGTGACAGAATCATGTATATTTATATCAAAATTAAAATAGATAAATATAACATTCTAACTTTATTATGTTTGTCTCGTCCGAAATTATAAGGGGAAAAAAAAAGCTTAATCAAATTGTAAATCTTAAGGTGATAAGGGAGAAATTAGTTTATTCAGTTAAAGAAACTTATTAGTGACCATAGGCCTACCTAGTGGCAGAACCACCTTAAGCTCAATGGGGGCTGAGTTTCTTACTGAAAAAAAAAAAAATAAATCACCTAAAATTATTATGTAAAAAAAATATTTAGACCCTTTAAAAATTCACCATTAACCTCTATTAAATTTATAGCGTTATTCTTAAATAAATTTAATATCTTTGCTATTTTCTTATTATTATTATCTAAATCTTAAGTTTGGATTTATTTTTTTATTTTTTAAAATGGTATAAAAAAACCTATCTTTTAAGTAAATAAACCTCTTAAAGTTATACAAGAGGTTGAAATTTGGAATATCTTGCCCACGTTAATATGGGAATAATGTTATTCAAATATTATAGACATTAAGGCGTGCAATCATAGCCGTCCGCGGTACTTAAATATCCCAAGAAGATGAATTGAACTTGATTTAGTTATTTTGATATGTCAATAAACTTTTGTCATTTAAATTGGTTACTATTAACATTTTAATTATCAAAGTGTTAAATTTGAGTCAAGTTGAAGTTCTTAAATTATTTGAAAGAATTATTTATTTTCTTATAATTATAGAAGTTATTTATTTTTTTTCTCCGAATGTGGAGAGTTGATTATTTATTTATCTTCAATTGTAAATAGTTGATATTATTTATTAATTTATAACATTAAAATATTAAAAATTGAGATATATAATATTTGCACACTTAAAAAAATACTAAAATTTTTGTGAAGTCTCATCTCTCATTTATCAATTCTCAATAAATAATTATTTGGGCACTTAGTTATTTGCTCTAACAGCAATAAATGTGCACTCTCTAACTTAGGTCAGGGGATTTGAATCTTTATAGTTGTCAAGATAGTTTTAGTTGGTATTTTTTGTTTTTTTAATTATTAGGAGGTAATTTTAATTGATATTTGAGTTGTAATGTTGTAATTATTTGTGATTTATAATTGATATTTTTAGTTCCTCCAATTATTAGGAGTTGATATTTTAATTCCTCCCAATATTATGAGGCAATTTTAGTTGATATTTGAATTGTAATATTATAATTATTTGTGATTTATAATTAATATTTTTAGTTCTTTCGATTATTATGATATAATTTTAGTTGATTTTTAAGTTGTAATATTGTAATTATTTATAATTTATAATTTGTAATTGAGATATAAGCATACTTTATAATTTGAGTTGGAATCTATAATTGATTACAATATTTGTGATGAAAAAAATAAAAAAATAAAAAAGTACTTGCATAAATTAATTAGCACTCCTGAGAAACTGCCTAACAAAATTGAAAGCAAACGAACCAGAAAAGTTTCAAAACTGGTAACAGACTACCAGTAAATTCATAATTGCAAATAGGAATCGACGTGGACACGTCACCCGCCTTGCCTCCCTTATAAGCTCCATTCTCTTTTAATACATTCTATATCTACTCGCAGAAAATACCCCACGCGCCATCATCTTCCAAATTTTCACCTCTTTTTACGGATTTAATTTTTCGAATCTATAAGCTATAACTTCACCTCATATATATTTTTAAATTTTCTTAATTATGTGATGTAAACTATGTCTTATAATGTTATATTTTCAAATTCTTTTTCTCGCATTTTCTAAATTTACATTTGTAATTATAATTATATTATTATTATTATTATAATATTACTAAAAAAATCTCCAATACGTGTTCGCATGTTCTACTAAAATGTGAATGTGTAATATACAATATTATTTAACTATTACATAACTTTTTAAAAAGAATTATTTTTAAATTAAACAATGTTTCACATATTTACTTGTATTTTAAGAATTTGTAAACGTTTGTATAAGAGAATGATTCATTCTATCATAATTAAACACGCGATATGAAATAAAATATATTAATTTTTAAATATGTTTAAATTTATCTAAAATATGAATACATTTAAAAATAAAAAGTCTAATAATATGTTTATTCTTATTTAAATATAATTATTAAGTTATATTCAAACTTCACATGTATATATAAACTTTTCATTGTTATATTCTTTTTAAAATGTTAACTTAGCAAAAATGTCATTTGCTCTCCTAATTAAAAGATTGGTGTTGTGTACAAATTATTTTTCATCACATCATAATTTTTATTTTCTTAAAATTTGAGAATAATTAGTTAACAAAATATGAAATAAACCCTACTTCTACAATTCATAATGAGACCATCGCAATCAAGGTGGATGATAATATAATAAGGTGATTTTTTTTTTTTCATTGGACAAGTTTGTTAACAAACTAAATATTTTTATTTTATTTTTGAACGTAGTTCGACGTTGGTTGTAAATACGTGAGGCGTTCATGACTACTCAAATTCGAATAATATTAAAAAGCAAAAATTAATATTTCATGAGTGAGATTTCTCATTCTCATTCAAATTAATTTTTAAAATATATTCTAACAAAAATAAATGAACATAAAAAAACTCTATTGATGTTCATCCACATCTTTTGTTGCACACATGCCACTATACCAAATCTTCTTTTGAGACAAAAAAATAAAATAATAATACTAAATTTTAGGCCGTTGTGTAAGTAATAATTTTGTCTTCAATTTTAGAACATAATAAACCTAACTTTTATGTTCATAGGTTAATTAATACATCTTCCTTAATCATTAATTATTTTGATGCTATTTGGGGATCTAAGAATTTGGTGATGAAAAATTAGTCTCATCTTATGTGATTAATCAAGTATGACACTAGTCATTAATTACCCACCTTTTATGTTATTTTTTAGCACAATCATTAAAAATAAATGCAATTCTTCGTGCACAGAATTGCTAAAAGACCAAAAAAAATATATATATATTCGGCTCTCTCTTACAATAACTAGGTATTTTAAGTCTTTTTTAGTAGATATATATATATTTTACAAAATTAAGTTATTTTGAGTAAATATTTAGACTGTGCTATATAAATAAACAAAAGTAGGCCAGTTCAATAAATTTTTTACTATATTTTATGTATATAATATGTACTTAAAAACTCTAAATTTGACTTGGTTGGTATATTTTTAAATTTTCAACCAAGTTTGGAAAAAAGTTCTTTTTTTATTTAGAAAAATTGATAATTTAGTCATTAATTTTTTTTAATTATTCATTGAGTTCTTAATTTTTTTTAAAATACTGAGTTTAGTCCCTAATTGAAAATATGACGTCTAAATTGTGCTTTTTTTTAGAGACAATGAGTAAAATTAATATATCTAATAAAAAAAGTCTTATTTTTGATTGAATTTATTTTATTGTCCTAAAAAGTACATTTCAGACTTTATTATTTAAACAAGAGAGATTAAACTGAGTATTTAAAAAACTTAAGAATTTAATAAATTTAGAGAAAATTAAGGACTAAACTAACAATTTCCCTTATATTTAATATGGCATCCGAATCTCACAAATATTGAAAAGAAAAAAAGAATGGGCGAATGACACGCCCCCAGAAACAGCGTGTGCACTGTGCAAAGAGAACGCATACCAAAAAACCAAAATAGCCTCCATTCTAAGAAGCATTATATTTCTCTCTCATTTTCTTTTGCTGCTTCAATAATTTTTTCTTACTCTTACTCTTTCTCTCTCTCTCTCTCTCTCCCTATCTCTATCTCTGTGTGTCTATGCAAAGAAACAAAACAAAGCAAAAAAGATCAACAGATGAGTCGTCTTGCTCCATTATCAGAAGAGCCCATAAACGAAGAAGCTGACAGTAATGCAAGCACTTCTTGGAAGAAAGGGCTTTCCTGGAAGCACTGGCTCAAGTTTCATTTCTCGTCTCTTGTGTTCCTCAACAAGAAATCTGACCTCAAAACCCTCTTGAGCGTTCTGGGTTGCCCTCTTTTCCCTGTTTATGTTCATCCTAAACAACCCCTCAGTGAGGTATGTACATTTTACATATTTATATAGTAATACTACTTGCATTCTCATTAAAAAAAAAAAAATTGCATGACGTTTGGAAACTTCAGTTGTTTCCTGTGGATCATAGATTTCAAAGTTGCATTTTTGACATTCTTGGGCTCTTTTTCATGTTAATAACTAAAAGGTTTTTCTTTTTCTTTCTTTCTTTGTTATTGGTAAATAATGAAAGTAATGATTATTTATTGTATGACCATAAAAATGATAAGAATGTTCATTTTGGGAGAGTAATTATAAGCTGTTAATGGTTTTAAACAGGTTATATACACCTGCAAAATGTCTTTCAAATTTAATTAAGGACATCTTGTATGTTAAATAGATTGAACAAAAGCTGATTTTTCTTCTTCTTATTATTCTTTTTTTTTTAATGAAAACACCAATCAATGCATTAAAATGTATATTAGTATGATAATGGGTTGGTTGGTTTAATAAAAATATTTTTTGGGGTGTTACTGTTGAAAATTGAATCTCATTCACATTAAAATTAGGAGAAATTTAAAAAAAATATAAATTAGCATATTTTTTTTTAACTTATGATATTATAAATATGTTAAGACTTAAGAAGCTGCATGAAAATTTTATTTTTATTGGTAAAGAAATCAAAGATGGGTGTTTTGTAAATAAGAAGAAGCACTTTTTTTTTTCCAACTAGTACTTCTCCAATGGGTGCACATGCTCTGAATTTCCCACCACCATCCCACTAAAAAGCATCCAAAAAGAAAGGGACTGATGCCCAACATTTGTGGGTCAATTTGTTGTATTAACTCAAAATGTTCATAAAGTTGGCTGATTTGATTAGATGGGATCAGTTAATGATATCATTTAACTCTATGTCTTCCTCTCACATCAGAAATTTTAAATAACTTGACCAACTTTATTGATTAATGTTATCTGAAACCTCCTCCTCAATTTAACCAAAATTTATTTTACTTCTTTATATTAATAAAAGTCATGATGGAATTAATTAACCTCACGCGTTTTAACCAAATTTAATGATGGTTAAATAATGCTGTATAACTTAAATCTGTCTATATTTTAACAAAATTGAGCAATGTGAATGAAAATTTTAATTTAGAAAAAAAATGCTCTGTAACAGGTCTCTTCTTCAGCTCAATATATTATACAACATTTTACAGCAGCAACAGGCTGCAGGAAATTGGAAGGGAGAGTGAAAAACATTTTCGCAACTGGGAAAGTGACAATGGCTATGGGGGATGATCAGTTTGGCGGCTCAATCGCCGCCGGAGCTACCACGGGAGGGGGAGGGGGAGGAGGAGGAGGTGTTTCACAAAAGGGTTGCTTTGTAATGTGGCAAATGGTTCCTAACAAGTGGCTTATTGAGCTTGTTGTTGGTGGCCACAAGGTTGTAGCCGGTAGTGATGGCAATGTGGCTTGGCGGCACACACCGTGGCTCGGGTCACATGCCGCCAAAGGTGGCATCCGCCCTCTCCGGCGAGCTATTCAGGCAAGTCATTTTTTATTTATTTACTTAATTTTTTTAAAGCATTAATTATTATTTGCTGAAGTATCTTTGTCAGGTTTTTAATTTTTTTTTGAAGAACAGTTGTGCTTTTGCAATCTTTTTTATTGTTGTGCTTTTGTATCACTTAGCATAAGAAATTACTAGCAGCACGTTTAGCTACTTTTTAGAGTAACATGAATCATACAAGGCAACTTAGATCTCAGCATGTGACTAAGATATAGTAACATGATTTAGGAATTTTCCATAGGAAAATAATCTGTAAATAACTGATGATCCAATATTTGTAATGTGCAACATCATATAATAACATTCATTGTTAATTGATAAGGGTATTATATCCTGTCATCAACAATGGTGGTAGTTAGTACTATAACATTTCAACATTTCACCTTCGAAAAGGAAGGTTTTTAAGAAAACACTGTAGTGTGAATGTGACATTAAATATGCAGACGTTTGTACGTTTTAAAAAATGCGAACATGACTTAAATAATGTTGCATAGTTCATATTCAGCATTGTTTAAGCCATATTTGCATTTTAAAATGTTCAAATATTAGTGTAATGACTATATATCAAAAGAAAAGATTCTAAAATATGGGCATTCATATATTTTTTAGATTCGGATGAGTAACTTTCCTTCTTTATAGGTAACTACTAATGGATAAAAAATTCTTCACTTTTTTGTATAAAGAGTTGAATATGATTTTGACTTTTAACAATTCTTTGTATAAAGAGTTACTTGTTTGATTCTGAAAAAAAAAGTGCTGAAGAAGGTCTGAGGAGAATTTGACTTCAGAGTAAGTTTAATATAAAAGTTGTCTCTGTTTATTTCCTACACAATTTAACCTGGAAACTAGATCCAATCTCCAAGAGACCAGATCTTGTTTCCAGGATGTTTTGTCAAATATGAATCAATGAGTTTCTATTCTGTCAGAAAAAGTTAAAAGAACAACAGAAATTTCAGCTCAATTATTCATATCAGTTGTCTCCTATGTCATGCTGAAGATACAACAATAATTTATGCATATGCAGGGGCTGGATCCTATTGCAGTATCATCCATATTCTCTACAGCACAGTACATGGGAGAGAAGCATATTTCGGGCGTTGATTGTTTTGTATTGAAACTATCTGCTAATCAAACGGACCTCGCGGATCGAAGTGATAGCACCGCAGAGATGATCAAGCATGTTATATTTGGTTACTTCAGCCAAAGAAGTGGATTGCTTGTGTATTTAGAGGACTCTTACTTGACCAGAATTCAATCACCTGGGACCAAGCCTACTTATTGGGAAACCACAATGGGTACTAGGATTGAAGATTATAGAACTGTTGAGGGTGTGATGATTGCTCATTCTGGGCAATCAAGTGTGATCATCACAAGATTTGGCGATAATTTGAAGGCGGGGCTTTCGGTTACTCGGATGGAAGAGATTTGGACCATTGATGACATTGCGTTTAATGTGGCTGGATTGTCGTTAGATTGCTTCATTCCTCCTAAAGAAGTGCAGAAAGATTATCCGGTGGAGGAGAATCTTGATTGGAGATCACCATTGCATTGACGATAAGTGATATTGTTAATAAGGTGATCAATTGATGATGATGCTAGTTTCACAAGTCACTTACAAATGTGAGCGTACGCACGGTTTTAAAATGCAGATGCTATTTAAATAGTAAAATTACAAGTCAACACTGTTGTTTTTGAACTTACAACTTAGCTCAAGCCATATACTGTTTAGTTCGAGCGGCGTCTGGATTTTAAAAACGTGCAAATATTTGTATCCGAATCTTTCTAATTACTTTCTTATTGACCTTTTATCAGAGCAGGGTACTGTTTCTTGTATGTATCTATATTGTAAATTACTTTTTGAAGGCTCTGGCAACCAAAGATTTTGGTAAACCCAGGACTAGAAATGGCGAGTCCTTGGATTTTGCAAGCCTGCTTTTTCATACATATTGTTCTGTTCTTTTTGTATTCTATCCTCAAAGGAGCCTGAATAAAGATATATCTATGTTTGGCAATATATATATATATATATATGATAGTGTTGCTATATATATATATATGTGTTATCTATGTTTAACAATATATCTATGTTATTTATTATTGAATTTTGGGAACAGAGAGCCAAAAAGAGAGGAAAAAAATTGCAATAACGAGAAAGAAAAAGTTACCTTTTTATTCAAAATTGGAATAAATTTTTTCAATAATTACCACTAAACGAACTGGTTGGGAGATTATGAATAGAATAATATTACATATTTTAAATTGTATAAAAAATAATATATCAAATAATTATTGAATGGTAAAATAATTTAAATTTTAAAATTATTTATTATATTTTTTTTTATTAAATAATTATTTAATATATTATTATTTTTTATATAATTTAGGATGTATAGCATTATTTTTATCAATGAGATATTTTATCCACATCTATTTTAATTGAATTTCAATTATTTCTTAAATTAAGTTTTCATCTAATATTATATTAGCATGTGACAGTGATTATTAAAAAAATAATAAAAAATACATCTTAATCACTCATATTTAATTTAATTATTAAACAAAATTTCAGGAATAAAAAAACAGAAAACTCTTTCCAATATTAATGTTAAATAATGTTATATAGTTAAGGTAATTTTCTTCCTCAAATTCCCTTTTTTCTTACAAAAAAATTCAGTTAGAAAAATGTGCTTAGCCCGTCATAGTTGTTGGATTTCCTGCTTTCGAAACTTTCAAACACAAAAGAGGCGAATTCTCTGCTTCTTCTCGACTTTAAATCACAATGTTCAAATAGAGTGGAGAATTCGGGTCGGAGATCTCATCCACACTGCCAAGCTCGTTTTAGTTCACCTTTTTGCTCTCGACATTGTTTGTCATTTTTGTCCCAAAAAGATTAGGGCAAGTTCGTCAAATTTTCAAGATCACAATGCTCGTTTTTGCAGCGAAGAGTGCAAACAAAGCTTGAAGGTAAAATGGGTTATTTATTTTTTTTGAAAAAAAAATTATTTTCTTGAGAATATAAACTCTAAGGTTTATTATGTACTCACCACCCGTTTAATGTTATGTTTCTAAACAATTCTTTTTATTCATTTAATTTTTTTTCAAGCTTTTAGTGCAAATTATTGATGGTGAAAAAATTGTTAGAATTTAGTGATTTAAAATTAAAGTTGAGTTTGATTTTGAATTAAAAACTAATAAAGAATCGACACGAGATTGAGTATGCGTTAAATGTATAAGAAAGAGATGAAAACGGAGAGTCAAAAGTAAAAAAGAACTTGAAACACGTGTAAAAAGTGAGAAAGGGCTTGGAACGAGCACATGAAGCAAGAAATGACTTGGAACGAGTGTAGAAAGCACTTGGAGCTTTTGGGGTCGCGATCCCACTTTGGGCAGAGGTTAGGCGCCACAACTTAGTTGTGGCTTGGGCCGTAACGGCACTGCGGTGCCAGAACGTGTTGCAATTTTTTATTTATAGAGATTTTAACTTCTTTGAATAGGAATTCTATTCCTATATGCGTGAACTTTTATTCTAATTAGAAATAAAGTTTTTAAAGATGGTTTAAATATTATATAAACACTTATAATTTTTTAGAATTAATCAAACATCAAAAGCATTAACAAGAGAGAGAATAGAGAGTTTAGGCAGCCTTAAGGCACTAAGTGTGCAAGTAAGGGTGTCATGAGAGTACTTAAGTCATGAGTACGCAAAAGAGCATTCATAGATCCTTTATGAGAAGCTTTGGTTCTTGATGTATTCCTTAAGAGTTTTTTTGTGTTAAGTTTTTATGACCTAGAGTTCTTTGTGAATTAAATAAAAGAAGTTATGATCTTGTGATCCATCATGAACGTAGACATTTATTGTCGAACAATATATATTCTTGTTCCTGAACTCGTGAGTGTAGGACAACTATTGGTAGTGTACATATTTGTTTTTATCAATAAATCTGAGGTATACTTATGCTCTGATAAATATAAAGTTTGACAAACTTTGGTGACTTCAATACCAAGAAAATAGTTCAATTCCATTAGTTTTTTTAAAGCAAAAGTTTCATTCAATTGCCTAATAAAATGCTGTAATAAATCTGAATCATCTCTAGTAATTATGATATCATCATTATAAATCAACACAGTGATGATATCATTTGAACTTTCCTTATCAGAAACTGAAATATCAAATTTCAAATTGTAAAAACCCCAAGTAAGGATAACCTAAGTTTGTCAAATCAGGCTCTAAGAGCTTGTTTTAAGCCATAAAAGGCTTTTCTATAATCTGTATATATAATAAGGTTTACTATGATGAATATGTTGGGATTTGTGCTCATGTACCATCCCAATTTTATATAAATATTATATTTCATATTTATGTAATAAATAAACATTTTATTAAATCGCTAATTATTTTTATTAGGTAAGATGCTTGTAATATTTCAGATATTTTGATTTGAAGGAATTTAGATCGGGTTTAAAGAGTTAGAACCTTATTTGAAATGAGACAAAAATATGAGAATATACTTATAATGATATAATTATAAATAGTTGTAAGCGTTGAAATATCATTATGTAAATATGTTCTTGAATTGTTTGTTCCTAATTTATTTCTACTGATGCAGGATCTGTCGAGTGGAACTGTTTTATATAGATAGGTGTATATCTATATCTGGCTCATCCAGATGATTAATCTGAGCAAACCATGAGCTTAGTGGAAGCTCATATAGATATACAGATATTCAGTGAGGTCTGGATACTGAACAAGACTCAATGAAGACCTCCAATAGATATCCTATAAAATCGCTAATGAAAGGTCTTCTTGAGTTGAGTAGTATTCATGGTCCCTTGACCTGAGAACCATGATGGGCTTGTAAGTATGCACCATACTTTGGTTTCACACATATCACAGACCTTTCATGGTTTGACCGTTAGGTGTCGCTAGGTATAGTCTGATGCTCATGGAGTCCGGTAAGTGTACATTTAGAATCCTTCAACTCATATGGGTGAGTTAAATATCCAGATGCTTTAAGATTATATTTCATGAAGTCTTATGGTCATAAGCATTAATTTTGAAAAAAAATTTCTCATGGTATAAACAATATTGCAAAGAAATATGTGGATACTGTTTATCAGAATACTAATCAAAGAGATAATTTTATGGTTAAGCAATAGAGGACTTGACGGTGTTGTTTTATGTCTTCGCTCTTTCAGGATATTAATGACAGAGGAATTATACGGATATGGATTAATCTATTCCGTGAGATAAAATGGGTGTGAGCCCATGGAGTCTCACTATATGAAGTGTACGCGTTGAACACTTAGGTAGCGCACCAAATCGAATTGTTCAATCTAATTTTTTTTCAGAGAATATGAATTTATTTTAGAGTCTCTCGGGGAGTAGTTAAGGTTTAAATATTAAACCTAAAATTGTGCCAAGTGAGACTTGACACTTTTATCTAACTATTGTATGTCTCAAATTGTGCTAATAATTTGTATGGGTACTAAATTGAGCATTGGTAGATATAGTTAAAATTTAAATAAAATAATTATTATTTTGTTTAAATTTAATTAATTAGCCACTCATTTATTTTAGGGTCTCTCAGGGAGTAGTTAAGATTTAAGTGTTAAACTTAAAATTGTGTCAAGTGAGACTTGACACTTTTATCTACATAGTCTATGTCTGAAATTGTGCTAATAATTTATATGAGTACTAAATTGAGTATTGGTAGATATAGTTACTATTTAAATAAAATAATTATTATTTTATTTAAATTTAATTAATTAGCCACATATTTATTTCAAATTTTTTGAAAAATAGTTAAAATTTAAGTGTTAAACTTAAAATTGTGTCAACTAAAATTTGAGACTTTTATTTACTTAATGTATATATTAAATTGTGCTAATATTTTATAAGAACATTAAATAAGATATTAGTAAACAAAATTATTATGAAAACGAAACAATTGTTGTTTTATTTTCTTAATCGACATTAAACTACATCAAATGTATATATTTCATTTGATTTTATTTTGCTAAATGTTAGTTTTTGATTCATTGAATCAAAATCAAATTACAAGTTGTTGTAACTTTATTGACTTAACAAAATCTAATAGCAATTTGTTAATTTTTTATTGATAAAAATGAATTGATACAAATTCAGTTGTTTCAAATTAGAAAGCATGAAATGGCATAACTTTAGCCACTAATAACCTTATGAATTTGTCACCAAATTTAAGTAGGATGACTAGCCTTTTTATTTGCCTTGTCATCTTGTTACACTTGTCATTTTATTTTATTTATTGAATGGTTGATTAAGTAGCAGTACTTGCATATATATAATGATCGTGAACTCAAATTTTGAGTGAATAACTTCAATTTCTTTTAGAAGTTAAGTATTAACCTTAATAGTATAAGAGATAGAAATTTAATACAAACAAGTGTTGTTTTAAATATTTTGAAAAGAAAAGTTATTATTTTAGATTAAGGAAGTCCATCTCGTCTCTAATTAGAATTATTCAAAGTACGCTTCGAGGGCGAGTTCTTTAATTTTATTAGTGTAATAAAATTATTTTATTGTGTGTTATATTTTTGCTGCATTACATGTGAGACATGTGATATTTTAAATTATTTAAAATGTACACATTCACATGTAACATGACGCACATGCATACAACATCATTAAAATAATCATTTCAAATTTATTCATGTAAACTACTTTACTGACATCTTTATTTAGGAAAACATTATTGATATCTACTAGTCTAAGTTCTATCATATAGTTACTGTTAAACTTAAGAAAATCCTTATTGTGTTGGCTGTCACTATAGAACTGAATATTTTAATAAAATCCACACCGATGTTTAATGAAACCCCTTAGCTACCAAAATGGCTTTATGCTTGCTTACACTGCCATTTGGATTTATTTTCACCTTAAACACCTCATTTATGTCCTACCACTTCAAAATAATGCTTATAAGAAACTAAGGTCTAAATATTATTGCTATGTATTCATCAGTCATTGTTGCCTTCCGTTTAGGTATCTACAATGTTGAATGAGCTGATTTTAGAACTTCATATGCACTTGTATTTACTTGTGCAGAGTATATTTTTAAACCTAGTAAGCATTGGATGTGTGTTGTCCACTAGATTTTACACACATTCTGAGTTATAAAGAGTGTTTGGGTTGTGATTGATGTTATTTGGTAAGTTGTACTAGAAGGCAGTGTTTGGTTAGAAGAAGAATTTAATATAAGCTAGTTTTATTGTGTGTTTGAAGTTGGTGAAGTGTAAGAGATGTCTGTGTTTAGTATTTATATCAATAACATCTACGTTGAGAATTAATGTTAATTCACTACTCATTTTCAGAATTAACTACATGATTTGTGTTAGCATGATTAAAAGAAAAGAGTGTTTGAGAAGTGTAAGTTACATAATATTCATTCATATAACTAACTATCCCGACAAAATGTACAGGTTGCAGAACTTGCATTGATTCTGTTACGGATGGTTCTAGATGATTATATTAGAGTATATAAGTTGTATTTTCAGTTCTTTCATAATTGTAAGGGAAAAGAATTGCTGGATCCCCTTAATTTAGTCAAAGTGCTTTAAACACCTCATAATTTTAAAATTACTTAAAAGACCCATGTTTGTTAGTGTCTACCGTTTCTTTTCATAAACAAATTGTCAAAATAATACTTAATTCATGTTCTTTTTCTTTTTATATTTCCATGCATTTTTCCTATCTTATTCTTCTTCTTTTTCCGTGCACTTCTTCTTTTTTCTTTAACACGGATCTTCTTCATTTTTTTCCATAAAAAATATGGGAAGAAGAAGAAACTGAGGAAGAAGAAGAAATGAGAATTTTTTTATATAAAAAAATAAGAATATTATTATGAATACCTTTAAAGTATGACTTAATTATAATAATATCTAATAATTTAAAAAATAAATAATAATGCTCAATTATTAGAGAATTTTTGTTAAAGTTAATTGATAAAAGGGTAATGTCTTCATTTTTAATACTGTATTATTTAAACACTCTTTATCTGCGTTCAAATACTCTTTATTACATGTCCAAACACTTTTATTCTTATATATAAACACTCTTATTTCTGTATTCAAACACCTTTAAAAAAAACCATTTTTTAAAAATATTTATTACTTTCTACTCTTCTTCTTAGGAAATAATAATGGCTAAGGTAGCTGATGCAATAACCAAAAGAAAGGTTGAGACAAAAAAAAAGAGTGCTTTTGAGAGCTAAGTGAAAAGAGTGATTCTGATTTTCGTTTAGATTTTTCACATTTCCCTTTCTGTTAATCCCCGCTTCTTTGAATTCCTTCTGCTAATCATTTGGCTTTCAAGAATATGATTTTTGGGTTTTTGTTTCAAACGAAAAATGGATAAAAAGTAAACTTAGAAAGGTTGTGAAAGCCAGGTGTTTTCAGAATCGAGATCCAAGTTTTTTTATATTTTATTTTTGGGTAAATTTTAGTGAAATCTTCTCCCCCTCTCTCTCTTTTCCCCTTATTATTATTATTTTGTTTAGTTGAATCAGCTTAGAGGGTTGTTTTTGATCCCACATAGTTTGGTTTTAGGATCTTTGAAAATTATAGGACCTGTTTATTTTAAACTTATTGATTTGAAATTTTAAAAAACTTACGAGTTAATGAGTTAAATTTATTTATTTATTAAACATGTTTTGGTAAAGACAAAAAACAAAAATTAAAAAAGAAAAGATGACACAAGATATTTAGCGATTTAACTTAATTCAGGCTTACGTCCACTTTACCAAACTTTAAGATTATTTACATGCACTATCTATTAAGGTGTTTATAAAAAAACTCCATAACCATTACAAAGAGTAAAAAATAACAAGTAGTGTGTAGAAAAAAAGTCTTTTATCTCAAATAAAATAGTCTTGTATAAAGTCAAAAAGTCTTCTACCTTCTCCCAAGTCTTGAGACAAGTCTTCCTTATATAATCTTGGTTTTCTTAGATTCTTTTGTGTTTATTTTGTTGAATTTTTGGTTATTTTTAAATAGGTTTGATCTCTTGGTATAATTTAAGAGATATCTTTTAAAAGAGTGCGATTTTAAGTTAAAATAGTAATGATTGCCTATTTAAATAACTTGAATTGCCTTTATTCTTTTTATTAGGGTTTAACATAAAATCTAGGGAACAAAACCTCTTTGATCATTTTTTTATTCTCAAAGCTTTAAGACCTGTTCTTTAATTTTGACAAGAATCAGGTTGTTTTTCTTTGCTTTTTAATAAATTAATCTTAGTGTTGATAAATTTTAATGTATTGAAAAAATAGCAGCTACAATGAATTTCTACATTAGCTGACCAGTATAGGGAGATCCCTTTGAGGTGAACTTAATTTTCTACTCTTTTTTTTTTTTTTTCTATTTCAACTTCTCAGTAAGTTAGGTTTACTGGTTTTTGGTGCCTTGGCCGCCGTTAAAAAGCCTCTATAAATTCAAAAGCTGACAAAGCAATTGTTGACGGAGATTCTAATGACGTTTATAAATCTTTAGACCACGTTGAAGATGACAAGTCCTAGCATCACTATGAAGACGGAGCTAGCCTTGGGTAATTTTCTCATGGGAAACGGAAATTTATTTTTTCAAAAATTGATAGTGAAAATATGCAGATTTGGCTGAAAAATTGGCGAAGTTACTGAAAAACTAGGGAACCTCGTGGATTTAGGTTTGTGACTTATGCAGATTCTTCTATGATTGATATTGTTATTCAAGACCTTCGTCGGAATTAGATTTCCATTGGAGATTGTTTCAGATTAAAAAAAGGCAGTAGTTTAGTGAAAAACTTATTTTTTTGGCATATTAGAATTGTAATTTTGTTTATTTTGATTTTTAAAAATTAAAATTATGTATTTTTTTTAAATTCATAATTTGATTGTAATTTTGTTTATTTTGATTTTTTTGTAATTAAAAAATAAAAAATGAAATGAGTCTGCCTCACTAGGGGGAGAGAGGAGAGAGAATGAAATATATATTTTTTTATTGTGTATATATGCATTTATATTAAAGAAAAATTTTATTATTATTAAAAAGTCAAATTGCTTGTGGGAAATTGTGCATTTTATTTATTGTGTAAGAGTAAATAGTTATTTTATTGTCTTTTTAAATTTAAAAGAAAAATTAGGTTTTTTTTATGTAATTCTGTTAATTTTAATAGGTTTTTTTTATGTAATTCTGTTAATTTTAATAAAATATTTTTTAATAGATGAGTATTATTATTTATTTTTTAAATTAGTGAGTATTAATAAAATTAGGTGTTATCTTAAAGATATTTGTAATAATATCTCAAAAATATAATTCAAAGTGAATTTGATATTTATTAGAGAATATGTGAAATTGGATTTTAATTTGGGGGAAGGTGGTGGGTTGAATTTGAGGTTTTTTTTTTTGTTTTAAAAAATTAATATTTAACTTTAATGAGTTTGGAATTGATGTTGAATTTAATTGATTTGGTGAAAGGAGAAGAAGAAGGAGAAATTAATTTTGTGAAAGAACAAGAAGTTCATCCATTCGTTGGAGCGTTGGTAGCCGTTGGATGAGAAGATAATGAGGCAAGGGAAGATTGAAGATAGTGGTTGTTGGAATGCCGATTCAATATGGGTTATGTGTTGTTAATAGACTTCTTAGAAAATGTGAGAAAGAGGAGAAAATTTTGTTCGAATAATTAAGTTATAATTAATTTTTAATTAATTTTTTTAGTTTTTAATTATGAATATAAAGTAAAGGAAAAGAAAAAAGAAAATGGAAAGAAGAAGCATCCAGAAAAAATGAAAAGAAGAAAAAAAATAGATTTTTTTTTCAAAAAATTAGAATTTTTTTCTTCTAAAAAATGGAAAGAAGGATGGAGAAGAAGAAATTGTGTTAGGGATAAAATTATAACTATATATTTTTAAAGAAATTTTTTGTCAAAAAAAATGATAAATACTAATAGACGAGGTCTTTAAATAATTTTAAAAATTAAGAGAGTTTTTAAGGTATTTAAACCCAACTTAAAAAATCTAATTGTCATTTTCTTTAATTATAATTCTAAGTATTCAACAATAATAATTCATTAAACTTTTTTTTCTCTAATTTCTTCATTTACTAAAAAATTTTGAAAATTAGATGACTAACACCAAATTTACAAACTTTAATCTTTGAATCTCATCTCAATAATTTTATGATTGGTTAAACTAATTTATTCAATTTTTCAACTCCAATCAAGCTTGATCATAACAATCATCTGTTAAGTTCTTGTTTCAGTAAGAGATAATGATCTTAAAGATTTGTTAATTGAAGTGAGAAGCTGTCCCAATTGATTCATCACTCAATCAAGAACAAATCTAAAAATCTCACTTAGCATCAATCCATTTTGCCAGATCTAGAAGAAACAGGAGGTTTTGTTGATAAGTGGGCTTTACTCAACCATGAATGAGAATGTCATGAACTCTGTACTTCATTGCAAGTCTTCGATTAAAATATGGAGGTATCTTGAAAAGATGTTTGAGAGTCAACCATTTGCTAAGTTGCATAACTTAAAGCTCAATTGCAAACACTTTAGAAAAATAAAGAAACCAAAAAGAAAAAGTTTGCTGAACTGTTATTGTTGAATAATCTAAATTATAATTATAAAAGAACTAAAAGTACAAGTTACGTACTTTAAACTAATCATCTAGAACCATCCGTAACTTAATCAATGCAAAATTGTGCAACTCGTACATTTTGGCAGGAAAGTTAGTTATAGCCTCTTTTATATAAGAGAAAATTTCATAAATAATTTTTTTATTATATTTTTTTAATCAAATTAAAATTAAATATATTTTATTAATCAAAAATTTATATTTTGAACACATTTGTCTATATATCATATTCAAGATACTCTCACCCGAAAATTATTAAAATTACCGAAAATTATTAAAAGTTATTAGATCAAAATTTTTGAAGTTATCATTGCATAAATCAGAGCTTATACAACATATTTTTCACTTCAAACAAAGGAAATGACTGAATTTTAGTGAGTTTTGTTTAACTTTTGAAAAATTTAAATTTGTTTATAAAATTGTTAGAATTTGTATTTGAAGCTAGAAATAGATGAAATTATTAAATTTTATGTGAAAAATGGGTTTGAATGGTGTAAGAAATGTTGAAAATGGGCAAAAAATGAGAATTTTGGGTCGATATTCGCAATGCAGACGGCGGCCAGAGTGGCGGCGGCGACCGTTGCCAATCTCGGGGCCATCTTGGACCCGAGATGGCCCCACGATGTGCGTTTAACAGGCGCATCGCGGGCATCCGCGATGCCGCACTGTTCGTCACGTGGCGCGATTTTTTTTGAATTTATTTTTTAAAATTAATTAAATTTAAATTAATTAAATATATTAATAAAATTACATTAATAGAATTTAGATAAATGTAATTTTATTTAAATTAAATAAAGGAAAATTTTCATAAATTCTATTTAGAAGGAATTTATCTAATAGATGACAAAATTTGCTTAAATGACTCATTAATTTTGGTTTGTAATATTTTTTATTATTATTGTGAGTACCTTATGTAATTATAATTATATATGATTATTTTGATTTTAATATATAATTAATATTGATTAATATTAATATGTTAGTAATTAATTATTAAGTTTGGTTTGATTTTATTATAATATGTTGATTAATATGTTAGTAATTAATTATTATAATGTATTATGATTTTTATGTATGTTAAATTAATTATTTATGTAAATAATATTTCTTTGATTATTAATTTTCTTAATATTAATGTATTTTGTTTATTTTTTTTATTGTTACAGGAAAGAGAACGTATCAAATAAATATAGAATTCCAGAACATATATTTTTTCGTGCATCAGTGACGGCTTATGCTAAGATGTGGGGTCTACATTGCATTAAAGATAAATTGACAACAAATCAAAAAATATTATTTAGGCAGACGTGTATGGGGTATTTCTTAAATATGTTAGAGTTGACATTCTCTGGTATTTTGGTGCACGAGTTATTGTTGCGTGAGGTGCATACCTCTAATTTAGAAGATGAGATGCGGTTTTACATAGGGAGGAAACGCATCCATTTTAGCCGGCAGGAGTTTGTACTAATCACTGGACTACAAATGCGAGACTACCCTCCCACCCAGCAGCTGCATAGGAAATTGGGCACTCGATTATGGGATACATATTTTTTTGGGGTAAAGAAATTATCTTACATATTTCTTGATCAATGGTACGCACGTCTAAATTTGGAGAAAATGGACGATGCAGATGCAGTAAAGTTGAGTTTATTTTATTTTGTGCATCGTGTTTTGATTCCACGTGACGAGCGTAGTGGAATTTAAAATTTTGTTCTATGTTTAGTGGATGACCTTGATGAGTTTAATAAGTATCCATGGGGTAATATTGCATGGACCGTACTTCATAACTCACTTAAGAAGGCTGCATTCCAAAAACTCGAAAAAATAAAAAGGAAAAGGTTTGCATAGAAGAAGTTTGAGAGTTACAACGTATATGACTTTTCGCACGCATTTCTGGTACGCTATAATTTTCTTGTACTTAACTTTTTGATCTTAATTATATATTTTGTTTGTATACGTCAAACTTATATTTTAAAAACAATTATATTAGGTATGAATTTTCGAGGCAATTCCAGTGTGCGGAGAGATTTTTGGTTATCATAATGGTGATCGCTTCCCTCATATTTTGAATTGGACGACTTGAGGGACTCCATTGTTCGATGAGGTTCAGGATACAATATTAGAAAAGGATTTGATATGTGTTGATATGAATGAAAAATATATATATTGGTTTATAACTTTTATTTTGTTTTAAGCGTAACTTAATATGGTTGGTTTATTTATAGGTTCTTTCGGTACATCGTAAATTAGTACCAAAAGACCATGAGAAGAAAGAGGCAATTGTGCGCCTGGTTAGACGTGTAGGCATTCCAAGCGAAAGTTATGCTGGGGACTTATCAAATATGTCTGATTTCAGCGAGAGCAAGCGCTTCAGGACCTATGCCCATTTTAGCGACCCTAACGATGATGTTATGGATATGGAGGGGGGTTTTAGATATGAAAGATCTTGGCAACCTCAGTTATTTCCTTAGCCTTGAAGTACTATCTGACTCTACTGGATATTATCTTTCTCATGCTAAATATGCATCTGATCTACTTGCTAAAGCTGGGTTGACAGACAGTAAGACTGCCTCCACTCCTCTAGAGCCTAATGCCAAACTCTCATCCTCTGATGGTACTATTCTCAGTGATGCTACCCTATATCGTCAATTGGTTTGTAGTTTGGTTTACCTTACAGTTACTCGCTCAGACATTGCTCATACTGTTCATGTTGTCAGTCAGTTTATGGTCGCTCCTCGTATTTTTCATTATGCAGCAGTTCTTCATATTCTACGTTATCTCAAAGGTATACTTTTTTACGGTATTTATTTTTTGGCTCACTCTCCTCTTATGTTACGAGCTTATGCTGATGTGGATTAGGCTGGTGATCTTACGGATAGACGATCAATTATTGAATTTTGTCTTTTTTTGGGTGATTCTCTTCTTTCATGGAAAAGTAAGAAACAGACAGCCACTGCTCGCTCGAGTACTGAAGCTGAATACCGTGCTTTTGCAGATACTACTTAAGAAATTGTCTGGCTCCGCTGGCTTCTTGAAGATATGGATATTTCTTACACTGGAGCTATACCTATTTATTGTGACAATCAAATTGCTATTCAAATTGCCCACAATGATGTATTTCATGAGCGTACTAAACATATTGAAACAGATTATCACTTTGTTCGGCAACACGTTTCTCAAGAAACTATCATGCTTCACTCCATCTCATTTGAGGAGCAATCTGCTGACATCTTTACTAAATCTCTACTTCCGCGCCATTTTTATGCTCTAGTTTCCAAACTCAAACTTACTTCTACTGCGCCATCTTGAGTTTGAAGGGAGGGGAGGTATTGAAGAATAATTCTAGAATTATTCTGGAATGATTCCGAAATTATTCTTTTATACTCTCCTACCATATATACATGTTATTAATGTAAAATATTATTTCATTGTGTATGTTATTTTCCTATTTTGTAATAAGGTTACAACCTATATAAAGGCTTCATTGTACAGTTTATATTTATAGTGAAATATACACATTTTATATTTCTCACACGTTGGAAGCCTCATTTTGAACTTGTATCTTTAGATTTTCAGTGTTCTCCCAACTCTTAAAAATTTGATGTGTTTTCGAGCTTTTTCCCCCCTTTTTTAAAGCTATAATGTAAATTGGTAGAAATAAGTAATTGGTAGGAAGTTATGTGTCTCAGTCTTTAATAAGAAAATTAATATTAAATTAATCTTAGCTTTCGAAAAGTTTGAAAGCCACGTGTTTTAATCTTCTCCTTAAAAGATTAAGAAATTTTAAATTAATAGAGAATTCGAAATCTTTAAAAATAGAGTAATGTTACATTTTTTTGGGTGAAAAAATTGATTAAAAATCATTTGAATATGATTTTAAAGAGCAAGATAAGAGCGTTGAGTACGCGAGAATTGAAAACGGATGCGAAAAAAGGCAAAAGACGCGAGTGTTTGTACTCAGGCATGGGCGTCGTGACTTTAGGTTGCGGGCGCCGCAGCGCTTAGGCGAGAATGCCCAGCGCCGCAGTGCTAGGAGCTGGGTGCTGCAACACCTAGTGCGGAATTTGTTTTCCATTTTTTTAGACTTGTTCTGTCTCCTAATTGTTTCAGGATTCCCTAATACAACTCCCCACACGTTTAGGGTAAACTTAGGTCTTCTTAAAGCCTATATAAAGACTCTTTATTGCCTTGTAAATATAATCTTAGTGGCATCTTAGTGAGAAGACACAAATCTTTGTGTTAGAGTGAGGTCTTTGTGATTTTTAGTGAGAGAAAATCACTTGGTTGGAAGAGAGAGTGATTACTTTGTGAGTCTTTATTGTAAAATGCATACTTTGGAGTGTCTTGAGATTTAATAATAAGAGTGAGCAATTTTAATATGTAGTGGACGTAAGTAAGTTGTAGAACCACGTAAATTCTGTGTGTTCTTCTTCTATCTTTTTCTTTTTAATTTTCTAATTGCTTGTTCTGCGTTATATTGCTTGTTTGTGTGCTTTCGCTTCAACACTTTTTAAATATTATTTAATTTTTTATTTTAAATTAATGTATCAAAAATTATTAAATGATAAAATTATTAAATTTTCAAAGTCACTCATTACATTATTTCACAATTAGTAATTATTTGATACATCGTAGAAAATAAAAATTTTAAGATTATATTTGAGAATTGTAGTATTCTTGTAGTAACCAGTATCTATAACTGGTAAAAATATGTATATATATATATATATATATATATATATTATTTGTATATGAGTGATCTTTGATTTATATATTGTTATTAGTAGTATTTTTTATAGGTTAAGGATATACTATTAGTATTGAGTTTATTTACAAGACTTTAGATTTATTTTAGGGACCAAATTGTTATACTTTGAAAGTTTTGGGGGCAAATTCGTAAATACTAAAACATAACCTCTTAGTATAAAAATATACTTTTGAACCCTAATTTACCCATTTTTAGGTCAAGCCATCCCTTTAGAGAGAGAGAAGAGAGAAATAGAGGGGAGAGAAAGAGAAGAAGAAGAAGAAAAAGAAGAAGAAGAAGAAGAAATTGGAATTTTAGATTTTAAGAGGTATATTACAACCATTTCTCAATTTATTGGTATTAATTAAGTTAATTTCTTTAATTTTTGATTTCTGAAAATATGTATAATTGAGGATTTGATGTGTATGTCGTAAGATATTATGAGGATTGATGATGATCTATAAGATAGCTTGATAAATCATAATGAATTGTACAATTTCTACTTGATAGTCTCTTGATCCAAGAATTTTATAAATTGTTGTGATTCGATTATGGTTTTTAATTTTTAGTATATGAAATTAGACATATTTAGGATCATGTGAGATTTTGAATCGATTGAAAATTTCGAAAATAAATTTTTTAGTGAATTTACCAAAATGACCCTAAAATTTTAAAAATTTCATGTGTAAACAGTATAATATAGTGGAAAATAATTTTTGACTTACTAAATGATCTTTAAAAATTATGAATTTATGGAATATTATAAGTTTATATGTCTAATATGATATAATTGGAATTGAGAATTTAGATCAATGTGGTTGAAGTGTTATGATTTTCTAAAGTGTATCAGTTCATTGCAGTATTTGATTAACAGATTTTTTAAGCTATAGAATAAAATAGTTTTAAAATACTTTTGGCAGTGATTTGGAAGTAAAATATTTATCATGAATTGAGATATGTGTTAAGAGTAATTATGTGATAGTTTTATAATTTTTGAGTTAGTATATGATTTTATAAAATTGGGATATTGAATACTATTCAGTAAGTATCTTGATCCTGTCAGGTTAGTAGTTTGATTTCGATGGTGTGTATGGAATAAATTGTGTAATAATTTTGATATAATATTAATATATAAGAAGTATATATAAGTCAAGAATGGTATATTATGATTTTGGAGTAATGAGACATCATTTGATATATTAAATTTTTTTGTTAAGTGTAAGTAGTCAGAATGACAGGTTTTGAGAAACCAAGTATTTAGACTAATTTGATGTGATAAATGCATTGTGTAAAATTTTGTAAGCTATTTAAAGTATTTTGTGTGAATAGTGAGGCTTATGAAAGGATTAATCTCCATTGATAGGTTAAGGAGATTTAAGCCTTATAGCTGAAAGTGTTAAGAGGTAAGTATACTAGACTTTTTACCGAAATTACAATGAACATAGTAAGTGTTATGATTGATTTTGTAAATGTGGTTAGAAATATGTTTATGTTATGTCAAAATATATTTTGATATGAAATGTGAAGACACATGTTTATGAATGTGAGTATGGACATACATGACATATATGTATTTTTAGAAAGCGAGCTTTTAAAATTAAATGTGTTTAACAAAGAAAGCTTTGAAGTGTAATATGTCAATGAGAAAAATTTTGTATTTTGAGGATGCTTGAACTCACTGTTGACTTAATAGGCATTTTATGTGATTTGTGGAGCCTTTATGTGTGGCATTTCCTTCGGGATTGGTGTATGTTATGTGTTCCGTATGTAGGGAGGATCCTATTGGTACCTAAAGGAAGAGTGAGTCATCGCATTCGTGTGGTGGTGTATTGGTGCATGTGTAATTTAATACCTCACTTGTACTATTCCTCTCATACGGTATGCCACCTACGAGTGACATTTGGCTCATTATGTGATATGTGATATGTAAGTCCTACTAAGTAGTAGTTGAGTGATGGTATTCCTATTATATGTTTTGAAAGAATGTGTAAGCGCTTACATGATATGTGATTTGATGAGATTATGATTTTGATTGATCACAGCATATCATACATATGCATTGTGTACATATATGTATTTGTATTTGATATATGAAAAACTAGTATGCTTACTGAATTTTATACTCATTATAGTTTATGGTGATTTCAGATAAATATGATACATATGTGCTTAGCAGATTTAGCAAGGCTTCTGCTGTTCCTTGGGTTCCCTAAATTGCTAAGTTGCTGTGTGTTTCATTTGGGGACACGTGAGATAAGATATTTGACTTATCCTTATTGAATAAATACTTATGTATTATTGTATTGTGTGTGCTTGGATTTAGTTTAAGTTTCACCAAGTGTGGTTATGGATTGAGTTTAAGTAAGAATTTGTAATGAATATTCTGGGCTTTCGGTAACAAAGTTGCTACTGGTGACATAGTAGAGTGTTAATCTCTGAGAAAACTCTGCGTATCTTCGGTTTAATAATTGTCTCAGTCATAATTTAATTGCTATAATTCTAAAAGAAATTAAAATGAATGTTTAAATATGCTCAATAGAAGATTATGTGTATATGTTAGATTATGAGTTGATTTTTAGTGTTGAACTTATTAGCAACTTGTTAAGAATTTTTATGTTGAATTAAAGTTTAAATTTTTGTGTAATATTATTTATGAGTGCACTTTATTGAATGAATATAAATGATGTCGTGTGTCGAATCTTTTGAATTTAAGGCGTAATAATTCTTCTTAAAAATATTCAAATTTTCTTTTTGTTTTTGTTAAAACGTCCGGCTTTTCTTGAGAAGATATTGTGAATAGTGACCGAAGTGGGCAATTCATTTCTGTTGATCAATTAAGGCAGAAAATGAAGAAGCTGCAATGCAAAGATTAAAAAACTTAGACAAACTTATGGAGAATCTTATAAAGCTTTCATGTAAAATAAGTTGGTTCCCGTAATAGAAAACATCTGTGAAAATAAAAGATTTAAGAAGATTTAACTCATGTGATTGCAGACCGAATCAACATAGATAAATTTGTAAATTCTGCAGCTATTGCCAATTTTCATGAAAAGGTTATGAACTTTATTCATTTTTATGATATATCAATGAACAATACCAGTCAAAATTCTTCGGTGGAACATTTTCCTCTAGATAAAAAATCACTTTTTTTTTAAATCTTAATTTTTTTTAAACAATATTAGAGGTTTTACCGAATTCTTATATTTAACCAAATAAAATTACCTCAACTATTTTAGAATGGCAATATGTCGATGTGTTTTTCTTTTTATTTTGTAAGACATTTGCAATAATTTTTAGAAAACATGAACAAAAAGCTTAAGGATATTATATTATTTGAGATATCTTATGAAATTTATTTTATAATTTTTATTATATTATTTTAAAAATCTGCTTAAAATCTATTGTGTCCTTTGCAAATTTGTTAAGTAATATATATCTACTTGAGTAAATCTGGTTATTAAATTTTAAACCTTCAATGCGTTTGTGAAGAATTTGTTGTTATATCTTTGAAGTAGATGAGTTTATATATGAGTTTAAAAATATTCGTTCAAAATCTAATTGGTTGCCCTCCTTATTTAACAATGAGTTTATTGTATATTTATAATTATTCTTAATATATTTAACACTTCGAGAGTCCAAACATGACAAGTCTCTAAAGTACAGATGAAACAATGTGCTTAGATTTATTTTTTAAATTTTTTTAAAAGGAAGCTAATTTGAATAAACCTTACGAGGTTTTTAATAATTTATCAAAATTTTTCGTAATTCAGCAGGGTAACTACCCAAGTACAATACATAGGGAAGTAGTCAAAATTTTAACCATTGCAATAAAATCCTTCAATGCCAACCCTAATGTCTATTGCTCTAGAATCGCTGATCCTAGTCGCATTGAAGCAAAAGGGAGAAATCAAACCACTAGTCTAAGCAAAGCAAATTTATACCTATCATATTTAATTGATGATAGCAACTAAAACAATATCATGATAACTAAGCCATCTTTCTCAAATCTCTTTTGATGGGCATTTTCGTCGTTGCCCTAAATTAACAAAGCCAAGGTATAGAATCTAGATATCAAGCTACATATAATATATAGGTTGGTTGAGAAAATGAAATAAAGCCGTCTCAAACTTTGAGGTCTTACCTAACTACGTTACAAACATAATACGAGCTAGCACATAATTAGATATGTGAAGTGAGTAAAAGAATTAATTATAGATACTTGTTTGAATGACTTATTAAAAAAGAGTTTGTAACGTATTATTCTTTTATTAAAATAAAAATTTTGAGTTAAATTTTTTTTTTTTATAAAAAATAATAATAATGACAATATGTGAAGTGGTGAGCTACCTTTTTTTTGAACTTTATATTGTCAATATTTTATCGGGTAAGTTAAAAAATTTGTCATAATATAATTTTTATGATGTCGTAAAATCTTAACTTGTAAAGGCTTCTATCTATAATTCATAAAACTTTTAGTCTATTTTTACAATAATGAAAGAAAAATACTTGATGTATACTAATTTTAAAGCTTTATCCCCTTCCTTTAGAGGTAAGGGGAATGAAATATCATGAGGTAAATTATAGATCGAAGGGGAATGAAATACCACTAATCTAATGACGGAAATTATAGACCAACCATTTAACTTGAATAATTTGATTGATTGATTTATTGTTGAATAATCTAAATTATAATTATAAAAGAACTAAAAGTACAACTTATATTACTTTAATCTAATCATCTAGAACCATCCGTAACATAATCAATGCAAATTGTGCAACTCTTACATTTTAGCGGGTAGGTTAGTTACAGCCTCTTTTACATAAATACTCATCTTGACTTAGTTTGCTTCAACTGGACCCCACACTAATCCACGTCAGCAACCTTCATCTGTTCTCATCACCTGCACTTCTTATGCCTTCAATATGCGATGAACTTTGGCCTATCACTATCTCAAAGCAATTGAAACTGCAAATAACAACTACGTAATGTATGTCATTCACCATTCGTTTGAATCTGATTGAAATTGAAAATTGGAATAATTAATGTTTGTACATTCAAAGTTTGATGTTCTTAAAGCTTCTATGTTGCTGTTTATCAATTATTCTCTTTTGTTGGAAGCCTAGTTTTGAACTTGTATCTTTAGATTTACAGTGTTCTCCCAACTTTTAAAAATTTGATGTGTTTTTTGAGCTTTTTTCTTTTTTTAAGCTATAATGTAAATTGGTAGAAAGAAGTAAGAGGTAGGAAATTATGTGTCTCAGTCTTCGATAAAAAATTTAATATTAAATTAATTTTAGCTCTCGTAAACTTTGAAAGCCATGCGTCTTAATATTCTCCTTAAAAGATTAAAAAATTTTAAATTAATAGAGAATTCGAATTCTTTAAAAATGGAATAATGTTACATTTTTTAAATGTTATTTAATTTTTTTATTTTTAATTAATGTGTCAAATAATTATTGAATGTAAAATTATTCAATTTTTAAAATCACTCATTATACTATATAGTGATTGTTTAAAACATCGTATAAAATAGAAAATTTAAAATTATATATGAGAATTATAGTATTCTTCAAAAATATTCAATTTTTCATTTTATTTTTGTTAAAACGTCCAACTTTTGTAGAGAAGATATTGTGAATAGTGACCGAAGTGGGCAATTCATTTCTGTTTATCAATCAAGGCAGAAAATGAAGAAGCTGCAATGAAAAGATTAAAAAACTTGAACAAACTTATGGAGAATCTTATAAAGCTTTCATGTAAAATAAATTGGTTCCCGTAATAGAAAACGTCTGTCAAACTAAAAGATTTAAGAAGATTTAACTCGTGCGATTGCAGACTAAATCAACATAGATAAAATTGTAAATTCTGCAGCTATTGCCAATTTTCATGAAAGGTTATGACCTTTATTCATTTTTATGATATATCAATGAACAATATCAGTCTAAAAATTTTTAGGTGGAACATTTTCCTCTGGACAAAAAATCACTTTTTTTAAAATCTTAAATTTTTTAAATAATAATAGAGGTTTTACCGAGTTTTTATATTTAACCAAACAAAACCACCTCAACCATTTTAAAATGGCAATACATTGATGTATTTTTTCTATTTTGTAAGACATTTGCAATAATTTTTAGAAAACATAAACAAAAAGCTTAAAGATACTATATTATTTGAGGTATCTTATGAGATTTATTTGTTAAGTAATATGTATCTATTTGAGTAAATCTGGTTATTAAATTTTAAACTTACAATACGTTTGTGAAGAATTTATTGTTATATCTTTGAAGTATTTAAAAGTATTCGTCCAAAATTTAATTCATTGCCATCTTTACTTAACAATAAGTTTATTGAGTATATTTATAATTGTTCTTAATATATTTAATAATTCGAGAGTCTAACATGACAAGTATCCAAAGTACATATGAAACAATGTGCTTAGAATTTTTTTTTAAAAAATATTTTTAAAAGGAAGCTAATTTGAATAAACTCTACGAGGTTTTTAATAATTCATCAAAAAATTTTGTAATTCAGCAGGGTAACTACCCAAGTACAAAATATAGGGAAGTAGTCAAAATTTCAACCATTGCAATAAAGTCCTTCAATGCCAACCCTAATATCTATTGCTCTAGAATCGCTGATCCTAGTCGCATTGAAGCAAAAGGGAGAAATCAAACCACTAGTCTAAGCAAAGCAAATTTATACCTATCACATTTAATTGATGATAGCAACTAAAACAATATGATGATATCTAAGCCATCTTTATCAAAATCTCTTTTGATGGGCATTTTCGTCGCCGCCCTAAATTAACAAAGCCAAGGTATAGAATCTAGATATCAAGCTGCATATAATATATAGGTTGGTTGAGAAAATGAAATAAAACGGTCTCAAACTTCAAGGTCATTAAAAAAGAGTTTGTAATGTATTATTCTTTTATTAAAATAAAAATTTTGAGTTAAAATTTTATTTTATAAAAAATAATAATAATGACAAAATGTGAAGTGGTGAACTATCTTTTTTTTAACTTTATATTGTCAATATTTTATCGGATAAGTTAAAAAATTTGTCGTAATATAATTTTTATGATGTCGTAAAATCTTAACTTGTAAAGGCTTCTATCTATAATTCATAAAACTTTTAGTCTATTTTTACAATAATGAAAGAAAAATACTTGATGTATACTAATTTTAAAGCTTCAAGCCCGTCCTTTAGAGGTAAGGGGAATGAAATACCATGAGGTAAATTATAGATCGAAGGGGAATGAAATACCACTAATCTAATGACGGAAATTATTGACCAACCATTTAACTTGAATAATTTGATTGATTGATTTATTGTTGTTATTATTTTTATAAATACTAAACTTACAAAATTTTGATACAAAATTTGATTTATTTTATGTAACTATTATATTAATGATAAAATAAAAATAATTATTATTAAAAAAAATTGTCTACTCCCACAACATGTAAAGAGACTAAAAATTTTGAATTGAAAATCTCTTCTAAGTTAAACTTTACCTACATTTTTAAAGATCTTTTGCCATGCTTTTTGTATTAAGTATAAATGAACAAGATCTAGTCTTTTATTATTATTATTTTTAATAATCACCAATCACATATTAATAAAAGATTAGGTGAAAGTTTAACTTAGCAAAAAATATAAATTCAAAAATTTTAACCACATTCCGAGCCTATAAAAAGCGAATGTTACAATAGAAAATGTGTAGATAATTTCCTCAAGTCAAAAATGGAGATTGGTATTGTTTCAAAAGAAATTGTGAAACCATCTTCTCCAATCAATATGAAACCCTTCAAGATCTCCCTTCTAGACCAGCTCACACCCACAACGTTTTCTCCATTGATATTTTTCTATCCCATGAAGGATATCCACCACTTTAAAGATACCGAAATCTCAACTCAGTTAAAGAAGTCACTCTCAAAAACCCTAACCCATTTTTACCCTCTTTCTGGAAGGGTGAAAGACAATCTCATTGTAGATAATTTTGATAAAGGTGTTCCATTTATCGAAGCCAGAGTTAATGGTATTAATCTTTCTGAATTTCTTCAGAAGCCACAAATGGAATTACTGAACAAGTTCCTTCCATACCCTCCATTTTGCTACCAATTACCAGACCTAGAAGTACCCCAAGTTGCGGTACAATTGAATATCTTTGATGGTGGAGGAATAGCGCTTGGTATATGTAACTCTCACAAGATCATTGACGGAGGCACAGCCAGTACCTGGTTGAAAACTTGGTCCAGCATAGCACGCGGGGCTTATTGTGACGAAGTAGAAGTAATGCAAGATACTGACTTATCAAAGGCATCAACAATGTTTCCTCCACTAGAAGTTTTACCGAAAGACTATTTGTCATTATTAGAAAACTTTTGGAGTAGAGAAGGAAACTACAAGACAAAGAGATTTGTGTTTGATGCCGAAGCCATAGCCAATCTGAGAGCTAAAGCTACGGATCATGAACACACGATGAATATGAAACCCACTCGCTATGAGGCACTGTCTGCTTTCATTTGGAAATATGCCACCATGGCGTCTAGATCAGCCCCATCAGCATTCTGTTGCCAAAGGCCATCTGTCTTTAACCAACCGGTGAACATACGACGACTAACAAAACCACGAATGCCAACTGAAGCTATAGGAAATCTCGTGATGATGTCAAATGCGATTTACAATTGGGATGATCATCAGCAGAAAGAGGGAGTAAAGTTGCACGAGTTGGTGGCACAAATAAGAATAGCCAAGGCAAAAATCAAGAGTGATTCGGTACTAATTCCTCAACATGTTGGTGATGGGATGTGTATTGCACTTCGTGATGCCTTAAACCAATTAGAGAAATTGTCAAAAATAAATCATGACGTGTTCATTTTCTCTAACTTGATCAGGTTAGGTTTCAATGAACTTGATTTTGGATGGGGAATTCCCATTTGGACTGCTATGTTTGGAGAAGCCGGTGGTTCAGGTTTCGCTAATGTGACCTTTCTTAGAGAGATTGGCAGCGACGGTAAGGCAGTGGAGGCATGGATCACATTTGAAGACAGAATCATGTCAATATTGGAGAATGATCCCCACTTCATGGCTTTTGCATCTCTAAACCCAAGTATATATAATAATAATAATAATTAATAGGGAAATTATCCCTGAACTTTACCATAATTATCATTTTCGTACTTAACGTTTTTATGGAACCCCGTTATCCTTCTGTAGGTAGCTAAACCACTTTAAAGTAAAATCATGACTATTATGGAGGTATCGATGTGTTTTTAAAATGATAAGAAATAAAGTTGTGATTACTACATAATATAGGGGATAATTAGTAATTTGCCTTGTTATTATTAATTTAGTTTAAAGGTTAAAAGGAATAATGAATCCTTAAGTAGCAGGTGGATGAGTTTTAATTAAGAGTTATGTTTGTCAATTACGATAATATTGTATTGATTTTTAACTATAAAAACCAGGTTGTTGCAGTTCAATTACAACGAATAATTAATAATCCAGTAATCTATTGGTTTTTGGTTCCAGTAAAGTTTCATCACGTCGTTTGGTCTCTTTTGGTTCCAGTAAAGTTGGGAACTATTCCCCATGCCTAAAGGTTTTTATATTCTATATTTCTTGGATGCAGAAGACGTCCAACCGGTGTGAGGTGGAGGAATTTGCACTTACCTCGAGTCATTTTAGGTTATATAACTGGAAACTAGATTTTACTCGACTCTACTAAAATTCATTCAAAAGCACAAGTTTAGATTAGAATCTATGAACTTAGCTGGGAGTATTCGAGTCTTAAAATAATTATGAGAATTGCACGAAAAGTTAACCTTCCCCTTCAATTAAACAGAGTAATAAGAGAAAGAACTCATAGTTACTATACAAAGGTTCATGTGAAAGTTGATGTTTTTGAAATTCTACCTACTTTTTTTACTATTGAACGCAATACATATGACTTTCAAGTGGAGGTGATTTATAAGAATTTACTGCCTAAATGCTCTGGATGCAGCTCAAGTGGTCATGAGATTAATGCATGTCGTTTGACTCAATCGAAGAATATTGAGGGAATACATGGCAAATCACTTCATTCAAAGTCTTGGGTAAGAAAAAAAGAAACAATTACAAAGTTTCAGCCAAGAAGCAGAGAGATTTGACTGAGGCTGATGCTATTAAACCTTTGATGGTTAATTATAGGACCAAGATTAACGTGACTGCAGATGATAATGCTAATAGAGGGGATACTATAGTTGTGAAGGAAAAAAAAATGGGGGATGGAATGGGGAGTGTAGCTCTGAATTGTGAGGTCCTTATAATTAATGGTAAGGATGATATGCAAATTGTGGATGATAATGTAGTTTCTACTTCTCAAAGCAATATGGTTAAATCTAGAGAAGAGGATGGTAGTGAACCTTAGCTGGTTAATGAATTTCAACCGGTTGAGGAAGAATTAAAATCTGAAGATGAATTTATGTTCATGAGCATAAAGTGTTGAATGGCGATTGCGAGGGGAATTCTAAGGTCGAAAATAGTGTTGACAAGGGTTTATTAACAAAGAATTACAAAAGGTTGTGGGTATTTTCACCAAGCCACCAATGAAGGATGCATTTAAGATTGCTATTTCTATATCTCAGAAAAAGAGGTTGTGAGCCACGAAGAAAGAAATTTTAGTAATTTATAAATTGCATGGTTTAGAGTGCGATCTAAATCTATAAAGATTATCTATTGGAACATTAGGGGAGTGGCTAATCTCCAATCTCGAAATAAATTAACCTACTTATATTTGAAGCATAAACCATTGTTTGTGGCAATTAGTAAACCTATGATTGCTCATCATTTTATTTTAAATTATTTATGAAATTCCTTACATCTCTCTTTTGTAGGTCATATAGATAACAATCTTCCAAAGCTATGGATTTTCAAAGGTGACATGGCGACAACAATTAATATTATTTCTATTGGGGGTTTAACATGTTACAGTCAACATATCCATTGATTCTCATCTTTATAAGTTGTCTTTTATTTAGGCATGTTTACAATATGTTCAGAGAAGGGCTTTTTGGTCCGATCTGAGGTCTTTTTCCTGTCTCGCTCCTTGGTTTATGATAAGTGATTTCAATGCCACGCTCAGGGTACATGAGCAAATTAGTAGGGCTTTCTTAGTTCTTGTTCTTGTGCTGATTTTAAGGAATTAATTATTTCTTGTGACCTTTTAATAGTTCCCACTTCTGGTTTGTTTTAAACTTGGGCTAAAACTACGCTAATGAAGGTCACATAGAAAGAAAGTTTGATCAAGCTCTTTATACTCGTCAGTAACAAGAAACTTGGAGCTTCTCATCTTGTATAGCTCTTTCTTGCACAGTCTCAAACCATTTTCCTTTACTATTCTCATTCGACTCTATGGATAGGCTAGGTCTTTGACCTTTTCGTTTTCAATCGATGTGGAATCATCATCCAGTGTTTAAAGATATGGTAGCAGATATTTAGAATTTAATTTATTGTCATGGTTGTCCGATGTTTATGGTTACAAAAAAATTGCGAGTGTTAAAATCTTATTTAAGAAGTTGGAATTGGAATGTTTTTGACAATATTCATGAGTGTTTGAATAAAGCCCATAAATCCCTTGCTTCTATTTAAGAAGATATGGCTACAAATGGTATCACGGATGAGTTATTGGATGCTGAAGCTGCATCAAAGGTTAAAGTCCTCTATATTTCTAAGTTTCAATTTTAATATAGTGAGACTGAGCTAAAGTGAGATGGCCTAAAGAGAGAGATAAGTGCACTAATTTCTTTTACTCTTATGCTAAAATTTGAGCGGCTAAGTCTCAAATTAGAGGTTTGCTCATCAATAATGTTTGTAATGATAATATGTCTCATGTTTTATCTTATATTACTGATTATTTTTGTGATCTATATGCGAATTCTAATGTTTATCCATAATTGATTTTGCAGGGCTGTAAAAATATCCCTAAAGCAATTTCAAATGCAGATAATGCCTTTTGACTAGCATTCTTGGATGAAGAAGTGCAATTAGTGGTATTCTCATTGGATTATTTTGGTGTACTAGATTTGGATTGATTTGCAGGTTTATTTTATCATAATTATTGGGATATCATTAAAAAATATAGTCTCGAGTATTAAGCAATTTTTCATTCAGAGCTTCATTTGAACTAAACTAAATTCTAGCTTTATTGTATTGATTTTGACAATGGGGGGCTCTATGTGCTTACTGGGATGGCCATGAGTGGCCCAACGCGGGGTGTTGGGGTAATACAGACCACTAGGTGACATCTAAACCGTGTTCACTAAGGTGATGAGAGTCGGAAAGGAGCGCAACACATCCATACTCTATGCAAGATGCATGAATGCCTTTGGAGACCAAAGTCACTAGCCCGAAGAAAGTTAAGTCTTGATGAAGACTTAAATGGACTCAACTCTAGGTGGTAGAGTATTGGTGTAGATCGGATCCAAAAGCTTTTTTATGTGAAAGATTTTGAATCAAGGAAGGGTTTGTTGAAAACATGGTGATTCAACAATCTTGGTTGAACAAGAATTGAGATGAATACCAAAGTGGAGAGTTACAAGAAGTCTAGAACATGTGGGACATGTATGGAGAAGTCTAGGACGTGTGGGACACGAAAGGAGAAGCAAAACAAGACTCGAAGAAGTGAAGAAAATGCACATAGGGAGCACCAGGGCTGAGCACTGCGGCGTCCAATACAAAAGCCCAGCGGCACGGCGATGGGTGCGATAATGTCCAGCGCTGCAGCGCTTAGGGATGAGCGTCGCGGCACCAGAAGCATCAGAAAGTCATTTTCTTAACCGGATTTCAAGATTTAGGAAGTTTAGGATTTCCAAAATAAAATTACTCTTACTCCAACAAGGAATAGGGTTACTAGGCATGAAATAAACCCTATATAAACATTTGTAAACCCTTTATTTCAGATTAAATATTAAGAGAGACTCTAAGAGAGGGGAAAAACTGGGTAGACACTAAATGTTTTTGTGCACTAGGGTGAAACCGTCGTTTGGGTGTTCATTACTCGTGGTAGAGTAAGAGTACACTAAACATTAAGTCCTTTTGAGGGTTCTTCAATTGGGCTTTCCTTATAAAATCTCTATGGAGTTAATAAGAGACATTAGGATCCTTAGATCTACCGTGGACGTAGGTAATTTGCCGAACCATATAGGATTGTATTGTGCTATTTTATTTTCTGCTTTGAATTCTTATTATTTTGCTTGATAAACAAGTTATTCCACTGTGTAAGGAGGTTAGGGTTCTAGATTGAATCTTGAGTTTTTCGCTTCAACCTAATCTCAAGAGGGAGAAGGGCATTCCCTCCCTCAACAAACTCCTTCTTAAATTTGACTTCCGTTTTTCTTTTCTCATCCGTCTAATGCGTCCTCGACCTACTTTTGACTTCTCATTAGTCTTTAATTTAAAATCATACTTAAATATAATTTTAAATCACCAAATTCCAACAAAATCTCTTAAAAATAAAGTTCTCAAGCCCTACTAAATCCTCTTGTATCTTCACAGTTGCTCCAAGATTAGTCATTAGAATAATGTTGGCATAATCGTGAAGCATAGCATAAGACTTGTCAAAGTCAGAATCACCAAGCTTTAATGCCCTTTTTATAGCTCTATATAACCTTCTTTTACTGGTCTCAGTCCAAATCTTTTATTTAACTCAGCAGCCATCCCAGCTGATCCAATTCCGGGATTACTTTTAATAGTATAAAACAACTTCTTAGCAACCCATTTGCTGGTCACGTCAGCGTTCTTAAAAATCTTGAGGCAAGAGTGCTCTCCTCCTCGCATAGTTTTGATCATAAAGCTTATGTTATCAACTAAAACAGATGCATGTATCCTCCACTTTCAGTTTGGCAACCCATATTCAGCAGTGACTTTTACCTTCTCATTCTTTATAATATTCAA
Source organism: Ailanthus altissimus (assembly GCA_946807835.1). Classification (NCBI taxonomy): domain Eukaryota; kingdom Viridiplantae; phylum Streptophyta; class Magnoliopsida; order Sapindales; family Simaroubaceae; genus Ailanthus; species Ailanthus altissimus. The sequence continues at coordinate 986,623 of OX327709.1, forward strand.
CCCTCTGGGATAGCATGGTCTTTCGAAGCACTTTTAAATTCTTTGACACTGTTGAAAACTTGTCCAACTTCTAAATGTAGTTCATCACCTCCATACTTTCTAAATTGCCTGCTCTTTAACTCTTTTGTCATTCTCTCTATTTCATTTTCATGCTCTTCCTCACTGTCAATTGCAACTGCATCATCTCCACTCTCATAATCTGACAATTGTTTGTCATCAATAAAAGGTGATTCATCGCATAAATCATCCATAAATTCCACTTCTGACTCAGTTTCCTCTCTAAAAGCTCCCTGATACCTTCATCTGTCCATTAATGGAGTCCACACTTGGAGTTATCTTCAGTTTCAGCATCTCCCAAATCTACTTCAGGTTCTTGTTGTATGGTTGGTTTAGTTTCAGTTGTTTTGGACGGTATTTGTTGATCTGCATAAATTCTATTCATAGCATCAAACAGTTCCTCATCGAATTCATCAACCCCTTTTCCATGGAATGTTAGCAAGTAGAGTCTGAGGAGAGTTCTGTATATTTGCATTAGAAGCAGAACCAACGTGTGGCTGTGTTTGTGCTTGGGTGTTAGTTGGGATGGCATGAATAGGAGCTGCTTGTTAAGTTTATTCAGGCATGTACATAGGATTATTGTTGTTTGCATGTGGTATGCTTGAGGGTCTATAGTTTAGTGGTAGTTTGTTGTTTAGGCTATATTTGGTACATGCCCCCTCAAACTGATTGAGGATAAGGGTTGTCTATCAAAAGAGAGGCAATTTTCTTAATGGTTGCAGTTCCATCTCCAAATAAATCTCTTATGTCCCTTTTTCCACGAGCATGTTGATAAAGCTAATAACATCGCTGTCTGAGACCAAGTCCCTCTTCTCATTGACCATGGAATGATGCCCTTCAAATTAAATTGCTCTTCATTAAATTTATTCCTTCTAAACACATCTTGCATCACATCATTGGTAAGGGCAACTAGACCAATACATTCTATGTCATTAGTTCCTATATCCACCTCCTTTCCACAAAATTGAACTTTGATTTTGCATTCGCCCACCTGTGCAAAAACAATTGTAAAATTAGTGATCTGTATGGAGAACAATTTAATGTGATAATATAATGCTTTTAAAAGAACTAAAACCTAATGCCAGGGAAACCATTAACATTATAAAATAAAAGCTCTTTTCCAAATTAAAACCAATTCTTTCCATTTTAATACAATCAGCTGACATTTCTGATCATAGTCTTTTGAAATGCATGCACACACACAAAATATCAAACATAAGATATTAAGGTTAATTAAAAACCTATTGACATCAAACTCAGAGCATCAGAAAAGGACTATTCTTTATACCATTTATAGCCAAAAACAAATGAGCCATTAGCGCCAAAAGAAAAAGAAGGCTCACTGTCCCTTTTCTATGTAAAACCCATGAATCATTTTAGAAAAGGAACCCATATTACTTTAAAGTAAACTGATAATCAGACATTTAAATAATTTATCGCACACTGTCACTTGAAAAAGTACAGAGAAAGCTTAGACATGCAATGACAATACATTTACCCACATTTACACCAAAACAGATCATACACTTGTAATGGAACCCAAACCCATAAATTCCAAGGCAACTCTTTAAACCATTTGCACTAGAAACTCCCCTCGTTCTAAAATAAACCCAATTTTTTTTTCATTGAGAATAAAACGGACATCTAATTTCATACGTTTACAACATAAAAAAATTACATAGCTAAAAAACTAATAATGGACCAAACATTAAACCTTTTTAACAAAAAGAAAGAAAGAGAGAAGAATTTTGTAAAAATTCATTTATACAGCTATGTCTAACAAATTTGATTCACTTGTTTAACTAGCTAGCGTGGAGTAATCTTTTTAATAGATTTCACGTCAAAGTTTTATAAAAAAAATTAGAAAGATATCTAAAATAATTGGATTTAATTTATAACAAGGAAATAGTAGTATAAGATTGGTATGGATAGGAGAACATTAGTGAAATGGGCAAACTACAACAACAATAATAATAATAATAAAGAAAGTGAAAAGGATTTGTCGAAAGTTGACAAGTTAACAGGGTATAAAATTACGAACTCACTAAAATTTTATTGATATTCCCAGTTTATTTGATACTCAGCTCAAATTGATTCGGAATTCAACCATTAAAATTGAATCTAATTAAAATAAATTGTAGAGTTTTTAACACAGCAAAATACATTGAATATACAAATAATGAAGTAGAATACACAATCAAGGATAACAACCAAATTAAAAACTAATTAATGCAGTAAAAAAAATATAGAAATATTTAATACCAAAACATAAAATATGTGGTTCGGTAATATGCTTACATCTACAGTAGATCAATGATCCAAATCTCTTTTATTTTAAGCTTGATTACAAGAGAATTAATTTTGGAAGATTAAAAAATAATACAATTTAAGTTTGGAGTTCTAAGATTTATTGTGCAATATTTTTTCTGAGTGTTTTTGAGTTCTATCTCAACTTTAAGCATAATGAGATATTTTTATAAAGTCCAAAATATTCAAGCATTTACAAAATACTAAAACTTTAATTTGGGGATGTAATGAACAGTGCTAATGCCGCAACACCCAAACTCAATGTTGCAGCGCTGACATTTTTATACCCTGTTAACTCATACTTGAGAATTTTTTTCCTGTTTTCTTCTGCACTTTCGACACTGTTCCATTGGTTTTCCACCTTTTTGAGACATGCTTCTAACTCTAACTTGATTCCAACTTATTCTTGAATTTGTTCTGAACATAACCATCATATTAAACATAATTTTAGATTACAAATTTCATAAATTTCATAAATTCCCTCATTGATACAAAATCACTCTAATAACTCAAAGAGAGCAACCAATAATCCATTCTATCCACATCACAACCTTAATTGTAAGTTGTGATTCTAATTAAGTCCATACACAACCTAAACTTAATTGCGAGCAGCAGTTTAGTTAATATATTAGCAGGATTCTCCGACGTTAAAATTTTATAAAGACTAATAATGCTACTCTGCAAATATCCCGAATGAAATACATCATAACATTAATAGATTTTGTTCTTTCATGAAACATCTGATGTTTGCTTAACTGTGTGGCATTTTGGCTATCACAATACACAGAAGTATTAACTTCATTCATAGCCAAAAGTTCAGCACAAATACCTTTCAACCATATAGCCTTCTTATTACTTCTTCTAATGCTATATGCTCGGCTTCAGTAGTTAATAGTGCTACAATATGGTGCAATATTGATTTCTAACATACGTTACATCCAAACACTGTGAAGATATACCCAGATAAAGACCTTCTATTATTCAGGTCACCTGTATAATCTGAGTCCACATAACCCTTCACTATTTCACTACATATGCCAAACCTTTTAAACAGCAAACCATTATGTGACGTCCCCTTTAAATACTATATCCATTTCACAGTCATCCAAAACTCCTTTTTAAGATTAATCATATATCTACTTATAATACTTATTGCTTGTATTATATCCGGCCTTATGCAAACCATAACATACATGATAGAACCCACAGCATTAGCATATGGCACCTTAAGCAATTGTAGTTTATTTTCTTCAGTTTATGGTGATTGAGATGTCGATAGTTTAGAATGCATTGCCAATGAAGTTGACACAGTTTTGGCATCCCTCATTCTGAACCTGTCAAGAACTTTAAGTATATACCGTTATTGAGACAATAAAATAACATCACTGCCCCTTACTATATCCATACCCAAAATTCTTTTAGTTGGCCTTAAATATTTCATTTCAAACTCACCACCTAACTAATGTATCTCTTTTATATTCTCACATGCTATTAACATATCATCCATATATATAAGGAGATACATACGCTTACTGTTATTCAATATTTTGAAGTACACACATCCATCATACTTACTCCTTGTAAAGCCACAATACAGCATAAAATCATCAAATCTCTTATATCATTGCCTCAAAACTTGCTTCAGCCCATATAAAGACTTTTTAAGTAGACAAGGATAATCTTCTTTCCCCAATTTTTCAAAACCTTTCGATTGTGCTATGTATATTTCTTCTTCAAGTTCACCTTGAAAAAAAGCTATCTTTACATTCATTTGTTCAAAATGTAAATTCAAATTTACACACATGGATAATAAAATATGAATGTATGAGTGTTTAACAATAGAATAAAATATTTCATAAAAATCAACCAATTCTCTTTAAGTGAAACCTTATGTAACAAGTCTAACCTTGGACTTTATAGGCTCAACACCTAGAACCTTATCTTTAACCTTGTAAACCCATTTGCATCCAACTACCCTCTTGTTCTTTGGTTTCACCATCAATTTTCAAGTCTAATTCCTTATAAGAGAATTAACCTCTTCTTCTATAGCTTGCTACCATTTAACACAGTTTATACTCTTCATGGTTTCATCATATGCTTTTGGCTTATTATATTCTATAAGTAGTGTTAAACCATAGGCTATCAAATTTGTATATCCATACCTGTTCGATGGTCGAACAACTCTCATTTGCCTATCTCTAGCCAGTTGATACTCTTCAAGTTCGCATTTGGAGTGCTAAACTGCAGTGGTGCTATTTTAGATGAACTTTCAGGTTCTTATTCTTCATATGTTTCATCATTTAAGTGCTGAGTTATAGGAATATCAGATTTCAAAAATCATATTCCACTTCATAATGTTCAGTTTTAGATTCAAAAATTAAACTTAGCACATCTTACCATGCTCGGGCTTGCCGCAGCGGCTGCTCGTGCAACAGCATTGGCAAACGATAGCATGGGACTCAGCCCCCACTCTATGGTTTCGAGAAGGTCAAATTGCCCACGATCAAAAGAGACGCCACCACAGTTGCCGGAGGTAATCCGTCCGGTCAACGATGGAGGGGGTGGCATGAGACTCAGGTGCCATGCATGCCCTATGCACTTGCCAACATGCATGGGGGTATGGGTTGGCATGGTTGGGTGTGGGCGCCGCCGCCCCCCCACTATGGGGAGGTTGGCACCTCCCCCATAAAGAGGTTTTAGAGACATTGCAGGTGTTGCAGGAGGAGACACACCTAGTGTCTGAGCTGTCATACCTCCTTTAAAATCTTGGTTAGAATGAGTTTTGAGCCAATTTTTTGCACAACAGTAGAGAAAAATGAAAGAGATCATAAGAAGAAAGAATTTTTAATTTTGGACAAGTAAATTATTTTTTATGATTTTTTTACTGTTAAAATTGAAGAAATTCAAAAAAATTTGAAGAAAAGGCAAAAATTAGTGAAACCTTTTTTGAGTGGTTTCTAAATTGCCAAACTGAATTTAGGAATGATTTAGTTGGAAATGGCACGGTAAAAAAATAAAAGGTTGCGGCAAAAACCTCGAACGAGGCCTTGCGGCGTGCAATATTGCCACAACAAGCAGCATTGCAGCAACAGCGGGCACACTATAGTGTGGGCGCGCCCAGGTTTATTGATTCATTGAACGTCACATCCTTATTAATGATACTCTTATGTGGATTAAGATCATTAAACTACACCTTGTATCCCTTAACACCTTGTAGATATCCAATGAATATCTATTCCAAGACTCTTTGTTCTAGTTTGCCTTACTTGATGTAAACAAATGCAGGGCATCCAAATACCCTCATGTGATTATATTTTGGAGTACTCGCAGACCATTTCTATTCTGGAGTCATAAATCCAATAGCTAAGGAATGACTTCAGTTTATCAAGTAAGCAAGTGTTATTATTGCCTCCCCAAAATGTCTTAGATAATCTGGCATTGGTTAGCATACATCTTACTCTTTCTAGTAAGGTTCTGTTCATCCTTTTTGCAAGTTCATTCTGTTGTGGTGTGTACCATACCGTTTTATGCCTTACAATATCATATCCAACACAAAAATTATCAAACTTGGTGTTACAAAACTCAAGACCATTGTTAGTCTTAAGTCTTTTGATTTTCTTACCTGTTTGATTCTCTACAAGTGCTTTTCATTTCTGGAATATTTCAAACACCTTCTCGTTGCTCTTAAACACATAAACTCATAACTTTTTTGAATAATCATCAATGAATGACATAAAGTACTATACACCAGCATGAGTGACAACTTGTGCAGGTCCTCAACGGTTAAAATGTATGTAATCCAGAGTGCCCTTGATGTTGTGTTCATCTATGTTGAACTTAACTATATGAGTTTTCCCAAGCACATAATGTTCACAAAACCCATTGGCTGAATTTTTTCCTTGCCAAATATACCCTGATTATACAGGCCCTTTATATCTCTCTCAGCCAAGTGCCCTAACCTCAAATATCATAATTTAGTCTGCATATTCTCATTATTAACAAAGAAAGATACATAACCAATAATAGCCTCTCCACTCAACATATACAACCTGTGTTTACGCTCATATTTTATTACAACCATGAAACTCCTAATTACTTTCAAAGCACCATTCTCACCCTTAAATGTACAACCGGACTGATCAAGCATGCTTAAAGAAATTAAATTTTTTTTAAGTTCAGGTACATGCCTCACATCTAACAATTCCCTCTCACTCCCATAATGTAATCTTAGCCTAATACTACCCATCCCAATAACTTGACAAGTTATATTATTTCTCATTAATATTTTACAACCAATATGAACAAGGCTTTATTCAGACACATATAGAAAGTGCATCCAGAGTCTAGAATTCACTCACTAGTTTTTTGTCCATTCAAATCAACTATTGTTTCTACAACTTCATAGTCTTATTTATAGACTGTAGCTGCATCTGCTTCAGGTCTCTTTCCTTGATACTTGGCTTTCCTTTTCGGACAATCCATTCTGAAATGACATTCTTTCTTGTAGAAGTAACACTTCTTGGATTTTTCCCTCGATTTTGATCTTGATAAATTTCTAGCTTTAGTTTCCCAACTCTTAGCGCTCCCCCTTACAACAAGTACAGCTACAAAATTTTATTGTTATTGTTCTGACTTCTTAAATAACTCCTTTGAGTTTAGAGCAGATATAACATCCTTTGTTGTCAATGACTCACTTCTATATAAAAAGAGTAACAATAAAGTGTTCATAGCTTTTTAGAAGTAAATTTAATAACAAAATTATCTTATCTTTATCACTTATTTAGACATTAACAGTCTCCAAATCAATGACAGTTTTGTTAAAGGAATCAATGTGCTTATTGAGTAAACCATCCTCAACCAAATATAACTGGAACAAATTTTTCTTCAGATACAACTGATTTATAAGAGACTTAGTCATATATAACTCATCAAGTATTTTCCACAAACCTAATGCAGATTTTTGTTTACCTACTTCCCTCAAAACTTCATCCGATAAACTCAAAATTATTTCACTACGAGTCTTTCTATTAATGGTTTCAAAATTCATGTCGGACTTAGATGTTGTAAGCTTATTACTAGTATTATAGAGTTTATCAAGGGTTTATTCTAGTTCTTAACTCTCTAATATAGCTAACATCTTAAGCTTCCATAAGTTAAAATCATTATGCCCTTTAAATTTCTCTACTTCATGTTTATGTGGTGTCATGTTCAACAAAAAAATAAAGTTAGATAGCCAATAGCAAGCTCTGATACAAATTTACACACACAAAATAAGTAGAATCGTACAAGCAATGAAGTATAGTACATAAGCCAACCAAGAATAACAAGTTAAACACAAGAGCTAAGTAATACATTAGAAAGAAATGCAAAAATATACCATATTAAAACACAAAATACGTGATTCAACAATGTTCTTACGTTTACAGTGTATCAAGGATCCAAGATGCTTAATTACAAGAGAATTTATTTAGGAAGATCAAGAAATAATATAATTCAAGTTTAGAGCTCTAGAGTTTGTTGTACAGTATTTTTGAGAGTATTTTCAAGTTCTATCTCAACCCTAGGCATAATGGGATATTTGTATGATATCAAAAATACCCAAGCATTTAAAAAATATTAAAATTAAAATTTTGGGGTGTAATAAATAGTACCAGCACCACGACGCCCAAACTTGGAGTTGCGGCATTGATATTCTGCATCCAATGCCTTGGCAATACCAAGACGCCTATATCTAGGAAATTTTCCCTTTTTTTTCTCCACTTTCAATACTATTCCATTGGTTTTTCACCCCTTCCACACATACTTCCGACTCCAACTTGTTTTCTATTTATTCCCAAATTTTTTCTAAATATAACCATTAGATTAAACATATTTTTGGATCACAAATTTCACACAAAAAAAAATATATTTTTTGAGAGCTCAAGCTTCAAGAGGAAAAAACAAAGTGAATAAAGTAATATATCAACAAACTAATGCTTAATTTCGTGTTATTAATAATTACATTAGTATCTTTTTGGAAAAAAGAAATTTAAATCTAATATTTTTTTTTATAGATTAATGCTAGATATCTCAAATTTTTATCCTAAATTAGATCACAAAAGTGATGTGTCAAGCAACATTAGGTGATGTAATAGTGAAAATTTCATATTTATTATACCCAATGTTTGTTTGACACATCACTTTTGAAATCTAATTTGGAATAAAAATTTGGAATACCTAACATTACTCTTTTTTATCAGGGATATATCCACTCAAATAATTTTAAAAAAAAACAAAAGAACATGATTTCAGTCAGAGTCAAATAATTAAAAACTACTTATATTCTTTTATTTAAACAAACTAATGATGCATGTTATTATAGATTTTTTAAATAAAAATATTTAAATAAATTAAATTTAAACCCAAAAAAATTAGGCGACTACTGGTAATCGGTGATCGCTGCTGCCGCCAATAATTATCAATTGGCCACCAGTGACTAACGGCGAATAAATTCAAACTTTATATCATCAGATTTCAATTTTTTAGATCTATACAATGTTGTAGTTGTTTTCATCAACAAAGTGCTAGAGGATGTATGCTACGGTGGTGACAACAGTATAAATAACCGATGTTCACCTGATCCTTTTTCCAAGTTTTATTTTTGTTTTTATTTTTAAATTTTTTATTTATTTAATTTAAAGATTTTTATTAAAAAATCAATAATATAGTGACACATGCAATTTATAACTTATTACAAAATTATACGTGTCATTTTATTTTATAATTTATTAAAAATATAACTAATTATATCATGACATTTGTCACTTTGTATTTAAATTAAAATTTGACACGTGTTGTCCTATAGTTGTGATATGTGATCTTTTAAGGATGTTAACTCGAAAAATTGACTTTCTGGGCTAATGAATTTTAAATTTGTATTCTAAGAACAAAATTTGGCCTCAATGACGAGCAATAATAAGGTGCATTTTGATTCAAGGGTCTAGAGTTCCTGCATCCACAATGAAATAAAGTTAGGTCTCACCAATGGTCTTTTTAGTAAGAACCTTACGATGCTTAAGTTAGTTAAACTTTGTATGTCCAAGGAAAATGTAGAAAGAGATGTTTAGGGCTAGTAGAAAAAGAACAAATCAAGTTTTTTTTTTGTTGTTGTAGAAACACCATTTGATAGTTAGTCGTTGTCATTTATTCCAAGAAATTTGTGCTTTATCTTTACCGTGATTAGTGGTAAACTCAGAGTTTAAGATATTAATCCTAATCTTAAGATTCTTGAGTTTTCTTTATTATGTTGTAATTGATAAGGATCCCTAAAGATAAGGGATCTTACTATTAATATAGATCTTTGAGTCTCTCGAGACTTAAAATGCCCAGAAAGTCTATAACATTTTTTTCGAGGTTGAACTTTGATACTAAGGAAGCCTTCACCTTACCCCTAGGTTTGAGTAGGTGAATCTCTGAATGCTTGCCCATTTTGAATTAATATGGGCCTTTACTTCTTTTTCAAGGTTGAACTTTTGTACTACGAAGCCCCGTCCTACCTTTAGGTTTAAGCAGGTAAATTTTCGACCCCAGGTCCCTTTGAATTAATTTGAATCTTTACTTTGGGCAAACCTCTCAAGGGATAACAAAAGGTAAATATACAAATTTACCCCATCGCCATTTAAACTGATGGAAATCGGCACATAATAGAAATCTTGATTTCTGTTTTAAAATTATTGGAATGAATAATTACTTTAAAAAAAAAATTGGGGTCCAACTCTTTTTCTTATATTTTTTAAGAGAATAATTACATATGATTATAAGTGATACTTTCATATTACAAAGCCGATACTTTGTAAACCAAATGTATAAACATTATCTAGTAAATTTATAATGCTTACGGAAATATATACATGACAACACTTTAGTTTATGTATTTACATACAAAAGTTTGTAAAATAGTACTTACACATACAAATTAGGATCATTTTTTAGTTGAACTTAAGTTTTACAAAATATTTTGATATGTGTGCATTGTATGGTGAAATCACTTTCTTTATTGCATTTTTTGTTTGTTAACTACTAATATTAAGTTGGTATTTACTCAAATAAAAACTTATACCAAGTAATAATCACATAACCTTTTGTTTTAGTAATAACAAAGCCTAACACCAAGAAAAAGCTTTTAGGGTATTTTGCATCACCAAGTTGTTATTAATAATTTTAAATTTAATAACTGTTATGGAAAATCATCTTTAGCAGTAATTCCATTAAGAATTACCCTTCACTCTGATACCACTAGTTATAGCATATGTGTAGTAATACCTTTTAGGCTAGTATTTAGTATCTTAACACCTTAAATGTTTTGCAAAAGACTTTGCCTACAAGTAACTAAAAATATAAAAAAATTATACACAATATTAAAGATAAATAAAAATCACCACAAGACACAAGATATACGTGGTTCGGTAATAAATGCCTACATCTATAGTGGATCAATGATCTAGCTTCTTTCATTAACTGTTCATAAATAATTATAATTCACAAAAAACTCTTAGATCTCCTAGATCTCCCAAATCACTAAAATCTCATAAATCACTAGGATCTCTCAGATCACTTAGATCTTACAATAAGAGATTTAACAAAGAATGCAACAAATTGCCAGAGCTCTCTCTCAACGAATCTGTCATCACTCTCTTATACACTTAGCACTCAAGTGATCCCATGACATATTCTCTAGTGCACTCACCTTTATAAGGCTACCTAAGCTATCTATTCTCTCTTATGTTTATAATATTTATGAATGATTAATTCTTAAAGGTTATAAGGGTTATATAGTATTTAAAAAGTCTCTATAAATCCTATTTCTAGTTGGAATATGAGTTCACATGTTATAGAAGTCGAAGACCAACTTTAGGGCGTAATTTTACCCAAAAATAGAGTTTTTTCAAATAAACATCATTGTGACTCCAAGAGCTAATGCTGAGGCATTCAGACACGACTTCGATCCAATGTTGCGACAGTGGTCAACATTGCAGTTTTGAGCATATTAAAACTAGTGCCATGGCGTTAGAATGCGTCAAGTCCCCTCTTATGCTTTCACGCCCCTCCTTATATCTGACTATTATTTTTTACCCTTACTCGCTTATCTAATGTGTCCTTCACCTTTTTTTTTGAAAAATTTTGACAAGCGAGAAAATTTATTGAATAAAAAAAAGATTACAGATCCTCAAAAGAACATAAAGCTAAAATGAGAGATTTTGAAAGGATCTTAGCTCAAGAAAACTAAATACCCTCCAACTGTATGGATAGATCCTCATGATCTAGCCCATACGAAATCTTTAATGAATACTTCCAGCAAAGAGTTAATGTCATAAACAATCGCTATAAACACAAGAGACTAAAAGGCCAGTAAGACATCAACATGAAATAATATACAACCATCATCTTCACTCCTTACCCATTGGATTCCCTTTCCACCTACCATATATCCCTCCAGTGCACACTTTCCCACAACCAGTTGTACCAACTAACAGCTCTAGTCAAGACAGCACATCACATAATGTGTCTCACATGGGATCCAACTCACCCAGCCTTGCATTAACATTATACCAAGACAGCCAACCACTTTCACAGTCGAATAAAATAATTGTGGAAGTGGACCACTTAATTCTAAAGTTGGAACAAAGACAAGTCCATCAAGCACGTGAAGAACAAAACCAAGAAAATGACAACCTTAGTGACACATCTTTTTAAGTTTACTATTAGCCACAATAAGGATGAAATCTAGCACATCATGAGGTCTAGCACATGTGTGTCTTTTGCTTTTATATCATGTTATGCTTTTAAAAAAGCATAATAATTATGTCAATCAAAGTGTGTTGGTTACTTTAATAAAGTATGGTAAATGTATTTGTAAAATAATTGTATTAAGTCCAAGTGTCATCAACTTTAGATGTTTTCTTCCTTCTATATAAGAATCCAAAAACTTACTCTGTAAACAAGTTCTGGCTTGAGAATTTAAAATACCTTCTCTTAGTTTCTTAAACATGAAATTCTAAAGACCTTTGAATTATCTTAACAGTTTGATCATATAGTTAACAATGTTTTGGTAAATAAATCTGATGGGGAGGGTCTCTAGACCTCGTAAGAGGTCATGTCCAATGTATATTCAACATATATCCTAACTTGAAAAGCTTGAATACTGATTAAGGCTGAGACCACCATAAGTCTCGTTGAAGCAAGAAAGTCAGTCAGGGCAACAGGTCAAAATCAATGGACTAAGACAGGGTTGGCTAGTGTACCTTTATATGTGAGAATGTCTTCATAGGCTTTGGAAAAGGCATATCTCTAGGTTTAGCATTTTTTTTTCATATAACCTTCATCGATAATAGTTCTAGCCCAAGTGAAAAATGGATCAAAAGTGGGAACTACTAAAAGATCACAAGTAATAAATTCCTGAAAATCGGTACAAGAACAAAGACTTGAAAATCCTCCTCCAATTTGCTCATGCACCTTAAGCGTGGCATTAAAATTACCTATCACAAGCCATGAAAATAGACCTCAGTTCTAGCCAAAGAGCCCGTCTTTGAACATATTGTAAGGCTGCATAGAAAAAAGATAATGGACAAAAGATGAGAATCAATGGATGTGCTAATGATAACATACTGAGACCCAATAGAAATAATATTAATTGCTGACACCATGACACTCTTGAAAACCTATAACTTTAAAAGAGTGTTATCTAAATGACCTACTAAAAAGATATGTAAGGAATTCCAAAAAAGAATCAGAAATAGAATGAATAGAAACCATAAGTTCACTAATTACCACAAACAATGGTTTATGCTTTAAATATAAGATAGTCAATTTATTTCGTGATTGGGGATTTGCCACTCCCTTAATATTTCGATAAATAATCTTCATAGATTCATATTACAATCCAAACCTTATGATTTATAAATCGCTAAAATTTTCTTCTTTTTAGCTCGTATTTTTTTTTAGATTTAGAAATAACAATCTTGAATTCATCCTTCATTAACGGTTTAGAAAGAATACCCACAACCTATTACAAATTATTATCCAATATACCCTCGTCAACATTATTGTCGGCCTTTGAATTTCCTTCTTGATCATAATCATCACCTCATGCTCAAGATCAGTTTCATCATTAGAATTTAATTCTTCATTAACCAGTTGAAATCCATTAACCAACTGAGTTTCACAATCATCCACTTCTTTAAACTTAAAAGCATGAGCTTTAACATCATTAACAATGGGTTACTTCTCAACCTTGCTAGAATATATATAGACATCACAATTCAGTTCTACACTCCCATTCCATTGCCCATCTTATCTCTATCATTCGCATTTATAAAATCCCTTCTATTAGCATTATCATTTACAACCACGTTAATCTCAGTATGGGTCCCATTATTATCCTTCAATGATCTAGTAGCATCAATGTCAGCCAAACCTATATAAGTTGCCTTAGATGTGATTGGTATCATCTCAATAGAACCTTTTGTACTTGTTTCTTCTTTCCTTACCCAAGCCTTTGAAGGAAACAATATGCCTCTTTTACTACCAATATTCCTCGTATGTGCCGAACGACATAAACTAATCTCATGACCGATAAAATTGCATCAGAGCCTTTAGATGGGAATCTCTCATAAACCATCTCTACTTGGAAGTCATATCCATTATGCTCTATAGTCAAGAATGTAGATATAATTTCAAAAACATCAACTTTTACAAGTACTCTTGCATAGTAACCATAAGTCCTTTCCCTTATTGCTTTGTCTAATTGAATGAGAATGCTAACCCTACGTGCAATTCCCATGATTAATTTGGGGCTCCAATAATTTCAATTAAGTCTATGTATTCTGACCTATACTTGTGCCTTTGAATGAATTTCAAGAAAGTATGGATCAAAATCTAGTTTTTATTGATATAACCTAAATTGACCTGATGTAAATGTGCAAGTATCACCACCCCACACTCTTTGCATGTCTTCTGTTTTCAAAAAATATAGAATATAAAAACCTTTGGGCATAAGAAATAATTCTCAAGTATTTTTTAGATGCCAAAGGCGATGAAGTCCAACTTTTAGACCATCCACTTTAAGTGGTTAAGATTCTTCTTTCAAAATAATTCAACCTATCAGGTTTGTCTTACTAAACTCCATGCACTTGTGATATTGATTCATCAATGTGAATGAAATATTAGTCACCCTTGATTGATGGAGAAGGAAGATGAGAATGGTGAGAGTCCAGGTCAGAGGCTGATGAGAGAATAGAAGTGAAAGATTTCTTGGCAATTACATGGTTCCGTGGGAGAAGGAAAAGAGGTCTCAAGTTGAGCTACCATGGCAGCCTCTTTATGCCTATCTAACAGTTTAACTAAATCACCAATAATCTCCATCAATAATGATATGCAGAAAACTCACCACAAGAAGAACACCATTAGACAGACGTCGTGTAATGTCGCCGGTGACAGTAAGAAAAAAGTTACAGATTGAATAACCAAGGAGGATAACCTGCTTGTAGTTCCGAGCAGAACAGCCTGCAGTAGCAGAAACAAAACCAGATGGCTGCAATCAGCAGTATAATGTTACCGGGACAGTATGTGGTTGCCAAAGGAATGGCGGCGCCATAAAAATAAATCAAGCAGAAGGCAGCAGTTGAGCAAACAAAATTTGCAGAAGCTAAACGGAGCTGCAAAGAGCGAGTCAGGGATGAGCAGTTCGTGGTAGCGGGAACAGTGTGTGATGCTGTAACGGCTTTGTAAGAGGCCTGTAAAAGGCAGATCGAAAGTGCTAATCTCATAACCACTTAGAATCAGTTGGCCAAAAATGAATAAATCTGATGAAATTCACCGGATCGGGGAGAATTCTTCAACTACAGTAGTATTATTACTGTAGCCAGAGTCAATCCAACTTTTTACTCACATCCATCATAGGAAATATAAAAAGCCTACTAGAAGGAAGATTAGAGAAAAAGATGCAAAGCCTAGAAGGAAATAAAAAGAGAAAATCTATAATCGGAAATGAATTCGCAAGTTACTGTAGCAAACTCATCTCTGAGTTACTGTAGCAAATTTGAGAAAAAAATTACTATAGCACCAATTCTCTTTCCTAAGTCTTTAATTTTATCTCAACTCCTCGTCGAATTCCAATACAAATCAAATTTATCTTTAATTTTAAATTATTAAATTTTAATTTAACAATTTTAAATTTTTGTATATATCATAATAAAAAATTAAATGGTGGTATAACAAAATAGTAGTATCAAAACTACCTAAAATTTTCTCCTCTTCCACTGTTCCACACTCTTTTTTTCCCACGCAACTTTCTTTAAAAACAATAGTTCATACAAAAATGAATATCACTCAATATTATTAATCAAATAAATAGAAGCAAGAAAGCTCTCTCCATCTTAGCCGTTGGTGCAAGATTTCATTGTGTGAAGAAAGAGGGTGGCAAAAAGAGAGCCTCTTCCAATTCTAAAATCCCCTTCTTCTTCTTCATTTTTTTTTTTTTGCTTCTTATAGTGGTAATAAATTAAATATAAACCTAACCCTCATCTCCTTTTCCTTTAAAAACCACCCTATTTCATCTCCTTTGTCTTCACCATCTGCTCTTGACCTCACTTTCTTTCTATTAAAACCAAAACCAAAACCAAACCAAACCCTCTTCTTATGTTTTAAAAGCTTAGTTAGCATACTCGCTTACCTTTTTTATTTCTTTTTTTCTCTTTTTCAGTTTTTCTCAGGAGGGAATTAGTTAAGGTTTTAAGCCACCAATTTCCTTAACTGCAAAATCTTTTTTGGTTCATCTGCTTTTGTTTCCTTTCATGATCTAAAGCTCTTGTACTTTTATTTCTTGGCAGTGATGATGGGCGCTTTGTTCCCCAACTCTCTCTCGGTTGCACCAAATAAATTCATCGGAGTCTTTGAAAATTGTGACCGGTGCTTGCCTAGGAGGAAGAGGAGCATAATGCATTGCCATGGTGGTGGGCAAACGACATGGCCCGGTGGCGTTTCTTCGGTTCTGAAAGAGAGATCGAGTTTGGTTAATTCAGATCACAATGCTGCTTTAATGGATGATGGAACTGGAAGCTTAGTTTTATCTCCAAATGGGAACAAAGGCCAAGCTGAAATTGTTGTAAAAGATTTGGTGCCTTATGGACCAACCACCTCTTTAGTAGAATTAGAAGAAGGCATTGGCATCGTCAAATTTCTCAAAGGCAAAAGTTTCTTTGTTACTGGCGCAACAGGGTTTCTTGCAAAAGGTATTTATTTTAGCGTACATTTTTTTTAATATAAATTTTAACAGAATGGAAAAAAATTAATCATAATTTATGTTTCTTGGTCCAGTTTTTATAGAGAAGATATTACGAACAGTGCATGATGTGGGTAAGATATTTGTGCTAATCAAGGCCAAAAATGAAGAAGCTGCAATGGAAAGATTGAAAACTGATGTATGTTAACTTTTAGTACTTTTGTCATGAGTTTAACTATTATTTGGTTGGCGTGGAATCTAAGTTAAATCTAATTTATGGGTTGTGTTTAGATCATTAATGCAGAGCTTTTCAAGTGTCTGAGGCAAACATATGGAAAATCCTATCAAGCTTTCATGTTAAGCAAGCTGGTTCCTGTGTTAGGCAATATGTGTGAGAATAATCTTGGGCTACAAGGAGATTTAGCTGATGTGATTGCAAAAGAAGTGGACATAATTGTAAATTCTGCGGCTAATACAACTTTTGATGAAAGGTTATGACCTTTATTAACTACTTATTATTATCATACAATATATGCATTAAATTGAAGACACATAGGTCCCTGCGGTTAATATCTAGGTCATTAAACTTTTATATTGTGAGATAGACATGTGTGACCATTTTAGAATTGCAGATATGATGTTGCTATTGATGTTAACACAAAAGGACCTTGTCGACTCATGGAATTTGCAAGAAAATGCAAGAAAATCAAACTCTTCGTGCAAGTATCAACAGGCAAGTATGCAAAAAATAAATGAATTTTCTCGTTCCACCCGGATTATTTAACAGGATGATCTTTTACCGCAGTCAAAAGTATACATCAATTACTTTTATAATTACTATTAGGGTTTTCGATATGGAGTAGAAAATAAAATCTAGTGTTACCTTAAATTCTTTCTTTGAACAGCATATGTAAACGGGCAAAGACGAGGAAAGATTATGGAAAAGCCATTCTGCATGGGAGATAGCATAGCAAAAGAAAATTTCATCTCCAAAAATGCACCAAGGCTTGTACCAACATCGGATGTCGAAACTGAAATAAATTTGGTTATGGAATCCAGAGAATTCTCCACAGATAATGAAGTGTCTCAAAAGAAGAAAGAATTGGGTTTAGAAAGGTGACATGATTATTACTCATGATATATTTTTCTCTCCTTTTATTAAAGATATAGAAAATTAAAACAATCAATTCCTATTATATTTATAATTACAATTTATGTTTTGAATTAATATGTTATATTTTGTGTCAGGTTAACTTTCAGTTTATATAAAAGTTCATTATGTAACATTTGTAATATAATAAAAATAGTCTTTAGAAATTTTCAGTTTTTCTTTAATTTTTTTATCTTTATCTTTTTGAAAATAGTATTAGAGTATTTTCTTATCTTTTCTCACACATTTATTCTTTTTTAACTTATTTTGGTACCATTTGTCATGAATAAATAAGTACTAATAATTACACTTAATGTTCATTGATTAGGGCGAGAAAATATGGATGGCAAGACACTTATGTATTCACGAAAGCTATGGGCGAAATGATGATTGATAACATGAGAGGAGAAATACCAGTAGTGATAATTCGACCTAGTGTTATTGAAAGCACTTGCAAAGAGCCATTTCCTGGATGGATGGAAGGAAATAGGTATTCTCTTATCAAACCATTTTGATTAATGACATTAATTTTGTAATTGCTCTAACATAATTAATTTTGAGATCTCGTATATATATATTATTTATTATTTTCCCAGGATGATGGATCCAATAGTTTTGTACTATGGGAAAGGGCAGCTCACAGGATTTTTAGTAGACCCAAATGGGATTCTTGATGTAGTAAGTAAACATATATGTATTAATCCACCATTAATTTCTTATTATGATTTGCTAAAATTACAAGTTTGATGTTTAAGTAATTATTGGTGCATGCAGGTCCCGGCTGACATGGTTGTTAACGCAACATTGGCAGCAATAGCTCAGCATGGAATGATCCAGAAACCAGACATCAATGTCTATCAAATTGCTTCATCTGTTGTGAACCCATTAGTGTTCCAAGATCTTGCCACACTGCTTCATGAACACTACAGTGCTTCGCCGTGCTTGGATTCGAAGGGCAAGCCAATTCATGTGCCGTCGATGAAGCTCTTCAGCTCCATGGAAGATTTTTCTGCTCATCTTTGGAGAGATGCTATTCAGAGAAGTGGGATGACAGCCATGGAATCTTCAAATGAGAAGTTGCCTCTGAAACTTGAGATTATGTGTAGAAAGTCAGTAGAGCAAGCAAAGCACTTGGCCAACATATATGAGCCATACACATTTTATGGTGGAAGGTAAGTTTATTACTTTATTTTTTCATTTAAGAGTCGAGTGAAAGGTGGTTTTCACTTTTAAATTGGAGGTATGAGTTTGAAATATCCCCTAAAAAAAAACGAACTGACCCAATCTTTGTATTGACCTTAAGTTTCTTATTAAAAAAATTTCCTCATCAATTACGATTGGATGTAATAAACATTAAAGCAAAAAAATCGAGTGACAAGAAGAGTTAAATCTTTTTACAAAGGGGACTATACCCAAGGGCGGAACTTCTCTAGGATTTAAGGGGGTTATGGCCTCCAAGTCCTAGAATTTTTTTTTAAACTCAATAATAAATTTTTATAATTTTTATTTAAGATGTATTTTTTATAATTTGCCTTCATCTAATATTTTAAATTTGACACTAAAACTTTCATATAATCAAATTTTAATCTAATATAATTTTTAACTTTAACATTTAATTCCACCTTAAATCTTGATTCCATCCTGTATATGGCATTTGCCATTAATGTCATTTTCCTAGGCCAAGAGAAAGTCAAAATGGTAACATTTGTTATGTTTTCATTATTATTATTATTTTCTCTTTTTATTTTATGAGAAATATTAATGTATTTAACATAAATATTTACAAATGATAAAAACAAATGGCAGGTTTGATAACAGCAATACACAGAGATTAATAGAGAGCATGTCATCAGAAGAGAAGAAAATATTTGGATTTAATGTGGGGAGCATTGATTGGAAAGATTACATTACAAATATTCACATACCTGGCTTGAGGAGGCATGTCATGAAAGGAAGAGTGTAGCTAATTAGTTCTAGTTAATTTATTATGTGCATCTTGTTAATTTTACTCCTATTATTACATGTCTTGAAAGTAATTTGTAAAAACTAATAAGTGAATCTCTTTTTATGACTTCTTTTTCTTTTTCCTGTTTTTGAATCATATGTATTAAGGCTGAACGGAAATGAATTAGAGGGTCAAAATGTCAACATTAAAAAATTTTAGAAATCATATTTATATTAAAATTTATTTAGTGAATAAAGATATAAATTATTAATTTTATATTTTACTAACAAGCCGTGAAAGCTCAATTAGTAGAGCATCAGTTGAAGATTTGAAAATAATTTACTACATGTCTGGTTAACGTTTACGATAAATAATTTTAATTTTAAAAATTAAATAATTTATTTATTAAAATAAGGAAAAAAAACATCTGAATTTAAGATTTCAAGAAAATAACATTCATACTCCTAAAATTTTAAAATTTTGTTTATAACAGAATCTAATAAAATTAACAAAAAAAATAGACGATCGAAATACGCCAATCAATTACCAATAAATGATGTTCAACGATCAGTCAACACGTATCGGTCAAACTTTCTTTCTTAAATAGTTTAATTGATGATAATATATTAATAAATTTATAAATTCATATATAATTAAAAAGTTAAAATAATTTAATTAATTAAAGTGTTATTTTTAATAATAGTTTAAAGGATTAAACTCTTTTATTAGTATTTAATTAAATTTAATTTTTTTTAATCATATAATCATACTTTCATTAAATTTAATAAATTTTTAGTTAATTTTAATAAATTTTGTTACTTGATAAAAGTGAAATGAAAATTTTAAAATTTTAAAAATTTGTATGTCTCTCTTTTAAAATACTAAATATTTAAATTTTTTTTTTTAAAAAAAAGAGCTTGGGAAAAAAAATATAGCCCACATGTTTTTCGAATCATCCCGTAGTGTAGAGAGACAAACAACTCGTGACCTTCAAATATCACATCTAATGATTACAATCAAAGATGTGATATATTTTTTATATAACACAAATCGTAACAACTTTACACTCCAATAACAAAAGGCTCTACTTGGCATTTATTTTTTATATAACATGACTAGTAATAGCACACCTAAAAAAAAAAACAGAAATTAATTTACATATAACATAATTTGTAACTTTACACTATAATAGTAGAATACTAATAAATTTTTTACATAAATAAAAAAATTAATTTACCTATTTTTACAAAAATAAAGAGAATTTTTAAAAAAAATTTAAATAAGGATGAAAAACTTTACTCACGAAATACTAGTTCTTATCTTTTATTTTTATTTAAATTTTAGTGATCGTGGATACATATTCAACCAATCAAATTACGTTCAAAAGCATAAAAAAAAATCAATTTTAATACTCTTAAATAAACCTGTTGAATATTTACTACCCATTCAAAAAAAATAATCAATATCTTACCGCGATTGTTAAAATTAAATGTCAAAAGAAACTATTTTATTTCCCAAACTAGGATGGACATATTTGTCACGGTCTCATCAAGTTCAAATGTAGATGTTAGATAAATTTAAAATTAAAATTCTAATATCATAAAAAATAAATTAGAACTGAAACTTTGATACAATATTAGATAAATTTAAAATTAAAGTTTTGATATCATATTAAAAAAAGTTAAAATTAAAACTCTGATACTATATTAAAAAAATTATAATTTTTGTATTTTCATTATAAATAATAACTACAAAAGTTGGTCTTTATATATATATATATTAAATTTTTAGTCTATATCAAAAAAATTAATGTATAGAAATTATATAAAAGATGACAGAATGAAAAATATCTTAAATTGAGAGATATTTTAAATTGATAATAATTAAATAAGATATTAACTCTAATAATAAAAATGTCTATTTTTAATTATTTTTAATGTAATTAATGTGGTTAATTAGAAATATTTTCGGAGTTAGACTAGTATGGTCAACTTTTTCATTTTTTTCTTATCGTAATGCAAACTAAAGGGAAATTTCTACGGTATTGTGTTCGGTCAACCTCGCTGTACGGTCATAAAAGTTTTGAAATAGTCATCATAGAAAGTTCTAATGCGTGACAAATTTGGAATTTATTATTATTATTTTCTTAAATCAATTTGAAATTATTTGACTTAGTCATAACTATTTATGTATTTATTTATTTTAGTGTATAATTTCATCATTTTTAATTGGATAATGCAGTTGCTTGATGAGAGATAAAAATTAGTGTTTAGTGAATAAATTTCTTTTTTTTTATTTGAGAGAGTAGAGAATTGAATTTAGAACCTTTAATGAAAAAATGTACTGCAAAATTTGTATTATTGTGTTATTTAAATAAATATAATTTCTTATCTTTATTCAAATTCATAAAAATAAAATTAGGCACCTAGATTTGTTATCCCAACGGTAATATGGGTAACTTAGATGTTTGAAAAATTATTAGGAACTTATTTGAAATAAAAAAATTTAAAAAAAAAATTGGCACCTAGATGTTGTCATACAAGGGGAAAATCCGATTCTTCCTATAGTGCGCGATCGGCCTAATACTATTCAAAAACGAAAAATTTTCACTTTGTTTTGTGTGTTTCCAAAATCCAGTTTCCACTCGTTCTCTGTTACAAATTCTTCATTTTTAATCCCTTCTCTTTGAGGAGGGAACATAAATGGAGAGCGTGTTAACAGTATGGCAAGTGCTTACTCTATGTGGGATTGTATCATGGATTATGATATCTTCGTATCTGAATTTGACCCAAAAGCTTAGATCTTCAATACAACCTTGGGTCACTCGCCATGTCATCATTGGCACTCCTCTCATTCTCCAGATCCAGGTCTCACAAACAATCTTTTGACCAGATTGAACAATATCCAGATTTTAGTTTTGTTTATTTATTGTTTTTTCAATGTTTGTTCTGTTTTGATGGGTTTGTTTTCTTTTTGCAGAATTACCAGCACAAGTATTTGGATGCTTTGTTTTCTGTGTTATCTTGTGTTGTTTCAGTGCCTTTTTACACTGCTTTTTTGCCTTTGCTCTTCTGGGTATCCTCTAGTTTGCCTCTTCTCATGCTAAAACTTGAGTTTTGTTTTGAGTTAGAATTTAAGAAAGTTTTTTTTTTTTTTGGTCCGAATATTGCAGAGTGGACATGGCAAATTAGCTAGGCAGATGACCCTTTTGATGGCTTTCTGTGATTATTCAGGAAACGCCATAAAGGTATTTAATTTGTTTGTTACTTTGTTTTCATTTTTTTTTTCCTTTAGTTTGTAAGGCCAAATTGAAGTTTTTAAGTTTTTCTTTTTCTTGGCTGTGTTATATAGGATGCTGTATCCGCACCTAGACCAAGTTCCCCACCCGTAAGGAGGATAACTTTTACACAAGATGAGAAAGAGAATGCCTTGGAATATGGATTGCCTTCTTCTCACACTCTTAACACGGTTTGCTCATCGGGGTATTTTTTTGTTCCTCCTAACATTTGAATTTTGTTTGGCGAAATTTTTTTTTTCTGTTATGTCAGATACAGAACGCAATGTAGTGAATTGATTTGCTAAGAGGGATTTGAGGCATTCAATTGTTCCGCTGTCTTGGACTGTGGTGTTTTGAGAAATACTTTAAAGTGAAGAGGTTATGTTTGTTCATAAGGTTTTCGGTTTATGTTAGTAAGACTGATAAAATCGTATCCCTTGGCAGTTTGCACCATATTTTGTAGGCCTCTTTTTCCAAGTTCCATATTCTTACAAATTAATCTAAAGTTTGTGTTTCCTTAGTTAGCGAAGGTTCTAGCAAATGATTCCAAATTGTAAAGTGACCAATGAGAACATATACATGTAATTGTTAAGTTTAATTTGCTAATTGAATTTTAGTTATTAAATTTTTATTTCGTTTAAATTGCTAATTGAATTTTACTTATTAAATTTTTATTTTTGAACAAGGATTGCCTTCCACTTTAGCATTCTTGACTTTTTTTTTGTAAATGCTAGTTCTTTATTTGGTCTGTGTTTTGCAGATATCTTTTGCACTATTTCCTATCTTATTCCCAAAATGATGATGCCATCACACAATTTGCTGGAGCTGCCTTTGTTTGCTTGCTTGTCGGCGTCATCAGTTTTGGTAGGCTTAATTTTTTACAAGACATTGGCAGCTTTGTTAATTTCCTTAAAATGGAAAGTCCTGAACTGAAAATTGGTTTTCTTGGCAGGAAGAATCTACCTTGGCATGCACAGTTTGGTTGATGTTATTAGTGGACTAGCTATGGGATTGGTGATCCTTTTGTTTTGGCTTACAGTGCATGAATATGTTGACAATTTCATAGTCTCAGGACAAAATGGTAGGTGATGTTCTTGTTAGTACACTCTTGATATCAAATCTGGAATGACTGTCAACTACTGTTTTTCTGCTCTTCAAATGTCCAGAAAGCCATTTAAATCAGTCTGAAAACCGCCAACTCAACCTTTTTAGGTGTTTAATTGAGGAAGCGAGTAGATTAGATTGACAGGGGAATCTGGGAAGGCCATCATTTATTTCCCAAAAAGTCCCATCTGAAGGTGGTGCAACATGTCCTTAAGGGAAAAATTGGAATATGCCATCACAAGCTCAGTTTTATTTTGGAAGAGAAGGATCTAGAAGAGCTTGATGCAGAGCTGATAATCCTTGAAGGAATTGGTTAGAAGTGCTTTCTCCAAGCAAAATCTGACATAGAATTTGGCCTGATGGGAGGCAAAACATTTGACAATAGCATCTGATAATGTGCCTCCTAACTAAAGAGAAGTTCCCCCATCATAGCATCTGATTATAAGACATTGGTGCAATGATATGGGAGGATGTAAAGGAAGGCTGCCGCAATGCGCATATTATATGCTTCTCAAACCTGCTTTGCCTTAAAACAGAAAGTTATATTATGAATGTTTTTTTACTTCTGCTGAAAAGTAAGCGGTTCCATTATACAAAAGATGGAATCTGGCTAAATTTGAACTGAAATGTCATCAATTGAATCTAGAAATCGAACTTGAAATTCATTATTTGGCAAGTTTCATATTTGATCTTATTTGTGCTATGTTTTTCCTCTTGCAGTTACATCCTTTTGGGCTGCCCTCAGCTTCTTCTTTCTCTTTGCTTATCCAACTCCTGAGCTTCCAACTCCAAGCTTTGAGTACCATACAGCCTTTAATGGTGTTGCTTTAGGAATTGTAAGTTCTTTTTCACTCATTTACCTTTCAAATAATACATGGGTTAATTTTAACTTTGTTCTACTATCATTGGAATTGATTTAAGACTTTTAAAGCAAGATCTGTTATCTTACATGTCATTGTCAATTTTCAAAACTTCAGCCTAACCAGTTGCTTTAAGTAATTGGTACGTAATGTTGAGCAACATGCTTATCTCTGAATTAATAATAAAGTAATAATAGTATTATTGATATTGGTCAATTCATGATTGGGAAACATTAGACATCTTTAATGGAACATAATCCAAACACAATTGAAACTTATATAAAATAAAACATAGATACATATACAATAAAGACAAATCAATTATCCCAAAATTTATGTCCACCAAATAAACACCTAACAACTTAGGAAACCAAAGGACCACAAAAACCTTGCTAAATCTGCAATGCACATATGCCTTTAGTCATATGAAAAATTACAATAAACTATAATGAGTATAAAACTCAGTTAGTACACTAATATTTCGTATATGAAAACAAATACATACATATACACAATGCATGAACATGATATGCCATGATGGATTGAAATCCAATCGTGACTCTAGTAAGCACTTACAACATTCTTTCAAAATTTATATTAAGATTACCATTACTCAATCATCACTTAGTATGACTTCACATAATGAGTCAAATACCTCCCTGATTGCTTATTATGACTTCACGTAATAAGTCAAATTCCCCCCATAAGTGATATACCATATAAGAGGAATAGCACAAGTAAAGCTAAGCTTTCACACATATAAGATGCTTATAGAGCCACATCCTCACCTTGATTATTAATGAGTCTTCTTGCATGCACTAACACACCGCTACATGAATGTGACGACTAACTCTTCTTTTAAGATACTTATAAGATCCTTTCTACAGACAGAACACGTATCACATATACCATCTCGAATGAAGGATTTGACATAAAGGCCTCCACATATCACATATGGTGCCTATTGAGTAAATGTTTCATTTTAAAAGCTTACTTCATAAATGCATGTATGTCAATGCGCAATGTCAATACTCACATTCATAATCATATACACCACATTTTTATATCAAAATATACTGGGCATAACGTAAACATATCTTAAAGTATATTTACAAAATCATGCACAAACAAATACAATATTTATTGTGATTCCAGAGAAAATCTAGTATACTTCTTGACGATCATAATACAAAACTTACTCTTCTTAAGCTTTCAAAAGATTAATCCTTTCATAAGCATATATGAAACTAAAACACCTAAGAAAGCTTATGAAACTACAAAAATCACATTTATCACATCAAATTGTAATGAATTGGTTCTTACTTTTTAATTTTGATCATTTGCAGTTAACCGATTTTTCTTATACATCAAATAATGTTCAATTACTACAAATCATATTATATCATTTTTTACACATAAATCGTACTCATATGAGGACATTAGATTATAACTCCTTCAAAATTCAATTCATAATCACTTTTAGATCTAAGTCATGAATTGGACAGTGTTGAAGTATAGTAGTTGTAAAGTATTAGGTGTAGATGTAGTTGGTAGTTGTCAAGTAGTTGTTAGTAGTTGTCAAGTAGATATTAAATTACTTGTCTTTCTATATATACTTGTAACATCTATACTTGAAATATACAAGTGAATTATTATTTTTCTCCATTTCTTCACATGGTATCAGAGCCAACTCTTGGCTTCTGAGTTGTCTTCCTTCCGACAATATTTCTTGTTACTTTCGACAGCACTACTTGTCATCTCCAACCATTATGCTCCCTTTTTTCGATGGTTGTGCCTCATTTTTTGGTGAACGTGACCGCAGAAGGATATCGCCGACAAAACCTAAGAAGTCATCAGAGCATTACCGGACACGCCTCCATGCACCAAAAACAGTTTCACTTTTCGATCATCTCCACTGACCTCAGAAGACGCTGATGATCAGTTCTGTCGAAGCTCGATCCCCACTGACTGACTGACGCACTGCCATGCGCCGATGACGGCCCTGCTCTCCAACGAACTTCAATCGCCAATCTACGTCTTTCTAGCACGTGTGCAACCTCACCGCCAGTGTCCCAGTCTTTAGACGTCGACAACGAGCCAAACCGTTACCTGACCGTCGTCACTGTGCCGAAAAACCACTTTTGCATTATCCGTTAGTCTCTCTGTGGTTGGTGATTCAAAATGACTTCTGAACACCTCAAAACAGGTTTTACCTTTTCCTATAATTTATTTCCAATAATTTCTATAGAAAAATTGATTGGAAGCAGTAATTATAACTCATGGGCTACATCCCTTAAATTGTGGTGTATGGGACATGGGTTAGAGGATCATTTAACCATACGAGTTATATATAAACGACAAAGATACAATTGAGTGGAAGAAAGTTGATGCTTTACTATGCAATCAGTTATGGCAAACAATCGACCCTTAATTGTATCCTATTTATAAAGCCTACAAGAATTATTTTGATATATAGAATCAATCTAAAATGTTATATACTAATGACATTCAAATGTTATATTCAGTTGTCTCGAATCTTGTCAATCTGAAACAATAGAGTATGGACATGTCAGAATTTCTTAGTCGGATGGCATCCCTCAAGACTGAATTCAATCCACTCCTGCCAGTTAGTAAGACTGTCGCCGAAGATCTTACACATAGAGACAAATTTTTTATGGTTCTAACCTTAACTTGTATTAGTTTTAAGCTCTCACCAATTCGAGATCAGATCTTTGCTAGTGCGACCATACCCTCTATGGATGAGATGTTTGCTCGGCTCCTTCGTGTTTCTGCTCCAGGTCCTGTTTCTGGATCATCAACAGTTGACTCCTCAGTCTTGGCCTCTCACTCTCAATTATAGAATTCTTTTAAATGAGAACAAGACGATCGTAGCAAAAATCGCCCCAAATGTAGTTATTGACATTGTTGGGGCCATACTCGAGAAAAATGTTGCAAGTTACATGGACGACCTCCTCAAGCTGCTAATCTTGCTCAATTTGATCAATCTGACACCTTGCAGAATCAATCTCCATCCTTGACTATTACAGGTGTCGACTACAAGGATTATCTTAAGTATCAAGTAGCCAAGCAGTCTACTACTTTCGTTGCTTTCATTGCCAATATTGGTAATTCTATTGCTTGCTTTACTCAGTCTTCCTCTAGGTCTGTGGGTCCTTGATTCTGGTGCCTCAAATTATATTTCTGGTAACCTTCGATTATTTTCATTGTGTTTCTGAATCTAAATCATTACCATTTGTCACTTTACCTAACGAGTCTAAAACCATTTCTAAAGCGATTGGTCGAGCACATCCTCTGCCTTCATTTACTCTTTTAACTGTGCAATCACTTTTGTTAATAACTCTGTTCTTATACAGGATCGCAGTATGGAATAGATGATTGGCGCAGGTCATGAGTTATAGAGGCTCTATCATTTGAATATTCCTCCACCATCTGTTGCATGCATTGTTACTGAATCACCAACACTCATTCATAATCATCTAGGACATCCAAATCTGTTAAAGCTTTGGAATATGGTTCTAGGTCTCTGTAATTAATCATCTTTCAATTGTGAATCTTGTCAGCTTTGAAAACATTCTCGTGAATCGTTTCCAAAGCGGATCAATAATCGGGCTACGTCCCCTTTTGAACTAGTTCATTTCGATGTTTGGGTTTTAGTCGAGTTTTTTCTGTCTTATGGTTTAAATACTTTGTTACATTTATTGATGATTATTCGCGTTGCACTTGATTATTTTAATGAAAGATCGTTCTGAATTATTTTCTATCTTTAAATCTTTCTATGCTGAAATTAAGACACATTTCTCTACTACTATTCGTACTTTGCATAGTAATAATGCACGTGAATATTTTAATACTCCATTTACTAAATTTATGTCTTCTCAGGGCATTTTACATCAATCTTCTTGTCTCTGTACTTCACAACAAAATAGAGTTGCTGAGCGTAAGAACAAACATCTCATTAAGACTATCTGTACTCTACTTATACACAATAATGTTCCTCTTTATTGTTGTGTCTATACTCCACAACAAAATGGAGTTGCTGAGTGTAAGAGCAGATATCTCATTGAGACTACTCGTACTTTACTTATACATATAATGTTCCTCTCTATTTTTGGGCTAATGTTATTCTTACTATTGGCTTTTTGATAAATCAAATGCCTTTCTCCGTATTACAACATCAAGTCTCTCACTCTGTTTTGTATCTTGATAAGCCATTCCTTTCTCTTCCACCGCGTGTTTTTTGCTGCACATGTTTTGTTCATGTCTTCTCTTCTGGTCAAGACAAATTATTTATCCGGTCCATTAAATGTCTTTTTCTTGAGTCTTCCCACTTCTTTTCTTCCTCTGCTTCAAATACTATGTTCATCACAAAGGTTCTTCCAATTCTTTATCTCATGTCTCCTTCTCCTAAGTTAAACTTTAAACCTGTCCCTATCCCACAATATGATCCTCCTACTAAGGATTTTTCCTTTTCAACTCGTGAGAGTCTTATTCCTTTTGCTTTTGCAGGTGATGACAATGATACAGCTTCTAAGGCACTTAGCGTTCCTGCTGACTCACTTCCTGCTCCCGATCACTCTTTTATTGAGGTCCTACCACCTGCTGACCAATTTTTCATTATTGTCCGTAAAGATAAACGCTTTACTCGAAACCCTCATCCTACATGCAATTTTCTTAGTTATCATCGATTGTCTTCACCGTATTATACCTTTGTGTCTATTTTATCTTTTGTCTCTGTCCCTACCACCCTCCATAATACTCTTTAATATCTTGGGTGATGTCAAGCAATGGTTGAGGAAATGATTGTTTTGCACAATAATGATATATGGGAATTAGTCCAATTGCCTCTTGGCCACTCTACCATTGGTTGTCGTTGGGTTTATACTATCAATATTGGACCCAACGATCAAGTTGATAGGATGAAAGCACCTTTGGTTGCCAAGGGGTACACACAGACTTATAGCCTGGATTATTTTGACATCTTCTCTCCTATAGCTAACACGTCATCTATTCGGTTATTTTTATCTATAATTGTTATTTGTTAATAGTCATTGCACCAGCTCAACATCAAAAATGCATTTCTCCATGAAGAACTTCAAGAAGAAATTCATATGGAGTAACCATTTGGTGTTGTTGCTCGGGGGGAGTCTGGTTTGGTATGTAAACTCTGTCGCTCATTGTATGGTTTAAAACAATCTCCTCGTGCTTGGTTTGGTCGTTTCAACACTGTCATCTAGGAGTTTGGCATGATTCGAAGTCAGTCAAATCACTCTGTTTATATAAGCATACACCAAAGGCTAATGTATATATCTGGTAGTCTACATTGATGATATTGTCATTACAAGAAATAATTAAGATGATATTAAGCAATTAAATTCTTGATATTAAGCAATTAAAAAATTACTTGTTTAATCATTTTCAGACCAAAGATTTGGGATTACTCAGATACTTTCTTAGAATTAAGGTAGCTCAGTCTAGCTTTGGAATTACTATTTCTCAAAGAAAATGTACTTTGGATATTCTTCAAGAATCAAGGATGATGGACTGCCAACCTACAGACTTTTTCATAAGTCCTAACACTAAACTTCTACCTGGATAAGGGGAGTCTCTTCTTGGGAGATATCGGAGACTAGTTGGTAAACTCATATATCACCATCACACGACCTGATATTTCCTTTTTGCTTAATGTTGTCAGTTAGTTTTTACAGTCTCCATATGACATTTATTGAGATGCGATTATTCGAATCCTATGATATATCAAGGGTGCATCAGGTAAAGATTTTTTATATGAGAATAAGAGTCATATACAAATTGTTATATACTCAAATGCTGATTGGACAGGTTCTCCATCAAATAAATATTCTATCGCTGGGTATTGTGTTCTTGTTGGAGGAAATATTGTATCTTGAAAAAGTAAGAAATAAGCTATCATTGCTAGGTCAAGTGCAAAAGCAGAATATCGTACAATGGCTTTAGCAACATGTGAACTTACATGGTTGAAACAGTTAATCCAAGAGCTAAATTTTGTAGATATATCACTGATGAAGTTACTTTATGATAATCAAGTTGCCCTTCACATTTCATCCAACCCAGTGTTTTATGAAATAACTAAACATATAGAGATTGATTGCCACTTTGTTCGAGAGAAGATTTTATCTGG
Source organism: Ailanthus altissimus (assembly GCA_946807835.1). Taxonomy (NCBI): domain Eukaryota; kingdom Viridiplantae; phylum Streptophyta; class Magnoliopsida; order Sapindales; family Simaroubaceae; genus Ailanthus; species Ailanthus altissimus. The sequence goes on from OX327709.1 coordinate 1,017,758, forward strand.
CAGTATCTCCACCAGTTATATCAACTCAAACGATCAACTAGCAGACATCCTTACTAAATCTCTCTGGGATTCTCGAATTGACTTTATTTGTAACAAGCTTAGTGCATATAATTTATATGCTCTAGCTTGAAGGGGAGTGTTGAAGTATATTAACTGTAAAATATTAGGTGTAGAAGTAGTTGTTAGTAATTGTCAAGTAAATATTAAATGACTTGTCTTCTTTCTATATATACTAGTAACATTTATACTTGAAACATACAAGTGAATTCTTATTTCTCTCTGTTTCTTTACAGACAGAATCATAAATTTATTGAGCAGTCTTTAGTATCTAAATTTCATAAAATCAAATATTGATTTGAAAATTATAAAACTATCATAGAATTACTCATGACATATAACTCAGTCCTTTATAAAACATTCAAGGCCAAATATATTCAAAAAGTATTTTAAAACAATTTTATTTTAAAGCTTTTAGAATCTATTAAATAAACCTGTACTGAGATTATATAATTTAAAAAATAGGGAGTTAAATACTCGAATTTCGATATGTCACACTAGACACATAAAAGACCATAATTTTTTAAGATCATTTGGTCCTTTGTTAAAGTATCATTTTCAATTAGTTCATCATTTGGTCCTTTAGTAGAAATTGATGATTCTCAAAATATCAAAGTAATTATTAGAAAATCACTAAAAATCAAGTTTATGTAGTTTTGAAACAATTAAAGTTCTACATGAGTATCAAGATATTTAATTTTATAGTTTAAAATTCCAGAGCCAAAATCACAATAGAAAAATTCACAAAATTTTCAAACTAAACTATTGTCAGAGCAAAAGTTGTAGATCTTTTTTGATTTATTATCTTATTTACATATTCATTGTCACACAATCAATACAAAGAATTAGTGAAAGCGTTATGAAAATACCTTTTATGATCTTAAAATTTTCGAAACACTATTTTCTTCTTCTTCACCTTTTTTTTCTCTCTCCTCTTTATTCTCTCATGGCAATGTAAAACTTGGCCAATATGTCTAGGGTTGAGAAAGATGTATATAGATAATTTGGTAAATTTCATTTAGCCATTTTATTGAATTTATCAAATCAAAAATATATTTTTTTTCTCAAACTAACCTTTAGTATTTTCTTAGTATTTCATTTTAGTCATCATTGAAATAAATCTAAAAAATAGCAAATTAACCCAATACTAAGAATTAGACCATAGTCTATACAAACAATATCTATATAGAGGTGGGCATAATCGGTTCTGAATCAATTCGGTTCTGAATCAACCAGAATAGAACCAAATTAAACCAGCTCGGCATGGCTTGATTCGATTTTTATCCAATTTTCTTTTGTTTATTTTAGGCATTTTTTTTATTTTGAACTTAACCAAATCAGTCAACTGTAATAAAATGGAACTGATCTTATTTTGATTCAGTTGGTTTATGCCTACTCCATAACAATAAGTAAATCATACTTCAAGCAATTACCAACAAAACAAAATACTAACAACATAAGTATAAATACTTAATCTCACTTACTATGATAATGTGGTTATTCCTCCTCTCAAAGAATTTCATCCTCGAATTCATTACTTATCCAAATAGATAAGTATAGCTAGATCTCATTTTCTCTACTCATTTCCAAATTGCCTCTTTAAAGGAATGATTTCTTTATAAGAACTTCACTAAAGAAATCTTCTTGGTACGTAAAACTTGTTATGGTCCAAGATTCTAATAGACACATTTTCATGTGTAAGATCATTCTTAAGTTGAAGTGGCAAATGTGAGGAGTTCGAACATATTTTCATAGCAGACACATGAAACACATTTTGAACTCCTAATAATGATAGGTTAAGGGCAAGTGCATAAGCCACATTGCCTATATTTTCAAGGATCTCAAGCGAACCAATAAACCTTGAAAGGCTGGCTAGGTTGCCTTTTCAATCAATCTCCGGCCACTCAATGTCGCTATTAGTGTGAGTTGTAAGGAGTCTTGGTCTCGAGTCAAGCTCCTTTCATTAGGGCAACTTTGAGAAACACCATTGTCACTTACCATAAACTCTGTTCTTTCCCTTCAATTGTTTGCATAGCTTTTCAAACTACTTTGAGTCATTTTCATCATTTTCCTTATGTTTTAAACAACTTCACAAGTTTGTTGGACAATTTCTAGTACTAAAATTTTCTTTTTTTCAACTTCATCCTAATTCATAAAAGATGCATTTTCTTCTATAAAGAACTTCATATGGAGCCATAAGAGATATGCATTTTCTTTCATATAGAAGTTTATATGGAGCCATACAAATAGTAGATTATCATTGTTGTAATATCCGCATATTCATAGTAATTGAGATCTATTATTTATATTTACGTTGTCAGTATTTTGTTTGGTTGATAATTGCTTGATGTATCTAATTTTTAGTACTGGGTTAATTTGTAAAATATTAGATATATTTCAAGTAGAATTAAATTGTAATAATAAGAAAATATTAGGTATTATTTTTGAGAAAAAAAGGCAAATTTTATATTTGAGTGATAATATCCAATAAGAGGGTTAAATGAAATTTGTCAAATTATATATATCCTTCTTTTTCTCAACCTTAAACATATTTGTGAGTCTTTCATTGTCATAAAGAAAAAAAAGAGAAGAAATTAATGTTTTGAGAATATGGTAGGGATTAATTGTCTTGATTTTTTATATCTTTAACATCCTCTCTCAAACTCAAGATGGTAAAAGCTCGAATTTGAAAAGAAAATTAATAGTGAGCGTCAAGAAACAACTACTGTCAGAGATGGCAACCATTGTTGACAAGAGACACCATTGTGAAAGAGAGACAATGTTGTTGGAGAGTAACAATTTTGTGAATGGGTGACAATGTTGTTGGAGTGACAAGTGTATTGTGAAAATCAACCACTGCAAATGCAAATGCATTGATAGAGAAACAAAAAATCAACTATTGAGAGATTCACCACCAATTTATTTGAAGTTGCAGAAAGACCTAAAAATTCTAAAAAATATAAAATAACCCAAGACTTCTGTAAATTGTAAACTGTCCACAAAACTTTGAAAAAATTTGCAAAGAGACCCTTATTGCAAATCGAATCATCAGAATTTCAAAAGGACACCGAGGATTGATAGATCTAGTGAAGAAGAGTTGAATGGTGGCGACGATGATGAGAAACATACCGGAAAACGACCAGGATCTAAGTTGGAAGGTGAACGGCGACAGAGACTTTAATCAGTGCATGTGGACTATTTCGACCTCAGATTAGAGGGATTCCTATGGTATTAAGACTATGGAGTGTTCTGAATGTCTGGGTATGGGCGGTGTATGACCACTCATTGGAAATCGGTTGGGATCTGAAAATGGCAATGGATGGCGACAAAGTGCTTGGGAGGTGCGTGAATTGTTTCGGTCTCTGATTGATGCCATTTTTGTGGTGTTTAGATCGCCGGCGTGTTCTAAGTGGCTGGAGGCAAGCGTTGTACAATATAGCGGCAAGAAAGAAGGCCAATGGTGGCGAGAGAGAATTTGAAGACAAAGAGACCAAAAAACAAGGGCCAACCGTATTTTTTGCACTTCTCAGATTCTAGCATAGGTGAACAGTTGTAGGTACAATAAACAGTAACTACTAGTGAGAAAATAGTAACTTGAAAACTGTTCGACAAAATTTCAACAAATTGAAAAAGAAAAGAAAACTGGCTTTGAGAAAGAAATAAGAGGCCCGAGAAAGAATCGTAAGGCTTTGATACCATGTGAGAAAATATTAGAAAATACTTTGATATCATATTCGAAAAGAATCGAAAATACTATAAAGACTACATTATTGCTATATTAAGTTGTTGAAATGTATATGGTATTTTGTATATATTTATGGTCAATATCATAGAATAGGAAATAGATTGATAACCTTCCAAATATGACACATAGCTTCACCTATATAATGATGTATTTTTCTTATTATCAATGAACAATAATTTTTTTTTCTCTATTTTTTTACATGGTATTAGAGCTATTATGCACTCTTCGATTCATAATTTTTTCGGCAAAGTCGCTTTTTCTTTTTTCAACCACCGTGCTTTCTCCATTTATTCGGTGGTCGTGTCCTCAGCTTTGAGATCACCAGTAACTTGCCGGCGAAACCCCAAGAAGACAGGCGTTGAAACCCCGTCGAATGCGCCACCCACAAAAATCTAACCAAATATTTCGGCGCGCGTGGACTTTCACCGCCGGTGTCCCTGGCGACTTTTCTCAGGCAATCATCATTCTCGTGAACTCAGACGAGGCCGACGACCAAATTTGTAGCAGCCACGCACTTATTGGCCACCGGACACGCCCCTACGGCCGCCTCTCCACTGCCTTCACGTGATCCCCGATCTCCTCTTCTAACGTACATGCGTCCTCACCGCCAGCACCAATAGCTTCAGACGACACCAGTGAACTAAATACCTGCCACCGTGTCACTTCTTATCGCCGGCACCGTCGCAAGAAACTGCCAATGTGTTATTGGAAAACTTCTCCTGGTTGTCAGTTGTTTTCTCCTTCCTTCTCTCTGATTTGTGAGTCAATATGACTACTGAGAGTTCTAAAACAAACAAGCAACCCCCATTCGTGACTCTCATCGATGTCTACTATGAGGAATATCTTAAATACCAAGCGGCTAAGCAGTCTATCACTTCTATTGCACATACTGGTAATTCGATCGCTTGCCTTACCCAATCCTCTTCTTTAGGACTCTGGGTCCTTGATTCTAATGTGACCACATTTCTGGTAACGTTCAATTACTTTCTCATACTTCTACATATAGGTTATTGTCATCTGTCATCTTAGCTAATAGGTTCACAACTACTGCTCAAGCAGTTAGTCGAGCACATTCTCTTCCTTCCTTACCTTTAGAATCTGTTCTTTATATACCGCATTGTCCTTTTAATCTTATCTCTGTCAGTAAATTCACTCGCTCTTTAAACTGTGCAATCACTTTTGTTAATGACTCTGTTCTTATATAGGATCGCAGTACGGGAAATATGATTGGCGTAGGTTGTGAGTCGCAGGGGCTTTATCATCTGAGTATTCCTCAACCATTTGTTGCATGTACTGTCACTGAATCACCAGCACTTCTTCATAATCGTTTAGGACATCCAAATCAGTTAAAGCTTCGAAAAATGGTTCCAGGTCTCTAGTTTATTGTCATTCAATTGTGAGTCTTGTCAGTTTGGAAAACACTCTCATAGATCGTTTCCAAAGCATGTCAATAATCAGGTTGCATCTCCTTTTGAATTAGTTCATTCAGATGTCTGGGGTTCGAGTCGATTCTCTTTTGTTTTAGGTTTTAAATACTTTGTTACGTTTATTGATGATTATTCGTATTACATTTGGTTATTTTTAATAAATGATCGCTTTGAATTATTTTTCATCTTTGAATCCTTTTGTGCTGAAATTAAGACACAATTCCCCACTATTATTAGTATATTACGTAGTGATAATGCACGTAAATATTTTTCTGCTCTTTTTACTAAATTTATGTCTTCCCAGGGCATCTTACATCAGTTTTCTTGTGTCTATACTCCACAAAAAAAATGGAGATGCAGAGCGTAAGAATAGACATCTCATTAAAATTGTCCGCACTTTACTTGACATAATAATGTTTCTCTCCGTTTTTGGGCGGATGCTGTTCTTACTGCTTATTTTTTGATAAATCGAATGCCCTCCTCTGTGTTACAACATTAGGTCCCTCATTCTGTTCTGTATCCTGATCAACCATTCTTTTCTCTTTCGCCGTGTGTCTTTGGCTGCACATGTATTTCTCCTGACACCCAACGTCATTTCATTTCTGCTGATGTCACCTTTTTTTAGTCTTCCCCTTTCTTTTCTTCCTCTGCTTCGGAAAATATGTCAATCACAGAGGCTTTTTCAGTTTCTTATATTATTCCTCTTCCTGAGTTAAACACTGAACCTATTCCTGTCCCACAGCATGATCCTCCCACTGAAGATTTTCCCTCTCCGGCTCGTGATAGTCTTGTTCTTTTTTATTATACAGGTGCTGATAGTGATACCGCTCCTGAAGCTTTTGAGGTTCCTGTTGACTCACTTCCTGCTCCAGACTCCTCTCCTATTGAGGTCTTGCCACTTGATGACTAATTTCTAATTGTTGTTCGTAAAGGTATACGTTCCACTCGCAATCCTCATCCTATGTACAACTTTCTTAGTTACCATCGATTATCTTCCCCATATTATACCTTTGTGTCTACTTTATCTTTTGTTTTTATTCCTAAAACACTTTGTGAGGCTCTTTCACACCTTAACTGGCGTCAAGCAATAGTTGAGGAAATGGTTGCTTTGCATATTAATGGTACATGAGAATTGGTTCGATTACCGCCAGGACACTTCACGGTTGGTTATCGATAGGTGTACACTGTCAAGATTGGACCTAATGGTCAAGTGGACAGATTGAAAGCTCGGTTGGTTGCAAAAGGGTACACTTAGACTTATGGGCATGATTATTATAAGACTTTCTCTCATGTGGCTAAAATATCATCTGTTCGGTTGTTCTTGCCTATGGCTGCTATTCGTCAATGGCTTTTGCACCAACTCGATATCAAAAATGTGTTTCTCCATAGTGAGTTTCAGGAAGAAATGTATATGGAGCAACCACTTGGATTTGTTGCTCAGGGGGAGTTTGGTTTGGTGTGTAAACTTCATCGCTCCTTGTAAGGTTTGAAACAATCTCTCGTGCCTGGTTTGGCCGTTTTAGTACTATTATCAAGGTGTTTAGCATGATTTGAAGTGAGTCAGATCATTCTGTTTTCTATCGACATACACCATAGGGCCAATGTATATATTTGGTAGTCTATGTTGATGATATTGTCATTACAGGAGATGATTTGGACGGTATTAACCATAGAATCACTTGTTTCGACACTTTCAAACTAAAGATTTGGGATTGCTCATATATTTTCTTGGTATAGAGGTTGCTCAATCTAAGTCTGAAATTGTTATCTCTCAAAGAAAATATGCGCTGAATATTCTAGAGGAAACATGGATGTCAAACTGCAGACCTATAGATTCTCCTATAGATCCTAATATTAAACTTCTACCTGGATAGAGGGAGTCTCTTGCAAATCCTAGGAGATATCGAATACTAGTTTGTAAGTTTAATTATTTCACTATCACACGGCCTGATATTTCTTATTCAGTCAGTGTTGTCAGTCAATTTCTACAATCTGCATGTGATAGTCATTGGGATGCAGTTATCCGAATTTTACGATATATCAAGGGTACACCAGAAAAATGTTTGCTATATGAGAATAAGGTTATACACAGGTAGTTTGATATTCAGATGTTGATTGGACAGGTTCTCCATCAGATAGATGTTTTACTACTGGGTATTGTGTTCCTCTTAAGAGGAAACTTTATGTCATGAAAAAGTAAGAAGCAAGAAGTTGTTGCCAGGTTAACCGCAAAAGTAGAATATCGTGTCATGGCCTTAGCAACATGTGAGCTTATATGATTGAAACAATTGATTCAAGAATTGAAAGTTGTAGACATATCACAAATGAAGTTACTTTTTAATAATCAAGCTGCACTTTATATTTCATCCAACTCGGTATTTCATGAAATGACTAAGCATATAGAAATTGATTATCACTTTATTCGAGAGAAGATTTTGTCTGGTTGTATTTTCACTAGTTATGTTTGCTCAAACAACTAGCTAGTAGACATTCTCACTAAATCTCTCAGGGGTCCTTGAATTGATTTTATTTGTAACAAGCTTTGCACATGTAATTTATATGCTCCAGCCTGAGGGGAAGTTTTGAAATGTATATGGTATTTTGTATATATTTATGGTCAATATTATAGAATAGAAAATAGATTGATAACCTTCCAAATAAGACTAATTGACCTTCCAAATAGGACACATAGTTTCACCTATATAATGATGTATTTTTCTTATTATCAATGAACAAGAATTCTTCTTTCTCTATTTCTTTATAGTTGTGTTGAATTGTTACATATTAATTCAAAATATAAATGGTAATTATAAATATAGTAGGATTGATTGTCTTGATTTTCTATATCTTTAACAGAGTTACAGTCTAATGTCCTTATATGAGCAAGATTTATGTGGAATGAATAATATATTTTGATTTTATGGTAAATGAGCATTATTTGATGTATAAAAAAATCGATTAAGTGCGAGTGGTCAAAATTGACAAGCTTTGAGAAACCAAATTATTAAACCAGTTTGATTTGATGAAAGTAATTTGTGTAGTGAGTTGTCATAAGTGTTTTAGTTGCAAGATTATGCTTATGAAAGGATTAATCTCCACTTCTATAAATTAAGAAAATTAAACTTTGTATATTTACTAGAATCACATTAATATAGTATTTGTTTATGCATGATTTTAAAAAGTTTATTGAGATATGTTTATGTTATGCTAAGTATATTTTTATATGAAAATATGAAGTGTGTATAATTATAAACATGAGCGTTGACATTGAGCATGGACTTACATGATATATATATATATATATATAGGGAAGTAAGTTTTTGAAGTGAAATATGTTTGTAAAATATATTTATGTGTTTTTTAGAATACTTGAACTCAAAATTTGCTTATTGAGCAAGAAAAAAGAAGTTTAAAAGTTGTCATTTAGATTTGCAAGATGAAATTAGAGGATGTATTTTTAGGGTTTTGATTGATCATAAAATGAGGGGAAATGATTTTTGTTTTTGAAGTAAAGAGATATATTTTTATATTGTTAAAAGAGTTTTAACTTGTCTGAACACCATCATTGTGCTGGCTTCAGACAGAAAATCTGGTTGTGTTATATAGGAGTTGTTCCCCACCTTGACTTTCAGTCATCTTAAATATAGTTTGATATGTAGAGTTCAACAAATGTTGACAGATTTTTCTGAAAATTTAAGCGTGCAAAATCTGGATATAAGTAGTTCCTATTGACCACAAGGATGAGACTACCAGGAAACTCGGGCCTCACTGTTAAGAACCCAGCTTGGCTGGGTTGAAAGCAAGAGTCCATAACCCTAGATGTTGTTCTTAGGTTGGTCTTAAAACTCTAGATATACTGATGAGGTTTCAGTTCATTCCCAGTTCAATTTTTATCCTACTGATCTTGAGCCATCTATATGTCACTTTGAAAAGCTTTGACTGGCAAATTAAGTTTTAAATATATAAATGTGTGTGTGTATGCTAGCATATATTTTTCTTGCTTTCTGCTTTATTTAGTAAGCTTCAGAAACTCAAGAATGGCATCCAGGTGGCTGGGATCCAGCAAGCATACCACCAGTTCCATCATGGATCAGTTCCACGCATCTTCACCCAGCAACTATCAATCGCTGCCTTCTTTGGAAGAATGCTTGTGGGAATACCGACTATACTTCTCGTGAAGTTCTGTAGCAAGGCTCTTGCAAAACGGACTCTTCCTGTAATATCAAACATCTTGGGCATTCCAATAAAATCAACCAGCTACATCCCCTTGCTTTACGGACCAGTCATGGGAAAGAAAACAGATGAGATTAAGCAATCAAGTTATGTCCAAAAGTTGTTCTTTTTCTCTGGGCAGGACATATTTGATGTTGATACCGGCATCAGATTCCTTCAATATGCAGGCCTTGCATGGTCGGTGGTTGATCTCGTCCCATCTATCTTCTCGCACTTGAGGTTATAAAGCATGATGGTAGTTCTACGATATAATTAGTAGGCACTTTGCCAGTTCCATGCAAGTAACTTGTATGTATGCTAATTCTGTAAATCATATATGTTATTTTGTTTAGCAAGCTGAGTAATCCATTTTTTGTGATTGTATTCTTCTGCATTTTAACTATATTTGATGCAATTTGTTGCTAAAACAATGAGGCTGGATGAGAGATGTAATATGATGAAGTGATTTGCTAACAATTCATGTTCAAAACATTAGCTTGTGTTAATAATTTAATGGTAAAAGATTAGAAGTATATTTTTTTACTTCTGAAGTAGAAGTTTCCAGTTTAAATTCCTTTCTTTAATATTAAAAAAAAGACATTAGTTACATCAAATCTTTTATGTACTAACAGTTCTCAGGTTAAAAACTAAAGCCTTTGGTGTTAATAAAGTGTTGCCTAATAATTAATTGGACTCTAAAGGAAACAAGAAAAAGAGACATCAAATTAATTTTATAGTGTAATTATACTTTTGGGTTGTTTTAATCCTTAATTTCCAATTTATTTCATTTTCGTGTCGATTTATATGGACGCAAAATAAACTTTGGATGATCAAGATAAATGATCAAGCACCCAAAAAAAATGTAACATAGTCTATTTTATTACTTAAAAAAAGATGAAACATAGTCTATTTTATTTCGATAAAGGAAAGAAAAAAATAATAGTTTAGTTTTTTTAATTTTGTTGAATTATTTAGTTAATTTTAAAATATCTCATTTAGTCTTTGTTATTAAAAGATAATATTAAGGACATTATTTTAGAGCAAAAAAGTAAATTAATTATGATACATAGCTTTATATTTGATCAAATTTACCATACTATCTCTAAAAGATGTTATCTTTTCTAATGTTAGAGAATAATCAAATATTTAAAAAAAAGATTGATTGAATAATTTAACTAGATTTTAGGGACTAAACTGATAATTCTTCTAAAATGATAATAAAACGAGCTACATAATTCATACAACAATAACACCGTATATACAAATTAAATCATATAAACTCATACTACCCGAAACGACATGGTATGATTGATTCCCTTATTATCACATTATCTATTTTATTTATTATTTAATATTTATCATTCTAACCATATTAAGTCAAGTAGTATTAATGAATTTGTACATGTAGTGCTATTTTCATCATAAAAGAAAAAAAAAGGTAAGAGCATCCACTATATATCAAAAAAATTTATTTCCTAACGAAATAAATAAATAAGAAATATCTTGATAATTGTATTTGTAATTAATTTATATTTAAACTGTAAGAATTATTTAGTTAATTGTATTTATAATTAATTGATATTTAAATAGCAAAAATTATTTAGTTGATTGTATTTATACTTAATTGATATTTGAACTCTATTAATTAATATTTAAAACTCTATTAATTAATTATTAAACTCTAAAATTTAATTGATTGTAATTAATTGATATTTGAAATGTAAAAATTGCTTAGTTGATTGTATTGAAAGTTAATTGTATTTGTTATTAGTTAGGTTGTTTAATTAATTGTATTTGTAACTAATTGATATTTAAACTGTAATATTATAATCATTTAAAATTATAATTTAAAATGTAAAACTTGTAAAAAAAAACCAATAACTAGATAAATAATAATCACTAATTAATTTACAGATTACTATGTAACTACTTGATAAATAATATTCACTGATTGGTCTACAAACTTTCAATACACTATTTTTTATATTAATTTTAATTTTTTTATTCTTAATCAATTGTCATAGTTATTGCCGCTAATATTTAATCAATTGTCACATCAAGAACAAATTAGCAAAAACATCTCAACAGCCCATTTAGCGGTAAATTTTGGACAGTAAAGACTAATCATAGTTATTCAAAAAAGTCGGGAACATCACGGATAATTCAAGAAAAACACGAAGACTTTCAATAAAACAAGCCTACGTAACAAACCAATTCAATCAATCAAGCCTACCAATTCAACCAGTTGAGCTTAGGTAACACAGTAACACATCAATTCAATCAATTGAGCCTACATAACACAACATTTCAATCATTCAAGCCTTCGCAGCACACCAATTCAATCATTCTTGTTAACTATATAAAGGAGGAGCACAATAAAAAATGCAAAAGCACCCACTAGATATCAAATTCTTTGATTCCCCAACCAAACTCCATTTGAATGATAGGGGAAAAGCAGCAAACAGTTTGAAAGCAAAAGGAAACATTAAATAAGAATATCTACATAACAAGTACATACTGACATTGTCATTTGGTCATCACCTAGACAATTTCTCCAGCAGAGTTCTGGCAAAGCTTCCAAGTGTAAGATGGATCGAAGGGTCTCTAACCTCCCTAATATACATTCTTTCGGATATATTTGACCGAGCAAGCATCCTGGACACAAGGATCTAATGTTGCCTGACTGTTAATGAGAGGGTGAGGAAACGCAAGTGAAATTGGTATGACACAAAAGGCAGGCAGCTTCAGAGGAAGTAATCAGGCGTTCTACGGGTGACATCGGGTTCACCTCTCCTAGGAGCTGGCTCAAACTGTAAATGAAGTTTGTCAATTTTCATGCATGTCAAAATGAATTTGGCAGCCAAGTAGAGGTCAAGCAATACATTGGAAGAATGCCTTATGTGACAAATTTTACAGGAGACAAACACATGCACATCCACACATAAATACAAGGAGAAAGGGGGAGAGAAAGACCTGGATGAACGTGTGGCCCTGGCAGTCATCAACTTCCAAGATTGAAGCCATGTTGCCACAGCGATAACAATAATTAGGTGCACTGAATATGGTAACCACCTTTTGTTCCTGCCCCAAGGAAGCATCATAAAATCAAATATAGAAGCCCTTTTATCCAGGAAAAAAATATGTTTTAATTAGTTTAAAGTCACAATTACATGTGCCCAGTTAAATCCATCCATGACCAGCTGATGAGCTCTAGCAATCAACTTTAAGTTGTTTGTATGATTGAATTGTTCAGATATATCCTGCAAAACACAATCCAATAATTAAAATAGAAAATTGAAGAATAAGTGGGATAACCATTAAAACTTCAAAGATAGCTCATTTCCAATGACAAAGATGTGCATTAGGAGTGAATTACCTGGCCAAAAGTATATCCAGCACCACGAGGTGAAATACCCCAACCACATCTATCATCTGGGTCAGACCATAACAAATCACACATGGGCCCTTCATGAGGAACCTCTTGAACACGATCAAAGTTCCTGATATTATCCAGAGTTTCAATCGAAGGGGACAATCCACCATGCAGACAGAATATTTCTGACTCTACCTACAAACCAAAAATAGAACTTTAGTCGTGCTAACTCTACTTCTAGCCAACAGAGCTATAATGAAGGGGTTTCTTGTTACTGACCACATTGTTAATTCACCAATATGAAATGACAAAGTGAGGTTTGCAAGCCCAAAAGAAAAAAGGGAATGCCCAAGTCTTTTTCAACATAACTTTTTAATTCATAAACTCAAGAACAACTGGTGCACTAAAGGTTACTAAAAGGTTATTCAATATTGTATTCAATTTCCTCTCCTGAAGGAAAAAGAGAATTTGTATATCTATGAGCTTTAAAAACCTTAAATTTCTTTAAATCTATAGTTTGTCAATTCAAGTGACTTGAAAATAATATGATAAATAACAACATATTGGAAATTATGAGATTCAACAATACAGCCACTGTACATAGAAACAATTGTGTAAACAAGAGTATAACAATACAATGGTGAACTCTGGAACCATATCAGTAGCAACAATAAGAAGGAAATTATGAGACTCAACAATACAGCAGTGTACTTAGAAACAACTGGTGTTAATGTGAGTGTAACAATGACAATAGTGATCTCCAGAAACATATTAGTAGCACCCAATAGGAGTTCACTAAAACAAACATCTATGTCAAACAGTTAAAATACTTAAAGGCTAAGGTAGATAGGCATCACTAGTTATTTCTTACTTGGATTACGTTTAAAACATTCAACTTTTAACTGAAATTGCTAGTACCAAGTTTTACTTCCACTTACCAAAGCAGTAAGTGGAAAATAGTCGAAAAGGTCTGTAAAAATCTTCCAAATGTTAGCATTGCCATACCTGTAAAAAGATTATGAGAAGATATTATCACAAAACTGCAAGCAAACGTATGATTATGGAAGGCATTCCAAGAGGAATTTAATCCATCACCAAGGAGCTAATATCTCAGCATCATACCACTGAAAAAATATGTGAAACTAAATAAACTATTTATTAACACAGTTCTGCTCAGCAATTTCCACGGCAAGGGAGTTAGAGGGAAGGATGACAGATGAGTTACCCTTTCTGCTACTCCGCAGAAAAGATAACCCAAGTATAGTTCATTTATAACTAAAAAAGCATAATATGGTATCAACATTGCAAGCACTTACACACAGTTACAAAAAAGGAGAATTGAGTTTAACCTTACAGGAGCCTTCAACTTGGCAACGATAATGTTATCTTATAACAAATTTTAATAGAGAAAACATTCAGATAAATCATTGAATTAGAAGTTAATACAGAACATAATTTGTTGTTGGCAACATCAGGACATGTATAATTTTCAACTGGAACTCTTAAACAAAGGTTGTGCATAGAAAACTCACTTCCGCAGACATTCATCATAGAATCCATAAACTTGAGTAATCTGCACCAGATTAAATGAAGCAATATTTAGTTCAATATTCATTATAATAGTATACACTTCAGAAGTTCATGCAACACACAACAGATCACACAAAAAGTTAAGCAAAATAACACTTTCTTTCTATTAAAATTTTGTTGAACAAAATAAGACAGTCAATCGACTATGTACAATATATCTCTACAGACTGAATAGTATACCAGACTAGATTTACAGATATAACAAGTGCAACAGACTAATAATAAAATGAAAATTATTACTGGAATCATGATCAGAATCTGAGCCTCAATGCAGCTGTAAGATTAAAATAAGGCACTTTTAGCAAAGAAAATAAAAGGGAAAAAAAGAGAACATAACAAGAGTACCTGACGACTCTCATGGTTGCCTCTAAGAATAGTGATCCGTTGTGGATAGCGCACCTTCAGGGCCACTAGGAGCTGGATGAAAACACACAACTCAGTATCAATAAAATAACTTCAAATGGAACCATAAGAAAAGTAACTGTGAAGGAAACAAGTCAAGAAATCCAGAATCCTTTCCCCTAAAACAAAAATCAATAGATAAAAGCTGCATGAATATAAAGAAATACACTACTGTTCATAATAATGCAGACAAATAATTATAATATTCATATAAAGCCACAATTTAGTTTCAAGAACACCACAAAATCCTGACTTGAAATGAAGTTGCATTGAAAATATATACATGTCAGCATTACCAAAACTTCAACTTCTCTAGTTATGCCAAGTAATACATTAATCTCAGTGCACAAAACATAAGGACTCAAAAGTAAGTGGGGAGAGGACGGATAAGAAAGGGATTAGATTTGCTAAATTCATCAATAAAATTTCCCTGTTTGCAGAAGAAAATTCCAAAAGCGAAACAAGGCCAAGCAAAGCCCTATTTTTATCAGCTAACCATGGTACTAATAGTTCTAGACTTTTTTATACTAATACTTCTCATATCTTAGAAAGGAAAATCTGAAGAGTCGATGTAACTTTCACATACCGTAACTGTTTCAACAGAATAATACCCACGGTCCACATAATCACCCATGAATAAGTAATTGGTATCTGGGCACTGCCAATTTAAAACATAAGATCAGTTTTAAATCACAACAAAGCTCCAAGAAAAATCAACAAAGTTTCTTGTCCTAAAACATACAAATAGATGATAAAGCAGAACCAATGACAACCTTTAGTTTTATAATATTGCATCCATTTCTTCTATATGGATTAGCCACTATTTTAAGAAGAAACAGTAACAAGAAAAGAATTACTTATGATGGAGGTTCAGAAAGCCTGTTAACATAAATCAAATCAAAATCAAAATGCCACTAGCATGGCTCTAATCTTGAGGATATATCAACAAAGAAACAAGATAAACCATTCAAAAATACTTCAATGCACAAATGTAAGTAGACAAAAACTTAAATACTAGTTTCATTTTCAATGAGCATCAATTAGCACAATGGCATGCTATAGTAAATAACATGATTAATTTCCACGCAGACCACGCCAGTGGCAACTAAAATACCACAGGAACATTTCAGTCTGCAAAAGCATTTCTTTGGTAGGCTCAAATAATTTTTTTAAGATATTCTCTATGTTGAAACAGAAAGTTGAATACAAAATGGACATAGTCAGAACTGATACCTTCCCTCCAATTTGAAAAAGTTCTGCAAGGTCATGAAACTGGCCATGAATATCGCCACAAATTGTCACAGGGCTTTTCACAGGCTGTGATACAAAAAAACATGTTGACAAAATATCAATGCTTTCTCATTTTAATATAAGAACTATGATACTTACAAAGTGAAATGCAGAAAAAAGCAATATAAAGGAGGCCAAAAATGACACTGGAACCAGCATTTCAGAACTAAAAAATTTCTAACTTAAGGCAACTAACAGTAGAGTAACTAGTTCCAAAGAAGATGCTTATCTTCTCCATGATTATGAATATTACCAGCACACTTAAGGCTACATATTTAGCAATCAAATTTAAAACTTGTAAAGGAAAGGTAAAGTAAAATGCTGAAAAGTATTAAACAGGTAGAACCTGGACATTGCTTTCTTCCATCAGTATCTCCTTAGCCTTCTCACATAATGCTTTAACCTACAGCACCATAAAGCAAATCAAATAGAATTACTAATCCCCTCCAACAGACTGACAACACCCTTAAACAAAACAGAACAAGACAGGACACTTAAGAGGTAAACTACTGCATCATTGTTAATGATAAGCAAAGATTAGTGTCTTCAAAAGGGAAGTAAAAGGAAGTCTATCAGCAGGGTTACAAAATTCACTGCTTCCCAATTCTCAAAATCTTCAACTGTACATACAAGTATCTCTGTTGTTTCATTCAGAATCATCATCAAGCCATCATTGTAATTACGCAACATACAATGAAAACTCACATAAAAATAATTATTCTTGACATTAAGCACTTCTTAACAAAACAATAGTAGAGAATCGGATAAATAAAGAATTGTTGGACAAATGATACTATACGTGAATATCCGAACACTTAAACTTCATAATCACGTAACTGCTTTATTACCAATAAAACAGCAATTATCAAGTGCCGATCTCATTGAGTTATTAAAGTGTTGACAGATCAAAACGATGTCATTTTTGCTTTGTTTAGGTCAAAACCATGCTATTTTGGAGCGCGTTTTGCGCAAAAACTACGTCATTTTGACCTGTCCGCATCTTAAAAAAACTCAAAGGACGTCCGCACCTGAGAATGATGAGCCAATACAAATTCCAAAAGATCAAAAGATGAGATCTGAACTATGTGTACAATAAAACCCTAACTTAACATTAACCTAACTGCCCTTTTTTTTTCTTTTACAACAAAAATTACCAATTTAGTTCTAGATTCTTGATTTTCAAGAATACAAAGTTCAGTTTCTGTTAAAAAAATCAAATGGTCGATGAACAGATTAATATAAAAAAATTGTAATTAGCCGAAAAAGAGAGAGCGTTAATTGAAAGGAACCAAACTACCTGAGGTTCGGAGAGAGGCTTGCACTGCATGAGCTGCGAGATCTGCTCGTCCAGGTCGGTGGTGGCGTCCGCGGATAACGAATTCGCGCCCATCGTTTGATTCTCTTTGATCCTGAAACCAACACGGGAAAACGGTAATCCAGATTAGGGATATCCCTAACCCTAGAGTGAGATTGAGAGTCTCGTTCGTTTGTGTGCTTCTTCACTCTTCTTGTGTAGCGGACCAAAGTCGAAATGAGGGAGCGCGTGAGAGGGGGAGCGAGTTAGCATGTCGTGCTTCTGTATATTCTGTTAATTTAGGAAAGAAAAAAACAAGAAAACAAAAATAAAATAGATCTCGTGGGATACGACGTCGTTTCTTCACTAAAATAGATAAATTCGATGTAGCCCGGCAGAAGTTGGACGCTATTGAACATGACCTCAAATTATAATAGGCTCTCAAGATTTGTCAAATAACAAGGATAGCCATTAATACAAAACTTATTCAAGATTATTCTTTTTTAGTTTTTTAGCATGAAAAAATTTATTTAATACATTCGAGTCATGCAGATCAAACCAAAGATGTGTATTATAAACATGATTATAACATAAAATAACAATAATATAGTATAAAAAATTAAAAAAATTATTTATTTTTAATTAGAACATTACAATAAATGTGTCTTGACATAGACTTTGTAATATATATTGATAATAAATAATCATTTTTAGAAAAAATTAAAAAATATTAACATATAATGCAAACAAGTTTAAAGGTCTTTTTTATAAGTATTAGTTTAATTCGAAAAACTCTGTTCAATAAACCAAAAGGCTTGAAATTCAAATTCACTCATATGATTCATTAAAATAAACGAATTAAATAATTAAACATAAATTTGATTCGTTTAATAAACGAATTGTAAAACACAAAATAATTAGATATGTTTAATAAATACATCATATTAGATGTGTTTATATGAATATACTTTTTATTTATTTATATACACGATTAAGCACGATTAAATTTATTTACATGATTCAATTCTTGTATATAATTATTATTTTAAAATGATAAAAATAAGTATTATTTAAATTATCAAATACTTTACATGTTAAACTAATTTTAAATGAACTTAAATACTCTAAATGTTCCATGAATGAATTTGTGCCTTAAACGAATTGATAAATCGAAATACTTAAATATAAATTTGACATGATTATTAAAAGAATGGCACAAATTTGACCTATTTATTAAATGTGTCATTTTTTTAATCCAAATTTAATTAATTCATAAATGAATTCTTGTAAATTATTGTCTTAAATTGACCCAATTTATTTATTCAAATAGTAATGTATTATAAATAAATTAGTGAATTAGAACAATAAAATACAAGTTTTGCAAGATTATTAAACAAGCGACAAAAACTTGACATGTTTAATAATTTATTTTTTTGTTCAAATTCAAATAAAATAAAACTAAGAAAAATAGTAGTTGGAGTTCCTATAGTACCACTAGTGTTGGTTGTTGATTGATTGATTAACCATCAAACGGTAAAATTTTGTGATCTACCTAACAATTAGCTAACAGTAAGATTAGTAAAAGCAATATGTGAATCAAAATATGTGTCAAATGCAATTAAGGTATAACTAGATTTTATAAAATTCATATTCAATTTACATAATAATTTAAAACAATAATTTAAATTCACATTTGTTTTTAAACGAATTATTTGAATTTGATACAAATAATTTCATTGTTATAATTCAATTTGTAATTTCAATCGTCCTTTCTTTAAATGTTAATTTTTTCCACTTGTAATTATAGTTTATTTATTATAAAATTAATAAATTGAGAAAATAACACCAAGATGCACAAGATTTTTAGAAAGGAACCTATTCACGCCTATAGTTTTAAAATGGGCAACAAGACCCATGTTAGGTGATGGGTTACATTTATTCAAACGGTCAAAAATAGAATGTATATTTACTCTTAAAAAAATGTTACAAGTGACACATATCATAATATAATTAATTTACTTTTTAATAAAAAAATTATAAAATAAAATGATACTTGCCATATTATTATTATTTATTATTTTAATAACAAAATTTAAAATAATTTAAATTAGTCTTGTTTTATTTTTTTAATTTTTTATTAAATTTAGTGAATGTGGCATTTGGATCTCTGAGATTTTAAGGAAAGGGATATGTAGGTCTTATTGTTTTTCAAAATCTCATCGACATTCTTGTCAGTTAACAGTTTATGTTAATATAGTGCAAGTTTCTCTTCTAACTAGTTAAGTTAAAAGAGAGATTCGCGTTATCTTGGGTAGCAATAACAACAAGTCTTATAAAAGTAACACTTTGAGAGTTTTTTTTTGTTGAGATAATCTTTTTCATAATGACTAGGTCTAAGCTGTCGATATATTTTGCATTTATAGGCTGGGAAACTAAGAATTAGATGTCCAGATAATGATGACATGTCTTATGCATAGCAGAGCTGACAGAGATATGACATTGAAAAATTTCAGACTTGTCCATTATAATAGATCTAAAAAAATATGTAATTTAAACCTTTAATTATTTAATAATTATAAATTAACCCATAAATTTTTTTAATAACTACAATATCACCTAAAAATTATGATAATTACAAAATTACCATAAAGATTTTTAAAAATTATAAAATAACCTATAAAAAATTTAATAATTCATAATTACCCTAATTTTTTTTAAATATACATAATAACCCCTATAAATTGATAATTTCAAAATAACTTTAAAACTTCTATAAATTTTAAAATTACCTAAAAGTATAAAAACATTACAATCTGACCTTATAATGTTGAAACGTTTGCAAAAACACTCTTACTGTAAATCTAGCTTTCAACTTTTGAGGCAACTTCTGTTGAAGAATTACACTACACTCCTCCGTTAGTTTCACAATCTCATAATCCTCTAAACTCATTTTCATTGACATCACTCTTTCATGAACTTCACATAATTTGACATTTGCTCAAAGTTTTCGCAAAATGGATGTTTATATATTCTTAAAGGCTTCAAGGAATTTATAAATTTGGGCATTCCAACTTCTTTTTGTAGAAGCATCAAGGATATAGCAATGGTGGGGTAATGATAAGAGGGTTGTTTGAAAAAGAAATTGAGTTGGGCTTTGAATTCACCTTAGTTAGCTCCACAACAACTTCTTCATATTTATCTTCAACCACTTTTTGCTCTGTAACTCCAATTTCTTTACCACTCTTAAAAGTGATGGCTTTACATTACTCCCTTGAAGTGGCCTTCGTGTCACTAAAAAACTTGTTGAAAATTAATCCTTGATTGCATTGGCAAGTTGGCCAACTTGCACCTCTAGCGACTTCAATGTTGCATTCATGTTGGTGTATTGTGTCCCAATGTTATCAAGTCGAGGCTCCTATTTGTTAAATCTCTCATTTGTCTCAATAATAAAAGTGCACAAAAAATATTCCCATAATTGCTTATTCTCAGCAATTGGTTGGTTATACACCGATGAAGGTTGTAGTTTATTCCTTAAATTGTCATGTGCTAGATTCTCGTGATTATGCAATATCGAATTGTATTTTGTAGGCACACAGGGTGGCAAGTTGTTGTTCAACTAATTAAAATTTCGGTTGTCGACATATTGCACATGCTCCGACTCACTACCTTCACCAGTGTAAGACACATTTGCTATCGTGGTTGTATCCTTACTTGTTGAAGCTTCTCTAGCATTGAGTGCAGAGATTTGATTAACCAATGCTGAGACTTGGGCTGCAAGTGCAATAATAGGGTCAACTTAATGTACTTCGACGATTTTTCTCACAATGGACCTCTTATTAAGTTATTGGTAGTTTTTATATGCTATTTCCTTTAACAAGTTTTGAGCCTCTTCCATGGTTTTGACAATAAAGTACCATCTACCGCTGCATTTATAATAGTTTGTGTGTGGCCATGTAATCTATTATAGACGATTTATATTTGGAACCAATCTTGGTATCCATATTGGGGCCACCTCCTAATAAGATCCTTGAACCACTCCTAAACTTTACAAAGTAGCTCAAATTCCAATTGCCAAAATTGGACTATCTCTCCTCAAAGTTGAGAAGTCTTTGATAGGGGAAAGAATTTGGTGATGAATATTTGGGCTAATTTTTCCTATATGGCAATACTCTTCAGTTGCAATGATTGAAGCCAACCTCTCAATAAGGCCTTGTCGCTAAGAGAAAAACGGAACAAGTATAGCTTAATAACATAATCTGAAACCTCCTTCACCTTGATAGTGTCACATATCTCTAAGAATATAACTAGATGAATATTTGGATCCTCACTTGGTAAACCACCATACTGATTTTGTTACACCATATTGATAAAGGTCGCCTTCAATTCAAAATTGTTGGCTTGAACCCCTTAACGCCCAATCCTTAGATAATTTTTATTAACCATGAGCCTAAATATAGTCTCGCAATGTTTGTAGTTAATAGTGGTTGTTGCTATCGTCGCCTATAACTTGAACTTGATCTCTCATTTCTCTCTTAAGCCTTCGCAAAGTGCACTCTACTTTCAAATCAAAAGGCAAAAGCTCCAAGCTACAAACTCTTCTCATTAACCTTCAAAACACCACAACAACCACATCTAAACAAGAACAAAAAAAAAACTAAATAAAAATCAAGTTGTTTATCCACAATATTAGCAAAAATTTAAAATTCACAATCCTGGCAACGATGCTAAAAACTTGTTCATGAAGTCAACACACATGAATTATAACTGCAAGTGCATAGGTCGTAAGTAAGTAGAGTGATAAGTGAGTATCATTCTAACGAGGATTGATGCTCTAAATTAGTGCTAATTACTATGATGTTAACAACTTAACTTTATCTAAGCTACTTTAAACACTAAGGGTTGGTTAAGAAAATTAAAGATACTAAAACTAACAATTAAACAATTCAATGAGATGAGATTTCTATCGTAAAAGGGTCCTAGGGTCTTGATTTTTGTCTACTTCTTCATGATTAATGATTAACAACTATTCTTGTAATTTCATTAATCAATAGTTTAAAACTAATCTCATTACCTCTTTCCGAACGTCAAATAATATCCTATTTATACACAAGTAAGTTTATATTCATATCTAACTTGTTATCTATACATGCATTAAGCTATTTGTTGAAGCGAAAGTACACAAACGAGTAATATAACCTAAGTAATGTAATGCAGAAATAAATAATGAAGAAACTAGAGAGAGAAAGGTAGAAGAAGCATACACAGAATTTACGTAGTTCACCAACTTGTTTACGTCTACGGCGGATCAAGATCACACACTCTTATTATTGACTCTCAAGACACTCACAAAGTAGGCATTTTATAAAAAAGGCTCACAAAGTAATCACTCTTTCTTGCAATCGAAGAGTTTTCTCTCACTAAGAATCACAAAATATGTTTGATCACAAAAATCTTACTCTATTCACAAAAATTTGTATATTCTTACTAAGATGTGACTTGGGTATATTTACAAGCCAATAAAGAGCATTTACATATGCTTTAGAAAGTTTTAAGTTTACCCTAAACTTGTGAGAGTCGTATTAGGGAGTTCTAAAATAAATGAAAGATAAGAGAAGGCTAAACAAAACGCAAAATAGAGAGCATTTACATATGCTTGAGGAAGTCCTAAGTTTACCCTAAACTTGTGGGAGTCGTATTAGGGAGTCCTAAAATAAATGAGAGACAGGAGAAGGCTAAACAAAACGCAAAATAACTTATCGAGCTAAGTGCTGCGGCGCCCAGCCCCTGGCATCGCGACTCTCAGGTTCTGTTTTAAGCACTGCGATGCTCACAATCTGGCACCGCGGCACCCATGCTTGGGCATTGCTACTTACGTCTTTCGCCTCCTTTTCACGTCTGTCTTCGATCCCCACATGCCCAACATACTTGGCTTGCTTTCCAAATCATATCTCTGTGATTTTTAATCAATTTTCTCACACTATCCTTAAGTGATGACCTTAACTCTATTAGTCTCCCAACTTAATAAAATTAAAGGTTATACTTTTTAATTTCAATATATGGGTTAAACTTTTTCAAGCACATAACCCACAAAGTCTAAATCATCTTATTAATTTTTCAATCCAATTAAAACTATTAAACTCATAAAAAACATAAATAATAACCACAAGATATAGTCATTAATCAACTAAACATATCAAAACATAGTACTTAATAGAGTTACATTAAACCCTAAAATATGAAATTTAGCTATACATAGTCAAATGCACAATTACAATATTAAAGATTCACAAGAGTAATCATGTTCAAAATAACACAAATTACAAATACAAAGTTTAAATTAAAGTAAATGAGACAAAGAGATAAAGGAAAACTAGTTAGAGAAACTCTTAGAGTCTTAAATCTTCAAGAGTCTTTAAGATTTTAAGCTTCTAAATGCTTTCTTTCACTAGAAACTTTTTATTTTTCTCTAATTTTCGTGTTTTCTCCTTATGACAAATGAGACTTTTAATCTTTTTATAAGTTTTAAGAATGGGCTTCAAAATTAGAGCACAAAATAAATAAAATAAAATTGAAGTTCTAATGGCGCCTGGACGCTAAGCTTTTTGCCCATAGGAACCTGATTTGGCGCCTAGGCACCAAAACTTGGGTTTTTCTTATGCCTAGGCGTGGAGCACTGAAGTAAAAAAAAAGCTGTTGACTAGCACTATAACATGTACTATTCACTGGCATTGTAGCATATTTGATTTTTTTGCCTTTTTTTTTAAATTTTTTTATTCTAAATAATTTTATTAACTTGAAACCTATAAAATAACATTAATACACATAAAAAGTCGTGCATTGACATTGAAATGAGCAATTATAAGAGGAGTATAACATTATATATAAAACATATTTATCATACACCCCAAAACTTTAATAATTATAAAATTAACCTAATTTTTTTTTAAATTATAAAATGACCTATAAAGAAATTAATAATTGTAATTTAAAAAAAAAATACATAATAACCCAAAAAATTTGATAATTTCAAAATGACTTAAAAACTTCTCTAAATTTTAGAATTACCCAAAGTATAAAAATATTACAATTTGGCCTTGTAATGTTGAAATGTTTGCAAAAACATTCTTACTACAAATCAGAGGGCCAATAAGAAAAATGGACACTGTAAATTAAGAGATCTAGTGGAAAGGAGTTGAATAATGTCGGCAGTGAATATGGACAAGCTAAAAAATGGTTAGAATCAAAGGTGATAGTGAATGATGGTAAAAAGCTTTTGAGTGGTGCGTGCAATGTATTTCAGTCTCCAATTAATGCAAATTTTATGGTGTTCGAATTATCAGAGGCTTTTGAAATTTCTAAAGTGGCGGTGTTGGTCACAATACTAAGAGAATGGCCTAGATTTTAAGGTGGCAATAGATGACAACAAAAAATTTAAATGGCGCATGTGGGCTATAGCAGACCCCATCAATGTGACTCTGACGGCATACAATCGAGTGTTGGAATGTCCTATGCAAGGCTGTGTAGATCATGACAAACTTCGGTGAACTTTTGATGGCTTTCCGATGAACTTCTGATGAGTTTTCAAAAAAAATCTAACAAGTCTCCAACTAAATAAAGAGATAATGAAAGAACTAGAGCTCTAATATCATGTAATAAATATAAAATAATGTGTATATTTCACTATGAAAATCATATACAAAGTTAGCCTATATATAGGATTTATGATAATACACAATAGAAAAAATAAAATATATAAAAGGAAAGAATTTATTTACATACTATAATATAAAAAGATATATATCAAAATATGAAAAGAGAAAAATATGTGATTGATTTATATTATTAATAATTTATTTGATAGATTATTAACTTTTTAATCAATTTTAATTTATTGAAATATAAAATTCAGTTTGATCTAAACTAGTAGAATAAATTGCAAATTCAATATAATCTAATTCAATCCAAAATTATAATAAAAAATATTGATTTATTCAAATGTGTTTGTTTTATAAAAGCTATAGCTAGAAGAAAGAAAAGGAACAGACTTGATATACGCGATTGAGAGATTAAGGATCAGAGTTTATAAAATGCGCTGGCCAATCCCAAGGTTAAGAAGGGAAAGTCAAAGTCTTTTTGTATTTTCACTCTTAATGATAACTATAAAAGATGACTTTTATATACGCATTAAATCCTTAACCCCAATGAAAAGAACTAATACATAAAATTAGAGCTATAATACAATATCTAATATAAGTTAAAAATATCTTAATTTTAAAAGAACCGAATAAGAAATCGTAATATAGTACTAGCTCTAGCACTTTCCTTCAAATTAAAGATGGATAAAATATATTGAGTTTACAAATTGAACTAAGAAATATACTAAAAATAAAATAACTAAACAATAAATCTACAATGGCACATGTGATAGGCATTCACCATCAAAGAGAAGAAGCAACCATTGTCAAAGAGTGACAATAATCTAATCAAAGAAAAATGTATAAAATAAGAGTGACAATGTTGTCAAAAAATAATAAACGTGTTGAGAAAGTCAACTAATATGAGTGCAAATGTATTGATAAATAAAATGAAAATAACTATTATAAGTGAAAATACATTGTCCCAAAAATTTTAACCAAATGCATATAGGTAAACCATGAAGAAACTAGAGACATGAATTGTATAGAAACCATTGGAAAATTTTAAAAAGATCAAAGATTGTAATTAAAATATTTTATAACAGATTGCAACACCAAAATTTCATTAGGTGGATTCACCTAAAAAACAAAAAAACTTTAAAATTTCTCTTGAGCTTAAATTACAAACTTATTAATAAAAAATTCTTCAAAACAATTTAATGGCACAAAAAGAATTCGAACTTGTACTTGGTGTATTAAAAAAAAAATATTTGGTGTAGCATGAAAATTCTAAAAAAGTGTCATAATTTAAAAAAATTAATATGCCTCATAAATTTAAAATTGCATATCTAGCCCTCATTCACTCGAAATTTAAACAACCCTAATTTTATGAAAATTTAAATTTACCTCAAAATTATTTTAAAATTCAAAAAGGCCTAAAAACTTTTTTAAAATATCAATTTAACCTTAAAACTTAAATAAGTTTTCAATCTAACCTAAAAAACTTTAAATTATTTACAAAAAAACCTTTTAGATAATTAATGAGTTGATCAGATAAGAAAATAACATAGGTGAATAAATCAGAACACAAAGAGAGTTTTAGTGATGACGGTGATTTTTGTTTTCATTGGGATGAATTTTGTTGAAATCTGACATCGATAAGGGCTAAAATATGACGATTAACATATAAGAACTCGATTGGTACATGTGGTAAGCATTCACATGCCTATCGCCATTGTGGCGAGTGGCAAAGTTCACAATAACTAGGACTTTGATTTAGCAATTTTTAATAGTAAATCACATCGAGAATGATGAATAATAGACGGGTAGAGATTTTTGATTATTTTCATAGTTTCAATTTATCGGTTGGATGACGGTGGCCAACAACAAATGACGACGATAGGTAATAGGTAACGATAGACGATTGACAAGGATGATGGCAAAAATAATGTGACTACAACAACAAAAACAATGCAATGGTGTCAGTTTTAGACACAAAAGAGAGTAAAAATAAAGATTAAATAATGGAGAGACAATAAAAATTAACATAAACTTTGATATCATATTAAAAATATTGAAATCTTATTTATATTTTCACTCTAAATAATAATTATAAAAGGTGACCTTTATATAAGTATTAAATTCTACACTTATATGAATATGTATATATATAATTATGACTATAATATGATATATAACACAATAAAAAATATCATAATTTTAAATTAATCAAATAAGAAATTCTAATACAGTATTAACTCTAATCAACTAGTTAGACCTAAAATGGTTTAAATTTATTACTTTATGACTTGATTGGCATAATTTATATTGCGAATTATGTGGTAGGTGAGCTGATTTAAGTTTCAAACATATTAATATCATTAAAAAATAAAAATAAATTAATTTTAATATAGTTCCAACAGTTAATGTAATTTGTATTTAATTAATGTAATTAGTTATTTTAGGAAATTGATTGACCATGATTTTTTTTTACTTTTAAATATCAGGTAATAACATATTTAATTATTTTATTTTTAAAAAAATAATTTTAATGAATTTATCCACCCAATTTTCAAATTTGCCGGAAAGCAAATCAAATCCACTCCGGCACATTGAATTCGATTTCAACACTCCTATTACCACCCGACAAGACATCATAAAAATATATCTGTCAGTTCCATCACGTGACCCACAAATAGCCCATCCTCCAATCACATTCGGACGTGGCTGCCACGCACATGCTCAGATTCACCGACAGTAATAAATATTAACGGCGTTTAATTACAACTAAAAAAATCAAGAAGTAATCACAATTTCACGCTTCACGCCCACCAATCAAATTAAATTAATCAATTGATTAAATATGTCAATTCCGTAAAAGTTGAATTGCCATTAATTCCATTTTATGACGCAAGCCCTAAATTGTACGGACACTGCAACAAATAAATAAAATTTCACTTTTTTTTATTATTTATTGATTTTATTTTTATTTTTATTTTATTTTTATGTTATTTGGTACACACGACACGATAATACAACACAAACACAACAGAATCGCAGCAACGCGAAAAGAAGAAGAAAAAGCGAAGAAAGAGATTTGAAATTGATCTGATTTTTCAAATCAAAGGTAAAAAATAAAGTAAAATAAAATCTCTTATCTATCTCTATATCTATCTCTCCCATTTTAGCCGCGATATTTTCGGTTGGTGTCCGATCCGAAACGGACAAGTAACTAGGGTTTCGTCCTTTTTTTTTTTATTATTGTTTTGCAGGTTTATTTCTTGCTATGTCTCAAAATTAGGTTCGATTTCTGTTCAGCCACTCTCATTTTGTGTTTATTTTTGTTTTTTTTTTCTTCCGCAGAATTGTTGCTATCATGATGTTGAAATTTCTCTGATTTGTTTGATTTGTAAGTTTAATTGCAGGTTTTTTTTGGTGTTAAATATGCAATTATATATAGAAGTTTATCGTAAATTACCACTATTTTGTTCTCTTTGCTCAAATTTTGAATATCTTTTTCGATCTTTTGTATGACAACTTGGTTGTTATGGAATCATTTTTATTATCTATTTTTTTAATTTGTTTTTTTTGCTTGATTGTACTTGCATTGTGAATTTTCAGGGTTTTAATCTCCTTTTTATATTGTTTAAAAGCAAGAGAGGAATTTCCAGATAGAGTTTGTGGACATTGTGTTAGTATTGTCAAAACAAGGTTAAATTTCTGCAATTATGAGAGCTTCATGGGCTGATCAAGTGGCTAACTCTGCATCTGAGGGTGCAGCCCCTGCTTCTTCTAATAGTAATAACAATAGCTTACCTCGCCCCACTAAGAGCACTTATGTTCCGCCTCATTTACGTAACAGGCCACAGCCCTCATCCGAACCCCCTGCCCCATTATCATTGAATGATCCTGTAAGTCATAGTGCAGCTGCTAGTGGATCCCGCTGGGGTGGTGGTTCAAGGCCCGATTTTGGTGGGCATCACAGTTATGGTTATGGTGGTAGAAGTGGTGGTGGTGGTGGTTGGAATAATAGAAGTGGGGGGTGGGACCGAAGAGAGCGTGAAGTGAATCCGTTTGGTGATGATAATGATGTGGAGGAGGGGTTTAGCGAACAAGAAAACACAGGTATAAATTTTGATGCTTATGAGGATATTCCGGTGGAGACGAGTGGGGAAAATGTGCCACCACCTGTTAATACCTTTGCAGAAATAGATTTGGGGGAGGAATTGAATTTGAACATTAGGCGGTGTAAGTATGTCAAGCCGACTCCAGTTCAGCGTTATGCAATTCCTATATCCACTGCAGGGCGAGATTTGATGGCCTGTGCTCAGACAGGATCAGGGAAGACAGCTGCTTTTTGTTTTCCAATTATTAGTGGGATAATGCGGGAGCGGGAGCAGCATGTACAGAGACCACGTGGAGCACGGACCGTTTACCCTCTCGCTCTAATTCTTGCCCCCACGAGGGAACTATCCTCTCAGGTAGGATTGTGGTTTAGAACATGTATGTGATGTGCTTTCTTAGAGCATGCGAGTTTTGAAACTGGTAATGATCTTATTGTTTCCATTATGATTTGCTTGCAGATACATGATGAAGCAAAGAAGTTTTCCTATCAAACTGGTGTCAAAGTGGTGGTTGCTTATGGAGGAGCACCAATCAACCAACAGGTTTCTGTTGTTCCGCTTCTTTATTGTAATTTTGGTTTGTTCTCCTCAGAATATTTTAAATCCTTAACATTCTGGTCTCTATTTTGTTTCTTTGTGTTCTTTATTTTTTTTTTAGCTGGTTTCTTATATTTTAAAGTTTCAACTGCTTGACATAAGTTGATGACTAATTACATTTTTTTTTATAATTTTTATACAAAGTGTTTTCTTATGAATCCATAGAAAATAGAAATTGCTTTTTGTTTGGTGGAAACTGGAAATGTAAGGGTTTTGTCTAATTATTGATCACTGCTTTAATTTGGACCCAAACGGTTCTTAGTTGTCATTTTAGGGGTGAGATGTTTCAAATGTCTTGCAGGTTACCATACCTTGTCTACACTCTAACCCAATCATATATTGATCCTTTTGTAGTATAAGATGGGTGAGTTTTTGGTTTTATAAAATAGTCTGATTCCATTTGATAAGACTCCTCTTTATGAGAAAGTATGGGGAGTGATGTACTGAATACTGTGGCGAATCATGTGATGGGGTGGTTGATGGTTTTTCCGCCCCTCTTTTGGACGGTATCATGGTGTTTATTATCTTCATATATAACCCCCAAGAAACTTGGCTAATTTTCCAAATGTGGTGTCAGATGACCTAATTGATTAATGTATATGTTTACTTGATAAATAAGTTATCTGATAGCTTGATCTGTTTTTTATTGGATTTTCCATATGAGTTTTGCTGTGATGCCATATTGATCTTTATGTTGGAGGTTTGTTTATTTTTCATACTGCTCAATTTTATTTTTGTACTGATGGAGAGTCATATGGTCAGTTGCGAGAGCTTGAGAGAGGGGTCGATATTCTTGTGGCAACTCCAGGTCGATTAGTTGATCTACTTGAGAGAGCCAGAGTGTCACTGCAGATGATTAGATACTTAGCTCTCGATGAGGCAGATCGGATGCTGGATATGGGTTTTGAGCCTCAAATCAGAAAAATAGTGGAACAAATGGATATGCCTCCTCCAGGTGTAAGACAGACATTGCTTTTCAGTGCCACCTTTCCAAAAGAGATACAGGTTAATATTTTCTGTTTTCTTTATTTTCTATTCAAGCTGTTTCAATCTTTCTTTTTGTTTGTGGTGTTGAATTTTTGAGATATTCGTGATTTTTTTGTCTCTCAAGTTATTACTGCTTTTACTACTACCACCAGGAGTTCATTCATTAACGACACCAAGTGGGTGCAGTCCTAGTGCTCAAGGATGTTGAACGTCGGATATCTACTCTTCAGATCATGATCAAATTATAGTTTTGGGTCCTTATGAGAAATTAAACTTAAATGTGGCTTGGATTCATGCTGGCTTCATTTATTTATTTCAGTTGGAATATGAATTCTGTAGCATAGGTATTTCATTTAGGATGGGTGGATGGGGCTATTTTCATATTTGCAGTGAAAGTTTATTATAGAAAATTTTGACAAATTGGCATCAGTTCATCTTACATTTTTTCCCTTTTTTTTTGCAATTTGCTTGATTTGCAGAGACTGGCATCTGATTTCCTTGCAAAATACATTTTTCTGGCTGTTGGAAGGGTTGGCTCAAGCACTGATTTAATTGTTCAGAGGGTTGAATTTGTTCAAGAGTCTGACAAGAGAAGCCATCTGATGGACCTCTTGCATGCACAGAGGGAAAATGAAGTTCAGGGCAAGGTATGTGAGATGCTTGCATTTAGCATATATGAGTTGCCTGCTATAATTCCTGATTATTGATTTATTCTTTGTCGTAGCAAATTTGCTGGAGCTGTTTCTGTTTACAACTCATATGTTATTTTCACACTGCTAGTTCAATTATAGTCATTCTAATTTAATTTGATCAGTTTATTGTGTTTGTGTCTGTTACAAAGTTAACTGCTTATCTTTGTATTTGCAGCAAGCTTTGACATTAGTTTTTGTGGAGACAAAGAAAGGAGCTGACTCATTGGAACACTGGTTGTGTACGAACAGTTTTCCTGCAACTACCATTCATGGTGACAGAACACAACAGGTGAGTTGGTTAGGATCAATTAAGCAAAAAAGGAAGAAGGAAAAAAAATTAGATTCTGTTTGTTTAGTAGCAGCTTAAGCAGGTTATATGTAATCTGTTTTTGTTAACTCAACATATTGTGAGATAATTTCATTATCCCAGGATGTGCTTACACTTCTCTCAACACATTGGCTGTTAGATTTTGATTCAATTAGATCTCTTAACCAGCCAAAAGTTCTGGGCTGTTGATTGCATTTATTTTGTACTGCAGTTCGCTATAGCAATGCATTAGCTGCACTGCTTTTGGCATAATTATTCTGAGGTTTTGGTTTTGGGTGCAGGAAAGAGAATTGGCATTGAGATCATTTAAGAGCGGAAAGACACCAATATTAGTAGCTACAGATGTAGCAGCACGTGGTCTGGATATACCACACGTAGCTCATGTAGTCAACTTTGATCTCCCCAATGACATTGATGATTATGTTCATCGGATAGGTAGGACAGGGCGAGCTGGGAAAAGTGGATTGGCAACTGCCTTCTTTAATGAGAACAATTCGTCATTGGCGAGGCCTCTAGCTGAGATAATGCAAGAAGCTAATCAGGAAGTACCTGCTTGGCTTACTCGTTATGCATCACGAGCTTCTTTTAGTGGTAAGAATCGGCGGACTGGAGGAGGAGGGCGCTTTGGTGGTCGTGATTTCAGAAGAGACAACTCATTTACCCGAGGCACAACTACAGACTACTACGGTGGAGGAATGAATAGTAGCAGCAGTGGGTATGGGGTTCCAGGTGGTTATGGTGGTGGCGGATATGGTCCAGGTGTGAGCAGTGCATGGGATTAGCTAGCATCCTACTTTATAGTGAATTGTTGTCTTACTACTGTTCTCTCGAGTTTATATATTTTTTCTTCAAAAAGTTTCAAGGATTTCTCTATCAAATTTTCTTCACCCGTGTCCTTAGCTTAGCTTAAACGGGTTCTAATCTAGGAAATTTTTTGCCGAGTTCCGTGGCAGTGGCTACAGGTTTAGTTAATGGTCCCTCTAACTTGAGCATAACGTTGAGTTTGGTTTGTGTAAACAAACAAAACTGATGCAGGACATAGGTAATTAATTTCATGAAGTTAAAGAAGAATCAATATTTCACTATATATATATTTATAAATCGATACTCGATAAATTAATAATGTCGATTAAAATAATATTTTTATTGGTCTTGACTTGAAATTAATGTATTAGATTAATAATTTAATAAATTTATAAAATAATATATTATAAAATGATTTATATAGTTTCACATAAAATCTATTTACTATATAATTTAGTATACAATTAAATTTATATGATATGTTCAGAGGCTTTAATAAAATACGTATTTAATATTATTGTTATTTTTTTAAAATAATTGTCGACTTAAATTTCATCTTTAATTTTTGATATGTGAAAAGAAATTATAGTACAACATTCTGGTATTGTAATAAGAAATTATTTAATATTATTATTGTCTTAACTGCTTTGCAATTACTCTATATTATACTCTATATTAGAATTATAATCTTCAACAAATGAAATTCATGTATTTACTTTATATATAATTAAAAAATAAAATAAATTAATTCATTTATTATAATAAAAGAATATTAGATTCAAAATTTTGACAAAATAAGATATTTTTATAAATTAATAATTTATTAATTAATCAATAAATTAATATTCACTTAATTAATATAATAATACATTTGGTGTTTTACATTCATCCTTTTTTTCCTTTCATTTGAAGAATTAATATTTTACAGGGGTATTTGAAGAAATAATACAAATTTTAAGTGCTTAAAAGAAATAACCACTAAAAAACCTAATTTTTATGCTTTTTTTTGGGAAGTCCTCATCCTTTTCACTTTCTTACTAAATAATGATTTAATTTAATTGGTCATATTTAATATCCTTCAATTTTTTTAATTATTAACGGTATTTAAAATATTAATATGTCGATCTCTATTTTTATTCTTCTATATTTATAAACAATGAACAAAATATATCCATGTTCAATAAAATGTTGTAAATTATATTTGTATTAAATAAAAAAAAAGCATTCATCATTCAAATTCTCTGAAATACTACATTTTTTAGTTGAGATTATTATTTGCATTTTTTTAATAAATTGAGTTTTTATTGTTGTAAAAATCTAAGGATGTAAATGCTAAAACCCCAAATTTTCATTGGTAAAACGGCTAATAACAAAAAAGACTAAAAAATGATTTCTCCGCCTTCTACTAACTTATCTTCTTCTTTCTACCCCCAAGTACGACTCTATGGCGAAATATTTGTGGAAGTTAATAAAATAAAAATCATAATTTGTAAAATAAATTTTTTAAAATTTTTAGATATAACAAGTAGAAAGAATTATTACTCAGTAGATATACGAATAATAACGATTGTATATAAGTGGTTGGAACAAAATAATTTATAATGTGTACAAGGAACAAAATAAATAAGACAAGGTTCTTGTAAGATAATTTACATGTATATAAAAAGTTTGTACACTCTGTATACTTTATACAAAGCGCCTTACAAAATTCACTTCCAAGAAGATTAGAACATGTATATTAATCTTAATGAATATAATTAGTAAAACCCTTAAGCACTTCTATACATACTTACAAAATTCACCAACTAAGAATATATATTAAGAAATTTATTTCCAATAACCCTAGTTTCTAGTAAACCTTTTTTTTTTTTTTTTTCAGTTTGCTTGTCAATTTTTACTAACATCTTCAACGATCCATGCTCGTCAACTAATTTAAAATCACAACATCAATCTTTTTTTTTTTTTTCTAATTTACCCATTATAAATTTACACACCTGCTCAGGAGCAACAAATTCATCATTTGAGTTCTCACAAGGCAAAATTATCTTAATGATAAAACTAACTGCTTTTGTCT
Organism: Ailanthus altissimus; assembly: GCA_946807835.1. Lineage (NCBI taxonomy): Eukaryota > Viridiplantae > Streptophyta > Magnoliopsida > Sapindales > Simaroubaceae > Ailanthus > Ailanthus altissimus. Next base: position 1,052,388 of record OX327709.1, read on the forward strand.
ATTGAAAAAACAAAGAGAATTTCTAGTTCTTAGATTTTTATACTTGCGATTCTTCTTAGATTTTGAGTCAATTTTAATAAGAGATTATAATATCTAAAATCATGGGAGTTAATGGAATAATCACGAGTAAGTATAATCTCTTAATCAATGAAGCAATCATAAGCATTGATTATAGGACTTTAATTTAGGAAATTATGAATTATGAAATAAATAACATTGACGGCCTCTCCTAAAAAAAATATATCCACAACTAATAAAAAAAGCTTTATATTAAAAAAAAAAAAGATAGATACTAAATTCATTTTTTCACTTTTATCCATCTCTCATCATTTTTATTATTTTGAGAGTTAACTTAAATATTAGAAGGTCTTCGTTGACAATCTTACTGATGAGACCATCAACGAATTTTTATTTTGCAACACTTAACTCCGTGAATTCACATAAAGAATGGCAATGACGTATTTTGTTTTTTTAAAAAATAAATTCAACTCATTGATGTAGTTCAATTTTTCAAATCAACACTTGCAATTCAAGAACTTTAAAAAGGAAAAAGAAACTTAATATATGTATTGAAAAAAATAAATATTTCACAATTAATAATGTAAAAGTGACCTATTAAAAGTAATATGTTTTACTATTTTCTATTAGTTGAAGTACTCTTTAAAAGCAAATATGTGGAATGTATGAGTGAACCTCTTGTCGAAGTGGTTTTCAGCAGCAAAAGCTAATAAGGAAACAAAATCATAAATTGTAAGAGAAAAATCTAAAAACATTCTGATACAATTAAAAAAATATTACCTAAATGAAAAATGAATAGATGTAGATGTACGAATAAATGACAATTTTATATAGGGAGTCCAAATAAGGTAATTTATATGTATTGAGTTATGTGTGTACATAATGAACGAATAAACAAAACAAGGTTCTTAGAAGATAATTTATATGTTGTGTATATGTATCTAATTTTTAAAAAAGTTATATATATATATATATAAATATAAAATTTAATGTACTATATAATTTACTATATAATGAGCATTTGATAACGCAATAAGATTTTGTAGCATATTATAAATTGTGCATACTATATAATTTATTATATAATAAGCACTTAAATATGTGACAAGATTCTTTAAAAAGGAATTGGAAGATTAATGAATAGAGACTTTCTATTCTTAATGAAATATGTACCAAATGTTTACAACTTTATATATTGAACTGATTTGTAAAGATAAGACTCATCTTAATCCTTGAGAGTGAATGATAATTAGCATAAACTTGATAGAACTTATCAAATACAAATCTTATCATCTAAACTATCAAAGCTTATCACCCAACTAAGCTATAATAAGCTATGTTATTTGTATTAATCTGCATTATCTTGACATTCCCTAACATCCCTCAGTTAGCTAGAGTGAGAAGGTTGAACTCTCAGCTTGATTTTGAAGTAATGAAATTTGTTGCCGCAATAGGTTTAGTAAATATGTTTGTTGTCTATTTTGCAATAGATTGATGCTTGACAATAATTTCTTTACTGTTGATTTTGTCTCGGATAAAGTAGAGATCTATTTTGACATGTTTGGTTCTCCCATGATGTACAAGATTTGATGATAAGGTAATTACACTAATGTTGTCACAAAAAATCAAATGAGCTCACAATGAAACCTGTGAGCTCACAATAAAGTCATCTTTTAAATAATTTAGACTCTAATTTTGGGTAGAATTAGAGTAGCCAAAATGGTAGCCTTTGATGTCTATCTCGTGTAGGAATCAAAACAAGTTCAATTCTTTAATTAGTTCTAGCATCAAATGCTTAAAAAATGTGTTTAGGGACCAAAATACAATTTTCTCAAAGTTCTATTTTCTCTCAACTCTATTGCACGAATTTTGCACTTCTAATTCAAATTTTGTAACAAATGAAACTATTTCATTTGTTTTATGTTACAAAGACGTCACATGTGGACACATGTCCATCATGGAGTCATGTTTGACCATGCCAGGTCATGAATGACTGACAATGTCACTTAGCAATATCCATGCAAACACTTTACATATGTGACATTTGTCATATGTAATTTCATGCATGCTGTCATTTGTCATACAAATGATCATGCATTGATGCCATATGTGCATTTTATTTTTTCATGCAATAGGAAATTGTTTGCAACATTTACAAACTATATTTTCTACTTTTTAGATAGGTCATAAAATATATCCAACTTTTTGAAACCTTCTCGGATCGATCCATAAGATTTCTCTCACTACCCTAGTGTTCAACGAGTACACTTATATTGTTAGACTTTCTAGATTCACATCGTTTTGTCTTATAAAACACTTCAGCAAGTTCGTGAACAATGCCTCACACACATGTTATGGATATTACAGAACGACGCATTGAACCATATAAACTGAGATTAAACATATCAGTATAATTCCTCTATTATTTATATCCTAAAAGAGTAGAGATATAGATTATGATCGTCAAATCTTTATATGCTTGACTATGAACTTATTTCCATATTCGTATTTTCGTAAATAATATCTGCAAACTCTTTTACAATATTGTTTAACTATATAAAAAAAATCTTTTTTGGAGTTTTCGCTCATGACCATAAGACTTCTTAAAATATAATCTTAGAGCATCAAGATATACAATTCACTCATATGAGCTGATAGATTTCATATCTACGCACACCAGACTCTATGAGCATCGGACCATACCTAACAACACCTAGCGGTCAGACCATAAAAGGTCTCTAACATGCGTGGAACCAAAGTATGGTGTATCATTCATAAGCCCATTGTGGCGCTTAAGTCAAAGAATCACGAATACTACTTAATTCGAGAAGACCCTTCATTGACGGCTTCATGGGATATCTATTGGAAGTTCTCATGAGTCTGTTCAGTATCCAGTCCTTATAGAATACTTGTATGCCTATACGGACTTCTGTTAAGCTCGTGGTCTGTTAAGACTAACCACCTGAATAATCTAGATATAGATATACACTGATACGAAAGGAAAACCAATTGATCAGTGTCAGTAACTATAGATCAGAAATGATGTTTTTGAGTACATATTGCGCAATAATATTTTTTAGTATCATTTGTAACTCTTTGTAACTATGTCATTACTATAGTATTATCAGGTCTTTGTCTCTATTTTAGACAAGGTTCTAACTCTTTAGAATTGCTAACTCTTAGTATTGACCTAAACTCTTTTAGATCTATAATATCTAAAAAGTTATAAGCTTCTTACCATATAAATAATAATAATAATTGACGAATAAAACAAATGTTCATTGTATAAATATTAAATAAATAAACATTGCACGTAAGCACCATTCCCAATAACTGTGAGTTGGTCTATCCTACTTTCTTGATTGAGCAACATGACAAACAGTTCTTTCTGTGAGGGCAATTCATTTCTACAAGTGATGTTCACCACTTTAGAATTAAAGTCTGAACCAAATCTAGCATGGATGTATAAAATCAAGTCATCATCATTTATTAGATTGCCTGCAACAGCCAAATTATTAGTAATTGTTTTTATTTTTAAAAAATAATCCCTTACAAACATTCCTCTCTTTTTTGTGGTCTAGAGTTGCAAGATTGTGGCTTTTGACTAAGATGAGAACAACCTTTCTATGGCAACTCATAATTCATGTGAAGTGACACAATTAACTATTGTGTCAATCATGCTCTCAAGTCATTATGGATAGGATTCAATTAAGCAAGAGTTGATTTCGCTTCATCCAAAATGCATATTATGAATTTGGAGTTATAGTGACATTATCAGCTTCATCTATTGATACTAAGACTGATTCAAGTTTCTTTCTTGTTCCATTGATGAAACTTTCTAGACTATGACCACAAATTATAGGTAAAAACTGAGATTTTCAGATTAGAAAATTTTGTATGTCAAGTTTTAGGGTAGTGAAGTTATTAGACAGGAAAATGACATTAGTTAGATTGATTTGGTTGGTTGTGGGAACTATGTTTGTGGTTTGCTCTATAACTAGATGTGAATTTACAGAGTAGTCTATGGTGGCCATTGTACAGGATCGTATTAATCTGTATTAATATGTATTATTTTGACATTCTCTACTACTGTAACACATTGTAAAATGCGAATATTATGGGAAAGAGTCTGTTTACTGTAGCTTACAAAATACACAGATGATCTTTGTAATAAAATGCAAAATGTATTAATTTAGGGATATAAACAATAAAACCTCAAATCTTTATAGGTAAAAATCCAATAATACAATAAATATTTTTTTGAGCTATTATCATGAATACATCTGAAGTAAAGTATAATTACGCGAATATACGAGTGTTTTAAAAATTGACATTAATACTCAAATATTTGGACAAATATCACTAATGACTATCTAGAATTGTCCTTTAAATTTAATGAGAGAATGACATTAAAATCAGTTCATGTCATTAACTTAAATTAATTTAAAACATGTCTAGTTAACATGACACTTGTTTTAAAAAATAAAAATAAAAGACATGTAAAATATTATTATATATTAACAATAAAAATTAAAAATAATATTAACAACAATTAAAATAATTAAAAAAATTAAAAACAAAACTCGGCCAATCGACCAAAATGGCCACTAGCTCAAGCTGCTAGAACTCTTTTATTAAAAATATTTTTTGTTTTTGATTAAATTATTGTTATTATTATTTTTAATTTATTTTTTTAAGAGTTTTAATTTTATTATTGTTATTATTATTTTTAAATTTTTTAAAAGATTTTATTAAAATAAAATTTTAAAATTTATATTAAAAGATGATTTAATTATTTTATGTACATTAACAGAAAATCATTAACAGAATATTCTTAACAGTAAAACATCGTATATATTTTATCAAACTTTTAAATATTAATGTTAATTTTTAAAATTCTCAAATATTTATGTAGTATTCGGGATAATAATCCTATCTTTTCTAAGGTAAATATATACTTCTTCTCCTTTCTCTTAGGCCTTAACAAAATCATAACCTGCAAGAATCATTCAACCCTTCATTTTCTCCGTCCAAACCCAAAAGCACACGCATGATTTTTAAAACCCTAAATTCAATTTTCCCACTTAACAAACTGTCATCGCTGAATACCCCACTTGGTCTTGAACACTGCGGCAACTCGCTGCTTCTTCTTCAAAACCAAACTCGATGGATAACGAAAGTTCGTTTGAAATGGGTGAAGAACCGAGGCCTAGACCACATTATAGATATTGACACAGATCTGAAGGCCGCTTGCCTTTTAAAAGACGCTATCAAGCGGTCTTCTACTGGCTTCCTTACTGCTAACTCTATCTCTGATTGGCACAAGCTCCTTGGCCTCACTGTTCCCGTTATTCGTTTTTTGCGCAGGTTTGTTTGTTTGTTTTTTAACATGGATTTTCGCATACCAAACTTGTTCATTTGGTTTGTGGAAAGAGGTCTGGGGTTTAAGCTCTGCTCACACCAGAGTGGGAGGAGTTTGGTTTATATTTGATGTCTTCACTTGGATACTTGCATACCCTTTATATGATTTTGATTTTGTTGTTGATTAATTGATGCTGCAATGTTTGTGGAGTTGCAAGCATATTTAGAGCGTGTGTGGAATTATAATGAATGCTTTTAGATGTTGGAAACTTCTAACACTTTTCCTATGAATTTTGAGGAATATTGCATGGAATTGTCCTTGTTTGAGATATTAATAGATGGTGGTAGTAGAGTTTGTATCAAAAATTTGAAGTTGATACTAGACATAGGAATTTGAAAATTGATTATTATGGTATTTTTTGGGTTTCTGCGCAGGTACCCGACTCTTTTTCATGAATTCCCGCACAGCCGTTATGTGAATTTACCTTGTTTCCGGCTAACAGATACTGCACTGTTGTTAGACTCACAAGAGCAGAAGATACATGAGACTTGTGAGAATGATACTATGGAGAGGCTCTGTAGGGTACTTATGATGGTGAAGACTAGGACAGTACCACTCCAGTCATTACATTCCTTGAAATGGGACCTGGGTTTGCCGGATAATTTTGAGAAGTTATTGCTTCCCAAATACCCTGATGATTTTCGATTTGTTAAGACCTCGAATGGGGTTTCAGGTTTGCAGCTTGCACGGTGGCATGAAGAATTTACAGTTTCTGCATTGCAGAAAAGTTATGAGAGGAGTGAGACGGGTAATGAGTATAGGCAATTTAAAAGGGGTCAAACAGCACTGGCATTCCCATTGAATTTTCCAAGGGGATATGGAGCACAGAAGAAGGTAAGAGCATGGATGGAGGAGTTTCAGAAGCTTCCATATATTTCACCATATGAAGACTCTAGGAATATTGATCCAAACAGTGAACTTATGGAGAAACGGGCTGTTGGGGTTTTACACGAGTTTTTGAGTTTGACTGTTCACAAAAAGACTAAAAGGAACTACTTAAGAAGCTTGAGAGAGGAACTGAATCTTCCGCACAAATTTACTCGTCTATTTACTAGGTATCCAGGGATCTTCTACCTCTCACTGAAGTGTAAGACAACTACTGTGACGCTCAAGGAAGGGTACCAGCGGGGAAAAGTAGTGGACCCACATCCTCTTGTTCATCTTAGAAAGAAATTTTATCATGTAATGAGAACAGGGCTTCTTTACCGTGCAAAAGGTGTCAATATGATACCTCCACAAGACATTTCACTTGATGATAATATAGAGAATGGAATGGAACAAGAAGAGACTGAGGAGGAAGAGATAGTAACAGATGATGAAGAATGCTATGAGGAAACCTCAGAAATTGAGGATGAATCTGATGAAGAGGAGTGATTATCCATCAGAGGCATACAATACTGTGTCCTACTTGCAAATCAAAAAGATGAATGCATAACACTGAAAAGGTCAGTACTTCTAATAGAATTTAGTGAACTATTGGTTGTTCATTAACTTCAGCATGAAGTTAACTATTGGCCTCGGATTTATCAAGCCCTGCATTATGTTTCTTTCTTTCTATATGTTATCCATATTTACCTTCATAAAATATTTGGAATAATATACACTGCAAGAACGAAAAGGTTGGAAATTCCTAAATTATTGGTATTCGATGAGTTTAAGTTCTGCTACAGTTACACAATCTTTTTTTAAATGATTTTGAATTCATTTAAAAATGCCAACATCTTATTTATAATTGTTCAAAATTATAAACTATAATGGTTTGGATGCACATTTTCAATACGAGTATTTTAGCAGTTGATTGGCCATTGCAAACTTGTGCTACAAGTTTCTTCCAAGTGTCTAGAATCAAGTGCTTTTGTATATCTTGAACACACAAGAATAATGCTACAAAATCACGACTTGTGAGTAATCCTCTTTTAAAGTTAAAAGCCCGTTATCTACTTCTTTTTCCATCTGCAGGTTTACTTCAACTCACAGGTTCAAACTTCAAACAGCATGGCTGCTTAGTTAACGCGGAGTCATTCTTACTGGGTGGCGGCGAAGCATCTTCAAGGAAAATGCTGCAAAGAAATTTCATTTTGGACAATCTGCAAAAATTTACTGCAGAAGCAATTGGAGCTGAAAGCATTAACAGATTAAAGCGGTAGAGAATAGGTTGTGACTTTACATAACACATACAAGTTGTTGCTGGGGTGTGCCATCTTTTGGCTTTTTGGCTTCAGATCAATTTCCCTCATTTTTGTTTGAGAATTAGGAAAAGTTTTTATTTCAGTCTGCAGCTTTGGCAATTTCTTGTCCTTGCTCCGAATTCATCAAGTGAGGAGTTCATTTGGTATTTAATATTATTGTGTTTTTACCTAATAATTAATTGTTGGTCTGTAGAACCAACAACTGATTTGTATTAATATTTGATAATCAATTATTAGCAAATAATATGATATATAGTTATAATATAAATATTATGGTTAAGAATAAGGCATTATCTAGTAGGGAATATGTTATCTTATTCTCATTACTACTAAAATTTTAAACAATCATTAATTTGATTCAAGTATGGAAATTATTTGAACTGTTAAATAAAATTTGAATCAACATAAAAAATTCAAAATTTTAAAGCAAAAATTAAAACCTTAACTTGAAAAGTATAATACAAAAATTTGAAACTGATGTGCATGTAATGTCACATATCTCTAATATTGTCAACACCTCAACATAGTCCAGTCTGGTGCAATATAGTACTATGTATGCTCCAAGCCCAAAAATTAGTCTAATCAAATCCTAAGAACCAGAGGGAACCTGAGTGTATCAACCCATCAAAGCCACAGCCACCTCATTCTGAGGAGCAATAACGTGACCATGTCCATACCAAAAGTGATTCGTTGAATCCACAGAACAGCCTAATTTGAATACAAAACTCACCCCCGAGGGTCCTAACCACTAGACAACCAATCTAATGTCAACATTATGCTCAAGCTATAGAGCTGGCATAACTACAGATGCAGAGCCACTGCCATAAAACTCAGTGTAAGAATTTCCTAGGTTAGAACCCAAAAGAGCTAAAGACACAAGTGAAAAAGAAAGCCGGATACATAGTAATCCTTGAATCTTTTTGAAGAAAAATTTATATACTTGAGAGAACAGTACAAAAACATTTCAGTATAAACGCAGGATGCTAATCCCATGCACTGCTCACACCAGGAGGACCATATCCCCCGCTATAACCACCGGGAACTCCATATCCACTGCTGTTATTCACTCCGCTGTAGTAGTCTGTAGTTGTGCCTCGAGTAAATGAGCCGTCTCTTCTGAAGTCGCGACCACCAAAGCGCCCTCCTCCAGAACGCCGATTCTTGCTACTAAAAGAAGCTCGTGATGCATAACGAGTAAGCCAAGCAGGTACTTCCTGATTAGCTTCTTGCATTAGCTCAGATAGAGGCCTTGCCAATGACAAATTGTTCTCATTAAAGAAGGCTGTTGCCAGTCCACTTTTCCCAGCTCGCCCTGTCCTGCCTATCCGATGAACATAATCATCAATGTCATTTGGCAGATCAAAATTGACTACGTGAGCTACATGCGGTATATCAAGACCACGTGCTGCCACATCTGTAGCTACTAAAATTGGTGTCTTTCCACTCTTAAATGATCTCAATGCCATTTCTCTTTCCTACACCCAAAACCAAAACCAAAATAATTATGCCCAAACCAGTACCGCTAGTGCACTGCCATACGAACTGCACTACACAAGGAATGCAATAAACAACTCGGAACTTTCATCTCGATGACAATTCTTTGAATGAATCAACCCTAACACCCAATGTTTTTAAGAGAATAATAACCACATCCAAGGATAATAAAATTATCATCTCACAAACATGTTGACTAAGAAAATACATCTAACCTGCTTAAACTTCCCTAGACAATCAAATTCTAACCCTAATTAGATCCTAACCAACTCACCTGTTGAGTTCTGTCACCATGAATACTAGTTGCAGGAAACCCATTCATGTACAGCCAGTGTTCCAATGAGTCAGCTCCTTTCTTTGTCTCCACAAAAACTAACGTCAAAGTTTGCTGCAAATTCAAAGACAAGCAATTAACTTTGTAATAACCACAAACACAATACAACTGATCAAATTAAATTAGAATGACTACAATTGCACCAGCGGTTTGAAAGTTACATATAAGTTGTAAGCTGAAACACAGCTCCAGCAAATTTGACAGAACAAAGAATAAACCAATAATAGGGAATTATAGCAGGCAACTCAAAAATGACAAATGGAAGTGTCACATACCTTGCCATTAACTCCATTTTCCCTCTGGGCATGCAAGAGGTCCATCAGATGGCTTCTCTTGTCAGACTCTTGAACAAATTCAACTCTTTGAACAATTAAATCAGTGCTTGAGCCAACCCTTCCAACAGCCAAAAAAATGTAATTTGCAAGGAAATCAGAAGCCAGTCTCTACACGCCAAGCAAATTGCAAACGAGAATTGTCAGATGAATTGATGCCAATTTATAATTACTTTTAAAATAAACTTTCACTACAACGGGAAAATACCCTCAGCCTAACATACTAAACAAAATAGCTATGCTACAAAACATTCATATTCCTACTGAAATAAATAAAAGTAGACAGCATGAATCCAACACACAATGAAGTTTAATCTCTCATAAGGACCAAAAACTACACTTAGATCGTGATTTAAACTATAGATATTAGTTCATCATACTTGAGCACTAGGATCACACCCATTGTGTTTTTAATGAATGAATTCATGGTGGTAGGAGTAAAAGCAGTAATAACTCGAAAGAAAATATCATGAATGTCTCAAAAGCACAAGTAAGAATGGTCAAAACAGCTTGAATAGAAAATAAAGAAACCTGTATCTCTTTTGGAAACGTGGCACTGAAAAGCATCGTCTGTCTGACACCAGGAGGAGGCATATCCATTTGTTCAACTATTTTTCTGATTTGAGGCTCAAAACCCATATCAAGCATCCGATCTGCCTCATCGAGAGCTAAGTATCTAATCATCTGCAGTGAAACTCTGGCTCTCTCAAGCAGATCAACCAATCGTCCTGGAGTTGCTACAAGAATATCAACTCCTCTCTCAAGCTCACGCAACTGACCATATGACACTCCATCAGTTCATGAATAAAATTAGGCAGTATGAAAAAATAAAGGAACCTCCAACTTAAACATCAATATGGCATCACAGCAAATTGCAATGGAAAATCAAACTGAAGACGGATGAAGCTATCAGATTACATTTTGTAGTATATTAATCAGTTAGGTCATGTGATGACACATTTCAGAAAATGAGCCGTGTTTCTTGAGGGCATATATGAAGGAGATAACAAACACCGTGACACTTTCCAGAAGAAGAAAAAGAACAACCATCAACATGATTCATTACAGTATTCAATGAGTCAATCCTGTATTTTCTCTCTTATAAACAGGAGTCTCATCAAATGGAAATAGTCCGCCTATTTTATAAAACCAAAAAGTCATCCATCACTTTACGCTACAGAAGGATCAAAATATGATAAATTAGAGTTAAATTAAAAAAAGAAAAAGAGGCCATAATGTCAAGGAGTTAAAATAATCAGAGGAGAACAAACCAAAAGCACAATCAAGAAGAAGAACAACAGAAACCTGGTTGTTGATTGGTGCTCCTCCATAAGCAACCACCACCTTGACACCAGTTTGATAGGAAAACTTCTTCGCTTCATCATGTATCTGCAAGAAAATCATAATGAAAGCAGTTCAATCAAACCACGCATACTCTAAGCAAGCACATCACATACATGTTCTAAACCACAATACCACCTGAGAGGATAGTTCCCTTGTAGGGGCCAGAATAAGAGCCAGAGGGTAAACAGTCCGTGCTCCACGAGGTCTCTGTACATACAGCTCCCGCATTATCCCACTAATAATTGGAAAACAAAAAGCAGCTGTCTTTCCTGAGCCCGTCTGAGCACAGGCCATCAAATCTCGCCCTGCAATTGATATAGGAATCGCATGACGCTGAACTGGAGTTGGCTTGACATACTTGCACCGCTTAATATTCAAATTCAGTCCCTCCCCCAAATCTATTTCTGCAAATGTATTAACTGGTGGTGGCACATTGTTCCCACTTGTCTCCACCGGAATATCCTCATAAGCATCAAAATTTATACCCATATTTTCTTGTTCACTAAATGCCTCCTCTGTATCATTATTATCACCAAAAGGATTCACTTCACGCTCTCTTCGGTCCCGTGCCGCACTTCTATTATTCCAACTGCCACCGCCACCACCACTTCTACCACCATAACCCTGACGCCCACCAAAATCAGGCCTTGAACCACCGCCCCAGCGAGTCTCACTAGCAATTCCGCTATAACCTACAGTATCATTCGATGATAACAAGGCAGGAGGTTCAGACGAGGGCGGTGGCCTGTTACGTAAATGTGGGGGAACATAAGTGCTCTTAGTGGGGCGAGGTAAGCTATTGTTATTAGAACAAGCAGAAGCAGGGGCTGCATTCTCAGATGCAGAGTTAGCGACTTGATCAGCCCATGAAGTTCTCATAATGTCAGAAATTTAACCCCTGGTTTCGACACAATCCTAACACAATGCCCACAATGATATATGTAATATTTGCCTTCTGACTCCTAACAATGTAACCTAGCAGATCAAAACCCTGCAAATCCACAATTAAAAAAAAAGCTAAATAGATAATAAAATAATCATGAAACGTACAATTCAACCGCAAAATATAAAATACAAGTACTTCAAAACAAACAACTTGCCATGCAAAAAGATCGAAAGAGGAATTCATAAATTCGGGAAAGAGAACAAAATATAAAAAAAAAAAAAAAAAAATTCCACAATTAACCAAAAAAAAAACCTGAAGACTTTAAAATCAAACAAATCAGAGAAACTTCAATATACTTAATAGCAACAATTCTTCAAACACGAAAACAAAAAGAAAAAAAATCCAAATGCGAGGACTTGAACAGAAATCGAACCTAATTTTGAGACTTTAGAAGAAGCAAATCTGTAAAATTAAAAGGAAAAGATAAAATGAAACCCTAGTTCTTGTGCCTTTCGGGATCGGACAGACACGATACGAGATTATCGGCTCGAAGAAGAGAGATGTATAGAGATAGAGATATATATAGAGAGATTTTTTTTTACTTGTACATAGAGAGCTTTTTTATTTCATTTTTTATTTTTTATAAAAGGAATTTTTTTTCTACTACCAATGACAAAAAAAAAGTTACCGAAATTGAAAATATCGAATAGTATTAAATTGAACCGATCGGTTAAATTTTGTATTAAAATATAAAAATTAATTGATTGTTTTTTATTTTAATTTTCCAATAATTATGTCAATTCGAATTTATTTTAAAAAAAGACTAAATTAAATTGAACTAAGGGCATAAATAATTTTTTTTTATAATTAATTTAGTGTTTATAGTTAACATTTGTACACTTTGTTTTTTTACATAAATTTTATCTTTTATATATATAATTTTAATATTTTTAAAATATTTAAAAAATTAAATTAAATTAGATCAAAATTTGGTACAATTGATGCAATATTTTTATATCTTAAAATTAAGTGCAAATATACACTATCACATACAAGTAATAAATGGACTAAATAAGTCGGATGTCGAACTTATAGGGATAATTTCTTCTTTTTAATAAATTATTAAAATTATGTCTTCTTAATAATTATTCAAAAAAATAAAAATCTGAAAATGAATGTAAAAAATATAAAAACAAAAACATAAAGCAAAGAGAATTATGCGATAGCAATATAGAGAAAACTTATGATTAATGCTATACTTTAATATATTTTTTAATGATAAATCTCTAATATTTAACTCCCTTAATATTTATTATTGATTAATACATTAATGTATTTACAAGTCTCTTCCAAGATCATGCAAGTATACCTTAATTTACCAAATACTTATATTCTTATGATACTTGTAATAAATTAAGATTCATTAAGATTAGGTCTTATTGATTATACATATCAACTAGGTATATTCTTATCATAAATTAAAACTTACATATGCAACATTGAATGTTACTCTACAATCATGCATCAAATTTTTAGGTCTAAATATTATGATTCTTCTTCCGAGTTTATCAACAATATTATCAACTCATTCACCATATATTGGTCAGATATATCAAAGCATTAAGATCAAGTAATTTAAATAACAAAGAACTAGATTTATTAAATATATATGACAATTAAGCACACATGTTGAGTTCAGGTATTAACTCAATAAAATAAATTTAGTTTATAGCTACAAGAGAACAGTAGTAAAAATAATAATAAATCATGATACAATTAATAGCAAACCGATATAGATGTCGAATTGCTCTTAATTGCACTGCCTAAAATACTCTTGATGCCGAAGAATGCATTGAATCTCTCTCTAAGGTTGCTTTAATTAAACTTATATTACTCTCTAACACTTGTGCTTTTGTATTATTGGTGTTATTGAATTACTTTAGGGTAATTTTTAACGTTTGGGATCGAATGGCATTTTATAGGGATTGATATGAGCTTGAAAATCTCAATTATTGTCAAACTAGGACTCGCACTACTGCCGGAGCGCTGGATGCTGTCGTTGAGGCGCTGTGTGTAAAAGGTTGCACTGTTGGAGCGGTGGAGTAATGGCTAGGGCATTGTCCCATCGCTGGCGCGTACATATATGGCAGTGGGGTGCTAGCGCGATGCAAGTCTAGCGTTGGGGCACCAGTCACAACTTCAACAGGTCGTCGTTTTTAATTTTTTTATTTCGATCAGTGTTTTAGTACTGGAGCGAAAATTTTTGTATCGTCGGAGCGATAGACTCATATTTTGAAAATATTGTATTTTAGTCCCTGTTTTTGCTTATTTGGCATCATTTTTTTAAATTTCGTTCAAATCCCTATAAATAACAATAATACACATAAATAATCATCGAGTCTTATAAAATAATAAAATATCAAAATAAAAACATGATAAAATATAACAAATTTTCTCATATTTTGAAAACATTATATTTTAGTCCCTGTTTTTGTTTATTTCGCATCATTTTTTAAATTTCGTTCAAATCTCTATAAATAACAATAATGTACATAAATAATCATCTAGTCTTATAAAATAATAAAATATATAATAAATTTTTCCTTATCGATTATCAAATTCTTATATATGATTTGATTGTAAAAATAACAATTTTATATTTTTTTGATTTAATTTAACTCTAAAAAACATTGAATTGAATTATATTTTGTCTACTCTTTAATTTTTTTTGTTTGTTTTGTGAAAAAAAATAGTATTTTAACCTTTAAAGTGTTTAGAAAAAGATACGAATATTTAATATTTTTATAAATTTCATTTATATTTCTGTTAAGTGACGGTATTCATATATTTTAATTAAAAATAAGAGTAAAATGAAAATTCAATATTAAATAATAAAAATTAAAATGAAAATAAAGAAAAAGAAAACGATGTATCTCTTTATTTATATATATAATATATTCATATATATATATATATAATCACTGTTAGAGAGTGTCCGTACAATCTAGGGCTGAGGTCATAAAATGAATTAAATTGATTGGTGGGCGTTGTCTTTTCTTGGAAAATGTTTTTATTTTTATTTTTTTAACATTTTTTTAAAACCTTTTTTTTCATTGAAGTTAAAAATTTGTCTTAAAACAAATTATGTTAATGATAATAATATTATTTGGAATTTTAGAAATTTGACGAGGTTCAAGAACCTTATAAAATATAATATAAGAGAATTTAATATATTATAAAGAGGGAAAAAAAAAGACCTCTAAACTCTTAATAATTTAAAAAGGATGTGTAAATTTAATAGTTTAAATTTTTTTTCAATTATATTTACGATTTTTATTTATTTTAATAAAAAATTGATTTTAAAATTTTAAGAAATTAAATATGTAAATCTTTTTTATTGTTAAAATATATCGAACTAAAGTTTATTAGAATCTGATAGTTTTTTTGTCGAAATGTCCTTTTCTATTATAAAAAAAATATTTATCTGGTATTGTTTTTTTAAAATTAAGTTTTCAAAGAATAATTTAAGAATGAAAATGCATTTATAATTTTATGGTCAATTATTAAAAAATAATTCACAAGAAAAAGTTTCAATTAATAAAAAAATACAAATAATTAGCTCAAAATAGAAATTATAAAACTTTAGAGATCCTGCAAAATGAAACCAGTCTGTATCTCTTTAACAACGAGAATGGAAGAGAAAGTAAAAGAAGAAGCGGAAGAAGAAACATGGAGCAGAGAAACAGTTCCAAAAGCGATGAGAATTGTGAGCACAAGACTCTCTCAAAGAGACTTAATATCTCTGCTTCTCGTTAGCCCATGGCTTCATCGTACTCTTGTCTCTTATCCCTCTCTCTGGCTGGTACTTTGTTTTTTTCTCTTTATATTCAAATTTTGTCAAGATTTGAAATGAAATATGAACTTACTCTTGGGTTATGTGATCTGGGTGTCACTCAGGTTATTGATTTGCGTGAGATGAATAATGCTGGAAATCGACTTGTAGCTGCTCTTTCATTGGTATGTTATCAGCAATTGAAGGAAAAAAAAAGGAGATGGGTTTGTGTTATTGATATGCTGCTGATGGTTTTTATATTAATGGGCCATATTATAGTGCTTGATTTTTTTTTTTCAATTTCTTTTAGGTTTTTGGAAATGGGTTATGTATAATAACGTTATTGGCAGTGAAATTCGTGTGTCTTATGCAGCCTAGGTATCAGAACGTGAAGCAAATAAACTTTGAGTTTGCACAAGATATTGAGGACAAGCATATCGAATTTCTTAAAACAAAGGTGACATTTTGCAACTCTAATTAGCACGAAGTTGTCTCCATTTCGTTTATTGAATCATTTCAGCAAAATTTAAATGTATATGATTTTCATGACTGTCAGATTGACATTGAAATTTGTGGTATTCTCGTTTATAACTTTATAGAGAGTTTCTGCAGGGTTTATGTCAGCATGATATTACACCAAATGTTCTTCCATTGCTCTGTTTTCACTTGTATCATTGAACTGCTGTAGAATTGAATTTGATAATGAAGTGCTGAGATGTTTTACTTTTGGACAAGTGTTGGAATAATGAATTGAGACGCTATATATACAAAAGTAATATGTTATGTTCTGATAATTGACCCAATATGCTTTGTTAAATTAGTGGCAATAACTTAGGTTAAGTCTATGAAACGTAAACATTTCCAATGAATTAATTAGATGCTTTATGAACATATAAGATAAAAACCACTATCATTCTGGAAGGAAAGAAAGGCACAAGATGGACCAACCATGTAATTTCAGGATGTGCATCCATAAAGCAGCTGTTTTCTAATTGTTCACAATGTAGAACTGCTGATGAAAGGTTTAGCAATAAGTTCACATCATCTGAATTATTCAGGAGAGAGAAAAAAAAAGCTGATTGCCTTTACTGGGAGAATAGTTTGTTAGGCTGTGCCAATCATACGGGAGTATCCTTAATTTCGAAAGCCCCATGGTTTTATAGGACCCAGTTGAAGTATTTTCATTTTTGATGTAATCTTATTCATTTGACAGTGTTTCGATTCTTTGCAAAATCTGGAGTGTCTGAATCTGAATGGTTGCCAGAAGATTTCAGACAAGGGAATTGAAATTATAACTAATGCTTGCCCTACACTGAAAGTTTTCTCCATCTATTGGAATGTAAGGTATCTAAGATTTACTGCCCTACTATTATTACGTGTACTTGAATTATATTTTCTTCAAACTTCTTGTTGATATTTTTGAATTTCTGAATCCAAATTAAACTTCAGGGTAACAGATATTGGCATACATCATCTGGTGAAGAACTGTAAACATATCATAGATTTGAACTTAAGTGGCTGTAAGGTACTTGATTATTGTTCTTGTTGCCATCTTGACTATCAGATAGAAGGCTAGGTTCAAAATTTTGTTTTGTCCAATTGAAGCAATCTGTGAAATTGTTTATTAATTTTCTCTTTTATCATGGAATTTTATTGTATAATCTTTGTATGTTTGAACTGTTCAAATGAAATAGTGATTATCTTGAAGAATTGTCTTTCAATAGCTACTTCTCTGTTACAAGCAGAATATATCGGACAAAAGTTTGCAATTAGTTGCTGACAACTATCAAGATTTAGAAGTTTTAAACCTGACAAGGTATGTGAACATGAATCTGTCTGAGCTTGTCAATTTAAGGAGCCACAATGTCTAAAAGACGTTAGCTTTTTTATATAATGGCATAAGACGGTCACTTTTCATTTCTCAAGTGGTGTATATGAAGCTCACCTAATAAATGATGGTTACTTGGCCCAGGTTAACATCACTGAAAGTAATTAGACAATAGAATTTTTTTAAAGTAAATCCAGAATGTGCTAAATTTTTTCTCATAACATTTGCCATTATCAGTGGCTGAGTATAGTTGGTCCAGAGCTGGACCTTCTGATCTTGTTAACATCACATAATCTTCTGGTGTTAGGTGTGTCAAGTTAACAGACAGTGGCTTGCAAAAGATATTGATCAAGTGCTCCTCTCTTAAGAGTTTAAACCTTTATGCCCTCTCCAGGTATGCTATGATGTCTCAATATTTATATGCAACTCTTTTGTCTAGCTGTCGGAGGTCTCTAATCTATTGGACTAACTGCATTGCTTATCTCCAGCTTCACAGATGAAGCTTACAAGAAGATATCTCTTCTAGCTCATCTCAAGTTCTTAGATCTATGTGGTGCACAGGTAAGAAGCTCAGGTTTGCTGATAAGCGTTTCACGCAACACTCTTCTGCTAAATGTTGATAGTTGTTATCATTTTTATTATCAGAATCTGTCTGATGAAGGACTTGCTTTCATAGCTAAGTGCAAAAATCTCGTGTCTCTCAATTTAACATGGTAAGGATAATCGTTACCTTTTAATATGAATTTTGAAGTGAGTCTATGGGTCAATTATAATTTGAAAGAAAATATTTGTCTTCTTGGTAGGTGTGTACGTATAACTGATGCGGGAGTGATAGCTGTAGCTCAAGCCTGCACCTTTCTTGAATTTCTTAGGTAACTTCTGTAAAGAAAAATAAGATTAGATTTCGATTTGAAATCAGTGGCATAATTTTCAGAAGTGATATATTGACTCTACTAAACTCTTCTTCTTCATTTTGAGCATGCTCTTATTGATGTTTGCTCATGCTTTACCATTAATGCCAAATGTTGAGCCCAAGTAACAACATCAGTTTTACAATCCACCCTTTGCAGTTAGTTTGCTTCAGCAGTTTAAGCTGATGCTCGTGAGCTGGGCCAAGCATGTTAAGTTCATCTAACACAACACTTGATTTCGTTGAAAAAGTTAGTTGTGCTATATGCAAATTCTGGGCTATAAAAATTGGTATTATCTTGGGAATATCTATTTAATTTTCTTTAATTATCCTCATATCCTGAGTTACACATAACAAGCATTTAAATAGGTGTCATTTATTTGAAACTTGAAATCAACAAATGCTTAGTGTTTACTCCTTAGACATGAATCTATTGTTCGGTAAATAAATAGGGTATTGGGTGGTTGATTTTATCGTTAGTTACCTGAATCAATGTTCGGGAAAGTATGTACTGATTGTGATGCACTATCTAGTTATATTGCTCCCTTTTATATTGCGTGACAGCAGTACAAATGCAAACATTAAGGCTATTATTTGGCTTATCTAGATATGTTATCTTTTTTTACTGATATTATATAAGGAAATCCTGCAGCTTATTTGGAATAGTTGGGGTGACTGATAAGTGCCTGGAAGTCCTTTCAAGATTCTGCTCAAACACGCTTACAACCCTTGATGTGAATGGATGTGTTGGCATTAAGGTATGACTCCATTTCAAATTTTCTCAAGCAAACAGGATTACCACCCCCTTCAGCTGCCAACTTCTTTGTTCTTGGACTCGAATTGGTCATATATTAACCTCTCAAATTGTCTGATAAAATGTTAGTGATTTGATTTAGTTATCACATTGGTATGTACATGCATTCTGGTGGGCAGTTATTGTTTTTGTAATATGAAACCAAACGGAATGGACTCTCTGAATATGTTGTGGAGTCAGCATATTTTTGGCGGTTTAGGCAATTTCTTGTTAGCCTGTTATACTATTGACGTTAATTGATCTGATTGTGGAATACAAATATAATTCACCAATTTTTTTCTACCATGAATACTCTTTATAGCGACGGAGCCGGGATGAACTGCTCCAACTGTTCCCACATCTGACGTGCTTCAAAGTGCATAGTTAAGATAGTGTTTGGAAGTCTTCAAACAATCATCTCTTTGCATCAAATGATTACTCTGCTCAGGAGCTTCCATGTTTTTGCGGACTACATCAGCAAACAACCACCATCCTAATGATTAAGCATCAGTAGCTTTGTCATTTTAACAATGCATGTCTCTGCATTCTGCTGCATATATGTATTGTATACCTTTTGCCAGAGTATAAGATCTTGTCAAAACATGTGTACAAAGAGAAAAGGCGATACACATGCAGATATATTCAAGTAAGCCAGTGGTATTTCACAGGATGCTGAAAATAATGATTGATTTATTGTACCATTGGTTGAATGTGTAATTCAGACAGCACTTACTATTGTTATTTTTGAGTGAGATTATCCTTCAATGAGACCAGAATCAACAAGAGTCATTCATTTGGTCATATTTATGTTCAAGTGTTGATTCAACAATTGCTCTCTGCCTCTTTATGTTTGACAAAAATGTCAAAGCCACTGGATATTAGTGTAGTGATTACACAGCAATGAGCAAAGTGGGGATTACTTACCAATTGTTTATTTAAAAATTTTACCAATATATATTTATCCACAGCATCAATAAGCATCATACACTGAAAGGTACATGGAATTACATAACATATCACATTCATACAGAATTATATTATGGCATGTGAATCATCCTACACAAATCTTAAAGAGTACTGATATGAAGCCACAATGAGAGCCCAACTACCATCCCCATTCCCAGCCACTTCTTTCCTTTCACTTGAACCAGATGGAGCACCTTTTTTTTTATTGGAAATAGTCAAGCATTAGAATGAAAACCCAAAAAGACTAGTAGTTCGAGTGTTGAAAAGAATCAGTAAGAATAAAATTTTAATGAAGAAATAGTTTGCACGTGCATCAATTATGTGGTAGAGTATATATCTCTCTAATATGAAAGTTGATTTCCCAACTGAACTGTAATGCTTATTTCTAGTTAAAAGTATATTTATTTTAATATGAAAGTTGATTTTCCAATGTGAAAGTCGATATCATAAAGACATAAACTTCATTTTTCAATATTTATTATAGACGTTAAATCCCTAATTTTATAAATACGCTAACATTTAAGAAATTTTATTTAAGAGAATAAATAACTAATTTTTAATAAATTAAAATTTTATTAAAAATTAATATGTTCATTTTTTTATAAATAATGGGGTGAATTAAAAATACTCAACGTGATAATGAGTGTAAATTAAAAATAAATATGACATTAAAAATATAAATTGTTTAATAAAATATAATAAGAAGTGATGGTGTGAAATCGAATATAGAGCCATTAAAAAAATCACGAGGAAACTATTTTCATAATTTAATGATGTGTTTGGTAGTATTTTCAAGATTTTTTGATGATATTTTATTAAAAAAAATAGCTTTTTAAAATTAAGAATATTAAAAAAAAAACAGATTCGATATTGTTTTTTAAAAATAAATAAGCTAGTTGTTCTAAGGAAACTTGTTATTTATAAAAATGGGTAGCTTAAGAAAAATTCAAAAATTAAACTATTAATTTTCCTTTATTTTACGTAAATTTTTCTAAAAATAAGTTTTTGACTTTATTTTTTATTTTGAAAAATAAACACAGCTTATGAAAACAAGTTAGAGCTACTAAAAATCGGTTTGGTATCTTGGTGTTGGGATTTTTTTAGTTATATAGCTACTACAAAGTAAAAATACTAAATAAATAAGCGTTTGATAAATATTAATGTTTATTAAAAAAAATTAACGATTTTACTTCTAAAATTAAGCAGGAGCACAATAATTTTAAATAGAGCTGAAATTAGTAATGTTGAAACGGTACCGGGGCAATCGGAAACATTAGCCGGAGCATGGCAAACCGACGGGAGGCTCAACGCCAGTGTGACATTCAACACGAAGCTGAGGCCGAGGACAGGGGTATTTCGGTCTTTTAACTAGCAAGCATAAGCATCTCCTGGGGCTGGTCTTGTTAATTTCTTTCACCATATTTGCATAACCTGTTGGAGTTAAGAGATTTGGCTTTGCCACCAACGAGAGGCACGCATGCTGAAAAATTAGCCAATTGATCAGCACATTCTTTCCTGTCTTGGCTGAAATCTGAGCTCACAACCAAATAACATAATAACAAATATGGTGACCAAAATTCTTGAGCTTAATGCTTTCTTCTCCATGGATCATGGAAAGAGCAAGAGGGATTGCTTTTTCAGTAGAAGTGACACTCAGTAGCCTTGGGTGGTGGAATCCAAGCTGATGAGAAAATGATGATTTACAATTTATTAGTCAATACATGTTTGCAATTCATAATCAAATGACATTTAACAAAGTTTGGGTTCAATGACGTGACTAAACATTTTGTGTTATAAATGTTATTGGACAACGTAAACCGATAATATGAAAATATTTGTTAAAATTATATACAATTAAAGATAAACATAAACAGGCGACCCCATTTTCTCAAGCCCCGAACCCCTCCATCTTACTACATTTTGGAAAAATGATATTGGAATTTAAAATTTTATGAACAAACAATATGGCAGTTGGTAGAAACTGCCATGTAACATTATTACTTTCGACCATTCTACATATTTACACATGAGATGGTTTTCTATTAATACCCACCAAATCGAGCAGAATAAAGTGTTCAATTGAAGTAGTCCTTGGTCAATTTCAAAATAAATACTCTCGAGAAGGTTTGAACTCCACAAGCATATAAATGCCACATTACACCCATCCTATTTTACAAGACTTCCTTTACTACCTGTAACAATCACATCAATTGAAATATAAAATTTTATCTGTAACTTTTTTTATATATGAACAATTTCATTCATCTCCACGATCTAACTCCTATAACCTGGTTCCATGCTACGAAGTAACATTCTCAAGAAGTTAGATGATGTTTGATTTAGCAAACTGGGCTGCAAATAGAAGATTGAAAGCTAAAAGCTCGAAAAAGAAAAATAATCTTATTTGTTTCTGCAACCAAAATACAAGGTAACACAGGAACTCTAGATAAACGTGGAGGGCATACAATAGCATGCCACTGACCGCTTGCTTTTGCAGGGAATTTAAAAGTACAGGATGATCGGCTAATTTTAACTGCATCAGCTGACATTTCTATCGGCAACTTTGAGGGGAAAAAAGGGTAGGCAATTGAATAAACTTGATCATTTTTCTATGAGACAAAGGTGACATAATACAAAGCAGATCAATGCAGGAATACCATAAAGGGGATATGGTGAACGAACACGATAATGCGGGATCTACCATTCTTACAATAACTTATCTCTCTCTAGTCATCAGCTTCTCTGGCAATTTTCCTTACACTCTCCAACCTGAAGCACAAGCAAACATATTGGAGTTTACCATAGCCAACAATCATCAAACAATTTAGGCCCCATATAAGATCCTTTCCTTGCATACAATTTCATAAACCAAAAGTAAAAAATTCGCACCCTGGAGTGTCAGCGTCTAGGTCTAGGCTTGCAGCGGAATTCAGCTAAAAGTGCCACATGATCAGAGGACCATTCTGGAGAAGGAAGGGCTGTATCTTTCCTTAAGCTATCCTCGTCCAAGAGCTCCAACAAGGATTCAACCGTTAAAGAGTCCGCTGAAAGCACAAGTTAAATAAAATTATAAGCAAACTATATTTATCTAACCACTCAAAATTTGCATATCACAACTAAATGACTAATTACAAGAGTACTAAGAGAATAGAAATTTCTCTCTTAAAAAACAGGGAACAATGAAAAGGCAAACAGGTTGCAGAAATTGTCACAAAGCTCACCGGTGTAAAATATGTAATCTAGGGTGCCAATAAAATCTCTGGTGCAATGTGTAAATAACGGTTCATTGGTAGTGGGGTCCATTCTCCTCCTCTGCTGATCCATGCCAAGACCGACCCTCATTCTCGCAAAGGATGAATATGCGCTAACCTGTGAGACTTAGAATGTCACGACCAACACAACCAATAAACTACAACCCCTCTTCTCATTTCTACATCTCTTCCTCCAATAAGACTCTTTTTCTCGTCTTTTCTCCCATATACTTGGAAACCATGTCAAGAGAAAAACAACCTAAAAGTAGAGAACCTCTTGAAATTGTCCAATATCATTTCTATATAAGAAAATATATATTACCAATGGAAGTTGATGTGTCAACTTGGTGTGAGGACGCAAGATTGCCAGAGGATCTACTGCCAGATCCGGATGCAAGGGATCTACCTTCCCCATGGCAAGAAGTGCATGAGGAGCACTGCAGGAAAGCACAAAAGCACCTATAGTTAAGCAACAAAACGTTAACAATTATGTTCTGTCTCCTGCATCAGCCACTATCTCAGAAGAATAGACAGACCTCCCAGGAACAGAATTGAAATCCCCACAGACCAGCATTGGAATGTCTGCACTGGCAGCTATTTTCTCCAATCCCTTTAAAAGCGTATGAACCTAATTCGGAAAATAAAAAATTAAAAAATGGTGTTGAAACAACTACAAAGTTGCATCTAAAAGAAAGTAGAAAGATCAACACCTGCCAAAGCTTGACATCCTTTAGTTCTTGGTGGACGTTTACATGTGTATTTGCCTGTACTCCAAAACCATGAAAAATGAAAAATTGATTTAAAAAAAGTGAAGCTAAATGATGATCATGCATCTGAAACAGTATTACATATAATACACACAAATGCATAAAATGGTTTCAAGGTAACCAGGTTCATGAAATTCATAAAATCCTTACCACCTTCAGAAAGATATAAGAAAGAAACTTCTTACCACACACAGGAGCTGCCGCTTCCCAGGAGTATCAGCTCCTTGGTTACTGAATTTTGCCTCCAAAACCACTATCAACGCAACATTATCCTATACACAAGAAATTCATATGAGGAAAGGACCACTTTAACTTGAAAACATCCGGAAAGCACTGCCCCAATGGAATATTTCAAATTGAAGGATCAAGCTACCTTAACTAATCGATTCAAAGCATTCTTCTTCTGGGCACTTGGAAGTATAGCATCAGTCAAAGACTGAGCAGCCTTATTAAATTCAACCTACATAGAAGTCCGAGAACCTTCAGTATGAGATATAACTTAGAAAAATAGAACCTTTTCATACAATCAAAAGGCTTCCAAACCTCGTATTGTTTTACGTGTGAAAATCTATCTCTACGAAAAAATGTGGCACAACCATCAGTTGTATGGGTATTTCCATTATAAACCTGCAATGATCAACATGAATTAGTAACAAACAACCCAAAAAAAAGGAAGCTAGTTGATATGTACTTGTGTAGAGCAAAGTTCTTAAACAACCTCATTTGTTTTTCTCTTATAGAGAGTTTGATAACCATGCTTGTCCAGCTCAGGAGCAAAAAATTCCTCAAAATGATCATTTTGAACCTAAAAGAAAGACAGGAAGAAGGTGTTCAATCACTAGTTGAGAACAAAGACACGCTCATCCTCAGTACCACTTTGGAGATTAACCAAAGACCAATTATGCTCTTTCTTGACTGATAATGAAGCGAACTAATTGACACATAAATTCTACAATTCAATTGTGGAGAAGCACATCAGCCCAGATCTCATCCTATTCCTGCTCAGAGGCCATTGTTACCATGAAACAACCCCAGCTTCATTTTTGAAAAGGAAGCAACCCAAACTAATTTCTTTATTTACTGCTATGAAATCTTTAGATTAGAAAATTTTATTTTAAGCATATCTATGTAGAAAAAATAATTTCCTATTATATGAAAATCTTGAAGACAAAAACAAAAGCAAATTATAAATTATACTTGAATAAAGAGGTAAGTAATGACCAAAGAAATGGTAGTAAAAAGCCTGACCTGCAATGCAAGTTCCAGAGCTTGCTAGAATTGCTCCATAAATTAATCAAGTTAACAAGAACAACAGTGTGCTTATATTTACCTCCTGAAGACAAACAATGTCGGCACGGTAGCCCACAATTTCCCGCAACAAATTCTGTCTGCGATATGCCCATGATAGAGCCCAGGAAGGGCAATAACTATATGATTCACTTGTTGCATATACATCTGACAAAATGTTGTAAGAGAGCACAGTGAAAGTTCCAGTAGTTGAAATACGGCCATCAGCATCCAGTTGCCCCAGCATGTCAGCTCCATTGACTGGGATCAAGCGACGAGGACTAGGAGAAGGGGCAGGAATGACACGGGATGTCAGTATAGTGTTGGGATGCCCCACAGGGAGTCTAGTTTCCGCATCTACTACAACACACTCAAACTTCAGGACATGACCAATATCATCAGCCGTTGGAGTGTATGTCTTGGATCGTCCAACCTCAAACCAAGTTTCACCACCACTCCTCTGAGTAATTGCAGCAGGATATAAAGGGGTTGAACCATTCGTCAAGCTAGAATTTGATGCAGAACTAGATAAGCTAGCATTAATAACTCCAGATCCAGTGCTATTGAAGCGCCCAAACAACTCTTCCTCTTCATTCCCATTCTCATTTACAGCACTTGCAGCACGGTCATGTAGAACACGATGATGCTGCCATGCATCAGAAAAGCACCTAGGTGAGCAATGGTAACTTTTGGCAACAGGTATTTTAGCCTTAACACAACCAAGGCACTGCAGGGTCGCTTGCTCAGAAGGATGCACACTACATATGGCAACTTTTTTATCACTTTGTATGCGGTACCTGAAAGATAAACCCAAAAGTAGAGTAAGCAATAACCAGGCAAGATTACAGTCTAGACATCCAAGTTCCAGAACATACATTAATTGATATGAGGGTGCCAAAATTATCCAAAAATGAGAAACCACAATCATTAACATTAAAGGAAAAATTCCTAATCAAAAATATATCTTATGATGCTAAGTCATGCTATACAGCAAAGCTTCCTGTTAAAAACTAAATAGAGATCATTAAGCATTAAGCCGTAAAAAAACCCACTGCATTCCATTAACTTTATTCATGAAGTAAAGGGGAAAAGAATCATCAACTTTAAATAAATTGCTCGAGAGGACCATTGGACGCCGTACGGTACTGCTCTACCAGCTCAATTATCTTGCCAAAAGTAACACTTACAATTTGCATAGCTTCTAGTATTACCACAACCTGTCATAGTAATTTCTGCACACCATCACAAATAAGATTCTTAGGATGACTCAGACTGCAAATTAACGTCTCATGGAATCTGATTTTCATCAATATCTATTAATTTTCTACGTATTCACCCTACAGGGGGACCTTCAATATAGAATCCCATTTTACATGGTTTATCATTCCTACGCTAATGAAATATGGGACAACAACTGTATTTTACTAATATTAAAATGCATAGGAATGTAATTTAATTTTTGAGCTCCTGAGATCATTAAATTCAATTTGTGATTCCAAATCCTTATATTAAAAACATCTAATTAAATGAATACATGCTAGTTATTACCACAATCTGATCTAAGCAATTAAATTCCCACGAAGATAAAGGTCACTATCACAGTTCAGAATAACAATATCCACAAAAGCACATTACCAATTAGAATCAGAGCCTGGCAAGTCTAATGGTACAAGCAGAGAAACTGTAGAACATGTTTCATGTGAACAGTTCGGGCAGTTCTACAGTCACGTAAGTTTTAATTGACATGTATCAGCAATTCTGACTACATGGCATCAATAGTGAATTGTGTTGGCAAAATCTGTATCTCAAAACATGTCACTGAATCGACAATTTCTTCCATCCCTATGGTGTTATCCACAAATCGCTGTTAAATCTACTGAAACCCTTTTCCAAACTCATTTTATAGACTTGACATCAAACCTAATATTTGAAGACACAAATTAATTGATTCCTACACTGGTTGAAAACACTTTTCCAATCTCGATCAAATAAGGAAAGATATATTTTCTTTTCCATTCTAAGGATTTTAGATTCTAAAGAATTCATAATATTAGATATGATACATTGTTTTTGTCTGGGAGGAATAAAGATGGGGTGTTTATTTTGTTTCCATTTTCTGATTTTACAGAATATATATACGTGCGTCCATCTGTGTGTGTATCGTATATATACTTGAGGTAGATTTTAATAGTTATAAATTGGACTGGGTAGCATAATGATCTTAATAGAAATCGAGTAGCATAACATTGCACTAGCACCAAAAACGACTTTTAAGACCATTAAGAATGTATTGAACTGTGTGGTTATTACTTCAATCTTCAAAATAACCTAGTTACAACAAAACTGATATCAACACTTAAAACAGAATAAAAATACTAGAATGTCTAATTATGTGTACAGGATAAACACCACATTCTATAATACAGCAATTCAGTATATCTTAAACAACCGTCTTGATGACAAGCTGACGTCAAATGTCAGTGGTTGATCTCCAAAATTTTAAATTCTCATTGAGATCTATAAAAGAAAAAAAAATATGAGAAAGGAATATTTTTTAAAAAATAATAATGCGATAAACCATCAAATCTTTCACAACGAAATTTCTTCTCTACACTGAAAATGCCAAAAAAGACTAAAATATCCCCTTAAAATAACTACGTGTGCAGGAACTCCTTAATCAAAATGAAAGAAACAACCCAAAATCAGAGAACCTGGCAGGCTCAGATATTCTTATCTTTAGTGCCTTCTTTTTATAGGAAAAAAAATTAATTTATCTATATCTTTGTCGAATAAGACTCAGGTTTCTCATTGTCTCAAATATCAATAATTATCCTCGTGTTTACACTGCATTTTCAGATGTCATAATTTGTACCGAGAAGCCGATAATCTTCTCATTAAATATTTCCTTCATTTATAAGTAAGACAATTCATAGACATGAAATTTTTCAGCAAATTGCACTGAGATATCTGAAAAACCAGTTAGCATTTAACACCAAATTCAATATAACATAAGGGCTCCGAGTGCAAACAGAAATTGCCATTGATTCCCAAATATAATGAACTGTCCCAATGCTGTGTAGTAGGGTTAAGCCTGAGCGTATAAAGAAAGTGATACAGCCATCATCATTATGCTAAAGATACTTTACAAAACTGTGCTACAAATATACTCGTGATAGCCGTTTCCCTGCTTGTCTAAACATTTCCAATTTGTTCTCTTATTAAGATGTGTTTTCTTATCTTTTACATACCAATTTGACATGGAAGAGATATGCTTTCTCACAGAACATGAACTGTATGCATAGCAGCACTCTGCTGCTTACTCAACAATGTTATAATAAATTTTTTTTTTTAAGAAAAAAGAATTATTTTCCTCAGTTAACATAGGATGCTGATAACAGTTTTCAGAACAAATAAAAGGTCTGTACAATCATAGAATGCTGCTCGTAACAAGTAACAACTTAAACATGCAAAAGAAATTATAAACTATAACTTAGCTTGCTCTATATTTGAATAAGATATGTCATTTTTCACCTTCTTTGCCATAAAAGTCTATGTTTAATTCACATAAAAAGTAAAATCAAGACTGTATTGTATCTTTAATGGGGAATAAGCTGAAACATTTGAGAGCCATTGAGAGAGTTATTGGACCAAGACTGTATCGTATCTTTAATGGGGAATAAGCTGAAACATTCGAGAGCCATAGAAAGAGTTATTGAACCATTTGCACAGCATAAAATCTTTCTTCCAGAAGTAGTTGCTCACAAATTAGAGAAACACTATAATAGCCAATTTCTACAATTTAATAACTGAGTTTTAGAGTTGACATATAACATTTTGACCATATAACATTGAACACACATCCTTGACCCATCTTTAAAGCAAAAAGGACTGTTAAAACAGGTGGCACTAGAGATCAATTAGCATCAATTTGCCTGTGCTTTTTCAAATGAATTACTAAACAAAAACTCATTTGACTAGCCACATGACCAGCAAATATAAAATAAGATCTGAAAAAATCACAAATGCGTGTGTGTGTATATATATATATATATACACACACACACACATACACACGCAGCTGATAACCAACAATAGAACTAAACAATTACGCAAAAATCGAGTCAATTGAACTCGTAAAAACCATAAACTTCGAAATAAAGGGGGCAAAAATGATTGCTTTGGTGGCGGGGGGTTACTTACCACTTGTATCTCAAGAAATGACCGTCAACTGGCGCCGACTCTGGCACATCATCGGTGGTGACGGCCGTGTCGGGGCGCTTTAGGAGCACGTACGGCGTAAGCTCACAGCCAACGATTGGGATATCCGAAGGAAGGTGCACGCGTAGCACGCTCAGCATGCTGCTTTTTCTATTCACTCTTGGCTGCTTTCGTAACCGCTCTGTAACGTTAACAAACAATCCACCTTCGATTCGACAATATCTCTTGCTGCTTTTCGAGTTCGACGTAGAAAATGATGACGGTTGTGGCGGACACGTGACGGATCCGCCATTTACTTGACCCGCTTACCCGCCAGCTTTGACCGCTTAATCAAGGAAAAAAAAATCAAAACCCTAGCTTTCGAAAACGATCGAATCTATAAACAGAACAGATCTTTCGTAAATAGAAATTGTAAGAGGGAAAGTGGCTTAGAGACAGAAACAGAGGGATTTTAAATATATAGAATTGTGTGGAGAGAGAGAGAGAGAGAGAAGAGGGGGATCGACAATTAGGGTTTTACAGAAGAGAAGTGAAATGAAAGATTAAATAAAAATACTGATTATTATTTGTAATTATTTAAACGAATAATTTTTTTTTAAAAAAAAAAGGTGATTTGTAAAATTTGAATTTTAGTAATGTGTAAATTTTATGTTGAGAAAAGAGAGAGGGGGTAGTGGTGAAGCTTTAAGGTGATGGCGTTTCCGAATCTGCCTTGCCCTCTTTGTATTTGCGGGAGGTGTTATGTGTTAGTTTGAGAAAAAGGGATAATAATACTCAGGTCCCTGAATTTTCTTATGTTCTCGAATATAAAACATGATATATTCATTTATGTGGAATAAGCCTTTAATCTTATTTATCCATATTTCTCAAAAAAAGGTCAAACATGTACTCTTAACAAATTTTAGGTAAAAAAAAAAAATTTCTTCGCAAATTATTATATTCCCTCCAAGAAATTAGAAGCACAAATATAAAAAAAGCTAAATCGAGGTCACAACATTAGACACTCTAGCCTATCCAATATTATACCTTATAATCTAAATTGTTATAACACTACAAGCAAAA
The DNA here is from genome assembly GCA_946807835.1 of Ailanthus altissimus. Taxonomy (NCBI): domain Eukaryota; kingdom Viridiplantae; phylum Streptophyta; class Magnoliopsida; order Sapindales; family Simaroubaceae; genus Ailanthus; species Ailanthus altissimus. Next base: position 1,083,321 of record OX327709.1, read on the forward strand.
TTAAAAAGTAAAGTTTTTACTTTTAACAAGTAAAATTATAAATTGATGGACTCTTATTTCCTTATGAGGTACTCAATATCAAAATCCAAATAAAACCCAAGATCATTTTGGTCTAAATTAATCACACTTAAGAAGCCAAAGGCCTAATTATTCATCCCCAGACAAAAACTTGTTTGGTATCTAAGTTCAAATTTTAAGAAGATCATTCACACATTGGACCTTGAAGAGTTTAAAGGTTTGCATTAACTTCAAACTCTGAGACTCTAAGGGTTTTCAGCAACTATTAAAAGAAGATAAATATCAATAATTAATCTTATTAACCTTGAACCTAGATTTGCATTAACTTCAAATTCTGAGACTCTAGGAGTTTTCAGCAACTATAAAAGGAAGATAAATATCGAGAATCAATCTTATTAACCCTGAACCTGTCACAATTCACGAAAAAAATGGTCCAAGTTTCTAACTCAAATCTCTCGAGATCAAATAATACATATCGACTGTAAAAAGGTAATATCACATTAGTCAAAGATAATGATATTTTTCTCACCAAAAAAAAATTCTTGAGTTCTCTATTTTTTCAACCACACACTATACTTAATAACTTAAATATTAGAGAATTCTTATTAATGACCACTAATTAAACTTAACTTTGCATGTTTTCTGTTCCAGAAGTACTAGAACAATTTAAAAAGGCCCAGTGTAGCACCATTAATACTATTTTGTAACAAAAGTTTGGTTGCATTTCTGTAACAAATAAAATTTAAAATTTGTTGATATAAAAATAAATTAGTATTTTGGATCATCATATTATAAATATTTGAATCTCTTCTCCCAAAGGCCAAGTTAGAAGAAGAAAATTGAGTGCCATCCAACTAATTCAAAACAACTGAAATAACGATAAATGTGAAGGTACACTTTTATTATTATAAGGCATATTGATTGTTTGAGCAGTAATATCTTCGATGTAAACAATTAAATCCCTTATTTGAGAATATGTAAAGAATGGGGGACCTGTACGTTATTATTCCTTCCAAGAAAACTAGGGTGCTATTTATGTGATTTACCGAAACTTTCTTCTTCTTTTTCCAGTTTTAAATCATTTGGTTTGCGTTTTCATGTTGTTGGTTCTTTCTTTAACTTTCAATTTTAAACTATCTTTATTCCTTTTTTCTAGCATTTATTTAAATGTTAGAATAAAGATATTATTAGGCTAAACAAATTATTAGACACAAATTTACTTCTTTTAAATTTATTTTAAATAACAAAGAACTTATTTGATTTAAAAAGTAAATAAATTCTTAATTTTGATAAATAAAATTATCATTTACCCTAGATATATATATATATATATAAGAAATAAATTAGTGGACAACATAGCTCATTATATGTGATAGGTAACATTGTCACGTGTCATTGTCTAATAAATTCATAATTTTTTATAATTTTTGTGAGAATATTGATTGAAAATCATTAAAATATAATTTAGAGATCAAACTAAGAGTAGAAGGTATGCGAGAATCGAAGATAGAGGCGAAAAGCGAAGGGGAGAGTGACAGGCGCCAGCGCCGTGGCGACCAGGAGTAGGCACCGCAGAGCCATGGCGATGAGCGCTGAGCGCCACGACGCTAGACACGAGAATCCATTTCCTATTTTGAGACTTCCTTATTTCGTCTCCCACTTACTTCAAGACTTCTTAGTACGACTCCCACACGTATAGGGTAAACCTAGGACGTCCTAAAGCTTATATAAAGGCTTTCAATTGACTTGTAAACACATATTTGTGATAACTCAAGAGATTTATTTGATCAAGTAAGAAATCTTTATAGTTTTTAATGAGAGAAAATCCCTAAAGTATAAGAGGAGTTTTCTTTGTGATCCTTCTTGTAAAATACATACTTTTGTGAGTGCCTTTTAATTTAATAAGATAAAAGAGTGATCTTGATCCGCCGTGGACGTAGGCAAGTTGTTGAACCACATAAATTTTGTGTGTTATTCTGACAGGACCCGACCCTAACCCTCCTCGAGAATCGAGACAGATCCTGCGATGACATGTGACTAACATACTCTTTACTCATACATATGATACAATGAGGCTACCTGCCTCAACAAAAAGTGTACACATGTGCTCCACTATACAAAACATATACAAATACACAGACTGAGACACTTATGCAGCTATGCACGTTGGCCAACCTCAAAATGTGATGACTGTATCACACTTACAATTCCTGTGACAACCTGGAAAAAAAATAGGAAAATGGAAAAAGGGTGAGCTTGTGGCTCAGTGAGTGGACATAATCTGAAAATATCATATACTTTATATGTATTGTACACGTATAAATCTGTATGATAAAATAATCATAAAACTATATACTAAGTAATCAATAAACTTGTACTGAAAGTATGAACTGTCATAAAATCTGTGCTGAAATTAAAATCATGACATAATACTGGGATCTGAAAATCTGAAAGCGCAAACTATCATAAAATCTATTATCAAACTGAATATATGTAATATAGCTCTGGAAACATGTACTACATATATATACTGAAAATCACACCAAACTTATACTCGGGGAAAATCTGGTCTAACCTGGCGGAGTAACTCACGCACAGGCAGAGCGGGGGATCTAAGCTGGTCTAACCTGGCGGAATGGTGCATCGCTTGGGCAGAGCAAACTAAACTGGTCTAACGAATGGGCAGAGCAACTACATTAAAGGGGAGGGTATGCATATGGTGGTTCAAAAACTATTACAATATAATATCATGACCATAATTATTCTGAAATAATTATTTCTGTACTGAACATAATTATAAACTGTATTATAATAAATTCTAAAATATTTCTGAATATACTAAATAGTATAAATATTTTTCTGTCTAAAATAAATCATAATTAAATCTAATAACGCGCAATTAAATCATAATTGGCTGTATTAAAAACATATAAAAATATATATAATTATCCACTTACAAAAGTGCGCTAATCTTGAGCTGGGTCTGGATTCTGAGATCTACCCGCTATCGGCACACCTCCTATATCATAGGGTGTAAAAATACATCATTAGTATCGATATGTATTATAAATATTTAAATCTAAATATTCTAATATCGTAAAACTATTACCCGCTAACCCACTGGGTATAAATCTGATTACCCAAACTAATTTTTAAAATTTTCTATTTTCTTTTCTTCTTTTCCTTCTTTTTCTTTTTCTTTCTCTTTTTCTTCCCCCGATTTCTTCCTTTCCCTTTCTTTTTCTTTTTCCTTTCTTTTCTTCTTCTTTTCTTTTTCTTCTTTCTTTTCTTTCTCTGTTTTCACTTTTGCTTCTTTTCCTTTCTGTTTCGATTGCTTCTTTTCAAATGAAGCAATACAAAACGACATATATATATGTCGGCCGCCTCTTCAATTCTTTTCTATTTTCTCTCCTTTTTTTTTGGCCACTAACCATATCTATAAACTAACACGTGTATTACATATTCTTCAACCCTTTCTCTCTTTATTTTCTTAATAACTTATTTTACATTATTTACTTGGGTGATATTGCCTGTTTGTGTGCTTCTGCTTCAACAAACTGGTATCAAAACTTGGTTTTCTAAGCAGATATGGCCACGCCCAATGAGGTTGAGAAATTCAACGGTACGAATTACTTCAATCTGTGGAAGATTGAGGTAAATGCATTGTTGGTGAGCCAAAGGCTAAGCTTGGCATTAGAGGAGACTGCAACTCCATCTAGTGAAGAAAAGAAGACGCCAGAGTCATCTAAAAGCTAAAGCAGAAAGAAGAGACATTCAAAAAATAGCTCATAGCGCAATCGTTATGTCATTGAACGATGAAGTACTAAGAGAAATAGCAGGTGAGATGACGGTAATAGATCTTTTGAAGAAGCTTGACTCGCTTTATATGCAGAAATCATTGGCCAACAGATTGCATATAAAGAAGAAGTTGTATCAACTGTCCATGTCAGAGGGGACGTCGATGAAAGACCATATAGACTCCTTCAATAAGATCATCATTGATCTTGAGTCTATCAACATCAAGATAGAAGATGAAGATAGAGTAATTATCTTGTTGAGTTCACTCCGCAAGAGTTATGAGAGCTTTGTTGATACGCTACTCTACGGCAGAGAGAGTTTAACGAGCAATGTGAAATCATCATTAAACTCAAAGTTATTGAGAAAGCAGATCGAGGGCAATGCATAAATTTTATATGTAAGAAGAAGGCCTTCATTTAGATATGAAAAGGAAAAGGGCTAAGAGTCGAAGTCTAAGACTCCTAGGAAGTGCTATTGCTGCAAGAAAGATGGGCACTTCATAAAAGACTGTCCTGAGAAGATAGCACAAGACAAGAAAAAGGCGGATGCTGCGCTTGCCTATAATGATAGCTATGACAGTGCAGTGACACTCGTACTGATGGTAAGAATTTTGAACAATGGGTTCTTGATTCTAGTTATACTTTTCATATATGCCCGCACAAGTCTTGGTTTTCGAATTTCTAGCCCATTAGTAGTGGTAAGATGTTAATGGGTAATGATATTGCATGTCAGATGATAGGAATTGGTAGTGTTAAACTTAGGCTACATGATGAGCGAGTAAGAGAGTTGACAGATGTTATATATGTTCCTGACCTCAAAAGAAACTTGATCTCACTAGGTACTTTACACCAAAATGGGTGTTCCATCAGGATCGACAAAGGGGTTTTGAGAGTGTTGAAAGGCTCTATAGTGGTGATGAGATGAGAGAAACACAAAGATGTTTATGTGCTTAAGGGTGAAGTTGTGAGTAGTTCTGCATTATTCTCTGTAGATTATGAGAGTATACAAACCAAGTTATGACATTTTAAACTGGCACATTTAGGCGAGAGAAACCTGAATGAGTTATTTAATAAAAAAGCATTTAGTGAGGATAAGTTCCAACCTTTAGAGTTTTATGAGCATTGTGTGCTTAGAAAAGCACATAGGGTGAGGTTCAGTACCAACGAACACAAGACTAATGGGACTCTTAACTACATACACTCGAATCTTTGGAGACCAGCTCAGACAGCTACTCGCGGCGGTGCCAAGTATTTTCTCAGTTTAATTGATGACTATTCAAGAAAATTGTAGGTCTATGTGTTGAAGAATAAGGACCAAGCGTTTGATGCATTCAAGACTTGGAAGGCTCTTATTGAGAATCAGACTAGTAAAAGGGTGAAGAGGTTGAGAACTGACAATAGCCTTGAATTTTGCAATAGAGAGTTTGATGATTTTTGTGCCAAGTATGAGATTTTAAGACATAGAATGGTAAGATCAATACCACAACAGAATGGCGTAGCTGAGAGGATGAATAGAACCCTACTTAAAAGGGTTAGATGCATGCTTACCAATGCAAAGATGTCCAAGGCATTTTGGGGAGAAGTTGTATTGGTCGCAGCTTACTTGATTAATAGAAGTCCCTCATCAACAATTGACTTCAAGACGCCAGAAGAAAAATGGTCTAATAATCCTTCTAAGTATAACCATCTCAGAATATTTGGTTGCCATACCTTTGTACATGTTAAGGATGAGAAGTTGGAACCTAGAGCTATTAAAAGAGTATTCATAGGATATCCCGAAGGATTAAAAGGATACAAGATGTGGTGTTATGACTTGACACCACCAAGGAGTATCATATGCCATGACGTGACATTCGATGAGACGACTATGCTGAAAGCCTCTTAAGAAGATAAGACATAAGAACTTGTGCTTAAGGAAGACTCAGCACCCGAGTCAATAAAAGTTGAAGTGGAACCTGAGAATAGATCCGATATGCCCCCAGATCAGCACTTCAATAAGGAGATCCTTAAAGAAGAACCAAGAACACTGGCGAGTTTCTTTAAGTCCACCCAAGAAAAGATTAAGACTCATGAGATAGAACTTGAAGAGTACCAACTAGTCAAATACAGCCTAAGGAGAACGATTAACCTATCTGTCAGGTATTCACAAACAGATTTAGTTGCTCATATTTTTAATTCTTCTTACACTCTTGAGTATAAATTTTGTGTGTTATTCTTCTCCTATTTCTCTCTTTATTTTCTTAATAACTTGTTCTGCACTATTTACTTGGGTGATATTGCTTATTTGTGTGCTTCCGCTTCAATAATTTTTATATTGAAGCGAAAGCACACAAATAAGCAAAATATTCACCCAAGCAATATAATAATGTAGAACAAGTTATTAAAAAATAAATAGAGAAATGGGTAGAAGAAGAACATACAAAGAATTACGTGGTTCGATAATTTGTCTACGTCCACAGCAGATTAAAATCACACTATTATCTTATTATGAATCATAAGGCTCACAAAATATGTCTTTTACAAGAAAGATTACAAAGAATATATATATTCCGATAATTTTCAACCAATATCTTCACATTTTACATAATTTATAATGTGTTATAAAATATTTTATATATATATATATATATATATATTCTATTGTAACAAATACTATAACCTTTCACTCACGACTGCTATTGATGGAGGACCTAGCTGTAGTTGAACTTTAGGAGAGACGGGAAGAGGTCGCGGAAAGGATTGTCGAGATGGTGTGACGAGTGGTGGTGATAACCACAACGAAAGAATTACTTGCAGAACCTGATCAGGCGAAGCAAGGGTCTTCCAAGAAAGTTGAGCAGCAAGTGTCACATGGCTTTCGCCGGCACGCTCCACCCGCTGGGGCGTGTCTGGGCTTCATGCTCTGAAGCTTCTGCTGGTGCTGGCGCTGGCGCTGCTGCTGCATGGTACAGATCAAAGGGTCAAAGCTTGTTTAGCCACAAGTGATGCCACGCCATATTCTTGCTTCTACGTGGTTATAATATTATTATATATAATAATCCCCTGTTAGCAGTTCACCTGGTCTCATCTTCTTATTTTTCTCTTTTACTGTTCGTATTTTTGTTGTTTTCAGTTCACGCAGACAATCAAGCCAAAGCTTATATGATGTATTATGGGGGAAGGGAAAGATGCATGGACGATTCGCAAAACGGCCGAAGCTATCTACGCTAAGAACCCTATTGACGCCGATGTGCGTTTCGATTACAATTTATTTGCTCTGCCACGTTGTGCTCCCTTTTCTTCTCGTGATTTTATTATTTGAATTTTATTTTTATTTGACAAGAAATAATAATACACTTTTTAAATAATATATTAAAAATTTATTAAGAGGTTAAATTGTATAATAAATAATTTTAAAATTTATATTATTTTATTATTTAATAATACATAAATTTAAGATATAAAATTTAAAATATTATTTAAAATTATAGTATTATTGATGAGATATTTTTAAAAAATAATAAAAAATTTAGAATTTTTTTTTTACATTAATGAATATTTAATAGTTACTTTATAATTGACACGTGAACGTTCAATTAATTTAAATAAATGAAAACAAACTAATAAATTTGTTAACACTTGAATTTTTAACCAAAGTGAGAGAAGTACACATGATTTACTATTGGAGCAAGCACTAAAGTGCCAGTAATAGAATAGATTTTATGTGCCGAAAGAGTTTACATAAAATTTGGATTTATGTCAAATGAATTTGTTCTTTTCATATAATTTTGGTCTTAATGTTTTCTTACCAAATAAACAAATATATCTCATTCAAATTTTAACTATTAACTTAACTTAGTAGTTTAATATTTAGGATTATTTTCGTTATAAATATCAACCCATCACATTACTAATCATATACTTCTTTTAAGATTTTTACTTATAGAGATGGCCAAGTTTTCTTGTTTCAATTTCTTCTCCTTTTACCATCTTAGGTTACTTCATTTATAATTTTGTGACTTTCTCTTTGTATAAATTTTCCATCCTCAAATCAATTTTTTTTTCTTTCATATTCATGAAAAAAAAAAATTAATTGCCTTAAGTATTGACTAAAAAAGTTTAATTGCTTTAAGTATTGATTATGTATTTTTTTTCTTCTTCTTTTTGCATCGATTGTTCCTTGAGTTGATGTAGAGAAAATATGCCAAGTTGTAATTTCGATTGACTACAACGATGAATGTCTTGGTGAAATTTGCAAGAAGTGCTTGAAGTTATACAATGGCCATGGACATTGCTCATAGGGACATAACCAGGATTTTATTTTCAGCTGGACTGTTTTTTTTAAAATAATATCATCTATAAATCTCTAAGGTAAAAAAAAAAATTGTCCATTAAAATAAACCTTATTTTAAAAATTAGAATACAAATAAAATAATAAATAAAAATATTATTTTTTTTTAATTAATATTTTTTTTTAAGCTCGGCGTGCTCATAAGACTGTACAACTCAATGACAATATCAGAAGAGGAAGAAGATATGGCCATTTTGTCTAAAGAAACTACGAAGAAGAGTGAACGCATGGCTGCCGGCTGCGTCATTTAAAAGGTTTAGTCCCAAAGGAAGTGAATTAAGAAGGATTTAAGATAATCATACACTAAATTTGGAGAAATATTACGGAATTAAGTATTTAAAAAAAGTAATATTATATTTTTTAAATTTTTATTTTAAATTAACGTGGCCTCTATTAAATAAATTATTATATTATTTTAATATTTAATAATTATTTAACATGTCGTTCGAAATATCTTTCGCTTTAGACATTTTTTCTTCTAGAAACTCAGATGTGGTTGCTCAAATCAAAGACGAGGTGGAAGAGTGCGAGCTTTGAGACTTAGGATTGATAGGTTTCCTGTTTACTTAGTCAAATAAAAGGTATGGTCGCAATTGGGTGGAAGAGAAGCTACTAGCTAGATTGATTATTCAAGCTGGATGGATTTTTCAGGGGTGTGATGGTGACTCATTTGATCATTTTTCCATTCTACTGAAGGCTCTAGACAGATCCAGCCTCGAGAATCTCTCAAGTGCCAATGCTTGCAAGTTCACATTTCGTTACAACACCAAATTACCAAGGACTTAGAACACACTTCACAAACTTCAATTTATTCGTATGTTATGAGTAGGACATTTATTATTGATTTAAAAGATTAATTTATTAGATAATATTGTATTTTTATTTTTATATATTTAAGATTCACTCAATTTTTATTTAATGTGAAACGTGATATTTTTTCTCAACCAATCACGTGACACTCTCGTCACGATGTAGCCTAAATTTAATGATTAACTTAACCCGTATTATTTATCCTCCGAGACTAGAAAACTCACTATCTACATGACAATCTCTATTGAGACTCAAGACATAAAATTTTTAGGATTCACTTGACCTATTTTACCCGTCTTTCTGGTGATATGGGGGACTCACATCTCATGCGATAATTTTTATTGAGATAATTTTAGGGGCTCATATACGAATGAAAAATCGAATTTATTCTGATACCACTTATCATAGGTCGGGCATTTGTCATTGACTCAAAAAACTAACTTATTAGGTAATACTGCATACCCACTCTTATATATCTAAAATTCACTTAATTTCGATTCAATATAAGACGTGACATTTAGCTCTTAGGCATGCATTAATACTTATATTTTCATATAAATTAGAGATTTAATATTTATATAAATATTAGTTTGTGTAATTATCATTTAGAATGAAATTACAAATTGACTTCTATGTTTTAATCATGATATTAAAGTTTTAGATTTAATTTTAATTTTTTTGACAAGTTAAAAATAGGATGTCCACACTTATAGGATGTTTTAAAAATTATATCTACTCTTATATATTTAAGATTTATCAAATTTTTATTCGATATAGAATGTGACATTTAACTCTCAAGCATGTATTAGTACTTATATTTTTATATAAATCAGAGATTTAATGCTTATATAAATATTATTTTGTGTAATTATAGAATGGAAATACAAATTAACTTCAATGTTTTGAACATAATATTAAAGCTTTAGTTTTAATTTTAATTTTTTTAACAAGTTAAAAATAGGATGTCCACACTTTAAAAAAAATTACGCATGTACACAATTGAGAATCTCTCTCTATATATATACACATACCAATAATGCTAAATTTATAAAGTTTGCATTTTAATTAACATGACATTTGATGACCAGGAATGATAATTTATATAAACGAATCATATTCTTATCGTATTAATATAAAGTGTTAATAAAATTTTATTACATTCATATATGTAATTGAATTAGACACTCACACAAATTTGACTCATTTAATATTTAAATTACACGATAAAAAATGATTCATATTTAAATAAATTGATCAAATTCAATTCATTTATATAATTCATTTACAATTATATTCGTTTAAAATAATTAAATATGTTTAATTCACGATTAATAAAATTTAAAATTACATCAAAAATCAAATATTTAAATATTGAATAACAAAATTATGGATAACTATCAAGAATACCCTTAAAATAAGACCTAATTATAAAAAAATTCACATGTTTAAGAAAATGACACTAATACTTAAATGTTTGAAAATATATGTATGAATATCTTACCATTAGGATTATTCTGTTAAAGTTAATAGATTATTTGTCAATATGCATCTAATGATTAAATTATTCTTCCAATACTGATTTTAAAATTTTATCTTAATAAAAAAATTTAAGCAAAAATAAAACATTTAAAATTTAAAATAATAATAATAATAAAATTAAAAAAAGGACAAAAGAAGGAAAACAATTAAAATATAAACCAACTAAAAATAATAATAAACTTATAGAAAAAATGTAAAAAGGAAAATGTTTGAAAAAGGCTGCGCACAGTAGTTTGTGAATGACTTTTTTTAAATTTTATTTTATTAAAATAAAATAAATATTTTTAAAAAAATTAATTTAATTTTTTTATTTTAAAAGTATTTAAAATTGGCAAATAAATGGAGCAAATAAAAAAATAAATAGTGGTAGGAATATATCAGAAAATTGAACTAAATTTGAACTAGCGTAAACATATTGCCAATGAATTTACAGTCTATCCCCATTAACCGCTCGGGCATCAACTTAGGAGGAATCAATTAAGTAAGCAAACACATTTATTCTCCTTTTAGGTTGATACGCTAAACTCTTTCAATCATCATGGGTGTTTTGTTTTTTCCGCTAATAATTTATTTTTTTTGTTGAATTTTACTTTAATAGTGTAACTTTATCTTCATTAAGCTTTGAAGCAAGCTGCTAGAAGTAGCGCGCTAGCACTTAATTAATATAATAAAATGTTAAGGCTCGTATTGCCCCTAGCTTAACCCCACTTATAGGACAGATATTAAGAATCTTTTTTTAATTCCTATTACTCAAAATCGTGGGAATTATCTGGTAGTCCCGGTTATTCATGAGAGAGTGACCCAATTATGGAAAGAGTTTGGGAAAAACTTGCGGGAGAAATTCCAAATTAGTCCAACTTCGTACCTTTCCGGCATAAACCGTATATCTCAGAGAGGTCGTATTTCTTTGGGTTGGTAGTAATGGAATGGTTTCATTATCTTGAGCCTTCGACTCAAGCAAGGAGATAGAGGTTAGGTTCAAATCTAGAAGGGTGGGTTAGGTGTAAGGTTCAAATATAAAAGAGGTAGCTCGATTTTGTGGAAAATATTTTATGATGAGATCTCGGGGCACAGAAAGAAAAAGAAAAGATTTGAATGAATGACTTTTTTACCTGTGAATCTGTTAACTTTAACGGAAGATTTCTAATGGCAGAGCATACGTGCATAATATGTAAAGTATTTGGGTATTATTGTCACTTTTTTCAAACACATGAGTTTTTTTTGTGATTAAGTTTTACCTCATGGGCATTCTTGATAATATTCTTAAAATTATTCTAAAAAATAATTAAAAAATAAAATTTATTTTTTATAATAGTTTAGTGAGTAGAAGTAAAAAGTTATAATTATGGTTTTTTATTTTAAATTATATATATTAATTTTATAATTGAATTTGGGTCTCAAACAAATAAATACGAATTTGTTTCTATATGAATCATAAATTAATTTATTTAGTTTAACTATAAATTAAATAGTAATGTGTTTTAAACGAATTTGTAAATCGCAAACCCCAAATACATATTCGACATGATTAATAAACGGTTAATATAAATTCGATATATTTACTAATCATATCAATTTATCTCTACACTTATTCGCTTTAAAGAGTGTTAAATTTGTGTCAAATAATTGTATCGTGACCCATTTTATCACCCTTTGCATTTGACCATTATGGATTGATATTGTATAACTACTAATTAAAAAATCAACAAATACCAAATAAGTGGTAGTTATTAATTGAAGATAATAAGTTAAAATTCAAACTTTATAAGTGTAAACTAATTTATATATCAATAATGTTACACATCTCAATTTCGAATCTTAAATAAAGTGTCAACTAATTAATAGATAGTTAATTTTTGATGATTTTCAAAATTTCTCATTACACACTTTTTTCACCCAATGATCACTTCATATTTTATTTGAAATTTAAAATTTGAGATACGATTTAAGAAGTGTAACATTATACTCTTATGATATGGGTCTTTAATTTTTAAGAAGTGTAGCGTTATATAAGGTAGGGTTCCTTAACTTTTTTACTTAAAATTTTAATTTTAATTTATTAATTTTATGTAATCCAATAATATGAAATTGACAATAATTAATGCTACTTTTGGTTTTGAATTTGTATCTTTAAATTGGATAAGATAAAGTTTAAGTTACCATTTTAAGTTAAAAGTTTGAGTTAAGCAAACTCCACCAAGTGTCGTTAGTACATGCATGAAATTTGTTAATTACTCTTCTGTAGTTTAATATATTTATCAAATTTTCTCTTGTTTTTTTTAATAAGTATTCTTTTCTTTTTTCTTTTGGGAGTAATTGATTATTTTTAGACAGAAAATAAAACATAAAAATGAAACTAATAATTATTGAAAAATCAAAGGAAAATTTGATAAAAATACCAAACATGAATAACCCACAAATTTTCTCGAGGACATATCAATATCTTGGTTTAATGATGTAACTTCAAGATTGAAAGGATATTGATTTAAAGTGTTGAGCAAGTTTTACAGGAATAAAAGATCTATTTCTTAATTTTAGATACCTCTTTAATCCTGTTTAAAAATAGATGGCGGATTAGCAGCAGATTTGTATAAGGGTTTGGGGATCATGGCCCCCTAACTCCATTTTTTTTATAAATTTAATAATATATTTTTATAATATTTATTTTTTTAAAAGAAGTATTTTTATATTTGACTCCTCAAAATTTTAAATTTAATATTAAAATTTTTATATAATTAAACTCTAAATCAATACAATCTTTAATTTTAATATTTGTCTCTATCACTTTAAATTACAATTTCGCCCCGGAGCAGAATTATGCTATAGATGAGTGAGATTTATGAATAAACTTGTTTCTTAAATATCTAAATTGCACATTTTGTATATTAATTAATTTGGACCCAACTAAAACTACCAATATCAGCATTTTTAAAAAAAAATTTATTATCCGTAATTGGGTAGTTTTATTTTACCCATTAATATATATATATATATATTATGTCATGTATTATATAGTTAAAATATAAAAATTATATTTTAATTGTATAAATATAAAACTACTTTTAATTCAATTAGGTTTGGAACAAATCTTTGACAATATATATTAAAAACAAAAGACAAAAAAAAAAAAACAAAATAAAAGAACTTGAGGATATTGATTCCAAATAAATATCAAGATTTGATTGTTCATATGTTATATCGATAGAAATTTTTTATCTCAATTATTGTAATAATATATTTAATTTAATTAGATCTCGATATCTTGGTGATGTATGCTAAAAATAAAAAAACTAAAAAAAAAAAAAAGGAACTTCAAGCATATTGATTCCAAATATCAAGACTTAGATTACGTTTTTTTTGGTCCTTTCCAAATTTCTCAGCACAAGTACAATAAGATGTAAAAATATGAAAATTGTCATTTTTTCCCTATGGGTTTAAAATAGATCGTAAAATGCTAGAAAAAAAATTTCTTTAAAAAAAGTTTTTAAATTAGTGTGAAGTATAGTTTGCATCTTTTTAACTTTCTATTTATCAAGATTTTGAAGTAAAAAATATTTCATGATCAATTTAACTTTGGTGTACAGGAAAATCAAAAAGATGAACAAAGGACCACAATCTGTTAAATAGAAAAATTGTTATGCCTTTATTGAATTATTCATTAGGTCTTTAATATTTTAAAAAGTATTAATCGTATCTTTTAAAAACGAAAATTGTTATATTTTAAGAATGAAAATGATAATAAAAAAATATATTTAAAAATAAAAATAGTAGCAAAAATGTCATTAAATGACGAAATTGATAATTTTTGAAATATTAAGGATCAATTGAGTAACTCAACAAAAGCAAATTAGCACTAGTTTCTATTAATTAAAGTTATAGCAAATGAAACAATTAGGGTAATTGAATATCTATTCATACTCACACTTGTGCTTGAGTCATATACCAAAACCAAAGATGCATTGATAACCAAAGTTATTATGGCATTTGACTTATCACTCTTGTCAACTACATAGGAAGAGAAAAAATGGTGATCACATAGGAGGATTTTTACAGTAGTATGTGCAAAAACAAATGGTCTGCTTGCACTCTCCCACACCATTGGGTTCTTGTGAACATTCTTGGATGCATTTCTGCAAGTCACATTTCTTCGAGTCGATTAGCTTATGGCATGTGTGCTCTGGGATCCTTGTTGCATCCACTCCATGGACAGCCAAAGCTGTAAGCATAAAGACGTCGTATTCAACTCAAAAAATTAGTCTATCAAGTGAAGTGATCTTTCTTGCATGTTAAAAGAATATTGCGTTCCCCTTCAAAAGAGGCCCTGACTTATGCTAGATACATATTTTGGGTCTCATTTTGATATCATTTGTTGAAAGAACTAACTATGAGATCATAGCAGCATTGTTAAATACTTTCTTAGAAGAGCTTGAAAATTACCTAAAGCATTCTTGCCAAGAGTTAGCTACGAAAGAATTTACCAGACAATTTAGTAAGATCAGCTCAATCATTAGAATAGAGTTCAATAGTTCCTACTATTTTGTTCTTTTTATTTTCCTGTTCTATTATGAATCTCGTCCATTTGATTCATCAGACTAAAATTTGCCATGCACCCTACATATTCCATTTCCAAAAAACTAACATTTGCAATTTCTGTCAGATTATCAAAATCATTTAAATTCAACCAACTTGAATGCAGCTTCTGTTTACTAAAAAGTTGAAAATGTACTGTATAAATGAGATAGCAATTCATTTTAGTGTTTTAAGTGTAACAATGGTGATGCTTTTTAAAGGGGGACAAAGATGAAGGCAACAGTAAAAAATAAAAATATAACAATGATCAGTTTATGGGATGGAAAGAAGACAACCTGAAACAAGGAGGAGCAAAATGGGGAAGACCATGGACACTATCCTCATCTTATAACTCAACTCCACGATCCCGACTCAAGATTTCCTCTCTGTAAGAATGAAAGTTCTTGTTCTTGATGGCCTGCACTCTTGTCATAGAAGTGTTTTTCGCTACTGAAAACTTGTTAAAAGGAAGAATAAATTGAATGATAAAATCTCAAGTTACTTTGTGAAGTACTTGTGACAAGCTTCTTGACCAGAGAGCATATTCTTTCCTTCTTATATACTGCTTAATTTGTGCCACTTGGGAACTTCCAAATCTTCTTTATACCATTTTCAAATCTCTCAATGATGGCTGTCGACAACTTGAGCAAAAGATGAATTTGCAATGTTTTGTGTAATGGTGGGCAAATGCTTTTAAGGTTCTGAAATACCATTTTGAGATTTTGCTGCAGCATTTTTTTCACATTTATAGCCTGAACAACGACAAAAATGAACCGCACAACTTGCGTGTTATAGCTTGAACAATGACAAACTGGACCGCACAGTTTGGTATGTCAGCAGCACACTTCCCCCTTTGTGAATTAGGATAATGCATTTATTCTTTTATTGTTTTATAACAATCAATTAAATGTTTGTATTTGCTCAGCTCAATCAAAAATCAAAGGTGAAAGCTCGCGAAATTAGGTAATATAAAAGAAAGCTCAAATGAAATTCACATAAGAAATTGGGGGAAGCTTATTCTATTAAACCCAGAATATGAGGATCATACACATTCTTCGGATCTCAAACAGAAAACTTGCATAGTCGTAGTGAATGTATTTGTCATTCAAAACACAATTGAGGTTACTCTACTACATACAGCAAATCATCTGACCATAACTTGAGGGTGATTCAAGTTCTAAAATTCCATAAATAACATTAACTGACTACTTGCCTGGCCGCATTAATTGAAATGATACTCGGTTTGAAAGATAAAACATCACATGTACTTTATTTTAAGGGCATCTCCACATTCCCACAAGCATATATAACTTTGCACTGAAAAACATCTCGTTTCTAATATGAAATGAAGACAAAATAAACATCTCTGTTACTGCAGTATCTCTTCAAAACCAAAACTAATAAGGATGAAAATACATCCAAATAAGCTGACCAGGTCCACGAAAGTTTTTGCACCAAGTAAACAAACAGCAATAACAAAACGAAAAAAAGGAAACAACCTAGTAACCACCCTTAAGATCGTTAACGACATCGTAAGGAATGGGAGTAACGGTTTCCAAAGTTGCACATTCCACCATGAAACCCGGTTTAGGGCCCTCTGGCTGCCTCTTTGTACTGATGACCACACCTCTTGCCTTTGCATCAGCCTTAAGCTCATCGTTCTTCTTCTTCCTCAATTTGACTTCCTCGGTACACCTTGAAGGTTGAACGTGCTCCACGCGAACGTGAATCCTCTTCTTTATGATCCTGTTTCCAACCTGGATGCAGACAAAATTCATCGCATATAAGTTTTGCATCATCAAGATGTGTACAGCATGAACACTACAACTATAAATTCAAGCAGGAAAATAATGCAGAACACTTGGTAGGCAGTCATTAAAATATAATAAAAAATGTATCAACGGTAACAGTCAAGCATATTGAGGCAGAGCAGAACAAGTAGGGTTTAGGATAAAGAAATTCAATAAACATGGGCCCATCCATCGAGATAATAGACACCAGTTCACTCTCAGGACATTTCCCCAAACGTAATCATCATCAATGGGAAAAAGTTATCCAGACCGGGAGTTAATGACAATTAACTACTGTCTCTAAAATTTCAGTTCAAGACAACATTATAAATCCTAAAATTTGAATCCACACATATCAGATGAAACAGAGTTATAAACCACATTAGAAATGCTACCAGAAACACATAAAACAAACAACATAATAGAGAACCCCAAAGGTTAAACATCATGTTCTATGGAGCTACATATTTCCAAATGATTGCCACTACAAACCTAAACCATTAACTTTACATAGAAACAAAACACATGAATAATTCAAAAAGATAGACCAGAAAAATGTCAAACCAAAATATCACTAAAAATTTAGCATGCTATCGCACTACAAACGCATACAAATTAAGCTAGAGAAATGTCAAACCAAAATATCACTAAAAATCTAGCATGCTTTCGCACTACACCAATACAAATTAAGCTTTAAAATAAATACCCACATCATATCATCAATGAAATAAGCATATTGTATGAAAAATTAACCTAGCACTAGCACAAGTAATCAGTCAATTGTAAGTCAACAAATAGCGTAAAATTAAATGCATAATTATCCAATGGAAAACTAGATCTAATCCCAGCATTTTAACATAACAAACAGCTCAGTTCACATAGTTCACATCATGCACATACTAAAGAACTAACTAATCCCAGCATAGCTCAAAATCACTTCCGCAAAAGCAATAACCAAATGAACCATAAACAGCAATATAAAAAAAAAAACCAAGCCACTAAACATAATAACCCATTTTCAGATCTAAAAGCACCAATCTTTCTTCAAAATCACGTACACAAACCAAAACCCACAAGCTAAATCACCATTATCAACCTATGAAACCAAGAAAAAAAAAACACAAACCCTCGTTAGCGTTTTGTTCACTCACCTGCTTGTTGACCTCAACGCCGATGGCGCGCTTGGTAACATTCCAGACGCGTCCAGTGCGGCCGTGATAGAACTTGTGGGGCATACCCTTGTGAATGGCGGCGTTAACCTTGACGTCGACGTAGTCGCCGATCTTGTAGGTCTTCAAGTATGTTGACAAAGGGATGTAACCCTTCTTTCTGAAAGCACGGGCGAACAGATCCCTTGTTCGTGACCTCAACCCGTGACCAGCAGGCATTTTCGCTCACTCTCTCTTTCTCTTGGTGTTGAAGAAGAAGAGAAAATGATGTGTGGTGTGGCTAAAACCCTGCGTTGTCACTGAGTCTGTATTTATAGTTAGGTTAGGTTTTCGTTTTTAGGGTTTCGTTTTTTGAGCTTCCTCTTTTTGGGCTTTGTTGGGCCCATGGACTTGAGCTTCGGCTTGTGGGCTAGTGGTTTATTGTTTAGTGGCAAATTTTCGGTTAAAAAACCATTTGTTTAGAGTAAAATTTTAATTTAGCTATGAGATTTTCTAATTTTTAAACTTAATAAATTGACAAAATACTCTTATCTTATATATGAATTTCACTAAGTTAAAATTCAAATATAAACGTCATAATATTTAAAATAAAAAACACACACGCACGTACTTGAGATTTTGAGAATTTAAATTTAAATCATTAAATAAGAATATATTACATTGTTACAAGAAAATTGAGATTGATATGTATTTTTTATATTGTAATTTATTTTTATATCATTTCTATTAATTTAAAATTTATTGAAGGTATAAATATATCTATATATATTTAGATCGAAATTTATTTTTGTAAACAAATATAGTGTCACAAATACATTGTGTAATAGTATTAGTTATTAATTATGAAAACAAAGAGAATTAGAAAAAAAAATCACACTATATGAGAGCCTCTTATTACTCAATATTCTTATCGTGCCCATATAGGCATGATAGAATGGAGGGCGATATTATCCCCTTTATTTTATTTTATTTACTTATTTTTATTTTATTTACTATTATTTATAATAAAAAAATTTATTTTAATTAATTCTTTTGTTTATTATTATAATATGTATTTTATAAAATATAGTATAATTAATTTATATTATTTATTAAAAAATTTATTTATATTTGTCTATATTTAAGTTTGTATTTGTTTATTAAAAATATATTTGTTCTATTTAATTATATTATTTATTTAGTTAAATTTAATTATACTATTTATTTAAAATTTTTAATAATATGGTTAAATTAAATAATTAACAAATAATATAATTAAATAAAATAAATACAAATTTAAATTTAAATTTGAACAAAAAGAAATATAATTTTATATAAATAATATAAATTAATCATACCATAAATAATAAAATAAAATAAAAATAAATTGGTTATAAAATAAAAAAAAACAAAATATGAAATTTAAAAAAAATGTGGTTACTGTAGCGGGGGGCTTTTTTACTGTAGCAAATATTATTGAAATAGTGAAAATGGTATTTTTGCCCACTTACGAATTATTTAGCTAAAAAAAAAAATTAAAATTGACTAAATAAAAAAAATGACACCAAAAAATTGATTATTTATGAAAAATTGCCTAATTGGGTCTTTTTTTGGGTTTGTGTTGGGTTATATACCATCTATTTATGAGAGTTATTGAGATTTTTATCTTTTTTGTTTTCAAAAGGGTCGATGTTTTATTAATCTATTAAATTAAAGAAATTCACAATCAATTTGATTAAGATTGACCTAAACCAACCCTAAAATTATTAGATAACTTATTATAAATCTAAGTGTCGAGTAATATATACAAGGATGTATATGTAATTTTATCTAAATTATGGGTTGAGACAAAATATTTTAAACTTACATAAAAAATTGTAGATGAGCTGAGAGTGCTAGTTGAATTGGTTAACTCCTCCTTAATTGTTCACTTAAGTTCGGGGTTCAAGCTCATCTATAATAGAATGAGAAGGGATATGTATGTGTTGTATACTTAAATTTTTTTTTTTTGTAGATTTATAGGCATTTGTTTTTTAATTACTTCCATAGAAAATGTTTGGTTATAAAACTTACAAGCTAATAAATGTCACATACAATATGCCAATTGTATGAACACATTTCAACATACAACCTTTCCATATATAACAAAATTACACACATTTCTTATTGGAAATATGTATGTGTGCCCGATACAACATTTAGAAATTCCGTCAAACAATTGTGATTTCTTTGAGTCGTTATTTTGGGACTCAGTAATCGCTTATGGTTTGAAAAGGTGCAAAATCTATGGTAGGGGCCCAAGTGATTCAAGAGGTTAAAGTAAGCCCTAACCTATGTGAGGGAGATGCAAAGCCCATGGTACTTACATTTTATATAACGGGCGGGGCCATTCGACCCCTCTAAAATTCTTATACAATCTTTTTAATTTTTTTTTTTTGTTGAGATTATATCATATTACAATATTAATACTACATCAAATTACATTATTAATATTACAAATAAACTCCATTAGAGCACATTTTTTTGGATTAGAAGAACTTTGAAATATATCTCACCCGAATTACGTTATTAGAATCATCGTTAAATAATATATACAATTTTAAGCGCATTCTATTCGGATTAAAAGAGTTTTGAGACACATTCCACTCGAATTACGTTACTGAGGTCATTAAGAATAATATATATAAGCACATTCTATTTAAATTAGAAATTTTTTACAAAATGAGATGAATAAATTAATTACCCTAACATTTGTTATGGTTTAAACTCACAGTGTAAAAAATAAAATCTTATTAGACAACGAGAATTTGTGAGTTGCCTTTTCTTTTTTTGCGATTATATATTTTAGTTTTTAATTTTTCAATAAATACCAATATTTTCCTTTTAGACGAGGAGGATTGCAATTAGTCAGTTTCAGTGAAAAATAATGGTACCAAAAAAAGGATGTTGATATTTATTGAAAAATTAAAAGGGGAAGTAGTAAAACGGAAAAACTACAAAAGTGATAACCGAAAATTTCCTGTAGATAATTTAAAAAATATTTTGATTTATATCTTTTTTAATTTCACAAATTTCTTTAAATGTGCTATTTTTTTTGTTAATAAACTATGTGTGTTTGAACAAGTCTCTTCGTTGTTTTCTAATAGAATTCTTTTTTTTTTTCAATAAACACCATTACATTTAAATACTAGTTTCAGAAAAGAATTAATAAACAAGTGAATGGGAAGTACATTATGCTGCATCAAAAGCAAAATTATCAAAGAATTGCGAAGGCTATAGACTTGCATATGGTAAGCAAATGGTTATTAATTAGATGAGCATATTTGGTTTTCTAAGCATTGGCCGAATCATTGAAGTCTTCGGAAATGATTGAAAGCAATTCTATAAAGCCTTTAAATGGGTTATTTGTTTTCATTACATCTGCTTAGAGCTATAGACAAAGCACGAACTTGAAAGCTCTACATTGATGAAAGAGATTGAAGATTTAGCATTTAGCCAATCTATTCTAGTATCTTTGTGTTATGATCACACGTTCAAATATTAAAGAAATTATTATTTGTTGCCATTATCTCAATTTTGTAAGAAGTGGGTTTAATTGTATAACTTATCTTTTGGACATCACATTCTGTAATTTGTTTGCATTTAAGATGGCAAACGAATAAAATAGGCGTGCCTTGTTCTGACAATATACTATTATTTACAATCAAAAGAATATCAAGACAACAATAATTTCTTTAGACAATACAGTTATTGTTTTTTCTTCAACACACACACACAGATATATATATATATATATATATATATATATATATTACAATCTACTATTATTTACAACTAAAAAAATATCAAAACAACAAATATTTCTTTAGACAATAAAAGTTATTGTTTTTTCATTTCAACATACATAAAAAGCTTAGCAAATATTTTATCCTTAACTAAAAAATCTAACTATTAAATAATATTTTTTACTTACTATGTTAACATATATGACATTAGAATGGGCTGGAGTTTTTATTTGTACAAAAACCTTAAAAATTCAATGTCTTAAATACCAAATAGACTTATTATTTATGATGAGGGATTTAGTTCCCTTAAGATCAGTAGATGTTAGAATTTAGTGACTTAAAATTAAGGTTGAATTTAATTTTGAGTTGGAGACCAACAAAGTATCAAACACAATGTCAAGTATATATTGAATGTATAATAAAAGAACAAAAACAGAGAGTCGGAAGTGATAAAATGGGTGAAAAAGTAATAGAAGGGAATCTCCAGATGTGAGCGCATGGCGTCGAAGTCAGAACACCAAGTGTTATGGCACTATGTTGGCATTACAGTAGCGCCACGACACTCACTTTTGCAAAACTCAAGGTTTTAGGTTTTTTCGCGTGGTTGAGTCAGTTTTAATTTTTTCGTTTGCGTAGACTCCTATTCCAACAAAAATATGATTTTTAGGGGTGGTTTAGAGTCTATATAAACTCTTATAAATCATTAGAATTTACAATGCATCAATAAGAAAGAGAATAGAGGATGGGGCTCTAGGGCACTAGGCATAAGTGCGGGAGAGTGCCATGAGAGTGCTTGATAGCACTGATAAATCCTTTAGGAGCTTATTTATTATTGTCTTCATTGAGAATCTCTTGTATTAGGTCTCTACGACGTAGAGTTCTTTATAAACTAGTTAATAAAAGAAGCGAGGATCTATAATCCACAATGGACATAGGCGATTATTGCTGAATCACATATATTCATATGACTTGTGTAATTGATTATTATATTTATTGTGTGTTTGATCTTTTTATTCTTATTTTACTCGTGAAAGTCTTCTACAAGCGTTTTAAGGTTCTAGGGTGCTAAGTACTGACCTATAAGGTATTTGGTATTGGAGTTGGTGCTTACGTGCCATTCTAATAATAAATATTTTGAATAAAATCGTTAATATTCATTATATGGTAATAAGCTTGTAACATTACAGACATTGTATAATCTAGAAGAGTTCAGATCTTATCTAAATGATTTTAGACCATGGTTAAGAGTTAGTAATGCTAAGAGTTATAAATGTTAAGAGTTAGCACTGCTAAGAGTTAGTAGATTATAAGAATCAGCAAAATTCTAAGAGTTAGAAGCATTGTCTGAAGTGGGACAAAAATCCGAGAGTATACTAGTAATGATATAGTTGCAATAGGTGTTAAAAAATGTCATTATATAAGTATGTTCTCAAACATAGTGTTCTTGATCTAGTTCACCAATGCAGGTCTATCGATGAATTACTATTAAATATATTAGTGTATGTCTACATCTGACTGGTGCAGATAGTTGTTCTTAATTGACCACGAGCTTAGAGCTTGTATAGACATGTAGGTTTTCAGTCAAAACTAGATACTGAACAGACTCATGAGGACACCAATAGATATCATATAAAAACGATAAAAAATAGTCCTCTCGAGTTGAGTAGTATTTGTAGTCCTTTGACCTGAGCGTTACGGTGGGCTTATAAGTGATCCACCATACTTTGGTTCCACATATGTCAGAGACCTTTTATGGTCTGACTGCTATGTGTCGTTGGGTATAGTCTGATAGTCATAGAGTCTGATGTACGTAAATACAGGATCCGTCAATTTATATAGGTAAGTTGTATATCCGATGCTTCAAAATTGTATTTCAGAAATTTTTATAGCAATAAGTAATAAACTGGGAAAGGAGTTTCCCGTAGGGTTAAAAAATATCGTAAAAGTATTTGCATATATTATTTATCGAGATACGAATCTAGAGATAAATTCATAGATGAGTAAATGAGGATTTGACGGTGCTGATCTATATCCCTGTACATCCAAGGTATAATGACGGAAGGATTATATGTAAGTGTTCTGACTTCAACTTGTATGGTTTAACTTGATTTGTAATATCCGTTACATGTGCGTGGTGCATTGTTCACGGACTCATGGAATAATTCTATTTGATAAATTGGGTGTGGACCTAGTGAGTTACAATATGAAATATACTCGTTGTGCACTTGGACAATATACCGTATTGAATAGTTCAATACAATATAAAATACAACAAATTATTATGGTTAAATTAATTGAAATATATGATTATGGTGGGATCTACTTTGGGTTAACTTAGTAACCTAGTAAGGGTATAATGATAAATTTACTATATTAATTATTTAATTATTAAATAATTAAGATATTTATTTAAATAATAATTAAATAAAAATCTAATGTAATCATGGTTAATTGTTAACTAAAAGGTTAGGTTAAAAGATAATTTGTGCTTTCCTTAACATGATTAATTATTAACTATGATTAAGTTAAATAAATATCTAAATGTTTTATTTTTATTATTAAATAAATATTAATCTAATTAGGGTTAATAATTAACTTTAAGGTTAGGTTAGTTAGATATTTATTAACTTAAGGGTTAAGTTAATTTAACTCAACTAAAGTTAAATATTAATTTTAGTTAAGTGAATAGTTAAATTAAATGCAAATGAAATTTAAATTTATTTGAAATTTATGCATTAATATATAAAGCGAAATAAAATTCAAAATTAATAAGTTTTAGATTTTGTAATTTTGGTAGTCATTTTAATTTGAGAAATTAGAATTTTTTGTTTTGTGTTTTAAGTGTTAAAATAACAAAACAAATATAATTGGCTATTAATTATAATAACTAAAATAGATTTTTTTTAATTGTTCCAGAATTAAACAAAAGATAAAATAAAATAATTTAATTAGATTAATAGTTAATCTAATTTATTTAAGTGTTAAACAAATGATAGATTATACTGTCATTCTAAATAATCAAACCCACTTAAGTTGATTATTAGAATTGTTAACAAATTTATTTTATGTGGACTCAAAAAATTTGATTCAAAAGTTTCAATGATGATATTTTTTAATTTTATAATTAATTTAATTAATTATATATATGTGTTTGTTGTATAATTTTTAATCTTTCGTTGTATTTATATATGTATGAGATATATATATATATATATTTGTATCACAAACATATACACCGTACGCATACACATTAAAATAATTGACATTCAATATTTAGTTATGAAAAAATATTCTTAATAAGTGATATCATAAAAAAGACTAATTTTTAAACGGTATTAATGTTAAAGTTGATATTTCAACAATAAATATTGACAAAATAAATTATGTTAATCTAATATAAATAAATTAAACATAATAAAAATGTCACATAATTAAATAGAAGAGAATATAATATTTTATATTAAATAAAAATATATTGAATCGCGAATTTATACGAGTGGATAAACTAATCTTTTATGTGTTCAACAAACGGGAAGCACGTGAAAATGTAGGAGTACATAAACTAAAATTAAGTGAAAGAATATAATCTGCTCTGCAAAAAAAAATGCTATTCGAAAATAGTGCAAACTTTCCAATAAACGATAATGATCCATCTTTTGTAACCAGTACAAGATGCAAGGATGAAAGTTGAGGATAAACACATGCACCCATTTTGGAAGTGAAAAATGATTGCCGTTCAGACATCCTGGCTTTTATTTATATAATTTTCTTTCTGAACATTTCTATCTTTTTTTTTATCTCTCAACAGTGGAGTTTTGAGTGGAGCTGTCATTTCCTAAGTGAAAAAATAACAAGAAAGAAAGTTATGTATTGAATGAGTTGATTTTTTTTTTTTTTTGTATTAGTTGAAAAAGAGTTAGATAATTAAATTTTTTTTTTGGTAAGTAAAGAATTGATATAAATGTTAAATTTAGTAAGTATTACAAAAAAAATAATTAAAGGAGAAAAATTAAGACATTATAACTCTTAGAGATCTAAATACATTTACCAATTAGCTGTAATTTGATCTATCCCTTAGTCATTGACAATATTTATACATTTAATTTAGACAACATTCTTAATATTTTGATAAACATCGCTAGTAGAAGGAGTTTTCTGTTGGAAGATAACCAGATTTCGCTCTTTCTAAATAAAGTAAATTGTAGCACAGAACGAGACTCTTCTGATCTTGCTGAAAATAAATTTGTCTTTAAATTTTCTACAGAGAAATGAGATCACTCGTTACTATCTATCCAGGCATTAATTGAATTGACACGCTCTAAATACTTTGTGTCATATTTCATTACAAAAGTTGCATTGAAAAAATAAGTTAGATAATTAAGTTTATAAGTAAGATAGTTCTTCTATTTATTATGTTAGTCTTTTAAGTTAATGATAAACATCTGACTTATAATAAGTGATATTATAGTACATTCAAATTTTTATTTACATTTGTGTTCTAAAATTATTGTAATAAAAATTGTTATATGAGATGCGAGTTTTAAAAATAGTAGGAGTAGACATTACGGATCAAATGAGCCTTAACAATTCTATATTTTGAGTCTTAATAAAAATTGTTGTGTAAGTAGTGGGTTCTTTACGAATAGCAAAAACGAAAAAAAATATCACATCTCACATTAAATAAAAATTGAATAGATCCTAAATATATACGAGTGGTTAAGTAATATTATTTAACTAATTAGCATTTAGGTCGATGACAAACACAACCTACAACAAGTGGTTTAGAATCAAATACTAATAATTAGAATATGAATAAACTCATTATTAAATAAAATGATCAGTATTAGACCACCACTAATAAAAAATTTGTTCGGGAGAAGGGGTTATTAAAAAAATTAATATTTTTTAATTAATTAAAAACTAATTAATACTTAAATTTATAAATAAATAATCTTAACAAGTCTACATCTTTTTCCCCGTTAAGCTAATCTTTTAAGTCCAAGTCTTATACTTCCAGCCTAAGAATTCCCAACAATATGTATAGACTTGCTAAGATTAATATTTTATTTGCACATCATTCATCCTATATTTTACAAAGGATATTGAATGGAGAACAATGAATTTTTTCCGATGTATCAATTAATAAATGTTGGTGCTATACAAAGTAACATATACTTGAAAACATGATCATATAATTTTTTTTGAAAAGAAAGATTACAATATATATATTTTTATTTTTGCACCACTTAAAAGAGAGGAGGAATCGAACCTAAATGAAATCAATTAATAAATGTTGGTGCTATACAAAGTAACATATACTTGAAAACATGACCATATAATTTTTTTTTAAAAGAAAGATTACAATATATATATTTTTATTTTTGCACCATTTAAAAGAGAGGAAGAGTCGAACCTAAATAAAAATGTGAGACTTTAAGAGGTCAACCAACTTGACTGAGCCCCCGTGCTCATGACCATATAATTTTTTAACGAATAATAAATGCACAATAAAAAGTAAATAAATCACAACAGCACTCTTGTTAATAAGATATTCAACGTGTAGGCAAGTCTTGTTGGATGTCTAGACCTTACCTTTTCTTTCTTTAGTCCTTTTATTAGGCACCATTCCAATAGATAGAAACCCCTTATTGTCTTTACTCTTTAAGAACACAACAACTACATTTTTATTTATTTATTTATTTTCACTTTGTCACCATCTACTTTTTTTAAACTTTAATTAATTGTGGGTGGGCAGGTGACTTGGAAATTTCTGAACATCTTGCCTTTTTCTCCTCACCAAATTTTCAACATTGAGTCACGAGAATGCCGTTTTACTTGCTTTCTTAATTGTCTTCAAATTTTGAGTTTGAGAGTTTACTTGACTTTTTAGTCATCATGTTATTTTAAAAAAAAAATTTCTTTGTTACTCTCCATGATCACATGGCTGCCTTTCACTTTGGCGTGGCAAAGAATTTTCTTTCAAGAAACTCAATTTACCTCTCTAATTATTTTTATATATACTAATTTTTTCTTTGAGTTTTGTTTTAATTATCAAATACTCTATTTTAGAGGGTTTTTTTAAAATATCATTAAAAAATAATCGATTATCCCTCTATAAAGAGGTAATGAGTAATTTAAAAAATAAATAGTATATATGAAAAAAAAGGTTGTGGAGCAAATTGTCGTTTTCCCATTTTCTTTCTTCAGTTTGTTTTTATCGTGGAATCACATTGAAAAGAAATTGTTAATTGAAATTAATTACCCTCGTAATTGACTTTAAAGCCTCGACTAGTTGACTCATCAATAATTGATTTTCCAGCTGCAGTACGGATTTAATTTTCCATTTGCTTACATTAATGATTTCATGCGATAATAATGTTAGACTTTCTTAAATCGTGTTTTAATTTTTTTATTTTAAATAATTATTGAATGATAAAATTATGTAATATATAATTTTATTATTTAATAATTATTTAACACATTAATTTAAAATTTAAAATATTAAAAAAAGTATATTATTATTATAATTAAAAGATGTGGCTTACTAAGACATCTAGAATTATCGTTATTGAATTAAGGGATATTACTAATTATCTCTATAAATTTAATGAGTTAAAGATAATTATATTACATAAAATTGACATAATAAATAAGTTTACCTTAATTAAATTTGAAATATTTATTTTACTCAAATTCGTTAACTTTTAGAATTTCATTGAATGGTAGAAAAGTAAAAAAGTAATATAATCATATGTCATGTTAGAAACACGTGTCAAACCCTAATTTATTGAGGAAATCAAAACCTACTTACTCTTTCGTGCTGCCACTAGTCACCAATAGTCAATCGCTGATGACCGATGACGATTTGATTCAAAATTAATTTTATCAAATTTAAATTTTTGCAATCTACATGATAGTAAAATTTTTTCATCAATAAAGCATTGTAAAGGTGCTAAAAAGTGGGGAGAATACAGTAGGATGCAGTAATTATTGTTGTTCGCTGTTAAATGATGAGGTAGTGATGTGCATTGCCACCATCCTTAAATAGATAGATGGTCAATTTGTCAGATGGTGGTGGCAGTGCATGTCACCACTCCACTATTTGATGGCCACCACCGTCATGCCTTGAAGGGTGGCGGCTATCGCCGTTCGTTGTCAAACAATAGGGTGGTGACGTGCATTGCTATATCATTGAACAAATTAGTGGACAACCACCACCATCCCGCCCTAGAGGGCAACGACTCGCCATTGACGAAGACTTCTTATATAAATTTAATTTATTTTAAAAATATTTATTAAAAAATACAAAATAATTACACGATGACATGTATTATTTGTTACTTATCATATTATGTAGCATGTTACTTTATTCAAATTTATTTATTTTTAATTTTAATTAAATAAATAAATAAATGAGATTGTATCCCATATTTAAAGACAGTGAATATGTGAGATTGTGCCACGTGTCCTAAGTTAGAGGGTAAGTAATATAAAAAAATTGATAATTATATATTAAAATTATTATTTTTGTTCAAATCGACAATAAAAATTAACGAATTAGGACAAAAATAAATATTTCAAATCTAATTAAGGTAAATTTGTCTATTAAATTAATTTTGCAAGGTATAATTATCTTTATTCTAATTTAATAATTACCACTTACTTTTCTATGATTTAGGTAAGTAATTATTTATTTTAAGAGAAAAAATGACAAAAAAAAGAGAATAACTAGACAGTTTAAAATCAGAATATTATCAACAATATTCAAGTGCTAAAGATCATTTATCAACAATACTCACTAAGTTTAGAAATAAGCATCAATACTCGATTGTCAATTCAAAGTTATTAAAATTTAGCGGTCAAAAGGTAATAAAGTAAAATAATACTTAAATGAGTTTAACTTTATAAAAATTAAGTAATAATTTGTTGATGTGAAATAAAACTAATGATTTTTTTGGGTACTTCTCTTAATAAGTGGATTAAAAATTTTGAAAACGAATTTTATTATGGATTTGTTGGTTCTTTAATAAATTATAATCATTATTGAACTAAAAATTAAATTTTTTTATTTATAAAAATGCTAATTTATGTGAGACTTAAATATTGTTTATTAAAATTCAATCTAACTTAGATTCAATCTGCTTGTTCAAAAAGGTGTTATTTAGATTGAAATTGGTGTTAATTAATTTTATAAAAAAAATAGAGAAAAAAAAGAAATTATGACATAATTTTCAAGTTAAACATATTATCAAGAATATTTTAGATATTTTTAAGATTTTACTATGTTAAATGTTAAATTTAATAGAATGTTCATTAACAATTAGGTATTCATATTTATTTTCAAAACTTATGAGTATGCAAATAAATAGTCTTATCTTAAGATTATTGGTGATAATATCTCTTTAAAAATTATAAGTTTTTTTTTAATACGCACATATATATATATATATATATATATATATATAACACATAATTCTGAACTCAAATAAAAAAATGAATCGAACCCTCAACTTAATAGTCGAGCTTTAAATACTCTTAAAAATTGTAAGTTAGATGACTAATGATTGCAAAATTTTATAAATAACCGTTTATTTAATTTTTTTTATTTTTTCGGGGTGTGATGTGAGAAGGTTCCATAAACCCCAACTAAAATTTGAACTCGATATCATTTGTGACGAGACAAGAATCATATAATCATATATACTTAATTAACTTTGTGAAAAGTTGTAGATGTAATATTAAACATAAGCATTTAAGGAAATTGTCATTTTTCTTCATGTTGTTTTTCATATTAATCATTTACTATCTTATTTTTTTATTATATATAATCTAATTACCCCCTTATTATGAGAGAAAATATACTTTTTAAGAGTATGCTATTTTTTTTACATGATTATTTTATATTTTTAAATTTAAATTCAATAAAATATTTTAAATGATGGGAATTTTTTACTTTTAGTATTTTTATCTTTTAGTGCATGCTAATTTTAATATTTTAATAAATGTGTTTTTTAAAAAAAAATTTATTTTGGCTTTTACCATTTTAGTTTCTTTTTTAAAAAAAAAAACGACAAAGTATAATTATTAGACTTCAAACTTAAATATTATTTTTTTAAAACCTAAATACTTAAAAATAAGAAACATCAATATTGTTAGATAAAAAAGACAACTATGTCATGTATTACTTTTAATAAGCTTTAATATACATATATACACACACAATTAGATCATTAGATCAATGACATAAAATATATTAAATGAATATTAAAACCCACAAATTATATATAATAACGAGTTCATAGTTCTCTAATTAATACTAAATTTAAATAAAAAAATTAAAAATTTATGTTCGATAAAAGCACATTATGAATATTTTTTTTTATAGATTGATTTGAAAAGTAATAAAACTATTGTCATAAAATTTATGAGTATATTTAATATAATTACTAAATTATTAAAAGTTTTATATTTTTAAAATTAAATTTTTAATGGACAAATTATATATTATATATTAATAGAGGTATAAATTATATATTAATTTTTACATCTCGTTGCCAAATCAAGTTAAAATAGTAAAAGCAAAAAAAAAGAAAATTGCCATTTTAGTTCTTACATTTTTATTGAATCATTCATGAGATCTTTAACATTTTAAAATTAGCAATAAAATTTCTAACAAATAGAGTAATGTTTCAGAGATAAAAACAGTAGTAAAAAAAATATATTTCAAAGATAAAAATAGTAACAAAAAAGTCCTTCAAGGATGTAATTAATTGATAATTTTTTAAAATATTAGAGATCAAATGAGTAATTCAATAAAAACACATAGTATAAACTGTTAATTTTTTAAAAAACAATCACTTAATAGAATCTTTCTAGCAGTAGAAGAATAATTAAATTATATATGAAAAAAATAAGAGGGTAAATGATTAATATAAAAAACAATCGGGCTAAAGGGTAATTTCCCAAACGTTTGTAAAGTTCAATCTCACCAGCGTGAGACATCGAATTACAGAAGAAAAACAATATTATAACATCAAAGCAACACCTTTGTTTTATTCCAAATCAACTACTCTATATTTATATTAATTGAATGATTTATTACCAAACTCATCATCGTAAATGCAATTATAAATATAACTTCTCCAGAGAATCTCAATTCTCATCAACCCATCAAATCCATGGCCTCGAAACTCTTTCTATTGCTCCTAACTTTGTCTATTTTTCTCACTTTCTCTTCATTCACCACCGCAAGACTAAACAGTTTTTACAGAACCTTATCCCCATCAAGACTTGGCCTCAAGCGAGAGAAGCTAAGCCACCTCCACTTCTATTTCCATGACATTGTCAGCGGCCGCAACGCCACCGCCGTCAGAGTCGCTCAGGCAGCAATGACCAGCAAGTCGCCGACGATCTTCGGCGCCGTGATGATGATGGATGACGCATTAACGATCCGGCCGGAGCCGAGCTCCAAGCTTGTGGGAAGAGCACAAGGGATTTATGCTTCAGCATCACAAAGTGAAGTAGGGTTTTTGATGGTGTTAAATTTTGCATTCACTAAAGGGAAATACAATGGCAGCAGTCTTAGTGTGTTGGGTCGAAACGCCGTGCTTTCGGGGGTAAGGGAGATGCCGATCGTCGGCGGCAGCGGGCTTTTCCGGTTTGCTCGAGGCTACGCTCAGGCTAGAACTCACACTATTGATTTTAAAACTTTTGACGCGGTTGTTGAGTACAATGTCTATGTTTTCCACTACTGAGTTTTACTTAGGTAATTACTCGTGGCCTATTTGTTACGTGCCTAGTGTTTTTTTTTTTAATAAATATTTTGTGTACGCAAAATGTTCCATATATATAATAATGCAAGTGTTTTGAGAATCCCACATTTTAAGAACTCCATTTTATTATAATAACATTGCTAATATATATATATATATATATGTAAATTACCACTTTAGTGTTTATATTTTTGTTGAATTATTTATGATGTCCTTGACATTTTAAAAATTATTAATTAAGTCATTTAAAATAAAAATAGTCATATTTTAAAGATAAAATTGACAGCAAAAAAAGTATATTTTATAAATAAAAATAATAATAAAAATGCTCATAAAAGACTTAATTGGTAATTTTTAAAATATTAAAAATTATGTGAATAATTCAATAAAAACACGGGTGCTAAACTATTAATTTTTTTATCAGTTATATAATTAATTGGACAAAAATTTCTTGTATTATCCCTCTTGCTATGGAGGTTGCAATATTTTCAAAAGGAAAAATAAGAAATCAGGTCATTGGAATTAAAATTTAAAGTGAGGTGCTAATGTTCAAATTAAAATTATATTAGATTAAAGTTTAATTATGTATAAGTTTTAGCGTTAAACATAAAATTTGGAGGAAAGAAAACAAATTATAAAAATATTTATTTTAAGAGATGAAAATTATAAAAATATATTATTAAATTAAAAACAAAATTGAGAGAGGCATGGCCCTCAAGTTCTAATTAAAATATATGTAAAGTCAAAGGTCATTTTTGTCTTTTAACTTATAGCCTAAAAGACACTTTTATCTCAATAAAATTTTTAATATTCAATTTTATCGTAATCCATCAAAATTTGCCATTGCTTTAGATGGTAGAAGGGTAAAATAGTAATTTACACAAGTAAATAGTACTTGAAAATTCAATTAGCCACGGGATAAATTAATAATTGTATGTTCAGAGTACTATTTTCATCCAAACTAATAAAAAAATTTAACAGATTGGGACAAAAATAAATATTAAAATTTGTATTAAGATAAATGTCTTTTAAACCGAGAGTATCTTTACCCTATATGTAATTACAAATTTCTAGATGAAGAGTGGATAGTAATATGTAATTTTAATGTCTAGCTGGATAGCATATTGATTATAAGTGTATGCATTTTTTTCCATAAAATTTTTTTACTAATAAAAATATAATATAAAGTTTTCTCCAATTATAATGTGAAAGAAATTTAAACCCAAAACTTTTTAGATTACTCTACAAAAATTTTACTAATTGAATCAACGAAAAATTACAATGCATACATGCATATTTAAAAACAATTGATTATGATAAAGTTAAGAAAATTTATCATTTACCTCTTTAATAGATTCTCTAACTACCAAAAACCCCTCTAATATTTGATAATATTCAAAAAAAAAAAAATTATATTATAATTGTAATAGTATAAATTAATTTTAAAGGGGTAAAGCAATCTTTATATTTAAAATGTCAACAAATACATTGCGTCTGTACAGTATCAAACAGTAAAATTAATAAATAATAAATTTAGTTATGTTACAATTAATAATGTTTTTTTATTTGTTAAATTAAAATAACGATTGATATTAAATATCCATATTTTAACAAAAAAGTAGATATCCTTATTAATAATAATAATAATAATTTATAATATAATAAAATTTCATCTTATTTTTATTAATTATTTGATATTACAAATATATTACTTTTACTATTTACACAATGCATTTTTTTTATTGTTTGCACTATATAGATGCAATTGTTGACTTTTTTTAATAAAAAAATTGTTATACTCTTTTAAAGTTAATTTATATTATTGTAATTATAACGACAATTTTTTTTTTAGTTCAATATTAAATATTATAAAATTTTTGATAGTTGACCAATCTAATAGAGAAGTAAATGGCATTTATCATAAAGTTAATAATATATAATAGTATTTTATTAAAAAGATAATGTATCACTTTTAATTATATATAAAGAATTATGGTCATAAATGTAATTTGATAGTAACCATATATTCGACCAATATCAAAATCTCAAATTTGAATTTCCCCTTCTCATTTAAGCCAGCTTATAGACCGGGGCAAAGTGTTTACTACGGTTTAGATGTGATTTGATCAATTAACCCATATAGATATATGCACTTAGAATTCTAATACCGATCTTGCTTTGCCTTTTTTTTTTGTCACAAGACGTCATAAATCTTCCCTTCAAAATTTATTTGCCCCCCAAATTCTTCTCTTTTCTTTGTGTCAACCATTGTTTGGGCAACACAAAATTAGTGGCATTCCACCTAAATCACATATAATGAACTTTCATAAAAGTAAGAGCAAATTAGTCTTGTTGGAGACTAAAAAATATGGACAAAGCCTATATTTAAGGGATCTCATCACCTTTGCCCTTTATTCTTCTCTACATAGCAAAGATAGAAGAATATGTCCAATAAACAAGCCGATTAGTTCATTACAACCAGAAGTTTCTTCTTCAGTTTCCTCTTTGGACAGAGCAGATGGCACCATCGATCTCCCTTCATAAATTAAAATTCTTCAGTCAAATTGATCTTAGGCCTAACAACTTAAGAATTAAATGAGTAGGTTATGTTCACTTTGGAAAATTCAGCACCTATTTTTTTGTTCTCTCTGTCTCTCTTTTTTCTTTATGATTAAAATATGGTTTTGTCATTCTTGTGTGATATATAATAATTGATTTTAATGGTCCCCGTGGAATTATTCAATTAGTATTTAACATCATTTTTTTTAATTTAACAATATGTTCTATCATTTTTCCTATATCATTAAAAAATTTCGGAAGTAAATGGTCGAAATGAGTACCACAATTTGACAAGTAAACTTTTAGAAAAACTTCGAAAGAAATAAAGAAAAATAATAAATAAAGATTTTGGCTTCAAATTTTGACGAAGATTTAATTTAAATTATTTTTTAAAGATATATGTTATTAAGAATGCAAATAAAGTTTTACATTAGTTATAAATAGAGAAGATTATGAGTATATAGAGTATGAATAATATTTCTTAGTACAAATACTTTTTAAATAAAGTTTAAGAGTAAAATTATGAGAGTATATGTTTAAAGTAAATAATATCATACTAATGTATATATATGTGTGGTTCATTGATTCTTATAAATATAATCAAAGTCAAGTTTAAAATTAACCATATAGAAAAAAATTTCGGTATTGAATGAAAATGGTGACACGAAAAAGTTAGAAGTCTATTTAAAATAAAATTTAGATATTCATAAACATGAACCGCTATTTTTTTCTCCAAATGTTTGAGTTAATTTGATTTATTTTATTATAAAAAAGAATAATATTATATACTTAATTAATTAAAATATTTTAATTTTAATTATGATAGGACAAATCACGGATAAGTGATAACTATTTAATAATGTAATGATGAAATTATAACTATTAATATGTAATAGAAAATTATATTTCAATTACATTAATGTAATAGTGTGAAAACAAATGCATTCAAATAGAAAAAAATACAAGCAAAGGTAGGTTAACTTGTGACTTTGAAATTAAGACACCCCTTTATATTTTCTCTTCCATGCGAGGTCATTATTGCCAACAAACCGCCCCACTATGTTTCCTTTATGTAGGCACAAGGACCAATAACTAAACCCATCCATCCACCCCTTAAAATAAAAAAATAAATATAATTAAAATAATTAAACAAACCATTTGTCCCCCTCTATTTCTTTTATCGACTAGTGGGCTTGACAAGTAGAGAAAACAAAAGAAGATTTAATTTCCAAATCCTTCGACGAATATTTAATTTGAAACTATGTTTAATGTATTAAGACATGTCTTAAATTTGAGTCCCGAAGAAACTATAAGCAGTATCAATACAGGATTAATGTTACATATTCTTGAATAGGGAAAAAGACATAAGACTCCCAAGTTTTGGCATAATTTCTGTGTAGACTCTTATCTTTTCAAAGAGTCGTGTAGATCACTATTAAATGAAAATTTTATCTTTTTTAATAGTAAAAAAGGTAAAATTATCTTTATCAGTCAAATAGATTAAATTATAAAAAATATTATTATACTCTTATATTTAACATAAAAAATATTATTATACCACTGAATTTAAAATAAAAAAATACAAATACACACACTTGGTGAAACTTAAAACTAAGACATTTAATTAGAAGTCAAACATTTTAACTATTAGGCTACAAGAACTTTATTAATACTACATTATTTATTATATATATAGTAAACATAGCATTATGAACAAAAATAAAAATTTAAAAATAACAATAAATAATAAAATTCAATAAATTGAATTTAAAATACTGAAAAAAGAATCAAGCAGTCACTGGTGATTGGCGTCGATCGGCAACCACCAGTAACCTGTGACGGATGAACTTAAAATTTACATAATTGGACTCCAAATTTTGATATCTATTCCATGGTGAACAACATTAATGTAACACTAAAGGGGGGCTAAAACTAAAACCAAAGTAGTTCTCACCAGATCTTTTGCCACTAAATGGCGGCGAGTGGAGCTGCATCACAACCATCGTGGTTGTCAACCAACGATCTAGTGGATGAAGTTGACAGTGCACCTTCACTTGTCGTTGTTTGACAGTGAGATATATTAACTAGTGGTTGTTCAGGCTACTATATTGAATAAATAAAAAGTAAATAATATTATTATTAATAAATCACTTGTAGCATGATGGTTAAGGCGTTTAACTTCTTATTAAAAGTCTTATCTTCAAGTCCTATTAGGTGTACGTGTGTTTTTTCCCCTTTATTTTTGGACTTTAAGGATGAAATGGGTATAACATTTTTAGACTTTAAGGGTAAAATATGTCACGCCTCAGATCCAAAAGATTTGATACACGGTATCACTTACATTCATTCAATAATATTTAAACATTCATTTTAATTTCTTTCAGAATAATAACAATTGAATTATAACTGGGACAATTAGTAAACCGGAGATACGCAGAGTTTTCTCAGAGATTAACACTCTACTACGTCACCAGTAGCAACTTTGTTACCGGAAGTCTAGAATAAATTCATTGCAAATTCTTACTTAAAATCAACCAATAACCGCGCTTGGTGAAACTTAAACCAAATCCAACCACACACAATAAAATAATACATAAGTATTTATTCAATAGGGACAAATCAAATATCTTATCCCACGTGTCCCCAAATGAAACACTTAGCAACCTAACAACTTAGGGAACCTAAGGAACAGCAGAAGCCTTGCCAAATCCGCTAAGCACACATGTACCTTATTTACCTAAAATCACCATAAACTATAATGAGTATAAAACTCAGTAAGCATACTAGTTTTTCATATATCAAATACAAATACATATATGTACACAATGCATATGTATGATATACTATGATCAATAAAATCATAATCTTATAAAATCACATGTCATGTAAGCGCTTACACATTTTTTCAAAACATATAATAGGAATACCATCACTCAACTACTACTTAGTAGGACTTACATATCACATATCACATAATGAGCCAAATGTCACTCGTAGGTGACATACCGTATGAGAGGAATAGTACAAGTGAGGTTTTTAAATTACACATATATAATGCTCATGCCTGAAGGTAAAAGCCAAACCCTCACCCTGATCATCGGTGAGTCCTCTCACATGCACCAATACGCCACCACACAAATGTGATGACTCACTCTTCCTTTAGGTACCAATAAAATCCTCCTTACATACGGAACACATAACATATATTAATCTCGAAGGAAATACCACACATAAAGGCTCCACAAATCACATAAAATGTCTACTAAGTCAACAGTGAGTTCAAGTACCCTCAAAACACAAAATATTTCTCATAGACATATTACATTTCAAAAGCTTTCTTTGTTAAACACATCTTATTTTGAAAGCTCACTTTCAAAAACACATGTATGTCAATGCTCAATGTCAATGCTCACATTCATAAATATATTTTTTTCACATTTCATATCAAATATACTTTGACATAATATAAATATATTTCTAAGCACATTTAAAATATCATACATAGACAATTACTATGTTTATTGTGATTTCAGTAAAAATCTAATATACTTACCTTTTAGCACTTTCGGGTACAAGACTTAATTCTCTTTAACCTATCAATGGAGATTAATCCTTTCATAAGCCTCACAATTCACACAAAACACTTTAAATAGCTTACAAAATTATACATATTGCACTTATCACATCAAATTGGTCTAATTACTTGATTTCTCAAAACCTATAATTCTGACCACGTACACTTAATAAAATTTTCTTATATATCAAATGATATCCAATTACTCCAAAAGCAGAATATATCATTCTTAACTCATATATTCTTCTTATGTATGAATATTATATCATAATTCCTACACAATTTATTCCATCAACACCATCAAATCCAAACTATTATCCTAACAGGATCAAGATATTTACTAAACAGTATTCAATCTTCTAATTTTATAAAATCATATACTAACTCAAAAATTATAAAACTACTACCGAAATACTCTTGATACATATCTCAATCCATGATAAATATTTCACTTCAAAATCACTGCCAAAAGTATTTGAAAACTATTTTATTCTATAGCTTTAAATATTTGTTAATCAAATACTGCAATGAGCTGACACTTTTTAGAAAATCATAACAATTTAACCACATTGATCTAAATTCTCAATTTTGAGTATATTATATTAGACATATAAAATTATCATATTCTATAAATTCGTAATTTTTGAAGATCATTAAGCAGATCAGAAATTATTTGTCACTGTATCATACTGTTTACACAAAAAATTGTTAGAATTTCAGGGTCATTTTGATAAATTCACTAAAAATTCAATTTCTGAAATTTTCAATCGATTCAAAGTTTCAGATAATCCTAAATATATCTAATTTCATATACTCAAAATTCAGAACCAGAATCGAATCACAACAATTTATATAATTCTTGGATCAGGAGACTATCAAGTAGAAATTCTGCAATTCATCAAGATTTATTAAGTTATCTACATAGATCATCATCAATTCTCACAATATCTTACGAAATACACATCAAATCCTCAATTATACATATTTTCAGAAATCAAAATTTAAAGGAATTAACTTAATTAACACCAATAAATTGAGAAATAGTTATGATATACCTCTTTAAATCCAAAATTCTAATTTCTTCTTCTTTTTCTCTTTCTCTCCCCTCTATTTCTCTCTTTTTTCTCTCTAAAGGGGTAGCTCGACCCAAAAATGAGTAAATTAGGATTTCAAAAGTGTATTTTTATACTAAGAGGGTAATTTTTGATATTTATAAATTTATCCATAAAACTTTTAAAGTATTACAATTTGGTCCCTAAAATAAATCTAAAGTCTTACAAATAAACCCAATACTAATAGTATGTTCTTAACCTATACAAACATTACTAATAATAATACATAAATCAAATATCACCTACATACAAATAAAATATGTATATAAATATTTATTCTTACCGATTATGGATACTGGTTACTACAAAATATATATAACAATCCTAATATAGAGGAATAACAATATTTTTTATGAATAACTATTTAATTGTTAAAAGATACGAAATTTAATGTGTTTTTCCTCTATTTTTAGACTTTAAGGATAAAATATGTATAACAATCCTAATGTTGGAGCATAATAGTATTTTTCATGAATTTAACTATTTAATTGTTAAAAGAGACAAAATTTATTGTCTAACTGAGGCCTGCGCCACCTTTTTCAAAAGATAAGAACTTGCAAAAGAATTAGGCCAAAATTTAAGGGTCTGTACATCCTTTTCCATTCATGAATATGAATTGCTAAGTAATTTTGGTCGTTGATCTAAATTGAAGGAAACTATTTTCTAATGTGACTTTTTTTTTGTGGAAATACTAATGTGACTTATTTACTACAAACAAAAAAAAAAAAAGAGAAAAAGAAGATAATTTGCATTCAAAGTTAGGTCAGCATTGTGACTGACACAGCTCTTTAAATTTTATTTTCTCTTCCATTCAAATCACTCCGAGATTATTTCAATCATAATACCAAACCCCACTATGTAATTTCTATTATATAGAGGTATAAGGACCTGATTGATCAAAACAAAAACCCATCTATCCCCCTCTATTATATCTTCCCTTCTCCAAGTCTCTTACCTTTCCTTCACTTTCTACCATGGCCGAAACCTTCACAAAACTCGTTTCAATTCTCCTTGTTCTCATTTTCCCAAGCCTAGTTTGTGCATATTCTACCCATTTCCACAAAACCCTATCTCCATCATCATTAAAGCTCAAGAAAGAGAAGCTAAGCCACCTTCACTTCTACTTCCATGACATAGTTAGCGGGAAAAACCCTACAGCCGTGCGAGTTGCTCAGGCAGCCATGACCAACACTTCCCCGACCCTTTTCGGAATCGTCACTATGATAGACGATCCATTGACCACGGGGCCTGAGCCTAGCTCCAAGCTTGTGGGGAGAGCGCAGGGGATTTATGCTTCTGCTTCACAAAATGAAACTGGGTTGTTAATGGTTATGAACTTTGCCTTTATGGAAGGGAAGTTTAATGGTAGCACTCTTAGTGTTTTGGGCCGCAACGCCGTGTTTTCGTCGGTGAGGGAGATGCCGGTCATCGGCGGCAGCGGGCTTTTCCGGTTTGCTCGTGGCTACGCACAAGCAAGGACTCACACTTTTGATATTAGAACTGGTGATGCAGTTGTGGAGTATAATGTTTATGTTTTTCATTATTGACTTCATTAGGTGTTTTTTTTTTTGTATTAGTGGATGTGTTTTTTTTCTTAAATTTGAAAGTTACAAATAAAAATCAGAGTTTTTTTTTTCTTTCTTTTATTATTTTAAAGAGAAAATAATACAACTTGTTACCTCAATATTAATTATATTTATAAATCGAACAATAACCACACTGATCGTCTTAATTTTGTAAAAATCAAAATTGAGTTATTGGTTTGTTTAAATATCGTGGAGGGGATGGTCTATTTGATCAATGGACTAGTAACAATATGTC
Source organism: Ailanthus altissimus (assembly GCA_946807835.1). Taxonomy (NCBI): domain Eukaryota; kingdom Viridiplantae; phylum Streptophyta; class Magnoliopsida; order Sapindales; family Simaroubaceae; genus Ailanthus; species Ailanthus altissimus. Next base: position 1,124,945 of record OX327709.1, read on the forward strand.
GCATGTAGCAACAAGTTCCTCAACATCATACTTTTCAGAATTGGAAGACTCTTTCAACGATGAAAATGATGGACGTATGGGCAATGCCATATGAAAACGAAATTACACATAAAATAATTGTCTAATTATTTTGCAGTTATTTTTTTTAAATGTTCAACCATCTCTAAAATATAATTATTTATTTTAAAAAGAGTAGTGTTAAGCTTACAAAATTGATATATACACTTTATATCTCGAATATTATTAATTAATAATTTCTATGTGTTAAATAGATGTTAATGCTTATTAATGTAGTAGTTATATAACACCAACTAGTAATAAATACATTAGATTCCACATCAATTGAGAGATAATTAGAATATAAAGTTTGTATCACAACTATATAACATAATATTACTGTTTAAAAAAATCAATAATATTATATATTTTAAGTTTGTATTTCAACTAATAATATGCCAAATAATTATTAGATATAATAAGTAATTTTAAAATTTATATAATTTTACTATTTAATAATGATTTAATATATCATTATTTGAGATACAACTGGAGATATAATTTAAGATGTGTGGTATTATTAAAAAAATAGAAAGTTAATTAAGATGAAAACAAAAAAACAAAAAAAAATAATTTTCCTTTTGTTTAAGACTTATGAGTCAATTTTTCGTTATACATATTCATAGTATATATATATATATATATATACATTATTACCGATTAAACCCTAATTCATCACTATTAAAAGTAATAAATAAAAAACAAGTTAAAAAACCACACAAAGATTTATAACGGTTCACCTTCACCTCATTTTGAGAATTACATTCACATTATTACCGATTAAACCCTAATTCATCACTATTAAAAGTAATAAATAAAAAACAAGTTAAAAAACCACACAAAGATTTATAACGGTTCACCTTCACCTCATTTTGAGAATTACATTCATTTGCTTTGCTTTTATCGACGGATGTGTTAAATTTACGTGCGGTAATTAAACTCTACACGTTCAACATATACACTAATGTTAGCCTTTTTTTTTTATATTATATTTAAAAGTCAAATTGACCTCACTTTTATTGCATTCCAAGAACCATCAATTACGTTTTAGAAGGAGACTAATACCCCATTCAAGACGTATAGAAAACGAAGAACAAAAAGACAAAAGCATTCCAAGCCTAAAGGGGGGAGGGAGAGAGAAAAAAAGCAACCAAATAATTAAAATCTACACAATAATATCCTCATTCTATGGTCATGGGTCAACGAATAAAATAACATTCAATCTTTTAATTTCTTCTATATTATTCTATGTGAATTATAATTGTTAAAACGTTTTGTATTTCATCTAGTATAGTCAATTGTCGAATTTCATAATTTCAAACCCATAGATTTGATTCACACTCCTCCTAAATTAATAACTAATGATGTTTAACGATCCAAGGATTTATTATGAGGACAAATAGTAATTAATTGAGACGTATAGCTACGTTTGCTTGTCCAAATTGACAGCCATTATTTGTGCCAACTTTTCGGAATGGAAGATTTCGTTTGAATTGGAAATTTTATTTGGAGATTATTTTTTGAAGTATTGATAGTATATTAAAGAATCAATACTATAATTAGAGAATTACTGGGGTAAGACATTATATTTAAGTATTAATATATGTCAGAACACTTACCTTATCAAGAAGTGAAGAACTCATACTTTATATTAAGAAAGTAAATTTTATAAAAGAGAAATATATACCTCACAAAAGAAAGAAATAATTTTTTTTTAAAAAAAATGAGAATATAAACCTTATACAAAAGAAAGAAGAAACCTCTTAAAAAAAATTATTTCATTGTCTTAACATCAAGTAGAACTCGAACCCTGAAAGTGCACATTTAACCACTCAACTAAATTGTCATATACATTTAGAGATTATTAATTTAGTCTTTATTTTAATTTTAAAATCATATTATTTTTTTTTTTAAATATTAAATTACGTCCTTTTTGTTATTTTTTTTTGTCTCTAAAAGGTAACTATTTATATTCATAAAAAGGTAAAATTAGATTTTTTTAAAAAATTTAATACTTAAAAAATAAATTAAAAAACATTGATGAAATTTATAATTTTTTATTTTTATAGCTCGGTGGATCGCACAAAGAGATGGCACTAGATCTTTGTAAATCTAGTAATTTTTTTAAAGTTTACTAACATGTTATAATAAAAATAATCTACTCAAATTTAATAAATTTAGATCATAACTAAAGTCACACCCACTCGTCCAAAAAGGGATTTAATTTAATAATTTCTGTTTTTCTATTTTTTTTCTTTTCTTATTTACATAGGAAAAACAAAACTTACTTTCTTTGTATGGACATAGTTTCATGATGGAAAAGTCTTCCTGCATCAAGGGCGTCTATGTACATTGCTTCAATAAATTCATGATACCTTTTGGTTTAGAGATGGAGTTAGGAATCTTATTAGTTAGGAGATTGCTACTTATTCCTGTATTTTTTTTTTCTCAATTACTAATTTTTTAATGTTTTAAAAATATAAAAAATTTGCTTATTGATCGTGACAAAATTATAAAATCATTTTTTTTTAGAGCTATTGATACTATCAACGAAAAGTACTTTTTTTATAAATAATTTTAAAATATCAATGATTTTTTAGTAGTTGGTGGTCTTATTGAGGGTAAGTAGTAAACTCTCATTTTATTTAGGGGATAAATTTGAGATAAGTATTAATAAACCTCTTTAGTTTGGTCCAAGTGTTTAATACACTTCTTTATTTTTAAAAATATCTTAAAAACCCCCGTTTGTCAATTTATTATATTAGTTTTGACAGAAAAAATAGTAAAATAGTATTTAACATACATGTTGTAACTTTCATTAAATATAATATTTAAAATACCATGTGTCAAGTCATTGGTTAATATTTAAATAAAATAAAATAAATAAAATTTTAAAACCCACCATTATCTTATATTTTATATCACTGGACTTTATTTTTTTTAATCTTCACAATAATGGGGTCACTTTTATAAAAAAGAAGACTAAAAAGCAACTAAATAGGGTGGTTAGGGCTGGCAGCAATTTTTCAGCGATGGTGGTAGGTTTTTAAATTATTATTTATTTAATTTAATTTAAATATAAACCAATGACATATTGACACGTGTGCAAGTAACTAATCACTTTATGATACGTGTCCTTTTACTAAATGACACATGTTAATTAATGCACATACTACAACAAGGGATAAAATAGTAACTTTCCTCGAATTGGACAATATTCTGTCAAAACTAACAAAGAGAACTGATAGACAGGGGTCTCTAAGGTATTGTTGAAAACAATGAAGTATTTTACGCACTTAGGCCAAACTTATGAGGTCCATCAGTACTTATTCCAAAAAAATTTAAACGACAACCAATTAAAAATTTGTTGAAACAGGTTAATCATCTTTGTGGCTCAATAATTGGTGCCAGCACTTCATGGTTGAGGTGATGGGTTTTATTAGGATCAAAATATTTTTAATTGTCTAAAAAAGTTATGGATGGTTGATATTGTACTAATTTATAATATTGTAATAATAAGATTTGAGATATATAATCCTTACATCCTTTAAAAACAAATTCTTGAAACAATGTATTTTAGTATAATAAGTAATTTTAAAGGTAAAAGAAACAAATAGCATTGTCGTTTAATGGTAACTACCTCCATTAGTTAATGTCAAAATTTTGTATTTCAATACTCCTCTTGTATGTATATTAAAAAAAAAAAGTAGGAGAAACAATGCACTTGACGGTTTTAAGTGACATATAAAATATTGTTTTTGAAGACAAATAAAAGAGTATTAAACAGTATACTAATTTATAACATTGTAATATTGAAATTTAAATTATATAATACTTGTATCCCTTAAAGAATATTTCTTGAAACAATGTATTTTGGCATAAAGAAGTGGTTTTAAAGGTAAAAGAAACAGTAGCATTGCAAGAAAAAATTATAACTCTCTTTTAAAGAAAGAATTTCATCTCTATCAGAAATCCAAATAAACTTATAAACTTATCATTAACTGGCAGAATAATAGCATTGATATGTTCCTTTAAATGTGAAAAAAACAGAATAAAAAGAATTTGGAATCCTCCGTTGTCCCTCTTTAATTGTGTCTTTCACCATACCTTTTAAGTGTAGTCCACCAATAGAAAGAATGAGTTCATCTAATCATTTATCATACCAAAAATTAATTGAAGTTCTACCATCAATGATCCATTTTGTACATTCATGAAAATAGGATGGAATAGATTTAAAGTCATTTCAAAGAGAAGAGTTAAAGGTATCGATTACTTGTATCTCGAAAATTATACTATTTTCTCAAGAATTTTGAGCATATAGATCCACTTAGTGTATGTCCTAAAGAGCTTTAAGTAGACAAGCCTTATTAAGTAAGTCTAGTATACGGAGACCTACCTACCAGCCTTTTTTGGCATGCTAAGTCTATTCTATAACATTAAATTCATCTTACGAGAATAATCATCCTCTGAGATAATAAAATTTCGAACTATTCAATTGCTTGAGAAGGGAACTAGGTCAAAGATATACTTTGAAACTGTGCAACAAGGTGCTTTGAAAAACTGTGCGAACAAGCTCAATTTTACCAGCCATTGAAAGAATGTTTCCTTTCTAGCCACTAAAATATGCACAAGCCTTGTCAGCCAGAACTTGCAAGTGTTGACTGTGTGGGCAGCCTCTGACGATTGGAACTCCAAAATAAATGAAAGGAAGTTTGCCCTAAGAGATTTTCAAAACACTTAAAATATCTTGACAACGGTGTGTAGCATGTTTACTAATGAAAAATTGGCTTTTATCCTTATTTATTACTTGACTAGATGTCATGCTATAAAGCAGAATAAAGTCCATCAGAGAGCGAAGAGAGTTATTATCACCCCTGCAAAAGAAAAAAACATCATCTGTACAAAAAAATATAGGATGGAGCCATGCACTCTCTTAAGATTGAAATCTTGGTCACCTTATTAAAATCCACCAAACTTTGAATACCACAAGAAAGAGCATTATTTGCTAGACAAAAAAGTAAAAGAGACAAAGGATCCCTTTGGCCCACTCCTCTACCACATTTGAAAACTACTATAACTAGTTATTTTAGTTTTATACTAGCGGCTTTAACTCTAACCTCAGCTCTTTTTATTGGTCTGAGTAAGATAGGACTTATTTGAAATTAATTGAATGAATAATTCATAAAAAGAAAGCTTCTGTAGTATTTCATATATTTTCTCATTCCTTACCATACCGTGTTAATTATCAATTATTGGTTATTGAGATTCCAAGGCAATACGGATTAATCAATCTTTTCGAAGTGCCATTAATTATAATAGATAAGTAAGCAGAACGAAGAATGATAGAAATCACTGAATAAGTTGTTTGTTGAAGTCAAAATAATTAAGAATTTTGATAAGAAAATCCTAACTAATTATATCAAAGGCTTTAACTATATCTAGTTCATTCCAATATTACCTCCAATAACTTTCCTAACTAGTAAATTATCCCCCTCTGACACTATACAGAAGTAGTAATAAATATGCCTACTACGAATAAAGGCCATTTAATTTTGCATGACTATATTAGGCATTAAGACTGCTAATCTATAATCATTGATTTTAGTAATAATCTTGAAGAGAAAATTCGTCAAAGCTATTGGCCTAAAATAATTAATTGAAGCTGCATCATTCATCTTAGGAATCAGTACTATAAAAATTGAGTTTTTGGTAACCATAAATATTGGGCATTTGTGACAAGGAACTGAATTCCAAACTTTAGCTACTGTATCCTTAAAGCCGAAATACAAGTCCATATGGATTGGAATCTAAAGGTTTAAGACTTGTTTTATCAAAAGTCCCAAAGAAAATTACCAATGGAGAATGATTAGAGATTGTACGGAGAAGCACCATACAAGAAGAAGAATTTCAAGTATTTTGTCAAGCCAGATTAAATAAAGCCCTATCCAATTTTCTTTCAAAATGACTGCCAGTTACTGTTATCCTTGCCCAAGTGAAAAATAATCTCGAAGAATAAATTTTCATAAGCTTACAAGAATCAATAAAATCTCTAAAATCTGAGCACGATAATGGGCTCGAAAAACCCTCATTGTTATTCATAGACTCTCATGATAGCATTAAAATCACCAATCTTAAACTAAGGAGACTGACAATGATTCATACGTAAGTTAGACCAAAGCTCTCATCTTTGCACATACTGAGAAGCTGCATAAATAAAGGATAAGTGACAAACATAAGAATCAATAGATGTTCTAATAGTAAGATGTTGAGAACTAGCTGCAATAACATCTACTTCTGTTGTTAAATCACTTTCAAAAACCCACATCTTTAGAATAGTGTTTCTTATATGCCCAATAAAAGAAAGATGTAAGAATAACCAATAAGTGTTAGGAATTGAATCAAAAGGTGTAATAGATTCACTAATAGCCATAAATAAATGTTTGTGCAAATAGCACAAGTTGGCCACCCCACGAATGTTCTAATAGAGATTCTTCATTATTTCATAGTAGAGTCCGAGTTCTGCGAGGTGTGTATCGCTTCAATGTCCTTTTTCTTCACCCTCAATCTTTTTTTGTGAGACATAACTATCTCAAAGCTATATTCTGTTGGTGGCTTAGTTAAAATACTAACCACTTTTTAAAGATTCTTATCAAGTATACTCACGTCATCTTTATCTTTTGAAATAATAACTCCGGCCTCACGGTCATCACAACTCAACAGATTTTGTTCTTTCATCATCTGTGTAACATTTAGAGCATCATGCATGTTATCTTCTTCCTCTGCATCCCTATTTCTAGTATGCATGTCCTATATATGAGTTTTTCCTAATTTTTCTATGAAACACCATCATTGTCCTCACATTTTTTTATCTTTATTTTGACCTTTCATTTTACTTTCAAGTTCTTGTTGAAACCGAACTATCTTGTCTTCATTATCATTCACAATAGAGTCCATATTTTTCAACTTATCTCTATTTGTTTCATGATCAGGTACTGTAGTTAGGGATGGACTTAATAAAGGAGAAGAAGCCCTAGCTAGTTTTGAATCCATTAAGGAGGCTATTAGTTTATCCCTACTCTTTTTGCTTTTTTATTAAACCCATTTTTCCACACCTTTGCTAACTGTATGACCACGAATTTGATGTCGACATTTGAAGATGTCAATCCTAATTTTACCTTAACCAGAACATTTGGGTGGCAAATTTTTATAGTAAATCTCTATTTAAAAATCAAAGCCTTCTCTCTCTACTGTTAAGAATTGTGGCAAATGCCCTGAAACATCAACCTCAATCAATACTCTGATATAGAATCCATAAAGTCCTTCTTTAGTAGCTTTATCTATTTGTAACGGTAAACCAACACCTCTTGTAATACCCATTATAATCTTTAAGGTCCAATACTCCTAACTTAGACTATAGATTTGAATTCATACTTGAGAATTCCAGTGGATTTTAGTAGTGTATGGATTAAAATTTGGCTGCCACTGGTAGAGTAAAAAAGATCTCGAATTCAGCGTGCAAATACCACCACCCCAAACACGTTGCACATCTGCAATATCTTCAAAATGAAGTATATAAAATCTTTTTGGAAGTGAGAAAAGATTTTATTTATGTGTAAGATTTTAAAATTTTTGGAGCCTTGATTTTAGAGCATCTACTTTAATAGATTGTGAACTATTCCTTAAAACCAATCGTCCTATAAAATTAGATTTGCTTTGATTAAGGCGATTCTTATATTTTTCTTCGTCAATTTTAATAAAAACCTGATTACATTTGATACAAGATGGTGAAAGTTGTGAGTGAAGCATGAAAATATCTAGAGCATTTGATAAAATTGAAGCAAATGATTTTTTTTGTTTGCAAGAACTGCAAGCTTTTCATTAATTATTTTGGTTGTTTTTCTTTATACTAAGCAATCAAACTTGTCATTTCTTCTAAAACGTCGGTCATGACAACCACCATTTGAGTAGAGAGCTGAAGAAGAGAGCTACATTTTTAAATTATTTATGTCTCCAAATTAAAGGTTACTATAACAGATAGAACTGTAGCAACCAAATACTGTAGAAAAAATACTATAACAATCGATAGAATTCTCATAATAATCTTAAGTAGGACAAAAATCCCAAAATAATCTCAAAATAATTCCAGAATAAGCTCAATAAAAATAAAATGAAGGCAAAGTTATAGAAAAACTTCACCAATAATGACAACCAATCTACAAACCGAATTTGTAGGTACTTGAGACAACTTCCGCTGGAATTGTAGCAAGCTAGCAAGATTGTCGGAAAAAATATCTGTTGCATAATTCACTTGAATGGAGCTGCAAACCATGAACTGCACAGGCTGCAACTTCATATAGCAGAATCCCGAAACTTGCTGGATCAAAGTCGAAAATCACATGGAGCTGCATAACATGAATGAACTGCACGAACAAATTGAAGATACAACTACAGTCAGAGAAGAATGCCGAATCGAAGAAACAACAAAATCGAAAAAGATGAAAAAGCCTAAAATTTGTCGTATCCAAGATTATCATCAGACTTAACACTGCAAAATTGCAAAAATGAGGTTGTAAAAACAAGATCGGAATGGAAAAATCATTGCTCACAAAGAAAAGAACAGTAGCCAAAAGATTTCTTCAATTCTTGTAGCACGAGAGAAAACATAGATACTGTAGCATCACGTGTTTTTAGGCACGTGAAAATTTCATTTTGTAAAGTCTATTGTGACTTGAAATCAAGTAAAGTCCATCCAAAAGTGGGTGTTTATATATTAGAAGAAAGAATGAAATTACCATTAAAAATTGGAGTCCAATTAACATTCCACTAATACATATTATTTTCTTATTATTGGTAGGTCTTGGCCTGTCTTATCTAATCACAAGTCAATGAAACACTTTCTGGGTTGGTTTTCGAAGAATATCCATGGTTCTTGCTTTATACAAATTCATAATGCAATGAACGTTATTATGATCAGGATCCAAATTCTTAATTTACAATTTGACTCTGACTTTGAGTGAGAACTTGATTATCTGAAAAAAAAAAAATTGTTGTAGCTAACAACTTTCAGAAACGATTGAAAATTGCTGATTTACTATAAGAATCACCTCGTTTGATATGCATGATTAAATATGATACTTGGTTATAGTGATTAATTTTATACCACAAAATGACTCAAAAATAGAGTTTTCATTGTACCTATGATGTAATTTGGACATGAAGTTTGAAGAATTAATAAACATTTAATAATCAATTTAATTATCTTCTTTTTAAATTAGCTTCAGTTGATTTAATTTTGTAATATAAATTTAGTCACTACATCAATTCACTTCTATTACCTTTTTTAAATGTACGATGGCTATTCGGACAACTTTGGATGACTTGACTTGACTTAGCTTATCAAAAGTTTTTCGTCATTCACATTTTTTATTCTACGACAAGCCAATCAAACATGTACAATTTAGAATTTGATTGCTTACTTTTATAGGTGTTACGTGAAATAATAATTAAAAATATAGTTTGAAGTTGAGTTAATCAGAAGAAAACACGTAACGGAGGTGTGAACATGTATGGAGCATCGGAACAGAAGCATAAAACAGTAAGTTGAGGTTGGAGCGCGAAAACATGAAGCCACAATGCCACAAGTTAGTGTGCTGGGGCCAAGGCGCGAGGAAACGACGCCTTAACGCCATAGAGCAATCGGGTCGATGCCACGGTGCCGACTTTTTGCCTAGGGGGAGCTCACATTAACATTGTAGCATCAACCCTTAAAAATATTGGTGCCGTAGCGTTGAAAGGTGAGGTCGCGGTACCAGTTGCAGCATATCAATTTTGGATTTCTTTCTTTCACGAGGCATAAACTTCTTTTTTTGGTAAGTAAGAATTTTATAAACTTCATCTACAAGTATAATTCAGTTTTAGGGTTACTTAGAACGTGCGAGGCATAAACTTCATCTACAAGTGTAATTCAGGTTTAGAGTTACTTAGAACGTGCGAGGGCTGTAAAAGGATCTTGTTTTAGCTTGTTTATCACACTGAAAATTGAAAGCATTCAATTATAATTTGTAGAAATGTTTTTTGCAAGCATTGAAATAATAAAAAAAGTATACATCTTAATCCATTGTGAATGTAGGTGTTAGAGATTTAATAATTCAACAATCTTAATTGGATAAAAATTGAGATGAATACAAAAGAAGAGAGTTATAAGAAATTTAGAATGCGTGAAACACGTATGGAGAAGTCTAGGACATGTGAGACACGTATGAAGAAGTCTAGAACATGTAGAATACGAAAGAGAAAGCGAAATAGAACTCGAAGACGTAAAGAAAGAGAAAAAAACACGCGGGAGAGCAAAGTTTGTCAACAACTTTTTTTTAAATTATTTATTATTAATATGGAATAAAATAATTTTTTATAATATTTAATTTAAAATTTTATATTATAATTTGACTTTTTAAAATTTACATCTTAATTTCAATCTTAAGTATGATACACTACAGTATCATAATTAGTACAGTACAGCCATCGTACTATACTGTATTAGGCTGTATTTTTTTAACCCATAAGCTATTTAATTGGTTGTGGTAGTAGACTTTTTTTTAAAAAAAAAATAAAAAGATTTGGTAGGTGTTAAGCTATCTATTTTATTAACAAAATACTTTTAAGATTAGTTTGGTTATAGGAACATTTTACTCTCAAATAAATTTTGGATACTACTTTTAGTCCCAACCTATTAGTCTTTTTTGTTAATTTGATGGAACAAGTGTAAGATCTCACATCTTTAGCCAAAGAAAATTATGTCTGATTTAAATTTTTTATTATTTATTTAAAATATAAACATGTTTTGGGTTACAAAACTTAAGGAAAAAAAAAACGATGAATTGTGTACTCAAAACGAACACTCTGTACATTGGACGAAGATATTACAACAATGACATTTTAATACAATTGTGTATAAACTAAACTTATATTAACATGTGTCACAATCTGAATTTTAACTAATTAATATTCAAAATATATGAATAAAATAAAATACATAAAATGTTAAAAGCCTCATAAATTGCTAGACGATGCTGACTCGATGGCCTAGAGATATTTTGATGAAATAAGAATATTTTTAAACTTTAAATTTTATTATCTATATATTGTTTAAAGGTTAATATTTTTGGCATTCAAAATTCTTCGTGCAAGAAGGTTGGTATTTTCTTATATGAGATGGTAAATCTTTCGTTCAAAAATAATAGTAATAATTCATTTTAATAATAGTTTTCATTATGGAATTATTATGTTTTCTTTATTAAAAAATAATAAATTTGAACAAATTATAATATATCTATTTTATTTATGTATAACATTTCGATAATTTTTTAATTTTATATCATAAATTTTACATTACAATATTATTAATTCTATTACACTTAAATTTCACTGTAACATTGTCATTTATCTTACAATGCATCGCCACTATTATTAGAATAATTAATTAATAATTTATTTATTAATAGTGGTGGCGGATTATAATGCACTGCTATTTAATAATAGCATTACAGTAATCATCGCTCTAAAATCTTGTTTTATATTTCCTTTAGTATTTTGTTGACAAAAACACCATCGTAATTTCATAGATAAGAGAAATTTGGCATTCAAAGAAGTTAACTACGATGTGATCCGTCATCTTCACCAACAATAGTCTGCGGCTAGCCACTGTTAGTGTTAACGGTTGACTATTGTTTTTTAATCTAAATAGTTTTCTTAATTTTAAATATTTTTTTAATTATCGATTCTAATTCTTTAAAGTTTTAATTCTTATTACATTTATACTAATAGATAGAATTATTAATAAATTTTAATTTTTTTATTGTCATGTATATATTAAGAATAAAAATTATATATTTAAAATTGTAAAACATCATTTAAAATCTTGTATTATATTTATCTACTTAAATAGTAATAATCATATTTATCTACTTAAATAAATAATCATATTTATCTTAAAGTAATTATAAATATGTTGAATTTTAAAGTAGTACCAATTAAATATTTCAATGATATAAAATAAAAAAATAAACAAAGAGCAATGTTATGGTTATATACTTTGTATTCAGACTTTGTATCACTATTATAACATGTGTTTATTGATTGTTGAAATATAATTATCACATTAATTATACAATTATGAAGTCAGTAATTGCTAACACTCGACAAGCTTTAATCGATATCACCTCAGTAAGTATAGAAAAAAAGGATTGCTAGACCTCTAATTTGAATTGAGTATTTTAAATACTTCCTAATTTTAAAATTTCTTAAAAGATTTCGTTTTTTAGTGTCTATCATCTCTTTTAACAAAGAAAAGATAATATAATATTTAACTCTTATGATCATTGTCGAATCAATTAATTATGATCATTTAAAATAAAAAAGAAATGGCCAATTCACAAAATCAATTTCTTCTTTCTTAGCATCTTTTACTTCTTTTTCACGAAATAAATTTATTTTTCTTTTTCTTCTTTCACATTTTTTTGAAACGGTTAAAAAAAAGGATATCAATAATTTTTTTAAAAAAAAGATACAAGCACTTTTATTTTGTAAAACTGAGGATTCAAACTTTATGAGTGAGAACAACGTTAGTGTTTATAATTTTTTTTAACAAAAATAAAGATAATTTAATACCTAACTCTTATAATCACGGTTGAATCAATTAATTATAATTATTTATGAAAAAAAAAAGCTCATTTCAGAATATTAATTTTTTTTTCTTTCTTAGCACCTTTACTTCTTCTTATTTCACAAAATCAATTTCTTGTTCTTCTTTCATATTTTTTTAAAAAAATTCTTCTTCTTTCACAATTAAAAAAAGATACCAACACATTTACATTTTTTGTTTTTCTTGAAAGATACAATCACTTTTTTTTGGTAAAACGGAGCATTCAGACTTTACGAGGGAACAAAATGTTAAATAAAGGAGGGCCCAACCGGGTTCGAACCGGTGACCTCTTGATCTGCAGTCAAATGCTCTACCACTGAGCTATGGACCCGAATTTGGTGACAATACTTCACATCTACCCAATATAAACATTATTAGTTCAGATAGAAAAAAATGGTCATTTGAATCAAAAGCTCCCCGAAAGAGATGGAGAAGTTCTCTTCTGCGGAGAAAAATGAATTCGATAGTAGATTTGTTTAAGTGGCAGTCTCTCATTGGTTAGTTTTGTTCTCATTGGTACAGGCAGTACTTAAATATATGAACTCCTGCAATCATATCTATAAACTCACAAATATTTAAACATATTTTATTTCTTAACGAAACTAATAAAAATATGATTGATGGTGTTGCCATATAATGACAGATTTTATTAGGAACTTTTGAGTAAATTTTTTTTTGGCTATTTAATCTTGTAATTTTTATTCACAATTTTTCTAATAAGTGTGGTTAATATATATATATATATAATATTTATACAAAAAAAAAGGTGCAAAATTAGTTTAATTAGTGAACTCGTACAATAGCATATATCTAATATTCATGCAGTAGCGGATCTTTTTAAGAGCCTAGATGATCTTTTAAGCCCTAAATTTTTTAAAATTTAATAATAATTTTTTAAATTATTTTTGAATTAAAAATATATATTTTTATAATTTAATCTTAAAATTTTAAATTTAATACTAAAATTTTAATATAATTTTTAACTTTAATGTCTAATCCCCTCTTTAGAATTGTTCCGCCCTGTATTCATATGATTTAATTTAATAATTAAATTACTTATCATAACCTCAAAAAAGATTAAATACAGATATGGAGGTCGTATCAATCACAGACCATTATAGATGAGAATCACACAAATTTATTCATTTGAAATACGCCAAAGAACTATTTAAAAAGAAAAAAAAATTCTCAAATAACAATTACATTAAATCGATCAATAATGGAAGACATAAACATTGTACTCAACAACAGCATTCAAAGTCTTGGGATCGAATATGTGAGTTCTAGCCTGAGCATAGCCACGAGCAAATTGGAAAGTGTCGGTGCCGCCGACGATAGGAAATTCCCTTACCTCATTAAGGATGGGGTTGCGCCCCAAAATATTGAAAGTGCTGCTGTTGAACTTGCCTTGTGTAATGTTAGAAAAGATAAAATATAAAAGAAAAAGATAACAAAAATAAAAAAGAAAAATTATAAAATTTGAAAGATGACATTGTTATTATAATATTGTGTATTACAATGTTACAGAGACAGCCTTTATATAGGCTTTAGGTTAACATAAATAAGAAAATATAAATACATAAAAAGAAATTAAATATAACCTATTAATTATAAAATATATATGATAGGTGATTAATATATTGATATTCTATATCTTTAATATCCCCTCTCAAACTCAAGTAGAAGTTTGAGTTTGAAAAAGAAATTTTTTTATTGTAATGGTGGGCATTGAGAAAATCAATCACTTGCAGATGCAGATGTGTTGAATGAAACTTAAAACTAACCGTTGCGAGTGCAAGTGCGTTGCCAACTACTGCGAGTGCAAGTGCGTTGCCAACCACTGCGAGTGCAAATGCGTTGATAAAGAAACATAAAATCAACCGTTGCGAGTGCAAGTGCATTGTCAACCACTGCGAGTGCAATCGCGTTGATAGAGAAAAATCAACTGCTGCGAGTGCAAGTGTGTTGAGAGATTATTCTACCAATTTATTTAAAAATTGCAAAAATAAAAAGGAAATAAAAACTGATAAAATTAAAAAATTAAAAAATGGCCCAAAACTTAGATAAACTGTAAACTGTCTATATAACTTTGAAAAGTTTACAAAAAGACCCCTATTGTAAATTGGATCACCGAAATTTTAAAAAGGAGACCTGGACTGATAGATCCAGCGGAGGGGAGTTGAATGGAGCCGACGGTGAGAAGTAACTTGTCAAAAAACGGCAGAGATCCAAGGTGGACGGTGGCGGATGGCAGCTCTGTTTAGAGGTGCGTGGAGATGCGTGCAGCTTCGGATTGACAAGATTCCGATGCCGTTGGAATCGCCGGTTGATTCTGAGTGTAGTCGTCTGGGTGGTGCACGCTAACGTGTCGAAAATCAGTCAGAATCTAAGGAGAACAGTAACGGCGGCAGTGAAGTTCCAGCGGCCTGTCCGGCGATTTTCGACCTCGAATTGGCTCGTCATCGGCGACATTGAACGGCCAGTGATGGAGAATTCATTTGGTGTAGGCGGTGTCGGGCATGTCACCATAGAAAGGCCGGGATCTGAAGTGACAGTGGCCGGCGGCAGTGGTGTTCCGGCAGCGCGTCCGGCGGTTATTGACATCGGATCGGCGCGTCGTCGACGGCGTTGAAATGGTTGGAGGATTTTGAGTAATTGGATATGGACGATGACTAAAACGACAAGATTTTGAAATTTTTCGGCGACTTTTCGAAAAACTCTGATAAATTTCGTCGAATTTTGAAAAAAAATTCGACAAATTTCTAATTAAATAAAATGACAGTGAAAAATCTGGGCTCTGATACCATGTTAGAAAAAAAAAATATAAAAAAAAGATAACAAAAATAAAAAAAAAACTGTAAAATTTAAAAGACTGCATTGTTATTATAATATTGTGTATTATAATATTACAGAGACAATTTTTATATAAATTTTAGGTTAACATAAATAAAAAAAAATTAAATATAACTTATTAATTATAAATATATATAATAGATGATTAATATATTGATATTCTATATTTTTAATATACAAAATAGAAATTCAATGTCATCAACAAAGCAATCTCAGTTTGCGATGCACCTGCGAAAATCCCCTGCGCCTTTCCCACAGGCTTCGAGCTAATTTCAGGCCCTACTGTCAGCGGGTCGTCTTTGACGTACACTTCGCTGAAAAGTGTCGATGAGTTGCTCACGGAATCTGCCTTGGCAACTCGAACGGAAGTAGGGGTTTTGGCAGTAATTATGTCGTGAAAATAGAAGTGAAGGTGGGAAAGCTTCTCTTTTTTCGGTGATGCAGAAATGTTTTCAGAGAAATAGGTTTGTGCCACGGCAATGGCGTTGAAAAGGAGAAGGGAGCTGATAATGAGTAGGGTTTTCGCCATGGGAGATATGAGACGGTATAGGGTTTTGGAGTGGATAAAATTGAATGGAAGGTCTCGATATTGAGCTTGAATTAAGCATCTACAATTAGATATATTTATAGAGATCATATGCAGAGTATTTGTTTTTTTTTTTTTTCAGAAATAATGTTTAAGACTTATGACTCATATAGTTATAACATGTAATTTTTAACCGGGTATTTGCTCTGCTGTGACTTAACTGGAATATTGGTATGAATCGGTCAGTCTTATAATTTCAATTCTACAAAATTTGTAACTAGTAATCTTCAACATTTGACTTGTAATGTTTGATTAAATGTTTTAGGTTTTAAGTTCAATGATTTTTCTTTTCACATTTTGTACTGGAATTGTTATTTTGTAAGTTATAAAAGCAAACGCATCTGTATCAACTATCTGTGCTGTCTATCGACCAAATTTTTTTATTGGTTTATATAATTAGTTCGAGTGGGAGCATAAATCATTTGTATGAATCTGTAGGATAGGACAAAGTCTATTGTGACTTGAAATCAAGTAAAAAATCTCAGACGTTTTTAGTGTATAGTACTCTTCTATGTATATACTATTCATTTTATTAAATTTAAGCTATGCGTGTATTACTTTTTTTTATAATTATTAAAGAAATACATATAATTATACATTGTTTTAAAAAATATATGACTGTTTAAAAATATATGACTTGAATCTAATGAAAATAAACACCATATGCTGAAAATATTCAGTAAAATAAAAATATACCATATTTGTTTTACAGGAAGACAATGTCTGATTTTTTTTGTTGAAAAAAATATTTCTCATGTGATTTTGCACGGTGAAATTTGATGCTTATGCTAAACTAATGGAATTAGCCAGCGGTCTTGCAACGGTGATAATTTTATTTAACAGTTCCATCCAAAAGTGAGTGTTTATCTATTAGAAGAAAGAATGAAATTATAATTAAAAATTGGAGGCCAATTAACATTTCACTGATACATATTATTTTAATTTCTTATTATGGGTAAGTCTTTGGATGTCTTATCACAAGTCAATGAAATACTTTCTGGGTTACTAATTAGGGTTTTCGAAGAATATCGTAGTGCTTCCTTTACACAAATTCATAAACCAATGAAGGTTATGATCAGGATCCAAATTTTTCATTTACAATTTGACTCTGACTGAGAACTTGATTATCTAAAAAAAAAGGTAGATTTGTTGTAGCTAACAACTTTCGAAAACTATTGAAAATTATTGATTTACCATAAGATTTCATATAGGGTGGTAAAATTTGAATTTAGATATGGGTTTTACTCAATTTAAATTTAAATTTAAATTTTTTGTATTAATTTAAAATTTGAATTTTATCTAAGTCAGGTCGGATTCAAGTTTACATTTATTTAAAAAAAATTTAAGTTAAATTTAAAATTTTAGAATATTTATTTTATAAAGTAATTATTAAATTTAAATATGTTATAATTAGTAATTCAACAATTATGTATGTGCATAAATTGAGATGAATACTGAATAAAGAGTCATCAAAAAATTTAGTACACGGTGGTTATGTAAAGAAGGAGCAAAACAAAAACAGAAGTAAGGAGGAGCACAAAAACACGAGGAAACAAGCTCTAAGTGTGAGCGTCATGCTGCTAACTACTTAATGTTGTATTGCCGAAGTCATAAGCCCTAACGTCGCAGTGCTGACTTGAGCGCACCGAAACACTAGGTCGATGTTGCATCTACGCTATAGCGCTGGCCTATGACACTGCAACACTCAGTTTAATGAAACTTATATTTTTACCTCGAATTGACTTTTTTTAAAAGGATTTTGGACTCTCACACGCAAGAACTTCTATTCCAACTAAGATTAAGATTTTTGAGATCTTTGTAAATATTATATAAATCCTTGTAACCCTTTAAGATTCATTACGCATCTTAAGTATCAAAGTTGCAAATATAAAAGAGAATAAATGAGTTAAGTAAGCACTAAGTGCTCAATGCATTAAGGTGTAACCTTGATATCATTTAAGTACTAAGTGTGTTAGGAGTGATGAGAGATCATTTTGAGAGAGCTTAGGCTATTTTTGTATTCTTTCGTAAAATCTCTTATAAAAAATGAGAGATATTAAGAGGTATTAAGATCGTAATAATTTAGGAGATACTTAAAGATCTACAAGTTGATATAATAAAAGGTCTTAAGATCATGGTAATCTAGAAAATACTTAGTAATCTAATTAATAAAAGAAGCTAGATCGTAGATCTGCGTTGAATGTAGGCGTTTTGCCAAACTATGTATATATTGTATTTTGTGGTTTATTTTTTTTAACTTTATTGATGTGTTGATTTTTTATGTTCTTGATTATTTGTGAGTTAAATCTTCTATATTCACATAAAGTTCTTAATATACTAAATACGAAACTATAGTGATATTAGGATGCATAGAATCTCAACAATGGGATCAATACAAAAAGCTAATCTCTAGGAGAGATTAATGATAAGGTTGAATAATTTATTTCAATAATATATATATATATATTAAATATTAAAAGAATTTAAGAATTAGTTTAAGGCTTTTCTTAAAAGAAAGACAAAATTTAAGTTTTGAGTGAATTTTTTGAATTCGACAAAAATTTAAAGTTGAATTAACCTAAACAAATTTAGATACAAATCTAATATTTTCAAATTCGAGTCTAAAATTGGTTTAAATTGCTAAATATACATGATTAAATATGATACTTCGTTATAGTGATTAATTTTATACCACAAACATCACTTAAAAAAAATAGACTTTTCATTGTGTCTATGGTATAATATGGACATGAAGTTTGAATTAATAAATATCTAATAATCAATTTAATTACCTTCTGTTTAAATTAGCTTCAACTGATTTAATTTTGTAATATAAATCTTGTCAGTACATCAATTCAATTCTTAGCTTATTTAAATGTACGATGGCTCCCCCTCCCCCATGTATAATTATAATAATAATAATAAAAATAAAAATAAATAATTGTACGATGGGTATTCGGCCAACTTTGGGTCACTTGACTTGACTTTCGCTTATTGAAATGTACAAAACTTCCCAAAAAAAAATTTGGTCTTTAACATTTTTATTCAACGACGACCCAATCAAACATGTACAATTTAGAATTTGATTGCTTACTGTTATAGATTTATTCTTAAAGTTTGTCTTAATTTAAAAAATAAAAAAATATATTGATATGCTAATCTAGTGTTATCTTATTTATTATCATATAATTATCATAATTAAGATGAAATAATTAATATAATACTAAAGTTATTAGGTGAGAGTCTTCTACACCGTGGAGTCTTAAGAATCAATAATTGAAACGAAAATTTTTGTGGCTCGTGAATACTCACTCTATTATCACATGATTATAATAATGATTAGTACGTTTAGAATATATATAAACATAATTAAACTCGAGTCAAATTTAAGCCAAATATAGGTTTAATATCAATCCCATACCTTAACCTAAACTCATCTCACTTAATCATTATTAATTTTTTATTTTTAGTATAAATAGTAAATAACAACGTCTTACTTTTTATGAAGTAAAAAAAAAAATTAATAATTTTTTTACATATTACAATTGTAATTTAAAATATTATATTTATATTTATAATGTCACGTTTTACATTAAATAAAAATTAAATAAATTTTAAATATATACAAATAAATAAATAACATTACTTAATAAATTAATTTTTAAATCGGTAATAAGCACACAACCTATGACAATAAACTCCGCTCGGAATAAATGTAGGATAAATATTAAATAGTCACTAGCTCATAAATGGAGTTCCAATAATGTGTTTATGACTATTTAATATGCTTATGATTAGTATTGTAAATAATGAAATTAAGAGGGCCTTGGTGAAAGATACAAGCACTTTTACTTCGGTAAAAGAGAGCATATTAAATAGTCAGTAGCTCATAAATGGAGTTCCAATAAAGTGTTTATGAATTATTATTATTTTTTTAAATAAAAAAATGCTTATGATTAGTGTAAATAATGAAATTAAGAGAGTGTTAAATTATATTTCAGGATAAAAATATATATTTTTTAAAACAATTAAGGGTTAAATTTAGTAAATTCAAATAATTTATGTGTAGTCTTATGCTTATCCATCGAGTGTGAAACAGAAAGAGCACCAATTATTTGTATGAATCAAGCCATATTGTGACCAGTAGTAGCCTTTTTAATTTGTAAAACGGGATTTGACAAATTCTCGTATCATTTTCATGGTGAAAGTTGATGGTTACGCTTAGGTGCTTGTCTTTGTGGTCATAAGTTTAATTTAATGATAAATTATATTTATTAATTAATATCAAAATCTTGAATTTAATTTAAATATTCTCTACAAGTTATAAGGGGCGGTGATAATTTTATTTAAAATTATTATTAACATTCCATCCGAAAGTAGGCGATGTGTATGTTAGGAAAAGATCTAACACTAACGTTGTTACTTAAAAAAAAAGCCAATTCTCATTTCCTCGAACATACAATTATATATTTTTTTAAAAAAAATCTGAGTATTATATATCTCATACAATATTAATTCTTACAATTAAAAAAGAAAACCTCTATAATTAAATAAAAATAAATAATCTTCACAATTGAAAGAAAATAAATAACCCTTTTAAACAATTATAATTTTAAAAGAAATTTGATTCGAATTAAAATTAACATCTCAATAATTTAAATGTAGACACCAACTACAAAGACATAGACGTAGGTGGTACATGCATACAATTATTTGATAAAAATATTTCATTTGAAATATTTCCGGCTTCGAGTTTGGCGTTCCAGCTATATCCACAGCTGTGACTTTCATATAGATTCATAAATTAAATAAGCACTTTTAATTTATATAAAGTTGCAGTAATAAATTTTAATAATAAATAATTAGAATGATTAAAATATAACCTTATGTGTTTAATTTTTTTTTGTGATGTGTTGCATGGCATTAATTTATTTGGCCATGGACCATAGTGTATGATAATTGTCTGGCCAATTTAATTTGCATTACTTAGATTATGGAATTTATAATAAGACTTGTCAAAGATAACTTTATAGTTTTTTTTAAATTTTAATTTGTTTATTAAAAAAAATTATTTTGTGATCTAAATTCCTATCAAACATGTAAAATTAGAATTACATGTTTTTTTTTAGTGTTTCTATAATTATTACAATAATAAAAGAGTGAGGATTCGAACCCTTAATATCAATTTGGCTAAGTCACCATGTGTAAATTAAAATTACATGTTAATATGTTACTTTTATAAATTTAATTACAAAGCTTTTTCTCTTTCTTAAAAAATCCAATTAATAAACTAATTAATATAGTATTGGCTTATTGATTATCGTGTCATGTCATTTTATCATCATATAATTATGATAAGTAAATTAATAAAGATGAAGTAATTGATATAATATGTTCGTGCTTAAATTCTAGAACATGAACACTTAGAATTTGTGTTGAGATGTGGAAATTGAACTAGCTAATGGTTTTGGCATGGATGATGATGGATTACGAGGAACTTTTAGGGCAGATGAAAGTTGGTGTCGACGACTAAAAGATTAAGATTAGAGAAGATAATAGTAATAAAGTGAGTTTTAAGCCTACATGGATGGTTAGACGACGACGTTTCGATGCTCAAATTAAAATTGTGTTTAATTAAAATATTTTTCTAATAAAAATAGAGTGAGAAGGATATTATAGTGAACTAAAGTGAAATTATATAGAAACTAAAATATATTTAAATTTCACACGTATTTTTTATATGTTAACTATTAACGTCCACTTGTAATCCATTAAAAGTTAGAAAAAGAGTTTTTTTTTTTATAAAAAAAAAATTGATAAAAGAGCTTTCAATTGAAAGAGAAGAGAACCATACAATGATTTTCTAGCACTATTTATAACTTCTTATAACTATATCATTGTTAAGATATCCCTAGGTCTTTGTCCCATTTCAGATAATGTTCTAACTCTTTAGATTTCACTGACGTTTATAACCTGTTAACTCATAACATTTATAACTCTCAGCATTGCTAACTTTTAACCCAGGTCTAAACTCTTTTAGATCAGATTTGAACTCATTCAGATCATACAATGTCTGAAATATTACAAGCATCTTACTATATATTATTTAATATTAACAATTTTATTCGAAATATTTATTGTATAAATATTAAATAATTAATATTCATACAATAATAGAATGACATATAAGCACCATTTCTAACAATGCCATCATGTATCTCTACTATAACCACAATATTATATAGTACATTTAAAAAAGCTGACGAAGCTTAGTAAAAGTGGATGTAGGCTTACATTGAGTTGAACCACTATAAATTAAGGGTTTTTGCCATTTTTTTCCCCTTTTATTTTGTTAATCTTAACCCATAAGCCCTAATAATTAATAAATTTAATCGTTGATCTTTAAATGACCAAATTGAGGTTAACATTATTATTATTCTCTTTTAAGAACAAATTCTTTGTATATACAATGAAATTCATGCCAAGTTTTTTTTTTCCTTTAATTAATGAGAACTATATAGTAAGTGGTCACACTTTGTACAATTCGGATTATATATATATAATTCTTTTTTATATTAAACCATAGCTTGAATTGCAGTATATGCCATGTTTAATTTTTCCTCTTAAATCAAGCAACCTCGTGCAATGGGAATGAGAGACAAAACACAAATCCTAACAAGAAGCTGAAAGAGCAGACAATTTTATAAATCTTGTAATTTAGTGTTTTCTCAGTTGTTTTGTTAATAATTCATTGAATGATCATGTCCATTATAAAGAGGAGGAGAAGGAGTATATCATGCACATATGCATGATATCAATACCATCACTCAATGATTATATTAGTTATCATTAAGAGGGGAAAAGTTAAAAAAAAAAAAAAAGAAATGCTTTCCTTTTACCTAAATCTCCAAATTCTACTGCTGCTTTAAAGTTTATTTGGTATTGACAACTCTAAAAATGGAACCTCAAAGAAATTATCGTTTTCTTCTTGGATTATGTCAAATTTTTTGAAAGAACACTATCCTTCTGCAAAAAAAGAACGCTCCGATGCTTAGGTCAGTAACTATCCAATAAACTAGTGATATGTGTGGGAGTGCTTCAAACAAGAAGAGGAGGAGGATATCATGCACATATACATGATATCAGTACCATCACTCAATGATTATATTAACTATCATTAAGAACGAAAAAATTAAAAAAATGCTTTCCTTTTATCTGAATCTATAAATTCCATTATTGCTTTAAAGTTTGTTTGGTATTGAAAGCTCTAAAAATGAAACCTCAGAGAAATTATCATTTGCTTTTTGGTTATATCAAAGTTTATGAAAGAGCACCATCCTCCTGCAATAAAGAACACTCCAATACCTAAATCAATAACTATCCAATAAATTAGGGATGTGTGTGGGAATGCTTCAAATAAGAGGACGAGGATATCATGCATATATGCATAATATCAATACTATCACTCAATGATTATATTAATTATCATTAAGAGGGGAAAAAAATTTATAAAAAGAAATGCTTTCCTACATGAATCTCCAAATTCTACTAATGCTTTAAAGTTTGTTTGGTGTTGAAAGCTCTAAAAATAGAACCTAAAAAAATTTATTGTTTTCTTCTTAGATTATGTCAAATTTTGCGAAAGAGCATCGTCCTCATACTAAAAAGAATACTTCGATGCCCAAGTCAATAAGTATCCAACAAACTAGTGATGTGTGTAGGAGTGCTTTAAATAAGAGGATTACACTTTATTTTTTCCTTAATATACTAAAGGTTGTAATGCTTGTTTCTCAATGAATCCTCTATAGCTTATTATGCATGTCTATTTGTAGTGTTGATATGATCAGAGTCTAATTCATATTTAGATGATACAATAAAATTTATCATAATGTGATGAAATTATCATGATGTGATAACATTTTATATCTCATCTGGATTATCTAGAGTTTATATCTGTCAAGAGTCAAGAGTATTTATCCCTTGTGCAAAGACTCATTGACCATGTCAAATTATAACGTTCAGAATTTCAATTTAAGTAAAAAAGTTAATAATAGAAAAGTGTAAATCAAATAAAACAGTCATTTTAATTCTCACCATTTCATTATTCCAAATTTTACCTATTTTTGGATTTTACCATAAAGAGGGTTGGGCTAAACATTTTATTTGAATTTAGGTCCTTTCAATTCTTAGGCTATCCGATCATTTTTGGGTTTAAAATATCACTGTTTAAGCCTATTTTATTTTTCCAACTTTTTGCCTTTCATACATAGAATAAGTTGTTTAAGCTTATTTAATAATAGGCCTAATAGATGTCCCCCTACAAGTGAAGAAACATAGCCCTTCTTTTGAATGATCTTTGAACAAGTCCATCTTCTTCATTCCCAATAATCAACACATGAAACATATTTTTACCTTCTCCCACACGTTATTATTTCTCAACTAAATGTTCTGCCTTCTCGAGTAAATAAAAATAGTTAATAATTACTATCTTTAATTGCTTAAATCATTAACTGTTTTTCTTTTTTACTTTTGATTTTTAAAAAAAAAACCTTCTACAAATCTCTCTGTTTAAGAAACTCTCTACTTTATTTTTCTTGCTTAAGAAAATCTTAACATTTCATTAATGGCAAGGTTTATTCAATCTTTCTCTTTGGAGGGATCAAAATTTGTCTTTGAGTTCTTTCCAAGGGTCAATATCAGGAATCTTTTCCATAATAAGTCTTATTTCAACTTCCCTTCACTGATTCTTGGTGAACTCTATTTCTTTAGTGAACACCAAAATTGGTTTATTGTCCCTCTTACCTCTTTGATCCAAGAATTCCTCTATGTAATTGATCTTTCTCCCTTTCAAGTCCAGTCCTTTTTCTTCTACCTTTTACAAGACGTAGCGATTCTTAACCATATATTCCCTTCTCATATGCATTTTCTCTTTATGATTTCTTATGACCTCTAACTCTTTATGATTTCTTATGACCTCTAACACTCTAGAAAGAATTATTATTTCTCTTAAGGGTGAGAGAATTCTCAACTATGATTTTAAAAACAAGAATGCATGCTTTAAGAAGCATGTGGTGGTCATTAGTGGCAACTGGAAGCACTTTGAGTATTCCTTTGAGGTTCTCACTATATTTTTGAATTTCAACTAGAAAATAAGTCTAACTTTCCCAAAGATCCTTGAGTAGGAGAGGTTTTTGAAATTTTTTTTGGAACAAGCCCATTTCCCACAATGATTTTACTTATGTTTATCTCTTAAGGGATTGCACTCATCAGGAGAGAGTGCATCACTAGCCTTGTGCTTTTACTTATGATGAAGGTTTTTTGACCTTAACTCTATCGGATCTTAAATGTTTTAGTCCCGTACCTTCTTTTAATGGCCAAACTTTTAGAAATCTCTTGGCCCATCGCCAAACCTTCCTAACTCTATTCTCTTCCTTCAGAGATGGATTTTGAAGCCAAATGATCCAATGGTGAGCAAATCTATCATCTTTTCAAGTACACCGACTTTTTTCCTGATATATTTAAGTTCTTGTCAATACATTTAAATTCAAATACTGATATTTTACCTTTTCTTTTGTTTGCTATTATTGAAATATGGTTCTACTGTAGGTACTAATGTAAAAGCTTTACCGGTGTCTATGAAAGGCAAAATAGTTAATTATCCCTTTGCATCGTATTCTTTTGATCTTGAAGTTCTTTCTGCTATGGTAAAGGTGTAGATCTAGAGGAAGAGCCTACTGAAGAGACTTCCCTTCCAGACTTTACTCTTATTGCTATTTTTGATGTTCTAAAGCTTGTAATAGCCATAGAATCTCTACAGTCTGCACCACTTCTTGAGAATAAGCCTCTGAATGCTCATTCAATTGCTAAACCTTTTGTTTCTTCGAGGCTGTTTCTAATATAACTGTTATAGTTCTTGATATTCTTTCCAACATTTTCAAGAATGCCTTCAAGAAAGCTCAGGTTCGTCACAAATAGAAGCTTTTGGAGAAGTTTTCCTTCTCAAAATGGTATAAGTCTTCTACTTTTGATGAGTCTTCTTTTCCTGAAGTGATTTTAGAATCTATGGGTATTGTTGATAAGGCATCAATGGAGCCTTATACTGGTTCAGGATCTTTCAGTGTTTCTCTTCGGATGCTTCTTTTATCCTAGAGGTTTCGAATGTTCCAGCTTCAGATCCTTCATTGGTGCTGGTCAAAGTTTTTCTGATGTAGAGGATTCTTTCCAGCATTTTGTTGATTCTCTAATGAAGAACTTTGTACCTACAAGTATAAAACAAAATTGTTTATGTAATTTTTTATTATTCTTCATCTAGTTATTAATCTTTTTGAGGTTGATCCTTTCTGATCTCATCTGTCTTTATTTCAAAGAAACCAATTGATATAGATGTTAACTCTGGAGGTTCTACTCTCCTGGCAGAGATAAGAGCAGGTAGGTGATGAATGCTAAAATAACCTAACACAAGTGTACGCTATCGTATCAAGTAATATAAGATTTAAGTCCAGATATCATTCTCATAGGGACTATACGATCTAATTCTATCAATCAAATACTAAAATTATAACTACTCAACCTTTATTCAGAGAAATTTAAAATTTGAAATTCAATTACCTAACCTAATTATATTAAATTTAACTAAACCTAAATAGCAATCAAACAAATAGATAAATTCACCAATTGATAATAATTTAGGGTATAGACTCATACCCTAAATTTTTATTGAACTCATTAACCTATTAGTTAATTCCTTAATACAAATTATTGGCTTAAACATTAATCTCATCACAAGCCTCTGTCGATGGTCAAGTAATTATATTACGCATTTTAACAACTATTTATATGTCTATAGCAATCAAAATAGAATATAATTCATTAAGATCAAGTATAAATCATACTATACATGCCACCTAAGTATATGTCTATCTTAGGTGGAATTCATAGTTGTTACCCTATGATCATGCATCAAACTATCATAGGCTAAACACATAAATTCCTTTGTCAAATTCATCATGGTTCCTCAATCATTCATAATATTGGCCAGATATAATGAAAGCAATAAAAACAAGATAAAATGAATTAGTTGTATGTATTAAGTTTATAAATTAAGAATCAATAAAATTCAATTACATACTAGATTCAAAAGTCTAACCTTAAAAATAAAAATTTAGGTCATGGTAAAATAAAAAAATCTAGAGCTTATCAAGAATAATATCATGAAAATCATAGAAAACTATAAAGAAAAAGAGTTGAAGAGATAAAACTAATTTTTCTGTAGTCTTCAATCTTTTAGTCTTCTTGATTCTTCAAAATTTGCACTTTCTCTCTCTTCTTCTCTCTCATATTCTTTTCTCCTCTTGATTTTTTAATTAGGCTTTTTGATGTTATATTTATAGATTTTTGTCTTTATAGTAGGGTAAAACATCAAATATAGGTTAGATTATGATTACTGTTCATGAGCTACTATTTATAAGTACTGTTCATGCGGCACTGGGCGCTGTACATATTGTTTAGAGTTGTGGACTGGTACTGTAGTTCATTACTGTGGTAGTCCACTGTAGCAGTTTGATGTATTTTAGCTTTTTTTTATTAGATTTTCATCCTTATTTGCTCAATTGACTCCAAACCTATAAAATAATAATAAAACACACAAAAAGCTAAATAATCTTAATTTAAATGAATAAATATTAAGTTTAGAAGATGAAAATATTAGACCTATTAACCCTTATCATATACCTCTAAACTTAAGACTTTGCGCGTCTTTGAGCAAAACAAGAACAAACAATTACAACTTATTATTGACTCTAAATAAAAGCAAACTAAACAAGTCTCAGTTAATTAAATGATCATCCTCATTATCTCAAAGGCTGTCAAATGGCACAAGTATTTTAGAACGTAATAAACAACTTTCAATAATTTATTTTACTATTCATCAAGTCTTTCATTTTTCCCTATAAATGATCACTTTGTGTGTGTGTGTGCAATAAGCAAGTAATTAGTCAAATGAAACTTAAATTTACTCAATACTTAAGATAGCACATAAAGATGATATCTCAGCATATTTCAATTAATAACAAACGTGTTGTTTATGTTACTATCCACTAATATAGAAATACCAATGTCTATGGATCTGTTTAGGACTTTAATTAACTTGTAACATAAGACTAGAGTCAATGTAGGATATAAAGATATATAAATATAGTGCAAATCACACCATGAATACTTAATTTTATATAGAAACCTTTTGATTCTTCTTCCTTCTTGATTTATGTTATCACTCAAACTTATTGTATTCTTATATTTCTTTTAATCACTTTTGCAAAGAATTTCTTCTTTTTCTCAAGCTGGGGGTATTTATATATTTAAACTCCTTTTTTGTACCCTTAAACTTAAATTGATATGCACCTTCAAGACTTATTGCTTTTTATTGCATTACAATTTTTCACATATACAACCTTTTTTCCTTTTAAAATTATTTCTAAATAAACTCAAGATTTATGGTGCTACAAATAGATTTTAGGATAAACAAGTAAAAAGTCTTACTGCTTGTAATGTGGTTAAACAAAAAAAAAAAGGTAATTAGGCTCAAACGGGGTGACTAGGGATAATTATATCTATAAGGTAGGCTAAACAATGCTCAATCAGTTTAAAGATGGTCTAATGTCATTTTTCTATTTATGTGTTTCCTAAGATTTCGTCTTAAGTAATAATCAAACAAGTTCTAAAGTGTTGATCATCGAGATATAGTGTACTACTTAAGCAAAAAGTATCTCTAAGCAAAAAGTTCAACTAATACATGTTTATTTCAATGTGCTCATAAATAAGTAATCAAAAATAAGGTTGAAATTAATCCAAGATTCATTATATAAGCATTATCTCAAGCATCAATTATTTTTTAGAGACTTGTGAAGATAAATTCAGCCAATGTTATAATTCTTATCATTGACAAATGATCATCATCTCAACCAAAACTTAACACTAAAAGAAATTTTACTCATACAAGACAATCAATATAAACAACAAAATAAACACGAGAAATGTGTTTCCTAACCCTAAACTTAAATTAAACATTGTCTTCAATGTCGAAAAATAAACTCAAGAGTAAGAAAACTCCATGGTAAATAAAGTTGAAGCAATACAGTGTTGTTGTCTCTTAATGGGACCGCGGTGTTCGTTTGCTCCTAACACTTGCAATTGCCCGTGTTGCTTCCATGAATGTTCATCTTGCTATTTTTATTTCTAAAAAAAGAAACTAATATAACTAAAACTGAAAATAAGTGAATAAAAATAAAAAAAATTACTTGGGTTGCCTCCTAAAAATCGCTTGATTTAGCATCATCGACTTGACGGGGTTTTTTCTACTTTTATAGAGGATCAAAGTCAATGGTGGAAGCATATTTATATGTAAGCTTGTTAGGCTTGTTTTCTTTTAGCTTTCACATCTTCTTTATTAGATCTTGGGCAGCAACTTATTCCTTCTTCTCTTTGTGATTCTCCGAAAAGACTTGAATCTTAAACCGGTGAAATGTTTCTCTTGTGCCATTCTTTTTTATCCTCTCTTCTCTATGCTTCTCTTTTTTCTTTTTATTTTTTTATTCTTCTTTTTCTATGCCTTAACACATTCTTTTTTTTTATGCGAGGATTCATCATCTCCATGTCTTTGAGCTCTTGAGGGTTTAGTGACACCACATTAATGCCACAACGGTCAAGTAATATAATATGTTTGGCTGAAAGATAGTTTTGTCACTTTTCACACACCCTCCAAGCAGGTCACAAAGGATGTCAAGGTCACCTGAAAGATATAGTATGATAACTGAAGGTACCCTTGGTGTTTTCTTGATTGAAGAAAATAATCCTTTAACTTATAGAGAGGCGATGTTAGACATCGATTTAGGATAATAGAAAAATGCCATAATATCCAAAATTGACTCAATGCATCAAAATCAAGTCTGGGACTTAGTTGAGCTTCTCGAAGGAATTTTTTCTATCGATTGTAAATGAGTTTATAAGTAGAAGTGTGGACTCAATGAGAAGGTAAAGACCTTTAAAGACCGATTGGTAGTAAAAAGTTATACTTAGCAATCTGAAATTGATTATGAGGAACCTTTTACACCAGTTGCGATACTTATGTTAATTTTAATTTTATTGGCAATTACTGCGTATTATGACTTTGAGATTTGGCAAATAAATGTAAAGACGACGTTCATGAATAGATATCTAGAGAAAAAGATATACACAATAACTTGAAGGTTTTTCATCCAGCCTAACCTCAGGTCTTGTATGCAAACTAAAAAGAGTCCATTTATAAACTTAAACAGGCCTTTTGAAGTTAAAACCTTCATTTTGATAAGATAATCAGAGGGTCTGGTATCATTAAAAATGAAGATGAAGCTTGTGTGTATAAAAAGGTCAGTGGGAGCATGATAGTCTTTTTGATTCTCTATATGGATGACATACTGATCATTGGTAATGATATCGGTATATTATATTCAATAAAAAGTTATCTGAGTAAAAACTTCTCTATGAAGAATTTAAGAGAGACTTCCTATATACTAGGTATAAAGCTCTATAGAGATAGAGCTAGGAAGCTAATAGGACTCTCTCAATCTTCTACATAGACAATGTCTTATAAATGTACAATTCTAGTAACTGTAAGATAGTTAATGTATCTTTCAGATATGACATTCAACTTTCGAGGAAGATATGTCCTCAGAAAGAAGATGAACGAGTTAGAATGTCTAACACCCATATGTATTAGATGTTGAAAGCTTGATGTATGTCATGATGTGTACGAGACCTGACATTAGTATAACTATAAATGTTATAAGTCAGTATCAATCTAATTTAGGTGATAGCTATTAAATGGCAATGAAACATATATTTAAAAATCTTAAAGATACAAAGGACAAGTTTCTCATATGTAAAAATAGTGACTTACAAGTTAGAGGATACACAAATTTAGACTTTCAGTCTAGTCTAGATTATAGAAAGTTTACATTTAGTTATGTGTTTATTCTTAACAGTGCTACACTGAGTTGAAAAAGTGCCAAACAGATGTCTACAGCTGATTCTACTACAGAGGCAGAATACATTGCAACCTCAGAAGTAGTAAAAGAAGTGGTATGGATACATAAATTTATCATCAAACTCAAAATAGTCCTAAGTTCGATGGATCATATCCCATTATTTTGTGATAATAACATGGTCATTGCACAAGCTAAAGAGCCAAAAGCACACCAAAGATCTAAGCATATGGAAAGGAAATATCACATAATTAAAGAGATTTTGACTAGTGGAGATGTTATATTTTGTAGAGTTAACTCTGTAAATAATGTAGCAGACCAACTGACTAAAGCCTTAACCCCTAAGGTGTTTAAGAAACACATGGAGTCGATGGGTATTAAATACTACTACGAATGACACTAGAGTAAGTGAGAGTTATTGGGATTTGTGCTTACGTACTAACCCATTTTGTATGAATATTTATTTTTAATATTTATACTATTGATACTTTATTAAATTACTAATTATATTTATTAAATGGCAAGATACTTGTAATATTTTAGATATTATATGATCTAAAGAAGATTAAATCTGGTCTAAAAGAGTTTAGATCAATGCTAAGAGTTAACAACGCTAAGAATTACAATTGCTAAGAGTTAACACTGCTAAGAGTTAGTGAAATCTTAAGAGTTAGAGCCTTATTTGAAATAGGACAAAGACCTAAAAATATATTAGTAATAATATAGTTGTAAAGAGTTATAAATGGTGCTAGGAAATGTCATTATGCAATCTATTCTTAAACATTATGTTCTTGATCTATTTTGCCAATGTAGGTATTCAGTAAGGATTAGTTATATAGATTAGTGTATCTCTATATCTAGATGGTCTAGATGGTTAGTCTTAATAGACCATGAGTTGTAGAAGCTTATATAAGTATGCGGGTATTCAGTAAAGATTGGTTACTAAACAGACTCATGAAGAACTCCAATAGACATTCTATAAAGTCATCAATAGAAGGTCTTCTCGAGTTGAGTAGTATTCGTGGTCCTTTGACCTAAGCACCATAGTAGGATTGTAGGTGATTTACCATATTTTGGTTTCACACATAGCAGAGACTTTTTATAGTCTGATCGCTAGGTATGATCTGATGCTCATAGAGTCTATTGTGTGTAGATATGGGATCTGTCATCTCATATAGGTAGTTGTATATCTTGATGTTCTGAGATTGTATTTCAAAAAGTCTTATGGCCATAAGTAGTAAACTTTAAAAAGAGTTTCTCGTGAGATAAACAATAGTACAAAAGTGTTTGCAGATATTATTTATGAAAATACGAATTTGGAGATAAGTTTATAGTCGAGCATATAGAGATTTAACAGTAATGATCTATATCTTTGTTCTTCCAGAATATAAATGATAGAAGGATTATACGAATATGTATTAACCTCAACTTATATGGTTCAACGTGTCATTCTATAATTTTAATAATTTGTGTAAGACATTATTGTCAGACTTATAAAAAAGTTTTGTAAGATAAATGAGTGTGAACCTAAGGAGTCTCACAATATGAAGTATACTCGTTGAGCATTGACATAGCGCACTAGGTCAAATTGTTTGATCTGAAAAAATTTTGGGAAGTATAAATTATTTCAGGATTTCTCGAGTAGCTGATAGGTTTAAGTGTTAAGCCTATGAGCTTAACAAGTGTCAAGTGATGATTGGTCATCTAAATGTCATATGTCATCACCAAATATCATTACTTAGTACCGTTTATCAACCAATATAATGATAATGCTTTAACTGCTTGACAAATGGCAAGATAAATTACTACACTTATTAATTAAGGAACACTTGTCCTTGAGATGTCAAAGACGTGTATCTAATTGGAACTTGTTTGAAATTATTAAGTTAAGCTAGACTAAGAAAAGAGTTAGACTAATAAGTTAGTAAAAAATGACTAAGTAGAAAGTTAAACTTATTTTTCTTAGTTAACATTCAACAATTGTTAAAACAAAGAGAGAAGGTTTCTTATTTCTTTATGCTTTATTTGGCCGAGAGAAAAAGTGAGAAGCAAAGAGTTGCTTCAAGGTAATTCCAGCTAAAGCTTAAAGCTGTCATTCTAGTTCCAGTATCCTACCATATTTTTGACTAAAATTGTTCCTAGTATCACTACAAGGTGAGTTTTTATTTCTCATTAGTGTAATGAGATGTATATTCTATATGTGAGACATGCAAACAAATTAAATTTTGAATTGTAATATATACATATGCACCATACGACAACATACTTACAAATCCACATCTAATACTTTCCCCACTGTTATGACAGGTTAGGTTATGAATCTTTTAGCTTGTATTCTAGATCCTCCGAATGCAATTAATTTGGTCTAGCATCCATGGATGTCTTTCTCTGTTAATCCCATCCTTTTAAATATGTGCCCGAATAGGATGTCTATGCTACTTCCTCCATCTATCAGCACCCTTTCAAACAATGCTCCTAGTTATAATAAGGGTAATAACTATAGGGGCGCGGTGTTTCAGTTCAAAACCATATTGGGTGTGTGCATGTAGGTTGTCTTTATCACATTAAAAAAACATTGCATATATGTAATTCATGCATCTTATACATAAACATATACGTAGCGGAAGCTGAAAATCTAATTTTCTAAACAATGAACGTAATAAATTTTGCATTTCATTACATTGATGAAATTAAATAGATATTAATCACATTAATATAAAATTGAGAATAATAACCTCGTAAGCCTTTGGTACGGTTTAAGTTGGAGTACCGCCTAAAATAAACCTGTTGGCAATTTTAGAACTCAACGGGATAGGCTTAAGTCGCTAGAATAACAGCCTTATTTTTTAGCATTGATTTAACACTTAAACCATTTAAATTAACTTTTAATCTATAATTTAATACTTAAACTATTTTTAAGCAATGAACTTAGCTTTGTATCATTCAACATTTAAATTATAAAAGCAAAATTTTAAAGCTTCCATGGCTAGATTAATTGGAGAAGAAAATAAAATAATATTTTCATTAATTGAAAACAAAGAAAACAATTTTCATATTTCTCCGATTACTTTTGACCGACCACACTTGTAAGTGTTTTGTTAACATTTCAAAGAAATGAACATTTCATTTTCGTTTTACCAAAAATAATGGCCACTTTATCACCATTAGTTATCTTAATGAATTCCAAATTCATTAATTTATATATATATATTTCATTTCACATATTTATATTATTATATTTATTAACATAACCGTGGTCAACTATTAACCTAGGTTAGTTAATATACTTGGCCACCAAGTTTTATATATAATAATATTTTATTAACCAAATCCAAGTTAACCCTTAACCTAGGTTAGGTTAGTAAAGCTTAACCATTAATTATAATTAAAATATTATTAAATAAACATTAACTTAACTCTAGTTAACTTTTAACCTAGGTTAAGTTAAATATTATTTAATATATTTTAATAATAATATATCTTAATTATTTAACAATTAAATAATCAAATATTTGAAATTATCCTTAAACCCTTATTTGGTTACCAAGTAAACCCCTTATAGGTTCCACATTACCACACACTTGGGTAAACTCAACCAAATGCTCACTATGCATCACGTGTCAATCTTTAATTAGTTAATAATATTTGTCAACTAATTAATGGACTTAACTCTTAAGTTTTTGACACCTGCGCATCTTGAGAGTTCTTGAAACAAAGATTTGGTTTTTTAAAAATTCACTGGATTGAACAATTCAATCCAATACATTGCCCCAATGCACAACGAGTATATTTCATATTGCAAAACTCTTTAAGTCAATGCCCGATTCATCAAATGAAACTATTCTATGAGTCCGTGATCGATACCCCACACACATGTCACAGATATTACAAATCAGTATGTTAGACCATACAAGTTGAGGTTATAGTGCATACGTATAGTTATTTCGTCAATTATATCATGGATGTGCGGGAATATAGATCAGTACTGTCAAATTCCCATAAGCACATCCATGAACTTATCTCCAGATATGTGTTTCTATAAAATAATATCCACAAACTCCTCTGCGATATTATTTAACCTTACGAAAAACTCTTTTCTAGAGTATCTGTTTTTAGTTAAAAGACTTTTTGAAAAATAATTCTTGGAGCATCAGGATATACAACTCACCCATATAAGTTGATGGATCCCATATCTACGCATACTGGACTTTATGAGCATCGGACCATATCCAACGACACCCAACGATCAGACCATAAAAGATCTCTAATATCCGTGAAACTAAAGTATGATGGATCACTCACAAGTCCATCTGTGGCGCTCAGGTTAAAGGACTGTGAATATTACTCTATTCGAGAAGACTTTCCATTGACAGCTTTATGGGATGTCTATTGGATGTGTTCATGAGTCTGTTAAGCATTCAGTCCTGACTGAATACCTGCATGCTTATATGAGCTTTAAGCTTATAGTCAACTAATTACCCTACAGATATAAACATACATTGATCTATAAAAAAAAATTCATCAATAGACCTGTATCGATGAAAATAGATCACGAACATCGTGTTTGAGAACATACTTGCATAATGACATTTTCTAGCACCTGATTGTAACTCTTGCAACTATGTTATTATTAGTATACCCTCAGGTCTTTATCCTATTACAGACAATGATCTAACTCTTTAGATCTAGATGACTCTTATAACCTGCTAACTCTTATCAATACTAACTCTTAGCATTTATAACTCTCAGCTCTACTAACTCTTAGCCCTGATCTAAACTCCTTTAGACCATATCTGAACTTTTTCAGATCATACAATAGCTATAACATTACAAGTAATGTACCGTATATGTTTTAACATTAATGATTTTATTCGAGATGTTTATTATATAAATATCAAACAATTAATATTTAAATAATATTGGAATGGCATATAGGTACCAGCTCCAACAATAACAAGGGAGTCCAAGTGCGGCATAATGATATTTGTAAGTATCTATTTGAAAAAGGTAATTTTTCTTAGATCCTGCTCTATTAACATCATGGTAAGGGATGAGGTCTCTCCTATGCCTATTTTCTTTTTTTCTTTTTACTGCTATTTTGAATAATTCTCCATCGCTCGTCTCTTCCTTCCCTCTCAGTGGGCATTTTATGTGGCATATCTATGATATACAGGTTCAATATTACTTGGGCAACTATTGCTTCTTCTGACTCTCTAGTGAGCTCTTCATCTTTTTGTAGCCCTTTTAGAATGGGTAGTGTTTCGATATCGTCGTATAAGTATATAAAATCGTATAGGGACCCATATATGACATCTAACACCTTAGTTGTTATATCCTCTACTTTCGTAACTTCTTTTGTTGGAGCTTTAGGTCTATTCAAAGGCTCTGTATCATTTTTTTTTGTTTGGACATTAATCAAAACTCCTCTAGCTATTCATTCCTCATTAAAGCATAGCTTTGTTTTATCAGATGCTGGCACATGGATAAATCGTGCCCCTTTTCATTATAGTAAGGGGCACATCTTGTTCATATCCTTCAAGTGTTATAGAACCACGGTTGGCCTTGGTCTTCTAAACACTCTCAAGTCTTTATGCTTTAACTATATCTTCTTCGCTGGTGTATTGATTGGGATTAAGAGCTTGAAGACCCTTGGTCTCTTATCTTGAGATTATCCTTCAACACTAGAGGGTCATTTTCTAAAACCTTCACTGTGGAAAGGTAGATCTGTCTTCTGGGTGGTTATTATTGATGCTTCCTTTATCACTAAATCTGAATCTTCCTCTTGATAGATCTAGTACTCTGATTCCTAGTTCAATAGTTTAAAAGAAGTGAAATTCTTTCAAACCAGATAACGATAATAGGTATTGGTGGGTCTCACTACTTTCTTGCACACCTTAGCTATTACTTTTGAATCATAGTTGCTGATCTGGCTCAATTCTTTGTTAAACTGATTTAGAAAGCTTTTAATTAATACTTTATCTACTTATTTATAAAAAGAAGTTCTGATGTAGTCTTCTTTAGAGTATTATCATTACTGTGCATGATCATCTTCTCGTTAAAGTAGAAGATTTATTCCTTAGGGTCTTTTTCATCGTAAGAAGTAAAGTTTGGAAATTTAAACTTCTGCGCTTTCTTTGTTTTCCTTATCTTCTCTGTGAAAGGATCTTGATTAGCCTTCTTCGCTAAGGACACCTTATCTTTCATTCCTCAAGTCCTAGTGCTCCTTTTATAACGCTCGCTAATTTCTTTTAGGGTCGCGACTTTGAACTCTTATTCATTGATAGAGGTAAATCGAATCTCTGATGCTACCACGTTTATCTTTTTAGGTTGCTCTACAATTTCCTTCCTTTCGAGATTATTGGGTAACTATTGAGGGTTTTCCATTTGTGAATTTCAGGATGGAAGTTCTTCAAAGTCATCTTGGAAGCCTTCGCCCATCTCTAAGGCATCCAAATGGCTCAGGATTTCTTGATTTTTTTTTAACACTCATTCAACTCCTTTAGGATCTTTGCCATGACCCCTAGCACGCTAATAGAGGTGTTATCTCCACCTCTATTTATGTTGTGAGGAGCAAGGCTCCCCTATTTCTTATTCCCATATCGATTAATTATAGATTGGTACTTCTTATAGTGATCTTTGTGACAGCTTTTTTTTTAATTAGGATGTGTTTTTTACTCTTTTCCTATAGTCAGAGTCTTTAAAAGCTCCAAAAATGAAACCTCACATAAATTATCATTGTCTCTTTAGATTACATCGAATTTTACAAAATGCACCGTCCTCCTATAAAAAAGAATACTTTTACACCCAAGTTAGTAACTATCCTACAAACTCATAATATATGTATAAGCACTTCATACAATTGGATTATGCTTTATTTTTTTTTAATATACTAAAAGTTGTAATGCTTATATTTTTAATGAATTTCTTATAGTTTATTATGCATGCCTATTTTATAGTACCGATATAATCAAAGTCTAATTCATATTTAAATAATGTGATAAAATTTATCAAGACGTGATGAACTTATTATAATATGATTGATTTATCATAATGTGATAACGATTTACATCTCATCTCGATAATCTAAAGTTTATAATATGAATTGTTATCTACTTGTCAAGGAATAAAGAGTATTTATCTCTCGTGCAAAGCTCTTTGACTATAACAAATTACAATACTCAAAAATTCAATTCAAATAAAATTGTTAATAACATAAAAGTGTAAATCAAATAAAGTGGTAATTTCAACTCACTATTTCGTTATACTGAATTTTACTTGTGTCGAATCTTAGAATAAATCAAGTCAAACTACTTTGAACAAATAGGCGAAGTACTTATTTCATGTCACGAAGATATTCAATATCGTGTCTATACGGTAACATAAATTGCATTTATTAATCATCAAATTCAAATATATTTCATATCAACCACAGGTCCCCACAATTACAACACTATATGATCATAAATTTGTACGGAGCTCAGTTATAAGCGGCCTTAAACTTGCCACCTTTGTTTCCTCAGCTTCAGGTCTCAATGACAGGAGAGGTTCCACCTCAATCTTTTAGCTTGATATAAGAAATCATTCAAAGGTTGATTACAACATAGAGTCAATTTTTTGTGTAATAGTTCTTACTTTTTAAAATACAAATTTACGTTAATATATATTGTTGTTTAACTTAAAACAACGCGGTAACTATATAACAAATAAAACAGTAACGTATAATTCAAAAATATGTGGACTGAGAATTTTTATATATGTAAACCCAGAGCTTCTCTCTCACTTAAACATGGTGACAATTGAGGAAAGAGGGAATATACATTAATCACTACGTAATATTATTTAATTAATTTATAATTTTTATATAATTTATAAAATTTTATCACCGTCTAAAAACTCTTCGTTATAAGAAACTATGTAATTTATTAAATTATATATATATATATATCTATATATATATTACCTAAAACGCCATGGTAAGTGTCATTTTCTCTCTGCGAATATGCAGATGAATCGACATCAAAACCTTATCACCTGATCATCACTTTTCAAAATCTCTCTGTTGCAGCACTGAATCAAAACACTCACCTCTTCAATCAACCCACCTGTCGAGACAACGTAATGGGTGTGTGCACACGCGTGTAATCTACAGATCTTCATGCGGCAACCAACTAATGTCCCAGTTCTATTACATTCCCCACACGTGTGAGGAAGTCTCTGAAGAAGAAGGACATTCACAGATTGCATAGAACCATATTGATAATCTTAAGCTTCTTTATATCTTATGAAACTAAAAGGAAACAAAATCTACCAAGGAAAAAATTTAAGAAAGTATTTCCCATTCTCTCTTACACTTAAATCCCATATCAATTCAATAAATATGTTTGCTTTTGAAGCAGAAAATTTAAATCTGCTTCCGAAAACAGTAACATAAAGTGATGATCTTAAATTGAGCAACGATCACAGCTCTTGCAAACAAATTATAAAATTACTCACATTCAAGGGCAAACGTAAATCATATCATTTACATTTTAAAAAATTAATCAAATCAACGAAATGTTAAAATTAGAAAAAGATCCATAAAGGGTTTGCCTCATTTTGCACAAGAAAAAAGAAAATCTCTCAAATTGTTCTCTTTCATCAAAGTTAATATAATATTAATAATGATAATGATAATAATAATAATAATAATAATATTACTAATAATATTACAGGTGTAGATCCAAACTCATATGGTCTTGCGGAGATGGCTTGGACTCATAAACAAACCTGGTTTGCGAGCTCGAGCCACTAACCTGTGATATTGGTTTCAAATCTTCAGCAGAAGCAAACAATGGCAAGGGATTCATCGAACTCTCACGGTTATTAAAACTAGCATGGCTCTGAACGGCAGGGATTCGCCACAAGCCCAAGGGACTGCCATTGATGGGTGCTTGATGAGAATACGAGTCATGGCTTCCGTAAAACCTAGCATTAGTAGAATGATGAGCGGTGCTACTCCATGAAGGGTAAGTGATGTTATGAGCGGGAGCCGAGCCGAGCCTGTAGTTCATCCAGCTATAGATGTGAGCATCGGAGAGGGAATTATGCACCATCGCTGACTGCAGATGCGCGCGCTTAGCGTGCTGGCGCTCTCTTTTGTGAGCGTTTTGATGGCCACCTAAGGCTTGAGAAGTGGGGAAGTTTCGGCAACAGTAATGGCACTCAAACCTCCGATTGTTATCTACATTACAGTCATTCTCTTTGACCATTGTTTCTTCATTAGTCTCAGCTGATTCAGACTCATCATTACCGGCCCCGGTGGTTGCCGTGTCGCCGCCGAATTCGATACCGAAAAGGCGAATGCCCTTTTCTTTAACGGGGGCAGGGCGGATAAAGGGAAGCTGAGAGAATGATTCTACGTTCATGAAGTCGTGAGTTTCTTTCTCAGCAGCCTTTTCCATTTGATGTAGGAAGATCAACTTAACCACAAAAACAAAAAAGGGTTTGGCCTCTTTGGCTTAGGCTTATTATTAACTTGTATGAACTGTAAAGTTAAAGGGGAAATGGAGAGCCGAAAATTAAAAGATGGGAATGAGAAAATGGGGGCGAGAAACAAGGGAATGGTGGTGGGTCCTATAAAGGAGAGAATTAGGAATTAATAGAGGAAGAAGAGGAGGTGTGATACATGAAGAAGAAATAGAAATGGAAATGGGGCAGAGGCTGAGGCTGACCCTGACCCTGACCCTGACCCTGACCCTGACCCTGACCCTGATGAGTGATGACCCATATTATATTATCTGAGAGCGAGGGCTGACAAAGCCACAGCCCACAAGTTCTGCTCAGATTTGAGAGTGGCTTATGCTCCGTTTGTTTCGTTTGGCTTCTCAAAGTACCATTCATCTTTTGCTTCCTTTCATCACTTATTTTATTTTTAATTAATTTCATTTATTTATTTATTTATTTTGTGTTTTGGAAGGTTCTGCACGCTCATTCCTCCTAAGATTTTGATAATTTTGTTACCAAATTAGGATATGAGCTTTTGTAAGAATAAATACAT
Source organism: Ailanthus altissimus (assembly GCA_946807835.1). Taxonomy (NCBI): domain Eukaryota; kingdom Viridiplantae; phylum Streptophyta; class Magnoliopsida; order Sapindales; family Simaroubaceae; genus Ailanthus; species Ailanthus altissimus. Next base: position 1,166,194 of record OX327709.1, read on the forward strand.
ATATATAATTAGTGATTAATAAAAAAATAATTTAATGTTCTTCCTTTATTTGAAGGGAGAGTAGATATAACTAAAGTACCCAAATGTGTATTATTGTGTATCCTAAGGAACATTAATTCTAATCTTAATTATATGATAATAACAAGAACAACATCAACCTCTTATATTAATTAATGGAATTATCATAATTATTATTGGTTATTATTAACATTACTATCTTGTGTTAACATGAAAATGATTGAAAAACAATAGAGAAATTTTTTTAGCTATTTATAATTTTTATAGCCAATTATCAAACTGGAGGTTAATAATGAAAATAGGGCATGTACAAATTTTAATAAGTAATGTTAAGTATCATAAAATGTATTTTTAAAAAAATGTGTCAAATAATCATTGAGTGATATAAAAGTGAAAATTTTGAAATCATTCATTAAACCATTTCATTAATTTAATAGTTGCTTAACATATCATTTTTTTAAATACAATTTAAAATACTTAGTATTACTTAATTTTAATGATATGAAGAAAGATCTTTTAACTGTGTTGGGTAATGAAAGGGCTAACCCTAGATTTTACAGGGATTATTTTCTGCAGCAGAGATCCAAATACATGATAACCCTAATCAAATGATATTCATTAATAACTTAGATATGCATTTTTTTTCTTTAATTTCTTAGGTTGTAACTTGTTAAATCCAATAATATTGCTCGTTGATTAGAATTAATATCTTTAAATAAAAAAGATCAGATAGATTAATAAGTTTCAGTTATAAGATTTTAACTATATAACAACAAATTGTTTGCTAACAAATAAAGTCAATTAGTTCATATATAATTTAATGTCTTTTAATTTTTAATTTCAGTATTAACTTGAGGAGATCGCGATAGTTAAAGGAAAAATATCGCAATAATTAAATAGTATTTGAATAAATGAGTGTCAATCGATTTAATTGACAAGGTCTCTTGAACGAAAATAAGAATTTTAGGGTTTTAAACCCCGTTTATACTAAAATTGAGAAGAGTTCAGTTTATATTTAATGCAATAAAAAAAATAGGGTTAGATTAAGACGTGTGCTTAAAATATGGGGTTATAAAATGCTTAACGTATTAGATATTCATAGGAAATAAACATAAGTCTCTGAGCTATCAAAGATATAAATAATGTTACTCTCAAAATGTGTTTTCAAATTATTAATGGGAGCAATTTTCTTCTTTAGTACTTATTATTATGATGTTAGCAGAAGAGCCAGTTATCAATTCAATAAGTTGCAGCTTATAGGACCACGGCTGGTGTCATGAAGAAAAAATTTATAAACGAATAAATAAATAAAAATAAAAGAAAAGAAAAGGACATTTACGTCAAATAATTAATATTTTAAATTCGTATTTTAAAACATATGAACATACATAGGCAAATAAATTGTCATGTATTTTAAATTTTATTGTACTACTCTCATTCTAATTCAATCTTCTCTTTTATCCTTTCTTTATCCCTCAATTCTAAATAGTATAATAATAATAATAATAATATACATTCAAATGATATCTTAAATTTTTTTATTTCAAATAACATGTTAAACAATTATTAAATGATAAAATAGTATAATAAATAATTTAAAATTTATACTATTTTATCACCAAATGATTACTTAACACTTCAATTTAAGATTTAAAATTTAAATACAATTCAAAAAATATAACATTACTAAACAAAGAAAAATAGTCTCATAATATTATTTTATACATGTTCAATGTTTTCATAGAAAATTGTCCCAATGTCAAGACTAAAACTAAGCCTAAATCCACCGGAGATGACCCAGATGGTCACCTATTATTACTCAAGATGAGACGGGAGCCTCTTCGCTACCAATTCTCAAACTCTAAAAAAAGTGTTATAAAATATTTTTGAGCATGTCAAATCACCATTGACGAGACCTAATTTTTCTTAATTTTTGTTACAAGAGAATCAAAACCATTAAACAAAGTCCACTTTAGCACAACTTGACAACAAATGCCTAGTTTCAATTCTTAAAATATAAATTCAAAACTTGTTAATTTTTTATTGTTAATTTATATTTTTACCTTGAGAAAATTTATTTTTTAGTCAAAGTAAATTTGATATATCAACAACAAACAGCTAGATAAAAGAATGCTATATCATATAGATGTGTTTGATAAAAAACAAGAATATATATAAATATATATACAAAATGTTGATATATAAAGATAATATAAATGATCAATTATTATCATCACAATCAGCTCATGATCATCAGACAATATATATATATATATGCATGCATGCAAATTTTATTGTTGTATTTATATGAGAATATATCCAAAAAGAAGTACCCTCTTTCTATATTTTTTTTTATTATTATTATATTTATAAGTTTTTTATTTTTTGCTGGGGGTTTGAAAGCGAAGGAGCATCACACTCTTTTTCTGTAAGCATCCGTCTGCTTCTTCCTCTTGGAACTCAAAACAAAAACAAACCCACGTTAGTAAATTAAGAAACTTGTAGAAAGATTGAGATTTGAGAGAAAAAGAAAAGAAAATGACCCAATTACTTTAAATTTTCTTGCTCTTTTTCTCTCTCATTTTCTCAGAAAATTACATAGATCAAGGGAGGGTGTTTTTTTTTTTTTTTTTTTCTTCTCTTTAATTATTCTCTCTCCAGGACCAGGTACTAATAGTTGGTGTTGGTTCTTTATAGCTGTTGGCTATTTTATATCTGTTTGCAGGGATCCTCCAGCAAAGTGGTCCTTTAATAAAATAAAATAGAAAATCCACAAAAACAAAAAAGGAATTGTTAATAACCAGATTGTACACGAAGAGAGAAAGACAATTGCAATCCATCATCTACCAATTATCTCCCTTAATTTTATGCTAACGAAGGACCGCTACTCTCTCTTTAATATCCCTTTGCTTTATTATTTTTCTTTTAAATTTTTTCCGTTTAGGTAAAACATTTTAATTTGTGTCCAAGTTTTTATTTTTAAATAAATTATTCTATAATATTGAAAGTTTTTGACGATATTAATAATGTGATCATTTATATTGATTAAATTTAATTTTTTAATTTGATCAAATAATTTAAATTAATTTTTATATTATATTATAACTATAATCTTAGTATTATAGAATAAACTTTATTTTAATGCTACTGTTATTGTACTTTTTTAATTAGAAATATATAATAAAGTAAAAGATAAAAGTTTTGTTTAATTCTCTTTACAAAGAGTTTGGAGACTTTTTTTTTCTAACAACTATCGTTTTTAGAGGATTACAAGTTCGAATTTACCTATAAAAAAAAAGGTAAAACGTTTGCAATGAAAATTGTTCATTTATATGCCATAATCAAGAATGTTATCAAATTAAAACTATTAAAGTTTTAATGATTCAACAATTTTATTTGAATAAGAATTATAAAAAATATTAAAGAAAAAAATTACAAAAAATTTAAAATATATGAGACAAACATAAAAAAAATTTAGGATGTGTAATATATGAAGAAAATAAAATGGGACGTAGAAATGTAAAAAAATGCGAGAAAGATAAGGACTAGTAGTCCAGGCCGTGGCACTAAAAACTCGTAAACACTGCGTTATAACTAACACCATAACGCTGACCACCCAACATCGCTGCCCTAGACTTGGGAAAATTCGTTTTGATTTTAATTTTTTGGGTTAGATAAAGTTTTGGACTCTTAAAATACGTAAACTATTATTTCAATTAGGATTATAGTTAGTATGCATAAAATAACTTTTATATAAATTTTTGTAAACTCTTTAATTTAAAAATTAAGTATTAAGAGAAACTTTAAAAGAGAGAAGAACTAGGTAGACACTAAATGTATATGTGCACTAGAGTGCAACTATTGTTTGAGTATTTATTATTCGTAGAAGAGTAATAGTGCACTAAAATTAGATCTTTTTAAATGTTCTTGATAGTGTTTTTTCGTAAATTCTTTAGAGAGTTAATAATAAAAATTAAGATGCTTAAATTCACCGTAGATGTAAATAATTAGTTGAACATAAGTGATTATATTGTACTTTTGATTATTTACTTTATATTCTTGTTGTTTTTATTTAATATTTTATTTATTCCGTTATGTATATAAATTAAAATTTAATGTTGAACTTAATTAAAATTCTTCGCTTAAATTTAATTTTAAAAAAATTGACAATTCCTTCAACATTACAAGAGTCAAGAGGAAAAGATGTCGTTGTCTAATACAAATTATTTAAAAAAATTTATTAGAAAAGAAAAATTAACAAAATTAAAATGTAAATATAGGAAAATGATTAAATTAAAATTAAAATAAGTATATATTAATTAAATCTCTTCGATTATATCTTTAAATTATACTTTTATTTTTTTATTAATAATATTTTTTTATAAATTGTCTTTCTAAAAACTAAAATTAATAAAATAATGATCATTTTATTTTTTTCGCATTGTTATTTTTGTCATGATATGAAAGTGATTTTTAAATCTGTTTAAGAGTCTTTTAATATTTAAATTAAAATAAAATCAATGCAACGATGGATTATTGTTAAAGTGAATCTGAAGCGTGTTTAAATAGAAGGTATGGTTAGTTTGTCTGTTAGAGTTGAAAATTTATATTAAAATAATATTAACATTACATATTATAAATTTTATTTTAAATAATAATATATTAAATAATTTATATAATAAAATAATATAAATTTTAAAATTTTTTATTATATTTTATAATTACTTATTAATTAAAGTATAATTTAAAATATAAATTTAATATGTATAGCATTATTTATTAAAAAAATACAAATCCGCCCAAAACCCTAGCTCCACCACTCGCCGCCGCCCTCCACCGTCAAAAGACCAACAAGACAGCCGTCTAAGTCCTTAGACACCGGCCTTCCAAGTTCAACTATTGCCACCACTGAGAAAAAATAGCGGCCTGAGCCACCACTGAAATCAATCACCGCCGCCGCGCGTAGGAGCTCACATCCATAATCAACCAACTATTTGCTCTCCTCTGAACAATTCTGGCCGGTTAGTATCACCGTTCCAAAAACCGGTCCGCCGGAATAATAATCAAATCTCTAGCCGCTTCTTCCTTTCGCTTCTACGACACAACCATCGTTCCCCAGCCGATGCCGTCGACGCCACTAAGCATGTTGATATAAGTTCTTTCAGATCCAACAAAACCCGATCAAATTTCGGTCACTGTTAGCCGGAACTTTTATCTACTATTAAATTATGGTTCAACCCCTCGTAAAAGTAGTTAATTATTATTTGGTCTCTAACTTAATCGTAATTGTTATTCTGTCCCAATATGAATTAGTCAATTTTCATTTTACCCCAACTTAAAAAAATATGGAGAAGGTTAAGGAGAGAAAAGAATGATGGTTTGATTTTGTGGTTCATAATTTGAAAATGAGAGTATTTTATTTTTTAGAAAAGGTGTTAAATTAGATTTTTTTCATCCTTTTTTAGCATCAAATTTAAAAAGTCGCATTTTTATTAATCCATAAATAATACATCGTGTTTTTTAAAAAAAGTGATAGATCTAACAAAAGAAATTATGAGCATAACAATCATAGTTTAATTCTTATGATATGTTTAGTTTTTAACTTAGGAGAAAAAATATCACTTGGTATTAAAAATATTCTTTTAGTAAAATTATTTTTTTGATAAAAAAAAGGATGGGAATACCTTCTACAACTGAAATTTTTCAACAATGAAAATGACAAGAATTTTTTTTTACATTCTTATCGGTCGATTAGAAGAAATAATTACAATCCAAAAATTTTCTTAACAAATATCTAAAAGAATATTTCCGACTTATTTATAATAAAAAGAGTCAAAAAAAATTTCTAAAGTACTCCAACCAAAGGAGCTTTAAGCACATACAACGTCTTTGTTGATTTCATTAGATTGAATAATAGATAAATCAGTAGACTGAATAATAAGAATCATTAAAAGATTCTTCATTGCAAAAATAAAAATTAATAAGATTAAAATATAAATATGGCAAAATAATTAAAAATCAAGATTTGTCATATTAAACATATATCATTCAAATTTCTTCAATTGTATCCCCAGATCATTTAATTTTTTTTATTTATTTCCATTAATAATGCTTATCGTTTTATATAAATCTAGTATTTCTAAAAACTAAAATTAACAAAAGAGTGATAGTTTTATTTTATTTTTTTCATATTATTATTTTCGGCAGAGTCCACACATGCATGTATTCAATGATCCTATTACTAAACTATGTACATGAAAAGAAAAAAATTGTTATATGAATTTCTTGCTCAATAATGTTTCAATTGCTACACAGATTTGAGAGCATCATCATTTCATAGAATCTAATGAGTTAGGGTTTTGAAGTTAATCAATCCATTCTATAAAAGAATTAAAGAAGAAAGAAAAAAGTGTATGATCCATTTATTGAAACAAAATTTGTTATTTGTCATATATAAACAAAAGGGAAAATGGAATGAGATAATTATCTCATCTGTCAACAACTCAACCCTTTTTATTTCTTTTCTTATTTCACTTGTTCCAAGAACTAAACCATTCCAGCTTTTTCTTTTCTTTTTTCTGTTTTTGTTACCATTCGTTAGGTTAAATGACACTTTCTCTCCCCGATTGAGTAATCAGAAATCTCAGTACCCTGTAGATTTGCATATGGGAAATTATTTGAAATGGGTAAATTTAATGATATTTTGTTTTTTTTTGGGTAGTATGTCTTCAAATTCATTCAGATTTGCTTTATTCCTGCTGCATGCTTGACTCGTTTTTGCAATTATTCTTGGCCCAACAGCCTCACAATTGTTCATTACAATTCTCCCTTTCTAGCTTTGCCATCCCATGACAAGTCACTATCTCTTTCTTTCTCACTCTCTCCCTCTCTCATGTAATAATTTTCTTGAGCTTTTTCATTTAAGTGCTTTTTCTTAGACGACTTTGCTCTGAGCCCCATTTGCACATTTTTTAGCTTTGGATTTAATGGAAGTACTTCTTGATTGATTGCACCATCTCGACATATTGTGGCCCCCCACTAGCTAACTCTCCCACCACCGCCATCGAAACATGCCCTTAAAAATCATATTACGATTCAGAAGTCTAAACCTAATAAAAATTATATCTTCTTTTAATGTTAAAAGAAATCTATCCTAATTCACTCGAACCCTTTCACCAAGATGAAAAGAAGAGGTGACAACTACTCTATTATAAGATGATTTCATGATAATCTTAAACTGTTGTGAAACTAAAAACCGACATCGTTTTTAACCTAAACAACAATATATAACTAAGTTAACCTTTTTAAAATATGTAACCATCCATACTTTGACAACGATACTTTTAATTTGTAACCCTAAAAGAAGAAGAGAAAAACAACAAAGAACAACTATTCTTTCTTTCATTCATTCAATTCTAAACTCTCTTTCTTTGCCATTAAAGTCATATTCACATAGGCTGTGGGTTGCAGGGGGACCATCTTAGCTTTCAATTAATACTTCAATGCAACTGAACCACCAACTTTATATGCCCATCATAAATCAAAATTATAATCTGATGTGAACCCCAACTTGCTGTTTCATTTCCCCCATATTGTTGATATGGCAACATCCTATGCGCGACGTTTCATATAGACTTTAGATAAACACAGACTTTTTTTTTCTCATATAATAAATAGCTTCTTCTGTTGCACAGCTAAATAAAACCAGCTTCTGATGGATTTTGACTATGTGACACGAACTTGTAGACTCCTTTTATAACTGTTTGTACGTGTTTGGTTGAGCCTTTTTACCGGACAAATTTTTTTTTAAATATCAAAAATTCTTTTTAAATATTTTTTATAACCTTTGATTACAATTGAAGAAGAGTTCTAAAGGTTAAAAAAGTTATTTATATCTACTAGTAAAAACTCAAAATTTGAACTTTTAAGAGTCGAATTTTTTGAACATTTTTTTTATATTTGTCTATTAACATATTTATTCTAATAATATTTTTTTAATTTCATAGTATACCCTTAATAAAAATAAGCTATATTCAAATAATATATTTTTAACATTTTATTGAAAGTTACCATATATTTATATTTTTGCAACTATCATATCTTTATAAGACTCTACAAAAAAAAATTTGTCATGGGTACATAGTATTTTATTTTTAATTTTTATACCAAACAAAATAATTTTTTGAATTTTTTATTGCTATTACTAATTTTACTTTAATTCTTATAAATTTTTATTTATTAATTTTTAGAGTTTTAATTATTTATATCATTATTTCACAATGATTGTAAAATTAAATTTTATCACGAATCTCTTTTGTGTTGTCTATAAAAATATGTTAATAAATTTTAAATTTTATGCTATGTAAAAAAAAGATTTGAACCGTTGAAAATTTGAGATGTAAAGTTTATTAAATATCTTTTTAGTAATTTAATAATAAATAAATATTTTAACAATGTGTAATCAAATGTTTTACGACTTTGATAGAGTTTTATTAATTAATAACTAAACGATCAATAATTTTTTTTTAAAATTTTATATTTAAAAAGCCCAACCAATCGAACTCCAAACATAATTAATTAATTACAAGTAAAATCAATAGGAAACATCAACTTTTTTTCTATACTTTCTTTTTGTCAAATTTGGTAAAAACTAATTATTAGTTCGATATTTCAGCACACAATTAATTGTCGGTCAACTGATTTTTCACCAAAAGGACCAAAAAGAAATGGTAAAATTAGTCGTTAAGCTTCTAGGGTTTTTGCATGAAAAAAACAATTCTTAGGGTTTGGAAGATTTTACCTTGACCCCACTTCATTTATTCTTTCTTTGGAATATATACCCATAAAACATTTGCTTGCATAACAATCAGTAGTTTGTTTTCTTTTGGAAGTGGGGTTGAAATTGAAATTGAACATGACTGTAATGCAATAATCTTTTACTATAATTCATATGTTTCAGTAACCTTTCTAAAAAAATCGCCAGCAGTGACAAAATTTTGATTTGGATATGAAGTAAATGTGGAGTGTCATTTGATGTATCGAACAAAGAGCCATTAAATGTTCGGTATATGTGACAGAATCTCATTTGGAACTTAAAGATCATCATGTGATCTTGCACATTCGTCCAACGAAATAGTCACCGTCCTAAGAAACCTTAATTCTCGATCCAAAACTAGTAGAAACCAAAGCATCTGATCTGGCTATGGCTTTGAACATAATTTCAATATATCTTATGGCTTTGAACATAATTTCAATATATCTTTGTGTTTGTAGAGAATAATAGAGTACAAATGAAATATTTTTATTAATACAAAACTTATAACATAAAATTTAAAAACTCTCACTCTTTCTCACTTACAACACAAGATTCACAATTCAATTCTCACAAACTTTTTGTTGAGCTTATTATTTGTTCAACTCTTTAACACTCTAAACTCTCAACAATTAATCAAAAAATTGATCAATTTTTTATTTTCAACTTGCTTACTTGTAAAACTAAATGAGGGAGGGGGGGTATTTATACTTAGTTTCAACAAACCAAAACCACACAAATAAAATAATGTAAAAATTTATTAACCACACAAGTTTATAATACTTATCTTCTTAATTATTAACTTAAAATATCTTACCTAATCTAGAAACTTCAAGAATTGGGCTTGTAAATATTTGAGCTTTATCTTGAGCTTGATGTTATAATTAATTTAATTTAATTTGGTGTTGTAATTTTAATACTCCTCCTCAACACCAACTTCCATTCTTCTGACCATGTTGAGTTGTCTTCGAAACTTTTCAAACTTATCAATATTCAAGCCTTTTGTGAACAAATCAGCCACTTGATCTTCGGTCTTAACATACACCAACTCAATTTCTTCTTGTAGAACTTTCTCTCGGATAAAGTGATAATGCACCTCCACATGCTTTGTTCTTGCATGAAAAACTGAATTTTCTGCCAAACAAATTGCTGACCGATTATCACAATATATTGACACTTTATAATCTATTGGCTGATGTAAATCCTTCATCAATTGCATTAACCATGTACTTTCTTAAGCTGCCATTGCTGTTGCTCTGTACTCAGCTTCAGTAGTTGACAATGATACAATCGGTTGCCTTTTACTGCACCAATATACTGTTCCTGAACCAATCTTAAAAAAATACCCAGTAGTCGAACGTCGTGTGTCATGATCTCCAGCATAGTCAGCATCACAATAGCCAACTATTTTACAATCTTGGTCTTTTTTATAAAAGAGATCATAGTTAATTGTGCCTCTCACATATCTCAATATTCGTCGAGCTGCTTCTAAGTGAGGTTTCTTAGGATTTTGCATGTATCGACTTATTACTCCAACTGCATAAGAAATGTCTAGTCGAGTCAATGTCAAATAGATGAGACTTCTTACCAGTTGTCGATACATAGTTCCATCTTCTAAATCCTTTCCTTCATGACCGCACAACTTGGCATTGGCTTCTAGCGGTGTTGAGTTAGGCTTACACTCTAGCATCCCAAACTTCTGCAATAAATCTTTGGCATATTTTTGTTATCCTAGAAAAATCCCTTCTACTGTCCGAGTGACTTCAAGCCCAAGGAAATGTTTAAGTTGTCCAAGCTCTTTCATTTGGAAACGAACTGCCAAATTCTCTCTTGTTCGACGAATCTCTTCTTCATTATCTCCAGTGATAATTAAGTCATCCACATATACTAACATAATTGCAAGTTTCTTTCCATTAACTTTGACGAACAAGTTCGAATCAGCTGGTGCTACAAAGTAACCACCATGTGTTAGAAATTCTCCAATTTTATCATATCACACCCTTGGAGCTTGCTTTAATCCATACAATGCTTTTCTCAATTTACACACATAATCAGGATGAATTTTGCTTTCAAATCCAATTGGTTGAATCATATAGATCTTCCGATCTAACTCTCCATGTAGAAAAGCATTCTTTACGTCCATTAGCCACAATATCCAACCTTTGCTAGCTGCCAATGCAAGTAGAACTCGTACTGTGGTGATCTTGGCTACTGGACTAAACGTTTCATCATAGTCTAGTCCATACTGTTGAGAAAATCCTCGAGCTACCAAACGAGCTTTATACCTCTCCACCGATCCATCAGGATGTCTTTTGATCTTATACAACCACTTACAAGATATAGGTTTCACATCCTTTGGCTTTGGCACTAAATCCCAAGTTTGATTTTGCTCCAACGCTATGATTTCTTCTTCCATAGCTTTAATCCATTCAGAGCTCTGTGATGCTTCTTTAAAAGTCTCAGGTTCCTTAACATTTTCCTTTTTCGCCATAGCCGCATTAGCATATTTGGGATTAGGCTTTCATATTCTTATTGACCTTCGAGGATGAGACTGAGGGGTTGCGGGTTCTGCTCCTTTATATTTGGCCTCCGTTGTTGGTTGTTGATAGATGCCAGTTTGCCAAGGACTTTGAGTTGTCTCTTGCTCGGTGTTATCATCACCGCTTCCATTATCAAGGTCTTCTTGACTTGGTCGAATTTTAACAATTTGTTCATCTATCTTTTGTTGTAGTCGTTCTTCTATTTCTTTTGAATCTGGAAGCTCTTCTTTTTGTGGCGACCACCATGAAGATGCTTCATCAAACACCACATTCCTTGATGTGTAGCACTACTCACTAGTAGGGTCATAACATTTACATTCTTTGCGCTGGTTCTCATATCCAACAAAGATACACCTGATTGCCTTTTTGTCGAATTTATTTCTCAAGCGATTTGGCACAAACACATAGCATATACAACCAAATACTCGAAAATGACTCACTGTAGGTTTCATATCCCACAACCTGTCAAAGGGTGATATGAACCCTAACTTTGGTTGAGGAAGCTTATTAATCACGTGTGCTGCAGTCTTCATTCCTTCGGCCCAAAATCTTCCTGGTACATTTTTTGCGTGCAACATACTTCTACAAATCTCTGCAAGATGCCGATTCTTCCTTTCTGCAACACCATTTTGTTGTGGCGTGTTGGCACATGTGAACTGATGTTGTATACTATTTTCTCGAAGATATTGTGAGAACTCATCAGAGGTATATTCTCCTCCATTATCTGTGCGGAGACAATAAATCTTCTTTCCGACTTCTCCTTCAGTTGTTTCTTTAAATTCCTTGAACTTCAAAAAAGTATCTGATTTTTCCTTCATAAAAAAAACCCATACATATCTTGAGAAGTCATCAATAAATGTCACCATGTACCGTATACCACTAATTGATGGCTACTTGACAGGTCCAAACACATCAGAGTGAACCAACTCCAGTGGCTCCTTAGCTCTAAACTTTGACTCCTTATATGGTAGTTGATGTGCCTTGCCATACTGACATCCCGCACATACTGTATCCACTCTTACATCAAGTTGAGGTAGACTCTTAAGCATTGCCTTGTTCATCATCACTTTTAGTTTATGATAACTTACATGTCTCAATCGTGCATGCCACAAATCTACTGTCTCATTCTTTCGAGTCTTGTCTACATAAACTGACTCTGCTGATAGTACATAGACTGACTCTAGTCGTCGTCCTTCCATTGTTGGTATTCCTGTGATTCTTAAATCTTGGTACACCTTAACATCTTGTGGACCGAACAAGACATAGTGTCCAAAAGATGTTAACTGTGATACTGACAATAGATTTTTTTTCATGTCGGGGACATGATAGACATCTTGAAGTGTTACCTTACTAGAACTGTAACGAGGTGCAAAGACTGTGTTACCGATGTGAGTTATAGGCAATCTTGAGTTGTTGGCTGTCACCACCACGTGACTTCCTTTGTACTTAGTCATATCTTGAAGCTTTTCTTCGTCACCAGTCATATGATTTGAACATCCTGAGTCAATGATCCAATCATTTTTATAGTCAATCCGTCCAGGCATTATCACGAGAGTGATAGGTCTTCTTCCTCTATAGCGACAAACGCTTCAGCATCCCATTCATCTTCACTTTTTCTTTCTGAGTTTGATGTGGTAGCATTACCCTCAACAAACCTTTTCTTAGACCAACAATCTTTTGCCATGTGTCCTATTTTTCCATAATTGTAGCATTTTTCTTCAAACTTTTTCTTTTGGTTGAACTGACTACCATTGCCGCGAGCCCTCCATACTCCCCCTGTTTATGAGCTACCTTATTGGTGATAACTTTTTATCTTGTCATCATCTCTTTTAGATCCTTCACCAGCACGTCGTTTAAATCGACCTTTCCTTTTGTCAATGTAGAGTGCTTCTTCATCGCCTTTTAAAGAGATTCCACCCATTTGCTTGGTAATCGCTTCTTGATCAGCAAGTAAATTTTCAAATTCAATGAGAGATGGTTAGGTTGGCCAGCCTTGTACAGCAGTAACAAAACTTCTATACTCGGGCCTCAAACCATGGATAATAATTCTTTTCATCCTAGTTTCAGCAATAGCAGCGGCAGGATCTAACTCAGATATTTCACGACACAAGCACTTTACCTTTGTGAAGTATTGGTTGATCGTCATGTTGTGTTGTGCAATTGACAACAGTTCATTTTCTAGAAGCTGTAGTCGCATGTTATTTTTCTTTGAGAAGAGTAATGTGAAAGTGTCTCATGCTTCATTTGGCGTCTTGGCCTTCTTTATGTGCTCTAACATTTCTTCTTCAACTATGGTCTTAATGGCGAACATAGCCTTACTAGTTTGTATCTTCCACTTCTTTAAAGTGGCTTCGTCTGTTGGCTGCTTTACTTCATTCCCGCCAACGACCTCCCAAAGATCTTGGCCTTGAAGGTAAGACTCCATCAACATCACCCATGTATTATAATTTTGGTTGTTGAGCTTCTTAATTCCTCCAACGACTTGAAGGTCACCCATCGTGTTGGCAGTACCTCAGTAATACCAAATAAGTTTTGTTAACAAACTTGCAGAGTCACAGATTATTCATGACACACAGAAGCTCACTCACTCACAATTTCTAGAAATCCTTTCTGATGTAGAAGATCAGTCAAAGCTGCAACCACAGAGCATACTCAGAATTCTTAGAAATCCTACAACTTGAGCAGTCCTAAACAGTCCCGCTCTGATACCAATTGTAGAGAAGAATAGAGTACAAATGGAACACTTTTATTAATACAAAACTTACAACACAAAATTTAATAACTCTCACTCTTTCTCATTTACAATACAACACTCACAACTCAATTCTCACACACTCTTTGTTGAGCTTATTATTTGCTCAACTTTCTAACACTCTAAACTCTCAACAATTGATCAAATACTTGATCAACTCTTTATTCTCAACTTGCTTGCTTGCAAAACTAAATGAGGGAGGGGGGTAGTTGTACTTAGTTTCAACAAATCAAAACCACACAAATAAAATAATGTAAAAATTTATTAACCACTCAAGTTTATAATACTTATCTCCTTAATTATTAACTTAAAATATCTTACCTAATCTAGAAACTTCAAGAATTGGGCTTGTAAATATTTGGGCTTAATCTTGGGCTTGATGTTGTAATTAATTTAATTTAATTTAGTGTTGTAATTTTAACAGTGTCTTCTTGCTAACACCCCTTCCTCTCTATCTCTCTCTCCATCTCTCTTTAACAATCTACTTTATGGTTGCAGCCGTGGCGCCATTGATGATTTGTCTGGTTTTGGCACAAAGAGAAAGGAAAAGAAGAGTCGTTATCTTGTTATTCCTCATCTGCCTTTCCTTTCCCATTAGGTGGCCCATGAAAGCAACATTGACTCTCAGAACTCATGTCTTAAGCCTCCCACTTTCCTCTCTTTCTCTTTCTCTCTCTATGTGTGGACCAGATAAGCTTGACGTAGAGAGAGCTCCTAATTTCTGTTTATAAGATTTTTTTCATTGATAGTAAAGGTTATAAATATATATATCTGTGTATATATATATATATATATTAATTTTGTAATTTCTCAATTTTGCTCGTTATAATGAATAATGTTGTTCACTAAATCATTATTTTTTATGTATATGAAACTGTAAGTCAAAGTCATAAATTTAAACAATGTGTCCACATTTCAATTTAGAGTGACATATAATGTGATTTTCAAGTGGTGGTGTGTTGTCAAAACATGTGTCGAGTGGTTATTGGTGAGTACTGGGGCGAACTCTGCAAATGGACTACAGAGGATTAAAACTAAATTAAAGATGTGGATGGCTAAAGAAAAGAGGGGGAAAAGGTTGATGATCAGAGTTCAGAAATTCCTGTTGGCTCTTCCATCAAATGTCATGACTTCACATTCTGAAGTGATCACGAGTTCTTAAAACCCCCAAATTTAGTGTTTTGGTTTGATCATAAAGAAGATATTTTAGCAGATAATAACGGAAAGGAAGAATGTGGATACAAGAAGTTACAAGAAAAAAAAAATCGCAAGTGGAGATGAGATTGAGAAAATGAAAGCCCACCATTTCTTTCTTTTTTAAGGATAAAATTTAAAGCTGCAAAACCATCAAAACATGAATACTTAAATTTTCTTTTAAAAAAAGTCTTAAGTGCTTTCAATATATTGCATTATTTTAACTGAATTCATACTATGTATATTTTTACTTTTCTATTTAACTTTGATTTACGAATCTAAGGGTTCATATGATTGCAATTTAACATGTAATTTAACATGTCAGGTTATAGGATAAATGTTGAAGTTTTTAGTCTACACTTTATAAAAATTTTAAATGCTTTGTGAAAGACTTTTAATTACAAATAAACAAAAAAAAAATTACACAACTAAAAGATAAACAATTATACACCCAAAAAAACACAAATAATATATGTAGTTCGATAATAACTCTTTACATCCACGGTAGATCTCAATTACGTGTCAACTCTTTTTTAGTTTTTAATTCAAAATTAAACTCAATCTTAATTTTGAACCATCAATTTTAACAAACCTCTACTCGATTCAATATAGCTCTTCAAGAAGCCTTTCAGGATCTATTTACACCATCGCTCAATTATCTAGCGTTAGTGCTAGTTAAGTCATTGTCTAAACTTAACTCCTTTTGAGCTTGCAACTTCGGTCTCCAAAAATACGAATGCTTTATGCTTAGGGTAACCTTTTTATTGTGATCTCCCATATGGCGTTTGACACCATCACAATACCTTTATGGCTTAATTTTGCTAGCAATTCCCTTTTCATACATTCTCTTTCGATCATTGTCACCACGATGAGTTTCTCTCCAATACTACCTCTTTGTCTGCATTCTCTCAATAACCCCTGTTGAGCTACCCATAACATTTTCATCAAGCACATATAACCCTTTGTGCTTCTCTCTTTCCATTATCTCTATTTTTTTTCTTACTTTGTATGAATATCTGTCTTGATCTAACATTCCTAAAGATATTAAGTTCCTTCCAACTTCATAAATGTGCCTTACATTAAATAACTCCCTAACTTTTCTATCATGCATCTTTATCCTTATGTTACCAATCCCCATAACTTTACAAGTCATATCATTACCATTAGTATTTCATTACTCTTAATGAATATATAATTGATAAACAAAGACCTATTATGATACATATAATAATTACAACCAAAATCAAGTATTCATTCACCAGCATATTTCCCATAAAAAACTATCAAAGATTTTGTAATTTTCAAATCTTCTTCATAGACTATTATAGCCATTCCACTATTCTTTGCCTTTTTTTTTTTTGACAATCTCTCATCAAGTGCCATTCCTTATTGCAATAATAACACTTTTTGAATCTGCCACACTGATAATTATTTTTATCTCTTCCTCTTACAGCTCATCCTGTTGAACTATTAGATTTTGATATCTTTTTTTAATTTTTTTTATAGTTTAACAAGGTTTAATATTAGTCACCCTTAAAGTTTCCCTATCATACATGAGTGTATCTATAAAGTGCTCATAACTTGGAGGTAAAGAACACAACAAGATAATTATTTTATCTTTATCCTCAATCTTGATGTCAATCGTTTCAAGATCTATGATCATTTTATTAAAGACATTAATGTGGTCTTTCATTGAAGTTCTTTCAGCTATAGACAACTGATATAAGTTTTTCTTGGTATACAAATGATTTTCCAAGGACTTCGTTGTATAGAGGGTGTTAAGTTTCTTCCAAAGACCTAATGTCGTATTCTCTTCGGCGATGGGTTGTATTCTCTCCACCCCTTTCTGAACTTCATAACTCAATAACAGAATTACAGTACCATGGGTCTTCTTCTAAATGGTCTCCCTATTTGACTCGAATCTAGGTTTTGTCAGTTTCTTCTCTTTGTTGGTTATTGCTTGAGTTTCTCAAGGTTGAATATAACCCTTGACTCACCAATAGAGTCATAATCTTCACCTTCCACAAATTGAATTCATTATACCCATTGAATTTCTCAAATTCATACTTGTGATTTGTCATGATTAAATAACTTGTGCTCAGCAATTGACCTTAACCTTGTCTCTGATACCATTTATTGAGAGTTTTTAACGTGCACTCTAAAAACCTTTTAAGTATTTTGTAGAAGACTTTCAATCATAAATAAACAAGAAAAGATTACACAACCAAGAGATAAACAATTACATACACTAAAGAAATCACAAATAATATATGTAGTTCGACAATAACAGTCTATATCTATGGTGGATCTCAACCACGTGTCGACTTTTCATTGGTTTCCAATTTAAAATTAAATTCAATCTTGATTTTGAATCATCAATTACAATAATTAAAAACAATTTTATATATTCATAACTATGTATCCACAATTTTCTAATTTAGTAGCTTCTTTTTTCAATTTTAAATTTTCTTGGCGCATTAGGAATACTTGGGTGGATTATAAGAATTCTCTCTTAAAGTATAAAATTTTTTTAAGGTAATTATGTTTATGGTGAAGATATTAGGATTGCAAATATAATAGCAAATTTGAGTTTGAATTTTTCTAACTTTACTTGGTTTGATGATCCTCCTCTTTAAATTTAGGATCATCGTTTTAAGGATGTTGAAATTTTCTTAACAATAATTTTTTTTAATATTTTAGTCTTAGTTTTCGGTTTTTTTTTTTCAAGGGCCTTTTCCTCCCCTTAATATTATACTGATTTTCTTTTATATAATAAATATCCTCACCTTGTCTAAAAAAATTAATGATTTAGATTGCAATCCTAATGTAAAGATAAAAAATTTACAAGTATATTAAAGTTTTTAAAAAAAAACCACCATAACTCTCCTAAGTTTTTTTATAGAATAAAGCTATACTTATATAGTAGGGACACAATTTTTTTATAGAGTAATGTTATATTTATATAGTAGAGATATAAAGTTTGATCCTAATTTACGTGGCATCGTTGTATCTATTATTGATAGAGTATTTTTATGAGTGCCCATAAGGTTTGAAAAATAGTTTTCAATGCCGCTACTATTAAGAGATGCTATGGAATATTTTAAATTTTTTATAAAATTATTACTATACCCCTATTCATTATCTTTTTATTTTATTTTGGGTTATTTTGGTACTCTTTTTTTTAACTTGAGTACTAAAATAAAAAATATTTTTCACAAAATTTTATTTATTTATTATTTTTATCATTTATTTTAAATAAGTTTTTTCAATTTTGATACTCTATTTTTTCTTTTTTACTTGAGTACTAAAATAAAAAATTAAACAAAATATTTTTTATTTCTATTTTTTTAACATTTGTTCAAAATTTTAAATATTTTAATCTTAATTGAAGTTTATAATAAAATGAAATTTTAAATAAGTTTTAAAAATTAGAAATAATATATATTTTGTAAAATATATATTTTTTGTTTTAGTAGTCAAGTAAAAAAAGAAATAAAAATAACCTATCCTCTTCAATTTCATGACATAAGCTATGTAAGATCATCCAATAATTTGATTATCCATCTCATGTAAATATATAATTAATTTGGGTAGTCAAGTAAAAAAAAAAAAGAGAATTTTATATATTTACTTAATAGTTAATGAAATCTATTAATTTAGATAGTTAAAATGATAATTTTATATATTTATTCATAAAAATTATGTCTCATAATATAGTTAATTATACTTATTTCAAAATATAACTTATAATTATATATTAATTAAATTTTTTATTTTAGTACTCGACTACCAAAATTAAAAAAACAATATTTTAAATAAATGATAAAAATAAAAATAATATGTATTTTGTAAAAAAAAATTATTTTAGTACTCAAGTTTTAAAAAAAGAGTACCAAAATAACCCAAAATAAATTAAAAAGATAATGAATAAGGGTATAATAATCATTTTATAAAATAAATTTAAATATTTCATGACATCTCTCAATAATATAGGCATTAAATACTATTTTCCAACCTTAGGGGTAACCCTGATTTTAAACCAAACTTCAGGAGTACATATAAAAATACCTCATTATTGATTTGCTACTATTTTGATAAAAAACATAAAGTCGATAATTGCTTAATAAGTAATAATCATTAATTGGCGATCCATCGATTGAATATAAATTATGTACGCGTGGCACTATACTATTTTTTGTACCCTTATAAAAAAAAAGGTAATTAATAGTTTAAAAAATTAAAAAAAAAGGTAATATATATACAAAAAGAGAGAGAGAGAATTTATTTAATGGGCTACGTAACTTATTATATAGTGAGCAACACTGTCATATGTCATTATTTAATAAATCTATAACTTTTTATAACTTTTGCACAATTTATAAGGTGCTGTAAAATATTGTCATGTGTTCAGAAGTTCACCATGTGGTGAGCGACGTAGCTCATTAGATCAATTCTATAATAATAATAATAAGAGGGTGATAGTAGTTTTTATTGTTATAAATCTAACAACTTAGATTAGGAATCTAACAGGTCATATCATAAATTCATACATGTAATATTAGAACTACCTCTAAATTAAAACACATTGCATTGTGCATGGGGGCCTAAGAAATGAGCATGATGGATTCATCCATTGGCTTTTCTTCTTTGTAAAGACCCATAACTGTCAATATAAGTATATATAGCTCTTTGAACTCCATAAAAGCTTGGTGGGTTTTATCATTGTCCGGAATTGAAGAGGTTTTGGACCACATTAGGGCATCTTTTTTCAGATGTTGCATTAAAAAATGTGGGGCGTTCTAAAATTATGTGATATCCTTGGTCGCTTTCTCTTCTTTTATTTTATATATATGTTTTGTATTCATATCAATATCTAGTGCTATTATCATTTATCTTCTACTATTATTTCTCAAAATAAATGAATGTGCACACAAATATGAGAAAACATCACAACAAATAAGAGTTTCAACTATATATATCATCGTTAATATAGCAAAAATCATATAATGGAACTAAGTCTCATTCTAACTATATGATCATTGATTCTTAATGGTGGCATATTTTTTATCAAAGGATTAGTTATCATCAATCAATATTAACATGTTCAACGATCACTTTCTTTTATTTAACACGTTCCACTCTTTAACCAAATACCATGCCAAGTAGTCTCAAAACACAAAATGAACCCAGTCTCTATAGTGGAAGCAACACTCAAAGCTTTGCACTCCTCCAAAATGAACCCAGTCTCTATACTAATATGTTCAATGATCACTTTCTTTTATTTAACACGTTCCACTCTTTAACCAAATACCATGCAAAGTAGCCACAAAACACAAAATGAACCCAGTCTCTATAGTGGAAGCAATATTTAAAGTTTTGCACTCCTCCAAGATACAGCTCTACTAACTAACATGAGTTGTTTAGTTCATTGAAAGTACCTCATCACTTGTTTTGCAACTCTCTAATGGTCTACATCTGGATTACTCTGATATCATCATAATATTCCCACAATAAATATAATGTCAGGTCATATGTGGACCTGAGCATGCATCAAGCTTTCAATAACAGAAGTATATATAATTTTGATCATTTGTTCTCTTTCAAGATCATTTCACGAGTACTGATTCAAATTAAATATGTCACCCTTCATAATGGGAGCTACATTTGGTGAACAATTTTTTATATGAAATCTCTCTAAACCCTTATTGATATAGGTTTCCTGAGACAAACCCAGAATATTTTAAAATGTGTCCTTATAAATCTTAATGTTAATGACATAAAATGCATCACCTATGTCTTCCATGTCAAAATTTTTAGAGAGAAATTATTTTGCCTTATGCAGCAAACCCTTATCATTGATTATAAGCAAACTATCATCTACATATAAAATAAGAAAACAGATCTTACTCCTATTGAACTTGTGATAAATACATTAATCCATTATGTTCTCTATAAATCTAAATAAAGAGATGACATTATGAAATTTTAAATACCACTGACAAGAGACTTATTTTAATCTGTATATGAATTTTTTAAGCTTACATACTAGTTACTTACCATTACTAGAGTAGAATCTTTCTAGTTGTTTCATGTAAACCTTCTCATCTAGATCTCTATTGAAAAAGTTATTTTCACATCCATTTGTTGTAGTTGTAAATCAAAATGAGCAACTACAACAAATGGATGTGAAAATAACTCAACTAATGGCAAAATCACACAAAGGGAATCTTTCTTAAATACAGGAGAAAAAGTCTTTATGTAATCGATTCCTTTCTTTTAAGTAAATCTTTTATTAACGAGTCTTGTCTTATATCTCTCATATTGCCTAATAAGTCTTTCTTTATTGTAAAGATCCATTTACATCTATTGGTTTTCATACCATTAGACAAGAACATGATCCCAGACTCCATTTAATTTTATAGAATTCATCTTATCTTTTATGACATCATATCATAATTTTGAATTATTGTAACTCATGATTTGTGAAAAAAATTCAGGATCATTTTCGACTCCAATTTTATAGTTAAATTCTTGTAGATACTCAATATAATCACTAGGAATTATTGACTTCTTTGCTCTAGTAAATCTTCTTAATATTGTGCCAACATCTCTATAAGAGGTTTATTATTCAACTAGTTGCTCAACTATCTCTTGTAATTATTAAAAAATCTAATCTATCAAATTATCATCAACGGCTTATAGAACCTCAATGATTAGTTGTTCAACATTTGTTTGAACTTTAGAGGGGTTGTGATAACAATCAATCTATCACTTAAGCTGGAAGGTTGAGAATTTGTACGATATTTCTTAAAAATTATATTTTTAAATTGATCACACCTACTAATCAAGTCATCCTAAAAAATTTTACATTTTTGATTTCATATTCCTAGTATTCTATGATGGATAGTAAAATTTGTAACCTTTAGACCTTTTAGTATATTGAATGAAATACCCATTAATGGTCATTCGGTTCAGCTTTTGTTCTTATGGGTTGTAAACTCTTACTTTAAACAGGCATTCCCAAATGTGTATATGTCACAAAGTCAATTTCTAACCTTTTTCATAATTCAAATAATGTCTTTGGAACAACCTTTGTTGAACTTAGTTTAATATATGTTGTCGTTTTAAGAGCTTTGGTTCACAAGGTTTTCGAAAGATTAGAGCTATTAAGCATACTTCACAACATGTCTATTAAAGTTCGATTTCTTTTTTTTGCTAAACTATTTTGGTCTGGAGAACCAGGTATAGTGTATTGAGCAACTATCTTATGTTTTAGAGAAACTTCACAAATGGACCAGATGTTTGTCTATCCTTATTTTATTTACCATAATATTTTTTACCTCTATCTATTCTCGTGATCTTAATTTGTTTTCCAAATTATTTCTCTACTTAAGCTTTAAATACCTTAAAAGCATTTAATACTTCGTTCTTATTATGAAGTAAATAGAGATACATGTATTGTAAGTAGTCATTTATAAAAGAGATAAAGTATTTCTGATAATTTGAATTCATATTTAGACTACAAATATGAGAATGTATGATCTGTAATATGTCTGAACTCCTCTTGGCGCCTTTCTTTAACTTGTTGGTTTGCTTTCCTTGTATGCAATCCACACAAGTTTCAAAATTAGTAAAATCTAAAATACTAAGTACTCCATCATTTATTAATCTTTGAATTCTTTCTATGGAGATATGTCCCAATCTTCGATATCATAAAATAGAAGAATCTCCATCCAAAACGCATCATTTAATACTATTATGAATATGCATTGCATTATAAGAGGTATAATTTTATAAATTGAAGCAAAATAGATCATCAGACAATGTACCATTTCTAATAAGATCAGATTTTTAATATAAATTAAACAAAAATTATTTAAAAATTTTAAAAAATATCCCAAAGGTATAAATCTTAAAACTGAAATCAAATTTCTAGAGAAATTTAGAATGTAAAAGGCCTTATCTAAATACAAAATAAAACTACTACTTAAAGTCAAATAACATGTTCTAATTGTCTTCACATGTGAACATATCTTGTTTCCTGAATAGATGCATTGTTTACTTCCCATTGACTTCTATGTGTTTTGTAAACCCTGTAAAGAATTCAAAATATGGATTATAAACCAAAATCAATCCACCAAGTGTTGTGATTAACATCAATCATATTAAACTCATAACAAACAAATAAGATTGAATTACATTTTTTCTTAAGTAATTTTTAAAATTTTGGGCAATCGTTTTAAATTTAACATGAAAAAATAGTGATAAATAAAACTTTACAATCGATCTTTAAATTTTAGGATTACTCTTATTTTAAAAAAAAACAAAACAAAACTTAACTTACACAAGAATCATTTGTTGAACAAGAAACCTCGTAGGAACTCTTATATGAGAAAGATTAAATTCAGTTATATTTTTAATAACAAAATTAAAATCCCCTTTTAACAAATATTGCATGTTATCTTGTAAATTGATCATCCAAAGTTCATTTTTGTAGTGATCATTCTTAAAACAGTACTCGAAAAGAATTCTTTTTTGATTAGGAATTTACTTATTAATTTTCAATGATGAATTTTATATAGATTTGCAAAGATACATTAATAATGGTTGTTTTTCTCTTTAATTTGTAAAAGAGATATATTTAGTTCTCATTCCATGACTTTGTGCATGATTAAAACGAGGAAGAAGTCAACAACAAAAGTTTAAACTTCTATTTGACAACCTATATTATTGAAATAATGCTACAAAAAGAGTTAACAAAGATAGAAATGAACTTGCATTTAATAATTAATATGACTATGCTTAAACATTATTAATATGCCTTTATAAAACTAACATGGATATTACAATAAATCCTTTGCATAATATATTTAACTAAAAAAGAAAAAGAAAATTAATGCTAGCAAAGGAAGTAATATCTGAAAGTTGGGTTTTTTTAATTTCTTCAAAACTCTCATTTGCTTTTATTAACCGAAAAATTAATTTTTTTAAATTAATAAATTTTAAATTTGTCTATTGAGGGAACGATAATAGACTTATTAAATTAGGCTTCATTAAGTAGATTTTAAATTTAATTGCTCGAGGTCTTTTCTTACAAAAAGAGAGAACTCATTATAATATCGTTAGTGGTGGTTCCGACAATAATTCTCTTATGCTTAATTCAATGATCTATTGATAGATTTTTGGTGGAAAGTGTTGAAGTTTCAGAAAAATGGCATTAGTTGTTACTGTCGTCCTACTACTCTTTCAAAGTCGATTCTCATATGGGTAGACTCTAAGAATGACAAAGTAAAGGATTAGGTTATTTTTCCCTTGATTTTTGGTGTGTTTGTGATGATTTAGAATTTCAAAATTAGAGCCACTTACCTTTGCGAGTGGCTAACTCTGAAGATCACTTATCTTACGAGAGACGTGGATTGACTTTTCTTGAAATCCTTAGAATTTATTCTTTAAATGATGAACGGTACTTCTGGGGGTAATTTGGTTACTTGAGGTTTAAAATCGTTCTGGGGTGGGTGTGATTAATAGGCCTGAGCAGATCTATGAGCAAACGAACTATTCTGGATGAGCAGTAAACTAACTCGAGGGTATTCGATCTGACTCGAGATTCCTTCCGTTGATATCCCAAGCAACTTTGAAGGGTCCAAAGTGCCATTCCATTAGGATTGAATCCAAAGAGAAGGTTTGATGTGACATCTTCAAACAAAATTCTAGGATGAGCCTAGGTCTATGATCGATCCGATTTTTAGAGAACATCTTCATTAGACAATATTTATATTGACAAATGAGCTTGTTTGTGGAAATGACATGTAATAATGAAAGAGAGAGAAATCGATTCATATTATTTCTAAGTTATGTGAGTTCCACATTTAAAGGGGGTCTAAGTCTTATTGGTATCTGAATTTGGTAGTTGTAAGTTAACGAGGTTCACACGAATAATGTTCCCTCCCCACTAAATTCAATGACTGAAAATTTGGTCCACATCTTTGATTTTTGATGTTGACAAAAGAGACCATATTGAATTATATTTTACATTCAAAGTTTTATCATAATTAGCTTAAGGTATTCAGAAATTAATTGCCGCAAAATTTTAACATGCATGCTGAGTTAATTAAGCTAACATAAGCAAGCAATTTAACCAATTTTAGTTTTGCTAAGAAATTCAGAACATATGTGAATTTATTATGCAGTTTAAATATTGTTACTCACGTTTATGGGATGAAGATAAGAAATTTAAATCAAAATATTAAAGAAAAATTTATTTTTTATAATTATACTGAGAAATTTGAACTCCCAATTTCAAATTAGATGAGGCGAGAAGGTGACAACTATTAAATGATGGATTCTTTTTCTAATTCACTATTCAAAAAAATTAATTCACATTTATTAGAGTTGAAAATTTTAATTGAACAAAAAAATTAATATAAAATTTAAGTCCGCGGCAATAAAAACAATTAGATGAAAAATTATAAATTATCGAAGGAGAATTATCATCTACATGAATGAGACTTATTAAAATTATCTATATATATGTATTTATGTTAACAATTTAGTAATAAAATGTTAATAATACATCTACCTCTATTTTAATAAAAAATTTGAATTTAAATCTCTCTTCTCTTATTAAAAAAATATATATTTTACTAATATTATTCAAAATTAAATATAAAAATTTGTTTTTGAATATACAAAGAAAGAGTAACCCTGAGTAAATTTGGCCTCAATAAGATAATCTTTTCTCGAATTACTAAAATATTATATTGCTCGCGGTACCATCTTCTTCCTTCATTAAGCAGTATTATTAACATATGTTTTGCATAAATTTATCCATTTTTTGAACAATATGTTCTTATTTAAATTACCCATTCAAAATCCTAAATATATATTTAATTACAATAGAGATATACTCAATTTAAAGTCAAAAGTGTATTATGGTCTAGATTTAAAACCAAAAGTATTGCTTAGTATTATTTACACTACATCATTAAATTACATGAGAGTAATAAATAAAAAACATAAATCATTATTTTAAATAAAAGTTTTAATTTAAAGGAACTCCAACCGAAAAAATAATATTATAAACTACATAATTTATTATAATATGAGTAATACTATTACATAATTTTATTTGATTAATTTATAACTTTAGTACTATTTATAAATTAATCATGTATTTAAGTGCATATTGTGTAGCGAATTACGTTTGTGTGCAATAAATAAAATTATATATATTTTTAAAAAAAATTGTTGTACATGAGTGACTTGGCATTTCTTTGTTGTTTGAGCAGTAGTTATTGATGTTCTATAGTAGTTGATTGATAACCCCTCAAATTTAGATGCATGTGGGACTAAGTACTTGCCTTGATAATTAACCAATGCTAGCTATTTAGGGTTTTTTTCTTTTTCTTTTTTTCCTCTCATCAATGAATGGTCCTAAAACAAATTGTCTCTCTTCTTTTTTTTCCTTTCCATATGGCTTGCGAAAAACAAGAAGTCTCCTATGTTTGTTGTTTTTATCATCTTTTGTTTGCACTACTTCATCCACACACATTGTGTTGTGATAGTAGGCCCCTTGATTTGCACTTGTTGAGTGGAAGACATTGCAACCCCCCAAAAGAAACGGCATCTTACATTCATAACGGTTAGCTACCATACATTTGGGGCATTATAATGAGCACAAAATATCTTGGTGACTTTGAAAGTATGAAAGAGAAATTGTCGTTTTTACATTTTTGTTGAATTATTCATTGAATTTTTAATATTTTAAAAATTATTAATTACTTTTATTAGAGACGACAATAATCATATTTTAAAGATAAAAATAATAACAAAAATACTCATAAAAAGATGTAATTAATACTTTTTAAAATATTAGAGATCAAGTGAGTAATTCAACAAAAATATATAGAATAAATTGTCAATTTTTCAATATGAAATTTACAATCATATTGTTGAGAAAAAAATTTACAACATTGAAGATTATAAATTATAACCTTTTAAAAGTTATAAATTATATACATTTTAATTAGTAATAACCACACCTTTTAACCAAATTCGAAAATTTTCTTTTCTAAATAAAAAATTGCATGTAAAAATCAAATATAAGTTCAATTTTATAAAAATTATACTTACTTGACCATATTCTAAAAAATCTTTATATTTATATGCTATGAATTTTAACATATTACACAACTTTAATGATCTAGTTTTAGAAACCTAAGTTAGCATTTCTTTATGTTTTATAACTATTTATAGATATCCTCATTTACTTGGAAGAGGTGGATATGATTGTAGCCAATTCTCAACGGATCAAAATTCTCTTTAAGTTAAGTTTTTATTTAACTAAACATAAGCATATAATCAGTTATTGATAAAAGAAAAAATAATAAAAGAATAGATTTTAACCATCTATGTCTTAAGTAGTAACACATATTAAAAACATTTACAAAATTTAGGTAAACTTAATTTAAGTAAGGATTCTAACTCATTCTCAACAACCAACAATCAAATCCACAACTTTCATGATCGATCATTACTCATGAAACAATTGCAAGTCAAGTGAAAGTGTGAAACTCATAATCATACGTGGGTCCTTGATATTGATGTACCAATTTTCGGTTGAGCAATTTCATTATTATTAGCTCTTTTAAGGCATTATGAGATTTGTAAGGTAACCTAAATTAAGAATATTGATTGGAAATTTTAACCATTTCATGAATCATAAATTTATTTCTTTGTTTCTTTCTTATTATTTGTGCCCTAGTAAAATAAGGCATTAGTTAATTTAAGGAAAATTTCCTTTTCAAGAAAAATAAATCTATTTGGTGATGAAATTATTTTTGGCACTTTTATAGATGGAAATCTAATACATTATGATTGAAAGATATACCATTTAAAGCATTATTAACAACTGTAAAGCCCAATTATTGTATTCGAAATTGGATTGCATTGCTTTAGAAGATATAACCAAAAAAGACGAATGGTCAATTAAGAGATATCTAATTAGAGAATCAAGTGCTACTTAGCATACATATATAATAAGGGAAATCTTGAGGTGATATCAATATTTTCTATCTTTTGTCAATTAACAAAAGGAATCCTATTATTAACTTATAGGAGTAATGATACCTTAAAAAAAAAAATGTAAGAGCACTGATGCACATGGTACTAAATATTGCATAACAAGATGAGAAAAATTGTTATAAGTATTTGTTATAGTATTTATTTGAGTAAAATTACCATATCATTTAAAAAATATCAAGAAAAAATATGAACATTCATGTAGAGAGGCTCTCAAATTTAATAAATTTTTCAAAAAGAATTATTAATCTTCTTTAATGTTTTGGCTAAAATACTGAAATTTCCAGCAATTGCACATTTAAAAAAATATATACATATCTTAAATTTTAATTTTTTTTCAAAAATATTAAATTCGTTAACATATGTCAATTTAAGTTTTATAGAATTTCACCTTCAACTTGCATTGTTCCTATCTTTTTTTTACTTTTCCTCAGTTTTGTAAAAAAGAAAGGAAGGCATTAGTATTATCCAGAATCTTGCCGGCAGGTGTTCGTACATTTGCTAAGCTTTCGACATGAGTCTTCATCGACGACGTGATGAAATATTTAAAATATAGTGCAAGATTATAATTTCACGGGTTCACCAAGCTACAATAACTCTATCTCTCTAGATTTATGTGCTCCGATCTCTTTTTTTTTTATAGTTGACTTTTTGTGGTAATATGTGATAGTTAAGAAGTTGACTCACTTATAAAATCTAATAAAGATGGTATTCTTTTTTTACAATAATTTTTCTATTTGCGTCTTTATACTTTATTTTTAATAAATATATTTTAATATTTGTGGATTGTTTTATTTTAGTATTTATTTAGTATTTTTATATGATATGCCATTAAGATTTAGATTTAAAGTGGGTATTTTGCTAGTTTTTGTCCTTATTAGAATGGTTGATTTTTATATTAGGATACAAATCTACTCCATAATAAGGTAAAATAAATTTACTTAAAGTTCACTCTATTCCAATAATCAATTATTTGTATTGTAGTTTCCTATAATTTTACTTGTTATAATCTTGATCGAAACAATCAACTATTAAGAGAGAGGATTAGAAAGAGTCAAAGATAAATACCCGTAGTATATACATGTATGTATGTGGAAGATAGTTGCTTGTAGCATATGCATGTATATAAGTGGTATTCTTTGACATATGCATGTATATAAGTGGTATTCTTTGTATGGATCCTCATATACGAAAATTATTATTATGCATTAGTAAGATTAAATCGATGGATCCGATTATAATAAAAACAAGCAATTATAGTTAGAAATAATCAGACTTTGTATTAATTTATTCTATTAATGAATTTTTTTTATTGTAAAAAAAAAAGTTTCATAGAATTTTTTAGAAACCTCCACAAAAAAAAAAAGGTTGAAGATGGAAAGCTAAATTGATGTTATTATTATGTACTTTAGTTAAATTCAAGGGATGTCAATAAAATTATCCAAGTTTGCACATACATAAAGATTTTAGGGTTTTTATCGTTCAAACCCAATAATAATTCTGCAAATGCTGCCCAATTCAGCTGAAGATTTAGTCTAACTAAGCCCGCAAAAATTAAGCAGCTTCATTAGAAGAAAGAACCAATTAATTTTGAGCCAAGCTTGATCCATTTAATTCCATTGGGCCGGGTTCTGATTTTGGGCCGTTGGCCCAGTTACAATGTCACTCTCCCTCGACGCGTACTACCGGTGAATCAATCGAGCACGATTTTACAGAACGAAGACTGTTAGGTGAACAAAATCAAAATTTTTCGAGTCGAATTAACGAAATCACGAACCCTCAAATGAGATTTCAAAACCAATGAATCAAAATTGCACCCAAAACTCTTAATGGTTGATTTTCCAGGTATTTTAATTTTCTTTTTTGTTTCTCGATGTTCTTAATTCTTATTGTCACTTGACCGAGGAATAGGAAACTTAATGCTAAATATTGAAAATTTTGGCTTCCTTGATATTATTCTGAAAGATTCAAACTTGAAAACTTAATTTTTCTTTAAAAAAAAATATTTTTATCGAGGAATTGCTAATAATTCAGCTGAAATTTTGAAGTAATACACTTAAAATGGAGAATTACCATTATGTTGAAATTATCGGTAATGATTTAAACGGGCTAGCATTTAATTTATTCAAAATTTTTTTTTACAGCTTTGTTGAAATGAAGGAAAAGAATACTCACTCTGTGCTTAAGCGCATTTTGGTGAATTGTGCGGCTCAGGTTTGTTGTTGAACTTCAATTTAGTGTTTTCTAGGGCACATGCCATTTTGTAGGTTTTAGAAAGTCTGCCCATTTTCCTTGGTTGATTGTTTTGAATGAAATTTTTTGTTGCAGGCGAAGGAATACGGTGGTTGTGTTGCTGCAAAAGTTCCGGAAGTTGAGCGTGATATGTGTTTGAAAGAATTTCTTATGCTAAAGAATTGCATGCAAAATACGGTATCATATTTTAGGACTATGAGATATATTTTAGTGTTAGATAGGAGAAATTGTGTTGTAGTATGTTAAGAAAGCATAATTCTTGAGCATTTGTTCTCTTTTTGGAGATGTTAATCTTAATATTATACTCTCTTTTTTCTTGCTTGATAGCTCCGAGGAAAGGCCTAATCATCTACTTCAGTTCTGTCAATATTTGGAGAGTCAGCATCTTTTTGAATTGTCTGCTGCAGTACTTTTTGTATTCTTGCATTTGGTTTCTTAAGGTTGAAAGACCAAGAAGTTAGTGGCATATCTGGAAAGACACAGTGTCTTATGTGTGTATGGTAATAGTTTTGGTTTTGGCTTTCCTGCTATACAACAGGGGATCTTGTTTGTGAAGTTGGAAGGCAGATAACTTAGAAAAATGGCTGGAGTAGCATCAAGTTCACAGCCTTGCATTGGTTTAAGTGGTTCTGGTGCTCTTTCACATGTTTATATACAATATCCACCTCTGCGTTGCAGCATTCCTGAATCAAGGGGTTTATATTATGATGATGGAAATAAGTTACTTATCTCATCAACATCTAACCAGGTAATGTGTTCCATTTGGAATTTGACATGCATTTGTTGTGCATTTTTAATTATTTATTTAATAAGCTTTTATTTCATAATTCATGTTTTGATTAAATTGCCCCTTGATCTTTACTCAACAGATCTTTTCATGGAAAACTGTTCCCTTCAGCCCTCTTGTCACTACTACCTCTGATTCAATACCTGATGGGCAAATTTTAAGTATTCGATATTCTCTTGATATGAAGCTTATAGCAGTACAGCGATCCAACACTGAGATACAGTTTTGGAATAGAGAAACACAGGAAGCTTTTAGTCATAGGTGCAGGCCAGAGTCAGAGAATATATTGGGATTTTTTTGGACAGACTGTCCACTGTGTGATATTGTCATTGTAAAGAACAGGTAAGGAGAAGTTTCCTGTGTTTTTTCTGGAATTGTAAAAGAATGATTTTTTTTTTTGTTGAAATGATTATATATAAATCTCTTGAGCAAGAATTTCGTGCCAATTGAGCTATGATGTGTTGGAAGAACGAGTTTTATTTTTATAAAAGTGTTACCAATGTTGTAGGCTGATGTTTTAAGCCATTGCTGTGGCTTTTTTTATTTATTTATAAGCACTCTTGATCATCTTAACGATGGGGCAATTACTTATCTTTTGATCTTATAGTTGCATTTAATTAATGTCATGATCATCTAATGCCTGTCAATTTCATCTTAGCTGGAAATCCACCTTTTACGATGGATGGATCATTTACTAATTTGTTTTTCTCTGTGAAGTTTTTGACACTGGATATTCAATAATGTCTTTTTTCTTGGCTGAAAATACGAATATCATTTTATACATCCATAGTGTGGCAATTTACACATTTGAAAGTTTGAGAGCTGGTAATTCTTTTTTTTAAGATGTGAAATCAGTAACTGTAATAATAACTTGTGTATTGAAGAAAGTCTATTATGAAACCAAGATAACATCCAATTGTAATATTTTGAAGTTGCATTCCTATCCTTTTAGTTTTTTTTTTTTGCTTTTTGTTTTCTGGCAGAACACTTTAAATTGGCTACTCACATGAAATCTAGGCTGCAAGAATATTCATATCAAAATTAGCACATAAATTGTTGATAATTAAAGATGCATATATCTGCCTGGTCTCTAGATTTTTGACAATACAGCTGACTGACATGAAGATGTAATATTGTTTAATTAGATGAGCCTTTTTGGTCTTGCTAATAATGAATCTGAGTTGTATGACTGTTCTGGTGGAACAAGAAGACTAGCTTAGTATATTCTGAGAGCCATTTCCCTTGAGTTGCATTTTAATATATTGGTAGCCATTGGTAAAAATTAATCTTCAGTGTTGTTACGCAAGATGGGAGCATTATTAAAAATTTGGCTGATGCTTAGATTATCATTAGTGAAGATTCTAGTCAATAATGAGAGGTCTTTAAATATGTGATGCTCTCATTTTACAGACATTTGATTTGCAATGCCTTTTGGGATGGAAGAGGACGATCTTTATGCATGTTTGGGAATTGGTTTTTTTTTTTTTCCTTTCACGTGGGCCTGCGGTTAGAGTAGATGGTATTTGACATTGTCCTTTGGCTTTGATTAACATTCAGCATTGTAGTACTGAGCCAGTTTTTGGTATAGAACATTATTTTGCGGAAACTTGAAGGTACTGTTCTGGATATACCTGTCAACAGAAGGATACGATAAATTTAACAACGTATAGTGCTGCTTCTCACACCTATATTCTCTCCTCTGCATTTTTCCTTATCTTGATCTTGTCTATTTCAAGTGTGTCCAAGTCTCGCAGTTCACTAGTTTCTTCTAAAACTTTTGTTGGCATTAATGGTTCATGTCATTTCACTAAAATGGAGTTCAATTACAGTGGGCTGGACTTGTTTGCTTATGATTCTGTCTCAAAATCACTTAACTTGGTGGAGACAAGGAAATTGAATGTGTGCTGGTATGTCTACACTCATGAGAGTCGATTGGTTCTTCTTGCTTCAGGAATGCAGTGCCGAACTTTCAGTGGATTTCAGGTATGGCTGCAAGCTCCATTATTAGCTTTGTTTTGTTCGAATCCTGTCCAATTTAGATAATGTATTTGTTAAGCTATACTCGCCATATCGTAAAGATGGCCCTGAAAATTGTTTTATGAATAACAGTAAGCATCATCTATAGTTGTCAAGTTCTCCCATTGGTTTGACGCAGATGGTATCTCTTCTATGCAGCTTTCATCTGCTGGGATAATTCGCTTGCCAAAGTTTGACATGGCAATGGCTAAACCTGAGGCAAACAGTAAACCTGTCCTAGCTGCTGAAGATGTCTATATTGTAACAGTGTAGGTTATTTGTGCTTTATCTATTTAATTATTCCCATTTTTCACGGAGATCAAATCTTAAGCCTCCTTGATTTTCACAGCTATGGTAGGATATATTGCTTGCAAGTTGATAGAGTTGCAATGCTACTCCACTTGTATAGATTTTACCGTGATGCTGTTGTACAACAGGTAAAGTTCCAGTTTTCAACAGTTGACTTCTTCAAGTTGTTTGGGACTTATTTCATTGGTGGTGGCTTGTCTTCAAGTACTCTGCATTTCTTAAGTTTTCAAAGATAAATTTACTCGTAGAATTAATGGAGTTTGGAATTGATATATCCAGATCATGGAATTTTGAATGTGAATTTGAGGACCATCCTCTAGAAGAGTCTTAGAATTGAAATGTTGGAAATTGAGACTTCTATGTAAAGTGAATCATGGCCATCAGGCCATGAATGAAGCTTATAATTAATACTGAATTATGACTAGACATAATTTGTCATTTAGATTTCAAGACCTATGTACAAAAAAAAGTACATGTTGAATTTCTCTGGAATATTGGATCTTTTCTTGTTGCTTCCCTGTGATTACATAGTGAACAAAATTGGAATGCAGTTTAAATTTTTGTAAGAGTAGTTAGGTTTGTGCATGCAGTTTAATTTTCTGTTGGGCCTTAAGACAATGCAATAATCTAACAATAATATGTAATAGCACCAGAATTCTTTACTAAAATGTCTATTTTAAAATACAGGGCTCTCTGCCAATTTATTCAAGCAAGATTGCTGTGAGTGTGGTTGATAATGTACTACTTGTTCATCAAATAGATGCAAAGGTTGTTATACTGTACGACATATTTGCGGATACTCGAGCTCCCATATCTGCCCCACTTCCTGTACTCTTGAGGGGCTTTCCAAGGTCCTATACTTCTTCTCGATCCACTGGAAAAGATGGTGAAAGTTCAGATGTCAACAATAGTATTGATCATGAAGCAATTATTTATGGAGATAACTGGACTTTTCTTGTCCCTGACCTCGTTTGTGATGTTTCTAATAAATTTTTGTGGAAGATCCATTTAGATCTGGAGGCAAGTGTTATCCATTATCTAGTATGTCATTTCCTATTATCTAACAGTTTATTATTGTTATAATTGCCCCTTTTTTTTCATGCAGGCAATTTCTGCCAGTAGCTCAGAAGTTCCATTGGTATTAGAATTCTTGCAACGGCGAAAGCTGGAGTCTCATAAGGTTTAATGCAATTTATGTTTTAGGATTCTTTTTATATTGTTTTAAGTGCCATTTTTCCACCGCATGAAAATAAATTATTCTCCATGCATAACGAAGAACAAAGTCATCCCCCAATGAAAATGCAGTTGTCATCACACGAGTGTTAAAAATGTGAAATGATGCCAGTTTTTGAAATAATGAAACTAGAACAGAGGTACATAAGAAAATGAATCTATAACAAACAGTCTGTAGCATCTGATGAAGTAATTTTGTTTCCTTGTGGTGTTCTAATGCATGCCTTAAATGTGAACCCCGGTGATTAGATGATATTAATTGATATTAGTTCTGTTGTTTCAGGCAAAACAATTGTGCTTGGGAATAGCACGAACTGTTATTCTAGAACGTAGGCCTGTCTCTGTGGTTGCCAGGGCCATAGATGTATTAGTTTCCTCTTACTCACATTCACTCAAAACAGGCAGTTACTTTAAGGCAATCAAGACTGAGAACACTTCATCAGGTGTGCCAAATACTAGTAATGCCAGATCTGGCATTGATGTGTCCACCAGTAGAATTGATGGAAAATCCATTAGACATGAATCTAGTGCTGGAGTTGACAGTGAATATCTCAATAAATCATTAGCATTTTCAGCTTCAGACTCTGAGGAGAATGCCACCTCTGAACGCTTGAAAACAGACTCTAGTGATCTTCAACTTGGTGGTGTTAAAGTGAATGGAGCTAATCTAACAGGTTCTCAAAGTTCTGGCACTGAGTTCGAGCCATCATCTGTTAAACCTCAACTTCCTGGGCCTGTTGACAATCCTGTTGTTGCTAATATATCCGAGCAGCAGGAGTCTCAACTTACTACACCAGCAATTTCACCTGATGAGATGTATAGGTTTGTGTTTGCACCTGTTGAGGAAGAGATGGTGGGTGACCCTTCTTACCTAGTTGCCATCATTGTGGAGTTCCTTCGCAGGTATGTTATCATTTCTGGTGATCCAGGTCTCTGAACATATAGCTATCCTAAGCATTACAGAAAATTTGGTTCAGACATAATGCGCTGCCAGTTGCAACCATATTTTAAGCAAGCTCTGAATTGATCCTTAAGCAAAGTTTGACATTTATGTCAAATTAGGTTATTTCTGCTTCTTCTTTTTTTTCTCTTTCTTGGTCTGTAATCAGTATGAATTTGAGGTACATAATATTTTTTCCCAAAGTAGATTAGCACTGCTATTTGAACAAGTTTCTGGGGTTATATGATTGTCTTGGCCACATATTGTATAACCAAAACCTTCAGGCAAATTCCTTTAGAATATATTATCAATATCACAGAAAAATATGACGAAAAGAGTTATTTTTCCAATTTAAACTATATGGAAATATTAGAATAAAAGATTTACTATTTTCAAATGAATTAATGATCTTACAATACGATATTATGCTACAAGAATACCGGTATGATTGAAGATGGAGAAAGATTTCCTGTGCATTGACCAGATTGGCAGAGTACCTTGCTTGGCTTGGCTGAAAGGTCCCCTGATGCCAGCTTAATGCCTGGTTTTATAATGCTCCTAGGTCTTATAACTTAGGCCAGGGAGGAATAATAAGAGAGCTTAAAATTGTCATGGATGTTATTCTCGGTACTACGGGTGTGGGAGTTTGTATTTGTAACATGAATTTTACTTGTTTCTTCTGTGCAGCACAAATTTGGAGAAGATCAAAGTGCATCCAAATCTTTATGTGTTGACCACACAGCTTCTGGCCCGTAGTGAGCGGTATGCAGAGCTAGGATTGTTTGTTATAAACAAGGTTTTAAAATCTCTCTTCTACTGTGTATTGCTGCCAAGTAGTAAATGCTTTTTATGCTATGTTTATTGTTGATTCTATGCTATGTATTTTATTGAATTGTTTTTTGGGTTTTAAGAAGAATCTTTTTTGCTACAGATTTTTGAACCATCGAAGGAAGTGGCATTGCAGCTCCTAGAGTCAGGTCGACAGAATATCCAGACTAGGAAGCTGGGTCTGGATATGCTAAGACAGCTCTCTCTCCATCATGACTATGTGTCGTTACTAGCGCAAGATGGACATTATAATGAAGCTTTACGTTATTCTCGGAAGCACAAGGTAATTCAAACTAATCCAATCCAACAATGCCAATTGTCTATTGCAGTCTTTCAAGGAAATGTTATCTCAGCTCTGTTTCTTAGCAATCAGTTCATTTAGAAGAAAATTCAACACTATTAACAGGAGAGTCATCTTTCAGGTCACTACTGTTCGGCCCTCATTGTTCCTTGATGCAGCTTTGTCATCCAATGACTCGCAAAGTCTAGCTGCAGTTCTGAGATTCTTCTCAGATTTTATTCCGAACTTTCGAAACACTTCAGATTTCAATACATATTACCGCGTTCTGAATGAGATGAACACTTCCATGGCTGCTTAAGAGTTTCAAAGAAGAAAATTACATTCTCACATTTGTTCTCTTTTCTGAATGGTAATATCTTTGTTTTCTTTGTCACCTTTACAATATCTGTCTATTTACCTAATGATACTTTTACAGAAAAAAGGAGTAGCACTTCATGCATAAATTAGTGGTACAAACTCATTCATAAAAACTAACCTAGTGATACGATTACCGCATTGTTTGTATTTATTGTCATTTTCATCTTCATTTCGCATTTTCAAAGGATATTCAGTCCGGAGGAATAATTGCGAAGAAATTTTTTCTTTTAGGGGCATCCTATGTTAAATGTTCCACCAATATATGGAATCATGACTGATAGAAGGTGGACCAAAGAACTTGGAACAACTTGCTTGCTTTTTGCATACAATCTTAATAAAATGGTCCCAGCTCATACTTTGTTTGTTCTTCTTTTTTTAGCTTAAATATAAATTAGAGATCTTTTTCTTTTTTTTATTTTAATTGTCAATTCCATTGATCTTCTGATATTCTCTCAATCATTTCATCAATTTGACTGAATGTCATTGAAGTCACAAAAACCCAAGAGACCTTTCACAACTATTGGGCTATAACTTAATTTTAGAAGTTTCATAATCAGAAGGTTGAATTCCTATCTTCTTGTTTTCTCCTCAAGTAAAAGAACTCTTTTTCCCGTTGTGTTGGAGCAACATTTTTTTTAAAAGACTTTAAAAAAAATATATAAACTAAACACTTCTCAGTCTCAGCGTGATTCAACAAGGCTATTTCATGATGTATCTAATAAAGAATTTAATACTTCTTCTTCTTAATCGTGAATATTTAATCTTTCTTTTTCTTGATAATGAAT
Organism: Ailanthus altissimus; assembly: GCA_946807835.1. Classification (NCBI taxonomy): domain Eukaryota; kingdom Viridiplantae; phylum Streptophyta; class Magnoliopsida; order Sapindales; family Simaroubaceae; genus Ailanthus; species Ailanthus altissimus. The sequence continues at coordinate 1,204,399 of OX327709.1, forward strand.
ATCTGATCTATCTGTATCTTAAAATTTTCTCAATTTTTTTTTTTGTTAATCGACCTTTTTGTTTTATCCTTTCTTATAGAATGAAAAAAAAAATTATTTACTGATTTTTTTTATTATCACAATATTCTTTAAAATATTATCTTTTATGCTCTAAGGCTGGAGAGCTTGCAAGAAATTGTTTTTTAAATATTTGATATTTTCCTTATTAATAAAAAGAACGTTCTTTCATTTTGAAATCTTAATAATATTCAATATTTATATCTTTGGGACATTCATCAAAAGAGAGAATTGCTTCGGATGTTTAGTTATTCAATCAAACCAAATGATTCGTTATTTGGTCAAATGGCAATAATTATTTTATTTGAGATACATATTTAAAAAAAAAATTGAATCTCAAACTTCTTTTCTTAATTTAAGAGATTTTACCCATTAAATTAATTGACATTTTGTGTTGTTGAAGGAGCACTTTTCTCTTTTGTATCTCCTTTCTTTCTTCGTAGAGTAATCAATTTGAACAAATTTTGGTATCCAAGTAAGCTTGGACTTTTTATTGTCCCTTGACCAATAGTGCTAGTATATATATATTTAAATATATAATTTGACTTAAAAATTTACAACATCTCAATCTCAAAAAATGCATTCAAGTTTTGCTAAGAAGCAAAAAAAAAAAAAATCAACTAAAATTGTGTGCTATTTTTGTTTTAGTAATGATGAGAAGAGTTGTTATGTGGTGGGGGGAGAGTAGACCCAATTATGATAATTATTATCAATTTATCACAATTGGTTGGACCAACCAAAAGCTTAACCTCTTCAGATCTAAAAAATTCTTTAAGCCTGTGTAATAATAGTCTGGCTTTATTACTTTTAAATAGATTTTTGTTTATAATTTATGTCATTACATTCAATAATACAAAGGAGGAAAGCTTCATCTTATCTTCTTGTATTATTGATTCTGGATTTTTATGTCATTAAATAAAGAATAAGATCATTTTTCATCAACTATTTATAGATTCCATGTTTTTTTTTATAAAAAAATTATTTCATTTTTATCGCATAAAATTTAAAATTAAAACCCCATCAATAAAATTCAAACTTCAAAAGCACTTGAGTGCTAGCATTTTTTTGAATTTGATCAAGAGTTTGAGCCCTGACAAATATCAAAACAAAATTAATTAATTCTTCTATTTTTTAAGGGTTTTTTTAGTTTTTATTTTTATTGGGAGGTTAGTTTAGTCCCTCTATTAAATCAATGAACTATCATCAACTAGTATGATAATTTCTATAACCCTAAGTTGGGATTTCAACATAAACCCAAACCCTTAAAATCACCAATAATGTAGTTTTATAATTTTTAAATGGTTTTTCTTTTATTTATCATATTGTGCTCAAAGAAAGAGATGTGCAATTATATAAATGATAAATAGTGAAAAAATAATTAATAACAAATAAGAAAGAATTGCTAATGATTACATGATGCTTCCCTATGTAATAACATCTTTTGCATTTTAGGTCACTGATAAAGATGGGTGTTTGATCAATGATAACTGGTAGATAGATATATATACTTTAATTATTATTTATTTTATAAAAATTGTAGTTCTAGTCATTAAGTTATGAAATTTCATTTGTTATTTTTATGGGATTGATATGGACATTTGTTCCATGACAATGATAGTTAGATAAAAAAAAACAAATTATTTATTGGTGCCTAACCAATATCAAAATATTGTTAGTTAATAATTCAATGAAAAAAAAACTCTAAAATATAAAATAATCTCTTAATGACATATGTATATCTACCTAATTCAATCACAATAATAGTATTTATTTGTTCAAGCTACTTTTATTAAATAAGATAATAAATTATTATTATTATGATGTTCTTTTCAACCACTATTTTAAATTAAAGCACTTAATTTATGTCTTCCTGTTATTTTCAAATGATTTGTATAATTTAATTAAAATACTTGGAAACAGCTCCAATTCCAGCCCATTTCAAGCTTATTATACTTGAAATTCATCTCTTACAATGAGATGGAGGCTGTTTGGATAATGGAAAACAAATGAAAATAAATAGAATAATAATGTGTTACCAAACACACTAATCTCACAAAAATTAATTTAAAATAAGATAAAATAAAAACACAGGCGTGCAATGAGAGATATCATATCTTCAACAATTTGATAAGCAGATTATGGTGATATGTAATGTAAACTATATATTCAAAATGATATTGATGGATTTTGAAAATAAAATTATACATGGCTGATGTAATAGCTTCTTATTTATTAAATGTCTTTTTTTTCTTATCTTCTATGTTAATCACACTTGTATTTTTATATTTATCATAAAGAGTAAATAATTATTTTATCTTATTTTTCTATGTTACAAGTATCCTAAAATTATTATGCATGTTGTTGAAATTTGTAAGTTAAAATTATATTTAAGTATGATTTTGAGTTTAAAATTAATAAATAATCGACACATAATTAAGTACGTAATAAACGAACAAAAAAAATTAAAAAAATAGATGTAAAAAAGAGTACAAAAACATAAAGAGACAATTTTCAAGTGTGAGCATTACGGCGTCAAAAATAAAACATCTAACATTGTGGCATTGACTTGAGTGCGTCCAACTTTAGATCGAGATCACATTAATGTCACAGCATCAACTTATAGCGTCACGGCGTTAAGTCATATAGAGTTTTTCATTTTATTTTAAATTCGCGTGTTTAAGTCAATTTTAGACTTTTTAAATACGTAAACTCTTATTTTAACTAAAAATATAATTTTTTTGAACATTTTGTAATCTATTTAAACCTTTATAAATTCTTTAAAATTAGGCATATATCAAACAAGAGAGAAAATAAAAGGCTTTGGAAGCGCTTGAATATTTTGTGTATAAAAGAGTGCTGTTTAAATTCTTAAGAATTCTAATTATTTGGTATTTTTTATAATCTCTTTTGAAAAGATTTTTATAATCTTAATTTTTTTAAATTAAAAAAAAATTAAGATTCTATAATTTACCATAGACGTAAGTTTGGTATTAAGTTACGTATATTGCTTATGTCTTTTATGTGTGTAATTGTTTATCTTTATGATTATGTGATTCTTTTTATTTTTAATTATTTATAAATAAATTTTTTTATAAAACACTTTAACTTTTTTTTTAAATGTACGCTAAAAACCTAACAGGTTGAGCTGCCTCGAAGGCTTTGCCCTAAAGCTTGCTATGTCCAAGTTTGTTTATTTGATTTTCATATCTTTTAGTGACTTTTTTTAATGACTTGAATAGCTTAGATTTTGAGGTCCTTGTTGTTATCCTTTGGAGAATATGGCATGACTGGAATAGATTTGTTCACCGCCATGCGGATAAAGTGGCTGTTTGCAGGGCTGTTAATTGGAGTCCTCCATTTTCAGGTTGTTTTAAGCTTAATACTGATGCTTCGGTGTGGACTTCAGGAATCAAGTTATGGGTTCTCCGAAATGAGCAGAGTGCAGTCATGGCTTCACGAGAAGTTCCTGTGACAGAAAGTCTTATCCGTGGAGGTTGCAGAGGCAATGGTAGTGCTGAAAGGCGTGATTCACGTTAATAGCTGTGGTTTGGTCCCTGCCATCCTTGAATCAGACTTCATGATTATCATTTCAAGACTCAAAGAAATACTCATCTTCCCTACCAGATGAAGATGTAATGCTTTCAGGAATTCTTCCATATCTGCATTCGGATTGTATCTTCTCAGATTTTGTTTTCGATCCTAAAGAGACAAATATGGTGGCACGTAACCTCTCCAACTCCAAGTTTGCTCTCTCTTTGACCAGCGAACAAACTTGGATGGAAGTTGTTCCTCCACCTGGAATTCGGTTTTTCCAGGCTGATATTCCTGCTGCTGTTTTTTAAGTAATAAAATTTGCGTTTCAATATTTTATAACTTTCTTCGAAGAAATATTCAAATACTTATAAAAATAATTATTTTAGAAATTAAAGAATATTCCAATACTTACCAATCTAACAACCGATATTTCTAATTTAGCCCTTTCTAAGTTACATATTTTCGTTTTTCGCCCCTCGTGCCATAAATTGTCATTTAATGAATGTATTATAAAGGATGTCTTTTATACAATGTAATGTTATACTTACATATCACTTCCTTTCAATGACTCAATACTCGTAGTATATTATTTTTTTTTATTTTAAATTTAAATTCTCCTTCTCTTATTTAAAAAAAATGTTATACTTAAATAGTTAAAAGACAATGTTTATATCTTAATTGATATTATATTTGATGTATTTATTATTAATTAATATTATATAATTATTATATTACTAAAAATTTTAATAATTAATAATTAATTGATAAGTGGTAGAAATCGCATCTAATGTATTTATTATTAATTAGTATTATATTTTTTTAAAAAAAATTTAATAATTATTTAATAACTAATAGTTATTAATTAATAATACATAATTAGATATAAATTTTATATCTCAATTATATAAATATAATACTATTCATTTTATATTTTCTCAACTTTTTATGTTATAAAAAAGAATTAAGAAAAAGGTCATTGGCCATATAAGTTGACTCAATGGAGCTGTGAGCAACCACTTTTTTTTGGTTTATTAGTATTAGATTCTCTAAATAAATAAAAAATAAAATAGAAAAAGTAGGTAGCTGTTAGCCCAAGAAAGAAAGAATCCTTTTACTTTTTAGTTAAAAATGAGTGGTGGTTAGACACTGGGGCAGCTTTTTTTTTTTTGTGGTAATGGAAGTTGAAGCTACATCTAATAAAATTATAAATTAATACACTTAAAAACTTACACAAATAAAAAAAAAAAAAGCATAGTTGTTGTACTAATACAGTCACATCAAATATTTTGTTATAATTTATTATATATTTTATTGTACAAATTAATTTTTTTATCACTAACATTTTCTATTAATTTAATTATTTTTTAATATTTTTATAAATAATAATTAAAATTAAGTTTTAACGACACATAACCAACACAAAATACATATCAAAAGATTTTTAAAATATTATATTATTATTGTAATTTTGTGTATTATAATTATTACCTAATAAATTTTTATACAAACTTTAAGTTGACATAAATAAATAAAAAAGATAATAAAAAAATTAAATATAATATATTAATTTAAATTATAAAAAATAATGTTAAATATAATAGGGATTGATTTTTTAATTCGTTATATTTCTAATAAAATCTACCAAACAAAAAAAAAATTGAATTTTTTTATTATATATTTATAATAAAAAATTCATCAATTAGATTTGTTCGAATAGAAAAACGCACCATAAGATTGTACATAAAATATAATTAAAATCGAGTGTTATACTTTTGAAATTTGATAAAGTATAAGTATTAACATCTCTAAAAAGTTAAAATTTAACATTATTGTTATAATTATTTTTTAGGAGTTAAGGAATTATTTATGAAAAATTAGAGAGGTAAATAATATATATATATATAATTAGGGGGCAAATTGAGATTTTTCTTAAAAGACAGTAAGTTTAAGAATTTAGGTTTAATGATCAAGTGAGTTAAGAATAACATTTTTTTTTAATATGTGGAAAAGGAGATTTGAATTCAAGATTTATATTATAATAGAAATAATGCAATTTTTACTTTAAAAAAATAAATGTAATATAATAAATAAATTTATAATATTGCATGATAAGTTTACTGATATACATCAAACAATTAATGGGACGCTTTACAGAGATAATATAAAATTTTTGTGATCCGCCTGAACCTACATCTCCTATGGCGAAAATATAACCAAGTCATATTACGGAATCTATCCAAAAATAATATTTACACTTATTATGAATAGGAAAATCCAATTCTCCACAGGAGGAATTTTACCTCGTAAAGGAAGATATCTTATTCACAACGAAGATATCTACCTTACGTAGAATGATAGATATACAAAACATCCATACTAAATATTATAAAAATACTCATCCACTTATTAAAATATTATTCACACCAAGTTTAACCTAACCAAAACCACCAACACAAATAAAACTGTCAGAAGCTATAAAACTAGGGACAAAGCCGGCGTTAGGTTACGGGTGGTCAAAAATAACAGATAGAGTCGGATCTAAAAATGGTAGTGGTAAGGCAACATATGCCAATGACTCGCCAAAGTTCGGTATGAACCTAAAATAAACCAAGAACGATAAAGCATGACCACAAATCTGGCTGAGTGACGAAGCATAAAATGCATGAATTTTGCACGACATGATAAAGCCCAGCAAGGCACAGCATTTGAAGATCTAGTCTGTGGAGGCATGGCTTCCGTTGGTCTGGTCGACTTTTTCTGTAAATTGCTTGAGTTGGTCACCGAATCTAAAAAAAAAACCCATCGAAGAAAGAAAACTGCAACCAAATAGTAAAAAAAAAAACCGTAGTGGAAGATATAAAGTTGTGGGTGGTTTGTGTCCATCGGAGAGAGGGCTAAATCCCCTTCTCCGATGGAGATTTGGTAAGGACGGCAGTTGTTGTTTTTCCTCTGAGAAGTTGATAGGTTTTTTAGGTTTTGAAAGTGTTAGGGTCAGAGCTTACGTGTCATCCCTGAATGTACATATACTTGTGTATTTATACAAGTGTACATTCTCATTAAATTGCTAATACCCATTTATATAGTATTATGCAATGTAACGTTACAGACATTGTAGATCTCAACGAGTTCGAATCAGATCTAAATGAGTTTAAATAAAGGCACATGGTTAACCACACTGAGAAATATAAATGTTAAATGTTAGCACAGCTAAGGGTTAGCTGGTTATAATACTCAACATATCCAAGAGTTGGAGCCTTGTCTATAATGGGACATAGACCTGGGAATATATTAGTAACTGCATAGTTGCAAGAGTTGTAATTGGGTGCCAGAAAATACTAGTTGTGCAAGTATGTTCTCGAATAATTATCCCTGATCTATTTCTATTAATGCGGGTCTATCGATGGATACCTTTATATATAGACCAGCATATGTCGTACCTATAAGATATAGATGGTCATTCCTAGCCGACTGTGAGCTTGGAGCTCGTATTGATATATAGGTATTCAGTTAGGACTGGATATAGGACAGATTCACGAGGGCCTCCGATAGACACCCTATGTAGGCCATCAATTGAGGGTCCTCTCAGGTTAAGTAGTATACGTAGTCTTTTGACCTGAGTGCCACAATGAGCTTGTAAGTGATCTACCGTGCTTTGGTTCCACGCATGTCATAGACTTTTCATGGTGTGACCGCTGGATGTCGCTGGGTATGGTCCGATGCTTATAGAGTCCGGTGCGTACAGATATGGGATCCGTTAGCTCGTATAGGAATTTCGATATCCAAATGTTTCGAGATTGTATCTCAGAAAGTCTTGTGGCCACAAGTATCAATTCCGGGAAAGAGTTCTGTCAGGGTAGAATCATATGGCAAAGGAGTTTGCACATATTGTTCAGTGAGATACGAGTCTAGAGATAAGACATGGATGAGCACTAGGGGATTTGACGGTGATAATCTATATCCCCACATATCCTGGATATCATGACGGAGAGATTATACGTATGCGTTGTAATCTCAACTTATATGGTTCAACACGCTGATTTGTATATCCGTAACGTGTGCGTGGGGCATTGCTCACAGACTCATAGAATAGTTCCATTTGATGAATCAAGCATAGGACCTAAGGAGTCTAGCGATATGGAGTGTACTCGTTGTGCACTGGGGCAATGTGCCAGATTAAAGTATTTAATCAAACAATATTCAGCATTACTACGAGAATGCGTGCATGTCTGTATTTAAGTGTTAAATATAATAATTAGTCAATAATTATTATTTACTAATTATATAATGACACGTAACGCATTGTGAACCATCGGTTGAGTTTACCAAAGTGTAGGATTTAGTGAGACCCACTAGAGGGTAGACTTGGTAACTATTTATAAATGACAAAATGGTCATTCCACACTATGATTATTTAATTATTAAATAATTATTTTCTCTCATTATAATATTATATTATATATATTATTATTATATTTTGGTGCGAAAAAAATGAGAAAATAAAATTATTTTATTTTCTCTATACTTCTAATTGGAGTAATTGTGAATTGTTTCAAAATTTTCATTTCTTATCTTTTTGGAGAAAATGATAAAAACACACAAAAGCCATTTTTTTGTTTAAGAGTTAAACTCAATGTTGCGTAAAGGGTTATTGTTCTAACTTACCAAATTCACCGTGTTGGTGACTAGAACTGCTCACGAGTTAGTCTCCATGCAGACTCTGAAAAATTACGTGTATAACGTTACATATTGAGGTGAGTTCTTAATACCATACTTATATATATTAATGTGATTAATATATTTATTTATTATATTTATTACATGTTTTATGCTTCCACCGCGTCTAAATTCGTATTTGATACGCATTTAGGCAATAAGCACAATAACACATGCATACACTTACGTATATTAGATTTTGATCAATAAAAAGTTTTCAACATAACTTAGTTTTGTCCCGTGCAATCTTTACTTTAATGAAAAAATAATACATTATAAATTATTTATCATTGAGTTATTCAATCAAATGTCCGAATTTAAGAAGTTAAATTTTAACATTGTTTTTTTTACAATAGGGAGTTGAGGGAGTATTTATGAAAAATTTAAGAGATAAATTATATATATACCATAAAATTAGAGGACAAATTGAGATTTTTCTTAAAAGATGGTGAGTTTATGATTTTTGATTGTAATGACTAATGTGAATTAAGAATATTATTATTTATTTATTTTTTTGACATTAAAAAAAGACATTCGAACTCAATATCTTTATTTTAATAATTTTTTTTTTATTTTAATGGAGAAATAATAAACTAAAATTATTTATTACTGAGTCATTTAAATATATGTTTGAGTCTAAAATATCATGAAGCATATATGATTATTTTTTTTTCCATTAGTCATTTTTCAATCTTATATATTAATATTGCCAAGTTTTCTATCTCACTCACATCACTTTCCGAGGCCGTCCAAAATTTGTTGAACATAAATCTCCTTTTTATTTTTGTTTTTTTTAGAGAATACATAATTATTGTAGCTTAAAGACAAACCAAGACTAGTCAATTTCCGATGGGAATTTTATTGTAAGATTGCTCATATGATATCATATCACATCTTGATGCAATCCAATTCAATAAATGTAAAAATATTACAATTTTTTTTTTTTATGTATTATACTTTGGATAGTGATTAAGTAACTACATTCCTCTTAAATTTGAAATTACTTAAAGAATCCTTTAATATTTTATATTACTTGAAAAAGCCCCCAATGTTAGCATAATTCAATTTTATAAATGATTTTAAAACATTAATATTAAAATTAATATTTTTTTGGGTAATATTAAATTCAAAAGTGGGTAACATATAATTTTCTTTATACTTTTATTAATTTTTCATTTAGTCTGTTCAGAGTATTTTTTTTTTCAGTTTAAGAAATTAAGCAAATGACCGGATTTTTGGTTTATGTTCATGAGACTTAAATTTAGATTTTTTATAATTATCAATCAAATTATTTAAACTCTAGTTTCAAATTTGAGTTATTAAATAATTTTGTTAAATGTATGACTATTAAAAACTAAAAAATGAATGTTTGAGTTTTTTTTAAGGACATTTTAAAGGTGTTAATTTGCTAACTTTATTTGATTTAGATAGTTGAAGTATCAAATTTTGATAAAAGTGGACAATGCAACTAACATGATTGAAAATGCACCAAAACATAAAACCAAGGAGAAATGACTTCAATACAACTTTTTAGCCTATTATTTATATGTAGAATAATGCTAGATAGATGTGTCAAGTAATTATTTAATGATAAAATAATGTAACGGATAATTTTAAAATTTATATAATTTTATTATCTAATAATTATTTGACACCTCAATTTAAAATCTAAAATTAAAATATAATTTAAAAATATAATATTACTCATATATATATATATATATATATAGAGCCCTTTTCTAATGTGAACATCCCTCTCTTTTAAAAGTATAGACGTCGGCATTTAACTAAAGTTTAATAATAAAGCATTATTATTTCAAATTTTATCTCCTAATAATGTTTTATATATAAGCTTGAGGATTTTCAATGTTAATTTTTTTTTTGTCGTAATCTTTTATTTTTTTAAATAAAAAACTCGAAACTTTGTTTGTAATTAAACTCAAAATTGCTTATTATTGTTATTATTAGTAGATGTCCAAGTAAGCGAGTTGCTAAATTTTTACTCCATTTCACAAGCGATTATGAGCTTAACCAAAACAAATAAATAAAAAAAATTACCTAAATATTCAATGTAGCAAGGCAACTACTTTCTGATTCAGAATGTACCTCGGGATCTTTTGTGATTATTTCGGAAAACAAAGTTGGTTTTAGTATATTTAAACCAAAGAGAAAGGACTTAAGTGAAAGTTTTCCATGGAAATCGAGAAATTAAAATTTAAGATATTAAAACCTAAAAATATACAATGCATAAACCTGAGCAGACAGTTTAATTTTAGATATAATATGACAGCAAGGAAGCGAAAACTAAATTGTGACGCCGACACGTAGCAAAAACTTCCAAGTGGATCCCACCATATGACTCGTACCTCATTATTCCACGAAACTTCTGTGACCGTGTTTTTGTGGCCCTTTGGGCTTTTTGGCGTTGTATTGTAGGCCATAGCTGACTGTTACTGTTTGTCTGCGCGCTCAAAAAAAAAAAAAAATTACAATAAATAAGCACCATAAATAAATAAATAACCAAAATTTATTGAAAATTAGGGTATTAACACTGTCAGCCCTTGAGGTTGGCATAAATTATATTTTAATAATAATTTTAATTTTAATTACGATATCATCTTTTTATTTAATTAAAAATATAAAAATATCTTCATAATTTTATTGTAAAAATAATTAAAATATCCTTAAAAAATAAAAATATTTTCATCTTTCAAATTAAATAGAGCGATTGATAGTGTAATTAAAATTAAAGTCGCAACTAAATTATAATTTATATCAACCTTTAGATAATTACCTAAAAATTAAGAAATTAAAACTTTAATATTTGACGTTTACAAAAATAATAAAAAAGAAGTTTTACCATAAAATAAAATATAAAAAATCTTAAGAATCAATTTTAATTTGAAATCACGTGTAACGATAACAGAGAGATTTTAAAAATATCTTTTATCTTTCACAATAGTATCACTTTACTCGATAATTTTCGTGTATTAAGACACAAATATTCGTGAATGGATAGTATAAGAAAATGCACAATATAACACTTTTTTTAAAAAAAATCTTGTATTTTTTAAATATCAATATTAAAGATCTAATTAACAACATCCTTTACATATATAGCTAACCATTATGTAAGTGATGCAAATTTCATATCACATAATGAATAGTGTTAAAATTATTGAGCAAAAATAACGCAACATGGCCGGTGGCCCATCGTCTCTTGGTTGAATAGTTTTAATTTTTAATTTGGTGTTAAAGTTCGAGTTTTCTTCCATGGGTGGGTAGGAATAGTTTTTTTCGAATTTTAGAAGAATAGATTTCACATTTCTAAGGGTAGATTTTTTCAATATTTAGTAGAGTAGCTTTGAGTTTTTATGGGTTTAGATTTGTTGGTTGCGTCATAACGAATATTTTCACTGTAGATCCCTATAAATATTTAATTGTAAATATTAAAAATAATTTTCTTTGAATTTTATAAAAATAGATTTGACATTTTTAAAGGTAAATTTTTCTAAATTTTAACGAAATAGTTTTAACTTTTTTTAAATCTAGATTTATAGGTTACGCTATAATAGATATTATCATCATAAATTTTGATAAATATTTGATTATAAATATTAATAACTTTATCGTTATAGCTCCCGTAAGATTTTTTATTATAAATATTAATAGTTTTATTATAATATTCAATATGAATTTAAATTTTCGATTTGCGCTACAATAGATATTCCGATAGAAATTTGACTATAAATATCAATAGCTTTGCAGTGATATTAAAAAAAAAAAAACGTTTCATGACAATATTGGTCATTTTAACATAAGAAATACCACCAATTAAATTATCTTTTATGTTTAATATGCAAAGTTGTATGTTAAAAATTATATTTTATAAAAGGTCAGGGTCTTTTTAAAAAATTTCCAAAAGAAAACTTGCACAGCCCCCAATATTCCCGTAATCCCGTCTTGTAAATTGTATTACACACACGCTCTAACCGTCTCTAGCTGCTAGACTGGCAACTTTCTCTTTCTCTTGCTTTCTCTCTCCAAAAAGAAAAAAAAAAAAAAGGATGATGGATTGAGAATGCCGTTTTGCCTTTGATTAAGGGCATCGCTTCCAAGGCAAGAAAGAGAAGAAAATTTACCTACAAAGAAAGAAAAAATAAAGAAAGGCAAAGAAAGAAAATCTCTCACTCAGTCATTTACTAGTACTAATGACTAATGAGTGATGATGATGTTCTTCTTGTTTCTCTACAAAAAAAAAAAAAAAAGTTCTCTAACTTCTAGTTGCAGATCTACTGCTCTCTAATCTCCATAAAGATATTTATTTAATGCTTGCGCCTCCATTTTATCCACAATGCTCCTCTGATTCTTCTCTCTCCAGGTAACATCTCAATTTCATTTTTTCTTTTCTTCTTTATTAAGAAATTAAATTATTGTTAATGTTTCTCAAAATCAGACAGATTAACGATCACCAAAAGTAAAACAAAAGAAGCTTATAATTTTTTTGTTTTTGGTTTTGGTATGTTGATCGTGGCAGCCAAACGTAGATAAGATTATGTTTAGGTTTTTTTTTGTTTATTATTATTATTATTATTTTTGGTTGCTGAGAGAATGGAGGAGAGGAAAAGTTAAGAAACTTAAAAGTGAGAAAGTCAACTCAAATAAAGCTTATGTTGACTCTTTTATTGCTCCTTTTTTCTCTCTAAATTTCCGTGAATTTAGGATAACTGATTTCTTATTTTCTTTTTTCTTTTTCTTTTTCAGATAATATTCAACTAAATTGTTAAAAGATCAAATTCTCACGAGAATATTTGTTGGCTCGAAAACTACTTAAAAATTTGCGACCGTTATAAAAGTTGATTTTGTTTTCAGTGTGTTGAAGAATTGACGCGTAAGTAGTAGCAATGTCGTCAAGACGCAGATTGAGATCAAAGAGATTAGATTCGATTAGCTCAAAAGCTGCTAATTCCCCGTCTTCTTCGACGACGTCGTCTTCTAAGCAGTTTCTGGAAACGTCTATTGACGGCCAGAGTTCGCCAGCTTCTTCATCCGCTCGAAGTAAGCCGCAGTATTTTTACACTGAAAATTTATCTTCCAAAGAAAATGTCACCGTCACTGTCCGGTTCCGTCCACTAAGGTACATTTAACTTAACTGAGGAGGCCATGGAAATTAGTACTTTTAATTTGATTGGTAAAGGAATGATCTAGTGGGTGAGACTGTCATGCGGAGCTATCTAGTTAATTTACTACTTTAACACTGTTTAGAAGGCACTACATAGTCACATCATGTGTGTAGTTGCTCACCATACGGTGGGCAATGTTACTCATCGGATCACTTCTGTTAGTCGGTAATATCTTTTGATGAATGCTTGAAAATTGATCGTGATTGTTGCATTGTGTAGTCCTAGGGAGATTCGACAAGGTGAAGAGATTGCGTGGTACGCAGATGGAGAAACTATTGTGCGGAACGAACATAATCCATCTATAGCGTATGCATATGGTAAATTTTACTGTGTTCTGTTAATTGTATACCATTTGGTGGAACTATATTTGTATGCTATGGTTGAATGCTAACTAAGCCATGGGAAACTTACCACATGCTCAAATGGCCTGGATCCTTTTCTCTTTAGTTTTTATTGAAAGCTCCTCATATCCATGTTATTTAAGTACTGTTTTGTGTGTGAGTGCCTTTCTTTTTTTTTTTTCCATTTCCTATTCTTGTAAAATCAGGTTGCAGTTGCAGTTTTATGTTTATAGGTAAAGCCTAGAAATATTTTGTTCTAGGGCATCATAGTCTTTATATACATGTTTAGATTGTAAATATTGCAAACTATTTTCAGTTTTAGTTATCTCAATTTGTCTATGAAATCAAATTAGGGGACTATGGTAAGTTTGAATTTTGTTATTTTACATTTTTAATTATGTGCTCATTTATGTTATCTTGATGATATTCTTTCTTGATAGAATAGCACCTCCTAAATCTTTGGGGTTTGCTTAATTAAATGTTTTAATTGCATTTCATTGAATAGATTATAGTAGAAATCACTATTTCCCTCTTTCCTTTTCCTTAGAGGAAAACTATTGAGCAAATGTGGGGAATATTTTTAATATTCTTATCTTAGTTCCTTGTTTTTTTGGGCATAATTCTAGATCGGGTGTTTGGCCCTACAACCACAACACGTCATGTCTATGATGTTGCTGCTCAGCATGTTGTCAATGGTGCAATGGAGGGCATTAATGGTAATTGGTGATGATCCCTATGCTTTCCTTTTTTTTTTTTTTCACATTTTAAAGTTTCGTTTATCTGTTTGTTCCTTTTTTGACACCGCCTCTCTTACTTATCCAGCAATAGTGAGTAGTTAATTAGTGACCCGGGGAAAGGCAGGAATTTATATTAGCCTGGGATAAATTAAAATTTTGTTTTAGTGAAGTAACTACCTTAAGTACTTCATTGGTTTTTTTTTTTAATTTTTTAATTTTTTAAAAATCTTTTTGCTGAACCTCGAATGTGGGAGAGAATTCTCTTAATAGATTATAGAAAAGTAGATTACATATAGTTAACAGGAGTTAATGAACCCTATCCATAAAATTATATACTCTACGGAGAGATTTATTCTTGTCTAAAATTTCTTTTAACATTTGCTAGCCAAAAAAATATATTCTACACAAAAATATAAAATAGAAAGGGCAGTATTAAAGCAAGAAATGGACATATTATGAAGTAAAATAAAGCACTATGAGTTTGTGCCATATGAGGCTTCAGAGAGCAGAAACAACCTAGTATACAATCTGCAAAAAAGTATGTATAGTCTATCTTAGAAAGTGAATGAAAGTTGTTTCATTCCTTTTAGAAAGAAAAATATTGTACTCCTATGAATGGAAGTGAAAAATGATCATAATTCTTAGTTATTAATTGTTTGTAGTAAAGAGCATGGCAAATATAAGTTGTTTTGATCTCCGTGACTTGATTGGGGCCCGAGAAGTGGAAATGGAAATTGATTATTTTTTTTCTGTTTTTTTTTTCAACTTTTCAAGGGTTTGTACTTTGTAAAGAGAGAGCATGGTGAATTGATTTTGTTTAAAATCACAATAACATGGAAGTGAAAACCAAGAAAATATTTTTGCTTTCAAGTAAGATGACATAAATAGGAGTATAGGAAGCTGGAATCTTCATGGGGATGGTTATTACTAATGTATATGTTTTTTGTTAGAGCTAGTTAATTTTATATATGTTATTGGCTAAATGTTACTAAGGGATCATGGTAAGCGAACAGAGTATTTTATCCTACAATGAAACTAAATATGAAAGATAATGCCAAGGCTTCATGGAATCAGTTTAAACATAAAACTAAATTGTTAGACTTATTAAAAATCAACAAAGAAAATGGAAAAATAGGATTTCGACCCTGGTCCACCTTTTTTGCCATCAGTAAGATGGGTCCATGAGGGCCTTTGAATAAGGTATAGCACCGCCAGATGTAGCTGTCTGAAGTGACAAAATAAAAGAGACAGTTGAACTTTGGCTGAAGTAATGCACATGTTTTCATTTTCTTAGAAGATGGGTTAGGCTGGGGCTATAACCCCACCTAGCCCTCTAGTAGCTCTCTCCGTTGCTGATCTGTGGCTATAATGTAGGAAGGTTCATTAATGGTAGTGCCATGAGAAGTAGTTTTCAATCAACAAGCCTTGTCCCAACCAGAAAGCCCTTCAATTATTACATATCTGAGTGTTCATAACCAGCTCTCAACCCGGTGTTCTCTCTCATTTTTTCCTGCAGATTTCTCATCCACCTATGCTTGTATTATCTTCTCTTCTGCTAATAAAATTTGCGTTTCCTATCAACAAAAAAAAAAAAGAAGAAAGAGGCCTGGTGTTGATTCTATTAGAACCATTTACTTTTTTTTTAATATTTGTGTCCTGTATATGTACAATAGCACATGCAGACAGAGATACGTAAATTGCAGTTATGTTTTAATTAAACTTTCTGCTTGAGATTAATTTATATTGGAGATAGAAGTATAAATTTGTTTTAAACCTTTTGTTTATAGAACACTTCATCATTTAAAAACATAGAAAGTTTTTCTTTGATTAATGTGTTATTGCACTGTTATATAAGACTGGAACTAATTAATGCTGGTTGTAGTTTTTTCCCAGTGTTGTTAATTTAATGGCCGAATATAAAATGATGGCATCTAGAGGTTTTGAGTGCAGTTATAAATGTCCACTTACGTTGTGCATAAGTAATTAATGGTATTAATGAATTGGCACCTATTGGTGAATAGGTTGAAATCTAGAATCGCTCTTACAACTGCTCTGCTTGGGGACTATGTGGCTGATTGGCCACTGTTTGATACACTACCTGTGCTCTCAATCCTTTTCCTTGGCAACAGCTGATGATCATTGTTGCCAAGGGCCTAAATTGGGTGTGAGCGTGAGGTGTTTTAGGCAGGCAAGGCAACAGCTTGACTGCAATGTATATACAATTGCTAAATGTTTTTGCATTAATTGATAATCCTGAAGCAGTATGTGGCAATATTTGGAAAGTCTTGACTTTGTGTTTCTCATTGTAACAGGAACCATCTTTGCATATGGTGTGACCAGCAGTGGGAAGACTCACACAATGCATGTGAGAATAAATAATTAAACATTGTATATTGTTTATCCACTATAAATTCATTATATCTTCCCTTGATGTGTAATTTCCGATAGAACTGCTTTTTGATGGTAGGAAATAGTTGTAAGTTGATAACATATAGGTTTATGAACTAGCACAAGGAACAGGAAACTTGTCGCCAAATTTTTGTCTTAAGTTCTGCACAATCAGCATCTTCATTCTGCAGATATGCTATTGTTGAAGTTAAATTTCTGAAAGTAACAGCTGCAGTAGTACTTTCTTCTTGATCCATTTTTATGAATTTAAGTCACTCTTGGTCAATTGAGTAATGTTTTATTGAAAAATTTATGCCTGTGCCTTATCATTGTTGAACTCTTGGCAAACTGTATTCTGTGTCAAAATGCATTTACTGAGGGTAATGACTACAATTAGGAAAAACTATGCTTTTTTTTACGTGATTCATCACAAATAATACTGTGCTACAATGGATATGTTCATTATGTTGTGACTGGTCAAGTTATAAGTTTGTTTCAAAAGCATCATCGTTTTTGCTTACATCGGTAACGCATGAATGGCAGGGGGATCAGAGGTCTCCTGGAATTATACCATTGGCAGTGAAAGATGCTTTTAGTATTATTCAAGAGGTACTACTCATGAAATACTTAACCACAGAACTATGTATTAGTTTCTTTGTTGCAATACTAAAATTTAATCAATGCCCTAGACCCCAAATCGGGAATTTCTTCTTCGAGTTTCATACTTGGAGATATATAATGAGGTAAGCTTCTTCCTTTTCTCTCTAATTTACATTTGAAATATTGTTTCATTCTATTTGTGACTTGTTGGTAACAACCCTCAAATAATGTAACACCAGAGACTCATTTACCATCCTTTGAGGTTTTCTTCATCTTCAGGTTGTTAATGACTTGTTGAATCCAGCAGGACAGAATTTAAGGATTCGAGAGGATTCTCAGGTATCCATTTATCAGTATCTGGTTGTTTATTGGGTACTTTCATCTTGTAACTGCAATATACACAATTAATGCTATTGTTTCATTACCTCCAGTATTTTGCTTTCATATAAGAATGTGATGCTTCAATATGAAATTTTCTTCCTCTATAGCAAATTGAAGATGGAAACTTTAAAATTTGATATCTGTCTGCATATACGAACTAACATCAAGTGGATTATGAACTTGAAGCCAAGGAAAATTTATGGCCATATAATACTCCAGAGTTGGTTAATGATGGAGTGTTACTCTGATTTCCTTTATAAAGTTAGGGACGTCAGTGGTTCCCTTATATTTTCCCATCTTCTAATTTCCCTTATAACTCATAGTTAGGGTCCTCAATGGTTATCTTATACTTCCCATTTTCTACAACTGTTTTGGGATACTTAAGGACATTGGAAACTAAACTGTGCAATTTAGAAGTTGTTGACTCTGGTAAAAGCAGCATGAAGGGAGCTTACTGGCCTGGGTCTGGGAGCTCCCTTGAGATTGCATTGAAGATGAATTTAATTTATTTTAGGAAAAAAAGGAGAATCCTATTAATCGGAGATGACATATGATATGCAAGGTTTTAAGAATGTGCAAAGATTATGTATTAGTGTAACTTTGATTGGTTGGGTTATTGCAAGATACTCTAGTTAGCTTGTGCTTATGTGGGCTTCTACCTGGGTTTTGTTAATTCTTAGAATGTACCACCCAGCAGATGTTTTGTTTTGACGACTTCTGAGGCATTTGGTTGTAGGAAGCGGTGACTTCCAAATGATTATGTGAAATTGCATTTTAAGCTCACATAATCCGATTACAGATATTGATATTAGGTGCTTGGTTTCTGGTCTGAGGATGATTCTGTGCACAATTTTCCTTTGGTTCCAAGAGGTGGGAGGTATGAACCTTTACCAAGTTTCGCTGTGCTTAGTGATGTCCAGCATGTCCACATGGAAGGATAAAATGATTCAGCAGTGGTGATGAGTTGGTATAGGACTTAGCAGCATTTGCTTTTACTTAGGTTTAGATAAGGTTCAACTGGATAAAGGTGGCCTCAGCTTAGGTCCTTTGGGTGTGTTCTACCATATGGTTACAAGCTGCTTGGACATTGCAGTGCCTCCAGGCTACCCTTTTGGGTATTCCAATTTGAGATGCCTTTATGACAGGAATCACATATAGGATTAGAGTATGTTAGTATTAACTCTGGCATGCAAATATCTTATACTTCAATATCTAGTGAGGGCATCCATGCTAAGGTTAGTTTTTTGCTGATAATTTAGCTGGTCACAATTACAAACTAGATATCATGTCTGCCAGGTATTCAATTGCCATTCCCTATTTCGCTTGAGCACTAAGGAGGCGACAAGGTTTTCAAGCTTGGAAAAACTCAACTTGTTTGAATATTAAATCATTGATATTTCTTCACACTGCAAACAGAGCGGTTCTTCCATCATTTTACTAATTGTGGAAATTTCTTTGCTCCATATTAATCTACTGTTTTTCTTCTAGATAGAACTTTTATTTAATTATCATGTTCATATCCCAAATTATGCTTTTGTCTCTTCTTCCACTAAGAGGGAGGCTTTCAAAAAAATTTATATTACTGAATTTTCTTTATTTAATTTTATTCTGCAACATTACATGATGATATCTAAATTCTGGCCGCATACTGAAAATGTGTTATTCATTTACTAGTTAATTGTGGTTGTAGGGAACCTTTGTTGAAGGTGTAAAGGAAGAAGTTGTCTTATCCGCTGCTCATGCCCTCTCACTTATTGCAGCTGGAGAAGGTAAATTTGCTGTCTTATTTTGTTATATCAAGGAAGGGGGAAATAGAAAGAAATAGGAAAAAAATGACTGAACAATAGAAGAGCTGGATGATTATGTTTCAAGAGTGTTTTTTGCTCAAGTACTTGAGTTTTAGAAGGGCTTTTATCAAACTAGTATTGGCAATTTTTAAAAGTAATTTATGTGAAAACAGTGGGTTATCTGTCTAATTATCATATTATCTAGAGTTGTTTGGGAGGCAGGCCAGCCTGCCGTGTTAATTGGTTGTGAATGGCATTCTAGTTAATGCGCTTCTCTATATAAATGTATTTGAGAAATTCACTTCAGGCTTTGTGATTAAATGTTGCTTTTTGAAACAGAGCATAGACATGTTGGGTCCACAAATTTCAATTTACTCAGCAGTCGGAGCCATACAATATTTACACTGGTACTCATGCACTATAATCTTTCATCTTTCTCTTTACAATTGCATATATTTAAATAGTTGCTCTTTCTTGGTATGAGTTCAGAGGTACATGATGCTTGTTTCTGAGAAAAGATCTCTTTACAATATTTTCAATCAATTTCTACATGATATGGAAAGTTATCTTGCTTTGTTCTCGGCTTTTAATTGTTGTAAGACATAATATTCATGCCTTACTATACAATATGTTTGCTATTACATGTCAGATGGGCAGATCATGTTCTTGCCCCGATGTTTTTGGAAATGCACTTATTCTACCTATTGCCATTAGGTGTGCATATTGACTTAATTTGTTCCTTTTATGAATTAATTTCTTTCCAACCTCATTCTGTATAGACAATAGAGAGCAGTCCGTGTGGTGAAAATAGTGCAGGGGACGCTGTAAATCTATCTCAACTGGTAATTTCCAAGGCCTTTCTCCCAAGACTGACTTTGGATAATTGTTGGTTACCAGTTTTGGTTTCTAGTTTCAGTCTACTCTCAATTTTTAAATTACATCCTCTTGCTTTTTCCTTTATTTCTATGATACACCTGTCTTTATTTGCCATATATTTCAACATTGATGATTTCTTTTTAACTTCCAAATTTTACTTATACCTGCAGCACCTCATCGATCTGGCAGGTTCTGAGAGCTCAAAGGCTGAAACTACTGGTGTGAGGAGGAAAGAGGGATCTTATATTAATAAAAGCCTGCTAACTCTTGGAACTGTGAGACATCTTATACTGTTCTTGTGCAAGCAATTACAGTGGTTTGAGTTTCAATGGTGCTTCTAAATGTTTCCTTTTTTATCTGTAAATCAATAGTTTTACTCATTTATGCATAAACAAATCTCTGTGCTGACGGGAGGTAATTATTGCACTATGGGAATGTATATAGAATCAATGGCACCTCACTTTTTAGACAAATTATGAGAATCTTTTAATAGGATTAATGCTTTTAATGGTTGATTGCATCTGAAATCTGTAATTAATGCATCAAGGGGAGACATATTAGATGCAATATCAAACACTCGAAGTGCATCAATTCAGCATTCCTTAAGTTTTGTCAAAATTTGTGTACAAAATGAGGGGCCACAAATGCTAGTTCATATGCATTAATATATGTATTTACAATTTTGTGTGTGCATGGTTTGTCCATAATTTTCATGTAATTATGACTGTTACTGTTCCTCATTGCTGTATGCTTGTAATTCTTTTGTGTTATAAAACGTACTTGGTCTTGGAAACTAACAATCAAGTGTAAACTCAAGTAAGCCGAGCCCTAGTCAATTGATACATATTTCTATATTTTTCATGACTTAAGGATGCTTCCAGCTCATAGTTATCAATTCATGGATTTATGTACTGATACTATATTATACTATGTAACAGTAAAATCAGGTTTTATATGTCAGTATGGCTTTCTGTTTAGTTCATAACACTGAATTTATTAAAATGTGACATTTATGTATTATTTCCTGTCTATACAGTACCCTGCTGCAGCTGGTATTCTGGTGTATTTTTGTCCGAGTTTTGATATTTCTTTAACTTGGGATATCCGACATGTTTATCTTTGTAGGTTATTTCAAAGTTAACAGATGCACGGGCCACTCATATACCTTATAGGGACTCTAAATTAACCCGGCTCCTACAATCTTCATTAAGTGGTCACGGACGTGTGTCTGTAAGCATTATTAAGTTTATTTGCTTAATTTACTTTTCAGAAGACACATGGCATATATTCTGGTTGAAAGCCAGACATGTTTATACAAATGGGAGGCTATTCTTTTGGAACCTCATGAGAGCCTTTGTTCATTAATCTTGTCTGAAATTTCAGCTCATATGCACAGTTACTCCTGCGTCAAGCAGTTCTGAAGAAACACATAATACATTGAAATTTGCTCACCGTGCAAAACACATTGAGATTCAAGCAGCACAGAACAAGGTATGTTTCTAAATGTGTGAATCTATGAAATATTTAACTTTCAGCAGTTTTTTGTGATTTTAACTAAAATGAATCTACAGATCATTGATGAGAAATCTCTTATTAAGAAATACCAAAACGAGATACGCTCTTTAAAGGAAGAGTTAGAACAATTGAAGAGGGGTATTGTACCGGTTCCTCAAATGAAAGATATTGGAGAAGACGATCTTGTGCTCTTAAAGCAAAAGGTAAGCATATCTGGAAATGGGCTTGTAGCTTTTTGTACTGTTGAAAAATTAACTTGTTAACTTATTGTTCTTGTCTATGTGGATATTTAATGAATTTCTTGTGTTAGTCTTGTTATTTTATTTTCCCTAAAAGTTTTTAGATGTTTTTTGAAGAGGGAGAAATCCACTATTTATGAGTTCAAGTAAGAGGCAGCAAGACCAAGATTAGTGAAGAATTTAAGTTTTTGTATCACAATAGCTTCTGATTTTTAGACCAAGTAGAAACTTTTGCATCTACAGTTATTTGCATAGACCCTTGGAACTAAAAGGCCAAGCTTCTCCCCTTGTTTTATTATTGCATTTAATATCCTAAGATTTTTCTTGTTGCCGAAAATCCTGCATACTGTTGATTAAGACTCATGGAACACTTAAGGATATGTGATATAGTGAACAATTGAGAATTTATGATATAACCAAGTGGAATGGAGCTGCAACTGTGATGTCAATACCAGAAACGTTTTTTTGAAGCATACGACCAATGGAATTATATCTTACAATGATAATAGGACTACTCATAAACTGGGGACTAGCACTTTCTGGAAAATGATTAAGTAATTTGTGAAGTATTAATTCCCCTGTTTAATGAATATTATCATCTAGATATCCTTGCTAAGCAAGCAATTTGCTGTCATTACATAAAAAGCAGAAAAACTGACCCCTTGTTTGATATGTTCCTCTTGTGAGAACTTATCTATATCCACTAAATTCTACTTTTTTGACGCATATTGATCTTCTTCATTTTGGACTTTTCGTTGAAACTTTGCTAATTCAATTTAGCTAACATTTGGATGCAATTAGATTTCAACTGAAAACATACTGTGACGTGCATGATATATTGGTTTTATAAGTAATCATAACCTAGTTAAGTATTTAGATATCTATTTTCTTTCTACTGTATATTCTCATCAGAATCATATCATGGTCGTCAGTAGTTGACACATTTAAGTTCTGGGAAAAGAAAGAAATGATGTATATGACTTGTATTTTTTATTTTGTGTGCCATGATGCGTACAGCTAGAAGATGGTCAATTCAAGCTGCAATCAAGATTGGAAGAAGAAGAAGAAGCCAAAGCTGCTTTGTTAAGCAGGATACAACGATTAACAAAATTAATTTTGGTCTCCTCAAAGGCTTCCCAATCATCAAAATTTCCCCACCGCCCTGGTCCTAGGAGGAGACATTCCTTTGGTGAAGAAGAGGTACCATTCACCCATGTTGTTTGTGTATTTTGTTTTGAATCTTTTCAACTCTTAATGTATTTGTAATGCTTTTATTAATTTCATTTTGGCTGGATGGCAAGAGTGCTTATCTTAAGAAAATATTATCTCAACTTTGTTTGATCTGGTTATAGTTAACTAATACAAAACTTTGCAGCTCGCATACCTACCACACAGAAGGAGGGACTTAATCTTGGATGAAGAAAATATTGACCTGTATGTTTCTCTGGAAGGGAATGCTGAAACTGCAGATGATACAATTAAGGAGGAGAAAAAGACCCGGAAGCATGGATTGCTAAACTGGTTAAAGTTACGGGTATGTATATCACAGATTGCTATTAATGATCTATGTCCTATTTGTTGCAGTTTTATTTTAGTTTATTAGCTTAAGTTATTAAAGCTCAGTGTGATTACTAGTACTTATAGTTGAATATACTGGTGGGACTTTTTATGTGATACTTTCCAGGAATTTTTCAGTTTTGTTTTATTCTTGACATGTTCCTTTAGCTAGTTTTGAACAGAATTTTGACTGTTTTTTCTCAGAAACGAGAGAGTGGCTTGGGGCCCTTGACAAGCACTAGTGATAAATCAAGTGGAGTCAAATCCAGTAGTACACCTTCAACCCCTCAAGCTGGAAGTGGTAATGTTCATACAGATTCGAGACTTTCTCAATCTCTACTTACAGAAACATCTCCATCTGCGGATATTCTTTCTGAAGCTAGGCGTGATAGAGATGTTCCGGAGGACAATTTCCTTGGACAAGAGACACCTTCGGTATGCAGAACTATTTTTCCCCGCTTGCAGTCAACAAGTCTGTCATGTCTTTTTGTGCATTCTGCTCAAATGTTATAAATCTCTGGGCAAGGATTTTTATAAGATACTCTTGTAATAGATACACTGCTCCATCTAAGGGAGGGGGGTGGGGTGATGTTTTTACATTGAAGTACTTATTAGACAAATGAGAAGAATACCTGCATGGCTATGTGTTGCTACTCTTACTCACCCATCCCTGATGTGTTTGAGTTATTATTACTCAGCCTCCTTGAAGCATTAATGTCTATATGATGTCATCACCATGTTATGTATTGATTAATTTCTGTTAATAGGAAATTAGTTGAACATGCAGTGACATTTGTCGAAAAATTCATTAGGATAATCTCACCACCTGAGTATTCTTTTCTTTCCCTGTCCACATACAAAGGTGGGAGTGGTAAGGTCCATCCTGAGCCACCTGATTGCATGCCCAAAGCCCAATGGCTGAGTTTACAGATTTGGTTCAATTTTTGTTTTATAAATTCATGCATTTATTTATTTTATAGGAATGTCCTAAGTCTGCAGGTCTAAATTTCCTCACCGGCTTTGTTGCAGACAAGCATTAAAACAATTGACCACCTTGATCTTCTACGGGAACAACAGAAGATTCTATCTGGTGAAGTGGCGCTCCATTCAAGTGCCTTGAAGCGGTTGTCAGAGGAGGCTGCCAGAAACCCCCTGAAGGAAGAACTTCAGGTAATATATTATTTATTAATCACCTTTGTTGCTAGCTGCTTTTAGTGTGTGTAGAATATTTTATCTTTTGGTCTTTTCCATTTAAGGTGGAGATTAAAAAGTTGAGAGATGAAATCAAGGGTAAGAATGAACAAATTACTTTGCTTGAAAAGCAAATTGCTGATTCCATCATGGCTTCACACAACAAGATGGATAACTCAGAAGTATCACAAGTAAGTTTAACTTCTTGATCATTGCTGTGGTAACTCACCTCTCATTGGAGTCCATCTTTATTCTCTTTGTTGTTTCATGCTGCAGTCTATTGCTGAACTGGTGGCGCAATTAAATGAGAAGTCCTTCGAACTTGAGGTGGCCAATCTTCTTTATATTTTGGCCCAATGATATTGTTTCTGTAGCCTTTAGACATTATTTTGAGAGGGTGTTTGCATTCAAAAATTGAAACTACAAATTTTATTATCAGAAAATTAAAAAAAAAATGATGTGAAACTTTTTCATATGACAAATCTAATCCTATGCTAACTACTGTAGATTATTTCTCTGTCCAGGTTAAAGCCGCTGATAACCGTATAATTCAAGAGCAGCTCAATCAAAAGGTACAATATTTACTTTTCAACATATACAATCAAATGTATAGATGTTACCTCTTATGTTTAGCAGCTGGCCATCTCTAACTCAATATCAACCTTCTATCAGATCTGCGAATGTGAAGGATTACAGGAAACAATTGCCTCTTTAAAGCAGCAGCTCTGCGATGCACTGGAGTTGAGAAACTTCAGCCCTGTAGCCAGTTATTCACAACGATTTACAGAAGCTTTCAGCCCCATAGCCAGTTATTCACAACGGTTTACTGAAACAGAAAGTCTCCATGGGGGGCATCGAATGAACAAAGAAATTGCAAAATTGAAAGATACAAATGAAGACACGCAACTACAAGTGCAGGTATTTTAGTATCTTGGCCTTTTCATGATATTTGTGGTTAGTTCTTGAAGGTTTGTCATGTGGTCACACATAATATGCAAATCTCTCTGTTGCACCCCCACCACAAAAATACAAAGTGATAACCGAGGAAAGAAAAAAGGAAGAAAATAAAAACAATAAATGGAGGCCACAAATTATGGTTGCTTTGTGGGAGCATCCAAGATGTTTGCATAGTCATGGTAAACCAAATTAAACCTGAAGGTATTAGTGATGTTTGATAACAAGCCAAAATTGCATAGCTACCCAACCACATACATTTTGTCAAACTTCCTGATTGGCTCTCTGGAAGTAGGCTTGGAGAATGGGTAAGGCTGTCTGAATAATTTACTGTTATAACAGGATCTAGACAGAATGTTGTCTCTATGTCACCTACTCCTTTTTTTTTTATTCTTTCTATTGCAGTTATTAAATTCAATTTCTTGTCCTGCACTCAAGTCAATAGATCAGGTTTTCTGCATTAACTTTTTGTTCACTGAAATTGCTAATTGAAATATGTAGCTACAATCGAAGTCCAAGCTTGACGATAGCAGTGGAAAACTTTTAGTCCTTTCTCATTTTGAGATTTCCTTTCAGTATATGAAGAGCAAAATCAACTGTATAGTTACTGCTCTTCAAATAGTAATTAGTTTGCACAGAATCACTCGTTTGATCGAACCTATCTCCTCTCATGCCCCACAGATATTGTGCAAGCACACGTGCATGCGTACATGGTTGAAAAGTGTAAAATGCTAATCACTTTGGTCTCAAATTAGTTAGTCCATTGTTACTGTTAAAGATTAGCAATCAAGAGTTATGTCAGATTACAAACAATATGAACTGTGGCTAGCATGTCAGTCAACATTGCAACTGAATTCTTGCTATTTCCTCAATCAGGCAGCTGAAATTGAAGAATTGAAGCAGAAAGTCACTGAACTAACAGAGTCAAAAGAGCAGCTAGAACTTCGGAACCAGAAATTGGCAGAGGAGAGTTCATATGCCAAAGGACTAGCCTCAGCTGCTGCTGTTGAGCTCAAGGCACTGTCGGAAGAGGTTGCTAAACTTATGAATCACAACGAGAGGCTGGCTGCTGAGCTGGCAGCTGCGAAGAGTTCCCCCACCCAACGCAGAACAACTGCTGTGCGGAATGGCCGCAGAGACAGTCAGATCAAGAGACACAACCAAGATGGGTCACCCTCAGATCTTAAAAGGGAATTGGCTCTAAACCGGGAGAGAGAGCTCTCATATGAAGCTGCTCTTATGGAAAAGGATCAACGAGAGGCTGAGCTGCAAGGAAA
This sequence comes from Ailanthus altissimus, assembly GCA_946807835.1. Taxonomy (NCBI): domain Eukaryota; kingdom Viridiplantae; phylum Streptophyta; class Magnoliopsida; order Sapindales; family Simaroubaceae; genus Ailanthus; species Ailanthus altissimus. The sequence goes on from OX327709.1 coordinate 1,231,729, forward strand.
GGTCGAGGAATCCAAGAATAGAGAAGCTTATCTGGAAAATGAACTGGCTAATATGTGGGTTCTTGTGGCCAAGCTAAAGAAGTCCCATGGAGCCAATACTGATGTTTCTGAATCAACTAGAGAAATGCAGCGAGTAGATGGTTTTGGGATTTAAATGATCATACATCTTAGGTTTTCGGGTGATCCCAAAAAATGAGATTTGGCTTTGATAGGATTGGTTTGGGGATTAGTAATGTGTAGAAAATTTGTGGTGTGCATTGGAAGTGGGGTGCTGCTGTGTATTCCAATTTAGGGCCCCCTTTTTCTTGTTGATTCTTCAGATATGTTGTACCAATTGGGTTTTCAATTTTCAATTTTCAATTTTCAATTTTCTTTGTCGTTGATATATCTCTGGAGGCATTCATAGGGAAAGCTATGTTAGCTTCAATTCACATGTGCATTAGTATTGAAATTGGCATTTTTTCTTTTAGTAATTTAGATTTTCCTCTGATATGATCTTGAGATTTAAGGATCTTGTGAAATAGATATTATAAGTAATTTATAGTTAAGATTTGATTTTTTTTTTTTTTATAAAAGAATTGTATTTTCAGTTAATATATTGTCATTCACAAACTTACTGCTTCATTTCTTTTATCATTTTCAAACTTAATGCGCAGTAGTTCACCTATTAGAGACTACAACCAAACACCAACAACAAATTAAAATATAATTAAACTCAAACATAGTTTACAGTAGTTCACCCATCCAAGACTACAACCAAATACCAAAAATAAACGGAAATACAATTAAACTTAGATGGCACAGAGAGGTTTGAACTCCATTGAAATTCGCATCCCCATCAGATTTAAGGTTGAGTTTTGATTGTTGGTGAATAATTTTTGCTACGGAGGCAGTGGCTATTTGCCTAACAGTGGTTGGCAGAGGTGGTGAGCTTTAGAGACTAGCAAGATGAAACATGAGCGATAGCATTTGACGGAACACGATAGATTTTGGCAAAGCTCGACTAAGGCTGAGCTTTGCTCGACTAAAGCTGGCGAAAGCTCAACTGAGATTGAAAGATCTCGACAAAGGCTGACATTATCGTTGAAGCTTGCACAACGAAGGTCGGTGGCATCTATGGAGAATTTCATGATGGAGGTCAACGACATTATTGGATCTTGCACAGTGGAAGCTGGTGACATCAATGGGAACCGCAGTGGAGGCTGACATCATCAAGAAGCTTGCACGGGCCCTCACAAACTAGAAAATTGAAAAACACAGACGAAAATGATAAATGAAAAAAGAAAAAGCTAAAGAGGCTTAAGGAAAGAGAAGAGAGGAAAAACTGTGGAAAGTGAAAGAGATATGCATCGGAGAGGAGGCTGCAGCCCTCTCTTCATTGGAGAAGGGAGGATAAGGGTGTCGACTGTCTACGACTTAGAGAGTTTTAGTTGAGAGAATTTTTTTAACCAGAGTCAAACAAATGTGTAGCCGTAATTTGCCTCGACCGAAATACCCGATGAGTGCTTGACTTATATGTAATTTTATTACGAGTAATATTATGTATTTTAAATTATATTTTAAAAAATAATTTTAAAAAATTATTAAATTATAAAATAGTATAAAATTTAAAATTATTTATTATAATTAATAATTATTTAATATAATATTTTTAAAATATAATTTAAAATGTTTAATATTACTTTTTTATTATAAATAATATGATAATTACATAAATACTTAAAAAAATATTTATTTAGTTCAGGGGTTGAAACAAAAAACTATAGCAGGGGTCTGATTGAAATTAGCCTAAAAGAAAATATCAAGTCGGTCCTTAAATGCAGGTGTAAAATTTACAGCATAAAAAAGGAACCTGTATGTAATTACCCTAAACCAGTAGCACTAGTAATTGTAAAATTCTAGACTGTCAAATTTACATTAGAATTTTAAATAACATAATAATAACTTGAGGGATGGGGTATTTTAACCAAAACTCTTTTGACTTAAAACGTTGATACAAACTTAGAACACAAGACTTTTGTCTTTTTAAGTTGTTTAAACAATTAGTATGAAATTGGTTGGAAATAAATAAGTATTTAAGTTAAAATGTAATTCTAATAACTGTAATTTTATAGTATAGTTAATTTTATCCTATTAAGGAAAAAGATAAATTAATACGTATATAATATATGTTATTAAAATAGGAAATATATATTTTTTAAATTATATAAAAATTGAAAGAATTCTAAACAAAAATACAATATATTCAAGGTGGTTAAATAAACAAATACTAATGATATTTTGATATATATATATATATATATATATATATATATATATTGAGAATGCGGTTGGATCACTAATCTTTTACTTTTACCACTACGCTTTTGCAAGATTTTTTTTTTTAGGATTATTCTATCATGCTAGATGATTTTAAGGTATTGATAGTGTGAAAAAAGTGATTTTTTGAACTAATGAATTTTGAATTTATTTTATTAGTGAAAATCAACACTAATAAAATAGATTTCGACAAAGACTTTTCGAAGCTCAAGTCAGAAAAAATTTGTGAAAATAGAGTTTGATAAAAAAAAAAAGTAACAAGTGTATCCAGAATTAATGGAAGAAAACATTTTTTTTCTCTTTATTAATTTTTTTGATCTTTTTGGGCATCCCCCATTTTTCAGTGTCTTTATCTCCTTTTTTGTAGCACTGATTTTCGGAGGACCTTTCAGGTATTCTGTCTTTACTGTGCTTCTGACACACACCAAATATCATTCTACTGTGCGTCTGACACACGCTAAATATCTTTCTGCTGTGCGTCTGACATATGTCAAATATCATTCTAACACTTATTTTGAGCATATTCTCAGCATATTCCTTATATATGTCTTCGCCGGTGGATTAGGTTAAGTGTGAGGCTAATAAGGATCTGCTCAAATCAATCTTTTGATCATCAATTCCTATTTGGCTTTGACGTGTTTCGAGGTTTTCCTAGGAGATCTTCTATAGTGACTCAACTATATTTGTTCAGCAAATAGTCGTTCTATCTTGGTGTCTATGTTTGATCATGTTCTTCGAGATGAACCAATCTGGTAGCATTTCAAAGGGTGGTTTAGGTTGCATCATAGTCTGTCATTCCGAGCAGGTGCTTCACTCTACCAACATGGTCCCTTGAATCTAAATAGATCCTAGATAGCCTAGCCATGCCAAGACTTGCCCCTATGACTGTCACTGTGGGCTCATGCTCGGAGTGGGTCATTCTGCAAAGAATGGTGGGCTTCGAGAAGGGCGGTTTTTTGGGAATTTTTCTGCCTGAGCCTTCAGGGTTCAAATTCTTTTTGGGCTTAGGGGCTCTGGGCCCAGAGGTGTTCCTTTTCTTTTCTTTTTTTTGGAGGGGGGTTGGAAACTCTATTCAGTTCTGGCCGGTCCGGACCATCCTCCTTGTAGTAAGCAGTATCCACAACCGGTAAGAATATGTATTTATATATATATACATATTTTATTTGTATGTAGATGATACTTGATTTATGTATTGTTATTAGTAGTGTTTGTATAGGTTAAGGACATACTATTAGTATTGAATTTATTTGCAAGACTTTAGATTTATTTTAGGGACCAAATTATAATACTTTAAAAGTTTTAGGGGCTAATTTGTAAATACTAAAAATTAGCCTCTTAGTATAAAAATACACATTTGAAACCCTAATTCACTCATTTTGGTCGAGCTACCTCTTTTAGTTTGAGAAAAGAGAGAAAGAAATGGGAGAGAAAGAGAAGAACAATAAGAAGAAGAAAGTTAAAATTTAAGTTTTAAGAGGTATATTATAACCCTTTTTTAGTTTCTTGGTATTAAATTAGTTAATTCCTTTAATTTTTTATTTCTGAAAATATGTACAATTGAGGATTTGATGTGTATTTCGTAAGAGATTGTGAGAATTGATGATGATCTATATAGATAGCTTGATAAATTATGATGAATTGCAGAATTTTTACTTGATAGTCTCTTGATCCAAGAATTTTATAAATTATTGTGATTCGATTCTGATTTTAAATTTTGAGTATATGAAATTAGACATGTTTAGAATCAGTTGAGACTTTAAATCGATTAAAAATTTCAGAAATTGAATTTGTAGTGAATTTTCCAAAATGACCCTAAAATTTTGGAAATTTCCTGTGTTAATAGTATGATACAGAGACAAATAATTTTTGATCTATTGAATGATCTTTAAAAATTATGAATTTATGGAATATGATAAGTTTATATGTCTAATATGATATACTCAGAATTAAGAATTTAAATCAATGTGGTTAAATTGTTATAATTTTCTAAAGAGTATCAGCTCATTGGAGTATTTGATTAACAGATTTTTAAAGCTATAAAATAAAATAGTTTTAAAATACTTTTAGTAGTGATTTTGAAGTGAAATATTTATCATGGATTGAGATATATGTTAAGAGTAATTCTGTGATAGTTTTATAATTTTTGAGTTAGTATATGATTTTATAAAATTGGGAGATTGAATATTGTTTAGTAAATATCTTGATCCTATCAAGTTAGTAGTTTGAATTCGATGGTGTGTATGGAATGGATTATGTAGGAATTATGATATAATATTCATATATAAGAAGGATATATGAGTCAAGAATGATATATTCTGATTTTGGAGTAATTGGACATCATTTGATGTATAAAAATTTTTTGTAAAGTGTAAGTGGTCAGAATGACAGGTTTTGAGAAACCAAGTAATTAGACCAATTCGATATGATAAGTGCAATATGTGTAATTTTGTAAGCTATTTAAAGTGTTTTGTATGAATGTTGAGGCTCATGAAAGGATTAATCTTCATTGATAGGTTAAGGAGATTTAAGCCTTGTAGCTGAAAATGCTAGATAAGTATACTAGATTTTTTACTGAAATCACAATAAACATAGTAATTATTATGTATGATTTTGTAAATGTGGTTAGAAATATGTTTATGTTATGTCAAAGTATATTTTGATATGAAATATGAAGATATGTGTTTATGAATGTGAGCATGGACATACATGACATATATGTGTTTTTGAAAGTGAGCTTTCAAAGTAAAATATGTTTAACAAAAGAGCTTTTGAAGTGTAATATGTCTATGAGAAATATTTTATATTTTGAGGATACTTCAACTCACTGTTAACGTAGTAGGCATTTTATGTGATTTGTGGAGCATTTATGTGTGGCATTTCCTTCGGGATTGGTATATGCTATGTGTTCCGTATATAAGAAGGATCCTATTAGTACCTAAAAGAAGAGTGAGTCATCACATTCGTGTGGCGGCGTATTGGTGCATGTGAGAAGACTCACCGATGATCAGGGTAAGGGTTTGACTTTTTCCTTCGGGCATGAGCATTATATATGTGTAATTTAAAATTCTCACTTGTACTATTCCTCTCATACGGTATGTCACATACGAGTGACATTTGGCTCATTATGTGATATGTGATATGTAAGTCCTACTAAGTAGTAGTTGAGTGATGGTATTCCTATTATATGTTTTGAAAGAATGTGTAAGCACTTACATGACATGTGATTTGATAAGATTATGATTTTGATTTATCACAGCATATCATACATATGCATTGTGTACATATATGTATTTGTATTTGATATATGAAAAACTAGTATGCTTACTGAGTTTTATACTCATTATAGTTTATGGTAATTTCAGGTAAATAAGGTACATGTGTGCTTAGCAGATTTGGCAAAGCTTCTGTTGTTTCTTGACTTTCCTAAGTTGCTGAGTGTTTGATTTGGGAACACATGGGATAAGATATTTAATTTGTCCCTATTAAATAAATACTTATGTATTATTTTATTGTGTGTGGTTGGATTTAGTTTAAATTTCACCAAGTGTGGTTATTGGTTGATTTTAAGTAAGAATTTGTAATGAATATATTCTGGGCTTTTCGGTAACAAAATTGTTACTGGTGACATAGTAGAGTGTTAATCTCTGAGAAAAATCTGCGTATCTCTGGTTTACTAATTGTCCCAGTCATAATTCAATTGTCATAATTCTGAAAGAAATTGAAATGAATGTTTAAATATTGTCAATAGAAGTTTATGTTTATATGTTAGGTTATGGGTTGATTTTAGTGTTAAACTTACTAGCAACTTATTAGAGATTCCTATGTTGAATTAAAGTTTAAAATTTTATGTAATATTATTTATGAGTGCACATTATTGAATGAATGTAAGTGATGTCGTGTGTCGGAGTTTTTGGGTCTAGAGCGTGACACTCCTAATCTCCGTTGGATTTCTTCGCCTCAGTTGGTTTGCTATTATGTTCGAGCTGGTCTGAACGGGTTTCCTAGGAGTGAACTCTCTTCAAGTGCTTTGGCAGTGGTTAGGGAAGTCAAGGCTGCTCGGCCAGACATGATGATGCTATAACTGTTTGAAGGGTCACTGTCATGTAGTGTGTGCCTATCTCACAACTCTTTTAATAATAATAATAAGTCTTTTCAAGCGTTAGCTTTAGCGAGTGTGAGAAGCTTCTCGAATAAGAAATTCACTACTAGTTACTGATCTGCTCTTGATTGTGTAGTTGTAATTATTTAAGATCTAAAAGGCTGCACTTTTTCTATTCTTTAAGTGGCGTTTGGTAGGTTGAGGCAATCTAGGCTGTTAATCGGCTAGATCCGGTGGTCTGGGTCTCTATTCTTCTGAAGAGGCGCATTTAATGCTCATGAAAACTAAGTTAGTGCTAATGAATACGTCTGGATCGGAGTTATCAAAGGTGCTGGGTCGGTTCGGTCTCAGGGATATAATTTATCCGGGCATGTCAAAACAATAACCGACTTGTCATTATGATAAGGATCTTTCTGCAAAGACAGTTGAATAATAATGCCCTCTATGACAAAGGTGCGACTGAGCAATTGCTCCTATCGAAGCAAGTAGGGTATAATAGTTGGTCCATCATGATGTCGTTGAATAGATAGCTTACGATCATTGAGAAATTGTTTGAGGAAAGTAGGTCAACTCGGAGTAATAAATTTGGCAGAGTAACTTTCAGCATTTTTTGGAGATCGATTCGGTGTAATAATGCTGAATAGCGTGTTATAAGTGCTGTGAAAAGTCCATAGTGATACCACGGAAAGGCCATGGTCAAACCCTCTTAAATGGGCGTCATAATGTAACCCATGGTGGTGGTGCAAATGCCACAGTCATCACCCGCCCAGCCGTCTCAATTATCTCTTTTTGAAATAATCCTCGCAGGGCCTTTGTTAGATAGACTTAGGGCGACGTTTGCAAGTGTTTCAACTCAGACTCCGAGTAGTTTATTTTTCATGGTCATACATACAAAAATGCAAACGACATTATTAAGTATGGTATTCATACATAGGGAATTACTATTGCATAAAAAGTAGTTAAGAGTAATATTTCTTTAGTAGTTCGGCATTCCAAGGCTTTCTCACAACTCACTCGTCTTCCCTTTCGAGCTCATAGGCTCCTTTTATGTCTATGAGGACTTTGTACAGCTCTTCTCAAGTTGGGCTGAGAACCCTATCTGCTGGATTCTTTGTGTTGAGCATTACTCTCCTCAACACTAGGTCTCATTCTTCGAATTCTTTAGCCTTGACCCTTTTGTTGTAATATTTGACAGTCTTTTGCTGGTAGGCCGCCGCTTGGATTTGAGCCTGATCTCTGAGCTGTTCAACCAAATCCAATTGTCCCTGTATCATCCCGTTGTTGACTGCCTCAGAGAAGTTCAGCACCCGGTGAGTTGGGGTTCCTATCTTTGCAGGAATTACCACTTCACTCCTAAAAGCTAACGAGAACGATGCTTCGCTTGTTGCTGTCTTGCTAGTTGTTTAGAGCGTCTATAGTACTTTTGGTAGCTGTTATACCTATGATTTCTTTCTTTCTGTCAATTTCTTTTTAAGCAGCCTCTTGACCAACTTGTTGGAAGATTCAACCTAACCGTTAGTCTTGGGATGGGCAAAAGAGGAGAATGACAATCGTACTCCGAGCTATTCGAAGAAGTTCTTGAATCTGTTGCTGTCAAACTGCTTCCCCATGGTCGGTAATGATAGTGTGGGGGATCCCGTAGCGGCATATCACGTTTCTCCAAATGAAATCATGGACACTTATCTCTGTTATCTTTGATAGTGGCTCAGCCTCGATCTATTTGGTGAAGTAGTCGACTGTCACAACCATATATTTACAAGACCCTTTGCCTCTAGACAAAGGTTCGATCAAATTGAGCCCCCACTGGGTGAACGGCTAGGGTCCACTTATTGTGGTCAGCTCTTCCACAGGTGCTTGAATCTTGTCCACGAATCTTTGGCATGCGTAGCAGCGTTGATCCAGGCTTTTAGCATCCCGTTGGGCGATCGACTAGTAATACCCAGTCCTAAACACCTTGTAAGCCAATGCTTATGTCTCAGAGTGATTACCACAAACCCCTTCGTGAATTTCTTTAAGGACTTGTTCCTCCTTTAGTAGGCCCAAGCACCGTATGTACGGGTGTGAGAAACCTCTTCAGTATAACACGCCATCAATCACAGAGTATCTAGTAGCTCGATATTTAATTCTTCGAGCTTTTTTTCTGTCGGTCGGAGTTATCCCATTCAAAATAGTCTCTAATGGGGTCCATCCAGCTTGGTTCTAACCCGATTTACATGACATGTTCTTCCTCTTGGATACTGGGCTTTATTAAGAGTTCTACAGGGACCGTTCGGGGGAAACAAGTGTCTTTTGCTGATGCCATTCAGGCGATGATGTCTGCCCAGTGATACTCATTTCTTGAGATCAATTCTACTTGTACTTTCCAGAAATGGCTGGCTAAGCTCCCTACCTTTGCCAAATATGCAGCCATTCTCTCCTCCTTGTCCTCAAAGCTGTTGTTGACCTGATTCACCACCAACTGAGAGTCGCTCTTTACTAACAATCCTCTCGCATTCAGCACCCAAACTATCTTAACCCGGCCAAGAGGGTGTATTACGCCAGTTTATAACATTTTTCCTCTACGAAGGGCGGTATTCATCGTTCGTCTTTCGGTGTTTTTGCAGAGGGGGTGGAGGTCTTTCTCTTCCCCTATATTTGACTTCTTCCCTGGGCCTGACCTATCATCAGGGTAGTTCGGTAAGAGATCTCTAGGCTTCCTCGTCCTCTTTTATTGATATATACTTCGGCACCATGTTATACGTCATCGCGTAACTCGTGACGCCACTTTTCGCCAAGTAGTATCAGAATTTATTCGGCTCCAGTCTTGCTGTAAGGGCGTTTAGGGTGATGTATTGATCGAAAGCTTCCATGGCTATCACCTCATTGTGGAATATCTGGATGAAATTCCTAAGGCTTTCACCCCTGCTCTGTCTGATCTGTTTCAACTGCTTCGGATCTTTAGTTGCCTCGCACGAACCTTGAAAATGTTACACGAACTTCTTGGTCAACTCGTTGTAGAAGGCGATATTGCACTGCTTCAAACCTCTATACTAGAGTAGAGTAGACCCCTATAAGTTCATATGAAAGAGTTTCACATCTGGTCTTGCCTTGGTCATGCAATTAACAGTAGGTTGGTAATTTTGTCGACATAATGGTTTAGGTCGGTGACTCTCTTGTAAGTGGGCAGGTTTAGGAGTCGAACCCTACTTGGGAGCCCCGTGTCTCTTAGCTTGTCTGTCAGCGATGATCTTCTCTCCCTTTCTGTCTTCTTTACGGGAGGCTGATCTTTTTTTTTCTTCTCTACCAAGAGGCTCTCTAACTTCCCCTCTAAATCACAGACCTTGCTTTTCAAGCCCGACTCTCCCTGTTGATGCTATCGTTGCTCGGCAGACGGCTCTTTTCTTGCTACCAGCTTAAAATCTTAAGTCCCTACTTCTTCTCTTTCAGGGATTGCCTGACTTGGCCTAGTTGCTCCGGCCAAATCGTGCAAAGTCTTTGATCTGTTCCTCTATTCTGTCTGTTCTCGAATCTCCTCTTGAGATTCTTTCCTACCGCCATTTCCTGCTTCCATTCGTTTACTTCTTATTAACTCAGCCATGAGCTATCTCAGTTCTTTACTTTCCTCCCTCAGGATTCTTAGTTCTGCCTGTATTTCAGGTGGCAACAAGCTTTCTATCTGATGGAGAAGCTTATTTTCATGGCCTCCGTTCTTGTTTAGGTCTAAGCCTTGTTCTCTCATAACGCGATTTCTGCTGGTAGACAACTGTTATGCCATAGTCTCCCGCCTTTTTGAAAGAGCTTTCCTTCTTGATTCCTACAGACAGCACCAAAAATTATTGTCCGAAAAAAGTGGTTCTTCGAGCCAATGAGTTTTGAATTTATTTTGTTAGCGGGAATCAGCACTTGGGCCTCGTCCTAGTTGGATTTTTTTACAGGAACTTGGGTCTTCTCTTTTTTAGTGGGTACGACAGAACCTGCAAATCACAAGCAGGGCTATCGTGATGGTCTCGTTGGGATAAATTTCGGTAAAGACTTTCCGATGCTCAAGTCAAAAAAAATATGTGGAAATGGGGAGTCTGATAAAAAAAAAGTAACAAGTGTGTCTAGAATCAATGGAAGAAAACCTTTTTTTCTCTCTGCATTAATTCTTCTGATCTTTTTAGGCATCCCCTCATTTTTTAGTGTCTTTTTCCCCTTTTTGTAGCACTGATCTCTGGAAGACCTTTCAAGTATTTTGTCTTTACTGTACTTCTGAAATACGCCAAATATCATTCTGTTGTGCGTCTAACACACGCCAAATATCCTTTTAACATCTATTTTGAGGATATTCTTAGCATATTCCTTATAGTTGTCTTCGTTGGTGGATTAGGTTAAGTGTGAGGTTAAGAAGGATCTGCTCGAATCGATCTTTTGGTAATCAATTCCTGTTCGAATTTGACTTGTTCTGAGGTCTTTCTAGGAGATCTTCTATAGTGACTCAGTTATATTTGTTCGGCAGATAGTCGTTCTGTCTTGGTGTTTGTGTTTGATCATGTTCTTCGAAATGAACCGATCTGGTTAGTATTTCAAAGGGTGGTTATAGTTGTATCACGGTCTGTCATCCCAAGCAGGTGCTTCAGTTTGCCAGCCCGATCCTTTGAATCCAAACAGATCTTAGACAACTCACCCATGCCAAGACTTGCCCCGATGACTGTCACCGCGGGCTCATCCTCAAAGTGAATTGTTCTGCAAAGAGTGGTGAACTTCAGGAAAAGCTGTCTTTTGGAAAATTTTCTAACTAGGCCTTTAAGGTTCAAATTCTTCTTGAACTGGAGGCTTCGGGTTTAAAGGTGTTCTTTTTTTTTTTGTTATGAGGGGTGTGGGGACAGATAGTAAAATTATTTGTATCATTTAGATTAATAGTTGAATATTATCATTTTTAATTCTTTAATTTAATCCAACAATTCAAAATATTTTTAATATTATATTTAGACTTTAATTTTAATATCATGACCTTTCTTTTTAAGTGTTTAAAATAAGAGGATTAATAAAAAGAATAAATGAAAAAAAGAAGAAGTGTTGCTTAATTTATCCAAATATTAGAGTGCTTTCTTTTTGACCTTTTTTCCCATCATCCAATGAATCCGTGGGAAAAATTGGTTTTGTAGTTAGGGCTGTAATTTTTATTCTAAAAGGAAATGCCAAGTCGTGGCCTCTAAATTGGAAGAACAAAAATGTAACCGAAATTTGCGATGGTTGAGAACCACCATCGCATCTTAGGGCCATCTCGACCACGCATCTCGAGCAAAAATGTAACCGAAATTTATGATGGTTGAGAACCACCATCGCATCTTAGGGCCATCTCGACCACGCATCTTAGGGCCATCTCGACCACGCATCTCGAGTTCGAGATGCGATAACTGAGATGATTTTTGTTAATCTTGACCTTTGTTGATAGAGATGACATTTATGACTATTATATTTATTTATTTTTTTATTATTCATAAATAAATAATTATATTTATTTTATTTACTTATTAATAAATATAATTTTTATAAAAAATACAATTAAGTTTATATTTATTTATGAAAATTATTTTTACTTATTGTATTTATTTAGTTTAATTTAATTATATTAAATAATTATATTATTTTATGTAAATTTTGTAGTAATATGATTCAAATAAATAAATAATATAAAATAAATATAATTTTAATAAATAAAAAATATTTAATTTTGATTAAATTTATAATTGTAACAAAAATAATATATATTGTAACGAGTACTGTACAAATAATAAAAGAATATATTTATTTAAAAGTAATTTATTTATTTAAATAAATTAAAAACTTAAAATAATGACTAAAAAAAATTAACAACACTCTCAAATTTTACTATTTTAAAAAAATTTCAATTATGAAATGAAATGGTCTCGTCTCATCCTTATTTCAGGATGCAATATCAATACGAGGAGACATTGCATATACACACATCCGAAATTTACTCTAATTAAGACTTGATAATTATATTGCCACCAAAACGATATCTTATTACAAGAACTACGAATTTGGATTTATACATATCACGTCACTTAATGTCATGTTCCACGTTGCCCTAACCCTAATTATATGACACGTGACCCCAAAAAAAAGGTTAGCTGAACCCACAACTCGACGGTTAATTACTTCTTCTAATTCTAATATACAATGGACTTGTTGTAAGAAAATTCTTCGGTCTAATTGGCAAATATAAAAGAAACATGAGATGAAATTAACCTATTAGCATTTATAAGAAGAAGAAGAAGAAGAAAGTGAGTAGGACAAATGAGGTGCTTAATTTTCTCACTGAATCACAGACGCAGACAATTGGCATGCAGTCGATACCACCTTGGTTTTCTAAAATGGAAACATGGCTATTCATGCACGAAGAGAGAGAGAGAGAAATGAAAGAGTTAAAATTGTTTGCTCTTATTTTGTTAAATCGAACCGAATCAAATTAATTAAAATTAAATTAATTAAGTTTAGCAAAATTAAACTGAATCTTAAATTGAATTATAAATGAAATTGAACCAAATTAAACTGAAAATTTTAATTCAATTTATAGGTTAACCAAACCGACATCCACTCTTAATGAATGTCATTATTTTGTTAATAAATTAATCATTTAATTCTCCACCACTTCATATTGATTCTCTCTTATCCACTCTATTGTTTCATTCATTCATTTTTTTCTGAAGGAACTGTTTCATTCATTGTTACTGTGAGGGTTTTCAATTTTCATTTGCTACCACAAAATTTTTTGTGTAAATAAACATATAATTATACTTTTATTTCTTAAATTGAAAATTTATACTCTTTTTTTTATTGACAAACATAGAATATCTTACCAATTAACCAATAGGAAGAAGATCCTCCAATACAACAGGAAATAAAGAAGGGACTGAATCCCTCCATGTAGTTTCATTCGAAACAGTAAGAACAATTTTTGCCAAACTATATGCTAAACCTCTAATGGAACTAGGAATATGAAAAAATAAATGAATGTTGGAATAAGCACAACAGCTCACAAATATGTTGAATTAGCCTGGAAGTTACTGTCCACAAAGGCATAAACCAAATATGTTTTAAGAGTGGCAGCTGAGATGAGAATGACAGAGGGAGTTATAAGTAATTGTCCACTAACCAAATATCTATCTACTTCTATGTCCAGGGGTCACACAAGAACAATCGCAGTCGATCTTGTTGTAATTAGCCCTGAGCAAAATATCGACACAGTCCTCTCACTGACATGTTATTTCAATGTAAATAGCAGAGAGGCTTTGTATGTAATTCAATGAAAATAACAGAGGGGCTTGTATGTAACTACTGATGCTGGCTCAACCGAGGAGCCTTCGTGTAGTGTCAATAGTTAAACAAAAATGTGGATCTGATTCTGATCACGAAAATTCAATACCTATCATTCCAGTCAAAGGACTAAAATGAAATAACCAATTGTTTCTGCATCAATAATTGACTACTGCAGGGGTTCATTTGAAATTGGCTGTGAACCAACAAACATCAGTTACAAACTTACAGCTCTGGACTTCCCTATCATACAGGTAACTGGGCGACATGAAATACCAATTCAGTGCGAACGCTTAATCAAAATTAGTCACATCTTTCATGATACATCAATTTTTACAAAGAACAATCTGAGGACAAAGGGATTCAACCTAAAGTAATATTAAAGAATGAAGCCTGTATCTAGTGAAGTATACAAACCTATTAGCAGGAAATAATAAGGAAAGATAAACTCAGACCCTAAACTTAGTTTCTAGTCAATTAATTTGGATGTCAAGACTTGACAGTAGAAGCAAATTAAGTAAATATTAACACTAGGTCCACTGTGTCGTTCCGATGGTAAGGACAAGCTAAATGAGGAAAACGTAAAAGCAAAATAGGATACCTGTTTCAGCAGAGGATTGGATTGGAGGCTTAGTTGCAACTGGTAAATGTACAACAGATTGCATGGATTGCAACTAAACAGTAACACAATAAAAGTTCTACTGCATTACATAGATCAATAACACTATGAATGTTTTGGAGAATGAGTGAAACTTTTAACCATACTAAATGGTACCACTGAACCCTCAATTTCACAGATAAAAAAATTGCACTGCATATGCATAAAACCTACTCTTAACTCCATGGAGTCTAATACATGTAAGCAGAAAGGGGGAGGGCCATACTCCATTGCATAACAAGCTACTAGCACTGTTAGGTACAAATATACTGAAAAGTAGATGACTCTGAACTTCCAAACAGATAAGTTCTTTCCTCGTTTCATAAGAATAAGCAAAGCATTAAGTAACTAGGAGATTTAGATAGTCCACGAATTCCAATATTAACTGTTCTTGGTTCTTCTATACCGAAATCAAATTCTGCCATGTCATTAGCACCCTGTGAATTCGCTAATAAGGGTTCGAAGGTGTTTAGTGGCAACAAATGGCTTCTATTACAAGAGCACTATAAGTCCCATAGGATGTCTAACTGAGAGCAAGTCAGAGATGAGTTCATTTTTCCCTCCTACTTCTAGCTCGATCTGATTTAGTACATTCTTCAGTACTTCCTAGCTCGATCTGATTTATACACATAGCATTATCTCTAAAATACATTATGCAAGCTTCGTACTGCCTAGCAGAATTTCAAGTATTAGCAAAGTAACAAAAAAATAAAAAGATTTTTATGCATACTCCCCAATAAACGGGTTTTATTGTTCCTTCAATGATGCAAATCTAAGCTTCTCCTGAAATCATACACAGTTGCTTCTTCTAAAATCAGTGGGCAATGGTGCATGGAACAACAGTGTAGAACAGGACTTTGATCCAAAAAATACATTCATGTTACTCTTTAGTAGTCTCTACTAATCAAATTTCAAGCTTCCTTAAACCACCTTCAGCATATCGTGGAGAGAGGTATAAATTATTATGAGATGCAATACTTTTGAAAAGAAGATATCTTTCTCATGAAAAGATTAAACTAACTATATCCAGTAAAAGGAAGAAGAAGAAAAGAAAACAACACCAACAATCAAAACAAAATGACCTTACTTCTCGAATCTACATATTAGCTAACTGAATTATGCAATACCATTAGCAGTCTGCACATTTTTTGCTCCTGACCAGTCTGAGCAACTATCCCATACAAAGCTGATAGTACTAAACAAAATTACTAAAACAAAAGCGCGAGACCATCCCAGTTCAACACATCAATCAGCAAATCCTTTATGCAAATCAGACCAAACCTATCAGAGTCCATACTAGAGAACTAACCGCCATCATGACCAAACAATCCAAATTTTCGAAGAAACACAATTGCTTATCAAACCATTCTTTACAAACAGCTTCTAAAAAGTTATTCGCAATCAATATAACAGATAATTAAAGCAACCCATCAATTCAGATTTATCACAACGCTACACCCTAATTACCATCATATCCCATCCACATACCACTATCAAATCAAAGTGAATGTAATTCTTCCATATAAACCATCCAATATTACCAAACATTAAAAATAATTTTTTTTTTAAAAAAAATAAAAGCATGCGATTTTACAATTTTAACGCCCATTAATTAGGCCAATTAAACAAAATCATACAGTTGAAAATTCCATTGTTTCATATTAAATAAAAAAAACTTAAAGTCAAAACAATCAATTCTGCTACTTATTTAAAAAAAAGAAGAAGCCAAATTAGAGTTCAATGATAGAAACGAAACCCGAATCAATTAGTTTTCGGGTCGGGCATCGGGAACAATCCACCACCAGCAGCTCCACGTGGCGGCGAAAACCCTAAAAACTTCTGCAAATTCGTACGGATACTAATCGAGCACAAGAAATATAAAAACGCCATCGAACAATCCGTCGAATCGTCCCCTTGCAACCCTCGGTGACTCATCTTCATCACGATCCCGATGGGCTTAAACGGTAATTTCGCAACGACTTTGCCTTCGAACAGAGAATTCAAAAGCCCGAACACGACGAAGAGAACCAAGGCCACAACGGCGCCGGATTTGAACTTGAAAAGGGACAAGTCCCGGCTCGATTCCTTGAGGCTGGTCTCGACCCGGTCGATCTTTTTGGTTTTGGATTTCTTGGTCGAGATCTTGGCCGGATTTTCGGTTTTCATCGTCTCGAGTTTTTTGGAAGCTTTGTCGATTGATGATTTTAGGGATTTATAAGAATTGGTTCGGTAGATTAAGAGCCATGAAATCGATTCGCAGATAATGGCCGTGCAAAAAGAGATTCCGACAACGGTGAGGCTGTCGGAATAGTTTAACGACGAGAGGAATTGCAACGTCGCCATTGCTTTCGCCTTCTTGTTTTTGCTTTTTTTTTTTTTTTTTGCCACTCAAACGCAAGCTCTCACTCCGAGTGTTGATGTTTACTGATCTCGAGTCAAGCAAGAGAGTGTTCAGATTGGTTGCGGGTATATTCGCATATTTTTTCGGAGAAGTGAAAACGGGTCGGCTCGATTAGAATTGTTATGGCCCAAGTGATTGAATGAAGAAGCCCAATGGTGGAACATAAGTTTTTTTTTTCTTGCTTTTTGTTTAGATAATATGTATAATATTAATAATTATTTATTTTTTAAATATTATTTTAGATTTTTTTATCTAAATTGATGGTTAAATAATTATTTAATAATAAAATAAAATAACTTTTAAAATTAATTATTACATCATTTCATCACTTAATAATTATTTGATATATTATTTAAATAAAAAATTTAAAATAATATTTAAAAAATGTAATGTTACTCTTATAATATATATACACATATTATAAGATTGTTTGTTGCAATTAGGCAAATTCTAATCATTTGAATTCGGGGTTCAAGTTTCGACGGCAGTGAAAAATAAAATAATTTTTAAAATTAATTATTATATCATTTCACAATTTAATAGTTATTTGATATATTATTTAAATAAAAATTTTAAAATAATATTTAAAAAATATAATGTTACTCTTATAATATATATATATACATATTATAAGATTGTTTGTTGCAACTAGGCAAATTCTAATCATTTGAATTCGGGGTTCAAGTTTCGACGGCAGCGGAAAATAAATGTTTTTATTCTTTCGTCTTTTTCTTAAGTTGGACCTCAGTGATTGAATGGAGAAGCCCACACTGAAATACGGCTATCTCTATTTATAAATTTATTTTTAACTGTTGTACAACAAAATCCGCTGTAGCAATTTGGCAAATTCTAACTGTTTGAATTCCAGGTTCAACTCCTGGCAGCGGAAATGTGTGATTCTATTTTTTTAATTCTTTTTCGGGTTATTTTCTTTGGGCTTTTTTAAATTTGGGCCTTAGTGATTGAATAAGAAGCCCAATAAGATGGTTTACTTTGATTTTTCTTTTAAAAAAACTCATTATTATTTTCTGTTAAGTATAAATAACCTTTTTCTTAACTTTACGTAATCACCAATCAAACAAAAATAATAAATAAATAATCAAATCCGCCGCTGTAGGAAGTTGGCAAATTATTATCTCAAAACTGGCTCAAAATTGGACCCTTATTGATTGAATGTAGAAGCCCAACAATGGAATATGGTACTTTTTTTATTTTTCTTATTATTCTTTTTTCTATTAATTAAATAATTATTTGAGTTGCGCTATTTGACCTCTTTTATCCATCTCATCAACCCTTATTTTTATTTTATAT
This sequence comes from Ailanthus altissimus, assembly GCA_946807835.1. Lineage (NCBI taxonomy): Eukaryota > Viridiplantae > Streptophyta > Magnoliopsida > Sapindales > Simaroubaceae > Ailanthus > Ailanthus altissimus. The sequence goes on from OX327709.1 coordinate 1,249,819, forward strand.
ATCCTAGTAAATATTTTAAAATTCTAAATTTATTCTCATAGTCAATTTAATTTTTTTGATACATCCCATTATTTGTGATAATAAGATATAAACTCTTCATTTTTTAAAAATATAATTCATTTTTTTACTTTAAAAAAATCACTTATTTTATCAGACTTAGACAATAATAATATTCATAGATTAATTTTTCACTTTTGTACTATGTCATATTAAAATTTATCGTGAATTGAAAGCCATAAAATTATCTTATTAACAAAAATTTAAACTTAAATAATTTTCTCATTAAAATTTCTGACAAAAATAAATATAATCAACAAAGAAAGAGGAAGACATTTTTTTTAGTGTAATTATCTAAAAAAATATATATAAAATTCTTTGAGTCAACTACTCAATTTTGATTATGGTAATAAAAAAGGGGTTGAGTTTTTATTAACATGGCGATATATATATATATATATATTGTGATATAAATTTGTTTAAATAAGAGGTTAGTTGTTAATTTTTTTTATTAAAAAAATAGATGCGTTTTTGTTGTTTTGAAGCTAATGAGAAAAAAAAAAAAGACATGAATAAGTTTTTTTTTAAAGAATATATTGAATTCATTAAAAGCAAAGTAGTAAGGATACAATCTCGAGGGTTTCACGCTAACGTATTGTCCAACCTCATCCAGCCCTCTTATAGAGAGGTTAGGAGGAGTAAACTCTTTCTAAAAAGAAAGAAATAACCCTTATAATAGAAATAAAAAAAGAGAAACTCTCACGCAGGAGGAGGAAATATAAACACTGCCTTAGTGAATAAACAAAACACATCAAATGATCGTGCACAAAATATCTAACAAATCCTAAGGACTAGCACCCAAAAATTCTTAAATAACTCGTCGAAAAATTTGGCTTCATCGTAGAAGAGTTTCTCATGTCGGCAAAGGCTGCAAATCCCTCAGGAAAGAGGGGTGGCAGCTGGAACTTCGGGACTTGTCATCGGATGATGGTAAGTGACGGCACACACAGTGGTTAGACAGCCACAGGCCATTGTATTTTTTCTAAAACAATAGCTACAACTCCTCAGGGATCTTAGCTCTGCTGCGGACACCAGATCAGGTGACTAGGCCCAATCAAGCACTGCAGAATGCGTCTGGTAGTCGGTGGAGCCCAATCTACGCATACTCATCGCCCAGGACTTTAGATCGATCGCCACAAGCCAAGAAATAGCAAAAGAACTAAAAGCCTAATGAAAACAACAAGAAACAGAAGAGAACATCTAAATGGTAGATTTAAGAGATCTTAAAAAGTATAGATAAGAGAGAGGAGATCACACAAGGGGGGGGGTGTAGATTCTTTTGGCTCAATGGCTAGGGTGTGGCACTGGTTCTTTGTGTTGAGAGAGTTTTTGTTGTTTCTAGGGTTTTTTTTTTATTATCATATCAAGCCTTTTTTAAATGAATAATTTAAAATTAGAAAATTGTTTAACAACTAAGTTTATATTATTTTTATTTGTGATTGCTTTGAAGATGATGAAATAAAAAATTGCGATTGAGAAGTTGTGTTTGTTGGTGCTGTGTGCGTTGTACTATATTACAAGTAAATATGTATATTTTAAAATAATACAAATATTATATGTCTAACATACAATACAGTGAAAATATAATACATATTAAAATAATTTTATTAAACTAATGAGATAGGGGATTCACCATCGAAGCGCATTTTAAATAATTTTAGTTGGAAACGTAATAAATTTTTACAAATTAAAATAATAATTTTCTTTTTTGAAATTTTTAAAATTCTTGAAGTAACTCTTATTTGACTTTTATTTTTTTCAGATAAACTATGTATATATTTTACTTTTTTTATATTTATACAAATGAAATGAAGAAATACTTGCAATTTATATCATTTGCTTGCCGCCCGTTACCCAATTAAAAGCAGTGTCTAAATTAAGAAAGCATGACAATGTTTATTTCTTTACACTTCATGCTTTTGCATTTGCTTGGTGGTAAAATTTAAAGGGGTTATCGGTGCTAGCCAAAATTGGTGGCACCACACTTTATCAAGCTATTTATGAATATGCCACTTTTTGGTTTTGCAATTTTGATTACACCACCAATTGTTGTAGCTAATTGAATCAAATTCAATTTAATTCATTGTTAATTATTTTAACCAATTAAAAAACAACAATTGACAAAGATTTGTCGCGTTCTTCTTCATTTTTTATTTGCAATTGCATTACTTTCAATTTAATTTCAATTTGCTTTAATCAATTAAAAGATACCACTAAATGCTTCCATTTACAAATGACGGAAATAATTTTGATTTTGGAACCTTATAAACAAAATAACAATTACACTTCTTTAACTAATTTAATTATTAATATTTAATAATTAAACCAATAAAATTTATATCATGTGTCTTGATAAATTAATGATATAATATATGATATCTAATAAAAATAATAAAATAATAAGTCTCACTTGCTTAAATTTTGAGTTTAACACTTAAATTTTATAATTTCTTCGAGAGACTTTGAAATAGATAAGTGGACAATTAATTAAATTTAAATAAAATAATATTTTATTTAAATAGTAGTAATATCTATTAATGCTCAATTTAGTATCTATACAAATTATTGGCACAAATTGAGACATACACTAGGTAGATAAAAATGTCAAGTCTCACTTGACACAATCTTAAGTTTAACATTTAAACCTTAACTACTCTTCAAGAGACCCTGAAGTAAATTTATATTTTTTGAAAATTTTCCAGATCGAACAATTCGATCTGGTATGTTACCCACGTGCTCAACGCGTACACTTCATATAGTGAGACTATCTAAGCTCACACTCATTTTGTCTCACGAAATATTTCCGTAAGTTCATAACCGATGCCCCCCCCCCCCCCCCCACACACACACGTTATGGATAATACAAAATGACAAGTTAAACTATACAAGTTGAGGTTAATCCATATTCGTATAACCCTCCATCATTAATATCTTGGAAGAGCAGAGACATAGATCAACACCGCCAAGTCCCTTAATGCTCAACCATAAACTTATCTCCCCCATTAGTATTTCAATAAACAATATTCACAAATTTCTTTGCAATATTATTTATACCACGGGAAACTCTTTTTCGAATTAATGCTTATGGCCATAAGACTTCCTGGAATATAATCTTAGAGCATATGGATATTTAACTCACCCATATGAGCTGAGTGAACCCATATTTACACTCATCGGACTCCATGAGTATCGAACCATACCCAGTGACACGTAGCGGTTAGACCATGAAAGGTCTCTGGCATGTGTGTAACCTAAATATTGTGGATCACTCACAAGCCTACCGTGGTGCTCAGGTCAAGGGACCACGAATATTACTCAACTCAAAAAAACCCTCTACTGACGAATTTATGGGATATCTATTGAAGGTCTTTATTAAGTCTAATTCAGTATCCAGTCTTTACTAAATACATGTATATCTATACGAGCTTTCACTAAGCTCACGGTTTGCTAAGATTAACCATCTAAACTATCCAAATATAAACAAATACTGATCTATATTAATTGGTTCCATTCGATAGACCCTACATCGGTGAAAATAGATCATGAATATTTAATTTGAGAACATATTTACACAATGATATTTCTTAACAACGCTTGCAACTATTTATAACTATATCATTACAAGTATATTTTAAGATTTTTATCCCATTTTAGATAAGATTCTAACTTTTTAAATTTGATTTAAATTTTTTCAAATCAATACAATGGCCGAAATGTTATAAGTATCTTTCCTTAATAAAAATAATTAATGATTTAATGAAATATTTATTTATTGTATAAGTATGAAAATATAATATTCATATAAAATTAAAATGACACATGATCACAAATTTCATAAGTATTTAAAATAAAAAAAAAGAAAAAAAATGAATAGAATTTTTAATTTTTTTTTAATTGTACGTTTAAATTTATTGGTTATTATATATTGAAATCCGTGGCAAAAGTAATAATTATTAATTATGAAATAATAGTTAAAAATTAATAAATTGTGGTAGGACAAAAAGTGATTTTTGGGATAATATTGTTAGACTGATTGATTGATCCATGGCTTAGTAAATAATTAGAGCAGCATCCAAGTGGTGAGTCCGGTGACAAGAACACCAGTTACTGTCATGAAATGGTTTGGCAAACAAATTGATTTGGAAGGAGTTGTCCCCGTAACATAATAGAGTAAATCTTGAGCTCTTGTTTTCTTATAATCAAATAATTCAATTGAATATTGAAGTGCATATATTTTTTATTTTAATCACCGGAGTGGCACATGTTAGAAGCATGGAATCTAATCTAATCATGGATTAGTCTTAAACCAGATAAATTTCCCACTGTTGTCAATGAAGGTGGGTGATTTTGGTTTATGTTAACAAATACTTCCTATAAGCCTTATCTGCCTCCCATTTTCCATGAAGTTTATTGGATGGTTATTCAAGTTGCAAATTTAATCAAATTGTTCTGTTTTAGCTAATCTTCCATGAGATATTTCCTTTGAAAATTAACTATTCATTTCAGGGTTAGTTCATAATGGGGTCTGTATCATCTAGCAATTGCACTGCCAACTCCTTGTCATCCACATGCTTCTTGTTGAAGTCAGATGATGCTAAAAAGTAAGTGTCAAAGAGGATTTTTTCTATTTCTTTCCACAAATTATTCTTGTTTGGTGGCCAGAATATAACATCATCATTCATTAGCTTAAGACTTTTTTGGTCACCTATTCTCTTAGTGAAACTTCTTTTCCTTCAGCTCTCCTTTTCCCCTTTTCTATTGTTAGTTCCTTCTTTAGTCAAATGAGTCCTCCATGATCACTCCATACTGGTTTTAATTCTGCATTTAGTGTTTCATTGCTGTTTTGTATCTTCTGAGATGAATGAAACTTATTGATAGTTATTGCGACTTTGTGAATAGAGGTATTGATTATTAATGATCCATGATGTCAATGAAAATTTCATTTAATCAGCGGATCCTTAGTCCTTTATATCAAAATGTCCTTAATATGGAATGACCCTTGAGCTGATCATTATTCAAGATTTTCATTTTGGCATTAGGAGAGAAGGAATACTATGAGAGACAGTTTGCCATTCTTGACTCTTTCGAGGAAGTTGCATCCCTGGAATCACATAATGTCATTGATGAAGAGCAATATCTCCAAGAGCAAGTCCAACATGGAAAGAGAAATGAACATATCTAACTGGGAAAATATATTTTTGCTTGCCTTTAAGGTTTTCTACTTATCCCTTTTATATATTCTGTAGTAAATGCGTGATTTTGGAAATATTCTGATACCTTAAACTGCCAATTAAGATGCTTATGGAGTTAGAAACTCTTGGCAAGTAGCAAATATGTAAGGAGTCATAAACTACATATATTTTTACATTGGTATGATATTATTTACTTTGAATTTAAATTCTCGTAGTTTTACTATTGGGCTCTACTCAAAAGACCTCATACTAATGGAGATATAGTTCACTCCTTATATACCCATAATCTTCCCCATTTCTTTTTAATGTGGGACTTTGTTTGCTTTCTTAACAATCTTTCCCTCGAACAAAGGATCACAAAGCCTCCCCTCAAATGATATTCCATCCGTCTATCTTCCACATAGGAAGATCTTGCTCTCCTTTTTGGATACTCATCTTTTACATATCTTCACTGCGTTGTGGGAGCAGGCCTTACGTGAAGCCCAGAGTAACCCTACCTCGAGAGCTCGCTCTATCAGGTCAACTCCTTATCACTGCGTTGAGAGGACACGCCTTATGTGAATCCTGCATCACTGCGTTGAGACCACACGCCTTACATGATGCCCAGGAGCATACCACCACCTGTCCATAGAGCTTACTATGGATCCCATCACAAATTGAGGCTTACCAGGCTCACCACATTCTTGTTCACCGAGAATTTATTCCACATGGCTAATTTAGGGGCATGGCTCTGATACCACTTGTAAGGAGTCCATAAACTACACATATCTCCACATTGGTATGATATTGTTCACTTTGGGCTTAAGCCCTCATGGTTTTGCTATTGGGCTCTACCCAAAAGGCCTCATACCAATGGAGATATAGTTCATTTGTGAGAATATTAATTAAAAATCATCGAAATATAATTTAGGGTTCAAGCCAAGTGCGTAGGGTGCGCACAGATCGAAGACGGACGCGAAAAGAGGCAAAAAATAAAGAATGGCGCACCAGGCGCGGGTGCTGCGACGACCGGGCGTGGGCACCGCGGCGACGAGAGCCCAGCGCCGCGGCGCTGGAGACGGGAACAGTGTCCCGAAATTAAAAAATTTCCTAATTTCGTCTCCCACTTGCTCCAGGACTCCCTAATACGACTTCCACACGTATAAGGTAAACCTAAGACGTCCTAAAGCCTATATAAAGGCTATCAATTGGCTTGTAAACACATCTTTGTGATCAACTAAGAATCTTGACAATCTTTGTGATAAACAAGAGATTTTAGTGGTTCTTTGTGAGAGAAAATCCCTAGAGTGAAAGAGAGAGTTTTCTTTGTGATCTTTCTTGTAAAATGCATACTTTGTGAGTGCCTTAAGATTAATAATAAGAGAAGAGTGTGATCTTGATCTACCGTGGACGTAGGCAAGTTTACGAACCACGTAATTCTTTGTGTGTTCTTCTTCTACCCCTTTATCTATTTATTTCTTAGTAACTTGTTCTGCATTATTAAATTATTTGGGTGAATTATTTTGCTTGTTTGTGTGCTTCCGCTTCAACAAACTGGTATCAGAGCTTTAGTTTTAAGCAGACATGGCCATACCCAAGTATGAGGTAGAGAAATTCAATGGTACAAATGACTTCAATCTGTGAAAGATGAGGTTAGGGAGTTATTGGTGAGCCAAAGGCTTAGTTCGGCATTAGAGGAGACTGCAGCTCTATCTAGTGATGAAGAGAAGATGCCAGAGTCATCTAGAGCAGAAGCAGAAAGAAGAGACATTCAAGAAAGAGCTCATAGCACAATCGTTCTGTCATTGAGTGATGAAGTATTAAGGGAAGTAGTAGGTGAGACGACAGCAATAGGTCTTTAGAGGAAGTTTGACTCTCTTTATATGAGGAAATCGTTGGCCAACAGATTATATATAAAGAAGAAGCTGTATCAACTGTCCATGTCAGAGGGGACGCCGATGAAAGATCATATAGACGCCTTCAATAAGATCATCTTTGATCTTGAGTCTATCAACATCAAGATAGAAGATGAAGATACATCAATAATCCTACTGAGTTCACTCCCCAAGAGCTATAAGAGTTTTGTTGATACGTTACTCTACGGCAGAGAGAGTTTAACGATGAGTGATGTGAAATCATCATTAAACTCAAAGTTATTAGGAAAGCAGACCAAGGGCAATACAGAAAGTCTATCTGTAAGAGGAAGGCCCTCATATAGAGATGGGAAGAAAAAAGGATCAAGGTCGAAGTCTAGGACTCCTAGGAAGTGCTATTGCTGCAAGAAAGATGGGCACTTCATAAAGGACTGTTCTAAGAAGAAAGCACAAGACAAGAAGAAAGCGGATGCTGCACTTGCCTATAATGATAGCTATGACAGCGCAGAGACACTCATCGCTACTGATGGTATGAACTCTGAACAATGGGTTTTAGATTCTGGTTGTACTTTTCACATGTGCCCGCACAAGTCTTGGTTTACAAATTTCCAGCCCATTAGTGGTAGTAAGGTGCTAATGGGTAATAAAGTTACATGTCAGATGATGGAAATTGGTAGTGTTAAGCTTAGGTTATATGATGGGCGAGTGAGAGAGTTGACAGATGTTAGGTATGTTCCTGACTTGAAGAGAAACTTGATATCACTAGGGACTTTAGACCAAAATGGATGTTCCATCAGGATCGACGGAGGGATTTTAAGAGTTTTGAAAGGTTCCATGGTGGTGATTAGAGGAGAGAAGCGCAAAGGTGTTTATGTGCTTAAGGGTGAAGTCGTGAGCAATTCTGCACTATTTTCTAGAGATGATGAGAGTATGTAAATCAGTTGTGGCATCTTAGATTGGCACACCTAGGCGAGAGAAACCTAAAGGAGTTATATAGTTAAAAGGCGTTTGAAGAGGATAAGTTCTAGCTCTTAGAGTTTTGTGAGCATTGTGTGCTAGGGAAAGCACATAGAGTGAGGTTCAGTATCGGCGAGCACAAGACTAAAGGGACTCTTGACTACATACACTCGAATATTTGGGGACCAGCTCAGACAGCTACTCGTGGTGGTGCCAGGTTGTCACGCCCCAGGCCCAAAAGATCTGACACACGACATCACTTACATTCATTTAATAATATTTCTAAGCACATTCATTTTAATTTCTTTCAGAATTATAGCAATTGAATTATGACTGGCACAATTAGTAAACCGGAGATACGCAGAGTTTTCTCAGAGATTAACACTCTACTATGTCACCAGTATCAACTTTGTTACCGGAAGCCCAGAATACATTCATTGCAAATTCTTACTTAAAATCAATCCATTACCACACTTGGTGAATGTCACGCCCCAGACTCAAAAGATCTGACACACGACATCACTTACATTCATTCAATAATACTTAAACATTCATTTTAATTTCTTTCAGAATTATAGTAATTGAATTATGACTGGGACAATTAGTAAACCGGAGATACGCAGAGTTTTCTCAGAGATTAACACTCTACTACGTCACCAGTAGCAACTTTATTACCGGAAGCCCAGAATATATTCATTGCAAATTCTTACTTAAAATCAATCCATTACTACACTTGGTGAAACTTAAACTAAATCCAACTACACACAATAAAATAATACATAAGTATTTATTCACTAGGGACAAATCAAATATCTTATCCCACGTGTCCCCAAATGAAACACTTAGCAACCTAACAACTTAGGGAACCCAAGGAACAGCAGAAGCCTTGCCAAATCCGCTAAGCACACATGTACCTTATTTACCTGAAATCACCATAAACTACAATGAGTATAAAACTCAGTAAGCATACTAGTTTTTCATATATCAAATACAAATACATATATGTACACAATGCATATGTATGATATGCTGTGATCAATCAAAATCATAATCTTATCAAATCACATATCATGTAAGCGCTTACACATTCTTTCAAAATATATAGTAGGAATACCATCACTCAACTACTACTTAGTAGGACTTACATATCACATAATGAGCCAAATGTCACTCATAGGTGACATACCGTATGAGAGGAATAGTACAAGTGAGGTCTTTAAATTACACATATATAATGTTCATGCCCGAAGGTAAAAGCCAAACCCTCACCCTGATCATCGGTGAGTCCTCTCACGTGTACCAATACGCCACCACACGAATGTGATGACTCACACTTCCTTTAGGTACCAATAGGATCCTCCCTACATACGGAACACATAACATATACCAATCCCGAAGGAAAGGCCACGCATAAAGGCTCCACAAATCACATAAAATGCCTACTAAGTTAACAGTGAGTTCAAGTACCCTCAAATCACAAAATATTTCTCATGGACATATTACACTTCAAAAGCTTTCTTTGTTAAACGCATCTTATTTTGGAAAGCTCACTTTCAAAAACACATGTATGTCCATGCTCAATGTCAATGCTCACATTCATAAACATATATTCACATTTCATATCAAAATATACTTTGACATATCATAAACATATTCTTAACCCCATTTACAAAATCATACAAAACAATTATTATGTTTATTGTGATTCCAGTAGTAAGTCTAGTATACTTACCTCTTAACACTTTCAGCTACAAGGCTTAAATCTCCTTAACCTATCAATGGAGATTAATCCTTTCATAAGCCTCGCAATTCACACAAAATACTTTAAATAGCTTACAAAATTATACACAATGCATTTATCACATCAAATTAGTCTAAATATTTGGTTTCTCAAAACCTGTCATTCTAACCACTTACACTTAACAAAATTTCTAATACATCAAATGATGTCCAATTACTCCAAAATCATAATATACCATTCTTGACTCATATATCCTTCTTATATATAAATATTATATCAAATTTCCTACACAATCCATTCCATACACACCATCGAATCCAAACTACAAACTTGACAGGATCAAGATACTTACTGAACAGTATTCAATCTCCCAATTTTATAAAATCATATACTAACTCAAAAATTATAAAACTACCACATAATTACTCTTAACACATATCTCAGTCCATGATAAATATTTCACTTCCAAATCACTGCCAAAAGTATTTTAAAACTATTTTATTCTATAACTTTAAAAATCTGTTAATCAAATATTACAATGAGCTGATACACTTTAGAAATTCATAACACTTCAACCACATTGATCTAAATTCTCAATTCCGAGTATATCATATTATACATATAAACTTATCATATTCCATAAATTCATAATTTTTGAAGATCATTCAGTAGGACAAAAATTATTTTTCACTGTACTATACTGTTTACACAGGAAATTTCCAGAATGTCAGGGTCATTTTGGTAAATTCACTATAAATTCAATTTCCAGAATTTTCAATCGATTCAAAGTCTCAGATGATCCTTAACATGTCTAATTTCATATACTCAAAATTCAAAACCAGAATCGAATCACAACAATTTATAAAATTCCTAGATCAAGAGGTTATCCAGCAGAAATTCCACAATTCATCATAATTTATCAAACTATCTTATAGATCATCATCAATTCTCATATGATCTTACGAAATACACAACAAATCCTCAATTATACATATTTTCAGAAATCAAAACTTAAAGGAATTAACTTAATTAATACCAATAAATTGATAAATACGTATGATATACCTCTTGAAATTCAAAATTCCAATTTCTTCTTCTTTTTCTTCTTCTTCTCCTCTTTCTCTCTCCTCTATTTCTCTCTTCTCTCTCTTAAAATGGGTAGCTCGACCAAAATGAGAGAATTAGGGTTTTTAAAAGTGTATTTTTATACTAAGTGGCTAATTTTTGGTATTTACAAATTTACCCCCAAAACTTTCAAAGTATTATAATTTAGTCCCTAAAATAAATTTAAAGTCTTGCAATTAAACCCAATGCTAATAGTATCACCTTAACCTATACAAACACTACTAATAACAATATATAAATCAAGTAACCAACATACAAATAAAATACGTATATTTATACATTTATAAACACTTATTCTTACCAGTCGTGGATATTGGTTACTACAGTGAAACTTAAACTAAATCCAACCACACACAATAAAATAATACATAAGTATTTATTCAATAGGGACAAATCAAATATCTTATCCCACGTGTCCCCAAATGAAACACTTAGCAACCTAACAACTTAGGGAACCCAAGGAATAGCAGAAGCCTTGCCAAATTCGCTAAGCACACATGTACCTTATTGACCTGAAATCACCATAAACTATAATGAGTATAAAACTCAGTAAGCATACTAGTTTTTCATATATCAAAATACAAATACATATATGTACACAATGCATGTGTATGATATGCTGTGATAAATCAACATCATAATCTTATCAAATCACATGTCATGTAAGCGCTATGATATGCTGTGATAAATCAACATCATAATCTTATCAAATCACATGTCATGTAAGCGCTTACACATTCTTTCAAAATATATAGTAGGAATACCATCACTCAACTACTACTTAGTAGGGACTTACATATCACATAATGAGCCAAATGTCACTCATAGGTGACATACCGTATGAGAGGAATAGTACAAGTGAGGTCTTTAAATTACACATATATAATGTTCATGCCCGAAGGTAAAAGCCAAACCCTCACCCTGATCATCGGTGAGTCCTCTCACATGCACCAATACGCCATCACACGAATGTGATGACTCACTCTTCCTTTAGGTACCAATAGGATCCTCCCTACATACAGAACACATAACATATACCAATCCCGAAGGAAAAGCCATACATAAAGGCTCCACAAATCACATAAAATGCCTATTAAGTTAACAGTGAGTTCAAGTACCCTCAAAACACAAAATATTTCTCATGGCCATATTACACTTCAAAAGTTTTCTTTGTTAAACACATCTTATTTTAAAAGCTCACTTTCAAAAACACATGTATGTCCATGCTCAATGTCAATACTCACATTCATAAACATATATTCACATTTCATATCAAAATATACTTTGACATAACATAAACATATTCTTAACCCCATTTACAAAATCATACAAAATAATTACTATGTTTATTGTGATTTTAGTAAAAAGTCTAGTATACTTATCTCTTGACACTTTCCAGCTATAGAGCTTAAATCTCTTTAACCTATCAATAGAGATTAATCATTTCATAAGCCTCAAAATTCACACAAAATACTTTAAATAGCTTACAAAATTATACATAATGCATTTATCACATCAAATTGGTCTAAATACTTGGTTTCTCAAAACTTGTCATTCTGATCACTTACACTTAACAAAATTTTCTAATACATCAAATGATGTCCAATTACTCCAAAATCAGAATATATCATTTTTGACTCATATATCCTTTCTATATATAAATATTATAACACAATTCCTACATAATCTATTCCATACACATCATTGAATCCAAACTACTAACCTGACAGGATCAAGATACTAATTGAACAGTATTCAATCTCCTAATTTTATAAAATCATATACTAACTCAACAATTATAAAACTACCACAGAAATAATCTTGACATATATCCCAATCCATGAGAAATATTTCACTTCAAATTAATTGCCAAAAGTATTTTAAAACTATTTTATTCTCTAGCTTTAAAAACCTGTTAATCAAATACTGCAATGAGCTGATACACTTTAGAAAATCATAACACTTCAACCACATTGATTTAAATTCTCAATTCCGAGTATATCATATTAGATATATACACTTATCATATTTCATAAATTTGTAATTTTTAAAGATCATTCAATATGAAAAAATTGTTTGTCACTGTATCATACTGTTCACACAGGAAATTTTTAGAATTTCAGGGCTATTTTGGTAAATTCACAACAAATTCAATTTCTGAAATTTTGAATCGATTCAAAGTCTCAATGATCTTAAACATGTCTAATTTCATATACTCAAAATTTAAAACCAGAATTGAATCACAAAAATTTATAAAATTACTGGATCAAGAGACTATCAAGCAGAAATTTCACAATTCATCATGATTTATCAAGCTACCTTATAGATCATCATTAATTCTCATAAGATCTTACAAAATACACATCAAATCTTCAATTATACATATTTCCAGAAATCAAAACTTAAAGGAATTAACTTAATTAATACTAATAAATTGAGAAATAGATATGATATACCTCTTAAAATTCAAAATTCAAAATTCCAATTTCTTCTTCTTTTTCTTCTTCTTCTTCTCTTTTTCTCATCTCTATTTCTCTCTCTAAAGGGATAGCTCGACCCAAAAATGAGCAAATTAGGGTTTCAAAAGTGTATTTTTATACTAAGAGGCAAATATTTGATATTTACGAATTTGCCCCCAAAACTTTCAAAGTATTATAATTTGGTCCCTAAAATAAATCTAAAGTCTTACAAATAAACCCAATACTAATAGTATGTCCTTAACTTATAAAAACACTACTAATAACAATATAAAAATCAAGGATCACCCACATACAAATAAAATATATATTTTTATATATATATACATATTCTTACCGGTTATGGATACTGGTTACTACACAGGTATTTTCTCAGCTTGATTGATGACTATTTGAGGAAGTTGTGGGTCTATGTGTTGAAGAGCAAGGATCAAGCCTTTGAAGTATTCAAGACTTGAAATATTCTTGTTGAGAATTAGACTGGCAAAAAAGTAAAGAGGTTGAGAACTGACAACAGACTCGAATTTTACAACAGAGAGTTTGATGGATTTTGTGCCAAGCATGGGATTGCAAGGCATAGAACGGTAAGATCAACACCGCAGCAGAATGGGGTAGCTGAGAGGATGAACAGAACCTTACTTGAAAGGGTTAGATGCATGCTTACCAATGCAAAGATGTCCAAGACATTCTGGGGAGAAGCTGTAGTGACTACAGCTTACATGATTAATAGAAGTCCCTCCTCAGCAATTGACTTCAAGACGCCAGAAGAGAAATGGTCTGACAATCCTCCGAAGTATGACCACCTCAGAATATTTGGTTGCCCTGCCTTGTATATGTTAAGGAGGGGAAGTTGGAACCTAGAGCTATTAAAGGGGTATTCATAGGATATCCCGAAGGAGTGAAAGGATACAAGGTGTGGTGTAAAGACTTAACACCACCAAGGAGTATCATAAGCCATGATGTGACGTTCGATAAGATGACGATGCTGAAAACCTCCCAAGAAGATGAGAAAGAAGAACCTGTGTCCAAGGAATACTCAGCACTCGAGTCAATAGAAGTTGAAGTTGAGCTTGAAAATGGATCTGATATGCCCCCAGATTAATACTTCAACAAGGAGATCCTTAAAGATGAACCAAGCACACCGGCGAGTTCCTCCAAGTTCACCTAAAAAAAGACTAGAACTCCTGAGTTGGAACTTGAAGAGTACCAGCTTGTTAGAGACAGGCTAAGGAGAACGATCAACCTACCAGTCAGGTATGCACAAGCAGACTTAGTTGCTCATACATTTAATTCTGCTTACACTCTTGAGTATGATGAGCCTAGGATATATGGTGAGGCTATGAAGAGTGAAAACAATAAAGAATGGCAGCAGGCCATGGAAGAAGAAATTTGTTCTCTTAAGAAGAACAATACCTGGAAGTTGGTGGAGAGACCTCAAAAGAAGCTAGTCGGGTGCAAGTGGGTGTATAAGGTGAATGAGGGGATACCGGGGATTGAGCCTACGAGATTCAAGGCTAGGTTAGTAGCACAAGGTTTTACTCAGAAAGAGGGAGTCGATTTTCATGAGATATTTTCTCCAGTTGTCAAGCACACATCTATTAGGATTTTGTTAGCCATGTGTGCAAACCTTGATTTACATCTAGAGCAGATGGATGTAAAGACAGCTTTTCTACATGGAGAGCTTGAAGAAATAATATACATGGCACAGCCGCAAAGGTTCGAGGAGCCCAGAAAAGAAGATCATGCTTGTTTGCTAAAGAAGTCATTGTACGAGTTAAAGCAATCACCTAGACAGTGGTATAGGAGATTTGATGAGTTTATGATGGCTTGTGTTTTTAGTAGAAGCAAGTATGACGGATGCATGTGCTTCAAGAACATGAGTTGTGGGATGATGTATTTGCTTATATACGTCGATGATATGTTGATCGCGTGCAAGAACATGGAAGAAATACAGAAGCTCAAAAAGCAGTTGAGTGGCGAGTTTGAAATGAAGGATTTGGGAACAGTAAAGAGAATTTTGGGTATGGACATTGTGAGGGAAAGAAGAGATGTTATCTTCTTGTCCCAATAACGATATATAGTCAAAATTTTAGAGAAGTTTGGTATGTCAAACGCGAAGGCTGTCTCTACTCCTTTAGCCATGCATTTCAGACTTTCAGCAGCACAATCACCGACATCCGATGAGGAGAAACTGCAGATGAGCAAAGTACCATATGCAAGCGTTGTGGGGAGAATCATGTATGCAATGGTTTACACAAGACCAGACATAGCATATGCTGTGAGTATGGTGAGTAGATACATGACAAATCTGAAAAAAGATCACTGGCTTGCAGTAAAGTGGATTCTAAGATATCTCAAGGGAACGTCGAATCACGGGTTAGTGTATAAGAGGGATGATGACAACAATGAAATGGTAAGAGAGTACGTAGACTCAGATTATGCAGATGATCTTGATAAGAGAAGATCGTTAATGGGCTACATATTCACAGTGTTTTGGTGTAGTATGTGTTGGAGATCAGTTCTACAACACATGGTTGCACTATCTACCACAGAGGTAGAGTACATAACTGTTGGTGAAGCTATCAAGGAGGCCATGTGGTTAAAAGGCATATGCGCAGAGATATTGGCTAGTGAATATGTGAACACCGGTGTGTATTGTGATAGCCAGAGTGCCATACACCTAAGCAAGCATCAAGTGTTCCACAAAAGGTCGAAACACATTGATGTGAGGCTCCATTACATTCGTGAGATTGTCCAAAGTGGTGAAGTTAGTCTAACAAAGATAGCATCATCTAAAAATCTTACTGATATGTTGACTAAGCCACTACCCTCGGTAGTTCGTCCTATACAAGGACTTAACCAGAGTCACTACTTTGTGAGGGTGACCAAAGACGCGAAAATGAGAGATCGAGTTACTTTGTGGATGATTTTGAATCAAGGAGGGAATTTGTGAGAATATTGATTAAAAATCATCGGAATATGATTTGGGGTTCAAGCCAAGTGCGTAGGGTGCGCACGGATTGAAGACGGATGCGAAAGGAGATGAAAAATGAAGAAGGGCGCACCAGGCGTGGGTGCCGCGGCGCCCAAAATAGAACTTGAGCGCCGCAGCGCTGAGTAGAAAGCGCACCAGCGCCGCGGCGACGAGAGCCCAGCGCTGGAGACGGGAACAGTGTCCCGAAATTAGGAAACTTCCTAATTTTGTCTCTCACTTGCTCTAGGACTCCCTAATACGACTCCCACACGTATAGGGTAAACCTAGGACGTCCTAAAGCCTATATAAAGGCTATCAATTGGCTTGTAAACACATCTTTGTGATCAACTAAGAATCTTGACAATCTTTGTGATAAACAAGAGATCTTAGTAGTTCTTTGTGAGAGAAAATCCCTAGAGTGAAAGAGAGAGTTTTCTTTGTGATCTTTCTTGTAAAATGCATACTTTGTGAGTGCCTTGAGATTCATAATAAGAGAATAGTGTGATCTTGATCCGCCGTGGACGTAGGCAAGTTGCCGAACCACGTAATTCTTTGTGTGTTCTTCTTCTACCCCTTTCTCTATTTATTTCTTAGTAACTTGTTCTACATTATTATATTGCTTGGGTGAATGGTTTTGCTTATTTGTGTGCTTCTGCTTCAACACAAATATAGCTCCATAGTTGAAGCCCGTCAAATTGTGATTATTTCTCTCACTTTGCAACTCAATGGACCTTTCATTCACAGTGTCTATCAGTGTGTCTATTTTCTATGAAACTGTTTAATAAGAACTACTTATATTTTCAAGGAGTTCTTATTTCATTTGTTAAAGCGGAAGCACACAAATAAGTAAAAAATTCACCCAAACAATATAATAATGCAGAACAAGTTATTAAGAAATAAATAGAAAAAATAGTATAAGAAGAATACACAAAAAATTACATGATTCGGCAACTTGCCTACGTTCACGGTGGATCAAGATCACACTCTTCTCTTATTATAAATTACAAGGCACTCACAAAGTATGCATTTTACAAGAAAGATTATAAGGAAAACTCTCTCTCTCATTCTAGGGATTTTCTCTCACAAAGAACCACAAAGATCTCTTGTTTATTATAAAGATTGTCAAGATATTTAGTTGATCACAAAGATGTGTTTACAAGTCAATTGATAGCCTTTGTATAGGCTTTGGGACGACCTAGGTTTACCCTATACGTGTGGGAGTCATATTAGGGAGTCCTGAAATAAGTGGGAGACGAAATAAGGAAGTTTCCTTATTTCGAGATACTGTTCCCAACGCTGCGGCACTGGACTCTCATCGCCGCGGTGCTGGCCTCCTGGCGCCGCGGCGCTCACGCATGGTCGTCGTGGCTCTGGCGCCTAGTGCACTCTTTTTTTTTTTCACCTCTTTTTGCATCTTTTTTCGATCTGTGCGCACCCTATACACTTAATTTAATCTCTAAATCATATTCTAATAATTTTCAATCAATATCTTTACATCATTATTTCGTCGATGGTTCTGGTGATCGATTTAATAGAAGGAACAATTCAGTTCAAGTTCAATATTTTCAATGCCGGTTAATTTCCTCATTGACATGTCTTCAGTGGTCTTTGCAACATATTAGATGCGGCCATTACTGTTACATCCGTATTCATTTGCTATACATCACAGAATTATGCTACTGTAAGGAGTGGATCCTTAGCTGTTGCAGCTTCAACCCTAAATTCTCTGCTAGACATAATGGCTGGTGGCATACTTTGGTTCACATACATGTCAATGAAAAGCATCAACATATATAAATATCCTATTAGAAATTTGAGGTGTGCAACTGGTAGGCATTATCATATTTGCTGCTGTCATGGCCACTCTTGGTATGCTTGCCTGCACTAAACTTTCCAAAGTATTGACAAAATTATGTTCAGCGGGATATTTTTCTTTTGACCAAGCACCATGTTTTCAACATAAACTACCTTTTCTAGATTTGATTTGTGCAGTGCATTGAAATTGGTAGGCAATTTAGTTACATTTTTTAATATAATGGCATAAAACTAGTAGTATACAAGTAACTGAGGATTTGTTAAATAGAAATGAGTAAGTGCACAATGACCTGATAGATGCCCTTCAACTTTATATACAGCCTTCCAAGTGCTGGTTCAGGCTCCAGAACTACTGATCAAAGATGAACCTTCAGAAAAGATAACTTTCTCACAATTGTTTTGGTTGTATGCGATAATTCTGACAACGACTGGAGCGAAGCTGGTTTTACTGTAGAAGCTCAAGAAACAAAACTGTCCGAGCCTATGCAAAGGCTTAGTACTGCTTACGATTAAGGCTTCACTATAGTTGAATTCTACTTAAATTATATTTATTTGAAATATTATCACGAATATTCTTAAGTTTTAGCTTAATTTTATCAATACTCCTAATTTTAAAAAATAAATAATAATATTTAATTGTTAAATTGTTAAATTTTTTTTTATTAAAATTAATTAAAAAAAAAAATAATATCATCACTTCAATGTCATTTTATTTAAACAATTCTTATTCATATATCAAAATATTATGATCCCTATATCCAAATAATTATATTCTTGTATCCAATCACACCTAAAACACTTATTTTTATTATTTTTTAAAAAATTAATAAAATATAAAGAAAATTAATAATTATAATTATTGCAGCAATCAATTACAACCAAACTTTCGACTACTACAACCGTGGTCAAATTTTTAGCCTCTACATATAGTAATTTTTTGTTGCAATTGCAATAAACAAAAGTTGTCGTTGTAATAACAACTGTTTTAATTTTTTAATTTTGTTACTTTAATTGTATTTTTTTAATATAATAATTATATCATTAATAAAAAAAATTAAGAAATAAAAAAGTTATTATTAAAAAATAAATTTGTTTTGTGAGAAAATGTGTTTGTGCAAGAATAGATGGGTTATTCAATTACTTTTTTTGTTTAAAATGACAATTTGATTATTTTACGTAATTATATTAATTATAATAAAATATTTTTAATGATCGGATATTACTTATTTATTTTAAATAAAAAATATCAATAAAATTAAGTTAAAACTCAAAAATATTCGTGATAATACCTCTATTTATTTGAACAAGTTGTCGTAGTTCATTGATTTTTCTGACAATTTTTTCGAGGATCACTATTTTTGGTAAGAAATGTGGTTGGATTGGTTGCGGCCGTTCTCGGTGATAAATTGTCTTGGTGGATTGACCCAGTTGGTGCTATCATCCTTGATGGCAAATTATTATTGTTCTGTAAAAATAATGAGTTCGAAATTTTAGTTTAAGTTTGCTCATCATTTGGTCATGAAGATAAAGTGATATTGCTTTAAATTTTACTAGTTCTTTCAACTCAAAAGATACATCTAATTACTATAAATATTTTATGTGAGCTTTGACAATACAAACTAATTTTATTAATAAAAAATAATAAATCTAGTTAAAGATTAGGCTATTATCATCAATATTCTCAAAGTATGACCTAATTATATTAATACCCACGAATTTAAAAAATTAATGTTAATATTTAATTTTTTTTACAAAATATGCATAAATATCTAATTGTTAAGAATATTTGATTAAATTAAACAGATTTCATATCAATCAATATTAAATGATCAAATTACCATTTATATGTTAAATAAAACTGACATGATAATGACTTGTACGAATTTTAAAATTTTAACTTTAAAAAATAATTAATAATAAAAATAAAAATCTTTTAACAAAAATAAAACAATAATTTTAAATACTTTTAAAAAATAATAATATTAAAAAATAAAAAAAAAATAGACAACCAAAAAAACCGCTGATGGAGCAGTTAAAGTGACCGCTACTTGTAGCGACCACTTTGGCCGTTGCTTGTAGGGACTAAAATGGCCACTCCATCAATAGTCTTTGTAGCTACCGATCCAGTCGATCATTTTGATAGATTGTTTATATTTTATTTTATTATGATATTTTTTTAAAAAAATTTAAATATTTAAAGTGTGAAAAAATTTGAATACCCTTGAGTATTGGTGTAATTAGACTATACTTTAAGAGTATTAATAATAATATTCTTAAAGAATATAATAAATTGTACCTCTCAAAAGCATAAGAAAATATAATTTTTTTTAAAAAATATGATAATAATATAAAAATAAATATATGATAAATGTTTAATTATTTAGTGTTATAACAATATTTATACGGGACGTATATATAAAAAATAGTAAAACGTTAAGTGTTTGTTATTTATTTACAACACATTCTTCAAATTAAAAGATAAAAGAATATTAACGCTTACTCCACCATCCTATGTCCTTTAAATTTGATGTGAAAAATTAAAGTCACGAGTTAATTATGTAGGTTACTAAATAATAAATATTGAAAAAAATAAATATTAAAAAGAGTAACTAATTTTTTTTTTTTAAAAAAAATAACACACAAACAAACATATCCAACGGTCATAACTGTTAAAAATAAAATATACAAGACTAAATGGGCCAAAGCCCAAAACGCAGAGCTTCATCTAATAGATGATGCGTCTGCTTTATTCGCAGAATTAAGCTGTGCATTGAAGAACTTGAGCTGCTAAGGTAAGGCATTTATCTTTCCGTGTTCATTGTCTGTCTTTTTTGCTTTCACGTGCCTCGTTCTTTTAACTGATATAACAGATGGGATAAATTTTCTATGCGTTTTAGTTCAATCTCTTGCCTCTTTGTCTCTGTTTGCAACTTTTAGTTTAATTGTTGAGGAAACGGACGGAATGAGAACAACATTTATAATTTCTTTTGCGTTTTCGATGAACATGAAAAAAAAAATGTACTCAACTTTAAAGCCTGGACTAAAGTGGGTTTTGGGTTTCATTTCTTGTATCTTATATTGTTAAAGATTTTAAAGCAAATAAATTAACATGGGTTTAGGGTTTTAGGGGATTTAATGTTGCTGTATTACTAAATTGTGCTGGCTACTATCCATTTTCTATAGTCTAAAAAAACATGTAAATGAAAGCAACCAAATTTTTTTTTTTTCTTTTCTTGCTTTTTATTCAGTTGTTATAGGTAAATCAACTGGGTAGCTTTCAGTTTATGACAACTGAATGCTGAATTAACAGGTTTTATCAATATGGGTCTTGGTTGATTTAAACGAATTTTGTGTACTTTGTCAATGTTAGCAGTGCAGTTTTAAAGAATCATTCACTTAATTTCCCCAGGTTTCTTTTTCTAGTTGATCTTTTTGTTGCAGACATGTTGTCCTGTGTAGATTTCAAGTAGTTTTTGCTGAAGATTAGAACTGAGAAAAGAGAATTTATAACTGAATTGAGCTAATATTGGTTTTTGTTTAAAATTACACAAGTGAATTTAGCTAGTATTATCTTTTGTGTGATATATTAATTATTATTGTGTTACTATTGAGTTATTACAGTTAATTAGACAAGCTAGAATATTTCATGTACCCATTGCTTGTAATTCAATTATTTGCTAACCTGTTTCTGGCCCTGGTCATTTTCCACTTCAGAACTTTCAAGTATTGAAAGTTAGTTTATTCTTGCATGACAGGGACATAGGATAAAAGATATGATTAATCTGCAACAGTGTGTGAACATGATGATTATAATAGGTTAAACAGCTTAGATGTTCTTGGAAACTTAAGCAGCACAAAGTTTCTGGTACATTTGTCAGCTATCTTCGACCGATAAACGGATGAAATTCGGCGCATCTCAAAAAATAAGTTATTCCCAGTAGTAAATATTTTCTTTTCATTCCATGAATTCCCTCGTTTCTCTGTCCTCTCTCCCTCTGTCATCACCATCTTGCAAATTTTCACCTTTTCTTAAACCAAAACCTCAGTTTATTTGCACTTATCATCACTGTCATCGTGGTCATAACCTCTCAACTCTTTTTTGCTCACCTCAACCCAGTTTGCATTTTCCGTTAAGAACTCTTCACAAATCCATTGGTGCTGCAGTCCCTTCAAATGAGGGGGTAGTATCTGTAATCAACTTTGAGGACTTATTTGAAAAAGATTGGTCATTTCTTGATTCGGATGAATTAAACTCCAAAGAGAGCATTCAGAAGATTGACCAAATTATTTCTGCTGGGGAGATTGACGAGACTTCCAGGGTTTTGGTTTCAATTGGTTCAGAAGGTTTTGTGGATCAAGTGGTTGATTCATCTCCCTGCAGCCTTTTACTTGTTGTCCATGATTCACTTTTTATATTAGCTGGCATTAAAGAGAAATATGACAAGGTTAAGTGTTGGCAAGGAGAACTGATATATGTCCCAGAGAAGTGGGCACCTTTAGATGTTGTGTTTCTCTATTTCCTGCCTGCTTTGCCCTTCACACTTGATCAGGTTTTCGAGACACTTGCTAATCGTTGTTTGCCAGGTACTTTTTCAGAGGAGGTCTTCATTGGCTGTTAAACTATTATTTCATTAATTTTAATCATCATTAAAACAAATATATATTTCGAAGTTGAGTACTGTGGTTTGCTTTCACAGGTGCAAGAGTTGTCATTAGTCACCCGCAAGGGAAGGAAGCTTTCCTGGAGCAAAGGAAACAATTCCCAGATGTTGTAGTTTCTGACTTGCCTGATCGAACAACTTTAGAGAAAGTTACAGTGAATCATTCTTTTGAGATAGCTAAATTTGTAGATGAGCCTGGATTTTATCTTGTTGTTTTGAAGTTTTATAAGGCAAACTGATCCAAACTTAACCTTGTCTTATGTATTCATATATATATATATATATATATATATATATATATATATTTCAGTCGTTCAAATCATAAATCTAAATATTTCACATTTGACTAAAATTATACTTAAATTGCTTTTATATATATATATATATATATATATATATTTCAAAAAAAAAATTTGCTTTTTTTATATTTGAGTATATATTTATCAACAGTTGATGAGTGTGTATTTATTTTTAGCCTTCTATTACCTGAAGGTCACTGCGCTATTCAAGAGCAATGTCAATTGTAGCTTAAGCATTACTAATGGATCTTGTATTGGTGTTATCTTTTTTGGCAGAACAAAATATTTGTGTTGTGCAAATTGAAATTTCTCAGCCATCACATTTTAATAAATTATTCTGTAAAAACAATCACTCCAACTATGACAAATAAATAACTTAATTTCTCTTAATGCATTCACATACGAATCTGATGTTTTGATCACAACATCAACCACAATCATGACTATGCAAATGATCACAGAAAATATAAACAACATTTGCTTCAGGTAATGGATCACAACTGCGTGAAAGTGCCATTTAGTTTGAGCTACAAGGTGACACCGATTGAGTAACACTGATGGTTCTTCATAAAAAAATTCGTTATTTTTCTACTGTATCGAACTGCAATAATAATAATAATAATAATCAAGCATAGAGAAACTAACCTTAGTTCGATGTAGAGATTATAATATAATAACAATTATAGAATAGTTTTAAAAATAAAAAAAGAAGAGGAATGAAGCAAGTAAAAGTGAGACTCAGTATATATACTGAACACACTTGATCGCATAATGCAAGGGAGCCCATCTATTTACAGCATAAAAATGGGTGCCACTTCATATAAAATTTTCTACATCTTTGCTATTGATGGAATAAATGAATGGATGGTGAAGTTCAATGCTTTCGCTATCATATTCATGATTCATTAATCTGATTTGTCAACACATAATAATGGAGAAGAGCTGTTGCCCAATTTGAAAAGTTGTTGATTATCCACAAGAACGAAATAAACCCAGCAAAATTATAAATGACAAAAAGCACAAGCAGCTTTCCCATGAACCTGTAAATTTGATTTCCAAATCGTGTACATGTTGAATATTCGTCAGTACAAAATTTATATTTTACCATGTAAGTTTTGAAAAATACTTTTATATGTAAATACAAAATCTAATGTGCTTCTGCGGTTATATACAAATCCCCGCTACGAAGCAATAATATCGTTCAGGTATCCCACATCGACAAAACAAAACATCATAGTCGTCTTAATAAATGATTTGGAGCCATACCAACATCGCCGAGCTCAGTAACGTGGGCTTGTAACCAAGTGGGGCATTAAAGTGGTCGAACAACTGGCTGGGTTATTCAAGTAGGATTAGTTGGGTTTCCTGCTGGCCTGCCCAATCCAAGTAGAGAGCTGAGTTACGAGTCTTGGGCGAAGGCTTAGGCTTCGTGACTCCTGGAGTTGGAGGGCACCGCGTCAGGCTGGTTTCACAGAGCAGCGACTACCTCCCGCTCTTGTCAGTGGATGGATAACGGGCCGGCTCCTGTGCTGGTCCAATAGCGCTTGAATAGTCCGTCTCAATTGGACAACCACTTTTTGATTCTTTTTTTTTTTTGGGAATTTTCTTATGATAGAGGAAGACAGAATAATTCTCTTCACATATGCTTATAAATTTACTACAGTGAATAGCTAGAGTGTTTTGATGAGTGAGTTGGCTCTTCTCTTTTATGATAGGATATGAAAAATTGCCTTGGGAAACAGATGCATTACCTAATTCCATTGGGAAATACACACACACACACATATATATATTGGGTGAAACAGAAAGATGCATCAACTCTTGAAGTCACTCACCAATTTGCAAGCACGATAATTAGAAACTAAGCGGTGGACACTTGTAAAGGAAATATCAAACAAGTTAATGAATGGATAATTGCCACTTAATAGCAAATGAAGTATTTTTGGACATTTATATAGTTCCAGTAATTAATCACCAAGCAAATAAATAAAACACATAAGTGATTTGCAATTGGATGAATACATATTAGTATGCTGGTCCAAAAAGTGTTTGATGAATTTTTTTTATTTTAAGGTTTGAACCAATTGTGTATTGTATCATATTTAGGAGATTGTACATAATAAATTTTTTTGTTATATTAAAATTTTTTTTCTTATATAATTAAGTTTTTTATAGAGTTTTAAAGACTATAAATAAATTTGATTTTTCATTGTAATCATCATCAACTATTTATACATATAATACATAAATTTTTTATTTTTTTATTTTTTTTGTCTCTTTTTTTTGCTCAATCCAAGACTCACGTCTTTACTTGTTGAAAATTCATAACCTTGCTGTTGAAGTTTTGTTTGTCTTTCCCCGAAAAAAATTCAAACTTTCTGGTTCACTCACTATACCACAGCTCAAGTTTTGTAATAAACCTTACTCGTTAATAATTCAGATGTAAACTTTGTTTATTGACAACCAAATTCGACCCTGCTTTATTTAGTAAATCTCTTACATTCGTCTAGCGGGACACTGAACATAAACGAGCCCAGTCCCCTTCAATTTTTATTCGCAAACATACATATTTGCTGACACATGATGCATACGTGTTAATTGTATTTAATATTTTTAAATAATATTTTTTATATAGTAATATTATCCTACTTAAATCATACTTATGTAGGTTCTAATTCTTCTATTGGACATATTTTAGTAATAAAATAGAATTATATATTTAATATTTTTTATATATATAGTTCCAGTAATTAATCACCAAGCAAATAAATAAAACACATGAGTGATTTGCAATTGGATGAATACATATTAGTATGCTGGTCCAAAAAGTGTTTGATGAATTTTTTTTATTTTAAGGTTTGAACCAATTGTGTATTGTATCATATTTAGGAGATTGTACATAATAAATTTTTTTGTTATATTAAAATTTTTTTTCTTATATAATTAAGTTTTTTATAGAGTTTTAAAGACTATAAATAAATTTGATTTCTCATTGTAATCATCATCAACTATTTATACATATAATACATAAATTTTTTATTTTTTTATTTTTTTTGTCTCTTTTTTTTGCTCAATCCAAGACTCACGTCTTTACTTGTTGAAAATTCATAACCTTGCTGTTGAAGTTTTGTTTGTCCTTCTCCGAAAAAAATTCAAACTTTCTGGTTCGCTCACTATACCACAGCTCAAGTTTTGTAATAAACCTTACTCGTTAATAATTCAGATGTAAACTTTGTTTATTGACAACCAAATTCGACCCTGCTTTATTTAGTAAATCTCTTACATTCGTCTAGCGGGACACTGAACATAAACGAGCCCAGTCCCCTTCAATTTTTATTCGCAAACATACATATTTGCTGACACATGATGCATACGTGTTAATTGTATTTAATATTTTTAAATAATATTTTTTATATAGTAATATTATCCTACTTAAATCATACTTATGTAGGTTCTAATTCTTCTATAGGACATATTTTAGTAATAAAATAGAATTATATATTTTTTATATATAATAGTAATGTAAAGTATGTATAAAAGGCCCCCTCTTAGACTTGGTAGCGGTTACAAGTATAGGAGCGACACTAGTTTTGATGGATTTAGATAAATCAAGACCACCGAGCCTTTTCAACTTATACATTCAGGTGTTTGAGATCCAACAAATATATTGTCAGGAGATAATTGTAGATATTATGTGAGTTTTATTGATGATTTACTATATTTACTTGGCTATATCTTCTTGAACTTGAGTCTCAAGTAGCTAATGTGTTTAGATATTTTCAAAACCATGAAAAGAGATTATTGAATAAGAAAATAAAAAATACTACAGTTTGATTTGAATATAAACTCTTAACTAATTACTTAAGAGAACGAAGAATATCTCATAAATCTTTATGTACTTACACACATCATTAAAATAAAATAGTTAAGAGAAAATAAAGGCATGTTATAAAATTAATTTGACCCAATTAGCACAAATAACTTACTTTTTAAAGTTTTAATGTGATACTTTCTTTATAACAACATTTCTCAATAGAATGCCACTTTTTGTACTTAAGTTCAAATCTAATGTTATTTTACACAAAATAATAAATTTTTAAGATTTATTAGGTGTGCTTGCTATTCTTATTTGAGGGGACATTAATATTATAAATTTGATTTTCATGCTAAGAAATGTGTGTTTTTTTGGGTATAGTTTGGAACATATAGGATATAGATATTTGAACAATTCCAGTGTTCATAAAACATGTACTTCATACCATCACTAAAAACCTGTCAAATACTAAAAATATTGAACCAAATACTTGATACAACACAGAATAATCAAACCAACACTGTAAATGTAATGTTTTAGATAAGCCGAAACAGATAAGCGCATGGGCAATAATGTATTTGTGGTGGCCATTCTTCTTCATGATATGTTACATCTTCTGAAGATCGGACAGAACTTGGCCTTTCACCATTTGTTCAAAGAATGTGACAGTTTTTATATTTACATAGTGTTTTTTGTTGATTATTTTTCATCAATTACATCTGATAATATTGATGATGTGAATGTGGTACAATAAGTCATATAAAGAGAAAAAAAAAAATAGTTGTGGTGATTGAAAGAGATTTTATTAGGCTCACTCGCTAAAATCATCCTATTCATATAATTATTATTTAGCTAAAAAGACAAAACCAACTAGCTTTTCTTGAAGCAAAGCAGTATAATGGAGATTAAATATCATATTAGACATTTGATTAAGCTATTTCAAACTCTATTTTAACCTTAGATCAACTGAACTTGATTTGGGTTGGTCCATCATTAAATGACAAACAAATTGAAAAGCCAGAGATAAAGCAAACTTCATAGTGATTTTGATGGGTAAACAAGATTCATGGTAATCATTATCTTGCCTACTTTTCAGATCTAGCCTGTTCATGTATTAGTTTGCAAATCATATTGTCAAAAGTCACATCCCCTATTTTCACAAGTTTCATGAAAAATGCAAAGAAGAGGTCAGCCTGGGAAGAGGCCAGCGCCATTTCCATTGGAGTTCACAAGCTTCTGGATTCATAGGAGATGGGTCGCCAGTAACAGCAGGAAGCAAAATTATGCCATAAAAAATCACATTCCAAAAACTTAGAAAATCAGTCACCATGAAAATCTGGCATCAATAACAAGATCATATCGAGTCATTGTTCTATCATCAAATAAACAGAGTCTTGGGTTAAAAATCCCATTAGAGAAGTTGAAAATGGAATGAATTTGATTACTACAAGCCAATGTTAGTTGCAGAGAGGAAAGGAACATGTCATACCAAGAAATGCTTTGTCAATTGAAAAACCTGATCTCATACACAAACTTTAAACATCATAGCAATCTCCCAACTTTTTCTTTCTCTAAATTTAATCAAACAATCAAGTAAAGAAACAAGCTAAAATCGGAATATTGCAAGAAGATTATTGTATTCTCAATTACTAAGTATCTCAAACTTTGATATCAAAACAAGAAGACAGGGACTGATATCCCAAACAGCCACCACACACCTTCTCACTCTCACTAATATATTAGAAGAATGAAAACCTTAACCCATTACTTGCAGCAAACAAGTTGTATTCTTCAATGGTGGTCTCTTTCTTATTGCAAGCATAATCATCCTCGACATGATCTGCTGAAAATTGTGAAGAAAAATTCCCAACAATCTCATCTTTGGAAGGCAAAGGATTTAATTTACATCCCGTTGCAAGAGCGACAGGTCCACCAAAATGGAACAGGGAAAAGCTATCGTTATCCATGGGCAATTTAGCAGAATCATCATGGTGCCCACCTTCCCCTTTTGCCTGCACATCAGTTAGATGTGACCTGGCCGGAGCAACCCTCTCTGTATTACAATCATTAAATGCTTCTTGTGCTGCACCCGGATTACCGATGTAAGTTCGGTCGTCCATGCCACTGGCTTTGGCAACAGGCTGATAAACTGGCACCGGGCCAGGATTAAATAAGGGAGCAGCAACTTGCTGCAGAGGATACTGCATGCACAAGCGCGAGTTTCCATTAAAACCATAACCAAGAGAGCCAGCATACAGGTAGTGGTTGGGATGGGGGAAAGACATTAATCCATTTGCTGGAGCAGCTGGCCAAGAAACTGGATTTTGTTGGTAGTAACCCACCGTTGAAGAAGGTGGATATGCTGGAAATTGTGTACTCTGGTTAACTGGCGGAAAGATGACTTGATGTTGAGAACCCACACTAACAGTAGGCATCCCTCTATCAGGATTTTGGGCAGTTTTCGTCGGCAGATTTCCTGGAACCGGTGGAAGTCCAAACAAAGGCCTCTTTCCCAAAGTATCTCCTCCATTTGTATTCTGTTTTTTCTCCACCTCAACTTCATGACATTCAGAGAAGTAGTTTTGAGTGCATGCTGATGTATCTCTTCCTTCTGATTGTTGGCTGGCATCTTCTGAATCTGAAGTGGATGACGATTCCAGATTCCCATGGTTTGAAGAGACAGTATTGCTATCTCCCTCACTAAGGCATGATGAGCAGTTATCAGAATTTGATGTGCTACTCATGATGGGATCAGAAATTCCATTCATTGTAGAGTTCCTTGAATGACATAATCCAGTTTCATCATAAGCAGCTCCTGTTGAATAGAATGCATCCTTTGCTTCCACATGACATTCAATCTGGCAGGTTTCATCAATTGAGTGGTTGGAGTCTCTTAATTTCTTCATATCATCGTGATCAATGTCAACTGAATTTCCAGTAACCCCACTAGCACACATTTCACCAGATGACTTAATGAGGCTATTACCATGTTCAACTCCTTCGGTTTTAAAGGTAGTTGACCTCAAGGTAACATCAGAATCTGAATTGCTACGGGAATACTTCTTCTGTGATTCCATGGGCTCCCAAACTTTCTTGGGATACACTGAATCCCAGCTAGAAGCATTATTTCCCACGATTTTGCTTTTGGGTCTTCCAGAACCATCACGTATATAATCCATTGGATTATATTTGTTACCGCGACAAAATTGCTTGGACATATCAAGGGCAGACTCTAACTTACTTGCAGACTTGGACTCGCGACCTACTCTTGTTGCAGAAACATGTGTCTCAGCCTTTCCTCTGTATTCATTCTGTGGATTACAGCTGCAAGAGTGGAAATCATATCTGTCACTCGTCCTGTTATTGGAGCAATGAATCTTCTCATTAGACTTCCCACTGCAATTTCTAATGCTGGATTTTGAAGTATTCATCCACAATGGCCGATTTGATCCATTGATGCCCCTGTAAGGAGTCTCATAATTATCACTGTGATATCTGGACTCAGACCTATTGACCACAGAACTACTATCTGAAACTACTGCATATCGACGCCTGTCAGACCACTTCAATGGTGAATCAAGTTGAACTTCTTTCCGAAATTTCGATCTCCGACGAGAAAATTTTGATTGCTCCATTTGAAATTTACCATTTCCATCTTTGGCGTTTGTTACTTCTCCATCGGGACAATCATAACAGTAGTTTTCCATTCTTGAAGTCGTACACTCGTTTGAGAATTGTTCATCTTGAATATCAGGAGATCCAGGCCTGGATATAATAATATCACCTGTTTCACTCACTGAGTCCCTACAGCTAATGGCATTAGTTGGCTCCTCCTCAATACTTGCTGAGGATTCTTCTTTTAAGACATCAGAAACAACAGGGCTATGATCCAATGCAGAAGATCTTTTTTCTTTATCCCTTTCTTTCCCTTTCAATCTTTCCTTTCTTCGGAGCTTTTTCTCTCTTTCTTTCATTCTTCTTCTCTCTTTGCGTTCTTCTTCTTCACGCTTTTCCTTCTCTTCTTCTTCAAGAAGTTTCATCTGTATGAAGGGAGATAAAGAGGCATCAGAAGAATTGTTCAAGAAAAGGATAAAGTGGCAAATTTCTTGTAGAAAGTAAATATTGTTTTTAAAATGTCACAAGCACTGAGACCTGCTTTTCTAATGTGATAATCTCCTTGCATGCAACATGTACACGTTCTTCCAGCAGTTTTAGTGCAAGACAAACAAAGATACTGTGTGCATTTTGGCGAGCAGTTCCTTCTCTAAATGCCTTTTCGACCTGAAAGATGTATCAAAATAAGTGTCATAGAAAACACTATAAACACATTTTTGTAAGAAAATACAAAGAAAATCTACATTTAGTCACCCATCTTCCTGGGGATCTGCGCCAAATTGCTTAAGGTTTAATTACATCAATGATACAATAACATTTGGAAACAGAAATATTAAAGTAATTGAATTTTTTGCTCTGCCAAACGTCATGCATGCAACCATTGACTAATGAAACTAGTCAGAATAGATTTCAATTATCTGTTTTAAGTAAATAGTTCAAAACACCAGCAAGTATATTGCAAATTGTGAAGCACAACAATGATTGGGAGATTGAACATGCCTGCTCCTTAAAAATAACAGTTGCAGCATCTAGAAGAAACTCTCGAGCAAGTTCAGGACTCTTCGCATGCTTTTGAGGACGGGAGCATTCTCCATCCAGTTCATTTCCGTCCTTGTCCATGGAATCATCATCCTGATAATGTACGATATGAATTACACCAATTATGTAACAAAAACATTACCTCAGTAGAAATGCATTTCGTAAGTAGATAGTTGTCTTAAAATAATTGAACTACCTCTTCTTCCTCAGCCTCTTCCGCATGCTCAAAAAACCTTCTGATACTTTCCCCCCTGGTAATTGTAACATAACCATCCCCAACTACAAGCCTGCAATGCACACATTGTTGACCCTTTAATGCATGAGCTTTAACAGAAAGCTCGGTGCAGCGGCCGTCTAATTTCCAAGCCCTTAGGGTAATAAAACATGCACTCAGACCACTAAGATCCAAACCCTTGACTTGAACACTTCCATTCATGCCAACATTTTCAAATTCAAGAATGTCAGATTTTCCTTCTCCTGTACCAACTGCCCATTCAAAGCGATGATGCGTTCCAACAGTGTCAGAAAAAGTTTGGCGCCAGTCAGCTTGAACAGTGTCATCAGATACCTAAGTAGTAAACAAATATCAGATCATGCTAGTCAATTGCATATATCATTCTCAGAAAAGCTCAACAAATACAGCCTATCAAAGAGTGATGATAATTTTAACTCTCCAAAGAACTTACATTACTAATTTTACTGAATTGAGAAAATGTCCTGAACCTACCAATTTTAATAATAGAAAGTTGATGATGTTTACATGAAATTCTTTGTCAAATCACTGTCTAAGAGGAGTCTAGGTCCTAGGAAGATCTTTGAGTACTAAATCTATCACTTTCCTTATCAAAGTCATAATATTGCCCGCATGTTGTTCAAAGATTACATGAGAAGTTACTGAAGCATTAAAAGAGGTCAGAAAAAGAATGTGCAAGAAGTAGATGAAAGACCTCATATTGGAAGGCTGTATCAGCAACACAAAACCAAGTAGTGCAGCGAGGTTCTCTCCGCATACGCTTCAACTCCTTTAGTTCCTTGAATTCTCGAATAACATTCCTTCTGCAATCTCTACAAAACCTCTTGCTGTCAAACCTGTGCCATAACATCAACTTCTCAGCAAAATCAGAGCATTTAAACTTGACAACCTAATAAAATAGAATGCAGCATGCGCATTTAGTCACACCTGTGAGCATAAAAAATACAAGACCAGGTACACAAAGGACATCCATGCAACAAGACTCCACACAAATAAATCTCAAGAGGCAACTAGCATATACCTTCATGCCAAATACAAGCAAGAGTTAACTGACTTTATGTCAGATTCAGTAACTAATAGAAGCTATAGTATCCTAAAAATTTACATGATTTAGAATGAAAAGTAGGGGAATTTAATAGTAGAAGAAGAAATAAATGAATTGAAAGGAACGATAATAAATGTTCCATGATTGTATATAGAACCTGAAATCTGAACAATAGACATCCATTGTTGAGCAATGTTATATTATTCCGACAAACAAAACATAGCTTTTAATAATACTACAAGTATATCTTTAGAGAATAACTGTTTCCATATGAATATGTTATCAAAAAACAAAAATGTCGCCATATGAATAAAGAAGGTCGTAATAGCACTCTTATAGCAACTCTAATAAATTAAATCTCGTCATAACAAGTCATGAATTCAACATTCAATCTCTTTTATTGTCCCTCTTTTCCACATCTCTCCCTTATAGCCTCAACTCACATGCACTCCGCAACAATGTTCTCTATTGTATATTTCTTAACAAAATATCACTACTTTAGTTGAGGATATTATCTCTGGCACTAATCACTTCCTTCTCCAATGCTTTCAGGTAACTGCTTTATGCCTGTGGTACCACTCATTGTCTCAATATCCAAGGCTTTGTTATGCTTGTTTTCAAAACATTCTAATTTTTTGGGCAACATTGCAGTCAATCACCATAATGAAATCATGGACACTGACAAGTGCACTTAAAGCAGCTGAGAAAAACCATGATGTCAGCAATTAATAAAAAAAGAACTAAACAAATGATCAAAAATGAATACTACATTCAGCTTCCCTAGTCAGAAGAATTGATTGACATCTTCCTCTTACTGTGAAAAGCAATGCAAAAATTAGGACTTCCTTTCTCTACCAATAAGATCTTACTTTTGTTGTACATTCTGCAGAGAAATGTTTAACTTTTTTTTACTGTCTCGTCATAACTCTTCAATTTGCAGAAAAAGAGGATGTCACTCACAATGATTGTGAAGAGGCAACTAACTTTATCAACCTTCAACAGTTGCTTTTCCCCACGGCATAGGCATTACACAACAAAATATGTGTTGTAAAAATTGTATTAAAGAAAAAGTCTGAATAATTGATCCTGGTGTAGCTCTACATTAGGAAGAAAGGAACATAAAATTATATTACTGAAGAGATAAAGAGAGACAATCCCCAGTAACTGCTGATGCTGTCAGGGATGTAACCTGTAACATCCAATTAATTCACCATTGAAAAGCACCTTAATGAAGCCCACTATCCTTTCAAACAAACTGGTGGTGACCAAACCGGCAGTCCTTCCTTATCCTCAACCATATCATGTTTCCTAGAAAGCCTTCAGTAGAGACAATCCTTTGATGAACAAGTGTCCTCTAGGGGTACTAGCCCTTAGGATCCTGCAGGTTTCTTAGTTATCCGTAACTAGTCTATATCCAAACTGCTAAGATTAACTTCCTTACTGAAGTAGTTTTAAGGTAACCACTGGTCAGTAAACTCCATAAATACGGTGGGCCTCTTGCAGATGATCCAGTGTGATGAATAGAACACAAGCTGAATGGATAATAAAGTTCACATTCACTGACAGAGATATAGGATGTCCACATAATACATCTCTTTGCATAATGTCTTGTTATCAGTCATAATATACTGATCCATTTCATGTTGACAAACTTTCACTTATCCAACGGAGTACATAAAATCATATCGAACAACAATCTGTCACTATAGCACATAACCCAGCATTCTTTTCATCTAATCCAAAGCATGCAGCCATTTACTTTCTCAATGCATGTGTACCATATAATGTTGCTTTAATAGGGTCTCCACCCAACAAACTCCCAATACCCTTCCAGTTCAGCTGTATATTCACAGCTACAAACAATTAATGTTCAATAACTAAATTGTTGTTGAAGTAGTAACGAGGAGACGTGTTACTTAATAGAAGACAGCACACACTACTAATAAAACATTATGAGGCACACTAATGGAAAAATAGATCAAATTTAGGAAAAATAGATCAAATTTATGCAGTCACGTAAGTTTATGATCTCTTCTTTATCAACTTAACCAGTATAATAGCTTTGGCTATCAGTATTCACCTCTGAACTCAAATGAAAACAGCTACCAATCAGTTCTACTATTTTCCACTTTATTTCAAAATGACGCTATATATTATGAATAAACAAGTAGCTAACAACACACCTGTACATGAGCCTCTCAATAAAATCCTCTTCCTTCATCCTTAAAAGAGACTGCCGAGTTTCTTCCCCAAGAGCAGACCAAAAATCCACTAATGTATCACAAGAAATCCTGGCAGTGTGCAATGCGCATGTTTCCCTAGTTGCATGTCCTCTACCAAAACTAGCCATTCCTTGGCTTATCCAACCCCGGCCTCCCCCACCACAGGCATCAGGATAAAGTAGCTCCCTCTCCCGTTCCCTTGCACGTGCACTGTTGAAGACCTGATTAGAGCAAAACATCAGCTACTAAAATAAAACCACATGCACAAGTGTCAATACCAGCATTGACAACACGTGCACCAAAATTGAATAATAAAATCTAAACTAACTAACATTTTGGAGCCCTTTCAGAGATTTTGAATACAGATAGCAGTCCAAAAGCGTCAGTGATCCATCACGTGTTGTGGTCAGACCACCCCAGGGGTGAACAGATGGATCCTGAATGTCATCTTGGCACCCATTTGTCACAGTGCATCCACCGTCATTTTTATTTTTTGAGGACACTGGTCTGTTGCAAGGAAGGTAAGCAGCTCCTCCACCCTGCTGCAAAGACTTTCCGTACATAACAATCTGCAAAAAACCTTCTAGGAGCAGCCCATTGCATCTAGAACAGTACATGTTCTTACGAGCTTGTTCAAAGAGGGTCTGCTTATCAATCCTAAGAAGCTCTTGCCGAGCTTGGGGTGTAAGCTCACTCCAAAACTACACGACAAGCACATATCACTACATTAGTGAAATTCATTTCATGACTCTGTAAAAAATCACCGCGTACCAAATCAAAATTATCAACCAATAAATAATAATACTGTCCCAATTGATATTGAACCTATTTAATCAATTTTCAAAGGAACTATGTACATTGAATGAAATTGGCAATGATATTTAGAGTTACTAACCCCCAAATTTAACAATCAAAGTCCTAATTATTCTCGTTCTCTATAGTTTAATAACAAGACCAATGCCTTCACTGTAAAAGTAACACGAAAATGCAAAAAACTCAACAAGCATATTCATGGAATTAACAGATAGTATTGTAACTATCAACCAACCAATTCAATATCACTAGACAAAATTTTCCACAGCTTGTCCAATTCTGTATTTCCATTAGGTCATTACATACAAAAAGATAACACAAAATAACTTAATAATGGATCTAATAAATTAATTGCACTACAAGATCCAATCCAAAGCTCAATCTATCCATTCCAATTCAATTGCAAAATTATGATCCAATCCAATCCAATTTTCTATCTAACCAAACAATTAAAATAAAAAAAATAAAAATAATTACATTAAGAAAATAAAACGAAAACATAATCGAAAACTCCAGTACCTTCTGTAGCTGATTGTAGCAAACATCATCGCTATGTTTCGACCAAAATCCATTGGCCGAAACCGAGCAGGCATTATTACTAAATTGCTCATTATTTCTCTGCGCTAATCCTGGCATAATTTTTTTTTTTCTTAATCTACACTAACAAATTCATTCACCGAATTCTTTTTTTAATCTCCATTCAAGGCCCGCTCGAATTTGAAACGCGCTTACAATCAATCAAAACACCGATCCAAAATTATAAAATCGATTGAATCGAAATTGTAAAATAATGTGTGAATTGAATCGAGGAAAATTGAATTTTTAAGGATCGATTATAAGTGTGTTCTGTTGTGTTGTTTTGGGATCGAAACGCTATCGTTTGAGATGAATCAAATTCGGATGATGAAATAACAGAGATGAGAAACGGAGAGAAAGTGTGGGAGGTTTTGTTGTTTGGGGTGATGACGATGAGATTTGCGTTTGTTTATATTTGTAAAGAAGAAAAAAAATAATAATAGAGAGAATTTACAAATGGTAATTGTAATGGTGAGCACGGTTATAGTGGAAGATCGAGTCTGTATTTTTTTTTTTTTTTGGTTGTTACTTTGTAATTTATTTTATTTTTATCCAAAAAGGCAAATTATTTTTTTATTATATCATTTATTAAAATTAATATATTACATCTTAACCTAAATATTCTTTTACAATAAAAAATACAAATGATAGGAGTACAAGTGCTCGGTCAAGTTGGTTGGGCTCATCGCATTTTCATTTGAATTTAAATTCCTTCTCCTCTTAAATGATGCGTCATATTTTATATATATGTATATAATCTTCAAAAAAAAAAAAAGAGATACAAATTATAGGGAGTAATCATCCCTACAATAAGAGATTATTACTTTTATAAAGAACAGATAATCCTACTCTCATGCATAAGAAATAAAATTACTTTCACACGGAACGATCAACAAAATACACTACCACTTAAATTCTTACATCCTCTACATATTATAACAGTAAATTCCTTCAAGTTCTAACCCTAATACTTATATTAAAAAAAAATACATAAAAAAACAAAACAAGCTCAAGTGCCCGCAAAAAGGCTTGAGTGCAATTGAAGAATGCTTCTCCACCAGATATAGAGTTAAGCGGTTACTAATGAACAAAGTTTGCTTGAGAGGCAGTGGTTGTTAATTCGACGATGGTTGGCAGCAGTGGCAGGTTTCAAATGCTAGCAGAAGAAGAACATTGGTGATGGCTCTCGATGGAGATTAGTGGAGGCTCGATTGATGCCAATAGAGGCCTCAATTGCGGCAGGCAAAGGCACATTAGATTAACATGGGCCGGTGGCATACTCAGTTGCCTGTTGCTCAGTCGAAAATAGAAAGATGGAACGCAAAGAAGCAAAAATAAAACAAAACAAAAATGAAGGAAAAAAAAAAGAAAAAAAACATAGAAAAAAGAAAGAAAAAAAAGAAGGAAAATGCATAAAGAATGGGGGATTGTAGGAAAATAAATAGAGAAAAGATCTCCACTAGAGAGAAGCTAAAGACTCATATTTAGTGGACATGGGTTTGAATTGGTAAACGGCAACTAGATTTTGTATAAAGATAAGAGAGTGTTTTCTATGAAAGAGAAAAGGCAAAGGGAAATTAAATTGAAATCCTTATATAAGTATGGAAATAAAAAATTATAAAAAAAAATTCGACTGCAGTGTCAAAGGCCATCGTTCATCGACTCTAAATGAGAGCAATTTATATAGCTTATGTGTATAAGGGTTTATTTCATATTGATATGATTATCTATTTTATGAATTT
Source organism: Ailanthus altissimus (assembly GCA_946807835.1). Taxonomy (NCBI): domain Eukaryota; kingdom Viridiplantae; phylum Streptophyta; class Magnoliopsida; order Sapindales; family Simaroubaceae; genus Ailanthus; species Ailanthus altissimus. The sequence goes on from OX327709.1 coordinate 1,288,088, forward strand.
AATCATTTGATATTACAATGACGTTTTAGGGATTGAAACTTCTCTATTAATTACTAACTTGCCCTTATAACCCCTTTGATTTTTGAGAGTACGTCGTCAACTTGCATAAAAAAAATACTCATTTAAGTCACTATTTATTCAAAAATTGAGTCAAATTAGTGTTTATTTAAAAAAAATGAAATGTTGTGTGTGTGAGAGTATTACAAATACAAGTAGGATGTAATGAGTTCTTTATGATTAATGTTGAAGTAATCAGAAAGTATTCCATGAACTATAAATGAACAAATAAATTTTTTATTTGTAGTGCATGAATTATAATCTAAATTAAAGTATGCATGAGCATTTATACTTAATTTTTATGGGTTAATAAGAGATTAAATCCGTTTTTAAGTTATCAATCAAAGATAAAATTTTAAATGAGATTCATTTATTTATAAAAAATATTTTTATATGTAAAATAACAATTAGTCAAGTATAATTTAAATAGAACAATAATTTTAATTTATTTTTATCTCGTCATTACTTACACGACTTATTTATAAAGTTTATGAGTCGATGAATCTAATTACCTAACATTTTGAGTTTGAAATTTAAGTTGAAATATATATTTTTATGAAATTTAAGCTCTCTTTTAATACAAATTGTCACTTAAAAATCTACAACCAGACAAGTTCGTTGGATTATTAAATAATAAGCTCAACATACAATTATGATTATTATATGCTGTATTTCCTAATCCAAAGATCAAAATTTGAGTAACTATTAATTTGTGGAAATATATTATTAAGGTTAATGTCATATACACAGTTTATCTTAGTCTTATCACTTTGATGGTGGTATATCATCATTGATGAATCAGTGCCTTTTATTAGAATCATTATATTTTATTCGGGGGGTCGTTTGAGAGAATTGTCTGAAGGCTCATTCAAGGAAGATTTTATATTTTATTTATTAAGATGAAAACTAAAAAATTTAAGTGTTATTAATTCATGAAAATATATTGATAAGGTTGAGGTCATATCTGATAAGTAAAGCTATTTTAGTATGCTTTTAATTGAGATTATTACTTTTTTTTTTTTGTTATAATATCAAGAGGTTGGTAAGAATGTATTGTATTACATTAATCTTGTTTTTGGAAATCTAAAAAAGAATTATATGATTGGAAAAAATGTAATGTTTTGTAATTATTAAATTAAGTAGTTTACAAAAAATATAGCTCATTGTGAGTTGCATTGTACGGTTTACTATTCTAAATATTAGTGAAGGTACATTATAATAAGTCCTAGTAAATTTTTTATCGTCTAATGTATAAACTCCTAAAATGAATACGTTTATATTTTTAAGGAAATATATACATAATTGAGAATTATGCATTGAATAAATAAGGTAAAAATGAAATGAATAATACTACATGTACATATTAAATATGATTGACTTAATTATTTTTACATTATCTATTTTATTTATTATTTATTATTTTATATTTATCTTTTCATTTGTATTATATCACGTCAAATAATATAAATAAATTTGTGTGATTAGCTTACACGAATAATATTATTGAAATTAAATTACAAATATTAGTGTCCATAAATAAAATATATATTTAAACGTATAAAATTTGAAAATTGTCCATTTATTGTATCCGTTTTTTTCCTCCCTTTTTAAATTTTATTCGAAGAGGAGTAAATGTGGGTAAAAGAAATTATAGGGAGAATCTTGGCATAATGAAAAATGAGTAGGGACAAAATTGGTAACTGAAAGGATGTGTAATGGTGAGTACATGATGTCTGCAGTACGCGACACGACATTGAATGGCATTTCCATTTATAGAACGGGATTAATACCAAAACGACGAGCCTGGGTGCGCGTGGTTATTGCCGTTTTGGTCGTTTTCGGCTCAGAAGAACAAAGTCTTATTACACGTCAATTTTTTAGGGTAATATTCTAAGAATCATCATTATATTGCCACGTGTTCCTGATATCACTCACTTCCCTCTCTCTCATCACATGGGTGGCTGCTCTTGTTTTTTATGTAGTTGGGCCTTTTGGACATTATCTTAGCTGCAATGACTATATTACCCTAATTTATATTGAGTTTAAAATTACAAAAACCAGTATAAGTGTTAGTATAAGAGCCAAATTAGGATTGTCAGGTTTTAAAATAATTACTGTTAGTTGTGTTAAAAAAATAATAAGTTGTGAAGAGAAGTGATTAGATGTTAGGTAAATTATATTTTTAGAAGTGTTGTAAGATTCAAAAATAGTTTATATCATGTGGTAAATTTTACTGTTGTAAATAATAATAATAATAATAATATTATTATAATATAAATTATTTATTATTATTATTATTATCATGACTACTACTACTTTCTTATGTATATATATTTAATGTTTATTTTTTTCATATCAATTTCTTTATTATTTTATTTTTTTAAGTAAAATTAAAATTAATTAATTTGTAACGGAATAGTTTTGGTTTTGTATTTGTATAAGCATAAAATTGAAATCATATTTAAAAATTAAATAAATTTTAAATTTTAAAGAGCAACTCTCTCCTTATTTTTCAAAATCACAATAGGAGAGGGTGATTATACCAAAAGTGATTCAAAAATTATTTTGCTGAACACTTTCGTTGACTTTTTATTTTTTAAAATCAAATTTAAGGTCCCAACAATAATCGTAAACGAGCCCTAAATGCCGATATTTTTACCCTTTTTTATATATTTATTACATTATAAATTTTAAATCTAAAAAATTTATAACATTATAAATTTTAAAGAATTTCAATAACTATCAACTATTTAAATCTGTCAAATAATTATCTATCAATATAATAAGGTTTCAACTGCCTTCTAATATTAAATAAATGAAAATTAAATTTCCTAACCTCTTCAAACCCCTACTTAAATTGAATGGTGCACACGCTCTGCCAATTGAGCAAACATCTAAACGATGTTCTTTTGATTTTTAAATGTAAACAAATTGAAACAACATTTAACTTAAAATTAATTTTAAAACAATGTCATTTTAATTTAAAAAAACTTTTTAATTTAAAATAACGTCTAAATATTCTATATCTTGGCAAATCACTTAACAGAGAGGTAATGTGGTTATTCAGCAAGAGTTACAGAAACCCATTTGATATAAATTCATAAGTCATGTCCTTATTTGACAAAATATAAGAAATAGGGATCTAAATGATAAAACCTTCGAAAAGTTTGCCTTACAATCGTATTCACTTCAACATTTGTGTAGTTCTCATCTCACTAGAATCGTCTTAAATATTGGGCACCTTTCTTGATCTAATCAATCAGGTCATGTGTAAATATTTTAAAATGAACTTACCATACAAAATCACATATTTTTTATAAATACAAATTTAACAATTTTAACATGAATCTTACGTGAATAAAAAATGACTAATTTTATTTAAATACATAAATCTAGGAGGGGAGAGTCTTGATGTTTACAATTTTAATAAAATTCTATAATTACATATTGAACTTGCACTGTAATCCTATAAATAAGATCTAAATTATTTAATTAAAAAAGAGAGGACACGTTATTTAGTTTAGACTCTATGCTCTTTTAGTGAGTTCTAAGCTTCTTTTACTATCAAGATATTTAAAAAATTCAATTACTTATTGTTTTCACATTTTTCCGTTCATTACTAATTTTAGTATCGAAGTACCATTGTTGAAAAAAATTTCGGTGTGGCCTAACCTATTTTTTAGTTGTAATATTTTCAATAAATCGATATCTTTTAAACAAACCAAAATAGTATAATCATATGTGTACATATTGATCAAATTTGAAGGTCAATAGTTAATTGAATAATTAATCAAATTTTAAGATCAACCGTTAATAAATAATTTTAAAATTAAATATAATCATGTGTGTATAGTATTAATCTTAATATTCTTAATTATATAATTTAGGTTTAGTTATTACAAACGGGTTTTATTATAGTTATTATTTTTCAAATTCTTATAACATATAAGATAATAACTTCAAACAAATTTATAAGATATACTGTTAGAAATCTATTATGAAAAATTATAAATTTCATATTTTAAAGTAAATATTTGGTGTAATTCAAACAAATAACGCAAATACAATAAAGAAGGAAATGAATTAAAACAATAAAATTATGCTAATACAATTATATGAAAATTACTTGAGATTTTCTTCTTTTTTTAAAAATCCTATACCGACTGTCTGTTGTGTGGTGATGAAAATATGATGTTGTCATTTTGTCGAAACATGAGATCTTTGTTCAATTACATGAAAATTATTTAATCACATTATAATATAGTTTGTCCAAATTATCCCCAAATTACCTAATTGCCCCCAGATCTATATTCTAGAAAGATCCCGAATTGAATTGTTGCAATATTAGATTAATTGGCCTAATACTCACTATTATTGTTATTAATTAGAACCAAAACAAAAAAAGTTTAATTTCTACTTAGAAATCTAATCGAAGTCAATTCCAGCAAAATGACCAATCATTTATCTTTTTTATTAGATGAAATTCTTCCTCAATTTTAATGGAACCCTAATCTTTTGAGAAAAAAAAACTAATTATTCACATAAAAACAGATAAAAAAAAATACACATCAATTCTTCAAAGGTTCTAGAAACGAGTCTTCTCAAATCCTTAAAGTAAGATTTTTTATAATATGAAATATTACACGTGTCTCTTACGTAATACAACTCTAAATAGAACTAAAATATTTATAATAGTTTTCTCACTCTTTTTTTGATCATATTTATCCATTGTTTATCGTATAACCCTAATTCTCATACTTCTTATCGTTTTAAGACTATATTTATTCAATTAAAAGATTTTAATTCAAATTATCGAAACAAATACATAATATTGGACTCTAAGATCTATTTACGGGAACATAAACTTTATTTCCAAATTAAACTAAGGTGAAGAGACTAAAATTCAATACTTAAGTCCAAGTTGAGTCATACTTACAACCAATCACATCACTGCAAAATCGTTATATCTAATAGTATCAAGCTACATAAGAATCTCAGATATTTTGTCTCAACATGATTCGAATATCATATTTTTATATTATTATATAAGACTAATAACAAACTGATTAATACCTATTAATCATTTACTTGTAGTGCGTTTGAGAGTTATTTTTTCACAAAAAAAATAAACATTCTTAAATACACTCTTATCTCATTAATCATAAGCTATTGAAAATTTATACAAGCCAAACATGATGAAGTACAAATTGAAAATCTAACCTTGTAAAACTCATGTTTACTCTTAAAAATTAAGAGAAAATCTACCATCATTTTGATTATAAAAAAAAAAAAATTGCCCAATATTAGGTTAGTTCATAATTTTTGGGGTTTCGTAAATAAAGACTTAAGGATTAGCATTTGTTATTGTTAAATTTTTTATGATTTAAAATTGATGTTTAATTTGATTTTGAGTTAGAAATTAATGAAAAGTTGGCATATGGTCAAGAATGCAATAAATAAATAAAAAAATGGAACAAAATAAAAAGTCAAATGCGAGGAGGGGCGTGAAAACACAAGGAGAAATTAGCATAGAAAGTTGGCATGCGGTCAAGAACGCAATAAATAAACAAAAAAGGGAGTAAAACAGAAAGTCAAATGCGAGGAGGGGCGTGAAAATACAAGGAGAAATCTGCCTAGGTGTGGGTGCTGCGGCATTGGAAGTTCAACGCCATGGCGCCGTGAACAGCACACCCAACACTGCGGCATTGGTTCAAATTCACATCTGACATAGCAATGTCATCTTTTAATGCCACAGCGCTGTCTATTCGAGAAAATTTTATTTTTAAGTAGAATTGCGTCTTAAAGTTAGTTTTAAACTCTTATAACGTGTGAACTCTTATTTTAACTAGAAATATAATTTCTATGGACTTTTGGAAACTTATATAAACTCTTGTAATTCATTAAAATAAATAATGCATCAACAAAAGAGAGAATAGAGAACTGTGACAGTTCTAGCACTAGGCACAAGTGCGAAAGAGTGTCATAGAGTGCTTGAGTTTTAGGCATAAGCATAAGAAAGCACTAGGTAAATCTTTTAGGGCTCATCTATTATTGTATTCCTTGAGTTTATCTTGTAAGAGTTCTTTATGTATAAAAGAACTGAATAAAGGAAGTGAGAATCTTATGATCCACTATTGATGTAGACAGTTATTACCAAACTACGTATATTCTCGTACATTGTGTAATTGTTTATTATCTCTGTTATATGGTTGATTTTGTTTATTCTTATCTTACTTGTGAATGAAGTTTTATAGTGTTAAATATCGAGCCAAAAAGTAATATGGCACATAAAAATCTCAACAAGTATGTTAACGGAAATGCTTGATACACAAGTATAATATTGCATTAATTAAGAAAGTAAAAGAGAATAAAGAAGGTAAAGAAGAAAGAAAGCATACAGTAATTTACGTGGTTCGATAATTGCCTACATCCACAGCGAATGAAGATCTCGTTTCTTTTATTAAATCAATAAGAATTCTTACAAAAGAACTTTTTCTCTCTTATATAGCCTACATATGTCATAAAGTTAACCTTAATATGAGTTAAAATAATATAGGATGTTTTAACCAACTTATGAGTCTTTCAAAATTCGAAACAGGTCGCATTAACGTTGGAGCATTGGCTTTTGAACGCTGCGACATCCAATTCACTGGAATTGACAATGCAAAGGTGACTTTCATTGCCACAACGTTTGCTAGTTTGATGACCATGCTACTTACTGGAATTATTGTTGTGGCGTTAGCTTTTAGACGTCGCGACATTCACTCATTTCTTTGTGCATTTCATACTTCAAATCTTCTCACTTTCACTTCATGTCCATTTCTTATTAGCTTAATTCAAACTCATTTTTAACATAATTTTTAATCATCTTCTCACAAATTTTCTCATTGATTCAAAATCATCCATGAATGTTTCAAGATCCTTTATTTCCACTTTACCTTTCTTTTTCACATAAAGGTGACTCTGGTTAAATTCTTGTTTAGGACGAACTTAGTTGAGGGTAGGGGCTTAGATAACATATCTGCAGGATTTTTAAATAATGTAATCTTTCTTAGACTAATATCGCCACTTTGTACAATCTCTCTGATGAAATGAAGTTGCACATCAATATGTTTTGACTTCTCATGAAACATTTAATGCTTGCTTAGATATATAATACTCTGGCTATCACAATATATATTAGTGTGAATACTTCAATAGTCATTATCTCTATGTAGATTTCTTTTAACCACATGACCTCTTTAATAGTTTAACATATAACTATATACTTCGTCTCTATGGTTGATAGTGCTACCACATGCTATAAAATCGATCTCCAATATGCACTACACTTAAACACTATGAATACATACCTAGATAATGACCTTCTCTTGTCGAGGTCACTTGTGTAATCTGAGTCCAAGTATTCTTTCATCATTTTAGCACCTCTTTCAACCTTTTTATACATTAAAATTTGCTCTAACGTTTCCTTCAAATACCTTAATATTTATTTAACTGCAGGCTAATGATATTTTTCAAGATTTGCCATGTACCTACTCACAACGCTCGCAGCTTGAGTTATGTTTGGTCTTGTGCAAACTATCATATACATGATGCTCCCAATAGCGCTAGCATATGGTACTTTACTCATCTGCAATTTATCCTCTTTGATTTCTAGTGACTATACTGCTGATAGTTTTTGAAATGCATACCGAAAAGGTAGAGACAACGTTTCCATTGGACATACTAAATCTCTCAAGTATCTTGAGTATATATCTCAATTGGGATAAGAAAATAATATCTAATCTTTCCCTCATGATTCCATACCCAAGAATCTCTTGACTGCTCCCAGATCTTTATCTTAAACTTGCCATTCAACTGCTTTTTTAATTTATGTATTTCTTTTATATTCATACATACGATCAACATATTATCTACTTATAGAAGTAAATATATACCTAACCCACCACTTAGGGTCTTAAAGTACACACGTTTATCATACTTGTTCTTGTTGAATTCACAAGTCATCAAAACTCCTATACCACTGCCTAAGAGATTACTTTAATCCATATAATGACTTTCTTAACAAACAAGCATGATTTTTCATGCTTGGTTCTTTAAACTCTTGTTGTTGTGACATGTATATTTTCTCTTCTAGCTCTTAATGCAAAAAAGTTGTCTTACATTTATTTGTTCTAGATACAAGTTAAATTTCACACACATGGTTAATAAAATCCTAATTGATGGGTGCTTGATTGCTGGTAAGAATATTTTATGAAAACCAATACCCTTACGCTTAATGAAACCTTGTGCCACTAGTTTACCCTTAAACCTTCTGACGCTACTCTTGGTATCCCCTCATTAACCTTGTACACCTACTTGTACCCAATTAATTTCTTATTTGAGGTCACTCTACCAATTTTTAAGTATTATTCTTGAGTGGAGAACTAATCTCATCCTCTATGATCTGCTGCCACTTTTTACTATTCTCACTCTTCATAGTCTCTTTATATGTCTTAGGCTCATCAAACTTGATAGTGAATGCAGAATTAAAAGTATAAGCAATTAAGTCTGTTTAGTTGATACTCTTCGAGTTCTATCTCATAAGTCATAATTTCTCTTTGGGTAGACTTTAAGGAACTAACTAGTTTCTTTTGTTCAAATTTAAAGGTTGACTTGCTAAAGTGTTGATCTGATAGCATCTTAGATCTATTCTCCAACTCCACTTCAATCTCATATATTTGTTGTGCTAAAAATTCCTTAGGTACAGGCTCTTTCTTAACTACTTTTTGATTAACTTTCATCATTGTCGTCTGATCGAATGTTACATCTCGATTAATGATACTTATAGGTGGCTTTCATTGCACCACACCTTTTATCCTTTTACACCTTCTGGGTATCGTATGGATATCCCTTTCAAGGTTTTAGGTTCCAACTTGTCTTGTTTCACATGTATGAAAGGTGGACAACTAAAAATCCTAAAGTGATCATGCTTAGGGTGGTTATTAGCCCACATCCATTCTAGTGTTTTAAAGTCTATTACTAATGAAGGACTTCTATTGTTCAAGTAAGTTATTATCCTTACTGTTGTACCGTAACTGAAATATTCTCTTATCTACTTTAAGTTCTTTGCAAAGATATTTTTCATTACTGCCTTACCTAAGAATGCGTTAAAAACCCTCACATTGGTTAACATGCATCTAACTTTCTTGAGTAAGATCTTATTCATCCTCTCTGCCAGACCATTCTGTTGTGATGTTGATTACATAGTTTTATACCTTGCAAACCCATGTCTAGTACAAAAGCCATGAAACTCCTCGTTAGAATACTTGAGACCATTATTCGTTCTTAATCTCTTAATCTTCTTAATTTGACTAGAAATAGAATTTCTATGGACTTTTGGAAGTTTATATAAACACTTGTAATTTATTAAAATAAATAATGCATCAACAAAAGAGAGAATAGAGGACTACGACAATTCTAGCATTAGGTATAGGTGCGAAAAAGTGTCATGGAGTGTTTGAGCTTTAGGCATAAGCGTAAGAAAGCACTAGGTAAATTCTTTAGGAGCTCATCTATTATTGTATTCCTTGAGTTTCTCTTGTAAGAGTTCTTTATGTATAAAAGAACTGAATAAAAGAAGCGAGAATCTTGTAATCCACCATTGACGTAAGCAGTTATTGCCAAACTACGTATATTCTCATACTTTGTGTAATTGTTTATTATCTCTGTTATATGGTTGATCTTGTTTATTCTTATTTTACTTGTGAATGAAGTTTTATAGTGTTAAATATTGAGTCAAAAGGTAATAAGGCGCGTAAAAATTCCAACGAGTGTGTTAATGAAAATGCTTGATACACAAGTATAATATTGCATTAATTAAGAAAGTAAAAGAGAATAAATAAGGTAAGGAAGAAAGAAAGCACACCGTGATTTATGTGTTTCGGTAATTATCTACATCCACAACAAATGAAGATCTCATTTCTTTTATTGAATCAATAAGAATTCGCAAAGAATTCTTACAAAAAAACTCTTTCTCTCTTATATAGCCTACATACGTTATAAAGTTAACCTTAATATGAGTTAAAATAATATAGGATGTTTTAACCAACTTAGGAGTCTTTCACAATTTGGAACATGTCGCATTAATGTTAGAGCATTGGCGTTTAAATGCTGCAACATCCAACTCATTGGAATTGACGCTGCAGCAGTGACCTTCATCGCCACAGCGTTTACTAGTTTGATTACTATGCCACTTATTGGAATTGTTACCGTAGCGTTAGCTTTTGGACGTCGCGACATTCACTTATTTCTTTATGCATCTTCATACTTCAAGTCTTCTCACTTTTACTTCACGCCCATTTCTTATTGGCTTTATTCTAACTCATTTTTAACATAATTTTTAATCATCTTCTCACAAATCTCCTCCTTGATTCAAAATCATCCATGAAGGTTTCAAGATCTTTTATTTCCACTTCATCTTTCTTTCTCACAGAGAGGTGACTCCGGTTAAGTCATTGTTTAGGACGAACTTAACCGATGGTAGGGGCTTACATAACATATCTACAGGATTTTTAAATAATGTAATCTTTGTTAGATTAATCTCGCCACTTTGTATAATCTCTCTGATGAAATAAAGTTGCACATTAATATATTTTGACTTCTCATGAAACACTTAATATTTTCTTAGATGTATGATACTCTGATTATCACAATATATGCCAGTGTGAATGTCTTCAATAGTCATCATTTCTATATAAATTTCTTTTAACCACACAACTTCCTTAATAGCTAAACCTATAGCTATATACTTTGTCTCCGTGGTTGATAGTGCTGTCACATGTTGTAAAATTGATCTCCAATATGCACTACACTTAAACGCTATAAATACATACCCAATTAATGACATTCTCTTGTTAAGGTCACATGTGTAATCTGAGTCTAAGTATCCTTTCACCATTTTAGCACCTCTTTAAACCCTTTTATACATTAAACCTTGCTATGACATTTCCTTTAAATACCCTAATATTTATTTATCTACAAGCCAATGATCTTTTCAGGATTTGTCATGTACCTACTCACAGTTTGAGTTATGTCTGGTCTTGTGCAAACTATCATATACATGATGCTCTCAATAGCGCTAGCATATGGTACTTTACTAATTTGCAATTTATCATCTTCGGTTTCTGGTGACTATGCTGCTGATAGTTTTTGAAATGCATACCGAAAGTGTAGAGACAACGTTTCCATTGGACATACTAAATCTCTTAAGTATCTTGAGTATATATCTCAATTGGGATAAGAAAATAATATCTAATCTTTTCCTCATGATTCCATACCTAAGATTCTTTTGGATGCTCCCAAATCTTAATCTTAAACTTGCTATTCAACTGATTTTTTAATTTCTCTATTTCTTCTATATTCTTACATACGATCACTATATCATCTACTTATAGAAGTAAATATATACCTAACCCACCACTTAGGGTCTTAAAGTACACACACTTATCATACTTGCTCCTATTGAATTCACAAGCCATCAAATCTCCAATACCACTGCCTAAGAGATTACTTTAATCCATATAATAACTTTCTTACAAACAAGCATGATTTTTCATGCTTGGTTCTTCAAACCCTTGTAGTTGTGACATATATATTTTCTCCTCTATCTCTTAATATAGAAAAGTTTTCTTAACATCCATTTGTTCTAGATGCAAGTTAAGATTCACACATATAGCTAATAAAATCCTAATTGATGTGTACTTGAATGCTGGTAAGAATATTTCATGAAACCAATACCCTCACTCTGAGTGAAACCTTGTGCCACTAGTTTACCCTTAAACCTTATGACTCTACTCTCGGTATCCCCTCCTTAACCTTGTACACCTACTTATACCTAATTAATTTCTTATTTGAGGTATTTCCATTAATTTTTAAGTATTATTCTTGAGTGGAGAACTAATCTCATCCTTCGTGGCTTACTGTCATTTTTCACTATTCTCATTCTTCATAACCTCTTTATATGTCTTAGGCACATCAAACTCGATAGTTAATGCAGAATTAAAAGCATGAGCAATTAAGTCTGACTAGTTGGTACTCTTCGAGTTCTATCTCAGGAGTTCTAATTTGTCTTTAGGTAGACTTTGAGGAACTAACTAGTTTCTTTTGTTCAGTTTTAAGGGTTGACTTGCTAAAGTGTTGATCTGGGAGCATCTTATGTCTATTCTCAAACTCCACTTCAATCTCATATGTTTATTATGCTAAAAATCCCTTAGGTACAGGCTCTTTCTTAACTTTTTCTTAATTAACTTTCATTATTGCTGTCTTATCAAATGTTACATCTCTACTAATGATACTTCTAGGCGGCTTTCATTACACCATACCTTGTATTCTTTTACACCTTCTGGATACCTTATGGATATCTCTTTCAAGACTTTAGGTTCTAACTTGTCTTGTTTCACATGTATGAAAGCTGGACAACTAAAAATCCTAAGGTAATCATGCTTAGGATGGCTATTAGCCCACATCTCTTCTAGTGTCATAAAGTCTATTGCTAAGGAAGGACTTCTATTGATCAAGTAAGTTATTATCCTTACTGTTGTACCGTAATTGAAATATTCTCTGATCTACATTAAGTTCTTTTCAGAGATATTTTCCACTACTGCCTTACCTTAGAATGCGTTAAAAACCCCTATATTGATTAACATGCATCTAACTCTCTTAAGTAAGGTCTTATTCATTCTCTCTACCAGACCATTCAATTGTGATGTTGATTACATAGTTTTATACCTTGCAAACCTCTGTCTAGTACAAAAGCCATGAAACTCTCGTTAGAATACTTGAGACTATTATTCATTCTTAATCTCTTAATCTTCTTATCAGTTTGATTCTCTATAAAAGCCTTCCATATTTTAAATGTCTCAAATACTTGCTCTTTACTTTTCAATACATACACCTACAACTTCTTAAAATAGTAATTTATAAATATAAAAAAATATCTCGCTCTATCATGTATGGTTGTTTATGATGGTCCATAAAGATCCAAGTGTATATAATTAATAGTCCATTTTTTTTTTGTGCTCTCCAGTACTAAACTTAACTCTATATACTTTTTCAAGCATACAATACTCACAAAACTCCAATGGTTGGAACTTATCCTTACCAAACTCATTTTGATCTACAACTCCTTAAGTTTCTTTCTTTTAGGTGAGCTAACCTTAGATGCCACAACTTAATTTGCATATTCTCATCATACAGAGATTGATGTAGAACCACTAATTGCCTTTCCTCCAAGCACATACACGTTGTTATGCCTTCATTTTTCATCACACCCATAAAACTCTTCAACACCTTAAGAATCTCATTTTTAGCTCTGATGAAACATCCATTCTAGTCTCGCATACCTAAGGAAATCAAGTTCTTCTTATCAGAAACATACCTAACTTCTAGCAACTCCCTCACTTTTTCATCATGTAGTTTAAGCCTAATACTACCAATCTTCAACACTTGACAAGCTATATCATAACCTATTAATATTTTTTCACCACTAATAGGCTGAAAATTAACAAATAAGGACTTATTCAAACACATGTGAAACGTACAGCCAAAATTCAAAATCCACTCATTATAACTCTCACCATAAGAAGCGACAAGGGTCTCTGCGCCTATCATAGCTATTCTCACAAGTTACAGCAGCATCTCCCTCCTTCTTGTCCCTCGTCTTGGCTTTCTTCTCTGGATAATCCTTTATAAAGTGTCTCTTTTTCTTGAAATAATAGCACTTTCTAGGTTTGTCCATTGACTTTGATCCTGGACCCTTCTTTGATTTTTCTTCTCTTTGTTCAGGCCTTCCTCTTGCAGTTAACCCTTCTACATTAGCCTCTAATTTTTTTTCTAATTGCTTAGAGTTTAACGATAATTTTACATCTTTCGTGGTTAATCTCTCTCTTTCGTAAAGTAACGTATCAACAAAGTGCTTATAACTCTAGGGAGGGAATTCAACAAGATGATCACCTTATCCTCATCCTCAATCTTCACATCGATTATTTCCAAATCGATAATGATTTTGTTAAAGACATATATGTGGTCTTTAATTAATGTCCTATCTGACATGGACAACTAATAAAATTTTTTTCTTTATATGCAGACAATTTGCTAGCAACTTTATTATATAAACATCGTTGAGCTTTTTCAAAGACCAATAGCTATATTTTCTCCTGCAACACCCTTCAACATTTCATTGTTCAAAGACAAAAAAAAATTGTACTACGAGCCCTATCTTGATGACTTTTCTCTCTGTTTCAGATTTAGATATCTCTAGCTTCTTCTCTTCACTAGGCGGAGTTACAATCTCCTCTAGGGCTAAGCTTAATCATTGGCTCACCAGCAAAACCATTACTTTAACCTTCCACGAATTAAAGTCATTCTCTTCGTTGAATTTCTCTACTTCATACTTTGGTGTGATTATGATTGCTAAACATTGCTCTTTATACCAATTTATTGACAAAAATGCTTGATACGTAAGTATAATATTGTAGTAATTTAGAAAATAAAATAGAATAAAGAAAGTAAGGAAGAAAGAAAGCATACAACGATTTATATGGTTCAGCAATTGACTATGTTCACGGTAAATCAAGATCTCACTTCTTTTATTGAATCAATAAGAATTTACAAAGAACTCTTACAAAAAAAAACTCACAAAGAACTCTTTCTCTCTCTAGAAAGGATTACGATTGCTCTCCCAATTTTTCTATGATTGATTTCTATATTCAAGCGAAACTAAAGCTTTTTATATAGCCTATATACATCCTAAGTTAACCGTAATATGAGTTGAAATAATATAGTGTGAACCTGTTGGTGAAAAATAAAAAAAAATTATGTTTAATAAAATAAACGTAGCGGAAGTTAAATCGTCTTATTCATAATTACATGTATAGAGATAGAAGATTACCTTAATTACTCGCTATGACAAATATTGAATTGATTGGCTGCAATCTTCACTACTATCCTCAATCTTCAAACTCAACGCGTGTGGACACGTGGATCTTTTCTCAATCTTTAAAATCACTAATACCCAAATCTGAGAGAATGATAATAACCAAATTCTTTTTTCACGTAAGAATACGTAAAAAGAATTTTTTTTGTTATAGTTATTATTGTTTTTGTACTCTTTATTACTCCATACCTCTCATATATATAGGAATCTCCATTGGGTATTTAGAATTAGATTAGGATTAGAAAATTAGAATTTGAGCTAGTAGATGGACTGCAAGACCCATAGGCTTCCTAGCTCTAACTTAAAAGGCCTAGTCCTTATTATCTCATAATATCAATTCTTCTAAATTAACCTCAAGCTATTCCACTAAAAGTCAAGGGCTGTACTCTAGTAACCCATGTTATAAAGTAAAAGCTCATTTAATTAAAACTTCTTTTAATTAAATTTGCCTTAGTCTTTAGACCAATAATAACTATTTATTTGACCATCTAATTGATGTTCATAATTAAAGTTAGGTCATAAAAAAAATGTATTGCCTCTTTAATTATTTATTTGCCCCTAAGTCACTGAATGCTCTAATAATCACTTTTAATATGTCTATATTTGTAAATAAATATTATTATTCAATAAATAATTTATTAAATAAACTGTAGCCACAGATTCTAATGATCTAGTACTGCAAACATCTTAAGTGGACATTAATAATTAAATTTTATCTTACAAATATATGTTCCTACGACCCATGAAATTATATTTCTAAGCTATTGATGCTTTGACTAAGGGTGGGCAAAAAAAATCGGTAATCGAAAAATCGAACCGAATCAAACCAGACGATTCGGTTTGGTCCCGTTTTTTAACAAAAAAATTGGTACGATTTTTTTTTTTGGGAAAGCCGACCGGTCCGGATCGACTTTCCCAAAAAAAAATAACCAAATTAAAAAACCGATTTTTTTTGTAATTATTTAATAAAAAATTAAATTTATCTAAAATTAAATAAATTATAATTATGTTAATATAAAATAGACCCAAAAATTAGGTCAAAAAATGATTTACTAAATTATATAGATAAATAAATTTAAAAGGGCTATGTTTTAAAATTAAAAAAAAAAAAACTCAAAAAATAGCCCAAATTTTTAAAGACTTATATAATATATAAGAAAAATTTAGTAGTTTATGTAATGTGTAATTTTGATTATATAATATATAACGTGTAATATATATTAATTTAGTCAATTTAATTTTTTAAGACTTATCTAATAAATAAGAATAAATTTAGTGGCTTATATAATGTGTAATAATTTTTTTTATTATATAATATATAATAATTTGGTCAATTTAATTTTTTAAAAACTTATATAATATATAAAATAAATTTAGTGATTTATGTGTGTAATGAATTTTTTTTATTATATAATATATAACGTGTAATGTATATTAATTTAGTCAATTTAATTTTTAAATACTTTTATAATTTATAAGAATAAATTTAGTGACTTGTAAGGTATAATAAAAAAATAATAAATGATTTAAAATACGCTACTAAATTATTTGAACAAATGAATTTAAAAAGTCCACATTTATAATAAAAAAAAATTTAAAAAGTAATCAAAAAATTGAACCGGTTAAAGCCCACAATTTAAAATAAAAATAAAAAAAATAACCAAAAAACCGAATCAGAAAAAACCATTTCGGTCCGGTTTGGTTTTTCTTATTAAAAAACCGGTTTCGATTTTAATTATTAAAAAAATCAAACCGAACCGAACCTGTCACGCCTTAGACTCAAAAAATCTGACACATGATATAACTTACATTCATTCAATAATGTGCACTCATAAATAAAATTTCAAACTTTAATTCAGCATAGGAATCATTAGCAAGTTGCTAGTAAGTTTAACACTAAAATCAACCCATAACCTAAAATGTAAACATAAACATTTATTGACAATATTTAAACATTCATTTTAATTTTTCAGAATTATACAATTGAATTATGATTGAGGCAATTAGTAAACCGGAGATACGCAGAGTTTTCTCAGAGATTAACACTCTATTACGTCACTAGTAGCAACTTTGTTACCGGAAGCTCAGAATATATTCATTGTAAATTTTTACTTAAAATCAATCAATAACCATACTTGGTGAAACTTAAACCAAATCCAACCACACATAATAAAATAATATATAAGTATTTATTCAATAGGGACAAATCAAATATCTTATCTCACGTGTCCCCAAATGAAACACTCAGTAACCTAGCAACTTAGGGAACCCAAGGAACAGTAGAAGCCTTGCCAAATTCGCTAAGCACACATGTACCTTATTTACCTGAAATCACCATAAACTATAATGAGTATAAAACTCAATAAGCATACTAGTTTTCATATATCAAATACAAATACATATATGTATACAATGCATATGTATGATATACAGTGATAAATCAAAATCATAATCTTATCAAATCACATGTCATGTAAGCGCTTACACATTCTTTCAAAATATATAATAGGAATATCATAACTTAACTACTACTTAGTAGGACTTATATATCATATATCACATAATGAGTCAAATGTCACTTGTAGGTGACATATCGTATGAGAGGAATAGTATAAGTGAGGTTTTTAAATTACACATATATAATGCTCATGCCCCAAGGTAAAAGCCAAACCCTCACCCTAATCATCGATGAGTTCTCTCACATGCACTAATATGCCACCACACAAATGTGATGACTCACTCTTCCTTTAGGTACCAATAAGATCCTCCCTACATACAGAACACATAACATATAAAAATTCCGAAGGAAATGCCACATATAAAAGCTCCATAAATCACATAAAATGCCTACTAAGTTAACAGTGAGTTCAAGCATTCTCAAAACACAAAATATTTCTCATGGACATATTACACTTCAAAAGCTCTCTTTGTTAAACACATTTCATTTTGAAAGCTCACTTTCAAAAATACATATATGTCATGTATGTCCATGCTCACATTCATAAACACACGTCTTCACATTTCATATCAAAATATACTTTGACATAACATAAATATATTTCTAAACACATTTACAAAATCATACATAACAATTACTATGTTTATTGTGATTTCAGTAAAAAATCTAGTATACTTACCTCTTAGCACTTTCAGCTACAAGGCTTAAATCTCCTTAACCTATCAATGGAGATTAATCCTTTTATGAACCTCAACATTCATACAAAATACTTTAAATAGCTTACAAAATTACACATATTGCACTTATCACATTGAATTGGTCTAATTACTTGGTTTTTCAAAACCTGTCATTCTGACCACTTACATTTAACAAAATTTTCTTATATATCAAATAATCTCCAATTACTCCAAAATCATAATATATCATTCTTAACTCATATATTCTTCTTATATATGAATATTATATCATAATTCCTACACAATCCATTCCATAAACACCATCGAATCTAAACTACTAACCTCACAGGATCAATATATTTACTGAACAATATTCAATCTCTCAATTTTATAAAATCATATACTAATTCAAAAATTTTAAAACTACCATAAAATTACTCTTGACACATATCTTAATTCATAATAAATATTTTACTTCAAACTCATTGTCGAAAGTATTTTAAAACTATTTTATTCTATAGCTTTTAAAATCTGTTAATCAAATACTGCAATGAGCTGACACTTTTTAAAAAATTATAATAATTTAACCACATTGATCTAAATTCTCAATTCTGAGTATATTATATTAGACATATACCATTATCATATTCCATAATTTCATAATTTTTTAAGATCATTCAGCAGATTAAAAATTATTTATCACTGTATCATACTGTTAACACAGGAAATTTTTAGAATTTCAGGGTCATTTTGGTAAATTCACTACAAATTCAATTTCTAGAATTTTCAATCGATTAAAAGTCTCAATTGATTTTAAACATGTCTAATTTCATATACTCAAAATTCAAAACCAGAATTGAATCACAACAATTTATAAAATTCCTAGATCAATAGATTATCAAGTAGAAATTCTGCAATTCATCATGATTTATCAAGCTATCTACATAGATCATCATCAATTCTCACAATATGAAATACACATCAAATCCTCAATTGTACATATTTTTATAAATTAAAACTTAAAGGAATTAACTAATTTAACACCAAAAAATTAAGAAATGGTTATAATAGACCTCTTAAGCTTAAATTTTAACTTTTTTGCTTCTCTTTTTCTTCTTCTCTTTCTCTCCCCTTTCTTTCTCTCTATCTCACTCTAAAAGAGGTAACTCGACCAAAATGAGTGAATTAGAGTTTCAAAAGTGTATTTTTATACTAAAAGGCTAATGTTTAATATTTACGAATTAGCCCTAAAAACTTTCAAAGTTTTACAATTTGGTCCCTAAAATAAATCTAAAGTCTTGCAAATAAATCCAATACTAATAGTATGTCCTTAACCTATACAAACACTACTAAGAACAATACATAAATCAAGTACCACCCACATACAAATAAAATATGTATATATATATATAAATACATATTCTTATCAGTTGTGGATACTGGTTACTACAGAACCGGACCGTGCCCACTCTTAGTTTTGACCGTTTATATGGATCTCACTCCATGATAACTCAAAAAATACAACGCATGAATGTAAGTTCATTACCTGCTTAGGATTAAGATCAATCAAGCTTATTAAAGTTTTTGTGAATTAAGATCTACGACATTTAATTAACCAGATCGAAATTCAAAGTAGTCTTGTTCAATATAATATATACACTAATTTTTTTACTCAAAATCTCTACTTCGATGATCAAGGTAAATCATCCACTATAAGAAGCAGAGAACTACAACCTTACATAATGAAATATTTTTTTCATTTATGATTGTGAACATATTTTAATTTATAAAGAACTTGTGATCTATACTCTCTGTATTAGCATCATATACCTAATATATAGATCACATACTTTATAAATATGAGCTTATCAATGTATGCTTAATTATATGTATGAATAAACTTTTATTAATCAAATAAAATATTATTTCACATGCTTTAAGGGCGTAAATAACATTATATGTCTAACAGAACCAACTTAAAGAGTTTTCTAAAATTCAAAATAGGTAGCATTAATGCTAGGGCGTTAACTTTCAAACGTTGGGGCGTTGAGCTAATGCTAGGGTGTTGGCTTTTGGACACTGCGACATCTAACTCACTGGAATTAACGTTGCAATGGTGACTTTCACCGTTGCATTGTTCGCTCATCTAGTGACCACGCCACTTATTGGAGTGTCACTCTGTATTAGCATCATATGCCTAATATATAGATCACATACTTTATAAATATGGGCTTTATCAATGTATGCTTAATTATATGTATGAATAAACTTTTATTAATTAAATAAAATATTATTTCACATGCTTTAAGGGCATAAATAACATTATATGTCTAACAGAACTAACTTAAAGAGTTTTCTAAAATTCAAAATAAGTAGCATTAATGCTAGGGCGTTAACTTTCAAACGTTGGGGAGTTGAGCTAATGCTAGGGTGTTGGCTTCTGGACACTGCGACATCTAACTCACTGGAATTAACGTTGCAATGGTGACTTTCACCGTTGCATTGTTCGCTCATCTAGTGACCACGCCACTTATTGGAGTGTCACTCTGGCATTAGCATTTAGACATTGCGGCTTTCACTCAATTTTTTATGTATCTTCATATTTCGAGTCTCCTCACTTCCACTTCAAGTCCCTTTTTTATTGGCTTAATCCAACTCATTTTTAATATGATTTGTAATCATTTTCTCACAAAGTGGAATCATTGATAAGGCTAATTCCTATAAATTGGTGCTAAAGGTTGATTTCGCAATAGCTGTCATTTTATATGTAGAAGAAGAGAAGTTAGAGAAATTGCCACATCCCATTAAAAAACCAAAGTGACATCCTAAAAACAATTGGAATTTATCATAAAGATGTTCAAACTGATGCATATTTTGTTTTTTCATTTCAAACCAAAAAAGAAAATAAAAAAAACTGTAATAGAATCTCTATTGTATGTGCTAACACTGTTTCTGTTCCAACAAGTACTGCCATCAGATAAATGGTAATCCCCGTATAATAATGAACACACAATTACAAGAAAAAAAGAGAGAGAAAGTTATAAGATTACATGACCCAAAGGGGCTGCTGCTGGTTTCCAGGAAAGCTAAAAAGAAGAAGATATATTAAGCATGAGATTCTGGCCCTGCTGGTTTTGAGTTGAGTAGTGGCTGAAGAGCTTTGACAACAATGGTCATGTTGGGCCGAAAATCGGCCTCGTATTGAACACAAAGTGCTGCAACTGCTGCTAGCTGAACAAGCATATTCCCAGAAATATAAAAGGCAAGATACGAATAAGTGACCTTGCTTTGACACAAATAGGCAACAAAAGGGTAATTGATCACAATAATAATAATAATAATAACCTTGGCAATTGCCTTTGGGGGGTACTCATTGTTTAGCTTGGGATCAACACACTGCTTCACTTTATCTTCACTCAATCTTGGAGTTGCCTGTAGTTTTTAGTTAGAAATTGTAGAGGCTTAAAGAATTCAAGCATGGTCAAACTAAAATAATTGGCCAAGAAAAAAAAACAAAAAAAGAAAACACACCCAAGTAACCAGACTCTGTTGGCCTTTGGGCATTGTATGATCTACTGGCTTTCTTCCTGTCAATAGCTCTAAAAGAACAACACCAAAACTATACACATCACTTTTCTGTGTTATTTGCCCTGTCATTGCATACCTGTTCAGAAATTTAAGCAACAATTTTCAGAAACAAAGGTTGAAAATGAATTTCAAAGCATCACTTTGCGTTGAATTTTGAAATTCAAGACTAGAAGCTAGGCATGAGGAACAATAAGGCTTACTCTGGGGCATGGTAACCAAATGTTCCCAAGACTCTAGTTGAATGCAATCGAGCTGCTGTGTCAGAAGACTGATTTGTCAAGTTGAAATCTGCAATTTTAGAATTAAAACCATCAAAAAGTAAGACATTGCTTGATCTGACATCCCGATGAACAATGGGGGGTTGAACCCTCTCGTGTAGATACTCAAGGCCTCTCGCCGCACCATATGCAACTTTGACTCTTTGGTTCCAAGTTAGAACTGGACCTGGTTCAGCTCCTTGTACACCTTTTCTCCCTGCATAGTAAAAGTTACTACTACGTAAGTCAAACAACTACAAGAAACCAAAGAAAGAAAGAACAAGAATTCAGAGATGTATACATTTAGCATACCATGTAATACATCATGTAATGATCCCATTGTTGCAAATTGATATACCAAAATCCTGTTATTTGCTTCCATACAATACCCCAACAACTCAACAAAATGCTCATGTTTAAGTCTTGAAACTATTGATAACTGCAGGAACATTGAGAACAAACTGCATATTAAAAATCAAGTGTCAAAATTTCATTTCAGCCATCATCAGTTCTCAAAATCCTAACCTGTGCTGCAAAATCTGATTCTGGCTCTGGCGCGGAGCTGGAATCAAGCTTCTTTATAGCTACATCCTGACCACTACTCAACTTTGCATAGAAAACGCGGCCATATGAGCCTTCACCAATCAAAGCCTTGCTACCAAAGTTACTAGTTAATCTATTTAACTCATCCAAAGGCATGGATGGAATTTCAATTGGCAATACTTTTTGAGGAGCTCCACTTTTCACCACATTGGTACCCCTTGGCTCCCCTCTGTCGTTGCCTATTATATGTAACACGGCACAAGCAAAAAATGTATCACAAATTTTATCAAACACATTGAACCCAAATGGGATTCTTCCGTACAAAGCTTTGATCATGTTAATGCATAAAATTATGTTAAAATGGAACATATATGGGCTAATATTATGTTAAAAAGATGGAGTAGAGAATGAATTTACCGGCAGGATTCGTGTTACCGCCTTTAGGAGGAGCTGTGTATTGACTAGGAGGTGGATTAGGCTCCTCTTCTGCAGCTCCGCAGCACAACATAGTTCTTCACGACTTTGTCGGGCGGCAGCAATAATGAATGAATCAGAAGCCCATGTAAAATCTAACGCACTCAAATAATATATTTACCTTAAAACCAGCAAAATTCCCTGCAAAGTTCAATTTATCCATCCATCATTCATAACATTCCACATTAATTCTTGTTAATTAACAGATAATTAGAGGGGGGGGAAAAGCAACAAGCAAATTTGATTCCCAAGATAAAATATGAAAAGGGAAAACTTGGATTAGGATTTTGTTTCGAAATTAATAATCAAATTTCATGATGATGGCACTTTCAGATACCCAATTAAAAGAAGGAAAAAGAAAAAGAAATGTGTGCAAATTTGATATGTGATTAGTTAATGAATGTACAATTCATTTCAAGCAAATTGATGATCAATGCCAAGTGATTTTATAGAAACAATAAAATGATCTATAGCAAGAAGATTTCAAGCAGTACGTAATGCAAACCTCAGAGCCTGTGATCAAATGGAAGCCAAGAAGAACACAGACAAAAGAGATTGAAACGGTAAGAGAAAGATATATAGAGAACCCAAATTAGCGGCCAAAGCTTAAGAACAAATAAAATATGTGAAAATAGAATTTGAAAACAAAAAATAAATAAATAATTGAAAAATTGGGGAAAGAACAAGACAAATATTTCCAAGTATTGTTGTTGCTGTTTGTGTTCCGCGGGAAACTCGCAATATTGCTCAGTTGATTAACCGCTAAAACTAACTTCTTCTACGTGCCCTCACGTCTCCACGTTCTTACACTAACTATATATATAATGTCTCTGTTTATTTTATTTATTTTTATATATTTATATCGTGTGTTTGTTGCGATTCATCCAACGGTCCTAATTTTGCATGAACCCGGATCATGATTTTCAACGATCTGATTTCAAATATCAACCGTTCGTTTGATGGATTTTATTGATCGCGTGTATCATGAACTTAGTTGGCGAATAAGGCATGCGGATGCAGGTCAAGGTTCGAGGACAAAAGTGATTGCTAGTTATTGCTACCATTTACTAATCACTACTAAAATTCTACGATGTGATTTTTGTATATATAATGAGATTCTTTTGATGGCAAAAAAATTGCGCATTGCATATATTGATTCTTTTTTTATCATTTACTAATCATTACCAAATTTCTATGATGTGAAAATGATGTTCTTTGGATAGCATTATCATGTAATGATCTTGTTCTTTGGATAGGATTATTCATGATCTTTTTCTTTTGTCTTTTGGTAATCCTTTTGAATTCTGATATGAAAAACGAATTACCCACTTCATTATGATTCGTTTAATTATGCTTGAAAAAAAAAACCCATTCAAGGAGCAAAGAAATTCTTTTCTAAAGAGACATCCAATGAGGCAACAACTGAAAAATGCAATGGTAACAGTAGCAATTGATCTTCTGTTTTTCCCCATCTCAATTCTACCCAGATCTATAAACGAACGCAAACAATGAAGATAAGGCAGCTTAAAGAAGATGGGGCATTGATCATCTACAAATGCATTTTGCAGCTGCATGAAATTTGAGCAGCACAATATTAACTCTAAAAATCTCAGTTCCTACACTCTCTGGCCGCAAGCTGACAGAAGTCTGTTTCCACATGACCAAGTCCAGGCACAAATCATCTAGGTAGGCACAAAAGAAACCAAATCAGAATAATACGAGCTTCATCCTTTGCACTTGGAACAATGCCAGTGAGTCTCATAGAAATTTTGCACTGTACAAATCACCTTAATGTTCATAACCCTTTATCTGTCTCATTCTTCTTTCCCTATACGGCCAGTAACTCTCAACTTCAGTTCCTGCCTATCTCCACCAGAAAAGTAGAGAGCCAAATTTCTCTGAATAATAAGTCCATCTTGGCTGTCACGCACTTTTCTGTGGCTGTCACGGATGCTCCTTGGGACTCCTTGCCATATAAGCCTCCGTCCATTGGCACCAACTTCTAAACTGTAGCTGAATTTCTTTGCCTCATCGTCATCACCCATAAACCGTAAGAAGGCCATATAGACCAGTGACATGCCAAGCTGGAAAGCCTCAAAATGTAAGCAAAATTGCCGTCCAAAGCAGTTGAACACCTGCATAGGTAGCTGAAGGGTTAATTGATTTGCCTAGGAAAAAACACGCTTTTAGGAGATATGATTTACTCCCTTATGACATACCATAGCATAAAAGGACTTACAGTTAGCATCCATGTGGCATTTTCAACTTCATTTGGATCCTTTTTGACGTAGCGGTGGTTGAATGTACACCCATTATGCATATCAACCTTGTGATCATCCCTGAGGTGTGACACAAGGGTTGGAATATCACCTGTGACAGAGCACTCAGACCCAGCATAAGGACAATTGTATGGACGGAAACGACATTGTTGCTCATGCTTGAGTTTGCTGTAGTAGGGAAATATATCATGACAACCTAAACTCTGGTATCTGCAGGGGAGTTCTAATGATTCTGCAACTTTCTCCAAAGCCAAACACCTTATATTTCCAAGATCATAGCGGCATGTTGGGCAACAGTTGTGCACTCTATTCTTGCAGTTTGAACATAAAGTATGTCCATTTGGGCACTATAACCCAAAAAAAAAGAAAAGGACAGGGATTAAGGAACTTAGTACAGATGATGATTGGAGAAAAAAAGGCAGATAGGAAGAGAAGTTTGTTAATCTTTTGAGATGCCAAAATGAAAATCACACCTATGTTCAAAAAGAATGAAAATCACACCTAATAAGTAAATCAAGAACAAGCTATAAGCTTTAAAAAAAGGCGGATAGGAAGAGAAGTTTGTTCATCTTTTGATATGCCAAAATGAAAATCACACCTAATAAATAAATCAAGAACAAGCTAAGCTTACTAATTCACAGGCATTATCATGCAATATCATACAAGGCTTTCTCTGTCAACTAATATTTACTATAGTTAAAAAGAAAGACAAATAGGGAATTAACATGGCAATTCAAATATGAACATTAACAGACACCATCCTAAAGCCTTTCAAATCCCTATAAATGTACTTTTCTATTAATGCTTCCAAGGCAACCCTCCTCCATATCCATCAAATCTCCCGTGTCATCTCATCCATAACCAGTTCATCATAGCAAACCATAACAGATGTTTCCATGTAACTCTATATCAATAGTGACCAACTAAACATTTAAACTTGATCGAAATGACACTTAAAAAGTGAACGAGGAACACTAATTTAAAAAAGGAAAAATGAAAGAATACATGAAAAGTAATAACATACCTGATGAATAGGAGGGTACATTGAATTTGTGCAGACAGGGCACTCAAGAAGCTCGTGGACACCATTGTTTGAATATATTCCATGTTTTCCTACCAAACCAACACTGGTGTTTGTGTTTGTACTTTTACTCTCTGCCATAATATCATTGGTTGTGGCCGCAGGATGAGATTCAATAACTTCTTTGCAGGTGCTACTTCCAGGAGCCATTTGTGTACAGATCTGATAATATCTCCAATTTAATGCCTAATGCACTGTCTTCTAATCCAGAAAATTTTACCCGTGTTTGGCCTGTAATACAGAATAACATTCATTTGTGAGTATAAAACAAGAAACACTGATGCCAAAAGGAAAAAAAAAAAGGAAATAGCAGCAAGAACTATTGAAAATCATGTTTATCATAAACACAGACACAGCCTATTGTTTTAATATCTACAGACAGTAAAACTAAAAGGCTAATTGGCAATTCATCTTCCCAACGACATTTTATACACATATATCAACCTATGATCATTAAAAAAGGATGGTAAAATACTGTTTATTACTCATGTTGGTATGTCAAATGTTGTGTCTTGTGCTCTAAAAACAAACACACAGCAGATTAATCAAGATGTCGACCTCCAAAAAAGCTGGGTTCAGTGTGGATCTCAAAACAAAAAAAAAATGTTTAAAAGGTCTGGCAATTATAACTTAGTACTACTATTTTTCACTGAAATAATATAATTGAAAAATTGCAGTTTCACTTCACACATAAAATCTCCTTTTTCTCTTTGTACCCCTTAATCTTCCATACGATACTGCACAAGACAGTGAAGAAGGGAGAGGGAAGCAGCAAGTCTCAGTATTTGCAGCAACATAAGACAACATTCCAGAAATTAATCAATTTATGCAGTACCATGTAGTAAGAAACTACATTCCTAACTAAGACCTAATGCCTTTGAACCAAGTTAAACGACCAGAAAACAAACAACCAGTGGAAAAGACCAAATATGGAATGACAGTACAATGAAAGAATAAACCGTGGACATGGCAGACCAAAACAAGAAAATTTATCACCCATTATTCATACAACTTAATCTCATATATCTAGAAGAAAGCAAGCTGGGTTAAACCAAGATCAGAGTGATACCAGGTTAAACCAGGAACTGAATTTGACACAAACAAACAAGCCCCATTTCAATTCTCCAACCAAATCACAATTTTAATCCAATATGAAACAAAATTATGCCAGAAAATAACCTTATTTATGGTTAACAATCATCCAAAGCAGTCAAAATAAAAGACAAAGATTAGTGAAAAAAACAAAACTCATTCGCCAATTTCAAGAAAGCTACCATCTTTTAGTGAATCTAAAACTGGGTAAGTCTTAAAAAATTATATAAAAATAAAAATAAAAACCTTGTTCGATGGATTCATCAAAGCAACCACAATATGAGACAAAACAAAGAAAGAAAACAAACCCAATACCAAAAATTTTTCTCTTGTCAATACAAAGTTAAACAATGTTTAGCCAAAAATTAACTTTCCCATTAAAATAATAAAAACTAGAACAAAAATAAAACAAATTCCACTTCAAGTTACCAACAAGAATAACAGAAACATTACCAATAAAGATTTTTAAGAAAACAAAACAAAAAAGCTATTCTTAAGGGAGAAAAAAAAATTAAAACAGAACAGAAGACCATAACACAGTTACCCAGATGAAATTTCGGGGCCATGCTTCTTCACATATCATCATAAATTTAAAATTTTGAAATCCGGGTTTTGCTTTGCATCAAACTTTGGAAACAAAACAAAAAAATAATAATAAAATAAAATGAAACTAAAAACAAAACTTTGGCCCCGTAACTTACGCTCGTTACCCGGAAATGGGAATACGAAGAAGAAAAATAAATATATTGCCCTTTGTTTGCAATTATATTGGCAGTGCCCATGAAACAATGGCCTTTGTTTTTGTTGTCTTCGATGCTTCTTCACATTTCACATAATCCGGCGAGCGAACGTGCGTGTATGCGCGCGTGTTCGTTTTGTTTTTGCTGTTTTTGCTTTTTATGTTTTAGACTTTTAGGGAAGTAATTTTCAAAATCAAATTAATGGCCCTCTCTTTTATAAATGTTGTATCATGTGTGGTGATTGGTGGTGGACCATCGCAGCCTGCGCCTGTTCCCTCACGCAACGTGTGAATTTTCTTTTTAATTTTTTGAGTTACCCTTTGTTTTTAATTTATTTATATTTTACCCTCCGGTACCTGACATTATCCTTAAAATGAAAAGAAAACGTAATTTCATTAATTTTAACCATAAAAATAAAAATTTATTAAATCAACAATAATCTTAAAAAATTAGTCAACAATAATCAAATAAATTATCAATAATTAATCAACATTAATTAACAAAAGTTAATGATTATCATCGGGTCAACATTAATTATTTTTTTTAAAATCATAATAAGAATATACTTATAATTTTATTGGATTTAACATATTCTGTTACTTCAGAGAGATATAAATTAAAAAAAAAAATTTAACTCAGAGATATTTGTATGTCCATTTTTTTTTACTTTAGATTCCGATATTAGTTTCCTTAATTCTTTAGACTACGGGATGATTTTCTACACTCGAGCGTATAATACAAATGTGGAATTGTCTTATCCATCGTTGGATTCTCCCGTTTATGTGATCGATGAACTTGATCTATTTCATAAAATTGTCGAGCAATAATATTTTTTATATTTTTGACTTGTCTCTTTGTAGAATAAGGTTCTCCTAATTCCTTTTTTTTTTTTTTTACTTAAAATAATTATATAAAAATTTGATTTTATATAATTTAGTAGTGCAAATTTAATATAAAAAAATTTATAATTTAATGTTGTCAACCTATTCATCGTTTTTATTATTAAATCATATATAATTAATGAATAAAAATTTCTATTTAAATTTTAAATTAAAGAAACTCCATACATCTTTAAAAATCTTAGTTTTAATATTGGAAGTTAGTATTTTTTTTTTTTTAACGTTACATGCTCCTCTGCTTCACATCGTATTATAAATTCCACAATTTTAATGTCAATAATTATATGTTGAAAATAAAATAAAATTAGAGTCAGTTTAGAGATGTAAGTTCAAATTGTGCTCATATTAAATTTGAAAAATAATTTCATTTATATTCATGTAACGAGAAAAATTAAATAAAATAAACGATATATGAAAACAAATGTAAATAATAAAATAAAAGAAAATTGATTTTAAATTATCTCGTGGAATGCAAAGACAAATTTGGATGGTGATGAATTTAAATTATAATAATTGGTCAATAGGTGCATTCAATTTGAGGATAAATTTTCAACTATAAAGACTTTGATAGGTCATGAGTACACATATAAAGTAGTTGATGATTCATTTGTTATAAGAATAATTTCTCATCATGCAAATTAATAGTAATAATTACAAATAGATTTTTTAAAAACTTTGCATTATCGTCCACATTTGCAACAACTTATAATCATTCCATTTTTATTTTTAAAAAAATCACCAATTTTTGAGATGATAATGTATTTAAAAGTATATTTGTAAAATATTTAGCAAGAACAACTTTGAAGGAACGCTCTTAAACATAAACGTAAACTATTTTTAAAAAAATTTATAATGTTGCTCACCTCACTATTTTGGCCTTCATTTCTTTACTAGAGAGAGGGGCTTTAGCCCTCTCTATGATGGACATAATCTCTTCTTCTCACTTTTTAGTTTTTTTCTTTTATTTTTTTATTTTTTTCGCCTTTTTTTTTTACATTTTCAATCTCGGTGACCTAATTCATGCAAACATCAATTACTGCCGTCATCGTGGAGCCTCCTTAATTTTGACCAGCTTTTTTGGCTTTTGTGTCTCCTTGACTATCACTGAGCATTTTCAGTTATGACGAGTATCTTCAACTTCCATACTTTCTTGGCCACTACCAAGCTTTCTCGGCCTTGATTGAGTAGAATGTGCCTCCGTCAAGCCTCCTCGGCCTTCGACGAGCTTTCTTGACTTCAACTAAACCTTTGTCAAACTCTACCTAATGTCGCCACCCATGCTCGCCTCTTACAAAGTTTTTGGAATCCGCCATCACTACCAACTACTATTGGGCAAGCAGCCTTTACTTTTCAAACAAACATTGCTCTCCAACAACCGCTCAAATTTAGATACGATGAGAAAGCAATTCTTAGTGGCACTCACATTTTTTTTATGCTACTTGAATTTGATTTGTAATTTTTTTTATGTGGGTATTAGAGTAAGGATTTTAAATGATTTATTGTTGTAATATATAAAGAACGTCAAAATTTATGAGGTGGTGTATTTTGTATTATCCCTCGGGCATAATGGTTATTTTTGTTTCTCTTGTGTGATAATAATTTTGTCCATTTCGTATAAGGATATGATTTTTCGTCTTTAATATGAATATATACCCCTAATTATAGAGATGATTCTCCAATATAAATTTTAATTTAATTTAATTGTTAAAATTCACCGATTAATGCTTTGAGATGGACTTGTCATTTGGTTAATAGTTAATTAGTTTTGTCTTCTATGTTGTTTTGTTCATGAATTATTATTATACCGTAAACAGACATAGAGGTCCTCTGCCACTAATTTTGTAAAATTGGTGGTTATACCAAAACATAAAATTTTAAAAAAATAAATAAATAATTGATAATTTATATAATAATATATATATATATATTATTTGTTATCAACATCCAACCAAACTATATTTGAATTACTATTTTAGTCCATAGCATCTTATCTTTTTGGTATCATTCATACAGCGAAGCTAATGCTCTGAACCAAAAGCAGAAAAGTCAAATGAAGACTGGGAGGACATTGATTTTTCTGCAATGCTTTTCTCAGGAAAATGACAAAAAAAAAATTGTGAAGAAGTCATAAAAAAATTTGAACATATATAATTTAGAAATTTTTTTATAGTTTTGAAGAATGGAATTGGTCTATTACCAATAACAATAAAGAATTTATGAGACATTTTTGCTTATAAATAAATTTTTTTCTTAAAAAAAAGAAAAGCAATGGGTGTTTAGATTTAAAAAAAAAAAAATTAAAGGGAGGAATTTTAACTCTAAACTTTAGTATTAACTGAGAAACGATTATCATTTAATTCCATGCACATAGATTTTTAAATTTTAAAATAACCTAATCAAACACTAAAGTTCATTTAATTTATTTTTTTTAAGAATGAAAGAAATATAAGTGTCATTTGTCTTATTTTAAAAGTTTCTCATCAACTTAAATAATAAGATTTGTTTGACATCAACATAATAATATTCGAGTGACATTGAATATACAAACTCTTTGCACAAATTTTCATATACAAACTGATGTGTTATGTAAGCACTAATGGGATAAAATGCAAAAGTTAATTAAATATATTAAAATAAATCATATGAACCAATCCTTTATATACCACATCAATTTGTACGAGATAATTTGTATAAATAATTTATACATATAACATTATTCATAATATATATGTAGTATAAAGTTTAAATCATATATTGTGATTTTATCATAATTGGTGCTTGACAAGTTGATGAGATCAAAATGGTTGTTGGGATGTTTTGTTAATT
Source organism: Ailanthus altissimus (assembly GCA_946807835.1). Lineage (NCBI taxonomy): Eukaryota > Viridiplantae > Streptophyta > Magnoliopsida > Sapindales > Simaroubaceae > Ailanthus > Ailanthus altissimus. Next base: position 1,320,033 of record OX327709.1, read on the forward strand.
TTCTTAAATAATATTATATAATGAAATTATATATATATATAGAGACAAAAATTACATAATTTGGCTTAGAACCAATATCTCAAGAAAGGAAAATCATTTAATAATTCATTGATGAAAGAAATTGTTTAATATATATATATATATATATATAAGTTAGGGGTGGAGAATTTTATATGTGTTGAGTTTGTGGAAATTCTTCATAAATGAGAAGTAATTTGAGTTGCATTTTAGGTAATTTTTAGAGATGGGGCGAGGTTGAATATAGTAATCTAAACTTAAATTAAATTCGAATTGGGTTTGAGAATACGTTAATTTTTCCAAACCTGCTATAATTACCTGATTTAAAAAAAAAAAATTTAAAAATTTAGTGTTGAAATTTTTGATTTATTTATATAAATCAAAATTGGTTACATGTTAAATTTGAAGATATAAATTTATTTACATTATATTTTTAAAATTTTTATTTTTATTTTTAATTAATTAATTAAATTTAATATTAAACATTTATTTTTAAATTAAAATAAATTTATTTGTCGAGGAATAAAAAGAAGAGGAAGATGAATAAAAAAAAGAGGTAAATAATTTTGTTATCATTCTTAGTTTCTTAGTCATCACTCATTTAACTCAAAATTTATTATACTTTATGTTATAGAGTTGCGAAGAATCTTAATAGAGACATGATATTTGAATTATAAATAAAGCATGATAATATAGATATTAATATTAAAAAAAAATCAATAATTTTTTGTGATTTTTGGATTGTAATTCATTTTATTGATTTTTAAAATTAGTGTTGAATCAGACTTGATATAGTCTATATTTTTATATGATGTTTACAAATTTTCTTTTTGTATATTATGATTGTACAAGATAAAATATTATTTTATAAAATTAAATCAATATAAATAAAATAATATTGAATAAATTTAAAAAGAATCAAGTATAAAGTACTTATGAGGAGCTCCCTCCTTGTCCCTGTTGAGGATCCCTAACCCTAAACCCAAATTACATATATTAACTATAAAGTAAATATAAAAATTCTCACATAATTTAAGTATGGGGTGAGAAATATAATTCATACTCCAACCCACCGTATTGTCACCCATACTCAAAGTCATATTGATATTAACAACTGAAAAAAAATATAAAAAGAAAAAAACAATTGAAAAGTGAATTGTTTATTTGTCGTTAGTTACTTTTTTTTTTTTTAAATTGCGGTTTGAGTTTGTATAAAGATATTTATAGGTGTAATTTGAATTAACTGATAAAATTTAGAAATAATTTAAGTACTTACTTTTTTATATTAACTTTAATATATATATATATATATATATAAAGGAAAAAATTTGGCCAGTTGATTCACTAAAATGAGTCATTTTCAAATGTAAATGCTATTATAATTTGTCTCAGGGTGGAAACTATTGAAGTAAAACTTTTAGAAATAAAATTGTTTGATATATATATATATATATACATATTGTAAAAAGTAAATGAATATTTGGTTATTAATTAAAAAAATATTTTCATCAAATAGATTATTTAGTTATATAATTTAAAAATAATTTTTTTGTACTTAAATTATTAAAAAATAAATTAAAAAAATTGAATATTAGCATTAAATTCGTTATAAAAAAATGTCAAATAATATTTTTAACTCATAACCACATAATATAAAATTATTAAAAACCCCATATCTTTATAAATAATACTATTTAAAATATCTAACATTACTCCATCCTTATTCGCGGTATCAATTCCTACACCCCTGACAGATTAAGTCAATAACCTCTTCCTTTGATCTCCAAAGAGTAGTAAAATCGAAATAGCATAACTCTCGGGTCACCTCAATTTTTCTAAGAATTGTACAAAATAGGATATGTACCCCCTTTTATTAAATTATAATCTCAATGCCTTTTTAGTAATTTTACTTTAAGAAATTATAATTTAGACAAACAACATTTTTACCTCAAAGCTTAGTAAAAATAATAAACAGACCACTATCAGTAAAATAAATGACATATGCACCCTCTTTTATTAAATTTTGTTTACGGTAAAAGTACTATTTTTTTATATTAATTTTTACTTACAAAATAATTTGTGTATACTCTATAAATAAGTGATGTGTCAGAAACTAGTTTTTAATTTACAAAAAATATTTTTTTAATAAAGGAAATTGTACATAATAAGATAAAAAAAATATTATTTACTTTGTCAAAACAGGATCTATTTATTATTTATTTTAAAAAATTGGTATTTTTGCCATACTTTTGGGGTGTGTAACTGTTATTTTTTTCTTAGATATCCAAGTAATACTATGTGTCTAATGAGAAATATTGTAGGGTGTAAATAGAAGCACTCTTTTGAGTTATCTTTGTACTTGAGCGTGATAAACCGATCCACATCCACGAGAGCGGCTTGCAGGATGTTTTTGGGCCTATTTATATGTCACTGGGCCAATTTTGCAGATTTTAGTTTGGGTGAACTATTTAAACCCCCTTCTTTTACTTACCAAACCTCTAGTGGTATTCATATTCATAGTTTACTTATATTTCATTATTATGTGAAATTACTAGAAAGGACTCCCTAAGTAACAATCATCATTCATCGCTTTGATTCTTCCTTTGCATCAAGTCATCGACAATTGGGAAATTTTCGGAAATAATTTTTTTTTAGGGAGCTTTAAACTTTTTTAACCCTCAATTCAAATTATTAACTTTTTTTATTGTCAAATTCATTCATTTTAGATTATAATACCCTAATCGTTTATCTCTCTTTCTCTTTTAAACCATTCATCTTCATTTCTCTCAAATTCTCAAAAATTAATCTCTCTCAAGCGGTGACGGCAAGCTTCAATGACTATGACTGTTGATGGTGACAAACGACAACCAATAACAATAATAAGATTCATTGTAACCAAAAAAAAAAAATTGTAATAAGATTTATATGGTGTGATAAGATTTACATGACGCGATAAAATCTTATCGTACCATATAAATTTTATTGTGTCATGTAAATCTTATCGTACTATATAAATTTTATTGTGTCATGTAAATCTTATCGCGCCATATAAATTTCATCGTGTCATATAAATCTTATCATGCCATAAATATGGCGGGATAAAATCCTATTGTTCCAATTTAATTTGTGTAATAGAATTCAATTTTTTTTTTTTCATCTCTCCACTATGAACTAATGTGTTTCATTTACATATAAATTTATTTTTAATAATTTAATATATGTTTCTAACAAAACTATATTCAAATTAAAAACTACAACACATTTCTACATTTCATTATTACATAAATGATCGTTAAAAATAAATCCATCTAATCTTTTTGTTTAAAAAAGTAAATATTTTAATGACTGCTCTATTCAAATAATGGTGGAATTCTTTTTTTGGCACGATTTTAACTATAAAAAGGTGAGATTGAGTGTGTTTTTTTGTTTGGCCGGTCAATAAATATATATACAAAAAGTATTTTTGTTCAAAATTAATAGTTTTATTAAAAAAGTTAAAAATTTCAAGTAGAATCTAAAAAGTTAAAACCCCTCAATTTTAGCTATTTTCAAAAAAGTTCTTACTTAAATTGCGTAAGCACCACGAGTTTACACAATAAGATTAAAATTGAAATTTTACTAAAATACTTTAAAACAAAATTTATTAGAGCAATCGGTATAAAGTATAAATAGGGTTAACCATTAAATGTATATTTTTCGTTCTTAATTTAGCCAAATTAATAAAATATTATATTATTTCATTAAATGGAATCTACATATTTAATTCATAGAAAAAAATATTTTTTTTGCAATTTTTATAAAAAAAAATGTGTATAAAACGAAATTAATAGATTAAATTTTGGTAATACCAAAATTTTAAAAAAATGGAGCTATTCAAACCTCATTTTTATTTTATAAGACCCATTTTCGAAACACACAAATGAAAAACTTCTATATTGTTTAATTTCTTTTATTATATTATTTTTTATTCCAAAATTATCTTGTATTATTATTATTTGAGAAAAATTTTAAAAATAGCCTTTTTTTAGGGTCTTTAACTTTTTTAGTCTCCAATTCAAATTATCAACTTTTTTTTTTATCAAATTCATTCATTTTGGACTATAATACCCTCTTCATTTATCTTTTTCTCTTTCAATCCATTTATTCTCGTCTCTCTCAAAAACTCATTCCTTTCAAGCGGCGATGACAAGCTTCAACGGCAACGGCGACAATAACAAAAAAAAATTATGAGTTGTGATAAAATTTATATGGCGCGATAAGATCTTATTGCGCTATATAAATATTATTGCGTTATATAAATCTTATTGTCTAAGTTCAATCTGCACAATAGAATTTTAAAAAATTTTGAATTTTTTTCATCTGCCCACCATGAATCAATATCTCATTTATACACAATTTGCTTTCAACAATTCAATATATGTTTTCAACAAATCTATATTTAAATTAAAAACTACAATACCTCCCTACATTATATTACAACATAAATGATTATTTAAAAAATAAATCCACACTATCTTTTTGTTTAAAAAATAAATATTCTGATAACTATTCTGTTCAAATAATAGTGAAATTTATTTTTACGTTTTTTAGGATGTTTTTTACTATAAAGAAGTGAGAGTGAACTTATATTTTCTTAGCTAGTCAAGTAATATATATACAAAAAGTATTTTCGTTTAAAATTAATGGATTTAATTAAAAAGGTTAAAATTTTTAAATAAAGACTAAAAAAACTATGCCCCAATTTTAGCTATTTTCAAAAAAATTCCATTAGAATATGATTTATCACCCAAAGGAAAAAAAAAAATGGTTACCCATGATTAAAGAATAAAACACTTTAAAAATTTCCTTTTTGGACATGAACACACTTTAATAATTAGATACCATAGATTTAGAAATCCTCCGTGTGGTTTTTTTTTTCTTTTTTTTAATAATAATAATGCTTCACTTTTATTTTAAATTTTTCAATCTCAAATAATATATTAAGTAATTATTAAATAATAAAATAACGTAACGAATAATTTTAAATTTTGAATAATTTGACTATTTAATAATTATTTGACACTTTAATTTAAAATAAAAATTGAGATATTATTTAAAAAATGTGGTATTACTCTTATATATATATATATACATATAATTGGCTTCTTATGATTTAGAAGAATTTCACATATAATTTAACCAATATTTTTATTTTATCTGAGATTTATTAAAATTTAAAAGTAACCATAAATTGATGCATCAATCTTATTTGCTCACGTAAAAGTCAAAAACTATAAACTATATGTTATTATTATTAAAAAAAAAGGTTTTTCATGATTCTATTTAAATTAAAAACTTATAATATCATTGTCTCAATTTTCAAGACTTTTATCATAAATATATTAAGGTGTTTACATTTCAAAACTACAATTAGTTGTATGCATTAATTGGTTGAACATATTGATCGAAAAAATTAATTTTTTTAAACCAACGAGTTTTGAATTTATTTTTTTAATAAAAACGTTTTTTGGATCTTATTAAATTGGGCTTTGACGAGGATGATTCGCCTAGTGTAGCTCGAATATTTTTTTGTAAGAACAATAAAAATCCGTTATAATCTCACCGATGGTATTGTCAACGATGACCCTTCGAATAAGAAATGGTTCAAATTATTTAAAATTTAAAAAAATGATATTATTCTTTATTATTGTATTTCTTCTATTTTTATATTTGACTTGCTTATATAAATCCCGAAATTCAAGGTTAAAATATTGAATCATTATACTATAGATCATCGGTGTAATAATTACCGTTTGAGATTGAAGCCACTTACCTTATGAGTGACATGTGATGGAGATCATGTCCACTTGTCTTATGGAGACGTGCATTGATCATTTTTTCAATTTTTGAGATTGCTTTCTAAATGGGAGGAAATGATAACTCAGGTCTTGTCTGTGATTACTCGAGGGTTTAGGTTGTTCGTGATCCTTTAATGAAACAGGACTCCGAGTAGCTTGTGATAGGTTTGGTTTACTGCTCTTGGTGAGTTATTTATATTTGATTAAAACTCCAATTAGTCTATAATAAGTTGTTTGGGCCAACGGAATCCTCGATATAAGCTTAGAGGCGGATTTGGGTCTGGAGCTAACTTGATTTGAAAAGAAAGGTGGCTCAGGAATATTGAAAAGTAATGTTTGCACTGATTAGAAAAGGGCGGTAATTTACTTCGGCTTGTCTTTAAAAGTGATCCAAACCCTTTGTTTTAGTTTGATGGGCCTGGGCTTGAGGTCGATATGATTCTTAGAAGGAACAGAATTAATAAACTTATTTAAAGGGTACAAAAGTTTATAATTTTTCAATGACATCACTTTTATGAGTTTAAGGAGATTCAATAAATACATATATGCAATATAAGGGATGACAAAAAAAAAAAAAGCAATCTCAAAAAATTTTAAAAATTTAATCCGAATTTGCATTATTTGCACAAGTTTAAAAAGAATTTTAGTTTAAATTTTATCTTTTTTCCCATGTATTCTTATACTCATAAAAACTTGAGTTTTTACACAACTTTTAATTTTAAGATATAATTTTTTTACTCTTACAAATAAATAAAAACTAATAAAAATATTTAAATTATTTCTCCCTTAAAAATTAGCTTATCAAAACAAACACTCAAATTTTGACAATAAAAATATAAAGTTACAATCTAATAGGGGTGCAATGGGATGGGTTAGGTCGGAGATTACAATCTCTACCCTTATACTCAAATAGTGTGAGAATATTTATATCTCGGGTTTGGGGTAAGGGATCTTCATAAGTATTGCATACCCTTTTTTGTAAATATTATTTTATTTGTATCGATTTAATATTGTGAAATGGTATTTCACCACGTATAATCATAATATATTAAAAAAATTGTGAACATCACATAGAATTATAAATTACAACGAGTATTCAACTATTGATTTTAAAAATTAATAACGTAAATTAAAATTTAAAAATTACAAAAATTAATAGTTTCTTTGAACTTTTGCATTTAAATCATTATGCTTCATTTGTAATCCAAACATCAAGTCTCTATTAAGATTCCTCACAAATCTATAATACAAAGTAAAAGAAATTTTGACTTAAATGAGTAACGATTAAAAATGATAATAAAAGCATTTTACTTCTTTTGTTTGTTTCTCCTCGTCTTTTTTTTCTTTTCAGCAAATGAGTTCACTCAATTTGAAAGCAAATGTCTAATATTGAATATAATTAAAAAAATAAACAAAATAAACAAAAAAACAAAAAATATGAATATGAATCAAAATATTAAAAAATATAATATAAGTAAAATTTTATTCCTCCAAAATAAATGAGAGGCGGATAATGTGTGCAACAAAACAAAACATTGCTAAAAATATTAGTTTTTATTTTATTTTTAAATTAGATATTTAGAGCAGGTATAAAGAAATTAATTTATTCTCAAACCCTTTAATTTAATTTGGGTTTAAATTATTATACTCAAACCTATCATATCTAAAAAAAAATATTTAAAATACAACTCAAATTGCTCTCTATTTTAAGCGAGTCCCTACAAACTCTCAACCCTCACTACCTCTACAATCTAACTATCTAAGTTAAATCTAAAATTTTGATATTCAAATCTGATCTGATCTTAGTTTGAACCTACAGCCACAAAAAAGAATTTGAATTTCAACATGAACTTTGATATAATATTAAAATTTGAGTCCAAATTTGAATTAAGCAAACTTAGAATTTAAACTTGAATTTTGCCATCCTTAAATAATATTATATTTAATCATTATATATATAATTATAATATACATTAAATAGTACTATATTAGGCAACTCTTTATATAAAATTATAAAAGAATAAAATTAACTTTATATAATACACAATTATTATTAATTTATTTTACATTAATTAATATACAAAATTTAAATTTGTGTATTTGTTAAAACAATATTGCGGCTACATACATAATATTAAAAAAAATTACAATGTATAATATATATATAAATAAATAATTTAATAGATTACATAACTAATAAATAAAAAACTCTTGAGCATATGTTACAATTTTATAACACATCGTATATTATATAAAATTTATAAATTAATTAAATAATACTATATCATAATATTATTCTCTATTAGATATTTTCTTTTATATATATATATATATTATCCAGTGTACATTTTAAAAAGCAAATGCCAGGCAATTTTAAAAAATAATAATATATCCTCATATTTCCGCGCCCATAATTAGAAAATAAAAAAGAACTTTAATACTCGCCTTCTCGAATCTCATTTTAATTCTATCGAACCCGTCACATTTCTCTCTAACTTCACTCTCACTCTCATTCTCACCCAAGAAGGAAGGAAAATGGACGAAGAAGAGCAGAACAAACTCATAGATCTAGTCAAAGAGCTCGTCATTCGGTTGCTCTCTCAATCCCAATCTCCTCAATCACAAAACCTTCAAAACCCTAATTTCCAAAACTCTTTTCGCTACGCTCTTCGTATACTCTCCAGCCGACTAACCCCCTCCATCGCCCCCGACTCGGCCGCCATCGCCGAGTCCATCAAGCGCCGTCTCGCCACCCAAGGTAAATCCTCCGATGCCCTCACTTTTGCGGATCTTTTCACCAAGTTTTCGTCCAAAACGGGCCTCGGCAGCGTTAACAACAAGTGGGCGGTGCTTTATTTGCTTAAGATTATATCCGAGGATCGTAAAATCGATAAGAATGTCTTTAATTCGTCCAATTTGTTGCCCAATTTGGGTGTAAATGACTCCGAGTTGAGTGATGGTTCGAGGGTCCTGAATGGGAAGGAGGATAAGAAAGTGGGTTGGAGGAAAAATGGGGTTTTGTTGGTTAATAAGGATCCGGAGAATTTGCGTGAAGTGGCGTTTAGGGAGTTTGCAAATTTGGTTAAGGAAGAGAATGAAGTGAGTGAAGAGGTTTTGGTGAGAGATGTGTTGTATTGTTGTCAGGGGATTGATGGGAAGTATGTGAAATTTGATGCGACTGTTGATGGGTATGTCTTATCCGATCTAGTTAAGGTGCCTCGGGCTATGCGTGTTATGGTTAGGAAGCTTTGTGAATTGGGTTGGTTGTTTAGGAAGGTTAAGGGTTATATTTCAGAGAGTATGGATCGGTTTCCGGCTGAAGATGTGGGGACTGTTGGGCAGGCATTTTGCGCTGCGTTACAAGATGAGTTATCAGAGTATTATAAGTTGTTGGCGGTGCTGGAAGCTCAGGCAATGAATCCTATTCCTTTGGTCTCGGAAAGTGCTAGCTCGGGCAATTATTTGTCGTTGAGGAGATTGTCAGTTTGGTTTGCGGAGCCCATGGTGAAAATGAGGTTGATGGCTGTTTTGGTTGATAAATGCAGGGTTTTGAGGGGTGGAGCAATGGCCGGAGCTATTCATTTGCACGCTCAACATGGTGATCAGCTTGTGCATGAGTTCATGAAACGTCTGCTTAGACGGGTGTGTTCTCCACTTTTTGAAATGGTAAGGAGTTGGGTTCTGGAAGGGGAGTTGGAGGATATATATGCAGAATTCTTTATCGTGGATCAACCTGTGAAAGTTGAATCACTTTGGAGAGAAGGTTACCGGCTCCATTCAGGGATGCTTCCTTCGTTTATTTCACAATCTCTAGCTCAGCGGATTTTGAGGACAGGGAAATCAATCAATTTTTTACGCGTTTGTTGTGATGATCGTGGCTGGGCTGATGCTGCAACTGAGGCTGCAACTGCAGCTGGGACTACAACTAGGAGAGGGAGCCTTGGATATGGAGAAACTGATGCACTTGAATCTCTGGTCATTGAAGCAGCGAAAAGAATTGATAAACATTTGTTGGATGTTATGTACAAGAGGTACAAGTTCAAAGAACATTGCCTTGCAATAAAGCGATATTTACTGCTTGGGCAAGGTGATTTTGTTCAGTATCTAATGGATATTGTGGGGCCAGAACTTTCTGAGCCTGCTAATACCATCAGTTCTTTCAAACTTGCTGGATTGCTGGAAAGTGCAATTCGGTCATCTAATGCTCAGTATGATGATCCTGATATATTGGATAGGTTGAAGGTTAAGCTGATGCCACATGGCACTGGGGATAGGGGCTGGGATGTATTCTCGCTGGAATATGATGCAAGGGTACCATTAGACACATTGTTCACAGAGTCTGTTATGGCAAGATATTTGAGAATTTTTAACTTTCTGTGGAAACTTAGACGTGTTGAGCATGCACTTATTGGTGCTTGGAAGTCAATGAAACCTAACTGTCTCACTCCTCATTCATTCACTAAGCTGCAGAATGCAGTTAAATTTCAGTTGCTTTCAACATTGAGGCAATGCCAGGTTCTTTGGAATGAAATAAACCATTTTGTTACAAATCTGCAATACTATATTATGTTTGAAGTCTTGGAGGTCTCATGGTCTAACTTTTCAAATGAAATGGACGTAGCCAAAGATCTTGATGATCTACTTGCAGCACATGAGAAATACCTTCATTCTATTTTTGAAAAGTCTCTGCTCAGTGAAAGATCCCAATCACTTTGCAAGTCTCTATTTGTCTTGTTTGACCTCATATTGCAATTCAGAAGTCATGCAGATCGGTTATATGAAGGAATTAATGAGCTGCAAGTGAGGTAATCATCTTCAAACTATATTCCCTTTTATGTAAATTATGCAGAGCAATTGGATTTATTTAATTAATACATGTTTGTTCCCGCGTGCTGTAATCTAATGCAGAACCATGGAATCATCTTTATCCTCGCGAGACAAAAAAATTTCATCAAGACAAACAAGTGATAAATATGCAGAGTCTGGGTTGTGGCTTGGTAATGGCAGGAAGGCTCTAACACAACGTGCTGGTGAATTTCTTCGAAATATGGGACAAGAGCTGGATGCAATAGCAAAAGAATACACGTCATTGCTTGAGGGTTTCTTAGCTCAGTTGCCTGTGCAGCAACATGTTGACTTAAAATTTCTCATGTTCCGGCTTGACTTTACAGAATTTTACAGTCGGCATCCCAATGTGTAGGAAAGCTGTCAACACAATTTGAGCTCAAGAATCTATTTTTTTTTTTCACCTTATTGCATGAACAAAGCGCTTTGACTTGCTAATTGCTAGCCACTCAGCAACTGAACAATCATGTGGAGCCTTGCTGACATCTCGACCAACTTGTTCCTTTTTCATTGCTGATAATAGGTACAAGGAAAAACTTTGCTCCTGTTTGTTTCCCTGGGCCTTCCTATTGTTCTTTTTAAATATCTTTCTGGCATCTGACATCTTTATCTTAAATTTCAGATGGTGTTTCCTTTTTTCTGATTGTTGGTGTGAAGATTTACGGTTGAGGGGAAGGTACTTTTGTATCATTAAACCAGCGTGTTAGATACAGTCGTGTACACGTTTGAATATGATAGGATGATGTATCAGTGTTTCTTGTGGCTATTGGCTAATGCAAGCTGTTTATCTCGAGCTTGTATATCTGTAAGATAGTTGCATATTGATTAATTGATAATTAATGCGTTCCATCTTTCCTTATTTTTTCATCTGCTTCTATTTCTTCAAATGTAGGCTGTTTCTATTATATTGCTGGTAGCTTGTTGCAATTTGATGTGTACTCTTTTGTGTTTAGGTGCAATTTAGATGACATTAGTGCTTTTTGCTATTAAAGGGTATGAATACATATGCATCTAACTGTACCTGAGAGTAGGTATTTCGGCATATAAAATTAGCTGCTAGCATATATTGTTAAATTGTCAGTCCATTTAAAAGCTTAAGCTTATAAGAATCATGGAATTTGTAATCACTGGTAGCGATACTGCTCTCGTCACAGTCTTCAGGCTCATAGGAGGAATCATTACTGTTTAGGGGATTTGGATGGATGACTTGAGAAATCATAGTGGTTTTGCCTCACAATGATTACTAACTTTAACCTGCAAGTTGCAGATACCAGCTGTGGAAAAATCCTTGCTTGTTCTTGCATACGGCAGGCTGACAAGGGATCCAGCTGCAGTCACTACATAGTCATTTTGAGAAAGCAATGTTTGCCCTGGCAAGTGCAAAAACTGCAATTTGGGCGGCTTTTGAATCTTTTCATCCTTGGTCAATCTGAACTGCAAGCTTCTGAGTCCTTGAACAATCTGTATAGCAAGGTTTGGCATGAACAATTCAACTGCACGCATCCAACTGAAGTTCCAGAGTTGTGCTTGGATGAGGCATTGGATCATGCATTTTCTGAGAAAAGATATTGCACCAAAAACAAAGTACACAACTGCTGTTAGAGCAAAAGAAGGGTCATAATAATGAGACCAAGTCTTTTCAGGGTCAATTTTTTACATTACTTTTCAAACTTGTAAAAGTTCACTCTTTACAAATTCCTGTTAGAAGGAAAACAAACATTTAATTTTTATCACAATTCAAGTTCCTTCTTTACTTCAATCTTATGAACTTTCTTGCTGCCAAGAATCTGGAATCATGAAGGCCTAAGTGTGTTTTTAGGAGCACTAATCCAGGGTGTACCGGCAATAGCAAATCTCCACAAGGCATTGACATGCTCTGGTGAAGCATATTCAATGCCTACTCGTGGACCGATCAATAACTTCTCCGGCTCTGGACCATCCAAGAGTTCTAAACTACCTGCACCACATCGTTCCAAACTACATAATTGTCGTTTAGAAATCTGGTGTTGCAAAATAATGGTAGCCATTATTGTCATAATTGAACTTACCAGGTGTGTAAAGGGGTGGTCAGACCATTCTGTCAGAAAATTCCCAGTGCTTGACAGACCTGAAAAGAATTATAACAGCCAAGAAGTTGAGTAAATCTTCAATTATACATCAACTGTAAATCAAGTCCCTAATAATTCTCGCTCCACAGGAAGATTAGAAAATAATACAAATTGCAGGTAAACAGTGAAGGAAACAGAGAGCTGAAATGTTGATGGGAACAAAATGATATGGAGACTATATGACAAGTCCTCTGTTTTCATGATACTAACATTAGCTATTAGAGAAATATCCATAATTACTTCCAGTAATAGTAGTTGCATTTCTAAGCTACCTCACTACAACCAAATAAAGAAATTAGACACAGAAAAGTTGAGGGGAACGAAATCACATGGAGACTTTATAATGGATAGCAAGTCCGAACAGCCTGTTACAACTCTTCAAGAAATATGCAAGCTCAATAATACTGGTTGCCTCGCTAAGTTTATGAGCAAATTTGATGCCTTCAGACCCTCCCTCACTACTACCAAATAACCAAATTATTAATGCTTAAAACATGCAACTTCTCAGCTAGTCCATAGATATTAGTTATCCTCGGTATATATTGGAAAGGATTACGATAATTTCACAGTAAAATTAGGCAAGTAAAACACATTTGTTTACTAGCCAACAATAAATGAGAGGCCATCTTGTTCTATTGCTTGCTTGGTTATCCTAAATCCAGTGTCAATGTCCCACTTTAATTATATAAACAGGGGAAAACATGAAGACTAGGAAAGAAATAATGCAAATCAAAGTGGTAAAAGAAATTAACACTGACCTTTCCCGGCCCAGTGAGAAGAGTAGGTTTCTCAGTAAATTGTCCACGACACCACTGGATGGTCTTCAGCCCTGTAAGATATTTTTCACCATAATTTAAGAAAGATGATCTTCAATAGTCAGTATACCTACTTTATCCCCGAAAGCACAGGTAGCATATTCAAATAGGCATTCTCATATAATTGACTGTCAAGAATATCTTGGAATGTAAAATGGACTCTCAATTAAACTTTGCTGGAATCTTTTCTTTTTGATTCTTGCCCCAAGTTTTAGCAAGTTGTCATGCCTCTGAAATTGAATTAGTTTTCAGGTAATAAGTTCTCATACAAATTCAGAGAATTCGCAGGGTAAGTGTATATGATAGAACAAATACAGATAGCAAAGACTGGCTCCTGATTTTTACTTTGTTTAGAAGGCATGGATGGATGTAAAATAGCAAGTGCATTACTTTGCATTTGAAATAAAAGATAGCAATCATTTAACTAAAAAAAGGAAATTATGGACAGGCAAACAGATGACAATAGAAGTGCAAATTACCAGAGTTAGAAAAATACTAATCAGCTGAGCATGTATAGCTTGATAAAATTACCAATGATGGAAGCACAAGATCCAAATAGAACTGCATCTTTGTCAGCAATGACATTGAGCATTGTATGGAGACCATAGCACCGATAGACATATGCTGATATGCAAACTACAAGCATGAAACCAATGCATGATAATAACTTCAAATCTTCAATTCACTTGCAAACGTGAAAATGTTTATTATCTAATTACATCAACTTACAACTGGGGCTGTTCTTGCTGTAACGCCATATCTATCATGAAATGCTGAATCATTTGGTCTATAAGCTTCCACCTTCCACAAGCATTATTCTTTATTAGACGTTGCTCTTCTTCATTTTCAATAAATAGCCAATCTAAAAGTTACCCTTTTTTCAACTATTCATAAAACAGAAAAAAAAAAATTGAATCTAATTTTCTCTTTCACTGTCCGTGATAGTGGTAAACAATCAAAATAAAATGTACTCAAATTTCTAATTAATTGTACTCTTCATGGTTTCTTACCTTCTCAAAACAACTAAATCAGAAGGCCTTTACCATTTTATTTTTCTTTTTTAGTGAAAAAATGAAGTTTCTCAAACAACCAAAACGAAAGGGCATTTACCAAATTAAACGAAAATGACCTTTTTGGTTACTTCATTGCCATTTATAAAAAAATAAACAGAACGTAGAAAAATGGTTACCTCAGTAATCTGAAGAACGACATCGCCTCTCCTGAGAAACTTGCCGAGCAAACGTGGGGCGAGATGAAGAGCATTGATTTGAAAGAACTCGAGGAGTGTTGCGGGAAAAGTTTGGCACTAATTCCACTTATCAATTAATTTTTATATTAATTTTACTTTTATGATTTTATACACTTTAATATCAAAATAACTTAATATTTAATATTTTAAAAATTTTATATTTGTGCAGAAGACTTTACTTACAAATAATTATAAATATAAAATATTAATATAATAATTAAAAAAATATTATAAAATATAAAATATACGTGATCGACAATAAACTCTTATATTTATAATAAATTAATAATTTAATTTTTTTTATTAACAGTTCACAAAAAACTCTTAAATCATTAAATATCTCTTAAATTATTCAACTTTTAAAGGTCATTCAATATCAATCAAATTACTTAGATCTAATAATAATAGATTTAACTATATAATACAACGAATAATCAGAGCTTTTATCAAATGATATGTCATCACTTTTTTGTTACTTAAGTGATTTCATAGTTACATTTTCGTGCACTCAACATTTTAACATTTACTTAGTTTTTTATTATCTCTTATATTTATATTTTTTTATGTTTGATTAATTCTAAAGGGTTACAAAAATTTATATAATATTTACAAAGTCCTTAAATTTTTTTAACTTGATTGAAATAAGAGTCATTACATGTCAAAGTTCAAATCATACTCAAATAAGTTAATTTGAGTTAAGTGAATTTTCTCGAACAGACAACGTTACAACATTCTGAATCCAAAGCTAAGGTAGTAACGCAACTTGTCCAACATTGTAGCGTTCAACGATTAACGTTGGGGCAGTGGTTCAACACTACAAATGTTCTAAGGCTAATGCTATGGCGTTGGGCTTTCTGAAATCTTCGCTAAGACATTCTATCTTCCAATGTTGGGGCGCTTAAACTTGAAACATTTTCACTTGTATGTGCATACCCTTCATTACTTTAAGTTTATTATTTTGCTCCTTGTTCATCATTCGTGTACTTAACTTTATGATGACTCTTTATTAATTTTTAATTTAAAATTATACTTAAATATAATTTTTAATTAAAAATTATGTTTAAATATAATTTTAAATTACAAATTTTAACAAGGGGCATGATTGTCATTTTCTCATGCGATGGATATAGACCTGAGATACAAATTGAACCGATATTGGGTTTGGAGGACTGGGTCTTTATAGTTACTAATTTAGTCATGGTCAACTTTAGTTGTGCTTACAACCAGTTTCTCGAGTTAACGATTGCAACTTACTTGAATCATCAGTTCACTTTATTCAATTCAAACTCTAAGTTATTTGAATCTTTTGGTCCTCTTTTAAGTATTTTTTGCGGGTGTTTATTTAATGAAACGTCTTGATATTTCAACTTTATTTTATTTCTCAAGTATATTACTTAATTAATTTAAAAAAAAATGACAATTGACTCTATGTTTCAAATTCATTACTAAAATATTAAGGATTCAATTGTCTTTTTCTTCTTTTCAAATACTTATATCGATATTAAAATTCCTCAATACTCACACTTAATTATAATATTTATCAAATTATCAAATTCATAATACTCACACTCAATTAAAATATTTATCAAACTCATAATACCCCAATTATAATATTTTTCAAATTATCAAATTCATGATGTTCAACTACAATATTTATTAAATTATTTTTTTCTAAAAAACTACTTGTACTTATTATAAATCAACTCTTTTTTAAAAAGACACTATTTTAATTCAAACTCGAACTTGAAACCTTAACAGAAGTGGTGGCATCAAATTATGCTAATGAAATGGTTTCCATTCCTTAGTAACTATTAAAATAAACTTTTGTGTTTAATTTTTTTTATAAAAAAGTATAATTTTATATTCAAGGGCATACAATAAAAGTTTTACAAGTCTATTGACCTAATGTTTATCAAACGGGAGTAACATAATTGTAGTTAATATATAATAGTTAACCAGAGTTCTTGTAGATAATTCTGATTAATATTTTAGTAGCTAGCTGATAATTGTTTATTTTTATTAATTTTAATAACAACATTTCTAATTCATGTAAGAACTCTTAGAATAATACACTGTTAATTTTATAAAATTTATCTTTCAAATAAAATAATAATACTATATTTACATAGTTTAAATACAAAAGTATATCTCAATTTATAAGTACTTCGATGTATTTATTATTAATTATAATTATATAACTATTTATCACAAATTAAAATTAAAAAATCAATAATTACTTTATAATAAATTTAGCATTACAATAAAAAAAATTATTCTTAACCAAAAGTAGTGCAGGGTTATAAAATTAGAATACATATTTTATATATTAATTAACATGTGATTAATTAATATTTAATATTTATTAACTAATTATTAACCATTTAAATGTTATTAACGTAATAATAATTCAAAATCAATCAACAATAAATACATCGATCCACATAATATAAAATTTGTATGTAAAACTATATAAACACATTATTATTACTTAACTAGATCCAAATATCTAGGTTTCAGATAACATAATTGAACCAAATTGTATCTAACATAACCTGAATTTCCCCAAAACAATTAGACATTAAAAAAAAAATTGTTTAATTAATTTATTTTAAAATAACGCTCTATTTTTTAAATATTATTTTAATTTTTTATTTAAATAATATGTTAAATAATTATTAAATATTAAAATACTACAAAAAATAATTTTAAAAATTATATTATACCGTTATTTAATAATTATTTAATGTAGTATTTAAATTAAAATAAATTGAGATTCTATTAAAAAAAGTAATATATATTTATTTTAATCAAAGGTTGCCTAAAGCAACCAAGTCAAACTCTAAGTAGTAGACTAGTAAGTAGTAGCTGTGGTTCTAAACCAAATCAAATGAGGAAACTGGAAACCCTAACACAACAACAAATAGTTTCTAGACTCTTCTATTTTTTTAATATAAAATATATCTAGTTCTCCTTCTCCCCTTTAATTAGGAGGCTACCGAATTTTCAGACCCCTTTTTCTCTTTTAGAACTCTCCAGATTTTCCTCTCTCTGTCTTTTATTAGACTCTCACTTTGTTCCTTGTTCTTTCAATTTCCTCAATTCTCACAAACCCCACAATCAAAACGCTCCGTTTTAGTGTTTTGATCTTCATTAATCGTCAGCTTAGCTTTAGCCGTCTCAATCAATAATCAATGGCGAAGTACGGCGAGGGCGACAAGCGCTGGATCGTGGAGGAGAGACCCGACGGCGCCAACGTCCACAACTGGCACTGGGCCGAGACTGATTGTTTAGAATGGTCGAGAAATTTCCTCAACGGAATTTTATCAAATCTGACTATTCTCGATGGCGAAGGAAATCTCTTTATTAAGACGAAGGAGATCGAGAAGGTCGAGGGTGAGGCTTATGTTAACGTTCGGAAGGGGAAGATTATTCCGGGCTACGAATTGAACGTCGCCGTTTCGTGGGAAGGCGAGGCGAAAGACGCCGACGGTGTGAGCTTGTTGAAGGTTGATGGGTTGGTCGAGATCCCGTATATTTCGGATGAGAATGCCGGGGAAGACCCGGAGATTAAGGTGAGTGTGAAAGATGACGGGCCCATTGGGAAGAAATTGAAGGAGGCTATGTGGATGAAGGGCAAGGCAGTGATTGAAGAGAAAGTGAGGATTTATGTGGAGAGTATGGCGAAAGGCGGGCCGTGTAAGGATGAGCTTGAGGCAAAGAAGTTGGAACCCAAGAATAATAATAATAATAATTCGAGTAAGTCGGCGGTTAAGGAGGAGGAAACGGCAAAAGTAGCAGAGAAAAAGAAAGAGGTGAAGAAGGAAGTTAAAAAGAAGGAAGGATTTAAGACGTTAACGTTGACTGAGAGGTTTAGTTGTAGAGCTAAAGATTTGTTTGAGATATTGATGGATGAGAATAGGTGGAAGGGGTTTACGCAGAGTAATGCCAGGATTAGTAAAGAGGTTGGTGGGGAGATTAGTATATTTGATGGGTCGGTTACGGGAAAGAACTTGGAGTTGCAAGAAGGGAAATTGATTGTGCAGAAGTGGAGGTTTGGTAGCTGGCCTGATGGGATTGATTCGACGGTGAGTTTGGTGGTTTTTTTGATCGGTTTTCAGTTGGTGGTCTGATTTGAGCTTGAATTTAATTTATTGATTGAGTGGTTTTTGTGTTGTTTTTGTTTGCAGGTGAGACTTGTCTTTGATGAGCCTGAACCAAGGGTTACTGTTGTCAAGTTGACCCATACTGACATTCCTGAGGAAGACAGGTTAGTTTTAGTTGATGGGTTTTTGTTATTTTGCTGCTAGACTTATCTTGAATGTTAACGAGTTAATGGGATGTTTGATTTTTTTGATGCAGATATGGTAATGCCACTGTGGTGGAGAACACCGAGAGAGGGTGGCGGGATCTTATCTTCCAGAGGATACGGGCAATTTTTGGTTTTGGAATATGATTTTTTTCCCCCTTTTTTCCAGAATATGTTATCAAGTCCCCTTGAAGTATAGAATTTTATAATTTTAACCTTCTGAGTTATAAACTACTAAGTTGATTGAGAAGATTATAAGAACACTGCAAGTCTTGTTGTCTTATTTGGTTTGATTGTTCCAATTCACGTTGGACTCAATCTTATGTTTTTAGATAACTAAATTTACCATTTAGAGATGTGTGTATTAATGCATCATATCTCTTTGTGTTAAGCTTGTTTTTTACCTTATCTGATTGGTTACTTGAATCTTACAATCTTGATGACATCCTTCAGTACCTATTCTTTTACAGAGAACTTATTGTAACTCTGTGGTTCAGTCAATACTCACAGTTGAATGATTATGGCTTTTGGATCTAATATTGTTTAGTCCAGTCATTTGTAGTCTCTGAATTTCTGGGATGCCAAGTTGCCAATCTACAGATCCTTACTAGTGTCATTACCTGAAGTTGCCAATCTACGGATGCCAAATATGGCAATTGATGAATTACGTCTATTTATTGACCATTGGATCATTTGTTATCAATGGTTGAGAATAAATCTCGAAGTGCATATAATTTCAGTGCATTACATATGCGTTAATTATATATGTTAAATTTAATCTCAATCATTAAAGTAATCCAACGGTCAACAAATAGTGTAAAAAATATGGTGCCACAAACCTGCATAGTAGGAATAACATTGACTTTTTTGTGATATGTGAAAGATTTTTGAGTAATTTCATTTGGAAGGGTTGATTTGCTGGTGTCGTTACTGGCAATGGTTTTGACATTTTGTTAAATGTCTATGCTGTAACTTGATTAACTAGCTGGTTGTAATTTTGGGTATAGTTGGCAAAATTGGAGTTCTTTATGTTTGTGTTAGACAGTTAGTTGAGGAAGTTGTTTTGAAGTGGTTGTTATGGATCTGGAGACTGGTCTTCTGTGAGGCTTTGGGTATTGTGAGTATGTAGTTTTACACATCTATTGGGCACAGTACTACAGGGTTGCTTCAGGGTTTAGTGTTTGTCGTGAATGTTGAGGATTATTACTTGTATTTGGGTTGACAACATTAAAATGTGTTGCTGATTTGGGAGTTCTGAGTTAATGCACCATTGTTGTCTTAGCTTCATCAAGACTTTTCAGCTTTCCGTTGTAGACTGTTTTGAGGTAGAACTCAAAGGTGTCTTTCAGCTGTGTTGTTACATAGGATTATTGTTCTGTAATGGGTTAAGGTGGAGTCCATGAAAACCTTGTAGGATGGAATAGACTTTATGGAGTAAGGTCAATGTTCATTACTAACTAAATAATATAATTGTATATGAATGAATTCTGATGCAGGCACAGAGTTGGGGAAAATTGAACGGTTGCAACATTTGTGATTCCAGAATTTATTGGTTCTGTGCAAATTTTGGAATGTTTCATTATAAGTTTTAAAACAATGGTGAGAAGTTGAGCAAGTATGTAGAGTAGTTGGAAACCTTGTTTGACTGATAATGAACGTTATCAGGATTTTAGCTATTGAACATTAATCATTATAATGATTGCTCTATGATAATTGTTTTAGCCTAGTGGTATCAGTGAGTATAATTGTAAGATTTTCTCATTGCTGTTGTGCATAATGTGAGGCTGTAGTTTCAATCTTCACTTGCATCAAAAGGAGTTCTCTTTTTATATCTATACACAAAACAGTGTTTTTGACACAAAACAGTGTTTTTGACTTTGGCCATATTCTTTTTAAGTCGTTTTGGAAATATGTTTTGTCTAATTAAGCTAATACTAGGAGCTTGTCTGTCTGAACCCAGTCTGAACCAGTTTCAATTGTATCCTTTCTGAAGGATTATTTTACGATACTAGAATGTTTTAAACGGTATTAATGGTGGGATCATTTTGATATTTTGATTTGATTCAATAATTTAAATTAATTTTGGTACTATATTGTAATTATAATCTCAATATGATAGAATTTGAACCTTTGCTGAGATAGTTCAATGGTTTCTATTTTTCGAAAACAGATAAAATCAATTTATCTAATAATCAAGTATTAAACTGGCTAATTAAGTTGATAATTAAAACCATAAAATGTTTCTGGAAAAAGAACCACAGAAAATTGATTTATTTTCCCACCTGCTGCAATTTTGATAAAACTTAGGGGTCACAATTTAAGTTCAAAATCTTCGTCGCCTGAGAAGATTCGAACTCTCGCGGGGAAACCCCATGTACTTAGCAGGCACACGCCTTAACCACTCGGCCAGAGCTACTCCTTGTTATGATTCTAATATATAAAATATAATTATCAAACTAGTTTAGTATTTAGTCAAAAAAACAAAAGAAATGTAATTGGCAAGTCAAAAAACAAGAGCAGGAAAACAAAATCTAGGCAGCATAATTAAGGTTAAACTCAAACTATATGTAGTGTGGGGCAGCGAGAGGATGAGAGAGTGTTTTGAACAGTTCTTATTATCATACAAACTTCTTGATCATTTCTCTAACTTCTTCAATCACAAGCCATGCTTTATGCCCTCCTATTACTTCTGATTTCATCTCCCCAATTTTCCATATCTGCAACACCACCCAAAAATTTCAATTTTCTGAATTTAAATTTCAATCAAAATGAGATTCTGTAAAACAAAGGATGAAAACCCTGTAGTGGAGTGCACCTGAATTGTTGGCATTTTCTGAGCAAAGAGAACCCAAAATTTAAAAAGAAAAAAATCATTAAATGCTAATACTCATTTGTGTAATTTAACAGAGAAATTGTTAAATTAAGTATAAATAGATATTACTTACAGAGATGTTCCCACGTTTGACTAGAGCTTGAGGTACTTTGTTGACATCCACATAGTAAAATTTTAATCTACACAAAGAAGAAGAAGAAGAAGAAAAATGTCAATTGATTTGAACATAAAAAGACATACAAAGTAGTAATAGTAACAACAACAATAATAATAATATGGGGTTGTTTCACTTAGGGTAAGAGATATTTTTGTCTCACAAGTTTGATATAATTTTTATTTTTTTTTATGAGTTTTAAAAAATTCAATTCTGTCATAGTCTGTTAGTTTGATTTTATTAGAATTAACGGTAGAAGAGCATCAATGTAACTCGACCAAGACATTTAATTTATCTGACAGACAATGAGTCAAGTCAATGACACACGTCAAATAGAGATAGGCCACACTGTGAAAAGATGGTTTTCACGCTTAAAAATTTGTTGATGTTTTGTCTTCAAATCAAAGAACCTAAAGTTACTTCATTGACAAAAGCTCTAAAGAACATTCATAGAAACTTGATCCAACTTCGCGTAAATTCAACTTAATGTAAACCCTATATTCAACCTTAATCGATTGAGCGAAAGGCCACTACACACCATCATCATTGTGAACCACCTATACGTAAGGGCAGAAGCATTGATTCACAGAAAGTACATCATTCACCGTACGATTTTTTATAAATATACATTTTTTGTATTGTGAATACACATTATTTGTTCATCTAGATTTTTGGGATATATTGTTAGATTCATTAGTTAGTCTATTTTATGGGTGGATTTTTTTTATTAAGTATAATTTTTTTTTTTTCAATTACGTTGAATTGGAGTAAAATTCATCTTATTGTTCATGTTTGCTTTTGCCCTAAATTTTATTTTTTTTAAATGTTGCTGTTGGTGCTGTAATATGTCTTTGATGGGTGTTGTTTTAGATTATATTTCATAGAGCTGTAATATATCTTTAATGAGTGTTGGATTTTAAGTGGTTGTAATCTGACTTTGAAAGGGTTGTAATCCACTTTGAAGTGGATTGAAAGTAGGAATCACATTGAATTATGCATGACCTTAATATTGGATGTGTTGATGTTATTTTTGTAGTGTCAATTTATAATGTACATATTGGTGTTGTTTTCTATTGTATTTAAAATTATTTGTGTACATATGTAATAGATGTCTTGTGATGATGAAGAAGAGTTTGTTATAGTTATTGTTAGAGTTCTTAGGTGTGATGACTACAAATATTATGCTGAAATGGATTATTGTAGTTTAATTGCACCTAAGAGTGAAGTCTGTGACAAGTTGTTTGATAGACCATTGTTTTCAGGAGACAAATTTAGGGTCACTGCAGCTATACCTTATAGTGGGGAGAGTGTTGAAATAGAGACTTATGATGATCTTATTATGTTAGTGGATGAAGATTAAAAAAATGGCATTGCATGGATGTGAATTTGGAGGTGTTATCTTTGAAGTTAGTGACTTCCCCCAATTATAAAAGTTAGAGAGTGCCAAAGTATAATGGTAACAGTGACCCAAGCATGAGGAAGAAGTTATTTTCTGAACGTGCCACTAGCCAAACACAACAAGCACAACCAGCAAGCCCACCAACTCAGCAACCACAGTAGTATAAATCACTTGTCCAACAAGCACAAAAACCAGCAAGCTCACTAAACCAGCAACTAAATTCAAGCCTATCATAACAACATAGCCCATATGTTCAACAAGCAGAACATACAAGCCCAATCCCACCAACCCAGCAACATAGCCCACCACAGCAACACAGCCCCTTAAATGACCATAACCCTAGCTTATCAGATAAAGAGGCATTTTGGTCAGACAGTGACCATAAAGAGGTTGTATACTCAGAGAGTACTAATGTTGAAGGCAGTAACCAAGATGAGGGGAATGAGCAGCTAAGTAACAGTGAACAAGAAGACCATCCACTGTCAAGTTATCAGTCAGATGACAGAGATATTCCCTTAGTGTCTTCATCAGATGAAGATGAAGCAGTAAGAGAAACAACAAGCTTAGTGGGCAGAGATTATTTTAGAGAAGGTGATCAGGAGGAGGCTTATTTGCATATTGGCCAAGAATTTGTTGGAGTTGAGCACTTCAGAAGTGAATTAAAGAAATATTGTCTCCGAGAAAGATTTGAAGTCATTCAACTTAAGAATGACTTTAAGAGGTTCAGAGGTAGGTGTAAGGTTACAGGATGCCCATGGTTCATTTATGCAGCCAAAGTGAAGTTTGGAATAGTATTCAAAATTCAAAAATTAGAAGAGGAGCACACCTATGACAGAGTTTCCAAGTCAAATGAAGCAACTTCAGCATGAATTGCTTCACATTTTGTAAGTGTATTGAAGACCAACCTTAAAATGTCAGACAAGGCAATGCGAGATGAGTTAATGTAAAAGTTTGGTGTTCACTGTAATATGAAGAAAATTAAAAGGGCTAGAGCTGGAGCACTTAAATAAGCTAGTATGGATAATGAGAATGCATATCAAATGTTGAGGGATTATGCAAAAGTACTTATGGAGAGAAACCCTGGTATATTAGTAAAGATGCTATTTAGTGTTACTGTTAAAGATAGTCTAGTGTATTTTAAGAGATTTATGTATAGCTTTCCAACATTGAGGGATGGTTTTGTCAATGGTTGTAGAAGGTTCATAGGATTAAATGAGTGCCATTTAAAGGGCCCTTATGGAGGTGTATTGTTATATGCAGTGACATTAAATGCCAATAATGAAAATTTTCCTATAGCAGTATCTGTGGTTGAGATTGAGAGTGGAGAAACATGGGGTTGATTTCTAGGAACCTTAAGGAATGGCTTGGTATTGTAAATGAACAATCAATCATATTCATAACTGACAGACAAAAGGGAATACTGCAAGCATTATTAAATTATTGGCCTGATTCTCCAACAAGGTTTTGTGCCATACTCATAATCTCTAATTTTAGAAATCAATGGTCAGATCAGAGATTCAGGCCTCTATTTTGGGAGGCATCAAAGGCCACAAAGAAATCATTTTTTGATGAAGCTATGTATAAGATTAAGATGGCTAATGTAGAAGCTTATAACTACCTTGCAAATATTGAGCCCAATAAATGGTGTAGATATGCTTTCGAGCATGATGTCAAATGTGATCATGTGACCAACAATTTGATAGAATCGTGGAACAGTTGGTTGAATGAGCATAGAGGCAGACCCATTTTAGATTTGTTAGAATGGATAAGAAAAAAAATAATGAAAAGATTGCAAAATTGGCATTAAAAAGCATTGCAATGGGATGAAGTATTGCCACCAATAATAAAAAAAAGGTTGGATCAAGTAAGGAAAGATGAAAAGTCTGTAAAGGTAATTGATGCAACTGGCACTGAGTTTAAAGTGATAGATAGTGCCCAAACCTTTGTTGTTGATTTTGACAAGATAACATGTGATTGTGGTACTTTCCAAGTGAGTGGCATTCCATGTAGGCATATTTTGCCTTGTATAAATCATAGACAAGAGAATGCATATGATTATATAGATAAAAAAACTTACAACAGAGGCCTATTTAAAAACCTATGATGGAGTCATTCATCTTCTACCTGATCAATCTGATTGGTCAAAAGTTGAAGGGTCACCAATTGAACCACATTAAATCAAAGGGAAGGTTGGCAGGTCTAAAATGAGTAGAAAGAGACAACAAGATGAAATGTTAGACAAGTAAGATATGAGCAAGAGAAGTCATATCAGATGTGAAAAATGCAATAAGTTTGGCCACAATAAAAAGAGTTGCAAGTTCTAACCTGCAAGTAGCCAGGTAATTAGATTTTAATTATTTACCTTCATATTATACTTTAATTAATAGTAATACATTAATTAATTTTTCATTTGGCAGGGAACAGAATCTGCATCTAATGCCGAGGGAAGTTCTAGGGTGATATATTCTACAGGGACATCACACACAACATCAAGTGTCTCAAAAGCTCCACATCACATCTCTCAAAGATATTCACAACCTAGCTAAGGACTTAGACACACTGCTATATTCAGAGGCAGGGGTAGAAGTAACTCAAAACATTCTTTAAATCATTTTATTAGCAAACATAATTCACATATCTAATTGCATTATATTTTCAAACTAATTAAAATACATGTTGTCATTCTTAATAAAATCCCTAGCATGAAAATAACTAAAATTGTTAAAACTAGTAGTCATTGTTTGGTAAGTGCATCAGAGTTTGCATGCCTTTTTATGAACAATTGTTGTTGTGGCTCATGTGTATCAGATACACTTTCATCATACAGGCTGTAATCATAAATTTTTTTGATTGTATTAAACTCCTTAGGTTCAGGTTTCCAAAACCTGAAAAACTTGCATTTCTTGTGTATACACCTGAAATACAACTTATTTGGGTTTGCTTCAGATTCTGAAATTCCTATATAGGCCTTTTTATTACACTGATAAGTCATGTTTTTAAATTGTATCAGGTGCCCATTGACTTTATCAAAGCTGTGGCGGAACTTAATGGAGGCTCTAGAACTGGAGCTTTGATCTATGACTATATGTTTAGTACTAATTTTTTAAATGCTGATCATTGTTGTGTTTTGGAGGTTATTGATGCACTGAAGTTGGAACCTAATGCTCAACAGTTTTTTATGTTTTGAAAGTTGTTGATATTGGTGTTGAAGCTGGGAGATGTTGAGTTGATGATTGAGTTGATGAACTTAATTGGGAGCTGGGAGGTGTTGAAGCTAAATTTTTGAATATGCTTGATTTTTGAATGTTGATAGTTGTTTTGTTTTGAGCTGTGAAGATATTGAAAAACTAAATTTTTAACAACGTATTTCAAGCTCGAATGAATTTCTAGTGTTTAAAGCTATATAAACACACTAATATGAGTTGTATGAATGATTGAAATTGTTGTCTAGAATTGAAATGTGCTTGTTAACTATTTAAACACAATAATATTTAAGGGTAAATATGTACTTTCTTTAAACTTTAAATTGCCTTCAGTATAATAAGCAAAACAACTTACAAAACAACTATATTTAAGAATAAATGTGTAATTTTTATGAACATTAATTAGTCTAAAATTTACCTACATCAAACATTTAAATAATATTAATTTTTTTAAATAATATATATTTAAATAATATATTTTTCTTTTTATATGTATATCATTTAACATATAACTGTTTAACTAATAAATAAATTGGGAGCAAAATAGTTAATATATTAAAAAAAAAATTTTTGTCAATTCTAACATAATTAAATTAACAGATTAATAAATTTGAATTTTTTAAATTTTGTAAAATAAAATTAAAAATTATATCAAAAATATCATTTTCCCACTTAAGTTTCTAACACTTTATAAAAAATATTGAAAAGGAGAAATTTTACTTACTTTGTATCGTAGTCACCAGCCAATTTCTCCAACTTAGGCTTCAAATATATGCATTTTCGGCACCAAGCAGCCATCCTATTAACAATACAACAAGAATCATACTCGGAAAATTGACCATGTTAGCAACATCATCGTGTTATTTTTATGGTACTAAGGGTCACTTTGGTATTGTCGTGCTTCTGCTTAATTTTGAACGCAGCTAATGCTTCCACTTCACAATTCCATGATACACCCTATTTTTGTTTCGATGTAAAAATATGATATGGGCATTAAATATAATTTACCAGTCAATAAGAACAGGCTGAGAGAGCTCTTGAGCACGATGTAGAATCTGATCAAGGTGATCACAGTCGTTGATGGGTTCCATTTCCACTGAAGTGGGTCTTGATAAATCTGGCCACAGAGCTTGTACTCTCACGTTCCTTCTCATAATCTTCTTACTGTTCTTATTATTTTTTCTAGTATCAACCCACAAGAACCCAGAATTTTTTTGCAATAAGAAGCAGCTCCCACTGCTCCTTAGCTGCTGCTGCTTCTCTCTTTGATGGACTTCTCCGTACGGGATGCTTGAATTTGCTGCCAAAGCAGACATTTTCTATCTCTTTTCTTTTTTTCTTTTACGGGGTAGAAGATAAATATCTTTTGAGGTAATGAGATATTTAAGGCCCATGGGTCCGTAAAAAAACTTAGATTTGTAATGAGTTGGTATTGAGATTTTGCCTTTTCATTTTTTTTTTCTCTTTTCTTAGAATTACTTTTATTTTTATTATTAAGGGTCAAATATGGGCAAAGGCCATGGAGAAAAGCTTATCCGAAATGTGAGCTCCTGACTCGTCTCGATGGAGAGGATGAAATTGTAAGTGGGGCCCGCAGAGGTTGTAGAAACTTTTTCTTTTGTTCTTTTGTTTATTATTATAATTAATTCATTCCCCGGGATGTTTTTATTTTTTTTATTTTTTTAGATGCTAAATTGGGCCTTTGCTGAGTTGCCTAAATTATTATTCCAGGAAATGGGCCTTTGGCCCAAGTTGCACCAAACAGACCTTTATTATCACTATTATTATCATTTTTTTGGGTTTCTTTCTTTCTTGACAGTGATCTGATCATCATTAGAGTTTGAACCAAATAGTTGATTGGGTAAAAAATGACAATAAGGTAGTTTGAAAGCTGAAATCGCTTAGTTAGATAGAAGAAATTAGGCTTGAAGAAAAGTACCCAACAAAAAAAAACAAAACAAACAAAGAATTTTGGATAAAAATTGATTGAGATTTATAATCTTACACATGAGAAAGAAAGCAAAAAAAAAAAAAGAGTTTGGATAAAAGTTGATTAGGATTTACAACCTTACATACTTAGGATTTACAAACTCACATACAAATTATGTTTCCTGAAGCATGAGCTATTATTTCTCAAACCCATCATCGAGGTAATTCAAATTTTAATTTTTTTTGTGGTTGTGTTTGAAGTTTCAAAATAATTTCAATTCTCAATGTAAAAAATTATAAATTTGCATTTGGCATATAACATTAAGGGTTTTCCATATAGTCCAAACCAATTAGTCAAAGCTAATTTCTTGGTGAGTTGACTCAGCCTCATAGATCTATGGCTTAATATCAACTTAATTCAAGAAGATATACATAACCATAGCCATAGCCGGTACCCCAAAAAGGAAAGCCTAGCCATAGGTGACGCAGAAGAAACAACTGGAACCAAAACGTTTAACTTGCATTTGCATCCATCAAATGTTAACATCGTCCTTCATTTTTTATATTTAAAAAAAAGAAGGAAAAACAGCTAAAATCTATTTCATATTTCAGTAATTATCTTTGATTTTATCATGATGATGATGATGATCATCACTGGTCACCCTAATATATAATAATATTTTCACTAATTATATATATAAATCATTAATTATAGAGATAGAGGTAGCAATGGAACAGTGTCTCTAAGCAAACTGTTCATGGATCGAGCCTTAGTCTTCATCTTCCCATTAATATTCGTCTTCTCGTTATCAAATTTCCTAAAACCCTCGACCTTATTCTCATCATCATCAGCATCAGCAGCATTAATAATGGGTGCAGCTTTCCGATATTTGTGGCGAGCTCTAGTGAGTTTCAAGTGATGGTCACAATAAGAATAGCCTTCAACTCTCCTTTTCTTGCACCTCCATTTCTTCCCATCTGTCCTCACACATCTTAAATCTTCAATCTCCTCCATTTTTGTGCCATCATCGCCATAATCATCAGCTTCTGAAACAACCCATTTTTTGTTTTCCTCTTTCTTACTATTACCCATATCATCAATAATAATGTTGCTCTCATTTTTTATCTCCTCCTCAATAATCAACGAGTCTCTCTCAAAGCTGATTCTTCTTTTCTTCAATGGCATTATTTTCTCTTCCTCACGCCACCCTCCTATCAAACTGTACCCACAAAACTATTACGAGAAAAAAAAAACACAAATAAATAACTAAAACTTATTATTAATTGGAGTTAAACGTAATTACGTTTGATTAGCTGGAGTGATTCGAGTGAAGTTCATTTCCTCTACAATATTGCCGAGTTCTTGGTCCTGCCACCAAAATCCCAGAACAAGACGACAGCGTTTAACGCTAAAAATAAATACAAAGCATGTATTATGTATAATAGATGAACACAGTCGCCACTACCTGGTGATGATTAAAAGTGCGATTCATAGAGCTTGAATTGATCTCCTTCTCTTTTTCACGACCGTTGATCCTGCTGACCATGTCACGTGGCGAATCCGGATACCGTGGATGTGGATGTGGCTGTGGCTGAGGTTGGGTTGTTTTTGTTGTTGTTGTTGTAGTCATTGTTTCCAAGGTGGCGGCAAATGAAGGAGAAGAGAGAGCCCGAGGAAGGCAAACTTTTCCGATCTTCATGATGTGATATAGAACAACGGTAGAGATTGAATCAAAGAGATAGGGGCTTGACAGAACTGCTAAAACCCTACATCTAGAAGATCCCAGCCCCTTCGTTCGCCTCTCTATATTTTCAGAATCAAGATCGAAGCCCGTTCAAATTCGTTTTGTTTTCATTTTGTACGAGCTTTGGCCCCGGGCGCTCGCGCACACAGAGGAGAGACACGCGGCGCGAATCGCGATGATGACGCCACGATCTCAACTTGCGCGTGCACGTCACACCTCATCGTATATATTTATTGTTTTTTTTTTTATCTTTTTTGAAAAATCCCTACCGTTTAAAATATAATCTGAAAGTGGAAACTTAGAGCCTAAGTTAGTTGATCGTGTTATATTAAACTTTTTTTATTAATTCTATCATTTGGCTGATCTCAAAATTGTAGTAATAATAATTATAATAAAAATTTTATTTTTGTTGTTTTAAAGAAATTTTTTAAAATGACTATTTTTTTTAGCAAAAATATAGTTTAACCCATCACATTTATGAACTATATTAATTAAATACTTATTTTTTAAACCATTTTACCTTTAAACCAGATTTATATCTATTTTTTGTAAGTTATTTTAAATTTTGATTTAAAATATATTTTAAAAATAATTAAAATAAGTAAATTTAGAGTTGTATAAATTAAAAATTAAAATTTTAATTAAAATATTCAAAAATAGTAGAACATAGGTAAAATTCGATTAAAAAAAATGTCAAAAAGAAGGACTAAGTTACATCTCAATGACAAGACCTCTCACTACGAGGAAGGTATGGAGAATTATGGGCTTTAATTATTTTTTTGTTTATGATTTTATTATTAATACAGATAATTTTACTAATTTATTATTTGTTTGGTAAATAAAAATTAGTAAAATAATTTTGAATATAAAAAAATATGATCTTTAAAATAGTGATTATTTTTAAATATTTCTCTTATTTTTATTTTTAATGTATATTTATAATAATTTAATAATAAAAAAAGCCTATTAAAAAAAACGATAAAATATATTTTCAATTAAACTTGGATGCTTTATTTGCGTTGAATTATAAAACTATTGTTTTGCACAAAAATTTATCCTAAAACAGATTCATATGATCTTTCTCATTAGGGAGCAACAGTAAAAATTTGATTTAATTGATTGTAAATGAATTTACATTGTTTTATTCTAGTGGTTTGTTGAATGGAAATCTATATTTATGTTTCTAAAAACAATACGATGATCATTCTTGAAAAATGATTTTTTTTTTTAAACAATAATGATGTCAATTAATGACACGTGTAGTGCTTGTAGTAGCAAAAGCAAAAGCAAACTAGCAATCAACGGCGCTTGTTCTTCCGCAGTGGCAACAAGATGCCTTGCCGTCAAGTAACCATTTAACTTGAAATATCAAGTTACATTAATAGAAAGTCAATTTTTGTTACCTAATAATAAGTTTTTTTTTTTCTCCGAGACAACCTAATATCAATAGTTAAATTTTATAAGTACTTAGTATTTTCAGTTCAGTAGTAAAGTATTATCAGTACAATTTTCTTTTCATTTTAATAGAGATTTTGATTCCGTTGTAAAAAAATAAAAGTTAAAATTTATAAATAAAAGTCTTGGTTAATTAAATGAGTGGTATCATTATTTGACCCTTTATTTATCTCATCTACCTCTGTTTTTTCTTGTACCCAATTAATATTTTATATAAAAAATGTAAATACCTATACATAATAATTATAAAAAAAAAAACATGCACTTATTTAAATAATTTAATAAAAAAAATTTACTATGCATTCATCTATTAAAATAGAGATTAGTTCGAATCCCCCTTGCCACATTAAAAACAAAAAAAAAAAAAAACTCAGACAAAAAATAACATATTGGTTCTCAATTTTATTGTCACTAATTAATTATTTGTATCAATGGTATTCTATTTAACAACGTCTTTTACTAAGTTCTTGAAAGTTATAATATTTAATAAATTAATTAAAAATTTGATAAAGTAAACAACATACCATATTATTAGTAAAAGTATCAATACAATATACAATAATTGCTTCCATTCTAACATTATCTTTATGAGCAAGTCTTTCATCTTAATTTTTTTTTTAATAAAATACAATGAAAATTGTTTGGTGAAAGCCCATAGAATCTCTTAGACCAAGCCCAATAAACCCAAATGCTTGAAGCCCAACAAGGAAGGAAACAAAACGGTAACTCATTCTTCTCACTCATGGTCCAAAACCCAGGTCTAGGCCCATAACTTTCATTCTATAACGAGGCTTACTGCATTTGGTTTAAGGTTATGCTCCAAATTGCATCGTCAAGGTTCGAATTCGGGTTTATTTAATATAACAAAAAATAAAAACACATTAATTAAAGTATTTGATAAATACAATTTTATTGTTTCTTAATTTTGTTTATTTCATAATTAGTGTTCCATTTTATAGTATTTTTATACTAAACAGATTTTTTTTTTATACAATTTTGTTGTCTCTGTAAATCGATTATTTAGTTATATAGTAATTAAAATTTTGACACTCTTTTGATTTCTTTCTAATTTTCATTATATATCTGTCTATAAAATGCAAAATTTGTCATTTCCCTTTCATTTATTTATTTTTTTATCACGATCTTTCCAGAAAAAACTCATGATTTCAACTAATTTAGTGTTTCTGCTTCAAGCCAATTTCTAGCATTTAAAGGTAATTAATATAATCATGTTAATCTAAATTGTTGCTTTATCTTCGGAGTTTAGATCTGTATAGCACTTGTGCTTTACTATGTTCACCTTTAGACATTAACAATCTTTAATGTTGTGTATAATATTAACAAATGGCAAATGATTGGGATTCAAACCAGCTTCATCACAAAGTTGGGCAAAATTTCCACCTCCCTTTGACCAAAAGTAAGAGTCCAAACAATATATTATTATTAAAAAAATATCTTAATTACTTTTTATAAAATTAGTTGATTAATTTTTTTTATTATGTAAATCTAAAATATTTATATACTAACTAATGTGAAAAAAAAAATTTAATAGCAGAAGGTCTTGCTAAATAAAAATACTAAATTCTCATATAAATTATTATTTATTAAAATTGTTAAAATTTAATAATTTAAAATTATATTTAAATATAATTTTAAGTTAGAGACCAATAAAAAAGTAACATGATATTGATAACGCGATAAATTAACAAAATTTAGAGTGAAAAATAAAAAAAGACTCAAAATACACAAAAAATTTTCTCGGTCTTGAGGCTGTAGTGCCACGCCTAACAGTAATTGGACACCACATTGACAGCTTAATGGCATAGCGGCGCCACTGCACTAAATTTTGGTATTTTTTCATTTTAAAATTAGTTCAATATGTTTGAGACGATTTTTGAATTTTTTTACATATAAACTCATATTCAGTATATAGGTTTTAAGAATATTTTAGAGTTTATAAATTTTTTTGTAGATCTATTAGAGTAAAAAAAGAATATAAAATTTAATGAAACACTTAAGTAATAAATATATAAGATAATATTGATATAAACTCTTAACGAGTTTGGACCACAACACGTGATTCCAACAAAAATTTAAATAAATGATTTGCAGTGTTTTTGAGTTGTATAATGTTAAATAGTTCAACTCGCATCATGTTTTCTCTTCATTAAAACCTTCGGTAGGATTATTGTGACACGAAAAGTTAAAGCATAAATGATAACATTTGTCTGATGTGTTACATATATGATTGATGCCACGGCATATGCATTTTAATTTATATTAAAGTAACTGTGGTCGTTTGATATAATATAATAATTTTTTTAAGCATGAAACCAAATGGAAATGGATGACACATGATCATGTGACATGACCCATCGTTTCTTCAAACCTAGTTAAAGTTGCTTCTTTAATGTGAATTTCAGTCTAGGTTTGAAGTAAAAGCAAAGAAGCAACTTTAACTGGGCTAGGTTATATCAACCGACCACATTTGAAAGTTTGATCTAATAAATATGTATGTCATATTAAAACTTCGATGCACAATAATTAATATCATAACATATTTATGAGATTAAGCTTCCTAATCTTTAAAATAAAATGTAATGTAATATTTTTTAAATAATTTATTAAATTTTAAAATTTAAATTAAAATATTAAATAATTATTAAACAATTAAATTATGTAAATTTTATAATTATTTATTATATTATTTTATCATTTAATAATTACTTAACACGTTTTTAAAATTAATTAATTTAAAATAACATTTACAAAAGTGTGGTATTATTTTAAAATAAAATATAATTTTCTCTTATCTTTTTCTTTTACTCGGACATCATATTCAATTAGAATTCATTTATAAAAAAATATTAATGTCAATAATAATTATATAATGTTAAAAAATTAGTGATTCAACAATTATGATTGTACAAGAATTGAGATAAATATCAAAGTGGAGAGTCATAAAAAGTTTAGAATGTGTAAGACACGTATGGAGAAGTATAAGACGTGTCAGATATGAAGGAAAAAGTGAAACGGGACTCGAAAATGCGAAGGAAGCGAAGAAAACGCGGAATAGGCGCTGCCAAGGCTGAGCATCGAGGCGTTGGACGTAATTTTAGCCAGGGCCACGGCGCCCAGACGCGTCAGGATGTCCGTTTTGGTTCGAAATTTTGAGTTTTGGGACATTTTGGACTTCCAAAATAAGTGGACTTTTACTCCAATAAGAAATAGGGTTAGTAGGCACGAAATACACCATATATAAATACTTGTAAACTATTTAGTTAAGATTAAGCATTAAGAGAGACTCTAAGAGAGTGGAAGAACTGGGTAGACACTAAGTGCTTGTGTGTGCTAAGGTGGAACAGTCATTTAGGTGATCATTTTTCGTGGTAGAGCAAGGGTTCACTAAACATTAGGTCATTTTGAGGGTTCTTCAAATTGAGTTTTCCTTATAAAATCTCTATGGAGGTAATAAGAGAGGTTGGAATCCTTGAATCCACCGTGGACGTAGGCAATTGGCCGAATCACGTAAGATTGTGTTGTGCTCTTTTATATTTTGCTTTGGATTCTTGTTATTTTACTTGGTTAATAGGTTATTTTGCTGCGCAAGGAGGTTAGGGTTCTAAATTGAAATTGAGGTTCTTCGCTTCAACATAACCTCGAGAGGGACAAAGGAGTTTCCTCCCTCAACAAACTAGTATCAGAGTAAAAGGTTCGCTAATACACACTTGGAGTATTTAAATCATGGCTATAATCAAGTAAGAAATAGAGAAGTTTAATGGGATGAACGACTTCAATCTTTGGAGGACGAAGGTTAGGGCTCTACTAGTGAAGGAATGGCTAGACTCAGCCTTGGAGAAAGTTAACTCCTCAACTAGCGATGAGACGACAAACTTAAAGTCTGGGCAGAAAGATTCGGATACGATTTATAAAAAAGCTCACAACACCTTATTCTTGGAATTGAGCGACGAAGTATTAAGGGAAGTTGGTGATGAAAAAATCGCTTTGGGGCTATGGAAGAGACTCGAGGCATTGTACATGAAGAAGTCTATTGCAAATAGACTTTTTGTGAAAAAGAAACTACATCAGCTAACAATGCACGAGGGAATTTCATTGAGAGCTCACATTGATGAGTTCAACAAAATCATCATAAGCCTTGAGCAACTGGGCATCAAAATTGAGGATGAAGACAAGGCCATTATCTTGTTAAGTTCGTTACTGAAGAGTTATGAGAGGTTTTTAGATACGCTGCTATATGAGAAAGAGTCTTTAATGATGAATGATGTCAAGGCATCATTGAACTCAAAAGAATCGACAAAGAGATCTAAGTCTGAGAGTGGAACAGCATTGCTTGCACAAGGAAGGAAGAGCAACCAATCAATGAGGAGATCCAATAAGTGTTTCTTTTGTAATAAGGAATGACATTTTGTGAAAGATTGTCCGAAATCAAAAGGCTAAAGAGGATGGGCTGCAATCGGTACTAAGGAAGATACCGAAGTTGTAGACACATTAATAGCCTTAAGGAGAAAGTGCGCTGGCAAATGGATACTAGATTCGGGGTGCAGCGTCCATATATATCCCGACAGATCGATATTTTTTTAACTATAAAGCCAAAAGAGGTAAAGCTCTAATGGGGAATGACATGACTTGTGAGATCATAAAAGTTGATGGCATAAGGCTGAGGATGCAATGTGGAGAAACTAAGGACTTATATGGTGTAAGGCATGTTTTTAAATTGAGGAGAAACTTGATATCCCTAGGCAAGCTCGATGAGGAAGAGTATTCGGTTAGAGCGGAAAAAGGAAAACTAAGGATAGAGAAATGACCTATAAGGTTTGAGGGTGAGAAGCACAATGGAGGGGCACTATGTGCTTACTGGGATTGCCATGAGCGGCCCAACGCGGGGTGTTGGGGTAATACAGACCACTAGACGACATCCAAACCGTACTCACCGAGGTGATGAAGGTCGAAAAGGAGTACAACGTATCCATATCCTATACAATGTGCACAAATGCCTTTGGAGACCAAAGTCACTAGTCTGGGGAAAGTTAAGTCTTTATGGAGACATAACTGGACTCAACTCTAGGTGATAGAGTATTGGTGTAGATCGGATCCCGAAACCTTCTTATTTGGAACATTTTGAATCAAAGAATGGTTTTATTGAAAATTTGGTGATTCAACAATCTTGATTGAACAAGAATTGAGATGAATACCAAAATGGAAAGTTCTAAGAAGTCTAGAATGTGTGAGACACATATGGAGAAGTTTACGACGTGTGAGATACGAAAGGAGAAGTAAAACGAAACTCGTAGACGCGAAGGAAGCAAAAAAAATGGGGAATAGGCACTGCCAGGGCTGAGCGTCGCAGCGCCCAGGACAGCACCCCAGCACTGCGGCATTGGGAGCGATCTTAGCCAGAGCTGCAGCTCCCAGAGATAAGCGCCGTGGCGCCCAGACTCATTAGAGTGTTCGTTGTGATTTCAGGATTTCGAATTTTGGAAAGTTTTGGACTTTCAAAACAAGTGGACTCTTACTCCAATAAGGAATAGGGTTAGTAGTCATGAAATACACCATATATAAACACTTGTAAACCCTTTAATTGAGATTAAGCATTAAGAAAAACTCTAAGAGAGAGGAAGAACTGGGTAGACATTAAGTGCTTGTGTACGTTAGGGTGGAACCGTTATTTAGGTGATCATTATTCATGGTAAAGAAATGGCTCACTAAATATTAAGTTTTTTTTAAGATTCTTCAAATTGAGTTTTCTTTATAAAATCTCCAAGGAGGTAATAAGAGAGGTTAAAATCCTTAAATCCACCGTGGACGTAAGCAATTGGCCGAACCACGTAAGATTGTGTTGTGCTATTTTATATTTAACTTTAGATTCTTACTATTTTGTTTGGTTAATAGGTTATTTCGCTACGCAAAGAAGTTAGAGTTATAAGTTGAACTTGAAATTATTCGCTTCAACATAACCTTGAGAGGGAGAATGGCATTTTCTCTCTCAACACCTAAGTTAATAATTTTAATTAAATTATATTTCTTTTTTGTATTTTTTATTTATCAAATTCTATTAAAATGATTTATAAAAAAAATTGTGATTTATTATTAAAAAAAACAACGCGTCAATCGTAATTAACGTTGGCACTATTCTTAAATATAATTTTTTTTCATAAAAAATAGAGAAATGATAAATTAAAAACCTATTAAAAATAGGCGAAATAAAGTTTTTGAATGAAATTTTATTAAATGATAAAAGTGTGTAAAATAAATTAGGGTTACTAATTTATTTTATTCCATAAAACTTAGAACAGCCTGACTTTTTATTTCAAATATATTTCAGGATAAAATGTTAGATTCTTAAATAAATAAATAAAAGAGGTTAAATTTATTTTTTTTATAAAAATATTTAAATTTTTTGAAATTTTAAAAAAAATAAAAAAATAACAAATTTTAGGCCAAAGCTGAGGACAAATTGTTGAAAATCTTGAAAGAAATCCAACAACACTTTATTTGCCAATTCTAATATTAAAATAAATTTTTAGAACGGCCAAATAATTGCCATGTACCTATAGATAGATAGATAATGTGTGTGAATTTAAATAAAAAGATCTCTTTAGCTTAAAACGATAAATCCATTAAAGAAGTTCTTTAACATTATTAATTACATCTAATCCTCTAGACAGTTTTAGGTTGTCTTTGTATATTACTTTTTTTTAATATATTTATATGTGTATATTAAATTTTCACGATTGATTGAGAAATATAAATTAACAAAAAAAAAGGGGGCAAGATTTACATTAGGGTTTATGGGGACCAAAATTTCTCAAGCCGATTTTTTTTTTAATATTTAATAATAAATTTTTAAGAATTTATTGTGAAAATTAGTAATTTTATAATTTGCCCTCTTCAAAATTTTGAGTCTAACATTAAAATACCGTATAATTAAATTTTAACATCATATTATTTTTTAACTTTGATATTTAGACTCTCACCTTTTAAATTGTAATTATTATTTTTAATTAATTTATAATTTTTATAATTGGAGAAGAAGAAAAAACAAAAAGTAGAGTTTTGGCTTATGCAATCCCACATTCCGACTTAGTATTCACTCCTAGTTCTACTTTGCTTCCATTTGAATCATAGTGACTTTAACACGTGGATA
This sequence comes from Ailanthus altissimus, assembly GCA_946807835.1. Classification (NCBI taxonomy): domain Eukaryota; kingdom Viridiplantae; phylum Streptophyta; class Magnoliopsida; order Sapindales; family Simaroubaceae; genus Ailanthus; species Ailanthus altissimus. The sequence continues at coordinate 1,359,094 of OX327709.1, forward strand.
AACTTTTTAAAGTTTTGGAACATGAATCATGAAAATGTAAGAAATGTATTTCAAAAAGAAAATTTAAAACATTCATTGCGATCTAACATTCAAGACCACGTGGAAAATTTCGAGGCAAAACCTTTTCAATTTTCTTGTTGTGTTTCAGTGGTCCATGCACATGATGAAACAGATTGGAGATGTAGGAATTTATGTAATTGCGGTTGCATTTCTACCAATAAAATAAATAAATTTCAATTAAATATTATTATTGAATAAATTGATTCTCTTTTATCAATTAAAAAGAATACAACAAGAGCGATAGTTTACTGGTTACAAAATGATGCACACCCAGAAAGAGGCAACCTTAATCAAAGAATTACTCAATGAACGAATTTGATTGAAGACTTTTACAAACCATTTCAAAAATTGATTTTAAATTTATAAGTAAAATAATTATCCCACCCAAATTTTTTTTTTTAAATTAGACACTTAAATTTTAAATTTTTGTTTATAAATTCAAAGTGCCTAATGAATAATATCATAGTCGGAGCTCGATAACTCCAAATGTCAATTGTAACTTTCGGTCAAAATCTTTTTCAAAAGATTTTGACCGAAAGTTACCCTCACGATCTTTTTCAAAGTGAAGAAATCAATTCCCAAAATTTAGGTCCAAGTCGATAGTCAATTCAAAAGATTTTGACCGAAAGTTACCCTCACGATCTTTTTCAAAGTGAAGAAATCAATTCCCAAAATTTAGGTCCAAGTCGATAGTCAATTGGGATTGGCCATTCAAATAGAAACACATACTACTTTGGGTTTTGAAAATTTTGATTCAATACACTACTCGATCTTTCTTAGAATCTATAAAAATACCCATAACTTTTAATTATGTGCTTTTTCGCACCAACTTCGAGGCATATGATTGTCTTAATTTTGGCTCAATTTGAGGTAACATCGAAAAATTAATGTTTTACTTGTTTAAATCAACCTTAATCTATAGTTTACACTTCGTGTTTTAGCTACCCGAACATGTGGCAAAATCATGGAATATTACGATTAAAAAAAAACAACAAAAGGGGGTCCTTAAATCATGCAAAAAGAACTGTAAGAAAGATCAAATATCATGTGAATTGTTTTATATTCAGATTCAAAGTGCAATGTAATTATGATTATCTCTTAGGTTTTATTCAACTTTTTTTTAAAAAATTAACAAGTATTCTATATTAAATTAGGCGAGTCAATATTTATTTTTTATTACTTTTCTTTATAATAATTGCCAATCGCATATTTATATAAAAAGTTAAGTAAAAGTTTAACTTCACAGAGGATTTAAATTCATTGGCAATTTTAGAAAATCAATATGTGTAAGGGTAGGCATTGATTTGGTTAAATTGAATATCAAACTAAACTAAATTAAACAATTAAATTAATTAGTTTGATTTTAATTCAACTTGATTTGATTTAAATAAACAAAGTACACTTAAAAAAAATGAAAATAAAAGTTTCTTATACTTAAATCAATTAGTTTTATTTATATAAAATTAATCGATTCAATTTTAATGTGGTTCGATGTTAAACCAAACTAAAATAAAATTTTACCGACCTTTAATTTATATAAAATATAAATTAATTTTAATTCGAGGTGATATTGAATGACGATATGTGCAGTTTATATTTTTTGAATTGCAGTTTGGGTTAAGTCGGTGGAGAATTTTTTTTAAAAAACAAAAAAACTGGTTGAAAGATTTTGATGGAATTTAAATCCAACCGGACACTATTCATTTGTCGTTTTTCTCAATTTTCTTTCAAGTTGCAGATAAAGGTTTGTACGTTTTTATGATAACGGATCAAATATTTTAAATATTATTTTAAATTACGCCGTTGGATTTGAGAATATTTAGAAGGGTTTGTGGTTTTTATATAAAAATATTATGAATTTTTTTTATTTTAATATAATAATAATAATAATATGATAAATTATTTCATTATTCTGGTAATTTGTGCAGCAGCTTGCGGCCGTCCTTGTGTGTGTGTGTGTTTTTAATAAAATCCGGACGCGGAACATCGTTGGGTCTCTTTATGGGCCTTTAAGAAACTTTATGCTCGAGCTCGAGTTTTCATAAATGCCCCTCTTAAACTATTAAATGACAAAAGCACCATTACTTCTGCCTATTGTTATAAAAATGTTTACGGGTTTTTTTTAATAAATAATTTGGGGTGCTTTTCTAATTCAGTCGACTTACCATTTTGTAACTATTTTAGTTTAAAATCACACCAAATAAACAAAAATAACTTCATCTTATACCTTTCATATACTCACATCTCTCAAAATATTAAATTGGCCTGTGATTTTTTAAATTTTCCTTAAGAAAGAATGAAAAAATAATTCAAAAATTGAATTAATTTTTTTTTATTTGATCCCGTTCGAGTTTTGAATTTTAGCTCCATTTGAAAAAATAAATTTACAAAGTACAAAAGTTAGTTTAAACTTGAACGATTAAAAGACTTTACCAACTGAGCTAATGGTAATTTTTTATTTTAAAATATATTCTATTTTATTATATTTAAACTTTAAAATATTAAAATTTAAGAAAATGCAATCTAGATTTAAAAACGAGTCTTGAGAAAATTATTTCAACCACTTAACCAACTAAGTTATAGGTAGTTTTTATTTCAAAACACATTTCATTTCTATATTTAAACTTTAAGATATTAATAATTAAAAAAAATATATAACTTGTTAGATTCGAACTCAAGACATTTATGAGGCCTATTACTCTACTTTGCCATTTAAGGATTGAGCTGAAAGTTTGTTTCTTAATTAAAACATATTATAATTTAATATATTTAAATTTAATATTTTAATAATTAAAAATGAAAAACCTACTGGATTCGAAACTACAAGAGGGTTATTTCCCCTACTTTACGAATTGAGCTAAAGTTAATTTTAAATCAAATTACATTCTAGTTTAATAGTTAAAAAAATAAACTATTTGAACTTGAGCCTAAGACTTGAGGGTGATTATTTCCTTACTTTGCCAATTGAATTACAATTAATTTTTAAAATAAAATGCATTAGATTTTTTATATACATATTTAAAATATAAATAATTAAAAAAATTGTTATCACAATCTAATTTCAATTATATGTATAATTGGACTAAAACTAAATTAGATTGAACAGTTCAATTTTTTTAATTACAAAAAGTGAACAATTTTTTATATCTCAAAAAATGAATTGAATTGATCGTTTCAATTCAAGTCACTTAGTTTCTCTAATTTTCGACTTTTTTTTATCTACTCTTAATTATAAGAATTGCATATCATTTGTTATGCATGAAAAAACATTCTAACTAAAAAAAAGCTTTTTTATTGTCTATTTAGTTTTTTTTTTATAATTAAAATAGTAAGCAAGTAACAATTTAAAAAATGTTCCAAACTGACGAATTAAAAAAAAATCCAAAAATCAAATAATTTCTCTTAAATATTTTCTCATATCTCTTTCATAGTGTAATGTTTTTTTCTTATAATAAATTTAATAGTTTTTTTTTCTAAGAACTTTAGATATGAAATTTTATTTTCCTCTCTATAATTTATTCTTTCAGTAAAATTTAAATCACTCACTCTTAATTTAAGTTGGGCTAGAAAAAAGAATTGATAATGAAGTTAACATTCAACTTTTTTTTTAAAATAAAATTTTAAAACATATTGAGAACAATTGTAAATGTATTGAATGGAAATCATTCAATAAAATTTTGTAATTTTGGTACTTATTAATTATTTTTTTTACATGTATTATTATTTGAATTTGCCCCTCTTAAAATGAATTTAGAGTGATATAACTAAATAATTTTTTTAATTATTTTATTAATATTTCATTACATCTATCGATATTTCCCATCATACATCTCTTTTTTTTTATTTATTTTAAAGCACATCTTATATGTCTGCATCCAAATTATTGGTGTGGAATCTAAGTTTTAATGTTATAAAGCAACTTGAAAATTTTGAAAGCATATAGAGAAATAATAATTCCTTTTTTTTTTAAAGCAGAAAGCGATGGGAAGCTCGATCGACTTTTCAAAAGGAATCATCGATTCTCTATTCTTTTTTTTTTTAAAGATAAATAATTGAGTTGTAATTGATCTGTTTATTTTTATCTTTTTCTCTTTTAATTTGCATATTCAATTTTAACATTCTTTAAAAAAAAAGATTTATCATTAATATTTACTGCCCCAATTTTATCTATATGGATAGAAAAGAACATATGAATTAAAAAAAGGCTCAATTTTTATTTTTTTTAAAAATCTTCAAAATTTAAAGTATGATAAAAATAAATAAATATATAGCAGAAAACTAAAAATATGCAATGAAAAACTTAAAACATATAACTCAAACATGATAAATTATACGATTGATCCAAATATATGATTATTTATACCCATAAATTTTTCATTTTATACGAGTAATAAATATCTATAAATTCATTTATTTAAAAAAAGCAAATACCTATAAATCCCTTCATTCTTTTGTTGGTTTTTCTTCCTTTGTCGTGTATTTTGTTTTTGTTTTATTTATTTATTATATATTTTCATTTCATCAATTTAGTTTTTTGGTGAATCTTGTTGGACTTTAACCCTTTTTTCGTCAGTTCTCACAAAGATTATTAATCTCCGATCAACATTTTTGTTCATTGTCGCGGCCTTGCCATCAGTTGCACTTCCACCAGCCTCGACCATTAGTTGCCCGATTCAAAGAAGTGACCAGTTGAAGCTTTTTTGATCTCAACTGAGTCCCCTGTCCTCTGCAATGCATAAGTTGACTCTTTCATGACTCCGTCAACTATCGACGGGATTCTATTAAACTCCGACAAGGCGTTGCTGCCTATATTCTCCTCCAACAAGTCTTTGGAGCCAACTGTTGCTGCCACTCACCACAGGGTATATAGCCTCTGCTTCCCAAACAATCATAGCTCATCAACAATTGAGCTCGACCCAAATCCAATGATAAGCTATTACCAACATTACTCAAGCTTCTTACAACTATTAAAGTTGAACAACTTCAATGCCATGTTATATATACTTGTTGTTGTGATGATATTTTATGTTGATTTTTTATTTTTGGTTAGTGATCGGTTGAAGTATTAAAAGGGTTAATGATTATAATTAAGAGAAGATGTTAATGATAATGTAATTGTGTTATTTATATTCACCTTATGTGGAAATGATTTTTTTTTCTTGTGCACGATGATTACACTTTTTATTGTTATTAAGAACATAGATCCCAACTGAAGGGATAATTTCATGTAATAAAGTTATATGTGTCTCTTATAATAAGAGACTTATGTTTGGGCGTATTTTAATAGTATTATCTTGTGTAACATTTTAATAATTTATCTAAATTTATACAAAAAGATTTAAAATGTAATGTTAATTTTTATATGTTTATGGATGTAAATTTTTTGTTTTATTTTTTGAATAATGTTAGCATCAGTTGTGAGTGTGTCGATTATTGTTGTTAAACCAATCAAGTCCTTCTGTTTTGGTTTTTTTTATTATATTTCAGTTGGAATTTTGTTAACACGATATAAATAATAATAAAATAAAACGATAATGCTTTAGTTATTTAGTTGGAATAAATATTTTATATTTTAACTTATATTATATTTAATGTGTTTATTATTATCAACATTGCATAATTAACACATTAAAAAAAATTAAAAAATTAATGACCGATAACAAATATTAATCATTAATCGACATCACATTAGTCGGATTACAAAGAATGAATCTTAATTTTATAAGATTAATACTATGCAAAAATAAATGTAGTAACATGGCAGCATGTGATAAGCCAGAACATGAGAGCTAGCATCAAATCTCTTTGGTTCTTTAACATTCTTGTTCTTGGGCAAAAAGATGGAACAGCTTTTGGTTAGAAGTCAAGAGTCAAGCTACATTTGGTATGCAACAAATAAAAAATAAAAAAAAATCATTAATTTTAGTTTTTTTTTTCAGTATATAATCAATTATTTTATTTTTATTTTTTAAAATATTATACATTTTAAATGATCTATAAATTATATTAATTATTTTTTGAGTGTTTAAAAAAAGAAAATGAAAACATACCTTGACGACAGAACTTATGTTTTCCGTATCAAATCTTCCCTTGCAAGTTTTTTCTTCTCATGCCATATGATTTTTTATTTTATTTTTTTATTTTATTTTATATAATCATGAAATGGGATTTAGACTCGTAATCTCTGTTAGAGTAGAAGTAAATATATTATTAATATAATTACATAATTATTGTTATTTTATCAAGTTTAAAAATGATATTATTTAAGTATTAATTTGAAAATATAACACATTATTAGATTGATATGAAAATCAAAATGCACAAAATTCATTCGTACCACTTATCAAGAATAGACCTGGCTCTATTTAGACTTTGATATTTGTGTGTGTTTTCTATAATGGATTTAATTTTATTTGAGTCCTAATTCTAAATATGTAAACAAATTATAACACATTTTATCTTAGCAGGGTCTCAAATAAAGCTTAGATACTTGGGCATGCTATAATATTAGGGCATAAATATCTATGAGTTATTCGATCTTAGTGTTAATATTAAAAAAAAAAAAAGGAATCGTATTAGAATAATACAACATATACAAAATTTTCCACATAAAATGGAGAGGTATGTAAATATAGGTTGAATTAATATATGAATGTTAATATAATAAATTAGAATGAATAACATGAATTATGTGACATTTAGAAAGTTTATATGTGTATCTTTTTTTTTTTTTAAAAAAAAAAGGTTTGAATGGAGATGAAAAATCTCACATTTTAAAATATTAACTCTTATCCTATAATTTTACTACAATTTGAGTGATTGTGAATAATATTGTTACTCTTTATATTAATGTGTCAATTATAAATTAACTCTTTGATAATATTTAATAATGACATAAGTTATTATAATTAATTAGTAAACAGTTTGCGTGTACTCTAATGTAAAGGTTTCAAATCTAAATTTTTCGTTCTCTTAAATGTAAAATTAATAATAAAAATAAATGATAATTTTAATTTGGATTGATAACGAATAAACCTTATGGTAATTATATATCTCTACTAATATTAAGGTTTTGAGTGAAAATATAAAAGTTGAATAATTTTTATTTTTTCATTATTGTATATTTTTATTATTTGTAACTAGCCGGTAAAATTATTGATGGTTCATCGAAATAAAATATTTGCATAAATTTGCTCGTAGAAGAACATAAAAATGAAAACAAAAATTTATATCTAACCTCGGATAAACAAAAACAAACTCAATATTCTTCACCAAAAGTAAATATTTATTAAAAAAAAAAGAAGAAATTTCAAGTTTGGAAGCACAAGTGGACCATGACGTTTCATGTGTGAACCCAGTGGACAAAAGCTTGATGCCTTTCCAGGCAAGATAGGCAGCCTGTAAGAAATTATTAGTGTGATTGTTAATTTATTATTATTGTGAAATTAGAAATATCGTTCACCGACAGAACATGGCGTGGATTTTTGGAGTTGACACGTATTTACACACAAGCCCACGCTCATGTGTACGTATTCTTTTCATCTAATTTTTAATTAATTTATTTTTTAAAAATCTTTTTATTATTAAAGATAAGAATATATTTATCTTTCTAATTTAGTCCGTTATTTAAATTTATTTTTTATTTTAAATTATTTAAATTTATCTCTCTTCATTAGTCTAATTACCGTTAGATATTACTGTTAAAGGGTGGCACATTCAGAATATAATAGTTTATTTTTAAATATAAAATTGTCGAAATAATAACTAACTTGATAAAAACGAAGTCCGTCTATAGAAAAGTGAAATTAAAATTACAAACTATATATACTTTAAGGACAATTAAAACAGTATAAGATGTTTGTAAATAATAATTCAATTAACTAATTGAAATAAAAGTTAAAGTTAGGGGGATCCACTCTTAACATATGAAATATGAATATATTTAACTTTTTTTATAACTCAATTAGAATCTTCACACAAATGAGATTTTAATCGGAATACATAACAATTAAAGTTTATTACAATTTATATATTAATTAGTATTTATTTCTTTTAATTATTATACACCAAATCTTGTAAATGGGTTCAAGTATTTATTATGCCAATCTTTATATTTGTCTACAATAAATCAAGACTCCCACTTTATAAGAAATGATATCTACGCCAAATCTTATAAATGGTTTTAAGTATTTATTGTGCCAACTATAAAAATTATCTATAATAAATCAAGATACACCACTTTACAAGAAATAATATTAATATTACAAATAAAATAAATATATCATATATAAATTTGCAAAACATAAGAATGAAACATTAAATTCATGAATAATAATTAAGTATATATTATTATCCTGCCAAGAGTTTCACCCCTTCATCTTAGCATAAAAAAATTTACTTGGATATAATAAAATTAAAGTAAAAGAAAAGAAATGGAAGAAGAAATAACATGACTTTAGAATAGTAAACAAAAGAAATAATATTACAAAGAGATAATACAAAAGACAAGTATTTTAAACTAAAATCTAGTTCTCTAATTACATGCTTTGGGCATACACAAGCCACATATTTATAGAAAAATATGAATAAATTAAAACAAATAAGGAGAGAACCACTTAGATTATAAAAGTAAAAAAGGGTGGCAAATAATTTGCATTGATTATCATTAATGCACCTAATTGATTGTCCAATTTGAAATTGATATGGTCTAATTGAGCTGTCATCTAAAATATCAAAGTTGTAGATAAGTCTCTTATCTTTTCAAATTGAGTTGTCTCATATGTATTAGATACATATTTCTATAGTTATGGGCTAAATACTGATGATTATTTGGATTAGGCTTGTACTGCAGATCAGTTCTGTTCTAGACCAATTTCACCATTTAAATGCTTGAATTTAAAATGTCTTGGGAAATACATATGTTAGCCCATTGAGTCAGATCTTCATAGGATCAAGAATCACTCTAATTGGTTTCTTAGGTAAAAAGTTATGTCTATTTTACCAAACCTACTACAAAACAGTTAAAAGCTAATTATGTACAATATTTTAAACATACTTAAGTTAGAAGGGGTTTAAAGACACTAGTAATACAAAATAATGATATAAAACCCTTATTAAATATGTAATTTCAAGTGTTCATCACATCCCCCTAACTAGTTTATTACTAGTCCCTAACAATTTAAGCATAAATAAAATTTGAACATTACCTAAATATTTCAAACAAAATGTCAGTTCAAGATCACAATTACTATTAAGGTTATTTCAATTATAACTTTCAAAAATTTTTGTGTGTGTAAATTAAGCCAAAACTTTCTTACCATAAACTACAACATATATATAGCCTTAATTTTTTCTCCAAGTAAAGCTTCAACTCCATATCCTCATAGGTGAATAACTGTTTAACATGTTAAGATTTTACTCATAGAGTTGAAAAACAGATAATCGCTCAAGAAAATATTACATTTAAGGATAGACAGACAACTTAATATTGATCTAAAGATATAAAAATTAATTATTCAGAGTCAAACCATTCTTTTCGTATGTTTGCTTCGGGACTTTAATTATTTTATGCGAATCGTATTAATAAAGAGTCATATGATAATTATTTTCTGATGACTTTTATTTTTTAGAATTGAACGAAAACTTTATTGAACTGAATTGGCTTCTTTTTTTTTATATATTCTTTTTTTTTTGCTTTATTTTTGTGTGTTTTTTTTAAAGACATAAATAATCATTACAAAATAAGAACAATTTCTCACCATAATTTTTTTTATTATCCTTCAGCTAAGCAAACAAATCATTCCCTATCTCAAAGAATGTCATTCCAAATAAAAATCCATTTCAAAAGATCAATGGAAGTTCTTAAGCTATTATCTCAAACATCTCCACTCACTCACAAAAGAGATGTGAGTTTTGAAAAGAATATGTATACTTAAACATGAAAATTCTCTTGTCTATATATATTGAATCATCCATCTTATTACAAGGCTTAATATTGTGCTCAAGAAATAATTTCAGAAGTTATTCTTTAATAACCTAAATAGAAAAAATGATTTAAACTAAACAATTTCGAAATCATATATCAGTAGTAAAACAAATTTATTTTCGCAAGAGTTTTCAAAAACTTAAGCAATAAACAAATATATATAAAATACATTAAAAATAAACCAATTAAAATGTGTTTCGAAAGTTCAGTAATGTACTCTTTACTCTGCCATTCTAGAACTAGAACGTGTCTGAAGAATGCATAAATAAACATTTTATTCACACCATTCATAAAAAATATTTTAGAGAACAAAGTGATAACAAAAAAAAAAAAAATTAACACTAACATTATATACCAACTCTCTTCCCCTAACCAGATTGAGACACTGTCCTCAATGTCAAAATATAGAGAAAGTAGAGTATAGAAGATATCACTTGAAACATCTTTTATTGAAAATAAAACCTGTAACAAAATAAAACAAGCCATACAAAATGCTTAAAATTATATAAAAGTAGATAGGTTACAGACGAATCGTCAAATCTATCTTGTGTTTCTTTTCACTGTCATCAGTATACCAATCTATCTAACGCATTATTGGATCAGATAGAGATGTAAAAGTTTATAGTTCATGGAGTAATTGATCAACAGTTGAAGCAGAAATAAGGATCTGTAGTGCTGCAGATGAGAGGAACTATTTTTCCACCGTATAGTCAAGAAAAGATAACAACTCATTATAAAAACCATCAACATTTAACAAACCAATGTGATTTTTGGTAGATTTATAATTGTGTCCATGAACAGTTTGAAATTTTTTCTCCAATGTTCTGAAACCTCCAGGTAGAACTATGAAGACATCAGCATTCCGAAGCATAAGAGACATTCGCTCATGCATTGATGATACCTATAACACATATCCAATTATTTTTTCTACAATATTTTTAACAGTTAAAGCTTTTGGTATGATACCCAAAACTCGACTGTCTTTATTTTGTGCAGCTGTTGCCACATATTCTATTAATCCAAAACTACCTCCCCTATATACTAAATGAATTTTTCGTTTAGCTAACACCTTACTAAGGGTTTCTGCTGCTTTTTCAAACTCTTTAATTTTTTCAGGGCTAAATCCATAAAACACATAAATTTTATGAATTTATGAGTTGATGTTCTTTCCATTATTACACTTACCATCTCTCCTGAATAATTTTGAGTTTGTATAAATATACAGAAATAATGCAATGTATTTATAGAGTCAAAAGGTGTTGTAAAGTTAAGTCACATGGGTTGTTGGCTTAAAATGTAAAATTTTTGAAATCGATTATGGGTGATTGGTTGTTGGAAAAGACGTTTGAGTTTGAAATGAAACATTTAAGAATAACAGCTACAATAAATATGTACAAGTAGTTATGATTGTGGCTTATATCTTTCTCTAGTTTTACGTCCAGTAACGGCTTAAACGCCCTCTATAGATTGGGGATAGGCTTTCCATCCAATTTTATTATAAATTGGCAAATAAGATCTTTTAAAGTCAGATTCTCGAGACTGTACCGCTCATGTTCTTTTGGAAATATGTCCTATAATTCACTAATTACAATATGCACATATCCATTAGGATGCGTCTCAAGAGTCGATAAGATATCATCTAAAGACTCCTTACTTAGGCCATCCTTAATAAACCTAATTTTATCTTCGCGATTTATAGACACCATTCCTAAAGTGCGACAACGTGTATTGCAAGTCATGCATACACACTTGTAACAAACGCTTAATCGTTTTACTCTTCATTTTTTTGCAAAAGATGTTTTACCTAAGCTAGACATGTAAGAAATTATTGACTCTGAAAACTCACATGTCAATCGAATTTTGGCTTCAATTAACCAACGTACATCAACAGGTATATTCATAATCATTAATAACCTTAATCTTTCACATATTGCTTGGTAAATTTTCTTTAAGGTATTTTGAGGCAATAAGGGAAAACACATTTTTAAATTCTTTAGAATGTCATCCATTTTTTTAAAAAATGGGGAAGAAGATGAGGTATCAGTAATTATGGGAAGCTGATAAAACTGACTTGAAATGTCACAGAGTACCGTTATCCATCACTTAATTGGGGTGCAAAATACAATTTTAACAAAAATACTAAATTAACCTGCAAGTAAAAATAAAAAAATAAAGTTAGAAGAAGAATAAATATATATATATGTAAATATGTAAAATAAAGATTAATTGCTCTCGTAACAAGGGTCAGACAAGGACACAAATTCTTCATGAAAAGCTTGATTTTTTAGAAACGGCTTGAGTTTTTGCTCATTTACCTTAAACACATTACCATTCCTAGAATTTTCAATGTTAATTGTTCCATAAGGATATACATGTTTCACAATAAAATGGTCACTCCATATTGATCTTAATTTTTCAGGGAATAAGTGAAGTTAAGAATTATAAAGTAAAACCTTCTGACCAACATCAAATGTTTTTCTTTGAATTTTTTGATTATGAAAAGCTTTGATTTTAGCTTTATAAAATTTTGAATTCTCATATGCATCATTTCTCAATTCTTTAAGTTCATTTATTTGTAATTTACGTATCTGTCCAGTAGAATCAAGAATTGCGTTGAAAGTTTTAATAGTTCAGTAAGCTTTATGCTTAATTTCTACAGTAAGTGACAAGGTTTTTCATAAATTATCCTATAAGGAGATATACCTAATGAAGTTTTAAAAGCAGTTTTATAAGCCTACGGGCATCATTAAGTCTTAAAGACTAATCTTTACGATTTGGGTTTACAATTTTTTGTAAAATTTGTTTTATCCTCCTATTTGCTAATTCAACTTATCCACTTGTCTAAGGATGCAACTTTATGAGTAATACTATATTTTTTCATTAATGTTTCAAATAGCCTATTATAAAAATGCTTATCCCTATCACTTATAATGGCTCAAGGGATTCCAAATCGACTTAAGATATTTTCTTTCAAAAATTTCATGACTATTTTATAGTCATTATTTTGACATGGAATAGCCTCAATCTATTTTGAGACATAATCTACTGCGACTAAGATATACATAAATTTAAATGATAGTGAAAATGGTCCCATGAAATCTATCCCGCAATAATAAAAGATTTCAATAACAAGAATGAGGTTCAAATGCATCATGTTTCATTTTGAAATGGATCCCAATTTTTGACAATTTTTACATGTTATAGCAAAATACATGTGTATCTTTAAATAAAGTGGGCTAATAAAATTCACACTGCAAGATTTTTGCAACTGCTTTCTTTTGATGAGAAATGTCATCCACATGCTTTAGAATGACAAAATTCAACAACTCTACTTACCTAATTGTCGGGTATACATCTTTCAAATATTTGGTCGGGACAATATTTGAAGTGATAAGGATCATCCCAATAAAACTTTCTTATATCAGTTAAATTTTTTTTTTGTCTTGAACATTCCGTTGAGGTGGTATTTTTCCAGTTACAAGAAAATTAACAATATTAGCATACCAATGCATTGTAACAGTAGAAAATAAAAATTCATCTGGAAAAGAATCATTAATAGGTGTTATTTCTGTTGATGAATTTGGTGCGATCTTGATAAGTGATCTGCAACAACATTCTCAGCTCTATTCTTATCCTTGATAGTGATATTAAATTCTTGATGCAATAGAATCCATCAAATCAGTCTTGGTTTTACATCATGTTTTGACATTAAGTACGTTACAGCAGCATGGTCAGTAAACACAACAGTTGAAGAACCAATTAAGTGAGAATGAAATTTGTATAATGCAAATATTATAATAAGTAGTTCTTTTTCATTTGTTGTGTAATTCATTTGTGTACTGTTTAAAGTTCTACTCTCTTAATAAATTACATAGGATTTATCTTTCTTTCTTTGTCCCAATACAACACCAACAGCATAGTCATTAGCATCACACATGAGCTCAAAAAATAAAAACCAGTCAGGAGATTGTATGATAGGAGCAAATGTTAAGAGATCAATTAATTTTTCAAACGAATTTTGACACTCTTGAGTCCACTCAAATGATACATAATTTGCTAAGAGGTTACAAAGAAGTTTAGATATAGCACTAATTTTTTTGATGAACCTCTTATAGAATTCAGCATGTCTTAAAAAAGATCAAACTTCTCTGACCGATTTTTGTGGAGGCAAATATGTAATGAATTTGACTTTTACCTTATCTACTTTAATTTTTTTAGAAGACACTACATGTCCTAAAATAATTCTAGAAGTAACTATATAATGATATTTTTTTCAATTCAACACAATACTCTTTTCTTCACATCTTTTTAAGACATTTTCAAGACAATTATTAAAAGAATTTTCAAACACAGTTAAATCATCCATGAAAAACTTCTAAATAAAGCTCAACTATGTCACTAAAATTGCTTAGCATACTTCTCTGAAATGTTACTGGGGCATTACAAAATTCAAAAGGTATTATTTTAAAAATAAATGTCTCAAAAGGGCATGTGAATGTAATTTTTTCTTGGTCCTCAAGTGCTATAAGAATTTGATAATAGTCAGAATAACCGTCTAGAAAACAATAATAGTCTTTTCTTTTGCCTTATCCACTTCAATTCCTTTAGAAGACACTACATGTCCCAAAATAATTCTAGAAGTAATCATGTAATGACATTTTTCTCAATTCAACACAAGACTCTTTTCTTCACATCTTTTTAAGATATTTTCTAAGTTTTCAAGACAATTATCAAAAGAATTTTCAAACACAGTTAAATCATCCATAAAAACTTCTAAATAAAGCTCAACCATGTCATTAAAAATGCTTAACATTCTTCTTTGAAATGTTGTTGGGGCATTACAAAATCTAAAAGGCATTATTTTAAAAGTAAAGGTTCTAAAAGGGCATGTGAATGTAGTCTTTTCTTGATCCTCTAGTGTTATAGAAATTTGATAATAGCCAGAATAACCGTCTAGAAAGTAATAGTAGGGATGTCCTGCTATTCTTTCTAATTTTTTTGTCAATGAATGGTAAGGGAAAATGGTATGTTCTAGTGGCCGAATTCAACTTCATATAATCTATGCATATTCTCAAACTAGATGAGACTCGAGTTGATATTAACTCACATTTTTTATTTTCAATGATTGTGATTCTAGAATTTTTAGTACTACCTGAGTATGACTTACCCACTTACTATCTGAGATAGGATAGATGATTCCTACTTCATGTAATTGAGAACTTTAACTCTCACTACCTTTTTTATATGTGGATTTAATTTCCTTTGAAGTTGTTGAAAATTTTTGGCATTATCCTCTAAGTATATTCTATGTGTGCAAATCAAAGTATTAATGCCATTTATGTCTTTTAAAGTCCACCAAATTGTATTTTTATACATTTTTAATAATTCAATTAATTTACTTTCTTGTTCGCTTATGAGTGTAGAAGAGATTACCATTAGGTAAGTTTGTTTCTCTCCAAGAAATGCATATTTCAGTCCTTCAGGCAGAGGTTTCAACTCCAACTTTGAAATTTCATTTTGTTTATCCTTATTTTCTCATAATTCTTCAAACTTTGATTTCCATCATTTGTTTTCAATCACCTATATACAGTCAAGTTAAAAATATATGTAAGAGATTTCAGGATCTAATTGTATATTTGACTCAAATGAATTTATTAAATACATTTTTAAGGGATCGGTAGAACTCTTTTTTTTAATACAATCCTCCACAATCGTTTCAATCATGTCGGTTTCTTCACTTTCATCCTCTCTCTCATGTGGTTGCTTACACATATTGAAATCATTGAGCTTAAGTGTCATGTTTTCAAATGAAAACTTCATTACTCCATTCTTACAATTAATCAAAGCGTTAGAAGTTGCTAAAAATGGTCAACCCAAAATAACAGGTATTGGATTACATTATTTAATAGGTTTTGTGTCTAAGACAATAAAATTTACAAGATATATAAATTTATCAACTTGAACTAAAACATCTTCCACTATCCCTCTTTGTACTTTTATTGATCTATCGATAAGAAAAAGAGTTATAGAAGTTGATTTTTACTCATCGTGATTGAGCTGCTGATAAACTGAATACGGTAGTAAATTCACATTAGCACCAAGATCAAGTAAGGCTTGTTCAATTTTATGACTTTCAATAATACATAAAATTGTAAGACAACTAGGGTCTTTATATTTCAAAGCATTATTGTTCTGAAGAATGTCACTTACTTGTTTAGCTAAAAATGCTTTATTTTTCACATTTGGTTTTCTTTTTACTGTGCATAAATCTTTCAAAAATTTTTTATAAGAGAGAACCTATTTAATAGCATCCAATAAAGGAATATTAACTTTTATCTACTTAAAGATTTTAAAATTTTCAGGATTGTGATTCATCTTCTTAGTATTACGTAATGCATAAGAAAATGGAAGGGGAGGTGAAGGTTTGGTATTTTCTTCATTAGGTGTAGGTTTAACGTTTTTCTTACCCTTAGAGATTGATTCATCGTTCTCATGAGGTTTAGGAATGTATTTTTCAACAATTTTACCATTCCAAAGAATGGTAACCGCTTTAACTTGATCTATGTGTTGGCTTCTTGAACTACATATATTTGAGTTATGTTGTCCTTTGGGTTTGGTTGTAGTTAAGAAGAAAATTTTATTTTCTCATGAATGTTCAGTGTAGATGCAAATATTGTAAGAGTATCTTTTAAATTAGCAAATATTTGAACATTTTGAGAATTAATAGACTCTTGCTTTTCAATGAATGCATGCAAAGTTTCTTCAATATCTTTCTTAGGAGGTGGCACATATGGTGCATAACCTTGATGGTTTTGAAAATTTTGGTGTGGTTGGAAAGGTGGTTGTGAAGCCTGTGCTTGAGTGTCATTCCCCAAACTAAAATTTGGATGATTTCTCCATCAAGGATTATAGATTTGTGAATATGGGTTATTGTTTAACTGCTTGAACATGTTTAGAACATTGCCTTGTTCATGGAGACATTCCCTAAATGCAGGCAAAGTTGAGCAATAACTGGTAGAGTGATCATGGATTTCACAAATGTTACACACAATTTCTTGAACAAATTTTAATTGTCCACTCTTTTTCATTTCTAAGGTTTCAACTTCTAGGTAGGGATACTAATTTAGCTTGAAGGTCATGATTTTTCCTAAGATGATAAATACCCCAATAGATGTAGTGGTTTGATATTTGCTAGGTGCCTCACAGGTACCAGTAGTGTCCTAATTGTGAGTATTTTTTACTAGTAAGTCTAGATAGGTCATTGCCTCTTTTGGGTCTTTGTCCTTAAATGTTTCATTACACATCATTTCTACTATTTGCCTAACTTGGGGTGTTAAACGCTCACAGAAATTTGAGACTAATCTCCATGTTTCAAAGTCATGATGGAGACAGATATTAAGTAATTCTTTATATCTTTTCCAATATTGGTAAATAGTCTCTCCTAATTTTTGGGCAAAAGTTATAATTTGTCTTTTGAAAGAATTTGTTCTATGAGAAGGAAATTTTTTTTTTTCCAAAAATTGTTGTTGCATCTCATTCCATAAAGAATGAATCCTGGCCTAAGGTTTTGTAACCATATTTTACCTTTATCTTTTAAAGAAAAAGGGAAAATCTTAAGTCGAATTGTTTTCATGCTAAAATTTTGGTCATTATACGTGTTACACACTTCTTTAAATTCTCTTAAATGTAGATAAGGGTTCTTTGCATTTAAGCCATGAAAAGTGGATGAAAGTTGGATAATGTCAGGCTTAAAATTAAAATGTGTTGCATTCGGAGGAAAAATTAAGTAAGATGGTGCACCGGTTCGTGTAGGGTTCATGTAGTCTCTAAGTGTCCTAGGTCGGTTATGGTCATTATGTTGGGACTGATTGTCCCCTGGGTATATGAGTCCCTTAATTTAATTTTCGGTCATTGTGTTAATTGGTGAAGAATGAGAAGATGAAGGAGAATCCAACAAATAATCAAAGAAAGTTTCGAAATTATCTTTCACCAAACGATGAGAATTAGAATCTCGAAACCAACAGCTCATATAAAGAAATAAAACAAAATATAATAACAACAAATAATACAAATAAGAGAAAATAAAATAAAATAATAAACATAGACAAATAAAATAAGTAAAACTAAAATTAAAATAAAATAAAGATAAATAATTAAAAGTTAGATTAATAATGTTAAATTATTCAATGTTAGATTATATAATAAAACGTTGATAAATAAATAGTAGGAGGTTTAGCCTTCCATAAAAATAAAACAAAAAAAAAATGTTAATTTCACTTCCATGGCAACGACGCCAAAAACTTGACATGTCCAAAATATAAGAGTTTATTCCCAAGTGCAGGATTATCGATGTAATAAATAATTATGTGAGAATGGGATCAATCCACATGAATGTAGAATTAAAATTATAAATTATATTTACTTTAAGGATAATTAAAACAATATAAGATGTTTGCAAATAATAATTTAATTAACCAATTAAAATCAAATGTAAGGTTAGGGGGATCGGAAGATATAACAATTAAAGTTCATCATAATTTATATATTAACTAGTATTTATTTTGTTTCAATTATTATACACCAAATCTTGTAAATGGGTTTAAGTATTTATTATGCCAATTTTAATATTTGTCTACAATAAATCAATACTCCCACTTTATATGAAAGGGTATCTACGCCAAATCTTGTAAATGGTTTCAAGTATTTATTGTTCCAACTATAAAAATTATCTATAATAAATCAAGATGCACCACTTTACAAAAAAAGGTATTAATATTACAAACAAAATAAATACATCATATATAAATTTGCATTACATAATAATGAAACATTAAATTCATGAATAATAGTTAAATGTATCTTATTACTTGGCCATGAGTTTCACCTTTTCACCTTAGCATAAAGAGAAATACTTGGATATAATAAAACTGAAGAAAAAGAAATGAAAGAAGAGATAACATGATTTTAAAATAGTAAACAAGAGAAATAATATTACTAATAGATAATATAAAGACAAGTGTTTTAAACTAAAATCTAGTTCTCTAATTACATACTTTGGGCATAAAATGGCCACATATTTTTAGAAAAACATGGATAAATCAAGACAAATGAAGAGGGAACCTCTTAGATGATAAAAGTCAAGAAGGGTGGCAAATAATTTGCATTGATTATTATTAATGCACTCATTTGATTGTCTAATTTGAAATTGATGTGGTCCGATTTAGCTGTCGTCCAAAACATTAAAATTGTAGATAAGTCTCTTATCTTTTCAAATTGAGTTGTCTCATATGTATTAGATACGTATTTCTATAGTTATGGGCTAAATACTGATGATTGTTCGGATTGAGTCTGTACTGCAGATCAGTTCTGTTCTAAGCCATTTTCACATTTTAAACACTCGAATTTAAAATACCTTGTGAAATATAATATGTTATCCTATTGAGTCAAATCTTCACAGAATTAAGAATCATTCCAATTGGTTTCTTAGGTAAAAAGTTATGCCCATTTTATCAAACCTACTACAAAATAGTTAAAAGCTAGGTACAATATTATAAACATACTTAAGTTATGGAAGTTAAAGACTATAGTAATACAAAATAATGATATAAAACTCTTATTAAGTATGTAATTTCAAGTGTTCATCAAAGGGCAAAATCGTAACTTAATAAAAAAATTCATATAGTTTGACACGTGTCAAATGATTATAAATTATGAAATAAATAAATAAATAAAACTCTACTCTGGACTACCACCATTAGAGCAGACATTCGACGGTGGCCTACCATCGTCGACTATCGGACTCCGACCATAAAAGTGATCAACATTTATATAATCGGACTCTATTTTTTGTGATCTACACAATGGTGGGATCATTTTTTATCAAAAAAAAAATCAGAAGACGATCAAATACGCAATAGGAGCCATGGGAGGCAGCAGCTACCAGTAGTGCACGTTAATCGGAGAGACGGTGGCGTACACCACCGGCACTGTTGGCTAAATCGACAGCCGATCTATCTAAGGGTACCGACAGTGCATGTCATCACCATTTTGGTTAACGTGCACCACTATTCTCGTAGAGAAAGGCGGTAGCCACAGTAATGCACGTCAATCGGAGCAGTTATAAAGTGCACTGTCGACATTGTTGGCAAGATTAACTGCCAATTTGTCCAACGGTGTCAGTGGTGCATGTCACCGCCGCTCCGATTGACATGCACCACCGGTGGCCGCTACCTCCCATGACTCTCATTGTGTATTTAGTCATCTTTTAATTATTATTTTTATATAAAAAATGATCCCACTATTGTATAGTTCACAAACTATTGAGTCTAATTATATAAATTTTGATCATTTTTTTTGTCAAAGTTGAGTGGGTGACGGTGGCAAGCCGTTGCCGAATGTCTGTGCCAATAGAGGATTTATTTTTTTAAATAATTTATTATTAAAATTGAATCTATCAAAATGTGCCATGTGTCTATTTTTTTTTATTAATAACTAATCATTTATTAACACGAGAACAGTTAAATTTTTTTTGATGATATGTCAACCACTTTAAACATTACAACACATGCCTATAATCATCATAGATAAAACAGACATTGTACGAAAATAACTACATTTCTGTCAAACTTAAAACAACTAACTAATGAAGAGGAACAAATCTGGATAATTTATTATAAGAATGATAAAATTGGGTAATAAATCAAATTCGAGAGATAAATATGTCTTTATCCCTTTATTATTATAATTACATGACAATGCTAGTGATTAACTATTAATATTTTTAATTAATGCCAGTTCCTATCATCAATTACAATTTCGATTTAAAATTGAGTAGAGGTCCCTTCTAGATTTTGTTCATTAAGTTGATAAATTAATAATGAAATGATTGAGGTGTATTTTAATTTTGGAATCTTAATGATGCATTGGAAATAGTGTACTATTTCTTGGTCGAACGGTGAATAACATTGGTTCTTAGCTTAGAGGCTAAGATTCGAGTCTCTTTTATATATAAGTAGATGTAGATTTCTTTGATTTTTAATAAAAATAAATTTAGCATTTCTTGAGTCAATGAATATTATTATTATATGTATTGGTAGATGTTTAATTGTAAATATGAGTAGATTATTGTAAAATTTAAAAAATAATAATAATATCTTGTGAATAGAGTTAAAAGTTGTAATTAATGAGATAACATCACATTGTCATGTCTCAACTTCTCTTTCTATTAACCTTAACATGTATATATGAATATATTAAAAATGGTGGAGAATCGAGTTTGAGATAGATATTTTAAAATTTTTATTTATATATGTTTTAAAAATAAAATATTAAATTTTTTAAAATTTTTTGTATATTCAAAATTTTATTAATAAAATCTTCTCTAGTGAATATATACTCTTAATAAATAATAGATTTTAAGCGAGTTAAATGAATATAAAAAATATAAAATTATAACTTTAATTTAAAATAAAATTTGTAAAATATGCCGATAAAAAATATGTCATAAACTTAAATTCACAAGTACAACAAGACAAGACATAATAGTTATAATTTGATCAATATTTGAAATAGTCTCTAAAGAAGAAATAAAAAGTATAAAAATAATCAATCCAATAAAAAATTAACAAAAACCTATTAGTTATGAACCTAGGGGCAAGTTCGTAACTAATATTGCTTTAAAATATTAAAATTTTAAGAATCCAACACTAAATTTAAATATTTTTAAGAACAGAGAATTAAAGATAATAAAGTAGTATGACGATGTTTTTATAAGAGGTATGAGTAGGAACAATGGATGAATTGAAGAACGAGAGAGTGGCATGACAATGTTTTTATGAGAGGTAAGAGTGGAACAATGAATAAATTGAAGTATGAGATGAAAATCGCCTTTTTAATCTTTCATTCTCAAGCTATAATAAAATAATATTTTTGGTATATTAAAAAAATAAATTAAATATATAAATATTCATGGATACCCGCACAAAACTTCTACACATTCCAAATCAATTTTAAACTTTATTAATTCTTTTTTATGTAATTGAATTTTAACAAATTTGTGAATCATTTTTTCATTCTTATAATAGAATGGTATTTGTAAAATGTAAATAAAAATAATAATAGAATGCTCTAGTGTAGACGCTGCACAATTTGTTGTATAAACATATTGAAATTGCCTTGTTTTAAAAATATTTACACTTTAACAAATTTTATATATAAACAAAAATGTTTTAATAAAACTATACCGTTCATCTTATGATAAGCAACAATAACAATAGCGTCATTTTATAGCCCCTTATGGATAGAGTTAAAATGGTGAATTAACTCTATTTTAAAATTTGCTTAGGAAGGAAATGATGTAAAACAATATATATTGCAAAATTCATTTGTTACAAATTGAATTTGAATTGCCAGTGTTGTTATATAGCTCACTACCCAACTAACTTTTCAAAAACAATTACAGTTGCAGATCATAAATGTGACTCAAAACATAACAAAGAATGCAAGGGCATTAATGTAAAACTTACCAATGGAGTGGTTTATTACTTAGATTATATAACTTTTATTTTTTACCTAGGAGATTTTTTTTATTTCAGAGCAAGCAAATTATTATTATTTAGATGCTACGCAACCATGTTATATGATTATCATTGTTATTATTATTATTATTTATAAAAATATTAATTAAAAATTATTGAAATATAATTTTGAGAACAAGTCAAGTGTTAAAATACGCAAGGAACGAAGACAAATGCGAAAGAGGCGAAAGATGAAGAGGCGGTGTCTAGGTGTGGGTGCTGCGACATCCAAATCAGAACTTGAACGCCACGACGCCAGGTGATCAGTGCCGCAGCGCCCAGGCAGAAAACACCCAGCGCTGTGGCGTCCAGCGAGATTAGAAGTTTCTCATTTTCTTGCGTTTCTCACTTGTTTGATGACTCTCACACGTTTAGGGTAAAAATAAGATGTCCTAAAACTTATATAAAAACTCTTTATTAACTTATAAACACATATTTGTGATAAGCTAACTAAGAAATTTTTATAATTAAACTTTTTTTGTGATTTTTAATGAGAAAAAATTTATAGATTGTAAGAGATAGTTTTTCTTTATGAGTTTTTATTGTAAAAGGTATATTTTGTAAGTGTCTTCAAATTCAATAATAAGAGTGAGTGATTTTAATTCGCCGTGAACGTAGGTAAATTATCAAACCACGTAAAATTCGATGTGTTCTTCTTCTACTATTCTCTTTTTAATTCCTTAATTACTTATTTTTTATTATTTACTTAGATAATATTATTTATTTGTGTGCTTCTGCTTCAATAATATCAATTAAAAGATATAATTATTATTAAATTATGATTATAATAATAATTTTAAATATAAATATTATCAAATAAACACTTATTTAAATGACTTAGTGGTTAAGAATTTTTGGTAACTAAGAGCAGTTTTAAATATTATTATTGTCAAATAAACACTTACTTGAATGAAATAATGATTAAAAGTTTAAAATTTATTATTTTTTCATTAAAGCGGAGAACTCAATTTCGAATTATATTTTTAATTTATTCGGAAGCCTTTATTCAATTCTAATTAAAATACTGGAAAATTCAAAACAGCTTATATATATATAATTTTTTTAACAGAAACAAATATTTTGATTAGTAGATTAGCCATGCCAAGCGAAGCTGAAATTGAAAATATATTTAAAAAACAAAATCTTCAAGGGGCACATTTGGCATTTGGCAAGTACATTGAACCCACAATGTGCAGGCGACAAAAAAGATGCTGTGCAAATGGCAACACATGGCGGTGATACCAAGCAATAATGTCAATGGTTGGGCTCTTTATCTTTTTTTGTCTGTGATGGGGCTGTCCAATGAAAATGCATCACAGACCACACATTACTAAAACAAGCAACAATTTTCA
This sequence comes from Ailanthus altissimus, assembly GCA_946807835.1. Classification (NCBI taxonomy): domain Eukaryota; kingdom Viridiplantae; phylum Streptophyta; class Magnoliopsida; order Sapindales; family Simaroubaceae; genus Ailanthus; species Ailanthus altissimus. Next base: position 1,383,066 of record OX327709.1, read on the forward strand.
CTCACCGGCAGGTGACAAGCAGTAAAACCTCGTTAGATCTGCACCGTAGAATTTCATCCGATCTTGGATCCTGAAACTGTTAGAAGGTGACACGTACGACTTGTGGTACTGTAAAACGGTACTTTGGGGTCCCACGCGGAAAGTGCTTGACAACGCAATGAAGCCGGTAGGTGGGAAATTGTGTAAGATGAAGTAGAATCTTAGGGGCATTTCAAATTATAAAATATGGTTAATATTTACGGACTTTGCCACTATCTTCTTGTTGAGCTTTGTTCACGCTATATATATTTTAATTTTTAAAAACAAATTATCGCAAATCTCTCCTAAAAATCACCATATATTTCTTCAAAAAAAATCACCATATATTTCTTCAAATTTTCAAACAAAATATATTATATATAACTAATAAAATTTCTATAAAAATAAAAATAACAAAAATTAAGATGGTCCAATAATTAAAATTTCTCATACCCTCATCTTCAAATTCGAGATTCAAACCATAAAAATAAATTTAAACTTTGTTACATGGGATTGATAAAATAATTGACGTCGGAATGTACAAGTGGTATTGTTTCAAAAATCTTTGATGGTAGTGTTGTCAAAATTTCCTTTTGATTTGATATGTTGTTGGTTGAAATAGGAGACCAAGGTCTTTATGATGGTGTGGGGCAATTTTAATTTGATGCCAATCTTTGTGCAATTATGTGAACCTAATTCTTTGTCATTGATATATCCCATCTTTATTTATTCGCAAATGCAAAATCTATATTCTCAAGTGATAAATCTAGTGTGAAAGCAGGAATTAGTTGTTATAGCTTATGGTCGGTTTTGCTAAAAATGATTAGTTTATATTTATTACCATATGATTATCATATAATTAGTAAAAGGGTTGGCTCAAATGATCAAGTTCATGTTTGATTACACAAAATTTGGGGCCGAATTCTAATGGGTACCTTTATTTTTAAGTGAAATTATTTTTTTGGAGCAAATATTTTGACCTCTTGAGTGCTTATATTCAAAATGTACTCGAATTAAACTAATCTAAACATCCTTGATTTGGTCTATTAATTATTGAGAATTATCCTTTTTTTTTGTTATTCTTGTGGTGTGATTTATTTTTACAACATCAAACTTTATATTATTTTTTTAGAAAAATGAATTAGGCCTAATTCTTTTGATTAGAAACTTTATATTATTCAATGTTCGAAATAAAATAGGGGTATGATTTTGTTTTATAATAAGTCTCATTATGCGATCAAATGTCGAAAGTGATTTGTGTATAATAAATGTACATAAAACCAAAGACAAATTTAATATAATTTTTTTTTAAAAAAAATCATCCACCACGATGGGGCGGTGCCTTCTTATAATCGGTAGGTGAAGAAAAAAACAGGAAAATTTAAATCGCTTAATACGTGCCAAGACAACACACGTGCTTGAACAATAGCATCCCCAAAATTCCTCACAGCATCACCCGAGTAATGACAGAGAAGACACACAGTGGCGGTTTCGCAATTATTTCAGTAAACAATGTCAAATGTATAAAACACTTTTAAGTAGATCTTCTTCCCTTAATTACCATTTAAAAAAAAAAAAAACAGCACATAAAATCATAATCTCCGTGCTTCTCTCTCCCACAAGAGTCCTCTTTTCACAGGACAAATTCTCAAGAAAACAAGTCAATGATAATAATAATCACATTCACCCTCTCTCTTTATCACTTCTTGTTCAGTTTCTAAAAAAAAAAGGAAGAAAAAAACTGAGGAAGAAGAAGAAGGATCATATCATCATCAATGGCGGATGCTGCCACAAAGCAACTGTCCTGTATCAATGGAGGGACGTTCTTAGGGGAGTTCAAGAGCGTGTTCAGCCACCTGAAAACGAGAAGGACAGTTGCTTTTGCATATGGGTTCATGTTTACTTTCGTTGCTTTCACTGTTTTCTTGGCTCTCAATCCTTCTTCTAACTCCTCTTCTTCTTCTCTTTGGTTCACCAATATTTTCAATACAAGCACTTCAAGTTCTGCAGGTTCTTCAGCATCTGATGGTTCTTATAGATCTCAGTTCTCTTCTATTTTCTCTTATTTTAATCCCAATTATTCTTCTGTTGCTTCTCCTCCGCAAGCACAAAACTTCTCTTCTTCTTCTTACAGATCTAATAACAGTGCTTCTCTGTCTCCCAGTGTAAGCCAAGAGCCACCCAGTACAAAAAACCATACTAAAAAAAGTGATGATTCTGATATAGTTACAATTTTGCGTGCAAATCAAACCGCAGTTGCTGATACAGAAACATCCCATGTGAAGAATCAAACTGAAAGTACAGAAGAAAGTTCTAGTAAAGCTCAAACTTTGAAGGCAAATCAGACTGCTGCAACAGTTGATAAAACAAAAGCGGCTCCTGAAGCTGTGAATCAGAGCTTGAATTCGAGTTCATTGGCTCAAACTTTGAAGGCAAATCAGACTGCTAAGGTTGATAAACCGAAAGCTTCTGAAGCAGTCAATGAAGGCAAGAATTTAAGCTCACTGGTGATGGGAAGTACTGGAAATGGAGCCAAAAAGGGAGCAGAGATGTCGAACTACACGGCTTTGTTGTCGAAGAACCAGAGTGATGGTAAAAAACACAACAATGGGACTGATGATTCAGGAGTGTTGGTGAAGCAGGGGATGGAGAGTTTGATTGAGAATCTGATGAAGTGTGATTTGTTTGATGGAAAATGGGTTCATGATGATTCATATCCGCTTTACAGACCCGGGGCGTGTTCTTTCATTGATGAGCAATTTAGCTGTGTTCTTAATGGCAGGCCCGATAAAGATTTTCAGAAAATGAAGTGGAAGCCTAAAGGGTGCAGCTTGCCAAGGTATGAATCAGAATTTTGGTCACTTTTGAGTTTTTGATTGATTGGTTTTTAGGCTTTGATCACTAAAAAATTGATCTTGTTGATAGAAAGCTAAAATATCTCATCAAGTTTGTTTTTTTTTTTTGGTGTAAAATTATCTATTCTTTTGGTGTTCATCATCTGTTCCCATTTGATAGTGATGGAATTATATTATAATTTTCAGGTTATGCTATGATGGGTTCATTTGATTTTATTGTTCAATTATGGATTCTGAGATTTCTTTGTTATTTAATTTCTTTCAACTGATGTTGGTTTAGATGAATTGCTATATACAGGATGAATGGGGCTCATATGTTGGAATTGTTAAGAGGAAAACGGCTCGTCTTTGTTGGCGATTCCTTGAATAGGAATATGTGGGAATCTCTGGTTTGCATCCTAAGAAGCTCAGCAAAAGATCCAAAGAAGGTTTTTGAAGCCCATGGGAGATACCATTTTCGAGGAGAAGCTTCATACTCTTTCATATTCAAAGTAGGCTATTCATCTGTTTAACTTCTCTGTTGTCGGTGTTTGTTTGATTTTCGTAGCTAACTGTTTTTGTTTGGTAGGATTACGATTGCACTGTGGAGTTCTTTGTATCTCCTTTCTTAGTCCAAGAATGGGAAATGCCGGACAAAAACGGATCAAAGGAGACACTTAGACTTGATTTGGTAGCAAGATCATCTGATCAATATAAAGGTGCCGATATCATTATCTTCAACACTGGACACTGGTGGACACATGAGAAAACTTCCAGAGGGTATGCTTATGATTATTTCGACTCTTCTAGTTGCCGTCATTAGAAATTTTATATTAGTCCAATAGTCATTAGCAGAAATTTAATCCATGATGGAATTTTGCAGGAAAGATTATTACCAAGAAGGCAGTCATGTGTACGGTGAGCTGAATGTTCTTGAGGCTTTCCGGAAAGCTTTAACAACATGGGCCAGATGGGTTGATGCCAATGTAAATCCAACAACGTCTATGGTTTTCTTCAGGGGTTATTCTGCTTCCCATTTCAGGTGAATTGAAAACGACTATGTATTTTTTTGTTTATTCTCTCTAACATAGTCTTTGATTCATTGTTTACAACAAATATACAATTGCAAACCGATTCTTAGTCTTTGGCCAACCCTCTATTTTCAACATAATGATTTAGGATGACAAAGTAGATGCTGCCATATGGAGATGCCATTGTTTCCCACTACTGTTTCTTGGAACTCAGCACCTTGAACCTTGCATACAAGAAATAATAGTTTTCAAATGATTAATCTTTAACGGTGATTTTGTCTTTATGCAGCGGCGGGCAATGGAATTCAGGAGGGGCATGTGACAGCGAGACTGAGCCAATCAAGAACGAGACATATCTGTCAGCATATCCACCTAAGATGAAAGTATTGGAGTCGGTGCTCAAAGGGATGAAAACCCATGTCACCTACCTTAACATTACCAGATTGACTGATTACCGGAAAGATGGTCACCCATCAATTTACAGGAAGCATAGCCTATCGAATGAAGAAAGGAGATCGCCTTTGAGGTACCAAGACTGCAGTCACTGGTGCCTTCCCGGCGTACCCGATGCGTGGAATGAACTTTTCTACGCTGAGCTTCTGATAAAGGAGAACAAGATGCTACAACATCAGAATCAGAAGAGATTTAGGTAAAAATTCGACCACCAAACTCATAAAAGAGGCCAGTTATATTATTGAATGTTTAGTACTTAGCAGAAATCACACATGCCGTATAGTTTTTTCTTGTCTCATTTCTTGAAAATGTAGAAACAAACCAACATTGAGAAAATCCATAAAAGCAATTCTTTTTGTTCTATATATTATGAGAGAAGCAGAGGAAAAGCAAAACAAAAAAAAAAATGGAGATTCTTCTTGTTTATATGCTTTGAAATGAAATTAGAGGGATTGGTTTTAACTCCATCTCTTTTGCCACGTGGGATTCTTCTTAATATTGAAGGCATCAAGGATTGTAAATCTCTTAATTATTTAGTGAATTTTGTGGAAATTATTGTCGATGTTTTTGTTTGTTTGAAGTTGATTTGATCGGCTAATTGCTGCTTTTGATGGGTAAATTATATAAAATTGATTTGGGTTCTACTCTTTGGTCTCTTTCTCACTTTGGGTCACATGGCATATGCCATTTGTTTGACAACAAATCAAAACACTTTATTTTAAAAAACATATTATAAAGCGTATTTAAATATTTTGATTAGTCGGTAATCTTGATGTTGTGTTAGTGATTGTCTTGTATTGTCCTAACCACATGGGCTACTTTTTATTATTTATTTATTTAAAATTTTATTTTGAAAATTATGATTTTTTCCTCCTCATATTTATGATCATTATGTTGTCGGCAAAAATATGAATTAACAAAAAAGCCTTCTAATTCAAGATGTGGGCTACATTCTTTTACTTTTTCTAAATCTATGTGGTTTTTTTCCCGAATTATTAAATTAAATTAAATTAAATTAAAAAAAAATTAATTTGTGTGTTTTTCAAACCAAACATGAGAGAACGCGAGAGAATTTTACTAAAAAAAACAAGAACAAGAAAAAAGGAAATGTGAAAATTGCACAAGTTCTACGTGATTTAGAATGTTTTTATTGAAATTTTATTATTATTTGAATAATGTTAGATATTTTAAATTGAGTTTTAAATTTTTTTATTTTAAATAATGTATTAATTAATTATTAAATAGTAAAAGAGTATAATAAATTATTTGAAAATTGTAATATTTTTCGTTATTTTCACAGAACTCCGACGGATTTGTGTTAGCATTCTTATCTCAATCCTTATCTTCAATAAAATCATCATCGGTGGTTGGCTTGTCCAAAAGATTTGTGGTTCATTCAAAAAAGTTTGAATTTTTTTTTGAAAAGTGCAATAGGTAAATTATTTGCTAAATTTGCATCTTTGTTTTTAAAATAAAAAAAAAATCACTCTTAAAAACCATATGATAAAAAGTGAAATTTCTTAATTTATAAAATTTATCAAGATCTAAACAATTAGTAAATGATTAAATATAGAAAGTTGTTGGATAATCAATGGTGCCCGCAAAGGTTTCAACAACAGAGTCTATAGATTTGTATATTGGTGACACTCTTTAACTCCAAATTTTGAGATTTGTACAATAATAAAAATTTTAAAATACAAGATAATGAGATACGTGGTTGATGTTGCACGTGCCTATGTTTTATTGTTTGGTTGACAAAAATAAATTTTATCATTGCGTAAATGATGTAATTTTGAATTAAATGGTGTTAGAAGTGTGAAATGAAATTAACTGATAAATTTAAATTATCGATATGCATCATATTCATATTGAATATAATCAGTGTTATGTCCTATTTTTTTTTTAAAAAAATTTTGGTTCTTATATTTGTCATTTTAATCATGATAAAACTAATAAAGCTTGGAGCATGGAGTTAAGAGTGAAAAAAAAATACTAATTCTATTAAATGAATCGAATCGATTGATTTTTAGTCTAATTTGATTTAAAAGTTGCTTCTTAATCAATATTATTTATTTGAAACGATGGATTCGGTTTAAAATTAAAAAGATTCACTTAAAAAAATTAAAATAAAAAAAACTAAAAATTGATCCGAATTGAAATATCACTAATCTTTGGAAAAATATTTGTGGTTTTATAGTAATATTATTGATTGTGATGGGCACAAGACAAGTGCCCTAAAAAATAATTCTTATCTACCCTAAGGGACATTAAGAGAGGGGTATACTAAAATATTCTTATCAGTTCATTTAGTAATGTTGCAAAGTGAAACATGAAAGGCCCAAACAAATATTGCAGATTTGGGCTGCGTTCCTGCCCCGAATGGGCTTATTGATTTTTGTCAGTACGTAATAATTTGACAAATCAATTTCCAAGTGAAAGTTTTAACCATCTTCAATGTTTCTAATTAATAAAACGATAAAATAGTACAATAAATTATTATTATGAAAATTAACTATTTAATTATTTGATATTTTTATGTTTCGGTTTCCAAGCAATCTTTAGGCTTGTTGAACATAATTTTAAATGCTAATTTTAGATATTTATTTAACTAAACATAATTATTTGATTTTATTATAGCATTGCTTTTCTGCTCATTTTTTTTTTTCTCAGATTCTTGAGTTTTAAATTAAATATTTTCATTTATTCTTCACTATATTTTAAACCTAGGGGGTGACTTTCTTGAATCTGTGACCATTAATATAAATATATTCATGCCGATCTTGCCTCTTAAATTCTCAAGCAGGACGAATTTTAAACCATAGTATATTATATAAATTAATTTATGTCTTATGCTTTCTTTGTTTCCCAACAATTAATTTCTTGACAAAGATTTTAAAATATCTAAACAAAAAAGCTTGTCATTAATCATCAACAAACATAAGCGGCACCTCTAAGCAATTTAGGCAGTTGTCTAAGACTAAGCATCAAATCAAAACTACTATTTACTTATTTAAAAACAAAAAAGAATTATTATACTTGTGTTAATGACTCAATGATGAAGAAATGACTAACTATTTTAGTGGAGGTACTGAGTTCAAATCTCCGATCCCTTATCTCTAAGAAAAAAAAAAATAATAGTCATTTTATTTTTAAAAAAAATGAATTACTTTTTATTTTCACAACATATTTTAAAGTTTTATTTTTACTAAATTTCATTAAAATTGTTATCTATTTTTTCTCTCATTTAAAAGTTCAATTAATAGCTTGTTAGTTATTCTCCAAGGAATTATAAGAAAAATTGACTTAAATGTTATTTACATTTTTTTGGTTTAAAATAAAACCTCATCTTTTCTTTTCTTTATTAGCATCAATTCTTTATAAAATTAAACAATTAATTGAATATATATTTTTAAAAAATTAAGGATACCACAATAAGAATTACTTTAATATTTTTATTAATTTTCTCTCTCTTTAATTTAGTTTTTTCTTTACAAATTAAATTTAGTTTTTTTTGGTGTTATTTTTAATAAAAAAAATTATTTCTTAAAAGTGTCGATTAATCTATTGTGTATACACATGGTATTTGTGTTCATAAACAATATATACGCATCACATATATATATATATACGCATCAAATATGCAGCGAAAATCTAAAAACATATTTGAACACAATTTGTGCATTTAATCAAAATTAAAATCGAATTGAGAAATTTCACCTAATAAGCCTTTGGATTAAAATTTTTAAAAGTCCGCTTGAAGTGAGATTTGATGACAATTCTAGTGATCAATATGATGGGTTTGATCAGCTAGACAACAACTTGAAATTCAACTTTGGTTTAACTCTTTAAACCAACTTGATTAACACTTTAATCTAAAAATTCAAAATTTAAACTATTAATAAACTTACAAAGCTATAAATATTTTGTTCTAATTCAACTCTTTGAACAACAAAATATTTTCATTGTTTGTAGTTTTAGTTGGTGGAATTTTAAAGAGAAAGAGATGATGTTGTGTTTTTGTTTTTAACTCTTAAAAACAAAAAACAAAAAAAAACTCTCTCTCTTTCCAAATGCTTCTCATAGCCCCTCACACACATATTATATATATATATATATATATATATGTAATGTTTTGCTTTTGCAATATAAAAATATTTGTTTCATTCTAGTTAGATTTTAACCAAACTAAAGTTAGAACGAACTCTAAATTAGTTAGTTAAACTTGGCCACCAAAGTTACTTTAATTAGATATTTTGTTTTAACTAAATTATGGTTAGCTTTTAACTTTAGTTTAGTTAATTAAATATCTTAATTTAATTTAATCCTTAGTTAAATTTTAACTAAAATGAAATAAATCTATATGTATGTTGAACACATTTAATTATATTAAGGTTGTTTATACATAAGCAGTAAATTCACGAATTATTTAAAAGAGAATGAGATTCTAGCTCAATATAATTCTCCAGATACTCATTAACATAAATATGTTTTGAAGTATAGAGAAATCGAACTTTATTAGATATAGTCCGATCGATATTAAGTTTTACCAAACTTTTAAACTATCTAAAAGGTTATGCTCTAGAAACTGTTACTCTTCTATTGAATAAAGTTCTATTGTAAGTTGTTCCTTCTATTACATATGAGATATGGACTGGAAGGAAACAGAATCTTAAAGTATGTTACGATTTCGGGTTATTTTATTTGTATAAAAGGTTGTGCAATAGTATATGGACACCAAGGGGTACAAGTATCAGTTCAAAAGATATCCCAAATAATCCATGAGATATCAGTTCTATGAACCGAAAATAGAACCTAAAGATCAATTGAGTTAAATACCTTTAATATACTTTCTCGTAGGTCAGATAAGGATATGAAAGCTATCTGTTAGGTATATTACATACCTAAAAGGTGTTTTGGATGTTTTTCTTAGTTGAAGAAAAAGGATCCTATGACTTATAGTTAAACGATATTAGACATCGTTTAAGAAAATTGACAAGATGCCAAAAAATTCAAAATTAACTTTAAGCATGACAATCAAGTTTAGGACTTGGTTGTGATTTATATAGGAATTGTTCTTATTGGTTATAAAAGAGTTTACGCATGGAAGTGTGGGCCCAAAAGAGGTAAGAATCTTTAAAAGCCCCATTGACGTAAAATGTTACCCTCAATGGTCTGAAATCGATTATGAGGAAACATTTCACCAATAAACATGTTAAAGTTTATTCGAATTTTGTTGGATATTGTAATTTGCTAAACTCTTCATTTTAATGAGGTAATCAGATAACCTGATTTTATTAAGAACGAAGAGAAAACATTTGTATTCAGAAGAGGTAATGGGAGCATAAATTATCTTTCAAATTCTCTATATATAAAACATTCTCATTGTCGGAAATGAAGACAATGGTATGTTGCAAGTTAGTTAGTTAAGAGTTATCTGAGTAAAAATATCTTCATAAAAGATTTGGTAGACGCTTCTTGTATACAAGGTATAAGGCATTATACAGTTAGAGTTAGGAAGTAGATAAGACTCTCCAAATCTTCATACATAGATTAAGTCCTGAAAAGGTACAATTTTAATAACTATAAAATAGTTAATGTATCTTTCAGACATGACGTTCATATTTTTAAGAGAAAGTGTCACCAAGTAGAAAATGAAAAAGTTAGAGTGTCTAACATTTAGTATACATCAACTATAGGTAGCTTGATGTATACAATGTTATGTACGAGACCTATATTATGATGACTGTAAGTGTTATGATCAGGTATCAGTTTAATCTAGGTAACGACCATTGACTGGTCGTGAAACATATCCAAATTATACCTGAGAGGTATGAAGGATAAGTTTTTAATTTATAGAGAAAGATTCTTACAAATGAGAGGATACATAGAATCAGACTTCTAATCTGATCCGGATGATAAAGAATCTACATTTGATTACGTATTTCTTCTCAATGGTCAATGAATCCTATCACACTATAATGCAACATCAACAGGGTAACTGCTCAAGCCGAGATACTATATAATTAAATGTATCTTGGCTAATAGAGATATATAAAAATCTAGAAACCATCTTTACATATTATAGTGGACCCGCTTTTCAAAGTCTTAACTCTTAAAGTGTTTGAGAAATACATAAAGTCAATGGATATTAAATACCATCATAAATGGTACTATAACAAGTGAGAGTTATTGGAATTTGTGCTTACGTACTATCCCAAAATGTATAAATATTTAATGATAGTATTTATACAATTATTATTTATAATAAAATCATTAATATTATTTATAATTAAAAATGTTAGATGTTTGTAACGTTTCAGACATTGTATGATTTGAAGGAGTTCAGATCTAGTTTAAAGGAGTTTAGATCAGTACTAAGAGTTAGCAGCGCTAATAGTTAGAAGTACTAAGAGTTAGTAGTGCTAAGAGTTAGTGATGCTAAGAGTTAGCATGTTTATATAGTTAACAAAATCTAAAGAGTTAGAACCTTGTTTGAAATGGGACAATGACCTAAGAATATATTAGTAATGACATAGCTGTAAAGTGTTGCAGATGGTGTTAGAAAATGTTATTATGCAAGTAGGGGTGGGCAAAAAATCGAAAAACTGAACCGGACCCGAAAAACCGAACCGAATTGGTCGGTTCGGTTCGGTTTTTCTCTTAGTCGGTTCGGTTTTCGGTTTGGTTCTCGGTTCGGAAGGCTGAACCGAAAATACCGAATTTAAAAAAAAATTAAAAAATTAAAAAAAATTTAAAAAAATTGAAAAACCGACCCGAACCGAACCGACCCAAACCGAACCGAACCGAACAAAAAATAAGCCTAAATTAAATTTATTTTACCCAAACCGAACCGAAAAACCAAAAACTGAACCGAACCGAACCGAACCGGTTCGGTTCGGTTCGATTTTTGGTTTTTCGGTTCAGTTTTTGGTTTTAGTTTTCAAAAACTGACCGGCTCGGTTCGGTTTTCGGTTCACACTAAAAACCGAACCGAACCGGATTTGCCCACCCCTATATGCAAGTATGTTCTCAAACATTATGTTCCTGATCTAATTTCATCAATGCAGGTCTATCGGTGGAACCTATTAATATAGATTAGTGTATATCTATATCTTGATGGTCCAGATGGTTAGTCTTAGCAAACCATGAGCTTAGTGGGAAACTCGTATAGAGATGCAGGTATGCAGTAAGGACTGGATATTGAACAGACTCATGAGGACCTCTAATAGACATCTCATGAAGTCGTCAATGGAAGGTTTTTTGAGTTGAGTAGTATTTGTGGCCCTTTGATATGAGCGCCACGGTGTGCTTGTGAGTGATCCACCATACTTTGGTTCTACAAATGTCAGAAACCTTTCATGGTTTGACCACTGGGTGTCGCTGGGTATAGTCCGATGCTCATAGAGTCCGGTGTGCGTAGATATGAGATCAATCAACTCATATGAGTGGGTTGTATATCCTGATACTCCGAGATTGTGTTTCAGAAAGTTTTGTGGCCACAAGCATAAATCTCGAAAAATATATTCCGAAAGCATAAACAATATCACAAAAGTGTTTGTGAATATTGGTTAATGAAATATAAATCTGGAGATAAGTTCATAGTTGAGCAAATAGAGATTTGACGGTGATGATCTATATCTCTGCTCTTCAAGGATATAAATGATGGAAGGATTATACGAATATACAATAACCTCAACTTGCATGGTCTAACACGTTGATTTATAATATCCGTAATGTGTATATAAGACATTGTTCACGGACATATGAAGAAGCTCCATATGACAAATCAGGTGTGGACCTAGAGAGTCTCACAATATGAAGTGTATTATTTGCGCACTAAGGTAGCGGATTGGATTGAATAATTCGATCCAATAAATTTCAGCAAAATAGAATAATTATTTCGGGATCCCTTGAGATGTATATTTGTCAAGACTTAATTGTTAAATAAATTACTCAATTAATTAACAAGGGTTGTTAATTAATAGAATATTGACAAGTGGCACAATTTGTTCCATGATTTATTTTACCTTTTTACTATTTAACCTTTGTAGTAAAAATTAGTAAGGTAAAAAGTAATTATTCAAAATTATTTTTGAATAATTAAATTATATATTATTTTTATATTATTAGATAATATTAGATAATATTACAATATATATAGATCATGGCATTGTATTTTAATACAATGGGGGGCCTACATGTTGGCCATTTATTTACCTATTATAATTAAAGTAATTATATTTGTTAGGTAAAGATTAATTTAGGTGGCCATTAATCTAGTGCTTAGTTAAATTAATCTTAAATGAGTGACTAACAATAAAATTAGTGAAGCAGTTATTTTTGTTTAATCAAAGTGTTGAATAACAAAAATAAATTTTGGCAAAACAATTGAATTGATTCATTCAATTTGGAGAGGAGAATTCGACAAGCTCATTCAAAGTAAGTGAGAGAGTTTTGGTTTTGTGTTTTTCAAGTGTTGAAAGTAAAAAGAACTTCTCTTCATCTTCTTCTCTCATGAATGGATCAAAATAAATAAAAGAAAATGGAGAAAGAGATAAATAATTGTAACAATAGTTGTTCACTATAATTAATCTTATAAAAATTATTTTTAAGAAAAATACAAGAGTTGTATGTAATGTATTTATCATCTCCATTTAATAAATAAAATTATGTTCAAAGAGTTTGAACATATGTTGCTGAAAATTCTAAAACATAGCTACCATTCTAGCTCCATAATCCCACCAAACTGTTATGGACTAAAATTGTTCAACAATACACTTCAAGGTGAGCTTTTCACTTGAATTGTTGGAGGACTTGAAGAATTAGTAAAACTACATTCATTAGGTAAATATTTTACATAATATTTTCAATACAATTGTTCATCATATCTATAATTGTATAATAGTTATATTTATGTATATATGTGATATATATGTTTAATTTGTTAAAATTGGGTATATATGTTCACATGCTTCCGCTGCATATAGTAATTTTTTAAATTATGTATACACTCGTATGTCACACACTCGATCTCCAAAAAATGCACACGTCACAGATATTATAAATCAGTCCATTAGACTATATAATTTGAGGTCAGAACGCATACGTATAATCATTCTGTCACTTATACCTTGGATGAGCGGGGATATAGATCAGTACCGTCAAATCCCCATATGCTTATTCATAATCTAATCTCCAAATTCATATCTCAATGAACAATATAAACAAATACTTTTGTTATATTGTTCAATCTTGTGGAAAACTTCTTTCTCGAGTTTATTGCTTATGGCTGTAAGACTTTCTGAGATATAATCTTGAAGTATTGGATATACAACTCACTTGTGCGAGATGACAGATCATGTATCTATACACGTCGTACTCCATAAGCATCAGACCACACTCGACAACATATAGCAGTTAGACCATGAAAGATCTCTGACATCTATGGAACCAAAGTATGGTGGATCACCCACAAGTCCACTGTGGCGCTCAAGTCAAATGACCACATATACTATTCAACTCAAGAGGGCGTACCACTAACAGCTTTATAGGATATCTATTGGGGTCTTCATGAGTATGTTTAGTGTTCAGTCATAACTGAATAACCGTATGCCTATACGAGCTCTAAGTTTATGGTCAGTTAAGAACAACTATCTATAACTTGCAGATATAGACATACATTGATCTATATGAAAGGGATTCATCGATAGACTTGCATTGGTGAAAATAGATCAGTGTTTGAGAACATACTTGTATAATGACATTTTCTAGCTTCTTACCTATTTGTAACTATATTATTACTAATTTACCCTTAGGTCTTTGTCCCATTTTTAATCAAACAAGGCCTCATTTTTAATATTTGCCAAGGCTTTTCATACTTGTGGATATATGAGAAAGAGAAACAAAAGCCAGAAGCAGGAAGAAAGATATAAGAGAAGCCAAAAGGTTGTAAAATTTATAGGCCTTGGTGTTTATGCGACAAGTAAGCAATGAGTTGGCACCTAAGCGTCGAGCTCGAGACCTTATCACAATTTTAGGTTCTTTTAACTTATTTGTAAGTTTTTTAACACATAGACTCATATTTCAATAAAATTTAGGGTTTCTAGGGACATTATGGAGCATGTATAAACCTTTATAAATATTAGAATTGTGAGATCAATAAAAAACACCAAGATAGAATTTAGTATATTCGATAGAAAGAAATCTTTTATGATTATTGATTTAATAAAAAAGGCTAAGATCTTAATCCATTATGGATGTAGGCTATTGTCGAACCATGTAATTCTTGTGGTATGTGCTTTGATTTCTTTTTTACTAATTTCTTTTAATCTTTATAATTTTGCATTCTCAATTACTTGTATTATAAGAATCCTGACAACTAGTATTGTAGCTTTGGTTATGACTACCTACAAGTATGAAGTTGAGAAGTTTAATGGATAAAACGATTTCAACTTATGAAAGGTCAAAGTAATAGCTTTACTGGTGAGTCAAGGGCTTGATTCTATCTTTGAGAAGACTGTAGCAATCACTATTGAGAAAAAGAAGTCGGAGATATTGAGATTTGACTTATATCGTGATTCCATATAGAAGAAGGCCCATAGTACGATAGTTCTTTATTTGAGTAATGAGGTTTTGAGAAAAGTTGTTGGTAAAAAGACAACGATAAGTCTTTAGAAGAACCTTGATGACTTTTATAAGATAAAGTTACTGACAAATCGTCTATGTATAAAGAAGAAGCTATACTAGTTATCTATGGATAAAAGGGCACCAATAAAAGACCATATCGACATATTTAACAAAATTATAATCGATCTTGAAATAATTGACATCAAGATTGAAGATGTGGATAAAGTCGTAATCTTGTTAAGTTCGCTGCTGTTGACTTATAGATATTTTTTTTATACCCTCATCTATGGTAGAAAGTCATTAACAATAACATATGTTAAGGCCTCTTTAAGCTCAAATGAATTAAGAAAAAGATCAGAGACCAATGTAGCAGATGGACTGACTACAAGAAGAAGGTCTAATAAAAGAGAATGAAAGAAAAAGAATAATTACAGATCAAAGTTAAGGGGTAGACCTAAGACTTACTTTTTTGTGTGCAAGAAGTAAGAAAACTTAATCAAGGATTTCCCAGAGAAGAGAGATAAGATGAAGGAAAAGAAGAAGGAAGATGATACTATAGTAGCCTATGAGGAAGACTATGATAGTGTAAAAACTCTGGTTGTCTCTAATAGGAAGAATGCTAGTCAGTAGATACTTGAATCTGGTTACACCTACCATATGTGTCTAGATAAAATTTTATTCATCAATTATCAGCCCATTAATAGAGTAAAGGTGTTAATGGGTAATGACATAGCTTGCCAAGTCATTAGAATTAGTACCATTAGGTTGAGACTACATGATGGAAATGTGAAAGAGCTATTGAATGTAAGACATATTACTAACTTGAAAAGAAATTTATTATCTCTAGGATAGTTGGATCAAGTTGGATGTTCATTCAAAACTGAGAATAAAATACTGAGGGTGATTAAGAATTTTATGATAATGATGAAGGCTGAGAAATGCAACGGTTTATATTGCTTGGAGAAATTATCATTGGTTTTGCATCCATTGGTATTGATAATAAGAATATATAAACCAAGTTATGACATATGAGATTAGGCCATTTAATTGAAAAGGTATTAAGAAATTGTATGATCAAGGTGTTCTGCATGATTGTATGCATGAAAAAACACATAGAGTCAAGTTTAGCATTGGAAAACATGAAACAAAGGGAACATTAGATTATATACATTCAGATTTATAGGGACCTGCACAAATTATAACTCATAGTGGGGCTAAGAATTTTTTAACGCTTATTGATGACTTTTTTAGGAAGTTATGAATGTATGTTTTGAAGAGTAAGGATCGAGTATTTCAGACTTTTAAGTCTTGAAAGACACTTGTAGAGAATCAAACCAATAAGAGAGTCAAGAAACTTAGGACTGATAATAGTCTTGAGTTTTGTAATATCGAGTTTGATAGTTTTTATACCAAGTAAGGTATTGCAAGATATAAACTATGAGATCAATACCACAATAGAATAGGCTAGCAGAAAGGATGAATAGAATCATACTTGATATAGTAAGATGTATGGTAACTAGTTCTGGGTTGTTAAAAGCATTTTGAGGAAAGACAATAGTCACAATGGCCTACTTGATCAACAGAAGTCCCTCATCAGTAATTAACTTTATGACACTTGAAGAGAAATAGTCAGGTAGTACTCTACAGTGTGATCACTAAGGGTATTTGATGCCTCGTCTTTGTTCATGTGAAACAAGGCAAGTTGGAACCAAGAGCTTTAAAAGGAATATTTGTATGATATCCAGAAGGAGTTAAGGGATACAAGATTTGATGAAAATTGTAGTAACCAGTATCTACAACCGGTAATAATAAATATTTATATATGTATAAATATACGTATTTTATTTGTATGTGGGGGATATTTGATTTATATATTGTTATTAGTAGTTTTTGTATAGGTTAAGGTCATACTATTAACATTGGGTTTAATTGCAAGACTTTAGATTTATTTTAGGGACCAAATTGTAATACTTTAAAAGTTTTGGGGGTAAATTCGTAAATACCAAAAATTAACCACTTAGTATAAAAATACACTTTTAAAAACCCTAATTCTCTCATTTTGGTCGAGCTACCCATTTTTAGAGAGAGAAGAGAGAAATAAAGGAGAGAGAAAGAGAAGAAGAAAAAGAAAAAGAAGAAGAAATTGGAATTTTGGATCTTTAGAGGTATATCACAACTAATTATCAATTTATTGGTGTTAATTAAGTTAATTTCTTTAAGTTTTGATTTCTGGAAATATGTATAATTAAGGATTTGATGTGTATTTCGTTTGATGTTGTGAGAATTGATGATGATCTATAAGATAGCTTGATAAATTATGATGAATTGTGGAATTTCTGCTTGATAGTCTCTTGATCCAGGAATTTTATAAATTTTTGTAATTCGATTCTGGTTTTTAATTTTGAGTATATGAAATTAGACATGTTTAGGATCATCTGAGACTTTGAATCGATTCAAAATTCCAGAAATTGAATTTGTTGTGAATTTACCAAAATGACCCTGAAATTCTAGAAATTTCCTGTGTAAACAGTATGATACAGTGGAAAATAATTTTTGACCTATTGAATGATCTTTAAAAATTATGAATTTATAGAATATGATAATTTTATATATCTAATGTGATATACTCGGAATTGGGAATTTAGATCAATGTGGTTGAAGTGTTATGATTTTCTAAAGTGTATTAGCTCATTGCAGTATTTGATTAACAGGTTTTTAAAGTTAGACAATAAAATAGTTTTAAAATACTTTTGGCAGTTATTTTGAAGTAAAATATTTATCATGAATTGGTATATGTGTCAAGAGTATTTCTGTGGTATTTTTACAATTTTTGAGTTAGTATATGATTTTATAAAATTAGGAGATTGAATATTGTTCAGTAAGTATCTTGATCCTGTCAGGTTGGTAGTTTAGATTCGATGATGTGTATGAAATGGATTGTGTAGGAATTTTGATATAATATTCATATATAGGAAGTATATATGAGTCAAGATTAATACATTCTGATTTTGGAGTAATTGGACATCATTTGATGTATTAGAAAATTTTGTTAAGTGTAAGTGGTCAGAATGACAAGTTTTGAGAAATCAAGTATTTAGACCAATTTGATGTGTTAAATGCATTGTGTATAATTTTGTAAGCTATTTAAGTATTTGTGTGAATTGTGAGGCTTATGAAAGGATTGATCTCCATTGATAGGTTAAGGAGATTTAAGCCTTGTAGCTGTAAGTGCTAAGAGGTAAGTATACTAGACTTACTACTGGAATCACAATAAACATAATAATTATTTTGTATGATTTTGTAAATGGGGTTAAGAATATGTTTATGATATGTCAAAGTATATTTTGATATGAAATGTGAATATATGTTTATGAATGTGAGCATTGACATTGAGCATGGACATACATGTGTTTTTGAAAGTGAGCTTTCCAAAATAAGATGCGTTTAACAAAGAAAGCTTTTGAAGTGTAATATGTCCATGAGAAATATTTTGTGATTTGAGGGTACTTGAACTCACTGTTAACTTAGTAGGCATTTTATGTGATTTGTGGAGCCTTTATGTGTGGCCTTTCCTTCGGGATTGGTATATGTTATGTGTTCCGTATGTAGGGAGGATCTTATTGGTACCTAAAGGAAGTGTGAGTCATCACATTCGTGTGGTGGCGTATTGGTACATGTGAGAGGACTCACCGATGATCAGGGTGAGGGTTTGGCTTTTACCTTCGGGCATAAGCGTTATATATGTGTGATTTAAAGACCTCACTTGTACTATTCCTCTCATACGGTATGTCACCTACGAGTGACATTTGGCTCATTATGTGATATGTGATATGTAAGTCCTACTAAGTAGTAGTTAAGTGATGGTATTCCTATTATGTGTTTTGAAAGAATGTGTAAGCGCTTACATGATATGTGATTTGATAAGATTATGATTTTGATTGATCACAGCATATCATACATATGCATTGTGTACATATATGTATTTGTATTTGATATATGAAAAACTAGTATGCTTACTGAGTTTTATACTCATTATAGTTTATGGTGATTTCAGGTAAATAAGGTACATGTGTGCTTAGCGGATTTGGCAAGGCTTCTGCTGTTCCTTGGGTTCCCTAAGTTGTTAGGTTGCTAAGTGTTTCATTTGGGGACACGTGGGATAAGATATTTGATTTGTCCCTAGTGAATAAATACCTATGTATTATTTTATTGTGTGTGGTTGGACTTAGTTTAAGTTTCACCAAGTGTAGTAATGGATTGATTTTAAGTAAGAATTTACAATGAATATATTCTGGGCTTCCGGTAATAAAGTTGCTACTGGTGACGTAGTAGAGTGTTAATCTCTGAGAAAACTCTGCGTATCTCCGGTTTACTAATTGTCCCAGTCATAATTCAATTGCTATAATTCTAAAAGAAATTAAAATGAATGTTTAAGTATTATTGAATGAATGTAAGTGATGTCGTGTGTCAGATCTTTTGGGTCTGGGGCGTGACAAAAATAGCTAAAGTCACCAAAGAGTATCATTAGTAGAGACGTGACGTTCAATGAATCAGCTAAAATAGAGATCAATCAGAAGACAGAAGTGAAGGAGACAAAATTTGTACCAAAAATAGTTTCAACACCAAAAACTGTGACAATGGAAGTGAAATATGAGATAAGACTTGATATGCACTTGGGTCAATACTTTAAAGAAACAACACTGTGAGATAGACTACGCACTTAGGTCAATACTTTACAGAAACAACACTGTGAGATAGACTACAAACCTCTATAAGTACCTCACAGACTACCCAGAAACATACAAGAACTATATAAGTAGAACTTGAAGAATGACAATTAGCCAAAGATATGCTAAGGAAAATGGTTAAGTCACCAATAAGGTATGCTTATACATACTTGATTGCTCATGCCTTTAATAGAGCTTATACTATTGAATATGATGAGTTTAAGACATATAAAAAGGCTATAATAAGTATTAATAGTGAGAATTGGCAATATATTTATAAAAGAAGAGATTAATTCTCTCAAGAAGAACTAGACATGAGAGTTAGTGGCTAGAACTGAGGGTAAGAAACTAATTAGGTGTAATGAGTTTACAAAGTTAAAGAGGAGATCCCAAGTGTAGAACCCATGAGGTTTAAAGTTAGGTAAGTTGCACAAGAATTCACTCCAAGAGAAAGGGTTGATTTTTATAAGATATTCTCTTATGTAGTCAAATAATCATTTATCAGGATCCTACTGGCCATGTGCATTAATCTGAATTTGTATTTGGAGCAAATAGATATAAAGACTGTGTTTCTTCATAGAGAATTAGAAGGAAAGATATATATGTTACAACCGTAAGGTTTTTAAGAACCTGAAAAAGAAAATCATGCTTACTTATTAAAGAAGTCTTTATATCAATTGAAATATTCTCCTAGGCAGTGATATATGGGATTTGATAATTTTTTAGTTTAATGTGACTTTACTAAAAGTAAGTATGATAATTATGTGTACTTTAAGACATTAAGAGACAATTTATATATGTATATGACGCTTTATGTGGATGATATGTTATTTGCATGTCTAAATAAATGGGAGATGCAGAAGTAGAAAGATCAGTTAAATGGTAGATTTGAAATGAAAGACTTGGGGTTAGCCAGGAGGATCTTAAGTATGGATATCATTAGAAACAAGAATAATGTTATATTCTTGTCATAGTTGAGATATATACTAAAGGTCTTTAAAGGATTCAGAATTCTGATGCAAAAGCTATATTGACTCCGTTGGCTATGTATTTCAAGTTATAAACAGTACATTTACCAGAAACTGAAGAGAAGAAACTAAAAATACAAAAGGTATCATATGCGAGAGTTGTGGGGTGCATTATGTATGCAATTGTATGTATAAGACTTGATATAGCTCAAGTAGTAATCTTGGTGAGTAGATATAGGGCCAATTTGGGCAAAGAGCATTAGGTTATTGTGAAGTGGATTATGAGGTACTTGAAAGGAACATTAGAGATGTTGTGTGTGTTGACTCATATTATGTGGGTGACCTTGATAGAATGAGGTAGTTAATTGAGCTTAGTTTTACTGTACTAAGATGTTGTGTGTGTTGGAAATTAGTTTTACAGCATAAAAATGGCGTTATCAATTATAAAGATGAGCATATAACTATAGGAGAAGCTATTAAGGAGACCATATGGTTAAAAGATATATGTTTAGAGCTAGTAACAACAATGAAAGTGAAAGCTTGTATGCATTGTGATAATCAGAGTGTCATACATCTAAGCAAATATAAAGTGTTTCATGAGAGATAAAACACATTAATATAAGGTATATTTCATTAGATACATAGTACAGAGTGGTGAAGTTAATCTATTGAAGATATCAACATCAAAAAATTTTATAAACATGTTGACTAAACCATTGCCCTCAATTAAATCCAGGTTGTGCAAAAAACTCAACTTGAATCATCGTTGAGTAAACTAACAAGTAAAATGGAGAGGATGGATTAAAAGCCTTAGAGATTTTTTAATCAAAGAGTGGATTGTAAAGATCGGTGATTAAAAATCTTGTGAAATATGTATTTTAGAGGAGTTGAAATGTAGATGGATACGTGATAAGCATACAAGAAAGGAAAACAAAAGCCAAGAGGAAGACACAAGAGAAGCTAAAAGTTAGCAAAATTTGTAGGCCTTAGTAGAGAGTTGGCGCCTAGGTGCTAATCAAGTCAATAAGTTGGTGCCTATGTGCCAAGTTTCGGGTTTTGTTGTGATTTTAAGTTTTTAAAACCTATTTGAGTAGGATTTGAGTTCCTTAATAAATAAACTCATATTTTAGTAAGATTTAAGGTTTTTAGTGACATTATGGAGCCTATATAAACCCTTATAAATATTAGAATTATGAGATAACTCAGAATTATTAAGAGAATATTCATTTTATCTTATTGAAAGATATCTTTTATGATCATTAATTCAATAAAAAATATTATAATCTTGATCCACCATAAACGTAAATAATTATCAAATTATATAATTTTTGTGTTGTGTGTTTGATTTCTTCTTTATTTTTTTTAATATTTATAATTTTGCATTTTAATTATTTGTATGTAAAGAAATTCAACATTTTTATTAGTTATATTTAATCTAATTATATAAACAATTGAAGTTATAAACATAAACAAAAATTTCAGGTGATAATACATTTTAAAACACAATTTAAGCATACAACGGTATTAAAGTTATATGCATTTTAAAATGTGGGAACATTATGATAACAACTAAATATATATAAAAAAAAGGCAATATCTACCGATCAAATTAAGTTAAGCACATCAACATTCTACAATTATTTAAAAAAAAAAATTCCGATCTTAAACCAAATTCCTCCATCTAATATAGGACAAAAAGCTTTAAAATAAATATATTAAAATAATTGTAAAATGATGTGACATTTTAACTAAAGAGATGGACTAAAGAGATTGCAAATCTCTAATTTTGTTTTATTCCACGTCTTTTTTTTCTTTTTTCTTTTTTCTGTAGAGGATTAATTGACTTTGAGATGATAATTAATGTTGTTATTCACAACAAATAAATCATAAGAAATTGGTAGTTGAACAATCGTTTTAGCAACTAATTAAGGAGACTAATCAACTAAACATCATTCCTTTGTTGAACCTAACTGCTTGTCCCCGACGTGTCTAAAACACATGCATTATCATTTACTTCTTATTTAGGGTGTAAATGAATTACCCTAATGTAACAACGAGAAAATTACCTAAGCATTAAAAGCAAAAGCAAAAGATTAATGATTTTTAAATTTGTTTCTTTTTTTTTTTCATAATATAAACCAATTCCTTCTTTAATCTTAGTGTGAACGAGATTCGAATATATAATATATTTCTTATATTATTGCATTTAAACCAATTAACATCTAGAAAAAAAATTTCTTCTAAATTTCTATCCATTTTTACATTCCAAAGGATGCAAACACTTATTTGAATTGGACCCTGATTTTGTTGCACCTCCTAAATAATATTGAAATCGTAGATTAATCAGATTGTATCAGATGAAACAGTCACTCGCTATACTGTGATGAATATAATTCACTAAATCACTTCTTATATTATATATATATATATCATATCATTTGTATTAATCACATGACAATAATTAATCTAGTGTTATAGCACTTAAGATATGAAAAATTAGGATAAAATTTTTAGATGTACTAATACTTTTATGAAAATTCAATTCTCAATTTGTCATCGAGTGGGGATTAAAAAGAAAAATTCAAGCTCATAAATTATCGTCTGTGTTCAAGAATATCAATGAAGATAATACATATATAGTAATAGTAATTGAATGTAAATTTCATTGTCAAAACTAGCATACAGAAAAATATATAAAAATTAGAAAGAAGAAGCAGATTTCTAATAAAAATTTCTTCCACTTTCTTCTCAAAGTCAGTCAACAAAATATACCAACTCTTACAATCTCTCTTTTCTCCCCCATATCACAAACTGCTATAGCACTAGAGATTGTACTAAAAATTAATTAAAAAATAAAGACAATATCCAAAGCCAAAAAATTTACAAATGGAGACAAGCAGAGTGCATTTTTTTTTCCCTTAAGCTTTAAATATATATATTCTTTTTCTTTCTTCCGCCACACTTTACGAATCAGATTTAGAAGCTTGGGCTTGTGGCACCTGATTTTGCACATGGGAAAATGGGAATAGTTTAGGCTTAGCCGCTTGTAATGAAACAGATGAGCCAGTGTTGCCATTGGCGGCGGCGAAGGCGGCAGCGGCAGAGGAAGTGGTGGCTACGCGTTCACAAGATGGGCACATAGTGAGAGTAGTGGCAGGGAGCTGCATGTAAAAAGGTTGTGAAGTTTTTAAAGCTCTTAGTTCTTGCAGTTCCTTTTGTAACCTCCTGTTCTCTTCTGTCAGTGTCTCACAACATCTCTTTAAATACTCACAATCTACTTCTGTTTGCTTCAACTTTGTCCTGCCAGTCGAATAAATTCCGAATTTAATTTCTTCCGATATTATTTCTTCAAAAAATAACTAAAATATATTAAAAAAATCCCAAATTAACGATATACGAGGCATGTATAACATTCCGAAACCATAAATATTCTTATTCATAACATATATATACCTTGCTCTTCGGTTCTGAAACCACACTTCTACTTGGCGAGGACGAAGATTCAACTGCTTGGCCAAAGCAAGCTTTTGTTTCTGCACGTTTTGAAATCATAAACGTTTTCATATAAGCTTAATTAATCAAATAATAATAATAAAACTCTTTTCTGTGTTGAAAATAAGAGGGATAAAGAATATATATATATATATATATTTATATGTTTGTTTTTTTAACTTACAGGATTGAGGGTGTTGTGTTCTTTGAAACTTTCTTCGAGAAAAGCAGATTGTTCTTTTGAGAGCCTCAGCTTTTTTCTAGTACCTCCATTTTCTTCATCATCACTTGCCCTTGAACTCGCTCTCTCGTGAGCTTCCATTTCCAAATCTCTCTTGCTTGATCTATTGCTTCCATTTCTAATGCAAAAGTCCATTTGGAAAGAAGACACCGTGCTGTTTGGAGATGACAGCGCCGTTCCGTCCTCAGCCTCCTCCGCCACCGCGGCCACCGGAAACCGGTTCACGTCTAACCCTCTTCTTGGTCCATCCGTTGAACCCGGCTCAGAAACCACTGATACAAAATATAGCAGCGTATGTTAAAACCCTAACAAAGTTGATAAGCTAACAAACCAAGAACGAATAGGCCATGTTTGGTTACAGAGAAAACAAAGTTTCGGGCTTTCTACTAGGTTCCTTCGTTTTCTCAGCAACCAAACAGAATAACAGAGAAGTAAAAGAGTTAGGGCAAGTGGGTATTTACAGTGATCAGTGAGCCATGGAAATCGAAGCTGTGAAGAAGGTTGCTGGCTACGAGGAACAGGAGAGAAAGGAAGAAGATCAAGCTGAACTGGAGGATCTGATGGAGCCCTTCGGTCATCTTCTTTTGCTTCTGACTTTCCACCGAAATTACTACCGCCTAAGCCCATGCAAAACCCTAGATCTTTGCCGGAAATCTTTGAAGACTTGTCGAGAAATGAGGGAAATGACTTTGAGGCATCACCTAAGCTCAGAGCTAGCTCCATTTTTCTTTTGTTTTGCGTTTCGCAAAGAGAAGAGAGAACAGAAAAACCAAAAAAAAAAAAAAAAGACACAAAACTAATGGTTGCTTTTGAAAATATAGAAATTGAATTGGGTTGGATTGTTGATGATGATATGAAGAGAACCTGAGACTTAAAATATGAAATCTTGTCCAATCTTTCTATTTATTTGTTTTATTTTGCCTTGTGGGAGTAAAGATTGACCGACAAATCCAGGTTGACAAACGCACGTGAATCTATATAAATATACACTCGTTCATACACGAGAGAGAGAGAGAGAGAGAGGTGCCCTTTGTTGCTAGCTCTTGATAAAGATGCCTATGTATCCGAATTGCTTTTCTGTTCTCTAATAAGTCAAAATAATTCAATTCTTCTTTATTATTAATAAACAAGAAAGTGCTTTAAATTATATGAAAGGAAAACTAAATATATATAGGGATGGCTATAAATTAATTATTAGCTTTGGCAACACTTTTCCATAGCAGCTTTGTGTTATTTAATACTTGATGTGTAAAATTCTATTGTAATTAAGTGTGTATGTGATTATTATTATCCCCTCTCAGTGTTGTTAAATTATTATCCTTACCAAACAAAGGGCCACATCATAATCATCATAAATAATACCAATAATTCTCATAATATGATCACAAATCAAAAGGGATGATTATAAATAACTCATCCAATTGCTCTCAGATCATCATCTGGGGCAAGTTGGTTGTAGATATTGAAATTTTTCTTTGATGAAACTGTTTTATTAACAGGAACATCATGATATGAGAAAGTGATTAACGTGTATTCTTACCAAACACAATTATTTTGGCCTTGACCTTGAAGTACTGATGTTTCTTCTGTTTCGTTTCAATTGATAACCAATTAAGCCAAAGTTTCCTTTTAATTTTTTCTAATTTTATTTTCTCCCCCAGTTTTTCGAATCATTTGCTTGTAATTTTCAAGTTGACGCAATTGAAAAGAATGACTCTGCGCACGCAGTAAGCACTCAACTGAGTGCACTTCTCCATCTAAAGTTGGGGGATTTAAGTTTTTGTGGATCTAAAATTGGTGGATTTAAGTTTTTGTGGATCTAAAATTGGTGGATTTAAGTTTTTGCGGATGTTAAGATAGTATGAATATTTTTCTTTTTATAGTGGAGATTTTTTTTTTTGTTTTGTAAGAGTTTATACTCTTTTTATGGAGTCTATTTCCTAACATGCGCTTAATTTGAAATAAGGTTGTTCTCTAATCATTGCAATAATAATATAATATTAGTAGTTAAAATAAATTTACCATTTATCATCTAATAAATTTTTTAACTATAAAAAATTCTCTAGTATTTGTTTATATCCAAAAACTTTATGTCATTATAATTGTAATTATATAAATTAATATTAGAGGGTATAATAGTTTTCTTATTTAAAAAAGTTAACAACTGCATATGTACAATATCAAGTAGTAATAATATACTATATAAATAATAAAATTAGTATTATGTAATATAATTTCAAAGAGTTTAATAATATGGCTTCAACAATAAATTTATATTATACTATAATTAATCTATTTGTTAGATTAATATAACGAATAATATTGAATATTTATTTTTTAATAA
This sequence comes from Ailanthus altissimus, assembly GCA_946807835.1. Taxonomy (NCBI): domain Eukaryota; kingdom Viridiplantae; phylum Streptophyta; class Magnoliopsida; order Sapindales; family Simaroubaceae; genus Ailanthus; species Ailanthus altissimus. The sequence continues at coordinate 1,409,800 of OX327709.1, forward strand.
AAATTTATTTAAAATAATTATTTGATAGTACAAATATATTATTTTTAGAATATATTTTATTATTTAATATTTTATAAACGCAATTGTTAAATTTTAAATAATAATATTAATATACTCATAAAAAATTAATTTATATTATTATAATTATAACGATAAGAGATTAGTAAATATTATCAAATATTAGGAAAATTTTAGTAGTTATCGAAGGAATCTAATAGAAGTTAAACGATAGTAACTAAAATAAAATGACTTTACTGGCTCTATCTTAGAACTTGGACCGCTGACTCACCAACCAGAGCGCAGAAATTTCAGCTTTAACCCAGATATTTTTGCAAGTGTGGCAAAAAAATATTGGACAAAGGAAAGCTAAAACTTGTTAAATGATTTCACACTTGAGCGTGATGCGTGAACATAGAAAGACATTGGAAAAAAAAGAATGGAGGAGTCAAGATTAATAAGCAATTGGGATTTTGACCAACAATATTTTCTCCTTTTGTGATGCTCAATTTAAGCAAGACAAAGAGACCAACTTTTACTATTCCAAGGAAAAAAAAAACAAGTCATAATTAATTACATTTGTTGGTGCTGATTGAAAGAGTCAATGTCCCCTTTTGTTGTCTTTTAATTAAGCCAGTAGTTTAATAAAAATCAATTTTCGAAGCATATTAAGATCATAACAAAGGCAGAAATGGGTATCCAATGAGACTAGGTCTCTGAGTAATCGTGGTGGTGGCAGCGGCGGAGGAGGTGGTGGTGTTGGTGGTCCCGTGCGCGTGGGATGAATTAAAATCAGAAGATGATGGGATCGAAATTTATTTACTTATTTTTACAAAAAGACCATCTAGAGGATGTGACCAGGTCAGATATGTCATGCTTTTGGGATCATTGCAATAATTGGAGTCATGCAGGCTTTAATGATAAGTTAGATAGAGAGAGAGAGAGAGAGAGAGAGAGAGAAGCATTATTGGGTTGGACCATTTCAACTCATGGGGATAATAAAGTCACCCACATAATATTTAATAATATAAAGTAGCCACACAAACTGCTCTTTTTGCCAATTGCTTGTTCCCCAAACCAAACCCTGATCTTAATCTATTCATGGATACATTAATTTTTTTTTTTTTTTGTGGTTAGTGTTGATATACTAGTTGATTATTAGAGATTTGTTTGAATTTTGGGTGGGAAAAAGATAATTTTGATTTTTAATAATTTAAAAAAGAAACACATAATTTTTAATAATTTAAAAAATTTTATCAAAATTTTTATTAAGTAATAATTTCGTTTATTTTAATAATAAAAAGAGATTTATAGGTCTATTTTTTTTTTAATTTTAAAAGTTAAATGTCAATTTTTTGGTTAAAATAAATAAAAATTATTATGTAATAAGAATATCAATAAAAATTTTAAAACTATTGAGGTCTGTATGTCAAAATCGTTATTGGGTTAATTTACAATATGATTTGTTTGTGACAATTATTAAAACTTTTGTTATATTTTTGTAAATATTTTGTTATGTATCTCAAAATTTAGAAATATCAATTTATATATTAGTTTCATTTTTTCTTAAAGATTTGAGAAAATATAACCTAATCAATAAAAAGTTTAACAAAGAACTTAAAATATATAAATATATAAGAGAAAAGTTTCTCTAAAGATACATAGGTTGTATTCTAGCTTTACCCCATTTCTTAAGCAATCATACAAGTTATTATGAAAAATCTATAGCGCCATTGTAATTGATTTTTTTTTTTTCTCTTTTGAAGATGTCGATATTTGAGTATATATAATAATTTTTCGCACAATTATTGTAATAAATAGGAGAGGTTAATGGTGAAACCATATGTGTAAACTCATCATTTATAATTTTTATTGAAGGAATGAGTATCAGGGATGATAAAATTAAGATTTAAAATTAAGTTTTACTTAATTCAAATTTGAATTTGAATTTTGTCCAATCCAAATTTAAATTCAAGTTTATTTTTTTATAAACTCAAAATTTAGGTTTTTTGAGATTTGGGTTTAACCCTATTTTTTTTATTATAGTTTTTTAGGTTAATTTTAAACTTTTAAAGTATTTATTTTATAAAATAATTGTTAGATTTATATATATATATTAAAACTTAGAAATTATAAAAATTAATTTAAGTTTTTTTATAAAAAAAATACGAAACTCAAATTCCAAACTGAATTTTTTAGATCTGATAAAAATTTAAATTTAGATTACTTAAAAAAATTTAAATTCAAATAAAATAAAATAAAAACTCAAAATTTCAAAGTTCAAACTAGATTTAGGCCAAACCGAATTTTAGAATTTTTTCAAATTTTTTCAAATTCAAACTAAATTACCATCCAATTAATAATGCTTCACATCTCATTTTCAAAGTATTATTAGATTGCTATAATGTTAACGATTGACACCTGCATCCTAGTGTCAAAACCAATAATGTATTGTCAAAATGAAACTATTTTGAAATAAGTTGATTGATCTCAATTGGAATATCAAGGAGTCAATCATTTCGTTAAAAAAATATGTGTAGTGTGAAAAAACCCATATTACTTTCCTCTTTCTTGCATGATTTGAACTAAATTTTCTCACTGGGTCCCTTACCTTAAAATAGGGCATAATCTAGGGCGGCCTTGTAATATATATTTTTTCTCCCACCCACTATGTTTAATTACTCATGTTACGAAACATAAAGACCCTAGGGTTTGTTTAATCTAAATGAAATGAAACTATATTAATTTGCACGTACTTTTCAAGGTTGAAAAAGTTATTCAGTCTCCCATTCTCGGATGCTTTTGATTTTATGATCATATATATGCACGCCCCTTGTCATATTTCGACCTTTCTAATTGATTAATTAGATAGTATATAAGCTTCTTTATTACATGAACCCACCTTTTCTTGAAGGTCTCTCTTTTGATTAACATACATAATGAAGAAGTTGTAAGATGCATAGACAGATTACAGATAAATGGAGATGTAAAACAAAAGTACCAATGGCCGGAGCCATAAAAGGTAAGGAGAGAGTCACGTGAGTGATGCATGAAAGAGTGTAATGAAGAGAATGGGGGTGATGAAGAGTCAGAGGAATGACGTGATATTAATTATAATAATATAATATAATGTGAAAGAATTGATGATGATGATGATGGGGGCGAGAGGGAAGGAGAGCCTGTGAAAAATTGAAGGCAAAGACCAAAGAAACAAAAACAATGCAAGAACATGAAAGAGGAAGAAAGATCCAATGATGATGAGTGATGACGATATAAGAGAAGGTGGTGGGGGTGGTTTTTGAATTTTGATGGGGACACAGTGCGGTTTCCTAAGGGGACAATCTTTTCATCAGCAATCATTTGCACGTAGGATAATATTAGGGTTTCTTATTATTATTAATATTAGGGTTAATTAATGGTCATGCAAGTGGGGTCCAAAACGCAAATTATTGTGAGCTGATTGAATTGAATGGCTGTTGTTGTTGTGTATCGTTTAGTCTCATTCTTCTCTTCTTCCTATGTGGTGTTTGTCCTTTTGCCTCGTATTTGTTTGCCTGCCCTGCCCGTCAATTTAGTCTGCCATTATTTGCAGTAAAGAAAAAAAAACCCTGCAAATATTGGGGAACACACTGTGATATTGCTTTTGCTTCTTTAACGTTATCAGTATGAAAACTGTATCTTCAGATTTTCAATCCAATGACTTGAAAAAAAATTCTTTTCCTGAAAAAAAAGGAAAAAAAATGGATCAGGACGTAGAGAGAACCTCGATGTTGTAGCATTTCTCATGTTTTTATTAACTATTGTTTTGGGTTATTTTATGATATTAAAATTAAAATTTCACTGAAAATTCTAAATTAAATTAAAAAAATTAAAAATAATATTCAACTATTAATTTAATGAATATAAATAATCTCATTATTAAAAAAGTTAAAATTTTACAGCAACGTAAAATAATCCATTGGTTTAATTTACTGTTATTATAAGCTCCCCCCTTAATTATTGAGTGATAGAAAATATTGGTACATTTTCAGGATCATCGTGTTCTAGCCGCTTTTTTTATAATAGTGCCCTTCAATACTATTATTATATATTTCAAATTTTTTGTTATTTATGTTTTTTTTTGTAATTTACATATTTTAAATTTTCTGTATATTCTTTTTGTTGATCCGATAGTAGTTTCATTTTAACTTCCCTTTCATTAATGCTAAGCAATGAATCATCTTACTTTCAACGGGAGATCAGGGGAAAGACAGGAACTGCAAAAGATAATTTGTGTCTATGGACATATATAAAGGGAACAAGAATTAAAGGGCTGCAGCCAAGCCAAAACCTAAGTTAAAGAGCTATAGGGCAGCCCTAAAATGGCAGGACGGGATCGATATATCTAAGCTAGCCAGCCACTGATCATGATATTAACAAAACTTGGCCAGAAACTCAGAACTGATCGTCATCATCACTCACCAGAACAGAAGAGAGATATGGAGAAGAAGAAGAAGGGGACAGTCAATCGTTGTAATGATGAATTTCTCTGGGGGTACTGCCGGCCGGGGCTCCTTTCGTCAGCTCTCTCAGCTCTGTCACTGATGAATCTGCTGCTAGCTGCATGTGTTGTTGTGGGGTTTTAAGTCTTATATGTCTCCTTCCTTTTTATGGTAATTCAGATTTCAGAATCCCACCCATCCCCCAATTCCCTTCCTTAGCATCTGCTCACATCTCCTTATCTTATTTACTCCACTTTGTTTGAATTGGTACATACACACCAAACCTAATAAATAAGAGAACAAGAATCAGAAGCTATGAATTGTTATTGTTGTTTTCCCTGTTCAGTCATTTGGTCTCACTTGCCCATAAATGAATGAATCATGATGTCTTTTTACCCATAATTAAATTTGATTTTGCAAATGATTTTTAATCCTTAGCATTACGACTCATGTGGAATACGAATGATGTAGGGGAAGCTTTTGATATATTTCTTGTTTTGTCATGATTAGAATATTAATTTTTATTATATAAATATAAACTAAACCCATATTTCATTTTCTTATTGTGACTAGAAATTTCTTTCAATAGGTAAAACTTTTTATAGCAGTATTAAAGATTTGAATTCGAGCTTTGCATTAGGGTAGGGAGGCAATATTTACTTCTTTAAGTAAACTTTTGAGAAAAAAATGGTAAAAAGTATTATAATTGAAAAAGACATAATAAACCTTATAATTGAAAAGCATAAATTTAGGGTAGGGAGGTAATTAGAAAACTAAAAAAAACACTCTTATGATATGGGTTTAATGATAATAACAATTGAAATTTTGAAATGAAGAGGGACAATGATGAAAAACACAAATATTAGTCATTATATTGCTTGCTTATGGTACATACATACACACGCATATATATAAACACACACACACACACACATAAAACATAATGATTCCTTGCCTAGTGTTTTTCATTATAACGAGTTTATAACACAAATTATGCTTAGCACTACTACAATAAATAAATAAATGAACTAGTTGTGTAAATATGAATCTTTCCCCTAGCCAAATTAACACACTCTTATAGGCAAAATAGCAAAGAAGAGATAATCTATGGTCTCATATGTAAAATCTAAAATACTAGCTAGGTTTCATATAATTGAAAGTATAATAGAAAGAATATTAAACCATAATAATTAATAATGAGGCCATATGGTTTCATATCATGTAGATGATTGGCAGACTCTCTTTAAAGTCTAAACCTAGCTAGGTTAAAAGCGCAATAATTTGTCAAACAAAATAATTGGTTTTATCTTTTATGACTACCAAGATGAGGATGAGAGTTTTGAGTCTTTTAGGCAAGCAAATTAAACCCTAGAATAGAAGAAGCATCATCAATCTTGTTCCCTTTCTCAAACAAACATCATCATTGAGCATTTGCCATGCTTTCTCTCATTGTCATAATCATGGCTATTATATCACCATTATCATCACCCATATATATATATACATTGTCCCCATTTTCTCGTCCTGGGATGCTGCATTTTGCCGGCAAAGTATGGGACATGAGTCAAGAAACCCTAAAAAAAATTCCATTCACTCTCGATGAAGCTGCTGAAGATAAATACCTAGCTAGGGTTTTTTTTTTATTTTAAAAAAGTTGTAAACTGAAACAGTGTCTATATCGTCTTATAGTGAGACTTCAAAGTTTGAGAATGGATCTAACAGATTGAAAATTCTTTAGAAATTTTTTAAGATTTAAAATATTGGAAATTACTCTAAATCATGATCTTGAATGTGCTGAATATTATCTCTTTCCGAGGGCGTCGTTTCTTTGTGGGAAAGTACTTCGATTTATATTCATTTCAGTAATATAATTAATAGAGCAAATTAAAGTGACAAAGTGACACATTTAGTCAAAGTAAACTTAATTTCCTAATTCTATATTAATCTTATTCACTATGTGATTGATCCTACTATCAAATGGACCAAAAGTCATGACCTCAATAAGCTTTAATGAAAACAACAACAACTACTGATCTTAAGAAAGAAGAAGAAGAAGAAGAAGAAAACAAATCCTAGCTAGCCTTGATAATAAGTTAAGTAATAAATGTGTTAGTGATAGGTGCCTCAAAAGGGGCGACTAACATAATAAAAACAAATGGATATTGACATTTTGGTAGGGAAAAACATGGGAAAGACACAAGAAAGAAAATTTGTAAAAATAAAAGTGTCGATTGGGGCCTTGATAAATAATGAGGATTTTTGACCATTGACACAATGGATGGCAATGGCATGCACATTTCAATTTTATAAAAATTATGCACAATTGATGACTTCAAACTCACTCTCCCGTGTGCTCAATCATAGCCTTTTGTTTTAATTCCTTCAATCATTATATCCCATTTTCCCCCTTTTATTTTTATTAAAGAAAATATCATCATATCGTCACTATCACCATCATCATCATGTTAATGTTGGACTAACCATATCAAAAAATTTTTTTGAAAGAAACCATATCATAATTTAATTTCGTTATTGATAGTGTAATATCATCGATGTGGAAGCTCATTATATGTATTTCCTTTGGCCCGTCGCCCAACGTTTGTGCTTCACTAAGGAAACCCATTAGCGTTTTCAATACCACACAACCCCTTAAGGGTATGAAAATGATTTTGGGCTTAAACCAAGAGAAGTTCTTTTTCTGTTGTTTTGTGAGAATTTGGGCATTTTGTTTATGTATTTTGGGCCTATTGAAAAACAAAATTTATTAGATGACCATGGCTTCTTCTCTGTTAGACTAATACTGTGTGTGTCAATTTTTGTATTAATTGGTTAAGAGGCTCATGATAAAAATCTAACGAAATGAAGTAATTAGGAGTATCCAGAACTTTTTCTCCAAGACAGAATTACTTCGTTACCCATTGTCACATCACATTTATGGTAAATGTGATGGTAATTATTGGGTTTATTATTAATAAGCTTAAACAACCCACTTGCTTAAGGAAAATATTTCTAAATTCTTTAATATAAGAATGGGCCGAATAAGATAAGTTAAATCTACTAAACTTAAAATAGCCCAAAAAGCAAGTTTTGTATAAGAAATTGGATTGGATCGAATTCCTTTTGTGAAGTCCAATATAAAAAAAAAATATTAAATCAACCCAAAAAAAGATTTTAAAAAATTAAATTATCTAAAATAGGTAAAAGAGTATGAGTATACTTTACTCTCCTCTTTCAAATACAACTTTAATTGCGCATGAATTTTATTAATCATGACCTTTATCTAATATAGATTATTGCTTTTATCATATGATTACATAATAATAAGATGATGCGAATCTCATCTTATTACAAGAACTTAAACTCTGTCATATTTTTATTATAAAAAGTATGCATTATTCATTCGGTATTCGTTTGAAAAATCATAGAAAAAGTAATAGAGAAAACATAAGAGTATAATTCTCTTGCTTAAAGAACTCCTACACACTGCACGATTGTGTTGGTCATAAATTGAGTTGAGTGTCAAAATATTCTTTTTTTGCGAGAGAATAATGTTCTTCTTTAGTTATTTAAGATAATCAACGAGGGTTAAGACGTACTTTCTAAAGAGTTCTGAGTTTAGAGCTTTTAATAGTGCCGTTTATGAAAAATAATCAGAGCAGAAAAAAGCCAATCTTTTTAGAAATTACCATGATAAGCAACGATCTAAGATCAACCGAAATCGAAATCAATGAAGGAGGCCTCGCCCTTCCCAATGCTAATAGTACTTCAATAATTATGCCAAGAATCCCGACAAGAATCTTAAAAGAATTGAAAGAATCATAAAAGGAGAATCAGGAGCTTCGTTTCTGCCTAGAGGCCTTGGAAGCTAAAGGAGGCTTCTAGGAAGATTACAAAGAACTTTTGCCAAGAGAGACACAAATAGGGAACCCTCAATAATCCTTTGATAATCTCGAAAGGAAAGAAACGGTACACCTATTAGAGGAACCTGAGGTGAAGTAGTTGAGGTGAAGTAGTAGCTAAACAATCCACCAAGGAAGATGAGCTTAAAGCCTCCATCCTAAGATAGATAGAAGGGTTGTACGAAAAAGGTTCTAAGGCCGAAAACCAGGAAGATACATTTTCTCTTGTAAAGAAAGCCAACCAATATCCTTTCACAGAGAAAATAAGAAAGGCAGAGAGACCAATGAAGTTTGCACCATCGAATTTTAATCCTTACAATAGGTTAGAGGACCATGAGGAATACATCTTTCACTACAATGTGAAGATGGTCGTGCATAACAATGACATGGCCCTAAAATGCATAATTTTCCATTCTAGTCACAAGGGAGCTACCCAAAATTAGTTTTGACGACTTCAAGAGAACTTTATATCTTTATTTGAGGAACTCACTATAACCTTTATGGCATAATACATCCAAAATAAATAATAAAAAAAGACTACATCAAACTTATTCCTCATAAGGCAAGGAGTGAATAAATTAATCAAAGATTCTTGAATAAATTCAACAAAAAGCTTAGTGAGATTTGAAATTATGATTAAAAGATAGTAGCGCAAGCCTATAGGAAAAGAATAAGGCTGACCACTGCTTATTACCAATGTTTAGTTCAAAAGAATTTTTCATCTTTGAATTATTGAACCAAAATTCAAAGCAGTAGATTTGCCAAGAAAATGATGCAACTTTGACAGTAAAGAAGACCTCAATGATAACCACTCCAAAGGAGGATCAACAACCCTACAATGAAATACATAAGAAGAGACATTCCAACACAGAAAGATACTTATAAAACAAATGACCCAGAGTTTATAAGCCCTTCATCCCAATCAACATGACAGAAAAAAAAAATCTGGCTAAAGTATAAAGATCACAGAATATTCAAGAAGCCAAGGTTGGTGGAGATTCTAGACCACCTAAGAAACCCTAACAAAATATGCCTATTTCAATCAGAGATGAGGCACAAACTATTCACATACATGTCATTGAAAAGGCAAATTAATTCCTTAATAAAGAATAAGTTCCTCAAGGAATTTTGACTGAAAACAGAGCTAGAAAAAGCCAGCATGAATCTTTCATAAAAAATGAAAGCTTTCAAGGAGAAGACAACAAAAGCAGAGGACATAGCAACAAAAGCTTTAGATGCAGTACATGAATCCTTGTATGACACCATGTACCTACATAATAGCACTAGAATGCTTCCCATAATAGAAAGGCTATAAGAAAATAGAAGGCTCATCGTAGAATCAAAAGAAGTAATAGTTGCTCCAGCAATAGTAAACTAACACATAATAGATGTGATACATATGAAACCTCCAAAAAGAGAAAGGAAGGATGAACGGTGGAGGCCATTATTCCAGAGGGCATCAAAGATATAGAAAATATGTGTAAGAGAAACCACAACATCCACAGTAATGACAATAGAGTAAGACCTATAAAAGATCACTTTCTTTAGACAGGACCTGAAAAACATTATACTACCACATCTGAACCCTCTGCTTCACTTTTAACATAGCTAAGAACATCATCAAAAAGGTGCTAGTAGATGGGGGGAAGCAACACAGATATCCTATTTTGGATACATTCAAGAGTATGGCATTAATAAGTTATGACATTTGTGGATGCCAGACTGAGTTAGTAGCATTGAAGGATCTAGAGTATAAGTCAAAGAATTTATAACCTTGCCTGTTATAGCAGCAGAAAAGGTGTTGAACATTGTCTACTTGATAGTAGACGTACTATTAACATATAACGTAGTTGCGAGAGGATTTTGAATCCATTACATGAAAGCAGTACCTTTCATATTTCTCTAGGTGGTAAGGTGCATGTCAGCAAACTGAAGAAGGAAAAATGGATATCAAAGGAGAAGAGGCTAAAGTGAGGAAGTATTACACTAATTCACTAAAAACCCCCAAATAGATCAGCAAAAACCCTACTATGGGAATGAAGGTTTCAAAGAGATAAGAGAGGAACCAGCAAAAGAAATAGTTACCCATTACAGCAATTAGGGAATCCATAGGAGCAATAGTAACTATAGGATGTCTTGTCGAAGGCACTACCTCATGAGGAAGAGAAGATAAAAGAGTATATCCTTACTCATACAAAAGAAACAAAAGAGGTAGCACTTGACCTTTCACAGCTAGACAAGAAAGTAAGGGTCATGACCTAAATAAGGATGAGAAAGAAACCTTAATTAAACTCTTATACCAAAATCTGGGCATCTTCGTGTGCTCACATAAAGACATGTTTAGAATTAATCCAGAATCATAACACACAAGCTCAACATTCGAAAAGACTTCTGACTTATAAAAAGAAGTAAAGGAAGTTTGTGGTAGAGAGAAACTGGATAATCAATGAAGAAATAGACAAACTCTTTGAAGTAGGCTTTATTAGAGAGGTCTACTACCCTAACTAGTTGGAAAACATTGTGGTAGTACCTAAGAGTAGTGAAAAGTGGATAATTTGCATAGACTACATGTACTTAAACAAAGCTACCCCTAAGGATTTATTTCCTTTCTTAAAGATCGATTAATGGTAGACGCCACTACACGATACAAGAAGCTATCATTTTCGAATGCTCATAATGGCTATGACCAAATTAAAATAAATTCAAAGAATGAAGAGAAGACCAATTTTATAATGGAGAGAGGGATTTATTGCTACAAAATGATGTCGTTTAGGCTGAAAAATGTAGAAGCCACATTCTAACTTCTAGTAACAAAAGTTTTTGGAAGGCTCATTATCAACTTCATTATTTCACAATTGGTAACAACTAATTTCTTATTAAGCTCATTGACTTTGGAACCTAGAAAGTCTTTGGAAGCTTGAAGACTAACGTTCTCACCTTTTAAGGAACTGATCATAGCCTTCTTGGTATACAACAATGCTAATAACTCATTGTGCTCAATTACCAATGTCTTATTAGCAACCTTTAACTTAGAAACCTCCACAGTGAGGTCAAAAACAGTCTTCTGAAGACCATCTACTAGTGTTTTATCTTTTTGGCTGTTACAAAGCTTCATCAACTCTTTATCTAGCTTGGATGTCTCGATTTGGTATTGGAGATTTTAACTCTCTAGGAGTACATTGTCTTTTTTCGCAAAAACTACTTATTCTTCTAATGCAATCCAGCTTTTTAGAGGATGGCATTTTATCCTATCTTAATATATGTTCTTCCAAGGCCTGAGGGTGGATTGAATCAAAATCTTGTTAAAGCTTCCTTACCTCATTTGTATCTGTCCATAACTCTTTCTCAAAAGCTTTTATGGTCAGTGTAGAATTTTAGAGGGCTTACAATTAAAAGGAACATTAGTATACTAAATAAGAGAATATAAAAATCACAAAGGAATAGAAACTTACCATAAAGGTAGAGGAGAAACTCTTCCGCTTTCAATTTGTAATAGACATATTTGGGATGAGTTCCAAATCTCCCTTAGTTAACAGGCGACCTAGAATTGCCACAGATGCTTCACCATTAATCTTTATAAGGTCTGACTTACTTATAACCTCCCTATAAGACTTTCAGAAGTGGGGAAAAAATTCTAGACTAATCCCAGGCTCCCCTATGGGAACCTCTTTTGTCTCTTTAGGAGGAGTCGACTTGAAACTAGACTTTTTTCATTTCCCCTTCTTTGGATGACTAGAATGTGACACTACAACAGTAACCATAACAACTTCACTTGATCCTCATGCTCCTGTTTTTATGAGGGAGTAAGACCCTCAAGGTGAGTCTCCGTGCTGACAACTTCCTTTGAACATAGTAGAAGACAAGACAAGATCAAGAAGAATTAAATAAATCAAATAATAATAATAAAAAAGTAGAAAAAAATACGTTTATTTGGATGCATAAAATCCTCCATATAAGGATCAAAAGAAAAATTAAAAAGAAAACTCTGTATTGGACGAACCATGATTACTCTCAGTAGATAGATCCAGAACCTGAACAAGAGGAACCTCATAATTAGAATGAGCCTTCACTAGAAGAGCTCTAGAATGATCAAAACTAACTTGAGGACTCATATGAACCTCAAAATTATTAGCAGAAGCTCAACTGGCTTAAGAACCGCCTTAGAGCCATTGGGGATGGAAGATTTGTAAAGTTTGGAAACAAAAGGTCTCTGTTTACGCAAAACACGCGCTTTCATCGGGGCATGCTTGAGGGCATTTGAATAGCCGTTTGAAAAATCTTTCTTCGAATTCGAAATCAGAATCTGGACGTCAAGAACCGTCCCTACATGAACAGATGACTTAGCTACTATCAGAGCCTTAAGATGCCCCTGCTTTAAGAAAATAGCAGAGTGCAAAGATTTTGCAGTAGCAAAAGTAGCAGCAAGAATAAGATCATAAAAGGTTTCCTCCTCAAACTCCTCATCAACATCTATAGTTACACCCACAATAAGAAGATTTTTCATAATCGAAAGGGGATAAAGCAATAGAATGATTAAGTATTATACCTTCCAAGGACATATAAATGGCATCGAAATTAGTACCTAAAATGAAGTTATAGAATAAGCTACAAAAAAGCGTAAGAAAGGCAAAAATTACTTTCTTTATTATTGCAACAACTTACATATGTCAGGGAAAAAGAGTTGTATTTAAAAGGTCGATATATTTGTTCGCTGTTCGAGCCTTCTATTAACATGTTTTAGGGTGTTGCATGTGATTATATACATGTTAAAAAAACTAAATACATGTATCATATACACGATTTTGTAGCAGAAATAAGTATATAATCAATATATACACATGAAAATTAAATCATTAACAAATTAACATTACAGAAGCATACATTTGATGAACTTTGGTGAAGATTTTAATTCCGAAGCTCACCTTAAAGTGAATCATTATACAATACTAGTTTACAACAATCGAGTGGGATTGTGAATCTAGTATAGTAGCTATGAATTATTTTCAACAATAAGTATTTAACTCTTAAACACTTTTGTTTTCAAGTTTTGTTTCTCAAGAGAAGAAGAGATGAATTATTATAGTTTTTCTTTTGATTTTCTTACAACTCTTTGCTTTGAAAAATAACTTTCTCCCTCAATCTTTCTCCCCAAAATTCTTATCCGTTTTTCATAACTCCTAGAATGAATTGATCAATGTTTTTTTTGTGGTTTTTCCACTTCCAAAATGCTTTACATAAAAACATCACTAAGTGGCCAACCAACTAAAAAACATGTTATGGTGGCTACCTAAAATGATGAAAAATAATGCACCATTATTTTATGGATGGTGCTCCACAAAATTAGATATATTTTTTATTAATAAATTAATAATAACAAACAAATAAGTAAATATAATTTATTTAAAAAATATTTATTTAATTATTCAAAAACTATTTGAATAATTAATTTTACCTTATTTGATTTTATTAACAAGATGAATGAGTGAATTTATACACTAAAATTGTGTTACTTGTCAATATCTTATTAATTAACAACTCTTGTCAACTAATTAAGTGATATACTTAACATTTAAGTCTAGAAAAGTGCATAACTTAAGGAACCTTAAAATATATTTTCAGTTTGCTGAAATTTTTAGAATAGAACTGTTCAATCCAAAATGATGCCCAGCGCACATGAGAACACTTCATATTATAAGACTCTTTAAGTTCACACCCAGTTTGTCATATGAAATTCTTCCATATGTTCATGAACGATGCCTTACACACACGTTACAAATATTACAAAATAGTACGTTAGACCATACAAGTAGAGGTTATAATATATCCGTATAATCTCTCAATCATTTATATCCATGTAGAATGGAGATATAGATCAACATCGTTAAATCTCTATATGCTAGACCGTAAGCTTATCGCCAAATTTATATTTTAATAAATAATATCTGCAAACACTTTATGATATTATTTATTTTTAGGGTAAAACTCTTTTTCTAGGAATTATTGCTTATGGCCATAAAACTTTCTGAAATACAATTTCAAAGCATCAAGATATATTACTCACCCAAATAAGCTGATAGATCTTATATCTATGCACATTGTACTTTATGAGCATCAGATCATACCCAGTGACACTTAGTAGTCAAACCATGAAAGGTTTCTGACATATGTGGAACCATAGTATGGTGAATCACTCACAAGCCTATAGTGGCACTTGTTGGAGTTGGTTCTTACGTGTCATTCCAATACTGTATGATTATTAATTATTTCATATTTATATAGTAAACATTTCATATAATCGTTAATATAATATAAATACATGGTACAATGCTTATTATGCTATAAACATTGTATGTTCTGAAGGAGATCAAATCTAGTCTAAAGGACTTTAGACCAGTGCTAAGGATTAGCAGAGCTGAGAGTTATAAATATTAAATGTTAACACTGTTAAGAGTTATCAGGTTATAAGAGTCAGCCAGATCTAAAAGGTCAGATCCTTATCTATAATAGGACAAAGACCTGAGTGTATATCAGAAATAACATCGTTGCAAAGAGTTGCAATAGGTGTTAGGAGATGTCATTATGCAAGTATGTTCCTGATTTGTTTCACTGATACAGGTCTGTCAGTGGATTTTTTTTTTATAATAAAGATCAGTGTATGCTATATCTATATGGTATATATGGATATTCTTAGCTGGCTATGGGTTTACTAGAAGCTTGTATATGCATACAAGAATTCAAATAGGACTAAATATTGAACAAACTCATGAGGATGCCAATAGACATCCTATAAAATTATCAATGGTGAGTCCTCTTGAGTTGAGTAGTATACGTGGTCCTTTGACCTCAGTGCCATGGTGGGTTTGTAAGTGATCCTCTATACTTTGATTCCACTTATGTCATAAACCTTTTATGGTGTGACTGCTGGGTGTCACTGGGTATGGTCCAATATTTATAGAGTATGGTGTGAACAAATATGAGATTCGTTAGCTCTTATAGAGGAGTTGTATGTCCAGATGCTCTGAGATTGTATTTTAAAAAATCTCATGGCTATAAATACTAACCTGAAAAAGGTGTTTCTCAAAGGGTTGAACAATATAACAAAGGCGTTTGTGTATATTGTTCTTGAAAATATAAATCTGGAGATAAGTTTATGGATAAGTATACGGGAATTTGACGGTGTTGATTTATATCCCCGCACATCTTGGATATAAATGATGGAAGGATTATACGTATGCGTTGTGACCTCAGCTTGTATGGTCTAACGCACTGATTTGTATTATCTGTGACGTTTGTGTAGGACATCGATTAAAGACTTATGGAATAGTTTTATTTAATGAATTGAGCGTGGACTTAAGGAGTCTCGCAATATGAAATGTACTCGTTGTGCACTAGGGCGGCACACTAGATTGAATTGTTCAATCTAGTAATTTTTAGTAAAACCGAATATTTATTTCAGGAATCCAAGGGATGTGCACATATCAATACTTAAGTGTTAAGTATAATAATTAGTTAATAATTATTGTTGACTAATTAAATAGTGACACGTAGCGCATAGTGAGCCTTCGGTAAAATTGACTCAAGTATTGGGTATGATGGAACCCACATTGGGTTAATTAAAGACTTAAAGATTATTTTCCTAAATCGATTATTTAAGTGTTAAATAATCTAAGTATTTGTTATCACTTAAGAGTTAAGTGATTAGTTAATTTATTTAGAGTTAATTGTTTGCTCATGGTTAAATTAATAAAACAAATATTTTATTGATGACTTAATTGCTAAATAAATTGAGATTTTATTGAGCAATTAATTAAGTTAAAGTAAATGTTGTTTAAAAGAAAAATTAAATGAAACCTTGAGTTGAATGAAAATTTTCTTGTCAAAGACAAGTGATGGCTGGCCATCCTCTCTTGTCTAAATGTTTGACACTTAATTGTTTTATTTGATAATCCAAAATATTTTAATAATAATATTTTAGTCAAATGAAAAAGATAGTTCTCATTTGATAAAGATATAAAAAAAAAGGGAGGGAGAGTATGGCCGGCCACGAGAAAGTTTTAGAATTCATTTTTTATTCTTGACTCAAAGATGAGATAACTCAAGTGTGGCTATTGACAATAGAGGAAGAAACAATATTAAAATAGTTTTAATTTTTCTTTGAATCCGACTAGGTGGCTGGCCATTTTGATGGTGAGAACAATTATTTTTGTTCTAAGTTTTTATGTGTTAAAAATAAGAAAAACTTGATTATAAAAGTTATTTTGTTATTCTCTTAAACAAATGGTCACCATTGTTACATTTGAGTTATTTATGTCTTTTGATAAATTTAAATGTTGAATACATCAAGAACGAAATAAATATAGTCTAAGTGTTAGGCAATAAGGATTAAGAGTTAATCACACGGTTTAAGTGTTAAACTGATGCTAGAAAATAAAGGCTGTTGTTCTAGCGACTCAAGCCCACCATGTTGGGTCCTATACCTATCAACGGGTCTACTTCGAACGGTACTCCATAATAAACTCGTTCCAAAGGCTTGACAGGTGATATCTTTCAATTCTATATTAATATGATTAATATAGTTTAATTTTATTCATTAGTGTACTTGAATAAAATTTATCATGTTCATTTTTTTAGAAAATTGGATTTTAAACTTTCGTTGTGAATATTTATATATGAGATACATAAATGATGTATATAAACTATTTGATGCGTGTATATATATATATATAAATTTTAAAATGGACACTGTACTATATATACATACCCAATAAGTTTAGGTTGTGAATCGGGATAAACTGGTACCCCAAACAGCACTCAGGTCAAAAGACCATGAATACTACTTAAATAAAAAAGACCTTTTATTGACGGCTTTATGAGATATCTATTAGAGGTTTTCGTGAGTCTGTTCAGTACCCAGTCTTTACTAAATACCTATATCTCTATACGAGTTTTCACTAAACTCGTGGTCTACTAAGACTAACCATTTGGACCATCCAGATATAGATATACAATGATCTATATTTAATAAGGTCTTCACCGACAGACCTGCATCAGCGAAGATAGATCAGGAATATAATATTTGAGAACATATTTACATAATGACATTTCCTAACACTATTTGTAACTTTTTGCAACTATATCATTACTAATATATTTTTCAGGTCTTTGTCTCATTTAAGACAAGGCTCTAACTCCTTAGATTTCGGTGACTCTTATCACCTGGTAACTCTTATCAATGTTAACTCTTAGTATATATAACTCTCAGCGTTACTAATTCTTAACACTGATTTAAACTTCTTTAAACTATATTTGAAATTTTTTTCAGATCATACAATGTCTAAAATATTATTAGCATTTTACCATATATATAAAATATAATTAGTGATTTAATAAAATAATAATAGTATAAATATAAAATAAATATTCATACATAAAAAAGATGACACGTAAGCACAAATCTCAAAACTATCAACCTCAACCTCAACCTCCATCTCTAGAAGAAAGAGAATAGAATATGGACGAGTTTTGCAATAAGCCAACAACCCTCTTTTAGCAATAAAGCAGGGTTGATGACGCATTCTTTCACGATGGGCATAGTCTATCAAAAGGTGCACATGGACTATTTCATTGTGGTGAATAGCTTTCTTCTAAAAGAATTTCTGTAAGAATTGTTCTCGACCAATAATCTTGAGAAGGGTTAAGTCATTATCCCAGTCAAAATTTTCAACTTAGTGGGAACCTCAAAAGAGTATTCAGGGCGTTTTCATTCATTGTCAACGACCACTGCGTGGTTTTCAAAATTGGCCTTCTTATTATCGAAGCTGTAAACTAAGACTCTCTCACCTTTAAGAGAGAATAGTAATTTCTGCGAGCATACTAAAAGTTGTAAGAAATCATTACATCATAAATAGTGAGTTCGTAAGGAAAAAGAAACATGTGTTTTAATATAGCTACATCCTATAACAAAAAAAAAAGAAAAGACATTTGGATGGATTTGTAAAAGAGATAACCCAATGACATGCAGAACTCTTGGATGAGAAGAGGAATAGGAGAACATAAATAATTAAGATGTTCCCTGAATAAAGGAAGTTCTCTAGGGGGATACCGAGAAAAAGGCAGAATGAGACTCATTTTGGGAAGATTTTTGATCTCATACCCAGGTGGGAAACAGATTTTAAATCTTCAACGAATAAAATTGAACGAACCTAGCCATTAAAGAAAGGTTATTGATTTTTTGAAAGCAAGAACGTTCCTTGAAAGAAAAGCTTTGGGTAGTTTTTTTTTTTAAAGTTGAAGGTGAAAATTGTTAGAGGTGATACTTACGGGCCATTCTGATAAATAGTAATTATTTTGATAATAATCTTTAATACACATTTATATGGTAAGAAGCTTGTAACTTTTTAGACATTATACATCTAAAGGAGTTTAGATCTAATTCAAAAAAGTACAGTTCAGAGTTTAGAAATTAGCATTTCTAAGAGTTAGAGCCTTATTTGAAACATTGACAAAGACTTGAGAATATATAAGTAATGACATAGTTACAAGGAGTTGCAAATAATGCTAACAAATATTATTATGCTATATGTGCTTGAAAACATCATTCCTGATCCGTAGTTGCCAATACGGGCCGATCAGTATTTATTCTGGATCCGTGTATGTCTACATCTGAATTGTCCAAATAGGTAATCTTAGCAGACTTAGGATTCACTTTAGGCTTTTCTTGGGGAGGTGAGGATTTTCTAGAATTTAAAAGTGGGAACCCACCTTCATTAAAAAGGATTTTGGCTCTATTCTTTCAAATTCTAATTCATCAAACTCATAAGCTAAAAATAAAAATAGCTATTATACCTCACCCAGGAATATCTACAATGTTTATTTTAGTTGGGAAAGAACGGTGAAGTCCATATGAACCATCCAATAAAGAATAAGAGGAGAGCAAAGCGTATCAATAGGATGTTGTAGCTTCAAGCAGGCAAGAAATATTAAAAAAAAGTAGCTAGCTTTTGCTCTCTCGTATTGTCTGCTGCTTCACTTGAAAACCTGCTAAGATGCCCAATGTACCTGTTACAATATGATGAGAGGCTATTCCTTCTGGAATAAAAGGATCAAAACCTTCCATGCCCCATGCTAGATTTACAGATTGTACCTTACCAGTTAGTCCATAGTGGAATGCCATCAACTAGGGCATTATTGGTCACTAACCACTCGCTCGTCGGTTATTCGGGCTCTATGTTTCAAGTACCATAGGCTTAGCAGAAGCTCGTATGGGCATATTGGTATTCGGTAAAGACTGAGTACTGAACAGACTCACAAAAACCTCCAATAGATATCCTATAAAATCGTCAATGGAGGGTCTTCTCAAGTTAAGTAGTATTCATGATCTTTTGACTTGAGCGCCATGACGGGCTTGTGAATGATCCACTATATTTTGGTACCATGCATGTCAAAAACCTCTTATAGTCTACTATTAGGTGTCGTTAGAATTGGTTCGATGCTTATAGAGTCTAGTGTGCATAAGTATGAGATCTATTAACTTATGTGGGTGAGTTGTATATTCTGATACTCAAAGAATTGTATTTCATGAAGTTTTTTGGCCAAAAGCAAAAACCCAAGAAAAGAGTTTTCTGCAAAGTTAAACAATATCGCAAAGGAGTTTGCGGATATTATTTTATGAAAATATAAATCTAGAGATAAGTTCACGATTGAGCACATAAATTTGATAGCGATGATCTATATTTTTGCTCTTCCAAGATATAGGTGACTGAAGGATTATACGAATATGGTTGGCCCTAACTTGTATGGTTCAATACTCTGTCTATAATATTCGTAACGTGTGTGTGGGACATCATTTACAGACTTACAAAAATATTTCGTAAGACAAATAAGTGTGAACTTAAGGATTCTCACAATATGAAGTGTACTCGTTAAGCACTGAGGTAGCAGATTGGGTCTAACAGTTCGATCCGGGAGAATTTCAAAAAGTAGGATTTATTTCAAGATCTCTCGAAAAATATATATGTCATGGTTTAAGTATTAAACCAATTATATATTAGTTAAATAAGTTAACTAATGAAAAAATGGCACGTGGCATAATGGTTACATGTATGAGTGATACGTGTCATATGCATGGCATGAATGAATGACAAATGGAAAGTGTGAAGGGACACTTGTCTTTATGTATAGATGCATGAAAGATAAGTGTCAAACTTCTATAGGCCAAGTTTAAGAAACTTTGTAATTGTTTCACTTTAGTCTCTATTTAAGCCATTTATAAGCCAAACTTTGAAATTGTTTCATTAAGGTCCTCATTTACATATTTTTCAAATGAGAGAAAATGTTCAAAGCGTTGAATTGCTATACAAAAATTAATGTTGAAAATTCATACAAATGCTGCCATTCTAACTTTGTAATCCTACCACTTTGTTGCAAATTAAAATTGTTCAATAGGATCACTTCTGGTGAGCTCCGAATCGATTTATTTACTGAAGATCTTTAAGGGTATATTTTTTTGTTATACATACTGTCTTTGATTCGATTATTAAGTGTGCTTGTTCGATTATTAAGTGTGCTTGTTGGTTAATTAAGTTTAATTCTACTGCGTAATTACTTGTTAGACATGCATTTGATATTAATTAATTTGTACACAATTCACATGCATGCACCATGAATATACGTTAACAAAAATAATAGGTAGCAATTGGCCATTTAAAGGTAGTCATTGTCAAAACGATCTTTATTTACTCGATGAGATAGAAGATTAGTTAAGGGATAATAATGTTTGGGAGCGAGCCTCTCCGCATGTTATGTGTTAATTGGCTTGAGTGGAGAAAAATCTACCTTTTTGCAAACAATTCAAAGGATTTCTCTCTTTTTTACTTGTAGAAAAATATCTGTTAGACCTATTATTAATAAGGCCAACAACTAACTTTATTTAAAGGAAAAGCCCTTAAATTCCTTAAGACAATAATGGGTTAAATAAGGCAATTCAAATCTATTAAATTTAAAATAGCTTAAAAGACAAATTTTGTAAAGGAAGTAAGGACGGACCAAACTTTTTTTGTGAAGCCCAATAAAAGAAAAAGACCAAATCAACCTAAAGAAAGGTAAACATACCAAATTGCCCAAAAGAGGTAAAAGAGAAGTAAAAGAGTAAGAGTGTACTTTGCTCTCTTATTTCAAATATAATTCTAATTGTGCATTAATTCTTTTAATCATGATTTTTATTTAACATGGATTATTATTTTATCATATGATCATATAACGATAAGATGAATCATCATCTTATCACAAGAAGGATTATGTTACATTGAACTCAAACTTTATCATATTTTTATTATAAAAAGCATGCATTATTCATTTGATATTCATTTAAACAATTATAGAAAAATTAATAGAAAAAATATAAAAGTATAGCTCTTTTACTTAAAACACTCCCATATATTATATATTTGTGTTCAATATATATTGACTTTAATGTCAAAGTATTCTTTTTATAAAAAGACAATGTTCTTTTCTAATTGTTTGAGATGATGAACAAAAATTAAGAGATAATTTCTAAAGAATTCTACGTTTAAAGCTTTTAGTAATTATGAAAAAAAATAGTTCAATGGGTCCTTTAAAAGAGTCAGATATATTATTCGATCACGATATTCATAGGATGAGAAAATCTTAAAAGGGATTGCCCTTATGGGAGGTTCAATAAAACTATGCCACTTATTATAAAATTTTCTCAGTTATTCTAAGCACAATTATAATTGTTTGATCTCAATAAGTGGCGAGTCTTTATTGGATAATTCCAATGGAAAAGTCTCTAATATATTAAAGGTTGTGCAACCCACTATATTTTGTTCCGTGTGTTTTTAACGGAGGTACTGTTTTCATCTATGGTAAATAACAATTTATTGGTAATTTTCACCCTAGGCATAATAATTTTATTGGGTTGTACAGATGAAGTGTTAACTTTATATATTTTTGAATTTCCTCAAGCCTTACGGAAGAAAATTTTACATGTTACCCCTAGTGCGCCCATTTATTGATTCAATGTATCAACCAATAATAGTTAAACAAGAAAATTTTTCCACATCATTCATAAAAAAATCTTTCCATTTACTTAACTTTAGTTAAGGATGAGAATGCCGCAATCTTTTTTAAAATTATTTATTATATTATTTTATCATTTAATAATTATTTAATATTATTTAAATAAAAAAATTTAAAAAAACCAATTAAAATATCTAACATTAATATTAGAAACTATCCAATGTTATTCATTATTTAGTGAACCAACCAATCATAGTTAAACATAATAAATATGAGAGAGGAAATTTAATAAACAACATGTTTCATTGAATAGTCTCATGGGGACAACCACATATTAAAACTTTCACCCCTATAACATCCTATTTCAAAGAACATGCATGTCAAGTAGTTCATCAATTTACAAAATATTATAGGCTCTCAGAAAATAGTTAAAAGTGTATCATATGCAAGAAGTTTTACCAATTTTATCAAATACAAAGGAAAATGATAATAAAACATGGAGGGAAAAGGAATTAATAATAAATATTGTACTGAAACATATAAAACTTGCAAGGTTATGTACAACAGTGAGCAGTTATTGGGTTACTTGCTCCAATGGAGGTTTTGATTTCTCATACAAATTAAAAGCAGAGACTTTGAATAAAGGATAAAAGTATTCCAAACTACAAACCTAAGCAGCAAAGTTTTATAAATTTATGATCACCTCATAAGATTCAATATCTGTAGCAAGAAGAGGTGACTACCTAGCAGTTTCAGAGCAGTAAAATGCAAGTAGCACTTGAATAGGTGCTGGAATGTAATACTCTTAAAGAGTGATTCCAGGATAAGGGAAAATGTTAAGACAGTCTTATTAGTTCAATCGTCTTCTCCTAGGTGCACGAGAATCCCCGCTGTCCACATCTGAAACCCTAGAACTATCACTTCTTCTTCGGGAGGAGGAAGTTGAAAGGGAGACCATAGAATCAATTTCCACAGCAGTGTCCATCTGATTCTCAGAGTTTATATCAGCAACGATGCTTGAGAAGGAATCTCTATCATCAACTGGAGGTGAAGGTTGCTCTTGATTTCTTCCTACAGGATGGCTTGGGAAATATGCATCAAGGAATCTTTCGGCTGAACTTAGTGTAGATGAAAGGGAAGAAGAGATTCCTGCACCTCTATGTGCTTGTGCTTGTCTTCGCAGTAACAAAGAATGGATCCAACGGGCTTCCCCCTCAGAGCCTGTTACGCCACTTTGCACGTCTACATCATCTGGGGGAGCTGAAACTGGATTTTGCTCTCCACGAATTCCTCTGGACGTAAAAACCCTATTGACCAACAGATTAGCTCTTTCTATCGGTTCCCTGGCACTGCTGCCATCCCGCCCTGAGGAAAAATCTCGGGCCAAATCAAATCTACTTCCAAGACGGCGTATCATCTCCTCTACTGGGGAACTGAAAGCAGGCCGCTGAATGGTTGGCCTCAAACTCTCAACTTGCCGGGCATCGGGCCTATGAGGGATCTTAAGACTTGAGTCTTCTTCTGGCTCGCGAGTACTATTCCCACGACCATATATTGGTATGATATTCTTAACTGCAACCTCTCCCTTGCATACTGGACATTCCTTTGCATCTGAATGCACATGTAACCATCGGTAAATGCATGGCCAACAGAACAAGTGACCACAGCAAGTCACAACAGGGTCCTTAGCCAAATCTAAACAAATATTACAATCATAAAAGCTCCCATCATTTCCACCACCTTTCTCAATATCAGCCTTTTTCTCCGATACTTCATTATCCAAAAATCCATTATTATTTTCACATGTTTTTGGTACCTCATTGGTTCTTTCCTCAGCAGCAACACTACCCTCGCCTGCTTGTAACGTGCTCCCATGGGTAGAATGGCTGAGCAACTGATCCAACTCCATTGGAAGGTTCCTACTTTCTGGCAGAACTGGAACCTGTCTCCATCTCCACCGCTGTCGAGACCTCAACCTAACAGCTTCTCTAATTCTATCAATACGGTCATCAACCAAATCATCCAAATTCACAACTTCAGTTGGTACAGGTCCTGATTGCGCCTCAGGACCCGGACCCAAATTCAAATCAAGGTTCATTGTATCGGATGTCTCCTCGCCCATCTAAAATTCAACAAATCCAGATTAAAAAAAAACCTAGCTTCTTCACAAAATTCAATAAACCCAGTCAAAGAACCATCTCTTTTGCCACAAACTCAAAAACCCAAATCACAAAACACCTCCTTTATTACTAATTCATCAAAACCCAGAAAAAAAATCATAACTTTGCAATAAATTCTTTATCAAAACTGGAAATCCCGAAATCAAGAAACCCTAACTTTGAGTCAACAAGACGGTGACTTCAACGTCAAGAGTTCTTCCACAATTAATTCTCGGCTCTAAAAGTTACAATTCAAAAAAATTGGATAAACATAGAGATAAATTGAGAATCAAAAGGAGGAAATTGAAGAAACCTGGGTTTAAAGGGATGATCTTAATGATCAAAATCGAGATTTATTGCCCCGACTCAGTTGATAAAGGCTGTTGCTTTATCCCTCTGCCATGAGTTAGCTCCGAGTTGACTCCGCATGAGTTGTAAAATCTCCCAAAATTGGCGATCTCGTCTAGGGAGAAAGAAGGCGAGTGTGTCTAAATTGTAAGGTGAAATTGAGCTATGAATACAAGATACACACAAAGGAGAAAAAGAGCATCGCGTGATGCTGCGTGTGGTGTTCCAGTTGTTCAGAAAAAAAGTGGGTCATTGATCTGACGGTTGTGTGACGAGTATGGCCCACCAGTTGCGATGATCGATTGGTTCAAGTGTGGGATCAGGAAAGGAATCAGGGATTGTGATGAACGTCGTTGATTGCGGTGCTCTTATTGGATCCAATTATAAATTCTGTCTCATATTAATATTAAAAATAAATATTAACGTAATTTTTTATATAAAATATAATTTAATATTTATATTAAACATAAATTTTAATAGTATTCTTCACATTCAATTTTAAAATTTGAGATAAAAAATATTAATATTAAAAATAAATTTTAATATTTACTTTTACATAAAATATAGATTTGATTTTAAAATTTAAAATAAAATAATTTAATATTAATATTAAAGATAAATTTTAATAATCATCTTTACGTTAAATGTAAATCTTATTTTAAGATTCGAGACAAAGTAGAATAAATCTCTAAAAATTAAAATGAACATAATATTAATATTAAAAATAAATTTTAATAAAAAAAATTTCATAAAATGTTGATTAAATTGTAAAGTGTAAGATAAATAGAATGGATTTCAAAATGTCAAAATAAAAATAACTCAAAGAATTAAATGAAGATATAGGAGTCGAAAATATCAGAATTCAAATTCAAGACTTTAATTTTAATATTATATTAATTTTATTATATAACTTAAAATTTTAATTTATTAAATAAATATTTAATATTAATATTAAAAATAAATTTTAATAAAATTAACTGATGCCTCGTGGAGTTTGAATGTCCTTTATTTATAGTGTTATACATACGTTTTTAATATGAAATCAATGCATAAATTGATATTATAACAATTTTTATTTATTTATTTATTATTATTATTATTATTATTATTTGGATTCGCCACTTCTGTTATTTTAGTTCCTCGTTCTTGCCAGCGGTACACTGAACGGAAGCATAGACCTAAACACAATTTTGAGAAGGAAATTCTGACTTTTCTCTGTGGCTTTGGATATTTTCCTTGCAAGTATTATATTTATTTTATTTTGACATTTGAATTAAATTTTATTAAGTAATATTATATTTTATTAATGTTATCTTAAAATTTTTATTTTTAATTAAATTAACTTTTAAAATTATTTATTACATTATTTCATCTAGTTACTTGACACGTTATTTTAAATAAAAAATTTTAAATAATATTTGAGAAGTATAACATTATTCTTGAAGACCAAAAAATTTAGGCAATTTTCAAGTTAACGAATTAAATTTATTTTTTGTTAAGAATTATTTAATTGAGTCTAACAAAGTAAAGATAAAAAAACACAAGAACACTAAATATATTGTGATTCAATTCAATTCAAACTTACGTTCACTTTACTAAGTTTGATAGGTTCATTTATATGCACTCTTGAATAATTGTTTTACACAATAGTAATATAAAGGCATCATGACTATTACAAATAAGAAATAATGGAATGCGTAGAAAAAAAAATTACACAAAGACTGCAATCTTGAGAAATTAGATTTTAATGCCCTTTTTATAAGTGTTGTAGGGTTTAGTGGTAGAGCTTTTTTAAAAATGTAATTAATTTTTTTGATTAGTTCAATGTCGTGGTTTTAAGGGATATTATTCCTTAATTAATTCCATAATTTTGGGAATAATAATTCTCTTATTGATAAGATTCTTAAAACAGGATAATGACCTTCTTTTTTAAGATTCTCCAAAAATTAAGGAGAAACAATTCTTTTGAACATTGATGATTAGATAAATAAGATTTGATAAATTAGATAGGCATTTTCCCCTTAAGTTATTCAAAATTTATTAGATAATTGCTTACTTCTCATGTCTTCTACGAAGGTTAGTTTCATCTGTATTTTTTGCGAGGGCAATGGTACGGAGGATGTAAGGATGACAAAATACTTCAAGATAAGGTCTCCTGAATAAAGCAAAGATGAAGTGATATTTGTGAGAATGGGATATGGCATAGAAAAAAATATTCTCGAAATTGTTAATGGGTCAAGAACAGGTTTAAAACTTTCCTATTAAATCTCAATAAATTAATAATAAGTTAAAAGTATATTATTTGTTATGTAGGAATAAAATTTTCCTTTAATGGATTTTGATGAGAAGAGATGAATAGTTAACCAAAAAAATGCTAAATAACTTAGAATATTATTTAAATCCTTATATTTTGTATTTTTATTTAGTAAAAAATTGTTTACTTTTAATATTATTGAATGATATTTTCATATTGTTTTAGTTTGTTCGATACTTTTCTTTAATTATAATATAGTTCATAAATTGATTAATTTTTGTATTATTAAAATTTGTGAATATAAATTAATATCTAATATTAAAAAATAAAAAATAAAGCAAAAATATAAAAGTCATTTTCTATATGGGAGTCTCTGTCTTGTTAAATTTAATAAGTAATAGAATAACAAATGGAGCTTAAAATAAAAAAAAATAGAGTAGAGTATAAGAAAGGTTATCCATCCCCTCCCCGCACCATTGCCATCTCTAGAAAATACTATGTTTTTTTAGTCTAAAGATACAAATGATTTTTTATTTTATAAGTTTAAGTAATTCTTTCTATTATTATTATTATTATTATTAATGTTGGTTTGATTTTTGACACTGTTTTTATTGAACTGAAAGGTTTATTTCGTCATGCAATTATAATTTATTTTTGTTTATTCTAAAATTTGGTCTTTTCAAAATTAATGAGTTGAATTTATTTATTGTTGGGAACCAATGGTTGCGATTAATAAAAATAAAGAAAAATACAACAAGAATACTAAATTTATAATATTTTAGTTCAATGTGAGTCTACAACCACTTTCACCGAGCCTCATCAACTCACTTGAATGCATTATAAAATATTATTACTACAGCATAGATACATGAAGGCAATGCCTTTATAGAATAAAAATAACATGTCATCCTCTAAGAATAATAAAAGTGCTACCCCTTCACCGGCTTATACATATAATTGAAAGTGAGAATTGATTGATGCCTGTCCCTTTCTACAATTTTACCTCATATTTATAGGTAGTAGGTGTGTAGAGTCGTAAAATTTGAGTTAAATTAGGATATCAAAATACTTTTTTAATTAGTTTTCTCTCATTAAAATTTTACTAAAATAAGGATAATAGTTCTCCTATTTACTTAGGACTTTCCCCGTATAAAGTCCTGTTATAATAAAATTTGCTATTTTTTTTTTACCCATTTAGGATTCTTTCTAAATCTTATAATAAATTCGACTTGTTGAAATCTATAAAAAAATGATTATCTTAGTTTTTAGTGTTAACTTGTTGACATTGAAAACTTTATAGTAGTCTTTGAATTGAAAGAGCTCTTTGAGTTGCTTTCGAAGTGTTAGGTCGATCAAATTGTTAGTTTGATGACTTTATAAGGTATTTTAGAAATTGTAGTTCTCAATTTGAGGGTTCATTATTGAGTTTGACATCTCTTGAAGTGCTATTTGAGGATATTATGATAAAGTGAACACTCTTCGACTCTTGTGAGGTTTCTGAACGAGGTGGGGATTATCCCTTAGGGGGAGTCTTTAAGAATTCGTCCTATGAGGAGTTTTCAAATAATCTTATCTTTTGTACGGGGAAGCTTTCTTATAGTTTTTATCTCTTGTGAAGGGGTTTTTAAATAATTTTTGTTCTTTAAATATAAAGACAATTGAGTCCTTGAACGGTGACTTTAGTGTTCGGTCTAGTCAGAACATGTTTATAGAATAGTTCTAATGTTGAAGGCTTTTTTTGGATAGGCTAGTTTGTAAATATCTTTATAATTAATGTTAGGTTTTATTAAAAGAGTGAACCAAAGCCCGAGATATTGGTGTAATCGACTAATGGACCTCGATGCTTCCATATTAGTTGTTTATCCAAAAAATTTCTAAGCATTATCGAAACTTTCACTTTATTATCTCATAAATTAATTTGAGTTGCTCCATAAACATAACGAAATACTAGTAGTTGATCGATTGAATAGTTAATAACTAATAAAGTAAAAAAACAAGTTAGAATATTGTTTTGAAAATTTTGACTTTTTAGCTCATGGAACCAATTAGCTAGTCTTTTCTAGTCATATTAATAATTATTTTTAAAAAATTAAATAACGTAGAATATGAACAATGATTGGGGTCTGCTTTTTTTTATTTATTTTAGGAGGTGGAAGCTACTGAATCATATTATTGGAAGTAACTTAAAGATGAAAAATAAAAAAAAATTACAACAGCCCATGGTTTTTGCCGAATCCACTAATTTCGGAATGAAATTGTTATATTCCACTCAAAATTATCATCACCTTGAATTCAACATTAAAAATCTTTGAGAATAACTTTTCGTATTGACTTTGTGAAAGTTAATTGGTGCAATTTTTTTTTTCATTTAATGAGAATGCTATATAATCACGAATTTATGTTAATAGTTTATCTCCACTCTAATAGAGGTCTCAAATTTAAAATTTTCTCTTTATATTAAAAAAATGTCATATATAATGAATATAAAAATATCATATATAATCACATTATTTCGTAAATACCATGTGAATGATGAAGTTAATTGACCTAATAATTGATATAACGTTTAATTAGTCATTGAAGTTTCTTGATGTGAAACTTTGTAAAAATTATTTTATTATCTTTGTGTTTTTTTTGAAATTATGAGAGTGCATTGTCTTTATAAAAAAAAATTTATTTCGACACTTAAATTAATATTTATTTATAAACACAAGTATTATATATAAAAAAGAGGGTGTTGCATATAAAAAATATTTCAAGCAAACATGAGAATAATTATGAGTATTAGTGTTGAATGTTAAATTAAATTGAATCAATTGATTTTTTTAATAAATGATTAAATAAAAATCATATTCATTTATAGTACATACGTCTAAATCTTTTTAAAAATATGCATGCATAAATATGAGTATTAATTATTATTTTTAGGTGATATTTAACAATGTTCAAGATGTATTTAAACCTCTTTTTCTACTAAAACTTAAATATAGTAATTAAATTAGAAGTAGAATTCATAATTTAATCTCTACCCAACTTCTCACAAAACTTCTTCACGAAAATCGACTAGTTGTTAGGTCGAATTACTAATTTTTTGAGTGCTGGATTTGGTATTTGGGCCACTAATCCGCGTTAACCTTCTTAACTCTAGGATTTAAACTACTTTTACCTGCTGAGCTGCTTCTTTGACTGAGCAGCTTCTTTGAAAAAAAAAATTGAAGAAAGGCTTGAAAAGAGTGCGGAATAATTGAGCCGGTTGAGTAAATATTGGCTGCTTCGGGCACAAATTTTCTTTGGTAAATATTGAACAAATTCTCCTCAAATTGAGGGAGTTTGGTTTGGTCGGTCGATCTAATATTAAATTTTCAATGAAATAATGTATGATTTTATGTGCAATAATATAGTGTAATAAAACGCATTAATTAAATAGTTGATGTACTATAAAACCTTGATCGTTATTTGAGAAAAACAACTGGTATAAATATATATATATACGATGTTGTAATATTAGAAATAAATAATACCACACTTCAAAAAGTTATATTTTATTTTATTTTTTTATTTTAAATAATGTGGTATGTATCAATTGGATAATAATTTTTTTTTAATTTTTAAAATAACTCGTTTTATTATTTCACCATTTAATTAGTGCATATCACATAATTTAAAATATAACTTAAAAATTACAGTAGTATTTTATTAAAGATATTATGTTGAACTTAAACAAATAAATATTATCACCTAACACTTTTTTTTTAAAAAAAAAATTAAAATATGTTCATATTAAATTTAGATGGTCTTATAGGAGAAGCTCTTTAAAAGATTTTCTCTTCCAATAAAAAATAAAATTCAATGAACTTATCTCTTAATGATACAGATAAGGTTCTAAAGGAGATTATAGACGAATATATTAATATTATCATGCCATAATACAGAGAGGGAATCAAGGGTAGCTCATTCTAAAAGAATTAATATAAATATAAATATAAAAAATATTAGTGTATATTTGTTTAGCCACTCTAAAACTTATATTTTACTAAAAAAATATTTTATGTGTTAAATTATTTTCTCTCAAATATTTTTTATTTTTTATTTTAACAAGATATAATGATATAAGTATTGATTTATATATTTTAACTTAATAGCATAGAATTAATTTATATTTAGATTTTTTTGGACAATTAATTTATTTATACTTCAAAGAAAATTTTCTAATATTATTTTAAGGGACTTAAAGTTTTGTAAATAACTTTATTAGTCATATATTTTAACAAATTCTTGTAATAATTATTATTCACCAACACTTAAGTTTTTATTTGTCTTTTCTAGACTTTATATTTATATGTGTTGATCCAAAAAAGTGATTTTTCTGGCACGAGTTTTGAATTTATTTTGTTAATGGGAATCAGCACTTGGGTTTTGTCCTGGTTGGATTTATATACGAGAGCCTGGGTCTTCTCTTTCTCTATGGCTACGATAGA
This sequence comes from Ailanthus altissimus, assembly GCA_946807835.1. Taxonomy (NCBI): domain Eukaryota; kingdom Viridiplantae; phylum Streptophyta; class Magnoliopsida; order Sapindales; family Simaroubaceae; genus Ailanthus; species Ailanthus altissimus. The sequence goes on from OX327709.1 coordinate 1,441,453, forward strand.
ACTTGTAAATCACAAGTAAGACTGATCGTGATGGTCTCGCTGGGGTGGGTCCGGTGAAAACTCTCTGATACTTAAGTCAGAAAATATCTTTGTAGACAGGGAGAGTCTAATAAAAAAAGGAAGTAACAAGTGCATTCAGAATGAAGGAAATAAAACCTCTTTTCTCTTTATTAATTCTTCTAATTTTTAGGCATTATCTTGCTTCAGTGATTTTTTTTTCTTTTTGTAGTATTGATCTTCGGAGGACCTTTGGGGTATTCTATCCCTATTATGTTTTTGACACACGCCAAAAATTCTTCTGCTGTGCGTCTGACACACGTCGAATATCCTTCTACTGTGTGTCTGTCACAAGCCAAATATTCCTCTGTAGATCTTCTGTCGTCATGTTTCTGATTTCTCTTTTATTACATGTCAAGTATCTTTCTAATATATGTTAAGCATATTCTCGACATATTCTTTATGCCTGTCTTCGCCGGTGAATTTGGTTAAGTGTGAGGTTAAGCTTGATTCGTTCGAGGGGAAGTCCTGGTAGTCTATTCCTGTTCGGCTTGGTTGCAGTTCGGAGTTGTCCCCAAGAGATGGTCTCCTGATAACTTTATTGGCTACGCCTGATTGGCCCGTCTACTGTAGATCCGACCCGCTTTCTCGTCGATTTGTAGGTGTTGAGATGAATCAACTGGGTTAGTATGCAAAGGATGGTTTGGGTCATATCTTGACAGGTTATACTGAATAGGTGCTTTGAGCGGTTGATTAGGTTCTCTAAATCCGAGCAAGTACGACAATGTCCAACTTTGAAAGGATCTGGCTTTATAATTCACTATAGACCTTCATGCGAGGTAGGGTGTCTCGTCTCATTAAAAAATGTCTAATTAGACCTTTAAGATTTTGTTTTTGTTCAAGGTTGAAAGCTTTGGGTTGAGAGATGATTTTTTGGATGGAACAATATGTATTTTAAAATAAATTTAGTTTTATTAGTAAATTTATATATTTTATAGAGGAATTATATATTTTGAGACATAATTAAACACAACTTAAATCTTATATTATATATTTTATTTGTAATTTATTTTTATTTTTATTTTTGTTTTTTTATTTATATACTGTACTTATATTATAAGGCTCATTATATATATTTTTTTATATAAGACATTTTTTTTGTTCTTACGAATTTATTATTATGTACCGCCTAATTTATAGAATGATATTGAAAAAAAAAAAAATTAACCCACCCGAAAAGAAAATTTCTGCGTGCATTCCTACAATCATATACCATTATTTATTCCTCCAAACTCGTGTCTTTGCGTTCAAGTTTCACATAATTTTGTTAATTTGTTTTTCCTTCCTCTAGAGAAAATGATGTTTCAAAAAGATAATAAATGGTCATAAATCTTCTCATTCATATATAGCCTAGCCAATAGCCATGCACACACATATTGTTAAACGAATGTGACAAAAGTGGGGGAGTGGGGGAAAGCAAGATAAAGTAAAATGATAGCCATAATAATTCTTGGAAAGTAGATGCCATGTCCTTCAAAAAATACTTAGAATCGAGTGGTTGTCACTTAGAAAGAGGCCCCATGTGTGGGGTTTGGCAGAGTGGTTGGTACTTTACAACAAAGCTTTGAATATAGATAGCTAAGCATGCTTGACTATTATTACCCAATACTTGCATAGCATCTGTTCTGATAATTAAAATATATTATGTCTCCAGGTACAATGCATAACCTCTGGATTATTATAGGCTTTTCTCTGTAAATAAGATTATATAGACTCATATAAAATAGATATGAACTAATGGATACCGATCCATCCACTAATTTACAGTGAAGCACATGCACCAATACGACCTTTTGATATCCAACCTGCAGAATATATAAACGATAACTTGAGACAGCAAGTTTAAGATAGATGTTTTTCCATTTTTTTTAATTATTTGAAATGTAAATTGTACTCCTCTTTAATTTGATATGAGTGTGAATGTGTGATTTAAATTCTTAATTTTTCGTTTCGATTCAAGAGATTTTATGTATTAAGCTAACTAACAACCACATCTTCAAACAATATATATTTATAGAGAAGATCATGTTAATCCATGAACAGATTAATCATTTAATGTGAAAGAATAATATGATCTTATTATGATTGCTAACTATCAAGAGAAGTGGGAAAAAAAAGTGCACATTTTGCTTCTTACTTGTCGATTCCATGCATGATTTTGTATGAAAAAGTCAGAGAATAGGTTTTCCTTTTTCTTCTTCATAGAAGTTTGTATACTTATTTACCCTTATTAGATTTGTTAACTATTAAAAAAAAATCTCTTTAGTGTTTGATTATATAAAAAATTCTAAGTAGTTATAATTATAATAATATAAATTAATTTTAAATGGGTATAATAGATTTTTTATTTAAAAAATCGATAATTATATTCGTACCATACAAAACAATAAAAATACATTGTGTAAATAATAAAATTAATATACTTGTACTATAAATTAATCATTTAACACGGTTATCTGTATTTTTGTTAAAATATATATTCAATATTAGTTGTCATGTTAATATAATAAATAGAGAAAAATTATTAATTAAACACAATATAAATTTATTATTTATGCAATACTATTTAACTATTTAAGATTATGTTACACACGGTTAATTTTATTATTTACACAGTATATTATTATTATTTGATATTGTAAATATGTAATTATTGATTTTTTAAATAAAAAGAATGTTAGATCCGATCAAAGTTAATTTGTACTATTACTATTAAAGTTTTTGAATATTATTAAATACTAGAAAATTTTTAATAGTTAAAAAATTCATTAAAGGGGTATATGGTAAATTCTCATACTTAAAAGTTTAAAAGCTACATACAAAGGAATATGATAATAGTTGAATAAAGAATATGAATCTGATAATAGTTTTTTTGTAATCGTTAGTTAAATTACTTTCATCTCATCAATTCTATCAATTTTCGTTAAAACATCATACTTTCAAGGAGAATAATAGATCGGTTGGCGAAATTAGGTTTTCATTCTCCCTCTTTCGCCTGGTGGGATTTTCGTCTGTCTGAGTTACAGAGATCATTTTGTTTAGGGACTCTTTTGGTTTCCATTCCTATCGATTCTCTGGATTATTTTATAACAGTTGCTTCTGACGTTTTATCAAGTTATAGTTAGGGTTGTATAGGCTATCTTCTTTTTTTATTTGGGTTTTTTTTTCCTCATTGTTGTTTTCGATTTATGAATATTTTGAAGGGTAAGTTTCATAACGTCCTCCCAGTTAGGTTTTTAATGGTTGTTTTGTCTCAATAAATATCCCATGTCAAAGTTCATGGAAAAAAATTAATTTGGTTAAGTACTTTTGCTTGATCTCTCCTCAGGCCCCAGCTATTTTAATACGTACTGGGGGCGTGCAAAGATGTCCAACTTGAATCTACTTCTCTAGATATTTGGCACATCCTATCCTCACTCTGTTTGATCTCTATAGCAATTAAGTACGTTGACTGTTGGCCCTCACATCTGATCATATGATCACCACAGTGACTGAAAACGATGATGACATCTTTATTTCCGAGAAGATAAAAATGTAACATTATGAAATATTATAGGATTAATGTTTATATATACATCTTGGTTTGGGATCTTCAAAGGGAGAGATTAATTAATGGAGGGATTTGTTCTTTTAGGAATGTCCTTCATCTGAAGTTCTGTCATGGCTCAGGACCCAAAAGAAAAAAAAAAAAAACTTATGCTTTCAAATAAATCCTCTCTACTCAAAGGAAATAGCTTTTACTATTTATCCTGTTTTTCCTTTATACCCTTTGCTCATATGATTCTGTTCATGTCATTTTCCCGAATCTGGTTACATATGTGCTCATAGGTTGCACAATATCATGTGAATATGGTCCCAACTATAATCAATGATTCTCCTATGTCATTGGTGCAACTATGCCCATTTAATTTTTATGGTCCAAATAAAATGTATAGTACACAAGTAGTCATGCATTTTCTTGTTGGTCGGGGCTTTGCCGTTGTCGCCTGGGTTAGGTTTACAGAGAGAGCAAGTCATGTTCGATCCTGCAGGTACTGCTATTTATTTGTCTGATAAATTTGGTGTGTGCAGGGTTTAAATCCGAGATGGTTGCTTCTTCTAGTATGTATAATAGAAGAAAAGCTCTTGCAACTATACTTCCTTGTGTTGATTTGAAACGAGTAATGGTTACTCGCGTAAAATTGCACTAACTTTTGCTGAAATATTTCACTTCAGCCACAGGAAATGGGACCAAATTCGCACTTGCAAACCCATTTCAAAAGAATGCACGAGTTATTCGAAAGGACTGGTGATCAGTGACATACATACTCGGGCAACTGAAGGCTGATTCGTCACTCCAAATTTGCATTTGCTGATATCCCCGGACATTTCAAAAGAAGTGATCAAATCTACACATTCTTTGGTCGAGAAGAATCTAATCTCCAAAGTAATAATCTAAGGATCTCAGTTTCTATACACACACACACACACACACACACACACATATATATATATATAGATGTTAATTCATTCAACTTGGGGAAGTAAAGTGATAAGTACCTGTAGTTTTGTGCATTGGGGGTTGAATTTTTGGCAAGCAAATGATATGGTTCTTGCTTAATAATAATAATTGTAAATACACAAATGGGCATGAACCGCCATACAAGATGTGCCAAATATGTCTCTCATTTTGTTGGAATCTTTTGTGACGACTCATTCCACTCACAAGACACCCTCTTCCGTGAGTGGCGCGGCGCAATCAAAAGCTCAGAGTACAAATACAACCCTCAAACTGCATTTTTATTAATCACTTGTCTATTTTCAAGGATTAAGTTGCTTGTTGTTGTAGCTATCATTAATTTGGTTACTAATAATTAGTCTATTTTTTAAACTTTGGTTTCTAAAAGGGTTAACCAAAGTAATAATAATAATAATAATAAGGAGATAGCGAGAGAGAGAGAGTTCATTTTTTTTAACAAGCGGAGAAAAGACATTATATCTGCCATTCCCTTTTATGGTTTTGGGTGCAAGTTAACATCATTTTATCACTTTCCATATATATATATTAAAGGTATAGTTATATGTTATTGCTTCAAAAAAGAATTGAGAAAAATATTACTTTTTCCCCTTTTTTTAAAGACTAAAAAGGGTAATTTACTTATACATATTATAATAGATCAAGCATTTGTTATTAATTTAAAAAATTAATTTATTAAATAATATTATATACACTTTTATATATATTTAAAATTTATTCAAAGTGAAATATGATATTTTTTCTTATTCAATTATGTGACGCCCTTGTCACGGTGTAGTCAAAACTTAAGGGTCAACCTAACATGTATTATCCATCCCTATAACTTATAAGGGAGTTATAAGAGATTTACTACTCACATGACAATATATATATATAAGAAAAAATCTACTCAATCACATGACGCCCTCGTCATGATCTGGTCCAAACTCAAATGTTAACATGCTTGTATTTTTCATCCCCGTAACTCATAGGGGCTCATTACTCATGTGGTAATATATATCTAAGATTCACCAAATTTTTATTCGATGTGGGATATAACATTTTTTCTTATCCAATCACGTGACGCCATCGTCACGATTTACCCCAAATTTAAGGGTCAAGCTGACTTGTATCGCCAATCCCTACAACTCATAGAGGATTCACTATCCACGTAATAATATTTTTTAGGGCTTAAGACATAAAATTTTTAAAGTACACTTGACCCATATTACTCATCTTCATTATTCTTATGGGACCTACTACTCACGTGACAATCTTTATTGAAACGATTTTAGGGCCCTTATGAGATTGAGAATTCAGATCTACTCTAATACTATTTACATAGGCCAAACGGTTACTATTAACCTAAAAGACTAGTTTGTTAGATAATATTGCATACATGTCCATATATATATATATATATATTCAAAATTCACTTAATTTCTATTCGATTTAGGATGTAATAGTAGGCTTAAAAATAACTCGAGTTTATATTACTTATTAAAAAGAAATTTTTGTACACATTTAATGTCAAGGACTTGAGGTGAGATTTGAATCTTGAACTTCAAAATAAGATTATAAATTTGACATAATAATTATCTTCTCAAAGGATTTTTAATTATTAAACTCAAGTTTTAACATTTAAGTAATAAAAAAAATCTTACATATTTAGACTTTTGAGCTGGAGTTAGGTCAAGGCTTTGATAAAGATAGTAATGGCGCGTGGCGGAGGTAGGTAGTTCTTTCTCGTATTTCGCCTCATTTTTTATTTAAAGCTTGTTCCTCACTTTATTTTTAAAAAAAATTACTGGGGTAGGGATGGAGAATCCCATACAGGGAATGCCATTCTCATCCCCGTCTCATTTCCTTATTTTTTTTATTAACATTAAATACTATTTTAAATTCACAAATTTTAACAATATAAAATTTTAAATCTATATTATAATTAAAAAAATATCAAATTAAAAATTAGAATTATATAACAATGTCTTTAAAAAATATCAATAGTAATTAATAAATAAAATTTTAAATAAATACAAAATAAAACAAAAATAGAAAAAAAAAGAATCTAAATAATTTTCTAATGTTCATCAATGATTTTCCTGATAATTGCTTTCTATTCTCATTAAAATAATTGCTTTTCCACCTAAAAAAATAAATAAGTATCTTTTTAAAAAGTCTTTTTTTCGTTTACAAGAAAAAAAAGAGTAAAATTTAAGACTTTTTTATTATATATTTTTTATTTTTATAATAATAATAATAATAATTATTATATATTACTAAAACATGTCCTAATTAAATATAAATTATAAAATAAAAAATTGATAAATAATTTAATATATAAATATATACTAAAAACTTACATTTAATATATTTATAGAAAGTAGGGCAAGGAGACTTAATCCCATAACCGCCCATTAATAATTCGAAGAATAAGTTTTCTCATGCCTCATTTCCTTTTCACAAAACTTACTCCATACTATCCCATTTAAGGTAGGGCTCCATAGGTTTATCTCCACAAAGAATTTATCATCTCCAAACTTTGATTTCAAAATCTTAACCCGGATTTTTGTAGTCTCCAGGTACCTATTTGGGCTAAGTTATTTGCCCATTTAAAATCAAGTTACTTCTCAGTTATAAAGCCTTGACTGATTTTGAAAATTATGAAGGCATAATTAGATTTTGAAAAATTTTTTGAAATAGCAAAAATTGAAGGGCTTTAACTTTTTTAGCTGTCATTCAATTTTTTTATAATGTTTTTAGCTAAACAAATCACTTTCAGACAAAAATACATTTTCATTATTTGCACAGTACCTCCACTATAATAAATAGTACCTCACTATAGTGCACAATGCTTGCTAAAGTTATTTTTTAAATTTAATTTAATTTTATAATTAATTAATTTATTTATAATTTTATTTTATTTAAAATTATATTTATCCAATTTTAAATTTGTATTTATTTCTTAAAATTATATTTATTTTATGTAATTATATTATTTGTTAATTATTTAATTTAATCATGTTATTACAATTTTAAATAAATATGTAGTTAAACTAAACTAAATAAATAATATAATCAATTTAAATAATTAACAAATAATATAATAAAATAAAATAAATATAATTTTAATAAACAAAATTTTTAATAAATAATATAAATTAATTATATAAAATATATAAATACTAATAAAAAATAAAAAATTTATTATAAAAAGTAATAAGTAAAAATAAAATTAAAAAGAAAAAAGACTACATATGGGAGTGATAATTTTTTTTCAATATTTTAATTTATTTTTTATAATTTTATTTTATTATATATGATAGAATTAATTTATATTATTCATAAATAATTAAATATATTTATTTATATATTTATTTATTTTATTTAATTATCAATAAATATAATTTTAATAAAAAAATACAATTAAGTTTATATTTGTTTATGAAAATTATTTATTATTTATTGTGTTTATTTTGTTTAATTTAACTATATAAAATAATTATATTATTTATGTAAATTTTGTAGCAATATGATTAAAATAAATAAACAAATAATATAAAATAAATAAAAAAATATTTAATTTTAAATAAAAATACTAGCAAAATTTTTTGTATACTATAGTAGATATTATTCATTGTAACGCTACTGTATAAACAGAAAAAAAGTAATTTTATTTAAAAATAATTTATTTAGTTAAAAAAATTAAAATTTTAAAATAGTGACTAAAAAATTAAAACCCTTTCAAATATGATTATTTCTAAAAAAATTCGTATAAGCATTTTGGGCCAAAATCTAAACTTGTTGACCCATAATAGATTGGGCCGATCCGCCCATTTTGCACCCACTCTCACTACGAGAGCAGCCGCGCAGTCACAGCACCATACAACACAGACTTTTTTGTTAGTATTATAACAATTAAAAAAATTGAGAAAGAAATTAAAAAAGAAAAGGGAGAGCATCTCGGTCGTTGTTAAAACGTGGGACCCACGCTCGGTTTCTAAAAAGTATAAACGATAAAACTACCCACTCCCATCATTTTGTATTCTCTCTCTCACCTCGCCAATTCCACCCTGGCACTCCTCGTCCGTACCCTGTCCCCCCTTCGTCCCTTATGATTCCTCCTCCTCATCTCCCCCACCACCCGCTACCTCCTCACCCGGTCACCCGCACGTGCTACCATCTGTTTCCGGTCGCCTCCGCACGTGCGACTCCCCAATAACTATTCCCTCTTTCTGTGGTGCAACAAATAAAAGTTAGAGAGAGAGAAAGAAAAGAGTTAATAAAGCAAAGAAGCACAACCAAAAACCCAATTTTTTTTTTTGTTTTCTTGGTCTCGGTGTTGTTATTGTATAGCAGTAGTGTTATTATTATAATTTTGGTTTTTTTCCCCTTTTTTTTTTTTTGCTTTGCACTCACCTCTTCTCTCTCTTTTGAAAGATCATTTCTTCGATTTGTTTCTCTTTTGTGTGTCAAGTGATTTTTATTCTATTGGGTATCTCATAAGCTTATCTTTTTTCTTTGTTCTTGCACCGATGAGGATCAGAAAAAGACAGGTGCCGTTGCCCCTCTCTTCTCTTTCTCCTATCCCAGTCTCAGATCCCCACTTTAACCGGTCTCCGATGGTGCAACTTCAAAAGAGCCATGACCCACATCAGAATCTAACTCAACAAGGTGATACAAGTTGTTCCCAATTCTATTATCAGCCATCGGATCACCCGAATCAACCGATCGGGACCAGGAACAGTGGCGATGATGATGGTGCTGCTGGTGTTGCTGCTGGTGGGGTAATAAAACAAAACCAGAAGGATAAAGATTGCTTGGTCAGTATTGATGATGATGATTGATGAACCATATGGGTTGTTTTTGTTTGTGTAAATAAGATTGCACTAGTGGTTAATGTGATCCAAAAAGTGCATTATTTTTTTTAAGCTTTGCTTTTACGATTAATTTTGCACCAACAGCAATGGTTGTTTCTTCTTTGGTGTTGGATTTATGATTACAGGTTTTGTTGGAAGATGAAGAAGATTGTTATGAGAGAGGAGGGGAAGAGCTTGGAGAGAAGAGGAGTAATGATACCAGGTAAGAAAGATGGAACCCAAAAAAAAAAAAAAAAAAGTAAAAATCCATATTCTCGTTCTTCACTTACTATTCTTTCGTGAAAATCTTGTAGTAAAAAGGTGAAAAGAAGGAGACCCATAAATTTGATTTTATACCAAAAAAAAAAAAAAAAGAGGAAAAAGAATTAAAAAAAATAAAAATTCTTGTCAGTGGAAATATACTGTTTTAGCTAGGGTGTTTTTATATCAGCTTTGGCTAGCCACCATACCTTCCCATCTAATCTAATCTTGTAGTCTTTTGATTTTTATTTTTTCTTCTAAATTTGGCTAACTAATATGTATGCTCATGCGGTGCACGTTAGCATGTGACTATGGTCCCCATCCACAATATAAATCTTGGCTCAATGGCTCTTATTACTCTTTATTTTTGCACTTCTTTTGTTTTAATTTCCTTTGGCTATATGGTTTTTATGTATGTGGCTGTGGATCTTCTTTTGGGTTTGATTTGTTTTCTAGGAAGAATTATATCTTGGGTGCAGAAATAGCTGCTGCTGGGGTTCTTTCTCAATTGAGTTCTTCGAATCAAGGTAATGATATTAGATGTGTACGTGTCAAAAATGATTCGACAAGCATAAAATATGAATTGCTTTTGAATCTTCTTTATTGTTGTTGTTGCTGCTTGTTTGTTTGATTGGCTATTGCACTATAGCTGTTGGGAGATGGGGTGAGGGAGAGAAAGCATTTCCCTTGAAGAAGAGAAGAGCGAGCTTCGAACGAGGGGCGAATGAGGAGGAGGAAGAGGAGAAAGATAAGAAGATGAAGACGAAGATGAATAAGAAATTTGCTCTTAAAGATGATAATGATCAACGAGCTGAAGAAAGAGTGACCAAGGAGATTAATAACGGCGATGATAATACTAACAATAATAGTACATCAAAGAAGAGAGCTAGAGGTGGTGCAATAATGGAGGGATCAAGGTGCAGTCGTGTGAATGGTCGAGGATGGAGGTGCTGCCAACAAACCCTTGTGGGTTATTCACTTTGCGAGCATCACTTGGGCAAGGGAAGATTGAGGAGCATGAATAGTGTTCGTAACAGGTCCTTGGGCAGTTCTGCACCAAGCAAGAGTGAGCCTAAGCAGCCGCCATTATCGAGCTCTTCATCAACAACGTTAGAGGAAAGTACTAAAGCGAAACGAGAACTTGTATCATCTGAATCCAATGCCGAAGAAGGTGCAGATGAGAAGCCATTGATGATTCCAAAGAGGAGAATGAAGCTTGGCATGGTGAAAGCTCGATCGATAAGCAGCTTGTTGGGCCAAAAAGATAACGAGATTATCGCTGCTAATAATATATAACAGGTAGGGCATTCGAGCAATATGGTTTGATTAATGCAAGTAAATTGTGAGAGGATTAATATTTCATGTTCAATGAAACAATTTGGTGCAACTGTTTTTCCTTCTAAACTTGTTTTTTTTTTTTTTAAGGAGAGATGCTTGAGAAAGTGTTTTTATCTATTACGTTTCTTCTTTAATCTCCTTTTTATTTAAGTGCTTTTGTCGTATGGCTGAATGGGTTTAGTAATAAAGAAGCATATGATTTCTATAATCTGGACAAATAATATTATAATAAGTGGGGAAGCAAACCGTAGTTTAGATATAATGGTCACTGTACCTCTTTTGACTTAGGAAGCACCGAAGCAGCATGAATCTGAATCTATAATGCTAGGAAAATTCTTGAAGAAGAAAAATGGGCAAGAAAAAGTAAAATTAGTAATTATTGTAATTATGGACATATTTACACAAGGGCTTTGTTGGTATATTGTTGAATAACTTAATTACGATGCATAAAAAATTTCTCCTAATTAACTTAATTAATGTTGGGATTCTTGAAATTAATAGAGAAAAATTCTTAGTTCTAAAGGTTTTATTTATTTCATGAATTCGACCATATGAAAAAAAAAACTTTATTAAAAATGAAAAGATAAAGAGCAAGGATACATCAAAATAAAATCTAAAGGTTCTATATTCATTTATCAATATTCAACGATAGAGTAATTAATTTGGAAAAAGAACTTGTTCTGTAATTAAATTTTTAGATGATTTTTATTCCGCAAGTTAATATATAGTTGAAATTCAAAACTTAAATATGAATAAATGTATGTTTGTTTAAGTATTCAACTTATTTGCATATATATTTTTTAAAATAATAATTTTATATTATTGATAAAACATGATTGATATTATATTAGAAAATCACTGATATTACAATTAAAAAATTATCGAAATATAATAATATACTTACGTATGCAAGAATCGCTACTCTTATAATGAAGAGAAACAATTAAATCCTTGGAGAATTATTTATAAGACAAGAGATTACAATCCCTTTCAAAGAAAGAAAATCCTACTCTCACAACAAAGAAAGAACCTAAAACCCTACCGCTACACAAACTAGCCCTCCGTCGCACAAACTGCATAAAACCCTTTTGTTGACTAAAATTTACAGAACTTTTTTTTTTTTTTTCACTAACATGAACAAGCCAATAAAGTTAAAAATCTACCAACATTTTCTGCCAAAATCTATTACTGTGGTGGCACACTAAGATTAAGGTATATTCCTTAAGTAAACAAATTGTAAAACGTTGACCAATTTCACAGCTGACTGGCGGCTAAAATGGATGTTAGTCAAGCAAATATAATTCTCTATCAATTAAAAGGGATTAATATCTCATTTTTAAAATATTCCCAAAAGAACTTTACACTTCAATGTTTATGTACGATCACGAAAATTTGATGTGAGTAAATTAAAATTATAAATAATAACTTTATAAATAATGAAAAGTCATTAGCCCATCGGATATAGTAAATTCATCAATTGTTAAATATTGTTCACAATATTGAGATTGTAAACATATCTTATTTTTCAAACTTTGTTATCTCTACAACTCTAGCAAGGTCAAAGCACATGATGTAAATTAATTTCCCACCAATATTGTTGTATATTGAAGAAAAAAAAATTACCATTACACTTCTAAGTTTTTTCATATTTATTATTTTCTCTTTTGAGTTTTTAAAATTCCTTATTCAATTTTTTGGGGGAGATTTAAAAAAAGCAGTAGTATTAAAAAATGATCAATCACTCTCCAAAAGAGATAACATATTGCTGCCAAAAAAAGTAAAATGAAATATAATATATATAAAAAGAATAACGTTATACTTTTTAAATAATATTTAAAATTTTTTATTTTAAATTAAAGTATCAAACAATCATTAAATAATAAAATAGTATGAATATAAATTATTCATACTATTTTATTATTTGATATATTATTTAAAATATTATATAAAAAATATAATATTGATTATATAAAAAAAACTTAGGAAAGTATCAATAATTTTTTTTTTCTATATTAAATAATGTTAGAAAGGTTTAAATTTTCAACTCTATTATTTCAACTGACCAACGAATAAAAGCAGAGAGCAAACTCCAATAAGTGATGGTTATTGTCTATTGGTGACCATCAATAATGTACCAAAAAAATTTAAGTCCAAAACTGCGTAGAATAGTGAGGTTATACGTACCTTACATTATCGACGCAATTTCAAAAAGAATTATGAATAAGATTGCATTCAATGAAATAGAAATTGTAAAAATATATATTAATGTTTTATCAATGCTAATAAATAGTTATATATAATGGTTATCTTCTATATCATCATCATTTGAACTAATAATTAAGGTCAAATAATGGTACTCATTATTAAATTTAAAAAATGGAAAAAAAACAACAGTAGATAATTAGCAAAAAAAAAAAAAATTTGTGAAAATTAGTGGTTGAAAATTATATGTAAAATAGTTTTGAGTCAAACCAAATGAGGACACAGGTGACAAAGGTACAAAGATGCATGGCGTGTTGGAAGGCAAAGATGAGGGAGTATGTGGGCGTTGCGGGGAAAGAATATGGCACTACAGTTCCATAGAGCTCGAGGCAGTGCCAACGTTTTGCCTATTAAACAACACCTAGAAATTCGGTGTCACCAAGTAAGGCCGCAGTGCCATGAGCCTTTTTTTTTTTTTTTTGCAATTTTACATGTTAAACTCTTAGTACAACTTTAATTAAGGTTTATTTAAGACGTAAAAGGTTTTAAATAAATTTTTATTTTATTTTTAAAAAAATTATAAAAATAATTTTTTTTATTATAATCTTATTGAAAGAGATTTTTGTGATCATTAATTTAATAAAAAATGTAAGGATTTTAATTTACTATAAATATAAGTAATTATTAAATTACGTAAATTCTTGTATTGTGTATTTATTCTTTGTTTTCTACTTTTTTTTATTCTTTTTTAATTTTACATTCTTAATTACTTGTGTGTGTAAAATTTTAACAAATAGTAATTTAAAAATAAGATTAAAAAAATAAAAAATTATATGTTGTAATTTATTTTTAATATTAATATTTAACTTCACCTAAAAGCTTAACTTTTTGAGTTAAGTGGTAAACTAATATAGTATTAGAATCAAGATTTTGAATTTGAACCTTTATATCATTGTTTTCAATTAATTTTTTGATTTATTTCTCTATTTCAGTCAACGCAGTATTGTAAGGGGGTTGTTAAAACTTGACTTTCATACTAATATTGAGACTTTACATAATATTTTAAACTTTTATGTTGAATAATAAATTAATATTAAAAAAAATGACCGACAATTTTTCAATCAAATATTATAAACTTTTTTTTTCAATTATTTGATTGAATAGTGGTTGACATCCCGTTTTATTGTGGAAGTAGAAATTGCTCAAATGAACAAAGAATTCCGAAAATGTTATATAAACTTAATATAAGCAGAGATTTTGGCAAATTTTGACTAAAATGTATCTTTTTTTTTCGTATAATGTATATAAAAAAAAATTCTTATATAAATTTGTCCCTATTTTTATCTTAATATACCAATTAGGTTCCTAAGTTTTTGAAAATATACAACTATATATTTTATGCTACTTTGTTTTTATCATTTTTATTCTTAAAATATGACAATTTTTTTAGTTTAAAAGATGTAGTTAATAATTTTTTTAAAAATTAAAAAGCAAATTGAATATTCAAGATTTATTTAGGAACTACATGATAATTTTTCTAAGGGATAAAAATAAATTTACCCTAATGTTTGGACATAAATATAAGTTTATCTTAGTTAGAGATAAAATATTCAATTTTGTCATAGTCTGTTAACTTTTATTGTTAATTTTAATGTGAAAGAGTAAAAAAATAATCTAACCATAAAATTAAATTAAAATTTAGACACGTGAAATAATTTTACTCATACATTGCATTTAAACACGTGTCATAATATGATTAATTAAAATAGCACATGTCATCGTATCATTGGTTATATTTTTAATAATAAATAAAATAAAATAATAATAATTAAAAAAAATCTGCAACCGTCGCTGAAGACTTGCGGGAAAATGGCGTTGGCCGACATTGGCTATCATTTGTTGGCGAGTTTCTGATGACAAAAAGATTACATTTTATATTATTAGACTATTTTTTTTTATCTACATAATAATGAGATCATTTTTAGTAGAAAAAGATCAAAAGACGATCAAATGAGGTGGTGAGGGGTAGTGGTCGTAGTCACACGGTAGGGCGATGACTTGCACCACTCTACCTATGGACAGATAGGTGGGGACAGTGTAAGTTATCGCCCCCTCGTTTGACGGCACCATCACCCCGCACCACCATATTTTACTATTTTTTGATTTGTTTTGGTAAAAATTATCTAACTATTGTGTAGATCAAGAAAATGGAGTCTAATAATATAAAATTTAATTATTTTTATCTTCGGAGTATCGTCAAAAAATAGTGACCGGCGGTCTGACACTTCGGCAATAGTGGAAGATCTATTTTTAGTTATTTATTATTTAATTTAATTTATTTTAAAAAATATTATTAAAAATACAAATCAATTACAGGATACCATGTGTAATTTGTAACTAATCAGTGTTTGACATATGTTATTTTATTAAAAAATATATTTATTAATTTATTTTTAAACATAATTATTAAAAATATAAATCAACTACATGATTACACGTGTCGTTTATTATTAATGATGTTATGACACGTGTGTTTTTATTAATTTTTTTATAAAAATTATATTAAATTAAATGGATAAATAAAATTACGTCACGTATTTAATAACAGTGAACGAGTGAGATTATGTCACATGTCTAAAGTTATACAACAAACAATAAAAATAATTTGGTAATTGTATATTAAAAACATTATTTTTATTTAAATTAATAATAAAAATTAACAGATCAGAATAAAATTAAATATTTTATCTACTAAGATAAAGTTACATTTATATTCAAAATTTTAAGATAAAATTTTCCTTATTTCTTTTTCTAATTTAATTTGTCAAACTATATATTGTCTCTATGCTTAGAAGTCAGTGTTGCCATTGAAACTGAAAATTTCTTCTGCATAAGAGTGATAAAACTTACATATAATAATTTAAAAAATGTAATATTATTGCATTTATAATTACATATTGAACAACCAAGTAGCCATCGTGACCCACTAACGTGTGCAATACTTTAATGCCCTTCCAGCTTTATTATCGGGTCCTTTTGCACAATGGTGTTCAAAAGAAATAAACAATTAAATTATTACGAGAATATGAAATTTATAAATTATTATTATTATTATTTTTGTGGTTGAGAGATGACATCAACATTGGTGTTAAATGTGAAAATGAGACTTTTCAAGATGGAGACTCAAGGATGGTGACCATAGCCTAACCCATTTCCACAAAATTAGATGCCCATTCCCTTAACAAGTTGTTGGCTTGAAAGTTGAAACCTCATTGAAAGATAAAAAAAAACAAACAAAAAATTAAGCAAAGCTAAGAGGATTCAATATCACTATTTAACAACTTTTTTTTTCTTCTCTTTTTTTTGTGACACTGATATTCATATCAAACATTTTTTTAGGATTTTTCATCCATTTGTTTTTTTTAAATAAATGATTTATACTCTTAATTTTTTTTAAAATTTATTTATTATGAGATTTAAGAGAACTCAAATTCACACCTATAAAATAACCAATTTGGTTTCTATGTGATTGGTGAAAATTACTAATTTGACGAGTAATGTTATACTTTTTAAATATTAGAATAATATTATTTTAATTTTTTTATTCTAAATTAATATATCAAGTAATTATTAAATAGTAAAATAGTGTAACTTTTAAAATTATCTATTATATCATTTTACCACTCAATAATTTGACACATTATTTGAGATGTAAAAATTTAAAATACTATTTAAAAAGTGTAGTATTATTTTACATATTTTTATTTTAAATTAATGTGTCAAGTAATTGTTAAATAGTAAAATGGTACAATTTTTAAAATTATTTATTATACTATTTCACCATCTAATAGTTATTAACATACTAAATTAAGAAAAAAAATTGAAATATAATTGAAAAAATTGTAGTATTATTAAAAGATAATACAATTAAGAAGTTTTGGATATGTGTGTTATTTGATTCAGCCATTAATGAAGTTTTTTTTTTTATGAGCAAATTAATAATTAAGATCTTTGGAAATTATACAAATAACCGGCCTTGGGATAAGTATCTCTTGCTCACATAGAGATTAGGAGGTTTCATTGAAATTTAAAGATAAATGAAATATCGAGCGAAAGAGAAGCTATCGAGGTTGTTTTGTTTTGTTTATTTAAGTAATATTATATAATTTAAATTGTATCTTAAATAATGATGTATTAAATAATTATTAGATAGTAAAATAATATAAATTTTAAAATTATTTATTATATTATTTTATTATTTAATAATTATTTAATATATTATTATTTAAAATATAATTTAAAAAATAACTCAAAATGTGTAATATTATTCTTTTAAAACCTACATAAATTAAATCTCAAATGTACGTATTTATCTAACGAGAATATTCTGAATAATTTAGAGGGATCTTAATTTTTTTAAAATAAAAATCTTTTCATAACCTTAATGAATGACAAACAAAAACAATATTTAGCATCGTAATCAACAATTCGACCAAGTCAAACGACTTTTGGAACTTCAGGTTTTTAATCAGGTTCTGGTCACACCATGTTGATTAGTGAAAACTTTTTCCATCAAATTGAAATTGCTAGTTTTGTCGCAATCAAAATCTATAGCGGCTCTTTTTCTTAAATAATTGAGATGGTTGCTTAGTGCCTCCTTTTTTTTAAAAAAAAATGAGGCTTTTTTTTTTAACCACTCTCGCTCACAATTGAATCTTGGTATGATTTTTTGCAATTCTCCAAAAACCCTGCATATATATGAATGAACACAATCTAGGTATTTGTTTTTGTTCTTAATATATGAAACTTAAAGAGTAGATAAAGGCAAATCTACTGGCCTGCAAATGGTAAAAAAAAATAAATTGACCAAATAGGGCAGATTTGTGGATGGTGAGCT
Source organism: Ailanthus altissimus (assembly GCA_946807835.1). Classification (NCBI taxonomy): domain Eukaryota; kingdom Viridiplantae; phylum Streptophyta; class Magnoliopsida; order Sapindales; family Simaroubaceae; genus Ailanthus; species Ailanthus altissimus. Next base: position 1,459,562 of record OX327709.1, read on the forward strand.
CATAGCCAGGCTGTTCCAAAGCACACATAGTCAGATAAATAGGCTTCAGCTTCTTAATAATGATGGGAAAAATCACAATCATTTGAAAAATGATTTGCTTTTGGCTGCAGGTGGAGCCTGGGCTCAAAAGCTGTCCCATTGGATGTCTCCATTCCATTATGGAATCCTTAATTTTTTTTTTTAAATAAGGTTAAAAATTCAATTTGGGGAATTAGGATAAATGGTGGGACGAAAAAGTTTTTGTTAGGAATGGTTTTAGCATGTTTATTTAATAAAATTAGGCTATGTGCATTTAGAATTCAATTCTTTATTAGTTTGTTATGGATACAGATGAAATGATACAATTATTTCGTTTAAAATATCTCAAATTAAACTAAGAGATCTGTGGTTCAAACCTCCTCACACATGAGAAGGAAGGGGTATATTTTAAATTTTATATAATAAAAAAATTAATAATAAAATTATTCCGCTTAAAATATCTTTTATAATAAAATTTATTTTTTTAAAAAGGTTTTTATAAACTGTAGATTAAGCACTCTACAGGTTAGAATTTCTTAATTGCACCACTAAAATTTTTATCTTCTGTTGGTCCTTAAAGTTTTTATTTAAAAAAATTCATTTTACAAATTACAAAATTTTAAAATAAATGTATGCATGATAAATTTTTATTAGTTTGTTGTACATATGATGATATATCAAAGCAGTCTTCGAGAGAAGACCTTAGAGAGACTATATAAATGAATTGAACTAAACAAGATTTATTATTCATATTCAAAGTAATTCTTTATCTTCTAAAATCGAAAAAAATAAATACAAAAACACAAAGTAAAATTACATAAATAAAGAACTATCACATCGTATTTCATATTTTTTTTAAAATGTTGATTGAAAAGGTAATTTCTTTTATTTACCACTATCAATAACTTAACCACAACTTATATATATATATATATATATATTTATTCCCTTTGAATTTTGGCTTATAAAATCCAAAGACTTTAGCCTATCAACTCAAAAGACCGCGACCTACACGGCTCAAAAGGTCTCTGTACAAACCTAAAAGATAACATTGGCTTAAATATATTCTCGAGCCATAGACACATTCTTTAAGTTAATTAGAAATTAGTTGTGACTTTGACTACTTTATTTGATTAGACTCTAAAAAAGAAGAGATGATCTACAACTTTCGACTTGGTTAGAATATTAATCGTAACTTGACTATTTTATTTTGTTAGACTCTAAAATGGAGATCTACGCTCTCATCAAGCTGGTAAAAGCATTAGTTATAATTTAGTTACCTTATTCGATCAAACTCACCATTTTCAGAGCTAGTCAGAATACTGGCCGTAACCCAATTATCCTATTCGATCAATCTCCAAATAAAAGAGAATAATCTCTATTTATATTGAGTATAAGACATGTTCAAACTCAACCACCTAGAAAGTCAAAAGAAAATTCATGAGAGGATTTAACTTATAAAAATCGTAGAGAATTATAAATAATATCAAACTTATCATAAAAAATTCTCTAAATCTAAGAGACATCTTTAAAATTATGGGACAAGTCGTACCAGAGTAAGAAAAGAGCTAGTTCAATTTCAATAAGTTTTAGTAGAATCTTAAAAAGGAATGTCTATGAAGTTTTCGAATTCTAAAAGGATTTTAAAGACTATAGGTTATACCTATATTCCCACGCTATAAATAAGGAAGAAATTCTATACTAATTGTGAGAATATTGATTGAAAATCATCGAGATATGATTTGGAGAGTAAGCCAAGTACGTAAGGTGCACACGGATTGAAGATGGACGCGAAAGGAGGCAGAAAACGAAGAAGAGCGCACCAGGCGCCAGCGCCACGGCACCCAATCCAGTAATTGAGCGCCGTGGCGCCATGCGATGAGCACCGCAACGCTCAGATGGGCGCGCCAGCACCACGACGGTGAAAGCCCAATGCCGCGGTGCTGGAGACGGGAACAGTATCTCAAAATAAGGAAACTTCCTTATTTCGTCTCCCACTTGCTTCAGGACTCCCTAATACGACTCTCACACGTATAGGGTAAACCTAGGTAGTCCCAAAATCTATATAAAGGCTATCAATTAACTTGTAAACAATATCTTGGTGATTAAGGAAGAATCTTTGTGATAGGTTGAGAAATCTTAGTGATCATCAACAATCTTTGTGGTTCTTTGTGAGAGAAAATCCCTAAAGTGAAAGAAAGAGTTTTCTTTGTGATCTTTCTTGTAAAAGACATACTTTGTGAGTGCCTTGTGAATAATAAAAAGAGAAAGTGTGATGTTGATTCGCCGTAGACATAGGCAAGTTGTCGAACCATATAATTCTTTGTATATTATTCTTCTATCATTTCTTTATTTATTCCTTAATTAACTTGTTCTGCATATATTGTTTAGGTAATTTTGCTTGTTTGTGTGCTTCTGCTTCAACATTAGTAGATGCATATATAAACAAAAAACATATAAATACACAGAATTACATATTCAACATTCTCAAATAGCTCCATTATAATCTTCAAAGGTTTAAATTCTCGAGATTATCGTCTTTAAGACCATAAGAGTATATATATTAAGCAACTCACTATAGCTCTCTTTATATTTTTGCACTATCTTTTATATTTTTTGAATAATTACTGATTTAAGCATTAGAGTATTCACGCCAAATAAAGATCCACGCAATCTTACTTTCTTCATTAATTGCAAAGTTCTCATTAGATGAGATATTTGTGAGAAAAAGAGTCACCAAATTAGATTAATCTTATTTTATCCTTGATGTCATAAGTTTAATTTTTTAAAAATTAACAAATTTAACTTATTAGCTCTCAGATTAACAAAATTTGGGGTCAACATATATATATATATATATCATTCTGACTATTTAGAATTACACATTACGTCCTCGCGGAGGTAATTAGTAAACCTTAACATGCAGCTTTATGGACTCAATTTCGGTAATTCATTGAACCTTAACTTGGGGCTTTTTTATTGATTGCATTCATTCTCTTTCATCTGAGAAATTCAGTTTACTGTGCATAATATTGTGGAGGATATGGTTTTTACGCAATAAGATCCAAAATGGATCGAGTCAGGTTGATGTCAGTCAAGTTGTTGGGATGGCCACAAATTTTTTTACTAGAATTCTTAGCCGCTCAAGAACAGCGTCATCAGCATGTCTCTAGACCTCAATTTGGCTGGCGTCCGCCATCTGTGGAGGCGTTAAAAATAAATTGTGATGCTGCCGTTTTCCCTTCTCAAAAGCGGACTGGCTTATGGCTATGTTATTCGCAACCATAATGGAGAGATGGTTCTTGCTGGCTTTGAAAAGTTGGATTGACATTTTTAAGTTGTCATTGCTGAAGCAACGACAATCCTGAAGGGTATAACAACAACTAGACTTCTGGGTTTTCAGATCATAGAAGTCAAGTCTGATTCCGCGGTAGTCATCAATGAAATTTTGGCTAGATTACATATTCCATCCGAGCTTGGTTTGGTTACTCAGGATATTTTTCAATGTTTAGAGTCTTTCAATTCTTTCTTAATTCTCTATGCCTATAGAGATGCAAATAAAGTGGCTCATGGTGTAGCTAAAATGGCATTAAGCTGTTCCAAGAGCTTTATCTTCTAAGGGAGGATTTTCCTCCTTCTTAGCCTTTTCAATGCATAATTCCTTTTCCAAAAAAAAAAAAAAAAATCATTTTCTCTTTTAAAAACTCTAAAAAGTGAAAAGTAGTCTTAAAAAATTCGGAGAAAGAAATGCATATACTCAAAAAAAAATTAAGAAAGAAAGGATAATTTTGTATATACCTACCTATATCCACCCAAGGCAAAGGGCACTTGCAAAATTTATCCTTGGGTTAAATTCACATGATAATTCTTTCTGTTGACTGTTTCATGATTGTACAAAGGCTATTTCTTTTGGCTCCATTATTATTATTATTATTAATATTTTTAACAACATGAATATACGCTTTGAAATATATGTCATATATAGATGTACACTTTGTATGCACTCCTTCAAAAAACGTGTGGACATTGATGACAAGAAACAGAAGATGCATGTGAGCAATTCTTCATTTGTAATAATTTATGTGACTTTGTACACAACAATCATGGACATCGACGACTTTTCTAGTACATCCAAGAGTCATCATAATATGATATTCTAATTCTAAGTTCGGCATCCTTAATTAAAGGGAAAATTTTCTAATTGACCAAAATTTTAAATATTTAATTTTTTTTTTATATTTTAATGGCCAAACACATAGATTTTTTCTTTTTTGGCCCTTGATTGTGTAATTTACAGAAAATTATTTTTTAATTTCTTAATTAATTTAATCAATAATTTTAATTTTATGAGAATTAAAATAAATACTTATTTAACAATTAAAATTTTAAAAAATAAAAAAAAATTTACTGCACAGTATGTGCAGTGGGCATGTTGTGCAGTAATTTTTTTTAATTTTAAATAATTAATTAATCATATTAATAAATTTTAAAAAAATATTTATTTTTAAAATTTAAATTATTTAAAATTTAAAATATTTTTTAAATAAATATAATTTAAGCAAACTATAAAATACTATTTATTATTTAATCAAGCCTACATGAGCTACAGTACATGAGCTACGTCACGTGTTAATTTTTAATTTATTTAATATTTAATATTATTATTTAATTTATTTTTTAAAATAACATTATATCATTTTGAAATTATGATTACTTATTTATTTTTTAAAGTTATAAAATAAGAAGAAAATGTACAACAGTGAATTCCTTAAATAGCTTGTAGTGTATTCCTCTACTAGAAGAAATTGAGTTTGAATTCCCTTGTTAGAATGTAAAAAACTAATATTTAATTATAATACTAAGTTAAATAATTTTTTTAAATTAAAATAAATTCATTATTTGAAAACTAAAATTTAAATTAAAAAAATTCATTTTTATTAATTTGAAATAAATTAATTAAAAAATTGAAAAAAGGAAAAATTAAATAGTTTTATTAAAATTTAAAAACTAAAATTTAAATAAAATTAAATAATTAAAATATTTAAAATTGAAATTTTTATTTAAAATAAATAAATAAATAATTTAAAAACTATCATTTTAAAAATTTAAAAGAATATTAATTTTAATAATTTAAAATAAATAAATTTAAAATTATAAAAATAAAAATGAAAAATTAAATATTTTAAAATTTTAAAAATTTTAAATTTTAAATTTTTTTATTTAATTACTTAAAATTAATTAATTGTTTATTTAAAATTTAGTTTTTTGAATAGTTAATTTATTTTATTTTAATTTAAATAAAATTTATTTTTTAATTAATTGAATATTTTATTTAAATTTAAAATTTTACATTCTGACAAGGAGATTCAAACTCAATTTTTTTTCATTAATAGAAGAATGCACTACAAACTATTTAAGGGATTCATCTTTTGCAATTTTTTTTATTTATTTTATAACTTTAAAAATAAAATAAGTAATCATAATCCCAAAATGATATAATGTTTTTTTGAAAAATAAAAAAGAAATTAAATTAAATAATGAAATTAAAAATTAAATAAATTTAAAATTGTCACCTAACACAACTCGTGTGCTGCACAATAACGTACAAGACGCAGCATGCTTATTTAAATTACACTTGTTTAAATAATATATTTATAATTTTCTTAAATTACACTTATTTTAAAAAAATTTAAAAATAAAAAATTTGAAATTTTAAAGATAAATATTTTTATTTGAATTATTTAGAATTGATTAATATGATTAGTTAATTATTTAAAATTTAAAAAACAAAAATTACTGCATAATAATTTTTTTAAAATTTAAATAATTTATTTATTTTAATTCTCATAAAATTAAAATTATTGATTAAATTAATTAAATTTTTAAATTTTTTTTTCTTTAAACTACAAAAATAAGAGCAAAAAAGGAAAAATCATATGTTTTTTATCATTAAAGTATAAAAAATTTGACTGTAGTAAAAAAAATTAAATATTTAAAATTTTGGTCAATTAAAAAAATTTCCCTAATTGAAATTATTAATGTAGAAATTTTCAATTCTTTGACTTTTAACAAATTTTATTAATAATATATATATTATATATATGTAAATAATTTTATCTAGTTTAAGAAAGTACATATGTCTAAGTTTAAAATTTTTAATACTATTCTTTCTTTTATTTTTTAGTAAAAAGGATAGTCGGACTTTTAAAATTTGGTTAAAGGAACATTTAAATTTCTATAATTTAAAAAAATTCAATAAAACTCCTCTTAATTGTTTTTTGAATCATCTTTAGATGTAATATTATTGAGAGGATCAGTAATATTACATAATAGGGCTCATGACATAAAATTAAAAAATTATCAAAATGTTATACATGAATTAAATAGATCTATTATAACTTATTTGGATTTACAATTTTCACATAAAAAAAAACTTATAATGAAAAATTATCCCATTTAAAATTAAAAAAACTACCATCATACAAGAGGGACCAACGGCTCCTCTCTATTTGGATGGCTAAAAATTTGTAAGCTGGTCAATTATTGTACTGCTCAATAAAATATAAGTAAAGTTTAAGCGGATAGAATTCACTAATAGAGGAAGTCCGATGCTCTTTTGTTAATAAAACTATGAGGTCTAAATGCTCGTTTAACCAAACTTCAGGAGTCCAATTGTTCTTTTCTCATTTTCTAATATATAATCTTTTATGTATTTTTTTTAAAAAATACGGTTATTACATGCATCCGTTATAATAATGTCCACCTTTGATGACTAAATTGCAACAATATATTGCTCCAATATGCTGTCGTCATTGTATAAATCTATAACAATTCATTATGCTTAATTTCTCATAATTTCTCCAACATTCTGCATTATGCGAAAAAAAAAAATGCCCTCAACGTGTAATGAGAGTGGTCGGACAAGGAATTGAAAACTTCAAACCTTCAAAGTATGAGCATTGACATCTATCATCACACAATTAATAATTATGCTTATAAATACAGGTTGTGACATGGAACAAATGGCACAAAATAAAGAAACAAATGTCCTCAAAATAACGCAGGTCATATTCTGGATTTTTTTTTTTTTTTAAACTCACTTAGAAATTATTGTTTCTCTTTCATATCTTGGATAATAGCAGCACTGATTGAGTTCCCGCCAACATGAACACTTTGATCTTCCCTGCGAAAAGAGTGCAAGTCTTAATTAGAGTACTATGGTTTTAACTTAATTCTGATAAGAAGCTAGTTAAAATTCATTATCAATTTTATTTTAAAAAATAAATTATGGTGCTTTCCCACCACTCATCTAATAGCTCAATATTGGGTGAACTAACTTTTTATTTTCAGGTTATGATTTCGAGTCCCATTTTTTTAAAAACTAAGTAAATTTCTCTTTAAATAAAAAAAAGGTGATTTATCTATCCTCCGCCAATTTTTTTTGAATCCAATTATGTGCAAATTCAGAAAATATTCTGATTATATATATAATTAAAATCAATGAGATTTGAAAGGTATCTTCCATGCAAAACTCTCATTAATAATAATAATAATAATAAGAAAAAAAGACATTTAAACCCTATGTTACAGTGAAAATGACAATTTACTTATATTATTTTTAAAATTACTTATTTTTACATAATTTTTATAATATTTTTATCAAATTTAATAGATTTTTTTTTTAAATAAAAAAATTTGGATGAAAGTGAAAGTTATTAATAATACCAATTGGTAATAAGATTAAGTTAAAAAATAGGTAATTTTATTAAATTTAATAAAAAAATTAAAAAAATATAGTAAAAATGAGTAATTTTAAAAATAAGATGAGTAAATTATCATTTTCACTATAACATGGGATTCAAATATCTTTTACCTTAATAATAATAATAATATTTTTTTATATTAGACAATAAATTTAAAAAATTTGATAAAATTCTATGTAAATGTGCATTTACTTAACACAAATATTTCACAAATCAGTAATTAAATATATAAAAGGGCGAGTATGTGCTTGAAATTCAGGAATTATGATTCTTTTTTAAGTTAAACTTTCACTTAAACAAACATAAGCATATAATTAGTAATTGATAAAAAAAATAATAAAAATATAAATCTTGATCACTCATATTTAAGTGTTAATATATGTAAATTGTTTTTAAAAAATTTAAGTAAGCTTAGTTTAAGAAAAGATGCTAATTAGAAATTTAGACTAAAAAATTTATATTTAAACCGAAGTTTTAAAATGGACCGCTAAAAATTATTTCTCCAAACAACTGAACTTACAATAGTATCTGCTACAGAGCTCTGATTTTTAATGCCCGATCTATCTCTGGTTTCATTCTTTTTCTTCAACTTTTTCTGGGTTCGTTTCTTCGTCGTATCAGTGCCATCGCCAATTAATAATGACTCATTTATCTTATACTCCGGGCCCAGATAATGGAAACTGACACCTGGTTTACTAATTTCTTGTTTGTCTGGTTCCGAGTTCCTTGTAATCCTTTCAAGCAAAGAATTGTTTGTGTAGCTAATCATTTTTTACCATCCTGAACAAGCTTTGCACCATCATGATTACCGTTATTAACTTCTTGTTTTCGCTGATCATTAGTCGAATAAGACCTTGCTAAATCTATTGAAAAGTACGAGTCATTGAATTGATAACTAGGCAATGTACTCATGTCTCCAGATAGCAGACTTGACTGATCTGAATGGTCCATATTTCCTCCTGGATTTGGGGAAATGGCAGCAATGTCGTCTGCTGGTTTCATTTGGAATGCTACAGAATGTTCAATTTTGCCATTTCTTATTGTATGTTTCTTTCTAGGACTATACAACTTCTCATCCCATTCCAGTCACTGCAACATTGATGCTCTCTTGCTTGCTCCCCTTGCTGCCCTTAGCAATTCCCTGACCCACTAACTGCATCAGCTCATTGCTTTCACTGCCATAATGTATATTTTTCCTGCCGGGTTCCATTAGAGATGCTGAAGAAAATATGATTTGCCTTGTCAAGGGATCAGGCAGCGAAGCTGACGTTGGATGTTGATGAAGAGATTGTGTTCTTTGATCGATCAAGGCACAAGCGAGATGTGAATCAAACTCACATAAACGACACCGATATAGCCACCCATTATAACATGGGTTTTGGCATATATCACATTCAAAGTCATATGGAAGTGAAAATTCTAGCTTAAGAGAATGAGAATGTGAAGTGATTGCAATAGAAAGCGGCAGTGCCGAGCACATAATGTGATAGCAGAAGCCACATTCGGCACAATTGTAGTAAAAGCCAGTGACATGTTGTCCACAAGCGTTACACTTGAAGTTGCCTTTGGCAGATAAGGCATTACAAGGAGGTTAAGGTAATGACTCAGATGCCCCGGGTACCGGGTCTTTCTGTGCATATTGTAGCACACTTTGTGCAGGAAAAAGGGCAAATCTTACAGCGATAGTAGTCATTTCCAGAAATTATACTGAGATTGCACCTGGAACAAGCGATGTTTCGAGCTGGAGATGAATTAGTATGAACAAGAGGATGATGATGGCTAAAATGGCGGAATGTGAGCTCTTCTTTCATCAATTCCATCTTCTTGTGCTTCTATTTTCTTTTGTTTTAGCTCATTTTTGTACAGGAAATACTCATTTTGCTCAAAGTTCAAACTGTTATTGTTAGTTCGACGCAAAGTAGCCGCTTGCCTTAGCCTAAAAATTAAATATTCAGCGGGAGACAAATATGCCGGCCGCAGGTGATGTTTCTTGGTTTACAAGGTGACAATTTTGTTACTCAGAAGATAGGACTGCTAAATATTATAACATGGCTAACAAAATAAGGTGAATTTATTGTGATTTTCCAGGGGAATTTCTAGCCGAAATATTCCAAGAATCTGTCATGGTTTCCCAATATGGCTGGAAACTGTTTGTCTTCATGGAAATCATTGTCTAAATCCTAGTGGCAAGCAATTATCGAATTAAGAGTTAGACTAACTTGAAATTTTTTACATTAGAGATGAATTTGACACGTGAAACTTAAAAAGGTTAACTCTATATATGTTCCTATTTGAATCATGTGTCTATAAACTCTAAAATAATAACCAACGACTGACATTATTTACGAATCTAAGTTTGTAAAATGCAATACCAAAAATGCCTTTCATAAAATTATTAACTTCCAAAAATAACCCTACCTCAAAACCAAAAAGATAATTGATATTTAAAAAAATTTAAATTACATTAAAAAATTATGCCTCCCAGAGTTATTGCCCTATTGTCGACGATAGTGCTAGCGATAGAGTATTATCGTGATTTTGTAATATCATTGACATCGTTGAATTTAAAACTTCTTGATTTACATAATACTGGTATTAGAGCCGAGAAAGAAGATTGCATGGTGGCTCATGTGCCATCCAAAATTGACGGCCATCATAAGCCACTATATAACCACACTATGATTTGGCGGTGCACCAGAACTCACTGTAATTTGGCGGTAACGTAATGGTGGCTGCCAATGTTTGAATAGTGGCATGGCGTGTGCACACCATGAGAAGTTCGTTGCCAACGCCAACACTACCATTATGTGCTGGTGATGCGTTGTTTAATCACAATTTCATTATCAGTGACAATTTTGGCACCATTGCCGCTGATGAAATAGTGCTCGCCAGAGATTGTTTAAAATTTTATATTACAAATATTTTTATAATGAATTCATTATAACTTTACATAATATTATTTGCTAAGTGGAATTCATTTTTAATTTTTTAGATAATTTGTTGTTATTATTACTATTATGTTTGTTTTCATTATTATTATAACAAATTAGTAACTAAAATAATTTGATCTTAAATAAAATTAAATTCTAAACACTAGGTGAATAATAAATATATTACTAAACACCACACTTTAATATATATATATAAAATATCAATTAATTAATACTTGATAAAATAATAACCTTAATTAATTAATTTTTTTTGTACCAGTCTCAATTTAGAGTTAATGTACTAAACTAATAATTTAATATATTTACAAGAAAATATATTATAATTTTTTTCTAATTTTATATAAAACCCATTTACTATATAAATTAATATCTAACTAAATTTATATAAATGAATACATTATAGAAATGCCAACCGGCTTTGATGGCTCATGATAACTCAACGAAATCACATGATTGCTGTGTTGGCGACGGATGGTTCAAATTTCTACGTGTGCGGCCCACACTCTGCGGTTTGTTTGAGTATGTATGCAGGGATAGTAAAATTTGGATCCGATTTTTTTTCTTAGGCTCGAAACCTGAGTTTAGCCTGAGTTTTTTTTGGACCGAGCTAGATTCGGACTTGCATCGCGGTTGGGCAGGCCGGATCTTGTTTAGCCCAGTTTTGTTTTTTATTTCTTTCAATTTTTTTGTTGTTTTAGTAAATTTTAAACTTTTGGTGTATTTATTTTATAAAATAATTATTAGATTTGTATTGATAGTTTGTATTGTAATTTATATTTATAGTTTAATATATATAATTTGTATAAGTGACACGTATAATTTGTATTTATGATTTAAAATATAATTTTTTTCCTTATTACCATTTTTGTCTTCTAATTTTTTAGGTTAAATTTAAACTTTTGGGGTATTTATTTTATAAAATAATTATTAAATTTATATTTATAATTTGTATTGTATAATTTATATTTATAGTTTAATATGTATAATTTGTATAAGTGACACGTATAATTTGAATTTATAGTTTAAAAAATATTTTTTTTACTTGTTACAATTTTATTTCAATTTTTTAGATTAAATTAAAAATTTTGGGGTATTTATTTTATAAAATAATTTTAGATTTGTATTTATAGTTTGTATTATATAATTTATATTTATAGTTTAATATGTATAATTGTATAAGTGACACGTGTAATTTACATTTATAGTTTAAAATGTATTTTTTTTATACTTGTTACAATTTTTTTCAATTTTATAAGTTAAATTTAAATTTTTGGGATATTTATTTTATAAAATAATTGTTAAATTTATATTTATAGTTTGTATTTTATAATTTATATTTATCGTCTAAAATGTATTTTTAATCCTTGTTACAATTTTGTTTTTCAATTTTTAAGTTAAATTTAAAATTTTAAGACATTTATGTTGTAAAATAATTATAAGATTCATATATATCAAAGATTAGGAATCAATTTAGATTTTTTTTAAAAAATTAAAAATTAAAAAAAAGCTGAATTCGGATTTTTCAAAAATTTAAAATCCAAATCTAAAAAATAACCCGAATTTTTCGGGCCAAATTCTAGATTCGAACGAGACTGGGTTTTGGATTTTTCCAAATCCGAATCCGAATTCAGGCTTTTTTACCATCTTATATGCATGTCTTAGTTTGTAAGTAATCATGACTAGTCGGCGATCTTTTGGTCGTTGCTGCCCAGTCCTTGAGCAAAAAACAAGAAAGTAAAGAAATACTTCTTCTTCTTCTTCTTCAAAAAAAGGTTGGTCTCTAATTTTGTGTCATCTCTTGAGACGTACTGTTAGTTCAAACTCATTTAAACTGTATTGTTGTCCTTATGCTTCATTTTGAAACTCGTTCATATGATTCAACAACGTTGAGATGGTGGCATTAATCTTTAATTTGATGGCATTTTCTACTGAGTTCTTTTTTGTTTGTTTTTTTTCTTTCTGAAAATTGCTTTTGTGGAATTGCTAATGCTTCATAGATGTTAATATATATGGCAGAAACATGAGGCGAAGCAGCATATCTTCAGGGAGAAAATTATAACATCGTGTATGCTCCTTTTGTTTAAGCTTATCCAATCTCCTACGATAGCCATCGATATTTGGAAGAAAATATCCACAATCAGTAGTCTAATGATTTATTTACTCGTTTCTTGGATGCATTAATTAAATAATTTCGATCGAATATTTGTTTGGTGCAACGTGCAGATAAGTATGCTCAGAGCTAGTATGTTGAGATCCATATGATTTACAAAATAAAATTTATAGACCCAACAATTGAGAGTTTCTTCCTATATATTCGATAAAATTCCAGCACCCTCAAGGCCTTAACCATTAATTTCCTTTAGTCACATTCTCGTTTTTCAAGTGTATTTTAGTTAGATGGTTTAACTATATATATATAAATGGCTGCTTCAAAAGCTTCAGTGTTATTGCTCGTCCTCAACCTCCTCTCCTTCTTTTTGCTCACCTCTATCCCTTCTTCCGCAGCCCAACAGTCCACTTGCTCTGCTGATGATCTCCCCGATTTGGATGTGTGTAATGTCGCACTCAGGCTCCCCAGAGTTCCAACATTTATCCTGCCAGTGTTAGCTTGCTGCATTATCATTGGCGATTCGGTTCAAGAAAAGGGTGCTGATTGCATTTGCACTATGCTTAACGATGCTGTTTCGGCAGAGGTCAAACGAGATCTTCCTGATGTTTCACTGAGCTCATCATTATTGGATGTATGTAGTTCGCATAACATCCTTGACTTGCAATGTGCCTAAAATCGGCTTGCTTTTGCCTTATTATAAGATTGGACAGGACGGTTGTTTTTCATTTCATTGTTCTTTTGGAATTTTGAATTATGAGAAGCCCAATATCTTGATTGTAGATGCATTACAGGATAGCGATTCACACAATACGCATGGATATCATTTGGAAGACTGGTGATTGGAGAAAATGTAATATGTATATGATGTTGTTTGGGTCAAGAGAAAGAGCAGAAATGCCCAATTAATTACTTCAATTGATGTTAACTTAACAGAGAAACTAATAAGGAAATATAAATTATTGTGGTTATGCTTTAAAAACTATTATAACGACGGGGATAGGAAAATGTCTCCTTCCTTCCCGATCCGTTGACATATCCATTAACCTTAATACAAATGACATGCCGTCCATCTCTCTGCAATTGTTTAAAGAGAATACTTGGTAAACATGCATACGGCCGGAGTTTCAATTTTAGAGAGATTTTTGGCATGGGGACCAAGAGAGAAAATGAATTGTGTTTGCTGATCGATGACCTAAGCTATTTAAGCAATAGAGAAAAAATGAATGCTAAAACTAAATCAATTTCTGTGGAATTTGTGATTCAAAATCATATTTATGATGTTGGTAATGTTTGGAATAAATTCGGGAATATGTCAGAATTATTTTGAAGCCGGAAGCATGTGTGGAAGAGGTGAAATTCTAATGGAACAGTTGAAAAATTGTAGAAGAAAATAGAAAAAAAATTTTCAGGTGTGAGCGCCGCGGCATTGAAAGCGCTGGCAGAAGCATTGGTTCCAGTATGTCAATGCTGCGGTGCTGCACTGTTCACTGTCAATGCCGCGGCATTGTACTGTTCACCGTTTCACTGTTCACTGTTCACAATCTGAAAATTCCGAATTTAGGCTTTTTCTTTCTCAATTTTTTGAGTATTTTAGACTTCATATAAATACCCCATTATGCCTAGGGTTATGAGGGATGAGAAACACTTTCAAAACTCTTTACAAAAACCCTAGAGCTCTAAAATTCAATTGTATCATTCCTTGATCTTGTAAGATCAATTTTCTTATAATTAAACAAAGAATAAGAGAGACTTGGATCCTTGATCCACCGTGGACGTAAGTAATTTACTGAACCACGTATTTTGTGTCTTGGTATGGTATATTTCTACTTTTCTCTATTGTCAATATTTAGCTCTACAATTTAGCTTGTTGTTCTTACTTGGATTGTTTTAAACTACTTTATTGCTTGTATTCTCTATGTATTCCGTTGCGTGTTAATCTCTACAATTTCTTTATTACTCTTTCTCACAAATGAGAATAATGAATACAACCCTTATTTATACTTACAAGACACAAGAATCGAAAATTATAAAATGCTGCTACAAATTATTGCTTTTGGCGAGAAAAGCATAACAAATTCCTAACTAACTTTGACTAAGGTTTGACTAATAAGCATTATTCTTAATTCTGCTACCACTCTCATTTGCTCTTTCATCATCCATATCAACTTCTGACCTTTGCATATTTGGCATATGTTGCTGAGCCATCAAAGGTTGAGGTGGCAGTGCTGATGATGAGATAGTTGAGGATACTATCTTTCATCCCCTTTAAGCTCAGCTGTCAAGAAGTGACATTGATCTCGTGTGTCAAGTATTGAAATTGAGTGATAGGCAGAACTTTTATGAAGATATCTATAAGTTGTGCATCAGAGGGACTAAGGGAGCATATCTAACATCAAACTCTCTATTCAAGACTTTATCTTGAACACAATATATGTCAAACTCAGTGTGTTTGGTTCCACTGTGGAAAACAAGATTGGCTGATAATGCAGTTGCCCCTTGGTTATCACATCAAACAATTGTAGTTGTAGATTGTTGAATATGTATCTCTGAGAACAAAGACTGAATCCAGGCAATTTCTGCAGCTAGTTAAGCTAATTATATTCTGATTTTACACTTGATCTTGATACCACCCTTTACTTTCTTGAACTCAATAACACTGAGATTCTAGAAAAGAAAAACAACAGCCACCATAGGACTTTCTATCATCAGCATTACAAGCTTAGTCAACATCGATAAAACCTACTAAAGTTAGAGAATTCCTAGGTCTAAAACTTAGTCCATGGTGCTTTGTTCCTTGCAAGTATCTCAACAATCTTTTCCAATATTGCCAATGTATATAAGTTAGAGAGCTCGGATATTAACTGAGTTTATTGACAACAAAAGTAATTTCAGGCCTTATGAGTTAATGTAATGCCTAAATTACACTTTGTATAAGAAGTTATTTGAGAAATGTTTATCATTTTCTTTGAACATCTTGAGGCTTGAGCTCATAGGAGCTAGATAACTCTTTGCTTATAACATATTTGTTTTTTTTTTTCAGTAGATATTTCTTTGGAAATTAATTTCAATTCCTAGGAAATAGTTGATATTTTCCCTAAATCTTTCAAGACAAAGTCTTTGTTTAGTTATTTGATAACACCCTAAAATGCTTTTGAATTATTCCGTGTTACAATTATATAATCTATATAAACTAAGATTAACATAATCACACCAGTATATTTCTTAATAAATACTATAATGCCTGATTTTATATTTGAAAAACCCTATCTGATTAGAGCCGCTCCAAGCTTATCATACCATGGTCTTGGTGCTTATTTAAGGCCATATAGAGTCTTTTGTAATTTACATATATAACTTGTCTTTTCTAGCATCTTAAACCCTTCAAGTTGAGTTATATACATTGTTTAAGTTAGATCGCATTTAAAAAAAAGCATTATTGACATCTTTTTGCTTCAACTCCCAACCTTTTGTGATTACTAAGCTCAAAATCAATCTAACAATGCTTGCTTTTACCACAGGACTAAAAGTTTCAGAGACATCTATACTGGAGTTTGATGGTATCTTTAGACTATTAACTTGGCCTTGTATATTGTTATAGTACCATATTGGGTTTTTCTTGATCTTAAAAGTCTATTTGTTTCCACCTATTTTTTAGCCAAACTTTTAAGAAACTAGACTCTGGGTTCTGTTCTTCATAAGAGCTTGATACTTTTCCATTATTGTATCTTTCTAATGTTACACTGCTAAAGCTTTAGCAATAGTGCTAGGAGTATGCTAATTATTTGTTAGTACTTTGGTAAGGAGAATTTTGGGTTTTTATATTCCATCATTTGATCTTGTGATCATTGGATGAACATTAATGGCAAAATTCTTTTTTGCATTCGATATTGTGTTAAATGGTAATAAAGTTTGTATTGGTGAATAGTTAGTTTGTGTTGGGATGATTTTTGGAGAAGTATCTGTGTTTGATTGAGTATTTTTCTTTAAAGGCGAGGGATTTGAATGTGGTTGTGTATTTTGGTTTGATAAGACAGGGTTGTGAATATATGATGTCTCAATAGGGTACGTAATAAACTTTTGGATCTGTATCAGCTCTAAAACTTTGTCTTTGTGAAAGGAATTTTGTGACACTTATCAACTTTTGTCTATTTAGGACTTGAATCACAATCTGCAGCAAATAAAGGATGAGTAAAGAAAGGAAAATCTTCCTTATCAAAGTTTACATGTCTAGTTATATAAATTCTTCCTTTGGTAGTTAAACATTTGTAACCTTTATATTGTGAGCTATATCCTAAAAATACACACTTCTTAATGTCAAAATCAAATTTGTATTTTGAGTATGCTCTCAAATAAGGATAGCAAGCACAACCAAACACCTTCATGAAGTTATAATCTGGTGTTTGCTGAAATAATAACTAAAATGGTGATTTAAAATTCAAGACAACTAATGGCATTCTATTAATGAGGAAAACAACAGTTGAGAAAGTTTTTCACCAAAATTGTAGAAGCATTTTACTTTGAGTTAATAAAATTAAACCTGTCTCAATGAGGTGTTTATATTTTCTTCGACTCCCCCATTTTGATTCTATGTATATGGACGGGATATAAGTTAATAAAGTTAAACCTATCTCAATTAGGTGTTTATGTTTTCTTTGACTCCCTCATTTTGATTCTATGTATATGGATGGGATAATCAGTAGTGTATACCTTTTTTATTTAGATAATTTGTAAAGGTCTATATTCTCCTCAAAGTCAAATTACATTATCTTTATTCTCGTATCTAATAATCTTTTTACATGATTCAGAAAGTGATCAAATGTTTTTAGCACTTTTGCATTTTTTTTTTGGTAAGGGATACACATAAGTGAATCTAGTATGGTTATCTATATAGCTTACATAGTATTTATACCCATCGTCAGACAAAACTAGTGAAGGCCCTTACACATCATTATGTATAATTTCTAAGATTTTATGCTTTTAGTTTCTATTATTATAGAGTGCAGCTTATGATTCTTCCTTATTTGACAGACTGAACAGAAAGATGGAGTTTTACTTCTTTTGATTGAAGTGTACACATTGCACTTTGTTATAATTTGACTCAATACATTAATGCTAAGATGTCCATATCTCCTATGTAGTACATTAATTAAATTTTGATTTTTACAAGACAACAAGGATTTAGTCTAGTTATTATCAAATTTTTATAGAATCTAATTTATTTATCTTACAAATAGTTGACAAAGAAATTAAAGGTGACTGACTTAATTATGTAACAAGATAAACTAAAGAAACATTGGTTATACTAGAGGTTGGTAGAGTAGTGAGCTGATACAATCCATCTTTAATTGTTCCTTTATGAAAAACATTGCCTTTCATATCCTTGACAAGGCACAAAGTTTTTGTGAATTTAATAGTTCAATTATTATCCGAAGTAAGTTTAGAAATACTTAAAAGATATTTTATCATGCTAGCCACATGCAAAATATTCTCAAGGATTAGGTTGTCAGATCTATGAGTTTGCAAGAAATAATTACCAACATATAATATTTTAATTTGCTTCCATTACCTATAATTATATTCTTCTTACTTTTATACTCACAACGGGATGCAAAGTTGTTGTGATTGTTGACTGACAAAATTAGTGGCACCATTATCCAAGCACCAACTCATATCCTCACTTGCTTCAGATGCTTGTTTTGTGACATAAGTTGCTGATTAAGACTGATTACTCTAAATTTATATTTCTACAAACACTTTTGTGATATTATTTATTTCATAAAAAATTATTTTATAAATTTACTGTTTATGACTATAAGACTTTCTAAAATAGAATGTTGCAGCATCAGGTTATACAACTCATCCATGTGAGTTGATGGATCCCATATCTATACACATCAAACTTATGGGCATTAGACCATACCCAACGACATGTAGCTATCAAACCATGAAAAGTCTTCAATATCCGTAGAGTGATAAAATTGGATGGGTTTGTTTATCAAGAAATAAAGAGAAAAATTAAAGTGAGCTTTGAAAGAATTTGTTGAAATGATTCTTGAATTATGCTTTACAAAAATACAACTAATACTAATATAGGCTACATAAATCTGGAAAAGTTAAAACTTTGATAAATAATATGAACTTACAGCTAACTGAGTAAACATAATTTTTTTTAAAATAATATATATTTTTATATAATAATAATACAATCATACATAACAGATCTATATAAATCTATATTCTATAAAATAGTTGTAAAACCGTGTATTGAATAAACATGAAACATGTGCTAAAATCATAAATCGTCTTAAGATTTGTTCTAAATCTAAATTTATATATAATGTAACATTGGGAACATAATATGTGTTGCATACATATTGAAAATTACACTAAACTTGTATCTGAAAAAAAGTTAGTCTCACATGTTGGAGTATTCTTATGCATAGTAGAATAGGGATCTAATCTCACCAGTCGAAATTACCGTAATCGCTCAGGTAGAGTAACTAAACCGGTCTTATACATGCGTAGAATTAATTAAAGATAGGGTACGTATTTAGTGGTTTAAAAACTATTACAATATAATATCAATGTACATAATTATTCTAAATATAATATTTTTATATTAATATAATTATAAACATGCTATATAAGCTTTAAAAGCAGTTATGAATACATATAACTAACACTAACATTTGTTTGTTTGAAACTAAATCATGAACAAAAAAAACATGATAACGTATAATTAAATCGTAAAATTATTGTATTAAAAGTATATTATATGTATACCATTCACAATTCACAAAGGTGTGCTAATTTTAAACTGAATTAAAAATGTAAGATCTATCAACAAATGGTTCCTCCCATTAACACTGAAATTAATTCTGACTACACAAAAATAGTTCACTACTACAAAAATAGCCTTTATTGACGCTAAATTTAGCGTCAGTGAAGGGTTTCACTGACACTGTTTCATAGTGCCAGTGTTGCTCGAGTCAGAAAATTACTGATACTTTTTATGGTGTCAATGAATCTCTAATACCATGGTATCAATAAATCACTGATATCACAGTATCAGAGAATCACTAACACCATAATATCAGAGAATTCTTATTACCATAGTATTAATGAATCTTTGACACCGTGATATCAGTAAATTTGTGACACTATAGTATCAAAAATTTACTAACACCATAGTATCAGAAAATCATTGATACTATAATATCAATAGTATTTACCGTTCATTTATGGTAATTTAATTAAATAATTTTTTAATAATTTAAAATTATAATTATTGGACTAGAATATTTAATATATATTTAAACTTAAATTCCATAATATTTAAATATATTTTAAATTGTTAAGTAGTATGAAACATCTATAACCATTATAATCAAAATATCACAAAAGTACATTCAACTTAGTTTCATAAATTTACAAACATCCCAAACTAATTGAAAAATATCCCAAGCTTAGTCTAAAATATCATAGTGTTTGAAATTTAGTTAAACACAAAACTGCCATATTAGACTTGCGCAAATCAACAATCCATCAAAAGAGTTGAAGCAATCCACTGATAACTTAACAGCCATTAAGCAAAATAATTCATGATCGCCTTTATCAAAGTAAATAGAAATAC
Source organism: Ailanthus altissimus (assembly GCA_946807835.1). Classification (NCBI taxonomy): domain Eukaryota; kingdom Viridiplantae; phylum Streptophyta; class Magnoliopsida; order Sapindales; family Simaroubaceae; genus Ailanthus; species Ailanthus altissimus. Next base: position 1,480,037 of record OX327709.1, read on the forward strand.
ATGAGTAAATATATATAAAAAAAAAATTGTACAATATACTTATAAGATATAGCAATGATAGTACAATAATAAAGATCACATCTAAACTAAGTTAGAGAAAAAAATGCAAGATATGATTAATTATTGTACTAAATAGCATAAAAGCTTAAAGAATATGCAAATGTTAAAAAGGACCCCATATTAGCCGAAAAACAATCCAAAAATAGTCCTATATTAGCCTCAGAAATAACACCAAAAGAACAAAAAAATGTCTGTAGCCCAATAAACAACCCAAAAACAGCCTTAAAATCAACTCTAGAAATAACCCCATTTTAGCCCCAAAACATTAACTATGAATACTGTTATAACATGTGTGTGTAATATCTAACAATATTTTTCCTCAATACCTAACTAGAAACATTAACTATGAAAACTGCTGTAAAATAAATAAATAAATGAAGATGATGAAATACCATGTAATCTAGTACTCATAAAGATGAGCCTTGTTCGCGGCGCTTTCATCTACAAATGCCACTCCTGCCATGTCTTTTTTTTTTCTTTATTTCTCACTTTCTCTTCTCTTGTTCTGTTATATAAATATCTACCACATAAACAATTCATTACCAATCTTTAAATAAACCTGCTAATAAACTTAACAATTTAGCTAACAATAACTATTCAGCAGATATAACATTTGAGAAATAAGCATGTAAATAAGATGAGGAACAAGAAATAAGTCAGAATACCAAAACAAGATATGTGCAAATAAGCGTAAGATTCATTCGGTTATTTGAACTCACATAACATGCAATTGAAATTTCCAATCATTTCATTCAAAAAGGCTGGCTTTCAGCCCCTGAATTTTCACTCCTTGGGACACAAAGTGGATTTTGTGCGATTCTATAAACTGCAAGATGCAAAAGCTACCATATATATAAATGGTATTCCTTAATAAAATAAATTAACAATCAACATAAAGTTTGTTATGCAACTCATTGGTATAATTTTCACCGTATCATATTAATTTTCAGGTTGAACCAACTCTGTAATTAATAACTCCAAGGTCCATTTCAATCAAATTACATATTTTTTCTCTTATTCATGTTTGTTTTCCTCGAGCTTTCCCAGCCACTAAACAACAAATTAAGCTTATGAAAAGAAGTCTCAGCTTCTAAATTTTTCTTAGAAGTTTAACTGAACCCAGAAAACCTATTACAACTTGGCAACAAATGGGAACTAACCTTGATTAGGTATTGAAAATAAGAAGATCTCCAGTGCTGGTTCTTGTTCTTGTAAACAAATCTTTCAAAAATGCCATACTCTGCTTGAAGCTGCCCTAATAGAGACTTGAGTTTCTCTTCAAGATTCTCAATTTCTGAATCCATATATTGCTTCTCTCAACTTCCAACTTTTTGCTCACAAGAACATGTTCTATCCTGAGCCTATATAGCATTTAAAAATTGTGGCATATTTAACAATTGATTTCACTGATCCATTCTCTCAAACAGAAACTATGCGTACTAAAAATCCAACACATACGTAATATGCTGCTAAAAGACTAAACAAAAATCTTGTCAATTCGTCACGACAAAAATAACAACAACAGCAATAAGCCAAGAAAACCTTCGATACACCAACTTGAAATCAAACTACCAGAACTAAAAAATCAAACAAAAGAGAAGAAGAAAAAATAACTCAAATTAAATCTAAAAAAAAAATTAACCCTAACACACTATTGGGCATGTAGAATTGATAGTGGTTCTTGACCAAACTAAATGAGAACATTTCACCTCTCCAGATAATTGGTAAAATGATCTAAAAAAAGATGCTTTTGTAGAGGAAAACTATAACCCATACTGCATTAGCTCAATTGTCATTGGCCTCCCAAATGTCAAAGTTGTTCTATCAATTGGGTCACTAGAAGCTGATTTAATATCCAAGACACAAAAAAGGATGACAAAAACATCAATTCTACCATAAAAAGTATAAAATTCTAAGCTTTTAACATTTCTGCTAGAAAACTTAATAGTGTATATAAGCTTTATCTGTTAGAATTAGTCAAAAATAAAATTATTTATAAAAGGATATTGTCTAGATAAATTGCGTATTAATGCATGGATAATTAATAATATAATTACTCAACAACTAGATATTGCATGCAAAATCAGTTTTGGTGATGTTAGTTGCTTACCTCATAGCCCATAAAGTATAGGCTAAACTTCATTTCTGGAAAATCCAATTTATTAAGTAACCTAAAATATCCTAAGAAAAATAATTTATTTTCATTTAAATGGTTATGTATTGGTAACCAAAGAAGAACTTAACAAGCATGACCAATACAATCCAAATTTCTAGTGTAAATGACAAGAGTTATATTCTTAACATTGGCCATCCAACTAATTAAATTATATTAACAAAATATTTATCACATACTGCTTGCTTAATTCTGCATCATTCCTACTACATTAGCATCAGTGGTAGAAACATTGACAAAATAATCTTTAATTTGCATATCATCTTACAAATCTAAATTATCAATCATAACTATATATGAAGAGGAAAATTCTCATCACAAAAATTATTGATAACAATAATAAAGAACATACGACATGCCCAACATGTGAGAATAGAAGTCAAAACTAATTTTTGGGTCCTTAATTCGAAACATTTGCAATAACTTAACCAAGAAAAAAAGAAAAAAAAATCCATAGTAAGGTAAAATTTGAAATTAAAAATAAGTAGCTATAAGAACCCGATATATACACATAAATGTAATTTATGAACATATCTTCCACTTAATCAAATAATTAACTGAGATTATACTCAGTAGTACTTTCAAATTGTGATACTTGAAAAAGCCAAACAACTTTTATAAATTGCTTAGAAAACAGATTATGGGTTTTCCAAAATTAACTCACCAAGCCAAGAATCTTCATGGTGAACAAAGATGGTGTGTTAATCAAAATTAACTCACCATTCAATTTTTTTCCTGCAGCTTATATGAATATGACTGCATAAAAGGCAAAGGATAGAATCTCAAGCTAAGGAATTTATAGAGAACGAGAGAAATGTAAAAAAAATATATTTCATTGTGAATTGTAAAGTTTTACAATGGAGTCTTTATATAGGTTATAACTTTATTACATAATTGAAAAGTAACATATACAAGAAAATAATATTTTACATTAATAACATGCATATATGGTAAGAGGGTATAAAAGAATAATTCTGGAATAATTCTGGAATAATTCCAGAATTATTCCTTAATATCTCCCCTAAACTCAAGATGACGCAGTAGAAGTAAGTTTGAGTTTAGAGATTAGAGCATGAAAACGGCACGGAAGAAGAGATTTGGTAAAAATATCAGTAGGTTGCTCCTCAGATGAGATGGAGTGGAGCATGATGATGCCTTGAGAAACGTGTTACCGAAAAAAGTGACAATCTGTTTCAATATGTTTAGTCCGCTCATGAAATACATCATTGTGGGCAATTTGAATAGCACTTTGATTGTCACAATAAAGAGGTGAAGCTCTAGTATGAGAAATACCCATATCTTCAAGAAGCCAGCGGAGTCAGACAATTTCTTGGGTAGTATCTACAAGAGCACGGTATTTAGCTTCAGTACTCGAGCGAGCAACAACTGTCTGTTTCTTACTTTTTCACGAAAGAAGAGAATCACCCAAGAAAAGACAAAATCCAGTAGTTGATCTACGATCCGTAGGATCACCCGCCCAATCCGCATCAGCATAAGCTGGTAACACAAGAGGAGAGTGAGCTGAAAAATAGAGACCGTGAAAAAATGTACCTTTGAGATAACGTAAGATGTGAAGAACTGCTGCATAATGAGAGGTACGAGGAGCTGCCATAAACTGACTTACAACATGAATAGCATGAGCAATGTCTGGGCAAGTAACTGTAAGATAAACCAAACTACCAACCAATTGAAGATAAAGGGTAACATCACTGAGAAGAGTACCATCAGAGGATCGAAGTTTGGCATTAGGCTCTAGGGGAGTGGAGGCAGTCTTACTGTCTGTCAACCCAACTTTAGCAAGTAGATTGGATGCATATTTAGCATGAGAAAGATAATACCCTGTAGAGTCAGATAGTACTTCAAAGCCAAGGAAATAACTAAGGTTGCCAAGATCTTTCATTTCAAAGTGTTGCTGAAGAAAGTTCTTGAGAGTGAAAATACCAAGAAGATCATCACCCGTGATAATTATATCATCAACATAGATAAGTAGGAGAACACAACCTTGTGCCGTCTTGTGGAAAAAAAGAGCTGAGTCATAAGGATTAGATTGAAAACCATGCTGAAGAATAGTTCCACTAAACTTTGTAAACCATGCACGAGGAGCTTGTTTAAGACCATATAGAGCACAATGAAGTTTACAGACTTTGCCTGGAGGATGTGGATAACCGGGATGAGGCTTTATATACACTTCTTCAGTGAGATCACCATTGAGGAAAGCATTTTTTACATCCATTTGAAATAATGTCTAACCACGAACTGCAGCAACAGCTAATAAACTTCGAACAGAAGTAAGTCTAGCAACTGGGAAAAACGTTTCTTCATAATCTATGCCATATTCTTGAGTAAAGCCTTTGGCAACAAGGCGGGCTTTATAACGCTCAATAGATCCATCAGATTTGGTCTTAATCTTGTACACCTATTTGCATCCAATGGCAGTTTTATTATAAGGAAGAGTAACAAAATCCCAAGTATACGACTTCTCAAGGGCCTGCAATTTTTCTATCATTACTTGCTGTCAAACAGGATTAGAACTAGCCTTAAAATAGGATTGAGGCTCATATAAAGAAAGGGTAGTAGAAAAATAGTGATAATCACGAAGTTTAACAAGAAGTTCTCTTACCCGAGATGAACGACGAAGAGAGGGTATAGAAGAGGCCTCAGAGATGTTGAGAGCAGATTATTCAGACGAGGTAAGAGGCTCAGAAGCAGGCGTCGTTTCAGCAGATTCACCTATATGAAACTCAGAAGAAATATATGTAGGTAAAGTATCGGAAAAAAGATCAATAGAATTATCTATAAAAAATTGTGACATAGGAGGAGACACAGATTTAAAGTTAGATACAGAGGAAAACATCATATGCTCGAGAAAGACTACATGACGAGAAACATGAAGACAGTTAGATATAGGATCCCAACACCTATAACCTTTATTTTTATCCCGTATCCCAAGAAGCAACATAATTGAGTACGTGGCTCGAGTTTAGTATGCTCATGTTTTTAAAGTAGAACAAAACAAACACAACCAAATACTTTGAGGAGTTTGTAATTAGGTGGAGTCCCATAAAGACGCTCATAAGGTGACTTATTCTCTATAACAGGAGAAGCAATACGATTAATGGTAAAGACAACGGTTAAAGCAGCTTCTCCCCAAAAATGTTCAGGACAAGGGAAGAGATAAAAGAGCACGAGTAGTATCTAAAATGTGTCTGTGTTTACGTTCAGCTCTCCCATTTTGCTGAGATGTAACAGGACAAGACCTTTGACATATAATACCGTGTTCCTATAAAAGATTTAAAAAATCAGAATCTCTATACTCCATAGCATTATCAGTGCGAAAAACCTTAATAGGACATGAGAACTGAGTTTTAACCATATGAGCAAAATCTCGGTAAATTTTAATAAATTCAGATCGTTGTTTCATAAGGAACAACCAAGTATACCGAGAATAGTCATCAACGAAGATCACAAAATATTTGGATCCTCCCATTGTAGGATTTGGAGAAGGACCCCATATATCAGAATGTACAAAATTAAATGGAGCATGAGAGACAGTAGTACTATTATCAAAAGGTCAGGCTGGTTGTTTAGCTAAAGGACATGTAAGGCAATCATCTTTATTATCAGAAATAATACCTAAGTGACCACTGGATACTAGAGATCGGATGCGATTGATTAACGCATAACCCAAACGAGAATGCCAAAGATGTAACGAAGGTACCAAAGAGGTAGATGTTGCAGACGAAGGATATAGAAAGGATAAATTTAAAGAGATAAGTTCATACAGACGTCCAACCTTACGGCCTGTCCCAAGCATTCAACCGGTCGTTTAACCCCGCACACAACAACCAAAAGCAGTAAACAAGACATTAAAACCAAGTTCGCATAATTGGCCAACAAATAAAAGATTTAAGGTAAGGTTAGGAATAAAAAAAGTGTCAGATACAGAAAAATTAGGGCAAGACACGTGACCAACATGGTTAACTTTCATGAGAGAACCATTACCAGTTTGAATAGATGGTAAATTGGAATTAAGAGTTTTAGAGGAGAAAATTGTAGGATCAGAAGTCATGTAATTAGAACATGCAGAGTCAAAATACCAAGAAGAATTACCTGAAATATTGGAAGAAACAGAAATTAAGGGTTTACCAGAATTAAAGAGGAGTAGACGGAGTAAAGATTCAAGGTTATTAAGGGAACGATTCACACTATCCTGTGCAGTAGTAATAGTAGCTCATGCAAAAGTCACACCTTGAAATGTTCCAGATATGTGGCATGGTTGAAGTAGAGTAGAACCGGCAGAAGTACTGCACTTATCCATAAATTCCAAAAAGAAAACTCTTTTTTTTCTAATGACAATCTAGTCCCTACACTTGTATTAATTACAAGTAAACCCTTGAACTAAATACAAAACAGCCCCTAATTTCTCAAAACATTACAAAATAACCCCCAAAAATACTATAATTTCAAAAATGTCCCAAAAAATTTTGGAAATTACAAAAAAGACCCAAAAGAATAAAAAAGTACGATTTGACCTGGAAATATTGAAACGTTTGCAAACAAGCCCTTAACAGAAACCAGTAAACTTCAGATGGCGCGTCCGGCTTTTTTCGACCTTCGATTGAGGTAAACTCGACGGCGTTTGAATGACCAGTGACTGAGGATTATTTTTGTCTGGACGGTGTCGGTCACGCCGCCGTATAACGGCCAGGATCTGAAGTGAAAGTAATCTGCGGCAGTGAAGTTTTGACGGCACGTCTTGCTGTTTTCGACCTCGGATTGACGCGTCGTCGGCGGTACTGAACGATCGGTGATGGGGGATTCGTTTGGTGTGGGCGGTGTCGGTCACGTCGCCATAGAACGGTCGAGATTTGAAGTGTCAGTGACCGACGGTAGTGGCATTCCGACAGCGCGTCCGGCGATTTTCGACCTCGGATCGGTGCGTCGTCAACGGCGTTGAAACAGTCGGAGGATTCTGAGTAATTAGAGATGGACGGTGGCTAAGATGGCAAGATTTCAGAATTTTTCGTTGACTTTTCAAAAAACTTTGGTAGATTCCGTCGGGTTTTGAAAATTTTTTTTTGGCAAATCTCTAGCTAAACAAAATGACAGTGAAGAAACCAAAGCTCTGATACTATGTGAGAAATGTAAAGAGAATATATTTCACTGTGAATTGTAAAGCTGTACAATGGAGCCTTTATATAGACTGTAACCTTATTACATAATAGGAAAGTAACATACATAAGAAAATAATATTTTATATTAATAACATGTATATATGGTATGAGAGTATAAAAGAATAATTCTAAAATGATTCCGGAATAATTTCAGAATTATTCCTTAATAGAGAAAAATATGAATTATCATCAAATCACCGAGAAGAAGTTCTATGAATTAATAATATATACAACTACATTTTAGTAAATATTTACAAAAGAAAAAATGGGGATGTATATTAATATTTGAACTTACTAATTGTAGGCAAGTCGTTAGCAGTCTAGAGAAACTTGAAACTCCCATTAGCATAACCCTTTCTTTTCTTCAACTAATGAATTAATCATAAAATTCAAGTAATTAATCCAATTCCCCAAGGCTAGTGGCAGTTCAATTTCGATTTATTATCCATTTGGACAAAAAAATATGTGTAATGTGAAGATAATGAATGAATTTAAAGATAAGAAGCAAGTTATTGATAAGTCAAAATATATTATCCAACCAATAGATAAATTTTTTTTCATGTAGGCTATTCTTGCATCATTTAATCTAACAATTAGTATTTACGATATTAACAATTTAGATATTTTCATCGATGAATTAAGAAATATCGATTGTTTGATTAATCTATCATTCACTTCCAATAGAGAGTCTTTGACACCACTTATGATCACTAATATTTTTTATTTTCAAATACATTGAATGTTGTAGATTCAACTAGATTTTCAAGTAGCATTAAATTGTTGATATTCTAATAACAAAAAATTTATCATCTATAGCTACTAATAATTTTAAAAATAAATAAATAAACCTCAAAACCTGAAAACTAGAAGCTTTAGTGGTGTTGCCCAAGTCGAACTCATCTAAATTGATCTTACCCAAAATAATTGCACCAAGTTCCTTCATTCTCTTAACCATGGTGGCATTAAACGACGGATAATAATTCTCCAAGAGTCTAGAGCCAGTAGTGGACAACAAATCCACGACGGATAATAATTCTCCAAGAGTCTAGAGCCAGTAGTGGACGACAAATCCACTATACATATATTATCCTTGATCCCAACCAAATCCCCAAAAAAGGTCATAATATTTTCATTTCTTTGAATTTTATCATCAATGGATTGTGTTTCTTTAAGAACATCATAAGAGACATGAACAAAAGACTTGCATTGGGGCTTGGTGAGTTTGAGGCAAGCGAGGTAGGATCCAACCAATTAGGTGGCAATGACTTGGTGGAAGAGGAGTGGGTGGCAGATGTTGAGGATTTAAGATTCGGGTGGTGAAGGTGATGGTGAAGTAGAGGACAATAGTTTATGTGTGGTGTTGAGAGAGAAGGAGAGGAGTCCGAGTTTGTGAGCTAAGATCAAGAGATTAGGGTTTTTGAAGTAGTAATAAGAGTAATCTTAACAAAGTTGTTTAATGGTAAATAAATAATAATAATAAAATGAAAACTAAAGAAGAAGTGGGGTTTGAACCAAGGAGCTCTCTAAAGACACTTTATTAGTCCTCAAACGTTGTCGTTTTTGTGGAAGTTTATTTTTTTTCTTTTTTTTTTCACTTTTCTTTTTCTTAAAAGATTCCTCAATATAAATTAAACATTTTTGGTAAAGTTCGTTTCCCCCTTTTTTTTTTCTTTTTATTATCTAAAAATAATGTCTTCAACATTTCATTTTTTTAAAAAACAATTCTTAATAATTAACTTGTATTGATCAATTACTCTTGTTTTCAAAATATTAATTTTTATAAATTACATTATTTTTAATAGTTAATTTTTTAAATAAATATTTTTTGATGCCACAGTATCATTAATTCACTAACACTTCATTTTTTTAATACTATAGTATCAATAATTTACTGATACTGTATATTTCTGATACCATGGTATTAGTAATTCTCTGATACTTCTCTTCATTGACGCTATTTAAAAAAGTGTCAGTAGTATAGTGTCAGTAAAGATCATTTTTTTAGTAGTGATTCCTAAAATTTGCACTTTATTTCTTTCCTTTTCTCCCTCCGGCTTTTTTTTTTCTTTCTTATTTCCTCTATTCTTGCCCTCAATTCACAATTTTGTAAGCAAATGGAATGAAGCAATTCCATTTATATAGTGAAATCTTTCTGCACTCTTAGCTAATCCACAAGAGCCGCCTATTTCAACTTAGTAATTGATTTACCCTTACACGTGGCTTGCTTATGTTCATCCTTTTATCTATTTATTGTTATTATATTTATTATAAGCATGTGTATTACACAATGGATCTCTCATCTCCTACAAATAGCAACCCTCTTATAGAAGTTGGCCTATTCGTGTCAATAGATCCCATCCTTCCTAAGTAGGCTGTTGGGAAATACCAACCTAAGACTTTAAATTTAATCAAGATTAATTTAATAAAATAAACCATCACAAATAAAAATAATTTTATTATCTTTATCATAAATTTAATATTGAATATCTTTTTTTAGATTGTTTTAGATGTATAATATATATAACCTTTTTTGTCCTTTTAAAAAGCACTCAAAAGATTTTCATAACTCTTTAGTTTATTTTTATTTTCTTTTATAGAGAGATATATGTTTAACTTTTAGATATGCATACTAAGCATATTTTGTATATTTTTTGATATTGGATAAATACAATCTGACATTCTTTCATCATTTGTTATATTTGTGATTTAAAATGTATCATAAGTGTAAGTAAATAGTAAATTTTTGCGCTCCACTCTTTTTTCTTGTAATATGAGTACTCACTTTTTTATTATTTATTTACTCCTTATTTAATTGAATTTAATTGTATGAATATTCATTTTCTTGAATGTTCGATATGTATATCACATTCTCAATTGTATATGTAGTTAATTTTGACTACTTATTTGATTGCAAGGTTTAATGATTTATCTTTCTATTTTGAATATGCGACATGACTAGTCATCCTTTCGGTCATAAATATGAGACAAGACTAGTGCCTTTTGTTTAAGAGTGTATAATATAATTAACCATCTTTTCAATTGCACAAATTATTTAGTTGTCTTTTAAATTGTGCGACTTTTTTGAGTCATCTTTCTGTTTTGGTAATGCTGGTTATTTAGTCATCTTTTGATTATGAAGGTACAACCTACTTAGACATTTTGTAACTTGTTTAGTTGGTTTTTTAGTCATGCGACTTGTTTAAGTCATCTTTTGTGTTTTGATCGTGTGACAGAATTGATTGTCCTTTAATTTTAATCGTACGACCCGATCAATTGTCTTTTAATTTTGATTATGTGACAAAACTAATTGTCCTTTTAATGTGATGGTACAACATACTTGGATGTCTTTGATTATAAGGGTGCGACGTACTCAGTCACCTTTTAATTATAATATTATAATATACTTAGTCGTTTTCTAATTATAAGAGTGCAGCATTCTCAATCGCCTTTTAATTATAATGTTGTGACATACTTAATTATCTTTTAATTATTAATATGCGACATAATTAGTCATTTTTAATCGTGGGACTTTATTTAGTTGACTTTTAAATGTGCATCGAGTTATGCTGTAATATAACTTGCAATTTTATTGTTTATTGTTAATCTGCAAAGCTTTTATTATCATAACATGATTGTAAAAAGAATAATTTGTATTTCGTGCTAATAATTTTTATTGATAACATTTTATTTGGAAGCTTCCATAAATATATATTTGTGAGTCATTTGATAATTTACAACTCGCAACATTTGACATCTTGTTGTGATTTTGGCTACTTGTGAGATTTGACAATTCACATATTTTGGCCACCTGTGTGTTTTCAACTCGCATGCACCTTTTTGCTATTCTTGAAATTATGTATTCAAGATTTGGAAGATCATTCATGCTATTTTCAAATTAGTTTAGGTAAGCAATCCGTGGCTCTTGATTATGATAATGTGATATACTTTATCGTCTTATAATTATATGGATGTGACATAGTCAGTCGTCTTTTAATCGTTCAACGAGTTACAGTGTAATGAAAATTATAATTTCTATTATCTTTCTTTTTTACAATAAGATTTTAATTTCATGATATGATTACAAGAAAAATAGCTTGCATCTTGTGCAACTAATAATTTTTATTTGAAAATTTTGTATAGATGTGGATTTTGCTAGATTTTTGATGATTCACATATTTTAATAGTTTTACGTACTTTGATAGCTTATTTAATTTAACAACTTCCTTGATTGTCAACTTACAAGCTAACATCTTGTGTGATTTACTAATTTATGTAATTCGATGATTTGCAAGATTTAACAACTTGTGTTATTTAAAGACTTGCAAGATTTAATAGCGTGTGTTTTTTTTTTACTTCTTTATGATTCTATTCTTTTCTTAGAACCCCCTGAAACTAGCTGTAACTACTAGTAAAGTCCTGTATCTTATTTGATGCAGATAGCAAATGCATAAATCTCTTTGTGATCTGATCATGTGATAGGACTAGTTGTTTATAGGTACACGACATGATTATAAAAATATGTCATCATTAGTTGTCTTTTGACTATAAATGTATGACTTGATTGGTTATCTTATGAGTATGAAAGTGCGATTTAATTGATTATGAATGCATGACATACTATGTTATCTTTTAATTATAAATATACGACGTGATTAGTTATCTCTTAATAATATTTTAGTTGTTTTTCATTGTAAAATGACGAACACTTAAAATTACACATTTATAAGCATTTTACATCATTGTTTTGTATTACTAGTGTCTTTAACCCCCTTAACTTAAGTATGTTTACAATATTGTACCTAATTAACTTTTAACTGTTTTGTGGTAGGTTTGGTAAAATGGGTATAAATTTCTACGTAAATATCCAATTAGAGTAATTTTTAATTCTAAGAAGAGCTGAATCAATGAGCTAACATATTGTATTTCACAAAGTATTTAAAATTTGAGTGTTTAGAGGGTAAAAATGGCTTAGAACAGAACTAATCTGTAGTACATGCCCAATCCAAACAGTCATCAGTATTTAGACCATAACTATAGAAATACATATCTAATACGTATAAGACAACTCAATTTAAAAAGATAAGAGACTTATCTATAACTTTATTGTTTTGAGTGATAGTTAATTTGGATTACATCAATTCTAAATTGGATAATCAAGTAGATGCATTAATGATAATCAATGTAAATTATTTGCCACAATTCTTGACTTTTATCACCCAAGTGGTTCCCTTTTCATTTGTCTCGATTTATTCATGTTTTTCTATAAATAGATAGTATGTTTATGCCCAAAGGATGTAATTAGAGAGCGAGATTTTAGTTCAAAATACTTGCTATTTGTATTATCTCTTTGTAATATTATTTCTCTTGTTTACTATTGTAAAGTCATGTTATCTCTTCTTCCATTTCTTTTTTTTTTTTTAGTTTTATTATGTCCAAGTAATTTTTTTTATGCTAAGGTGAAAGCGTGAAACTCTTGGCAAGGTAATAAGATATAGTTAACTCTTATTCATAAATTTAATACTTCATTCTTAAGTTATGTAAATTTATATATGATGTATTTATTTTGTTTGTAATATTAATACACTTTCTTTTAAAGTGGTGCTTCTTGATTTATTATAGACAGTTTTTATAGTTTGCACAATGAATTCTTGAAACTATTTATAAGATTTAGCGTATATACCATTTCTTGTAAAGTGGGAGTCTTGATTTATTGTAAACAAATATAAAAATTAACATAATAAATACTTGAACTCATTTATAAGATTTGGTGTATAATAATTAAGAGAAATAAATACTAGTTAATATATAAATAGTGATGAACTTTAATTGTTATATCTTCCAGTTGGAACCTCATTTGTGTGAGGATTCCAATTGAGTTATAAAAGGCGTTAAATATATTCTTACTTCTTATGCCAATACTGGATCTCCTTAACCTTAGCTTTTATTTGAATTGGTTAATTGAATTAATATTTACAAACATCTTATACTGCATTAATTTTCTTTAAAGTATTTATAATTTATAATTTTAATTCTACTTCCTTGTGAATCGACCCCGTTCTCATCGGGTTATTTATTACTTCGACAATCCTGCACTTGGGAATAAACTCTTATATTCTTGACGTGTCAGGTTATTAGTGCCGTTGTCGGAGAAGTGAAATTAATATTTTGTTTATTTGTTTGTTTATTTTATTTTCTTGGAAGGCTAAGCCTCATACTCTTTATTTGTTAACTTTTTATTATATAATATAATATTAACTAATCTAACTTCTAATTATTTATCTTTATTTTATTTTAATTTTAATTTTGTCTATTTTATTTACCTGTGTTTAATATTTTTTTATTTGTATTATTTATTATTATTGTATTTTATTTTTTTATATGAGCGGTTGGTTTCGAGATCCTAATTCTCATCGTTTGGTGAAAGATAATTTCGAAACTTCTTTTGATAATTTGTTAAATTCTCTTTCATCTTCTCATTCTTCACCAATTAACACTATGACCAAAAATAAAATTGAGAGACTCACAGACTTAGAGGATAGTCAGTCCTAACATAATGACCATAATCGACCTAGGACACTTAGAGATTACATGAACCTTACACGAACCGGTGCACCATCTTGCTTGATTTTTCCTCTGGATGCAACATATTTTAATTTTAAGCAAAACATTATTCAACTTTTATTCACTTTTCATGGCTTAGATGCAGAGAACCCTTATCTACATTTAAGAGAATTTGAAGAAGTGTGTAACACGTATAATGACTAAAATTGTAGTATGAACACAATTTGACTTAAGATTTTCCCTTTTTCTTTAAAAGATAAAGCTAAAACATGGCTACAAAACCTTAAGCCAGGATCCATTTCTTTAATGGATGAGATGCAACAAAAATTTCTAAAAAATATTTTTCCTTCTTATTGAACAAATGTTTTCAAAAGATAAATTATCACTTTTGCCTAAAACAGGAGAGACCCTTTACCAATGTAGAAAAATGTATAAAGAATTACTTAATACCTGTCCCACTATGGCTTTGAAACATGGAGACTAGTCTTAAATTTCTATAAGGGCTTAACACCCCAAGTTAAGCAAATGGTAGAAGTGATGTGTAATGGAACATTTGAGGATAAAGACCTAAAAGAGGCAATGAACTATCTAGACTTACTAGCAGAAAATGCTCAAAATTAGGACACTGCTGGTACCTGTGAGGCACCTAACAAAAATCAAGCCACTACATCTAGTAGGAGTATTTATCATCTTAGGGAAGATCATAACCTTCAAGCCAAATTAGTATCCCTATCTAGAAAAGTCGAAACCTTAGAAATGAAAAAGAGTGGTCAAATAAAATCTATTTAAAAAATTGTGTGTCGCATTTGTGAAACCTATAGCTACTCTACCAATGATAGCCCAACTTTGCCTGCATTTAGGGAATGCCTCCATGAATAAGCCAATGTTCTAAACATGTTCAAGTGGTCAAACAATAACCCATCTTCACAAAACTACAATCCTAGATGGAGAAATCACCTAAATTTTAGTTAGAGGAATGATACTCAAGCACAGGCTTCACAACCACCTTTCCAACCACACCAAAAATGTCAAAGCTATCAAGGTTATGCACCATATGTCCTACCTCCTAGGAAATATCTTGAAGAAACCTTGCATGCATTCATTGAAAAGTAAGAGTCTATTAATTCTCAAAATGTTCAAACTTTTACTGATTTGAAAGATACTCTTGCTAAATTTGTATCCACACTGAACATTTATAAGAAAGGAAAATTTTCTTCTTAACCATAACCAAACCCTAAAAGACAGCATAACTCAAATGTATGTAGTTTAGGAAGCCAATACATGGATCAAGTTAAAGCGGGTTATCATTTTTCAAAATAGTAAAATTGTTGAAAAAGACATTCCTAAACCTTATGAGAATGATGAATCAATCTCTAAGGGTAAGGAAAGCGTTGAACCTACACCTAATAAAGAAAACACCAAACCCACACTTACACCCCCATTTCCTTATGCATTATGTAATACCAAGAAGATGAATTACAATCCTAAAATATTTGAAATCTTTAACAGGTAAAAGTTAATATCTCTTTATTGGATGCTATTAAATAGGTTCACTCTTATGAAATATTTTTGAAGGATTTATGCACAGTAAAAAAAAACTAAATGTGAAAAAGAAAGCATTTTTAGTTGAATAAGTAAGTGCCACTCTTCAGAACAATAATACTTTAAATATAAAGACCTTGGTTGTCCTACAATTTCATGTATTATTGAAAGTCATAAAATTGAACAAGCCTTAATTGATCTTGGTGCTAGTGTGAATTTACTGCCGTATTCAGTTGATCAGCAACTCAATCTCGGTGAGTTAAAATCAACTTCTATAAATTTTTTGCTTGTCGATAGATCAATAAAAGTACCAAGAGGGACAATGGAAGATGTTTTAGTTTAATTTGATAAATTCATATATCTTGTGGATTTTATCGTCTTGGACACAGAGTCTATTAAAGGATGTAATCTGATACTTGTTATTTTGGGTCATCCATTTTTAGCAACTTTTAACGCTTTGATTAATTGCAGGAATGGAGTAATGAAGCTTTCATTTGAAAATATGACACTTAAGCTCAATGTTTTCAATATGTGTAAGCAACCATATGAGAGGGAGGATGAAAGTAAAGAAGCCAATATGATTGAAATGATTGTGGATGATCATATTAAAAAAGAAAGTTCTATCGATCCCTTAGAATATGTTTAATAAATTCATTTAATACAATTAGATCCTGAAATCTCTGACATATGTTATTTACTTGACTGTGCATAGGTGATTGAAAATAAAGGATGGAAACCAAAGTTTGAAGAATTAGGAGAAAATAAGGATAAACAAAACAAAATTTCAAAGTTAGAGTTAAAACCTCTGCTTGAAGGACTGAAATATGTATTTTTTGGAGAGAAACAAACTTACCCGGTGTTAATTTCTTCTACACTCACAAGTGAACAAGAAGATAAGTTGATTGAATTATTAAAAATGCATAAAAATATAATTGGGTGGACTTTAAAAGACATAAACAACATTAATCTTTTGATTTGCACACATAGAATACACCTAAAGGATAATGCCAAAACTTTCCAACAACCTCAAAGGAGATTAAATCCATACATGAAAGAGGTAGTGAGAGCTGAAGTTCTCAAATTACTTGAAGTAGGAATCATCTATCCTATCTCAGATAGTAAGTGGGTAAGTCCTACTCAGGTAGTACCAAAATAATCTGGAATCACAGTCACTAAAAATGACAAAGGTGAGTTAATACCAACTCGAGTCTCATCTAGTTGGAGGATGTGCATAGATTATAGGAAGTTAAACTCGGCCAATAGAAAAGACTATTTTTCTTTTTCATTCATTGATTAAATTATAGAAAGAGTAGCAGGACATCCCTACTATTGCTTTCTAGACGGTTATTCTGGATATTATCAAATTCCTATAGCACTAGAGGACCAAGAAAAGACTACATTCACATGTTCTTTTAGGACCTTTGCTTTTAAAAGAATGCCATTTGGACTTTGTAATGCCTCAATAACATTTCAGAGATGTATGTTAAGCATTTTTAGTGATATGGTTGAGCATTATTTAGATGTTTTCATGGATGATTTAATTGTGTTTGGAAATTCTTTTGATAATTGTCTTGAAAACTTAGAAAATGTCTTAAAAAGATGTGAAGAAAAGAGTCGTATATTGAATTGAAAAAAATATCATTACACGGTTACTTCTAGAATTATTTTGGGACATGTAGTTTCTTCTAAAGGAATTAAAGTGGATAAGGCAAAAGTTGAACTCATTACACATTTGCTTCCACCAAAATAGTTAAAGAAGTCTGATCCTTTTTAGGACATGTTGGATTCTATAAGAGGTTCATAAAATTTTTTAGTTTTATATCTAAACCTCTTAGCAAAAGATGTATCATTTGAGTGGACTCAAGAGTGTCAAAATTCGTCTGAAAAATTAATTGACCTCTTAACATCTGCTCCTATCATACAATCTCTTGACTGATTTTTACCTTTTGAGCTCATGTGTGATCCTAGTGACTATGCTGTTAGTACTGTATTAGGACAAAGAAAGGAAAGTAAATCCTATGTAATTTATTATGCAAGTAGAACTTTAAATAGTGCACAAATGAATTACATAACAATTGAAAAAGAACTACTTGCTGTAATATTTGTATTAGATAAATTTTGTTCTTACTTAATTGATTCTTCAACTATTGTATTTCCTGACCATGTTGCTGTAAGGTACTTAATGTCAAAATAGGATGTGAAACCAAAACTGATTCGATGGATTCTATTGCTTCAAGAATTTATTATCACTATCAAGGATAAGAAAGGAGTTGAGAATGTTGTTGCAGGTCACTTATCAAGACTCGCACTAGATTCATCAATAGAAATAACACCTATTAATGATTCTTTTCCTAATGACATTTTATTTTCTACTATTACAATGCCTTATTATGCTAATATTGTTAATTTTCTTGTAACAGGAGAAATGCCACCTCAATGGAATGCTCAAGAAAAAAAGAAATTTTTAGCTGAAGTAAGAAGGTTTTATTAGGATGATCCTTATCTCTTCAAATATTGTCATGACCAAATATTTCGAAGATGCATACTCGACAATGAGATAAGTAAAGTTATTGAATTTTATCATTCTGAAACATGTGGAGAACATTTCTCATCAAGAAAATAATTGCAAAAATCTTGCAGTGTGAATTTTATTGGCCCACTTTATTTAAAGATACACCTGTATTTTGTATAACGTGTGAAAAATGTCAAAAGTTGGGATCAATTTCAAAATGAAACATGATGCCTTTGAACCTCATTCTTGTTATTGAAATCTTTAATTATTGGGGGATAGATTTTATAGGACTATTTTTGCTATTATTTAGATTTACATATATCTTGTCGTAGTAGATTATGTCTCAAAATGGATTGAGGCTATTCCATGTCGAAATAATGACTATAAAATAGTCATGAATTTTTTTAAAAAAAATATCTTAAGTCGATTTGAAATCCTTCGAGCCATTATAAGTGATGGGGGTAAGCATATTTGTAATAGACTATTTGAAATATTAATGAAAAAAATATGGTATTATTCATAAAGTTGCCACCCTTTATCATCCTCAGACAAGTGGACAAGTTGAATTAGCAAATAAAAAGATAAAATAAAATTTAGAAAAACCTGTAAACCCAAATTGCAAATATTAATCTTTAAGACTTAATCATGCATTGTGGGCTTATAGAACTACTTTTAAAAATTAATTGGGTATGTCTTTTTATAGGATAGTTTATGAAAAACTTTGTCACTTACTTGTGGAACTTGAGCATAAAGCCTACTAGGCCATTAAAACTTTCAATGCAAATCTTGATTCTACTGGACACATACATAAATTACAAATAAATGAACTTAAAGAATTAAAAAATGATGCATATGAAAATTCAAAAATTCATAAAGTTAAAATAAAAACTTTTCATGATAAAAAAATTCAAAGAAAAATATTTGATACTGGTAAGAAGGTTTTGCTTTACAATTCTCGACTTTATATATTTTTTGTAAAATTAAGATCAAAATGAAGTGGCCATTTTATTGTGACACATATGTACCTTTATGGAATAATTGACATTGAAAATTCTAGAAATGAGAATGTGTTTAAGGTAAATAGATAAAGACTCAAGCCATTTTTAGAAAATCAAGTTTTTTATGAAGAATTTGTGTCTTTATCTGACCCTTGTTACGAGACCAATTAATATTTATTTTACATATTTATAGATATTTATTCTTCTTCTAATTTTTTTTTGTTGCAGGTTAATTTAGTATTTTTTTAAAGTTTTATTTTGCACCCCGATTAAGTGGTGGATAACGGTACTCCGTGACATTTGGCGTATATGCCATTTCTTGTAAAGCGGGAGTCTTTATTTATTATAGATAAATATAAAGATTGACATAATAAATACTTGAACCTATTTATAAGTTTTGGTGTATAGTAATTGAAAGAAAGAAAGAAATACTAGTTAATATATAAATGGTGATGAACTTTAATTGTTATATCTTTCGATGGGAACCTCCTTTGTGTAAGGATTCCAATTGAGTTATAAAAAGAGTTAAATATATTATTACTTCTTATGCCAAGAATGAATCCCCTTAACCTTAACTTTTATTTGAATTGGTCAATTGAATTAATATTTGTAAACATCTTATATTGCATTAATTGTCTTTAAAATATTTATAGTTTGTAATTTTAATTCTACTTCTTTGTGGATCGACCCCATTTTCATTGGGTTATTTATTACTTCGATAATCCTGCACTTAAGAATAAATTCTTATATTCAAGATGTGTCATACAACTTCATTTGATGTATATGAATGTTGCGATAAGTATTTGTCATTTTTTTGACTTGTACGACTTATTTATTCGACTTTTGTAATATGAATGATGTGGAGTATGATCGTCATTGTTTTTATTTGTGCGACTTATTTAATAGCCTATTTTCTTTTAAATGCGCATTATAATTAGTCGGCTTTTATTGTGCGACATATATTTGTTATTTTTTTTACTATATGATATATTTATCAATTTTTAAATGTACGACATGATTTATCAATTTTAGCTGCGTGGCTTATTTAGTTTACACAACTTATTTAGTCAGCCCTTGTGATATGAGTATATAATATAAATAGTTCCTTGACTTTGAATGTGAGACATGATTTAGTCGTCTTTTACTTTTAAATATGCGACATATTTAGTTGTCTTTTTTATTTGCGTGACTTGTTTTTTTTATGCGACTAGATTAGTAAGCTTTATGTGTGACGCACTAACTATTGGTTTTAAACTTTTGCGACTAGAGTAGTTGGCTTTAGATACGATACTCTGGCCATCATATTTTAATTATTGCGAGTTTTAGTTTCTCATTGGCATTTTGCCATATATATATATATTTAATTATTGTGAGTGTTGATTTCTCACTGCTAACTTGTCACACTTACATATGTTTAACTATAGCGAATTTTGGTTTCTTATTGGCAACTTAGTCATATGTATATATATATATATATATATTAGTTTTTATGAGTGTAGTTTTCTTACTAGCAGATTTACCAAATGTAGATATTGATTTTTGTGAATAGACTATTCGTCTTAGTGTGACGTATTTACTGTTGGCTTATTTAATTTTGGTGACTAGAATAGTTATCTTAGGAGCAACGTGTTGACCGTATGCTTATTTAATTTTTCGCAAGTATTTTTCTTGTGCTTATTTATATTTGGCATAAGTATGTTCTCAGGTGCTTATTTATTTTTGGTGCGAGCATGTTCTCAAGTGCTTATTTTTTATTTTTGGTGCGAGTGCGTTCTCTAGTGCTTATTTGTTTTTTGGTGCGAGTATTATCTATCATATTGTTTTTTGTTTTTTTGTGCTTGAGTATGTACTTAAGCGGTTTTTTTCTTTGTTTTGTACTCAAGTATGTACTCATGCAATTCTTTTATTCTTTGTGCATAACTATATACTCAAGTGACTTGTTTTTTTTATTTTATACGTGATTATGTACTCAAAAGGCTTTTTTCTTTGTTTTGTGTACGAGTATAAACTCTAGATTTATATTCATATGAATATAACTCAAGATCTATCATGTCAAATTATTAGGATGGATGTTGAGAAAAATATATCTAAGAAATCCATGGTGATTAAAACTTGAAGATTAGAAGTCTTGAATAAGAACTAAAAGTAAAGTAGATTTCTACAGTCAAATCTATATAGGTTCAATGAGTTTCTTTCTATGTGATGAAAAACGAGGAGAAAAGCCTTCTTGCCCATGCACAAATATTTTTATGAATAAAAACATAAGTTTTTTTATATACTTTGTGTGAGTATGAACTCTTTAGCATCTTATCCATATGAACAAATATTTTTTATGAATAAAAACATAAAATTCTTATATTTTTTTACGCGATTATGAACTGTTTAGTGTCTTACTCATATTTTGTTCGAGTATACTCTTTAGCGTCTTACTCATATGAATAAATTATTTTTTATGAATAAAAACATAATATTTTTATATATTTTTTGTACAAGTGTGAACTCTTTAGCGTCTTACTCATATGAAGCGTGAGTTATGAACTCTTTAGCATTTTATTCATACACAAATATTTTTTATAAAAAACCATAAACTTCTTATATATTTTGCACGATATGAACTCTTTAACGTCTCACTCATATGAAGCACGAGTTATGAACTCTTTAATGTCTTACTCATATTTTGTTCGAGTATACTCTTTAGCGTCTTACTCATATAAATAAATATTTTTTATGAATAAAAATAGAATATTTTTATATATTTTTTTTGTACAAGTATGAACTCTTTAACGTTTTACTCATATGAAGCGTGAGTTATGAATTCTTTAGCATTTTAATCATGCACAAATATTTTTTTATAAATAATCATAAACTTCTTATATATTTTGCACGATATAAACTCTTTAACGCCTTACTCATATGAAGCACGAGTTATGAACTCTTTAGTGTCTTACTCATATTTTGCGCGAGTATACTTTTTAATGTCTTATATTTTGTGCATAAATTTTAATGAATAGAAATGTAAATTTCTTTTATAAAAAGTAGGGATACATTGTGACATCTTAAGTTTCTCATGACTTTATTGCTTTTTGACTATTTTAGGTTTGAAGATCATTTTTGGGAGCAAATTTCTTGACTCGTAGTGCCGAGACTTTATTGATATTCATTTTTTGTTTGTTTTCTTTTTTGCCCCCTTTTTTTTTACGGATTCCTCTAAAATTTACTATAGTTGCCATTTGGTGGAATATATGTATGTTCTTTGATGGAGATGGTGATGCCAATGTATTTGTATTTTTTTTTTCTTCTTTTAGGTTAATTTGATAACATCTTTTTACTGCTTGTTAATCTCCTTTTATTGTAGTGCTTCCTAAGCCATATTTTATGTTTCTTTTCACAAATTGAGCCTTTTTTTTCATGTTTCTTTTTCGTTCTTGGTGAGGCTTTTTTCATTAGGCTCAATGCTAACAGTGAGAATCTTCAACTTGTTAGAATATTTCATTTTTGTGACTTCTTTGAAGCTACTTTGAGGAGATGCGTGTACATTAGCTTTCAGGAGATGTTTATATATTAGTTTTCAGGAGATGCTTGTATATTGGTCTTCATTGCTTCTTTGAAAGCTTAGAGCTGCTTTGTATATTGGTGTTTAGGAGATACTTGTATATTGTTCTTTACCACTTCTTTGAAAGCTTTAAATATTTCTTCTATTGCAAAGTTGTCATTGTATTCATCATCGTCACTTTTATAATTATCACTTGAATGAGGATCCTTGTTATTGTTGGGTGATGTCTATTTTAATGACCTAGCACAAGTGCACGCTTTTTATATCAAGTAATATAGGACTAAGTCCAGATTATCGATCCCACAGAGACTATTGTTTCTATTTTCTTCAATCGAATACTAAAATTACTCTACTTTACCTTTATCCAGACTAGCTTCAAGGATGGAGTTTAACTAACTAAATTATTACTATTGAACTGAACCTAATTAAAGTATTGCAATTACTTAGAGATAGAATTCACTCAATTGATAAGTAATCTAGGGTATCGACACATCCCCTAGTAGTTCACCGAACCCTTTAACCCCTTAGTTATTTCTTTTTTTGTTAATTGATTGGCTAGACACTAATTTTATCATAAGCTTCTGTCGACAGTCGAATGATAATATCACACCCTAACAATTATCTATATGTCTATGGTAATCCGAATAAGATGCAACTCATTAAGATTAAGTCTAATCAAACCATACATGCCACCTAGGTATATATCTATCTTAGATGGAACTCATAGATGTTACCCTATGATCATGTACCAATCTACCATAGGCTAAACACATGATTCCTTTCGTCAAAGTTATTATGGTTCCTAAACAATCAAAATAGTGATCAAGTATAATGAAAACATTAAGCATGGATAGATTGAATCAATTAAGGGACAAAAGTTCATAACTAAGAGATTAAAAGAATCAATTACATACTAGGTTCAATAATGTCTAACCCTAGATCAAGAGAAATTAGCTCATGTTCAAAACAAGAATATCAAAGCAAAAGTATGAAAATATAATGAATGAAATCATCTCTTAAAGGTAAGGAATAAAACAAAACAAGTGATCCCCTGAGTTGTTCTTCTTCCTCTTGTTTTGATTGCTCAAAAGTTGATTCCCCAATCTTCAATCTTCAATAACTTCACCTTGATTTTTTGGCTTGAATGTGTGTTTATTGCTTGTATTATTCTCCTTGCTAAGTCTATCTATTTTTGCCTCAAAAGAGTATTTTTGTTACTATGAGAAACCCTAGGCACGAGGAGCTTCAAATCCCCCATTTTTTTCTCAAAGAAATGAGGAGTATTTAAATCTCCTGTATGGGCGCCGCGGCGCTGGGGTCTCAGCGCCGCGGCGGTGGACACGAGTACAGGTATCCACAAATCTTCGATGAACGCCGCGGCGCTTACACGCTGTTCTGGGCGCCGCGGCACCCAGCCATCACTTGCTACTGCTGCGCTACTTTCATAATTTGAGCGTAACTTCTTCGTTTGACGTCCGATTTGCCTCCCGTTTGTTCCTATGCGTCACATTTTCCATCATGCATATGCTTATGATCAGAAAACACAATTAAATAGTCAAATACTTATTATTTGGAGCAAAATACAAAAGTTAAGTACAAATCCTACTAGCGCTTTTATGCCCCTATCAAATACCCCCAAACTTAAGACTTTGCTCGTCCTCGAGAAAAAGAAAGAAAAAAATTCAGAACTTATTCATGACTCAAAAACAAAAATTAAAAACTAACAATAAGCTAAGGTTGATTAGATGATTAATATCGTTGTCTCAAAAGCTGCGAAAAATAGCACAAAGCTCTTTAGAAATTAATAAACAACTTTCAACAATCCTCATACCATTGATCAAGTACTTCATTCTCCCTTATTAATGATCACTTGTGTGTGTGTGTAATAAGCAAGTAATTAGCTAAATAGAACATAGATTTACTCAATACTTAAGAAAGTACATAAAGATGATATCTCAGTATAGTTTTACTTATAACACTACCATAAGCTTGCTTTTCATACTACTCTCCACTAATGTAGAAATACACATGTCTAGAGATCTATTTAGGACTTTATTAGCTTGCAATATAAGGTTAAGGTAAAGGTGGGTTATAAAGATATATATAAAGTGCAAATCACACCATTAACACTTAGACTTTACTCAGAAACCTCTTGATTTCTTCTCCTCCTTGATTATTCATCTCTTCCTCAAAACTTATGCTATTCCCATTTTTCTTTTAATCCCTTTTATAAAGAATTTCTTCTTTTTCTTAAGTTGGGGATATTATGCATTTAAACATTTCTTTTTTTTTCTTTTCCTTTTCTTTTTTTTTGTTTTTTTTTGTACCCCCAAACTTAAGAATGATATATACATTCAAGACTTATTACTTTTCATCGCAGTACCCTTCTTTCATACATCCACAACCTTCTTCATTTTAAAAATATTTCTAAGTAAACTCAAGGTTTATGTTGCTACCGGTAGATTTTAGGGTAAGTAAATTCAGAGTCTTTAAGCTTGTAATGTGGTTAAATAGAAAAAATGGTTAATTAGGCTCAAATGGGGCGACTAGGGATAAATATACATATAAGGTAGGCTAAAAAAGGCTCAAACGGTCTAAAGATGGCCTAATGTCATTTCTCTAAGCATGTGAATTCTAGAATTTCGCCTCAAGTAGTAATCAAGCAAGTTCTAGAGTATTGGTCTTCGAGACTGTGGTGTATTACTTAAGCATGAATAACTCTATGTAAAAAATTCAACTAATACATGCTTATTTCAATGTGCTCAAGAGTAAGTGATAAAAAATAAACTTGAATTCAATCCAAGAATCATGATATAAGAGTTATCTCAAGCATCTATTATTTCCTAAAGACTTGTGAAAATAAATTAGCAAATATTTTATTTTATATCATGGACTAATGATTATCATCTCAACTAAAACTTAACAACCTAAAAAAAAATATTTACTTCACAAGACAACCAACCAATATAACCAGTAAAATAAACACAAGAAAGTGTGTTTCCCACCCCCAAACTTAAATTAGACATTGTTCTCAATGTCTAAAAATAAATTTAAAAGTAAGAGAAACTCCCTTGGTAATTAAAGTTGAAGCAGTGCAGCGTTGTGTTTTGTTGAATGCGAATGTGGTTCTCTATGCTCCCAATGCTTTAACTTGCTCATGCTGCTTCATTGAATGCTTGAATTGCTAATTTATTCCTACAAAGAAAATAAACTAACATAACTAAAATTAAAAATAAGCTAATAAAAATAAAATTTTACTTGGGTTGCCTCCCAATAAGCGCTTGATTTAACGTCGTCGGCTTGACGGGGCTCTTTCTACTTTTTATGGAGGATAATCGTTAATAGTAGAAGCATCTTTGTATGTAAGCTTGCTGGCTTCCACTCATTTGGCTTCCACATTCTTACACTTAGACCTCGGGTAGCAACTTGTTCTTCTTTCTTGTGCTTATCTGGAAAGACTTGAATCTTAGACCGGTGAAGTATTTCTCTTGTGGCATTTTCTCTTATCCTCTCATCAAATTGCTACTTCTTCTTCTTCTTTCTTCTCATTCTATGCCTTAACACGTTCTTTTTAATGTAAGGGTTTAATATCTTCATGTCTTTGAGTTTTTTAGTGTTTAGGTGCACCACATCAATATTACAACAATCTTCACCTTCAGCTGGCAACTTAATTTCCTTGAAGACTTTAAATGTTACAGTGTCATCTTGTATCCTCATGGTCATCTCCCCTTTTTGAACATCAATGATCGTATGTCCTGTAGCTAAGAAGGGTCTTCCAAGGATGATAGAGATCTCTTTATCTTCTTCCATGTCTAGAACAATAAAATCAGCGGAAAAGATGAATTTATCCACCTTTACTAGCACGTATTCAATAATTCCCTTTGGGTAGGCAAGAGAGCGATCAGCAAGTTGAAGTGTAATATTGATTGGTTTTGCTTCTCTCAAACCTAGCTTGTTGTAGACGGAAAGGGGCATGAGATTAATGCTCGCTCCTAGATCGCATAGGGCTTTACCAAGATTATGATTGCCAATGGAGCAC
Source organism: Ailanthus altissimus (assembly GCA_946807835.1). Lineage (NCBI taxonomy): Eukaryota > Viridiplantae > Streptophyta > Magnoliopsida > Sapindales > Simaroubaceae > Ailanthus > Ailanthus altissimus. Next base: position 1,506,649 of record OX327709.1, read on the forward strand.
GGTATGGTAAATCTCCCGGGATCTTTGAGCTTAGGAGGTAGCTTTTTCTGAAGAATAGCGCTACACTCTTCTGTCAATGCCACTGTCTCATAATCCTCTAGTTTCGTCTTCTTGGCAAGAATGTTCTTCATGAGCTTGACATAACTAGGCATTTGTTCAAGCGCATTTGAAAAAGGGAGATTAATATGTAATTTCTTAAAAACATCAAGAAATTTAGAGAATTGCTTATCTAATCTCTTATTTTGCAGCTTCTGTGGAAATGGTGGAGAAGGTATGAATGACTGCCAGGGCTGTTTCTGTACATTTTCTGCACTTGTATGCTGCTCATCTTTCTTTTCTACACTTTTAGGATTTCCTTGCTGTAATTTTTCAGTTTCAGCACTTGTTTTGCACCTCTGTAACCTTTGAGGAAAAGGAATAGGTGGTCTATATGGTTACACATTTTCTTGTTGATCAATCATTTCATTTTCCTTCATCTTTAAAAGTGGTGTTGGTAGTGTGTCATTATGTAAGATCTTACCACTTCGTAAGTTGACGGATTGGCATTGCTCTACACTTCCTTTTGGATTAGCTTCAGTATTGCTTGGTAAAGTCCCTTGAGGTCGATTATTTAGTGCTGCAGCAAGTTGCCCCATTTGAGTCTCTAAATTTTTCAAAGATGCAGAATGGTTTTGTAGAATAGCATCATTCGACTTCATGTACTATATAAACATATCTTCCAATAATGCTTTCTTTTCCTGTGGAGGGTAAAATCCGGGTGGGTTTGGTTTAAGTTGCTGGCCTTGGTTGCCACCCCAAGAAAAATTTGGATGATTTCTCTACCCTGGATTATAGTAATTTGAATGTGGATTAATCTGCTGTCTATTATGGTTCCCCACATAGTTTGCGGACTCCATGCATTGCCCATTTAAATGATTGTCGCCACAGCAGTCACAAGTCGCAATCTAAGTCTTGATAGCATTCATAGAATCAAACTTCTTGGTTAATATATTGATCTGCACAACCAATGTATTAAATGCATCAATCTCATGAACTTCAGCAACCTTCCTTGGTGTGACTCTTTCAGCAGGCCATTGATAACTATTAGATGCCATCTCTTCTAATAACTCATATACTTCATCTGTGGACTTATTCATCAAAGCTCCTCCAGCAGCTGCATCGATAATTGTCCTTAAATGACCCACTAGCCCATTGTAGAACGTCTGGACTAATAACCATTTTGGAACTCCATGATGGGGACACTTCCTCAACATGTCCTTGAATCGTTCCCATGCTTCGTATAATGACTCACCTTCAATCTGTACAAATGAGGTGATGTCATTCCTCATCTTAACTGTCTTTGCTGATGGGAAAAACTTCGCTAAAAACTTTTGTGCTAGATCATCCCACGTCGATATAGAACCTGATGGTAATGACATCAACCAGCTCTTGGCCTTATCCCTCAATGAGAAAGGGAATAATCGCAACCTGATAGCATTATCTGAAACCCCCATTAAACTTGAATGTATTGCAAATCTCCAAGAAATTCACAATATGCATGTTGGGATCATCATTAGGAGCACCACTAAATTACACCGACTCCCTAAGCATCTGAATAGCACTTGGCTTATTTTCAAAGTTGTTTGCATTAACAGTGGGGCGCCGAACACTAGACTGAATGCCTCTGTTGTAGGAACAACATAATCTCTCAACGATTGCTGCGGATTTATAGGCTCAAACATTAGATTATCGATGTTGTTGTGATTCTCTGCCATGTTTATGTTTTGATGTTGTTCTCTACGAAGTCTCCGAAATGTTCTTTCAATCTCAGGATCAAAAGATGTTGAATCTTCACTCTTGATTCTTTGCATGAATTGTCAAAATAAAAAAATATATATATAATTATTAACTAGAACGGAAAAAGACCAATAACAATAATGAAATAAAAATAAAATCTGAAGTAAAAGTAAAATAGTATGGTATTAGTATCGATCTAAGATTAGATAAAATAGTCCCCGGCAACGGCGCCAAAAACTTGATGTCTATTTTAATGACCTAGCGCAAGTGCACGCTTTTTGTATCAAGTAATATAGGACTAAGTCCAGATTATCGATCCCACAGAGATTATTGTTTCTATTTTTTTCAATCGAATACTAAAATTACTCTACTTTACCTTTATCCAGACTAGCTTCAAGGATGGAGTTTAACTAACTAAATTATTGCTATTGAACTAAACCTAATTAAAGTATTGCAATTACTTAGAGATAGAATTCACTCAATTGATAAGTAATCTAGGGTATCGACGCATCCCCTAGTAGTTCACTGAACCCTTTAACCCCTTAGTTATTTCTCTTTTTGTTAATTGATTGGCTAGACATTGATTTCATCATAAGCTTCTGTCGACAGTCGAATGATAATATCACACCCTAACAATTACCTATATGTCTATGGTAATCCGAATAAGATGCAACTCATTAAGATTAAGTCTAATCAAACCATACATGCCACCTAGGTATATGTCTATCCTAGATGGAACTCATAGATGTTACCCTATGATCATGTATTAATCTACCATCGGCTAAACACATGATTCCTTTCGTCAAAGTTATCATGGTTCCTAAACAATCAAAATAGTGATCAAGTATAATGAAAGCATTAAGCATGGATAGAGTGAATCAATTAAGAGACAAAAGTTCATAACTAAGAGATTAAAAGAATCAATTACATACTAGGTTCAATAACGTCTAACCCTAGATCAAGAGAAATTAGCTCATGTTCAAAACAAGAATATCAAAGCAAAAGTATGAAAATATAATGAATGAAATCATCTCTTAAAAGTAAGGAATAAAACAAAACAAGTGATCCCCTGAGTTGTTCTTCTTCCTCTTGTTTTGATTGCTCAAGAGTTGATTCCCCAATCTTCAATAACTTCACCTTGATTTCTTAGCTTGAATGTATGTTTGTTGCTTGTGTTATTCTCCTTGCTAAGTCTCTCTATTTTTGCCTCAAAAGAGTGTTTTTGTTACTACGAGAAACTCTAGGCACGAAGAGCTTTGAATCCCCATTTTTTTCTCAAAAAAAGGAGTATTTAAACCTCCTGTAACGGCGGTGGACACGAGTACAGGTATCCGAAAATCTTTGACGAGCGCTGCGGCGCTGGGTGCTGAGCGCCGCGGTGCTCACACACTGTTCTGGGAGCTGCGGCGCCCAGCCACCACCTGCTACTGCTGCGCTACTTTCGTAATTTGAGCGTAACTTCTTCGTTTGACGTCCGATTTACCTCTCATTTATTCCTACGCATCACATTTTCCATCATACATATGTTTATGATTAGAAAATACAATTAAATAGTCAAATACTTATGATTTAGAGCAAAATACGAAAGTTAAGTACAAATCCTACTAGCGCTTTTATGCCCCTATCATTGGGCCTGCCATGTATATGTTGAGTTAGTGTGTAATGTGTAGAGGTACGTATAATTTTAAAATTTTATATACGCAGTGGAAGTATCACATACATGTTCTACTTAATATAGTATAATCAAACACATATATCTCATATATGTTCATATGTATCATTTAAATAAATTGCAAGTATATATAGACCTACTTGGATTGAAAGTAGCTTTTTAATTTTTTAAAAACTCCAATCTTCAATTCTTAAGCTCACCTTAAAGTATATTGTTACATAATTCTAGTTCACAACTAAAACGGGTGAGATTGTGAAGCTAGAATAACAGCCACAAGTTTTCAGCACTTGATGTTTTAACTCTTGAAATAATTTTAGTTCTTATGACTTATTTCTTATAAGAGATAAAAGAAATTAAATGTGTTTAGTCTTTGGTCCCTCACAACTCTTTGTTTAAAACTTTGGAAGGAGTTAGCAAAAGTCTCTCAACTCTTCATTTTCCTCTCATTAGCAGAATGATTCACTTGTCTCTCACAAAATTGAACATTTCAATATTGTTTTCTCTAAATAATGGCTAATCAAAGTGCTCACCACCACTCATAATTGTTGGCTATTTCATTCAATAAAAAATCCAAGCAATTGAGTCTAGGCTATCTAAAATTTGTTACACCCGTATGAATCATTTGCCATAGAGAATGAAAATGAATTAAACAATATTAAGTAGTTTCATCACTTCTGAAGTGCATCACTCAACATCTCAAAGTGACCAACAATATAAATTATCTATTTAAAGTGCTTAGTCCATTACATATAATGGTTGCCCACCTATTTCAATTAATAATAATTATCATTTATTAATTTGATTGTTAATTATTCAAAATTATTTTTGAATAATAACATTGACCTTATTAGTATTTATTAAGCAACATTAATAGGTGAATACATGGTAAAACTATTTATTGAGCAAAATTGTGCCACTTGTCATTTTTTTATTAGTTAACAACTCTTGTCAACTAATTAAGTAATGTACTGAACATTTAAATTTTGACAAGTGCATAACATAAGGAACTCAAAAATATATTTTAATTTACTAAAATTTCTTAGACCAAACTTGTTTAATCCAATACGCTGCCCCCGTGCACAATAAGTAGACTTCATATTGTGAAGCTTTTTCGCTCCATACCCAGTTTGTCATATGAAATTTGTCCATACGTCTGTGAACAATGTCCCACACACATGTTACGGATATTACAAAATGGCGCATTAGACCATACAAGTTGAGGTTATAATATATTTGTATAATCTTTCCATCATAGATATCCTAAAAGAGCGGAGATATAGATCAACACCATCAAGTCTCTATATACGCAACCATAAACTTATCTCTAGATTTGTATTTTAATAAATAATATCCGCAAACACTTTTGCGATATTATTTATCCCTAGGATAAAACTATTTTCTCGAGTATAACTGCTTATGGCCATAAGACTTTCTGAAATACAATCTTGAAGCACCAGGATATATTACTCACCCAATTGAACCAATGGATCCAATATCTATGCACACCTAACTCTATGACCATCGGACCATATCCAGTGACAACTAATGATCAGATCATGAAATATTTTTGACACGTGTAGAACCAAAGTATAGTGGATCACTTACAAGCCCACCGTGGCACTCAGATCAAAGGATCACGAATATTACTCAACTCGAAAGACCTTCTAGTAACAACTTTATTAGATGCCTATTAGAGGTATTTGTGAGTCTGTTTAGTATTCAGTCCTTACTGAATACCTGTATCTCTATACGAGCTTTCACTAAACTCATAGTCTGCTAAGACTAATATCTAGACTATTCAGATATAGACATGCACCGATCTACATAGTATGAGGTCTTCATCGACAGACTAGCATTAGTGAAGATAGATCAGGAACATATTATTTGAGAATATATTTGTATAATGACATTTTTTAGCACTATTTGAAACTCATTACAACTACGTCATTATTAATATATTCTCAAATCTTTATCCCATTTCAGACAGTGCTCAAACTCTTTAGATATCGCTGACTCCTATAACCTGATAACACTTATCAGTACTAACTCTTAGCATTTATAATTCTCAGCATTGCTAATTCTTAGCACCGATCTAAACTCCTTTAGACCAAATCTAAACTCTTTCAGATCATACAATGTCTAAAACGTTACAAGCATCTTACCATATATAAAATATAATTAGCGATTTAATGAAATGATAATAGTATAAATATAAAATAAATATTTATACATAAAAAGAATGACACGTAAGCATACATCCCAACAGTATGTACAACGAGTTTATTGGTGGAAGAGCTTGTGATTTTTACTTCTTCTAGTGCAATATTGGGAGTAAAGATATTTTGCCTCTTATCATCACGACTTTTTGAAGTAGAAGATGCTTTATCTTTCAGAACGTATTTGGTAGACACCTATTTGCATCCTCAATAATCTGTAGTCATTTATGTTGTGCATATGATCGTTGTGTTACAAGTACTTCTTATTTTTATCTCATTAATCTTTCAGGGTCTTTATTGGTAGCGGATCACAGAATAATCTTTTGTGCTTGTTATATAACCAAATCTTCTCTGTTAAAGTATTGATGGCTAATTCAAATACTTTGCAGAGTGTTAAAGCTTGAACTTCTTCTGCGATTTCCTAGTGATAGGAGAGATCTTGCCATTCATCTATAATCTGGCTTGGCATTGAGTTGCTCACGAACCTCGCAAGGAATAGAATAAGTGACAACTTCTTAGTGATAGGTTCTGCGACTTCTTGGTAATAGTAGAGATCTTGCTCTCAATTTGTAATCTGGTATAACATTGGAATATTCTTGAACTTTAGGCTTAGCTACAGCTTTCATCGTCATTCTGCGACTTCTGCTCAAGCGATCTTTTTCTACGTGAATAACAAAATCCTCATGCCATAATGGTTTTTTCATGTTTCTTGTAGGTTGTTGCCGAAGGTTCTCATAAATATGAGTTGTTAAGTAGCAATCCCTTGAAGAATGCTTATTGGAGATGAAGTGTCATCCAAATTATTTATCTACATATATAGCTCTCTAAATTGTCATATATAGTCTTTCAATGTCTTCTTGGGCCCTTACTTGGAGGCAAGTTTTGAAACCAGGTCATGGTGTTGCCAGTTAAGGTTATAGGGAACAACTTGAGCTTCAGTGCTTCACTGTAATCTTTCAGAGGCTCGATCTGTTTTGAATGAATATATGTGGCTTAACTGGATCACTATTGCCTTTATATGTTTTGAATTGAGGCATGTGAAAGTTGGGCAGATTCTTTTTTATTCTCGATTTCTTTCATAAATGAAGATTCCTACAATTTTCAAGTTGTGAAGGAATAAAAAGCATTTGGGGCAAAAATCTGATAGCTTTGCAAGTGTATCAAATAACTCATGCACGCTGGCTTTCAACTCTTCTTTAGACAAGTAAGTTGCAAGTGATGGTTTGACAGTTGTTACAGTATGAATGACTAATGTAGTTAATGTTAGAATTTGTGATCACGTACCATCTTATTGTTGTATGAATATTTTATTTTGTGATATTTATACAATTCATTATTTGTTAAATCGCTAATTATTATTATTAAATGGTTCAATGCTTGTGACGCTACAGACATAATATGATTTAAAAGAGTTCATATTTGGTTTAAAAGAGTTTAGATCAATGCCAATAGTTAGTATCATTGAAAATTAAAAATGCTAAAGAGTTAGCATGTTATATTAATTAGTGAAGTCTAAAAAATAAAATCTTATCTATGACGGAACAAAGACCTGAGAATACATTAATAATAACATAGTTATAAGAGTTGCAATAGAGGCTAAGAAATATTATTATGCAAGTCTATTTTTAAATATATATTCCTAGTCTTAATTCACTGATGCAGGTCTGACGGTGGAATCTTTTTATATAACTCAGTGTATACTATGCCTAGATGGTCTAGATAGTTGTTCTTAGCTAACTATAGACTTACTAGAAGTTCGTATAGCATACAAGTGTACAGTAAGGACTGAATATTGAACAAACTCAACGAGGACCCCCATAGACAGCCCATGAAGCCGTCAATAGAAAGTCCTATCGAGTTAAGTAGTATATGTCACACCCCAGACCCAAAAGATCTGACATACGACATCACTTACATTTATAATATAATATTTAGACATTTATTTCAATTTATTTCAGAATTATAACAATTGAATTATGACTGGGACAATTAGTAAACCAGAGATACGCAGAGTTTTTTTAGAGATTAACACTCTACTACGTCACCAGTAGCAACTTTGTTACCGAAAGTCCAGAATATATTCATTGCAAATTCTTACTTAAAATCAACCAATAACCACACTTGGTGAAACTTAAACCAAATCCAACTACACACAATAAAATAATACATAAGTATTTATTCAATAGGAACAAACCAAATATCTTATCCTACGTGTTCCCAAATGAAACACTCAACAACTTAATAACTTAGGGAACCCAAGGAACAACAGAAGCCTTGCCAAATCCGCTAAGCACACATATACCTTATTTACCTGAAATCACCGTAAACTATAATGAGTATAAAACTCAATAAGCATACTAATTTTCCATATATCAAATACAAATTCATATATGTACATAATGCATATGTATGATATGCTGTAATAAATCAAAATCATAATCTTATCAAATCACATATCATGTAAGCACTTACACATTCTTTCAAAACATATATAGGAATACCATCACTCAACTACTACTTAGTAGGACTTACATATCATATATCACATAATGAGCCAAATGTCACTTGTAGGTGACATACCGTATGAGAGAAATAGTACAAGCGAGATTTTTAAATTACATATATATAATGCTCATGCCCAAAGGTAAAAACCAAACCCTCATCCTGATCATTGGTGAGTCCTCTCACATGCACCAATATGCCACCACACGAATGTGATGACTCACTCTTCCTTTAGGTACCAATAGGATCCTCCCTACATACGAAACACATAACATATACCAATGCCGAAGGAAAGGCCACACATAAAGGCTCCAAAAATAACATAAAATGCTTACTAAGTTAACAGTGAGTTCAAGCATCCTCAAAACACAAAATGTTTCTTGTGGACATAGTACACTTCAAAAACTCTCTTTGTTAAACAGATTTAACTTTGAAAGCTCACTTTAAAAAAAAAACACATATATGTTATGTATGTCCATACTCACATTCATAAACACATGTCTTCACATTTCATATCAAAATATACTTTGACATAATATAAACATATTTCTAAGCACATTTACAAAATCATACATAGACAATTACTATGCTTATTGTAATTTCAGTAAAAGTCTAGTATACTTACCTCTTAGCACTTTCAGCTATAAAGCTTAAATCTTCTTAACCTATCAATGGAGATTAATCCTTTCATGAGCCTCAACATTCATACAAAACACTTTAAATAGTTCACAAAATTATACATATTGCACTTATCACATCGAATTAGTCTAATTACTTAGTTTCTCAAAACCTGTCATTCTGACTACTTACACTTAAACAAAATTTTCTAATACATCAAATGATGTCCAATTACTCTAAAATCAGAATATATCTTTCTCCACTCATATATCTTTCTTATATATGAATATTATATCATAATTCCTACACATTCCATTTCATAAACACCATCAAATCCAAACTATTATTTTAGCGGGATCAAGATATTTACTGAACAGTATTCAGTCTCGTAATTTTATAAACTCAGATACTAACTCAAAAATTACAAAAATATCACAGAATTACTCTTGACACATATTTTAGTTCATGATAAATATTTAACTTCAAAATACCTGCCAAAATTATTTTATACTATTTTATTCCATAGTTTTAAAAATCTATTAATCAAATACTACAATAAACTGATACTCTTTAGAACATCATAACAATTCAACCACATTAATCTAAATTCTCAATTCTGAGTATATCATATTAGACATATAAAAGTATCATATTCTATAAATTCGTAATTTTTAAAGATCATTAAGCAAATCAAAAATTATTTGTCACTGTAACATACTGTTAACACAGGAAATTTCTAGAATTTTAGGGTCATTTTGGTAAATTTACTACAAATTCAATTTCTAGAATTTTGAATCAATTTAAAGTCCCAAATGATTTTAAACATGTCTAATTTCATATACTCAAAATTTAGAACCAAAATAGAATCACAACAATTTATAAAATTCTTAGATCAGAAGACTATCAAGTAGAAATTCTGTAATTCATCATAATTTATCAAGTTATATACATAGATCATCATCAATTCTCACAATATCTTATGAAATACACCTCAAATACTCAATTGTACATTTTTCAGAATCAAAATTTTTAAGGAATTAACTAATTTAATACCAAAAAACTAAGAAAGGGTTATAATATATATCTTAAAGCTTAAATTCTAACTTTCTTCTTCTTTTTCTTCTCCTTCTTCTCTTTCTCTCCCCTTTATTTCTCTCTTTTCTCACTCTAAAAGAGGTAACTCAACCAAAATGAGTGAATTAAGATTTCAAAAGTGTATTTTTATACTAAGAGACTAATTTTTAGTAATTATAAATTTGCCCCTAAAATTTTTAAAGTATTACAATTTAGTCCCTAAAATAAATCTATAGTCTTGCAAATAAACTCAATACTAATAGTATGTCCTTAACCTATACAAACACTACTAATAATAATACCTAAATCAAGTATTACCCACATATAAATAAAATATGTATATTTATATATATATATATATAAATACTTATTCTTACCGATTATGGATACTGGTTACTACAGTATACGCGGTTCTTTGACCTGAGTACCACGGTGAGTTTGTAAGTGATCCATCATACTTTGGTTCTATACATGTCATAGACCTTTCACAATGTGACTGCTGTATGTCGTTGGGTATGATCCTATGCTTACAGAGTCTAGTGTGTACAAATATAGAATCCGTCAGCTCACATGTATGAGTTATATATATCCAGATTCTCAAAGACTTTATCTTAGAAAGTCTTATAGTCATAGCAACAAACCTAGGGAAAGATTTTTCTACAGCGTTAAACAATATTGTAACAGTGTTTGCATATATTATTTATTAAGATACATGCCTGGAGATAAGTTTACAGATGAGTACATAGGGATTTGACGGTAGTGATCTATATCCCTACTCTTCCAGGATATGATTGGCAGAAGGATTATACGTATGCACTATGACCTCAACTTGTATAGTCTATTGTACTGATTTGTAATATCCATGACATGTGTGTGGGGCATTGATAAGGGCAAATTTGTCATATATTTTCTCATGTTTTTATTATTGATATTTTATGATTTTATGAGAATAGATGACTATTTATGTGCATTATTGTTATTTATAGGGACTTGAACGAAATTTAAAGAAAGAATGCAAAAGGAGCGAAAACAGGGACTAAAATGCAAAGTTTTCAAATTATGAGTCCAACGCCCCAGCGCCACAAGGATTTTAGCCCCAGCGCCGAAATAGTGATCGAAATAAGAAAAACGACCTGATTAAGTCGCGTCTAGAGCCCCAGCGGCAGATAGTCACCGCCCCAGCGACGATACAGCGCCCCAGCGCTATCAACATACCGCGCTAGCGGTGAAGCTGTTTTCATGCAGCGCCCCAGCGCCAAGATCCCACCGCTCCAGCGGTAATAGCTTTTTCACGCGTCGCCCCAGCGACAACTTCATAGTGCGCCAGCGGTAGCACGAGTCCTAATCCGACGAGAATTGAGATTTTCAAGCTCAAATCAATCCTTATATAAAGCCACTCGTTCCCAGCCTTCAAGGAGGAATCCAAGACGACCCAAGAGCACCAAGAATACAGAGCACGAGTCTTGGAGAGCAATAAGAGCTTAATTGAAGCAACTTTAGAGAGAGATACAAGACGTTCTTCGGCATCAAGAGTTCCCAGGCAGCGCAATTAAGAGCAATTCGACGTCTATATCGGTTTGCTAATAATTGTATCATGATTTATAATTATTTTTATTACTGTTCTCTTGTAGCCATGAGCTAACTTATTTTCTAGGGTTAATATTTGAACTCAATATGTGTGCTTAAATTGCCATATCTTTTAGTATTTAATAAACTTAGTCATTTATTATTTAAATTACTTGTGTTTAATGCTTCAATATATCTGGCCAATATATGGTGAATGAGTTGGTAATATTATTGATAAACTCGGAAGAGGAATCATAATATTTAGACCTAGGTAATTTGATGCATGATTGTAGAGTAACATTCAATGTTGCATATGCAAGTTTCAATTTAGGATAGGAATATACCTAATTGGCATGTATGATCAATAAGACCTAATCTTAATGAATCTTAATTTATTACAAGTACCATAGGAATATAGGTATTTGGTAAATTAAGGTATACTTGCATGACCTTGGAAGAGGCTTGTGAATACATTAGTGTCTTGATCAATAATAAAGACTAAGTAAGTTAATTATTAGAGGATTAATCATTAGAAACATATTGAGGGATAATATTAATCCTAGATTTTCTCTACGTTGCTATCTTTAAATCTCATTGCATTGTGTTTTGCTTTTGTATTTCTTACATTCATTCTTAGATTTTTATTTTTCTGAATAATTATTAGGAAGATATAATTTTGGTAATTGGTTAAAAAGAAAGAATTATCCCTGTGGGTTCGACATCCGACTTATTTAGTCTCTTTATTACTTGCATACGATAGTGTATACTTGCACTTAATTTATGATATAGAAATATCGCATCAGGCATCGATCTCGGACTCATAGAATAGTTCTGTTTGACAAATTGGGAGTGGACCTAGAGAGTCCCACAATATGAAGTGTGCTCGTTGTACACTGGGGCAGCATAATGGATTGAATAGTTTGATCCAGTAAATTCCAGTAGACCAGACATTTACTTCAGTTTTCCTTCGGTCGTGCACGTGTCAAGATTTAAAAGTTAAGTACATTAATTAGTTAACAATTAGTTGTTGACCAATGGAATGTTGACACATGACACATGTGGGCTAATTATTATTTGATTTAGAAATTACCAAAATAACCTTATTTGTTGGACAAAAAATATTATTATTTTTATTCATTAAAATGTTTATTGAATAAAATAATAATAATAATATAATATATTATTATTTAAATTGAATCAAATAATTAATTTTTTATTTAAATTAGCATGTGTTTTCTATCATGATTTAATATGATTAAATTATTTGTTTAATATTTATTAAATGATAAGATAAGTATAAATGGGTGACATTTGTTAATGGTAGGCCTTAAAATGTTTCTTAATGATGAGAAAGTATTTTCTCATTTGGCTTAGATTAAGGCTAAGTTCATTTAATGATATTCCATTTTGTTTTATTTTAATTTGGTTTATTGTAAGATAATAATAAACAAAAACTAATGACAAACATAATGGATGCCATTAGGTGAGAAAATAAAATATAATTATAAACAAAACACTAATGACAAACATAATAGTTGCCATTATGTGAGAAAATGAAAGATAATAATAAACAAAAAAAGAGCAATTAATTGCTCAATTAATCATCAAAAATTCGTGTAAGGGATTAAGTGAATGGTAGAGAGAATTTTGAAAGGCTAAGTGTTAGAAATTCTCTCAAGTGTTGAGAGCAAAAACACCTATTTTATTTTTCCTTCTATTTTTGGTCACCCAAACTATAAGGTAGAAACATGAATTCAAGAGTTGAATCATTTGTTGAAAAAATTACTATTCTATCTTCCTCAAGCCCACCATGTTGAAGAACTAGAATTGTGAACTGGTTGCTTTAAGACAGGTACTCCGGTTCGACAATATACCAAAGGCTTGACAAGGTACTATTTCTCAATCTTGAAGTATTCTACATTTATGAGATAACATGTAAAGTCTACTTGTGTTTATCATTATGAAATTTGTATTTCGCTTATCCGCTGCGCATGTATGTAAGAGATACATATGCTATATTTGAATGATAGACACAAACTTACATGCATGCACCCTAGATTTAAAATCACTCATAATTACTGCTGAAAGGATTCGTAGTGATGTGTTACAAATCTATGACTTTACTATAAGGCATACTTAGGGTTATTGGGCTGCTTGCATAGTTAGATTTTTATGCCTTGCTACTACTTGAGCTATTTATAGTGGTATTAGTAGAGGTGGTATGTGTCATTGTAAGGTTGGATCATCATTGTGTAAAATATTGATGCTTTTCAGGTGACTCACGTCGTTGTGCTGATGGTACTCTCAGCTCTTCATTTTGCTTGAGGACTTTCTACAGGTAGTTCTATTGCCGCACAAAAGCTTTAGAAAACTTCTCAATTTGTTGAGCTTGCACATCTAGCTTTTGTTGCATCATTGAAACCCAATCTACAAACTTGAAATTAGTTCAATTGTTGCACTGTTCCTGAGGGTGCTGCAACTTATTGGTGATAGGTATTATCTAGATCCTTTAAATTTTGCTCATGCTATTGGAAGGAAACTTCATTTGCCTTGGAAGATGCATAAGTTTGATGCTTGTCTATACTTGTGCCTCTTGTAGTTTAAACCTCGGAGCTTTTGTTTTGCAGAAAAGCGAAAAGTAACCTAAAACGTTGCGAGTTTTCCTAATCCTTGCAAAGCTCTTATCACAGATCATTATGCACCATGAGTTATCGTACTGTAGGTTGATGTCTTTACTTCCAATAAAGATTACTTGCTATAAAAGCTCAATTTCAATATGATATATGGTTAATTTATTATGAAATATTAGAATCATAAATAATTTGAAATATGAGAATTTTTTATAGGGATAATGTAAACATGATTAAATACAAATGTAATTTATAAATAATCATTGCTTATTGCTATGAAATAATCATCTATAATAAAAATAGTGTGATAAACTTATCGAGATAGAGCTATGATCAATGGATGATGATCATGTGTTGGCCGGTTAATAATGACGAAGTTGAGTTATGAAATGAATAATTCAAACTCATAATCCTTAGTAATTTATCAACATTTATTTATGGAATGAAATAAATAATTTGATGGTATAACATACATCAATGCTTAAATAAAATAAGTAGAATAAAATAAATAAAGTATCGGCATGCTTGTTAATTTTTTTAGTAATAAACATTATATCCAATGGAATGAATAAATGATGAATGGGAATAATGGTTTATTTATTTTTAGTTAAACAACTTGTTTTAATAAATATTTTTTTATTTAAAATAAAAGTGCTGTTATAGATACGATGCTTTAATTATTAAAGAATTAAAAAAATAGTAAAATAAGTAGTTAAACACGAAAAATGATGAAATTTTAGGAAAGGTTGACTCTCACTGCTCTTAATTACTCTTTTTTGACTTAAGGTAGTAGGGCGATTTGACCATTTTCGATATTCTGAGAATTATTTTATCTTGATTGTCGTGGACCTTGGTGGCTTCATTTTCATGAATCTGCAGGCCCATGCTTTATATACACATATGTTATCATTTATTATTTATTTATTATGTAAAATCAAATACTAAAATAATAATAGAAGGATTTGTAAAAGTAATTAAGTAGAAGTGGTTAAAAAAGTCGTTCTACTTGTTTAGGCAGGGCATGTTTATTTTTTTAAGCACTTTTTTTTAGGGGTGTTACTTTTCTAAACACTTTTTTAGGGGTGGTCCCTATACTTTGGTTTTGTTTTTTTATTTTTTAAATTAAATAATAATAAAATAATATAAAAATAGTGTCATATCATTGTTTGATATGTTTTAAACAAATTATGACTATTAAAATAATCTCATAAAAAAATAAATAATCTAAAATTAATGAAAATGATTGAATGATCTTAAAATGTGTGATCAAAATAGTATCAAAATTTTGTAGCAAGATCAAGATGATCATCAAATTATTTGACCATGTGATCTTGTGGGAATCAATTTGTAATCGTGTGATTGTGTAATTATGTGATTATCTCATGAATATTCATAATCACCATGATCAAAGATATAAAATCATAACCATACGATCATGATCGTATGGTTGTAAGAATAAAAATCAAACTATTTATAATAGATCATGAACTAGATGAACAATGATTGATGATTAAATGAACCAATTCTAACCACGACTCAGGATCAGCTTGGTTTGCTTGACCAAATTATGGACTAAAGTTAATCTTAGCCATCTGATTTGAATGGTGGCTGTGTGGTCAAAGGGGGAAGTTATGAGATCAACGCAAATTACATGGAATGATGTGAGAGACCTTCACTTTTTGTGAGGAGGTGATGTGATCGGATAATAGACTTTCACTTTTTGTGAAACAAAGACTAGAGGTTAAAGTAATCATCTCGTGGAGATAATAAAACAAAGATTAAAATAGTAATCACTCAAGGCTTTTCTCTTTTCCCATACAATCTTAATATTGTCAAATGAGGGAAAGCAAATCATTAATTAATTTTTCCTTCATTTTAGCTCATGGAGATAACAAAACAAGGATTAAAATAATAATTATTCAATGCTTTTCTCTTCCCTCAAACAGTTTTCAGTAGCATCATAGGGAAGAAATCAAATCATCAATTGATTTTTTCCCTTCATTTCGGCAATAGAAGCTAAAAAAGATGGTTAAAACAACATGCTTCTTTCCAATGATAGCTAATTTGGCAATTAAAGCATTACAAACATAGCCATGAAATCATAAACTAATTATAATAGTTGTTTTAGAGAATCGAGATGCAATTTTGAGTTTAGAATCAACTCGGCAATGGAGCTTAATAATTGACAAACAATTAAGTGATTAAAACATTTTAGAGATTCGAATTTTAGGGAAATGTACCAATTTGATGTTTGGAATCAAGAGATCGCCTAATTTTTTTTGACTTAGAATCCCACCCATTTTTTTTTTTATTTAAATTCTCACAAACGCGATAAATAAAATTTAGGGATATGCATTAATCATATAATCACAAGTTTAAATTAAAAATTTTAAAGAGAGATTAAAAACATTTTAATATTAGATAAATTTTTTTATGAAAATAAATTTTATATCTTTTTAATACTTTCGAGCTCTCTTTTATAATGAGAAGAGAACCCTAAGTTAATGAATTTATAACATGCCCCTTAATAGGCTCTTTATGCTAATAGAATTTTTACAAAATGATCATTTTTTTTTATGATTACTACAAGCCACTATTGTTCATTTGTCCCATGACATAACCATAAGAAGCTTGTCTAATAAATTAGTTACATAATTCTTAGAACCACCTTAATTAAGAAGCTTTTTCCATTAAATTGATTACATAATTTTATTAACATAATTAAGAGGCTTGCCTATTAACTAAAAACCATAATGAACAACCAAAACAATCAAGAATTTTCAGTTTACAAACTCTTTATAAAAGATTTAGTGTAAGCTCTAATTGAAAAAGTTCATACTCAAAGAAACTTTACCATATAAATCCTAATTAATGTATCTCTGATCGATCTATCAATCTGAATCCTGTTCAAAATGATAGCACTGATTTCTCATAATTTCACATCAGTTTTATTAGAATGCATGCATAAACTTCACCTAGAATTTCGTAGAAAATGCTCATAGCCCCGTGCCAAAGAGAGCTCTTAACATTGAAACTCCAGCCATATACATACTTATAACTTGTCAAATAGTTTGCTTAAGTAATTGTAGGAATGGATACATGTCCTGTGTGTACATATCGATCCGTCTGCAGTCTCTACCTTATGATCATCTACAACATCGCCTTGATCCAGACACTCGGGCTCTTTGATCATCAATCCAATCCTTCAAACAATATAATTATCCAGTAGTAAGCACGTGAAGCATGAGATTTGGGGAGCAATCGCCATATAGCATCGTGCTCGTCACTTTAGATTATCCCCTTCTCCTAAGACAATTATTTGTATTACTCCTTTCATTAATATAATCTTTTCAAATGTTTGTAAATTGGTCCGTTTAACGATTTGACCATGAATATAATTATCCAATCCAACCGTGAGAGCAATCAATGTCTCAAACTTAAATTAAGCAACAAGAGCTTTAAAAAAAAAAAACTTAAGCAACATGAATGTATTTTCTATATTATTAAGTTGTCTAATGAAAGAAAAATATGATTTATAAAGCAGTTACAAACTTATTAGTGCCCAATGAGGATGTTAATTTTTTAGATATGGCTTCAAAAGTTTCAGAATCAAAAGCCTTATTTTTCTCCCTCAACCTTTTCTTCTCCTTCTTCTTCACTTTGCTCCCCGCTATCCCTTTGTCATCAGCGGCATAGCAGCCCACTTGTTCTGAGAATTTGTTGAGTTGGGTGTGTGTGTTGACGTAGTGATGTCCTTGAGCCGAAAACATACACTACCAAATAACCGTTGCTGTAGTCTCATTGAGAATTTGGTTCAACTCGAAGTCGCTGGCGCTTGCCTTTGCAATGCCCTTGAAGTTAATCTTTTGGATGCGATCAACGGGACATTCCTGGCCCTTCGTTGAGCTTGTTGTTGGATTTCAGCGAGTCAGATATTCCTCCTCACTTTCGGTGCATGTATCTTCTCTCTTATTATTACATCTGACGACGGTTGTCCTTCTCATGCATGTTGTGTTTAGAATTCTAAAGGAATCGTGTATATGATCAATTTCATATTATTTTTGACACCCATTCAACATATATACATTTACTCACTACTCACTATACAAACCCTATTTCCTTTTTCCTAATTTCATCATTCTACTTCTTAAATTCTCATACTACAACTCATTTCATCCATTATCATGAACTGAACAAAAACATTAAACATGGATGCCTTGCCTGAGATTTTCTAGTTTTTGGCAGCGGATGAGAAACAGGCTTTTGAATTTGTTGTAAATCTATAATTCAGAGATAAAATCATTAGATATTTGGGGATAAAACACTACAAGAGAGCTGCAGTCTTTGAATATGTCGATGACTTACGAAGTTGCAGAAAGTTATTTCATTATTTTTTTAGCTGTTTGATTAATGAGAAAACGCAAGAAAGAGTTTAAGAAAAATGAGAGAGAAATGTAACGGATACTCAAAAAAATGACTGTATTTTACTAATTCACATGACAGCATGTATCATCTGTGGTCAAAGTTAACATCATGGCCAGGCCAAGGTTGGAAATAATTCAACCAATAAGCATTATGTTTTCCCAGCAAAAATATTACAGCTGCAAAGATTGGCTTACACTATCTAGCATGTCATCTCAAAACCGTTAGAAAATCTTCTCTTTTTAATCCTTTTGACCTTTATTTTACTATAAATTGAGTCACGTTTTACAAGATCAATTATTTGTGTTGAATAAAACGTATTATTTTTATATATTTTTTCTATATCTCCTATTTACAAACTTCTTTACGGGATTAATAGAGCGGTTGCATAAATGATGCCTTGCTGCTTTCAACGGGTGCATAATTGAGTCTGTGCTCAGGGTTCCCACACACAACTAAACAATTCATTGTGTCATCACTATCGTTATTTCATTGCCGAAATCTTCCAACTATGATAAAATCTTGATCTGTCATGTTCAATCTTTTGGAACTCTAAATTTGCAACAATAGCTTTTATGGGTATGGGAGGGAAATAATCAAAGAAACATCCCTCCCATAAAAGCTATTATCATGCATCATTACAAAACTGATCTTCACTAACACCATCTACTAACTCTTTTCTCATGCCTTATTATAAAACGATTTTTATTAACACAATCCTACTGACTCTTTTAAAAATGGTGCGAGCGAAGATAAAAACATGTTGATCTAACAATATTCATAAAAGCTACTATATATCATGCATTATAATAAAATGATCTTTACTAACACTATCCTATTGACTCTTTCAAAAATAGCATGAGCGAAGATAAAAACATGTTAATCTAACAATTTTGTGTCAGGCTCATTGACACTTTATTATGTATGAATGAAATACTTATACAACAATATTAAAAATCTAAAACAACAAAGTTTGGGTTAAAAAATAAAATTCTTCTTCCTCTTAAAACAACATAGTTTTTTTGGGTGTAACTAAAAAATGGGAGTATTTTAACCCTTTTTTGAGAAAAAAAAAAATCACTAAGAACGTCATTTTTGTTGGGGATTAAAAAAATGCTCCCAAGACATTGTTGTTTTGATGTTCAAAGAAACAAAAGGTCCATAAAATGCTGCCATTTTAGGTGGTCAGAAAAACCTTTTTTTGAAGAAAAATAAATAAAACTTACCAAAAAGACGACAAAGTTTTTAAGGGAGAAGAAATTAAAAAATAGCCTCAATTGCTGTCATTTTTTGGGCTAGAAAAAGACAAGAAAAAATGAATTAAAAAAATGCCCTAAATGATATCATTTTATGGGAAAGAAATTAAAAAAAGCCTCCAAAACGCCATCGTTTTAGTGATTTTTTTTTCTTAAAAAATTGTGATAGAAATTTTGGTATAAAAATATAACTCTATCATAAATTTTTGATAAACTCTCACAAAATTTATAATATTGATAATTTGTGATAAATTATATCACAAAGAAAATTTAACACTAACTTGTGATAATATGTGTCACAAAACTGTGTAAAAAAATTAGTTATAGAAATCTTGTAGGATAAGTTGACGTGCACAAATGGTGTTGGATAAAAATGATCTGTGCACAACTTGTGTTTGAATTTGGTGCCAAAACTACATTTAAAGCTTGGTGACTCTTTGAGAAATGTGTACTGATAGACTAAGTGAACAATGGCACATTTTTGAATTTTTGTCAACGTGATCACATCTAGGATCTTTGGTATTGATCAGATGGTTAAAGGGCACTCTTGAAAGTGCATATTGTAATGCTCTTCAACCATTTGATTGGTATCAACGATTCCAAATGTGACCACGTCGATATAAATTTGAAAAGATGTAACTATTCATTTAGTTATTTATTAGCACATGTTTCTTGAAGGATCACTGAGCATTAAATAAACTTTTAGCAAATTCAAACACCAGTACTCAAACAATAGCAAGACAATCACCTCATATGATTCCATAACTCTTCAATAAGGAGTATATAGCTGATGAACACTTCGTTTCTACTGAGGATCCAACATTTGGCCTGAGAATTCATCAAGTCACCAAACTGAGAACTATTATTAATTTTCACTATTAACAAATCAATACTAAAAATTAAGGGACCTCTGTTCCACCTCTAGAATTTCGGCCTAAACCCAATCTCCTAAAAGGCATATTACAGCCCACCTGGAGACCTATCACATAGGCACTCGAGATTTTAACTGACAAGGAAATATCCTCATTAAAACGACCTTGGTCATATAAGCTCTCCAAAAGGCTAACCATGTAAGCCCTTTAAGAGGTCGACCTTATAAACCCTTCAAAAGGTCGACTACCAAAGCTCCTTAAGGTAAACGAGAAGGTGCCTATCTACTATTGAACGAGAACTTACATTACCCTTATTCTTGAAAATCTTAGAGTATGAGATGTCCTAATTTTAAAAAGACTCTACTTAACACAGTTCTAATAGAACTCTATAATCTGAGTCTATAAAAAAGAGGCTAAATAATGAAGAAAGCGATAGCTTTTTCACCTTAAAGGACTTTTTTTTTGGATCAACTTTCTCTAGATAGATCATAGATTTCAAAAGTGCATATGCACAACAAGGCTCTATTAAAGCCCTTAAAGCTCCATTACTAGAAGTCAAATCAATAATTACTTTGATTTTTTTTGATATAAAAATATTATTCAATAATATATTTAAGTGAGCTGAACAAGCTCGATGAAGTGGATGTAGGTTCATATTAAATCGAACCACTATAATTTTGCCTATATTTATGTTTGTCTCATTTTGATTGATCTTGGATAAGTTTGAGACTCTCAAATGCCAAAACGTATCAAAAGGATATCATTTTAGCCTAACCCTTCAATAAATTCTTTCGTTATTTTCAAAATAAATAAATTTAACTCATAAACCTAAGATCTCTCAAATCAAAGGTCAACAATTATTATTTATATACATTAATATTATACATATCTGGCATGTATTGTATTCATTTTATACAAAAACCCAAAATATATATTTGTGAATTTTTTTAGGTAAATGACAATTTTATTCTAGAATATGACATAATACTTAATTTTATCTTAATTATATTACAAATCTCAATTTTGTTATAATTTATTAATTTGCTGCCGTTTATTTTGACTGTGGAATGGCAAAATAAAAACTTGCAAAGAAAATTTAATATAGGTTGACAAAGTGAGAGCAAACTGACACGCAATATATCATGTCCATGTGTTAATTACAAATTATCTATTAATAAAAATAATAAATAAAAAGACTCATGACACACTCTGATAAAATTAAATTTTAAATTTTATTTTTAAACACGATACACTCTATTTTGGACTCTATTTATTTATTATTAAATAAATAATTAAAAATAAAAAGTCTCCAACAACGTTGCTGACGATAATGGTAAAGAAGTTTTTTAATTATTTATTTAATTATAAAATAAATATTAAAAGTTTAAATCTATCACAGTGTGCTATGTATTTAATTTTTTAAAAAAAAAATTTAAGTTCTTAGTTTTATTTATGTGGAACTTATTCTATTAAAATTGTGCCACTTAAATTTTACTAAGAACAATAATTTCATTATATAACAAAATGAGCTTTTTTATCAAAATAAATAACAACAATTTAATAAATTGAAACAAAATTAAAAAATTTAATAAAATTAAATATTAAATCATATTTTAAAGATAAAATTATCCTTTATCTCATTTTTTGTTGGGAAATGGCAATCCAACATTCTTAAGATACTATTATATATTTCTATTATATACAACTTTCCACTAACAAGACTAAATTTTTTTTTATATGTTCGGCAATTTCTTCCTTGCCTATTGAAGAATATTCTTTCCATCTCTAATCGTTGCCTTTTCTTCTTTGCCTATTGAAGAATATTCGTTCCATCTCTAATCACTGACTTTTCTTTTCCCTAAGAGGATTTTTTTTCCTCCTTTGCTAAGCTAACTTACTACCCGTGTATATCTTTTCGTGAATGCCGGATAAAACAAATGAGAATTTTGCTACAAAATAACAGAGAAACTCCCAGGAAACTATAAATTACCGAGGCAATGTTTTTGCCATATATAAATTTGAACTCAAAAATCGACGTGCATATGACATCTTCTCCCTCCTCTCTGGTCCGGTTGACACAACCCTTAACACAGATGATCATTACAGTATCCCATCTCTATACTAACAACTGAATTTTTTTGATTTGGGGGGAATTTTAGGCTGAAAAATAGTGTTAAAAAATATCAATTATTTTTCTTAAAGAGAATAATGAATAATTTTTAAGACACTCAAGACAAAAACTGGTATATATGAAAAAATTTAAGGGGGATAATGGTGGTTTTCTCAGTTAATTAATTACATTCCCAACATAATCTCTATTTTCGTTATGCATTACGCTAATAATTAATTTTTTTAAATGATTGTTTGCTGCAATTATGCACTTTGAACATTATTATAATTATCTTGAAAATATTCTCCTACACTGACGTGAAAGCAATTAACGGCCTAAAAATTAAATTAAACAATAAGATCACCTCTTTATCTTTCAAGAGGAAATATAACAGCTACTTAATAATGCACACAGCTT
The DNA here is from genome assembly GCA_946807835.1 of Ailanthus altissimus. NCBI lineage: Eukaryota > Viridiplantae > Streptophyta > Magnoliopsida > Sapindales > Simaroubaceae > Ailanthus > Ailanthus altissimus. The sequence continues at coordinate 1,529,780 of OX327709.1, forward strand.
GATAATTTTATATAAGAGGCAGATTGCACTTGACCAAAGGATTTATAAATCAACAACAAACTTTAAAGTCTCGGGTTGTTAATTTTGGGAAATGGCTTCAAAGGCTTTAGCATCAAATGCCCGTTTGCTTTCCCTCATCCTTCTCTTCTTCTTCAATTTCCTCACCTCTATCCCATCTTCAGCAGCCTAGGAGCTCACTTGTTCTGACAATTTCATTGAGTTGGATGCATGTGTTGACGTATTGAGGGCCTTGAGCAATCAACGCACCCCATAAAAAAACTATTGTTGCAGTCTCATTGCCAATTTGGTTCAACTTGAAGCCTCCAGCGCTTGCCTTTTCAGTGCCCTTGAAGTTAATATTTTGGATGTGATCAAACGAGAAATTCCTGAAGCTTCATTGAGCTTGTTGTTTGAGTACTGTGAGTCCGAGATCCCTCCTGACTTCCAATGCATACATCATGCCTTCTTATAATTAAATGTGACGGTTGTCTTTTTTATGATGATGTAATTTAGAATTCTGGAGTTACTTGAGGCCATGATGGCTCTGTCATCATATACGGAAAGATTGTTAATCATTTACTTCCAAATGTTACAGCCCCAATTATGCCTACTACAAATCATGACTTTTCTTTTCTGTTCGGTGCTTCTACGATTTTTTTCTTCCAAGATTTAGTATTAGATAACTTTAGTTTTGATATTAATTGTTAAAATTTTTGTTGTGGTAATTTTTACTTATAAGTATTCAAAAGTAGAATAAATCACATAAAATAATAGAGAAAATAAATAAACATACACAAAAATATGTGATTTGACAAATTATTTATAACTACGATAAATCACAGAATTCTAATTTCTTTTATTATTCAGATCACAAAAAAATTATTAAAAAATACAATAATAGACGAACTCTTTAAAAATTTATATAATATTATTTTATGCACTTAGCATTAAAACACTCTTTAAGCTCTCTATTCTTTCTCATGATGTTTCTTTTTTGTTTACTTAATAACTTTACAAGAGTTTATATAAATTCTAAAATATTTCTAAAAACTTTATATCTAATTAGAATAGGAGTTCACATATAAAGAGATCTCAAAACTAACTTAAAAAATATTTTTAAAAAACATAAACGACTTAAAATCTACTATTGGAGCTGAGGCCCCACCACAATTTTTGCTTTGGCCCCACAAGATTGGTGTCGTGACCTAGCCTATCGTAATCTAGCCTCTACCAAAGCTGGGGTTGTAGTCCTAAGCTTTGGAAATTGTCTTGGTCGCATTTCGAGCCTCTTCTCGTTTTTGACTTTTCATTTTTTTCTTGTTCATTTATTTCGTTTTTTATCTCATGTCGTCTTCTCGTTAGTTTTTAACTCATAATCATACTCAAACATAATTTTAAATCATTAAATTCTAACAAATTTTTTGGCTAGCAGCATACTTTAGGAACCCAATAAAAATTAATTGACAAAACAATTCTTAAAAAGGGAGATTTGCTTCAAGAGAAAATAATTGAGAAAGTTTCTGACAAAGTAGATTTGCTTCAGTTGGTCATTTTAGGCCCAAATATAAATTATCAACCTAATCCAAGGGCTTAATAGAAAAAGCACTGCATATGCTTCTTGTTAAAGCGTGAGTATTATAGGGGTATGTTGGAATATAATGAGGTCCAGATGTAATCATTTAGTTCTAAGACTCAATCAAAATTAACAAACAGATGGCTCAAAAGGAGTGATTTAATAAAACTCCTTCCAGCAAAATTTTAATGAATGAACAGATTTTTCTCTCAACCCTCTGTTAATTTATTTGTTCAATATTCTTTATCAACTTCACGTTGATGCTTAAGCCTTTCTGCTGATGGATAAAATAAACTATGCGCTTATGAAAATATATAATATAGTAAACGTACATGTAAACAACAACAACAACAACAATAATAATAACAACAACAATAATAATAATAATAATAATAATAATAATAATAATAATAATAATAATAATAATGATGATGATGATGATGATGATGATGATAATGATGAGTACAATGACGATGATGATGACGATTACATTAGAAAACCCATCGCGGATTCTGCTTACAAGCCAGTTGAGATCAAAAAGTCAATGTTACCCAACTTCTTAGCAATTTCTTGCAAGTCAATGCTATATCTTGGCAATTGAATTGTTCAGCTCCAATTGAATTGTTCAGCTCTAATTGACACTATTAATAAGTGATTGTGTGCACACACCATTATAATTAATCATCAACTTGAATCCATATATGTGAAAAAAAAAACTCTTAGGTAGCGATGAATTATTGAAGCTTGACTTGGTCTATTTGATTTGAGAATCTAAGATTATAAATTCTCTAACTCTATTTATTACATTCATAGTAAAGAAAAAAGCAAGAGAATCAATGGAGTACAAGCATTTCAGTCACCCTCATAACTTAAGAATTTATCAAGTGCAGCAAAGAGACGAACATAGCTGCTCAGGATGTGAATTAATCATCTCAGGATCTGCATATGGATGCTGGCAATGCAAATTCTTCCTCCATGAACAATGCGGAAATGCAAATCGCGCAATGCAACATCCATCTCACCCATCGCACCACCTTACCCTCGTGCCATCTGCCACGTACTCCGCCGGTATCTTCCTGTGCAATGCATGCGGTGAAAGTGGAAGCGCTTTTTCATTCTGCTGCTCTTTGTGTGACTTTGATCTTCATGTCCAGTGTGCTTTCTTGCCTGAAACTGTAATCCATGAGGCGCATTTTCATAGTCTTAGCCTCAGTTATGCTTTGCTTGCGCAACATTATGAAACAACTTGTTATAATTGTGATATATGCCACAAGCAGCTTGACCAGAAGCGCTTTTGGCTCTATATCTGTGTTGCTTGTAACTTCCACGCACACACTTCCTGTGCCAGCCGGCTACTGAACAATGTTGCATCAGCAAAGCCCGAGCCAAATTCTGCAGCTCATCTGAAGGAAGAAAGTGCTTCTGTATCGAATCAGAGTCAATCCGCTGAGCAGACAGAAACAGAAGACCCAGTTCTTAGAGCTCAGTGTGAATTACAAAGACTTCAGCTTGAGATGCAAATGGCTCAGGAACTTGCCCAGATGATGTCGTCATATAATCTCAGTTCTTTAGTTTGAATTGTTTGTTCGAATCTCTCCAGCATTCCAAGTCTTTCTTGGGTGTTCTTCTCAAGTAAATGGAATAATTTCTACTTCCAAATATGGAGAGTTTACCCCCACCTCATATTATATTATTGATATTATAATTAATAATCTGTCAAACAAATCAATAATTAATTGCTTTTTTTACTCAAAAACAAAATTATCTTTTCTTAGTACTGTAGCTACCACTTAGCATACCTCTTGTGCCACTACGAAGATGGAGCAGCAAGAAACTTCCTATTCAGCAAGAAATTCACCGAGGGGCTTCTTGTAAGTGTTGAATGCTAAAGGAGTTATTGGAATTTAGTGATTCAAAATCGTATTTGAAAGAGATTTTGAGTTAGAGACTAATGAAGAGTCAACACATAAGCGAGTACGCATTGAATGTATAAGAAAGGAACAAGAACGGAGAGCTGAAAGCAAAGAGAAGCACCAAAGCACATTAGGAGGCCTTTTCTAGGCCTTGGCGCCACAACGCTAGCTTGGTGGCATCGCAGCACCACCACGAGTTCCCACTAAGGCTACAATTTACATTTTAAGATGACTTAATTTATTTGAGTCAATTTTAGACTTTTCTTTTGCATAGACTCCTATGTTAATAAGAAATAAATTTTTATAAACGTTTTGGAGTTTATATAAGTCCTTATAAATCCCTTAGATTGTCAAGCATCAAAAGCATGTAAGAGAGTGCCGAAAAAGAGAGCATGGACAACTCTAAGTGCGTAAGAGAGTGTCATGTGTCACGTTCCATGTCAAATAAAAATTGGGTAGATCTTAAGTATATATAAGTAGGTAGGCAGTATTACCTAACAAGCTAGTCTTTTGAGTCAATAGTAAGCTCTTGACTGGTGATAAGTGGTATCAGAATAGACTTAAATTCTCATTTATATGTGGGCTGTCAAAATTGCCCCACTAGAGGTTGTCACGTTGAATATGGGTCCCTCAAGAATAGTAGGGATGGGCATATGGGCCAAGTAAGCCCTGAAAATTCTTTATCTTGAGCTCTAATAGAGATTGCCATGTAGGTAGTGGGTCGCCTTTAAACCCAGGAGAGTGGGTAATACGAGCCAAGTTGACCCTTTAAATGTAGACAAGATAATGACAAAGGCGTCACATGATTGAATGAAAGAGATGTTATGTCCTATATCGAATAGAAATTTGGTAGATCTTAGGTATATATAAGCGAGTAGGCAACATTACCTAACATGCTAGTATTTTAGGTCAATGGCAAGCATTTGACCTATTACAAGTGATATTATAGTAGACTTAAATTCTCATTTGCATGTGAACCCCCAAAATTGCCCCAATAGAAATTGTCATGTGGGATATGAGTCTCATAAAAATAGTGAGGATAGACATAACGGGCCAAGCGGGCTTTAAAAATTCAGTGTCTTTGGCCCAAATAGAGATTTCCACTTGGATGATGGGTCCCCATGTCCCCTGGAAATGGATGATACGAGTCAAGTTGACTCTTGAGTTTGGGCTAGACTGTGATGGGGACGACATGTGATTGAGTAGGGGACACACTCTATATTGAATAGAAATTTTAAAGATCTTGGGTATATAAGGGTGGGTATGAAGTATTACATAAGAAGTTAAGCTTTTGGGTAAATGATAAGTACCCGATGCATTACATATGGGAGCCCTTGAGTGCTGAATGTACAAGAGAGTGCTAATAGACCATTTGGAGAGCTCGTCTATCGTTGTATTCTTTAGTAATCTCTTATGAAAGATCTTTGTAATATGAGAGTTCCTTATGAATTGAGTAATAAAAAAAACTAGGATCCCGTGATCTACCATAGATATAGATATTTATTGTCTAACCACATAAATTTCTTGTACCTTGTGTGTAATTATTCATCTCTATTATTTTATATGATCTTTTACTCTTGTTTTAGTTTTGAGTGAAGTCTTTTGCATACACTTAATGTTTTAGGATGCAAAACTACTAACGAGTAGTGTTAAGGCACGTAAAAACCCCCCAACAAGTGATATCAGAGCTAAAGTTAAGATTCATACGTAAGTGGTATCAAATTTAAAAGTTGTTGGGGATAAAGTTTGGTGATACTCGACTCAGTCCAACATTCAACAAAATCTAGCACTTAGGTCCAAACCACTTCTTGAGCAGCCTGGTCTAAAATAAGTTACCTCAGTAGAATTGAGCTCAACCCAAACACTTGGACCTCTATAACTCGGCCCAAAAATTCCATCTAGTAAGATGCATATCAGAACACGTGTCACTACTCAGTACCGATATAAGAGGACATATCACAGGATCTTAAGCACCTGCCACATTATTATAGGCCCACCAACAAGCCTACACATCAGCACGGCTCGAGTTTTGCCATGTCACTAGCGAGATCTGCTAGAAGAACACCTGGATGCTACGTCACCTAGCAATTTGACCTAATTGAATAAGAGAATCCTTGAGAAGCAATGAGCGAATACCACGTCAGCTAGCAGCAGGACTTTATCTCATACTGACACTACTGACACAGTAAACAAAGATATCTAGGGAAGTTGAAAAGTTCAGCATAAGACCCGCTGAACTTAGGAGGATAGAGTCAGATAACTCTTTCGTACTCTCAAAATCTCTTCAACTCAAGCTGACAACTCCAGAAAGTGACCAATCATTAATATTCTTAGTACTCCAAATGTCAAGAGATGTCAAATAACCTCCTTGCCCCTCCGAGTGAAGTTCTCCAAAATACCCCTCATGATATTTGTTCTTTAGTAATAGTCCACCATGTATCACCCTTCAGGGAAAATCTCTTAGCTGGTACCCTCTAAGCTCAAGTTTTATCTCCAAAAATAAAAAGTGATAAGAAATAATTGAATAATTTGAATTTTGAACAACTCTTTAGTAAGAGAAAACTCTCTTCCTCTCTAGAATTTTCTATACTTTGTCTAAGGCAAGTAAACCCTAAAGAACATTCTCTATAACAGCCATCTGACTTAAGTGTTGAAGGGCTGTCACCGATTACCCCCACCGACGCCAGCTACTGACCTCATTTTCTTTGTGCTCTTCAAGTCTCCTTAGGTCCCTTAAGTTCGTCTAACTTGTAGTTTAAGCCACCTAGTTCTAATTGGTGTTTAACCTATTCTCCACTCATTTTTAGATTTTTCGCCCCCAAACTCGACTTGACCCTTGGCGAAAAGAGGTCCCATAACCTCAAACTTTCCCCTTATTTCTCTCACAGCTGTTAGGGTCGGGCCTCTTAATCGATCTCTAACAAGAGCCAAGGTTGATTTCCTAATGTGAGTCTATTTATATCAAAATGAAACTTTTAACCAAAGAACTTTCTATCTACAATATAGGGTATGGCATGTGGGATTATTTGTAAAATTGATCAAGGTTGAAAATCTCACTTCACTCCTAATGCTTTGTGTCAAAGTTTTAATTGCCGATTACGCGAAGGTCTCTTCTTTGCCACGTGTATTTAGTTTGAATCTTATGGTGCATTTTAGAGCATTTATTTTCAAAGAAAAAGTACTTTCTTGTAAATGAATATAAATATACAATGAATATTAAAAAAAAATCATAAAACGTAAGCACTTAATTATATTTTTAGTGTTGTAGCATGCTAAAAAAAAGTTTAAAATACATCATAAGTGTACATTAATAAGTAATAATGATATTTTGCTTATTCTAATTATCAACTCATAAATAAATGTACATATGAAAGAATTTTATTAATTGTATGAAAGATGCAGTACTCTCTATTTATTCTAGATTTTTTGAGCTCGTAAATAGGATAGAAGAATAATTAATAGGAGTAATACTACATTTCTCAAGTTGTAACTTAATTTCATCTAATCTTAAGTGATATATCATGTGTTAAAAATTGGTGATTTAAAATCGTGTTTGAGTATGATTTTAAGTTAGAAGCTAACAAAGAGATAACGCAGAGATGAGAATACAATAGATGGACGAGATTTAGAGCAAAATAAAGAGTTAAAAGAAAGGAGGAGCTCAGAACGCTCCCAAGAAAATGCCAGTCACCAAATCGTGGTGGGCCCTACAAGATGAGGCTATGGCCATAGTTAATTTCATGGTGAAGCTTCGACCGTAATGTTGATTTTCGGTAAATTAAGTTGTTTCGATATTTTTGAGTTGGTTTAAGATTCTTTTGCATGTAAACTTCTATTCCAAGTTGATTTAAGATTTCTTGAGATATCTAAAAACCTATATAAATTCTTGTTATACCATTAAGGTGGTAAGTATAAAATAAGTATCAAGAGAGAAAATAAAGAGCTTATAGAACATTTAAGTATTAAGTGTGCAAGAGAGTATTGTGTAAATCCTTAGAAAGCTTGTTTTATTGGGTATTCCTTATAATTTTTTGTGTGAATTTTATGATCATTAAATAGTTCATTGGTAATAACTGGTTAATAAAATAAATTAGGATCTCATAATCTACAATAAATATAAGTAATTTATTGAACCATGTATATTTGTTTGCCTTATGTGTGATTAATTGTTATATCTATTTTTATTATGTGATCTTTTGTAATTCTTGAATATTTGTAAGTAAAGATTTTTGTGCGAAATATCCTAATATCACGCTTTAATGAAATAATAAAATTTAACTCACTTATGTAATGAATAATTTTGCATCCAATAAATGTATGATAAATCACTTGAAATGAAATGAAGGAAATTGGGGTACTACTTGTTAAAAAAAAAAACATTATTTCGAGAAGGGTAATACTGGATATTTCAAAATCTATCCCAAAAAATACATCCGAATGAAGTGAAATATGATGTGTTGGAGGGAACTTAAAATTTCAATTCATTTTTACATTATTTTATTATTCATTTAATGAATATCACCTTATTTGATATGCACTTTTTTAAGATGAGTTTTAAAATGTCTTCAAATTATTGTTTAAAAAAATTAAGAAATGAATAGTTTTATCTCTCAACGTATTTGGGAGGTTCAACCCTCTATTAATTTATTTATTCTATATTCTTTATCTTTTGTTATTGAGTGATTTCATGTTGATGCTGAACTTTTTTGCTGAATATATAAAATTATTGTAGTCTCTGATCTTGTATTTTCATAAAACAACACGACAAGATGATGATTTTTGACATTTTAGTTTTTTTACCATAAAAGAAAGATGAACTTAAAACACTATGCGCTCATGGCAAGATTTAATATAATCAACGTACAAGAAAAGTTAACCAACACAATAATATTTATAACTACAGCATAAAACGTGTGAGTTCTGCTGACAAGGCCCAACCAATTAATCAAAAGTCAGTTGTCGATGATGCCAAACTTCACAGCATTGTAGTGTAAGTCAATGCCTAATGTGTTTGCAATTGAATTGCTCAACCATCTTGAATGGAGATCATACATAATAATGTATCATCTCCAATTTTTCCACACTTAGCTCCTTCTATTTAACTTATATCTCCACCAACCATTAACATTAGTCATCAACTTGATTTCCCAAGTTTATATGTGCAGACACTCTTAGCTAGCAATGAAGTATTGAAATTTGACGTGGCCCGTTTAATTTGAAAAAATGGGAAATTGTCACAATAGTTTTTTAAGTTTATTTAAATTACTCAGTTAATTTTTATATATATTTTTTAAATATCTTAGTTAATAGTTTTCATTAAAAAAATAATATTGAAAATATATTTTTTTAGAACAATATAATAATTTTAATTAAATATGAGATCGTTTATTATGATTTAACATATTAATTTACTTTTTTGTCTTCTAAAAGCGCCCTTCATACTTTCTTCTTTCCAATAGCAAAGATTAACAAAGGCATTTAAAAAATATATATAGAGACTAATTGAGTAATTTAATAAAATTTAAAGAGATTAAATTGATAATTTTTTTTAAAATATTAAGATTATAAGTATTATAACTCTAGTCCTTAACACATCATAGTAAAGAAAAGTGTTGACCCAAAAAATTGGCTCTTTTGGGCTAACAAGTTTTTAATTTATAATGTAAAAACGAAACTAGACCTTTTGCTAATGGGTATGCTAAAGTGGACTTTGCTCGGTGGCCCTAATGCTCTTGCAACAAAAATAAAGTTAATTTAGGACCTTTCAATATTTAAATCAACTCTTTCTCGTAAAAAGTTTAGAGAAAAATGGTTAGAGTTTCTAGTCTTTTTGAAAAAAGTCACTTATCTTATGATTGAGTTTGCTTTACCTTTTTATATTTAATCCTTACCTTTTTATCTCGAAAAAATTGAGTAAGAAGTTTAGGCTTCATCTCTGTCGTGATTAGTTGTGAAATTGAGATTTTTGGAATTAATTCTGATCCTTTATCAAGCAATAATTTTAACCTTTTAAAAATATATGTTTTTTTTTGACATGTTTTAAATATATATTTTTTAATTTTGGTTTCTATAAATTTGAAACTTTAACATTTATGATCTTTGATAAATATAAATTTTAACCTATTTAATTTTTCAACTATAATAATTTTATCCCTTTTCACAATATCAAGTTTGGTTCTGCCCATAAATGAGAAAAAAAATTTATCTATCTTAACACCAAAAAGATTGCATGTGAGAGGATAAAAAAGGTTACCACCAACTACTTTCCCATGTCTAAAACTCTTTTTATCTTTCCCATTTCAATATTTAAAACTATATCAAATTGATGAAAATTATTTGATTATTTTTAATATTAAAAATTATATAATTTAATAATATTATTATTGTTCCTTCTAAATTTTAGTGAACTAAGCTCAACGTCTTAAACCCATAGAGGTCTAAAAGACCTCACACTAAAAGAACCAATTGAGAGCCTCAGATGAGTAAAGCCTAAAAATAAGTGTTGGTCTATACAATATCCTCAAATACTTTCTTAGAGCTAATCAGGACATTGACTTAAAGGCTACCATACTCGATTGGTCTCACAAAGAAAAGAAGACTATGTCCATACCTTCTGAGTTGGTCAAAGTACTAATTGACACATCTAGAATATAATGGTTTCTTTATAAGTGCAAGATTGTCGAAGTAATAAATAATCCGATAAGTATGGAGTCGATCCACAAGAAAGTGAAATTAAAATTATAAACTATAAATACTTTAAAGACAATTAATGCAGTATAAGATGTTTGCAAATATTAATTCAATTAACTAATTAAAATAAAAGTTAAGGTTAGAGGGATCCACTCTTGGTATATGAAGTAATAATATATTTAACTCTTTTTATAACTCAATTGGAATCCTCACATAAAAGAGGTTCCAATCAGGAGATATAATAATTAAAGTTCATCACCATTGTTGAAAAATTAGTGATTCAACAATCTTGATTAGACAAGAATTAAGATAAATACCAAAGTGGAGAGTCACAAGAAGTTGAGAACGTGTAGGACACGTATGGAGAAGTTTAGGACATGTGGGACACAAAAAGGGAAGTGAAACAGGACTCGAAGACGCGAAGGAAACAAAGCAATCGCTGGAGAAGCTACCAGCGCCTCGGCGCCCAGGGCTGAGAAGGACCAACGCCGCGGCAGTGGGCGCGAGAAGGACTAGTGCCGCGGCACCCAGATGCGTCAGGATGTCCGTTTTGGTTCAGAATTTCAAGTTTTGGGAAGTTTTGGACTTCCAAAATAAGTAAACTCTTACTCCAACAAGGAATAGGGTTAGTAAGCACGAAATACACCCTATATAAACACTTGTAAACCTTTTGTTTAAGATCAAGTATCTAAGATTTCAAGATGTAACCATAAGAGAGAATAGAGGAGTTAGGTAGGCATTAAGTGCATGGTGCACTAGGGTGTAACCTTTGGGGAGTGTTTTCTCTAGGTTTTTAAATGAATAAAAGAAACACCATAGATTGCTTTGGCTTAGATGCTCGGGCTATTCTTATATTCTTTGTAAAAAAATCTCTTATGAGGAGATACTAAGAGGTCTTAAGGAGTCATGGTGATTAAGGATAGATGCTTAGAGGTATCTATGGGAGATACTAAAGGATCTTGTATGATCATTGACGATGTAAGAAGATACTTAGTGATCTATTTTAATAATAAGAAGTTGGATCATGGATCCTCCGTGGACGTAGACAATTTTGGGTCGAACCACGTATATCATGTGTCTTGTTGATTGGTTTGTTTTCTTTATGCTTATTGGTATGTTAATCTTATATGTTCTTACTTATGTTGTGAGTTATAATTTTTCGCTACGCATAGAATAAAATGGATATCAAGGCTCTGGCTTAGTTGATGCCTAGAGGTGTCAAACTGAAGTGCATGGTTTGATATCCACAATAAACTGGTATCAGAGCTCAGGTTGAAGTCTAAACTAATATCAAAGCTTGGGTTGAAGTTTAGATTGTAGAGCATAGACAGCAGTGTCAGATTGCAGAGCAAAGATTGTCAGCTATGAGGACTCACAAATATAAGATAAGAACAATTGGGAAGATGATTATCTAAAAGAGAAAAAGATGATGGTTTTAATTGAGAGTTTTTTAAAGTAGAGATCACTCTTAAAGAAGACTACCAAGAAGATGGCATCATCTAGGTCATAGTTAGAAGAATAATTCAGATTGGACACAAAAATAAAGATGAAAAAAAAAGAACAATCAAGATTGAAAGGCAAATCCAAAATATGTCTAGGGCACTTAAATGGATAATCCTGAAGAAATACAAAGATAGAATGAATATGGATTCGCAAGTCTGTTGGATGACTAGGCAAAGACCTTAATCGCATGAGAGCTTCTGGAGGAATAAGTGTCTGATTGATGAACTATTTTTGGGATTCAAGATAGCGTTTTTTTATGAGTCATGAAGAATCATTATTTACCCATTGAAGAAATATGGCTTATGGTAAGTTATAGGGGATTGGTAGAATAAGATTAAAACTACATAGTGAAAAAGACAATGGAGGGACTAAGTATGAGATTTCATTCCTAATCTCATAAAGACCTAGTGGACTCAAGACTGTTAGATCAAAATAGGGAGATTCATGGAATACATAAGGAAGGAATACTAAATAGGAAGCAAAAGGATCGAGGAGTAATAAGCATAGAGGAATGCTATGTGCTTATAGAAAAGTGCTTAGAATAGGATCAATATAAGGTTGTTGATTTAAAACAGACCATAAAGCAACGTTTGATATATCACTTTGTGGCAGGGGTCAAAAGAGAATGTGTGAGAAGAGTAGTAATAGCGAGAATATATTTTCACCATTAGGGGATTGTGGTCATGGTTTCTTAGGGACATAAAAGATTGCAACATTGAACTACTCGAGACATCAGCATTCAGGAATCTTTGGAGACCGCAGTCGCAAGAGCCTTAGTGAAGTCTGGGACTTGACTTATAGATAATGCTACTGAGCATTGGTCAAGGAGGGGTGACGGTGATTAACTTCATAGAGAGAGATTTTGAATTAAGGAGGGGTTTGTTGGAAAATTAGTGATTCAACAATCTTGATTAGACAAGAATTCAGATGAATACCAAAGTAAAGAGTCACAAAAAGTTTAGAATGCGTGGGATATGTATGAAGAAGTTTAGGACGTTTGGAACACGAAGGAAAAAGTGAAACAGAACTCGAAGACACGAAGGAAACAAAGAAATTGTGGGAGAAGCTGCCAGTACCCTAGCGCCCAGAGCTGATCGCCACAGCGCTCAACACAGAAGCCCAGCATCACAGCGCTAGGTCCCTAGTGCCATGGCAGTAAGTGCGAGAAGGACCAGCGTAATTCGCCCAAGAATAAGCGGCGCGGTGCCTAGATGCGTTAGGATGTCCGTTTTGATTTGGGATTTCAAGTTTTGGGAAGTTTTGGACTTCTAAAACAAATTGACTCTTACTCCAACAAGGAATAGGGTTAGTAGGCATGAAATACACCTTATATAAACACTTGTAAACCCTTTGTTTAAGATCAAGCATCTAAGATTTTAAGATATAACCATAAGAGAGAATAGATGAGCTAGGTAGGCACTAAGTGCATGGTGCACTAGGGTGTAACCTTTAGGGAGTGTTTTCTCTAGATTTTTAAGTGAATAAAAGAAACACCATAGATCCTTTTTGCTTAGATGCTCGGGCTATTCTTGTGTTCCTTGTAAAAATTTCTTATGAGGAGATACTAAGAGGTTTTAGGAAGTCATGATGATCAAGGGTAGATGGTTAAAGGTCTCTATGAGAGATACTAAGGGGTTTTGTGGGATCATTGACGATGTAAGAAGATACTCAGTGATCTATTTTAATAATAAAAAGCTGGATCATGGATCCTCCGTGGACGTAAGCAATTTTGGGCTGAACCACGTATATTTTGTGTCTTGTTGATGGGTTTGTTTTCTTTATCTTTATTGGTATGTTAATCTTATGTGTTTTTACTTATGGTGTGAGTTATGATTTTTCGCTGCACATAGAATAAAAGGGATATCAAAGCTGTGGCTTAGTTAATGCTTAGGGGTGTCAAACTGAAGTGCATGGTTTGATATCCACAACAACCATTTATATATTAACTAGTATTTATTTCTTTCAATTATTATACACCAAATCTTATAAATGGATTCAAGTATTTATTATGCCAATCTTTATATTTGTCTACAATAAATCAATACTCACACTTTACAAGAAATGGTATCTACGCTAAATCTTGTAAATGGTTTCAAGAATTTAGTATACCAAATATAAAAATTGTCTATAATAAATCAAGATACACCACTTAGAAGAAAGGGTATTAATATTAGAAATAAAATAAATACATCATATATAAATTTGCATAACTTAAGAATAAAACATTAAATTCATGAATAAGAGTTAAGTATATCTTATTACCTTACCAAGAGTTTCACCCTTTCACCTTAGCATAAAGAAAATTACTTGGACATAATAAAACTAAAGAAAAAGAAAAGAAATGGAAGATAAGATAACATGACTTTAGAATAGTAAATAAGAGAAATAATATTACAAAGAGATAATACAAAAGACAAGTATTTTAAACTAAAATTTAACTCTCTAATTACATCTTTTGGGCATAAACATGCTATCTATTTATAGAAAAATATGGATAAATCAAGACAAATGAAGAGGAAACCACTTGGATGATAAAAGTCAAGAATTGTGACAAATAATTTACAATGATTATCATTAATGTATTCATTTGATTATCTAATTTAGAATTGATGTGATACGAATTAGCTATCACTCAAAACATCAAAGTTGTAGATAAGTCTCTTGTCTTTCTAATTTGAGTTTTTTCATACACATTAGATATATATTGTTATAGTTACGGGTTAAATACTGATGACTGTTCGGATTGGGCCTGTACTATAGATCAGTTCTATTCTAGGCCATTTTTACCCTCTAAATGCTCGAATTTCAAATGCTTTGTGAAAATATAATATGTTATTCTATTGAGTCAGCTCTTCACAGAATCAAGAATTACTCAAATTGGATTCTTAGATAGAATTTTATGCCCATTTTACTGAACTTACCACAAAATAGTTAAAAGCTAATTAGGTACAATATTGTAAACATACTTAAGTTAGGGGGTTAAAGACACTAGTAATATAAAATAATGATGTAAAACCCTTATTAAATATATAATTTTAAGTGTTCATCACTAATCTATTGGCTACCCTTTTCAATTAGTCTCACAATAGAGAACCACTATCTCTTCGGGCTGGTCAAAGCATTGGTCTACAAGCTACCATACTCAGTGAGATCCACTACTTATAGGCAAAGGAGAACAATAGTTGAACATCGATTATTCTATTCAAAGAATCCTTATTCGAGGAGAGAAATTCCCTACTGAAATCGAGCAAAGAGAGGTTTAAAGTCAGCCATCTCGAATAAATAAAGAAGTTCTTAAAATAAACTAAACTTATAAGAGATATAGTGAACTGTGGATAAAGTCGCGTTTATCGAAAAAAAAATCTCTAAAATAAAGTTAACCCTAAAAAGGCAAAAAGCATTTAAGTGTGATTCTAAAAGGACAAGTCTATAAAGATACACTTATTAAGAAGAACTCAAAAGGGCTATGAGTAAATGCTAAATCCTCACCTTATAAATAAAAGAAAAAATCAACATTAAAGCCACAATTGCATAAACTTAAAAATACACTTAAAGTAAATAGAGAGATTATATTGAGCACCAGTTAATTGCTCACATCGAATAATTATCTCCCTTCTTTTATTTTCTTATCTTATATTATTTTTTTCGGGTCTTTACTTACTTAGGCATCTGAGTTCCTACACCAAAAAAGCTCTGGTGCGACCTCACATATTCTCTTTAATTGTAGGGTCTTTATCAAACATTGTTCTCATGGGAGAAGAACAAATAATTTTTGGTCTCATTATTATCATCCAAATCAAGCTTTCCAAATAAAAGAAACAAATCTAACTCCTCGTCGTTGACTCATGAGTTATCAAATTTTAAGGTAAAAATTTATATATCTATATATGTATATATAATTCTATAACTCAATCTCTCATCATCTTAATTATTGCTATTTATATCAACTGAATAATAATAATTTTTGACTTGAAATATGGTTTCTCAAATCAACGAGTCTTGAATTTATTGAGAGGGAATAAAACTTTAGGCCTCGCCTAGACTGGACCGATAGGCACGGGCTTGAGTTTCCTGTTTTCTGTGAGTAGTGAAAGGGAGGCCTACAATGAAAACACAAACACAAGCTCAAAGGTAGTCTTGTCGAGGTGAGTTCTAGCGATGACGCTCCGATGTTTAAGTTAGATAAGGGAGTTTTTTCTCCTCAAAATATGACAAAATATAAATCAGATGTTATTTGGAGACGGGGGGATACCCTTTTCTTTTTTTTTTCTCTTTGCATTTTTATGGAGAGTTTTTCATCATCCTCCGTCATGTCTCCCTCTTTCTTCTTTTATATGACTTTTTAGGGACTTTTTTGGGCTTTCCTCTACAGTATTTCTGTCTTGTGCTGAATATTTTCTGTTGTACTTCCGACACACGCTAGACATTTTCATACTGCTCCATTGACATACGCTGAATATCCTTCTACAGATTTCTAATCTCGCTCTTACTCTACATCAAGCGTCACGTCTGATGTGTTAAGCATATTCTTCAGGTTTGTTTTCACCAGCGTTTGTGGTTCAAGGGAGGCTTATTTTGGTCTGCTTAGGTCAGATTTCAAATGGCTCTCCCTTACTGGTTTGATATTGACGCGAGACTCCTATAACGAAGTTGCGGAATGTAGTTAATACCTGCCCGACCGTAGTCGTATTTGGGTCAGCAAATGTTGAACAGGTTTTATCATTTGCCAACCAGATTCCCCTAGTCCGAGCCGGTTCTGTTGTTTTATCGGGTTTAAGCCTATTGGCCATTGCTCCTGAGCCTGCCTTGGTTGAATTCTTGGACCTCGGGCTTGAGGGTAGAAAGAGGGAGATTTTCAGGGGAGGGAACAAAGGTCCGCCAGTTTTTAGTTTTGATTTATCAAAACTGAAAACTTTATTCTGGTCTAGTCGGCCTGTATTGCTCTCTAGGTCCCTCACTTCATCTCTTCTTGTCGTCTTTTTCATCCGAGCTAATCAAATTTATTCGCTCTGGGCAATTTTATGATCAGGCCTGAATTTTGGGAAAGTTGAAGCGGGTAGAATTGTTATGGTGACATCATGGTGACCTGAAAAGTCGTTGCCACGTAGTGGCGGTTTCTTCTAGGATTTTTAAATTTAATGGTAGGTCTCTTCAAATATCGTCCTTAATTCTTGAACCAGTCTCTTCATTGTCAGCCATTGATCTTCTTTCAATCGTGTGGTTGACAACAGCTGTGACCCAAAACATAATGTTATTCTCTTTTTTCGAGTGACGTTAGCTGACTGGAGTCCCTTGGATCATCCGATCTGTTTGAATCCAATGTCTTGGGTTGCAACCATCTGAAGAGATGAGCCTTTATTGCACCTAAGGACTTGAGGCGTTGCGTCTCTGGCACCAAGCGCCTTTTCGCCTTTCTCATCGATCTCGTCCATTTATTTTCTTTTATTTTAAACGGCCTAGATTACTTCACTACTGCTTATAAATGTCACTTTCTTCTCCGTTTTGTACCTTTTATCACACATTTTTTATTTCTTGCTATCTTTCTGTTATGCTACTGTTGCTTCTTTGTCGAATGTACTTTCTTTAGTCGGTGATTTTGTTCTCCGTTGTTCTTCATTCTGGCTTCTCTGAATTCTTCTAGTATGTTCTTATATTCTCTTTTTGGCTTCATTTCTTCTGTTTTATTTTTTTTGGAGACTTGGAGTTTTAGGATTTACTTCTAGTCTTTTGTCCGTAT
Source organism: Ailanthus altissimus (assembly GCA_946807835.1). Taxonomy (NCBI): domain Eukaryota; kingdom Viridiplantae; phylum Streptophyta; class Magnoliopsida; order Sapindales; family Simaroubaceae; genus Ailanthus; species Ailanthus altissimus. The sequence continues at coordinate 1,547,196 of OX327709.1, forward strand.
TTTTCTTGTTTTGGTTTTCTTTTTGCTTTCTGGTCTTAATGGTTGTCGCCTATTTCATCATTTTCGGGCGTGGTTGGCTTGTCGCTCTCTTTGCCCAGTAGCCCGTAGTCTCATTTAGGAAGTGTCTTCTGTTAGTTAATGGCCTCCAATGTCAACTTAGACCTTTCGATCGTGGATATGGTGGACGATGAGGGGGTGCAGTCCCCAGAGCTCCCCCTGGTTATGAGGTGCAAAGGAATCAGGGCGAGTAAAGGGGCGTCCACTTCAGCAGGTAGAGTTCCCTCTTCATTTGAGGTAGTTCTAAGCAAAGCCGAGTCGGTCTTGAATACCTGGGAGAATGAGGGTAACAATCTTAAGGGCCTAGTGGCGAGGGAAGGCGTGGAGGTAATGGAGTATGAGATGAATGGCAGATACTGTGCCTCTTGCCTGAATGAGAATGACTTGAATCTTATTAGGCACTCCTACAATATTTCAAAGATGGTTACCCTCGGACTGCCCTCTAAGAAGGATTACCCGAGTAGCCTTACAAATGGCGAGGTGGCTGTTTATGTTGAGTTCCTGAGGCTGAGACTCAGGCTTCCCATGCAACAGTATTTCGCTAAAATGTTGGCCCGCCTAGGGATAGTCCCCTCTCAGCTAAGTTCAAACTCATGGAGAATGCTAGCGGTTCTATTCGTTTTGTGGACGAGCGCAGGGAAATCTCCCCCTCTTCTCCCATCCCTTCCCCTCATTTTCAGGAATTATGCTATCTGTACCATTTCAAGAGCAACGCTAGAAGCCAAATGGGCTTTTATTATCTCTTATTTCATGGCCTTTAGAACCCGATCCCTGGTCGACCCACTTTTGTAAAGGACTGGAAGGGGGAGTAAAATAAAACTAAGATTTTACAAAAAAAAAATGTACAAAGTTACTGTTTTAGAATTGATAAACGCAACTAACTTTCACTTAGTATGCCTCCCCGGCAACGGCGCCAAATTTTGTATATGCTCAAAATGTAATACGGTTATCGTAGTATAGATTGAAGTGTCAATCCTATGAGAAAGTTCTTGGCAAAATAGGTTGGTGAAGTAAAATATTAAAGCAGTAGCAAAGGAAAAAAATTAATTAATTAGTTTAAATGGATGAGATAGAATTGTCTATGAATTGAGAAAAATGTCTTATGATGATTTAAACAAGGCTTTGAGAATCACAATTATGTTTTATAAATCTATTCTACACTTTGATTCAATGTTTATAACTCAATTGACAGTTTTACATTTAAACAATCAATTAGAAGATATGTAAAATATAACACATTTGATAACACATGCATTTGATATGATTAAACTCTTTTGCAAACATTAACATAAATCATGTTCGTTTATACAAGTTATCTAAGATCGACAACATATCGTTTTGACAATATTGCAGTAAAAGATCAACTTGAATATCAAACATTTATTGCCTTGCATGTTATCCAAGATCGACAATATATCAATTGACAATATTGCAGTAAAAGATTAACATATAAAACAATGTCACCAATAACAATTATAATTCAACAAGAATCACATAAAAAAAGCATGACTGAAAATATATGAGACATGAGAATTATAACCTCTGAATTATAGAAAATAAATAGATAAGATTTTAAGCAAAATCAAACTTATAAACATTTGTAGCTCTTGACAACTAATCAAAGCATAGAAGTAGATTTATTACACATAAAGGTTCATCTCTTAACCTTGCCCAAAACTCTAGCCTAAATTACAATACATGTTAATAAGAAGCAAATAAGAGAGAATTATCTAATGTTGAAAACGTCTTAAGAGTGTCCTTATATAGGCAATAAATGGAAATGTGTTAAGTGTGACAACAATCTTCAATAATTTAGGCCAATAACTCGTTTACCCATTTGTAGCACTTTTTTTATAATGTAAATTACCAATGTAGCCTTTTTGAACGACATGAATGTTGTATAATTGTGTCTCGTCTTTCTGTAGGCACCAGGTTCATGCAAATTGGATGGGTATCCAATAAGATATGAGCAAAATTGCAAAGATACGTCAGATTTTAGCCAACAACCCTTTTACCCACTTACAATACAATTTGGTCCATGATAACGACTGATTTGGATTTTACCATCAATATAAGAGTTGTTAATAATTAAGTCAGTATTTCATAGCTTTAAAAATTATACTAATTGGGTACATATTTTGTGAGATACAGTTCAAATACATGAGTTGGGTCAAGCTAAGCGAAAGTTGTAGCCCGTTTCTATTGTATCTCAATTTTTGGCCCATAACATGTTTGATTTGGCTTTTCAACTGTTCTTCAAGTTTGTGTAAGATTGATTCATGTTACTCCAGGTTCAAGAATTTATTCATTTTGATTTCTACATTGAGAGTTACGTTCATGTTACCTAAACTTGTGCAAATAACATTCATTAATCACAATTTAAGGAGAACACTTTATTTCAAACTAAAAATACAAAAATTCTAAAATTAGTGACATTAAATGGTGACTGAATCTCTTAATAAATATACATTTTATGTGTTCATCACAGCCCCCAACCAGCTTATTGTTAGTCTCTAGCAATTCAAGTGTAAATAGAATATGCAAAACTACCTAAGCATTTCAAACAAAAAGTCAGTTCAAGATCACTGCTGCTATTATAGTGTTTTCAATTATAACTTCCAAAAATTGTGTATGTGTGTGAACTAAGCCGTAACCATCTTATCATAAATCACAATAGATATAGCCTTAAGAATTTCTCCAAGTAAAAGCCTCAACTCCATATCCTTACAAATGTATGACTGTTTAAAATGTTAGAATTTCTCTTGTGGAGTTGGAAAACAGTTCAGCGCTCAAGAAAAAGTCAATTTTAAGGACAGACATACAAACTAACATTGATTCAAAGATAGAAAAATCAATTGTTTAAAAATTAATTATTCTTAACATACGCCAGCTTTAGAACTTCAATTGAGTTGTGAGAATAATACAAATATAACTTGTCTTCTAAAATTGAATGAAGACATTATTAAACTGAATTGATTTTTTTTTTTTTGTATTTTACTTTTTTTTAATTATTATTATTTTTTAAGAATACAAAGAAGTATTACAAAAGTTTCTTACCAAAATATTTTATACACAAATGTAACCAATTTATTCCTCAATTTAAATAATATTAATCTAAACAAAAATTAATCAATTCAAAGGATCAATAAAGGTTTATAAGCTGTTTTCTCAACCTTTTTAGTTACTTACAAACGATATGTGAGATTAGAAAAATATATACTTAAACATGGGAATTCTCTTGGCTATATAAATTGAATCATCGGTCTTACCACAAAGCTTAGCATTGTGCTCAAAAAATATTTTGAAAGTCATTCTTTAGTAACCTAAATAGAAATAGTGACTTAACTTAAACAATTTTGAAATCATACCTAAGCAGAAAAGCAAATTCCTTTATACAAGAATTACCAAGACTACAAGCAATAAACAACAATACATGAAACATAAAACATAAAACAAAACAACAAAACAACAAAAAGTTAGTTAAAATGCGTTTCAAAAGTTAGAAATAAAACTCCTTACTCTGTCATTCTAATTTGACCTAGAATGCGTCCCAAAAGTTCAAGAATGAACTATTTACTCTGCCATTTTAATCAAATATCGAATCATAATTTTTTTTTTTATAATACAAAATGCAACTTGTGTCTACTATCGTCCCCCAAAACAAATGAAACATTGTCCTCAATGTTTAAATAGAAAGAGATAAAGTATAGGAGACATTACTTGAAACACCAGTTATTTGAAAGAAACAAACCTGAGAGACACTTAAGCAAATATAAACTAAAATGATGATGCTTATAAATAAATAAAACAAAGAAAAATTTACAAACGAAGTGTCAGATCCAATTTTCGCTTGTTAAGGTCCACTAACCAATCGATTTGAATTATTGCTGGGTCAGGTTCGTAGGTAACTGTCTATAATTTGTCAATCAATTCATCCGCATTGGTGGCAGAAATGAGGATCTGTCGCTCCGAATGTGAAATAAAATTCTATTCCACAGCTTGATCAAGAAAACAAAGTAAGAAATTAAAATAGTTATTAACATTCAACAAACCTATGAGTTTTTGGTGGATATTCAGCTGGCCCAAAAGGCAATTTGAAAAAAAAAATCCAAGATACCAAAACCAATTGGTAAAGCAATAAAAGCATCTTCATTGTAAAGCATTCTAGCTATACGTTCATGCATGGATGAGACTAGTAATTCTTCCCTTATTGTTTTTCCAGTCAAGTTTTCCATGGCTAAAACTGTAAGAATAATACATAAAACTTGACTTCCTCTTAAATGTGCAGCTGTTGACACACACCCCATTAACCCAAGGCTACCCCCTCTATAAATCAAATGAATTTTTCTCGTAGCTAAGTTTTTCCTAAATTGTTTACTGAATCTACAAACACTTTATTTCCCCCAAGACTAGATCCACAAAATACACATATATTTCAGAATTGTTGAACTGAGGTTTCCTGCATATCTACACTCACCTTTATCTCAATATATAAAAATGAAAAAAAAATGAGGTATTATATTTATAGAGTACCAAATGATAACAATGATTATGGTAACCCGACAGTTTGTCAGAAGAGATTTAAAAATAAAAAATAAAAATTTAAAAACAATAACCTACATGCATTATTTAACCAAAATATTTGAATTTAAGACATCTAAATGAGTAGCCATATTATTCATAAAATAAAGTTTGAAATTAAAACACATATATTTACAGATAGTTGTGATTGTAACTCACATATTTCCCTGGTTTTACGTCCAGTAATGACTCAAACGCTCTCTATGGGTTGGAGATAGGCTTCCTATCCAATTTTATTATAAATTGACAAACAGGGTCTTTTAGAGTCAGATTCGCGAGACTATACCATTGATGTTCATTTTTGAATTTATTTCATAAATCAAGAAGTTCACATTGCACGAGCCCACAGAGATGCATCTCAAGAGTTAAGAAGATATCATCCAAAGACTCCTTACTCAGTCCATCCTTAATGAACTAAATTTTGTCTTCTCGATTTCTAGATGCAAATCATAAAGAATGACAACTCCAGTTACAATTTCATCGAGCACATTTATGATAGACTTGTAACATTTTTGCTCATCACCTTTTGGCATAAGAGCTTCTTGCAAGACCAGACATAAAAGAGACAAAATCATTTGCAGACTCACCAGATAATCGAACATTGGCTTCAATTAACCAACGAATATCCACATGGATATTACTCAACATCAATAGCCTTAGTCTTTCACACCGTACTTTGTAAATCTTAAATAGAGCATTTTGAGGCAATAAAGGAAAACATTTTTTAAGGTTGGCAAGAATGCGATCTATTTTGAAAAGAAAGAAAAAAGATGAATGCACAGTTTGAGGGACAGTTTTTAGGGAACTGAGAAACCGACTTTAATAGACACAGTACTGTATCCGCCACTTGACAGGGAAATAAAATCACACTGAAGAAAAAAATAAAAAGAAGAAAATAAAGTAAAATAAAATGTGAAACAAAATAAAAGTAAAAATAAAAAGTCAAAAGATAAAATATAGACAAAATATAAAATATGGTACAGATAGATTAAACCTGATCAAGCATGATAGACAGTATCCATAAGAGGGATCTCGTCTAGGTACATAGAGTGGTCTACCTTTTCCACATAACTTTTCATCTGCTGCCCATTCACTTTAAAAGTTCGCCCATCAATAGGGTCTTTGATTTTGACAACACCATTAGGAAAAACGTGCCTTACCATAAATGGACCAGTCCATCGAGATCTCAATTTTCTAAGGTGTAAATGCAATCGAGAATCATAAAGATAGACCCGTTGATTTGGCTAGAAGTGTTTTCTTGAGATCTGTTTGTCATGAGCTGCTTTCATTTTAGCTTTGTAAATTCTGGAGTTGTCATATGCGTCATTTCATAGCTCTTTTATTTCTGACAATTGTAACTTTCTCTAGAGACCTGCAGCACTCAAATTAAAGTTAAAGGCTTTGACAGCCCAATAAGTTTTATGCTCTAACTCAATAGGTAAATACAAGTTTTCCCATAAACAAGGCAGTATGGAGATATTTCTAAGATGGTTTTGTATGCAGTGCGATATACCCATAATGGATCAGAAAGGCGTTGAGACCAATCTTTGCAATTCGAGTTAACCATCTTTTCTAAAATCTGTTTAACCTCTCTATTTGCTAGCTTGGCTTGTCCATTTGTTTATGGATGCTATACAGTGGAAACTTTGTGAAGAACTGTTGGATGATTTTAGTGTTATGACATTCATAACGCAACGGAATAGAAAAAACCAAAATTCTTTAATCTTTGTTTTCATTAGATAAAAACACTTTTTATCTAAGAATCTTATGAATATATGATTTTGATGTTACTGTAAATAAAATTTAATAAAACATACCTTAAATCCACGCAGAGTTTTCTTCTACCAAAAGATTCCAAACCAAGCCTCTTGTTTTTTTTTTCAGTAAAGGGAAGAGTGGGCTTCTTTATTTTATTTTTCTTCTCTTAAAGAAAAAAATACGTATCCTACGTTTTTCATATATTTCTTGTGTTTTATTTAGACTAGTCTTCTTATTTAAAAATAATAATAATTTAATTAATAACATTTAATAATTAAATTATTATCTCTTAAAAAGAGACCTAATTCATGTAAACCACATAGAGTCCTACTCTTTATGGTTAACGTATAATACCCAACATTTGAGCATTATTAGTCTTTTAATAAAAGAAAATTACTAAAATTAAAATCTTTTTGATAATTTCAAAAATTATCCTTAAAATTTTATTCATTTAATTTTTTAAATTAAATATTTAATTATATTTAGATAAGATCTTATCTATATTAATTAATTCTTAATTAATTAATTTTATCCAAATATAAAATATACATATTTGAAAACTATTTTCTGGACACAAACAATTTGTGTAATAACACAATCCTTTTTATTTGTTCACTGTAATAACGAAAGAGGTGGTATTGGGGACCCATGGACCTATAATTTTAAGCTCCAATAAATTTTAAATAATTAATTAAACTCTTTAATTAATTAATTTAATTTATTAATTCCAGTGTTATTCCACTAAAAACCTGAAATTGCACTCTTGAAACTATAGATATAATTTACTCAGAAAACTTAGAGCAGTCCATTGATTTAATCACTACATGCAATTTAACCCTCCATAGATGATTCATAATTAGAGCTAGGTTAATTATCAATTTACCCCTCTAATTATTTCTTTATCCTTAAGTACCATTAATTCATCAATGAACAGTTAATTTGTAACATTATTACAAATTGAGCGCTCTAACCGTTCAGTTCTAAAATTAACCCTTAAGAGAACCTTCTTTCTAACTTCCATTAGGAATGAATGGATTCTATATCTGTAAATCATATTCCCAACCGTTTATCTCACAATGCCACCAAAATACAAGTTTTTAATCCGTTCTTTAAACAAATCGTAACGAGAATTTCAAATGACATAATGACACAAACAGGAGTTTATGATCACTCAGGATTAAGGTTAATCAGCATATGATCATCGGTTGACGTTATTTGAATTCTTAATTAACAACGGTATTTTACATAAGAATTCAAATTACGTCTGGTCCAGTCCTATATAATCATATTATATATAGTGCATCCACCATAATGTCACTACATTAGTGATCCGGATAAGATTACTATATTTTAAATGTTTGTGGACCGCACTAATAATATTTAATTAGAGATCCCAAACTCTAATTAATTTATTACGGATTTTTCTGTTTATTATCCATAACTTTAATCCTCTTGTATATAAAAATTATATACTAAAGTTGTGATTACATAAATAAACAAGAGATTTTCTAATATTTTATGTCATAAAATTATGAACACTCATCAAGTATAAAATTGTAACTTTATTAATTTCATAAAAATAGTACAAGTACATGCTTTCAAGGCATTATCCCTAACAAAAACACCATACCTGCGTATCAAAGCTTCAAAAAAACGGTTACAGAAATGTGTTCTTTAGTCACTAATGATGACACGTGACGTACCGTACCTAGATAACACATTTTATTTTAAGAAATTTACCACAGTTATATTATCATTAGTACGACAAGCTACAGTCTCCACCCATTTTGATACATAGTCAACAGCTAAAAAGATGTAAAGGTAGCCAAAAGATGAGGGAAAAGGACCCATAAAATCGATACCCCAATAATCAAATATCTCAATAATAAGAATAAGGTTAAGAGGCATCATATATCTTCGAGATAAAGTACCTAACTTTTGACATCTTTCACAGGAACGAAAAAAATTATTAGTGTCTTTGAATAAAGTGGGCCAGTAAAGATCACACTGTAAAATTTTCACAGCTATCTTGTTTATAGAAAAATGACCACCACAAACAGCACTATAGCAAAAATTTAAGACACTAAAAACTTCACCTTCATAGTTGAATTCTTAACCTTCAAGTCTGAGAGCAGAAAAAAGGAAATTTTTAAGGGAAAGAATAATAATAATAATAATAATAATGATTTTAGAAGTTAAAATAATTTCTCATCCAAATAATGTATACCCTATAGCTTTAAAAAAAATATAGATATGGTTGAAATGTGAATATTATGATATAATTAGTTGTCGGTTTAAAAGATTTGGTTAAGATTCCACTTTTTTTTTTTTTAGACTGAAGATGAGATATAAAATAAGAATCTCTACCATAAAAATCAGATACAAAATCCTTTACTGCCGAACTACAATCACTCTCATTACTTATTCTCGTTTAATTGACTTGTATAATTTTACTTTCTTTCTTGGTGAAGGGTTAGAGAATAAGTATTATCGATATTCAAATATTCAAAGTCGTTGTTAATTATCCTTAAATATTGAAGTGAATGTATGCCATTAGAGATTCATTATGATAACATTACTGAGAGTACTATAATTTCACCTCTTACCAAGGAGGAGCTATGCGGGGTGGACTTACATTAATGTCTAAAGATGGTCGTGCCCTCGAGTTTTAAAAATATTTTTAATTCAAATCACAAATAGAAATTGTTATGTTTATATATTTATAATTATTCTCAATAAATTTTCATACCTTAAACATGTAAAATAAATTATTTACGTATTGTTATCATTGCAGGCAAAATGAAAATATTAAAAAAAATTAATGGTTTGTTTAATACCTAAATAAGGGTATTCTGAAAAAAAAAAAAGATTTGAGACAATTTTGAGAGTCTCAAGAGGAGCAATGTGCTTAATTAGAGAAAAGAATGGAATTTTTTTGATAAAATAGAAATATATGGGACAATTGTGATAATAAATAGATGGAGTTCGAAATTTCGGCTCGCTTTGAGTCCTAATGTGGCTCCATCTCCACTCTTTATAACCCCGTCAAGATGTAACAATTAGGATTGGGCACTGGTTTGATTAATCAAAAAATTGAACTAAAAATTTCAATTCGATTTAGTTTTTATAATAAAGAACCGATTGGTTTTATCAAAACAGAATTAATCAGTTCAAATCAATTTTCGGTTTAGTCTTATTTAAACCGCACCGAGTTAAAAACTGAATCCAAAATTTTTAAAAAAAATTAGTATTTGGCATAACTTATCTGTTCAAATCGATTTTCAGTTTAATCCTATTCAAACCGCACCAAGTTGAAAATCGAATCCAAAATTTTAAAAAAATTAGTATTTGGCATAATTGATTGGTTCAAATCGATTTTCGGTTTAGTCCTATTCAAACTGCACCGAGCTAAAAATCAAGTCCAATTTTTTTTTAAAAAATATTAGTATGTTTTCTTTTAAATAACATGTATCTAACATCTATATCATGAAATCAAGTGATAGCTCAGTGGGTATAAGGCTTTGTGGTTGTTTAGAGGTCTTGATCATATTTATTTCCTTTTTTTGTTTAGTCTATTCTTGGGTTCGATTCTTTGGTTGGTTATCATATTTATTTCCTTTTTTTGTTTAGTCAATTCAACACATTGTCATGTAGTTTAATTTAAATAAATAGAGATGAAACCTATGTTACAAAATTAGTAGATAACAGATTTAATTCAACACATTATCAAGTAGTTTAGTTTAAATAAAATTGAGATGAAACTTATGTTACAAAATTAGGTAACAGATTTGACATATAGCTTTGGTGTTGATTTTGAAGGGTATGGTTGGAGTCATGTTGGCAAATTGCCTTTTCTTTCTTTTTTTTTTATTCAAATAAAAAATAATGATTCTAGTTGTCAAGAAATGCTACACTTCTTAAATAATATTTAAAAAAAATTATTTTAAATTAATGTGTCAAGTAATGTTATATTTATCAAATAATATTTAAAAATAAATTATTTCAAATTGACGTGTCAAATAATGCTATGTTTCTCAAATAATATCTAAAAATTATTTTTATCTCAAATTGACATGTCAAGTAATGCTACACTTCTTAAATAATATCAAAAAAAATTATCTCAAATTGATTTATCAAATTAAATTTGAAATTATAATATTTAACATAATTAGAATTGAAATTTGATTTGGAATATAACATTTAATGTAAATGAGATTAAAATTAGAATTTGAGTTATAATATTTAATGTAATTGAATTAAAATTATATTTGAAATTATAACATTTACATAATTGAAATTCAATTTGGATTTGAAGTTATAACATTTAACATAATTACAATTGAAATTGGATTTCAATTTATAACATTTAACGTAGTTGAAATTAAATTTAAAATTGAATTTGGATTTATAACGTTAATGTAGTTTAAATTAAATTTTAAAATTGGAATTGAAATTATAACATTTAACATAATTGAAATTAATATTAAATTTGAAATTATAACATATAACGTAATTGAAATTACAATATTTTACGTAATTAAAATCAAAATTTAATTTAGAATTATAACATTTTACATCATTAAAATTGAATGGTTGAATTAGAATTATAATATTTAACGTAATTGAAATTGAAATTAGAATTGGACTTATAATATTTAACATAATTAAATTTAAAATTTGAATTGAAATTATAACATCTAACATAATTGAAATCAAAATTAAAATTGCAATGATAACATTTAACGTAATTGAAATTAAAATTAAAATTTAGATTATACCCTTTAATTTAATTAAAATTAAAATTATAATTATAATTATAACATTTAGCGTAATTGAAATCGATATTATAATTAAATATAATATTTAACGTAATTAAAATTATAATTGGTAATGTTACACTTCTCAATAATATATAAAAAAATTATCTTAAATTAATGTGTAAACAATGTTACGTTTCTCAAATAATATTCAAAGGTTATTTTTGTCTTAAATTAATGTGTCAAGTAATGTTTCACTTCTCAATTAATATCTAAAAACTATTTTTATTTAAAATTGATGTATCAAATAATATTATATTTTTTAAATAATATTTAATTTTTTTATTCTCAAATTGATGTGTCAAATAATACTACACTTTTTAACTATTTGATAAATAATTTTTTTTAATTCATTAAAATAATTAAATAAATCTGAATCCATTAACTAAATACAAAGTGATGTTATGATCTAAAATTCAACTTAAAATTTTCATTTCAGTCGATTTTAACCTATTCCAATTCTTTGAAACTGATCGATCGGGTTCTCCACCCCATATTTACCCGGCCCCAGTAACAATAAATAAAAAATTTCAACACTACACCAACCATATAAGCTATATGTAACCCACATCACAAAAAACTATTCAATAAATTTATACGGAATACAGCTGTTAGTTTTAGCTCCCACCACAAGGAATCCAATGCTCTTGGGCACACTTTTCAAGGCTCGACTCAGCCCACTCATTTTATAATCATATGCTTCACATAGCAAATCCAAAACCTAAAGCCAAACCTCAGCAAGCAACCCTCCACTCTCTCAGATGATCCGCCGACGACAAGGATTCTGACATTCGTTGGTCATCCATATGCGAGTAACCGATCTAGGGTTTCATCCTGGCGTTGTAAGCCATGCAAGTTTTTCTTCGCTACAACAACGAGCATCAAAATATCGTCTCATCAAGTACGACAGTCGTTCATCCAAGACAATTCTCCTCTAATGAATTAAAAGCCTTTTTCTTTCGCACATCTATAATCATGATCATGTGGAAATATGCCTATAGAGAAAGGTTTTTTTAGTTTAACGGTGAGAGATTGTTTTGGGTGAAACGGGTGTTGTACCAGATAGACGATTTTTGGTGCATTTTTTGTAGAGGAAGAACTTTTGTTGCTTATGACCCTAGGTTGAACATAGATTGATGTTTGATGTCCGGAAGCTGAAATTAATGTTCGGGTTTCCTTGAATACTTAGTATCTCCTCTTTCTCAGCAAAAGCTATGTGCTGCTGAGTTAGTGCCTTTGTTTTGACTGTGCTGTTGAGTTAGTGATTGGGCAACGACCTAATTGTGAGGTAAGAAAGGGATTGCAGGATTTAATTTATTTTGTTAGTGCCTTTTGTTTTTGTTTGTTTATGCTTGATGTTTGTTTGTTGATAAATAGTATCTATTTTATTGCTCTCTATTGAGGGAGAAAAATGAGAATGTATTTCACACAAATTATTGTTGAGTTTGTTTGCTTGCTGTTGAGTTTGTTTGTTTGCAGGATGCTCACTTTCGTAGAATCATATATTTCACACAAATTATTGTATTAATTGTGAGTTATTAGATGTATAGAAATTTAACAATTGAGAATGTAATTACTACGTTATTAAAACAGACAAAAGATGCAATCTCAACGATCTATAATATATCAATCCAACTATTTAAAATCAATGTAAAAATTAGTGTTAAAAAAACGAAGACTCTTGAACTTAGCCTATATTGGTGGCAATTGCATCAAAAGAATATTTAAATGTAATTTAAACGGCATGAAACACTAGTCAACGGCCTTGCTTTACCCTGAAGATGATTACGTTGGTCTCCAAATTGTTTATCTTTTCTCTCTCCCAAAATTTGGACAATTTTGACGGCCAAGACGAGCTTAAAGTTTCAAAATCTGTGTGTTTGAGGTAACAAGACACAAAGTCTATACGTATAGAGCCAATGATTATGCTCTAATACAAGGTTATTGGCACACAATATAGTGAAACAGCCATACAAACACCCAACATAACAAGATACAAAGTATATCAAGGCATTAAGAAAATAAAAATAAAAAAGCCGGGGCATAGTCTAATAGTAAATTAGGTGTTTGTCATGTAAGCTACCCATATTTGATACTAAGTGGAGTAAAAGGGCAAAAAAATTTGTGCTTCGGCATTCTCCCTTACCTTTTAAAAAAAAAAGTATATTAAAAAATCAAAAAAATCAATGACACGGATAAATAAGAGAAAATGCAAAAATTGGACTCACCATAAACACACAAATATACGTGACTTAATAATTTTTTTTACATTTATGGTAAATTAGGATTCGAGCCTCTTTTTAATTTTTTATTACAAAAAATCATACTTGAAATTACAATGATTATATAGCAACAATTTGGTGCCCAAAAGGTCTATTTTAGAGCTCACACAAAACTCTTTTTATTTTTCTCTCAAATTTGGCACACACTAGATCCTAAAAATGGAGGGGTTATATTTATAGAAGTAGCCAACGTCGCAGCATTGGCAACAAATCAATATAGTGTTGTAGCATTGGTAATTTTGTCTTAGGTGCCGCAGCTCCCAAACCTGGGGAACTCATCCCCTGTGCTTTGTCACTAAAAACCATTCCGAACATGTCCATCCATCCAAACTCAGCCCTGTGACACATCCTTATTAGTTCCAATTTAAAACCAAACTTATTCAACATTTTGAATCACCAATCAATAAATTTTCTCCTTGATTCAAAATCCCCAAGAACATATCCAAGATCCATCCACATTCATCACACACTCAATTACTTTAGCGACGATCCAGTTAATTCACACAGACTTAACTTAGTGACTTCAGTCTCTAAAGATATGAATGCTTCTTGCTTAAAGTAGTTCAATTGTGATCACTATTGTCACTCTTGACTTCACAATCACAATACCTCAGTGACTGAAACTTATCCTTGCCAATAGCTGCCTTACATTCTCTTACGACCTTTATCACTCCGATGAGAACTACAATGCTATCTCTCAATATGCCCTTCCTCAACAACACATGTCAAGGCACTATTGGCTTGCACTCCTTCAACAACATATGTTAAACTTTTCTTGGACTGCACTCCCATAACAACACATGTTGAGCCACTCTTGGCATTCCATCAATAACACATATTGATCTTCACACAACATTACCAATAAGCATAAACAAACTGTTGCGTTTCTCACCCTTTATTACCCTAATAGATCCATTGGCTACTGTCACTAATCCTTCCTCGACCTTGAATGAACAACTCTTTTGATTTAGCATTCTTAAGGATATCAAATTCTTTCTAATTCTAAGAACATGCCTTACATTCAGTAACTCCCTAACTTTTTTATCATGTACTTTTATCCCTACACTACCAACCTCTATAGCTTTACAATCCATATCACTGCTAGTTAACACTTTGCAATCATCAATGGATAATAATTGAAAAATAATGACCTGTCATGAAACATGAGAAAACTGCTACCATAGCAAGTATCTACTCACTAGTACTCTTCTCATTTGAAGCTACCAATGTTTCTACAATTTTGTAGTCTAACTCATAGGCTATTGCAGCATCAGCTTCTATTGATTTCTTACCCTTTCAATTGGCTCTCTTTTATAAACAATCCCTTATCCAATGTCTTTCTTTTCTATAAAGAAACACTTCTTGAATTTTCCCTTTAGTTTTGATCTTGAACTACTCTTCTGCAATCTATCTCTATACTCAAGCTTTCCCCCTTGCAGTTAACACAACTAGACTACCAAGATATAATTTTTTTTCTAATTTCTTTGAATTTAATGAGGTTTTAACATCTATCATTGTTAAAATCTCCTTGTCATAAATGGGTGTATCCATAAAGTGCTCACAACTTGAAGGTAGAGAACACAATAAGATAATTGCTTTATCCTCATCATAAATCTTAATGTCGATTATCTCAAGATCAATGATAATCATATTGAATGTATTAATATGGTCTTTAATCGAAGTTTCCTCAGTCATAGACAACTAATACAACTTCTTTTTATATATAGACAATTCGTCATGGACTTCACCATGTATAATTCATCAAACTTTTTTCAAAGACCAATCGACAAACTCCCTTAACACCTCATCATTCAATACTATAACTATTGCACTATGGGCTCTCTTTTGAATCGTTTTATTATGTCTATCTTGGATGTTTTCAGCCTATCACTATCATTATGAGTCTCCTTAAGGGTGTAATCAAGCCTTTGACTCACCAATAGAGCTATCACCTTAACTTTTCATAGATTAAAATTATTTTACCCATTATTTTTCTCAACATCATACTTTTATGTTGCCATAATCATTAACAAACCACCTATAAGGTTTTAATACCAGTTTTTTGAGGTAACAAGACATGCAGTCTATATATATATAGCCAAAGACTATGCTCTAATACCAGTTTGTTGGCACACACAACGCACATCGAAAGCAATCATGCACACAACGCAATGAACCCACCAAACAAACACCCAACACAATAAGATATGAAGTATACCAATGAATTAGAAAGATCAATCATACAAACACACAGATATACGTGGTTCAATAATTTACTTACGTCCACAGTGAATCAAGATCCAAACCTCTCTTATTACTCTTCGATTACAAGAAATTACACTTGGGATTATAAGGATTATAAAGTAGCAATTTAGTGCCTAAAGGGTTTATTTTAGAGCTTACACAGAACTCTCTCTATTTTTTTTCTCTCAAATTCGACACACCCTAAACTTAAAAATAAAGAACAACAAATCAATCCAATGCTGACAGTTTTATCTCGAACGCTGTGGTGCCCAGAACCTAAAGCCGCAACACCCAAACCTATGGAACTCATCCCCTATACTTCACCACTAATGATCATTCCAAACCCATCCATCCGTTTAAACTTAACCTTATGACACATTCTTGTTGGTTCCGATTCAAAACTAAACTTATATAATATTTTGAATCACCAATCTACACAATAGTTCTTACAGATTAAACATAATGTGATAACTTCTTTTTAAAAAAAAAAAATTATTAACTGAGTCTTAAAAATTTACTTCACTTATAAAAAATTTCAAATATTTTTCTTAGACTCCACTATTACAAAAATAATGTTTAAAGTGTAGTATTTAAAGTAATAAAATAAATTTTATTAAATATAAAATTATTTATCATAATTAAACACGTCAATTTGTTTTCTTATCTCAAAAAAGTCCTTCGAACTTTTTTTTTTTAAAGTCGGGACTAACCAATATATCTAAATTGATAATTTTCTTTTAAAAATAAAAAATTCTCATGGCTGTACTTTTAGTGAAAACTATTAACTCAATTAACGGAACGAAATGTCTATCATATATATGTTAATATTTCAATTTTTTAATTTTTGCAACGGAACAAAATGTCTATCATATATACGTTAATATTTCAATTTTTAATTTTTGCATCTCTTGTGATGCGATATTAATTAGTCAGAATTAGCACATAATTTTAAACAAAGTAAAAAATGTTATAATAACATTAAAGAGTTTGTAAAAATACTAATCATCGTATAAATGCCTGTTACATATAAAAAAAAATAGTGTTACACTTTGAATTGATCAAGTCATCAAAGAATGAAAAAGAAATTATGCTTATTATAACTTCTTCTACGTAGCAATTAATTGACCAATGAAATAGTCAAATCAATCAAAATGATGGACTTGAAACATAAATTGAATTCAATTTCAACTTTTGCCTACACATATATACACAACCGACCTTCAAATAATGTTACAAAAATGCCATCACAAATCTCAAGGTGTTTATAAAAAAAAAATGGAGCTTCAACATTTCAGCCACAATCATCGATTAATCTTCAATGACATGCAAAATATCGATGATGCAAAAATCTGCTGCGGTGCATTTGGGGAATTTCTATTCAATGGCCCTAGCTACAGTTGCGCTGAGTGCAAATATTTCCTTCATAGAAGCTGCGCCGAGCTACCCAATGAGATCAATCACTTCCTTCACCTTGGTCATCCTCTTACTCTGATTGCAGAATTTGATAGCTATTATTATTGTCATTTCTGCACTGATCTTGCTGATGGTTTTATATACACTAGTTTGCAATGCAACTTCAATATTGACAGCACTTGTTCTTCGCTGCCGCGGGTTTGTAAATCCGAATGCCACCAGCATCCGATCACTCTCCATATGAATCCCAGATCAGCTTCAACTTTTTCTTCTCCCACGGAAGAATCTGAGACTGATCAGATCCGTGTTTGTCAACTTTGTAACGTTAAGTTAGCACAAAATTGTGCCTTATATTATTGTACGACATGTAGTTTCGTAGCACATTTCTGGTGCGTTCCAGAGGAGAAAGATAATCCAACCTTCAATGAGGAAGATAAGGATTATGAACCTATTAATTAGCAAGTGTAAAGCTAAGCAACATCAGTAAAGAGATGATTGTATTGCTTCTACTTCTCCTATTGTTTGTTTTCCCCTTCAGCTTTTGTTATTATTGATAGAAAAATTGATAAGCTCTAATATTGTGAGAATATCGGTACCGTATTTGTAAACAGTATTTATATAAATAGTAACTATATAAACAGTACTCTATTACTGTTATACGATCCGAACCACTTGGATTCAAACATATTGATAGGAATTTATGAGATGATTGAAAAGATAATATATTTGAAGGTTTATGAGAGATATACTTTGAAGGATAGAGGAAAGTTTTATTATAAAAAGGAAGGGATTATATAACTTTGGAGGAGGTTTGTTAGCTAATTTCAGTTTACTGGAATATGGAATATATCACACACCCCCTACTTATATTTGCAGCCATCACCTCTTACTTCTAAAAAATCTCACCTAACTCCCACAATTGTTGACTTATTACAAAATATCTTGTAAATATTCAAACATTTCTAGAATTCTTTGACATTTATTACAAACGTTTCTATAATTTTTTAGATAATTATAGATTTGTCTAGATATTTGAGCCTCCTTTCTAGAAAGTGCATAAATTTCAACACTTCTCCTTAATGCACTTTTGATGAACTCTTAGCATTTCTCGCAGTAACTCGAACTTTGGCCTTGGAAAAGCCTTGGTGAAGATGTCTGCAATTTATTCTTTTATTTTACAATACTTGAGTTCAATCTCTTTGTTTGTCGACACCTCTCTTAAAAAGTGATGCTTGATTGTAATATACTTGGTCTTGCTGTGGAACACTAGATTTTTTGCCATGGCTATTGTAGACTTGTTGTCATAAAATATTTCTATAGCTTCATTCATTTTTTTCTCCAATGTCTTCAAATATTCTTCTCAACCATATTGCTTGACAAGTTGAGCTTGTTGCTGCAACGTATTCCGCTTTAGTTGATGATTGTGCCACTGTTGCTTATTTCTTTAATGACCAAGATAACACACCAAACCCGATAGTGAAAGTATAACCTGATGTACTTTTCATGTCATTAACAAATCTTGCCCAATCACTGCAATATATCCAATTAGTTTTGAGTTTGGAGTTGACTTGTACTAAATCCCAAAATCCATTGTACC
Source organism: Ailanthus altissimus (assembly GCA_946807835.1). Taxonomy (NCBI): domain Eukaryota; kingdom Viridiplantae; phylum Streptophyta; class Magnoliopsida; order Sapindales; family Simaroubaceae; genus Ailanthus; species Ailanthus altissimus. The sequence goes on from OX327709.1 coordinate 1,565,945, forward strand.
TTGTAGATATCTTAGAATCCACTTTATTACTATATAGTGAACTTGAGATAGTTCCTATATAAATCTTGAGAGAAGACTGGTAGTATACATGATGGCTAAATGAGTTAATGTTAGATATAGTAAGCCCTCAATCAAACTTCTATAAAGGGATCCATCAGCCTTCTCCAACCCATCTTTCATTTTAAATTTTTCACCAGCATCTAAAGGTGTAGCTACAACATTGCAGCCGAACATCTTGAATTTCTTTAGTAAATTTTCTATGTACTTCTTTTGGCAAATAAAGATTCCTTCTGGTTCTTGACTTATTTCAATACCAAAAAAATAATGCATTAACCTAAGATCTGTCATCTCAAATGTCTTTATCATGTTTTTCTTGAATTCTTGCAATATATTTTTATTGTTTCCTATGTAGATGAAATCATCCACATATAAAAAGACAATGAGAGTACTTAAATCATCTTGGGTCTTGATGTATAGTATTGGCTTACTTTTGCTATTCGTGAAACCTGAATCCATGAAGTAGTTGTCTATGCGACTGTACTAGGTTCAAGGTGCTTGTTTCAATCCATATAGAGCCTTTTTCAGTTTTAAAACTTTTTCTTCACTGCCTTGTTTCACGAACCCTTGTGGTTGCTCTACATATACTTCTTCTTCTAGCACACCATTCAAGAATGCTAACTTTACAACAAGCTGATAAATTTTCCACTCATTTTGAGTTGTAAATACCACAAGCGCTCTTATAGTGTCTAGCCTTACTACTAAAGTAAAAGTTTCATTGTATTCGATGCCTAGTTGTTAAGAGTAGCCTTTTGCCATAAGCCTTGCTTTGTATTTCTGAATTGAGTTATCTAGATTGATCTTAGCTTTGTACACCCACTTGAGGGTACTCCACAAGTCCCTATGTTTGATTCTTTTCAATTGTCTCAATCTCTTCTTCCATAGCATTCCTTCATATTTTTTGTTTTGCTGCTTCTTCAAAGTTTTTTGGTTCCATAGTAGAGAAATTGTATGTCTCATATATGTCTTTAAGTTCTCTAACTCTTCTTGGTGGTGACTCAAAAGATGGTTTATCTTGCCTTGTTGGTGATGCTAGAGGCGTTCTGGAAACTTCTGATTCTATCATTTCACCTTTATCTTTTTCTGTAATACCCTTCCTCTGGTTTGTTGGTACTGTAATGCTTCTTTGCTCGACCTTCTCTTCATTCCAGTTCCATGAACAGTTCCATAAAGCTGACTCATCAAACTCAACATCTCTACTAATTATCAATTTCTTAGTTTTTTTATTATATATCTGGTAGCTTCACGGATACATAAATTAATTTTAAATTCTGATAATTCCTGTTAAAAAGCATTATATTTTCAATCGTTGAAGTATTTTGTAATATCATACTTCCTGTAAGAGAAGGCTTTCACTTTTATTTTTAAGAAAGTTTGATATAGTGCTACAAAGATATGGGTGCTTCTTGATAAAAGCATAGGACCCTTCTAAAGAAGTATTTTGATATTGTGCTTTCAAGAAAGAATGCTCACTAGGCACACAACCCTTCTAAGTATTTTTTAAATTTGTAAATAATTCTTTCCATTTTTCTATACTTTTCTATTAGGCAACTCTTTCTAACCATTCTACCTTAAATTAAAGGATTCATATACTCGTCCTAGTACATAACTTAACTAGAATAATATACTATGTATTTTAAATCATTATGTAATAACTTTTACTTAGTAATAATTAAAACATCTGCTTGAGCTTCTAAGATGAGTGGCCTTTTAGTACTCAACCCTCCTAATGAAGGCTTTTTTTATGGATGCTTTCCTATAGAGAACAAGTTAGTGTTGTTATTTGTATGATAAGCATATGAAATTTTAAAAAGTTAAGTAAATAGATAATATATTTGATATTTCCCTAGTTTTGTCAATAACTGACTCTTATAGGTTTCATTTGTTATTGAAAATCCTATTGAGATAAGTAATTTGGAGGGTCTTGTCTTCTTTTCTAGAGCAAAATCATAGAGAGGAAGTAAAATGATAACTAGTGTAAGCTCAGGTTAGGGAGAGAGTTTGAGGAGGAGATATCTCTATCTATCTCGTGAGCTATCACTGAGAACTTTGCTGTTATATTTTTGGCATATAAAGATTATTCAAGTGAGTCATCCTTGGATTTTAGGATGGTTCATTCCCTTTGATGCTTGTATCCATGGAATTTGTTATTTGAATCTAGATATTTGATTGATTCACATGCTTCTAAGGTAATGCATAGACCCCTCTAAAGAAGTCTTGCTAATGGTGCTTCCTAAGTGAAAGTGTGATGCCTATTAAAGGAAGTCCTTCTGATAATACTACTTTGGTAAAAGCATTAAGCCTTTCTAGAGAAGATTTTTTGTGCTTTCAAGGGTAGCCTACAATACGTGACCTCTGAAAAAAAGTATCTACTATTTTTAGAAAAAATAGCCTAAAGCAAACAACCTTTCCAGTAAGTCTTTTATACTTTTAAAGATGGCCTATAAAATAGGACCGTTGAAAAGATCTAATGCTTCCGAGAAAAATGGCCTAGGGTACTCGATCTTTTTAGGAAGTCTTTTTATGCTTTCAATGGTAGTCTAAGGCACATAACCGTTGGAAGGATCTGGTGCTTCCAAAAAAGGTGGCCTAGGGTACTTGACCTTTCCAATAAGTCTTTTTGTGCTTCCAAGGGTGGCCAAGGGCACATAACTTTTGGAAGGATTTGATACTTCCGAAAAATGTGACCTAGGGTACACAACCTTTCCAAGAATTCTTTTTGTACTTTCAATGGTGGCCTAAAGTGCACGACCCTTGGAAGAATCCGATGCTTTTAAAAAATATGGTCTATGGCACACAACCTTTCCAAGAAGTCTTTTTGTGCATCTAATGGTGGCCTAGAGCATACAACCCTTGGAAAGATCTTGTGCTTCTAGGAAATGTGTCCTGGGACATACGACCTTTCTAAGAAGTCCTTTTGTGATTCTAAAGGTAGTATAGGACACACGACCTTTAGAAGGATTTGGTGCCTTTGAAAAAGGTAGCCTAAAGAACACAACATTGCCAAGAAGTCTTTTTGGGATTCTAAAGGTGGCTTGGGACACACAACTCTTGGAAGGATCTGGTGCTTCTAAAAAATGTGGCCTAAGGTACCTAATCTTTCCTAGAAGTCATTTTGTACGTCTAAGGGTGGCATAGGGCACATAACCCTTGGAATGATCTAATGCTTCTAAGAAATATGGCTAGGGACACGACCTTTTCAGGAACTCGTTTTTTGCTTCCAATGATGGCCTAAGGCACATAACCTTTGGAAAGATCTGATACTTCTAAAAAAAGTGGCCAATAGCACACGACCTTTATAGCAAGTCTTTTTGTGCATCCAAGAATGACCTAAGGCACATGACCTTTAGAAGGATCTAATCCTTCTGAAAAAAGGTGGCCTAAAGCAAATGACCCTTTTAGGAAGTCTTTTTAGGCTTTCAAAGATGGCCTAAGGCACACGACCCTTAAAAGGATCTAATACTTCTAAAAAAAATATGGCCTAGGGCACACGATTTTTCCAAAAAGTCTTTTTGTGCTTCAAATTACGGCCTACGATACATAACCCTTATAAAGATCTGATGCTTTCAGGAAAAGTAGCCTAAGGCTCCTGACCTTTCCAGGGAGTCTTTCATAAAGATCTGAATAATGGTTTATAAATGATGCATAACCTACTAAATGATATGTTCAAAATAAAAACTTCTTCTATCCAGAAGTTGACTTATGTGTCCTAGGTTGCTTGGGTTATTTGTTAAAATCGTCATTATAGTCTTTTGGGTTTTATTATTTTAGTCGAAATTTGACTAAGTATCCATTCTTCATGAGGGCGTTTATTTGGCCCTTTAAGGATCTACATAAACTATTGTTATGTCCTTCTCATTGTAGACGGCACAATGTTTAGTTTGGATTTGTTGATCCTCATGTGATGAAATTGGTCTTGGTCTTCTAAAGACTCTAGAATTCTTGTATTCTAACTAAACCATTTCTATCCATGTATTTCGGGATGAGAAGCTATGTTAATTTTTTTCGTTAACCCTCTCTTTCATCTTCTTTCTGTGTCATGATCATGCAAGCCTTTTTTTCATCATGGCTTCGCCCTCTTCTTCTCATATCTATTGTTCGCATTTTTGGTTAATTAGTTTGAAAGAAGTAAAGTTAATTTAAACTAGATACTTATAGTAGGGGATGGAATGCCTAACTACTTTCTTATAGGCCTAGGTAGCTGTTTCTGAATCGCAACTTCCTAATTAGCTAGTTCTCTATTAAACCTATTGATAAAACTATGGATTGATTCATTCTCCTCTTGTTTCATTAAGAATAGGTCGAATGTGGTTTTTCTGGCTTCTTGTTTCGGATGTACTAGCTAATGAATTGCTTAGTTAGTTCCTCAAATTGGGAGATATAATTTTGCTTCAAACTTAAGAACTAATTTTAGGCAGACCCTTTTAAACTTAAAGGAAAAGCCAAACACTTCAAAGCTCTATTGTATGCGTGCATAATCATTCATGCATTAAAGTAGAATCTATATTCTTCGGGATCGCAAATCCCGTCAAATATATAGAAATTCGGAACATTAAACTTCTATAACTCTCTCTACTTATCTTGTTATTTTGATGAATAGATCCTAGTTTACCTTTTTGTCGAGGTTGAACCGTCCTCTAAGGATCCAATTTTGTGTCTCTTATTATAAATTTTTTTTACTTCTTTAAATATATAAGCTCTTATATCGTCTTTTTCTTCCATTTTAGGAACTTCGGGAATCAGTACCTAAATACTATTTTGGATTTTTAACTTTTTTGAAACTTTTTTAGAAGTTAAGATTTTTATTGGCAGGGTATTTTGATTTTTAAGAGTTGTTCTTCAAAGCTGTCTTCCTGGTCTATACTCCCTTAATATCATGACTTTGTTTCAGAGTTCTCAATTTTCATTTCGGTATTTGTCAACTTTGTCCATTAGTTGCGTAAAGAAGGCGGTTACACCTGGTTAGAGCTCATCGTCAGGAGCGCTAGTTCAAATGAATCAAATTGCTCTCCCTGTGTGTTTTCCAAGTTAGTTCGGTTATTTAGTTATAGAGTCATGTTTGTTTTAACTAGTTGATTGATATTTTAATGGAAGAGAGCTTTGTATCTTATGATAAAAAAAGTCATTTATAACTTTCCCACAAATATATAAGCTCTTGTGGAGTCATGTGGCACCAATTGCATATTAATCTATATTGTTATTTTTATTAATTATGTGATGAATGGTTACGCCCAATAATTCATGGTTAGATATTTGTATTTTTTCTTGGAAATTGTAACAAAAATAAATAATATCACAAATTTCCCTCTTGGTTAGATTAAATTTAATTATTTTTATTATTTTATTGTAATTATAATTAAAAAAAAAGAAAGAAAAAACGAGACAAAAGAAGAAATTGGAAAAGCCATGCACGCTACCACTGCGGCGTGCATGGCTGCTCGTTGCTGCAGCAGCGGCGTGCATGGTCGCTCGTCGCGACAGCAGTAATGCTCGGCACCTACGGCAACAAGTCGCGGAGGAAACAATGTTGGTGGAGATGGGCGGCGAAAAAACTGGCGACGAAGCTATAGTTTTTTCAACTGTCCACGCAGCCGTTTTGGAAGGCATGACGGCGGTTCTCAATAGGGAAAGATGGTCGGCATCGTCTGAAGCTGGCATTCTCCTAAGCATTGTTCGATAGCTGGACGAGTGGCCGGAATCGCTGCCAACGATCGGCGACAGAGGGCTGCGCGGTGCTATGTGTTGTGATGGAATTAGGGTTCATGTGGATAATATCACACAACCCCCTCTTTGTTATAAATAATTCAGGTTTTGGTCAAGAAATTTGTATTTTATACAAATAGACCTTTAAAAATTTGTCAATTATGCAAATAAGCCCTAACATAATTATTTTATTTCACTCAGCCCCCTCCACAACTTGGATAATCATAATTTGGTTAGAAAACTTTGAGATACTTATTAATAGGTCCCTAAATTTGACCAAATTTTATTTTTGGACTAATTTTTTGTATTTAGAAATTCAAAGTTAGCCCAAAATTGTTTTTATTTTGGTTCAATTTTATAAAATTTTATTTGGGCTATTTTATTAAAATCATTGAGTCTAAAAAATATTTTCATTTAAATTTTTTTAAGAAAGCCCAAAAAAATTTTAAAGTCTAAAATAAATCCAATTTATTTTTTAAATAAGTTGACCAAAGAAAATTAAAAGGCTCAGAATTCAAGCCCACAAAAAGAGACAAGTACAGGAGGTAACATTATAGAAGAGCCCAAGTTAACTTCAAGGAAGACTTTGAAGAATTTAGGCTTAATTTCTAATATTTTTCTTTTTAGAAAAAATCATGAATTATGGGCTATTTATTTATCTAGTTAATTAATTGGATCAATAACATGTCATATAGATTAAGGGTGCCACATTCACATGTCCATGCATAAAATATATCATATTGTATGACATTAATGTTCTAATAAGATTAGAATAAGATTATTGTCATAATTTTAATATTATATTAATTTATTATTTAACGTGACCTTATTAATTATTTTATGAAAATAAAATTAGATATTAATGAGTAGAATGTCATTTTATAAATTAATTAAAAACTCTAAGAATTAAAATATTGAGTGAGAGAGGGCTTTAGGCATAAAACCTATGGCCTCCATTATTAGTCCTATAGTAAGATAGATGAATGTCTTGCCTCAAATCTTGTGAGCTCCCTACAGAAGGTATTAATCAGAACTAGTTACTAGATAGGATTGTCCTAAAAAAATAAGATCCAATATAGGACTCATGTGAAACTGACTATCCTACGGTGGCTTTTTTAATTAGAAAATATAAATAATTGAAATAATTGTTGTACACTCAACTTAGGTTAATTGATATCCTCCTTACGGAGTTCTTGTTAAGTAAATCTAAGGGCCAAAGAATCGATAGTTTACTATTATTTGATATGAGATATCTAGATAATAATAATAAATTAGTACTAGTCTGATTTATGACAGATACGACCACTCTACGGAGACGTATTTTGAATGAAAATTAGATTACCGATGTATAATGTAGTTAAAGAGTTCTATATAAATGCATTTCATGTATTCATGCAAAAGTAACACATGCTTTCAAATAATGTATGCTCATGTATTAATTTATTTTTCAAAATCATGCATCCATCCTTAACCAAGACAAGTTAACCGGAAATAATTATGTAGATTGGGAAAGGAACTTAGATATTGAACTTATATTTGAAAAGCATAAATATGTCCTGACTGATAAATGCACTCAAATACTTAATGAAAATGCACCCCAAGATGAAATAGATTCTTATAATAGTCAATTGACTAAGGGCCCATCTTTATCTTTTAGTCTCAATCTTAGAGGAAAGCGTAGTAAGAAGAAGAATAATAAGCCAAAGGAAGCATCTAATTCAAAATTTGTGTAAATTCATAAAAAGGTAGTAAGGCCCAAAGGAAATTGTTTCCAATGTGGCATTAAAGGGCATTGGAAGAGAAACTGTCCTTTAGTTAAGTTTTCAATAACTAAAAGAACAGCTTCGCCTTTTGGTAAAATTTGTTTTATTGAGACATGCTTAGTGGTTGATTCTAGTGATTCCTGATAGTAGATTCTAGAGCCACTAATCATATTTGCAATTCATTACAAGGATTCACGAAAACCTGACAACTCAATGAAAGGGAGATCAGTCTAAGGTTAGGAAATGGCACAATTATTGCAGCCAAGGAAGTGGGAGTTGTTCAACTTTATTTTGATGATTTTAGGACATTAGTATTAGATGATTATTTGTTAGTACCGAAACTCAAACGTAATTTGATTTCAGTTAGTTATTTGAATAAATTTGGTTATTCTGTTATATTTGACTCAGCTGTGGTGATCAAAAGAAATAAGTCTTTTATATGTTCTGGTACACTAGTTAACAATCTATACTGCATATATCCTAAAATCAACTCACTGCATAACACAGAATTGAATAATGAATCTAATCACCATAAAAGGATTAAAGTGACTCTCACTAATTAAACATATCTATGGCATCTACATCTTGGTCATATTAGTCTAGATAAGATCCAAAGACTGGTCAAAGATGAACCTAAGTTACATGTATACGTCATATACATGTATGGAGTTGTCCAAGACATGTGCTAAAAGGAAGACAGATAATTTAGAATCTAAGTTAGAAGTTTGTCTGTTTGTTGGCCATCCTAAAGGAACAAGAGGAAGTCTTTTCTATAGTTCTCAAGATAAGAAAGTATTAGTTAGCACTAATGCAATCTTTCTTGAACAAGACTATATGAAAGACTTCAAGCCTTTGAGTAAGATAATTCTTGATGAGTTATCTGGGAACTCTAATATTGTGCTTAATAGAGTCAGTGAGTTAATTTTTAATCCAGATCATAATAACCAACCAGAGCTAGTTGCAGAACTACAACTACTAGTACTTCGTCATAGTGGGAGAATTATTAGACGTCCATCTAAGTACATGTTAATTGGAGAGTCACTTCAGGCGGTCTCTAATAAGCATGAACTAGATCCCATTAGTTATGATGAAGCAATGGTTAATAAAGATGCAAACCATTGGCATAAAGCTATGAAATCAGAAATAGATTCCATGTATTCTAATAAAGTCTGGGAACTTGTAGAGAAACTTGAAGGGATAAAACCCATAGAGTGTAAATGGGTCTACAAGAAAAAAAGAGGAGTAGATGGAAAGGTGGAAACCTTCAAAGCTAGGCTTGTTGCTAGAGAGTACACTCAGAAAGAAGGTATCGATTATGAGAAAATCTTTTCACCAGTAGCCATGCTTAAGTCTATTAGAATTCTCTTATCCATTGTAGCAAATCTTGATTATGAGACTTGGCAAATGAATGTCAAGACTGCCTTTCTTAATGGCAATCTTAAATAAAGTATTTATATGATACAACCAGATGGATTTATAGCTATAAGCCAAGAGCACACGGTTTGTAAACTGCACAAATCTATCTATGGGCTTAAACAAGCATCTAGATCATAGAACATCAGATTTGATCAGGTAATTAAATCATTTGGTTTTGATCAAAACCCCGATGAACCTTGTGTTTATAAGAAGATAGATAGGCAGTTTGTGATTTTTCTAGTCCTATATGTAGATGATATACTACTCATTGAAAATAATGTAGGAGCATTATCATCAATTAAAATTTAGTTATCTAACCAATTTGATATGAAGGATTTAGGTGAAGCTAGTTACATCCTTGGAATTAAGCTATTACGAGATCGTAAAAATAGGATGTTAACTTTATCTCAAGCTGCATATATAGATAAAATTCTGGTTAGGTTTGCTATGCATGAATCCAAAAGGGGATCACTTCTTTTTAAACATGGAATTGATCTATCCAAGAATCAGTGTCCAAAACTTCTGAAGAGATAGATCATATGAGAGGAATTCCTTGTGCATCGACAGTAGAAAGTCTCATGTATGCAATGCTATGTACTAAACCAAATATTTGTTATGCAGTCAGCATAGTCAACAGATATCAATCTAATCCAAGACCAGAACACTGGGCTGCAGTAAAGCATATATTCAAGTACTTTCAGAAAATGAAAGATTATATGCTCGTGTATTTCAATGAGGATCTTATACCTATTGGGTATACAGATTTAAATTTTTAATCAGATAAGGATGCTCGGAGATCTACCTCAAGATATGTGTTTACTTTAGTTGGTGGGGCTATTAGTTGGAGGAGTGAAAAGCAATGTAGCTGAATATGTAGCTGCGTCAGAAGCTGCAAAAGAGACTGTATGGCTCCTTAAGTTCCTTATGGAACTTGAAGTGATACCTAGTGTTAAGATGTTCATTGTTATTTATTGTGATAATAGCGGAGCTTGGGTACAATTCAAGGAACCGAGATACCACAAGAAAGGAAAACACATTTAGAGAAAATATCATTTGGTACAAGAGCTAGTGCAAAAGGGTGAAGTTATGGTATCCAAGATTGCATCAGTAGAAAATCTAGCGAATTCATTCACCAAATTATTGCCAGCAAAGTGTTTTGAAACTCATATATATGATATGGAAGTTCGATAGATGCCCGACATGCTTTAGGGCAAGTGGGAGATTGTTAGAGATTTTATGTTATTTTATGCCTTTAAAACATGTGTAATAACATTTTATTAGATTAATAATGTTTATTCATACATATAATTGAGCATACATTGATGAGCTCATATTTATAAAGTATGTGATTTATGTATTAGGTATATGATACTAATACAAAGGGTATAGATCACAAGTTCCTTATAAATTAAATCATGTTCACAACCATTAATGAAAATAGCATTTCATTATATAAGGTTGTAGTTTTTCTACTTCTTATAGTGGATGATTTACCTTGATCATCGAAGTAGAGACTTCGAGTAGAGAAATTAATGTATATGATACATTGAACAGGACTACTGTGAATTTTGATATGGTTAACTAAATGTTGTAGATCTTAATTCACAAAAGCTTTAACAAGCTTGATTGATATTAATCTTGAGCAGGTAATGAACTTACATTCATGTGTTGTATCTTTTGAGCTATCACAAAGTGAGATCCATATAAACGGTCAAAACCTCGATAGCTTGGATATATAATTTTATGAGTCGTAGGAATATATATTTGTAAGATGGAATCTAATAATTAATGTTCACGTAAGATGTTTGCAGTACTTGATCATTACAATCTGTGGCTACAGTTTATTCAATAAATTATTTATTGAATAATAATATTTATTTGTAAATTTATTTACAAATATAGATATATTAAAAATGATCATTAGGGCATTTAAGGACTTAAGGGTAAATAAGTAATTAAAGAGGTAAGATATATTTTTTTTTTTTGCCTAACTTTAATTATAGACATCAATTAGAAAATCAATTAAATGGTTATTGTTAGTCTAAAGATCAAGTTTAATTTAATTAAAATGAGTTTTAATTAAATAGGCTTATATTTTATAACATGGGTTACTAAAATATAGTCATTGGCTTTTAGTGGAATAGCCTGGGGTTAACTTAGAAGAATTTGTGTATTATTAGATAATAAGGACTAGGCCTTTTAAGTTGGAGCTAGGAAGTCCATGAGTCTTGCAATCCCTTTACTAGTTCAAGTCCTAATCAAACTCTAATTTTCTAATCCTAATCAAATTCTAAATATCTAAGAGAGATTCCTATATATATGAGAGATATGTAATAAAAAAAATGGACTACAACCATACAGAGAAAAATTCTTTTATTTATTCTTACTTGGAAAAAGAATTTAATTAATACCATTCTCTCATATTTGTGTATTAGTATTTTTAAATATTAAGAAAGATTCACATACCTACACGTGTTTGAGTTTGAAGATTAAGAACAATAAAAAAGATTACAGCCAATCAATTTAAAATCTGTCATAATAAAAAATTAAAATAATCTTCTACCTCTACATATATAATTATAAATAAAATGATATAAAAATATAAAGGATGTCTCTTGTTCGATTGTACGTTGGAATAGAAATATGGTTGCTCACTACCTTATTAAATATGCAGTGAGTAAACACATTGGTGTTACATTGATTATTCCATGCCTTTGTTGTTATCTTCTTGTATCCATTCAGACGTTGTTATCTAATAAAAGTCATTCTTCTTTAAAAAAAAAGAAAGAATCATTTTAGTTACGAAGTCTTTGTAAATTCTTATAGCTATAGTGGGATATTGATAAATTAATATTTTGAGATTAAAAAATATACTAATTAAGTGAATATTAATTACATATTAAATAATAAATTATTAATTTATGAAGATATCTCTAATTTTTTTAAATATTATATTTAATATTTTTATTATAAATAAGAGAATTAAATATTTTATTTTACAAACTTATTTTATTTAAACAAATAAAATTTTGTAAATCTACTTTTTAAAAAAGATAGATCCAAGTCAAAATCAATATCAATATCAAAAAGAAATAAGTAATACTAGATTTATATTTTACAAAGGCCTTCTGAAATATTATATAAATTTAATTATATATTAATTTATGTCGCCCAATTCAGGACTGGCAAAAAATACTATAAACATACTAAGAATTTTTCCCTCCCTTTCCTAAAATTTTCTTTAGTATTTCCAGTAACTTTCCTATCACTTTCTCGAGAAAATACAAACAACACTCGTAATTTATATTTGAAACCCCTACATAAAGCACAATTTGCTAATTTTTATGATGTAGTTGATTGAGATTTGACGACTAAAAATCTCGATTAACTTACAATATGATGACGTTATAACTGATGTATTATTGTAGCTTTACTCATAACTTTATTTTTTTTTTAAAAAAAAAAAAGAAAGAAAAGTAGTATTATACAAGTCTGAGCTTAGACCATGAGATGGCGTGATGTAAAAACCTTACTTGTTAGTTACTGAATCAAAGTCAAATACATTCACAAACACTAAATAGTTGTCTTATTCTTGTCTCTACCTCACATCGATGACTATTCTTTGGAGTACTATTGAAAATGGACTTGTTAACAGGTTTGAAAAGTCCATTATTAGACTATAGAATTAAGAGTTCAATATATGAGACCTTTTATAAATTAAACTTCATCAAAATGCTATCGTAGAATTCCGATAATAATTTTAATGAGAATCATTAAAGATCTCTATTTGAATTTCATAACATTCATCACCTTCCTCGTAAAAGATTTAGCTGTAATTAGATCAAAACTTTAAAATAAAATAAAAAGAAGGGGGGGCAATATTTTTTTGTTTTTTATAAAAATAAAAAAAAATATCATTTTGATTCTTGATTAAATTGGTGTATATTCGTAAAATTAGAGATTAAAATAGCATTTTTTTCAAAAATTAAAATCTTAATACTATATTTGTACCTACAAAGAAATGAGAGCTAACAATAAAGAAAGAGCAAGAGAAAGTATAGCCATGATGTTTCTTCGGTTTTATATGCATTGTTCCACAGAATAATGAGAGCAAAATGACCAGCCTAACGTATCTCCTTTGTACATATTGCTCACTTTATTAATGTCATAAATAGCATACAAGCATAATGTAGAGAATAATAGAGCACAAATGGAACACTTTTATTAATACAAAACTTACAATACAAAATTTAGAAACTCTCACTCTTTCTCATTTACAACATAACACTCACAACTCAACTCCCACACACTCTTTGTTGAGCTTATTATTTGTTCAACTCTCTAACACTCTAAACTCTTAACAATTGATCAAATTCTTTGATCAACTCTTTATTCTTAACTTGCTTGCTTGCAAAACTAAATGAGGGAGGGAGGTATTTATACTTAGTTTCAACAAACCAAAACCACACAAATAAAATAATGTAAAAATTTATTAACCACACAAGTTTATAATACTTATCTCTTTAATTATTAACTTAAAATATCTTACCTAATCTAGAAACTTCAAGAATTGGGCTTGTAAATATTTGGGCTTAATCTTGAGCTTGATGTTGTAATTAATTTAATTTAATTTGGTGTTGTAATTTTAACACTCCCCCTCAACACCAACTTCCATTCTTCTAACCATGTTGAGTTGTCTTCGAAATTTTTCAAACTTATCAACACCCAAGCCTTTTGTGAACAAATCAGCCACTTGATCTTCGGTCTTAACATACAACAACTCAATTTCTTCTTGCAGAACTTTCTCCCGGATGAAGTGATAATGCACCTCCACATGCTTTGTTCTTGCATGAAAAACTGGATTTTCTGCCAAACAAATTGCTGACCGATTATCACAATATATTGACACTTTATAATCTCTTGGCTGATGTAAATCCTCCATCAATTGCATCAACCATGTACTTTCTTGAGCTGCCATTGCGGCTGCTCTGTACTCAGCTTCAGTAGTTGACAATGATACAGTCGGTTGCCTTTTGCTGCACCAAGAGACTGTTCTTGAACCAATCTTGAAAAAATACCCAGTGGTAGAACGTCGTGTGTCATGATCTCCAGCATAGTCAGCATCACAATAGCCAACTATTTTACAATCTTGATCTTTCTTATAGAAGAGACCATAGTCCATTGTGCCTCTCACATATCTCAATATTCGTCGAGCTGCTTCTAAGTGAGGTTTCTTAGGATTTTGCATGTATCGACTTATTACTCCAACTGCATAAGAAATGTCTAGTCGAGTTAATGTCAAATAGATGAGACTTCCTACCAGTTGTCGATACATAGTTCCATCTTCTAAATCCTTTCCTTCATGACCGCACAACTTGGCATTGGCTTCTAGCGGTGTTGAGATAGGCTTGCACTCTAGCATCCTAAACTTCTGCAACAAATCTTTGGCATATTTTTGTTGTCCTAGAAAAATTCCTTTTGCTGTCCGAGTAACTTCGAGCCCAAGAAAATGCTTAAGTTGTCCAAGCTCTTTCATCTGGAAGCGAACCGCCAAATTCTCTCTTGTTCGACGAATTTCTTCTTCATTATCTCCAGTGATAATTAAGTCATCCACATATACCAGCACAATTGCAAGTTTCTTTCCATTAGCTTTGACGAACAGGCTAGAATCAGTTGGTGCTACAGAGTAACCACCATGTGTTAGAAATTCTCCAATTTTACCATACCACGCCCTTGGAGCTTGCTTTAATCCATACAATGCCTTTCTCAATTTACACACATAATCAGGATGAAATTTGCTTTCAAATCCAATTGGTTGAATCATATAGATCTCCCGATCTAACTCTCCATGTAGAAAAGCATTCTTTACGTCCATTTGCCACAATATCCAACCTTTACTAGCTGCCAATGCAAGTAGAACTCGTACTGTGGTGATCTTGGCTACTGGACTAAACGTTTCATCATAGTCTAGTCCATACTGTTGAGAAAATCCTCGAGCTACCAACCGAGCTTTATACCTCTCTACCGATCCATCAGGACGTCTTTTGATCTTATACACCCACTTACAAGATATAGGTTTCACATCCTTTGGCTTTGGCACTAAATCCCAAGTTTGATTTTGCTCCAACGCTATAATTTCTTCTTCTATAGCTTTAATCCATTCAGAGTTCTGTGATGCTTCTTCAAAAGTCTCACGTTCCTTAAAATTTTCCTCTTTCGCCATAGCCGCATTAGCATATTTGGGATTAGGCTTTCGTATTCTTATTGACCTTCGAGGATGAGACTGAGGAGTTGCAGGTTCTACTCCTTCATATTTGGCCTCCGTTGTTGGTTGTTGATAGATGCCAGTTTGCCAAGGACTTTGAGTTATCTCTTGCTCGGTGTTGTCATCACTGCTTCTATTATCAAGGTCTTCTTGGCTCGGTCGGATTTCAGTAATTTGATCATCTATCTTTTGTTGTAGTCGTTCTTCTATTTCTTTTGAATCTGGAAGCTCCTCTTTTTGTGGCGACCACCATGAAGATGCTTCATCAAACACCACATTTCTTGATGTGTAGCACCGCCCACTAGTAGGGTCACAACATTTCCATCCTTTGCGCTGGTTATCATATCCAACAAAGATACACCTGATTGCCTTTTTGTCGAATTTATTTCTCAAGTGATTTGGCACAAACACATAGCATATACTACCAAATACTCGAAAATGACTCACTGTAGGTTTCATATCCCACAACTTCTCAAAGAGTGATATAAACCCTAACTTTGGTTGAGGAAGCCTATTAATCACGTGGGCTGCAGTCTTCATTCCTTCGGCCCAAAATCTTCCTGGTACATTTTTTGCGTGCAGCATACTTCTACAAATCTCTGCAAGATGCCGATTCTTCCTTTCTGCAACACCATTTTGTTGTGGCGTGTTGGCACATGTGAACTGATGTCGTATCTTATTTTCTCGAAGATATTGTGAGAACTCATTAGAGGTATATTCTCCTCCATTATCTGTGCGGAGACAATGAATCTTCTTTCCAACTTCTCCTTCAGTTGTTTCTTTAAATTCCTTGAACTTCAAAAAAGTATCTGATTTTTCCGTCATAAAGAAAACCCATACATACCTCGAGAAGTCATCAATAAATGTCACCATGTACCGCATACCACTAATTGATGGCTGCTTGACAGGTCCAAACACATCAGAGTGAACCAACTCCAATGGCTCCTTAGCTCTAAACTTTGACTCCTCATATGGTAGTTGATGTGCCTTGCCGTACTGACATCCCGCACACACTGTATCCACTCTCACATCAAGTTGAGGTAGACACTTAAGCATTACCTTGCTCATCATCACTTTTAGCTTATGATAACTTACATGTCCCAATCGTGCATGCCATAAATCTACTGTCTCATTCTTTCGAGTCTTATCTACATAAACTGACTCTGCTGATAGTACATAGACTGACTCTAGTCGTCTTTCTTCCATTGTTGGTGTTCCCATGATTTTTAAATCTTGGTACACCTTAACATCTTGTGGACCGAACAAGACATAGTGTCCAGAAGATGTTAACTGTGATACTGACAATAGATTCTTTTTCATGCCGAGGACATGATAGACATCTTGAAGTGTTACCTTGTTAGGACTGTAACGAGGTGCAAGGACTGTGTTACCGATGTGAGCTATAAGCAATCTTGAGTTGTTGGCTATCACCACCACGCGACTTCCTTTGTACTTAGTCGTATCTTGCAGCTTTTCTTCGTCACCAGTCATATGATTTGAACATCCTGAGTCGACGATCCAATCATTTTTATAGTCAATCCGTCCAGGCATTATCACTGAGAGTGATAGGTCTTCTTCCTCTATAGCGACAGACGCTTCAGCATCCCACTCATCTTCACTTTTTCTTTCTGAGTTTGATGTGGCAGCATTACCCTCAGCAGACCTTTTCTTAGACCAACAATCTTTTGCCATGTGTCCTATTTTTCCACAATTGTAGCATTTTCCTTCAAACTTTTTCTTTTGGTTGGACTGACTACCATTGCCGCGAGCCCTCCATACTCCCCCTGTTTGTGAGCTACCTTCTTGATGATAACTCTTTATCTTATCATCATCTCTTTTAGATCCTCCACCAACACGTCGTTTAAATCGACCTTTTCTTTTGTCGATGTAGAGTGCTTCTTCATCGCCTTTTAAAGAGACTCCACCCATTTGCTTGACAATCGCTTCTTGATCAGCAAGCAAATTTTCAAATTCAATGAGAGATGGTTGGGTTGGCCAGCCTTGTACAGCAGTAACAAAACTTCTATACTCGGGCCTCAAACCATGGATGATAATTCTTTTCATCCTAGTTTCAGCAATGGCAGCGGCAGGATCTAACTCAGATATTTCACGGCACAAGGACTTTACCTTTGTGAAGTATTGGTTGATCGTCATGTTGCGTTGTGTAATTGACAACAGTTCATTCTCTAGAAGCTGTAGTCGCATGTTGTTTTTCTTTGAGAAGAGTGATGCAAAAGTGTCCCATGCTTCATTTGGCGTCCTAGCCTTCTTTATGTGCTCTAACAGTTCTTCTTCAACTGTGGTCTTAATGGCGAACATAGCCTTACCAGTTTTTACCTTCCACTTCTTTAAAGTGGCTTCGTCTGTTGGCTGCTTCACTTCATTCCCGCCAACGACCTCTCAAAGATCTTGGCCTTGAAGGTAAGACTCCATCAACGTCGCCCATGTATTGTAATTTTGGTTGTTGAGCTTTTTGATTCCTCCAATGACTTGAAGGTCACCCATCGTGTTGGCAGTACCTCAGAAACAACTTTTGTTAACAAACTTGCAGAGTCACAGACTACTCACGAAACACAGAATCTCACTCACTCACAATTTCTAAAAATCCTTTCTGATGTGGAAGATCAGTCAAAGCTGCAACCACAGAGCATACTCAGAATTCTTAGAAATCCTACAACTTGAGCAGTCCCAGACAGTCCCGCTCTGATACCAATTGTAGAGAATAATAGAGCACAAATGGAACACTTTTATTAATACAAAACTTACAACACAAAATTTAGAAACTCTCACTCTTTCTCATTTACAACATAACACTCACAACTCAACTCCCACACACTCTTTGTTGAGCTTATTATTTGCTCAACTCTCTAACACTCTAAACTCTCAACAATTAATCAAATTCTTTGATCAACTCTTTATTCTTAACTTGCTTGCTTGCAAAACTAAATGAGGAAGGAGGGTATTTATACTTAGTTTCAACAAACCAAAACTACACAAATAAAATAATATAAAAATTTATTAACCACACAAGTTTATAATACTTATCTCCTTAATTATTAACTTAAAATATCTTACATAATCTAAAAATTTTAAGAGTTGGGCTTGTAAATATTTGGGCTTAATCTTGAACTTAATATTGTAATTAATTTAATTTAATTTGGTGTTATAATTTTAACACATAATTTTTCAAAACAAGTTTACAAGAAATAGGAGAAATCTCTCCTTATAAAACACTTACGAGAACAATGAAAGATTTTTACCTTTGAGGAATTATTTTATTCCTTAATATTAATCATACCTCATCATCTCAAAATTATTAGACAAATTACTAGGCCTGATAATGTCCATATCAGTTGAATTTCGTTGTTATTGATTAATAAAATGCCAACGTGGTGATAGAGCAAAAGGCACGACTCTTATTATTGTCACCACCATTGACTACTATTTTAGATTGAGGCATTAACGGACAAAACAACAAGCCATGTTTCATTGTTGAACAATGTAATCAGAACTCTTAAGTTAGAGATAACATTCATAGACTTGTTCTTCGTTGAACATATTAAAAAATTTATATTTTTAATCTTACTTGCTGCTAAAGAAAATACTTATATAAATATTACAGAAAAATTATCAGAAATAGCCTTTTTTAATTAATAATATTTTATAACAAAAAATTATTTAACTAATCTTTATTAACCAAAAAGATAATATATAGACAAAATTGCTTTGTGAATAACACAATTCAAAAAATTTGTTGTTTGAGCTACAAAATCAACAACAAAAAAATTATTGTTATTATCCAAACAGATCTAAAAAAATTCTCCACAGATTTAGAATAAGCAATTTTGTAAATTATTCTACAAATAAAATATAAAAATAATAAAATTAAGGACAAAAATGATGAATGAAGCTAAAAATTTCCTGTCACTGCACAAAGATGGGTGCAAAGAGGGGTCACGCTCCCTCCTTACACCACGAGGCAAAGCACGCGACCCTATCACTAGGTCGAGCCAAGCAAATCCTTGCATGCATGTCGCGTGATGCGAGACCTCGACCTTCTTCTTTAGCCTTTTTTATTAGATTTATCTATTTTTTATTATTTTTCAATCATTTTTAATTAAATTTATTTGTTTTTAACTTATACTATTTTAAATCTATTTATTTTAACTAATTTTAAAATATATTTTAAATTAAAATTTCGAATAACTAATGAGAGATGCAAAAATGTTTCAGAAATAAAATAATTCAAAAATTAAGTGTTTGGCTAATAAAATTTATAAAAGTGATAATCAACTAAAATAGATTTTGCTTAAAAAGAGGGCAGCATTTTTGGAAAATTTTCCAATATTATATTGGGTTTAAGTTTATATGATGAGGGAATGAACTAAAGCATTGCGTCTGCAGTCACTTAATTGACTGCGCTTTACAAATCAACTCTTTAAATATAGTTTGAATGATCATGAATGTGCTTTTTCATCTCCATCTAAAAACGTAGGTTCATCAGATAAAAGGTTAGTTCATAGCCCTCAAAAAATAAATGAAGAAAGATTTCAGTATCGACTCAAAGCGAAAGCCTTCAAAATATTTTTTAAAAAAAAAGTGGCAGAATAAATCTTAAGAATAATGCATGGATATCACATCATAGAAGTGTTACGATGTTATAATCTCTCTAATTAGGCTTTTCCCTCTTAATCCCTATGCATATGTAAGAAATTGCATTTACAGGTTTTTTTAAGATACAAGAGAATATTATTTTTTTGAAATAATTAATACTGTAGCATACCCTATAAATTATATTATATTACAATCTATTCTATGAATTTTCTCATAGTCTTTTTTCACTTAAAAATTGTCATTCTATTAAATCTTTTCTTAATCAGTTTTGTTAATTGTTGTAATGGGATTCTTTCACCTTTCTTTTTTTTTAAATTAAATAGAACATAATGGCCCTGAATGTGCACTACAAGAATAACAATAAAAATAAATTAGAAAGAAAAAAAAAGAAGCAGCTCCCTTGTGAAAGTCAATAGCTAGCTAGCTTCCGGGAATTAAATTAAACTAACATGAAAGTCAATAATCAGATTATTAGAATATAAATCAGATAATTCATAGATATAGAATGTGGTCATAAACAATAAAAGTAAAAAGAGCAGGAAACCGCGAGGAATTGCCCATTGTTCAACTCATTATCATCTATAAGAATGTGTCACAATTAATTAACCCTCATTCTCCATCAATGCTTTAAACCTTTCTCATAAACAACAAAAGAACTCCATTAATGACACCCTGAGAATTTCACAGCCACGATGTGCTTTTCTCTGATGGCTAAGTTCATAATCTTAGCAGCCCTAATGGGGTGCACTGCTTTCATCCAAGCAAGCTGCTTCTATTTCAATTTCCAAAATTTCCCACAAAATATAAATGAGCTCTATTACTACAATTCAACCGTGGCAAAAGACGCCATCCAAGTTACATATGATTTTCGAGGAGCTCCTATTACAAATCAATCCGGACGAGCCTTCTACAAAGATCCATTCAGGCTATGGAGAAATAAAGATGTTAAAGCGACTTTCAATTCCACCTTTGTTCTTAACATTGCTAACATAACAGGTGAAGCTGGTGAAGGCCTGGCATTTATTTTAACTGGGAACAGAGATCTTCCTCGGAACAGCGATGGACAATGGCTTGGAATTGTAAATGCTAGCATGAATGGATCTTCTCAAGCACAAATAGTGGCCATAGAATTTGATACCAGGAAGAGCTTCCCAGAAGATATCAACAATAATCATGTTGGCTTGGATGTGAACAGCGTCTACTCGATCAAACAGGTACCTTTAACTAGTGTTAATCTTTCAAATGGCACTGATATCAAGGTACGTGTTGAATATGATGGCAAAAATCTGACTGTTTTCCTGGGCGAAAACACGGTGAATCAAGTGCTATCTGAAGCTATTGATCTCTCCAAATATCTTCCAGAAAAGGTCTTCGTAGGTTTCTCAGCTTCAACAAGTGATTTTACACAGTTGAACTGTGTAAAATCATGGGAATTTCTTGGTTCAGATATTGCTAAAAAATCAAGGCTCTTCCGCATTTTAATCATTGTTCTAGTTCTGAGTGTTGTTTTATTAGGCGCAGTTGCTTTTTATTTGTACTGGAAATGGAGATACATGACCAGGGAACTTGAGGATCATAGCATAGAAGAACAGATCCACGGTTCTGCCCTGGCACCAAGGAAGTTCAGACTGAAAGAACTTAAAAAAGCAACAGGCAATTTCAACCCCAAGAACAAGCTTGGTAAAGGAGGATTTGGGACTGTCTTCAAAGGAACCTGGAGAAACAAAGACATAGCTGTTAAAAGACTTTCAGAGACTTCTCGCCAGGGCAAGCAAGAATTCATAGCAGAAGTCACAACAATTGGCAGCCTTCGTCACAGAAATCTTGTGAAGCTGATTGGCTGGTGCTATGAAAGGTATGATTTCCTTCTTGTTTACGAGTATATGCCAAATAGTAGCCTGGACAAGTTTATATTCTATGACGAGACGATGGGCGCCGGGGAATCAACACTGACCTGGGAAACAAGGCTGAGCATAATACATGGGACAGCTCAGGCGCTGGATTATCTCCACAACGGGAGTGAGAAGAGGGTTCTTCATCGCGACATAAAAGCCAGCAATATAATGCTGGATGCAGAGTTCAAGGCAAGGTTGGGAGATTTCGGTTTGGCAAGAACCATTCAGGAAAGCCAACAAACTCATCACACTACAAATGAGGTAGCTGGAACGCCTGGTTACATGGCTCCAGAGACTTTTCTGACTCGTAGGGCCACTGTTGAAACGGATATCTATGCATTTGGGGTTCTGATCCTGGAAGTTGCTTGCGGAAGGAAGCCAGTGAATATAAATGAGCAGAACAATTATAACAATAGCATTGTGCATTGGATATGGGAACTTCGTAGGAAGGGGAACATTCTTGACGCTGCAGATTCAAGATTGGATGGGGAGTTTTCGGAAAAAGTAATGCAGCGTGTGCTTATTTTGGGATTGGCTTGTTGCCACCCGAACCCACACCTGAGGCCGTCCATGAAGATCGTTTTGCAGGTTATTTCCGGAGAGGCAGATCCACCAGTTCTACCACAAGAAAGACCTCCTTTTGTGTGGCCGGCCATGCCTCCGTCATTCAGCGGATTGGATTACTCACTTACAGGAAGCCAACTTGTTCCATTTTCAGACCTCACCGGAAGATAAAATCATATGAAAGAGACTGAAAGCGCAATAATGCTTTTCTATCTTTACGAAATTGTTTTCAATAGTTTCTAATGTGCATGTGTATATGGCGTTTGTATGTTTTTAGGCCTTAAAACAGAAACTTCTCAAACGAGAAAGACATTGTTGTCTTCCCCTTATCTGTGAGGTGATTGCTTAAACATTCATTTTAATTTCTTTCAGAATTATAACATTTGAATTATGACTGGGACAATTAGTAAACTGGAGATACGCAGAGTTTTCTCAGAGATTAACACTCTACTACGTCACCAGTAGCAACTTCGTTACTGGAAGCCCAGAATATATTCATTACAAATTCTTACTTAAAATCAATCCATTACTACACTTGGTGAAACTTAAACTAAATCCAACCACACACAATAAAATAATACATAAGTATTTATTCAATAGTGGCAAATTAAATATCTTATCCCATGTGTCCCCAAATGAAACACTTAGCAACCCAACACTTAGGGAACCCAAGGAACAGCAGAAACCTTGCCAAATTCGCTAAACACACATGTACCTTATTTACCTGAAATCACCATAAACTATAATAAGTATAAAACTCAGTAAGCATACTAGTTTTTCATATATCAAATACAAATACATATATGTACACAATGGATATGTATGATATGTTGTGATCAATCAAAATCATAATCTTATCAAATCACATATCATGTAAGGGCTTACACATTCTTTCAAAACACATAATAGGAATACCATCACTAAACTACTGCTTAGTAGGACTTACATATCACATATCACATAATGAGCCAAATGTCACTCGTAGGTGACATACCGTATGAGAGAAATAGTACAAGTGAAGCCTTTAAATTACACATATATAATACTCATGCCCGAAGATAAAAGCCAAACCCTCACCCTGATCATCGGTGAGCCCTCTCACATACACCAATACCCACCACACGAATGTAATGACTCACTTTTCCTTTAGGTACCAATAGGATCCTCCCTATATACGGAACACATAACATATACCGATCTCGAAGAAAAGGCCACATATAAAGGCTCCACAAATCACATAAAATGCCTACTAAGTTAACAGTGAGTTCAAGTACCCTCAAAACACAAAATATTTCTCATGGACATATTACACTTCAAAAGCTTTCTTTATTAAACGTATTTTATTTTGAAAATTCACTTTCAAAAATACATGTATGTCCATGCTCAATGTCAGTGCTCACATTCATAAACATATATTCACATTTCATATCAAAATATACTTTGACATAACATAAACATATTCTTAACCCCATTTGCAAAATCATACAAAACAATTACTATGTTTATTGTGATTTCAGTAAAAAGTCTAATATACTTACCTCTTAACGCTTTCAGCTACAAGGCTTAAATCTCCTTAACCTATCAATGGAGATTAATCCTTTCATAAGCCTCACAATTCACAAAAAATACTTCAAATAGCTTACAAAATTATACACAATGCATTTATCACATCAAATTGGTCTAAATATTTGGTTTCTCAAAACCTGGCATTCTGACCACTTACACTTAACAAAATTTTCTAATACATCAAATGATGTCCAATTACTCCAAAATCAGAATATATCATTCTTGACTCATATATCCTTCTTATATATGAATATTATATCAAAATTCCTACACAATCCATTCCATACATACTATCGAATCCAAACTACTAACCTGACAAGATCAAGATACTTACTGAACAGTATTCAATCTCTCACTTTATAAAATCATATACTAACTTAAAAATTATGAAACTACCACATAATTACTCTTAACACATATCTCAGTCCATGATAAATAATTTACTTCCAAATCACTACCAAAAGTATTTTAAAACTATTTTATTCCATAGCTTTAAAAATTTGTTAATCAAATACTGCAATGAGCTGATACACTTTAGAAAATCATAACACTTCAACCACATTGATCTAAATTCTTAATTACGAGTGTATCATATTAGACATATAAACTTATAATATTCCACAAATTCGTAATTTTTAAAAATCATTCAGTATGACAAAAATTATTTTTCACTGTATCATACTGTTCATATAGAAAATTTATAGAATTTTAGGGTCATTTTGGTAAATTCACAAAAAATTTAATTTCTAGAATTTTGAATCGATTCAAAGTCTCAGATGATCCTAAACATGTCTAATTTCATATACTCAAAATTTAAAACCAGAATTGAATCACAATAATTTATAAAATTCTTGGAGCAAGAGACTATCAAGCAGAAATGCTACAATCCATCATGATTTATCAAATTATCTTATAGATCATCATCAATTCTCAAAATATCATACGAAATACACATCAAATTCTCAATTATACATATTTCCAGAAATCAAAACTTAAAGAAATTAACATAATTAACACCAATAAATTAAGAAATAGTTGTGATATACCTCTTAAAATCCAAAATTCTAATTTCTTCTTCTTTTTCTTCTCCTTCTTCTCTTTCTCTCCCCTCTTTTTCTCTCTTCTCTCTCTCTAAAAGAGATAGCTCGACCAAAATGAGAGAATTAGGGTTTTAAAAATGTATTTTTATACTAAGTGGTTAATTTTTAGTATTTACAAATTTACCCCCAAAACTTTCAAAATATTACAATTTATTCCCTAAAACAAAATCTAAAGTCTTGCAATTAAACCCAATGCTAATAGTATGACCTTAACCTATACAAACACTACTAATAACAATATATAAATCAAGTATCACCAACATACAAATAAAATACGTATATTTATACATATATAAATACTTATTCTTACCAGTCGTGGATACTGGTTACTACAAAGAGTGTCCTCCACCAAAATTTCACATTGGCAAGATTTCGTTTCTTTCTCATTCTCTCACTCTATAAATATAGGTGAGTGCTTTCATTTATATACAAGTGAGAAATAAGTACAAATATTAATATATTTGCAAAGTGTTTATTTATATTTATACTTTGCATTTTAGTCCAAAATTTTTGCTTCTTCATTCTATTATTCACAACACGTTATTAGCACGATTCGTAATAACTACAAGTAAGAATTACCTATTTTCTTTCATTTAAATTTTAAATATTATGTGAGATAACTAGTCGGTCGGCTCTAGCACCTTGGTTGTAAATCACACCCTTTCTTAAATTATACAATTTATTTTTTATTATTTACTTTCTGCACAATTTGAGAGGGTATGCCCTCTAGAATAATTGTAATAATTTACTTTAAGCCCTTACTACTTAAAACTATTAAATAATGAATTTTATAAAAGAACGAATATATTTCAAATAGTCAATAAAGTAAATCGAAGATCTTCGGTTCAACCCATTTGCTACTTTGGCTCATTCTAGTCATAATTTAAGTTTTGAAATAAGAAGTTCTTGTATTAATTCTATGTTTTATATTATCGTTATTACTTAATTGAATGGAAGGTTATGCCTCCTAATTATTATTGCTTCATTTATGTCAAGCCTCTTAATTATTATTATTCTGTTTAAAGTAGACAATGCCTCCTGAACTTTACTTTTAATATTTATGTTTTATAATGTGACATATGGAAGATCATGCCTCCTAAATATTATTTTTGATATTCTGCATAAGGTTAATATTCTATATACTAATTTTAATTTTATTCTTCCATATCTAAAGGTCCTCTGAATAAAATATCTTTAACAAACTTATAAATCCCTGCACTTGACGTCTTTGGAAAATATTATCTATTATGGATGCTGGATGCTAAAATATACCTCCAAGCCATTGGTTTGGAAAAAATCATTGAAAAAGAAAATTGTACGTCCTTACAGGACAAGGCAAAGGCAATGATTTTCCTTCGTCACCATATATATGAAAGCTTAAAGGCTCAATATTTGACCATAGAGGACCTGCAGATCCTTTGGAAAAATTTAAAAGAAAGATTTGACCATCAAAAAGATCCTCCCTAAAGCAAAATATAAATAAATGAACCTGGGATTGCATGATTACAAAACTGTTGCTGAATATAATTCTGCCCTATTCAAAATTACCTCACAGATAAAATTATGTGAGAAGATAGTGACAGAGCATAATATGTTAGAAAAAATATTTTCAACCTTTCATGCTTCCAATGTGGTTCTACAGCAATAGTACCGTGAACGACGGTATACAAAATATTCAGATTTAATCTCATGTCTTTTGGTTGCTAAACAGAATAATGAACTGTTATTGAAAAATCATGAATCACGTCCAACAAGTTCTCAACCATTCCCTGAAGTGAATGCAAATTTTTAGAATAATATTAGACGTGGTCGTGGAAGAGGAAAAGAGTGTGGTTATTACTCTCGGGGTGGTTATAAATACCAAAAACATAGATATATTAAAGAAGGACAGAAGTACCAAAATAGAGAAAATGATATGGAAACCAAACGCCCTAAGTATCATGAAAATGTATGTTATCAATGTGGTAAAATAGGGCATTGGTCACGTACATGTCGTACACCAAAGAATCAAATTGAGCCTCATGAGACATTTGTCAAAGGCAAAGGGAAGAATATAGAGACAAATCATATTGATAAATCAGATCCTGCAGATCATACTCATCTAGAAGTCTCTGATTTCTTTGAAAATTAAAAATGGGCATTAATTATTTAAAGTTTTATTATGTCATATTTGTACTTTTATTTTATATCAGTGTGTTGTATCTTTTCTTATTTTTAATATTTATTGTGTTGGTTTTTCTTCATGTTTTTGTAATTTTTATTTTATTTTCTAATGTTAATATTTTATTAAAGGATATGGCTTTCAAAAATGAATTGTCCACTCTAGAGAGAAAAAATGGGGATGTCTGTTTGGTTGACAGTGCAACTACACACACTATCTTAAAAGATAAAAAATATTTCTCAAAACTAACAATAATTAAAGGAGAAGTTAATACTATATTAGATCCTGCAGATCTAATTGAAGGCTCTGAAAGAGCAACAATCTTGTTAGAAAATTGAACAAAATTATATATAAATAAGGCTTTATACGTTGGTAGATCCAAAATAAATCTGCTTAGTTTTAAAGATATACGTCGAAATAGATATCACATTGAGACCTTAAATAAAAATAATATAGAATATATATGCATTACTTCTAATGTCTCAAACAAGAAATGCATACTTGAAAAGCTTCATGCTTTATCATCGAATTTATATTATACAGTTATAAATTCAATTGAAAACTACACAGTAATAAATCAGAAGTTCAATAATCCAAAAACTTTTACACTATGGCATTACCGTCTTGGTCATCCAGGATCAACAATAATGCGTAAAATAGTTGAAAATTCTCCTAGACATCCATTAAAGAACCTGAAAATTTTATTATCCAATGAAAATATTTGTACTGCTTGCTCACAAGGCAAACTCATAGTCAGACCATCCCCTTCTAAGATTAGTCTAGAATCTCTATTATTCTTACAAAGAATCTAATAAGATATTTGTGGACCAATTCATCCACCAAGTGAACCTTTTCTGTATTTTATGATTTTAATTAATGCATCTGCACGGTGGTCACATGAGTGTTTATTATCTACACGAAATACTATATTTGCAAGATTAATGGCATAGCTCATTAAATTAAGGGCACAATTTCCAGAATACCCTATTAAGACAATACGTTTAGACAAAGCTAGTGAGTTTACATCCAAAACATTTTATGACTACTATACATCAGTGGGAATTAAAGTAGAACATTATGTACCACATGTTCATACACAAAATGGATTAGCATAATCCTTAATTAAATGACTTCAGGTAATTGCACATACTTTATTGATGCGCGCACAATTACCAACTTCTATTTAGGGACATACTATATTGCATGCTGCAACATTAATTCATTTTAAACCCAATGCTTATAATTAATATTCTCTATTACAACTTGTACTTGGTCGTCAACCTAATATATCCTATTTGCGTACATTTGGTTGTGTTGTATATGTACATGTAACACCTCTTCAACGCACTAAGATGAGACCTCAACGTTGCTTGGAGATTTATGTTGGTTTTGACTCACCATCAATTATAAGATATCTTGAACTCCTGATGGGTGAACTGTTTACCGCACGATTTACGGATTGTCATTTTGATGAGATAGTATTCCCATTATAAGGGGAAAGAAATTTACCTCCTAAAGTAAGGCATAAACTTTCTTGAAAAATGACCACTATGTCTCATTTAGATCCTCGCACAACTCAATGTTCATCTTCAAATAATAGCAAATGAATTATCAGACGTATTTATAGATACATCAAAAGTAACCAAATAATATATACCAGCTGCTAATACACCAGCCCAAGTGATTGTTCCTATAAAACAATCTAATCAAATAGCAGCAAATGAATCATCTACAGTACGCCAGAAGTGTGGTAAACTAATTGGTTCAAAGAATATTGTTCCGCGAAAAAGAAAAATAAAAACACAGGATCCTATTAAAAATAATACTCGAGCAAATAAATCAACATTCTCTAAAACAACAGAAGGATTAATAGTCCCTGAAGTGACACATGTCTCTGAAGAGACAAAAGTTTTGAAAGAAATATTAGTCCCAGAAGAAACACAAAAATTTCAAAATGAAAAAAATTGTATAAATTATGCTTATACAGGAGAAATGTGGCAATGAGATAAAACAATCGTTGATAATGTATTCTTATTTGCAGTAGCTGTTTGAATTATGAATGATGATTTTGAACCATAATTTGTTGATGAATATAGAGAAAGACATGATTGGTTTCAATGAAAAGAAGCAATTCAATAGAATTGACTTCACTAATCAAACGGGAAGTATTTGGACCTGTAGTCCAGACATCTGGAGATGTTAAACCCATAGGACATAAATATTTTTTGTACGAAAACGTAATGAAAACAATGAATTCATCAGATATAAAACAAGACTTATTGCTCAAAGTTTCTCGCAAAGACCTGGTATTGATTATGATGAAACTTATTCTCCTGTAATTGATACAATTACATTTCGATTTCTGATTAGCTTGGCAATCTCAAAAACTTAATATGCGTCTGATGGATGTAGTAACGGCCTATCTATATAGGCCGCTTGACACAGATATTTATATAAAAATCCCTAAAGAATTTAAAATACCTGAAGCATGTAATCAAAATTTGTATTCAATCAAGCTACAAAAATCTTTGTATGGATTAAAATAATCTGGGCGCATGTGCTATAACCATCTAAGTGAATATTTGATAAAGGAAAGTTATATTAACAACCCAATATAATAATGTGTATTCATAAAGAAGTCAAACACTGGATTTACTATTATAGCTGTATATGTAGATGACATGAATTTGATCGGGAGTCCTAAAGAGCTTCTGAAAACTGCAAAATACTTAAAGAAAGAATTTGAAATGAAAGACTTAGAGAAGACCAAATACTATCTCGGCCTGCAGATTGAGTATAAATCAAATAGAATCTTTATTCATCAATTTACCTATATTGAAAAGATTTTAAAAAGATTCAACTTGGATAAAGCCCATCCATTAAGTACCCTTATGGTTGTTCGGTCTCTTGATTCTAAAAAGGATTCATTCCATCCCAAAAAAAATGATGAAAAAATACTTGGAGAAGTACCATATCTAAATGCAATTGGTGCTTTATTGCATTTAGCCCAATGTACTAAACAGGACATAGCGTTTGCAGTAAACTTATTAGCAAGATTTAGCTATACACCAACTCGACGCCATTAAACTGGTGTCAAACATATATTTCATTATCTATGTGGAACAATAAAGTTTGAACTATTTTATTCTAATGAACTAACATAAAATTCAGGTCTAGTTGGATATGCAGATGCTAAGTACTTATCTGATCCCTATAAGGCTCGCTTACAAATAGGTTATATTTTTACCTACAACAATACAACAATCTTATGGCGATCCACAAAATAAACTTTTGTTGTCACCTCATCAAATCACTCTGAGATTCTTGCACTCCACGAAGCAAATAGGGAATGCATATGGCTACGATCTGTTATTTATCACATTCAGAGTACATGTAGCCTACCTCTGCAACAGATATTCTAATAACAATATATGAAGATAATGTTGCTTGTATTGCTCAAGTTAAAAGTGGATATATCAAATGAGATAGAACCAAACACATTTCTCCAAAATTCTTCTATACCCATGAACTGCAACAAAACAATAAGATTGACATAAAACAAATACGTTCTACTGACAACTTTGCAGATTTGTTCATTAAATCTCTACTAACTTCAACTTTTGAGAAACTAGTTTACAAGAATGGCATTCGCCGACTCAATAGTTAGCAAACTAATAAGATGTTACTTTGAGAGGGAAGCATTTTATCAAATTGAGCATATTCTTTTAGAAGAAGAAAAGTATTAGTTACAAACGTGTACTGCACTCTTTTTTCCTTCGATCAGGTTTTATCCCACTGAATTTTACTAGCAAAGTTTTTAATGAGACAATATTAAATATGTTCAACATCGCTGTATAAAATAGAGTTGTATTTTATTTTGCTTAAGTTTTTTTTTATCCTATTAGGCTTTTCCTTGGCAATGTAAAATACAATTAAATATGGTGTAGCTTAAAGGGAAAGTTGGTATTATGGTAGAGTCTAAAGGGGAGTATTATAAATATAATAATAAATAGTATCATACAAGTGAACAGTATTGTATATATAAACAGTGCCGTATAAGTGAATAGTATTATAAACAGTGTCCTCCACCAAAATCCCATATTGGAAAGATTTCATTTCTTTCTCATTCACTCACTCTATAAATATAGGTGAGTGTTTTCATTTATGTACAAGTAAGAAATAAGTACAAATATTAATATATTTACAAAAGTATTTATTTATATTTACACTTTGCATTTTAGTCCAAAAATTTTGCTTCTTCATCCTACTATTCACAACAATTAGTTCTTTGTTGAAAATCGGTTGTAATTAGTGTGAGTGAAAAATCTATGGTGCATGTATGTGAGTTTGTATCTACCATTCAAATATAGCATATGTATCACATACATACATTCACAGCGGATGAGCAAAATATAAATTACTCAATGATAAACACAAATGAACTTTTACATGTTATCTCATAAATGTAAAATACTTCAAGATTGAGAAATAGTACATTGTCAAGCCTTTGGTATATGGTCGAATCGGAGTACCCGCCTTGAAGCAACCCGTTCATAATTCTAGTTCCTCAACATGGTGGGCTTGAGAAAGTTAGAATAGCAGTTTTTCTAGCAAATGATTCAACTCTTAAATTTTTGTTTCTACCTTATAGTATAGGTGACCAAAAATAAAAGAGAAAAAATAAAAAAGGTGTGTTTTTCTGCTCTCAATACTTAAAAGAATTTTCTAACACTTAACAAAATTCACTTTTCTCTCACCCTCTCTCCCCTTGGCCGAATTTTTCATGATTGATTGAGCAACACATTGCTCTCTCATTTGTTTATTATTTTTCTTCCATTTTCTTACCTAATGGCATACATTATTTAGGTCAATGTTTGTCATTAGTGTTTTGTTTATTATTGTTTACAATAAATCAAATGAAAATAAAATAAAATAAAAAATCATTTAAATGAACTTGATCTAAATCTAAGCCAAATGAGAAAATACTTTCTCATTATTAAGAAATATCTTAAGATCTACCATTAACAAGTGCCACCTATTTATTCTTATTATATCATTTAATTAATATTAAATAAATAATTTAATCATATTAAATCATGGTGGAAACACATGCTAATTTAAATTAAAAAATGAATTGTTTGATTTCAATTTAAATAATAATATCATATATTATTATTATTATTTTATTTAATAAATATTTTAATGAATAAAATAATAATATTATTTGTCCAACAAATAAAGTCATTTTATCAATTTTCAAATTAAACAATAATTAGCCCACAATGTACCATATGTCAATATCCTATTGGTCAATAACTAATTGTTAACTAATTAATGTATTTAACTCTTAAGTCTTGACACGTGCACGACCAGAAGGAGACTGAAGTAAATGTCCAGTCTACTGAAATTTTTTGGATCAAACTATTCAATTCGATACACTGCCCCAGTGCACAACGAGTACACTTCATATTGCAGGACTCTCTAGGTCCACTCCCGATTTGTCAAATAGAACTATTCTGTGAGTTCGAGATCGATGCCCCACGCACACGTCATGAATATTACAAATCAATACAGTAAACAATACAAGTTGAGGTCATAGCACATACGTATAATCCTTCCGTTAATAATATCCTAGAAGAGTAGGGATTAGATCACTACCGTCAAATCTCTATGTGCTCATTCATGAACTTATCTCCAGACACGTATCTTGATGAACAATATATTAAAATACTTTTGTAATATTGTTTAACCTTATGGGAAACTCTTTCTTGGGTTTGTTACTTATGGCCATAAGACTTTTTAAGATACAGTCTCTGAATATCTTGATATATAACTTATCCATGTAAGTTGACGGATTTCATATCTATACACACCGGACTCCATAAGCATTGGACCATACCCAGTGATCATACCATGAAAGGTCTGTGATATGCATGGAACCAAAGTATGATGGATCACTTACAATCCCACCGTGGTACTCAGGTCAAAGAACCACGTATACTACTCAACTCGAGAGGACCTTTCATTGACGGCTTCATGGGATGTCTATTGGGGTCCTCGTTAAGTCTGTTCAGTACTCAGTCCTTACTGAACACTTGTATGCTATACAAATTTCCAGTAAGCCCATAGTCAGTTAAAAACAACCATTTAAACCATCTAGGTATAGTATACATTGGTCTATGTAAAATGATTCCACCATCAGACCTGCATCGGTGATTTAAGATCAGGAACATATAATTTGAGAATAAACTTGCATAATAACATTTCTTAGCACATATTGCAACTCTTGCAACTATGTTATTACTAATGTATTCTCGGCTCTTTATACCGTTACAGACAAGATTCTAACTCTTAGACTCCACTGATTAATATAACATGCTAACTCTTTAGCATTTATAGTTTTTAGTGATGTTAACTCTTGGCATTGATCTAAACTTCTTTAGACCAAATCTGAACTTTTTCAAATTATATAATGTCTGTAACATCACAAACATTGAACTATTTAATAATAGTAATTAGCGATTTAACAAATAATGAACTGTATAAATATTATAAAATAAAATATTCATACAATAATGGAATGACACGTGAGCACAAATTCCAACAATTAGGTCAAAACTTAATAAATTAAAAAAATTATTATTTTCTCGTCAAGTTATTTTTCAAATTGTTTTCATTCAATTCGAGGGCAAACCTAAGACTTTATATTAGATCGAACTAGATGGAACCTTTAATTTTTATTTCTTTTTATTTTCTTTATTTACTTTATGAGAAAAAAATTATAAATTAATAAAATTAAAAAATACATAAGGCAAGAGGAGATAACATTAATTTTATTAGAAAAAATCAAATAATTTTATTCAAAACTTGATAATATAAAATATTATGAACACAATTTTTAATAACTATTTTGTTGATAATGATTTATAAAGTATCATGCAACTATTATTATTATACACACAAAGAGCATGTCTTGTAGAAGTTTTTCCTCACAAGCAACCAAGAGCTATAAAGATCACACAATTAAGGAGATAAACAATCAAGCAATCAAAGAAAGCATACAATCAATGTACGTGGTTCAGCAAACTGCCTGTATCCATGATGAATTTTAGGATCCTAACTTCTTTTATTATGTTCTTTTATATACAAAAAATCCTCACACGAGGTACATAGAATACCCAAATAACCCAAAGCTCTCAAGAATATATACCACATTATCTTGTGCACTCAAGTATAACCTAAACTCTTTATTCTCTCTCTTGTAGATAATTTAATGCTTCATGAATTCTAAGGGGTTACAAAGATTTATATAATGTTAATACCGACCCTAGAAATTTTAAACATGTTTAAAATAAGAGTTCACACATTATAAAAGTCCAAAACTAATATTAGGATGCAATCCTATATACGAACGATATTTTTTTAAATAGTAACACTGCAGCGTTCAATATTCAATGCTATGGCAATAACACAATTATCGAGCCAATGTCACAGTATTTGGTAGCCAATGTTGCGATGTTGAGCATGCTGGAATCATCATTACGACGTTCATGCATCAGGTTTTCTCTTTGTACTTTCACGTTCCTTCTCATATTTGGCTTCTATTTTCTATTTTTACTCATTTATCCAACATCTTCTTGAACTCATCTCAACTCCTCTTTAACTTTCAACTCAAAATCAAAATTATCAATAATTTTGAATCACCAAATTCTAACAATTGATATACTTTTATAATTGTATTTCTTTAATTGTACAATCCGTATCAAACAAAAAATTACAAATCATCAAAGAAATTAACATAAAAATGCAAGAAGACAGATAATAACAATTATTAATTTGGTTATAATTAGTGCTTTAATTTTAAGCAGATTCATTAAAAAAAAAATCACTTTTATAAGGCAAAACCAAATTCAACTTTCTAAATTAGGAGCAAAGCTATATATCACAAATTTAACATTTGTCATCAACCAAAAGATTAAATAATATTGCCTACTCATTCTTAAAAAGCAAAATCAAGTCCTAATCTATTTCATATGAAACATAATACAAAATAAGATAATTTAAATAAAAGAATGTTATAATTTTACGCTTAAAATTTTTCTTAAAAATATAAGATTATAATTTTACCCTAAAAGTACGTACCTTTAAACTTGGATCCTTACAAGAAGTTTCCCCTTACACATTATAAAACACCCATCGTATATGCTTTGGTCCCCAATTTTTTTAACCCCCAAGCATTTCAATTCTGGCTCCTCGAACCATTTTATACGCTCTTTCACCAACTCTTGCATTTTCAATACTTCCACTGAACCGTGTCTTCCATTTCCTCCATTTTAGAACAAAGTCATTCACTTTTAGCAACTTGAAAATAATTCAAAGTCATGTAGTGCATTTGGTTTGTCACGTGTGTACCAAAAATTCTTTGATAAAAATTAAATATGATGTCCGCCATGAAATGCGGAACCTACAATTACCATTCGTGTTATATTTATGCAAGTAATATTCACATCATAGGAGTTCAATTATGATGTTATAATTTCTCTAATCAGTCTCTTTTCTTCTCTTAATTTTTTTTACATTGAAGATATTGCTTTTATAGAAGATTTGAAGAAGATACTGAAAAATCAAGGGCGGAATCAGGGTTTGAGTTTTCGGGATCAAATCATAAATTTTAAATTTAATAAAATTAAATAAATTAATATTTTTATTTTATGTCAATAATAGATGAATTGAAAAAAAATATATTGTTAAAAACTTTAGTATAATCTTAAAAATTGATAATGACGTATATATTTCTAAATTTTAATACTTTATTTTTAAAATAGATTATTTGTAGATGACTTTCTTGTAAAAAAAATTAAAATATTAAACAATAAACATGTATTATATTATTCGTAAAAATAAAATTTATATTTTAAAATTAATAAATTTAAAGCAAAAGAATGAAAATCGAGATCCACACAAAAAGAAAAATACTCATAAAGTGATAATAGTAAGATATTAAAACTTACTTATTTTTTAGAGATTTTTTTCTTAACTTTTGAGTTAGGAAGAAGAGTTTGATACAAATTTAACGATAAGATAAAATCACTAATGTATGGCATTCTATAATTGTGAGTCTATTTATATAAGTTAAATCGAAAAAATTCTTTTTCATGTAAAAAAAGAATTAAGGTATAAATTTTTTTTGTATTAAAAAAAAGATGTATTCCATCTTCCATGTAGAAAAAGAATTATAAATATAAAATTCTTTTATATTAAGATCTATTTATAAATATAAAATTATTTTTATTAAGATAAGAGAAGAAAATTAAAAAATGTAAAAATATGAGCCATTTAAAAATTAAATTTTACTTTTTATTAGAGAAAAATATGTTAAAGTAGAAAAAGATGAGATATTGTTTAAATATTGAATAATGTATTAAAAAGTAGATCTTTAATGTTAATATGAACCACTTTTTTAAATTAATAATTTAATTGATTAAATATAAAAAAAAATTAAAGAATTTAAGGGGGCTAATATATGTATTTTAATACTAAAAAATTATACATACATATATATACAAATTTAAGAAGACTTGTTGCAGGGCTTGAGACGGGCCATGGCTCCCCTACGCCCTTCTACAATTCCGCCACTGAAAAAAA
Organism: Ailanthus altissimus; assembly: GCA_946807835.1. NCBI lineage: Eukaryota > Viridiplantae > Streptophyta > Magnoliopsida > Sapindales > Simaroubaceae > Ailanthus > Ailanthus altissimus. The sequence continues at coordinate 1,602,694 of OX327709.1, forward strand.
TCATATTGAAATAATCATGAAGTTACTGTAAATATAATTATATCAAAGAAAATAATGGCCTAAATGTGCATAATAATAATAATCCTCCTTTCCAAAAAAATAATTATAATAATAAATAAACAAACGAATAAACAGGTCCCTTGTACAAGTCAATTTATAGCTTCCAGGAATCAAATTGTATTAATTTTAATGCGATTTTAAAATAAAAATTAATAATTCTAATTTAACATTTTTAAATACAAGAAGGTTTTTTGGTAGTTTATTTTAAAATTCATAATCTGAAAGTAAAAAAATGTTTAATAGTTAGTTAAAATAATATTATTTTATTTTATTTTTAAAATAATTAGTTTGTTATATATACTTTTTTTTTTAAATGAAATATAAGGGAAACTTTCATTTTTTAAGAATTTGCAATTTGAGTACAAAAGGACATCCCAAACAAGTTTAAATATTTTCAAATAAGAAAAATATTATTTTGATTTCTAATTTTATAGGTATATATTAATTTAATTTTTTACTTTTTTAATATATACCATATTAATTCTTTTAAAAATGAAAATGATAGTCGGTTAAAGATAAAAATAATAACAATAAATTATCAAAAACATTTTTATATAAACTAACATAATAAATATTAAAAAAATAAAGACTAAGTTAATATATGACCCTAAACCAGCGACCAAAATAGCATTTCTCCTTTCAGATATTCCTAAAATGGAAAACAACCCACCAAAGAGTTAAAAAAGGCGACCTTAGTATCTTCTTCATAGTCAAAAATAAAATTATGAAAACTGGTTCATTCTAAAAATTAGAACGTGTTCATAAACATTAATAAAATGTGTAAAAAGAACGTTTTCTTGTACAAGGAAATTGCCCCGTTGTTGAACTCATTATAATCTATAAGAATCTGTCCAATTAAACATTTCTCTTAAAAAATAAATAAAAATAAAAAATAAACTCCATTACTCAGGCCAATCCTGAGAGTTTCACATCCAAGACGTGCATTTTTCTGATAGCTAAGTTCTTAATATTAGCAGCCCCAACGGAGAGTACTGCTTTCACCCAAGTACGCTGTTTCCAATTCAATTACTCGGGTTTCCCGGAAAACCTAAATCAGCTCTTTCTACAACCGACGCTCTCGAAAAACTCCCTCCAAGTTACATTCGATGTCCGAACTTCTATTGCAAATCAATCCGGACGAGCCTTCTACAAAGACCCATTCAGGGTGTGGAGAAGTAACAAAAATGTTAAAGCAACTTTCAACTCCAGCTTTGTTCTTAGGATCGTTAACCAAACAGGTGAATCTGGCGAAGGCCTAGCTTTTATTTTAACTGCGGACAAAGATCTTCCACGGAACAGCGACGGACAGCGGCTTGGGATTGTAGATGGTGTCAGCAGCTGGCACTATGTCAGCTGTAAATTTGTAATTTACAAATTTGTAAAATTACAAATTTGTTGGCAAAGTTTGTAATTTGTAAATTTGTAAAATTATAAATTTGTTGACACACGATGTTAATAAATTTATAACGGCGGATAGTCTTATTCATTTATTCAACTCTTCTTATAAAAGAGAGAGTTTAGCAATTTTGTTCAATAATATAATTGTGAGAAAGATTTTAAAAATTTGAGAGAATTTAGTGTATTGAAATTTTAGGTTGTAAGGTTAAAATACTACAATACTTGTATTCTTTATTTTTAATAGTAAAAGATTCTTTTATCTTCGCCCGTGGACATAGGCTAAAAGCCGAACTACATAATTTTGTGTTTTGTCTTATTTTTATTTTTATTATTTTTTTTCAATTTCACTTTAGCTACGATCCTGCATCACCCTCAAAATTCTAACAAGTGGTATCAGAGCTTCTGGTAGAATGAGGTCACTATTCACGTATATAGTTACTATTTACATATAGACACTGTTCATACATATTGGTACTGTTCATACGTACGATTACTATTCACATAAAACAGTAGAAGCCGATCCTAGTAGAAAGCAATCCGTGGTAAAAAGCAATGGCTGCAAAATACGAAGTTGAGAAGTTTAATGGAGGTAATTTTACATTGTAAAAAATGAAAATAAAGGCGATTTTAAAGAAAAATAAGTGTGTTAGAGGCAATTGATGAAAAACCCTTGGAATCACTGATGATATCAAGTGGAATGAGATTGACAGTAATGCAGTTGCTGATCTGCATCTAGAACTTACTGATAATGTGTTATCCAGTGTGGCGAAAAAGAAGACAGCAAAAGAGATTTGGGATACTCTCATAAAATTGTATGAGGCCAAATCTTTGCACAATAAGATCTTCTTAAAAAGGAGATTGTATACCATTCGAATGGCAGAATCCACTTTAGTGACAGAGCACATCAACACATTAAATACTTTATTTTCCCAACTCACTTCCTTGGGGCATAAAATAGAGGCAGGTGAACGTGCAAAGATTTTACTTCAAAGCCTACCAGATTCATATGATCAACTCATCATCAATTTAACGAATAATATCCTAACGGACTTCTTAGTCTTCAATGATGTTACAGCTGCTGTGCTGGGAAAAGAACAAAGACGGAAAAATAAAGAAGACAAACAAGAATGTTCGCAACAAACAGAAGTTTTGACAATGATAAAAGGTAGATCAACAGAACGTGGCCCCAATGGGAGTCAAAATCATGGTAGACCAAAATTCAGAAGTAAGAAGAACGTCAAGTGCTACCATTGTGGCAAGAAATGCCGTCTGAAGAAGGATTGCTGAGAATTGAAGAAAAGTGCAGAGGACAAACCGCAAGGAAATATTGCAAGCACCTCAGATGATGGTGAAATTTTATACAGCGAGGCAACAACAGTTGTTGAAAGCAGAAAATGGTTCTCTGATGTATGGCTCATGGATTCTGAAGCTACATGGCACATAACCTCTAAGAGAGAATGGTTCCATCAATATGAACCTACCTCTGAGGATCTATATATATGGGGAACGATCATACTTTGGAAATCGCTAGAATAGGATCTATCAAGATGAAGATGTACGATGGTACTGTTCGTATTATCCAAGAGGTGCGACATGTGAAAGGCCTCAAGAAGAATCTTTTGTCATTTGGAAAATTAGATAACACTGGGTGTAAGACCCAAATTGAAAATGGGACAATGAAAATTCTCAAAGGCGCGCTTGTAGTAATGAAGGCAGAAAAGGTTGCTGCAAATTTGTACATGCTTAATGGAGAAACACTGCAGGAAGGAGATGCATCTGTTGCATCAACTAGTTCAGTAGAAGAATCAACGATAATGTGGCATCGCAAACTGGGCCATATGTCGGAACAAGGTTTGAAGATTCTCTCTGATCAAAATTTACTTTCTGGGCTCAAATCGGTTCATTTACCTTTCTGTGAGCACTGTGTCACAAGTAAGCAGCACAGATTAAAGTTCAGCATATCCAGTTCTAGAAGTAAAAAAATTCTAGAATTGATCCACTCTGATGTTTGACAAGCACCGATGATGTCCTTAGGAGAAGCGAGATATTTTGTATCATTCATAGATGATTACTCCATGAGATATTGGGTATATCCAATCAAGAAGAAGTCATATGTATTTGAAGCTTTCAGAATATTCAGAGCGCGGGTAGAACTTGAATCAGAAAAGAAGATCAAGTGTTTAAGGACAAATAATGGAGGATAATATACTGGTAAGGATTTTATGGCATTCTGTCAACAAGAATGCATCAAGCAGCAATTCAGCACAGCTTACACGCCTCAGCAAAATGGAGTAGCAGAGTGGATGAATAGAACCTTGTTGGAGAGAACAAGAGCTATATTAAGAAACTGCAGGTTTAGCCAAGACATTTTGGGCTGAAGCAGTCAAAACTGCTTGTTATGTGGTAAATCGGTCACCATCAACAGCAATCGAGTTGAAGACATCGATGGAGATGTGGACTGAGAAACCAATTGATTATTCTCACATTCATACATTTGGAAGTCTTGTGTACGTGATGTATAATCCCCAAGAAACAACGAAGCTGGATCCAAAATTCAGAAAATGTCTTTTCTTGGGATATGCTGATAGAGTCAAGGGGTATCGCCTGTGGGATCCCACTACCCACAAGGTCGTCATCAACAGAGATATGATATTTGCAGAAGATAAACTGCAAAGGAATAATAAAGATGATAGCACAGTGAAGGAAAATCTAGAGACTACAATGGTACAAATGAAAAATAATCAAGTACAAGAAGATTCAGATTCTTCTGAAGCAGCACCAAAGCATGAAGAACAAGAACCAGTAGAGTCTAAGGCTACAGATGATCGTCAATCAACTCGTGAAAGACGACCACCATTATGGCACTTGGAGTATGTCATGGAGGCTCATGTTGCATACTTCCTTCTAACAAAGGATGGAGAGCCAACAACTTTCCAGGAGACTTCTAAAAGTCAAGATGTTTCTCTATGGATGACAGCAATGTAAGAAGAAATTGAAGCCTTGCATAAAAATAAAACATGGGAGCTGGTTGCACTACCACGAGGAAGAAAAACCATTGGCAACAAATGGGTTTACAAGATCAAATAGGATGGCAATAACCAAGTGGAGCGGTATTGTGCGAGATTAGTGGTGAAAGGTTATGCTCAGAAAGAAGGTATTGACTTTAATGAGATATTTTCTCCTGTGGTTCGACTCACGACAGTCAGAATAGTCCTGGCAATATGTGCTACATTTGACTTACATCTAGAGCAGTTAGATGTGAAGACAGCTTTTTTTCATGAAGATCTTGAAGAAGAAATTTATATGCTCTAACCAGAAGGTTTTAAAGAAGAAGAAAAAGAGAATTTGGTTTACAGGTTAAACAAATCTCTGTACGGTTTCAAACAGGCGCTGAGGTGTTGGTACAAGAGATTTGATTCCTATATCATCAGCCTTGGATACAACAGACTTAGTTCAGACCATTGTACATACTACAAAAGGTTTGAAGATGATAATGATTTCATTATTTTGCTGTTATATGTGGATGACATGTTGGTGGTAGGCCCCAACAAAGATCGAGTCCAAGAATTGAAGACATAGTTGGCTAGAAAATTTGATATGAAGGATTTGGGACCAGCAAACAAGATTCTAGGGATGCAAATTCACCGAGACAGAAATAACAGGAAGTTTTGGCTTTCTCAGAAGAACTACTTAAAGAAAATCTTGTGGCGCTTCAACATGCAAGATTGTAAGCCAATTAGTACCCACTCCCTGTCAATTTCAAGTTATCCTCTAAAATGTGTCCTAGCAAAGAAGCAGAGATGAAGGAGATGTCTCGAGTACCATATGCATCAGCAGTGGGAAGTTTAATATTCGCTATGATTTGTACCAAACCAGACATTGCTCAAACAGTAGAAGCAATTAGTAGATACATGGTGAATCCTAGTAGAGAGCATTGGGGTTGTGTCAGGAGAACCCTTAAATACATTAAGGGTACCTCAGATGTTGCTTTATGTTACGGAGGATCAGATTTTATTGTTAAGGGCTATGTGGATTCAGATTTTGCAGGAGACCTTGATAAAAGAAAATCCACTACTGGCTATGTGTTTAAACTTGCAGGAGGAGCTGTAAGCTGGGTTTCGAAACTGCAAACTGTTGTGGCATTATCTACTACAGAAGCAGAATACATGACAGCTACACAAGCTTGCAAGGAAGCAATTTGGATACAAAGATTACTAGAGAAGCTCAAGCACAAGCAAGAGAAAGTTGAATTGTTTTGTGACAGTCAAAGTGCCTTACACATTGCAAGGAATCCAGTTTTTTATTCAAGAACGAAGCACATATGTGTTCAATATCACTTTGTTCGTGAAGTGGTAGAAGATGGAAGTGTGGATATGAAAAAAATTCATATAGATAATAACCTAGCAGATGTGTTGACCAAGCCCATTAATACTAACAAGTTTGTATGATGTAGATCCTTACATGGCCTAGCAGACACGTAGGCAACATGACTTTGGCGAATAAGAAAGAATGGTGTGGAGACTTAATTGATTCTCAATCAAATTTTTAAGTGGGGGAATTGTCAGCAGCTGGCACTGTGTGCCAGCTGCAAATTTGCAATTTGCAATCTGCAAATTTGCAATTTGCAATGGTGGTCCACTTGCTCAACTCTCCCTATAAAAGGGAGAGTATAGGGTGAGTTTAGCAATTTTATTCAATAATACAATTTTGAGAGAGATTTTAAAAATTTGAGAGAATTAGATGTATTGAAATTTTGGGTTATAAAGTTAAAACACTACAATACTTGTATTCTCTATTTCTAATAGTAAAAGATTCTTCTGTCTTCGCCCGTGGACGTAAACTAAAAGCCGAACCACGTAATTTTATATTTTGTCTTATTTTTATTTTCCTTATTTTTTTCAATTTCAGTTTAGCTGCGACCCTACATCACCCCTCAATTTCCTAACAGATGGGAGCACAAATGGATCTTCTCAAGCTCAGATACTGGCAATAGAATTTGATACCAGGAAGAGCTTCCCGGAAGATATTGATAATAATCATGTTGGTTTGGATGTGAATAGTGTATACTCGATCAAACAATTGCCTTCAACAAGTGTTAAGCTTTCAAATGATACTGATATCAAGGTGCGTGTTGAGTATGATGGCGAAAATATCACTGTTTTTGTGGGCGAAAACCAGGAGAATCCAGTGCTTTTTGAGCCTATTGATCTCTCTAAATATCTGCCAGAGAAAGTCTATGTAGGGTTCTCAGCTTCAACTAGTGATTTTACAGAGTTAAACTGTGTGAGATCATGGGAATTTCATGGTTCAGATATTGATGAAGATTCAAAGCTGTTTCGGATTTTGATTATCGTTCTGGTTCTGGTTGTGGTTTCATTAAGCGCTGTTGCCTATTATTTATACTGGAAATGTAAATGCAAAACCAGGGTGGTTGAGGATTATAGCATAGAAGCACAAATCTATGGTTCCACCCTGGCTCCAAAGAAGTTCCGCCTGAGAGAACTTGAAAAAACAACAGGCAATTTTAACCCCAAAAACAAGTTTGGCAAAGGAGGATTTGGGACTGTCTATAAAGGAATCTGGAAGAACGAAGAAATGGCTGTTAAAAGAGTTTCAGAAACTTCACACCAAGGCAAGCAAGAGTTCATAGCAGAAGTTACAACAATTGGCAACCTCCGCCATCGAAATCTTGTGAAGCTGATCGGATGGTGCCATGAACAACGCGATTTTCTTCTTGTTTATGAATATATGCCAAACGGTAGTCTGGACAAGTTTATATTCTCTTATGAGAAGAAGGGCAACGCTGCCGAGGAATCAACAGTACTGACCTGGGAAACAACGCTGATCATAATACATGGAATTATCTCCACAACGGTAGTGAGATGAGGGTCCTTCATCGCCACATAAAAGCCAGCAATATAATGCTTGATGCAGAGTTCAGAGCAAGGTTAGGGGATTTTGGATTGGCAAGAACCATTCAGGAAAGCCAACAAACTCACCACACTACAAATGCGATAGCTGGAACGCCTGGTTACATGGCTCCGGAGACTTTTCTTACTCTTAGGGTCACCGTTGAAACGGACGTCTATGCATTTGGAGTTCTGATCCTGGAAGTTGCTTGCGGAAGGAAGCCTGTGAGTTTGAACGAGGACACCAATTATAGCAACAGCATTGTGCATTGGGTGTCGGAACATCGTAGAAAGGGGCAGATACTAGATGCAACAGATTCAAGATTAGATGAAGAGTTTTCGGAGAAAGAAATGGAGCGTGTGCTTGTTCTAGGGTTGGCTTGTTGCCACCGGAACCCACACCTGAGGCCGTCCATGATGACGGTGTTGCAGGTTCTTTCTGGGGAGGCAGATCCGCCCGATGTACCATCGGAAAGACCCCATTTCATGTGGCCACCCATGCCCCTGTCCTTCAGTGACTCGAATTACACAGGAAGCCAACTTGCTCCATTTACAGAAGTCACTGAAGATAAAATCAAATAGAAAGAGACTGAAAGAATATTGCCTTTTTGTCCTTAACGAAATTTGTTCTGAATAGTTGATAGTGTGCTTGTGCAGCCGTTGGATGTATTTAGGCCTTAAAAAAGCTTACAATGTTGAAACTGTTGATTGCAGCTAGTTGAGTTCTTGTCATCCCATGCTTCGTGTAACCAGTAGAACTCAATTGTTAAGGAAAACAGAGCTTCTCAAACGACAAGATATTTTTCTTCTTGCACTTTATTTGAGTGGTGATTTTGTTTTGCTTCTCTCGGCATTATACTTCAATCATATTAAAAAATATTAGGTTGAAGGCAAGACAATCATAGAGAGGCTCTATGAGAGAGCCCTCCATGTTTTTTCTTACATTTCTCAAATTTTCCAATTACTCGTCTCTTTTAAGTTTTTGGTGACATTTCCGAACTTATGAATAATATTTTTAAAATGTAACAAGTAAATTGAAATAAGGATCAAAAGAGTTGGAAGAGTACCTAAAAGCCGCTTCATGATTGCACGACTCTACATTGAAGCTATAAAAAGTGCATTATTTAAGGTTGAAATTATTCAGATGCTACATGGAAGTTCAATTTAATGCAATTGAACAAGTAATAAGGGCAAAGCAGCCATATATAGAAAGAGGACACAAAAGGATGCTCGCAAAGTAGCCAACTAAAAATTTGTTCGAGAAACGAGAATCAATAAATTACATTATGGAGTAATGTAGCAAAAACTCTTCTTACAGAAGAAATTGATTCAAAATCCCCTCTACAGTGTAGACTGGCTTGTTAGATAACAACTACTACTACAGGTGAAGGACTTCAATCTAAATCTATTCTTACTAACCAATGTTACAAAACCTGAAAGACAAATGATAAAGCTCACTCATAATCAATTTGGACTGTTAAATCCTGTATCCCCAAATCATGGTATAAACCATGCACAAATTGAAGTACGGGGCGATCATCCATTCCCTTCTTTACCTGCATGTCATCCATCAATAGAAACCACTAAATTACAACCTTCCACCACACGTTTTAGAAGACTTAAATGGCTAACTATTTGCTGCATCATCTTCGATACATACAAAACAATTTTTCAGAAGCAAACCTGAAGTGAGAGTGAACCAACAACATGACCTGGCATTAGCTCCCAGAAACGAGCTTGGGAAACTTCTGAAACATCTTCCCGAGAAATAATCTGTGTAGAATTTTTATAAGACGTTACCCCCCCAAGAAAAAACATATGTACCTGATGGGAACTTATACATTCAAATGAGAGGGGAAAAATCACCTGTCTCCAGCATTTGCTCAATGCTGATGACGGAATGCTAGGAGGTGCCATCTGAAGCAAGATCCCACCAGTAACTTTAAAAAGTGGCATGACAAGCATGAAGACAGCAACTGCAACTAGCCCCAAACACAAAACTTCAGCATTCTCAACCCTGCAAAGAGGGGAAATTATTAACCAAGAATTAAAAATAAAGCTTACAACAAACTCTGCGAGGAGAAAATATCTCTCTATATATACAAAAAAGTGGAATACTGGCGGTGGTGCAGTAGCAAATCAAATCAAGAAAGGGGGGAGAGAGAGCGAGAGAATCAAGACTTACCCAAGGGACAAAAACCAGGATGCCAATATCAAACCTGCACTGCAAAAACAATAATAGTACTCCAGCTTAAGATTGGTACATGGAGAGTAAACTGACTGAAAAGAAGCATTCATGCATAAACAAACCTATGCACAGGAGTACAAGTGAATAAGAGAGAGAGTATATCGAACCTGCGAATGGAGTCTGCAAGAACATGCAAGCAAACTGAGTGGTAATTCATATCTTCTGCTTTCCTGTACACTGCAACAAACCATGCATATCACCACATGAATAATCAGAAGAGAGGAATGAAGAATACCTAATCCACTCAATCTGAAGTTTATTTATAATAACATTCCTGCAACTAAAAGACATGATATCACAATTTGCTATGCACCAAGATGAAGTAGATTTTTTATACAAATAACTGCAAAATCTGATTGCATGTTGCACCAAGCAGAAGTTGTTGCCTTAACAACTTTACAACAAGTAGAGTAGATTCAATTGCCATAATATTCACATCGAGACAGTCCAGCATCTGTGATAATTTCATTATGAAAGGCAACCTAAGGATGTGTTATTAATAAACAGATAATTCTGGAAAATACGTACTCCTTTCCATTCAGCATAAAACAGAGATCAAGTGATGTCCTAGATCAGACAAAAAGAGGGTCTTTTGGCATGGCATATTTAAATAGTATGCTGAAGATGAACAGCCATACAGTATCAGAGCCCTCAAAAGAAAAAAATACTATTATGTCCTTAGGGAAAGAAACAGCTTTGATGTCCAATTGACAATGCTTTTCTAATCAAAGCTTGATAATAGTCCACAAGCTAAGCACCAATTCTGATCAACTGAATAAAACTTGTGTTTGCCAAGTCATACCAAGGGAACTTACTGGTGCATAACCTTGAGAGTTTAGAAAGTTTTAGTGTGCCTAAAAAGATGGTTGTGAAGATTGTGCTCAAGTGTCATCCCTCTAACTAAAATTTGAGTGATTTTTCCAACCAGGATTTTGGTTTTGTGAATAGAGATTAGGATTCGACCATTTGAATGTGTTTAAAACATTGGCTCGTTCATAAAGGCATTCCCTAAAGGCATGCAAAGTTGGGCAATCATTGGTAGAATCATGGGTTTTACATATGTAACACACAATTTCTTAAATAAATTTTTAATTGACCACTCTTTTTCATTTCTAAGATTTCAACTTTTCTAGCTACAGATGCTAATTTGGCTTAAAGATCGTGGTCTTCCCTAAGGTGGTAAATACCCTCACTAGATATATAGTGGTTTAAGCTTTACTTGATGCCTCATAGGTATCTGCAATGTCCTAATTTGAGCATTTTCTGCTAATAAGTTTAGGTAATTCATTACCTCTTCTGGGTCTTTATCTTTAAATGTTCCATTACACATTATTTCTACCATTTGTCTAACTTGGCATGTTAAACCCTCATAGAAATTTGTTTAAAACCATGATAGGGCCAGGTATTGAGTAGTTCTTTATACTTATCCCAATATTGGTAAAAGTTCTCTCTTGGTTTTTTTTGGATAAAAGTGAGAATTTATCTTTTAAAAGAATTTGTTCTATGGAGAGAAAAAAAAAAATTCAGAAATTGTTGTTGCATCTCATCCCATGCAAAAATGAATCCTGGCTTAAGGTTTTTCAGTCATGTTTTAGCTTTATCTTTTAATGAAAAAAAAAAAAACTTTAAAGTCGGATGTCATGCTATAATTTAAGTCATTATAAATGTTACACACCTCTTCAAATTCTCTTAGATGCAGGTAAGGATTTTTTGTATCTAAGCCATGAAAAGTTAGTAAAAGTTAGATAATACTTGATTTAAAATTTAAATTTGTTGCATCTAGAGGAAAAACTAAACAAAATGATGCACCTGTTTTTGCGGGGGTTCATGTAGTCTCTTAAGTGTTTTAAGTTGGTTAAGGTCATTGTGTTAGGACCGATTGTCTCCTGGGTTTGGAAGTCTATCAATTTGATTATCAATCAAATTTTCTAAAGATAATGAAGATTTTCTAACCAATCTACCACTTGACGTGCATGACCAAATTTTCATGCAAGATTCCAATTAATACACAAAAATAAATGTCTAAACAACAAAGAAGAAAATAAAATAAAATAAAGAAGTGACCAAATTTTCATGCAAATTCCAATGAATACACAAAACTAAATGTCTAAACAACAAAGAAGAAAATAAAATAAAGTAAAGAAAGATTATTCATAGATGTGAACACCAAATTTTACTTCCCTAACAACGGCGCCAAAAGCTTGACACACAAAATATTGGATTCTATTTCAATTTATCAACAACTCAATTTCAATGAGTTAAAACCAACTTTTCTAACTTTTTACTTATCGATAGATCAATAAAAATGCCATGAGAGATATTAGAAGATATGTTAGTTCAAGTCGATAAATTCATATATTTGTTGATTTTATTATCTTGAAAACATAATTTGTTAAAGATTGTAATCCGATTCTTATTATTTTGAGTCGTCCATTTTTATCAACTTCTAACACTTTAACTAATAACATGAATGGAGTAATGAAGTTTTCATTTTAAAATATGACACTAGAGCTTAATGTTTTCAATATATGTAAACAACCACACAAGGAGGAGGATGAAAGTGAAGAAGCCAACATAATTGAAACCATTATGGAGTATTAAAAAAAAGAGTTTTACTGATCCCTTAAAAATTTGTTTAATGAGTTCATTTGAATCAAATATGCAATTAGATCCTAAAATCTCTAATATATATTTAGTTGACTTTGCATAGGTATTTGAAAATAAAGGTTAGAAACCAAAATTTGAAGAATTTGGATAAAGTGACAATAGGTAGGATGAACCTCCAAAGTTGGAGTTGAAACCTTCCACTGAAGGACTAAAGCATGCATTTCTTGGAGAAAAACAAACTTACACAATAGTAATTTCCTCAACCCTCGCAAGTAAACAAGAAGGTAAGTTATTTGAACTATTAAAAATGCAATAGGGTGGACTTTAGAATATATAAAAGGTATTAATCCTTTGATTTGCACACATAAAATATACCTAGAGAATAATGCCAAAACTTCCCAACAAATCAAAGGATTCTAAACCCACATATGAAATAGGCAGTGAGGGCTGATGTTCACAAACTACTCAATGTAAGAATTATCTACTATATCTCAGATAGTAAATGGGTAAGTCCTACTCAGATAGGTGAATTAATACTCAGCCAAGTCTCATCTAGTTGGAGGATATGCATAAATTACAGAAAATTGATTTCTGCCACTTGAAAAGACTATTTTCCTTTACCATTCCTTGACCAAATTTTAAAAAGACATCCCTACTATTATTTTCTAAACGAATATCAAATCTCTATCGCACTAGAGGACCAAGAAAAGACTACCTTCACATGCCTCTTTGGCAAATTTGCTTTTAAAATGATGCCCTTATGACTTTGTAATACTCCAACAACATTTCAAATATGTATGTTAAGCATTTTTAATAACGTGGCTAAGCATTATTTAAAAGTTTCCATAAATATTTAGCTATGGTTGAAAATTCTTTTGATAATTGTCTTGAAAACTTGAGAAAGGTTTTAAAAAGATATGAAGCAATATGATTTGTGTTAGAATTGAAAAAAAAATGTCATTATATGGTCACCTCTGAATTGTTTTCAGTCATATAGTGTTGTTTAAAGGAAATGAGGTGGATGTCAAACTCATTGCCCATTTACCCCCACAAAAAACAATCAAGAAAGTCCACTCATTTCTAGGACATGTTAAATTTTATAAAAGGTTCATCAAAAAATTTAGTAATATATCTAAACATTTTTGTAACCTCTTAACAAAAATTCTCTCATTTGAATAGACTCAAAAACACCAAAACTCATTTGAAAAATTAATTGATCTTTTAACATATGCTCCTATCATACAATTTCCTAACTAGTCCTTACCTTTTGAACTAATGTGTAATGCCAATGATACATTGTTGGTGTTGTATTGGGAAAAAAAAATGAAGGTAAACCCTATATAATTTATTATGCAAGTAAAACTTTAAACAGTGCACAAATAAATTACACAACTGAAAAAGAATTATTTGTTGTAGTATTTACATTAGATAAATTTTGTTCTTATTTAATTAGCTTTTAAACTGTGTGCTTACTGACCATGCTGTTGTAAAATATTTAATGTCAAAACAAGATGTTGTGTGATTTCAAGCGTCCATCAATTACCATGTGATTAGAATGATATAAAGATAGATAATTATAAAACTTAGCATTCCGCTTAAACGCTCAAATCAAGATGAGTTCTTAAGCATCTATAACTATAGCACAAGACTTACCAAGATTAATGCGAGCATAATTCCGGAAGAACCAAACGCCAATAAGATTCACCAATAAATTTGTTACCGCCGAAACAATCAAATAATGCCTATAAGCAACTTGATTTAGCCAATACTGAAAAAAAAATTATAAAACAGAACAAGACTCCGAAAATAGAAAACAACTGACTTCATAATATTAGTATGTATCACTAACGAAAGTCAGATTAAACCATGACAAGAACTTACTTGTGCTCAGATTCATCTTGTATAAATGCATGAAGTGCTTCCACGGCCAAGGAAAATGACATGAACAAAAGAAACAGCTGTCTAAACAAGAAGTAAAATAAAAAATATCAAGACGTTAGGCCAATTCAAAAGGTGTCACAAGAAAAGGAACAATGAAATTTACAACATTCGGGAAATACTTTGGACATATAAATGAACTAAATGGTAGAAGCAACAAAAAACCATACATAATAGGTAGAGCAAATCCAACGCAAACCAAACTTTGATCATTTCTTACTCATTAGCCAGAGTTCTCACATATTATGGTAAAACTTTCAAAGGATTATCTTACTTAATAATTATCTTCCTAAAGGATCAAATTTTTATCAGTTCTAAAGAGTTGATGGTTCTTATATTGAATTCCTATACATCATACTTATAGTTGATTAAAATAATTAGGAATTTCTATATAAACAGTAATTTCTGAAGCAAATATGCTGGGAAATATGATATACTTACAGCGTTGGTGAAAGCAGATAAAACTTCAAGTCTCTTGTACCTGATATTCAAAATAAAAGTACAATAATTAAATAAAGCTGAATCATCGTATGCATAGTTTCGGTAATATTAAACCCCAACCCCAAAAAAAAATTATTTCGTCAATTTAATACCCATAAGTGTAGGCAAAATCAGGCTTCTGCCTTGAAGCAGCCATCGCAAACATTGAAAACGTCAACAATCCACAGCCAAACGTCAAATGAAACGCATCGGACACCAAACCTAAAAAGCAAAAACAAAAATTAGATAAAGCAAGAACACAATTTCAAAAAAATTCGAAACTTTTAAAAAATTTACAAAAAATTTCAAATTTGTACCAACACGACCGGTGAAGAGCCCGATGGCCAATTCAGTTGTGGAATAAGCGACGTTGAGCGAAATCAACGCGAACAATTTCTTCATTTGCCGATTCCCGGACCTTATAGCCCGAATAATCGAGAATTTATCGAGGTATTTATCGTGGTGAGAATTGGAAATGGGACGAGAAATTAAAGGTTTTAAATTTGATGATGAATCGTCTGGGAATATTGAGATTGGCGTGTGCGGCGGCTCTTGCTGTGATCGGTTGTACGAAGCTTGCCGCGCGTAGGCTAATCTGCGATCGGTTGTACTCAATCCCAAATCGGACTCTTGTCCGTAGTAATTGAATGATTTGCTCTTCTCCATATTATCAGAAAAAAAATTGGATTCAAAAATCAGGATAAGAATTTGATTTAATTTTTTTTTCTGGCTTAGTTGAATGTCATATGTAAAAAAAAATGGCGAGAAAATTCTGATTGTACAAAAAAAAAAAAGCTCGCTAAAGAGGTTGAAGACGACTGTTTACTGAAGCTTCAAGTAAACGAGTAAACGCCTATAATATTTTCTTTTTCTGAAAATAACATCTGGGCACGTTATAATTGTTGAACAGGTCAACATAAAGTAGACGTGTTAAACGGCTGGTCCGGGCCAAATTAACGTGAACCAAGCGGATTTTGGACCAAATCCAATCACCATTTACAATGTCCAGCTCATCTTTTGGGCTGAGTTCAAAATGGGTCAGATTAAGATAGACTACGTCGAGGTGACCTATAAAACTCATTTGAATTAATTTAATATTATATAAAAAAAATTAAATGGTCTTCAATTATTTATTTTTATTAATATTACGATAATCAAATTAAAAATAGAATATCATAATTTAATAGAATGCTTAATTTTATTAATTAAAATAAAATATACAAATTTTTGTATTATAAAAAAAAAAAGAGAATTGCATTACTATAATTTTAATGCGTCTCAACTAAATTAACACTTATTAAACTACCAATCATTTGTAATACTCTAACTCTAATTAATAATATTATAAAAATATATTTAACTCATTGTTAATCTTATTTATTATATTTCTAGATTTTCAAAATTCTCAATCATGTTTTTACTATAATTTTGTATTCTATTTGTTATTGCATCCCAAACTTTAAATTAAAACCGAACCAACCGGTTCAATCATTAGAAACTAAACCGAATTAAATTGGAACTGAACCAATTCAAAATAAATGGAATTGGTCACAAATGACAAACCGACCTGTAAACCAAACTAAACTAACCAAACCCAATTAATTCGATTTAATTCGATTTTTTCTCATCTTGAATATTAGGCATTCAAGTATATTATCTATTAATCTACTCCTTAGACCATCTAATACCCTGCCACTTGCACTTAAAGTTGACTCCGATGATATAATTAAGATCATAAGAGTTAATAAATTACAGGCTATAATAAAAAAGTATAAAAAAAATATTTTTTTATTTTCATCAATTTAAAATGTATTAATTTTCAAATACCTTAACAAATCATAAGGTGAAGAACTACTACCACCAATCTTTTGCTTAACTTTTCAAGCTATTATTGACCAAGACAAATCATCATTAATAAAAATATAATTTGAAAAGGAAATTGCTTTGTAATCATAATTATTTTCACATCTAAGTGATATTATTTTCACGTCCCATAATAGAAAGTATAGGAAAAATATTTATTATTATTTCCATCAATTTAAGATGTCAAATGATTTCAATTATTGCATAGTAAAGGTATTTGATCAATCAATTTCCAAATTACCTAAACAATTCACAAGGTGTAGAATTACTACCAATTTTTTGCTTATCTTTTCAAGCTATTATTGACCAAGACAAATCATTGAGTATAACTTTAAAAAAAAAAAGATTACCATATTTGTTTTCATATTTAGAATAATGACCATTTAACATTTCAAAAACATTATATTCGACAAATGAGTTCCTCAACTTTATATAAATTACATTAAGTAAAGCTTTCAACCCTCTAAATTTTTTACGGGATATATACTTGCAACAAAAATAAAAATTGGGAGAATTTTTTGCTAGTACTTAATGAATTATAGATTGGACAATTGATTAATTTTTAAAATTAAAAAAAAGAAACATAACAATTAATATAAATTTGATCCATTTTATAAATTGCAATCACTTTATATATTGTATATATATAAAAATATAATTTATTTTAACAAAGAATTTTAAGATGAAAAAAATTAAAATTTATATAGTATAAAAGTTTCACAAAATTAATATAAACAATTCTTTAATTAATAATAATTTAAAATTAAATATTCAAAAATAAAGTGTTATTATATATTTTTAATGGGAAATTCTCACTACTTTTATTCTTATTTTAAAATATTTGTAATAATCTGACTTAACGAGCTTGAAGTTAAAGCCCAACCTTTTTGCGGCTACTATCCATCAGGCTTGCGGGCTATAAAATTAGGTCCAGCCAAGCCTACCGAGGTACCGGACCTGCGAACTTGGCCGAAAAACAGACCAAGCATATCACGTACACAAGTAGCCAACCCATTTGACACTTCTAAGACGGAACTTTCAATTATTTTAACATAGATTAGGGACCTATTTGATATAAATTGAAAAAATGATTCCCATCGATAAATCATTAAAAAAAAATTAGCGGACCTTTATGTTATTATTCTTTCAATTTCGTTACATGGTTAAAGAAATGTAGAATTATGAGAACAGTCAATCAAATTCAAAAGTTGTCTATTTGTTTTTCCTATAACAGGAGATTGAAGAAAAAACAGATGTAAACTAGTTTACCAAACTGTTTGAAATGTTAAATCCACAAGAACAAACCTTAGGACCTCGAAGATTCATGTACCCATTTGTCTAACAGAGAAGCTCCAATTTTGCTACAAACGAATAATAGCCATTACTGAAAGGGGTTTAAAGCTCTGGCCCTTGTGCAACAGACAATGCAGACACCAATTGGTGAAGCCATAGACTTGATTCTTTCAGGGACTTTGTTCATCAATAGGACCTGGGTGGTTTGATCAAAATAACATGAAGCTGATATCCAAATGCTAAGATGGAGCCAAAGCTTGAAATGATGATATTGATGTAATATGTGCTCTGGAAAGAGAATTTAAATTCATGCATTCAGCATTTCACTTACACGTACAATGGTTAATTCACATGATATGGCAAAGCGATCACATGTCAGCATTGCAAATGATAATCCAGAGAAAAAGCACAGATATCAGAAGGTCTTGGACCGGGCCTGCAATCAAGCACCAAGAGAAAAGCTTATGAAGAGTGAATAAATGAATATTCTCATTTTTTTTATAAAGAATGAATAATTCAATATGGTAAAACAAAAATTATCAATTTAGCAAAAGCTCTAGAAATGTTAAACAGAAAAAAAAAAAATTTTAAAAGAGCACCATGCTAGCATGATGTTGATAAGAAATTGCTACCATAGAATTTTGCCAGACACAAAAATGAATGCCTTTTATTTATGGTGCCATAGTGAAATTTTAGTTTTCCCATTCTAATGTCATCAATGTACTGCAGCATAGAAGATACAGCACAACAACGTAAGATATTATGAAAGATGAAACAACAAAATATGGATATTTAGGCCATATATTTGGAACAGGCTCTCGCCAGATTTAAGGTAACAAAAATTGATGAAAATGCCAGAAAATCAAAAGGTATTTCATCAAGAGCAAAAAGCCGGCACTCTGAACTGGGGCTTTTTCAGCTTTGCTAAGAAGATTATGTAAGTCTGTTTCAACCAGAATCGGCAAATTATAAAGCATATTAACCAAGTGCAAAGGAGATAATAAAGGACTAATATAAGGACTGTTCTTTCTTACTTGGCATATAAGAGGAATGTCCAATTGAGTAAATGGTGACAGTACTTCCACATCTGCACCCGCTTCTTCCTTCATTTCCCTGATTGCCCCTTCTGCAGCTGACTCCCCAATTTCCATGTAACCAGCAGGAGTCCTATGTCAAAGTAATCCAATTCCATATCCAGTAAGCATCAAAGATAGAAAGAGGAAAATGTGAGTTAGCATCTGAGGTTGTAATGTAAATGACTGATTCTTTGATTCTTTTGTGAGAAGTTGAAGAAAAGGAATAGACAGGGTAGTAAAAACAAAAACTCCAGAATACGTACCAAAGACCATAAGACGGTTCAACATTTCGCTTGCAGAGTAGGATCTTCTTATCTTGCTCAATGAGACAGCCTACAACCTATAATATCAATTTAAACATAAGTTAACCAAAATGATATGATACTTAAAAGATCATAAGCATCACATCTTAAGCATACAAACTTAAAGCTCCCAGCCAATTATCCACATCATTTTCAATTCTGTTTCCTTGTTTTGCATCTTTAATTCCCACTAATTAAAGCACCTCATGGCAGTATTATCACTCTTCTTTTAAAATAAAATAAAGAAAGAATTATAAATCAAATTATTTCTCCTATTGCGGTCTTCAATTCACTCTAGTTTAGTTCCTGGTCAATCCATAATAACATCTCAACAGCCTCACCCAAGTTACAGTAGCATAGAACGTGACAATTCACGAAAGGTAAAGCTAGTATCACTTCTTTGTGTGCAAAAGGCTTTCCTGCCAATTTAATTGTTGCATATTGTGATATGGTGTCCCAAAAGAATGATAATCTCATCAACTGAATTTAGTTTAGAACATAATCTATCAGTCCTTAATAAGACATATGATGATAGATTAAAATTATCAATATCTTGTAAACGCTCATACTGTAATCAATGCAATCTGTGATGTCTATGCTGTGGCTAAAATAGGATTATTAGGATCAAATAGAAATATTTAATAACTCTCAACAGTCAGATCTTGGGAGGGAGGGAGGGGAAGCCTTCTCGTGAAAATAGAGTATTTAACTGTAATTATCAGATAACATTATAAATTTATTTAACCTTGTACTATCCAGAACAATTTCCTACAAATCATAATTATAATAAAACAATCATAAACCCATAAGATTTCCAAACATCAATTCAGAGAAAGATGACAATAAGGTTGCTATTCAACACTGATCTGTGAAATTCAACTCTCAACTATATTTGGAGTAATAAATGCTGTGCAACTGCGAAAATCAACGAATATCAACTATGCAATGATAAACCCATACCATTTTTGGATTTTGATAGGTAATTTTCCTGCAAAACATGCAAGTGGCCCTCATTTTCTCCTCTCCATCAGGTATCTCATGCTTGGTTGGGCCTCCACACCACTGACAAAAATTGATCTTACGAACATTGCCCTACAGAAATATATAAGCTAAAACTATGAGGAACTGTGGCTCTAGACAAATTGAAAGAAACATTATTACAAGTTTTTTTCTTAGGATACATTTGCATGATAGGTAGGTATTTTCTCATTTCTTGATCAAACTGGTTAGTTTGCTATAAAGCTCATGCTACCACCACTACTGAGAACTTCAAAATATTAAGACACATTTGTGAACAAGTGACTGAGAAAACAAAATTACTTTTACAAATTAAAACAAAATATCAGAATGATAAGTCTGCAACATTTTCACAATTGTGTAAGGAAAACAATTCTACTACACTTTACAGTAAATCTCTTTGTAATGAACAACAAAAAGTTAGCATGCGCATGGCATACTCCACAGGCCTAAATTTTAATACATACACCATATGAGTACCCCACAATGAAAAAAGATGAGCTCATTGCATGAGCATGAGAAGTTACAAGGACAAAAGAAGTGAAGATTTTATTTCAGCTTAGTATAGGATAGAAGAGAAACTAAGCACTTAAATAATGGCCATATTGAGTTACCAAAACCACATAGCTTTAATGAAATTTGATAAACATGAGCAATTTCACATACTTAAATCCAAATGACTGATGAATACAAAATCAAAAGAAAGCAAGCTGAAAGGTAAAAATTTGTTAATTTGAAATGAGCTAGGAGGAAAAGAGCACCAAAACTCAATCGAGCTCCTTTTATTTCTCAATTTTAGTAACAAAAAAAAAATTCCATTGCAAAATCAAGCTAGCTCCTAAAATCCAAAATTTTTATTAAAAAAAAAGTCTTGAAACTAAAACTAATCTCCTCTTCTAAGTAATGACCTGAATTGAGCTAAATAATCAATAACTCTCGAAATTACTCCAAAATTCAAGTGAAGCCCATCAAAGTGAAAGATATAAACTACCAGAAAAAACTCACAGCTGACTGAACTGCAACTGATGAAGAAGAATTAGCATCTGGGTTTGACTCAGAACAGGTTGCACACACTCGACTCACTGTGAAACAACGAGTTGTCCGAGTCAAAACGGCCGGAGAGATCACCAAAGAATCTTTAGTTGTTGCAGCATTACCTCTTGTTCTTGTACTAATACAAGTAGAATACGGTAACGGGTTGGTGAAAACTGCCACAATTGAGAGCCCATAAGAACTGTTATAAGATCTTTTTCAATAAAAGGGAGAAGAAACAAGATGAAGAACCCAGAGTT
The DNA here is from genome assembly GCA_946807835.1 of Ailanthus altissimus. Taxonomy (NCBI): domain Eukaryota; kingdom Viridiplantae; phylum Streptophyta; class Magnoliopsida; order Sapindales; family Simaroubaceae; genus Ailanthus; species Ailanthus altissimus. The sequence goes on from OX327709.1 coordinate 1,624,177, forward strand.
TGTATGGATTTTAGCATGATTTTTTACAGCTATCTATTGAGAGTTTGAAATTTTTGCCAAAAAAAAAAAAAAATACTCTCTTTCAGTTAAGTTGAAGCAAAAACATTAAAGAAATTATCATGATTGGGGTCATTGCGGTGGGCAGAGTCAAGGCAAATGCCAAACGCTTTGAAAATTCGCTTTTAAAAATAATAATGTTGCGCTTTTTAAATTTTAACCCTTAAAATTTAAATTTTAACCCTTAAAATTTAAATTTTAAATAATGTATTAATTAATTATTAAATAATTAATTTTTATAATTTTAAATTATTGATTAAATTATTTTTTATTTAATAATCATAAACATTTATTTGATATTCTAAGATATAATTTAAGAAGTATAATATTATTTTTTTAAATTAATAAATTAATTTAATTAATTAATAATCAAAATAAAAAATAACTGTTTATATAATTTTTTTTCTCTTTTTTATTTTAGAATTTAAGTAAAGTGAGTTATTAAAATTCAACGTCATTGTCTTTCAAAAAAAAAAAAATTCAACACAATTAAACACTCCTATTAAATGGTTAATAATAAAAGTTTATAATGCATTATTCTTTTACTAAAATAGTTTGAGTTGAAGTTTTGAGTTTGGATTTTCTTACTTCAATAATAAGTACTCATATAGGTGTACTTTTTAAATTGAGGTCGAGGGTTTAAGCCTTGATAAATATTAAAGTATGTGTAATTATTCCTCTTTATAGTGAGGTTTTCGTCTTTTATTATGAAAGTTTATATTCCCTCAAATGAAATTTGTCTCTATGCAATTCTTAACATAAAAGTAAGGTATTATCTTAATTATTTTTAGTCATTATACTAATAGTTCTTGATGTAATATCAGTAGTTCAAAAAAAATTCATATAGTTTTTGTGTTAAGCTAGGCAAGACTAGCTAACTAACTCATAAATACTTAAATTTTATAATTATAAAATTTTAGATTAAAAATTTTAAGTGAGAAAGAGTTTCCACTAAACCAATTAAAGTTTTCAAGGAAATGTATACAAATAAATTTTATTTTAAAAGTTATAATCTTTTGTTATGGTCTAAATTTCATTTTGTGGGAGGCTTAGACCTTAACTAGTTGTGTGTGAGAGAAATGAGTGTTAGGAAGTTCAAGTTTTTTTGACCTTTTTTCACCGAGGGTTAAGTTGTAATGGGTGTCTTTTTGGTGATGAAGAGTCTAAAGTCGAACTGAGAGTAAGCTAAACACCTGACTGGAGTTAAGCGATCTGAAAGGACTTAAGGAGCATAAATAAAATGAGGTTAGTGGTTGGCACTAACAGGATGGTCGATAACGGTCGTCTGACGCTCAAGTTACGTGGCTACTATGTAGAGAACAATCTTTAAGGTTTATTTGCCCTAAAAAAAAGTGTAAAAAAAAATTAGTTAAAAGGGAGAGAGTTTCTCTTACTAAAGAGATATTCAAAATTCGAGTTGTTTAGTCCATTACCACTTCTTAATTTTACAGACTTAACTTAAGTTTAGAAGATGCTAACCTAGAGATTTCTCCTCAAGAGTGACAAGTGGTAAACTATTATTAAAGAACAATCTCTATTATGAGGGCTATTTAGAAAACTTCACTTAGAAGGGCAGGAAAGTCATTTGACCTTTTCTGACATTTGTAATACTAAGAATATTGGTGATTAGTTACTTTTCGAGTTGGTGAAACCTGGGAGCTCACGGGATTCATCTGACTTTGTGTTGGGTTATGGGGTGTACAAATAAAACTTAAAGTGCTTGCATGTGGGTTATGTTCATCATACAAACAATATACATATCTCATACATACATGTGCACAGCGGAAGATTAAATATAATGAACACAGAAAATAACATTTGATTAAACTGAAATTCGAATTTGAGAAATATCACCAATGAAGCCTTTGGATTAATTTTCTTTGAAGTCCACCATGAAATGAATCTTTGATCAATTCTAGCAATCAACAAGGGTGGGTTTGATTGTCTAGAATGGCAGCATCTTAATCCAGCATATATATTTAACTCTTAAACATTTTTCAAAGTTAAACTATTTAACTTAATCAAATTTGTTTTTCCTTTTATTCAACTCTTGAATAAATAAAACAAATCTTGTTTTTAGTTATTACATTTAGTAACCATTTATCTAGTTTGTTTTGTTGTTCTAACACTTAAAACACAAAACAAACAATTTCAATTTCTCAAATTGAATTGGCTCCCAAAATGCAAAACCTAAAATCTAAAACCAATTTCAAAAATTCTTTTGATTTTCAATTTCATTTCACTTTATATACTAATGCATAAATTCTAAACTAATTTGAATTTCATTTGGCTTAACCTAACCTTAGTTAACATTTAACCATAGTTAGATTATTTTAACTTAACCTTTAAGTTAATAAATATTTAATTAATTTAATCATAGTTAACTAACTTAACCATGGTTAGGTTAACCTTTACTTAGCCATTAAGTAAAGTTAACTAACTTAACCTTATGGTTAACCTTTAACCCTAGTTAAGTTAAATTATTTATTTAACAATTAAACAAATAAATATTTATTTTAATTATTTAACAATTAAATAATCATAAAGTGAAATTACTATTATATCCTTACTCGGTTACCAAGTTAACCTAAAGTGGGTCCCATCATTTAACCATATACTTTAGTTAACGTAACCTTAGTAATTGCTGAATTATACTGTATTGAACAATTCAATACGGTACACTGCCCAAGTGCTCAAAGAGTACATTTCATATTGGGACTTTCTAGGTCTACACCCGATTTGTCAAATGAAACTATTCCATTAATCCGTAATCGATGCCCCACGCACACGTTACGAATATTACAAATCAGCGTGTCAGACCATACAAGTTGAGGTCATAACGTATACGTATAATCCTTCCATCATTTATACCCTGGATGTGCGGGGATATAGATCAGCACCATCAAATCCTCATTTGCTCATCCAATAATCTTATCTCCAGATTTGTATCTCGATAAACAATATACGCAAACATTTTTGCTATATTGTTTAACCCTGTGGGAAACTCTTTTCCCGGGTTTATGCTTGTGGGCACAAGACTTTATGAAATACAATCTCGGAGCATCGGATATACAACTTACCTACGTAAGTTGATGGATCCCGTATCTACGCACACCGAACTCCATGAGCATCGGACCATACCCAGCGACACATAGCGGTCAGACCATGAAAGGTCTCTGACATATATGGAACCAAAGCATGATGGATCACTCACAAGACCACCGTGGCGCTCAGGTCAAAGGACCACGATTACTACTCAACTCGAGAGGACCTTCCTTTGACGGTGTCATATTATATCTATTGGGGTCCTCATAAGTCTGTTCAGTATCCAGTCCTGACTGGATACCCGCATGTCTATACAAGCTCTAAGCTCATGGTCAGCTAAGAACAACCATCTGAACTAGTCAGATATAGACATACACTAATCTATATATTGTGAATTCACCGATAGACCCGCATTGATGATCATAGATCAGGAACATTATATTTGAGACATACTTACATAATGATATTTCTTAGCTCCTATTGCAACTCTTTGCAACTATATCATTACAAGTATACTCTCAGGTCTTTGTCCCATTATAGACAAAGTTCTAACTCTTTAGATCTCGCTGACTCTTATAAATTGATAACTATTAACAGTGCTAACTATTAGCATTTATAACTCTCAGCTTTGATAACTATTAGTTCTTGTCTAAACTCCTTTAAACCAGATCTGAACTATTTCAGATCAAACAATGTCTGTAATGTTACAAGCATTTTACCATATTTATATGATATTAACAATCTTTATTCGAAATGTTTATTGTATAAATATTAACAATTAATATTCATACAATATTAGAATGGTACGTGAGCACCAGCTCCAACACTTTGTCCCTCTGAGCTCGATGAGTCTTAAGTTGATTTGTCCAACTATCCAAATACCTTATATCTGCTGTGTTAGTAGTATCACTATAGGACAAAACTCTATACTTGCTGACATAGTAATCGCTCATTTGTTCATTAAAGATTCTTTTATCTAATCTTATCTCTAGGTCTAATAGTTCAGATGACGTGGCGTTCAAGTGCTCCTATAATAAGGTATGCTACTGACATGGAGTGACCTAAGACGTATTGATGTGTACGCTCGTTGGTGGGTCTATACTAATGTGGCAAATACACAAACTTCAATGATGTGTTATCTAACACTGTTATTGAGTGACGATATGTGTCCCTACTTGAGTCCCATTAAATGGACTTCATGAGCTAAATTATGAAGGTCCAAACGTTTGGGCTCGAGCTCAATTCCCATTAAGGCAACTTATTTTGGGACGGACTAAGTGTTACCAATCTTTCACCCTCAACATCTTTAAAAAAAAGCTATCTTACTAATCTTTATTAGTCAAGAAGACAATAAATAAATGAAATTACTCTTGTTAATAACATAATTAAAAAACTTTTTGTTTCATAATGTTTTTTAATTTTTTATGTTTAGTTTGTAAAAAAGCATGAAAATATAATGATAGTGTATTGTCCCAGTCACATGCCAGGCCGTGACGCAATGAGAGACTCGCGAACCTTTCTCGTAGAGCGAGACAGGTGATGCGAGGCACGTGCTCTAGTCTCCACCATTCTCAGCTATTTTCTTTGGTGATTTTCATTAAATTTCAACCAATTCTATCAATTTTCAACTTATACTACTATAAATCTACTCATTTTCAATCATTTCTAACAAAACTACTAAAAAGAAATGAAATAAATTAAAAACTTAATAATTTTTGCCCATTTTAAAATTTTGTACTTCTCAATTGGTCTTTTTAGTTTTCAATATTCAAAATATCAGTGTTCAAATACCTGATATACTTATTCTTAAACTCGAATTTGAGTATTAAAATATAAGTGTTGTTTAACTGAGTTTTAAAAGAAAATAATGGGAGAGAGGCAAAATATGTTTAAGGTAAAATGGTTTAAATTTGAACTTGATGGCTATTAAAAATTTCATTTTAATTTTGTGGCTATAAAAATATATGAATTTAAAATAAGGGTTATTTATGTACATTTTCTAAGTTTTTACCTACTTTTTGCAATTAAAATTACAATTATAAGTATAATAAAGTAATTAGAATTACAGTTTCAATAATAACTATGTTTAAATTGTATTTACAGTTACAAAAATTATAATTGTTATTAGTTACGACTACACTTAATTATATTAGAATTATAATTATAATTATCGTTTTATAATAATAAAATTACCATTGTAATTGTAATTATTATAATTACATTTTTAATTATAAATATCATTATAATTGTAGTCATGGTTGTAATTTTAATTATAATTTTAACTACAACAGTAAATTTTATTAAAAGTAGACTTACAAATATAATAATAGAAAGTATAATTACCATTACAATTGTATGTAAAATGTAATTAGTTGTAATTATAATTAAAATCATAATTATGATTGTAATATTGTAACATAATTGTAATTATTGTATTCATAGTTACACATATTATAATGGAATTTGTTGCTATTTAATTGTAATTGTAAATATAATTACAATTATGAAAACTTTGATATTTATATGTGACTTTATATATATATATATATATATATATATATATAAATGTTGTAAATACTTAACAAATATCTAAGTTAGTTGAGTGGTTAAGTAATTTATTTTAAAACATGATGGCTTCTCAAGTTCTCATAAACTCGATTCTCTAATAAAATATAAATTTTGCAATTTATAAAATTATATCAATAAAATAAAATTAATATTAATAAAATATAAACAAAAATAAAAGTTTCGATAAGTCGGGTGGCCTATGTGCCTAATGTCGTGTATTATTAACTTAAAGACTAATTTATTATATAATATTATTTATTTATTTGTATATACTTAAAATTTAGTTAATTTTTATTTAATATAACACGTGATATTAATAAAATCACAACCGACGTGGCTCGCGCCTATGGGACTGCTGGCTCCGTTATCCTTCATCGTGTCATATTGGCCCACACAAAAATCCGTCTTAGTGAATGGTTTACATCTCTAATTAAAGCGCTGGGTTTTTTTTCTCGGCCTTTTGTTTTTAGCAGCAAACACTGTACGATAAAATTTTTACACAGAATCATGAAAAATGCAGTATAATCCATATTACTGAAGATGTCATAAAACGAAAAGTTAAGGATTTTGACCGGTATTCCATTAGAAACCCTGTTGCTAATTCGATTATAAGAAGATAAATAATAAACAATACCCTTTTGGCATGCAACAGCAGAGTTGCAAATTCTATTGTCATTCAAATCTTCATTCCAAAATGAACTGTATTGTAAAGCTCAACTCTTAAACAGAAGAAAAAAGAAAGACACAGATATAGTGAGCAGATTAATGTACATCCTCGAGATAAATATATAAATTAAAATCCGGCACTGAAAAATCACATTCCATTGCAATTGCAATTGGAGTATTATTGCACAGTACAATTCTTGTGTGAATCTATGCTACTCTTGCTTGAAAACGCTAAGCTTATGGAATTTCCGATCTAATTGTGATAAATAAGCATGTTACATCTTCTGACTTACCCAGAAGCAGTGAATTGGATGGCAATAGGATTCAGATTTGGCATGGTTGGATGGAATCCTTAATTCACTGCCAGTTTATCGCATAAAGAATGATATGCAGCACTGCAAAGCTTGAATTTTTCCTCTGCAAAGGCCTGTTCAATTACATTAGTACTTTGATTGTTATAACCAATTGATTTACTTTGAACAGTATGCATAAAGGCAAAGAATATGAAAGCTGATGTAGATCAAACATAATACACAAGTATTATAAGAAGTTCCATGAAAAGGTTTACATGTTTGTTCTATTAAAAAAGTGGTTTAATTCACAGGGAGCATGGGCCGTGCTTTAAGATACTTGCATCACTTCTTGTAGGAGATAACTTTATTTTACAAGATCTGTTGTTACTCGTGAAGAAGTATTGCCTCAATATTCCACAATTCTAACCATTCAAGTCAATTAAGGATAAGTCGATAAACAATTAACCATGATTGATTGGGAGTATACCTTGGATGACCCGTGATGACGATCCGGGTGCCATTTCAGCGCACAGGCTCGATATCTGTTATTGGAGAAGCAGATGGCGATCAGGCAAAAGAAGAAAATATTTAGTTGGCAATAGTGATGCTTGGAGAAAACAGAAAATCTCTAAGGGCAACTGAAAAGTGAGGCATTAGACATAGAGAATCTATTGAGAACTTACGCAATTTTAACATCTTCAAGTTTTAGAGGACCAGAAGCACTTAGTCCAAGGGCCTGCCTATCTGAAGCCATATCTGACTCTGAAGTCTCTGACTCTTCTGAGGAGCCATAATTCTCTTCAACTCGGTTTCTCCAGCTCTGAGAATTCCAATAATTATTACCATAACGAGAGGAGCTCCTCTGTCTAGTATTCTCTTCATTAATGAAGGACCAATAATAGTGTCGTTGCTGGCCAAATACAGATTCAAAAACTCTCTCAACATCAACCTCAAATTCATCTTCATCTTCACAAAACTGGACGCCTCCTAATCATGAGCTCAAATTGCATCAATATATAAGCAACTCCAATAAGGAAATAAAAAAAATAGATGAATTTTGATCTGCTGAAAATCCTACATTGTTTCAATATGCCATGAAGTGAAGATTATATTATACATTGTTTTTTTGTTTCTCATTATACATTGTTTTTTTGTTTCACTCTTCCTCTCTTTTTTTTTTTCCTTTTACAGGAAAGAACAGATTCCTGCAAGCCATGGAAAGATAAAAAGTGTGATTTTTTCAGACTTAATTGGAGAATTGTGGCCATAACTAACCAAATCATCTACCCAACAAAACGATGCTAGGCACATTTCGAGGGTTTTCCTCTCCGCAGCCAGCATATTTGCAGAATATAGTCCAGCCTAGGCTTCTAACAGTGTAGATCATTTAACAGATGATTCCAGTGTCTTCTAATATGTCAAAAGGAGAGTCAAACGTTAATATGTTTAATTTTACAAGATAGAGATCCTATATTATAGAGTCAAGTCCTTGAGGTGTCCTTACTTCTACCCTTGCGCCAGTGTCCCTGATTCTGGACCTTTCTGGATCTCCCAGAGTAGTCCTTTTTAAACCAAGATGTGCCTCTGGTTGATGACGGATCATTGTCATTTATCTCTTCCTGCCAGCTCTGAACACACAAAAAAATTTCACGTAACACATGAATCCCTTTATCATAGACAGCCTTACTACAACGATAAAAATCAATAATTCAGCTTTGCGTAAATTCCAAATTGTGACAAAATTCATAGATTAGCTCCCTGGACCAGTGAATACCTCATGTCCAAGACAGTGTAGTCATGTGCAACAACAACACACATGACACCAGTTAAGAAACAATTTTTTAAGAATTAAATTACAACTGTGAACTTTCTGTAGATAATACATTTAGCATGGTCTTTGTTTTGGTTCGCAGCTTCTCAATTATTATAGAGATTGATGTGATATTGGCAAACAAATGGCTCAACAGCTATTGCTTCAAGATCAAAAAAGAGATCGTGCTTAATATTTCATATTTATTTATAATGCCTTATATATAAGCCCCAGTATCAAAGCTGAGACTTTTTGGCCCAAGGTAATTGCCATATACCTGTCAAGATTGAAAATAAAGAGAGAAATTTCAGATCCTGGCTGAAAGAAAATAATTAAATAAAACAGTAAAAAAATTCCCAACAAATTGTCGACTATTTTGATATGTTACAACCAATTAATCATCCTGCAATTAGAGTGCAAAACTGAATGCCAAAAGAACATGATACATGAACTCAAGTAAAAAAAACCACTGTGATATAACTCAACTAAGAACAGAGGAAAAATTATCAAAGCAAACACTAACCTGGAAAAGGTAGTCTGCATACGCACTAATATTACGCAACAATGATTGTTTTGATTGCATCCTTCTGAATCTTTTGGAATAAGAGTTGGAAATGTGATGAGACCTCTGCATATAACCAATTTGAGCACCACATAGATTTTGATTTAACATCAGAATTAATTACAATCAGATGTGTCCATCTGATTCACCAGAAATTAGACAAAAACAACACAAGATTAATAGAAAGAGTCGCATACAGTTTGAAAGACAAATTAGCCACTTTAGCTGACAATTCAATGAAATACAAGTTCAATAATAATAAAGCCAATGCTTTAGAAGATCAAATTTGCATAACACCTCACACAAGTATAGTAGCCAGCTACCGCACATACCCAAAGGATAATACACTGAATGACCAAGCATTATGACAGAGAAACAAAAGATTATCTACAATATTATAAGTCAATGCTTCACATAAATAATGCTCATCATCGTTACATATTACTAAATTCCACTTAATGTCCTAATCCCAATTACTCAGCAACATTAAATCCTATTCTACAATTTTGCTGTATGAAGAATTAAACAGCAAAATATAATTTGCAAAAGCTCTGTCCATGAGGATGAACCTCCACTCGTTACTACTTAAAAGGTAAAATATATGACATTTGATCATTGTTTAAACTAAATTAATGGCGAATACCATTTCCTATAATTCTTCTAGGTTCACATAAAAATTATAGAATATTTCCACTTCACATTAATAACTTAATATTTATTTTTAAAAAATAACTAAATATGAGAGAACATTTAAGGGGTTTTCTCAATTTAAGAAATTAAGAGAAACAAATTAACTTTCCAATTTCCATCACATATCTACCTAAACAAAACCCAAAATTCTAATACTTCATACTTCATTTTGATATTAATTGGGACCCCAAAAAGAATAAATGGCTTCTGCTATTACTTGACAACCAAAACTAAAATGAATTACTTTCAAAGAAGTTAAATTTTTTTTATCTCTTATAAGAAGAAAAATAGAAAAACAAACAACAGCAATACGCTTATATGAATCTCAATTGCAAGTCACGATGGAAACACACCATAAATCATTGACAAATTAATCATATCAACTAAACTATGCAAGTATAAACAAAATGAAAAACCAAAAAAAAAAAAAACCCACATAGAAAAAAGAGTGAAAGAGACTGACATGTGAATGCCAATAGCTGCGTCTTTTACGTTCAAGAACAGGAGTGGCATGGAAGAGAGCAGCCCGCAAATGAATGAAGTGGCTTTGCGGGTTAAAAATGGCTGCTTTCAATGTGCTATTCATTTTTTTGCAAATTCACCTTCAAAATTTGGGGCAAAGGGGAAGTTTGTGCCTGCGTGTATGTGTTGATTCGCTGCTATTAGGGAACCATAGGCGACTCGACTGAGAGGAGACTCGGGAACCACTGTTTGCTGGTGAGTTACAGAAGGGTGATATTTTTCAAAAAAGTCCCTAATTAGTTTTTATATTTTATTCTATACAACATACGTTTCATAATGTTTCATATAAATCCATATTGTTCTTTTCATCGTATTTTATGAAGTTGCATTTAAATCCCTCTGATGTGATTTATATACAAGTCAATAACTTTTTCTCAAACAAAATTTAATTAGTTGAATTGGCGAAGTCTCTTAGCTTGATACCAAGAGATCCGAAAATTTTAAGCTCCATTCTCACTAAAACAAAAAGTGATTTGATTTAAATTTTATATAATTAAAAAATTTACAATTAAAACTTAAAACAGCTTATTTAATGTTAATAATTTATTTTTAATTTGATTATTGTTGAAGAATAATTCATGATAGACTAAAAAGGGTTACGTTACATTTATAAGATAGTTATTTTTATAAATATTTTTCATTTTTCAATAAATTATTAAAAAAAAGAAAAATATTTATATTCTCCAAATTTTACCTTATACTTTCATATTCTAATCTCGTGAATATTTTCAATAATGTAAACATTAAAAATCATAATTGACAATATTTGTGTAAATAATTTAATAATAAAAAAAATTAACAGTACATCTATCTCTATTTTAATAAAAAAAATTAAATTCAAATTTCTCTTTCTTATATTAAAAAAATATATAACTGATAATCAAAGAATTAATAATCTCTCCTTGAAAATTCCTTGGAGAAATTTCTACTAGTGTAAATTCCATCACTATTAAAAAGAAATTATACTAGATAGAATTTTCTTGTGAAGAAATATGTCATTAGTAATATCATCTCTTCAAGAGCCTATTTGTTTTTTTTCCCATATTGAAGAACTATTTGTTGTCAAGCTTCTAGAAAATGAATTCCCAATGTCTTCTATAGTGATTGGTCTTGGCAAAAACCTGGGCCTAGCTAGGCTTGGGCCCAATGGAAAGCCCGAATTTTAATAGCTCCAAATCTGTCCAAAAAATCTCGGCCCAACCCAATTTACATAAAGAATTAATTCATTCAGTGAAAATGACCGAAGTGAGAGTTGAACATGTTAACTATCTTGCCAAAACCTCTTTAGTTATTAAGCTCAAATTTTAATATTTAAATAATAAAAAATAGTGAACTATAAATTAGTGATTCTTGGATAACTCTTTCACTTAGTACTTCACAATCACATTTGTTTTATCCTTAAATTTTTAGAGTCAAGATTTTGAACTCTTCAAATATTAGGGAGTATATTGTTCTTCTAGTCTCAAATTTTTTTTTTTTGACTATATAAATATAGTAATGAGGATAATAATGTAAATTAACACATATATAATTTATAATTGTTTATTTATATAAAATTACATTATTAAGTACTCTTATTTATTATTATTATTATAATGTAGAGTTTGTAAAATCAACAAAAGTTGTAGAGTAACATGTAGACATTAATTGAAGATTATTTTAATTAGTATTAATTTATACATTATATTATAAGAAAAAAAATATTCTTACATATTTTTATAATTTTTTTTAAATATTATAAATATTATAGTTATCAATTAGCTGTAAAAATTAGATTTTGAGTTTAGATCATTGAAGTTAAAACTTATTTAGTACATTTTATTTTATTTTGATGGTTTTTTTTATTTGGATTTATTTAGTGGAAATATAACTTATTTTATTTTGATTGATTCTTTATTTGTGTGGATGAATTTTTATTTTATTAGTTTTTTTATTTGTTTAGTTAACTTGTTTATTAATTTACATGAATGTCTTTTTGTCACTTTACTAAATTATTAATTTATTTATATTTTTTATTTTTATTTATTTATTTATTGTATGAATTTTATTTGTACATTATATTATTTTAATATTTTAAAAAATATTTAAAAGATTGAATTACATTAAATTGGATCGAATCAATTTAGTCCAATTCATTCTCCGTTTCAATTTTAAAAAATAAAAAATAAAACTTTTTGATACAGCGTGTAAATATATATATATATATATAATACGAATGAAAATAGCAGAAAAAGAAAGCACTTTTGAACACCCCAAAGAGAAGCACTTTTTTGAACACCTGCAAAACACATTCTGTTGTCGTCAACTTTAAACAAGAAAGATTTTTTTCTTCTTTGCTGCACAGCTGGATCAATTTTTTTTTTTTTTTTTTTTGTATGTGTACGTGCGGGGCCAAACTACTTTAAATCATAATCATCACAAAATCAAAAGTTTGGTATGTTCACATGAATAATAATGTTGAAAACTCCAAAATGTCATTTACCTCACTTAATCATGGTTGCTTCCTCTTAATTACATTTTATTAGAAAGTAAAACGTGCTTTGTTACTTTCCCACTCTGCATCATTCCATGATGTAGGGAACTACATATATAACAAACAACATTATTACATAGTATTATTTAATTAATTTTTAAATTTTATATAATTTATAATATATTATAAAATTTATTACATATCAAAATATTCATTATATATAAACATAAAGTTTTTTTTATACCATATAAATTCGTCTGTATTTATAAACTTAAACAAGAATCAAATATATATTTACTTCGTTATATTATGAAAAAAACTTGAATCAAAATAATAAATATTTGGAATCTATTAAATCTTTAAAAAAATGAAAAAAAAAATGTCAAATTTTAAACTTAAATGATCTCCAAAAATAAAGGTTGAGAAATGAGTTAATTTAATTACAATTAATTATGTAATTTTTTTAAATTAAAAGGGACAAATTTTATTTTTCTTTTTGTTTGACCTAATTAGAGATGGATTCCTCAATTTATTTTTTATTTTTTAAAAAAAGTAGAGACTTTCTCCACAAAAGAAGTTCTTTGTGGTTTTAAAGAAATATTATTATAAATTTTAAAACTTTTACAAAGGTTTTCGAACTATTTTAAAATTAATACAATTTATTTATATTTGAACCAGATTTTAGAAATAGATTAATTTTTTTTTTTAGGCGGCATATTCGATAGACACTATCTTTTACAAAAAAAAATTTAAACAAATTTTAGACCATTAAGCTAATATATTTTTAATAGTTGAAATGTAATCAAATATATATAATTAATACATATTTAAAATTTAAATTTTATCGATGCGATCAATTTCGTTAAGGTAAAGCTCCATTAAAACTTAGGTAAGCTTTATTTTTTTTAATTCAATAATATTTTTTAAAACAAATCTTTTTGTAATTTGGTTCTCTAAATATATTTAAATTTTAATTTAATATAATTTTTAACTTTAACATCTGACTTATATCTTAAATTTTAGTTCCGCTGGATCCCACAATTTACTTATTTTTTTGAAATATAGATCCCACAATTTAAATATTATGTAAAAAATTGTATATAAAAAATGCCATAAATAATCTATTTTTTATTTTATTTTTTCTAAAAATAATTTAATTATAAAGATGCAAAATTAATGGTTTTTAACTTGATGTAAATGTAATTAAAATAGTCAAAACTTTATGTTCGGGTGACCAATGACCACGTCGTGTGCTTGGTTGGTGGTCATGCATGGCACGTCATGAATGCTGCACCCAAAACGGATCACGCACCGTTTATGCATTTGACTATTTCTATCTGGTCAACATTGGCCGAGTTAATGAAGGAGATGAAAGACAGGTGTAAGGTGGAAGCGACCGTAGGCGAACAAACACGCCGACGTGATCTCTGGACCGGACAGTTGGAATCAGAATGCTGAGCTGGCAAACCGCCTCCCCTTTTTTTTTTCCTAATCCCATGAATAATTACACGCACCCAACGAAACGAACGACCCCCACACATTTTTTAAAGTTTATTTTTAAAAAGAATAAAAATAAAAAAGCAACTAAATTGGAAAATCCTTTTATGACCTTTTCAATTGGGGACCAATTTTTTTCAAAAAGACTAATCTACCCCTACATGGTTAATAATTGACAATTGGATCCCGAACGAATGTTTGAAAAGAAATAAGGGTTTATTTGTGAAATTGAATGTGAAAATTGTCAAATTTGATTTGTGGTATAATAAAATTTTATTATTATTCTTGGTTGACTAAAAATTATTATTTAGGTTGATGGTTAAAAAAAAATTATTTGTTAAAAAATAAAAATTTATTATTTCAATTGTCATAATACTATTGCATCGTATCAATATGGTATATAATATGCATCATCATTGTTATTTTATATAACAACTATATTAATTATTTTATTAAATTAATTTAAGAAGCAATATATAAATTTGAACACATTAATCGATCGTGTTAGTACAGTAAATATATATATTCATAATAGTTTCTTTTGATTAATGAAGTAAATTTTGTAAAGAAATTTTGAAAGAAATTAATAATAATATTCATACAATAAAAATATTATAAATTTAATTTAATAAAAATCTTATGAAGTGATGTAAGAATGTGAGATTCAAATTCCATTAACATTAAAACATAAATCATATACTGATCTCAACTTTAATGTAAAATAAAAAGATATATATTTTTAATAAATATTTCAATATTTTGATAGTTGAAAAAAAATTATCAAAGAAAAGTTGTTGAGAGAAAGAGACGAGTTTCCGTTTATGCCCAGCGCTTTAGGGAGGAGGGACTAGTGAGGTATTTGGATGAATATAAAGGGTAAATTAGTCAATATTATTGAAGCCAACCGAAAGCGAGCCAGCTGTAATGTGAGTGGAGAAATGGACCGTAGATTATATGCAAGGAAAGAACGGCCAGGATTTGATTTGAAAGAATTTGAGGTTAATTTAAGTCGAATTTCATTTCATTTCGACGAGCTTCCCGTTTTTTTAAAACAAGAGGGCGGGTATCTTAACGCACAGCACAGAGTCCGTTAAAAGAGAGAAGAAGCTTGAAGAGAAACAACACAAAGCCCCCGAGAAAGAAGAAAGAAAAGAAAAGAAAAGGTTTTAGAAATTCAAAGGTTAGTTTCTTGAATCCGATTTTCCCATTTACGATTCATATTTGGTTGGTTCAATTTTGTTTTTGCTTAGATTGAAAATTTGATGTTCAGATCTTGTAGTTTGAGAATGAACTAAGCTATGTAGACGTGATTCAGATGAATAACAATGATACATTTGAAGATTTGGGTTGTTTTGTTTTTGATCCGGGTATTTTGTTTTGCTTGCAAAATTGAATCTTCATAATTAGAATGTGAACTGGGATTGTGGTAAATGACTTGCTTGTGATAATTATTAGTTGTTGCTTCTTTTACAAGTTTTGAATATGTGATAATCTAGGGGGGAAAGATTTAAAAAAAAATTTGATTGATGCAATCAAAACACGATCTTGGTGTGATTTTTGCAGCAGGAAATAGAAAATGGCAGATGCTGAGGATATCCAGCCACTTGTTTGTGACAACGGGACTGGAATGGTGAAGGTACCACTGCAAAATTGTGAAAATCCGATGTGCTTTAGATGTTTTTATTGTAATCTAAAATCTTAATTGTGTGATTGATTTAATTGTGTAGGCTGGATTTGCTGGAGATGATGCTCCAAGGGCTGTGTTCCCTAGCATTGTGGGACGCCCTCGGCACACGGGAGTTATGGTTGGTATGGGCCAGAAAGATGCCTATGTTGGTGATGAGGCTCAATCCAAAAGAGGTATTTTGACTTTGAAATACCCAATTGAGCATGGCATTGTTAGCAACTGGGATGACATGGAAAAAATCTGGCATCACACTTTCTACAATGAGCTCCGTGTTGCTCCAGAAGAACATCCTGTTCTTCTCACTGAAGCTCCTCTCAATCCAAAGGCCAATCGTGAGAAAATGACCCAGATTATGTTTGAGACCTTCAACACTCCTGCTATGTATGTTGCCATTCAGGCTGTCCTTTCCCTCTATGCCAGCGGTCGTACAACTGGTAAGCACTTGTATCAATTATCTGCTTCTTTGTTGTGTCACATAATGAATGGAAAATTTGTCCTGTATGCCTGTAGTGACAGTATTTGGACATTAGGGAGTTATAAGAATTTTGTAAGATTTAGGCAATCTGCAAAGTCAGAGATCATTTATTTTTCTTTTGATCTTTGTAGATCAGAAGTATCAAGCCATTTATTTGTGTATCCTTTGTTCCTTCCTTTAAGAACATATATAGAAGCAAAACTTCTAACATGTACGTTGCCACTAGTGCATTTTTATCTCTCATTTTCTAGCAGTGGTAAGCAAATTGATTGATTATTTCCCAGACCTATACAGTAGTATCTATTTTCTTGGACTTTCATATTCATAATGGTGATTATTGTGATCTCATGATATTTATTTTAATGTGTAAGGTTGTTGAAGAAGACCTACTTCTTTATTTTTTGGCTTTGTGTTGAAGAACACTTGCTTGAGAGCCTAGAGATTACAATTTGAACTCATTATGAAAGTGATTATGTGTCTTGAAAAACTGTTATGATTGTATCTTTTACTATTTAGGTATTGTTCTGGATTCTGGAGATGGTGTGAGCCACACAGTTCCCATCTATGAAGGTTATGCCCTTCCACATGCCATTCTCCGTCTGGACCTGGCAGGTCGTGACCTTACAGATGCCCTCATGAAAATCTTAACTGAGCGTGGTTACTCTTTCACCACAACTGCTGAGCGGGAAATTGTAAGGGACATGAAAGAGAAACTAGCCTATATTGCTCTTGACTATGAACAAGAGCTAGAGACGGCAAAGACCAGCTCAGCTGTGGAGAAGAGCTATGAGCTACCTGATGGACAGGTCATCACTATTGGGGCTGAACGGTTCCGATGTCCAGAAGTCCTCTTCCAACCATCAATGATTGGTATGGAAGCTGCTGGCATTCATGAAACCACATACAACTCCATCATGAAGTGTGATGTCGATATCAGGAAGGATCTCTATGGCAACATTGTCCTCAGTGGTGGCTCAACCATGTTCCCAGGCATTGCTGATAGAATGAGCAAGGAGATCACAGCATTAGCTCCAAGTAGCATGAAGATCAAGGTGGTAGCACCACCAGAGAGGAAGTACAGTGTCTGGATTGGAGGCTCCATTTTGGCTTCTCTCAGTACCTTCCAGCAGGTATGATATCTGTATTATTCAGTTTTGTGTGGCATAGGGAAATGAAATCTAAATCACTACTCCGTGACTTACCAATATCGTGCATGCCAAAACTTGAATTTCAACTTTCAACTTTCAACTTTCAAATTTTCATCATTTATAGGATCCTACTAGTTGCTAGTAATACAAATGTTGGGATTTTGAGACCACTGCCGGTGCCAGCTATTGTAGTATGCTACAGTGAACGCAAATACTTGTACAGTTATAATGCATTTAACATTATATTAATTGTAAATGACAAAGGAAAATTTCTAATGATAAGGATAGTTAAAATGTATTTTGTCAAAGTTAGGGCATGCAATAACAGCTTGGACCCCTTGCATCATCAACCAATATAGTGTTAATTAGGCAATGTGGTTTTCAAATTCTTTTCCTTAGAAGGCACTTCAAGTATTAGCTTGACTATGAATTTTCCTTTTTTCTCGAGTGCAGATGTGGATCGCGAAGGCAGAATATGACGAGTCTGGACCGTCAATTGTTCACAGAAAATGCTTCTAATCATGGAAAGCGAAATGCAATGAGGAAACACATACCAAACATTTGTACCAAGGAAAGGCTTCTAAGCAAGTGGTTCAAGTTTTCTTTTTCTTCTTTCTTTCCCAATTCTTTGCTCTTATTTCTTTTTTGTGTTTTCGTCCCATGATGTATGGACAATGAGTACGGGGATGTATGGAAAATGAAAATGAGTACGGGGGAATTCCATTCTTTGCATATTATTATTTGTGAGTAGAAGAGTCATGTATTGTTACTGATTTGGTTTGGATTTGAATTAAATGATTCTTTTCTCTATTATTCTTTCAAGAGTTCATTAAATTTATTGCCAATAACTGTATTCCTCTCATCCATAATGATTTTTCTCAATCATCACCATTGTATGACCGTAAATTTTGATTTGTTCTGGGTGAGCATAGAATGATCCTATTTAGTGAAAGAGAAAATTGTTAATTATTTACAAGCATAACACCATATTAAGAAATTTTGAGGGACCATAGTTGCATAAACTCAGCATGTCCAGAGAATAACGATGCTCAAATTTTGGGCTCTTTCATGAACTTGGTTGAACTGCTGAGGTTCACAATGTGTTTCTCAAATCTAGGCATAGTATGTTTCTGAAACTGTAAAATCAAGTTCCTTATTGCAATAAAGTGAATAAATTACACAACTTTGAGTGTAGATAGACCCCAACAATAAAGTGAAACCCAAAAAATGAGAATCTTAACTTCTTTGTAAGCATTATCATCAAGTGGTTACATATTGAAAGCCATCAGGATCATACTTTTGGGTTAAAAGATAACTGGATGGGAGACAAGGAAAAAGAGAAGCCGAAAGAAACAATAAAGTGTTGCAAAAACATTGACTGGATATAGAAACTTTCTGAACCTTGTCCTTCCATGACTCTACAGACCATTTTGGGGTAGCTAAATGGTGTTTCAAATAATGGTCCTTGAGTTTGCATCAATTTTGTAGAATATTAAAATTTGATGGTCCAGCGGTGTCGATGAACCCTCGAAATGACAGCCCTGGTATGCAGATCTTCTTCCCCAGTAAATCATGGTCTATAAAGACAACCACCACTGTAATATCATCATGATAATACCGCCTAACCCCCTTTCCACAATTCTTAAGGTCCTCGTACTTCATCTGCAGTTTCTTTGCTGCCACGGTTAAAGCTGTTTTAAGAAGTCTTCTAGCAACTCCCTGACGTTTAAACAAAGAAATTGTCGAAAATAAATGGAGTGCAATGAATAGGAAAGGTGAAACATGAACCAGAGGTCTTAAAAGATGATACGTACAGCTCGTGGGCTATTATAGATGATCTCAGCTGCCTCCTGATTTGTCAAGTGGTCCCAAAGGCCATCAGATGCAAAAATGAGAAATTTGTCATTGGGTTGCAAAACTCTAGTGCATACGGATGGTTCTGCTGTCAGCACAGGCCGGCGGATTGGCTCAGGGAGATGGAATCGTGGAAATGAAGGATCAAGAGAAAATTCCGGTCGCTTCAAGTACGCATCACCAATGGATCTGGATACCTAGTACATATACACCAAGGAAGACGATGTTAACAATTCTAATTGACCACAAATCTTGTGATGCGATATGCAAGTTTGAGTTTGATAATTCATACTGAAGAAAGCACAGAAAAAAAAAAAGAAAATAACTGTTATGGGTTCTTCTCTCCGCCACAACCAGCGACAGCTAAAGATGGGGAAAAGATTGAGAGAGAGGGTTGACTCATGTTATCATATGAATACTTATGGGGAGAGAAAGTCCAGTGATGTACCTTGTGACTGATAATTATTATGACAAAGAGACTCCACCTTAGAGTTTCATATTACTATTTACAACCATGGGATACATTGCTGGAAACTGAAGTTATAATCTTACGATAAGTAAAGAGCACTATAGATTTAAAACACTGTAAATCAAAATGAAAAGGTAAACAAAACAACTTTAGTGGAGATAAATGGAAGGTGAGGGCATATAAGTCTACTAAGAAACAAAGTCCTGAAAAGCCTTAGGAGTGCCCATATGACTACAATAAACTCCAAATCTATTAAGATTATCCTCAATGATTCAACATATCTCATATTGTCTAAATCTTGCACAAACCAACACATGTGACACAGATATATCACAGTAACATCGGATAAAAGAGAAGCCAACCTGAATAAGGCCTTTGATACGCCACACCCCTTGCTTCAGGACTACAATATGTGAATCATCTGGATGCAAGGACCTGAGTTCTTGTCTAACCTCCTCAACACTTGCATTATGATCCCTAGTCAATTGCTCAGCAACTATCTTATCCGACCTACTTAAAGAACCAATTACAGCTCGAGAATCACCCAGATTAGCAACATACAATGTCCCCCTCCAGATAACTCCGACTAGGCAACAGGAACCAATTGCTGCAATTACTGGTTTTATTCCACATGTCCTACGTACAAGAGTAAGAAACCCGTCCTCAGTTGCAGAAAAAGCACCTCTAAGAATATCTTCAGAAATGGTTCCACTTTCTCGAGCAAGCCCTGTAGAACAATACATAATATGCAGTTACTTAAGCAATCACCTAAAAGTCACCAAAGATGCGCTACTTGGTGATGCCCACAAAGCATCCAAGCTACCTAGAGTGTGTAACAGCAAGTAAGAAACACAACCAACTTATCTTAATAACGAAAATCCTCCTTTTTCTAGGAGTGTCTCATGAAGAACAGATGAGCGATTACAGAACTGTGCATACGTCAAACATGAAATCATTCATTTTCCAAGATTCTGTCTTGCTCTTTGGTTATCAGAAACAGTTAAGCCTTCAACAAAAGAACTGTTCTTTTCATTTCTCTAATTATGTCCTTTATGAAATGAAAAACTACAGTAAATATTTTTTTAAAAAAAATCTTAAGTCCTTTGTGTAACCAAATGAAATGAGAAGTAAATTTAGGATCCAGGAACCAGACAACGCCTTTACATATGGAATCAAATGCTCAATTTCAAAATTAACATGTTTAGCTGCTCTGTAAATTTGACTAAAAATTCATCAAGACACCCAAAATAGTCAATTTCGGATAAAGATTGAGAATTAGATACTCAATTTCCATTCACAAAAATATATGACCTCCAAATGAAAATGCAATTCTGTATGACATCAGACTATTTGTCCAGTATAGACCAAGCATCCAGACAAACAAACACACATAATAAGATCACTTTAATTTTTTAAATACCATTAATTTGTCCTAACGAAGTATTTCACTAACCAAAATCAAGGACACCTAATAAGAAAAGAACCACACAAAAAAAGGCTAACAAAACCAGAAAGAAAGAAAGAAAATAAAAGAGACAAAGTGATACTAACTCATCAAATGACGAAAAAGATGATCAGAAATAAAGCGAGAGGCCTCAGGGCCGCCATGGCCATCATAGACACCAACAAAGATGGCATCACGTCCAGTCTCAATTTGGCTGTGATCCTCAATAACTTCATTGGCTTGGACTACAGCAAAAGAGAAGTCACCATAAGAGTGCTTCTCAAGGTCTTTGCACCAAAGAAGTGAGTCATGAAGAGAAGAATCAGAGTCACTAATGCCAATGTCACTGCAGTAATTATTATTATCCCTGTTCATACGGGCATATAGTCTCATCGGTCGCCAACAAGCCATTGCTACCCTTGTTAACCAAGAGAACATCCCTCATTTCAGTTCTATAGCTATACCCTTTTGGTTAAAAGGACTGATTTGCAAGTTTCTGAGATGGGTATTTCGTTTTCAACTGAAGAAAAGATGAAACTGGAGCCAAATTTAGCAAGAAACTTCTGTAAAACCCTGAACTAAAGTGGGAAAAAAAAAAAAAGAAACTTCAAAGCAAAGCGAGCAAAAAGATTGAATTTTTTTTATAAGAAAATGAGAGAACGGATAAGTGAAGATTTTTTTTTATTTTTGGAATTAAAGATTTTTATAATTGTTTTTCAGTTTCAAGATTAGAAAACAAGAGATTTTCATTCAAGAAAAAAAGGGGAAAAAAAAAAAGAAAGGTTAAGAATTTGATGGATCAGAGAGTGGAGAGAGAGAGAAAGTGTTTATGCAGTATGAAAATGTGAGACTTTTCGTTGAGAAATAAAGAAAGAGAAAGAAAAAGGTTTAAGAAATAGGAAAAGCAAAACAAATTTTTTTTATAAAAAAAGTGCTTTTTGTTTGGTTGCTTTATTTAAAAAAAAAAAAGAGTTTTAGACTTTTAGCGGAAGAAAGTAGACAATTTGTGCACAGACAAGAAAGGTGATGAAATGAAAAGATGGCCATTGGTGTTAAATAAACATTAAGGAAAAAAAATTCAATTAATTGTTTGTGAGAGTGGTGGATTTTACTATAATACCATTATTTTTTTTAGATGAAATGAGATCCTGAGATGATGACCCAAGAATCATGGGATTTAATAGTTGAAAGTTTGTGGCACTAAAAGCCCCAGCTAGGAAATTTCGAAATGGATTTTTAGTGATCATAATAACTCTTATGTTTAATAAATTTGTTTAGTTTTATTTTTGTAATATTTTTAACAAGGAAAAAACTTTGGGCTTCTCAAATATAAAAGAGTCACAATAATGAGTGAGTGAGTGAGCAGAAGATTTACAAATGTGAGCTTGATCACAATTACATATGTCAAAATACAGATGGGTGAAAATTTAGATGATCGCTAGGAAACAACAACAGCAACAACAAGAAGAAGCAAAACCAGAAAGCACTTTCCTAGAGCAGTTTTGATTTTGAAAGGGGTTAGAAGTAGAAGCATGTTGTTTTCCAAAGCTGAAAAGTTGCTTCCAAAAACATGTGACATGTGAAACTGTCTTTTGTGTCACAAGTTCATCAACTGCACTCTTCTTTGTTGATGATGGACTTGTTTTACCAAAATTGTAATTTTATGAAAAAAAATTTCATCATCAACCAAACCAGAATGTGATGTAATAACACAGTTGTTGCCATAATGGTGGTCCACTAAATATTTCAACAAACGTTTGTGATTTGTGAGTAGGCAGTAGGGTCACTACCTGAATCTGATGGGCAAAGTGCTTAATTCAGCCAAAAGTGCTTCCAAAAGATTGGGGTATTGGAACTCGGATTTTGCATTAATTCCGAGTTCCAAGTTGCTGCATGTTTGTTTGAAATTTGTCACCATTTTACAGTTAATTTCTTGACTTCAGAACCAGCTTATGGTTTATTTTTCCTCTCTATCTTCCATCAATGTCCTCAACACAATAATTTAAAAGCAAATCCCAAAAGTTAGCTTAATGGGTAAAAATATGGTAAAAAAATTCGCAAACCCGCAAACCCGTTAAAATCCGTTCGCATTGGGAAGAATTTGGTAAGGCTTGAAGCGGGTTTGGTACGGGTTTGGTATTTAAAATTAAAACCCGCAACGGATTTGGTACGGGTATGATTTTAGTGAAAAATCCGCGGATACCCGCAACGGGTATCCGCACATATTACATTTAAAAAATATATAAAATATAAAAATATAAATTGATTATTTTGCATTTTTTTATCTCACATCAAAAAATCTACATTTTATTTGACATTGCTCATACCATTAAATATAAATAAATAAAATTAATTCAAAGGAACTAATGATTGTAATTGAAATTAAAAATAAAATTATGGCATTTAACATAATTGAAATTGAATTTAAAATATTTAATATTTAGCGTAATTGAAATTAAATTTAGAATTATAACATTTAACGTAATTAAAATTGAAATTGTAATTGTAATTAAAATTAAATATTTAACACAATTGAAATTGAAAATGAAATTGGATTTAGAATGATAACATTCAATGTAATTGAAATTGAAATTGGATTTGAAATTATAATATTTAATGTAAATAAAATTAGAATTAAAATTGAAATTAAAATATTTAACATAATTGAAATTGGATTTAAAATTATAATATTTAACTATCGAAATTGAAATTATAATTATAACAATTTAATGTAATTAAAATTAAAATTTGATTTAGAGTTATAATATTTAACGTAATTGAAATCAAAATTGGAATAAGAATTATAATATTTAACATAATTGATATCAAAATTATAATTATAATTATAACATTAACGTAATTGAAATCAAAATTTGATTTGAAGTTATAATATGTAACGTAATTGAAATCAAAATTAGGTTTAAAATTATAATATTTAACGTAATTGAAATCGAAATTTGATTTAAAATTATGACATTTAACGTAATTGAAATCAAAATTGGAATAAGAATTATCATATTTAACATAATTGATATTAAAATTATAATTATAACATTAATGTAATTGAAATCGAAATTGGATTTGGAGTTATAATATGTAACGTAATTGAAATCAAAATTGGATTTAAAATTATGACATTTAACGTAATTAAAATTAAAATTGGAATAAGAATTATAATATTTAACATAATTGATATCAAAATTATAATTATAACATTAATGTAATTAAAATTAAAATTAGATTTGAAGTTATAATATGTAACGTAATTGAAATCGAAATTAGTTTGGAATTATAACATTTAACGTAATTGAAATCGAAATTGAATTTAAAATTATGACATTTAACGTAATTGAAATCAAAATTGGAATAAGAATTATAATATTTAACATAATTGATATCAAAATTAAAATTATAATATTAACGTAATTGAATCGAAATTGGATTTAGAGTTATAATATGTAACGTAATTGAAATTAAAATTAGGTTTAAAATTATAATATTTAACGTAATTGAAATCGAAATTAGATTTAAAATTATGACATTTAATGTAATTGAAATCAAAATTGGAATAAGAATTATCATATTTAACATAATTGATATCAAAATTAAAATTATAATTATAACATTAACGTAATTGAAATTAAAATTAGATTTTGAGTTATAATATGTAACGTAATTGAAATCGAAATTAGTTTAGAATTATAATATTTAACGTAATTGAAATCGAAATTTGATTTAGAGTTATGATATTTAACGTAATTGAAATCAAAATTGGAATAAGAATTATAATATTTAATATAATTGATATCAAAATTATAATTATAATTATAACATTAACGTAATTGAAATCGAAATTGGATTTGGAGTTATAATATGTAACGTAATTGAAATTAAAATTAGGTTTAAAATTATAATATTTAACGTAATTGAAATCGAAATTGGATTTAAAATTATGACATTTAACGTAATTGAAATCAAAATTGGAATAAGAATTATCATATTTAACATAATTGATATTAAAATTAAAATTAAAATTAAAATTATAACATTAACGTAATTGAAATCGAAATTGGATTTAAAATTATTACATTTAACGTAATTGAAATTAAAATTAGAATAAGAATTATAATATTTAACATAATTGATATCAAAATTATAATTATAACATTAACGTAATTGAAATTAAAATTAGATTTGGAGTTATAATATGTAACGTAATTGAAATCGAAATTAGTTTGGAATTATAACATTTAACGTAATTGAAATCGAAATTGAATTTAAAATTATGACATTTAACTTAATTGAAATCAAAATTGGAATAAGAATTATAATATTTAACATAATTGATATCAAAATTAAAATTAAAATTACAATATTAACGTAATTGAAATCGAAATTGGATTTGGAGTTATAATATGTAACGTAATTGAAATCGAAATTAGATTTAGAATTATAATATTTAATGTAATTGAAATTGAAATTGGATTTAAAATTATGACATTTAACGTAATTGAAATTAAAATTGGAATAAGAATTATAATATTTAACATAATTGATATCAAAATTATAATTATAACATTAACGTAATTAAAATTAAAATTAGATTTGGAGTTATAATATGTAACGTAATTGAAATCGAAATTAGTTTGAAATTATAACATTTAACGTAATTGAAATCGAAATTTAATTTAAAGTTATGATATTTAACGTAATTAAAATCAAAATTAGAATAAAAATTATAATATTTAACATAATTGATATCAAAATTAAAATTATAATTATAATATCAACGTAATTGAAATCAAAATTAGATTTGGAGTTATAAATTATAATATGTAACGTAATTGAAATCAAAATTAGATTTGGAATTAAAATATTTAACATAATTAAAATAAAAATATTTAACGTAATTAAAATTATAACATTTATCGTAATTAAAATCGAGATTAGATTTGAAATTATAACATTTAATTTAATTAAAATTAAAATTAAAATTAAAATTATAACATTTAATATAAATAAAATTGGAAATATAATTGATATTATTTTAATTGCTATAATTTAAAAAATTTAATTAAATTAATATTATTATTTTATTTTTTTATTATATTAATTCAAAACTCGCTTAAAATCCGCGGATAACCCGTTGCGGGTTTGGTAATAGGTACAAACCCGCAAGTGCGGGTTTGGTAACGGTACTCCAAACCCACAACGGGTTTGGGAAGGATATGGTATTTTATTTTGTAAGCGGATATGGATATGGTATTAGAGGTATCCGTCCCAAACTCGCCCGCTGCCATCCCTAAGTAAAATGGAGTTTTTAAAGGTGAAGATATTTTTATTATTTTAATTAAGTAGAAAGGATAACAGTATAATTAAATAGAAGTTATTATCAAAATATAATTTGTGCCGATTTCAGAAGTGACATTATTAATTTTTTTTATAATTAGAATAGCATCGGTCACAATTATTTTATTTCTCAAATGTTTCTCATAGTACGTATCTTTCTTATTATATTTTTGAATGATTTAATAGTTAACTTAGTTTAGCCAGATTGTTAAGGATTGAAACAAGGATTATAGTCTAAAATTATTTCCTTTGGTCAAAAATCGAACTTTCTTTGATAATGAATTTGAGTCTAAATGTATATACAATAAACTCTTTTTAAGGTTTCAAGCGAGATATTCTCAAAATATTTAAACTCAAAATCTATAAGCTGCATTTGAACATTTTAAAAATAGTGGATTGCATTGAACCAAAATTTAAGAGAATATAGATATTAATATATATATATATATATATATTATTTATTGAACCAAAATTTAAGTGTAGATTAAGGATTAATCTCAAGATAGAGCCTTGATTTAATTTTATTCCTCCTATGGACAAACAAATGTAATAATCATAACTAATTCAAGTAAACTTTTAATCCAATAAATATAAATATACAAAGTATCAATTTTCTTCAAATATTAAAACTTTAATGTCCTAATAGACAAATAGATAATTCAAACTACAAATTAGATAACATCGTTTATCAAACGTTTGTGTCGATGGTAATGTTTATCCATGAACATTTTTGAAGCCCCTTCAACAGTCTTGTGCCACGTCTGCACATAAATAAGTGAGTGTTTAATCTTTTTAAAAAATATAAAAAAAGAGTTTCTTTTTTAAAAATAAAATATCACCCATTGAAATTGTGCTTGAGAATTTTTAAAAATATTTATGAGGGGAAGAACTATATTCTTTAAATTGTTGAAAAAACAAACATTTTTAAAAAAACAAACCACCCCAATTTTTTTTCTCCAAACAACTATTTTAGTTATTTTTAAAAGTAATTATAATTTCAATTTTAAAATATTTTACTTTTTACCAAATATTACCGAACCCCTTTTTTAATCTTGAAAACAAACACCATTCTCAAACATATCATTTATCATTTTTAGAAAACGGTTTCCCAAAACACCATTCGAAAAACATTTTCAAACGTTTTTTAATCTTACCTTTTCAATGGTACCAAAAAATGATCTACTTCTGATGTCTCTAGCTCTAAGCTGTGACCTCCCAATCCCAAGTTGCCGGAGCAATGCAGACCGCCTCGTCGCTGCTGCCGCCGGAGGAAGAAGCCATTTCCTTTCCACCAAGTTCCCGTTACCATTTCTCAAAGGGCTCTCACAGGACTCACTTTCTCTTCTAATTCTGCTCCTTTTTCGCCTTTTCGCCAACCTCATCTCCTTCTTCGCTTCATCTTTTTCATCACCACCCACTTCCGCAAATTTCCTCAGCAACTCATCAGAAGATTTTTTGTTGACATGCTGAACTGTAGCAGCATTAGCATTAGCATTAGCAGAATCCATGGCAGAGATTGAGAGATTTTGGGTTTAAAGAAAAGGCGAGAAACGAGGTGTTGTTATAAGGACAAATAAGGCGCCATTTTTGTTGTGTTGTGGGCATTATTATTATAACTGCTTCTAAGAAATGGACCGTTAGAGGAACATGAATCATTGAAAAACTATGTGAGATTTATAAATATAGCCGTTGGAGTTTGGACTTTGGAGGATTATATGTTATGTGTAAAGTTTTGGCATGTGAATTAGTGAAAGAGAATAATTGGTTAATGCTGTTGCTCACTGAGAAATGGCAGTTTGTGTTGGCAGAAAAATGGGATCTTGTTTTTGGGTTTTGAGTTTTGGATTTGGGACAAACAATAGATTGTTAAGATAGTGATTAGGGTATTACTAAGAAGTCATAGGAATTAAATTAATTTTTTTAAAATATATTGTTTTATATAATTAAGTGATATTTATATTAAGAGGACGGTTATAATTAATAAAAATAGAAGTCATTGTAATACAATCCAAAATTTTATGCAATATAAACCTATTTTTATTATCTACAAATATTTTTTATCTTTTTCCTATTCCTCTATTATAATGAGAAAAATTTATCATAATAATAAGAGTAGTGCCATATTTACATAGCTGAGATATAATATTTATATCCTAAATAATGTGTCACTAATTAATGATTATTATTTAACAAATAGATGTTGACTTTTTATTTTTATCAATATAATAATTATATTCTCTCTTACATGACAGTTTGTTTTATCAATTTTATATAAAAATAAGACTCTCCCTCTTTAATAAAAATAGAATATCTCAATTGTTGTATGGTCTCGTAATAAGTTTTTTATTTCTCTTCTTTTAAGATTAGTAGGTTTGGGTATTTTTAAATCGAGATATTAGTATAGTGTTTAGTAATCGGTTTGATTTTATATCGGAAGCCCTATAATATAATCTGTATGATTTCAATTAATAATATTACATTTATTAATGATTTTTTTTAAAAAGTTGATAATTATATAATACTAATTAATAATTTATGTTAACCAAAATATATACTTTTTTTTTCAATTATAAAAGTATTATATTACTTTAAAATAATCGTAGGGCTTGAAAGGATAAATAAAGTTTGACACAACACGAAAATTTAGGTCCGTGAAGATCCCAATTTATAGCTCACAAAAAAATCTTAATTTTTTCAGGAAAAATTTATCATTTTCATAACCATGAAATTTGAGCGAGAGGAAAGTAAAATACAACCTGACGAGTGGTTGTTGTGTCAAGAAGCAGCTTCTTTTTCTTTTTCTTTTCAATAAGCAATTTGGATTTGAAAGTGATTGTGCTAAATGCTTAATGCTTTTTCCAAATGGGATGATTTGCAGGAGAGATACCGAGAAGCACTCTTATATTCAAACTCTCGTGTATGTAAATGCAACCCACTCAGTCGCACGACAATGATTTAATGTTAGTGCTCTTGGCTCTTGCCTTTCATAAATTTGAAAATTTTGCTTATCATCGTTGCCTCAAATTAAACGACATACCGAAAACAAATATTGATGGTACCCACTACCTAATTGAAGTGACATAATTTAAGAGTATATTTGAAGGCAATTTTGCATGTATTTTCAAATATTTTGCTTAAATAAATAAAATGCCTCTGATAATTAAAAAAAATTCAAATATTTTCTGAGGAACACTTGATGTATACATTTTGTGAAGGTACTCTCAAAAATTGTGAAAACACATTTAGGTAGATAATTTAGTGACTAAGCATTTCTTTTCCAAAAGCAACCACATATAATCCATGTAACTTTACCCTCCATTCACCTAATGTTAATATTTTCACCATCATTCACCAGAGCTTTAAATTTCACCTACGAAATCATAATTATAGATGTAACTTAATAATAATCACACCTCTCTCGAGTAATGTTAAGGTTTGGAATTCTAAGAATAGACCTTAAGCATGCAAATCAAGGTAGTTCGATTTTACTTTTAATTTAATCTTAATTTTTATTTTTGAAAACTGATCAATTCAATTCAAAATTTAAAAATAAATAAATAAATAAAATTGATTAAGAGCCGATGTTCGAATCGGTCCAAACCACTTCGATTTGGTTTGTTACTTTGTTTAGTTTGATCTAGAGGTCAATTTCGACTGATTTCAACGTGCAAAACCCGCCGATGATTTTGGACCGAACCAACTTGAAACCAAACTTGCCCAGTCT
The DNA here is from genome assembly GCA_946807835.1 of Ailanthus altissimus. NCBI lineage: Eukaryota > Viridiplantae > Streptophyta > Magnoliopsida > Sapindales > Simaroubaceae > Ailanthus > Ailanthus altissimus. The sequence continues at coordinate 1,654,510 of OX327709.1, forward strand.
TACAAAATTCGAATACTCCCTTCACAAGCTCAAATGAAAGCTTTTTAAGTAACGAACCCCCAATGTCAACACTTGCATGGGCTAAAACATCTAACAGTTCCCATGATTAAAGTTATGATCCCTGTTACAGCAGTGCTGAATGACCTGAGCCAAGTGCCTACAGAAGTTGAGAAAATACAGTAACAATATAACTAGTGAAGAAAATTTTACAGCAATATGTTAGGTGCCTGAATTTTGTGCATTGCCTTTCTGGTCAAAGGCCATGTATGATGCTGAATCCAGTCAATGTGTGACCTTTTTACAGCACATCAAAATTCTTTCACCAGAAATTACAATTTTTCAACAGAGACTTTTCATTGCGATAGTCGCTGGTGTCCTGTCATACCATTTGTTTCAAACGTGGACTAGCAAATACATTTCAATGATATTTCAACCAGATGTACTAATTTTAGGCCGTGCATACTTCGGCTTTGACACTCAAAAGAATGATTTGTGATGTATCCAAGAGTGATTTAAAAAACGAAGGTAAGTTGAAAAGGAAACAACATAATAAAAGGAGGTTGTCGCAAGTTATCCTTGAATGTAACTTAGTCTCTTGCAAATTCCAAAAGAAATATGCCACCTGTAAACCTAATGTAACTTTCTGGAACCAGGTTCAAGTGGCAGGAGAAACTATAATGTAGTGCACTTCAATGAAATGAATCTTATGATTAATTAGTCGAGAAAGCCTCAAAATAAACACTGCACTATGCAAGGGTGCAATTTTAACAGTTCTACTCTTCTAATACAATATTCCATTTCATACCATACCATCATGAGCCAAATTGAGTCCCAAAACTGAGAGTGTGGCACTCGAGATTTCTCAAGTTAACCTGCAAACGAGGTAAAGAGCAAATTTAAGAAAGAAAGGGTGAAAATAGTCCAAAAAGAAAACAAAAACAATTGTAACTTTCCTAGTAATTGAGGTCCAAGTTCTTACAGATTCTACTGTTTTCTCCATCCTTAATTGGTTTTCCTCAATCAATAGGTATACAAGTTTTTTTTGCTTCTTGACTAGCATATCCAAATCACATGCAATTGAAAGCAGAATATAACATAAGATATAATGTATTAATGCAAATGCTTATCAATTTTCACTTCTCGTTTTCACATCTTTGGTTTGCTCCCCATAGACTTAAAGGACACTTAAATTAGAAATATTACTTAGCACAAAGTGACTAGTTCTTGTCTTTTAAAAGGATTTACATCAACCTTAAGACCTTCCCTATTTCCATTTCGAGCATTGATGATATGAGTATGCCACATGCAAACATACAAAATTGCAAGTTACGTTGAGATTTGTGTGTCATCCCTGATTCCTTGGATGATTCTCAGCCTACTTGAGAAGATATAAAAGCTTACCACTACAGCAACTCCAGTCTCACTGAATTTAGGAATACAAATCAGTCTTACCATCTGCCCTTCCGATCCTGCATATAAGTTACCATTACCACTTACTGAAAAAATAATACGCAATAATATTTTTTCCACTTGAAAAGTAGTATACATTGAGTCAGTAGTAATAAGTATATCAGAAAATACCCTTGAGTAAGTGAGTTTCAAATTTATGCTGATTACCAACGAAGTAAACATGAGGGCAGCTCTCAATAAAGAAAGGATCCCTATCAGTGAAAGGGTAACATCCTGAAGATAATTATAGCAGCAAAAGATCAAACAAGAACTCATAAAAAGAAATATAATAGTTCAATCAAGCAGCTTTCCTTATATTTGTAGCGAATACATCCACTTATCCAAGATCATCTGCTATTTAGCATAAGACATTTTCTAATTCGAGGAACCAAGTCATGCTAGAGGAAATGACACAAGTTGAGCAGGCAAATTACAGAAGAAAAACTTAATTTTACCTAGAGTATTAGGTGCTGTTGGTGCCAGATGCCTCCACCTTAATGTTCTTTCCATAAATTCAAGCCGATCCTTCGCTTCTGAATATTTGTGAAGATCGTCTATATTCTGACCTGATGTTCCAAGAAATCTGGAAAACCAAGAGAATGGCATTCTCGGTGTAGATCTAATTTTGGAAGCAGTCACAATATAGTAATATAAAAATATCTTACCTGACATTGTCAAGCTCAAAGCAGTGTGGATTAGTACAAGACCTAAAAGTGTTATAAGCTGCAGACCCAGGAAAAAGGCATCTGTTCAAAGGCTGGAAGAAAAAGGACATCAGAAACAAATTAAATAATACGCTTGGAATTATGAGGAGTGTATGCTTTAATATACATAATAAACCTGCTGAGGTAAAGAAAAGTTTGCAGGATCATTAGGTCCAGGGATGATATCCAAAGGCACCCCCGCAGCAATCTAAAAATAGGTGAATAAGCATTAAACAATTCAACCACAGTGAGAGGACCAAGTAAAAGTTAACTTAAAGTCGCTCGTCAAATTAATGATAACAACCTGAGTCAGCAAGATATCCAGCTCTTTAATTGGCTCAAAAAGCCTTGATTGATCCTTTGAAGCCAAATTCTGCAAAAGTGATCACCAAGGAGAACTTTATTGTTGTGTCTAGGTCACATAGATTGGCAAGATAATACTTTTTACCTATGGATAACTTAAGAAGCAAATGCAACGGATTATAAGACTTAGTAAAAGATAACTAAACAAGAAACGTCTCTGTAATTAAAGACCACAAGTACTTTCTCCTTTAATGTAGCTAAGAACTACAATACTTTAAATTTACACTTACATATAAATTTATACAGCTAGAGATTCTCCCCCTAGCCAGGAAAAGCACAAATGAAAAATGAGAAGAACAAAGGACGTTCATTTCTCTAATCTCTCCTGAGAAGTTTTTCCTTTTGAGTTAACAACAGTAAAATATGTTCAGGAACTACGCACTCACATTGCCTTTTCGGAATTTTCATGCAATAAGTGCATTTGAATAGCCTGTTCAATCATCTAGCAGTAAATTTCAACTAGAAGTTGATATGAGGGACATATGGAAAAGTTAATACAGAACTTGGAGGATACTTATTGTTGAATCAGAACTTGATTATGTGCTATTTCAGAATCCTCAAGGGAGGTTAGAGTTGCTACTAGACACCTCTTGGAAGGTCGTTTGTTTGTGAAAATGAAATGATAAACAAAATAAACAGCCTTTATTTTTTCAGAATTCAAAAGAGACCAAAAATAACTAAGTTACAGGAATTAGGAACTGTTTTTTTTAAAAAAAAACAAAGGAGATCAATAAGCAATTTATGAATTAGGAACCTGTCCACTAAGAAGTCCACGAGGAATTTCAACAGAGTTTCCTGCAATTAAGACACGAACTATCTGCGCTGCAATACCTTGGTCCTGCTCAGTAGATGCCATAAGTGAGCAAGAAGGGACAGATTAAGTCACAGATACGCAATGTAAAAGCTTGAGCAGCAAAAAGAGAAGAAATCTGCAAAACCTTTTCATCTCCCAGATGTCCTGTTATATGATCAACAAGAAGCTGAAACTGGAGGGGGTTAAATGTGTTACTGCCAACATTCAACCCTGACACAAGAACAACATATTTGTCTTCTCCTGTGAAACCAATACCATACCACTTTGAGACCACTTATAAATACATATTTTAGCCAGATTCAAAGATTCAATTTAAGAATATAAAATACATCAGAAGACAATGGGGTCCCTCACATGTGCACAAGCCAAAATGACTATAAATATCTATATAAGAAAGGTCCAACTTCTTGCTGAATGAATTCTGTTTTGCACTATGAGAAATCTCAGACTAACTTCCAGAAGTATGAGAGTTTGAAATGCACGAGAGAAAACATATTCAGAGCTATTTTTACAGGGTAAAATATCAAGATTAAAATGATGAGGACCATGAACCATTATAAACTAAACAAAAACAAGAAAAGCTAAATGATCATGCAGAAATAAGACAAGAAACTACTTGAAAGGATTGCTTTAAACTTCCTTAAAACACCACACATCCTGAATGATTGTATACTGAAAAGTTAGGTCACTCCTTGCGGTTACTATTTGCAAAATACCTATTATAAGTTTGATGAACCCCTAACTTGGACAACACATTGCGAAGAACATTCATAACCAAGAAATGAGTGGCTTGATTAAATATTTTATCACAAGGTAGAATCATCAGAGCAAAATGAGAAGAGAAATAGTTCTAAACATACCTGATTCGAGAGGCATCTCTATCTGTGGTGCCAGGCCAGCTTCTAAGACCTCTTCAACCAAGAAATAACCATCACCAGTTTCCTTCCCAAGTAAAGCAACAACAATGCCTATCGAATGTATTATGTCAATGCATCATCACCGTCTTCCACACAGATAACATTCAATTATTATTAACTTCAGAAAATCACATTTCCAGAGAAACAACCAAAATTGAAAAATATTGTTAGTCTAGTTGCCAACAGAATTCCCCAACCCAAAACCTAAAAAAGGGCGGGCAGGGGCATGGGGTTGGAGGAGAGGGAGAAAGAGAAGCCCACATGTTGCAACACAAAATAAGAGTGTTCAGAAAGGCTGGTGGACAGCATCTACCAGTTTTGCACAGTCAGCACACAGGCAATAATAGCATTATGGCCTTGACTGTTGGCTAAATACATGGTAACAACTATTCAATTTAGTAACATTTTGGACAAACTAGGATGTAACAGAGAGAACAAAATAGCTCAGCAAAACATCTCGATTAATTTATCAATTTCTAAAAAGCATTATTTTGGTTTCCTGTCAGAAATAACTGAACCTGACTCGTGTGAAAATAGTCAACCAGACTCACATAATTCATCACAGAGCCAGAGGTGCAGTCCTCTACAACACATTAAGACAGACTACAGTTCCATTATTAAAGTTTCATACTTCATTAACAAATTGCTGAGTACACAGACCTGTTACATATGCTGACGCTAAAAGCTTAGGTCCACCAAGTTTAACTCTTCCACTCTCATCTTCCAAAACCAAATGATCATCTGGATGCACAAAGTTATGAGGCTTAATAAGTGGAGTTGTAGATCTCTGCAAATTTTAAAATCAAAAGCTCCCAAAACTTAGCAAATTCTATCTCAATTTCAACAAACAAAACAATGAAAGAAAACCAAAACGACAATACCCATTGGTCAATGATTGCAATACCTCCTTGGAATACTCATCAAGAATTGAAGGTTTGAGTTTCATGTGCTTGTAAAGGGTTCCAACAATGATGCATTCCTTGCCTTGTTTCAGTCCCAATACTGTACAAACTGTAACACAAGTAAACAGGTAAGTAATTAACACGTCCAAATTGAAAACCTTATCAGACTACTACATCAATCAAGATTCTACAACTTCTATGATTAATTCAACACTCTGACTGCTACTTCTTTCGAAATGCACCACAGTAATAAACAACTAAAATATCCTTAAAATATGAAGAAAAAAGCACCAAACCACTAATTTAGCAATTAAGCATCAGTTCTTATCAAATTGAGCAAAAAGTAGAGCCCATACATAAACTTCTAAGTAACTTCACCTCGCTCAAATCGCTAACAGTCTACATTTGGGAAACTATTGTCATGTCATATTCACATATAAAATACTATCCACACATTAGAAAGCTCACAACCAATTAATGACCACAAAGTCTAGATTACTCAAAGTAACCGGGTTAATACACTGACAACGACTCATACTACCTCAGTACACTAAACCCTAATCACTTAAAATCAAAGAAAAATTACAAATTATGTCTCATATAAACAAAAATGCACAGAACAAGAACAAAAAATAAAAAAAAGAACAATCACATACCTCAAATAAAATACACACAAAACGGGTCTAAATTAATTCCAAAGAAGTAGCAATTCCAACTCAAACTTAAACCAAAACCCAGAAATAAATTTACAACAAGCTAAAAAACTAAGGTGAACTCTAATTAGTGATGTAATTTTTTTTAAGATATAATAAAAATAAAAGGAGTACTCGGCAAACGGGGTTTCCAATTGGGAACTAAAGAATAGAGCATAGTCCGCATCAAGTGAAGACGAGCGAAGTAAATTTGGCTGTACTGTTGGCCCCTGTACGTCTCCTTTTTTATTTCAAAAGGCTCATCCTGTAACAACAATAACAGCAAAAACAACAAAATTACTACAAATTTGACTATATATGAAATTTATACTTTTTGGATCAATTTTTGTTAATTGGAGAAGCAGTGAAATATTAAAAAAAAATAGAAAAATTGAGCAAAGAAAGGGAATAGAAATAAGTTACCAAGCAGATATAGGTAGCTTGCTTCCTTTGAAGAAGCGTTTCTTCGCCGTCGATTTCCATGGCTTCTGTGGCGGGAAAAATAAATCGGAAAGGAATTAGAGATTCTGCATTCGACGCTGGTCGATAGGCTTATATACACCTGATCTTAGTTTATAATTATAAATATGAAGAAGCATTTCAAAATATTGCACGCTCAGTTCAAATGGCATAGCGCGTGAGTCGAAAGCATATTGGCGCGAGTTCGATATCGTGCTCTCACAATTCGGGTTCTTTTTCTGTCATATTTATTCTTTTAAGTGTTTTTTTCTAATGTTTTTAAAAAATATCAAATTCTACAATTTTTAAATTATATTTTAAATTGAGATGTCAGTAATTATTGAATATTTTTTTAAGTATATTTTTTAATATTTTAAATTCTTTTTTAAGTTTTTTATTATTGTTTTAAAAAAGTAACAAAATAAAAAAAAAAGTAATACTATATTTTTTAAATTATATACTAAATTTTGTATTTCATACTGAGGTGTTAAATAATTAATAAATTAAAAAATAATATCAATTTTAAAATTACTTATTACACTATTTTATTACTTAATAATTTTTTTAAGTGTGATTTTTTAGTGTTTTAATATTTTTAAGTGTTTTTTAGTGAATTAAGAAAGTATATGTAAAAAAAGTGTAATGATGCATTTTTTAAATTATATCATAAATTTTTTATCTCAAATTGAGGTGTCAAGCAAGCATTGGGTAATAAGATTATTTAATTTTTAAAATTATCCATTACATTATTTCATCATCTAATAGTTGATTGACATATTATTTGGGATGAGAAATTTTAGGATACTATTTGAAATGTGTAACATTATAAAAGTATCGAAATACATGTGAGAAAAAATAATGATGCTATATTTTTTAAATTTTATCTCAAATTCTATATTATAAATTAAGGTGTCAAGTAATTAATGAGTGATGAAATGATATAGATTATATAATTAGTTATTACACCATTTTACAATACAATTATTACTTAACATATTATTTGAGATGAAAAATTTTGAGATACTTTTGAAGATATCTAGCATTATTCATGAGAAAAATATACTTACACAGAATTATTTTTAGTATTTTAAAAAGTATCAAAATGTATACAAGAGAAAAATATAATTACACAAAGTAAAAAAATGATTTAGTGAGTTATATAACTCATTATATGGTAAGCTACTAGCACGTGTTATTATCTAATTAATTTACAATTTATACTCAATTTATGATGTGCTATATAATCTTACCATATAGTTCATTAAATTATTTCTCACACAAAGTATATGTATTACTTTTTTTTTTCTTTATGTTCTAAAATTAATTAAGAGATTTTTATTTTAAAAAAAAATGTTATATGTCTATATAAACTTGGTGGCTATTCTACAACATCCAACATCATTGTATATATACAACTGAAATTTTGTATAATAAATTTTATCACAAATTTGAGAAAAATTAGTTATACAAAATAAAATTTTGATAAATTGATAACTTTAATTAATAATACTTTTTGTTGGTTCCGAGATCAGTGTGTTAAATTTATAAGTAAAATTTTTAGAGTTTCATATAGGCTCATTTATTAGATAGATTGATATGCAATTAAATTTATATAATATATCTAGCAAACTTACATAAAATACGTATTGAGTGTTATTTGTTTCTTCTTAAAATTAATGTTGACTTATGTCATTTATAGTTTTTTATAAGGCAAAGAGAAGTTATAGTATGATATTATCTTATTATAAAATTTTGAATTAAGTAATTCGTACAGTTGTACGAGATGGCCTCTATAATAGAATTATTATATTCAACAAATAAACTTTATAAAATTATTTTATATATGTAACAAAAATAGATTCAAATAAATTACTACAATAAAAAAGGATTACATATAATATTTAAAAAATATAAATTAATAAGTAATTAATTTATTGAAATTCTACTATGTTAATAAGTACATCCAAAAAAAAATTAAACTTGACTTTTTTTTCTAATATTATATGATAATTATAAAATAATTAACATCTATGCTAAAAATTAACGGAGACGAACGCGATCGAATCGGTTATGACAAAAATCTCAAGCCTAAATTTGACTTAAATGGAGGGAAACAAAAGGCAACAAATCATTTTTATTTTCAATCGGTAGTGTTAAAAGGAAAGAAAAATTGACATTAAAACTCTTAAAGTTTTAAGAAAAAAGATATGTAGATTTTTAAAATTTTGAAATTTTATTTATATTTCTATTAGATAATGAAATTATTAAAGTTTGTGTTTACGTGATATTTTAATTTTATATAAATATTAATTATTTAATAATTATACAATTAACATTTCGTATAAAATTATTAATATTATTTATATAATATTAAACTTATTACTTTTTAAATATTTTAGATCTAAAGAAATTTAGGTCAATACTAAGAGTTAATATTTTAAAGAGTTAAAACCTTATTTAAAATAAAAACAATGACCTAATAATATATTAATAATAACATGGTTAAAAGGAGTTGCAAATGATATTAAGAAATGTCATTATATAATATATTCTCGAAAATATCATTCTTGATCTATGGTTGTCAATATGAGTCGATTGATATTCCTCCAGATCAGCGTGTGTCTATATCTAAATTGTTTAGACGATTAGTTTTAGTAAACCGTGGGTTTAGCAGAAACCCGTATAGGCATACAAGTATTCAGTAAGGACTGAGTATTGAACAGACTCATGAGGACTTCTAATAAATATCTCATAGAGTCGTCAATAGATGGTCTTCTAGAGTTAAATAGTATTTATAGTCTTTTATCTTGAATGCCATAATATGTTTATGAGTGATTTACCATACTTTAACTCCACACATGTCAGTGACATTTCATGATCTGACCTCTGGGTATTATTGGGTATAATCTGATGCTCATAAAATTTGGTATGCATAGAGATGTGATTCGTTAGCTCGTATGGATAAGTTGTATATCCTGATGCTACAATATTAAATTTTAAGAAGTTTTGTAACTATAAACATAAACTTCGAAAAAGAGTTTTCCATATGATTAAATAATATCCGCAAATTTGCGGATATTATTTACAAAGATACAAAATTAGAGATAAATTCATAGTCAAACATATAGAGATTTGACGATAATAATTTATATATTTGTTAAAATTATCCAACCTAGTATTTTTTTAAATTATGATGAATCTTAACTCTTACCATTGCTGACTTAAGTAAAACTAACTTATGAAAATTTATTCAATCTTAAGATTCTCCACAAAACATAATAAGAAAAAATAATAAATTTATGGCAACAAAAACCAATAACATGAAATATCTCTAATAAAATAAATCTAATTATTGCTAAACAAGTGCCCAATTAATGAAAGAAAAATAAAAGTTCTTGTAACACTTTGTGACCAACTTTATAAAATTTAACATTGTCTAGTTAAAAATATCGCGACTTAAAGGGAGAAAATAGAAAAAACAAGGTGAGTACAAACTTTATGAGTAGATTTTTTTTTTACTAAAATATTTTTTCTTATCTTATACTTTGTTAATTAGACTAATGTAATGTAGGGAAATTATTTTATAATCCACTAAATTAACATATACAATATCTAATAAAAAAATTATGTAACTAATCTTATAAAATTTTCTTTTACCGATATAGCCGAAAAACCTTATAAAATTTTTCTTTATCTACATAGCTGAAAATCTAATTTATAAAATTATCCTTTATTTATGGAATTGAAAACATTATAAATTTCCCTTTTATTTATGTGCTTGAAAATTTTATAAAATTTTTATTTATCTGTCATTAATTATTGAGGTGATAAATTAAAAATTATGCTAGAAACTAAGTTAAAATTTTTTGTAAAATTTTCATCTATTTAAAAAATAAATTTTGTTGAGCTATTAAATTAGAAACTATGTTAGTAATTAAATATTTTCACCCAAACAACTATTCAAGGAAATAATTGGTCATATACTCGGTATAACCACTAATACATAAGTAGAGCAAAAATAATAATTAATTATACATTTGTCAGTATTACATCGCACATGTAAGTTAATAATTATAATTTGTTATATACGCATGTGCAAAGCTATATCAGTGCTCAAATATACGGTTCAAAATTTTTATGTATGCCTGAACGGGTCTTATAGACTCGTATTTATATTTGTAATTGAATTAAAAATAGTACTTATTAGTTTATTTAAAAACTAATAATTAAAATATGATTTCCATAATCAATCTATTGCTAAAATTTATTTATAGATGAATTTTGCTAAATAAAAGAATCAAGTATGAGAATTTCTGAACAACTAATCAATCAAATAAGGTTCCTAAGAAATCACTAAATAAATAAATACTGTTAAAAACAGATTTTTATGTCGTACTCTTATTTGTTTTAATATAAAAACCTTTTTCTTAAAATAAAAAATAGCTCTTACAATTAGTTTGAAACATATCCATTAAACTAAAACTCCAGTAGAATATTGCATACAATTAAATGTAAAAATTCCAGAAACGTGTTTGCTGGCAAGAGATAATCTTTTAGAATTTGGTTTCATATAAAATTGTCTTTATGGTCTAGAAAGCACAATGATAAATTATACACATTAAAAGTTGTATTGAACTCTGTCTTTGTGCAGCCGTTTATGTTATGTAATTAAGAATCATAATTCAACTAAAATAAATAGCTATTATTAACACAAATGGTAAAATCATGTAATAAGCAAATCATATATTTATCGCTACTTGATCACTTGAAATAATAAGTTGAAATGATTTGTTTAATCATAATAAAATTATTTATTAAATGAAATACATATATTTATAGCTATTGTTTCATGGCAGTAAGTAAAATAATTAAAATGATTTTGAAACTATATGCATTTATTGTTTCTCTTTTTTCTATAATTAATATTTATTAAGAAAATGTTAAACCGTCATTAATAATTAGAATACAAATTAAATTACTTATTTAATTTCAAAACAGAAATTAATAATAGTAGCCTATAGAACAAGTGGAATCATTCGTAGAAAATACTTTTTCTACAAGCTTTACATTTGCTCTTTAGGATAGAGATGGTGGAAGAATTATATAGATATGATTTAGTTCAATTTGTATGGTTTAACGTACTGTTATGTAATATCATAATGTATATGTGAGATATTATTTATGAATTTACAGAAGAATTTTATAATACAAACGAGTATGAACAAAGAGAGTCTCACGATATAAAATGTATTCACTGAGCATTGAGATAACAAACTAAATTAAATAGTTTAATTTGAGAATATTTTAAAAAGCATAATTTGTTTCAAGATTTATCGAAAAGTATACTTGTCAATGTTTAAGTGTTAAATATATAATTTATTAGTTAAAATAGTTAACTAATGGAAATGTGATAAGTAACATAATGCATGTGTGACACAAGGCACGTACATGTCTTTAATAGGTGACAAGTGGCAAATCAAGTGAAGCATTTATTTTTATGTATGGGATGTATGAAGGACAAGTGTCGAGTGATTATTTGCCAAGCATTTTTATACTTTGTAAATGTTACAAATAAGTTACTATTTTTTATCATATATGTTAAAGTTTGCAAATGTTGCAATTAATTTTTTTTTTTATATTTTTGCCAAATTGAGAGATTGAGAGCAAGTAATGTACGAATTTGATATTATTGGAATTGAATTCAAGCAACCATTTTAATTTCGCAATTCTACTAAATTATTGAGGATGAGAATTGATTAAGAGAAAATTTCAAGATGAGTTCTGAAATTGAATTATTCACCAAAAGTCTTCATAGATATGTTTTTTTTTTTATATATTTTTTATTGTAATAGACTTCAATTCAATATGTGTTTGTTGAATAAAAAATTAAATTTTATTCCACTGCATAATTGTATGTATTACATGCATTTTATAATCCAATAAACACCATTCACACACATACGATACACTGTAACAAAATTTTGTTAAAGTTAATGATACAAAACAAAAATATAAAATCACCTTTTTTTAATTAAAAAAAAAAATTTCAATCAGCATCAAGTAATGCTAGTCATGATTGGTTAATGTAGACCAATGATAGACAATAGTTAATCAACAACAATTAACAATGATCGTTGACCAATGATCAACATCGATTAATGATGATTAATGGAGGATTTATGGTGGTTAATAACCAATTAACCTCAGTCAATATCGGTCAATAATAGTTATCGATGATGGCGGGGGTGGTGACTGAGAGTGCTCGATGGTTTAAGTTCCTTTATTGAATAATTTAATTGAGAATGATATGTTAATATATTTTAAAACTCATATAAATAAAAAAAATATAAGATAATTTAGTTGGTTTAAGCGTTTGTTTTTATTCACAAGGTTAAATATTCAAACTCCACTTTTAACATTATAGCCTTATTTTTTCAATAATAACAAAGACAAAATGATAATTTTGTCACTTTTAACAAATTTTTAGTCATAAATAACAAATTTCGCTTTTAACATTATAATAAGGGGTATAGTGATAATTTTACAAATTTTAACAAAGTTAACAAATTCTACTTTTAACATTTATTCACTTATTTTTCAGTTATAACAAGCTGTATAATGATAATTTTATTAATTTTAACAAATTTTCAATTGAAGTTAACAAATTTTGTTAGCTGATTAAATATAAATGGATGTGTTATTCTACTATCTGACAAGAGGTATAGATAAAATTTTATTAATTGAACAAATTTTATCACCTAACAATAGTGTAAATAAGAATTTTAAAAATTAAAAGCATATATGTTCCTTTTCTCAAATTATCGCGTAGTCCTTTTAAGTGAAAACAAAAATAGGAATTCAATCGGAATTTCGTTTTCTCTATTTTGAATTTTTTTTAAAACAAAAAACATCCCAATTTTGAAAGAGTCAAAAATGAAATAAATAAATAAAATCAACAGCTAGCTAGCGAGCTCACACATACTTTGTCTACCAACCATTTAACAAGTGGTATAAATGAATGTGTCTAACAGATTCTATTACATAACAATAGAATAAATGAGAATTTATTAATTTAAATAATTTTTATTTAAAATTAACAAATTTTATTACTTAAGAAGAGTGTGTAAACAAATTTTTTGAAAATCTCATTCAACTCTGTTTGGAAATTTTTTTAAAACAAAACAACAACCAATTTCTGAAAACAGCCATAAATAAAACCACTAGCGAGCTCACACAATCACTTCGTCTACCAACTATTTCTCTCTCTCTCTCTCTTCAAATTCAATTTCGAATGGCTTCTCTGGCTTCGTTACAGGCTTCACTGCCTGCTGTATCTACAATTCGCTCCAGCTTATCATACTCTTCTTCGATCAGTGCCACTTCAATCGTTACTCTGACTCGGCAGCCGGCGAATTACCGGAGAATCCGCCGGAAATTGCGGTGCCGATCAATGGTGCAGCAGGCCGTGCAAGGAGCTCCGGCCACCTACGCCAAAGAGATGGAGAGACTCTCCGCCAAAGAATCTCTTCTTCTCGCCGTAAGCATCTTTTTATTTTATTTATTTTTGCTTTATTAGAATTTCATTCAAATTGAATTTAATAAAATGCGTGTTCTGATAATTTTATTAAACCATAAAAAATGAATTATTGTAGCGATAAATTAATCTAATATTTTTGCTGGGAGAGACGTAATTTAACTAAAATTTTATTTATTAGTCGTTCTTTTCGCTTCAAAAAGCTACATTTATGATAATGAATTACAGTTTAAAATGATTACAAAAAAGAAAAAGAAAAATCAATTGTTAGTAATTTATATATAATGTTGTGTTTCTAAGAATCTTCAAGCTGAAGCCTCCTCGTTGCTCATTGACGGTGTGGAAATTAAATCTAACATAGTTTAAAGATGCTGGGGGATTTGAGGCATTAGTCACTGGAAAGACGACCGATTTGCAGCGGATTGATGTGAATGAGATGATAACTGGTCTTGAGCGGCTCAATCCTACGCCAAGGCCAACAACGTAGGTGCTTAATCAAAACCTAGCATTTTTTTTATGCACTTGTTTTGGAATGAGGCTTTTATTTTGGTCATTTAGCTTTTCAGGTCTCCATTTCTAGAAGGTCGATGGAATTTCGAGTGGTTTGGATCTGGAAGCCCTGGCTTTTTTGCTGCTAGATTTGTTCTTGAGTGAGTAATGCAGTTGCATCTACTATTAACTTGCTTATTGTTTTTGAATCAATTGTAAACTTATCTTTACTTACCATGTCTTCTTATCTTTGTTTGGAGTTAGACCGAATAGATAACGGGTAATCTTGTTGTTGCAATCATTTTGTTGCAGAAGATTTCCCTCAACATTGGCAAATTTGTCGAAGCTGGATGTGGTGATTAAGGATGGATACACAAAAATCACGGCAAATTTTAAACTGCTGAACTTGGTAATTTCTCTTAAAAGATTTTGTTTGTTCATAATGTTGATGACCTGACGAATGTACTCTGCATGTAAGGAAGCAATACAAAGATCTGTTGGATGTGCATGTCTATGAATATGAAGTAAATCCCACATCAAACAAAACAAGATTCATGAATGACTATACAGACGGTGACCCATTATTTTGAGCTTTTGGGCTCAAGGTGGTTTCCAATTCGTGCATAAGGTTTTGATGTAGGGACTTTTGACTACTTTAACTCTAACAAATGTATTGAAGCCCATGTGATAGGAAGAGATTGTAATACTTGAATATTTCTAAGTCTTTAATAATCTCAATTAGTAATATAAAATAAATATATATATATATATAAACTTTAAAAATAAAGAAGAGTACTCATCAAATATAGAATGGAGTATGGTGATACCCCAAATTTTCTTATTTTTCTCTTTCTCCTTCTTTCTCTCTTCCCTTGTTCTCTTCTTTGTTTGTCTCCCCCATTTTTCCCTTCTCTCCCCCTTCTTTCTTTCTTTCCCTCTTTTCTTCTCCTCCATCTCTTTCTTTTCCCCCTGTTTTTTCCCCTCATTCTTCATCTCTACTTTCCTTTTCTTCTCTTCCTTCTCCTCCATCTCTTTCTTCTTTTTCTTCTCTTTATTCTCTCCCCCTCCTCTCCTTTTTCTCCATGCAACGAAAGCACCAAAACACAACACTAACACTTTAAAAATAAATTATTAAAAAAATAATAAAAAGAATCTTTTCTTTTTTTTAACACATTTTTCAAATATGGATCCCACATTAAAATAAAATATAAAAATAATAATAATATATACTATTAACCCCACACATTTAAAACTAGAGAATATATAAAAAATTTTAATATTATATATATACATACATTTTAAATTAGGAAGCATTAATACAACATGTATCATGTGCATGATATTTGGTGTTTTTTTCACCAAATTTGTTGACCATTAGTCATTAAAATTGACATTAAAAAAAAATATCATGGATATATATATATATATATATATATATATATATATATATATATATATATATATATGTTTTTTAATATCACTATTTGAGATTATTAAAGACTTAGCAATATTCGGGTATTACAATTTCCTTCCCCCTTATAAAAATTTTGTCCTCAAAATTTTAAAATATCCGTACACTTGTAACTCTTAACCTTATAAGTTATTTTGATACTTATAAGTCACCATCCAAACACACAAAAATTTTATTCTCACAACTCATTTAGTATTTTTACATGCTATTCGCACATATATTCATAGAGAAAATTTTAATGCACGTTATTCACTTTAAACTTTTTTTTAATAAATTACAATTATCCAACTATTAGAAGATTAAGAACATTTACAAAAATAAACATATCTAACATTTTCTTCCCTAATAAGATTTATTATACAATTATTTCTATTAATTATTAACATTGCCATAGACCTCCTATTTAGCTCATCTTAATACCTTTCCTCAACCCAAAATATCTTCAATCAAATATTTATCACATACATTCATCATTTAATTTCATATCATTCTCACTATGATCTTAGTAAAAATTAGCATATATCACTTCATACACATAAATTCATCCTTTTTGCAAGAATATCATAATCCATATATATATATATATATCAATATATCATGGATACTAGTGCACTTAATTTGCCACTACTATATCATAAACTGTTTTTTTTATCTTCAAACACTCGAAATGTAATATCCGAATATTATTAAGTTTTTAATAATCTCAAATAGTAATATTAAAATATATATAAATCCATGATATTTTTTTGAATGTTAATTTTAATGACTAATGATCAACAAGTTTGGTGAAAGAAACACCAAATATCATACATTCATGTTGTATGATAGGTATATGTTGTATTAAATGCTTCCTAATTTAGAATATATATATAATATTAAGAATTTTTTATATATTTTCTATTTTTAAATGTGTGGGGTTAATAGTATATTTTTATTTTTTATATTTTATTTTAATGTGGGACCCATATTTAAAAAATGTGTTAAAAAAAGAAAAGATTCTTTTTATTATTTTTTTAATAATTTATTGTTGGAGCCTTGTGTTGTGTTTTGGTGCTTTCGTTGGATGGAGAGAAAGGAGAAGAGGGGGAGAGAAGAAGGAGAATAAAAAAAAGAAAGGAAAGGGAGAAGAAAAAGAAGAGAGAGACGGAGGAGAAGGAAGAGAAGAAAGAAAAGAAAAGAAAAGAAAAGAAAAGAAAAGAAAAGGAAAGGAGAGAAGAAGAAGAAGAAGGTAAAAAAAAGGTGGGGAAAAAGAAAGAGACGTAGGAGAAGAAGAAGAAGAAAAGAGGGAAAGAAGGGGAAGAGAAGGGAAAAATGGGGGAGACCGAGAAAAAAGAGAACAAGGGAAGAGAGAAAGAAGGAGAAAGAGAAAAATAAGAAAATTTGAGGTATCACCATACTCCATTCTATATTTTGTTAGTACTCTTTTTTATTTTTAAAGTTTTTATATATATATATATTTATTTTTGGTTGATATGAAAAATATGTAAGTATTAGTATGTATGTATGTATGTACGTGTATGTGTGTATGTATTCATATGTATCTATGTATTTGTGAGTATGTATGATATGTATGTATGTATGTGTGTGTATGTATGTATATTATAGTGTGTAAGTTATGAAATAGGTATGTATGTGTGTATGTATGTATGTAAGTTATGGAATAACTAAGTATGTATGTATATTATATTTTATTAGCCATAAAATAGATATGTATGTATATATAAATATATATGTATATCTCTATAAATGTGTTATATTTTATTAGCAATAGAATTGATGTATGTATATCTCTATGTATGTATGTAAGTATATGTATATATTATATTTTATTAGCCATAGAATTGATATGTATGCATGTATTTATGTGTATGTGTGTACGTATGTATACTGTATTGTATTAGCCATAGAATTGATGTGTATGGACCGTGGAATTGATGTGTATGTATATATGTATATTATATTTTATTAGTTATTGAATTTACATTTATGCATGTAAGTGTATTATATTATATTTATCATGGAATTGTTATGTATGAATTTATGTATGTATGTATGTCTTTATTTATATTTTATTTTTAATGGTTTATGTGAGTATTTATATGTAATTAATAATTAAGAAAGAGTTTATGGAATTGGGGTGTATATATATATATATATATACACGGCCCAAGAAAATAAGAATTAAGGTTGTAAATGGTGAATGAATATTATATAAATACATATGTTATGTTTTTAATATAGTAATTTCATAGTTTAATTTTACAAGCATTTTCTTTACTATATTTCATAATTTATTTCAGACAAATAAATGTTGTGATTAATTAATTATGCTTTTAGTATATATTCTTGGCATGTTTATAATTACGTTAAATATAAATTTTTTATAAGAAGTACAAATGTATGTACATAAATTATGGTTAGAATTTACTATAATTTATTTTATAATTATGTTAAATGTAGAGATTTTATAATTAAGAAATTTATGGTTTATGATAGTATATAGTATTAGAAATATGCTTAAATGATTTATGTGATTAAAGTGTAAAGTATAAAGTATGAGATGATAAATCTTTAACTGTTTCTTTATAATTGTTTTTAAACATGATCTATTTGTTTATATTTATCTTATGAAGATGAGATGAATTCAAGTATATGAATGAATGTGTAATAAGTTTAGAAAATATTATAGTTGAGTAGTATTTTTCATGTATCAGTAATGATTTTTAAGTAGTTTGAAATTTAAAGAATATGAGATTTGATATAAAGAACACTATAAGTTTATGTATTATATTAAAAAAAAGAATTTTGAAACCACTAAACTGTACCATTCCCCTTCAGATAGAGATATGAGATTTAGGTCTTTGAGGCTTGTCTGTACACACACAGAGGCTTTGGGCCGTGTGTATGGGCGCTTTGCTCTTTGGGAGCCAGTTTGCTCTATGCATGCGTATGATGATGATATCAGTTTGCTCTGCGCATGCGTAAGACGAAGATATTAGTTTGCTCTGCGCATGCGTAAGACGAGGATATAAGATGAGATAGAAAAGAGTACGTCCAACTCTCTGCCTGAGGAGCATTGCGGGTATGACGAGATTTTTCCTTGGGTACTAGTTTAGTGTGGTTTTTGGTATAAAAACAATATGTGATATTTTCAAATCCCTTGTGTGTTTTACCATGCTCTGTTAAAAAAAGATATAGCAAAAAATTTCAGATATTGATACTTTAGCACAAGTTCTATGATTACGAAATATACAGTTTCACGATGATTTTATATTACATTTTTTAAGGCAACTTATGATATTCGTATATGTCTATGTTTGTTTAGCGCATGAATTATTTTTATGTTATTTACGAGATGCACTTTTTATAAATGTTTAGTTTTATCAATAAAAATGTATATATGTATTTTTTTTTACTACTCACTGAGTCATTAGACTCACCTATTTTTTTAAAAAAAAATTTCCCTCCCTAGGTATTACAGAATTCATGGAGTCCCGTTGACCCACGTGTTGCTTGTGACATGTATCTATATGTAGTAATACATTTATGAGACATCTAGTGAGGTCATATAAAAGTATAATTTTTTATTTTTCATTGCCTTTACCTAGTGAGTTTTAGAGAACCAAGTATATAGCTAACGGTTCAAAGTCCCAGCTTCGCCCTAACACCAAGGTGGGGTTGGGACGGGTCGTTTCAGAGATTGCTGGATATGTATGCTGACAGACTGGACTTATATACAAGGAGTGGCTCATGGACATTGGCTTAATATTGTGCTTACTGGTGAATAGAAGAATGATGCTTTTATATAGAAGGGTTTAGTTTATGACACATTAGCTTAAGATTTTTGAACTCAAATTGCCATCCAATTAACATGTCCTGTAAAAGTTAGTTTTGATTAGCATATGAATGTCCCATTTTTTAATGGCTGTTCCCAAGTTTAATACTTATATTTATGTTCTTTTTTGTTGTTTTGTGTAATTCCTGCTAAGAATGCTTGCTGTTATATTTTAGTTTCTGCCCCATCTATTCTAAAGATGGGATATTTTCCTGATAGAATTTTTTTTTTGTTATGACGAGATGTCAATGCAGATAGAGAGCAAATTTATTCTCTCCACCAAACTGTCAGTTGAGGACCTCTTAGAATGAAAGAAGAATATGTCGAAGGGATTCTTGAATCACCAACAGTTATTGAAGAAACAGTACCAGAGCAGCTAAAAGGTGCACTAAGTCAGGCAGTTACCACAATTCAGCAGCTTCCTGTTCCTATAAGAGATGCAGTGGCCAGTGGGCTGAGAGTTCCTCTCAGTAAGTATTTCATGACCCTTACTTTAGTTTTCTCTCTTGACTTGTCTAGCCTTTGGATAAATTTGTCTAGAGGAGTGGTAGATAATTAATTGTAGTTTAGTTGCTTGCTTTATTCATTGGCAGATTATTGCTTTCAAATCTAATTCAACTGATGTTTTGAGAAATGTTGATCTTATCCTATGCCAGTGTTCTAGTCCCCTGCCTAATTCATTTCTTGTGTGGTATTGTGTTTCTGCATCTATGGATGTCTTGTAGGACAACTTAGCATTGCTATTCCCTTTCTACAGTTATATGCTAGACAATTTTAATCTTCAATTTACTCAAGTTAGCCATTTATAATGATCTTTTGGTTACTTACCATCTTCTTGGGAATTACCATTCTCTTTCTCAACATTTATTGTTTGATTAACTGATAGTAATCTCTTAATGCAGGATCTGGACCTAACTCACAAATTGATTATTTTGGGTTGTGATCTAAGTTTGGGAATTTTAAAATTGCAGACATAGGTTCATCTGCATGTATGGGCTTGCATGCTTGCCTGTTTCATTTTACTAGCTTTTTCCATTAGAAGGATGCAAACTTGTCTGTTTTACTTTGTGTTATTTGTTAAATTTGTCAATTCTTAGCCTTTTGTTTGTGATTGTACAAATAACTAGTTTGTAGCACTCCACTCTCACAGTCATTGTTAATAAGATGCTTTGGGCTGTCTATAGGGAGCCAGAGCTGGATATGATATGCATATCGATTCATTTTGTCTGTGTGTTCTCTGTGGGAATTAAGATATCCTAATAAGAAAAATCTATAACCTTCCATCTTGCTAAATAAACACACAGATAGGTGAGTTATATAGAATCTCCATGGAGAGTACACTGTTGTTTTTACATAGATATAATTACAAACCCACCATCATGGACAGAGCTGTGCCCTTTTGATGGTTTTTAATCAACTCCAAAAATTAATTTTGTTGAATTTTTAATTGTCATTGTGATGCTTGCTGCCACTGTGCAATTGCCCCATTTTCAGTTGACAGTGTCAAAGTAAAAAACTGTAGAAAAATTAACAATCCAGTTTTTTTATCAATTTCTCTTTATGTGTATTTCTTTTCATTTGTATTTTCAGCCTTAATTTATGAACCTAATCCTAGTTTGACTCATTTGTTCCTGCAGGCGGAACTTTCCAAAGACTCTTCATGATTTCTTATCTTGATGAAGAGATTCTTGTAAGTTTGTCACTATTATGTTTGGTCTTATATGCTTCATAGTTTCAAACTATCGTCTTGATGATGTCTTAATAGAAGTAGATAATGTCATAAATGTAATGATCACTGCATTGGATTGTTAATCAGTACTTTTGAGGTTTTTCCTATTCTTTACCTGGTGAGTCTCATTTTGACTTTTCACCTATGGGAGGCCGTCGATGTTTGATTATTTAATTTTTTTTCTTTTCTCCCAAACCTGCATGGTCTGCAAGTCAATCTTGTCATTTCTTCTCATTAGTTCCTTTCCTCTTCTATGTTTTTCATGCCTTGTTACTTGCCAAGTTGCAATAGCGAAGACAAAATACTCTGTGAATGGTTTGGTTCATTCTTGTGTAATTATGTAGAAAAGCTCTTTCAGTCTCAAGTAGATTTGTTAAAGTAGGTGGTATGTAGTGTGTTGCCTCTCAACCTCTTAGTGAGTTCTTCATTCTTTTTTCTGTTCACCTTAGCTCCATTAATTTGTTCAACAGCCTAAACCTTTTAATTCTCTGTTGAAAAGTTGAAGCAGTGCACTAATATGAAATTCAAAATAGATTTAGGTCTAAATGGTAAAGCTGGTGCAATTCTTTTACTGATATAATGGATATCATTGCAGCTGCCACTTGCTGATATTGTTGTAGATTTCTGTATTTGGAAAAGAGTGAGACATTATTTACAAAAACATCCTTTGTAACATAATACAACATTGCAGTAGTAAAAAATGATAAACTTATGATGGAAAATGTTTTCTTCTCCCTTGGATGGCATCCCTCGGTGATATTCTAGTGCCAATATTTTAGTTAATAGATGGACAAAAATTTAATGTCTGTATATATGTAAATCTTCTATGGCAATTAACACAGATAATTAGGGATACGTCGGGAATACTTGAAGTACTTACAAGATTGGATGCGCCTTTGGCTTTCATGTGTTACGCTTCAAGTGTTCTCAAGTATTTTTTCAAGCATTTGGTGGGCGACTAGGCCTGCTGGAGGCCTCTTAGACCATGGAGCGCTACGTGGACCGGAGCTTCTAGAAAGTCCGCTGTTTGGATGGAGAACCGGGCTGGGCCCGTAACTTATTAGAGTAGTTCACTTTAATTAGAATTCCATAAAAGGTAGAATGACATCTAAGAATATTTTAGAGCATAATTCTCTATTTTGTATATATACCGTTAGATCATTTAGATCTCAGTCATCGATTGTATGGGGCTGCTACTATATAAAAGGGGGATCCTCACTTGTATAATTCATCTCATAGCTTTGTTTTCTCTTCAGTAATATAGAGATCATTTGTGCAAATACTTGGTGTGCTTGTTTTTTTTCTCTTTGTGTGGTTTTCTCGACTGCTTAGCACACAACGCGTCAAAGGCCGCACGGTTCAAAAACAGTCCATGACAGTTGGTATCAAAGCAGGTTCAGAGATGGAGAAAGACGGTGGACCATCAGATTTGACTGAAGAGAGGGGTCGGAACCCTAAAGCTAAGAAGCACGGCACTGCCTCTCGCGAGAAGTCAGTAGATTAAGGTCAAGATGTGAGGAGTATGGTGAGAGCACTCAGCGGCGCTGTTGGGAAGGCAACGGATCGCTTTGGAGAGCTGGAGCAGCAAGTAGAGAAGATCGAGGTGGGCCTCGACACTCAAGGAGACGAGTTGCGCTCCCTCATCAGCACATCCATCGAGGCTTACGCCGATAAGCAGCGAGACTGGATTAAGGCTTTTCAGGAGAAGGTCTTCTCTACAATGGACAGTATTCAAACCCAAGTAGAGGAGCTACGCCGAGGGTTTGAAACTGTCAAAGAGGATGTGGTGCTGTGCAAGCGGGTGGTGGCGAACAGGTTTGTCGCCGCTTAAGTTACGGTGTCTGCACCGAGGGTCGATGCTCCTAAGCCCAAGGAGTTCAGCGGGAAGCGAAACGCCAAAGAGCTTGACAATTACTTCTGACAGATAGAGAGATACTTCAACGCCCTAAGCGTACTGGACGAGGATAAGGTAAACACCGCGACCTTATATCTCTTTGATCATGCAATTCTGTGGTGGCGTAGGAAGAGCGAGGAGATTCGCAAGGGTACTTGCACCATCAACATCTGGACAGAGTTGCAACAGGAGCTGAAGCGTCAATTTTATCCGAAGAATGTGGCGCACGATGCTAGGAAGCGTCTAAAGGAGTTGAAACAGGTCAAGTCTATTGGCGAGTACGTAGATGAGTATTCACTGTTGATGCTGCAGATTCCCAATATGAGTGAAGAAGACTTGCTGTTCAATTTCCTCTACGGATTACAGATATGGGCGTCCAATGAGCTGAGGCGGCGTGGAGTGCAGAACATATCCGACGCCCTCACATTGGCGAAAATGCTCACTGATTACCGTAAGGGTAATGCGGGAAGTCCAAAAATTCGAAGCCCAATCACAACAAAGGTAGGGGAACTAGAGAGTCTCAACCTCTGTAGGATAAGGAGGGGAAAGGTCAACCGCCCACAGAGAGAGAGTAGAAGCGCAACGGCGGGAGAAAGTCGAGATCTAGCTGCTTCCTTTGTGATGGGGATCATTGGGTGAAGGACTGTCCAAAGAAGAAGGCTATCAACGCGATATTGGAGACTCAACAAGCGGGCGAACAGGGACAATTGGGATGTCTGCAGTTGCTCAATGCCCTCAATGCCAAGCGGGCAGCCCGTGCGCCAATGGGAAAGGGGCTGATGTACGTTGAAGCCTACATTAATGGGAGAAAGACTCAAGCGCTAGTGGATATTGGAGCTACACACAACTTTATTAAGTATGCGGAAGCAGTACGTTTGGGCCTCAAGGTGGAGAAGGGGATTGGCTACCTCAAGACCGTGAACGCCGCAATCAAGCCACTGGACGGGGTCATTCGTGGAGTTGAAATGAGCCTCAGAAAATGGAGCGGTAAGGTAAACTTTTCGGTAGCCCCTCTCGATGATTTTGATGCTGTTCTTGGTATGAATTTTCTGCGGCAGTTTAATGTGGTGCTACTTTCCCGACACAACTACGTATGCATCCTGGAGGGAGGACCATGCATGGTGCCGACAGTAAACAAGCCAACAAGTGGGCAATCCAAGCTCAACGCCCACACCACTCTCCTGTCCGCCATGCAATTGAAGAAATGAGCTAAGCGGGGAGAAGAGACATACCTCGCCACGATATGGGAGGTAGATGATGAGGCGTACGGGGGCGAAGAGGCGCTGCCAGCAGAGATCACGAAAGTGCTCAAGCAGCACCAAGACGTGATGCCAGCAGCACTACCACAGAAATTACCACCAAGACGGGCCATTGATCACGAGATTGAGTTGGAGCTAGGAGCTAAACCTCCAGCCAAAGCGCCCTATCGAATGTCTCCACTAGAGTTAGCAAAGTTGCGGAAGCAGCTCAAGGAGCTACTGGATGCAGGGTTTATCCAGCCATCTAAGGCGCCCTACGGCGCGCCCATGCTTTTCCAGCGCAAGCACGACGGATCATTGCGGTTATGCATAGACTATCGGACGCTGAACAAGGTCACTGTCAAAAATAGGTATCTCATTCCTTTAATTGCTGACTTGTTTGGTCAGTTGGGATAGGCGAAGTACTCTTCGAAGCTGGACTTGTGATCAGGTTACCATCAAGTGCGGATAGCCGAGGGAGATGAGCCAAAAACAACATGTGTAACGCGTTATGGGGCCTTTGAATTTCTTGTCATGCCGTTTGGCCTCACGAACGTGCCAGCCACTTTCTGTACATTGATGAACAACATACTCCAGCCCTTCCTCGACAAATTCGTCGTCGTGTACTTAGACGACATCGTCATCTACAGCAACACTCTCGAAGAGCACATAGAACACTTGAAATCTGTCTTGAAGGTGCTCCGTGAGAATGAGCTGTATGTGAAGAGGGAGAAGTGTTCATTCGCCAAGCCGGAGGTAGACTTTTTGGGTCACAAGATCAAAGAAGGTAGGTTAATGATGGACAGGGCGAAGATTTGCGCCATAATGGATTGGAAGGCACCCACGAAAGTTACTGAGCTGCGGTCTTTCCTTGGGTTAGTCAACTATTATCGAAGATTTATCAAGAGCTACTTCACCATTGCTGCACCCTTTACCGACCTGCTAAAGAAGACTAAAGCATGAGAGTGGACTAAGGAGTGTCAATGGGCTTTTGATCGATTGAAGACAGCAGTGATCGAGGAACCAGTCTTAGCATTGCCGAATCACTTGTTACCGTACGAGGTACATACTGATGCGTCTGACTTTGCCATTGGTGGTGTATTGATGCAGTAGGACCATCCGATTGCGTATGAGAGTCGAAAACTCAATGAGACGGAGAGGCGCTATACGGTACAAGAGAAGGAGATGACAGGGGTCATCCATTGCCTGCGTACTTGGCGACACTATCTGCTTAGGGCAACGTTTGTAGTGATGACGGACAATATAACAATGAGTTACTTCCAAAGTCAGAAGAAACTCAGCCCAAAGTAAGCTAAGTGGTAGGACTTTCTGGCGGAGTTCAATTATGAGCTCGAGTACAAACCGGAAAAGGTGAATGTGGTGGTGGACGCCTTAAGCCGAAAGGTCGAGTTAGCAGCTATAAGCAAGCTGGAAGGTGATTTGCTCGGCTTATTTTATGAGGGAATGAAGCATGATCCCGCAGCCACACAGCTCGCCACTCAAGCACAAGAGGGAAAGACTCAGCGATTTTGGGTAGAAGATGGGCTTCTCTACACCAAGGGACGCTGGGTATATGTGCCAAAGTGGGAGAACTTACGGCGTAACCTCATTAAAGAGTGTCACGACACGAAATGGGCAGGACAGTGGCGCACACGCGTCCTATTGGAGACAGTTTACTATTGGTCACACATGTGGAAAGAGATAGAACAGTTTGTCAAGACTTGTCTCGTGTGCCAACAAGACAAGATCGAGCAGCGAAGTCCCGCAGGGCTACTGGAGCCACTGCCCATACCGGAGAGACCTTGGGAGAGCATCTCTATGGATTTCATCGTAGCCTTGCCGAAATTCGAGGGGTGTGGAACTATCATTGTGGTGATAGATCAATTTTTCAAGTATGCCACTTTTATACCGGCGCCCAAGGAGTGTAATGCAGAAGAGACAGCTAAACTTTTCTTTAAGCACGTAGTCAAGTATTGGGGGTTGCCGAGAGTGATAGTCAGCGATCGTGATACGAGGTTTACGGGGAGATTCTGGACTGAATTGTTTAATCTCATGGGATCGGAGCTTCGCTTTTCCACCAGCTTTCACCCACAAACGGATGGGCAGACCGAAAGGTTGAATGCATTACTGGAGTTGTACTTACGACACTTTGTGGGCGCAAATCAACAGGATTGGGTCAAGTTACTCGATGTGGCACAGTTCTCATACAACTTGCAGAGGAGTGAATCGACGAACCAGAGCCTGTTCGAGTTAGCTACTGGCCAATAACCTCTCACGCCGCACGCGCTAGTATCCAGCGATACAGGGAAGAGTCTAACAGCTTACAAAGCTGCAAAATCCTGGCAGGAACAGTCGGACAAAGCGCGGGTGTGTGTGGACAAGGCGACAAAACGGATGAAGATATGGGCTGACGGTAAGCGAGGACATGTTGAGTACAGCATAAGGGATTTAGTGATGGTGAAAATCCTCCCAACGCAGCACAAGTCTACACGCCCACTTCATAAGGGCCTTCTTCGAAAATATGAGAGGCCATTTCCTATTGCCAAGAGGGTTGGCAATGTCTCGTATAAGGTGGAGCTACCTTCGAGACTTCGGCTACATCCGGTGTTTCACACAAGCTGCCTAAAGCCATACCATAGTGATGCGGAGGACACGGAGCGTAGGCCACAAACCAGGGCACCATTGGGAGTTTTCACATCTTACGACAAGGAGGCTGAACTTATGCTTGATGTGAGGACAATACGTAAGAAGAACTGTCGTCCGAGTCGTGAGTATCTCGTCAAGTGGAAAGGATTGCCCGATAGTGAAGCAAGCTGGGAACCCGAGAACGCACTGTGGCAGTTTGAGAACAAGGTGCGCGAGTTCCAGCAAGGACGCGACGAGGGCGTCGCGTGAATTTAGTGGGGGAGAATGTCATGCCCCAAGTGCTCTCAAGCATTTCCTCAAGCACTTGGTGCGCGACTAGGCCTGTTGGAGGCCTCTTGGACCATGGAGCGCTACGTGGACCGGAGCTTCTAGAAGGCCCGCTGTTTGGATGGAGAATCGGGCTGGGCCCGTGACTTATTAGGATAGTTCACCTTAATTAGAATTTCATAAAAGGTAAAATGGCATCTAAGAATATTCTAGAGTATAATTCTCCATTTTGTATATACACCGTTAGATCATTTAGATTTCAACCGTCGATTGTGTAGGGCTGTTAATATATAAAAGGGAGACCCTTACTTGTATAATTCATCTCATAACTTTGTTTTCTCTTCAGCAATATAAAAAGCATTTGTGTAAACACTTGGTGTGATTGTTTTTCTTCTTTTTGTGTAGTTTTTTCGGCTGCTTAGCACGTAACGCGTCTAAGGCAGCACGTAACGCGTCTAAGGCCGCACGGTTCGAAAACAGTCTGTGACACATGGCAGAACCGCTCACAGAGTATGTGAGTTAGAGATTTCTTATGTATATGGAATCCAATATTCTTTTTAAACTTAAGTTACAAAGCATAATTCGATTTTCATTTTATCTCTCTCCGAGATGTTTTTTTTGTCTCGCACTATGTTGACGATTATTTCATTGCTTGTTTGTGATTAAAATGAGAAGTGATTAGACGAAACTCTACATCACGAAGAATTGGTAGAACTTAAGCTCTTAAATATCAGGTAAGTCTACCATATATCCATTGTATGGTATGGTTCGCCAACTCTTCCGTTACATGTTTCAAGTTTTCTGTTACACGTCTTGTATTTTTTTGTTACGTATTTCAATTTATGCATCATATTTTAACAAAAAATTTGAAACGTGTAATGAACACTCGGGTATGTGTAACAGAAACGTTTTGAGGACTATATCGTATAGAGAAAAGTAATGTAGAATGACTCTTTTAATCGAATTGACTTAGGTTAAAGTTTATATAATGTCAATTGCTGGCTGGTTAGTTTTCATAGTCAGTCTCCAGGCATGCTTTCAACTTCCAGGTCACGTGGTCAATTGTTTGACCATCCACAATTCACACACACCTGATCTGCAATTTGCATTATTCTTTTTCTTCATTTTGCCAAATGGATCACCTTTAGACTAAATTTTACTCATAAATAATGAAGACTTGTGCTGCAGTGGCT
The DNA here is from genome assembly GCA_946807835.1 of Ailanthus altissimus. Classification (NCBI taxonomy): domain Eukaryota; kingdom Viridiplantae; phylum Streptophyta; class Magnoliopsida; order Sapindales; family Simaroubaceae; genus Ailanthus; species Ailanthus altissimus. The sequence continues at coordinate 1,683,106 of OX327709.1, forward strand.
GTAGAAAACAATATTTAAGTGGGAGTTAGTATGATATGTGAACATTTCTTTTTTCTCTTTTTGCTGTATTACAACAAAATATTGCTTGCAAGTAAGTTGCTCTGCTGTCATGCTGATTAAAATTTTGTCATTTTGAGAGGCAGATTCAGTGTTCTTAGATTTCTCTCTGGTCTTCTTGTGTTTAGACTCTCTTTTGAACCGCCACCTTTACCCTTTCGAGTTGTTTACTTTCTGGATTAGGGTTCCACCAATACATTAATTAGAAGTTTTTTTTTCCCCAAAATAATAATAATAATAATAATAATAATAATAATAATAATAATAATAATAAATCTCTTCCATTGTGGAGAGGCAGTTGGGCAAGACTATTATGGAATCGGCTCTACCACGGAGCCTAGAGCCATCCATTTTTTTTTTTCTAATTTCTTTTATTATAAGTTTCTTCTCTACATTCATAAGATTATTCGTACAAATTGATGTATCATAATATTATTGGTTGAGTGAAATAAATAATTTGATGCAATAAATGAAAATGAAAATGACTTGTTTAATCATTATATGTCATGTTAATTTTTATAGATGAATTTATACTAGTTTGTATGTTTAATATCATTCAATAACCTTTATGTGTATCATCATTCTTTTTCAGCTTACATTTTATTTCTTAATTTTAGTTTTATATTTTTTAAATATAATAAAAAAAATTGAGGTGTGTAACAAAAAGTTTAGCAAATACAATCAATTTTTTTAAAAAAAATGTAACAAAATAATTGGAATGCATTACCAAAAGATAAAAGTCTTTGATGGTGTCGACTTCATTGAATTATCATCCAATCACTTTTAGCTAACAACTTCTTGGGCGAAAATATCAATGGGTGTATTAGATTTTTTTTTAGGGAGGATTTAAATTTAAGACTTTAAGTGGAGATAGATATATTGTCAAATCTTTTATCATTAGATTGTTAATATAAGTATGTGAACTAGATTTTTTTTTTTAAATAATTTATTTCAAATTCTTTAAATGTGTGTTAGATTTTTTTTCAGAAGTGTATTAGATTTTTTTAAAAATAATTTTATATATTTTAAATTATATTTTAAATAATAATATGTTAAGTAATTATTAGGTGGTGAAATAATATAAATTTTAAAATTATTAATTATACTATTTTACCATCTAATGATTATTTGACACATCATTATTTAAAATACAACTTAAAATGTGTAGCATTATTCTTTTTTAAAATGTCATGTATATGATAATAGCAACAATAACTTACAAAAAAAATAAATAAAAAATTTAAGTGAGTTTAAATTTTTATAAAAGTAATACTATACATTTCAAATTATATTTTTAATAATAACGTGTTAAGTAATTATTAAATAGTAATAGTATAAATTTTAAAATTATGCATTATATCATTTTTATTATCTAATAATTATTTAATATGTCATTATTTAATATATAACTTAAAATGTGTATTATTATTATTATTATTATTATTATTATTATAATACAATCTTTGTTCATTAGGCACAGCATCCACGTAACATTTATTATCTCATGGTTGTTAGTTAAAGTCCCTCAATCATCATCACTAAATCTCAAAATTTGTCAATCTTGTAATGTGTGGTTTAGTCGTTTCTACTTACCGTCCAAGAAATTTATATATTACAATTTGCAAATAAAGTTTACCAAAATTGTTGACTTGAGCCCGTTGTCTGTGCCCAAGTCAATTTATATTGTTTATCCCTTATCTTGTTTTCTTAGTATAATAGAAATAAAATAAAATTAGAGTTTTAAATGAAAATATCTTTTAAAATACACTTAATTATGTTTTTTTTTGTTGTATAATTTAAATTCATTTGTCATAATCAAAGATGTCATTCCAAGTTTCCAACCATGTTTTCTCTGTGTTCAAGCACACAAAGCAAAGCTATATATTTTTTTTTATCTATGTACGTAATGTGAAGGGAGATGAATCTCCAAAAAACTGATAATGATCCGGTAAACCCATTTTTTTAATTATGAATCTTTTACGGCTAAAATATTAACTAATGATAATATAATTAATTAAACAATCCTTTTAAATAATTAAAGAGATAAAAATTGGTCTCCTAATAATTAAAAAAATTAAAGCTATCTCAAACATTATCAAAATTCGAACACAAATTTTATTGCTGAAATAAACCGGTGCCAAGAACCCATTTTTTAATTAGAGAATTTACTTTTAAGTAAATTTCTTAATATTACCTAAAAATGAATTTCTATATAGTACCCATTAGGAATAAGAAAACAAGATTTTTTACAAAAAATAAGTAGTAGTCTTTTACATGGTAAGAATTGTGTATGTTGGCACGTTTCTTTGTCGTTGTTAGAAAAATTGTTTGCTCCAAAAGTTTTAAGTTTTTTTTTTCTAATATAAAATTTAAATTTTTTTTTTTTTAAAAGAATTGCTCAACTCAAAAATTTAAACCCTCTCAAATAAAATTTGAAAATTATTTTAGAGTTAGATGAATTTTAACAAACCGAGACATAAGCTAGACTAGTAAATTTACTGGACAATAACAAAAATTGAGAATTTGGGTTTAAATTGAATGTAAATTATAGTGAGAACATAAGAATTCGTATATGAAAATAGAGAAATTATTTAGCTTTAAAATTTTAATTATTAGGTGAAAGTTGAATATTAATATTAAATATATACTAATATATGCGCATGATTTATATATATATATTTTTAATTGTATTTTTGTGTGTGTTTTAAATAGTTAAGTATTAATAAATAAATTGACTTAATTTTTTAGATTTACAATACTAGAATAGGAATACGAATTCAATTATTATGCTAATTACATGATAGAATTAGTTGAAGTGGGAAGTAATAATTTAATTAAAGGAGGTATTTTACAAGCATAATACTATATTTTTTAAATAATATTTTAAAATTTTTTATTTCTAAATAATGTATTAAGTAATTATTTAGTAATAAAATAGTATAAAAGATAATTTTAAATTTTTTATTATTTTATCGTTCAATGATTCGTTAATTCATTAATTTAAAATAAAAAAATTTAACATACTTATTAAAAGTATAACGTTAGACTAAACTTGGTGCTAGGTGTATAAAGTTTGTGAAACCAATTAAAAAGTTTGCTCTATTTATTAATATTAGTGGAGGCCGACTTCTTGTAATTTTTCTTTTTAAAAAAGGACTTTGGCTGTGTAAACAATACAATAATTAATAAGTCTTGCAAGAAAAGAAATGTATTTAATTGTTATATTAAAATCAGGATGAATATAAAGTATAGTTTTGCACGTTCGTGTTTTGGTTTGACAATTCAATGTACATATAATATATATTCTTCTCAAACAGCAGTATTGGAGATGATTAGATGTAAGACAAAAGGGTCACTGAGACATCGGAAAGAAATGGACAAAAATATAGATCTGAAATTAATTAACAAACAAATTATTAAAAAGAAAAAAGATGAATCAATAAATATATAAATAATTCATATCTCAGTTGCATCCAAAATGGAAGCATATAGAGAGAAGTGAGAGATCAATTAGTTTCTTAATTCTCCGCAGAATTACAATCTTTGAAAATGTAATTAAAAGCTATATATGTATATGTGTATATATATATATCTATATATATATATATGTATGGCATTGTATTTACAGCAGAGAGATGATTAGAACTTGCATAGAATATGAAACAAGAAAGAAGATAAATATAAATTAATTAAGTAATTAATTAGTTAAACCATCTAAAGCCCAAAAAAAGAAAAATAATAATTGAGCATTCATAAAATTAAAGAACCAAGAAGGAAGAAGATGAAAAAGCAAAACTTATTTCAGCACTTGTTATGTTTTTTATTATGAAAGTTGAGTTTCTTCAAAAGCATGCATGTGATGAGAAGCATCCATGGGAAACAAAGGAAATTCACCAAGCTCTTGAATGAACCCATCAAAATCTGCAAACCCATTTAAGAAACCACCAGCAGCAGCAGAAGAATTATAATTATAATTATTATTCCACATCATGATCTCTTCTTCTTCTTCTTCTTCTTCTGATTTGATATTTACCTTTTCTGTTCTGCTCTCTAATCCAAGAAAAGCAGCAGCACTGCTTCTAAGTTCATGAACTTTCTTGTTCATCAGAACCGGCTGTAGTACAGAAGCAGCGATTCTTGGCTCTTCTTCTCTTCTAGGGTTTCTTGGCTTGTTAGTCTCTCTGGAACTCTTTTGACGATGATGATGGTCAGTTGGCTTTCCCGTGAGTCTTTGCACCAACTCCCGGAAATTTTCGACGTCGGTTTTGATGATTTCAGGTGCAAATATGTGGATGATGCGAATCTTAGGCTTTGCTTTTGAAATTGTATGCGAATTCTTGTGCACGGCTAGTGGTGATGGTGTTGTTGAATGTGGGATATAAGCTTGTTTCTTGATAATCTCCTCCATGGTAAATTAGAAAGGGTTTTGCTTTTGAGAAAAGAGAAGAGAAAATGATGAAGAGTTGGTGAATAGTTTGTTTAGTAGAGGAAAGAGGCAAAGAGAGAGAGCTGCTTAAATAGGAGAACCTTGAGAAGAAGTGACAAAGAAATATCAAACATAGTATAATAATAATGGAAGGATAAATTAAAGGGAAGAAAATTTTGAAATGAAAAACAACAACAAGCTGTGTCTGTTGAGAGAGAGAGATTAACAAAGATGAAATGAATCCTTGTCTGCCCAAATGCAAAGAGTCAATTAAGTAATAGAAATATTGATTATTGAGTGGTCCCTAATTAATTAGTTTCCAAATTGGATTAGCTTCTATTATATTATAGGAAAAATCTTGATGTGGGTAACATATCATATACATTTTTGAGAGAGAGAGATGGAGAGGATCTGTATTATAATTATATATACATTTATATATTACCCACTTGGAAAATGACTTGGAGAACCCTATTGTTCTTTTAAACCCTAATTTATGATCATTTGGGTTCACTTGCAATGGCTACTTGCATACTTCCTTGGTGCTTCTTGATTTCAATTTGTTCATTAAATTTTCATTTTTCTCTACAAGTATACAAGTATTTGATAGAAAATAGGGTTGAAAATTAAGCTAGCTATATATCAAGCAATTGAACTAGTCTCCGCCTGTTTTATGGTTGTTGAAGTTAATTAATTTTAACGACTTGTATATTGTGTATGCAAAATTTCAAACTTTATAGAGTGAAATACTTATCGGTTTAATTTGTCAAATTCTTTAAGCTTATACTTAAATTTCAGGATTCGAGTCTTGCTCACATCATGATTGAGGAGAGATTTAGCTTGCATTATATACATTTTAAAGTAAAAAAATAAAAATAAAAGTTAATGCAATAACCTTTTCTTTTCGCGAAAATGTGGATTTAATTACTCAATTCCTACTAATGCAATTATTGTATTTTTTTTTAAAAGAAGAATGTATATTATTAATGAAAAAGACAATCAGAAAAAATACAATGACTCAATAAATACAATATGAAATACTCACATCATGAATGAGGAGAGATTTAGCTTGCATTATATACATCTTAAAATAAAAAGTAAAAATTAATGCAATAACTTTTTCTTTTCGCCAAAAATATGAATTTAATTACTCAATTCGCTACTAACTCAATTATTATAAATTGATATCATGATATTTTTAAAATTAAGATTTCCGTAGGAGATAGAAAATAGTAAATAAGCAAATTCATTAAAGGAACACAAGAAAAATAAGTTCATAGCCTTATCTTTAATACAAGATCATTTTGCCTAACTATGCAATGTGACATAAACAAGGGTGTTTTGGTCATTAGAGGAAATACCTATGTTTGCTATGAGATTCCAATTCTTATTATAACAAGAATCAGAGTAGTTGGAACAAAACCAATTAATGTCATGGCTTGCATGAATCCCATTTTTTTCAAACCTACAACAAGAATCAAAATTTTGAAAATGCTTTGCCTCTATGTATATTTGAATTTTATATTATATGATAAATATCTTGTTGTATCTCCCACATTATTTAAGGAATAAATTAACTCTCATTATGATTATAATACCCTCATAGTTAATTAAGCAGCTACTTAATTAGAGCTAACTTGATATGAATTTAACTGTAAATAATGCGATGAAGAATAAAGAAATAGAATTCATATAATTAATTTAATTTAACTTAGAAATATTTTAGCATGATTAACAAAGCCAAAATTTAAGTAGCATATAAGTAAAAATTATCACTAACCATATGATAGAATATATATATATATATATATATGAAGAATTAAAACCCTAATTTTCTCGCGAATTATGATACTTGTTACATATCCCATGTTTATAATTCAATTAGTTTTTATATAAACTTTGATAAATCAACAAATGCATAATATTTGTTTCATCCACTCCCATCCATGTGGTCAATTGTGATATAATATATGAAGAGTGAAAATCCTAATTTTCTTGTTAATTGTGATGAATGTGACATATCCCATGTTTATAATTCAATTAGTTATTACATGAATATCTGATAAATTAATAAATCCATAATTTTTGTTTCTTCTACTCCCTTCCATGGTCAATTATCTCTTCAAAATTTAATTTCCTAGACTCTTTACCATAGATTGTGATTAGAACTTTTAATTCCCTTTTATGTTTTTCAATTTTGCTAATTTGCTTTGTACAAAGCAAATGCATTCCACTCCCTCACGCCCCGTCCCTCTCATTTCTATAATTAATTAATCATTGCACTAAATATATATACAGGCAAAGAAGATCCATTAACCAAGATGTATTAGAGATTATCAAAATCTGAAAAACACATAGTTAAATTAATTTATTCTAATTAAGATGTATTAGAGATTCTAGAAATTAAAGTCACTGGAAAACCCTAAGTGAAATTGAGAATTTGCTTGGCAAAAAAAAAAAAGATGTTTTTGTTCCGTGTTGTTTACACTGTCAACTCACAGCCTGTTTGTGTACAAGCTCTCAACTTTATATTCAAAAAAGGATAAAATCTTATGGTATCTCACTGGCTTTATTCTTAAAATTTAAATAATTAATTACAGTACTTGGATTGAATTTGTTCATTTGTCTCTGTGCTTTCATCTTTTAGCATCACAAGCAATATCATTTGCCAGTTAGCAAATATTGATTAAGTAATTATAAACTTAAGTAGTTAAAAGTATAATCACATTCGATTTGCCGTTTGTATCACTGTCATTATTTACTAATAGACCTTTCAATCGAACCCTAGCTAATTAACAATCATAATCTCCAAATTTAAACCCAGTTCTAAGTTCATATTAAAAAAACCCTAGCATTTGGATATTTTTGTTTTCTTATTTTTACAAATAAGAGCTAACAAGAAAATTACAGTACTACAGCTAATTATTTGCACTCAAATGTGTTCATATTATCGTATAGTTCAGGATCACATGTTGTTCAAAGTTCTATAAAAACAAATACAAAAGTTTTATTAAACCGGCTTCGGCATATATATCTACCATCTCCAATGGTTCTACTTGGACAAAACAATTTCTTTCGTTCTTTCTTTCTTTCTTTCTTTTTTTTTGTTGGGGTTTTGAATATCATGCATGATTTACTTGACTTATTTTTAGGATCAATAATGACATGCATATAACAAAATGAGTGTGATGATGTTACAATCCATGTGTAAAACCCTAGCTAGTTTATAATAGCAAGTGGGAATATATTCCATCGTCACATTCGAGCTTAAATGGGATGATATTATACGATTGAAATTTGCAAATTTTCATCTATTTGCTAAAACAAGATTTTGCATCAAATCAATATGTAGCTATATATAGTGGGTAAAGAATAACAATCATTATCTATTTGCTAATAATAGGATAAACCAAGTAATATTAATTGTTCTCTTCGAAGAGTATTGATTCACATCCATTCACCAAAAGTAACATTGCTATCGTCATTTAAATGGCTAGATAAAATTTCTATTACTATCTAGGAGAAAATTATTGTAGAATTGGCTTTATGGAAGAGTCTTTATTTTTTTCCTTTTTTTTAATAAAAAATTCTCACACTTTTTCAGTTTTTTGTTGGATTATAATTGTAAGAACCAAATAAATAAATAAATTGAGATGCATAATAAATAAATTTTTAAAAATTAAAAAATATGTGTAACAAAAAAATTAAACGGTTTTACCATTGAAACTCATCATGGTTAATGTGATTCATTACATATATATACATGAGCAGGGTCGGAATTTATGACAAGGAAAGATAAATATTAAAATTAAAATTTATATTAAATTAAAATTTAATTATATCAAATTTTTAATGTCAGGTTTAAAATCTTAAGAGGTAGCATTAAAAAAATATATATTTTAAAAAGTAAATCTCATTATTATTTATTCTAGCAAAACTAGCAATTAGAGCCATCGTTACTATTGGTCTTTAAGATGTATTCTTGAAGTATTTATATCTACGACGATGGTAATAAATACATGATTTGATAATACACTAATTTATTCACTATTAATAGATAAAACGATTTCTTTTATTTTAGAATCTTGAAGCTCCACCTTTATATACACATACAAATATATATATGTACATTCGTATAAATAATTAAAATTATTATCATTCACTACTAAATATTTGACAATTATATATATCATGTATTTTTTTAATGAAAAATCTAGTACAAACCGAAAAAACAATATTCTTTAGCAAATATATTTGTAAAGAAGAAAGAGAAAAAAAAATACTATGCTAGCATATTAAAATAAAATTGAACCACTAAATAAAAATGTATATGGGTGGGGAGCATGATAGATGATATACAGCCGGCAGCTGGGGAACACAAAAGTGCGTACGTACGAGTACAGGCTGTGAAATCATGCCGCTGAAACAGCATAGTAACCGTCTGATGTGCACGTGAAGGGGCCCGAGATTGGATCACACGGACTCTGAAGATTAGGTAACCGTGTTAACGTCAGCAGCAGATCACACACGAGTCTTGTGCCGGCTCAGGCTCAGGCTTCTGGGGCCGGCCTAAATAGTACGATAAGACTACTGATCACACACAACACAACACATAGTACAATAACGTGAGTGCCACGTGGCAAGTTTTTGTTACGGGCACCCACAGGCCATTTGAGTTTCCCTTTAGAGGGAGCCAACCAACAACAAACCCCTTTAACTGAATTCATGTGATGGGACCCACTCGCTGACGTGATTCCAAGTTTTGGCGTTTGGCAGCAGTTGCTGCGCACGACTAGCATCTTAGCTGGACACGATTATGTTTTGCTAACGTGCGCACCGAAATCATTAGCGTTGCCATTTAGCAGGTTTTTTTCTAAAGGAAAATTTTAATTTTTAAATACACTGAAATATAAGAGTGTGTTTAGTACTTTTTTGAAAAAATAAAAGTGGCCTTATAAATTTTATTTATAAGAATTATTTTTAAAAGAGGAAAAAATATTTATATTCTTAACATTTTCAAAAAAGACATACAAATTTTAATAATTTTAAAATTTTTATTAATATTTAATAACTATTTTCATATATTTAATGGAAAAAAATAATTTATATGTCCATATTTTTAAAATATTAAGGGTGCAGATTTTTTTTGGGTTAAAATAGAAGGAAAACATTATCTAGAATAGTATTGATGAAATTTTTGAAATTATTAGAGTTTGCATTTTTTTTTTCTAAAACGTTAAAAATTCAATTATTTTTCTTCCTTCTAAAAATAGTGTTTGATATATATATTTACATTTTAAATGAGTGAAGCAATTGTTCTAAGAATATAATTATAATGTAAATTAAAATTTTATTTTAAAAATAATTGAAAATAAAAAAAAAAGTTTTTAGTTATAATTTAAAAAACATTCTTTTATTTTTAAAATAAATTTTTTTAAAGGCATTGCAGAACGAGTTTTTTTATATTTTAAAACAGATAATTATTTTCAAAAAAACATAACGAAACACTCCTTAAATTATTTTAGATAAATGTGGACATGATTTCGATAAATTATTTATTTCGTACAATATTATTTAATTATTGTTGCAAAATGTAAAAAAAAGACATTATTTTTAAGTTAAACAATATTGTTCAAATGCGTTCGTATTTAAAAACGTACACATGTCTGCATTAAATAAGAATTGTATCTTTTAATAATTTTTTTAATCTTTTAATTTAAAATTAAAAATAAAGTAATATATATAATTTTCTTCCTAATCTCAATATCTAAACCGTCAAAACTTCCTGCTGGATTTTGGATTTGAGAGGTTGACTAAGCGCAGTGGTATTATCAAATAAGATTCAGCAATCATCGGTCCAAGTTTGTTGCAATAAGAGAACTTGGATTTTGTGAAAGCACGAATGTATTTTTATTTAATTTAAATTCATGAATATGATAATTGATAGATTTAAATTATTTACTTACATAAGCGATTAGTTAAGACAACTTCGCATTTTAATTAATGTAACATTTGATGCATCAATTGTTAATTAATATTATATTAATTAAAAATAAAAATTATTTAATATATCATAATTATTATTTAATAATATATTAATTAAAATATAAAATTAGTATATAAATTTTGTAAGCCTAACACTATTTGTACATAAATATATACGATATGAATCAATTTCAAGCCCCACTTATATAGTTTTTTTTTATCTAAAAGCTTCACAGGCAAAACCATTGGACCCAAAAAAGCCATAACGATTTACAAAGAGAACAATGTTCTGGTGAGTACTTTAAAGCAGACGCCATGTTAATTCTGATTACACCCTTTTGTTTTTTTACTCAATAGAAGGCATGCCTTCATGGCATACAATGGGGTGTTTTTAGAGGAAAGAAGGGTGCCTTCAAAAACTATAAACCACCATTGGGCCTTCTTATAAATACAATAATATTCCGTATCTAAAATTTAGATCCAAATTTAAGATAGTATCAATCAGTAGTTGAATGATTAATTTTTGTAATAATTTTTAAAATTATTTATTATTTAACAGTTATTTAATATTTTATTTAAAATTTAAAATATTATTTAAAAAGTATAACATTATTCTTATAAATAAAATTATTTACTTTTTTCTATTCTTATAAATAAGATCATTTGTCTTTTGCTTAAGATAATTTATTTTTTTTAATTTTACATAAGAGAAGAATTAAAATTCTAATTTTTTATATAAAAAATAAAGATGCACGTCAATACTTTACTATTAGATTATTATCATTACTCATCATCTCACAATCTCTTTTTGAGTAAATTTGTAAATAATAAGAAATTTTTTATTGAGTAATATATATATATAAACAGTCCTCACCATTTTCTAAAATTGTACAAAGAAGAAATCCAAAGCTTCTAAAACGTCTTAAGAAAAAGATGTAAAGTTGTTTAACTATTTCTAACTGAAAATAACTCTTAACTACATAGAATTTGATAAAAAAAATCAACAACTATTTTTCTAAAACGTACTTTGCATTTTGCATTTTCAAGAGTAACCAAAGAAATGAACTAAAGAAAAAGTGTAATTGTTCGAGAATAATGACAGAGAAGAAGAAATTGATTATTCATTTTTTATTACATTTACTAATGGAGGCTAGCAAGAATAGCATCAATCCTATTTTTGCAACCCACCAATTTTTTTTCGTCCGAATTCTCAAACTTTTAAATGCTCAGTTTGATTGGCTTAGCCGTGTACTATGTGGTTGGAAATTTGAATCCTAAATCCTAATCGATGTTAAATTCCTTTTTTTTTTTGGTGGGGGAGGGGGAATCTAAACAGTTTCAGTTCACAGCATAAGAGAAAATTTTGCACTTCAAAAAGCCACCATGCCATGCCTGTTTTTCATCTCCAACATTGGAACAGGAATCAAGAAAATTATTATTCCAAGGAAACATAACTAAAATCGAAGTTCATCGACTAAAAAACGTAACAGAAACAGCCTAAAATTACCAGGAATGCTGAAGCCGAAATTTTGTGTTGAAAAACTCGACTTCCCACCTGGTAATTTCACTAAAAATTTCATCCATCAAATCTTATTTCTGTACCAGAAAACGCCTTTGTTCTGGTCATCTTCATCCGGTGCAACGTATAGACACTCCTTAGCCTCCCTCCACATCGCCTTATAGACTGGAGTCCCATCAAACTGATAATATTCTCCCAAAATTGGCTTGATCGCCTTCGTGGCTTCCATTGCATGATAGTGGGGCATCGTTGAGAACAAATGGTGTGCGACATGAGTATCTGTTATGTTATGGAAGATCTTGTTCAAAATTCCGTAGTCTCTATCAACAGTTGCTAGAGCTCCTCTGAACCAGTCCCATTCCGAAGAATTATAATGTGGCAAAGAAGGGTGAGTGTGCTGCAGCAATGTAATCAAGACAAGGAATCCATTCACCACCAGCAATGGTCCACCGTAAATGCAAAATATATAGGCAAGCCCTTTTGCTGCCACCAAACGGTAGAGCCCATATAGCACAGCAAAGATTCCGGCATCAGACATGAAAATTTGGAGCCTCTCACGGTCTGAGTAAATGGGGCCATAAGGATCAAAGTGGCAAGCAAAATGATCATAATGCCTGCCCGAGACATTGAATGCCAAGTACAAAGGCCAGCCAAGAGTAAGTGTGATAGTAAGAGTGATGATTCTGCCTGGTGGGTTGTTGAGATACTTGGAGTACCATTTAATGCCGGATTTTTGCTTGGGGACAAACACTTCATCGCGTTCAAGGGAACCCGTATTGGAATGATGGCGGCGATGGCTATACTTCCAAGAAAAGTAAGGGACAAGGAGGCAAGAGTGTAGGATAAGGCCAACGGTGTCATCAAGCCATTGATAATCACTGAAGGCATGGTGGCCGCATTCATGAGCTATAACCCAAACGCCAGTTAAGATGCAGCCTTGAATGGCCCAGTAAACTGGCCAAGCCAGATAAGAGAGAGGGTGAGGAAGCTGGGGAATATAAGTGTTGGCAATGTAGTACAAGATGAAGGCGATGGTGAGATCATAAACAACATAGGAGAATGAGCGGAGAACAGACCGCTGGAAACAGTGAGGTGGGATGGCTTTCTTGACTTGGCTGAGCGTGAAAGGTGGTTTTGCGAATGGAACTCGCTTCAATGGGTCTGATTCCACCTTCTTGGGAGTAGAAGGAACAGCCATTCGTCCACCTGCACCCATTTCTCCGGGACCTGTCATAAACCACAGAGTTAGAATCAACTTCAAGCAAAATAGACACCAGTAGATGACACTGCATGCTCATTGAGAGACCATCCTAGTATTTCACAAGTACTAACCAACTCTAATTTTGGTGTTGAGATACTCAGTTTGCAATATTAACATCTAACTTCCTTATGCAGGCACTGAAAACTTGCTGAATTTATGCAGGAACTAATTTAGATAGAAGTTGCTGAAAAGAAAATGAGACGATGTTTTCCGATCTAGTAAGGTAGTTTAAGTGGCATTTAAATCTTAAAAGTTTGTGCAAACACCATTTTGTTCAATAAGAAAGCCTGAAACAACGCCACAACTAAAAGTAACAACAACAATTAAGTAACTAATCATGAATATTACATAAGTTTACTGATCTCAATGGTATTTATATTTCAACATGTTAAATAAATGTTGTAAATAGTAACTGGGTGGTTCAGAGATATGATCCAGATCCTACTCTAAAATCACTTTGGGTCAAGGTTACCAAAAACCTTACGTTCCTTATCCACCGAACCCTATAATTTACTACTGGAACCCATCTCTATCAGAGCATGTCCCCTATAAGGCCCCTATAATCACTTGGAATTTAATTACTGCCCTTTTTAAGTTCCTATCAAGTCAGTTCAAATAACATCATTCTTCTACTGGTGAGTAAGAAAAGAAATGAAAAAATAACCCAAGTAATGTAACTTACGAAGCATGTGAGGCCTGATTTGCCCCAGTAATTGGTTGAGTTTACGCGTAAAGCGCACTCAACCCATTCGTGTGGTCACTTTTTTTCCTTTATGATATTTTTCCATCCATCATGGTCGGCAGGAAAATTATAATAAATGAAGGGTTAGAAGTTAAAGATGGGCGAAAAAGAGACGTGCCGACGGCAGACAAAGACAACCATACACATTGGGACTACCTCAAGTCATTTCCCACCGTCAATATTAAACCCTTTAATGCCAAACCCCCTTGTCTTTTAATGGTCAAGTCTTTTAATTGATTTCGTCAACGGAACTCGCTCGTAATGGTCAAGTCTATGCTTATTTCGGAGAAAGATAATTAAACCGCATAACTAAAATTTCATTCCCCACTTAAAATTATAAGAGAGTAATATTAGATATTTTTAAAATTTATATTATTTAATATTTAGTTGATATGTTATTTTTACATATAATTTAAAATAAAATTTTAAAATGTCTAACCTTATTTAATTATAAAAATATATACTTTAAACCTACAAATAACATTTTTATTTTGACTTTTGTAATTTGCCAATAAATTCATCTTAATTATGATATGAGATTCATAGAGTTCCTAAGCAGGAGTTGTTAATGCACCAAGCAGGCATGCAATGAACGGAGGAGACAAGCGCTCTTAAATCAACTTTGGGCCCATATGCTTACTATTTACAGACACTAATTGTTGGAAAAATAAAATAAAAAAGACCACCCAAGATGACTGAGTGCATTTCAGACAAACAAGTATCTGAAACGTGACACGAAATCTCGCCGTCTAAAAAAGACAGATACCATCACGTGACACATAACGAGTTTCACACGACGCCGTTTACGTGCAATATATTATATAAGTCCCGCCTTCTTGTCTACATCAACTGTTTACTGACATAATACTATTATTAGGCAACTTTGACGATTAGAATTAGCCTACAATGGCGGCACCATATTCTATATGATGTGTAATGCAAGATTCAACAATTGAAATTTTCTAATATGAAAAAATCTTATTACATATGTGACTTGTATAAATATTACTAACGGATGATGCAAAAATTAATTATTTGAAAATATAATATATATATATGTGAAAAAAAAAGAAAAAATGAAAAAGCAACCCACTTGCTTCAACGCGGAGGGAAATGGAATCTCCACATAGTGATATTCCCTCGGGCATCACGGGAGAAAAAGCAAAAAGCCTCAACTGGCAAACGAAATCTTTTGAGAAAAGTAAAAAAAAATACAATTGAGGAAAAAACGAACGCAGTCGCAGTCGAAAAGCTTTGCTTCGTTACAAATAAGGAAGAGCCACACGGACTCGGTTGATGAGATTTACAATCAATTTGTCATGTAAAAATAATACAAAGATGAATAGTTCTGATAAGATATTTTATGGTAAATAGATTATAAAATTACCGCCAACAGGACGGAATAATAATTTTTCTTATAAAATAATAAATAATTTTTTAAAAAAGTGACAAAATAGTTTTCAAAAAATTTATTGGACTGCTTGCAGTGAACGCACTTCGTAGCATATAAAAGAAAAATTAATAATAAATAGGCTTTTTGATTGCTCTAAAAAATGAAAACAAAAAAAAAAGGTAAGAACCGCCGTCTGATTTTAAATAGTTTTCTTTTAATTAAAAAAAGAGTACGGATCCAGAAATAAAGAACATGAACAAAGAAAATTTTGATTTTTTTTTTTTTAAATCCACTGACCAGCGACAGATGAGCGACGTATCGGATCCAGAAATTAAAAGAAAATTTTGAATTTTTTGTATAAAAAAAGTCAATGACCAGCGACAGACGAGCGGCGTATTACCAAAAAGATCCAGAAATGAGGGTCCGATCCGACGTACAACACGTTTAAAGAAGAAGAAAAAGCTAAAAATCGAATAAATCTTAGCTGCATTATGGTGATTAATCTAAAAACTTTCAATATCGAATCTGTTTTTTCGAAGCTAGAAATTTTCACACCTAATCAGCTAAAGCTCAAACCAATTACATGGTGTCACAAAACATAAGCCAAAAAGATCTTGAATCTCCGACTTCGAAGTTTGAAGAGACGAAATCGGCGAGATTATATACACATGAATCTAATCTAAATAACGCCATTTAAATAGAAATATCCCGCTTATTATTTTCATACTCAAAAACATCTGAGGGCAAAAGAGAGGATAAAAAGAACAAAAATAAAAATAAAGAAATCAATAATAATGAGCAAGAAATTGAGCACCTGAAAATGATGAGCTGCTGTGTTTGAGAGCGAGTCTCGCTTCTCCCTCTCTCTCTTAAATCTTGGCCGTCGTTGAATCACCGGCCCTTTTTAAACTGAAGCCCAATGGCTCGCTATTTAAGCTAACCTTTCCCTCCTCGAGTGGGACCACTAGAGCGTATCAACATATCCCTGGGAAGTTTCTATGTGCCAACGTGGCGTGTGGTGATTGGTTGGTTGGTTAAAACCCCGTATCCCGGAGCCCCGTATCGATGCTTAACCGGATTATTTTACCCTTTCCTATCGCGGTCGTCCATTCCTGCTTTTTTTCTTTTTTTCTTTTTTCTAATTTAGCGGTCGTGATCTTACTTTTGGTTCGGAAAATATCTCGGAGTGTATCACGTGCGAGGCAGATGTAAGAGGTTTTAGTTGTTTGACGAAAATGACCTTGTACTTTAACACAAAACTATTAAAACGATCTATAATTTATTTATTTATTTAATTTTTATAATATTATTTTTTAAAATATTTTGGACGAAGTTTTTCATTCATGAAAAATTAATTCTCACTTAAGTGGGTTGGAGGGAGAATCACAATTCACTTCTCTATATTTAAATAGTGTAAAAACATTTATACTCACCTCATATTTAATATATATAATTCAAATTTGAGATAAAAATATTCAAATAGAGAAAGAGATCTCTATACTTATTTTTTTAATTTCTTAAATAGTATTTTATTTGTATAACTTTAATTTATGAAATATTATTTTACCCCATAAAATCATAATATACAAAAAAATATAAACACCACATTAAAATACTTCAAGTTCTCAATTGCTAATTTTAAAAATCAATAACCTAGATTAAAATTTAAAAATTACAAAAATTAATTGTTTCTTTGAACTTTATCACTTATAATATAAAGTAAAAAAAAAATTGAGTTAAATTAGTGATGAATGAGAAATTAAGAATGATATAAAATAATTTATCTCTTTTATTTGTTCCTCTTCATTTTTTTCAATAAATAAATTTATTCCAATTTAAAAGTAAGTGTATAATATTAAATATAATTTTTAAAAAAATATGAATAAGAATCAATTTTCTTAAAATTATAATGTAAGTCAATTTATGTCTTCGAATTTAACATGTAGTCAACTTTGATTTGTATAGATAAATAAATTTTTTCTACACAAAGTTTTTTATTTCTTTTTAAATCAATATTTTAGGCGGGTTTGGAGAAATCAACTTATCTCCAAATCCAACCCGAAAATATTTTGGTTTTAAATTATTATACTTAAACCCATTCCATCTAAAAGAAATACTTAAAATGCAACTTGAATTACTCTCCATTCGGGGTAAGTCCATAGTGCCAACTCCATAAGAAATTCTGTCACTCTTACTTTTACTTGTACTTAAATGCTTGTCCCAACAATAAACTCTGGGCACTTTTCTCATCTAAATCAGAGGTTCAAGCCCTAATGGATGCTAAAATAGCATAATTATTCATCCATTTTCACTAAGACTTTAGAGCTTTATACTCCAATAGGGTATGAATACAAATTGCAAAGTGATATTCTCAGTGATTTCGATTATATAATCTCACACTTCTCTATTTTAGGTCAAGAGTTCAAGCCCTAATAAATGCCAAGACAATATAATTATTTATCCCCTTTTGTTAGAACTTTAGAACTATATAATTTGGGTGGAGCATGCATAGAGGATGTAAAATGATGTTCCTAGTGATCTCGATTATATAGTCTAACTTGGTCTATGTAAGGGATTTGAGTCTTAACGGATGTCAAGATAGTGTAATTATTTCTCCCTTTCGTTTGAAAATTTAAAGCTTTATAATTTGGATGAGTATGCATAAAGGGTATAAAGTGATGTTCCTAGTGATATCGATTATATAGTTTGACACCTTATTAGTATAGGTTAGAGGTTTAAGTCATAACGGATGACAAGATAGTGTAATTATTCATTTTTTATTATGATTTTAGAGCTTTATAATTTGGTTGAGGTATGCATAAAATATGTAAAAAGATGTTCTCGATAATCCCAATTATATAGTCTGATGAAATATTCAATAATAGTATAATCATATGTAATATCAGTAGCAATGTATATAAAAAAATAAAAATTAACTCTTACTTCTTATTTTTATTTGAATTCAAATTATTATGCATGTAAAGTATATTTACAACTATTCAAATTCAAAAATAATTTTAATAAAATAATAATAAAAAGGATTAGTAATTTCCAAATTTTACGAAAGAAAATTGTACATGGAGTAATGGTGAATATTAACTACAAATTGGATTAAGGTTTTTTAAATGTGTCATAATGAAACTAATTTATGCAATACAAGTCTTGATCATTTTTTGGGGGAAGAATATTTCACACCTATGAAAAATGATAAACCATTTCTCTCAAATTAGAGGATTCTAAAAAACTGAATTAATTTGGCTTTAAAATTGTAGTAACCATGTTTTTTAAAGATTAAATATGAGTCGTTTTTCTTGCATTACTTGTAAGAATTTTCTTTTAATATTCACATTAGAAAATTTATATTAAAAAAAATATGTCCGACTTATAATCAATCACTGGGATTGATAATTTTATATTTATTTCTTGCATTTCTCTGCCTAAATAAATTCTACTCCAAAAAATAAAAAACATTAAAATAAAGTTGTATGAAAGTTGATTAAAAATCATTATAAATAATTTGGAGAGAAAATCAAGTATATTAGGTGTGCGAGGGTTGAAGATAGACGAAGAAATGAGGCGAAAATGCAAAGATAGTGCCTAGTTGTGGGCGCCACGGCGCTCAATGCGGTAGTTTTCCATTTTGTTCCGTCTCCTTACTTATTTCAGGTCTCTTTAAAACGATTCTCACACATTTAAGATTAATCTATGTTATCCTAATGCTTATATAAAAGTCATTTATTGGCTTGTAAACTCGTCTTTGTGATCATAGCTTACTTTGTAATTTTTAGTGAAAGAAAAACTCTTAGTTATAAGAGAGAGTTGCATTCTTGTGCGGTTGAGAGTTTTTTTTTTGTAAAAGACATACTTTGTGAGTGTATTGTGATTTAATAATAAGAGAGCATAATCTTGATCTGCTATGAACGTAAGTAAATTTGTGTGTGTACTTTTTCTTATATTTCTATTTCTTAATTTTCGTAATTGCTTAATTTTGTATTATATTACTTAAGATATTTACTTTAACAGAGATCATTCTAAAAATTATATAACTAAGATATTAGTACATCACCTTCCAAAACTTGAAGTGTAAAAACTTGATCGTCACATTTTATAAGCTTAAATATCAATATTTTAACATTTACATTATGAATTTTTCATCTTAATTTTTTTTATATATAATACTTTATTTATTTAATTTTTGAAACTATTTATTAATCTCTTTCAATATTTTTTTTTATAGAAAAGATACTAATTTCTCATTTAAAAGAGTGTGATAGATAATTTAAAAAAAAAATCAAAAGAAAAATAATATAGACGAATAAACTTTAGAAGGTAATAATAATTTTGTTTTTAACCCTAATAATTAAATCCATATATCTTAATGATGATAGTCACAAACTTGGTGGGTCAAGTTGAAACGGGAAGCATGTTTAACAACAAAATAAATATATGACAAAAAAGCATCGTAAACACAAATTATAAATAGTTTTTGTAATTGTTGTATTTGTTAAGGATAATACCCTAAAAGTATGTAATTATATTATTTTTATAAAATTAATAAAGTTATAATTTTATATTTAAAAAGTATTTATAATTGTATGATATAACTACCAGAAAATCTTTTATTTATTTATATAACTATAATTTTAGTATATAATTGTTATATATAAAAGAATTAAAGTTATAGATAATAAATAAAAAAATTCGTAATAAATTATTTAAAGTTTGAGATATTTAATTAAATATTAATAGTATGGTCCACCTATATTTAAAATGTAGTGATTTTATCTGAATCACTAGTGTAGTGACATTATGATGGATGCACTTTATATAATATGATTATATAGGACTGGATCAGATATAGTTTGAATTTTTATGTAAAATATTGTTGTTAATTAATAATTCAAATAACATCAACTGATTATCATATGCAGCTCAACCTTAATCCTGAGTGATCATAAACTTCTGTTTATGTCATTATATCATTTGAAATACTCGTTACGGCTTGTCTAAAAAACAAGCTAAAAACTTATATTTTGACGGCATAGTGAGATAAGCAGTTAGGAATATGATTTAAAGATATGGAATCCATTTATTTTTAACGAAAGTTAGAAAGAATGTTCTCTTAAGGATTAATTCTAAAACTAAATAGTTAGAGTGCTCAATTTGTAATAATATTACAAATTAACTGTTAATTGGTGAATTAATGATACTTAAGGATAATGAAGTAATTAGAGGGGTAAAATGATAATTGATCTAACTTTAATTATGAATCATTTATAGAAGGTTGAATTGCATGTTGTGATTAAATCAATTGACTACTCTAAATTTTGAGTAAATTATATTTGTAATTTCAGATTTTTAGTGGGATAACATTGAAATTAATAAATTGGATTAATTAATTAAAGAGTTTAATTAATTATTCAAAATTTATTAGAGATTGAAATTGTAGATCCATATGTCTCAATACTATCTATTTAGTTATTACAGTGAACAATTAAAAATGAATTATTTTATTACGCAAATTATTTGTGTCTAGAATTAGTTTTTAAAAATACGTATGTTTTATATTTGGACAAAATTAATTAATTATGAATTAATTAATTTTAAAGATAATATCTTATCCAAATACAAATTAAATATTTAATTTAAAAAATTAAATAAATAAAATCTTAAGCATACTTTTTTAAGTTACCAAAAAGATTTTATTTTAATTTTAGTATCTATATTTTATTAAAAGATTAATAGTACTCGAATGTTGAGTATTATACGTTAACCACAAAGAGTGAGACTTTATTTGATTTACATAAATTAGATATCTTTTTAAGAGACAATAATTTAATTAATAAATGTTATTAATTAAATTATTATTTTAAAATGAAAAAATTAGTCTAAATGGGATATACACACATACGTAAAAACATAGAATACATGTTTTTTCTTAAAAAAAAAAGATAGGAAACTCACTCTTCCTTTCCTGTAATATAAGAGATTTGATTTAAAATATTTTGATGAAAGAAAATTCAGCGTGTATTCAAAATATGTTATTGATTCATATTTATTTAAAATTTTAAATTTATATATTCATAAGATTTTAAAATAAAAAATATTTTTATCTGATGAAAATAAAGATTAAAAAATATTTATTTTTTATTTCATAACATTATGAATATCATAACAATAACACACCAATAACTAGTATCAAAGCAATAATTTCTTAAATATATGTGTTTGGGATTATGATTTATTTTATTTAAATCATAATTTATGTATATGTATGTATGTAAGAGTAAGTACTTAAATTTTTATTTTTATTTATATGATGAATGACCGTAGTATATGAATTCTTTGGTTATGATCCTCTAAAATTAATTGTATTTTTTTTAATTTTAATTAGATTAAGATTTTATAAACCCATAAATTTTTGCAATGTTTAAATTTTAATTGTTATTTATTTATTTATTTTTTGGGCGGCAAGAAGAAGGAAACACAGACAAAAGTGGGTGGAATTGTTGTAAAGCAAAAGTTGCCATTCTTTTTAGTTTAGACAGAAATTAAAAAAAGAATTAAAAAGTCAAAGGCAAACACTTGCCATAAGCACTTTTTTTATTTGCAGTATGAAGCAATGTGATTAAAAAAAAAAAAAAAAGGGAAAAGCGTGAATAAGACGAAGAGCCAATAAATAACCTGGTAATGCAAATAAAAGCAATTGCTTTTAGTTATAATAGGTGCCAAATGTTGGTTGTCTTGCCATTTATGGCCAGTGGCCTTAAGCCACTGCCATTGGCAGCGGGCAGTAGCAGTTTTTCAGCTACTGCCCGAATGGTGGCCAAGGCCAGTGTCTGTGGCGGCTACCACCATCGGCAGTAGCGTTATCGTCCTAGATGCAATTACAGCAGTATGGGGTTCTTAATAAAATAAATTAAATAATTAAAGATTGGACTATCTTGTAATTATATTAATTTTATTAATTAAATTATATAATTAAAAAATTAGGTTCACCAAAATTATTAGACCTATTTAAAATGAACAGTTAAATCAGTAAACCTAAACTCAATAAGATTAAATTTTAATGTTTACCTTTTATTAAAAGATTAATAATGCTCAAATATTATGTATTATACGTTAATCATAAATAGTAAAATTTTATGTAGTTTACATAAATTATGTCTCTTTTTAAGAGACAACAATTTTATTAATAAATATTATTATTTAAATTATTATTTAAAAAATGAGAAGATTAGTCTAAATAGGATACGCACATATACATAAAAATACAGAATACACATTTATTTTTTCAAAAAAAAAAAAATTAAGAAGCCTACTATTTATTTCACTGTAATATAAGAGATTTGATTTAAAAAATTTTAATAAAAGAAAACTTAGCGTGAATTTAAAAAATATTATTAATTTTTATTTATTTAAAATATTATATTTATATATTTATAAGATCTTAAGATAAAAAGTATTTTTATTTTGTAAAAATAAAAATAAATTTTATTTATTTATTTTGATGAATTATAAATGTCATAATAATAACACACTAACAGTATCTTGCATATATGTGTCTAAGCCAATTTGGCTTTAATAATTTGAAAAAAGAGTTTTGATTTTTTTTTTTTTTAAAGTTTAGTAAATTTCTTAAGATTAGAAGTATTTAATATGTTAGCAAGTTGGTCCACTTCGTAATCATTACGTATGATAAATGAACTTACAAAGAAAGTTGATCTTTCTATCTATATGATTAATGCGGAGGCCTTTTTATTCTTTATTTTTTTTTGCCTTTAATTTAAATTTTTTCTAAATTATTTTTTCTTTAAATGGGATTTTTTTTATTAAAATAAAGATAAATATATAATTAAACGGTCAACATAAGTATAAACTTTTGATACTATTTGCCTACATTTAATTATATGCCGATGACAAACGTAATGGACTCTTTATTGTTTGATATTTTTATTATTTTTTTAATTTTTAACAAATATTTTTTTTTAGAAAGTAATTATTCACTTATTAAAAATATTAATATTTATTAAAAAAATTAATAAAAAAATGTCAAATAACAAAAAGTAGTTGATAATTTCTTAATAAAAAAAAACTTTGATCACTCGAGTATGCATTATATCATTCACATGCTTAACAAATAATAAAATATTGATAAATTTTAATATAAATATATATTTATTAAATTTATTTTACTAGTTAAAACCGACACCCAACATATGATATATATATATATATATATATATATATATATATGTCGATGTAGACTCAAAAGGAATGGATTCAATTAATTGCCTAAAACAAACATGAATTTGCTAGACCTTACAAAATTTGAGCGTGTCCCAATCACCGAAATTGATTTGTAATGGAGCTTATAAAATTGACCACAAGCCAACGCCACACAAAAATGTTATTTTGTGAATTGACAGAACATGGAAACAAACACAAAGACACAGAAGGCCAAATTGGTAAAATCTAGGTCTAATTTCTTTTTATGTCACTGAAAATGTTGAGTCTGAGTTAACTTATAAGTCTTGAATTCATTTAATTAAATAGAAAATTTTTTAATATTTAAAATTTTTTTTGTTGCAAAGTTTAGAAACAAAAATTTTATTTGATGTACAGTGTTTTTTTAATATTTTAAATATAATATAATTCATTAAAGATATTAGTAAAAATACATCATAAGAGATTTTTAATAATCCTTTAGAGAAATAATGGAATTTAATAATAAATTTTTATATTAGCAAATGCTTGATTCTAATCCCCCATAATTAAGGGGAACAAAAATATTCATAATTAAAAAACTTTTTCCAAAAAAAGAAAAATTACAACTGTAATGAACCAAATAAATAACCTTCGAGGACAAAAATAAACATACTACTCCAAATTATTAACATAATAAAAAATATATCCAAAACACAATCAACAAGGCCAAATGCAACAAACACTAAGTAAATCCTGTTGTTATGTAGTTGGCCAACAAAGGTTTTGTATAGTTGAAAAAGAATCTCCAAATACTGGAAACGACCGGTGGTTATTGACTCTGTTGAAAATTGATTTATACATCAATTGAGCAAATCTCATATTAGTATAAGATGATACGACAGTGATTTAATCGGATTTATATAAAATAAGGTTTTTATTGATATTAAATATATTTTTAAAATAATTTATTTATTTTTTTATTTATAAAATCTCTTTACGAGAATCTCATATTTTAAAAGTTTTATATTTAAATTCTTAAAAGTTATAAAAATTTTATTTTATTTATTTATTTTTGAACATTTATAATAATACCTTATTATTTGAGTAATTACAGTATTAATCTATTACTTGGGTATTGATAGTTTGACCCAATTGTTAGGATTATGTGGGGTCTACCAACCCTTTGGTCTAACTAACACCGGGATCACCATCCTCTACTGGTTCCCACCAGATGGATATAAGGACGAACTCGTAAGGCATAATATGAAAGAGTTCCTAGGTTCGATTCCTTAGAGGCACAGGTAACATGAGCTGGATATGTGGGTGTGCCAACACCTGACTGTTGGGGACCAGTGGGGGGTGGTGATCCCAATAGTGGTTGGACAAAAGGGTTAATAGACCACACATAGTCCTGACAAAAAGGTTGACATTTTTAATAGACTGTGGTAGAGCCCACTCTAATATTTTGGGGGCCATCATGGGGCTGGAACTGGCTCCCCGGCCACAGACACATCTCATGCACGACCTTCTCAGTGCTAGAACCCATGATCTCATCCACTTATACTTTTACGAGTTCGAGACCAGTACCCATCAGGCTGGGAAGAATGAGATTCTCACTCATTATAGTCCTTCGGGTATTCTTTAACATAATAATGTTTAGGAAAAGAGTAATCGGGCTTTATTAGATGGTTCGATTGATAATGAGTGTTTCCAATCTATATCTGTGAGTATCTGCTCCAAAGACAAGTGCTTATTAAGTAGAGTTCCATTAGAAGCTGTTCCTTTCATTCCGTATGAAATACAAATAGGAAGAAAGTCGCATCTTAAATAAGTTAAGACTTGAGGTTGTCCTGCTTATGTAAGAGTTACGCAGCAGGGTATCTTGTTTTATAAGAGTTACTCAACTAGTTTTATGATTTGAAGAAGCGAAATGTGTTCGTTTCTCGGTATACCATTATTCTAGAGAAAGAGTTTCTCATGCATCATAGGAATCATAGAAAGATTGAACTTGGTGAAGTCAATCTAGAAATCAATGAACCAAGGATAGGAACTCAAGTTTAATTAAGCAGTGACCTTTTAGCACACCCTAAAAGGTCGAAAAGGATTTCTAGGTCACTTGTTAGGTATGGTTGATGCCTGAAGGTGAACTTAGAGTTTTCTTAGTAGAAGAAGATTATCCTTTGACCTATAGGGAGACGATGTTAGACATCATTTCGGGAAGCAACAAAAAGCCATGGAAACAAAAGTTGACTTTAAGCATCAGAATCAAGTCTGGGAATTGGTTAAGCTACCCGTGGAAATTGTTCTCATTAGTTGTAAAGAGTTTACAAAGTGGTAGTGGGAGCCAGATATAAGGTAAAGACCTTCTAAGCCCTATATTTGTTCTAGAAAGATAATCCTCAGTGATTTGGGATCAACTAAGAGGAAAACTTTGGACCAGTAATGATGTCAAAAGTCGATTAGAATGTTATTGGCTTTTGCAGCATATTATGACTTTAAAGTTTGGCAAATGGATGTAAGGAAGTAATTCCGGAATGAATATATCGAGTAAGAGATATTTATAGAACAACTTGAAAATTTTACATCCAGCCAGACTTTTGGTCTAGTGTGCAAGAAAGATCAGTAGGAGTATAATAGTCTTCTTGATACTCTTTGTTGATAAAATATTAGTCATTGAAAATGATGTCAGTATGTTATAATCGGTCATAATTAACTCGTAAGAATTTCTCCACAAAGAATTTAGGAGAGGCTTACTTTTTACTAGGTATAAAGCTTTATAAAGATAAAGTTAGGAAGCTGATATGAATCTCTCAAATTATTTCACATCCATAGACCTGGTGTTCATCTTTCGAGGAAAGTGTCTCTTCAGATGGAAGATGAGAGAGTTAGAGTGTCTAACACACCAGATACATTAGCTCTTTAGAGAGTGATGTGTGCTATAATGTGTTTGAGACCTGAAATCAGTTTGACTGTAAGAGTTACAAGCTGAGTCTAGATTGATTTAAGTGACTACCATTTAATGGTAGTCAAACATATTCTGAGGTACCTTGAGGGTACAAAGGATAAATTTTTCAGATATGGAGAAAATGGCTTACAAATGAGAAGATGCACAGAGTTAGACTTTTAGTTTGACTTAAATAATAGAGAGTCTTCATCTGGGAATGTGCTCATTTTTATTAGTACTAGGGGAGTTAGAATTGCACCGAACTGGAATTCACTGCAAATTTATATTGATACAGCGGAAGCAGCAGTGAGGATTTGTAGGTTTATCGTTGGCCTTGGAAGAGTTCCAAGACAGATGGATCCTATTCCATAAGTTTGCGACAAAATTATGCCATTGTACAAGCCGAGGTGCCAAGAGGACACCAGTATTATAATCATGTTGAGATGAGTCTCATATGACTAGAGAGATCTTGGCTTAAAGAGATGTTATTAGTCGTAGAAGTGTTCTATAAATAATTTAGCAGACCCGCTTTCTATTGCCATGACTCCAAAAGTGTTTATGAAACATGTAGAGTCGATGTGTATGAGATTCCATTAGGAATGACACTAGAGCAAGTGTGAGATTGTTAGGGTCGGTGCTTACGTGCCATCCCTGAATGTATATATACTTGTGTGCTTATACACGTGTACATTCTTATTAAATCGCTAATACCTATTAATATGATACCATACAATGTAACGTTACAAATATTGTATGATTTGAAGGAGTTCAAATCAGATGTAAAGGAGTTTAGATAAGGGCTCATAGTTAGCCACATTGAGAGATACAAATGTTAAATGTTAGCACAACTAAGTGTTAGCTGGTTATAATACTCAACAGATCCAAGAGTTGGAGCCTTGTCTGTAATGGGACATAGACCTGGGAATATACCAGTAACTGCATAGTTACAATCGGGTGCTAAGAAATGCAAATTGCGTAAGTATGTTCTCGAATTATTGTCCTTGATCTATTTCTGCAGATGCGGGTCTGTTGGTGGATACCTTTATATATAGATCAGCATATGTCGTACCTATAGGGTATAGATGGTTATTCCTAGCTGACCATGAGTTTGGAGCTAGTATTGACATATGGGTGTCCAGTTAGGACTGGATATGGGACAGACTCACGAGGGCCTCCGATAGACACCCAATGTAAGCCGTCAACGGAAGGTTATTTCGAGTTGAGTAGTATACGTGGTCCTTTGACCTGAGTGCCACGGTGGGCTTGTAAGTGATCCACCATACTTTGGTTCCATGCATGTCACAGACCTTTTATGGTGTGACCGCTGGGTGTGCTGGGTATGGTCCGATGCTTATGGAGTCCAGTGCGTATAGATATGGGATTCGTCAGCTCACATATGGAGTTAGATATCCAGATGCTTCAAGACTGTATCTCGAAAAGTCTTGTGGCCACAAGCAATCATCCCGGGAAAGAGTTCTGCCTAGGTGGAATAATATGACAAAAGAGTTTGCGCATATTGTTCAGTGAGATACAAGTCTGGAGATAAGACATGGATGAGCACAAGAGAATTTGACGGTGATAATCTATATCCCCAGCACATTCAGGATATCATGACGGAAGGACTAAATGTATGCGTTGTAACCTCAGCATGCATGGTTCAACGCGCTGATTTGTATATCTGTGACGTGTGCATGGGGCATTGTTCACTGACTAATGGAATAGTTCTATTTGACGAATCGGGCGTAGGACCTAGGGAGTCCCGCAATATGGAGTGTACTCGTTGTGCACTGGGATAACGTACCAGATTAAAGTGTTTAATTCAATAATATTCAGCACTACCATACGAATGCGTGCGTGTCTGTATTTAAGTGTTAAATATAACAATTAGTCAATAATAGTTATGTATTAATTATATAATGACACGTGATGTATTGTGAACCCTCAGTTAAGTTTACCCAAGTGCGAGTTTGGTAGGACTCACTAAGGGGTAAACTTGGTAACTATTCATGATGGACAAAATGGTTATTTCACATTTTAATTATTTAATTGTTAAATAATCAAAATATCTCTCTTATTATATTATATAATATATTATTTTATTATATTATAATATATTTTTATTATATAATATTTCATATATAATAATATTTTATTTGGGTGCCAAATAGTTGGCACTCATTATTATTATTATTATTATTATTATTATATTTATATTTTATTATATATATAAAGAGAGAAAGAAGTGAAAAAGGTGGTTTTGTGTGTTTTGGTCAAAATTTGGTTGAGAAAAAGAATTGGAGGAAAAGAAAGAAGAAAGAAAAAAAAAAGGAAAAAATTAATAAAAAAAATAAAATTGTTTCATTTTTCTCTATAGTGTCTTAGAAGCAATTGAGAATTACTTCAATCTTCAGTTCTTATCCTTTTGGAGAAAATGATAAAAACACATACCGATCATTTTAGAGTTTAAGACTTAAACTCGGTGTTGCGTACAAGGTTGATGTTCTAGCTCACCAAACCCGCTGTGTTGGTGACTAAAAATGCCCGCGAGTAAGTCTCTATGCGGACTCCAAGAAAAATACTTGTATAACATTACACGTTGAGGTGAATTCTCAACCTTTACTAATATATTAATATAATTAATATATTTATTGAGGTCAGTGCTTACGTGCCATCCCTGAATATACTTATATTTGTGTATTTGTACAAGTGTACATTCCCATTAAATCGCTAATATCTATTTATATGATACTATGTATATAACATTACAGACATTGTGTGATCTGAATGAGTTTAGATTATATCTAAAAGAGTTCAGATAAGGACTCATAATTAGCCACGTTGAGATATATAAATGTTAAATGTTAGCACAACTAAGTGTTAGCTAGTTATAATACTCAGTAGATCTAAGAGTTGGAACCTTGTCTGTAATGAGACATAGACCTAGGAATAAACTAGTAACTGCATAATTACAAGAGTTGCAATCGGGTGCTAGGAAATGCTAGTTGCGCAAGTATGTTCTCAAATTATTATCCATGATCTATTTCTGCCGATGCGGGTTTATCGGTGGTTATCTTTATATAGATTAGCATATGTCGTACCTGTTGTGATATGGTGTGTGATGTGTTTAGATGCATATAATTTCAAAAATTAAATACGCAACGGAAGTATTCATACATGTTATACAATATATAATAAACTCAAGCATGTAATCACATGTATGATCATTCAAACACATATATATCTCATATATATATTTTCATGCATGATATAAAATGAATTGTAAATAAATAACCTACCCGGTTATGAAGGTAGCTTTATAATTCTTCAAGAACTCCAAGCTTCAATTTGTTGAGCTCACCTTGAAGTGTTCTCTTGCACAATTCTAGTTCACAACTAAATTCGGTGGGATTGTGAAACTAGAATGGCAGCTTTGAATTTCCAGCAAATGATTGTTTTAACACTTAAAACAATTTGTCCTTATGAATGATTACTACCAAGAGATGAGAAGAATTAGGTGTTTTCTATAGTTCTTTATAACTCTAAATGTTGTACCTTGGTAAGCCTTTTCATTTTCTCTCAACACTTTGAGAAAAACACTTAGGAAAAGCTCTCAATTCTCTCTCCTTTCTCCTAGAACGAATTTCACTCTTTCTTGCTCAAATTGAACTCTTTCAATTCTTTCTTAAGTGCAAAGAATGATTTCTCTTAGTGCTCCACCACCACTTAACCATGTTTGCCATTACAAACATTAATCTATCATATTTTTCACTTACCAATTTGATTCAATCAATTGAATCAATTTCTAGAGAGTAAATGGCATTTAATCAATGTTAAGTGGTTTTACCACTTCCTTAGTGCATCATTTAAGAATTACAAAGTGGTAAACTTTCCTTATTATTAATAACAAGTGCATTCTCCATTAGTAAATGGTGTTTGCCACTTATTCTAATTAATAATAATAATTTGATTAATATATAAAATATTAATAATTCAAAACTATTTTGAATATTTACATTTACCATATATGTATTTACCAAGTAAGGTAAATAGATAAATACATGGTAAATTATTTATAGAGTAAGATTATGTCACTTGTCAATTTCTTATTGGTTAACAACTCTTGTAAACCAATAATGTGTTTTACCTTCAATTATTGACAAGTGAATAATAAAAGGAACCTTGAAACATTTTTTATTTTTCTGAAAATTGTTGGATTAATTGTTCAATCCAATTCGCCGCCCCAGTGCACAATGAGTACACTTCATATTGTGAGACTCTCTAGGTCCATGCCCGATTTGTCATATGAAACTATTTCACACGTTCGTGAACAATGTCAAACACACATGTTACAGATATTACAAAACGGCGCATTAGACCATACAAGTTGAGGTTATAACATATTTGTATAATCCTTCCATCATAAATATCCTAGAAGAGCGGAGATATAGATCAACACCGTCAAGTCTCCATGTGCTCAACCATAAACCTATCTCTAGATTTGTATTTCAATAAATAATATCCGCAAACACTTTTACGATATTATTTTTTCGAGAATAAAATTAATTCTTGGATATGTCTGCTTATGGCCATAAGACTTTCTGAAATACAACCTTGGAATTTCAGGATATTTTACTCACCCAATTGAGTTGATGGATTCCATATCTGTACACACTGGACTTCATGAGCATCAGACCATACCCAGCGACACCCAACGGTCAGACCATAAAAGGTATCTGACATGTGTGGAACCAAAGTATGATGGATTACTCTCAAGTCCACCGTGGCACTCAGGTCTAAGGACCACGAATACTACTCAACTCGAAAGATCCTCCATTGACGGCTTTATGGGATGTCTATTGGAGATCTTTGTGAGTCTGTTCAATATTCAGTCCTTACTGAATACTTGTATCTCTATACGAGTTTTCACTAAACTCATGGTCTGCTAAGACTAACCATCTGGACTATCCAGATATAGACATACATTGATCTATATTTATTAAGGTCTTCACTAACAGACCCGCATTAGTGAAGATAGATCAGGAACATTAAGTTTAAGAACATATTTGCATAACAATATTTCTTAGCACCATTTGCAACTGATTGCAACTACGTCATTACTAATATATTCTTAGGTCTTTGTCCCATTTCAAATAAGGCTCTAACTCTTTAGATTTTGCTAACACTTATAACCTGATAACTCTTATCAGTGCTATCTTTTAGCATTTATATATTTTAGCATTACTAACTCTTAATTCTGATCTAAACTCCTTTAGATCAGATCTGAACTCTTTCATATCATATAATGTCTAAAACGTTACAAGCATCTTATCATATTTGTATATAAAATAATTAGTGATATATTGAAATCATAATTGTATAAACATAAAGAAAATATTTATACACAAAAGGGATGGCACGTAAGCACAAATCTCAATAGTACCTATAGGGTATAGATGGTTATTCCTAGCTGACCATGAGCTTGGAGCTTGTATTGACATATGAGTATCCAGTTAGGACTGGATATGGGATAGACTCACGAGGGACTCCGATAGACACCCTATGTAAGCTGTCAACGGAGGGTCCTCTCGAGTTGAGTAGTATATGTGGTCCTTTAACCTGAGTGCCACGGTGGGCTTGTAAGTGATCTACCATACTTTGGTTCCATGCATGTTACAGACCTTTCATGGTGTGATCGTTGGGTATGGTCCGATGCTTATGGAGTCCGGTGTGTACAGATATGGGATCCGTCAACTCGTATAGAGAGTTCGATATCTAAATGCTTCGAGACTGTATCTCGAAAAGTCTTGTAGCCACAAGCATTAATCCCGAAAAAGAGTTCCGTCAGGGTAGAATAATATGACAAAAGAACAATATGACAAAAGAGTTTGCGTATATTGTTCAGTGAGATACGAGTCTGGAGATAAGATATGGATGAGCACTAGGGGATTTGATGGTGATAATCTATATCCCTGCACATCCAGGATATCATGACGGAAGGGCTATACGTATGCGTTGTAACTTCAGCTTGCATGGTTTAACACGCTGATTTGTATATTCGCGACATGTGCGTGGGGTATTGCTCACAGACTTATGGAATAGTTCCATTTGATAAATCAGACGTAGGACCTAGGAAATCCCGCGATATAGAGTGTACTCGTTATGCACTAGGGCAGCATGCCAGATTAAAGTATTTAATTCAGCAATATTCAAGAGTATCACGAGAATGCGTGCGTATCTATATTTAAGTGTTAAATATAACAATTAGTCAATAATTATTATTTACCAATTGTATAATGACACGTGACGCATTATAGACCATCGATTGAGTTTACCAAAGTGTGAAATTTGGTGAGACCTACTAGGAGTAGACTTGATAATTATTTATGAGGGGCAAAATGGTTATTTTACACTATAATTATTTAATTGTTAAATAATTAAAATATCTCTCTTATTATATTATATAATATATTTTTATATTTTATTATATTATATTATATATTTTTTATTAATGATATTTTATATATAATATTTTATTTTAGCTGTCAAATAGTTGTCACCCATTAGTATTATTATATATATTATATTATATTATATTATATAATAAAATATACTATATAACTATTTTATTTTATATATATATATATATATAAAGAGAGAGAAAAAGAATTTTGGTGGGGGTGAAATGTGTGTTTGGGCATTTTGGCTGTGAGAAGAAAAGAGAAATGGAGAAGAAGAAAGAAAAAAAATAGAAAAAATAAATTATTTTATTTTTTTTTATACTTTTAATTGAAGTAATGGTAGATTGATTCAAACTTTTTATTTTTTTATCCTTTTGGAGAAAATGATATAAACACACACTCGGTCATTTTGGGGATTAAGAGTTAATCCCGTGTTGGATATAGGGCTGCTGTTTTAGTTCACCAAGCCCACCGTGTTGGTGACTAGAACTGTCAGCAAGTTGGTCTCCATGCGAACTCCAGGGATATAAGTGTATAACGTTATACGTTGAGGTGAGTTCTCTATATTACTAATATATTAATGTGATTAATATATTTTATTTATTGTGTTTATTGTAATTTACACACTTCCGCCGCGTAGAATATATATAAGATACGTATTTTAGGCAATAGATACAATTGCACATGCATACATTCACATGTATTAGATTGGCGGCAACACCAATAGTTTAAGAATTTGTAATGTGGCCCCAAAACTTTATAACTTCTCTTGAAGATAGTGGATTTATTCTAGTAGAGCCCAAAAATGTAAATAACATTACCGAACCTCGTTAAACATGGTGTTCTTTCTTTTTTGCATATTATGTCAGATGGTTGGTGCCTCGTTGTGGTATTGCTAGCATTATTGATTGTCCGCATAACAATTAGTAATAGTGCTAATTGTTGTTTGAACGTTTCTTGGCCCAACAAGTGGTATCAGAGCCTTAGGTTTAGGACGGTGAGTGGTTATTTTCTGTTAAGCAATTACTACTATTCTGGCTTGGTGAATTTTAGATTGCTTTTTGTTGGATATAATTATTTGATGGAGCTCTATTATTTGTGATATTGTGTATCAAGCTCATTTGCTTGAGGTAGCTATGGCATTATCATCATCTACATCGATAAGGACAGTGACAGTGTCTAATGCAAAAATAGATGTTGAAAAATTTAATGGCCAAAATAATTTCGGCTTATGGCAGAATGAGGTGTTGAACAGATTGTGTCAGCAAGACTTGGATATAGTTTTGGAAGAAACAAAACTAGAAGATATCAATGAGACAGACTAGAACAGGCTTAATATAAAAGCTTGTAGGTTGATTCTTTCTTGTTTATGTGGAGAGCAAAAGTATCCATTTATCAGAGAAAAGTCTGCCAATGCATTGTGGAAGGCCTTGGAGAACAAATATATAAAGAAAAGTAATGAGAACCAGCTATATCTATTGAAGAGATTGTTTCGTCTTCAGTTGAGACAAGGTACGAGTATCAGTTCTCATATTGATGAATTTAATAAGTTAATTACTAATTTATTAAATTTAGAGGAAACCTTCAAAGATGGAATAAAGGCTATGATGTTGATTGGTTCTTTTCAAGATGAATTAGATCATTTATGTACTACTCTCATCCATGGAAAGGATAAATTGTCATTTGAAGAAGTTTGTTCTTCTTTGACAAACTATGAAATCCGTAGAAAGGATCAGAGAGAACATAGAGATGAGTCAGTAGAAGCATTGACAGTAAAAGGGCGTAGTCAGAGTAGAAAACCAGGAAAAAAGAAAAAATCTAAGTCAAGGGGTAGAGTAGGAAAAGATTAGTGTGCCTTTTGTCAGAAGAAAGGGCATTGGAAGAAAAATTGTTCGAAGTTGAAAAAGAAATAAAAAGATATATCTGTTTCTGATGCATGTGTTGTTAAGAGAGTAAGCGATTATAGTGTGTCAAATTTTTGTTTAAGTGGTCATTCATTCACGTCCCATTCTGACAAATGGATTATAGATTCAGTTTGTACTTATCATATGTGTCTACATCGGGAATGGTTCTTTAATTTTGAATAGCTTAATGGTGGAGTTGTGTTTATGGGCAATAATGATAATTGTCATACTGTTGGGATAGGTTCAATCCGGTAAAAAAATGATGATGGATCAATTAGAGTTCTGACAGAAGTTCGGTATGTACCGAAGTTGAGGAAAAATCTCATTTCTTTGAGAGCCTTGGAATCTAAAGGTTGTACTGTATATATACGAGATGGAATTTTAAGGGTCACTTCAAGCTCTCTTGTGACATTGAAAGGCACTAGGAGGAATAACTTATATTACTATAATGGTAGTACAGTAATTAGATCAGCGGCCATAGTTTCTAACAATGATGCAGATTCAGAGATCACTAGATTATGGCATATGTGATTGGGGCATGCACGTGAGAAAGCCTTGTTCAGTTTAGTGAAAAGAGGCTTATTGAAAGGTATGAAGACTTGCAAACTAGACTTTTGTGAGCATTGTGTTCTGGGAAAGCAAAAGAGAGTGAAGTTTGGCATCGCTATTCATAATATCGAGGGTATTCTTGATTATGTTCACTCAGATGTATGAGAACCTTCTCATACTACATCTATGAAAGGTTTGCGCTATTATGTTCTTTTTGTTGATGACTTTTTCAGAAGAATTTGGGTGTATGTTTTGAAATCTAAAGATGATGTACTTAGTACTTTCCTTAAATGGAAAAAGATGATTGAGACACAAACAGGTAGGAAAATCAAGCATCTTAGAACAGACAATGGTGGTGAAAATTGCAGTGATCAGTTCGTGAAATTATATCAAGATGAGGGTATTGTATGTCATTGTAGTGTGAGATGTACACCGTAGCAGAATGGGGTGGCAGAATGCATGAACCGGACATTATTGGAGAAAGTTTTGTGTATATTGTCCAATGCGGGATTGGGTAAAGAGTTTTGGGCTGAGGCTATGATTTATGCTTATCATCTCATTAATCGTCTACAGTCAGCTACTATTGGTGATAGAACTCCATTAGAGGTTTGGTCTGAAAAACCTGTTTTGGATTATGATTCTTTACACGTATTTGGTTCTATTGTATATTATCATGTGATATAATCGAAACTAGATTCCAGAGTCAAGAAAGTAATTTTCTTGGGATTTTTTTTAAGAGTGAAAGGATATCGTCTTTAGTGTCCGAGTTCAAGAAAGTTTGTATCCAGTAAAGATGTAACATTTGATGAGTCTTCTATATTGAAGAAATCAAAAAATCAAACAACAGTAAATAGTACTCCACAACAGGTGGAGCATATTCAGCATCAGGTGGAGTTGGAAACAACTATATTGAACCCGGTTAAATCTGTAGAGACAGATAATGGTACTCTTATGACAGAGGTGATTTTGGGAGATGATGGAGAAGGTTCTACTCATGAACCTCAACAGCAACAAGAAACTATTGAAATATATAGGCCAAGACGTGAAATTCAGAGACCTGTTCGATTTGTTGATATGGTGGCCTATGCAATTTTAGTTGTAGATAATGATGTTCCTTCCACTTAGAGAGAGGCAGTCAGCTATTTTGAAGTTGATCAGTGGAAGATAGCTATGGAGGAAGAGATGTAGTCTCTTCAGAAGAATGAAACCTAAAAGCTAACTTAATTACCAAAGGGTAAGAAGGCAATTGAGTGCAAATGGGTATACGCAAAGAAAGATGGATTTTTTGACAAAAAAAATGTCCTATACAAGGCAAGATTGGTGGTTAAAAGTTATGCACAGAAGGAAGGAATTGACTATAATGAGATATTTTCTCCAATTGTGAAACATTTTTCCATTAGAATTTTATTGGCCTTAGTAGCTCAGTTAAATATGGAACTAGTTCAACTCGATGTAAAAATTGCATTTTTACATGGTGACTTGAAAAAGGAAATCTATATAACTTAGCTAAAGGAAATCAAAGTTGTTGGTAAGGAAAGATTGATTTGTAAACTAAAAAGATTGTTTTATGGTTTGAAACAATCACCGAGGCAGTGGTATAAACGATTTGATTGATTTATGATAGGTCAGAGGTACACAAGAAGCAAAATTGATCATTGTGTGTATTTTTAGAGGCTATATGATGGTTCTTTCATTTATCTACTCTTGTATGTCGATGACATATTGATAGCTTCAACGAATATCAAAGAAATAGAAAAATTGAAGACTCAATTGAACTGAGAATTTGAGATGAAAGATTTGGGTGAAGCTAAAAGATACTAGGCATGGAGATTAGCAGGGACAGAGAATGAGGCAAAATTTGTTTAATTCAGAAGCAATATCTGAAGAAGATATTACAACTTTTTGGCATTTCAGAGGAGTCAAAACTTATAAGTACCCTACTTGCTCCTTATATGAAGATTAATGCATCTTTATCTCCTAGTTCAGATGAGGAACGAGAGTATATGTCTCGAGTTTCATATGTTAATGCAGTTGGTTGCCTAATGTATGCTATGGTGTGTACGAGACCTAACATTTCACATGCAGTTTGAGTAGTGAACAGATATATGCATGATTCTGATAAAGGACATTGACAGGCTGTGAAATGGATTATGCGATATTTATTGAAGATCGTAGATGTTGGCTTAGTCTTTGAGAGAGATGATACATGTGATCACTATGTTGTTGGTTATGTTGATTCTGATTATACTGGTGATTTAGATAAACATCAGTCAATAACCGATTATGTGTTTACTCTTGCGAGAGCACCTGTGATTTGGAAGTCTACTTTACAGTCTACTTTACAGTCATAATTACTTTGTCTACTACAGAGGCTATGAAAGAAGCTGTTTGGTTATAGAAATTGCTGAATGAGTTGAGAATTGATCATAAGAAAATTCATGTTTATTCTGACAGTCAAAATGTTATTCATTTAGCGAATAATCCAATATACCACGTTCGAATGAAGCATATTAATGTTTGGTATTATTTTATGTGGGAGATCATTAGTAAAGGAAGAATCTTACTTCAGAAGATTGAGACTGTCGAGAATCTCACAGTTATGTTAACTAAAGTGGTGACAGCGATCAAGTTCAATCATTGTTTAGACTTGATCAATATAGTTCGAGTTTAATAACGTTATTGGATGCAAATTTGGAGGCGCTGCATTTAGAAAGAGATTTTTTTGAAAAAAATGAAACGTTGTGGAGGATTGGCATATTTGCCAAGGTGGAGATTTGTTAAAAATTGGCTTATATGCCAATTGAGCAAATCCTACATTGGTAGGAGATGGCATGAGAGTGGTTTGGTTAGGCCTATATAAGACAATATCTTCCTTGATATTAAGTATACCTTTAGAATAATTCTATTCTCCTCCTCTATTTGTATGATCTTTTTATGAGAATTTTATAATTCAAAGATTTTACATTTAAACTTTTAAAAATTGTAAGAATTCAATTTTTTCCTTCATTTTTAGGCATTTGTAATAATATCTTATTATTTGAGTATTTACAGTATTAGTTCTACTACTTGGGTATTTGTAGTTTGACTCAATAATTTAAAATTTTATATTGTTATTTAAAAATTTTGTAACTTCTCTTAAAGATAGTAAATTTATTTTAGCGGCGCCCGGAGACATAAATAATATTACCGAATCTTGTTAAATTTAATATTCGTTCTTTTTTATATATTGTGTTGGATGATTGATTGTCTCGTTATGATATTATTAACATTATTAATTATCTGCATAACAATTGATAATAGTATTAATTGTTATTTAAACTTTTTTTTTTTTTGTCGCAACAAACTCTGTAACAGAGAGAGGCGATGATTGGTTAAGGGGTTTATAGATTGTGCATTGCAGCAGCGGCTCTTTGACAACCTCAGCATAGATCGGCGAGATCTGGATTGGCGGCCAACTGGCTCAGCACTAACTATCAGAATTAAGCACTAGTTGAACCCACAACAACCAAAAAAAGCCGGCCAAAACAGAGATTG
This sequence comes from Ailanthus altissimus, assembly GCA_946807835.1. NCBI lineage: Eukaryota > Viridiplantae > Streptophyta > Magnoliopsida > Sapindales > Simaroubaceae > Ailanthus > Ailanthus altissimus. The sequence goes on from OX327709.1 coordinate 1,722,086, forward strand.
TTGATGAACCTCCACGGCAGCCATATGAACTCCGCAATAATCGATATGGTGCAGCAAGGCTAGGTAAACACGATCGGAACCAAGGAAGCATGGCAGCTAGGCGTCGAGACTTGATAGCGCAAAAAAGACAGCAAAACCGAAGAGTGCCGCAGATCGGCCAATAAAACAAGCTAGTCAGAAAACTAAACAAAAATATAAAGACACCTAAAACAAGCTAAAAGGACATGCAGTAAAAATAGGAGTATACCCACTGAAGAAAGGGCCATAGCCCTCTTTCCAATGGACAGATGAAATACTGTGGCGCCGCTGAATTTTTTAAGTTATTATTATTATTCTAATTTTTGCACTTTAAATAATAAATTACTCATTATTAAACAGTAAAACAGTTTTTATAATTTTAATATTTAATAAAAAAAATTTAGTCTGTAGCCTTGCAAGTTTTTTGTCGCTATACTTTATATGCAGAATATAAACTTCGCAAAAAAGAAAGAAAACTCCGTTATATAGAGATAAATAATTACACCGACTTCAAGTTAAGAAGTACATCTGTGTGCTTACCATCAAACTAAGCACTCAAATACAAAATATCACTTATTTACTAACTCATTTTTGCTTCCTATTTAATGCCAAATATTATATTATATTTTTATTTTAAATTCTTAAATGTAATATTATATTTTTAAAATTTTTTATTTTAAATAATATATCAAAAAATTATTAAATAATAAAATAAAATAATTTTTAAAAATACTCATTATATTATTTTAATATTTAATAATTACTGAATATATTATTTAAAATGACAATTCTCGCGAATTTATTAAGAATATGAAACGTGCCTTTTATGGTGTTTACATTAAATTAGCTGTAATCATCAATATTCTTTTTAAGAAAAATTATTATTTCTGTCCCTTATTTTACTTAATTTATTCATTAGATTTTTTTTTAAATAATTAATTATCTCTTTTTTATTACTGCTTCCAACTCTAAAAATTGTTTCATTACCCCCTAAAAAAAATTATTTATTTTAAAAAAATTAAAATATAATCAATAAATCAAAATAAAAATAAGGATGAAACTGAAACATTATTAAAAATATTTTTTATCATTAAGAAATAACTTTTAAAAAAAACTTCTAGCACTAGATAGGAACAATGTCCTTTTCATCCCTTCAATTTAACAAAAAATTATGTCAAGATTTATAGAGAATTGTATTATTATAAAGAAAAATATTTTTTATCATTAAGAAATAACTTCAAAAAATAAAAAAAAAACTTCTAACACTATATAGGTACAATGTCTTTTTCATCCCTTCAATTTAACAAAAAATTATGTCAAGATTTATTGAGAATTGTATTATTATCAAGAAAATCATAACCATATTCTACTTTTAAAAATATTTGGCAAGTAGTATGTCAGCAATTGCTTGTGTAAGTAGTGACATAAAATGTCACTTATTTGTATATATCCTCTTTAAAATGCATATATTTTAATGAACTATAAATTCAAGATTTTTTTTTTAAGTTTCTAATTTTTTCGAATATGAAGAAGAAAAGATTTTAATTCGAAACCTCCATAAAAATAAAGTAAAATTGTATTAATATTCTTTCATCACTAAACTATTAACACAAATATTAAAATATATAATTCATGATTGCTGATTGCATCCTTTATGAAATGCAAAATTTTAAATTGAAAAATACCAGTTATTTTTATGAATTTTTTTAATAATTTACTATTTTGTTTTTTAAAATATATTTTTACCCTTATGAATGATAATTTATCGTTTTATGATGAAAAATTAATATCAACAAAGGTAGATAATATATATATATATATATATATATATATATATATATATAGGGAGAGAGATAAATGATTTAGTGATTAACAACACTATCATGTATAATTGTTTAATAAATTAATAATTTTTTATAATTTATTAAACAATAATATATGACAATATTGTCAACTCATTAAATTATTTATCTCTCTTCATATATATATATATATATATCTTTCATAATTTAAAAAAAAAATAATAATTATACTAAAACTTATGAGAGTTATTGTACATTTTTATTTAAACAATTTAATCACGTTAGTGATAAGTGTAATATTAAACTTAATCTTATAATTTCTTTTTTCAGGTTATAGAAGTTTAAAATTTATTAGATACATGACGTGTCACTTGAGAAAAAGGTGTCAAAATAAGTTAGTGAGTCAAGTACAAATCGGGCAAAACATGTGCCTCGACCACGACTTGTTTAATAGACAAGTCACCTAACACAACTCATTTATTAAACCGATCATAATAAAATTAATAGATCACACAACTTATTAGTGACCCGCAATCCGTTAATACCTTGCTAATGTTTTGTGTTCATATATATTTTTTTAACAGTAAATAACAATTAAATTATTTATTAAATTATTCTTAATATTTACTAAATTACTAAACATACCTTTTTTATTAATAAGGTTGGTAGGTCAAATGATAATTATTATCACAATCCTTTCAAACTGAAGTCATTATATCCAAAATAAAATATTACGTAAACTTTTAGTAAAGAAAAAAATAATAATACATGTCATTTTGTTTATTACTATTATTATTTTTTCAATCCTAGGTAATGTAGTTAGTATTGTATTTTTACATATTTCATAATATTTAAAAATGCTAGCGTTAGTTGCAATTGTATTAGTCATTGCTTTTAAATCAATTAAAATTTTATTTTTACATTATTTTATATTGTACTAATAGAATTATAATAAATATAAAATATCAAAACATATAAAATAATTAATTTAAAATAACGCCTCAAAGAATTGCGACCGACGCTAACACTGCTCATAATAATTTCATATGGCCAACTTTATACACATTAACAACACTATTTATGCGGAGTTGTAATTTCCTAATTAAATGTCCTTTTATTATGAACATATTTTACGATGATAATCAGCTTTCCGACTTTGATTAATCTAGGTATGACTTGTCAACAATTTTTTGGTTTTATAATTTTTTTTTCTTTGATTACATAAAATATAAACCACATCTCCAATTTATTTTTGGCATTTTTTCTTATCATAAATCTTTGTCGTATTTTCATATTCATTATTGTTCTATGCTTATGCTTCTATTTAATCTTATTTTTCTTTTTTAGATTTAAATTATTGTCCAATTTTTGTTACTTTTAATGATGAATTATCTCATGTAATCAAGGTTTAATTAAAAATAATTTTTTTTATACACGAAGAGTGTTAATTTCAGTCGTTATTTTTAAATCAATCATTTTTTATTTTATTATTTATATTAGTATTACAATTCTTTTAATATAATATAAATAAATGAAAGTATACTTAATATAAAAATAATAACTGCATTAATTGTGACTTAACTCTCTTAAATATTATTTTAGATAAATAACGCTACAGTTTTTAAATAATATTTTTTTAATCTTAAATAATGTGTTAAATAATTATTAGAGTGACAAAATAATATAATAATTTTTTTAAAATTTATACTATTTTAACATTTAATAATTGATGCTAGGGTTGGCAAAAAAATTTAAACTTGAAAAAATTTAGATCTAAATTTGGAACTTGGCCGAAAAGATTTAGATTCTTTTTCCGAATTTAAGTTCTTTTTTAAAAAAAAATAAGAATCTGTAGAAACTTAAAAATTTGAATCTAGATTCGAATTTTATTTATTTATTATTTTTTAAAAAATTTAAATTAATTTTTAATCTTTAATATATATGAATCTAATAATTATTTTATAAAAATAAATATTTTAAAATTTTAAATTTTACTTAAATATTTAAAAATAAATTTAAAAAATAATTGAGCTTAAATTTAAATCCAAATTCAAATTTAAATCTGAATCTGAATTCATTAATAAAACTGGAATCCGAATTTTTTCATTCCTAATTATTACACTTGTTTAGAATGGCTCAATATTTAATAGACTTGCAGTTTAGAATGGCTCGATATTTAATGGACCTGTAGCTGTAGTGCGTGATGCAGATCCAGTTCAATTCCCGTTCTCATAACGTAAAATAATAATAATAATTATTATTATTTAATACATTAATTTAAAATAAAATATTTTAGATATCAGATGTATAAGATAGAAAGATGCTCACTCAGCCCATAAATTCGATATATTTCATTCCTTAAAAGATAAAAAAAAAAGATGATAAATCCAGACAGTGAAGGCTCTTGGATCGAATTTTATTTTTCCTTTCTCTTTTTGTTTTTTGGGAATACAAGATAAACAGGAATTTAAAATTTTGCCTTGGATGCTCTGTCTCCCACCCAAAAATAAAAAATAAAAAGAATTGGTTAAGGTGCTTTAAAATTTGTGCCAAGGATAACAAAATCATATGATTCATATTCATGACTTTTGTCTCTACACATAGCCAGAGAAACGAAATAATTTAAATTCGGAACTTTTATATAATAAGAAAAAGTTTATATACTAATTGAATTATTGTATATTAAAAGTTTATATACCTTTTAATCAAAATAAATTATTCTCTGACTCTCTCCATCAAAAAATTTAAACATTTACAAATTTAGTTAAATTAAAAATTTTAAAGTTGATATTTTGAATCTTACACAATATATTTATTATTTCAAATTAAAAAAATAGTCAATTCTTGATAAATTTTTAATATTTTTAAAAATTAATTAAAAATTATATTTGAAGTTAAAAATAAATAAAATTAATAAATTATATGTAAAAAATAGATTAAAATTATATAAAAAATGTTAAAAATTAATAAAAAAATAAAACTTTTTAGTGTATTTTACTCAAACCAAACGGCGGCTGGCTGTCACTTGATTTCTTTAATCTCGAGATCATCTCAAGCCCTCAAAATGCTCCAAAGGGTGCATCTCAGACACGTATGCGAGTTTGATATGCGCCCATCTCGAACATGTACTGCAAACCCGAAATAACCTTGATGCCAATACTCCTAATAACTTAAATTTTAAAATTTTTTTAAATAGAAATAAAATATTTTCTTAATTTTTAAAAATTCTTTTTTAGTTTTATTCAAACGTCATTAATTATTTTCTAAAATTTAATATTCTTTTTAACTAATAAAAAAGTCGAACAAAAAATGCATTATAAAAAAGTGTATGAAAATTATAAATCGTTATCCACCTTCTTCAACCCTTTTATTAACCAACGAGAACAGAGCAGTTAGCGGATCACAGAAAAAAAAAATTAACGTCAAACGGAGTTCTTGTCGCCACAAAATCTCCTCCACTTTGCCACGTGACTCTAGCATTATCCAAAATATTAAAAAAAAAAACCCTTACCGGTGTCCTTTTAGAAGTGCGCACGTGTGTTTTTCCTTAGACTCGTGTCAGAACCTCGTAATCAATTCCTCGTCTATTTAACGGCGACTAATTGATAAGCATTTTCCATATTCGTCACACAAAACCGAACTTTGTTACAGTGAAAATGCAGTCCGTGAAAGAAACAGCAGCTATCGTTGCAGCCTCTGTCAAGGCTGGCATGGAGAAAACCAAAGGCACTGTTCAGGAGAAGGTCTGATCATCTCTTTCCTTTTCACTTACTTGATTTTCTCAATTTGTCCTTTGTTTATATTTTTACTTTTCAGAAAAAAAATAAAAAAAAATTGAAATTGAAAATCAAATTTTCTCATTTGAGCCTCTGAACATATGTATTTTTACACTTTGGTCCGAATAGACTTAAAACTATGATACCTTTAATCACCTAAATTATAAAATTTTGACCTACATAATTTTTCAATTATAACAATTTGACCCCTACAATGTATTAGTTCTAATCTTTTCAATGGGGGTGCAGGTCGAGAGAATGATGACCCAACGGAGAAGGAAATGGCAACAGAGAAGAAAGAAGAGAGGATAGCTCAAGCCGAGCTCAACAAGCAGGAGGCCCGTGAGCAAAATGCCGGGGTGAATCGAGCGTCCGCAGTTGGTGGGCACAATGCGGATGAACACGGCCGGCCCACGGGGGCGCACATCCGTGACACGGAACTGGGGAACCGGCTGGGCAGGTGACTGAAGGAGTGGTGTGGTGGCACCCGATTTTGGTGCCTATACTTGAGCCGTAGCTTTGGTTGATGATGTACTTGTGCTTGTGCTTGTGTTGTTTCTTGTTTGTAATTTCCTCTAGGTCTTGAAACTTCTCGTTTCTTTGGGTTTTATGTACTTTTACGTTGATCTTTAATTGATTTATAAAAGCAGCGGTTTGTGATATTATGTGAAATATCATAAGTAGCAGTACTAAATCTACGGTGCTCATTCTGTCGTATAATTGTACAACGGTTCAATCACCAATTATCACAATAACTACGGTAATAACTTATTTGTGGTTCTTACATATACTTAGAATGTATTATGTTAGGATTTTTTGCGCTAACATTTTGTATACAAATATTTAAGAATCGTAAAAGATTACATATAATAAATATAAATAATAATTTAACACATAAAGCGTAAAAAATTTATGTGGTTCAATAAATTTATGTTTATAATAAAATTCTAATTTATTTTTATTATTTAATTATTATCATGAACCGTTCAATAATTATAAAGATTAGTAAAAAATATAAAAAATATCTAATAGAGCGAATTCTTTAACATTCTCTTGTATATCAAGTATTCAAACTCTTCTTAAGCTTTTTATTCTTTATTTTATTTTTCTCTTTTGATGCTTACCACTTTAATGACTTTATAAGCTCTAAAACGTTCTTAAAAACTCTATATCGAATTAAAATAAGAGTTTACGCATGAAAGAATATAAAACTAACTTAAAAATGTTAAAAACAACTTAACACAAGAAATTTGACGTTGAGGCACCACGGGCTAACACTGCAACACCCAATTACTGCCAGGCTAGCGCCTCGGCTTAGCTCCCTTGGGGTTGTGGCCCCAAAACTTGGAAATGAATCCGTTGTGCGTTCCAAGTTCCTCATTGCTTCTAGTTTTCTATTTTGTTTCAATTCTCACTCGTCCATTGTATTTTCGACCTCATGTCATCTTTTCGTTAGTTTTGGACTTAAAATCACACTCAAACACAATTTTCAATTACTAAATTTATAACAAATTTAATATGTTAATTTTGAATTGAAATATTATCTTGAATACCCTGAGGTATCACCTAATTTCTGTAAAATCCACAAGTTTAAAAAATAGACAATAATGCTCAACCATTAGGAAATATTCGATTAGAATTAACAGAATTATTGACTAAATTATTCTTTGAAGTAGTTTTTGCCCCTATAAAGCACTATTTTTTTTTAAAAATAATTTTTTAATAATAAGTTAATAATATTTTTCTTTTATTTTTTTATTTTTTGAATTAATAATTTAATAATTAATAAAATATAAACCAGCGGCCAAATGGCCACTAGTTTCAGCTGTTGGCGAATCTAATATACGTATGAGTGTATTAATGTGCAATCATGTCTATTACCTAAATACATATCATATACGAATTTAAATCTAACGGAACCGTAAAACATGAAATAAACACAATAAATAACTATATTAATTACATTAATATATTTAGAAGTTTGAGAACTCACTACAACGTGTAACGTTATACACGTATTTTCTCGGAGTCCGCATGGAGACTAACTCGCGGACAGTTTTAGTCATCAACTCGGTGGGCTTGGTGAGCTAGAGCAGCAGCCCGATATTCAGCCCGAGATTAACTCTTAATCCCCAAAATGGGCAGTATGTATTTTTCATCATTTTCTCCAAAAGGATAAGAAATAGAGAATTTGAAGCAATTCATAATTACTCCAATTGGAAGCATAAAAAAAAATGAAACAATTTTATTTTTCCTCCTTTTTTTCTCTTCTTCTTCCTTTTCTCCTTCTCCATTTCTCTTTGTTTTTCTCTCGAGCAACATTGCCCACACACTCTACAATCTCACTTTCTCCTTCTCTTTATAATAATAATAATAATAATATATTATATAAATAATAATAAAATAATAATATATTATATAATATAAAAAGAAAGATATTTTGATTATTTAACTATTAAATAATCAAAGTGAGAAATAACCACTTTGCCTCTCATGAATAGTTACCAAGTTTATCTCTTAGTGGGTTCTATCAAATCCCACACTTGGGTAAATTCAATTGAGGGTTCACAATATGCTACGTGTCATTATACAATTAGTAAATAATAATTATTAACTAATTGATATATTTAACACTTAAATACAGACACGTACGCATTCCCGTAGTTTTGCTTAATATTGCTGGATTAAATAATTTAATTTGGCATGCTGCTCTAGTGCACAACGGGTACACTCCATATCACGGGACTCCCTAGGTCCTACGCCTAATTCGTCAAATGAAACTATTCTATGAGTCCGTAAGCAATGCCTTATGCACACGTCACGGATATACAAATCAGCACATTGAACCATATAAGCTGAGGTTACAACCCATACGTATAGTTCTTCCGTCATGATATCATGGATGTGCGGGGATATAGATTATCACCATCAAATCCCCAGTGCTCATCCATGTCTTATCTCCAGACTTATATCTCACTGAACAATATACACAAACTCTTTTGTCATATTGTTTAACCCTGGTGGAATTCTTTCTCGGGATAATTGCTTGTGGCCACATGACTTTCTAAAATACAGTCTCGAAGCATCTGGATATCAAACTCTGTATGGGAGCTGACGGATCCCATATCTGTACGCACCGGACTCCATAAGTATCGGACCATACCCAGTGACTGTTGGGTGTTTTTCATAGAGTATGTGATTATACGAGTGTATACGTAATTTCAAAAATTACAATATGCGCAGCGGAAGCATGTTACAAAATACACCCATTTTAACAAATTCAACATATATCATATATATGCATAAGCATAACAATTATACAATTATAAAAAACATGACGAACAACATATATCACATATATGAACAAGTATAACAATTATACAAAATATATATAATGAACAATATTGTACTAAAAACATAATGTAAAATACTCACCTAATGAAGGTAGCTTTACAAATTCTTCAAGTTCTTCAATAATCCATGTGAAGAGCTCACCTTGAAATATATGTTGAACAATTCTAGTCCATAACTTTTGGTGGGATTAAGGAGCTAGAATAGTAACTTAGTGTTTAGAATTTTCAGCACTTGTATTCAAACTCTTTTGAATACAATTTTGTTTCTTAAATGGAGATGGTAAATATTTTCTATACAACTCTTGTATAAATTAAAAATCTTTAACATACAACTCTTGTATATTAATCTTAGAAACAATTTCTACATGATAATTATTTTGAACAACTCTTTGCAAAATAATTATCTTTTTCTTCATTTACATAACATTCATTTTTTGCCATCCATTAAAGAAGGAGATGAAGAGAAGTTTGTTTATTTTTCAACACTTGAAAGAATAAAACTCAAAGAACTCTCTCTTACCTCTCTTCCTTGCCATTGCCAAATTCTTCTCCCAAAATTGAATGAAAATGAATTCAATTGTTTTGCCAAAATTCATTTTATTTATTCAACACTTTGATTAAATAAAAATAAACAAAATGAAGTGCTCCACTAATTTTATTGTTGGTCTCCCATTTAGAATTAATTAAACCAAGCACTAGAATAATGGCCACCAAAATTAATCTTCACCTAACAATTATAATTACTTTAATTATAATTGGTAATTAAATGGCCAACATCTAGGCTCCTCATTGTATTAAAATACAATGCCATGATCTATATATATTATAATATTATCTAATAATATAATAATAATATATGATTTAATTATTCAAAACAAATTTGAACAATTACTTTTTACCTTACTAATTTTTACTACCATGATTAAATGGTAAAAAGATAAAATCAAATCATGTAACAAATTTTGTCATTTGTCAATATTCTATTAATTAAAAATCCTTATTAATTAATTAAGTGATGTACTTAATAATTAAGTATTGACAAATGTACAATCCGAGGGATCCCTAAACAATCGTTCTCTTTTACTGAAATTTATTGGATCGAACTATTCAATCCAATCCGCTACTCCAGTGCACAACGAGTATACTTAATATTGTGAGACCTTCTAGGTCCATACCTAATTTGTCATATAGAGCTCCTCCATACGTCCGTGAACAATGTCCCACACACACGTTACGGATATTACAAATTAGCATGTTAGACCATACAAGTTGAGGTTATTACATATTCGTATAATCCTTCCATCATTTATATCCTTGAAGAGCAGAGATATAGATCATCACCGTCAAATCTCTATTTGCTCAACCATGAACTTATCTCCAGATTTATATTTCATTAAACAATATCCACAAACACTTTTGTGATATTGTTTATTCCTCCAGAATATCTTTTCCGAGGTTTATGCTTGCGGCCACAAGACTTTCTGAAATACAATCTCGGAGCATTAGGATATACAACCCACTCATATGAGCTGATGGATCCCATATCTACGCACACTGAATTCCATGAGCATCAGACCATACCCAGCGACACCCAGCGGTCAGACCATGAAAGGTTTCTGACATGTGTGGAACCAAAGCATAGTGGATCACTCACAAGCCCACCGTGGCGCTCAGGTCAAAGGACCACAAATACTACTCAACTCGGAAGACCCTCCATTGACGGCTTTATGAGATGTCTATTGGATGTCTTCGTGAGTCTGTTCAATATCCAGTCCTTACTGAATACCTGTATCTCTATACGAGCTTCCTACTAAGCTCATGGTTTGCTAAGACTAACTATCTGGACCATCCAGATATAGACATACACTAATCTATATTAAGGGGTTCTATCGATAGACCCGCATCGATGAAATTAGATTAGGAACATTATATTTGAGAACATACTTGCATAATGACATTTCCTAGCACCATCTGCAACTCCTTGCAGCTATGTCGTTACTAATATATTCTTAGGTCATTGTCCCATTTCAGACAAGGCTCTAACTCCTTAGATTTTGCTAACTCTTAGTACCACTAACTCTTAGTGTTTATAACTATTAGCGTTGCTAACTTTTAGCCCTGGTCTAAACTCTTTTAGACTAAATCTGAACTCCTTCAGATCATACAATGTCTAAAACGTTACAAGCATCTTACCATTTAATAAAAATAATATTAATGATTTTATTAGAAATAATAATTGTATAAATACAATCACTATATATTTATACATTATGGGATGGCACGTAAGCACAAATCCCAACAGTGACACCCAGCGGTCACACCATAAAAGGTCTGTGACATGCATGAAACTAAAGTATGATGGATCACTTACAAACCCACCGTGGCACTCAGGTCAAAAAACCACGTATACTACTCAACTCGAGAGAACCTTCCGTTGATGGCTTACATTGGGTGTCTATCGGAGGCTCTCGTGAGTCTGTCCCATATCCAGTCCTAACTGGATACCCATATGTCAATACGAGCTCCAAGCTCATAGTCGGATAGGAACGACCATCTATACCATATAAGTACGACATATGCTGATCTATATATAAAGGTATCCACCGACAAACCTGCATCGGCAAAAATAGATCAAGGACAATAATTCGAGAACATACTTGCACAACTAGCATTTTCTAACACCCGATTATAACTTTTGCAACTATACAGTTATTAGTATATTCTCAGGTCTATGTCCCGTTATAGATAAGGCTCTAACTCTTGAATATGTGGAGTATTATAACTAGTTAACACTTAATTGTGCTAATATTTAGCAATTATATGTCTCAGCATGGCTAAATACGAGCCCTTATCTAAACTCTTTAGATCTGATCCGAACTCTTTTAAATCTATAATGTCTGTAACGTTACATGTATAGTACCATATATATGGGTATTAGCGATTTAATGAGAATGTACACTTGCATAAATACACAAGTATATATACATTCAGGGATGATACGCAAGCACCGACCCTTTATTTATTTTTAATTATTTTTTATAAAAATATTTAATGTTTAGATACATGATAATCTTATTTAGATAAGAGGATAAATATGTTTAGATACAAGAATAAGTGTGTTTGGATATGAGATAAAGGCTGTCTAGATAAAATAGAATTAAAATGATGATATTACCCTTTATCAATTAATTTTAATAGAAAATTTTCTAATAATTGAGCGTTACTGTCTATTTTTTAAACTATTAGATTTTACCTTATTAAGCGATACCTTAGGAATATTCATGATAATATCCCTTTTGAATTTAGTGATAAATTATATAGTTATGAATGACTTTAAGGTAGTATAATGACATATGGCTTGACACTATCAAAAGTTTCATTAGAAATATGTGACCTCAAAATTTGGTCAAAGGGACTTGGGTATCTTTATGATATTAAAAATATCTTTTATGTTTGCTCGATGTTTGTTCAAACAAGTTTATTTTAATTGTACATGGTTTGTAACATTATGATTAATAACTATATCTCTTTGTTAGCAAATCTTTGATTATTGCATTCTTTTTTTAGAAATAAGTGAATCTATTAAAAGTAAAAGTAACAAGAATACAAATTATAATACTTCTAATCAAAAGATTAGAGAAATTACAGGACCACAAGATAATGTTTAACACTGATGTTTAGCCCTACCTCATCTACCCCTTACAATGAGGGCGATACTAATCCCTAAGGAGAAGAATAAACTCTTTCTAAAAAGAGAGAATACAATCCTAAAAATATGGAGTAAACAGAAAAAACCTTACATAAGAGGAGGAGATCCATCCACTGCTAAAACAGATAGATAGATACATCTAAAGACAGTGTACAAAACAAACACCAAAACAAAAGAACCAACTCCTAAAATTCTTAAAATGATGGTCGAAATTTTACATCGTCGATAGTAATGGCTCTTGAAGGCAGTGGTAACAAGACTTCGGGAGAGGGGAGCGATGTTTGGGACTCGGATCTTGCTGTCGAAGACGGTAAACGACTGTACATGGCGAGATGGTGACAAAATAAGTTAGCGAATTTCAGTGAGGAACTGCAAAAAATGGCCGACCAAAGATTAAAGGTGTAGTAGCGTCTGGCTCTATTGTGATCGGTGGAGTAACTTCTCTATAGTAGTCAAAGCAGCTGGACCATAGAGGATCGGCATGGGTCGAGTGGCTTAGTACGGGCTAGGGTTACCAGCAACACCTAAGAAACTTCTCGAAAAAACACCAGGCGACAAAATCACACAAACAAAACATAAAATGCAAAACTAAAGCTTTCCCCGAAAAAGAGAAAAAGAAAGAGAACAAGGCTATTGAAAGAGACTGGAGGTTGGGGGTCAATTAGAGATAAGCCAAAAAGGCTATTCTCCAAAGGGAATAGTGGAAAGATGTGGTGAATCTTTCTTTCTGTTTTGAGAGAAAATTTGCTTAGGGTTTTTTGTTGTGTCGATTATTGCAATTTTGGATCTATTTTTAGTATTAAAAATCCCCTCAATTTTGTAACATAGTGTAGAAGTTTGCTTCAAAAAGTATGTTGCAATTATATATTTTGAATGGGGTCTCCCATTGCCTTACCCTATGAATTAGATATTCCTCTAACCTAAGATATATAGAAAATCATTTACTATTATTATGAAAATTGTCAATTTATGAATTTCTTGGTTCAAAAAATAAAAATAAAAGGGTCAAATTATTTCTTTAAGACTCTTTTCAAATTCGATAAATATTGGTTAATCATATATTTCATTATAGTTTTATGATTTAGAGTATAATTTCTTATTTGATTTTTGTGAATTTCACATTCAAAGTTACAATCGGATCTATTCATTAAAAAAAATCGATTCAGTACATTTCTTATTTATCCATAAATATTATATTATTTTGAATGTGTTTTCGGATCAATTTATATTGATTAACTGCCTCCATTATATTGTTAGCAAATACGGCTAGTTTTGGCTTTGGATGCTACTTTGGTACCGTTATAGTTACAGTTGTTGTTCATCGAGGCTTTAGTCATCAGCTCCTCTATCATCAGGTTACCAACTTCCTTAACCTTTCAGCACTGGGCAACCATTAGTTCCCATACATGATCTTACAACTTTGTGGGGACCTGTATTTTTGATAAATAATCACTCGAGTCTAGCCATTGCTATCCCTTTTGTGAGGAGACACCTATTCTCTCAAAGTTACGGAATATTTTGTCAAGTTCCTTAAAAATAGTTATCTCACACCTTTAGATATTCTCTACTTACCCATGAGTGTTGGTTTTGAGTACAAGTATTCTATCTCAATTTTTAGATTATTATATGATGATTTTTAAAAAAAATAATTTTTATATAAAAATAAAAATAAATAAACTAAATATGACATCTATTATGTCAGAGGTTCGATTGTAAGGAAAGGATCGAAAAGCTTCGATAAGGTTAACTAACTACTTTACTCACTGCACTCGAAAAAGATAACAAACTTACTATAACAACAATCAATCATGTATATGGTTGGATCCTCTCTTGCGTAATATAGTTGTGTTTTCATTTCTTTTGTTGGGTTTATTCTATCTACCCGTTTTACACAATTCACATGATTCAACAAGTAATTGATATTTCATGATTAAAGGTGTATTTATAATAATAATTCTTATATATTATATTAACAATTGAAATACGGTAAAAAAAAAAAATTTATTTGACCGAACTTTTTCCTATACCTATAAATTCTATTAGACCCAGAAATGATGCATAAAAATGATCCTCATAGGAGATATTAGGGAGGGTTACGAGCCGTTCGAGGACGACCTGCACGAAAATATAGTTGCCATACCATTCGATTTCTATTTGTTGGCAACCATTCACTTCCGAATATATATGTTTGTTGTATATTTTTATAACTATAAAGATCCAACTGCCCATTCTCTTTTAAAAATAATTAAAAATAGGTTATGAAACATGAGAAGTAATTTGAAAATTAGCCAAATCTGGCTAAATTTCTTCCCTTCTTCTGTTTACTACCTTCGTGCTAGTGGAGAGAATCAAAGTTTTATCTTTGCTTAGTAGATCAATCATATAAACCTTATTGGTGTCTTCAGAAATGTATTTTTTTGTTTCTCCTATACATAAGCTCGGCATAGTTGTCAAGCTTGACTGAAAGAAGATGGGAATTACAATATTAAATCCATTCAGGAGTACAAGCCACAAAGCTCATGTCACTTCCGAAGCTCAAACAGTCGTTGGGAGTTTTTTCCAAGAGCTTACTTCTCATGGTATCAGTTATCGAACATAAACATTGCCACGGGTTAAACTCATCGTCACAAGACTAACAAGGAAAATGGAAAAGCATAAAATCACCAACTTACACATTTCCAAGAACGAAAAATTACACAAATTGCTAATAACTGAAGCTATTACAGTAGCTTGAAATTGGAAACTAGAGGGCAAAATTTCAGATACCATGATCTTTGTCAGTCACTACGTTGCATTGCACAGTCAACATACAAAACAGAGCTCTGGCTAATACAAGACTGCAAAACAGGCTCAGCAAACCGGGCAGAAAAAAAATTAGAAAACAGTACTCACACTCCCACTTTACGCAACTCAGCAGCCCCATGTGCAAAGTGGCATCTGTCCCCGAAGGTGCAAGATCCCTTGGCAAAATTGTCACACAGCTTAGTCTTATAGTTGTTGCTCGCTGAAGCAGCTGGGGCACCTGGAGCTCCAGCAGCATTCTTTGCATGGCCGGGACCAATTCTTACAATTAGCTCCCTTACCATAGCACTGGCCTGCTTAATCTGCTCAAAAGACCCTTCAAGCTCTATGTTCTTAAGGTTGGGATCTGTCTCATGATCCCGAATGGAAAGCTTGGCCCCTGTTTGCCGACAGATCTGCTTAGAGTTCACACCGCCCTTCCCAATGATGGCCCCAGCTAGGGAAGCATCAACACTGACTTTTGCGGTAGCTGATGCACCAAAGCTAGCATCAGGTCCTGGTGCCTGTGGCTCATATCTACCACCCATACGGCCCGGAGCAGCTCCCATGGCATGAGGATCATCATGCAATGGAGCAATAGGCCTGCCAAGTTCCCATTCACCATGAGCAAAGTGGCATTTGTCACCAAACTTGCAACCTTCAGCAGAACTAAACTTGTTGCACAAGCGGGTTTTAACTGAAGCTGTTGAGGAGCCGTTTGTAGATTGTGGTGGGACAGCCATGTTTCGAGTTGTTGTGGGGACAAGAGGCGGTAGATTCATCATCTGGGCCACGGTGTTGTAACCACCAGGAACATGGTGCAGGAAATGGCAGCTCTCACCAAATGGACAGCCAGCCGTGCTGCAACCCAAAGGAAAACATATATCAGAAATATAACAGCCCCAATTACCAAATTTTTGCAAGCAGGATCCAAAGGCACAGACACCTGGATCCCTAGATCCCTAAATCCCTAAACTATCCCATCAACCCCACCCCTAAAAAGAAATCAAAATTCCTAAAGGAACTGCTCTCAAATGGGGCAAAAAGTATTAAGGGTAATTCATTATGTTAAAATAAAAAGTCATTTATGAAGCTGGTACAACTTTTGACGTAATTTAAAGTCAAGACATAATATTTCTTCTTTCCTAAGACGCCATTTACGAATGCAGGTACAACTCAATTTCATCATATTTTGACAGATAACCTTCTTCATAATACTTACCAACAAAGATTTGGCTCAACAGCAGAAATTATTTAGTACAAACTGGAATAATAAAGATTAGCTAATATCTTAGTCAATTAAAAAAGAAATGAAAGACATATAAGGTACATTATAAATTAGATCAATGAAAAATAAATATCAACATAAACTGCCTTAGCGCCAATTATGCTCTGCCAAACGATGATTATCTTTCTGTACACAGAAAATAAAGTGAATCTCTTTTATATTCAATCTGTTAACTTGATCAGACCAAACCAGCGTATGTACCTGTATAACAGCTATGAATACCCACTTCATTAGTGTACTTCCAAAATTTTATCTTATAGCTTACTTATTAAAGAATTTATAAACATTAAGAAAAAAAACAAAGTGAAAAGATTTGAACCTGAAAAACTTGGTGCATGGCTTCGATTTGCTTCCTACACCAGTTGATAAAGAGTCTGTTTCTGTTGCAAAACATTAATTACTTCTTCTTAGTTAGAATTTCTATATATTCTTTGTAAAATTATTATCGAATATATATTAATCATTAAATTCTTAAAATACATAACATGATTTTTTTCCTTTATAAAGTATGTCCATTCATTAAAGACTTTTAAGACTATTCCAATCTGTAAATCAATGAGATCTATAATTGGTATAAATCAATTATATTACATCTGGTACTCAATTCTCTTCATATTAAAGCACAAATGTTAAACTTTTTAAATTTCATCTTCAAAAGACACCGAATTTTTCTTTTAATTAAAACAATCCCACATTTAGACCCAAAAAAAAAAACCCACTAACAAAAACTCACAAGTAACTTTAAACAACTAAATATTCACCATATAAGATTCAAGCTAATCCTTTAATTCTTTTAACACCAAAATTAAACAACAAACACAGTCTTTATAACAAGCTAAAAAAATCATGCTAAAGTAAAAAAAAAAAAAGGGCAAACGATAATACATAAACCAAAAGGAAATCAAAGAAACGAACCGCGCTTGGGTTTCTTGAAGGCGCCATTAGCGTTGACACCAGCTTCAGGCTTCACTCTTTTTCGATTATCCATTTAGATCCGGATCCAAGGAAGCAAATTTACAAAAACAAGCTCTTATTTCTACACACCCAGATGAAGAAACCGTACTAAAATCCAACGAATCTGAAGTATTTGCTAAGAGATTAGACAGAGAGTGGCAAAAACCCTAACCCTAATTGAAGGGTTTACGGAAGCTAAGAAGAGGAGGCGAAAGTGATAACGAGAAAATGTCGAAGCGTTAAAAAAAAATATAAAGGAGAAAATAATTGTATTTATTTTGATGTAATAATTAGTTTGATGATTAATTAGTTAATTAATTTTTCCTAATTAGGGTTTTAATGAAGTTGATTGTTTTACTTGGATTCCGACACGGTCAAGCCCCTCACGTGCGTCAGCTTGTGTGTTTTGGACAAATCGATTACGTAATCCTTAAGTTTGATCTAACGTGCGTTTCTCAACATTGCATGGTGATTGTTTACCGCAACGGTAACTACTTTTCTTATGCATATTTCTCCGATTTAGAGATGGAGAATTCAAACACCAGCAATGTAATTATTTATGAAAAAAAATTCTTATTTCAATTTTAATAAATTCTAATCGTTATACTAATAATTGTAATATATGTAATACTTATGATTAAAAAAAAAATATTACTTGATGGTTGTGGGCATATCATTAATTAAAAAAAGTCGAAACCCTAATCCTTAATTGCTTACATTTTGACATAAGCAAAGGCTAAGACCTTTTATAAATCATATAAGTGGGATTTTTTTTTTTTGATACATAGAGAAAGAGAGAATCTAATTTATGACTTCAAAAATGCACTACAAACATTTAAATCATTGAGATTATTTTAAATAAATGCATATAAGTGAGATTTTATCGTTAGAAGTAATCAACTTTTAGTGACATTGCTACAATAATGATTAACAATCATGGTCAAACTATAAAAGTAATAATAGTTCATAATTATCGTCAAAATATTAATAAAAATATTTGTATTAACAGGTTAATAATATATTTATTTTTAATTTAATAAAGATTTGAGTTCAAATATTCTCTCTCATATAAAAATAATAATAATATAAAAAAAAAGTGGCAGAATTTTTGTCACTTTTTCTATGTAATTATGCACAAATTTTGATTTTGCAAGCCAATGTAAAGATTTTATTTCAGTTCTATAGGTTCTTAGGCAAACTAGTATTGATTAAAAGTGGTTTAAACTTAAAATTAATAAGAGAATTCGCACTCTAGTTATAATAACATATAACAAAAAAAAGCAATTGAAAAATATGGCGAAATTACTACCTCTTCAAAATTGGATGAAGTGTAATTATCCACAGCATTTTGTAAGCTAATCTGGAGATTTAAAACTAGTTCTATGAATTTGTAAACACTTTAAAATCGACCAAACATAATTTGAAGTTCAAAATGGCATAATAACAATTTAAAATATAAATATGATAAAATGTAAAAAAAAAAAATTGGGAATACAGCATATAAGATAAAAGTAATTAAAATTTGAATTCCTGCCACATTTTTTTTAATATTATAACAATTCACTAAAATTTACAATAAAAAATCTACCAAAACATATAAAAATGACATATGTTGACTTACAAATTTAAACTCAAGAAAAGTCAATTTATCGAGATATATAATAAAAATATCTATGAGGTAAAGCCTACAAATTTAGATATAAAAAAATAATCAAATCTATACAATGGTATTTATTGAGGTGTAGTCTACAAATGAGATAAGAAAAATCAAATTTATTTTATTAAAAATAAAAAAATATATTCATATCAAGAGGACTCAAACCTTAACTCCAAAGCTACTCACCATTTAGTAGGCAAATTTCTACTACATTTAAGATTAAAATAAACTAAAATCCCACCACATTTTGTAGGCAAATTTGAAGATCTTATACCAATTCTATAAGTTGTTAAACCAATTAAATTTGAGAAAATATTATTCCAACTTTAAAATAATGAAAGAATTTACACTCTAATTATATATATATTTATAATTTAGTAAATTATGTAGTTCAATATATAATAAGTAATTATGACACATATAACTATTTAATAAATTTATAATTTTTTATAATTTTTATACAATTTTTAATGTATTACAAAATTTTATCGTATGTCCAAAAACTCACCGTATAACGAATTACATAACTCACTAAATTATTTCTTTATAAATTATTTCTTTATATGTGTATATAAGATAAATTTATTTTTAAAAAGGTGGCAGAATTCTCACCACTTCCATGTATCAAATTTGATGCTTTAGATCAGTTCCATGTACTATTAGACACATCAAAGTCGATACGATCTTGCAAATGCAACACTATAAACTTTTATGATCCTTTTATTGTTAAGATAAAATAATTACAGAAGAGATCAGCATGAATATGAAGACATGTACTTATTTTCCTTTTGTTAATGAAACAATTAAATACAAAAACCTATAATAATAAACCAGAAGAACCTATTAAATTCTAGCTATATACAGTGTTGAATCACCAATTTATAAACAAATCCTAAATTTCGGCTGATAAAGACGCCTAAAATGCTCAGAAAATCTCTACATCCACCATAATCTCATCTTACTTTACGTTTCCCTTCACGAATAACCGCAGCTCTTGCTTCAGTACTGTCATTCTCAGGTGAAGCTCCCTGTACTGACTGTTCGGGTAAAACCAAGCCACGGTTCCTGGACAGCTTTCTAATTGGCATCGTTGTAGATGCTATTGCTTGAGATTCATGATTCACTCGATCAGGTTCACAACTACTTGATGTGTTTACTTCATTTCTATGTGGCATCAGCTCCATTCCCACGTCAACACAGTTTATCATCAACTGTAAGTTTCCATAAAACTTTAGAAATGAATCACAGCAGAATCAAGAATTTGCAAAAGATGTATGATGAACCACAGAAAATATAGATCAGGAAATCAGGAAATGCGAGTAAACAAAATACAGCTGCAAGGACCTCTTGCTGATATTCTTTAATATGTTCAAGTAGGGCATGGAATTCGCTGTACCTTCCAATCTTTGAAGTCAAATCTGAAGACAAAGTGGTGGTAAGCAACCTCTTTAGAAGCAATGGCATTGGCAGCAGGAGCATTCTTTGGTGCTGAAAAGGGGACAAAGTTGTCTACAAGATTTCAATAAATAATGACCAAGAGAAGAACGTAAGACAGAGACAAAAGAAAGGCATTTGGAGAGGATCTTACAAACTAAATGACAACCTTTCTCATCCACTTTTATTTCAGCCCGTCCATCCTTAACTAAAAATGATAGGGTGAATAAATTTTCCACCGTCTGTGCAAAAGAATTTCTGTTCAATACTAAATTCTCAAGTCTGACTGTTCTGTTTTTCCTCAAGATAGTAAACATGGTTAACATGTTTTTATCAGTATCTATTCTTTCTCCCATAACAGTATCATCGACCTGCATAAAAGTTGCAGAAATTACCAGACACATGTTACCAAATGGAACAATTAAACGAGTTTGCATAACAAACATTCAAGAAATATATACCCTAATAAACTAATCAAAATACATATGCACTACTGATATTTGAATTAAGAAACTCTTACCTCTATGGGCTGAGCATTTTCTGTCGGTCTTACACGTTTTCTATGAACAGAAACTTTCCGTTGCTTTAACTCGTCATTCATGGGCCCAATCCTGGAGAAAGAACAAAAGTTAATATCAAGTTATACAAAGAATCTGAAACATATACAATGTAGAAAAAGAAGAACAGTTAAATTGCCATTACATGGTACAGCATCCCAGATTGGTGCCAAATACACGCGGGACAGCAACTCCAATGTCGGCCCAAGCAATTGAGGTCCTGCCATCCTCCCTGCTACTACTCGGTCCACTTTGTTGCCCAAAGTCTCTAATAATACAGGAGACAAAATCTGAAACATTTATTCCACCATTGTTTTGTGCCTGGACAGACGTTACTATGGCGCTTGTAATGTCCAACAGAGTCTCTGCATCTGCTACTTGCTCCCTTGGTTTCTGTACTGAAAATTAGATAAAAGGGATATAAAGCAGTACATAGAAAAAAAGAGAGTTTGTAAACAAACACTGTACTAATATGTAAAGCAAGAAACCTCTTGGCATTTGCACCGGCACTCTTCAACTAGAATATAAAGTAATAAAACAAATATAATGAAATATCTAAAGTGAACCTCTAAAACCTAATTATACAACAACTTTCGCTTCTGGCGTGATTAAATCGAGCAAGATCATTATAAAAAAAAAGGTCAAATTCCACAACAAAGAGAAGTAAAATAACTATCCCTTTTAAGAAAAATTATAGTTCTAAAAAACTAATTACAAGCTTCAACAATATTGTAAATAAGCAATCACGTTATAGTAAAAAAAAATTATAAATACCCTGCTGATACAAGTTGTCCAATTGATCAATGATCATGTTAAACTTATTAGAATCAGCACTTGACATCTCCTCTCTTTCATCTGCCAAAAAAAAAAAAATCCCAAATTTAGCCCAAAAAATAATAATAAAATAAAATAAAACAAAAAAATTTAAACAGAGGAGGTACCAATAATGAGAGATTTTACAGAGCGGTAGCGAGAACGAAGGACTCTACGAGCAGCCATGTCTTGATCATACTCATCAGTATTCTCGGCTTCTCCTGTTCCTGTAAAGTTTCTACTTTTACTATTACTACTGCTACCCAATTCGCGTGTTAAGTTTTGAACCATGACTATTTTCTCGAGACCAAAAAAGAAAAAAGAAAAGAGAGATTGAAGAATCAGGGAAAGTGATTAATCGGGAACTTGTTTTAGGGGATTTAATTGTGAAGTTATTGAAGGGTTTATTTGACTTTGGGTGAGAGATTTGAAACCCTAGAATTGGAATTGAAGAACCCTAATTTGAGATTTTAAAGAGAACTTTTTCCCTCTCTTATACGTAGTCAGAACTCTGCTCTGTTTGCTTGTAGATCAATCTTCCTGCGGGATTCCGATTCTTTTTTTTTTTTTCCCTTTTTTTTCTAATAAAATAAAATAATTATATAAAAAGCAGCAGCAATGAAGATGGTGAGTATTACGACTTATGATTCTTTCTTAAATTACATTTTTAAGAATTCTTTAATCCATTGGGCTTATATTTAGATAAAGCCTAACTAAGGGTACAAAGCCCAATTTAAAATAAATAATCTTAAAGGTTTCATTTAAGTGACAAAACAAATAAACATGGGTTGAGATTAGAATGAGACCCACAATTAAGTGGAAATACAGAATTACCCTTAAATCAAACAAAACAATCCAACTCCAATTGAAAATTTGAGTTACTTCCTCTTGTTTTTTCAATAAGAAAAGAAAAACACTTAGAAAGTTGAATAAGGTTTGAATTCAATCCTTCTTATGACTTATGACTTTTTACTTTATAATTATTTTATTTATATAAGAATTTTTACTATTAACAAAATTAAGTTTTAATATAAAAGAATTATCAAGCTAATCAAAAGAGATTAAAATACTAATAAATATTTTTTTATAATTAATGACTAAGCACTACATAAGCATACTATTTTAATTAACTAAAATCATCAAGTTTTTAGCACAACAAATTGAACCCTAAAGCACTCTTGAGAATTTGCGAAATCTTGAAAGAACTTACCAACCTAAATTAGATATTCTTGTTTGAAACACTTTTCACACACAACACTAAATCTTTGGTTTAGATACTAACTTTAGCGTCATAATATTTTTATTTGTAAGAGGACGATCCTGTTTTGAAAAAAAACGCTTTTCTCGAGGTTTCATCGAAAACTCAAGAGCGCGGAAGTAATTTTTGGGGATTTCAAAAACTGGAAATTTCAATGGCGCCGTCTGTAGGAACAGTTGGTAAAAACTTTCTCAACATTAAAAAATAAACCATACTTGCAGATTCCAAACCATCCATCAAGAAAAGATAACCGTGACTTCACAACATAGAAATCAAACTAACCTCGAAAATCTATCATAAATATCGCTTTGCGATGAAATTTCTTTCGGAGCAACTACTTTCCTAGTGATAATCTAGAAAATTGATAACTATTGCAATGAGAACCTAGAACTTTGAGATAAAATCATGCTTATGTAAGGAGATGGAGATGATGGGAACTAAGAAGAAAACTTGGATCAATTCCTAGCAAATCCACACACTCTATTGATAGTGACCCAGGCTTCCAAAAAAGTCATCAAAAGGACAACACTAAATACCACACCTATCCGAGAACCAAACTTGGAAGCCTCTTGAGTAGAAGACAAAGAGGACATAAAGACTTCCATCTTGAGTGAAGTTGAAAATATATACGCTCGAAAGAACAAAGATGATAGCTCAAAAAATATTACCTTAATAACTAGAAGGATGACATTACCTTAACAACTAGAACTCATTCACATACGCCACAAGGCTAGCCCCGAGACCAACATCCCAAGTTTTCATCTGTTTGATGAAATTGGCAACCTTAAAGAACGCATCTTTCACTCCAACGTACAAATGATTATGCATGTATTCGACAGGACATTAAAATGTATCGTCTTTCTATCAAGCCTGAAAGAATATGTTCAGGTTTGGTTCCGAAACTTAGAGCAGAACTCTATCTCTTCATTTAAAAATCTCACCGAGCAATTCATTAAGCAATACCTACAGAACAGGAAGACCACCTCTGACTTATTTTCCATAAGTCAAGAAAAGAATGAATCATCCAAGACTTCATTTACCGTTTTAATAAGAAGTTGAGTGGACTTGGAAGTTACGATGAAATAGCAGCACATGCTTACAAAAAGGCCATTAGGCCATCCACTATTTATTAGAAAGATCTAATTCGAAAAAGCTTTACCTTCTTCAAATTGATCAATCTAAAGTCCATTCAATTGATAAAAATGGAAGAAGCTACAGTACCTATAAAAAGGAAGCTTCCATAATAACTATAAAAGATGCTGAAAAATTGTCACAGAAAACAGAGCATAAAACGAACACATAATAGGGAAAGTGCTCTAATTTCCAAGAAGGCGAGGCAAGGAACAAAAGTCTTCGACAACTACTAGAATCATTAATTTCAATCAATACTCCTACAGAGCAAATATGGATAAACTTGAAATATACTAGGATCTTTTAGACTACATCACCTATACCTACCTCAATGGAATGGCCCAAAATCAGGTTTCCTAAGAAAACCCATGTCTTTGTTAACGATGGAACGCCACATAGTTAGGTTCTCTAAAAAAACCTATGTCTTTCTTAGCGATGGAACCACCCAGAAAATCGTTCCCTAAGAAAACCTATGTCTTTCTCAGCGATGGAACCACTTAAAAAATCGTTCCTTAAGAAAACCTATCTCTCTTAGCGATGGAGCGCCACATAATTAAGTCCCTTAAGAAAACTTATATCTTTCTTAGCAATGGAACTCTACAGAAACAAGTTCCCTAAGAAAACCTATGTCTTTCTTAGTGATTGAATCATTAAGAAACTTGTTCGCTAAGAAAACCTGTCTTTCTTAATAATAGAACGACACAAAATTAATTTCCCTAAAAAAAAAAACTAAGATTTTCTTAGATATGGAACCAAGTTCCATAATAGAACCTTGGATTTCCTAATGATGGAATCACCCACACAAGAATTTTCCTCAAAAGGATTCTAAAACCTCCCTAAAGAAAGAACAAGGAACCAGAAAATGATCAAAAAAAATTTTTGTTGAAGAATTTTCAACTTTGACAAAGAAAATTGTATCTATTTTCTACAAGCAAATAGATACAAGTTTTAACACAGAAAAGGCTCAGATGCAATATAAACAGATAAAAAAAAATCAAGTATTTTATTCATGATTGTTCTATAAGTACAATTAGATACCAGTACTTGAAAATGAAATACAACAAAAAAGAAAATGAGATGACACTCATGAGAGTTAGGTGGGAACTTCACCACATTTGGGTCTTAATCTGTTGCTTTCTCTCTCTTTGAATCATAGTTGAATAGATGATGATCGTTGTTTAAATGCCTAGTAGACTAACCTTTATAAAAGCCACAGGAAGCGGCCACATCTATTAGGACCAAACTATAGGCTAAATGACCTTCTAGCAATAGCAACCCTTACCTCAATTAAAAAACCTCATTTGTAATAGTTAGCTTACGCTACCAAACTACATCAGAAGTCAACTTCTCAGATCGAATGAAAGCCTGCTCTCTCTGTAGTTCTTCTATAGTATGATGAATGTTATTAACTGCCTTCTTTAACTGGGAAGCATGATCCTCCGCCATCTTCAGATGAACCGTGCCTGAAGTCACACGATCTATTACTTCTTTTAAATCTTGGTACTTCTTCAGTAACTCTGAATTTAGCGTTGACAGATGTTCCTGGAAACGTCCCTTCATAGTCACCCAAGAAGCTTCCTTACGTCGAAACTCTTCTAGTTTGGCCTCTAAGATCGACTTTCCTTGGAGAATTTTATCCAACTTTCCTTCCAGAAAGGACACCCTCCTCTTACTCTGATAAAGATCATTCTAGATCCGAGAGCATTCATTCACAGACTCCTCCCTAGCTCTCTTCATATCTTCCAACTCTTTAGATAAACTCCCCACCCGCACTGAAGATGAAAATGAAAGTGATGATTATTCTATAGTGTATGCATGTGAGTTTATGTGTTCAGCATTTCTAAACATGTATCTCATACAATATTTATAGTAGCGGAAGCTGAAAATCTAATTTTCTATTTGATAAACACAATAAAATTTTTATATTATCAGATAAATGAAATTACAAGGATTGATAGAGAAATCACTTTAACAAGCCTTTTGAATATTTAGTCGGAATTCCCTCCTTAAAGTAAATTTGTTTCTAATTCTAGCACTCAAATTTGTGGGCTAGGGTGGGCTAGAATAACAGCTTGATTCCAGCAAAGGTTTAATACTTTAATCCCTACTTTAACTTTTAAACAAGATGATTAACACTTAAACCAAATCTTAACTACAAAGCTATCAATGTTTTTGCTTTGTTTCAACACTTGAAGCACAAAACAATTTTAGCCTTTGTACATTTTGTTGCCGGCTGTTAAAAAGAAAGAAGATGAAATATTTATTTTCTCAAAACACTTAACCAATACTTGGAGAAGCACTTTCTTATTTCTCTCAAGACTTGGCCGAGACACACACTTAACTAAAATGAGCAAATTTGCTTTATCTATTTACT
Source organism: Ailanthus altissimus (assembly GCA_946807835.1). NCBI lineage: Eukaryota > Viridiplantae > Streptophyta > Magnoliopsida > Sapindales > Simaroubaceae > Ailanthus > Ailanthus altissimus. The sequence goes on from OX327709.1 coordinate 1,748,991, forward strand.
TCATCATTTTCCTTCCAGTAATACAAGCATTGACCCACCAAAGTATGACAACACTTGCCTAGACCATTTGCTTTTGTTTTGTTTTATTTGTTACAATCAACAAATAAAATAAACACATGCAAGATGTGTATGCCAAACCAAAGTAAAAGAATGAAGAAATAATTTTCAATACTTACAAATTTTGGCCTTTATATTTGCCATGCCCATGCTTTAGTATTTTTTGTAATTATTTAAACAGTTTAAATAATCAAACACATGCATAAATGAATTCTTAATTCACAAAAATTGTAAGCCACTTATTTAATAAATAATTATTTTTTGACTTGTAAAATAATAATATCAAATATATCTTATTATTATTTTATTCAAAAAATAATTTTATAAATAAAATTATGATTTTATTTGTCCAACAAGTAAGATAATTTTGGTAATTTTTAAGTAAAATAATAAGTGACCTACAATTTACCACGTGTCATTACCTGTTGGTCAACAATTATTATTAATTGATTGATGTACTTAATACTTAAGTCTGAACACGTACCTATCCCGAAGGATACTAAAACAAATGCCTGATCTATTGGAATTTACTATACTAAACTATTCAATTCGGCACGCTGCCCTAGTGCACAACAAGTACACTTCATATTACGGAACTCTCTAGGTTCACGCTTGATTTGCAAACAAAATTATTCCATGAGTCCGTGATTAATGCTTCACGCATACATCACAGATATTATAAATTAGTGTGTTAGACCATACAAGTTGAGGTCATAGTGCATACGTATAACCTTTTCACCAATTATATCCTGAAAAAGCTCATTTGCTCATCTGTAAACTTATCTCCGGAAACGTATCTCAATAAATAATACACGCAAACACTTTTGTGATATTGTTTAACCATATGAAAAACTTTTTTTCGGAGTTTATTGCTTATGGCTATAAGATTTTTTAAGATATAGTTTCAGAGCATCTGGATATATAACTCACCCATGTGAGCTGACAAATCTCATATATGTCCACACTAAACTCTATGAGCATCGGACCATACTTAACAACACATAGCGGTCGGATCATGAAAGGTCTCTAACATACATGGAACTAAAGTATAGTGGATCACTCACAAGGTCACTATGACACTCAGGTCAAAGTACCACGAATACTACTCAACTCGAGAGGACCTATCATTGACGACTTTATGGGATGTCTATTTGGGTCCTTATTGAGTCTGTTCAGTATTCAGTTCTCACTAAATACCCATATGCTATACAAGCTTTTTGTTAAGCTCATAGTCAATTAAGAACAACCATCTGAACCATCCAGATATAGTCATACACTGATATATAAAAATGAGTTTCACCGATAAACCTGCATCGGTGAATTAGACCACGAACATTATGTTTGAGAATAGAATTGCGTAATAATATTTTTTAGCACATATTGCAACTCATTACAACTATGTTATTACTAGTGTACTCTCAGGTCTTTATTTCGTTACAAACAATGCTCTAACTTTTTACATTTCACTGATTATTATAACTTGCTAACTTTTTAATATTTATAATTATCAGCAATGCTAACTTTTAGTATTGATATAAACTTCTTTAAATCAGATGTAAGCTCCTTAAAATCATATAATATCTGTAGCGTTACAAGTATTGTATCATTTAATTAATATAATTAATAATTTAATAAAATATGCATTATATAAATATTACAAAATTAAAAATTCATATAATTTATGATGACACGTGAGTACAAATCTCAATAAAAAAAATTTGTCTGAGCTTTCTCCAATTCTCCCGAAGCTTCTTGTTCTTTTCTAATAGCATCATGATGTTTGATCGGTAGATCAGATTCTTTTCTTTTAATAAGTCCTCTTTCTCGATAGGCATTTGATTTTAGCATCAGCTTTCTGAGCTTCATGCCTGAAGCTCCAGCCATAAATTGGCTACCCTGAACAACCTACATAAAAATAAATAAGTTAAAAAGATGACAAAGAGATTTAGACTCACACAATAGAAAAGGAAGATAACTTACCGCTACCAATGATGACGTATTATTTTAGACCAGACTTTTGCACTAATTCCAGAAGGCATAATATCTAGGTCAACTTGACTAAACAGCTGACCCAAAATAGCTGCAGAGCTCTCCCCATCCAAACAAAGAATTGTAATTTCCCATATATATATTACCCGATTCCTTTCTTGATGAATCGAGGTGCAAAATCATCAACCCCGACTGAATGCTTAAAATGGAAACTTCCTTGCGATCTTCCTCTTCTCGTTCCCACTCCTTCAGTGGGGGCAGCTTCCTCTGAATTTGAATCTAAAATCCCGTAGACTAAGAGATTCTCTGCAAAAGTGGAAACTACTAAGAGTCGGAACCTCAGAAAAAAAAAAATAAACGAAAAAACTACCTGAAGTATAAGGGTTTGGCACGACACCATCTGTTGCTTCAGATAGTGGCTTCAAATCCTCCAGAGAGTCATCTCAGAACCCTATACTTTCTTGATGCTCCTGAGGAGCCTCTAGTGGGACGGATGTCTCATGAAACATTCCTCTTTCCTTCTGAAGATGTTCCGCGGTAGTAGGAGCCTTAGAAACCTCATCTTCAGGGACCATCTCCCCTTATACAGATGAATTGTGTCTCAGGGGAACCTCTGAGACTAGAACTGTGACTGGAGAAACCTTTGGAGCTGGAGTCTCCACTGGAGGAACCTTTGAAATACTGGTATCCTAGATTCTTAGGCATTACCAAATGATTTTTGCCTCTACTAGCGGCCTTTTTGCTGGAGCTTCAAAACAAGCGGTAAGACCTTTTCTCTTTGTCTTTGGCTTCTTATGGGGAAAAAAGTTCACCAAAACATCAAGAAGCTCTTCCATGAATGATTGAAGAGCTGTAAAGTCAAAACAAAAAAGAGAAATTAGATATAAGAAATGAATCAACCAAGGAAATAAAAATTCTTTAGAAGAAGGATAACATATCACATTTTTCCTCGTGGCCCAAAGGTTCCTAAATCGTTAGAACCTCCTAAGGAATAGCAGGCCCTGATAGTTCCAAGTACGAAACTGGTTTCGCTAGGATAGCGCCACTCAACTTTGACCAGCTTCCATACGACAGCTTGGTAAAGTAAAGTCCAAAACTTTACTTTCAGAAGAAACCTAGATGGACTTCTCACAAGATACTATCAATAAAAGGAAAGAAAAAGTCAAAACAATAAATCATTTAAAGAATCCGGACTTAAGAGAAAGGAAAGTCAGAAACTTACTGATGTCCGAAGAGAATTTCCAGTAAGAGTAGGATACATAGATATTTCCTCCTTCGGGGGTTCCATCAAAAAACAGGTCAGCTTCTGGAAGAAACTCTAAACATGTCACCTTGTAAAAGAACCCGTAGATGTCAAAAGGAGGAGTTCCAACTCTGTTGCTCAGATCATGAAGGGTTAGTGTCCATAATCTGTCCTCTTGAGTAAAGGCACATGGAAAAAAAAAATTAACCCTAGTCAAATTTTAGAATTTATCTAAGGTTGAAGGTTTATAAATGTGTTCATGATTCATAGGACTATCCTAAAAGAACTTTTTTAGGAATCGTTCCCTCCCTAGAATTAGAGAAAACAAAAGGGTAGTCTTGTAGTCAAAGGTCATAAAGGAAGTATTGACTTCAAAGATGAGCCATGTTTGTTTTCAATCACCACAAACGATGGTGGCACTCTCTTTGAAACTAGATTGTTTCCTCCTCGAACTTCTCGAATAGTCTCTTCCCTCCTTTTGGTTAGAAGAAGAAATTCTGTTTCGGGCATCTGAGATTGTAAGTGATAAAAACATCATAACAAGTCAGACAATACGGGGGATTCAACATATGATTCAAAAATGATACATCCTGTAAAAGATAGAATACATTTGGATGTATTTGAAGAGGAGAAAGACTAGTGACATGGAGAAATTCAAGAATGAAGAGTGGAATAAGAAACTTAAAACATTTTAGGTGTTCTCGAAACAAGGGAAGCTCTCCCTCAAGTACGATTTTTGTTGCCCTATAGAGGTCCCCACGAGGAAGAACTTTAATCTTAAAGGATGGAGAATTCTTTCTTAAGGTCCTTAATCGAAATATTGTTAATTTCTTTTCCCATTTTTTGAATCAAACGAAAGAGTTAGATTCTTTTTTCAACAAGAGCATAAAAGGGAAATTTTTTTGAAATTAGGTATGGAATTAAGACAAACAATTCCTACTTTAAATACTGAGATAAGTAAAAAAGTGGACGTGTCCACTTAAACTGGAAAAGGAACATTTTTTTTATCTTTTTTTTTTTTTTTTTTGAGTGTTACAACACACATACTTATAAATTGTCAATATGTGAAATTAAACTTTTGACTTAGGTGAGCATCAAGAGGGGCTGTCAATTAGACTAGCACTCTCTGCTCATCTTTTCTTTTTTTCTTATTAGGTCGTTTCTTGCAAAATTCGTAATTAAAAAAGTAGGATAGACAAGAATTTTTTAAATTAAAGATATGACGATTTCTAATTAGTTCTTACATTTATTTAAAGTAAAGAAGTGCATTCAAAGATTTTTTTTTTTGGTATTAAATACGTTCACTCCTTCACTTGAGAAGACATCTATTTAGCTTATATTTAGACAAAACACAACTAAATGTGCAAGGCTTAATTTAAGGTAAATACTTTTAAAGGTTGATTTAAAGACTTCATTTAAGTAACAAAACAAATAAGCCCATAGGTTGAGAATAGAAAGAGAAACCCACAATTGAGCGAAAATATAAAATTATCCTTGATCAAACGGAACAATTTGAATTTGACTCCATTTAAAAATTCGAGTTTAACCCAACTTACTTCCTCGTAATCTTTTAATAAAAAAAAGAAAAGAATACATATAAAAGTTGGATAAAGTTTAAATTCAATCCTTCTTATAACTTGTTGCTTTTTTATTTATGATTATTTTATTTACGTAATAATTCTTACTATTAACAAAGTTAATTTCTAATAAAAAAAATTATTGAGCTAGTCAAACGAGATTAAAATACAGAAATAATCTTTTTATGATTAATGATTAAGCATTATAAAAACATATTATTCTCATTAACTAAGATCATCAAAGTTTTTAGCACAACAAATTAAATCTTAAAGCACTCTTGAAAATTTGTAAAATCTTAAGAAAACTTACCAACATAAATCAAATACTCTTGCTTGAAACACTCTCCACACTATACTTAATCTTTGGTTTAAATACTGATTAAAGCTTCAAAGTGCTCTTCTTTGTAAGAGGCGATCTTATTTTGAGAAGAAAAACTTTTCTCAAAGTTTCATCGAAAACTTAAGGGCACAGAAGTAATTTTTAAAGGCTTTAGAAATCAGAACCTTCAATACATGCCCGTATTGAATATGAGTAGTAAAAAGAAGTTTACCACAATTTACCACATAAGGATAATAGACGCCATTAATTTACCACAAGAAATTGCAAAGAAGTTTATTAGACTCGAGTAAAATACCGGGTTGATATGGACACTAGAAATTTCATATTCATATTCACATCCAGATTAGTAAGTGAATAATGCAAGAAACGAAGCGAGTGAAAGACAGATGAAATTGGTAAGATCATCAATCACTAATTTCCATTCCTAAACTTCTAATTTTATTTTTTTTTCCCGGTCATATTTGAGGGAATTGTGCCCAAATCTCTATATCAGCTGACTACCTAACTAACAAAAATTAGCACAAATTTCCCAATAATTAATTAATTACAAAATTTTCTGATTACAATTTGTATCCCCCTTGGTCACATCCCCATCATGCAGACTCACCCTCAGATCCTCCATCCCAAACATTTTAGCTCCCACAGGCACATCCTGCAAAAACATGCCCTTTTCAGATGGCTTCCAGTACACTGACTTACCCCGAGAGCACTACTAAAATGCCCATGCCGGACAATTCCTCGTCAAACCCCTTGCCGCAAGAATCCTCCTGTTCTCCAACAATCATTTACGCTGGTTTAACCCACAATATTACAAAACTTAGGTTCTGTTGTTGACCTATCCAATGTCAGTGTACTCGGGCAAAATTGAACAGTCTTCGAGACCCGAAATTAGGTCAGGGAAATAATCATGAGGAACTGTTTCAGAGAACTCTGTTTCCAATGAAAGCTGCTTGTCCATGCAGATACTACTAACCATATCTTCTAACCAACTGTCCTCCATGATTGGTGGGGTCAAATCAAACCTTAAATTGGGATCTTTTCCCACAACTGTTGGCATTGGTTGGAATAGTGGCTCAGGAGAAGCGTGTCGAATGTCAACATGCTCGGTTGAGGATTTTTTGAGCTTTGATTTAGGAGGCTTCGTTGAGTTGGTAGAAGAGAGCTTGTGCTTTCCCAAGGACTGAGGTTTTGAAACTGAACGCAATATAGGATCATTTGCTAGGAAAGCAGATGAAGCCCAACCCATGCTGTCTTCAATGCAAGCTCTTGCAGCATCCCTGATTACAGTGTCAAATCAGTGATCCATAAATATTATCCAAGCACATCATAGTGATAAATAATTCTCCAAAAGCAATTATCATTGTGTTAGTGAGAGTTTTCTGATTCATCATCGACAGGTAGTGTTTTGATAGCCTCTTCCCATGCATTTTTGGACAATGAAAATATTAAGTGCACAGTTCATGTGCAATTTTCATGTGATAGTGTCACAGTGCAAGAGAACAGGGCCCTAAGGCTTCTAACATGCAAGGGGATGTATCAAGAGTAAACAATATCGTTGGATCCCTTCCTATAAGTTAAAAGCTTTTGAGATTAGCATTGTTTCAACAGAAGCCAGGACCTCTCACTTAAAGAGGTACTGACCCCAAGGCCTTTCACAATCGTGCTGCTAATAGACACAAACAGGTTGGTAACAGCCTAAAATAAAAAATAAACCACCAAATCACTGAACTTTCATGGTTTCATTGTCGTACCTCAAACGGTTTTCAGCCACAATTTGTGAATCCCTTAGATGGTGATCTTCTCCAGTAGATTTGTTTACAGATGACCGAGGAACTGAGACACATATTGATAAGTTGATAAGAGGTGGGAATGATATTGTGGAGTCAATCAACTCTCTCTGGAATTCCAGAGTTACATCCAACTGTTCTTTAGTGACTGGGCCATCTTCCCTCCGGTCAGAAAGAGAAACTTGGTCATCCTGGTGTCTACTGCTGGCATCCTGAAGAGCAGCTAATAATAATTTGCTACTCTGTCCTAAATTAGTGAATTTCATCCTTTGTGCTGGTTCCTTCATGGAACTGGAAGGAGTCTGGTTAACAGAACTAAAAAACCTTCCACCTAAGTAAAGACCATTTCGCGATGATGAAACATTTTGCCGGCATCCAGTGCGAGACTTCACCCTCCAGTCAGATGAAAGAAGGGCAGTGAAGTGCTTTTGAAGGAGTAACTCATTATCTTCCTGCTCAGCAGCCATATTTAACAGTGTTCTAATATTATCCTGTCACAAAAGAAAACTGATGAGATTTTCTATTTCTTCAATCAAAACTTTTTGAGGACCTAGAATTCCTTCTCCACACATCATATATCAGCATGTAATATTCCCTGAAAAACGTCAACAAACAACCAAGATGTATTGAGGTAATTATAGCTGCATGCATATACACAGCAGTAAATTTACAAGAAGCACATCTATGAAATAGCAAGCAAAACCATTTCACTTTGTAAAACTAACATCTCCACCATTAACAAAAGAAAAAGAGCGTTGAGCAGGGAACAAGGATATAAGTACCAAAAATATTAAATTTGAAAATGCTTGACAAATAACCAGAATTTAATATCCCCAAATTAGACACAACCCAAAACCCATCTCTAATTGCTTGCCAACAAGTACTCTCGACATGCCTTAATACAGAAGAAGCATGTTCTACACAGCACTTACAACATGTATATTGCCCCAAAACACACAGAAAGTCAAATATAGTTTTACCCCAAGCACCCACCAAATGTCCAGAATCAACATTTAGCATCAATGTCAAACATGATTAAGATACTAAGGGGGCGTTACTAAAACAAGAAAATTAGGATACACAAACTCAATCCTCCATTCACAATAAATCTCCTTTTTCCACCAATTATAAAATAATCATTAACTACTAGACCAAGCATACCTCTGTCACTTTGAGAAGGGCCTTTCCAGAGCCCACATTGTTGATCTTTTCATTAATAGAGTTGCCTGGTGCGGATAGAATAAATCTTTGAACTAGCTCCCTATACCGCTCACAACAATGAACTGGATGGCGATATCTCCCCCTATAAAACCCGCCAGCAGTCATTCCATAGAGTGTTTCACTAACCAAGCTCCAGTGTGGGCCATATTCATGTACAACAGCACATAATATGGCATCCTCCTGTGGCAACCAAAAGTCAGGTGATGGAACACAATCTCTGGACCAAACATTCCCCTTCTTAACTTTTTCAGGTTTTATCATTAAAATCCGTTTCACTGTCATAGCAGTAATGGAGATTTTTCCTCCCATTTTGCTCCTGCTTGCTTGTTTCTGCCCAAGATCAACAACCACATTCTCACATGGTTTTACTTCTGTAGAATCCTTATGGCGTTTACGTGATAGGTTACTGTCTAAATCAGGAGATCTTGCATGAAGAGCCTTTTTGAGTTTCTTAGACTTCTTCTTTGAGTTCCTCTCCCCCTCTTCTTCATCATCAAGGGCTAATTCCGCTTTCCTATGTTTTTTCTGCAAATTTGAAGGCGGTGACATCGCATCAGAAAAAGTGGCCTCCTCATCATAGATGTCATCATCAATGGACATAGGTTCCACCGCTAGCTCTTCTTTTACAGCTTTTGATTCAGAAGCTAGAGCCCCTTTCTTTAGAGACTTGAATTTCGCTTTCTTTGGCTTCTTCTTAGTCTTTGGTCTAGAATCGGTAGCCCTTTCATTTCACAAAAAGAAAATAAATTAGTAACACAAAATATCTATCAATATCATCCAAGAATTTCTAAATAACGTCCACATTTAAACACAAGTAAAAAATAAAAACTCCAATTTTAGCCATGTCACTGCACCCACATCAAACAAAAGTCTTTCATTTTCAACTAACTTGCATACCATGTCCTTGGGAAGAATTAACACCAATGACAGTTTTTATGCTAAAATTCTCAGATCGAACAATATACAGAAATGACTTTCACAATCTTAATAGTTGATAGAAAAAGAGGCACTTTAGCATCTTTACTGCATCTTATAAGCTGTAATTAACTTTAATCCAAAGGTTGTCAAGCCGGTTGGCTCATATCCATGACAAGACCAGCACCACTGTCTATGTAATGAAGACATTCACTAATATGAATACATGCCTACATACATACATTCACACAAATGTATAACAACTTGCAGCAGTGCCTTCTAAAAACAAAACACCGAATTGGGTTCTACCCCACAAGCAAAAGGATTGCTCTTTATATTCTCAACTGTACCCCCTGCATATCATCTTAAAAGTACCTTTTATGAAAAGGCACAAAAATAAAAAGAGCAAAATTTCCACTTCAAAGTTTCTGCATGAAAGATCAAAGAGACATCTTACTTCATAGAATCAATACTCTTATCATCTGCTTCTTCCTTCTCTCTAGCTTCAGCTTCCAAATCTTCCATCAACTACAAACATTGAGCAAAATATTAACCAGCTGAAACCAACCACATTCCAAAAAACATGTAATATAAGAGCTTATTTTTACTAACTTGATGCTGTGCTAAAGCTTCAACTTGCTGTCGGTACGCCTCAGTTGCAAAATCAGTATCCCATCCTGATAATAGAAGAGAACTCAAGAAATTAGGATAGCAGTGGCACAGTGCACACTACAATACAGACTATTCTCATAGGTTGACATGTACTGAACCATCCAGTGAATGGCATGTCCTAAATAACCATTAAATTTGCAGACATGGTTTCTACTGTATTGCCATCAAAGATACAGAAGATGTGCAACATTTCTGCATGGTATTTCTGGACAGTGCTATATGGAGGAAACATTTTTAGAAAAGCAAATCTGCAGTTGAATTGTTTTATTTTATTCTTTTATCTTTCAAGTTCTCACACTCAAAGACAAACTAAACTTTCTGATCAACCAATTTTTAATGTCAGATAACATGTCTCCAGATGTAGAACTAGAAATTATTGACTTGAAAATTCTCATATGATACATTTAAGGTAATAACACACACAGAGAACTTACTTTCATAGACAAAAGGCTCTTCGTCATCATCAATCTCAGCTTCCAACTCCTCCTTATACTTCTCTATAATATCTAGTTCCCACTCATTCGCCTCAAATCCAACTTCAGATTCCACTGTTGTCTTGTCGATTATAGGATCCCATAGCTCCAGAAAGCGTATAGCGTAACGATCAATTGGACGAAGCCGATTCTCAAAGGAAGAGATGGCTTCTCCAGCTGCTGCAGCCGCCACGGCCATCTCTTTGACATCGTCCAGCATGTCAACGTCATCTTCTTTCCCAGGAAAAGCAAGAGATCTCTCTTCATTTGGATCAGTCCCAGTTAGCATCATCCCTTTATCATTATTAGTAGTAGTTATCCAGCCACCCTGATCAGCAGGATCATCAGTCTTTACATTGTCCTCATTCACCAGCTCTTCATCTTCCAGTCTCCCAATGGCTTCTTCTGTGAATTCTTGGTTGTCCACAGCTTCTTCCTGTTCAACTTTCTTTAGTGCCACATAATCTGCTTCATCTTCCACATGTTTTAAAGCAGCTTCCACATCTGCATTAGAGACAGAAACCTCATTTCCATTGCTATTTTTCTCCTTCTGCATATTCTTAATGGTAAGGGTTCTATGACCAGAAAACAATTCCATAGGATCAAGCTTCTTGAAAAATTCAGTGTTGTAGCCTCCACTCTGTATAACTAGATCATCAAGAGCACGTTTCTGATTTGCTTTCTTCAAGATGTTCTCCTCAATGGTGCTCTCACTGATTAACCGATAGATATGTACTTCACGTGTCTGTCCTATCCGGTGGCAACGATCTTGAGCTTGCTGATCCATAGCTGGATTCCAATCGCTATCATAGAAGATGACTGTATCTGCTCCAACAAGGTTGATTCCAACACCCCCACTACGGGTGGACAAAATGAAAAGAAAGATTTTGGGGTTTGTATTAAACCGCTGCATCAATGTTTGCCTCTCCTCTGGTTGAGTGGATCCATCTAAACGCATGTATGTGTAACCATACAAATTTATGAATGCCTCCAAAATATCAAGCATCTTTGTCATCTGGGTGAATATTAAAGCTCGATGACCTTCAGATTTCAATTTCCTAAGCAGAACTGCAAGCTCCTGTAACTTACCACAATCAAATTGTATCAGTCGCCTGTCCGGAAAATAAACTTGTCTCCGGACAATTGCAGGCCTAATAGGAGATACAAGAGGCAACAAAACCTCAGAACATTTTTCCTTATAACTTGGTTGCAGAAATACAGAAGCTTCACTTTTACTGCACCAACAAACTGGTGTAGGGGCCCTAGCTGCTGGGATTGCAAACATGAAACTCTCAACCACATCAATCATCCTCTGAAACCTTTCAACTGGTGAAAGAACAATGTCCGCAAGCTTGGAGGAGTACAAGTAGGATAGACGATCAGTCTTCTGTTGTAGAATATCAGAAACAGGATATTTTACAGTAAGAAATTCTCGAAGACTTGTTGAGTATACAGGTTTTTTCTTGCACCTCAACGAGTTCCACCAAGCAATAGATGCTGCTCGTTCCCTAGCTTCTCTCTGTCGCTCCTCTATTATTGCCTTTCGAATCTCTTCAAAAATATTTCTCCCATTTAACTTCTTCCTGCATGAAGAAGATGGCCCAATTTCTTCCAGATTATTCAGGTCAGCACATTCTTTAATTAAGCTTGCCGGGGTAGCAATAGCATTTACTTCATCACTCTCCCATGAGTTCATACTAAAATCAAGATGAGTAAATAAAAGCCCCAAACCCTCCATGTCCACTGAAGAAAATGGACCAGGTGAAAGCATTGAACAAACAGAAGAGCTCAACTGGATATGAATACCACTCATATCAAAAGAACTTACAATTGGGCGGCCCTCAAATAAGTCAGGATGATTGCAAACTTTTCGAAGTTGCATTATGACACTAATCATCCCAAAGAAATTAGCACTAGCAAGAGTTGCTTGAGTTTCTGAGCTGGCAATAAAGTCTTCATACAAATTACGCTGCCTCTTTGAGAGCCGGCAATATATGACATGCTCATGTTTCATAGGCAGTTGCTTCTCCACATCCCTCTTCAATCGACGGAGTATGAATGGACGAAGGACATTATGCAAGCGATCAACAACTTCCTTGTTTACTTTTTCTTGACCATCTACCATCCCTGATATTGGATTACAGAACCAATCCTTGAATTCCTGATGGGACTGAAAGATGTGGGGCATCAAAAAATGCATTAGTGACCAGAGTTCCATGAGATCATTCTGAAGCGGGGTACCAGTTAATAAAATGCGCCGTTTAGAATTGAAGTTTAAAAGAGTTTGCCATCTTTGAGACTTCCAGTTTTTAATCAAGTGAGCTTCATCCAAAATCAAGTACTTCCACTTCTTTCGCTTGAAGACCTTAGAATCCTGAATAACAAGTCTGTAAGTTGTTATGCATACATGAAAGAAGTTAGGTTTCAACCAACCTTGCCTCTTAAATTTGCGCTCTTTTGCACTCCCAAAGTAAGTCAGTATTTTAAAGGCAGGACACCACTTAAGAAACTCAGTTTCCCAGTTAAGCATAACACTGGTTGGAACCACAATGAGATGGGGGCCCCATATTCCCTTTTCACATGCCAGGTGTGCAAGCAAAGCAATTGTCATGATAGTCTTTCCCAGTCCCATTTCATCAGCTAGGATCCCATTCAATCTTTTCTCATACATTGTAACAAGCCAATCCAAGCCAATATGCTGATATTCACGAAGAGAAAACTTAAGAAAAAAAGGAAACTTTGTACGCACTTTAGTTGTAGAGAATGTAATTCCTGTAGGTTGTGCTGATCTTGCTGCTGCAGCAGCATCTTCAATTCTATTCTCCCCCTCTCTACCTTCTTCTGATTTTTTATCAGATCCCGCTTCTTCTCCCGCGAGGAGATGCATAACTAGTTGGCTTTCACCAGTATCAACATTCTCATCCATAGAGTTATCTTGATGCTTCAATTCAGTGTCTTCACGTGCTGGAGAATCTGAGAGGCCCTCCGATAAAACAGAGGCATAATCAGAATCCTCGGAAATCCCATCATTGTTCAAGTCCTGATTGAAAGGTGTAAATGATACAACGATAATAAATATTTGATGTGAATCATCCGAATTATAAGCTGAATCAATCCTTAGCATACCTTTTTATACCTTGCTAGCAATTCTTCCAGCGGAATCTCACTTTCCTTTTGCAGTAATGCAATCTGAAAAATAGCCGCCTCACTTAGAGGAAGTTGACCACAAGTAAAAGGCAAAAGTAGGGAACAAATTTACAAGTCTATACACACAGAAAGAGCGAGAGAAACCTAAAGTGCTTGACTGAAAAGTTCTAAGAAATTGACTATAAAACACTAGATACATGCAGGAGGATCAGGACACTGACACACTTTCCTACCTCATCTATGTGATGGTTTGAATCTGCTTTTGCCATTTCCTCCTCTTCTGACAAGGTTGTCTCATCATCCTAGACATTGAAGCCCAAGTGGGAATAAGCGTAGCCACAAGGAATCACATAAAACAAAAACATAATACTCCAATTAATTTATCCATTTTCTAGAAGAAGGAATTACATTGCCTGACAGAAGATTCTACTAAATGTTAATTATAAATGTCAGACACAACTAAGTTCTTGTATTACATCATGGAAAATTATATAGCTGCTACTCAGCACACAAGGAAGATGCATTGGAAAAAACTTCGATAAAGCATCATAACACTTAAACAATTCACTTTCAAGAAGAAAAAAAAACAGACACCAGCAACAGCTCGCTTTTAAATAAAAACAACCCTTAATATCTATGCATGAAATTTGGGGGATGGACATGGTCAAACCCTAAGCAAGAGCTGAGTAAACAAAATGATGATAAGGAACTGGCAACAATAAATGCAAACTGCTGTTAAAATGTTTCTTTCTGTCACATTTTGTACAGAAAAACCCTCATACTTATTCTCTGAACACTCTCAGCTACCTTAGCCACAACCTTTCAGTAGCACAAAAAGGAAAGTGGAGAATCCATTTAAGTAAAACCCAAATACAGCTAGCATTTATAACTATCTAATTCACCGGAGATAAATCATTATCTAATTCTGCTATAAGTAGAGCTTAATGCCAAACGAAAATCGTGCAGCAGAAACTAGGCAGATTGAAATAGATATGGTTGAGGTTGAGTTGTCAGTTGCATGATTCATATTGGCACCAGCAATTTATTACTCTTACCAGAAAAATCAGCATGTGAATATGAATATGAAACAACATCACAATATCACCAGGTACCCTAGCAGTCTATAGAAGCTGCCTTCTTGACAACATAATAAACTGAAAACACAATATTGGCAATAAGAAAGTCAGCATACTACCAAAAATAATGTACCTTATCTTCTCCATTAGCAAAAACAAAATCACCATCTTCCTACACAATTTGAGGCAAGTCAGAAAAGTTTCTAACATAAAAAATTTCACAAAAGAAAATAATAGTAGAAATAAAAAATAATAAATAAATCAATGATGTTGAGGTATGCTGCAAAGGGGAAAAAAGATGACATAAATCAGGAAGTGGGTCTGAAAATAAAAAGACAAAAATCAACATCCAATGTAAGCCTCTCTACATAATATAACATAGCAATCTCCAAAGAAAGAAAAGAAAAGAATGAAAAAGTAAAGAGGTCTAGAAAATATGTAAAAACATCCAGCTTTACCTGTTCATCACTAAAGTCGTACATCGCATGCTTTTGGGTTGAGGCCTCAGAGATGCCAGATGAATCTCGCAATTGAGATGTCTGGATATCCACCAAATGGTTTTCTGATATGGATAAGCCACCATTACTTTCATCCTGTGATCATATAAGAAATATCATCTTGAGTCCTGAACTTGCTTTACAAGCCAACAACAGAGACCATAAACACATACAACTTACAGAACGACGAACAAGAGAGCTGCTTGTATCAATCTTACTCCCAGCAGAATGATCATTTCCATTGCCTGCAGAAAATTTAACCTTGACCATCTCAGGCACAATTCCTTACACCAAACAAATAATTTAATTTCTTTAGCAGCTTCTTACCCTTGGCATGACCTTCCTCCACCATGGTTGGCTCAGCTTCAGCTTCAGCCATCTCAGGACTACTTTCTCTGCTAACTGAAAATACTTGTATTGATCAAATAAATTACAAGATATAGCTAAGAGAAAAGAGGAGTGCTACCCAGATGCAGAGAGAGACTATTTCTACATGCAGTAAACTGAAATGTCAATTTATGTCATTTTTGACAAAATATAAAACATAACGTGATTATACAGAAAGTGTACAGGAAGAGCAACTCCAAACAAAATAGAGCAATTCTAATAAGAATTCACCTTTATCTATCGCATAATGTTTAAGCAACTCTTCAAGCGGAATGTCAGTTTCATTACGCAAGGCTTCCAACTCTTCTTTCCTTTCTTCTTCAGTTATAAGAGCCTCATCTTCCTCAATAGTGTGCTCATCATCTTCCTAAAACAACAACATCGAGCAAAATGGAAGTTATAAGTTTGCACTAATTCTAGATACATGAAAAGAATAAGTCAGACTGTTTTCATAACTTCATACTCTACAGAAGCATCAGGTCTCAAGGGTTAGCTTCAATGCCTTAGGAAACAGAACAAGGAATTGAAATGAAATTGGATATGAAGGGCTCACACCCAGACCAAATGAATATCAAGCTTGAACTAAGATGTCTATTATCAGAAGGAATGGTTAAATGTCATTTCTTCAAGTCAGTTTTATCTGTTTGTGTCATTCATAAAAAGAAATGTTAACAAGCTACACTAATGTACTTCAGATGCGTCATTAAATAGGCAGATCAGAAGAACGTGTCCATGCAGAATGTTTCCAAACAGAATTTCCTTGATATTATCATGAAATTTTTCCAGAAGTTAAAAAACATAAGATCATCAACTCATATCTCACAAGTAAAGTGGATATAACAAGCATACACCTAAGCAACAGATTTTTTTAACTTTTCATCAGGTCTATTTACAAGTACCTGGTGCTCCAGAACAATAAAAAAACATGAATTAGACAATGTTCCAGCAGGTGACTGTGACAATTAATGCCTAATCAAAAACATCCTAGAATTTGCAATTCACATAAAACTTGCAAATGAGATATCTGGGGTTTGAAAGCAAGTAAACCATGCAAAATTCACAAACTTTTACTTAATTTTGCATATTTTATGTCTAGATTATAATATGAGGCCCAGAAAACATTGAATTTCAGGCAAAAACTCAACTAAAACCAAAGAGATAAAGAACATAACACACCGATTCATCTTCTGATTGAACATCATAATCTTCATCAATGTCAGCACCATCTAACTGAGGTTCTGTGACAAATGTGTCAAAAAAATTGAAGTGAAGATAGCATGCCAATTTGCAATTTAACCAATTAATAATTGACTAAATGCTTACCAATTGTAAATTTTGTGTTTTCTTTGGCATTATTTTCATCCGCTTCTTTGTATTGAATAACAGGTTGTTCCTGCATAGGAGATTGTTGAACTGGTTTGTGCAAGTCCACTAAATTTTCAGCTAACATTGTTGAGTACCTAAAAGCATCAACAGAATGTCTCGGTGACTAACTGAACTTTCCCTAAACAAATATAACCAGTGCCAAAAAGCTTGTTATTTTATTCCTATGCAAAACAAACATTTAGGTCAATTTTTTCTAGGATATCATTCTACCTCTCAGTTTGGCCTAAGAGAAACTCGAGTTGTTTATCAAGTGCTTTTTTCTTTCTCTCGTCAAGCTCCGTCTGATGCTTGTACAGCACCTGGAATTACAATATCATGCATGTGAAGAAGGTTCACAGAGATCAAAAAAAGAATATCTTACACATTCAATGGAATAATCAACTTATTATTGATGACTTGCCAGCTTCTCTATCTTCATCCAGAATTTCTTCACATCCTTTGAAATGTTAACTGCAACTTTCCGCAACCGTTGCTCTTCTTCCTAATAATAATGGAATGCTAATTTTAACAAACAGAAAGAGAAAAATGAAAATCACTTTTAGTAAAAGAAATCCTAGTTTTCTATGTTCTGCAGGTACACATAGCACTCTTTTCCTAATATTTGGAAGATTCATATCCTCCATCGATGATGTGTGGGTAAGTACTTCCTACACAAGGAGCAGAAACCAGAACCTTCAATTTTTTTTCTCCTCTGGATGCCTGATCCAACATGCCCTTGCTTGCCCTCAAAGCCACCTTCTTCGCCTGAGCCAATTTCCATTTTCTCTCAGACTCAAAGTCCTGCCAACAAACTCTTTTTAGCAATGAAAGAATATCAACCATCTCTCCCATATGTCATTATACCCTCTTTTTTCACCAGAATCCATTGGAGGGGAAAAAAAAAAGATAACATGGAGAACATAATAAAAAGGCAAATTGAAAGCTCTCTGTGCCAGAAAAGATCAGAGTTTGAAGTATTAATTAGTTACCTTGGACAACCAGACCATCTCTTCTAGAACATGATCCCAATGAGTTTTAGGGCGACGTGGTTCCCTTGGTGCCTCAAGTGCCTAACACCAAATTACATCAAAGAATCAATGATTTTTGCAGAAAAAGCTTGAAGTACATGCCACTCCATTACATTTCTTAGAACCTACGGAAATTTCACAATCATGTAGGGGCATAGTACTGAAATTGAAAACAGCACAGCATCATAAGATGTTTGCACTTTTTTGGGGAACTGCTTTAAAGAGGAAAGTTCATATCAGAACATAAAAAAATTAGATGCATAATTAAAGGAGAAGAGTATCCATCCCATATGCAACAGATCCCTTGAAAACCCTCCTTTAGTCACCATAAAATATATTGCAGAATCACTATTTTACAAATGAAATACTCATTGTGATGGACAATAAAAAATGCACTTTGGGAGCACAGTAAAACTACAATCAATTAACCTAATGCAAAAGTGCCTATTTCTATATGCAATTGCTATGATAACCTATGTAGAGCACAGTGGGGTGAAACGTTGTAAAATTTTACACACTAACCTTCTGGCGCCTAGCTCTTGTCTCATGATCAAGCTTAGACCTGGGACCCTTTGACGCCATTATTTTCTTCTGATACTTATATCATGATTGCGATGTGGAATATCTGCATACAACAAGAATCCAAGTAATCATCACATATTAGTTAAGCACTATTACAATCAGGTCCAGCGGCACATACAAGCAACAAAAGAGGAAGAAAAACACTAAGATATCAACGCAGCCAATTGTTTCAAATGGCTTAAAATGAGATTCTTGGAGAACCTTAATTTATTAAACTAACAACCAACAAACTGAAATCACTCTTACAGGAAGCCAAAAAGAAATGACCAAGAAAACTGCAAACTCTTCTTAAAATACCGCCAGTGGACATATCAGGAACAGTAATCTTATGTGATGCCCCAATTCTTAAATTATTAAATTCACATCCTACTATATAGAAATGCACACTCCCTACCTTTAGAAACTCTAGTGAAAAGCAAAGCAAAAGAAACGCAGAAAGTTGATTCACCAATTATTCAGTCAGCTATTCTCATGACTTGAGCTCTGTATCAAGTGCGAGAATGAAATTAAGAAAAAGGCCAGTCCAAAAACCACATATAAAAACCCAATCTAGTACATATATGAAAATTCCAGTAAATACTGATTGAGAAAAATGAATTGCATAGATTAACTTCTACAATTGAAGCATCTTGAATAAACAAAACATATAGAAGCAGTTGTGCCTGCAGAAGACCTATTCTCATATTCTTATCATATTTGAAATTTCTGATTTGGACGAATTGCCACTATGCAGGTATTATAGTTTCATAGAAAGCTCTAAAATTGGAGTTTGGCACATGTTTAGCATAAAGACTGCAACTCTTTTTGAAGTATTCATGTCCAGTGGGACTTTGTCTAAGGAAAAGTGAAGCAAACAACAAATTAGAAGCACCATGAACATATAAGCACCTCTAACAACAGTAACATACCAATAATTTCAGAAACTGCAGTTCTCCATTAATGAAAAGCAACAGTTCATCTCAATCCCAAGACAACTAGTTCCCACATACATAGTGTGCTATGAACAACATGAAGATCAACTAGTTTCCATATAGGAAAATTTAGTATGTACTCTATCTAACAAACTTAAGCAACATAAGTGCTTCTAATTAGTGCAGCTTACTTACCCACATGATTCAATGTTAAGATTTCAGGCATATTCAATTCAACAAGCCCAAAGTTCAAATGAGATGAAGGAATCTAGAATACCCTCTCTCTCATTTTTTCTATAGGAAAATACCCTCTTCTTTTTTTTATAGGAATCCAGAATACCCCTTCTTTTTGAATCATACAGACAAAGGAAAAAAATAAGTTTCAAAATTAAATAAACTTCATGCAAAACACAAGATGCAGGGCATCTGCCTAGTGAAAACAAATGGCCCTTAAATCAGTCAGATGCTTCCCTCAAACACATGGTGCCTCAACCAAAGAAATTAGGCAAGCAGCTGGCTGCCATTGCATCACCTGGATCTTGCAGCATCCATTTGCAAGTAACTGAACACAATAACCCGCTCTAACCTATACTACTTTAGGTAAAGCCCAAGGTCACCTGCCATTTACCTCACTAAGCACATCACCATATCTCTAACATAAGTTATTATAAAAATCATCCAGAAGCAGGTTCCAAACTTGAGGTGTAGCAGCATTAGATGGCTTCCAGCCAAGATTTCAAACTTTGCTAAGACAGAATGGCAATTTAACGAATAGAATTCTATAAATGTCCTTCAAACCATGTTCACAGATCACTTTACTTTGCCCCTAAATTTAATCAATAACCAATTTATCCCACAATCAGCATACTCACTAAAAATCAATTCTTTTGTAGAGCACATGTCAAAAGTGTCTTCAACCTAATAATATTCTTAGCTTTCCTAACTACTAGCCATATATTAAGGTTGGAGCCAACACTGAAGATCTTGCATCTGAAGAAGAAATATTTTCTTTCCACAAGAAATCTACTTTATATCTCCTAACTTTGCTTTATCTACTGATCCGCAAGTAGTTGTAATTCCAAAAGCATAAAATCTACTTGTTTGCACACATACAATGCAGAGTCAAAAGCAGTGTGTAAGCAATATAATTAGAAACATAAATCCATTAGAATGTGGAACCATCAAGACAGAACTACAAAATAGATGACAACAAGCACGAACAATAATATTTTTCTTGTGGGGCCAACACAAACCCAAAATCCAAGTTCTCGAGCATAAAGTAGAAAGCTTGCAGTTGGGGTGAAAAATGCATGGACTATTCTTAAAATTTGCTAATAATTTTTAAAAAAAAAAAAAGAAATGAAGTTATTTTTCCTTGCATGCTGAAAGCACTTTCCTCACATTTGAAAGCACAAATTGCTCTGATTACATCTCTCAAATTATTCAGAAGAATAGATGTAACAAGAAAAAGACAATTTTCTCCCTTCTAGCAACCTCATAATGCACCTTGTGCTTGCTTTAATAATCATAATAATAATTAAAAAAATTTAAAAAAATGAAACTCGTCTACAGTAGCTAAACCAGCTGTAGTAAGCTCTCAAAATAAAATTTTTATAAGAAAAAGCAAAATGAGAAAAGAGAAAACATTTGCATTCCATTTTCTTCCATTCATTTTCCCTCGTTTTCTCAAGAACAAAACAAAACACAAGATCAAAAAAAAAAAACTGACGAACAAACCAACCTGAACAAACATGACCTCCGCCCGATCGTCCACGTCAAAATGCAAAATAAATCCTCCACTCCGCCTCTGCCATAACAGCGAAATATTTTTTAAATAAATAAAAAACATTTTTAAAATATTATTTTATTTATTTCATTTCATCCCATTTTATTTTTAAGTGTAAACATCAACACACAAAAAGAAAGAAAGAGAAAGTGAGTTACGTTTATGGCGGTGGTTTTGGTTTTGGTTTTGGTTTCGGTTTCGGTTTCGGTTTTGTTTTAGGGTTTTCAGTCGGGTTTAAGAGAGAGACTTGTTACGGTTCCTCCGACGAAGCAAATAAACGCTCAGATCCGGAAAACGAAGTGAGTTAAACTAATAACAGCTCTGTTTGGGTCCCGTTCTTTCTCCATTCTCTCTCTTGTTTGTCTTGTATTTTCCCTTTGCTTTTTGCCTTTTTCTTTTCTTTTTCAAACCGAGTGGCTCTGGATATCACTTTTGATCTAAAGGCTACGATTGCTTCTGGATGATTCGACAGCTCAGATTTCTCCTTGAACGTCGTGTGTATCTCCACTTCCGCTAGGACTTGCGGTTCTGGAACGTAATTTATCTTTATATATTTTATTACCACGTTTCATTCTCAAGGAAACATATCATTTGCCCCCTGATTTATTCAATAATTACGATATTTTTCTTTAACTTTGTAAGAATATCACATACCTTCCTTTTTTAAAAAAAAGGTAATGAGTTATTTCAAAAGGGCAAAAATTATATCAGTAGCACATTTGGCAATAACAATTGGTCTATGAAAAATTTCAATTCAAATTTAAGGAATATAGATCAGATAAAATGAAGCAAATAATATATTAATCAAATACATATAAAAATCAGTTGCTCCCTGAGTTATTTAGTAATTACAAACTTTTTTTAATTTTATAAGAATATCACATACCTCCCTTTTAGAGGGTAATGAGTGTTTTTAAAGAACAAAAATTATATTGATAATAGGGTTGGCAATAACAATTTGTCTATTGACATGAATTCATTTGGAATTTAGTGAATATGGATCGAAGAAAATGACACGAATAATAAATAAACCAAATCTGTATCACCTATTTAAGATTGTGAATTGAATTCCGTATATAATTATCTTAATTCACCAATTCATTTAAGATTTTTAATTATTTATGTTGACTTTGTAGTCATACTAATTAATGTTTTAACGATAACAATCTGTGTTAGTTGTAAGACTTTACTCTATTAAGTATCAAAAGATTTAAGGATTTGTTTAGTTGAGGTTTTAAAAATATAATTTCTAAAAAAATTAATCATTTGATTATTAATTAAAAAAACTCATATGAATAGTAAATAATTTAGTTATAAATTATTAAAAACATTTAACTATTATTAAATTACAAAAAATGACTCTTAATAAAATTTATGTTAAAATTCTACATAGTTCAATCTCTTTTACATAAAATAAAATTTATAATTTAATCTTTAAAATTTATTAAAGTATTTTTATAAACAATATAAAAAAATTCATGCTAAAATTTAGCTTGCGATCATTGTGAAATAATGACTAGAATAATTGAAACTCTAAACATAAATAAAATAAATTTTATAAAAATTTAAGTAAAATTAATACATAACAATCAACGAATTAAATAAATTATTGTATTTAGTATAAAAATTAAAAATAAAATAAAATACTGCATATTTATGTCCAAAAAAAAGTAGAGACTTTTTGTAAAGATATTATGATTGTAAAAATATATAGATCTTGTGGTTTTTCACAAAAAATTAAAAATATATTAGTTGAATATGAGTTATTTTTATTAATTATATATTATAAAATTAAAGAAATATTAGTAAGGTGTATGTGTTTATACACAACTATTAAAAAAAAAACTCAACTACAAAAAGTTTAAACTTTAAATTTTTATAAATAAAGGTAAAATAATTTTTTTAATTTTTAAAAACTCTGCTTTAATTTCAATCAAATGTTATTAAAAAAATTTATAAGATTTTTGGTATTAAAAAAACTATTTTAACCATTAAAATCCAACAAAATATGCATTAAGTGCATTTGAGATAAATTAAGAGTAAGTACTTGTGAAAACTTAATAACTTTAAAATTTTTAACAAAACAAAATAGTATTTTAATAAACACATTAACACTTTTTTTTTATTAAACTAAATATGTGCACAATCTTGACGTTAATAAATAGATAATTGTGTTAACTTTTTAAATAATTTTACGAAAATTAATTGAGAGTTTTTTCACAATAAATTATAATCAAAATATTTAAGTATGTGCATTATAAAAAATACAAAATAGTTGAGCGGTTTGAGAATAAATTTCACAACCAGTCTAAATATAATGAAAGTAGTTGAAAATAGAGCATAAAACAATGAACAAGTTTAAAATTGGTTGTACAATTTTGAGAACTGATTTATAAACCGGTCGTGTGATTTAGACCCTAACAAATATATTTTTGAATTTGAACCAAACCAGCAGTGCAGTTCTTAGACCAGTCTCGCAATTTATTGAACTATTATGCAATTTGCTAAATTGGTCATGTTGAAAAAAAATATAACGGCTGGAAATAAGCTCTAACTGCTAGTATTTTAATTTCTCTATAAATAACTCATTTATGCCCACTCAAATGAGATCAAGACGTTACATTTTAACGTACTTGAGCTCGTTGCATTACAAATCATTTAGAAGTTTCAATTGTTTGTATTTATATTATTGAGTTTATGTGAGTGTAAGGGTGGACAAAATTCTCATTTTCAACCCAAATTTTCAGGTCAAAATATGAATGGGAATAAATTTAAGGATAAATTTCTTTATCTTGATTAGATCACGTTGGATTCAAAAAAATTTTTGAATTAAATTGAAAGTTTTTTTAATTTAAATTTTGTTAAACTTAATATTTTTTTTAACAATTTAATGTAATTAAAATTTATATTTTAAAATTTAATATAATTAAAATTAAATTGGACTTATAAAATTTAAAATAATAGAAATTGTAACACTTAATGTAATTAAAATTATAATTTGAATTAAAGTTAAAATTTAAAATTATGAAATATAATATAATTAGAATTGTAATTATGAATTACAATATAGTAGAAATTAAAATTAGAATTAGAATTATAATTATAATATTTATGTAATACACTAAATTTATAAGCATTCTCTAGATTATATTTTGTAACTTATACATATGCTTAAATAATGTTATGTTTGATGGTGAATATAATCAAACATATATACTTAGTAAACAAGTAACTAATTTGATTTTATTTTGATGACTCGTTCATCAATAACTTATACATATGCTTAGATAATGTTATGTTTAGTGATAAAAAAACCTAACACAAACACTTAACAAGTAATTCTTTAAATTGATCCTATCTTGATGACCCATTCATCAATAACTCTTATATATATGTTTAGATAAGGTTATGCTTAGTGATGAATATGACCTAACATAAACACTTAGCAAATAATTACCTAATTTGATGACTCGTTTACAATTCTAACATGTCCACTATAAGTGAGTGAATTTATCATCGTGTATCACTCAAATAGATACTATAAATAGATGGTGTCTATGTAAGAAATAATGTAAAAATTGATTGAAAATAATCACAAACTAGAGTGTGTATATGAGTTGAGAATGTTAAGTTATAGAATAACCAAGTGTTGATTTGAAAAGGAATGAGAAGAAGATAATTAAGTGTCAAGTAGAATCTTACTCATGAGTATATTTCTCATTTCCATGCTATAATTTCTCTAGTTATTTTTTTCATAATTATGTAAGTTTCATCCTTAGTTAACATATTTTTATGATGAATTGATAATGAAAATGGTTTATAAAAAAGTTATGCAAAATATAATTGATAAGAGATTATGTGTTAAGTTTATGAATAATGTATTGTCATAAGTAAATTGACGTTTTAAATAATTATTTTAAATATGATTCTTTTAAATGAATTATACTTCATAATAATTATTTAAAGCCTTGATTTTTATCAAGAACTCTTTAGTTTTGACTTTGAATATATATATATATATATATATGTATGTATATATATTAAGTAGTAAGTGGGATCCTATAAAAATTGAGAATTTAACAACAATATATATAATTCTTTGAATAAACTGTATTTATACACATATATTTTTATACAAATATTTTTACTATTTAAAAGCTAACATAATAAGGATTCTGGGAAATTTTGTTTCACTGAAAGTCTCTAACAATTCAATTTTATATGAATTTTTAAAATACTGACTGTAATGTTGGAAACAAAAATTTCAATAATAAACCCGAATTGAGCAAATAGTTTCACTTATCAAATGATCTTAAAAAATTATAAAATTTTATATATTGACTTTTATATATGTCCAGGTATTCTAGTTTTAATTTCACAATTTTTAGACAACTATCAAATATTTTATGAACTAACTTATGAATTATGTTCACATACAGAAACTGTTTGACAGATTATATCAAGTATAAATATTAGTTTTATGTATCTACTATAAATGAGAATAGAGTTTATATGAATCTGATATACAAAATATGAGATACGAATTTTGGAGTATTTACTGTTCAATACTGAAATAGATAGAATGATAGTCATAGGTTGAGAGATATATTTAGTTGGAGAATGATTATGATAGGTAATTAATTGTTATCTTGATGAATAGGATACTTGTGGTATTCGAATAAATAAAGATATTCTTTGAAGTATTTGATTTTTGTTAAGGCAAGTAACTTCATTTATAATGTATCCATTTTGTTTTTAAATAAGAAATGTTATTATTGTGATATTCAAAATATAAAAAATGCCTAAAGATATTTATAATTTGTTATTACTTCTAATACTTGTTTATGATTTTCCAATTAAATTATTTTTCATTAATTTTTGTCAAAGAATGAATATATCTTTAAAGTTTATATATTATTTTGAAGTTTTCAAATAAATGATTTATTTATAGTTTTTAAACATCTATTTAAACATGATTACAAAATTATAGATCTCTATGTGATAACTCAAAATCACGAGTTAATTGGTAATGTTTATGAAAATGTTGTAAGCTACTATTATGAAATAATAGAAATTATGATATTTGAAATGAATGAAATGAATGAAATGAAAATTTAAAGAAAATATATTGGTTCATTGTCTATAGTCATATGATATTGAACGATTGACATGATATACGATTTGGACCAGCTGGTATCTTTTATAAATGTGCACACTACATATGAATATTAGCCGGGTCACAGGGGGTACATATGACATTATAAGATTCTGATATTGGCTGGGTCACAGGGGATACAGGTGATACTATATGACATGAGCAATCTCTATTTACTTTTGATAGATATGAAAGTTTACAATAATTGTTATCGAATTGATTTTCATATTAACTTATGATATTAAAGAATTTTGCTGTGATAAATTTGAAATTAAAATATTTTATTGATATTATTAATAATATTTAAAAAAAATGCCTACAGCCTTTCAAACAGGAACCCTAATCCATTATAAATGTTTTACTTACCGAGTCGATGACTCACCCTTCTCCATTAACATTTTTGCAAATTAAGTTTTAACTTGGTAAGTTACCTTGGAGTTAGAGTTGGAAAATCAATAAGCTATCTATTGCTTAATAAGAGAAAATTATATCTCTAGTAGTTTAAGTTTTGATTTCCTCAAGTTTTAAGAATTGTTCAAAAGTTGGAGCGTTATTTTAGAGATTTACCTTTGTCTTTATGTGGTGAGATATTGAGAATTTTTTATTTGATAAATTTTTATAAAAAGTGTGAAGTATAATACTTTGGTTCTATAATAGAATTAACAACATCCTCCATTTGACTCATATTTTATACATGTGAAATTTGGGGTATTACAATTTAATATAATTAGAATTATAATTATAAAATTAACATAATTAAAATATAAATTATATTTGAAATTATAACGTTTAACGTAATTAAAATTAAATTTAAAATTATAACATTTAATGTAATTGAATTTAAAATTTATATTTATAATTAGGAATATTATCGTGAATACCCTTAAAGTATTGCTTAATTTTAGTAATATCAACTAATTTAGAAAAAATGCATTAATGTCCAACCGTTAAAAAATATTTTATTATAATTAACAAAATTTCGTAAAATGACATTTTAAATATAAACAATAGTAAAATGATCCTCGTACTTGTACACAACACCATTCCTACAAACAAAATTGAGTTTGTAATAATAAATTAATAATATTTTTTCTTTTATTTTTAAATATTTAAATTAATAATATAATTAATAATAATAATAATTAAAAAAATATAATCCAGCAGCCAAAATAGCCGCTTGTCCGGTGGCCATAATGAACACTTTTTATTTCTTAAAAATTTAAGTGTTTAAAGTTTTTAAATTGATTATTTAAATACGATGATAACTTTATTTTGATGCGAGAATAAATATATTTGGATATAAGGGCAAAGGTGTTTGGACGTGAGAGAGGGGTTGTTTGAATAAAATAACAATGAAATGATAATATTATTTTTTTTACAATTAATTTTAACAAAAGATTCTCTAATAGTTTGACATTATTATTTATTTTTCAAACTAATAGGTATTGTTGAAATTATATGATACCTTAAAGTATTTATAATAATATCCCTTAGAATTATAACATTTAGTAAATTGAATTCAAAATTATAATATTTAGCATAATTAAAATTAAACTTTAAATTAAAATTAGTTAAGTGATTAGATAAAACTATTTTTATCTTAAATTCTTATAAATATATGAATTTAAAGCCTTAAAAATAAATAACAAGAAACATACCTTAAATAAACGTTAATTTTTCTTACTTTCAAATCAAGCATTGGTATTAATGTTAATGAAATAATATTATATTTTTTGTGTTATCATATTTTCTCTCTTTACATTTCTCTTCTTTTTATAATATCACAATTAAAATAAATCTCTTTTAAGTTAATTGCATAATTTTTATTAATGATATTTATTAATTAAAAATCAAATAAATATATCCCTAATGTCTCTCTTTATTTCATGTGTAACACCAGAAAATTTGGGTGTTACACAATTTTTAAATTTATTTGAATTCCAAAATTTTCAAAAAAAAAATCTCATAATTAATCTTTAATCTTCATATTTATGAAGAGAGATACAAGGAGAACAAAAAATCTCTTTAATAATTTAAAAAATTATTTATGAGATTTTATTTATTTAAATTTTAAAATTAAATATTATATTTTTGGATAACATATTATTTCTAAAAAATTAATTTACAATTATGATACATCTATTGCGTAATCACATAATCCCTATAATTTAAAGCTCCAGAATAATTAATTAATCTAATTTATTAATTCAAATATTATTCTACTAAAAATTTTAAATTGTATTTTTAAATTTGTAAATATATTTCACTTTGAAAATATAGAGCAATCTATCGATTTAATTACTCTATGTAATTTAACTTTTTATAAATAATTCATAATTAGAGTTACATCAAATTACTATTTATCCTTCTAATTACTTATTTATTATTAAATATTATTAATTCACTTGTAAATAATTACTTTGTAACTCATTTATAAATTTAACATTCTAACTATTTAATTCCATAATTAATACTTAATAAAATTTCTTTTCTAAGTTTCGTTTCATATTTTTAAATAGATTTTAAATTTTAATTCCTTTCCTTTTTTTTTCAAGTAGTAATGGTACCCTTTTTTTATGCTTAAACTTCGACTAAGCAGCAAAGGTGTTTTTGATGCTTACAATCAACAGATGGAAATTTGTGAGCTAATCTTGTTGATTAAGCAAATGAAATTGTTTGTATTTGCATTAAATTGCAAATAAGTGAATTGTATCACATCTAGATTTTAATTTTTGATTCTCGTAATTAAGCATGAGTTTGTATCCACTGATATTTTGTTATATTTTCTTCAAATTTGACACATTCAATCAACTTATTCGAATTGACCAAATAACTCAATATTCTAACATGCAATTTATATTTTCTTCACAATTTCATGATAATTGACCGAAACATTTGCTGTTATTGTCAACTAATTAAAATTAAAAAAAATTAATCTTGAGGGTTATTCTTAGACATAGTTCAGTGATTATGAATACTAAAGCATACACGACCATCCAAGTTAATAAAAAAAAAAAAAGTTAGTGTTAAGTAAGTGAGAGATTTTTAGTTTAACTCCAATTTTTTTTTTATTTAAAAAAAAAAACTTTACAGGGTTAGCAATGTTTTAGGTATGGCTTAGGTTTATTTATTTATTTATAAATAATATTAATTTCAACTTTTCCTCTATAATATTTATGTGGGGGAAAAAGTAAATATTTATAATACCTACAATAACTTATGACATATGCTTCAAATTTAAGCATGTATTACAATTTTTTTAAAATTATTATTATTATCATAACAAACATAATTAGTTATTTTTAAATTAAGATAAAATTTTATATAATATTATTTATAAGACCATTTAATAATAATTTATTAATTACTATAATTATAAAAAACAAAATTTTATTAAATAGTCGTACAAAAACTTTCTCGTGATTTAAAAAAATACAGAGCGGCACTGATAAACCGCGATGCATTGAAAGCTAACCAAAACCCGAAACCAACAGCAGCAGTGCACCAACCAAAAATTGAAATTAAATCAATATTTCAAAATTTTCAAAATAAAATTTAAAAAAAAAATGACCGGCTACTCCTGCCGTCCTTTCACCAGCTCATCCCGCATTTACATTTTTACCCTCCGATCCCCCTAAAAAATGCCATAAATGAAGCTAAAAACAACTGTCCTGTTTGGTTATTTCAAACAAACACTCATAGGCTCAAACCCACACCCGGACACCGAAACTGAAACCCGAATCAAGCAAACACATGGCGGAATCTCCGCTTCCAACTGTCACACACAGCCCACCATTTTCAAAACCCCCAAATTTCACATATAAATAAGCACTAAAAATCCCTTCCCTTCATTTCACTTCACTCTTTCACTCTCAGCAATTCAAAAAGAAATTTTAAAAATGAAAGCGTCTTTGAAATTCCGTGAAGATCAAAAGCCGTTGTTCAGAGCGAAAGTGCCGTTATCAATTTTGGGCTTGCCTTTTCAGTCAGGAATCGTCGCCGGCGAGTCCAAGGAAGTCACTCTTAATCTCGCCACTTTCTTTGATTCCGGGCCGTCCGTTAAGATCGCCTACCGTCCGAACGACACGTGGAATCCTTTCTCGCTGATTGTCAAGACCGGAACCGGGCCGTTCGGTTCCCCGATCTGCAGCTCCATGCTTATGAGCGCCGAGTTCAATATGCTAGGTCGGGGAAACCCTGCTTTTATGCTTCACTTCAAGCCGAAGTTTGGTGATTTTTCGATCAAGAAGTCGCAGTCGTCCGTCTTGAATAAGCCGGTTTTGAGGCCGCAAAACGGCCACGTTTTGGAGGAGGAAGACGCGTCAATTGAGGTCGTCGAGGAGTCGCCGATGTTGAAGAAAATTACAGTACTGCCATCGCAAGCCGCGGGGGGGTTTGCCGAGCTTCTGTCCAGCATGGAGATGACGGCGAGGACGAGACTGCCGGTGAAGTCGCACGCCGTGGTGAATTTCCGGTGGGGAGTTAAGGTGCCAACGGAGATCAAAACCGTTGGTGAATCAACGGCCGGGATTAATTTTAAGAAGATACCGTTTTTGGTCATGAACAAGATCGGGATCGAACACGTGGACGGCACAGATTCAAAGAAAATCACAAAGAAAAAAAACGTGTCAAGCCAAGAGCTGGCCTTGACGGGTAACGCTGACGCGGCGGATATTTACTTAAACGTCAAGAGACAAATGGAGTTTTTGCAAGCCGAGAACGGGTTACTGAAAAAGGCCGTAGAGGATTTGAGGGACGAAATTCTCAACGGGAAATCGAGTCCGTTCAACGGGAATTCAAATTCCGGCAAGTACCGAGAAATTGAGAGGAATGGAACTAACAACAAAGCTTCGAATAATAAAATGGATCGAAGAAATAATGAGAAAAAATCAACGGAGGGTGATGTGAATGAGGAGTTGAAGAAAGCATTGAAGGGAGCAACCGTTGGAGCTTAAATTAGTCGAAATAGCTTTTGTTCTTGATCAAAGGACAAAGATGATGTAGATTTTTAATTTTTTTTGGCCTTTTTTCCTTTGTAGGTTGTTTTAGTTTTGTGGGTTTTATTAGAAATTATGAACTTTTGTTTTAATTATTGGTAATCGTAGTGGGAAATTTCTTAGTGTAAATTGCTTAATCATAAGATTGTTTAGGTTTGATCCCTTGAGTTTAAGGGCCAGATTTCTTAGTGTAAATTGCTTAATCATAAGATTGTTTAGGTTTGATCCCTTAGTGCAAGTTTTAGTTTGCCTTTTTTTGGGTCGTCGTGGTTGCTGGAGGAGGATTTAAACTCTGGAATCTTTATTAAAATAAAAATAAAAATATTATTAATTTGTTATTATCAGATTGTTAACACAAATACTCAGTATTATTGTTGTAGCTTTTTAGTTGTACTTAAAAAATAAGAGTAATGTTGTTTATTTTAAGTTATAATATAAGTTATATTTTAAATAATAATGTGTTAAATAAGACGATGAAGTTTAAAATTTAAACTTAGTTAGCTTATTCATTACACAACCTGTAATATAAATGAATGAATTTTGGTTAAATTAAGAAATAAGTAAACTACTTAATAATGAATCAGATATATTATTAATTAAATACGTTAAATCCAATCCGGCGAACACCAGTTGGTTTAAAATGAATGCAAGCTTGAAGACCGCAGTTTGGCATTTTTTATGGTGCCCTTTGATCTCTCTATTTGAAGGTACTACTAATTTAAATATATATATATATATATATATTTATAAGTAATCTGCCTAGAATTGCTCGTGTACGTCTTTACTTACTTATTGTGAATCCTACCTATTGATCAACAATCAGGCTATGACTATAAATGGGATAAACAATGATGCAGTAGCTCAACTCCCCCAATTTTCAGAACAGTGCTCGATGGAGATAACATCAGATGTGTGTGCAAATGGATGGTTTAAGATCAGAGTGGATGTAGCTCTAGATGAGAGGACCAAACAATTTGGTATGCAGTCGAATAAAGAAGAAACCACCATTATTTTCTTAAATATATATATATAAATAATTTTGTAAATTATGTAATTTACCGTATATTAAATAATATTATGTAATTAATTCATAAATTTTATATAATTTATAATATGTTATAAAATTAAATACATATTCAAGAGCTCTTTAAATAATGACTTGCGTAGTTCACTAATATATATATATATATTTATTTATAATTTTTTAATATTATCATATGATATTGTTTAATCAATTTATAATTTTTATATAAGTTGTAATATGCTTTAAAATTTTGATACGTGCTCAATAACCCTCTATATAATAAGTTATATAGTCTATTAAATTATCTCCCTATAAATATATATATATATATCACTTTTTACTCTTTAGTTTTTTTTTTTTTAAATTATCTATTTTTTAAAAGAATTTTTAAAGGATAAAACAATATTCAAAAGTGACTTATTATCTTTTTAAAATAAAGTGATAAATATATATATTTAAAATGAAAGGAATAAATAGCATATATGAAAAATATTAGAGGGAAATGATTGTTTTTCTTTGAAAAAAAAATTAAGGGAGAAAATAAAAAAGAAACTAGAAAGTACTAGATTTTAGATTTACTAAGGGGAAAGAGATTGAGCATGAATTATGAGTTTGTAATACGTTTTTTTTTTTTTGGTTTTATTTTAAGTTAAAAGTGTTTGGTTAATACATTTTCATTCTATTTTACCATTTTTTAATTATTAAATATTTATTTTCTTCTATTTAATTGTATGTATTCTTATTTCATAAAAATAAAGCCACAATACTTCAATTCTTTATGAAATTAGATTTATGTGCCATTCCAAATAGCAAAATGTATATATGAAAAAGATAATGTAAGTTTTATTATCTTACATATTTTTTTTGTTTTAGTTTGTTATTAAATATCATGTTAATTTATATAAATATTTTATATGAATATAATTATTCTTATTACAGCTTTAAAAAATATGATTAAAATAATTTTTATCATACATTTAGAAAGATATTAGCATTTAAGTGCAGCCATACACACTCACCCGAGTCACTTTACAATTTAGGATCAGATTTAAGTCTTGACGGATATTAGAACAGTATAATATTTATTTTTTATAACAAGGGCTTTTTTCTTTTATTGTAGAAATTTATACTCAGTTTGTAGAGTATGTTTCTTGACATGTGATAGTATAAAAATAAAATTTTGTCTCAATTGTTCTCTAATTATTGTATTAATAATTCTGTAATTTAAAGAAAAAGCTTTTTTTCCTTAAGATTTTTTTTTTTAGTGTTTACATAAGTACTTTAATAACAATGAAGTACATTTAACGAATACACATACTAAAGATCGTTGGTCTAGCATTTCTTTTTAATGTAACGATTGGTTGTTATAAAAATGTTTACACCTTCGTATATAATGATACTTAATAAAATATCTTTATCATTTAATATCTTTGCTATACTATAAAAATATGTGGTATAACATTGATATCAATATTCTCTTTTAATCTAATTTCGTTACCAATATAAATTAATAGTTATAAACTATAAAATAATTATAATAAAAATTTGTACTACGTAAGTAATACAAAATACGTGTTAAATTTTGTTTGAAAAATAAAGTAAAATAAAATTATGAGAGGATCTTAATTTAACAATGTAAGATAACTAACTTACTCGTTTCATTTTGCAAAAAAAAAAACAATAGTTACTAAGTTTTTCTATTTATAATTGCTCAATGGTAAGAGTAATCAAGTTTAGTCCATACGAGTTTCAATTATCTTTAAAATTGTGGTGAGAAATGTTAAGTTAAAGCTAATGATTTGGTGGGTGAGTTTAGCCATAATATATAAGCTATACTTGTTAGATATAATTATTTATTGAATTTATATTTATATGAATATAACTCAATATTTATCATGTCAAATTATTATGATGAATGTTAAAATAAATATACCTAGAGAATTTATGATGATTAGAATTGAAGATTAATAGTCTTGAATAAGAATAAGAGTATAATGACATTCTACAATCAAATTTATGTAGATTCAACGGGCTTCTTTCTATGTGATGAAAAAAGATGAGAAAAGCTTTACATAAATTGATTTGACTTGGGGATCACAACTCTAAAAAATAATGTTTATATACTAAGTTAAATTATAACTTCATCCCTCATAATTTAACTAGTATTGTGTTTTTAC
Organism: Ailanthus altissimus; assembly: GCA_946807835.1. Taxonomy (NCBI): domain Eukaryota; kingdom Viridiplantae; phylum Streptophyta; class Magnoliopsida; order Sapindales; family Simaroubaceae; genus Ailanthus; species Ailanthus altissimus. Next base: position 1,783,397 of record OX327709.1, read on the forward strand.
ATATAATAAGCTCATGTCAAATTAGATGTCTATGGAGTCTAATAAAATATAGTTCAAATAGATCACTTAAATTGTCTCTTATTTAAAATAGTTCATAATGTATAATTATTGTTAATATGTGAGCCCGCATAAAGGAAATAATAAAACCTAACAACATCTCACTTGGGCCACATATGTTATATGAAAATAATTATACATCATAAACCTTAGTGCGCACAATAAATGTTATTTTATCTTAAAACATCTCCTTATATATAATTTGATTTATTAACCATATCAATATGAGATTCAAGCGACATTCATTGCATATATTCGTAACTAGACCTGTCAATGGTTACCATACTAATATAATTAGTGACATAGATTAAACATAGATGTGTAGCATGAAAATCACATGAAATGTGATCTCAAACATGTCTATTTCTAACTAATCCTACTTTATAACTCCAACGAGTTAAATACTTTCTAAATTTTATGCATAACTGCAATGAAAGTACTAAACACTTTCTAAACTTTATGCAAAACTATAGTCGAAAGTGCAACCTTATTTCAGAGTTTCAACAAACTATCAAACTTTATTCCAGAAAATAAACCATAAGTATGTCTTTAACCAAATGAATATCAAAAGACAAACTCTCACTATTCATGCACATTAGCAAATAATACAACACCCATATAAGTAACATACTCATAAAACATCTTGGGTAGTAACCATTTGATGAGCAGATCTGTAATTATAGAGTTTGTACAAATATGTTCTATTGACACTTGTTGACTCTGAACTCTTTCTTTAACAGCTAGAAACTTGAAGTTGATGTGCTTAGACTTTGAAAAGCTTATGTTTTTATAGGAATACATCATTGCGGCTTTATTATCACAATAAATTTTTTTATTTTTTATTTATACTATTAACAATACATAGCCCTGTGATAAAGTTACGCAACCATATCCATGATTTGATGCCTTAAAATAAGATATAAACCTGGCCACTATAATGGAAAAAGTTACGAGTGTCTGCTTAGCACTCTTATAAAAAATAGCTCATTTGGCCAAAGTATATATTTAATTTGATGTGGATCTCTTAATATCTTGGCATCTAGCAAAATCAGAGTTGGAATACCCCATGATTTATAATATTTTCGATCTCCTATATGTGAGCATGTAGTCTTTGTACTTTGTAAATGTCGCATAACCAGATTAGCTACTTTCCAATGATCCACCCTAAGGTTACTTTAAATATCTGCCTAGTATTTTAATAATGTACGCAATATTTGGATACATACATTCTTGAACATACACGGGACTTCTTACTATAAATGCATAAGAGAATTTTCATATCTGTTTATATTAAATATTATTTTTGGGGCACTGATCGATATTGAACATATCATCTTTAATAATAGGTGTATCTCCTGGAGCACAGTCCTTTATGCTATACTTACTAAGTACATTTTTGATATAGTTTTTTTGTGATTAACTCATGATATATCAAGTGTGATCTCGATGTATCTGAATTTCTAATACAAAAGATGCATTCCTAAGATCTTTCATTTCAAATTTTTTTTATAGAAATCTCTTGATTTCGTGCAATAGGTCTATATCGATGCTTGCTAGCAGTATGTCACTGATATATAAAACTAAGAAGATAAACTTACTTCCACTGAATTTGTGATATATGTATTCATCAAATGCATTTTTCTCAAAACCAAATGAGATAGTCACTTGATGAAACTTATGATACCATTGATGGGATGCTTGCTTGAAACTATAATGGACTTCTTTAATTTGTAGACCATATTCTTTTGGTCTTCAGACACAAATTTTAGGTGCACCATATATATAATTTTCTCAATATCACTATTGAGAAATACAGCATTTACGTCCATTTGATGTAGCTCTAAATTAAAATGAGTTATAAGTGTTATGATGATTCTAAAAGAGTCTTTCATTAATGCTGGAAAGAAAGTCTCTTTATAATCAAAGCCTTCATTTTGAGTGAAACCCTTAGTAACGAGACACGTTTTATATCTTTCAATGTTGCCTTTTAAATCCCTTATGGTCTTAAATATTCATTTGTAACCAATGAGTTTCATATCTTTAGGCAACTCGACAAGATTTCAATGTTGTTGTCTCTCATGAATTTCATCTCATCCTTTATGGCCTTAATTTACTTATAAGAATTAGAACTTTGTTTGGCTTAACTAAAATTGATTAGTCATTTCTCAGTCCTATATCAAACTCATGTTCTTGGAGATAGACGACAAAATTATCTAAATTTGCACTTCGCCTTTCTCTAGTAGATATTTTCAATGACACTTGTTCTTGAGGTTGTTGATGTTACTCTTGATGAACATGAGCTAATTCTTTATTTCAGATTAGAAGCTTTATCTATTGTCTTGTATTTCTAAATTTACTTCTTGAATAATGTCAAAAAATAAGTCTGATCATTTTCAATAACAACTGTAGGAAGATAAATAAATGCATCTTCAAAGACAATATCCCTAGTATATGTTATCTCCCCTCAAACTCAACATCCTCAAGAAATTTAACATTCCCATCTCGAAAAAGGATTTACTTGAAGGGTCATAAAACTTAAAACCCCTCATTCTTTCAAATATCCAAAAAAAAAAAAAAAATAGCATCTAACTGTTATTGAGTCTAGTTTCTTTTTATTAAGCCTGTATGGCCTAACCTTAATTGGATAACCTTAGACATGCAAGTGTTTAATACTAGATTTTTTGTCAGTCCACAACTTGTACGGGGTTTTAGAAATCGCTTTACTTGGAACTCTATTAAGGATATAAACTGCAATATTTAGTGCTTCTCCCTATAGTGATTCAAGTGAAGTAGAATGATTAATCATACTTCTCATTATTCTTTAGGTGTTTGGTTTCATCTCTTAGTAATATTATTCATGCTTGGTTTTTCAGGCATTGTGTATTATGAGATGATGCCACACTCCTCTGAGAACTTAGCCAAAAAAAAAAAGGTAATGGACATTGTTCACTTGATCTGTTGTATCTTTTATACTATTCACCACTATGGTCAGATTTGACAGCTTTATTTTTCTTGCCAAGTTGATTTTTAACCTCATCTTTAAAAATATTAAACATGTCCAGAGATGAAGACTTCTTATGAATCAAGTAAAGGTACCCAAAATGAGAATAGTCATCAATGAACGTAACAAAATACTGTTGGTCATTCCAAAAGTCATAAAGAATGGTCCATAAATATCAGTATTTATTAGTTTTAAGACGCTATTGCTCCTGTTGGCACCTAATTTTCTATTGTTTGTCTATTCTCCCTTAATACATTCAATACAGATTTTAAAATCTGTTGAATTAAGAGAATTAAGAATTTTATTTGACACAAATCTTTTTTTTTATTCTCTGTTTAGAGATATGTTCTAAATGTTTGTGCCATAACATAATGGAATTCTCATCAGTTAATTTTCGTTTTGTACTACGTTTATTAATATGCAAGGATTTATTAAAAGAAGCTTGAGTATTTAATGTATAAAGATTATCAATAAGAGAATCAATACCAATAATATTTAAATTTTGAAAGAGACTAACTTGTTGTTTCTGAATGAACAAGAATATCCTGATTTATTCAAACTAGAAACAAAAATTATGTTATGTCTAAATGACGAAACATAATCAATCTCATCTAAATTCAAATAACATTTTGTCTCTAATTGTAATATAGACAATCCTATGACCTTTAGAAGAGCTGCATTATTGTTTTTCACTTAGACGCATCTTTCAGCATCAATTGGAAATTGGCTCTTAAGACAACCTTGTATAGACACCTTATGTGAGTAGCTGCACTGTATTTATCCACCAAGTGTGTTTAGGTACAAAAGTTAAATTAACTTCAGAACAAATAAAGTTGAGAAATATACATTTCTTAACACGCCATTTAACGTACTTGGGACAATCCTTCTTTACATTATTAGCCTTTTTGTAGAAGAAACAAGTAATGACCGGATCTTGTTTCTTTTAAACCTTATTATGTGAAGTCTCCATTGCAGTTTTTTTTTTTATTCCTTTTTCTTAACTAATTAGTAACCTTAATATGAGAAGTATTTGTTAAGTGAGTACTTTTAGTCTTTTCTCACTTCAATTTGTCTTCTTGTTGTACACATTATGAAATGAGCTTCTTAAGAGTTTATTTAACATTTTGAGCATTGTAACTTATTTTAAATTAACTGTAGTAGGCAAAAAAAGATATTAAAATCAGATGCACGAGTAAGTCATTAAACAGCTCTAACTTTGGTACCTTTAGTTTAAAGCGAGATTAGACATCTTATAATGTACTCCCTTATATATTTTTTTTTGTTGCTATTATACCTTATTGAAACAAGGTTTGCTAGTAATATACTTATTTCAGCATTTTCATTTTTAACAAAGTGTTGTTCAATTTTCTTAAGAAATTTCTTAGCATTTTATTTCCCAGAAATAGTACCTTCCTTAAATATAAGAATCAAATTTATATGGGCATATATAATAGAAGTAGATAAAACTTACAGAGAATATATAATAAAACAACAAGCTCACAATTATGTCGTTATTTTAAGCATATACATGCATGACATAAATAAACATATAAAGATAGGCCCCATCACGAGATACCTAGCACAATATTGATATTTAGTCTTTAGATAAAAATATCAACTGTAAGTGGTATTCTTAATGCAGTAATCAAATATTGATAATAAATTCTGCCAACAATAAGCCTTTCTTTGGATCTACTTATTGCATGCATAGAAAACATGATAATTATCACACATTTATTACTGCAAATATGCCTATTATTTGACCAAAAATAATATTCCTTTGGGTCGATTATTTTTTGCATAAACAATAAACATATTCATCTTAATATCCCAAAATAAAGAAATTTACATAACAGAGGTTACTTTGGCATCATGTTATTTCAATCAATTTATTTCAAAATATAAGATAAGTGTGTTGGTGCTGTGTGCATTTGTACCGTGCTACAGGTGAATATGTGCATTTTAAATAATTTATAATATTACATGTCTTACATGTAACGCAGCAAAAATATAACATACAATAAAATAATCTTATTACACTAATGAGATTAGGGGACTCACCCTCAAAGCGTACTTTGAACAAATCTAATTAGAATATGGCGGGCTTCCTCAAACTAGACTAGTAACCTTCCTTTTCTAAATTATTTGAAACAACTCTTGCTTCTTTTTTTTTATTTCTTTCTCTCAAAAAATTATTAAGGTTAACACTTAACCTAATGAGTAAAAGCAATTCACACTCCCCTTTCAACAAATGAATAGAATGCCTTTTATAAATAAAATTATCGCCCATGAATCCAATAAAAAATAATAGGTGGCCATTTACATAAAGCATGACTAAACATATTTCATGTTTTAAAAAAGAAGTTAGTGGCAAGGTGCTGTTGTGGTCGAATTACAAAGCAAATTAGTAGTAAAATGTTATTCAAATAACATTTGAAGAAAACAGCATGTACTAACAATTTAGCATGGCAAAGATAAAATAAAAGAACTAATAACAACTTAACACCTGTTAGCTAATGAAAAAATTGGTGGCTAAGTTCATTTTTCTATTTATTTCAATTTCATTTGCTTTCTGCAAAAATCATTGTGGTTTCAAAATTTTATAAAAAAATTTTCAATTACATCCCCTTGGCCAATTTCATTTTTATTTTCTTTTTTTATTATAAAATTTTTATTTATCAATACTTAAATTAGTACCCATATAAATTATTAACACAATTTGAGACATACACTAAGTAGGTAAAAATGTCAAGTCTCATTTAATATAATTTGAGGTTTAACAATTAAACCTTAATTACTCATCGACAGACTTTTAAATAAATTCATATTTTTTTAAAACTTTTCAAATCGAATAATTTGATTCGGTACGCTATCCACGTGCTCAATGCGTACACTTCATATAATGAGACTCCCTAGGTTTACACTTATTTTGTCTCACGAAATATTTTTGTAAGTCCATAACCGATGCCTCACACACACACGTTATGGATAATACAAAATGGCGAGTTAAACCATACAAGTTAAAGTTAATCCATATTCGTATAATTCCCCCATCATTAATATCCTGGAAGAGTGGAGACATAGATTAATAGCGTCAAGTCCCCTATTACTCAACCATAAACTTATCTCTTTTCATTCGTATTCCAATAAATAATATATGCAAATTCATTTATAATATTATTTACTCCACAGGAAACTCTTTCTTGAGTTAAATGCTTATGGCCATAAGACTTCTTAGAATACAATCTTAGAGCATCTAGATATTTAACTCACCCATATGAGCTGACGGATTCCATATCTACACATACCGGACTCCATAAGTATCGGACCATACTCAGCGACACGCAGCGGTCAGACCATGAAAGGTCTCTAACATGTGTGGAACCTAAGTATGGTGGATCACTCATAAGCCCCCCGTAGTGCTCAGGTCTTAGGACCACGAATACTACTCAACTCGAGAAGACCCTCAACTGACGAATTTATGAGAAATCTATTGGAGATCATCATTGAATCTAGTTCAGTATCCAGTTCTTACTAAATACATGTATATCTATATGAGTTTCCACTAAGCTCATGGTTTACTAAGATAAACCATCTGAACTATCCAAATATGGACATACACTGATATATATAAATCGATTTCATTCGATAAACGCTGTATTGGTAAAAATAGATCAAGAACATTTAATTTGAGAACATATTTACACAATGATATTTCTTAGCAACGCTTACAACTATTTACAACTATGTCAATGCTATTATATTCTCGGGTCTTTATCCCATTTTAGACAAGATTCTAACTTTTTAGACCTAATCTGAACTCCTTCAGATCAATATAATATCCAAAATGTTACAAGCATCTTACCTAATAAAATTAATTAGCGATTTAATAAAATATTTATTTATTATATACGTATGAAAATACAATATTTATACAAAATTAGGATGGCACATGAGTATAAATCCCAACAACTCTCACTTGCTTTAGTGTCATTTATAGTGGTATCTAATACCTAACGATTCCATGTGTTTCTCAAACACCTTTGAAGTTAAGGTTTTAGTAAGTGGGTCCGCTACATTATTTACAGAATCAACTTTATAAAATACAACATCTCCTCGAGCCAAGATCTCTCTAACAATGTGGTATTTTCTCTCCACATATTTAGATCTCTAGTGTGCTTTTGGCTCTTTCGCCTGTGCTATAGTCCTGTTGTTATCGCAATATAATGGGATAGGATCCACAGAACTTGGGACTATACCAAGTTCTATGACAAACTTCTTTATCCACACTGCTTCTTTTGCTACTTCTGAAGCTGCAATGTATTCTGTCTCTGTGGTAGAATCAGCTGTGGATCCCTGTTTAACATTCTTCCAACTTATGGCGGCACCATTGAGAATAAATACATATCCAGATGTAGATTGGAAGTCTGAGTTAGTGTACCCTCTTACCTGTAAGTCATTTTCTCTATATATGAGAAACTTATCATTTGTACCCTTAAAGTATTTAAGGACATGTTTGACTGCTATCCAATGGTTGTCACCTAGATCAGACTAGTACCGGCTCGTAACACTTACAGCCATACTAATATCAGGTCTTGTACACATCATTGCATACATCAAGCTTTCAACAGCTGATGCACAAGGAATGTCAGACATTCTAACCCTCTCATCTTCTTTTTGAGGACATATTTTTCTCGAAAGATGAATGTCATGTATAAAAGGTACATTAACTGTCTTACAGTTACTAAAACTGTACCTTTTTAAGACACTATCAATGTACGAAGATTGGGAGAGTTGATAGGGGCATAAAAAAATTAGTATAATTTATACCCAACTTTTATATTTTACTCTAAATCATAAGTATTTGACTATTTAATTGTTTTTTCTAATCATAAATAGATGTGCAATGGAAAATATGATATATAGGAACAAACAAGAGGTGAATCGGATGTCAAACGAAGAAGTTATGCTCAAAATATAAAAGTAGTGCAGCAGGTGGTTGGACGTCGCGGCGCCAAGGGCTGGGTGCTGCAGTGTCCAGAACAGCGAGTGAGTACCATAGTGCTCAACATCTAGCTGTTGGAGCTGATGCTCACGTGCCATTCCAATATTGTATGAATATTAATTGTTAATATTTATACAATAAACATTTCGAATAAAGATTGTTAATATCATATTAATATGGTAGAATGCTTGTAACATTACAGACATTGTTTGATCTGAAAGAGTTCAGATCTGATCTAAAGGAGTTTAGATCAGAACTAATAGTTATCAAAGCTGAGAGTTATAAATGCTAATAGTTAGCACTGTTAATAGTTATCAGTTTATAAGAGTCAGCGAGGTCTAAATAGTTAGAACCTTGTCTATAATGGGACAAAGACCTGAGAGTATACTTGTAATGATATAGTTGCAAAGAGTTGCAATAGGAGCTAAGAAATATCATTATGTAAGTATGTCTCAAATATAATGTTCCTGATCTATGATCACCAATGCGGGTCTATCGGTGAATTCACAATATATAGATTAGTGTATGTTTATATCTGACTAGTTCAGATGGTTGTTCTTAGTTGACCATGAGCTTAGAGCTTGTATAGGCATGCGGGTATCCAGTCAGGACTGGATACTGAACAGACTCATGAGGACCCCAATAGATATCCTATGAAACCGTCAAAGGAAGGTCCTCTCGAGTTGAGTAGTAATCGTGGTCCTTTGACCTAAGCGCCACGGTGTCTTGTGAGTGATCCATCATGCTTTGGTTCCACATATGTCAGAGACCTTTCATGGTCTGACCGCTATGTGTCGCTGGGTATGGTCCGATGCTCATGGAGTCTGGTGTGCGTAAATAAGGGATCCATCAGCTTACGTAGGTAAGTTGTATATCCGATGCTCCGAGATTGTATTTCATAAAGTCTTGTGGCCACAAGCATAAACCCGGGAAAAGAGTTTCCCACAGGGTTAAACAATATAGCAAAAGTGTTTGCATATATTATTTATCGAGATACGAATCTGGAGATAAGATTATTGGATGAGCAAATGGGGATTTAATGGTGTTGATCTATATCCCCGCACATCCAGGATATAAATGATGGAAGGATTATACGTATACGTTATGACCTCAACTTGTATGGTCTGACACGCTGATTTGTAATATTCGTAACGTGTGCGTGGGGCATCGATTACGGATTAATGGAATAGTTTCATTTGACAAATCGGGTGTGGACCTAGAGAGTCCCAATATGAAATGTACTCTTTGAGCACTTGGGCAGTGTACCGTATTGAATTATTCAATACAGTATAATTCAGCAATTACTAAGGTTACGTTAACTAAAGTATATGGTTAAATGGTGGGACCCACTTTAGGTTAACTTGGTAACCTAGTAAGGAAATAATAGTAATTTCACTTTATGATTATTTAATTGTTAAATAATTAAAATAAATATTTATTTGTTTAATTGTTAAATAAATGATTTAACTTAACTAAGGTTAAAGGTTAACCATAAGGTTAAGTTAGTTAACTTTACTTAATGGTTAAGTAAAGGTTAACCTAACCATGGTTAAGTTAGTTAACTATGGTTAAATTAATTAAATATTTATTAACTTAAAGGTTAAGTTAAAATAATATAACTAAGGTTAAATGTTAACTAAGGTTAGGTTAAGCCAAATGAAATGCAAATGAAATTCAAATTAGTTTGGAATTAATGCATTAGTATATAAAGTGAAATGAAATTGAAAATAAAAAAAGTTTAGAATTTAATTTAGTTTTTTAGTTTTTGCATTTTGGGAGCCAATTCAATTTGAGAAATTGAAATTGTTTGTTTTGTGTTTTAAGTGTTAGAACAACAAAACAAATTAGATAAATGGTTACTAAATGTAATAACTAAAAATAATATTTGTTTTATTTATTTAAGAGTTGAATAAAAGGAAAAACAAAATTAATTAAGTTAAAGAGTTTAACTTTAAATCATGTTTAAGAGTTAAACACATATGCTGGATTAAGATGCTGTCATTCTAGACAATCAAACTCACCCTTGTTGATTGCTAGGATTGATCAAAGATTCATTTCATGGTGGACTTCAAAGAAAATTAATCCAAAGGCTTCATTGGTGATATTTCTCAATTTCGAATTTTCATTTAATCAAATGTTATTTTCAGTGTTCATTGTATTTAATCTTCCGCTGTGCACATGTATGTATGAGATATGTATATTGTATGTATGATGAACACAACCCACATGCAAGCACCCTAGTTTTATTTGTACAACCCATAACCCAACACTAACGCCGCGGTACTCGTCGACATCTTGACAGACTTGGTGATCGTGCTCAGTGCCACGACGCTGAGCTCTCAGCATCGCAGTGCCCGTGCGGGTATTTAAATACTCCTCTCAACTTACCTAATCGGGGTGGATTCGAAGCTCATCGCACCTAGGGTTTCTCTTAGCAACAAAAATACTATTTTGAGGCAAAAATAGAGAGATTTAGCAAGGAGAAAAATGCAAACAACAAATACACAATCTGTAGTAACCAGTATCCACGACTGGTAAGAATAAGTATTTATATATGTATAAATATACGTATTTTATTTGTATGTTGGTGATACTTGAATTATATATTGTTATTAGTAATATTTTTATAGGTTAAGGATATACGATTAGTATTGGGTTTATTTGTATGACTTTAGATTTATTTTAGGGACCAAATTGTTATACTTTGAAAGTTTTAGGGGCAAATTCGTAAATACCAAAAATTAGCCTCTTAGTATAAAAATACACTTTTAAACCCTAATTTACCATTTTTAGGTCGAGCTACCCATTTTAAGAGAGAGAAGAGAGAAATAGAGGAGAGAGAAAGAGGAGAAGAAGAAGAAAAAGAAGAAGAAATTGGAAATTTGAATTTCAAGAGGTATATTATACGTATTTCTCAATTTATTGGTATTAATTAAGTTAATTCCTTAAGTTTTGATTTCTGGAAATATGTATAATTAAGGATTTGATGTGTATTTCGTTTGATGTTGTGAGAATTGATGATGATCTATAAGATAGTTTGATAAATCATGATGAATTATGGAATTTCTGCTGGATAACCTCTTGATCTAGGAATTTTATAAATTGTTGTGATTCGATTCTGGTTTTGAATTTTGAGTATATGAAATTAGACATGTTTAGGATCATCTGAGACTTTGAATCGACTGAAAATCTCGGAAATTGAATTTGTAGTGAATTTACCAAAATGACCCTGGAATTCTGGAAATTTCCTGTGTAAACAGTATGATACAGTGGAAAATAATTTTTGACCTGCTGAATGATCTTTAAAAATTATGAATTTGTGGAATATGATAATTTTATATGTCTAATATGATATACTCGGAATTGAGAATTTGGATCAATGTGGTTGAAGTGTTATGAATTTCTAAAGTGTATCAGCTCATTGTAGTATTTGATTAATAGATTTTTAAAGTTATGAAATAAAATAGTTTTAAAATACTTTTGGCAGTTATTTGGAAGCAAAATATTTATCATGGACTGAGATATGTGTCAAGAGTAATTATGTGGTAGTTTTATAATTTTTGAGTTAGTATATGATTTTATAAAATTGGGAGATTGAATACTGTTCAGTAAGTATCTTGATCCTGTCAGGTTTGTAGTTTGGATTCGATGGTGTGTATGGAATGGATTGTGTAGGAATTTTGATATAATATTCATATATAAGAAGTATATATGAGTCAAGAATGATATATTCTGATTTCGGAGTAATTGGACATCATTTGATGTATTAGAAATTTTTGTTAAGTGTAAGTGGTCAGAATGACAGGTTTTGAGAAACCAAATATTTAGACCAATTTGATGTGATAAATGCATTGTGTATAATTTTGTAAGCTATTTAAAGTATTTTGTGTGAATTGTGAGGCTTATGAAAGGATTAATCTCCATTGATAGGTTAAGGAGATTTAAGCCTTGTAGCTGAAAGTGTTAAGAGGTAAGTATACTAGACTTTTTACTGAAATCACAATAAACATAGTAATTGTTTTGTATGATTTTGCAAATGGGGTTAAGAATATGTTTATGTTATGTCAAAGTATATTTTGATATGAAATGTGAATATATGTTTCTGAATGTGAGCATTGACATTGAGCATGGACATACATGTATTTTTGTAAGTGAGCTTTCAAAATAAGATGTGTTTAATAAAGAAAGCTTTTGAAGTGTAATATGTCCATGAGAAATATTTTGTATTTTGAGGGTACTTGAACTCACTGTTAACTTAGTAGGCATTTTATGTGATTTGTGGAGCCTTTATGTGTGGCCTTTCCTTTGGGATTGGTATATGTTATGTGTTCCGTATGTAGGGAGGATCCTATTGGTACCTAAAGGAAGAGTGAGTCATCACATTCGTGTGGTGGCGTATTGGTGCATGTGAGAGGACTCACCGATGATCAGGGTGAGGGTTTGGCTTTTACCTTCGGGCATAAGCGTTATATATGTGTGATTTAAGGACCTCACTTGTACTATTCCTCTCATACGGTATGTCACCTACGAGTGGCATTTGGCTCATTATGTGATATGTGATATGTAAGTCCTACTAAGTAGTAGTCGAGTAATGGTATTCCTATTATGTGATTTGAAAGAATGTGTAAGCGCTTACATGATATGTGATTTGATAAGATTATGATTTTGATTGATCACAGCATATCATACATATGCATTGTGTACATATATGTATTTGTATTTGATATATGAAAAATTAGTATGCTTACTGAGTTTTATACTCATTATAGTTTATGGTGATTTCAGGTAAATAAAGTGCATGTGGGCTTAGCGGATTTGGCAAGGCTTCTGCTGTTCCTTGGGTTCCCTAAGTTGCTAGGTTGTTGTGTGTTTCATTTGGGGACACGTGGGATAGGATATTTGGTTTGTCCCTATTGAATAAATACTTATGTATTATTTCATTGTGTGTGGATTGGATTTGGTTTAAGTTTTATAAAGTGTGGTTATTGGATGATTTTAAGTAAGAATTTGCAATGGATATATTCTGGGCTCCCGGTAACAAAGTTGCTACTGGTGACGTAGTAGAGTGTTAATCTCTGAGAAAACTCTGCGTATCTCCGGTTTAATAATTGTCCCAGTCATAATTCAATTGCTATAATTCTGAAAGAAATTGAAATGAATGTTTAAATATTGTCAAGAGAAGTTTATATTTATATGTTAGGTTATGGTTGATTTTAGTGTTGAACTTACTAGCAACTTGCTAAGGATTTCTGTGTTGAATGAAAGTTGAAAATTTTGTGTAATATTATTTATGAGTGCACATGCAGTGAATGAATGTAAGTGATGTCGTGTGTCGGATCTTTTGGGTCTGGGGCGTGACAGCTTTTATTGGTATCAGAGCTAAGATATGATTCTGTAGACTTTATGTGTCTAGTGAAGGGAACCCAGCCGATGCCAAATCCTTAAGATTGTATGTGTGCTTATTTATGTATATTGATTTATTTGATATCTTACTTACTTATCTTTGTGATTTTGAAAAGATGGGGCGTAATCCAAGAATTACTAGAAGTGCTGATACTGTGAATGAGAGTACTTCAGGAGAAAACCCTGCTACCATCCAAAATATTGTTCAAGCAGTGAATAATGTGCTTCAACAACAACGACCCAAAGCAGACCATAATGATAAATTCCATGTTATTGAGAAATTCAGAAAATTGCAACCACCATCATTTGAAGGCTCAAAAGACCCGCTGGTTGCTGAGGAGTGGATCCGTGAGTTGGAAAAGATATTCAGCCTCCTCGAATGTTCAGATTCACATAAAGTCAGTTGTGCCACTTACATGCTTAAGGAGGGAGCCAGTCATTGGTGGGAGATGACCATGCGGACACTGAATATTGATAAGAACAAGATAACATGGGAAAGATTCAAAGAAGTATTTAATGAAAAATACTTTCCCCAGTCCTTAAGAGATGAGAAAGAGGCAGAATTTATCCACCTTACTCAGGGCAAAATGTCAGTAACAGAATATGAGAGGAAGTTTGAGGAGTTGTCTAGGTTTGCTCCCCACTTAGTAGACACAGAAGCACGTAAGGCCAAGAGGTTTCAGATGGGTCTTAAACCAGAAGTGAGAAGGTTACTCTCTGTCCTTGATCTACAGACTTACAATGCAGTATTACAGAGGGCTGAAATATTAGCAAGGGATGAGGAATTGGCAGCACCATCTGAGTCCAAACATATGGGTTATCATCGATCAGAAAAGAGACCTTGGGTTAAAAATAATCATAAAAAGTTTGACAGGTGGAAAGGAAAGAAGAGGCATAGGAATGATGACATTGAAAAGAAGGATTTTCCATTATGTGATACATGTGGGAGACCACATGGAGGGGTGTGTTTCAGAAAAAGTGGAGCTTGTTTTAAGTGTAGAAAGATTGGTCATTTTATTCAGGATTGTCCAGAGATGAAGAATGATCAGGGAGGATTTAAGAAAGATCAGAAAGCTCAAGCAAGAGTCTATGCTCTTACCAGAAAAGAAGCAGATGATTCACCTTCTGTGGTGACAGGTACAATTTCCATATCTGGCCAGCATGGTTTAGCTCTTTTTGATTCGGGTTCTACCCATTCATTTGTGTCACATGCATTTGTTAGTAATATGGGGGTTGTGCCAGAACCTTTGGGTGTAGATTTATGTGTTGCAACTCCTTCAGGAGATTTGATGTGTGCTACAAATGTGGTAAAATCATGTAAAATTGAAATAGGAGATAAGGTGCTACAAGCAGATTTGATTATCTTGAATATGTATGATTTTGATGTTATATTTGGCATGGATTGGTTGTCTATGTACCATGCTAATGTTAAATGCTTTGAGAAAGAAGTTGTTTTCCAACCACCCGGGGAGCCTGAGTTTAGTTTTATTGGTTCTAAGTTATGCTCTTTGCCAAAAGTAATATCTGCTTTACAAGCTTGGAAAAGTCTTAAGAAGGGTTGTCAGTGTTTCTTAGCGACTGTAGTGGATACAAAGAAAGAAGAAATGAAAATCCAAGATGTTCCAGGCGTGAATGAGTTTATAGATGTATTCCCTGAAGATTTACCTGGAGTTCCACCAGATCGAGAGATTGAATTCATGATAGAACTTCTGCCAGGAACCAGTCCTATATCTAAAACACCTTATCGTATGGCACCAGTAGAGCTTAAAGAGTTGAAGGAACAGCTACATGAATTGCTTGAGAAGGGGTTTATTCGCCCGAGTGTTTCACCTTGGGGTGCTCCAGTTCTTTTTGTTAAGAAAAAAGATGGTTCAATGAGATTATGTATTGACTATCGAGAGTTGAACCGTGTGACTGTAAAGAATAAATATCCACTTCCAAGAATCGATGATTTATTCGATCAGTTGCAAGGAGCTTGTGTATTCTCAAAAATTGATCTTCGTTCTGGCTATCATCAATTGAAGATCAAGAAAGAAGACATTCCAAAGACTGCATTTCGTACCAGATATGGGCATTATGAGTTTATTGTTATGCCATTTGGGTTGACAAATGCACCTGCTGCCTTTATGGATCTAATGAATAGAGTATTCAAGGATTATTTGGATAGGTTTGTTATTGTGTTTATTGATGACATCCTAGTGTACTCTAAGAGTAAGGGAGAACATGAAGAACACTTAAGAAAAGTCCTACAAGTGTTAAGGGAGAAGCAGCTTTATGCAAAATTCAAGAAATGTGAATTCTGGCTAGATCGAATGGTATTTTTGGGACATGTTGTTTCCTCAAAGGGAATTTCAGTGGATCCAAGCAAAATTGAAGCAGTGGTGAATTGGTCCAGACCAACTAATGTGGGGGAAATTCGAAGTTTTCTTGGGCTGGCAGGATATTATAGACGGTTTGTTGAAGGATTCTCTAAGATAGCTTCACCTTTAACTCAATTGACAAGAAAGAATGTCAAGTTTCAGTGGTCAGAAGAATGTGAGAAAAGTTTTCAAGAACTCAAGCATCGGTTAGTATCTGCTCCCATACTAACCATCCCTTCTGCTTCTGCTGGATTTGTGATTTATAGTGATGCTTCCAAGAAAGGGCTTGGGTGTGTATTAATGCAGGATGGAAAGGTAGTGGCATATGCCTCACGACAACTAAAGACTTATGAGCAGAATTACCCTACTCATGACTTGGAGTTGGCTGCAGTAGTTTTTGCTCTGAAAATTTGGAGGCATTATCTTTATGGAGAAAGGTGTGAAATTTACACAGATCACAAAAGTCTTAAATACTTCTTTACTCAAAAGGAGTTAAATATGAGGCAACGTCGATGGTTGGAACTAGTCAAAGATTATGACTGTGTGATTAACTACCATCCGGGAAAAGCTAATGTTGTAGCAGATGCTTTGAGTAGAAAATCTTCAGGACATATGGCAGCACTTTTGACTACTCAAAAGCAAATTTTGTTGGATTTAGAAAAGCTTGGCATTGAAGTGGTAAGATCTAATGATAGGGCTTATGTTGCAAGTATGTCCATTCAGCCTACCCTAATTAAGAGAATTAAGGAAGCACAAGGTAATGATGTGCATCTGAAGAAAATTATGGAAGAAATTTCATTGGGTAAAAGGCCTAACTTTGCTATTTTTGATGATGGAGCTCTACATTTTGAAGGTAGACTTTGTGTGCCTAATAATGATGAGTTGAAAAATGAGATCTTGGTTGAAGCTCATAGTTCACCATATACTGTCCATCCGGGAGGTACCAAGATGTATCGAGACCTACGAGCTATTTATTGGTGGGTTAATATGAAAAGAGAGATTGCAAAATTTATAGAGCAATGTTTGACATGTCAGCAAGTTAAGGCAGAACATCAGAGACCATCTGGGTTATTGAAACCTTTATTGGTACCGGAATGGAAATGGGAGCACATAGCCATGGATTTTGTAGTTGGGTTGCCAAGTACACAAAAGGGCTACAATGCCATATGGGTGATTATTGATAGGCTAACAAAATCAGCACATTTTATTCCAATATGCACCACTTATTCCATGGATAGGTATGCCCAATTATATGTTGATGAAATTGTGAGGCTTCATGGAGTACCTGTGTCAATTGTATCTGATAGAGATCCCCGATTTACTTCAATATTTTGGAAGAGCCTACATAATGCCATGGGCACGAAGTTAAACTTCAGTACTGCATTCCACCCACAGACTGATGGTCAATCTGAAAGGACCATTCAAATTCTAGAAGATATGTTGAGAGCATGTGTGTTAGACCTTAAAGGTAGTTGGGACAAACACCTTTCATTAGTGGAGTTTGCATACAACAATAGTTATCAATCAACTATTGGTATGGCCCCATATGAAGCTTTGTATGGAAGAAAATGTAGATCTCCTGTGCATTGGGATGAAGTTGGAGAAAGAAAAATTTTAGGGCCAGAGATTGTCCAGCAAACTTGTGAGGTTATAGAGAAGATAAGAAAAAGAATGAAAGTGGCTCAGAGTAGACAGAAAAGCTATGCAGACAATAGAAGAAAAGATCTAGAATTTAAGGTGGGTGAAAAAGTATTTCTTAAGGTTGCTCCAATGAAAGGAGTCATGAGATTTGGCAAGAAAGGAAAGTTGAGTCCAAGATTCATTGGTCCATTTGAAATCCTTGAAAGGATAGGTGATGTAGCTTATAGACTTGCCCTTCCTCCATCATTATCAGGAGTTCATAATGTGTTCCATGTGTCCATGTTGCGAAAATATGTTTCAAACTCCTCACATGTGTTAAGCTATGAGCCACTTCAACTTAGGGATGATCTCACTTATGAAGAAGTGCCCATTAGGATTTTGGACAATAAGGAGCAAATTCTTCGTACTAAGAAGATTGATTTGGTAAAGGTTTTATGGAGAAACCATGCAGTTGAAGAGGCAACCTGGGAACGAGAAGAGGAAATGAGATCTAAGTATCCTCATTTATTTGCTTAAGTTATGAATTTCGAGGACGAAATTCTTATAAGGAGGGGAGAATTGTAGTAACCAGTATCCACGACTGGTAAGAATAAGTATTTATATATGTATAAATATACGTATTTTATTTGTATGTTGGTGATACTTGAATTATATATTGTTATTAGTAATATTTTTATAGGTTAAGGATATACGATTAGTATTGGGTTTATTTGTATGACTTTAGATTTATTTTAGGGACCAAATTGTTATACTTTGAAAGTTTTGGGGGCAAATTCGTAAATACCAAAAATTAGCCTCTTAGTATAAAAATACACTTTTAAACCCTAATTTACCATTTTTAGGTCGAGCTACCCATTTTAAGAGAGAGAAGAGAGAAATAGAGGAGAGAGAAAGAGGAGAAGAAGAAGAAAAAGAAGAAGAAATTGGAAATTTGAATTTCAAGAGGTATATTATACGTATTTCTCAATTTATTGGTATTAATTAAGTTAATTCCTTAAGTTTTGATTTCTGGAAATATGTATAATTAAGGATTTGATGTGTATTTCGTTTGATGTTGTGAGAATTGATGATGATCTATAAGATAGTTTGATAAATCATGATGAATTATGGAATTTCTGCTGGATAACCTCTTGATCTAGGAATTTTATAAATTGTTGTGATTCGATTCTGGTTTTGAATTTTGAGTATATGAAATTAGACATGTTTAGGATCATCTGAGACTTTGAATCGACTGAAAATCTCGGAAATTGAATTTGTAGTGAATTTACCAAAATGACCCTGGAATTCTGGAAATTTCCTGTGTAAACAGTATGATACAGTGGAAAATAATTTTTGACCTGCTGAATGATCTTTAAAAATTATGAATTTGTGGAATATGATAATTTTATATGTCTAATATGATATACTCGGAATTGAGAATTTGGATCAATGTGGTTGAAGTGTTATGAATTTCTAAAGTGTATCAGCTCATTGTAGTATTTGATTAATAGATTTTTAAAGTTATGAAATAAAATAGTTTTAAAATACTTTTGGCAGTTATTTGGAAGCAAAATATTTATCATGGACTGAGATATGTGTCAAGAGTAATTATGTGGTAGTTTTATAATTTTTGAGTTAGTATATGATTTTATAAAATTGGGAGATTGAATACTGTTCAGTAAGTATCTTGATCCTGTCAGGTTTGTAGTTTGGATTCGATGGTGTGTATGGAATGGATTGTGTAGGAATTTTGATATAATATTCATATATAAGAAGTATATATGAGTCAAGAATGATATATTCTGATTTCGGAGTAATTGGACATCATTTGATGTATTAGAAATTTTTGTTAAGTGTAAGTGGTCAGAATGACAGGTTTTGAGAAACCAAATATTTAGACCAATTTGATGTGATAAATGCATTGTGTATAATTTTGTAAGCTATTTAAAGTATTTTGTGTGAATTGTGAGGCTTATGAAAGGATTAATCTCCATTGATAGGTTAAGGAGATTTAAGCCTTGTAGCTGAAAGTGTTAAGAGGTAAGTATACTAGACTTTTTACTGAAATCACAATAAACATAGTAATTGTTTTGTATGATTTTGCAAATGGGGTTAAGAATATGTTTATGTTATGTCAAAGTATATTTTGATATGAAATGTGAATATATGTTTCTGAATGTGAGCATTGACATTGAGCATGGACATACATGTATTTTTGTAAGTGAGCTTTCAAAATAAGATGTGTTTAATAAAGAAAGCTTTTGAAGTGTAATATGTCCATGAGAAATATTTTGTATTTTGAGGGTACTTGAACTCACTGTTAACTTAGTAGGCATTTTATGTGATTTGTGGAGCCTTTATGTGTGGCCTTTCCTTTGGGATTGGTATATGTTATGTGTTCCGTATGTAGGGAGGATCCTATTGGTACCTAAAGGAAGAGTGAGTCATCACATTCGTGTGGTGGCGTATTGGTGCATGTGAGAGGACTCACCGATGATCAGGGTGAGGGTTTGGCTTTTACCTTCGGGCATAAGCGTTATATATGTGTGATTTAAGGACCTCACTTGTACTATTCCTCTCATACGGTATGTCACCTACGAGTGGCATTTGGCTCATTATGTGATATGTGATATGTAAGTCCTACTAAGTAGTAGTCGAGTAATGGTATTCCTATTATGTGATTTGAAAGAATGTGTAAGCGCTTACATGATATGTGATTTGATAAGATTATGATTTTGATTGATCACAGCATATCATACATATGCATTGTGTACATATATGTATTTGTATTTGATATATGAAAAATTAGTATGCTTACTGAGTTTTATACTCATTATAGTTTATGGTGATTTCAGGTAAATAAAGTGCATGTGGGCTTAGCGGATTTGGCAAGGCTTCTGCTGTTCCTTGGGTTCCCTAAGTTGCTAGGTTGTTGTGTGTTTCATTTGGGGACACGTGGGATAGGATATTTGGTTTGTCCCTATTGAATAAATACTTATGTATTATTTCATTGTGTGTGGATTGGATTTGGTTTAAGTTTTATAAAGTGTGGTTATTGGATGATTTTAAGTAAGAATTTGCAATGGATATATTCTGGGCTCCCGGTAACAAAGTTGCTACTGGTGACGTAGTAGAGTGTTAATCTCTGAGAAAACTCTGCGTATCTCCGGTTTAATAATTGTCCCAGTCATAATTCAATTGCTATAATTCTGAAAGAAATTGAAATGAATGTTTAAATATTGTCAAGAGAAGTTTATATTTATATGTTAGGTTATGGTTGATTTTAGTGTTGAACTTACTAGCAACTTGCTAAGGATTTCTGTGTTGAATGAAAGTTGAAAATTTTGTGTAATATTATTTATGAGTGCACATGCAGTGAATGAATGTAAGTGATGTCGTGTGTCGGATCTTTTGGGTCTGGGGCGTGACAGCTTTTATTGGTATCAGAGCTAAGATATGATTCTGTAGACTTTATGTGTCTAGTGAAGGGAACCCAGCCGATGCCAAATCCTTAAGATTGTATGTGTGCTTATTTATGTATATTGATTTATTTGATATCTTACTTACTTATCTTTGTGATTTTGAAAAGATGGGGCGTAATCCAAGAATTACTAGAAGTGCTGATACTGTGAATGAGAGTACTTCAGGAGAAAACCCTGCTACCATCCAAAATATTGTTCAAGCAGTGAATAATGTGCTTCAACAACAACGACCCAAAGCAGACCATAATGATAAATTCCATGTTATTGAGAAATTCAGAAAATTGCAACCACCATCATTTGAAGGCTCAAAAGACCCGCTGGTTGCTGAGGAGTGGATCCGTGAGTTGGAAAAGATATTCAGCCTCCTCGAATGTTCAGATTCACATAAAGTCAGTTGTGCCACTTACATGCTTAAGGAGGGAGCCAGTCATTGGTGGGAGATGACCATGCGGACACTGAATATTGATAAGAACAAGATAACATGGGAAAGATTCAAAGAAGTATTTAATGAAAAATACTTTCCCCAGTCCTTAAGAGATGAGAAAGAGGCAGAATTTATCCACCTTACTCAGGGCAAAATGTCAGTAACAGAATATGAGAGGAAGTTTGAGGAGTTGTCTAGGTTTGCTCCCCACTTAGTAGACACAGAAGCACGTAAGGCCAAGAGGTTTCAGATGGGTCTTAAACCAGAAGTGAGAAGGTTACTCTCTGTCCTTGATCTACAGACTTACAATGCAGTATTACAGAGGGCTGAAATATTAGCAAGGGATGAGGAATTGGCAGCACCATCTGAGTCCAAACATATGGGTTATCATCGATCAGAAAAGAGACCTTGGGTTAAAAATAATCATAAAAAGTTTGACAGGTGGAAAGGAAAGAAGAGGCATAGGAATGATGACATTGAAAAGAAGGATTTTCCATTATGTGATACATGTGGGAGACCACATGGAGGGGTGTGTTTCAGAAAAAGTGGAGCTTGTTTTAAGTGTAGAAAGATTGGTCATTTTATTCAGGATTGTCCAGAGATGAAGAATGATCAGGGAGGATTTAAGAAAGATCAGAAAGCTCAAGCAAGAGTCTATGCTCTTACCAGAAAAGAAGCAGATGATTCACCTTCTGTGGTGACAGGTACAATTTCCATATCTGGCCAGCATGGTTTAGCTCTTTTTGATTCGGGTTCTACCCATTCATTTGTGTCACATGCATTTGTTAGTAATATGGGGGTTGTGCCAGAACCTTTGGGTGTAGATTTATGTGTTGCAACTCCTTCAGGAGATTTGATGTGTGCTACAAATGTGGTAAAATCATGTAAAATTGAAATAGGAGATAAGGTGCTACAAGCAGATTTGATTATCTTGAATATGTATGATTTTGATGTTATATTTGGCATGGATTGGTTGTCTATGTACCATGCTAATGTTAAATGCTTTGAGAAAGAAGTTGTTTTCCAACCACCCGGGGAGCCTGAGTTTAGTTTTATTGGTTCTAAGTTATGCTCTTTGCCAAAAGTAATATCTGCTTTACAAGCTTGGAAAAGTCTTAAGAAGGGTTGTCAGTGTTTCTTAGCGACTGTAGTGGATACAAAGAAAGAAGAAATGAAAATCCAAGATGTTCCAGGCGTGAATGAGTTTATAGATGTATTCCCTGAAGATTTACCTGGAGTTCCACCAGATCGAGAGATTGAATTCATGATAGAACTTCTGCCAGGAACCAGTCCTATATCTAAAACACCTTATCGTATGGCACCAGTAGAGCTTAAAGAGTTGAAGGAACAGCTACATGAATTGCTTGAGAAGGGGTTTATTCGCCCGAGTGTTTCACCTTGGGGTGCTCCAGTTCTTTTTGTTAAGAAAAAAGATGGTTCAATGAGATTATGTATTGACTATCGAGAGTTGAACCGTGTGACTGTAAAGAATAAATATCCACTTCCAAGAATCGATGATTTATTCGATCAGTTGCAAGGAGCTTGTGTATTCTCAAAAATTGATCTTCGTTCTGGCTATCATCAATTGAAGATCAAGAAAGAAGACATTCCAAAGACTGCATTTCGTACCAGATATGGGCATTATGAGTTTATTGTTATGCCATTTGGGTTGACAAATGCACCTGCTGCCTTTATGGATCTAATGAATAGAGTATTCAAGGATTATTTGGATAGGTTTGTTATTGTGTTTATTGATGACATCCTAGTGTACTCTAAGAGTAAGGGAGAACATGAAGAACACTTAAGAAAAGTCCTACAAGTGTTAAGGGAGAAGCAGCTTTATGCAAAATTCAAGAAATGTGAATTCTGGCTAGATCGAATGGTATTTTTGGGACATGTTGTTTCCTCAAAGGGAATTTCAGTGGATCCAAGCAAAATTGAAGCAGTGGTGAATTGGTCCAGACCAACTAATGTGGGGGAAATTCGAAGTTTTCTTGGGCTGGCAGGATATTATAGACGGTTTGTTGAAGGATTCTCTAAGATAGCTTCACCTTTAACTCAATTGACAAGAAAGAATGTCAAGTTTCAGTGGTCAGAAGAATGTGAGAAAAGTTTTCAAGAACTCAAGCATCGGTTAGTATCTGCTCCCATACTAACCATCCCTTCTGCTTCTGCTGGATTTGTGATTTATAGTGATGCTTCCAAGAAAGGGCTTGGGTGTGTATTAATGCAGGATGGAAAGGTAGTGGCATATGCCTCACGACAACTAAAGACTTATGAGCAGAATTACCCTACTCATGACTTGGAGTTGGCTGCAGTAGTTTTTGCTCTGAAAATTTGGAGGCATTATCTTTATGGAGAAAGGTGTGAAATTTACACAGATCACAAAAGTCTTAAATACTTCTTTACTCAAAAGGAGTTAAATATGAGGCAACGTCGATGGTTGGAACTAGTCAAAGATTATGACTGTGTGATTAACTACCATCCGGGAAAAGCTAATGTTGTAGCAGATGCTTTGAGTAGAAAATCTTCAGGACATATGGCAGCACTTTTGACTACTCAAAAGCAAATTTTGTTGGATTTAGAAAAGCTTGGCATTGAAGTGGTAAGATCTAATGATAGGGCTTATGTTGCAAGTATGTCCATTCAGCCTACCCTAATTAAGAGAATTAAGGAAGCACAAGGTAATGATGTGCATCTGAAGAAAATTATGGAAGAAATTTCATTGGGTAAAAGGCCTAACTTTGCTATTTTTGATGATGGAGCTCTACATTTTGAAGGTAGACTTTGTGTGCCTAATAATGATGAGTTGAAAAATGAGATCTTGGTTGAAGCTCATAGTTCACCATATACTGTCCATCCGGGAGGTACCAAGATGTATCGAGACCTACGAGCTATTTATTGGTGGGTTAATATGAAAAGAGAGATTGCAAAATTTATAGAGCAATGTTTGACATGTCAGCAAGTTAAGGCAGAACATCAGAGACCATCTGGGTTATTGAAACCTTTATTGGTACCGGAATGGAAATGGGAGCACATAGCCATGGATTTTGTAGTTGGGTTGCCAAGTACACAAAAGGGCTACAATGCCATATGGGTGATTATTGATAGGCTAACAAAATCAGCACATTTTATTCCAATATGCACCACTTATTCCATGGATAGGTATGCCCAATTATATGTTGATGAAATTGTGAGGCTTCATGGAGTACCTGTGTCAATTGTATCTGATAGAGATCCCCGATTTACTTCAATATTTTGGAAGAGCCTACATAATGCCATGGGCACGAAGTTAAACTTCAGTACTGCATTCCACCCACAGACTGATGGTCAATCTGAAAGGACCATTCAAATTCTAGAAGATATGTTGAGAGCATGTGTGTTAGACCTTAAAGGTAGTTGGGACAAACACCTTTCATTAGTGGAGTTTGCATACAACAATAGTTATCAATCAACTATTGGTATGGCCCCATATGAAGCTTTGTATGGAAGAAAATGTAGATCTCCTGTGCATTGGGATGAAGTTGGAGAAAGAAAAATTTTAGGGCCAGAGATTGTCCAGCAAACTTGTGAGGTTATAGAGAAGATAAGAAAAAGAATGAAAGTGGCTCAGAGTAGACAGAAAAGCTATGCAGACAATAGAAGAAAAGATCTAGAATTTAAGGTGGGTGAAAAAGTATTTCTTAAGGTTGCTCCAATGAAAGGAGTCATGAGATTTGGCAAGAAAGGAAAGTTGAGTCCAAGATTCATTGGTCCATTTGAAATCCTTGAAAGGATAGGTGATGTAGCTTATAGACTTGCCCTTCCTCCATCATTATCAGGAGTTCATAATGTGTTCCATGTGTCCATGTTGCGAAAATATGTTTCAAACTCCTCACATGTGTTAAGCTATGAGCCACTTCAACTTAGGGATGATCTCACTTATGAAGAAGTGCCCATTAGGATTTTGGACAATAAGGAGCAAATTCTTCGTACTAAGAAGATTGATTTGGTAAAGGTTTTATGGAGAAACCATGCAGTTGAAGAGGCAACCTGGGAACGAGAAGAGGAAATGAGATCTAAGTATCCTCATTTATTTGCTTAAGTTATGAATTTCGAGGACGAAATTCTTATAAGGAGGGGAGAATTGTAGTAACCAGTATCCACGACTGGTAAGAATAAGTATTTATATATGTATAAATATACGTATTTTATTTGTATGTTGGTGATACTTGAATTATATATTGTTATTAGTAATATTTTTATAGGTTAAGGATATACGATTAGTATTGGGTTTATTTGTATGACTTTAGATTTATTTTAGGGACCAAATTGTTATACTTTGAAAGTTTTGGGGGCAAATTCGTAAATACCAAAAATTAGCCTCTTAGTATAAAAATACACTTTTAAACCCTAATTTACCATTTTTAGGTCGAGCTACCCATTTTAAGAGAGAGAAGAGAGAAATAGAGGAGAGAGAAAGAGGAGAAGAAGAAGAAAAAGAAGAAGAAATTGGAAATTTGAATTTCAAGAGGTATATTATACGTATTTCTCAATTTATTGGTATTAATTAAGTTAATTCCTTAAGTTTTGATTTCTGAAAATATGTATAATTAAGGATTTGATGTGTATTTCGTTTGATGTTGTGAGAATTGATGATGATCTATAAGATAGTTTGATAAATCATGATGAATTATGGAATTTCTGCTGGATAACCTCTTGATCTAGGAATTTTATAAATTGTTGTGATTCGATTCTGGTTTTGAATTTTGAGTATATGAAATTAGACATGTTTAGGATCATCTGAGACTTTGAATCGACTGAAAATCTCGGAAATTGAATTTGTAGTGAATTTACCAAAATGACCCTGGAATTCTGGAAATTTCCTGTGTAAACAGTATGATACAGTGGAAAATAATTTTTGACCTGCTGAATGATCTTTAAAAATTATGAATTTGTGGAATATGATAATTTTATATGTCTAATATGATATACTCGGAATTGAGAATTTGGATCAATGTGGTTGAAGTGTTATGAATTTCTAAAGTGTATCAGCTCATTGTAGTATTTGATTAATAGATTTTTAAAGTTATGAAATAAAATAGTTTTAAAATACTTTTGGCAGTTATTTGGAAGCAAAATATTTATCATGGACTGAGATATGTGTCAAGAGTAATTATGTGGTAGTTTTATAATTTTTGAGTTAGTATATGATTTTATAAAATTGGGAGATTGAATACTGTTCAGTAAGTATCTTGATCCTGTCAGGTTTGTAGTTTGGATTCGATGGTGTGTATGGAATGGATTGTGTAGGAATTTTGATATAATATTCATATATAAGAAGTATATATGAGTCAAGAATGATATATTCTGATTTCGGAGTAATTGGACATCATTTGATGTATTAGAAATTTTTGTTAAGTGTAAGTGGTCAGAATGACAGGTTTTGAGAAACCAAATATTTAGACCAATTTGATGTGATAAATGCATTGTGTATAATTTTGTAAGCTATTTAAAGTATTTTGTGTGAATTGTGAGGCTTATGAAAGGATTAATCTCCATTGATAGGTTAAGGAGATTTAAGCCTTGTAGCTGAAAGTGTTAAGAGGTAAGTATACTAGACTTTTTACTGAAATCACAATAAACATAGTAATTGTTTTGTATGATTTTGCAAATGGGGTTAAGAATATGTTTATGTTATGTCAAAGTATATTTTGATATGAAATGTGAATATATGTTTCTGAATGTGAGCATTGACATTGAGCATGGACATACATGTATTTTTGTAAGTGAGCTTTCAAAATAAGATGTGTTTAATAAAGAAAGCTTTTGAAGTGTAATATGTCCATGAGAAATATTTTGTATTTTGAGGGTACTTGAACTCACTGTTAACTTAGTAGGCATTTTATGTGATTTGTGGAGCCTTTATGTGTGGCCTTTCCTTTGGGATTGGTATATGTTATGTGTTCCGTATGTAGGGAGGATCCTATTGGTACCTAAAGGAAGAGTGAGTCATCACATTCGTGTGGTGGCGTATTGGTGCATGTGAGAGGACTCACCGATGATCAGGGTGAGGGTTTGGCTTTTACCTTCGGGCATAAGCGTTATCTATGTGTGATTTAAGGACCTCACTTGTACTATTCCTCTCATACGGTATGTCACCTACGAGTGGCATTTGGCTCATTATGTGATATGTGATATGTAAGTCCTACTAAGTAGTAGTCGAGTAATGGTATTCCTATTATGTGATTTGAAAGAATGTGTAAGCGCTTACATGATATGTGATTTGATAAGATTATGATTTTGATTGATCACAGCATATCATACATATGCATTGTGTACATATATGTATTTGTATTTGATATATGAAAAATTAGTATGCTTACTGAGTTTTATACTCATTATAGTTTATGGTGATTTCAGGTAAATAAAGTGCATGTGGGCTTAGCGGATTTGGCAAGGCTTCTGCTGTTCCTTGGGTTCCCTAAGTTGCTAGGTTGTTGTGTGTTTCATTTGGGGACACGTGGGATAGGATATTTGGTTTGTCCCTATTGAATAAATACTTATGTATTATTTCATTGTGTGTGGATTGGATTTGGTTTAAGTTTTATAAAGTGTGGTTATTGGATGATTTTAAGTAAGAATTTGCAATGGATATATTCTGGGCTCCCGGTAACAAAGTTGCTACTGGTGACGTAGTAGAGTGTTAATCTCTGAGAAAACTCTGCGTATCTCCGGTTTAATAATTGTCTCAGTCATAATTCAATTGCTATAATTCTGAAAGAAATTGAAATGAATGTTTAAATATTGTCAAGAGAAGTTTATATTTATATATTAGGTTATGGTTGATTTTAGTGTTGAACTTACTAGCAACTTGCTAAGGATTTCTGTGTTGAATGAAAGTTGAAAATTTTGTGTAATATTATTTATGAGTGCACATGCAGTGAATGAATGTAAGTGATGTCGTGTGTCGGATCTTTTGGGTCTGGGGCGTGACACAATCAAACCAAGAGATCAAAGTCAATTATATTGAAGATTGAAGAATCAACTCTTGGGCAATCAAGACAAGAGGAAGAAGAACAATTTAGGGCATCACTTGTGTTATTTTCTTCCTTAGTTTTAAGAGATAATTTCGATCATGATATTTTTATACTTTTACTTTGATAATCTTGTTTTGAATATGAGCTAAATACTTTTAATCTAGGATTAGACGTTATTGAACCTAGTATGTAATTGATTCTTTTAAACTCTTAGTTATGAACTTTTATCACTTAATTGATTCAATCTATCTATGCTTAATGCTTTCATTATACTTTTATCACTATTTTGATTGTTTAGGAACCATGATAACTTTGACAAAAGGAATCATGTGTTTAGCCTATGGTAGATTGATACATGATCATAGGGTAATATCCATGAGTTCCATCTAGGATAGACATATACCTAGATGTCATGTATGGTTTGATTAGACTTAATCTTAATGAGTTGCATCTTATTCGAATTACCATAGACATATAGGTAATTGTTAGGGTGTGATATTATCATTCGACTGTCGACAGAAGCTTATGATGAAATTAGTGTCTAGCCAATCAATTGATAAAAAAGGAAATAACTAAGGGGTTAAAGGGTTCAGTGAACTACTAGGGGATGCGTCGATACCCTAGATTACTTATCAATTTAGTGAATTCTATTTCTAAGTATTTGCGATATTTTAATTAAGTTCAATTCAATAGCAATAATTTAGTTAGTTAAACTCCATCCTTGAAGCTAGTCTGGATAAAGGTAAAGTAGAGTAATTTTAGTATTAGATTGAAGAAAATAGAAACATTAGTCTATGTGGGATCGATAATCTGAACTTAGTCATATATTACTTGATACAAAAAGCGTGCACTTACACTAGGTCATTAAATTAGACATCAAAAGTCCTATAAGCCTCCTAACTCTATCTCTATAAAGCTTTATACCCAGTATATAGGAAGCTTCTCCTGAATCTTTCATAAAGAAATTCTTACTAAAATAACTTTTCACTGACTGTAATATACCGATATCATTTTCAATGATCAGTATATCATCTACATAAAGAATTAAGAAGACATGTCATCTACATAAAGAATTAAGAAGACAACCATGCTTCAACTAACCTTTTTATACACACATGTCTCTTCTTCATTTTTGATGAAACCAGACCCTCTGATTATCTCATCAAAACGAAGATTCCAGCTTCGAGAAGCTTGCTTAAGTCCATAAATGGACTTATTCAGTTTGCATACAAAACCAAAAGAAAGGTTGAATGCAAAACCTTCAGGTTGTTCCATGAATATCTCTTCATCGAGATATCCATTTAGGAACGCCGTTTTACATCCATCTGCTAAATTTCAAAGTCATAGTATGCAACAATTGCTAATAAAATCCTTATTGACTTAAGCATCACAACTGGTGCAAAGGTTTCCTTAAAATCGATTCCAGATCGTTGAGTATAACCTTTTGCCACCAGACGAGCTTTGAAGGTCTCTACCTTTTCATCGAGACCACGCTTTCGGTTGTAAACCCATTTACAACCGATAGGAACTATTCTTTTGGAAAGCCCAACCAAGTCCCAGACTTGGTTCTGATGCATAGAGTCAATTTTAAATTTTATGCCATCCTGCTATTTTCCTGAATCAATATATAATATTGCCTCTCTGTAGGTTAAAGGATCATTTTCTTCCACTAAGAAAATCTCAGAGATACCTTCAGGTATCATACCATACCTTTCAGGTTGCCTCGATATACTTTGTGACCTACATAGAGGGTGTGTAAAATGTAATTTGCTCGATTGAGCCTGTGGTTCCATCTGTGGTTCATTTTGATTGAATTCATCAAGATTAATCTTTCTACAATCTCCACGATCTATGAAAAATTATTTCTCTAGAAAAGTGGCATTCCAAGCAACGAACACATTTTGTTCCTCAGGATCATAGAACAGGTATTTCATTGAGTTCATGGGATAACTAATAAACCAATACTTATTCCCCATGGGCGCAAGTTTATCATGTTGTATAACTTTTATATAAGCAAGACAACCCCATATCTTAAAATATTTAAGACTTAGATTCTTTCCAGTCCATATCTCATAGGGAGTGGAAAGAATGACTTTAGACGGAACTCTATTTAATACATGAGCAGCAGTATGTAGAGCATAACCCTAAAGATATTCAGGGAGATCTGTGAAACTCATCATCGATCAAACCATATCTAATAAAGTTCGATTCCTCCTCTCCAAAATACCATTGTGCTGCGAAGTAGCTGGAGGACTATATTAAGCGAGAATTCCATTCGCTTTTAAATAATTTAGAAATTCATTGCTTATGTATTCACCGCCTCGATCTGATCGAAGACATTGGACATACATACCGGTTTATTTTTCTACTTCAAGTCTATATTCCTTGAACTTTTCAAAGGTTTCAAACTTGTGTCTCATATGAAACACATAACCATATCGTGATAATTCATCAATAAAGGTTACAAAGTATTAAAATTCACCTATAATAGCGTGATTCATTGGACCACATACATCACTATGTATAAGTTCTAATAAACTAGTGGCACGGTGTCCAACACTAATAAAAGAAAATTTGGTCATCTTTCCTTGAATACATAATTCACAAATTAGATAATGTTCTATGGTTAAATCAGGTATTCAACCATCCTTAACTAGACGGGATAAGCATTTAATGCCTATATGACCCAATCTCATATGCCACAATTCTGTTTTATTGAAAGTTCCCGAACTACTTACTGTGTTTACCTGTACATTCATGACATTTTGTGTTGGATTCAAAACATAATGACCATTAATTAACTGACAATCAGCTATCAAAATATTATGCATATCATACAAACATAAGGAACGATTCCGTATATATATATGATAACCCTCACTATCAAGTACAGGAATGGATATTATTTGTCTTAAAATATAGGGTACAAAAAGATAGTTATACAACATTATAGTTCTATTACATGAGAGATATAAATCTAAATATCCCATAACCTCAACCTGAATGAAATCTCCATTTCCAACACGAAGCTAAATCTCTCTCGGCTGTAACAGTCTAACTTCCCTCAGACCTTGCAACATATTACAGATGTAAGAATGAGAAGCAGTATCCAATACCCAATCAGAATTAGCATCATATGCTAAAGAAATGTCAATAATAGGTAAACATATATATGAGGGATTCTTCTTTATTGAGGTAAGATATCTCTGGCAATTTCTCTTTTAGTGTCCTTCCTCACCACAGTGGAAACATTTTCCTTTATCTTTCTTCTGTAGTTTGGATATGGGTCGTCTTTGAGGACCAATCTTGGGTGTCTGCCTCACCTTTTTTTTCTTCTTTCCTTTAGGCTTCCCAAAATCTATAGGAACAAAAGATGAAGCACCCTGAACAAAGAAGGACGATCCTACTTTGTTCATGTCCTCTTCTGCTGTCTTCAACATATTATAAAGTTCAGCATAAGATGGGGTAATTCCTTGTATATTAAAATTCATTATGAATTATCTGAAAGACCCCGGAAGCGACTAGAGAATCAAACTATTCCCCATATGTTTATTCAGTGTAATATCCATCATCTCCAACCTCTCGATTATAGAAATCATATTGAGGACATGGGATTGACTGGACTGCCATTAGAAAGTCTACACTAAAAAAGCGATTTAGCAACCTTGTATGCCTCAATCTACGGACGGTCGCCAAACAGCTCCTTCAGATGGAGTATAATGCTAAAAGCATCACTTATATGAGCATGTTCTCTCTATAAAACTGTAGACATATAGGCAAAGATGTAAGATTTAACTTTTAAATCATCATTCAACCATTTCTAATAAGTCACATTCTCCTCTAAGGTGACTTTATCAGAAATTCTTGTGGGCATACATTGATCTATCACATATCCAAGTTTTTCAGAATCGAGAATAATTCTCAGATTTATTAACCAGCCTCTATTGTTTTCAGTGCCTTTAAGTTGGTTCGCATCCAATATGCGTGCCAATGGATTAGAAGAAGTCATTTTATCTTCACAAGAGAAAATAAGAGATGTTAGCAAAAAATAAATACTTTAATCGCTAATTTTCATTTTAGATTAAGAATATAATCAAATTATATATTTTTAAATCTAAAATATCCTTCAACTGCATTACATAATCCCTTCAATCTCTTAAAAGAGAAAATAACAAATTTAAACTCTTTAAATTGTACAACATGAAGTAGATTTATTTGGTATTTTACTCAGGCCTCGCGCTTTAGCAATATTGGCCATTGTAAAATTCAAAAGGTAGACAACTCTTGTCAATTACATTTTATGCAACTCTTATCACTAATCTTAAATACACCTTACCCTTACGCTTTAGCAATATTGGATAAGTGAATTTCAGATTAACTTGTCAATAATAAAATATATATTATTAATACTACTTTTATGCTTTAGTAATATTGGGCAATACGTTCGTATATATTTGCCTCATCTTATGTTTAACCGACATAGTCAAAATCACACCGATCAAAACCCTCACGCTTTAGCAATATTAGAAAACACCGATATGACCTCACTAATACCGTATTGACAAGACGGATCAACGTGTAACATTATCTCATAATGGTACATAATTAAATCTGATTTAAGAGAGATTACTTAATTCTATCTCCATCTCATAGGGTCGTGATACTTAATCACACATTTATTTTGTGCAAACACAACTAACCCCCACCAGTAGGGCTCCCATTGTGATTATCAGTATAAACAAATAACCCACAATATTTATAACATTTATAACAATTATAAATTGTCAAAAAATAAACTATTTATTTTAATCTCTTAAAAAATAAATATTTAGAGTAATCGGCGTAAGTAAATTATGCCACGTACACTCTAAATATAAGCACACAACACAGTGCTCTGATACCAATTTTATTGGTGTTGTGTGCATTTGTACTGTACTACAAGTGAATATGTGCATTTTAAATAATTTATAATATTGCATGTCTCACATGCAACGCAGCAAAAATATAACACACAATAAAATAATTTTATTACACTAATGAGATTAGAGGACTCACCCTCAAAGCGTGCTTTGAACAAATTTAGTTCGAACGTAGTAGGCTTCCTCAAACTAGACTAATAACATTCTTTTTCGAAATTATTTAAAACAACACTTGCTTCTTTTTTTTTTAATTTCTTTTTCTCAAACAATTATTAAGGTTAACACTTAACCTAAGGAGCAAAAGCAATTCGCACTCCACTTTCAACAAATAAATGAAATGTCTTTTATAAGTAAAATTATGGCCCATGCATCCAATAAAAAAATAATAAGTGGTCATTTACATAAAGCATGACTAAGCATACTTCATGCTTCAAAAAAAGAGTTAATGGCAAGGTGTTGTTGTGGCTGAATTGCAAAACAAATTAGTGACAAAATGTTATTCAAATAACATTTGAAGAAAATAGCACATGCTAACAATTTAGCATGACAAAGATAAAATAAAAGAACTAATAACAACTTACCACTTGTTAGCTAATGGAAAAATTGGTGGCTAAGTTCATTTTTTTATTTATTTCAATTTCATTTGCTTTAGTTTTAAATTTTTATAAGGAAAATATTAATTACACCCCCTTTAGTCAATTTCATTTTTATTTTCTTTTTTTTAATTATAAAACTTTATTTACCAATGTTCAATTTAGTACTCATACAAATTATTGGTACAATTTGAGATATATATTAAGTAGATAAAAGTGTCAAGTCTCACTTAACATAATTTTATGTTTAACAATTAAACCTTAACTACTCCTCGAGAGACTTTTAAATAAATTCATATTATTCAAAAACTTCCCAGATCGAACAATTTAATCCGGTGTGCTACCCACATGCTCAACGCATACACTTTATATAGTGAGACTCTCTAGGTTCACACTCATTTTGTCTCACGAAATATTTTTGTAAGTTCATAACAAATGCCCCCCCCCCCCCCCCCCCCCACACACACACACATTATTGATAATACAAAATAGTGAGTTAAACCATACAAGTTGAAGTTAATCCATATTTGTATAATCTCTCCATCATTAATATCCTAAAAGAGTGGAGACATAGATCAATAGCGTCAAGTACCCTATTATTCAACTATAAACTTATCTCTTTTAATTCGTATTCCAATAAATAATATATGCAAATTTATTTGCAATATTATTTACTCCACAGGAAACTCTTTCTCGATTTAAATGCTTATGGCCATAAGATTTTCTAGAATACAATCTTAGAGCATCTGGATATTTAACTCACCCATATGAGATAACGGATCCAATATCTACACATACCAAACTCCATAAGTATCGGACCATACCCAGCGATACACAGCGGTCAGACCATGAAAGGTCTCTGACATGTGTGGAACCTAAGTATGGTGGATCACTTATAAACCCACTGTGGTGCTCAGGTCTTGAGACCACGAATACTACTCAACTCGAGAAGACCCTCCATTGACAGATTTATGACAAAAAGTGTTCACTTCTTTTTCGCCAGGTTTCATTCGATTTGTTGTGGATTCTATTGGAGATCTTCATTGAATTTAGTTTAGTATCCAGTCCTTACTAAATATATGTATATCTACATGAGTTTCCACTAAACTCATGGTTTGCTAAGATAAACCATCTGAACTATTCAAATATGGACATACATTGATCTATATAAATCGATTTCATTCGATAAACCCTACATCAGTGAAAATAGATCAGAAACATTTAATTTGAGAACATATTTACACAATGATATTTCTTAGCAACGCTTGCAACTATTTGTAACTATGTCAATGCTAGTATATTCTCGGGTCATTGTCCTATTTTAGATAAGGTTCTAACTCTTTAGACCTAATCTGAACTCCTTCAGATCAATATAATATCCGAAATATTACAAGTATCTTACCTAATAAAATTAATTAGCAATTTAATAAAATATTTATTTATTACATATATATGAAAATATAATATTTATACAAAATTAGGATAGCACATGAGCACAAATCTTAACAAAGTGGTGCAAAGAAAAATAATTGAATGCCCATACATAAAAAAATTAATTCTTTCTTATGCACTAGAATGGCACGTGGCGCCAAGGTCATTATGGTTAGAATGTTATTAATAGTTCAAAAAATGGTCAATGATTATCGGGTCAATAAAAATGGGTTAAATTTTAGGTTGAATCTCCATGAATTGGGTTTGGTAGACCCAATTTTTTCAAAAATAACTGAAAACTCCTAAATTTGATAACTGTGAATTTGCAAATACTCAAAAATAGACCACAAATAAATTTAGGTCAAAATTAGAACCTATTTGAAATTTTTTTAAAATTTTTAAGCCAAACTATAATTACATAAGTTAGAGGGGACTGAGTAAGAAAAGTCAATTATACGAGACTTATTTAAAATATTGTAAACTTTGTATGGCTTAAATGTAATTATCCAAAACTTTAGGGGTTTATATGAAAATAGCCAATTCTAAAGGGCATATTTGCTAATTTTTAAAACTTTTATAATTATAATATAATTAAAAAACTTAAAGATGTCTAAATGATATTTATCAGATAAACCCAAATTCTTTTTTTTCTCTCCACCCATATTTTGTTTTAATAATAAATATAAACAAAATAATAAAAAATTTAAATTATTAAAGAATAAAAAAAATACCAAATTAAACCCAAATTTTAATATTTTTCATCGATGAATCTTCAAATCAATGACCTTAAATCACAATAAAAAAATATAAACTTAATGTTTTTCCTCAACAAAAATCATGAAAAATTCATACATATAATATCTTTGCCATAAATAACCATATGAAAAAGATATTCAAAACATGAATATATGTATTAATAATCATAATAATTTAACATAATTTTGGCTCTAATACCATTGTTAGACATAACCATATATTGGATTCATATGAATATAACTTAAGATCAGGATGAATGTTAAGAAGAATATATTTGGGGATTTCATGGTGATTAGAACTTGAAGATTAACAGTTTTAAATAAGAATAAGAGTATAATGATCTTCTACAGTCAAATTTATATAGACTTAATAGGTTTCTCTTTTTGTGATGAAAAAAATAGGAGAATAGCTCTACGTAAATTGATTTGTCTTGAAGATTACAATCCTATTTTTTTTTTATATATACTAGATTAAATTATGACCCCATTACTCACAATTAACTAGTATTGAGTTTCTACACATAATAAACCTATATCAAATTAGATGTCTTTGGAGCCCAATAAAATATAGTCCAAATAGATTACTTAAATTATCTTTTATTTAAGATAACTTATAATGTATAATTATTATTAATATGTGAACTCATATAAAAAATATATGCCTAACAATACAATATAATTTTGTCTAATTAATTTATAATAAATAATGTTATTATATAATATTGTCTAATTAATTAATGAGTTCAAAACACATTACGTAATTATTTTACATCGCTTGTAAAATAATTTTGTTTAAGTTTAGCCAAGTTCTAAAGTATTTGAATTTATGTGCAAAATGTTGAAATCACTATATGTATTTGGCATTTTTTTTTCATAATATATATATATATTACATTACAAAATATATATATTAAAAAATCACAATTATTTATAATTCTCAATAATTAAAAACTGTAAATTACAACTGAAATAAATTCTTAAATTTCATACCAATACTTAAATTTCTTACCTCAAGTCAATAGATGCATAAACATTGCATTGAAACAATATAATTGGATGTTTTCACAATACTTTTTGACCTCAATAAATTTAAAATTATTTAAATATTGATAAGTTTAACTAGAGTTAAATTTTAAATTAAAATTAATTCCAATTTCATTTTAAAAGTGTTCAATTTCAACTTCAATTTTAATTTAAAAAAACTTTTGTGCTGTTCAAAGTTGGACGAAACAAGATCAGGATATGGGTCGTGTAAAATATGATAGCAAACATTGCCACGTCAACACTCCGAAAGGAAGGGTGATCTAGTAATTTTACTCTACAAATAAAACAGTCACATCGACCAACTCGCATCACGTTCTCGATATTGGTGCCATCTTCTTCAAGCCGAGTCGAATTATAAAATTAAAAGAAAATACAAAAATAAAACTGCAGAAAGAGAAAAATAGAAAGAGCTAGGTTCTGGTTTTGAACATGAACTGTGCTTGTAATCTTAATTTTCATGGAAAATAATAAACCGAGCAGGAACAACAACAACAACAACAGCAACTTTCCCGAAAAACAAACATGGGGAACGAGGGAGGAGCTCTTGTTAGCCTGCGCCGTGCACCGGTACGGCACTGAGAATTGGAGCTCCGTCGCCGTGGAAGTCCAGAAACGAAGCTCCGCGCTTCAGCTCCTCATAACGCCTCACTCCTGTCAACAGAAATTTCACGACCTCAAACGCCGTTTCTCTCCAAACGACGCCGTTTCTTTAACTACCGACAGTAAGGATTACAAAGACGACGGCGCTTCCTGGCTCGACGAGTTGAAAAAGCTACGCGTCGCCGAACTCAAACGCGAACTCGAACGCTATGATCTCTCCATCGTGTATATATCGCTATACGCGCGTTTGGAATTTTTTTAATTTATAATTTGTTGTTTTTATTAGTCACGTGCTATTTTTTTTAGGTCTTTGCAATTGAAGGTGAAGAGATTAACGGAAGAGCGAGAGCAGAGTTTGATAAAGAATGAAGAAAACGAACCGGAAAAATCAGATCAGGATAGAACTGTGGAACGAACCGGAGAGGAAGAGAGGATAATAATCGAAAATGACGAACCGGATAGTTTGACCGGTAAACCGGATAGCGGCGATGATTCTGAAAGGGAAAACCGGTCCGTGAACGAATCAAATTGGACAGATCCAAAAGCCGAGGGCGAGGAGGCCGAGAAAGAACCGGAACTGGTCGAACCGGTTCGCGATGAACCGGAGCGTGTTGTCGAGGATGTAAAACCGGCGGGGGAAGATTCGTATAACGGGAGCTGTGGCCGAGTTGACTCGAGGAACTCGGAGCGAGTTGACTCGGCCGAGTCAAAAGATGATGATAATAAAGGGAGAGAAAGTAGCAGCGATGTGCAGAGCGCGGTAAGTTTGTCGAGGAAGGAGGAGGAGGAGGAGGAAAAAAGTGAAGAACCGGACAATGACGAGAACCAATCACCTACAGCTACAGTTCCCAAGCGGCGGGTGTCTGTCGAATGTCAGCCGTTGATTGAGTGCCTTGAGATCATACGCTCTCATAAATTTGGCCCCCTTTTTGAGCGCCTCGATGTAAAGGTAAACGCTAAACACGTTCTTCATTATTTGTTTCTTTTTTAAAAAAAGTTATTCAGGGTTTATTTTTTTTATTTTTAATAATTTATATCAAAGGTTTTATTTGGTGATTACATGTTTGAAAAATTGCTACGATCCAATGGGATTGTGACACATAAACAATCGTTTTGGACGGTGGTGATCGTTTGTAGAGTTTTAGGTCATTTTTATTAGGGCTATTTTTATAGGTGTATGACTTAAAATCAAGGTGCGGAAAATAACTTCTAATGATTTTAGATGTTATGAAATATTTTAAAATTATTATAAAATAATTATAGACTCTTACACTCTTTTTAATTTATTTTAAGTTATTTTGGTATTGTTTTTTTTATTTGAGTATTAAAATAAAAAATATTTTTTATAAAATATTTATTATTTTTATTTTTATCATTTATTTAAAATATTTTTTTAATTTTGATACTCTTTTTTTCTTTTTTACTTGAGTACTAAAATAAAAAAATTTATAAAATATTTTTTATTTTCATTTTTTAACATTTGTTTATAGAAGTTTATAATAAAAATAAAATTTTAAAAATTAAAAATAATAAATATTTTGTAAAAAAATATATGTTTTTATTTTTGTAATCTAGTAATAAAAATAACTCATCATCTTTATTTCAGGGCATAAGTTATATAAGAATTGTCCAATAATTTAATTATCCATCTTATGTAAATGTATTATTAATTTAGGTAGTCAAATAAAAAAAGAAATAAAAGAGAATTTTATATATTTGCTTAATAAATAATAAAATTTATTAATTTGGATAGTTAAATGGATAATTTTATACATTTATTCAAAAAAATCACGTCCTACAATATAGTTAATTGTACTTATTTTAAAATTTAACTTATAATTATACATTTACATGATTAATTAATTAAATCACATCCCACAATCTATAATTAATGTATTTTTTTTTACAACATATTCATTATTTTAAATTTTAAAAATTTATTTTTATTGTAAACTTTTATTAAGATTAAATATTTAAAAATTTAAACAAATGTTTAAGAAAATAGAAATAAAAAATATTTTGTTAAATTTTTTATTTTAGTACTCAAGTAAAAAAGAAAAAAAAGAGTACCAAAATTGGAAAAAATATATTTTAAATAAATGATAAAAATGAAAATAATAAATATTTTTTATTTTAGTACTCAAGTAAAAAAAATAATACCAAAATAATCTAAAATAAATTATGAATAATAAAAATAAGGGTATAATAATAATTTTATAATGATTTTAGAATATTTCATGGCGTCCCTGAGTTTAAGCCATACGGGCACCCATAAAAATATTTTTTTTTATTAAACCTTATGGATAATGGGCAAATTTTCGTAATGGATTTGGTGCCACTTGGATAATTTGCTTGAATGGCTAACAAAAAGATATACCTAGTTGGACGATAACGTTTGCAAAATGTTTTATGATTATTATTATTTACTTTAAAGGTTTTTATGTGATGAAAAATTTCAACTGCGAAACACACGCTAACCCTTACTCCCTAGTAGCCATGGGCGCACAGTGCATTATGAATATTGATTTAAATTCCTTAAGGAAAATATTTGAATTCAAATCTTCAACATAGTTACTACTAAGCAAAGTCTATGACCACATAAGTATTAATTTCTTTATGATTATGAAGTTGATTTAATTGTTTGCTTTTTTTTGGAGTTGAGGAGGCAAAGGTAGACCTACATGAGGGCCTAGAGGGACTATGGCTCCAACCCAAAAAGAAATTTAAATTCAAATAATAGGTTTTTTTCGATTTTACCTCTTGAACATAAATATTTTAATGATTTGTCGCTTCAAGATTTTAAATTTGACACTAAAATCCCCATAAATAAACTATAATTCCATATTGTTTTGACTTCAATATTTTGGCTTCCCACTTTCTAAATTTTGGTTTCTTCCATGTAGGGAGAGGAAGGGATATTCGAATTCAGAACTTAAAGCATAGTAACTATTAAGCAAAGTCTATGACCACATAAATATTAATTTTTTTTTAATTATTGTTTTGTGTTGCTATTTATGTCGCATGAGTATTGTTTGTATTTATGTCACATGCAGAAATAAAATTAACATCCTTATTATATACAACATAAAAGTTTAAAACACGCAACTCTATTTAAAAAGTTCATACTTTAATGTTTCAAATCTTCTTTTCATGTTATAGGTTACATCATAAAAGTTCTGTATTTTGTCTTAACTCCTATTAGTTTCGTGCCATATTGTATTGAACTATTTTTTGTTAGTATTTCTGATTTAAATCAATGTTTTTTTTTCTCCTATTAAATGTGCCAAAGTACTAAATAGAGAATGACTCGAAAATCTAATCTTTTACTTTTAAAAATTTAATCTCTAACTGTAGTTTATAACCATTAAGTAGATTAGTTAATAGACAAAGCCATGTAATATGATTATATAATTACAATTTCAATGTTATTTATATTTAATTACTTTCAGGAATATCACCATAAAACCAATTTGTTATCTTTTTTTTCAATTTTCTAAATTTTGTTGTCTCATGTCTTATATGGAAATTTGTATCATATAATTGTCAAATACTGCAGGAAACACCGGGTTGCAGAACATTAATACGGCAACATATAGACCTAGAAACAATAAGAACAAGGCTGGAAGAAAGTTGGTATTCAGGCTGCAGCAGCAGCTTCTTTCGCGATCTGCTGCTTCTTTTCAACAATGCCATTGTTTTCTTTAACAAGAATTCCTTGGAATCCACTGCCGCCATAGAGCTTCGAGGAATTGTTTTAAAGGAAATAGTGGGTCAAACATCTGATCCAAACTTGCCGCTGAAAGAAAAATCTTTGACATCCCCAACAGCCCAGATTGTGAAACTAGAGTTAGAATCATCAGATTCTTTGCCTTCGAAACGAAACATTCTGATCCCTCTAATTGCTTGCCGCAAACGCAGCTCAATCACTGCTAAAAGGGCTGTGTCAGCTTCTTCTGGAGCAGAGAAGAAAAAGGAGGAAACACCTGCTTCCGTTGACAAGAACTCAGTGCCAGATTTAATGGAGCATGATAAATTCTCTGTTAAAACTGATCAAGAAACTCGTGTCACAAAGAAGAGAACAAGAGAAAGATCTACTTCTAGTATTAGAAGCTTGAGTAAAAAGGGGAAGATTCGGAAGAAGCATCGAGGTAACAAAAAAACGAAGAAGAGTTCAGATGTTAATGCGAATGCTTCTGATCATTCAAGTGAAGAGGAGGAGAGTAATACTGAGAACTCAGAGACTGAAGCCGATAAAGAAAGGAAAAGTAAAAGCAAGGCCAACGTTAATGCCAAGAAGCGAAGTGCAGCGAATTTTCTGAGTAGAATGAAGCGGAGTTCTCCATCCAAGAATGATACATTGCTAGAGACATTGAAGAGCTCTGTGATTAATTCCGAAAATGGTAGAGAAAGAGCTGAGCAGAAGAACAAAAATAGCAATAATGTTAAGGTAGATAGGAAGAAAGAACAAATTAAACAGACACGTCCGGGTGGGAAACGTGGAAAAGAGAGGGAAAGTCCGTCGAAGACAAATGAGGGACGGCTGACGAGGAGAGCTGCAGTGGCACCATCACCGGCGGTGATGGTGCCGGTGACGCGTGGCAAACGGAGGAGGGATAGTGTTGAAACAGAGGCAAGTAGTTTAGCAGGCACAAGGAAACGTTCAAAGAAGTGATGTTTTAGATTATGAAATTCAATTATCAAAGCATCACTTTAAATAGCCCATTTTTTGGTATCTTAGAAGGAAATGTTTTCAGGAAATGATATTAGAATATGAAATTCAATCATCATTGTAAGGCCATTTTGTATGTATAAATTCAGGTTAATTCGTTTTACTGTCAAATACTGTGTTGCTTTTTTTTTTTTTTTAAGATATGAATACAAATACGACGTGCATCATCAAAATAAAAAAAATTTGAACTATTTTTTTTTATAAACATTATAACTATAGGTTAATTTGTCTAAGCCAAAAAGCCCTGTAACAAAAATGATGTGAATGTAGTTTGAATCTACCTTAATCTCTTGCATTGCTCGAGAAATCTTGGTAGTTGATCTAATTGATAATCACTCTAAATTTAGATAATAATCATTATATGCCAATAAGTATTTGAGACATGGTAAAACTACTCAAAATAAAGCTATGTTTGGACCTTGCAACAA
This sequence comes from Ailanthus altissimus, assembly GCA_946807835.1. Classification (NCBI taxonomy): domain Eukaryota; kingdom Viridiplantae; phylum Streptophyta; class Magnoliopsida; order Sapindales; family Simaroubaceae; genus Ailanthus; species Ailanthus altissimus. The sequence goes on from OX327709.1 coordinate 1,826,267, forward strand.
TTATAGTAAAATTGTAGACATTATTTCAAGAAAATGTTTTTAAAAAATTCTAAAGATTTCTCTCTTCTCCCTTATGATTGTCATTATTATTATTTCCAAAATTATCATTTTTGAAACTTAAAAATGTGATCGAAAATGATTGCTAAAAATGTTTAGAGTTTCATTAATCATTTTATTGGTTTAGTAGTTTAGTGTCAGCATTTTAAATATAAATGTGTTAAATTCAAATCGGTTCAATTTTTTTTTTTTAAATGGTTGATTTATATTGTGAGTTTGATAATGATTTATACAATAAGTTTGATATGAGTTTGACTTTGTATTGTGAATTTATTAATATAGTAATTATAGATAAAAAAATAAAAATGTTTAGAGTTTTGTATAAGAGGAATTTGAATATTAATACAATAATTGTATATAAAAAATTGTTTAGAGTTTCATATAAAATGACATTCAATAGTTGAATTATCATTTCATAATATCTCCCACTTATTATTATTTTGGAGAAGACTCCCACTATAATTTTTTGCAAATACAAACTCACTTAGTCACTCCTCAAATATTATTTATGCCGTAAGAAATAATTGTGGTCAAAACTCAAAACGAACCAAATAAAAAATTTAAAATAAAAAAGAAGAAGAAAATTGAAGCTATTTCTTTATACTTTTCTTCTCAACACGAGACAGCCTCAACCACCAATACCATTCTCTCTCTTTTTTTCTTTCTCACATTCTGTCAGAGACGAGCAAAACCCAGATGGCTTTCTCTTTAGGTATTCAACATGATCATCTTGTTCTCAAAAATACTTTTCTGGGTGTTTTTGGTTTCTGTTTTTTTCTTTTTGTAGTTTTATTTTGATCGGTGCTCATTGGTTTCTTTGCTTGATTGGAGGTTTTAGATTTTAGAAACGTTTATTTCCGTCGGTTTTTAGTGTTTTCGAGGATTTTTTTTTTTTTTAAGTTTTTGCATTGAGTTGATAGATGATTATGGATTTGTGTGCTGAATAAGATAAGAGGCCCGTGTTTCGTTATGAATCATTAACAGGGTTTCTTTTGCTTGATATGGATCCATCAACTTGATCATTGTTTTCTTTTTCTTGTGCTTGATTTAAACTATTAGATTGATATGATTACATTTCACAACTTTTTGAAGCTTAGAAGCTTATTTTGATTAATGCAAGTCCTTCTGTTTTCAATTTGACATCCAAAGCAATTGCTATAGTTTCAAAGAACCAGATCCTGTCTGCCAATGAACCCTTTATAATATAGCTAGGTGGATTGCAGAAGCTTTTGTTCTTTGAATGCTAGCAGTTAAATTATAAGGGGTTATCCGAGGTTTCTTGGTATTTATCTGCTGAAAGCACTTTGTTATTTGGCAAGATTGTTTGAAATTAGTTGTATTGAAAAGTTTGGCATTATGGTAGATATTTGCTTAGTTGAAGATTGTTGTAGAAAAGATTTAGCTCTTAGACATTGTTAGAGTATCATATTAGGAGTTGGCTTTTATGCTGGACTGTGATATTGGATATTTTCTTGAGTTGTAGTTGGGACTTTTGCTTTGAGGATTAAAGTAATTGGCCACAACTGGCTAAGATTGGATTGTTTTGTGTCTTTTGCTATGTTATCTTTTAAGTACCCATCAGTGGTTGAATCCTCTTAAAAGCTTTAGCATTGTAGAACCTGTCCTGGTGATTGGTTCTGCTAATGGAAAGCGATTTGGTTGAAATTTCTCCAGAGAACATCATTATTTATGGTCTCCCTGCTGTAGTGCTTCCGTAGCATTGAAAGATTTGGATTCGTTTGCATAGCATTGAAGTTGTCTTGCTCTTGGGTTCTACATGGAACACTGATGAATAGAAATGCTTTGGTTTGAATAGAGAATGACTGTATCATGGGAAGGAGGAAAGTGTGACATATTCGCCATTGATATGTGCACAATTCTGGGCCTGATCAATTCCATAGTAATTCCAGTGAAGATTTCTTGAATTATTTTTGAACAACAGAAGAATGCAAGCCTCAAAGTTGCCTTCTTGATTTTAGGACTACTGCTTTGATGTTGATGTTACTTGGCTATTTGAATCAAAGGTCTCACCGATTATGGGTGGTGAATTCCCAATGGCCAAAACGTTGTCTGTACTTCTCTATGTTACTGTTGTATGTATATGGTCTGTGTCTCGATGAGTGTTTACTATTCTGACCTGTATAATACTCAAGTGTCTGCTCTCAAGTATTTTCCTTGTAAGTGCAGACCTTTCTGACGTGGACACAAATGAAATAAATGAAAGCTTCGCTGAGCCACTTTCTGCAATTTAGCTAAGTTGGGGCAAGAGACATGAAGGTATGTACTCTCTGCTAAAGGAAAATATCAACTGGTTTCAATTGGAGCTTATGATTGATCAATATCATTCTTTTAGCATTCAAATGACATTTTATTAAGCAATACAAAGAACTGCAGCACGGTTATATCTAACAACTATCGGTATAGCAGCTGAGGATGACAAAAGATCTTAAACTTGATTCTTAACTAAACTTGAGTTGTAGATCGTCATTTATTGTTATGCAAAGATTATATATCCTGGTTTATGAACATAGGTTATAATTTCTGGCTCTACAGATGGAGTTGGAGAGTATGCAAGTTGGAGGGACCCTTAAGCTTAATTGCCTCTCTTTTTTCAGGGAACTTCATTTATCAGGACTTCTAGTCTCAGGCCTAGTCCGAGGTTGATAACAAAGGTGAGTATGCTGCTGGCCAATTGGAATGATTAGCTATTTCATCATGCTGTTTTACTTGGTGAATGCAGTCGTGCAATATCAACTTGTTGCAATTTCACTCTGCTTCAGTCTCCACTCCCAAGCAAAATTTATCAGCGATTAAATCTCCCAGGTAATGGTTGTTTCTATTATGGAACTCATTTAAATATGATTTATGTAAATATATATTTGAGTTGTACATGATAACCATCGTCAGTTAATTATTTTGGTCCTTTTATTTTGCAGGAATGTTAGACAAGCCAGAAAATCAATGATACCAAATTCTAGTACATGGGTTCCACCAGCTGGAAAAAAATTACCACTAGAAGAAACTTTATTTCTTTGACAAGCAGCAGCATGCAGAAAAAATATGCAATAATCACATCCGACAATTTTATACTGGGAAAACAATCTTTACATTGTCTTATGTTTTCAATGGAATTTTACAGTTCTCAATACACCTAACATTAACATCCGAAAAGACCAAAGAGCTAAGTGCTCATTTCCAGGGGAGCTTGCATTGAAGTTATGGCATCTTATTGTTTAAATTAGGCATTAAATTAGGCATTAAACTGTCCCTGCAAAGCAGGTGAACGCTGAAAAAGTTGAACAAATGTAAAACATAGCAAAGCCATCTTGTTGCCTTTTCGCATGAAATTCCATCATCTTTTGATGCAATTTTCAATTTCAGAACCATCAACCCCTCATTAACCGTTGGGGGTTGATGCTAGTATCTTGGTGGCTTTACCACCAGGTCATCCATACATGCCATCATTCATGATCCATTAGCTGCCCTTGTGAGAATGGCTGTTCTCCATCTGATTTCAGGCAACAAAGAGGGAAAGATGAAATTACATTGGATTAAATACCAAATTATATTCATGCAGAAAGTATACAAGAATACACTTGGTTTGCTCCATTCTCAATCTCTTAATACACTGCTGAATAGAGGGAACAAGGTTGGACCATTTAAGTTCGACTCCTATTCTTGGTTTCCATCATTGGTAAAAAGATCCCCAAACTAAACACATTTGAAAAGAGTGATGCTAAAAAAATTTATGTACACTTGCTTAATGACAATTAACTGCACAGCTCAAGCTCAATTTATATATGCATTGAGTGACTTTTAAATCTGAATAAACAAAGGATGGAGTATACAATAAATAAAAATTATGCACACTTGTATTTATTACCACTTTCACCATCAGATGCTTCTGCAAGCCTTGAAATCGCATCAATAAGGGCCTGTTCATGTTCCTGCATTACATAATACAATGCTCAAGCTTGTAAATGCCAACAAGGAGAGAGAATGAGAAATTTTATCAACATAGAACAGTTTCTTACTTTTAGTCTTTTCTTTGCTTTCTGAAGCTCAAGAGGATCTGGATGACTAGCATTGAAAAGCCTCTCTACCTAGAAGGATTTGATGACAAATGTAAAAAACTGAAACAATAATAGATCAATTAATTGTCTCAAGTCCATTGGTGTACCTCCTTTACTAGTGTCTCTGTGTTAAGTAATTCAATATCATCTGAAACCTTTTCACTTCTATTCTGATTTGGGGTAAATTCTTTTCTGAATTGACCCTGATCCTTCAAGGATCTCCTCCCTTTTCCAGAACCTGGAATAGGACCACCACGGCCCAAAAGTTTCTTGATTCCACGACCTTGCCCACCAAACTCTCCTCGATATGTTATGCCTGAGTCCTCACCTTCCCACCGGATATCTTCAGGAGATATCTGTAATCAATAGGATAATATTACAATTAATCAGCTGGACATCAACATTATCCTGTCTTAAGCAAAGTTTTATTCCTTGAGAAACAAACATGTACAGTAAATAGAAATTTATTGTTTCACTTTTAACTGTCTTTAAGTGGCTTGTTTGTTTTGTATTTGAAGTCATTCACCATATAAAATCCAACAAATTTAGTATTGCACCAAAGAAAGAACCATTTTTCAATCGAATCCTATCCACTCTAGTCCCAATTAATAGTCCATTCCTGATTAACATGCCAAATGCAGCCAAAGAGTTGCTTTTACTGCACATAGCACTATAATTGACTCATTCTAGTTAAATTGGGTCACATGTATGTGGGCAAGGATTTAGCCCTCTCAATAGGCTCGGCAAAGAGGCATGTATCTAGGATCTGAGGCAGAGTAGACTGTGTTTCTGTTGCCCCAAATCCAGCCCATTGCCTTGCCTTCTCTTTATGTCACCTAAATTCCAGCTACAGCACCCAATTATACTATCAAAACAGGCAGAATATTGATTTCCATCTTCTTCCTTGGGCTAGAGGTCCTAGATATGTACAGAATTTGTTAACATTCTATCTGTTGATGAAATCAAATACAATGAAGTCAAATTGGATGCATAGCAACTAACTATATTCTCAACCACTCTCAGGAGAGCTAAAACCAAGTCCGATTCAACTTATAAACCTAAAAGTACATCAAAAGGTGCCAACTTGGAAACAATTCCTCAATTTATTCAGGAATGGAAGATATCAAACTTTTATATACTGATATTAAAATATTTGCTGCACCAATTAATTTGGCTAGGAAATGGGCTAGGATAATTACCTCTTTCAGATTAACCCATTCCCAGGTCTCATTCACCGTATTAATATCATAAACTAGAGCGTGTCGGCCCTGTAAAGATATAAAATCTGGTGAGAACAAGAGAGTAACGCAATCATTTCTCAAGCGAAATCTTTAATTCTACAATGAAATGCATTTTGCATATGGGTCAAGACAGAAGGCAGAATCCCTTTCAAATTTTGCATTTAACAATATATAACTATTAACAAGCAAAATTACAAAGAAACATAGCCAAGCTGAAGTGACGTAGAGGGGGTTCACTGGGGTGAAGGATGGACGACAATTGATTTTATATTTCAAAAATTAAGCAAACATTTCAATAAAAACAGGTTAAAATGAATAGATAGAGAAACATGGTTAATCATCTAGAATTACAAATGTAAACAAAGTTGTGTTTTTGGACAAACCTCAACAGGGTTATAATCGGTAATGACAGCCTCGTAGAAATTGTTGTCTGCAGGCCATCTTGTCCATACTTTCCTACCAATTAAAGGATCAAATGTTGCTGCTTCTGCAGGTTCATTTGTGGAAATGGCACCAGAGGAACTGCGATTTAGAAATGGCCTATTTCCAACAGGACCTGTAGAAGTGTACTGCACGGAATTCATCATGGGTAAACCATGAAATGACTGACCCTGCTAAAGAAAATAGTATCAAATAAGTGCAAACCAAACATGGGTTAAATTAGGTTGTTTTTTGGTGTATCATTGCAACTGATTAACATAATAATTTATGCCTTTTAGCCTATAGATCCTAGAGCAGCACATCAACTTGCAGCCCATAAAGATGGATGCATATATGGAGCAGCCGGAATAGGATAAAAGGCTGGAGATAGCATACTATATGGTAGGGAAGATACCGATTGGGATTTCTTCTGTCTCTTGCGAGATGCTGATACACTAGGGCTGGGCAAAACATCATGAACAGGCTGAGTTGTGACAAGCATGGCAGATTGGTGTCCACCTGCCTGTCTCCAGTTCCTGATAAAATTGTTCAACAAAAGCCCTATTAAAAGACAGCAGTGACAGATTCCCTTACGTAATAATCACTGATTCATAACCACAACTCTCTCAGAGAAGCATCAACCTTATCCTTTTGATGACATCATCAGCATTGACCTTGGTCAGAAGCTCTCTGTGTTCATCATCTGACACTCTGAGCTCTTTCCTAAGTTCTGTTATCAAACCTTCCTTTTCCTGTAGAACAGTCATAGAATGGGACAATTAAACTAGATTGGCAGGAAAAGTAATGATATATGAGCATAAAAAGATATGTCAAAAAGGAAAAAGTAAATACCCAAGTAATGGCATCAGCCTGAGCTTTAAAAGCCCGTAGAACCGCACAGTAAGCTTCTTGCTCAAGTTGATGAATTTGGGTCTCCATGTCACTATGCATCCTAGAATATGGGGCAGAACATACAACAGATCTTCCATTCACAGCAATACGGCCACCTCTTGGTACTCTACTTTGGTGTGAAGGGAGATCATCATCAGTACCTGCAATTATTTCAGTTATAGCCTAAATGATGCCATGACATAAGGATCTAAAAGAAAGAAAGAGGTCTCCAAAAGCTCTTCTTTGCAAGATTAAAATCCAGCCACTACATTAATATCCTCAAACTATACTTTGCAAGTTAGACGTGGTGATTTATATATCATAAAGTCATAGCAAACACAAAAACAATCTTGTTAGCACTGATTATTTAGGGAGGTTCAGAATCAGGCATAAGAAATAACTTGAAAATTATAAAACCAAATATCACCTTCACAAATAAAGAAACTTGGAAACAAATATGTCAAATAATAAGCTTCCAGGTTTCCGTTTCTGAATTTGGATTTCTATTCCTCCTTCTCAGTTTATCTCAGTCTTAATAGTTTATAAACTTTCTAATTACAGTCCTGTTAGTTTCCATGTAGCTCTCGCACTAACAGTACTCTTGTTTTATTCACATTGTCGCTTGCAGCATATATTCCTAAAAGATATTGTTGTTATCTTCATCATTTCCAAAATATCCTTTTCATATTTCCATGGAATTGATACTAGTTCTAACCTTTTCATATAAAAAAAAAAGCGACAAATCTTGGCAGCATAGCCAACCGGCACAAATCCGAATGATGGCAAACCAGTTGCATTAATCTTCCTCAAGAGTTCTGCAAAAAGCAGAGTTACTTTATTGTCGTTTTCTTCTTTTACATTCTACAAGTAAGGGGCTATAGATTCTAATAGATATGGAAGTCCAAAACTTTTTGCTTTATTCATAACATGGTAGCTAAGAAAGAACCTTGAAACTAGTCTAAAGAAAATCTTTAAGGCTTGCAATACAAAGAGATATAAGTTCACTTTTCTCTCTCAAAATCTATTCTACGTTACAAAAAATCATAATAAGCCACTGACATTGAGCACTTTTGTAAGTATTACACGACACCAACTATTGACATGCTAAAATAAAAATAACAACTGGCAATTCAAAGTAAGCAAAACAAGCCCATAACAAGCTCTAACCCTAATACAAAATGACCCAAAATCATTCTTTTCCACCACAAATCCAACAATTAAATAAAACCCTAAACCCTAATTTCCAAGATCATCCTCACAAAAACACAAGAATGCACACAATTACCCCCAAAAAAAAACCCCTAACCCAGAAAAAGATTCACTAAAAACTGCCCAAAAAACGATTAATTCAAAGAATTGATTAAAAAAAAACTCACCGCTGCTATCGCAAACCTCATATTCCATTAAAAGGGTCGCCTCAAAATCTAACAACACGAGACAAAATCAATTCCCAGCAATAAAAATAAGAGCTTTTTCGAAGATTCAAGAGAGCTAAAGCTGAAAAGCGTGCCAATAGGAGGACAAAGTCAACGAGAATTTACGCATAGCAATGGGAAAGTTAAAAGATTGTATTTTTTTTTCCTTTTTTGGGATAAATTATAAATTTAAATATTTTTCCTTTTGAATTTTTTGATGAGTGAAGAGGAGGGTTTTTGTAAATTTGGTACAGAGAGGTTGAAATCGGTTCGAGAGGGAGAAACGACTAACGAGGGAGGGATTCGCACTGAAACTTGTTTTTTGTTATTTCTAATTTTTGGCCCGAGTTTAGGTACGCGTGGACTTTTAAAGGGATTTTCATAAAAAATCATATTTTTAGGTAATATTTTTTTTTAGTCACCAATAAATAAATTAATTTTTATTAATTAATAAATAAATAATTAAATAATTATATCTTTAAATTATATGTTTTCTCTTCATCAAACATTTAAATCCGCTCTTTTTTAAAAATTAAAAAATTTAAATTTTTTTATATTTAATTTTTAAATATATGAATATCAAAATATTATATAATAAAATAAGAGAAATAAAATAAATAGAAGAAATAAATGAACAGATTTGTAAAATCGCAAATCACTTTCAGGAATTATTTTCTTTTTTAAAATAATTTATTTCCTTTTTAAATTTTATTTTTACTTTTTTCTTTTTAATTATAAATAAATATTTATTTATTTATTTAATAAATAACTTATTATTATTTACAAATTTATTATATTAATTAATTATTTCATAATAAAAATAAATATATATATTGCATGAGATGTGTGGCAACATGAATACGCGACGTATATTTGCGGTACGTAGTGTGTCCAGCACGTGTTTGATAAGTATTTTTTATAACTTGTTATTAAATAAATTATTTTTTATTATTTAATTATATTTTATTAAAATAATTGATAAATTATTTAATTAGTTGTTATTTATTTAAATTATTAAATAAAAAATATTTATTTAATTATATAATTAAAAAATAAAAACAAAATTTTAAAAAAGAAGACAATTCACGAAAGCCGCGAATCTCTTCCTAATTTTTTTCGATTCATTCTATTTCTTTTCAATTCACTTTATTTTATTACAATATACTTTGATGTTTATATATTTATAAAATAAATATAAAAAAATTAAAATTTTTAATTTTTTAAGAGAGAGTGACCTCCATTGTTTGTGAAAAAAAATATATAATTCAATAATATAATTATTCAATTATTTATTTATTAATTAATAAAGATTAATCCATTCATTTGTAATTAAAAAAAATATTATCCAAAAATATGGGTCCAAAGATAATAAAATCATAAAAATAACATTTGGGTCCCTATACTTGTATAATATATTAAATAAGGATATACTCTCCATTTGTATGAAATAGGTCCCTAGCCTGTAACTAATAATAAAATGGTTGAAATACACCTTCATTTCAAGTAACATAGACTACTTTGGTCAGAAGAAAAGGGGTGGTAAGGGAAACAAAGCCTCTATTATTGAATTGACAAACTGCATCTCTCATTAATTTAATTGGAGATAGGGCCGGAGCTCCATTTGAATCTAAGTGGGGGCAAGTTGCTCGTTTCCTTTCTTGTGAATTCCCCAGCTGCGAATTCAAAACTAGTTGGGCCTTATCGATTTATTCCATCATTTAAGCTTTTAATTTTTTTTAATTTAATAATGTATTTTTACAATTTTTATTAGTTAAAGATGTCAAGTTTGAAACTAAAATTTTTATATAATTAAAATTTAATTTAATATAAATCTTAATTTTTAACATCTGATCCTCTTACTTTAAATTTTGATTCCGCCTTACGTGTATAAAAAATAATTTATCTTCTTTATTGAGAGTTGACATTTTTTTAGTGGAATAAAATGTTTGAATTAAAGTATGAAAATTTTAATTTAAGTAGATTCTAAGGGATTTTTATTACATGTGGGTTTTGTAAAAATAAAAAAAGGAGAGGAGATGAGATGAGTGTTAGGGACCTATTTGATAAAAATATTCAATTATATTTCTATTTGAGAAATCATATAAATTTAGGAAAAACCCAGATGTTATTATCCCATTGTGTAGCTAATATGGCTTTCTATTCCAAATATTTGAATACAAAATATATCTGTGGATCTAAAAGCAATGTGTTATTACGTATGTTGTCATTAAATTTATTTTTTTTATGTATTTTATTCTTTGAAAACTTTTAGGCCTTCAAAAATAAAAGGCTTTGGCTTATTTATAATAAAGAAAATAATTTTATTAATAAAAAATTTGTAAAAACGATCATGTGAAAAAAGTTGATTGAATTAAGTACATATTATGCCTTTAAAAATAAACGATATAGTTGTTAGATTCTTACGAATTAAGACTATAATAGTTAATGCGGTACCAAATAACTTTTTTTTTGGGTTTAACCATTTTAGCTTCCATTTTAAATTATTAACTTATTTAGTTAAACCCTTTGATTTTGGACCATAATACCCTTTTCACTTATCTCTCTCTCAGCCATTCATTTCTCTCAAACTCTCTCTCAAGCTTTGACGACAAGCAGCACGGCGACCAATGATGGTGGACTATAATAGTAACCTTAACCACAGCTACAAAAATGAGGGTGTGGAAAAATAATAACTTTTTTTTGTAAAATTTTTAATTTTATGTTAAAGTTTGTTGTAGATTTTATTTATTATATGATTTTTGTTGTTTTTGTGGTTAGAAATGATACAATGTGAGTGATTTGTGTTGTAAAAAATTTAATTGTGAATTTTAAGGGACGAGGATAATAGTGAAATTTGTAGTGATTTTTTAAGTTGTTGTGGAAGTAGGTGGTGGTGTTGGCAGTGGTGGAAGGGTTTTTGTAGGGTTGTGGGAATGGTTCACGGTAGCAGGAAAGGGTTGATTGCATTTGGGGGCCATTGTTGATAGTGACGATAAGTTTTAGAAACTTATCGCACCGAATGAAGCCGGTGCGATAAGGGGTGATAAAATTCTATCACCTCTTATATCACTGTTTAGCCACGCATGATAAGTTCCTATCTTTGCTTATCACGCTGATAGTGTGGCATAATAAGATTTCATATAACAAAGTGGCTCAGTTCCATAATTCTTATAAAAAACAAAAACAAATGACAATAATTATTAATTCATTCAAAAAATTAAATTATGACTTCTATCGCGATAGGTTCTTATCGCACCATCATGTAAATGGCATGACAAGATCCTATCGCGTCACAAGATTCTATGGCGTTGTTGCGGATATCAAGCCATACATTTTAATTTGACACCCCTATAGCATCAACTAAACCACAGTCTTGATATCCCTTTTATTCTATGCGCAGCGGAAAATCATAACTCACACGATAAATAAGAACATATAAAATTAACACACCAATAAAGATAAAGAAAACAAATCAATCAACAAGACACAATATATACGTGGTTCAGCCCAAAATTGTCTACGTTCACGGATGATCCATGATCCAGCTTTTTATTATTGATATAGATCACTAAGTATCTTCTTACATCATCAATGATCTCACAATACCTCTTGGTATCTCTCATAAAGATCTCTAAGTATCTACCCTTGATCACTATGACTCTTCAAAACCTTTTAGTATCTCCTCATAAGAGATTTTTACAAGGAACACAAGAGTAGCCCGAGCATCTAAGCCAAAATGATCTATGGTGTTTATTTTATTCACTAAGAACCTAAAGAAAATACTCCCAAGAGGTTACACCCTAGTGCACCATGCATTTAGTGCCTACCTAGCTCATTTATTATCTCTTATGGTTACATCTTAAAACCTTACATGCTTATCTTTCTCTTATGTTTAGAAGGGTTTATATAGTGAATAAAACACCCTTAAAAATCCTAAACCTAATTAAAATAATAGTCCTTACTTGTATGAGTCCTAATTTCATTTAAAGAAGTTAATTGAGGCAAAACAGGAAATATCATAAAGTTGTTGTGTGAATAGTAACCACATGAACAGTACCATGCGTGAACAATAACCGGCGAATAGAACCAACGTGGAACAGTACCTGATGAATAGTAACTACCGTGAACGGTACTCGTCACCGCGCAACAGTACTCGCCGCGAATAGTATCACCGTATAAATAGTACTCGTTCTTTTTTCTTCCGTTTTGCTCCTCTTTTGTATACCCAATGCGTACTTGATTTCATAATAACTATCCTCTTAGTAATCATCTCAATTATTGCCTATACAAAATTGTTGAATCACCAATTTTCAACAGGCGCGATAGGATCTTGTCGCGCCATTTACATAATGGTGCGATAGGAACCTATCGCGATAGAAGTTAGAATTTAATTTTTTGAATGAATTAATAATTATTTTCATTTATTTTTATTTTTGTATAAAAATTATGAAACTGAGCCACTTTGTTATATGAAATCTTGTCATGCCACACTGTCAGCGTGGAAAAAAACTCAGAACTTTTTAGATTCTATCACGCTATAGAATTAGGGGGATAAGATCTTATCGCCCTAGTTTAATCTGTGCGATAGGATCTAAAAAGTTATGAATATTTTTTTCATCCACCCACCATGAACCAATGTCTCTCATTTACACCCAAATTTATTCTCAACAACTCAATACATGTTTATAATAAATCAATTATCAATTTAAACTACAACATATCCCCATATTATATTACAACATAAATAATCATTTAAATCATAAATCTATTTAAAATTTTTGTTCAACAAGTGAAGATTTCAATAACCGCTCCATTAAATGACGATGAGATTCAATTTTTTTTGGGCACTTTTTGACTATAAAAAGTGAGAGTGAGTGTGTATTTTTTGGCCAATAAAATAATATATATGCAGAGGATATTTTCTTCCAAAATGAATGAGTTTGGCAAAAAAAGTTAAAAAATTATAAAAAAGTTAAGCGCCTTTTAAATTTGATTATTTAAAAAAAAAATTATTTTTTAATCGATGTTTTATAACTACCACATTAATGAACATTAAAGAGTCATCAATTATCTAACACGTGATAATAATTGATTTACGATATATTAATTAAAATACAAACTTTATATTTAAAATCTATACACATAACTCTATCATATATTTACAACTATTCTCAAGTCCAGATGTACTTAAAATTTTAAAGTGCGAACTTATCAAAACAATATTGTTTTGATTTAAAATATATTTTATAACATCTATTATTATTAAAATACAGCCAAAACAATGCCGTTTTAATAAGTAATTATTTTAAAACTTAAAAAAATTTACACCTAAATATATATATATATACACACACTAAGGAAAACATATTAATTAAAGTTAATATTAATTAATTAATAATTTGGAAAGATATCCTATATTTTTTTCCAAAATATTGTATCTAATATTTTTTTTATTATAATTAACAAATTTAATATTTCATTTTGCGAACTAACTATATTATATTTATTTTGTTTAACTATATTATATTTATTTTGTTTAAACAAGTTAAATTGATAAATCTACTTTTTTGAAAAGATGAGATCTAAGTGATATTATTATTTTTTTTTAAAAACGTGTATACATATTTTATGAAAACCTATTAAACATATCATATTAATAAATATGATTTGCATATTAATTTATATAATAAATGGGTTATATATACATTTATAATAATTTTTCTATAATGTATAATTTTATACATTTATTGAATTGTTAATTTATCTCATTGAACCTAAATTTAAATTAATATAAATTTTATTTAATTAAAATTATCAATTTATCAAAGTTATACTCTATATATATTACAATCTAAAACTAATGAAAATATTCTGTAAAGTGTGTTTTGGGTATATTCCTTGGCAGCCCAAAAGCTTGTTGCAGTTCTTTGGGTTGAGGAGTTATAACTAAAACAAAGAAAAAGCCCATACGAAGAAAACACGACTCTAAATAGTCAAACCCATCAAAGTCTAAGTCCCAAAAAAAAAAAACATGATTAATAAATATTTGATCAAGTCAACCAATAAACTTGTGAGATTATAAAATTTAAAAATAAAACATAATAAGAAAAAAAATGTAATGTATTATTTCATAAATCTTTTTAGTTGTTACAATAATAGGAGAGTTTTCATTTTTCTACGAAGAAGATCAACCAATTATATATATATATATATATATATATATATATATATATATATACACGAAGGGGAGGGATTTAAACTCGAGATTTCTACTAAAACAAAGATATATGTATTGTCAACTTTTTATCACTAAATTGTTAATATAAGTATATTTTTTCATTTTTTTAAGATTGATATTTAATAAGTTTTTTTTCTTTAAATATTATAAATATTAAAACAAATGTCTCTTTAATTGCGTATAAGTGAGATTCAAATTTTGAACTTTATATATCACCTTCATAATTTTGTATAGGTTGTTTGTTGAAGCAGCTCAAAAAATAATAGTACAAGAAATCAAAATGTTTAAATTGAAAAATTAAAAGAGTTAAAATCTATATAATAAAGTGTTAAGTTGTCAAAGTGAGAAACAAATAAGAACTAAAGCACAAAACTCAACTATTTAGAATTAAAATCAAGGATATTATCATCAATATTATTGATATATTAAATAATTTCTCCAATACTCATAAATTTAAAAAATCGACATTATTATCCAAATTTTTAATGAAATATACATCAATACTTAATCGTTAAGAATTAAAAGTAACAAATTCAAAGATAATTAAGTCATTTCATATTTCAAACACTTAAATTATTTTAAAAATTATAATAAAATAATATAATAAAAAATTTAAAAAATAAATAACCCTAGTCACTGCACTTGTCTAAAAAAGACTGCTAGAGCAATGATAAAAAATGGTAGATGGAGCGTAGCAAAAAATGGTAGATGTAGCAACAGTCATCAAAAGCTATTGCTAGACGTTGCTAACAGTAGTAGCTTCGTGCTGGCCAATCATTTTTTATATAATTTTTAAAAGATTTTATTTATTAATAATTTTATTTTTTAAATATTTTTTATTTTAAATTTTTGCTTTGTTTTTTAAAGTGTTTTGATTTTTTGTTTTATTTTTAATTATTTTATAAAGGTTTTTATTTATTATTTAATAATAATATTATTATTTTTAAAAGTAATTTTTTTTATTGTAAATTAAATTTATTTAAAACTCATGCAAGTGTCGTTGTCATATCAATCTCATTTGATGTGTATGTGATAATTTGATGTTAATTGACATGAAATCTGTTTCATTTGACGAAAGATTCTTAGCGATTGGATATTAGTACATATTTCGCGATTGGATATTAGTACATATTTCATTAAAATATTAGATAACAATGTCAACTTTTTAAACTTGTGAATATTAATAAAATTAGACAATATCTTATAAATATTAAAAAAAAAACCCGTTAAAATCATAATTATATATTTATTGACTGATAATTTTTTGTGAAATAATACTACACATTCAAATTATCTTTACAAACACATTCATACACACTGAAATAGCAATTAACATTGTATGATTAGATAAGTGGAATAATATTGTTACCATGTCTTTTATTTTCATTTATCACTTTGAATTATTTATTTTATTCGTCTAATAATAACTTGTCACATCGGTTTATATGAATGAGTTTATACATATAATTTGTATGTATAATACTTTTTTTGTGAGACATGAGGATCCTAGCTCCAAATTTAAATATAATTCTACCCGTAATAGTTTCTATATATAGTAATACTCTATTTAATAAGATTAATTATGTATATAACAAGAAAAATTAAAATAATAAAAAGATAAATATATTCAAGTGAAGAAATTGATCCTAGTTATTATTTTACATTTTCAGAAAAAAAAACCTTTAGAATATATACTGGTCTGGTCAACTTGGAGACTACAAATTTAAATAAAGTTTGATTATAAACTGCATATTTAATTTTCTAGGGATCCTAAATGAAATATGGAAACATGAACTTTCATTTATATTAAGCTGACAAGCCAGCTAGCTAGTCTTTGATTTTTAATTAAATAAATAACACGCAGAGATCTTTGATTTATAATTAATCAAAACTGGGGCTTCCACAGATTCCCATTTTAAAAATTGGAAAAAGAAATTGGTGAAATGACAGAGAATGGGGGGAATATTAGGTTATTTTTGTAGCTAAACAGAGAGATTAAGCAATTAAGTACTATTTGAAATTGTTATATATATTTTTACTTAATTTTGAAAATAAAACAAATAAATTGTTTGATAAATAATTTCAGTTTTACTAATTTAAATCTAAGTTTATTTTATTTAAAAGTTATTTGATAAAAAATCTAATGTCGAGTCGAGACATCGGGAATTGTATTCATTTTACTTGAAGAAGTTACAATTACCAAATATCCGTTGATATTTATTTAGTAGATAGTGTTTTAATTATACAACAACTATAACTTTGAAGTCACTACTTCAGACTGAGGGATGGAACTATGTTTAGGCTTGAGGGAGCCAAAGCATCTAGTCCTAAAAAAGTATCGAAACTAATAAATCTGTAATTACAATTTTAACTCGTTAAATAAAGGTTTTATATTTTATATTTTTATTAATTTCTGGCACTTGAGGCTTGCTCCAGCAGCAAGTTCTGTATACATCTCTAATTGAAATTAGGGATTTGAGTTTTAGTGAATGTTAAGATGGTTGATTTATTTTTTTCGTCTTGTAAAAATATTTTAGTTCGAGTGATTTATACTTAAAATTATGTGTGTTGTTCTTGATGGTATTGATAACATAATTTGATTGGAAGGTGATTTTAGTTTGAGTGGGATATACTCAAAACTATATATATTATTCTCAATGATATCAACAGCATAATTTAGATGAAATGTACTTTAAAGATGTATGCATTTTTATTAAAAAAATTACGATTATATAATTTAATTATAATATTAATAGTGTGATTTGAAATATTATAATATCAACAGTATAACCTGATTGATGTAATATTTTAAAAAAAAAATTATTAATTAAAGTTAAGGGTTTGAGTCATAGTGAATGTTAAGATGGTTGATTTATTCTTTCTATTTTATAAGAGTGTTTTAGTCTAAGTGGTTTATACTCAAAATTATATGTGTTATTTTTTATGATATTAATAGCATAATTTAGGTGAAATGTGGTTTTAATTTAGGTGGAATGTACTTAAAACTATATGTGTTATTTTTAATAATATTAATAGTATAATTTAGGTGGAATGTGTTTAAAAAATATGTGTTTTTATTGAAAAAATTTTAATTGTATAATTTAATTATAATATTAATAGTGTAATCTAAAGTGGTATAGTATCAACAGTATAATCTGATTGATTGATGTAATTTCTAAAAAAAACCCTTTTATTAATTTCCGAGTTCAACAATTTAATCTTCTATAATATAAATTTTAATTTAAACATTTTGATTCTCACAGTATTAATTTCGGATTCGCCACTGTTCACAGTTTCAAAAGAAACCCAAATTAAGTTGAGTCTATTTCGCTGCTTAAGTTTATAAAAAATCTTTAAGATGAACACGTAATTGTAGAACATGATTAGGATTCACGTGCCTAATCACACGATTAGTTAATAGCTTAAAAAGCAATTTAGAATCACACGATACTTGGCTTCTAAGTTCGAAATCTATGTATAATTAGTATTGCATGTGTTTACTGATTACCAGTTAACACTTTTTTTTTTAATTATTGAATTTTTTAGATTAGATATAACTATAAATTAGGATTTATATTCATATAAAACAACTCTAAAATTAATAATATTAAATTATTAAGATTATATTCATATAAAAAAAAAGCATAACCGAAGAATTTATAACAATTAGAACATAATAATTAATAATTTTTAATGAGAATCAAGAGTATAACGATATTTTTGTAATAAATTTATGTAATATTTAATAAAAAAAATTTTACAATAAAAAAGAAAAAAAAAAGCATTATAAATAATGATTTAATTTGTGACTACAACTCTAAAAAAGATTTTTATATACTAAGATAAATTATCATCCCATCAATAATAGTTTATATAATATTTTAGTTTTTATATATAATAAACTAATATTCAATAGATGTTTTTAAAATAAAAAATAATAATTCACTTAAATAAATTTTTATTTAAGATGATCTATAATATATAATTATTATTAATATGTGAACTTACGTATACAAAATAATAAAATTCAAAACTTTCAAAATAATTAATATCATTGAAGGTACATCACTAAAAAATATAAAATTTATAGCATATAACTTATTAACATTTTAGTAAGAACTTATAATCATCAAATCATCAAATTAAAAATTAAAAATTTATAACCTTACTCTATTCCCATTTTATATTATAAAAAGTGACTTATTTTTATTTTTTTACAAAAAGATAATGGATTTAAAAAAAAAAGTACGTAATTAACTATTATAAAAATTTATAGAAGAATAATTGACAATTTTCCTAAATGAATATAGACATATAGACTTTTTTTTTCTTTATTTTTTATCCATTATTAGTATTATATTTAATTATGTTAGAACATTTTAGTATGAACTTATAATTATAAAATCGATTGGATCATCATATTATAAATTACAAGTTTATAACCTAACCCTATTCCTATTTTATATTATAAAAAATGACTTATTACTTTATTTTTACGAAAAGATAAGGGGTTTAAAAAAAGTATGCAATTAACAATTATAAAGATTTATAAAAGAATAATTGACAATTTTTCTAAATGAATATAGATATATAGACTTTTTTTTTAATCCATTATTAGTATTATAATTAATTATGTTAGGAGGCCAACGAATCATATATATTTTTATATTGATATGATATTATTCACTTTAGATTTAAACTCTCATAATTTTTCTATTGGACTTTACTCAAAAAGTGTCACACCAACAAAGATATGTTCACTTATGTACTTATGATCCTTAGTATTTTTTGCAAATGTAGAATTTTATTTGTTTTCTTAATATTCACTCCTTCAAATAAAGGACTACATCATTTTATGTAATTTGAGTCTTCCATTAAACGATATCTTATTTGTTTATCTTTCATACTAGAAAACTTTATCTTTTTAAGTCAAGTACTTATATTCATTGCGTTAAGGTCGCACACTTTATGTGAAACATCAGGGTATCGTACCATTAACTTGAGAGCACGCTATATCAAGTTAACTTCATATCACTACGTTAGAGGACACGCCTTACGTAAAGTTTGAGAGCACATCATCACTTGTCCATAGAGCTTAACTACGGATCTCATTGCAAGCAAACTTAGGTTTACTACATTCACCACCTTCTTGTTTGGCACTGAAGATTTCTTTCACATTACTAACTTTAGGGCATAGCTCTGATACCACTGTTAAAAGCCTAACAAATCACACATATATCCATATTGGTACAATATTATCTATTTTAAGCCTAAACTTTTACGATTTTGCTTTTAACATATATTCAAAAAGTTTTATACTAATAGAGATATAATTTACTCTTTATATACTCATAATCTTCTATATTTCTTATCAATGTGGGTCTTTATTTGCTTTTTTAACAAATTAATAATTTTGTTTAAAGTTTTGCTTTGTGTATCAATTTTTTATTTTAAACATGAATTTTTTCTTTTTAAGCAATACATGTTAATAATTAGCCAAAATGCTATTTTGGTCATTGATATTATGAATATATACTAATTTAGTTCTCATTTTTTTAAATATATATCATGTTAGTTTTTGTACGGATGTTTTTTGATAATTTTTTGTTATTATTTTCGTCCATAAATAACTACTATTGTTATTTTTATAAGAACTAACATAGTATATATAAGAAAAATGAGAACTAAGTTGATATATATTCATAAAATAAAAGATCAAAATAACATATTTTCTAAAAATTAATTACTAACAAAATGAAACATAACATATAAATAAATCTTAACCATAAGTGTATGTTTTGATATTTTTTGAAAACTCAAATAAATTCAATATACGAGAGGATACCTAAGCAAATCAAAAGAAATTAAAAACCCTAATTCTAATTTGTTAATATTGTTATGCAAAACTCAAACTAGTTTATAACTTTATATTGCGAATCAAAAGCCAAATGTGCTTGCGGATCTAGAAAATTATATATATATATATATATAAGATATATATTTTTTATGAAATAATATATGAATAATATTATATAATATTTTAAATTTTTTTTATTTCAAATAATTTGTTAAGTAATAATTGAGTGATGAAATAATATAATGAGTAACTTTTGAATTTTCATAATTTAATAATTATTTATTACATTAATTTATAATAAAAATTTAAAATATTATTTAAAAAATATAACGTAATAAAAAAAAAATATATAAAAGCTTTGAACAAATTTTTTTTAATAATTTTGATCAACAAGAGTTATCTTGAACCACGTGTAGGCAACAGGCATGCACGCTATCTTATAAACCTACTCCATCTTTGGGGATCTTTATAATAATTTGAATGCTTTTCATCTTCCATTATTTTCTTCTTCATTTTTTTTTTTCACTTGCAAAAAAAGAAAACCAAATAGCTGAATGAAGATCACTTGCAAAAACTTGATCACCACTTTCATTTCTT
Source organism: Ailanthus altissimus (assembly GCA_946807835.1). NCBI lineage: Eukaryota > Viridiplantae > Streptophyta > Magnoliopsida > Sapindales > Simaroubaceae > Ailanthus > Ailanthus altissimus. The sequence continues at coordinate 1,847,056 of OX327709.1, forward strand.
TGATCTTGATCATTCACATAATCCTCATCATTTGCTCTTCTTTATGTTCATGCAACGAAATGAGTAGCAGTAATAGTAATAATAATGATGTTCTATCAAGGAGATTGCTGCTATTACCAATGGCTTCAAAAATTTCTTCTTTAGATGAAGTGAAAAAGCTGATCATCAATGGATCATCATCATCAGCAGCCATGAAAAAGCCCAAGAAAGCTGTGGAGCAAAGCCTTAGGAAAGCCCCGCCTAGCCTTGCAAATCCTATTCAGAATGAAGTTAAAACTTAGCAAAGATTATTTGCAGAAGATCTCAACAAGATCAATCTAGAATTCTTTTGTTAATTTCATTTTTTCTTTTTGGGTTTTTTTTTTTGGGATTCTTTTAGGTCTAATTGTTTTTGGTATTATTACTAGTTTCTTTTTAATTGTTTCTATGTACTAAATGAAATGTAAATAAAGGTAGATTCAGAATTCAGATTATATTACATTTGATATAATTTATTTTTTGATCTCTTTCTTGTTCTCACTCACAAAATTTCTCAGTTGCCTTCAGGTTTCAAGCCAAGGCTACAACATGATAGAAACTTGTAATCCCTCCACTATTGAGGGTTAAGAAATTATAGAAACGGGTAGTTTCAAGATTTCAGTTGACATAATAATTTTCCTTTTCTCGGCAGTTTCTTGGCAAGCAAACAGAATATGACTGATGATGCTATAGATATTCTGATTCTAGTTCTGTTAGTTTCTTAAACCTTTGATAAATTAATCACTTCATTTTCTTTTTGATAGAACTCAGAAAAGAAGCTTTTGAAATTTACAAAAAGATAAGAGTTCTTTTATTTTATTTTTTTCCTTCTTAACTTATAAATGGATCAAATCATTGCTCTACATATCATGTGAGACTAATCTTAATTTTTAGCTCACAAATAGCTTAAACACGACGACTCTGTATAGATTCTGTTGGCATTTATTATGCTTGTATTTTTTTAAAAAAACATATTGACTTTTGTAATTCAGAATTTTTACAAAAATTTATATTTCTTACATTATGCATCTCTCTTCAACAAAACCAACTCATTTTTTTGATTCTAAGCTGAATCAAGTGGTTTCAGAATTTAATTACCGGGGAGATTTTAAAAACCAAAATTTAAGACTATCCAAATTATACATCTTCAAGGAAAAAAAAAACATAAGCATAATAGATCAAGATATTAACCTTGTCATTTTTTTAAAGGATAAAATGCTATTTAACCTCCTTATTAAATTCGTTAACTATAAAAAATTCTCTTAATATTTGATAATATAAAAAGACTTACCATTATAACTGTAATAGTATAAATTAATTTTGGAGAGGTATAATAATTTTTTATTTAAAAAATTAACAATTGCATCTGTACAATATCAAACTGTAAAAATATACCATATAAATTAAAATTAGTATTCTTATGATATCAAATAATTAATAAGAATAATACAAGACTTTATTATATTATGAATTATTATTTAATATGAATGTTTGTATTTTTATTAAGATGCAAATATTTAATATTAATCTTCATATTAATCTAACAAATAAAGAAAAATTATTAATTATAATATAATATAAATTTACTGTTTATATAATACTATTTAACTATTTAGAATTATGTTATACAATGTATTGTTACTATTGATATTATATAAATGTAATTATTGACTTTTTAAATAAAATTATTATTATATTTATTTAAAGTTAATTTATACTATTACAATTAGACGGAGAAAATTTTAAATGTTATCAAATATTAGAAGAAATTTTAGTAGTTTAAATAAAAAATTTATTAAGAAAGTAAATGATAAATTCTTTCTTCTGAAAAACCCTTTGTCAAGTGAAAGCGGTGCTAATAGAAATCACATGGATGGGGGCTTTGGTTTTTAAGAGCTTTAATACAAATGCAATTTCTTGGCTTCACACTCTTTTGTCTCATATTGTAAGAGAGGAAAGTGACGTTGTTAGGGTTCATGTGCAAATGAGTACGTGATAGCTATAAGACAGAATGGAAAGCAATGAACGCACGTTGGCTTGTCAAATTTGTACCTAAAAAGGCAGCTGATTTAATTATTTTTTATATACTAATCCCCTCAATAATTAAATATGACCCCGAGTTGCGCGTTTGCCAAAATTCTCTCCTCGTTTAAGTTTCAGTACTTATAAATTTTTTATTGTGTCGTCTCTTGCGATTTCGGTGCTGGCTCAATTTCTCAGAACACTCAGAACGGTCCACGAATCTTGAGTATGAATTTTTTTTTTTAATAATATCTCATCTAAGACTCATTAAGTAAAAATTCCACGTTCTGGCTTACCATCGTAAAGAAGACCTAATAAGGATTAAGAAAGGGTCCTTCATATATATAGCGATCCTTAGTCTTAAAGTTTTCAACATCAACAAATATTTTCAATAATTAAGATCAACTGAGCCAACCACGTAATTTTATGTATAAATTAGATTGATTAATGGTCTAAGGTAACAACAATTGATGATTAGGGAAATATATATTTTTCTTCTAATTTTTACAAAACTTAGAAAAAAATGCACGCTCACGACAGCTAAAACCCTTGCCACTTCCCCCAAGACCCATGCCTATTTAGGGTGACACACAAAAGAAGTGATTTTTTTATGATTCACTTGCTTTAACAGTTTGATTGAGTACCTTATTAGAAAATAAACTGCTTGAAATTAAGTACTGAAACTTGCCTACCGTCCCAACACAAGGCAAACCTGTCATTCACTGGGCTAACATTTTGATTCCTGGTAAGTCGGGAAGTCCAAAATGAGTATGTCTTGAATTTTCAAATTCATTCTTGTCTTGATCTGCCATGAAATTTTTGGAATCTACACAAATATTCTAGGAGAGGGCTTGTAATGATCTTCTCAAAGATCACAAGATGCTTAAAGTGGCAAGATAAGGGGATCGTAGGTTTTTGTGAAAGGGATGCTTTTATCATGTTATTGCTGAAAATAAAACCGATCTCATTGAATGTATTTTGATCCTTATCTAGAATTGGATTGGTTAGTTGATTCATCTATAATAAGTTATTTGACTTTACCGTGAAAGCGGCATTCCGATTGTGGATGAAATAGGTAAGATTGAGCACTTTAGTCTTTTGAGGGTTAATTACTAAGACCTTTCGAAGACTGATACAAACCGACTTGAGGACTCAAATACTTTTTATTTATTATAATTCTATAATCTTAAAATTTTCGATACAAATCCTACTTCTACAAGTTTGGAATGTGTCCTAAATATGAAAGACTCTTATAATTTTTCAATAGGTCATGAATAGAAAAGTAAAGCTTACCTTAATCCTAAAAGAATTTTACAACCGAATACAACAATACCTATAAAAAAGGAAGCCAAATATTGAAATGAGACTTTTTTTTATAGGGGTGGGCGGGAGAGGCTCCTCTCCGAGACAGTTCTTTCTAGACCTTCATTTACTAAGGATTCTTCTTCTTCTTCCTCCGAGAAAGATCAACTTCTTTTTAAATAGATCATGACCCCGCAAGCTTTTTATAACTTCATCAAATTTTTTCGTGGGTTTCATATCCATAACAGTTTTTGAGACTTTAAAGAGTCATATTTGTATTTTTATGAATTTTGTAAAGACCTTGTCTTATTATAATTATTAATGTATAATATTATTTAATAGTGTCGTATAAGTAAATTTATTAAACTCAATGAAGTAGATGTAAGTTCACATGATCTAAATCACTATAATATTATTTATGCTTGTGATTAATTGACTAGTTGTTTGTTCATGATTGAGAGCTCAATCATACTAATAGTAGGTTAACTTAGTCCAATTTATTAAGAAGCCCAACTATTGTTTTTAAAAATAAATAAATTTAACTTATTAATTCAGAACAACTTAAAATTTCAAGACAACAAATTAAAAATTAATATTAAACAAATTAAAAAAGAAAACTCATTTTAGAGATATGATACAATATTTTAAAAAATATAAATAAAATTTAAATAAGTAGAGTACCCAAATTTCGGTGTGATAATGGTTATGATGATTTGTCGGATGTTAATGTCTGTACTAAGTAAATACTGATTTAGTGATTTTAATGGAAAATGATGAAGGAAAAATAAAAAGTTTGCTTTCAAGTTATTTACATAGAAATTGCCAGTTACCCTTCTATTTGTTTTTTTTAATACACCGTCATTCATTGCGGGGAGTAAGCAATAGCCCAATGAGTCTCTTTTTAAAAATGCAAGTGGTAAATAACAGGAGAGTAATGGAGTATATAAAAAAAAAAAAGTAAGAAAGTAAATAGTTATTATAAAAATTTACTGGAGGTAATTAGTAATTTCCTAATATATGTGAATGTGCATATATATATAATATTTGTATTTATGTACAAAAAGAGAAAGAAAAAGACAAATATATTTTTCTGTAAGAATGTTCATTTTCTGGTGTCCAGATCCAGCCCATAATGAATGGCCGAGCCGATCCAAATCCAAGTAGTAGGTTATTGGCTCCTGCTGAGTAGAAATTGGCCCCAAGGCCACACACAAGTCCACAACCTGACTTCTTAGAGGAAAGCAAAGCCTGAGCTTCACCTTCAACAACAATGGCTCTTTTTGAATTTTTTATTATTATTTAATTAGGTGCTTTAATTAGTGGACATGGAGCTGAAGACTCTTCATTTCATATGTCCCAATATAATATTTTACATAAAAAATAATATTATATATTTTAAATAATGATATGTTAAGTAATCATTAGGTGATAAAATTGTGTAATGAGTATATTAGAGATTTGATGATTTAATAATCTTATTTGAATAAGAATTGATATGAATATAAAAAACGAGAGTCACAAAAAGTTTAGAACGTGTGAGACACGTATGGGAAAGTTTAGAACATATAGGGCACGAAGAAAAAAATAAAACGGGACTCGAAAACATGAAGAAGGCGAAGAAAAAGTGCAAAACTGGTAACAAGGGTCGGCACTGGGGCGCTCAAGGCTGAGTGCCGAAACCTAGATCAGTACTCTAGAGCCGTGGTGCCAGGTTCCTAGCGTGGTAGAGCTGGACGCGTCAAGACCTAGCCCCGTGGCGCTAAGAACTCAGCGCTGTGGCACTAGAGCGAGTAGAATATGTATTTGATCTGAATTTTTGAGTTTTAAAAAATTTTAAACTTTTAAAATAAGTAGACTCTCACTCTAATAAGGAATTAGGTTAGTAGGCACAAAATAATACCCTATATAAATACTTGTAAATCCTTTAGGTTAAAAATCAAACATTAAGAGAGATTCTGAGAGAGGAAAAAATTAGGTAGACACTAAGTGCTTGTGTGCGCTAAGGTGAAACTATCGTTTGGATGTTCATTGCTTGTGGTAGAGTAAGGGTATACTAAACATTAAGTCCTTTTGAGGGTTCTTTATTGGGGTTTTTTTGTAAAATCTCTAAGGAGTTGATAAGAGAAGTTAGGAGCCTTGGATTCACTGTGGACGTAAGCAATTGACCAAACCACGTAAGTGATTGTGTTGTGCTCTTTATTTTATGCTTTGATTTCTTATTATTTTTGTTTGATATACATGTTGTTTCAATATGCAAAAAGGTTAAGGTTCAAGATAGAACTTGATTAAATTTTTTTACTTTAACCTAATTTCACGAGGAGAAGGGTGATTTCTTAAACATAATAATTTTAAAATTAATACTATTTTTTATTATCTAATAATTATTTGACACATTATTATTTAATATATAACTTAAAAATATATATCATTACTCTTATATAAAAATTCTTATGATCAAATGTTTTTTTTTTAAAATTACCTGGTTTCATATAAGGAGTGGACCGAATTTTGATTTATGATAATGTCCTCATCTTGAATAATAGTTCTTATCCAATATTATTGAATAGTGTCTATATTTTTCTTTTGCAAAGATGCCCATTTGAGAACAAGGAATATTTTTACCTAATGGACTATATAGTATATTGTGTAATATGCCAAATAGTAAAAAGTAGCAGTGGGTACCATTTGCTCTACAGTGTTAAATAGTGTTACCATAACAATGTCTTCTAAAGCCAAACAAAAATTCAAACACAAATCCTCAAAATTGAGCACTTTTTTTTTCCCCTGGAAATTATGCTTCAAAAGTAAAAGCTCAAGATAAGGGAGACAAAAAATGAACAAAGTCAGTAAATTCCAGGCACAAATCTTAAACTGACATGGGCACTTAGAAATTAGATTTAGAATGTCTATTTTAAGATTTGAAATTCACAAAGCCAAGGAAGTAGAAAGGTAAATAGCAAGTACTCTTTTATTATCTTATAGAAGAATATAATCCCAAGAAGTTTCCATGCATTCACTTTTATGTAAAGGGGAGTCTGTATATATATATGATGAGACCAAAGGAACCAAAAACCAATATAGGCTCTGCTAAAGCTTTTAGGTTACTCTCTCTCTTTCTTTCTTTTCTCTATCAATATTACACAAAAGTATATGAAATAAGGTTTTTCGAATAAAGAAGCTTACAAGAGATCATATAAAAGAGACGTAAGCAAAATATTTGATGCCTGACCTTACCCACCTTACTCTTTTTACAGTACAAACTACCACCAATTCTTCTGTACAAAAGCATACTGGCCATACTTGTTAGCTTGACTGGTCTTGTCTTCTCTACTTTTTTTTTTCTCTTGTATGCAAAGATGACTAGTTAGTCTTTCACATTAGCAGCAGTCGAGATTTAATTTTGATGCCTTCCACCCAAGAGTCGGGTGAAAAGTGTGACACTTTTAGATTGGAGGTGCGAGTTTCGGTCGTCTCTTAAAAAAAATAAAAAAGAAGAAGAAAAAAATGGCTCCGAACATTTAGATAAAAAAATTCCGAGTTGCATTATTATAGAATTATTAATAATAGAGTATTAAAAGGTTGTTTCATTTGAAAAAAAGTAATCTTAATTAAATTGTTGAATAAATTAGTCTTTTGAATTAAATATATGAATTGTAAGTCTTTTTTTTTATACTCCAATAAATAATATGAGTCAGCTTTAATAATTAAAATGTGGATGAGTTTATTGTTAAATGAAAGAGTTAGTATTCAACCCCCATCGGTAAACATTCGAAACTAGACTCTAATAATTAGAATGTGGATAAATTTATTATCAAATGAAAGAGCAAGTGTTAGGCTATCACCGATAGAAATTTTGTTTAAAGAGAATGTTTGAGAGTTTTAATTTTTTCAAAATGACTGGTATTGCGCCACCACTATTTAAGATGGATTGTTGAATGAGTTGATTCTCTTATGTCACATTAGTTAAAAAAATAGTTGATACTTAAATTTATAAATTAAACGATCACTCTAACCATTAAACTAGTGTTTTAAGTTAGACATTTAAATTTTATGAATTTTCTTATAAGTTCAAAGTTTCCTAACATATTATATGATTGAAAACTTGATTAAATAACATACTATAATAATGACAATTTATAGGGTTTCTTTATTATTATTTTAATAGATGAAATACAGGCCAAATGCTTTTCTAATTCGGTGCGGGTATGATTTAAATTCAAAATCTTTTATGCCACTCTAATAAATTTTATTAATTGAATCAATTATTGATGTTCACTATAAAAAAAACGAACTAACAGTAAAATTTTCTTCTAATTATTGTAGCAAAAATCGATATAAATACACGTATTCATGTAAAAACAATTGTCATGACTCATATCTACACTTCTAATTAAAACTTGTAAAAGGGTTTTACTTGATACAGCTGTTGCCATAGACATGAAGCTCAAAAGATCGAATGCAATTCGTAATTACTTAGCTTGGGAAATTTTTTATAGAATTATATTGAATATCTCAGCTGTCAATTGACGTTTTGAGACTCAGAAAAAAAAAACTTGGAAAAATATGGAAATGAATTGGAGAACATTTGTTTTGATCAGTGACGAATCATCGCTTCTGTAAATTGGTTATGTACATTTGTCACATCTTATGCACTAAACTCGTAAGCTAATGTCATGTTCATGTGCATTTTGATCATCAAGATTTTGCTTTTGACGAAATTATTGTAGTATTGTTATGGCCCTACCAAAAAAAACAAAAAATAAATAAAAATTTCACCCTTCTCTTTAAGTTTCTAACCCATGTCACTGTTTTTGAGAGAGAAAAAAAAAAGAAAAGAGAAAAGCTTGCTGCTTTGTTATGCTGTGACGACTGTGAAAACAAAATAAATTAAAATGAGCTATATATTAACCAGCTGTTGGCACGAGGAATATTTTTGTGTCGTAAGAATAACACCTTTTTCCACATTTGCTTTCTCACTTTTGAACTTCTGCAACTCATAGCTACTTGTTTTTGAATTCACTTGTAATTTATTTCTTTTTGTTTTTCCCTTTTTGCTCTTACTTCATTATATGTTAACTTGTGTTTATAAGCTTTACGTATACATATTGATATGTAATAATTTTTATTTTAAAGAAAAAGACACTTGTACCTTCGTAAATTAGATAAAGGGATATACAGACTAATTTTAAAAATATCATTTACATTCTTATTAAATAATAAAAATTGTTAACTTTAACAGAAAATCTATTAAAATTAATAAAATTATCATTATACCCCCTTTAGGGTTGAATTTTTTTTTTTCAAATGCAGTGAGATTCAAATCATTAACTTTTAATATAATAGTAAACACTTTAACCAACTAAAGTATTCTAAATTTTTATTTATATATGTTATTGAAAATTTATTAGGGATATTATTCTTAATTAACTATTTAATAAATGAGGCATTGACCAAAATTGATAACTTTGTTGATGGCCATTGACCACTGTTGATTGACGACTATTGAGCAATATTGACTGATCGTTGATCGGCATTGACCGATTATTGATCGGCGTTAATTGACTTTCGGTCAAAAAGGATGATTTTTCAATTTTACCTTTTTGGACATTAACTTTAACAATTTCTATCACATGACAGAGGTGTAAATCAGATTTTTAAAATTATTGGAGTCTGCATATTCCTTTTTCTAAATTACAGAGGTTTAGATGTCCTTTTTTTTCCGGATAAATATTCTTTACTTGAACTACAAGCTTGTTTTAGTATAGATATATGTTTATGAATTTCAAAATACGAATTTAAAGTTTACATTGTTATATAACTCAATATAATTTTTTAAAAAGTTATTTAGAAGTGTTTTCCCAAAAATCAAAGTCCAAACCAAGGCTTAAAGGCACACCAACTCATATCTCGAGATATAAGATCTCGACTTAGAAGAAAAGCCGATTCGTAAGCTTAAACCAATCACATGTGAGATAGAAGTCAAAAGCTCATTCACACTTTTTGAAATAAGAGCCTACTCAATATCGATGTATAAATCTCGAAGAGGTCGTTCAAATTTTTCTAAATGCATTGGACCTCGAGGAACTTATAAACTTGCATCAATACTTGAATCCTGTAGTTTAAGGGATTCTCCTCAATCAATATCCAATAAGGAAAGCATCGAAAATCTAGAGATGTGAACCAATCCTGTCAACCTTGAGTTCGTTGTAAATCATGACAAAGATTGAGCCCAAGGTTTTTGTTTGTATTTTTTAAAATGAAATGGTAAAAATCAACTATAAAAAGGTAGAACTAAAATGACCAAAAATAATGAAATTTTTCTACACAAACACTCTTAAGTTCTCTTACTCTTTTAACCACACTTACATTTTTAATTTAAATATCGAAGGGTTATTATCGAAATAATTACTAAGGAGACCAAATTTTATCTATTTTTTATTTCAAGAATGTTGGAGCAATCAAACAAAGCCCATTCTACTATTTGGTAGTGAAGATTTAATTATATTTTTTTAACAAATAAATTTAAAGTTGGTTGATTAAAAAAAAATTAAATTTTCAAGTCAATAAGAAGTTTTTTTTGGAAGAAGTATTTTGAAGTTATTATATAGTATGTATGATTTTAAATTTGTATTTTGAACGTGCATGACATATGGGTCGAAGAAGTTTTAATTGAAGAAGAATTATTATATAATTTTTCAAGTTTATAGCCAATTTTAGATCAAAATTGAAAATGTTAACGTGGGGGGCAAGTGAGATTGGGATTAACGCAATCACACACGCACTTGGTCCAAGTCCAAAGCTGCTTATAGAGATCAAATGATCAACTCTATGATTAGCACAATTACCAAAATGTTTGAGCTTTTTAGTCATAAACCCATGAGAATAGGTTGTACGAAAAGTATACTTGAAATCAGCAATAAGAGTTAGTACCATTCTAAGTGGTTGAAGACCTAGTTTTTACGAAAAGTATACTTGAAATCAGCAATAAGAGTTAGTACCATTCTAAGTGGTTGAAGACCTAGTTTTTACATGTGTGTGTGTGTGCGCGCGCATTCTAAGTGGTTGAAGACCTAGTTTTTACATGTGTGTGTGTGTGTGTGTGAGAGAGAGAGAGAGAGAGAGAGAGAGAGAGAGAAAGAAATTGAATCCTTCTTACGAGATCTGCAATGTAACCTTTTTCTAAACAAATTTACACAATAAATTGAAATTTATTTAAGCAATTTCTTCACCTTAAGATTACAAAACCATTTGTCCAATTTGACATATGAAGGGTCTTGGAGAAAATGAACATATATGTAACTTTTGCTTAGGTCATTGCATGACAACCAAAAAAAAAGGATTCCAGTTAAAAAATAGATCTCCTTGATTATGATAAGATTGTTTTTACAATTTTTTTTAACTTATTTGACTTTTATAATTATGAAAACTACTTTGCACATGAGGCGCCTTTCATCAAATTAATTGCTCACAAACTAGAAACTATTGTTAAGTTTCTCTCTTCACCTTGATTGATTTATTCTGGTTTCTGAAAATTATAAAGGAGAATTCTTATGTGCAATAGAAGAGAAGAAAATTAACCCATAAAAGTTAAGCAAGAAATTATTGAAAATTCTGTTTAAGCACATAACTTAGCACAATCCCATTAATAATATATTATATGTAACTGAAAAAATGTTGCATCCACCAACTTTCAAAGATAAGAATTGCACAAAGTACCCACAAATCCCAAGATGTACAATTCTCCAAATCCCAACACTTTGAAACAATACATGAGAGGAATAGTAAGAGGTTAGAAATTTAAAGAACCAAAAATAGACCCCCTCCAATCCCACCCCATGACTGTACTTTCCCTACCCCACCAATGTATCTAACATAGAAGAGAATGAAAGAGAGCAAAAAAGAAAAGAAGATGAAGAAAGAAGGTTAATAATAAGAAACACACAATCCCCTCACATGCTTCTAGCTAGCATTTCTTGAAATCTCCTGTAAGATTCCTGCTTCTCCAATCTGAACTTCTCATGGCTATTTGCAATGAAAATATCGGCTAGCCGATCGATCTCATTGACATTATTAGCCTCATTTGTTGAATTGTCACGTACCTTTTCTTCAAGCCAATGGAGATAGCCAGAAAGCTCAGCATCAGGGCCATCATCACATTGCTCTGTTGATATGATTGAGTTCCACGTGGAGTCATAGTACAAATGGGTTGCTGCAAATTCGTCAAGAACCGGCGCTGGCACGGGCATAACATGGGATGAGCACCAGTTGTAGTGTAGCCTAAATGAACCAAACAATATCTTGGTCTTGTTCTTGTTCTTCTTGGTAGGGTAAATGAAGTGGATGGGTTGATTATTTCTGAGAATCTCAACGATAATGGATTTTGCCCTAGAGAGTGCACGTATGACCCGGCACACGTGCGAGAAAATGAAGGTGTGGATTAGGGTTTTGATCTTCATGTAGCTTAAGGTAGAAGAAGATGGTGACTTGTTCATTGACAAAGCTTGAAGAGGTTGGAGGGTATTTTTTAGGTTTGATGGGGAGCTAGCCATTTTTTTCATTTTCTTTTGTCTCGTGATTTGTGGGGTAATACTAATATCCTGGGTCTTGTTCAAATGGATTTATAAAGAGTTCTCATTACTAAATTGCCACTTGACTTTTAGGTTATTTAAAAGTACTGCCATCAAACTTTTTTTTCTCTTTTTCTTGTACGTGCAATTGATAAGGACTTAAAATGAGAAAAGCTGTTTGAGTTTCAATGTGAAAAAAAAAGAAAGCGCTTGTAGTGTTTGAAATTTGAGGCAAATATTTTTCATTGTGTTTATGTACTTATCGAGGTTATTTTGAAATCTATGGAAGGTTTAAGATTATCATAATTCATGGAGTAATAATTAAATCAAAGTAAGTAATTGGAGAACAGGGATTTAAGCCGAATCTTCGCCTCAATTATCCCATCTCAATGTTATAAAAAATTATAAGTTGAAACAGTATTTTAATTAAAAATAAAGATGAAAAATTGAAAGAAAATAAATGACATACAAATTTTACGTTAAAAACTTTCAAATAAATTGAGGTAAAAATTACGGGGTAAATATAGAAGAATTTTATTATAAAAATGGAATTATAACCTCTCTTTAATTATAAGGAGAGAACAATTTTTATTCTCTCTTGAAATTATGAGTTATATTTCAATTTCATATTTCTTTTTTAACAAATAAAGAGAAACTAAATGATTTGGAGTATAAGATTGAATTATAAGATATTATGAAAGATAGGATTATAGAATGATTGTGGGATGGTTCTGGAATTTTGGGATGAAAGAAATGGTAGAGAGGTGTCTCTATGTATAGGGAGTCGAATCACCCATTTTAATTGTCAATTACCACCAACTTCCTACTTCACTTATTTTTTCTTTCCAACTTCTATCTACCAATAACTACCAGCATCATCTACCAATATTTCTACCACTTGGAGACTTGATTAGAATAATCACATCTCCACATTCTTTCACCTGTACTTGCCATCTCTATGCTGCTTACGTTTCTGCCAAGCCGTATAAGGATCTACACCATATAAACTTATCAATGTTTATTAGTTTGGTTAATGCATCTGCTATGTTCTCTTTGGTGTGAATCTTCTTCATATCAACGCTTCTACTTTTTATCACTTCACAAATAAAGTGATATTGAATTCCTATGTGCTTTGTTCTGAAATGAAAAGTCAGATTTCTTGTAATGTATAAGGCACTTTGACTGGCATAATCACAATACAAGGTAATCTTCTCTTGATTATGGTTGAGCTCCTCCAAGAGTCTTTTTATCCAAATTGCTTCTTTATAAGCTTATGTAGCTGCCATGTACTCATTTTTTGTTGTTGATAAAGTTACAATAGTCTGAAGTTTAAAGACCCAACTAACAGCTCCCCTTGCAATTATAAACACAAACTTGTAGTAGATTTTCTTTTACAAAAATCATATGCAAAATCAGAATCAACATATCATTTGATAGTGAATTTTAATCCTCTATAATATAATGTAGCATCTGAGATACCTTCAATATATCTTATTTTTTTTATAATAGTATTCCAATGTTTTTTACCAAGATTGCTAATGAATCTACTAATCACTCCTACTGCTTGTGTAATTTTCGATCTTGTACAAACCATTGCAAATATTAAGCTTCCCTCTGCTGATGCATATGGTACTCGAGACATCTCCTTCCTCTCTGCTTTATTGTTAGGACACATCCTTAAGGATAACTTGAAATTAATAGGAAGTGAGGTTGAAATTAGCTTACAATCTTGTATATTGAAGCATCGTAAGATCTTCTTCAAGTAGTTCATTTATGAAAGTCATATATTCCTATTACTTCTATCTTAATAGATTTGCATCCCTAGAATCTTGTTTGCTGATTCCAAGTCTTTCATGTAATTTTTTTTAGCTATTTAAGCCTTTAACTCTGTTACTTGATCTTTGTTGGAGTCTGCTACAAACATGTCATCAACATACAACAACAAGATAATGAATTCATTATCACTAAACCTTTAAAATATGCACAAGGGTCTGAACTAAGTCTGTTGTATCTAAGACTTAATATGAAGAAATCTTATATTAATACCTCAATGCCTATTTGAAACCGTATAGAGATTTATTCAACCTGCAAACCAAGTTCTCTTTTTCTGCTTTTGCAAAATCTTCTATTTGGAGTATATAAATTTCTTCTTCAAGATCATCATGAAGAAATACAGTTTTTACATCTAATTATTCTAGATGTAAATCAAATGTAGCACACATCGTAAGGACTATTTAAATAGTGTTGAGTCTAACAACTAGTGAATTTTTTTTATATTGAAATTAATACCTTCTTTTTGAGCATATTCTTTTACCATTAATCTTGCACGATATCGCTCCACTTGATCATCTCTTTTTCGCTTAATCTTGTAGACCCATTTGTTACTAATGACATTCCTTTTATGTGGTAGTGGTACAAGATCTCATGTTTTATTTTTATAAAAAGTTTCAATTTTCTTTTACATTACTGCCATCTATAGAGATGCATATGAGCTGTTTGTTGTTTCTTGGAAAGTCGATGGCTCTCATTCATCTGTTAGAAGATAATATGCAATATTATCCTCCATATGATAATTTGAATGCCAAATTAGTGCCGACCTCACTTGATTCGATCGTCTAAGAGGTGGCTCATCTAGCTCAACTGGGTTTTGTTTATTATGCTCTAGTGCTACTTCAAAATTTTCTTCTTCTTCTGACTCTTCCTTCATTGCACTGTGGAAGTTTCTGCTTTGTCCTTTGTTGTGCTATCATCTTCTTTCTTTTGTAACTTATCTTCTATAAATATTACATCTTTATTAATAACTACCTTGTGGGCAGTGGGATCCCATAGGCAATACCCCTTTACTCTATTAGCATACCTCAAGAATATACATTTTTTAAATTTTGGATCAAATTTTGTGACTTCTTGGATGTTGTACATCACGTTCATAGGACTTTCAAATGTATATAAATTAGAATAATTAGCTGGCTTACCCATCCATATCTCTATTGGTGTCTTCAAATTAATTGCTGTTGATGGAGATTGATTGATCACATAACATGTGGTATTGACTGCTTCTGCCCAGAATGATTTGGCTAAAATATTCTTATCTACTGTTAGTCTTTAAACACTTGATCTTTTTTCTGGTTTCAAGTTTCATCCGTGCTCTGAAGACTTTAAATACTAGAAACACATATGTCTTTCTTCTGATTGGATAGACCCAACATTTTCTAGAGAAGTCATCAATGAATAACATAAAATATTTTGATCCTCCCAATGATGCAACCAGTGCTTACTAAACATTAGAATGAATTAAGTTTAAGATGTTATTACTCTTAGCTGTTGATGTGCTAAACTTCAATCTATGCTGTTTACTTATAACATAATGCTCACAAAAGGGTAAAGAAATATTTTTAAGTTTAAGAAGTAACTTTTGATTAGAGAGAATTTTCAAATCTTGTTCTGACATATGACCAAGTTTTTAGTGCTACAACATTGTCATCTCTTCTACAAAAACTGGCTGATGTAACAGATGTCTCTACCTCGGGATATGTTTCTCCCAAAAGTATGAATAAGTTAGTAGCTAATTTTCAGCCTTCATTACCACGAGTATGCCTCAGACAATCTTCAAGATCCCATTTTGTATATAGGTTTTGCATCCAAGCTTATCTAGTTATCCTAAAGGCAATTGATTTTTCTTTAAGTCTTTCACATGTTATACCTCTTGGATATTACGAATCGTTCTATCATACATCTTCAACTTGATGGTGCCAATGCCAGCAATCTTCAAGGTATGATCATTACCCATGAACACAGATCCTCCAGAGATGGGTTTATAATTGTGAAACTAATCTCGATGAGAGGTCATATGTCATGTTGCTCCCGAATCCATTATCCAAACATCAATGAGCTTCTTTCTATCCTTGAAAATAGTTGTTGCCTCACTATATATGACGTTACCATTATCAGAAGTACTTACAACATAACCCTGAGATTTTGGTAGCTTAGTGGTCTTCTCTACACCTTTCTTATATCGACACTTACTTTTAAAATACTCTTTCTTGCCACAGTTGTAGTACTTGGTATTCTTCTTACTTCTTGACTTTGATTTTCCTTATCTGTGACTCCTACTAGAGCCATACTTAATTGGCCTCCCTCTAATTATTGATAAAGCCTTCGTTTGCTGTGAACTAGTTGCTCTGTCTTCCTTGTTCTTAAGTATGCTTTCTTCTTCAAGAATAGAGGCTATAATATCTTCGAAAACTAAATAGTCCATCAGGAGATTATTGGTTAAGCTGATGATTAGATGGTCATATGGATCTAGATGACTTTGGACTAAAATCTTAGCATGTTCATTTTGCTCAATATTATAACCCAATAAAGAAAATTGAAAAAATAAAGTATTTAGAATGTTGATATGATTAATTACTGTAGTGTATTCTGACATCCGAAAGGTGTATTGTCTTCTTTTCTAGAAGATCTTATTGTAAAGAGACTTTGTCTCGTACAATATTATCAGAGTATCTCATATCTCATTTGCCATCTTTTTCTCTGTTACGCTTGATAGAACTTCATCTGCTAATCACAGATGTAAGTTGGCAATAATATCTCCATCTACCTCTTCTTATTTTTTATTAGTTATACTTGTCGGTCTGTCATCAATTACCGTAAGACAATAGTCATTCCTTAAGATTGCCATCATTCCCATCTTTTATATCGAGAAATTATTACTGTTGAACTTTTCTATCTCGTGCTTTCCCGTCATATTGATTGACTACGATCTGTTTCTCATTTGAATCGACTACTATTATTTCACCGTGAACATTATCGTATGTATAAATAGTATCGTATACGTGAACAGTTACAAGATTATGAATAGTACCCGTAAATGATATACCTTTACTTAAAAGCCCTGAATGCTCTAATACCACATGTTATGGAGAATTATAGATTGAAACGGTATCTTAATTAAAAATAGATATGAGAAACTGAAAGAAAATATATGATACATATATTTTACATAAAAAACTCTCAAATAAATCGAGGTAAAACTCACGGGGCAAGTATAGAAAAGTTTCACTATAAAAATGAGATTATAATATCTCTTTAATTACAAGGAGAGAATAATTTTAACTCTTTCTTAAAATTATGAGATACAACTCAATCTCACATTTCTCTCTTAATAAATAAAGAAAAATTAAATAATTTGAAATATGAGATTGAATTACAAGAGATTATGAAAGATGAGATTAGATTATGAAAGATGAGATTATGTGGATGATTGTGAGATTTTGGATGATGGAAATAGTGGAGGGGTGCCTCTATTTATAGAAAGCCAAAACATCCATTTTAATTGTCAACTACCACCAACCTACTAGTTCATTTATTTCTTCTTTCCAACTTCCATTTATTAACAACTACCAACACCATCTAGTAACAATTCAGGCCGAATCTTCATCCGAATTACCACACCCCAATGATATTATAATGTAATTAAATTTTAATTGTATTTTAATTAGAGTAGATTCTCCATAAAGCCAAACTCCTTAAATGCTCGAGATTCTAAAATTACAATTATATTATTTTATCATTTAATGATTATTTAACACATTTAAATAATTTTAAAATTATTCGTTACACCATTTTATTATTTAATAATTACTTGATATAATTAAAAGTTTTAAAATATTATTTAAAAAATAGATCATATATATAAAATATTTATATTTATATATTCATTATCAATTGGGACGACGTCAATGTCATTATGACAAATCTTTACTTGTTTAAAGATAGCTAGAAGCTTCGTTTAGGGCTTTAGCCAAATCAAGAAAGATAAATCGGCTTAATTATCTTAAATTTTCTCCCAAGTATCATTTTTTTTTCTTTTGATAGTTTTTATTCACTCTTTATACACCAAAATTCATACTTATTTAGTTTGTTATGTTCTAGTCACTTTAAATAATAATATTACACCATTATTTAAAATTTTATATATGTTTGTGTCAATTAACGAACTAAATTTTGTGCATTTTTATGTGTTCGATTTAACTTTCTTAGATTCATGTTACATATGAGGAGATTTATTATTATTGTTTTTAAATTATTAATATTGAACCATTAAATATTTGGATTAAGTGGTTAACTACAGATAACTCTAACTAAAGTATAAGCTTTCGTTAGAGACTTTGTTTTAAAAAGCATGGACATTGATATTCATTTAAAAATTAATGGCAAGGGCCACTTGAGCAAGACAATAAAGAAGTGACTTCTCGGATACAAAGATAACGATGCCAATTGTAATGGAAAAAGACTCATTTAAAATTGATAATATGTCTTATTCACAAAAATTCTACCACCAAAAAAAAAATTAAAGACAGTAATAAATAATTAGTTTGTTAATTAAATAAAAATAGTCTCTTGTGGACTTGGGTTAAAAAGCATTGACTACTTGAAAAATATACAACAATAACAATGATTCATAAAAAATTTTTAAAAAAATGATGAAGAAACTCCTAAGCAATTTAAGCCAACTTTAGGTTATAATTATTAGGAAATATGTTATTTTGATCTCTAATTTTATTCATATATATTTACTTAATATTTTATTTTTTTATTATATATCATAATAATCTTTGTAGAAACGTTTTTAGTTATTTTTTGCTACCATTTTCATTCTTGAATAATTATTATTTTTATCCCTACAAAAATTAATGTGCTATAAATTAGAAAATTAAAAATTAAATTAGTATATATTAATAAAATAAAGGACGAAACTGGTATTTTCTCTAGTTGTTAGGTATACGAAACTTTCTTTGAGCACATATATATTTTAACTGAGATTAATTTCCAAACAATTTCATCCTATATGTATATAGAAGATTTCGAAGTTTGTGAATTTTCTCAAGGAAAAAAAAAATAAAATTAAACATATAAATAACTTGCACTCCTAAACTCGTTCTACATTGGAACATTTAACTTGCTTTTCTCTTGCTATGAAGGTACCGAAATTTGATATTGTTTCTATAATTTCTCTGACAAGAACTGTAAAATTTTGATTTTAATATAGTTTTTTGATCAGTCATTAAGCTCATTTATGTTCGATAGAGTGATTATTACACTTGAGCATCAAGAGCTTCTTGTACTTAGCAGAGAATGGTATTTTTTTTATTTTGGTTAGAACTTAAATATTGTTAATGAATCTTTTCTATTAGATTAAATTTTTTATTAATGATTATTTAACATAAGAGATAAGATTAATTTATTGGATTCTTGTGATCTCATGTCATAATTATATAAAGTTTTACAAAGTCATTTTCTGATGTCAACGTTTGCATGTTTTGAAATATATATTTGAACTATACATCAAATCTTAATAGAGAATTCAGTTCAAATCCTTTCTCCCTTAATTAAGTTAAAAAAATGATATTATTTTTGAGTTATGTTCGTATATGACAACTAAATAAGGGTGTATATATAACTTAAGTCTGCATTTTAAAAAGGGAATTTACCATTTATTCTCTTAATATATTCTTTAATTATAAAATTTTCATTGTATTTGATAATATTCATAAACTCTCGTATCAATATAAATGTAATAGTATATATTAATTTTGAAGAGATATAAAAGTGTTTTTATTTAAAAAGTCAACTATTGCGTCTATGTAGTATTAAATAATAACAATGCATTGTATAAACAATAAAATTAATACAGTGTAACACAATTTTAAATAATTAAATAGTATTATATAAATAATAAATTTATATTGTGTTGTAATTAATAACTTTTTTTTATTTGTTAGATTAATATGATGACTGATATTAAATATATGCATTTTAACAAAAATACAGACGTCCATATTAAATAATAATTCATAATATAATGAAGTATCGTATTATTCTTATTAATTATTTAATAGTATAAATATACTAATTTTATTATTTATACAATACACTTTTACTATTTGATACTATATAGATACAATTGTTAATTTTTTTAAATAAAAAAAATTATTATATCTCTCCAAGATTAATTTACTATAAAGTTATAATAGTATGAGATTTTTTTTTTATATTATCAAACACTATGAAATTTTTTAATAATTAACAAATCTAATAAGGGTTAAATGACAATCACCTATTTAAAAATATTGGAACTTCTCTACTAGATAAAATTTAAAATTATATACATAAAGAAGTACGGCTGATCAATTTTGCATTGTGTTTGTTTTGACATTAGAGGGTGTATAGAGAATCTGTACAATTAACAAGGAGAGAGGAAAGGGAAGTGCATTGTTGCGGTACCAAGTTATATTTTTTAGTTTGATACCTCTTTGAGATTAATTAAGTCACAGCTTTGATATCTTTTTACTTTATGTGCAACAGAAGACATAACTCACAAATTAAGTAAGAACACATAAGATTACACACTAATAAAGATAAAAAAAATAAATCAACAACAAAACACAAAATATACGTGGTTCGACCCAAAAATGTCTATATTTATAGGAGATCTATGATCCAACTTCTTTTAGTGATATAGATCAGTAAATATCTTTTTACATCATCAATGATCTTATAAGACTCCTTAATATTTCTCATAGAGACCTCTACATATCTTCCTAGACATTATGACATCTTTAAGACTTTTTAGTATCTCATTATAAGAGTTTTATATACAAAGAATACAAGAACAACCCGAGCCTCTAGCCAAAAAGGATATGTGGTGTCTCTTTGTTCACATAAAATAATTTTCACCCATATAATGGTTCCACCCTAACGCACACAACACTTAGGTCTACCCGGCTCCTCTATTCTTTCTTATGGTTTACATCTTGAAACCTTAGATGCTTTACTTTCTCTTATGTTTAGAAGGGTTTATATAATGAGTAAAATACCCTTAGGAACCCTAAAATTTCTTAGAATAAGAGTCCATATGTTTAGGAGTCCAAAACCCCCTCAAACAAGACAAGATGTACTAAAAAATAGACTTTCCCAAAGTTAGGCTGTAGTAACCAGTATCCATAACCGGTAAGAATATGTATATTTATATATATAAATATACGTATTTTATTTGTATGTGGGTGATCCTTGATTTATATATTGTTATTAGTAGTGTTTTTATAGGTTAAGGATATACTATTAGTATTGGGTTTATTTGCAAGACTTTGGAATTATTTTAGGGACCAAATTGTTATACTTTGAAAATTTTGGGGTAAATTCGTAAATACCAAAAATTAGCCTCTTAGTATAAAAATACACTTTTAAACCCTAATTTACCATTTTTAGGTCGAGCTACCCATTTTAAGAGAGAGAAGAGAGAAATAGAGGAGAGAGAAAGAGGAGAAGAAGAAGAAAAAGAAGAAGAAATTGGAAATTTGAATTTCAAGAGGTATATTATACGTATTTATCAATTTATTGGTATTAATTAAGTTAATTCCTTTAAGTTTTGATTTCTGGAAATATGTATAATTAAGGATTTGATGTGTATTTCGTTTGATGTTGTGAGAATTGATGATGATCTATAAGATAGTTTGATAAATCATGATGAATTATGGAATTTCTGCTGGATAACCTCTTGATCTAGGAATTTTATAAATTGTTGTGATTCGATTCTGGTTTTGAATTTTGAGTATATGAAATTAGACATGTTTAGGATCATCTGAGACTTTGAATCGACTGAAAATCTCGGAAATTGAATTTGTAGTGAATTTACCAAAATGACCCTGGAATTCTGGAAATTTCCTGTGTAAACAGTATGATACAGTGGAAAATAATTTTTGACCTGCTGAATGATCTTTAAAAATTATGAATTGTGGAATATGATAATTTTATATGTCTAATATGATATACTCGGAATTGAGAATTTGGATCAATGTGGTTGAAGTGTTATGAATTTCTAAAGTGTATCAGCTCATTGTAGTATTTGATTAACAGATTTTTAAAGTTATGAAATAAAATAGTTTTAAAATACTTTTGGCAGTTATTTGGAAGCCAAATATTTATCATGGACTGAGATATGTGTCAAGAGTAATTATGTGGTAGTTTTATAATTTTTGAGTCAGTATATGATTTTATAAAATTGGGAGATTGAATACTGTTCAATAAGTATCTTGATCCTGTCAGGTTTGTAGTTTGGATTCGATGGTGTGTATGGAATGGATTGTGTAGGAATTTTGATATAATATTCATATATAAGAAGTATATATGAGTCAAGAATGATATATTCTGATTTCGGAGTAATTGGACATCATTTGATGTATTAGAAATTTTTGTTAAGTGTAAGTGGTCAGAATGACAGGTTTTGAGAAACTAAATATTTAGACCAATTTGATGTGATAAATGCATTGTGTATAATTTTGTAAGCTATTTAAAGTATTTTGTGTGAATTGTGAGGCTTATGAAAGGATTAATCTCCATTGATAGGTTAAGGAGATTTAAGCCTTGTAGCTGAAAGTGTTAAGAGGTAAGTATACTAGACTTACTACTGGAATCACAATAAACATAATAATTGTTTTGTATGATTTTGTAAATGGGGTTAAGAATATGTTTATGATATGTCAAAGTATATTTTGATATGAAATGTGAATATATGTTTATGAATGTGAGCATTGACATTGAGCATGGACATACATGTGTTTTTGAAAGTGAGCTTTCCAAAATAAGATGCGTTTAACAAAGAAAGCTTTTGAAGTGTAATATGTCCATGAGAAATATTTTGTGATTTGAGGGTACTTGAACTCACTGTTAACTTAGTAGGCATTTTATGTGAATTGTGGAGCCTTTATGTGTGGCCTTTCCTTCGGGATTGGTATATGTTATGTGTTCCGTATGTAGGGAGGATCCTATTGGTACCTAAAGGAAGTGTGAGTCATCACATTCGTGTGGTGGCGTATTGGTACACGTGAGAGGACTCACCGATGATCAGGGTGAGGGTTTGGCTTTTACCTTCGGGCATAAGCGTTATATATGTGTGATTTAAAGACCTCACTTGTACTATTCCTCTCATACGGTATGTCACCTACGAGTGACATTTGGCTCATTATGTGATATGTGATATGTAAGTCCTACTAAGTAGTAGTTGAGTGATAGTATTCCTATTATGTGTTTTGAAAGAATATGTAAGCGCTTACATGATATGTGATTTGATAAGATTATGATTTTGATTGATAACAACATATCATACATATGCATTGTGTACATATATGTATTTGTATTTGATATATGAAAAACTAGTATGCTTACTGAGTTTTATACTCATTATAGTTTATGGTGATTTCAGGTAAATAAGGTACATGTGTGCTTAGCGGATTTGGCAAGGCTTCTGCTGTTCCTTGGGTTCCCTAAGTTGCTAGGTTGTTGTGTGTTTCATTTGGGGACACGTGGGATAGGATATTTGGTTTGTCCCTATTGAATAAATACTTATGTATTATTTCATTGTGTGTGGATTGGATTTGGTTTAAGTTTTATAAAGTGTGGTTATTGGATGATTTTAAGTAAGAATTTGCAATGGATATATTCTGGGCTCCCGGTAACAAAGTTGCTACTGGTGACGTAGTAGAGTGTTAATCTCTGAGAAAACTCTGCGTATCTCCGGTTTAATAATTGTCCCAGTCATAATTCAATTGCTATAATTCTGAAAGAAATTAAAATGAATGTTTAAGTATTATTGAATGAATGTAAGTGATGTCGTGTGTCAGATCTTTTGGGTCTGGGGCGTGACAGCTTTTATTGGTATCAGAGCTAAGATATGATTCTGTAGACTTTTAAGTGTCAAGTCAAAGGAACCGAGCAGATGCCAAATCCTTAGGATTGTATTTGTAGCTTTGTTGTGTAAAAGTTTGACATATTCCTTAAATTTTGTATGATTTTGTGAAGATGACACAGTATCCAAGAGCTGCTAAGATTGTTGTTGTTGTGGATAATGGTACCTTGTGGATCTTAATGTTACCATTTAGATTTTCTTTTAAGTTATGACTAATATGCTTAGTAAGAGTGATGTTGAATATCTTATAATGATAATTTGCATGTGATAGAGCAAATTGAGATAATTTTCTCAATGACAAAATATAGAGAAGTAGAGTATTGAAGACATCAATTGAAACAACTTTTATTGAAAAGGAAAACAACAACACAACAACAATAGCAGCAACAAAAATACAATAGAGGCTACGGAGTGAGATTTAAGTCTATTTTGCGCTTCTTCTGACTGTCATGAGTAGACCAATCTAACTGATGCAATGTTGGATTAGACAGAGGAATAAAAGACTGCAATTGATCAATCAGTTGATCAACAGTTGGAGCTGAAATAAGAATCCGTCGTGCTAGAAGTGTGATGAATTGTGTTCCCGCTGCATAGTCAAGAAAAGATATCAACCCGTCGTAAAAACCATTAACATTTAACAAACCAATGGGTTTTTGGTGGATTTGTAATTGTGCCCATGAGACAATTTGAAAAATTTCCTCCAAGGTCCCGAAACCTCCTGGTAGAGCTATGAAAGCATCCGCATGCCTAAGCATTTGAGCCATTCGTTCGTGCATAGATGAGACTTGTAACTCATCCCCAACTGTTTTTCCTACAATATTTTCAATAGCTAGAGGTTTTGGAATGATACCCAAAACGCGACTACCATTATTGTGTGCTGCTTTTGCTACAGACCCCATTAACCCACGGTTACCTCCTCCATATACTAGATGTATATTTCGCTCAGCTAATACCTTACCAAGATTTTCTGCAACTTTTGTAAACTCTTCAGTATTCCCAGGGTTGGATCCACAAAAGACACAAATTTTTGTGAATCGACGAGCTGAGGTTTCCTCCATTGTTATGCTCACCCTAATCTTTGAATATTTTTGAGTTTGTATAAGGATGCAATAATAATGTATTTATAGAGAAACAAATTGATAATAGTTGTGGAGCATATGTGTAAGTATGTTCAAGTATATATTTTTCTCGATTCTTGTGAGGTAAAAAAAAAAAAAAAAAAAAAGAGAATGAGTTTTACTTTATCATTTTATAAGGGACAATAGGTCGCAAAATCTTGAATAAATATATGTTGATATGTAAGTGTGATAAAAATTGTGTCGGAAGTGTGATAAGTTAGGTAAGATAATTAAGAAAAGTCAATAAAGGCCTATTTCATGGATTTAGGGACTTAGCCATTTTGGCACTAATGGTCGACAATACATCAATGACTTGAAGACTTTTTGAGCTAACAATTGGACTTTGGACATGAGGCCAAATTAACTTTATTAATTACAAAGATTTTGTGGTCTTAACATTAATTTTTGGCCGATAGATTAAAAGCAGATATGAAGAAAGATAAAGCACACTTGACATAAAGATAAAGCAGTAATCAGTCTCTCTTTGATGTGATAGAGCAACACGGATCTAGTTTCTGTGAAAATAGAAACAACAATGTAGGTCAAAATGAGTCTCCTTGGTCGCTTTCATCTGTGTCGTATCCGTGAGAGAGGAACTTATGGAGTTGTTGTTCCCATACATTGAATGAGGGCTCTGGCGGAGTGGAATGTGGGTCTACCATATCTTGATCTTCTCCAGGTGAGCTGGTCTGGATGAGGGATGTGCTGGCTTCCTCTTGGATTTGGGTGTCGGTTGGATAAGGTTGGGAGTCTTGAAAGAGGGATAAGTCAAGATTGGGTTGGTGTTGGTCAAGTTCTGTCGGGACAACTGGCTGAGATTGAGTAGGTTCTGTCGGGACAACTGGCTGAGATTGGGTAGGTTCTGTCGGGACAGTTAGCTGAGGCCATTGGTGAAGGTTATCCATTGCTTGTCTGTATCTGGCATAATAAGTCATGTTTGGGATATGGTGATGATGAGTAGAGTAATCTGTATTTCTGAGATGTGAAAGATGATATTTTTGTCTTTGTTGGAATTTGAGTATATTGGCAAAATTCAGGTCTTCTGTAAAGTCAGCTTCAACTTGTTCCCAAGGTGCAGCATCTTCTGGGGAGATCCAAACAGACGGAGGAATTATTTGATTTTCCTGAGCAAGAATTCTTTCAAGTTCTCTCTTTTGCTGAATTACTTCTTCAGGCCAGAGCTTAATTGATCCCTTTAGTGAAAGGGTAAATGTGAAGTAATCCTTAACAGTGGGGTAATAATGAATCTCGTGATCTGAAATAATCATACCCTTCCGTTGGAGAAGTAAGACTGACCAAAGATGTTGTCTGGGGACTGCAGCATTTGTGTTGTTTGCAATCATGTATTGAAATTTAGTTATCCACCATGTCTTTGGGTAAAACCATTGGAGAAAAATCAGGGCTGGATGATCTTCATCACATTTTTCTAATTTTTGGAGGGTTCTAAGTAATGGGAATTCCATGGCGATTGTATACAGATCCAACAGGTACCATAACAAGTAAAGGACAGGTTTGGACCATTGGGAAAATGGGAAAAAAGAGTGCAGGTGAAAGAAAGGGTATTCTAAGTTGAACAAAGGGCCACCAAGAACTGTGAGGCCGTGTTCTTGGACTGCTAAGATGGCGTAGTGTCTGATGAATTCTTTGGCACGGGAATGGAGTGTTCTGGTTTTGATTAGGTTTGGAAATTGTGGTGGAGAAAAAGGAACAGGAGGAGTTATGATAATGGGATTCATTATGAAGATGGTAAGAAGGTTGGTTTTATTTATTGCTAGAAAAGTGATTATGAGGTTTAGGCTATTTATAGAGTTTTATGAAAGAAAATCAATAATTGTTTTGTCCTTTCCTTTTACGTGGATGACGTTAAAGGAATAGTTAAAAGAATCATATTTGCCATCGCAGTAATTGTGCTAGTGGAATCTTTTCTATTTGAAATCGAGCATATTAGAAAAAGCAGACATGTCAGTCTCAATGAGAAAATGATGTCCAATAAGGTGGACTATTTTTTTTAAAGATTTAGAGTAAGAGATATAATGTTGAGATCTATAGTTTGAGAATCAATTGAACTAAAGGTTTTTATTTTATTTTATTGAAGTTGATTTTTGATCGTTTAAGATAATGCTTTCAATATTCTGATTTAAATGACAACTTAGTTGCGTAGAAATACTACATTTTTTTTTTTTGAATGATATCAAGGTAGTGAATGATATTATGACGTATGAGTATATGTTGAAGGAATTAAAATTTTTAAAGGAGTTAAGAATTTTATGTAAGAGATTAGTATGGGTATTCTACATCTATGTTATTCTTTAATGAATGAAAGGTGAAGTGTATAGATACCCATTAAATATTGAACGAATGAAAAAAAAAAAAAAAGAATAAAAATATGTGTGTATAATTTTATAAGTCCATAATGTGTGTCATATGTTTATTTTATGGATATATGTTTCGTACTCCTCTCGTATACTCAGCTATGAGCCAACTTAGAGATAATCTAACATATGAATGAGTATTTATTAGGATTTTGGACCACAATGAGCAAATCCTATATACAAGGAAGATTGCTTTGTAAATGTTTTATGAATAAACTATACAGTTGAAAAGGAAAATTGAGAATGAGAAGAAGAAATGAGATCTAAGTATCCTCATCTATGTGCTTAAGTTATGAATTTCGAGGACGAAATTCTTATAAGGAGGGGAGAATTGTAGTAACCAGTATCCATAACCGGTAAGAATATGTATATTTATATATATAAATATACGTATTTTATTTGTATGTGGGTGATCCTTGATTTATATATTGTTATTAGTAGTGTTTTTATAGGTTAAGGATATACTATTAGTATTGGGTTTATTTGCAAGACTTTGGAATTATTTTAGGGACCAAATTGTTATACTTTGAAAATTTTGGGGTAAATTCGTAAATACCAAAAATTAGCCTCTTAGTATAAAAATACACTTTTAAACCCTAATTTACCATTTTTAGGTCGAGCTACCCATTTTAAGAGAGAGAAGAGAGAAATAGAGGAGAGAGAAAGAGGAGAAGAAGAAGAAAAAGAAGAAGAAATTGGAAATTTGAATTTCAAGAGGTATATTATACGTATTTATCAATTTATTGGTATTAATTAAGTTAATTCCTTTAAGTTTTGATTTCTGGAAATATGTATAATTAAGGATTTGATGTGTATTTCGTTTGATGTTGTGAGAATTGATGATGATCTATAAGATAGTTTGATAAATCATGATGAATTATGGAATTTCTGCTGGATAACCTCTTGATCTAGGAATTTTATAAATTGTTGTGATTCGATTCTGGTTTTTAATTTTGAGTATATGAAATTAGACATGTTTAGGATCATCTGAGACTTTGAATCGACTGAAAATCTCGGAAATTGAATTTGTAGTGAATTTACCAAAATGACCCTGGAATTCTGGAAATTTCCTGTGTAAACAGTATGATACAGTGGAAAATAATTTTTGACCTGCTGAATGATCTTTAAAAATTATGAATTGTGGAATATGATAATTTTATATGTCTAATATGATATACTCGGAATTGAGAATTTGGATCAATGTGGTTGAAGTGTTATGAATTTCTAAAGTGTATCAGCTCATTGTAGTATTTGATTAACAGATTTTTAAAGTTATGAAATAAAATAGTTTTAAAATACTTTTGGCAGTTATTTGGAAGCCAAATATTTATCATGGACTGAGATATGTGTCAAGAGTAATTATGTGGTAGTTTTATAATTTTTGAGTCAGTATATGATTTTATAAAATTGGGAGATTGAATACTGTTCAATAAGTATCTTGATCCTGTCAGGTTTGTAGTTTGGATTCGATGGTGTGTATGGAATGGATTGTGTAGGAATTTTGATATAATATTCATATATAAGAAGTATATATGAGTCAAGAATGATATATTCTGATTTCGGAGTAATTGGACATCATTTGATGTATTAGAAATTTTTGTTAAGTGTAAGTGGTCAGAATGACAGGTTTTGAGAAACTAAATATTTAGACCAATTTGATGTGATAAATGCATTGTGTATAATTTTGTAAGCTATTTAAAGTATTTTGTGTGAATTGTGAGGCTTATGAAAGGATTAATCTCCATTGATAGGTTAAGGAGATTTAAGCCTTGTAGCTGAAAGTGTTAAGAGGTAAGTATACTAGACTTACTACTGGAATCACAATAAACATAATAATTGTTTTGTATGATTTTGTAAATGGGGTTAAGAATATGTTTATGATATGTCAAAGTATATTTTGATATGAAATGTGAATATATGTTTATGAATGTGAGCATTGACATTGAGCATGGACATACATGTGTTTTTGAAAGTGAGCTTTCCAAAATAAGATGCGTTTAACAAAGAAAGCTTTTGAAGTGTAATATGTCCATGAGAAATATTTTGTGATTTGAGGGTACTTGAACTCACTGTTAACTTAGTAGGCATTTTATGTGAATTGTGGAGCCTTTATGTGTGGCCTTTCCTTCGGGATTGGTATATGTTATGTGTTCCGTATGTAGGGAGGATCCTATTGGTACCTAAAGGAAGTGTGAGTCATCACATTCGTGTGGTGGCGTATTGGTACACGTGAGAGGACTCACCGATGATCAGGGTGAGGGTTTGGCTTTTACCTTCGGGCATAAGCGTTATATATGTGTGATTTAAAGACCTCACTTGTACTATTCCTCTCATACGGTATGTCACCTACGAGTGACATTTGGCTCATTATGTGATATGTGATATGTAAGTCCTACTAAGTAGTAGTTGAGTGATAGTATTCCTATTATGTGTTTTGAAAGAATATGTAAGCGCTTACATGATATGTGATTTGATAAGATTATGATTTTGATTGATAACAACATATCATACATATGCATTGTGTACATATATGTATTTGTATTTGATATATGAAAAACTAGTATGCTTACTGAGTTTTATACTCATTATAGTTTATGGTGATTTCAGGTAAATAAGGTACATGTGTGCTTAGCGGATTTGGCAAGGCTTCTGCTGTTCCTTGGGTTCCCTAAGTTGCTAGGTTGTTGTGTGTTTCATTTGGGGACACGTGGGATAGGATATTTGGTTTGTCCCTATTGAATAAATACTTATGTATTATTTCATTGTGTGTGGATTGGATTTGGTTTAAGTTTTATAAAGTGTGGTTATTGGATGATTTTAAGTAAGAATTTGCAATGGATATATTCTGGGCTCCCGGTAACAAAGTTGCTACTGGTGACGTAGTAGAGTGTTAATCTCTGAGAAAACTCTGCGTATCTCCGGTTTAATAATTGTCCCAGTCATAATTCAATTGCTATAATTCTGAAAGAAATTAAAATGAATGTTTAAGTATTATTGAATGAATGTAAGTGATGTCGTGTGTCAGATCTTTTGGGTCTGGGGCGTGACAGCTTTTATTGGTATCAGAGCTAAGATATGATTCTGTAGACTTTTAAGTGTCAAGTCAAAGGAACCGAGCAGATGCCAAATCCTTAGGATTGTATTTGTAGCTTTGTTGTGTAAAAGTTTGACATATTCCTTAAATTTTGTATGATTTTGTGAAGATGACACAGTATCCAAGAGCTGCTAAGATTGTTGTTGTTGTGGATAATGGTACCTTGTGGATCTTAATGTTACCATTTAGATTTTCTTTTAAGTTATGACTAATATGCTTAGTAAGAGTGATGTTGAATATCTTATAATGATAATTTGCATGTGATAGAGCAAATTGAGATAATTTTCTCAATGACAAAATATAGAGAAGTAGAGTATTGAAGACATCAATTGAAACAACTTTTATTGAAAAGGAAAACAACAACACAACAACAATAGCAGCAACAAAAATACAATAGAGGCTACGGAGTGAGATTTAAGTCTATTTTGCGCTTCTTCTGACTGTCATGAGTAGACCAATCTAACTGATGCAATGTTGGATTAGACAGAGGAATAAAAGACTGCAATTGATCAATCAGTTGATCAACAGTTGGAGCTGAAATAAGAATCCGTCGTGCTAGAAGTGTGATGAATTGTGTTCCCGCTGCATAGTCAAGAAAAGATATCAACCCGTCGTAAAAACCATTAACATTTAACAAACCAATGGGTTTTTGGTGGATTTGTAATTGTGCCCATGAGACAATTTGAAAAATTTCCTCCAAGGTCCCGAAACCTCCTGGTAGAGCTATGAAAGCATCCGCATGCCTAAGCATTTGAGCCATTCGTTCGTGCATAGATGAGACTTGTAACTCATCCCCAACTGTTTTTCCTACAATATTTTCAATAGCTAGAGGTTTTGGAATGATACCCAAAACGCGACTACCATTATTGTGTGCTGCTTTTGCTACAGACCCCATTAACCCACGGTTACCTCCTCCATATACTAGATGTATATTTCGCTCAGCTAATACCTTACCAAGATTTTCTGCAACTTTTGTAAACTCTTCAGTATTCCCAGGGTTGGATCCACAAAAGACACAAATTTTTGTGAATCGACGAGCTGAGGTTTCCTCCATTGTTATGCTCACCCTAATCTTTGAATATTTTTGAGTTTGTATAAGGATGCAATAATAATGTATTTATAGAGAAACAAATTGATAATAGTTGTGGAGCATATGTGTAAGTATGTTCAAGTATATATTTTTCTCGATTCTTGTGAGGTAAAAAAAAAAAAAAAAAAAAGAGAATGAGTTTTACTTTATCATTTTATAAGGGACAATAGGTCGCAAAATCTTGAATAAATATATGTTGATATGTAAGTGTGATAAAAATTGTGTCGGAAGTGTGATAAGTTAGGTAAGATAATTAAGAAAAGTCAATAAAGGCCTATTTCATGGATTTAGGGACTTAGCCATTTTGGCACTAATGGTCGACAATACATCAATGACTTGAAGACTTTTTGAGCTAACAATTGGACTTTGGACATGAGGCCAAATTAACTTTATTAATTACAAAGATTTTGTGGTCTTAACATTAATTTTTGGCCGATAGATTAAAAGCAGATATGAAGAAAGATAAAGCACACTTGACATAAAGATAAAGCAGTAATCAGTCTCTCTTTGATGTGATAGAGCAACACGGATCTAGTTTCTGTGAAAATAGAAACAACAATGTAGGTCAAAATGAGTCTCCTTGGTCGCTTTCATCTGTGTCGTATCCGTGAGAGAGGAACTTATGGAGTTGTTGTTCCCATACATTGAATGAGGGCTCTGGCGGAGTGGAATGTGGGTCTACCATATCTTGATCTTCTCCAGGTGAGCTGGTCTGGATGAGGGATGTGCTGGCTTCCTCTTGGATTTGGGTGTCGGTTGGATAAGGTTGGGAGTCTTGAAAGAGGGATAAGTCAAGATTGGGTTGGTGTTGGTCAAGTTCTGTCGGGACAACTGGCTGAGATTGAGTAGGTTCTGTCGGGACAACTGGCTGAGATTGGGTAGGTTCTGTCGGGACAGTTAGCTGAGGCCATTGGTGAAGGTTATCCATTGCTTGTCTGTATCTGGCATAATAAGTCATGTTTGGGATATGGTGATGATGAGTAGAGTAATCTGTATTTCTGAGATGTGAAAGATGATATTTTTGTCTTTGTTGGAATTTGAGTATATTGGCAAAATTCAGGTCTTCTGTAAAGTCAGCTTCAACTTGTTCCCAAGGTGCAGCATCTTCTGGGGAGATCCAAACAGACGGAGGAATTATTTGATTTTCCTGAGCAAGAATTCTTTCAAGTTCTCTCTTTTGCTGAATTACTTCTTCAGGCCAGAGCTTAATTGATCCCTTTAGTGAAAGGGTAAATGTGAAGTAATCCTTAACAGTGGGGTAATAATGAATCTCGTGATCTGAAATAATCATACCCTTCCGTTGGAGAAGTAAGACTGACCAAAGATGTTGTCTGGGGACTGCAGCATTTGTGTTGTTTGCAATCATGTATTGAAATTTAGTTATCCACCATGTCTTTGGGTAAAACCATTGGAGAAAAATCAGGGCTGGATGATCTTCATCACATTTTTCTAATTTTTGGAGGGTTCTAAGTAATGGGAATTCCATGGCGATTGTATACAGATCCAACAGGTACCATAACAAGTAAAGGACAGGTTTGGACCATTGGGAAAATGGGAAAAAAGAGTGCAGGTGAAAGAAAGGGTATTCTAAGTTGAACAAAGGGCCACCAAGAACTGTGAGGCCGTGTTCTTGGACTGCTAAGATGGCGTAGTGTCTGATGAATTCTTTGGCACGGGAATGGAGTGTTCTGGTTTTGATTAGGTCTGGAAATTGTGGTGGAGAAAAAGGAACAGGAGGAGTTATGATAATGGGATTCATTATGAAGATGGTAAGAAGGTTGGTTTTATTTATTGCTAGAAAAGTGATTATGAGGTTTAGGCTATTTATAGAGTTTTATGAAAGAAAATCAATAATTGTTTTGTCCTTTCCTTTTACGTGGATGACGTTAAAGGAATAGTTAAAAGAATCATATTTGCCATCGCAGTAATTGTGCTAGTGGAATCTTTTCTATTTGAAATCGAGCATATTAGAAAAAGCAGACATGTCAGTCTCAATGAGAAAATGATGTCCAATAAGGTGGACTATTTTTTTTAAAGATTTAGAGTAAGAGATATAATGTTGAGATCTATAGTTTGAGAATCAATTGAACTAAAGGTTTTTATTTTATTTTATTGAAGTTGATTTTTGATCGTTTAAGATAATGCTTTCAATATTCTGATTTAAATGACAACTTAGTTGCGTAGAAATACTACATTTTTTTTTTTTGAATGATATCAAGGTAGTGAATGATATTATGACGTATGAGTATATGTTGAAGGAATTAAAATTTTTAAAGGAGTTAAGAATTTTATGTAAGAGATTAGTATGGGTATTCTACATCTATGTTATTCTTTAATGAATGAAAGGTGAAGTGTATAGATACCCATTAAATATTGAACGAATGAAAAAAAAAAAAAAAGAATAAAAATATGTGTGTATAATTTTATAAGTCCATAATGTGTGTCATATGTTTATTTTATGGATATATGTTTCGTACTCCTCTCGTATACTCAGCTATGAGCCAACTTAGAGATAATCTAACATATGAATGAGTATTTATTAGGATTTTGGACCACAATGAGCAAATCCTATATACAAGGAAGATTGCTTTGTAAATGTTTTATGAATAAACTATACAGTTGAAAAGGAAAATTGAGAATGAGAAGAAGAAATGAGATCTAAGTATCCTCATCTATGTGCTTAAGTTATGAATTTCGAGGACGAAATTCTTATAAGGAGGGGAGAATTGTAGTAACCAGTATCCATAACCGGTAAGAATATGTATATTTATATATATAAATATACGTATTTTATTTGTATGTGGGTGATCCTTGATTTATATATTGTTATTAGTAGTGTTTTTATAGGTTAAGGATATACTATTAGTATTGGGTTTATTTGCAAGACTTTGGAATTATTTTAGGGACCAAATTGTTATACTTTGAAAATTTTGGGGTAAATTCGTAAATACCAAAAATTAGCCTCTTAGTATAAAAATACACTTTTAAACCCTAATTTACCATTTTTAGGTCGAGCTACCCATTTTAAGAGAGAGAAGAGAGAAATAGAGGAGAGAGAAAGAGGAGAAGAAGAAGAAAAAGAAGAAGAAATTGGAAATTTGAATTTCAAGAGGTATATTATACGTATTTATCAATTTATTGGTATTAATTAAGTTAATTCCTTTAAGTTTTGATTTCTGGAAATATGTATAATTAAGGATTTGATGTGTATTTCGTTTGATGTTGTGAGAATTGATGATGATCTATAAGATAGTTTGATAAATCATGATGAATTATGGAATTTCTGCTGGATAACCTCTTGATCTAGGAATTTTATAAATTGTTGTGATTCGATTCTGGTTTTTAATTTTGAGTATATGAAATTAGACATGTTTAGGATCATCTGAGACTTTGAATCGACTGAAAATCTCGGAAATTGAATTTGTAGTGAATTTACCAAAATGACCCTGGAATTCTGGAAATTTCCTGTGTAAACAGTATGATACAGTGGAAAATAATTTTTGACCTGCTGAATGATCTTTAAAAATTATGAATTGTGGAATATGATAATTTTATATGTCTAATATGATATACTCGGAATTGAGAATTTGGATCAATGTGGTTGAAGTGTTATGAATTTCTAAAGTGTATCAGCTCATTGTAGTATTTGATTAACAGATTTTTAAAGTTATGAAATAAAATAGTTTTAAAATACTTTTGGCAGTTATTTGGAAGCCAAATATTTATCATGGACTGAGATATGTGTCAAGAGTAATTATGTGGTAGTTTTATAATTTTTGAGTCAGTATATGATTTTATAAAATTGGGAGATTGAATACTGTTCAATAAGTATCTTGATCCTGTCAGGTTTGTAGTTTGGATTCGATGGTGTGTATGGAATGGATTGTGTAGGAATTTTGATATAATATTCATATATAAGAAGTATATATGAGTCAAGAATGATATATTCTGATTTCGGAGTAATTGGACATCATTTGATGTATTAGAAATTTTTGTTAAGTGTAAGTGGTCAGAATGACAGGTTTTGAGAAACTAAATATTTAGACCAATTTGATGTGATAAATGCATTGTGTATAATTTTGTAAGCTATTTAAAGTATTTTGTGTGAATTGTGAGGCTTATGAAAGGATTAATCTCCATTGATAGGTTAAGGAGATTTAAGCCTTGTAGCTGAAAGTGTTAAGAGGTAAGTATACTAGACTTACTACTGGAATCACAATAAACATAATAATTGTTTTGTATGATTTTGTAAATGGGGTTAAGAATATGTTTATGATATGTCAAAGTATATTTTGATATGAAATGTGAATATATGTTTATGAATGTGAGCATTGACATTGAGCATGGACATACATGTGTTTTTGAAAGTGAGCTTTCCAAAATAAGATGCGTTTAACAAAGAAAGCTTTTGAAGTGTAATATGTCCATGAGAAATATTTTGTGATTTGAGGGTACTTGAACTCACTGTTAACTTAGTAGGCATTTTATGTGAATTGTGGAGCCTTTATGTGTGGCCTTTCCTTCGGGATTGGTATATGTTATGTGTTCCGTATGTAGGGAGGATCCTATTGGTACCTAAAGGAAGTGTGAGTCATCACATTCGTGTGGTGGCGTATTGGTACACGTGAGAGGACTCACCGATGATCAGGGTGAGGGTTTGGCTTTTACCTTCGGGCATAAGCGTTATATATGTGTGATTTAAAGACCTCACTTGTACTATTCCTCTCATACGGTATGTCACCTACGAGTGACATTTGGCTCATTATGTGATATGTGATATGTAAGTCCTACTAAGTAGTAGTTGAGTGATAGTATTCCTATTATGTGTTTTGAAAGAATATGTAAGCGCTTACATGATATGTGATTTGATAAGATTATGATTTTGATTGATAACAACATATCATACATATGCATTGTGTACATATATGTATTTGTATTTGATATATGAAAAACTAGTATGCTTACTGAGTTTTATACTCATTATAGTTTATGGTGATTTCAGGTAAATAAGGTACATGTGTGCTTAGCGGATTTGGCAAGGCTTCTGCTGTTCCTTGGGTTCCCTAAGTTGCTAGGTTGTTGTGTGTTTCATTTGGGGACACGTGGGATAGGATATTTGGTTTGTCCCTATTGAATAAATACTTATGTATTATTTCATTGTGTGTGGATTGGATTTGGTTTAAGTTTTATAAAGTGTGGTTATTGGATGATTTTAAGTAAGAATTTGCAATGGATATATTCTGGGCTCCCGGTAACAAAGTTGCTACTGGTGACGTAGTAGAGTGTTAATCTCTGAGAAAACTCTGCGTATCTCCGGTTTAATAATTGTCCCAGTCATAATTCAATTGCTATAATTCTGAAAGAAATTAAAATGAATGTTTAAGTATTATTGAATGAATGTAAGTGATGTCGTGTGTCAGATCTTTTGGGTTTGGGGCGTGACATAGGCGCTGTAGTGCCAGCGATTTTCTGTGCCAGTGCTACGACGCTAACTAGCCAGTGCTCTAGTGCTAGCCTAGCGCCTCAGCAATGCGCTCCTGGTCCTGGGGCGCTGTGACTTATACAGTAATCCTTCATTTTCTTTGCTTTTTCGTGCTTCCAAGTCCCGTCTTGCTCTACCCTTTTGTGTCTAACATGTCATTGACTTCAAAATGACTCTCCTCTTGGTATTCTTCATAATTCTTGCCCATACAAGATTGTTGAATCATTAATTTCTAACAAACTTCCTCTTTGATTTAAAATCTCTCTCCGTGAAACTAATCATCATCACCCATCCTTGACTAATGCTTTCTAACATTGTCTCTAAGATAAGTCTTAGACTTAACTAGGCTCTTGTGACTGCGATCTCTAAAAATTCATGAATACTGATGTCTAGAGTAGTTCAATATGACTATGATATTATGACTACAAAGCTATGTGACTACAATCTTATTCTATTAATCCCCATGACTTACCAAAAGTCATATCTCTACAATTTATAAAAAATAATTCTCCATGACTCATATAGAAACACTACCTTGAACAAAAAATAGTTCATCCATCAAACACTTATTCCTTTAAAAGCTCTTATGCGATCAAGGTATTTACTTAGTTATCCACAGATTTGCAAATTCATCTTTCTTCTATCTCAGTCTTTCTCTTCGAACTATTCCTTCAAGTGCCTTAAACACCTTTTTGGATTTACCATTCAATCTTGATTGTTCTTCTTTTACCATCTTTATTTTGTATCCAATCTGAATGATTCTTTTGACCAGGACCTAGATGATGTAATCTTTTTGGTAGTCTCTTCAAGAGTGATCTTTACCCTAAAAACTCTTTATTAAGGCCATCATCTTTTCCTCTTTCAGATAACCATCTCCTCTATTATTTGTTTCTCATATTTCTGAGTCTTCATGATTGACAACCTTTACTTTGCAATCTGGTTCTGCTGCATATGCTCTGCAATCTGGTATTCAACCCATACTCTGATACTAGTTTGTTGCGGTACCAAGCTATGTTCTTTAGTTTGACACCCATTTAGCATCAACTAAGTCACAACCTTAATACTATTTTACTTTATGCGCAGCAGAAGATATAACTCAAGAAATAAGTAAGAATACATAAGATCAACATATCAATAAACATTAAAAAAAAAAAACCAACAATAAGACACAATATATATACGTGGTTGGGTCCAAAAATGCTTACGTCCATGGGGGATTAATAATTCAGTTTCTTTTATTGATATAGATCATTAAATATCTTCTTACATCATCAACGATCTTACAAGACTTTTTAATATCTCCATCAGAGACCTCTAAGTATCTTTTTAGACCACTATGACGTCATAATATCTCATCATAAGAGATTTTACAAGGAATATAATAATAGTCTGAACCTCTAGCCAAAAGAATTTACGGTGTCTCCTTGTTAATATTCATACAGAATAATTTTCACCCATACAATGATTCTACCCTAGTGCACACAACACCTAGTATCTACTTGACTCCTCTATTCTCTCTTATACTTTATATCTTGAAACCTTAGATACTTTACTTTCTTTTATGTTTAGAAGGGTTTATATAATCAATAAGATACCCTTAGGAACCTTAAACTTTGTTGAAATAAGAGTCAACACGTTTAGAAGCCCAAAACCTTGTAAAACATGTCAAGACGTCATAAAAAATGAACTTTTTCGGCTACAGTGCCAAAAGGTTGTCGCTGCAGCACCAGCCCTGAGGTACTGCGACCTGTATAATAATCCTTCATTTTTTTTGTCTTTTCGCTCTTTTAAGTCCTGTCTTGCTCCAAATTTTTGTATTCAACACATCCTTGACTTTAAAGTGACTAATCTTTTAATATTCTTCATAATTTTTATTTATATAAAATTATTGTATCACTAATTTTTAATATGCATGACCATGAGTGAGAAAAACCCTAAAACCAACTTTATTTTGAAAGAGAAAAAAAGATGATGATACGATATTCAGTGACATTGGAAGATTGTTGGAAATACATCATCACCCTTCGCTTTAATATATTCCCTCAGAAAAATTTCAGAATCACTTGTCACAATCGAAGGAAAGTGCCATGTAATTCATCAACATGTTTCAACTTTCTATGTTCTTGGTGAGCAGTTCCATTCAGCTTTTCTGAATTTCTTTTGTCATTTGGTAGGGCCTAGCTATATTCTTGAGTTAGCACATATCTTCTCTGTTTCCACAATCATCAATTAGCAAAAGTGATGATATAGTAATAACAGTTCAAAATACAAAAAAGAGTTTAGTGTCATAGTCTCCTATCAAAGAAAAATTAGGTGGTGATACGAACTTATAGAAACAAAAAATGGGCATACAAAATTTGTTGATGTTATTGGTCTTTTTAGTGGATGGTAAGCATTAGACCCACGACAAGAAGATATAAAAATCATTATTTAAACTTATAATTTGATAGGTTGATTTCGAACTTATAGAAATGGATATATGAAATTGTCTAATAGAGCAATCTTTTGAACAGAGGATAAGCATTAGATCAATGACAAAAAGATAAAACTATAGATGAAGTATATTTTATATTTAAGGTGACAAGATAAAAACATGCAAACTTATTATTGGCACCAAATAATAACGAAAATTTTAATTTAGTTCGAGATTTCAATTTATATTTGACTTCTTAGTCTTATTAGATTTTGACTTCTTAGTCTTATTAGATTAATCCTATTTTAAATTTACAATTTTCATTTTGATTTACTATAAATTCTATAAATTTAAACTTTAATCCATAAGAAAGTATGCTATATTTTTTCTCTCTCTAAAATATGTTTTTCATGTTTCACCTCCTTTTCTCTAAAACTATTATCGGTATCAGAACATTGTTCTTATATTTTCTTCCTCAACTTATAATTTTAAAAACTTACAGGTTAGAATATATAGTATTATTTTTATGTAACTATGACTTAAAAAAATGTTCAAAGATATTTAAAAGAAAACGTAAAAGAGAAGTAAATATATATAATAGGTTCAAATAATATAAAATGCACAATATTACTTGGCATGATGGTAACAAGTGTATAACGTTAAAACCAAATATGTATTGTTAGGTTAGAGAGTAAGTATAGTACAATTCTCGTATGTATTTGTATAACATATTAATTTATGGATTATATTTTAAACAAT
This sequence comes from Ailanthus altissimus, assembly GCA_946807835.1. NCBI lineage: Eukaryota > Viridiplantae > Streptophyta > Magnoliopsida > Sapindales > Simaroubaceae > Ailanthus > Ailanthus altissimus. The sequence continues at coordinate 1,887,036 of OX327709.1, forward strand.
TTCAAAAATTTATAATGTATAATAAAAAAACTTGAAACATATAACAAAAATTCATAATTTACAACTATACATCGGATTGCATAATAGAATAACTCTAATATATATATTATGAGGGAGAACTTATTTAAACTCAGGAGAGTGAAGATTGATGTACTGTTACCCTTTTATCACTTAGCTGTTAACTTAAGTATCGAAATGACTCTAATATTGTTATGAGGTTTAGCCTTTTTTGACGTCAATTTAAGAGATATGAATGATGAAAATATTCTTTTAATGATTGATTTTTTTTTTCTGCAATATATGGCCCTATATCAAAGTGGCCCGGAGAGATCATGGTGAAATGTGACGACCACTTTAACTTTCCGAATCTCCTTTTCTTTTTGCAAAGTTGCTTACTAGCTTATTCCAACCTCGATGTAAAACATGTTACTAATCGTGTTTTATTAGGTATTAATTATCATATGACACAAAAAAACTATAGAAAGTTGTCATTTTCACTTCTTTAACATATACACAGTTCATGTGGGTGTCAGTTAGTGTAAAATGATACAATTTTTGAAATGGAATAAAAAATTTATGATTCAAACTTTGCTTACATTAGAGTGAGGGAGAACTATGGTTTAAATTTTATATAATAAAAAAATGTACATACAATTTGTAAAAAAGAAATTCAGACGTTAATATTTAATTTAGTATTAATATTAAATTTTTACATAATAATTTAAACTTTTGAGTTAAATAATATCTCTAATATGTTATCTCTCTGTTTTGAATAATTTTCTTGATTTTATGGTCTCTTATTTTTAAAAAAAAAAATAAATTCGTAGTTTGGTATTTTAAAATCGACTTGACTTTTACAATAATAGTTTAAGCCTTTGAATTTGAATGATTTCTCTATCCTTCAATATTAATTGGATGAATGTACATACACCAAGTGTATTAAAAATTTGTCGTAGATATGAACATGTCAATATATCTTTCTAAGTTAAATTATTTTTTCTTTTTCTCAATTTGTGAAGACTTATTCACGATGTATGCATGCTTGTCCATGTCGTGAGAGAGGTTGGTTGTGAAAATTGACTTATTAACAAAACAACATCTCAATTTCCCCACTATTTCCTTTTTCTTTTGTGTATTTTGTAAAGATACATTGAACTTCTTTCTCTTTGCTACATAAATGGAGATCATGTCATGCATCATTTGTATCTAGCTCTGGTTCTTTGGTGTTTATATATAAGTTTCATACACAAGCTAATAACCCTTTTGATATGAGTGTAAAATTGTTACTAAAATAGGTCTTATTCTCTTAATAATTGGTAGCTTTAATGACTTCATCTCTTACAATCATTTGCACATGGGAAGTTTGAGCACAAAATCTTGATGATCAAGTATTCAAAAATTTCACATCGTTTTCAAATAGGGATTCCATGGTTTTGTTCACACGAATGTGTGATTATAATGATCGTATGTTTTGCCTCAGCATATGATCCATCTTTCGTGTGCATCCAACGATGTTAATTATACCAAATGGATCATATTTCATTGAGCGGAAAAAACAAATTTCAATTTGATTACATATGTTAATCGTCTTCATCGCGCAGGCTAAATCTTCTATTAATTTTAAAAATGTTATCACAAGAATAATAAATCATTTCTAAGATTGTAACACCCTCATATTTCACCTCAAAGTCATCTTGGGATACTATGCCTCAATTATTGAAGTTTACCGAATCATATTTTAAGCTTTGATACCATTTGTAACATCTAAATCTAATAACTAAGTAAATATTATATGCTTTAGGTATTTAAATATTACGCGAGTTTTTAAAATTTAGGCGTGTTTTATAAATCTGTGAAAGTAAATGATGCAAGTGTGAAACCCAAAACAAATAATGCCTACTTTTTATTGAATATAAATGTTATTAAAATTGTGTTTTGGCAGGAATGTTAAAAAGAAAAAGATTGAAAATTTAGGCATGTTTTGTAAATCTGTGAAAATAAATGACGCAAGTGTAAAACCCAAAACAAACAATACCTATTTAATTATTGAATATAAATGTTATTAAGATTGTGTTTTGGCAGGAATGTAAAAAAAAAAGAAGAAAATTTGTGTTTTGGCAGCATAATTTTTAGAAATTAAAATCGTGGGAGTGGATGTGGATGTGGTACATGGAGATATCGGTTTATGTACATTAGTCTTGAAAGGTTACACTTGAAATCTTTAAAATTTAACAGTCATGAAACATGACAAACTTTAGACTCGTAGCTTGAATTTTGAGACTTCGAACATAAAATGTTAAGACTTAAAAAACTTAGTTTTTCTAGTGACCAAACATTGAAGTACTTTGGAATTGAAAGATCATTTTATTGAGAGAATTTGTATGGAAGAAAAGCAATTCCCCAAATACTTTAACTACTAAATTAAAAGTCATTCCGAAATTCGAATAATATTTTGTTGAAATAGAAATGAAAGTGTCGGCAACTAAGAGTTTCTATAGTCGGCCCATGGGCTCATATTTGACCTTTCGTCATGCCTAATGAGTAGGCTTACTGTGCATGAAAACCCAATACCAAAATGGGTTGATACTTGATTTATTTCTGTTTGTAGAGAGAAGTTTTAGTTATTGAAAGTAATTCCAAAATTTCTTAAGCAACCAAAAATTAAAGAAAATAGTTTTTTTGGGAACGAATTTGGATTGTGACAAATTCAATATTATGCATCACTCCATACTTCTCAACAATTGTGTTTGCAACACTATTCACCTCGTCCCTATCAATCGTAAAGATCTTTTTTTTTTGTTATAATAATAAATCTAACCATATATAATGTAACATGGATTCACTTAAATTGTTAAATAAAAGTTTAATATTATTATTAAAGATAAATTTTAATAATCTTTCTAACATAAAACTTCAATTTGAGTTTAAGATTTGAGGTAAAGTGGATTTCTAAGTATTAAGAAGAAGTCTTAATAATTCTCCTTACATAAAATATAGATTCGAGTTTAAAGTTTGAGATAAAATGAATTCCTAAACTGAGATAAAAAAAAACAAAAAAAAAAAACAAATACATATTTAATGTTCGAAACAAACTGTATCTTAGAGATTGAAATAGCGATAATTTTTTGAAAAAAATAATTACAAAATATTATTGGCTGGATCTTGTTCCTAATTGGTGAAATATTAATTTTATTATAGTGTATTGCGCTCCTTAAAAACATAAGAATTGAGAACAAAATATATATATCTATAATTTTTAAAAAATTGTTACTCTCTATGTTAAAATAAATATGAGAAACTAAATATATAAAAAAGAGAGAAAGTCTTATTTTTTTCAAGACATGTAAAAAAGAAACTAAAATTATTTTTTTTATAAAAGAAATACTGAATAGAAAAATCTTTATACTTTAACATAATAATATTAAATGAATCAATTTTTTTGAGTTAGTATAAAAAAAATTTAAATTAAAACGAAAATGTTAGTTTTGGGAGAATGAATGTAAAGAACTTTTATTCGTTTTGGTCATTTCTTTACTAAAAAAAATAACCGAACAAAGGATTAGGATTTTCTCTTGATTTAAACTTCAATCTTAACAAATACAAGTATGTAATTGATAATTGATAAAAAGAAAATAATAAAATAATAGATTTTAATCATACATACTTAATATAATACACGTGTCAGAATATTTTTTTTTAAATTTATGTAAATGATTAAGAGAGGATCTTAATTCCCAAACATATGAATAGAGTAAATGATCATTAGTTACTTCTCAATAATATATTAATATGATATCTAAAATTTTATTAATTTCTAGCAAAATGAATATGAGAGAAAGATATTCAAAATCGTTTTTTTTCTTGCAATTTATTACTCACTTATATTATTATCTTAAATTTTTATTTCCCAATTTACGGGTAATTTTGCATAGAGGAGTGTTTATGTAACCATCTTAACAAGAAGTCATGCCCAAATTCTCTTCTTGTACTTAAATTTGTGGACATTTGAGAATGGAGAAGAAAAAGAGAAAATTAACAAAAACAAAGTTGAAATCTCATAGTGAGGCAAAAATGACCATCCAAGTTATCAAGGGCCAAATTCTAAAAGATAAAAAGGGATATGAATAAACATGAAATATACAAATTCCCTAAATTCAAAGCCAAGAATAATTCTGTTTCTTTCTTTTAATACATTTTTATGTATATGTCAAAATCTCATAAAATGCAAATGAGTAATATGATTTTTTTTTTCACTTTTAATATAGTAAATGTGGTTTTTTTTTATCGTTAGATTTACGAGTCGCACCTCAACGAATATTAATGTTGTATGTCTCAATAGACTTTTAATTATTTTTTAATATATTGTTAAAGTATTAAAAAAATTATGTAAATATAATCGAGTATTATTATTTTTAAAAAATAAAAATATAAAATTTGTATTATCGAAGAATCAACACATTTGACATTTATATTTAAGAGTATTAGAAATTGGTGATTCAAAAATTTTGTATGGTAAAAAATTGTGAAGAATATCAAGAGTAGAGTTATTATGAAGTCAAGTACGTATTATGTGTATAAGGAGCAAAATCGAAAGTCAAAAGAATTGGTACTATTTATGCGACGATATTATTCACGGTGAGCATTTTTTGTGCTTAAGGGTATTGTTCACGATAGTAATGTTGAAATTTGTACTCATGTGTCATCCCAATTTTATATGAATATTGTCATTTCATATTTATGCAATAAATAAATATTTCATTAAATCGCTAATTACTTTAATAAGGTAAGATGTTTATAACATTTCGAATATTATATTAATTTGAAAGAGTTCATATTAGGTCTAAAGAATTAGAACCTTGTTTGAAATGGTACAAAGACCTGAGAATATACTAACAATAACATAGTTGCAAGAGTTGCTAAGAAATGTCATTGTGTAAGTATGTTCTTGAATTATATGTTCTTGATCTATTTCCATTGACGTAGAGTCTGTTGAGTGGAACTAATTAATATAGATCAGTGTATATCTATATCTAGATTGTCCAGATGGTTAATCTTAGCAGACCATGAGTTTAGTTGAAGCTCGTATAGATATACATGTATTTAGTAAGAACTAGATACTGAACTGACTCAATGAAAACCTCCAATAGATATCACATAAATTTGTCAGTGGAGGGTCTTCTCGAGTTGAGTAGTATTCGTGGTCTCTTGACTTGAGCACCACACATGTAAAAAACCTTTTATGGTCTGACCGCTGGGTGTCGTTGGGTATGGTTTGATGCTTATGAAGTTCAGTGAGTGTAGACATGGGATCCGTCAACTCATATAGGTGAGTTAAATATACAGATGCTCTAGGGTTGTGTTATAGGAAGTCTTATGACCATAAGCATTAAATCTAGGAAAGAGTTTGCTGTGACAAATAATATCACAAAAGAGTTTGTGAATATTGTTTATCGGAATATAAATCAAAGATATATATTTATAGTTGAGTAATAGGAGACTTGATGGTGTTGATCTATGTCTCCGCTCTTCAAGGATATTAATGACGGAAGGATTGTACGAATATAGATTAATCTCAACTTGTATAGTTTAACTCGTCATTTTGTATTATCCATAACATATGTGTGTGATCGGTTATAAACTTACAGAAATATTTTGTGAGACAAAATTGGTGTAAACTTATGGAGTCTCACTATATGAAATGTATTCGTTGAGTACGTGGGTAGCGCACCGAATCGAATTATTCAATCCGATAAGTTTTCGAAAAATATGATTTATTTCAAGGTCTTTCGGGAAGTAGTTAAGTTTTAAGTGTTAAACCTAAAATTATATCAAGTGAGATTTAACACTTTTATCTACCTAGTGTATGCCTCAAATTGTGCCAATAATTTGTATGGATACTAAATTGAATTTTGATAAATATAACTACTATTTAAATAAAATAAGTGTTATTTTCAAGGTTATTTCAATAAACTAAGTGAATATAACTATTATTTGGTGAATATAGTTACTATTTATAGTTATTTACTTAAATAAAATAAATGAATATAGCTATTAGTGTTATTTTATTTAAATTATATTAATTATTTATTTATTTTAGAGTTTTTCGGAGAAGTAACTAAGGTTTAAGTATTAAATTTGAGATTATATTAAGTGAGATTTGACACTTTTATCTACTTAATATATATTTTAAATTGTATCAATAATTTGTATAAGTACTAAATTAAACATTGATAAATAAATAAATAAAATAATTATTATTTTAATTTATTATTCAGCATTTACATGTTAAGTGAATTTGATTCATTTAATATAATGCAAATTCACTTAACATAATGCAATGGCTACTTGTTTTGATTTCACAGGATGAAATCAATTAAGCCAATTGCAATTCATCAGTGTTTCAATGCAATTGGCTTATTTGATTTCATTGACTATATGTTTGCTTTTTATTTGATAAAAGCAAATGTAGAAAAAAAAATTAATTTGTTTCAATTTAAATTTTAGTAGGAGGTGGCAATTTTTGCCATTAATCTATTGATGACATAGCCACCATTTTGACTAAACATATTCATTGCTTAGTCATGCTTTCACAAGTGGCAATCAACTTACTTATGATTGGTTGAATAATAGGCAATGGTTGTCTATAAATAGTATATTGCCCGAGAGTTCAAAAGGGGTAGAAAATTGAATTGCTTTTAGTTTGGTTTTATTTTTTTTGGTTAACTTATATATCAAAAGCGATAAAACACTTCGAGAGACAAGAATAAACTAAAAGTAAGAATTATTTCAAATAGTTTTAAAAATGGAAGCTACTATTGTAGATTGAGGAAGCTTACCACATTTCCAACTAGGATTATTCAAAGCACGCTTCAAATGTAAGTCCTCTTATCTCATTAGTGTAATAAGATTATTTTAATGTGTATTAATTTACTTGCGTTGTATGTAAGATATACAATATTTAAATTGTTTAAAATGCACACATTCACCCGTAGCAAGGTGTACATGCACACAACAGCCTACAAAATTAGTATCAGAGCACTGTGTTATGTGCCGTATATACTTGTATTGGAGTGTATGTGTTGTAATTAGATATCCCAGTGCTATCGATTATGTGTTTCAAGTGTTAAATTTTTTTTAATTGGCACGTAGCTAAAAGGGATACCGCAGCTCTGTAGGCTAAATGTCGTGGCATTAGGGTAGAAGCCTTAGCACCGTAGCGTGTTGTGGTTGGTTCTGCGACATCGGAGGCTGAGCCTTTAATGTTGCAGTTCCTGGAACCTATGAAAGTTGTATTTACGCGGGTTACTCCAAATTTTTATTTTTAAAAGTTTAAAAATAAATGGTTTATTTTTTTTTGTTTGTAATTTATAATTGTTATAAATGTGATAAATATTGGGGCCATTTGTTAGTGCTGGTAACTACAATGGGAGCCCTATTGGTGGGGGTTATTTGTAATTAAGTAATCTCTTTTAATCAGATTTAATTATATACCATTATGAGATAATGTTATACGTTGATCCGTCTTGTTAATACGGTATTAGGCATGTCTTTCCCAATATTATTAAAGCGTGAGAGATTTGGTCGGTATGATTTTGACTATGACGGTTAAACATAAGATGAGGCAAATATATGTGAACGTATTGCCCAATATTGCTAAAGCGTGAGGGTAGTATCAGTAACTTATATTTGATTATTGACAAGTTAATCTGAAATACTTATCCAATATTATTAAAACGTGAGGATAAGGTGTATTTAAGATCAATGATAAGAGTTGTATAAGTTGCAATTGACAAGAGCTGTCTACCTTTTGAATTTTACAATGACCAATATTGCTAAAACGTGAGGTCGGAGTAAAATGCCAAAGGGATCTACTTTCTGTTGTAAAATGTAAAGAGTTTAAATTTGTTGTTTTCTCTTTTGAGAGTTTAGAGGATTATGTAGAGCAGTGGGAGGGTGTTTTAGATTTAAAAATGTATAATTTGATTATATCCTTAATCTAAAATAAAAATTAGCGATTGAAATTATTTATTTTCTGCTAACATTTCTTATTTTTTCTTGTGAAGATAAAGTGGTCTCATTTAACCCGTTGGCATACATATTGGATGTGAACCAACTTAAAGGCATAGAAAACTATAAAAATTAGTTGATAAATCTGAGAAATATTCTCGATTCTGAAAATTTTGGATATATTATAGATCAGCGTAAGCCAAGAGAAATTTCTGATTAAGCCACCTCAGAGAAGATAGTGACTTATCAGAAATGGCTAGATGATGATTTAAAAGTTAAATCTTATGTCTTTGCCTCAATGTCTATAGGTTTACAGAGAAATAAAGCTCATATGGGTAATGCTTTTAGTTTTATGCTCCATTTGATGGAGCTGTTTGGTGATTGTCCTCAGGTTGAGGCATGTAGGGTTACAAAATTATTTTTTCAATGTAGACTTTCTAAGGGTAGTTCAGTGAGTCTTCATATCCTCAATATAATTTTTATAATCGAGAGGTTGAAGACGATGGATATTACATTGAACAAACATTTGAAGAATAGTTTAATTCTCTAGTCGCTTCTGGGGTCATTTAGATAGTTCATAATAAATTTTAATATGTAAGCAATGACCCCGCCTTATGCTGAATTTCATAATATGTTGAAGACAACAGAAGAGGACATGAACAAGGTGGGATCATTCTTTTTTGTTTATGGTGCTTCATCTTCTGCTCCCAGGGCTTCTGGGAAGCCTAAAAGTAAGAAGAAAAAGAATGTGAGGCAGACATCTAGGATTGGTCCTCAAAGGCGACCTATAACCAAACCACAAAAGAAAGATAAAGAAAATATTTTTATTGTGGCGAGGAAGGACAATGGAAGAGAAATTACCAGAAATACTTTATCTCGGTAAAGAAGACTTCTTTAATTATATGTTTACCTATTATTGATATTTCTTTAGCATATGATGCTAATTCTGACTGGGTATTAGATACTGTTTCTCATTCTCATATTTGCAATATGTTAAAGATCTAAGGAAAGTTAGACTGTTGCAGCCAGGAGAGATTCAGCTTCGTGTTAGAAATGAAGATTTTCTTCAGGTCGAGGCTGTGGGACGTTTTGATATACATCTTTCATGTAATAGAACTATAATGTTATATAATTGTCCTTATGTACCTAGTATTTTGAGACAAATGGTTTCCCATCCTGTACTTGACAGTGAAGGTTATCATATGTATATACAAAATCATTCCTTATATTTATATTGATATGTATAATATTTTGATAGCTAATTGTTAGTTAATTAATGGTCATTATGTATTGAATACAACATAAAATGTCATGAATGTATAGGTAAACGCAGTAAGTAGTTTAGGAACTTTAAATGAAACAGAATTATGGCATATGAGATTTGGTCATATATGCGTTAGTCGCCTATCCCGTCTGGTTAAGGATGGTTGAATACTTGATTTGACCATAGAACCTTATCCAGTTTGTGAATTATGTATTCAAGGGAAAATGACCAAATCTCCATTTATTGGTGTTGGACACTGTGCTATTGGTTTATTAGAACTTATACAAATTGATGTATGTAGTTCAATGAATCACGTTGCTATGGGTAGATTTCAATACTTCATAACCTTCATCGATGATTTGTCACGATATGGTTATGTGTTTCTTATGAAACACAAGTCTAAAACCTTTGAAAAGTTTAAAGAATTTACACTTGAAGTAGAGAAACAAACTGATATGTGTGTCAAATGCCTTTGATCAGATCAAGGCAGTGAATACATAGACAGTGAATTTTTGAATTATTTAAAGGAGAATGGAATTCTCGCTCAGTATAGTCCTCCAGCTACTCTGCAGCACAATGGTGTCTTAGAGAGAAAGAATCAGACTTTAATAGATATGGTCCGACTGATGATTAGCTTCACCGATCTTCCTAAATATCTTTGGGGCTATGCTCTATATACTGTTACTAATGTATTGAATATAGTTCCGTCTAAAGTTGTTCTCTCCACTCCTTATGAGATATGGATTGGAAGAAATTCAAGTCTTAAATATTTTAAGATTTAGGGTTGTCCTACTTATGTAAAAGTTACATAATAGGATAAACTTATACCCATATGGTACAAGTATCAGTTCATTAGTTATCCTATGAACTCAATGGGATACAAGTTCTATGATTCTGAGTAACAAAATGTATTCGTTGCTCGGAATGCCACTTTTTTAGAGAAACAGTTTATCATGGATCATAGGAATTGTAGGAAGATTGATCTTGAGGAAGTTAATCAGAATGAACCATAGATGGAACCACAGGCTTAATCGAGCAAATTACCTTTTACACACCCTCTACGTAGGTCACAAAGGATATTAAGGCAACCTGAAAAGTATGGTATGATACCTGAAGGTATCTCTGAGATTTTCTTAGTAAAAGAAAATAATCTTTAAACCTACAGAGAGGCAATATTAGATATTGATTCGGGAAAATGGCAAGATGCCATGAAATCTGAAATTGACTCTATGCATCAAAACCAAGTCCGGGACTTGGTTGAGCTTCCCGAAAGAATGGTTCCTATTAGATGTAAATGGGTTTACAAGCGGAAGTGTAGGCCCGATAGAAAGGTAGAGACCTTTAAGGCCCGTTTGGTAGCAAAAGATTATACTCAACGGTCATGGATCGATTTTAAGGAAACTTTTGCACCAGCTGTGATGCTTAAGTCAATAAGGATATTATTAGCAATTGCTGTATACTATGACTTTGAAATTTGGTTAATGGATGTAAAGACGGTGTTCTTGAATAGATATCTCAAGGAAGAGATATTCATCGAACAGCCTGAAGGTTTTGCATCCAGCCTTTTTTCTGGTCTTGTATACAAACTGAAGAAGTCCATTTATAGACTTAAGCAGGCTTTCCAAATATGAAATCTTTGTTTTGATGAGGTGATTAGAGGGTTTAGTTTTATAAAAAACAAAGAGGAGGCATGTATGTATAAAAAAGTCAGTGATAGTATGGTTGTCTTTTTAATTCTTTATGTCAATAACATACTAATCATTGGAAATGATATCAGTATGTTATAGTTAGTAAAAAGTTACCTAAATAAGAATTTCTCCATGAAAGATTTGGGAGAGACTTCCTATATACTAGATATAAAGCGTTATAGAGATAGAGCTAGGAGGCTAATAGGACTCTCCTAATCTTCGTACATTGATAGTGTCTTTGAAATGTACAGTTTTAATAATTATAAGACAATTAATGTACCTTTTAGACATGACATTCATCTTTCGAGGAAGATGTGTCCCCATAAGAAAGATGAAAGGATTAGAATGTCTAATATTCTTTATGCATCAGTTGTTAGAAGCTTGATATATGTCATAATGTGTACGAGATCTGATATCAGTATGGCTGTAAGTGTTACAAGTCAATACTAGTCTGATCCAAGTGACAACCATTGGATGATAATCAAATATGTCCTTAAATACTTTAAGGGTACAAATGACAAGTTTTTCATATATGGAGATAATAATTTATAGGTAAGAGGATACACTGATTCAGACTTCCAGTCTGATTCGGATGATAGAAAGTCTATATCTGAATATGTGTTTATTCTCAATGGCACCACCATAAGTTGGAAGAGTGTCAAAGAGGGATTTACAACAGATTCTACCACTGAGGCAGAATACATTGCAGCTTCAGAAGTAATAAAAGAAGCAGTATGGATCAGAAAGTTTGTCGTAGAACTCGGTATAGTCCCAAGTTCAGTGGATTCTATCCCATTATATTGCGACAACAATGAGGCTATTGTGTAGACAAAAGAGCCAAGAGCACACCAGAGATTTAAACATGTGTAGAGAAAATATCACATTGTTAGAGAGATCTTGGCTCAAGGAGATGTTGTATTTTATAAAGTTTATTTTATAAATAATGTAGCAAATCTACTAACTAAAGCCTTAACTCTTAAAGTATTTGAGAAACACATAAAGTTGTTAGGTATTAGATACCATTACGGATGACATTAGAGCAAATGAGAGTTGTTGGGATTTGTGCTCATGTGTCATCCCAATTTTGTATAAATATTGTTATTTCATATTTATGCAATAAATAAATATTTTATTAAATCGCTATATTGATCTAATGGTTGTAACATTTTGAACATTATATTGATCTGAAGGAGTTCAAATTAAGTCTAAAGAGTTAGAACCTAGTTTGAAATGGTATAAAGACATGAGAATATGCAAACAATGACATAGTTGCAAATATTTGCAAGAGTTGCTAGGAAATGTCATTGTGCAAGTATGTTCTCGAATTATATATTTTTGATCTATTTTCACCGACGTATGGCCTGTTGTGTGGAACTGATTAATATAGACCAGTGTATATCTATATCTAGATTGTCCAGATGGTTAATCTTAGTAGAACATGAACTTAGTTGAAGCTCGTATAGATATACATGTATTTAGTAAGAATTGGATACTAAACTGACTCAATAAAGACCTCCAATAGAGATCCCATAAATTCGTCAGTGGAGAGTCTTCTCGAGTTGAGTAGTAATTGTGAGGATACGTACCCAGTTATCCTGATAAGTCGGGACATACCGGTCCCAGTGGGCCATCACTGGTCCAGGCCTCCCAAGTGGCCTCCATTCACTCAAAGCATACCCCCAAGGAATCGAACCCGGGTGGGTTATACCACCTCAAGTTGCCTAACGAATCCGTCCTTGTACCACTTGAGCTGGGCATACCCCCAAGGAATCGAACCCGGGTGGGTTATACCACCTCAAGTTGCTTAACGAATCCGTCATTGTACCACTAGAGCTGGCCTGAGCACCACAGTAATCGTAGTTCCTTGACCTGAGCACCACAGTGGCCTATGAGTGATCCACCATACTTAGGTTCCACACATGTCAGAGACCTTTCATGGTCTGACCGTTGGGTGTTGCTGGGCATGGTCCGATGCTTATGGAGTTCGGTGAGTATAAGCATGGGATCTGTCAACTTATATGGGTGAGTTAAATATCCAGATGCTCTAAGGTTATGTTCCTGGAAGTCTTATCGCAATAAGCATTAAACTCGAGAAGGAGTTTCTCGTGGTATAAATAATATCGCAAAACAGTTTGTGGATATTGTTTATCGAAATATAAATTGAAGAGATATGTTTATGATTGAGCAATAGGAGACTTGACGGTGTTGATCTATGTCACCGCTCTTCCAGGATATTAATGACGAAAGGATTGTACGAATATGGATTAACCTTAACTTGTATGGTTTAACTCGCCATTTTGTATTTTTCATAACGTGTGTGTAAGGCATCGGTTATGGACTTACGAAAATATTTTGTGAGATAAAATGTGTGAACTTAGAGAGTATCACTATATGAAGTGTACTCATTGAGCACGTGGGTAGTGCACCAGATCAAATTGTTCGATCCGGGAAGTTTTCAAAAAATATAAATTTATTTTAGGGTCTCTCAGGAAGTAGTTAAGGTTTAAGTGTTAAACCTAAAATTATGTCAAGTGAGACTTAACACTTTTATCTACCTAGTGTATGCCTCAAATTGTGCCAATAATTTTTATAGGTACTAAATTGAGCATTGGTGGATATAGCTACCGTTTAAATAAGATGATTATTGTTTTATTTAAATTATATTAATAAGTCATTTGTTTATTTCAGAGTCTCTCGATGGGTAGTTAAAGTTTAAGTGTTAAATCTAAAATTGTGTTAAATGAGACTTAACAGTTTTATCTACCTAGTGTATGCCTCAAATTGTGCCAATAATTTATATGGGTATTAAATTGAGCATTAATGAATATAGTTACCATTTAAATAAAATAATTAAATTATAGTTATTATTTTATTTAAATTATATTAATCGACCATTTATTTATTTCAAGGTTTCTCAGAGAATAACTAAGATTTAAATGTTAAACATAAGGTTGTATCAAGTGAGACTTGACACTTTTATTTACTTATATATCTTAAATTGTGTCAATAATTTATATAAATATTAAATTAAACATTAATAAATAAATGAATAAAAAAATTATTGTTTCAATTTACTATTTACATTTACATGTTAAATGAATTTGATTCATTTAATATAATGTAATGACTACTTGTTTTGATTTCAATGGATCAAATCCAAGCAATTAAAAAGTGTTTCAATGCAATTGGTTTAATTGATTTCATTGGCTATATATTTACTTTTTATTGGATAAAAGCAAATGTAGCAAAATGAATTGAATTTATTTCAAATCAAATTCAAGTAGGAGGTGGCAACTTTTGCCACTAATCCGTTGATGATATAACCACCATTTTGAATAAATATATTTATTGCTTAGTCATACTTTCACAAGTGACAATCAACCCACTTGTGATTGGTTGAATAATAAGCAGCTGTTGCCTATAAATAGTATGTTGCCCAAGAGTTCAAAAAGTGTAAAAAATTGAATTGATTTTAATTTAGTTTTATTTTTTTAGTTAACTTATATACTAGAAGTGATAAAACACTTCGAGAAACAGGAATAAATTAAACGTAAGAGTTGTTTTAAATAGTTTCAAAAAGAAAAATTACTATTTTAGTTTGAGAAAGTACACTACGTCTCTAACTAGAATTGTTTAAAGCACGCTTCGAGAGTGAGTCCTCTAATCTCATTAGTGTAATAAGATTATTTTAATGTGTATTAATTTTACTATGTTGTATATGAGACATATAATATTTAAATTATTTAAAATATACACATTCACCAGTAGTACAGTGCACACACACACAACACCCTACATGTAATTATTCATCAAATACTGTTCATACACGATTACTGTATGCTCGGTTACTGTTCATGCAGTAACTTTGAGATATTTTTTATTTTGACTCAATTGACTTTTTTAAGTGGGATTAGGACTACTACAAGTAAGGACTCTTATTCCAAGTAGGTTTAGGATTTTTAGGGATATTTTATTCACTATATAAATCTTTCTAAATATAAAAGAAAGACAAGTATCTAAAGTTTTAAGATGTAAACCATAAGAGAGAAGATGAGTTAAGTAGGCACTAAGTGCGTGGTGCATTAGAGTGTAACGTTTTGAAGAGTATTTTCTTTTAGTTCTTGAGTGAATAAAAGAAACACCATAGATCTTTTTGGTTTAAATGTTCGGGTTATTCTTATATTTCTTATAAAAATCTCTTATGAGGAGAAACTAAGAGGTTTTAAAAAAAATCATGGTGATCAAAGGTAGATACTTAGGGATCTCTATAAGAGATATTAAGGTGATCTATGAGAGATACTTTGAGTATTATGACATCATTGATAATTTAAGAAGATATTTAGTAATTTATATCAATAATAAAAAATTGGATCATGGATCCTCCGTGGATGTAGGTATTTTTGGGCCGAACTACGTATATCTTATATTTTGTTGATTAGTTTATTTTCTTTATTTTTATTAATGTGTTGATCATATGTATTGTTACTTATGACGTGAGTTATGATTTCTGTTGTATATAGAGTAAAAAAAATATTAAAGTTGTGACTTAATTAATGTAGAGTATCAAACTAAAAAATATAGTTTGATGTCCGCAACAAAGAGATTAATATTTATCTCACAATAATTTTTTTATAATGTATTTTAATGTTATCTTTCACTAGAATAAAATAAATTTATCATTGTGATAGAATAAAATATATTTAGTTTTGAAAAGAATATTCTTTGTGACTAAAATATGAGGCAATTAACATTAAGCAAACCAAGTCAATGTGAACTAACTACAATATTGATGGCTTAATTATTAATGCTTACTGTGATCTGCAGCCTAGTTTATCATGAATCATCAATTCAAAGAAATTCTTTCAATCAACATACAAATAATTTTATTTTTTTTAGTATAACATATAAAGAGTTCGAGAGCAGCAAATTTTTTTTACAGAATCTCATAATTTGATTGCCATGATTTTTTATTTTTTAAGATTGCCAAAAGAATTGCATTAAAAAAAAAATACATTAATATTCATATTACAATTTAAATATTTTTTTTAAACAAATGAGTTGATCAAACGATTTAAAATCACACCTTATACGCAAAGATACTATATGCCTTGCTTCATTTCTTATAAATTAATTGAAGTCATTTCGTTTTTTTTAAGGTAATTTTTTTTTAACTTGTAATGTATAAAATCTTAACTATGTTCTTTGTACATAGATTTGCTCGATTAAAATTTGAAAAAATTATGAATTTGTATTGTGGAAGTTTTTTTTTTTTCTCTTCAATGACTATTTGTGATCAGAAAAATGCATGTAAAGAAGAGAATTTTGTTAATTATTCTCTTATTATTTGACATTTTTATTAGTTTTTCCTCTCATTTCTTTTTAAAGAACTTTTGCATTAAGCTAAACAGAAACAGCAGGAGGCCAATCCTCCATTACAAAAGAAACTAGAGCTCTTGAAACACGATCAATATTACCCCTAAAAAGAGAATAATAGTGTTTATTCAAAAAATTAAACAGAAAGCTGGTAAAAATATCAAACGAAAGAAGGGTAATTATCAGTATTCCCATATATCTTGTTATTTATTATTAAAGATATAAAAAATTAAGAGAATCAATCTCAATTATATTTATAATTATTATTTATATTTTAAATTAATATGTTATATTCATTTTCTTGTTTAGGTTAACTTTCAATTTATATAAAGGTTTTTATGTAACAATTTTATCATATAACATAATACAATAACAATATAATTTTTATAATATTTCGGCTGCATTTTATCTTTCTACCTTTTATCTTACATCTACAAAGAACTTGTGTCATTAAATTTGAAAAAGCTGTATCATTATTCCATTGCCGTCAGTTATGGCCATTTGCAATTGCATTTGCATTTGATGGAGGTCAAATACAACTGGCGCAAAGGTGCAAACTGGATGCTGAGTAACAAGCAGGCAAGTTCTAGGTTGGGACAGTTTTGATTAAGGAATCTCAGATTTTGAAGGAGTCCAAGAATTAGAATCAAACAGCAACCATGAGAAATTGATTGGTTTTGGTTAATGGCTTTGTTTAATTACAAGTATAAATCATAATTATGCATCAAAGGTTTACGAGTAATCAGACCTATAATTTCTTTCTATGTGAGGAGGTTTGAGATTCGATTCTCTACGAGTAACCTTTTTCTTGAGATTCTTTCATCTCATAAAGAGAAAGAAAGAAAGAAATTAGTATAGATTGAAGTCTTGTTTACACGTACATAATAAAAGCATGTAGGTTATGACGCAACATTGTAATTCACAGTTTATCACATTGTAATAATTTTGGATTTTTAAATTTATACTCTTTATTTTTTATTTTACCTTCACAGACCTTTTGTGATAGTTTATGACAATAAAAAAGTGGTTTTACACTTTTATCAGATTTAATAATAATGATATTTAATTTTTATAGTAATTTTATTATTTGTTTATTTATATTTTATTTTAAAATAAATATTTTAATAAATATATTTTAATATTTATTTTAAAATTTATATTTTTATGTTATATTATCAGATATGGATCTAAAATAAGAGCTTTATTAATTTTAATATTTTTTAAAATTGTTGATTTTATTTTAAGATACATGTTTAGTCTACGACAAAAAAAAAGTTCATTTAAAATTTGCTTTATTATAATAGTGAATTATTTGTGTCATAATTTTTTATAATTTTTTTAATATAATTTTAATCGAAAAAATTGACTATTAAAATAAAATACTAAAAATACTAAAGATAAAATACTCAAAGTCTGTGCATATATATAAATAATATTTTTTGTGTGGATGCTTGTGCACAAAATTTTTTATTATGCATAAATAAAATTAAATTGATAGATCAATAATAAAAATAAGTAATTATAATTAAAAATTTATTAATTTTTGTATTAATTTATTATATTAATTAAAGTTTTCTCTTATTAAAAAAAAACACTCTTTTCTTGAGATTCGTTATGAAATATAAAAGAATTATTAATAATTAATTCTTCCGAGACGTGAGAGTTTTACACATCAAAAGGTAAAATTTTATAATCTAATACGTAAAACTTTTAATCCAAAATTAAGCATTTGTAAATTTTTAAGTTGCTAATTTTTATTTTTACTTTCCATAATGCAAAAGTCATGTACATGAACCAAGACCTCAAGTGTCAAATCATTATTTAACTTCTGAAATTCAATATTGTAAGATGTAAATTTTTTTTAATCTAAAGAATTAAACTTATGACATTCTAAATCAATCACTTTAATTTTACCTTTCATACCACAAAAAATCATGTATATGTACCAACAGCTAGGGTGTCAAATCAATATTGAACTTTTGGGATTCGCCATATAATTTGGGAGGAAGATTGACAAGGGCAGAAGACTTTTACAAATTGGAAAGTAAAATCTATATTTTTAAAATATAGATACTACATCGAATATTTATCAAAATAATA
Source organism: Ailanthus altissimus (assembly GCA_946807835.1). Taxonomy (NCBI): domain Eukaryota; kingdom Viridiplantae; phylum Streptophyta; class Magnoliopsida; order Sapindales; family Simaroubaceae; genus Ailanthus; species Ailanthus altissimus. The sequence goes on from OX327709.1 coordinate 1,905,468, forward strand.
TATTATTGTGTACGTTCGAAAGCACATTCTCATAATAAAAAGGAAAATACATTATTGTTATATTTAAACACCCTTAAAAATACTCTTATAAATTTTATGATCTAAAATTATATTTAATATAATAATTATGTTAGGGTTGTACTTACGTGTCATTTATATTTGTATAAAATTTAATATTTATATAATATATATTTTATTAAATCACTAATTACTTTTAATTACATTGCACTATACTTATAACGTTACAGATATTGTATCATCTGAAGGAGTTTAGATATAATCTAAAAAAATTTAGATCATGGCTAAGAGTTAACAATACTGAAATTTATGACTGCTAAGAGTTAGTAAGTTATAAAGATTAGTAAAATCTAATAAGTTGGAGTATTGTCTGTAATATAACAAAAACCTGAGGGTATACAAGTAATGATGTCGTTGTAAGAGTTGCAATTGGATACTAAAAAATGTCATTATGCAAATATATTCTTAAATACTATATTCCTGATATATTTTCACTAACGCATGTCTGTTGGTAAATACCTCTTTATATAGATCAGTGTATGTTTATATCTGTATGGTATAAATGGTTGTTCTTTACTGACTATAATCTTGGAGCTTGTATAGACATGCGAGTGTTCAGTTATGACCGGATACTGAATAGACTCATAAAGACCCTAATAAATATCCTATGTAAGCCGTCAATGGAAGGTGTTCTTGAGTTAAATAGTATACGTGGTCCTCTGACCTGAGCGCCACTGTGGGCTTGTAAGTAATTCATCATACTTTGGTTCCATATATGTCAGAGACCTTTCATGGTCTGATGCTTATGGAGTTCGATGTGCGTAGATATAAGATCCATCAACTTACATAGAGGAGTTGTATTTCCAGATGCTTCAAGATTATATCTTAAAAAGTATTATGGCCATAAGCAATAAAATCGAAAAATAAGTTTCCACAGGGTCAGAACAATATAGCAAATGGCTTGTATATATTGTTAAGTGAGATACAAGTTTGGAGATAGGTTTATGGATAAGCTTATAGGGATTTGACGGTGCTGATCTATGTCCCCCCTACATTCAGGATATAAATGATGGAAGGACTATATGTATACGTTGTGACCTCAACTTGTATGATCTAATGTGTTAATTTGTAATATCTGTAACGTGTAAGTGGGGTATCGTTTACAGACTTATAGAATAGTTCTATTTGACAAATTGGGCGTGGATCTAAAGAGTCTCATAATATAAAGTGTACTCGTTGTGCACTAGAGTAATGTACCAAATTGAATTTAAGTATGTAATATTCAGCATGACCATGGAATGCACATGTGTCTGTATTTAAGTGTTAAATATATTAACTGGTTAATTATTATTATTTATTAATTATATAATGATACGTAGTACATTATAAGACATTAGCTGAGTTTATCTAAGTATGTGATATGGTAGGACTCACTAGGGGTATACTTAGTAACTATTTAAGAATGGTAAAATGATAATTTCACATATTAATTATTTAATAGTTAAATAATAAAAAAATTTATCATGATATAATATTATATTATATTATATTAATGAATATAATATTAATATATATATATATACTCGGCGGCCAAGTATATATATATTTATGAATATTATATTATGTAATTACATATATATGTATATGTAGTGTGTGAAAACTATGAGAGATGATGATGAAGAAAAATCATAATTGCTTTGGTTTGTAAATGTTATTTTGTTAACAAGTATTTTTCGGCCACTTTGGAAAAACAAAGACAAAGAAATTGTTTCCTTTTCTTTTGATTTCAAGAGTTAAATATTGGCTACCAATTATAACAATTCAAAAATTTATTTTATTGATTAAAGAGTTGAGTAAGGGAAAATAAATTTCTTAAAGGTTTAAAGTGTTAAACCCGATATTGGATTTAGAACTGCCGTTCTAACTGACCAAGCTCACCTAATTGGTGACTAAAATTATGAATGAGTCACACTTAAGGAGGACTCCTAATAACTTTTAAAAAAATTTATAATCGATGAATTCTCAACCATTAATCTATATTAATTATATTTTTTGTATGTTTTAATTATTCCGCTATGCATAAATATTTATTCCGTTGTATGAGATACATATTTTGAACAATGAACACAAACACACATGCATTCACCCTAATTTAATTGATCCAACAAAAATGGTATCAGAACCCGTTTTGTGTTGATTTGGGTGTAAATTTGAGTGCGGAAGTGTTGATTGATAAAGTCCTAGTGTTAAATTGTGTGTTTCAAGTGTTGAAATGGGTATAACAATGTTGGAATGACACTAGACACCGCGGCCTTGAATCTAGCGCTAAGGCTCTCTAAGCCCAACACCGCAGCACTTGTGGCTTACTGCCGCAGTGCTAACACTGTTCACTTAAACAATATTTTTGAACAGTATTTTGAACAATGTTTCAAAATTAAATTTTGCATGTGTTGGTTTATGAGATGTAGTGATAAGAGTTATTATGCTACATTATAAACTAGGGTTTATGAGATGTAGTGATAAGAGTTATCGGTCTACATTATAAAACAAGATCAATTTTTCTGTGTTGGTAACTACAATGTGAGCTTTGCTGGTGGAGTTAGTTGTATTTGCATAGAAAAATTGATTAATTAAGAATCACCTCATCGTGAGAAGGGAGCCCAGAATAAAGAAAAATCTCTGTTAATCAAATTGAATAATATTACATTATGAGATAATATTTTATTATAATACGGTGTTAGATGAGTCACGTCGGCCTTTTTTTAATATTGCTATAGTGTGAGGGATTATGTCGGGTTGGCTTGGACTATGTCGGTTAAATATGAAATGAGGCAAATATATGCGAACATATTGCCTAATATTGCTACAGTGTAATGGTAATATCGGTAACATATATTTGATTATTTACAAGTTAATCTGGAATACACTTACACAATATGGCTACAGTAAGAGGATAAAGTGTATTTAGGATTAGTGGTAAGAGTTGCATGAGATGAAATTAACAAGAGTTGTCTATCTGTTAGGTTTACAAAGGCCAATATTGTTACAACATAAGGATGGAGTAAATTACCAATGAGGTCTATTTCCTACTATATAGTTTAAAAAGTTTAAACTATTATTTTTCATTTGAAAGATTATCAGAATTATGTAAAGCAGTAGGAGAGTATTTTAGATTAAAAAATATATAACTATTATACCAATAATCTAACATGTTTAATTAGCGATTTAATTACAATTTCGCTAACATCTCCTATTTATTTTGTCTTGTGAAGATTTGATTTGATGGCTACAACGAACCCTTTGGTGTGCATAGTTGATGCAGACCAACTCAAGAGTATTAAGAATTACTCTAACCGGCAGATGAATCTCAGAAATATTCTAAATTCAGAAAAACTTGGATATGTTGTTGATATAAGATTGTCGAAAGGCGTTTTTGGTAGTGTCACCCCAGAGAACATGAATAAAATGGGTGTAACCTTCTTCGTTCAGGGTGATTTATCTTCTATTTTTAAGGCTTTTGGAAAGTCCAAAGGGAACAAGAAGGTGAGGCAAACACTCAAAATAAGTCATTAGATGTGACAAATATCCAAGCCTCAACAAAAGAGCAAAACAGATAGAAAGTATTTCCACTGTCGCGAGGTTGGGCATTAGAAGCGTAGTTGCCCTACATACCTTGCCACTGAAAAATAAAACTCCCTCAGATACGTGCTTGAAGATTATAGACATTTCTATGGCACTTGATGCCAGTTCTGGCTGAGTACTAAACACTGTTTATCCTTCTCACATCTGCAACACGTTATAAGAATTAAGAGAGACTAGAATGTTACAGCCTAGAGAAGTGATGTTACGAGTAGGAAATAGGGATTTCTTACAAGCCAAAGTTGTTAGACAGTTTGATTTACTTCTCACTTGCAATAGAATAGTTGTATTACATAATTGTTATTATGTCTTGAACATCATTAGACAGATTGTATCCCTTCCTGTATGTGACAGTGAAGGATATCATATGAATATTAGGAACAGTTCCTTATATTTATATAATGTAAATAATATTTTATTAGCTGAGTGTCAGTTAATAAATGAGCATTACATTTTGGATACAACTAGAAATGTCATGAATGTGCAACCCGATCTATCGCATTTATTACTAGAATTGGCTTGCGTGCCATGTATGGACCTAAGAAGTCCCACAATATGAAGTGTAATCGTTGTGCACTGTGGCAGCGTACCTGATTGAATTGTTCAGTCTAGTAATATTCAACATGACCACGGGATGCGCGCATATCTGTATTTAAGTGTTAAATATATTAATTAGTTAATCATTATTATTTATTAATTATACAATGACACATAACGTATTGTAGGCCCTTGGTTGAGTTTATTTAAGTGTGTGATATGGTGAGACCCATTAGGGGTATACTTGGTAACCATTTAAAAAGGACAAAATAATAATTTCACACATTGATTATTTCATAATTAAATAATCAAGATTTTGATTATTATATAATATAATATTATATTAATTGATATAATTTTAATATATATATACTTGGTGGCCAAGTATATATATATATATATTTATTAATATTATATTATGTAATTACATATATATATATATGTGTGTGTATGTGTGTAATGTGTGAAAATCGTGGGAGATGATGAAGAAAAGCAATTATTGTTTTGGTTTGCAAATGTTATTTTGTTAACAAGTATTGGCCGGCCACTTTGGCAAAACAAAGACAAAGAAATTGTTTCCTTTTCTTTTGATTTCAAGAGTTGAAATCTTGGCTACCAATTACAACAATTTAGGAATTTATTTTATTGATCAAAGAGTTGATCAAGGAAAAAATAAATTTTTTAAAGGTTTAAAGTGTTAAACCTGGTGTTGAATGTGGAACTGTTGTTCTAGTTGATCAAGCCTACCTAGTTGGTGACTAGAACTGTAAATGAGTCACACTCCATGTGGACTCTTAATAACTTTTGAGAAAAGTTACAATTGGTGAATTCTCAACCATTAATACATTAATTGTGTTTATTGTATATTTTAATTATTTCGCTGCACATAAATATGTATGAGATACATATTTTGAGCAATAAATACAAATACACATGCATATACCCTAATTTAATCGATCCAACAAGTTATGTTTGAAAAAAATTTGAAAAAATTTTGAAATCAAGTTGGAGTCGGAAACAAGCTCGGAAGGGGTTGAAAATCAATAAAACAATGTTCAAAAGGTATTGGACAACACAGAAAATAAGAAACCTATTTTCAGGTTTGAGCACTACGGTGCTAGATTCTAATGCTGGTTGGCAGAATGTATAGCGCTGCGACGCTGATTTTCAGCGTTGTGGTTCATTACACTGTTCATGGACCCCAAAATTCAAATTTTGAATTTTTTAAAGGGTTGAGTATTTTATACTTTATATAAATATCTCATTATACCTAGAGTTAATATAGAACTTGAAATACACACTATGCAACAAACTCTAGAGCTCAAAACTCGATTTGTATCATTTCTTAATCAATTTTTTTTGTAATCAAGCATCAAATAAGAGAGACCATGGGTCTTTGATCCACCGTGGACGTAAGCACATTACTGAACCATATATTTTGTGTCCTAGTATTATACATTTTTGCATTTTCTCTACTATACATTACTTAGTTTGTATACTCTACGTATTCCATTAAGTTTGTTTGATTAAATATAGCACAACATAAGTATGAAGTAGAGAAATTTAAAGGGAATAATGATTTCAATTTATAGAAGTTTAAGATAATGGTTTTGTTAGAGAGTCAAGGATTAGAATCAGTCTTTGAGGAACCCTCTAGTACTATTGGTAAGCCTACAACATTTAAGTTGGACATAGATCCTGAATCCATTAGTAGAAAGGCCTGAAGTGAAATTATTTTGAGTTTGGATGATGAAGTTTTGAGGAAAATAGATAAAGAGAAATTTACACTAGGTTTGTAGAAAAGACTTGATGAGTTGTATATGACTAAGTCTCTTACAAATTAGTTATGTCTTAAGAAGAATTTGTTTGGGTTGTCTTTAGTTGAGGGTGGTTTACTCAATGAATACATTGATTTCTTTTACAAGATTATCATAGATTTGGAGACAGTTGATGTAAAAATTAGTGATGAAGACAAGAAAATTTTGTTATTGAGTTCACTTCTTAAAAGTTATGAACATTTTGTTGATACTCTCTCATATGGAAGGGAGTCATTGACAATGAAGGATGTTAGAGAAGCCGTGGACTCAAATGAGTTATTCAAGAAATCAGAACAACAATAACAAAATTTTGTAGTTGTATTTTTTACGAGAGGTAAAGCTGAAAGTAGAGAAACTAAAGCAAGAAATTCATCAAGAACAAAATCAAAGGGCAGATTCAACAGGTGTTACTTCTGCAAGAAAGAAGGCCATTTCATTAGGGATTGTCCAGAAAGGAAAGTCAAGTATCAAGGGAAGAGACTTGAAGAAGATACAACTATAGTATATGAAGAAGACTATAAAGTTGCAGAAATATTAGTTGTTTCGAATGAGCAAAACATTGGTGAGTGAATTCTAGGCTTCGGATGCACTTTTCATATGTGTCCTAATAAAGCATTGTTCACAAACTATCAATCCATTAATTGTTGTAAAGTATTAATAGGCAATAATATGACTTGTCAAGTCATTGGGATAGGTAGTATTAGGCCGAAACTACATAATGAGAATGTGAGGGAGTTGTTAGATGTGCGGCATGTGTCTGATCTTAAAAAAAAAATTAACTTTTTTAGGCATGCTTGATCAATCTGATTGCACATTTAAGGGTGAGTATGATACATTAAAAGTAATTAAAGGTTCAATTATTGTAATGAAAGGTGAGTGTAGACACGGGTTGTATGTGTTGGGTGGAAAAACTGTTATTGATTCTGCATCTTTCTCTGTTGATAATGAAAATATGCAGACCAAGTTGTGGCATTTGAGGTTATGGCACTTGGGTAAGAGAATTCTTAAGAAGTTGTATGATCAATGTGTATTTAACTATAATAAGATCCAACCAATGGGGTTTTGTAAACATTGTGTACTTGGTAAAGCTCATAGAATCAAGTTTAACATGGGTGAACACAATACTAGGGGCACTCTAGATTACATACATTCTGATTTATGGGGATTTGCACAAGTTATCACTCATGGTGGTGCACAGTATTTTCTGTCATTCATTGATGATTATTCAAGGAAGTTATGGATTTATATTTTACAGAGCAAATAGCAGATGTTTGAAACATTCCAATAATGAAAAACACTTATAAGAATAAAACGAGTAAGAAAATAAAAAAAACTTAGGACGAATAATGGTCTGGAGTTTTGTAATACTGAATTTGATAAGTTTTGTGCTAAGCATGGGATTACAAAGCATAAAATGATGCGGTACACACCACAACAAAATAGACTTGCAGACAGAATGAATTGAACCTTACTTGAAATGGTAAGGTACCTGCTAACTATTGCTGAATTGTCTAAAGCATTTTAGGAGGAGGTTGCAGTAATATCGGCTTACTTGACAAACTGAAGTCCTTCCTTAGTTATTGATTTTATGACACCAGAATAGAAATGGTCTAGAAGCATTCCTAAATATGATTACCTGAGGGTATTTGGATGCCATGTATTTGTACACATCAATCTAGGTAAACTAGAACCAAGAGTCTTGAAAAGAATATTCATTAGATATCCAGAAGATGTTAAGGAATACAAGATGTAGTGTACTGATCTTAATCCACATAAGAGTCTCATTAGTAGAGACGTGACATTCAATAAATCTACATTATTGAAAACCAATTCGGATTCAGTTTTGAAGAAGCTAGACGATATGCCAAGTTCAATTTCTAAATCTGAAACTGAACATCATGAAGTGGTACATGATTTAAGACCTGACACTCATATGAGTCAACACTTCAATGATAAAGCACATGAAGAACAAGAACATGAAAGTTCCCCCAATACAACACCACTGTAGTCTAGCACTCCTGAAGTTGAACTTGAAAAGTACCAATTGACTAAAGATAGATAAATGAGAGTTGTTCGACCACCGAGCAGGTATGCACATGTAGATTTGATAGCCTATACATTTAACACTGCTTACACTATGAAATATGATAAACCGAAATCATATGATAAAACTATAGAGAGTGTAAAGTGTGTTAAATGGAAGTAAGCTATTGAATGTGAGTTCAATTCTCTTATAAAGAATCAGACCTGGAAATTGGTGGTGAAACCAAAAAATAATAGGCTAGTTGGCTGCAAATGGGTTTACAAGGTTAAGGCGGGGGTTTTGGATGTTGAGCCTATAAATTTTAAGGCTAAGCTTGTTGCACAGGGCTTCACACATAAAGAATGGGTTAATTTCTATTAAATCTTTTCTCATATTGTAAAGCATTCATCCATTCATATTTTACTATCTATGTGTGTAAATTTGAATTTACATCTTGAACAAATGAATGTAAAAACAAAATTTTTTTATGCTGAGCTTAAAGAAGAGATATACACGACACAACCGAAAGGTTTTGAAGAACCAGGCAAAGAAGATCATGCTTGTTTGCTAAAGAAATCTTTATATGGGTTGAAATAATATCTTAGGCAATGGTATAGGAGATTTGATGATTTTATGTTGTATTGTAGCTTCACAATGAGTAAGTATGATGGATGTGTATACTTTAAAGTATTGAATAATAGTAAGCGTATGTATCTCATGCTATATGTTGATGATATGTTAATTACATGTTAGGATATGGAAGAGATACAGAAGTTGAAAAATCAATTGGGTTGTAAGTTTGAAAAATGAAAGATTTTGGGTCAATTAAAAGAATTTTGGGTATAGATATAGTGAGGAGCAGTGATATTATTTTCTCATCTCAACAATGATATATGCTTAAAGCTCTTGATAAGTTCAGAATAAGGGATACCAGAACTATGTCGACTCCATTAGCAATGCATTTCAAATTATCGGCTTCTCAAGAACTACAAATTGAAGAAGACAAACTGTAAATACTTAAGGTATCGTATGTTTAGTTTGCTCAAGGTCGGATATAGCACAAACGGTGAGTGTTATGAGTAGATACATGACTACTCCTAGAAATGAGCATGGATGGCTATGAAATGGATACTGAGGTATCTAAAGGGGATGTTACATTATGGTTTGCTATTTAAAAGGATTGACACATGTGGTGAAATAGTGAAGGGTTATGTGAACTCAGATTATGCAGGTGACCTGGACAATAGAAGGTCTTTATCTGGGTATATCTTTACAGTGTTTTGATGTACCGTATGTTAAAAATTAGTATTGTAGCATATTGTAGCACTGTCAACTACGGAAGCTGAGTACATAGCCTTAGGAGAATCAATCAATAAAGCTATATAGCTGAATGATATTTGTGCTGAACTTTTGGCTATAGATGAAGTTAATACTTCTGTTCATTGTAATAGCCAAAGTTTCATATATTTAAGCAAACATTAGGTGTTTCATAAAAGATCGAAATACATTGATGTTAGGATGTATTTCATTTGGGATACTATGCAGAGTAGCATTATTAGTATTTGTAAAATTTCAATGTTGGAGAAGCCTGCTGATATGTTGACTAAGCTACCGCATGTAGTTAAGTTCAGGTTGTGTATGGACTTAACTGGAATCACAACTTGCAATTAAGATTGTGATGTGAATATGATGGATCCTTGGGTGCTCTCTTAAAGTTGTTAGAGTGATTTTGTATTAAAGAGAAAATTTGTGATCCAAAATTATGTTTAATGTGATAATTATTTTTGAGACAAATTCGAGAACAATTCAAAATCAAGTTAGAGCTGAAAACAAGCTCAAAAGAGGTCAGAAACCAATGGAACATTGTTTAGAAGACAGGGGACAACATAGAAAAATAGGAAGCTTATTTTCAAGCTTGAGTGCTGGCTGGCAGAATGTACGATACCGCGGCGCTAGTAATGTTTATTGACCCCAAAATTTGAAATTTGAGTTTTTTGAAGGTTTCGGTATTTTAAACTTCATATAAATATCCCATTATGCTTAATGTTGATATAAAATTTGAAATACACATTATACAACAAATCCTAGAACTCAAAACTTGATTTGTATCATTCCTTAGTCAATTTCCTTGTAATCAAGCATCAATAAGAGAGACTTGGGTTCTTGATCCACCGTAGTTATAAAATACATTACGGAATCACGTATTTTGTATCTTAGTATTGTATATTTCTGCATTTACTCTACTGCAAATTACTTAGCTCTTAATTAGTTTATTATTTTTGGTTGATTAATTGAATTATCTACTTCATTGTTTAATTTATATACTTTACATATTTCGTTGCGTGTTTATATACTCCTACAATTTTTATAATTAAAAAATATATATTATTTATACATTATACACACCTAAAAATACTTTCTCGCAATAAAGAAAAAAGGCGCAACAAGAAAAAAGGCCCACAATAAAAAAAAAAATTATTATATATCAAATTTAAAATTTTGAAAGAGTTAAATTATAAAAATATTTATTTTAAAAAATTTGTTATTAAATTTAAAAAAAAAAATTAGAGCTTTAGGGGTCATTGCCTCCAAGTGCCTACGTAGGTCCGCCCCCAACCCCGACCTCAAGCGAAAAAAAAAAATTACATAAGTCGAGCGGTTACTACTGAGCAAAGAGTTTAAGTGCAAAAAACCTCTATAAGTTTTTTTTTTTTTTTTAACATAAAAACCTCTATAAGTTGAAATGTAAAAATTATGACCTAAAACATTAAATTTGTAATCTTTCAAAATGCTTTTTGATCAAGTCATGTACTCGTTTTGATACCCCCAAAGTCCAAGTGTCAAATCATGAAGAATTTTATGCGCATTGTAACCTAAAAAGTTGCTGATCGGATCGGATGGAACAATTTCCCAACCTGCATATGCTTGCTGCCCACCATATATATATATATATATATATATATATATATATTATAAAAGTGTAAATGCTTTTTAATTTCAAATATACCTTTGAATTTTCATATGATTAAGACATGGAACAGGGTTCTCAATCTCCCAATTTGCATGAGCTTTGTTCCCCCACCACCACCAGTTTGTTGTCTCCATCAATCACTGCATTCACATACACACAAACCCATCAGTTTTAATTAATCCTAGAAAATATAAATAAACCTCAAAATTTATTAATTTATTTGTTTTTTGAAAAAGAAGAAACAAAATTACGAGTTAAGTGTGAACTGTGTCATCTGCACATTTTAACATTTTAAAATTGACAAACATTTTTGCATCTGGGTTGGATTTTGGGAAGTTCTCATCTGTTGCACCTTGGAAGCTAAGGTTTTTTGGGGGGAAAAAGACAAGAATTTGAACACTTTTTAGGTAATTTGAGGGCCACAAATACACCTAAAATTTAATAAGCAAATGAGCTCTCAAGGCATTATGTTTCAGCTCTGGTTGCATTTGATTCAGGTTTTTTTTTTTTTTTTAAAGATTTTATATTGCAATGTTAATATTATATCAAATTATATTATAAGTATTACAACATATATAATTTTAAAGTATATCCTACTTAAATTATGTTACCGAAATTATCTAGAGTAATAATATAATTTTAAATATATTTTATCTGAATTAAAAAATTACTACAAAATAAAAAAAATAAATTAACTTGCTCTAACATTCACCGAGACTTAAAATTTCCCACCCTGTGATCGAAGTGGCACGCTTATACAAAGGTGCTTGCCAACGAGGCAAAAAGCATTTACGTAGTTCTTTGAATAAGGGCATTTAGGCAAATACAACAATACCCAAAGTATAAGTATTTACATTACCTGATAAGCAAGCAATTATAATAATCTTTTTATAATTTAATCATCCTAATCCAGAAGAGCTAGATGGGCAATTCTGAGATTCCAATGCAAACACTATGGCTTATATACTCGTTACTGATGATGCTCGACGGCCATGGAAGTTGGAATTACTCCTCATTAATAGAAAGAAAAAGAAAAAAAGCAAAATCCAAATGCCAGCAATCATTTAATTATTATTTTGTTCTTAAGAAAATTGTTTGCTTGTTGCTGTCTACTTCAAAATATATGAATTTATCTGTATAAATACTTCTGTTTGAACAAAATATTTGATTGAAAGAGGTATCTGTTTTTTTGGGAAGTTATAAATGTCCACTTTTTTTGTTTTTGGGGATAAATCAATTATGTAGAATACATGAAGTGATCAATTACTTTAAATAGTTTTTTTTTCATTTTGATGTGCGCTTAATTCAAATTTGAATAATCCATCACTTCAATTTGAATTTTGTGTGTAAATATGTATATAAGATGACTAGGAATCAAGTCTCCTTAATTATGTATTCATATTATATGGGAAATTAGAATTGTTGAGGATATCAAATTATGTACTTAAATTTGACACTTTTATGACATTAATTAAGTTACAATCTTGATATTCTTTATTCAGCGAAAAATTATAACTCACACTATAAGTAAGAATACATAAGATTAACACACCAATAAAAGATAAAGAAAACAAACCAATCACAAGACACAAGATATACGTGGTTCGGCCCAAATTACCTACGTCCACGGAGGATCCATGATCCAGCTTCTTCCCATTGAAATAGATCACAAAGTATCTTCTTACATTATCAATGATCCCACAAGACCCCTTAGTATCTCCTATAGAGACCTCTAAGCATCTACCATTGATCATTATGACTCCCTAAGACCTCTTTGTATCTCCTCATAAGAGATTTTTTACAAGAAACACAAGAATAGCCCGAGCATCTAAGCCAAAATGATCTATAGTGTTTCTCTTTTTTTCACTCAAAGAACCTAAAGAAGAAAACACCCCCCAAGGTTACACCCTAGTGCACCACGCACTTAGTGCCTACCTAACTCCTCTATTCTCTCTTATGGTTACATCTTGAAACCTTAGATGCTTAATCTTAATAAAGGATTTACAAGTGTTTATATAGGGTGTATTTCGTGCCTACAAACCCTATTCCTTGTTGGAGTAAGAGTCCACTTGTTTTGGAAGTCTAAAACTTCCCAAAACTTGAAATCCCAAGCCAAAACGAACTTTTCCACGCGTTCTGGCATTGCGGCGCTCGTCCCTGGGTGCCTCAGCGCTGGCCCTTCTCGCGTCCAACGCTGCGGCGCTGGACCTTCTTGCGTCCAGCGCTGCGGCACTGGTCTTTTGTGTTGAGCGCCGCAGCGCTCAGCCCTGGGCACCGCGGCGCTGGAAGCTCCCCGCGATTTTCTTCTTTTCCTTCGCGTCTTTGAGTCCCATTTCACTTCCCCTTTCATGTCTCACACGTCCTAGACTTCTCTATACGTGTCCCACACGTTCTAGAATTCTTGTGACTCTCCACTTTGGTATTCATCTCAATTCTTGTTCAACCAAAATTGTTGAATCACCAATTTTTCAACAAGAACAATACCATATGTATATATAAAGTTAAATAAAAGTTTTTAAATATGTATATTTACATTTTTTAAATATAGATATGATTTAAATAATTGTTGATGTTTAAAAATTTATGAAAGTTGAGGTTCAAGTTTATGCATATACTTAGGTATATGAAATAAGATAAAAACACATGGACTCAAACTACTTTTAAAAGTTTAATTTATGAGTTATGATTTGATAAGTATATAGTTGTCTAAGTAACAAAAACATGTGAACCACTACTGCACGTTGCAAAAGCTAGTGATACGTTTTTTTAGGAAAACCTTAATTGCAAAAGCTCTCAACTTTTCTTCAAAGACCGCCGCCGCACATTATACGTTCTTCCACCGGAGAAGGGGCTTTGGCCTCCTCTCCGGCGGCCTCCTCACCAATATTAGCTCTCTTATTATGTTTCTTGCCTTGTTTTTAGCTAGTTTATTTTTTTTTTTGGCTTCTTCTCTATTCTTGTCTGCGTTTCTTTCCTCCAGTGGTGCTCATCAATGATTTGGGCGAGAATCCTCCTTGACGACTCACCGGCACGTTTATGATGTGCTCCTTATTGTCGTGTCTCTTGGCGGCCGAATCCCACCGTCTTTGCTATCTGTTGACGCCAACGACCCATGGCTTCCCCTCCACTGGTGCTTACTCAAAGCAGGCTGACATTGAGAAACTAGCAAAACGCTCCTATCTTATTGAGAAAATAAAACTTTCTCTGGCGCTGTACCTTAAAGAGAGCTAAAACACTCGTTACAATTTCATAACACCCATTTAAACCTTGCTTCTCAATTATCTATTGTGCAAGCTTTGTTTTACACCTCTCACAACTTAAAGACTAGATTTATTTAGTAAAATAACTTATAACCAAAGAACATCATATTAAATTTGGAACATTGAGCCTCTTGTACTCCCAAGAGTTTTTTAAAGGCATAATAAACCTTACTCCTAAATTCATAGGAGTGAAGAGATTAAGATCCAATAATTAAATTCAAACCGATTCATTCTTATAACCTGTTGCATGTCGTCGTGGTATTTCAAATCCATCATAAACAATAATATCATATTAATTTTAAGTAAATTATATAACTAAAAATAAACTCGTTCTTTTTAGTTACATAACGTTGTTTGGCTTGAGTTCACATTTTAATACCTACAAACATTCACATCGAAGAACGACTCTAAAGTTAAAACATAAATTTTATTTTTTAATTATATGGTATTTATTAGCAATGTCATGTCATTGGACATACTAGTTGAAATTCCAACTTAATATCTAGACTTAGCACATTGACATATAATTTAACAAAAGAATATTATCATAGAAGTAAAGCAACTTCAAGAATTTAAATAGTTGAGCGCACCTAGTTAGAATAAGGCTTTTGGGTTTAATTTAATTAAAATATCTAGTTATTGGAAATCCATGTGGATTCTTTATCTTTGGCTTTCAAATTTCATATCTCATTAAAATTATTATCATTAAATTTCTTTAATTTTCATATGTTTTATACATGGTTTTTTATTTCAAAATCTTTTAATTCACTGTGCTTAGGATTTTTTTTTTTTTAAAAAAAAAGCTACGAGAATTTTTCTGGTAATTTCAGGTACCCACTTTCCGAGATGCAATTTTGTGGGGGAGGAGAAGAATTTGATTTGAAAAAAAAAAAAGATACATTATTTTATAATTCTCTTTTGGACGGTTAATTAAAGAAAATTATTTAAAATATATTAATAAAAAGCACGTTATTAATACAACAATTAATTAAAATCTTAAGGAAATATGTTCTTTTATTAAGAAAATCGTCATTTATGTTAATACTTATAATAAATATAATGTATCAATAACGTAAATATTATTGAATGATCACACTACTAATATATAATATAAAGGTAATTCTATAATATTAGAATTAAAGTATTAATATAATATCAAAAATAATTTAAATATCAAGTCAAAAAATTAAAGGCAATAATATTTAACCATTAATTCAACAGATACAAATAATTTCATTATAAATATCGTTAAAACATTCTCACATTGTAAAATAATTCATTGTGGGTAAAGTAATATCATCTATTGTAATGTTATTTTAAAATTTTATCTTAAATTAATACATCAAATAATTATTATTAAAATGATACAATTTTTAAAATTATTTATTATTTTAACAAATAAAAATTTTAAAATAACATTTGGTAGTTATAATATTATTCTATCATCCATATCCATGATTGGAATAATTATGGATCTGTTTGTTGTGAATTTGTGCCCAGTATATCTCATTAAATTATTAAAGCCGCATATGCCAAATAGAAATATTCTCCAAATTTCTCTGAAGATAAAAGGCTGTCACTTTGAGATTAGTGTTATCTTCTGTAACCAGACTTTACATTACATAATACATAATACATTATTACCCCCTTTGAAAATATATTTTATTTTTAATTTTATCTTGGTGATTGAATGAAGAGTGTTGTTTTTTTTTTCTCTTTTTAGAGAATTTTATTTTAGAGTTTTGAGCCTTGGTAGTGTCAATATGTCAATGTTCATTTTCTAACCTTTTCTTGGAATATTTTTAAAAATTATTTGCATATAGTACTTTAAAAACCACATTCATATTCATTTCTTATCTCAGAAGTCTTATGGAATATAAATTATAAAGACTGCATTTTATCCCATATTTGAATTCATCATTTCTGTTATCTGCATCTTTCTCTTTTCAGATTTCCCGTGTCTGCTGCGTGGTTGGTTTTCTTTTCTTTTTTTTTTTTGTTGCAATTTAAATCGAATGAAATGATCTTTGATACACTCTTGTTCTGAAAATTTTTAATTAGCAGTTTTTTCATCATTCATTTAATAGATGAACACTCAAAAGATCAGTTTCCAAGAACCAATGCAACCAAAACATGTTGAATTTGCCAACCCTTCGTCACAAAATTATGGAATTTATCAGCAACAACCTTGGAACATGCGAATTCGGTTACAACAGCCAGAGGCAGGATCACAGCAGCAGCTGCAGCAGAATCATAATCATAATCCTGTTCAGTCATCGAGCACGATCCTGGGCCGGTTTGAGTCACCAGCTTTAGCCTTTTATGCAACTGAAAGATGCATGGGGTTTTCTCCGTACGAGTATCAAGCTGGTAATCCTTCTTGTTCACCTCAATTTTCCAGGAGTAATTGCGACTCACAACAGTTTCATTCGTATCAATCTCCAGGGGAAAACTTTTCTATTGTGTCAGCAGAGCAAGCTGAGCCTTCAGAAATTCCCTGGAAAGCTTATAAATCCCCTGAAACTTCTTTCAGAAGTTCATCAAGTAATTTGCTTGGAAGGCAATTTTCTGGTCCTTTTGATGAAAATCAAGATCATACAGTAAGTGTTTTCTCATCCTGGAAACTTTTTATTACTGTTTATTTGATACACGAATCATTGTTTTGATTGTGGGTATTGTTTTTCTCTCAGGTTTGTAATGATTCTTTTGACTTAAGTTCAATTTCTCAGCTGAAATACCCTCAGCAAGAGAAACAATCTTCAAGATTTTGCGCTTCCTCTGGTAGTTCTGTATCAAATGGAGCAGTAATCACAAGCAAAACTCGAATTAGATGGACTCAAGATCTTCACGAAAAATTTGTTGAATGTGTACATCGCCTTGGAGGTGCTGACAGTAAGTTTTGAATTTCAATACTTGAAATCATTTTTATCAGTTGAGTTGATGGCACAAAGAGTAAAATCAAAACCCTATTTATCTGTTTCCCCTTTTCTTTTTGTTGATCAAATGTAGAGGCAACACCGAAGGCAATACTGAAGCTGATGGATTCGGATGGATTGACAATCTTTCATGTGAAAAGTCACTTGCAGAAATATCGAATGGCAAAGTACATCCCAGAATTTCCAGAAGGTAGATTTCAATTACTGTGATCTCCATAAAAAAGATCTCTATATTTAAGTTCAGAATGAGTTGATCAAGCCCGTGCTTCAAAAATTCTGATACAAATACTGTTTTTGCTGCAGGAAAATCAGAGAAAAGAAATAGCTTGAATGATTTACCTCAACTCGACGTCAAAACGTAATTTCATTTCTACTCTTGCATTACTGCAATATTTGTTTCTTCTTGAAAAAACTTGTAAACTGATTCTCTGTCTGGCAGTACTCTGCAGATCAAAGAGGCATTACAGCTTCAATTAGATGTCCAACGGCGTCTCCACGAACAATTAGAGGTATATCCATGAGCTTTTATTTGATATTATCAAAATTTTATTTGCATATCCTATTTGTTGAGTTGTCTCATATTGACAGGCAAAAGAGAGATATATAAGTAAATAAATAAAATGAGTCACTTATAACTAAAGTTTGTTAAAATTTATCTTTAATATTAATATTGAGTTTTTACCTATCGATTTAAATTTTTGAATCGAGTAATAAACTAATAATTATTAGAACCAGATTTCTGAGTTTGAACTCCATCCGTGCTTTTGTTTTCAATTTTCACGTGAAAGGAATTATTAAAATTTATTTTTAATATTAATATTGAACTTTCACCTATCAATTTTAAATTTTAAATTGAATGATAAATTAATATATTATATGCTCGACTCTTTTGATAGTAATACTGTTTATCTACATTCATTAACTGCTCTGCTTCCAATGTTATGCAGAAACACTTCTATACCAAACCTACTTGAAGTATGGTTAATAGCAAATGATTGCAAAATTGTGCAGACTTAATTTGATTCAAATTCTTTGTCCTGATCAGGTTCAAAGAAATTTACAGTTGAGAATTGAGGAGCAAGGAAAGCAACTCAAGATGCTTTTTGACCAACAACAAAAAACAAATGAGAGTCACTTGAAGACTCAAAACTTGGATATTGTACCAGAAGATGATGAGCCACCATTTTGCCTTGAAGATGTTGAAGTTTCAATTTCAGAAAATTCAGGAAACACCCACTTCCCATCCAAGATAAGTTAGCCCATTAACTGAAGCAAAAATCACTTGATAAATATCTTTCATATACAACAAGACGTGAGGTTCCAGCAAAAGTTACAGTTCCTGCAAATGAATCAAGAAACCAAATTCAATATCCACATACTTCGTAAAAGCCGTGCTTGATAAAATCATACAATGTTTGTATTTCAAGCTCTAATGATTTGTATAAGTTTTGATTTTTCCTTGGCCTGATTGTGTAAGTTCATAAGATGAGTGGGTGCAGTCAACAAAGAAGCGGAGTTGACTAAAGTACTCATTTGTATGCTCTGCAAATTTTTGGCTCATTTCAATAGCTTTTTTGACATTTTTCCTACAGGAAAAGCCATGGTCATTTACAAGGAATTATAGCTACTCCTGATGTATTGGGACACTTTTGTTAGATTTCCGTCGTGCGATCTTCTACTAATCATGAAATATCAATACACATAGATCATAAATCTAATAAAAAAAGGTGAAATACAATCGGAACACCTGGGTCTAACTTTTTAAACAAATAATGAACGCTAACTACTTCAAATTATGTACAATAGGAACAATGATGTGTAGATTCTTCGATACATATAAAACTGTTAATGAGTTTTTAGGTGAAGTGGTAATTTAAGATGATGTTTAAATATCAATTCTGCCTCTCTTTCCTGCCATATCAATACTAAAGGGAGAAAATCAAGGTGAAGAGAAAAAGAGAGAAGTGGTTAAATAGAAAATAAAAAATAAAAATAAAAAGGTAAGAATATCTACCAAATAAAAATAGGAGTGCCTATTAAACAAATAGAAGCGCTCGCCAAATAAATAGGAGCTTTAACTTCCTACAATACAAATAGATAACCTCTTTCTCATTTTTAATAACTTCCTCGGTTTTCTCTCATAAGAGTGTGTCTTAAGAAAAAGAAAATGGGAAAGTGAAAGAAGAGTACGAGTTTATGAGTGTTTTGAAAAACAATGAAACTGAATGAAATATTAATAGTAAACACTTATACAAATATTATATATAAATGGGTTTTATATTAAATTAAAATATTCTATTTATGCTACTTCATCAGATAATATCTAAACTAATTGTGACTTTGTATTCGAATCTCTCAACATAATTGCATTTGTCTTTATTTTTGTCTTCTTTCTCCGATTGGAGTTGATTCAGAGTCTCAGAAGCTGATCTGGTATCATTTATAGAAATGATATTTAAATAAAAAGAAATAAAAATTTGTCCACAAGTTTTTCTGATATTTCCTGGAAAGGGCTAACTGTAACACCTGTTTTTACTTCATAAACCATTATCTAGCCGGCTGTTGGCGTCACCCATTTGAGATTCCAAGAATCAATTTAACATTCTCTCTTTGGTCTGTTGTTGTGTGTCAGAATAAAGTTAAAGATAAATGTATATGGATCATTAAAGATGAAAGCAAAGCATTATATGATTGTTGCACATAATTAAGAAGCTAAAGAACTCTTTTTGGCTAGATCATATTAATTAATTAATAGCTTATGTTCTAAAATCTAGATTTGAAGTTATATAGAGATATATAGCTTAATACAAAGTTGTTTTGAAGCCATACAAACAAATTGTATTAGCTTCAAATCCAAATTTTAAGAAATCACAGATATCCAAAGACAAACAAATGTCGGTATGTTTAACGATCTGTGATGGGAATTGAAAAATGAATAATAACGTATCTGTAAATAGAATGAACAATTTATAAATAATCGTCTATATTTAGAAAGTATGAATCCAAATGCATATATAAATTTTAACTACATTTCAATTCAAACTCTGGCTAAAAAGAACATAAATGTAATTTAAAATTTATTTTCATCCGAATGTTTTTACACAAATGATGTATTGTAATTGATTAGTACAATTATATTTAATTTGATACCTATAAGTTTATAATAATTATTAAATTATATTTTTTTTTATAAATTTAATAAAGCGAGAGATTTATTAATAAACTGTTAAAGCGAGAATACATAAACAAGTAAAATCACTTAAGTAATATATGCAAAATAAGTAATTAAGGAATAAATAGAGAAAATGGTAGAAGAAGAACACACAAAGAATTACATGGTTCGACAATTTACCTACATTCACGGCGGAGTAAGATCACACTCTTCTCTTATTATGAATCACAAGACACTCACAAAATATGTATTTTACAAGAAAGATAATAAATAAAACTCTTTCTTGTACTTCAGGAATTTTCTCTTATAAAAAATCACAAAAATTGTTGATAATCACTTGGATTATCTTTACAAGTTAATTAAGAGTCTTTATATAAGTTTTGGGACGTCCTAGGTTTACCCTAAACGTGTGGGAGTCATTTTAGGGAGTCCTGAAGTAAGTGGGAGGCGAAATAAAAAAGTTTTCTTATTTCGGGATACTATTCACGTCTCCAGCACTGCGGCGCTGGTGCACTCATCTGAGCGTCGCGGCACTAGTCGCCTGGCGCCGCAGCGCTCATGTTCTAGACTGGTCGCCGCGGCACCCATGCCTGGCTTATGTTCCCTTCATCTTTCACCTCCTTTCGCGTCCGTCTTTGATTCGTGCGCGTCCTACACACTTGACTTGCTCTCCAAATCATATCCTGATAATTTTCAATCAATATTTTTACAAATCCATTCCTTGATTCAAAATCATCTACAAAGTAACTCAATCTCTCATTTTTGCATCTTTGGTCACCCTCACAAAGTAGTGAGTCCTGTTAAGTCCTTGTATAGGACGAACTGTACTGAGGGCAGTGGCTTAGTCAACATATTAGCAGGGTTTTTAGATGACGCTATCTTTGTTGGACTAACTTTACCACTTTGGACAATCTTTCGAATGTAATGGAGCCTCACATTAATGTGTTTCGACCTCTCGTGAAACACTTGATGCTTGCTTAGGTGTATGGCACTCTAGCTATCACAATATACACCGGTGTTCACATCTTCACTAGTCAATATCTCCACACATATGCCTTTTAACCACACGGCCTCCTTGATAGCTTCACCAACAGCTATGTACTCCGCCTCTGTGGTAGAGAGTGCAACCACATGTTGTAGAACTGATCTCCCATACACACTACACCCAAACATTGTGAATACATAGCCCGTCAACGATCTTCTTTTATCTAGATCACCTACATAATCTGAGTCTACGTACCCTCTTACCATTTCATTGTTGTCATCATCCCTCTTATATATCAATTCGTGATTTGACGTCCCCTTAAGATATTTCAGAATCCACTTTACTGCAAGTCAGTGATCTTTACCTGGATCTGCCATGTATCTACTCACCACACTCACAGCCTATGCTATGTTTGGTCTTGTGCAAACCATTGCATACATGATGCTCCTCACAGCGCTTGCATATAGTACTTTACTCATCTACAGTTTCTCTTCTTCAGATATCGACGACTGTACTGCTGAAAGTCTGAAATGCATGGCCAAAGGAGTAGAGACAGCCTTTACGTTAAACATACCAAACTTCTCCAGAATTTTGACTATATATCGCTGTTGGGACAAGAAGATAACATCTCTTCTTTCCCTCACAATATTCATATCCAAAATTCCCTTCGCTGTTCCCAAATCCTTCATTTCAAACTCGTCACTCAACTGCTTTTTAAGCTTCTGTATTTCTTCCATATTCTTGCATGGGATTAATATATCATCGACGTATAAAAAAAATACATCATCCCACAACTTATGTTCTTGAAGTACACACATCTGTCATACTTGTTCATACTAAAGCCACAAGCCATCATAAAATCATCAAATCTACCACTATCTAGGTGATTGTTTTAACCCGTATAATGACTTCTTTAGCAAATAAGCATGATTTTCTTTTTCGGGCTCCTCAAACCCTTGTATATGTGTCATGTATATTGTCTCTTCAAGCTCTCCATATAGAAAAGTTATCTTTACATCCATTTGCTCTAGATGTAAATCAAGGTTTGCACACATGGCTAACAAAATCTTAATAGATGTGTGCTTCACAACTGGAGAGAATATCTCATGAAAATCAACTATCTCTCTCTGAGTAAAATCTTGTGCTACTAACCTAGCCTTGAATCTTGTAGGCTCAAACTCCGATATCCCCTCCTTCACCTTATATACTCACTTGCACCCGACTAACTTCTTTTGAGGTCTCTCCACCAACTTCCAGGTATTGTTCTTCCTAAGAGAACTAATTTTTTCTTCCATGACCTGCTGTCATTCTTTCTTGTTTTCACTCTTCATAGCCTCACCATATATCCTAGGCTCATCATACTCAAGAGTGTAAGCAGAATTAAAAGCATGAGCAACTAAATTTGCTTATGCATACCTAACTGGTGGGTTAATCGTTCTCCTTAGCCTGTTTCAAGCTAACTGGTACTCTTTAAGTTCCATCTCAAGAGTCCTAGTCTTTCTTTGGGTAGACTTGGGGGAACTCGCCGGTGTTCTTGGTTCATCTTCAAGGATCTCCTCGTTGAAGTGTTGATCTGGAGGCATATCAAATCCACTTTCAGGCTCTACTTCAACTTCTACTGACTCGGGTGCTGAGTCTTCCTTGGGCATAAGTTCTTCTTTCTCATCTTCTTAGGAGATTTTCAGCATCGTCATCTCATCGAACATCATGTCACGACTTATGATACTCCTTGATGTTTTCAAGTCTTTACACCACACCTTGTATCCTTTTACTTCTTCAGGATATCCTATGAATACACCTTTGATAGCTCTAGGTTCCAACTTCCCCTCCTTAACATGTACAAAGGCAGGGCAACTAAATATTCTAAAGTAGTCATACTTTGGAGGATTGCCAGACCATTTCTCTTCTGGCATCTTGAAGTCAATTGCTAAGAAGAGACTTCTATTAATCAAGTAAGTTGCAGTCACTACAGCTTCTCCCCAGAATGTCTTGAACATCTTCGCATTGGTAAGCATGCATCTAACCCTTTTAAGTAAGGTTCTATTCATTCTCTCAGCTACGCCATTCTGTTGTGGTGTTGATCTTACTGTTCTATGCCTTGCAATCTCATGCTTGACACAAAACTCATCAAACTCTTTATTGCAATATTCGAAGCCGTTGTTAGTTCTCAACTTCTTCATCCTTTTACTAGTTTGATTCTCAACAAGAGTCTTCCAAGTCTTGAATACTTCAAATACTTGATCATTGCTCTTCAACACATAAACCCACAGCTTCCTTAAATAGTCATCAATTAAACTGAGAAAATACCTGGCACCACCACGAGTAGCTGTTTGAGCTAATCCCCAAAGATCGGAGTGTATGTAGTCAAGAGTCCCCTTAGTCTTGTACTCGCCGGTACTAAACCTCGCTCTATGTGCTTTTTCAAGCACACAATGCTTATAAAACTCTAAGGCCTGAAATTTATCCTCACCAAATGCCTTTTGACTAAATAACTCCTTTAGGTTTCTCTCGCATGGGTGTGCCAGTCTAAGATGCCACAACTTGATTTGCATACTCCCATCATCTACAGAGAATAGTGCAAAACCACTCACGACTTCACCCTTAAACATATAAACACCTTTGCGCTTCTCTCTTCTCATCACCACCATGGAACCCTTCAAAACTCTTAAAATCCCTTCGTCGATCTTGATGGAACACCCATTCTGGTCTAGAGTCCTTAGTAAGATCAAGTTCTTCTTCAAGTCAGGAATATACCTAACATCTGTCAATTCTCTCACTCGCCCTTCATGTAGCCTAATCTTAACACTACTAATTCCCATCATCTGATATGCAACGTCATTACCCATTAAAACCTTACCACTACTAATGGGCTAAAAATTTGTAAACCAAGACTTGTGTGGGCACATGTGAAAAGTGCAACCAAAATCAAGAACCCATTGTTCAAAGTTCTTACCATCAGTAGCGACGAGTGTCTCTGCGCTATCATAGCTATCATCATAGGCAAGCGCAGCATCCGCTTTCTTCTTGTCTTGTGCTTTCTTCTCAGGACAGTCCTTTATGAATTGCTCATCTTTCTTGCAGCAATAGCACTTCCTAGGAGTCATAGACTTCGACCTTGAGCCTTTTTTCTTCTCATTTCTATATGAGGGTCTTCCTCTTACAGATAAGCTTTCTACATTGCTTTCAATCTGTTTTCTTAATAACTTTGAGTTTAATGATGATTTCACATCACTCATTGTTAAAATCTCTTTGTCGTAGAGTAACGTATCAACAAAGCTCTCATAACTCTTGGGGAGTGAACTCAACAGAATAATGGCTCTATCTTCATCTTCTATCTTGATGTTAATAAACTCAAGATCAAGGATGATCTTATTGAATGCGTCTATATGATCTTTCATCAGCGTCCCCTCTGACATGGACAGCTGATACAGCTTCTTCTTTATATGTAATCTGTTGACCAACGATTTTCTCATATAAAGAAAGTCAAGCTTCTTCCAAAGACCTATTGCCGTCGTCTCACCTGCTACTTTCCTTAGTACTTCATCGCTCAATGACAAAATAATTGTGCTATAAGCTCTTTCTTGAATGTCCATTCTTTCTGCTTCAGCTTTAGATGACTCTGGCATCTTCTCTTCATCACTAGATAGAGTTGTAGTCTCCTCTAATGCCGAACCAAGCTTTTGGCTCACCAACAACGCCTTAACCTTCATCTTCCACAGATTAAAGTCATTTGTACCGTTGAATTTCTCTACCTCATACTTGGGTGTGGCCATGTCTATTTAGAACCAAGCTCTGATACCAGTTTGTTGAAGCGGAAGCACACAAACAAGCAAAATTACCCAAGTAATATATGCAGAACAAATAATTAAGGAATAAATAGAGAAAATGGTATAAAAAGAACACACAAAGAATTACATGGTTTGACAACTTGCCTACGTCCACGATGGATTAAGATCACACTCTTCTCTTATTATGAATTACAAGGCACTCACAAAGTATGCCTTTTATAAGAAAGATCATAAAGAAAACTCTATCTTACACTCTAGGGATTTTCTCTCACAAAGAACTACAAAGATTGTTGATGATCACTTGAATTATCTTTACAAGCCAATTGAAAGCCTTTATATAGGCTTTGGAACGTTCTAGGTTAACCCTAAATGTGTGAGAGTGGTTTTAGGGAGTTCTGAAGCAAATGGGAGATAAAATAAAGAAGTTTTCTTATTTTGGGATACTGTTCATTTCTCCAGCACCGCGGCGCTGAGCTCTCACCGTCATGGTGCTGGTGCGCCCGTCTGAGCACTGCAGCGCTCGTCGCCTGGCGCTGCAGCACTCACGTTCTAGACTGGGCACCACAGTGCCCACGCCTGTCTTATGTTCCCTTCATCTTTCTCCTTCTTTCGTGTCTGTCTTCGATCCATGTGCATTGATGAACACATGAAAATGCATGTTGTTAAGAGATTCAATCACCATTTAATGTCACTAATTTTAGTGTTTTCTGTATTTTTAGCTTGAAATAAAGTGTTCTCCTTAAATTGTGATTAATGAATGTTATTTGGACAGGTTTAGGTAAACTGGACATAACTCTCAATGTAGAAATCGAAATGAAGAAATTCTTGAACCTGGTGCAACATGACTCAATCTTACACAAATTTGAAGAATAGTGAAAAAGCCAAATCCAACATGTTATGGGCCAAAAATTGAGATACAACAGAATCGGACTACAACTCTTACCCAGCTTGACCCAATTCACGTATTTGGACCGTATCTCACAAAATACGTACTCAATTGGTATAATTCTTAAAGCTATGAATTTCTGCCTTTACTATCAACAACTCGTATGTTTATGGTAAAGTCCAAATCAGCCGTTATCATGGACCAAATCGCATTGCAAGTGGGTAAAATAGTTGTTGGCCGAATTCTGATGTATCTTTGGAATTTTGCTCATATCTCATTGGATACTCATCCAATTTTCATGAAATCAGTGCCTATGGAAAGAAGAGTCAAAATTCTACAACTTTCATGTCGGCTACAGAAGCTGAATTGATCATTTACATTATCAAAAATGTGCTGCAAGTGGATACACGAGTTATTGGCTTAAAACTATTGAAGATTGATGTCATCCATGACATATGTCCATTCATTGCCTATATAAGGAGACCCTTAGGACATTTTTAATAGATAATTCTCTCTTCTTTTATTCTCATTAACATGTATTGTAATTTAGGCTAGAGTTCCTAGTAAGGCTAAGAGATGAACTTTTATGTGTAGTAAATCTACTTCCATGCTTTGATTCGATGTCAAGAGCTATAAATGTTGTAAGTTTGGTTTTGATTAAATTCTTATCTATTTTATTTTCTATAATCCAGAGGTTATAATTCTCATGTCTCATATATGTTCAGTCATGCTTTTCTTATGTGATTTATGTTGATTTATAATTGTTACTGGTTATATTGTTTTATATGTTAATCTTTTACTGTAGTATTGTCAATTTGATATATTGTCGATCTTGGATAACATGTAAGGGCAATAAATGTTTGATATTCAAGTTAATCTTTTATTGCAATATTGTCAAAATGATATATTATCGATCTTAGATAACTTGTATAAATAACATGATGTATGTTAATGCTTGCAAAGAGTTTAACTAAATCAAATACATGTGTTATCAAATGTGCTATATATTACATACCTTCCGATTGATTGTTTGGGATGTGAAACTTTCAGTTGAGTTATAAATATCGAATCAAAGTATAAAGTAGATTTATAAAGCATAATTGTGATTCTCAAAGCCTTGCTTAAATCATCATAAGACATTTTCCTCAATTCATAGACAATTCTATCTCATCCGTTTAAATCAATTAACCCTTTGCTACTGCTTTAATATTTTACTTCACTAACCTATTTTGCCAAGAGCTTCCTCGTGGGATCGACACCTCAATCTATACTGCGATAGCCGCGTTATATTTTGAGCGTAAACACGCATCCTACGCACTTAGCTTGCTCTCCAACTTATATCCCGATGATTTTTAATTAATATTCTCACATAAACGTAAGTGAAAATAGAG
This sequence comes from Ailanthus altissimus, assembly GCA_946807835.1. Lineage (NCBI taxonomy): Eukaryota > Viridiplantae > Streptophyta > Magnoliopsida > Sapindales > Simaroubaceae > Ailanthus > Ailanthus altissimus. Next base: position 1,932,891 of record OX327709.1, read on the forward strand.
TTACAATTGAAGATGGTCATTGAACGACTCATCCTTAAACAAAAAAAATACCCAAAAAAGAGTAAAGAAACAAACAAAAAATACAAACTCTTGAAATAAATATAGACTAATGAAACCTGTAATTAGGCAATTCATTTGCATCTCTAAAGAGCATAGGAAGTATATCAGAAGGAGGTCTTAACCACCAGGTAAAATCGTTCAATTAGAGTTCAAGGTTTGCTAATTTATCCACAACTACATTATTCTCCCGGAAGAAATAATTGAATCTGAATTGAATACGATCAATATAATCCTTACAGTGTTGTCATCGGTTCTGAAGTTTTCAAGGAAGGCATAGTATGGGATTAAAAAAAAGATAAAAAATCAAGATGGAATCAAATTCTAAAATTATCTTATGCTATCCACAAACTATAAAAATCTCTAAAGCTAAAATAACTTTCATAATTTCTGTAAAATAGGTTGTCTCAATCTTTAGAGGGCTAAAGAAACCTCTTAAAAAATAGCTTGTGTCATTCCTAAAATCTTTACCGTAAGAAGTCATGCTCGGGTTACCTTTTAAAAGTTCATTTGTGTTAATCTTAACCCAACCTTAAGAATGAAGATTCCAGAATAGAATAGTATTTTTTGGTGCACGTCTAAAATTAGAAGCTATTCTCAATTTGTGTAAAATAGAGTTATCTTTCTTATAAGAGACAAAACTTGGACAAAGTAAGGCAAAATAACGAATTTGAGTAAGACAATTCACCTCGAAGCTATTCGAATTAAAACTCCAATTAATAAATCTAAGTCAATTTCGGCATCGCCATATCTAATATAACATGTAAGCTGCTGACAATCTCCAAATATTTAATAGTTGGGGATTGAAATTTTTTGATAAAATTATTTTCCATAATTATATAACAGATGAAACCTGTGGCAAATGCTGACTAAATAGTTGCACAAACCAATTTCAATGTTCTATAACTAAAGGGCAAAAGACAAATAGATGGTCAATTGATTCAGTATCTCATGTGCAAAAAGAACAAATTGGAACAATAATACTACGTGACCACAATACTTCATCAGTAGGAAAAAGATTCTAAAGAAGGCGTCACATAAAAACCAAAATCTCAGGAGGAAAAAAGCCCTACCAAACACATAATAAAGCTAAGTCAACAACATCACTATTTTTAATGAATTTATAACTCTCTTTTAAAGTTAGAATTTCATCTACCAGGAGTCGAAATAAATTTATCAGCTTTACTATTAACTGGCAAAATGATATCGTTGACTTTATTCTTTAAATGTGAAAAAATAACATAAAAGAATCTAAAATCTTTCAATGACCATCTTTTATAACATCTTTCACCATACATTCTAAACTTAAATCATTAATAAGAAGAATTGGTTCCTCTAATTATCTATCATGCCAAAAATTAATCAAAGTTTCATCACCAATAAACTACTTTGTCCCTTTATGAAAATAAGAAAGAACAAATTTAAAAACATTCTATGATATTTGTACAATCGTTTCATCATATTTATGTTATGTATATGCTTTATTTCTCTTATATATATTCTAGTAGCCAACATGATTAGTAGTTTTATATATAATCTAGATCCCATTTTTTGTTTTTTTTTTTTTAAATTACAGACTTCATATTGGATTTCAACTTTAACTTTCTTATATAATTACAAAGATTATTAACAATTAGACGCAATAATATTAGTGAGTATGACTCGTGTAATTCACTTGTTTAATAAGTAATTACCAAAATCAAATAACGGGATATTAACAATGTCACCCATTGAGGTTTGGCATAAATTATATTTTGACGGCGGCTTTACTTTTAATTATATTGTCACTTTTTTATTTAATTAAAAAGATGAAATTTAAGAATATTTTAATTATTTATGTAATAAAATTAAGAAAATATTTTTATCTTTTCAATTAAATAAAGAAAGTGATAATATAATTAAAATTAAAACTACCATTAAAGTCTAATTTATACTGACCTCAAAGGGTAACAGTGTTAATATCCCCATCAAATATCAAATGTAACACTTCAATTTAGTGCAAATATTATTAGTTTTGTACACACATTTTCTCTCTATTTGAATTTTAAACTTGTAATTTAAAATTTGCCTATATTTAAATAAGTTCTTAAGATTTTTTCACTAGTTAGGATACGTTATCTCCCTTGATACCTCATGTCCGTTTTGATAGAGTTAAAGAAAACGCACAATCTTGCACATCAAATGATAAGAGAATACTTATCCACACATTCGATAGTAAGCTAGATTAAATATGATTATAATATCTTGTTAAAAATTGGTGATCCAACAATTTTGTATGGACAAGAATTGAGATGAATACCAAGAGGAGAGTCATTATAAAGTCAAGTACGTATTGGGTATACAAAGGATGCCTTTTTCCTTCTATCTTCATTCTCTCTTCTTCTTGATTCTTTCCCTCGATTATAGTTGTAGTAACCAGTATCCACGACTAGTAAGAATAAGTATTTATATATGTATAAATATACGTATTTTATTTGTATGTTGGTGATACTTGAATTATATATTGTTATTAGTAATATTTTTATAGGTTAAGGATATACGATTAGTATTGGGTTTATTTGTATGACTTTAGATTTATTTTAGGGACCAAATTGTTATACTTTGAAAGTTTTGGGGACAAATTTGTAAATACCAAAAATTAGCCTCTTAGTATAAAAATACACTTTTGAACCCTAATTTACCATTTTTAGGTCGAGCTACCCATTTTAAGAGAGAGAAGAGAGAAATAGAGGAGAGAGAAAGAGGAGAAGAAGAAGAAAAAGAAGAAGAAATTGGAATTTTGAATTTCAAGAGGTATATCATACGTATTTCTCAATTTATTGATATTAATTAAGTTAATTCCTTTAAGTTTTGATTTCTGAAAATATGTATAATTGAGGATTTGTTGTGTATTTCGTAAGATCATATGAGAATTGATGATGATCTATAAGATAGTTTGATAAATCATGATGAATTGTGGAATTTCTGCTGGATAACCTCTTGATCTAGGAATTTTATAAATTGTTGTGATTCGATTCTGGTTTTGAATTTTGAGTATATGAAATTAGACATGTTAAGGATCATCTGAGACTTTGAATCGATTGAAAATTCTGGAAATTGAATTTATAGTGAATTTACCAAAATAACCCTGAAATTCTAGAAATTTCCTGTGTAAACAGTATAGTACAGTGAAAAATAATTTTTTTCCTACTGAATGATCTTCAAAAATTATGAATTTATGGAATATGATAATTTTATATGTTTAATATGATATACTCAGAATTGAGAATTTAGATCAATGTGGTTGAAGTGTTATGAATTTCTAAAGTGTATCAGCTCATTGCAATATTTGATTAACAGATTTTTAAAGTTATAGAATAAAATAGTTTTAAAATACTTTTGGCAGTGATTTGGAAGTGAAATATTTATCATGGACTGAGATATGTGTTAAGAGTAATTACGTGGTATTTTTATAATTTTTGAGTTAGTATATGATTTTATAAAATTGGGAGATTGAATACTGTTCAGTAAGTATCTTGATCCTGTCAGGTTTGTAGTTTGGATTCGATGGTGTGTATGGAATGGATTGTGTAGGAAATTTGATATAATGTTCATATATAAGAAGGATATATGAGTCAAGAATGGTATATTCTGATTTTGGAGTAATTGGACATCATTTGATGTATTAGAAATTTTTGTTAAGTGTAAGTGGTCAGAATGACAGGTTTTGAGAAACCAAATATTTAGACCAATTTGATGTGATAAATGCATTGTGTATAATTTTGTAAGCTATTTAAAGTATTTTGTGTGAATTGTGAGGCTTATGAAAGGATTAATCTCCATTGATAGGTTAAGGAGATTTAAGCCTTGTAGCTGAAAGTGTTAAGAGGTAAGTATACTAGACTTTTTACTGGAATCACAATAAATATAGTAAGTGTTATGAATGATTTTGTAAATGTGGTTAAGAATATGTTTATGTTATGTCAAAGTCTATTTTGATATGAAATGTGAATATATGTTTATGAATATGAGCATTGACATTGAGCATGGACATACATGTATTTTTTTGAAAGTGAGCTTTCAAAGTAAGATATGTTTAACAAAAAAAAAGCTTTTGAAGTGTAATATGTCCATGAGAAATATTTTGTGTTTTGAGGGTACTTGAACTCACTGTTAACTTAGTAGGCATTTTATGTGATTTGTGGAGCCTTTATGTGTGGCCTTTCCTTCGGGATTGGTATATGTTATGTGTTCCGTATGTAGGGAGGATCCTATTGGTACCTATAGGAAGTGTGAGTCATCACATTCGTGTGGTGGCGTATTGGTGCATGTGAGAGGACTCACCGATGATCAGGGTGAGGGTTTGGCTTTTACCTTCGGGCATGAGCATTATATATGTGTAATTTCAAGACCTCACTTGTACTATTCCTCTCATACGGTATGTCACCTACGAGTGACATTTGGCTCATTATGTGATATGTGATATGTAAGTCCTACTAAGTAGTAGTTGAGTGATGGTATTCCTATTATGTGTTTTGAAAGAATGTGTAAACGCTTACATGATATGTGATTTGATAAGATTATGATTTTGATTGATCACAGCATATCATACATATGCATTGTGTACATATATGTATTTGTATTTGATATATGAAAAACTAGTATGCTTACTGAGTTTTATACTCATTATAGTTTATAGTGATTTCAGGTAAATAAGGTACATGTGTGCATAGCGGATTTGGCAAGGCTTCTGCTGTTCCTTGGGTTCCCTAAGCTGTTAGGTTGCTAAGTGTTTTATTTGGGGACACGTGGGATAAGATATTTGATTTGTCCTTATTGAATAAATACTTATGTATTATTTTATTGTGTGTGGTTGGATTTAGTTTAAGTTTCACCAAGTGTAGTAATGGATTGATTTTAAGTAAGAATTTGCAATAAATATATTCTGGGCTTCCGGTAACAAAGTTGCTACTGGTGACGTAGTAGAGTGTTAATCTCTGAGAAAACTCTGTGTATCTCCGGTTTACTAATTGTCTCAGTCATAATTCAATTGCTATAATTCTGAAAGAAATTAAAATGAATGTTTAAGTATTATTGAATGAATGTAAGTGATGTCGTGTGTCAGATCTTTTAGGTCTGGGGCGTGACAATAGCCTTTGAAATGCGCTTATAAATTTTAACATAGACATGTCAATTTACCTTATCGCTCTCAAAAAGTATATTTGAAATGTTATTTTTTTTAAATAAAAAGACTAACTAAAGTATTTAAGAAATTATAAAAACTGATTTGAGTAATTCAACTAAATTTTAGGAACTAAATTAATAATTTTTCTATTTTCAACTTGGTGTTCTTGATGAAAAATTTTATAATTTTATTCATATTTCATTTACCTTTTCAATTTCTAGCATTACAGAGTTAACAAAATTTGCATATGCTAATTGAGGAGCAAAGGAAGAAGGTGAAGGTGATATTACAAAAGTAACATGTTAGAGGAATCGTCATCCTCTTTGTGAGATTAGGTTAAAGTAAATAACTTTAACAAAGTTCAACTTTGAACCCTAACCTCTTTATGCAGTGGAATAATTTAGATATCAAGCAAAAAATAGAAAGAACTCAAAGTAGATAATAAAGAACAAAACACAATCACTTAATGATTCGGTCAATTGTTTACGTCTACGGTGGATCTAATGATCCTAACCTCTCTTATTAATTCTCTGGAGAATTTACAAAGAAAAATTAATGAAAAACTCTCAAAACAACCTAATGTTTAGTGTACCATTACTCTACCAAAAGCAATGAATACTCAAACGACTTTTCTACTCTAGCGCACACAAGTATTTAATATCTACCTAGTTATTCCCTATTTTAGAGTCTCTCTTAATACTTAATTTCAACCTAAAGGGTTTATAAGAGTTTATGTATGATTTATTTCGTGCTTAATAACCTTAATTCTTATTGGAGTAAAAGTTCACTTGTTTTAAAAATCTAAAACTCAGAAATCTGAAACAAAAAAGGACTCCACCCGCTCTAGAGCCGCAACGCTGAGGTCTGTTTTTGTTTCAGATTTCTGAGGTCCTAGCGCCACAGTGCTGAGTATACCGCACCCAAAGTCGCAACGTTGGCATACTGATCTGGGTCTCTTCGAGTCTCGTTTCACTTCTCCCTTCATGTCCCGTTTCACTTCTCCCTTCGTGTCTCACACATCCTATACTTCCTCATGTATGTTCCACACATTTTAGACTTTTTATAACTCTTCTCTTTGATATTCTTCACAATTTTTATCCAAATAAAATTATTAAATCACCAAATCTCTAATACAACAAAAATAAACCCAAAAAAAATAACATTCACACATAACTATTCTTTCAAGTTATGTTTACTAATTATATATTTTTTTAAGTAAATTTATAAAAATATTCTCCTAATGTTTATATTATACTATGATGAGAAATATATAATAAGAATATTTATTTAAATAATTTAATAATAAAAAACTTACAATGTATTATTCTTTCATAAAAGCGAAAGTTTTAAGTTTGAATTCTTTTTTTTTTATATCAATAAAAGATATTTTGTAAGAATAACATTATATATGTATAAATATTTTATATAAGTTATCGGTATAAACTGAAGTCTAAAGTAATAAGGATAAATTGTTAAGTTTATTTTTTTAATATCATTAAGTATCTATTATTTAATACATTAATTTAAGATTAAAAATATTAAATATCACTTAAAAAGTGTACTATTGTTCTATATTTAATTATTCATGGTAGGCAACGTTGGTGGCCTAATCAGGCTTTTTAGATACTTATCGAGCAACATGTGAGAAACTAGATCTTTATTCAATAAATAAAAATAAAGGGATCTAGATGATAAAATCCTACTCGAGCTGAATTCGAATTGTTCGGTAACAGAAACAACTCTATCTCCACATCAGAATTCTAAAACCCCGTAGCCAAACAGACTGTACAAAGCAGCCCCACAAAGTACCCGCTGTCGGTCTACAAGTAGCCCTCTTCGGCCACTCGCCATAACGACCACTCAAAGACGAAGAAGAAGAAATAAAATTAAAAATAGTAATAATAAATATAAATAAATGGAGGACATGAAGAAGAGGAAGATGGACGAGATAATCAACGGTCAAGATTTAACTTCCTCTTCATCATCATCGTCACAAGAGCAGCTGCGTTCGTTACTCGACCCGCTCTCCAAGTCTCAGCTCGTCGATCTTCTCTCTAGATTGTACGTTTTATTATTATTTTCCTCTTTTTGAGTTCATTTTTGTTTTTGGGTTTTTTAGTTTTTATTTATTTATGCACATGGTCTTAAGAAAGATTTAATTTTGATTAGTGATTTAATTTGATATTCCGACTTCTGGGCTTTTGTTAAGAAGTAGTGATTGGTCTTGAGGTTTAGGGTTTTTAATTTAGTCTAATTTGGGGATTTTGTACTGCTTTGTTTAATTAAATCAAAGTTTTGATTTGGGTACGTAAAATTGGGTCCTTGGAGTTGCAATTTTAAGCTGAAAAAATTAGGTTGCAAATTTGAGCTTAAACTCTAAAGAGCATCTATAGTGGAAGTAGTATCTATTATTTATACAGAATTGGAAAATTACTATGCATTTTGCTGGGGACAGCCGGACAGGGTTATAAGTTATGGGTGATTCTTTTTCCTCTTAAATTAAAGTAAATTTTAGGCTATGGTTTTAATTTCAAGTCAATTTTTTTCTTTTTCGACTACGAAGTTCCTAAACTCCAGATAGTTAGGGTTTATTTGATAGTGAGGTGTTGTGGCTTTAAAGTCACAGTTGCTGTAAAGTAGAAGCAGTAGCTGCCAAGTGAAAGTAGGTGGGAGTTTGGTAAACACTTACTTGCTAGTATTTACCAAACACTTTAGCTGTTGTGCTTTCAAAGTTAAGCAAAAGCACAAAGATACCGAGAATGACACTAAATGAAAATATTTGTGCAAAAAGTACTGAAATGCATTGTGTTGTATATGTATATGTATATGTAAGTAAATGCCCACCTTAAAATTTGAGGCATAAGCTTGTAAGGCAAGCCCCAATGTCCCAAAATGGTACAACTCTGTGATGGGTTGAGTATTCTACTTGTGCATGTGTTTAGTGTAGTGTGTGCTTGTGAGTATCTTATGCTTGTGTTAAGTGAATGAGTGCTATATGCTTGCTGCCCCTAACTGTGTGCTGTGTGATTGACATTCTGGGTGTGTGTTTGTTTGCATGTTGACACATAAAGAGGGTCCCAATATCCTTCGATTGCAGAAGAAATTAAAAGTGTTGCAAGTGCAGATCCAGTTCATCGAAAGCTTTTTGTTCGTGGCTTAGCTTGGAATACCACATCAGAAACCTTGTGTGCTGTGAGTGCATTGCTGATTGCTGATTGCTGATTGTGTTTATGTGTTCTATGGCAGTGATTGTTCCATATTGATATGAGTTTTGGGAAACACAAATATAATCTGAATAATACCTTTGGAAAATCAATCTGTCAGATGCGCTCTCTCTGTCTATTATTTTTGCCCTCATAATTTAACATCTTCCTTTCATTACTTGTCTTGAGGACTTTTCAAAGATTTGAGTACTGCACCTGTGTACTGATTGTTTTAAGTGTATCTCTCATATAGGCATTTCATGTGCATGGTGAAATAGAGGAAGGGGCTGTGATCTATGACAAAACAACAGGAAAATCACGTGGCTATGGTTTCATCACATACAAGAATATGGAGTCAACTCAGAGTGCGCTAAGAGCACCAAGCAAATTGATTGATGTAAGCATTTTGTCAGTTCTTAATCATTTGCATGCAGTCTCCCCTTGGATTACTAAATGGAGCCACTGTCATCTTATTCTTTTTCCACGATGATTCATTTGGTTGGGTATCAACTTGTTAAGTTAATATCACAGCAAATGAATGGACCTTAAGTCGATCATCTTATTGGTTCAGTTGTATTTTGGTTGCCAATTATTAGAACTGCAAATCACCATGTATCTTTTTAGACATTTGTGACTTCACTTTTGTTGATCACTAATTTTGTGCATTTCTTACTTCGTAAATCTATTTTTAGGGCCGACTGGCTGTCTGTAATTTAGCTTGTGAGGGATTAAGTGGGGTGAGTGCTACACCTGATTTAGCTCAGAGGAAGCTTTATATCGGGGGCCTATCACCAGATGTAACAACTGAGATGCTGCTGACCTTTTTCAGAAGATATGGTGAGATTGAGGAAGGTTCAGTAGCATATGACAAGGACACTAATGAATCACGGTATAATACCATTATTGTCTCTGTTCATGTAAAAGGCCTTTTCCATTGGTTAATTCATCTATCGATATTACATAATGCTGTCACTCGCAGAGAATAATCGTATTTTTTCCTTTTCCTGTAGTGGATTTGGGTTTGTCACATACAAAACAGTTGAGGCGGCAAAGAAGGCCATTGATGATCCACAAAAGATTCTTGGGGTAAGTAAAACTGAAATGCCTGATAGTTAGTATATCTTGCTTGATATGTGATCATTTGGAAAGAAATTGTTTAAATAAATATTTGTCCCTTTACACTCTTTCACTTGAAGATTAAGCAATGGAATTTGCAGTTTTATTGTTACATATAACCAGAATTCATGGGATCTGTTGCTATTCTGTAAATCTGAAATTTTCACTAGGAAGAAATCGGTACATAAAGGGAGGGAACTTCTCTTAAAATCGTTCTGATTCTGTGCAAGGACTCAATTCAGTGCTGAAATGAGAGGCTGCATGCTCATTGTACCCTAGATTAATTATCCTAGATGTGGGCTTATGCTCAGTTGAAAAGATTTCACTAGGATTCTTCAGACACAGTATTATTGCATTGTACATAGATGATGCAATTGTGTAATTTTTTTCTTCTTTGATTGTAGGGGAGAACTATCATTGTGAAGCTTGCTGATACCCACAAGGGCAAGCCAGCGCAAACACAGTTACCGGCAGCCATGGTTCCTATGCTACCTGTGGCAGCCGGGTACCCACAGCCTGGAAAAGTTCATGCTAGTAATCCCCCTGTTGGCTTCTCTTACCCTCAAAACATACCATCATATCCTACGTCTTCTTACACAAGTCCTCCCACAGCACCAGCGCCGTATCCTACGCAACCTCCAATGTCTTATCCACCAGTAGCTGTGAAGAGGGACCCAATTGGTCCAATCGGACATCTGCCCACTACTCCTGTAGGAATGGGTGGATACCCCTACTTCGTTGGCAAACAATAGCCACCCCCTTTATATTAACACATGGTAATATTGAAGTTCCACCTCATGGTTCTTTCTGCTTACTAATTCTATCCCTTCCAACGTTTTTTTTAATACCTCGTTTTGCTATCTTGTCTTTCTACTTTTGCAGTTCAAGATGTGGTGCCGTGGAACTTTTTAGACAGCTTAGTGAAAGAAGGGATCAGATGTCTCGGAAGCCCTTTCGAGTGAACTAGAAGCTGAAGTTTTGATATAGATGATAGTTGTTTATTGTCTTTTATCTCAGTCTTCAGTGTAATTTTAGCCAAGAGTAATAGGATTTGGTGTAGCTGAGAATAGTATTGGAAAATCTGTTATTTGGGAAAAAAAAAAGGATTTATGTTGTCATTTTCTTATATGAATTTCTGACATTGTTCTGGTCTTTGCTCTCTTTTTTTTTTAAACAAAAGAAATTTTTTGTTTTAACAAAAGAATTTTTTTTGTTAATCTTAGGGATAAGGATATTTTTGTTGACTTAATTTTTAATTTTATTTCATGAGTTTTAAAAAATTTAATTTTGTCTTAATTTGTTAGTAAAATTTTGTTAATTTTAACACTTGAGAGGGCAAAATAGTTATTGACTTATCAATAGTAAGATGGCTTGATATAAAATATTTATACATCAATTATTGATTTGTCACTTAAATAATAAAATAAAATAAATAAATAAAAAGAGAGCAGTCGTTGCTGCTGTCATTAGTAGCTGATTGGTTGCGGGTAATTAATTGTGATTCAATTTACAATTGATATTATTGAATTTAAAATTTTGTGATTTATATAATGGTAAGATTTTTTTTGTCAACGGAGTACTGTAAATGTACTAAGAGGAAAAATAAAATATTGTGAGAATTGACGGTCATCGCCGTTTGTCGTTGAACGGTGGTGGCCGCCAACAACCATCACAAGTTGACAATTGCCCGTCGAACAGCGAGGTGGTGGCGTCCATCGTCCCTACTATTGGACAGATTGGCCACTGATCTATCTAACGGTGGGGGTGGTCGATCTGTCAAATGATAGGGGCAGTGACCACCGTTCTACAGTGGAGCGCAGTGGCTGTCATTCTCCCCCTATTTTTGATCTATTGTTTGGTTACCTTCTTGTTTTCTTTTGACAAAAATAATTTCACCATTGTGTAGATATAAAAAAATAGAATCCAATGATATAAATTTTGCTTATTTTCATTATCGGAATTCAGAGTTTTTGGTAGTTCGGTTTTATTTATTTTAATTATTTTTTAATATAAAATAAAATTTTAATGAATATTAAATTTTGAACCTATTAAAATGTGTCACTTGTCTTTTTATTTTTAATAGTCTATTAATAACCGATACGTGTACATTGTATAATATACTCACATTATTATTTTTAATTAACATAATAACTGAGAATAAATTTATCAATGTACAATCAAAATAAATTTTCAGTTAAAATTAATGGAATCTTATTAACGAATTAAGACAAAATTAAATTTTTTAAAATTTGTAGAATAAACTTAAAAATTAAGTCAAATTCGTGGAACAAAAATATCCTTATCCTAATAAATTAATACAAAAATTAATATATTTTTTACTACAAATTATCTATTTTTATTATAATTAGATTTAATCTTACTAATGCCAACGAGAAATTGTGTATGAAGTTCCACATAATGAATACTATTTATATATACGCATATTTTGAACATTACATTTTTATTTCTTTCTAATTTTTTGTTTTAATAATTAATTTTTTAATTAAAATAACATTAGGTAAATAATAAGAAATCACAATACAAACATTGAATATTATAATAAAATAAATTTTAAGTTGATTTATTCTATTTTGTGATAAAGTAGACATGCATTTTAAAATTAAATTGATAGTTTTAAAAATAATTAAAATTAATATAGCACTCACTTCAAATTTTATATTTGAGTAGCACAATTAAAAAAATGCAAAATTTAAAGTAAACATTAAATTTAAATAATAAATAAAATTTAAAATATATTTATTAAAATAAAACATGAATAGACAAATAACAAAATCAACGAATCTCATTGTTACTAGATTTGATAAAAGAATTTATTTTTTAACTGTTACACATTACTACAAAAAGTTAAGTGTGAAAAAAAAAAAGCGAGTGACATAAATCTATAAATTTAAAGTTATTATAATTTAATAAACTAATAAAATTGCATATCTTATACCATATTTTGATTACTTCCATCGTATCACCAATAAAGACTCATTATACTAATTTCTTCTTTTTCTCTTGCCTTTGCTTTCTTTCTTCCCTTCACATAGTTCTTTCATATCGACAACAAGATAATTAAATGAAGAACTAAAGAATCAGAAGACAAAAAAAAAATTGATTACGAGGTGAAAAAACAATAATTAGGATTAATTTATCAGCAAATAATATTTATGGAAGGAGAGTGGAGGGATTAAGGATATTTTTGATATAGAAGTGTTTTGATTTAATTTCGAAAGGTAAATATTATTTTCACTTACAATTTTAAGTTTCATACAACATGTCTTAAATCCAGTCTCAATAATGTATTAATAATGAAAAAGTTAGTGTTACGTGAATATAAAAATTAACACTTACTGCTAATGCGGTAATAATTTTATTGTAATTATTGAGGTAATAATAAAATAGTGTTATTGATGTAATCTAAATTATATTTTTTTAAATTAATATTAAGGTCTTGAATTTAAGTAATCATTCAAATTAAAAATATAAAAAAATAGGAATTTCAATTATTTTAATTTGACACCTAATAAAAATAATAGCAAAGCAGTGAATTTTAATTACATATGCAATAAAATTAGGAAAAAAAGTTATTAAATAAAAAATCATATCAAATCAAATTGAATGATTTATTTAGTTTTATTTTAAAGTGTGAAAATTTACTAGTCAGTTTTTTTTTTTCAATCCTTAAAATAAATCAATTTAATTTGTTTCAATTTAAAAATATACCTAATTGAAGAGAAAAAATATATAATTTCGCGCACTTGTATATTAAATCATGAAACATATTTTAATTTTATCACTTAAATAAAAAAATTAGACCTTTAAGAATGATTATTAAAAAAATAAAATAACCTTTTTTTTATTGCTCAACTCATTTTACTCTATAGTAGAAAGAATGAATCAAGTAACAGTCTCTATCATAAGTATTATTATACTGCTAAAACAAAAATTATATTAAGTTGCATAATTTTTTAAAAAAAAATTGTTTTTTAATTTTCACTAAAAAGAAAAATAATTCCACTAAACGGACAAACAAATAAATAAAAGAGAGACCTCAACTAGCCAAATGACCAAAATACCATCAAGAACGCTGATCAAACTCACGCTGGTTCTGCAAACGGGAACTATGACTATGAATATTGGCTAAACCATTATGCAACTGAAGCACAAAAATGAAAAATGGCGGTCAGTGAAACATCATCATCATCATCATTCAAAGGACGAGCAGACAAGCCCAGGTGGTGAAAAGTCAAAAGGTAAAATAGTCAAAGCAAAACACGTTCATATTCATTTCTATTATTTGAGCTTAAAAACTTAGCCCTTTCTTGCTGCTCTTATCAATCACTGCACTTAGTGTCAGGCCAAAATAGTCATGACCCATTTGCAGAGACTTAGAAATAAGTGTATTCTCAAATGGGTTTGTTCAAACTTCGTAAGAACTCACTTTAGATTATCGATATCCCCATTTGAAGCAAATGGGTCATTTTATTTTGCTCAAAACCCTAGGTTTTACAGAACAAAAAGGACTTTGAAACCTGAAAATGATGGAACTTGTAATGAAATTTCACCGGCTAGTAGTGGAGATGTTAGCAAAATAGGTGTTGCCATTAGAAGAAAAGCCCAAGCTGCATTATTGGAGTACTTGCATTCCACTAGGAACTTTCAGTTCCTGGATGCTGAACATATGAGCAAAAACTCACCTTCTTTTCTCGAAAAGATTATAAACAAGGTTGAAAAAGAGGCAGATATTGGACGGTCTATTGCCCGGTTTTTGCGGTACCATCCTATTAATGAATTTGAGCCTTTCTTTGAAAGTTTGGGATTGAAGCCTTGCGAGTATAGTCCATTACTTCCACGCAATTTGATGTTTTTGAGTGACGATGATTTGTTGTTGGAGAACTATCATGTTTTGTATAATTATGGTCTTGCACGAAATAAGATAGGGAAGATTTATAAGGAAGCAATGGAAGTTTTTCGATATGATTATGGAGTTTTGCCTTCAAAGCTTCAAGCTTTCGAGAAACTGGGGCATAGCCAGTCTTTTATACGGAAGATAATAGTTTGTTTTCCTAATCTTTTGATTGGGGATGCATTTTTGGATTTTTTTAAGGTGTTAGAGGTATTGAAAAGTATGGGACTTGAATTTAGTTGGATTGAGGAACATCTACTGGAGCAGAGTACTTATAATTGGAGAATGATGTTAAGTTTTTTAAGCTTATGTAGCAAGATTGGTTTCAGTAAGGAGCAGTTAGGAAGAATAATCAGGCAGCATCCCAGGATTCTATTTGAGGGTTCGGGGGATAGGGCACTTACACTGGTTGGGTTTCTACTAAAGTTTGGAAATTCAATGAATGAGATATATTTAATGTTTCTGCAGTTACCACAGATTGAAGTGGGGAAATTTTTTGGAAATTTGAGGCAATGTGTTATTTTCCTAAATGAGATTGAGATGGACGTGAAAGAGATTGGGAATATTGTCCGTACACACCCCATATTGCTTGGTTCATGTGCTCTGAAGAAAAGTAGTAGCTTGCTGACTCTGTTGAATGTTGGTAAAAGACGTCTTTGTGCATGCATCCAGGAGAATCCTCAGGAAATGAAGAAATGGGTTATAGGGGCAAAAGTTGAGCCATTTCCAACATTGGGGAAGAAAGAAGAAGGATCAGAGATGCTGAAGACTAATTTTTTGTTGGAAGTGGGATTTGTAGAGAATTCAACGAAATTGGAAAAAGCACTCAAGGATCTTCGAGGCAGAGCAGGAGAGCTTCAGGAGAGATTTGATTGTATTGTGAAAGCCGGTATTGATCGGAAAGATGCTTGTCAGATGATTAGAGTGACCCCTCTAATCCTTAAACAGAAAAAGGAAGTCATCAACAAGAAAATTAATTTTCTTGTAAATGATTTGGGCTACCCTATCTCGTCTTTATTATCATTCCCGCAATATCTTATGTATGATATGAAGAGGGTCAAACGTAGGTTATTAATGTATAATTGGCTTAAAGAGCAAAGAGCAGTAGAACCCACATTGGCCTTGAGTACTTTAGTTACATGCAAAGAAGAAGTATTTATAACCAGGTACGTAGATCGTCATCCTGAAGGCCCTCAATTTTGGAAGAATTTAAAGAAGAAAAATGTTGTGTCTAGAAAATAATGGTCTACAACTAGACGTCAATGACTTCTGGCATGCAAGTCCTTCGCGAGATTGTATGAAATGAAGATCCTTGATTTCGTCGAATTTATTAGTTGAGAGATATGGTAACTATTGTTTTTGTAAATACATTTTAGACTCAACCCAGATTTCATTCAAGTAGCATTAGCAATGTACGAAGCCAAGCAGACTTATCACCCGATAAATTGAAGTTTTACTTTTCATTTGTTTGTACTTTTATCATTTTTTTTTCAGCATTTTGGCATCCTGTGAGAAATGGCCTATCATGTTATTTCACTTGAAGATATATTAGACTGTGAAAAATGCCGCACATTTATAACTTTTATTTTGTATTGGTTTCGGCTTCATTTTCACATTAAAGTCTCAAATTTTGCTTTCACAAGTTAACAAATTGTGTTTGTTACTTGTAAGATTGTTCATGTGGAAGAAATAGACCTTAGCTTGGCTTTTCTTGTGGTATTATGAACTATGAGATTCTATATTTATAGCTTATGCTTTGCTCTCATGGAATCTTCACCAGATGTTGCTGCATACAAGAGAGGAGAGAGAACGATATCGACGAAGTTGATGCATGCACAAATTATTTATGATTTGAACTCGATAACATAAAATTCTTGATCTAAGAAAGAATAAGTTGCAAATTCTGCCAAGTTTAGAGTACCCGATAAAATTATTGTGATAATATGTTTTTATTTGTGAATTTGCTAAAATTGAGGGGCCTGAATGTTATTTATCCCATACAATTATTATTTCATAATTTCTGGGCGAATTTTTTTAAATAGAATTCAAATAAAATGTAGCATTATTCTTAACATAAATAGATAAATTTAAAAAAAGAATTAAGAAAATAAAAGATTCAATTATCATAAAATAGAAATACTGCAATGATGTGTTATTTTGTAATTAGAGAAATAATTTATAATTTAAAAATATGAAGTTTATGATATGAAGTACAAATTTACTACTTCAAAAAGTTATAAACTGAATACATTTTAAAGTAAATTTAGTGTTATAAATTTTACATTTTAAAGTAAATTTTTTGACTTAATAATAAAAAAAAAACAATTTCGCAAGTCTTAATAATAAGATATATAAATGCGACACTAAATGAATAAATAAATAGCACATAAAATTCTTTTTTTTTAAAAAAAAAAGAGCAACTCTCTCATATGCAAAAGTTGAGTAATACGTATAGATGAAATGCTTTTTTTTTCAAAAAGAAGCAAATTTCCCATAAAACCCTTGGAAAGAAAAAGGCGAAATCTTCGAACACAACCTCTTTACTTCTCTTCAGTTTCACGTCTCTGTGCATCTGCTTCTTTAGTTTAAGAGTTCTCAAAACTTCTCTGCAGGTCTCAATCTTTTAGCTAAAGCTTATTTAATCAAATCATTTGCTGATCTGGGTTGTCTTTATTTTCTCATTTAGGTCATAGTTTTAGCCACTTTCATCAGCCATTGTTACCTCACTTTTAACCAAAACCATTCATAAAATTAAGAACCCATTCGTTTTTATGAGAATAAAATTGGTTTCTTGATTGTTCTAATCAGATTCTGATAAACGGGTTTTGTGTCAACGATGCAGAAAATGGATATTTCTTATTAGGTCAAACTTCATTTGTTCTTTCTTCCTCTCTCTCTTTCTTTCACTTATTGTGATACGAAGTTATGTTCTTGTTTTTTTTTCTGTTATTGAGTTTACAAGAATGTAAATGCTTTTTTTTTTTCTTGATGAGAGAATAGGCAAATCTTAGATATTTCTGTTTCTTGGCACCTGAATGAAAAAACTTAATACTTCAATGGACCTAACAGAGTGGCATAACTTAGATGGTCTTGTACAAATTTACTTCAAGTTTATCGTCGTTATCTTTTGCTGGGATGCCTCAAGAAGATTATTCTTTTTGTTCCTTTACTGTTCAAATGCAGTTAGTATGAACCTGTTGTTGTTTGATTCGTAGAATGGATTTATTTTCATGTTTGGTATTGGGATTGTATACATATGGGCCGTTCAGATTTTCTTTTACTTTTTAACAGGATGATATCATTTCTTTGTTCTCTTTTTAGTTCAGTCATTTATTTCTTGACTCCATATTTATTTAGCTTCCATTGTTGTGATATTGAAGTGACCGATAATTGATTTAGTTATGGGGGGAACTGGTAGGAAAATAAAAAGGAAATTAATAAAACCTCAACTTTGACCAAACTATATAGAACTTTATGATATGGTTGCTGTTAGCTCTCAATTTTGGAAATCATGTGATCATGGAATCAAAGAAAATTCAGATATGCTTTCATGTGAAATGAGCTCTAAGTAGACCAGAATGGCAAAATGGTATTCAAGTAGTGGAGGGTCCCATTTTGTTGGGATCATAGCTTTGTTGAGTTAGGTTGATTTTCAATATGGAAAGGAAGTGCTTTGTTTGTAAGCCTTTTTGTTGTTATGAAGAGTGAAGATCTATATGCCTTTGGTTTATATAAATGCCTGGACAGATGTTCAATTTGTTGTTGACATGATATGGTTCACCTTTGTTTCTGTTTTTAGTTGTGGATAACAGTTCACATTGGTTTTTCTGTCACCTAGAACTATTGTAGTTCATTCTGCCATTGGTGTTCATTTTGCAACTTATGTAGTTTCTGGACTGAGTTTATCTGTTTTTGTGCAGAAATCCTTTTAATCTGCTGGAAATTTTCATTTAAGGGTGCTTTATAATATGGGAAGAGGTAGAGGGAAGGGCAAAAAGCCAAACATTGTTGTTTCCCAAGAGGATCTGGGAAGTGGTGAAGAGGAAAAGATTCCAGCATATAAGAGAAGAGGGAGGCCACAAAAGTCATTGCAGGATGATGTCGAAGGAGAAAAAGAAGCTGAGAAGATAGAAGAAG
This sequence comes from Ailanthus altissimus, assembly GCA_946807835.1. Classification (NCBI taxonomy): domain Eukaryota; kingdom Viridiplantae; phylum Streptophyta; class Magnoliopsida; order Sapindales; family Simaroubaceae; genus Ailanthus; species Ailanthus altissimus. Next base: position 1,951,480 of record OX327709.1, read on the forward strand.
ATGGTAATAATCTAAAAGGTGCCATCTCTAGCAAAGATATGGAAAATGTGGTTGTTTCAGCAAATGGAAGGAAGCGGAAGAGGTCCACACAGGCCAAAGATATTATCAATACAGAAGAACATGGGAACGGCATTGAATTAAAATCAAGCACAGATGGCATAACAAAGACTGTTGGATTCCGACAGGATGGGAGTAGGCGAAAAAACAAGCCTCGTCGAGCTGCTGAAGCTGGTATTGTGTGCAAATGATAATTTGCTTAGATTTTTGCGATGCCTTCTTAGCTTTGTTTCTATTGACAGGTAAGTCATAGAATATAGTGCAGCTTATTGGCTCGCAGATGATTCCAGACGTATCTTTCATGTGCTTTGTTGTCTGTGTTAGTTTCTGAGGGCCATTTCTTCCTATGGGTAATTTTGGGGGGAGGTTTTGCCGGAATTTTATACTACACTGCTTGTAGTCTTATATGAAATTACTAAGTATTGTCATTGAAAGTTCTTTGCCAGTCTTCTGCTGTGGGTATGGTAGAAAATATATTTTACCACCTTTACTTTTCTTGCTATCATACATTTATATTGCTTTCTTGTTCTTGTTTCTGTTTTTTCCTTCCTTTTTTTTTTCTGAAAAAAGGGTACATATACTTTGGGAATATGCATGAAGTAATTGAGGACATTTTGAGAGACTGTACAAGTTATTGACTAACAGGAGTGGAGAGTTAAATAAGGTCATGATGATCATCTTCTCTTTCCTTGGAAAATGAAGATTATATTGCAAAAATACACACCAGCCTCTATGCCATTCTGATGAGAGTGATTCGACTCCAAGAGCCAACCAGATGGTTCTGATAATCTAATTAGTTGAAATTGGAATGAGTACATTGACGCAGGTTGAGGCTCAGAAATGAAACTGAAGACTTTGAGGCTGGAAAGTAATGGATTAGTGCTGTGTGTAAACACTGATGAATGGGAAAGAATTTATAGAATACTCGGCTGTTGGAATTGATGGACAGACCATTATAAGAACAGATTACATCGGTTAGTTACACTTATGATTGTTTTGAATATTTTTTAGAAATGCATATCCATTGTTGGACTCATTGTAGTTAAAAGCTGAAGATGCATCCAGAGGATGATGCATTGTTTTGATTCTAAATATTTCCTATGCAATTACCTATATTTATGTCACCATTGTTTAAATTAAGAAAGTAATTTGTATGGCAGATTACAGAAGATTATCCTTTGTTGTATGCGTACCATAGTTTGTTCTCGGATATATTATACCATATTCACCCATGATTAGAAACATATGTTTACCCTTCCTTATCAACAGTAAAAATCAGGTTAAAAGTGCATTTGTTTATTCATGGATGCTGGTTTTTATTGCATGAATATGCTTACTAGTGCTTAATTTTTCGGCATTTTTTCTCGGCTTAAATTCATGAAAACCAATGCATGCTTCCTTTTCACCACGGCTTCTCTGTTTTGATCATGTTAGCTTCTGGTAATTGGTAAACTTTTACATGATTTGTCCAATGCATTCACTTGTATAAAGAGTAGGGGTCCCAAAGTGATACGGTTTCTGTATAAACACCTCTACATCTATTCTGTTTATCCTCTAGCTTTCTTTCGCACAATTTGCAGGAATAATTCTCTGCGAAATGACAGATGTGGTGTCAATATTAACCTTTTAAGCACTTTTTACATGTTATTATTGAATCTTCCACTTCATTTTTTGGACTGAGCACTCTGGAATAATGTTATTAGCGAGTTAAATGGTGGGTAAGTGATGGTTTTGATGCTTCTTTTACATTGGTATTTGATAGTTTATTGAGAACTTCCTTTCCAAAACATATAGTTGTTTTGTTTCAATCTATTAGTTATAGTGGCCACAATGTGAGTAATATATATTTCATTTTATGACACTTGACTTTTTTAATCTGACATTTTTGGAGACTTTTATGTTTGTAATGTTACAGCAAAGCCATAAATTTTGCTGAATATTTTTTATCGCAATATGTCTTACAATTTTTCAAATCATATCTCATAATTTGGATTTCAAATGAGATGTCAAGTTACTATTAGGTGAAGAAATGATCAAATGAGTAATTACAATAATTACATATTATTTAAAATTAAAATTTGAAATGTGTAGCGTTATTATTTTAGATAATATTTAATTTTAAGCCTTGTTTTTTTTAACATGACAAGCTAAATTATTGGCGTTGAATTCAATCTAATCCACTCAGGAAACATAAAAGTGACAAATTGAACACCAATGGTGATAAGTGTAATGGAATTTATGCTTGATATTGATGAGTTTTGAGTTTTAATCTAATAACAACTAAAAAAGAGGGATTTTAATAATTTTAGGTAAACTCTCTGTTCTTTTCTTCTTCTTTTCTAACTTTTTTTGGCTTTGTATTTTTTTTTTTTTACTTCTAGAAAGTATTTTACAAGTAAAACAGTTTTGATACTCGACAAGTGCTTAAACAAACTTTTGTTGAGAACTAAAGTTATGCTTGACAAATTTTATCCGAGTAAGGTCTTTTGTGTTGAATAAAATTTAAGAAAAATGTCGAGCGTTTTAATTTGGTATTTTGTTGAGCATTTATTGTGTTTGATAATTTCTCAATATTTTTTTAAACACGTTCATTTTGTCAATTATATTTCTTAAATTTATCATAAACAATTTCCGAAAAAATATTTATTATAACTTTATTTTATGTAAAAAAAAATATTATAACTTTTAATTAATTTCGATGATACCCTATTTATTTTACAAAAATAAGAATTTGCTTTTTAAATCTGTCAAACTTCCAAATTTGTGAAGTTCAAGATTGTTGTTATATTTTATGGTTTTAATTCAATTAAATTAACAATTTTGACTTTGATTTGATAATGTGTTTAGAAAGTACTGAGAGAAAAAAAGTTGAGAGTAAGAATTGGGAGAGAGCAATGAGAACCGGAGGAAGGATTCAGTGTTGTGGCTGAGGGGCATTTTTATGCTCATATCTCCTTTGACTGAAATAATGACAAAATGTAAAAAAAAAAATAGCTAAAATGATTAAAACTCCTTCATTTTAACTACTATAAATTAAAATCCACGAGTTTTCATCCTAATTCCTAAGGCATGTGACTTTAAGTTTAGGTAAGTAATGACATTTTTTATGTTGCTCTATAGATGAATAATATTAAGGCACCAGCTGCTAATTTAGATGGGAAAGCCCCTCGTTACATTTCATATTAAATAGTAAATAAACAGATTTTAAGTATATATAAGTGAGTATATAATATTATCTATTAAATTAATTTTTTATATCAATGCAAGTGTTCAATTTGTAATGAATTGTATCAGAGCAAATAAATTTTTTTATTAACACGTGAGTTTAAAATTATCTTAATAAAAATTATTACGTCAATAATTGATTCTCTAAGAATAAAGAAGATGGGTATTATAAATCAAATGAGTTTTAAAAATTGTCTTAAGTTTGAATATAAATTATTACATAAATAATAAATTCTTATAAATAATGAGAATAGGCAATACATATTAAGTTAATTTTTTAAATTAAATTAAATTATAACGAGAGTATTATATAATTAAGTGGGGGAGAACGTTGTGTTTTACATAGAATAAATATTAAAAAAAATTTAAATATATAAATAATATTATTTATTAAATTAATTTTTTGAGTTTATAGTAAGCATCAGATATATAATAAGATGCATCCCTTAGCCTTAGTTAAAGGTTCAAACTTTGAGGTTCAGAACAGTTAAATATATATTTTTTTTTTGTGAGAGTTTCAATTCATCTTATTGTGGAAGTATAGATTCGAGCATACAATGAAATATTATTGTTAGAAAATGGAATAAGAGTAATATTTTATATAAAAATTATTTTTATAAATTAATTATATATAAAAAAAAGAAAAGAAAATTGTTGATTGAGAAATTGAGCAGCTACCATGTCTCCTTAAGGTGAAACTTAAAATCAGTCGCTTCATGTCTATTAGAATACCATTCATTTCCGGCCACATGACAAAAAAAGAAAGCCCCACAAAAATGATTATTGCTATTTATTTTTTAATTTAATTTTAGAGTTAAATTATAATTGGGAGGAAGGAGGTATAATAATTATTGGATTGTCTGTCATATATTCTTTGAAGTTCTTCGCAATGAAAGATTAGCAACGTACATATAAATTAATAATTATATGCACAAACTCGTTCCAACAATTTTTTTTAAGGGATAAAAATAATTTTATTATAAAAAATTAACTTAAAATATAATTTTATTTTAATTAAATTTGAAATATTTAATTTAATTTTAATTTATTAATTTTTATCAATAATTTTAATGATAAAAGAGTAAAAGAGTAATTTAAAATAAATTATATTTTAGATATGTGACACAATTTTACTCATTTATTATATTTAAATACATGACACAATTTTATTTATTTATTTATTTAATTTAATATAATTTTTTAAATAAAATTTAATAAAATAACACGTGTTATAATATCATTTACTACATATGATATGTATCATTATATAATTTATTTATATTTTTAACTAATAAAAAATATCTTTAAAAAGGTTTTGTCACTGTTGTTAGAGATCAGTGGCAACCGGCCGCTAAACTCTGATAACAAAAATGATTAAATTTTATATTATAAAATTTCATTCTTCTAATCCACATAATGATTAGGTCATTTTTCTTTAAAAAAATCGAAAGACACAAAAAAAGTGAAAAGAGGCGACGAGGGTGGTGGCTCTCTAACATTTTTTATTGTCTTTCAGTATTTTTTTTTTATCAAAAATGACTTCTCCATTATTTAAATGAGATCAAATTGAGTTAAATAATATAAATTTAGTCTTTTTTTATTGTCCCACTATCACCAAAAAATAGCGACCAGTTGCCTTAGATCACAGATTTTGTTTTTAATTATTAATTATTAATTACTTATTATATTTTATTTTTAAAACTATTTATTAAAATATAAACTAATTACGTGATAACACGTGTCATTTATAATTTATTATATTATAACACGTGTCATTTTATTTTAATTTAATTTTTAAAATTATATTAAATTAAATAAATAAATGATATTGTATCATGTATTTTGAGATAATAAATAAGTGAGATTGTATTATATATTCAAAGTTGGAAGATAAATACTATTTCCTAACAATTTTCATCTAAATTGAATTAAATAATTTAAATTTTTGACATAAATTCAAAGTTATATACAATTGAGGTAAACTGACAATTGTCTATAAAAATATTATTTTCATCTAAATTAAATATTTTAGATTTAATTAGAGTAATCTTGTCAATTACATCAAATTCTTGCGATAAAATTATTCTTATCATTTTTTTTAAACATAAATATAAATGTCATCAAAATTAAGTAACTCTACAGCCTATATAAAAAAAATTTACCAAAAAAAAAAAGAAAAAAAACTTTGATAATAAATAATTAAACAGATCAAATATAAACATATGTGTACAGGAAGAGAGTTTTGTGCACAAAGGTATCAACGTTGTTCATTGTCAAATAATAAATCGAGCTCCATATGATACTAAATTGCTCTTTTAGATCCTCTTCTACCATCAATATCGACCCTTTTGAATAATTTAGCACCAGATATATTTTTTTTTTCAAATGATCAAATTTAAATAAATAAATTTTCAGATATGAAAATAAATATTATTATTATTATTATTATTAAATAATAAAAAAATTATAGGGAGATGAAAATTCAATTCAAATTAAGATCTAAATTGTTAAAAATCGGATCCACATTATTTTTATTATTTTTATTTATTTGAGATTTTAATATCATTCTCTTTCACAAGTCACAAGAAAAGTCCCTATAAGTTATGTCATATAAAAGAATCAATGTGATAATTAAAAAAATAATTAGTAAAAATACTTGAGGTTACAAGATTTTACAACAAATTTTTTTTTTCACCTCTTGGTTTTTAATAAATCCTTATTTTTTATTTCATTTAAAAAAATTTCCTATTTTATTTTATTTTACTTTAGGAACCTTTTATTTAATCCTAGACACTTACATAAAAATTTAGTCCCAAAATTATATGAATTTTAAGTATAATATTTTTCTTTTATGCTCCTTGCCTTGAAAGTGCACACAACATATATAGGAATTTGCATATATATTACTTTAAAAATGATATACTAAATTTGTTATTTTAAAATAATATATTAAATAACTATTAAATGGTAAAATAATATTACAAATAATTTTAAAAATTGTATCATTTCAATATCTAATAATTATTTAACATATTAAATTAAGATGAAAAAATTAAATATTATTTAAAAAATATAGTATTACTTAAGAGATTTTGGTCGGATATTATTATTAAAATTGAAGAAAAAACTGAAAAGAGTAAAGAAGAAACGGACCTAAAGTAAAAGACAATGTGAGAGTGATTTTTTTTTCTTTTTTCACGGTTGAAGTTGAAGAAATCAAATATTAAACCAAAAATACAAAATTTATTAGAATTTAGTTAAAAATATTTATTTTTGATTAATTTATTTTCGATTAAGTTAACTCGAACGATGAAGATTGATAGTGTGAAGTACAATATACGTGAATGCGTTTTGCACTTACGATTACTAGAATTTGAATAAAAATAAAAATAAGAGTTAATGTTTAGTGGTTGTGATTTTTTATTCTCATTCAAATATTTAATGTAAAAATATTGAAACAAAAACATAATATTGAAAATATTATTCATTTGATTTAAATCCATCACTATAGTTTAAGACTTTATTACATAACTTTTAAAAAAAATTATCCGTTAAAATATTATCATATTCAATCTTTTGTTTGTGTTATTTATTTATTTGTTAAAAAAAAGTGTTTCAAAGAAGAAATTCTACATTATAATTTGTTGAAATTATGGTAACGAGTATTTATGTTAATAATTTAGTAACTAAGAATTGATACTATATATATTTTTATTTTAATAAGGTCTCAAATTCAAACTCTATATATATATATATTTTTATTTTAATAAAGTTTCAAATTCAAACTCTATATATATATAAAAAAGTTTATGATCACAAATAAATTGACAGTTGTGTGACAACAACTTAGGTCCTAAAGCAACAAAAAATATTTTTGGCAGGGGCCCTAAATTGATTTTGTACAATTATTCTTTACAATCTACCAAACAACCTGTGTTATAGACCCAAAATATTTTGTAGGGTCCATTATAATTTTTTTAAAAACAAATTAATATAAGGTTGTATATGTGTACACTATTTTGGATTTTATGACCATTTATCTTTCTTTTGTGTTTTTTTTTTTTAAATTTATTTTCATATATGATTAATTTAAAAACATAGTATTCAATTATTGATCATGGAGTTCTAAAGAGAGAGTTAGGTTGATTTTGGTGTTTTTTAATAGATCTATAGACAGTTAGTATGATTTTATTTTTTCTTTTATGGGTTTAAAAGAGTTTTTTTAAGGAATAAATATAATTTTATCTCAAAAGTTTGGTTTAACATACAACTTTATTTTAGTTAAATTTGAAATACAAAATTTTATTATAATCCATTAGTTTTTGTGTTAATTTAAATGGGATATACTCTTTTGTAATTTAAATTACTTGTTTGTCATATATCACAGGACACGTGGCAAAATATTATTCATTCACTCTTTTTTAATATGTGACACAATCTTATTCATTTATTTAATACAATCTAATAAAATAAAATAATTTATAATATAATTATCATAATTAGGTATTGGAACATTTAATATTATGTTAAAAAAAATATAGTGTAGTATTTAATATTTGCACCTTATTAGAACTCTTATTTGAATTTTTAATATTTATTTAATTAAATAAATATAACACAATATATTTAAAATATATGTTCAACTTAAATTAATATACAATCAAAATTCCTAAGTTATTTTTACTAACTAGTATGATTTATAAATATAATAATCAAATATAATTTAGTATAATTAGACATCAATAATTAGATTATATTTTAATATAATATTTTAGAAATTAATTAAATTAAACAAAGAAATTAAAAGTGGCAATTGGCCATTGGTTTGACTGTGGTCGACAGTCGCTACTGGTGAACGGTATCGAATTGACTTAATTTGAAACTGTCAAACTTTAAATTTCTTAATCTACGAAATGATTTTTTTTTTGTTAACGAATCATCAAATGTGTTAAAAGTTGAGAGAATGGTAGTAACCACCATAACATCGCTGTCAAATAGCAGTGAGTGGAGATACATTACCGCCACCATCAGATAAATTATTGACCAACAACTTTAATGGTGGTGGCGATTAACTACTCATCGTCATTTGACAACAATGTTATAGTAGCCTCCATATTCTCTTTACTTTTGAGACCTCTCAATGGTCTATTGATGAAAAAATCATATTATCTAGTAAATTACAAAATTTTAAATTTGGTGATAGCAATTTTAAGTCAATATGGCACTAGTCATCATCGATCGGTTGATGGCGACGACTACTGATTATTAGGGGCAACTACCTTTTTTAAAGCATTTTTTAGACACTAGCTTAAATTTAAATATGTAATTGACTAAAATACTCTTATTCAGTGAGTGGAGATACATTGCTGCCACCATTAGATAAATCATTGACCAACGACTTTAATGGTGGTGGCGATTAACGACTCATCGTCATTTGACAGCAATGTTATAGTAGCCTCCATATTCTCTTTACTTTTGAGATCTCTCAGTGGTCTGTTGATAAAAAAATCATACTATCTCATAAATTATAAAATTTTAAATTTAATGATATCAAATTGAGTCAATATGGCACCAGTCACCATCGATTGGTTGACAGCGACAACTACTAATTATCAGGGGCAATTACACTTTTTTAGGCATTTTTCACTAGTTTAAATTTAAATATGTAATTGACTAAAATACTCTTATTCAGTGAGTGGAGATACATGGCCACCACTATCAGATAAATCATTGACCAACGACTTTAATAGTGGTGGCGATTAACTACTCATCGTCATTTGACAGCAATGTTATAGTAGCCTCCATATTCTCTTTACTTTTAAGGCATTTCGGTGGTTTGTTGATGAAAAAATCTTACTATCTCGTAAATTACAAAATTTTAAATTTGGTGATATCAATTTTGAGTCAATATGGCACCAATCACCATCGATCAGTTGACGGCGACAACTAAATTATCAGGGGCAACTACCATTTTTTAGACACTAGTTTAAATTTAAATATATAATTGACTAAAATATTCTTATTCCCATTTAAATTAACATATTATAACAAACTTGAGTAATTTAGATTTAATTAGGACAAAGTTATTAATTAGACTAAACTCTTAAAGTGAAATGTCTTTATTCATTTTTGTAATGTCAAAAGCTCTATTGATGCATGTGATGGAAGAGGGCGACGGCTCTATTTTAGGTCCGGACATATCTGTCTATATTATTTATATATATTTTAAGATATTATGATTATCCCTTAATATATATATATATATATAATTACTGGTAATATTATTCTATTATTAGATAAAAGTATAAAGGCAAGATTATTATTATTTTTTTAAAAAGAGTGTTTTTTTTTCAAGATTCATTAATTTGGAATTGATTATGTAACATGTTATTCATATCTATCCAAAAGCTTTACTTAAGAATATGAAATTGATTATGAAGAAACTTTTACCTCAGTTGCTAGACTTACTTTTGTTCAAAGTTTATTGGTTGTTGCTGCAGTTCGTAGTTGGACATTATTCTAGATGGATGTAAAAAATACTTTCCTCAATTGTGATCTCACTGAAGAAGTGTATATAAAGTTTCCTCTTGGTTATCCACATCCTCTAGGTAAAGTGTGTAAACTTCGTCGTGCTCTGTATGATCTTAAACAAACTCCACGTACATAGTTTGCAAAGTTTAGTGGGTTATTATTCAGTATGATTTTCAGTCTAGTCCTTATAACTTAGCTCTTTTTGTCCGCAAGACAACACAAGGTTGTGTTCTCATTCTTATCTATGTTGATGATATGAATATCACGGGTGATGATCTTCTTGGTATTTCCACTCTCAAGAATTTTCTTCAGCAACACTTTGAAATGAAAAGATCTTGACAACTTTAATTATTTCTTTGGTCTTGAAGTACTATCCGACTCTACTAGGTATTATCTTTCTCAGGCTAAATATGCATCCAATCTACTTGCTAAAGCTAGGTTGACAGACAGTAAGACTGCCTTCGCTCATCTCGAGCCTAATGCCAAACTCCTATCCTCTTATGGTAATATTCTCAATGATGCTATCATTTATCGTCAATTGGTTGGTAGTTTGGTCTACCTTACAATTACTCGCCCAGACATTGTTCATGCTGTTCATGTTGTCAGTCAGTTTATGTCACGCCCCAGACCCAAAAGATCCGACACACGACATCACTTACATTCATTCACTGCATGTGCACTCATAAATAATATTACACAAAATTTTCAACTTTCCTTCAACACAGAAATCCTTAGCAAGTTGCTAGTAAGTTCAACACTAAAATCAACCCATAACTTAACATATAAATATAAACTTCTCTGGACCATATTTAAACAATCATTTCAATTTCTTTCAGAATTATAACAATTGAATTATGACTGGGACAATTAATAAACCAGAGATACGCAGAGTTTTCTCAGAGATTAACACTCTACTACGTCACCAGTAGCAACTTTGTTACCGGAAGCCCAAAATATATTCATTGCAAATTCTTACTTGAAATCAACTAGTAACCACACTTTGAAAACTTAAATCAAATCCAGCCACACACAATGAAATAATACATAAGTATTTATTCAATAGGGACAAACCAAATGTCCTATCCCACGTGTCCCCAAATGAAACACACAACAACCTAGCAACTTAGGGAACCCAAGGAACAGCAGAAGCCTTGCCAAATCCGCTAAGCACACATGTACCTTATTTACCTGAAATCACCATAAACTATAATGAGTATAAAACTCAGTAAGCATACTAGTTTTTCATATATCAAATACAAATACATATATGTACACAATGCATATGTATGATATGCTGTGATCAATCAAAATCATAATCTTATCAAATCACATATCATGTAAGCGCTTACATATTCTTTCAAAACACATAATAGTAATACCATCACTCAACTACTACTTAGTAGGACTTACATATCACATATCACATAATGAGCCAAATGTCACTCGTAGGTGACATACCGTATGAGAGGAATAGTACAAGTGAGGTCTTGAATAACACATATATAATGCTTATGCCCGAAGGTAAAAGCCAAACCCTCACCCTGATCATCGGTGAGTCCTCTCACATGCACCAATACGCCACCACACGAATGTGATGACTCACTCTTCCTTTAGGTACCAATAGGATCCTCCCTACATACGGAACACATAACATATACCCATCCCAAAGGAAAGGCCACACATAAAGGCTCCACAAATCACATAAAATGCCTACTAAGTTAACAGTGAGTTCAAGTACCCTCAAAATACAAAATATTTCTCATGGACATATTACACTTCAAAAGCTTTCTTTATTAAACACATCTTATTTTGAAAGCTCACTTACAAAAACACATGTATGTCCATGCTCAATGTCAATGCTCACATTCAGAAACATATATTCACATTTCATATCAAAATATACTTTGACATAACATAAACATATTCTTAACCCATTTGCAAAATCATACAAAACAATTACTATGTTTATTGTGATTTCAGTAAAAAGTCTAGTATACTTACCTCTTAACACTTTCAGCTACAAGGCTTAAATCTCCTTAACCTATCAATGGAGATTAATCCTTTCATAAGCCTCAAAATTCACACAAAATACTTTAAATAGCTTACAAAATTATACACAATGCATTTATCACATCAAATTGGTCTAAATATTTGGTTTCTCAAAACCTGTCATTCTGACCACTTACACTTAACAAAAATTTCTAATACATCAAATGATGTCCAATTACTCCAAAATCAGAATATACCATTCTTGACTCATATATCCTTCTTATATATGAATATTATATCAAATTTCCTACACAATCCATTCCATACACACCATCGAATCCAAACTACAAACCTGACAGGATCAAGATACTTACTGAACAGTATTCAATCTCCCAATTTTATAAAATCATATACTAACTCAAAAATTATAAAACTATCACATAATTACTCTTAACACATATCTCAGTCCATGATAAATATTTCACTTCCAAATCACTGCCAAAAGTATTTTAAAACTATTTTATTCTATAACTTTAAAAATCTGTTAATCAAATATTGCAATGAGCTGATACACTTTAGAAATTCATAACACTTCAACCACATTGATCTAAATTCTCAATTCCGAGTATATCATATTAGACATATAAAATTTTCATATTCCACAAATTCATAATTTTTTAAGATCATTCAGTAGGACAAAAATTATGTTTCACTGTACTATACTGTTTACACAGGAAATTTCTAGAATTTCAGGGTCATTTTGGTAAATTCACTATAAATTCAATTTCCAGAATTTTCAATCGATTCAAAGTCTCAAATGATCCTTAACATGTCTAATTTCATATACTCAAAATTCAAAACCAGAATCGAATCACAACATTTTATAAAATTCCTAGATCAAGAGGTTATCCAGCAGAAATTCCACAATTCATCATGATTTATCAAACTATCTTATAGATCATCATCAATTCTCATATGATCTTACGAAATACACAACAAATCCTCAATTATACATATTTTCAGAAATCAAAACTTAAAGGAATTAACTTAATTAATACCAATAAATTGAGAAATACGTATGATATACCTCTTGAAATTCAAAATTCCAATTTCTTCTTCTTTTTCTTCTTCTTCTTCTCTTTCTCTCTCCTTTATTTCTCTCTTCTCTCTCTAAAAATGGGTAGCTCGACCAAAATGAGAGAATTAGGATTTTTAAAAGTGTATTTTTATACTAAGTGGTTAATTTTTGGTATTTACGAATTTGCCCCCAAAACTTTCAAAGTATAACAATTTGGTCCCTAAAATAAATCTAAAGTCATACAAATAAACTCAATACTAATCGTATATCCTTAACCTATAAAATATTACTAATAACAATATATAATTCAAGTATCACCAACATACAAATAAAATACGTATATTTATACATATATAAATACTTATTCTTACCAGTCGTGGATACTGGTTACTACAGTTTATGACCGCTCATCGTACCTCCCATTATGCAGCAGTTTTTTATATCCTATGTTATCTAAAAGATACACTTTTTTATGGTTTCTATTTTTCGGCTCACTCTTTTCTTGTGTTACGAGCTTATGCTAATGCGGATTAAGCGAGTGATCCTACGGATTGACGATCAATTATTGAATTTTATCTTTTCTTGGGTAATTCTCTTTTTTCATGAAAAAATAAGAAATAGACAGCCACTACTCGCTCGAGTATTGAAACTGAATACCGTACTCTTGCAGATACTACTCAAGAAATTATCTGACTCTGCTGACTTTTTGAAGATATGGATATTTCTCACATTGGGGCTACACCTCTTTATTGTGACAGTCAAAGTGCTATCCAAATTGCCTACAATGATGTGTTTCATGAGCGGATTAAACATATTGAAATAGATTGTTATTTTGTTCAGCAACACGTTTCTCAAGGCACTATCATACTCCATTCTATCTCATATGAGGAGTAACCTGCTGATATATTTATAAAATCTTTACTTCCGTGCTATTTTCATGCTCTAGTCTCCAAACTCAAATTTGTTTCCACTGCGCTATCTTTGGTTTGAGGAGGAGTATTAAAGAATAATTTTAAAAATATTCTAAAATAATTTTGAAATAATTCCTTTATACTTTCCTATTATATATACATGTTATTAGTATAAAATATTATTTTTTTATGTATGTTATTTTTTTATTTTATAATAAAGTTATAACCTATATAAAAATTCCATTGTACAGTTTACATTTACAATAAAATATATTCTCTTTACATTTCTCACAAGTTCATCGTATGATACTATTAAAAAATATGTTTACAACAAAAATACAATAAATTATATAAATTATAGAGAAAATAAATAGAAGTAGAAGATGCATTTTCTTCATTATTTAGCTTATTTTTATAGTGTTGTTGTACTTTAGTTGCTTTTAAAAATAGAATATGTCAAGAGTAGGATATGTCATTGTAGGAGTATGATTTATTTTAATATTAGAATTCCTTTAAAGATTACGATATATTATTCAAAATTCAAGAGAGAACAAACCAAAAAAAATGAAGAAAAAAAGGAAGAAGAAGTAAATTTAATGAAAATACTAACAAATTTACTCTCTCTCTCTATATATATATCCATTATCTATATACAACTCACAGAGAAAATAAAAAATAATAATAATATTTGTCATAGATTTATTTTAGTAGTTACTATATTTCTCAATTAATACTAAAATCCAAATTTAAATATTCCCTTCTTTAAATGAAATGTTTATATATACCCATAAAGAGGGATGCACCTTCAAATTTGCTTGCTCTAGCATCTTTATATTCAGCATCTCTACAATTTAATTCATGTTAAATTGATAGCCCCATATTACTTAGACTTTGTTTTTCCTTTTTGTTCCTTTAGAATTTCTTATGGTATTTTTTTTTAAACAAAAAAAAAAAAGAAATATGTTCAAAAGCCAGCATTACTTTTTTGACCTCAAATAATTTTCTTTCTTCCAAGCATATTGGTGAATGATGATGATGATTTTTACTTAAAAAAAAAAAAGTGTAATGTGAAGGCCCAGAGTGATTTTTACCTTTTGTACAAAACTGCCATTATCCAATCCACCCATTGCAAGAGGAAAGGAGAGAGAGAGAAGTTTTCAATAATTTTGATGGATTTTTCTTATTCTTTTTCCCTTTTTTTTGTTTTATATTCATATAATGCAAGTGTTATTTGATTCAATCAGTTGAAAATATATAAGAGATTACATATCAAAATATAGAGGTATTTAATTTACATTTATAAAATAATAAGTTTTCTTCTTGAAAAGAGAAAAGAATATTAAACCCCTAATATTTTAAAAAATGAATATATAAATTTTAATGATTTTGAACATTTCATCAATACTCTTATTATATAATAATTTTTATTTAGTTTAACAATAAAAAAAAATTTATATATCAATTTCTTTAAAATTTTAAAAATTCAAATGTTATTTTTTTGTTTGTTAAAATAGACAAAAATCATTACTTAATAAGAATGTAAATAAAATTTTTAAAATCATTAAAATATATATATCACTTTTCTAAAGTATTAATAGTTTAAATATCTTTTTCCTTTTAAAAATTATCGTCTTTTTTGATAAAAAAATTTAAAAATGCGTTATTTTTTATAAGAACATATGAAAAAAAAATAATAATATTTTAAATAAAATATATTCAAAACGACGTCATTTTGAAAACATTATACGAAACAAATTCTCTGGGCATAATAAGCTATTACAATAAACAACCATGAGCATACATTTACAACGTACTAAAACAAGTACTCAAACTACTTCATGTATATGTAATAGCTGAATGGTCAGTAGAATTCAATTTCTTTTCAAAAAAAAAAAGAAAAAAAAGAGTACCAGTTTCACTTTCACTGAATCAAACAAATTCAGAGGCATCAGAAATTTACAGTTTTTTTTTTTTTTAAAAAAAAATCCTCATCTTCCCAAACAGTTATACTGAGTAATTACCAAAAGTAGCCCAACATTTCTCAGAACTAATACTTTGATGATTTTTTTGCCACATTTACACAAACAGTATCATATCCAAGATTTTTGTGAGTCAAATGAGCTCTTTTAGTGTTAGAACTCAAATTGTTTTTTTTTTTTTAATTTTCTTTCATTTTATTATTAAATTATTATCATTTGTTGCCAAGAACATGCTTTAAAACTTTACAATTAATTACAACAATTTTGAAAAATGTACCAACTAATTGCACGTTAAGAATTATTATTGTGATTAGGAAATTGACTAATTTGATTTATAATTAAGGGTTATGCTCTGGACATGTGAGTGACAATGGGTTGTTATTCTTACTCCTAAATTTAAAAATAAGAGAAAAGTTTGATTTATGTACATTCTCTCTCTCTCTCTCTAACTTTTTCATTCTATATAAAGTTATTATCATAAAGAGTATAAGGTAAGATTTAATTATAAAACAATTCACGTATTTTAAAAATTAACATTAATATTTAAATATTTAATAAAATATGCACATATACTTTATTATTAAAAATATTTTATTAAAATTAATAAATTTGAGGATAATAAAATTATTTTACCTTTTAAATTTCTTTTAAAAAAATAAAAATAAAAATTATTTTTAAAAATTATTTTCAACCTAATATGGCCATCTTAGCAACAACAGCTTGAGGCCGTGGCAACAACAATCTTAGGCCGTGACAACGACCTAATCTAGTTATTGGCAAATTACTTTTTTTTAAAATTTTTTGCTTTTTTAGAAAATGTTGTCTAAAAAATAAAAAATTATTTTAAATTTTTTTTATCAAGTCGCCAGTAGCAATCACTAGTGAAATATATATATATTTTAGAAAGGATTTTTTTTAAAAAATAAAAAATTATTTAAAATTCTTTTTTGCCTAATTTGGTTAGAGCAGGCCAGATTAGGCTGCTGACAACAACAACCAATCAAGGCCAATGCGGGTGGCTTGAGGCAATGGCAACAGCCAAATCAAGCCGCTGCAACAACGGCCTTAGGTCATGACAATAGCCAGATCAAGTTATTGCCATGGCAGCAGCTAGATCAAGTTATTGCCATGGTAGCGGCCAGATTAGGCCATTGCCATGGCTTGATTTGGCCATTGACAGATCACTTTTTAAATTTTTTTGATTATTTTTAGAAAATGTTATTTTTTACTTTTTAATAAAAACAATAATAAAATTTTTCAAATTTTTTGTTTTTTTATTTTATTTTCACTTTTTTAAAAAGATTTATTTATTTTATTATTGTTGTTGTTATTATTATTATTATTATTATTATTTATAGGTTATTATTTAGATAAAAATTAAAAATCTGAAAGAGTTATTTAATTATTTGAGGCACATTTATAGAGAATCTATTAATTTAACAAAATATTCATAACGTTGAGGCATCCTTACATATTTTGTTATATGTTTAAGTGTTAATGTCATTTTTTCAAATACGTGATTTTTTTTATAATTAGGCCTTATCTTATGGGTATTTATGATAATAATTCTTTTATATTTTAATTTTTTTTGTTATATATTTTAAGTTTTTATTTGCATATTAAAATATAATATATAAATTAACATATATAACACAAATTTTGAAACATGTAATAAATGAAACATTTCGAAACATACCCGCGAAAGAAATAAAAAAAAATCTTACCACCATATAATAAATATACATCGCATTATTTAAATAAATTTGGTGAAATTTATTCGATAATTTTTAATATTTTTTTCGGTATATATAATATAAGTGAAGAATAATGTTACACATTTTAAATTATATTTCAAAATTTGGATCTCAAATAAAATATGAAACAATTATTAGGTGAAAAAATAGTATAATGAATAATTTTAAAAATTAACCATCTAATAATTATTTGACACTTTATTTGAGATTTAAAATTTAAATTTAAATTTGGGATGCTTAATATTATTGTATAAGTGAACTGTTTTAAAATAATAAATTAGTTGTAATTATGTCAATTTTTATTTTTACATTAATATTATTTACATCTCTTAATATTTTATATTTACCATAATTTTATCAACCTCATACAAAAAAAAATATTGATTTATTTTTTTTTAAAGCAAAAACTTGATTGATTTAAAAATAACAAAAGGACACAATCTTGCTAACACTTTGTTTTGAAGGGGCAAATTGATGCATGGGATGTTAACGCTGTCACTCTGTGAGGTTTACACAAATTATATTTTAACGATAATTTTGATTTTAATTATATTGTTACTTTTTTTTTAATTTAATCTAAAGAATGAAGAATGAGGGTATTTTCGTTTTTTAAATTAAATAGAGGAATAATAATATAATTAAAACTAAACTGTTATTAAAATGTAATTTATGTAAATATCAGGGTTAGCAGTGTTATATACCCATGTAGTATCGATCTCAAGTCCTCAAAAAGTTGAAAGTAACTACAAACAGAAAACATTTGACTGAGACAGCAACAGAACAGTTGAGTTCAAACTACTTTAGTTTGTCTCGTAAGAAGCGAAGCCAACTATCCCATGTCCATGTCTATATCCGTCTCTGGCCATATGATGTGTCCTGTGTTTCTGTAGCTGGTAAAAAGCCTCCCCCTCCCTATATAAAGTAACCATCTTCCCATTTCTCTCTTTCTACTTTAAGACTCTGACTCGTTCGGTGACTGTGACCGGCACAGAGTCAGTCTCTCTTTCTTCAGCTTTTTAAATTTTTTTTTCTCCTCCATTATTTTTATTATTTATTTAATTTTTTCTCTGTCTTTCACAGACTGTGTATTTAATATTTTTTTCCCTCGCTGGCATGGGCCAGCATCATCAGTGTCAGGTTCTTGCTTTTCACTTCCTCTTTTACCATTTCATAAACTAAACCATACCCATTTCTCTTTTTCTTTTTCCCCAGTTCTCTAGCTATTTAGAATCACAAACTCTAATGATGATGACCCACATTACCACAACGAATGGACTCTAAGTAATCACTATGGAACTGGGTTCAGGCTCTTTGACCGAGTCAGGTGGTGGCGGTGGCTCATCTTCTCCAATCAACTCGTCATCTGAGTCATTATCATCGTCATCATCGATCAATGGTTTGAAGTTTGGCCAAAAAATATATTTTGAGGATGCGGGTGCATCGGGGGCTCCAATCAGGGCATTCGGATCCGGGTCCGGTTCAGCGAGGAGGGTCAGGGGTGGAGGTAATGGTGGCGGGGGAGTGGTGGCAAGTGGGCAGCCGCCGAGGTGCCAAGTGGAGGGATGCAAAGTTGATCTGAGTGATGCTAAGGCTTACTATTCTAGGCATAAAGTTTGTGGCATGCACTCCAAGTCTCCTGTTGTCATTGTTGCTGGACTTGAGCAGAGGTTTTGCCAACAGTGTAGCAGGTTAGCTCGACTTTTGCTTTATTATTTTTTTTCTTCATTTTGATTTGATGGAGAATGCTAACTTTAATTTCTTGCGAGTTTTTTTTTTCTCTTCATCTCACTCTCTTTCTAGTTAAGTTAGCAACAAACTTGTTAAATCTACCGGGGAGGTATAAGAATCATAACGTTCAAATCTCGCTCACATCGAGAAGGGGTTTGGTTGATATTTCATGTAATAACTTAGCTGCCTTAGTTTTTGGTTCATACCTGGATACATTTTTGGTTAGTTTTGTGTTATGTTCTCTAGTTTGTAGATTGAAGTTTGCAAGTAAGCTATGTAAATTTTTAATAATTTTCTGATGGTTACCTGCTGTTTGTCTTGTGTTTTATGGGTTTCATTTATCTTTTGAGTAAGTTGGCTGATTTTGATTTGGTTCAGGTTATCTAGTTAGGTGCTTTACATTATTGAGTTTCCTTTTAAATTTAATGAAGGTGGGTATAGATAAATGTTCTTGGGACATGGTTACTTGTTCTTTTGTGTTTGGAAGTTTTATGATTTAGTTGATACTGAGGAAGGCTTTGTTCTTGTCCTTGGTAAATTTTTTTTTTTGGTTGGTAGATAATAATTTGGCTCTTGTAGTTTGTCTTCTGCTTCGGATTTTTTTGTGGTTTTGAAAATGGTATCATAGAATAGAAAATCTTTGTATATGGGTATGCGGCTTCTGTGTGTTTGTCATGTTCATGATATGTTGATTTGGTTTTAGGAATCCGATTATGCCATTTATGATTTAGGCGCGCAGATTTTCTTTCCTTCTGATCAAAAGCTTGTCTTGTGAAGGCTATTTGAAATCCTTGATGCGTGTTTCATTAGTACCGGCATTTCTTGCAATAAAAAGTCCCATGTTTTCTGGAGAATGCAGAAATCAAAGCAATGAGCACAAGGATGTTAGGCTAACATAAATGATAGAAAAATGCTTTCATGTCAAATAAGAATGATGAGAATAATTGTTTCCAGGAGTTTTTAGATTTTTGTTTCCCTAATTTATTAATACTTAACTTTGAGAACATGTTCACTTTGAGAATGCAGCGATACTGCTAGGTTCTCATTAATTTGTGGCAACTGATTATCTTCATCATTGGAGTATTAAAAGAAATACAAAAAAGAAGAGTTCCCTTATAGGTTATTTCAGGCTACTACAGGCCCCTGATTTTAAAACTATGATATTTACTTAAGTTTTCTTTTTTGGCTCCTTACTGTCATGTTGAGGTTTATTTGTGCAGAAATAATAGGTGCTGGTGTTTTTATTTATCTAGTAAACTTAAATGCTTCTTTGGTGCTCAGATTTCATCTGCTTCCGGAGTTTGACCAAGGAAAACGAAGTTGCCGCAGGCGCCTGGCTGGCCATAATGAGCGCCGGAGGAAGCCACCACCTGGATCATTATTGGCCACTCGCTACGGCAGGCTCTCTTCATCTGTAATTGGTCAGACATCATGAGTACAAATTCATTTTCAAAACCAACAGTTTTCTTTTACAATTATCATTAGAAGCATACAATCATATGTAAAACTTCTTTCAGCTTTACAATTCTCGTAAAAAAAGGTTCTATTGTTCCATGCAATAACAGAGAACAGCAGCATACGTGGAGGATTTCTGTTAGACTTCAGTGCATATCAAAGGGTTGCGGTGAGGGATGGGTGGCCGGTGACAAGAGACTCTGAGCAGGTGCCCAGTAATCAAACCACCTTCACAGCAAGGCATCTTGAGCATCCACTGTGGCACAACCACTCTGAAAATCCTCCACCTGATCTTTACCTTCAGTGTTCAACAAGTGGGACCGGTTTTTCTAGTCCTGGAATTCCTTCTGGAGAATGCTTCACAGGAGTTGCTGACTCAAGTTGTGCTCTCTCTCTTCTGTCAAATCAACCATGGGGCTCTAGGAACCGAGCATCAGGTCTCGGGGTGGGCGACTGGATGCATGTCGAAAGCAAACCAGCATCGCCTCGTGGTACAGCTATTAACCAGTATCCGAACATGTCATGGGATTTCAAGGGCAATGAAGCCGGTAGCAGTTCACACCTGATGCCCTCTGAACTGGGTTTAGGTCCTTCTTCAGAGCCTGTTAACAGTCAGTTTCCCATTGGGCTCGAGTTGTCTCAACGGAGTAGTAAGAACTATTTGGAACTCGAGCATTCCAGGGAATACAATGACTTCACCCAGCAGATGCATTGGACCCTTTAGGTGCCACGTTTGTGCCGGGTTCTTCTGGAACTTGGGCGCACGTGGACTTATGGTGACTCCACTTAGCAGAACAGATGCATCAATCACTTTCCCATTTTGTGTTTGTTTTTGTGATCTGGAATATTTTCTTGCAATATGTAGAAATGTGACCTTGTCTTTTGTATTTGTTGGGATAATACCAAGACTGACTCTAGTTTTGTGTATTCCAAAGATTGCAAAATGCTGTAATGCAGTATTTTAGCTACTTCTATCCAACTGGAAGTTACCTCGTGTTTATGAACTAGTGATTAGCTACTGTTTGTTATGTTTAATGATAATGGCAGGAGCACTGACTTGCCGTAAAGCATATTTTGTTATGATGACCGAGAGTTTCACACTCCTGGAAAAAATGAGGTTCATTCTTCAGGTTCTCTATTCCCGGGATTGGTAATTTAAGGCCCCAAGTACTGTCTATTTCCTCTCCCTTTATGTAGTTAGCTCATTTCCAGAGCTGTCGAAATTTACAGTGTTTATTTTCTTTAATTTGCTTCCTTCCCGTGGAATTTATGGGAACTGTGAGCAGAGCCAACTAAGAAAGATTGAAAGAAACAAGGAAGCAATGGTGCTAAAAGCAAATCTAACCAAGTGCATGCCAAATTGCATATTTGTTGTTTAGAATTACTGAATTCTTAAATACACATTTTGTTTAATAATATGAATTTTCAATTAACTTGAAATTCAATGATAGATTTTCCAGAATTCAGTACAATGGAGAGATTATTGAACTAAATGAAGCCATTTTCAAGGCCAAAATCTTACATCCAAAGTCCCGACTCTAACGTACTCAGAAGAAGCTAAAATGATGTAAGATCTGTTTGCTATAATTCAATTTGGAATATGAAACAACATTTGTTATATATCTCATTTACAAGTGATCTGTTGTGCGGTGACATCAAAATCTTCCCGAACATAAACATCTATCTTGATCAAGAAACAAAGAAATTGCCGTATGTCAATACAGAGATAAGAAATTGTTGTATGTTAACATTTGTATGCTGTAGTTTTCATCCTGGATGGCAATCTCTGATCCAATTAATTTGAACTTGATGCTCTTCTGCTTTTGGATCATGCTGACTCTAAAAAGCAGCCTAAGCACCAAAAGTCAAAAACTCACATTGAAAAGAATGAAAGAAGTATATGCATCAATCTCCTGCTGGGTCCAAGCTAAAAGCTATCGCATGCGTGCTGCAAGACTTCCAACCTTTTTGCAGCTGAACAAACAGGCTGAATTAGTGAAATCTAGTGGTCATCTTCACTAATTCCAGGACAGTTGGATGAGAGTGCTTCCGCTGATTCTTACTGAATGAAAGAAGCACTCTAAAATTGGATGAGAGAGCTGCAAGACTTCCAACCATTTTGCTCCTTAACAAACAGGCTAAATTAGAGAACTCTAGTGGTCATCTTCACTAATTCCAGGGCAGTTGGATGAGAGTGCTTCCGCTGATTCATACTGAATTAAATAGCATGTTCATGCATAAAAAATCGAGACAGTTAGTCTTTGAGTTTTGATTGATGTACTAGTATTTCGGATTTGAAATCCCAACAAAATCTTATCGGTGGTTTTAAGAAGCATGAATATACCATCCATACCTGAACTCCAGAGAATAGGCAGTAATGATATTCAACTCTCAGTTTCAACAACACATCTTGCAAATCCTGCATCAATTGACAGTGATATCATCATCCCCCTGGGACTTCCAAAAGTATATACAATACAACTTTTTCAAGTTATGAACATAAAACAGTACTTGGCTGTTGACACGGTGAAGATATATGACTATCTCAGTAATATTCAGCTACACTAACCAATAGAAGTGATGTGATGCTATGAGATATTTTGCTCAAATGGCATGTTCCACTATAACCTCAATTAATCAAAGCGTCAACCAAATACTTGAAATTTGGTTTGAAGGGGTTGCATTGAGAGCCTTTCTTATGCATGTCTTTAACTCAAATTTCAGCCGACCTCACAGGCATAGGCCATAATAACTGAGAATGCAAAGAAGAAGAACTAACCATCTTTTCTAGTAAGAACCAAATTTGTATCTTCGGAAAGAAAAGAAGATTTAACGATGTCCTAAAAGTCCGAAAATCAATACAAAAGCAGTTTTGCTGCCAAGAAACAAGCAGCAGTTAAGGGGTCAACCCATAACCAATAAGAAACACCTTATCTATGCCAAGCAAAAAAAAACATGAACTTCTGATTTGCTCACACATACACACACAGCATTTTCAAAGGTAAGGAGAATTTTCAGAGTGAAATTCCTTTATGCCACTTTTTTGAGGAAAAATTACCACATCGAGAGGAAAATATTTGCTGTCAAATGACGGAATCACTTGGAAATTGTGTAACTATGAACATGCTTGTCCTGTTATTTATCTTACACATACCGGAAAACAAGATCAATCAATGATTATTATGAAGTATGCTTCTTACAATCATATTCAGCCAGATTCACCGGCAAGCAACAGGATCCAGCAATAAGGCATAATAACATAAATGTTATTATTGGCCATAATCCATGTTCATTTATAGGTTATTTTTTCAATTTAGAAGAAGTAAGCAAACCTAGATGAGAATATAGGAGAAGTGAATAACCAAAATGCATCCAAAGCTAATATACAATCAGAAGATCATCGGCAAGAAGCTTAATTTAAATCTATTCCTCACTCAAATTACTCTCTAACCTGATGCACAAACAGCCAAAACTAGCTAAAACTGACCAATATATATGACAAAAACAATGCCAAAGAACATACCTCTTCTGTTATTTCTTCCTCTTCCTCTTCTTCTTGTACACCTTCCTCATCGTCCTCCTTCCTCTCCGGCACCACTTCTTTGTTCTCCAACTGATCAAGAGCTGCCTTTGCCTTATTGAAATTTATGATCACTCTCCGACTTCGCCATTGTGACTTTTGCCAGGACCCAAACTCTTCCATCAAATCCTCCTCCTTCCCCCTCTTCCTCTCACCCTCAATCGCCTCTCTCTTTCTCTTCTCCTTATAAGGATCCTTGTGGCTCGCGACCTTCGAATCTTGAGCCCCACGGGCTCCGCCCTTCCTACACCGTCCTTACCAAGGGATGAACCGGGTGTGTAACCCATTTGCTTTAACAACTTGAACCCGATGTTAGACTGTGGAATTGGAGCCTCTATTCTTGCTAAGGTTTGTTCATCCTCTTCTTGTTGCTTTCTCTCCTTTTCAATTTTCCGCTTTTCATGCCAGTTGACAGCTTTTGACTTCTTTTCCGAAGATTGAATAACTGGTGTGCTGTTTGAAATCTGCAGAGAATTGAGACAAGTATTACTCTATGCTTAGTTGCTTAAAAAGTAAACCAAAAATTCATACATTAAAACTCCATATATGTAATATACAAAACAAAACATGGCTGCAAAAGTCTTGTATGGGCCAGTCATACCACATCATCTCTACATCCTTTCAATAAATCCTTCCACATGCACATTTATTTTGAAGTAAATTAATCAATCAATCATGGTAGTAATTAGGGTAGATGAGAGAGAAAATTTAACATAAATGGCATGGTTTTATTCGACTATCCCATATAGACAGTCCCATATAAGACTTTCTCAGCAGGACTTGTGTTGATATGTTCTTGATTTCCTTTGTTTAGAGCGTAGAAAAATTAGGGTTTCTCAATTGACTAATGTCAATGTAAGATTGCAATCTAAGCAAAACCTTTGCATAAACACTAAAGTTCAAGCTTATAGACCTTAGCACAATAAATTAACCAAAAGACACAGACTACAAATTACCCAAAGTTTTTGCGGGGAAATTAAAAAAAAAAAGCTTTCAAGCCAACCAAACAGAGATTATGAATATTCTTGTTCATTTGCTGATCCTTTCAAAACTTCTCACTACTTCCCATGTTTTGTTTCAGTTGCTAATAAAGGTGGGAAATTTCTGACGTGTTTGGATGCTTAAAACCCATATCAATGCAAAAATAAAAGGAAATTTAACTTAAGAAGAAATGTTAAAGAGGAGAGCTAACTAATTATGGGATATTTGTTATTTTAAATAAGGAAAAGGACTGACCTTTTTGAGTAACGATTTTGTTGTGGGGTTAGAGGTTTCGGACGGGAGAAACCGAGAGAGGTCGCCCATGTAATCATCATCATCATCTTCTTCTTTAGCTTCTCCATTGTTACTTTCGTTCTTGGTTGATTCAGCCATTTCTGACTTCTGAGAGAGACGAAAGAGAAAGAGGGACGAAGATGACAATTTATCGATGATTTTGGGCTTTAATGAAAATGCGACAGCCCTTTTGTCTTTTTTGTCTTTTTGTAAATCTTGGCCCTTGGGCCTAAATTGGTTTGGGTCCAAGGCCCGCTCAAATTTTGGGTAAATATCGTTTTATCCCCTAGTATTTGGAATTAGTATCATATTACCCTCTAAGACTTTCATTTTCTCCGTTAAATGTCATATTCAATAACTTTGATTTTATAAAGACAAAATTGTTATTCAATAAAAAAGCAAATATCGAATAAAAATAGAGAAGTACTACATATATAAATTAACTAAAGAGTAATGTTACAATTTTAAAATAGTATTCTAAATTTTTTATTTTAAATTAATGTGTCAAGTAATCATTAATAATAAAATAGTGTAGTTTTTAAAATCACCCGTTATATTATTTTACTATTAAATAGTTGCTTAACATATGTCACGTCCTACATTAAATAGTTGCTTGACATATGTCACGTCCTACATCGAATAGAAATTAGATGGATCTTGGGTATATAAGAGTAGATGTACAACATTATCTAACAGGCTAGTCTTTTGAGTCAATGGTAAGTGCTCGCCTCCATGACAAGTGGTATCAGAGCAGATCTAAATTCTCATTCGTATGTAAGTCTCTAAAATTGCCCTAATAGAGATTTTCACGTGGAATGTATAGGTCCCTCATGCCGCCAGGGGATGAAAAATACGAGCTAAGTGGTCCTAAAAATTTTGTGTCTTGAGCCTCAATAAAGATTGCCACGCGAAGATTTTTATGTGGAATGTGGGTTCCTCATGCTGTCAGGGGATGACAAAATATGGGACAAGTGGCTTTAAAAATTATGTGTCTTGAGCCCAAATAGAGATTACCATATGGATAGTGGATCCCTAACCCTAAAAGATGGGCAATACGGGTCAGGTTGGCCTTTGAGTTTAGGACACACAGTGATGAGGGCATCGCGTAATTGGGTGGAAGAGAATGTCACGTCTCACATCAAATAGAAATTAAGTGGATCTTGAGTATATAAAAGTGGGCATGCAGCATTACCTAACATGCTAATTTTTTGAGTTAATAACAAGTGCTCGGCTCGTGACACATATCATTTAGGATGAAAAAATTGAAATACCATTTAAAAAGTATAACATTATTCATTAACTAAAATATCAAATTTAAAAAAAAAAGAAGCAATACATACACAAATTTAACAATACAATATAAACTCTTGGCATTATACAATAACACGAATAACAAAAAAGAAATTGAGTTAATATTATATCACACATTCTCATTTATTATATTGACTTTTTATTATTACTCATCTAATAGTATTGTATCACATAAAATTATATAAATAATTTTGTATAATTAATTTATGTATCTACTCTTATTCATAAAAAAAATATAAAAATGATAGAATAAGTATAACGATTAAAAGAAAAATTGTTAATTACTCTCAGTAGATATTTATAATAACCACTTATTATCTTCTTTTTATGTAAAAATAGTGATTAAAAATTATGTTAAAAATAGTTTAGAGTCGAGCTAATGAGAATGAGACACATGGTAGAGGTGCAGAGACGCATGCAACGTCAGAAAGAAAGGCAAAAAGTTGACGTTGGGGGGCGAGAAAATGACGTTTCAGTGCCAAAAAGCTAAAACTGGCGCTGTGACACCAAGTTTCTGTCCAAAGGGTCTTCAAACCACCATACGTTGTGGCACCAAAGAGGTGGAGTAGTAGCGTCAATATGAGTCCCTTCTCAAATTTGAGTCTCTTAAGTTATTTTATACTTCTCTTTCTTGATGTAACTCGAACTAGGCTTTGCTTAAGACATGTGAGGGCTATATAAAGGCCTTATTTTGACTTGTTTAATACATTACTAATAACACCAAATTGAGAGCATTCAATTATAATCTCTTGAGAGAGAAAGAAAGTTTTGTGATTCTTTGGTTCAATAAAAAAAAGGTGGATTTTGATATGTTGTGAACATAAGTTATTGCTGAACTACGTAAATCTTTGTGTATGCCTTCTCATTCTCACTTTCTCTTTACTTCTCACACTTTTTTATTTCTATAATTATCATACTTGTGAGCATTTTTCACAACAAATCAGTATCAGAGCTTGGTTTTATGATCATGACATCACATAAGTATGAAGTAGAGAAATTCAACTAGCATAATGACTTCAATTTATGAAAGGTTAATGTTATGCTTTTGTTTGAGTCAAGGGTTAGATTTAGCCTTTGAAGAGGCAAAAGAAACAACTAACGATTAGAAGAAGTCAGAGATATCAAGACTGATTCTAACATTGAAAGCATTCAGAAAAAAGCTTATAGCACAATCATTTTATCATCGAGTGACCAAGTCCTTAAGGAGGTAGCCATGGAGAAGATGACAATAAGTATTTGGAAGAAACTTGATGACTTATACATGGCAAAACCACTAACTAATTATTAGTATATCAAGAAGAAGTTATATCAGTTGACCATGGCTGAAGGAACTGCAATTAAAGACCATATAAATGCCTTTAATAAGATCATCAGTAATTTAAAAGATAATTAACGTAAAGATTAAAGCTGAAGACAAAGCAATCATTTTGTTGAATTCCTTATTTTGAAGTTATGAGAACTTCATCAACACCATTCTCTACAGTATAAAGTTTTTGACGATGACAAACGTTAAAACATTATTGCACTTGAAAGAGTTGGGGAAAAGAGTAGAGCCTAGTGGCACAAAAAGATTAACTGTAAGAAGAAGACCTAAAAATAAAAAAGAAAAGTCTAAGAGAAATTCAAGATTAAAGTCAAAAGGCAAACCCAAGAAGTATTACTATTATAAGAAGGAATAATACTTATTAAAGATTGTCTATAAAGGAAAGCCAAGATGAAGGATAAGAAAGAAGGAGATGCTGTAATAGCTAATGAAGAAAGATATGAGAGTACATAGACTTTAGTTGTTTCTTATGGGAGAAGTTCTGGTGAGTAGATACTAGATTCTGGTTATACTTTTCAGATGTGTTTAAATAAATCATTATTTACCAAATATCAACCCATTAATGGTGAAAAAATGTTAATAGGTAATGACATGGCTTGTCATATCATTGGAATTGGTAGTGTTATGTTGAAGTTGCATGATGAGAATGTTAAAGAGTTCATAGATGTTAGGCATATCTTGATCTCAAAAGGAACTTAGTTTCTCTTGGTATATTGACTAGACTGGATGTTCATTTAGAGCAAAAAGTGGGATTCTGAATGAATTAAAGTGTTCCATAGTTGTTATAAAATGTGAAAAGCGTAATAGAGTGTACATACTATTGGGAGAAGCAGTAAGTTGTTTTGCATTAATTTCTGTTAATGATGAGAATATGCATACCAAATTATAGTATATGAAATTAGCTCATCTATGTAAAAGAAACCTAAATGAGTTATATGATCAAATGGTATTTGGAAAGAATAAGTTTTAGTCAATGGAGTTTTGTGAGCATTGTATACTTAGCAAAATATATAGAATCAAGTTTAGGGACTTACACAGGCTATCACACATGGTAGAGGTAAATACTTTTTGATGTTCATAGATGACTATTCTATGAAGTTATGGATATATGTATTAAAGAACAAAGAGCAAGTGTTAGAGACTTTCAAAACATGAAAAACTCTTATGAAAAATCACATCAGTAAAAAGATCAATAAACTTAGAATGGATAATGGTATTAAGTTTCACAATAGGAAGTTTGATAGATTTTGTACCAAGCATGAGATCGCAAGGCAAAAAATAGTAAGGTCAATATCACAGCAAAATAGTCTTACATAAAGTGTGAATAGAACCTTATTTGAGAGAGTAAGATGCATGTTAATTAAGTTAGAAGCGTTTAAAACATTTTAAGGTGAGACTATAATCACAACAGCCTCTTCCGTGATAGACTTTAAGACCACAAAATAGAAGTGGTCAGACAGCCTTTCAAAATATGATCACCTAAACATATTTAGTTGCCTCACTTTTATACATATGAACCAAGGTAAGTTAGAGCCTAAAAACTTGAAAGGGATATTCATAGGATATCTAGATGGTGTCATAGGATACAACGTGTGGTGTACAGAGTTGAAGCCACCAAGGAGCATTACTAGTAGAGATGTGACGTTCGATGAAACGACGACGATGAAGATCAATCAAGAAGAAGTAAAGAAGATAAAACATATGTCAAAGGGATTTTTAGCACCAAAACCATTGTAGTTGAAGTGAAACACGAGAAAAAAATCTAAGATATCTTTATACCAACACTTCAACAAGTCATCCCTTAAAGATAGACAAAAAAAATACTAGTTAGTTCCTCAAAAACCATCTAGAAATAAACTAGGACTCTGGAGATAGAACTTAAAGAGAATTAACTAACCAGAGATTGGCTAAGGAGAATGACAAAGCCATTAATAAAGTATGCACAAGCAAATTTAATAGCTTATAATTTTAATACCGCTTTAACTATTAAGTATGATAAGCTTAAGACATATAAAGAGGACATAAAGAGTGAAGATAATGAGAAGTGGCAGAATGCCATAGAGGATTAGATTAGTTATCTCCTAAAGAATAAGAGTTGATAATTAGTGAAGAGACCTCAAGATAAGAAACTAATTGGGTTCAAATGGGTGTAAAAGATTAAAGAGGAGATACCCGGTGTAGAGCCTATGAGATTTAAGGTTAGATTAGTGGCACAAGGTTTCACTCAGTAGGAGAGGGTTAATTTTTATGATATATTTGTTAGGGTTGGTGCTTACGTGCGATCCCTGAATGTACATATATTTGTGTATTTATACAAGTGTATATTCCCATTAAATGGCTAATACCTATTAATATGGTACCATGCAATATAACGTTACAAACATTGTACGATCTGAAAGAGTTGAGATCAGATTTAAAGGAGTTTATATAAGGGTCTACAGTAGCCACACTGAGAGATATAAATGCTAAATGTTAGCACAGTTAAGTGTTAGCTGGTTATAATACTTAGCAAATCCAAGAGTTGGAGTCTTATCTGTAATGGGACATAGACCTGGGAATATACCAGTAACTGCATAGTTACAATCGGGTACCAAGAAATACTAGTTACACAAGTACGTTCTCGAATTATTGTCCCTGATCTATTTTTGCCGATGTGGGTCTGTTGGTGGATACCTTTATATATAGATCAGTATATGTCGTACCTATAGGGTATAGATGGTCGTTCCTAGCTGACCATGAGCTTAGAGCTCGTATTGATATATGAACATCCAGTTAGGATTTGATATGGGACAGACTCACGAGGGCCTCCGATAGACACCCTATGTAAGTCATCAACGGAGGGTCCTCTTGAGTTGAGTAGTATATGTGGTTCTTTGACCTGAATGTCACGGTGGGCTTGTAAGTGATCCATCATACTTTGGTTCCACGCATGTCACAAACCTTTTATGGTGTAACTGCTAGGTATGATCCGATGCTTATGGAGTCCGGTATGTACATATATGGGATCCGTCAGCTAGTATAAGGAGTTAGATATCCAGATGCTTCAAGACTGTATCTCAAAAAGTTCTGTGGCCACAAGCATTAATCTCGGGAAAGCGTTTCCGCTAGGGTGAAATAATATGGCAAATGATTTTACACATATTGATCAGTGAGATATAAGTTTGGGAATATGACATGGATGAGCACATGGGGATTTGACGATGATAATCTATATCCCCGCACATCTAGGATATCATGGCGGAAGGACTATACGTATGCGTTGTAACCTCAACTTGCATGGTTCAACGCATTGATTTGTATATCCGTGACGTGTACGTGGGGCATTGCTCACGGACTCATACATAGTTCCATTTGACGAATCGGGTGTAGACCTAAGGAGTCCCGCGATATGAAGTGTACTCGTTGTGCACTGGGGCAGCGTGCCAGATTAAATTGTTTAATCCAACAATATTCAACACTACCACGGGAATGCGTGTGTGTCTGTATTTAAGTGTTAAATACAATAATTAGTCAATAATTATTATTTACTAATTGTATAATGACACGTGGCGCATTGTGGACCATCGATTGAGTTTACCCAAGTGTGAAATTTGGTAGAACCCACTAGGAGTAGACTTGGTAATTATTTATGAGGGATAAAATGGTTATTTCACACTTGGTTATTTAATTGTTAAATAATTAAAATATCTCATTATTATATTATATTATATATTATATAATATTATTTTATTATATATTGCAATATAGATGTCATCCATTTATTATTTTATATTATTATTTCATTATAATAATATTATTTTTTAATAATGGATGACACGTGTTTTATTTATATTATTATTTTAAT
Source organism: Ailanthus altissimus (assembly GCA_946807835.1). Classification (NCBI taxonomy): domain Eukaryota; kingdom Viridiplantae; phylum Streptophyta; class Magnoliopsida; order Sapindales; family Simaroubaceae; genus Ailanthus; species Ailanthus altissimus. The sequence goes on from OX327709.1 coordinate 1,983,521, forward strand.
ATATATATATATAAATATAATAGAGATGTGTGTGAATTGTGAAAAAGTGTGTGTATTGTTACGAGAAATAGAAATTTGGCGAAAAGAAAGAAGAAAAAAAAAAGAAAAAAAATAAAATTGTTTTATTTTTTTATGGTATTAAAGGAAGTAATTATGAATTGCTTCAAATCTTCATTTTCTTATCTTTTTAGAGAAAATGATAAATATACACACCCGGTTATTTTGAAAATTATGAGTTAATCCCGTGCTGGCTATAGGGCTGCTGTTCTAGCTCACCAAGCCCACTGAGTTGGTGATTAGAACTGCCCGTTAGTTGGTCTCTATGCAGACGCCGAAAAAATACGTGTATAACGTTACACGTTGAGGTGAGATCTCAACCTTACTAATATATTAATGCGATTAATATATTATATTTATTGTTTAATTTAATGCTTCCGCCGCGTAGAATATGTATAAGATATGTATTTTAGGTAACAGACACAATAGCACATGCATACACCCACATGTATTAGATTCCTGACAATATTCACACAAGTAGTCAAACTATCATTAATTAAGACTTTGTTGGCTATGTGTGTAAATTTAAATTTATATTTGGAGCAAATAGATGTGAAGATTGTTTTTTTCATGGAGAACTTGAAGAAAAGATATTTGATAAGGATAGATTTGTCATATATTTTATCATATTTTTATTTTGATATTTTATTATTTTATGAGAATAGATGACTATTTATGTGCATTATTGTTATTTATAAGGACTTGAATAAAATTTAAAGAAAGAATGTAAAAGGAGCAAAAACAGGGACTAAAATGTAAAGTTTTCAAAATATGAGTCCATCGCCCCAGTGCCACAAGGATTTTCGCCCCAGTGCCCCGATGCTGGAACAGTGATCGAAATAAGAAAATCAGAAAAGATGACCTGTTGAAGTCGCAACTAGCGCCCCAGCGCCAGACCTTCATCGAGCTAGCAACAACACTGAAACAATGATCGAAATAAGAAAATCAGAAAAGATGACCTGTTGAAATCGCAACTGGCGCCCCAGTGCCAGACCTTCATCGAGCCAGCAACAGGCCAGTACCCTAGTGCCATATCTTCATCAAGCCAGCGATAGAACAACGCCTCAGCTCTATCACTCCACCGATCCAGCGGTGAGACCTTCTACACCCAGCCGTCCAGCGACAGCATCCAGTACTTCAGCGGTAGTACGAGTCCTAGTCCGAAGAGAATTGAGATTTTCAAGCTCATATTAATCTCTATAAAAAGCCCCTCGACCCTAGACGTTAAAAATCACCAAAGACACATTCAAGAATACCAAGAATATAGAGCCTGTCTTGGAGAGTAATAAAAGTTTAATTGAAGCAATTTTAGAGAGAGATTCAAGGTGTTCTTCAGCATCAAGAGTATTTTAGGCAGCGCAATCAAGACAAATTCGACGTCTATATTGGTTTGCTATTGATTGTATCACGATTTATTATTATTTTTACTGTTGTTTTCTTGTAGCCATGAACTAAATTTATTTTCTAGGGTTAGTACTTGAATTTAATATGTGTGCTTAATTGCCATATCTTTTGAATATTTAATAAACTTAGTTATTTGATATTAAAATTACTTGATCTTAATGTTTCAATATATCTGGCCAATATATGGTGAATGAGTTGGTAATATTGTTGATAAACTTGGAAGAGGAATCATAATATTTAGACCTAAGTAATTTGATGCATGATTGTAGAGTAATATTCAATGTTGCATATGCAGATTTCAATTTAGGATAGGAATATACATAATTGGCATATATGATCAATAAGACTTAATCTTAATGAATCTTAATTTATTACAAGTATCATAGGAATATAGGTATTTGGTAAATTAAGGTATACTTGCATGATCTTGGAAGATGCTTGTGAATACATTAGTGTCTTGATCAATAACAAGGACTAAGGGAGTTAAATATTAGAGAATAATCATTAGAAAGCATATTAAGGAATAGTATTAATCCTAAGTTTTCTCTATATTACTATCACCTAATTCTCTTTGCATTGTGTTATTGCTTTTATATTTTCTACATTCATTCTTAGATTTTTTATTTTTTTGAATAATTAGAAAGACATAATTTTAGTATTTGGTTAAAAAGAAGAAATTATCCCTGCAGGTTCGACATCCGACTTATTAAGTCCTTTTATTACCTGTTATGATAGCATATACTTGCGCTTAGTTATAAGATATAGAAATATCGCATCAATATACATATTATAATCATGGGTGTTTGAAGAACCTGGAATAGAAGATCATACTTGTTTACTAAATAATTCATTTTACGAGTTAAAGCAATCTTTAAGGCAGTGGTTTATGAGATTTGATGACTTTATGATATATTGTAGTTTTACTAGAAGTAAGCATGATGGATGTGTGTACTTCAAAGAATTAAATAGTGAGATACACATGTATTTACTTCTTTTTTTTATATTGATGATATGTTGATTATATGTCAAGATATAGAAGAGATACATAAGTTGAAGATGCAGTTAAGTGACAAATTTGAAATGAAGGATATAGGACCAGTAAAAGAAATTTGAGTATGGATATCATTAGAGAAAGATCAGATGTTATTTTCTTATCCCATAAGAGACATCTACTTAAAATTCCAAATAGATTCAGAATGTCTGATGCAAAGATCGTCTCAACTTTTTTTACCATTCATTTCAAGTTGTTAGCAGTACAGTTGTCAGTGACAGAAGAAGAGAACTTGGAGATATTTAAAATACCATATGCTAGCACTATAGGGAACACTATATGTGTAATAGTTTGTATAATACCAAACATAGTTTAAGTTATGAGCGTGGTGAATAGATATATGAAAAATTCTAAAAAGGACTATTAGCTTACAGTAAAGTGGATCATGAGATATTTGGAATGAACGTTAGAGCATGGTTTTCTATATAAAAAGGAAAAAAAAGATGATGAAATGACTAAAAGATATGTAGACTTAGATTATACAGGTGACCTAAATAATAGAATGCTGTTAACTGGGTATATATTTATAGTGTTTGGATGTAGTGTATGCTAGAGGTCAGTTTTACAGTATGTGGTGGCATTATTACCACATAGGCAGAGTACATATTTGTGGGATAAACTATTAAGGAGATCGTGTGGTTAAAAAGGATATGTATAGAGATATTGGCTATGAAAGACATAGACAGTGGTTTGTATTATAATAGTCAGAGTGTCAACATCTAAGCAAGCATAAAAGTGTTTTGTGCGATGTCAAAACACATTGATGTTGTCACACCCCAGACCCAAAAAATCTGACACACAACGTCACTTACATTCATTCAAAAATGTGCACTCATAAATAATATTACAAAAATTTTAAACTTTAATTCAACATAGGAATCCTTAGCAAGTTGCTAGTAAGTTCAACATTAAAATCAACCCATAACCTAACATATAAACATAAACTTCTATTGACAATATTTAAACATTCATTTTAATTTATTTCAGAATTATAACAATTGAATTATGACTGGGACAATTAGTAAACCAGAGATACGCAGAATTTTCTCAGAGATTAACACTCTACTACGTCACCAGTAGCAACTTTGTTACCGAAAGCCCAGAATATATTAATTATAAATTCTTACTTAAAATCAACCAATATCCACACTTGATGAAACTTAAACCAAATCCAACCACACATAATAAAATAATACATAAGTATTTATTTAATAGGGATAAATCAAATATCATATCTCACGTGTCCCCAAATAAAACACTCATCAACTTAAGGAACTCAAGGAACAGTAGAAGCCTTACCAAATCCACTAAGCACTCATGTACCTTATTTACCTGAAATCACCATAAACTATAATGAGTATAAAACTCAGTAAGCATACTAGTTTTTCATATATCAAATACAAATACATATATGTACACAATGTATATGTATGATATGCTGTGATCAATCAAAATCACAATCTTATCAAATCACATGTCATGTAAGCGCTTACACATTCTTTCAAAACATATAATAGGAATACCATCCCTCAACTACTACTTAGTAGGACTTAAATATCACATATCATATAATGAGCCAAATGTCACTTGTACGTGACATACCGTATGAGAGGAATAGTACAAGTGAGGTTTTAAATTACACATATATAATGCTCATGCCCGAAGGTAAAAGCCAAACCCTCACCCTGATCATCGGCGAGTCCTCTCACATGCACCAATACGCCACCACACGAATGTGATGACTCACTCTTCCTTTAGGTACCAATAGGATCCTTCCTACGTACGAAACACATAACATATATCAATCCTGAAAGAAAAGCCACACATAAAGGTTTCATAAATTACATAAAATGCCTACTAAGTGAACAGTGAGTTCAAGCATCATCAAAACATAAAAATATTTCTCATGGACATATTACACTTCAAAAGTTCTCTTTGTTAAACACATTTCACTTTGAAAGCTTAATTTCAAAAACACATATATGTCATGTGTGTCCATGCTCACATTCATAAACACATGTCTTCACATTTTACATCAAAATATACTTTGACATAACATAGACATATTCCTAACCACATTTACAAAATCATATACAACAATTACTATGTTTATTGTGATTTCAGTAAAAAGTCTAGTATACTTACCTCTTAGCACTTTCAGTTACAAAGCTTAAATCTCCTTAACCTATCAATGGAGATTAATCCTTTCACGAGCCTCAACATTCATACAAAACACTTTAAATAGCTTACAAAATTACACATTGCACTTATCACATCGAATTGGTCTAATTACTTGGTTTCTCAAAACCTGTCATTCTGACCACTTACATTTAACAAAATTTTCTAATACATCAAATGATGTCCAATTACTCCAAAATCAGAATATATCATTCTTGACTCATATATCCTTCTTATGTATGAATATTATATCATAATTCTAACACAATCCATTCCATAAACACCATCAAATCCAAACTACTAACCTGACAGGATCAAGATACTTACTGAACAGTATTGAATCTCCTAATTTTATAAAATCATATACTAACTCAAAAATTATAAAACTATCACAAAATTACTCTTAACACATATCTCAATCCATGATAAATATTTCACTTTAAAATCACTACTAAAAGTATTTTAAAACTATTTTATTCTATACCTTTAAAAATTTGTTAATCAAATACTGCAATGAGCTGACACTCCTTAGAAAATCATAAAAAATTAATCACATTGATCTAAAATATCAATTCTGAGTATATCATATTAGACATATATACTTATCATATTCCATAAGTTCATAAGTTTTGAAGATCATTTAGCAGATCAAAAATTATTTTTCACTGTATCATATTGTTAACACATGAAATTTTTAGAATTTCAAGGTCATTTTGGTAAATTCACTACAAATTCAATTTCTAAAATTTTCAATCAATTCAAAATCTTAGATGATCCTAAACATGTCTAATTTCATATAATCAAAATTCAAAACCAGAATCGAATCACAACAATTTATAAAATTTCTGGATCAAGAGACTATCAAATAGAAATTCTGTAATTCATCATGATTTATCAAGCTATCTACATAGATCATCTTCAATTCTCACAATATCTTACGAAATACACATCAAATCCTCAATTATACATATTTTCAGAAATTAAAACTTAAAGGAATTAACTAATTTAACACCAATAAGCTTAAATTCTAACTTTCTTCTTCTTCTCTTTCTCTCCCATTTCTTTCTTTCTTTTCTCACTCTAAAAGAGGTAGCTCGACCAAAATGAGTGAATTAGGGTTTCAAAAGTGTATTTTTATACTAAGAGGCTAATTTTTTGTATTTATAAATTTACCCACAAAACTATCAAAGTATTACAATTTGGTTCCTAAAATAAATCTAACGTCTTGCAATTAAACCCAATACTAATAGTATGTCCTTAACCTATACAAACACTACTAATAACAATACATAAATCAAGTATCACCCACATACAAATAAAATATGTATATATATACATATTCTTACCGGTTGTGGATACTGATTACTACAGATGTAGGTTTGCATTTCATAAGAGAGATTATATAGAGTGGTGAAATTAGTCTAACGAAGTTATTGTCGTCTGAAAATGCTGTAAATATGTTGACTAAGCCACTATCTTCAATTAAGTTCATTTTATGCAAGAACTTAACTGAAGTCACTGCTATATAAAAGAGCGGGTGATGCAAAAACGATCTATCTATGTATACCTTTTTAGGATATTTTGAATTAAAGAGTGGATTTGTGAAAACAATGATTAAAATTCATGTTAAAAATGGTTTGGAGTCGAGCCAATAAGAAGGAGACATGTGGTAGAGGTGCGAAGACGCATGCAGCATTGGAAATAGAGCTCAAGGCATAAAGTTGATGCTTGGGCATGGAAATATGGTAACTTAGTTCCAAGAAGATGGAACTAATGTTATAACGTCATGGTGCCAAGTTTCTACTTAAGGGGGCTTTGAACTAATGCTGCAACGCTAATATGAGTCCTTTCAGATTTGAGTCTTTTAAGTTATTTTGAACTTCCTTTTTTTGATGTAACTCAGACAAAGGTTTACTTAAGACGTGTGAGGTTATATAAGGACCTTATTTTAACTTATTTAACATATCATTAACAACACCAAATTGAGAGCATTCAATTGCAATCCCTTGAGAGAGATATTTGTGATTCTTTAGTTTAATAAAAGAAGCGTAAATCTTGATCCGCCGTGAATATAAACAATTACCGAACCATGTAAATCTTTGTATGTGCTTTCTTATTCTTACTTTCTCTTTACTTCTCACACTCTCTTTAGTTCTACAATTATTATACTTGTCAGCGTTTATCGTAACTTTTTCTTTAATACTTTTTTAATTATTAGTTATTTGATTTTCTTTCATAATTTTTAAGAAAAATTATTTAATTATTTTAACAAATAATTTTTTTTTGTTAAGTTATGTTATAGAAGTGAAAATTTTAAAATAAAATAGGGTATTTTAGATAATTTAATACTTTTAAAAAGCTTGCTAACATTTACTTTAAAAAAACTTTTTCTAATTGAACTAATTTTTTTTTAATTCCAAAAACTCTTTTTTATTTATAATCAAATAAACAAAATTTTGGTACAATTTTTGAAATTAAAAAAGAGCAAAGGACAATTTTATTCTTGAAATTTGACATTTTACCTAATTTTATCCAACTTAGATAAAAAAAAAAATTTAATTTTATCACAATTCATTAATTTGTTGCCATTAATTTAATAGATTTTGCTAATTTTGCTATACAAGAAATGTTTGCTTTTGCTAGAATCAAAGTGTCATAATTTGATAGAACACGAGACACACTCTAATAGATTTACATATTTGATATTTATTTTAAAATTTTATAATTACATAATTAATTTTAAAAAAAAAACAGCCACCGCTATAAATTACCAGTAGTCGGCAATCACAATTTCTTTCGTCTTCCTCTTCCTTTTTTTTTTTTTTTGCATTTTAACAATTTCATTTTCTTATCACTTTCTCACAATTTCTTTACTACCAAACACATAAAAAAAATTTGTTTTTCGTTTATTAATAATCATCCGTTTTTCCATCTTTTCTTTTCTCACTTCTCTCTCTTTCTTATTGTCGTGATATTTCTTCCTTCATTTTTTTTAAATATTTAAAATTTTTCCCGAGACTGAACCAGAACTATATGCTAGAATTGTTTTTACAAGGCAAGGCAAAGCAAAAGCAAAAATATTTTGGCAAGTTGGGAATAAATCGAAACCGTCTTTCTTTCTAACTCTGCTTTTTCATTCTTCTCCTCCGAATTATAATATTTTTATTAAAATAATAAAATATAGATAAATCACAAATATCGTCATTTTGATGATTTAACTTTCTTTTTCTTATCAAATTTAAATTCATTAAAAAATTGAGAGAGAATTAAAAATGGCAACACCAACAACCATTGTCCGAGGAGGAGGAGGAGGTGGTGCTAGAGAGGCAACAACAACTTAAAGATTTTAGCCAAACACGTGAACATGATATGATGATGGTAAGTTTACATCTCTTCTTTGTGTCGAGTTATAATTTTATCTTTTTATTATCAAAATAAACAATAAAAAATTAATAAATTAAAATAAAATTAAGATTTTTAATCAATGAGATAAAATTAGATATTAAACTAAATTCTAAATTCTAAAAATATTCTTTACTCTTATAAAAATTATTTTAACTTATTAAAAAAATTGAATCAAACAAGTTCTGAATAAAAGAAATCAATATAATAGAGAATGTACATAGGCGGGGGCCAAACAAGGCCTTAGAACGTAGCATTCTTTCAAACGGTAATAACGATTTTTGCTGATGTGGACGCTCACCTCTCTTAAGTAAAAGATTCTACTTCATTTCTTTTAATTAATCATTTCAATCTCTCACTTTCTATTCATTCTTTTTTTCTCTCAAAAGGAAAAGTGCGTACATCTTTTTTTTTTTGAAATAAATACAAATTATTTTTTAAAAAAATTAAACCATATAATAAATTTAATATTTTTCATATTTTATATAATTTAATAATAATAATGTTAAATATCTTAAATTGTATCAACTTATCTACAAATATATCAAAAATTTGTCTCTTGACAAAGCTTTGCACAGAGAAGTTTGCAAGCCACTTTCTTGGGGAATTGCCCTTGGCATTGCGCGGGCTTTGTAGCAAGCATTCCATATCTTCTTCCGCTAATTCCTATTTTACTCTAACTAATAAGGTACCAAAAGAATCACTTCATTCCTATTCCAAACAAAAAGCTTTGTAAATGTTCGAAAAGATGACAATGAGTTGCACTAAAATTTCTGTATACTTCAGAATCCTGCTAATTAATTTATACTACATAAACTATTGAGAAAATACTGCTTTGCCTTTGAGGCAGAACCAGGAACTCTGGTTTTATCCTTTCTCGAACTTTTATATTGTTATTCTACAACTGATATATTTTTTTTTCCAGCTGTTTGCACTCCAAATTCTCTCCTCCTGTCTCTCACTGCAACATTAAAGCCACCAACATCTTGCTTGATGAAGAATTAATGCCACCACCTGTCTGTGTTTTACAGTGGGCTAATTATTTTGAGGCCTCTTACCAGCAACAGTGTTAAAACTTAAGGTAACTCTATTTTGGAGTCTGTTTTCATGTTGCAATTGACTACAAATTCTTTACATTTATTTGAATATTGGTGGCCATCCCAATGTGGATTATCTTTTATTAAAAATATATGTTGTTTATAAACCATAAGGGCTAATAGTAATAAAACTGCCGGGGCATAAAACTTCTTGCACAAAAGCTAAGATTAATGAATATACCAAATGCAAATTATTAACGAAGACCATTAAGCTTTGATGTTTCTGTCTACTAGACCCTCGACGGTAGTATGAACAGACTTCACTGCAAACTACAGCCAATGAGTAAACAATTAGATATTAGAGATTGCGTAGTGTGAACGGGCCTCCGAAATTGCTATTGATGACACTGGCTATGTTGCACCTGAACACGGGGAACCAGGAAGTGATAACACTAAGAGTGACATTTATGCCTTGGCAGTGTGGCTTTTAGAGCTATTAACGGGAAAGAGACCTGTTGAAAGGAACGGTTCACTCTCAGTTTGTCAAAATTGACCACATACTTCTTTGTAGTGAGCTCCTTCGTTTGTTCTTAACACCTAGATAAGAGCAAATTTTGGTGAAATGGGCTTCATGACAGTGGGTATTTGGAGCAGATGGTTGATCCTGGGATTTAAAGGAACTTTCTCCTCCAGGGTTCTCTCCTACTTTGCGGATATTGTCTCCTTCGTATTCAGGCACTAGTACATGCATTTAAGATACATTAGGAAGAGGGTTAGCATCTGATATTATACGTTACATTCCTTCTTTCAAAACTTAATATGAAATTGCATATTTCCTGAGAATGACTCCTACACCGAAATTACCAAAACTTCTTAATACATATATGCTGCTTAAGCTTATCTAAGTTCAGTGACTGAAAACAGTTGACTATTAAACTACATTTACATAGTGTTTATTGGTCGTAATTTCTTGTGAACACATTCTAATTCTCTATGCAAATGTATTCATAAAAATGGAACCTTACATCTTTGAACTGAGAAATGTTAATTGGTTGGATATTAAACTTGAGCAGCCTGAGAAGGAATTTTGACCTCCAATGTTTGACATTAAGGAATCCCTGACTCGTCTGGTACAAAGGCACTGCATGTCAAAAGCCAGTGCAGGACATGGGACCGAAGTTGACACTTTCGAAAGATCTTTCCGTTCACACACCCGATTCATGGGCTCCCCTGCAGTGAGTTAGCTATATGTCCACTGATGTCACAGATGGTTTGATTGGTATAGTAACTTAGCAGTTCCCTTCTTTTAGAACTTGATTTAAAGTTCATCTGCACATCTCTTACGCTTTATTTTAGGAGACTCTCGTTAAGGCTGTAAGGCCTCAGTTGGCGTCCCCAAATGCTGCTGATTCTTTCGGTATATGACAGGCACACACACCTTCAAGCCTATTGAAATTAGAATCTCCGAGAAAACGCTACGTATCTCTAGTTTACTAATTGTCTCAATCATAATTCAATTGTTATAATTCTAAAAAAAAATTAAAATGAATGTTTAAATATTATCAATAAATGTTTATGTTTATATTTTAAATATGAGACCAACCCGAAACAAGAATTTAGGAATATACTAAAAATATTAAGATTGTATGTGTGCTAAGGATTTTTACGTTGAATTAAAGTTTAAAATTTTATGTAATATTATTTATAAGTGCACATTATTGAATGAATGTAAGTTATGTCGTGTGTCCAATCTTTTGGGTCTGGAGCGTAACAGTGAGAGTGTGAAAAAAAAAATAAAAAGTTTTTTTTATTTTTCTCATCTTATAGACTATTGGGTTTAACTAGAAATTTATAGTGTAACTATCATTAGGATAGTGAGAAACATTTGTAATCTTAAGTTAGTATTCTCTTATAGTAGGCTCGAATTGATGAGTGAGTGGTAAAAAATTTATGTAATTGTAACCATTTTTATATAGTATATTTTGTCTTTGATAGCCCGTAGATATATGTTTGATTTGAGTTGAACCACGTAAATTCTTGTGTTGTTGTTATTCTCCATTCTCTTTTTATTTTTTTTGGTATTGTTTGATATTTTTTATAAAAGTAGATCCAAAAAGAAAAATAAAAATTTCAATTTAATTAATTCTGAATTCTCCATTTGAGTATTTTTTTTTTCCAACAATTAGGAGGTGCATGCTGTTAGATTTCAGTATTTCTAGTGGAAATATGTCTATCTCGTTAAATAAAACAATTTTCTTTTGGGTGTTTATTCCAAAATCAAGATGCTGGCAAAGCTAGTTTGGTCATAATTCAAGGCAAGTTCTCAGTTGTACTTGGAACTGTGCTAATCTGCAAATCCATTACTTCTGAAAACATCCGGATTATTCTATTTGAATTCTTAGATCATACACTATAAGCCCACTTTATCAAATATCTGCAGGTGTATATATCTATCCATCACTCGCTAGAAATTGTTTCAACTTCTCCCTTGGAGTGGAGGCTAAGTCTCATGGTCCAAAAATTTTGCAGTCTCATTTATCTTTTGTACAAGGGTTGTTGTAGAAATTTGAGATTGTTGAAGTATTAGCAAACATGATATTAAAATGAAAAGAGAGGAAGCAAATGTTTGTAACACATTTGTGGAGAATTTTTTCTTTCTAGGGCCAAAGTTGAGTAGTGAGCACAACAAATTTCACTTAACACATCAAATTCTTCACTTCAAAAAAGCAGTTTTCATATGAATCAAATTCATTTACACTTCGTTAAATGTTTTTGGTGCCTACATATATATTGTTTAGTTGTTTGCAGTTGAATTCATGTTTTTCCCTTTTGCGTAAGAGTTGTTTTTTTTTCTTCAGAAGGGATTCTCCAAATGGAGATATTATTATCTTCATTAACAGTAAGAGATTGGAATCAGACTCTTATTAGTAAGTATATCTTTAGTTCAGATAATTTTTCTGATAATTTTATCAGAAGTCTTTAACTCTGTACTTTTTTTAGATTCTTTAATAGAATTATGTTTATTTAAAAAAAATTATTTACACTCCACTAATATGAGAGGAAACTGTGACACAATGTTACCCATTATAAAACATTTACAATTATAAAAACATAGGTATTTGTAATCTAATTTTACCTAAGCCAAAAATCAAGTTTCTCATTCACTATTAATAAAAAGAAAAGGTAACTACAAGATAAATATATTCTAATCACATATTGATAACATTAGATACCAAAAAAAAAGCTAGTGGAATTTGGATTAAGAGAGGATCTAAATTTTTTATTGATAATATAACTCATGCACTGAAATTTCAATTTATTAAATAGCCTAAACATAAGGATTCTGTGAGATCCTCTCATATTTTTTATTTCGTATTTTTTCAATATTTCAAAATTTTTTAAAAATAATAATTAATTATAAATTATTGACCTCAAATTTTAAGTTATTTTGACCAATAAATTAGATTTATATTCTTATAAGAAAAATTTTTAATTTTGTTATTGGGCTTCAGCTAAAATAATTATTTATTAATGTTTAGTGAGTTTTTATAACATGTAATGGGCGCTCACAAAACTTTGTGTATAAATAAATAAAAAAAAATACATAAAGATGCATAAGACATGAGAATATGGCAGTTCAACTCTCTAGAAGCCTACCTCTACTTCATTGAGCCTTATCTCACTTTTAATTTACCATCAAATAATGATTCTCACAACAAAAATACAAAGAGGCATGGCCTTTATAAATAATGAATTCTAGAATAATTTCCATTGTAATCTTATTGGATTTATAGATATTAAGAGCCTTCAAGGATTGTGTTGGACTCCTAACTTAGGGCATCGGATAGTTTGTTAGGAAAAAATTTTAAAAAGGGCTCAAAAAAATAAAAAGGTCTAAAGAAAGGTAAAAAAAAAAAAAAAGAGTAAAATTCAAAATTCCATTCTTTTATCTTTGAGTTCTTTATTTATAAGTATTGTTAGAGTTTGATAATTGAGGTTTTATAGAATTGGGATAAGATGTTATTTTTATATTCAAGTTACGTTCTAAAATTATAGGAGGATTTACTTTAAAAATCTCGATATTTTAAAGATTTCAAAATTAAAAATTATTTGTGTCTTCAAAATAGACAACTTAATTTTGATTTTCGATTAACATCAAATAAAATTCTTCTCGTCTGTTAGGAGGAAAGCAATGGTTAGCCTCATTGAAAGAATTTAATCAATTTACTTGATCAATATTAGTTACTGAAGTTACCTTGTCTAGTACAAAGAACTTTTAGGGATTAAACCATGATCTTGCCCTAGAACTTCTCATACAATTCTAAAGTTTTCTAATGGTAATGAGCATTGTTTCTTATGATACCTTATATGATATGTCGGTCATGATTTGCTAAGGATTTCGAAATATTTAGATCAAAGCTCATGGGTTGAGTTAAGCCCTTGAAAAAGAAGAACTTTGAGCCGACATTCTAAAAAAACATAAACATTCATCATGTGAATGCAAATTGATTTATCTGATACGTAATAGACATTAATTGGTTATTTGTCTATTGGAATATAAATCTTGTATTCAACTTTATAAGTGGAGCATTATTACTCTATTATTTAAATTGAATTATTTATTAACATTTTCAAGATAATGGAATATTAATCCAAATACCTAAACTGAAGTGGGCTTTTACGTGATGTGATTACATAAAAACCAAAAAGGGTCCAAAAGTTAAAAACTAAAAATAGTGAGGGTAAAATGGTCAGGAAAATAGTGATCAAAGCGAGCTCAGTTTACATTTTGCATTACAAATTTTAACTCTTCTCTTGCAGCCGAGCTCACACTCGACTTCTCCAAAATTCAATCGTAATCAGGTATTTCTCTCTTTTTTTTTTCCTCTTTCTTTCTTAAATCATTTCAATAATCATCTTCAGTTGCAAAATTCGATTTTAAATTTCAATTTTCATTTTTTTTTAGGTTTTGGGCACATTTCTAGGGTTTGCTTGTACCGATTGATTCACAAATTGATCTACGTAAATCACTCGGGATTTATCTTCTCAATGTCGCTATATTCACGATAGGTTGTGTCAATGTTACTATATTCACTCGGCTCATTTATTTTCTATTTTAGGCGTTAATTTGCTTGACGTATTGCTAGTGTTTCATTCTTTCTTTTGTAAGAAATATGTTGGAATAATCTATGTTACAATGATATAGTTGTTAGTTTGATTAAACCCTTTTGATTGTTCTGTAAAAAAAAAAATGTATTGAAGTGTAGTTTCTGTTTTCATGTTCTTCGTGAACTATTTTCGTGTTCCAATCAAGGTGTTTTTGAAGGGATACCCCATTTTCTCCTCTTAGCTCGCTCCTTTAAGATTGTGTTGGTATGGTTATTATATTTTTTAGAGTGTTGGATTGTGATGTAATGGCTGGTTTTTTTTTTTAAATTTGTTTGTGAATATGATCAGTAGTCAGTTCGAAGAAAGCGATGGATCCTTCAGAGCTCAGGTATTTGGAGGAGGATGATACTCCAATGATGAAGACGATCAAGGGGGCAACTATGGGTTTAGTTGCTGGAACTATATGGGGAACTATTATTGCTACTTGGCAAGACGTGCCTCGCGTAGAGAGAAGCGTTGCACTCCCAGGGCTGATAAGGACACTGAAGATGATGGGTAATCATGGGATGACCTTTGCTGCAATTGGGGGAGTTTACATTGGTGTGGAGCAGCTAGTGCAACATTACCGGATGAAGAGAGACTTTGTCAATGGAGCTGTTGGTGGTTTTGTTGCTGGGGCATCCATTCTCGGCTACAAAGGTGAAGATTCTTTCTTTTACTTTATTTATTTTTTAAAATTTTGTTTCTTTCTTTCATCAATCAATGTATGACAGTTGATATGGCTTGATAAGAAAAATAGTTAACTTGCTATTATTTTTTTGATAGGTTTACCTAACTACACTGACACATCATATGCTTTTTGCTGGTGACTAACTGTCTTTGTAGCATAAATTTCACTGCCGTTTGTTTAATCTTCATTTTGCATTTTTGTCTTTATTGCTTCTTTTTTCATTGTATTTATAGAATTCTTCACAAGTGCTAATGTTTGAGGCCAAGATCTGGTATGCAGAAATCTCTACATGAAGATAAACAATTGCTTATGTCAATTAGTCGGTGCATGCGAGATTTCAATGTTTCTAGTGGAAATATTGTTAATCTCGTTAAATAGAACAACTTTTTTGGGTATTAGTTCCAAAATCATGATGACTATATTGTGCTACTGCCTATTTGGACTTATCTCCAGTATGTGCTGTAATTAAATAATTTTTGTCTTATAACTATGCTGTAAATTGCATATATTTGTCTTTAACAGTATTAATGATGTGCTTTTACTGAATGTCCAACTAATCATCAGCTGCTTGTATAAGTAACGCCTATATCGTTTTAACTTGGTTTGTTTCACAACCTAAAAAGCTATGAATTCTTATGCTTTAGAGCATCGATTCTAACAGTCAGCATGTTTACTGTCTTGGGTGTTTTCTCCACTTTCTGACACTGAATCCCATAACATCAAGTTTGGATGCATTTGGAGGTGCTTATTATCATGTAGCTGCTAATGAGACTCTTATTAGTGTTCGTTGAACTGGGAGATGCTCTTTTCTAAGATATTACTGTATTCTTCATGGGAAGTTTGATTTATAGAGTTCTATGATCATAAAGGTTGCATGTGATTGAAACAATGACTTCAATCTCTAGTCCATGTTTACCATGCCAATCCCGTATACCCTATCATTAGCATACATATAGTATTGACTAATGTGCTTTTCATTTTTGCAGGAAGGAACATTTCATCGGCAATTTCGGCTGGCGCAGCACTTGCAGTTACCTCTGCTATCATTGATGCTGGAGGTCAGACTACAAGAATAGACACCGGCAAGGAATATTACCCTTACACCACCAAGAAAAGGTCCACTGTTGATCAATAATTTCTCAGTTCTAGTGTTGAAAAAGAAGACAAGGGTTTCACAGGACATACTTGGTCAATGTTTTTTTCAATTGGCTCTTTGTTTGCTTCCAGAGATGTAACCATACTCTTGGTGCTCTTTCATTGTTATTTACTTGTAAGTTTCTGGATTCTGAATGGATGTTTGGAAATAAATATGTTCTGTTATTTTGTTGCTCGGTTGGCCGTCATTTCTTGAAATTGAGGCAATTGCCATTGCTTTGTGACAATTTGAAGTTTGAGGGAGTAACTATCATAGTTTTGGTTACATGCTTGAAAACTTGCATTGAAGATTTTTTTCTTTTTTTTTTCTTCCTGTTCTGCTCTTAGCAACTTAATTGTGGAAGGGGGAAAGGGTAAATTACAACCCTTTTAGCCAGACCACTGTGATTGGATTCCTTAATGTTGTTGATATTAAAAATGCAGAAGTAAAAGAGGAAACAAAATTGCTACGAAACAGTTTGGTAGATCTTAAAAATAACCATCAATGTTATCTTGGTACCATGAGCTCCAAGTTCTGTTAAAATATGACCTAACTCTTTGCCAGCCCCTTCCAACATATAACGTGTGAAACCAGATTTCAAGCAGCAACAGTTCAAACATAGCTATGAAGTGATGACAGTCAAAATGTTCTAGTGCAAGCATATGTAGCTATTCCGGCATAACAGCTATAGAAATTAACAGCAAAACATCAGAGCTGTGAAATTTTGATCAGCTCCAAGAAGAGGAGAATACTGAAGATGAATCAGCATGGTGCGTCAAACAAATTACAGATTGGTACATGATTTACATAAAAACCATAAAGCAGCAGAAGAAAATCAAACGGTAGGGAGCTTCAAATGCACAGGAAAGTGCAGAACTACGACTGGTGTTCTAATTTCTCTTTAGGCGAATTTTGAATCCAGAGACTGACTGACTAGCTCTTCTCCATCGCCATATAAATGAAAAGGGTGATTAAAGCAGCAGCATATGGATGAGAAGAATCCCATTCTTGATACATCTTTCTCAAATATATGATGTGTTTTATTTGATTGTACTTGCAAGGAAATATATGTATGTGTGTAACTTTTTTCCTAGTCAATGCATGAGTTAGCAAATGATACCTGACAAAGAATGTATATAGAAAAGTCTGAGGGGACTTAAACCTACCAGTCAATAGCTGTTAAAAAAGATCTATAACAGAAAGAATGTAAAGGTTAGACATTTGTATTAGAAGACAAATTAATCTTAGATGGTACAACCTTATTCACATAATACTTTTACTTGAAGAGATGTGACATTCTTGTATTGTCATCAATGGTAATAGACAAGCAAATGATATTGATTTTGTGAGTTGAAATGTTTGATTTATTAACCTCTTATGGTGTAAATTTCTTTTAATATTGGAAGTAGATTGTCCATTTAAGTATTATAATTGAACTCGTTCAATTTAGAAAAGTTGAGTTTAATGCATCTTTGAATCTAGATTATCGAATCACAATAGTTTTTAATTTTTAATATCAGTAAATTTGTAACAGTATATAATATTTATATTTTAAAAAAAGGGAAAAATGTCTGGTTATCTTTTTCTATTTTTTTGTGGGAAGTTCAAACAGAAAATGTTTTCTTCTAGCTCAGAATTGTAGTTAAACCAAACCATAAGGGGTTTTACGAAATTTTCTCTCTCCTTCGTATTTTGATCGAGCCGAGGAGACTCGAAGAAATATATCCAATACCCACTTCCACGTGGCAGCAACCCATTGTCCCTTCCAAATTTCGTGGGCTACAACTGTAATGATTGCTGTCCGTTAATCATTGTATATAGAAAGTGAAAAGAGTGAGAGAGAGCTCGAACGAATCCTTTCAATGGCGGGGATTGGCTCTCCTTGTTCAATTATTTCCTCAAGAAGGTAACAACAATTTTTCTTTCCATTTCAAAGCTTTGTTTGGACTTTGGCTGCTACTAATGGATAAGATAAGAATATTGACACTGTTAAATGTTAATTGCTTAGCACATTAACTATAACAATTGCAGTTATGTGATATTGCGTTGCTAAACTGAGAGACTTATAAAAGGTTAAATGTAAGCTTCATAAATTTTGTTCCCCTGTTTAGTTTTCAGTTTCATTGGCTACCAGCTATACATTTAGTGAGAAATATGATACAGTGAGGATGAATATGTAAAAGTTTAGGCTCGAAGCTAAGTGGATCACTTTCTTTTGAGTTTATGTAGATTTTTTTTTTCTTTTTGAAGTTTTGTATGCCGTTTGCTCATTAGCTTTGAACAAGAATTGTTGGAATTTTAGTTGCTTTAGTGACTTTATAGGCCTATCTTATATGCTTTACACAGCTTTACATCTGTTGCTTTTCTCCTATTTCAAATGCACTAATATTATTTTCTTTTGAAATTGAATTTGACTCTACATTGGGTTGTCAGAGAAAATGGAGAGAAAGAAATTATTAGTCTTGCTACTCTTTTTTATTTTTTGTTCTTTGCTTTGCAAGGTTTAGAAGTGCAAGTACTTAGTCAAGTACTGGTATTCTCAAGAACAGAAATTTTTCTTAGATCCCAACTAATGAAAATCCAAGATTAAAAAATTTGTATATCTTCGCAGAAGTTATTTATTCACTCGGAAAACAAAGAACTTTCCTTGTCTTCTGATAGTTCAAACAGTTTTTAAAATAACAATAATGGTGGTGATGATCTTGGTAATATATGTATTATGCTTAGAGACATTATGAGTCAACTACTCTGAAACTAAAGTTGAAGGGATTAAGAATGTGTTTTCAGCAAATCTGGAACAACTTGGTTGCAATTTGAGACTCATCCTCAAAGAACCGCGTCAGGAATATCAGTCCGTAGGAGAAATTTGAGGATTAGAGCAGAAGTTAACTATGTGAATGCTGAAGAAGCGAAGAAACTCATAGCAGTGGAGGGCTATGCTGTACTTGATGTCCGTGACAAATCTCAATTTAATCGTGCTCACATAAAATCATGTTACCATGTGCCTCTTTTTATCGAAAATCAGGACAATGACCTTGGTAACACATTTTCCCTTTGTATCTAGCTGAATTTTGTCTGCTTGTTTATGTTTGACCCCTTAAATTACTTGTAGAATTGAATAAGTGGTAAATATGATGCTTCTTAATGTCACTCAACTACTTTGGTCTCTGATTGTGCAGGCACAATTATAAAGAGGACAGTGCACAACAATTTTTCGGGTTTATTCTTTGGGCTGCCATTTACTAAACAGAATCCTGAATTTGTGCAATCTGTTAAGAGCCAGTTTTCACCTGAAAGTAAATTGTTGCTTGTATGTCAGGAAGGGTTGAGGTTAGTTTTTTCATTTTCTGTTGATAGTATTTTTTTTCTTTTTGAAAATTTTAGATTAGACATAAGACATCTATTGCTGAGGTCGTTTTTGTGATGGCAATAGTCACTTTCATTTTCAAGAACTTCAATACCAGGAGGAAAAATAAAAAAATCCACAATCCAACCAGTGAAAAATTTTAGCCATCACAACTATATATTAGTAGACACGTGTACAACGTACCCGTGATGGAGGTTATAATTTGAAATTTTCAGTTGCAATGGTGAAATACGGGAAAAGGATGTTGCAATTCAACTTCTACTTTGCTATATTTTGTCCAATTATACAGGTCTTGAAAACTTCTGAAAAACAGAGATCAGTAGTTTGAGTGAAAGGACAATTATTGTAAGGTATACTAAACATGCCAGATAGTAAGGCATTTGTTGTTTAAGCAATGATAAGACAAAGTATCAGATTGAGAGATATTGAGGTTAATTTGTTGGATATATGAGGAGAGTCGAGGGCATATCCATTGTTTTAATTTTTTGAGTCTCAACTTGTGAAGGACTTGATTTTGATGGGGATTATAAATATGTGACACTCTTGTTAACCTTTTGGTAAGTGGCATAGAGGACAGACTCTCCAGATCCTTTAGCCCAATATCTTGTAATCCTAAGAAGGAATTAGCATTACTTGGCTTATTGTTCTGAGCACTAGCAAGCCACTGTCCTGGTTTTCCTTGTTTCATAACAGTGTTGCAGAAAACCCATCAAGAAAATATGGAATCAGTAAATCAGTTCCTGATAATACATGCAAGGCAACGAAAGATCATCTCCATCCTAGTTATTTCTGTAGCTTAATTATTTTATCTTTGATCCCTTGTCTTCTATGTTACTTCAAATCAAGTCATTTTTGCCTGAACCTGAAACCATTGACAGGATTCTGTTTCTTTTTAATGTCAAGGTCTGCCGCTGCAGCCAATAAGTTAGAGCAGGCTGGATTCCAAAACATAGCATGTATCACATCAGGGCTTCAGGCTGTAAAACCAGGTTAAAAATACTCCTGCCCTCAACTCTTCTACTCAAATGAGCTTTCCACTGTACACAAAGATATACAATAAACAATTTCTCTTTTGCAGGTACATTTGATTCCATAGGTTCCACCGAGTTGCAAGATGCTGGCAAAGCTGGCTTGGTCACAATTCAAGGCAAGATTTCAGCTGTACTTGGAACTGTGCTAATCTGTAAGTCCATTGTTTCCGAAACATCCGCATTATTCTGTTTGAATTCTTTGATCATATACTATAAGCTCACTTTTATCAAATCTGCAGGTGCATTTCTATTCATAACTTTCTTCCCCGAGCAAGCGGAGAAATTGTTTCAACTTTCCCCTGCAGGCTAGGTCTTATGGTCCAAAAATTTTGCAGGCTCTTTTATCTTTTGCATAATGGTTGGAGAAATTTGAGTTGTTGAAGTATTGGCAACATGATATTCAAATGAAATGAGGAAGCTAAACTTTGTAACACATTTGTGAAGAATTTGTACTTTCATAGCCGAAGTTGAGCAACCAAATTTCACTTTGCACATCAAAATCTTTGCTTTATAAAAGAGTCTTGATATGAATCACCACAGCAGTGAAATTTAGACCAAATGTTACCAATTACAAAACTTTTACAGCTACAAGAGCCAGGAATTATCATTGACATAAAGGAACTTGAACTCAACACTTTTTAAGTGAATGGTGCTAGATAACAACCACCCTATCAATGAGGTCATTGACTCTTAATCCAATTGCTAATAAGAGAAGAAATAAATAAATGAAGTTTGTGATTAATTATTAATAAAAACAAAAGAAAGCAATTATTTGTTTTTCTTTTTAAGGGAAGAAAAATAACTACTGTATTTGTTGATAACATAGACTTAGACACAAATTTAATAAAAGGCTTGGTGAAATTTGATAGGGAGGAGCTAAATTCGCTATTGATAGTATAATACATGCACTGAATTTCAATTTATTAAATAGCTTAGACAAAAGGGTTATGAAAGATCTCTTTTTGTATATTATTTATCTTTATGTGATTTTTTAAACATCTCAAGATTTGTTAAGAACAATTTTTCAATTGACCATGAATCAAACATATTAGGTGTGGGCATTTTTGTTTTAAGATTGGTTTGATTTTACAACTAATTGATTCATCAGTTCAGTTTTCGATTTTTTTTTAATTTTTTTTGTAATTATTTAATCTTTTTTTTTTGTTTGAATCGAAATGAAACCAATTGAATTGATTCGGTTCAATCTATTCATACCTACTCTTAAAACGTATGATTAATTATTAATAAAATTTTAATAAATAAATAAATATGAATTATTAAATCGATGGAATTTGAGTTAGTTCAATAATTAATTCTTTACATCTGTACTTTCAAGTTATAGGTTCTAGTTCTATCTCCTCGTCATATTTACAATTGTCACAACTCTTAAAAAAAAATAGGGTCATTTTATGATACTGGAAAAATTTTAGTATCAATATCAAAGTAATTTAAATTGTAGGATCAAATTATAAAATTAAGAGTGATGAAATTTAATTATTAATTTCAACAGATACAAATAATTTCAATATCAATAATATAAAAATCTTTCCGATATTATAAAATAATCTTAAAAATAATAATAGTATATAAGATGACAAAAATATTTGCAAATCCGCTAAAACTCGCCCGTATTATAAATAATTTAGTAAAATTTAAAGCGATTTTAATATACAAAATTAAAATCCACAACAAATTTAAGATGAGTTTGAATTTAATAAAAGAATTGCAAATACTCATTTAGGTATTCAGTACATGCAAATATTACTTTTTTTTATAATTTTTTGTTTAAAGATAATACTTATAAAATTATTTATTTATATATTCATATTATGATTTATAAGCACGTTTTTATTCAGCCACTATTTTTATATTATGAATTTATAAGTACGTTTTTATTCAAATGCTATTTTTACATTATAAATTTTATAAGCGCATTTTTATTCAAATACTATTTATAAGTAATAAATTTTATTACAAAAAACTGCAAAATTCAGTTATATATACCAATATTATAATGCAAAATAAGTTTTAATACAATCATAAATTATTTATTACAAAACAATTCATTGACACTAAAAAGTTGTCATATAACTAAATATTAAACTTACATCATTATAGTCTAATTAAATAGAGTTAATATTATGCTGATTTCATATTAATAGAAAACACTAACATAGTTAGACATTGATATTTAATTTAACTATCATTTTTTATTGAATAGGGCAACCTCGACATCTTGAAATAGTTAATAAAATTATTTATATTAATATTAAATTAGTATAGGTGAATATTATATATTCAATCAAATTTATTTGTAATTGTACTGTATAGTAATTAAAATATTAAAAAAAGTAAGTTAAAATAAAAATATAGTATGATTTTATTAATTGTATTTGTAAAAATGAGTTTTTTTTATTATATTATTTAAAATCTGTTTAAAATTTGTAAATAATTTATTGTGAATTCAATGATAAGTATAAATTTATTAAAATAAATTTATAATGTAACTTTAAACTCACAAAAAATTTAAAAATAATTTAATAATATATTTTTTAAATAAATACAAATAGAGTACATGTCCCAAATCCAATCCACTTTCATCTTTAATAATATAACTTTGAGAACCCCGCCCATGAGCTGAACGAGCGGATGTAAACAGAAGACTGCACTCTTAAGATTAATAAATAAATAATCGAACCTGGAGCACCCGGCCCATTGTCTGGGCTGGGCCGGGCGAGATGTAAAAAAGAAAAACTTTCAGGGGTAAAAATGATGGATCGAAGTGATAGAGTGAGTGATCGCAAAAGAAGAGGAGAGGACGAGGATTGAGATGGCCCACACAAGCGTAATTGTTTTGTCTTGTTTTCTTATATATTAATTTCAGTGGTGGTAATTTACATATACGTTTTTATTTTGCTCTTTTTTTTTTGTTTCATTTTTCTTTTGAGAATCTAATCAAATCTCCTTCATAATCTCTCGTTCCTTTCAGGTAACGATTCGAAACCCAGATCAGTTTTCTTCTAATTCATCCAAAGAATAAATAAAAAATTCAGTTTTGATACGGCTTTGTGTTTGTTTTTGTTTTTTTTTTCTCTCTTTTTCTTTTGATTCTGCAGCTGTTTCTGTTCCCATGGCTTCATCTCCCACCAAGGACGCTTCCACTGGTAATTAATTAAAAACCCTTTTTTTCTCCTTCTCAATTTGTTGAAATATTTATTAGGGTTTAGGGTTTTTTATTAATTAATTGATTGATTGATTAAGAGAGTAACGTTTTGATTTTTAATTTTGTAGATGAGAAAGCAGGAGGATCAACTCCAAAATCAGAAGTAAAAGCTTCTGGTTCATCTGTTCAAGATCAAGACTCACCCAAAAGACCTGCTGCAACTTCTTTTCAAGCTGGCTCTATACCTTCCTTTCCAGCTGGTGCTGGGCCAAACCCATATGATTTCTCTGGGATGATGGGGCTTCTCAATGTAAGCATTTGTGTTTGTGTTGTCTTTTATTTCACTGTGTTTGAATGATGGAGTTATAATATAGAGTTGAAGATTTGGGCTTTTTGTTTATTTAGTCTGTTCGGTTTTAGTAATTGTGTTGATGGTGTGGGATTTGGGATTTTGTTTTGATTTGTGGTGTGATGATGATTTTAGGACCCCAGCATTAAGGAACTAGCTGAGCAGATAGCCAAAGATCCTTCATTCAATCAGATGGCAGAGCAGCTCCAGAAAAATTTACATGGTGCAAATATTGAGGAGGGCATTCCACCGATTGATACACAACAGTATTACTCCACCATGCAACAGGTTATGCAGAATCCTCAGTTTATGACTATGGCTGAACGCCTTGGCAATGCATTAATGCAGGTATATTATACATGACCTTTTGCCCTCGTTCTTCGGCTTGTTCTTGCTAGTACTGTTAATGATGTTAAGGGTGTATGATTAAGATGCTGTCATCATCATGTGGCTGAAATATACTTTTCATTCTAAGGACCCCTCTATGTCCCATATGCTTGAGAGTTTGACAAACCCAACACAAAAAGACCAGCTCGAGGAACGAATGGCCAAGATAAAGGAAGACCCGGCATTGAAGCCTATTTTGGATGAGATTGAGAGCGGTGGACCGGCTGCCATGATGAAGTGAGTAATTGAAATGCTATGATATTATTTTGTGATATAAGGTTGTTGTTTGTATATTTCTCCTTAACCTCTAGGATAATGTTTGCGCATTCAATTGTTCTCGTGCATCTGACCAAGTTATGGTGATTGTCTTTGCATAGATACTGGAATGATAAAGATGTTCTACAGAAATTGGGTGAAGCAATGGGTCTTGCAGTTGCAGGAGATGCAACCACTTCTGCTGATAATTCTGCAGCAGATGATGCAGAAGCAGAAGTGGAAAATGAGGTTGAGTCGATTGTTCATCGCACTGCCAGTGTTGGTGATGTTGAGGTATGACACTACTTTCTTTTATCCTTCCTTAGTAATTAATTTGACTTGATTAAGGGTCCTATGCTTCTGGCATGTATGACCTATTGATTTCTGATATTTAAATTGCTGCTTTTAGTGATTTCCTAATTAATTGAGGGAGCGGCTTGCCAACATTATAAAATATCTTAAATGCATGCTGTTTGGTCCTTTTTGGTATTTGTTTCTCAGTAGTTTGGTTCATCTAAGAAATGGACAATTCAGTATTATGAAACAACATTCAGTATCATGGACAATTCAGTAGTTTGGTTAATTGAGGGAGCTGCTTGCCAACATTATAAAATATCTTAAATGCATGCTGTTTGGTCCTTTTTGGTATTTGTTTCTCAGTAGTTTGGTTCATCTAAGAAATGGGCAATTCAGTATCATGAAACAACATATGAAACATTGCATGAAACAAATAAGACAATTAAGCTTCATTAGACATCCAAATTTGCCCATAAGTGGCCAAAACTACTTTAATATATTTCCAACATCCTCCTGATTTGAATTTGTACGTGGCTTAAGTATCATACTTGATTGTTACAGCTTGGAGAATACATATCTTGTCTGGTGATATTATTTGTCCATCTTAGACAATAAGGTTAGGTTTATACCATAGTTGCTTGGGACTTTCTGGTGTAAGATTATGCCTTCTCTTAAAAAAAAAAATTGTGCTGCATAGTCAGTTAACCATAGTGGAACCTGCAAAGAAATCAATTTACTTCCCCTGTTCTTCAATTAGGGTCTGAAAAAAGCATTGGCCTCTGGTGCTGATAAGGATGAAGAAGATTCAGAAGGAAGGACAGCATTGCATTTTGCCTGTGGATATGGTGAGGTACAGTAACCTGAACCATCCTTTTCCTTCTCTTATTTTTCTTCTTGTTTTTCATTCGAGTTTTGGAAGGAGGTATTATGATAAAATATTACTTGGTTTTTGGTTCACCCTGCTTATTTATTTGACGAAATGCTAATACTGCTTTTGTGAGAGTTTCATCCGTAAAGGGACAGTTTATGCCGGAGAAGATGCTTGCATGTTTGTAGCGCATATGCATGTTTCTAGCGCATATGTAAATTATCATAAGCTTCCCGCTGCAATGTAGTGGTATTAAAATTTTTTATGATATGGTGGAATTGTAGTAACTTATTTGCTGCTACTGGAAAGGAAGCTGTTAGATTATTCCGTGGTTCTTTATGTTCATTAGCCTGTTTGATAGTCTTTTTCTGCACTGCAGGTCTGCTTCCTTGTAATATCCAGAATTCTGAATAAATTTCAAGTTTCTTATTGATAAAGTTATTACTTGAGAACTGTAGACCATAAAATACCAGGATAGATTTAAACTTCAAAGCTCAGGGCTTCAAAACATTCTTTCAGAGGTTTATTTATGCTCCTGGTCGTATTAGTGAAATATATGGATGCTGATAATGGAAGCTCCTAGCCTATCATGTCAGCAGGATTAATGGTTAGATTGCTGGCCTTGCATTTACTCCAAATTACCTGTCTGCCTGGAGGATTTGTATTTCAAATGTTTTATGTGCCCTACTGTATATCAATCAGTGAGTTATGGACCGATTCACACCCAATTGAAGGAAAGATCCGAAATGGGATTGTGGGTCTGTAATTAGGTATTCCATGGTCCAGCAAATCATGCCAACAGCTGACTAACAATTTCTGCTGATTGGCCTTATAGTTACACTTTTTAGCTAACCTCCTTGTTTTATGGGGTTTATTCTTCGAACCAGGCTTTGTCTATTTAGAGAGTGGTTCTCAATTCTTCAAAAAAGGGTAGGGAAGTTTGGGAATATTAAAAGTAGAAACCAACATTGGTAATGCAAATTTTTGCAAAATGTTTGATGAAGTGGTTGGGATATTTGCTCCAGTTCGAAAATGGTTTTGTTTTGCTTTGGAAATTTTCTTGGCAAATGGGCTGAGTTTCTTGATGACATGGAGGTGAAATGATCCCTGGTATCTTTACAGGTTAAGTGTGCTCAAACCCTTCTCGAGGCTGGTGCAAATGTGGATGCCTTGGATAAGAATAAGAACACTGCACTACATTATGCAGCTGGTTATGGTAGGAAGGAATGTGTAGCCCTTTTGCTGGAGAATGGCGCTGCTGTGTAAGCCAACTGCCTATTCATTAACACTTGTTTATCTTTTATGGGATATTTTATCGTTGCGTTATGATTAATCTTTTCTGCTGTATTATCTGTTGTTACTGCAGAACTTTGCAAAACATGGATGGCAAGACTCCCATCGATGTCGCCAAGCTCAACAACCAACACGAGGTACTAAAGCTATTAGAGAAGGATGCTTTTCTGTAAACTGGAGGATTGTGAGCATGTGGATGTCAGATTTTGGCAATGCTATAGGCATTTCAGTGTGTTAGATGAATTTACTTTGGTTAGCATTAAGTTGTCCTCTCAGGTTGATGCTTCTGTTTATGCTCCGTTTGTTGCTGTCTGATTGCTACAATCAAAATTTTACAGGAACATAATCAATCTCTTCCCCAGAATGATTTCTTTGTGGGGAATAGATGTCTTAGTTTTTTCTTTCCCAAGCTATGAACAATTGTGCCTGTTACCAATTGTTGTTTGATTACTTCAAAATGTTCCGTCTTAAGAAGATATATGTTAATTGTTTGGAGAAAGTTGTCTTCTGGATCCTAGGGGAGAACCATTTGCATGACACAAGTACAGGATTTGATGCATACAGAGTTTATTATGGGCATGATTTTTTATGGCTAAGAAACAAAACCAGGTTTGTAGCCATGTTTCATCAGATGGCATCCTTGTTTATTCTGGTTAATTAAAGGATGCGAAAAGAAAAGGCAAGACAATGTGTTGTTATTGGAGATAATTGCTGGCAATTCAGGGTATTGTCAAAATAAAGCTAAAGCTAAAAAGAGGCACATGGATTTGTAATGATAGTTATTGGCAGCTTTCTTGAAAAATTTAGTGTTAAATTGAGTTGTCTAGCCATTACCACAAGGTTCATGTTCACATTTTAAGGTTATGTAATGTGATCTAAGATCTATTACCAATGTGCATTTCTTTAATGTGTCCCATACAGTTATATATCTATATGCTCATATACAGAATGTGCTCCAAAGATCTAATCGGCAAATACATGCATTGATATTTGTTAAGCTAAAAGCTAAAATCTTTCTGATGTAATGAGTTATTAAATGTAAAAAGTACAGTCGTTGTAAACAGAATGATCTCTGTACTTTTGAGTTTTAACATATTGTCGACAGGTATCTGTAGAATGGTATACTAATTATCGTTCCAAGATACCATATCTGTAGAATGGTATACTAATTATCGTTCCAAGATACCATTTACCGCTGTCGTTCTTTCTTGGCTCATACATTTGCAATCTGTCTTGTAAAGATCAATGTTAAGGTTTCAAAGTTTGAAATGTAAAATTTGTATTTGCAATCTGTATTTTAAATATCACTGTTAAGGTTACAAAGTAGAAATATGAAATTTGTACTTTGTTGTACTATTTCATCTGCATAAAAATTCAACAAAAATTAGGTTGTACATTTATTTTGAAAATTATCAGATCAGTCAACACTTCGGATTCAAAAGTTGGGTTCATTTTGTTGTATGATGAAGTAAAAATCAAGTTACTAATTGTTTAAGTTTGAACTTTTGATAATTAAAAGTCAACTTATAGAAACAAAGAAAGAAGCTAAGGAAGAATGAAAGAGTGAAACAAAACTAACTTAAAGGTAGGGAAAAGGTGAAATTGTTTGAATCCTCGTAAACTCATTGGCTATGCATGGGATTGGCATATGGGTCACATGCAAGTTTGCTGAGAAAGACAGCAAGCAAAATATAAGATGCCAAAAATTATACAAAAAGTGGACAAACGATCAAATAATATCTTTTTTTCTTGCATTAAATTAATTCTATTCATTTTGTAATTATCAATCTGTTGGTTTGCCCCAGGCTGTTTCCTTTTCTTCAATTATTATCATACATCATTTCTTTTGTTTATATACATTTCAATTTGTCAGTCTCTTAATAAGCTTTAAGTGTCCAGTCGTGTCTATTTTCTCTCCATTGAGGGAGAAAATTTTGTGAAGCTATTGGTTCATCAAGAGAGGTGGCAATGGAGGCAGAGAAGGAGAGCAAATCATCACCAGCATCTTCAGTATCAGATGTAGGAGCTTGGGGCATGAATGTTGTCAGCTCTGTTGGCATTATCATGGCCAACAAACAACTCATGTCTCCAAGTGGTTTTGGCTTTGGCTTTGGTCAGTTAATTTACCTCTAATTTTGTTCAGTCTATCTAGTATATCATCACACCATCTGCTACTTTTCTCCATTTTCATTTTGAATCTGATCTGTGTATCTCCTATCATGTTTAGATCATCATTCATCACCATTGTATTCCGTTTTGTTTTTCCTTTTAGGGGTTGTTTGGTTTGTTTTATATATTTAATTTTCATTGCTGGTTTCTTGTTATTGTCACCCTATCACTATGCAACATTAATAGACAAATAGAAAGGATCAAAAGTAAAATACACATTCTAAGCAATGATGGAACCTGGCCTCACAGATACCATTTTCCAGCTAGCAAAATGTTTCCAACTAGCCAAACAAGAGTAAGATGAATATGACATGACAAGTTTCTAACAAAATGGCTCAAGCAATGTGAAATAGTCAGTAAATTTTGTTGTCAATTGCTGTCTTGTAGTGGAACTAAAAATGGTTTACTTCTAAATTTGCAGCTACAACTTTAACTGGGTTACATTTCACTGTGACTGCACTGGTTGGTTTTGTGTCGAATGCCGCTGGCTATTCTGCATCAAAACATGTACCCTTTTGGGAGCTCTTTTGGTTCTCAGTTGTTGCCAATACATCAATCACTGGGATGAACCTCAGCCTCATGCTCAACTCTGTTGGATTTTATCAGGTACCTAACAATTCTTTTCGGATACTTTTGCATGTTTGCCGTAGATTTGATCTTAGACTTTGACCTTATATGCCAGTATTGGATCTTTACCAAATAACTTGAGCTTTTTAGGTTAAATTATTAATTTATCACTCAACCCAAAAATTTAAATTGTTAGGAGAAGGCCTAATATTAGTATGGTAGAGTGGATTCTTAGGGACTGAAACAGTGATAAATCAAAGAATTAACTAAAGAGAAAAGATGTGGGATTGCAAGCTCAGGACCTTGGCTTTGATATCATCTTAGTTTAGCACTCAACCCAAAGCTTTAAACATTTAGGAGAATATCTAATATTAGGACTAAAGACAAGTCTTAATACAAATAATTAACTAATGATATCAGAGTCAAGATTCTAAGTTGGACCCTCTCATTTAGTCTAAGTTTTTGGGTCAAACAGTTAACAAACAATTATTATTGTGCTGTAGATTTCAAAGTTAAGTATGATACCAGTGGTTTGTGTGATGGAATGGATTCTTCATGGCAAAAAATATTCAAAGGAAGTGAAGATGGCAGTGGTGGTGGTGGTTATCGGGGTCGGAGTCTGTACAGTGACTGATGTCAAGGTTAATGCCAAGGGATTTCTCTGTGCCTCTGTTGCAGTCTTGTTTACATCCTTACAGCAGATTGTAACTATCCCCATTCCCTCATCTTTCACATTCATTCTCTTATTCTGGCCTGCTGCTTTAACTTTTAATATTAATTATGAAATTTTTAATGGATTTTGCTAGGAAATGGAGCCTTTTTTCTGGTTTAAATTTAAATTTCCAGTCCTCTCAGCTGTGTTTCTTCAAACTATTGTAATTTCACTCAGATTATGTAGTATTTATTAGCAATTGAAGGTTCCTATTAGCATTTCCATGCAAATATAGCAGTTGAAATATATACATATTGAATATTAATCATCTATTATCTCTATCATGGTCACATAATCTTCTTGTTTTTTGGATCCTTTTGGTTAGAGGTGCTTCTGTTTTACTTTGAAAGCATAGCAGCTAAAGTATTTGTACACACTACTTCCAATCCACAATTAGGTATTTACTAAACATCCTTCTTCCATTTACAGCTTGTGCTTCAACTCTATGACAATTATATTTTCAAAGCCACAATACCCCTATACCTAACAGACCCGAATCATATGATAAGGTCAACCCAAGTCTTGGAAGTCCAAAATTGTGATTGAAAACTTAATTTTAGTCCATAGCTCAGCTAAGACAACCTTTTTGTACTTCCAATAACCCTTTAATAGTTTAATTTGTCTTCCAATTGAGCATTCAATACCATGACTTCAATTCTTTTACAAACCTACGTCCCTTGCTTGACCTTACAACTTAAGAATTTATAATTATCAATATCATGGAATTATGCATCTAAATTACATTCAAATCACATAATCCAACGATGAATAGCTTAAATTATGTGGAGCTCATGTAGCATATTTACCAAAATTGCAAAAATGAACCCCATTATGCTTTGCATCAGTTACTGGACTTCAAATTTCACCAACTCTTTAATGCAGTTCTCAGTAATCATGGTTTTTAAAAGAGCCACATCTTTACTTATAAGCCAGTACTGATTATTGTTCATTGTCAATTACTTCTGTGAACAGTCAATAGGTTCCTTGCAGAAGAAATACTCCATTGGTTCATTCGAATTGCTTAGCAAGACAGCTCCAATTCAAGCAGTCTCCCTAATTGTATTCGGTCCATTCATTGATTACTATCTCAGTGGAAAACTTCTATCAAACTATAATTTATCTACCGGCGCATTTGTAAGTTACAATCCTTATGCCTCATCAAATCACATTCTGCAGCATATTTAACATATAAATGGTACTAAATGGCTTGTTGAATTGGAAATGTATGCAGCTTTTCATATTGCTCTCATGCTCCTTAGCCGTGTTCTGCAATGTGAGCCAGTACCTCTGTATTGGACGTTTCTCCGTGGTATCTTTCCAAGTTTTAGGCCACATGAAAACTGTTTGTGTCCTGATACTGGGGTGGCTGCTCTTTGATTCTCAGCTCACACTCAAGAACATACTTGGCATGACCATGGCTGTTGTAGGGATGATAGTGTATAGTTGGGCAGTTGAGGTTGAGAAGAAGAAAAATGATGCCAAGATCATCTCTCACACAAAAAACAATTTCTCGGAAGAGAATGTAGAGTTGTTGAAGCAGAGAATGGATGAATTTCCAGCAAAGGATGTTGAGCTTGGCCAATCTAAATAAAAGGGCATGGCAGGTGATGAACATTCTTGAGTTAGTGAACATTTTTAAGTGCTTGCTTTTGACATTCTTTGTACTCCTATGCCACAGCAAGATATTAGATATAGATATATATAACACATGCAGTAACCATTTGTTTAAGAACTTGCAATTCTGAAATAGGAATCATTCATCTAGAAACTTTTCAATTTGTCAAAAAAATTTGGATCATTAATAAGGATATAATGATCATGCATTTAGGCCAAATTTTCATAAACAATAAAACTTGCATATTCTTTCCAAGCCAATGGAGTAACACAAATAGGAGCAAAACTATATTGAGGCCTGAAGGGGCTCTAGCCCTCAATCTTACAATTTTTTTTATAGAAATAAGTATGTTTATGACTGTTAACTCTTCAAAATATATATATATTTTTAATATGTTAACTTTTATGAGTTTTCAATTTTAACATCTTAACTCTTTACAATATAGTTTTTCAACTCCAAAAGTTTTACCATAATAATATTTTGTCCCTCTGTTATATATAATTCTGGGTCTAGTCCTAAATATAAATGTTGTACAATATAAAATCATTAAAAAAAAACCTATTACTAAATTTAAAATTTTTCTCAAACTTGGAGGAAGCATGTCCCCCTAGACCCTAATATAAGTCTATCCCTGTTGGTGCATAAAGGTAATGGTGTAAGGAAACACGATAGAAGCATTAGCATTTAGTGGTTTTTCATTGTTTATAACACAACATCTATGTTGATGTTGGGATTTTAATAATTCAAAATCAATTATGAGTTTGATTTTGAATTGGAAATTAAGAAGAAGTTGAACACGAGGTCAAGTACACATTGGACGTATGAGAAGAATAAATACGGAGAGCTGAAAGCGAGGAGGGGTGTGGAAGCACAAATGGAAAACTTGCCCAGGTGAGAGCATCATGGCATTAGAAGTTCAGCGTCGCGACGCTGTGGATAGCACACCTAATGCCGCAGCGTTGTTTCAAAGTTGCGCCAATACTGCAGCGTTGGCCAGTGATGCTGCGACGCTGAAAATTTGGAAAAAATGTGGATTTGTTTTTTTAGGTGTGTTTAAATCGGTTTTGGACTTCTTAAGCACATAGATTCTTATTCCAACTAGGTTTAGAGTTTCTCGGATCAACATTAACACTATATAAACCCTTATAATTTTTTAGTATACATAATGCATCAACAAGAAAGAGAATAGAAGATTGGGGTAGCTTTGGCGCTAGGCATAATCATGGAAGAGTGTCATGGAGTACTTGAGCATTGGTCATAAGTGCAAGAAATTACTGGTTAGATCCTTTAAGAACTTGTCTATTGTTATATTCCTTGAGTTTCTCTTGTAAGAGTTCTTTTTGTATAAAATAACTAAATAAAAAAAGCGAGGATCAGATAATCTATCATAAGCATAGGCGTTTGTTGCCGAACCACATATATTCTTGTGCCTTGTCTGTGTGAGTGATTGTTTTCTTTATTGTGTGTTTGATCTTATTCATTATTGTGTTACTTGTAAATAAAATCTTTCACAAAGCGCATAAGATACTATGGTACTAAATACTCCAAAAGATATTAAGGCACATATAATCCAATAATGAGATCAATTTTAATACTAATTATTAAGTGGGATTAATGCTAAAACTGATTTTCTGCAACAAATTGGTATTAGAGCTATGGTTGAGACAAATGACTGAGTATAGATTGTTCAACCATGAGGATTCACAAGTATGAAAATAGAAGAATAAGAGAAAAGACTAAAAGCTTAAGAGTGTAGCCGCTTAACTGTAAAGGAAAAGGTTATAGAATAGAGATTAAAGAGCAATCAAAGAGAAAGATAAAGAATGGTGGAAGTACTGCAATTAGTCTGTGAATAGAAGTTGGAGTTACAGAATCTTCTTCTTAAGGAATAGGAAGGATGTTTAAAGGGTTTATGGGTGAGAAACACAGTGAAGGCTATATGCTTGGAAGATTGCTGTAGGGTCTCAACATAGATTTGTTAGAGAGATGCATACCAAAGTCAACATTGAAGAATATCTCACTGGTATAGTAACGGTTGAAAGAGAATGTATGGTAAGGAAAAATCTAACCATGAAGATGTTGTGATGGTGTCTACCTAAGTAATATTGAAAACTATAATATGATGATTACCTAAAGAGAGTTACATTCAAAATCTTGGGAGATCATAGTCATGAGCCTTGAAGGAGTTAAGTTTGTGCATAAGACTTAACTGGAATTAATGCTAGAGTAATTGACCATTGGTTGAGGAAATGATAGATCTTAGAAAGCTTATACAAGAGATTTTGAATCAATGAAGGGATTGTTGAAATTTTAGTGATTCAAAATCAAAAATAAGTTTAATTTTGAGTTAGAAATCAAGGAGGATTCGAACACGAAGTTAAATACGCGTTGGACATACGAGAAAGGGACGGAAACAAAGAATCGAAGTCAATGAGGGGTATAGAAGTACAAGTGGGGAATCTACTCAGGTGAAAATGTTACAATACTAAGAATTCAGCACCGTGCCACTATAGACAATACGCTTAATGCCACAGCATTTGTTCAAAGTTGCGCTAACACCTCAGCGTTGGCCAATGATGCTGCAGCGCCGAGCCGCCGACAATTAAGGAAAAATATAGATTTATTATTTTTAAGCCTATTTAAGTCAAACTTTCTAGGAACGTGAACTCTATTCTAACTATGTTTAAGATTTCTAATAAACCCTTGTTATTCATTAAAATAGACAATGCATCAATAAGATATAGAATAGAGGATTGGGGCAAGTTTGGCGCTGAGCATAAGCACGAAAAAGTGCCATAGAGTGCTTAAGCGTTGGACATAAGTATAAAAAGTACAGGACAGATCCTTTAAGAGTTCGATATTGTTGTATTCTTTGAATTTCGCTTGTAAGAGTTCTTTATGTATAAAATAACCAAATAAAATAAACAAGGATCTGGTAATCCACCATAAATAATAATAGACGAATATTTGTTATCCAACAACATATATTTTTATGCCTTATGTGTGTGCGTGATTATTTGCTCTATTATATGGTTGATCTTATTTATTCTTGTATTACTTATGAATGAAGTCTTTCGCAAAATGTATAGGATGTTATAGTGTTAAATACCGAGCCAAAAGGTATTAAAATGCGTATAATCCAATAAATGAGATCAGTTCTAATATTAATTATTAAATGAGATTAGTACTAAGACTAATTTCCTACAATAATTGAGAAAATACTTGTATATGTTAAGATCAACAATAAGGTTTGAATTGAGATGAATATGGAAATGGCACAACTTGTAGCACAAATGTTGAGTAATTTCCACTTCATAAGTTTGGTATTCCATTCATTGTTTCCTCTTCATCATAAAGATTACAAACTATAAGATTTGGAATATGCTAAGCTACGAATTATAGTAGTATCTACTTTGCATGACTACTAACGGAGAAGAGAGCGATCATCGAATATAAGAGTAAAATTGGGTTTGGTTTGCATTTACAGTTGTGGTTCAATAATAACAAATTTACGGTGCATAATTCTAAATTATTTTAATTTCCAAAAATTAATAATAATTTTTTTTGCCTTTTACATAAAAATTTTAATCATTAAACAGTATTTGGTTAATTTAAAGTATATTTTTGTTAAATTTAAAAATAAATTCATAAAAAGTAAACGACATCGTTCGTGTGAAATTTAATGCAATAGAATTTAATATCATCTGTTTAATTATTAAAGTGTATTGTTACAAATAGTATTAAAGCAAGTTTATAATTTTATAGTTTAGAGCCCACTGATAGTTACAAAATATAAATTTAAAAAGAATTAAATAGATATATTTTGAGTAAAAGTATTGATGATTAATATCAAATCTCAAATCTCAAATGTTAATTAATATTTATAAACATAATTTAATTAATTTACATAATTATTTTGCAGAAATAATGATACCCATCTTTATCTAAACAAATATAATGATTGAAGCGACAAGTTAATAAACTAAACATTAGAAAAAGAGTACACATGATGTGGTAGGAAAGGTGGAATAAATATGATCACTGCTTGCTTTTCTTATAAGTTGTATTCATTCACCAATGGAATTTAGAAACCCTAACTTAACACTAACAAATTAGAAGAAATTTCATCCCCACAAAACTTTTATATTATTTATTTGAATATATAATTTACCCAATTTCTTTTAACTAAGTCCCTTAAATTAATTTTCTTTTTTTTTTCTTTTTTGTTGATAAGTACAAACAATAAACAACTATTTTGATGACATGTTTATAATTGTTATCCTTTTATTCAATTATGAAAGTGCAAGATTTAAAGTTTCGATCAATGTTCACTAGTAAACATAAACATAAAATATTCACTCCCTTATACTTAACAATTGGTAATTTAATCGCATGGTAGTTGCAAAGTTACCTCAATCTCAAAAATGTCTGGACTTGAATGTAAGTTTTTGAATCCCAATTTTATTGATAGCTGGTGTTTACTATTATGCACCCCACACATTTGTAATTATAGTTAAGTGGTAAAAAATTTGTAGTACACTTTCTTTAAGAAGTAAAAATTTTGAGTTCAAATTTTTCCTCTTTTTTATTTAAGTGATAAGAGTGTTTCTATACATTAATATAAAGTACTTGGGATTTGATTACTCATTCTATAGATATTTGTTGGGTTGGATTAAAGGAAGGCTTCCTCCCTTCCTAGATTATGTGGTACCTACAAGAATTTAACTCGAATATTGATGCTAAAGATGACCCTATCACGTTTTCACAAGTTAGAAATGGAATGGTATTATAGATAAAAGATGAGATGAATTTGATGGTTGGTAACTAAGTTTGGGATCTAATTGATTTGTTTAAGGGAGTGTAGGTCATTGGTTATAAGTGGGTCTTTAAAATTAAAAGAGAATTCTTATGTAATATTGAGAGATATAAAGCAATATTATAACTAAAAAATTTATTCAACTAGAAGGAATTGATTATTATGATACCTTCAATTTTAAAGAAGGATTCATTTCAGATAATTATACATTAATTAGTCATTTTGATATGGAATTACATCATATGAATACAACTAGGGATTTCTTTAATATAAATCTCAAGGAAGAGGTATACATAAAATAATCAAAAGGGTTCATCTCAAGTAAAATTGCTTCCCTTGCTTGCAAGCTTAAGAAATATATCTATCAACTAAAGCAAGCTTCCTGATAATGGTGTAAGCAATAATAATAATAATATCACAATAAATAAGCGGAAGCCAGGATCATTACCTCAAGGCCATAGCATTCAAATGTTGAGATGAAACTGCCAAACTATCCAGCTCTCTCAATCCTATGAAATCAATGATAAATTCTCACAGGTATATGCTGTTAGACCAAAGACCCTCTGTGTATAATTTTTTTCAAAGTGCTGGCTTCTGATTGGGTCACCTAAATCTCAAGATAGATCACATTTTTTAATCAAATTGTTGGGAGCCTCTTGACGATTACGACTGGTATTTATTTTGAGAAAAGCCTATGGGTTGCATTTAGTGAATAATTATCAACATAAGTTTCAGAGTTTTTTTCCTTTGGGTCTAGAACCGCGTTTCTTCTTTCTTGCTCACTACAAATTTGTGTGTTTTCTTGTTTTGTCTTGTTGTTATGGTTGTTGTTGCGTTTGTGACCAAACTCAAATATATAAATATCAATCAAGTACAAACAACCACTGGTGAATTCTCTCTTTATTTATTTACTTATTTTAATTGCTTAATTTTATATTTTACCAAATTATCCTTACTAGATAGGACTATTTTGATCTTTTACATAAAGGTTTTTGCCAATTTTGAAATCTTTTGACTCTTTTAACTTTCAGTCAAATGGATAAATATGTCAGAAAAAACTTAAAAGCATTATTTTACCTAATGAAAGGTTTTTAATGGTAAAATTATTTATATCGATTAGGTTTAATTTTTTAATTTAATCTAACGATATAAATTAATTTTAATACGTTGAAAAATTGGTGATTCAACAATTTTGGTTGGATAAGAATTGAGATGAATACCAAAGTGGAGAGTCACAAGAAGTCAAGAACGTGTGGGACATGTATGGAGAAGTCTAGGATATGTGGGACACGAAATGGGAAGTGAAACGGAACTCAAAGACGCAAAGGAAAAGAAGAAATTGCGGGGAGCTTCCAGCGCCACAGCGCTCAACACAGAAGACCAACGCCGCAGCACTGGACGCGAGAAGGTCCAGCGCCACAGTGTTGGGTTCTCAGTGCCCCAGCGCTGGACGCAAGAAGGGACAGCGCTGCAGCCCCCAGGGACGAGTGCCGCAGCGCCAGAACGCATGAAAAAGTTCGTTTTGGCTCGGAATTTCAAGTTTTGGAAAGTTTTGGACTTTTAAAACAAGTGGACTCTTACTCCAACAAGGAATAGGGTTTGTAAGCACAAAATACACTCTATATAAACACTTGTAAACCCTTGTTTAAGATTAAGCATATAAGGTTTCAAGATGTAATCATAAGAGAGAATAGAGGAGCTAGGTAGGCACTAAGTGCGTGATGCACTAGGGTGTAATCTTTGGGGGTGTTTTCCTCTTTAGGTTCTTTGAGTGAATAAAAGAGAAACACCATAGATCCTTTTGGCTTAGATGCTCGGACTATTCTTGTGTTCCTTGTAAAAATCTCTTATGAGGAGATACGAAGAGGTCTTAGGAAGTTATAATGATCAAGGGTAGATACTTAGAGGTCTCTATGGGAAATACTAAGGAGTCTTGTAGAATCATTAATGATGTAAGAAGATACTTTGTAAACTATTTCAATGGGAAGAAGCTGTATCATGGATCCTCCGTGAACGTAGGCAATTTAGGCCGAACCACGTATATCTTATGTCTTGTGATTAGTTTGTTTTCTTTATCTTTATTGGTGTGTTAATCTTATGTATTCTTACTTATAATGTGAGTTATAGTGCCTCTTAGAAGGACAGTCTACCAGAAGATCGAATTAAAACGTAGAGCCAAACCCCTTATATTTAAACTGGAATTAGAACTGATTTTCTAATAATAAGCAAGGTTAACCGGGAAGGTAGCACCAAATAGCATCTGGCATAAACAATGAGTCCGATTAAATTGGAAAGAGAATAACATACAAAGATCAAGTAGAAGTAGTATATGAATTGTAATATATGGATTATTAGCATATATCCTAAAAGGTGCCCCATCGGATTGTTATTGAAGGAATAAAAAAAATTAAAATTTGATTCTCATTTAAAAAAATTTAAAAACTTAAAGTTTCTTTTGTATTTTTGAAATTAATTTATTAAGAAATAAAGTATTGGCAATTATATTCACTTTGAAAAAAAATATATTTTTCATCATAAAATAATGAAAAATTATTTTCATTAACAATAACCTCCAAGTAATGATTAAATTTGATACAAATATTTTTAAGAAAGTATTATGATACAATGAATTATTTTCAAAACAATGAAAAAGAATTCTTATATTTATTCATTCATCTGTAAATTTTTTTAGATACAAGGATAATTGCCCTCCCAAAAAAGTGTTCTTTCAGTTAAGTTTTAAAAGCAAGAAGACTGGCTCAAATAATTTTACTTTAAAATTATTTGATAAAGAGACCAATATAAACATTTAAAATTATGCCTATTAATTAAATTTATATAGAAACATTTATAAATTTTAAAAATCACGTTTACAGAACATAGACGATCATGATTACATAGACTGCCGGATCGGAAATCCAATAATATTACAAAAGCCTATAAACATTATTCTTCTTAAAGATCATGAAATCACCTTCCAGGCAATTCAGCAGATCAATCACAGCTTCCATTTTGGATCCATTGAAATGGTCCAAAATATCAGAGAGTGTAACCTGCAACATATGGCATTGGCATGCTGCTATTAGTAAGTAAGAACATAAAAGAGCTTATTATTGCAAACAGACACTAGGGCTCTCCCTTTCAAACTCACCCCTTCATCATGTTTCCGAAACAAGTTTAACATGGAACTCTGTGTTGCTTCCGGTGCAGTGAAACTTCCATCTTGACTGTCAACTTTTTGGCGTTTCTTTGAGAACTCTGGTCCCTCGATCCTTGTGACTGTAAGAGAAGTTGGTTCTTCATTATTATGTGAGCAACAATAAGCAACCCTATTGTTCTCCGACTCTCCTACTTTATGAGGTTCTTCAATATGGCATGCCTCAGTTGAACATGGTTCAGACGCCTTATTTTTGCTAGGTGGAGTCACTTCGGGAAAAATCCCACAGTTTTGCATAACCAGACATGCTTTGATGTGTGTGTAAGTTACCTGACATCATTAAGCAGATATATTCAATTTAATTCTAAAGTACATGATATGGAACCAAAACCCAAGTCAGTCTATATGGGTTCATTTTTGATAATTCTGAAGTACCATCTATTCGATCAAAACATCAAAGAATCCACAGGAACTCATCAAAACTTACATCATCTGGTAATTCATTTTTGATAGGTTTCAACTTCTCTCTGGAGCCAACCTTTGAGACAGCATCCTGAATGGCTGAGAATATCTCATTTGTCAGTCCAACCTCATTGCAGAGTCTTGTCCAATCAATATCAAAGCCTTCCTGGGCAGCCTCTAAAATATACTCAAGAACAGTTTGTTCTTTTATAGGAGCTGGCCTACCAGGGAAGTTCTATGAATGAAAAAAAAAAAAAAACAGAAAAGTTAATGCACTTGAACATGATTATAGAGTAATAATTGATTGTCAGATAATTCAAGGATTCATACAGCAATTTTCTGAATTGATTGACCATCTTCATGCCACATCTTCCAAGCATCATACTTTGCTGGTGTCAATTTTCTCTGGTTGTTCACTAATGGATACAGTTTTCTTGTAGATGTGGTCTGTATACCTGCTTCACCATCCAGGGGAAGGTTTAGCTTTTCTGATAGGTGCCTAATAGTTTGAAGAAGATGCTCCCCATGCATCATTACAAGGTGCTGCAACATTAATCAGTTTCAGATTAGTCTTCCGGAATTTGTGAACAAAAGCAACATTAAAAGGCAGGAAATTGCTTTTCTCTCTTTCTATCAAAAAGATTGCTTCATGAACTTATGAGATCCAAGCTGGAAAGTTCTCCGAGCTTCATGAAAACTGAATGAAAATGAATCTTACTACTTCCTACTTAGTAAGACATAGAGATCATTCTCAGGATCAGCAAAAGTAGTGCCAATCATAGTTCTTGTCAGCGTGACTTAATGTGAGAACATACTCCCTAGCATAGATCTTATTCACCCTGGGTATGAAAAGAAATAAACAGGTTCATTGAATCATCAGGCATACTGGGCATAAAAGTTTTTATAATAACGAATTGAAGTTTGTTCAAAAAGTAGAAGCAAAGTGTTCAATCCATGCTGTCATATATCCTGAGTTCCTGACCAGATCGTTGTTCCTCCAGCCAATTTCTGCAAATAATCAGCACAGAGAGCGCTTTCTCATATTATAGTTTTGTGTTACATATATGCATGTTAGTTTGTACTTATTTTACATATGTTATGTAATGGAATAAAAATTTGATTATCCACGTCAGAGTCCAAAAAAGGGGGAAAACAAAAGAAAAAGGGTATAATATATTGTATCATTACCAACCTGCAACAGTAGAATATGGTAAAGGTATTAAGATATCAAGTTCAATGCATACCTAATATAAGAAAACAAAACAAATAATTTTGATAAATATTTGCTACTTTCCCCATTGTTAAGACATACCTGGTTGACACCATCAATGTTTGCCAACCTTGCTTTAGAACAAGGCCTTGTCAATGCAATTTTTTTTATTGTTTGATCACCACATAGAGCATACCTGTGATAAAAGAATTATTTAACAACCCACGTAAAATGAAACATTCCTTGTTAATGGAAAATGAGGTTTAACTCCTGATGAATAAATTAAACAGCTTCTGGCAATAGTAGCCTTGCACTACAATAAAAACCTACGGAGCAGTTCCGTTGACTCTTGCGAGCTTCATTCTCTCTTCTAAAAGCATGTGATAGAGTTTCACCTCAGCCTGAAGGAGAAAAAGATACACAAATGCACAAGGGAAAGATATTTACGTCAGTGACCAGAATTTTAGTGACAATGATACAAGAGCACCATGTAAAATGATAATGTGAGACCAACACTATGTGCTTGGATCAATTATAATGCTTAAGTTTCAGTGATGTAGTATCTTCCTTGGGCAATTTATATAGGAGTTTGACGAAAGCAGAAAAACTCAAGGAAGAAGGGAAAAGATTTCCTAAATTCTCAAAATTATGTTCAAGAAACTTTGTTTGAGACATCTTTAATTGGTGTGGAAAAATAGGTTTTCTAGTCTTATAGAGAATTGGTTTTCTAACTTAGGACATTAAACTAATAAGAGTTACATGTCTTGTAAATATTAGGATTTCCTTTTTAGCGTTTGTTTTCTATTTCTTTATGTATGTTTGTAGCCTATAAATACATGAAAAAATCTAGTGAGAAGATATGTTGAGGAAAAATTACTTCTCAAGTATGTGTTCAAGAGGATATACTTAAGCAGTTTCAATGCTAGTTGTTTATGGGAAGAATCCAGAATCAAAATATAAAGAGACATGGATATGTTTGCCATTGGTAGAACAAGAGACATTGAGGAAATGCAATATCAACTTTGAGTGCTTTATTGGAGGGACTGCATTGCTAAATACTTAGTTCCAGAGGTCTTGTGAACAATATTTACATGCTGATACAGGTGATTCCTACTAGGGGTTTTCCACGGGCACCTTTGTAAATGATAAATGTTGTATATGTTGAATTGTTCTGCAATGTCTACGTGTTTCTCCAATTTACCTTTTGGTCATTATAATTCTTGGGACTTCTCTGGCCTAGACTACAGGCATTTTGTATTATTCGTCACATTTCTAATTAAGCTAAATTTTAGATGCTGCCCCACCACACCCCCCCCCCCCAAAAAAAAGCCCGGAAAAAAAGAGTAAGTTTCTTAATAAAATTAGAAGAAAAGAAAAAAGAAGGTGATAACTAGGTTAGAAAAGAAAAACAGTTCAAAAAGGAAGAACACAGATATTAGCTGGTGAAAATATGGGTCTAAGTCAGTCAAAGCCACCAAATACGGATAACAACCCTTCTTAAGTAATATTAGAATTAGTCATCACTTGGGATGAGAAATTCTGTATAAGACTTGGAAGAGCATTACTCTGCTACAATACTAATATGTCCAAACACATCAACCTAGAAAACCTTGACATTGGTATTCAAAATTTCCACTCAGGTTATGGCATGTCAGATGAGTAGAATACCTTAGTTCTGACCAGAGACCAACTGTTTACTCCTGATTCCTGGAGACTCAAAGCAATGCTATAATATTGCAATAATAAAAGAAAAATAAAATAAAACTTGAACAACTAACCTCGGAGAATCCCTCATTTTCCAAAGTAGCCAAGCTATTCAACTCTCCAAGTTTGCTTGATGTGGTTTTATGTGCCTCACCATCAACCAATTCTGCAGTGAATGGCAGAAGTAAAGGCGGTTGATGATCTGGTCTTGCAGAACTAAGATATTGTTCTCCTTTGTTACTCAGGCTGATTCATTAAGGAATGAGATTTTATTGTAGGTAAAAATTGAACAAAAAGCGACAATAGATGAGGTTTCATAACTGAAATGCAAGGTCAGCATGAGAAAATCAGTACAAGAAATAACAACAGCCTAAAAGTTTGATAATTAGCATATAACATAACAGAACAAAACCTACCTCACAGTTCTGTATACATCTTTGACAACCTCTTTCAGATAACCTGTTTTAAGTTGCAAAATTTAGTTTAAGACTTAGCTGATCTATTACTTAAACAGGAAAGTTAAAAAGACAATATAATCACAAGCAATCAATAGATAGTCACTGAACTTTTATATAATGAAAGACCACATATTTCTTCAGTTCTCTGGTCATAGTAACCTTTGGCTTTCTTCTAGCATTTTTTAAAAACACAATATAATCACAATCAATCATAGAACAAGCACTCAACAGATAATCACTGAACTTGTATATTATGAAAGACCACATATTTCTTCAGTTCTCTGGTCATAGTAACCTTTGGCTTTCTGGTAAAGATCTTCTAGCATTTTCATGGAAGCATCATTATTTTCAATAGCTTGAGGACATATGGAATGTAAGTAGTCCATATCTGAATCCCTAAATTCTGCGAATAAGATCTTCATTTAATCAAGAGAAAAACAAAAATCAGCGTGCTTTTTGATGATGCTAACTGACTACAGTTATCAAGTTCCCTAATACATATTGCTAGATTGTTGAAATTAAGCCACACAATTAGGCACACATGTCAGAATCTTATAACTCACAGCATTAAGTTACCATAAATAATCAGCAGCAATTCCTAAAACTTTAAATAGTAAGGCATCTCTTCAAGTACCATGTGAAATTAATTGGTCTGCCAGTGTTTTCCACCAGTTTGATGCATGATCTTTCCCAAGTCCATGAAGTGGAAGCTTGTCAAACTGAGCATCAACAACTCTCTTTGACTGCAAGACAATTGAAAAACTATTAGCAGATGCAGCAATATAAAATCAAGAAATAGCAAATAAAAATCAACATAAACCATAACAAATTTGTATCTTCAAATTCAAAGTTGGTTCATAACAGAAAAATGCTAAAGGAGTCTAGAACACAGTGACGAAAATGAAATAGCAAATAAAAATCCACATAAACCGTAATAAATTTGTATCTTCAAATT
Source organism: Ailanthus altissimus (assembly GCA_946807835.1). Lineage (NCBI taxonomy): Eukaryota > Viridiplantae > Streptophyta > Magnoliopsida > Sapindales > Simaroubaceae > Ailanthus > Ailanthus altissimus. Next base: position 2,028,459 of record OX327709.1, read on the forward strand.
CAAAGTTGGTTCATAATAGAAAAATGCTGAAGGAATCTAGAACACGGTGACGAAAATGTCCTTATTCTTAGGATTTTATAAGTAATTTCCTTATTCAAGTCTAAACCAGCTTGGTGTATGATAGAATTTAAGATCTTCTCTCTATAAAAGCACCAGTAAATTGCAATTTCCAGAACTCACAATGTTTACCTTCCTTCTCTTGAAACAATTCTAAAATTCTATAGTTTGTTCTCATGGATTTAATAATTGGCCACCTGAATGATATTTAACCTATTCACTTCTGTTGCAGCAAAACCTTATCAATGAAGTTGTGTAACTACTTCCAAAATAACTTAGTAGCATCTGTAATCTTCAACAACCACCAACAACATGCTTCCCCTGTGATGGAGCCAATTACGGCCCCCAGGAGCTGAAGCCCCTTGTGGAAAGACCATTTCGCCCATGATGGTTGAGAGGGTTGGCTCGAGTCCTCAATAAAAGCTTGGTTTCAGCTCCTATTTTTCCCTTGTAAATTAGCTAATGGACTTGAATAATCTACAGGAAAAGCAGTTTCAAATAATTGAAGATTGATATTGAATGATTCCGAAATTATACAAAAGAATGAAACTGCCATCAGCCTTTTTTTTTCCCATGACCTTGTTCCCTACATGTTTTTTTTTTTATTTACTTTTACCTATTTTCATGTTTGTCATTTTGTGAAATATATTAATTATGTTCCATAGGTTTTTGTCTTTCTCTAATCTAATGAATTAAACATGCTCAATATAAATCAAAATTTACCAAGTCGTATAAATGACTTTCTTTTTCCGAATCTTATCTTGATAATATTTGAATTAATTTTGACTTATACAATAAATAGCATGCCCATTACACCTTTCACGCGGGTTATTTAAGGGAAAATATTTAAATTCTAATATTTACTAGGTCAAACCATCTTCATTATCAAGAATTTGAAACATCCATAATTCGCCAGTTGATTAAGGCAAGATCAAGTGTATATGTCCAATTCTAAGTGATAATGCAACATAAGAAATGCCCCCTTTATTCATTAATTTTGTTAAATTTCTTTTATCTTACCACAAGCAGCCCCTTTGAGCAAATTTTGTGGATCTGCCACTCCACTCACCAATCCATACCACCACCCCTCCTCTCCACCAGGAAAAGATCAAAAAAAAAAAGGAAGAACAAGAGGAAGAAAGACCATCAAACCAAGATTGTGACGCAATATGGAAGCAATACTAAATATCATTCTATTATATATCTCAAATTCACAAGAAAAGATAACTCTCATAAGAGAGAAATATTGAATCCATGGCAAAGATAAATCTCAAAGGAAAATATAACTTAAATATTATTTATTTAACTGTTGTCAAAAACTACAAGTAACAACTTATTTATACCAATAACTTACTTAATTCAAAATAAACAATAAATCCTAATAAGTAAAGAAATAATATAAAGAATTTAGACGTTTCTTAAAATAATGACTCAAATAAGAATAACAATCCTACTAAAATTAGACATCAATTAGACTCAAACAAGAACTTCCAAAATAATTAACCCTTAGTTTCTATCCTGCATCAGTTCTCTCTTTTAAAAGAAACTTGTTCTTGAGTTTTGTTGCAAACAAAAGATTATCAAGGAAATAAAACTTGTAATAAAGCAGCAAATTATCTTGTGACTCAAATATGTAGTCATTGTAGTTTATCTTCTTTAAAATTCGAAAACATCCATGTTTCATAATCTTCTTTCCTTTGTTAGTAGGCCTCCTTCGAAATTCATTCTTGCATGAATGAACCATCTTTAACTTTTTCCAATTCCTCCCCATTTTTGCTCAATTTGAACACGACATGATTCTATCTTCTCAAATACTACTTCGAGAATAAACTTCCTATGAACTACAACTTGGGCTAGTAAAAACCATATCAATCGGATACTCTTCAACTTGAGCTTCCAACACAAACTCACAACCTCAATGGAATTATTAGGCTCAATGCTTAAATCAAGAATAGATGACACTTCTTCAACTAGCCTTAGTTAATTATATCTTCTCAACTACTAAAAGATCAATCTCTTTGATTTCATCTTGAATCGGAAAAATCATGTCAATCACATTATCTTCATGAACAAACTATTCAACTTTAACTTTAAGATATATATTTTCACTCACAGCACCTGATGTGGTGTCCAACTCAAAAACAAAGGCTATTTGTTCTTTTGAAACCTCGAACATTCCTTCAGTCACTTTAGGATTTTTAAGAACATCCTCTTCCATGATTGATACGTGAACCTCATCAGTAAAAAGTTTCTCTTTGTTGATGCATAGCTCTCTCACTTCTTGTATAATAAAATATTTTGCATTTGCTCGAATAATTGCTACATCTACTCTACTATATTATATTGCATGGGCAAGACTTTCATAGTAAGATCTTGGCTAATGTCAGAATGAGGAATCTCATATTGTAGCTATTGTAGTTATAGTGGAATCGATGACTTCAATGTTCAACGTTCTATGTTCGACTCTTTTTCCTTTTAATTTGAAATTCAACTCTTAAACTAATTTGATAACATCAAAATAGTTATGGATAATCAAAAATTGCAAAGTGATTATTCTTTAATGTCAACACATAATCCTCTCATAAACCTTTAATTAGCATACCTTCTGTTCCAAATTTAAGAAGTATCATCTTAGTATAATCTTAAAAAATAGATTGTTGTATCCTCCTCAATCTATAACATGTTCCGATTTTATCTTTACCTCGTTGAATTCGTGATGGTTATAATCTTTTCTACCAATCAAATGCACGTCCTTTTAATTTAAAATAAACATACTTGACATGCTTCCTTTTTAGGAATATTATTAAAGATATAATCTTTAATCTCAAAGATTCACTCAAATAAATTTTCAGGATTGCGGATACTACCATTAAAATCCAAAATATTATCATAAAAACATTGGTCCCATTCATCCAATTCTTTTCCTTTGAACTTTCTTTACCTTTTTTCTTATTTAGTTTTTTTTCCCTCTTCCTCTTTTCTCTTTCTGTTTTTTTTTTCCAATGAACAAAAAAAAAGGTATAATGGTAAATAACCTATCAATTCATTGCTAGTGAACAATGGTCATGAAATGATGAGTTGGTCAAATATTGAAGATGAGGTTAGTGAGTGTGACAGTAGTGTTGTTGACAATGAGGAAAAGGTGGTTGGATAAAAAAATTAAAAATGAAGTAGTATCCAAATGGTTTCTTGATTCCAACGAACAACATGTGGGTCAACGGTGAAAATTGGTCAAAAGGATTGTGAGTCATTTGGTTGTGGCGATAAAGGACAACTTGTGGTGCTTTGCTTTACAGCGACTCATGATAGATTTTTTTGTGGTGGTTTGGTTGTGTTTTGGGTGTTTCCTACGATGGATGAAGGCGATAATGGATAGGTTAGGTCAAGAAGCTCATTCTGAGTTGTTTGCTAACTTGTTTGGCGGCGAATGTTGGTAAGCACAGCTTCGATGAACTGCAACGAAGAAGCTCATGGTGGAGGAATGAGTTTTCTTCTCTTTTGTATTTTGAAGTTGTTATTTTTTGTAATGGAAAGAATGGAAAGTTTGTGGTGGTGGTTGGTGGTGTTGATAAGGTGTCTAAATGGAGCATGATTTGTAACTTAGGAAAGCTATTATGTCTAGCATATAGTTAAGCTTTAATACCACTTGACAAAATGTGGAAGCATACTAGATGTCATTCTAATGTGTCTCAAATTATATGAAAAAATAACTCTCGTAAGAGAGAAATGTCAAATCCACAACAAAGATAAATCTCAAAAGAATATAACTGAAATATTGCTGATAAACTATTGTAAAATAATTATGAATGACAACCTATTTACACTAATAGCTTAGTTAATCTTAAATAAACAAAAAATCCAAATAAGTAAAAAAATATAATATAAAGAATGATAGATTATTCCTAAAATTATGACTAAAATACGAATGATAATTCCATTAAATTAAAATCAAATGGGTAAAGTAGCATGACAGTAAGTTACCTTAAACATCAAAGTAAAGGAGATCGTCAACAAAGGACCATAGAAAAACCTAATATATGGCTTTACCACTATACAAAAAATATTCCATAAGATTTTGCATCTATCTATGCAAAGCGTACAAAAAGAGCCCAAACACTAGCTTCTAATAGAACTCTAAAAAACAAAAACCTCATATCTCAAAACCCCTTCCCAATTGAAGTTTATGCATTTGGTTTTAATACCAAATTAAATTAAATCACTTCCACTAGGAGAAAACAAAATTAATGCCATCTCAACCCCAACTCAATAATATCCTTAGAAGCTACAAGGGCAAGAAAAATATGTTGGTAATAAAGAAAAAGAAAAACAGTGCAAATTATAGAGGTTAAAGCAATTTGTTTTTAGGTGGAATGCATGGGGAAGAATTAAAATTTATCTTATAAAGGAAACATAAATTAATTATATATCACTTGACACAAAAAATTAAACTATTAAGTAAAACATAACAAATACGCACTTGCTTAAATGGCCCAGAGGTAAAAAGGCTTGCAGTGTATCTTAGAGATCCTAGGTTTGAAACTCCCCTCCTCTATATAAAAAAAAAAGCATAACAAATATGATGAAGCTCTAAAACTCCACTCATGTGCAGTTGAACCAACCACAACCACTATAAACTTGACAAGAAAAACAAAAACAACTTATTATAATTTCATTAATAATAATAAGAGCAAAAAAAAAAGCATAACAAATATGATGAAGCTCTAAAACTCCACTCATGTGCAGTTGAACCAACCAAAACAACCACCACAAACTTAACAAGAAAAACAAAAACAACTTATTATAATTTAATTAATTATACTCAAAGCATTTAAACACAAAAAGACCACTCTGATACCATAATAGGTTACCACTAGCCTAAAAGCTTAAGCAATTAGATAAAGGTCAAATATAATATTTAGGTTGTAATGCAAATATGAGAACAAAAAGTTAAGTTTATAAATTGAAATTTGCACTATAGTTAAAGCTACCAAAAGAATGGGTAGACTTATCCATAGACAATGCAGAAATTAAGCAACAAATATTCTACTCTTGGAGCAAAGCACTTACTCGAGACCCACGAAGAACGTCTATGGGCATATTAAGGCCCCAATGTCCCCCACATGCTTGAATACAAGCCATCAAAAGAAATGATTCCCTAGACATGTCACACTCCCTCTTTGAGACCATGCAATTATCACAATTTCCTGTAAAAACATGCTTATAAGCTACATAGAACTTGATATTGATTTAAATAATGCTTATGATAACCAAAGCAATACCACATTTCTCAGCTGAATAAAGTTCCCCAAAGTAATTAAGCAAGAACTTTCGTCTGCAAGTAGTCGATAAGCAATATCGTTGCGCAACTAGTAGCGACTCCATAATAGCTCTTCTTTGATTAACCTGGTCAATAACAACCCAAAATCCACTTTAAAACAAAAGATAGAGATAGCTTGTGTAGAACAACATACAAAGTGCCAATTCCAAACTTTTGGTCATCAAAATCTATATACATTGTTAAAGTTAAAGCTTAACCTAAAAGTCGACGCTTTGGTCAATGACCTAACAAGAGTATTTTAAACTTTAACACACCCTCACATGTAAGATGGGATTCAGTTAAGAGGCTTGGCATGTGGATCGATAAGGCCTGCTTCACTTTATAAGAACACAAGACCATAAGGTCAAACTTAAAGCCTGTTTGTTTCTTTTCACTAGATGTTAAATTTAACTTATATTAATGATTTAATTGTTGTGAAACATTTATCTTACAACTAAACACTAAAAAATATCATCACTGAATAAAATTAAGTTAAAAGAGTTCACTTACTATTGAATTAGAAAACATCTAAATGACTTTAATTATTTCCTTCTCACAAATAGTCTTATAATAGTAATTTATTTTCACATAACCCCTTCTTATTTATTTGTTAAAATATTATATTTGAAAGCATATATGTTAATGTTAGCTTCAAATTTTCAAAGACAAAAAAATAAAAACAAACATTTCATTTAAACATACGAAATCAATTCTACCAAATTCAAACTTATTTTATTTTAGTGAAATTTTAGCTAAAATAAAAGTTTAGCTCTTTAGTATAACTTTAGCTAGTTAATAGAATGGGAGAGAATTGAACACAAGAACACAGGATCAAACATGCTTTGATACAATGTGAAAGGTACAAATTGACCTAAAAGCTTCAACCATATAGTTCTATAGAAAATATTTAAGGTCTAATAAATAAAATTTAAATTATGAACAAAAGATGGCAAATTTTTACGGTTTGAGATCCTCCAAATTGTCCACAGTAGAAGTCAGCCTTTGAAAAGTCACTTCTTGCATAATAAAGCCAGCAGTCAGAAGCTATACCATCTCTGCCACATCGCCCACTTTCTTGATAATAGGACTCCAAGCTTTTTGGACAACCATAGTGTATCACATGCCTTATATCGGGCTTATCGATACCCATGCCAAAAGCTATAGTAGCAACCATAACACGAATTTCATCTCTAATAAATAATCTGAGACAACAAACAAAAGGTTCAATTTGGCTAAACAAGCATCACGTCAAATATTGATAAGTCATAATGCAAAGGGAGGAAAGGAAAGAGCAACTAGTCAAGCAAAATGAGTCGATGAAAAATGTTATAATTGTTTTGTATATACAACGATTAGATGTTAAATACCTATGGGACTCTTCACGAGCTTTCCTGCCCATTTGACCATGATAGATTCCAGCCTTAATTCCCGACTGCTGGAGTGCCTTTAAAATCTAGTGATAATGTAGTAATTGAAAAAGGCATAACTAAGTGAAAGTCATCATACAAAGTAAATTATACCGAAATAAGCTACTGAGATGGAAAACATAAGTCATGCTCTAGCAGATAAACCACCTGTTGTAAAGTGGTCTATCATTGGGACATGAATGCACCCATCTAGTATGTGTTCGATGTAGCTGACAGATTCCATGAAGCTCTAAAAGCTCAAAGTTGTATTGTAAATGTTTCTCCAAAATCTTTTTACAATGTATAATGAAGTGCAAAACAACATTTTAAGAGAAAATGTCACCATTCTAATATATTTATGTTGTTAAGAACATATTTAAGTGTCATTGGAAAGCTGTTGAGAATAATAAAAAAATCTTCTTATTTCATCATTCACCCTGTTGGGAACACTAACAATGCTACCCATGGTAGTTCCAAAGTGATACAAACTCTTAAACAAAAAAGTAATGCTCATGTGACGGAAGGTGTGTTCAAATCAACATAACAGCAACATGGCTTAATTATGGTTAAAGTATCTGAAAGACCTTAAAGAATTTTCAGTTTTTCTAACTCCAACTGTGTGCATTTTATTTTGGTGATTCCCTAGAGCTTATGTAATGGGATGTATGTCCGCATAATGGGTATGTTCAGCCTATCTTGGTAATGATTGCCAAAAGCTTTCAAGTTTCAAACTCACATGCGAATAGGAGGATAAGGCAGATGACAAAAAGAAGAGAGAGGAACCTGCTCAACATCTTTAATTGTCATGCAGTAAATGATAGTTGAGCCAGCATTAGCCACACGCTTTGAAATTTCTTGCACAAGCTCATCCACAAATGATTGACAACGGTTAATAATTTTAACACCATAGAAGAGATTTTTGCGATCAAACGATCCAATAGCAACATAAGGATCCTTCATTTTTAGGGAATTTATAATGTCAATACGGACCCTGGCATGGCAAAAAAGGAACAAATATTAAAAGTTTTCTTTCACTGATGAAACACAAATAATAAATATAAAAGATTAGATTTAATAAGCAAACAATAAGTAACATTGTTAAGAACTAGTGTCAATAGGAAGATTGAATGCAGAAAAAAAGATGGTAACACATGAAATAGTTCTTTCATTGGCGACAACTAAGACATTGGTATGACATAACACCTATAGTCACTAATTAAAATTTTTTGGTACCTCAAATAGAATATGTTCAAACTAACAGGCTTAAACGGATAAGAATTGAGAGAGGAGGCATATGGCATGTCACAACTTTCGAAAGCAGACAATAAGATAACAAATACACATAAATATAGGATAAGTGATAAGAACTAAAATGTCCTATTTTTCAATGGAGCTCCAAAACTACTATATATGTATATGACAAATGCATAAATAGGCTGCAGAATAGAGAGAGAGAGAAGTCAAAGACATTTCTTATAAGAATCAAATTAATTCCTTTAAACCAGAGACACAGCAAACTCCAATATTAGCAAGCAAGATTTTAAATTACATAACTAGCTCAATTCTATTTAACACTGTCAAATGTGCAACAAAACTAACAGTAATTTATAATCTCAGTTTTCCCTTTTTTTTTGGTTTTGTTTTAACAACTCAAAAATTCCGTGAACCCCAACCTGAAATTTGAAACTGGAACCCCAAAAATCCCTACAATCTTTAGAAGTGGGAAACTCATGACATTTGGCCTGGTTACTCAGCTTAATAGCTGTTGGGAATCCTATCTCATACACTAGATGTAACACTAATGAAGATTCCGTTATGTTCAAGGTCAAGAAAATAGGCAATTCCAAAACTTGAGATGCACTACCAGTAACCTACTTTTCGGTAGCGGTTGCAGTTAAGCCAACAAATGGAACATCCAAGAGAAATGCGCGTAACTTGTCTAACTGCTTGTATTCCAACCTGATTAGGCAAAAGGTAGTATCTTCAGAATATGATAATTCGAAAAGTAGCAATCAATTACTTGAATGACAAACATGGAAAAACAACATTTAAGGAAGCAAACAGCATATATCATGGATGGCACTGTATGAGTCGAATTGGTTGAAATAACTAATAAATGAATGAAAACAAAGAAATGCTACTAAACAAAAGAAAGTATCCACAACACAGAGGAAATTATATTAAATTATAATGCAAAGCAATATAATGACCATCTGGAGACGACTCAAGAGAGACCCTCCAAGTAATGATATGGGTTAGAAACCAACTGAGCTACAAAAAGAAAAGGCCAGTTCATTCTAGAAAGCCACTTAATCAGTTAAACTTCAAGACATTGACCAAGAGATTAGATGATTGAACTACCCTACCACCCTATTTCCTTTAATTAAAACACTCAATAATTAAGCAAGACAAAAGCATAAATTTAGGATGAGAGAACCATAAAACTTGGAACAGCAAGAATGACATTTAACATGAAAAAGTAACCTGAAATCGTGGCCCCACTCCGATATGCAATGTGCCTCATCCACGGCAAACAAACAAATCCCTGCCTTGAGCAAGTTCGACCAGAAGCTGCCAAAAATTTATTTAAAAAAATGAGGAAAGCATTTCATATTAATTCGATAAAAGTTATTAAATATAAGCTAGTAAACTCCACATAAAGAATGGAGATGAATACAAAATGATATTGATAATGTTGAATATTGAATATTGATGGGCTACCTGATAGGAATAGCACATGCTTTTTCTGGAGTAATAAACAATAAACTAAAATGACCAGCCTCAGCTTTTGTTTGGACAGTGGGATCAGTCTGAGCACTTCCAAGAAACTCAGCTTTGATGCCCCTCTGTTTTAAACTCATTACCTGTTTTGATTAACAGTCAAATTAATTAAAATAAATAAATCAAACGTGCAATCATAATAAATAATTACACATTAAGAATCTGTTAATTACCTGATCTTGCATCAGTGATATAAGCGGGCTTACGACTACAGCAGTCTCTCCTGTAACTAACGGAGGAACCTGATAGCTGTTTTTTTTTAAATAAAAAATAAATGTAATAAATAAAGAAAAAGAAAATTCTGTGTAAATAAAATGAAATTAAGAACTGAAAGTAAAACAACAAAAGTAGCCAAAAGAAAATTATTTTATTTACCATAAAGACTTGCCGCTGCCGGTGGCCATGACGACCAAGCAATCTCTTTTTTCTATAACTTTGAGAATCACCTCCTTCTGATACGGACGGAACTCCGAATACCCAAAGTATTTCTGTAATGAATAAAATCAAATTGCATTGCATTATCAACATCAAGAAGATATTGAGAAGTAATTGCATTGATAATCATATTCTTGTTTTGGTTTGGGATTTTGACCTTGAGAGTAGACTCCATTTCCATTTTCCCTTCCCCTCTCTCGGTTTCGACGCTTCGTTTCCACTTCCCGGTACAGAACGATAGAACTAACAGTTGTTGTAGGTATATGCGTATATATTTATAATATATAATTAAATTGAAAACAAACAAAAAATAATAATTGGGTGCATTTCCCTCTCTTTTTCCTTAAAAGGGTTCGGGCCGGGCGGCCCTGCTAGTACCCGCGTATCTGCACGGGCTGGGCTAAATAATTTCAAATAAAGTGGTGAAATTTTCACCCGCATGTGTGTGTCTATATATATATATATATATATACATATTTGTAAGAGTACCGATTATTAGCGTTAGCAATTTAGGATGGAATCAAAATTTAAATGGGGACTAGATGTTAGAGTTATGTTATTAGTGTCGAATTTAAACTTTTGGGAGGACAAATCACAAAAATTCATATTTTAAATGGTAAAATTTGAAAAACTTTATTATTAAATTTTAAAATATTTTTAGAATCAGAGGAACCATGACTTCCTTAGTGTTATGTCCTATATCGAATATAAATTATAAGATTTTTAAATATATATACGAGAAAATTGATAATATTACTTAATAAACTAGTATTTTTAGGTCAGTGGCAAGTGTAAGGATGTACAAGTGGTATAAGATTATATTCAATTTCTCATTCACATATGGGTCCTTAAAATTGCTTTAATAAAAATTATCACACGAGAAAGTGGGTCCTTTAGCTTCGAGTGATGGGCAATATGGGATAGGTTGGCTCATAAATTTGAATTAGATCGTGATGAGAGCGTCGCGTGATTGAATGAGGGAAAATGTCACGCCCCAATAAAAATTACCACATAATAAAAGTAGGTCCCTACGTCTCAAAGGATAGGCATTACATACTAAGTGAGCCCTAAAATTATGTGCCTTAAACTTTAATATAGATTACCACGTAGATAGTGAATCTTTTTGCCAAGGGGGATTGACAATACAAGGCAAGTTGGCTTATGAGTTTGAGTCAGATCGTAATGAGGGAGTCACATGATTGGGTGAGGGGAATATTACATCCCACATCGAATATAATGGGGTGAATCTTTGATGTATATAAACAGGTATGCAATATTATTAACAGATTACTCTTTTTGATTAATGACAAACACCCAATCTGTGACAATAAGCTCTTGCTTAGATTTGCCACTATTAACAACCCACTCATGATATCTTGAAAATTTTATTATAAATTGATATGTCAAATAATTATTATATAGTAAAATAATATAACTTTTAAATTTATCAATTACATTATTTTGCAATTTAATGATTAGTTAACATATTATTTAGAATGAAAAAATTTAGAATATTTTAAATGCGGCATTATTCCATTAACATACTTGGATTAATAAAAATTTAGTATATCACAAGCAAATCTCACTAATTCCTAAAATACTTCTCTACTTAAGTGTCAAGGATTTGAGCCTCCCTGTATTATTTAAGAGTATATTTCATTTATACGGATCCTAAATAATTATTATTTTTTATAATGTATTGTGCAAACTTTAAAAAAATCCCAAAAATTATTTGAATTTTAAATTAATAATTTCACCATTTTACCACTATTAATGCAAAATAAATGAAACAAACAATTTAGTCATTTTATTATTGAAAATATACAAATACACTCATCCGTTAATTTTTTTTTATTCGTTTAGACAATAATAAAGGCATATAATTTTTTATTCATAAAAGACGCGTGACATAATTTAACGAGTATTGACTAATATTGATCGATGTTAACTAATATTGACTAATAATTTATTAACGTTAATCGACACTGAACGATTCACCATAGATATTACTAGACTTTAAATTCTGCAATCTATATAATAGTAATGTTATTTTCATCAATAAATCATTGAGGGAGTACCAAAATTAGTAAGAAAATTAATTGGAGTCATTATTATTTTTAAATAATTTTAATATTTTTATGATAGTCAATTGATAAAAATAACTCTACTATTATGTAAATTTTGAAATTTAGAGTTTAATGTTGTCCACAGTAAAATAGTCAATGCTAGTAAATAGTTAATCAATGTCAATCAATGATTGATTAATACTTGTCAATATTGATCAACAATGATCAATGTTAGTCAACACTAATCAACAGTCGCTAATGACACTCAAATACGTTATAATAATTATAATAATTACTATTTAACTTAATAGAATAATTAATTAAAAAGGGAATAATTGAATATTTTTTAAAATAAAGTGGTTAAATTGTATTTTTTACAATACGTTGAGGGTATAATTATCCAATTTCCATAAAAAAATGGAAAGATTAATGTTTAATTGTAAGAAACAAAAAATAGCCAAATTATATATCGTTAAATGAAAAATAGAAAAATTTGAAGGATTTAAACGATAAAATCTATAATAATAATAGTTTAAATAAAAATGGAAGACAGCCGCATAATTGCTTTTCGTAGAAGCGAAAAATGAGCCCAAAACCAAAAAAAAAAAAGATTTGTTACTGGAGACTGGAGACTGGAGACTGGAGACCGAAGGAAAGAAGCGGAGTTGAGTTGAGATAAAACGGTGTCGTTCGATTCACATTTGGACTTTTCGGACTCGCCTTTTGACTCGTGTTCCCGTTCTTCTTCTTCTCTCTCTATCTGTACTTACTAACCACTGTCAGTGTGGGGGTTGCGTTTGGTGCGTCGATGCTTTCGTTTTTTTCTTGTTTATCTATTCGAGATCTCGATTCGAGGCGGAGCTTTCATCAATCAAAACGCACCGCATTGCCTTTTCTAGTTTTTTCTCTCTCGCTGCTAGCTCGCTCGCTCAAGTCTCAGGTAAACCACGGCCTCTTCTCAAACCCTTGAATCATAATTTTGTTTCAAATCTACTAACCTTATTTCAGTCATATTATTATTATTATTATTTTTTTTTTGAAAAATGAAATGTGTTTTTTTTGTTTATTTAAATAATTATTTTCTTAGTAAAAAATTGCAGTAGAAATTCTGAGGGCGAGAAGTGGTGGTTATGGATAGCAGTGGTGGTGGTGGAAGCGGCGGGCATCGCTTTCGGAGAATTCCTCGACAGTCCTTTGCTCATCTCAAATTGGACCCTTTGGTAATTTCCTCTTTCTGTTTATTATAAATAATTTAAAAAGCTCTCACTTTACTACATTTTCATTTACGTGCTCGAATTTTTTACGAGAAGAATGTGACAATTATTTACTTAATTAGTTGACTCTTTGCTGCATGCGTTTGGGAAGGCTTTTTTAAACAAATGGGACTTTTTTTCCCTTTAAAATGTAAGATAATTTTGCCAACCACCTTATTGGCCCAGTGGTTGGTACCAGCGCCTCCAATGCCCAGGTGCTTGGTTTAAGTCGAGCCGGAGTCCGTTCAAATGGAGGGTAGATTTAATTTCAGCACCTCAAGGTGCTAAGTTTGAGTCCCTCCATTGGCATGGAGGGTAGATAGATATTGTAATGAGTTGTTTTGAGCATTTGTATGCCTTTAAAAAAAAGTGATAATTTTAGTTAATTATCTTAGTATATTTGATATATTCAGCTGCAAAGAGTTTGTAGAAAAAAAATGAAATTGGCGTGGTTTGTTTAGCTTATGTCTAGTTTTAACCCTATGCATATTTTGAGGGATCTCTCTCTCTCTCTCGTTAAAAAGGAAAATGAAATTATTCTTGAGATATTGTTGTTTTATGTTTCGGATTTACTGATGGGGGAAGGGAGATTAGTTTTATTATGATTAAAATTCAGGCATAACTCTAATTTATATTGATTTCGTGCAGCTTGATGAGAATTTGGAACAGTGGCCGCATTTGAATGAATTGGTGCAATGTTATCGAGCTGATTGGGTTAAGGATGAGCACAAGTATGGACACTATGAAAGTGTCAGCCCTCCATCTTTCCAGAATCAGATTTTTGAAGGGCCCGATACTGATATCGAGACGGGTATTTGTTCTGCCTTCTTTTGTCTTATTTATTTCCCATCAGATGTTATATGTTTGGTGTTTTACTTTAGTGTGCTTGTTCATGCAGAAATGCGACTCGCTAGTGCAAGACGGGGCAAGGCTGAAGATGATGACACGCCAAGTACCTCTGGAAGGCAATACACAACAGATGCTACTGAGGATTCAAAGGTTGTGCTTCTGGAGTCTTGGTTTTAGTAATGTCACCTTGGTTGTAAATAACATATATGTTCTGTTCAGACATCATGATTTTGACTATTTTTGAACTTAATCATGTACTTTCAGCATTTTGGTCTATCTCCCCTCCCTGCTTATGAACCGGCTTTTGATTGGGAAAATGAGAGATCAACAACATTTGGTCAGAGAATTCCAGAAACCCCAATGTCACAGTATGGCAGGTTTAAATCTTAATTGCCAAAGATATCTATTATAACTATATCTTCATTTTGCTTTTAGTTAATCTTATTTGTTATTACCTCTCTTTTTGTTTTGTGTGCTTTCAGTGGGTTAAAGATCTCTGTGAAAGTTCTGTCTCTATCATTTCAAGCTGGACTAGCTGGTGAGTTCTATTTCTCATTATATTACTCCTATTTGACTACTTTTAGTTGTTTGAGGATTTCTGACTTAATATCACTCTCTTTCTCTCCTACTCTCTCCCTTCCCTTAGAGCCATTTTATGGCACAATTTGCTTATATAATAAGGAGAGAAAAGAAAAATTGTCTGAAGATTTCTATTTCCGAGTGCTACCGACTGAAATGCAGGATGTAAGCTGTAAATCAATTTGCAGTTTTTTCCTTTATTCCTAATCTTTTCATGTATTTTATTTTGCCGTACTCTGTTGATTTAATCTTATATCACAGCTAAGGAATTTTTCTGTTTCCTTCTATCATTGTCAGGCTAAAATATCTTTTGAACCTCGTGGCATATTCTATTTAGATGCTCCATCAGCATCTGTTTGTCTTCTTATCCAGTTAGAGAGGCCTGTCACAGAAGAAGGCGGAGTTACCCCGTCGGTTTATTCGCGTAAAGAACCTGTATGTCCAAGGACATTTCTTAGGTTTCTTCTTATTATTTCAACTTGTCTTAACCTGCTTCTTATCTATTTGTTGTCTTAACCTGCTTCTTATTATTCCTTCTTTATTAAAAGGAACTTTTTTTTTTTTTTTAAATTTGTGCTTCTAAATAAGTAGCAAATTTTTTATAGATTGTTTTTTGGCTAGGGAAAAGATGTATACTCTTTGGGGTTGAGGTTGGATAGCTTTGTATGGATTATTTATTTCCCTCCCCCTTTTTCTCTAATGTTTTGGAACCTTTTTTTCTTGTGTTTATTATACTAGTTTGTAGTTCTTAGTTTCTTCTCAAAAGAAAAAAAGTATTGAATTTTGTTCTGTTAACCCCTTGAGAAAATAAGACTGTTAAGCCTTTTGCATATATTTTTTTACCTTTTGGTTTATAAGGAGTGTTTAGCCCGTGGAGTTGTTTTATTAAACCAAGTGTAGAAAAAGGCAGTGCTGGTGTCTGAAGTTAGTAGACCTTAGTAGTTATTGCAAGCTAAAGGTAGTTTGGAAAGATAACTGGATTTGTAGGCTGTTATGACTCACATTGGAGTAAATATTATGCCTTTATTCTTTTTAAATGTATATATTATATCTCTGTATATGCCAATATGTTTCTCCAACCTATCTGACTTCTGAACAGGTTCACTTGACAGAGAGAGAAAAGCAGAAATTGCAGGTGTGGTCTCGAATTATGCCTTATAGAGAGTCCTTCGCCTGGGCTATTGTTCCATTATTTGACAGCAGCATTGGTGCAGTTTCTGGTGGGCCTGCTTCCCCTAGCAGTCCTCTTGCTCTCAGTGTCTCTGGGTCAAGTTCCCATGAGGGTGTGTTGGAGCCCGTTTCAAAGATCACGTTGGATGGGAAGCTGGGATATTCGGGTGGAAGTTCCATTGTCGTTGAAATCTCTAACTTAAATAAAGTAAAAGAAAGCTATACTGAGGAGTTGCTTCAGGTGTGGTGGAGGTTCTCTCTTATTCTCCTTTAGTCACTGTGTGGTGCTGGTTCACTATGGCTTATACTTTATGCATGAAAAAGAATAAAGAATTTCTATGCATAATTCTTCCTCTCCCTTTCCTCCGTCAAGAGTGCTAGTTCTAGTAAATATTTCTTTTGGTCACTCTGAGAGCTTCTTCTTCAATTACAGGATCCTAAACGCAAGGTTCATAAACCAGTGAAGGGTATCCTAAGGCTGGAAATAGAGAAGCACCAGACTGCCCGTGCCGATTTGGAGAATATATCAGAAAGTGGCAGTGTGACCAATGATTCCATTGATCCGGGGGACTGTGCTACTGATTTGACGTTTTATAAGTGCCCCAGTAATGGTTCTGATGGGCCTCAGACCAGCAACTCTAAGTGGAGTTTCAGTGATGGAAAAGAAGTTTCTGGAAATGGGTCAAATGCTCCAGATTTTAATGCTGATGATGTAAGTGTAAGACCATTCTTGTCATTATTCTCTCATGGTTGGACTTCACCATCACATTGTATGTGACATTGCTCAACTCATCATCACAAGAAATATTAGTTATCTTTTATTTTTGTTGTTGTTTTCATCACCATCATCACCAATCAGGTAATTTTATTTGTAAACTTTGCTGTCAAGAGTTCTGGTGGTGGATATCTTATTCACACTCTGTGGCTAGGGAAACTAATTAATAAGTATAGAGAGGAGAGAGTTGATGGTCAAGAGAAGTTGAATGTGATGATGAAGAAGACTGCTTTATGCTTTGATTGTAATTTTACATGGTTTTGGTAGCTTTTTACAAATTGTCTTGAAAAGATAATATTCTTTCTCCAGCTTTATACCAACACTAGATATTTCTAGGTTAGAGCAAAGATCCTCTCATGATCTTGTATGCTATCTTGCTACATGCATTGTAAGAAAGCCAACTAAATTACGGTCCCAACAAATTTTCAAATCTAAGTGGGGATCCTTATCCTTGTCTCTTGTTCAAGTTCATTTTCCTTAATGAGGAAGTCCCACAGTTAAGCATGTCATGAGTAAATACAACAGTCCTTTCAGTTGATATGTTTCATTTGGTCAGAGAATCATGACATTAATGCTACTTGTCCATCTTGACCATGCATTTTGAAATTTTTGTAAACCTCTTCGTACCAAACAACTAACCTTATTTTTCAGTTTCAAGCTTTTGACTTCCGCACCACAACAAGAAACGAGCCTTTCTTGCAACTTTTTCATTGTCTATATGTGTATCCCATGAATGTAAGTTTGAGTCGGAAGAGGAATTTGTTCATCCGAGTTGAACTACGGAAGGAAGATGCTGATGTTCGTAGACAGCCTTTAGAGGTAAATCTCTTGATTAATATTCTATGTTGAGAACTTTTTGCTTTGTATTTTTAATCGTACTAGCTTTAATGGTTGTGACTAATATAACTAGGCAATGCATCCATGGGAGCCAGGCGTGTCACTCCAGAAGTGGGCTCATACGCAAGTTGCCGTTGGGGCTAGGGTGGCCTGCTACCATGATGAGATTAAAGCTTCACTACCTGCCGTCTGGACTCCTCTGCATCACCTCCTATTCACTTTCTTCCATGTTGATCTACAAACAAAACTGGAAGCTCCAAAACCAGTAAGTCTGTACGTATGTATGCATGTATAGATGCATGTCTTCTCAGTTGTTCATATGAGCTTCTTTAGCTTTTCTTATCTGTTCTATGACTGTTCCTTGCTTCTCAGGTAGTTATTGGATATGCAGCACTTCCGCTGTCTACTCATGCTCAGTATGTATATGCTTTAATACATGATCTTTCTTCCTTGTTTTCTTTAATAATTTAAAATCATGTTCTCTTTTCCTTCTTTATTTTATTATTTTCTATTCTTGATTTAATTCACTTGATCTTGCTGAGCAATTGCTTGATTTTGTTCAAATAATTTCAATTTCATGATCTTTTTAGTTATTCTATTTTTAGGGCCTAAAATTTAATTTTAATTTAATGTACAATTTTGGAATAAAGGTAACTAATGGCATGAGGTAATGTTTATTATCAGGCTGCGATCTGAAATTTCTTTACCAATAATGAAGGAACTGGTTCCACATTACCTCCTGGATACGGGCAAGGTATGTTTTGGGCGGAACATTGATTATTGAATTTATACTATCTAAATCATCTTTTTTCTTCTTTCTTTTTCCTAATGATGTTTAATTAAATGTGATTCAGATTCTAAGATGATGCACCTTGCTGTCACTATTATGAACTACTGGTCTATTTTGATTCAGAAGTTAGATATTTTATTACCTGACAATTTTGTGGATTTTTATTTTTGTAGGAGAGGATTGACTACTTGGAAGATGGAAAGAATGTTTTTAAGTTGCGCTTAAGACTTTGTTCGTCTTTGTATCCCATTAATGAGCGCATTAGGGATTTCTTTCTTGAATATGACAGACACACTCTTCGAACCAGCTCACCTTGGGGTTCTGAACTTCTGGAGGTATTCTTGTTTATTATGCAATTACCTTCAACCTTATTTCTTTTCTTCTTCTTGTTTGTACATAGAAATGTGTTCCTCAAAGATCTCAGTAGCTCTCACTTCCTGGGAATGATTTAATGGTAAGCATACTTGAACTGACATATATAACCAATTGAGAAGTTATGGCCAGAAAGGTTCTCGGGTGATTGTATGGCGTTGTAATTTACTTATGTCTGTGCATGTGTCTCCCCTTCTCATAGTTGTTGCCTTGCAACATTAGCTACAATTTGGAAGTTTTTATATTATGTGTAAGTAGTCATGGTTTACTTGCTGTCAACTAAGGTGGAGGAATAGTGCGACAGGATTAATAGCAGGCACCTTTATTAAAGCAAATGGAAAATAAAATAAAAAAACTCAGGTATAATTCGGTAAAGAGATGGAGCTAGGACTAGGACTTGGACAGGAAGGAGGCTTTAAGATATGGAAACTTGTGTTGTCATTTTGAATTCTTTTAGTAATCTCAATGTTGTGAATAGTTACAGTATTGAATTATACATATAATATACTTTTTTTATTTGTTATCTACTTCGGAGTTGGTTCTTTTTGTGTAAACCTGTTACACTTATTTAGAAATATGATTTACGTGGAGTTGAATGAACCCTGTGTAGACCTGATTTAAATGTATACTTGTTTTCACTTTCAGGCCATCAATAGTTTGAAGAATGTTGATTCCACTGCTTTGCTTCAGTTTCTTCACCCAGTACTGAATATGCTTCTCCATCTGATAGGCAATGGTGGAGAAACACTTCAGGTTTTCAGATAATTTTATTACTGGTCTCAAAGTCATATTTTACAGCCTCTGGGTTTTTTTACTTTGAATTGCTATCACAATTTATTCTTCTCTCTTGTTTCAGGTTGCAGCCTTTAGAGCCATGGTTAATATCTTAACCCGGTATGTTCTCAGTTCTTAATTTCCATAGGGTATGGATGTACAAGTTATGCCAGGACTACTGTCTAGCAGATGTCAATAGATGTAACAATAGTATGCCATAAACGTCTGTAGAACTATTTGAATTTCAACCAAAATTATGCTTATAAAGTCATATATATATAAATATAAATAATATTTCATACATTATGGAAAGCGTAAATACTATTAATCATGAGATACTAACTTTAACATTCACTGCATGTTCTTACCTGCCATCCAAGCACGCAAGTTATATATATATATAGAGAGAGAGAGAGGAAATGAAAACATTGTAGACTATCAGGAGGTACAGAAAGGGGATACAAAAGAGGATAAACTGTCCAAAATAAGTTGGGTTTTATTTTATCATTTCAATATCCCAGCCTGACTGCAAGTGCATGTTGAGCTAGCCTTTTTGTTATTGGTTTTTACTTGCATTTTAATTTTTAGTCCTTAACAATATGTTGAAGTTTATTTTGTAGGGTGCAGCAGGAGTCAGTTGATGATGCTGAACGAAATCGATTTCTTGTCAACTATGTTGATTATGCTTTCGATGACTTTGGGGGTCATCAACCACCTGTTTATCCGGGTTTGTCCACTGTGTGGGGTAGCTTGGCTCGCAGTAAGGCAAGTTAACGCATTCTTGATTCTTCACATGCTTATATATATTTTTGCTGGGAGTTGAAAATGTTGCTTGGTCAGTGGCATGAATTAATGCAAAGCCCGCCGAACTGCTAAAATATTGGGATTAGCAATGCATTATGTTTTGTGCCTTGTTTCATTTTGAGTTATTTGATTTGATGATTTTATTGTGCAGGCTAAGGGTTACCGTGTTGGACCCGTATATGATGATGTTCTGGCAATGGCTTGGTTTTTCCTTGAGCTAGTCGTCAAGTCAATGGCATTGGAGCAGACACGCCTTTTCTATCATAGTCTTCCAATAGGTAGGGAATGTTCATTTCTAGCATCCATAACAATTGTTTTTTTCTTAATTATGCTAGTTCTATCCTTTGTGCATTGCTTACACGTGACTTTAGAAAAAATAAAAAAAGAATTAATAAAAACTCTAAGAAAGTTAAAAAAAAAATCTTGTTCCCTAGCGCCTCCCCCCCACCCCACCCCACCCCACCCACACACACACATCTTTATTGTGACTTCAGTTCTTTATACCGAGTTTGAGCCTTTAAGTTAAATAGTGCTAATACAATAGAAGTCTATGGCTTATGATGGTTATTGCCTCTAAGCCTACATCACAGTCATCTATCAGCAGGGCTTGTGCTTATAAATATTAGCATAATACATAATGTTTCACTTTATGCTGGTGAAAATAAATTCTATGGACTTAGAAGTACCAAACTCTTACAAGATTTTCAGAAATTAAACCTCTTGCTCTTTTGAAGCATAATGAGTATTTTTGGTCAATATTCAAAAAGGGGAACTGATGGTTTCATGATGATGTTGTGTCATTAGGGAATCAGAAGAGCTGTTTCACTGTTACTGATTTGTAATTGTTTTGACTGTTCCAGTTTTATTGATGAATTGACTACTCTTGTCTCAGTTGAAATTGTCCAGCTACTTTTGCATTACTTTTAAGCTTGGATAGTTGCATTCACACTACACTTTTTATATTTACTTATACATCAGTTGTATTTTCCTCCTTTAAAATGTAGAATGTCAGCCGGAAGGTTTCTTATGATGTAATATAAATATTTGATTCGATCTTTATCTTGATATCTTTTTTGTTGCTTTCCTTTTGTAATATAGGTGAAGATGTCCCACCAATGCAGTTAAGAGATGGGGTATTCAGATGTATAATGCAGCTGTATGACTGCCTTCTAACAGAGGTGCATGAGCGTTGTAAGAAGGGTTTAAGCTTAGCAAAACGCTTAAACAGCAGTTTGGCCTTCTTCTGTTATGATCTTTTATCCATCATTGAACCTCGGCAAGTTTTTGAACTGGTATGCTTTTCATCTAGTTGCCTTGTTATAAATCTGTGCTGACTTGCTCACTTCTATATGAATTATCATTTTTTATTGCATTTTGTAAAAAATTTATTGTCTTAATCCACCATAAAGGACCATATATACATATATACAGTGTCAATAATCTTTGGTAAGAGACCCTGTGAATCTGTACGATTGTATTTTGGAGCTCGATGGATGTGGGTCTGAGTTAAATATGATAATATCTTTGATATCCATGGGTTTGGGGTTTTTGTTGCAATTATATTCTCAAGACATAATGTCCAATGTAATCCATTTCACTGCTGCTGGTTTCCTTGCCTAAAAAATTCAGTATGTGGTACTACTCATGCAGCTGGATGGGAATTGTGTGTGTACAGAAGAATCTTGCTTGCAGTTATTATATTTCATATAGGGGAGAAGGCTTTTCTCTTTTAGTTGTCTTGGTAATTCCTGTTTCATTGAACACATATATGTTCTCTTGCTGCAGGTTTCACTGTACCTTGACAAGTTTTCTGGGGTATGTCAGTCAGTTCTCCATGAATGTAAGCTTATATTCTTGCAGATTATATGCGATCATGATCTTTATGTGGAAATGCCGGGGAGAGACCCTTCAGATAGGTAATTACATTTATTAAAATCTTTTGTTATTTGAACACCTTACTGCTTGCATATAGTAAACTTTGGTGTTCCATACAAGTTTGGCATCTTTAAGTAGTAGTATAGTTTATAACCAAGTTCATTAATATGTGGTAGGAATTATCTTTCATCTGTCCTGATACAAGAACTTTTTCTTACTTGGGATCATGATGATTTATCTCAGCGAGTGAAGGTAAAATTAATTTAATTGTTCTAGTCGTTGTTTTCAATTAATCATGTTATTTTAGTTGGTTAATACACATTTATGTGTGCCATGCTCAATTTCTAGTTATAAACTGACCCCTTTACTCTGGCTACATGCTACATTATTGTTCTTTTGATTTATATATTCTGTGTAATTATTCCTTTACTAGGCTGCCAGAATCATAGTGGTCCTCCTCTGCAAGCATGAGTTCGATACTAGATACCAAAAGCCTGAGGATAAGCTATATATTGCTCAGCTATATTTTCCACTTATTGGCCAGGTACGTGGCATTTAAATTTGTATGGCTTGGTATATGATATTATGACCTATTTCTTTTACTCCAGGAAAATTTCTCTTCGGTGTTTTCCCAAAATTCCCAAGTTAAATATGCATTAGCAAGCATTTAATAAATGCACTGTATGTGTGTGAGTGCTTTTCTGTCCACACTGAGGAATTATAGTTTTGCGTAACTTCCTTATGTGGTGATTTTTTCCTCTTTTTATTCGGTCCAGATCCTAGACGAAATGCCTGTCTTTTACAATCTAAATGCTGTTGAAAAGCGTGAAGTTTTAATTGTTGTATTGGAAATTGTGCGGAATCTGGATGATGCTTCACTGGGCAAGGCATGGCAACAAAGCATCGCTCGAACAAGATTGTTTTTCAAACTCATGGAGGAATGCCTGATTCTTTTTGAGGTTGCTACTAATTTGAAAATTCAAGTTTCATTTCAATCATGTGATTTGAGTCTTGGGTCAGTTCTCATTTATTATCTTTACATTGTGGGATCAATGCATTTATATGACTTGAGTTTAGCATATGGAAGTCTCTATATGGACTCATTTTTAAGCCTTAAAACCTACATTGGCTTTTTAACCTGGGATTGATGTCTTATACTTGGCTAATGATTTTAGTGTAACATAGCTATGTGATTTTTTTTTTTCTTTGGATGATTGCCTATGATCATAATTTCATTATGGTTAACCTCTTAATAGGATTCCTTTTTCACACTGGACTAACGAGGTAGCTGATGTTAAATGCATTTCTCATTGTACTATGCTGTTGCTCTTCTGTCAGTTGTGAACTGAGCTTGCGAGATGTATTTTACAGCACAGGAAACCAGCTGATGGAATGCTTTTGGGTGCTAGTTCTCGCAGCCCTGTTGGCGAGGGTCCTTCTTCCCCCAAGTATTCAGATAGACTCTCTCCTGCAATAAATAATTACTTGTCTGAGGCCTCAAGACAAGAAGTCAGAGTGAGTTTATCATCATGCTTGCCCTTAAGTTTTAAACTTCATGATATATTTTCATGTTGTAGTTACTTCTTTTACTCACCGGCTAATTGTGATCAATACTCAGATTGTATTTCATGGCCAATGGTTTCTTGTATATCTTGTCTTGCTAATGTCGATTTTTTAAAATTCATGTTTTGTTTCTACTCGTATCTCTTAAATCTCTCCAATGCAGTCACAGGGAACACCTGAAAATAGTTATTTGTGGCAGAGGGTGAATTCCCAGTTGAGCTCCCCTAGCCAGCCTTATTCCTTGAGAGAAGCTCTGGCTCAAGCACAATCTTCGAGGATTGGAGCTTCAGCCCAGGCACTTAGAGAATCCTTGCACCCTATTTTGAGACAGAAATTGGTATGCATCAAATGCCATGTTCTAACTGATTGCAATTAGCACCATTTAGTTTCCAAATTATTAATCTGGTCTTGCTCTAGGTCTGTTCAGTTTTTATTTGTCACTACTGGAGGCTGATAGTTTTTACGTTCTCTTCAGGAACTTTGGGAAGAAAACTTGAGTGCTGCTGTCAGCCTTCAGGTTTTAGAAATAATTGAGAAATTCTGCATGATGGCAGCATCCCTTAACATTGCTACTGATTATGGAAAACTTGATTGCATCACAGCCATAATTATGAGCTTCTTCTCCCGAAATCAGCCAGTAGTTTTTTGGAAAGCTTTCTTTCCTGTCTTCAATCGCATTTTCGACCTTCATGGGGCAACGCTTATGGCTAGGGAGAATGATCGCTTCTTAAAGCAAGTTGCCTTCCATCTTCTTCGGCTTGCAGTTTTCCGAAATGATAGCATCAGGAAAAGGGCTGTTATCGGGCTTCAGATACTTGTTAGGGTAAGCTCCTTGACATATACAGAAATGCTGCTGCAGCAGTTCTCATGAGCTAATGTAAATTGTAAAATATCTCTTTCATTTTTGCAGAGCTCTTTATACTTTATGCAAACCGCCAGGCTGCGGGTTATGCTTACTATTACATTGTCAGAGCTAATGTCTGATGTGCAAGTGACTCAAATGAAGTCTGATGGAACACTAGAAGAAAGTGGAGAAGCGCGACGCCTTCGAAAATCATTGGAGGAAATGGCAGATGAAGCTAAGAGCCTGAATCTTTTTAGCGAGTGTGCACTTCCTGAGAATGCTCTGTTGGCTATTCCAGAAAAATTTGCAGAGAATCGATGGTCCTGGTCTGAAGTGAAACATCTGTCTGACAGTCTTCTGTTGGCCCTTGATGCCAGCCTGGAACATGCCCTTTTGGTATGTTTAAAAAAATTGTGTCAATTTTGACTTGTTATGTGGTGGGATCATTTTTATTGGGGAGATGGCTGGGGTGGGGAGGGGCATTGAAAGGTTGTATTGACTAGTTAAGGGAATCTTGCAATATGAGTGATTGGTGAGAAGAAGTAGGTTCCCTGAGCTTTTCTTTTGCGAGAATGCCTTGGGCACCTTTATCCTCTTGCACCTGGCATGTGGTCTGCTGTGCCTTCTTCTTTGGGTGATATTTGTAGTCGGCCTGTGATTATCCTTTTAAAAGATAAATGTAAGTAGGGGTGGACATTTTTGGTTCAGTTTGGTTTTTGGGGTAAACTGAAAACTGAATCGAGCCGGTCGGTTTTCGGAAAATGGAACTGAAAACCGAACTGACAAATGGTGAACCGAACCGAACCGGTTCGGTTCTTTATGTAAGTGAATTTACCATTTTCAAACTACTGAAATGTAGTTCTTGTAAGTGAATTTACCATTTTCAAACTTTGGTCCGGTTCGGTTCTCTAGCTATGTTTGGTTCTCATGTACAACGACCAATACAAAGCTGCCATGTGTGCTTAATAAATTTGGTTTTTGGTTTAGAAATCCAAAACTGAAAATCAAATCGATTTTTTGGTTCTCTCAAATGTAGAACCGAAAACTGAACCGGCTAGTTCAGTTCGGTTCACTCGGTCCAGTTCGGTTATGTAAGACATGCTACGCCCCTTGTTGCTTACAGTCGGCGAGGCAGTTTCAACTGGTCTTACACCTAGGGCACCAGTCATTACTTTTGCTTTCTGTGCTGCATCTTGCACGATGTCTTTGAACTGATCGAAGACTCACTTGCTTTTGTGCATCTGATCTTGGATTTCCTTGGTCTGGGGATTCTTTTTCTCGTCTTCTTACAGATTTTTGTCCTATTTGATTTCTCTGTGCTCTTTGTATTTTATGATTGTATCTTTACAAGTACCTGAAACATTTGGCTGTGAGCATCCCATGTGCCTTGGCCTAAATCATCCTGCAATCTTGTTATACCTCGCCTTTCTTAGCTTCAGTTGGTTAGTTGTGACAGGTTTGAGAAAGGTTATTACTTTCCTGGACTGTTGTAGAGGATGGATTTCTGGTCCCAAACCATGCTTCTGTGCCTTTACCTTATCTGTCTACTGCTGTTTCACTTGTCTCCTGCATTTGTAACTTATAGAGAACTAATATCATGTTATGTACATTTTTCTTACAGGGTTCTGCTATGACTATGGATAGATATGCAGCTGCAGAAAGCTTCTATAAACTTGCAATGGCATTTTCCCCTGTCCCAGATCTTCACATAATGTGGTTACTCCATTTATGCGATGCACATCAAGAAATGCAGTCTTGTGCTGAAGCTGCCCAGTGTGCTGTAGCTGTTGCTGGTGTTGTCATGCAGGTAACATGTTTCTTAATATTCAAAATACTCAAATTGAATCAGTGCGTTCAAGCTACTTGGGCAATTTGAGCTTACAGTTCTGCTTTTCTACATCTGGATAGATAACCCCATTACGGACTGATTGTTATGTACATTTTCACTTTGCACTAAGTTTGGACTCTTCATTGTAGGCCCTTGTGGCTAGAAATGATGGTGTATGGAGCAAAGATCATGCGGCTGCTCTTCATAAAATTTGTCCCATAGTCAGCAATGAGATCACTGCTGAGGCATCAGCAGCCGAGGTGGAGGGTTATGGTGCTTCAAAGCTCACAGTTGACTCAGCTGTGAAGTACTTACAGCTGGCAAACAAACTTTTCTCTCAAGCTGAACTCTATCATTTCTGTGCAAGCATTCTAGAACTTGTTATTCCAGTTTATAAAAGCAGGAGAGCATATGGGCAACTGGCTAAATGTCATACCTTGCTCACAAATATATATGAATCCATACTTGAGCAGGAATCAAGCCCAATTCCATTTACTGATGCCACATATTATAGGGTGGGATTTTATGGTGAGAAATTTGGGAAACTGGACAGGAAGGAGTATGTGTACCGTGAACCCCGTGATGTACGCCTAGGTGACATAATGGAGAAACTTAGTCATATATACGAGTCTAGGATGGATGGCAATCACACTTTACACATTATTCCAGATTCGAGACAAGTGAAGGCAGAAGAATTGCAGCCTGGAGTCTGCAACTTACAGATAACTGCTGTTGATCCAGTCATGGAAGATGAAGATTTAGGGAGCAGAAGAGAAAGGATCTTCTCACTTTCTACCGGAAGTGTTCGTGCCCGTGTATTTGACAGGTTTTTATTTGATACTCCATTCACAAAAAATGGTAAGACCCACGGCGGTTTGGAAGACCAATGGAAGAGGCGAACTGTTCTTCAGACCGAAGGTTCTTTCCCTGCACTGGTGAATAGGCTCTTGGTAACCAAGTCCGAGTCGCTTGAGTTCTCCCCTGTAGAAAATGCAATTGGGATGATTGAAACGCGAACTGCTGCGCTGCGAAATGAGCTTGAAGAACCTCGCAGTTCTGAAGGTGATCAACTCCCGCGTCTCCAGAGTCTGCAGAGAATCCTTCAAGGCAGTGTTGCAGTTCAAGTAAGTTTTGTCTTGATGAATTGGTTCTTTTAAAAATTTTATTTCCATAGTAAGTGTTTTCAATCTAAACAGAGTATTTAGAGTTGCCCGAGTAAAAAATATTTGACTTTGTCCACCATTAAAAGTATCATTTCTTTTATCGTATTGTTTCGTTCTTGTTTTTTTCATTTTTTGTTTTTTTTTTTCCTTCTCTGGTATGGCCAATCCGATTTTAATATGAAGTTGTCTGATTTCAGGTAAACAGTGGGGTGTTGAGTGTCTGTACGGCCTTCCTGTCAGGTGAGCCGGCCACAAGGTTGCGTTCACAGGAGTTGCAGCAACTCATAGCTGCACTTCTCGAATTCATGGCTGTTTGCAAGCGTGCCATACGAGTACACTTCCGATTGATTGGAGAAGAAGACCAGGAGTTCCACACGCAACTTGTGAATGGATTTCAGTCGCTAACTGCAGAGTTATCTCATTACATCCCCGCCATTCTCTCAGAGCTATAACAATGTCAACATCAATCAACATTCGTGCACTGCACGGCAGCAGCAGTTTGTTCATATAATCTTGTAATTTTTGTATTTCCTTACTCGGTTGTGCACATATTTCAGTGTTGTTAATATTCGTAACCAATTTGCTTTGTGTATTATGTTTCTTCCTAACTACATTTTTCAAGGCATTTTTGGCCACCGAGTATAATGTCACGTGTTTTCCCCTTTTCATGTGATGTATTAAATAAAACAATCTGCCCCCTTTTCACACATACATATAAAATATATATTATAAAGTTGAGATATATATTTTATATTTTAATCATACGATGTCTGAAATATTTATTATTTATTGTTAATCGGTGTTACATATTTATCATATTTATGAGAATTAAAAAGTTAATAATCATTTAACATATGATAATTATTGATCGGTGGTTTATTAGTTGAGATATAAAATTTATATTATAAATTTATAAGTTTTTAGCATTTTATCATGCGTTTTACTTGTATATAGTTTAATAGGATATGAATTCATTAAATGAGTATATGTGCATCGTGTGCCAGCTACCTAATTGCTGGCACACGGTGCCAGTAATAGTTTCAATAATGGTGGACAGTCATTTCTTGGTTATCCATCATGTTAAACTCTCTTTATAAATGGAAGAGTTTAGCAAATATTGTGGTAGCTGGCACTGTGTGCCAACTACCTAATTGCTGGCACACGGTGTCAGTAATTGTTTCAATAATGGTGGACAGTTATTTCTTGGCTGTCCACTATGCTAAACCCTCCTTATAAATGGGAGAGTTTAGCAATTCATTATTTTATTATAAAATAATACAATTTTGAGAGATTTTAGAAATTTAAGAGAATTTGGTGTATTGGGGTTTTGGGTTGTAAGGCTAAAACAGTACAATACTTATATTTTCTATTTCTAATAGTAAGAGATTCTTCTGTCTTCGCCCGTGGATGTAGGCTAAAAGCTGAACCACGTAAATTCTTGTATTTGTCTTATTTTTATTTTCATTATTTTTCTCAATTTCGCTTTAGCTGCGACCCTGCATCACCCCTCAATTTCTTAACAAGTGGTATCAGAGCTTCTGGTTGAATGAGGTCACTATTTACGTATACAGTCACTGTTCATACGTATAGGTACTATTCACGTGAAACAGTGGGAGCAGATCCTAGCAGAAAGCAGTCTGTGGTGAAAAGCAATGGCGGCAAAATACGAAGTTGAGAAGTTCAATGGAGGTAATTTTACATTGTAGAAAATGAAAATAAAGACAATTTTAAGAAAAAATAAGTGCTTAGAAACAATTGATGAAAGGCCCGCTGGTATCACTAATGATATCAAGTGGAATGAGATTGACGGTAATGCAGTTGCTGATCTGCATCTAGTACTTGCTGATAATGTGCTATCCAGTGTGGCAGAAAAGAAGACAGCAAAAGAGATCTGGGATACTCTCATTAAATTGTATGAGGCTAAATCTCTGCACAACAAGATCTTCTTAAAAAGGAGATTGTACACTCTTCGAATGGCAGAATCCACTTCAGTGACGGAGCACATCAACACATTAAATACTCTATTTTTCCAACTCACTTCTTTGGGGCATAAAATAGAGGCAGGTGAACGTGCGGAGATTTTACTTCAAAGCCTACCAGATTCGTATGATCAACTCATCATCAACTTGACGAATAATATCCTAACGGACTTCTTAGTCTTCGATGATGTTACAGCTGTTGTACTAGGAGAAGAACGAAGATGAAAAAATAAAAAAGACAAACAAGAATGTTTGCAGCAAGCAGAAGCTTTGACAATAATGAGAGGTAGATCAACAGAACGTGGCCCCAGTGGGAGTCAAAATCATGGTAGACCAAAATTCAGAAGTAAGAAGAATGTCAAGTGCTACCATTGTGGCAAGAAAGGTCATCTGAAGAAGGATTGCTGGGGCTTGAAGAAAAGTGCAGAGGATAAACCGCAAGGGAATATTACAAGCACCTCAGATGATGGTGAAATTTTATACAGTGAGGCAGCAACAGTTGTTGAAAGCAGAAAATGGTTATCTGATGTATGGCTCATGGATTCTGGAGCTACATGGCACATGACCTCTAAGAGAGAATGATTCCATCAATATGAACCTACCTCTGGAGGATCTGTATATATGGGGAACGATCATGCTTTAAAAATCGCTGGAATAGGATCCATCAAGATGAAGATGTACGATGGTACTGTTCGTATTATCCAGAAGGTGCGACATGTGAAAGGCCTCAAGAAGAATCTTTTGTCATTGGGAGAATTAGATAACACTGGGTGTAAGACCCAAATTGAAAATGAGATAATGAAAATTCTCAAAGGCGCGCTTGTAGTAATGAAGGCAGAAAAGGTTGCTGCAAATTTGTACATGCTTAATGGAGAAACACTGCAGGAAGGAGATGCATCTGTTGCATCAACTAGTTCAGCAGAAGAGTTAACGATAATGTGGCATCGCAAATTGGGCCATATGTCAGAACGAGGTTTAAAGATTCTCTCTTATCAAAATTTACTTCCTGGGCTTAAATCGGTTCATTTACCTTTCTATGAGCACTGTCACAAGTAAGCAGCACATATTAAAGTTCAGCACATCCAGTTCTAGAAGTAAAGAAATTATAGAATTGATCAACTCTGATGTTTGGCAAGCACTGGTGATGTCCTTAGGAGAAGCGAGATATTTTGTATCATTCATAGATGATTACTCCAAGAGATGTTGGGTGTATCCAATCAAGAAGAAGTCATATGTGTTTGAAGCTTTCAGAATATTCAGAGCGCGGGTAGAACTTGAATCAGAAAAGAAGATCAAGTGTTTAAGGACAGATAATGGAGGAGAATATACTAGTGAGGATTTTATTGTATTCTGTCAACAAGAAGGCATCAAGCGGCAATTCAACACAGCTTACACGCCTCAACAGAATGGAGTAGCAGAGCGGATGAACAGAACCTTGTTGGAGAGAACAAGAGCTATGTTGAGAACTGCAGGTTTAGCCAAGGCATTTTGGGTAGAAGCAGTCAAAACTACCTGTTATGTGGTAAATCGGTCACCATCAATAGCAATCAAGTTGAAGACACCGATGGAGACGTGGACTGAAAAACCAGTTGATTATTCTCGCCTTCTTACATTTAGAAGTCTTGTGTATGTGATGTATAATCCTCATGAAACAACGAAGCTGGATCCAAAATCCAGAAAATGCCTTTTCTTGGGATATGCTGATGGAGTCAAGGGGTATCGCCTGTGGGATCCCACTACCCACAAGGTCGTCATCAGCGGAGATGTGATATTTGCAGAAGATAAACTGCAAAGGAATGATAAAGATGATAGGACAGTGAAGGAAAATCCAGAGACTACAACAGTACAAATGGAAAATAATCAAGTACGAGAAGATTCAAATTCTTCTGAAGCAGCACCAGAGCATGAAGAACAAGAACCAGTAGAGTCTGAGGCTACAGATGATCGTCGATCAACTCGTGAGAGACGACCACCATCATGGCACTCAGAGTATGTCATGGAGGCTCATGTTGCATACTGCCTTCTAATAGAGGATGGAGAGCCAATAACTTTCCAAGAGGCTTCTAAAAGTCAAGATGTTTCTCTATGGATGACAGCAATGCAAGAAGAGATTGAAGCCTTGCATAAGAACAAAACATTGGAGCTGGTTACACTACCACGTAGAAGAAAAGCCATTGGAAACAAATGGGTCTACAAGATCAAACAGGATGACAATGACCAAGTGGAGCGGTATCGTGCGAGATTGGTGGTGAAAGGTTATGCTCAGAAAGAAGGTATTGACTTTAATGAGATATTTTCCCCTGTGGTTCGACTCACGATAGTCAGAATAATCCTAGCAATGTGTGCTACATTTGACTTACATCTAGAGCAACTAGATGTGAAGACAACTTTTCTTCATGGAGAACTTGAAGAAGAAATTTATACGCTCCAACCAGAAGGTTTTAAAGAAAAAGGAAAAGAGAACTTGGTTTGCAGGTTGAACAAATCTCTGTATGGTCTCAAATAGGCGCCGAGGTGTTGGTACATGAGATTTGATTCTTATATCATCAGCATTTGATACAACAGACTTAATTCAGACCATTGTACATACTACAAAAGGTTTGAAGATGATAATGATTTCATTATTTTACTGTTGTACGTGGATGACATGTTGGTGGCATGCCCCAACAAAGATCGAGTCCAAGAATTGAAGGCACATTTGGCTAGGGAATTTGATATGAAGGACTTGGGACCAGCAAATAAGATTCTAGGGATGCAAATTCACCGAGACATAATAATAGGAAGATTTGGCTTTCTCAAAAGAACTACTTAAAGAAAATCTTGTGGCGCTTCAACATGCAAGATTGTAAGCCAATTAGTACCCCACTCCCTGTTAATTTCAAGTTATCCTCTAAGATTTGTCCTAGCAAAGAAGCAGAGAGGAAGGAGATGTCTCGAGTACTGTATGCATTAGCAGTGAGAAGTTTAATGTTCGCTATAATTTGTACCAGACCAGACATTGCACAAGCAGTGGGAGCAGTTAGTAGATACATGGCGAATCCTGGTAGAGAGCATTGGGGTTGTGTCAGGAGGATCCTTAGATACATTAAGGGTACCTCAGATGTTGCTTTATGTTATTGAGGATCATATTTTATTGTTAAGAGCTATGTGGATTCAGATTTTGCAGGAGACCTTGATAAAAGAAAATTCATTACTGGCTATGTGTTTAAACTTATAGGAGGAGCTGTAAGCTGAATTTCAAAACTGCAAACTATTGTGGCATTATCTACTACAAAAGCAGAATACATGGCAGCTACACAAGCTTGTAAGGAAGCAATTTGGATACAAAGATTATTGGAGAAGCTCGGGCACAAGTAAGAGAAAGTTGAATTATTTTGTGACAGTCAGAGTGCCTTGCACATTGCAAGGAATCCAGCTTTTCATTCAAGAACGAAGCACATAGGTGTTCAATATCACTTTGTTCGTGAAGTGGTAGAAGATGGAAGCGTAGATATGAAAAAAATTCATACAGATAATAACCTAGTAGATGTGTTGATCAAGCCCATCAATACCAACAAGTTTGTATGATGTAGATCCTTGCATGACCTAACAGACACGTAGGCAACATGATTTTGGCGAAGAAGAAAGAATGGTGTAGAGACTTGATTGATTCTCAATCAAATCTCTAAGGGAGAGAAATGTTGTGGTAGCTGACACACAGTGCCAGCAATGGTTTCAACAATGGTGGATAGCCATTTTTTAGCTGTCCACCATACTAAACTCTCCTTATAAATAGGAGAGTTTAGCAATTCATTATTTCATTCTAAAATAATATAATTTTGAGAGATTTTAGAAATTTGAGAGAATTGAATATATTAGAATTTTGAGTTGTAAAATTAAAACAATACAATATTTGTATTCTTCATTTTTAATAATAAGAGATATTCTTCATTTTTAATAGTAAGAGATTCTTCTGTCTTTATCTATTAATATAGTCTAAAAACTAAATCACGTAAATTTTTATATTTATTTTATTTTTATTATCTTTTTTAATTTTATTTTAACTGCGATTTTGCATTATTTCTCAATTTCTTAACAGCGACGGAGTCAAAAGCTTGTCAATTATGAATAATGGGTGTATCACTCTGATGAAGCTTCGATAAGGTCTCCAGTGAACGAACGCCTCTAACAAAACTTTAGTAGCTGCCAATCAAATTCAAAGAGTGCACAATTGTCGGTTGAGTTTTAGAGAAACCAACATTATGTAGAATGGTTGGTGAGTCTCGTCGGAAAAATTCGTCTACAGAGAAGGGGTTGAGCAAAAGCAAAGCACGTCAGAGAGAGAAAAACACAGTGTTGTTCAAAGAATCTACACTGTTGGAACTGGCTCGACCCGAACAATAAACACAGCTGCTCCAAAAGGCCTCCCAACGAATTGCTAGTCAAAAAAATTAAAGATGCGAATCAAGACTTAAACAAACACATAAAAAATGAAAAAACTAAATTAAATAAAGTATAAGATCTAAGTTTACAAAAGAGAACAATGTGGAAGAGGAGGTCGATTGCCTTCCCAGACGATGACTGAAAATTTGATTGATAGGTTCAAAATAGAGAGAGAAGAGTTCGCTGAGAATGAAAAAAGCTTTTTAGCATGTGTGTATTTTGAATGTTAACGAATAATATCAAACTATCTCTAGATATAGCAAAGTTTGATGGTGTGTTTTTTTTCTGTCATAGTTTGAATATAAATTACGAATATGATGTCAATTTTGCTCTTTTTATATTTCAAGGGTATTTAGGTAATCTCAAAATTTGATTTGGCATAATCTTGTAACATCTTTAAAGGTCATCATGGTAATGCAAATTTACCTGCAAATCCCTCTTCCAAAATTTCATCAAATGTGCTCTACATATTTCTCTTCAGCCCCAAAATTCACTCAAAAATTGTGCTGAGCAAGAAGAAGACAAGCAAAGCAAATGCCTACCTAGTAGTTTTCAGTTTTCAAAACCCTAGCAGGGAAATCAATCAAAGCCAAGAAGCCTCATAAGATCAACGAATCGGAGAGGCTTTGAAATTGAAAAAGTAGTAACAGAAGAAAGACGGAAATGTTCGAAGGGCTTGTCCGTCAGTTGCTATTGGGATATTTAGGAAGATACGTTAAAGATATCCAAAAAGAGCAGCTTAAGATCACTCTATGGAACGAAGAAGTTTTGTTGGAGAACGTCGAGCTCATTCTCGAAGCCTTCGATTATCTTCAGTTGCCTTTTGCTCTTAAACAGGGTAATTTAGAAGCAAATTTCCTTTTTCATGTAATTGCTGAATAAATAGGGAATTTATGAACGTGGGTTTATTTTTCTGTGTTTTCTAACATGTTTTTTTTGAACAGTGTAATATTTTTAATTTTTTTAAACTTGTTTCTTTTTTTTTTTGTAACTACTGAATAATAAGGAATTTATGAAAGCCGGTTTTTTTTTTTTCTGTTTCTTAACATGTGTTTTTTTTAGGTCGGGTTGGGAGATTAAGCATAAGAATTCCGTGGAAAAAGCTCGGGTGGGACCCACTTATAATTACTTTAGAGGATGTGTTTATTTCAGCGTCTCAGCGGGATGATCAAGAGGTGAGTTTTAGAATCTTCTATTTCTATATATGTTAAAGGAAATGGGTATTGATGTCTCTGTTTTAATTATAGTGGGATTTGGATGCCGTGGAAAGAAGAGAATTTGCTGGTAAAAAGGCCAAACTCGCGGCAGCTGAGCTGGCGAAATTGTCTAGGCGCGTATGTGGTGAGTTATTTGAGTTCCATATTCAGTTTTCAGTAATGTGTATGATTTGTCGGTTACTTCTATGTTTGCTGATAGAAGTTTAGCATTGAATTGTTAATAGAGTTATGTTCATGAGTAAGTTTTGTTTATATCCCAAATGTGCCAGCCGGAATGCAAACAGTTCATAACAATGTTTAGGTTTGTCATAATTGGATAAAAAATGGGGTTTGAGTGTTTCCTTTCTAATCACTTATTTTAGTCATGCTGGTTGCGCTCTCACTTGATGCAAAAAGATGCAAGTATCTTCACAGATAGTTGCTGATACCTAGTATATTTGGAGCATTCTACTGATACCTCATTTTATTATTCTGCAGATAACCAGGCTGGGCAATCGTTTACTTCATACATCACTGCAAAGGTGACATAACTCTTTGAGGGAATCTGTTATTGCTGCTTCTCAAGTCAATTACTTTTTATGGTTGTTTAAATTAAAATTCTTTTTTTTCTTTGGTGCATTTTCCTGGATTATTTATTTATATTTTCTGTATTCCAATGTTACTTTTATCTTTTACTCTAGGTCCTTGACAGCATTCAAGTGTCAATTAGAAATTTCCATGTTCTGTACAGTAATATGCAGCTTGACTCAGTAAGTTACCTCTCTGTGATATCTTCTGCTCATTTGTTTTGCTTTTGGTCTTGCTTGTTGTATTATCATCTCATATAGCAGGCATTCATTTAAAGGAATGAAGATTGAGTTATTTTGCTTATAGAATTAGTGTAGTTTTTAAAGTTGGCCAGTTAAGTATTTAGGTGGTAACCCTAGAAGTTTATCCTATTGGGATCTTATTATTTAAAAGTAGAGAAGGTGTTTGAGGGTGGAAGAGGAATTCCTTTCTTGGGGTTAAGACATTTAGCTCATAATATTTGATCGGTTTTATCTAGCTTACATTAGGACACTTGGCAATTTGTTTTCTCAAGTTCTGTGCAAGATAGCCATTTGTATTGAGAAGTACTCGCCAGGTTTCTTATGTATATTGACAACGATAAAATAAGCCTTCATAATGTATCACTTTTTAAGAGAATCTTTCACTGTATCTTATTACATATTTGGAATTGATGTTATTGATTATTTAAGAGATTAAAATGTCTCTTGCGTTGTTGATATCATGTTTTATGATGATCTTGAATTGCGGGGCTTGAGCTCTAATTTTAATTTTTTATAATTTTATCCAGGCACGTATTACGTTCGGCTTAAAGTTTACCAGCTTGACAATAATGAAGCAAAATCTGGTTGGGTAATCTTTTGTGTCATTTTTTTTAATGTTTCTCACTTTGTTTGTATTGTTTCTGTGAATAAGAACTTGAGTTAAAATCTGTAACAAAAATTCTTTTTCGGAACCAACATGAAATTTTTTGATGGCAATTGTAGGTAGTCTCTTTAGTCTAAATTTATTTATTCTCATTCTTCACTGATTCTCTACCTCCAAATGCTGTGATTAACAACTCATACTGATAGAGAAATACTTAGAAACTAAAAGATTATTTTTTTGACATACTAACTACTAACTATGGGATTATTCGATAGCAGACCATGTTTTTTATTTTATTTTATTTGTTTTTCGGTTCCTTTTCGTCTCCTTGTTGCTTTCTGGAAAAAAAATTTATCTCGCAGAAGTTAGCCTTTGTAGGGTTATGGCTTCCTGTCATTTTTCATTCAACATTTTTAGGAAGGCTTCTTTCATATGATTCTTGGTTGTGCAGCTCATCTATTGTGAGGGCCAGAGGAGGCCAAGTAAACAAAGTTGTGGAGATTAAAGGTCTGGAAATCTATTGTAGTACATTCCAGTCAGATGTTAATTTGATGAATTTGGACAATACCAGAGACTCCGACTTTTGGAGCATTGTTAGAGCTGAAGGCAACACGTTCAACCATATATTAAAGCCATTTGATGTGTCAGTATCGCTTTTGGTATGGAAGTTGGATTATGATTATGCCTCCAGATACGCAGTATATTTTGTGTTTTTGGCAATGTTTTGATGTTTGTGCGCGCGTGTGTGTATGTTTTATATCTATGTATGTATATATTATTAAAAGTGTATGTAAAGTACTAATAGTTGATCCATGCATTCTTTAATCCTTTGGAGGATTGGAATCCTTGGTGGATGTCACAATGATTTTTCTGACTAATTTTATTGAAGAAAGAAAGAGAATATGATGATATCTCAAATTATTCTTATGTGCATTGCCTGTGAAAGAATTGTTAGTGTTTTGAAATGAACATAGCTTTTTGTTTATTCAACGAAGGCACATTTGTTGTTTGAGTTTGAGTGCTAGCTGTCATAAATAACCAAAATGCCATGGTTGCTGTTTTAAGCTGAGATTTCAATTTGTTTACAAGGAAATTTGTATTCAATGGATGGATGTTATTTTACACTTGGCAACTTGAGGTTGTTTTAGTTTTATCTAAATGTTTAGAATTTTATGATGAGCTATCGTTGTCTTTTAACTTTCTAGTGTTGCTCTTTTCTCTTCTGATGGAATTATTTTTTTCATAAATTATTTTTGATTTTAAGATAATTTTTAGTAGTGTTTCATTTGTAGTCTGTTGAAGTCTATCCTTTCATGCAGGTCAACAGGTCAGGGAAGCTTGATAATGATTTACCGCAGTATTCTATAAATGCTGATTTATCTAAATTGGTTGGTTCAAAATTATCTATTTTTTCTATTCGTTTACTCATCAACTTATTATGTATGGTTAAAATTTGCAACTATAAACTCTTTTAGGTCTTGTCATTGGATGAGGTTCAGTTGCAAGAAATCCTTGTTCTATTTGTTTACTTATCCACAAGCCGATTAAGAGAAAAGTGAGTTTTAAAATTATGTTGTCATTTTTCATAATTTTCCTTTATTGTTTTATCTTTATTGCTTTCA
This sequence comes from Ailanthus altissimus, assembly GCA_946807835.1. Taxonomy (NCBI): domain Eukaryota; kingdom Viridiplantae; phylum Streptophyta; class Magnoliopsida; order Sapindales; family Simaroubaceae; genus Ailanthus; species Ailanthus altissimus. Next base: position 2,066,650 of record OX327709.1, read on the forward strand.
TAATTTTGCTTTAAAGATTGTTTTGCACCTCTATAGGCTTAAGATGTGGCATATGGCTGAGCTTCTGTTCACACGTTAATGTAACTTGGTTTTTTAACATTGAATTAAATTGTACGTTTAGTCACAAGAAATGGGATGTGTGATGAAAGAAGGAAGTGAGAGGCAAAGGATAAAAAGAAAAAAAGAAGTGAAAGATTTTTAATATTTCATTCCTTTTGTTGGATATTAGATTTAGTGGAACTTTTGTGCATGGGAATGGATTGAGTTGTAGTGTCTCATCTTCAGTTAACGGTTATAATGTTTTCATTTAAACCAGAGATAAAGAGAAGATATTTGGAACTGATACTTTGAAGAAGCTAGGGAGGCAGGCATAGGTCTTATAAGGATAAGGATCACTTTTTTTTTAATCTCTTTGGGCTTCATTTTCTGTCAAATTGAAGAATATAACCTTCTATTTTATTCAAGAAAATAGGGAACCTTTTGCCAGATGATATTTGTCCATGATTTTTTATCTTATAGCTTGTCTGACATTCTATTTTTTTATTACAGACCTTTTGGTTACGATAATTAACTACAAGATCCTTTTTCATCGTTGAATCATTTATCTAATTCTTAATTAATTTTATTTAATTACCATCATCATTATGCCTTTGGGCGAAAGATTGAGTCATGACTGGGCAGAGCAGGAACATCAAAAGCATAAAAGAATGCTTAATTTTGTTGTTGTTATTGGGTGATGTAGGTATGGACGTTATCGTCCCAGGTGTAATCTTTTATCAAAAAATGTGGATGGCTGGCAAAAGTTGTGGTGGCAATATGCACAGCAATCTGTTCTATCAGATGTCCGTAAGAAATTGAAGAAAACTTCGTGGAGATTCCTTGGGATGCGATTGTAAGTTTATTCTCATTATTGAGATATATGTCCATTTGAAGGCGTCATGCTATCTTAACAAAGAGAATCTGTTTGATGCTGTTATTTGGTGCACAATTTGCCTTATTTATTCTTACGTTCTAGTAAAATTTTGATTTCATATAATCAAAAGATTTTGATTATTGCAATTCAAGTCTATTTACATCTCTTTTTTAGTTATAGGCATTATTGAACTTTTCTTTATAATGCTCACGCCATGTATCATAGATGTACCATCAATGCTTACATTGTTGGTAGTTGGAATCAGCCAAGATTTACTCGTCTAATTTCACACATACTCACGTATGATATTCTTTTACATTGCTCCTGTACTCCCAAAAATTTGGAATTATTTACTGTGCAAATTAAAATGATATAATTTTGTTGACTGCAGTTCAGAAATATTTGGGTTATTTATTTATTAATTTTTTTTACTTTCAAAGAGTATTGACCTTTATTCCCTATCAACATGGACAAACTACTTGTACTTGTTAGATGAATTGCTCGTGCTTGCTTCCTATTTGGTCAGAACCAATTGCAGATTTATTTTGTATCATAATTTTGAAAATATGGAATCAATTACAGCAGCTTTTATTAAAAATAGTAAATAATAATTACAGCAGCTAATGCACAATCATCTAAGGTTTACCCATTTATCACAATCATTGGCTGATATCATCATATTAGAGATAACTTCCATGTTTCATGTCTGAAGGCTTCCCACAATTGTTAGGATTGTATTTGAACAATAGAAAAATGTTTCTATTTTTCAAAAAGTGATTCACAACAGGTTGAGCTTACACCAATTCCCCAGGTGTATATAGCTCCATAATCCACGAACAAGAATATTAATTTTGGAAAAAGAAAATCAATTCTATGGACCAAGTCAACTCACATAATCAGATTACAGACCAAAGTTAAAGGAGTTTGAACAACTAATAATCTGAAACAAAAGAAAGCTGAAGGATTCAGTGTTACAGAGTATTACCTTGTTCTTATGTTTTTATACCATAGTAGTTATGAAATGACAAACTAGGATTATACGAGGTTTATAGTCATATATTTGATAAAGATTTCTTATCTGTTTCAAAGTATACAAAGATGAAATATATATATATATATATTAGTTTCAAGAAAACTCTTTAAGGAAATAATCTGCATAAAAATTCATGACAGCGAGATGCATAAAACTGACTAATTCTTTATTTCAGTGGAAATGTTAAAATATTCCTTAGTGGCTAAATATAAAGTAGAATCTAACTCCAGAACCTTATGTTCCTGTCTTTTTAGTTATGGGCTCATATATGTTTGTTAATAGCCTTGCCGAAACCTGGCACTTTGTTTGGATATCTGGCTTCTTGTTGATAGCATTCCAGGAAGATTCTCTTACCAAGCTGAGCCTTTAGCCTCACATAATGGAGGCTAAGATACTTGCTGATGGAGCAAGAAAATTGTTGTAAAACATGAGAGAATACACCAGAACATGCAAGCTTAAGTGAGTTAGTATGGTTGATTGAATGTCTTGAACAACCAAGTTTTGTTGTAGAAAATATGACATATTACTTTAATATTCCCTGCTTGTTTCCTATGACATATTTTACCAAACAAGTCGTTGAAATCAAAGAAATATTATTGAACTTCAACTTTGACAGCTTTACATAGTACTTCAACACCTTAAGAATATTGAGAAATGTAATAAAAAAAAAAGCACACTTAATGTACCACTTGTTTAGTTTAATGCTACTTATGTTGTTTTCATATACTTCAATCTCTGTCAATATTTTCAGTCCTGGGAAACAGAAAAGAAAACTGGTATAGGTCACTTTTTATGTGTCCCTAATGATTTAGTAATCGGTGAATTTCCTTATTGATTACAGTAGTTATTGCCTGTAAATCATTAGGGACATAAATTGACAGAGATAGCTTTACGTGGTTCTTCAACACATTAAGGATGTGGGGAATGCAAAACCTAAAATTTTCTAGTTTAATGCTATTTACATGCTTCATTATCTTTCAATCTCTGTCAATATTTCCGGTCCAGGTCAAAAGAAAAACGAAAATGTTGGTCAATTTTGTGTCCCTAATGATTTATTGATATGTGAACATTCTTTTCTTGAATACAGGAGTCATCGCCGAAAGTACATCAACTTATACAAGAATAAATTAGATTGTCTTCAACAAGAACAGGTATTTTTTTTGAAAAATAATAGCAGGAAAAAATATATTTGTTATTTAAAGGGGAGGCAATTGTTCTATTCAATTTTTACTTTGCATATTTACATCATAGGCAGCATCACCTATTTGTTGTATGTTTCTTCCCAAGGATGGGAATCTGCACATTGTGTCAATTTTCGGGGAGATGATTTGTTCTGTAATAGATTGGGAAATTTAAACTATGGAACATGAACATGCGGTTTAGAACTGATTACGTGCATTTCTGGTCCAGTATTACCTCTATATGTGCCCCAAAGCCTTCAGGATTATGGAAGGGGTTTGGTTGCAGCATGTGTTATAGTCTGACTTGAACCCCTTCCCACACGCTTGGGAAGGGAGTGGAGAACCAACATATTTTCTAAATAGAAGCTAAAGAGAAAATCAACTTAGTTCTTATTTTTCAATGCTCTAATTATTTTTATTTCTTTACCACTTTACATAAACTTTGCCTTCTTAAATTTGTTGTTTACCTGCCCGTTTCTATGTTTGGATTGTAGTCAAGATCTGATTAATTGTTTACCTGTTTATGCTTTTTAAAAATGTTCAGTCAATTGATGAATCTGTTATTCGGGAATTGGAAGAAATGGAGAAAGAATCTGATATAGACGATATCCTAAGTTATAGGACGGCTGCCGAATGTGAGCTGCAGGTATGAATACTTTTGAATGAGTGTCTTAGAATCATGTTAATATGCTGTGATTGGATTGCGTTTCATGTTTAAAGTTTATGATTATATTTGGATCAAATTTCATATTTAATAAATTAGTTAGTAGGTTCATGTGGTGGCAGGTATAATTTTTCTTTTCCAACTTCATCATATGATCAGTAAAAGTGCCATGTAGTGTGCTAATTTTTGTAATTGATGTGTATGCAGGAAGTTTTATTAAATTCTCCAAATTCGAATGTGGGAATAAATGGTGGTGCTGAAAAATCTCGAAACGATGAGCGTTTATCCAGCAGGTCCCGTGGATGGTTGAATTGGCTGTCTCGTGGTATGCTTGGTGCTGGGGGAACAGATGATTCTAGTCAATTCTCTGGTGTTGTCTCTGATGAAGTTGTCAAGGTAGCTGTCCTGTGCTGTTAATAGTTTGAAAAATTTTTGCTTTAGAAAAACTAATGACTGTTTTTGTGCAGGATATTTATGAGGCAACGAAGTTCCATCCTCTTGCTTCATCTAGTATGGATGCTGATGCAAATGTTAAATTCCAAACATGGGCCATAAAATTTAGCATTAGTCGAGTTTCTGTATCACTGAGAAGCAGGTGTTGTTTATGTTCTCGAGTCTTTCTTGCTCGAAAGTAGGCGCAGTTATTTGCAATGATATCAATTTCTTTTTCTCAAATGATATTAGTGTCGTGTAATTTCAATGTTGTTTCCTTGCGTTGTGTTTTACCTTAGGCTCAAACTTCTGGAAAACATGAAGTTTTTTCCTAAGCTTCTTTGTACATTATTCTAAAATTTACACTGTACTATAAAAAGTGATAAACTTGTCATGCATGCTTAGAAAAAATGTCTTACCAAAAATGCATGATTGGTTGTAAGTGGATGGTGAACAGAACGATCATTTTTGTCAAAAGATATTTTTTCTTCATTCACAAATCAACTGAGTTGAAGATAGAAGAGGCCTGGACTGAGGTGTCTATTTTACTGTTTGTCATTGGCAAATTGGATGTGCATGGGCTATCATTTACATCAGATGGTCCATTAGTATGCTTCTTCAAAATTATGTTCATCTTTGACATGGATATCCTTCCTTATTTTTTTTATTTTCAGGTTTGATATTTTATCTGTCATCAACATTTTCTTTGTTTATCTGGGATGGTCAACTGGATCTTTGTGTACAGAGTGACTTGTAAATCAAAAAGATGATTATTGATTATGATAGCAGTGCAAGTCATCTGTGGTTTGGTTGTTTGTGTTTATACAATTGAATCCTCTGTGTGATTCTTTAGCTCTATTGTTTGATAGAGATCCATGAACGGAAAAATTACCATTATTGTGCTTCCCTCTCAGGAATTCTGGTGAAAAGATTGCTAAGCTGGTTCTTGAAAGAGCAGTTTTTGATTGCAATATATGGGAAGAATTGGCAAGTTTAATTGCTTTCGTAAAGTCAGTTAAGATGGTTTATCCATGTAATAAGAAGATCATTCTAGTAATGGAAGAGGTTTGTATGCTTTTATGCCCTCTATGTTGGTTGCATTTCTTTCTGCATATTTTCTGAAAAATTATGGACGATTTAATACTTTTTAATATTTTCCACTAGTATTCTCATAAGATGCAACAAAACAAAGTGTTTATGGTGTCAGAGAATTTGCTTAGCGCCTAACCTAAATATTAGATTCAAAAAATTGCTTCTGATGTTCCAACAATATGTGTAAGATTGAGTTCACATTCAACTAAAGTCAACTAACATCTACTGTGTGGTAAACCTAGTATTTCCTAAATTTTCCTTTATTTTCTATCACTTGAAGAATGTTGCAAGTAATAGGATTTCTAATTAAAACAAATTGTTGATAATTTGTGTTCTGTCTCATTTAATTGCACTTACTGGGAAACATCAGAAACTTATTAAAGCCGTGGTAGGTTAAAGAATAATACTGATTCTGGATCTATGTGCTCTGAATATTTGAGAACATTACTATTATCATTTCTCTTTTAAAACCAAACTCGTTTCATCTTACAAGACGCACACAAGCGCACACATATATGTCATTAGTTGGAAAGCCATTGATTCCAAAAGCTTAAGCTGTGGTAAGGACCTAAAATATGTATTTAAGTTTTAAAACATCCTCTTATGTGTAAGGTTGGATTTAAGCTAAAGCTGTGTGACACGGGTCCAAATCACTTGGCCTTTTTTTTTTTAATGTTGTAATTTATTTAATAGAATGTGACGGTTTTTGAGATTATTTTGAAACAGCTTTTTCTCTGATATCATGTTAAAACACCACTATTCCATATACTTAAGCTGATAGATGGGAGATCCTAGTTCCTAAAAATAATTTCTTTTTTCAGAATAGCTAAATAGTATTTAAATTTTAATCATATAGAAATTGAGTTATTTGTTTGTTGATATTATATTATATTAAGCTTGAATGTTAATCTGAAAGATATCTACATAGAAATCGAATTATCTATTTGCCGATAAATAACCACGTGCACTTCCTAGTCGTGTCTACATTAGGTCTTGTTACTTTTTGTTTAGCTTGTTGCTTTTGTTAGAGTATAATTGCTCTTAATTTAAGAGCATCATGTTCTACAGTTCTAATTCTTTGGTTTACTCTCCTTCTAACAGGTAATTGATTTCAGTATATTGTTCAATTTATTCTGCCAAAGTTAGCTGATGAATTAGTTAATCTTTTTGTTTTCAATACCTTCCTTGCTAGGTTTATACAGTAAAGCATCTTGATTTACTTTATTTGCAGTCATGTACAGAGGAAAATTCACTTCAAAATGATCAATCTTCTTTTAGTGTACAAGTAGATGTGTCATCAAAGCAAGATGTTGAAATGAAGGTATATTTACTTCTTCTTCTCTTCTTTTTTCCCTCCCTCTCTCGGGATAATTTTGTTCCTTTGCTATGATGTTCCCTGTCCTTTTATAAAATATTATATTCAAACAACATTTTTTGTCCTGCCAATTTTGAGATCTGTTATTTAACAGTTACAGCACGTAATTTGTGTCTTCAGGTTATGCTTCCATCACTTGAAGCTACTTGCGATACAGAATTTTTTCTGAATGTCGTGGAGTTTTTCACCGTATTAAAGTCTTGTAAATCTCTGCATGAAAGGGTGAGCATTCTTATACATTAGATGGAGCTTAATAATTTACAGTCACTGCCAACTCCTATATATGTTGTTTGCTTATATTGCTGTGCATAAGCTTTTTAGATTTTCTTGCTGATGGCTGTAGAATATGGTCAATTGCCATTATATGGTGTGCCCATTTCACTTCAGTAGCAATTCTTTTCTCATAGAATTTTTTTTTGATTATTTTATAAATATGTGGAGCATCAGAATGCTTGATTATGTTTTAAGATATATAATTCAATGCAGAATTGTGCAAATTTAGCTTTCTCTAACATTTTCATTAATCATGGTGGAATTGCAGTCAAGATAATGCTATATGTTGCCACTTTATCTTGGAAATTAACCTTCTCTCTCTCTCTGTGTGTGTGTGTGTGTGTGTCTCTCTCTTACTTTCTCTGAAGAGCAACATATCCGTGATTTAGAGATTTGGTATACACTGCCTGGATGAACTGGTTTATCAGGATCTAAGAGTGTTAATATTAGTAGCGAGTTCCACCGACTTCAACAAAAACTTGGAGAATCTAGTGTTTGTTTGACCCTTGAATGTGTGATTCTATCAGTCCCAGTGAAAAGGAAATAATATTCTATGGAATTTATTTACACGCTTTATAAACATGGTGCATCTTAGTCACATATGTTAATGGTTTGTGAATTTTTATCCTTAATTTTTATGATCTATAACTTACATGCAGGGCACATGATTTTGTGTGTTGTAGGTTATCAGAATTTAACTTGGTAAAAGTAAGCTGACTTAGTACTTCTCGGAAGACTAGAAAGGAATAAAATGGAATATGAAATTAGACAAAGTTAACATGGGAGAGACAAACAATTGGCTTGTAAAATTGTTTTCTTCAATGTTTTTGAAAGGACATGTACTATTGTCTAATTAATCAAGGTCAGCAATTGTCAAAATAAGTTTAGATTCCTGATCATGTATGTATCAGTACTTAAAAAGAAGGAAAATGTCAAATATTTTTAGTAATTATAAATAATTTTCTGGTTTTAAATCTTAGGATCAATTCCATTTGTAGTATTAGTAAATTTTTTCTAACACCTTAGACATAATAACCACTTGCAAATTCATCGTCCTTTGAAAGGTTGCTGCAATCAGCTAAATGCTTACTGGTTATGGGTGGGAAGAGTGCAATCAATGCTAGTGAAAAGCTTGGGATTGACTCTTTCCTGACATGAAGTGTTGTAAATTTTTTGTACTTGATTTACTTTCTCACATCTAACCTAAATACTTATTTAGAGAAGTGTCTGATACACTTATATTATCAATTTTCTGAAGAAAGTAATTGTAATTTTTGACTTCATTTCATTAAAATTTGTATTTTATTATCATATTATAATGGATTGGTATAGGGATGTGCCTAAGTGGTCAATCTGATCTGTTCTTCGTTGCCCGATAATAAATATGGGACTGTTGCTAATTATTCTGAATATGTGGATAATGACTGGCATTAGGATCCAAAATTTATTCTTCTAATTGCATTGTTGGGCTATCCTACTTAACATTGGGAAGCAACATCAATGGAAGCCTATTTTCATTGTTTGTACAGCTATCAAGTCAGTGTCATTTACTTGAGTGAAACAGAAGTCTCTTAATGGATTATAATTGTGCAAAGTTTGTCTTAGTAATATTGTGTTTATTTTATCAGTTGGATCAATTTGAAGCTCATCATGTGCAATGTGCATAGATGTTCTTAGGATTTGGTACAGAAATTTACACTCTAATGAAATAAAGTTTATCACTCTCTATTTTCTTCTCAGAAGGTTGGTAACTCAGTGTAGTTCTTCCATGTTAAATCACTCAATATTTATCCTACTGCAGGTCCTGTCATCACTAAATGGGATTGAAGACGTCGAGGCTCGAGTGTTATCAAAAGCTGGGTGAGTTTTTGGTCAAATTGGTGTGGCTTTGTTTTTCAGCTCGCATGTGTTCCATGTAAATGATTATTTTATTTTGCAGATACATACTATCAAGTCATAAGAAAGTGGCGTGGGATGTTAGCATCACGAATGTTACCATAAATGTTCCTTGGAGAAATGTGATTGTGGAAGAATGTAAACTGGTATTTCTTTGTATTTTGTATTTATTTATGCTTGATGGTAGATGCTTCAGTCTTCCATTTGTTATTAGTTCATATGTTTCAGTCTTCCATTTCTTCATATTTTATATTTATTTATACTTGATAGCAGTTGCGTCAATCTTCCATTGTTATTACTATCATATGTTTCTCATTTGGCATTAAATAACCATTGCTAATATTTTTGAGTTTCAAGGTCTGCAGGTTTTAGAATTGGGGTCTCTTCTCATTAAATCAAAATCTGATCTAGATTCTCGTGCTTCAAATATTCAAGAACAATCTTATATTCTGAAAGACTTATCTAGTTCTACTTTCGCCCGGGAATCTACATTGAGCTTCCAACCTCAGGATCTATATAATCAGTTTGAGGTCCAACTAAGTGATTGTGAGGTCAGTGTCCCATTTTGTTTTATATTCTTGGTTCCATCTGCACAATTTAATTTCTGAATTAGAATTTGACATCATGCAGATAAAGCTAGTGCTGCCTCATCCTCCTCAGCCCATCTGTATTTTGGAGAAATTCTGTGCTTCTATTTCTGTGGCTTCTTGTATTATTCCTGATGAGTCAATTTTGAACCAGTTGGAGGTAATGAAGTTAAACTCTCATAGATGTATATTTTATCATGTCAATGTCAACTAAATATGATAAAGTATGAGTAAATCACTCTTGTATTTCATCTAACAAATGTACACTAATTTATAGGAAAAAGAAACTAACCTAAGTCCTAATTACAGAGAATACATAGCTGTAATACATGGCTGAAATAAGCTGTAATAAGCTGTAATACACAACTGAAATGAGTTGTAATACACAGCTGTAATAAGCTGAAAAATCTGCACACCAAAACCATAATTGTTGACTCTAACACTTCCCCTCAAGCTGGTGAGTGGATATTTTCCATTCCCAGCTTGCCAACAATAGATTGGAATGCAGAACTATTTAATCCTTTAGTTAATATATCTGCAAGTTGACCTTCGGTTGACACAAATGGAGTACAAATCATTCCACTCTATAACTTCTCCTTTATAAAATGTCTATCTACTTCAACATGCTTGGTGCGGTCATGTTGTACTGGATTGTGTGCGATATTAATTGCTGATTTATTATCACAATATAGTTTCAAAGGTTCTTCCCACGCAATCTTCAAATCTTCCGAGATTATTTTCAACCATAAAAGTTCACAAACTCCTAATGCTATAGCTCTGAACTCAGCTTCTGCACTTGATCTTGCTACCACATTTTGCTTCTTGCTTCTTCACGTTACAAGATTGCCTCCAAGGAATGTGCAATAGCCTGAAGTTGATCTTCTATCATCAACTGATCCAGCATAATCTGCATCCGTGTATGCTTCCACTGTCAATTCATTACCTCTTCTAAACAACACTCCCTTTCCTGGAGTACCTTTTAAGTACTGTAGAATTCGATGTGCTGCTTGAAGGTGTACTTCTTTTGGGTTGTGCATGAATTGACTCACCACTCCTACGGCATAGGCTATGTCTGGTCTGGTATGGGAAAGATAGATTAATTTGCCAACCAATCTTTGATAGGATTCTCTATCTACCACTGCATCTTTTGGTGCTTTACAAAGTTTGTGATTTGGTTCAATGGGTGTCTCCATTGGTTTACACCCTAGTTTCCCTGTCTCAGTTAATAGATCTAACACATATTTCTGCTGTCATATAAAGATCCCATGTTGAGAGTGAGCTACTTCAACGCCGAGGAAGTATTTTAACTTGTCGAGTTCTTTAATCTCAAATTCTTGCAATAAACACTTTTCCAGTGTTTTCACTCCTTGCAGGTCATCTCCAGTTATCACTATGTCATCCACATAGATTAAGAGAGCTGTAACTCCCCCTGAAGAGGAATGTTTGATAAACAATGTGTGATTACCTTGACTTTGTTTGAAACCCAAAGCATGCATTACTCTAGCAAATCTGCCAAACCAAGCCCTGGGAGACTGTTTTAAGCCATATAATGCCTTTTTTAACTTACACACCTTGTTCTTTTCTGACTCAAACCCTGAAGGTATCTCCATATAGATTTCTTCATTAAGATCACCATGAAGAAAGGCATTTTTTACTTCAAACTGCTGCAAACTCCAACTACGATTAGTAGCTAAAGATAATAATATTCTTACTGTATTCATTTTTGCAACAGGAGCAAATGTTTCAAGATAATCTATCCCATAAGTTTGAGTATACCCCTTTGCTACTAACCTTGCTTTGTACCGTTCAAGTGATCTATCTGCCTTATATTTCACGGTGAAGACCCATTTACATCCCACTAACTTCTTTCCTGGAGGTAGTTTCACCAAGTCTCAGGTTTTGTTCTTCTCATGAGCATCCATTTCAACCTTCATAGCTTCTTTCCACTCTTTGCTACCCAAAGCTTCCGAGATATTTTTTGGAATAGTAATAATGTTGAGGTGGATAAGAAAATTTTTATGACCACTAAACAACTTTTCATAGGATATAAAGTGAGACAATGGATATACAGGTCGTTGGGTACATTTTCTAATCCACTTTCTAATTGCAATAGGAAGATCATCATCATTAGCAACAATAGGCACATTACTATCATAATCCTCAAAGTTAGGAGTTACCTCAACATTATCAGTACCAAAAATTGGTTCTAAATCAAGAACTTGCATTGGTTGAACAACAGGCTCTTTCCTTCTTAAATATATCTGCAATGGGCGTATAGTACTTTGAATCTGTTTATCATTTGTCACTTGACTAGGATCAGAAACAGATGATGATTTATTTGGTAAAGGAACCAAATTTTGATTTTGTGAGGATAAGGAGTATGAAAGATCAAATAAAAATAAATCTCTATCCTTATCTTCCATAAATGTTGTCTCCCCCTAAAGATAAGGATTTGAAAAGTAATTTTCATTTTCAACGAAGGTTACATCGACAGAGACAAAGAATCGTTTTGTCGGAGCATGATAACACTTGTACCCTTTATGTGTAGAAGAATACCCAACAAAAATACACTTAAAGAGTCCTTGGATCAAGTTTTCCACGGTTATTCGAATGAATATGAACAAATGACATACACCCAAAAATCCTAGGAATCAGGTGATTAGTCGTTTTGAAGTCAAGGTAAAATTTTGAAAATAGTTGCATGGGCCTGTTATAATCAAGAACTTTAGAGGGTAATCTATTAATCAGATGTGTAGCGGTTAAGACAGCTTCCCCCAATAATTCTTTGGAACATTTTTTGGGAAAAGAAAAGCTCGAGTAACTGCTAGAAGATGACTATTTTTCCTTTCTGCCACTCCATTTTGTTGTGGTGTATTGACACATGAGGACTCATGAATGATTCCTTTTTCTTTGAAGAGTGGTGACAATACTTGATTAAAATATTCCCTAGCATTATCAGACCGAACTCTTTTTATCCCAACCCCAAATTGATTTTTTACCATATGGAAAAAATTTTAAAAGGTGGAACTAACATCTGATTTTTGTTTTAAAAGAAAAATCCATGACACTCGAATGCAGTCATCAATAAACGAGACAAACCAACGAGCTCCAGAGATATTATGAAAAGTAGAAGGTCCTCAAACATCGCTATGAATTAGAGTAAAAGGTTTTAAAACTCTTGTATTACTTATTGGAAAGGATGCATGTTTATGTTTTGCAAGTTCACAAACATCACAATGGAACATACTTAAATCAAATCCTTTAAATAAACCAGGAAACATTATTTTAAGAATACTGAAAGAAGGATGACCAAGACGAAAATGATATAACCATATCTTATCTTTATTGGCAAGAGAAGACTTAGAAAGCAGGGACAGCGAAATCGGATCCTTAGTACTATTTTGCCCACTAGATTCCTCAAGAAAGTAGAGCCCATTCTTCTCCCTAGCAAGTGCAATCATCGTCCCCGTTTTCTAGTCCTGAAATTTACAAAGTGCAAAAAAAAAGGTTACAAAACAGTTCAAATCCTTTGTAAGTTTGGGAATTGAAACTAGATTGGTAGACAATTTTGGCACATGTAGAACATTTTTTAAAACAAGGTTTTGATTTATAACTACATCTCCTTGACCAGCAACTGTAACCAATGTTCCATCAGCAATAACAATTTTCTTATTACTAGGACAAGGACTATAAGATAAACCCATGAGAAGATTGGGTCATATGATCTGTAGCCCCAGAATCTACTATCCAAGTTCCTTTTGTGATTGACATATTATGTGCAAAGGGCTGAAAATTACCTGAAAAAGCCAAGGAGTAAGTACTTGCTCCATCCATAGGTTTCTCTAATGCCCTCATAAAATATTGCAACTTCTCAATCTCTTCTTTATTGAACTTAGATCGCTCTTGAGAGAATTCTTTTACACTTTTAGATTGTGTCGAGGTCAAATGTGCCAGTCCTTGACTTGCTTCCTGATTACACTTTGCTGTCCAAGATGTATTTTGAGTATTTAAAGGCTTACCATGGAGTTTCCAGCACCTTTCTTTGCTATGTCGCGGCTTCTTACAGTAGGTGCACCATAAGGAGTCTTTTTTACCTTCTCTAAGTCCTTCTAACAGTCTTGCTCTGCTTGAAAAAGCATTTGACTGTTGTTGATCTGATTTCACAGCTTTTGTAACTAAAGCTGAACTTTCTGTCAGATTATAATCTGGCCGATTGGTAGATTCTGAAATCTCAAGCATGATTTTAGACATAAGTGGAAGAAAAAAAAATCTGGGTGTTGGAAGACTAATTTTGAGAGAAAAAAATTGTTCTGAAAAATATGGCAAAACAGACCTTAAAAGAACTAGAAGAATGAAATAAAATGGCAATTTAGGCCAGAAAAAAAAGAAGGAAATTGGAATTTTCAGAAATTTTAAGTGGCAATGCAAGCCACAAATTTGGAATTAATAAAATGACTAGAAAAAGAAAAAACAAATTGGAACTTTTTCTAGAAATTTTAAAGTGGCAATGTAGGCCACAAGTTTAGAAATGACAAAATGGCTCTGATACCATGACAAAGTATGAGTAAATCTCTCTTGTATTTCATCTAACAAATGTACACTAATTTATAGGAAAAAGAAACTAACCTAAGTCCTAATTACAGAGAATACATAGCTTTAATACATGGGCTAAAATGAGCTGTAATACACAGCTGTAATAAGCTGTAATACACAGCTGAAATGAGCTATAATACACAGTTGAAAAATCTGCACACCAAAACCATAATTGTTGACTCTAATAAAATATATATATATATATATATATATATATATATTTTTTGTATCTGTTGGGGCTTAAAAACTACTATCAAGGCCTTCTAAATTGATCGATATCTGCTAGATAGCATGTGATTGAGATATAGGAATCCCGTGGCTGTGAAAAAGTAGTGAAAAGGATACAAGCATGCTCTATGGAAGGGATTATTCATGTAGAGAATATCATAATTCTTTTTCTTATAAATTAGTGTAGTATGAATATCAAAATGAGATCCTATTATAAAAATATCAAAATGAGATAGTTTCTTCTTCTTCCTCACTTATTCTTTTGGCATCAGGTTTATCTGGTTGTATCACTGCTTCATGCACACATGTCCCCAACTATATATGAGTCAGCTGTGTCGTTGATTTTACATCTAGATGTCTTGCAATCAACAACTGGAGCTGTGTTGCTAAATAATTCCAGTTCACTTGGTGCCATATCGAATCGAATTGAAGCTTCTGTATTTGGGATCTCTATTTCTGCCAGTTTGGAGTCAATAAATTTGCATGTTGACCTTGCAAATGATGGAGAGAGTAGCTCTGTTCTCACATTTGCTCTTCAGGAATTAGATATTCGGTAAGTTATTACTACTTAAATTTCAATTTGGTACACATGTATGGTCATGTGCCACTAGTACTATCAGAATCATAGAACATTGTATTTGTTGTTGTTACTGTGGATCAATGCTATATCTTTCAATCTTTTGATTTTTATGACTGGCAAGAGGTGGGTCACCAATGTTCTACTTGAAAAAACGTACTCTTCATATGCATCAATGCTTTAGCATAAAGATTCTCTCTTTTTCTAGCATCTATTTTAGGCTAATTTGGATATCTAGTTTTTATTTCTCTCAGCAGTGTATTAGGATAAAACTGTTGTCCTAATCTTTAAGCCTTACATTTCCAAATTTTGGTACTTATCTTTCAAATTTTCTATAATTGCTTTTTCATCCAATCTGTTTTGTGGATGGCAGCTATTCTGATAAAGAACTTCAGGAGTGCTGGATCTATATGAAAGCATTTAAGTTTGTTACTTATCCTTTGAGAGATATAAAGGACTGTAAAGTTCTGGCTTCATGTGGGGATTGTGTTGCTTCTAGTTCTGCACATAAGCAAGACATGGGTGTTGCACTTGGCGAGCAAAGTGACAATTTTATTGACAGAAGCTCATTGGCTGAATTGTGCTTTCATTTGCACTTTGAAGCCAAAAGAAGTGTAGATCATGTATACAATAAATGTACAGTATTTTTGAAAGATGCTGATCTCCACTGCTACCCGCATATATTTGGTTTGTTAATTGGATTTTTTGAGAGAATATCTTCTTATGGAGCATCTGGTGCTGCTAGGATTTCCCCTATTTCCAATGCAGATAATAAAAAGCCGAAAAAAGTGCCTCATTTTGGGTTTCAAAGGTTTGGTTTCTCAAATTTCTTTGAAACTGGATCCTCTGACCATGCAAGCATTTCTTTGGATTCCTATCCATTCATTACAATCTGCAATCAAGGTTATCTTGGTAGTCTTGAGAATTCTCTTCTTTATTCAATTCCTGACTGGAGGAAAGTATTGAATTTAAATGAAAGAAAATTTAGAAGTCCAAGATGCAGTTTAAAGAAGGGATCTGAGACTCCTCACACCCGATCATGGAAGTCTGCATCTGCATTCCCTGTTTCAGAAAGTTTTGATGGTGTGAATCACTCTTTTATTGATATCACTCTCTGTGGAATTAGAATTCATTTCCACGACTCTTCATCTATTATTGGAACTGTTACCCTACCATCATCTAAATCCTCACTTCTTATATATGAAAACTGTATGGATTTATTGTTTTCTGTTGAGGGATTGGTTCTCACTTCATCATGGTGGACTGAAACCTTCCGTAAGTTTCTATGGGGCCCCTCATTACTAAATCTATCTCCAATTTTAAATTTACGTGTGAGGAAAGGAAGTGTTGGATCATTGAGTTCTCAGCTTGAAGTCAGCATTGGCATTCAGCATGTATGCTGCATTTTGCCAACTGAATATTTGGCCATTATAATCGGTTACTTTTCGTTGCCCGACTGGATATCGAACTTAAGTGAGCAGACTGTTACGAAGCGCCATGAGAACATTCATACAGAAGATGCAGGTGCTATTGTATACAAGTTTGAAATACTGGATTCCACCTTGATTGTTCCAGTGGAAAAGGATGATCATCAGTTCCTAAAGGTTGAAATGCCACAGCTGTACTGTAGTTTCATTGATGAATGTGCTTCAAGTAATGTAGTGATGGACATTCCTCTCGAGTATATGGTTCCGGTGCATAAACTTACAGAGAATAGTAACTGTCAAAATATATTTGGACGGGATTTGTACCTGTCATTTATACTGTTCAAAGATGATGAATATGGTTGCTTAACAGGTAATGAAGACATTTGGGATAGAAATATTGTCTTAATAGCACCACTTAGTGCTGATGTTTGGGTGAGGATACCCTGGGAAAGTAATTCCAGTTGTGAAGGTTTTTCAGCTTCAACATGTATCATGTCAAGAATTCACAATTGTCAAATAATTGCTGATGGTAGAACATTTTTCTTTCAGTTTCACTTTTGTTTATGAACTTTTATATTCAGTTTCTTTTAACAGAACAATAACAATGACAATCAGTTTGGATGTTCTTTTTTTATTGACAGATTGCTATGCATTTCTCGGATTTGCGGCGCTACTGGATGTCATAGATCAGTTTTCCTCAGTTGATTATGAATCCAAATTATTTACCGGTGATGTTCTACTTTTTTGTCAGTTAAAGAGGTGTCTGAGGGAAAATAGTGCCGCTCCAACTGTCGCTTCAGACACCATCTTAACAGAAATTAGATTTTGTGTTGATTCACTGACGTTAAAGCTGCACCATTTTGGAAGAGATTCAGGTTCACTTAAACCAGTGGTAAAGTTGGATATGCAATTTATATGCTCTGCTTCATTGATGAATGAGATGCTCATAAGCTTGGATTTCGATTTTTCTTCTTTAGCTTTATATTCAATGCTTACGTCTGTCATGTTAGCAAGATGCACAGTCAACTGCTCAACCTCGTCAGTTATGCGTATCTCTCTTTCAAAATATGATTATGGAGAAAACAAGCTTTGTATTTCTCTTCCTTCTCTTGATATCTGGCTTCACTTTTCTGACTGGACTGAGCTCATTAACCTTTGTGATTCTTTTTCTCAAAAAATAGTAAAAACTGCAGATTCAAAAGTATCATCAAAGAGTTCAACTATTGGTAAAGTGGACCTGATTGAAAATTTGCCAACAACTGCTCCTAAAAGTGCTCCTTCAGAGTCAAGGCTGCCCACTAATCATGTAGATGAGAACATGAACCAGGATAATGGTGCACTTATTGTGAGGTCAGACAATATAGGCATTACTATTCATTTTCCTATATGGAGCAATGAAGCAGCAATCAGAGAAAATGGTGTGGCTGAAATTCAAGAGAAGCACAGTATCAATTCATCTAATCATGTCGTAGGTACACAAAGTAAATATATTAGGGTTACTGCACATAGTAAACACATTGATCTACTTCTAGCTAGCGGAAATGCCAAATTGAAGGCTATTCTGGAAAAGACAAGTGGCACAGTGGGAACACACGAGGAAACGAGTGTTAAATCTTGGCCTTTCTTCGAGATATTTCAAGTTAATGTGGAAACTGAGATTTGTGGAGATCAGATGGGGCTTGTGCATGCAAAGGTCAATATACAGTGTGATAAATTAGATGCATGGCTCTCTCATCAAATTCTATGCTTTTGGCATGGTGTGGTGTTGAACATTCCTAAAGCCAATTCGCAACTTCATTTTCCTAGCATAGATTTTAAAATCCAGTTGAGGAAGATTTCTCTTCTTATATCTGATGGAAGGGTATGTTTGCAATCTTGACTCTTAAAAGTATATGTTCATGTCGTTTTTTTTTTCATAACACGAATTATTGTTGTATACAAAAAATAAATATGTACATTTAAGTGTACATGTTTGTGTTTCACTCTAATTTGTAATCATTACTTTTATGCGATTCAATTGACTGTTGTATTAAAAATGCTTCTGTAGTTAGACTTTTTTTATTATAAGAAGCTTGAGAGAATGTATTAATAGGGAAGAAAAGAAGACTTACGAAGGGGGAACAAGCTGTCCGCTAATCCCAAAATTAGTCCAAGAATTGAAAATTAAAGGAACATCTCGGGAAATTCTCTATCTGTTTAGACTTCAAATCTTGTATTTTGGTGGCTTGCCTATTTTTTTTATTCATACCTTCTTATTTCAATAAGTATTTGTGCACATGTACATGTAATATATAAATAAGCTAGAAATATAATGTAGTGGTTACGCAAGTATCTCCTTGTTTTGGAAGGGGGAGCAAGACACTTCACTGATTGGGATATGGTCCTGGGTTAACTTCGCTTGTATGGGGTTTTTCTTTTCTCTTTCGGTCTCATGTTCTTGGTGTATGCTGTATAAAGAGTCATAAGTGTATAGTTTTTGGGTTTGCACAGACTAGGGAAGGTCTTAGTTCAGGTGGAACTCTGTTGCACTTTGTAATCCTTTGTTATTTATGTCAATAAATTTCCTTCCATTTCCAATTAAAGTAAAAAGAGAGAGAGAAAAAAAAAAGACGCTTTGCTGATTGAATAAAAATTTGGAAGTGGTATCTGGTGACAGTAGATCCTAGAATGCCTCCTAAACCTTAGGAGATATTTGTATTTCTTCTGTTTTGTTGAAATAGAAGTGACTGCAGATTGGAAGACTACCAGTTAATCTTAGGAGATATTCATATGCATTATTTATTAAATTTGAGAATCAACTTAATTTTAGCAAATATTTCCTGATAATTTATTATGCATGATTCTGACTGTAGATGAATTCGCTAAAATTTATTAAAATTGAGCAGTTAGCTGAATTTAACTTTCCTCTGTTATTAGTGTGCCTTTTAGCCAATCTAATACTTTGATTCATAGTTTATTTGGATCTTTCTATAGTATGATTCTAGTTTCCATGAAAGCTTTGTTCTTTTTATGTACCGTAGATGGCTCCTAATCATTTACCTGCTTATAATATTTTATGTATTAATTTTAATTTCTTATTAATTTTAATTTCTTTTCTTTTGTGAAGTGGAGCTTTAGTGGACATCTATTGGAAATTCTTATGTGCAACTTCCTGTTACATACTAGTGTGACTGAAAGCAACATGAACAGTTCAGTTGCAAGTGAACTTCAAGTGAAATACAATAACATACGAAAGGTATGTCAATTCAGGAGTATGGGCATCCTTCTTTACCTTCTTTCTGAATGGAATGCTAATGTTAATATTTGCATCAATAATATTTTTGTAGGTCTCTTGGGAACCTTTTATTGAACCTTGGAAGTTTCAGATAAAGGTGATCAGAAAACAAGAGATGACTGCTCTTCTAGACAGCTCCATTGTTACAGATATTGATCTCACAGCAACAGCACAGCTTAATTTAAACTTTACAGTGTCCCTTGTTGAGGTAAATATTTATATTTATCCTCTTATGTGCTCCCTGGTTAATTTTTGAACTCAGATAATTAATTGGAGGAGTGGTTGGACATCCTTGTAAAACAAAAATTATGGTCTTGTCCTTGATTGTTACAAACTTTTTGAAGTTTTTCATGAGTTAATGTTGTATTAGTTCAATAATTATGGATATGCATATTAGTATTCTTCATAGTTTTGTTCTTGATGGATGCTCACCTTCTTATAATGCTCCTAGGAAGCTCATTGAGGCCATTTAGATTTTGTAGGCACCCAAAGGTATATTATTGATTTAAGTAGTAATATTGGTTGGAAAAACAGGCATTTGTACCATGATCAAATTGTGGTTTCTTTTTCCGTATGATTTATACCACACAAGGGCGGAAATATATTGAGGCCTGGGGGCCCCTGACCCCCCAGGTGGCAGGTCCGACAAAATTTAATAGTCTTAAGTTTACACTAATGATTTTCGCTCTTCAGAATTAAGATTTTATGGTTTGGCCCCTGTTAGTTTTTGATTTTGACTTTTTAACCCTCTATTATATAGTTTGACCCCTTTTAACTTTTCAATTTAAAATTTTTGGCTCCCCATAGCATTGATTCTGGATCCCCCTCGATACCATAACAAGTTGTGAAATTGTGGCTAACTGGTTTTAAACATAACTGGAGGTTATTGGTTCTTCATAAAGTTTCAATAGCAATTATAATTTTTTCTTTTTTAGTGTATTTTCAGGACTCATCGAATGATTGAGGATGCCTGGGGACTGAAGGGACCAGATGATCATCCTGAAAACAAAATATTCTCAAGTCGTCAGATTATTGGAAATGTATCTGGAGAAAGATATGCTCCTTATATACTTCAAAATTTGACTTCTTTGCCTCTGATATACAATGTTTATAGAGGATTACTTGGTTCTGATAAATTGGATGTCTCAGACATGGAGGATGAAAAATCTGTAGAGCCAGGTGACTCCGTTCCAATTTATCTTAATGAAACTCCTGATGAAGAACTTTATCGTTATAGGTCAACGTATTCTTCTGACAGGCTCAGTGAAAAGCAATTAAATGCAGTGGCTCATCATTTTCTGACCATTCAACTCAATGGCACTTCTGTGCCGTCTGCTCCCATTTCAATGGATCTTGTAGGACTTACTTACTTTGAGGTTGATTTCTCAAAGGCTTCAAAAAGTAGAGAGTTTGAGAGATCTGGGGATACCTCAAAATATAATTTGAACAACGAAGAGAGTGTTAACTCCAGTTTGAATAGTGGTTTTGTTATCCCTGTTGTGTTTGATGTTTCAGTTCAGCACTATAGCAAGTTAATACGTTTGTATTCAACGGTAGGTGCACAACAAACTCTTTTTCCTTTTGATTTCGTACTGCTGTTCAATCGTTAGTTCCTCTTACATTAATTGATTTTAGGTAATATTTTCAAATGCAACTTCAACACCATTGGAACTACGGTTTGATATTCCATTTGGCATATCCCCAAAGGTATTAGAAAATTAGAAAATTGGTTTTGTTCCTTTGCCAGCTCTAAATCTTCATCCCTCTCTATGATATGTTTTGATTTGAATTTCTTCTTAACTTTGTTGTGTTAGATACTAGATCCAATATATCCTGGTCAGGAGTTTCCACTGCCCCTACATCTTGCTGAAGGTGGCCGCATGAGGTGGCGCCCACTAGGAAATTTTTGTTTGTGGAGTGAAGCACATAATGTGTCTAATATTCTTTCTCAAGAGAGCAAGAATGGATATCTTAGATCTTTTGTTTGTTATCCGTCTAATCCAAGCTGTGATCCATTTCGTTGTTGCATATCGGTTGAAAATATTCTCTTAACATCATCTGGTAGCCCAAAAAAAGGTTCATCTCTTCATGACAATAATTCTCTGAAGCAATCAGCTGAAACTCATGGAAAAAATTTGCATGATTCTGATCACTCAAAGAAGCGATTCATTCATCTACTGACCTTAAGTACACCATTTGTGGTGAACAACTACCTTCCTGAGGCAGTATCATTGACTGTCGAAACTGGTGGGATTACTCGGACAACATTGCTTTCAGAGGTTTGTGAATAATAACTCTTGAGATAATAGATCTTACGCTGGATGAGTGGAGATCTCATCTCTTTCAATTTTATTTAACATGATGCAATTATAACGAGATCTACATATGTTTTTTTCCTTCCAGGTGCAAACTCCATTTCATGATATTGATCCTTCACATGATCTAGGACTGGAATTAAATATGAACGGATTCAGGACATCAATTTTGAAGTTTCCACGGGCAGAAACATTCAGTACATTGGCTAAATTCAATGGAACCAAGCTCTCTTTGTCAGAAACCTTGACCTTGGTTCCTGAATTATTGAGTGGTAATTTATAGTTAGTGTTAGTTTCTTTGCTGAAGTGATTATACATTTTAGATATTGTTAACAGCATTTTTATTGCTTTCTTCTAGATCCAATACATGTGATTGTAGAAAAGACTATGGATGCATTCTCTGGTGCTAGAGAACTCTTCATTTTTGTTCCGTTTTTGTTATATAACTGCACGGGCTTTCCGCTCATTGTTTCACACTCAACTGGTGAAATGAAAGGAAGTGGCTGCACTATTCCATCCTGTTATGATTTATTTGAACAAGAACTACTACAAGGCGATAGAGATGGTCTAAGCCTTTTGTCCTCAGACCTGGATATCTGCGCTAGAGATCCAAAAGTTGATAATCAGGGAAGTATATTGTTAAAAAATCACATTATTTCAAATAGGAGAAATGTAAATCAACATTTAGGGAAATTTTTAAGCAAGCCTTCAATTTCTTCTGGTTCCTCTGAAATCTTCGATGAGCAATCAGACGAGCATGATTTAGGTGGTAAAAAAGTTTCTTTATGTGGTGGGAAGAAGCATTTGTGTTCATCAAGTCAATCAGATCTGAGGGAAACTGACATTATAGATAATGGTCATGGAAAGGTTCAGCCATGTATGTATGCCCCACTTCCCATTTCTGCTTCAAGTGAAATTACAGTACGCCTCAGTAGGTGCCTTACTGGATATGCTACCCAAAACCTGCCCAATTACTCATGGTCAGCACCATTTCTTCTTGTTCCACCAAGTGGTTCAACAAGTGTTGTTGTTCCTCAATCGTCGTCAAATGCTGCATTTATAATTTCTGTGACAGCTAGAACTATATCTGGTCCATTTGCTGGGAGGACACAGGCCATTACATTTCAGCCCAGGTGATAATTTAGCCATCAGTTGAATAGCTATGACATTGTTTTTCTAAACAATGTTACATACTAGTAAGATCTTGTTTTTCTCTTTGCTAATACTTCTATATTCTGCAGATATGTTATTAGCAATGCATGCAGCAAGGACTTATGCTATAAACAGAAGGGCACTGATTTTGTTTTTAATTTGGGCATTGGACAGCATTCTCATCTTCTCTGGACAGATACAACGAGGTATTTGGCCTTTTGTAATTTTAAAATGTGATCTATAGCTTGAAATGGTGTGGCAGCTTCTTGGTTGCTCATTTGTGTTCTTTCATGCAGGGAGTTACTGGTTTCCCTTCGATTTAACGAACCTGGATGGCAATGGTCAGGCAGCTTCTTGCCAGATCATCTAGGTGATACTCAATTGAAGATGCGGAATTATGTTTCTGGTGCAGTGAATATGATAAGGGTGGAGGTGCAGAACGCTGATGTTTCCATTAGAGATGACAAGGTTGTTGGAAGCCTCCATGGAAATTCTGGAACAAACTTGATTCTTTTGTCAGATGATGATACTGGATATATGCCTTACAGAATCGATAATTTCTCAAAGGAGGTATGTGACTGCTCTTTGTAATATTGGCATTAAATATTTCTCCTTGTGATGCTAACTCTTTTAGGATAGTAATTGCTTATTACTTGGTTTAAGGTAATGCTTTATTAGCATATGTATTCTAAGTCAAGCAGCAAAATTATTTGCAAGAAGATTAATCCCAGAGTTCTACAAGTTATCACGCTAAAAGCTAGTTAAATCTTGTTTCTGTTTTCCTTATCGTATAATCTGTTACAGTTCTTTACAGAATTTCTTCTCCTTTGTAGAGGTTAAGGGTCTACCAACAAAGGTGTGAAACTTTTGATACTATTATTCACCCTTACACTTCTTGCCCTTATGCATGGGATGAACCCTGCTACCCACATCGTCTAACTGTTGAGGTACAATTGCACTTCTCTCTCTAATACTGAATTACTAAAGATGAAGATGTATCATAATTCTCAATGATGAGTCTTTATTTGAAATATATTAGGTACCTGGTGAGCGTGTTGTGGGGTCATATGCTCTTGATGATTTAAAAGAGTACATACCTGTTCACTTGCAGCCAACAGCTGAGGTAGATTTATCCTTTCTTTGTTCACTACTGTAATTTCTTCATTTTGGTCTAATTAATGAATACAAATTTTGATCTACAGAAACCTAAAAGAACATTACTTGTATCAAACACGGCTGAGGGAGCAACAAAGGTACGAGCCTCTTAGTTTCTGGTATCCTAAATACATATTGGCATTCATGCAGATCACTTATTGTTTCCATCTCTTTCAGGTGCTAAGTATTGTTGATTCAAGTTACCATATTTTGAAAGATACAAAAAATCAGACAAACCTGCCCGGAAAGCAAGAGAATAAACAGGAGAAGTTTGTTAATTATGGGGAAAGATTTTCATTTAATATTCCATATATTGGTGTCTCCTTGATAAATTCATACCCGCAGGTATGAAAGAAGATAGTAGTTTTAATTCCTCTTATCATTTTCTGTCTTCCTGTTGGGCAAATAATTTTACTGGAGATCCTAAGAGAATATTTAAAGTAAGCTTTTCTCTTTTTGTAGGAATTACTTTTTGCTTGTGCAAAGAACATGACAATTGATCTGCTACAGAGGCTTGATCAACAAAAACTCTCATTTCAGATCTCTTATCTCCAAATAGATAACCAGTTGCCCACTACTCCATATCCAGTTATTCTGTCGTTCAATCAGGAACATAGAAGCAACCTAGCTGGCCCCAAAACTAAGGATGATGGTGGTAAATCAAAAAGTGATAAAGTATTGCCAGTTACTTCTGATAGTTCTCGTGAACCTGTATTCTACTTATCTCTTGCAAAGTGGAGGAAGAAAGATATTGCATTGGTTTCATTTGAACATATAAGTTTTAGGTATCTATTGCTGCGCTAAATCTAACTCAAATGTCTTTTCATACTCTCGGAGCTTAATATGTTCTGTTCAACTTGCAGAGTAGCTGATTTTTGCCTTGAACTTGAGCAAGAAGTGATAATAAGCATGCTCGAGTTCTTTAAAACTGTCTCTCCGAGCTTTCAGAGTACAGTCTTGCCACTTCCAGATTCCAAACTGCATCCTGTCATATATGATTTGGGTTCTTTAAAGGAGTCTTCTACACATGGTCAAAATCCTGAGTATATGAAAGCTAGACAAGACCTCTTTCACAGAATGAATGATCCTGCATTTAATAGAAGTCAGAAAAGCAGTGCATTGCTACCTTCAATTGTTCCGATTGGTGCTCCTTGGCAGCAAATCTACCTTTTGGCCAGAAGGCAGAAGAAAATTTATGTTGAACTATTAGATTTATCTCCTATCAAGTTTACTTTAAGGTAAACCAAAAAATTGTTATCCAAGTAAAAGTCCTCTCCGTCTATATAGTTACCTTCCCCTTAATACTTGCCAAACTGATCCTTAAACATGGCACTTCTTTCCAGCTTTTCTAGTGCTCCTTGGATGCTTAGAAATGGATTTCTTACATCCGGAGAATCAATCATCCATGTAAGTTTCCTAGCTTTGTGGGAGGGTATCTGTACATGATTATGCTTCATTTCTTTGTATGCAAAAGATAGAACTGGCAACCTGAGGCCATGAATGGCTTAAATATTAATTCACTCTATCTCTAGTGTTCAGCAATGGGAGCATTTATTTCCTTTTGACTATCCTAACTTCTGTGTGGCAAAGTTTTGTACAATAAATTAAATCAGAAATCCTATTAACTTAAATTCTTTATTCTTCCTGCAAGATCATACTTTTCTTACTTTACAGATTGCCTTATTAATATTTGCTCAGCTGTTTATCACTTGTAACAATGATTAATTGCAGAGAGGTATCATGGCTCTTGCTGATGTTGAGGGAGCCCGGATTTGCCTCAAACAATTGACAATTGCACATCAAATGGCAAGCTGGGAATCACTCCAAGAAATCCTGATGAGACACTATGCTCGGCAATTTCTTCATGAGATGTACAAGGTAATTATCTGATATGTTTCACAAAGAATTTTTTTATTTAAATATTTTTTGTTCACAGGTTTGACATAGGTTGTTTTGCAGGTATTTGGATCTGCTGGTGTTATTGGTAATCCCATGGGATTTGCCAGGAGCTTGGGGCTTGGCATCAGAGATTTCTTGTCAGTTCCTGCTAGAAGCTTCTTGCAGGTAATGGAAGTTTGTTATTTAGCTTGTCCTCTTGGTAAGAATGCTGAGTATATAGCTGTTGGCTCTTCAGAGTCCTACAGGACTAATTTCAGGCATGGCGCTAGGGACTACTAGTCTTGTAAGCAACACAGTTTATGCATTAAGTGATGCTGCCACTCAGTTCAGTAAAGCTGCTCATAAGGTATTCCTACTGGCCAATGATGCTTGCATAACTGAAAAGATGGTGACTGATACTAATATGATTTCCTATTTGTAGGGTATCGTTGCCTTTACATTTGATGACCAGGCTGTTGCAAGGATGGAAAAGCAGCAGAAAGGAGTAGTTTCACACAGCAAAGGTGTGATAAATGAAGTCTTAGAGGTACTTATTCCGAACATCTGTATATCTTCTTCCTTATCTATGGTATTTTATAAATTTGACTAGGAGTTGCCATCTCTCAAATTTATGGAGGTAGCTCAAGAGGTTCTTTCTTTCGGATAAAGGAAAATTTAACTCAAATTTTATGTAAATTGTTAAGATGTTTTCTGTTGTTTTATTCTTATTGGAAGTGTTTGAATTCTTTCTTATGATGTTGATTACAGGGACTCACTGGTCTCCTTCAATCACCAATTAAAGAAGCTGAGAAACATGGTCTTCCAGGTCTTGTCTCAGGTAATGCCCTAGAAAAAGCATTATTGTTACCTACTGTCATCTCTTCATCATCAATAGCTCATAGGGAGCTGGCATAGCACTTGAAATGTACTGCTGGAAACGTAACTGACTTTATTGTTACAGTGCTTACTATACTTCCTTTTTTGAACAGGGATAGCATTAGGAGTTACGGGACTTGTGGCAAGACCGGCAGCAAGTATTCTTGAGGTTACTGGGAAAACTGCTCAAAGTATTAGAAATAGAAGTCGGCTCCACCACACAAGATCGCAGCGCTATAGGGTCCGCCTTCCCAGGCCTCTAAGTAGAGAACTTCCTCTAATGCCTTACTCATGGGAAGAAGCAATTGGAACATCAGTACTTATGGAGGCTGATGATGGCTTGAAATTCAAGGATGAGGTGTTTGTCATGTGCAAAGAACTTAAACAGCCCGGTAAATTCGCAGTTATCACAGAGAGACTTGTATTGATAGTTAGCTGTTCCAGCTTGGTCGACCTTGGGAAGCCTGAATTTAAAGGCGTGGCTGTTGATCCGGATTGGGTAATAGAATCAGAAATATGTTTGGACAGCATAATCCTTGCAGATGCTGATGAAGAAGGGACAGTGCATATTGTTGGAAGTAGTTCAGATAGCTTATCAAGACAGAGCCAGCATCAATCTAAAGGAGGTAGCGGAACAAGGACAAAATGGTGGAATAACCCTTCAACTCCCCTCCCACTTTTCCAAACCGACTTGGAATTGGCATCCAAAGGAGATGCAGCAGAATTGTTACAGGTATTGTTGGCTACAATTGAACAAGGAAAAGGACGAGGCTGGGGCAGTGGATATCTTTTGCATCAAAGCAATATCAGGTAGATTAAAGATGTAAGATCCAATTGATGTACTGCTTAAATAAAACTGCTTTTTGGGGATGGTGTTTTTCAATCCAACCTCCTTTTCATAGCCTAACACAGATTTTAGGGTTTTGCTTTGAGGTTATGCTTTACCAGGATTAATCCTCCTTGTCAGGCCTAAGGCACACTGGTCTTTTGTCTGTATTTTAGTTCATGTATAACCTCTAACCTTCATATTGTACATTATGTGCAGTTTCTTTTATTGTTTTACATATTTCCTGATCTCTCAGTACATATGAAAATGAGGTTCATGTGCTTAGATGCTTTGACAAAGTACTGTTATTGTCCTTCAAAGGATCCACTCTGATATCAAGACTTGAAGAACTTAAAGTAAGATTAACAATCAAATATGAAAAGGAAAATGGGTTTACAAACTGTGTCACTGAGTTAGTTATTACATAAATGAGAACTAAAGTTCATCCTAATTTTGGTGCGAGCAGAATTAAAACCTCAAACTTAGGAATCTTTTTATAGGAAAATGTCATTATACCCTTTAACCTAAAAGCAAGGAGCTATGGAGAAGGGTAGAATAGAAAAAAAAAAAAAAAAAATAGAATATTTGGGCAACTGTAGAAATGAGTAGAAGGTAAACCTTCCAGCAAGAAAGCTAGTTAGATAGATAAAAAAGAAGAAAAAAACCCAATTACAAAACCGGGCAAGCAGAAATGGAGGAGAAAACAAATGTGTATATTTTTTTTATTGTATTATTATGGTTCCTCTCAACCACAAAGATACTTTTGTAGAATCAATTCAAATCAGAGGTGTCAAAACACTTAATCTACCTATTGAGCAAAAGTGCATCAAGATTTCGTTTCCCATCCGGTCCCTTTGTGTACCAAGATGATACGTAGTCTCCATAGACCACTTGACGATAACGGGGAGGAGAAAACTCACTGACAAGCTCAGGGGCAGAGGATATTTTCATTGTCTTTGCTGGGTCGTGAAATGTGGCAATTGAGAGTCGCGCCCTGCTGGCATTTGTTATAGCTCGATGTTGAGCACTGATATACTCATTCGTTATAATCTACAACCAAAGAATCAAAGATGATCCATTAGAAAAGAAAAATAATATTACTAGGTCTGGTTATTACAACAAAGTAGTTTCCAAAAATGTTTAGCCTTAAAAAACAAGAGACCGCCATAGATTATAACAAAGCCATGATAATAGTGAACAAAGCATCAGTGCAACATCGGTGTCCACATAAATAGAAGGCCTCAGAAGATAAAAGGTGTAAATTTTCCAATCACATGTATTTTATCACAAACACCTAGTTTAATGAGCTCCAATCCAGTGCAAAGATAGGAAACATTGGTGTTTAAGTTTCAAACTGTCAGACAGACAGATTTTCTTCAGAGAATCGCCAGGCGAGACCGCTCATGTCACCATTGTCAAGGTCAGGCATAAAATTTTAATAATTAGAAGCAAGAGTACTTTAATTTGCTATTGCAGCTTAGCTAGCTTAGCTCTTCTTAGAAGCATCTAATAGTGTTTTGAAATCAATAATAAAATGCCAGATCTTCTTCATACTAAAAAATGACTTTAGAAGTTTACAAGCTAGTCTATGATACTTATTTCCTATCAATGTTGTGTCAAGTTCAAAACTTAAATCAAAGGAACCAAACTGTACTGCTCCTCCATCACAGTCATAACTGCTCTATTCACTATTCAGGATATATATATCTGTAACTACCCGTCCATGTAATTCTGAAATCAGCAGTTGAGTTTTACTTTAAAGCTAATGTTTACCAGCCATTGACTCACACTTAACAGCTAGCTGTTCCATTCTAGAGCCGCTTTTAGATTAAATGCCACAACCCCACAATCCCAAATATACTAATATGCTCTGAATCATTTTCACAACTGATCTTAACATAGTTACGAAGTTCCATACATTGCATATATCGAATTAAAAACAAATAAATAGACTGTTTCATTCAGCGAATCAATACCTGAGTTTGATCAGCCAAAATGACAACAATAGCATCATCCAAAGGCTGAACAGTAACCCACTTATCATCCTTCAGAACCTGAAGCCCACCAACATAATCTTGAATCAAGAGCGTAATGGCTCCCATATCTGAATGCGATTGCAACCCAAGCGTCAGCTCCGGCTGGGGACAAGGCGGGTAATAACTAATAGTAATATTCTGATAAAACTCACCAACACAATCCTTAATGTAATTCGAATTCAACCCTAAACTCTCCGAAATCAAACCCAGCAATCTCTCCGCCAACGATTTCATTTCATTGCTGTAATCACACATAATTTTCCTATAGAACTCCGGCCAATTGTTAGGATTCCGCCGCGAGAGCGGCAAGGTGTGGTGATCGAAGTAGTCTCTCCAGTCCAAAACGGTGTCGTCGTTGTTGACGAGCATCTTGCTCCCGTATCCCTCGGATGCGGCCGAGGAGTTGTCGCAGGCGTACTCGAGCTTGTCGGAGATGGGGAGGTCCTCGAAGAACGACCGACCGGCGCGGCGGATGTCGCGGAGGAGATGATTGGGGACGCCGTGGTTGGTGACGTGGAAGGCGCCCCATTCGCGGCAGGCGAGTTTGATTGAGTCGAGGATTGTTGTTGTGGCATTGTTAGGGTTTGATAAGTCGATGAGAGGGATGTTGTTGGATGATGATGATCGACGGCTGAAATTGATTGGGCGGGAATCGAGGGGCTGGATGTATTGTGAAGGGACTTGCGATACGCCGGACTGTACTAGATTCTGTACTCTTAGTATCGGCTCCATAATGATTGATGAGAAGACTGATTGAAAATGGAGAGGATAATGGAATTTTTTTTAACAAATTGGTGAAGTATGAGATCAGTGACAGTGACGAAGACAGTGGTATTTTTGTAATTGAATGTAAATTAATGACCTTTCTTTTATATATATATATATATATCTGAAGGATCAGTATTATTTCGTAGAGATCCTTGTATTCCATTAAATTTTTGAAAAACAATTAAGTTCTTCTTAACATATCGTTAAAGGTTTTAAATGGTTTATTTTATAGATTTTATTACGAATATTCTTAAAGTATTATTTAATTTTATTAATTTAAAAAAAATGAATTTATTAAGAAATCAGAATTAATTAAATGAAGATTAATTATGTTAATTTGTTTTTACTAGTGTGACTTAACACATGATGTGTCACCCATCTTTTATCTTTTTTTCCTTCTTTTGTATTAAAGTCTACTCTCTATACATTGTAATTATAATACACATCTCTGTGATTTGTAAATTTTTAAAAAAAAAAATAAAAGAAAGTGCCGATGCACAATTTTTTTTATTTTTTATCTTTTAAAAATAAAATAATTTAACATGAGAAATATAAACTCTGCTACCAAACCATGCCTGCCTCGGAGCACCGTTATTTGTCAATAAATTTCATCAAAAGCGCCCCCCCCCCCCCACATTTATTTAAATAAAATGAGTGATTTTTTTTTATTTAATATATAAATCTCATAATATTCACTCAAAGCCCTAAACACCCACTCATCTTTACACCAGTCTCCTCTCTGCCGCTCATTTTAATTTTTTTCCCCTTATCTATCTTTAACTTTCCATCTCATCTAGAATGGAAGCCAAGGGCACAACTGAAGCAGTTTGCTCTTGTAAATCCAGTCGGATGTATCGTGATTTTGGTTGGAGAGAAAATGCTATGTCATCTACATTTGGTCCTGTCTTATTACTTCATTTTTCCTTATACGGAACAATTGAAAGCAAAATGTTCAACAAAGATCCCAAATATCCATGAGAGCAGGTCGGCATATATATATATATATATATATATCTTACCTTATCACCATTGAAATTCAAAATTTCTAGGATTAGCAGATTAGTATTCCATTGCAGGCTCACCTGTTCAATCAATTGAATCAATAAAATTGGAAGATGGATAAGTACGAGAAGATAGGAGAAGGAGAAGTGTACAAAACCTATTAAAAATTGAGAGGTGATGTATAGTTGCAATTAAAGTGAAATTAAGTAAAAATAATAAAAATAAAAATAATACAAAACACAAAAATTTATATAATTCAGCTTTTAATTGTTTACGGGCGAAGAAAGAATAATTTTTTACTATTAGAAATAGAGAATACAAGTATTGTAGTATTTTAACCTTACAACTCAAAATTTTAATACACCCAATTCTTTCAAATCACTCAAGAAATATACACAAAGTTTTTAAAACTCGCTCTAAATTTTTTTTGGATGTAGAATGAATTGTTAAACTCTTCATTTTATAGGGAGAGTTTAGCGCGTGAACAGCCTTATAATTAATTTTGCTGGCACCGTGTGCCAACAAATTTATTATGCAGCTGGCACTTAACAATTCTCCTATTTGGAGATTTGATTTAGAATTAATCAAGTCTCCATACTATTTTTTCTTCTTTGTCAAAGTTATGTTGCCTACGTATCTGCTAGGCTATGTAAAGATCTACACCATACAAACTTGTTGATATTGATGGGCTTGGTCAACACATTTGCTAAGTTATCTTCTATATAAATTTTTTTTCATATCCACACTTCCATCTTCTACCATTTCTCGAATAAAGTGATATTGAACACCTATATGCTTCGTTCTTGAATGAAAAGATGGATTCCTTGCAATGTGCAAGGCACTATGACTGTCACAAAACAATTAAATTTTCTCTTACTTGTGCTTGAGCTTTTCCAGTAATTTTGTATCTAAATTGATTCCTTGCAAGCTTGTGTAGTTGCCTTGTATTCTACTTCTATAATAGATAATGCCACAACAGTTTGCAGCTCCTCCGGCAAGTTTAAACATATAGCCAGTAGTGAATTTTCTTTTATTAAGGTCTCTTGTAAAATCTGAATCCACATAGCCTTTAATAATAAAATCTGATCCTCCATAACATAAAACAACATCTGAGGTACCCTTAATGTATCTAAGCATCCTCTTGACACAACCCCAATGCTCTCTACCAGGAATTGCCATGTATCTACTAACTATTCTTATTACTTGTGCAATGTTTGATCTGGTACAAATCATAGCGAACATTAAACTTTCTACTACTGATGCATACGGTACTGGAGACATCTCATTCCTCTCTGCTTTTTTGTTAGGACACATCTTAGAGGATAACTTGAAATTAACAAGGAGTAGGGTACTAATTGGTTTACAATCTTACATGTTAAAGCGCCATAAGATTTTTTTTAAGTAGTTCTTTTGAGAAAGCCAAATCTTCATGCTATTTTTGTCTCGGTGAATTTACATCCCTAGAATCTTGTTTGTTGGTCCCAAGTTCGTCATATCAAATTTCCTAGCTAACCGTGCCTTCAATTTTTAGACTCGATCTTTGTTGGGGCCTGCCACCAAGTCATTATTATATTCAAACCTTTTATAGTATGTACAATGGTCTAAACTAAGTTTGTTGTATCTAAGGCTGATGATATAAGAATCAAATCTCTTGTACAAACACCTCGGCACCTGTTTAAGACCGTACAAAGATTTGTTCAACCTGCAAACCAAGTTCTCTTTTCCTTCTTCTTTAAAACCTTAGGATTGGAGCATATAAATTTCTTCTTCAAGTTCTCCATGAAGAAAAGATGTTTTCACATCTAGCTGCTTTAGATGTAAGTCAAATATAGCACAAATTGTCAGGACTAATCTAACTGTCGTGAGTTGAACCACAGGAGAAAATATCTCATTAAAGTCACTATCTTCTTTTTGAGCATAACCTTTCACCACTAATCTCGCACGATACCGCTCCACTTGATCATTGCCATCCTGTTTGTTCTTGTAGACCCATTTGTTACCAATGACTTTTCTTTTATGTGGTAGTGCAATCAGGTCCTATGTTTTGTTCTTATGCAATGCTTCAATTTCTTTTTGCATTGCTGTCATCTATAGAGAAACATCTTGACTTTTAGAAGCCTTTTAGAAAGTTGTTGGCTCTCCATCCTCTGTTAGAAGGTAGACATGAGCTTCTATGATATACTCCGAGTACCATGCTAGTGATCGTCTCTCATGAGTTGATTGATGATTATCTGTAGCCTCAGGCTTTACTGGTTATTGTTCTTCGTGCATTGGTGTTGCTTTAGAAGAATCTGAATATTTTTGTACTTGATTATTTTTTATTTGTACTATTGTAGCTTCTAGATTTTTCTTCACTGTGCTATCATCTTCATCATTCTTTTGTAGTTTATCTTATGCAAATGTCACATCTTTGTTGATGATGACCTTGTGGGTAGTGAGATCTCATAAGCGATATCCCTTGACTCTATCAACATATCCTAAGAAAAGACATTTTTTGAATTTTGGATCCAGCTTCATTATTTCTTAGGGATTGTACATTACGTACACAGGACTTCTAAATGTATGAAGTCGAGAACAATCAACTGATTTTTCAGTCCACATCTCAATTGGTGTCTTCAACTCAATTGCTGTTGATGGTGACCGATTTACCACATAATAGGCAGTTTTGACTGCTTCTGCCCAAAATGCCTTGGCTAAACCTGCAGTTCTTAACATAGCTCTTATTATCTCCAATAAAGTTCTGTTCATCTATTATGCTAATCCATTCTACTGAGGCGTGTAAGCTGTGCTAAATTTCTGCTTGATGCATTCTTGTTGACAGAATGTAATAAAATTCTCACCAGTATATTCTCATCCATTATCTATCTTTAAACACTCGATCTTCTTTTCTAATTCAAGTTCTACATGCGCTCTAAATATTCTGAAACCTTCAAACACATATGACTTCTTATTGATTGGATACATCCAACATCTCCTAGAGTAATCATCCATGAATGATACAAAATATCTTGCTCCCCATAAGGACATCACCGGTGCTTGTCAAACATCAGAGTGGATCAATTTTAGAAAGAATTTCTTTACTTCTAAAATTGGATGTGCTGAACTTTAATATGTGCTGCTTACTTGTGACACAACGCTCACAGAAAGGTAAATGAACCGATTTGAGCCCAGGAAGTAAATTTTGATCAGAGAGAATCTTCAAACCTCTTTCCGACATATGGCCCAGTTTACAATGCCACATTATCGTTGACTCTTCTGGTGAACTAGTTGATGCAACAGATGCATCTCCTTCCTGCAGTGTTTCTCCATTAAACATGTATAAATTTGCAGCAACCCTTTCTGTCTTCATTACTATAAGCGCGCATTTTAGAATTTTCATGGTCCAATTTTCAATTTGAGTCTTAACTCAGTGTTATCTAATTGTCCCAATGACAAAAGATTCTTCTTACGGCCTTTCACATGTTGCACCTCCTAGATAATATGAACAGTACCATCGTATATATTCATCTTGATGGATCATATTCCAGCGATTTTCAAAGTATGATGGTTCCTCATATATACAGATTCTCTAGAGATATGTTCATATTGATGGAACCATTCTCTCTTAGATGTTATATGCCATAGCTCCAGAATCCATGAGCCATACATCAGAGAACCATTTTTTGCTTTCAACAATTGTTGCTGTCTCGCTATATAAAATTTCACTATTATCTGAGGTACTTGCAATATTCCCTTGAGGTTTGTCCTCCGCACTTTTCTTCAATCCTCAACAATCCTTTTTCAGATGGCCTTTCTTGCAACAATGGTAGCACTTGACGTTCTTCTTACTTCTGTATTTTGATCTACCATGATTTTGACTCTCACTAGGGCCACGTTCTGTTAATCTACCTCTCATTATTGTTAAAGCTTCTGCTTACTGTGAACATTCTTGTTTGTTTTCTTTATTTTTTTGTCTTCGTTCTTCTCCCAGTACAGTAGCTGTAACATCATCAAAGACTAAGAAGTCCGTTAGGATGTTATTAGTCAAGTTGATGATGAGTTGATCATACGAATCAGGTAGGCTTTGAAGCAGAATCTCCGTACGTTCACCTACCTCTATTTTATGCCCCAAGGAAGTGAGTTAGGAAAATAGAGTATTTAATGTGTTGATGTGCTCTGTCACTGAAGTGGATTTTGCCATTCGAAGGGTGTACAATCTCCTTTTTAAGAAAATCTTGTTGTGCAGAGATTTGGCCTCGTACAATTTTATGAAAGTATCCCAGATCTTTTTTGCTATCTTCTTTTCCGCCACACTGGATAACACATTATCAGTAAGTGCTAGATGTAGATCAGCAACTGCATTACTGTCAATCTCATTCGACTTGATATCATCAGTGATACCTGCGAGCCTTTCATCAATTACTTTTAAGCACTTGTTTTTTTTTAAAAATCGCCTTTATTTTCATTTTTCACAACGTGAAATTACCTCCATTGAATTTCTCAACTTCGTATTTTTTCGCCATTACTTTTCACCACGGACTGCTTTCTACTAGGATCGGCTCCCACTGTTTTACATAAATAGTAACTGTATGTATGAGTAGTACTCGTATATATGAATAGTACCATATACGTGAACAATGACCTTCTTCAACCAGAAGCTCTGATACCACTGTTAGAAAATTGAGGGGTGATGCAGGGTCGCAATTAAAGCGAAATTGAGTAAAAATAATGATAATAAAAATAAGACAAAACACAAGAGTTTACGTGATTCGACTTTTAGCCTACGTCCACAGGCGAAGAAAGAAGAATCTTTTATTACTAGAAAAGGAGAATATAAGTATTATAGTGTTTTATTTTTATAACCTAAAATTTCAATACACTCAATTCTCTCAAATCACTCAAGAAATATATACAAAATTTTTAAAACTTTCTCTAAAATTTTTTTGGATGCAAAATGAATTGCTAAGCTCCCCATTTTAAAGGGAGAGTTTAGCATGTGGACAATTAATTTTACTGGCATCGTGTGTCAGTAAATTTATTATGCAGTTGGCGCTGCTAACAAAGCTAAAGACAGGAAAGCGAACAATTGGTGGCTCTGAAAAAGATGCGACTAGACATGGAAGAACAAGGCATCTCTCTCACCGTTCTATGGAAATGGAAATGGAAATGGGTGTTTTTGTTATTTATTTATTTTTATGTAACTATAATTAATTAGAGATTAAATTTGTTGGATAAATATATTTATGCTAAATGAATAAAAAATATCATTTATGTTAAAAGTGTTATTGTTGTTGATTTTGTTGAAAAAGTGATGTGATGTTATATTATTAGAAATTATTAATATTTTTGTTTGAAAGATTAATAATATTATTAATTTTTTTAAAGAAAAAATTTGAATTATAAAATAATAGTAATTTATTTAAAAATATAAAAGTTTTTTAAAAAGATATTGAATTATAAGAGAAACGGTGTCTCTTGATTTTGTAAAAAAGGTAAAATAATTATTTTATTATTTTTTTAAATTTAAAAGTGTCATTTAAAGTTTTTACGTAATTTTGTTCATTCTAACAGAATATTTTTTTACAGATGAAATTATTATTTAATTATCAAATTAGTGAGTATTAATAAAATTAGATAATATATTAAGAGTATTTATGATAATTTTTATTTTATTTTATTTAATTTATTAATTTATGATATGATCAATTATATTCTAATATTTAAAAGAAAAAAAAGGGATAAATGTTTATTGGAGATTCTTCACTAATGTTTTGTTAGAAAGTGAGGTTTGTTTCAATATTGTGAAAATTTATTAGTTTTTATAAGTTTAAGATAATAAGGAAAATTATTCAAATAAAAAATATTGTCTTCTTTAATGTTTATTCTTAAAAAAAAAACCTCATTTTTATGAGTAATGTACTTTTTGTATCCCAAATTTATATGCTTACTAATGCGGCATTGATTGTGTATGAATATTTATTAACATTTTCACTGCATCGGTAATGGTAGTATGGTAGTTGCATTACACTTATTAATAAATTTCATGCACAATAAAGATACAAAATATATAATTGTAACATTACTTTTTTCTACCATGTTTCTTAAATGGATCAGAATTTTCTTATAAATTAAGTTTTCACTTAAATAAATACCAATATATGATTGGTGATTAATAAAAAAAAAATAAAAGAATAGATTTGATCATCTATATATAATATAATACATGTGTCAAAAAATTTTAAAAATTTTAATAAATTTTACTTAGAAGATGATCCTAAATTTATTATTAAACTTCTTATTAAATTATTAAAGCTAAAATTAAAAGCATCAAATATTTAAACTTATATTGTTCATCCTATAAAATTTGTGGTAGGATTTTTTATTAAAAAAAATTATATGGTGTTACATATATGAGACCATTCTACTAAAATATGCTATCTAATCAAATATAAACTTAGTCTGCCGCTGCCTAAATCCATCATCTCCACCGGAGAGGGGGGCTTCGGCCCTTTCTCTGGTAGAAATGATTTATCTTTCTTTCTCTTTTTTTTTCCTTTTCTGTTTGTTGTTTTCTTTTTTTAGGTTTTCGGCGTGGGGTTGAGTATTGGTATGTTTCTCTTCGGCCACTTTCAAGATCGATTGGTCTTTGTAGCATCCCTTCGATCCTTGCTGGCACCTGCTGATCTTCCTTTAGCCTTTTCCGTCAGATGCCTTCGCATATTTTCGTACAGCTCAAAAATCCACCGAAGTTGCCTTCTATCGCCGACCTAGAAACTACTGCTTTTTGAGCTTTGTTGTTGCGTAGCATTTGTTCGGTAGTTTTAAATTTTTTGGTAGCCATCATGCTCCCCACTGTAACAGTTGATGAACAACGTCACCTCCTCCTATGCAAATTAGATCCAGTTGGTTGTTCTCATATTCTTTTGTGTGCCTATGCGTTGTGGATGTTGTAGGTGTTGTTGTTATTGACGGTTGAGGATGTATTCATGATGGCCGTTCTTTATGCTCTATATCTTGCTGCCACGATCCTACCTAATGTTTTCAGCCAGTGCATAACTTTTTTGCGATCCCTACTATGGTCGGGTTTTCTTGGCCACCTCGAAACCGTTAAAGATGCTTTTTTCGATCTTAGATGTGTTTTGGTTTGCAGTCGTTGTACTCTGTCGGAAGCTGTCGCTTCAATCTTCCTTTTGCTCTCTTGGCCTTAGGCTTGCTGGCAATGTCTTGCTGGGTCACTATTGTTAGCTTTTTCGTGATAATGGGGGTGGGATTTTCGATTGCTTTATTTTAAATAAAGCTTTTACTTAGTAATTTTTTCTTGTTTAAGGGATTTACTTTTCTCTCATTCGGGAGGTTTGTTATTCCCTTTCTCACTATTATTCTCCCTTTTTAAAAGGGGTCGATCTCCCTTTTTAAGGATCTTGGTTTAAGAAAGTCTTAAGATATTTTTATTTCTATAGCCGGGTAATTCTTTGGTAGTAATATCTACAGTCCTTTTGATGTAATGTCCTTGATGTTATTTAATGATATGAAATCAATATTTCTTAACAAAAAAAAAAAAAAATCAGAGATGAACTTTTATTAAAAGTTATTAAGACTCTAATTACACAGACAAATCTTGATACATAAAAAGATCTACCGTCCGCTATAATTGACACTTCCTCCTTAATTGAAAATACTTTTCTTTCAATTATCAATTAATTACATTTTGTCCAACTTCATCAATACTTAATTGATGGCAACTAAGAAAGGTTTTAATTTTTTTTTTGAAATATTGACATTACTTTATGTTTGCTTAGACTCATTATAAATCTAATTTAGTTACATCATTCAACCATAAAATGTGTTCTCTCTTTAAAATATATTAAAAAAAATTTGGATAATACTAAAAACAATACAATAGTGATGGTTAAAACAAACAAGAATTAAAACAGAAGAAGAAATGCTACTCAATCAAAGTAAACAGAAAAATGAAAATGAATGATGTTGTTACATTTAGCAAATTCGAAACCACACAATTATAAAAACACATCACATTGAGTGTGAGAATTTCCGCAATTGAAGCTTCAACTCATAATCTCATTTTCTTATTATAGCCTAAAACCTAAACAAGTTTTAGGTCATCTTTCATCTTCATTCTTTTATTTCTCTCCGCCATTAACTCAATTTCACCCTCCTTCTCTTTCTTCAACATTCTTTTAATCACTCATTATTCAAAATAATAATTCATGTCTATTTCCCAGTTCTTGCTCTTGTCCTTCTTCTCGCTGTTTTTGTTGTTTCCGGGCAATGTTTCTTCGCAGCAAGTTCCTGCTTCGGATGATGCGTATGCCCAGTTCGAGTTGATTCACAGACACTCACCGGAGCTCGCTAAATACAATGTGTCCACCCTCGGCCCGCCGAGGAGCAAGCGTGAGCGGATCGAACAGCTCATCCAGAGTGACAATGCGCGGCAGCAGGCGATAGCACATAGGGTAGGGCAACGTCACCGGCAAGGTGCTGGGGGGAGGAAAGCTGCCGAGATTTTGCCGGGCCTTACTGGCAACAGCTTGATTGAGATTCCGCTCAGGTCGGCAGCGGACAGCGGGATCGGGCAGTACTTTGTCTCGTTCCGAGTCGGGAGCCCGCCGCAAAAGTTCGTGCTGATCGTTGACACGGGGAGTGATCTGACGTGGATCAATTGTGATTATGTCAAGTGCCGTGAGTGTCCAACAAGAAATGGGTCCCGCCCCGGAAGGATATTCCAGGCTGATAAATCTTCTTCTTTCAAGACGATTTCGTGCTTGTCCGAAACTTGTAAGATTGATCTTCAGCAATCGTTCTCCTTGTCCAGGTGCCCTACCCCCGTTACGCCTTGTGCCTACGATTACAGGTAATTGATCAGGCATCTGCTATCGTTTTCCAAATGATTCTGATATAAAATGGTGATAGTCAGCCACATTATATAAGATTTTTGTCAGCGCTTTACATACAAGTATAATAATGCATTAAATAATAAAAAGCATTAAATAATAAAAAGCAATAAGAGTAAAAAAAGGTAGAAGAAAACAACATAAGTATTTTTGTGGTTAATAAATTATCTATGTCTACGACGAATCAAAATCAATATATTTTATTAATAAATCAACAAGTACTTATAAAGAATAATTTTATAGAGATTACAAAAATTCACAAAGAATTCTCTCAAAGCCAAAAGAAATTACAAATTAAATAATTACTCTTTCAATTGTGATTTGTAAGTGTGATATTGTGTTCAGGCCTAATATAAGGTTTATATATTGCTCATCACGTCCTCAATAAACCCTAAGTCGAGTTATATAAGAATAACAACTCAAATACTAATAGAATAATGAAATTGAAAAAAAACCTGCATTGGTGCTACGGCTTAGACTTATTGATGCCGTGGCGCCATTTTCGGGCTTGTGGCACTGTAACTCGACTTCTTCTTGCTGCGGCCTCAAGGTGCCATTTTGTTTGAGTTTCTTTGCTTTAACCACCTCATCTTTTCCTCTACATGTCTTCTTCTTATCGACTATCTCAAAACCATCTACAAAATAATTTTGTAATTACCATTCTTCACAAATCTTCTTTTTGATTCAAAATCTACCAAGAAGCTTTCAATGATCCTTCATCTTCACGTCACCGTCACCCTCACATAGTAGTGACTTCAGTTAAGTCCTTGTATAGGACGAACTTAACCAAGGGCAATGGCTTAGTCAACATATCGATGGGGTTTTCGGATGACGCAATTTTCGTTAGACTAATCTCGCTACTTTTAATAACCTCTCTAAAGAAATGGAGCAGTACATCAATATATTTTGACATCTCATGAAACACTTGATGCTTGCTTAAGTGTATAGCACTTGGACTATCACAATACACACCGGTGTTGATATCTTTAATAGCCATTATCTCTTTGTAAATACCTTTTAACCACACGACCTCTTTCATAGCTTCATCCACAACTATATACTCCACCTTCTTGATTGATAGTGCGATAACGTGCTATAGAATTGATCTCCAATACACACTACACTAAACACCGTGAATACATATCCATTCAACGACCATTTTTTGTCGAGGTCACACATATAATTTGAATCATCGTCTTCTCTTACAATTTCACCTTCATTCTCAGCCCTTTTATATAACAAACCTTATTTTGACGTTTCATTGAGATATCTTAAAATTCACTTGATTGCAAGCCAATGATATTTCCCTAGAATTGTCATATATCTACTCATAACGTTCACTGTTTGAGCTATATCTGGTCTCGTGTAAACAATTGCATATATTTTCTCCCAACAGCGATAGCATATGGTACTTTAATCATTTGCAGTTTATCCTTTTCGGATTCTGACGACTGTGCTGCTGAAAGTTTGAAATGCATGGCCAAAGGAGTGGAGACAGCCTTTGCATTAGACACACCAAAATTTTCTAGTATCTTGAGTATATAACTCTCTTGTGTCAAGAAAATAACATCTTTTCTTTCTCTCATAATATCCATACCCAAAATCCTATTTATTACTCCTAAATCTTTCATTTCAAACTTGCCACTTAATTTCTTCTTTAATTTATGTATTTCTTCTATACCTCTACATGTAATCAACATGTTATTCACACATAGAAGCAAATATATACTTAACCCATTCTTTGGCTCTTAAAGTATACACAACTGTTATACTTTCTTCTATTGAACTCACAAGTCATCATGAAATCATCAAATCTCTTATACCGCTACCTAGGAGATTGCTTTAATCTGTACAATGACTTTTTCAACAAACAAGCATGCTTTTCCATGTTGGGTTCTTCAAATCCTTGTGACTGCTACATGTATATTATTTATTATAGCTCTTTATGTAAAAAAACTGTCTTTATATCTATCTAATCTAGATGTAAATCAAAGTTTGCACACATGACCAATAGAAATGTGCTTGACTACTGGTGAAAGTATCTCATGAAAGTCTATCCCTTCACATTGAGTAAAACCTTGTTTTATTATCCTAACTTTAAACCTCATATGCTTTACCTTTGGAATCCACTTATTAATCTTATACACCCACTTGCACCCAACTAGTGTCTTACTTTGAGGTCTCTCCATTAATTCTCATGTTTTATACTTAAGAAGAGAACTTATCTTTTCCTTTATAGCCTACTACCGCTTCTCACTATTCTTACTCTTCATAACCTCTCTGATTGGTGGGTTTATTATTCTCCTTAGCCTATCTTTGACTAGTTGGTACTCTTTAAGTTCTATCTTAGGAGTCTTAGTATATTTTTAGGTGTACTTAGAGGAGTTAACCAGTGTCTTTTGTTTAACTTCAAGGGTTGGCTTGCTGAAGTGTTGATCTAGAGGCATCTCAAATATATTCTTAGTCTCTACTTCAATTGTTTCTAGTGCTGAAACTTCATTAGGCACGAGTTTTTCATTCTCTTCTTTTTAGGGAACTTTTAGCATTGCCGTTTCATCGAATATCACATCTCTACTTATGATATTTTCAGTTGCTTTAACTCATTGCACCATACCTTGTATCCTTTTACTCATTCAGGATACCCTATAAATATCATTTTTAATGCTTTAGGTTCTAACTTGCCTTACTTTATATGTATAAAAGCAAGGCAACCAAATATTTAGAGATTATCATATTTTAGAGGGCTGCCTAACCACTTCTCTTCAGGTGTATTGAAGTTTATCACTAAAGAAAGACTTTTATTGATTAGGCGGGCTACTGTCATTATAACCTCACTTCAAAACGCTTTAGACATCATTGCATTGGTCAACATGCATCTAACCCTTTCTAGCATGGTCCTATTCATTCTCTCTATCAGATTATTCTGCTACAGTGTTGATCTCACAATTTTATGTCTAGTGATCCCATGCTTAGCACAAAAGTCATCAAACTCCTTATTGCAATACACGAGGATATTATAAGTCCTTAGCCTTTTAATCTTCTTGATAGATTGATTTTCAATAAGGGTCTTCCATGTTTTGAACGTCTCAAACACTTGCTCATTGCTCTTTAATACATATACCTATACCTTATTTGAATAATTATCAATGAATGAATGAAAATACCTTACTCATGAGTGACTGTTTGCACTGGCCACTAAAGATCTGAATGTATATAATCAAGAGTGACATTTGTTTTGTGCCATTCATTATTAAACCTTACCTTATGTGCTTTCTCAAACACACAATACTCATAAAACTCTAATGGTTTGAACTTATATTTACCAAACGCCTTTTGATTATATAATATTTTAGGTTTCTTTCACCAAGGTGAGCTAACTTTAAATGCCGTAACTTAGTTTGCATATTCTCATCATCAACAAAAAATGATATAGAATTCACTACTTCTCCTTTCAGCATATATACACCTTTGTGCCTATCACCTCTCATCACAACTATGGAACCTTTTAATAATTCAAGAATCCATTTTTCTATGCTGATAAAACACCCATTCAAGTTTAACATACCCAGTGAGATCAAGTTACTTTTGAGGTCAGAAACATACCTAACTTCTAATAACTCTCTCACTTTTCCATTCTGTAACTTAAGTCTAACACTACCAATTTCCTTCACTTGACAAGCCATGTCATTCTTCATTAACACTTTACCACTATTAATGGAATGAAAATTAGTAAACAATGACTTATTTTGGCACATATGGAATGTACAACTAAAATTTAGAACCCGCTGATTATAGTTCTTATCATAAAAAACTACAAGAGTTTTTACGCTGTCATAACTATCTTCATAAGCTAAAACAATAACTATCTTTTTCTTCTTGTCCTTGGCTTCTTTTCAGGACAATCATTTATGAACTGTCGCTCTTTCTTACAGCAATAACACTTCCTAAGATTACTCATGAACTTTGATCTTGAGTCATTCTTTGACTTTTCTTCTCTATGTATAGGCCGTCATCTTATAGATAGTCTCTTTGCATTAGCCTTTATCTTCTTTCTCAATTGCTTTAAGTTTAACAATTATTTTACATCCTTCATGGTTAAACTCTCTCTGCCATAAAGTAATGTATTAGCAAAGTGCTCATAACTATGTGGGAGGGAACTTAACAAAATGATTGCCTTATCTTTATCCTATATCTTTACATCGATAGTCTCTAAATCGATTATG
The DNA here is from genome assembly GCA_946807835.1 of Ailanthus altissimus. NCBI lineage: Eukaryota > Viridiplantae > Streptophyta > Magnoliopsida > Sapindales > Simaroubaceae > Ailanthus > Ailanthus altissimus. The sequence goes on from OX327709.1 coordinate 2,111,317, forward strand.
ATCTTATTAGAGGCATTTATATAGTCTTTTATCGGTGTCCCATTTGACATGGATAGCTGATATAGTTTCTTCTTTATATGTAATCGATTGGCCAATGACTTTATTATATAAAGATCATCTAACCTCTTTCAAAGACCAAGATCTGTCTCACTATCAATCTCCCTTAATACCTCATTACTCAAGGACAAAACGATTATACTATAAGCTATTTCTTAATGCATTTTCTCTCTACTTTAGATTTAGATGACCCTAACTTCTTTTATTCGTTAGACGAGGCTGCAGTCTCCTCCAAGGCCAAGCTTAACCTTTGACTCACCAGTAACGCCATCATTTTAACCTTCCATAGATTAAAGTCATTCTCACTGTTGAATTTCTCTACTTTATACTTACGTGTAACTATGATTGCTAAACCTTGCTCTAATACCAATTTGTTAGTGGAAATGATTCACACACACAAATATAATAATGTAGCAAATAATGGAAAGTAATAAGAGTAAGAAAAGGTAGAAGAAAACAACACAAGTATTTACGTGGTTCAATAAAACGCCTACGCCTACGATGTATCAGGATCAATGCTTCTTATTAATGAATTAACAAGCATTCACAAAGAATACTTTTACAGAGACCACAAAAGTTTACAAAGAACTTTCTCTCTCTCAAAGCCAAAGAAAATTACAAATAAATTACTCTCAATTGTGATTTGTTGTTACATTTTGTGTCTCAGGCCTAACATAATGTTTATATAGTGCTCATCACGTCCTTAATAAACCTAAAGTTGAGTTGTATAGGGATAGCAACTCAAATCCTAGTAGAAGAAGAAATTAGGGAAAAACTTGCATTGGCGCTATGGCCCTACTTCCTTGGCACATCGGTGCGGTTAGGCAGAGACTTGGCACCGCAATGCCTCTTCGGGCTTGTGGTGTTGCAGCTCGACTTCGCCTCCTTGCAACCTTGAGGTACCATTTTGTCCAAGTTTTTTTGCTCCTCCTCTTTTCCTCCACAAGTCTTCTTCTCACTAACTCTTTCAAAACCATCTACAAAATAATTTTATAATCACCATTCTTCATAATTTTAACCTTTAAAACAGACATTCTTATATTTTGATTTATGTAAGTTTGCTACGTCGACGTATGATTTTTTACAATATAAACTTTTAGGACTTCAAATTTTCACCTTTGACATTTTAGCCTCCGTAGTGTTAATATTGAATTTGTCTTTAGCTATAAAATTGTGTCACGTTTCTTGTTGCGCACCACATTGTGGGTGGCGTTGCTCTCTATAACAATTCTAAGTCTATGAAATCTGAATTTTTGTTTTCATATCTGAACATGCATACCCATATGCATGTGATAGAATTACAAGTTCTCTCTTTTGTAGGATTTCACCCTGTGCGGCTTAACTTCAGTCCTTACACAAGCTTGTTATAGATTATCAAGTCGCGTTTTCTGAACCCTTTTAATGTTTGTTTCCGCAGATATTACGATGGCTCAAAGGTTAAAGGATTCTTCGCTACAGAAACTGTGACAGTCGGCCTAGACACAAAGAGGAAAATAAAGCTACCAGATGTGATAGTTGGCTGCAGCCACTGGTCTGAGGGGCCTAGCTTTAAACACCTAGATGGTGTTCTGGGATTAGGCTACGACAATAATTCTTTTGCACTAAAGGCAGCAAAATTATTCGGCAACAAATTCTCGTATTGCTTGGTCGATCATTTGAGCCCAAGCAACCTCGTCAACTTTCTCAACTTCGGCAACGCTACAAAATCAAACTACAACAACATGCAATACGCAAAGCTAATCCTTGGTGTTGTGAACCCATACTACGCCGTGGCCGTCTCCGGCATCTCAATCGCAGGAAAAATGCTGGACATCCCGTCGGAAATATGGAACGTTTATGGCGATGGCGGGGCCATATTGGATTCAGGTTCAACGTTGACGTTTCTACCGGAACCTGCGTACAAAGTTGTAATAGCTGCACTGGAAACTGCAATAAAATCAGTGCAGAAATGCCAGAAGCTGCAGCGGAACGTCGGGCCATTGCAGACTTGCTTTAGTGACGAGGGATTTGAGATGGCCCGGGTGCCGGAACTTGTGTGGCACTTCGCCGGCGGGGCTAAACTTGCTCCCCCGGTGAAGAGCTACGTGGTTGATGCTGCCGAAGGAGTGAAGTGCTTGGCATTTGCCGCTGCTGGGTGGCCAGGAACTACTGTGATTGGCAATATCATGCAGCAAAATCATTTGTGGGAGTTTGATCTTGCTCGAAGCAAGGTGGGTTTTGCCCCTTCATCATGTCTTGAGTTTCAGTCCAAAATGTGAAGGAGTGTGTATAAAGTGCATTTATAGATGATGATGATGAGTGTGTTATTGTAGATTAATGTGTCCAAACCATAATATCTCTTTTTTCTTCTTCTAGGTCATGTTCTATGAGTTTATGGGTCAATTCTATCTCCCAAATTGTTTAAAAGTTATAGCAAAGTTGTTCCATTAATTGACATTCAAGTTTCATGGTATTCAGTGCTGGACCTATATATAGCATTTTTTTACATGAATTATTGGTTATTTATATATTTGTTCTTTTAAATACTAACTTTATGTTTTAGCTTTTCTAAAAGTTTGAATTTTTAGTCCATTTGTTACTGAGTGTTTGGTTTTTCTAGAAGGGTTGAAAATAATCCCTGCCTCTTTTCTTTCTTTTTCATGTTTAGAGTCTAATTGTTTGCAGCTAATTTAAGTTGTCAAAGCTTTATATATATATATATATATATATATATATATATATATATATAATCTTGAAGGGTATTTTATTTTATTGAATTTAAGCGCACCCTCCGACCATCAAGGATCGATTCCCCCATCCACTTGTCGTGTGTGTATATAATTAAAAAAAAGGAATAAGGGTTCCTTCTTTTTAGAAGATAATTCAATTCCCCTTCTTCACTTTGGGATTGTTTTGTGCTATAACTGATTTGAATTTTATTTACATTAATTATTTAACTTTGAGTATCTGGATTTTCTGAAAAAAATAATGAGAAACATAAACTACTGTATGCCATCTATATTCTTACATTCACCCAACTTTGTTTTTTGCCCTTTAAAAGTATTTAAACTTTTAAAAGTGCATTGCATTTCCTAATTCTCTACTATAAACTTTTTTCTTTCAAATTTTAAAATCCCTACTATAAACTTGAAAAAGTAAAATATAATACATAATTTTAAAAATAAAAATATATACTCACAAAAAATAGATGTGAAATGGAAGGGCCTATCTTCCACACCAAATACCACATAAGTCACCACAATGCTCCGACTACCTCAGTAGGGAAGATAGACCATTTGCACAGATAATAAATAAACAAAGAGATAACGGGTCCCCTTGCTTCAATCCTCTAAAAGACCGAATATATTCACATTGAGCTCCATTAACCAAGATTGAATAGGAGACAGAAGAAAAACAAGCAAGGACATAATCAGGTTTGAGTTTTGGAAACTAAATTAATTTTAGCATAAAATTTTCAGTTTAATAAAATTAAATAAATTAATATTTAAGCTAAATTATGAAAAAAAATATCATTCCATAAAATGGATGAATTGGAAAATATGTTGTTGGAAATTTCACCTTAACATTACATAAAAAAATAACTCGACGTTTTTTCATATCTCGAAAGTCATTTATAATTGAATTTATGCTATTTTTTTTTTGTAATTTCTTTTTAATATACATGATCAATGAGTCTATTAAAAAGTTATTTTCTATTTTGTTGCAAAGTCTTGTCATGATAATAAGCATAACAAAAAATGAACGTTCACTAATTGTAATAAACATGGAAAGAGTGAGGACAAGGATAATTATTTTGTAAACAAAAAGAGTTTGATGCAAATTAAAGAAAAGATAAAATCACCAATAAATGATGTTTCATAATTGTGAGTTTATTTATATAGGTTAAATTGAAAAAGTTCTTTTTCATATAAGAAAAGAAGTATAGATAGAACCATTTATAAAAATACGAATCAGTTGTAAATTAAAAATTATTTTTATTAAAAAAAGACATTAAAATAGAGAAAAATGAGATATTTAAACATTAATAATATATTAAAAAAAAGGTTTTTAATACTAATAAGAACCACATTTTTAAATTGACAATTTAACCCACTAATAAAATTTTTGAAAAAAGTTTGCGGGCCAAAATAAAAATTTTAATACTAAAACATTATACATATAATATAAATTTAAGAGATTCTACAAAAATGTGAGGTTATAATATAAATTTAAGAAGTTTTGTTAAGACTTAGGGGGCCTATAGCCTCTTAGGCCTTTTTACAATTCTGCCATTGAACACAATCCATAATCTTAGTACACTGACCCTTAGGAAATCCAAACTTATTCAATATGGCCGCCAGAAATTTTCATTTGATCCTATCATATGCCTTGAACATATCTAACTTCAAAGCTAAACGATCCTCTTTAATTGATTGTTGGCGTTTTATCACATTTATACACTCAAGTTCAATAATTACATATGCCGACCCGGAATAAAAACAGTCTAAGAATTTGAGATAATCACCCAGTACACTGCAAATTCTGTTTGCCAATATCTTCGAAATAATCTTGTAAAAAACATTACAGAGATTGGTTAGCCTAATTTTTTTCGAGCAAGTAGGATTATCACACTTAGAAATAAGCGAAATGAGAGTCTCATTTAAAGAGGTAATATCCCCTACCTCAATTTAAAAACTACAAACAACAATCAGAAAAATTCTGACTAATAACGTCTCAAAACTTTTGATAAAATAGTGTTGGCATTCCGTCCTTACCAGGAGCCTTGGTAGGGTGCCTATGAGATAATGCCTTAAAAACCTCATCATTCGTGAAAGGAGCTGATAACTTAGGCCGAAATCCAATTCTCAACACAGTTCAAAACAACATTGATGGCTGAATTTGACGGTTGCGCTACAGTGTACAAGAAGCAAAAATGGTTAATGAGGATGTCCGTAACCTGCTCTAATTGGTACTGCCACTCGCTATTAACATCAAACAAGCCTAAAATTCTATTTTTCTTCCTATGAGTTGAGGCCCTTTTGTAATGAAAAAACTTGGAATTTTAGTCACCATTGTTGAGCCAAGCCACTATTGACTATTGCTTTCAGTAAGTCTTTTGTTTATATAAAAAGACATCTAACTCTTTCTCAAGCTGCCAAATCTGACTCCAAGAAGAAGCCGAGACAATGTTGTTGATAACCCTAAGCTGATTTCTTTTATGCCTAATATCAAAATGTAGTTTTAAAAAATTCTTCTAATTTCAATCTTGAAGTGCTATCCTGATATTACTTAAATTTCACTGCACAACCAATAGATTCCTCCCCATATCCTGCCAACCCTCTTGAATGATGATCTCACATTCTTCCTCATAACACCAAGCTTTTTCGAAATGCAGTTTACCATTTATCAGACCCTGATCCACACCCCTACGAATTCTATTACTGTCTTCCAAGTGTAATAACAGAATCTTCTTCGTTGCAGAGTGAGCTAGCTTAAAGGCTTTCTGTATCGGAGGTAGCATGTCATGACATGTATTTAGGGCTTCCAAACATTTATGGGCGAAAACAAAAGGATCCGTTTTAGTGCATTCGAGATAAGGTTTGGAATAAGTTGCGTGGTTGAAAGACAACTTTTCTTTACAGCAGGTAAGGAGGTTTTGCTTAAGGCGGTTGTACAAGCTATTCCAGCTTATTCAATGAATTTTTTTAGGCTCCCAACATCACTTCTCTATGATCAACAAACATGACAAAACCATCACCGAACAATGGCATATTACCATGTGCCACCATTTTTTATTGGCAAGGGCATAGACCAACAGCTTTGGTGGAGGTGGGGATGTGTTGACTTGCCAACATTTAATGGTGACATTATAGTACATGATTTGGTTCTTATTGGATTTGGATCCGATTCTCTTCGAATTTAGATCTTTTTCAATGTGCGACTATAAAAAATAATTCTACCATTACATACTTAAGTAGATTTTGAGTGTGATATTGTTAACGACAATTCATTTGACCACCATAATGGCAACTCCTATCAAAATGTTCGTCTACATGTTTTTATTTTTTTTATCTTTTTAATAATTGTTTTTGATTATTTTGATATATGCTTATTAGTATTTCATAAACGAACTAAATTGTGCTATGTCTATAACATCTTTATCTTAAAACTATAAAAATTCTAATGTCTCTTTAAATTCTAATGTCCCTGTATATGATTGTTTGGTCGAGTAGTCAAGTATGTACCTCTCTGACTATGAGATTAGAGGTTTGAGTCTCAATGAATACTAAGATGTTGGAATATTTTTCTCTCTTTTTTAGAAAGTTTCTTCTCTTTATATGAGGTCTATTTTTTCTCTCATATGGTCTATTTTTTCAGTGTAGGGTATGAGTGTGTTTCCTCTCATAAAGTTCTCTGATGTAGGGTACGATGAGTTTTCCTTTTATGGGGTATCGATGTGGGGTCTATTTTCTCTCTCATAGGGTCTACTTCTCCAATGTGGGGGATGAGTATGTTCCATCTCATAAAGTTCTCCAATATAGGGTATGATGAGTTTCTCTTTCATGGGGCATCGACTTCTTCAATGTGGGGTATGGATTTTTTTTCATTCTTTGTAAGGTATATGTTTGGGCATGCGTCAATATATAAATATAATGTCTTGTCCTTCATAGCATTTACTTTCCTAGTGTGGGTATAAGTGTGTTCCCTTCTTTCCTCTATGAAGAGTCTATTTTTCCTCTCATATGGTCTACTTCCCTAATGTGGTTTTAGGGAGTCTTTTCTTCTAACTATGTGAGGTCTATTTTCTCTCTTATAGAGTTTACTTCTCCAGTGTAGGGTATGAGTGTGTTCCCTCTCTTAAACTTCTCCAATGTAAGGTATGATGTATTTTCCTTTCATAGGGTATCGACTTGCCCAATGTGGGGTATGAGTTCTTTCATTCTTTTGTAAGGTATGTGTTTGGGCATACGTTAGTATGTAAATATATTGTCTTATCCTTTATGGGGGTCTAATTCCCTAGTGTAGGTATAAGTGTGTTTTTTTCTTCCCTTTATGTAGGGTCTATTTTCCCTCTCATAGGGTTTACCTCTCTAGTATGGGGTATGAATATTTTTCCTCTCATATAGGTTTCTCAATATGGGGTATGATTTATTTTCCTTTCATGGGGTATTGACTTCCTTAGTGTGGGGTATGAGTTTTTTCATTCTTTGTAGGATATGTGTTTGGATATGCATCAGTATGTAAATATAATATCTTATCTTTCTTTGGGTCTACTTCCCTAGTGTAGGTATACGTGTGTTCCTTTCTTCCCTCTATGTGGGGTCTGTTTTTCCTCTCAGAGTTTACTTCCCCAGTGTAAGGTATGACTGTGTTCCCTTTCATATAGTTCCCCAATGTAAGGTATAATGTGTTTCCTTCTAATGGGGTATCGACTTCCCCAGTGTGGGGTATGAGTTCTTTCCGTCTTTATAAGATATGCGTTTGCGCATGCGTCAATATGTAAATGCAATGTCTAATCCTTCGTAGGGTTTACTTCCCTAGTATAAGTATAAATGTGTTCCCTTCTTTGTAGGGCATATGTTTGGATATGCCTTAGTGTGTAAATGTAATAGATGTGTTCAAAGATGCATCAAGATATAAATGTAATGTTTAGTCTCGATAATCATCTGATTATAGTTTTAGTGGTTTGTCCCATTTATAGATAAGAGTGGGCGAGGGTCAATTTAGTTTGATTTTGACCGGAATTGAATTGACTTGCAGTTTTTTGGTCACCCTTTAGGGGAGAACTGAAAAAACAAAATTAAATATAGATACCAAACCAAACCGAACATAAGAAGCTGAACTGACTTACAGCTTTTCCCAATTTGAGTTTTGACTTTATTTAAAAAAAATATAAATAAAATAAATTTATAAAACACAAGAAGTTAGCTAGAATTGAGCATTGACAAAGTTATCACGTCCACTTTACCAACTAAGCTAAGGGTATTTTTAATTCAAAACACTTTTTATGGTATTATATTTAAACTTTAAGATATGAATAACAAAAAAATGCAACTCACTAGATTCGAACCTGAAACCTTAAAGAGGGTTATTACTCTATTTTACCAATTAAGTTAAAGCTTATTTTTTATTTAAAACATATTCTATTTTATTATATTTAAACTTAAGGTGTTAATAATTAAAAAAGCCAAAACTACTGTAAGCTAATTTTAAATCACACCACGTTTTAATTTATTATATTTGTTATAAAATATTAATAATTAAAAAAATAACTATTTAGATATAGACTTGAGATTTGAGGGTGGTTATTATCTTATACCAATTAAGCTGAAGTTAGTATTCAAGGTAAAGTGCATTTGGTTTTTTATATTTTAAAATATTAATAATTAAAAAATTAATTTTTTTGGTATAGTTTTGGTTATATGTATAATTGGATTAGAACATGACGATTTTTTTAATAATAAAAACCGCATGGTGATTTTAAATTACAAAATTCAATCGAATTAGTTCAAATTAGTCTAGTTTATTTGATTTTTATTTTTTTTTATCCACCTTTACTCATAAGGACTACTTCTCTATTATAAGGTATGAATGCATTGTTTTCTTTGCAAGGTTTGTGTTTAAATATGTATAGTGTGTAAATATAATGGTATATATTCGAACATAAATGTATAAATATAATTTTTTATCTTTATAATCTTTTTATTGTAATATCAATAATTTCTCTTATATAATATCAATATTTAAATGAAAGTCCAATCTTTTTGCCCAACTTAATATCTTGGGAAAAAAGGTTTTTATTTTTTATTTTTTTAATATATACATGATATGGTATCCTTTTAATATTATCTATCTACTTTTTATGTCTTTTTTTTTGAAAAGATCTATTTCTTAAGTCTTAAAAATAAATATGGTTTTCGATGAATAATCTTGTGATTTGTTCAATGGTATTTGAATTTGGTAGAAAGTTTAAGCATACTCCTGAAATTTGACCAACGGAACAGCGTTGGCAGCCCTTTTAGGCAACAAACAGCGGGCGCAGTCAACTGTCTAACTGTGGGCCGTCCGCTTATCCCTTTCTTTTTCCTTTTACCTTCAATTCAATTCAACCCCATCTTCATCTTCATCTTCATCTTCATCTTCTTTATATATATATATAGAGAGAGAGAATTACAAGACCAAAGTGCAAAATCTAGATAAAAGCTCTGATTTGAACAAAACCCAGCAACATTTTTGCTTCTTTTCACATTTTAATCCCCCCACCCTCCCCCAAAATCTCAATGCCACCCGCTACTGCTCTCTCCGCTTCTTCCGCTCTTTTCTCACTTTCTTCTCCTTCAACAACAAAGCTCAAACCCAAGAATTACGCTCAAATCTCACTTAGCTTTCCCCCCAAATTCCCCAATATCAATATGAATTCAACCACCAATGCCACCGTACGCGCCGCCGTTTCGATCGAAAAGGAAACCCCAGAAACAGAGCGGCCCCCCACCTTCCTCAGAGACTCAGATGGTAAGGAACTGTCATCTTCAGCCTCGTCGGTGAGGGCCCGGTTTGAGAAGATGATAAGGGAGGCTCAGGACAGCGTGTGCCAGGCCATTGAGGCTGTTGATGGAGGTGGTAATTTTAAGGAGGACGTTTGGTCGAGGCCCGGAGGCGGCGGTGGTATCAGTAGAGTGCTTCAAGATGGCGCCGTTTGGGAAAAGGCCGGAGTTAATGTCTCTGTTGTATATGGGGTCATGCCACCTGAAGCTTATAGAGCTGCCAAAGCTGCTGCTACTGATCAGAAGCCTGGTCCCATTCCCTTTTTTGCTGCCGGTATCAGCTCGGTAATGAATTATAGTTGATTATGTTTTTAGTTTTACTATTTTTTGTGGGTTAGTTTATGTTGATTAGCGTCAACTGCATTCTTGTTTAGTATAGAGAATATGTAGGAGTGGTTCAAATTTGGTTTCATATAGGATCCAAGTACAATTTGATGTTCTAATGAGTACTTGTATATCAAGTACGCATTTGTGAGCTGGGAGATTTTGTAACACGGCTTTAAAATCTATCATCTTCATTGCATTCTCTATTAAAGTTTGGATTTTTAGAAATTCCTACTATATTTGCCGAGTAACAACATGAGACAGAGCTTCATATTGTTGCATCCCATTATTGTGGCATTTCCAATTATGTGATGTAGAAATCATTTCACCAGGCTAATGATGCATGTGCATACTATTGTGTGCGACTCAGAGATATTTACTATTCTTTTTTATCTTTGTTAGAGCTTAGGTTCTATTGTTTGGTGCTACCTATTAGCTTAAGCTTTTGTGTTGAGAGATAGCTGAATGGTCTTTTTCTTTTTCTTTTTTTCAGGTTTTACATCCAAAGAACCCCTTTGCACCAACTTTGCATTTTAATTATCGGTATTTTGAGACTGATGCTCCTGAAGGTAATATTGCTGTCTCTTCAAATATGTTGCAATATGGAACTTGTTCTTCTTAATTTACTTTTTTATGCATATGTTTTTGCTCTGTTTACTGCATAGTATAGATTCATAGTGAAGCACATGCATTTATCCCTGGAACTATCTTTCCTGTAAACCAAATAGAATAATATTAGGTTTGTGAGATCAATTTACGTTCAATTAATTGTGAAAGAAAAGAAAACTAAAATTATGTATGAAATACCAATGTAAATGTCAGACACCTTGATGAGTAATCATATATTGGGTCCATATGTAAGGCATGGTTTTCTAGAGTGTGCAATGTCTGGTTCCACTAACTTTTCCTTTGACCTGGCCTTTTGCATAGGTTGAAACTAGTTTCAGAGGTTTTGGATTGCATTTAAAATCTATTTTATGATTTTACTCTTCAAAGAGGCTTGAATTGTTCTGCATTTGCCCTTGCCTGATTCGAAGGAAACGGCCAAGTGTTGAAGTAATAGGATATGCATTTCTTCCCATCATCATTAGGATTCTATATCTTAGTAGCTCATAATGCATATGTCATCGGCATGCATTCAGCTTTTCATCTGTCACATACGTGCAGGACAAATATGTAAATAAACTTGTACTTTTAATTGACTACTCATTGCTAACCACTATGCAGATGCACCTGGAGCACCTCGGCAATGGTGGTTTGGTGGTGGAACAGATTTGACTCCTGCATATATCTTTGAGGAGGATGTTAAGCACTTCCATTCAGTATGTACTCGCACCAATGTTTTGGATATTTTTTTCCTATAATTAAAGCAGGGGAGCCATCTTTCTTCAACAATGGTGCTTTTCAATTACTGTATTTCTTTCTTCAGTATATGGAATGAGTGTAACAGATGATGCAACCTTACTAATTCAAGAAATGGTACAAAGAGTTGTTTATACTCAGAGACTAAACTGAAATGGGTAAATCTTAAAGATGGAAAAGCTTGAATTTACTTTATCACTTTTTAACGGCTGTCTGCTTCCCCAACTGTGTAAGTATGAAGAATGTGACCACAGAGAGTGCTTTGTGTTTTTATGCTGCCTTATCAATGGCTTCTTCTTGTCTTTACTGAGTTCTGATACAAATTTATATTGTTAATGTTTTTACTGACATTGAACTCTTTTGCAGGTTCAAAAAAGTGCCTGTGACAAATTTGATCCTACCTTTTATCCTCGATTCAAGAAATGGTGTGATGACTATTTCTATATCAAGGTTTGTCGGCTAAACTTTTTGATCATTATGCTGTCTTATAAAGATGAAAATTTACTTTTCATGACCTGGTGTTGGTATTCTAATTCTTGAAAATAATTTGATGACTTTTCACTTATCAGCTCTTGACATATCACCAAGATGCGTATCGCAAATGGTACCCATACTAGTTTTACCTAATTTAGTGAAATGGAAAGTAAAAGAAGCAGCTTTCAGTTACTCAGTTGTCCTGTCTCGATAGCCAACCCAAGTTTTATTTTTCATAGTAATTCCATTGCATTTGAGAAGATTGTTTTTTTTTAAAAGTTAAAATGTAATATTATTGATAAAATCACTAATATTACAATGTAGGGCTTCTGATACAAAATCAAAAGATTACTGGGACGCTACACAGGGATAAGATAAGTCTATTATGGCTCGCTCGGACCTACTACTCTCTTATAGAGAGAACCAACCAATCCCCATAGTGGGAACTATTGCTAAAAGGGATTATTACATCTACCCCTGAATGGGGATATTTACTCTCGCGTAGGAGGGAAACTTGCCCTCGCGTAGAAGGGAAACCTACCGTCACGTAGGAGGGATCAAAAACAACCTTACATAGGAGGGTTATTACACAAATGCTACCCTCACGTAGGAGGGAGATTACAAAATACCCCTACACTAAAATCTATTGTATACATCAAATCCTAAACCAACTATTAACCACCCACACACAAAACTAATACAACCACAAAAAATAATCTGGTAAGGAGCTGGCGGCGGAGCTTATGATGGCCGGAAAACAGGGCAAGTATCTGGTAGAAGAAACTGGTAGGGGTAGATGTCTAACGGCAGAAAACCGTCGGATTGTGGCAAACTTAACACTGACAGAACCGGAGTTGGCATTCATGGCGGCACCGGTGAACAACATGGCCGCTGGGGGAGGGCAGCGAGAAGACGCACGTGTTGGCCTCCTCCGTCTCACGTCGGTGAAAGAAAAATCATGGCCGGCAGAGAAGATTGTTAATTAATAATCCTTTTGTAGATTGAGCTGGGTAGAGAAGATTTCTTGTTTTAAATAAGTCAAGAGTTGGTCTGTTTTATTTTGAATCTTACATCACCGTCCTATGCTTAATGCAGCATCGAGGTGAGAGGCGAGGTCTTGGAGGGATATTTTTTGATGATCTAAATGATTATGATCAGGAGATGCTTCTTTCCTTTGCCACTGGTAATTGCTTGGGAATATGAGATTGCCTCTATTGGTGTTCTGTAAAGAATTGTCTCAGTTTCAATTTATTCATCCTCTTCATAACTAATTTATTGTTGACTCGTAGAATGTGCGAATTCGGTGGTTCCTGCTTACATACCCATTGTAGAGAAAAGAAAGGATACGCCATTTACAGATCGGCACAAGGCATGGCAACAATTGCGCAGGGGGCGTTATGTAGAATTCAACTTGGTATTTAAACTAGTTCTGATTGTGGACTAATTTACTGTCTAAAATTACCTATGTTAGGCCTTTTATTTCTTTGTATATTACTTCTCTAAATTGTAGGTTTATGATCGAGGCACAACATTTGGGTTGAAGACTGGAGGACGAATTGAAAGTATTCTTGTTTCTCTCCCACTGACTGCACGATGGGAATACGATCATGTGAGTTCTTCTGGATCATTCTGATAATACTTTATATTTTATGTTACTCAAAATTTAAAGATTATGAACTGATGATGAGAGGTTTTGGATATTTATTTGCTGTGCAGAAACCGGAAGAGGGAAGTGAAGAATGGAAATTATTAGATGCTTGCATCAACCCAAAGGAATGGATTTGATGTTTCTCTGAATAATGCCTTTATAACATCTTGACTTTTAGCTCTGTTTCATCCCCCCACTCCATTTCTTGTAATATTTTCTCCTCCCTTCGTGGCATTAGAGGTAATAAGCAGCTTTTAATTGCGGTAGAGGATCTGATTGTAAGTCACATGAATTATCTTCATTTCTCATCTTTTATAATGCCAAATGGATAAAAAAAAAAAAAAGGATTAAGTTAATAAAAACATTGCCGAGATGGTTGATATTTGTAACACTAGTGAAAACTCAGGCATGATGAAGTTGCTTTTTTGAGTGTTAAAGAAAGAAATGAGTTTGACTGGGGCCTTTATTACTCAATTTACATGGTTAATCAATGGTGAATACTGTCAGCTTTATCCATTTTGCTTGTCCCACAAGTGGGAATCAATCATAGGAAAATGCATAAATGCAATCGAATGAGTGCGAAGACATTCAACCATAAGGCCTCACAAGTCGCAACCTAAAATGTATATTGCGGAAGAAAGTTTTCTCCTAGCTTTGCCTCTCCAATCAGAAGCTACTCTATTACGTAGCAGCAAATACTCAGAACAATGAAATAAGTTTAACTGAAGCACACTGAGTTTGCCTCAGGATCCCAAAAACTTTGGACTTCAAAATAAAGCATTCAGTCTAGAACAATGAGTTAAGAAAATACATACATGCCGCTGAAAACTTCTGTATTCTTCCAAATAGCCATTTCCAAAACTTCTAGCTGCACAAAATTTGGAAGTCGCTAAACATGTAGAAAAATAGCCTACTCTGAAACTCTGCAAGCATGATTCAGGAGTACTCAGTACTGCGGATCTTTCTGTTTTGTAATTTTCCATTTCAAATTCCAAAGAAAAAAACAATGTGCTGCCTATATGAACAAAACTGAGATTTTTACAGCATAACAAACAAGCATGCCCAAAGGAGAAACGAAAGTCCCCCCAACCAAAATGAGTTATCAATTAAATCATCGAAATTAAGGATAATTTGATTTTAAGTTAAAAATTAAAGGAGAGTTGGACACATGGTCAAGGATGCAATTAAAGAACAAAAGAGATGTGAAGCGGAAAGCCGGAAGAAGACACTGTTCACGAGTTACTGTTCACACAGCGCTGCTATTTGGGAAAATTTCTATTTTAGTTTCAATTGCGTGTTTAAGTTAGTTTTGAACTTTTCTTTTATGTGAACTCTTATTTCAATAAAGAATAGAATTTTATAAGGACTTTATAAACAATATATAAACTCTTGTAATTCGTTAGAATTATAAATGCATCAACAAGAGAAAGAATAGAGGGTTGTGATAGCTCTAGGGTGCTGGACGCAAGTGCGGAAGAGTACCATAGAGTACTCGAGTGTTGGGGGCAAAAGCACAAGAAAGTATTGGATAGATCTTTTAGAAGTTTCTCTATTGTTGTATTCTTTGGGTTTCTCTTGTAAGGGGTTATTTGGGTACAAAAGAACAGATGAATAAAAGAAATTAGGTCTGTGATTTATCGTGGACGTAGGCGATTTTGTCGAATCACGTATATTCTTGTGCCTTATATGTGATTGTTTTCTTTTTTTTCTTGGTTGATCTTTGTTTATTATTATTTTACTTGTGAGAGAAAGCTTCCACAAAGTGCATAGCATTCTAGGGTGCTCAATACTGAGCCAATAGATATTAGAGTGCGTTAGAATCCTCAACACTTGGATTGTCATTTATCAGTTAAATTTACTGTATGGAAAATCAAGGAACTTGTAACCCTCGAGCGAGGGCGATAAAAAGCTCTATTTTTTTAAAAGGATTGTTAGGGGGTGTAAATATAGCCCTTGCCATATCCTATTCCCTTCATCAACTTAGTTAGTGCATTCTTCAAATGAAGAGGCACTCTTTTGTTTTGTCCAACCAATTCCTTACAACCTTCTGTGCAGCCTTTATAGCTCGGTAAACAGAAATCGATTTAGGTGCCAAAGCCAAGTAAGCCACACATTTTGTAAGAATCACATTGCTATACAAGAAATAGCAAGCTTGATAGCAAGCAACAGCCTAATTAAGAGCCAATGGATATGCCAACTCCACATCTTCGCTCGCAAACCTTACCAACCACCTTGTAATATAAAGAGGTTGTTTCCCTCCTTCCAACATTCTCACCAACTAACAAATAGCGGCATCAACATCACTTCCTCATATAGACTTGTGGAGTGCACTGATCAGATTATAATGTTCCTCCCATGCTCTGTCATAAGCAAGATGCTTACACTAAAATGTCGCATCATCCAAAGTAACTATTGCCACTAATTCACTACCTTTTTTTCCTACATTTGATCCCAAATTTTTATTGGGAAATGTACACAAATAGTTCTTATTTTAAACTTATATATTTTTATAGTTATAAAATTAAAATGCAATCTTTACTAATCACCAAGTTTAAATTCAGCCTATTTAACCCCTGAAGCATATTTTATCTCTCTCTCACCATTTTTTTTCAAAACTCACTCAAACAATACTTACATTTTAACACTCAAATCTAAGTTTAAGAGCAAGTAGATCGGGTGTTTAGATACTAACATTTTAAAGATTAGAAGCTAAAAAGATCAACTGAGAAGTAAAAATTATTAAGTTTTTAATTTGTTTCATTTTTTCTTTTGGTATTTTTGTTAGAAATAATTGAAATGAGTAAATTTGGAGTAGTATAGGTTGAAAATGTATAGATTTGGTTGAAAACGGTCGCAAAATGGTGAAAAAAGGGCAAAATTCGACGAAAATCACCAGAGAAGATGGCTGAGAATGGCGAAGATCAAAGCTAGGCTGGGCGTACAGCCCCTCCTTGCGCTTGACATGCGAGGCACAAGAAATTCTAGCTTTTGTTTCTTCTTTGTCCCTAATTTTATTATTTTTTCTAATTCATCGTATTTTCTTGCCGAAACACTTTATTTCTTCTTAATTCATCATAATACATTGTCACTGTATTTCCATACTTATATTTTTACAAACTAAATACTAAAAAAAATAATTCAAAATACATTGTGAAATAAGAAGTTTTTGAATTATGTTATTAATAAGGGTAATTTTATCTATTTATGATCTTTTTGGCTAATAAAAATTATTCAAATAGTTTTTATCTATAAAAAATTATTACTTTTTAAGTGGGTTATTTGTGATTTTTTTTTAAAAAAGTGGGCTATTTGTGAACTTTGCCCATTTTCACCGTCTCTTATTCTCCTTCTCCTTCTCGTTCCACATTGTTAACTTTATTAACGAGCACATGTGTTGTAGTAGTGATAGCGGGAACTTCCAAGACATTCAATACAACACGAGTGTCCCTATCACAATTAGATGACAAAAACTCAATAGCATTATCATTCACCTTGACCTTTGTTGGAAATTGGTGATTCAAAATCAATGATGTTTTTTGATTTTGAGTTAGAGATTAATGAAAAGTCAGTAAGAAGTCTAGTACGTGAAAGGAGCAAAACAAAAAGCCGAGAGCAAGGTACTGTTCATGAGAACTGTTCACACGGCAACTTATGGGTATTTTTTTTTATTTTAGCTCAATTGACTTCTTTAAGTGGAATTTGGACTTCTACAAGTAAGGACTCTTATTTCAACTAGGTTTAGGGTTTCTAAGGTTAGTATTAGCATTATATAAACTCTTGTAACTATTTGTAATTGAGATCTATCATCACAACGCAAACATAAAAAAAGAAAACCCCTAGATTATAAGAGAGATCAATTGTGAGTTTTTTGTGAGTGCAATTGAGAGTGTTCTTTATGAAGCTTGAGTTATTTTTTTTTTATAAAAGACATACTTTGTGAATGCCTTGTGATTTATTAATAATAAAATTTAGATCTTGATCCGCCATAGACGTAGGCAAGTTGTCGAATCACGTAAATTCTTCTGTTCTTTCTGTTGGAGCTGGTGCTCACGTGCCATTCCAATATTGTATGAATATTAATTGTTAATATTTATACAATAAATATTTCAAATAAAAATTGTTATTATCATATTTATATGGTATAATGCTTGTAACATTATAGACACTGTTTGATCTGAAAGAGTTCATATCTGGTCTAAAGGGGTTTAGACTAGAACTAATAGTTAGCAAAGCCGAGAGTTATAAATGCTAAAAGTTAGCAGGTTATAACAGTCAGCGAGCTCTAAAGAGTTAGAACCTTGTCTATAATGGGACAAAGACCTGAGAGTATACTTGTAATGATATAGTTGCAAAGAGTTGCAATAGGTGCTAAGAAATATCATTATGTAAGTATATCTTAAACATAATGTTCCTAATCTATGATCACTAATGCGGGTCTATCGGTGAATTCACATTATATAGATTGGTGTATGTCTATATCTGACTAGTTCAGATGGTTGTTTTTAGTTAACCATGAGCTTAAAGCTTGTATAGGTATGCAGGTATCCAGTCAGGACTGAATACTGAACAAACTCATAAAGACCCCAATAGACATCCTATGAAGTCGTCAAAGGAAGGTCCTCTCGAGTTGAGTAGTATTCGTGGTCCTTTGACCTAAGTTCCACGGTGGTCTTGTGAGTGATCCATTATGCTTTAGTTCCACATATGTCAGAGACCTTTCATGGTCTGACCGCTATGTGTCGTTGGGTATGGTTCGATGCTCATGGAGTCAGGTGTGCGTAGATATGGGATCCGTCAGCTTATGTAGGTAAGTTGTATATCTGATGCTCTGAGATTGTATTTTATAAAGTCTTGTGGCTACAAGTATAAACTTAGAAAAAGAGTTTTCCACAGGGTTAAACAATATACGCAATAGCAAAAGTGTTTGCGTATATTGTTTATCGACATACGAATCTAGAGATAAGATTATGGATGAACAAATGGGAATTTGACGGTACTGATCTATATCCCCGCACATCCAGGGTATAAATGATGGAAAGATTATACGTATACGTTGTGACCTCAACTTGTATGGTCTGATGCTCTGATTTATAATATTCGTAACGTGTACGTGGGGCATCGATTACGGATTAATGGAATAGTTCCATTTGATAAATCAGATGTAGACCTAGAGAGTCCCAATATGAAATGTACTTTTTGAGCACTTGGACAGTTTACCGTATTGAATTGTTTAATACTATATAATTCAACAATTTACTAAGATTAAGTTAACTAAAGTATATGGTTAAATGGTGGGACCCACTTTAAGTTAACTTGGTAACCTAGTAAAGATATAAATGTAATTTCACTTTATGATTATTTAATTATTAAATAATTAAAATAAATAATTATTTATTTAATTGTTAAATAAATTATTTAACTTAATTATGATTAAAGGTTAACCATATGGTTAAGTTAAGTTAACTTTACTTAATGGTTAAGTAAAGGTTAACCTAACTATGGTTAAGTTAGTTAGCTATGGTTAGAATATTTAAATATTTATTAACTTAAGGGTTAAGTTAAACTAATCTAATTAAGGTTAAATGTTAACTATGATTAGGTTAAGATAAATTAAATGCAAATAAAAATTAAATTAGTTTGAAATTTATGCATTAGTATATAAAGGGAAATGAAATTCAAAATTTATAAGTTTTAGGTTTTTAAATTTTACAATTTTGGTAGTCATTTCAATTTGAGAAAATTGAAATTCTTTGTTTTGTGTTTTAAGTGTCAGAACAACAAAACAAATAAATAAATGGTTACTAATTGTAATAACTAAAATAGATTTGTTTTAATTATTCAAGAGTTGAACAAAAGATAAAACAAATTAATTTAATTAGATTAAGAGTTAATCTAATAAGGTTAAGTTGTTTTTGGTTGGCTAGAAAATTAAGAGAGAAATGGAGAACAAAAATTAAAATGTTTCAAGAGTTGAAATAATTTCTATTCATCATCTTCTTCAATTAATTTAGCAATTAAAACATGAATTAAATTTGTTTTTATTCAAGAGTTAAATAAAAAGAAATTTTTTTTTAACTAAATTAAAGAGTTTAATTTTGAATCAAGTTTAAGAGTTAAACTAAATGCTGGATTAACATACTGTCATTCTAG
This sequence comes from Ailanthus altissimus, assembly GCA_946807835.1. Classification (NCBI taxonomy): domain Eukaryota; kingdom Viridiplantae; phylum Streptophyta; class Magnoliopsida; order Sapindales; family Simaroubaceae; genus Ailanthus; species Ailanthus altissimus. The sequence goes on from OX327709.1 coordinate 2,130,856, forward strand.
ACAATCAAACCCACCCTTGTTGATTTTTAAGATTGATCAAAGTTTCATTTCACGGTGGACTTCAAGCAAATTAATCCAAAGGCTTCATGGGTTAAATTTCTTAATCTCGTTTTTCATTTGATAAATATGTATTACATGTGTTCATTGTATTTATTTTAATCTTCCGCTGTGCACATATATGTATGAGATATGTATATTTTTTGTATGATAAACATATCTCACATGCAAACATCCTAGAATAATCAACACCCAACACTTTCTTCTAGACTTCTTATTGACTCTTCAACAACCCTTATCTCGACACTCTTACACACCCCTTTATTAACATCATCAATAGCTCTTTTCAAAACCCTTTTGAAATTGTAGGTCTTCAATGGATTTAGCGTAAAAGCCCTACACCTAGACAAAAATGATGTGATCCAATGAAAAGATGGGTTCTCAGTAGTAACTCCCATAAACACAACACTCACTGTCTTCAATAACGAGCAAAAATGAATCTTGCTGACTCTTATTAAACCTACGAACTTCATCAAAAAACAACACAGTTCTTTTATTACCCTTAACTTTCAATTTCCTCACTTTTTTTATGGCGTTTCTCACATCTTTAACCCCACAAGTAACAACAGACAAACAAATGAAATGATATGAAGCTATAAAAAAATTGACAATGGCTTTGATAAACGAAGCCTTACCAGTATCGGGCGGACCCATAAGATAAGTGAAGGGAGGCGGTGGCTGTCATTATTATCGTTTATACTGCAAGGGTGCAGAAGAGAGAGGTGGGTAACAAAAGGCGGTCTTGGTTGATGACATCGTTTATACTGCGAGGGGGCATACACTCCGACAAAGGTGTATGGGCAGTGTCATTATTATTATTGTTGTTGTTGTCATCATCATCATTAAAGTTTTAAACACTTTGGAAGTGAAGGTGATTCTCTTTGAGCCGGGGTGGTGGTGAAAGCGGAGGAAGAGGGTTTGTTGTTAGGTTGGAAGTGGAAGAAGCGGTCGAGTTTGAGTTGGAATGGAGATGGGTTCGAGGTTTGAGTTTAAATCGATGGAGCAAGTGGCAGTAGTGGCGGTGGCGGCAATAGTGGTGGTAATAGCGATGGTAGCGGTGATGGCAGTGATGGTGGGGTTTAAGGATTTAAGGAAGAGAATCATTTGGTGGCTTTGAGAGTAGATTTGCCACCGGTGGCAGTGACAGCCTTTATCGTCAGTTCATTGAGGAAGAACATGATGCTATTTTTGCGTGAATGATGTCCATATTTTTAGTAATCGTTATGTTATAACTGTTCTCAACTGCCCATGATCTATAGTTATGGTAATCTCTTAGTAGCTTCTATGTTAACTGTCAAGCTCTTGATGAAAGAAGTTAGCTATTAAACATATTTGGTTTTTATGTGTATGGTCTCTAAGCCTAAGGATTTAAGAGAAACAAGATTTCTTTGAAAACAAAATTATAGAAAAATTTCTTAAGGGTTCAAAAGAATCACATCACACAAGGTTGCTATTTAAAAACTCAAACATTCATTATTAGAGGTTAGTAAAATGTTCTAATTTAAAGCAGTATTATGTACTTGTTCTTTTTTGGGAAAACTATATTTAATATTAGCTTGAAGATGGTTGCTATAGATCAATGTTAATGGGTTAGTAAGCTTGAGGTATACTGATTACAAGAGTTGTATTTGTCTTTTTGACAAATTGATTTTGGTAAATTAAAATGGTCCACTGCTTAGTTGGTTTATACACTACGAATATTAAATATCAAATTCTCAAGCTGCTTGTTTGAACATTAATTATTAATACAATTATTTGTTATATCTGAAAGGTGTAGTTAAGATACATTTTTAAGTTGTGAAGTTAATGTCCTTCTATATTTGCTTGAGAAAAGACCATGCAGTTAGTTATAACATTTGTTCGCAAATTAAAAAAAGGACTATGGATTAACATTTAAAAATTACTTATGATTTGGCTTTTACCATCCTTTTTTATTGTGTCTAAAAGATCCACATCGGCCACATTTCACTGTTTTGTTGTTTGTTTTATTGCTATCTAATTTCTTTTCACTAGATTCTCTCCTCTTACTCATCTTTGGTTTTCCCATTTTTGATTTGATAATAGGTGAATTCATTGTAAGCTCTTTCATAATAGGTCAAGTAGACTAATTTGGCAATGGATGAATGGCCTTTAAATAAGTGGTCAAATATGGTTCAACTGTTAGCTTTGGTCAACATAATCCATAAGATCTTCATTCCTCATTGCAATGGCAATGGATGAATGGCCTTTGAATAAGTGGTCAAATATGGTTTAACTGTTAGCTTAGGTCAACATAATCCATAAGATCTTCATTCCTCATTGCAATGCAAGATATGACATGCTTGTATAGAATCCTATTTATTTTAAAGGCTCTACAATCACGTTCTCTCCTTCCTATATCAACTATAGATGTTGACAAATTCTCATTAATCACTTAAAATTCCTACTCATTTGCTCTAACCACTCTGACATACCTTTTTTGTTTTTTAGCAACCTTAAATTTTCTCTTCACAACTGAGTGTAGTTTATGAGTCCACTATTTACCTTGTTGTTATCTCTTATTCAGTATTCTCACTAATTTCATGCATATGAACCACAAAATAATAAAAGTAGGCTTGTCTCTGCACTCATTTAACCAACCATTTCATGATTAAGTCACATTGTTAGTTACATGGTCAACTCACTCTTTTTTGTTATTTTTATTTTAAAGATAATTATAAGCTGTTTGATTATCCCTTTTTACTATTATGATTTTCTTCATGCTCTCTACCTATTCCTTATCTCTTGTGGCTCTAGTAGTTACCCAGAAAAGGTTTTTATAAATGGCATCAGGTTGTTTCTTTCTTATGTTTGCATGTATATGTCGACAATAGTGCCTGACTGAAGATCCCGACCAATATTTCTCCAAGGTAGCTATTATGACCTTTTGTCTATCTGGCATGAAGGTTACCTTACTCTGGTTGCCTATGTCAAGCTACTCATTAAGAATTACTAGAAATCAATCCCGAGTCTCAAAGCATTCTAAGTTACATATGCACACAATAAGTAAGTAAATACCACTATTTGCATCCAAGCTCACTGTATAAAGTAGAACTTCCCTAGATGGCTGCTTTAAATCGTAGCCACCTAGGCTAATAATTCAACTACAACCTCTCTTAAAACCAGTATTGAGTGCAAGAAAAATCAATATAAAATTCTCAAACCTCAAAGATCCATCATTGTTTGCATCCACTTTATATTTTAACTTCATCAATACCTCTGGATTTATCTGTTGTAGGATCCTGGTATAATCCCTCAATCTTTGATATGAATCACTGTAGTCCTCATTTACTTTCCTTAATGTTGATCTTTTTGCATTATATGTTTTCTTCTTAGTGGTGTGAGTACTATATTTATGAAAGAACTCCTTATTTTTTTGCTCAAACAAACATTTTAGGGTTATACCTTAATTTAGTTTTAAATTTAGAAGCAACTTACTTGTAATAAGCTTCTTTGCTTACTGATTTCCTTTCATAACCATGTTCTTCTACAAGTTGCTGAATTCTAAAGGTTGTTCTAAAATTTATAAAAGCAGCATATATGAACCATGTATATCCTAGGCATGCACATCTAGCCCTTAACCTCATCTTCTCATTTTTTAGTCTTTCTAGCTCAAACTCCTATTTCATATAGTTTTTAGTTATAACCCTTATAAGATGGTCCACATTATCAAACTTTAAACCCATATGCAAATTGGTCTGCCTTTCTTTATATCTATTAACATTTGTAGTTGAGGCATGCCTATTGATAGGTTCATCATCTTTAGATTATGAGATAAGCTCATCTCCTCAATCATTATAAGAATAATTGGATAGTAAATCATCTAATTCATCTTTAAAGCTCTGATAATCTCACTCTTACTTCTTCTAACCTTACCCTTACACATTCTATTATCATTTTTGTAATAAGATCAATGGCATCATCACAATCATTTGGCTCATCATAACTCTTACTTCTTGTTTGGGCCTATTTTGGGCTATAAAGACCTTGAGGGACATTTTTTTGAATCATTTGGATCCACAGGTGGGCTTAGTATATTCTGTGGTGGCCTTGGATCCAACGGTGACTTGGATACTATCTTGGGCTTGGGATTTTTTTTATGCTTGGATCTTATTTTTGGCTTGGGATATTTTGTTCAACTTGAGATGCAAAGTTTTCTTGTGAGATAGGGTGTGTTTCAAAACTTGTGTTTGTGTGAAATGGTGAGCTTATTTAGGGGTTTATGATGATTGATCAACTTGTGATTATGGGTAAGTTTTTCAATAATATAGGCCATTGGCTGAGTGATTGGTTTATTAAGTCTTTCACTTGGGCCTTAATCAACTATTGGGTCATCAAATAATTTTTTTTTTTAGTTTGACAGGGTCATTAAGCTTGGGTATATAGAGGTTATTAGGTCTTTAAAAGGGGGTGTTGCCAGATAAAAAGTCAATACCTCAATATCCACTTTCAGTTGATACCACTCTCTTCTCACACATTCCTCTAACAAGCTTACATTACTTTGTCTGTTTAATAAAAACTGGTTTGCTTGTCCATGGTATCCATGTAGTAACCTTAAATTTTTTTTATAGGGTAATAAACTCTTGTGAAAAATGTCATGACATATATACTTCTAGAGAGAAATTAGACTACAACTATCTAGTTTCCTATACTTCACAGTCTCCTCAAAACCCATTAACCAAGAGTCATAGCAAAACCCTCCCATTTCCTTATATAAGCCATTTTGACAATATAACTACAAGCAAATTCATGCAAATGCAAATGCAAATTCAAACACAAGTTTAAGCTCATTATCCACAAACCATTATCATAAAAACTATGAACATCAACATATAGCAACCATCAAAACCAAGAATATTAATATATAACCATCTTCAGAACCATGTTCAAACTCATTAAAAAAATTAAACCTAAATTTAATTAAGAAATTTTATCTGAAAACCCATTAAATAAATAAATTAAACTTAAAACCCAAAACTCAAGCATTAAAACTAAACATGCTTTTGAAAAACCCTAACCCCTATATACAAAATAGTAAAAATAAAATAGATAGAATAATCATATTTACAAAAAAAGGACAAACTTTCCAAGTTTGAAAACATGCACAAAAAAAGTTTTTTTTTTTTTTTACCAAAATTCTAATTTTACCTAAAATTCTAGTGATTTCCGGTGAAACCACACCATATACGTGTTGTATGATGTCCTCAATTGTTCTAAAATTTGAAATGTAAGAGTCTATTGGCTTTGTAGTATTTCTTTTTTTTTTTCAATGTGTTCTATGTTTGCACCAAATGAAAATAAAGAATATGAACCAACACCTTCTTCTTCTGACTATAAAAAATTTACATCCAATAACATCTTTACATGTGGTGTTGAGATGACACCACTTACATAAAAATGTCCCTTCCAATTTAAGTCACATTAAAATGTTAAGTCAAAGTACCATTTTGTACTTTTCATTGTTTAAACCGACAAAAATAGTCATTTGATAGAGGTCTTTTTGTGCCTTTTGAAACCATTGGTATGGATAATTCCCTTTTAAAAGAACATGGGTTCAAGTGTCATTTTTTTATTTAAATATTTATTTATTTATTTTTAAATATATAAATACAAAAATAAATAAATACAAAATAGAAAGTGAAAAACTATTAAGGATAATTTGCAACTTGTTTGATATTTGATGATTTTTGGATGGTTTTAAGATTAAGCTTGGAATTTCATATAATTAATATGGACTATGTTGTAAAGCTTTAACTTTAGATTTCCATCATTTCATCTCTTGTATTGATATCTCATACAGACTTTTATTTTAAATATTTGGCGAATTTTGGGCGAAAAATGTTATAGGTTAACTGGTCAAAAATTGTTAAACGGGTTAAATAGCTTAATAGGTTGTTAACTGGTTGCGGTTGTTAATGGGTCGTGTGACTTGCCAACCTGATAGAGGTAGTGATATTTTTAAAAATTTTGATTTTTTTTATATATTTTTTAATTTTTAGTTTTTTTCTTTATGTTTTAATTATATTTAATATTAGACATTTACTTCTAAATTAGAGTAAACTCATTTGTTAAAAAAAAGATGAAAAAGAACAAATAAAAGAGGTAAATAATTTTATTACCATTCTTAATTTCTTAGTCATCACTCATCTAACTTAATTTTTTATTAACTTAGTGTTATAGGTTTAGGAAGAATATTAATATAGACTTGATGTTTGGATTACAAATGAAGCATGATGATTTAGATGTCAAAGTTCAAAGAAACCATTAATTTTTGTAATTTTTAAATTTTAATTTATGTTATTGATTTTAAAAATTAGTAGTTAAAAACTAGATGTAGTTTATATTTTCATGTGATGTTTATAATTTTTTAATATATTATTATTATAGGAGTAAAAAACTATTTCATAAAACTAAATCTGTACAAATAAAAAAGTATTTAAGAAATAAAAAAAAATAAATATAAAGTATCTATGAGAATTTCTAGCCCCAAATCTGAGTTACATATATCAAATATGGAGTAAGTATGAAAATTCTCATACCATTCGAGTATGAGGATAGAGATTATAATACTCTTCACCTCAACCTGTCCCATTGCCATCTGAGTGAATTAAATTATCACGTGTCGGATTTGTTTAAGTGCATAAAGGGGTGATATAATAATTATAACTTTTTGCATCTAATTTAATAGATGAAAAATTTGAGCAGGTGAAAGTTTTAATGGATTATCCATCAGTAAATGCCGATGTCAATGATATTCACCAATGATATATTGGCAGCCGTCCATCAGTTTTTAATTCCCTGTTTTATTTTTTTTGATTTTATCTTTTTATTTTTATTTTAATATAAATAAAATATTTATTTACTTATTATAAATACTAAAAATATTTATCTTATTATAAATAAACCCTTTTGCTTATGAATATTTTTTATTTGTTTAATTTTACAAATAATTTTCTGAAACATTTCATTTTACAATTATTATATAATGAGTGAAGCAAATTGTGCCACACATCGTACTTATTAGGTGCATAAAAAATAATATAATAATTATAGCATTTTTTAATGTAATTTATCAAAAAAATTAACGAATAAAAAATTTAAAAATAATTCCAAAACCTTGAGTCTTTGAGGAATTTAGTGTCACTTTCACTATGTTAAGGGACAGTCTGGCCGTCCATTCTCTTATTATTAATAAGGGATAATATATAAATACTTTCTTAATTACATTAATATTTAAAAATTTAATATTAATATTTAAAATTTTTATAAAATATACATCAATATTTAATTGTTAAGAATTTGTCGTAAAATTAATAGATACGAGGTTAAAAAAATTATTTTGTACTTTAAACTAACAAACTTTTTTTTAAAAAATAAAATAAGAAAAAAACATTGCAACCATGCTTGGCTGTTGTGCTAGGCTTTTTTAATTTTTCTTTTATTTTTTAAGGATTTTATTTTTTAGTATTTTTTATTATTAATTTTATTTTTTTATTCTTTTAATGGATTTTATTTTTATTATTGTTATTGTTATTATTATTATTATTATTTTTAATTTTTTAAAAGGTTTTATTTTTTATTATTGTTATTTAATTGTTGTTTTATTTTTTAATTATTTTTTAAAATGTATTATTTTTATTAGGGTTTTATAGCTAAAAAGTTAAATTTTAAATTAGAAAATGAGTTGTTTTGGAACTCGTGTAAATATAATTGTTATGTTGTCTTCTTTTAATGTGTAGAGAGACAATCTAATCATTTGATGTATATTAATATACATTTTGTTTAATTTGATGGAATATTTTTAACAGTTGAACATTCGTACATATATTGTTAAAAATTTAAATATTAATATTGATTTTGTAAACTTTTGAGTATTAATATAATTACCCAATATTTCGAAAGTATTGATGATAATATTTTTTATTAATACAACAATATGAATAAGAATTTTATTAAGAATAATTTCATTGAAATCCCTGATCTTTGGTTTAAATGCATAAACCTTTTATGGTTCCAAGCATCATTAGAGAAAGAAAAAATTTCTAACCCCTTGACAGTGATTATTCTTTTCATTTGAAAAATTAAATAGATACATAAAATTCCTCTGGCTCCAAGCATTATAAGGAAAAAGCTTCTAACTCCTTGATAGTGATTATTCTTCTCATTTGGAAAATTATTAGATCGTGTTATATATATATATATATATAGGTCTTTCCGATCAGGATGTAGACAAACCACAGGTGGATATAATAGTTGTTCCAAAGGTAAAGTGAAGTCAAAACAGGCTTCCTCATACCACCGGACATATCGTACGAGAGATTCCACCCAATATCTGAGCATGACTTTCTCCACGTGGAAGTCCCCTTCTTCAGTGAGCTTACACTCAAAATCATCCAGCACAGACAATAAATACTTATCATTTGGACGACACGACTCCAAAATAAAAAACCGTAGTCAACAAGTCTTTATCATTCTTTTCTATAGAAACGTTCTTCTTTTCCTCATTCTCTTCCTTCTTTGAATCCGCCTCGCTTTTCTGAGGTTTAGAACCTTTCTGTTGAGCACCAATTCTGGATATTAATGCCATCCTCATTGGGCTTGCCACCTTCCTTGATTGAACCTTTCCTAGATCAACAGAAAGGGAGATCTAAAGAAAGAATGAAGAGAGAACGGAACAAGCAATGGGCATAGAGTGGAGATCTGAAGCCTTACTGAATTTTTACTTAACTTTCACTACTGAATCCTACTGAATCTTTAGTTTTCACATGGAATTTTTCGTTCTTCGATAACTTTCACAGCGGAGGAGGAATACTTATCTTCGAGCTTTCTTCCCCTTCTCCCAAGCCTGCTAACTGCAATGCAGTGGATGATATATTAAATCAATCTCAAGTATTGGAATTGGTACCACCCATGAGAATTCCTCCTTCTCGCTTAGTCCCTTCCTTCGGATGATGCCTTAATTAAACTAATCATGCTCGCTTTCTTTTGGAAGCTGAAGGAAAGATGTTAAGTGGGAAGCTCTTATTTTTTTAATTAAGCCTTCTGTGGTTTAAGCAGCATGCTAATCTCCTAGCTCAATGGATGTGATAGCTTTTATTGTGTATAGTATATAAGAATGAAATGAATTAGATGGCCCAAGCCGATAGATGTGAGTTCCTCGATTACAGTAGTGGCACTTCGTCATGGGTTCTCCCGCACACTTAAAGATGAGAAAAACCCTGATCTGAGAGGTGATATTGGTGGTTTGTATACTCTATATAATTTTTCGTTGGTTTTAAATGAAAGTAATTCATGTATGTATAGTAATGCAATTAATTAAGAAATTATGTTTGAAAGCTCCAAATTTAGAACGCTTCAAAAATTACGTCTTAATCCTTGATGATCGTCTTGAATTACCGTGAAGAAGAGTACCGTCCTCCTATAAAAAAGAATATTCCAATGCTTAAGTTAATGTATAATCAACACAAGTGTGTGAATGCCTCTAATAAAGAGAATTATGCTCTACAATATAATTGTGATGTATTTGTCCACGGTGTTTTTTGAATGTGTTTCTTAGTTAGTATTCGAATGCTTCATTATAAATGAATATAATATGCCTTTTATAGTGCAACATGGCAGAGTTTCAATCATAGCCTATAAGCAAAAAGAGAGTTAAAATCAATTACAATGTAAATACTTTTATAATAAGATGATGATCTCCATCATCTATCACTATAGGATCATGCGATAAAGTGTTAATTTAAATTGTGAGAATATTGATTAAAAATCATCGGGATATGATTTGGAGATCAAGTCAAGTGTGTAGGGTACGCAAGGATCGAAGATGGACGCGAAAGGAGACAAAAAATGAAGAAGGGTGCACCAAGCGCCAGCGCTGCGGGGTGACCAGGTATAGGGGCCAGGAGACGAGCGCAGCAGCGACCAGACGGGCGCACCAGCGCCGCGGCAATGAGAGCTGAGCTCCGCGGCGCTGGTCGCGGGAATCAGTTTCCCATTTTGAGTTTTCTTTATTTCGTCTTCCACTTGCTTCAGGACTCTCTAATACGACGCCCACATGTATAGGGTAAACCTAGGTCATTCCAAAGCTTATATAAAGGCTATCAATTGACTTGTAAACACATCTTTGTTATCAAAGAATAATCTTTGTGATCAAGGAATAATCTTTGTGATCAAGGAATAATCTTTGTGATAGGTTGAGAAATCTTAGTGATCATCAACAATCTTTGTGATTTTTTGTGAGAGAAAAGCCCTAGAGTGGGAGAGAGAATTTTCTTTGTGATCTTTCTTGTAAAATGCATACTTTGTGAGTGCCTTGTGATTTATAATAAGAGAAGAGTGTGATCTTGATCCACCGTGGACGTAGGCAAGTTGTCGAACCACATAATTCTTTGTGTGTTCTTCTTCTACCCCTTCTCTCTTTATTCCATAATTTACTTGTTTTGCATATATTGCTTGGGTGATTTTGCTTGTTTGTGTGCTTCCGCTTCAACAAACTGGTATTAGAGCTTGGTTCTAAGCAGAGATGGCCACACCCAAGTATGAGGTAGAGAAATTCAACAGTACGAATGATTTCAATCTGTGGAAGATGAAGGTTAAGGTGTTGTTGGTGAGCTAAAGGCTTGGTTCGGCATTAAAGGAGACTGCAGCTCCATCTAGTGATGAAGAAAAGATGCCAGAGTCATCTAAAGCTGAAGCAGAAAGAAGAGACATTCAAGAAAGAGCTCATAGCATAATTGTTCTGTCATTGAGCGATGAAGTATTAAGGGAAGTAGCAGGTGAGACAATGACAATAGGTCTTTAGAAGAAGCTTGACTCTCTTTATATGAGGAAATCGTTGGCCAACAGATTACATATAAAGAAAAAGCTGTATCAGCTGTCTATGTCAAAGGGGACGCCGATGAAAGATCATATAGACGCCTTCAATAAGATCATCCTTGATATTGAGTCTATCAACATCAAGATAAAAGATGAAGATAGAGCAATTATCTTGCTGAGTTCACTCCCCAAAAGTTATGAGAGTTTTGTTGATACGCTACTTTACGACAGAGAAAGTTTAACGATGAGTGATGTAAAATCATCATTAAACTCAAAGTTATTTGAAAAGCAGACTGAGGGCAATGCAAAAATCTTATCTGTAAGAGGAAGACCCTCATATAAAGATGGGAAGAAAAAAGGCTCAAGGTCGAAGTCTAGGACTTCTAGGAAGTGTTATTGCTGCAAGAAAGAGGGGCACTTCATAAAAGACTGTCCTGAGAAGAAAGCACAAGACAAGAAAAAACCGGATGTTGTGTTTGCCTATGATGATAGCTATGACAGCGCAGAGACACTCGTCGCTACTGATGCTAAAAACTCTGAACAATGAGTTCTTAATTCTGGTTGCACTTTTCACATGTGTCCACACAAGTCTTAGTTTACAAATTTGTAGCCTATTAGTGGTGGTAAGGTCTTAATAGGTAATGACATTACATGTCAGATGATGCGAATTGGTAGTATTAAACTTAGGCTACATGATAGGCGAGTGAGAGAGTTGACAGATGTTAGGTATGTTCCTGACTTGAAGAGAAACTTGATCTCACTGGGGACTTTAGACCAGAATGGGTGTTCCATTAGGATCGACAGAGGGATTTTAAGAGTTTTGAAAGGTTCCATGGTAGTGATGAGAGGATAGAAGTGCAAATGGGTTTATGTGCTTAAGGGTGAAGTCATAAGTGGTTCTGCATTATTCTTTGTAGATGATGAAAGTATGCAAACTAAGTTGTGGCATCTTAGACTGGCACACTTAGGCGCGAGAAACCTAAAGGAGTTATTCAGTCAAAAGGCGTTTGGAGAAGATAAGTTTCAACCCTTAGAGTTTTGTGAGCATTGTGTGCTTGGGGAAGCACATAGGGTAAGGTTTAATTACGACGAGCACAAGACTAAGGGGACTTTTGACTACATACACTCAAATCTTTGGGGACCAGCTCAGACAGCTACTCGTGGTGGTGCCAGGTATTTTCTCAACTTAATTGATGACTATTCAAAGAAGCTGTGGGTCTATGTGTTGAAGAGTAAGGATTAAGTCTTTGATGTATTTAAGACTTGGAAGGTTCTTGTTGAGAATTAGATTGGCAAAAGGGTAAAGAGGTTAAGGATTGACAACGGCCTTTAATTTTGCAACAAGGCGTTTAATGGGTTTTGTGCCAAGCATGAGATTGCAAGGCATAGAATAGCAAGATCAACACCACAATAGAATGACGTAGCTAAGAGGATGAATAGGACCCTACTTGAAAGGGTTAGATGCATACTTACCAATGCAAAGATGTCCAAGACATTCTGGGGAGAAGCTGTAATGACTACAGCTTACTTGATTTATAGAAGTCCCTCCTCAGCAATTGACTTCAAGACGTCAGAAGAAAAATGGTCTGGCAATCCTTTGAAGTATGACTATCTCAGAATATTTGGTTGCCCTGCCTTTGTAAATGTTAAGGGGGGAAGTTGGAATCTAGAGCTATCAAAGGGGTATTCATAGGATATCCCGAATGAGTAAAAGGATACAAAGTATGATGTAAAGACTTGACACCACCAAGGAGTATCATAAGCCCTGACATGACGTTCGATGAGATGACGATGCTAAAAACCTCCCAAGAAGATGAGAAATAAGAACCTGTGCCTAAAGAAGACTCAGCACCCGAGTCAATCGAAGTTGAAGTGGAGACTGAAAGTAGATCTGATATGCCCCCAGATCAACACTTTAACGAGAAAATCCTTGAAGATGAACTAAGAACATCGACGAGTTCCTCTAAGTCCACCCAAAGAAAGACTAGGACTCTTGAGATGGAACTTGAAGAGTACCAATTAGCCAAGATAGGCTAAGGAGAACGATTAACTTACCAGTCATGCATGCACAAGCAAACTTAGTTGCTCATACTTTAAATTATGCTTACACTCTTGAGTATGATGAGTCTAGGACATATGGTGAGGTTATGAAGAATGAAAACAAGAAAGAGTGGCAGCAGGCCATAGAAGAAGAAATTAGTTCTCTTAGGAAGAATAATACCTGGAAGTTGGTGGAGAGACCTCAAAAGAAGCTAGTCAGGTGTAAGTGGGTGTATAAGGTGAAGGAGGGGATACCAGGGATTGAGCCTACAAGATTCAAGGCTAGGTTAGTAGCACAAGGTTTTACTCAGAGAGAGGGAGTCTATTTTTATAAGATATTCTCTCCAGTTGTCAAGCACACATCTATTAGAATTTTGTTAGCCATATGTGCAAACCTTGATTTACATCTAAAGTAGATGGTTGTAAAGACATCTTTTCTACATGGAGAGCTTGAAGAAACAATATACATGGTACAGCCGCAAGGGTTCGAGGAGCTCAGAAAAGAAGATCATGCTTGTTTGCTAAAGAAGTTATTATACGGGTTAAAACAATCACCTAGACAATGGTATAAGAGATTTGATGAGTTTATGATGGCTTGTGGCTTTAGTAGAAGCAAGTATGACAGATGCGTGTACTTCAAGAATATAAGTATTGGGATAATGTATTTAATTTTATACGTCAATGATATGTTGATCGCATGCAAGAATATGGAAGAAATACAGAAGAAATACAGAAGCTCAAGAAGCAGTTAAGTGGTGAGTTTAAAATGAAGGATTTGAGAGCAGCAAAGAGAATTTTAGGTATGGATATTGTGAGGGAAAGAAGAGATGTTATCTTCTTGTCCCAACAGCGATATATAGTCAAAATTTTGGAGAAGTTTGGTATGTCAAACGCAAAGGCTGTCTCTACTCCTTTGGCTATGCATTTCAGACTTTCAGCAGCACAGTCACTGACATCTGAAGGAGAGAAACTGCAGATGAGCAAAGTACCATATGCAAGCGCTGTGGAGAGCATCATATATGCAATGGTTTGCATAAGACCAAACATAGCGCAAGTTGTGAGTAGATATATGGAAAATCTGGGTAAAGATCACTGGCTTGCAGTAAAGTGGATTCTGAAATATTTCAAGGGGACGTCAAATCACGGGTTGATATATAAGAGGAATGAGGACAGTAATGAAATAGTAAGAGGGTACGTAGACTCAGATTATGCAGGTGATCTAGACAAGAAAAGATCGTTAACGGTCTACGTATTCACAGTGTTTGGGTGTAGTGTGTGTTGGAGATCAATTCTACAACATGTGGTTGCACTCTCTACCACAGAGGCAGAGTACATAACTGTTGGTGAAGCTATCAAGGAGGCTGTGTGGTTAAAAGGCATATGTGTGGAGGTATTGGCTAGTAAAGATGTGAACACCGATGTATATTGTGACAGCCAGAGTGCCATACACATAAGCAAGCATCAAGTATTCCACGAGAGGTCGAAACACATTGATGTGAGGCATTATTCGAGAGATTGTCCAAATTGGTGAAGTTAGTCTAACAAAGATAGCGTCATCTAAGAACCCTACTGATATATTGACTAAGCCATTGCTCTCGGTTAAGTTCGTCCTATGTAAAGACTTAATCGGAGTCATTACTTTGTGAGGGTGATCGAAGATGCAAAAATAAGAGATCGAGTTGCTTTGTGGATGATTTTGAATCAAGGAGGGGATTTATGAGAATATTAATTGAAAATCATTGGGATATGATTTGGAATCAAGCCAAGTGCGTAGGGTACGCAAGGATCGAAGATGGACGCAAAAGGAGGCAAAAAATAAAGAAGGGCGCACTAGGCGCCAACGCCGCAGCGACCAGTCCAGAACGTGAGCGCCGCGGCGCTAGGCGACGAGCGCCGCAGTGCTCAGACCGGCGCACCAGCACTGCGGGAATCAGTTTCCCGTTTTGAGTTTTTCTTATTTCGTCTCCCACTTGCTTCAGGACTCCCTAATACGACTCCCACAAGTATATGGTAAACCTAGGTCGTCCCAAAGCCTATATAAAAGCTATCAATTAGCTTGTAAACACATCTTTGTGATCAATGAATAATCTTTGTGATAGGTTGAGAAATCTTAGTAATCATCAACAATCTCTGTGGTTCTTTGTGAGAGAAAATCTCTAGAGTGAGAGAGAGAGTTTTCTTTGTGATCTTTCTTGTAAAATGCATACTTTGTGAGTGCCTTTTGATTCATAATAAGAGAAGAGTGTGATCTTAATCTGTCGTGGACGTAGGCAAGTTGCTGAACCACGTAATTCTTTGTGTATTTAATTTTCATAATTTGCTACCCCTTCTCTCTTTATTTCATAATTTGGTTGTTCTGCATATATTGTTTGTTTAATAAGAGTTTTACATTATTGTTTTGTATTACTAGTATATTTAATTTTCTTAACTTAATTATGTTTACAATATTATACCTAATTATTTTTTAACTGTTTTATGGTAGATTTGGTAAAATGGGCACAACTTTTTGCCTAAAGATCTAATTGGAGTAATTCTTGATCCTGAGAAGAGCTGACTCAATGGGCTAATATATTGTATTTCACAAAGCATTTTAAATTTGAGTCTTTAGAGAGTGAAAATGTCCTAAAATAGAATTGATCTACAGTACAGGCTTAGTTTGAATAGTCATAAGTATTTGGTCCACAACTATAGCAGTACGTATCTAATACATATGAGACAACTCAATTTGAAAAGATAAGAGACTTATCTACAATTTTGATGTTTTGAGTGATAGCTAATCCGGATCACATCAATTCCAAATTAGATAATTGATTGGTGTGCTATAGTAGCTAAGTGCAAGTGCACGCTATCGTATCAAGTAATATAGAATTTTAAGTCCAGATATCGATCCTACAGGGACTATGCAATCTAATTCTATAAATCAAGTACTAAAATTATGCCTACTTAACTTTTATTCAGAAAATCAAAATCTGGAATTTATGTAACTAATCTAGTTCTCTCAATTAACTAAACAAAAGCAAAGAGTAGAATTCACAAATAAAGATAATCTAGGGTTTTGACTCATCCCCTAGTATTTCATTAAATTCATTAACCACTTAGTTAATCCCTTAATACTAATTGATTGGCTTAGACACTAATCTCATCACAAGCCTTTGTCGATGGTCAAGTGACTATATTACGCATTCTAACAATCACCTATATGTCTATGGTAATCAAATCAGAATGTAATTCATTAAGATCAAGTCTAAATTATACCATACATGCCACCCAGGTATATGTCTATACTAGATGGAACTCATAGTTGTTACCCTATGATTATGCATCAAACTATCCTAGGCTAAACACATGAATCCATCCGTCGAGTTCATCATGGTTCCTCAATCATTCATAATATTGATAAAGTATAATGAAAGCATTAAACACAAGATAGAATGAATCAATTAAATTTATCAAGTTCACAAACTAAAATTAACACAATCTAAATCCATACTAGGTTCATATAGTCTAACCCTAGATGAACAAATTAACCTATCACAAAACTAAAAGTATCAAACCAATTCATAAAGATCAACAAGAACAAGAGTATAACAATAGAGAAAGAGAAGAAAAACTAATCAAAGTGACTCCTTGACGTGCTTCTCCCTTAATCTTGACTTGAAGCTTAAATCTTGATCTTGGTTCTTCAATATTTGGCTTTGATATTGTGTTGTGAATTCTCTCTCTAAGTTTTTGCCTCTTTTCTCTTCCATTTTTTTCCTCATTCTTAGGGTTTTTGGCTTTCTATTTATAGGTTTTTGTCTTCAAAATACTGTTTACGAGTACTGTAGCAAAATAATATTCCCCCCGACACTGTTCACCATCTTGAGCGCCGCGGCGCTCAGCTCTGGTGCCCATTTCGTATTTTGAGCGTAACTTTTTCGTTTTATGTCCGATTCGCCTCACGTTTATTGCTATGCGTCACATTTTCCATCATACATCTATTTATAATCAAAAACCACAATTAAAATAGTCAAATAGTTATGATTTGAAAGAAAATACGAATATTAGGTATAAATTATACTATTACTTTTACGCCTTTATCAATAATCAAGTTGGTGCCTTAGTGATAATCAATGCAAATTATTTTGCCACTATTCTTGACTTTCATCATCCAAGTGGTTCCCTCCTAATTTGTCTCGATTTATCCATGTTTTTTTTTTTTATAAACAGGTGGTTTGTTTATGTCTAAAGCATGTAATTAGAAAATTAGAATTTAGTTCAAAACACTTGTTCTTTGTATTATCTCTTTGTAATATTATTTCTCTTGTTTACTATTAAGTTATATTATTTCTTCTTCTATTTCTTTTCTTTTTCTTTAGTTTTATTATGTCTAAATAATTTTTTTTATGCTAAAGTGAAAGGGTGAAACTCTTGGCAAGGTAACAAGATATGCTTAACACTTATTCATGAATTTAATGCTTCATTCTTAGGTTATGAAAATTTATATATGATGTATTTATTTTGTTTGTAGTATTAATACCCTTTCTTCTAAAGTGGTAATTTTTAATTTATTATTGACTAACTTTATACTTGGCACAATAAATTGTTGAAACCATTTATAAGATTTGGTGTATATACCCTTTCTTGTAAAGTGGAGTCTTGATTTATTATAGACAAATATAAAGATTAGCATAATAAATACTTAAACCAATTTATAAGATTTGGTATATAATAATTGAAAGAAATAAATACTAATCAATATATAAATGATGATAAACTTTAATTGTTATATTTTTCAGTTGGAACCTTCTTTGTGTGAGGATTTCAATTGAGTTATAAAAAGAGTTAAATATATTCTTATTTCTTATACCAAGAGTAGATTCCCCTAACCTTAACTTTTATTTGAATTGGTTAATTGAATTAATATTTGCAAACATCTTATACTGCATTAATTATCTTAAAAGTATTTATAATTTGTAATTTTAATTCTACTTCCCTGTAAATCGACCCCGTTCTCATCGAGTTATTTATTATTTTGATAATCCTGTACTTGAGAATAAACTCCTATATTTTGAACGTGTCAGAGTATTTCAATCTTTTTTTTTTTCCTTTTGGGTTCAGCTCAGCCCTTTTCCATGAATAGGCTTTGTTTTTGAGTTTTTTTATTTCATCTCGGGCTTGACTTATTTTCTCTTTTGGTCCCAATTTTTTTTCAATTTTTGCAAGCTTTTATTTATAAGTAAAGTGAGCTGTTAGACTTATTAATAATAGGCTAAACAATATTCATAATTAATAATTTGAGTTATTAATATACTCTAATCTCATTTAAACAAAAAAAAATAAAAATTCTAAAGCATTATTTGTTAAAAAGTAAATCACTTTTGTAAAAACAATTGATAAAAAGAAAAATTAAAAAGAAAAGGGGAATTGCCACCTTAGATCTTGATGTTTAGTTGGACTACTTAATCAGTCTTTATGTTTTTTAAGTTCCCCGCTAGTTTTCACTCTTAGAAAGATTCTGTTAGATATTCATTTCTTTACGTTTATTCTACAAATTTATCCTGCACATGATAGTTGTTTTACATTTTCTGTAAATAATTAAGTATTTATTTATATTTTAACCTTATAAAATTGGGAATACTAATATTTGGTCCCATAGTTTTATAAACTTGACATTTTAGCTTAAAAGATTTAGAGTTTAGCCCTTAAGAATAATCAAGTTTGACATTTTGCCCCCTATAATTTCAACTCCCGTCGACCTGGCTGCTACTATCACTACTAAAGTCTTCCATCATCAATTGACCACCATAGTAGACTCTTTAGGCTTTGACGAGCAAAACTCTCAGTGTCCTAGGCAACAAACACAACTTCAACCATCCTTTAAAACCCAAAATTAAAATTAATTCTCACAATTTAACCATATATATGGGCATAAAGAATCTAGATCATCTCCTAAGTTAAGATTTTACTTAATTTTTTAATAATATGTAATTGGTAAAAATTGGTGATTACTAAAAAGAAAAGATCTTAATCACTCGTATATATAATCCATAACACATGTTAGAAAATTCTTAAAAGTTTAGGTAAAACTTAATTTAAGAGAAGATCCTAACTTGGACATAAAACTTAATATTAATGTGTGATATTGTATTATTAATATATTTGGTATGATATCAATTATATTAATAATATAATATTCATACCTTTTATAATATTTAATTATTTTTTTTAATGTATAATGTTATTTTCCTATTTTAGAATAGGTTAAAGTCTATATAAAGGCTCAAATTGTATAGTTTTTATTTATAGTGAAATATACTTCTCTTTATATTTCTCACATGGTATCAGAGTTCTGGCTTTTTCACTGTCTTTTTGCTTAGCCGGAGATTTGCCAGAATTTTTTTAGAAACTCATCGGAAGTCTATTGGAGTATCACTGGAAAGCCGCTGGAAGTTCGCCGAAAGTTTGCCGTTGTTGACATCGCCTACCCCAAGACATTCAGACACCGTTAGTTGTTCCAATGCCACCGAAAATGCACCAATCAAGACTAGAAAAATGCTCATGTGTCGCTTAAAGTTCTCTGCCATTTCAGATCTCGCTTGTTATACGGTACCGTGACCAACATCACTTAGTCCAGGAGAATCAGTAGTCTCTAACTGTCCAAACGTTGCTAGAAGCACGTCGATCAGAGATCGAAGAATACTACATGCGTCACCTGAAGCTTACTATTTGCAATAAGGATCTATTTACAAACTTTTCAATATTTGAAAGTCAGATCATAATTTTCTATACTTTAGGGTAATTTTTAAAAGTTTTAGGGTTATTTTATAATTATTAAATTATTTAAGACCACTTTATAATTTTTAAAAAGATGAAAGGTCATTTTGTAATTATTAAAACTATTGAGATAAAATTATAATAATTAAAATTTTAGGGCCAAATCATAATTATTAAAATTTAAAGGGAAAAATTTATTTTTCAATAGATAAATATGATGTTTCTCAACCTATTCACATTATCCTTGACGAATTATAATTAATAAAATTTAAAGGGGGGAATTTATTTTTCAAAGGATAAACTATGTGTAGCTTTCTTAAAAGCATGAGACTTTAGCGCTATATCATTGGTGATGTTACTTTGCCTAAGTAGCGCGATAATGAGAGTCAGGAGGCTTTTATTAACAGAATAGATGTTTGGGATAGTAAAAATCATTAGATTATTATATGGTTTCGTAATACATCCACTCTATCCATTAGTCTTCATTATGGTCGGTTTGATACTGCCAAATTACTTTGGAATTTTCTTGCACATTGCTATACCACCATAAATCTCTCTCATCAATATCAATTACTGTAAAATTTGCATCACCTCCGATAAGAGCTAGAATAATCCATCATCGAATTTCATTCTTAGATGCAGTTTATTTGAGACCAACTAGCTTTTTCAGAACCAATTTGGAAGAATAATGATGATGCTCAAGCCTTCATTGTTTACCGAGCTCATCAATGTCTAGGCATGTAGTTCTCACTTGTCTGACTCATAAATGGAAAAAATGTCAAAAAATTAAACCTAGTCATTTTGAGAAAGATTGCCCCAAAAGTAAACTGTCTCAGGGTGCTACTTCTACAAAGCCTCAATCACTTTCTACTGCTATTGCTGCCCAAGATACTGCCAATTCTTATTACAAGTTAACCAGTGATCTTGAATTTTTATTTCGCCAACTTCTATCAAATTTTAGTAATCCTTCAATTATTGCCTTTTTTATTCTTTCAGGTGACTTTTGATATTTTGATTCTGCATGTTGCAATCATATGACTTCTTATTCCACTTTTTTCTATTCTAAATCTCCTACTTCTTATTTACCTTCTATTTAAACTGTTAATAGATCTTTCATGAATGTTAGTCATATTGGTCGGGTGTCTTACTCTAGTCTTTCATTATCTGATACTTTTCTTATACCTAAATTCACATTAAACCTTTTATCTGTCAGTTAAATTTGTGAACTTAGTCTTAATGTTTTATTTATTGCCTCTGGGTGTTGTGTGCAGGATCCGAAGATAGGTTAGACACTTGAGACATGTCGTAAAGTGGGTCGCTTATATGAGCTTATTTATTTACATTTGCCATTTTCATCTCCTTCGTCCGCTGCATTTACTTCCCAGTATCATTACTACATCTCTGGCATTCTCGTTTAGGTCATGCCTTAATAAGTCATATTCATTCTCTAGTATCTAGTGGTTGCTTAGGAATTATTTCTTGTAATAAAGATGATTGTTTAATTTGTCCTTTAGTAAAACAACCAGTTGTTTTTAATTAATAGTACTACTATTTCTCATGCTCTTTTTGATCTTATACACTCTGATATTTGGAGTCTATCTCCTAATGCTACTATGGAAGGATCGCGATACTTTGTTATTTTTATTGATGACCATTCTCGATGTACATGGTTGCTTCTTATGAAATAGAGATCAAAACTTACTAAAGTTTATCTTGATTTTTCTTAAATGAATAAAACATAATTTTCTTGTTTCATTAAAGTCTTTCGCATAGATGTCATAGAATATGAAGATTCTGATTTTTTAAATCTTTTACAAGAACATGGTACTATTTACTAAAGATCTTGTCTCTGTACATCTTAGTAGAATAGGAGAGCCGAATGAAAACTCAGACATATTCTTGACACAGTTCATGCTCATCTCAACTTTGCTTTCTATCTTGAACAGTTCTGGGGTGAAGTTGCTTTAACTACTGTATATACAATCAATCATGTCCCTTTTTTTGTTATAGAGAATAAGTCACCTTATGAATGTCTATATGGACTCCTTCCTAATTATAGTCTCCTCAAAATTTTTGGTTGTGTTTGTTTTGCTTTACTTTAAAAATATGAACATACCAAACTTGAGCCTCGTACATGGTTATGTTGCTTTTTAGCATACAAGATAGAACATAAAGGTTAAAAGTGTTAGGATCCCATCTCTAAACGTCTTCATATATCTCGTCATGTCGTATTTATTGAACATAAAATATTCTCCTCTGTATCAAACTTTCATTCTGTCTCCACCCGTTTTTTAGTTCTTTACTAGCAATATTATTGACTTGTTTCTTGATATTTCCTCTGAGTTTCATATAGGTAAACTTACTGATACAATGCCTGCTTCTAAGCCTCCTATCTTGTCTGAACGATTTGCTATTGATATCTCTGTGGCCTCTTATACACCATCTTTTCATCGTTCTTCTCAAGTAAGAGAACTTCCTATTAAATTTTGTGATTATCACTGTTTTTTTACCACTCTTTCATTATATGAATGATGCGATATTTCTATATCATTAATTAAGTGCAAGTATACACTATCGTATGCAAGTAATAAAGAGACTAATTAGTCGGATGTCGAACCCACAAGGATAATTCTTTCTTTTTAACCAATTACTAAAATTATATCTTCCTAATAATTATTCAGAAAAATAAAAATTTAAGAATTAATGTTAGAAATATAAAAGCAAAACACAATGCAATGAGATTTAAAGATAGCAATGTAGAGAAAACCTAGGATTAATATTATCCCTCAATATGTTTCTAATGATTAATCCTCTAATATTTAACTCACTTAGTCTTTATTATTGATCAAGACACTAATGTATTCACAAGCCTCTTCCAAGGTCATGCAAGTATACCTTAATTTACCAAATACCTATATTCCTATGGTACTTGTAATAAATTAAGATTCATTAAGATTAGGTCTTATTGATCATACATGCCAATTAGGTATATTCCTATCCTAAGTTGAAACTTGCATATGCAACATTGAATGTTACTCTACAATCATGCATCAAATTACCTAGGTCTAAATATATTGATTCCTCTTCCGAGTTTATCAAAATATTACCAATTCATTCACCATATATTGGCCAGATATATTGAAGCATTAAACACAAGTAATTTAAATAATAAAAGACTAAGTTTATTAAATACTAAAAAGATATGGCAATTAAGCACACATATTGAGTTCAAATATTAACCCTAGAAAACAAGTTAGCTCATGGCTACAAGAGAACAGCAGTAAAAATAATTATAAATCATGATACAATTATTAGCAAACCGATATAGACGTCGAATTGCTCTTAATTGCGCTGCCTAGAAACTCTTGATGCCGAAGAACGTCTTGTATCTCTCTCTAAAGATGCTTCAATTAAGCTCCTATTGCTCTCCAAGACTCGTGCTCTGTATTCTTGGTGTTCTTGGGTCGTCTTGGATTGATTCTTGAAGGCTGGGAACGAGTGGCTTTATATAGGGATTGATATGAGCTTGAAAATCTCAATTCTCGTCGGACTAGGACTCGCACTACCGCTGGCGCGCTATGCATTTGTCGCTGGGGCGACGCGTGAAAAAGCCTTCACCGCTGGAGCGGTGGGATCTTGGCGCTGGGGCGCTGCATGAAAACGGCTTCACCGCTGGCGCGGTATGTTGATAGCGCTGGGGCGCTGGAACGTCGCTGGCGCGGTGTCTCTTCATCGCTGGAGCTCCAGACGCGACTTAAACAGGTCGTTTTTCTAATTTCGATCACTATTCCAACGCTGGGGCTAAAATACTTGTGGCGCGGGGGCGCTGGACTCATAATTTGAAAGCTTTGCATTTTAGTCCCTGTTTTCGCTCCTTTGCGTTCTTTCTTTAAATTTCGTTCAAGTCCCTATAAATAACAATAATGCACATTAATAGCCATCTATTCTCATAAAATAATAAAATATCAATAATAAAAACATGAGAAAATATATGACAAATTTGCCCTTATCAAATTCCCCCAAACTTAAATACTTGCTTGTCCTCAAGCAATACAATAAAACTAAGAGAGAAACAAAGGGTTATACTTGACTCATTTAACAAAATAAAATAAAATATAATAAACTAGTAAGATGATCAAAATCATTGTCTCAAAAGGCTGACGAAATGATACAAATCCTTAAGGTAGACAAATAGCTATTAACAATTCTAATTATCTCCATTTAGTCCCTCATTCTTCCTCATAAATAATCACCATGTGTGTGTGTGCAAGCAGCAAGCAAATAGCGAAAACCATACTTTGATTTACTTTATACTTTAGTTTGTACAGAAAAGATGATGTCTCGGCATTTTATTTGTATAATGACACTTCCATAAGCTTGTCTTTATTACCACTCTCCACTAATGTAGAAAATCACATGTCTAGGGATCTATTTAGGACTTTACTTAGCTTGTAATGTAAGGCTAAGGTCAAGGTGGGATAAAAGGATAAATATATGAAGTTCAATTCACACCATGAACATTTAGATTTTACCTAGAAACCTCTTGATCTTCTTTTCCTTGTATTATCTCTTCCCCCAAACTTATTGTGTTCCCATCCTTCTTTTCAACCTTTTATTTTTCTTAAGTTGGGGGTATTTTATTTTCTCTTTTATTTTTTTTTTTTTTTTTTTTTTTGAATACCCCCAAACTTAGATTGACAAATACCACCCAAACTTATTTTTCTCATATCACCACAACTTTTTTCTTTTCAAGAGTATTTCTAAGTAAATGCAAAGTTTATGGTGTTACGGGTAAATTTTGGATAAGTAAACTTTAAGTCTTGGGCTTGTAATGTGGTTAAACCAAAGAATGGGTAATTAGGCTCAAAATAGGGTACTAGGGATAAATATACAATAAAAGGTAGGCTAGAAAGGCTCAATCGGTCCAAAGATGGCCTAATGTCATTTCCCTATTCATGTGTTTCCTAGAATTTCGCCTCAAGTAGTAATTAAAGACAAGTTCTAGAGTATCGGTCTTCGAGACTGTGGTGTACTCCCTAAAGCATAAGTATCTCTAAGTAATAGGTATAACTATTCATGCTTATAAGGTGCTCAAAAAATGGTGATTATAAATAAGGTCAAATTTGTTCCTAAACTTAAATAATCAAAATTGTCTCAAGTATCTATCATTCCTTAGGGATTTGTAAAAATAAATTCAACCATGTATTCTTTTTCTTATCATAGACAAATGATCATCTTATTAAAACCTAATAAAAATGAATTAACTAAAAAAAAAACTAAGTAACTAAAAAAAAATTAAGTTTTAACCCACAAGAATGACCACTCAAATCACGCAGCAAAATGAACACAAGAAAGTGTTTCCCACCCCCAAACTTAATTTAGACATTGTCCCCAATGTCAAAAAATAAAAAAGTGAAAGTAAGAGACTTCCCTGGTCAATTTTCGCTGCCGCGCTGACTCTCCGTCGCTGGGGCGATGTTCTGGCGCTGCCGCGATAATCTTCTGTCGCTGCAGCGCTGAAGGCAATTTTTGGGACAGATACTGGAATTTGCGCTGGCGCGATTCTGTGTGTACCGCGGGGGCGGTGGTGTCTTGATTTTTCTGTCGCTGCCGCGCCATGTTATTCCGCTGGAGCGCTGAACCCCCTTTTTTTTTTTTTTTTTTTTAAGATGCTAAAAAAAATAAAAAAATTGATAATAATAATAATAATACTTTCATTGGGTTGCCTCCCAAGTAGCGCTTGATTTAACGTCATCGGCTTGACGAGGCTTCATATTCTCTTATGGTGGATCAAAGATGCAGGTGGAAGCATTTGTGTGAGTGATCTTGCTGGCTTTCTTCTTTTTAGGCTTCCATATTTTTGCAATTAAACCTCGGGCAGTATCTTTTGCTGCATTCTCCTTATGTCTCTCCGGAAAGACTTTAATCTTAGACCGGGGAGATGGTTCTTCCTTTTCTTTCTCTTTGCTTGCTTCGTCGCGATGCTGCTTTTTTTTCTTCTCTCTTGCCTTCCTATGCTTCAATGCTCTTTTTCGGATGTGAGGATCCAATGTCTCCATATCTTTAATTTTCTTAACGCTTGGATGCACCACATTAATGCAAAAACAGTCTTCATTTTCAGCTGGTAATTTGATCTCCTTGAAGACCTTAAAAGTGACTGTATCCTCTTGTACTCTCATGGTCAACTCCCCTTTTTGCACATCAATAATTGTTCTTCCAGTGGCTAGGAAGGGTCTTCCAAGGATGATTGGGATCTCCTTGTCTTCTTCCATATCCAAAACAATGAAATCGGCAGGGAAGATGAATTTATCGACCTTAACCAACACATCTTCAATTAATCCCTTAGGATAGGTGAGAGAACGATCTGCTAACTGAAGTGTGATATTTGTTGGTTTTGCTTCTTTCAGTCCCAACTTTTTATACACGGACAATGGCATAAGATTGATGCTAGCTCCCAGATCACAAAGTGCTTTCCCAAAATCATAATTCCCAATTGAGCATGGTATAGTGAAACTCCCAGGATCTTTGAGCTTTGGAGGTAGCTTCTTTAGAAGGATGGCGCTACACTCTTCTGTCAGGGCCACAGTCTCGAAGTCATCTATTCTTCTCTTCTTTGATAGGATTTCCTTCATAAATTTCACATAGCTCGGCATTTGTTCCAGTGCATCTGCAAAAGGAAGATTAATATGTAATTTCTTAAAAACATCAAGAAATTTTGAAAATTGCTTATCTAGTTTCTTTGTTTGCAGCCTCTGAGGAAATGGAGGTGGTGGAGTGAATGACTGCGTAGGTTGCTTCTGCGGATTGCTACTGGTATCTTCTGCTGCATTTTCACTTTTCTGTTCTTGTACTTGAATACCAGATTCTATGCTTTTCTGCGTTTCAGCACTTTTCTCTTGACTTCTTAGCTGTTGTAATCTCTGAGGAAATGGTATAGGTGGTCTATATGGTTGCACATCTTCTTGCTGGACCACTGGTTCTTTTTCCTTCTCTATCATTTCCGAAAGCTGTGGTTGAGGAGTGTTATCATGTAAGACTTTACCACTTCTTAGGGAGATGGCTTGGCACTGTTCTATGCTTCCTTTTGGATTGACTTCAGTGTTGCTTGGTAGAGTTCCTTGAGGGCGATTGTTTATTGCTGTTGCGAGCTGCCCTACTTGATTTTCCAAGGCTCTAAGTGAAGTTGCTTGACTTTGAAAGAGTGCATCTGTTTTCTTCATGTATTGCAGGAGCATGTCTTCAATGTCTGGTTTCTTCTCTTGCTGAATTTGCGTTTGGAAGCCAGGAGGAGCTTTGGAATACTGTCCTTGATTATTGTTGCTCCATGAGAAGTTGGGGTGATTTCTCCATCCGGGATTGTAGAAATTTGAATTGGGGTTGTTGCGGTTGAAGTCCCCTACATATTGAGCAGTCTCCATGCATTGTCCATTAGCATGATTTCCTCCACAGAAATCGCAAGTGATAGGTTGACTCTTGATGGCATTAACTCCCAAGTTGCTTAATTGTTTGGTCAAAAGGTTGACTTGAGCAGATAATGTGGTCAAAGTGTCTACTTCATGTAATCCAGCAATCTTTCTTGTGGTTGACCTTTCAGTGGGCCATTGATAGGCATTGGATGCCATCTCATCTAGTAGATCATAAGCTTCATCGGTGGATTTATTCATAAGTGCTCCTCCAGCTGCAGCATCTACTATTGTTCTGAATTGACCGGCTAATCCATTGTAGAATGTTTGTACAAGCAACCACTTTGGAACTCCATGATGAGGACATTTTCTTTGCATATCCTTGTATCTCTCCCATGCCTCATAAAGAGATTCTCCATCTAGTTGTAAGAATGATGTGATGTCGTTCCTCATCTTGGCAGTTTTAGCAGGTGGAAAGAATTTGGCGAGGAACTTTTGTGCAAGATCATCCCATGTAGCTATAGATCCAGATGGAAGTGATAACAACCAGCTCTTTGCCTTGTCTCTTAAGGAAAAGGGAAATAATCTTAGACGGATTGCATCATCGGACACCCCATTGTACTTGAATGTATCACATATCTCCAAGAAGTTGATGATGTGCATGTTTGGATCGTCATTGGGTAGTCCACTAAATTGTACCGAATCCTTGAGCATTTGAATCGTGCTTGGCTTGATCTCAAAGTTGTTAGCTTGAACAGTTGGTCTTTGAATGCTTGAATGGATTCCATTAACTAGGGGAACAGCATATTCCCTTAGTGGTCTTCCTTCATTGTTGGGCGTAATTGGTACTTGGTCTTCCATGGTGTTGACTTGATTTTGCTCTCTTCTAATTCTTCTTAAAGTTCTTTCAATTTCTGAATCAAAAGCAATCAAGTCCTCACTCTTCGATCTTCGCATGTACCTCGTAACAAAGAAAGTAAAACTAAATTAAAAAATAAAAATAAAAAAAATTCTGAACTAAAAACTAGAAAGATTGGTATTAATATTGGTGAAAAAGTAGATAATTATCCCCGGCAACGGCGCCAAAAACTTGATGCGATATTTCTATATCATTAATTAAGTGCAAGTATACACTATCGTATGCAAGTAATAAAGAGACTAATTAGTCGGATGTCGAACCCACAAGGATAATTCTTTCTTTTTAACCAATTACTAAAATTATATCTTCCTAATAATTATTCAGAAAAATAAAAATTTAAGAATTAATGTTAGAAATATAAAAGCAAAACACAATGCAATGAGATTTAAAGATAGCAATGTAGAGAAAACCTAGGATTAATATTATCCCTCAATATGTTTCTAATGATTAATCCTCTAATATTTAACTCACTTAGTCTTTATTATTGATCAAGACACTAATGTATTCACAAGCCTCTTCCAAGGTCATGCAAGTATACCTTAATTTACCAAATACCTATATTCCTATGGTACTTGTAATAAATTAAGATTCATTAAGATTAGGTCTTATTGATCATACATGCCAATTAGGTATATTCCTATCCTAAGTTGAAACTTGCATATGCAACATTGAATGTTACTCTACAATCATGCATCAAATTACCTAGGTCTAAATATATTGATTCCTCTTCCGAGTTTATCAAAATATTACCAATTCATTCACCATATATTGGCCAGATATATTGAAGCATTAAACACAAGTAATTTAAATAATAAAAGACTAAGTTTATTAAATACTAAAAAGATATGGCAATTAAGCACACATATTGAGTTCAAATATTAACCCTAGAAAACAAGTTAGCTCATGGCTACAAGAGAACAGCAGTAAAAATAATTATAAATCATGATACAATTATTAGCAAACCGATATAGACGTCGAATTGCTCTTAATTGCGCTGCCTAGAAACTCTTGATGCCGAAGAACGTCTTGTATCTCTCTCTAAAGATGCTTCAATTAAGCTCCTATTGCTCTCCAAGACTCGTGCTCTGTATTCTTGGTGTTCTTGGGTCGTCTTGGATTGATTCTTGAAGGCTGGGAACGAGTGGCTTTATATAGGGATTGATATGAGCTTGAAAATCTCAATTCTCGTCGGACTAGGACTCGCACTACCGCTGGCGCGCTATGCATTTGTCGCTGGGGCGACGCGTGAAAAAGCCTTCACCGCTGGAGCGGTGGGATCTTGGCGCTGGGGCGCTGCATGAAAACGGCTTCACCGCTGGCGCGGTATGTTGATAGCGCTGGGGCGCTGGAACGTCGCTGGCGCGGTGTCTCTTCATCGCTGGAGCTCCAGACGCGACTTAAACAGGTCGTTTTTCTAATTTCGATCACTATTCCAACGCTGGGGCTAAAATACTTGTGGCGCGGGGGCGCTGGACTCATAATTTGAAAGCTTTGCATTTTAGTCCCTGTTTTCGCTCCTTTGCGTTCTTTCTTTAAATTTCGTTCAAGTCCCTATAAATAACAATAATGCACATTAATAGCCATCTATTCTCATAAAATAATAAAATATCAATAATAAAAACATGAGAAAATATATGACAAATTTGCCCTTATCAAATTCCCCCAAACTTAAATACTTGCTTGTCCTCAAGCAATACAATAAAACTAAGAGAGAAACAAAGGGTTATACTTGACTCATTTAACAAAATAAAATAAAATATAATAAACTAGTAAGATGATCAAAATCATTGTCTCAAAAGGCTGACGAAATGATACAAATCCTTAAGGTAGACAAATAGCTATTAACAATTCTAATTATCTCCATTTAGTCCCTCATTCTTCCTCATAAATAATCACCATGTGTGTGTGTGCAAGCAGCAAGCAAATAGCGAAAACCATACTTTGATTTACTTTATACTTTAGTTTGTACAGAAAAGATGATGTCTCGGCATTTTATTTGTATAATGACACTTCCATAAGCTTGTCTTTATTACCACTCTCCACTAATGTAGAAAATCACATGTCTAGGGATCTATTTAGGACTTTACTTAGCTTGTAATGTAAGGCTAAGGTCAAGGTGGGATAAAAGGATAAATATATGAAGTTCAATTCACACCATGAACATTTAGATTTTACCTAGAAACCTCTTGATCTTCTTTTCCTTGTATTATCTCTTCCCCCAAACTTATTGTGTTCCCATCCTTCTTTTCAACCTTTTATTTTTCTTAAGTTGGGGGTATTTTATTTTCTCTTTTCTTTTTTTTTTTTTTTTTTTTTTTGAATACCCCCAAACTTAGATTGACAAATACCACCCAAACTTATTTTTCTCATATCACCACAACTTTTTTCTTTTCAAGAGTATTTCTAAGTAAATGCAAAGTTTATGGTGTTACGGGTAAATTTTGGATAAGTAAACTTTAAGTCTTGGGCTTGTAATGTGGTTAAACCAAAGAATGGGTAATTAGGCTCAAAATAGGGTACTAGGGATAAATATACAATAAAAGGTAGGCTAGAAAGGCTCAATCGGTCCAAAGATGGCCTAATGTCATTTCCCTATTCATGTGTTTCCTAGAATTTCGCCTCAAGTAGTAATTAAAGACAAGTTCTAGAGTATCGGTCTTCGAGACTGTGGTGTACTCCCTAAAGCATAAGTATCTCTAAG
The DNA here is from genome assembly GCA_946807835.1 of Ailanthus altissimus. Lineage (NCBI taxonomy): Eukaryota > Viridiplantae > Streptophyta > Magnoliopsida > Sapindales > Simaroubaceae > Ailanthus > Ailanthus altissimus. The sequence continues at coordinate 2,161,565 of OX327709.1, forward strand.
TAATAGGTATAACTATTCATGCTTATAAGGTGCTCAAAAAATGGTGATTATAAATAAGGTCAAATTTGTTCCTAAACTTAAATAATCAAAATTGTCTCAAGTATCTATCATTCCTTAGGGATTTGTAAAAATAAATTCAACCATGTATTCTTTTTCTTATCATAGACAAATGATCATCTTATTAAAACCTAATAAAAATGAATTAACTAAAAAAAAAACTAAGTAACTAAAAAAAAATTAAGTTTTAACCCACAAGAATGACCACTCAAATCACGCAGCAAAATGAACACAAGAAAGTGTTTCCCACCCCCAAACTTAATTTAGACATTGTCCCCAATGTCAAAAAATAAAAAAGTGAAAGTAAGAGACTTCCCTGGTCAATTTTCGCTGCCGCGCTGACTCTCCGTCGCTGGGGCGATGTTCTGGCGCTGCCGCGATAATCTTCTGTCGCTGCAGCGCTGAAGGCAATTTTTGGGACAGATACTGGAATTTGCGCTGGCGCGATTCTGTGTGTACCGCGGGGGCGGTGGTGTCTTGATTTTTCTGTCGCTGCCGCGCCATGTTATTCCGCTGGAGCGCTGAACCCCCTTTTTTTTTTTTTTTTTTTTAAGATGCTAAAAAAAATAAAAAAATTGATAATAATAATAATAATACTTTCCTTGGGTTGCCTCCCAAGTAGCGCTTGATTTAACGTCATCGGCTTGACGAGGCTTCATATTCTCTTATGGTGGATCAAAGATGCAGGTGGAAGCATTTGTGTGAGTGATCTTGCTGGCTTTCTTCTTTTTAGGCTTCCATATTTTTGCAATTAAACCTCGGGCAGTATCTTTTGCTGCATTCTCCTTATGTCTCTCCGGAAAGACTTTAATCTTAGACCGGGGAGATGGTTCTTCCTTTTCTTTCTCTTTGCTTGCTTCGTCGCGATGCTGCTTTTTTTTCTTCTCTCTTGCCTTCCTATGCTTCAATGCTCTTTTTCGGATGTGAGGATCCAATGTCTCCATATCTTTAATTTTCTTAACGCTTGGATGCACCACATTAATGCAAAAACAGTCTTCATTTTCAGCTGGTAATTTGATCTCCTTGAAGACCTTAAAAGTGACTGTATCCTCTTGTACTCTCATGGTCAACTCCCCTTTTTGCACATCAATAATTGTTCTTCCAGTGGCTAGGAAGGGTCTTCCAAGGATGATTGGGATCTCCTTGTCTTCTTCCATATCCAAAACAATGAAATCGGCAGGGAAGATGAATTTATCGACCTTAACCAACACATCTTCAATTAATCCCTTAGGATAGGTGAGAGAACGATCTGCTAACTGAAGTGTGATATTTGTTGGTTTTGCTTCTTTCAGTCCCAACTTTTTATACACGGACAATGGCATAAGATTGATGCTAGCTCCCAGATCACAAAGTGCTTTCCCAAAATCATAATTCCCAATTGAGCATGGTATAGTGAAACTCCCAGGATCTTTGAGCTTTGGAGGTAGCTTCTTTAGAAGGATGGCGCTACACTCTTCTGTCAGGGCCACAGTCTCGAAGTCATCTATTCTTCTCTTCTTTGATAGGATTTCCTTCATAAATTTCACATAGCTCGGCATTTGTTCCAGTGCATCTGCAAAAGGAAGATTAATATGTAATTTCTTAAAAACATCAAGAAATTTTGAAAATTGCTTATCTAGTTTCTTTGTTTGCAGCCTCTGAGGAAATGGAGGTGGTGGAGTGAATGACTGCGTAGGTTGCTTCTGCGGATTGCTACTGGTATCTTCTGCTGCATTTTCACTTTTCTGTTCTTGTACTTGAATACCAGATTCTATGCTTTTCTGCGTTTCAGCACTTTTCTCTTGACTTCTTAGCTGTTGTAATCTCTGAGGAAATGGTATAGGTGGTCTATATGGTTGCACATCTTCTTGCTGGACCACTGGTTCTTTTTCCTTCTCTATCATTTCCGAAAGCTGTGGTTGAGGAGTGTTATCATGTAAGACTTTACCACTTCTTAGGGAGATGGCTTGGCACTGTTCTATGCTTCCTTTTGGATTGACTTCAGTGTTGCTTGGTAGAGTTCCTTGAGGGCGATTGTTTATTGCTGTTGCGAGCTGCCCTACTTGATTTTCCAAGGCTCTAAGTGAAGTTGCTTGACTTTGAAAGAGTGCATCTGTTTTCTTCATGTATTGCAGGAGCATGTCTTCAATGTCTGGTTTCTTCTCTTGCTGAATTTGCGTTTGGAAGCCAGGAGGAGCTTTGGAATACTGTCCTTGATTATTGTTGCTCCATGAGAAGTTGGGGTGATTTCTCCATCCGGGATTGTAGAAATTTGAATTGGGGTTGTTGCGGTTGAAGTCCCCTACATATTGAGCAGTCTCCATGCATTGTCCATTAGCATGATTTCCTCCACAGAAATCGCAAGTGATAGGTTGACTCTTGATGGCATTAACTCCCAAGTTGCTTAATTGTTTGGTCAAAAGGTTGACTTGAGCAGATAATGTGGTCAAAGTGTCTACTTCATGTAATCCAGCAATCTTTCTTGTGGTTGACCTTTCAGTGGGCCATTGATAGGCATTGGATGCCATCTCATCTAGTAGATCATAAGCTTCATCGGTGGATTTATTCATAAGTGCTCCTCCAGCTGCAGCATCTACTATTGTTCTGAATTGACCGGCTAATCCATTGTAGAATGTTTGTACAAGCAACCACTTTGGAACTCCATGATGAGGACATTTTCTTTGCATATCCTTGTATCTCTCCCATGCCTCATAAAGAGATTCTCCATCTAGTTGTAAGAATGATGTGATGTCGTTCCTCATCTTGGCAGTTTTAGCAGGTGGAAAGAATTTGGCGAGGAACTTTTGTGCAAGATCATCCCATGTAGCTATAGATCCAGATGGAAGTGATAACAACCAGCTCTTTGCCTTGTCTCTTAAGGAAAAGGGAAATAATCTTAGACGGATTGCATCATCGGACACCCCATTGTACTTGAATGTATCACATATCTCCAAGAAGTTGATGATGTGCATGTTTGGATCGTCATTGGGTAGTCCACTAAATTGTACCGAATCCTTGAGCATTTGAATCGTGCTTGGCTTGATCTCAAAGTTGTTAGCTTGAACAGTTGGTCTTTGAATGCTTGAATGGATTCCATTAACTAGGGGAACAGCATATTCCCTTAGTGGTCTTCCTTCATTGTTGGGCGTAATTGGTACTTGGTCTTCCATGGTGTTGACTTGATTTTGCTCTCTTCTAATTCTTCTTAAAGTTCTTTCAATTTCTGAATCAAAAGCAATCAAGTCCTCACTCTTCGATCTTCGCATGTACCTCGTAACAAAGAAAGTAAAACTAAATTAAAAAATAAAAATAAAAAAAATTCTGAACTAAAAACTAGAAAGATTGGTATTAATATTGGTGAAAAAGTAGATAATTATCCCCGGCAACGGCGCCAAAAACTTGATGCGATATTTCTATATCATTAATTAAGTGCAAGTATACACTATCGTATGCAAGTAATAAAGAGACTAATTAGTCGGATGTCGAACCCACAAGGATAATTCTTTCTTTTTAACCAATTACTAAAATTATATCTTCCTAATAATTATTCAGAAAAATAAAAATTTAAGAATTAATGTTAGAAATATAAAAGCAAAACACAATGCAATGAGATTTAAAGATAGCAATGTAGAGAAAACCTAGGATTAATATTATCCCTCAATATGTTTCTAATGATTAATCCTCTAATATTTAACTCACTTAGTCTTTATTATTGATCAAGACACTAATGTATTCACAAGCCTCTTCCAAGGTCATGCAAGTATACCTTAATTTACCAAATACCTATATTCCTATGGTACTTGTAATAAATTAAGATTCATTAAGATTAGGTCTTATTGATCATACATGCCAATTAGGTATATTCCTATCCTAAGTTGAAACTTGCATATGCAACATTGAATGTTACTCTACAATCATGCATCAAATTACCTAGGTCTAAATATATTGATTCCTCTTCCGAGTTTATCAAAATATTACCAATTCATTCACCATATATTGGCCAGATATATTGAAGCATTAAACACAAGTAATTTAAATAATAAAAGACTAAGTTTATTAAATACTAAAAAGATATGGCAATTAAGCACACATATTGAGTTCAAATATTAACCCTAGAAAACAAGTTAGCTCATGGCTACAAGAGAACAGCAGTAAAAATAATTATAAATCATGATACAATTATTAGCAAACCGATATAGACGTCGAATTGCTCTTAATTGCGCTGCCTAGAAACTCTTGATGCCGAAGAACGTCTTGTATCTCTCTCTAAAGATGCTTCAATTAAGCTCCTATTGCTCTCCAAGACTCGTGCTCTGTATTCTTGGTGTTCTTGGGTCGTCTTGGATTGATTCTTGAAGGCTGGGAACGAGTGGCTTTATATAGGGATTGATATGAGCTTGAAAATCTCAATTCTCGTCGGACTAGGACTCGCACTACCGCTGGCGCGCTATGCATTTGTCGCTGGGGCGACGCGTGAAAAAGCCTTCACCGCTGGAGCGGTGGGATCTTGGCGCTGGGGCGCTGCATGAAAACGGCTTCACCGCTGGCGCGGTATGTTGATAGCGCTGGGGCGCTGGAACGTCGCTGGCGCGGTGTCTCTTCATCGCTGGAGCTCCAGACGCGACTTAAACAGGTCGTTTTTCTAATTTCGATCACTATTCCAACGCTGGGGCTAAAATACTTGTGGCGCGGGGGCGCTGGACTCATAATTTGAAAGCTTTGCATTTTAGTCCCTGTTTTCGCTCCTTTGCGTTCTTTCTTTAAATTTCGTTCAAGTCCCTATAAATAACAATAATGCACATTAATAGCCATCTATTCTCATAAAATAATAAAATATCAATAATAAAAACATGAGAAAATATATGACAAATTTGCCCTTATCAATGAACCCTACTCCTATTCTAAGGCTAGTGCTAACCCTGTTTGGCAGCAAGTAATGACAGAAGAATTGCAAGCTCTTGAGAAATCACATATTTGGGCTTTTGTTACTCTTCCATCTAATAAAACTGTCATTGGTTGCAAATGGGTGTACAAGATTAAGACAAAGTTTGATGGGTCCATTGAAGGATATAAAGATCGTCTTGTTGCAAAAGGCTTTACTTAGGAATATGGAATTAATTATGAAGAAACCTTTGCCCCTGTTGCTTGCCTTACTTCTGTTCAGAGTTTGTTAGTTGTTGCTGCAGTTAATGGTTAGACATTATTTTAGATAGATGTGAAATATTCATTTATTAATAGTGATCTTTCTGAAGAAGTCTATATGAAGCCTCCTCCTGGTTATCCACATCCTCCAAGTATGGTTTGCAAACTTCGTCGAGCTTTATACAGTCTTAAACAAGCTTCTCGTGCTTGGTTTATAAAATTCAATAGCACTATTTCTCAATGGTTTTTAGTCTAACTCTTATGACTCAAACTTTTTCATTCGCAAAACAGATTGTGGTTATGTTCTACTGTTTTTTCATGTTGATGACATGATTATCATGGGTGATGATCTTATTAGTATTTATACTCTCAAGGACTTTCTTCAGCAACATTTCAAAATGAAAGATCTTGGCACCCTTAGTTATTTCCTTGGCCTTGAAGTACTGTCCAATTCTACTGGGTATTATCTCTCACAGGCTAAATATGCATAAGATATACTTGCTAAAGCTAGCTTGAGTAACAGTAAGACTGACTCTACTTCTCTAGAGCCTAATACCAAACTCTAATATTTTGATGTTACTCTCCTCAGTGATGCCACCCATTATTGTCAGCTGGTTGGTAGTTTGATCTATCTCACTGTTACTTACCCAGACATGGCTCATGCTGTTCATATTGTCAGTCAGTTTATGATCGCTCTTCATACTTCTCATTATGCTGCAGTTCTTTATATCCTACATTATCTCAAAGGTACACTTTTTCATACCTTTCATTTTTCAGCTTATTGTCTTATCGTGTTACAAGCTTATGCCGATATGGATTGGGCAGGTAGTCTTACAGATAGACGATCAACTACTAGATTCTCTATTTTCTTGGGTGATTTTCTTCTTTCATGAAAAAGTAAGAGTAGACAGCTATTGCTTACTCTAGTACCGAGGTTAAGTACCGTGCTCTTACTGATACTATCTAAGAGATTGTTTGGCTCTGTTTGCTTCTTGAAGATATGTGTATTTCTCACATTAGAGCTACACCTCTTTATTGTGATAATCAAAGTGCTATTCAAATTGCTCACAATGATATTTTTCATGAGTGGACTAAGGACATTGAAACAGATTGTCACTTTGTTCGGCAACATGTTTCTTAGGGAACGGTTACACTCTACTTCATCTCTTCTGAAGATCAACCTGCTGATATCTTTACCAAATCTCCACTTCTTGGTTGTTTTTAAACTCTAGTTTGCCAAATCATGTTTGCTTCTACTCCACCATCTTGAGTTTAAAGAATAGGGGAGAGAGGGTTAGAGGGAGGGTATGGATGTATATGATATTGTATTATTAATATATTTGATATAATATCAATTATATTAATAATATAAAATTCCTACCTTTTATAACATGTAATTATTTTCTTTAATGTATAGTGTTATTTTTCTATTTTGTAATAGGCTAAAGTCTATATAAAGGCTCTTATTGTACACTTTTTATTTACAATGAAATATACTTTCTTAGGGAACTGTTACGCTTCACTCCATCTCTTCTGAAGATCAACTTGCTGATATCTTTACCAAATCTCCACTTCTTAGTTGTTTTCAAACTCTAGTTTTTCAAATCAAGTTTGCTTTTACTCCACCATCTTGAGTTTGAAGAAGGGGGGAGAGGGGGTTGGAGGAAGGGTATTAATGTGTGTGATATTGTATTATTAATATATTTGATATAATATCAATTATATTAATAATATAAAATTCCTACTTTTTATAACATGTAATTATTTTCTTTCATGTATAATGTTATTTTTCTATTTTGTAATAGGCTAAAGCCTATATAAAGGCTTCCATTGTATACTTTTTATTTACAATGAAATGTACTTCTCTTTATATTTCTCACATCTAAAATAACCAGTCCCAAATTTTTTGAATTAAATGTACACATCTCTATCTCATCATATATATTTGTCTTTTATATGTGCAGAACAAAAATTTTCAAAAAGCAAAACACCTATACACATGATCCAAAACTTTTATTTTTGTATAGACAGGTCCCAAAATCTCGAATCACATCTTTATATCTAAAGAGGGAGGTTATCGTCTAGTGCTTTCAAAACTATTTCTTTTATACAACATATAAGCTTATAACATTTTATTATATCATACCTCATACTCTTTAAAAATAATTACTATTGATATAGGTAAAATATAATCTCAACTATAAACATATCAAGAGATGAATCTATAGTATATATGTTTTCTTTATAACATAAAATAAACTATTTCATGAAGTATAACAATAATTCAAGATAAGTGGTCATCAAGGAAAATGTGTTATTTACTATTAAAAGCATGATCATCATACTTTAAATATATATATATATATTTTAAAAAACCATGAATTAAAATAATAAATATTGTACATGTATCCACTCACAAAATATTGATCCCCAAATTTGTTAAACATCCACATTTTCAAGTTAATTCATAGTTGAGACTTGTCTAACCATAGAATCAATGCAGATATTATGTTCATTGACCTACATCATAAAGCAGATCTCCTCGGGGTCCTAAAATGATATTAATTATAACTTAACCCAATAAATAAATAGAAACTAGATTATGGTGATAATCTAAAACTTAAGGTTTTCCAAGTCCTTTCAATTTCGATCATTATTATTCAACCGATTTCTCTTATTGGTCAAATGATATTCATTTAACACAAAATCAGAATATATCATTTTTGATAGATAACTAATTATTAAATGAAGGCAATTAGATTTTATCTTCTTCAAAATTCATGTTATAATCACTCTTAAAATTGAGTCATTAACCTAATAAAATATGATCATTCACTGAGTAGTCGTCTCTAAATTTTATAAAATCACATACTTATTAAAAAATTATGAAAGTATCTCAGAATTACTCATGACATATAACTTAATCTAAAATAAATTATTCAAGGCTAAATTAATTAAGAACGTATTTTAAAATAATTTTATTTAAACTTTTTTTGATCTATCAAATAAAATCCCACACTACAGTTATGCATTATAGAAAATTATAACAATTCAAATATAATGAATTAAATTCTCAAATGTAGATATGTAATATTAGATATATCACAATATCATTTTTTATAAACTTGTGATTTTATAAGATCATTTGATAGGTTAAGATCAACTTGTTATTTGGTCATACTAAAGAAACCATTGATTCTCAAAATTTTAGGATTATTTTTAAAATAATAGTACAAATCGAGTTTATAGAGTTTTCAAACAATTCAAAGTTCTAAATACTTTTTAAGATGTTTACTTTCATGGATTAAAATCCCAAAACTAAAATTGAAAGAAAAGTTTAAAAATTTACGGATAAGCCATTGCCATGAAAAAAACTAGCAGATCTATTATGATTTTTTTTCTCTAATCTACATAATTATTTTTAATCTCAAGTAGATCCAAAAAAATCATAATCAAATTCTCAAATCAATATACTCCATTAAAAAATTATAATAGAAATCACACAAGAACGCCGAAGATTAGAGAAAGGCCATGAAAATACCTCTTTAAGAGGATTAAACTATCAAAATACTCTCTTCTTTTCCTTCTTTTTCACTCTCGTTCCCGTTTTGGGCATGTCTCAAAGGGGATTGGTCAGCTACTATGTCTAAGGTTGCAACAAAGAGGGATATATATAATAATTTCCATATATTATTTAGCTCTTTATCAAATATTATCAATAATATCCATAATTATTAATTTTCTCAAATCAACCCCTAGTTCTTTTCTTAGTGTTTCAATTGAGTCCTAAGTGGAATGGATCTAAAATCTAACAAAGTATGTAATACAAAAGATTAGATAATAGTTTTTAGAAATATAACATTCACCACATAAGTATAAACATAAAATTTTCACTTGCTACGATTATATAATCATTATAACACACCTCCTTGAAAAGGGGTGACGAATTATTTCAAAATCACATGTCAACCACCGTATAGGACCAACACTACCACCTGAGCATGCCATTTAAACCTTAAAAAATTTTCGGTGATCACAAATTATAAATATCTATGCCATGTAAGAAATTGAAGTAAAAGAATTCCGTCCCGAGAAAAAAAGACAGCACCGGTTAAACTTTGAAATAATATCATCTCCATAAATTTAAGAATATTAAATTAAAGTGATGGTGGGGTTAGTTTATTGAAGGCTGAATTTGTGCTTAGGTTGGGTTATTAAAGGCTGGCGGTGTTGAGCAATTGATTGTAGAGAAAGAGAAGGGAAGAGAAAAAGATGTGATAAGAAAGAGAAAGGAAACAAAACACTTTTTATGAAAATAAAAATAAAAATAAAGATAGAAAAAGTTACACTAAATTATTCAATTTAATTTTTAGTGTATACATGTCACCTTTTAATTTGAAATTAAGTTTATTTTATGCTGAAAAATATTTTTGCCCTCAAAAAGTGCATTTTAAAAGCCAATGTTACAACGACATAAATTAATTGAGATATTTAAAAAAGTATAGAGATAATTCAAGAATAAACCTACAATTTCTCAAAAGAAAAATTTTAAAACAAATCCAAGCTCTATTCATGTTGTATTTTGCTTTGCCCCAAACTTCAATCTTCTAAATCACAAGCACAAATCCTGTTATCTTCCTACTTGTTGCTTCACACATTAGGTCTCCAATTTTAATTCTTAGAGGTTTACATAGGAAGGTTCTAATGGGACCATCAAATAAATTTTCATTGTCATTATCACTGTTATCATTACGATTGATCAATTTCAAAACATAACAGCGCATGTGTTATAATATTATAAGATGGATGTACTACAAATAACGTGGTAGTAATGTTTAATCTGATATAATTTTCAGATCTCTATCTTGTTAGGTGTAAGTTGTTCTGATTTCTTTCTTATACCAAATAGCAAACTATCTTTTAGTCTAACCCTGGCATTACAGCAACGAGGACCTTTTGCAGTTTTGCCCTTCTCTATTTGGCCCTTCGAAAAACCGATGTTAGAGGAAGCAGGGAGGAAACTAATTTTTATTATGGATAGTCATAAACTAATAAGATAAATTTTAATTTTGAATTGTAAACTAATGAAGAATCAACAATAAAGTTTATCATGTGAAAATTGTGACAGGAATAAGCAAAACAAAAAACTATAAGTAAGGAACAGTTCATGCGGTGGATATTTTTTATAGATACTATTTACATGGGTACTAATCATGTGGTAACTTTGTTAGGATTTATGTTTACATGCCATCTCTATTTGTATAAATATTTATTTTATAATATTTATACAATGAATATTTTATAAAATCGCTAATTTCATAGATACTATTCACATGGGTACTAATCATGTGGTAACTTTGTTAGGGTTTGTGTTTACATGCCATCTTTATTTGTATGAATATTTATTTTGTAATATTTATACAATGAATATTTTATGAAATCGCTAATAACCTTTATCAAAAGATAATTAAGTTTGTAACACTATAGACATTGTATGATCTGATGGAGTTCAGATATAGTTTAAAGGAGCTTAGACCAGGGCTAAGAGTTAGTAATGTTGATAGTTATAAATGCTAAGAGTTAGTACTACTAAGAGTTATCAGGTTATAAGAGTTAACGAGATCTAAAGAGTTAGAACCTTATTTATAATGCGACAATGACCTGAGAGTCTACTTGTAATGACATAGTTACAAAGAGTTGTAATAGATATTAAGAAATGTCATTATGTAAGTATGTTCTCAAATATAGAGTTCTTGATCTATGTTTACCAATGCGGGTATATCGGTGAATCACTATTATATAGATTAGTGTATATCTATATCTGTATTGTACAGATGATTATTTTTAGTTAACCATGAGCTTGGTGGAAGCTCATATAGACATACAGGTATTCAGTTAGGATTGGATACTGAACAGACTCAAGAGGACCTCAATAAATATCCTATGAATTCGTCAAAGGAAGGTCCTCTTGAGTTAAGTAGTATTTGTGGTCCTTCGATCTGAGCACCACGGTGGGCTTGTGGGAGATCCACCATACTTTGGTTCCACGTATGTCAGAGACCTTTCATGGTCTAACTGCTACATGTCACCAAGTGTAGTTCGATAATCATGGAGTTTGGTGTGCGTAGATATGGGATCGGCCAGCTCATATAGATAGGTTGTATATCCGATGCTTCTAGATTGTATATTATGAAGTCTTATGATTGTAAACAATGAACCTGGGAAAAGAGATTCCACAAGGTTGAACAATATAACAAAAGAGTTTGCATATATTGTTCATTAAGATACAAATCTGAGGATAAGTTCACAGATGAGATTATCGGAATTTGACAGTGATGATCTATATCCCGCCTATCTAGGAAATAATGAGGGAATGATTACACGAATATGTAGTAACCTCAACATGTATGGTATAACGCGCTAATTTGTAATATTTGTAACGTGTGCGTGAGGCATCAATCACGGACTTATGGAATAGTTTTATGTGACGAATATAAAATGTACTCTTTGAGCACTTGGACAGTGTACCGTATTAAATAGTTTAATACAGTTAAACCAGCAATTTACTATGGTTAAGTTAACTAAAGTATATGATTAAATGGTGGGACCCATTTTAGGTTAACTTGGTAACCTAGTAAGGACATAAATGTAATTTCACTTAATGATTATTTACTTGTTAAATAATTAAAATAAATAAATATTTATTTAATAGTTAAATAAATATTTATTTAATAGTTAAATAAATAATTTAATTTAACTATGGTTAAGAGTTAACCATATGGTCAAGAGTTAACCATATGGTCAAGTTAAGTTAACCTTATTTAATGGTTAAGTAAAGATTAACCTAACTATGATTAAATTAGTTTACTATGATTAAAATATTTAAATGTTCATTTAACCTAACTAGGGTTAAGAGTTAACTATGGTTAAGTTAAATTAAATGTAAATTAAAATTAAGTGAAATTAATTGAAATTAAATTCATTTGTATATATTAGCCAAATGTAATTAAAATTAAAGAGAGTTGTTAATTTTCATTTTGTTAAGAAATTGGCCAGCCATAACAAAGAGAGAGAAAAGAAAAATTATTTTCTTAATTTTGGATTTAATTGTTGAATTCATAATTTTCTTTTATAAGGCATTAAAACCAATTAAGCAAAATAGGTTTTTGATTAATTGATTAAGTGTTAATCAAAGAAAAATTAAGCACATAAGTTTAATTTGTTAAACTTTTACTGGATCAAATACTGTCATTCTAGATAATCAATTCCACCATTGTTGATTACTAGAATTGATCAAAGATTGCATTTCGGTGGACTTCAACAATATTGATCCAAAGGATTCAAGGGTTATTTCTCAATTTTGTTTTTTTGTTAATTTGATTAATATGTAATAATTGTGTTTATTGTAAAATTTTATGCTTTCGCTCTATGTATATATATATATATATATATATATATATATATATATATATATATGAGATATGTATATTTTGTTGTGTTTAAACACATATCCCATATGCAAACATCCTAAATATATCAACACCCAACAAACTTATGGGCATTTCCTATTTTAGGTCAACTGACTTTTGTAAGTGGACTTGGAAATCTACAAGTAAGAATTTTTATTCTAAATTGGTTTAGGGTTTGCATAGGCATCCAAAGCTTATATAAAGGCTATATAATGGCTTGTAAACATATTACAACATATCACAACAATTATAATACAAACACAAGAGAGAGAACCCTAATCTACAAGAGAGATCAATTGTAAGGCCTTTATGAGTGCAATTGAGAGTGTTCTTTGTGAAACTTGAGTTATTTATTGTTAAAGGCATACTTTATGAGTGCCTTGTGATTTATTTATAAAAGAAGTGAGATCTTAATCTGTCATAGACGTAGGCAAGTTACCGAACCACGTACATTTTTGTGTGCTTTCTCTTACTAATTCTCGATTGCTTATTGCTACATCATATTACTTGGGATTATTGCTTCCGCTTCAACAAATTGTTTAGAGCCTGATTCTTAGCAGACATGGCCACACCTAAGTATGATATAAAAAAATTTAACGGGCTGAATAATTTTAATCTGTAAAAGATAAAGATGACAGTATTATTGGTGAGCTAACGGTTAGGCTCGGCACTAGAGGAGACTATAGCAACATCTAATAGGGAAGAAAAGACACCAGATTCATCTAGGGTTGAAACAAAAAGAAAGAAAATTCAGGAAAGGTCTCACAACATAATCTTTTATCATTGAGCGATGAAGTATTAAGGAAAGTGACAGATAAGAAGAAAGTGATTGATTTTTGGAAGAAGCTTAACTATCTTTATATGCGAAAGTTATTAGCCAACAGATTGCATATAAAAGTAAAAGCTGTATCAGCTATTTATGTTTGAGGGGATGCTAATAAAGACCACATAGATATATTTAACAAGATCATCATTGATCTTGAAGTTATCAATGTAAGGATAGAGAATAAAGGCAAGGCGATCATTTTGTTGAGTTCACTTCTGAGAAGCTATGAGCACTACATTGATACATTTTTTTTACAGTAGAGAGAGTTTAATAATGAGTGATGTAAAATTATCATTAAACTTACAACAATTGGAACGATAGATAGAGGCTAATATAGAAGACTTATCTACAAAACGAAGCGCCTCACATAGAGATGAAAAAAAGAATGGCTCGAGATCAATGTCCAGGGGTATTCATAGGAAGTGTTATTACTCTAAGATAGATGGGCACTTTATAAAGGATTATTTAGAAAAGAAAGCCAAAGATAAGAAGACAGATGCTTTGCTTGCTTATGATGATTGCTACAACAGCGCAAAGAATTTAACCGTACTGATGATAAAAATTCTAAACAATGGTTCTAGATTCTTGTTGCACTTTTCACATGTGCCTATATAACTCTTGGTTTGTCAATTTCTAGCTCATTAGTAGTAGTAAGGTATTAATGAGTAATGACGTAACGTGTAAGGTGATGAAAATTAGTAGTATTAGACATAAGTTACATGATAAATGAGTGAGACATTTGTTAGATGTTAGGTATGTTCTCGACTTTAATAAGAACTTGATCTTACTAGGTATGCTAAACTAGAATGGGTGTTCCATTAACATTGACAGAGGAATTTTGAGAGTATTGAGGGGTTCTATGTGTCATGCCCCAAAAGTTCTTAAATAATTACTTGAATACTTGGCGCGCGAAAATACTACTTAAGGCTGTGCGGGTTCAAGAAAAGTCTGTAACACATGGTTATAATGAGAGGTGAGAAGCATAAAGGAGATATGTATTGAAGGGAGAGGTAATAAATGGTTTTGCAACATTCTTTATGGTTGATGAAAATATACAAAACAAGTTGTGGCATCTTAGATTAGCAAACTAGGTAAGAAGAACCTAAAGAGTTATTTAGTCAAAAGGTGTTTGGTGAAGATAAGTTTCAACCACTTTAGTTTTGTGAGCATTGTGTACTAGAGAAAACACATAGAGTGAGGTTTAGTACCAGAGAGCACAGAACTAAAGGACCTTTGACTATAAACACTCAGATCTTTGGAGACTAAGACAGATAATAACCTATGGTGGGGCTAGATATTTCCTCACTTTAGTAGATGACAATTCGAGAAAATTATGGGATTATATATTGAAGAACAAGGAGCAAGTGTTTGAAGCATTCAAAATTTGAAAGGTCTTTGTTGAGAATCAAGCTGGCAAGAGAATTAAAAGTCCAAGAACTAACAATGACATCGATTTTTGTAAAAGGGAGTTTGATGGATTTTTTGTTAAGTATAGAATTACAAGGAATAAAACTATGAGATCAACATCGTAGTAGATCAACACAACTGCTTACTTGATCAATAAGACTCTTTTATCGGTGATATATTTTAAGACCCCAAAAGAGAAATGGTCTGGCAGTCCTCCCAAGTGTGACCATCTCAAAATATTTAGCTACCAAGCTTTCGTGCACGTGAAGCAAAGGGAATTAGATCCTAAAGCTACGAAGGGAATATTCATAGGGTATTCCGAAGGTGTGAAAGGATACAAAGTGTAGTACAAAGAGTTAAAACCACTAAAGAGTATCATAGGTCATGATGTGACATTCGATGAGACAAAAATGCTGAAAGCTCTTCAAGAAGATGAAAAAGAAGAATATATGTCTAAATAAGCTTCAGCACTCGAATCAGTTGAAGATGAAGTAGAGCCTAAGTATAGAATTGATATACCGTCACAGATCAATACTTCAGCAAAGCAATCATTGATGTGAGCTAAGAATACCGGCGTGTCCCTACAGTAAGACTAAAACTCATGAGTAAGAACTTGAAGAGTACTAGTTAGCCAGAGATAGGCTAAGGAGAATAATAAAATCCACCAATTAGGTATGCATAAGCAAATTTAATTGCTTATACTTTAAGTTCTGCTCACACTCTTAAGTTTGATGAGCTTAAGACATACAATAAGACAATGAAGAGTGAGAATAGAGATAAATAGCAGTAGGCTATGGAAGAAGATATTAGTTCTCTTAGGAAGAATAATACATGGATATTGATGGATAGAGCTCAAAAGAAACTAGTTGAGTGCAAGTGGGTATATAATGTTAAGAAGGGGATACCAAGGGTAAAGCCTACAAGGTTTAAGGCTAGACTTATTGTTAGGGTTTGTGTTTACGTGCCATCCTGTTTGTATGAATATTTATTTTGTAATATTTATACAATGAATATTTTATTAAATCGCTAATAACATTTATTAAATGGTAAAAAGGCTTGTAACACTATAGATATTATATGATCTGAAGGAGTTTAGATCTAGTTTAAAGGAGTTTAGACCATGGCTAGGAGTTAGCAACACTGAGAGTTATAAATGCTAAGAGTTCACACTGTTAAGAGTTAGTTGGTTATAAGAGTCAGCGAGATTTAAAGAGTTAGAACCTTATGTATAATGAGATAAAGACATGAGAGTTTACTTGTAATGACATAGTTGAAAAGAGTTGCAATAGATGCTAGGAAATGTCATTATGTAAGTATGTTCTCAAATATAGAGTTTCTGATTTATATTCACTAATACAGGTCTATCGCTGAATTACTATTATATAGATTAGTGTATGTCTATATTTGTATTGTACAAATGATTATTCTTACTTAACCATGAGTTTAGTGGAAGCTCGTATAGATCTGCAGGTATTCAGTTAGGAATGGATACTGAACAGACTCATGAGGACCCTAATAGATATCCTATGAATCCATTAAAGGAAGGTCAGCTTGAGTTGAGTAGTATTCATGGTCCTTCAACCTGAGTGCCATGGTGGGCTTGTGGGAGATCCACTATACTTTGGTTCCATGTATGTTAGAGACCTTTCATGGTCGAACTGCTACATGTCGCTGGGTATGTGTAGTAACCATTTATCCACAATCAGAAAGAATAAATATTTGTTTTTGTATATATTCATATTTTATTTTTATATAGATGATATTTGATTTATGTATTGTTATTAGTAGTGTTTGTATAGATTAAGGACCTACTATTAATATTGACTTTATTTGCAAGACTTTAGATTTATTTTAGGGACTAAATTATAATACCTTGAAAGTTTTGGGAGCTAATTCATAAATATTAAAAATTAGCCTTTTAGTATAAAAATACACTTTTGAAACTCTAATTCACTCATTTTTGATCGAGCCACCTCTTTTAGAGTGAGAAAATAGAGAGAAAGAAAAGGGAGAGAAAGAGAAGAAAAAGAAGATAAAAAAGAAGAAAGTTGGAATTTAAGCTTTAAAAGGTATATTATAACCCTTTCTTAGTTTTTTTTGTGTTAATTTAGTTAATTCCTTTAAGTTTTTATTTTGGAAATATATACAATTGAGTATTTGATGTGAATTTCGTAAGATATTGTGAGAATTGATGATGATCTATGTAGATAGCTTGATAAATCATGATGAATTGTAAAATTTCTACTTGATAGTCTCTTGATCCAAGAATTTTATAAATTGTTGTGCTTCGATTCTGGTTTTGTATTTTGAGCATATGAAATTAGATATTTTCAGAATCAATTGTGACTTTAAATTGATTGACAATTCGAGAAATTGAATTTGTAGTGAATTTATCAAAATGACCATGAAATTCTGAAAATTTCCTGTGTTAATAGTATAATACAGTGAAAAATAATTTTTCATCTACTGAATGATCTTTAAAAATTACTAATTTCTGAAATATGATAAATTTATATGTCTAATATGATATATTCAAAATTAAGAATTTAGATTATTGTGGTTAAATTGTTATGATTTTCTAAAAAGTGTCAGCTCATTGCAGTATATGATTAATAGATTTTTAAAGCTATAGAATAAAATAGTTTTAAAATACTTTTGGCAGTGATTTTGAAGTGACATATTTATCATGGATTGAGATATGTGTTAAGAGTAATTCTGTAGTATGTTTATAATTTTTGATTTAGTATATAATTTTATAAAATTGGGAGATTGAATACTGTTCAGTAAATATTTTGATCCTGTCAGATTAATAGTTTGGATTTGATGGTGTTTATGTAATGGATTGTGTATGAATTATGATATAATATTCATATATAAGAAGGATATATGAGTCAAAAATGATATATTCTGATTTTGGAGTAATTGGACATCATTTGATATATAAGAAAATTTTGTTAAGTGTAAGTGGTTTGAATGACAAGTTTTGAGAAATCAAGTAATTAGACCAATTCAATGTGATAACTACAATATGTATAGTTTATAAGCTATTTAAAGTGTTTTATGTGAATTGTGAGGCTTATAAAAGGATTAATCTCCATTGATAGGTTAAGGAGAATTAAGCCTTGTACCCAAAAGTGCTAAGAGGTAAGTATACTAGACTTTTTACTGAAATCATAATAAACATGGTAATTGTTATGTATGATTTTGTAAATGTGGTTAGGAATATGTTTATGTTATGTCAAAGTATATTTTGATATGAAATGTGAACACATGTGTTTATGAATTTGAGCATAGACATACATGACATATATGTGTTTTTGAAAATGAGTTTTCAAAAAGAAATGTGTTTAACAAAGAGAGCTTTTGAAGTGTAATATGTCCATGAGAAACATTTTGTGTTTTGAGGATGCTTGAACTCACTGTTGACTTAGTATGCATTTTATGTGATTTGTAGAGCCTTTATGTGTGATCTTTCCTTCTAGATTGATATGTGTTATGTGTTCTATATGTAGGAAGGATCCTATTGGTACCTAAAGAAAGATTGAGTCATCACATTCGTGTGGTGGCGTATTGGTGCATGTGAGAGGACTCACCGATGATCAGGATGAGGGTTTGACTTTTACCTTCGGGTATGAGCATTATATATGTGTAATTTAAAACCTCACTTGTACTATTCCTCTCATACGGTATGTCACCTACGAGTGACATTTGGCTCATTATGTGATATGTGATATGGAAGTCCTACTAAGTAGTAATTGAGTTATGATATTCCTATTATATGTTTTGAAAGAATGTATAAGCGCTTACCTGACATGTGATTTAATAAGATTTTGATTTTGATTTATTAAAGCATATCATACACATGCATTGTGTACATATATGTATTTGTATTTGATATATGAAAAACTAGTATGTTTACTGAGTTTTATACTTATTATAATTTATTGTGATTTCAGGTAAATAAGGTACATGTGTGCTTAGCGGATTTAGCAAGACTTCTGCTGTTTCTTGGGTTTCCTAAGTTGTTAGTTTGCTGAGTGTTTCATTTGCGGATACGTGAGTTAAGATATTTGATTTGTCCCTATTGAATAAATACTTATGTATTATTAATTAAGTGTGATTATGGGTTAATTTTAAGTAAGAATTTGCAATGAATATATTCTGGGCTTTCAGTAACAAAGTTGCTACTAGTGACGTAGTAGAGTGTTAATCTCTGAGAAAACTCTACATATCTCCGGTTTACTAATTGTCCCAGTCATAATTCAATTGCGATAATTATGAAAAATTGAAATGATTGTTTAAATATTATCAATAAATATTTATGTTTATAATTTTAAATATGAGACCAACCTGTAAACAAGAATTTAGGAATATACTAGAAAAATTAAGATTGTATGTGTGCTTATTATTGAATGAGTGTAAGTTATGTCGTGTGTTAAATCTTTTGGGTTTAGGGCGTGACAGTGTGGTTCGATGCTCTTGGAGTTCGTTGTGCGTTGATACGGGATCAACCAGTTCACATAGGTGGGTTATATATCCGATCCTTTTAGATTGCATCTTATAAAATCTTATGGCCGTAAGCAATGAATCTGGGAAAAGAGATTTTACAAGGTTGAACAATATAACAATAGAGTTTGCGTATATTGTTCATTAAGATACGAATTTGGAGATAAGTTCACGGATGAGATTATCGGGATTTGACGGTAATGATCTATATACCGCCTATCTAGGAAATAATGAAGGAAGGATTATACGAATATGTAGTAACCTCAATATGCATGGTCTAACACGCTGATGTGTAATAACCGTAATGTGTGCGTAGGGCATCGATCACAGACTTATGGAATAGTTTCATTTGACAAATCGGACTTGGACTTAAGGAGTCTCAATATGAAATGTATTAATTGAGCACTTGGGTAGCGTACCGTATTGAATAGTTCAATGCAGTAAAATCTAGCAATTTACTATGGTCAAGTTACTAAAGTATATGGTTAAATGGTGGGATCCACTTTATGTTAACTTTGTAACCTAGTAAGGACATAAATATAATTTTACTTAATAATTATTTTATTGTTAAATAATTATTTATTTAATAGTTAAATAAATAATTTAATTTAACTATGATTAAAAGTTAACCATATGGTTAAGTTAAGTTAACCTTACTTAATGGTTAAGTAAAGGTTAACCTAACTATAGTTAAGTTAGTTAACTATGGTTAAAATATTTAAATGTTTATTTAACCTAACTAGGGTTAAGTGTTAACTATGATTAATTAAGTTAAATGCAAATTGAAATTAAGTGAAATGAAATGAAATGAACTTCATTGGTATATATTAGCAAAATGTAATTTTTCATTTGTATATTGAAATTAATTTCTTTTTTTTTTTGCTAAGGGATTGGCTAGCCACAATAAAGAAAGAAAAAAAAATTATTTTTTAAATTTTGAATTCAATTGTTGAATTCATAATTACATTTTCTTTTTAATTAGGCTTAAAAACCAATGA
Organism: Ailanthus altissimus; assembly: GCA_946807835.1. Taxonomy (NCBI): domain Eukaryota; kingdom Viridiplantae; phylum Streptophyta; class Magnoliopsida; order Sapindales; family Simaroubaceae; genus Ailanthus; species Ailanthus altissimus. The sequence continues at coordinate 2,181,949 of OX327709.1, forward strand.
AGCGAAAATAAGTTTTTAATTAATTGATTAAGTGTTAATCAAAGAAAATTAAGAACATAAGTTTATTTTGTTAAACTTTTGCTGGATCAAATACTGCCATTCTAGATAATCAATCTCACAATTGTTGATTACTAGAATTGATCAAAAATTGCATTTTGGTGGACTTCAACAATTTTGATCAAAATGCTTTAAGGGTTATTTCTCAATTTTATTTTTGTTAATTTGATTAATATGTAATAATTGTATTTATTGCAAATTTTTATGCTTCCGCTGTAAATATATATATGAGATATGTATATTTTATTATTAAACACATATACCACATGCATACACCCTAAATAAATGAACACTCAACACTTGTTGCACAAGGTGTTATTCAGAGAGAGGGATAGACTTTTATGATATTTTCTCTCTAGTCGTTAAGTATATATCCATTATGATTCTATTAGCCATCTGTATGGACCTTAGTTTACATCTAGAGCAAATGAATATAAAGACAAATTTGCTGTATAGAGAGCTTGAAGAGACGATTTACATGTCATAGCCACAAGGGTTCGTAGAGGCCGGGAAAGAGGAGCATACTTGTTTGCTAAAAAAGTCATTATATGAGGTTAAAGCAATCATCTAAACAGTGGTATATTAGATTCAATGAGTTTATGATGACTTATGGGCTTAGTTGGATCAAGAATGATGGATGCGTGTACTTTAAGAGTTTGAATAGTGGGATGATGATGTATTTACTTCTGTATGTGAATGACATATTGATTGCATGTAGAGATATGACAAAGATACAGAAATTGAAGAAGCAGTTGAGTGGCAAGTTTAAGATGAAAGATTTAGGAGTAGCAAAGGGGATATTAGGTATGGATATTATGAGAGAAAGAAGAGACGTTATCTTCTTGTCACAGTAATGATATATACTCAAGATCCTAGAGAAGTTTAGTATGTCTAGTGTGAAGGTTATCTCCACTCCTTTAGCCACGTATTTTAAACTTTCAGCAGCACAGTCTCAGAAATTCGAAGAAGAGAAACTGTAGATGAGTAAAATACCGTATACGAGCGCTGTGGGAAGCATTATGCAAGCGATGGTTTGTACAAGACAAGACATAGCACAGGTTGTGAATGTGATAAATAGATACATGAGGGTAATGATCAATCGCTTTTAGTAAAGTGAATTTTGAGATAACTTAAGGGAACGTTAAATTATGGTTTGATGTATACAAGGGCTGAGAATGAGAGTAAAATGGTAAGAAGATACGTCACTCAGATTATGCGGGTGATTTAAATAAGAAAAAATCATTAACATGTTACATATTTATAGTGTTTGGCGTAGTGTGTGTTGGAGATCTGTTTTACAATATGTGGTGGCACTATCTACCATATATATTGAGTATATAGCTGTTGGTAAAGCTATTAAAGAGGTCGTATGGTTAAAAGGGATATGCGCAGAGACAATGACTAGTAAAGACGTCAACATCGGTATGTAAATTGATAGTCAGAGTGCCATACACCTAAGTAAGCATCAAGTGTTCCACGAGAAGTCTAAACACATTGATGTATAGCTTCATTTCATTCGAGAGATTGTTCAAAATAGTGAGATTAGTTTAACAAAGATTGCATCGTCTGAAAATTTTGCTAATATGTTGACTAAACCACGACCCTTAGTTAAGTTTATCCTATGCAAGAACATAACCAGAGCCACTACAATGTGAAGGTAATCAAAGATGCGGAGATGAAAGATCTTGGAAGTTTTGAGGATGATTTTGAATAAATGAGGGGTTTATAAGAAATTAGTAATTCAAAATCAAGGATGAGTTTTGCTTTTGAGTTAGAGACCAATAAAGAGTCAACAAGAATTCTAGCACGTGAAGGTTGTGTTAGGAAGAAGTAAAATAAAAAGTCAGAAGCAAGGACCTATTCATGCGGATACTATTTATGCAAAAACTTTATGGGTATTTCCTATTTTATCTCAATTTACTTCTTTAAGTAGAATTTGGACTCTTATAAGTAAGAAATCTTATTCCAACTAGGTTTAGGATTTTCTTAGGGCATCCAAAGCTTATATAAAGGCTCTATATTAACCTGTAAATACATCACAACATATCACAATAACTACAACACATACACAAGAGAGAAAACTCATAATCTATAAGAGAGATCAATTATAAAGCCTTTGTGAGTGTAATTGAGAGTGTTTTTTTATAAAGTTTGAGTTCTTTCCTATAAAATGTATACTTTGTGAGTGTCTTGTGATTCATTAATAAGAGAAATGAGATTTTAATCCACCGTGAACGTAAACAAGTTACCGAACTACGTAAATTCTTATGTGCTTTCTTCTATTTTCTTTCTCTTGTTTATTCTTAATTGTTTGTTGTTGTATTATATTACTTAGGTTTATTACTTCTGCTTCAACACATACTAAATTATTTCAGACTATTACATTAATTTTATTAGAATATTTGAAGTTTATTCAGACCGTATTGCACTTTATTTTGCTACGAAAATAGTAAAGTTTTCTTGAATCCTAATTTATTTCTTTGTTATGGAGATAACTATATTGATGAACTTGGTCTTCTCCACACCCAGATGCTCAGCCACGTGATTTGCATATCTAGCAAACAAAGGATCAATTATGAGGTCTCCAAAATGACTAGCTAGCATGGGCTCTAGAACAGCTCTTATGCAATTTGCAACATTTTGTCCACTTTGGTATTTGTTAAAAACAAACATTTTGTTGCTCACATCGTCGCTGGGATCCCAATTCACATCAAAAGTCTCCAAATTATCGAGTTTGAAAGATTCCTGCTTTAGGATAATTTGCCTTCATCCTTATATGGTGTATAATAAGGCAAATTGAATGAATCCACATCAGCCTCTTCAACGAGCTCCTAAATATCAAGAAAATACCGAGTGATGAGTATATATATCATGAGTTTACATATGGTGTAAAAACAAGAGGTTTGAGGTTAACCTCATTGACCAATTCAAGGAGAGATTTGGTTAGTAGCTCGAAGATGTAACAGCAATCTTTGCTCCAAGGTTCTGCGATGCTTCTGCCAATGAAAGTAAGGAACATGTGTCCTCCTGAAACTAATTCTTGAGAAAGTAAGCTTAGAAAGTGCGAGAAATCTCCCTGAAATTGCTCCAAGTAAGCTTTATATACACTAGGACAGCTTGACTTTGTCATATATATATTCCTCTTGTTATTCTAAAGATTTTCCGGAATCCTAATAATCATTTTTTATCATCGATAAAATTGAGCAATGCTCAGCCTGCATTTAATTATATTATGTAAAAGACAAAATGTTAACCTGAGAGAGCCAGTGAAGACTGGAAGAAGAATGAATAAAATGAACACTCTTGCTTGGGAAGAGCCTGTCGTAGAAGGAACCAAGCACTCCTGTTATGAAACAAGATTCCTTTTCCTCAAGGCACCTCTGCTGATTGAAAGCAGGAAGAGACTTGAATACGCTGTTGAAGTCATTTCCTGGGAGGTCATTCAGGAACACCTGAAACTCTGGTGATTTGAGGTTCAGTCGTTGGCTCATTCCGTGAATGATCTCTATGAATTCAGAAATGAACAAGAGGGTGTTGGGTCCTGAAGAGCAGCCTAAGTCTGCAACATTCAAGCAACTAGGGAGATTTGTGCTGAATTTTTTTTCGATAGTTTCCGTTAGGAGTGGCCTTGCTTTCATGATTATTGTTCTCTCAGAAAATGACATTCATATAAAAAAAGAGTATAAAAACTGTTAATCATTGTTTATTTGAACGTTGAAATCAATTATATTATATATATATATTTATATATTAGTTCATCAAAGCAAGTATATAAATTTGAAATAAACAGACCTGAAGGAGGGAGTTATTGGCATAGCTAGTTTCTCCATCTCCTCCATTCATGCGAGGAGCTTTTATTGCAGCCATAGCTTATTTCTTCTTAATTTTGTCAGTAAATTTGAGTTAGGCCACTCATGCCTTGCGTGCGTCGTTTTATAAAGGAAACTAGATACAATAGTAAATTTCTCAGTTCGCACACGACACACATTTTAGGAAGTTACAAGTGTCGCGCTGGCCTTTGCTACTGATGGAGCAACGAAAATTGGAAAGCAAAGAAAGGATTGAAGATACAAGTGATTTAAATATTCGGTACTAAGTCTCGTTCAATAACTAATAATTGAACATATTTAGCCAATGACTTAGGTAAGAAAAAATATTAATAGATTTACAGATTATGCAAGACTGTATAACTTCAACTGGGTGTAACTTAGGTTATATGTAGGGGTGGGCAAAAAAACTAAAGAACCGAATCAGTTTGAGTGAACCAAATAGAATCAATTAGTTCGATTATTTAGTTTCTAGTCTTTGAAAACCGAACTGAAAACTGAATATTTAAAAAAAAAAAATTAATAAATAGTATACGTAGCGTTATTTTCTTGGTAATTATACAAATTTATTTTGAAACTTACCACATCGAATCATTTTTATGTAAACCCTATTATACACAATTACTCTTACACAGCCAACCCTACTCCTAATTTTTACATTTACAAAAGTTACAAACTTACAAAACACATTCCAAGCACACAACTCCATCCAGTGCCGCCGCTCACTTGGACGTCGGCCATTGTCACCGCTCGATCCTTTGCCACATTGTAGCTCGATCCAAGCACACAGGAAAATCGAAACTAGTGAACGATCACCAACATATCATCGAGGCTATCGCTCGTCGGCACTAGAAATTAATGGAATTATCCACTTAAACTTTCATTGGCTCAAACTTTTCACCCATTAATTTTTCTATTAAATTAGACAGAAATTTATAATCACTATATTACCACTTTATGTAGTTAAATAAATTCGACATGTGGCAAAATTTACTTCACTCATTATATAATAAATATAAAATTCAATATTTCAAAAAAAATAATATAAAACTTAACAATAAATATTTTATAAATAAAATGGTTTATTTATAATAAAATAAGTATTTTGTTTACAACAAAATAAAAATAAAATGATGAATTAAAACAAAAAATGAAATTGGGAAATAGAAATTGATGGACGATCATCAACATATCATTGGTGGCAATCAATATCATTGGCACCAAAACTAGCAACAATGGCCAAACAAACTCTTATTGATACCATTACACTTCAAATATGTTTATCTACATTATGGATAAAATGTTTTTTTTTTTTTTTGTAATAGAGCACTAGGAGAGGTCCAAATCTAACTAAACTACAACAAGCTCTATAACATTGTCATCCTTACCACCATTTGTGTCTCTAATGTGACCTAAAGTCTTTGTTTTTGTACAAACAAGTCCTAAAAACTTGTATCTCATTTTTATATCTGAAGAGGAAGGATATAATCTAGTAGTTTCAAAAGTATTTTCTTTATACAGCATTGCAACTTTTTAGTATACTATACTTATACTCTTTAAAAATCATTACTATTGACATAGGTAAAATACTATCTCAATTATAAACATACAAGAGATAAAACTATAGTGTAGATGTTTTCTTTATTATATAAAATTATTGGAATTAATGCTTACATGCCCTTTTAATATTATATGAATATTAATTGTTAATATTTATACAATACATATTTCGAATAAAATTGTTATATTAAATATATGCTAAAATGTTTGTAATATTTCAGACATTATACGATTTGAAGGAGTTTAGACAAGGGCTAAGAGTTAGCAGTACTGAGAGATATAAATGCTAAAAGTTAGCACTACTATGAGTTAACAGGTTATAAGAGTCAGCCAGATCTAAGGAGTTAGATCATTGTCTAAAATGGAATAAAGACTTGAGGGTATGCTAGTAATGATAGAGTTGTAAATAGTTGCAATAGGTGTTAGGAAATGTCATTATACAAGTACGTGTTCAAGTTCTTGATCTATTTTCATCGATGCGGGTCTGTTGATGGGAACATTATTTAATATAGATTGATGTACGTCTATATCTGGATGGTCTAGATGGTTGGTTTTAGCAAACTGTAAGTTTAGTGAAAGTTCGAATAGATATGCGGGTATTCAGTGAGGACTGATTACTAAACAGACTCAATCAGGATCTTCAATAAATATTCTATAAAGCCATCAATGGATGATCATTTCAAGTTGAGTTGTATTCGTGGTCCCTAAACCTGAGCACTATGGTAGGCTTGTGAGTGATCCACCATACTTAGGTTCCACGCATATCAGAGACCTTCTATGGTCTGACCGATGAGGTTGTTAGGTATGGTTTGATGCTCATGGAGTCTAGTGTGTGTAGATATTAGATTCATCAACTTATATAGGTGAGTATTATATCTATATGCTCCTAGATTGTGTTCCTGAAAGTCTTATGACCATAAGCAATTTACCCAGGAAAAATATTTCCCGTATAAGAAATAATATCGTAAAAGTGTTTGTGGATATTATTTATGGGAATACGAATCTGGAGATAACTTTTAAAGTTGAGCATATAGAAACTTGACGGTGATGATCTATGTCTCTGCTCTTCTAGGATATAAATAATGAATGAATTATATGAATATGTATTAACCTCAACCTGTATGGTTCAACATGCTGTTTCATTATTTTCATAACGTGTGTGTGTGTGGCAACATTTATGGACTTACGGAAGAGTTTCATAATATGAAATAAGTGTAAACCTAGAGAGTCTTACTATATAAAGTGTACTCGTTATGCACTAGAGTAGCGCACTAGATTTAATAATTCAATCTAGAAAGTTTTTAAAAAATTAGAATTATTTCAGGGTCTCTCGGAGAGATCATATAGTCTATGTGTTAAGCCTAGGATCTTGGCAAGTGCGTCTTGCCACTTTTATATTTCTATTGGATGTCACATATTATGTCATTAATTTGTTATGGCATACATATTGCAGGGTTTTAGTGGCTTAATCTAATTTACAAAAATTGAAATATTAAATAAATTATTTTTAATTTCCATGAGATATTATTTGGCCATTTTTTTAAGCAAATCAAAAGGTGGCAAGTTATTTTCAAATTCATTTTTTAAAAGCTTTTAGAAGACAAATACAATTCGCCAAATTGAAATTAAAACCAAGAGGTGGCTTTCTTACGCTTTGCATTAGCATAAGCTAGCCATTTTTTATTTGATTATGTAAAAGAATTTGTCATGCTTAGAGTTAAGCATGAAGTGGCATGATAATAAACAATACAAAAGCCACCAAATTCATTTATATTCGGCTTTAGATTTAGCAAATTAAAGTATGATATATAATGCTTTTTCTTAAGCATGATACGACTTAAGAGAAGCATGACAATGCAACTTGCCACTAACCTTTTATCCTTTGGCCGAATATAAGGTGACTATAGCTATAAATAGTCAGTCTTATTCTATTTCATTTGTAAGAATTTCAAGGCAAGTTAGAATAAAGTTAATAGTAAGCAAAATACATAGAAAGGTCCGAGAGATATTCTACAGCAAAAGTTGCTTCAATAAAAACATTTTGGCGAGAACATGAAGTTATTGTTCTAACTCGAAAGATTCCACTAAGTCTTAGATTAGAATTGTGCAAAGTAAGCTTTGAGAGCGAGTTCTATAATATTTCATTGGTGTAATGAAATATTTATTTATATTCCACTATACGTATTTATGCATGTAATGTACAAATAAAAAAAAATCATGCTTACTTAATGCACAATGCACTTTAAAAAATGAACTATTTCATAAAGTATAAATAATTTAAGATAAGTTGTCATTAAGAAAAATATATAATTTACTATAAAAACAATGATCATCATACTTCAAACATATTTTTCTAAAAAATGAATTAAAATAATAAATATATATAGTATATGTATCTACTCATAAAATGTTGATGCCTAAATTTGTTAAACATCCATAGTTTCAAGTTAGTTCACAGTAGAGACTTGTCTAACTCGTGGGATCAATCGAGATGTTATGTTCATTGACCCAAATCATAATTCCAATCTCCTCAAGGTTCCAAAATGACATTAATCATAAATTAACCCAATAAAGAAATAGAAACTATATTCTAGTCATAATCTAAAATTTAAAGTTTTCCAAGTCTTTTCAATTTTGACCAGTATTATTTAATTGATTTTTCTTACTTGTCAAATGATATTCATTTAAAACAAACTAAGAATATATCATTCTTGATAGAAAACGAATTATCAAATGAAAAAATTATCTTATTCAAAATTCATGTTATAATCACTCTTAAAATTGAGTCATTAACTTGATAAGATATGAACATTCATTGAGCAGTCATCTCTAAATTTTATAAAATCTCATACTTACACAAAAATTATGAAAGTATCTTAGAATTACTCATAATACATAATATAATTGAAAATAAATCATTCAAGGCTAAAATCATTAAGAATGTATTTTCAGATAATTTTATTTAAACGTTTTTTTATCTATCAGACAAAATCCTACACTACAGTTATGTATTTAAATACAATGTGTTAAATGCTCAAATATGGATATGTAATTCTAGATATATTATAATATCATTTTTTTAAAACACATGATTTTATAAGATTATTTGATAGGTTAAGATCAGTTCATCTGTTGGTCATACTGTAGAAACTGTTTATTCTTAAAAGTTTATGTTTCTTTTTAAAAATTAGTACAAATCGAGTTTATAAAATCCCATATTTAAACTCAAAAGAAAAAGGTTTACAAAATTTACAGATAAGTCATTGTCATGGAAAAATAAAAACTTGTAGATCTATTATGATTTTTCTCTCATATACATAACCTTTGTTAATCTCAAGTAAATTCAACAAAATCACAATTAAATCCTTTGTGATGTTTTCTCTTATGTACATATTCCATTAAGAAATTATAGTACAAATCCCCACACATTTGTATTCTTTGTTGGATCCCTCCTACTACACATTGAGAAGTCCAAGGGTAATCCTAGAGCTGCACCTTGTATGAGTATTTTTCGAGATGAGATGAGTGGTTTTCTTGATGGTTTTAATTGCCTCATTGGTGTTCACACAGCTTATTATGCTGAAATAGTGGCAATGATTTTTGCTATTGAACATGCATATAATAGAGGTTGGCATAACTTAATTCTTGAATGTGATTCATGTTGGAATGTTATGGCATTCATAATGCAGCGGAATAAAAAATAAAAAATTCTTTAATTTTTGTTTTCATCAGATAAAAATACTTTTTATCTTAGGATCTTATAAATATATGAATTTAATGTTTAAAATAAATAATATTTAATAAGAACAAAAATATACCTTGAATCCATGCTACGTTTTCTTCTATCAAAGGATTCTGAACAAAGCATTTTATTTTATAGTGAGAGGAAGAAGGGTGGGCTTCCAATTTTTTCTTCTCAAGAGAAAAAAATATGTATTTTGTGCATTTACATATGTGTGCATTTAATGTTTAGACTAATCTTCTCCTTTTAAATTAATAATTTAATTAATAACATTTATTAATTAAATTACTATATCTTAAAAGGAGACGTAATTAATGTAAACCAGATAGAGTCTCACTCTTTGTGGTAAATGTATAATACCCAACAATTGAACATTATTAGACTTTAAAAATTAATGGACTTATCATCTTTTGTGAAAGAATAACACTAAATTAAAATAAAATCTTTTTGATAATTTCAAAAATTATCCATAAAAGTTTATTTATTTAATTTTTTAAATTAAATATTTAATTATATTTGGATAAGATATTATATATATTAATTAATTTTATCCAAATATAAAATATATGTATTTTAAAAACTATTTTCTAGACAAACAATTTGTGTAATAACACAATTCATTTTTAATTATTTACTGTAATAACGAAAGAGGTGATTTTGAGGACTTTTGAACCTACAATTTCAAGCTCCAATAATTTTGAATAATTAATTAAACTCTTTAATTAACTAATCTAATTTATTAATTTCAATGTTATTCCACTAAAAACTTAGAATTACACTCTTGAAATTATAGATATAATTTAATCAGAAACCTTAGAGTAGTCCATTGACTTAATCACTACATGCAATTCAATCCTCCATAGATGGTTTATAATTAGAGTTAGGTCAATTACCATTTAACCCCTCTAATGACCCTTTTTATCCTTAAGTACTATTAATTCATCAGTGAACAGTTAATTTTTAACATTATTGCAAATTGAGTGATGTAATTATTTAGTTCTAGAATTAACCCTTAAAAGAACCTTATTTCTAACTTCCGTTAGGAAGGAATGGATTTTATATCTGTAAATCATATTCCTAACCGCTTATCTTACTATACCATGAAAATACAAATTTTTAGCTCGTTTTATAGATAAACTGTAACGAGTATTTCAAATGACATAATGACACAAACATGAGTTTATAATCACTCTAGATTAAGGTTGATCTACATATAATCATCAATTGATGTTATTTGAATTTTTACTTAGCAACGATATTTTACATAAGAATTCAAACTACGTCTGATCCAGTCCTATATAATCATAGGGCCTTAAAACATAAAGCCCATTTTCTAACTTCGCATAAAAAATATCTAAACTATTTCTACCAATAATAATCTCATTATTATAAAAAGAAATATTAAAAAATTATTCATACAACTTAGAAACAGAAATCAAATTCCCTATGAATCTAGGAATAAAATAATTATTATTTAAAATTAAAAAAATTCAATCAAGCCACTCTCACTGTTAAAGCTGAAATGATTGCCCCATTGCCAACCCGCATGGTAAAGTCCCCATCGACGAGCTCCTTAGAAGAACTAAACATCTGCAAAGAAGAACAAACATAATTAATGGCTCCTGAATCAATTATCCAAAGAGAATGTTCATCATTCACTAAACAATATTCTAAATCCAGTAAATCATATTTACCTTTGTTCTTTTCCTTTAGCTTAGAGGGATACTTTTTATAGTTCCTCTTCCAATGCCCCTTGACTCTGTAATGAAAACATTTTTCTTTCTTTGTTTTAGAGTCATTCTTCTTGCTTTTACCATTGTTAGAGGCTTTCTTGGCTTTTTCTCAAGAACCTGAATCACTAATAGTGTTCTTCCTCTTTTTATTTTACTTAGAGGAAGAATATTTAGCTTCAGCAACATTTGCCTCAGACTCTTTGAGCTTATCTAATATAGCCTCAAAAGTTTGTAGTTCATTAACTAGCTAAGTCATACTATATGAGAGCTTGTTCATAACATAATTTGTTTTTGAAATGTGAAAATAATGGAGTAAGAGACTTTAGAATGATGCTAACTTAAGTCTTTTCATTTATGGTAACTCCGTGTATCTCTGCCTGATGCATTATGTTGATCATGTTCAAAACATGCTTATGTACCAGAACTTTTTTCTTTATCTTAGCGTTCATAAAGTTACGAGTAACTTCATGGTGGTTTTGTTCCGATTACTGATCAGACATCGCTTGGAGAGAATCCTATATCTCATGTCCAGTCTTTAAGTGCTCGTATTTCATTCTAAGCATATCCCTCATGCTGGCAAGCATATAACAGTAGGCCGTACTATTGGCCTATATTCATTTCTCATATTGCTCCCACACATTACGAGGAGCATTGGCTGCAAGTTTTTGAGGACACTCCTCTATAAAGACGAACTTTTGGTCCTTACAGATTAGCACAATATTTATAATGCCTTTCTATTTTACAAAGTTATCATCAGCCAATTTTTTATTTGCTAAGAGGGTTATGATAGGGTTTGTTTCAGACATTATGCTAAAATTACTAAAGAAATTTTAAGAGTACTTGAATAAATATCATAGTATTTTTTAGAATAGTAAACGTGATGCATGAGTGCATTTATTTAAAGACATAAATTAACACTAATCCATGATAGTTCAATTTAGCAATTAATGTGCCGCTGTAAGGTAGGTCACATTAAATTTAGATTGAAATTGAGATTGTCTCAAATTAATAGGCAAATTTCAAAATATCTCATATTTTTATTTACTTATTAACTACCGTTTATTTCGGTCAAGATATGATAAACTACTTAATTATATATTCGTGAATGTAACCCATTATTTCGTATCAAGATGGCTTAACTCAAAAATTATTGTCGTAGGGTCGGACAATTATGAAAAACATTACTTAATTCTATCTCTATAAGTCAACTTTGTTATTGGCATAGGCAGACACCCTCCGTAGGGAGGATGAAATTAAAGCATTGTGAGGCACCACCTATATCTCAGGATGTTGTACTAATATTGGAGACTGGTGAGTTCATTGTCATGTACCCTTTCTTATTCACTGTTTTTAAATATATATTTTTCTAATTTATAAAATATCTTATGTTTTATAACCTCAATAAATTATTATATCTCATATAACAAATTACTAAGCATAATTAATTAATCCTAATAAAGTCTAATTTTATTGGGCCTAGGTTCATTAGTCTAACTATTCCTTTTAAATAGGCATAACAATTTAGGTGAACTTAAAATTTCAATTATTAGATTAATTATTTATTTAATAAATAGTAAAATCAATAATTTTATTAATAATTGTTTAAGTAATCTTAAATCAAACTATTTAATTTAGGTTACCTAGAATAATGTGAAATTACTAATTTAACTATTAAATCTAATTTCAAATTATATGATTAATTATGCAAGTTTTAAGTATGCTAATTAATCCACTAATTTAATATTATTAATAATAATATGCCATAATAAAACAAACTATTTAAATTCTAATTATGGCATGTATGCATGTCATATTATAATAATATTAGTGGGGTACAAATACATGGCATGTGATTATGTATGATCATGTTATAATTCATCACATAAATAAATAAAATAAATTAACATTTTAATTTAGCTTTAACTAGGTCCTCTAAGATTTTGAATTACAACACATAAAATAAAAGTAAATAAATTACATAAAAGATACAGACATATAGACCCAGTTGCATGTGGTCCTTTTAAGTTCATAACGAACCCAAACTATTTTCTTTGTAAATCTATACACATGGACTTAAGAACTTTTTATCTATATAAAACCTAGCTTCAAAAAGATCAAAATTCAATTTTATTTGGACTTACCAAGTCCAAAAAAAATATTTTATTACCCTGGTTGCATCTAGGCAGCAACATGTACGTTGCTGTCCATGGAAGCAGTTGCCATAAACAATGCCCCATCTGCTAATTGTTGATTGGTAAATAAATTTTTTTTCTGTTTAATAAAATAAACACAGTAGAAGTCAGATCGTCCTGTTTATAATTACATGTGTAGGGATATAAGATTACCTCAATTCCTTGCTATGACAAATCTTGAATTGACTGGCTGCAATCTTCTCTACTATCCTCAATTTTTAAACTCAATGCGTGTGGGCACGTGGATCTTTCTTAATCTCTAAAAATACTAATACCAAAATCTTAGAGAATGGTATTAATTAAAATTTTTTTTTCACGTAAGAATAAGTAAATAAAGTTGTTTTCCTCTATATGGTTATGGTTATTTTTATTACTCCATATTTCCCATATATATAGAGATCCCCTTTGGGTATTTAGAATTTGATTAGGATTAGAAAATTAGAATTTAATTAGGATTTGAGCTAGTAGAGGGACTGTAAGCCTCATGGGCTTCCTAGCTTCAACTTAAAAGGCTTAATCCTTATTATCTCATAATACACCAATTCTTCTAAGTTAACCCCAAGCTATTCCATTAAAAGACAAAGACTATACTCTAGTAACCCATGTTATAAAATAAAAGCCTATTTAAATAATTGGTCTTTAGACCAATAACCACTTAATTGACCCTTTAATTAATGTCCATAATTAAAGCTAGGTCATGAAAAAAATGTCTTGCCTATTTAATTATTTATTTACCCCTAAGTCACTGAATGCTTTAATGATCACTTTTAATATGTCTATATTTGTAAATAAATATACAAATAAGTATTATTATTCAATAAATTATTTATTGAATAAAATGTGGCCACAGATTCTAATGATCAAGTACTGCAAATACCTTAGATGGACATTAATTATTAGATTCCATCTTGCAAATACATGTTCCTACGACCCATGAAATTATATCTCCAAGCTATCGAGGTTTTAACCGTCTATATGGATCTCACTCCTTGACAACTCAAAAGATACAATTCATGAATGTAAGTTCATTACTTGCTCAGGATTAAGATCAATCAAGCTTATTAAAACTTTTGTGAATTAAAATCTACGACATTTAGTTAACCAGATCGAAATTTACAGTAGTCTTGTTCAATGTAACATATACACTAGTTTTTCTACTTGAAGTCTCTACTTCGATTATCAAAGTAAATCATCCACTATAAGAAGCAGAACACTACAACCTTACATAATGAGATGTCCTTTTCATTAATGGTTGTGAACATGATTTAATTTATAAAGAACTTGTGATCTATACCCTCGGTATTAGCATCATATGCCTAACACATATATCGCATACTTTATAAATACGACCTCATCAATGTATTCTCAATTATATGTATGAATAAATTTTATTAATCTAATAAAATGTTATTACACATGCTTTAAGGGCATAAGATAACATAAAATGTCTAACAATCTCCCCCTTGCCCTAAAGCATGTCGAATAACTGTTGAACCCCTATATTATTCATATGAGTTTCAAAACTCCTTGCTAGTAATGACTTAAGTGAATGGATCAACTAGATTATCTGTTTACGTAATCTTAAATACCATGACCTCGCCATTTTGCACACAACTCCCTTACCAAATGTTATTTTCTCTCAATGTGTTTTCTTCTCTTGTGGTATTCGGTTCTTTAAACTGTGCTACTACCCTGCTTTTATGTTAAAAAAAGAAAAATATGCATCTTAGCACTAGATAACACTTCAAGTTCTATAAGGAACATGCGGAGCCATACAGCCTCTTTTGTAGCTTCTGACGCAGCTACATATTTAGCTTCCACGATAGAGTCTGCAATGCATGATTGCTTTATACTCCTCCAACTTATAGCCCCACCACCTAAAGTAAACACATATCCTGAGGTTGATATCCGGACATCCTTATTTGCTTGGAAATCTGAATCTGTATACCCAATAGGTATAAGATCTTTATTGGAATACACGAGCATATAATCATTTGTTTTCCGAATGTACTTAACTATATGCTTTACTACAGTCCAGTGTTTTGGTCTTAGATTAGATTGATATTTGCTAAGCATGTCGACTGTAAAAAAAATATTTGGTTTAGTACATAGTATTGCATATATGAGACTTCCTACTGCTGATGCGTAAGTGATATGGGCATAAAAACACTAGTAGGATTTGTACGTAACTTTCGTATTTTGCTCCAAATCATAGGTATTGGACCATCTAATTATGTTTTCTGATCAAAACAGATGCACAATGGAAAATGTGACGCATAGGAACAAATGGGAGGCAAATCGAACATCAAACGAAGAAGTTACGCTCAAAATACGAAAGTAGCGTAGCAGTAGGTGGCTGGGCACCGCGGTACCCAGATCAGCAAGTGAGCATTGCAGCACTTGTCGATGTCACTCGTCGATGTCTTGAAAGACCTGTGCTCATGCCCAATGCCGCAGCGCTGAGCCCCTAGCACCGCGGCACCCGTGCAAATGTTTAAATACCCTTCTTAACTCACCTATTCAAAGGGGATTCGAAGCTCCTCGCGCCTAGGGTTTCTCTTAGTAACAAAAATACTATTTGAGGCAAAAATAGAGAGATTTAGTAAGGAGAAAAATGCAAGCAATGAATACACATTCAAACTAAAAGATTAAGGTGAAGTTCATTGAAGATTGAAGAATCAACTCTTGGGCAATCAAGACAAGAGAAAGAAGAACAACTCAAGGCATCTCTTGTGTTATTTTCTTCCTTAGTTTTAAGAGATGATTTTGATCATTATATTTTTATACTTTTGCTTTGATAATCTTATTTTGAACATGAGCTAAATACTTTTGATCTAGGGTTAGACGTTATTGAACCTAGTATGTAATTGATTCTTTTAAACTCTTAGTTATGAACTTTTATCCCTTAATTGATTCGATTTATCTATGCTTAATGCTTTCATTATACTTGATCACTATTTTGATTGTTTAGGAACCATGATAACTTTAACAAAAGGAATCATGTGTTTAGCCTCGGGTAGATTGATACATTATTATAGGGTAATATCTATGAGTTCTATCTAGGATAGATATATACCTAGGTGGCATGTATGATTTGATTAGACTTAATTTTAATGAGTTGCATCTTATTCGGATTACCATAGACATATATGTAATTGTTAGGGTGTGATATTATTATTCAACTGTCGACAGAAGCTTATAATGAAATAAGTGTCTAGCCAATCAATTGATAAAAAGGGAATAGCTCATGGACTAAAGGGTTCAGTGAACCACTAAGGGATATGTCAATACCCTAGATTACCTATCAATTTAGTGAATTCTATCTCTAAGTACTTGCAATATTTTAATTAGGTTCAATTCGATAGCAATAATTTAGTTAGTTAAACTCCATCTTTGAAGCTAGTCCGGATAAAGATAAAGTAGAGTAATTTTAGTATTCGAGTGAAGAAAATAGAAACAAAAGTCTTTGTGGGATCGATAATCTGGACTTAATCCTATATTACTTGATACAAAAAGCGTACACTTGCGCTAGGTCATTAAAATTAGACATCAAAATTTTGGCGCCGTTGTCGGGGACTATTTTATCTAATCTTAGATCGATACTAATACCATACTATTTTACTTTTACTTCAGATTTTACTTTTATTTCATTATTGTTACTGGTTTTTTTCCGTTCTAGTTAATAATTGTATTTTTTTAAAATTATTTTGACAGTTCATGCGAAGAACCAAGAGTGAAGATTCAACATCTTTTGATCCTGAGATTGAAAGAACATTCTAGAAACTTTGTAGAGAATAACATCAAAACAGAAACATGGTAGAGAATTACGACAATATTAACAATCCAGCGTTTGAGCCTATGAATATGCAGAGATCATTGAGGGATTATGCTGTTCCTACAACAGAAGGCATTCAGTCTAGTATTCGGTGCCTTACTGTTAATGCAAACAACTTTGAAATCAAGCCAAGTACTATTTAGATGCTTAAGGAGTCGGTGCAATTCAGTGGAGCTTCCAATGATGATCCCGACATGCATATTGTGAATTTCTTAGAGATTTGCGATACATTCAAGTTCAATGGGGTTTCTGATGATGCCATCAGGTTACAATTATTTCCTTTCTCAATGAGGGATAAGGCCAAGAGCTAGTTGATGTCATTACCATCAGGATCTATATCAATGTGGGATGACCTAGCAAAGAAGTTCTTAGCGAAGTTTTTCCCACTAGCGAAGACAGCTACTATGAGAAATGACATCACCTCATTTGTGCAGATTGAAGGTGAGTCATTATACGAAGCATGGGAACGATTCAAGGACATGTTGAGGAAGTGCCCCCATCATAGAGTTTCAAAATGGTTATTAGTCCAGATATTCTACAATGGGCTAGTGGGTCATTTAAAGACAATTATCGATGCTACTACTAAAGGAGCTCTGATGAATAAGTCCACAGATGAAGCATATGAGATATTAGAAGAGATGGCATCTAATAACTATCAATGGCTTGCTGAAAGAGTTACACCAAGGAAGGTTGCTAGAGTTTATAAGATTGATGCATTTAATGCATTGGCTATACAGATTAACATATTAACCAAGAGGTTTGATTCTATGAATGCTATCAAGACCCAGACTATAACTTGTGACTTCTGTGGGGACAATCATTTGAATGGGTAATGCATGGAGTCAGCAAACTATGTGGGGAACCATAATAGATAGCAGAATAATCCACATTCAAATTATTATAATCCGGGGTGGAGAAATCATCCAAATTTTTCTTGGGGTGGTAACCAAGGCCAGCAACTTAAACTTAACCCACCCGGATTTCATCCCCTACAGGAAAAGAAAGCATCATTGGAAGATATGTTTATGCAGTACATAAAGTTGAATGATGCTATTCTATAGAACTATTCTGCATCTTTGAAAACTCTAGAAACTCAAATGGGGTAACTTGCTGTAGCATTAAATAATTGACCTCAGGGGACTTTACCAAGCAACACTGAATCTAATCCAAGAGGAAGTGTAGAGCAATGCCAAGCCGTCAACTTACAAAGTGGTAAGATCTTACATAATGACACATTACTAACACCACTTTCAAAGATGAAGGAAAATGAGAGGGTTGATCAATAAGAAAATGTGCAACCATATAGACCACCTATTCCTTTTTCTCAAAGGTTACAGAGGTGCAAAACAAGTGCTGAAATTGAAAAATTGCAGCAAGAAAATCCTGAAAGTGTAGAAAAGAAAGATGAACAGCATACAAGTGTAGAAAATATGCAGAAACAGCCTTGGTAGTCATTCACACATCCTCCACTATTTCCACAGAGGCTGCAAAATAAGAGATTAGATAAGCAATTTTTTAAATTTCTTAATATTTTTAAGAAATTACATATTAATCTCCCTTTTGCAGATGTGCTTGAACAAATGTCTAGTTACATCAAGTTCATGAAGAATATCCTTGCTACAAAGATGAAACTAGAGGATTATGAGACAGTGGCATTAACAGAAGAGTGTAGCGTTATTCTTCAGAAAAAGCTACCTCCTAAGCTCAAAGATCCTAGGAGATTTACTATACCGTGCTCTATTAGCAATCATGATCTTGGTAGAGCCCTATGCGATCTAGGAGCGAGCATTAATCTCATGCCCCTTTATGTCTATAACAAGCTAGGTTTGAGAGAAGCAAAGCCAATCAATATCACACTTTAACTTGCTGATCGCTCTTTCGCCTACCCGAAGGGAATTATTGAAGACGTGCTAGTAAAGGTGGATAAATTCATCTTCCCTGCCGATTTCATTGTTTTAGACATGGAAGCAGATAAAGAGATCCCTATCATCATTGGAAGACCCTTCTTAGCTACAGGACATACGATCATTGATATTCAAAAGGGGGAGATGACATGAGGATATAAGATGACACTACAACATTTAAAGTCTTCAAGAAAATTAAGTTGCCAGCTGAAAGTGAAAACTGTTGTAACATTGATGTAGTGCACCTAAACACTAAAGAACTCAAACACATAGAGATATTAAACCCTCACATTAAAAAGAATGTGTTAAGGCATAGAAGGAGAAGAAAGAAGAAGAAAAAGCAGCAGTTCAATGAAAGGATAGAAGAAAATGCCACAAGAGAAACACTTCACCGGTCTAAGATTCAAGTCTTTCCGGATAAGCACAAGAAAGAAGAACAAGTTGCTGTCCAAGGTCTAAGTGCAAGAATGTGGAAGCCAAATGAGCATAACCCCAGCAAGTTTACATACAAAGATGCTTCTACTATTAACGATTATCCTCTATAAAGAATAGAAAGAGCCCCGTCAAGCCAACGACGTTAAATCAAGCACTTATTAGGAGGCAACCCAAGTAAAATTTTATTTTTATTAGCTTATTTTCAGTTTTAGTTATGTTAGTTTTTTTTTTTTGTAGAAATAAATCAGTAATTCAAGCATTCAACAAAGCAATATGAGCAAGTGCAAGCGTTGAAAGCAAAGAGAACCGCATTCACATTCATCAGAACACAATACTATACTGCTTCAACTTTAGTTACCAGAAGAGTTTTTCTTACTTTTAAATTTATTTTTAGACATTGAGGACAATGTTTAATTTAAGTTTGGGGGTGGAAAACATACTTTTTTGTGTTTATTTTGCTGCTTATATTGGCTGGTTGTCTTGTGGAGTAATTTTTTTTTTTTTAGGTTGTTAAGTTTTGGTTGAGATGATTATCATTAGTTCATGATATGAAATAAAATATTTGCTGAATTTATTTTCACAAGTCTTTAGGAAATAATAGATGTTTGAGATAATTCTTATATCATGATTCTTGGATTGAGTTCAAACTTATTTTTGATCACTTATTCTTTAGCACAATTAAAAAAAAAAGCTTGTATTAGTTGAATTTTTTGCTTAGAGTTATTTATGCTTAAGTAGTACACCACAGTCTCGAGGATCAACACTTTAGAACTTGCTTGATTACTACTTGAGGCGAAATCTTAGAATTCACATGTTTAAGAAAATGACATTAGGCCATCTTTGGACTGTTTAAGCCTTTTACAGCCTACCTTATATGTATATTTATCCCTAGTCACCTCGTTTGAGCCTAATTACTCATTTTTTTTGTTTAACCACATTACAAGCCTAAAGACTTTGAGTTTACTTACCCTAAAATCTACTGGTAGTACCATAAACCTTGAGTTTACTTAGAAATATTTTTAAAATGAAGAAGGTTATGGATGTATGAAAGAAGGGTACTGCAATGAAAAGTAATAAGTCTTGAATGTGCATATCATTCTAAGTTTTAGGGTATATAACAAAAAAAAAAAAAGAAATGTTTAAATGCAAATACCCATAGCTTAAGAAAAAGAAGAAATTCTTTGTAAAATAGATTAAAAGAAAAATGTGAATAGCATAAGTTTTGGGGAAGAGATGAATAATCAAGGAGGAGAAGGAATCAAGAGGTTTCTGAGTAAAATCTAAGTGTTAATGGTGTGATTTGCACTTTGTATATATCTTTATAACCCACCTTTACCTTAGCCTTACATTACAAGCTAATAAAGTCTTAAATAGATCCCTAGACATGTGTATTTCTACATGAATGGAGAGTAGTATGAAAAGCAAGCTTATAATAGTGTTACATTGAAACTATGCCAAGATATCATCTTTATGTACTTTCTTAAGTATTGAGTAAATCTATATTTTATTTAGCTAATTACTTGCTTATTACACACACACACAAGTGATCATTGACAAGGGAGAATGAAGTACTTGATGAATAGTATGAGGATTGTTGAAAGTTGTTTATTGATTTCTAAAGAGGCTTATGCTATTTTTTGCAGATTTTGAGACAACGATATTGATCATCTAATCAACTTGAGCTTGTTTTTAGTTTTTAATTTTTATTTTTTGAGTCATGAATAAATTGTGAATATTTTTCTTCATTTTGCTCGAGGACGAGCAAAGTCATAAGTTTGGGGGTATTTGATAGAGGCATAAAAGCACTAGTAGGATTTGTACCTAACTTTTGTATTTTACTCTAAATCATAGGTATTTGACTATTTAATTGTGTTTTCGGATCATAAACAGATGCATGATGGAAAATGTGACGCATAGGAACAAATAGGAGGCAAATCGGACATCAAACGAAGAAGTTACGCTCAAAATACGAAAGTAACGCAGCAGCAAGTGGCTGGGCACTGCGGCGCCCAGATCAGCAAGTGAGCATCGCGGTCCTCATCGACGTCTTGATAGACCTGTGCTCATGCCCAGTACCGCAGCGCCCGTGCGGATGTTTAAATACCCTTCTCAACTCGCCTATTCAAGGGGATTCGAAGCTCCTCGTGCCTAGGGTTTCTCTTAGCAACAAAAATACTATTTGAGGCAAAAATAGAGAGATTTAGTAAGGAAAAAAATGCAAGCAACGAATACACATTCAAACCAAGAGATCAAGGTGAAGTTCATTAAAGATTGAAGAATTAACTCTTGGGCAATCAAGCAAGAGGAAGAAGAACAACTCAAGGCATCTCTTGTGTTATTTTCTTCCTTAGTTTTAAGAAATGATTTCGATCATTATATTTTTATACTTTTGCTTTGATAATCTTGTTTTGAACATGAGCTAAATACTTTTGATTTAGGGTTAGACGTTATTAAACCTAGTATATAATTGATTCTTTTAAACTCTTAGTTATGAACTTTTATCCCTTAATTGATTCGATCTATCTATACTTAATGCTTTCATTATACTTGATCACTATTTTGATTGTTTAGGAACCATGATAACTTTGACAAAAGGAATCATGTGTTTAGCCTAGGGTAGATTGATACATTATCATAGGGTAATATCTATGAGTTTCATCTAGGATAGACATATACTTAGGTGGCATGTATGGTTTGATTAGACTTAATCTTAATGAGTTGCATCTTATTCGGATTACCATAGACATATAGGTAATTGTTATGGTGTGATATTATCATTCAGCTGTCGATAGAAGCTTGTGATGAAATCAATGTCTAGTCAATCAATTGATAAAAAAGGAATAACTAAGGGACTAAAGGGTTCAGTGAACTACTAGGGGATACGTCGATACCCTAGATTACCTATCAATTTAGTGAATTCGTTCTCTAAGTACTTGCAATATTTTAATTATGTTCAATTCGATAGCAATAATTTAGTTAGTTAAACTTTATCCTTGAAGCTAGTCCGGATAAAGGTAAAGTAGAGTAATTTTAGTATTCGATTGAAGAAAATAGAAACAATAGTCTTTGTGGGATCGATAATCTAGACTTAGTCTTATATTACTTGATAAAAAAAGCGTGCACTTCTGCTAAGTCATTAAAATCAGGCATCAGTAAGGAATTCCTTTCCTGTGATCTATCTCTTCAGAAGTTTTGGGACAATGATTCTTAGATAGGTCAATTCTATGTCTAAAAGGAAGTGATCCCTTTTTAGACTAATACATAGCAAATATAATCAGAATTTTATCTATATATGCAGCTTGAGATAAAGCTAACATCCTATTTTTATGATCTCGCAATAGCTTAACTCCAAGGATGTAACTAGCTTTACCTAAGTCCTTCATATCAAATTGGTTAGATAACCAAATTTTAACTGATGATAATAATCCTATATCATTTCCAATGAGTAGTATATCATTTACATACAGGATTAAAAAAATCACTAACCGTCTATCTATCTTCTTGTAAACACAAGATTCATCAGAAGTTTGATAAAAACCAAATGATTTGATTGCCTAATCAAATCTGATGTTTCATGATCTAGATGCTTGTTTAAGCCTATAGATAAATTTGTGCAGTTTATAAACTATATGCTCTTGGCTTATAGTTATAAAACCATCTGGTTGTATCATATAGATATTTTCTTCAAGATTGCCATTAAGAAAGGCAGTCTTGACATCCATTTGCCAAATCTCATTATCAAGATTTATTATAATGAATAAGAGATTTCTAATAGATTTAAGCATGGCTACAGACAAAAAGGTCTCTTTGTAATCGACACATTCTTTCTGAGTGTACCTTTTAGCAAGAAGCTTAACTTTGAAAGTTTTCACCTTTACATCCGCCCCTCTTTTTCTCTTGTAAACCCATTTACTCCATATGGGTTTATTCTTTCAGGTTTCTCTACAAGTTCCCAGACTTTATTGGAATACATAAAATCTATTTCTGATTTAATAGCTTTATGCTAATGGTTTTCATCTTTATCAACCATTTCTTTATCATAACTAGTGGGATCTAGTTCATGCTCATTAGAGACTGCCTGAAATAACTCTCTAATTAACATGTACCTAGTTGGACGTCTAATAATTCTCCCACTATAGCGAAGTACCGGTGGTTGTTGTTCTGTAACTGGTTCTGATTGGTTATTATGATCTGGATTGGGAATTAACTCATTGACTCTATTAGGCACAATATTAGAGTTCCCAGATAATTCATCAAGAATTATCTTACTCTTATGCTTGAAGTCTTTCATATAGTCTTCTTAAAAAAATATTGCAATAGTATTAACTAATACTTTCTTATTTTGAGAACTATAGAAAAGACTTCCTCTTTTTCCTTTAGAATAGCCAATAAATAGATAAACTTCTAACTTAGATTCCAACTTGTCTATATTCCCTTTTACCACATGAGCTGGACAACCCCATATATGTATGTGACATAAACGTGATTTACGTCTTATCCATATTTCCAGATGTGTTTTAGGGACTGACTTAGAAGGAATTAAGTTAAGAAGATACATTACTGTTTTTAAGGCATAACCCCAGAACGAGATGGGTAAAGTTGAATAACTCATCATTGACCTCACCATTTCAAGAAGAGTTTCATTTCTCATTTCTACTATACCATGTTGCTATGGTGACCCTGGTACAGTCAACTGGGATAATATCCCATTGTCTAAAAAATAGGTCCTGAACTCACTATAGAGGTATTTGCCACCTCGATCATATCGAAATGCCTTTATGTGTTTTTTAATTGCCTTTTCATTTTTGCCTGAAACTTTTTAAATTTATCAAACACCTCAGACTTGTGGCGCATTAGGTACACATAACTGAACATAGAATGATCATCAATGAAAATGATGAAACATTTATAACCTCCCCTAGCTTGTATGCTTATGGGCCCATACACGTCAAAGTGCACTAATTCTAATGTTTCAATGACTATTACCTTTAGTATTAAAGGGTTTTCTGGTCATTGTGCCTTCTATACAGGATTCACAGGCTGGTAATGGTTCAATATTTAAAGAACTCAAAGGTCTATATTTGACTAGTCTTTAGATCCTATCTAGCCTAGTACAACCAAGACGTAGATGCCATAGATACGTTTGATTAATGAGAGTCACTTTAATCCTCTTATGGTGATTAGATTCATTATTCAATTTTGTGTCATGCAGTGAGTTAATTTTAGGATATATGTAATATAGATTGTTAACTAGTATACCAGAACATATAAACGACTTATTTCTTTTGATCACTACAGTTGAGTCAAAAATAATAGAATAGCCAAATTTATTCAAATAACTAACTGAAATCAAATTACGTTTGAGTTCTGGCACTAACAAACAATCATCTAATACTAAAGTCCTAAAATCATCAAAATAAAGTTTAACAACTCCCACTGCCTTAGCTGCAACAATTGCACCCTTTCTTAGCCTTAGACTGATCTCTCATTCACTGAGTTGTCTGGTTTCCTAGAACCCCTGCAATGAATTGTAAATATGATTGGTGTCTCTAGAATCTACTATCTAGCAATCAGTAGAATTAACCACTAACCAAGTCTCAATGAAAAGAATTTTACCTGAAGTAGAAGCTGCCCCTTTAGGTATTGAAAGCTTTGCTAAGTGAACTAGACAATTTCTCTTTCAATGCCCTTTAACACCACATTGGAAACATTTTCCTTTGGGTTTCTTATCCTTTTGTTGAATTTGCACAGAAGTTGAGTTAGATGCTCTCTTGGGCTTGTTCATTTTCTTCTTACTACCCTTTCCCTTAGGATTGAGACAAAGATGAGCCCTTAGTCAAATGACTATTGTAAGCATTTATTTCATCTTGAGGTGCATTTTCATTAAGTATTTGAGTGCATTTATCAGTCATGATATATTTGTGCTTTTCAACTGTGAGTTCAATATCTAAGTTCTTTTCTCAATCCACATAATTATTCTCGGTTAACTTGTTTTGGTTTAGGACGGATGCTAGAGGGATAAATGAAGACATAATTCTGAAAAATAAATTCATACATGAGCATACATTATTTGATAGCATGTGTAACTTTTGTATGAATGCATGAAATGCATTTATGTAGAACTATTTAACTATATTATACATCGATAGTCCAATTTTCATTCAAAATACGCTTTTGTAGGGTGGTCGTATCCGTTATGAGTCAGACTAGTTCCATACTAATTTATTATTATTATCTAAATATCTCATATTAAATAATAATAAACTACTGATTTTTGAGCCCTTAGATTTAATTGACAAAAACTTTATAGGGAGAATATCAATCAACCTAAGTTGAGTGTATAACCATTATTTCAATCCTTTATATTTTTTAATTAAAAAGCCACTGTAGGGTAGTCAATTTTGCAATAATCTTATCCTAATCTCATTAGAACATTAATGTCATACAATATGATATATTTTATGCATAAACATGTGAATGTGACACCCTTAATTTATATGATATATTATTCATCCAATCAATTAACTAGATAAATAAATAACTCATAATTTATGACTTTTCATAATGATAAAAACATTAAAAAACTAAGTTTAAAATTTTCAAAGTCTTCCTTGAAGTTAACTTGGGCTCTTTTATAATGTTACTTCCTTTTACTTGTCTTCTTTTATTGGCTTGGATTTTGGGCCTTTTAATTTTTTTTAGTCCACTTATTTTAAAAATAAATTGGGCATATTTAAGACTTAAAAATTTTTGGGCCTTTTTAAAAAAATTTAAATAAAAAAATATTTTTAAACCCAATAATTTTAATAAAATAGCTCAAATAAAATTTTATAAAATTGAACCAAGATTAAAAGAAGTTTGGACCAATTTAAAATTTGTAAATACTTAAAATTAATTCAAAAATAAATTTTTGTTAAATTTAGAACCTATTTGCAAATATCTCAAAATTTTCTAGTCAAACTTTAATTACCCAATACCTAGAAGCGGTTGAGTGAAATAAAATAATTGATCTATTTGCATAATTTACAAACTTATAAGGATCAATTATAACATACGCAAAATATCTTAAGTATATTAGAATTAATTAAAGCTGAAAGGGTTTAAATGATATTTTTTGAATAAAAATCACCTTTCTCCCCATGCGCCCCATTCTTCACCTTTTTTTTTTACATTTTTATTCTCCTTTTTTTCTTTATTTTTTATTTATTATTACAACTAAAATAATAATTAAAATATATATTTTTTAGATTGCAAATCAAAACCCTAAGCCATTTAATTGGCTTACAAAAGAATCACAAATAATTAACCTAACCATGAATTATTATGGGCATAACTATTCATCATATAATTAATAAAGATAACAAATATAGACTAATATGTAATTAGTGCTACAATAAATAATTACTACCATACACAAAATAAACTATACATGTAATATGATACAAGGCGGCTCTGATACCAGTTGTTGGTTGGTAAATAAATTTTTTTTTTTTTTAATAAAATAAATGCAGCGAAAGCCATATCGTCTTGTTTATAATTACATGTATAGAGATAGAAAATTACCTCAATTCCTTACTATGACAGATCTTGAATTGACTGGCTGCAATCTTCTCTACTATCCTTAATCTTCAAACTCAACACGTATGGGCACGTAGATCTTTCTTAATCTCTAAAAATACTAATACCCAAATCTGAGAGAATGGTATTAATTAAATTCTTTTTTTCACATAAGAATACATAAAAAGAATTTTTTTCTCTATATGATTGTGGTTATTTTTATTACTCCATACCTCCCATATATATAGAGATCTCCCTTAGGTATTTAGAATTTGATTAGGATTAGAAAATTAGAGTTTGATTAGAATTTGAGCTAGTAGAGGAACTGCAAGATTCATGGGCTTCCTAACTCTAACTTAAAAGGCCTAGTCCTTATTATCTCATAATACACAAATTCTTCTAAGTTAACCCTAGGCTATTCCATTAAAAGTCAAGGGTTGTACTCTAATAACCCATGTTATAAAGTAAAAGCCAATTTAATTAAAAGTTAATTTAATTAAATTAGGTTTGATTTTTAGACCAATAATAACAACTTAATTAACCCTCTAATTGATATTCATAATTAAAGTTAGGCCATGAAAAAAATGTCTTGCATCTTTAAATATTAGTATTCAATAAATAATTTATTGAATAAACTGGCCATAGATTCTAATGATCAAGTATTGCAAACAGTTTAAGTGGACATTAATTATTAGATTCCATCTTGTAAATACATGTTCCTACGACCCATGAAATTATATCTCCAAGCTATCGAGATTTTGACCGTCTATATGGATCTTACCCCGTGATAACTCAAAAGATATAACGCATGAATGTAAGTTTATTACTTACTCAGGATTAAGGTTAATCAAGCTTATTAAAGCTTTTGTGAATTAAGATTTACGACATTTAGTTAACCAGATTGAAATTTATAGTAATCTTGTTTAATGTAACATATACACTAATTTTTCTACTCGAAATCTCTACTTCGATAATCAAAGTAAATCATCCACTATAAAAAACAAAAAACTACAGTCTTACATAATGAAATACCTTTTTTATTAATAGTTGTGAACATGATTTAATTTATAAAGAACTTGTGATCTATACCATCTGTATTAACATTATATGTCTAATACATAGATCACATACTTTATAAATATGAGTTTATCAATGTATGTTCAATTATATGTATGAATAAATTTTATTAATTTAATAAAATATTATTACACATCCTTTAAGAGCATAAAATAATATAAAATATTTAACACTAACAACATCCAACAAAGATGAGTTTTTCTCTAATATTTCTACGTGGCCAAGAGCGAATTAATTGAAACATTACATGACCAGCAGCATAATCAATTGATTCCAATTTATGTGCATGGCCCAGGGCGTTAATCTCTCCTTGCATGGTGACAGTAATGCCTCTTCATCTTTTAACCTTGTGCTATTTGTTTTTGTTTAATATATTTCTTCTTGTGGTAATGAAATAGCAAATTGGCAGTATGCCCTATTCATCCTATAAGAACAGTTAATCATTTTTCATTTGAATGATAAATCAATTATATATATATATTTAATTTATGAAAACAGGTATATGAATTTGAAGTAAAGAGACCTGAAGAAGGGAGTTATTGGTATAGCTAGTTTCTCCATCTCCTCCATTCATGCGAGGAACTTTTATTGCAGCCATGGCTTATTTCTTCTTAATTTTGTTAGTAAATTTAAGTTAGGCCACTCATGCCTTGCGTGCGTCCTTTTATAATGGAAATTTGATAGGCCAAGGAGATCTAGCCGGCCACGTGTGATGAATCCAAAATATACGCGGAAGATTTGGACCTATATTGATAACAATGGGTAGTGCTACGCTTATAAAATAATAATATAAATTTTGTATCATTAATTAATGACTTCTACGTGTCAAATAATTATTCATATTAAAAGTGTTAGACTTACAAGTTTTACAATTGGAAAAAAAAAAGAAATAAGAAAACAAAGAAATAGAAACGGATGGACCACCATCAACATATTGTTGGTAGCTATCATTGTCGTCAAAACCCGAAACTAATGGAATTATCTACTCAAACTTTTATTCGCTCAAACATTTCACCCCTTATTTTTCTCTTAAATTAGATGGAAAAAAATGTTATAATTACTATATTACCAATTTATGCAATTAATTAAATTTGACACATGGAAAATTTTGCTTCACTCATTATATAATAATTGTAAAATTAAACATTTCAAAAAAATAATTAAAAATTTAAATAAATAAAAATTATTTCATAAATAAAATGGTTTATTTATAATAAAATAAATATTTCTTTACAATAAAATAAAAATAAAAAGATAAATTAAAGAAAAAATGAAACAAGTGAATAAAACTGATGCATGACAACCAACATATCATTGGTGGCTATCAATATCATCAATACCAAAATTAGTGACAGTAGCCAAACAAACTCTTATTGACATTATTACACTTCAAATCTTTTTATCTACAATAGATATATTGTTCTTGGTTATAGAGCACTAGAAGAGGTCCAAATCTAGCTAAAACTGCATTTCTATAACATTATCGTCATTATTTCCATCAGTCTCTCCAACGTGTGCTCTTTTCTGTTTGAAATAGTTGTGCATGGTAATGCGATACCATTTAATGGTGATGTTATAATGACCATTACGGTTTTAGTTGAATCTAGACTTCCTCAAGTGCATGGTTGCTGAAAAAGATCTCATTATTATATAAATCAAGAAATTTTAGAGTTCAATTGTACAATATTTGGGATGATTTGCCATTATCATAGTCACCATTGTCACCGAAGGTGGCATCATCAATAAGAGGGGATGGTTATTTCACTTTTATTTGTTAAATTAATATATAAAACTTATGAGATTGTAGCACGTGTTGCCAACTTATTAGATATTCCACGTGTTCTTTTAGATGTAAATTACTATACCACCTCTGAGACCATCCAAACTAATAGATTTGACCAAGTGACATCTTTGAGTGAGGAATTTAAAAACTATAGGGGTCTTAGTGTTCCTTTCACTATTTTTAGGGGTGTAAGTGTAATTTCATTTGATAATATAGTTAGTATTCAGCAAAATCACAAACAACAACAACAACAATAACAAAAACAACGATAACAATAATAAATGGGTCAAAATTATACAACTCAAACATGACATGTTTATTAAATAGGTCACCTAACACAACTCTTTTATTAAATAAGTCATTATCAAGTTAACGAGACATATAACTCATTAATTACCACAACCAGTTAACAACCCATTAAACTACTTAACTCCATTAACATATAACCTACTTTACCAAAAATTCACCAAATATTAAAAATAAAATTTAAATAAATTAATTAATTAAATCTTAAAAATAATGTATAATAGAGTCCCTATTAGATATCAATGCATGAGATAAAATGATGAAAATCTATACTCAAAGCTTTATGACATAGCCCATTACATGAATTCTAAGCTTAGTCTTAAAATCATCTAAAACTCCCATCAATATCGAACAAGTCAAAATTATCCTTAATATTTTTTGCACTTTCTATTTTGTAATTATAAAATTAATAAATAAATAATTAATTAATAGGAAAAAGGACACCTCGACCTCTAAATTCTTTTCAAAGAGAATTATCTACCTCAATAATTTTAAAAGGGATATAAAGACCTTGTTAAATGACAATTTTCATCAATTTAAATGATAAAAAGGAAAAAATGGTACTTTGACCTAAAATTGTAATGTGACTTAAATTAAAGGGGATTCATTATGTTAAGTGGTATCATCTCGACGTCATGTGTAAAAATATTATTGGGTGTAAATTTTTATTAGTCAAAAGAAGAAGTCGCTAGTTCATATTCTTCGTTTTCATTTGGTGCAAATATAGAACACTTAAGAAAAATATCAATCATAATTATAAATTTAAAAAATAAAAAAATAAAAAATAAAACCATTTATTTATTATAAAATAATTATTTTATTTATAATAATAAAAATAAAATGATAAATGAAAAAATAAAATGGAAAATATAAGCTGATGGATGACCACCAACATATGATTTGTTGTTGTTAACATCATCGACACCACAACTGGTGACACATCTAAAATATCGGATTCTATTTTTAAGTACAGGAATATCAGAGTAATAAATTACCCGTAAAAATGAGGTTAATCCATAAAAAAGTATTATTTAAAGTATACAAATATAAATAATCTCAAATGAAATAAAGTAGTAATGATATAAGATGTTTATATATAATGATATAAATAATCAATTAAAATAAATGTTAAGGTTAGGGGATCCACTGTTAGTATATGAAATAAGAGTATATTCAACCTTTTTTATAATTCAATTGTAATCCTTATATAAAAGAGGTTCCAATTAATTATATAACAATTATACTTCATTATAATTTATATAATAATTTTTATTCATTTCTTTTAATTACTTTCTGGAGATTACACCAAATCTTATAATGGGTTCAAGTAGGAGTGGGCATTTGTCCCGGTCCCAGTCCCGGTCTTGGCCCGACCCAGACCATTCGACTCAAAAAAATTAGATTGGGACGGGATGGAACCCGTACCGGGTACAGAACCGGAACAGAAAATGTAAGTCTCAGTTGTCCCGATTCAGCCGGGACAGGACCCGATTCGGTTCGGGTCATTCAAAAAAAAAAGAATCGAAACCTAAAACCTAAACGAAGCAAAACATATTTCATTCATTTCAAAATTGAATTTGAATCTAAATTTTCGACGCTATTCTTCTATCATTGTTGCCGCCAGCTATGACCGTGAGGATCGTGACTGCTGTTTCTTGTCTTTGCTGCCGTTATTCTACTGCTGTTACCGCTGCATGACCTGCGTTGTTACCTGTCGCTGTTCTGTAATTGCAGCCGCCTGCCGCTGCGTGACCTGCGCTGCCTCTTGCCGCTGCGTGACCTGTGCTGTTGCCTGCTGCTGTTGTTCTGCGTTCGCTGTTACTATCCCATTCTGCTGTTCCGCATCCGCCTTTCTGTGCTGCCGCCTATTGCCATCTTCCACACTCGCCGCCAGCCGTAATGTAAGTATTTTGTTACTTGTATATTTTATAAATATTTATAATATATTTACTTTGTAAATATTTTGTAAACTCTAATTTTAATCTAGTCTTTTTTTTAATTAAATCACAATTGTAATTTGATTAGAAATTTAATAACAATCATAGTTTGCAATTGCATCTAGTGCTGTATTAGGTAATTTTGATTAACAATAGTTACTTGAATGCAATGAGCTAATTTATTATTTTTCTTAAAATAAAATACATGTGTCAATTTGACAATATTTACTTTGTAAATATTTATAACAATTCTGTAAGTATTTTATCCGATTAATATTTACATGTTACATTAATTTATTTTTGCGTGAAAGATTCAAATTAATATTGGTTGATCATTGTGTATTATTATACTATTATATTACAGATGAGTCGTGATTCAACTTCAAAAAATATTATGAATATCGGGGGATCTCAAAAGGATACGCAATGCAGCGTCAACGACGCAGATGTATTGTTGCCTATACATCATAATACTAAGAAGAGAATAAGATCAATGGTGTGGAGTCGTTTCACCCCATACAAGGACATAACGGATAAATCGCAGTGCAATTACTGTAAACAATTATATGCGTGTAATTCAAGAAAAGATGGAACAAATGATATGCGAAAAAAATTATGGTATGTAAAAAGGTTCCACGTTCATTGTTGGATGATAGACAAATAATATTTGGTAGAGAACCCACAGGAGGAAAAGAGGAAAACAGTAGTAATATTGTGCCTAGAGGATGTAGTCAAGAAGTATGTCGAGATGCAACTGTAAAAATAGTGATTATAGATGAATTACCATTAAGTTTTGCAAAATGATGGGTACCGATATTTTTAGAGTGTAGCATGTCTTCTATTTGATGTTCCGTCACGTAAAACTATAATCAGAGACGTAGTATAACTATTTGCTAAGGAGAAAGCCATGTTAAAGAGTCTATTTAGTGTAACTGGGCAATGAGTGAACTTGACAACTGATCTTTGGACTTCCGTTTATAATCAAAGTTATATAGTTGTTACTGCCCACTTCATAGATCAAGGTTAGAAGTTGCATAAGAGAATTTTGAGTTTCTCTCCGATGTCATCCCATAAAGGGGATGACATCAGCAAGCAACTTGAATCTTGCTTATTGGATTGGGGTAAAGAGAAAGTGTTTACCGTTAAAGTTGATACGTAAGTGCCAATGATGTTGCCGTCAATTATTTTAAGAAGAGACTGAAGAGTTGGAAAGATAAAGCACTAATAAAGAATGGTGAGTTTATGCATGCGCGTTGTTGTGCGCATATTTTAAATTTAATTGTGACTGATGGGTTAAAGGATTTGCATGAGAGCATTATTTCTATACGTAATGCTGTGAAATATGTGAGATTTTCAACAGCAAGAGTTCAAAGTTTTAAAAGTTTTATGGAGAGAGAAAGAATTGATTATAAAGGGAGTATGGTATTAGATGTACCAACAAGGTAGAATTTCACTTATTTGATGTTGGCGACTGCATTGAAATTTACAAAGGTATTTGATTGAATGACAGAAGAGGATAAGTCATATGGGAGGTATTTTCTAGAGGATGAAAATGGAAAGAAGAGATGCGGGCCATCAATTATTGCGGATTAGGAGAATGCTGAACGATTTGTGAAGTTTTTAAAAAAAATTTATGATGTCACGTTAAAATTTAGTGTTTCATTGTCTGTGACATCTAATATTTATTTTAATGAGATTTGTAAGATTAATTCTAATTTAACTAAATTACGTCAGAGTAAAGACGTCTCTTTACGCGTCATGGCTAGCAAGATGCAGGCAAAATATGATAAATATTGAGAATCTATGGAGAAAATAAATAAATTATTAATACTTGTTATAGTGCTTGATCCAAGATGTAAGATGCAATTTGCTAAATTTTGCTTTGAGTTTTTATATGGTGATGACAGCGTAAGAGTTGAACACATTAAGAGAATAAGTAAAGAATTATTGTATAGGTTTTATAAAGCCTATAATACAGCGTATTGTAAAGCAGTTGGTGGGCCAAGTAGTAGTGCTGGTAGTGTTGGTGGGTCTAGGAGTGGAGTTGGGAGTAGCACTAGCATGTATGGGTCATAGTTATAGGGTCCATCAAGTTTATATTCAGATGTAATATAGTTTGAAGTGGGGGATGATAACCTTTGGGCAAAATTCATGGGGTGTGTAAATGACGAAATGGATTTGGCTGAATCCAATAAAGTGGATAGATATATAATGAAGAAAGTTGAGAATATCAAAAATCAACGTTTTGATATTTTGAGTTAGTGGAAGGTAAATTCTTCGAGGTATCTAGTGTTGGCACAGATAGCTAAGAATATACTTGCTATTCTTGTATCTATTGTGGCCTCTGAGTCGGCTTTTAGTACCGGGAGACGTATTCTAGATTCATTCCGTAGCTCATTGACTCCAAAAATGGTTGAGAGTTTGATATGCATACAAAATTGAATTATAGCTTCACTTTTATTGAATAAACCGAAGAAAGAAGAATTTTTGGAAGATATTGAATTTTATGATAAAGTTGAAGCAGGTAAAAAAATATTATTCTATTATTTTATTATTTCTCATTTTAATTTTTTTCTATTATTTCTTAATGTTTTATGTTTTTATAATGCAAAAATTATGTTCTTATCTCTTTTATATAGAATTTGCACATGTTATGCAACCGCCACCTCCATATCATTAAATTTACCAAGAGGTTACTTACATTACTTGTGGGTAATTATTCAATAGTTTAATTAAATCAATAAATATGAGTAATTAAGTTTTATATTGTAATTTGTAATATTTAATGTTTGTTATACTTTTGTTTTGTAGATTAATAAAGAATGCAAATTTTGTTGACATTTTTGTATTGTAATTTGTAATACTTAATGTTTGTTATACTTATGGACTTAATGTATTTATTACCTAAATGTTGTACTTTGTTGTTATTTTGTGAAGATGTTGGCTACTTGGCTTGGTTTATTCATATATATTAGCCAATGAAATTATTTTGGACCTATTGGTTGGCAATGGGCCATTGCGAAAGGCATTGTGGATGAATTGATTTGATATGGTGAATATTGAAGTGTCAATTTTGTGCAAGTATATGTTTATGGGAATGTCCAATATTTAGGGGAGGTTCTGCCGAAATTTTTATTTTGTGAAGATGTTGGCTACTTAACTTGGTTTATTCATATATATTAGCCATTGAAATTATTTTAGACCTATTGGTTGGTAATGAGCCATTGCAAAAGGTATTATGGATGAATTGATTTGATATGGTAAATATTGAAATGTCAATTTTGTGCAGGTATATATTTATAGGAATGTCCAATTTTTAGGGAAGGTTCTGCCGAAATTTTTTATTCGGATAATCAAAGTTAACATAATTAAATTTGAAATTGAACTTAAATTTAGATTTAAAATTATAACACTTAAAAATTGATGTCACTGTCACGTTAGGATTTGTTAAATCGAAATTATAATGTTTGTGATTTAACGTAATAGACGTTAAAATTAGAATTATAGCATAATAGACTTTAAAATCTATTAGAATTAAAATTAATAATTATATTAATGATAGAAAATTAAGTTAATAAAAAAATTTATTAAAGTCTAAAAGAATACAAAACTATATTTTTTAAGTTAAAAATACAAATTTGTAGCAATTAGAATCATGAATTACAAATTAACACAAAATATTTAAACGAATTTATAAAATATAGATAGAATTTATAAATTTTAAATAAATTAGGGACATGGGTAAAATTGGCCCATGTCCTGGTTGGGGCCCATGTTTCGGTCGGGGCCCATGTTCCGGTCGGACCCGTGTCCCGACCTGACCCAAACCAGTTCGGGTTGAAACATGGCCGACCTGAAATAACCCCGTTCGGGACAGATTTATCTGATTTAATGAGTTTATATAGGATTAAAGAAATCACTTAGACAGTGTTATATGAGATTTAATGAGTTTATGATGACTTATGAGTTTAGTAAAAGTAAGAATGACGAATAGGTGTACTTTAAGTGTTTGAATAGTGGGATGATGATGTATTTACTTTTTTATGTGAATGACATATTGATTGCATGTAGAGATATGAAAGAGATACAAAACTTGAAGAAGCAGTTGAATGGCGAGTTTGCGATAAAAGATTTAAGAGCAGCAAAGAGGATATTGAGTATGGATATTGTGAGAGAAAGAAGAGACATTATCTTCTTGTCATAGCAACGATATATATTCAAGATTCTAGAGAAGTTTTGGTATGTCCAATATAAAGGTTATCTCCATTCCTTTGGCCATGCATTTCAAACTTTCAATGGCACAGTCACCAAAATTCATAGAGGAGAAATTGTAGATGAGTAAAGTATCGTATATGAGCGCTGTGGGAAGCATCATCCATGTGATTTTTGTACAAGACCAGACATAGCACAGGCTGTGAATGTGATGAGTAGATAAATGAGGGTAAGGATCAATCGCTTGCAGTGAAGTAGATTTTGAGATATCTTAAGAGAAAGTCATATCATGGTTTGATGTATATAAGTGCTAAGAATGAGAGTTAAATGGTATGAAGACATGTCAAGTCAGATTATGCGGGTGATCTAGAGAAGAAAAGATCATTAACAAGTTACATATTCATAGTGTTTCGTGTAGTTTATGCTGGAGATCTATTCTACAATATTTGATAGCACTATCTACTATAGAGGTGGGGTATATAGCTGTTGGTGAAGCTATTAAGGAGGCCATATGGTTAAAAGGGATATGCGCAGAGATAATGACATTGAAGATGTCAACATTGGTGTGTATTGTGTTAGCTAGAGTGCCATACACCTAAGTAAGCATCAAGTGTTCCACGAGAGGTCTAAACACATTGATGTATAACTTTATTTCATTCGAGAGAAAGTTCAAAGTTGTGAGATTAGTTTAACAAAGATTGCATCGTCTAAAAATCCTGCTGATATGTTAACTAAGCCACTACCCTCGATTAAGTTCGTCATATGCAAGAACATAATTAGAGCCATTACTATGTAAAGGTGACTGAAGATGCGGAGATGAAAGATCTTGAAAGCTTCAAGTATGCTTTTGAATCAATGAGGGGTTTATTAGAAATTAGTAATTCAAAATCAAGGATGAGTTTTGATTTTGAGTTAGAGACCAATAAAGAGTCAGCAAGAAGTCTAGTACATAAAGGTCATGTTAGGAAGGAGTAAAATGAATAGCTAGAAGCGAGGAACTGTTCACAGAGTACTATTTATACAGTAACTTATGGGTATTTCCTATTTTATCTCAATTTACTTTTTTAAGTGGGATTTGAACTCCTATAAGTAAGAAATCTTATTTCAACTAGGTTTAGGATTTTCTTAGGGCATCCAAAGCTTATATAAGGGCTCTATATTAACTTGTTAACACATCACAATATATGACAACAATTACAACACATACACAAGAGAGAAACCCCTAGTCTATAAGAGAGATCAGTTATAAAGCCTTTATGAGTGCAATTAAGAGTGTTTTTTTTTTAAGTTTGAGTTCTTTCTAATAAAATGCATATTTTGTGAGTACTTTGTAATTCATTAATAAAAGAAGTGAGATCTTGATCTGCCGTGAACGTAGGTAAGTTATTGAACCACGTAAATTCTTATGTGCTTTCTCCTACTTTTTTTTCTCTTGTTTAATTTTAATTACTTGTTGCTGTATTATATTACTTGAGTTTATTGCTTCCGCTTCAATACATAATATATTATTGCAAACTATTACATTAATATTATTACAATATTTGAAGTTTATTCAGACCATATTGCACTTTATTTTACTACAAAAATAGTAAAGTTTTCCTAAATCCTAATTTACTTCTTTGTTATGGAGATAACTATATTGATGAACTTGGTCTTCTCCACACCCAGATGCTCAGCCACGTGATTTGCATATCTAGCAAACAAAGGATCAATAATGAGGTCTCCAAAATGACTAGCTAGAATGGGCTCTAGAGCAGCTCTTATGCAATTTGCAACATTTTGTCCACTTTGGTACTTGTTAAAAACAAATATTTTGTTGCTCACATCGTCGCTGGGATCCCAATTCCCATGAAAAGTCTCCAAATTATCGATATTGAAAGATTCCTGCTTTAGGATAATTTGCATTACTTCATCCTTATATGGTGTATAATAAGGCAAATTGAATGAATCCACATCAGCCTCTTCAACGAGCCCCTAAATATCAAGAAAATACCGAGTGATGAGTATATATCATGAGTTTATATATGGTGTAAAAACAAGAGGTTTGAGGTTAACCTCATCGACCAATTCAAGGAGAGATTTTGTTAGTAGTGCGAAGATGTAACAGCAATCTTTGCTCCAAGGTTCTGCGATGCTCCTGCCAACGAACGCAAGGAACATGCGTCCTCCACAAACTAATTCTTGAGAACGTAAGCTTAGAAAGTGCGAGAAATCTCTCTGAAATTGCTCCAAGTACGCTTTATATACACTGGGACAGCTTGACTTTTCCATATATATATTCCTCTTGTTATTCCAAAGATTTTCTGGAACCTAATAATCATTTTTTATCATCGTTAGATTTGAGCAATGATCAGCCTGCATATAATTATATTGTGTAAAAGACAAAATGTTAACCCGAGAGAGCCAGTGAAGACTGGAAGAAGAATGTATAAAATGAACACTCTTGCTTGGGAAAGAGCCTGTCGTAGAAGGAACCAGGCACTCCGGTTACGAAACAAGATTCCTTTTCCTCGAGGCACCTCTGCTGATTGAAAGCAGGAAGAGACTTGAATACGCTGTTGAAGTCATTTCCTGGGAGATCATTCAGGAACACATGAAACTCTGGTGGTTTGAGGTTCTGTCGTTGGCACATTCCGTGAATGATCTCTATGAATTCTAAAATGAACAAGAGGGTGTTGAGTCCTGAAGAGCATCCTAAGTCTGCAACATTTAAGCAACTAGGGAAATTTGTGCTGAAAGTTTTTTCGATAGTTTCCGTCAGGAGTGGCCTTGCTTTCATGATTATTGTTCTCTGAGAAAAATGGCATTCATAGAAAAAAAGAGTATAAAAACAGTTGATCATTGTTTATTTGAATGTTAAAATCAATTATATATATATTTGTTCATGAAAGCAAGTATATAAATTTGAAATAAACAGACCTGAAGGAGGGAGTTATTGGCATAGCTATTTTCTCCATCTCCTCCATTCATGCGAGGAACTTTTATTGCAGCCATAGCTTATTTCTTCTTAATTTTGTTAGTAAATTTGAGTTAGGCCACTCATGCCTTGCGTGCGTCGTTTTTAAAGGAAACAAGATACACTAGTAAATTTCTCAGTTCGCACACGACACACATTTTAGGAAGTTACAAGTGTCTTTGCTACTGATGGAGCAACGAAAATTGGAAAGCAAAGAAAGGGTTGAAGATACAAGTGATCTGCACTTGCCACTGCTACTAATGTAGAAAACTTGCACAAAGCAAAAGAAAGATTTAAATATTCGGTACTGAGTCTCGTTCAATAACTAGTAATTGAACATATTCAGCCAATCATTCAAATCAATAATTTCAACGTGCCCCTTAAGTGAACATATATATAGCGTGTACGTAAGCAAATTTCCAGTGATGAATATCAAGAGTATCAATATATATGACTTAGATAAGAAAAAAATATTAATAGATCAAAAGATTATGTAAGAAAAAATTATGTAAGACTGTATAACTTCAAATGGGTGTAACTTAGATTATATGTAGGGGTGGGCAAAAAAACCAAAGAATCAACCGGTCCGACTGAATCAAACTAAATCAGCCAATTCGATTCTTTTGTTTCTAGTTTTTGAAAATTGAACCGAACATTGAATTTTTTTAAAAAAAAAAATTAATAAATAGTATTCGTGGCATTATTTTATTGGTAATTGTACAAATTTATTGTGAAATTTTTCACATCGAATCATTTATATATAAACCTTATTATACACACTTACTCTTACACCTCCAACCCTAACCCTAATTTCAATTTCAATTTTACATTTACAAAAGTTACAAACTTACAGAACACACTCTAAGCACACAGCTCCAACAACTGCCACTGCCACCGCTCACTTGGACGTCTGCCACTGTCATTGCTCGATCCTCTACCACATTGCAACTAGGTCCAAGCACACAGCTCGACGGTCGACGGCGACACCCCTCGTTTTGGCAAAAATTGAACAAATTTGCCGACATTAGATACAGTAATTACACCAACAGGAGATCACACTTCTCATATGAATTTTTGTAAAAACTTTTTACTCTGTAGTAAATATCTCAGTTCGCATAATGGGGATAACTCGTATATTGAAGGCCTCAATTCTCACATGCATCGACGCATTTGAAGTTACAAGCTCTGTGCTGGCCTTAATTTATTTTCTAAAAATTGACCGTTCCGATTTAATTTTTAATTTTTCTCAAAAATTGAACCGATACAAAAATATTCACCCCTAGGTATACATGAGATTTGGACCTAAGTTGATAATAATGAGTACTGCTATACTTGGAAAATTAAAATACAAATTTTCTATCCCAATTGATTGATGTGTCATTAATTAATGACCACCATGTGTCAAATAGTTATTCATATTAATAGTATTAGACTTACGAAGTTGAGACACAATTAAAAAAAGAAAAGAAAAGAAAGAAGGAATAGGAAAATAGAAACTAATGAACGGTCACCAACTCTATCACTCATCGGTAGAAATGAATGGAATTATTCACTTAAACTTTCATTAGCTCAAACTTTTCACCCATTAATTTTTCTATTAAATTAGACGAAAAAAATTATAATTATTATTGTTAGAAAAGATAAAATATAAAAGAAAAAGATAACAAAAATAATAAAGAGAAATTATAAAATTTAAAAGACTATATTGTTATTATAATATTGTGTATTACAATGTTACAGAGACAGCCTTTATATAGGCTTTAGGTTAACATAAATAAGGAAATATAAATATATAAAAAGAAATCAAATATAATCTATTAATTATAAAATATATATGGTAGGTGATTAATATATTGATATTTTTTAATATCCCCCCTCAAACTCAAGTAGAAGCTTGAGTTTGAAAAATGATATTTTTTATTATAATGGTGGGCATTGAGAAAATTAATCACTTGCGAATGCAGACGCGTTGAATGAAACTTGAAACCAATCGTTGCGAGTACAAGTGCATTGCCAACCACTGCTAGTGCAAACGCGTTGATAAAAAAATAGAAAATCAACCATTAAGAGTGCAAGTGCGTTGTCAACCACTGCGAGTGCAATCGCATTGATAAAGAAAAATCAACTGCTGTGAGTGCAAGTGTGTTGAGAGATTATTCCACCAATTTATTTGAAAATTACAAAAACAAAAAAAGAAATAAAAACGGATAAAAATAAAAAATCACAAAATATTGTAAAATATAAAATAATAAAATATTAAAGAATGTAAAACTTGAAACTATAAAATAATAAAATATAAAATGCTTTGATATTATGTTAGAAAAGATAAAATATAAAAGAAAAAGATAACAAAAATAATTAAAAAAAACTGTAAAATATGAAAGATTACATTGTTATTATAATATTATGTATTACGATGTTACAAAGACAACCTTTATATAAGTTTTAGGTTAACATAAATAAGAAAATATAAATACATAAAAAAAATCAAATATAATCTATTAATTATAAAATATATATGGTAGGTGATTAATATATTGATATTTTTTAATAACTATATTACGACTTTATGTAGTTAAGTAAATTCAACACGTGGCGAACT
This sequence comes from Ailanthus altissimus, assembly GCA_946807835.1. NCBI lineage: Eukaryota > Viridiplantae > Streptophyta > Magnoliopsida > Sapindales > Simaroubaceae > Ailanthus > Ailanthus altissimus. The sequence goes on from OX327709.1 coordinate 2,223,664, forward strand.
TTGCTTCACTCATTATATAATAAATATAAAATTGAATATTTTAATAAAATAATTATAAAATTAAAGAATAAGCATTTTATTAAAAAAATGGTTTATTTATAATAAAATACATATTTTGTTGACAATAAAACGATAAATTAAAACAAAAGAAAAAATAAAATTGGGAAATAGAAATTGATGAAAGACCATCAACATATCATTGGTGGCTATCAATGTCATCGGCACCAAAACTGTGATAACGGCTAAACAAACTCTTATTGACACCATTACACTTAAAATATGTTTATCTACATAATGGATAATTTTTTTTTTGTAATAAATCACAGAAGAGGTCCAAATCCAATTAAAATTACAACGAGCTCTATAACATTGTTATTATTACCACCATATGTGCCTCTAACGTTACCCAAAGCCTATTTTATTTTTTGTACAGATAAGTCTCAAATGTTTACGTCTCATTTTTATGTCTAAAGAGAAAGGGTATAGTCTAATAATTTTAAAATAATTTTTTATATACGACATATAAACTTGTAACATTTTAATATATTATACCTCATACTCTTTAAAAATTATTACTATTGATATAGGTAAAATACTATCTCAATTATAAATATATCAAGAGATAAAATTATAGTATAGACATTTTTTTATTATATAAAATTATCAGAATTGGTGTTTACGTGCTATTCTAATATTATATAAATATAATAGAATTAATATTTTAAATAAAATTATTAATATTAAATATATGGTAAAACGCTTGTAACATTTCAGACATTATATAATCTGAAAGAATTTAAATTTAGCCTAAAGGAGTTTAGATCATACCTAAGAGTTAACAGTGCACTGAGAGTTATAAATGTTAGATTTAGCACTGCTATGAGTTAGCAAGTTATAAAAGTCAGTTAGATCTAAGGAATTAGATCATTGTCTGAAATGAGACAAAAACCTGATGGTATGCTAGTAATGACAGAGTTGCAAATGGTTGCAATAGGTGTTAGGAAATGTCATTATGCAAGTATATTCTCAAACCCTAGGTTCCTGATTTATTTTCATCGATGCGGGTCTGTTGGTGGGAACATTATTTAATATAGATTGGTGTAATTATATATCTGGATAGTCCAGATTGTTAGTCTTAGCAAATCATGAGCTTAGAGGAAATTCGTATAGGCATGCGGGTATTCAATGAGGACTTAGTATCGAACAGGCTTAATCAGGATCTCCAATATACATCCTATAAAGCCCTCAATAGATGATCCTTTCAAGTTAAGTAGTAGTTGTAGTCTCTAGACTTGAGCACTATAGTGGGCTTGTAAATGATCCATCATACTTAAGTTTACACATATTAGAGACTTTTCATAGTCTAACCGCTAAGGTCGCTGAGTATGGTTCAATGCTCATGAAGCCCAGTGTGTATAAATATGGCATCCGTTAACTAATATAGGTGAGTAATATACCCAGATGCTCCAAGATTTTGTTCCTGAAAGTTTTATGGCCACAAGCAATTCACTCGGAAAAAATATTTTCCGTGTAAGAAATAATATTACAAAAGTATTTACGGATATTATTTATAGGAGTATGAATATGGAGATAACTTCTAAAGTTGAGCATATGGAGACTTGACTATGATGATCTATGTCTCTGCTTTTCTAGGATATAAATGACGAATGAATTATATTAATATGTGTTAACCTCTACTTGTATGGTTCAACATGTTATTTCGTTATTTTCATAACGTGTGTGTGTGACAATGTTTATGAATTTACAGAAGAGTTCCATAAGACAAAACGGGTGTGAACCTAGATAGTCTCACTATATGAAGTGTATTTGTTGTGCACTACGCTAGTACACCAGATTGAATAATTCAATCTGAAAAGTTCTTGAAAAATTAAAATTATTTCAAAGTCTTTTGAAGAGATCATAGGATTTAAGTATTAAGTCCGAAATCTTGACAAGTGGATCTTATCACTTTTACTTTTTTATTAAATATCACATATCATTAATTTATTAGAACATGACACATGACAAAATTTCATTAGCTTAATCAATAATTTATAAAAATTAAATTATTAAATAAATTATTTTAATTTTCATAAGATACTATTCGGCCAATTTTTTAAGCAAATCAAAAGGTGGTAAGTTATTTTTAATTCATTTGCTAAAAGGATTTTAGAAGACAAATGTATTTCGGCCAAATTGAAATTAAAACCAAGAGGTGGCTTTTTTACACTTTGTATTAGCATGTGCTGGCCATTTTTCATTTGATTATGCAGAAGAATTGTCATGTTTAGAGTTAAACATGAAGTGGCATGATAATAAACAATGCAAAGGCTACCAAATTCATCTCTTCAAAACAATTTTCTTCTTCAAAATTCATATTATAATCACTTTTAAAATCGAGTCATTAACCTTATAGAATATTAATATTAATTGGGTAGTTATTTCTAAATTTTATAAAATTAGGTACTTACACAAAAATAGTGAAAATATTTCTAAATTACTTATGATACATAACATAATTCAAAATAAATCATTCAGGGTTAAATTCATTAAAAATGTATTTTCAAACAATTTTATTTAAACTTTTCTTATTTATCAAACAAAATCCTACTCTACGGTTATGTTTTTAAGTACGAATGCTCAAATATGGATATGTAATACTATATATATATGATAATATCAGTTTTTCTGAAACTCATGATTTTATAAGATTTATTTGATAGGTTAAGCTCAGTTCATCATTTGGCCATACTGAAGAAACTGTTTATTCTTAAAATTTTAGGTCTATTTTTAAACATTTGTACAAAATTGATTTTATAAAATTTCAAAAGATTCAAAGTTATACATATTTTTTAAGATGTCTACTTTTATAGGCTAAAATCCCAGATCTAAACTCAAAAGAAAAAAGTTCACAAAATTTACGGATAAGCCATTGTCATGAAAAAAAAAAGCTTGCAGACCTATTATGATTTTTTCTCTCATGTACATAATCATTGTTAATCTCAAGTAGATCCAACAAAATCACAATCAAATCCTCAACTCAGTTATATTACGTAAAAGACAAAATGTTAACCTGAGAGAGCCCCTGCTTTAGAATAATTTGCCACACTTCATCTTTATATGGTGTATGAAAAGGAAAATTGAAAGATCCCTGCTTTTCTGTTGTTATTTCAAAGACTTTCCGAAACTTAATAACCATTTTTTATCATCGTTAGAACTGAGCAATGCTCAGCCTGCATACAATTATATTATGTAAAAGACAAAATGTTAACCTGAAAGAGCCAGTGAAGACGGTAAGATGGACGTGTATGCAGTAATTTAGTTAAAATAAGAACAGTTGTTTTATGTGTAATTGACGTACATGATGCGGAGGTGGATGCGATTCAATAAAAGTAAGAAAAATTATTCAAAATATTTTGTGGTCGAATTCTCATCCTAACAGAATTTTAGTTACTTTAATACTCTCATGGGACCTATCAAAATTAGATACAGTAATTACACCAACAGAAGATATCACTTCTCTACGAATTTTTGTAAAACCTTTTTACTATGTAGTAAATATCTCAGTTCGCACAACCGAGATAACTCGTATATTTTAGGCCTCAATTCTCACATGCCGACGCGTTTGAAGTTACAAGTTCCGTGCTGGCCTTAATTTGCTACTAATTCAACCAAATTTAGAAAGATTATATAAGATTCAGCCAATCATTCAAATCAATATTTTCAACGGTCCCTTCAAATGAAACATATAGCGTGTACATAAGCAAATTTTCGGTGACAAATATCAAGAGTGTTCATATATATGACTTAGATAAGAAAAAAAAAATTAGTAGAGTCGAATGGGCGTAACTTGGGTTATGCGGAAGATTTGGACCTATATTGATACCAATGGGTAGTGTTACGCTTATTAAATTATAATATAAATTTTATATCATTAATTAATGACTTCCACGTGTCAAGTAATTATTCATATTAAAAGTGTTAGACTTACAAGTTTTACAATTGAAAAAAAAAAAAAGGAACTGATGGAACATCATCAACATATTGTTGGTGGCTATCATTGTCGTCAAAACCAGAAACTAATGGAATTATCTACTCAAACTTTTATTCGCCCAAACATTTCACCCATTATTTTTCTATTAAATTAGATGAAAAGAATGTTATAATTACTATATTACCACTTTAAGCAGTTAAATATATTTGACACATGGCAAAATTTGCTTCTCTCGTTGTATAATAATTGTAAAATTAAACATTTCAAAAGGAAATTATAAATTTAAATAAATAAAAAATATTTCATAAATAAAATAATTTATTTATAATGAAATTAATATTTTTTTACAATAAAATAAAAATAAAAAGATAAATTAAAAAAAATGAAATAAGTTAATAAAAACTGATAGATGACAACCAACATATCATTGGTGGCTGTCAACATTGTTGACACCAAAATTAGTGACAATGGTCGAGAAACTCTTATTGACACTATTATACTTCAAATCTTTTTATCTACAATAGATATATTGTTCTTGGTTATAGAGCACTGGAAGAGGTCCAAATCTAGATAAATTTGCATCTCTATAACATTATCATCAATATCTCCATCGGTCTCTCCAACGTGTGCTCTTTTTCATTTGAAATGGTTGTGCATGGTAATGCACTACCATTTAACGGTGATGTTATAATGACCAGTTGATTTTAGACTTCCTCAAGTGCATGGTTGCTGAAAAAGATCTTATTATTATGTAAATCAAAAAATTTTAGAATTCGATGATGCAAATTTTGTAATGATTTGCCATTACCATAGTCCTCATTGTCGTCGACGGTGGCATTATTAGTGAGAGGTGGTGGTTATTTCATTTTTATTTATTAAATTAAAATGTAAAACTTATTAGCTTGTAACACGTGTCACCAACTTACTAGATATGCCACGTGTTCTATTAAATGTAAAGTACTATACCACTAAGACCATCCAAATTAATAGATTTGAGTAAGTAACAGCTTTGAGCGAGGAATTTAATAAATTATATGGTCCTTAGTGTTCCTTTCGCCATTTTTTAGGGTGTAAGAGTAATTTTATTTGATAATATAGTTAGTATTCAGTAAAATCACAAACAACAACAACAATAAAAATAATAAATGGGTCAAAATCATGCAACTCGAACATGTCTTATTTATTAAATAGATCACCTAACACAACTCTTTTATTAAATAAGTTATTATCAGGTTAGTGATACATATAACTCACTAATTACCATAATTAGTTAACAACTCATTAAACTATTTAACCCCATTAACATACAACCTAGTTTACCCAAAATTCACCAAATATTAAAAATAAAATTTAAATAAACTAATTAATTAAATCTTAAAAATAATGTATAATAGAGTTATATCAATGCATGAGATAAAATGATGAAAATCTAAACTCAAAGCTTTATAACATAGTCCATTACATAAATTCCAAGCTTAGTCTTAAAACTATCTAAAATTCCCATCAATATTGTGTTGGGATTTGTGCTTACGTGCCATCCCATAATGTATAAATATATAGTGATTATATTTATACAATTATTATTTCTAATAAAATCGTTAATATTATTTTTATTAAATGGTAAGATGCTTATAACGTTTTAGACATTGTATGATCTGAAGGAGTTCAGATTTGGTCTAAAAGAGTTTAGACCAGGGCTAAGAGTTAGCAACGCTAATAGTTATAAACACTAAGAGTTAGTGGTACTAAGAGTTAGCAAAATCTAATGAGTTAGAGCCTTGTCTGAAATGGGACAATGACCTGAGAATATATTAGTAATGATATAACAGCAATGAGTTGCAGATGGTGCTAAGAAATGTCATTATGCAAGTATGTTCTCAAACATAATGTTCCTGATCTAATTTCATCGATGCGGGTCTATCGGTGAAACTCATTAATATAGATTAGTGTATGTATATATCTGGATGGTCCAGATGGTTAGTCTTAGTAAACCATGAGCTTAATAGGAAGCTCATATAGAGATGCAGGTATTCAGTAAGGACTGGATATTGAACAGACTCACGAAGACATTCAATAGACATCTCATAAAGCCGTCAATAGAAGGTCTTCCGAGTTGAGTAGTATTTGTGGTCTTTTGACCTGAGTGCCACGGTGGGCTTGTGAGTGATCCACCATACTTTGGTTCTACACATGTCAGAAACCTTTCATGGTCTGACCACTGGGTGTCGCTGGGTATGGTCCGATGCTCATGGAGTTCGGTGTGCGTAGATATGGGATCCATCAGCTCATATGAGTGGGTTGTATATCCTAATGCTCTGAGATTGTATTTCAGAAAGTCTTGTGGCCGCAAGCATAAACCTCGGAAAAAAAATTTCGGAGGAATAAACAATATCACAAAAGTGTTTGTGGATATTGTTTTATGAAATATAAATCTGGAGATAAGTTCATGGTTGAGCAAATAGAGATTTGACGGTGATGATCTATATCTCTACTCTTCAAGGATATAAATGATGGAAGGATTATACGAATATGTAATAACCTCAACTTGTATGGTCTAACATGCTAATTTGTAATATCCGTAACGTGTGTGTGGGACATTGTTCACGGACGTATGGAGGAGCTCTGTATGACAAATTAGATGTGGACCTAGAGAGTCTCACAATATGAAGTATACTCGTTGTGCACTGGGTAGCGGATTGGATTGAATAGTTCGATCCAATAAATTTCAGTAAAAGAGAACGATTGTTTAGAGATCCCTCGGATTGTACATTTGTCAAGACTTAATTGTTAAGTACATCACTAAATTAATTAACAAAGGTTGTTAATTAATAGAATATTGACAAATGACAAAATTTGTTTTATGATTTGATTTTACCTTTTTACCATTTAACCATGGTAGTAAAAATTAGTAAGGTAAAAAGTAATTATTCAAAATTATTTTGAATAATTAAATCATATATTATTAGATAATATTATAATACATATAGATCATGGCATTGTATTTTAATACAATGAGGGGCCTAGATGTTGGCCATTTAATTATCCATTATAATTAAAGTAATTATAATTGTTAGGTAAAGATTAATTTAGGTGGTCATTATTCTAGTGCTTGGTTTAATTAATTCTAAATGGGAGACCAACAATAAAATTGGTGGAGCACTTCATTTTGTTTATTTTTGTTTAATCAAAGTGTTGAATAAACAAAATGATTTTTGGCAAAACAATTGAATTCATTCATTCAATTTTGGGAGAAGAATTCGGCAATGGCAAGGAAGAGAGGTAAGAGAGAGTTCTTTGAGTTTTATTTTTTCAAGTGTTGAAAAATAAATAAATTTCTCTTCATCTCCTTCTTTAATGGATGGCCAAAAATGAATGATATGTAAATGGAGAAAAAGATAATTATTTTGCAAAGAGTTGTTCAAAATAATTATCATGTAGAAATTGTTTTTAAGATTAATATACAAGAGTTGTATGTTAAAGATTTTTAATTAATACAAGAGTTGTATAGAAAATACCATCTCCATTTAAGAAACAAAATTGTATTCAAAAGAGTTTGAATACAAGTGCAGAAAATTCTAAACACTAAGCTACCATTCTAGCTCTTTAATCCCACAAAAAGTTATGGACTAGAATTGTTCAACATATACTTCAAGGTGAGCTCTTCACATGGATAATTGAAGAACTTGAAGAATTTGTAAAACTACCTTCATTAGGTGAGTATTTTACATTATGTTTTTAGTACAAATACATTCATCATATATAAATTGTATAATTGTTATACTTATACATATATGTTGAAATTGTTAAAATGGGTGTATTATGTAACATGCTTCTGCTGCGCATATAGTAATTTTTGAAATTACATATACACTTGAATTATCACACACTCTATAATACAACACCCAACATATTGAACAAGTCAAAATTATCCTTAATAATTTTTGCACTTTCTATGTTGTAATTATAAAATTAAAAAATAAATAAAAAATTGATAAAAAAAAGGATACCTAAACCTTCAAATTCTTTTAAAAGAGAGTTATCCACCTCAATAGTTTTAAAAGGGATATAAAGACCTTGTCAAATGACAGTTTTCATCAATTTAAATGATGAAAAGGAAAAAAATGGTACTGTGACCTAAAATTATAATACAACTTAAATTAAAGGGGATTCATTATGTTAAGTGGTATCATCCCGACGCCATGTGTAAAAATGTTATTGGATGTAAATTTTGTTGCTCAGAAGAAGAAGTCTTAGTTCATATTCTTCATTTTCATTTGGTGCAAATATAGAACACTTCAAAAAAAATATCATTCATAATTATAAAATTAAAAAAATAAATAAATAAAATCGTTTATTTATAATAAAATAGTTATTTTGTTTACAATAAAATAAAAATAAAATGATAAATAAAAAAATGAAACGGGAAAATATAAGCTGATGGATGACCACCAACATATCATTGGTTGCTATTAACATCATCTACACCATAACTCGTGACACATCCAAAATATTGGATTCTATTTTCAAGTATAGGAATGTTAGAGTAATAAATTACTCGATGAGAATGAGATCAATCTAAATGGAAGTATTATTTAAAGTATATAAATATAAATAATCTCAAAAGAAATAAAGTAGTAATGATATAAGATGTTTACCTATAATAATATAAATAATCAATTAAAATGAATGCTAAGGTTAAGGGATCCACTCTTGATATATGAAATAATAGTATATTCAATCTTCTTTATAACTCAATTGTAATCCTCATATAAAAGAGGTTCCAATCGAATTATATAACAATTATGGTTCATTATAATTTATATATTAATTTGTATTCATTGCGTTTAATTACTTTGTGGAGATTGCACCAAATCTTGTAATGGGTTCAAGTATTTATTATATCAATCAGTATACTTGTCTAAAATAAATCAAGACTCCAACTTTAAAAAATGGTATATACGCCAAATCTTATAAGTGGGTTTAAGAAGTATTGCACCAATTATAAGGATTGTCGATAATAAATTAAGATATATCACTTTACAAGAAATGGTAGTAATATTACTTAAAATAAATAAATACAATATATATAAATTTAGTCAACTCAAGAATGTGAACATTAAATTTCAAATTAAGAGTTAAAATATATTCTTATTACCTTACTTAGAATTTCACACTTTCCCCTTAACAAAATAAAAATTAAACAAGCATGATAGAATTAAAGGAAAGAATCATAAGAAGCAGTAACATAAACTTCAAAATAGTATATAAAAGAAAATATTGCTGCAAAGATAGAATACCAAAGAAAGTTGTTAGAACTAAAATCTAACTCTCCATAGGCATAGATAAGCCTCTTATTAAAAAGGCCACCACTTTGATGGATTGTTGACAATTTAAAACTTATTTCATGTGCTAAACTTGATCCGTGAACTTGTCATTGACAATAGCCAAATGTGATTCACATGCAAACAATAAAGTTATTGATATTTGTTTCTACTTTCAAAAATAGGTATGAACGTCCATATTGAATACTTATTTCTCAAGTTATGGTCAAATACTGAAGCCTGCTCGGACTAGGCCTGGACTACAGATGGGTCCTCTTCTAAGTCACTTTTCACCCTCCAAATGTTTGGTTTACAAAATGTGTATGAAATCCAATATTGTTGTATATGAAATCATCTCTTCACAGGTTCAAGAATTACTTTAATTAGATTATTTAGTAGAAAGTTATGCCCAATTTACCGAACCTACACTAAAACAGTTAAAAACTTATATAGGTACAATATTGAAAACATACTCAAGTTAAGGAGGTTAATAATACTAGTAATTCAAAATAATGATGAAAAACCTTTACTAAAGGTATAATTTAAAGTGTTCATCACACCTTCTAACCAGCTTATTACTGGTCCCTAACAATTCAAGTAAAAATAAAATTCAAATGTTACTTAAGTATTTTAAAGAAAACGTCAGTTTAAGATTACAATGCTATTAAAGTTATTTCAATCATAACTTCCAAAAATTTGTGTGTGAAATGCCAAAACTTTTTACCACAAACCACAATATATATATCCTTAAAAAATTTCTCCAAGTAAAAACCTCGACTGTATATCTTTAAAGGTGAATAACTGTTTAAAAAGCTAAGATTTTACTATAGAGTTAAAAAATAAATAAACGCTCAATAAAAGGCACATCTCAAAATAAGCAAACAAACTAACATTGATCTAAAGATAAAAAATTTAATTATTTAGATTCAAACCATTCTTGTCATATGCTAGCTTTTATGACTTCAATTACCTTATGCGAATATTACAAATAGAAATTGATGGGAAAAAAATTGCTTCCTAAATATTTTTATCTTCTCAAATTGAAAGAATACTTTATTAAATAGAATTGACTCTTTTTTCTTTTTAAAAATTATGAAGAATATAAAGAAGCATTACAAAATAAGAACAATTTCTCACCAAAATACTTTTCATGGAATTTAAAATTTTACTCTGAATCATCCTTCAGCTAGACAACTAAATCATTTTTTAATCCAAATAATATCATTCCAAACAAACATTAACAAATTCAAAAGATTAATAAAAATTCGTAAGTTATTTTCTCAAGCCTCTCAACTCACTCACAAAAGATATGTGAGATTAGAAAAATATGTATTCTTAAATATAGAAATTCTTTTGGCTATATACATTGAAGCATCCATCTTACAACAAGCCTTATTATACTGTGCTCAAGAAATGATTTCGGAAGTCATTCTTTAGTAACCAAGAAAGAAAAAATGACTTAAACCAAATAATTTTGAAATCATACCTCGATAGCAAAGCAAATTCATTTACATAGGAGTTACTAAGAACATATACAATAAATAAATATGCATGAAATGACTAAAAAATAAAATAATAATAAAAATAATAACAAGTTAGTTAGAATGTATTTTAAAAGTTTAAAAATGTACTCCTTATTTTTTCATTCTAGATCTAGAATGCATCTCAAGAGTCTAGAAATGAATCTTTACTCATGCTATACATAATGTTAGAACAAATTTATTTTATTTATTTTATTTTTTTCAAGAACTGTGTATCAACAACTGGTAGAAAGTTTGATTTATTTGACATTGACTCGACCTAGCATTGCTTATGTAGTTGGAGTAGTAAACCAAATACATGAAAAATTCTAGGAAGCCCCACTTAAAAGTAGTTCGACGGATACTAAGATATGTGAGTGGCACAAATGACTATGGTCTTTTTTACAAGAAATATAAAGACTATAAAATAGTTGATTATTGTGATGATGATTATACTAGAGACTAGGAGTGGGCAACCTGGGATCGGGTCGGGTTCGGGATTGACCTGACTGGTCCCGGGTCCCGTTCGGGACAGATAAATCTATCCTGAACGGGAATTTTGTTCGAGCCGGGCCATGTCCCGACCCTAACTAGTTCGGGTTGGGACATGGCCCGAGTCTGACCAGGACATGGGTAAATTTTGCCTATGTCCCTAATTTATTTAAAATTTATAAATTTTATTAAACTTATATAAATTCATTTAATTATTTTGGGTTAATTTGTAATTCATGATTCTTATTGTTAGAAATTTGTATTTTTAACCTAAAAAATGTAGTTTTGTATTCTTTTAAACATTAATAAATATTGTATTAACTTAATTTCCTATCATTAATATAATTATTAATTTTAATTCTAATAGAATTTTAACGTCTATTACGTTAAATAACAAATATTATAATTTCGATTTAGCAAATCCTAACGTGATAGTGACATTAATTGTTTAAGTGGTATAATTTCAAATTCAAATTTAAGTCCAATTTTAATTTTAATTATGTTAACTTTTATTATCCGAATAAAGAAATTCGGCAAAATCTCCCCTAAAAATTGGACATTCTATAAACATATACCTGCACAAAATTGACACTTTAATATTAACCATATCAAATCAATTCATTCATACCATAATGCCTTTCGCAATGGCCATTGCCAAATTAACCAATAGGTCCAAAATAATTTCAATGGCTAATATAAATCAAGCTAAGTTGCCAACATCTTCACAAAATAACAACAAAGTGCAACATTTAAGTAATAAATATATTAAGTTCATAAGTATAGCAAACATTAATATTACAAATTATAATACAAAAATATCAAAATTTGCATTCTTCATTAATCTGCAAAACAAAAGTATAACAAACATTAAATATTACAAATTATAATATAAAACTTAATTACTTCATTAATTTAACTATTGAATAATTATCTTAAAATTGAGTTATCCACAAATAACGTAAGTAACCTCTTGGTAAATTTAATGATGTGAAAGTGGCGGTTGCATAATATGTGCAAATTCTATGTGAAAGAAATAAGAAAATAAATTTCGCATAAAATATTAAGAAATAATAAAAACAATTCAAAAGGACAAATAATAAAATAGTAGAATAATATTTTTTTACCTGCTTCGACTTCATCATAAAATTCAATATCTTCTAAAAATTCTTCTTTCTTTGACCTATTTAGCAAAAGTGAAGCTCCAATCCAAATTTGTGTGCATATCAAACTCTTAACCATTTTTGGAGTTAATGAGCTGCGAAATGAATCTAGAATATGTCTCTCGGTACTAAAAGCCGACTCAGAGGCCATAGTAGATACAGGAATAGCAAGTATATCCCTGACTATCTGTGTCAATACTGGATACCTCAAAGTATTTACCTTCCACCAACTCAAAATATCAAAACGTTGATTTTTGGAATTCTCAACTTTCTCCATCAGGTATTTATCCACTTTATTGGATTCAGCCAAATCCATTTCGTCATCTACACACCCCATGAATTTTGCCCAAGGGTCATCATCCCCCACATCAAACTGTATTACGTCTGAATATAAACTTGATGGATCAGACTGTTGTGATTGTGACCCATAAATACTAGTGCTACTCCCAACTCCACTCCCAGACCCACCAACACTACCAGCACTACTACTTGGCCTACCAACCGCTCTACAATACGATATATTATAGGCTTCGTAAAGCCTATACAATAATTCTTTACTTATTCTCTTCATGTCTTCGACTCTGGCGCTGTCATCACCATATAATAACTCAAAACAAAATCCAGCAAATTGCATCTTGTGTCTTGGATCAAGCACTATAGCAAGTATCAACAATTTATTTATTTTCTCCATAGATTCCAAATATTTATCATATTTTGCCTGCATCTTGCTAGTCTTGACGCGTAAAGAGACATCTTCACTCCGACTTAATTTTGTTAAATTAGAATTAATCTTACAAATCTCGCTGAAACAAATGTTAATTGTCACAGACAATGAAGCACTAAATTTAATGTGACATCATACAAAGTTTTTAGAAACTTCACAAACCAGTTAGCATTCTCCCAATTCACAATAATTGGTAGCCCACATCTCTTCTTTCCATTTTCATCCTCTAGAAAATAACTCCATATGACTCATCCTCTTCTACCATTTGATCAAACACCTTTGCAAATTTTAATGCAATCGCCAACATCAAATAAGTGGAATTCTACCTCGTTGGTACATCTAAGACCACACTCCCTTTATCATCAATTCTTTCTCTCTCCATAAAACTTTTAAAACTTTGAACTCTTGCTGTTGAAGATCTCACATTATTCACAGCATTACGTATAGAAATTATGCTCTCATGCAAATTCTTTAACCCATCAGTCACAATTAAATTCAAAATATACGCACAACAATGCACATGCATAAACTCACCATTCAATATCAGTGCTTCATCTTTTCAATTCTTCAGTCTCTTCTTAAAATAATTGACGACAACGTTATTGGTACTAATGTTATCAACTGTAACAGTAAACACTTTCTCTATACCCCAATCCAACAAGCATGATTCAAGTTGCTTGTCGATATCATCCCCTTTATGGGACGACATCGGAGAGAAACTCAAAATTCTCCTATACAACTTCCAATCCGAATCTATGAAGTGGGCAGTAACAACCATATAACTTTGATTATAAATGAAAGTCCAAAGATCAGTTGTCAAGCTCACTCATTGTCCAGTTACACTAAGTAGACTCTTTAACATGGCTTTCTCCTCAGCAAATAGCTATACTACGTCTCTGGTTATAGTTCTACGTGACGGAACATCAAATAAAGGGCATGCTACATTGCAAAAATATCGGTACCCGTCATTCTCTATAAAACTGAATGGCAATTCATCTAAGATCACCATTTTTATAGCTATATCTTGACATGCTTTTTGACTCCATCCTCTAGGCACAACATTACTACTATTTTCCTCTTCTCCTCCTGTGGGTTTTCTTCCAAATATTGTTTGTCTATCATCCAATAATGAACGTGGAACCTTCTTACATACCCGTAGGTATTTTCTCATGCCATTTGTTCCATCTTTTGTTGAATTACATGCATACAATTTTCCACAGTAATTGCATTGCAATTTATATGTTATGTCATTGCACGAGGTAAAGTGACTCCACACCATTGATTTTGTTCTCTTCTTAGTATTAGGATGTAGAGGTAACAATGCATCTACATCATCGACGCTGCATTGCGTATCGTCATGAGATCCCCCAATATTCATAATATTTTTTGAAGTTGAATCACGACTCATCTATAATATAATAGAAATAAAATTCTTACATGAAATTAGAAATATAAATTAAATCCCTCCCTAATCTTGGTATGATGATGAAATTAGAAATATAAATTAATTCTTACCAGTTAAACCAACTGACATCTACAAACTTAATTAAACATCTAAATACATACACAATACTAACAAAACAAAGCATATAAACACATACACATTAAGTCCCATTGACCTCTTGCATTTTGTATTACTAACTATGAGATAGTAATTTATTAGTTTAGCTTCCGTTATTGGCTTTCAAGTATAACATATGGTTAATAGTTAATACATGCTCCAAAGGAAGATACACATCTTTTAATACAATCATTTATGTAAATATTTCATTTTTCAAAAAAATAAGGCGACGACAGTGCTGCGTGGTTTACCTGAGACTTGAGCGACCAAGCTAGCAGCAGTGTATTTTGATTGATGAAAGGCACAGAACAGCGACAGGCAGACGTGGAACAACACCGACAGAACAGCAACGGCGGTAAAATAGCAATGGCGGCAGAACAGCAACTCTCGAACAGGGAACAGTAGCGGCAGGCCGCAGGGCAGGTCACGCAGCGACAGGCGACAACAGTAGTAGAACGGTGGCAAGCTGCAAGGTAGGTCACGCAGCGGCAAGCGGCAGCAGCGGCAGAACTGCAGTAGGCTGCATGGCAGGCCACACAGCGACAGGCGACAGTAGCGACAAAACGGCGACAGACAGTAGTGGCAGAACGGCATTGGCAGCAATGGCAACAACGGTCGAATATCAGTTGATTAAATGACGGCCGAAAATGTTTCACATTTGAATTGAAACAAAAATGACAAATAAATATATATTAGTCAATTTTTTTTTCTTATTAAAACAGCGCCGTTTTCACTTTCAGAAACGGCACCGTTTTGATTACTAAATATTAAAAAATTTGGTTCGGTTCGGATCGAACCAGGACTCACAATTTCCATCCCAATTTCGGGACCTGTCCCAACCCAATTTTTTTGGGTCAGACGTTCTGGGTCGGGCCGGAACCGAGCCATTCGACCACTAGATATTTCTTTAAGATTGGTTTAGAAACAATCTCTTGGTGTAGTAAAAGGCAACCGACTATATCATTATCAACTATTGAAGCTAAGTACAGAGTAGCAACAATGGTAGCACAAGAAAGTACATGGATAATACAATCCATGGATGATTTACATTATAAAAGAGATTATAAAGTGCTATTATATTGTAATACTCAATCAACAACTTGTTGGGCATAAAATCTAATTTTTCATGAAAGAATAAAGCATGTGGAGATGCATTATCAATTTATTCGAGAGAAAGTTCTACAAAAAGATCAAATGACTGATTTATTTACAAAAAGTTTGAGTGCTAATAAGTTTGAAAATTTTCAAACCCAACTCAACATGGTAAAATGAATGGAAGTTGATGTTGAGGAGAATGTTAAAGTCAACACCATCTCAATTACATTAAACATCCAACAAAAGAAAAAGTTAGTGGTTGGAATAGATGAAAGTTGTAGAAATTTGTGGATAATATAATTTTGAGAATATTTTATTTTATAGTTTGTGTTGCAAGACCTATACTACAAATACCCCTTCCTGTTAGTATTTTTTTCATCAAGCAAAATATGTAAGTAATACACACAAGTAGAGTCTTAGCTAACTAGTGTGAGTCTTGAGTGAGTTTCAAGTGTGTGTGAGCAAAGTGAGTATTTGTAAGAGTGAGAATTAAGTTTAGGTGTGTGTTTATATCAAGTTTCTTTGTATGTATTTTGCTTGTATTTATGTACAAGTGAGTGTTATATTAATAAAGAGTGTGCTCCAGTTATTCAATATTAAGATCTTAAGATGTTGTTCAGATCTTGTTTCCTGGTTGGTGGAAGCACAAACTATGGAAGAACATAGTTGAATCTCTTAATCTACTTTCTTCTATGCATCACAATAATATTAAGCTCAATAAGACAGCTTTTTCTACTAGATTGAGATTTTGCACACAATTGAAATCTTTAATTGATGGAAAACAGCTTCATTGTCTTGTTTCAAAATCTAAGTATGAGTGTTTCTACCACTCAAAAATCTGAAGTTTTCAGATTTTTCAAGAAAATGTAACAAATATGAAAATGAAAGAGAAACAGAGAGAAAAATTGAAATTCTTTTATTTTGTTATTCAGCACTCTTAATTGATACAAGAGAGACAATTTGTAATAACTTTATATGCAAGTGTAAAGCTAAAAAAGAATTCTAGAAGGTGTTTGTTACAAAGGTAATAATTGGCGGGAAATTCTGTTACACATCAAATGCTAATAAATATTATTCCCTAACAAACTTTAATTCACCTCAGCATCAGCTCTCCACTACTACCTTAACATCGTTTGAGCTCCTATGTCAATAGTTCTGCTTCGCCCCCGCCCCCGCGCTTTATCTCAAGGGTCAATTCTTGAGCTTGAGTTTGGAACAAGGAACTAAAATTAGGAAATAGACAAAACCTTGGTAAAAATATTTGCAGAAGGAACAAATTGAAAATCAGCTTCTTTATTGATTATTTTATCTCATAACATCAATCTTGATATGCTTTATGCGATTGTGGAACACAGGGTTAGCTGCTAATGCAGTAGCCCTTTAATTATCACACCAAATCATTGGTGTCTTGTGCAACTACAAGCCAAGTTTTGAAAATAAAGACTAAATCCAGGTTATCTCCATAACAACCTGGGCTAATGCACGATACTCAGACTCTGTGTTTGATCGAGATACAACCTTCTATTTTCTATAGCTCCAAGAGACCAAGTTGCCAACAAGGAAAACATGGTATCCACCAATAAAATTTTCAGTCAATTATATCACAGGCCCAGTCAGGCATCATTGAAGGCCAAAAGATCTAATTCTTTCCAGTTCAAAGATAAGACCTTAGAACCTTGCAATTACCTTAAAATTCTCTTGCAACAAGTTCAATGAGTGTAGGTTGGGAAAGATAGGAACTGATTAGGCTTATTAACTACAAATGAAATTCCAGGTCTGTTATCTCACATACTGAAGAGCTCCTATCACACTCATATAAAGTGTGATATCAGAAAAAGGTTTTGCTACTGGTTGACGAAACTTAATCCCTATACTCATAGGTGTAGGACAACTATTTGTACAACACATGTTGGTTTTAGCTAGTAATTCTGATATATACTTTTACTGAGACAAATGTAAAGTATCACCATACTTCTGGGTACTTCAATACCAAGGAAGTAATTGAGTTCCTCTAGCTCCTTTAATGCAAAAGTATCATTTTGCTATCTGATAAACTATTGCAACAATGCAGAATCATCACCTGTGATGATAATGTCATCCACATATATTAACATGATTATAATGTGCTCAGAATTCTTCTTGATGAACACTAAAATATCTAACTTCAAGTTGTAAAATTTCCAAGTTAATAAAACCGATTTAAGCTTATCAAACCATGCCCTAAGGGCTTGTTCCAAACCATACAAAGCTTTCTATAGCATGTAAACATACTCTGGTTTAGATGGATGAACAACCCATTTAGGTTAAGTCATAAATATAACTTCAGTCAAATCCCCATTTAAGAATACATCGTTAACTTCCACTTGTCTAATCTTCCATTTTTTTTGTAACAGCTAGACTCAATATGATCCTTAAAGTGCTGACCTTTACAATAGGATTGAAAGTTTTAGTAAAATCAATTCCAAGGATTTGATGAAATTCCTTTGCCCCAAGTTTAGCTCTAATACCAATTTAGAAATCTGAAGTTTTCAGATTTTCTAGTAAAATGTAACAAACAAGAAAATGGAAGACAAACAGAGAGAAAAACTGAAATTCTTTTATTTTGTTATTCAGCACTCTTAATTGATACAAGAAAAAGAATTTGTAACAACTTTATATACAAGTGTAAAGCTAATAAAGAATTCTAGAACGTGTTTGTTACAAGGGTAAGAATTGGCGAAAACTTCTGTTACACATCAAATATGCTAATAAATATTATTCCCTAACAAACTTTAATCCACCTCAGCATCACTTGAGCTCTCCACTGCCACCTCAACTTCGTTTGAGCTCTCTAGTGCCATGTCGGCAGTTCTGCTTTCACTTAATAAGTGCAAGGTTTAATTAATGGCCATTTGTGTTGAAAACTCTTCAGTTACCCCACGACCCACAAATGATAAGCTTGTCATTGTGCGGGTCAAAAGCAAGGTCACTCAGTCTCGGCTCGATGGCTTCTGTAAGTTTATCATTTTTTTTTCTGTTTTGGATTTTTTATTTTAAAAAAATTTTAAATTTCCGTTTCCTATTGAAGAAAATGGATTTGGTGGGACATAGACTGCTTATGCAATCAGTGGACGTTGCGGACTTCTCTGCTTTGGTAAAGTTTTCGGAATCAACTGTCCTGTTAAAATTGCTACTTCTGGAAGCGATTGAAGACTGATAACTATCTTGTAGGAACGCAATGCGTGGACAAAATTGTTCCGTAGGTGTCTTTAGAGCATGGCTTATATGATCACTATACACCTTTTAGAGAATTTACTTGCTGCATTATTTCTTCAGAACTTCAGGTTTCCTGTAACCTCCATGACAGTGATAGTAATCTTCTTTAACTTCAAATGTTTACCTTGGTAATCTGTTCTAACTATTGTTTTGCATGGTGTGGTGGAAGCAAGGTGGGAAACTCAGATTGGGAATCCATGTGATGATCCTTCTATCTTGTAAGAGATTTGAAATTCAATAATGTGGACAACAATTTTTTATGGAGGTTTTCCAATGGAACAAGCAGTTAAAATGCCTACCTGAATGTACAATAGCAGAAGCGAAATCTTGGAATTTATTCTTGTGGGGCTCGTCTAATTTACAAAGCATTCATTTCCCCACTTACATTTTATCTATGCTGAGATTCTGACAGCTGCATTTACAATAGACTAGGAGTTGCTATGCATAGGCAGCTTGAATTTCCCTGATAGCTGGACTTTTATTCAATGTGGTGGGAGGAGGCCGGTAGACCTCGGTTTCATTCTGAGGTCAGTTGTTTCAACTTTTGGTCTATTATAGTGTGCTGAAAGTACTGAATTTTTTTACAATTTATCCATAGTGGGCGCATGAGATGGAGCACATAATGCAGTAACGATTTTTAAAAAATTTATGTTTATTTTAATTTAACAAAATAAAGTATAAAAAAAAATATTTCAATCATAAATTTTTATGGATATTTTTTGTTAACACCAAAAACAATTTTACAGTGTATCTCTCATCAATAAATTATTCGTGTCGGCAAATTGATAAATTATAAAAAATCAAATTCTATGTTCTTAATTTTTTTCTCTAAAAAACTTTAGCGCAGAAAAAGTACTAATAAAGAATACGTAAAAGTAGTTTTAAAACTCTTTTTTATAGCACAAAAATTCTTATGTTATCTAAACTTTTAATCCTAATAGGATTAAGATAAAATAATATATTTATATTATTTTAATTTAGATAATTAAAATGATAAATATAATATCTAATATTATCTTTAATTAAATAATTTAGATAATTCATAATTATTTAATTTAACCATTTTAATTTAAATAAATAATCTAATTAGTTATTTAATTCCATAACCATTATGGATTTGGCCAATAATTGATTGCACCCAACAAGTTTAATCAAATTAAATATGAGTCAATTAAATTAATTAATTGTTCTAAATAAGTTTAATCAAATTGAACTTAGGCCAATTAATATTTTAGATCTAACAATTAATTTAATAGTCCATTTCAGTATTTATAGAGCCAGCATAGGGACTTGATGGACCTACAAAATTAAATTCTAATAAATTAAATCATTTAATTAAACTTTTTAATCAACATGATTTTATTTATTAACTTTATATTACTCCACTAAAAAAATATAAAGCTGAATTCTTAATTTTGCAGATAAATTATAAAATAGAAAACTGTTTTTGTCCATTTAATAATCATTTCATATAGATCAATCCTCTACAAGTGTTCATAATTAGAGTTAGGTCGAGTGTCTGTTAACCTCTCTAATTACATATTTATCCTCGATCCACGTTAATCTTCTTTTGCACATTTAATTTGTGAAATTCACAAATTTATTATTATTTTTAACTCGTAAAGAAAACTGAGCGCTTATAATATTCAAGATCAGAATCACTTATCAAGGGAACAACTTATCTAACTTCCTTTTAAAAGGAGTGGATTCCTTATCTGTGAGAAATGTTCCAAGTTATCCATTTTGTTACATTTATAAAATATTTAGTAATTGACTGAAAATATTTTAAAGTCATTTCTTTGTAAATTAAAAAACATAACTCAATGAATAGGAGTTCATTAATCACTCGGGATTAAGATTAATCCATATATGATTATATTATGATAAAATAAATTCTCTTTACTAACAAAAATGAATAGATAATTAATTTTATTGTGGTCCAATCTTATATAATCAATATTATACAAAGTACCTCCATTTTCTATGTCAATACATAGAATGATCTGGATAAGACCATTGTATATAATATACAAATGGACCGCACTTATAATCTATCAAAATGAAAGTTTTTTCTTCATCCAAACTTAGGTCATGTTTAGATTATTACACTTAAACTTAATCTTCTTGTATTTAACTATTATATATTAAATTTAAGGTTACTATATAATAATCAAGAAATTTCATGATATTTGAATAAAAATAATCATAATTGTAAAGCTGACCGATTATCACAATATATTGACACTTTATAATCTCTTGGCTGATGTAAATCCTCCATCAATTGCATCAACTATGTACTTTCTTGAGCTGCCATTGCTGCTGCTCTGTACTCAACTTCAGTAATTGACAATGATACAGTCAGTTGCCTTTTACTGCACCAAGAGACTATTCCTGAACCAATCTTGAAAAAATATCCAATGGTTGAACGTCGTGTGTCATGATCTCTAGTATAGTCAGCATCACAATAGCTAACTATTTTACAATCTTGGCTTTCTTATAGAAGAGACCATAGTCAATTGTGCCTCTCACATATCTCAATATCCGTCGAGCTGCTTCTAAGTGAGGTTTCTTAGGATTTTGCATGTATCGACTTATTACTCCAACTGCATAAGAAATGTCTAGTCGAGTCAATGTCAAATAAATTAGACTTTCTACCAGTTGTCGATACATAGTTCCATCTTCTAAATCCTTTCCTTCATGACCACACAACTTGGCATTAGCTTCCAGCGGTGTTGAGATAAGCTTGCACTCTAGCATCCCAAACTTCTACGATAAATCTTTGGCATATTTTTGTTGTCCTAGAAAAATCATCGAGCTACCAATTGAGCTTTATACCTCTTTACCAATCTATCAGGACGTCTTTTGATCTTATACACCTACTTACAAGATATAGGTTTCACATCTTTTGGCTTTGGCACTAAATCCCAAGTTTAATTTTGCTCCAACAATATAATTTACTCTTCCATAGCCTTAATCCATTCAAAGCTCTGTGATGCTTCTTCAAAAGTCTCAGGCTCCTTAACATTTTCCTCTTTCACCATAGCTGTATTAGTATATTTAGGATTAGACTTTCGTATTCTTATTGACCTTCGAGGATGAGATTGAGGGTTGCAGGTTCTGCTCCTTCA
The DNA here is from genome assembly GCA_946807835.1 of Ailanthus altissimus. Taxonomy (NCBI): domain Eukaryota; kingdom Viridiplantae; phylum Streptophyta; class Magnoliopsida; order Sapindales; family Simaroubaceae; genus Ailanthus; species Ailanthus altissimus. Next base: position 2,245,914 of record OX327709.1, read on the forward strand.
TATTTGGCCTCCGTTGTTGGTTGTTGATAGATGTCAGTTTGCCAAGGACTTTGAGTTATCTCTTGCTTGGTGTTATCATCACTACTTCCATTATGAAGATCTTCTTGGCTCAGTCGAATTTTAGCAATTTACTCATCTATCTTTTGTTGTAGTCGTTCTTCTATTTCTTTTGAATCTAGAAGCTCCTCTTTTTGTGGCAACCACCATGAAGATGCTTCATCAAACATCATATTCCTTGATGTGTAGCACCACCCACTAGTAGGGTCACAACATTTTCATCATTTACATTGGTTATCATATCCAACAAAGATACACTTGATTATTTTTTGTCGAATTTGTTTCTCAGGTGATTTGGCACAAACACATAGTATATACAACAAAATACTCGAAAATGACTCACTGTCGGTTTCATATCCCATAACTTCTCAAAGGGTGATATGAACCCTAACCTTGGTTGAGGAAGCCTATTAATCACGTGGGCTGCAGTTTTCATTCCTTCGGCTCAAAATCTTTCTGGTACATTTTTTGCGTGTAACATACTTCTATAAATCTCTGCAAGATGCTAATTCTTCCTTTCTGCAACACTATTTTGTTATGGCGTGTTGGCACATGTAAACTGATATCGTATCTTATTTTCTCGAAGATATTGTGAGAACTCATCAGAGGTATATTCTCCTCCATTATCTGTGCGGAGACAATGAATCTTCTTTCCGACTTCTCCTTCAGTTGTTTCTTTAAATTCTTCGAACTTCAAAAAAGTATTTGATTTTTTCTTCATAAAGAAAACCCATACATACCTCAAGAAGTCATCAATAAATGTCACAATGTACCGTATACCACTAATTAATGGCTGTTTGACAGGTCCAAACACATCAGAGTAAACCAACTCTAATGGCTCCTTAGCTCTAAACTTTGACTCCTCATATGGTAGTTGATGTGCCTTGCCATACTAACATCCCGCACATACTGTATCCACTCTCACATCAAGTTGAGGTAGAACCTTAAGCATTGTCTTGTTCATCATCACTTTTAACTTATGATAACTTACATGTCCTAATCGTGCATGCCACAAATCTACTATCTAATTCTTTCGAGTCTTGTCTACATAAGCTGACTCTGTTGATAGTACATAGACTGACTCTAGTCATCGTCCTTTCATTGTTGGTGTTCCCGTGATTATCAAATCTCGGTACACCTTAATATCTTGTGGACCGAACAAGACATAGTGTCCAGAAGATGTTAACTGTGATATTGACAATAGATTCTTTTTCATTCTGGGGATATGATAGACATCTCGAAGTGTTACCTTATTAGGACTGTAACAAGGTACAAGGACTGTGTTACCGATGTGAGCTATAGGCAATATTGAGTTGTTAGCTGTCACCACCACACGACTTCCTTTGAACTTAATCATATCTTGTAGCTTTTCTTTGTCACTAGTTATATGATTTGAACATCCTGAGTCAACGATCCAATTATTTTCATAGTCAATCCGTTCATGTATTATCACTGAGAGTGATAGGTCTTCTTCCTCTATAGCGATAGACGCTTCAGCATCCCACTCATCTTCACTTTTTCTTTCTGAGTTTGATGTGGTAGCATTATCCTCAACGAAATTTTTCTTAAACCAACAATCTTTTGTCATGTGTCATATTTTTCCATAATTGTAGCATTGTCCTTCATACTTTTTCTTTTGGTTAAACTGACTACCATTGCCGCAAGTCCTCTATATTCCCCCTGTCTGTGAGCTATATTCTTAGTGATAACTCTTTATCTTGTCATAATCTCTTTTAAATCCTCCACCAGTATGTCGTTTAAATCGACATTTTTTTGTCAATATAGAGTGCTTCTTCATCGCCTTTTAAAGAGACCCCACCCATTTGCTTGGCAATCGCTTCTTGATCAATAAGCAAATTTTCAAATTCAATGAGAGATGGTTGGGTTGGCCAGCTTTGTACAGCAGTAACAAAACTTCTATACTCGGGCCTTAAACTATGGATGATAATTCTTTTCATCCTAGTTTTAGCAATAGCAGTGGCATGATCTAACTCAAATATTTCACAACACAAGGACTTTACCTTTGTGAAGTATTGGTTGATCGTCATGTTGTGTTGCACAATTGACAACAGTTCATTCTCTAGAAGTTGTAATCGTATGTTGTTTTTCTTTGAGAAGAGTGATGCAAAAGTGTCCATGCTTCATTTGGCATCTTGGCCTTCTTTATGTGCTCTAACATTTCTTCTTCAACTGTGGTCTTAATGGCGAACATAGCTTTACCGGTTTTTACATTCTACTTCTTTAAAGTGGCTTCGTCTGTTGGCTACTTCACTTCATTTTCGCCAACGACCTCCCAAAGATCTTGGCCTTGAAGGTAAGACTCCATCAATGTCGCCCATGTATTGTAATTTTGGTTGTTAAGCTTCTTAATTCCTCCAACGACTTGAAGGTCACCCATCGTGTTAGCAGTACCTTAGTAATACCAAACAAGTTTTGTCAACAAACTTGTAGAGTCATAGACTACTCACGACACACAGAAGCTCACTCACTCATAATTTCTAGAAGCCCTTTCTGATGTGGAAGATCAGTTGAAGCTGCAACCACAGATCAGTCAAAGCCCGCTCTGATATCAATTGTTGCGAATAATGGAGCACAAATGGAACACTTTTATTAATACAACAAACTCAAAATTTACAATACAAAATTTAAAAAATCCCACTCTCTCACACTTACAACACAACACGCACAACTCAACACTCACACACTCTTTGTTGAGTTTGTTATTTGTTCAACTCTCTAACACACTAAACTCTCAATAATTGATCAACTCTTTATTCTTAATTTGTTTGCTTGCAAAACTAAATGAGGGAGGGGTGTATTTATACTTAGTTACAACAAATCAAAATCACACAAATAAAATAATGTAAAAATTTATTAACCACACAAGTTTATAATACTTATCTTCTTAATTATTAATTTTAAAATATCTTACCTAATCTAAAAATTTCAAAAATTGAGCTTGTAAATATTTAGCCTTAATTTTGGGCTTGGTATTGTAATTAATTTAATTTGGTGTTATAATTTTAACATACTATATTTTTATTTTTAATTAATAAATTATATTTATATATATATTGTTTATAATTAATATTTACATTTATTTTTAAATTTAAATTTAAATTTAAATTTATTTTTATATTTAAATTTAAATTTATAATTATAATTATATTTATATTTATACGATAATTTATCAAATAATTAAAAAAATCTATAGAAGCGCTGTAACAAAAATTTTAAAATGTATACATTATAATAATCAAAAGAAGGCTACAAGGCTCGCCTGTTTATTCATTTGCAAATCAAAGTACAATGTTTCATCAAAACCATATAACCATCGTAATCAGTATTGCCAATCCAACACTACAAGGAAGGTGAAGAGGATAGATAAAAGTAGCCACTTTGCTTTTAAATGAATATATACTTGGAAGATAAGTCAGTTTTCCAAGACCTCCTAGATACAGAGCTGCAAGTGTTTTCTAGTTCCAGTTATGACTCCTTAAAAATCATCCAAAATTAAAAAAATTTAACTTTATAAAGACAGAAAAGACAGAAGATCAGGGGGAAAAGGCTAGTGATGCAAATGATTTAAGGAGAATTCTAGGAGCGTACCTTTTCAAACACAGAGAGTTGTAACCAAACAAACAATCCAGCTAGATTTTTCTCTGAGCCTTGAGACAAACTGCAAATAAGAAAGAATCTAAAACTTAATATAACTTAAACCATATAGATTAATTTGCAAATAAGCCATATAATCAGGTGGCTGACGGGGTTTAAGAACACCATGTTGGAACTTGAAAACTCATAATTCACTTAAATTCTTTATGTAGTATATAGAGAATGATCAGAGATACAATTCTAACACCCAATCCAAGCATGATATGGAAATTCTTATGATAAAGGGTCTTCATTTTATTGATAAACAATTGGTCTTGGATTCATGATCACCTAAATCTACTCAAAACACAAAAGAGAGTTGATTAGATAAAGACTCATAGTTGAAACCAAATCCATGAAATTAGACAATGCTCTGATCCAGTTGTATCAAACAGGATTAGAATTCTCTAATAAATGGGATCGAGTATAAAACTAATAAAGAAAAAGGAGGAACATGAAAATTCTGACTCTGAAATACAATCTAGAACTCAGATCCAAAATATCAACAAAATGCAGAGATCCATAATATTGCTTGACAACAGGAGGCAGAGGTCAACATCATCACAACAGGTGAGATAACTAAAGCACTCAATATCAACGGAAGACAAACCGATAAGATGCGACTTTAAATTTAGATATAACTGCAAAGATATCCCACCACTGCAGACTAATAAACAGAACAAACATGGGTGTATTGATTCATATGCCTCACGCTGCTTGTGCCTGTTTGTCGTTTTGATCCAGAAGTTTTACTGCTGCAGTATTTCAAGAGAAGGAAGCATTATCAAAGTATGAGCAGCATTACGTGTTAGGAGTGTATTTTAAAAGTAAGATTCTTTATATTTAGATAGAAGTTATTTATTTAATATTATATTTATAATTATAATTATTTTTATTTAAATATCAAATTTTTTTTTAATTATTATATATAATCTTAAACTTTGTATATAATAATTATATACGAAAGGATTAAGTTTAAGTATAATAATCTAATTGTCCTTAGTTTGAATGAAGATAAAAACTTCATCTTGATAGACTACAAGTGCGGTCTATATATATATTATATATAATGGTCTTATCCGGATCATTCTATGTGTTGATATAGAAAATGGAGATACTTTGTATAATGTTGATTATATAGGATTAGACCACGATAAAATTAATTCTCTATTAATCTCCGTTAGCAAAAAGAATTTATTTTATCACAATATAATCATATATAGATTAATCTTAATCCTGATTGATTAATGAACTCCTATTCATTGAGTTATGTTTATTAATTTATAAGAAAATGATTGTAAAAGATTTTCAGTCAATTACTAAGTATTTTATAAATGTAACAAAATGGTTGGCTGAGAACATTTCTCACAGATATGGAATCCACTTATTCTAAAAGAAAGTTAGATAACTTGTTCCCTCGATAAGTGATTCTGGTCTTGAACATTATGAGCGCTCAATTTTCTTTAAAAGTTAGAGAAAATAATAAATTTGTGAATTTCATATATTAAATGTTCAAAAGAGGATTAACGTGGATCGAGGATAAATATGTAATTAGAGAGGTTAACAGACACTCGACCTAACTCTAATTATGAACACTTGTAGAGGATTGATCTATATGAAATGATTATTAAATGGACAAAAATAATTTTCTATTTTATAATTTATCTGCAAAATTAAAAGTTCAGCTTTATATTTTTTTAGTGGAATAATATAAAGTTAATAAATAAAATCATGTTGATTAAAAAGTTTGATCCAATAATTTAATTTATTGGAGTTTAATTTTGTAGGTCCATCAGGTTCACATGCTGGCTTCATAAACATTGAAATGAACTATTGAATTAATTATTAGATCTAAAATATTAATTGATCAAACTTTAATTTGATTAAACTTATTAGGAACAATTAATTAATTTGATTGGCCCATGTTTAATGTGATTAAATTTATTGAGCTCAATCAATTACTGGCCTAATCTATAATAGTTATAGAATTAAATAAATAATTAGGTTATTTATTTAAATTAAAATAATTAGATTATTTAATTTAATTAAATACTTAGATAATTATGAATTATTTAAATTATGTAATTAAAGATGATATTAGATATTACATTTATCCCTTTAATTATCTAAATTAAAATAATATAAAGAGATTATTTATCTTAATCTTATTAGGATTAAGAGTTTAGATAACATAATGATTTTGGTACTATAAAAAAGATTTTTAGAACTACTTTTACGTATTCTTTATTAGTGTTTTTTTTAGCTAAATTTTTCAAGAGAGAAAAATTAAGAACACAATATTAGATTTTATACAATTTAACAACTCGCCCATACGAGTAGTCAATTAGTGAAAAATATAACGTGAAAGATTTGTTGGTGTTAACAAAACATATCTGTAAAAATTTGTGATTGATGTATTTTTCTTATATCCTCTTGTTGCTAAATTAAAATAGACATAAAAGTTTTAAAAACATATTCTTACAATTGGTATCAAAGTTAGGCTCATGTCTATTTTAATTTAGTAATTGCGAATTTTATTGTGTTCTTGATGGGTAGGTACATATTAATGATTGTTATATTTTTATTCATGGGATGAATGGTTACAATTAAATTATTTTTTATGGATTAATGGTGTTGGTCGTTAATTATATGGTCTTTTAGATTTAGAATTGATTAGATCAATTTTTTTAAGTCATAAAGGTATAGAAATTTTGTATTTTTTATTTTTGTAAAAAAAAAGGCAAAAAATTTGAATTATGACAAGAAGAAAATGCGCCAACAATGAGAAAAAGGGAAATTGTGCTCCATTGTAAGCAGTTTAAAAAAAGTAAAAAAATAAAATAAAAAAGGCAACAATGGTGTGTTCTTTTTTGGAAAAAGAACAGGAAGTGGCTATCTTTAAGGGAGCCACTGCACTGCCAGTTGAGGCTTGCCAAAAGGCAGACCTCTTTTATTGGGTTAGGTGTTGCCTTAGGCCACGCTAGCCCATAAGGCAAGTGTGGCCTTGGGCTACACTTGTTTTGCACATCACCACAGCCATGGGTCTAGCCCATGGCTGTGCTCAACAGCACTATTTTAAACAGTGTTGTGCAGTAACTTGGGCCCGCCAAGGGCAGACCCAACAAGGCCCAATAAAATCTTTTTTTATTATATACATAAAAAATTATATGAGATATAATTTTTGAAATAATAAAATATAATTGTATTTTATTCGGAGATCAATGACTACTAAAGGAGAAGAAGGTACAAGAAATTCAAGATTGTCTTTTATTTTTATATTGTTTTAAAAAAAATTCAAAAGACTTGGTCAACACTATTATTTTATATTTTATTTCATGTGATGATTTGTGTTATAAAATATGTTCATGCATTATAACATGCTATTTAGATCTAAGATGTGCTTACTCAATGTATTATAACATGCCATGAATACATATGTCATTATTTTATTTCTCTACTAAAATAGTTTTAGTTTAGATTTAATAAATTGACACATAGTATACCAATTAATTATTAGACTTAATTAAAATAATTTTAATTTATCTAATAAGGAATTATTCTTTTAATTAGAATAAAATTAATTAATTTCATAATTGATATAAATAATGTGAATTAGATTTAATTAGATTAAATTCAGTAATTTTACATTGGACTAACTAAGCATATTATAATAAATAGTTTATTAAAATAATAAGTCTTAGTTATTTATAATACATTAGATTTTTAATATAAAAATCTAGTAATTTATTTTAAGTGTTACACTTAAAATAAAACTTACTAATTAATAATTCACCAGTAGCAATTTTTTTCACTAGGATTATAAAATATGAGATATTTTGTAAAATAAAACTCTACAACATAATATAGTAAGTGGGAGAGGGTTAAATGATAATATGACCCATGGTTTGCCTCGTTAGTTTAACAACGTGAGATTTAAGTGGCGTCTCGTAACAGCTTTGTTTTCGTTCTCTTTGCGGAGGGTGTCCATTGAATCAATATCAAGGTTGACTTCTAAGAGATAGGATTCATGAATATATTTCTAGATTAACCTATCCTACGGTGGCAACTTTGAAGTTAAGTTTAAGAAATTCGAAATGATGTATCACACTTACATAAATAAAATTATTTAGATAATTATATGTAGACCAAAACAAACAATAGTTAATTAATGTAGAAGTTATTAGATAACTTAAAAATATTAATTAATTGAGATTGTCACAGTCTAATTTAAAATGGATTTCACCTACCCTACGACGGCATATTAATTTTGGTAAATTGAATTATCGTGGTATATAATTTTTTCTCAGATTTTTACCTCTATTTTTTTGCATCATGCATCGTATTTAAAGTGTTATACCATAATTGTGATGATATTTGAGTTTGAATGATTTAATTCCTTTACTTATTATTTTTAGTAAAATCACAAATCCCTTGATCAAAATACTATTTAACGACAAATTAACTAGCGAAAACTTTGTGAAATAGAAAAGTACAATGATACTCGTCTGTGAGAACTAAAAGTTTATCCTCACTGAACGTTGCCCTCCAAGGCCTACTTTTAATGATTCACAAGAAGTTAAGGAGCAATATGATCGTTGGCTTGATGCTGACAAAAAAGCTCACTGCTAACTATTAGCAAGCATATCTGAAGTACTTAGGAGTAAGTATGAAAAGATAAAAACCGCAAAAGAAATGTGAGATTCACTTCAGGCAATGTTTGGGCAACCTTTTGAGAAATCCCAGCATAATGCAATGAAAGCCATTATTAATGCCAGGAGGCAATGTTTGGGCAACCTTTTGAGAAATCCCAGCATAATGCAATGAAAGCCATTATTAATGCCAGGATGAAGGATAAAGAAAATGGCTTATCTAGAGATAAACCTAAAAGCCAAAAGAAGAATCATAAAAAGAAGAACAATAAGAGCAACAAGGCCAAGACAAAAGGAAAATGCTTCCACTGTCAAAAGAAAGGCCACTGAAAGAGAAATTGCACTTTCTATCTGAAAATGCTCAAAAAGGAAAAGAACAGTAAATATAATTTTCTTGTCCTTGAAGTGTGTTTAGTGGAAGATAATGAATACCTTTGGGTAGTTGACTCCGGGGCCACTAATCATGTTTGTTCTTCTTTACAAATAATTGATTCTTCTCGAACATTGGGAGATAGCGAATTTATGATGCAAATGGGTACCGGGGCCGTTGTTTTATCTAAAACAGTAGGAGTAGTTAAGCTTAAGTTTAGAGATCATTTTTTAATTTTGCAAGACGTTTATTATATTCCTGATTTTAGACAAAATTTGTTTTGTCTCTAAATGTTTAGAACATTGCTATTCTATTTTTTAAAATAATAATTCAATTTTTATTTCTAGAAATGGTTTGAATATATGAGTTAGTAATGTAAAGAATTGTCTTTATATCATACGGCCAGAAATGCAAACACTGCTTAATACTGAAATTTTCAGGCTGGAACAACCAAAACTTAAGAAACAAAAGATTTCTCCTGATGATGAAACATTCATTTAGCATCTTAGATTAGGTCATATTAACCTAAATAGGATAACTAATTAGTAAAGGACGAACCTTTAAATAGTTTAAGGATTGGTACTTTACCAATTTGCTAATCTTGTCTGAAAGGTAAAATGACTAAAAGACCTTTTATTAAAAAAGGCAACTAGGCCAAAGAACCTTTAGAATTAGTACATTCAGATGTATATAGTCCGATTAATGCACAAGTTAGAGGATGATATAAATATTTCATCACTTTTATTGATAATTGTTTTTGCTATAGCTATGCATATTTGATGCATAGAAAATTGGAAAGGTTTGAAAAGTTCAAAGAATTTTGAGCAGAATCTGAGAAATAACTCAGTAAACCATTAAAAACACTTCGATCTAATTGAGGAGGTGAATATTTCGATGCTGAATTAAGAGATCACCTAAAAGAGTATGGGATTATATCCTAACTCACTGCTTCGAGAATACTACAAAAATTTGGTGTTGCCGAAAAGAGAAATAGAACGTTACTAGACATGGTAAGATTCATGCTTAATTTCTCATCATTACTCGCTTCTTTTTAGGGATATGTATTGCAAATAGCAATTTATAACGTAGTTCCATTTAAGTCAATCCCTAAAACACCCTTAGAGTTGTGGAATGGTCGCAAGCCTTCTTTGTGACACTTTCGCATATGGGGTGTCCAGCACACATGCTAAAAGAAAAGACTGAGAAATTAGAACCATGTTCAGAATTATGCCTATTGTAGGCTACCCAAAAGAGACAAGAGGTGGTTTATTTTATAACCCTCAAGATAATAAAGTATTTGTATTAACAAATGCTACTTTTCTTGAGGATAATTATATAAGAGATTACATAACTCGAAGTAAAGTTGTTATTGAGGAATTACTTTTCGATGAAGTTAGACTTCAACAACCAGCAATTGTTGTTGGATCACAAAGTCAACAAATCATGCCTACTCATCAGAATACACCACCGTTACTTAAGCAGAGTGAGAGGGTAGTAAGACCATCTATACGCTACACTTTAATTAGAGAAGCACAAGTTACAATCTCTGATGATAATGTAGACGATCCATTGGCATATAAATAAGCAATGGAAGATTATGACAAGGAGAAATGGCTTGAGGCCATGAATATCGAGATAGAGTCAATGCACTTTAACTCGATCTGGGTCTGGGAGCTTGTAGATCTACCCAAAGGATTTAAATGCATTGGGTGCAAATGGGTTTACAAAAGAAAAAGAGGAGCAGATGAAAAAATGGAGACTTTCAAAATAAGACTAGTGGTAAAAGGCTATACCCAAAAAAAGGGAGTTGATTATGAGGAGTCTTTCTCGACAGTAGCCATGTGATGAACACATGAAAATGCATGTTGTTAAAAGATTCAATCACCATTTAATGTCACCAATTTTAGTATTTTCTGTATTTTTAGCTTGAAATAAAGTGTTCTCCTTAAATTGTGATTAATGAATGTTATTTGGACAGGTTTAGGTAAATTGGACATAACTCTCAATGTAGAAATCGAAATGAAGAAATTCTTGAACCTGGTGCAACATGACTCAATCTTACACAAATTTGAAGAATAGTGGAAAAGCCAAATCCAACATGTTATGGGCCAAAAATTGAGATACAACAGAATCGGACTACAACTCTTACCCAGCTTGACCCAACTCACGTATTTGGACCGTATCTCCCAAAATACGTACTCAATTGGTATAATTCTTGAAGCTGTGAATTTCTGACTTAACTATCAACAACTCGTATGTTTATGGTAAAGTCCAAATCAGCCGTTATCATGGACCAAATCGCATTGCAAGTGGGTAAAATGGTTGTTGGCCGAATTCTGGTGTATCTTTGGAATTTTGCTCATATCTCATTGGACACTCATCCAATTTGCATGAAATCAGTGCCTATGGAAAGAAGAGTCAAAATTATACAACTTTCATGTCGGCTGCAGAAGCTGAATTGATCATTTACATTATCAAAAACGTGCTGCAAATGGATACACGAGTTATTGACTTAAAATTATTGAAGATTGATGTCATCCATGACATATGTCCATTCATTGCCTATATAAGGAGACCCTTAGGACGTTTTTAAGAGATAATTTTCTCTCTTCTTTTATTCTCATTAACATGTATTGTAATTTAGGCTAGAGTTCCTAGCAAGGCTAAGAGATGAACTTTTATGTGTAGTAAATCTACTTTCATGCTTTAATTCGGTGTCAAGAGCTATAAATGTTGTAAGTTTGGTTTTGATTAAACTCTTATCTATTTTATTTTCTATAATCCAGAAGTTATAATTCTCATGTCTCATATATGTTCAGTCATGCTTTTCTTATGTGATTCATGTTGATTTATAATTGTTACTGGTTATATTGTTTTATATGTTAATCTTTTACTGCAGTATTGTCAATTTGATATATTGTCGATCTTGGATAACATGTAAGGGCAATAAATGTTTGATATTCAAGTTAATCTTTTACTGCAATATTGTCAAAATGATATATTGTCGATCTTAGATAACTTGTATAAATAACATGATGTGTGTTAATGCTTGCAAAGAGTTTAACTAAATCAAATACGTGTGTTATCAAATGTGCTATATATTACATACCTTCCGATTGATTGTTTGGGATGTGAAACTTTCAGTTGAGTTATAAATATCGAATCAAAGTATAGAGTAGATTTATAAAGCATAATTGTGATTCTCAAAGCCTTGTTTAAATCATCATAAGACATTTTCCTCAATTCATAGACAATTCTATCTCATCCGTTTAAATCAATTAACCTTTTGCTACTGCTTTAATATTTTACTTCACTGACCTATTTTGCCAAGAGCTTCCTCGTGGGATCGACACCTCAATCTATACTGCGATAGCCGCGTTATATTTTGAGCGTAAACAAAAATTTGGCGCCGTTGCCGGGGAAGCACACTAAGCGAAAGTCGGTTGCGATTATAAATACTAAAGTGGTAACTTTGTATATTTTCTTTTCTTTGTAAACTCTTAGTTTATTTCCTTTGTTGTAATTTATTTATTATTCATGGTTGGTTCTACCACCTAATTTATTTTATTTTCTTTAGTTAATTTGTTATATTTTATATTATCTTAATGGCTGGTTTTGCCGCCTAATTAGTTTATTTATTTTTATCTATTTATTGCACTTTATTTTTTTAGTTTATTTATTGCACTTGTTTTTAATGGCTGGTTTTACCGCCTAACTTTGTTCACTTTCTTTTATTTATTTATTGTACTTTATTTTTTTTAGTTAATTTGTTGTATTTTCTTTTTATTTTGTGGCTGGTTCTACCGCCTAACTTAGTTTCTTTATTTTTTTTTATTGTACTTTATTTATTTATTGCACTTTTTTATTGCACGTTATTTTCATTTTCTTTTACGTATTTATTGCACTTTATTTACTTTAGTTAACATGTTGTATTTTCTTTTTATGGCTGGTTCTACCGCCTAACCTTTTATTTATTTACTTATTGTATTTTCTTTTTATTATTTAATTATTGTACTTTTTCGTATTTTATAGTCTTTTGTTTAGTTATTGTATTTATATTTCATGGTTGGTCTTACCACCTAACTTATTTCTATTTCTTGTTGTGTTTATTCCACTTCTTAATTTTCCTTAAGCATTTCTTTCCTAAAAAAAAAAAAAAAAAAATTAGGATGTATGCATCGACCTAGAGACAAACGAGGAAGATTTGTGAGAGAACTAGAACTAGAACCACTCCCACAATTTGTAAGTGAAGAGAATTCACCTTCTAGTTCATCTTGTAATTCTAACACAATGAGCCAACACGAAGAAAACCCCGTTAGAACTCTAAAAGATTACTTGCATCCTACTCGCACAGCCACACCATCATGCATTATATTTCCACCTAACATACCACATTCGGATTTTAAACCTGGAATGATACAACTTCTTCCCACTTTTCATGGTCTAGATAGTGAAAATCCTTATGTACATGTTAGGGAATTTGAAGAGGTAATTGCCACCTTCCATAGCCAACCTGAAGCCATAGACACTGTTAGGCTTAAATTTTTCCCTTTTTCTTTGAAAGACAAAGCAAAGAGTTGGCTATACTCTTTGAGGCCGAGGTCTATAGGAACTTGGGCAGAAATGACCCAAGCATTTTTCAATAAATACTTCCCACAACACAAAACTAATGGCCTGAAAAGAAAAATTTCTTCATTCTCCCAAAAAGACAGTGAAACCTTATATCAAGCATGGGAAAGGTTTAAAGAGTTGCTAAATCTGTGCCCTCACCATGGGTATGAAAATTGGCGCTTGGTTAGTTATTTCTATGAGGGACTCACAATTAGAGAGCGCCAATTTGTTGAGATGATGTGTAATGGGGAGTTCCTTCACAAAGATCCTGAGGAAGCCATAGAATTCCTTAATGACTTAGTCGAAAAAGCCCATACATGGACTGGACCTAGCATTGCTGAAAGCACAAATAGGTCACGACCCAATGGAGTTTTCCATCTTAGGGAAGAGGATAACCTCAAAGCCCAATTAGAGGTCTTAACTAGGGAGTTAGAGACCTTGAAATCCAAAGATAGAAGGGTCACCCACACGGTTGCTAGAGTTGAGTCACACGATGTCTGTTTTGTCTGTGGAGGAGCAGAACACTTAGCTCAGGATTGCCCCACGTATAGTGAGATGAGAGGGATATATGAGGAACAATGTAATGCCCTAGGGATGTACAAGAAGCCTTATTCACCCTACTCTGAAACATATAATCCTAGCTGGAGAAACCACCCAAATTTCAGTTGGAAATCGGACCAACAAGCCAACAACCAATGGAAACAAGAACAACAAGCACCCAAGTCTTATGTTGCACCTCAATATAATGCACGACCAACTAGGAGTTCTTTAGAGGATACATTACAAGCATTTATGGAGGCACAAAGTAAGACTAATCAAAAATTTGAAACAATTCTTGCACAGGTGGTGGACGAAAACAAAGAAATCAAGAGTCAAATCACAAAATTGACCAGTGCCTTAACTGTACAAGAGCGAGGTAAGTTTCCATCTCAACCTCAATCCAATCCAAAAGGACAATTCATGGCACAAGTTTCTACTTCTGATGTTCAAAATCTCAAAGAAGTCAATGCCATTACTACTCGAAGTGGTGAGATTGTAAGTGAGCATACTCCTGAAATTAACACATCTACGAGTAGTAAAGATGCCCCCCTTGAAAAAGAGGCCACAGTGGAAAAAGAGCCCGAAAGTGAGTTTTCAATCCCAGTGCCTTTTCCTCAAGCTCTTCGACCGGTTGGGAAAAATTCAGAAATTCAAGGTGAGATTTTGGAACATTTGAAACAAGTTAAAATTAATCTTCCCTTGTTACATTTGATTAAGCAGGTTCCAACTTATGCCAAAGTCATCAAGGATTTATGTACTATCAAAAGAAAACACCATGTGAAGAAAACTGCATTTTTGGCAGAACAGGTAAGTGCAGTGATTGAACAAAAGACACCACCCAAGTATAAAGACCCAGGATGTCCCACAATCTCCTGCCAAATTGGGACACATGAGTTTGGTCAAGCTTTATTGGACTTAGGAGCAAGTGTAAATTTAATGCCTTATTCTATTTACTTGCAATTGGGACTTGGTGAGATTAAACCAACATCTGTAGTCCTACAATTAGCTGACCGATCAATCAAGAAACCACGGGGAATAGTAGAAGATGTTTTGTTGCAAATTGACAAATTTTACTATCCTGTTGATTTTCTTGTTTTAGATACTCATTCTGTTGTTAACATGGAGTCAAAAATCCCTCTTATTTTGGGGAGACCTTTTCTAGCCACTGCTAACGCTCTTATTAATTGCAGAAATGGTCTAATGAAATTATCTTTTGGGAATATGACTCTTGAGGTGAACATTTTCAACATTGGCAAACAACCACGAGAAGAAGACGAGTGCTATCATTCATATATGATAGACACACTTGTAGCGGAGGAAGCTTATAAAAATCATGGCTATGATTCTTCGAAAAACCTTCTCAATTTTGATTTTGAAGAATTGTATTATCCTGATGTAATAACTGATGTGTTTAGTATTTTTGACTCACAGGATAAACGGACTCAATTTTGGCAGCCACACTTTGAAGAGTTGCCACGAGAGAGGGAGAGACCGAAACCATCAAACCTCGAGACACCACAAGTTGAGCTTTCTCCACTGCCCAAAGGTTTGAAACACGCATTCTTGGGACCAGGTGATACCTTTCCTATCATCATTTCTTCTGAACTTAGTGCTGAACAAGAGAAAAAATTGATAAAATTGTTAAAAGAACACAAGTCTGCATTAGGTTGGACCATAGCTGATATTAAAGGTATTTCTCCATTGATATGCTCCCATAGAATTCATTTAGAGGAAGGTTCCCAACCTCGTAGAGACCCACAAAGAAGACTTAACCCAACAATGAAAGAAGTAGTGAAGAAAGAGGTCTTGAAACTATTAGATGCGGGTATAATCTACCCAATTTCTGATAGTCAATGGGTAAGTCCAACTCAAGTAGTTCCGAAGAAATCTGGGGTTACTGTTGTTGAAAATGAGAATGGGATACCTGTTCCAACTAGGGTAGTAAGTGGTTGGAGAATGTGTATTGATTATAGAAAGTTAAACACAGCCACTAGGAAAGACTATTTTCCATTGCCTTTTATCGACCAAATTTTAGAACGTGTAGCTGGACATCCTTTTTATTGCTTTCTTGATGGGTATTCAGGGTATTACCAGATTGAGATAGCTATAGAAGATCAAGAAAAAACTACTTTTACATGCCCTTTTGGTACTTATGCTTTTCGTAGAATGCCATTTGGATTATGTAATGCACCAGCTACTTTTCAGCGTTGCATGTTGAGTATTTTCTCTGATATGGTTGAAAAATGCATGGAAGTTTTTATGGATGATTTGACTGTTTTTGGTAATTCTTTTGATTTATGCCTACTTAACTTGAAATCTGTTTTGACTAGGTGTGAAGAAAAAGGACTTGTGCTAAATTGGGAGAAATGTCATTTCATGGTATCTTCAGGAATCGTTTTAGGGCACATTGTATCTGAAAGAGGGATAGAGGTTGACAAGGCAAAAATTGAATTAATCTCTAAATTACCTACACCTAAAACGGTAAAAGATGTCCGATCCTTTCTTGGACACGCTGGATTTTACAGAAGGTTTATACAAAATTTTTCTGCCATATCTAGACCATTGTGTAACCTTTTGCTAAAAGATGCAGAATTTACATGGACACAAGAGTGTGAGGAGGCATTCCGAACACTCATTGCCAAACTCACCACCGCTCCTATCATGCAATCACCGGATTGGAACCTCCCATTTGAAATTATGTGTGATGCAAGTAATTATGCTGTAGGAGCAGTTCTTGGGCAACGGAGGGAGGGAAAACCCTTTGTTGTTTATTATGCTAGTAGGACTTTGAATGATGCTCAAATGAATTACACTACTACTGAAAAAGAACTACTAGCTGTTGTTTTTGCCTTAGATAAATTTCGTTCTTATTTGATTGGTTCACCTATTGTTATTTTTACTGACCATGCAGCCCTTAAGTACCTTCTTTCTAAGAAGGATGCTAAAGCCCGTTTAATTAGGTGGATTCTTCTTTTGCAGGAATTTGATATAACCATCAAAGATAAGAAAGGCGTTGAAAATGTTGTTGCTGATCATCTATCCCGCCTTGAGTTCACTGACTCTACTGATTTGCCACCCATTCGAGACGATTTTCCAGATGAACATCTTTTTGCTATAAGCCAAATACCTTGGTATGCACATATCGTAAATTATTTGGTTTGTGGTGAACTTCCATCTGACTGGAGTGCACAAGATAAGCGTAAGTTCTTGGTTGAGGTACGTAACTTTTATTGGGATGATCCATATCTTTTCAAATACTGTCCTGACCAAATCATGAGACGTTGCATTCCTGAAAGTGAAGTTTCTAGTGTCTTAAATTTTTGCCATAGTGCTGCTTGCGGTGGCCATTTTTCTATGAAGAAGACAGCTGTGAAAATTTTACAGTGTGGTCTTTATTGGCCCACTTTGTTCAAAGACACTAATAATTTTTGTCGTTCCTGTGAAAGATGTCAAAAGTTAGGTGCTTTATCTCGAAGAAATATGATGCCTCTTAACCCTATTCTTGTTATCGAGATATTTGACTGTTGGGGTATTGATTTTATGGGTCCATTTCCTTCATCTTTTGGCTATCTTTACATCCTTTTAGCTGTTGACTATGTATCAAAATGGGTGGAGGCTGTAGCTTGTCGTACTAATGATAATACAACTGTGGTAAAATTCTTAAAAGAAAATGTGTTATCTAGGTACGGTACGCCACGTGTCATCATTAGTGACCAAGGAACACATTTTTGTAATCGTTCTTTTGAAGCTTTGATGCGCAGGTATGGTGTTCTTCACAAAGTTTCCACTGCATATCATCCACAGACAAATGGACAAGCCGAGCTAGCAAATAGAGAAGTTAAACAGATTTTGGAAAAGACGGTTAACCCGAATCGCAAAGATTGGTCTCTACGCCTTTCTGATGCATTATGGGCATATCGTACTGCATACAAAACCATCTTAGGAATGTCCCCATACCGGCTTGTTTATGGGAAAGCTTTCCATTTACCTGTTGAGCTAGAACATAAAGCTTATTGGGCTGTCAAAGCCCTTAACTTTGATTTGAATGCTGCAGGTCTCCAGAGAAAGTTACAATTGTCAGAAATAGAAGAGCTACGAAATGACGCATATGACAACTCCAAAATTTACAAAGCTAAAATGAAAGTAGCTCATGATAAACAGATCTCAAGGAAACACTTTGAGCCAAATCAACGGGTCTATCTTTATGATTCTCGATTGCATTTACACCCTGGAAAGTTGAGATCTCGATGGACTGGTCCATTTATGGTAAGACATATTTTTCCTAATGGTGCTGTTGAAATAGAAGACCCCATTGATGGACGGACTTTCAAAGTGAATGGACAGCGGCTAAAAAGCTACGTGGAAAAGGTAAACGACTCTATGTACCTAGGCGAGATCCCTCTTGTGGATCCTGTCTATCGTGATTGATCAGGTTCAATCTATCTGTACCATATTTTATATTTTGTCTATATTTTATCTTTTGACTTTCTATTTTTGCTTTTATTTTCTTGCACATTTTATTTTACTTTATTTTCTTCTTTTTATTTTTTCTTCAGTGTGATTTTATTTCCCGGTCAAGTGGCGGATACGGTACTCCGTGACTATTAAAGTCGGTTTCTCAGTTCCCTAAAAACTGTCCCTCAAACTGTGCATTCATCTCTTTTCTTTCTTTCAAAATGGATCGCATTCTTGCCAACCTTAAAAAACGTTTTCCTTCATTTCCTCAAAATGCTCTACTTAAGATTTACAAAGCACGGTGTGAAAGACTAAGGCTATTGATGTTGGGTAATATCCCTGTGGACCTTCGTTGGTTAATTGAAGCCAAGGTTCGGTTGTCTGGTGAGTTTGAAAATGATTTTGTTTCTCATATGCCTGGTCTTGGAAGAAGCTCTTATGCCAAAAGGCGACGAGCAAAAAGGTTACAAGTCTGTCATAAATGTGCTCGATGGAATTGTAATCGGAGTTGTCGTTCTTTAGGATTCGTATCTAGAAATCGAGAAGATAAAATTCAGTTCATTAAGGATGGACTGAGTAAGGAGTCTTTGGATGATATCCTATTGACTCTTGAGACGCATCCCTGTGGGCTCGTGCAACGTGAACTTCTCGATTTATGGAACAAATTCAAAAATGAACATCAACGGTATAGTCTCGGGAATCTGACTCTAAAAGACCTTGTTTGCCAATTTATAAGAAAATTGGATGGGAAGCCTATCCCCGACCCATAGAGGGCGTTTAAGCCGTTACTGGACGTAAAACCAGAGGAAGATGTGAGCCACAATCACAACTACTTGTAAATACATGTGTTTTAATTTCAAACTTTATTTTATGAATAGTAGGGCTACTCATGTAGATGTCTTAAATTCAAATCTTTTTGTTCAATAATGCATGCGGGTCATTATGTTTAAATATTTGTGTTTTATTTTTAACTCTCTTTTGACAAACTGTCGGGTTACCATAATCATTGTTATCATTTGGCACTCTATAAATACAGCACCTCAGTTTCTTCATTTTCATATATTGAGATAAAGGTGAGAGTAGATATGGAGGAAACCCAAGTTCGACAATTTCAAAATATATGTGTATTTTGTGGATCTAGTCCTGGGGAGAGTAAAGTGTTCGTAGAAGCAGCAAACAATCTAGGAAAAACATTAGCTGCAAGAAAAATTCATTTGATTTATGGAGGAGGTAGCCTTGGGCTAATGGGGTGTGTGTCAACAGCTGCACATTTAGGAGGAAGTCAAGTTTTAGGTATTATTCCTACAGCTTTGGCCGTGGGAAACCTGACCGGGAAAACAATAGGGGAAGAATTACAAGTCTCATCCATGCATGAACGTATAGCCAGAATGCTTTGCAATGCAGACGCTTTTATTGCTTTACCAGGTGGTTTTGGTACCTTGGAAGAAATTTTTCAAATTGTCTCTTGGGCCCAACTGAATATCCACCGAAAACCCATAGGTTTGTTGAATGTTAATAACTATTTTGATTGCTTACTTTGTTTTCTTGATCAAGCTGTGGAACAGAATTTTATTTCACATTCGGCGCGACAGATCCTGGTTTCTGCTACTGAGGCGGATGAATTGATTAACAAATTACAGACAGTTACCTACGAACCTGACCCAGCAATAACTCGGATCGATTGGTCAGTGGGCCTTAACAAGCGAAAATTAGATCTGACACTCCGTTTGTAAATTTTTCTTTTTATTTATTTATTTATCAGTACCATCATTTTAGTTTATATTTGCTTAAGTGTCTCTCAGGTTTGTTTCTTTCAAATAACTGGCGTTTCAGGTAATGTCTCCTATACTTTATCTCTTTCTATTTAAACATTGAGGACAATGTTTCATCTGGTTTGGGGGAGGATAGTAGACATACGTTGCATTTTGCAAAAAAAAAAAAAAAAAAAAAAAAAAATTGTGGTCCGACATTTGATTAAAACGGCAGAGTAAAGAGTTCATTCTTGAACTCTTAAGACGCATTCTAGGTCAAATTAGAATGGCAGAGTAAGGAGTTTTAGTACTAACTTTTGAAATGCATTTTAACTAACTTTTTGTTATTTTGTTTTATATTTCATGCATTGTCGTTTACTGCTTGTAGTCTTGGTAATTCTTGTATAAAGGAATTTGCTTTTCTGCCTAAGTATGATTTCAGAATTGATTAGGTTGAGTCACTATTTCTATCTAGGTTACTAAAGAATGACTTCCAAAATATTTTTGAGCACAATGCTAAGCCTTGTGGTAAGATGGATGATTCAATTTATATAGCCAAGAGAATTCCCATGTTTAAGTATATATTTTTCTAATCTCACATATCTTTTGTGAGTAAGTGGAAAGGCTGAGAAAACAGCTTATGAACTTTCATTGATCCTTTGAATTGGTTAATTTTTGTTTAGAATGATATTATTTGAATTAAGGGATAAGTTGGTTACATTTGTGCATAATATAATTTGGTGAGAAACCTTTGTAATGCTTCCTTGTATTCTTCAAAAAAAAAAAAAAAAAAAAAAAAACACAAAAGTACCAAAAACAAGAAAAAAAAAAAAAAAAAAAGCAATTCAGTTTAATAAAGTCTTCATTCAATTTTAGAAGACAAATACCTTGTAAAACAGTTTTCTCACCAAGTTATAATTGTATTGTTCTCACCAGCCAATTAAAGTTCTAAAGTTGACGTATGATATGAATAATTGATTTTTAAACAAATAATTTTCCTATCTTCGGATCAATGTTAGTTTATATGTCTGTCCTTAAAATTGACTTTTTCTTGAGTGCTTAACTGTTTTCCAACTCCATAAGAGAAGTCCTAACCTTTTAAACAGTCATACACATGTGAGGATATGGAGTTGAGGCTTTTACTTGGAGAAATTCTCAAGGCTATATCTATTGTGGTTTGTGGTTAGATGGTTATGGCTTAGTTCACACACACACAAATTATGGAAGTTGTAATTGAAAAAACCATGATAGCAACAGTGATCTCGAACTGACGTTTTGATTGAAGTGCTTAGGTAGTTTTGCATATTCTATTTACGCTTGAATTGCTAGAGACTAGCAATAAGCTGGTTGGGGGCTGTGATGAACACATGAAAATGCATGTTGTTAAAAGATTCAATCACCATTTAATGTCACCAATTTTAGTATTTTCTGTATTTTTAGCTTGAAATAAAGTGTTCTCCTTAAATTGTGATTAATGAATGTTATTTGGACAGGTTTAGGTAAATTGGACATAACTCTCAATGTAGAAATCGAAATGAAGAAATTCTTGAACCTGGTGCAACATGACTCAATCTTACACAAATTTGAAGAATAGTGGAAAAGCCAAATCCAACATGTTATGGGCCAAAAATTGAGATACAACAGAATCGGACTACAACTCTTACCCAGCTTGACCCAACTCACGTATTTGGACCGTATCTCCCAAAATACGTACTCAATTGGTATAATTCTTGAAGCTGTGAATTTCTGACTTAACTATCAACAACTCGTATGTTTATGGTAAAGTCCAAATCAGCCGTTATCATGGACCAAATCGCATTGCAAGTGGGTAAAATGGTTGTTGGCCGAATTCTGGTGTATCTTTGGAATTTTGCTCATATCTCATTGGACACTCATCCAATTTGCATGAAATCAATGCCTATGGAAAGAAGAGTCAAAATTCTACAACTTTCATGTCGGCTGAAGAAGCTGAATTGATCATTTACATTATCAAAAACGTGCTGCAAGTGGATACACGAGTTATTGACTTAAAATTATTGAAGATTGATGTCATCCATGACATATGTCCATTCATTGCCTATATAAGGAGACCCTTAGGACGTTTTTAAGAGATAATTTTCTCTCTTCTTTTATTCTCATTAACATGTATTGTAATTTAGGCTAGAGTTCCTAGCAAGGCTAAGAGATGAACTTTTATGTGTAGTAAATCTACTTTCATGCTTTGATTCGGTGTCAAGAGCTATAAATGTTGTAAGTTTGGTTTTGATTAAACTCTTATCTATTTTATTTTCTATAATCCAGAAGTTATAATTCTCATGTCTCATATATGTTCAGTCATGCTTTTCTTATGTGATTCATGTTGATTTATAATTGTTACTGGTTATATTGTTTTATATGTTAATCTTTTACTGCAGTATTGTCAATTTGATATATTGTCGATCTTGGATAACATGTAAGGGCAATAAATGTTTGATATTCAAGTTAATCTTTTACTGCAATATTGTCAAAATGATATATTGTCGATCTTAGATAACTTGTATAAATAACATGATGTGTGTTAATGCTTGCAAAGAGTTTAACTAAATCAAATATGTGTGTTATCAAATGTGCTATATATTACATACCTTCCGATTGATTGTTTGGGATGTGAAACTTTCAGTTGAGTTATAAATATCGAATCAAAGTATAGAGTAGATTTATAAAGCATAATTGTGATTCTCAAAGCCTTGTTTAAATCATCATAAGACATTTTCCTCAATTCATAGACAATTCTATCTCATCCGTTTAAATCAATTAACCTTTTGCTACTGCTTTAATATTTTACTTCACTGACCTATTTTGCCAAGAGCTTCCTCGTGGGATCGACACCTCAATCTATACTGCGATAGCCGCGTTATATTTTGAGCGTAAACACCATGCTAAAATTCATTTGCATTCTTTTATCCATTTTCACTTGTTTAGATTACGAGATTTGACAAATAGACGTAAAGACTGCTTTTTTGAATGACAATCTTGATGAAACCATTTACATGGTTCAACTAGAGGGATTTATAGTACAAGATTAATAGAAAAAGGTTTGTAAGATGTAGAGGTCTAGTTATGGGCTTAAGCAAGCATCTAGATCTTAGAATATAAGATTTAATCAAGCTATCAAGTCTTATGGCTTTGAGCAAAATATTGATGAAGCTTGTATATACAAGTGCATTAATGAGGGCAAAGTGGTTTTCTTAGTCCTTTACGTTGATGATATTCTTCATATTTGGGAATACTAAAGAAGTATTATCGGATGTAAAGAAATAGATAACTAAGCAATCCAAATGAAATATTTGGGAGAAGCAAGTTATGTTCTTAGAATTCAACTCATACGAGATCGTAAGAATAAACTCTTAACTTTGTCTCAAGTATTGTACATAGATAAGATCCTTGTAAGGTTTTTGATGCAGAAAAAAAAAGGTAATTTACCTTCTCGCCATAGAATTTACTTATCTAAGGTACAATATCCCAAGATACCTCAAGAAGAAGAGGATATGAAATGGATACCTTATGCCTTTGCAGTAGGCAGCCTAATATATGCCATATTGTATACTAGGTCCGATATTTATTATTCTGTGGGTATAGTCAGCTGGTATCCATCCAATCTAGGATATGATCACTAGGTTATAATAAAGCATATTTTTAAGTACCTACGAAGAATGAGAAACTATATGTTTGTCTATTCTGATAAAGATTTGATCCTAATTAGATATACTGATTCTGATTTTCATTCTAATTTAGATTCTCAAAAATCAACGTCTAGATCAGTGTTCACTCTTGGTGGTGGAGCCATTGTGTAGAGAAGTATAAAGCAATTATGTATTGCTGATTCAACCATAGAAGCTGAATATATAGGAGCTTGTGAAGTAGCTAAGGAAGTGGTATGGCTCTGCAAATTCCTATTGGATTTGAAAGTTGTTCCAAATATGGATAAACTTCTCACACTTTATTGTGATAATAGTAGTGTAGTGGCGAATTCCAAAGAGTCAAGAAGTCACAAAAGAGGCAAGCATATAGAAAAGAAATACCATTTTACGAAGACTCTTTCCATTACTAGTTTTGAGAGTCACTTAGAGGGTCTAAGGATACGAGAAATGTTTCTCATATTTAGGCCAAGTGGGAGACTGTTAGAAGTGTGCCATAAAAGTATGATTATTTGTATTTGGATACTTCTGAAAATAATTAATAGAAGTTATTTATAATCTGTTTAGCAGAAAATCCAGTTTTTCATGCAAGAACAAAGCATGTAGAGGTGCATTATCACTTTATCCAGGAGAAGGTTCTGCAAGAAGAAATTGAGTTGCTGCATGTTAAGACCGAAGATCAAGTGGCTAATTTGTTCACAACAGGCTTGGGTGTTGATAAGTTCGAAAAGTTTCGAAGATAACTCAACGTGGTTAGAAGAACGGAAGTTGGTGTTGAGGGAGAGTGTTAAAATTACAACACCAAATTAAATTAATTACAATACCAAGCCCAAGATTAACTCCAAATATTTACAAGCTCAATTCTTGAAATTTCTAGATTAGGTAAGATATTTTAAAGTTAATAATTAAGAAGATAAGTAATATAAACTTGTGTGGTTAATAAATTTTTACATTATTTTATTTGTGTGATTTTGGTTTATTGTAACTAAGTATAAATACCCCCTTCCCTTATTTAGTTTTGCAAGCAAGCAAGTTAAGAATAAAAAGTTAATCAAGTATTTGATTAATTATTGAAAGTTTAGTGTGTTAGAGAGTTGAGCAAATAATAAGCTCAACAAAGAGTGTGTGAGTGTTGAGTTGTGAGTGTTGTGTTGTAAGTGTGAGAAAGTGAGATTTTTTAAATTTTGTATTGTAAATTTTGAGTTTGTTGTATTAATAAAAGTGTTTCATTTATACTTCATTATTCGCAACATAGTATATCACAATTTAATGATACAAATCTATCACTAAATTGTAATAGATTTGTATGTTTCATCATTAACCACATGATACCATTTGTCACATCATTTATCACATCATATACCACGTCATTTGTTATATTATATGCCATATATATATTCAATTGCCATTTGGCTAAAAGTATCATAATTTTGTGATAGCATAAATTTATCACAAAGTTAACTCTATTACTAATTTGTAATAAATTTAATCTTTAATAAGCCAACTTATAATAATAAATAAAATCTATCACAAAATGTACTTTGTGATCATTTTTCACTATCGCGTTATCCCTTTTTATAGTAATGACATAGCCGCCAAGGTCTCTTTGGATGATGGCATGAGTTATTATGTTCTTGTGGTTTATGTTCATGCTCTTGGTACTTTGACTAGTACTCCTCTTCTTGCTCTTCTCTTTAAGTGGTTTGATAATTCTACTGAGATTTATTTTTATTTTTGAAAATAGAAAATAAATTTTGAAATGTAATAATTATTAAGGAATAATTCTGGAATTATTTCAGAATCATTCCAGAATTATTCTTTTATACCCTCCTACCATATATACACGTTATTAATGTAAAATATGGTAGGATGGTATAAAAGAATAATTCTGGAATGATTCCAGAATTATTCCAGAATTATTCCTTCATACCCCTCCTCAAACTCAAGATGGCGCAGTAGAAGCAAGTTTGAGTTTGGAGACTAGAGCATGAAAACAGCGCGGAAGAAGAGATTTGGTAAAAATATCAGCAGGTTGCTCCTCAGATGAGATGGAGTGGAGCATGATAGTGCCTTGAGAAACGTGTTACCGAACAAAGTGACAATCTGTTTCAATATGTTTAGTCCGCTCATGAAACACATCATTGTGGGAAATTTGGATAGCACTTTGATTGTCACAATAAAGAGGTGTAGCTCCAGTATGGAAAATATTCATATCTTCAAGAAGCCAGCGGAGCCAGACAATTTCTTGGGTAGTATCTGCAAAAGCACGGTATTCAGCTTCAGTACTCGAGCGAGCAACAGCTGTCTGTTTCTTACTTTTCCACGAAAGAAGAGAATCACCCAAGAAAAGATAAAATTCAGTAGTTGATCTACGATCCGTAGGATCACCTGCCCAATCCGCATCAGCATAAGCTCGTAACACAATAGGAGAGTGAGCCGAAAAATGGAGACCGTGAAAAAATGTACCTTTGAGATAACGTAAGATATGAAAAACTGCTGTATAATAAGAGGTACGAGGAGCGGCCATAAACTGACTCACAACATGAACAGCATGAGCAATGTCTGGGCAAGTAACTGTAAGATAGACCAAACTACCAACCAATTAACGATAAAGGGTAGCATCACTGAGAAGAGTACCATCAGAGGATCGGAGTTTGGTATTAGGCTCTAGAGGAGTGGAGGCAGTCTTACTGTCTGCCAACCCAGCTTTAGCAAGTAGATCGGATGCATATTTAGCCTGAGAAAGATAATACCCTGTAGAGTCAGATAGTACTTCAAGGCCAAGGAAATAACTAAGGTTGCCAAGATCTTTCATCTCAAAGTGTTGTTGAAGAAAGTTCTTGAGAGTGAAAATACTAAGAAGATCATCACCCGTGATAATCATATCATCAACATAGATAAGTAAGAGAACACAACCTTGTGCCGTCTTGTGGACAAAAAGAGCTGAGTCATAAGGACTAAACTGAAAATCATGCTGAAGAATGGTCATACTAAACTTTGCAAACCATGCACGAGGAGCTTGTTTAAGACCATACAGAGCACGATGAAGTTTACAGACTTTGCCTAGAGGATGTGGATAACCGGGATGAGGCTTCATATACACTTCTTCAGTGAGATCACCATTGAGGAAAACATTTTTGACATCCATCTGAAATAATGTCCAACCACGAACTACAGCAACAACTAATAAACTTTGAACAGAAGTAAGTCTAGCAACTGGAGCAAAAGTTTCTTCATAATCTATGCCATATTCTTGGGTAAAGCCTTTGGCAACAAGGCAGGCTTTATAACACTCAATAGATCCATCAGATTTGGTTTTGATCTTGTACACCCATTTACATCCAATGGCAATTTTATTAGAAGGAAGAGTAACAAAATCCCAAGTATGCGACTTCTCAAGGGCCTGCAATTCTTCTGTCATTGCTTACTGCCAAACAGGATTAGAACTAGCCTCTGAATATAATTGAGGCTCATATAAAGAAAGGGTAGTAGAGAAACAGTGATAATCACAAAGTTTAACAGGAAGTTCTCTTACCCGAGATGAACGACGAAGAGAGGGTATAGAGGAGGCCTCAGTGATGTTGAGAGCAGATCCTTCAGACGAGGTAGGAGGCTCAGAAGCAGGCATCATTTTAGCATATTCACCTGTATGAAACTAAAAAGAAATATCTGTAGGTAAAGTATTGGGAAAAAGATCAACAGAATTATTTGTAAAAAAATGTGACATAGAAGGAGACATAGATTTAAAGTTAGATACAGAGGAAAACATCGTATGCTTAAGAAAGACTACATGACTAGAAACACGAAGACGGTTAGATATAGGATCCCAACACCTATAACCTTTATGTTCTATCCCGTATCCCAAGAAGCAACATAATCGAGTACATGGTTCGAGTTTAGTATGCTCATATTTTTGAAGTAGAACAAAACAAACACAACCAAATACTTTGAGAAGTTTGTAATTAGGTGGAGTTCCATAAAGACGCTCATAAGGTGACTTATTCTCTATAACAGAAGAAGGAATACTATTAATGGTAAAGACAGCAGTTAAAGCAGCTTCTCCCCAAAAATGTTCAGGACAAGAGAAAGAGATAAGAAGAGCACGAGTAGTATCTAAAATATGTCTGTGTTTACGTTCAGCTCTCCCATTTTGCTGAGATGTACTAAGACAAGACCTTTGACATATAGTACCTTATTCCTGTAAAAGATTTAAAAAATCAGAATCTCTATATTCCATAGCATTATCAGTGCGAAAAACCTTAATAGGACATGAGAACTGAGTTTTAACCATCTAAGCAAAATCTCGGTAAATTTTAGTAAATTCAGATCGTTGTTTCATAAGGAACAACCAAGTATACCGAGAATAATCATCAACGAAGATTACAAAATATTTGGATCCTCCTATTGTAGGATTTGGAGAAGGACCCTATATATCAGAATGAACAAGATCAAATGGAGCATGAGAGACGGTAGTACTATTATCAAAAGGTAAGGCTGGTTGTTTAGCTAAATGACATATAAGGCAATCATCTTTATTATCAG
Source organism: Ailanthus altissimus (assembly GCA_946807835.1). NCBI lineage: Eukaryota > Viridiplantae > Streptophyta > Magnoliopsida > Sapindales > Simaroubaceae > Ailanthus > Ailanthus altissimus. The sequence continues at coordinate 2,274,220 of OX327709.1, forward strand.
AAACAATACCTAAGTGACCACTGGATACTAGAGATCGGATGCGATTGATTGACGCATGACCCAAACGAGAATGCCAAAGATGTAACGAAGGTACTGAAGAGGTAGATGTTGCAGATGAAGGATATAGAAAGGATAAATTTAAAGAGATAAGTTCATACAAATGTCCAACCTTACGGCCTGTCCCAAGCGTCCGACCAGTCTTTGGATCCTGCACACAACAACCATAAGCAATAAACAAGACATTAAGACCAAGTTTACATAATTGACCAACAGACAAAAGATTTAAGGTAAGGTTAGGAATAAAAAAGGTGTTAGATACAGAAAGATTAGGGTAAGACACGTGACCAACATGGTTAACTTTCATGAGAAAACCATTAGCAGTTTGAATAGATGGTAAATAAGAATTAAGAGTTTTAGAAGAGAAAATTGTAAGATTAAAAGTCATGTGATTACAACATGTAGAGTCAAAATACCAAGAAGAATTACCTAAAATATTGGAAGAAGCAGAAATTAAAGGTTTACCAGAATTAAAGAAGAGTAGACGAAGTAAAGATTCAAGGTTATTAAGGGAAGGATTCACACTATCCTGTGCAGTAGTAACAGTAGCTCTTATAAAAGTCGCACTTTCAGATGTTCCAGATATGTGGCATGATTGAAGTAGAGAAGAATCGGCAGAAATACTGCACTTATCCATAAATTTCAAAAAGAAAACCCTTTTCTTTCCTCTTTTTTTTTACAATCTAGTCCCTAAATTTATAGTAATTATAAGTAAACCCCTCAACTTTTAATAATTACAAATTAATCTCTCAAAATATAATAATTGCAAAATAGCCTATAATTTCTCAAAAAATTACAAAATAACCCCTGTAAAATACTATAATTTAAAAAATGCCCCAAAACTTTTAAAAATTACAAAAAGGCCCAAAATAATAGAAAATTACGATCTGATCTGGAAATACTAAAAAATTTGCAAACAGACCCTTAACAGAACCCAGTAAACTTCAGATGGCTCGTCCGGCTTGCTCCAACCTCTGATTAAGGTAAACTCGATAGCGTTTGAACGACCGGTGACTAAGGATTATTTTTGTCTGGACGGTGTCGGTCACGCCACCGTATAACGGTCGGGATCTGAAGTGGAAGTAATCGGCGGCAGTGAAGTTCTGGCGGCGCGTCCGGCGGTTTCTGACCTCGGATTGGGGTGTCGGCGGCGGCACTAAACAGCCGGTGATAGAGGATTCTTTGGGTGTGAGCGGTGTCGGCCATGTCACCGTAGAACGGCCAGGATCTGAAGTGACAGTGGTCGGCGTCAATGGCGTTCCAGCGGCGCATCCGGCGATTTCCGACCTCGGATCAACGTGTCGTCAACGGCGTTGAAACGGTCGAAGGAGTCTGAGTAATTGGAGATGGGCAGTGACTAAGACGACAAGATTTTGAAATTTTTCGGTGACTTTTCGAAAAACTCCAATAGATTTCGTCGGGTTTTGAAAAACATTTCTGGCAAATCTCTTAGCTAAACAAAATAATAATGAAGAAACCAAAGCTCTGATACCATTTTAGAAATGTAAAGAAAATATATTTTCACTGTATATTGTAAAGCTGTACAATGGAGTCTTTATATAGGCTGTAGCCTTATTACATAATAGGAAAGTAACATATATAAAGAAATAATATTTTACATTAATAACGTGTATATATGGTAGAAGGGTATAAAAGAATAATTCTGGAATGATTCCGGAATAATTCCAGAATTATTCCTTAATAAAATAAATTAAAATTAAATTCCATCAAGCAATTTCGAAAAACCTATTAAATAAATAAATAAAACCAAAACCCAAGTATTAAAACCAAACAAGCATTTGAAAAGCCCTAACCCCTATATACATAATAGTAAACATTAAATGGAACTTCACTAAATTGACCTAAGAATAATTACATTTGCTAAAAAAAAAGATCAAAATTCCAATTTTAAAAGCATGAAAAAAAAAGATTTTTCACAAAAAACCTAGTTTTATATGAAATTCCAGTGATTTCCAACGATCCCGCACCACACTTCGTCGTCATACTATGTCTTCGATTGTTCTAAAACTCCAAATGCAATATTATATTGGATTTATGGTATTTATTTCTTTTTTTTTTTCTAAAAGTATTCTATGTTTGCACTGAATGAAAATGGAGAATATAAACTAGCATCTTTTTTTTTTGTTGGTGAAAAATTTTATTAGTGAAGAAATTACCATAACTAAGATCTCATATTAAATCATCAAAAAGAATAAAAAGAAGCGTACCAAAATTTATGGAGACACAAAACATTAATGTTGATAGTCTTTTACATCTAAACCATTTCCTTTTTAGAGAAAATTGCCGCTCACTCACGATAGGATGTGAATGAATAATACGTTAAGGTTTAGACTATTGAGATTTGTGCTTATGTGCCATCCCTTTTATGTATGAATATATATATTTTTTTATATTTATACTATTATCATTTTATTGAATCGCTAATTATAGTTTAGATATGGTAAGATACTTATAATGTTTTATACATTGTATAATTTGAAGGAGTTCAGATCTAGTTTAAAGGAGTTTAGATCAGTGCTTAGAATTAGCAATGCTGAGAGTTATAAATGCTAAGAATTAGTATTGATAAGACTTAGCAAGTTATAAGAGTCATCAAAATCTAAGGAGTTAGATCCTTGTCTGAAATGGGACAAAGACCTAAGAATATATTAGGAAATAGTGCTACAAAGAGTTACAAATAGTGCTAGAAAATGTCATTATGCAAATATATTTTCAAATACTATGTTCTGAATCTATCTTCACTGTTGTGGGTCTATCCATAAATACCTTATAATATATATATATATATATATATATATTAGTGTATGTCTTTATCTAGATGGTCCAAATGGCTAGCCTTAGCAAATCATGAGTTTAGTAAAAACTCGTATAAAGATGCAGATATTTGGTAAAGACTGGTACTGAACAGACTCATGAGGACCTCTAATAAACTTCCCATAAAGCCATCAATAGAGGGTCTTCTTAAGGTGACTATATTTGTGATTCTTTGACTTGAGCGCTACGGTGGGCTTGTGAGTGATCCATCATATTTTGGTTCCACAAATATTAGAAACTTTTAATGTTCTGATAGCTAGGTGACGCTGGGTATGATCCAATGCTCATAAAGTTCAATGTGTATAGATATGGGATCCATAAACTCATTTGGGTGAGTATTATATTTTAATGCTCCAATATTGTATTTTAAAAAGTCCTATGGCCATAAGCAGTAATACCCTGAAAAAGAGTTTTTACCCAAGAGATAAATAATATCATAAAAGTGTTTATGGATATTATTTATTGAAATACGAATCTTGAGATAAGTTTAAGATCGAGCATATGAATATTTGACGGTGGTGCTCTATATCTCTGCTCTTCTAGGATATAAATTATGGATGGATTATACATATGTATTATAACCTCAACTTGTATGATCTAACGCGTCGCTTTATAATATCTGTAACATGTGTGTGGGACATTGTTCATGGAAGTATGATGGAGTTTTATATGACAAACCAAGCACGGATCCAGAGAGTCTTACAATATGAAGTGTACTCGTTGTGCACTAGGGTAGCATATTGGATTAAACAATTCGGTCCTACAAATTCCAGCAAACCAAAAATTTGTTTCATGGTTCCTTAATATGTACACTTGTCACTTAAGTGTTCATTATATCAACTAATTAACAAATGATATAGTGACAAGTAGTATAATATATGTTGGGGATCAAATATACGTGGGTGTATGCATGTGCAATAGTATTCATTGTATAAAATATGCATCTCTTACGTATTTAAAGCAACGGAATAGTTAAAATAATACAATAAATAATATATTAATATATTTGAAGGGTTGAGAAATCACTGAAACATGTAATGTTTTACACGTGTATCCTGGAAGTTCGCTTGAAGACAACCTGTTAACATTTTTGGTCACCAACTCGATGGGCTTGGTAAGCTAGAACAGTAACTCCAAATTTAGAACTGAGTTTAACTCTTAAACCCTTTTGAAATCATTTTTTCCTTGATCAACTCTTTGATCAATAAAATAAATTCCTGGTTATTGTAACTAGTAGTCAATAGTGAAGATAATTTATAGACTAATTTTAACATTTGAAACCATATCATAAGAGATCAAATCTCCTTTTTCTTCACCTATTTGCCCGACCACCATTTTGAAACCAAAAACAACAATTGCTTTTGTTTCAATACAACAACCGAAAATAAGGAAAAATGAAGCAAAAATCTCATCTCTCCTACAGTTTCACACACACACACACACACATATATTTATATATCTCAAATATAATAAAATAATAATATTATATATATAAAATAATACACTTGGCTACCAATTTAAATAAATAATATTATTATAATAAATAATAATATAATATAAATAAATAGATGACAACTAAACATTATTATAAAATAATAATATTATATAATAAAATAGTATATTTTAATATATATAATAACGAGATATTTATGATTATTTAATAATTAAATAATTAATGTGTAAAATTATTATTTTACTCCTCATGAATAATTACCAAATCTACTTCTAGTGGGTCCAATTATACTCACACTTCGGTAAACTCAACCGCGAGTTCACAATGCATCACGTGTCATTATACAATTAATAAATAATAATTATTGACTAATTATTATTTTTAACACGTAAATACAGACACGCACACTTTCCTGTGGTAGTGCTGGATATTACTGGACTGAACAATTCAATCTAGTATGCTGCTCTAGTGCTTAACGCGTACACTCTATATTACGGGACTCCCTAGGTCCATGCCCGATTCGTCAAATAGAACTATTCCATGAGTCGTGAACATTGCCCACGCACATGTCACGAAAATACAAATCAACGCATTGACCATCCAAGCTGAGGTCACAATGTATACGTATAGTCCTTCTTTCATGATATCCTGGATGTGCGGGGATATAAATTATCACTGTCAAATTCTCATATGCCCATCCATATCATATTCTCAAACTTGTATCTCACTGAACAATATGTACAAACTCCTTTGCCATATTGTTACACCCTGGCAAAAACTCTTTCCCGGGATTAATGCTTATGGACACATGACTTTCTAAGATATAGTCTTGAAGTATCTGGATATCTAACTCCGTATACGAGTTGACGGATCCCATATTTGTACACACTAGACTCCATAAGCATCGGACTATACCAGCGACACCCAGCAGTCACACTATGAAAGGTCTGTGACATGCATAGAACTAAAGTATGGTGGATTACTTACAAGTCCACCGTGGCACTCAGATCAATGGACCACATTTACTACTCTATTCGAGAGAACCTTCCGTTGACGGCTTATATAGGGTGTTTATCGGAGGCCCTTGTGAGTCTGTCTTATATGCAGTCCCAACTGGATACCCATATGTTGATACGAGCTCCAAGCTCACAGTCGACTAGGAATAACCATCTATACCCTCTAGGTACAACATATGTTGATCTATATAAAAATATGCACTGACAAACCTGCATCAATAGAAATAGATTAAGGATAATATTCGAGAACATACTTGTGCAACTGACGTTTTTTGGCACTTGATTATAACTCTTGTAATTATGCTCTTGTAATTATGCAGTTACTAGTATATTCCCGGGTCTATGTCTTATTACAGGCAAAGTTCTAACTCTTAGATTTTCGTTGAGTATTATAACAGCTAATAATTAGCTAGCCAACTGTGGGTCCTTATCTAAACTCTTTTAGATCATATCTAAACTCCTTTAGATCATATATGAACTCCTTCAGATCATACAATGTCTATAATGTTACATTGCATAGTATCATATAGATAGGCATTAGTGATTTAATGAGAATGTACACTTGTATAAATAATAAGTATATGTACATTTAGGGATGGCATGTAAGCACCAGCCCTAACAATATAACCATTTTATTATTTTATTATTTATTTGATAAATAAATGAATTATTAATTTATTAATAGGAGACATACCTAATTGAGGTATGAACATGTCATGTTATGTATAATTAATATGGTGGAGCACCATTCATAAAAATAATGGTGCATTATTTTGATTATTAAAGGTTGCCACCAAAACTTGTTTGTATATGTCGACAACTTAGTGATATGTGGTGAAGCACTTGTGAAGTAGGATAACCACAAAATATTGATGAATTTATTTCATTATTTGGAGCAAAAAACAAATACGAATGAGAGAGAGTTGTTTTTTATTCTAAGCAAAAAGTTGTAAGAAGAAAAAACAAAAACAAAAACTATTTCATCTCTTATTCCTTTAAGAAATAAATGGTAAACAATATTGTTTAAGTGTTAAACACTTGTTATTAGAAACAATTCATTGTTGTCATTCTAACTTCACAATCCCACCAGATTGTTATGAACTAGAATTGTACAAGAATTCACTTTAAGGTGAGCTCTAGAATTTGAAATCTTCACCGAAGTTCACCAAAGGTATATTTCTATAATCTTAAGTTGTTATTGATTCAATTTACATGTGTATAATTTGATTATATACTTATTTCCACTGCCAAACGTGTACATGATACATGAATTTAGGTTTTTCAACTTGTACATAATCACATGCATGCACTCTAAAACACGTTAATATAGATTACGGACCTCAACCTATTATTTATAGTATTATATTTTATTTTAGCCCATCATAAAAATAAAACAAAATAACTAGGTCTCTACATATTAAATCCCATACCATATAAGGTGCCCTAAAAAGTCCAATAGCAAATAAACTTTATTTGATCACTTTTAATAAGCAACAAAATAGATAGCCAATAATGTACAATTAATTGATATGTGTAAGCTTACTTTAATATAATTCCCAACATTCTCCCACTTTGGCCACATATGTCACTTTATAATTGTACATTATCAAATAACCTTTTGAGCTCAATATTTGTTATCTTAATAACATACATTTTTAAATAATCTGGTCTATCAATTATATTAATATAGGATTAAAATGATCTTTTTTATCCTTTTTATACCTAGACCTATCAATGGTCATATACATTAATATAATCAATGACATAGATTAAGCATGGATGTGTAGTATGAAAATTTCATGCAATGCGATCCATTAACATGCCTATTTTCAACTGGTCTTGCTTTATAACTGAAACGAGTTGAGCAATATACTTTCAAAACTTTATGCATAACTGCAATTGAAAGAATATAACTTTGCTTCAAAGTCTTCAATAATAAATAAAGAACAATACTTTAGTCTGATCAAAAAATATATCAACTATAATTGAACATCAAGAAAAAAACTATCAATATACAAGCATGTCATCAAGATGAACCATACCCATATGAGCCACATATTCATAAAACACCTTAGGTGGTATACCCTTAGTAAGCGGATTCGCAATCATAAAGTCTGTACTGATATGGTTAATAGATATCTGAAAACTCTGAACTCTCTCTTTAAGAAAAGAAAACTTGATGTCAATATGTTTTGATTTTGACAAGTTTTTGTTGTTCTTAGAATATAACTCAGTGGCTTTATTATCATAATTTATTCTCAATGTCATCGATAATTTACAGCCCAATGATAAAATTTCGCAGCCATATTGCTTGGTTTGATGCTTCATAGCAAGCTACAAATTCTACTTCCATGGTGGATGAAGTTATGAGTAACTGATTAATCCTATTGAATGACACAGCTCTTCTAGCCAACATGAAGACATAAACTAGAAGTGGATCTTCTGCTTTTAAGGAAACCAGCAAGATAACACCGCTACATTGCCACAACTTCAATTACCAAGGGAGTTTTTCTTACTTTTAAGATTATTTTTAGACATTGAGGAAAATACATAATTTAAGTTTAAGGGTGGAAACACATAACTTGTGTTTATTTTTGTTGCATGCTTTCATTGGTTATCTTGTAGGGTAACTTTTTTGCTGCATGCTTTGATTGGTTGTCTTTTAGGGTAAATTATTTTTAGTGTTAAGTTTTGGTTGAGATGATGATCATTAATCGATGATATGAATTAGAATATTGGCTGAATTTATTTTCACAAGTCTCTAGAAAATAATAGATGCTTGAGATAATTCTTATATCATGATTCTTGGACGGAGTTCAAGCTTATTTTTTATCACTTCTTCTTGAGCACATTGAAAGAAGCTTGTATTAGTTGAATTTTTTTACTTAGAGTTATTCATGCTTAAGTAGTACACCACAGTCTCGATGACCAACACTCTAGAACTTGCTTGATTATTACTTGAGGCAAAATCTTAGAATTCACATACTTAGAAAAATAACATTAGGCCATCTTTAAACTGTTTGAGCATTTTTTAGCATACCTTATATGTATATTTATACATAGTCACACCGTTTGAGCTTAATTATTCTTATTTTTCTTTTTAATCACATTACAAATCTAAAGACTTTGAGTTTACTTCTCTAAAATCTATCGATAGTACCATAAACTTTGAGTTTACTTAAAAATATTGTTAAAATAAAAAAAAGTAATGGATGTATGAAAGAATGGTATTGCAATGAAAAGTAATAAGTCTTAAAGGTGCATATCAATCTAAATTTTGGAGTAAAAAAAAATGTTTAAATGCATAATACCCCTAGCTTGAGAAAAGGAAGAAATTCTTTGTAAAAGTGATTAAAATAAAAATGAGAATAATATAAGTTTGGGGGAAGAGATGAATAATCAAGAAGGAGAAGGAATCAAGTGATTTCTAAATAAAGTCTAAGTGTTAATAGTGTGATTTGCACTTTATATATATCTTTATATCTCACCTTTACCTTAGCCTTACATTACAAGCTAATTAAAGTCCTAGACATATCCCTAGACAAGTGTATTTCTACATTAGTGGAGAACAATACGAAAAGCAAGCTTATGGTAGTATTATAATTAAAAATATGCCGAGATATCATCTTCATATATTTTTTAAGTATTAAGTAAATCTGTAATCTATTTAGCTAATTACTTGCTTATTACACACACGCACAAGTGATCATTTATAAGGGAGAATGAAGTACTTGATCAATGGTATAATGATTGTTGAAAGTTGTTTATTGATTTTTGAAGAGCCTTGTACTATTTTTCACAACCTTTGAGACAACGATATTGATCATCTAATCAATCGAAGCTTGTTTTTTAGTTTTTAGTTTCTATTTAAAGTAATGAATAAATTATGAATACTTCTCTTTGTTTTGCTTGAGGACGAGCAAAGTCTTAAGTTTGTGGGTATTTGATAGGAGTTAATAAAGTCTAATATTTTCATCTTCCAAACTTAATATTTATTCATAAAAATTAAGATTATTTGGAGTCAATAGAGTGAATAGGGTCGAAACTCTAATGAAAATAAGCCAAAAAAATCAAATTGCTACAGTAAATTACTACAATAACTAGCTACAGTGATTAGTTACAGTGATATGCTACAGTACCTAACACCGCAGCGCCCATAAATGAGCCCGTGGCCACCAAAATAGTCTCAGCACCTAGGATTCAGTGTCGCGGCATAAAAATAGTGCTGTAAACAGTACTACGTGAATATTATTTTACTACAGTAACAGGTGAACAGTCGTCCTAACCTAACTTGTATTTAATGTTTAACTATAGTTTAAAGTTAAAACCTATAAATAGAAGGCCAAAAACTCTAATTAAAAGGAGGGAGAGAAAAAAAAGAAAAGAGGCAAAAAAAACTTAGAGAAAGAATTCAGAACACAAAATCAAAGATCAAAGCCAAAGATTGAAGAACCAAGATCAAGATTCAAGCTTCAAGTCAAGATTGATCGAGCAGTATATCAAAGAGTCAATTTGATTGGTTTTTCTTCTCTTTCTTTATCGTTATATTCTTGTTCTTATTGATCTTTATGAATTGGTTAGATACTTTTGATTTTGTAATTGGCTAAAATATTCATCTAGGGTTAGACCATGTGAACTTAGTATGGATTTCAATTGTCTTAATTTTTAGTTTATGAACTTAATACATTCAATTGATTCATTCTATCTTGTATTTTAATGCTTTCATTATACTTGATCAATATTTTGAATGATTAATGAACCATGATGAACTCGACGAAAGGATTCATGTGTTTAGCTTAGGATAGTTTGATGCATAATCATAGGGTAACAACTATGAGTTCCATCTAGGATAGACATATACCTAGGTGGCATGTATGGTATAATTTAGACTTGATCTTGATGAATTACATTCTGATTTGATTACCATAGACATATAGGTGATTGTTAGAATGCGTAATATAGTCACTTGACTATTGACAGAGGCTTGTGATGAGATTAGTGTCTAAGTCAACAATTGATGTTAAAAGATTAACTAAGAGGTTAATAAATCCAATGAAATACTAGGAGATGAATCAAAACCCTAGATTTAACTTTATTTGTGAATTTTACCTTTTGCTTTTGTTTATATTGATAAAATTAGATTAGTTAAATAAATTTCAAATTTTAGTTTTCTGAATAAAAGTTAAGTAGGTACAATTTCAGTACTTGATTTATAGAATTAGATCCCATAGTTCTTATGGGATCGATACTTGGACTTAAAATCATATATTACTTGATACGATAGCGTGCGCTTGCATTTAACTAATTCAATCACTAGGCTGTGAAGTTCCAATGTTTGCAACTATTTTTCCTTTATTGTCATTTTTCCTTTTCTTGTTGGCAATATTGTTATTGAAAGAAGTTGTTAAATGAGCACTCTCTATATTTTCTTGTTTCAATCTCTCTTTCTCTTACATAGATTGACCAATGAGCTTATTAAGAGTCCATTTCTCCTTTTGAGTATTATAACTAATCTTAAAAGAACTGTATTGTGCAGAAAGAGAGATTAAAATTAGGTGCATAGGAATGTCATCAGAAAACTCTAACTTTAGTGGTCTTAATCTTGTAATAAGATTAGACATTTCTATAATGTACTCATTATGTTTCCTTTTCTTTTTAAACCACAATTGAAATAAGTTTAGACAAAATAGTGCTCGTTTCAACTTTTTCATTACCAGCAAATCGGTTTGTTATTTGGCTCATAAAATTTTTAGTATTTTCTTCTACAGGCATTGCATCCCTGATGGTATCCAGAATATAGTGCTTCATGATCATCAAACTTGTGCAGTTAGAACGCTCTCATTTTTCATAAAGTGCCCTTTCTTTAACAGTACTGCCATCATTAGGGGCATGAGGTTCTTTCATCCATATTGCATAGTCTAAATCCATACACCCCAAGGACAATAGTAATGCGCTCATTGCGTTTCCTAAAGTTAGTGCTGCTAAGCACTGAAATGTTGTTCAAGTTGGCAAATATAGAAGAAGCATTTATTGAATATAGAATAAACAAAAACTCACAATTAATAACCATGCCATTAAATCATGCATACATATATGCACATGACATAAGATATAATAAATTTGGCTATTATAAAATACCAAGAACACATTGAAATTTAATCTTTGAACAAAAATAATAATTTGTAAATAGTACTCTAAAAAATTGGTCAGTAAATTTTGATAATTAATCATACCAATAATATATCTTTCTTTAAACCGATATATTATACGTATGAAAAATGCCAAAATTTATCACATATTTACTACCACACATGTCTATTATCTGAAAAAAAATAATCTTCCTTTGAGCCGATTTTTTTTTATAAAAATTTAAACACAATTATTTAGTTTCTTTAATAATATCCACATACTTCAAAATAAATAAATCTACATAACAAATATCACTTTGGTGGTATTTTATTTCAATTTAATTTATTTTAAAATTCTAGATTTTAGCTTGCAAGAAAAGAAAGAAAAAGTAAAATGATCAAAGTCAAAGTCAAAGTCAAAGTTAACAGTTAAAGTTAGGATGGGACTAGAGTAGATCGGAATCGAAGTTGTTAGGTTGGGTCAAGCCTAACATTTTCCAATTATTCAAACCCTAAACTTTTTCCAATAGTCTAAACCTAAAAACAAGCTCAGGCCTACCCTGACTCACTTTATTTGATAAAAAAAAATAACGTTTTAGTCCCTTATTTTAGTAGTATATACCAACATAGTCCATCATGTTTTAATAATTACAATGTTAATCACTGCCATTAAAAATTTGCTATTAAATGTTTACTTTTTTATTACTTTTATCGTAATACCCTTAGTCAAATGTCCACAAATCATCTGAGACGTGTCATCACTTAATTAGTTCATGTTTTATTAAATATTTTTAAAATTAAATTAAATTAAATTAAAAAAACTGCCACCATAGCCGAAAAATGGCGATCGGTCAACCGCCGGTTGCCCTTTTTTAGCAATATTTTGGTTGTAAAATTTGTCAAATTTTACATTATTAGACTCTATTTTTCTTAATCTACACAATAGTGGGGTCTCTTTTGCCCAAAAAAAATTAGAAAAATACCAAAAATAGTGGGAGAAGGGCATCCTATTTTGCACCGCTCCCAACTATAGAAACATCGGCTACCGATCTATCCATAGGTAGGGGTGCTGACTTTATTTGATGGTGAGCGGTGGTGGCCGCCACCTGTCCCTCACCATTTTTTACTTTTTTTTTGTATTTTTTGGCCCAAAAAAATTCACCATTGTGTAAATCAGAAAAAATAAAGTTTAATAATGTAAAATTGGATAAATTATATTGTCAGAATGTTGCCGAAAAGAATGACCAGCTGACCAATTGCCATTTTTTGGCGATGGTGGCAGTTCTTTTTTAATTGTTTAATTTATTATCTATTTTATTTTATTTTAAAGAATATTTATTAAAATTTAAACCAATTATATGATGACACATATTATTTGTAATTAGTTATATTATAACACGTGTTTTTATTTATTAAATATATATTTATTAATTTAATTTTAAAATATTTATTCTTTTAAAAAATATATTTATTAAACATATAAACTAATTATATTGTGACACGTGGTATTTGTAACTAATCATATTATGACACGTGTCCTTTATTATTAAATATATTTATCAATTTAATTTTGAAAAATATTTATTCATTAAAAAATATTTATTAAACATATAAACCAATTACACGATGACACATATCATTTGTAACTAATCATATTATGACACGTATCCTTTATTTATTAATTAATATTTATTAATTTATTTTTAAAAATATTTATTCCTTAAAAAATAAATATTATTAAACATAAAAATCAATTACATGATGACACATATCATTTATTTATTAAATATATATTTATTAATTTACTTTAAAAAATTTATTCTTTTAAAAAAAATATATTTATTACAAATATTAACCAATTACATAATTACACGTGTCAATATTAACTTATCATATAATAACACATCATTTTTTATTTTTGAAACTAACATTTGACAGTTTTATTTTAAAAATGGCAAAAATATTATTTTATCCTTAAAGAGAACTCATTTAACAATAAATTTCTGACGATAGGAATTAATGTGGTAATTATTAAAATATGAGAGATTATATTGATATATAACCCTAAAATAAGGGACTAAAATATCATTTTTTTCCTTTAATCTATATGTTGGATTAAAAAAACTTTAACCTATTTAAGTTCTTGTAAACTCTTAAAATTTATGAATACTAATTATTTTACATGCACTATAATTAAAAATAAATTTCATTAAATTTGACATTATCTCTTTAAATTTAAACAAATTTCAATTTCTACCATTTTACCCTTTTTTTTAATTTAATATTTCAAATCCGTAAAAGAAAAACAAATTCCACAATTAAATATATTGATTGCACCGAAAATCCCTTCAACTCGGCATGTCAATATGCAATTTGCCGCATATCAATATAACAATATTTTATTCATTCAATGCAATCAATGCCCTTCTTTTAATTATTAAAGTTAATTATTAAAGCATGCAATTTGGCACATCTTTCATTCAATTTGGCACATACAAATTCAAAATTTGCAACTCTTTTTTTTGTTTTAATTAGCCGTATTCTGAATCATAAATATAACTGTTATGGAATTGATGCCATAATTGTTGTTCGGCAACAATAACAATCTACAAATATGTATATCAATTGTAGTTCGGCATATATATAATATATATGCAATCAATGCAACATATATAATCAATATATATGTAATAGGATCATATACACTATTCAAATCTCATAATTTAATATTAAAATTTTTAATTTTTTTGATGATTTAATACACGGCAACTCTAATACTACTTATTAGAGAAAAATGTTATTGGTGAAAAAATCATCATAATTAAAATCTCATGTGAAATCATTAAGAAGAATAGAATCAAAAGCGTAATTGAATTTATAAAAACACAAAAAATTGAAGTTGATAATCTTTCACATCTAAACATTTTTCTTTTGAAAGAAAATTATTGTTCACTCAATGACGGAATGTGAATGTATAATAAATTAGGGTTTAAATTGAGGACTTCAACCTATTATTTATAGTATTTTATTTTATTTTATTTTGACTTATCATAAAAATAAAATAAAATTACTGGATCTTTACACATTAAAGCCCATATCGTATGAGATGCCTGAATCTTTACACATTAAAACCCATATCGTATGAGATGCCTTAAAAAGTCCAATAACAAATAAAATGTATTTGATTATTGTTAATTGGCAATAATATAAATAGTCAATAATATACAATTAATTAATATATGTAAGCCCACTTTAATATAATTTTCAACACTTTTGACTGATAAAAATTTACACCCAATAACGTTTTTACACATGGCATTGAGATGATACAACCTAACATAACACATCCCCTCTAATTTAAGTCACATTACAATTTTAGGTCAAAATACCATTTTGCTCTTTTTATCGTTTAAATTGACAAAAATTGTCATTTGATAGGGATTTTTATATCTTTTTTGAAATTATTATTGTGATAAGTCCCTTTTAAAAGAATTTGAGAGTCCAAGTGTTTTTTTTTTCTTTTTTTCAATATTTGTTTGAAATTTATATTTACAAAATAAAAATTGCAAAAAATATTAAGAATAGAAAGAAAATTCTTATACTAAAATTGGCCCAACTAGGTCACCATGCATCAGCCACTAACTACAAAAAGTTAGTGGCTGAGGTCATATGACCTAGGCATCTTTATAATAGATATGAATTATTTTCTGTTAATTGGGAGTAATTGCTTGAATTTTGACTTGTTCAATATTGATGGAATCTTTGGATGGTTTTAAAACTAAGCTTAGAATTCATGTAATTAATATGGACTATGTTGTAAATTTTTAAGTTTATATTTTCATCATTTCATCTCATATATCTAATAGGGACTCTATTATACATTATTTTTAAGATTTAATTAATTAAATTAAATTTTATTTTTAATACTTGGTGAATTTTGGGTGAAATAAGTTGTAGGTTAATGTGTCAAAAATTGTTAAGCGAGTTAGATAAACTAATGGATTGTTAACTGGCTATGATAATTAATGAATTAGGTGACTCGCCAACTTGATAATGAGCTATTTAATTAAAAAGGTTATGTTAGGTGACCTATTTAACAAATAAGTCGTGTTTGAGTTGTATGATTTTGACCTATTTATTATTATTATTTTATTGTTATTTTTGTTTGTTGTTTGTGATTTTGCTTAACACTAACTATATTGTCAAATGAAATCACATTTTCATAAAACAAAATTATCAAATGAAATTACACTTACACCATTGGAAATGGTGAAAGGAACACTAAGGCCCTTATAGTTTTAAATTCCTCACTCAATGCTGTTAGCTAGTTAAATCTATTAATTTGGACTATCTCAAAGGTAGTATAGTACTTTACATACCATCACTAACTAATGATGTCGTCGTTAGTGACAATGGTGACTATGGCCATGGTAAATCATCCTAAAATTTGCACCATTAAACTCTAAAAAAATTTCATCTATATAACAGTGAAATCTTTTTCAACAACCATATGCTTTAGAGAAAGTCCAAATCTGACTAAAACCATAACTATTGCAACATCACTGTTAATGGTAGCACATTACCATGTGTGACCATGTCAAATGAAAAGAGCACATGTTGAAGACATTGGTGGAAGTAACCACGATAATGTTATAGAGCTCCGTACAATTTTAGCTGGATTTTGATCTCTTATGGTGCTCTATTACAAAAAATGGTTTATTTAGCATAAATAAAAAGATTTGAAATGTAATTATTCAATAAGAGTTTGTTCGACCACTGTCGCCGGTTTTGGTACTGACTATGTTGACAACCTGCTACCATTGATATGTTGGTGGTCGTCCATCAATTTTATTTCCTTTTTTATTTTTTTAATTTTATCTTTTAATTTTTATTTTATTGTAAACAAAATATTTATTTCATTTTAAATAAACCATTTTATTTATGAAATAATTTTTGTTTATTTAATTTTATAATTATTTTTTCTAATTGTTTAATTTTACAATTATTATGTAATGAGTGAAGCAAAATTTTCCATGTGTTGAATTTATTTAACTCCATAAAGTGGTAATATAGTAATTATAACTTTTTCCGTCTAATTTAATTGAAAAATTAATGGGTGAAAAGTTGGAGCAAAAGAAAGTTTAAGTGGATAATTCTATTAGTTTCTGGTGCCAACGACAGTGACAACCATCGACGATATGTTAGTGGTAGTCTATCAATTTCTACTTTTCTGTTTCTTTATTTCTTTATTTTTATTGTATCTCAACTTTTTAATTCTAACACTATTGATATGAATAACTATTTAACACGTGGTAATCATTGATTAATGACATATCAATTGAGATACAAAATTTATATTCTAATTTTTTTAAGCATAACATTACTCATTTTTATCAATATGGGTCCAAATCTCCCATATAACCCAAATTACGCCCATTTAAAGTTATATAGTCTTACATAATTTTGTAAGCATTCACTTAATCTGAAATCACACCATATACTAGAATTATCGATGCAGCATTAGCTTCTGAACGATGTGACATTCTCTCGTTCTCTTGTGTGTTTTCACTTGTCGAGTCTCTACATCTTCACTTCAAATCCTTTTCTTATTGGCTCAATTCTAACTCATTTTCTTTATGATTCTTAATTATTATTCTCATAAATCCTCTCCTTAATTCAAAATCATTTAAGAAGCTTTCAAGATCTTTCATCTCTGCATCATCTTTCTTTCTCACATAAGGGTCACTTTGGTTAAGTCCTTCCATAGGACAAACTTAACCGAAGGTAATGACTTAGTCAACACCAATGAAATTTTCAAACGACTAAATTTTTATTAGACTAATCTTACCACTTTAAACTATCTCTCTAATGAAAGGGAGCAGCACATCAATGTGTTTTAATCTCTTATGAAATACTTGATACTTACTTAAGTGTATGGTACTCTGGCTATCGCAATATACATTGGTGTCAATGTCTTAAATATTGATGCGAATAATTCGCTAAATATGTTCAATTATTAGTTATTGTACAATACTCATTGAATATTTCAATCCTTCTCTTGCTTTGTATAAGTTGTTTGCATTAGTGGCAGTGGCAAGTGTGAATCACTTGTATCTTCAACCCTTTCTTTTGTCACAGACCTTTTGGAAATGCATTGCGCGCTACGTAGACTAGAAAACACACACAAAGAAGAGATGAGAAAGCACGCATACTAAGTGTTTGAGGAGAAACTCTTTATACTACTGAAGAGATTATAAGTTATGAGATTGAATATACAACAATGGGTATTTCCTTTTTATACTACTAGATCTACACAATTAACGGTTATGATCTAAGATGCTATACAATAATCTAATGTGTATATATAAGATGTAATAATATGCCATAAAATATTCTTAGATGCCATCACATATGCTATGGAATATTTCCGTGCCAAAAAGAGATGTACAACCTTCATAAGTCGTAGGCTTGGCGTGAATCTTCACTCATATCAGCGAGTCTTGTAGAAGCTCCAACCCACGAACCTCTCCATCGGACTATATTACCTCTAGGAAAATTTGTCGCGCACTAAATATTCAAGGAAATGCTTTAGAACACTTAGAGCATAACACTTTACTTTCTAATTTTCGTTGCTCTATTTGTAGCAAAGGCTAGCAAGGCATTTGTAACTTCAAACGTGCTTCACGACGCATGTGAGAATTGAGGCCTAAAATATATGAGGAGTCATCTCTGTTGTGCGAACTGAGAAATTGACTAGAGAGTAAAACATTTTAACAAAAATTCATATGAAAAGTGTGATCTATTATTTTTATAATTACTGTATCTAGTTTCCTCTATAAAAGGACGCACGCAAGGCATGAGTGGCCTAACTCAAATTTTACTAACAAAATTTAGAAGAAATAAGTCATAGCTGCAATAAACGTTCCTTGCATGAATGGAGGAGATAGAAAAACTAGCTATGCCAATAAATCCCTCCTTCAGGTCTCTTTATTTCAAATTCATATAATTGCTTTCATTAACTAAATATAAATATGTCTAATTGATTTTATCATTCAAATAAACAATGATTAACTGTTCTTATACTCCTTTTTTTTTTCTTTGAATGTCATTTTTCTGAGAGAACAATAATCATGAAAGCAAGGCCACTCCTGACGAAAACTAACTATCGAAAAAACTTTCAGCACAAATGTCCCTAGTTGCTTAAGTGTTGCAGACTTAGGCTGCTCTTCAGGACCCAACACCCTCTTGTTCATTTCTGAATTCATAGAGATCATTCACAGAATGTGCCAACGACTGAACCTCAAATTACTAAAGTTTCAAGTTTTCCTGAATGATCTCCCAGGAAATGACTTCAACAACATATTCAAGTCTCCTCCTGCTTTCTATCAGCAGAGATGCCTTAAGGAAAAGGAATCTTGTTTCATAACAGGAGTGCCCGATTCATTCTACGACAGACTCTTTCCAAGCAAGAGTGTTCATATTATACATTCTTCTTCCAGTCTTCGATGGCTCTCTCAGGTTAACATTTTGTCTTTTACATAATATAATTATATGCAGGGCGAGCATTGCTTAATTCTAACGATGATAAAAAAAAAAATGGTTATTAGGCTCCGGAATATCTTTGGAATAACTAGAGGAATATATATATGGCAAAGTCAAGCTGTCCTAGTGTATATAAAGCTTACTTGGAGCAATTTCAGAGAGATTTCTCGCACTTTTTAAGCTTACGTTCTTAAGAATTAGTTCGTGGAGGACACATGTTCCTTACTTTCATTGGCAGGAGCATCGCAGAACCTTGGAGCAAAGATTGCTGTTACATCTTCGAGCTAGTAAAAAAATCTCTCCTTGAATTGGTCGGCGAGGTTAACCTCAAACCTCTTGTTATAAACCATATATAAACTAATGATATATACTCATCACTCGGTATTTTCACGATATTTAAGGGCTCGTTGAAGAGGCTGATGGGGATTCATTCAATTTGCCTTATTATACACCATATAAGGATGAAGTAAGGCAAATTATTCTAAAGCAGGGATCTTTCAATCTCGATAATTTGGAGACTTTTGACGTCAATTGGGATCCTAGCGACGATGTGAGCAACAAAATGTTGCAAATTAGGTAAGAGTTGCTCTAGAGCCCATGCTAGCTAGTCATTTTGGAGACCTCATAATTGATCCTTTGTTTGCTAGATACCAAATCACGTGGTTTAGCATCTGGGTGAGAAGAAGACCAAGTTCATCAATATAGTTATCTCCATAACAAAGAAGTAAATTAAGATTTAGGAAAACTTTACTATTTTCGTAGCAAAATAAAGTGCAATATGCATGGTCTGAATAAACTTCAGATATTGGAATAATATTGTAGTGGTCTCGAGTAATTAATACAGTATGGAAGTCTAATCCCATCTCCGATGAGGGATGAAAAATAATATATTCTTACTAGCTTACGAATATCCATAATAAAAATGAGTTTCCATGCTTTAGCTAACATCGGTTTCTCAAGGCCAAATAGAGAAGGGCAAAAGTGCGAAAGATTAGACTAAATATAGTTTGTTATATAGTATATATAAAAAAGAAAAAAGAAATGAGAGCAAATTACACCTAAAAAGATTGAGATCTGAACAACCTATATCAGATGAAATATTACTACCATGTTATTAATAGTACATCCATGATCTTATAACATTATAACACATGCACTATTATGTTTTGAAATTGATCAATTGATAATGATAATAGTGATAATGAGAATGAAAATTTTGTTGGATGGTCCCATTAGAACCTTCCTTTGTAAACCTCTCTCTAAGACTTCAAATTGGAAGCAATAAGTAGGATGATCACAAGATTTGTGGATGTGATTTAGAAGATTGAACTTTGAGGCAAAGCAAAATGCAACATAATTAGAGCTTGGATTTGTTCTAAAAATTTTCTTTTGAGAAATTGTAAGTTTATTCTTGAATTATCTTTATACTTTTTTAAATACCTCAATTAATTTATGTTGTTATAATATTTTAAATTACATTATTTATTAATTATATAATTTAACAGTATTATTTAATTAATTACAAACACAATAAATAATATTTTAAATTAAAAAAACTATAAGCGGGAATACATGCAATAATTATTACAAAAATTAAATAAATAATCTAATTAAATAATATAGTTAAATTAAACTAAATAAAATAGTATAAATAAATAATATAATATAATTAATTTAAATAATTAACAAATAAAATAATTTTAATAAATAAATACAAATTTAAATTTAAATAATTATAAGTATAGTTTTTAAATAAATAATATAAATTAATTATACTTTGAATTTTTTATTAAGTTAATTGTGTCTATTAAAATTAATTAATAGGAAAGAGACAATTAAAAGTTTATTGGTTTGAAGAAGTTGGTAATTGTCCAGTAGCTACAATTGCGTTGTGAATCTTAAAGATGTTAAATTGTTTAATCGTTAAAAGTAATGTTATAATTTTAAAATTTTAAATTGAGATGTTAAATAATCATTAGGTAATGAAACGGTATAAATTTTAAAATTACTTATTACATTATTTTAATATCAATAATTGCTTAACAATTAACACATCATTTAAAATTTTTAAAAAAAAGTTAAAATACTATTTAAAATATCTAGCATTATTATTAAATTAATAAGGGGGCAAATTGATTGATTAATTCATTAAATTAATCAATTGTCCAGTAGCTACAATTGTGCTTGGCCACTGGAGTTCCAAAGAAAAGTTTAAGAACATACTTGCATAATGACATTTTTTAGCACTTATTATAATTTTTTGTAATTATGTCATTATTAGTATATTTTTAGGTATTTGTCCCGTTACAGATAAGACTCTAACTCTTTAGATATGGTTGACTCTTATAACCTACTAACTCTTAGCATTTATAACTCTCAACTCTGCTAACTCTTAACACTGATTTAAACTACTTTAGATTAGATATGAACTCTTTCAGATCATACAATGTTTGTAACGTTAAAGTATTGTACCATATACGTATTTAATACTAGCAATTATATTCGAAATATATATTATATAAATATTAATAATTAATAATCATACAATATTAGAATGGCACGTAAATACCAACTTCAGCACTTATAGATCATATATTGATAAAGTGCTTATGCAATTTTTTATACAGAATTCTAAGAAGAGTGAATTACTCACTCGACATGAAATTATTCTTTCTAGAAAGTAGTGTCCTAAGACACCTCTAGAGAAAAAAATATGAGATGGGTTCCTCATGCCTCAGTAGTTGACAAGCTCGTGTATACTATGCTGTGTACAAGGCCTGACATTTATACAATGGAAATAGTCAGTCATTATCAATCCAACCCTGGATTGGCTCACTATATTGCGGTAACCACATTCTCAAAGTAACTTTGAAAAATGAGAAACTATATGCTTATGTATTCATGTAGAGACCTGAACCTTTCTACTTATACTAATTCTGATTTTCAATCAAGTAAAGACAGTTGAAAGTCGATGTTTGGGTCAATATTTACTCTTGGTGGTGGAGCCATAGTTTGAAGAAGTATAAAATACTTCAGCACTCCTGATTCAACCATGAAGGCTGAATATATAGTAGCTTATGAAGAGCTAAAAAAGCAGTGTGACTTAGAAAGTTCTTCACTAATCTAGAAGTTGTTTTAGAAATGAACAAACCATTGACCCTCTAGTGTAACAATAGTGGGGCTATGGTGAATTTAAAGGAACCCAAAAGCTTTAAGAGAGTAAAGTATATAAAGAGAAAGTATCAGTTGATCAAGAAAATTATGCATTGAGGTGATGTGATAGTCATGAAGATAGCATCCGAAAATAATCTTATAGACCCATTCACCAAAACATTACTAGCTAGGACGTTTAAGAGTCATATAAAGGGCATGAGTTTTAGAGACATGTCTCACCTACTTTAGGACAAGTAGAAGATTGTTAAGGATGGTGCCCTAAAAGCATGTACTTTTACTGTTTTCTTGCAATAAATAAAGTTACAATTTTGTACTTGAAAAGTGTTCATAATTTTATGATATGAATATCAAAAAATTCCTTGTTTATTTATATGACTATAACTTTAGTATATAATTGTTATATATAAGGGGATTAAGGTTATGGATAATAAATAAATAAGTTTGTAATAAATTAATTAAAGTTTAGGATCTTTAATTAAATAGTACTAGTGTGGTCCTTATATATTGAGAATGTGGTGATTTCATCTGAATCACTAATGTAGTGGTATTATAGTGGAGGTATTTTATATAATATGAATATATAGGACTAAACCAGACATAGTTTGAATTCTTACGTAAAATATCATTGTTAATTAAAAATTCAAATAATGTCAACTGATGATCATATGCAGATCAACCTCAATCCTGAGTAATCATTATCCTGTTTGTGTAATTATGTCATTTGAAATACTCGTTACAGTTTATCTAAAGAATAAGATAAAAACTTGTATTTTTGTAGCATAGTGAGATACATGGTTGGAAATGTGATTTACAGATATGAAATCCATTCCTTCCTAACGGAAGTTAGAAAGAATATTTCTTTAAGGGTTAATTCTGAAACTAAATAGTAAGACCCCGCAATTTGTAATAATGTTACAAATTAACTGTTCACTAGTGAATTAATGGTACTTAAGGATAAAAAAATAAATAGATGGGTAATTGACCTAACTCTAATTGTGAACCATCTATGGAGAGTTGAATTGCATTAGTGATTAAATCAATGGACTGCTCTAAGTTTTTTGAGTAAATTGTATCTACAATTTTAAAAGTGCAATTTCAAATTTTTAGTAGAATAATACTGAAATTAATAAATCAAATTAATTAATTAAAGAATTTATTTAATTATCTAAATTTTATTAGAGCTTAAAATTGTAAGTTCATAAGTCTTTAATACCACTTCTTTAGTTATTACAATGAATAATTAAAATGAATTTTGTTATTGTATAAATTGCTTGTGTCTAGAAAATAGTTTTCAAAATACGTATATTTTATATTTGGATAATATTAATTAATTAATATAGATAATATCTTATCTAAATATAATTAAATATTTTATTTAAGAAATTAAATGAATAAAATCTTAAGGGTAATTTTTATAATTATTAGAAAGATTTTATTTTAATTTTAGTGTTTTCCTTTTATTAAAAGATTATTAGTCTTGGAAGTCTTATAATACTCAATTGTTATGTATTATACATTAACCATAAAGAGTACGACTGTGGTTTACATGTATTAAGTCTCTTTTTAAGATATAATTATTTAATTAATAAATTTTATTACTTAAATTATTAAATTAAAATAATAATAATAATAATAACAATTTATTATTTTAAAGACATTATAAAAGGAGAACATTAGTCTAAAAATTAAATAATAGATATATATACATACATAAAAATAATAATCTCTCTCAGAATACGTATTTTTTTAGAAGCTCACTTTTTTTCTCACTATAATATATAAGACTTGGTTTGAAATTATTTAGCAGAAGAAAACTAAGCGTAGATTCAATGTATATTTCTTAATTTGTTTTTAATATCAAATTCATATATTTATAAAACAAAAGATATTTTTATCAAATAAAAATAAATATTAAACAAATTTTATTTTGTATTGCGTGGTGTTGTGAATGTCTTAACACCAACAACCACAAGAACATAACAACTCATGCCATCATCAAGATAGACTTTTGGAACAATATTTTATCCTACATAGCAAGAGCTACAAAATATGCTAAGTATACATGGCTTCAATGCCTTGATCAACATTGTTATTATTATTATTATTATTATTATTACTTCTGTATAACTCTAGGGTTTACTCATTCTCACAATCTCTTAATGCTCTCTTGTTGAACTTTCACATTGGGTTTAAATTCATTTGAGCCGGTGCTTGATGATAAGGATAGATGCTCAGAGGAATTGTCTAGCTAATTCTAAAAGAAATATTTTTCTATTTATACTATGCCACTCACTAAATAATGCTTGTTAATAGTCCATAAAATTTTTATCGTACCATCAAGATTGCTTTTTAATAAAATTCTCTAACCTTCAATTGAATTTTATTATTTATGGAAATTATATTAAAGTGGGCTTATATATATATATATCAATTAATTATATATTATTAGTTATTTATTTTATTGTCAATTAAAAATGATTAAATAAAATTTGTTTATTATAAAAAATTTAAGACATCTCATATGACATAAGTTTTAATGTATAGAGACTCAATTGTTTTATTTTATTTTTATGATGGGTTAAAATAAAATAAAATAAAATACTATAAATAATAGGTTGAGGTCCCCAGTTTAAATTTTAACGTATTATTCATTCACATCCCATTAGTGAGTAAACGATAGTTTTCTCTCATAAAGAAAATATTTAGACGTGAAAGGCTATCAACTCTAATTTTTTTGCATCTCTATAGATTCAAGTACGCTTTCGATTCTATTTTTTTTTTATGATTTAACATAAGATTATATTTTGGTGAATCTTTTACCAATTAAAATTTTTATCTAACAAATGATATTAGAATCACCTTATATTAAATCATTAAAAGATAAAATTTTAAAACTATATTTTATTTGATTAAAAATTTATCTCGTATCTGCATGTAATATTACATGTATCTTAGATTCAATATTTTTGAATCCATAATACAGACAAGTGTTATATATACACTATTAATGCTGCATATGTTAAATTCAATTCCTTCTTACATTATAAATCTATGCGGCATGAAAGATTAATAATTAAAAAAAAGGATTCGACATTATGATTTGATATGTTTGGCATGGATCCAATTTTTTGGATTATGAATACGTAATAATAAAAAAAAAAGGGAAGAGAATGTGCATTGAAATTTATGTTTGTAAAATTTGTTAGAAAATTGAGGGGCGATACAAGGTCGCAGCTAAAGCGAAATTGAGAAAAATAATGAAAATAAAAATAAGACAAACACAAGAATTTACGTGGTTCGGCTTTTAGCCTATGTCCACGGGCGAAGACAGAAAAATCTTTTACTATTAAAAATGGAGAATACAAGTATTGTAGTGTTTTAGCCTTACAACCCAAAATTTCAATACACCCAATTCTCTCAAATCACTCAAAAACTCTCTAAAAGCTTTTAAAACTCTCTCATTTTTCGTTATGGGATGAATTGCTAAACTCTCCCATTTATAGGGAGAGTTTAGCATGGTGGACAGCCAAGAAATAGCTGTCCACCATGAAATAAGTGCTGGCACCATGTGCCAGCAATTATGTAGCTGGCACCATATGTAGTTGGCACACGGTGCCAGCTACCAACAATTCTCCCACTTGGAGATTTGATTGAGAATCAATCAAGTCTCCACACCATACTTTCTTCTTCGCCAAAATCATGTTGCCTACATGTCTGCTAGGCCATGCAAGTATCTACACCATACGAACTTGTTGGTATTAATGGGCTTGGTCAACACATCTGCTAGGTTATCATCTGTATAAATATTTTTCATATCCACACTTCCATCTTTTACCACTTCACGAACAAAGTGATATTGAACACCTATGTGCTTCATTCTTGAATGAAAACCTGGATTCCTTGCAATGTGCAAGGCACTCTGACTGTTACAAAATAATTCAACTTTTTCTTGCTTGTGCCCGAGCTCCTCCAGTAATCTTTGTATCCAAATTACTTCCTTGCAAGCTTGTGTAGCTGCCATATATTCGGCTTCTGTAGTAGATAATGCCACAACAGTTTGCAGTTTTGAAACCCAGCTTACAGCTCCTCCTGCAAGTTTAAACACATAGCCATAATGGATTTTCTTTTATCAAAGTCTCCTGCAAAATCTGAATCCACATAGCCCTTAACAATAAAATCTGATCCTCCATAACATAAAGCAACATCTGAGGTACCCTTAATGTATCTAAGGATCCTCCTGACACAACCTCAATGCTCTCTACCAGGATTCGCCATGTATCTACTAACTGCTCCCACTGCTTGTGTAATGTCTGGTCTGGTACAAATCATAGCGAACATTAAATTTTCCACTGTTGATGCATACGGTACTCGAGACATCTCCTTCCTCTCTGCTTCTCTGCTAGGACACATCTTAGAGGATAACTTGAAATTAACAAGGAGTGGAGTACTAATTGGCTTACAATCTTGCATGTTGAAGCGCCACAAAATTTTCTTTAAGTAGTTCTTCTGAGAAAGCCAAATCTTTATGTTATTTATGTCTCGGTGAATTTGCATCCCTAGAATCTTGTTTGCTGGTCCCAAGTCCTTCATATCAAATTCTCTAGCCAACTGTGCCTTCAATTTTTGGACTCGATCTTTGTTGAGGCCTGCCACCAACATGTCATCCACATACAAGAGTAAAATAATGAAATCATTATCATCTTCAAACCTTTTGTAGTATGTACAATGGTCTGAATTAAGTCTGTTGTATCCAAGACTGATGATATAGGAATCAAATCTCTTGTACCAATACCTCGGCGCCTGTTTGAGACCTTACAGAGATTTGTTCAACCTGCAAACCAAGTTCTCTTTTTCTTCTTCTTTAAAACCTTCTGGTTGGAGCATATAGATTTCTTCTTTAAGATCTCCATGAAGAAAAGCTATCTTCACATCTAGCTGCTCTAGATGTAAGTTAAATGTAGCACACATTGCCAGGACTATTCTGATTGTCGTGAGTCGAACCACAGGGGAGAATATCTCATTAAAGTCAATACCTTCTTTCTGAGCATAACCTTTCACCACCAATCTCGCACAATACTGCTCCACTTTGTCATTGCCATCCCGTTTGATCTTGTAGACCCATTTGTTACCAATGAATTTTCTTCCTCGTGGTAGTGCAACCAGCTCCCATGTTTTGTTTTTATGCAAGACTTCAATTTCTTCTTGCATTGCTGTCATCCATAGAGAAACATCTTGACTTTTAGAAGCCTCTTGGAAAGTTGTTGGCTCTCCATCCTCTATTAAAAGGCAGTATGCAATATGAGCCTCCATGACATACTCCAAGTGTCATGATGGTGGTCATCTCTCACGAGTTGATTGACGATCATTTGTAGCCTCAGACTCTACTGGTTCTTGTTCTTCATGCTCTAGTACTGCTTCAGAAGAATCTGAATCTTTTTGTACTTGATTATTTTCCATTTGTACTGTTGTAGTCTCTGGATTTTCCTTCACTGTGCTATCATCTTTATCATTCATTTGCAGTTTATCTTCTGCAAATATCACATCTCTGTTGATGACGACCTTGTGGGTAGTGGGATCCCACAGGCGATACCCATTGACTCCATCAGCATATCCCAAGAAAAGGCATTTTCTGGATTTTGGATCCAGCTTCGTTGTATCTTGGGGATTATACATCACATACACAAGACTTCCAAATGTATGAAGGCAAGAATAATCAACTAGTTTCCTAGTCCACATCTCCATCGGTGTCTTCAACACGATTGTTGTTAATGGTGACCGGTTTACCACATAACATAGCGGTTTTGACTGCTTCTGCTCAAAATGCCTTGGCTAAACCTGCAGTTCTCAACATAGCTCTTATTCTCTCCAACAAGGTTCTGTTCATCCGCTCTGCTACTCCATTCTGCTGAGGCATGTAAGCTGTGTTGAATTGCCGCTTGATGCCTTCTTATTGACAGAAAGCAATAAAATCCTCACCAGTATATTCTTCTCCATTATCTATCCTCAAACACTTGATCTTCTTTTCTGATTCAAGTTCTACCCGCGCTCTGAATATTCTGAAAGTTTCAAACACATATGACTTCTTCTTGATTAGATACACCCAATATCTCCTAGAGTAATCATCTATGAATGATACAAAATATCTCGCTCCTCCTAAGGACATCACCGATGCTTGCCAAACATTAGAGTGGATCAATTCTAGAATTTCTTTACTTCTAGAACTAGATGTGCTGAACTTTAATCTGTGCTGCTTACTTATGACACAGTGCTCACAGAAAGGTAAATGAACCGATTTGAGCCCAGGAAGTAAATTTTGATCAGAGAGAATCTTCAAACCTCATTCCGACATATGGCCCAGTTTACGATGCCACATTATCGTTGACTCTTCTGCTGAACTAGTTGATGCAACAGATGCATCTCCTTCTTGTAGTGTTTCTCTATTAAACATGTATAAATTTGCAGCAACCTTTTCTGCCTTCATTACTATAAGCACGCCTTTGAGAATTTTCATTATCCCATTTTCAATTTGGGTCTTACACTCAGTGTTATCTAATTGTCCCAATGACAAAAGATTCTTCTTGAGGCCTTTCACATGTCGCACCTCCTGGATAATACGAACAGTACCATCGTACATCTTCATTTTGATGGATCCTATTCCAGCGATTTCTAAAGCATGATCGTTCCCCATATATACAGATCCTCCAGAAGTAGGTTCATATTGATGGAACCATTCTCTCTTAGAGGTCATGTGCCATGTATCTCCAGAATTCATGAGCCATACATCAGAGAACCGTTTTCTGCTTTCAACAACTGTTGCTGCCTCGTTGTATAAAATTTCACCATCATCTGAGATGCTTGCAATATTCCTTTGCAGTTTGTCCTCTGCACTTTTCTTCAATCCCCAGCAATCCTTCTTCAGATGGCCTTTCTTGTCACAATGGTAGCACTTGACGTTCTTCTTACTTCTGGATTTTGGTCTACCATGATTTTGACTCCCACTGGGGCCACGTTCTGTTGATCTACCTCTCATCATTGTCAAAGCTTCTGCTTACTGCAAACATTCCTATTTGTCTTCTTTATTTTTCCGTCTTCGTTCTTCTCCCAGCACAGTAGCTGTAACATCATTGAAGATTAAGAAGTCCGTTAGGATATTATTCGTCAAATTGATGATGAATTGATCATACGAATCTGGTAGGCTTTGAAGTAAAATCTCCGCACATTCACCTGCCTCTATTTTATGCCCCAAGGAAGTAAGTTAGGAAAATAGAGTATTTAACGTGTTGATGTGCTCTGTCACTGAAATGGATTCTGCCATTCGAAAAGTATACAATCTCCTTTTTAAGAAGATATTATTGTGCAAAGATTTGGCCTCATACAATTTTATGAAAGTATCCCAAATCTCTTTTGCTGTCTTCTTTTTCGCTACATTGGATAGCACGTTATCAGCAAGTGCTAGATGCAGATCAGCAACTGCATTACCGTCAATCTCATTCCACTTGATATCATCAGTGATACTAGCGGACCTTTCATCAATCGCTTTTAAGCACTTATTTTTTCTTAAAATCGCCTTTATTTTCATTTTCCACAATGTAAAATTACCTCCATTGAACTTTTCAACTTCGTATTTTGCAGCCATTGCTTTTCACCACAGATTGCTTTCTGCTAGGATCGGCTCCCACTATTTCACATGAATAGTACCCATACGTATGAACAGTGACCGTATACATAAATAGTGACCTCCTTCAACCAGAAGCTCTGATACCACTTGTTAGGAATTTGAGGGGTGATGCAGGATCGTAGCTAAAGCGAAATTGAGAAAAATAATGAAAATAAAAATAAGACAAAACACAAGTTTTTACGTGGTTCAGCTTTTAGCCTACGTCTACAGGCGAAGACAGAAGAATCTCTTACTATTAGAAATGAAGAATATAAGTATTGTAGTATTTTAGTCTTATAACCCAAAATCTTAATACACCTAATTCTCTCAAATCACTCAAAAACTCTCTTAAAACTTTTAAAACTCTCATTTTTCATTATGGGATGAATTGTTAAACTCTCTCATTTATAGAGAGAGTTTAGCATGATAGACAGTTAAAAAATAATTGTCCACCATAAAATAAATACTGATATTATGTACCAACAATTATGTAACTAGCACGGTATGTGGCTGACACACAATATTAACTACCAACAAAATTTCTATTATTATATGTTCTACTTAAAGACTCAATTACGTTATTCCAATCCCGTGCTTTGATTCTATTTATACTGTGCCACTCTGACGAAGACAGTTGAAAGTTATTTTGTTTATAGATCTCTATGCGGCATGAAAGATTAATAATAAAAAATAAAATGTCGACCTTATGATTTGACGATTTGATATGTTTGGCATGGATCCAATTTTTGGATTATGAATACGTAATAATAAAAAGAAAGGAAAGAAAAGAAGCATTGAATGAGCCGAATTAAATGCATCCAATATATATATATATATTTTATTATATTATTATGCATTTAATTAGATATTGTTATATTAATATGCGGTAATGCATTGAATGCAATTTTTGCATGGATTTATTTAATCATAATGGCATCTTCAGTGTAATTAATATATTCAGTTTTAGATTTTTTAGATTTAAAATACTTATAAAAAAAAGGATAAAAGTTAAATTTTATTTAAAATAAAATTGATAATGTTAAATTTAATAAAAAAAATTTATAATTATAATGCATATAAGGTAGTTAATATTCATAAATTTTAAAAATTTATAATACCAGTTTTATAAAGTCCATAAGAATTTTATTGAATCCAAATTTTATATATCTAATATATTGACTAAATCAAGTGAGTTAGAATGTACCTAAGCTCATTTTAAGTTTAGGCTATTGAATAAAGTTTAGGGTTTCGATAATTAAGAATGTTCAGGCTTAACCCAATTTAACCACTTCAATCCCGACCCACACTAGTCCTGGCCTAACTTTGACATTATTTGACTTTGATCATTTTACTTTCTCTCTCTTTTCTTACAAACTAAAATTCAGTATTTTAAAATAAATTAAATTAAAATAAAATGTCATCAAAGTGACATCTTTTATATAGATTTATTTATTTTGAAATATGTGGATATTATTAAAAAATTATATTTAAATCTATACGAAAAATAATTAGCTTAACAAAATTTTTTTTTTTCCAAATAATAAACATATGTGGCAATAAATATGTGGTAAACTTTAGCATTTTTCATTCGTATAATATATTGATTCAAAGAAATGCATATTATTGTCATGATTTATTATCAATATTTACTGATCAATTTTTTAAAGTGCCGTTTACAAATTGTTACACCTGTCTAAATACTAAATGGCAATATTATTCTTGGTATCGTATAATTGCCCAATTTATTATATCTTATATCATGTCTATATATGTATGCGTAATTAAAAGGCATGGTTATTACTTGTGATTTTTTTTTTGTTCTATACAGTAAATACTTATTATATATCTGCTAACTTGAATAACATTCCAGTGATTAATGGCATTAACTTCAAGGAAATAGAAGGAGCACATTACCATTATGCTTAGGTGTATGGATCTAGACTATACAATCTAGATAGAAGAACCTACTGCCCTTAATGATGATAGTACTGTTGAACAAATGGAACTTAATGAAAAATAAGAACATTTTAACCGCACGAGTCTGATGATCATGAACTACTAAATTTCGAATACCATCAGGAGTGCGATACTTGAAAAAGAAAATGCTAAAAAGTTCTTAAATCAAATAGCAGACCGGTTTGGTAGTAGTAAGAAGGTTGAAATGAGCACCATTTTGTCTAAGCTCATTTCACTGCGTTATAAAGGCAAATGAAACATAAATAAGTACATTATAAAAATGTCTAATCTTGTTACAAGATTAAGGGCACTAAAGATACAGTTGTCGTATGACATTCTCGTGCACCTGGTCTTAATCTCTCATCTTACATAATGCAGTTCTTTTAAGATCAGTTATAACACTCAAAATGAGAAATGAACTCTTAAAGAGCTCATTGCTCAACGTGTGCAAGAGGAAGAGAGATTGAAACAAGAAAAGAGAGTGAGTGTTTATTTGGCAATTTCTTCTAATGACAATGCTGCTAGTAAGAAAACAAAATGGAATAATAAAGGGAAAAGAGCTGCAGACTTTAGAACTTCAGAGCCTAAGGTGTAAAAGCAACAGAATGATGAAATCACCTATTACTTTTGCAAGAAAGTTAGATATATGAAGAATGATTGTTCTAAGCATGTGAAATGGCTTGCTAAAAAAGGTAAACTTTTCAACTTTGTTTGTTCAGAAGTTAATTTGGCTTTAGTACCAGTCACACTTAGTAGATAGATACGGGTGCAATTACACACATAAGTGTGATTATATAAGATTATCTAATGAGTTGACCGTTACCTAATGCTAAAAGATTTATCTATATAGTGACGTCAATAAGGCTTCTATTGAGGCAATTGGATTTTTTACATTACAACTATAATCTGGTTATTATTTAGATTTTCATTAGACATTTATATACTCATTTAAACAGAATTTAGTTTCTATTTTTTGTTTGGACAAAATTCAGTTACTCTTATTTTTTTGAAAATGAAAAGTTTAGTTTCATTCAGAATTCAAATATTATTGGTACTAGTTCTTTAATTGATAATCTATATCAATTAAATCTTCATATTTTATAAATTAATAAAACCTTGCATGCAAGCAATTGTGGCATTAAGCGCAAATTTTTAATGAGAATTCTTACATGATATGGCATAAGCGTTTAGGACCAAAAAAAAAAGAATCCATCCAAAAGCTTATGTCAGAAAAAATTCTGAATTCCCTTTATTTTTCAGATTTTAAAAAATGTATTGAATGCATTAAGGGAAAATAAACAAATGTTAGAAAAATTGGTGCTAACAAGAGTTCAAATGTCTTAGAATTAATTCATACTAATATTTATGGTCCATTTCCAACGGCTTCTTGAAACAGTCAACAACATTTTATTACTCACATAGACGATTGTCTCATTATAAGTATCTATACTTGATTCATAAAAAGTCTAAATCATTGGATGTTTTCAAGACCTTTAAAGCTGAAGTTAAAAATTAGCTTGGCGAGAAAACTAAAGTCGTTAAATCTGACCGTGGTAGTGAGTTCTATGGTAGATATGATAGATCAGATGACTAACATCTAGGCTCTTTTGTGAGATATTTGCAAGAATGTGGCATTATTCGTCAAGATACTATGTCAAGGACTCCAAGTCAAAATGTAGTAGCTAAGAGACGAAATCAAACTCTAAAGGATATAGTTAGAAGTATGATAAATTATTCTTCTTTACCAGAATCTCTTTGGAGTGAAGTCTTAAAGACTGTAGTATAAATCCTTAATCAATTTCTAAGTAAAGTAGTAGCTAAAACCCCATATGAGCTATGGACTGAAAAAAAGAGCCTAGTATTAGGCATTTGCATGTCTGGGATTGTCAAGATGAGGCTATGCCATATAGGCATAACAAAAAAAAGTTGGGCTTAAGAACAATAAGCTGCTACTTTATTGGATATTCGAACAGATCGAAGGGTCTTAAGTTTTATAATCCCTCAAGCAGATCCTATTTTCAGACATGAAATGCTAAATTCATTAAGAATATTGAATATAGTGGGCGTACTAAACTCATAAACATTGTTTTAGAAGATGAATATGTTACTATTTCTAATATTGAAATTGATAATGACCAGGAAATTGCACAAGTCATTATGCAAGATGTAAATACAAATAATCAAGATGTTCCTAAGATACCTCCTGATAATATTAAAGAATCTACCTCTACTCATATAGAAAAGTAACAACAACCTCAATTGGAAGTGTCATTAAAAAGATTTACTAGGGAGAGAAAATCAACAATTTCATATAATTATACCGTTTATCTCCAAGAACATGAGTTTGATATAGGACTGAAAGATGATCCAATAAATTTTAGTCAAGTCAAACAAAGTGTGAACTCCCAAAAATGGATAGATTCCATGAAAGATGAGATGAAATCAATGCAAGATAAAGACATTTGGGATCTTATCGAATTGCCTAAAGAAGTGAAATAGATTAGTTATAAATTGATTTTTAAAACTAAACAAGATTCGAAAGGTAATGTTGAAAGATATTAGGCATGTCTAGTCGCAAACTTTTTTACTCAAAAAGAAGGTATTGATTATAAAGAACTTTCTCTCCAGTTTCATCAAAAGACTTTTTTAGAATTATTATGGCACTTATAGCTCACTATGATATAAAGCTACATCAGATGGATATAAAGACTGCGTTTTTCAATGGCAATATTAAAGAAACCATATACATGTAACTAAATAACTTTGAATCTAAAGATTCAAAACATTTGGTGTAAAAATTAAAGAAATCCATCTATGATTTAAAATAAGCATCCCATTAATGGTATTAGAAATTTAATCAAGTGATTAGCTGCTTTTGTTTTAAGAAAAACACCATTAATCAATGCATTTATCACAAGATTAGTGGGAGCAAATTTATTCTTCTTGTCTTATATGTGAATGACATTCTACTAGTAAGCAGCGATATAAGCTTGGTACATGAAACCAAGAGATTTCTTTAAATAATTTTGAATGAAAGATCTTGGGGGTGCCTCTTTTATGTTAGGCATATAGATTCATTGAGATTGCTATCGTAGTATACTTGGCTTATCACAAAAAGCATTTATCAATAAGGTGCCTAGTAGATTTAACATAAAGAATTGTCCGTCAGAAGACACACTCATTGCTAAAGGTGATAAATTTAGTCTACTTGATTGTCTAAGAAATGGGATTGAGAAGAAACAGATGGAGAACATCATTTATGCGTCAACAGTAGAAAGCCTCATAAATGTGCAAGTTTGTACATTTTTGAATATTGCGTATGCAATTGAAATGCTTGACAGATATCTAAGTAACCCAGGAATGGATCACTAGAGAGCTATTAAAAGGGTTATATAGTATCTACAAAGAATCAAAGATTACATGCTCACATATCAATTATCTGATCATTTAGAGATCATTGGGTATTCAGACTCCGATTTTGCTGGTTGCCTCAATAGTAAAAGTTATACTTCTGATTATGTTTTCATATTGGCTAGAGGAGCTATGTCATGGAAGAGTGTCAAGCAGTCACTTATAATTTCATCCACCATAGAAGCTGAATTTGTAGTTTGCTATCAAGTATCAAACTAAGCAATATAGCTGCAGAATTTTATCACTGGGCTACAAAATGGCGATGGCATTAAGAAACCATTGAGAATAAATTATAATAATAAAATAGCTGAGTTATATTATAATAACAATAGAAGCTCGTCAAAATCGAAGCATATTGGCATCAAATTTCTTATTATTAAAGAGAGAGTTCAAGTCTTCAAGTGTAAATTGAACATATCAATATAAACTTAATGATTGCAGATCCGCTTACGAATGGTGTACTACCTAAGGTATTTCATGAGCATGTAGCTTGTATGGGTATGGTTCATCCTAATGATATGCTTCTATAATGAAAGTTTATTTTTTAATGTTCAATTAAAGTTAATGTATTTTCTTATTTGACTAAAGCATTGTTCTTTGCTTATTTTTTAAAAATTGTGAAATAAAGTTATATTCTTTTAGTTGCGGTTGTACATAAAGTTTTGAAAGTATATTATTGAACTCTTTTGAGTTATAAAGTAGGACCAATTAGAAATATGTATGTTGCGAGATCACATTGCATGAAATTTTCATGTTACACATCTATCATTGATTTATGTTACTAATTATATTGATATATGTGACCATTGATGTGTCTAGTTATAGAAGGGATAATGAAGATCATTTTAATCCTATATCAGTATAATTGATGGACCAGATTCATTAGAGATATCTTTTATTAAGATAGCAAATATTGAGCTCAAAAAGTTATTTAATAATGTATAACTATAAAGTGACATATGTGACCCAAGTGAGAAATTGTTGGGAATTATATTAAAGTGAGCTTAAATAAATTAATTAATTGCCTATTAAAAGTAATAAAATAAAATAGATTTATTATTGGGCTTTTAAGGCATCTCATATGACATGGACTTCAATGAGTAAAAGTCCAATTATTTTATTTTATTTTCATGATAGGTTAAAATAAAATAAAATACTATAAATAATAGGTTAAAATTCTTAGTATAAACTCTAACGTATTATTCATTGACATTTCATCAGTGAATGAACAACAATTTTCTCTCATAAAAAAAAAATTTTAATATAAAAAGTTATCAACCCTAATTTTTCTGGATCTTTATAAATTTAAGTACGCTTTCAATTCTATTATTCTTAATGATTAACATGATATTCTATTTTAATGAATCTTTTTTCACCGATTGTTTTGGTGAATATTTTTTCACCCATTCATATCTATCATCAATAACTAGGTCGAAGTCTCTTGGTGATCATGTGACAATATATATATATATATATAATCATATCCTATATATATACAATCATATCCATCATCAATGACTAAGTCGAAGTCTCTTGGTAATCATGTGACAATATATATATAATCATGAACTATATTGGTAGAGGCAATATTTTATTTGATGGGGAAATTTAGTGATATGATCATTAAATCTTTTCAGCAATAATGCCCATTTTTCACTTTCATATATGTACGTGGGTAAGCTTTAAACATATATATAAATTCAACGTTTAAGTTGTGGGTGTCAGTTAATTCGACTGATAAATTTTTTTATTATAATACAAGAGATTTAAAGAATGCTCGTATATATATATACAAACATCTCCCTTGCTTTTCTACATAATATAGCTTGCTTTGTGAATTGTAGTGTCTCGAAGCATGATACCTAGTGATATTGTTGTGCCGAAACCGACACTTAAAAATATTCAGAACGGTATTTACATTCAACTTAGAGTATGTTTCGAAACTATTATTGTCACGCCCCAGACCCAAAAGATCTGACACACGACATCACTTACATTCATTCAATAATACTTAAACATTCATTTTTATTTCTTTCAGAATTATAGCAATTGAATTATGACTGGGACAATTAGTAAACCGGAGATACGCAGAGTTTTCTCAGAGATTAACACTCTACTACGTCACCAGTAGCAACTTTGTTACCGGAAGCCCAGAATATATTCATTGTAAATTCTTACTTAAAATCAATCCATTACTACACTTGGTGAAACTTAAACTAAGTCCAACCACACACAATAAAATAATACATTGGTATTTATTCAATAGGGACAAATCAAATATCTTATCCCACGTGTCCCTAAATGAAACACTTAGCAACCTAACAACTTAGGGAACCCAAAGAACAGCAGAAGCCTTGCCAAATCCGCTAAGCACACACGTACCTTATTTACCTGAAATCACCATAAACTATAATGAGTATAAAACTCAGTAAGCATACTAGTTTTTCATATATCAAATACAAATACATATATGTACACAATGCATATGTATGATATGCTGTGATCAATCAAAATCATAATCTTATCAAATCACATATCATGTAAGCGCTTACACATTCTTTCAAAACACATAATAGGAATACCATCACTCAACTACTACTTAGTAGGACTTACATATCACATATCACATAATGAGCCAAATGTCACTCGTAGGTGACATACCGTATGAGAGGAATAGTACAAGTGAGGTCTTGAAATTACACATATATAATGCTCATACCCGAAGGTAAAAGCCAAACCCTCACCCTGATCATCGGTGAGTCCTCTCACATGCACCAATACGCCACCACACGAATGTGATGACTCACACTTCCTTTAGGTACCAATAGGATCCTCCCTACATACGGAACACATAACATATACCAATCCCGAAGGAAAGGCCACACATAAAGGCTCCACAAATTACATAAAATGCCTACTAAGTTAACAGTGAGTTCAAGTACCCTCAAAATACAAAATATTTCTCATGGACATATTACACTTCAAAAGCTTTCTTTATTAAACGCATCTTATTTTGAAAGCTCACTTTCAAAAATACATGTATGTCCATGCTCAATGTCAATGCTCACATTCATAAACATATATTCACATTTCATAACAAAATATACTTTGATATAACATAAACATATTCTTAACCACAATTACAAAATCATTCATAACACTTACTATGTTTATTGTGATTCCAGTAAAAAGTCTAGTATACTTACCTCTTAACCCTTTCAGCTACAAGGCTTAAATCTCCTTAACCTATCAATGGAGATTAATCCTTTCATAAGCCTTATAATTCACACAAAATACTTTAAATAGCTTACAAAATTATACACAATGCATTTATCACATCAAATTGGTCTAAATATTTGGTTTCTCAAAACCTGTCATTCTGACCACTTACACTTAACAAAAATTTCTAATACATCAAATGATGTCCAATTACTCCAAAATCAGAATATACCATTCTTGACTCATATATCCTTCTTATATGTGAATATTATATCAAAGTTCCTACACAATCCATTCCATACACACCATCGAATCCAAACTACAAACCTGACAGGATCAAGATACTTACTGAACAGTATTCAATCTCCCAATTTTATAAAATCATATACTAACTAAAAAATTATAAAACTACCACATAATTACTCTTAACACATATCTCAGTCCATGATAAATATTTCACTTCCAAATCACTGCCAAAAGTAATTTAAAACTATTTTATTCTATAACTTTAAAAATCTGTTAATCAAATATTGCAATGAGCTGATACACTTTAGAAATTCATAACACTTCAACCACATTGATCTAAATTCTCAATTCCGAGTATATCATATTAGACATATAAAATTATCATATTCCACAAATTCATAATTTTTGAAGATCATTCAGTAGGACAAAAATTATTTTTCACTGTACTATACTGTTTACACAGGAAATTTCCAGAATTTCAGGGTCATTTTGGTAAATTCACTATAAATTCAATTTCCAGCATTTTCAATCGATTCAAAGTCTCAGATGATCCTTAACATGTTTAATTTCATATACTCAAAATTCAAAACCAGAATCGAATCACAACAATTTATAAAATTCCTAGATCAAGAGGTTATCCAGTAGAAATTCCACAATTCATCATGATTTATCAAACTATCTTATAGATCATCATCAATTCTCATATGATCTTACGAAATACACAACAAATTCTCAATTATACATATTTTCAGAAATCAAAACTTAAAGGAATTAACTTAATTAATACCAATAAATTGAGAAATACGTATGATATACCTCTTGAAATTCAAAATTCCAATTTCTTCTTCTTCTCCTCTTTCTCTCTCCTCTATTTCTATCTTCTCTCTCTTAAAATGGGTAGCTCAACCTAAAAATGGTAAATTAGGGTTTAAAAGTGTATTTTTATACTAAGAGGCTAATTTTTGGTATTTACGAATTTGCCCCCAAAACTTTCAAAGTATAACAATTTGGTCCCTAAAATAAATCTAAAGTCTTGCAATTAAACCCAGTGCTAATAGTATCACCCTAACCTATACAAACACTACTAATAACAATATATAAATCAAGTATCACCAATATACAAATAAAATACGTATATTTATACATATATAAATACTTATTCTTATCAGTCGTAGATACTGGTTACTACAATTATGTTAAAGACATAACTCTTAAATTTTGAAAATTTAAATACACATCTCGTTAATTGAGAAAACTATTAGCATCTCCAGATAAGAGGTCTTGGATCAGAGATGGAGGAGTATTCCCACTTCAAAGAAGCATCACACTAAAGCCCCAAATTACCTTTTGGACGTGAAATACTTAATTTAGTAAAAAGAACAAGAAAATTGTATCTCAATAACTTTCAACTAATTATAAAGAGTCTACTTGGAACTGGAAAATGTTGTATTCACTTGTATTAAATTAACAATATGCTCTCACTTCTCTAAATTTGATCTTTATGATCAGATACAACTGTCTCCAATATTTTCTTCCTATTCTCAAATTCGTTTGCCCACAAAATTGCATACTAACCAAGAACTATCGATAACGTGCCCACAACGATGGAACAAGAAGTCCAAAAACAAAATGCAGAAATTAGTTAGAATTTTTGAGAAAATAATAAATATTATTCATTTTTCTTTCTTTAAAAGAAATTGTAATTTTGATCTCGTGATTCCAATTTTTATAATAATGAATTCAAATACATACTCTCCCAGGTGCAATTCTTCTTCCAGAATAAGCAAGCTCGTGATAGCTACAATTACTGTCGCCAAAGGTCTAAATGCTGTCATGAAACTGGACCCTTTTCTCTTATTACCAATGTTTGAGAGTATACTGTGATCCCAGGTTACAATTCTCTGTTAATAAATAAAATAATGTTTCATTTTCCTAAATAAATAAATAACAATTATATTACTTCAAATGTATTATAATTACACATATTGTTTTAATATAAAATTGTGATTGACTATCAAATGAAAAATAGTTCTTTTTTTTTTTTGTTAAAAGGTATATTTGGAAATTATATTTTTAAGGGTTTGTTTGATAATGTAGTGTCGTCACTTTGAGGGCACAATTCCTATTGTGGTGCCGAAACATTTTGCTTACTTTTAGCTTATGATATAACTATGAAGTAAATTAGTTTAACTTTTAAAGCATAATTTTTAAGGTGGATCACCTGTTTGTATCTTGCCCCACTGCCCATTCCCTTTGGGATTGTTTAGCTAATAATTTTTGGACTCCTCTTTCACATGTCTCAATAGTTTTAGATTTATGGGAAGCAATCTCTTCAAAGTCGTTCAACCCTCAACCTTATAATATTTGTCTATTGGCCGTTGCTTAACATTTTTTTTTTTTATTATTATGATTTGGCAATGTAGAAATCGGCTAAGGTTTGACAGTGTTGTGACGGATTTGAATGGAATTAAAGCGGACTGTTTTACTCACATTCAATATTTTATTGAGTTCTGTTCGGGGTTTATTTCCTATGGTGAGGATCGCTTTATTTTAGTAGCTTGGGTGTTTGTTCGAGGCTTGGTCATGCCCTCAAAATTTTTGTTCCCTTCAACGAAATTCCCTCTAAGAATATGGATTAAGATAAATACTGATCGGTTTTCAAAGTGTAATTCCAAGCTGAGTAGTTTGTAGGAGTGTGTTTCGAGATAGGATAAATTCTTTTTTAAGAGGCTTTTCTTGTCCTTTGGATGTGAAGACTACATTTTATATTGAAATAGTGGCTGCAATTTTAACTATTAAAATAGCTTATGCGTGTTTAGCATAAATTAATTCTAAATGTGATTCTTCACTAGTGACCCACTTCATTGAGCTTGGATATTACCGGGCTTATTAGCTCTTTCAGAGGGGGTGTCACCATATAAAAAAGGTAGTACCTCGAAGTCCCTTATCAATTTATATCACCTCCCTTCTCATGCATTCCTCTAACATTCAATATCTTGGTTTATTTTCATTAAAACTGGTTTGCTTGTTCATGGTATTCAAACAATAACCTTAAACTTTTTACAAGATAATAAACCTCTTTAAAAAATATCATCATATAAATACTTCAAGAGGAAAATTATGTTAAGGTTGGTGGCACACCAAAATTGAAGAAAGAAATAGTTTGTAGCACATTAAGATTTAAGACACCATGTTTGAAGAAAGAAATAGTTGGTGACCTAAATTGTTGAGTTAAATGGGTACCATTTTTGAATGCTAAAGAAGATGTGTTCAATTGAAACACTACTACTTCCTCCTATAAATAGAGGAGCTTCATTAGTTCAAGAGATCATCCCAAGAACATTGAAAGCAATTATTGTAGTGTTCTTTTCTTTGAGTTGTTTCTTCTATTTATAAAAGAGAGTTGAATTGTTCTCCCCTTATAATTAGAGAGATGTTGTAATCCTATTTTCAAAGTGAAAATCTCCTATACTTGCCTCGTGATTTTTTCCTTAATTTGTTTGAGGGTTTTTCACGTAAAATCTGTGTCATTCATTTTTATTCAATTTCTCATCTCTATTTTTAATTAAGATACTGCTTCAACCTATAATTCTCCATAACAAGTGGTATCAAAGCCTCAGGGCTTTTAGGTGAAGGTATATCATTCACAGATACTATTCATAAGCCTGTAACTGTTCACGTATATGGTACTATTTATGATGAAATAGTGAGAGCTGGTTCGAGTGAGAAGCAGATCGTAGTCAATCAATATAACAGTAAAGTACAAGATAAAGAAGTTCAATGGGAATAATTTCTCGATGTGGAAGATGAGAATGATGGCAATATTAATGAATGACCATTGTCTGGCAGCAATTAGTGACAGAGAGACAAGTATGACTAATGAAAAATGGGAAGAGATAGATGGAGATGCTATTGTCAACTTGTAACTGGGATTAGCAGATGACGTTCTATCAAGCATAGAAGAGAAAAAGACGGCGAAGGAGATATGGGATACTCTGACAACATTGTACAAGGTAAAGTTTCTTCACAACAAGATCTTCTTGAAAAGAAAACTCTACACCCTACAGATGTCAAAATCTACAACGGTAACTAATCATATCAACACTTTCAATACTTTATTTTCTCAACTTTCTACTTTAGGTTACAATATTGGACAAAATGAACGTATTGAAATTCTACTCCAAAGTCTTCCAGATTCATATGATCATCTAATCATAAGCTTAAT
Source organism: Ailanthus altissimus (assembly GCA_946807835.1). Taxonomy (NCBI): domain Eukaryota; kingdom Viridiplantae; phylum Streptophyta; class Magnoliopsida; order Sapindales; family Simaroubaceae; genus Ailanthus; species Ailanthus altissimus. Next base: position 2,317,139 of record OX327709.1, read on the forward strand.
CAATAACCTCTTAACGGACTATCTAGTATTCGAAGTTGTTACAACCTCTGTTCTTGAAGAAGAAAGTAGGCTTAAAAAAAAGGAAGATTGAGCAACTAATTTATAGCAAGCGGAGGCATTATCGATTACTAGAGGTAGATCAACGAAGCATGGCTTCAGTGGAAGTCACAAACATGGAAGATCAAAGTCAAGGAGTAAGAAAAATATCAAGTGCTACAATTGTGGCAAGAAATGTCATTTCAAAAGTGAGTATCGATATAAGAAAGGTGTAGAAAAGATCACTGAGCCACCAAAATCTCAGGGTTGTGTTGCAAGTTCTTTTGATGATGGTAATGTCTTATACAGCAAGGCAACAACTATTTCAAAGGATAGAAAGAAGCTCACTGATGTTTGGATAATATATTCGGGAGCAACATGGCATATGACCTCTCTTCGAGATTGGTTTCACAATTATAAACCCATCTCTGGAGGATCTGTATATATGAGTGATGATCATGCATTGGAGATTGTTGGTATTGACACTATCAAGTTAAGATGTATGATGAAACGATTCGTGTTATCCAAGAGGTACGACATATGAAAAAATTGAAGAAAAATCTATTATCTCTGGGACAACTAGATGAGCTTGGATGCAAAACTTATATACAAAATAGGATCATGAAGATTATCAGAGGCACACTTATGGTAATGAAAGTAGAAAAGGTAACTACTAACCTATTCATACTCTTGGGGGAAACATATTCAGAGACAGAAGCATCTGTTGCATCAGCCAGTTCTACAGATCAGAAGTTACTTCCTAGACTTAAAAATGTTTCTTTACCCTTTTGTGAGCATTGTGTTACAAGTAAGCAGCATAGATTGAAGTTTAGCACATCAACAACTAAGAATAATGACATTTTAGACTTAATTCATTCTGATGTTTGGCAAGCACCGGTCATATCCTTGGGAGGAGAAAAATATTTTGTGTCATTCATTGATGATTTCTCTAGGAGATGTTAGGTTTATCCAATCAGAAAAAAGGCAGATGAGTTTCCTGCATCCAAAGTCTTTAAAGCACGGGTGGAACTTGAAACTGAAAAGAAGAACAAGTGTTTAAGGACTGAAAATGAAGGAGAATATACTGGTAACAAATTTGATGCATTTTGCAAACAAGAAGGCATCAAAAAATAATTCACAACAGTGTACACTCCCCAACAAAATGGTAGAGCGGATGAATATAACTCTACTTGAAAGAACTAGAGCTATGTTAAAGACTGCGGATCTAACCAAGTAATTCTGGGCAGAAGCAGTTAATACTGTTTGTTATGTGATTAATCAATCTCCATCAATAGCGATTAATCTAAAGACACCAATGGAGATATGGATTGGTAAGCCAGCTGATTATTCTAATTTACATATATTTGAAAGTCCTGTATATGTGAAGTACAATACCCAAGAAGTCATAAAACTTGATCCAAAATCTAGAAAATGTATATTCTTGGCGTACACTGATGAAGTAAATGGGTATCGCTTGTAGGATCCTACTACCCACAAGGTAGTTATTAGTAAATATGTGATATTTGCGGAATATAAGCTACAAAATAAAGAAAATGATGGCACAACGAAGGACAAATCAGAAACTACCACAGTGCAAGTGGAGGAAGAGTCAGAAAATGAAGAACTTTCTGAAGCAGCACCAAAGCATGATGAACAATAACTAGTTAAGTCAGAACAGCCACCTCTCAGACGATCAAATCGGGTGAGTTCAGCACCAGTTGGCATTCAGATTATCATATGGAGAGCAATGTTGCATTTTGTCTTCTAACGAAGGAAGGAGAGCCATCGACTTTCCATGAAGCAACGAACAGTTCGGATGCATCTCTATGGATGATAGCAATGCAAGAAGAAATTGAAGCTCTTCATAAGAATAGAACATAGGATCTTATACCACTACCATATAGAAGAAAGGTCATTGGCAACAAATGGGTCTACAAGATTAAAAGAAATAGTGATGATCAAGTGGAGCGATATCGTGCAAGATTGGTGGTAAAAGGATATGCTCAGAAAGAAGGTATTGATTTCAATGAGATCTTTTCACCAGTTGTTAGACTCAATACTATTCGAATAGTCCTTACTATGTGTGCAACATTTGATTTACATCTAGAATAGTTAGATGTAAAAACAGTTTTTCTTTATGGTGACCTTGAAGAAGAAATTTATATGCTCCAACCAAAAGGTTTTGCAAAAACAGAAAAGGAGAACTTGGTTTGCAGGTTGAATAAATCTCTATATGATCTCAAACAGGCGCTAAGGTGTTGGTATAAGAGATTTGATTCCTTCATATTGAGTCTTGAATACAACAAACTTAGTGCAGACCCTTGTGCATATTTCAAGAGGTTTGGTGATAATTAGTTCTATATCTTATTGTTGTATGTTGATGACATGTTAATAGTAGGCTCCAATAAAGATCAAGTAACAGAGTTAAAGGCTCAAATGGCTAGAAAATTTGACATGAAGGACTTAGAACCAACAAACAAGATTTTAGGGATGCAAATTCACCGAGATAGAAGAAATAGGAAGATTTGGCTTTCACAAAAGAACTATTTGAAAAAGCTCTCGCGACGCTTAAATATGCAAGACTGTAAGCCAATTTCTACCACACTTCCTATTAATTTCAAGTTATCCTCAAGTATGTGTTCTAGCAATGAAGCAGAGAAGAAGGAGATGTCTCGAGTACCATATGCATCAGCAGTGGAAAGTTTAATATTTTTCATGATTTGTACAAGACCGAACATTGCACAAGCAGTGGGAATGGTTAGTAGATTCATGAGCAATCCTGGTAAAAAGCATTGGAGTACTATTAAGAGGATCCTGAGATATATTAAGGGTACCTCAGATGCTGCATTATGTTATAGAGGATCAGAATTCATTATCAAAGGATATGTTGATTCAGATTTTGCAAGTGATCTTGATACAAGAAAATTCACAACAGGCTATGTGTTTACAATTGCAGGAGGAGCTGTTAACTGGGTTTCTAAACTTCAGAATATTGTGGCTCTATCAACAACTGAAGCTGAGTATATGGTAGCTATACAAGCTTGTAAAAAAGCAATTTTGATAAATAAAAAAAAAGACTATTAGAAGAGCTCAAGCACAATCAAGAGAATATTCCATTGTATTGTGATAGTCAAAGTGCCTTGCATATTGCAAGAAATCTAGCTTTTCATTCCAGAACAAAGCACATTGGAGTTCAGTATCACTTTGTTCGTGAAATGGTAAAAAATGGAAGCATGGACATGAAGAAGATTCACACCAAAGAGAACCTAGCAGATGCATTAACCAAACCAATCAACATTGATAAGTTCATACGGTATAGATCCTCATATGGCCTTGCAAAAACGTAAGTAGCATGAAGATGGCAAGTGTAGGTGGAAGAATGTAAAGACGTGATTATTTTAATCAAGTCTTCAAGTAAGAGAAATGTTAAGGTTGGTGGCACACCAAGATTAAAGACACCATGTTTGAAGAAAGAAATGGTTGGTGACCTAAATTGTTGAATTAAATGGGTGCCATTTTTAAATGCTAAAGAAGATATGTTCAATTGGAACACTACTACTTCCTCCTATAAATAGAGGAGCTTCATTAGTTCAAGAGATCATCCCTAGAAACATTGAAAGCAATTGTTGTAGTGTTCTTTTCTTTGAGTTGTTTCTTCTATTTATAAGAGAGAGTTGAATTGTTCTCTCCTTGTAATTAGAGATATGTTATAATCTTATTTTTATAATGAAAATTCCCTATACTTGCCCCGTAGTTTTTTTCTCAATTTATTTAAGGGTTTTCCATGTACAATCTGTGTCATTCATTTTTATTCAATCTCTCATCTCTATTTTTAATTAAGATACTATTTCAACCTACAATTCTCCATAACAAATTAGACTACAATTATCCAATTCCATTAAGCCCATTACCCTCAAAATCACAATAACACCCTCTCATTTTCTCTTATAAGCTATGCAGAGAATATTATTGCATGAAAACGTAAATTCAAGCTATATTTGTAAATACTTATCATCAAAACCATGAATATCAAAATATAACAACCATTAACAACCATCAATTCCCATAACCATATTCAAACCCATTAAATAAATTAAACCTAAATTCCGTTAAGCAATTTTAATCGAAAACCCATGAATAAATTAAACCAAAACCCAAGTATTAAAACTAAACATGCATTTGAAATAGCCCTAACCCCTATATACATAATAGTAAAAATTAAATAGAACTTCATTAAATTGACCATAAAATAATCACATTTATAGAAAAAGAAAGATCAAAATTCTAATTTTGAATACGTGCAAAAAATAAAAAAGAAAGATCAAAGAGAGAGTTTTCACAAAAATGCTCATTTGTGAGAATATTGATTAAAAATCATCGGAATATGATTTGAAGAGCAAGCCAAGTGCGTAGGATGCGCATGGATCGAAGACGGACGCAAAAGGAGGTGAAAAACAAAGAAGGGTGCACCAGGTGCCAGTGCTGCGGCGCTTATTCCAGAACCTGAGCACCTCAGCGCTCAGACAGGCACGCCAGCGCCGCGACGATGAGATCCTAGCGCCACGACGCTGGAGACGGGAACAGTATCTCGAAATAAAGAAACTTTCTTATTTCGTCTACCACTTGCTTCAGGACTCCCTATTACGACTCCCACACATATAGCATAAACTTAGGTCATCCTAAAGCCTATATAAAGGCTATCAATTGGCTTGTAAACACATCTTTATGATCAACAAATGATCTTTGTGATCTTAATGATAATCTTTATGATTTTTTGTGAGAGAAAATCCCTAGAGTGAGAGAGAGAGAGTTTTCTTTGTGATCTTTCTTGTAAAATGCATACTTTATGAGTGCCTTGTGATTTATAATAAGAGAAAAGTATGATCTTGATCCGCCGTGGACGTAGGCAAGTTGCCGAACCACATAATGTTTTGTGTGTTCTTCTTTCTACCCATTTCTCTCTTTATTTCTTAATAACTTGTTCTGCATTATTATTTACTTGGGAGATTTTGATTGTTTGTGTGCTTTTGCTTCAACAAACTAGTATCAGAGCTTTGATTCTAAGCAGACATGGTCACACCCAAGTATGAGGTAGAGAAATTCAACGGTACAAATGACTTCAATCTGTGGAAGATGAAGGTTAAGGCGTTGTTGGTGAGCCAAAGGTTTGGCTCGGTATTAGAGGAGACTGGAGCTCCATCTAGTGATGAAGAGAAAATGTTGGAGTCATCTAAAGCTGAAGCAGAAAGAAAGCACATTCAAGAAAGAGCTCCTAGAACAATCGTTCTGTCATTGAGCGATGAAGTACTAAGGGAAGTAGCAGGTGAGTCGACAGCAATAGGTCTTTGGAAGAAGCTTGACTCTCTTTATATGAGGAAATCGTTGGCCAACAGATTACATATAAAACAAAAGATGTATCAGCTGTCCATGTCAGAGGGGACACCGATGAAAGATCACATAGATGCCTTTAATAAGATCATCCTTGATCTTGAGTCTATCAACATCAAAATAGAAGATAAAGATAGAGCAATTATCCTACTGAGTTCACTCCCTAAGAGCTATGAGAGTTTTGTTGATACGATACTCTACGACAAAGAGAGTTTAACGATGAGTGATGTAAAATCATTATTAAACTCAAAGTTATTAAGAAAGCAGACCGAAGGTAATGCAGAAAGCTTATCTGTAAGAGGAAGACCCTTATATAGAGATGGGAAGAAAAAAAGCTCACGGTCGAAGTCTAGGACTCCTAGGAAGTGTTATTGTTGCAAGAAAGAATGGCACTTCATAAAGGACTGTCCTGAGAAACAAGCACAAGACAAGAAGAAACCGGATGCTGCGCTGGCCTATGATTATAGCTATGATAGCGCAGAGACACTCGTCGCTACTGATGGTAAGAACTCTCAATAATGGGTTCTTGATTCTGGTTGCACTTTTCACATATGTCCACACAAGTCTTGGTTTACAAATTTTCAGCCTATTAGTGATAGTAAGGTCTTAATGGGTAATGACATTGCATGTCAGATGATGGAAATTGATAGTATTAAACTTAGGCTACATGATGGACGAGTGAGAGAGTTGACAGATGTTAGGTATGTTCCTGACTTAAAGAGAAACTTGATCTCACTAGGGACTCTAGACCAGAATGGGTGGTCCATCAAAATTGACAGAGAGATTTTAAGAGTTTTGAAAGGTTCCATGGTGGTGATGAGAAGAGAAAAGCGTAAAGGGGTTTATGTGCATAAGGGTGAAGTCATAAGTGGTTCTGCACTATTCTCTGTAAATGATAAGAGTATGCAAACCAAGTTGTGGCATTTTAGATTGACACACCTAGGCGAGAGAAACCTAAAGGAGTTATTCAGTCAAAAGTCGTTTGGAGAAGATAAGTTCCAGCCCTTAGAGTTTTGTGAACATTGTATGATTGGGAAAGCACATAGAGTGAGGTTCAGTACCGGCGAGCACAAGACTAAGGGGACTCTTGACTATATACACTCGGATCTTTGGGGACCAGCTCAGACAGTTACTCGTGGTGGTGCAGGGTATTTTCTTAGCTTAATTGATGACTATTCAAGGAAGCTGTGGGTCTATGTGTTGAAGAGCAAGGATCAAGCCTTTGAAGTATTCAAGACTTGGAAAGTTCTTGTTGAAAATCAAACTGGCAAAAGGGTAAAGAGGCTAAGGATTGATAATGGCCTCGAATTTTGTAACAGAGCGTTTAATGAGTTTTGTGCCAAGCATGGGATTGCAAGGTATAAAATAGTAAGATCAATACCACAACAGAATGGCGTAGCTGAGAGGATGAACAGGACCTTATTTGAAAAGGTTAGATGCATGCTTACTCATGCGAAGATGTCCAAGACATTCTGGGGAGAAGCTGTAGTAACTGCAGCTTACTTGATTAATAAAAGTCCCTCTTCAGCAATTGACTTTAAAACGCCAGAAGAGAAATGGTTTGGCAATCCTCCGAAGTATGACTACCTCAGAATATGTGATTGCCCTGCCTTTGTATATATTAAGGAAGGAAAATTAGAACCTAGAGCTATCAAAGTGGTATTCATAAGATATCCTGAAGGAGTGAAATGATACAAGGTATAGTGTAAAAACTTGACACCACTAAGGAGAATTATAAGCCGTGATGTGACATTCAATGAGATGACGATGCTGAAAACCTCCCAAGAAGATAAGAAAGAAAAACCTGTGCCCAAGGAAGACTCAGCACCCGAGTCAATAAAAGTTGAAGTAGAGTCTGAACATGGATCTGATATGCCCCCAGATCAATACTTCAACGAGGAGATCCTTGAAGATGAACCAAGAACACTGGCGAGTTCCTCCAAGTCCACCTAAAGAAAGACTAGGACTCCTGAGATGGAACTTGAAGAGTACCAATTAGCCAGAGATAGGCTAAGGAGAACGATTAACCCACCAATCAGGTATGCACAAGTAGACTTAGTTGCTCATACTTTTAATTCTGCTTACACTCTTGAGTATGATGAGCCTAGAACATATGGTAAGGCTATGAAGAGTGAAAACAAGAAAGAATGGCAGCAGGCCATGGAAGAAGAAATTAGTTCTCTTGAGAAGAACAATACCTGAAAGTTAGTGGAGAGACCTTAAAAGAAGCTAGTCGAGTACAAGTAGGTGTATAAGGTGAAGGAGGGGATACTGGGGATAGAGCATACGAGATTCAATGCTAGGTTAGTTGCACAAGGTTTTACTCAGAGAGAGAGAGTCGATTTTTATGAGATATTCTCTCTAGCTGTCAAGCACACATCTATTAGGATTTTGTTAGCCATATGTACAAACCTTGATTTACATATAGAGCAGATGGATGTAAAGACAGCTTTTCTATATTAAGAGGTTGAAGAAACAATATACATGGCACAACCGCAAGGGTTCGAAGAGCCCGAAAAGGAAGATCATGCTTGTTTGCTAAAGAAGTCATTATACGGGTTAAAGCAATCACCTAGACAGTGGTATAGGAGATTTGATGAGTTTATGATGGCTTGTGGTTTTAGTAGGAGCAAGTATGACGGAAGCATGTACTTCAAGAATATAAGTTGTGGGATAATGTATTTGCTTCTATACGTCAATGATATGTTGATCGCATGCAAGAACATGAAAGAAATACAGAAGCTTTATAAATAGTTAAGTGGCGAGTTTGAAATGAAGGATTTGGGAGCAGCAAAGAGAATTTTAGGTATGGATATTGTGAGGGAAAGAAGAGATGTTATCGTCTTATCCCAACAGCGATATATAGTTAAAATTCTAGAGAAGTTTGGTATGTCCAACGCGAAAGCTGTCTCTACTCCTTTGGCCATGCATTTCAGACTTTCAACAGCACAGTTGCAGACATCCGATAAGGAGAAACTGCAGATGAGCAAAGTACCGTATGCAAGTGCTGTGGGGAGCATCATGTATGCAATAGTTTGCACAAGACTAGACATAGCACAGGCTGTGAGTGTGGTGAGTAGATACATAGAAAATCTGAAAAAAGATCACTGGCTTGTAGTAAAGTGGATTCTGAAATATCTCAAGGGGACGTCAAATCACGAGTTGATATATAAGAGGAATATATAGCTAGAGATCAGTTCACAGTGTTTGGGTATAGTGTGTGTTGGAGATCAGTTCTATAACATGTGGTTGCACTCTCTACCACAGAGGCGGAGCACATAGCTGTTGGTGAAGCTATCAAGGCGGCCCTATGGTTAAAAGGCATATGTGCGGAGGTATTGGCTAGTAAAGATGTGAACACCGGTGTATATTGTGATAGCCAGAGTGTCATATACCTAAGCAACCATCAAGTGTTCCACGAGAGGTTGAAACACATTGATGTGAGGCTCCATTACATTCGTGAGATTGTCCAAAGTGGTGAAGTTAGTCTAACAAAGATAGCGTCATCTAAAAATCCTGCTGATATATTGACTAAGCCACTGCCTTCGGTTAAGTTCATCCTATGCAAGGACTTAACCAGAGTCACTACTTAATGAGGGTGACCGAAGATGCAGAAATAAGAGATCGAGTTGTTTTGTGGATGATTTTGAATCAATGAGGGGATTTGTGAGAATATTGATTGAAAATCATCTGAATATGATTTAGAGAGCAAGCCAAGTGCGTAGGGTGCGCACGGATCGAAGACGGACACAAAAGGAGGTGGAAAACGAAGAATGGCGCACTAGGCGCCAGCGCTGCGGCGACCAGGCGTGAGGGCCGCGGCGCTCATTCCAAAACCTGAACGTCGCGGCGCTAGGAGACCAGCACCGCAGTGCTCAGACGGGCGCGTCAGCGCCGTGATGATGAGATCCCAGAGCCGCCGCACTGGAGACGGGAACAGTATCTCGAATTTCGTCTCCCACTTTCTTCAGGACTCTCTATTACAACTCTCACACGTATAGAGTAAACCTAGGTCGTCCCAAAGCCTATATAAAGGCTATCAATTGGCTTGTAAACATATCTTTGTGATCAACAAGTGATCTTTGTGATCTTAGTGATCATTTTTGTAGTTCTTTGTGAGAGAAAATCACTAGAGTGAGAGAGAGAGTTTTTTTTGTGATCTTTCTTGTAAAAGGCATACTTTGTGAGTGTTTTGTGATTCATAATAAGAGAAGAGTGTGATCTTGATCCGCCGTAGACGTAGGCAAGTTGTCGAACCACGTAATTTTTTGTGTGTTCTTCTTTTTACCCCTTTCTCTCTTTATTTCTTAATAACTTATTCTACATTATTATTTACTTGAGAAATTTTGCTTGTTTTTTTGCTTCCGCTTCAACATTATTTTATATGAAATTTGAGTGATTTCCAGTGATTCCATACCACGCTTCATTGTCATACGATGTATTTTTTTTTTAAGCAATCGTCATACAATGTTTTTTATTGTTCTAAAACTCAAAATGAAATATTATATTGGCTTTGTGATTTTTTTTTTTTGAAGTATTTTATGTTTATATCGCATAAAAATAAAGAATATGAACTAGTGTCTTCTTCTTTTGATAGAAAAAAATTTACATCCAATAATATTTTTACACATGGCATTGAGATGACACCAGTTAACATAACACAACCCCTTTAACTTAAGCCGCATTACAATTTTAGATAAAAGTATCATTTTGCTCTTTTTATCACTAAAATTGACAAAAACAATCATTTAATAGGAAATTTTAAATCTATTTTGAAACTATAGAGATGTATAAGTCTCTTTTAAAAGAATTTTGTTCTAACTATCCTTTTTTTTTTATTTCAATTTATATTTACAAGCTAAAAAGTGTAAAAAATATTAAAGATAGAAAGAAATTCCTTTAATTGAGTTCGGGCTAATTAGGACACTAAGCCTTAACTACGAATTACAAAAAAAAGTAACGGTTGGGAACATACAACCTAGCATTTTTATAATAGAAATGAATTTTTTTTTCCGCTAGCTAAGAGCAACTGCTTGAATTTTGACTTGTTCGATATTAATGAATTGATGGAATTCATCATTTCATCTCAAATGTCTAATAGGGACTCTATTACACATTATTTTCAAGATTTAATTAATTAGTTTAATTGAATTTTATTTTTAATATTTGGTGAATTTGGGTGAAATAGGTTGTAGGTTAACAGGTAAAAAATTATTAAGCAGGTTGAATGGCTTAATTGGTTGCCTACTAGTTATGGTAATTGTTGAGAGAGGTAACGCCCTTCTGCCTCGTGAGGTTATGTTGAAGCGAAGAATTCAAGATTCAGCCTAGAACTCTAACCTTCTTGCACAGCGGAATAACCTGTCAATCAAGCAAAACCAATAAGAATTCAAAGTAGAAAACAAAATAGCACAACACAATCTACGTGGTTCGGCCAATCGCTTACGTCCATGGTGGATCCAAGGCTCCTAGCCTCTCTTATTATAACTCCCTAGAGATTTTACAAGGAAATACAATATGAAGAACCCTCAAAAGGACCTAAACGTTTAGTGAACCCTTGCTCTACCACGAACAATGATCACCCAAACAACAGTTTCACCCTAGCGCACACAAGCACTTAGTGTCTACCCAGCTCTTCTCCTCTCTTAGAGTCTCTCTCAATGCTTGATATGAAATCAAGGGTTTACAAGTGTTTATATAGAGTATATTTCGTGCCTATTAACCCTATTCGTTGTTGGAGTAAGAGTCCACTTATTTTGGAAGTCCAAAACTTCCCAAAACTTGAAATCCCAAATTAAAACGGACTTTTCCACACGTTCTGGTGCTGCGACGCTCGTCCTTGGGCGTTGCAGCGCTGGACAGAATCGCGCCCAGCGCTGCGGCGCTGGTTTTACTGTCCTGGGCGCCACGGCGCTGAGCCATTGACGCCGCGGCGCTGAGCCTTGTAGCTATCCGCGTTTTCTTGCTCCTTTCGCGTTTTTGAGTCCTGTTTCGCTTCCCCCTTCGTGTCCCACACGTCCTAGACTTCTCCATACGTATCCCACACGTTCTAGACTTCTTGTAACTCTTCACTTTGATATTCATCTCAATTCTTGGCCAACCAAGATTGTTGAATCACCAATTTTCCAACAAACCCTTCCTTGATTCAAAATCTTCCAAATAAGAAGGCTTCAGGATCCGATCCACACCAATACTCTATCACCTAGAGTTAAGTCCAGTTAAGTCTCCACCAAGACTTAACTTTCCCCGGGCTAGTGACTTCGGTCTCCAAAGGCATTCGTGCACCTTACATTGGGTATGGATGCGTTGCACTCCTTTTCGACTCTCATCACCTCTGTGAGCACGGTTTGGATGTCGCCTAGTGGTCTGCATTGCCCCAACGCCCCGCGCTAGGCCACCCATGGCCATCCCAATAAGCACATAGAGCCCCCTATTGTGCTTCTCACCCTCAAACCCTATAGGTCATTTCTCTACCCTCAGTTTTCCTTTTTCCGCTCTAACCGAATACCTTTTCTTATCAAGCTTGCCTAGGGATATCAAGTTCCTCCTCAATTTAGGAACATGTCTCACACCATATAATTCCCTAGTTTCTTCACCTTGCATCCTCAGCCTTATGTCACCAACTCCCATGATCTCACACGTCATGTCATTCCCTATTAGAGCTTTACCTCTCTTGACTTTATAGTTGGTAAACATCGATCTGTCAGGACACATATGGACGCTGCACCCCGAATCTAGTATCCATTTGCCAGCGTACTTTCCCCTTAAGGCTACTAATGTGTCTACAACTTCGGTATCTTCCTCAATACCAATTGCAGCCCACCCTCCTTGACCTTTTGATTTTGGACAATCCTTCACAAAGTGTCATTCCTTATTACAAAGGAAACATCTCTTGGATCTCCTCCTTGATTGGTTACTCTTCCTTCCTTGTGCAAGCAAAACTGCTCCATTCTCGGACTCCGATCTCTTTGTCAATTCTTTTGAGTTCAATGATGCCTTGACATCATTCATCGTTAAGGACTCCTTTCCATACAGCAACGTATCCACAAAACTTTCATAGCTCTTCGGCAACGAACTTAACAAGATAATGGCCTTGTCTTCATCCTCAGTCTTGATGCCCAGTTGCTCAAGATTTATGATGATCTTGTTGAACTAGTCAATGTGAGCTCTCAATGAAGTTCCCTCGTGCATTGTCAGCTGATGTAGTTTCTTTTTCACAAGAAGTTTATTTGCAAGAGACTTCTTCATGTACAATGCCTCGAGTCTTTTCCATAGCCCAAAAGCGGTTTCTTCATTACCAACTTCCCTTAATACTTCGTCGCTTAACGCCAGGAATAAGGTGCTGTGAGCCTTTTTCTGAATCGTGTCCCAATCTTTCTGCCCGGACTTTGAGGTTGTCGCCTCATCGCTAGTTGAGTAGTTGGCCTCCTCCAAAGCTGAGTCTAACCCTTCCTTCATTAGTAGAGCCCTAACCTTCTTCCTCTAAAGATTGAAGTCATTCATCCCATTGAACTTCTCTATTTCTTGCTTGATTGTAGCCATGGTTTAAATACCCCAGATGTGTATTATCGAACCTCTAGCTTTGATACTAGTTTGTAGAGGGAGGTAACGCCCTTCTCCCTCGTAAGGTTATGTTGAAGCGAAGAACCCAAGAATCAGCCTAGAACTCTAACCTCCTTGCGCAGCGGAATAACCTGTCAATCAAGCAAAACCAACAAGAATTCAAAGTAGAAAACAAAAGAGCACAACACAATCTACGTAGTTCGGCTAATCACCTACGTCCACGGTGGATCCAAGGATCCTAGCCTCTCTTATTATAACTCCCTAGAGATTTTACAAGAAAACACAATATGAAGAACCCTCAAAAGGACCTAAACGTTTAGTGAACCCTTACTCTACCACGAACAATGATCACCCAAACAACAGTTTCACCCTAGCGCACACAAGCACTTAGTGTCTACCCAGCTCTTCTCCTCTCTTAGAGTCTCTCTCAATGCTTGATATGAAATCAAGGGTTTACAAGTGTTTATATAGAGTATATTTCGTGCCTATTAACCCTATTCCTTGTTGGAGTAAGAGTCCACTTGTTTTGGAAGTCCAAAACTCTAAAACTCGAAATCCCGAATCAAAACAGACTTTTCCACGCGTTCTGGCGCTGCGGCGCTCGTCCTTGGGCGCTACAGCGCTGAACAGAATCGCACCCAGCGCTGGTTTTACTGTCCTGGGCGCTGCGGTGCTGAGCCATTGGCGCCGCGGCGCTGAGCCCTGTAGCTATCCGCGTTTTCTTGCTCCCTTTGCGTCTTTGAGTCCTGTTTCTCTTTCCCCTTCGTGTCCCACACGTCCTAGACTTCTCCATACGTATCCCACACGTTCTAAACTTCTTGTAACTCTTTACTTTAGTATTCATCTCAATTCTTGGCCAATCAAAATTGTTGAATCACCAATTTTTCAACAATAATTAATAAATTAAGTGATTTTTGCTAATTTGACATTGACTTATTTAATGAAAGATAATATTATATTTTTTAAATTATATTTAAAAAAATAATATGTTAAGTAAATATTAAATGATAAAATAGTATAAATTTTAAAATTATTTATTATACTCAATATTTATTTAACACATTATTTTTTGAGATATAATATAGCAAGTGTAATATTACTCATTAAGTAGTGAAATAATAAAAATTTTAAAATATTTATTATTTTTAACATTTATTTAACTTGTCATTTTTAAAATATAATTTAAAAAATATGACATTACACTTTAGTAAAATAGTTGTGTTAGGTGACCTGTCAAATATACACGGATTGTTGTTGTTGTCAATCAATAATTATGGTATCAATTTCATAACTAATATTTATAGATTCAAATTTGGAATATATATATATATATATACACTGCTCGCAATAATGGATGCCGAATATTAATTTTTTTTAATTTCATTATTGCATGGAATTGATTATTGTTTAATATGCACCGAATTGAATGCATCTTCAACTAATTTAATATATTGATTGCTTATTTTAAATTTGGCAAGTTTTAAATTCAAGCATCCAGTATTCTTCATATTGTTCTCAAATTTAGCTTGCTCTCCATGTGTTAATTCCAAGGATTCAGATTAATTCTGAAATTTGAAAATATTAAGAAAAAGGGAAAAGAGGACAGAAGTTAGAATTTGTTTAAATTCAAAGTGATAATATTAAATGTGATAGGATTTTTTTTTTAACTGTAGTACATATTAAGTAATTATTGTTCATAAATTTTAAAAATTTATCATATTAATTTTACAAGATTTATAAAGACTTAAACAGGTTTAAATTTTCTTAACATGACATATAAATTAAATCAAATGAGATAGGATGAGTTTAAACCAATTTTTTGAATTTAAACTATTGTATAAAGTTTAAAATTTAAGTAATTAGGAAGGGTTAAGCTTCACCCGACCTAATTACTAGAGTAAAACATTTTTACAAAAATTCATATGAAAAGTGTATCTAATATCCTTTATAAAAGGACACACTCAGGGCATGAGTGGCCTAAATCAAATTTACTAACAAAATTAAGAAGAAATAAGCTATGGCTGCAATAAAAGTTCCTCGCATGAATGGAGGAGATGGAGAAACTAGCTATGCCAATAACTCCCTCGTTCAGGTCTGTTTATTTCAAATTCATATACTTGCTTTCATTAACTAAATATAAATATATATAATTGATTTTATCCTTCAAATAAACAATGATTAACTGGTTTTATACTCCTTTTTTTCTTTGAATGTCATTTTTCTCAGAGAACAATAATGATGAAAGCAAGGCCACTCCTGACGGAAACTATTGAAAAACATTTCAGCACAAATTTCCCTAGCTGCTTAAATGTTGCAGACTTAGGCTGCTCTTCAGGACCCAACACCCTATTGTTCATTTCTGAATTCATAGAGATCATTCACGGAATGTGCCAACGACTGAACCTCAAATCACCAGAGTTTCAAGTGTTCCTGAATGATCTCCCAGGAAATGACTTCAATAGCATATTCAAGTCTCTTCCTGCTTTCTATCAACAGAGGATCCTCGAGGAAAAGAAATCTTGTTTCATAACAGGAGTGCCTGGTTCCTTCTACGACAGGCTCTTCCCAAGCAAGAGTGTTCATTTTATACATTCTTCTTCCAGTCTTCAATGGCTCTCTCAGGTTAACATTTTGTCTTTTACATGCATAATATAATTATATGCAGGCTGTGCATTGTTCAATTCTAACGATGATAAAAATTGATTATTAGACTCCGAAAAATCTTTGGAATAACAAGAGGAATATATATATGGCAAAGTCAAGCTGTCCTAGTGTATATAAAGCTTACTTGGAGCAATTTCAAAGAGATTTCTCGCACTTTCTAAGCTTACGTTCTCAAGAAATTGTTTGTGGAGGACGCATGTTCCTTACTTTCGTTGGCAGGAGCATCGAAGAACCTTGGAGCAAAGATTGTTGTTACATCTTCGAGCTACTAACAAAAGCTCTCCTTGAATTGGTCGATGAGGTTAACCTCAAACCTCTTGTTTTTACACCTTATATAAACTCATGATATATACTCATCACTCGGTATTTTCTTGATATTTAGGGACTCGTTAAAGAGGCTGATGTGGATTCATTCAATTTGCCTTATTATACACCATATAAGGATGAAGTAAGGCAAATTATCCTAAAGCAGGAATCTTTTAATCTCGATAATTTGGAGACTTTTGATGTGAATTGGGATCCTAGCGACGATGTGAGCAACAAAATGTTTATTTTTGACAAGTACCAAAGTGGACAAAATGTTGCAAATTGTATAAGAGCTGCTCTAGAGCCCATGCTAGCTAGTCATTTTGGAGACCTCATAATTGATCATTTGTTTGCTAGATATGCAAATCACGTGGCTGAGCATCTGGCTGTGGAGAAGACTAAGTTCGTCAATATATTTATCTCCATAACAAAGAAGTAAATTAGGATTTAGGAAAACTTTACTATTTTCATAGCAAAATAAAGTGCAATATGCATGGTCTGAATAAACTTCAAATATTGGAATAATATTGTAATGGTCTCGAGTGATTAATATTGTATGGAAGTCTAATCCCATCTCTAACGAGGGATGAAAAATAAAATATTCTTATTAGTTTACGAATATCCATAATAAAAATGCTTTTCCAAGCTGAGAAGGGCAAAAGTGCGAAAGATTTAGACTAAAGATAGTTTGCTATATAGCTAGTAACCATTTTTTTATCATCGCTAGAATTGAGCAATGCTCAGCCTGCATACAATTATATTACGTAAAAGACAAAATGTTAACCTGAGAGAGCCAGTGAAGACTGTAAGATGGACGTGTATGCAGTAATTTAATTAAAATAGGAATAGTTGTTTTATGTGTAATTGACGTGCATGATGAGGAGGAAGATGTGGATGCAATTAGTGTAGAAGTAATTATTTTGTTCACGTGTAACTGACGTATTAGCATTGTATTTAAACGCACTTTGGATTCAATGAAAGTAAGAAAAATTATTCAAAATATTTTGTGGTCCAACTCTCATCCTAAGAGAATTTTATTTACTTTAATACTCTCATGGGGACTTATCAAAATTAGATACAATAATTACAGGAGATCACACTTCTCATAATTTTTGTAAAACAATTTTACTCAGTTCGCACAACCGAGATAACTCGTATATTTTAGGCTTCAATTATAACATGCGACGACGCGTTTGAAGTTACAAGTTCCGTGCTGGCCTTAATTTGCTATTAATGGAGCAACCAAATTTAGAAAGCAAAGAAAGGATTGAAGATAACTTATACAAAGCAAAAGAAAAAATTGAACGTATTCGGTGAGAGTCTCGTTCAATAACTAATAATTGAACATATTCAACCAATCATTCAAATCAATATTATCAATGGTCCCTTCAAATGAAACATATAGCGTGTACATAAGCAAATTTTCGGTGACGAATATCAAGAGTGTTCAAAAATATGACATAGATAAGAAAAAATATTAATAGATCTATAGATTATGTAAGATTTTATAACTTGGAATGGGCGTAACTTGGATTATGCGGAAGATTTGGACCTATATTGATAACAATGGATAGTGCTACGCTTATAAAATTATAATATAAACTTATCATTAATTAATGACTTCTACGTGTCAAGTAATTATTCATATTAAAAGTGTTAGACTTGCAAGTTTTACAATTGAAAAAAAAAACAAGAAATAAGAAAACAAAGAAATAGAAAAGGATGGACCACCATCAACATATTGTTTGTGGCTATCTTTGTCATCAAAACCAGAAACTAGTGGAATTATCTACTCAATTTGCTTCACTCATTATATAATAATTGTAAAATTAATCATTTCAAAAACATAATTATAAATTTATATAAATAAAAAATATTTCATAAATAAAATGGTTTATCTATAATGAAACAAATATTTTGTTTACTATAAAATAAAAATAAAAAGATAAATTTAAAAAATGAAACAAGTGAATAAAAACTGATGGACGACGCCAACATATCATTGGTGGCTGTCAACATTGTTGACACCAAAATTAGTGACAGTGACCAAACAAATTCTTATTGACACCGTTAACTTCAAATCTTTTTATCTATGATAGATATAATGTTCTTGGTTATAGAGCCCAAAAGAGGTCCAAATCTAGCTAAAATCATATTTTTATAACATTATTGTCATTACCTCCATTAGTCTCTCCAATGTGTGCTCTTTTTTCGTTTGAAATGTTTGTGCACTACCATTTAACGGTGATGTTATAATGACCATTATTGTTTTAGTTGAATCTAGACTTCCTCAAGTGCATGGTTATTGAAAAAGATCACATTATTATGTAAATTAAAAAAATTTAAAATTTAATGATGTAAATTTTGAGATGATTTACCATTATCATAATCACCATTGTTGTCAATGACGATGACGACATCATTAATGAAAGGCTTGATTATTTCACTTTTATTTATTAAATTAAAATATAAAACTTATTAGATTGTAGCACGATGTCATCAACTTACTAGATATGCTATGTGTTCTTTTAGATGTAAAGTACTATACCACCTTTGGGACCATCCAAACTAATAAATTTGATTAAGTGATAGCTTTGAGTGAGGAATTTAAAAATTATAGGGTCTTAGTGTTCCTTTCATTATTTTTAAGGGTGTAAGTGTAAGTTCATTTGATAATATGATTAGTTTTGAAAATCACAAACAATAACAATAATAAATAGGTCAAAATCATGCAACTCGAACATGAACTGTTTATTAAATATGTCACCTAACACAACTCTTTTATTAAATAAGTCATTATCAAGTTAATGAGACATATAACTCACTAATTACCACAACTAGTTAACAACTCATTAAACTATTTAACCCTATTAACATATCACCTACTTTATCCAAAATTTGTCAAATATTATAAATAAAATTTAAATAAACTAATTAATTAAATCTTAATAATAATGTATAATACAGTCCATATTAGATATCAATGCATGATATAAAATGATGAAAATCTAAACTCCAAGCTTTATAATAAAGTCCATTACATTAATTCCAAGTTTAGTCTTAAAACCATCTAAAAATCCCATCAATATCGAACAAGTCAAAATTATCCTTAATATCTTTTGCACTTTCTATTTCGTAATTATAAAATTAAAAAATAATTAATTAATTAATAAAAAAAAGGATACATGGATGTCCAAATTCTTTTAAAAGAGAGTTATCTACCTCAATAGTTTAAAAGGGATATAAAGATCTTGTCAAATGACAATTTTCGCCAATTTAAATGATAAAAAGAGAATAATAGTGCTTTAACCTAAAATTGTAATATGACTTAAATTAAAGAGGATTCATTATGTTAAGTGGTATCATCTCAACGCCATGTGTAAAAATGTTATTGGATGTAAATTTTTGTTGGTCAAAAGAAGAAGTCGCTAGTTCATATTCTTCATTTTCATTTGGTGCAAATATAGAACACTTCAATATATATATATATATATATATATATCATTCATAATTATAAAATTAAAAAAATATAAACTTAACAAATAAAATTGCTTATTTATAATAAAATAATTATTTTGTTTACAATAAAATAAAAAAAATGAAACGAGAAAATATAAGCTTGTCATATCCTTGGTTATTGTTAACATCATCGACACCACAATTGATGACACATCCAAAATATTGAATTTTATTTTCAAATACAAAATGTCAGAGTAATAAATTACCCGGTAAAAATAAGGACAATCTACAGGAAAGTATTATTTAAAGTATACAAATATAAATAATCTCAAAAGATATAAAGTAGTAATGATATAAGACGTTTACATATAATGATATAAATAATCAATTAAAATGAATGTTAAGGTTATGGGATCTACTCTTGTTATAAAAAATAAGAGTATATTCAACCTTCTTTATAACTCAATTGTAATTCTCACATAAATAAGATTCCAATTGGATTATATAATAATTATGGTTCATTATAATTTATATATTCATTTGTATTCATTTCATTTAGTTACTTTATGGAGATTATACCAAATCTTATAATAGGTTTAAGTATTTATTATACAAATCATTATACATGTCTACAATAAATTAAGACTCTCACTTTACAAGAAATGGTATATACGCCAAATCTTATAAGTGTGTTCAAGAATTATTGCACTAATTATAAGGATTGTCGATAATAAATCAAAATACACCACTTTATAAGAAAATGTAGTAATATTACTTAAGAAAATAAATACAACATATATAAATTTAGTCAACTCAAGAATGTGAACATTAAATTCCAAATTAAAAGTTCAAATATATTTTTATTACTTTACGCAGAGTTTCACCCTTTCACCTTAACATAATGAAATTTAAACAAGCATGATAGAATTAAAGGAAAAAATCACAAGAAGCAGTAACATAAACTTCAAAATAGTATATAAAAAAATAATACTACAAAGAGAGAATACCAAAAAAAGTTGTTAGAACTAAAATCTAACTCTCTATGGGCATAGATAGGTGCCCTATTAAAAAGTCCACCATTTTGATGGATTGTTGACAATTTAAAGCTTATTTCATGTGCTAAACTTGATCTGTGTACTTGTTACTAACAACAGCTGAATTTGATTCACATGCCAATAGTAAAGTTGTAGATATTTGTTTCTACTTTCTAAAATGAGTATGAACATTTATATTAAATATGTATTTCTCAAGTTATGGTCAAATACTGAAGCCTGCTCGGACTGGACCTGTACTATAGATGGATTATCTTCTAAGTCAATTTTCACCCTCCAAATGTTCGATTTGCAAAATGTGTGTGAAATCCAATATTGTTGTATATGAAATCATCTCTTCACAGGTTTAAGAATTACTCTAATTAGATTCTAGAAAGTTATACCCAACTTACTGTTACCGAACCTACACTAAAATAGCTAAGAACTTACGTAGGTACAATATAGAAGATATACTCAAGTTAAGGAGGTTAATAACACTAGTAATTCAAAATAACGATGAAAAGCCTTTACTAAATGTATAATTTCAAGTATTCATCACACTCTCTAACCAGCTTATTGTTAGAGTTGGTGCTTACGTGCCATTCCAATATTGTATGAATATTAATTGTTAATATTTATACAATAAATATTTCGAATAAAAATTATTAATATCATATTAATATAGTATAAAGCTTGTAACATTACAGACATTGGTTGATCTGAAAGAGTTCAGATCTGGTCCAAAGGAGTTTAGAGCAGAACTAATAGTTAGCAAAGCCGAAAATTATAAATGCTAAGAGTTAGCACTATTAAGAGTTAGCAGGTTATAAAAGTCAGCGAGCTCTAAAGAGTTAGAACCTTATCTATAATGGAACAAAGACCTGAGAGTATACTTGTAATGATATAGTTGCAAAAAGTTGCAATAGGTGCTAGGAAATATCATTATGTAAATATGTCTCAAATATAATGTTCATGATCTATGATCAACAATGCGGGTCTATCGGTGAATTCACTTATATAGATTAGTATATGTCTATATCTGACTGGTTCAGATGGTTGTTCTTAGCTGACTATGAGCTTAGAGTTTGTATAGGCATGCGGGTATCCAGTCAGGATTGGATACTGAACAGACTCACGAGGACCCCAATAAATATCATATGAAGCTGTCAAATGAAGATCCTCTCGAGTTGAGTAGTATTCGTGGTTCTTTGACCTGAGCGCCACAATGGTCTTGTGAATGATCCATCATGCTTTGGTTCCACATATATCAGAGACCTTTCATGGTCTGATCGCTATGTGTCGTTGGGTATAGTCCGATGCTTATGGAGTCTGGTGTGCGTAGATACGGGATCCGTCAGCTTACGAGGTCAGTTGTATATTCGATGCTCCGAGATTGTATTTCATAAAGTCTTGTGGCCACAAGCATAAACCCAGGAAAAGAGTTTTTTCATAGGGTTAAACAATATAGCAAAAGTGTTTGCGTATATTGTTTATCGAAATACGAATCTGGAGATAAGATTAAGGATGAGCAAATAGGGATTTGACGGTGCTGATCTATATCCCCGCACATCCAGGGTATAAATGATAGAAGGATTATACGTATATGTTATAACATCAACTTGTATGGTCTGACACGCTAATTTGTAATGTTCGTAACATGTGCGTGGGGCATCGATTACGAATTAATGGAATAGTTTCATTTGACAAATCGGATGTAGATTTAGAGAGTCCCAATATGAAATGTACTTTTTGAGCACTTAGGCAGTTTACTGTATTGAATTGTTCAATACAGTATAATTCAGCAATTTACTAAGGTTAAGTTAACTAAAGTATATGCTTAAAATGTGCACAACGGAAGATTAAATACAATGAACATATATAATACATGCAAGCACCCTAGTAATTAATCAACACCCAACACTTATTACTAGTCCTTAACAATTCAAGCAAAAATAAAATTTGAACACTACCTAAGTATTTCAAACAAAACGTTAGTTCAAGATCACAATGCTATTAAGGTTATTTCAATCATAACTTTCAAAATTTTGTATGTGTGAATTAAGCAAAAAATGTCTTACCACAAACCACAACATATATATCCTTGAATTTGTTTTCTAAGTAGAAGCATTGACTCCATATCCTCAAAGGTGAATAACTGTTTAAAAGGCTATAATTTCACTTACTCAGTTGGATATTAAATAAGCACTTAAAAAGAGGTCACATATTAGGATAGACAGACAAACTAACATTGATCTAAAGACAAAAAAATTAATTGTTTAGATTCAAACCATTCTTGCCACATACTAGCTTTTAGGATTTCAATTACCTTATATGAATATTACAAATCGAAATTGATGGGGGAAAAAATTGTTTCCTAAAGATTTTTATCTTCTAAAATTAAAAGAAGACTTTATTAAATAGAATTGACTTTTTTTTTCTTTTTTTTTGTTTGTTGTTTTGTTTTGCTTTTTGCTTTTTAACAATTATGAAGAATATAAGAAAACATTACAAATAAGAATAATTTCTCACCAAAATACTTTTCACAGAATTTGAAATTTTACTTTAAACCATCATTTAGTTAGACAACCAAATTATTTCTTAATTCGAATAAGATCATTCTAAACAAACATTTACCAATTCAAAAGATCAATAAAAATTCGTAAGTTATTTTTTCAAACCTCTCCACTCACTCACAAAAGATATGTGAGATTCGAAAAATATGTATGCTTGAATATAGAAATTCTTTTTGCTATATACATTGAAGCATTCAACTTACCACAAGACTTATTATATTGTGCTCAAGAAATAATTTCGAAAATCATTTTTTAGTAACGTAGATAGAAAAATGACTTAAACCAAACAATTTTGAAATCATACCTTGATAGTAAAGCAAATTCATTTACACAAGAGTTACTAAGAATATATACAATAAACAAATGTGCATGAAATGCCTAAAAAATAAAATAAATAAAAATAATAATAACAAGTTAGTTAGAATGTGTTATAAAAATTTAAAAATATACTCCTTACTCTGCCATTCTAAATCTAGAATGCGTCTCAAGAGTAGAAATGAACCCTTTACTCACACTCTACATGATGTTAGAACAAATTTTTCTTTTTTTATTTAATTTTTTTTAAGAACTGTGTATCAGCAACTGGTCTGATTTATTTGACATTTACTCGACCTGACATTGCTTATGCAGTTAGAGTAGTAAGTCGATACATACAAAATCTTAGGAAGCCTCACTTAGAAATAGTTCGACGAATACTAAGATATGTCAGCAACACAATTAATTATGGTCTCTTTTACAAGAAAGACAAAGACTATAAAATAGTATTGTGATGATGACTATGTTAGAGATCATGACACGCAACGTTCGATCACTGGATATTTCTTTAAGATTGGTTCAAAAAAAATCTCTTGGTGTAGTAAAAGACAACCAACTATATCATTATCAACTATTGAAACTGAGTACAGAGCAACAATAATTGTAGCACAAAAAAGTATATGGATGATGCAATTCATGAAAGATTTACATTATAATAGAGATTATAAAGTGCTATTATATTGTGATAATCAGTTAACAATCTGTTTGATAAAAAATTTAATTTTTTTATAAAAAATTAAAGTATGTGGAAGTGTATTATCATTTTATTTGAAAGAAAGTTTTATAAAAAATAATTGAACTATTGTATGTTAAAACGGAATATCAAAGAATTAATTTATATACAAAGAATTTGGGTACTAATAAATTTGAAATTTTTTAAAGCCAACTCAACGTGATAAAATGAATAAAAGTTGGTGTCGAAGGGAACGTTAAAGTCAACACCAACTTAATTACATTAAACATCCAACAAAAGAAAAGTTAGTGGTTGAAAGATCTTAAGATGTTGTTCAGATCTTGTTTCCTAGGTGGTGGAAGCACAGACTATAGAAGAACATAGTTGTACTCAACCCGTAACAAAACATTGATGACCCAAGATCCCCCGTTGTATGTACAAATATTCCCATAATAGAGCACTGCAAAAATGGCCAGCTAGATATTGCTCGTAATTTGTTCGATCAAATGCCAATACGATCGGTAGTTTCATGTAACACTGTGATTTCTGGTTACTCGAAATGCGCCAAATTTGACGAATCTCTTAGTCTACTTTCTTCTATGCACCATAATAATATTAAGCGCAATACGACAACTTTTTCTACTGCATTGAGTCTTTTCACACAATTAAAATCTTTAGTTGATAGAAAACGGCTTCATTGTCTTGTTTCGAAATCTAAGTATGAGTGTTTCTCCCACTCAGAAATCTAAAGTTTTTAGATTTTTCAAGAAAATGTAACAAAAATGAAAATGAAAGAGAAACAGAGAGAAGAACTGAAATTCTTTTATTTTGTTATTCAACACTCTTAATTGATACAAGAAAGACAATTTGTAATAACTTTATATGCAAGTGTAAAGCTAATAAAGAATTCTAGAAGGTGTTTGTTACAAAGGTAAGAATTGGCGGAAAATTCTGTTACACATCAAATGCTAATAAATATTATTCCTTAACAAACTTTAATTCACCTCCGCATCAGCTCTCCACTGCCACCTTAACATCGTTTGATCTCTCTAGTGCCATGTTAATAGTTCTGCTTTCATCCCCATTTAACTCAAGGGTCAATTCTTGAGCTTGAGTTTGTAGCAAGGAACTAAAATTAGGAAACAGACAAAGCCTTGGTAAAAATATTTGTAATTTGATTTGCAAAAGGAACAAATTAAAAATCAGCTTCTTTATTGATTATTTTGTCTCACGGCAACAATCTATATATGCTTTGTGCGATTGTGGAACATAGAGTTAGCTGCTAATGCAGTAGCCCCTTGATTATCACACCAAATAATGGGTATCTTGTGCAACTACAAACCAAGTTTTGAAAATAAGGACTAAATCCAAGTTATCTCAATAACAACTTGGGCCAATGTACAATACTCAGACTTTGTGTTTGATCGAAATACAACCTTCTATTTTCTAGAGCTCTAAGAGACCAAGTTGCCAACAAGGAAAACATGGTATCCACCAATAAAATTTTCAATCAATTATACCAAGTTGCCTTAGAACCTTGCAAATACCTCAAAATTCTCTTGCAACAAGTCCAATGAATATAGGTTGGGAAAGATAGGAACTGACTAGGCTTATTAACTACAAATAAAATTTCAGGTCTGTTATCTCACATACTGAAGAGCTCCTATCACACTCCTATAAAGTGTGATATCAAAAAAAGGTTTTGCTACTGGTTGATGAAGCTTAATCTCTATACTCATAGGTGTAGGACAACTATTTGCACAACACGTTGGTGTTAGCTAGTAATTCTGATATATACTTTTGCTGAGACAAATGTAAAGTATCACCATAGTTGGTCACTTCAATACTAAGGAAGTAATTGAGTTTCTCTAGCTCCTTTAATGCAAAAGTATCATTTAGCTATCTGATAAACTGTTGCAACAATGCAGAATCATCACCTGTGATGATAATGTCATCCACATAAATTAACATGATTATAATGTGCTCAGAATTCTTCTTGATGAACACTAAAATATCTAACTTCAAGTTGTAAAATTCTCAAAGTTAATAAAACTGATTTAAGCTTATCAAAGGCTTGTTTCAAACCATACAAAGCTTTCTATAACCTGTAAACATACTCTGATTTAGATGGATGAACAAACCATTCAGGTTGAGTCATAAATATAACTTCAGTCAAATTCCCATTTAAGAATACATTGTTAACATCCACTTGTCTAATGTTCCATATTTTTTGTAATAGCTAGACTCAATATGATCCTTAAAGTGCTGCCTTTAAAATAGGATTGAAAGTTTTAATAAAATCAATTTCAGGGGTTTGATGAAATTCCTTTGCCCCAAGTCTGGTTCTAATAAATACTATTCTGTTACACATCAAATGCTAATAAATATTATTCCCTAACAAACTTTAATCCACCTCAGCATCACTTGAGCTCTCCACTGCCACCTTAACTTCGTTTGAGCTCTCTAGTGCCATGTCAGTAGTTCTTCTTTCACTCAATTAAGTGAAAGGTTTAATTAATGGCCATTAGTGATGAAAACTCTTCAATTACTCCAGAACCCACAAATGATAAGTTTGTCATTGTGCGGGTCAAAAGCAAGGTCACTCAGTATCGGCTTGATGGTTTCTGTAAGTTTATCAAAAAAAAACTTTTTCTATTTTGGATTTTTTTATTTTAAAAAAAATTTAAATTTCCATTTCCTATTGAAGAAAATGGATTTGGTGGGATATAGACTGCTTATGCAATCAGTGGACGTTGCAAACTTCTCTGCTTTGGTAAAGTTTTCTGAATTAACTGTCCTGTTACAAATGCTAGTTCTGGAAGCGAAGACTGATAACTATCTTGTAGGAACGCAATGCCTGGACAAAATTGTTCCGTAGGTGTCTTTATAGCATTACTTATATGATCACTATACTCCTTTTAGAGAATTTAATTGCTGCATTTCTTTAGAACTTAAATAGTTACCAATCTAAGATTGAAATGCGGTCTTCAGGTTTTCTATTGTTAAGGCAAACAAAGTCCCATATTGGTGGGTGAGTGGTGAAAGTGTATGTAATTGTCACTATTTTATATAGTAAATTTTGTTTTTGATAGCCCGTAGATGTAGGTTGGATTTGAACCGAATCACGTAAATTCTTGTATTATTGTTCTCTTTTTTATATTTTTTGGTACTGTTTGATATTTTTTGTAAAGATGGTGTTGAAAAACTGGTGATTCAACAATTTTGGTTGGACAATAATTGAGATGAATACCAAAGTGAAGAGTCACAAGAAGTCTAGAACATGTGAGACACGTATGGAAAAGTCTAGGACGTGTGGGACACGAAAGGGGAAGTAAAACAGGACTTGAAAATGCGAAGGAAATAAAGAAATCACGGGGAGCTGACCAGCGCCGTGGCGCTCAACACAGAAGCACAACGCCGCAGCGCTGGGTCACCAACGCCGCAGCGCCAGATTGCGTGAAAAATTCCGTTTTGGTTCGGAATTTCTAATTTTGGGAAGTTTTGGACTTCCAAAACAAGTGGACTCTCACTCCAACAAGAAATAGGGTTTGTAGGCACGAAATACACCCTATATAAATACTTGTAAACCCTTGTTTAAGATCAAGCATCTAAGGTTTCAAGATGTAACTATAAGAGAGAATGGAGGAGCTAGGTAGGCACTAAGTGCGTGGTGTACTAGAGTGTAACCTTTGGAGGTGTTTTCTTCTTTAGGTTCTTTGAGTGAATAAAGAGAAACACCATAGATCCTTTTGACTTAGATGCTCGGGCTATTCTTGCGTTCCTTGTAAAAATCTCTTATAAGGAGATACTAAGAGGTATTAAGGAGTCATTGTGATCAAAGGTAGATGCTTAGAGGTCTCTATGAGAGATATTAAGGGGTCTTGTGGGATCATTGATGATGTAAGAAGATACTTAGTGATCTATTTCAATAGTAAGAAGCTGGATCATGGATCCTCCGTGGACATAGGCAATTTGGGCCGAACCACGTATATCTTATGTCTTGTGATTGGTTTGTTTGTTTTTGTCTTTATTAGTATATTAATCTTATGTGTTCTTACTTATGGGGTGAGTTATAATTTTCCGCTGCGCATAGAGTAAAAGGGGGTATCAAAGTTGTGGCTTAGTTGATGCTATAGAGGTGTCAAATTGAAGTGCATAGCTTGATATCCGCAACAAACTGATATCAAAATTAGGTTAAAGCTACAGATGAATTTGGGACAGAAAATAGAGAATTTCAATTTAATTAATTGTGAGGTTCTCCTTTGAGTATTTTTCTCAATACCTGTAACCTCCGTGACAGTGATAGTAATCTTCTTTAACTTCAAATGTTTACCTTGACAATCTGTTCTAACTATTGTTTTACATGGTGTGGTGGAAGCAAGATGGGAAACTCAGATTGGGAATCCATGTGATGATCCTTCTATCTTGTGAGAGATTTGAAATTCAATAATATGGAGAACATTTTTCTATGAAGGTTTTCCAATGGAACAAGCAGGTAAAATGCCTGCCTGAATGTACAATAGCAGAAGCGAAATCTTGGATTTATTCTCTTTGGGCTCTTCTACTTGAGTTGTTGCAAAGCATTCATTTCCCCACTTATATTTTTATCTATGCTAAGATTCTGACAGCTGCATTTACAATAGACTAGGACTTGCTATGTATAGGCAGCTTGAGTTTCCCTGATAGCTGAGCCTTTATTTAATGTGGTGGGAGGAGGCCGGTGGACCTCGGTTTATATTCTGAGGTCAGTTGTTTCAAATTTTGGTCTGTTATAGTGCGCTCGTAAGTAGTGAATCTTTTTATATTTTATCCATAGTGGGAGCATGATGATGTGCGTAATGCTGCCCATACTTTGATAATGCTTCCTGCTCTTGAAATACTGCTGCAGTAAAACTTCTGGATCGAAACGACAAACAGGCACAAGCAGCGTGAGGCATATGAATCAATACACCCATGTTTGTTCTGTTTATTAGTTTGCAGTGGTGGGATATCTTTGTAGTTATATACAAATTTAAAGTCGCATCATATCGGTTCGTCTTCCGTTGATATTGAGTGCTTTAGTTATCTCCCCTGTTGTGATGATGTTGACCTCTGCCTCCTGTTGTCAAGCAATATTATGGATCTCAGCATTTTGTTGATATTTTGGATCTGAGTTCTAGCTTGTATTTCAGAGTCAGAATTTTCATGTTCCTCCTTTTTCTTTATTAGTTTTATACTCGATCCCATTTATTAGAGTATTCTAATCCTGTTTGATACAACTGGATCAGAGCATTGTCTAATTTCATGGATTTGGTTTCAACTATGAGTCTTTATCTAATCAACTCTCTTTTGTGTTTTGAGTAGATTTAGGTGATCATGAATCCAAGACCAATTGTTTATCAATAAAATGAAGACCCTTTATCATAAGAATTTCCATATCATGCTTGGATTGGGTGTTAGAATTGTATCTCTGATCATTCTCTATATACTACATAAAGAATTTAAGTGAATTGTGAGTTTTCAAGTTCCAACATGGTGTTCTTAAACCCCGTCAGCCACCTGATTATATGGCTTATTTGCAAATTAATCTATGTGGTTTAAGTTATATTAAGTTTTAGATTCTTTCTTATTTGCAGTTTGTCTCAAGGCTCAGAGAAAAATCTAGCTGGATTGTTTGTTTGGTTACAACTCTCTGTGTTTGAAAAGGTACTCCTAGAATTCTCCTTAAATCATTTGCATCACTAGCCTTTTCCCCCTGATCTTCTGTCTTTTCTGTCTTTCTAAAGTTAAATTTTTTTAATTTTGGATGATTTTTAAGGAGTCATAACTGGAACTAGAAAACACTTGCAGCTCTGTATCTAGGAGGTCTTGGAAAACTGACTTATCTTCCAAGTATATATTCATTTAAAAGCAAAGTGGCTACTTTTATCTATCCTCTTCACCTTCCTTGTAGTGTTGGATTGGCAATACTGATTACGATGGTTATATGGTTTTGATGAAACATTGTACTTTGATTTGCAAATGAATAAACAGGCGAGCCTTGTAGCCTTCTTTTGATTATTATAATGTATACATTTTAAAATTTTTGTTACAGCGCTTCTATAGATTTTTTTAATTATTTGATAAATTATCATATAAATATAAATATAATTATAATTATTAATTTAAATTTAAATTTAAATATAAAAACAAATTTAAATTTAAATTTAAATTTAAAAATAAATGTAAATATTAATTAATAAAAAAATATATATAAATATAATTTATTAATTATAAAAAAAAATATAGTATATTAAAATTACAACACCAAATTAAATTAATTACAATACCAAACCCAAAATTAAGGCTAAATATTTACAAGCTCAATTCTTGAAATTTTTAGATTAGGTAAGATATTTTAAAGTTAATAATTAAGAAGATAAGTATTATAAACTTGTGTGGTTAATAAATTTTTACATTATTTTATTTGTGTGATTTTAATTTGTTGTAACTAAGTATAAATACACCCCTCCCTTATTTAGTTTTGCAAGCAAACAAATTAAGAATAAATAGTTGATCAAGTATTTGATCAATTATTGAGAGTTTAGTGTGTTAAAGAGTTGAACAAATAACAAACTCAACAAAGAGTGTGTGAGTGTTGAGTTGTGCGTGTTGTGTTGTAAATGTGAGAGAGTGAGATTTTTTAAATTTTGTATTGTAAATTTTGAGTTTTTGTATTAATAAAAGTGTTTCATTTGTGCTATATTATTCGTAACAATTGATATCAGAGCAGGCTTTGACTGATCTGTGGTTGCAGCTTCAACTGATCTTCCACATCAGAAAGGGCTTATAGAAATTATAAGTGAGTGAGCTTCTGTGTCGTGAGTAGTCTGTGACTCTACAAGTTTGTTGACAAAACTTGTTTGGTATTACTGAGGTACTGCTAACACGATGGGTGACCTTCAAGTCGTTGGAGGAATCAAGAAGCTTAACAACCAAAATTACAATACATGGGCGACATTAATGGAGTCTTACCTTCAAGGCCAAGATCTTTGGGAGGTCGTTGGCGGAAATGAAGTGAAGTAGCCAACAGACGAAGCCACTTTAAAGAAGTGGAAGGTGAAAATTGGTAAAGCTATGTTCGCCATTAAGACCACAGTTGAAAAAGAAATGTTAGAGCACATAAAGAAGGCCAAGATGCCAAATGAAGCATGAACACTTTTGCATCACTCTTCTCAAAGAAAAACAACATGCGACTACAACTTCTAGATAATGAACTGTTGTCAATTACGCAACACAACATGACGATCAACCAATACTTCACAAAGGTAAAGTCCTTGTGTCGTGAAATATCTGAGTTAGATTCTGCCACTGCTATTGTTAAAATTAGGATGAAAAGAATTATCATCCATAGTTTGAGGCCCGAGTATAGAAGTTTTGTTACTGCTGTACAAAGCTGGCCAACCCAACCATCTCTCATTGAATTTGAAAATTTTCTTACTGATCAAGAAGCGATTGCCAAGCAAATGGGTGGGTCTCTTTAAAAGGCGATGAAGAAGCACTCTACATTGACAAAAGGAAATGTCGATTTAAACGACGTACTGGTGGAGGATTTAAAAAAGATTATGACAAGATAAAGAGTTATCACTAAGAAGGTAGCTCACAGACAGGGGGAATATGGAGGACTTGCAGCAATGGTAGTCAGTTTAACCAAAAGAAAAAGTATGAAGGACAATGCTACAATTGTGGAAAAATATGACACATGGCAAAAAATTGTTGGTTCAAGAAAAAGTCTGTTGAGGGTAATGCTACCACATCAAACTCAGAAAGAAAAAGTGAAAATGAGTGGGATGCTGAAGCGTCTGTCGCTATAGAGGAAGAAGACCTAATCACTCTCAGTGATAATGCATGGACGGATTAACTATGAAAATGATTGGATTGTTGACTCAGGATGTTCAAATCATATGACTAGTGACAAAGAAAAGCTACAAGATATAACTAAGTACAAAGGAAGTCGCGTGGTGGTGACAGCCAATAACTCAAGATTGCCTATAGCTCACATTGGTAACACAGTCCTTGTACCTCGTTACAGCCCTAACAAGGTAACACTTCAAGATGTCTATCATGTCCCCGGAATGAAAAAGAATCTATTGTCAGTATCACAGTTAACATCTTCTGGACACTATGTCTTGTTCGGTCCACAAGATATTAAGGTGTACCGAGATTTAAAAATCACGGGAACACCAACAATGAAAGGACGATGACTAAAGTCAGTCTATGTACTATCAACAGAGTCAGCTTATGTAGACAAGACTCGAAAGAATGAGATAGTAGATTTGTGGCATGCATGATTAGGATATGTAAGTTATCATATGTTAAAAGTGATGATGAACAAGGCAATGCTTAAGGTTCTACCTCAACTTGATGTGAGAGTGGATACAGTATGTGCGGGATGTTAGTATAGCAAGGCACATCAACTACCATATGAGGAGTCAAAGTTTAGAGCTAAGGAGCCATTGGAGTTGGTTCACTCTGATGTGTTTGGACCTGTCAAACAGCCATCAATTAGTGGTATACGGTACATTGTGACATTTATTGGTGACTTCTCGAGGTATGTATGGGTTTTCTTTATAAAGGAAAAATCAAATACTTTTTTGAAGTTCAAGGAATTTAAAGAAACAACTGAATGAGAAGTCGGAAAGAAGATTCATTGTCTCCGCATAGTTAATGGAGGAGAATATACCTCTGATGAGTTCTCACAATATCTTCGAGAAAATAAGATACGATATCTGTTCACATGTGCCAACACGCCACAACAAAATGGTGTTGCAGAAAGAAAGAATCAACATCTTGCAGAGATTTGTAGAAGTATGTTACACGCAAAAAATATACTAGAAAGATTTTGAGCCGAAGGAATGAAAACTGCAGCCCACGTGATTAATAGGCTTCCTCAACCAAGGTTAGGGTTCATATCACCCTTTGAGAAGTTGTGGGATATGAAACCGACAGTGAGTCATTTTCAAGTATTTTGTTATATATACTATGTGTTTGTGCCAAATCACCTGAGAAACAAATTCGACAAAAAGACAATCAGGTGTATCTTTATTGGATATGATAACCAATGTAAATGATAAAAATGTTGCGACTCTACTAGTGGGCGGTTCTACACATCAAGGAATGTGATGTTTGATGAAGCATCTTCATGGTGGTTACCACAAAAAGAGGAGCTTCCAGATTCAAAAGAAATAGAAAAACGACTACAACAAAAGATAGATGAGTAAATTGCTAAAATCCGACCGAGCCAAGAAGACCTTGATAATGAAAGTAGTGATGATAACACCAAGAAAGAGATAACTCAAAGTCCTTGGCAAACTGGCATCTATCAACAACCAACAACGGAGGCCAAATATGAAGGAGCAGAACCTGCAACCCTCAATCTCATCCTCGAAGGTCAATAAGAATACGAAAGCCTAATCCTAAATATGCTAATACAGCTATGGTGAAAAAGGAAAATGTTAAGGAGCCTGAGACTTTTGAAGAACCATCACAGAGCTTTGAATGGATTAAAGCTATGAAAGAGTAAATCATATTGTTGGAGCAAAATTAAACTTAGAATTTAGTACCAAAGCCAAAAGATGTGAAACCTATATCTTGTAAGTGGGTGTATAAGATCAAAAGACGTCTCGATGGATCGGTGAAGAGGTATAAAGTTTGGTTGGTAGCTCGATGATTTTTCTAGGACAACAAAAATATGCTAAAGATTTATCGTAGAAGTTTGGGATGCTAGAATGCAAGCTTATCTCAACACCGCTGGAAGCCAATGCCAAGTTGTGTGGTCATGAAGGAAAGGATTCAGAAGATGGAACTATGTATCGACAACTGGTATGAAGTCTAATTTATTTGACATTGACTCGACCAGACATTTCTTATGCAGTTGCAGTAATAAGTCGATACATGCAAAATCCTAAGAAACCTCACTTAGAAGCAGCTCAACGGATATTGAGATATGTGAGAGGCACAATTGACTATGGTCTCTTCTGTAAGAAAGACCAAGATTGTAAAATAGTTAGCTATTGTGATGCTGACTATGCTGAAGATCATGACATACAACGTTCAACCACTGGGTACTTTTTCAAGATTGGTTCAGGAATAGTCTCTTGGTACAGTAAAAGGCAACCGACTGTATCATTGTCAATTACTGAAGCTGAGTACAGAGCAGCAACAATGGCAGCTCAAGAAAGTACATGGTTGATGCAATTAATGAAGGATTTACATCAGCCAAGAGATTATAAAGTGTCAATATATTGTGATAATCGGTCAGCAATCTGTTTGGCAGAAAATCCAGTTTTTCATGCAAGAACAAAGCATGTGGAGGTGCATTATCACTTTATCTGAGAGAAAGTTCTGCAAGAAGAAATTGAATTGCTGTATGTTAAGACCGAAGATCAAGTGGCTGATTTGTTCACAATAAGCTTGGGTGTTAATAAGTTTGAAAAGTTTTGAAGGCAACTCAACGTGGTTAGAAGAACGAAAGTTGGTATTGAGGGGGAGTGTTAAAATTACAACACCAAATTAAATTAATTAAAATACCAAGCCCAAGATTAAGTCTAAATATTTACAAGCCCAATTCTTGAAATTTCCAGATTATGTAAGATATTTTAAAGTTAATAATTAAGGAGATAAGTAATATAAACTTGTGTGGTTAATAAATTTTTACATTATTTTATTTGTGTGGTTTTGGTTTATTGTAATTAAGTATAAATACCCCATTCCCTCATTTAGTTTTGCAAACTTGCTTGCAAGCAAGCAAGTTAAGAATAAAGAGTTAATCAAGTATTTGATCAATTATTGAAAGTTTAGTGTATTAGAGAGTTGAGCAAATAATAAGCTCAACAAATAGTGTGTGAGTGTTGAGTTGTGAGTGTTGTGTTGTAAGTGTGAGAAAGTGAGATTTTTTAAATTTTGTATTGTAAATTTTGAGTTTGTTGTATTAATAAAAGTGTTTCATTTGTACTTCATTATTCACAACATAGTATATCACAATTTAATGATACAAATCTATCACTAAATTGTAATAGATTTGTATGTTTCATCATTAACCACATGATATCATTTGTCACATCATTTATCACATCATATACCACGTCATTTGTTATATTATATGCCATATATATTCAATTGCCATTTGGCTAAAAGTATCATAATTTTGTGATAGCATAAATTTATCACAAAGTTAACTTTATTACTAATTTGTAATAAATTTAATCTTTAATAAGCCAACTTATAATAATAAATAAAATCTATCACAAAATGTACTTTGTGATCATTTTTCACTATCGCGTTATCCCTTTTTATAGTAATGACATAGCCGCCAAGGTCTCTTTGGATGATGGCATGAGTTATTATATTCTTGTGGTTTATGTTCATGCTCTTGGTACTTTGACTAGTACTCCTCTTCTTGCTCTTCTCTTTAAGTGGTTTGATAATTATACTGAGATTTATTTTTATTTTTGAAAACAGAAAATAGATTTTGAAATGTAATAATTATTAAGGATATTAAGGAATAATTCTGGAATTATTTCGGAATCATTCTAGAATTATTCTTTTATACGCTCCTACCATATATACACGTTATTAATGTAAAATATGGTAGGAGGGTATAAAAGAATAATTCTGGAATGATTCCAGAATTATTCCAGAATTATTCCTTCATACCCCCCCCCCCCCCCCCCCCCCCCCCCCCCCCTCAAACTCAAGATGGCGCAGTAGAAACAAGTTTGAGTTTGGAGACTAGAGCATGAAAACAGCGCGGAAGAAGAGATTTGGTAAAAATATCAGCAGGTTGCTCCTCAGATGAGATGGAGTGGAGTATGATAGTGCCTTGAGAAACGTGTTACCGAACAAAGTGACAATTTGTTTCAATATGTTTAGTCCGCTCATGAAACACATCATTGTGGGAAATTTGGATAGCACTTTGATTGTCACAATAAAGAGGTGTAGCTCCAGTATGGAAAATATTCATATCTTCAAGAAGCCAGCGGAGCCAGACAATTTCTTGGGTAGTATCTGCAAAAGCACGGTATTCAGCTTCAGTACTCGAGCGAGCAACAGCTGTCTGTTTCTTACTTTTTCACGAAAGAAGAGAATCACCCAAGAAAAGACAAAATCCAGTAGTTGATCTATGATCTGTAGGATCACTCGCCCAATCTGCATCAGCATAAGCTCGTAACACAAGAGGAGAGTGAGCCAAAAAATAGAGACCATGAAAAAGTGTACCTTTGAGATAACGTAAGATATGAAGAACTGCTGCATAATGAGAGGTACGAGGAGCGGCCATAAACTGACTCACAATATGAACAGCATGAGCAATGTTTGAGCGAGTAACTGTAAGATAGACCAAACTACCAACCAATTAACGATAAAGGGTAGCATCACTGAGAAGAATACCATCAGAGGATCGGAGTTTGGCATTAGGCTCTAGAGGAGTGGAGGCAGTCTTACTGTCTGTCAACCCAGCTTTAGCAAGTAGATCAGATGCATATTTAGCCTGAGAAAGATAATACCCTGTAGAGTCGGATAGTACTTCAAGGCCAAGGAAATAACTAAGGTTGCTAAGATCTTTCATCTCAAAGTGTTGTTGAAGAAAGTTCTTGAGAGTGGAAATACCAAGAAGATCATAACCCATGATAATCATATCATCAACATAGATAAGTAGGAGAACACAACCTTGTGCCGTCTTGCGGACAAAAAGAGCCGAGTCATAAGGATTAGACTGAAAACCATGTTGAAGAATGGTCCCACTTAACTTTGTAAATCATGCACGAGGAGTTTGTTTAAGACTATACAGAGCACGATGAAGTTTATAGACTTTGCCTGGAGGATGTGGATAACCAGAAGGAAGCTTCATATACACTTCTTCAGTGAGATCACCATTGAGGAAAGCATTTTTGACATCCATCTGAAATAATGTCCAACCACGAACTGCAGCAACAGTTAATAAACTTCGAACAGAAGTAAGTCTAGCAACTGGATCAAAAGTTTCTTTATAATCTATGCCATATTCTTGGGTAAAGCCTTTGGCAACAAGGCGGGCTTTACAACGCTCAATAGATCCATCAGATTTGGTTTTAATCTTGTACACCCATTTGCATCCAATGGCAGTTTTATTAGAAGAAAAGTAACAAAATCCCAAGTATGCGACTTCTCAAGGGCCTGCAATTCTTCTGTCATTGCTTACTGCCAAACAGGATAAGAAGAGCACGAGTAGTATCTAAAATGTGTCTGTGTTTACGTTCAGCTCACTCATTTTGCTGAGATGTACTAGGACAAGACCTTTGACATATAGTACCTTGTTCCTGTAAAAGATTTAAAAAATCAGAATCTCTATATTCTATAGCATTATCAGTGCGAGAAACCTTAATAGAACATGAGGACTGAGTTTTAACCATCTGAGCAAAATCTCGGTAAATTTTAGTAAATTCAGATTGTAGTTTCATAAGGAACAACCAAGTATACCGAGAATAGTCAACAACGAAGATCACAAAATATTTGAATCCTCCCATTGTAGAATTTGGAGAAGGACCCCATATATTAGAATGAATAAGATCAAATGGAGCATGAGAGACAGTAGTACTATTATCAAAAGGTAAGGCTGGTTGTTTAGCTAAAGGACATGTAAAGCAATCATCTTTATTATCAGAAACAATACCTAAGTGACCACTGGATACTAGAGATCGGATGCGATTGATTGACGCATGACCCAAACGAGAATGGATAAATCTAAAGAGATAAGTTCATACAGACGTCCAATCTTACGATCTGTCCCAAGCGTCCGACCAGTCTTTGGATCCTGCACACAACAACCAGAAGTAGTAAAGAAGACATTAAGACCAAGTTCGCATAATTGACCAATAGACAAAAGATTTAAGGTAAGGTTAGGAATAAAAAAGGTGTCAGATACAGAAATATTAGGGCAAGACACGTGACCAACATGGTTAAATTTCATGAGAGAACCATTAGCAGTTTGAATAGATGGTATATAAGAATTAAGAGTTTTAGAAGAGAAAATTGTAAGATTAAAAGTCATGTGATTACAACATGCAGAGTTAAAATACCAAGAAGAATTACCTGAAATATTGGAAGAAGCAGAAATTAAAGGTTTACCAGAATTAAAGAAGAGTAGACGAAGTAAAGATTCAAGGTTATTAAGGGAAGGATTCACACTATCCTGTGCAGTAGTAACAGTAGCTCTTATAAAAGTCGCACTTTCAGATGTTCCAGATATGTGGCATGATTGAAGTAGAGAAGAATCGGTAGAAATACTGCACTTATCCATAAATTCCAAAAAGAAAACCCATTTCTTTCCTCTTTTTTTTTTACAATCTAGTCCCTAAATTTATAATAATTACAAGTAAATCCCCAAACTTTTAATAATTACAAATTAACCTCTCAAAATATAATAATTGCAAAACAGCCTCTAATTTCTCAAAAAATTACAAATGACCCTTATAAAATACTATAATTGTAAAAATGCCCTAAAACTTTTGAAAATTACAAAAAAGGCCCAAAAGAATAAAAAATTACGATCTGACCTGGAAATACTGAATAATTTGCAAACAGGCCCTTAACAGAACCCAGTAAACTTCAGATGGCTCGTCCGGCTTGCTCCGACCTCCGATTGAGGTAAACTCGGCGGTGTTTGAACGGCCAGTGACTGAGGATTATTTTCGTCTGGGCGGTGTCAGTCACGCCACTATATAACGGTCGGGATCTGAAGTGGAAGTAATCGGCGGCAGTGAAGTTTTGGCAGTGAGTCCGGCGGTTTTCGACCTCGGATTGGCACGTCATCGGCGGCACTGAACGGCCGGTGATGGGGGATTCTTTGGGTGTGAGCGGTGTCGGTCACGTCGCCATAGAACGACCGAGATCTAAAGTGACAGTGGTCGACGGCAGTGGCGTTCCGGCGGCGAGTCCGGCGGTTTCTGACCTCGGATAGGCGTGTCGTCGACGGCTTTGAAACGGTCGAAGGATTCTGAGTAATTGGAGATGGGCGGTGACTAAGACGATAAGATTTCAGAATTTTCCGATGACTTTTCGAAAAAATCCGGTAGATTTCGTCGGGTTTTGAAAAAAATTTCTGACAAATCTCTTAGCTAAACAAAATGACAGTGAAGAAACCAAAGCTCTGATACCATGTTAGAAATGTAAAGAGAATATATTTTCACTGTATATTATAAAGCTGTACAATGGAGTCTTTATATAGGCTGTAGCCTTATTACATAATAGGAAAGTAACATACATAAGAAAATAATATTTTACATTAATAACGTATATATATGGTAGAAGGGTATAAAACAATAATTTTGGAATGATTCCGAAATTATTCCTTAATAAAATAAATTAAAATTAAATTCCATCAAGCAATTTTAATCGAAAAACCTATTAAATAAATAAATTAAACCAAAACCCAAGTATTAAAACCAAACAAGCATTTGAAAAGCCCTAACCCCTATATACATAATAGTAAAAATTAAATGGAACTTCACTAAATTGACCTAAGAATAATTACATTTGCTAAAAAGAAAGATCAAAATTCCAATTTTAAAAGCATGAAAAAAAAAGAGTTTTCACAAAAAACCTAGTTTTATCTGAAATTCCAGTGATTTCCAGCAATCCCACACCACACTTCGTCGTCATACTATGTCTTCGTTATTCTGAAACTCCAAATGCAATATTATATTGGCTTTATGGTATTTATTTCTTTTTTTTTTCTAAAAGTATTCTATGTTTGCACTGAATGAAAATGGAGAATATGAACTAGCATCTTGGTTTTTTGTTGGTGAAAAATTTTATTGGTGAAGAAATTACCATAACTAAGATCTCATATTAAATCATCAAAAAGAATAAAAAGAAGCATACCAAAATTTATGGAGACATAAAACATTAATGTTGATAGTCTTTTACATCTAAACCATTTCCTTTTTAGAGAAAATTGCCGCTCACTCACGATAGGATGTGAATAAATAATATGTTAAGGTTTAGACTATTGAGATTTGTGCTTACGTGCCATCCCTTTTATGTATGAATATTTTTTTCTTATATTTATACTAGTATCATTTTATTGAATCACTAATTATATTTTAGATATGGTAAGATATTTATAATGTTTTATACATTGTATAATTTGAAGGAGTTCAGATCTAGTTTAAAGGAGTTCAGATCTAGTTTAAAGGAGTTTAGATTAGTGCTTAGAATTAGCAATGCTGAGAGTTATAAATGTTAAGAATTAGTATTGATAAGACTTAGCAGGTTATAAGAGTCAGCAAAATCTAAGGAGTTAGATCATTGTCTGAAATGGGACAAAGACCTAAGAATATATTAGAAAATAGTGCTGCAAAGAGTTACAAATGTTAAGAATTAGTATTGATAAGACTTAGCAGGTTATAAGAGTCAGAAAAATCTAAGAAGTTAGATCATTGTCTGAAATGGGACAAAAACCTAAGAATATATTAGGAAATAGTGCTGCAAAGAGTTACAAATGGTGCTAGAAAATGTCATTATGCAAATATATTTTCAAATACTATATTCTGAATCTATCTTCACTGTTGCGGGTCTATCCATAAATACCTTATAATATATATATATATATATATATATATATTAGTGTATGTCTTTATCTAGATGGTCCAAATGGCTAGCCTTAGTAAATCATCAGTTTAGTAAAAACTCGTATAAAGATGCAGGTATTTGGTAAAGACTGGTACTGAACAGACTCACAAGGACCTCTAATAAACTTCCCATAAGGCCATCAATAGAGGGTCTTCTTAAGCTGAGTATATTTGTGATTCTTTGACTTGAGCGCTACGGTGGGCTTGTGAGTGATCCATCATATTTTGGTTCCACAAATATTAGAAACCTTTAATGTTCTAATAGCTAGGTGACGCTGGGTATGATCCAATGCTCATAAAGTTCAATGTGTTTATATATGGGATCCATCAACTCATTTAGGTGAGTATTATATCTTAATGCTCCAATATTGTATTTTAAAAGTTATATAGCCATAAGCAGTAATACCCTGAAAAAAAGTTTTTACCCAAGAGATAAATAATATCATAAAAGTGTTTGTGGATATTATTTATTGAAATACGAATCTTGAGATAAGTTTAAGATCGAGCATATGAATATTTGACGGTGATGATCTATATCTCTGCTCTTCTAGGATATAAATTATGGATGGATTATACATATGTATTATAACCTCAACTTGTATGATCTAACGCGTCGCTTTATAATATCTGTAACATGTGTGTGGGACATTGTTCATGGAAGTATGATGGAGTTTTATATGACAAACCAAGCACGGATCCAGAGAGTCTTACAATATGAAGTGTACTCGTTGTGCACTAGGGTAGTATATTGGATTAAACAATTCGGTCCTACAAATTCCAACAAACCAAAAATTTGCTTCATGGTTCCTTAATATGTACACTTGTCACTTAAGTGTTCATTATATCAACTAATTAACAAATGATATAGTGACAAATGGTATAATATATGTTAGGGATCAAATATACGTGGGTGTATGCATGTGCAATAGTGTTCATTGTATAAAATATGCATCTCTTACGTATTTAAAGCAACGGAATAGTTAAAATAATACAATAAATAATATAATAATATATTTGAAGGGTTGAGAAATCACTGAAACATGTAATGTTTTACAAGTGTATCCTAGAAGTCCGCTTGGAGACAACCTGTTAACATTTTTGGTCACCAACTCGATGGGCTTGATAAGCTAGAACAGTAACTCCAAATTTAGCACTGAGTTGAACTCTTAAACCCTTTTAAAATTATTTTTTCCTTGATCAACTTTTTGATCAATAAAATAAATTCCTGGTTATTGTAACTGGTAGTCAATAGTGAAGATAATTTATAAACTAATTTTAACACTTGAAACCATATCATAAGAGATAAAATCTCCTTTTTCTTCACC
Source organism: Ailanthus altissimus (assembly GCA_946807835.1). Lineage (NCBI taxonomy): Eukaryota > Viridiplantae > Streptophyta > Magnoliopsida > Sapindales > Simaroubaceae > Ailanthus > Ailanthus altissimus. The sequence continues at coordinate 2,359,097 of OX327709.1, forward strand.
TATTTGCCCGACCACCATTTTGAAACCAAAAACAACAATTGCTTTTGTTTCAATACAACAACCGAAAATAAGGAAAAATGAAGCAAAAATCTCATCTCTCCTACAGTTTCACACACACACACACATATATTTATATATCTCAAATATAATAAAATAATAATATTATATATATAAAATAATACACTTGGCTACCAATTTAAATAAATAATATTATTATAATAAATAATAATATAATATAAATAAATAAATGACAACTAAACATTATTATAAAATAATAATATTATATAATAAAATAATATATTTTAATATATATAATAACGAGATATTTATGATTATTTAATAATTAAATAATTAATGTGTAAAATTATTATTTTACCCCTCATGAATAGTTACCAAATCTACTCCTAGTGGGTCTAACCATACTCACACTTCAGTAAACTCAACCGAGGCTCCACAATGCATCACGTGTCATTATACAATTAGTAAATAATAATTATTGATTAATTGTTATTTTTAACACGTAAATACAGACACGCACACATTCTTGTGGTAGTACTGGATATTACTGGACTGAACAATTCAATCTAGTATGCTGCTCCAGTGCTTAACGAGTACACTTCATATTACGGGACTCCCTGGGTCCATGCCCGATTCGTCAAATAGAACCATTCCATGAGTCCGTGAACATTGCCCACGCACATGTCACGAAAATACAAATCAACGCATTGACCATCAAAGCTGAGGTTACAATGTATACGTATAGTCCTTCCTTCATGATATCCTAGATGTGCGGGGATATAAATTATCACTGTCAAATTTCTATATGCCTATCCATATCATATCCCAAAACTTGTATCTCACTGAACAATATATACAAACTCATTTGCCATATTGTTACACCCTGACAAAAACTCTTTTCCAGGATTAATGCTTATGGCCACATGACTTTCTAAGATATAGTCTTGAAGTATCTAGATATCTAACTCCCTATGCGAGTTAACAGATCTCATATTTGTACACACTGGACTCTATAAGCATCGAACCATACCAGCGACACCCAGCAGTCACACTATGAAAGGTCTGTGACATGCATAGAACTAAAGTATAGTGGATTACTTACAAGTCCACCGTGGCACTCAGATCAATGGACCACATATACTACTCTATTCGAGAGAACCTTCCGTTGACGGCTTATATAGAGTGTTTATCGGAGGCCCTTGTGAGTCTGTCTCATATACAGTCCCAACTGGATACCCATGTGTTAATACGAGCTCCAAGCCTACAGTCGATTAGGAATAACCATCTATACCATATAGGTACAACATATGTTGATCTATATAAAGATATCCACTGACAGACCTGCATCAATGGAAATAGATTAGGGATAATATTCGAGAACATACTTGTGTAACTGACATTTTCTGACACCTGATTGCAACTGTTGTAATTATGCAGTTACTAGTATATTCCCGAGTCTATGTCTTATTATAGGTAAAGTTCTAACTCTTAGATTCTCGTTGAGAATTATAACAGTAAATAATTAGCTAGCCAACTATGGGTCCTTATCTAAACTCTTTTAGATCATATCTGAACTCCTTCAGATCATACAATGTCTATAATGTTACATTGCATAGTATCATATAGATAGGCATTAGCGATTTAATGAGAATGTACACTTGTATAAATAATAAGTATATGTACATATAGGGATGGCACGTAAGCACCAACCCTAACAATATAACCATTTTATTATTTATTTGATAAATAAATGAATTATTAATTTATTAATAGGAGACATACCTAATTGAGGTATAACCATGTCATGTTATGTATAATTAATATGGTGGAGCACCATTCATAAAAATAATGGTGCATTATTTTGATCATTAAAGGTTGCCGCCAAAATTTGTTTGTATTTGTCAACAACTTAATGATATGTGGTGACGCACTTGTAAAGTAAGATAACCACAAAACATTGATGAATTTATTTCATTATTTGAAGCAAAAAAAAATACGAATGGGAGAGAGTTGTTTTTTATTCTAAGCAAAAAGTTGTAAGAAGAAAAAAAAAATATTTCATCTCTTATTCCTTTAAGAAACAAATGGTAAACAATATTGTTTAAGTGTTAAACACTTGCTATTGGAAACAATTCATTGTTGTCATTCTAACTTCACAATCCCACCAGATTATTATGAACTAGAATTGTACAAGAATTCACTTCAAGGTGAGCTCTAGAATTTGAAATCTTCACCGAAGTTCACCAAAGGTATATTTCTATAATCTTAAGTTGTTAATGATTCAATTTACATGTGTATAATTTGATTATATACTTATTTCCACTGCCAAACGTGTACATGATACATGAATTTAGGTTTTTTAACTTGTACATAATCACATGCATGCACTCTAAAATACGTTAATATAGATTACGGACCTCAACCTATTATTTATAGTATTATATTTTATTTTAGCCCATCATAAAAATAAAACAAAATAACTAGGTCTCTACATATTAAATCCCATACCATATGAGGTGCCCTAAAAAGTCCAATAACAAATAAACTTTATTTGATCACTTTTAATAAGCAACAAAATAGATAGCCAATAATATACAAGTAATTGATATGTGTAAGCTTACTTTAATATAATTCTCAACATTCTCCCACTTGGGCCACATATGTCACTTTATAATTGTACATTATCAAATAACCTTTTGAGCTCAATATTTGTTATCTTAATAACATACATTTCTAAATAATCTGGTATATCAATTATATTAATATAGGATTAAAATGATCTTTTTTATCCTTTTTGTACCTAGACCTATCAATGGTCATATACATTAATATAATCAATGACATAGATCAAGCATGGATGTGTAGTATGAAAATTTCATGCAATGCGGTCCCTTAACATGCCTGTTTTCAACTAGTCTTGCTTTATAACTCAAACGAGTTGAGCAATATACTTTCAAAACTTTATGCATAACTGCAATTGAAAGAATATAACTTTGCTTCAAAGTCTTCAATAATAAATAAAGAACAATACTTTAGTCTGATCAAAAAATATATCAACTATAATTGAACATCAAGAAAAAAAAACTCCCAATATACAAGCATATCATCAAGATGAACCATACCTATATGAGCCATATATTCATAAAACATCTTAGGTGGTATACCCTTAGTAAGCGGATCCGCAATCATAAAGTCTATACTGATATGCTTAATAGATATCTGAAAACTCTGAACTCTCTCTTTAAGAAAAGAAAACTTGATGTCAATATGCTTTGATTTTGACAAGTTATTGTTGTTCTTAAAATATAACTCAGCGGCTTTATTATCATAATTTATTCTCAATGTCATCGATAATTTGCAGCCTAATGATAAAATTTCGCAACCATATTGCTTGGTTTGATGCTTCATAGCAAGTTACAAATTCTACTTCCATGGTGGATGAAGTTATGAGTAACTGATTAATCCTATTCAATGACACAGCTCTTCTAGCCAACATGAAGACATAAACTAGAAGTGGATCTTTTGCTTTAAAGGCAACTAGCAAGACAACACCGCTACATTGCCACAACTTCAATTACCAAGAGAGTTTTTCTTACTTTTAAGATTATTTTTAGACATTGAGGACAATACCTAATTTAAGTTTAAGGGTGGAAACACATAACTTGTGTTTATTTTTGTCGAATGCTTTCATTGGTTATCTTGTAGGGTAACTTTTTTGCTGCATGCTTTCATTGGTTGTCTTTTATGGTAACTTTTTTTTAGTGTTAAGTTTTGGTTGAGATGATGATCATTAGTCGATGATATGAATTAGAATATTGGCTGAATTTATTTTCACAAGTCTCTAGAAAATAATAGATGCTTAAGATAATTCTTATATTATGATTCTTGGACGGAGTTCAAGCTTATTTTTTATCACTTCTTCTTGAGCACAATGAAAGAAGCTTGTATTAGTTAAAATTTTTTACTTAGAGTTATTCATGCTTAAGTAGTACACCACAGTCTCGATGACCAACACTCTAGAACTTGCTTGATTATTACTTAGAGGCAAAATCTTAGAATTCACATACTTAAAAAAATAACATTAGGCCATCTTTGAATTGTTTGAGCATTTTCGAGCATACCTTATATGTATATTTATACCTAGTCACACCGTTTGAGCTTAATTATTCTTGTTTTTCTGTTTAATCACATTACAAGTCTAAAGACTTTGAGTTTACTTACTCTAAAATCTATCGATAGCACCATAAACCTTGAGTTTACTTAGAAATATTCTTAAAATAAATAAAAAAAAGTAATGGATGTATGAAAGAATAGTACTGCAATGAAAAGTAATAAGTCTTGAAGGTGCATATCAATCTAAATTTTGGAGTACAAAAATAAATGTTTAAATGCATAATACCCCTAACTTGAGAAAAAGAAGAAATTCTTTGTAAAAGTAATTAAAATAAAAATGGGAATAGTATAAGTTTGGGGGAAGAGATGAATAATCAAGAAGGAGAAGGAATCAAGTGATTTCTAAGTAAAGTCTAAGTGTTAATAGTGTGATTTGCGCTTTATATATATATATATATCTTTATATCTCACCTTTACCTTAGCCTTACATTACAAGCTAATTAAAGTCCTAGACATATCCCTAGATAAGTGTATTTCTACATTAGTGGAGAACAGTACGAAAAGCAAGCTTATGGTAGTGTTATAATTAAAAATATGCCGAGATATCATCTTCATATATTTCTTAAGTATTAAGTAAATCTGTGATCTATTTAGCTAATTACTTGCTTATTACACACACGCACAAGTGATCATTTATAAGGGAGAATGAAGTACTTGATCAATGGTATGATGATTGTTGAAAGTTGTTTATTGATTTTTGAAGAGCCTTGTACTATTTTTCACAACCTTTAAGACAACGATATTGATCATCTAATCAATCGAAGCTTGTTTTTAGTTTTTAGTTTCTATTTAAAGTAATGAATAAATTATGAACATTTCTCTTTGTTTTGCTTGAGAACGAGCAAAGTCTTAAGTTTGTGAGTATTTGATAGGAGTTAATTAAGTCTAATAATTTCATCTTCCAAACTTAATATTTATTCATAAAAATTAAGATTATTTGGAGTCAATTGAGTGAATAGGGTCGAAACTCTAATGAAAATAAGCCAAAAAAATCAAATTGCTACAGTAAATTACTACAATAATTAGCTACAGTGATTAGTTACAGTGATATGCTACAACACCTAGCACCGCAGCGCCCATAAATGAGCCCGCGGCCACTAAAACAGTCTCAGCACCTAGGATTCAGTGCCACGGCACAAAAATAGTGCTCTAAACAGTACTGCGTGAATATTATTTTGCTACAGTAACTGGTGAACAGTCGTCCTAACCTAACTTGTATTTAATGTTTAACTATAGTTTAAAGTTAAAACCTATAAATAGAATGCCAAAAACTCTAATTAAAAGGAGGGAGAGAAAAAAAAAAAGAAAAGAGGCAAAAAAAACTAAGAGAAAGAATTCAGAACACAAAATCAAAGATCAAAGCCAAAGATTGAAGAACCAAGATCACGATTCAAGCTTCAAGTCAAGATTGATCGAACAGCACATCAAAGAGTCACTTTGATTGGTTTTTCTTCTCTTTCTTTATCGTTATATTCTTGTTCTTGTTGATCTTTATGAATTGGTTAGATACTTTTGATTTTGTAATTGGCTAAAATATTCATCTAGGGTTAAACCATGTGAACCTAGTATGGATTTAAATTGTCTTAATTTTTAGTTTATGAACTTAATACATTCAATTGATTCATTCTATCTTCTGTTTTACTGCTTTCATTATACTTGATCAATATTTTGAATGATTAATAAACCATGATGAACTCGACAAAAGGATTCATGTGTTTAGCTTAGGATAGTTTGATGCATAATCATAGGGTATACCTAGGTGGCATGTATGATATAATTTAGACTTGATCTTGATGAATTACATTCTAATTTGATTACCATAGACATACAGGTGATTGTTAGAATGCGTAATATAGTCACTTGACTATTGACAGAGGCTTGTGATGAGATTAGTGTCTAAGTCAACAATTGGTATTAAAAGATTAACTAAGAGGTTAATAAATCCAATTAAATACTAGGAGATAAGTCAAAACCCTAGATTTAACTTTATTTGTGAATTTTACCTTTTACTTTTGTTTATATTGATTTAATTGATAAAATTAAATTAGTTAAATAAATTTCAAATTTTAGTTTTCTGAATAAAAGTTAAGTAGGTACAATTTCAGTACTTGATTTATACAATTAGATCGCATAGTCCTTATGGGATCGATACTTGGACTTAAAATCCTATATTACTTGTTACGATAGCGTGCGCTTGAGTTTAACTAATTCAATCACTAGGCTGTGAAGTTCTAATGTTTGCAGCTATTTTTCCTTTATTGTCATTTTTCCTTTTCTTGTTGGCAATATTCTTATTGGAAGAAGTTGTTAAATGAGTACTCTCTATATTTTCTTGTTTCAATCTCTCTTCCTCTTACATAGATTGACCAATGAACTTATTAAGAGTCCATTTCTCTTTTTGAGTATTATAACTAATCTTAAAAGAACTGTATTGTGCAGAAAGAGAGATTAAAATCAGGTGCATGGGAATGTCATCAGAAAACTCTAACTTTAGTGGTCTTAATCTTGTAACAAGATTAGACATTTCTATAATGTACTCCTTATGTTTCCTTTTCTTTTAAACCACGATTGAAATAAGCTTATACAAAATGGTGCTCGTTTTAACTGTTTCATTACCAGCAAATCAGTTTGCTATTTGGCTCATAAACTTTTTAGTATTTTCTTCTTCAGGCATTGCATCCTTAATGGTATCCAGAATAGAGTGCTTAATGATCATTAAACTTGTGCAGTTAGAACGCTCCCATTTTTCATAAAGTGCCCTTTCTTTAATAGTACTCCCATCATTAGGGGCAGGAAGTTCTTTCATCCATATTGCATAGTCTAGATCCATACACCCCAAGGACAATAGTAATGCACTCATTACGTTTCCTAAAGTTAGTATTGCTAAGCACTGAAATGTTGTTCAAGTTGGCAAATATAGAAGAAGCATTTACTGAATATAGAATAAACAAAAACTCACAATTAATAACCATGCCATTAAATCATGCATACATATACGCACATGACATAAGATATAATAAATTTGGCCATTATAAAATACCAAGAACACATTGAAATTTAATCTTTGAACAGAAATAATAATTTGTAAATAGTACTCTAAAAAATTGGTGAGTAAATATTGATAATTAATCCTGCCAATAATATATCTTTCTTTAGACCGACATATTATACGTATGAAAAATGCCAAAATTTATCACATATTTACTACCACACATGTTTATTATCTGGAAAAAAAATAATCTTCTTTTGGGTCAATTCTATTTTTTACAAAAATTTAAACACAATTATTTAGTTTCTTTAATAATATCCACATACTTCAAAATAAATAAATCTACATAAAAAATATCACTTTGGTGGTATTTTATTTCAATTTAATTTATTTTAAAATTCTAAATTTTAACTTGCAAGAAAAAAAAGAAAAGGTAAAATGATCAAAGTCAAAGTCAAAATCAAAGTTAACAGTTAAAGTCAAATCATATCAAAGTTAGGACAGGACTAGAGTAGATCGAAATCGAAGTTGTTGGGTTGGGTCAAGCCTAACATTTTCCAATTATTCAAACCCTAAACTTTATCCAATAGTCTAAACCTAAAAAAAAGCTCAGGCCCACCCTGACTCACTTTATTTGATCAAGAAAAATAACGTTTTAATCTCTTATTTTAGTAGTATATACCAACGTAGTCTATCATGTTTCAATAATTATAATATTAATCACTGCCATTAAAAATTTGCTATTAAATGTTTACCTTTTTGTTACTTTTACCGTAATACCCTTACTCAAATGTCCACAAATCATTTGACACATGTCATCACTTAATTAGTTAATGTTTTATTAAATATTTTTAAAATTAAATTAAAAAAACTGCCACCATAACCGAAAAATGGCGATCGGTCAGTCGCCGGTTGCCCTTTTATAGCAATATTTTGATTGTCAAATTTGTCAAATTTTACATCATTAAACTCTATTTTTCTGGATCTACACAATAGTGGAGTCTTTTTTGCCCAAACAAATTAGAAAAATGCCAAAAATAGTGGGAGAAGGGCATCCCATTTTGCACCGCTCCCACCTATGGAAACATCGGCTACCGATATATCCATAGATGGGGGTGGTGACTTCGTTTGACGGTGAGCGGCGGTGGCCGCCACCTGTCCCTCACCATTTTTTACTTTTATTTTGTATTTTTTGGCCCAAAAAAATTCACCATTGTGTAAATAAAAAATAAAGTTTAATAATGTAAAATTGGATAAATTGTATTATCAGAATGTTGCCGAAAAGAATGACCAACTGACCGATTGCCATTTTTCGGCGATGATGGCAGTTCTTTTTTAATTTTTTAATTTATTATCTATTTTATTTTATTTTAAAGAATATTTATTAAAATTTAAACCAATTATATGATGACACATATCATTTATAACTAATATAATTATAACACGTGTTTTTATTTATTAAATATATATTTATTAATTTAATTTTAAAATATTTATTCTTTTAAAAAATATATTTATTAAACATATAAACTAATTATATTGTAACACGTGTCATTTGTAACTAATCATATTATGACACGTGTCCTTTATTTATTAAATATATTTATTAATTTAATTTTGAAAAATATTTATTCATTAAAAAATATTTATTAAACATATAAATCAATTACACGATGACACATATCATTTGTAACTAATCATATTATGACACGTATCCTTTATTTATTAATTTACTTTTAAAAATATTTATTCTTTAAAAAATAAATATTATTAAACATAAAAACTAATTACACGATAACACATATCATTTATTTATTAAATATATATTTATTAATTTACTTTAAAAAATTTATTCTTTCAAAAAAAATATATTTATTACAAATATTAACCAATTACATGATTACACGTGTCAATATTAACTTATCATATAATAACACATCATTTTTTATTTTTGAAACTAACATTTGACAGTTTTATTTTTAAAATGACAAAATTATTATTTTATCCTTAAAGAGAACTCATTTAACAATAAATTTCTGACGATATGAATTAACGTGATAATTATTAAAATATGAAAGATTATATTGATATATACCCCTAAAATAAGGGACTAAAATATCATTTTTTTCCTTTGATCTATATGTTGGATTAAAAAAACTTTAGCCTATTTGAGTTTTTGTAAACTCTCAAAATTTGTGAATACTAACTATCTTACATGCACTATAATTAAAAATAAATTTTATTAAATTTGATATTAGCACTTTAAATTTAAACAAATTTCAATTTCTACCATTTTACCCTTTTTTAATTTAATATTTCAAATCCGTAAAAGAAAAACAAATTCCACAATTAAATATATTGATTGCACCGAAAATGCCTTCAACTCGGCATGTAAATATGCAATTTGCCGCATATCAATATAACAATATTTTATTCATTCAATGCAATCAATGCCCTTCTTTTTAATTATTAAAGCATGCAATTTGGCACATCTTTCATTCAATTTGGCACATACAAATTCAAAATTTGCAACTCTTTTTTTGTTTTAATTAGCCGTATTCTGAATCCATAAATATAACTGTTATGGAATTGATGCCATAATTGTTGTTCGGCAACAATAACAATCTACAAATATGTATATCAATTGTAGTTCGGCATATATATAATATATATGCAATCAATGCAACATATATAATCAATATATAAGTAATAGGATCATATACACTATTCAAATCTCATAATTTAATATTAAAAATTTTAGTTTTTTTGATGATTTAATACACGGTAACTCTAATACTACTTATTAGAGAAAAATGTTATTGGTGAAAAAATCATCATAATTAAAATCTCATGTGAAATCATTAAGAAGAATAAAATCAAAAGCGTAATTGAATTTATAAAAACACAAAAAATTGACGTTGATAATCTTTCACATCTAAACATTTTTCTTTTGAGAGAAAATTGTTGTTCACTCACTGATGAGACGTGAATGTATAATATATTAGGGTTTAAACTGAGGACCTCAACTTATTATTTATAGTATTTTATTTTATTTTGACTTATCATAAAAATAAAATAAAATTACTGGATCTCTACACATTAAAGCCCATATCGTATGAGATGCCTTAAAAAGTTCAATAACAAATAAAATTTATTTGATTATTGTTAATTAGTAACAAAATAAATAATCAATAATATACAATTAATTAATACATGTAAGCCCACTTTAATATAATTTTCAACACTTTTGACTGATAAAAATTTACACCCAATAACATTTTTACACATGGTATTGAGATGATACTACCTAACATAACACATCCCCTCTAATTTAAGTCACATTACAATTTTAGGTCAAAATACCATTTTGCTCTTTTCATCGTTTAAATTGACAAAAATTATCATTTGACAGGGATTTTTATATGTTTTTTGAAATTATTATTGTGGATAAGTCCCTTTTAAAAGAATTTGAGAGTCCAAGTGTTTTTTTTTCTTTTTTTCAATATTTTTTTGAAATTTATATTTACAAAATAAAAATTACAAAAAATATTAAGAATAGAAAGAAAATTCTTATACTAAAATCGGCCCAACTAGGTCACCACGCATCAGCCACTAACTACAAAAAGTTAGTGGCTGAGGTCATACGACCTAGGCATCTTTATAATAGATATGAATTATTTTCTACTAACTGGGAGTAATTGCTTGAATTTTGACTTGTTCGATATTGATAGAATTTTTGGATGGTTTTAAAACTAAGCTTAGAATTCATGTAATTAATATGGACTATGTTGTAAATTTTTAAGTTTATATTTTCATCATTTCATCTCATATATCTAATAGGGACTCTATTATACATTATTTTTAAGATTTAATTAATTTAATTAAATTTTATTTTTAATACTCGGTGAATTTTTGGTGAAATAAGTTGTAGGTTAATGTGTCAAAAATTGTAAAGCGAGTTAAATAATCTAATGGGTTGTTAACTGGCTATGATAATTAATGAATTAGGTGACTCGCCAACTTGATAATGAGCTATTTAATTAAAAAGGTTATGTTAGGTGACCTATTTAACAAATAAGTCGTGTTTGAGTTGTATGATTTTGATCTATTTATTATTATTATTTTATTGTTGTTTTTATTGGTAGTGTTGTTGTTTTTGTTTATTGTTTGTGATTTTGCTTAACACTAACTATATTATCAAATGAAATCACATTTTCATAAAACAAAATTATCAAATGAAATTACACTTACACCCTTGGAAATGGTGAAAGGAACACTAAAGCCCTTATAGTTTTTAAATTCCTCGCTCAATGCTGTTAGCTAGTCAAATCTATTAATTTGGACTATCTCAAAGGTAGTATAGTACTTTACATACCATCACTAACTAATGATGTCGCTGTCAATGACAATGGTGACTATGGCAATGGTAAATCATCCTAAAATTTGCACAATTAAACTCTAAAAATTTTCATCTATATAACAGTGAAATCTTTTTCAACAACCATATGCTTTAGAGAAAGTCCAAATCTGAGTAAAACCATAACTATTGCAACATCACTGTTAATGGTAGCACATAACCATATGTGACCATGTCAAATGAAAAGAGCACATGTTGAAGACATTGGTGGAAGTAACCATGATAATGTTATAGAGCTCCATACAATTTTAGCTGGATTTTGACCTCTTATGGTGCTCTATTACAAAAAAATGATTTATTTATCATAGATAAAAAGATTTGAAATGTAATTATTCAATAAGAGTTTGTTCGACCACTGTCGCCGGTTTTGGTACTGACTATGTTGACAGCCTGCTACCATTGATATGTTGGTGGTCGTCCATCAATTTTATTTCCTTTTTTCCTTTTTTATTTTGTTAATTTTATCTTTTAATTTTTATTTTATTGTAAACAAAATATTTATTTCATTTTAAATAAACCATTTTATTTATGAAATAATTTTTGTTTATTTAATTTTATAATTATTTTTTCTAATTGTTTAATTTTACAATTATTATGTAATGAGTGAAGCAAAATTTGCCACATGTTGAATTTATTTAACTCCATAAAGTGGTAATATAGTAATTATAACTTTTTCCGTCTAATTTAATAGAAAAGTTAATGGGTGAAAAGTTGGAGCAAAAGAAAGTTTAAGTGGATAATTCTATTAGTTTCTGGTGCCAACGACAGTGACAACCACCGACGATATGTTAGCGGCAGTCTATCAATTTTTACTTTTCTGTTTCTTTATTTCTTTTTTTTTTATTGTATCTCAACTTTTTAATTCTAACACTATTGATATGAATAACTATTTAACACGTGGTAATCATTGATTAATGACATATCAATTGAGATACAAAATTTATATTCTAATTTTTTTAAACATAGCATTACTCATTTTTATCAATATGGGTCCAAATCTCCCGTATAACCCAAATTATGCCCATTTAAAGTTATATAGTCTTACATAATTTTGTAAGCATTCACTTAATCTGAAATCACATCATATACTAGAATTATCGATGCAGCATTAGCTTCTGAACGATGTGACGTTCTCTCGTTCTCTTGTGTGTTTTCACTTGTCGAGTCTCTACATCTTCACTTCAGATCCTTTTCTCATTGGCTCAATTCTAACTCATTTTCTTTATGATTCTTAATTATTATTCTCATAAATCCTCTCCTTAATTCAAAATCATTTAAGAATTTTTCAAGATCTTTCATCTCTGCATCATCTTTCTTTCTTTCTCACATAGAGGTAACTTCGGTTAAGTCCTTCCATAGGACAAACTTAACCGAAGGTAGTGACTTAGTCAACATCAATGAAATTTTCAAACGACTAAATTTTTGTTAGACTAATCTTGCCACTTTAAACTATCTCTCTAATGAAAGGGAGCCGCACATCAATGTGTTTTAATCTCTTATGAAATACTTGATACTTGCTTAAGTGTATGGTACTCTGGCTATCGCAATATACATTAGTGTCAATGTCTTAAATACTGATGTGAATAATTCACTAAATATGTTCAATTATTAGTTATTGTACAATACTCATCGAATATTTCAATCCTTCTCTTGCTTTGTATAAGTTGTTTGCATTAGTGGCAGTGACAAGTGTGAATCACTTGTATCTTCAACCTTTTCTTTTGTCATAGACCTTTTGGAAATGCATTGTGCGCTACATAGACTAGAAAACACACACAAAGAAGAGATGAGAAAGCACGCATACTAAGTGTTTGAGGAGAAACTCTCTATACTACTGAAGAGATTACAAGCTATGAGATTGAATATACAACAATGGGTATCCCCTTTTTATACTGCTAGCTCTACACAATTAACAGCTATGATCTAAGATGCTATACAATAATCTAATGTGTATATATAAGATGTAATAATATGTCATAAAATATTCTTACATGCCATCACTTATGCTATAGAATATTTCCGTGCCAAAAAGAGATGTACAACCTTCATAAGTCATAGGCTTGGCGTGAATCTTCACCCATATCAGCGAGTCTTGTAGAAGCTCCAATCCACGAACCTCTCCATTGGACCATATTACCTCTAGAAAAATTTGTCGCGCACTAAATATTCGAGAAAATGCTTTAGAACACTTATAGCATAACACTTTACTTTCTAATTTTCGTTGCTCTATTAGTAGCAAAGGCCAGCAAGGCATTTGTAACTTCAAACATGCTTCATGACGCATGTGAGAATTGAGGCCTAAAATATATTAGGAGTCATCTCTGTTGTGCGCACTGTGAAATTGACTAGAGAGTAAAACATTTTAACACAAATTCATATGAAAAGTGTGATCTATTATTGGGATAATTACTAGGGGTGGGCAAAAAACCGAAAAACCGAACCGGACCCGAAAAACCGAACCGAATTGGTCGGTTCGGTTCGGTTTTTCTCTTGGTCGGTTCGGTTTTCGGTTTTTTATTTTAAAAACCGAAAAATTCGGTTCGGTTTTCGGTTCGGAAGGCCGAACCGAGAACCGAACCGAAAAAACCGAATTTAAAAAAAAAATTAAAAAATTAAAAAAAAAAATTAAAAAAAATTAAAAAAAAAATTTAAAAAAATTTAAAAAAATTAAAAAAAAATTAAAAAAATTATAAAACCGAACCGAACCGAACCGAACCGACCCAAACCGAACCGAAAAACCAAAACCCGAACCGAACCGAACCGAACCGGTTCGGTTCGGTTCGGTTTTTAATTTTTCGGTTCGGTTTTCGGTTTTATTTTTTAAAAACCGACCGGCTCGGTTCGGTTTTCGGTTCACACTAAAAACCGAACCGAACCGGATTTGCCCACCCCTAATAATTACTGTATCTAGTTTCCTCTATAAAAGGACGCACGCAAGGCATGAGTGGCCTAACTCAAATTTTACTAACAAAATTTAGAAGAAATAAGTCATAGCTGCAATAAACGTTCCTTGCATGAATGGAGGAGATAGAGAAACTAGCTATGCCAATAACTCCCTCCTTCAGGTCTCTTTATTTCAAATTCATATAATATCTTTCATTAACTAAATATAAATATGTATAATGGATTTTATCATTCAAATAAACAATGATTAACTGTTCTTATACTCCTTTTTTTTTTTCTTTAAATGTCATTTTTCTGAGAGAACAATAATCATGAAAGCAAGGCCACTCCTGACGAAAACTAACTATCGAAAAAACTTTCAGCACAAATGTCCCTAGTTGCTTAAGTGTTGCAGACTTAGGCTGCTCTTCAGGACCCAACACCCTCTTGTTCATTTCTGAATTCATAGAGATCATTCACGGAATGTGCCAACGACTGAACCTCAAATTACTAAAGTTTCAAGTTTTCCTGAATGATCTCCCAGGAAATGACTTCAACAACATATTCAAGTCTCCTCCTGCTTTCTATCAGCAGAGATGCCTTAAGGAAAAGGAATCTTGTTTCATAACAGGAGTGCCCGGTTCATTCTACGACAGACTCTTTCCAAGCAAGAGTGTTCATTTTATTCATTCTTCTTCCAGTCTTCGATGGCTCTCTCAGGTTAACATTTTGTCTTTTACATAATATAATTATATGCAGGGTGAGCATTGCTCAATTCTAACGATGATAAAAAAAAATGGTTATTAGGCTCCGGAATATCTTTGGAATAACTAGAGGAATATATATATGGCAAAGTCAAGCTGTCCTAGCGAATATAAAGCTTACTTGGAGCAATTTCAGAGAGATTTCTCGCACTTTTTAAGCTTACGTTCTTAAGAATTAGTTCGTGGAGGACACATGTTCCTTACTTTCATTGGCAGGAGCATCGCAGAACCTTGGAGCAAAGATTGCTGTTACATCTTCGAGCTAGTAAAAAAATCTCTCCTTGAATTGGTCGGCGAGGTTAACCTCAAACCTCTTGTTATAAACCATATATAAACTAATGATATATACTCATCACTCGGTATTTTCACGATATTTAAGGGCTCGTTGAAGAGGCTGATGGGGATTCATTCAATTTGCCTTATTATACACCATATAAGGATGAAGTAAGGCAAATTATTCTAAAGCAGGGATCTTTCAATCTCGATAATTTGGAGACTTTTGACGTCAATTGGGATCCTAGCGACGATGTGAGCAACAAAATGTTGCAAATTAGGTAAGAGTTGCTCTAGAGCCCATGCTAGCTAGTCATTTTGGAGACCTCATAATTGATCCTTTGTTTGCTAGATACCCAAATCACGTGGTTTAGCATCTGGGTGAGAAGAAGACCAAGTTCATCAATATAGTTATCTCCATAACAAAGAAGTAAATTAAGATTTAGGAAAACTTCACTATTTTCGTAGCAAAATAAAGTGCAATATGCATGGTCTGAATAAACTTCAGATATTGGAATAATATTGTAGTGGTCTCAAGTAATTAATACAGTATGGAAGTCTAATCCCATCTCCGATGAGGGATGAAAAATAATATATTCTTACTAGCTTACGAATATCCATAATAAAAATGAGTTTCCATGCTTTAGCTAACATCGGTTTCTCAAGGCCAAATAGAGAAGGGCAAAAGTGCGAAAGATTAGACTAAATATAGTTTGTTATATAGTATATATAAAAAAGAAAAAAGAAATGAGAGCAAATTACACCTAAAAAGATTGAGATCTGAACAACCTATATCAGATGAAATATTACTACCATGTTATTAATAGTACATCCATGATCTTATAACATTATAACACATGCACTATTATGTTTTGAAATTGATCAATTGATAATGATAATAGTGATAATGAGAATGAAAATTTTGTTGGATGGTCCCATTAGAACCTTCCTTTGTAAACCTCTCTCTAAGACTTCAAATTGGAAGCAATAAGTAGGATGATCACAAGATTTGTGGATGTGATTTAGAAGATTGAACTTTGAGGCAAAGCAAAATGCAACATAATTAGAGCTTGGATTTGTTCTAAAAATTTTCTTTTGAGAAATTGTAAGTTTATTCTTGAATTATCTTTATACTTTTTTAAATACCTCAATTAATTTATGTTGTTATAATATTTTAAATTACATTATTTATTAATTATATAATTTAACAGTATTATTTAATTAATTACAAACACAATAAATAATATTTTAAACTAAAAAAACTATAAGCGGGAATACATGCAATAATTATTACAAAAATTAAATAAATAATCTAATTAAATAATATAGTTAAATTAAACTAAATAAAATAGTATAAATAAATAATATAATATAATTAATTTAAATAATTAACAAATAAAATAATTTTAATAAATAAATACAAATTTAAATTTAAATAATTATAAGTATAGTTTTTAAATAAATAATATAAATTAATTATACTTTGAATTTTTTATTAAGTTAATTGTATCTATTAAAATTAATTAATAGGAAAGAGACAATTAAAAGTTTATTGGTTTGAAGAAGTTGATAATTGTCTAGTAGCTACAATTGCGTTGTGAATCTTAAAGATGTTGAATTGTTTAATCGTTAAAAGTAATGTTATAATTTTAAAATTTTAAATTGAGATGTTAAATAATCATTAGGTAATGAAACGGTATAAATTTTAAAATTACTTATTACATTATTTTAATATCAATAATTGCTTAACAATTAACACATCATTTAAAATTTAAAAAAAAAAGTTGAAATACTATTTAAAATATCTAGCATTATTATTAAATTAATAAGGGGGCAAATTGATTGATTAATTCATTAAATTAATCAATTGTCTAGTAGCTACAATTGTGCTTGGCCATCGGAGTTTCAAAGAAAAGTTTGAGAACATACTTGCATAATGATATTTTTTAGAACTTATTATAATTTTTTGTAATTATGTTATTATTAGTATATTTTTAGGTATTTGTCCCGTTACAGATAAGGCTCTAACTCTTTAGATATGGTTGACTCTTATAACCTACTAACTCTTAGCATTTATAATTCTCAACTCTGCTAACTCTTAACATTGATCTAAACTACTTTAGACTAGATATGAACTCTTTCAGATCATACAATGTTTGTAACATTAAAGTATTGTACCATATACGTATTTAATACTAGCAATTATATTCGAAATATATATTATATAAATATTAATAATTAATAATCATACAATATTAGAATAACAAGTAAATACTAGCTTCAGCACTTATGGATCATATATTGATAAAGTGCTTATGCAATTTTTTATACAGAATTCTAAGAAAGGTGAATTACTCACTCGCGTGAAATTATTCTTTCTAGAAAGTAGTGTCCTAAGACACCTCTAGAGAAAAAAATATGAGATGGGTTCCTCATGCCTCAGCAGTTGACAAGCTCATGTATACTATACTGTGTACAAGGCCTGACATTTATACAATGGGAATAGTCAGTCATTATCAATCCAACCCTAGATTGGCTCACTATATTGCGGTAAGCACATTCTCAAAGTAACTTCGAAAAATGAGAAACTATATGCTTATGTATTCATGTAGAGACCTGAACCCCTCTGCTTATACTAATTCTAATTTTCAATCAAGCAAAGACAGTTGAAAGTCGATGTTTGGGTCAATATTTACTCTTAATGGTGAAGCCATAGTCTGGAGAAGTATAAAATACTTTAGTAATCCTGATTCAACCATGAAGGCTGAATATATAGTAGCTTATGAAGAGCTAAAAAAGCAGTGTGACTTAGAAAGTTCTTCACTAATTTAGAAATTATTTTAGAAATGAACAAACCATTGACCCTCTAGTGTGACAATAGTGGGGCTATGGTGAATTCAAAGGAACCCAAAAGCTATAAGAGAGTAAAGTATATAAAGAGAAAGTATCAGCTGATCAAGAAAATTATGCATTGAAGTGATGTGACAATCATGAAGATAGTATTCAAAAATAATCTTGTAGACCCATTCACCAAAACATTACTAACTATGACGTTTAAGAGTCATATAAAGGGCATGAGTTTAAGAGACATGTCTCACCTACTTTAGGACAAGTAGAAGATTATTAAGGATGGTGTCCTAAAAGCATGTACTTTTACTGTTTTTATGACATAAATAAAGTTATAATTTTGTATTTGAAAAGTGTTCATAATTTTATGACATAAATATCAAAAAATTCCTTGTTTATTTATATGACTATAACTTTAGTATATAATTGTTATATATAATGGGATTAAGGTTATGGATAATAAATAAATAAGTTTGTAATAAATTAATTAAAGTTTGGGATCTTTAATTAAATAGTACTAGTGTGGTCCATATATATTGAGGATGTGGTGATTTCATCTGAATCACTAATGTAGTGATATTATGGTGGAGGCATTTTATATAATATGAATATATAGGACTAAACCAGACATAGTTTAAATTCTTACATAAAATATCATTGTTAATTAAGAATTCAAATAATGTCAACTAATGATCATATGCAGATCAACCTCAATCCTGAGTAATCATTATCCTGTTTGTATAATTATATCATTTGAAATACTCGTTACAGTTTATCTAAAGAATAAGATAAAAACTTGTATTTTTGTAGCATAGTGAGATACATGGTTGGGAATGTGATTTACAGATATAGAATCCATTTCTTCCTAACGGAAGTTAGAAAGAATATTTCTTTAAGGGTTAATTCCGAAACTAAATAGTAAGACCCCTCAATTTGTAATAATGTTACAAATTAACTGTTCACTAGTGAATTAATGGTACTTAAGGATAAAAAAATAAATAGATGGGTAATTGACCTAACTCTAATTGTGAACCATCTATAGAGAGTTGAATTGCATTAGTGATTAAATCAATGGACTGCTCTAAGTTTTTTGAGTAAATTGTATCTACAATTTTAAAAGTGCAATTCCAGGTTTTTAGTAGAATAATACTGGAATTAATAAATCAAATTAACTAATTAAAGAATTTATTTAATTATCTAAATTTTATTAAAGCTTAAAATTGTAGGTTCATAAGTCTTTAATACCCCTTCTTTAGTTATTACAATGAATAATTAAAATGAATTTTGTTATTGTATAAATTGCTTGTGTCTAGAAAATAGTTTTCAAAATACGCATGTTTTATATTTGGATAATATTAATTAATTAATATAGATAATATCTTATCTAAATATAATTAAATATTTCATTTAAGAAATTAAATAAATAAAATCTTAAGGGTAATTTTTATAATTATTAGAAATATTATATTTTAATTTTAGTGTTTTCCTTTTATTAAAATATTATTAGTCTTGAAAGTCTTATAATACTCAATTGTTATGTATTATATATTAATCATAAATAGTAGGACTGTGGTTTACATGTATTAAGTCTCTTTTTAAGATATAATTATTTAATTAATAAATTTTATTACTTAAAGTATTAAATTAAAATAATAATAATAATTTATTATTTTAAAGACATTATAAAAGGATAAAATTAGTCTAAAAATTAAATAATAGATACATATACATACATAAAAATAATAATCTCTCTCAAAATACGTATTTTTTAGAAGTATACTTTTTTTCTCACTATAATACATGAGACTTGGTTTGAATGTATATTTCTTAATTTTTTTTTTTAATATTAAATTTATATATTTATAAAATAAAAGATATTTTTATCAAATAAAAATAAATATTAAACAAATTTTATTTTGTATTGCGTGGCGTTGAATGTCTTAACAATAACAACCACAAAAACATAACAACTCATGCCATCATCAAGATAGACTTTTGGAACAATATTTTATCCTGCATAGCAAGAGCTACAAAATATGCTAAGTATACATGGCTTCAATGCCTTGATCAACATTGTTATTATTATTATTATTATTATTATTACTTCTGGATAACTCTCAGGGTTTACTCATTCTCACAATCTCTTAATGCTCTCTTGTTGAACTTTCACATTCGATTTAAATTCATTTGAGCCGGTGTTTGATGATTAGGATAGATGCTAAGAGGAACTGTCTAGCTAATTCTAAAAGAAATATTCTTCTATTTATACTGTGCCACTCACTAAATAATGCTTGTGAATAGTCCATAAAATTTTTATCGTACCATCAAGATTGCTTTTTAATAAAATTCTCTAACCTTCAATTGAATTTTATTATTTATGAAAATTATATTAAAGTGGGCTTATATATATATATATCAATTAATTATATATTATTAGTTATTTATTTTATTGTCAATTAAAAATAATTAAATAAAATTTGTTTATTATAAAAATTTTAAGACATCTCATATGACATAGGTTTTAATGTATAGAGACTCAATTATTTTATTTTATTTTTATGATGGATTAAAATAAAATAAAATACTATAAATAATAGGTTGAGGTCCCCAATTTAAATTTTAATGTATTATTTATTCACATCTCATTAGTGAGTAAACGATAATTTTCTCTCATAAAAAAAATATTTAGACGTGAAAAACTGTCAACTCTAATGTTTTTGCGTCTCTATAAATTCAAGTACGCTTTCGATTCTATTTTTTTTTTATGATTTAACATAAGATTATATTTTGGTGAATCTTTTATCAATTAAAATTTTTATCTAACAAATGATATTAGAATCACCTTATATTAAATCATTAAAAAATAAAATTTTATAACTATTTTTTATTTGATTAAAAATTTATCTCGTATCTGCATGTACTATTACATGTATCTTAGATTCAATATTTTTGAATCCATAATACAGACAAGTGTTATATATACACTATTAATGATGCATATGTTAAATTCAATTCCCTCTTATATTATAAATCTCTATGTGGCATGAAAGATTAATAATTAAAAAAAATGGATTCGACATTATGATTTGATATGTTTGGCATGGATCCAATTTTTTGGATTATGAATACGTAATAATAAATAAATAAAAAGAGGGAAGAAAATGTGCATTGAAATTTATAATTGTAAAATTTCTATTATTATAAGTTCTACTTAAAGACTCAATTGCGTTATTCCAATCCCGTGCTTTGATTCTGTTTATACTGTGCCACTCAGACGAAGACAGTTGAAAGTTATTCTGTTTATAGATCTCTATGCGGCATGAAAGATTAATAATAAAAAATAGAATGTCGACATTATGATTTGATGATTTGATATGTTTGGCATGGATTCAATTTTTGGATTATGAATACGTAATAATAAAAAGAAAGGAAAGAAAAGATGCATTGAAGGAGCCGAATTAAATGCATCCAATATATATAATTATTTAATCATAATGGCATCTTCGGCGTAATTAATATATTCAGTTTTAGATTTTTTAGATTTAAAATACTTATAAAAAAAAGATAAAAATTAAATTTTATTTAAAGTAAAATTGATAATGTCAAATTTGATGAAAAATTTTTATAATTATAATACAAATAAGATAGTTAATATCCATAAATTTTAAAAATTTATAATGCAGTTTTATAAAGCTCATAAGAATTTTATTGGATCCAAATTTTATATATCCAATATATTGACTAAATCAAGTGAGTTAGGATGTATCTAAGCTCATTTTAAGTTTAGGCTATTGAATAAAGTTTAGGGTTTCGATAATTAGGAATGATCAGGCTTAACCCAATCCAACTACTTCAATCCCGACCCACACCTAACTTTGACATTATTTGACTTTGATCATTTTACTTTCTCTCTTTTCTTACAAACTAAAATTCAGTATTTTAAAATAAATTAAATTGAAATAAAATGTCATTAAAGTGACCTCTTTTATGTAGATTTATTTATTTTAAAATATGTGGATATTATTAAAAAATTAAATAATTATATTTAAATCGATACGAAAAATAATTAGCTTAACAATTTTTTTTTTTTGGCAAATAATAAACATATGTGACAATAAATATATGATAAACTTTAACATTTTTCATTCGTATAATATATTGATTCAAAGAAATGCATATTATTGTCATGATTTATTATCAATATTTACTGACCAATTTTTTAAAGTGCCGTTTACAAATTATTATACCTGTCCAAATATTAAATAGCAATGTTGTTCTTGGTATCGTATAATGGCCCAATTTATTATATCTTATATCATGTCTGTATATATATGCATGATTAAATGGCATGATTATTAATTGTGATTTTTTTTTGTTCTATACAGTAAATACTTATTATATATCTACTAACTTGAATAACATTTCAGTGATAAAGGCATTAACTTCAAGGAAATAGAAGGAGCACATTACCATTGTGCTTAGGTGTATGAATCTAGACTATACAATCTAGATAGAAGAACTTACTGCACCTAATGATGACAGTACTATTGAACAAATAGAACTTAATGAAAAATAAGAACACTTTAACCGCATAAGTCTGATGATCATGAACTACTAAATTTCGGATACCATTAGGAGTGCAATACTTGAAGAAGAAAATGCTAAAAAGTTCTTAAATCAAATAGCAGACCGGTTTGGTAGTAGTAAGAAGGTCGAAATGAGCATCATTTTGTCTAAGCTCATTTCACTGCGGTATAAAGGCAAATGAAACATAAATGAGTACATTATAAAAATGTCTAATCTTGTTACAAGATTAAGGGCACTAAAGATGCAGTTGTCATATGACATTCTCGTGCACCTGGTCTTAATCTCTCATCTTACATAATGCAGTTCTTTTAAGATCAGTTATTACACTCAAAATGAGAAATTGACTCTCAAAGAGCTCATTGCTCAACGTGTGCAAGAGGAAGAGAAATTGAAACAAGAAAAGAGAGTGAGTGTTCATTTGGCAATTTCTTCTAATGACAATGCTGCTAGTAAGAAAACGAAATGGAATAATAAAGGGAAAAGAGCTGCAGACTTTAGAACTTCAGAGCCTAAGGTGTAAAAGCAACAAAATGATGAAATCACCTATTACTTTAGCAAGAAAGTTAGATATATGAAGAATGATTGTTCTAAGTATGTAAAATGGCTTGCTAAAAAAGGTAAACTTTTCAACTTTGTTTGTTCAGAAGTTAATTTGGCTTTAGTACCAAGTCACATTTGGTAGATAGATACGGGTGCAATTACACACATAAGTGTGATTATATAAGATTATCTAATGAGTTGACCGTTACCTAATGCTAAAAGATTTATCTATATAATAACGTCAACAAGGCTTCTGTTGAGGCAATTGAATTTTTTACATTACAACTATAATCTGGTTATTATTTAGATTTTCATTAGACATTTATATACTCATTTAAACAAAATTTAGTTTTTATTTTTTGTTTGGACAAAATTCAGTTAC
This sequence comes from Ailanthus altissimus, assembly GCA_946807835.1. Lineage (NCBI taxonomy): Eukaryota > Viridiplantae > Streptophyta > Magnoliopsida > Sapindales > Simaroubaceae > Ailanthus > Ailanthus altissimus. The sequence goes on from OX327709.1 coordinate 2,382,970, forward strand.
TCTTTTTCTTTTGAAAATGAAAAGTTTAGTCTCATTCGGAATTCAAATATTATTGGTACCAGTTCTTTAATTGATAATCTATATCAATTAAATCTCCATATCTTATAAATTAATAAAACCTTGTATACAAGCAATTATGGCATTAAGAGCAAATTTTTAATGAGAATTCTTACATGATATGGCATAAGCGTTTAGGACCAAAAAAAAAAAAAAAGAATCCATCCAAAAGCTTATGTCAGAAAAAATTCTGAATTCCCTTTATTTTTCAGATTTTAAAAAATGTATTGAATGCATTAAGGGAAAATAAACAAATGTTAGAAAAGTTGGTGCTAACAAGAGTTCAAACGTCTTAGAATTAATTCATACTAATATTTATGGTTCATTCCCAACGGCCTCTTGAAACAGTCAACAATATTTTACTACTTACATAGACGATTGTCTCATTATAAGTATCTATACTTGATTCATGAAAAGTCTAAATCATTTGATGTTTTGAAGACCTTTAAAGCTGAAGTTAAAAATCAACTTGGCGAGAAAACTAAAGTCGTTAAATATGACCTTAATAGTGAGTTTTATGGTAGATATGATAGATCAGATGACTAACATCCAGGCTCTTTTGCGAGATATTTGCAAGAATGTGGCATTATTCGTCAAGATACTATGTCGAGGACTCCAAGTCAAAATGTAGTAGCTAAGAGAAAAAATCAAACTCTAAAGGATATAGTTAGAAGTATGATAAATTATTCTTCTTTACCAGAATCTCTTTGGAGTGAAGTCTTAAAGGCTGTAGTATATATCCTTAATCAATTTCTAAGTAAAGTAGTAGCTAAAATCACATATGAGCTATGGACTAGAAAAAAAAAGCCTAGTATTAGGCATTTGCATGTTTGGGATTGTCAAGATAAGGCTATGCCATATAGGCCTAACAAAAGAAAGTTGGGCTTAAGAACAATATGCTGCTACTTTATTGGATATTCGAACAGATCGAAGGGTTTTAAGTTTTATAATCCCTCAAGCAGATTCTATTTTCAGATATGAAATGCTAAATTCATTAAGGATATTGAATATAGTGGGAGTACTAAACTCATAAACATTGTCTTAGAAGATGAATATGTTACTATTTTTAATATTGAAATTGATAATAACCAAGAAATTGCACAAGTCATTATGCAAAATGTAAATACAAATAATCAAGATGTTCCTAAGATACCTCATGATAATATTAAAGAATCTACCTCTACTCATATAGAAAAGCAACAATAATCTCAATTAGAAGTGTCATTAAAGAGATCTACTAGGGAGAGAAAATCAATAATTTCATATAATTATACCGTTTATCTCCAAGAACATAAGTTTGATATAGGACTGAAAGATGATCCAATAAATTTTAGTCAAGTCAAACAAAGTGGAACTCCAAAAAATGGATAGATTCTATGAAAGATGAGATGAAATCAATGCAAGATAAAGACATTTGGGATCTTATCGAATTGCCTAAAAAAGTGGAATAGATTGATTATAAATTGATTTTTAAAACTAAACAAGATTCGAAAGGTAATGTTGAAGATATTAGGCACGTCTAGTCGCAAAAGTTTTCACTAAAAAAGAAGGTATTGGTTATAAAGAACTTTCTCTCCAGTTTCATCAAAAGACTCTTTTAGAATTATTATGGCACTTATAGCTCACTATGATATAAAGCTACATCAGATGGATATAAAGACTGCGTTTTTTAATGGCAATATTAAAAAAACTATATACATGTAACTAAAGAACTTTGAATCTAAAGATTCAAAACATTTGGTGTAAAAATTAAAGAAATCCATCTATGGTTTAAAATAAGCATCCCGTTAATGGTATTAGAAATTTAATCAAGTTATTAGCTCCTTTTGTTTTAAGGAAAACACCATTGATCAATGCATTTATCACAAGATTAGTGGGAGCAAATTTATTCTCTTTGTCTTATATGTGAATGACATTCTACTAGTAAGCAGCGATATAGGCTTGGTATATGAAACCAAGAGATTTCTTTAAATAATTTTGAAATGAAAGATCTTGGGGATGCCTCTTTTATGTTAGGCATACAGATTCATTGAGATTGCTATCATAGTATACTTGGCTTATCACAAAAAGTATTTATCGATAAGGTGCCTAGTAGATTTGACATAAAGAATTGTCCGTCAAAAGACACACTCATTGCTAAAGGTGATAAATTTAGTCTACTTGATTGTCTAAGAAATGGGATTGAGAAGAAATAGATGGAGAACATCATTTATGCATCAACAGTAGAAAGCCTCATGTATGTGCAAGTTTGTACATTTTTGAATATTGCGTATGCAATTGGAATGCTTGACAGATATCTAAGTAACCCAGAAATGGATCACTAGAGAGCTATTAAAAGGGTTATACGATATCTACAAAGAATCAAAGATTACATGCTCACATATCAAAAATCTGATCATTTAGAGATCATTGGGTATTCAGACTCCAATTTTGTTGGTTGCCTCAATAGTAAAAGTTCTACTTTTGATTATGTTTTCATATTGGCTAGATGAGCTATGTCATGGAAGAATGTCAAGCAGTCACTTATAACTTCATCCACCATAGAAGCTGAATTTGTAGTTTGCTATCAAGCATCAAACCAAGCAATATGGCTGCAAAATTTTATCACTGGACTACAAAATGGCGATGGCATTAAGAGACCATTGAGAATAAATTATAATAATAAAATAGCTGAGTTATATTATAATAACAATAGAAGCTCGTCAAAATTGAAGCATATTGACATCAAATTTCTTATTATTAAAGAAAGAGTTCAAAGTCTTCAAGTGTAAATTAAACATATCAATATAAACTTAATGATTGCAGATCCGCTTACGAATGGTGTACTACCTAAGGTATTTCATGAGCATGTAGCTCGTATGGATGTGGTTCATCCTAATGATATGCTTTTATAATGAAAGTTTATTTCTTAATGTTCAATTAAAGTTAATGTATTTTCTTATCTGACTAAAGCATTGTTCTTTGTTTATTTTTTGAAAATTGTGAAATAAAGTTATATTCTTTTAGTTGCGGTTGTACTTAAAGTTTTGAAAGTATATTATTGAACTCTTTTGAGTTATAAAGTATGACCAATTAGAAATATGTATGTTACGAGATCACATTGCATGAAATTTTCATGTTACACATCTATTATTGATCTATGTTATTGATATATGTGACCATTGATGTGTCTAGTTATAGAAGCGATAATGAAGATCGTTTTATTCCTATATCAGTATAATTGATGGACCAGATTCATTAGAGATGTCTTTTATTAAAATAGCAAATATTGAACTCAAAAAGTTATTTAATAATGTATAACTATAAAGTGACATATGTGACCCAAGTGAGAGATTGTTGAGAATTATATTAAAGTGAGCCTAAATAAATTAATTAATTGCCCATTAAAAATGATAAAATAAAATTTATTTATTATTGAGTTTTTAGGACATCTCATATGACATGAACTTCAATGAGTAAAAGTCCAATTATTTTATTTTATTTTCATGATAGGTTAAAATAAAATAAAATACTATAAATAATAGGTTAAAATTCTCAATATAAACTCTAACGTATTATTCATTCACATTTCATCAGTGAATGAACAACAATTTTCTCTCATAAGAAAAAAAACTTAAATATGAAAAGTTATCAACCTTAATTTTTTTACATCTTTATAAATTTAAATACACTTTCAATTCTATTATTAATTAACATGATATTCTGTTTTAATGAATCTTTTTTCACCGATTGTTTTGGTGAATTTTTTTTCACCCATTCATATCTATCATCAATAACTAGGTCGAAGTCTCTTGGTGATCATGTGACAATATATATATATATATATATATAATCATATCCTATATATATACAATCATATCCATCATCAATGACTAAGTCGAAGTCTCTTGGTAATCATGTGACAATATATATATATATATATATATATATATATATAATCATGAATTATATTGGTGGAGGCAATATTTTATTTGATGGGGAAATTTAGTGATATGATCATTAAATCTTTTCAGCAATAATGCCCATTTTTCACTTTCATACATGTACGTGGGTAAGCTTTAAACATATATATAAATTCAACGTTTAAGTTGTGGGTATCAGTTAATTCGACTGATAAATTTTTTTATTATAATACAAGAGATTTAAAGAATGCTCGTATATATATATACAAACATCTCCCTTGCTTTTCTACATAATATAGCTTGCTTTGTGAATTGTAGTGTCTCGAAGCATGATACCTAGTGATATTGTTGTGCCGAAACAGACACTTAAAAATATTCAGAACGGTATTTACATTCAACTTAGAGTATGTTTCGAAACTATTATGCTAAAGACATAACTCTTAAATTTCGAAAATTTAAATACACATCTCGTTAATTGAGAAAACTATTAGCATCTCCAGATAAGAGGTCTTGGATCAGAGATGGAGGAGTATTCCCACTACAAAGAAGCATCACACTAAAGCCCCAAATTACCTTTTGGACGCGAAATACTTAATTTAGTAAAAAGAACAAGAAAATTGTATCTCAATAACTTTCAACTAATTATAAAGAGTCTACTTGGAACTGCAAAATGTTGTATTCACTTGTATTAAATTAACAATATGCTCTCACTTCTCTAAATTTGATCTTTATGATCAGATACAACTGTCTCCAATATTTTCTTCCTATTCTCAAATTCCTTATCCCACAAAATTGCATACTAACCAAGAACTATCGATAACGTGCCCACAACGATGGAACAAGAAGTCCAAAAACAAAATGCAGAAATTAGTTAAAATTTTTTAGAAAATAATAAATATTATTCATTTTTCTTTCTTTAAAAGAAATTGTAATTTTGATCTCGTGATTCCAATTTTTATAATAATGAATTCAAATACATACTCTCCCAGGTGCAATTCTTCTCCCAGAATAAGCAAGCTCGTGATAGCTACAATTACTGTTGCCAAAGGTCTAAATGCTGTCATGAAAACTGGACCCTTTTCTCTTATTACCAATGTTTGAGAATATACTGTGATCCCAGGTTACAATTCCCTGTTAATAAATAAAACAATGTTTCATTTTTCTAAATAAATAAATAACAATTATATTACTTGAAATGTATCGAGAATCAAACGAAAAATAGTTTTTTTTTTTTGTTAAAAGGTATATTCGGAAATTTATATTTTTAAAGGTTTGTTTGTATTAAAAAATTTGTGATTCAACAATTTTGGTTGGATAAGAATTGAGATGAATACCAAATTGAAGAGTTACAAGAAGTTTAGAACGTGTGGGATACATATGAAGAAGTCTAAAACGTGTGGGACACGAAAAGGGAAGTGAAACGAGACTCAAAGACGTGAAGCAAACAAGAAAATGCGAGATAGGTGTACAGGACTGAGCGCCGCGGCGGCCAGGATAGCAACCCAGCGCCGCAGCGCCCAGGGACGAGCGCCACGGCGCCAGACACGTCAAAAGTTTATTTTTAATTCGGATTTCTAGTTTTGGGAAATTTTGAACTTCCAAAACAATTGGACTCTTACTCCAACAAGAAATAGGGTTAGTAGACACGAAATACACCCTATATAAACACTTGTAAACCCTTAATTTCAGATTAAGCATTAAGAGAGATTCTAAGAGAGGGGAAGAACTGGGTAGACACTAAGTACTTGTGTGCGCTAGAGTGAAACCGTTGTTTGGGTGATCATTGTTCGTGATAGAGTAAGGGTTCACTAAACGTTTAGGTCATTTTGAGAGTTCTTCATTTGAGTTTTTCTTATAAAATCTCTAGGGAGTCATAATAAGAGAGGTTAGGATCCTTGAATCTACCGTAGACGTAGGCAATTGGTTGAATCACGTAAGATTGTGTTGTACTCTTTTATTTTCTGCTTTGGATTTTTGTTGTTTTTGTTTAATTAACAGGTTATTCCGCTGTGCAAAAAGATTAGGGTTTTAGGCTGAATCTTAAATTCTTTACTTTAACATAACGTCGAGAGGGAGAATAATAATTCCTCCCTCAATAATTTGATAATATATTGTCATCACTTTGAGGGCACAATTCCTATTGCGGTGCCGAAACATTTTGCTTACTTTTAGCTTAAGAAATAACTATGAAGTAAATTAGTTTAACTTTTAAAGCATAATTTTTAAGGTGGATCACCTGTTTGTATCTTGCCCTACTGCCCATTCCCTTTGGATTGATTAGCTAATAATTTTTGGACTCTTCTTTCACATGTCTCAATAGTTTTAGATTTATGGGAAGCTATCTCTTCCAAGTCGTTCAACCCTCAACCTTATAATATTTGTCTATTGGCCGTTGCTCAACTTTTTTTTATTATTATGATGATTTGGCAATGTAGAAATCGGCTAAGGTTTGACAGTGTTGTGACGGGTTTGAATGGAATTAAAGCGGACTGTTTTACTCACATTCAATATTTTATTGAGTTCTGTTCTGGGTTTATTTCCTATGGTGAGGATCGTTTTATTTTAGTAGCCTTGGGTGTTTGTTCGAGGCTTGGTTATGCCCTCAAAATTTTTGTTCCCTTCAACGAAATTCCCTCTAAGAAAATGGATTCAGATAAATACTGATCGGTTTTCAAAGGGTAATTCCAAGCTGAGTAGTTTGTAGGAGTGTGTTTCGAGATAGGATAAATTCTTTTTTAAGAGGCTTTTCTTGTTCTTTGGATGTGAAGACTACATTTTAAATTGAAATAGTGGGTGCAATTTTAACTATTGAAATAGCTTAATTATGCCTGTGTTTAGCATAGATTAATTCTAGAATGTGATTCTTCACTAGTGATCCACTTCCTTTCTAACTCAAAGTTGAATCTTCTTTGGCTTACAATTTTCCGGTTCCATTAAACCCATTACCCTCAAAATCACAATAACACCCTCACATTTTCTCTTATAAGCTATGCAGAGAATATTATTGCATGCAAATGCAAATTCAAACGCAAATTCAAACTCAATATCTGTAAATAGTTATCATCAAACCATGAATATCAACATATAACAACCATCAACATACATCAATTCTCATAACCATATTCAAACCCATTAAATAAATTAAACCTAAATTCCGTTAAACAATTTTAATCGAAAACCCATGAATAAATTAAACCTAAACCCAAGTATTAAAACTAAACACGCATTTAAAAAAGCCTTAACCCCTGTATACATAATAATAAAAATTAAATGGAACTTCATTAAATTGACCACAAAATAATCACATTTATGGAAAAAGTAAGATCAAAATTCTAATTTCGACTACATGCAAATAAATTTTTTTTAAAAAAAGATCAAGAGAGAGTTTTCACAAAAATGCTCATTTTATATGAAATTCCAATGATTTCCAGCGATCCCACACCACGCTTCGTCGTCATACGATGTTTTTTTCTTTTTTTTCTTTGAGCAATCGTCATACTATGTTTTTGATTGTTCTAAAACTCAAAATGCAATATTATATTGGCTTTAGGATTTTTTTTATCGAAGTGTTTTATGTTTACATCGCATAAAAATGGAGAATATGAACTAGTCTTCTTCTTTTTTCGATAGAAAAAAATTTACATCCAATAACATTTTTACACATGGCATTGAGATGATACCACTTAACATAACACATCTCCTTTAATTTAAGTCGCATTACAATTTTAGATAAAAATATTATTTTACTCTTTTTATTATTTAAACTGACAAAATTAGTCATTTGACAGGGATTTTATATTCTTTTGAAACTGTTAGAGTGGATAAGTCCCTTTTAAAATAATTTTGAAATTTAAATGTCTTTTTATTAAAATTTATATTTACAAATTAGAAAGTGTAAAAAATATTAAGAATAAAAAGAAATTCCTTAAATTGAGATCGGGCCAATTAGGACACTAAGCCTTAACCACGAACTACAAAAAAGTAATAGTTGAGGCCATACGACCTAAGCATTTTTATAATAGAAATGAATTCATTTCCGCTAGTTGGGAGCAATTACTTGAATTTTGTCTTGTTCGATATTGATGGAATTTTTGGATATTTTTAAGACTAAGTTTGGAATTCATGTAATTATTATGGACTATATTGTAAATCTCTAAGTTTAGATTTATTTCATTATTTCATCTCAGATATCTAATAGGGACTCTATTGTACATTGTTTTCTTTAATTAATTAGTTTCATTAAATTTTATTTTTAATATTTGGTGAATATGGGTGAAATAGGTTGTAGGTTAACAGGTCAAAAATTATTAAGCAGGTTAAATGGTTTAATGGGTTGCTTACTAGTTATGGGAATTAATGAATTAGGTGACTTTTGCCAATTTCATAATGACTTATTTAATATAGAGTAATGTTATATTTTTTAATTTATATTTTAAATTATATTTTAAAAAGTGATGTATTAAATAAATATTAAATAATAAAATAATATAAATTTTAAAATTATTTATTACACTTAATATTTACTTGATACATTATTTTTTAAAATATATATTGAGATATAATTTAAAAAATGTGACATTACTTTTTAATAAAATAGTTGTGTTAGTGACTTATTTAATAAATAGGTCGTATTTCAGTTCCATAATTTTGACCCCATTTATTGTTGTTGTTGTTCGTGATTTTGCTTAATACTAATTATATTATCAAACGTAATTATATTATTAAATGAAATTACACTTACACACCTGAAAATGGCTAAAGAAATACTTAGACCTTTATAGTTTTTAATTCCTCGCTCAAAATTATCAGTCAAATCTATCAATTTGGATGGTCTTAGAGGTAGTATAGTACTTTACATCCAAAAGGACACGTGACATATCTTATAAGTTGGAGACACGTGCCGTAATCCGGTAAGTTTCACATTTTAATTTAATAAATAAAAATAAGAGTAAAATAACCACCACCACTCACCGATGATGTCGCTATCGGTGATAGCGGTGATTATGGAAAAAATGCAAATCATCCCAAAATTTATATTATCGAACTTCAAAATTTTTTGATCGAATTCTTTTTTAGCAGCCATATATTAGAGGAAATTCAAATTCCGACTAAAACCATAATTGTCACTACAACATTATTGTTAAATGGTAGTGCGTTACCATGTGCGATCATCTCAAATGGAAAGAGCACACAATGACAACAATATTATAGAGCTCAATGCAATTTTAGTTGAATTTAAATATCTTTTGATGCTATATTACAAAAAATAGTTTATCTATCGTAGATAAAAAGATTTGAAGTATAATAGTGTCAATAAAAGTTTTTTTTTGCCATTGTCGCCAATTCTAGTGTTGACCATGTTAACAACCACCAATGATATGTTGGTGGTCATCCATCAGTTTCTATTTCCTTGTTTCATTTTTGTTAAATAATTTTATCCTTTTAATTTTATTTTATTTTAAACAAAATATTTATTTTATTATAAATAAACCATTTTATTTATGAAATATTTTTTATTTATTTAATTTTATAATTTTTTTGAAATATTTAATTTTACAATTATTATATAATGAGTGAAGCAAAATTTGCCACGTGTTAAATTTATTTAACTGCAAAAGTGGTAATTTAATAATTATAATTTTTACCATCAAATTTAATAGAAAAATTAATGGGTGAAAAGTTTGAGAATGAAAGCTTGAATGGATAATTCCATTAGTTTCTTGTGTTGATAATAGTAATAGCCATCGATGATATGTTAGTGGTCATCCATCAGTTTTTAATTCCCTGTTTTCTTATTTCTTTATTATTATTATTACTATTATTATTATATCTCAATTTTACAAATTTAATATTATTGATATTTATAATTATTTGATACGTAATAGTCATTAATTAATAATATATTAGTTGAAATATAAAATTTGTATTATAATTTTATAAACATAGCAGTACTCATTATTATCAATAAAGATCCAATTCTCCCGCATAACCCTGGTTACACATTTGAAGTTATAAGTCGAAATATTGTTTCTTATCTAAGTCATTTATATTGATACTATAGATATTCGTCACAGGAAATTTGCTTATGTACATGCTATGTGTTATCATTTGAAAGGACTCGACGAAAATATTGATGTAAATGAGTTTATATATATTAATTAATTATATATTATTGGTTATTTATTTTATTATTTATTAAAAATAATTAAATAAAATTTATTTATTATTGAATTTTTTAGAATTTCTAATATGGTATGAATTTTAATGTATAAAGACTTAATTATTTTATTTTATTTTTTTGATGAACTAAAATAAAATAAAATATTATAAATAATAAGTTGAGGTCCCCGTCTAAACATTAATATAATATTCATTCACATCACATTTATAAGTGAACAATAATTTTCTCTCAAAAAGAAAAAATTTAGACGTGAAAAATTATCAACTTCAATTTTTTGCATCTCCATAGATTCAAGTATACTTTCAAATTTATTCTTTTTGATAATTTAACATGAGTTCTTGATTATGATGATTTTTTCATCAATTAAAATTTTTTCTTAACAAATGGTATCAAAACCACCTCACATCGTGTTGAATCATTGAGATATAAAATTTTCAATACTAAATTATGGAAATTGAATTGTGCATATAGTCGTATTACATATATATTGAATCATTGAGATATAAAATTTTTAATACTAAATTATGGAAATTGAATTGTGCATATAGTCGTATTACATATATATATATATATATATATATATATATAGAGAGAGAGAGAGAGAGAGAGAGAGAGAGAGAGAGAGAGAGAGAGAGAAATTATAAATTTACTAGACAGTAATATATAATAATATTATTCACCTTATAATAAATTACGTAACCCTCTAAATTATTTATATATATTTCCAACATCGGTTAGTCTATACATATTTATGGATTGTTGTTGTTGCCGAACAACAATTATGATATCTGGATTCAATTTTGAAATATATATACATACAGCACGTAATAATGGTTGCCGAATATTAATTTTTTATTATTATTTCATTATTGCATGGAATTGTATTATTATTTAATATGCATTGATTGAATGGAAATTATATAAATACCGAATGGAATGCATCTTTGGCTAATACAATATATTGATTGCGTCTTTTAAATTCAACCATGCAGTAATCTACATATTGTTCGCAAATTCAGCTTGCTCTCCATGCGTTAATTCCAAGGATTCAGATTAATTCTGAAATTTAAAAATATTAAAAAGGGGAAAAAGGGGCGAAGTTAAATTTGTTTAAATTTAAAGTGATAATATCAAAATTGATAAAAACAATTCTTAACTACGAGGTATGTCATGTAATTAATTTTTATAAATTTGGACAATTTATCATATCAATTTCATAAAGTTTATAAGGACTCAAACCCTAAATTTTCTTAACTAAACATATAAATTAAATCAATTGAGATAGAATGGGCCTAAACTCATTGTTGAGTTTAAACTATTAAATAAAATTTAAAATTTAAAATTTAAATAATTAAGAAGGATTATGCTTGACGCGACCTAATTACTAGAGTAAAACATTTTAACAAAAATCCATATGAAAAGTGTGATCTGCTATTGGTGTAATTGCTGTATCTAGTTTCCTCTATAAAAGGACGCACGCAAGGCATGAGTCGCTTAACTCAAATTTTACTAACAAAATTTAGAAGAAATAAGTCATGGCTGCAATAAAAGTTCCTTGCATGAATGGAGGAGATGGAGAAACTAGCTATGCCAATAACTCCCTCCTTCAGGTCTCTTTATTTCAAATTCATATACTTGCTTTCATTAACTAAATATAAATATATATAATTGATTTTATCATTAAAATAAACAATGATTAACTGTTCTTATACTCCTTTTTTTCTTTGAATGTCATTTTTCTCAGAGAACAATAATCATGAAAGCAAGGCCACTCCTGACGGAAACTATCGAAAAAAATTTCAACACAAATTTCCCTAGTTGCTTAAGTGTTGCAGACTTGGGCTGCTCTTCAGGACCCAACACCCTCTTGTTCATTTCTGAATTCATAGAGATCATTCACGGAATGTGCCAACGACTGAACCTCAAATCACCAGAGTTTCAAGTGTTCCTGAATGATCTCCCAGGAAATGACTTCAATGGCATATTCAAGTCTCTTCCTGCTTTCTATCAGCAGAGGTGCCTCGAGGAAAAGGAATCTTGTTTCATAATAGGAGTGCCTGGTTCCTTCTACGACAGGCTCTTCCCAAGCAAGAGTGTTCATTTTATACATTCTTCTTCCAGCCTTCAATGGCTCTCTCAGGTTAACATTTTTTCTTTTACATAATATAATTATATGCAGGCTGAGCATTGCTCAATTCTAACGATGATCAAAAATGATTATTAGGCTCCGGAAAATCTCTGGAATAACAAGAGGAATATATATATGGCAAAGTCAAGCTGTCCTGGTGTATATAAAGCTTACTTGGAGCAATTTCAGAGAGATTTCTCGCACTTTCTAAGCTTACGTTCTCAAGAATTAGTTTGTGGAGGACGCATGTTCCTTACTTTCATTGGCAGGAGCATCGCAGAACCTTGGAGCAAAGATTGCTGTTACATCTTCGAGCTACTGACAAAATCTCTTCTCGAATTGGTCGACGAGGTTAACCTCAAACCTCTTGTTATACACCAAATATAAACTCGTGATATATACTCATCACTCGGTATTTTCTTGATATTTAGGGGCTCGTTGAAGAGGCTGATGTGGATTTATTCAATTTGCCTTATTATACACCATATAAGGATGAAGTAAGGCAAATTATTCTAAAGCAGGGATCTTTCAATCTCAATAATTTGGAGACTTTTGACGTTAATTGGGATCCTAGCGACGATGTGAGCAACAAAATGTTTGTTTTTGACAAGTACCAAAGTGGACAAAATGTTGCAAATTACGTAAGAGCTGCTCTAGAGCCCATGTTAGCTAGTCATTTTGGAGACCTCATAACTGATCCTTTATTTGCTAGATATGCAAATCACGTGGCTGAGCATTTGGGTGTGGAGAAGACTAAGTTCATCAATATAGTTATCTCCATAACAAAGAAGTAAATTAGGATTTAGGAAAACTTTACTATTTTCGTAGCAAAATAAAGTGCAATATGCATTGTCTGAATAAAATTCAAATATTGGAATAATATTGTAATGGTCTCAAGTGATTAATATTGTATGGAAGTCTAATCCCATCTCTGATGAGGGATGAAAAATAAAATATCCTTATTAGTTTACGAATATCCACAATAAAAATGAGTTTCCAAGCTGAGAAGGGCAAAAGTGCGAATGATTTAGACTAAAGATAGTTTGCTATATAGTATAAGAAATAAATGAGAGCAAATTACACCTAACAAGATTGAGATCTGAACAATCTATCAGATGAAATATTACTACCATGTTATTAGCAGTACAACCATGATCTTATAAAATTATAAGTACACATCCATTATTATGTTTTGAAATTGATCAATTGATAATGATAGTGGTGATAATGAAAATGAAAATTTTGTTGGATGGTCCCATTAGAACCTTCTTGTGTAAACCTCTCTCTAAGACTTCAAATTGGAAGCGATAAGTAGGATGATCACAGGATTTGTGGATGTGATTTAGAAGATTGAACTTTTGGGGCAAAGCAAAATACAACATAATTAGAGCTTGGATTTTTTCTAAAAAAATTCTTTTGAAAAATTGTAAGTTTATTCTTGAATTATCTCTATACTTTATTAAATGCCTCAATTAATTTATGTTGCTACAATATTTTAAATTATATTATTTATTAATTATTTAATTTAACCCTTTAATTTAATTAATAAATAATATTTTAAATTAAAAAACTATCAGTGGGACTACATACAAAAATTATTACTAAAATTAAATAAATAATATAATTAAATACTATAGTTAAATTAAACTAAATTAAATAATATAATTAACTTAAATAATTAACAAATAATATAATTAAATAAACAAATATAATTTTAATAAAAAAATACAAATTTAAATTTAAATAAATATAAGTATAGTTTTTAAACAAATAATAGAAATTAATTGTACTTTGAATTTTTTATTAAGTTAATTATATCTATTAAAAATTAATTAATAGGAAAGAGATAATTAAAAGTCATGTAGCTACAATTGCGTTGTGAATCTTAAAGATGTTGAATTGATTAATCATTAAAAATAATGCTATACTTTTTTAATTATATCTTAAATTTTAAATTGAGTTATCAAATAATCATTAAATAATAAAATTATATAAATTTTAAAATTATTCATTATATTATTTCATCATCAATAATTGTTTAACAATTAACACATTATTTAAGATTAAAAAAAAGTTAAAATACTAATTAAAATATTTAACATTATCCTTAAATTAATAAGGGGCAAATTGAGATTAATTCATTAAATTAATCAATTGTCCTTGTGCTTGGCCAACGAGGTTCCAAGAAAAAGTCTCTTATTGTGCTAGGTAGAGGTGACACGTGACCTGAGTGTAATAAGTGTATTGCGCCAGTATATCGCAAGGAAAAATTTTGAAAATAACTCTCATAATTTTTTATTATTATTTTAAATTAAATTTAAATTAATTAGTCAAAATTTTTATTTTATTAGTCAAAATTTTTATTTATAGATACTTTTGTTCTAAAATTAAAAAATCAAACTATTCTTACACTCTCCACTGAAAAGTATCAAAAATTTTAAAGTTTTATAAATTTAGTTAAATCGAAAAATTAAAGTTGTTATTGCATAGATCGGGACTTAGACAATATATTTTTTACTTCAAACGAAGAAAATTAACGATTTTTGATAAGTTTTTAGAATTTGTTGAGAATTTTAAATATTTTTAAAAATTTCTTAGAAATTTGTTTAAAAATAGATGAAATTAATGAATTATATGTGAAAAATGGATTAGAATAATGTAAAAAACAATAAAAACAGGTAAAAAATAAGAGTTTTAAGTGTAATGGACCGATGTTGACTGCGGCCAGAATGGTGACTGGCCGCCGTTGCTTTGCATTCTAATCTTGGGGCCATCTTGGACCCGAGATGCGTCTTAAGCCCATCACAGTGCAGCATTGCGGACTCAAAGTTCGTGATGCTGCACTGTAGTGCCACGTGGCACCTACATAGGCTGTCATGTGGCGAAAATATTATTTTTTTATTTTGTTAAATTTAATTTAATTTTATTGAAATAAAATAAAATAAATTTAATATTATTTAAATTAAATATATTAAATTAAATGTCTATTGAATTAATTGTTAGCAATTAATTCTCTTTCTCTTTTATGTCTATTAAATTAATATAATTATTTGTGAATTTTTTTTTATAAATAATATTGTATGTTATTTAAAATATGTATGCTTGTTATTATTTTTTCTAATATTAATTTATTTATTTTTTTAATTGTTACATGAAAGATAACGTTTCAAAAATATATAGACTTTCAGAGCATATATTTTTTCATGCATCAGTGACGGCTTATGCGAAAATGTGGAGTCTAAATAGTATAAAAAAAACTGACAGAGAATCAGAAAATATTATTTAGGCAGGCGTGTATGGGGCATTTCTTAGATATGCTAGAGTTGACATTCTCTAGTATTTTGGTGCAAGAGTTTTTGTTGCGTGAGATGCGTACCACCAATTTAGAAGACGAGATGTGGTTTTACATAAGGAGGAAACGCATCTAATTTAGCCGATAGGAGTTTGTACTAATCACCGGACTACAAATGTGAGATTACCCTCCTGCCCAACAACTGAATAGGAAATTGGGCACTAGATTGTAGGATACATATTTTTTCTGGGGTAAAAATATTATTGAACATATTTCTTGATAATTGGTACGAACGTCTGAATTTGAAGAACATGGACGATGAAGATGCAGTTAAGTTGAGTTTATTTTATTTTGTGCATCGTGTTTTGATCCCACGCGACAAACGTAGTGGGATTCACAAATTTGTACTATGTTTAGTGGATGACCTTGATAAGTTTAATATGTATTCATGAGACAATATTGCATGAACCGTATTTTATAACTCACTTAAGAAAGCCGCATTCCAAAAACTTGAGAAAATAAATAGGAAAGGGTTTGCACATAGTAAGTTTGAGAGCTACAATGTATATGAATTTTTGCACACATTTCTGGTACGTCATAATTTTTTTATACTTAATTTTTTTATCTTAATTATTTATTTATTTTTGTATACGTCAATCTTATATTTTTAAAATAATTATATTAGGTATTAATTTTCAAGGCAATTCCAGTGTGCGGAGAGAATTTTGGTATTCACTATAGTGATCGCTTCTCTCGTATTTTGAATTGGGCGACTCGAGGGACTCCACAGTTCGATGATGTTAAGAATACAATATTAGGGAAGCATTTAGTATGTGTTGATATTAATGAAAAATATATGTTTATAACTTTTATTTTGTATTAAGCGTAACTTAATTTTATATTTGTAGGTTCTTTCGGTACATCGTAAATTAGTACCAAAAGATTATGAGAAGAAAAAGGCAGTTGTGCAAATGGTTAAACATGTAGATATTCCAAGCAGAAATTATGCTGGGGACTTACCAAATATGTATGGTAAGAGCAAGCGTTCGAGGGCCTACGTCTATTTCAGCGACTCTAACGATGATGATATGGATGTGGAGGGGGATGGATATGAATGGACAAACCTACAAATGTCAGCACCAGTGCCAGGAGCAACGGTATATTACTTATTTATGTGATTAACTAAACAGAAATTTTCATATATTTCTAAATAAGTCATTAACTATGATTATGTTTCTTGTAGTCTAAACACAGTGCATCTGCAGACTATGGCGTTACACATCAGATTGAGCAATTACGAGAGGAGATAATTAAGAGATTTGAACGTACTAAAGCTGCACTTCTGTAGAGAATGGACAAGGATAGAGATGAAATTTTTACAAGGGTTGATCATCTCCGAACTGATCTTACACAGCAGATGATGATGTACTTTAGGCAGTCATGCTCATTCTAACCCAACGAAAGCCATAATATGGTAAGAAAAATAAATTAAAATCGCAATAATTTTTCCTTACCTTAATTGCAGTCTGATTTATTTTAATATATACATATATTTTAGTTTGGAGAGAACACATCGGCAGGCTATTAATATAGTTTTCAGGTCCTAACTATTGGTCATGATATACTACCCTAGCCACTGATTGATAGTCCTGCAAGTATTGAGATCTTACCTGCCCTGCATAAAGGCGTGAGTCAGTATGGGAGACCGTATAGGCCTGCATGGTATTTGTACACCTTATATACAAATCTATTTTCACAAAAGATACATGAGAAGAAGAAAATTAAAATTGAAGTACAACCTCAAGCGACATTAATCCATTGTAGCAGATAGACTCGACCATCTTAGTTGAGTTTCAGGCCTGGATGAACAAAGATGAGGGTGTGGTCATCTTACCTGGCATTGACGCTAATCCGGCATGGTTTCAAGAATTGCTACACAGCTGGTTGGATGACTTTGTAAGTAAAATTTATTTTATTTATTTAAATTTACACATTGATATAACGGTAATATTAAATATTTTATAATTTTAATTGTTTGTTAATGCAGCATATTAATGAGTATTTGAAGGTGATCCGGCTTAGGCAAAATTATTACACTAATGCATTGCCACAATTGTCCACTTCTGTAGATTCGTACTTCTTTGTGAGTATTGAATTAAATTAATTATATTTTCTTAATTAATATTTATTGATTATTCGATGGCCCCGCATTTTTAGAAGACTTTTAAACTCCTTTATGAGGAACACAAAAATGACATTTCTAACATTGCATGGAGTGATGAAGCGATGGCATATGCCCAAGGTGCGAAAGAAGATTTACTCGGTACACGGATGTGGATTGAGGTTAATAAGGTAAAATATAAATTTTTGTGTGAATGTTGTTATTTTTGTTTATAACTTGTAGTACTATCTGTGAGACTTATTTGAATTTTATGTAGGTTTATATTCATGTCAACTACAATCAACGGCATTGGATTACGATTGAGGTGGACATCTTATATCAACAAATAGTGATCTACGATTTTAGCATCAAGAGATTTACCGATGGCGTGATTGAGAATCATGTCATGCCATTATCTACGTTGTTACCCCATTACTTAGATGCTTGTAGATTTTATGAACACATGACTTAACCCATTTTCATGTAGTTAGATTAGATAAGGGAGTGCCACAATAGACAGTGAATAGTGGAGATTGTGGGATTTATGTTTGTATGTTTATAGAGTTTTTGATGTTGTGTCGTCCTCTAGATTTTGGTCCTGATCATGGGTTATTTTGTAAGACCAAAATGGAGATTGATTTATAAAAAGCTGCAAAAAAATAGTAAAGAAAAATTAAATATTTGTATGTTTATAAAGTTTTTTTTTAATGTAATTTATACATTCAATGGTAAATGTATAATTAATCAATGCATACATTATTAACGACAATTGGGGAAAAAAATATAATAAACGTATCAATTAAATACAATAATAATAATGTATAATTAACTAGCCAAATAAGATCCATAACTACATGACTTAAAAATAGAAATATATCTCATAAAGAACATATCAACTACCATATAATGCAATTGAGTTTCGACAAGTTTGTCGATTATATCCATGCTGCTTACAGTAGCTGCATACATTCTTCGTGGGAACCTCACCTTGCGATAGAATTCGATTCTTTCAACGTCTTCCTGATTGCCGGCATACTATAAGAGGATGGATGTCAGCAGCTCTCAACTCCTCTTGAACAATTCAATCTAATAGATGACCAACCGGATTAATTAGTTCACTATATGCATGTAATAAAGACTCAGTAGTGTAATATTGCGAACAAAGAGTCTGGTACTAGAATCTGACCCGTCTGCATACTGCAAGTGCATGAGTACACGGTAGCTGCTGCAGATCAAACTTTCGACAACTACATGACTTCGTCGGGATGTCCACTATTCCATTTCTTTTTCCATCCTTAACGACAAAGCGAGATTTATCTATTGTATGCACTGTCATGCGAGTGGAATCATCATTGTGCTTTCAAATTTTCTCATGGGCCTAATTTGTTAAGAAGTTTGACATATTTTCTACAGCCTCACGTCTCTCAACAAACCATCTTTGCATTAACTCTCTAATCCACTCAATTAAGGCAGTCACTGTCATGCCACGTGCTTCCTTTGTAATAGCATTAATGCTTTCTGTAATATTGGTGGTCATAATGTTATATCTTCTGAATGTTTTTATTGATCAAGCTCATTTTGTAAAACCAACCTCTTCCTCCTTCAAGTATCTCATTGCCTCCAATTTCATTTCGCGCATCTTATTAATTTCTCTTTGAAAGTCAGCTACGCGATACGCCTTGACAGCAACAAAATAGAAAGCCAAATATTTCCCTCCTTTTGTTGTCTCCGACGGTATCTTATATCGTGTAACCAAATTACCTTTCAAATGATAGATGCATACCTCTATGATATACATTAGGAAATACCTCTCTAATGGTCTTCTCGATACTAACATGTTAATCTAATATAAATAAAAGCTTCTCAAGATCACCAATAACTCATCGGAGTTTGCCATAAACCATATCCATGAAGCATCATTTTCATAGTTAGTAATACCCAATGCAAGTGAACAAAATTTGGTAGTTTCCATCCTTACAAACAGGCTCAAACATTATTCCCAAGTATGCACTTTTCAAAAATGTACCATCACCTAAAATAACCGGTCAGATGGAAGATTGAAACCCTTTAATACATGGTCTAAGCGCTGTGAAGAAATATTTGAAGTGGTTGCAATCGTCAATCTCTAAATGCATGACTGTACCTAGGTTCTATTATTCCAATATATGGCAGTATGTAGGAAGTAATTTGTATGAAGCCTCTGGAGTACCACGTATTAATACCAATGCATGCTCCTTAGATCGCTAAGTAGTAGGGTAACTTATCTCCATACCAAACTGCTCATGTATGTCTGCTTGGATTTTCTTCAGTCTATAAAGTCGACTCACAGATGCAAACTTATTTTTTATGAATTTGTTAATAATTTGAGACTTTGCTAGTCAATGACCATCGCGCAATCCATCTGATTGGCACATGGGATTTGAATTAATTCTGCGCACAATGAAATATTTTCTTGCATCTGTCGACACCGCACGTAATCGCCATCGACATCTATCATCGTCACATTTTACCTCAAAATGATCTTGTGTCGACCTTGAGATTTTAAAGCTCCAATTACCTTTAAGTGCTAGTATATTAATAGTCTGGTGAAGTTCGTCTTTATTATCAAACAACGTTCATACAAACACATTGCCAATTTCACTACTCGATATCTTATCCGATATGCCAAAGTCTGATGGTGGTATTAGAAGCATAAACACAAAGGGATTTTCAGCTTCACAAAAATCTATTCTTTTAGCTTCAACATTTAGGGAGCTTGTTGAAACATAATAACATCCCCCTTCTACTAAATAATCCCTTTCTAAATTATCAATATTTTTAACATCATCACAGTCCCTTTCCACATCCTCAACATTTTCAATGTCATTACAAGTGTAATGTGTATAGGTTGGGTCTTCATTGAACGGTATAAGAGAAACATTATGATACTTATTCGTTGTGTTTGAGGGAACCGCTGTTGGAATTGATGAAGATGTATGGCTCACTTGGTTGCTACCGCTAGCTGACATAAAATGAGTATGAATCGATGGTGGGTTTTGATTGAAGGGCTGTACATTATCTTCATAAACGGTAGCTCTAGGATCCACTGTTACACATAAAGGACAATACGATCTTCTGTTGGCACTAAAAAAGAATCGAACATCACTGTTATTTCTAATCTCAATGGGTTTTAACTTAAACCTCGTTGCATCAATTTTGATTTTCAAAGTTACCTTACAATTCACATTATCAACTCCCAAGGTATAACTGTTGGGATTTGTGCTCATGTTCCATCCTAATTTTATATGAATATTGTATTTTTATACTTATGTAATAAATATTTTATTAAATCGCTAATTAATTTTATTAGGTAAGATGCTTGTAATATTTCGAACATTATATTAATCTGAAGCAGTTCAGATTAAGTCTAAAGAGTTAGAATCTTGTCTGAAATGAGATAAAGACCCGAGAATATACTAACAATGACATAGTTGCTATGAAATGTCATTGTGCAAATATGTTCTCAAATTAAATATTCCTGATCTATTTCCACTGAAGTAGGGTCTATCAAATAGAATCGATTAATATAGATCAGTGTATGTCTATATCTAGATAGTTCAGATGGTTAATCTTAGTAAACCATGAGTTTAGTGGAAGCTCGTGTAGATATACATGTATTTAGTAAGGACTAGATACTGAACTAGACTCAATGAAGACCTCTAATAGATTTTTTATAAATCTGTCAGTGGAGGGTCTTCTCGAGTTGAGTAGTATTCGTGGTCCTTAGTCTTGAGCACCACGGTGGGCTTATGAGTGATCCACCATACTTAGGTTCCACACATGTCAGAGACCTTTCATGGTCTAATAGCTGGGTGTCACTGGGTATGGTTCGATACTTATGGAGTCTGGTGTGTGTAGATATAGGATCCGTCAGCTCATATGGGTAAGTTAAATATCCAAATGCTCTAAGATTATATTTTAGGAAGTCTTATGGCCATAAGCATTTAATTCGGAAAAGAGTTTCTTGTGGCGTAAATAATATTGCAAATGAATTTGTATATATTATTTATTAGAATACGAATCAAAAGAGATAAGTTTATGGTTGAGTAATAGGGGACTTGACGCTATTGATCTATGTCTCCACTCTTCCAGGATATTAATGATGGAGGGATTGTACGAATATGGATTAACCTCAACTTGTATGATTTAACTCGCTATTTTGTATTATCCATAACGTGTGTGTGTGGGGCATTGGTTATGAACTTACAGAAATGTTCCATGAGACAAAATGGATGTGAGTTTATGGAGTTTCATTATATGAAATGTACGCATTGAGCACGTGGGTAGTATACCAGATCAAATTGTTCGATCTAGGATGTTTTGAAAAATATGAATTTATTTTAGGGTTTCTCATGGAGTAGTTAAAGTTTAAGTGTTAAACCCAAAATTGTAACAAGTGAGACTCCCTAAGCTTGACACTTTTATCTACCTAGTATATATCTTAAATTGTATCAATAATTTGTATAAGTACTAATTTAAATATTGATAAATAAAATTATTATAAATAAATAAAAAGGAAATGAAATGAAAAAGAAACAAACATATTAACCATTTGGAAGCATGCAATTCATGAAATCTATTTTACATTCATGAATTGTCAATTGTTAAATTTATTATTATTTTACTATTTAACAACAAGTGTCATGCATTTGAAAAAATAGAATTCGGTCATTGTCTAATACAAATCAATGCATGTCGAATGCTTTGTCATGCTTATTTTTTAAACATGAGCTGTTTGCAATACAAATTAAGTAAGTGTTGCTTTAGATAAAATATTCTACTGAAAATAGGAAGCTACCATTCTAACTTGAAGGATCCCACCGAATTTTAGACTAAAACTGCGCAAAATACGCTTCAATGGTGAGTCCCTTAATCTTATTAGTATAATGATATTATTTTAATGTGTATTATATTTTTGTTACGTTACATGTGAGATATGCAATATTTAAAAAATACACATAATTCTATCATGTTGCACACATGTTATGCTATTATTATTAAATTGTTTAATTATGCAAACAATAGTACAAACGCACACAACACTAACAATAATATATTGCATTTAAAATATCTTCAAAATTAATATCTTTTGGAACTAAAATTCTAAAATTACTACAATCAACATAACTCTCTTCTCCATCACTAGAACTCTCATACTTTCCTCCAAAATAAATAACAATTGCATCATATTCTATAGAACCTGAAAAAACAAATTTATTAAAAATATATAAAAATAAAAATAAAAGTAAAATAAAAAATTAATCAAAACAATGCAACATCGCAGACTTGTCCACGATGCCTTAACGAGATGTGCATACTGTGCGCATCACGGGGCCATCTCGGTCCTGATGGTCCTGTGCACATCTCGGGCACGAGATGGCCCCGAGATGCTGAAACCTGACGATAGCTGTCACACCCCAGACCCAAAAGATTCGACACACGACATCACTTACATTCATTCACTGCATATGCACTCATAAATAATATTACACACAATTTTTAACTTTCATTCAACACAGAAATCCTTAGCAAGTTGCTAGTAAGTTCAACACTAAAATCAACCCATAACCTAACATATAAATATAAATTTCTCTTGACAATATTTAAACATTCATTTCAATTTCTTTCAGAATTATAGCAATTGAATTATGACTGGGACAATTATTAAACCGGAGATACGCAGAGTTTTCTCAGAGATTAACACTCTACTACGTCACCAGTAGCAACTTTGTTACCGGGAGCCCAGAATATATCCATTGCAAATTCTTACTTAAAATCATCCAATAACCACACTTTATAAAACTTAAACCAAATCCAATCCACACACAATGAAATAATACATAAGTATTTATTCAATAGGGACAAATCAAATATCATATCCCACGTGTCCCCAAATGAAACACTCGGTAACCTAGCAACTTAGGGAACCCAAGAAACAGCAGAAGCCTTGCCAAATCCGCTAAGCACACATGCACCTTATTTACCTGAAATCACCATAAACTATAATGAGTATAAAACTCAGTAAGCATATTAGTTTTTCATATATCAAATACAAATACATATATGTACACAATGCATATGTATGATATGCTGTGATCAATCAAAATCATAATCTTATCAAATCACATATCATGTAAGCGCTTACACATTCTTTCAAAACACATAATAGGAATACCATTACTCAACTACTACTTAGTAGGACTTACATATCACATATCACATAATGAGCCAAATGTCACTCATAGGTGACATACCGTATGAGAGGAATAGTACAAGTGAGGTCTTGAAATTACACACATATAATGCTTATGCCCGAAGGTAAAAGCCAAATCCTCACCCTGATCATCGGTGAGTCCTCTCACATGCACCAATACTCCACCACACGAATGTGATGACTCACACTTCCTTTAGGTACCAATAGGATCCTCCCTACATACGGAACACATAACATATACCAATCCCGAAGGAAAGGCCACACATAAAGGCTCCACAAATCACATAAAATGCCTACTAAGTTAACAGTGAGTTCAAGTACCCTCAAAATACAAAATATTTCTCATGGACATATTACACTTCAAAAGCTTTCTTTGTTAAACATATCTTATTTGAAAGCTCGCTTTCAAAAAACACATGTATGTCCATGTTCAATGTCAATGCTCACATTCATAAACATATATTCACATTTCATATCAAAATATACTTTGACATAACATAAACATATTCTTAACCACATTTACAAAATCATACCAAACAATTACTATGTTTATTGTGATTTCAGTAAAAAGTCTAGTATACTTACCTCTTAACACTTTCAGCTACAAGGCTTAAATCTCCTTAACCTATCAATGGAGATTAATCCTTTCATAAGCCTCACAATTCACACAAAATACTTTAAATAGCTTACAAAATTATACACAATGCATTTATCACATCAAATTGGTCTAAATATTTGGTTTCTCAAAACCTGTCATTCTGACCACTTACACTTAACAAAAATTTCTAATACATCAAATGATGTCCAATTACTCCAAAATCAGAATATACCATTCTTGACTCATATATCCTTCTTATATATGAATATTATATCAAATTTCCTACACAATCCATTCCATACACACCATCGAATCCAAACTACAAACCTGACAGGATCAAGATACTTACTGAACAGTATTCAATCTCCCAATTTTATAAAATCATATACTAACTCAAAAATTATAAAAATATCACATAATTACTCTTAACACATATCTTAGTCCATGATAAATATTTCTCTTCCAAATCACTGCCAAAAATATTTTAAAACTATTTTATTCCATAGCTTTAAAAATCTGTTAATCAAATACTGTAATGAGCGGATATACTTTAGAAAATCATAACATTTCAACCACATTGATCTAAATTCTCAATTCCGAGTATATCATATTAGACATATAAACTTATCATATTCCACAAATTCGTAATTTTTGAAGATTATTCAGTAGGACAAACATTGTTCGTCACTGTATTATACTGTTCACATAGGAAATTTCCAGAATTTCAGGGTCATTTTGGTAAATTCACAAAAAATTCAATTTCTGGAATTTTGAATCGATTCAAAGTCTCAGATGATACTAAACATGTCTAATTTCATATACTCAAAATTCAAAACCAGAATCGAATCACAACAATTTATAAAATTCCTAGATCAAAAGGTTATCCAGCAGAAATTCCACAATTCATCATGATTTATCAAACTATCTTTTAGATCATCATCAATTCTCATATGATCTTACGAAATACACAACAAATCCTCAATTATACATATTTCCAGAAATCAAAACTTAAAGAAATTAACATAATTAACACCAATAAATTAAGAAATAATTGTGATATACCTCTTAAGATCTAAAAATTCTAATTTCTTCTTCTTCTTCTTCTTCTTCTTCTTCTTCTTCTTCTCTTTCTCTCTCCTCTATTTCTCTCTTCTCTCTCTTAAAAGGGGTAGCTCGACCTAAATGAGAGAATTAGGGTTTTAAAAGTGTATTTTTATACTAAGTGACTAATTTTTGGTATTTACGAATTCACCCCCAAAACTTTCAAAGTATAACAATTTGGTCCCTAAAATAATTCCAAAGTCTTGCAAATAAACCCAATACTAATAATATATCCTTAACCTATAAAAACACTACTAATAACAATATATAAATCAAGGATCACCCACATACAAATAAAATACGTATATTTATATATATAAATATACATATTCTTACCGGTTATGGATACTGGTTACTACAATAGCCGCACCAGCCGCTGTCTGGTTTCAGCCAAATACACTAAAAATTATATTTTTGACCAGATTTCAACGTCTTTTACATAGTTCTAATTCATTTTTCACATCTAATTCATCAATAACACATATTTCTAACTTTAAATACAATTTTTATCTAATTTCAAATGAATATTAAAATTTCTAAAAAGGTTTAGAAAAACTTACAAGATTTAACTATTTTCTTGATTTGAAGTGACAAATATATTCAGCAAAACTAGATCTACGTAATAGTAATTTCAAAAATTTTCATCCATCAATATAATTCTTGGTTCGGTAGAAAGAAATGAGATGAAGCTTATATTTTTTTATTTTAGGACAAAAGTATCCATAAATAAAAGTTTTGGCTAATAAAATATAATCAATTTAAGTTTTGTTAAAAAAGAATAATGAAAAATTATGAGGGTTATTTCTGAAATTTTTTCCATATCGCAATAAGTGTATGCTTTAGGCATTAATTGCACTTGCCTGGCATGATAAGCATATTGCGCCTGCTTAGCACGATAAGAGTATCGCGCTAAGAAAATTAGTGCGCTATGTCTCTTATTGCATTAGGTAAATTAGTGTAATAAGTTTATTATGTCAACTCGTTGAATGAGATTTTTTTTCTAGTTTTTTTCCTTCGTTTTATAAGTAATAACTTATCAATTTAATCAATATTAAACAATACATTTGTTTTAAACATTATATTTATGCACATAAAATAAATTTAATATATATATCATATATAGATATGACAAAATGAGTCACGACATGATTATTTATCATAAATTTGATACTCTTTAAGCGAATATAAGTAAAGAAAATTTGACACGATTAATAAATAAGTTAAAAAAATTTTGACATGATTAGTAAACGGATCGAATTTGTGTCATCCGTTTATTAATTATATTGAATATGTGTTTGAATTCTACAATTTTCAAATTTATTCAAGTCATGTTAAACTAAACGAATCAGATTAATTCATTTAAAAACGAATTCATGTCTGTTCGCGTAAGACACAAATATATATATATATATATAAATATTTCATATAAACGAATTGAATTTCGAATCATTATTCGTGATTTAAATATATTTAATTATATTAAA
This sequence comes from Ailanthus altissimus, assembly GCA_946807835.1. NCBI lineage: Eukaryota > Viridiplantae > Streptophyta > Magnoliopsida > Sapindales > Simaroubaceae > Ailanthus > Ailanthus altissimus. Next base: position 2,410,127 of record OX327709.1, read on the forward strand.
CGAATTGAGTATTTATTGTAAACTCGAATTTGGTGTTTAAACAAATATAATCATGAACGAATTGAATCGTGTATAATCATATAAATGAATTGAACTTGATTCATTTTCTTAAATGTGTATAATTATGTTGTGTCGTGTATTCACATATTAAACGAATTAGAGCTATGTTTGTATACCTAATTCATTAATGTAAATGAATTGAATACACATATGATAAAAATTTATTAATATTTTATATTGACACGATACGAATATAATTCATTTATATGAATTACCACCATTAATCACATCAGTATTATGAAATTTAAATTTGAAATGTAATTCTCATATCCAAAACAATAGTAGGTTCCCTATTGGCCTATTTTATATATTTTCTTCAAAACTAAATATATAAAATAGGCCAGTAGGTTAATGCTAAGTCAATAATTGTTTATATACAGTAATCAAATAATAACAATGTACTTATAAATAGTAAAATTAGTAATATGTAATATAGTTCTAAATAGTTAAACAGTATTACTTAAACGATAAATTTATATTGTGCTACAATTAATAAAAATTATTATTTAATATTGATATTGATATTTTTGTTAAAATGTAGATATTTAATATCAATCGTCATATAATTAATCTAATAAATAAAGAAAAAGTTATTAATTATAATACAATGTAAATTAATTATTTATATAATACTATTTAACTATTTAAAATTATGTTATAAGTATATTAATTTTACTATTTACACGGTGTAATTTTACTATTTATTATTATATAAACATAATTGTTAATTTTTTAAATAAAAAAATATTATATTCATTCAAAGTTAATTTGTACTATTATAATTATAACTATACATGTAGTTAACGAATTTAATAAAAAATAAATGGTATTTACCCTTTTGATAATCTATAATACGCATGTGAAGTGCGTGGATAAAGATGTTTTACTAATTGCCCATACTTTCTATTTATTATATTATATTATTTTCATCTCAAAATTAACGCAATATCGAATAAATGTAAAGTTATATATGTAATCTGGGTGGACCTAATATAAAATATGGTCTTAGGAACCCAAAAATCTCCCTTGTATTCGGAATAGGTTGCTTTTTTATACGTGGAGTCTGAAGGCATGATAATATAATCTTTAAAAATATCATTAAATGTAATATTATTAATAAAATTATTAATATTACATTATAAGATTATTGATATAATATTAAAAGATTATTATGATACTATACAGAGATAAAATAATTTTATTGTGACAAACTTAAATTTAATCTTTTATCTTAAAAGACACAAGTTGCTATTATAGAGATCATCTTATAATTAAAATAATTGCTTATTTTATTAAAGACAGGGAGTTCTACCCTCACATAAGATGAACAAAATAACCCTCGTATAAGTAAGATAAAATAATCTCTTAAACAAAAAGAAAAACTATTAAACAATACTACTTAAGTTTTAAACATCCTCCATAAAATACCTTAAACCCTAACAAAACCTTAACCAAAATATTAATATTAAATAGAAACACAAACAAAGCACAGATGGTCGTGGCAAAGGCATGACTATCGTCGGAGGCTGCATCCCTACTGGATCGAGGACTAAGCTTCTACTAGTAAGCAATCATCGCTCAAGAGGCATTTGTTGTTAGCTCGGAAGGTGGATGGTAAGAGCAACGGTTTCAGGAGCTTTTATATAAGAGGAAGAGACAAGAGCGATGGCATTAGCGAAAGGTTTGGTGAAGACTAGCAAGGTCGCATCCTTGGGCGACCATGTTTGAGAAAGATCAGTGAAAATTAATGTTTCTTTGTGAAGGATAAAGGGACTCTATTGGGGCCTCATAGGGTTGGTCGGAAGCTAAGGAGACTCGTCAAAGGTCAGGAGGTTCGGTCGAAGTCGATGAAGCCCAATGGCAACCAAAGAGACTTGGCAGTTATTCTTGATCTTTTTTTATCAAAAAAGCCTCAATCATTGTGTAAATTAAAAAAAATAGAGTCTATTAACATAAATTTTGATCATTTTTGTTACCAAAATTTGGCGACTCTCGCCATTGCTCGACGGCAACAATGATAGAGGCTTTTTTCTTATTTTTAAATTATTTATTTTTTAAAAATAGATTATGCCATTCGTTAGTAATTATTTCATTTAAAGAATTACAATTAGGTAAAGAGTGAGAAAGAAAATTTTATTTTATTTAATTGAATTGTATTAAATGAATGGAAGAAAATGCGTCATATATTCAAAATTAAATTGGATACCCCGTGATGATTCAATTTTGTCTGCCCATACAAAATAAAAGTGTTATTGCACAGAAAAATTAATTTTTTTGTCAAAACCAACAAAATCTTGCTAATGGATTGAAAAAAAAAATTGACCTTTTTAAAATTTGTGGGATAAAATTAAAAAATTAAGGTAAATTTTTAGAATAAAAATATTATTTTTTTCTTTAATTAATCTAAATGTGAACAATTTTTAATTCATTTATTATCTTAAATGAAATTCAAATTAATAATTCAATATGTTTGACATGGTAATATATTGTTTTGTTTTTAAATTAATAATTAAAACAAAAAATTAATTTATAGGGTCCGTTTGACATAAATGCTAAGTTCGTTTGGTATAATATGCTTTTATTGGTGTTTGATAAATTTGGTATTTATTTATTATATTTTCATGTACTTTAAAATCACAATATTGTATACCAAACAGATCTCCGACACAAAATCACAAGAACTTATTTCATTCTCTACACTTTTTCACAATTAATTAGGGGCATAATAGTAAAAAATCCATAAAATTGTGAAATGTTTTTAGAAAAATTCTTGAAAATTGCCCCAATTTAATACATTATTCTTTTTTAGACACATAAATTTTTTAATCTTTTTTTTAAATGAATGAAAATCTTTTATAGTTAAAAGACAAATTTAAAATACTTTTATCTCTCAACTATATTTTATCTAAATTAAAACATTAGTTATGCAATAATCTTTAAAAATAAAATATTTTAGCGATATACATACGTGTTTACGGAGTATATTAATTAAAAACAGATAAAAATAATGTCAAAATAAGTAAAAAAATAAATCAAAAATTAGAAAAGCAACCGACACGACGTCAACGAGTGATCTACATACTGGTAGCCCTACGCGGGCATTCAATGCGCACTGTGCTCTATACAGGCGCCCATGGTTAGCATGTGGGGGCTATTTGCACACATAAAACCCACGTGAAGGCCACCTGCTAACGTAGCACCAATTATAAAAAACAATCGATCTTCAAAATATGAGTGTGCAAACAATCAATCTACTTCTTTGCTTATCCAATTTTATGTTATTTAATTATATAATATTAAAATTTTCATATGCAGTTAAAAGAGAATAATAAATTAAAATACAGGCTACTTTCAAAATTTTCCAAATTCTTATCCTACAGCCGAAAAAGGGTTCATTTGATATAAGTATGAAATGTGTAGGTCCAGATATAACTTTGAAAAGCTAAAAGGACTAATTTGATAATACATTTAACAAAATTAAAATCATATATTAGTTCCAACTGAAATAATAAATTTACAATCAAAACCTAACATCGAACCGAACAGCAGTTTCGCGTTTGTCACAAAGAACTTTGGTAAAACTTCAAATGCTTCTTCGTCAACGCCTCGCAAATCTCCCCCGTCAAATCTCTTCTTCATCGTCATCATCATCCACCAGAAGCAAAGTTCCTGTTCTCTACAAAAGCCCAGAACTCGACGACCCAAATGAGAACCAAAACGCCGCCGCCGCCACCGCTGTAACTACTCTCCAAGTCCTCTCATGGGGTAGAGGCGCCTCCGGCCAGCTCGGCGGCGGCATCGAAGAAACGAGACTCTACCCAGCTCCAGTTGCCAATCTCATTCTATCTCAGCCCTTTACTCTCACTCAAACTCCGGGCCAGCTTCTTGTTAATGAAAATGGCAAAGTGGGTATTGGGATTTCTTGCGGGTTGTTTCATTCTGGGTTGGTTGTGAATGGGAAGTTGTGGGTTTGGGGCAAAGGAGATGGCGGGCGGCTTGGGTTTGGGCATGAGAATGCTGCGTTTGTTCCGACTTTGAATCCTTATTTGGATGATCCTGTTCGCTGTGTTGCTCTTGGTGGTGTCCACTCTGTTGCTCTTACTTCCGTCGGTCAGCTTTTCGCTTGGTCAGTTACTCTGTCATCTTTGTTGTTTAGATTAATGATCTTTTATTTAGTGTAATTTGTATGGTTAAAGCAAAGAATGTGTGGTCTTAATATTTAGAAGGTATGTAGGTGTCAGTTGGTTCAATTGCTAAAGCCTCTTGTGGTGATGATACAAGAGGTCTGGGATTCAAACCCCGATCATGTCAGTTAGGAGGGGTTGGGTTTATATTTTCGTTTGATAAAAGAAAAAAGGTATTTAGAAGCTAAATGAGTGCTAGTTGGTTCAACTGTCCAAAAGGTTTGGGGTTCAAAATCTCCCTCACATAGGGTATGGTTTATATTCATGTAATATTTAAAGAAGAAAAAAAAATATTTAGAATCTAATGACAATGCCGATACGACTGGTTGGTATGATAACTTATGGGGTTGTTGTGGTCTGTGTGGAGAATGATCAGAAGGAAAAATAGACATTTCTGTATATGTGTTCAGTCAATTGATGTCTTGGCTTGAACTTCTTTTTTAAGTCTGATAAGGTAATGGTTCTATCATTAGAAATGGAGTTTGCAGGGGTTATGGTGGTTTTGGTGCACTTGGGCATTCGGTCTATCATAGAGAGTTGTTTCCCAGATTGGTAGAAGGTGCTTGGGATGGGAAAATTAAGCATATGGCGACCAGTGGGATGCATACTGCTGCTATAACTGAATCAGGTTTGTTATTACAATAATAATAATTATCTTTGTTTTGTGGTGATTTGCTTTTATCTTATGTTTATCATTGTTTATGGGATCGTGGCATGTTTACTGGTGCTGTTGCAATTTAAGGATTTGGTTTTATGTTAGAGCTTACTTGTTAGTGGGAATCAATGAATTTGGTTTATGGCTAAGATCTTTGTTGAGACCATGTTAGTCCAGAATGGTTATTTTGACATGATCCTTTCAGATTTTTACATAGAACAGAGAGTATACTCATTTCTCTATGCAATCACCCAAACTGGCATTCTTAGGATGTGAGTGCTCTCAAAATCATTGAGGTTATATATCTCTATGCCATAGAGATATATAACCTCAATGATTTTGAGAGCACTCACATCCTAAGAATGCCAGTTTGGGTGATTCTTTGTTAAGCATCTTCATTTATTCCCACACTTGCCCTGTTGCTGACCCTAGCACAAATTGAATGTACATATTTGTGGGCAAGAATGTAGCTGACTAGTTGTCCGAGTATATTGCAAATTTTGTTTTACTCTTTCTACCATATTTGGATCTTTGGTTGTTTGTTTGTGAGGGGATTTAGTAGGTTTTATTGTTATGCAGTTAGCTTGTCTCATATTTGTAACTAAAAGAGAAAATGAAGAGCTTGTCAAGAATCTGAATCTTCTGCCTATTATTGGATAAATGTAGGAGAGCTTTATAGTTGGGGTCGAGAGGAAGGTGATGGAAGATTGGGTCTTGGTCCTGGTCGGGGCCCAAACGAGGGCGGTGGACTTAGTATCCCTTCAAAAGTCAAAGCATTGCCTGTGCCTGTGGCTGCTGTTTCTTGTGGTGGCTTTTTCACAATGGTATTGACAGAGGAAGGGCAACTTTGGAACTGGGGCGGTAAGGATATCTATTCTTTTGTCTAAACATTGTCTGTTTATCTATAGTCAGCATTTAGCAAGTTATCAAGGGACAAAGCTGAATTTTTCTGAGTTAGGGTTTGAAGAAACCTAGAGGATATGTATATGGCTTTAGAAAGAGCTTGTTTAAACCTAGAGGATATATGGTTTTAGAAAGAGCTTGTTTAAACCTAGAGGATATGTATATGGTTTTAGAAAGAGCTTGTTTAAACCTAGAGGATATGTATATGGTTTTAGAAAGAGCTTGTTTATTTGATCTTAAAAGCATAATGGTTTTTGTCAACAGATGTAAAATTGGTGCTTTAAAGCTTAATGCTCCTTGACTCAATATAACAAAGCCTTAACTCCCACTCTGGGTTTTACATAAATATTTTGTTCCCTGTTTACGCCCACCAAAGGCTATTTTCTGAGTAGAATATTTTGGAATCATGTCTCTTTTCCCTCTGTTTGGTCTGAATTTTATTACAAGGATAAAAACTATTGTTGTTATAATTCTTCACTGAAATTGTGTTTTTCTCTAGTTGTGTAATTGAAGTGACATCATATTTACACACCTACTTGTTTTCTACTCAGCAAATTCTAACTACGAGCTTGGAAGAGGTGATAAGATAGGTGGTTGGAAACCAAAACCAATTCCTAGTCTTGAAGGTGTCCGTATCATTCAGATAGCGAGTGGTGGTTATCATTCTCTAGCGTTAACTGGTAAATTAACTGCAAATTTTCAGAGTTGCAGCAGTAGCCATAATGTTTATCTTATTTCATTCTACGTGTGTCTTTTCCCAAATCCTCCCTTACTTTTTTAGACAGTACACTGATATTTCTATTCGTTCTTGATTTATAATTTTAGATGAAGGCAAAGTTCTTTCGTGGGGCTATGGTGGACATGGTCAATTGGGTCATTCTTCTACCCAGAATCAGAAAATACCTATAATAATCGAGGCTCTAGCTGATGAGCATATAATCTATATTGCTTGTGGAGGCTCGTCTTCAGCAGCTGTAACTGGTAAGACAAGTTATATGATCTCTTATAGTGTCACCTGTTATGTACATGCCTTGCATCATTCAATCCTGAAATTCTCCTTAAAGTCGTCATTTTAAGAAATTTGAACTAGCTTTAAATGCAAACTATGCTGTCAAGAAATTATCCTTAGTTGCTGATCATATACTTCCTCATTCAGATGTATTGCTATCCCCTCCTACCTTATCTGAATTATCCACCTATGCACTTACAGCACTGACTACATGGAAGGGATTTGGCCAACTATTACGTATGGCATATGCGCTTCTCATTGCCCCAGTAAATGATAATTGGGCTATCATGTCTTGGTAGACATGATTTAGTAGATAATTTAAAATCATTTAAGTACAGGACTAGATCCTTCATTCAAGGTTAGCTAGACACGATTATTCAAGGATCTTTTTTTGCAGCTCCTAGATCCTTCGTATCGAATTCCCTTTGTATTATGAATCTACCCATGCATATTGCTAGAGATGATTGGTATACTATCAACGTGACTTTAAATTTAAAAAAAAAATTTATCATTGAACATCTGGGATAAAACACATCCAAATCCAAAAAAAAAAAACAGACTAAATTGCTTTGCCTGCAGCCAATATGAAGCATAAAGGAATCAAACCGCCCATACCGTTGTCTAGGAGATTGTTTTCATCTGTTAACAGTTCAATGTAAGATTTTTAGACAGCAAATCTGTTAATGTGCCTCAACTGTGATATGATACAAGAAATTTGTGTAGATCCATGTTGTACTTTTGTTTAATAAAAATGAATTCATCAACTTCATAATTAAATTATATGAAAGAAAATTGAGTAATTACTTCTTATCTAGAAACAAACTAAAGAAACTACAATTTCATATTTGATTTAAGACACTGATTCATTGATAATATGTCATGTGGTTCAGATAAAGGGAAGTTGTATATGTGGGGAAATGCCAAAGATTATCAACTGGGAGTTCCCGGACTGCCAGAGGTGCAACCAAGTCCCACTGAAGTCAATTTTCTAATGGAGGACAATGGATTGGGTCCCCACAAGGTGCTATCTGTTGCAGTTGGCGCATCTCATGCAATGTGCTTAGTTTCAAGGTCGTATAGTTGAAGGAATTTATCAGAAATTAGATGGTAATTCTCATCATGCTGCAAATTAGCAAGCAGCAAGGTATCATTACACAAAGCTAGCTCAAACAGAGATTACGATAAATACATTGAATTGAATTCGAGAAACTCTTTAAGAGGTAGATAAGGATCCACAAAGCTAGCTCAAACAGAGATTACGATAAATACATTGAATTGAATTCGAGAAACTCTTTAAGAGGTAGATAAGGATCCCCGAGTGCTAGAGGTCACTGGCCCATGCCTGTTTTGACATTCTGCATCACTGGTTCTTTCTTTCTCGCTGGATACTCCATAGTATCAACTTCCTCTTATCAACTAATGTGGCCACAGCTGATTTTGCATGGATCCAATGACCTTTCTAATAAATTATCTCATCTGGGGTCACGAGAATTTTTGACATTACAATCTCTTTATGTCTGTTACTCCATCTCATTAGTAGTAGCAACATTTGCATCTGTTGAAATCTGATGAAGAGAAAAAATGACCTCCATTCCTTTTATTTTTTCTTTGTGCGTCATTGGTGCAACAAGATATCAAACGAATTGGTGAATGGGCGTGGCCGCACGCGTGGGGCAAAAGAAGCACGTGTGGACCACTTTGGGGACTATTTGTTCATCATTAAATCCACTGTTGTACTGTTCTTATCTCTCACTCTCACACCTTTCACGGAACACTTTAAATGATTCCGATGGATAATTATTAACCTACATTTTAGAGATTTATGGAGACCTATATAAATTGAAGTGGGTGTTCATATCATTGCTATGAGTTTCTTTTTTTCTTTAAATATTTATTATATTTCTTATTATAACACTATTAGCATTATACTATTGGATACAATAAAGGTTATATCTGTTATGGCACATCCAAATATTTAAACATATAATTGAACTGAATTTACTCTTCAAAATTATCGAGAGAAATTTATTCTACCTTCACGAGGAAGAAATTTCGGACCAATTCAAGGTAAAAAAAAAAGGAGTTGCTCCTTAAGCTGATGAATGCCTCCTTTTTCTTCTCTGAAGTCTATAACAAGTGAGAGAGGTAAAATTTGAACTTATGTAAAAAAACTTCAACAGATTTACAGTCTGTCACTTTTAACTATTTCTCTTCTTTGAAGTTTATAAGTGGGAGAGGCAAGATTCGAACTTACGTAGAAAAACTTCAATAAATTTACGATCTGTCGCTTTTGATTACTCGAAAACTAGTCAATGATGGCACTTTATAGATTCGCCTATATAAGCCGCAATCTATTATGATGATTTTATCAAAATCATATATCTATATCGGATTGGAACCCAGACATCCTCATTTTGATCTCTAATTAGAACAGAAGACCAACCCTCTCTATCGTTGAGATTTCGTTTCTCGACAATGAAATAAGACCAAGTCAAATTCGATACTTATCACTTAGAATGGCTAGACTCCAGTCGTCAATTTACTGGAAGACTTGCTGAGGAGCTTAGTGCAAGGGAGACCAATAACAATAACAATCATATGAAAAGCTTATGTCCAAAGATACATGGGAACCCCAGAATAAAAAGGCATTTATTCTTTCAATTTGCGCACGAGGCATGTGAAATTATAAGTAAAAATTTTATAAATTTTTTAGAATTATTTTTTATTTACTGTATTTCTTTTTAACTTTATTACATTACAGTTGGATATTTATTTATAAATATTAAAAATTTTAAAATTTTTAAAAAAGAGTCAAATTTTTTGTAAAAAAATAATTCGAAAGTATAATTGTTTAATTATTAATTTCTTTTTAATAAAAAATTAATTTTTATATTTGTGAATAAAAAAGAATATTACCTAAAAATTTAAGTCATTTATAAATTTTTTTTAATAATATAAATAATTTAGTTTGTATATATAAAATTATTTTATCAAATGAAGGCTCAACAGTCAACATTAATATTTTAAAAGTTTGAAATTATGCTATAAATTTTAACTGACAAGTTGTAAAAATTGGTAAATTAACGCTCCTATCTCAATAACCTTTGAATTGTGTAGAAAACAAAGTCTATATTACCAAAAACTCGACAAAATATGCACTTGTAACCAACCAACTATATTTCTTTAGACGTAAAAATATGATTACAAAACCAAACACTTTTAGTGACAAACGTAAACACATAAATTTATTACTAAAGCTATTTTTTTGTCCCTGTAATAATGTATATCATATCTATATGAACTCATTAATCTACGTTGCCACCATTGCTAAACACCGAGCATTGCGATGCCGGCCTCGACAGCTGCCCGCCGGCGCTGGTGGGGCAGGCCGTCAGCCCCACCGGGGGCACCATGCAGTTATAAGACAAGCACAACGAAGCCGTGTCGGGCAATGCCAACCCCGGCTCCAACGGAAACCTTGATAGATAATTATGTTGCAAGTACAATGTTCTAGTGCTACCCTCGTACACGCTCTTAACGTACTCCCGCGGCACGGTCCCCATCAGACGGTTGTTATTCAAGAACAAGCTCTCCACTCCCGCCAAGATTGGCGATAATTCGCCCGTTAAGTAGTTGTGGCTCAGATCAATGATGGATCCCTCACCGTATGATGATCCTGACGCGGGGTCCGTGATTTTTGGTTGGAGCCCACCGGATAAATTGTTCCGTTGCAAGAACATTGATGAGAGCGTGGGATTAAATAGCTGGGCCGGGATGGGCCCAGTAAATTTGTTCATGCTTAAGTCGAGGTACACTAACTCTGAGAGCGACTCTAAGCCGTTAAGTGGCCCCCACATGGAGTTTTGGGAAAGCGACAAATAACGGAGAGTTAACGGCAGTTGTTGTTGTCGTTGCTTCTTCAACGGTCCGGTGAGTTTGTTCTTTTTCAAATCTAAATGCAGCAACTGAGCCGCCACGGTTGGCAACTCACCCGACAACGAATTTGACGACAAGATGAGGACTTTCAACTCGGGCAGATTGGTTAAACCGGCCGGGAGCGAACCGGAGAGTTGGTTGTAACTCAGGTCGAGCGTGTGCAAGCTTTTGAGGGAAGAAAACGAAGTGGGTATTGGACCAGTTAAGCGGTTGTTGGTTAAGGAGATGACTCGGAGGTTAGCGAGTCGACCCAGTTGAGGGGGGATGGGACCGGTGACTAGGCCAGGGAAGAGGACGAGTTGGGTTAACTCGGTGAGGTTGGCGATGGAAGGGGAGAGCGAACCGGCGAGTCCGGGCGAGCCGGAGAGGCCGGTACCGAGGGTGAGAGTGGTGACCCGGTTTTTGAGCGGATTGCAGGTGATGCCGGAGAAAGTGGAGCAGGGATCCGGTGCGGCCAAGTCCCAGGTGGAGAAGAAGGATGTGCCTGGAATGTCAGTGAGCGTGTCCTTGATGGCTGATAATGCTGATAAATCAACGGCGCTGATCTTCTGTTGAAGTGATGGAGGGGCAATGTGAAGAACAAGAAGAAGAATAATGAGAAGCAAAGCCATCAGAGTTTTTGTGTTCTTGTCTGAAAGGGAGATGATGAAGATTTTTCGGACAGAGTAAGTGAAGTGAGAGAGTTCGGTTCCGGGGTGATAAATTTGGACAGTTTTAAGGAGGAGATTGGAGAGAACCAATGGCGAGTAGCCACGTAAGATAGCATGGAGTATTTTTTTTTCTTTTTTGGGAAGAATAAAACAATCTAATCTTAAGTCAAATATTGTACTAACTGTGCTGATGACGAAGAGCAGGTTCTAAGTTCAGACATTGACGCATGTTTTTTTATTGGAAATATGTAAATCAAATTTGTGTATTCATAGTATCAAGATTGTTAGATACGCACCCAGATATTTGCTTTAGGGGTAAATTTTGGGTTTTATTTTTAAGTTAAGAGTTCGAATTTCGGCAACAATTAGAGATAAAATTTTCATTCCTTCAAACAGCAATTTAGTTTTTGATAATTTGAAAGATTGAGTTTAACAATTACTTGTATCAAAATTTTTATAAAAAATTTATTCTTCCCTCTAAATGTAGAATCTAAGTTAGGATTCTTCCTCTTTTTTTTTTTTTAATAAAAAAATTAAATATTTAATTCTTCCTAGTTGGTTAATATGTTGGAAAAATGTTCCCTTATATAGATATTAAAAGTGTTAAATAAAATTTTGATAATAATTTTGACATCATTAATTTAAAGACTAATATTATATTTATAAAACTAAAACAAATTTTATATTAATAGACACCCAGATATCATATTAATTTAAATACAATATATATAATATTATTGTAGTTCAAATACTTCAAATCCGTATTATATACATCTCTCTAAACTTTGAAAATTGTCATATATCCCTCGGAAATATGACATTTTCTTCTAAAGTTTAAAACTATATAATATATTTTAAAAATATTTAGATTAATATAATTTTTTTTTTGTAATTTAGGTGGGTATATTAAATTTTTCTTAAACTTTTTAAAATTTGGATTTTTGTTTTTCAAAGTTTAAGGAGGTCTATGACATAATTCCAAAATATTTAGACTAGTATCAAATTTAGTCAAACTTTAGAGGGTAATATCAACATTTTCCTTGGGTAGTTGCGAACATGACACACAAGTCCAAATCAAATGCATACAGAAAAAGCATAGAGATAATGAAGTTTTATTATCGGAACTATCAATCCATGCTCCCATGCATGCCTTTGTATTCCGATCGCTGGACATATTTTCACGCAGCATTTAAATCATGACAAATTTATTTCCAGAATCTCTTGCTCAGTTGCTCTCTACGATGAAAATTACCATAAATAAATAACGTGACCGATTTTTTAAATATTTTAGACGAAAGAAAACCGGATTAATACTTAGATCTCATTTACTTAAATTTTTTAAATAAATTTTTTGAAAATAGAGTTTTTAAAAGTAAATTTTTAAAAAGTCATTATCATTTAATTATGAATTAAAAAAATTCTTTTAAAATAATAAATTATTTAGTTACATATTACTAAAAATACTTATATATTATTAATTATAACAAAGGATATTTAATAAAGCTTATAATAAATTTCTACACAATTTAATTTTTTTTACTTAAAATAAAATTTACAATTTAATCTTCAAAACTTACTAATGTATTTTTATAATTAAAACTCTAAACATCAAAAATAAAAATTTATAATAATTTAAGTAAAATTAATACATAACAATTAATCCATACTCCCATGCATGCCTTTGTATTCCGATCACCGGACATATTTTCACGCAGCATTTAAATCATGACAAATTTATTTCCAGAATCTCTTGTTCAATTGCTCTCTATGATGAAAATTACCATAAATAAATAACGTGACCGATTTTTTAAATATTTTAGACAAAAGAAAACCGGATTAATACTTAGATCTCATTTACTTAAATTTTTTAAATAAATTTTTTGAAAATAGAGTTTTTAAAAGTAAATTTTTAAAAAGTCATTATCATTTAATTATGAATTAAAAAAATTCTTTTAAAATAATAAATTATTTAGTTACATATTACTAAAAATACTTATATATTATTAATTATAACAAAGGATATTTAATAAAGCTTATAATAAATTTCTACACAATTTAATTTTTTTTATGTAAAATAAAATTTACAATTTAATCTTCAAAACTTACTAATGTATTTTTATAATTAAAACTCTAAACATCAGAAATAAAAATTTACAATAATTTAAGTAAAATTAATACATAACAATCAATCCATGCTCCTATGCATGCCTTTGTATTCCAATCGCTGGACATATTTTCACGCAGCATTTAAATCATGACAAATTTATTTCCAGAATCTCTTGCTCAATTGCTCTCTATGATGAAAATTACCATAAATAAATAACGTGACCGAGTTTTTAAATATTTTAGACGAAAGAAAACCGGATTAATACTTAGATCTCATTTACTTGAATTTTTTAAATAAATTTTTTGAAAATAGAGTTTTTAAAAGTAAATTTTTAAAAAGTCATTATCATTTAATTATGAATTAAAAAACTCTTTTAAAATAATAAATTATTTAGTTACATATTACTAAAAATACTTATCTATTATTAATTATAACAAAGGATATTTAATAAAGCTTATACTAAATTTCTACACAATTTAATTTTTTTTTTACGTAAAATAAAATTTACAATTTAATCTTCAAAACTTACTAATGTATTTTTATAATTAAAACTCTAAATATCATAAATAAAAATTTACAATAATTCAAGTAAAATTAATACATAATAATCAATGAATTAATAAATTATTATATGTAGTATAAAAATTAAAAATAAAATAACATAGTACCTATGATAAAAAAATTTAATAGAATCTTATAGAGATAGGATTGTAAAGATATAAAGATACGGTGACTTTTAATAAAAAGTTAAAAATATATTAATTAAATAGAATTTATTTTTATTAAGTATATGCCAAAGAATTAAAAAAATATTAGTAAGTATATATGTTAATATACAAATATAATAAACGCTGAAAACACTCTACTTTTAAAAGTTAAAATTTTAAAGTTTTATAAATAGAAGCAAAATAGTTTTTTACAAACATCATTAAAAATTTAAAAACAAATTTTAACATTAAAAAAATTCTTTTAGTGAGTAAATAAGCCTAACTAAATATGCACTAATTCTTATAGTAGTGGCCCACCTCTTAGAATTAAATTTTATGCACGGTAAAATTAGAATTTAAAGTTTGAGTTCAAATGTCAAACTTAAAAATAATATGGGGTTAAAGTTTAATTATTATATAAGGTTTTAATGTAAACTTAAAAAATTTAAAAATGTCAAATTATAAAAATATCTATTTTAAAGAAATTGATTCGTGAAATATCATTATTGAGTTTAAATATTTTTTCAGAGGCTTGAGGTGCCATAACGCCGTTATTGACCATCACCACCGCAGTTTCTGTTGCATAACCTCCATATCCATAACAATTATTTTTCAGTCTTCAACATACTTTGTGACCACACCATTCCACCAAAGCAAAAGCACTTTTTAGACGCGAATTAAAAAGCAATTCCTGCATGTGTATACCACACACCACATTCCTCTCCGAAGCAGCTTTTTGACACAGAAAAAGCATATTCGAAGTATGTAAACAAAAAAAGATTGTGGTGGTCTCAGTCGTAGGTGTGGCATTGGGGAACCACCCATTGAGAAACAATATTGTGGCCTCGCACTCTTCGAGAGCTATATATATATATATATTGGCTTTTGAGATAAATTAATGGAAGCACTTCTAGAGCTGCAGCATGCATGCGATGCAATAATAGTAGTTCTTGGTACATCAAAGTCACTTAAAACACAGATATTTAACAGCAATATTGCTGCAACTGAAGAAGAAAAAGGACCACCCTGCAAAGTACACACAAAAAATTCATTAAAAATGTCTTAACATGGTAGCTAGGTTTACGCGTGTTCTAAGCACAAAATGGTTTGAACCCTGCACAGAACTATAGACTTCATCGTCCATTCTCTACTAATTTGCTTCTGATAGAAATGAAGACAATTATATGAAGATCAGAGACAATGGTTTATAAAATCTTTGGCAAGCATCATGTCAATTAATTTAATATGCAATGCTAGATTTAAATTAAGATCTGGACACATGGGAAGAGTGTGGGCACACTTAAATTAAAGATGTGGGGGTGAGTTTTGTATTGTATTGTATAATAATTTGACTTGCAGAAGTGGGTGCAAAAGCCAAGAAGTACCCTTGTTGCTTATAAAGTAAGCCAAAAGTTGCTTCTGCTTCTGCTTCTGGATCAATAATGCAGTAACTTTGAAATTTCGTGACGCTACTGCTGATCTCTCTTTTACTGACTTTGCACTCTTCATCATCAATTTTTTTTTTACCTGGCGTATAATTTGTTTCTTCTCTAGTTTGGATCGATCCACTGTTACAGTGGTTGTAATTGTACAATCACTTTAAAAATTTCATTATATGTTACAAATCTTTTTAACTTTTTTATTTTGTTATTTTATCACAATTTATCCCTTACATTTACATTTATGAAAGAATTTGAGAAAGGTTGCTTAAAATTTAGGACATATAATATAAAAATTAAAAACTACAGTAAGAAAAAGCAATATTAGTGTTAGTAACGATTGTATTCATTTTTTATTCTAAACTAATTAAAATTTTTTATTATTTGTATTGTGTTAATAAAATTGCGGTAGACATCAAATACTAAAATAAAGAGTTATAGTTGGTTTAAAAATAGCAACCGACACAATTGCTACTGACATTAGCACTTTTCCAAAGAATTCGGTGGATTATACCAACATGATTTTGTTGGTATTGTAGCATTTCCTTTATTTTCAAGAATAATTATTTAAGAAATTATCAATTACTCATATGATTTTCTTCTTTTACTACTTTTCCCCCTCTTTTTTTTTTTCATAAACACTAATATTTTTCTTTAGGTATTATTTTCTTTTTTAAAAAATAATCATTAAACTCAATAATTATTTGATACATCATTATTTAAAATATAATTTGAGATATAAATTTAAAATATGTAATATTATTCATTCGTTTATTATTAATTTTTACCCACTACCAATTAAATGTATTTACAAAGGTAAACGTTTAGATCAAGAAAGAATCGTAGTGCTCGGTATACAAAGTTTAATTTAAGAATAAATTAATGCAACTTGGGAGGAGAAGGCATCACATATGTTGTTATATTGCTTCTCATAATTTTTTAAAAATATTTTTAAACAATGTTAATCTATATTAAAAGGTTCAAGTTTTTTTTTTTAATTTCTCTAAAATTTTATTAGTTAAAATATAGAAAGACATTTTTCATTTTGAGACAGTTCGTCATATAAAGTCACTCTCAAAATTTTACAAGCCAGCATGAGTCTCACCTAAAATAACTTTAGAAAATTAATCTTGAGATTTCATATATAACATTTGTATATAGTATAAAGGAGATAGGCCACCGATGAAAAACCTAAACGGATTAGTAATGGATTTGAGTCAAATCTCATGAAAGCTCAGAAGTTATAACTTGCCCCAAAATTAAATTGAAAGCTTAAATGTCTTGTGAGAAAATAAATGAACAATTTGTATTTTTTTTTAATACAAATTCATTTATTGAGATGTTTATAACTGTAAAAATAATTATATATATATAGGGTTCACAAAAATGATATATTTGAAACATTTTAAATAAGAAAAATATCCTAATAAATCATGTGTAAGATTTTTTTTTTCTAAAATCTCGCGGAGCAAAGAAAGTTTATTACATAAATTAAAAAATAAGCTTAATTAAAATGGATCTAATTAGTTTTACTTCTCAAAATATACATAAAACATAAGTACTTAAATGCAATGGGATAATAAAAAGAAAAAGAAAAAATAATCAAAATGTACTATAGGAGAGCTGAATGTCTTGGGAGTTGGAACTTCACAAAATTATCTTCTTACCATTACTTATTTTTTAAAATTACAAAAAGTACCGTTTTTCTTTAAAAAAAAATATTCCGACACTCAAGTTAATAGTGATCTAAAAAAGATAGTATTTATGTGTAAGAGTATTGCGAAAACAAATATGATGCTATAAATATTAGATAGAGAATTTTTTTATTTAGTCACCAAAGATTAATTCGACTTTATTTATAGGACAAGAATTCAAATTATTTACGAAATATGCAAGAACATTCATAAAGTAATTGATTTAATTTTAATCGAGATTAAATTCAATTTTAATTTATAATGCATTAAACAAAAAGAAAGATTTAAGTGAGAATCATCTATTATGTGAGAAATTATATTTTATATAAAATAGTGATTAAATTAATTCAAATGTGAATCAAATGATAATTTTAATCTATTTCTGCCTTGCCATATCTTACATATCCATTTCTAAGATCTATAAAGTAGCGGGTCTAATTACCTGCTAGGATGAGTTCTTTTTCTAGATTAAAACCTATTCAAATATGAAGATTGAACATATTTTAAAATGATTTGCACTTTAGAACACATATAATAGCTGGTTGGAACATTTTAATGCTGGCCCGATAAAAGGAATTAACTAAATCTGTAAATCTATTTGCATTCTTATAAATAAATTTTGTAATTTTAGTTAGATGAGAATCCCATTGTGTAAAGATACCACGATGAAGCCTAGATTAGCCAATAAATCCACATCTCATTGTTCTCATAGAAAGTGTGAGAATATGAAATTTTATAGGAAAAAGAAAAAAAGGAAGGCGACAATTTAACTATTTGTTCTTCAAACACCAAGGGTTACAAAACCGCGTTCGAGAGAAGGTGAACAACAAGCATCAGTCAATCTCAAGCCATCAATTATTCTAACCTTTATTAGCAACTTGTTCAATAACTAAAATTACAACCATTACTTCTGCAAAATAGATGGTATTATTTCCGAGAGGCATCGTATAACCACCCGAATAATAGCCATTAACATTCCTGAAACTTGCATTACGAGTAGTGTGCTATTGAGGGTTTTCTTTAGAAAGGCAATCGGAATTGGTTTTAATCCAACCAAAAGGAGGAGGCCGCCAAATAAAAATATGAACTCTAGATGCTCAACCAACAAGAATCCTTAATTATCATTTCCTATTAGCTTTTCGACATTGACAGAAATCAAGTTAAAGTTAAAAACAAAGAAGGGCAGCAGAGCAAAACGTGAAACTCGAGATGACAAACTTATGCAAGTTATGCAACAGTTTACTAGGAAGTTTTCCAATCACTATATTCTCTATATAAAAAGAATGTTTTTTTTTTAAAGAATAAAAATATGCCACAATAAATTTCTTTCTTTTTCTTTTTAGCATAAATCCCTCTACATAAGTTTGTTTATTATAACATAAATTGTTTGATGTATGGAGTCTAATTTGTTAGAGATAGTACTATAAAAGTATGTACTTATACTGTTTTTATGAAATTAATAAAGTTACAATTTTATACTTGAAAAGTATTTGTAATTTTATGACATAAATATCAAAAAATTCTTTATTTATTATGTAATCATAACTTTAGTATATAATTATTATAAACAAGAGGATTAAAGTTATGGTTAATAAATAGAAAAGTTCGTAATAAATTAATTAAAGTATAAGATCTTTAATAAAATATTATTAGTGTAGTCCACAAACATTTAAAATTTAGTAATTTTATCTGGATTACTAATGTAGTGACATTATGGTAGAAGTACTATATATAATATGATTATATAGAACTGAACCAGACGTAAGTTGAATTCTTATATAAAATATCGTTGTTAATTAAGAATTCAAATAACGTCAATTGATGATTATATGTAGATTAACCTTAATTCTGAGTGATCATAAACTCTTATTTGTGTTATTATCTCATTTGAAATACTGGTTACATTTATCTAAAAAACAGGCTAAAAACTTATTTTTTAGTTGTATAGTGAGATAAACAGTTGAGAATATAATTTACAGATATAGAATCCATTCATTCTTAATAGAAGTTAGAAAGAAAATTCTCTTAAGAGTTAATTCTAGAACTGAACGGTTAGAGCACTCAATTTGTAATAATGTTACAAATTAACTATTTATTGGTGAATTAATGGCACATAAGGATAAATAAATAATTAGAGGGGTATAATAGTAATTAACCTAACTCTAATTATGAACCATCTATGAAGAGTTGAATTGCATATAGTGATTAAATCAATTGATTATTTTGAGTTTTCTAAGTAAATTATATCTACAATTTTAAGAGTGCAATTTCAAGTTTTTAGTGGAATAACACTGGAATTAATAAATTAAATTAATTAATTATTCAAAATTTATTGGAGCTTGAAATTATAGATTCATAAGTCTTCAATACCACATTTTTAGTTATTACAGTGAACAATTAAAAAGGGATTGTGTTATTACACAAATTGTTTGTGTCCAGAAAATAGTTTTCAAATACGTATATTTTATATTTGGATAAAATTCATTAATATAGATAATATCTTATCTAGATATAATTAAATATTTAATTTAAGAAATTAAATAAATAAAATCTTAAGGATAAGTTTTAAAATTATTAAAAATATTTTATTTTTAATTTTAGTGTTTTTCTTTTATTAAAAGACTAATAATGCTCAAATATTGAGTATTATATATTGACCACAAAAAAGTAGGCCTTTATGTGGTTTACATGAGTTAGGTCTCCTTTTAAGAGATAATAATTTAATTAATAAATGTTATTAATAAAATTATTATTTTAAAATGAGAAGATTAGTCTAAATAGGATACAACACACATATGTGAAAAAAAAAACACATGATACGTATTTGTTTTCTTAAGAGAAAAAAATAAATTGCAAGCACACTCTTCCTCTCACTGTAGAACTAGATGCTTGGTTTGAAATCTTTTAATGGAAGAAAACTCGACGTGAATTTAAAATAGGTTTCTGTTAATTTTTATTTATTTTAAAACGTCAAATTCATATATTAATAAGATCCTTAAATAAATTTTTTTTTAACTAATGAAAATAAAGATTAAAATTTTTTTGTTTCTATTCTGCTACATTATGAATATCATAACAATAACTTTCTAACATAATTATCGTCTTAACGCAAACTTAGCATGCAAATTATATTAGAGAGATATTAAAAAACTCATTTATGAATTAGGTTCCTTTTTAATTTTTCTATTATATAAAGGATACTAGCAGGGTTATTTTTATATAAGAGTGTGTGAATTGTTTTTTGACATTTGTTTTTGAATATTTCTATTAAAGAGGGTTATTTTTTCCCCCTCTTTTTTTGTTTTTCATAAGTTTTTGGGTACTATTTTTTTCTCTAAAAATAATCATTACACTCAATAATTACTTTACACGTCATTATTTAAAATATAAATTTAATATATATAATATTATTCATTCATTTATTATTAATTTTTATCGACTACCAATCACATATTTACAAAGGAAAAAGTTTAGATCAAGAATGAATCACAGTCCTGCCATACAAAGTTTAGTTTAAGAATAAATTAATGCAACTTGGGAGGAGGTGAAGGCATCATATATATTGCTATATTGCTTCTCATAATTTTTTCAAAATACTTTTAAACAATGTTAATCCATATTAAAAGGTTCAAGCTTTTTTTTTCTAACTTCTCTAAATTTTTATTAGTCAAAGTATAGAAAGACGCTTTTCATTTTGACACAGTTTGTCATATAAAATCACTCTTAAAATTTTACAAACCAGCATGAGTCTCACCTCAAATCATTTTAGAAAATCAATCTTGAGATTTCATATATAACATTTGAATATAGTATAAAAGAGATAGGCCGCCGATAAAAACCTAACGTATTAGTAATCGATTTGAGTCAAATCTCAAGAAAGCTCAGAAGTTATAACTTGCCCAAAAATTAAATTGAAAGCTTAAATGTCTTGTGAGAAAATAAATGAACAATTTGTATTATTTTTTAATACAAATTAATTTATTGAGATGTTTATAACTATAAAAATAATTATATATATATATATATATAGGGTTCACAAGAATGATATATATGGAAACATTTTAAATACGACAAATATCCTAATAAATCATGTGTAAGATTTTTTTTTCTGAAATCTCGCGGAGCAAAGAAAGTTTATTACATAAATTAAAAAGTAAGTTTAAGTAAAATGGACCTAATGAGTTTTACCTCTGAAAATATACATAAAACATAAGTACTTATGTTGAGGAACGAATCACCCTTCTTCCTCTTGAGATTAGGTTAAAGCGAAGAACTTTAAATTTAACGTAGAACCCTAGCTTCATTGTGCAGTTGAATAACCTGTTTATCAAGTAAAATAACAAGAATTCAAAGCAGAATATAAAAGATCACAACACAATCTTATGTGGATCGGCTAATTGCCTATATCCATGATGGATCTAAGGATCCTAACCTCTCTTATTAACTCCCTAGAGATTTTACAAGGAAAATCCAATGAAGAACCCTTAAAAGGACCTAATGTTTAGTGAACCTTTGCTCTACTACGAGTAATGAACACCTAAATGATGGTTCTATGCTAGCGCACACAAGCACTTAGTGTCTATCCAGTTCTTCCCCTCTCTTAGAGTCTCTCTTAATGCTTAATTCTCAACTAAAGGGTTTACAAGTGTTTATATAGTGTTTTTTTCATGCCTACTAACCTTATTCCTTATTGGAGTAAGAGTCCACTTGTTTTAGAAGTCCAAAACTTCTCAAAACTCAAAATTCGGATCAAAACAGACTTTTTGTCGCTTCTGGTGCCCTCCCGCGTGTTTTCTTCCTTTTCTTCGAGTCTTCAAGTCCCGTTTCACTTCCCCTTTTGTATCCCACACATCCTAGACTTCTCCATACATGTCCCACACATTCTAAACTTCTTATAACTATCATCTTTGGCATTCATCTCAATTCTTGTCCATTTAAGATTGTTGAATCACCAAATCTCCAACAAACCCTTCCTCGATTCAAAATCTTCCAAATAAGTAGGTTTCGGGATCCAATCTACACCAATACTCTATCACCTAGAGTTGAGTCCAGTTAAGTCTCCACAAAGACTTAACTTTCTCCAGGCTAGTGACTTTAGTCTCCAAAGGCATTCGTGCACTTTGCATAGGGTATGGATGCGTTGCACTCCTTTTCGACCCTCATTACCTCGGTGAGCATGGTTTAGATGTCACCTAGTGGTCTGCATTACCCCCACACATGGCCATACCAGTAAGCACATAGAGCCCTCTATTGTGCTTCTCACCCTCAAACCTTATAGGTCATTTCTTTACCATCAGTTTTTCTTTTTTCGCTTTAACCGAATACCCCTCCTCATCGAGCTTGCTTAGGGATATCAAGTTCCTCCTCAATTTAGGAACATGCCTTACACCATATAAGTCTCTAGTTTCTACACCTTACATCCTCAGCCTTATGTCACTAACTCCTATGATCTCATAAGTCATGTTATTCCCCATTAGAGCTTTACCTCTCTTGGCTTTGTAGTTGGTAAACATCGACCTATCAAGATACATATGGACGCTGCACCCTGAATCTAGTATTTATTTACCACCGTAATTTCCCTTTAAGGCTACTAATATGTCTACAACTTCGGTATCTTCTTTAGTACCGATTGCAGCCCACCCTCATTGGCTTTTTGATTTCGGACAATCTGTTACAAAGTACTATTCCTTATTATAAAGGAAACACTTCTTGCATCTCCTCCTTGATTGGTTGCTCTTCCTTCCTTGTGCAAGCAATGTTGCTCCACTCTCGGACTCAGATCTCTTTGTCAATTCTTTTGAGTTCAATGATGCCTTGACGTATCCACAAAGCTCTCATAGTTCCTCGACAATGAACTTAACAGGATTATGACCTTGTCTTTATCCTCAGTCTTGATGCCCAATTGCTCAAGACTTATGATGATCTTGTTGAACTCATCAATGTGGGCTCTCAATGAAGATCCTTCGTGCATTATTAGCTGATGCAGTTTCTTTGTCACAAGAAGTCTATTTGCAAGAGGCTTCTACATGTATAATGCCTCGAGTCTCTTTCATAGTCCTAAAACGGGTTCTTCATCACTAACTTCCCTTAATACTTTGTCGCTCAACGCTAGGATTATGGTGTTGTGAGCTTTTTTCTAAATTGTGTCCTAATCTTTCTACCTGAACTTTGAGGTTGTTGTTTCTTCACTAGTTGAAGAGCTGACTTCCTCCAAGGCTGAGTCTAACCCTTCCTTCACTAGTAGAGCCCTAACCTTCTTCCTCTAAATATTGAAGTCATTCATCCCGTTGAACTTTTCTATTTCTTGCTTGATTGCAGCCATAGTTTAAATACCACAAGTGTGTATTATCAAACATTTAGCTATAATACTAGTTTGTTGAAAGAGGAATCGTCATTCTCCCTCTTAAGACTAGGTTAAAGCAAAGAATCTCAAGTCCAACTTAGAACCCTAGCCTCGTTGCACAGCAGAATAACCTGTTTATCAAGCAAAATAGTAAGAATTCAAAGTAGAATATAAAAGATCAATACACAATCTTACATGGTTTGGCCAATTACTTATGTCCACGGTGGATCCAAAGATCTTAACCTCTCTTATTAACTCCCTAGAGATTTTACAATGAAAACCTAATGAAGAACCTTCAAAAGACCTAATGTTTAGTGAACAATTGCTCTACTACGAGCAATAAACACCCAAACAATGGTTCTTTTGTTGATTCTGGCACTGCAGCCCTGCGCGTATCACACCCAAACTTAGTGTCTACCCAGTTCTCCCCCTCTCTTAATGGTTAATTCTCAACTAAAGGGCTTATATAGGGTTTATTTTATGCCTACTAACCTTTTTGTTGATTCTGGCACCGCAGCCCTGCGCGTATCACACCCATCACTGCAGTACTAGGTTTCTATATTGGGCATTGTGGTACTTAGCCCTGGGCACCGCAGTACTCAGCCCTGGTGCCTTCCCACACTTTTTATTCTCTTTCTTTGCATCTTCGAGTCCTGTTTTACTTCCTCCTTCGTGTCCTATACGTTCTAGACTTCTCCATACTTATCCCACACATTCTAGACTTCTTGTGACTCTCCTCTTTGGTATTCATCTCAATTCTTGTCCATCTAAAATTGTTGAATCACTAAATCTCCAACAGCTTAAATACAATAGGGTAATAAAAAAAAAAGAAAAAGAAAAATTGATCAAAATGTACTAAAGGAAAGGTGAATGTCCCAAGAATTGGAACTTCATGAAATTATCTTCTTGTCCTTACTTACTCTTTGAAATTACAAAATGCGCTATTCTCCACCATGAAAAAAATGCTACGACGCCCAAGTCAGTATTAATTTGAGAAATATGGTGTTTATGTACGAGAGTATTGTAAAGACAAGCATGATGCTATAAATATTAGATGGAGATTTTTTTTATTGAGTCCTTAAGGATTAATTCGACTTTTGTTTATAGTGCAGAAATCTAAATCATATACTAAATATACATGAACATTCATAAAGTAATTAATTCGATTTGAATCACTACTACAAAAATTACCTTCACTGACACTAAGTTAGTGTCAGTAAATAGTTTCATTGACACTGTTTTGTAGTGTCAGTGTTGTTGAAGCCATAAATTTACTGACACTATGGTATCAAATTTTTTTTTTACCAAAGTATTAGTGAATCTTTAACGCTATGGTATTAGTAAATTCCTAACACTATAGTATCAGAGAATTATTATTACTATGGTGTCAAAATTGAATTAAATAATATCAATTTTAATTTAATTTAATTTCTTAATAATTTAAAATTTAAATTATTAGACAAGAATTTTAAATTTATTTTTAAACTACAAATCCATACATAAATACCGCATCTAAATAAATATAAATTTTATTTAAATAAATAAAATAATAGTCAAAGCATCCAAACTAAGTTTTATATACATCTCAAATTGCATCTTAAAAAATTATAATAGTTTCATAGCACATCTAAATAGTACATAACAAGGTAAATTGTGAAAAAAAATTCAATATCTGAAAATTAAACCTATAACCGCCAAAAAATGAATTGCATAAACTAACACTCCACCAAAGGGAGAGAATCTACCAAGAATGACCTCCTCAAGACAATTGACGTTATTGTCTTTCACACCACTTGTAACAAATGAGAGCAAATCCATCCAATTATTAGCCCTAGCTGTTGTACGCTGTAATCTACAAGAGAAGCCAAATTCTTATGACTATCACCATTTAGATACATGAGTCGATGTCCAGCAACCTAACTCAATGGAAGAAATGCAATAAATAACCTTGATAGCATTATTATAGTCCATCCATTATTAGAAAAATTAATGAAATAAAAAAATAATGCAAAAAACTACTTCATGTGTAACATTATTACATAAAAAAGAAATAAGATACAAGCCTCATAATGGGTGTTTAGTCCATAGTTCAGTTATATGCTTTGTGTTATCTCAAATAATTAGCAAATTGTAGAATCCTACAATAAAAGTGATTAATAGTACAGACAAAAACATTATTAATATTATTAACAGTTAAGTATAATATTGAACTCACTTTCATGAACTTCATCACCTCCCAGGTGAATGATTTTATATTTAAAGACTTTATTGAAATCTGAGATGCAACAAGTTTGAAAAATGTTACATGATTGTCCTACTTTTCATTGAAGTTAAGCATATTTATCTAGAGAGAAACAAATGGTCCCAACTAACCACAAATGTATGCACTGCTGCAATCTATTAATTAAAACATATGCAAATTCCTGAAATGTTCAAACATCTTTGAATAGGTTGAGTACGATGTGCACTAAGAAAATTTTAACATATATATGGATGCTAATTGTAAACAGAGCAGGAATCAAGATGTTATGTGCTACACCACAAGCTTAAAATGATATGATCTGGAACTATTAAAGATGTACTAATTTTTTCCTTTGCTTGCAAAAAAATAGAAACAGAATCTACTAATAAGATTAGAAAGAATTCAAACTAATGGACAAGTTTAAGATGGATAAAAGTACAAAATGTAAAGCAAATTCTCTATAATTTGAAAGAAGAACAAATGCATAACTTTTGTAATTGATACCCATTTTCCTACAACTTAGTCAAATGCCCTGTTATTGTCTACAGTCAAAGGTCACACAGCATGCATGTGATACTTTTTTTCTTTTGAGACTCTAACTCAAGAGAATAATACTAGAGCAGATCATAACTAATAAAATAGAATTACATCATTGTAAAAAAATAAAAATAAACCTAAAGTCTAAATAATACAAGCTCGTATTAGTTGGTGTTGATTGTAGCCATCATAATATAAAGATTGACTAGCTATGAATAGTGTCAATAACTAAAAAGTTAATATAAGCATACAAGATTAAAATGCAACAAACCTTAGTAGCCAAAAATAAATATGCAACATTCACTTGTAACCAGTCTATCCCAACCAACGACATGAAAACCCAGAACATCTGATATATAACAAGAACGTGAAACAAAGGGTGCAAATATAATTGTGGAGAAATAGCCATCAACCAAGAAAGTACATAAGAATCAGATGGTAAAAAAAATTGATTGCAAGAATTTTTTAACTGATGGCAAAGAAAAATGATCTACGACAAGAAAATTGATGGTAAAGAAAATAAGTAGAACCTCAACAACTCTAAACATGCCAACACATTAGATAAATTAATTTATGACAAAAACCATATCTTTATATTTCCTTTGGAATCAATAAGGACATTCTCTAACTACAACATATTAGATTATTATAGTGCTATTAGAACAATAAACAAAAACATTAAAAGAAAATCTCATGAAGTGGCTTACGATTCGATTTGAGTTGATTGAGAGGTTATCTTAAAATTCTTAGAAAGATTTAGAAATTACCTTGAGATTCCAGTGAAAAACACATTTGTTGTAGTAGTAACTCAAAGCATCAATCAACTGCTAGAAGAGCTTCCTTCCTTCAGCTTTTGAAAGTCTCCATTTGGATGCTTGTAAGATTGAAATGAAAAAGGATAATTTTACTTTTTTTTCTAATGAATATTTTGGCACAAGAAACCTTAAGATAATTATATGACAAAAGGCTGAAGCCTCTTACAATTCTGTCAAAGAACTTTCCACTAGTTACCTATTCCAAGACCATGCAAATCTTTGCTTTTGCTAGTCAACACTTGCATTTTTGTCATAGCAAAGCATGTCATTAGGATAATGAACTTAAATTATACTGTATATATAAAAAATCACCTGTAACAAATGCTTTTTGCAACTATCCACTGAGTCCAGTCCTTCAAGGAACTATGAATATAGATCTCACTGCACTGGGTCGGTGATAAGGGCAAATTTGTCATATATTTTTTTTATGTTTTTATATTGATATTTTATAATTTTATAAGAATAGATGGCTATTTATGTGCTTTATTGTTATTTATAAGGACTTGAACAAAATTTAAAGAAAGAATGCAAAAGGAGCAAAAATATGGACTAAAATGCAAACATTTTAAAGTATGTGTCCATCGCCCCAGCGCCATAAGGATTACCACCCCAACTCTGGAACAGTGATCGAAATAAGAAAAATGACATGTTTAAGTCGCATCTGGTGCCCCAGCGCCAAATAGTCACCGCACTAGCGATAGGCTAGAGCCCCAGCGCTAGAATCCCACCGCCCCAGCGGTAAAGCCTTTTTCAAGTGTCGCCCCAGCGACAACTGCATAGCGCCCCAGTGGTATCGCGAGTCCTAGTCCGACGAGAATTAAGATTTTCAAGCTCATATCAATCCCTATAAAAGGCCACTCGTTTTCAGCCTTTAAGAATCATCCAAGAGCAATCTAGAGCAATTCAAGAACACCAAGAATATAGAGCATGAGTCTTGGAGAGCAATAGAAGTTTAATTGAAGCAACTTTAGAGAGAGATTCAAAGTGTTCTTCGGCATCAAGAACATCTTAGGCAGCGCAATTAGAGAGAGATTGTATCATGATTTATTATTATTTTTACAGCTGTTCTTTTGTAGCCATGAGCTAAACTTATTTTCTAGGGTTAATACTTGAACTCAATATGTATGCTTAATTGCCATATCTTTAGAATATTTAATAAACCTAGTTCTTTGATATTTAAATTACTTGATCTTAATGCTTCAATATATCTGGTCAATATATGGTGAATGAGTTGGTAATATTATTGATAAACTCAGAAGAGGAATCATAATATTTAGACCTAGGTAATTTGATGCATGATTGTAGAGTAACATTCAATGTTGCATATGCAAGTTTCAATTTAGGATATGAATATACGTAATTGGCATGTATGATCAATAAAACTTAATCTTAATAAATCTTAATTTATTACAAGTACCATAGGAATATAGGTATTTGGTAAATTAAGGTGTACTTGTATGACCTTAGAAGAAGCTTGTAAATACATTAGTGTCTTGATCAATAACAAAGACGAAGGGAGTTAAATATTAGAAGATTGATCATTAGAAAGCATATTGAGGGATAGTATTAATCCTAGGTTTTCTTTATATTGCTATCACCTAAAACTCTTTACATTGTGTTTTTGTTTTTATATTTTCTACATTCATTCTAAGATTTTTATTTTTCTAAATAATTATTAGAAAGACATAATTTTAGTAATTGGTTAAAAAGAAAAAATTATCCCTGTGGGTTCGAACATCCGACTTATTTAGTCTCTTTATTACTTGCATACGATAGTGTATACTTGCACTTAATTTTATGATATAGAAATATCGCATCGGTCGGCATGCAAAGTATGCAGCAACAACAATTATGAGCAAGGTAATCACGCTCTGAATAATAAAAAAATATTTCCATATGTTTCCGCCAAAATCTAATGGTGCCAAATTGGTTGGCATGGTCGAAGACTGGATATTTGTACCATTGCTCACTTGCATTGTTGAAATAGCAGGTAAAGGCTAAGGTGAAGAAAAATGTTTTTTCTTGGCACTCGGTATAGCAGGGAAGGTCTTACCACTTTTGGCAGATGGAAGGGCAATGATCTGATCCGAGGGAGGCATATCAAAGGCAAGTGCAGCAGGAAGGTTATTAGACTATTCACGTAACCTACGACGTGCAATAATGACATGATGCTTTGTGAGATGAAACAAGTGTATCTTTGAGAAACCTGTTTAATGCAAAATACAATATCATAGTCTCTTGGAAGCATAAATATTGATATCCAATTATCGAACAGTTTTTACTTACTTGGCAGATCAGTATAACAATAGTCTTCATGGGTATGCAGAGAGTCCTTACCTAACTTGAACCTTGCAAAAAGGATAAGCAGTTTCAACAAAGAGAAAGATGATGAAAGGATAAATTAATAATATTGCCAAAAGTAAATAGTAAGAGAAATGTTTCCAGTCCCATATAATGGCAGTGGCAAGACATTGAGGCAACGGGTTAGAACTCCTTTAATTGGAGTAATGAATGATTCCACCTTGTTCAGTTGCTTCATATTTCTATACCAATTACTGCCCAAGACAACTAAAGCATCAGAAAACTAGTGTCTATGACTACAAATTTGATTATTTGACTAGTAAGAAAGCAAAAGATATAAGAAATATTTTAATTAGAGAAGGGATATTGTATAACATGGTTCCAAAACCAATTCATGCTGAAATATGGTCCATAATAACCTTAATGTTTATGAATTGCCAATGACCTTACAGTTCATTGGGCGTAGAACAGAGTCTAATTAGAAAAAGGAGCTAAATAATATAACTGAAGAAGCCCTTATATCTTGTTAAAAGCTTACATGTACTTGAGCATTTAATATAGTTATTTATCAAGCAGATATCTGATAGTTTGATTATCCATTGAGTTAATTAAACGCTTTATAGCCACGAACTTAAAGTGGAAGAAATTGCTTTGAACCTATTCATATGATCACCAAAATCTTTCTCTGTAGTGATACGGGCATAATCTTTAAAATTCAGGAGATAATTCGTGTGCCCAATTCTTATAAATCTTTTGTGCAATAGAAGACCTACAAACTAGGCACTTGAAAGTACTTTTCTCATACATGCATAGATGAACGGGTGTCAACCCTGTATAATTAACAATTTTTTCATTCCTTGTGAAGCAAAATTAAATATGCTTAAGCTTTAGCATTTTTCCATAATTGATAACACAAAACTTGCAGGGTGAATTGATCATTTATGAGGTTAGAATAACAATCTCATTGTGATATGTCTTCATACGGGAGGTGTGTGTTTGGTGTGAGGAAGCAAAAAGAAGATTAGTAAATTCACAACAGGTCCATTAATTAGAGCAAAAGTCTTACCAATACAGGCCAAACTTTCTATTTGCACATCTGATTCCAGCAGCCATAACAGAGGTAAGATGGTCACCAAATTCCAATTCAGAGAGGAAGGTGAGCCTGTTAAGCTCCATAAGAATGCCTTCTTCAAATTTATTGTTGTCAAATAACCTAGGTGACAAATGATTTAGTCCAAGTATCCTAAGTCCTAGAACATTATATACATATTAAACCTAAAACAAGTAGCTTTCAAGTGTTTTAATGTTGGCAAACAATGTATTTATGTTGGAATTGTTCCTCTTAACTTATTGTTCCTTAAATCCAGTACCTCCAGCTTTGTGAGCTCTCCAAGCTCTTCAGGAATTACACCAGAGAAATGATTTTTAAAGAGTACACTGTTAATGCAAATAGAGAGAGCAAGAAGAATAAAATTTAATCATCTTTAGAGAGCACTGCAAAAATTACCAAATATCAAGCTAAATATCAAGACTCTGGGTAGACGGTCTTTAATTTAAGAAAATCCCAAATATATAATAGTCTATAATACGAAGATCCTTATGGGTGCAAACTATCTCTCAGGTCCAAATAAGGCAAAATATGAAATATATTATGTTTTAGATATGATTCTAAGAATTCAAATCAAAACATAGCTTTTAGAAGGATAAGAATTATGCACCATTTACCATAAAAGATGGAAAACAATTATTTCATACCCCTACAGAAGAGCATGTATTCTGGTACGAAAACCTGATATCCTATTAAACCTGCATATATACCATTGTATTTCTTGATATAATGAGCTTTGACGAATTATATCTAACTCTTCTTCAATCCAGAATATCTGTAGAAATTTAATAATGAGTATGCTATTTATTTCGTAAACTACTTTTCTTCAACGCTTAAGAATAGATACCAGATACATGAAAGAGAATTAATTCAAATTTTGCTATACAAAATCAGGCGAGCGACCAAATTTTTAAGGGAAAAAAAAAGACAAATGAAAAAATCCTAACTTATAAAGCCAATAAATTTGTATCCCTAGTTATTGAACAATTAAACACAAATATAACAACACTAGATTACAGGAACAACGAATAAATAAACCCCCCAAAAACTCACAACAAATTTGAAGAAACACTTGGTTTCAATGACCAAAATATATTTACACAATTTTGCACAAAAAAAACCACATAATTGAGGAATACCCAAAAAACCTAGAATAAAAGAAGGCACACTTACATTTATAAATCGAACAAAACTCTTAACAAATTAAACACTTATAATTTCAAAACTATAACCCTAGAATTGAAATCAAGGGGTGGAGGGAGATCGAAATGAACAAAATAAAATCAAATTGAAGAACAAAAGAATAAATCTAATTTGGAACAAAATCGAAGGAGTGGTGATTGGAAAGAAAGAAAGTAAAGGAAAGTGAGAAGCAAGCGATGTGTGATTCAAGAGGAGATTTAACTAAGAAAATGAAACAGAGAAGAGAAGATCACGATTGAGAAGAATAGATAAACTTCGACACTTAGTCTTTTAATTGAGAACCGTTACCTATACTTATGGCTGATAACTTGCTGCCCGATGTTGGGTGAGAGATTTGACAAAGGGAAGGAGAAGATGATCAACAAAGTCAAGGGGGTGGTGACTGTTTTTGTAAAGTTAGTGTGAAACTCAATTGAAGAAGAACCTAAGTTTAGGGCAGCAATTTTGCTCAATTTTTAGGTGAAAAATGTTTTATTTATTTTAAGTTTTAACCTAAAACGACGTTGTTTTGGAACCTTTCTTTTTAAAAAAAAAAAAAATTTATAACACCCAAAACTACATCGTATTAGGCATTATATAAATTTAAATTATTTTTATTAATAAATTTTTTTTTTATACTATAGTATCACTAATATATTGACACTATATTTTTTGATATCATAGTATCAATAATTTACTGACATTTTAAATTTCTGATACTATGTTATCAGCAATTTATTGATACTTTTATTCATTGACACTATTTAAAAAAGTGTCAATATTATGGTGTCAATGAAATTCATTTTTGTAGTAGCGAATAAAGATTAAATTCAATTTTAATTTATAATACATCAAACAAGAAGAAGGATTTAAATGAGAATTGTCAATTACGTCAAAAATTATTTTTTTATAAAAAAATAATTAAATTAATTCAAATTTAAATAAAACAGTCATTCAATTGTAAAGATTTGACATATTTTAAAATGGTTTGCACTTTAGAACATATATAGTAGTCAGTTGGACCATTTTAATACTGGCCCAACAAAAGGAATTAACAAAATTTGTAAATCTATTTGCATTCTTAGACATAAATTTTTGTAATTTTAGTTAGATGAGTATCCTATTGTGTAAAGATACCACGATGAAGGCTAGATCAGCCAATAAATCCACACCCCAATGTTTTCATAGAAAGTGTGAGAATATATATATGTGAAATTTTATAGGAAAAAGAAAAAAAGAAAGGCGACAATTTAACTATTTGTTCTTCAAACACCAAGGGTTACAAAACCGCGTTCGAGAGAAGGTGAACAATAAGCATCAGTCAATCTCAAGCCATCAATTATTCTAACCTTTATTAGCAACTTGTTCAATAACTAAAATTACAACCATTACTTCTGCAAAATAGATAGTATTATTTCCGAGAGGCATCGTATAACCACCCGAATAATAACCATTAACATTCCTGAAACTTGCATTACGAGTAGTGTGCTATTGGGGGTTTTCTTCAGAAAGGCAATCGGAATTGGTTTTAATCCAACCAAAAGGAGGAGGCCGCCAAATAAAAATATGAACTCTAGATGCTCAACCAACAAGAATCCTTAATTATCATTGCCTATTAGCTTTTCGACATTGACAGAAATCAAGTTGAAGTTAAAAACAAAGAAGGGCAGCAAAGCAAAACGTGAGACTTGAGATGACAAACTTATGACAAGTTATGCAAACATGAAAAGATATAGCAGCA
This sequence comes from Ailanthus altissimus, assembly GCA_946807835.1. Taxonomy (NCBI): domain Eukaryota; kingdom Viridiplantae; phylum Streptophyta; class Magnoliopsida; order Sapindales; family Simaroubaceae; genus Ailanthus; species Ailanthus altissimus. The sequence goes on from OX327709.1 coordinate 2,443,740, forward strand.
ATCGAAGGATTTGACAGTTTACTTGGAGGTTTCCAACCACTATGATTCTCTATAGAAAAAGAAAGTTTTTTTTTTTAAATAAAAATATGCCATAATGAATTTCTTTTTTTTCTTTTTAACATAAATTCCTCCATATAAGTTTGTTTATTATAAAATAGAATGTTTGATGTATGGAGTCTAATTATCGCCTTAACGCAAACTTAGCTTGCAAATTATATTAGAGGGATATTGAAAAACTCATTTATGAATTAGGTTGCTTTTTTTCTTTCTATTATATAAAGGATACCAGCAGCGTTATTTTTATATAAGAGTGTGAAAATAGAGAGTGGTTGGAGTGAAAAACTAGTCATGTAATCCTTTCTTAGCTATAATGAAAATCTGCAGCAACAAAACAAATATATGTAGCTCTAAAATTGAGTGTGAACCATTATAAATCTATCTAGTTATTGCTTTTCATATTTATTTATTTATTATTATTGCTCTCATAGCAACGAATTAGGGTTTTAATATGTAATATAGACAATTTAAAATAGTGAAATACTTTCTTTTATTAAAACCATTATTCTTCATACATAATATTAATAGTTTCACTTCCTCTATTATACATGTTGGGCTTAGGCCTATAACGTTTGTATATAAGATTCAAGTGTTCAACTTAAACGATTAGTTATTTAAGTAGAGCGACAATCCTATTTATGAAAACTCAAACATTAATTTGTGACTATTTTATTTATTAAATTAAGTATTAATTTTTTTTAATCAATATGAGACAACTCATTCATTCAAAACTTTGTCCTTTGAACAAAACTTTCACAAGTGAAGGGACAACATTGGCCTTTTTGTTCGAATAATGAATTTATTTATATTTCGACTACTAGAGTTTATCATTGTTATCACTTATAGGAGGACCTCAAGCTTATAAGATTTGTATATAAAATCTAAGTATATTATCCACATAAAACAAATTTAACTATTTGAGCAAAATGATCCTTCTACTTACAAATTTAAGCATCAAGCTAATACGATAATCAACTCGCTTAATAATATATCTCGATTTTAGTCTCTTAATAAATACAAGAACAATCATGCATGTCTTTTCTTATTACACATGAATTTCTATTTTTTAAAAGGCTAATTTTTTTAATTCTTCTTCTAATAGTTCTATTTCTTTGAGTTAGGCCAGAGATGAGTTGCTTTAACAGGTTTGTCCATTTATCTTATCCACAAGAAATGCGAAGGTAGAAATGTTTTAAAATTTTTTCGTCATAAGTTGATTGGTTGAAATTTTTTTCGTTTGATACGTGTTTCATTTGCAGCTCAAAGAAGGTATTTAGTTTGCTCTAAATTTTAATTATAGTTCTCGATATATTTAGTGCTGATTTTTAAAGAAAAAGAATCCCCTTCAAAATTTTAGAAAGCAAAAAAGATTTATTTTACATTTTAAAGCACATTGCGTTGATGAAATATTCTTTACCAATAATGTTAGTTATATAAACTTTGGCAAAGCTCTTATACCATGTGAGAAATATAAAAGGAGTATATTTCACTGTGTCAAATAATATACAAGATTTGCCTTTATATAAGCCTAAGACATATACATAATAAGAAATAATATTTTACATTAGTAATATATATATATATATGGTAGGATAGTATAAAAAAATTATTCCAGAATAATTCCTTAATACTCCTCCTCAAACTCAAGATAGCGCAGTAAAAGCAAACTTGAGTTTGGAGACTAGAACATGAAAACGACGAGGAAGTAGAGATTTGGTAAAGATACCAGTAGGTTGCTCCTCAGATGGGATGAAGTAGAACATAATAGCGCTTTGAGAAATGTGTTGCCAAACAAAATGACAATCTGTTCCAATATGTTTAGTCCGCTCATGAAAAACATCATTGTGGGCAATTTGGATAGCACTTTAATTGTCACAATAAAAATGTGTAGTTCTAGTGTGAGAAATACCCATATCTTCAAAAAGCCTGCGGAGCCAAACAATCTCTTGGGTAGTATTTGCAAGAGTACGATACTCAGCTTCAGTACTCAAGCGAGCAGTAGCTGTCTGTTTCTTACTTTTCCATGAAAGAAGAGAATCACCCAAGAAAAGACAAAATCCAGTAATTGATCATCGATTCGTATGATCACTCGCCTAATCCGCATCAGCATAAGCTTGCAACATGAGAAGATAGTGAGCTGAAAAAAGGAGACTGTGAAAAAATATACCTTTGAGATAATGCAGGATATGAAGAACTGCTGCATAATGAGAGGTACGAGAAGCGACTATAAACTGACTAACAATATGAACAGCATGAGCAATGTCTGGACGAGTAACTGTAAGGTAGACTAAACTACCAACCAACTGACGATAGAGGGTAGCATCATTAAGAAGACTACCATAAGAGAATCAGAGTTTAGCATTAGGCTCTAGAAGAGTAGAAGCAGTCTTACTGTTTGTCAACCTAACTTTAACAAGTAGATCAGATGCATATTTAGTTTAAGAAAGATAATACTCAGTAGAGTCGGATAGTACTTCAAGGTCATGGAAATAATTGAGGTTGCCAAGATCTTTCATTTCAAAGTGTTGTTGAAGAAAGTTCTTGAGAGTGAAAATACCAAGAAGATCATCACCCATGATAATCATATCATCAACATAGAGAAGGATGAGAACACAACCTTGTGTTGTCTTGCTAACAAAAAGAACTGAGTCATAGGGATTAGACTAAAAACCATGCTGAAGAATAGTTTCACTAAACTTTGCAAACCATGCACGAGGAGCTTGTTTAAGACCATACAGAGTACGACGAAGTTTACAGACTTTGACTGGAGGATGTGAATAACTAGGAGGAGGCTTCATATACACTTTCATTGAGATCACCATTAAAGAAAGCATTTTTGACATCCATCTAAAATAGTGTCCAACCATGAACTGCAGCAATAATAAATAAACTTCGAACAGAAGTAAGTCTAGCAATTGGGGCAAAATTTTCTTCATAATCAATTCTATATTCTTGAGTAAAGCCTTTGGCAACAAGACGGGTTTTATAAAACTCAATAGATTCATCAGATTTGGTCTTAATCATGTACACCTATTTGCATCTAATGGCAACTTTATTAGATGGAAGAGTAATAAAATCCCAAGTATGCGACTTCTCAAAGGCTTGCAATTCTTCTGTCATTGCTTGCTGCCAAACATGATTAAAACTAGCATTGGAATATGATTAAGGCTCATATAAAGAAAGGATAGTAAAAAATAGTGATAATCACGAAGTTTAACAGGAATTTCTCTTACTCGAAATTAACGACAAAGAGAGAGTATAGAGAAAGCCTCAGAAATGTTGAGAACAGATCCTTCAGACGAGGTAGGAGGTTCAAAAGCAGGCATCGTTTCAGCAGATTCACCTGTATGAAACTTAGAAGAAATATCTGTAGGTAAAGTATTAGAAAAAAAATCAATAGAATTATCTGTAAAAAATTGGATATAGGAGAAGACATATATTTGAAGTTCGATATAGAGGAAAACATCGTATGCTCAAGAAAAACTACATGACGAGAAACATGAAGACAGTTAGATATAGGATCCTAACACCTATAACTTTTATGTTTTATCCCATATCCCAAGAAGCAACATAATCGAATATGTAGCTCGAGTTTAATGTACTCATATTTTTGAAGTATGACAAAAAAAACACAACCAAATACTTTGAGGAGTTTGTAATTAGGTGGAGTTCCATAAAGATGCTCATAAGGTGACTTATTCTCTATAACAGGAGAAGGAATACGATTAATGGTAAAGACAGCGGTCAAAGTAGCTTTTTTCCAAAAATGTTTAGGATAAGAGGAAGAGATAAGAAGAGCACGAGTAGTGTCTAAAATATGTCGGCGTTTACGTTCAGCTTTTCCATTTTGCTGAGATATACCAGGACAAGACCTTTGACATATAGTACCAATTTTCTGTAAAAGATTTAAAAAATCAGAATCTTTATACTCCATGGCATTATCAGTGCGGAAAACTTTAATAGGACACGAGAACTGAGCTTTAACCATATAAGCAAAATCTCAGTAAATTTTAGTAAATTCAGATTGTTGTTTAATAAGAAATAACTAAGTATATCAAGAATAGTCATCAACGAAGATCACAAAATATTTGGATCCTCCCATTGTGACATTTGGAGAAGGACCTCATATATCAAAATGTACAAGTTCAAATGGAGCATGAGAGACAATAGTACTATTATCAAAAGGTAAAGCTAGTTGTTTAGCTAAAGGACATGTAAGACAATCATCTTTATTATTAGAAACAATACCTAAATAACCACTGGATACAAGATATCGGATGCGATTGACTGACGCATGACCCAAACGAGAGTGCCAAAGATGTAATGAAGGCACTGAAGAAGTAGATGCTGCAGACAAAGGACAGGTCTAAAGAAATAAGTTCATACAGACGTCCAACTGGTCTTTGGATCTTGCACACAACAACTAGAAGCAGTAAACAAGACATTAAGACCAAGTTCGCATAATTGACCAACAGACAAAAGATTTAATGTAAGGTTAGGAATAAAAAAAAGTATCAGATACAGAGAGATTAGAGCAAGACACTTGACCAATTTGGTTAACTTCCATGAGAGAACCATTAGCAATTTAAATAGATGGTAAATAGGAATTAAGAGTTTTAGAGGAGAAAATTGTAAGATCGGAAGTCATGTGATTGCAACATGCAGAGTCAAAATACCAAGAAGAATTACCTGAAATATTAGAAAAAAATAAAAATTAAGGGTTTACCAAAATTAAAAAAAAGTAGACGGAGTAAAGATTCAAGATTACCAGAGGAACCATTCGCACTATCCTATACAGTAGTAACAGTAGGTCCTGTAAAAGTAGCACCTTGAGATAGTCCAAGTATGTAGCACGGCTTAGGTAGAGTAGAACCAATAGAATAGTACCGAGAAGTATCACACTTATCCACAAATTTTAATTTTTTTTAATTAATGATAACTTAGTCCCTAAACTTGTACTAATTATAAGTTAACCCCTAGACTTTACAAAATTAAAAATTGACCCTCAACTTTAAGTAATTACAAATTGGCCCGTAAATTTTTTATTAATTATAAAATGATCCCTTAACTTTTAATAATTGTAAAGTTGCCTTATACTTTTCTAAAATTATAAAATAACCCCTAAAAATATTGTAATTGCATAATAGTTCTAAAAATTTTGAAAATTGCAAAATACCCCAAAAGAATATAATATTACGATTTAACCTTCAAATATTGAAACGTTTTCAAACATACCATTAACAGGAAATAGGAAACAGTAAACTTTAGGTGGGGCGTCCAGCCAGCTCCGACCTTCGATCGGTGTAAACTCAGCAGTGTTTAAATGATCGGTGACTGAGGATTCTTTTGTTTAGAGCTGTGCGTCACTGTAGAATGGCCAGGGATCTAAAGTGACCGTGGCCGACGACAGTAGTGTTTCGGCGGTGCGTCTGACGGTTTCTGACCTTCAATGGTCATGTCGTCAATGGTGTTGAAATGATCGGAGGATTATGAATAATCTGAGATGGGCGGTGGCTAACACGGAAAGCTTTCGGAGTTTTTCAGCGACTTTTCAAAAACAATTTGGTGGATTTCGACGGGTTTTAAAAAAATTCCTGCTAAACTTCAACTAAACAAAGTGACAGCGAAAAAACCAAAGCTCTGATACCATGTGAGAAATATAAAATAAGTATATTTCACTGTGTCAAATAATATACAACATTTTCCTTTATATAGACCTAAGACATATACATAATAAAAAATAATACTTTACATTAATAATATATATATATATATATATAGTACGAGAGTATAAAAGAATTATTCTGTAATCATTTCAAAATAATTTCTTAATACATATATATATACACACTTATCAATTGTCTTAACTTCTACTAATAGGAAATCATTAGAACAATCACATTACCCATTTCATTATTTCTTCTTTTTGGGCACACGTTGCTTCAGTAAAAAATTTCTCTCAAAATTCTCTCGGAGCACAAATTTGGGGAAGTTAATATCATTTTCTTCTTTTTAATCTTTTTCAAATTTTCATTATCATCTTATTTTCATCATTATATTATTAATTTTTAATTTCTCTTGCCAAGTAGGTGCCTTCAGCTACAATCAGTGAAAACAAAAGTAGATGATGATGCTTTAGTAAGCCTTATTAATCTCTCAAAAATTTTTTTTTTGGTTGATTAAGTGTTAAAAGATATGAAACAATGACTTAACCAATGTTCAATTACTTGTCTATGAACCAATGATAATAATATAGAGTGGTTGTGGCCAAGCTCCCATTGTTGGAAGCATCAAAGAGAGTTTCAACAATGTCAAGCTATCTATTTCTTCATACGACACTGCATGGGTGGCCATGGTGCATTCTCAGGACTCCATGGATAAACCAAGTTTCCCAGAATACTTGGAATGGATTATGGAGAATCAAATGCAGATAGGTTATAGACTCTAGTTCATTCATGTTGCAGTTCTTTATTAATCAAAGATTCACTTTCTTCAACTCTAGAATGTCATCTTGCTCTCCATACATGGAAAGTTGCCGAGCTACCAATAAAAAGAGGTAACTACAATGATTTTGATACTCCTAATGAATCCAAACCATATTTTCTAAATTTTATCTCTTACTTATCCTCAGTGCAGAGCGAGATTTTTTAATAAGTGGGAGCAAATTTGCTCCACCACTATTTATTATAATCACAATTGTGTTGGGTTGTTGTTCCATATTGAAGAAGAGTGAAAAGATAATAACATTTATAAGAAGAAGGGCCACATTATTTAATAGGTTATTCTTTTAAGTGGGATGTTGAACTCTAAACCTAATCCCCCTAATAATGGTACCGTGTTACTTTCACCACTGGAAGAAAGTTGGTGTTGCTCCTCTACCGAAAGAAGTTTCATTTGAGGGAGACATTGTTGGATTATTGTCCCACATTAAAAAAGAGAGAAAAAAAAAAGATTTTGAAGTAACTCAGTGTATCGAACGAAAAAGTTAGTGTGACCACACTACTTAATAGGCTAGTTTTTTAAGTTAGATGTTAGACTCTAAGTCTAATCCCCTAGCAGAGTGATTGATTTCAAAATGAAAACATATGTATCAAAGTTTTAATGGATATGATAAGACTCTCTGTTACATTTACTTTTATACCTCCTCTCTTTATGCAACTATAAAGAGTTGGGAATTAAGATTGATGAAAGAGCTTTTTCTCTCTCAGGTCTTGACTTTATTTATTCAAATGCCTAGGCCGCTACGGACACGCATCAATATTCTCCAATTGGGTTTGATATAATATTTCCAAGCATGATTGAATATACTAAGCAAATGAGATTAAATCTTCCTTTGGACTCATCTTTACTGCACAAATTACTCAACAAGAAAAAAAAAATGAAATTTGATAGGTTTCCTCTTTCTCTTTTACTGGATTCAAAAAAATGAAGTTATTCACATATATCATCAATTAGCATTTGATATATGTGTGTTGAGTTGGACTGAATTGAATTACATTATAAGGTTCTGTGATATATATATTAGGAGTTTAATAAACCACGCATATCTCCATATTGGTATGATATTGTCTACTTTGAACCTAAACCCTCATGGTTTTACTCTTGGGTTTTACCCAAAAGGCCTCGTACTAATAGAAATATGAATAACTTCTTATAAATCTATGATCCTTCCTATTTTTAGCCAATGTGGGACATTTGTTCGTTTTTCTTTAATAATCATCCCCTCTAACAAAGGACCACAAAGCCTCCCCTTAAATGATATTTCATTCATCCCAACAGTCTTATACTCATTTTCACTGTGTTGATCCCATACACCTTACGTGAAGTACCAAAGTACCGCCTATTTTAGGAGGCCGCTCTATCAAGTCAACTTCCCATCATTGAGTTACCAGTACACGCCTTACGTGAAGCCTAAAGTACACCAATGTCTATCCCTGGAGTACAACCATGGAACCATTGCAAGCCAGGGCCATGCACCAGGCTAACCACCTTCTCGTTCGACACCGAGAATTTTCATCACATGAAAACACCGTTACTTGACTCTGATACCACTGTCAGGAGTCCAACGAACCATACATATCTCCACATTGGTATGATATTGTTTACTTTTGACTTAAACCCTCATGGTTTTACTCTTGGGCGCTACCTAAAAGGTTTCATACCAATAAAGATATAATTAACTTCTTATAAATTTCTGATCCTCCTCATTTTTAACTAATGTGGGCCATTTTTTTTATTTTTCTTTAACATTACATATATATATATATATATATATATATAGAGAGAGAGTTGAATAGGTGAACGACGTGACACTATTTAAAACTCTACAACACTGTTAAAACAGTGCCCCTCACTCCCCTAGTCAAATCCTTGAATCTGTCGGCAGCCAACAAAGATGTAGCAGGGTTTGTCTGCTCAATCCTCTATACATATATATAGGATATGAATTTGTATGGACAAGATGGTATTAAAATTTAAAATTGTTAATTTATTTCTTAAAATTTAGTTGAATTACTCAATTAGTTTTTATTTTTTTAAAATATTTTAATTAATCTCTACGGTTAAAAAAATGTCTCGTAATCTTTCTAGACAACAAAGTAAATTAATATGTCTAATTATAGTAAATGGTCTCATATTTACTAAAATTAATTTTATTGCCCTAAAAAATTATATTTTAAACATAAATTTTTCAATAATAAGGACTAATCTATGAATTTGAAAAAATATAAAGACTTACTAACTAATTAATCTAAATCTTAAGCACTAAACTGATAGTTTTTCTAAAGTCAACATGCTATCGGTTAATTTTATTGCTCTTCCTTAGAAATGACAGTTCGGAGTAGAGTGTTCAATGAAAATATGCCGTAAAAACATCTCACTTAAGACTTGATTGTCTTAATTTTTTGAGCAGCTTCAAGGATAACAACCACCATCTCTTATCTTATGGAACTGAAGGATTAAATGACATAATCGGCTGGAAAGAGATGACGAGAAAACACCAAAGGTGTAATGGATCACTTTTCAATTCTCCATCTACAGTTGCAGCTGCTTTTATTCATCTTCATGATCATAAATGCTATGACTACTTGCAGTCTCTTTCGGAAAAATATGAAAAACAGGTAACATATTCATTTCTTTTTAATATCTAATTAAATAGTGTTGAAATTTTTAGTATACATTTTAAGAAATTATTAATGCAGTCTTTTACTCAAAAAACAAGTAAGAATAACAAAGATCACACAATCAAAAAAATAAATAATCATACATTAAAAAAAGATATAAATAATATATGTAATTCAGTAATAACTGTCTATGTCTACGATATATCTCAAAATTCTAATTTTTTTTATTCTATTCTTACGCACACAAAAAACCTTCGCAAAAGATGCAAAGAATACTTAAATATTTAAAAACTTTCAAGAATTTATACCACACTATTTTACACTCAAAGTATTCAAATGTAACTTAAGCTCTTTATTTTTATTTATTAATAATTTAATATTTAATAAATTATAAGAAATTACAAGGGTTTATATAGTATTAATATTAACCTTATAAACTCTAAATCTATGTGAAATAAAAGTTAATGTATTAAAAAACTTAAATCTTATTCAAATATAATTTTGAATTATTAAATTTTAATAAATAAAAATTACTAATTTAAAACAATTAGGTGGATTTTTTTGTAATTCACGAGGTGCTGTGATCTTTAATTCAAAGTTCTAGTGGAATGAAATTACCAACTAAATTTAAGTTGCTGAGTGGCGAGCAAATTAAAGTGGTATTTATCAAATACTTTAATTGTTGTGTTTTTAGAATTAATTAAAAGCTTAAAATCTACATACATGCCTCAGAGTCCACATTTATCATTGTTGTGCTTATGTTTAATTTTGATAATACAACAACTGAAATCTTTGATGAACACGTACATTCATCTATTTATTATATAAAATCCAAAGCTACACAACCACGTAAAAAATGGGACATTAAATATTACATATTTGGAGTTAATATTTTTCGTCTCAGTTCCCACCATTTATATCTTCGATATATGTGCACATCTCTCCATGGTTGATCATGTCACAAGGTTGGGAATAGATGGATATTTTTAAGGAGATACAAAATTCTTAAATGATATTATTAAAATTAAGTGATTCAAAATTATATTTAAGTAAGATATTGAATAAAAAATTAATAAGTAGTTATTATGAAATTAAGTATACGATGAACATATAAGAAAAAAATAAAATAGAAAGTCAAAAATAAGAAAGAGTATGAAAATATAAGTGAAGACATTATAGATCTAAACTCTTCAATGAAGATTTTAAGAAGCCCAACACCCAACGTAATCCTTAGAATGCCACAACATTGAACCATCTCTCCAGCGTTGGTTGCTGAATGCTGCAACGTTCGTCCGAAGTCATATTTACTGCCCTAGTGTTGATTGAAAAATGTTGCAATGTTGTCTGTTCGAGAAAATTTATTTTTAGTTCGAATTGACTTCTTTAAGTGGAATTTAGATTTCTACACACATGAACTCTTACTCCAACTAAGTGTACAATTTCTAAGAATACTTTGTGTACTATATAAACACTTGTAACTCCTTAAAATTAATCAAGCATCAAAGATGTAAAAATGAAAGATAATAGAGGGCTTAGGTGGCTTAAGGTGTTAAGTGCGCTAAAAGATGCCATGTAATTACTTGGATGTTGAGTGTACAAGAGAATAATGATAGATCTTTTGGAAAAAGTTTTAATTATTCATTATATTCCTTGAATAAATCTCTTAATGTTAAATCTAAATAATTTTGAAAATATTAAGTAATCTAAGAAATACTTAGTAATTTAAGAATTCTTTGTGAACCATTAATGAAAGAAGTTAGATAATGAATCGAAAAGTGTGCTTCCTTATTTTTTTTAAAGAGAAAAATAAAGTACAATAATTTGCTTTCCATTGTTTCCTTTTTGGCCGAACCAAAATTTTTTGTAAAATGAAAACCAATTTTTATTTTATTTTGATTTTCCTTAATGTCAACCAAGATGGCCTCATGCCCATACAAAAGCAATGCCTTTTTGTTTTCTTGTTTTTCTTTGTTTTGTTGACCAAAATAATAATAATAACTCAAAAATAATTTTTAAATTATTAAATTGGTCTTGCAAGGTTTATTTTGTCATCACAAAGTCAAACAATCAAAGATCAAAATTGTGCCACTTGTCATCATCTTATTAGTTAAAATATTTTGTTAATTAATTAAATGACGCACTTAACACTTAATCTTTGATAAGTACACATATCAAGGAATCCTAAAATAAAATTTTGTTTTATTAGAATTCTTAAATTGAATTATTCAATTCAGTTCACTACCCTAGTGCGCAACGAGTAGACTTTACATTGAGAGACGCTATAAGTCCATACTCGGTTTGTCATATGAAATTTTTTCATAAGTCTGTAAACGATACCCTACACAAATGTTACAGATATTACAAAGCAGCGTTAGACCATACAAGTTAGGATTATAGTATATTCGTATAATCTTTCCGTCACCTATATTTTGGAAAAGAAGAGACATAGATCATCATCGTCAAATCTTTATTTGCTCGACTCTGAACTTATCTCCAGATTCGTATTTTAATAAACAATATTCGTAAACACTTTTGTAATATTATTTAATTTTACAAAAAACTCTTTTTTGGGATTTATGTTTATGGCTGTAAGACTTCTTGAAATACAATCTCAGAGCATTATGATATATAACTCATCTATATAAACTTATGGATCCCATATCTATACATAGCAGACTCTATGAGCATTAGAACATACTTACAGACACCCAGCGGTCAGACTATGAAAGGTCTCTGACATACATGGAATCAAAGTATGATAGACACTGACAAGCTCATTGTGGCGCTTAGGTTAAAAGATCACAAATACTACTCAACTTTAGAAGACCTTCTATTGACAGTTTTATAGGATATCTATTGAAGATCTTCGTAAGTCTGCTCAATATCCAATCCTTATTGAATACCTGCATCTCTATACAAGTTTCTGTTGGGTGTGTTGGGTTGGGCGAATTTACTAGGGTGCTTGCATGTGGGTTGTGTTCATCATACAAACAATATACATATCTCATACATACATGTGCACAGCGGAAGATTAAATACAATGAACACAGAAAATAACATTTGATAAACTGAAAATTCGAGATTGAGAAATATCACCAATGAAGCCTTTGGATTAATTTTCTTTGAAGTCCACCATGAAATGAATCTTTGATCAATCCTAGCAATCAACAAGGGTGGATTTAATTGTCTAGAATGGCAGCATCTTAATCCAGCATATGTGTTTAACTCTTAAACATTTTTCAAAGTTAAACTATTTAACTTAATTAAATTTATTTTTCCTTTTATTCAACTCTTGAATAAATAAAACAAATCTTATTTTTAGTTATTACATTTAGTAACCATTAATTCAATTTGTTTTGTTGTTCTAACACTTAAAACACAAAACAAAGAATTCTAATTTCTCAAATTAAAATGGCTCCCAAAAATACAAAACATATAAACTAAAAACTTATGAATTTTGAATTTCATTTCACTTTATATACTAATGGATAAATTCCAAACTAATTTGAATTTCATTTGCATTTCATTTGGTTTAACCTAACCTTAGTTAACATTTAACCTTAGTTAGATTATTTTAACTTAACCTTTAAGTTAATAAATATTTAATTATTCTAACCATAATTAACTAACTTAACCTTGGTTAGGTTAACCTTTACTTAATCATTAAGTAAAAGTTAACTAAATTAACCATATGATTAACCTTTAATCATAGTTAAATTAAATCATTTATTTAACAATTAAATAAATAAATATTTATCCTTATTATTTAACAATTAAATAATACAAAGTAAAATTACTATTATATCCTTACTCGGTTACCAAGTTAACCTAAAGTGGGTCCCACCATGTAACCATATACTTTAGTTAACGTAACCTTAGTAATTGCTGAATTATACTGTATTGAACAATTTAATACGGTACACTGCCCAAGTGCTCAAAGAGTACATTTCATATTGGGACTTTCTAGGTCCACACCCGATTTGTCAAATGGAACTGTTCCATTAATCCGTAATCGATGCCCCACACACACGTTACGAATATTACAAATCAGCGTGTCAGACCATACAAGTTGAGGTCATAACGTATACGTATAATCCTTCCATCATTTATATCCTGGATGTGCAGGGATATAAATCAGCACCATCAAATCCCCATTTGCTCATCCATAACCTTATCTCCAGATTCGTATCTCGATAAACAATATACGCAAACACTTTTACTATATTGTTTAACCCTGTGGGAAACTCTTTTCCCGGTTTTATGCTTGTGGCCACAAGACTTTATGAAATACAATCTCGGAGCATCGGATATACAACTTACCTACGTAAGCTGACGGATCCCGTATCTACACACACCGGACTCTATGAGCATCGGACCATACCCAGCGACACATAGCGGTCAGACCATGAAAGGTCTCTGACATATGTGGAACCAAAGCATGATGGATCACTCACAAGACCACCGTGGCGCTCAGGTCAAAGGACCACGAATACTACTCAACTCGAGAGGACGTTCCTTTGACGGTGTCATAGGATATCTATTGGGGTCCTCATAAGTCTGTTCAGTATCCAGTCTTGACTGGATACCCGCATGCCTATACAAGCTCTAAGCTCATGGTCAGCTAAGAATAACTATCTGAACCAGTCAGATATAGACATACACTAATCTATATAAAGTGAATCACCGATAGACCCGCATTGGTGATTATAGATCAGGAACATTATCTTTTAGACATACTTACATAATGATATTTCTTAACACCTATTGTAACTCTTTGCAACTATATCATTATAAGTATACTTTCAGGTCTTTGTCCCATTATAGATAAGGTTCTAACTCTTTAGACCTCGCTGACTCTTATAACCTGCTAACTCTTAACAGTGCTAACTTTTAGTATTTATAACTCTCAGCTTTGCTAACTATTAGTTCTGATCTAAACTCCTTTAGATCAAATCTAAACTCTTTCAGATCAAACAATGTCTCTAATGTTACAAGCATTATACCATATTAATATGATATTAACAATCTTTATTCGAAATGTTTATTGTATAAATTTTAACAATTAATATTCATACAATATTGGAATGGCACATGAGCACCAACTCCAACAGTTTTAACTAAACTCATAGTTTGCTAAGACTAACCATTTGAACCATCTAGATATAGACATACACTGCTTTATATAAAAAGGTTTCACCGATAGACCCGCATCGATAAGTATAGAACAGGAACATGGTGTTTGAGAACTGATTGCATAATTATATTTTGTAGCACCATTTGTAACTATTTACAACTATGTCATTATTAATATATTCTCAAGTCTTTGTCACATTTCAGACAATGATCTAACTCTATAGAATTCGTTAACTCTTATAACCTACTAAATCTGAGTACTGTTAACTCTTAGTACTTACAACTTTTAGCAATACTCACTCTTAGCACTGATCTAAACTATTTTATATCATATAATGTCTGAAACGTAACAAGCATCTTACCATATATTTTAATATTAATAATTTTATTTGTAATGTTTATTATATAAATATTAAACAATTAATATTTATCTAATATTATAATGGCACTTAAGCATCATCTTCAACAACTCTCACTTACTTAGTGCCATGCCATCTTATTTTCTTATTTTTCTTTATTTTGTTGACCAAAAGAATAATAATAACTCAAAAATAATTTTTGAATTATTAATTTGATCTTGCTTATCTCATAAGTAAGGTTAATTTTGTCAACACAAAGTCAAACAATCAAGGGTCTAAATTATGTCATTGTCATTGTCATCATCTTATTTGTTAATAAATTTTGTTCACTAATTAAATGACGTACTTAACACTTAAGTCTTGACAAGTGCACATCTAAAGGGATCTTGAAATAAATTTTTGGTTTGCTGAAATTTCTTTAATCTAACTATCCAATCTAGTCTGTTACTCCAGTGCACAATGAATACACTTTATATTGTAAGACTCTCAAAGTCCATGCCTGGTTTTTCATAAGGAACTCTTTCATAAGTCTGTAAACGATGCCCCCCATACACATTACGGATATTATCAAACAGTGCATTAAACCATACAAGATGAGGTTATAACATATTCATATAATCCTTCCATCATCTATATCTAAAAAGAGTAGAAACATAGATCATTACCGTCAAATCTTTATTTACTTGACCATGAACTTATCTCCAGATTTGTATTTTGGTAAATAATATCCGCAGATACTTTTGCAATATTATTTAACCCTACAAAAAATTCTTTTTCAAAATTTATAATTGTGGCTATAAGACTTCCTGAAATAAAATCTCAAAGCATCAAGATACACAACTCACCCATATGAGCTGATGGATCCCATATCTTTGAACACTAAACTCAATGAGCATCAGACTATACCTAGCGATTAAACCATGAAAGGTCTTTAACATGCGTGAAACCAAAGTATGGTAAACCACTCACAAGCTCACCATGGCACTCAGGTCAAAGAACCACGAATACTATTTAACTTGAGAAAATATTTCATTGATGATTTTATGAGATATCTATTGGAGGTTCTTGTGAGTCTGTTTAGTACTAAATCCTTACTAAATACTTGCATCTCTATACGAGCTTCAACTAAGTTCGTGGTTTACTAAGACTAATCATCTGGACCATCTAGATACAAACATACATTGATCTATATAAAAATATTTTACCGATAGACCCGTATCAGTAAAGATAGATCAAGAACATGGTGTTTGAAAACAAACAACATAATGACATTTAGTAGCACCATTTATAACTCTTTGCAACTATGTCATTATTAATATATTCTCATATCTTTGTCTTATTTCAAATAAGGCTTTAACTCCTTAGAATTCACTAACTTTTATAATCTGTTAACTCTTTGCACTTACAACTCTTAACGTTGCTAACTCTTAACACTGATCTAAACTACTTTAGATCAGATGTAAACTCTTTTAAATCATACAATATTTGAACGTAACAAGCATCTTACATTTATTTTAATATTAACAATTTTATTTAAAATATTTATTGTATAAATATTAAACAATTAATATTTTTATAATATTAGAATGACACGTACGCACCATCTCGAATAGGATCCACCATGGATATAGGCGTTTGTTGCCAAACCATATATATCTTGTATCTTGTGGTTTGTTTTCCTTATCTTTATTATTGTGTTGATATTTTATATTCTTGGTTATTTGTGAGTGAATTATTCTGCATGTGCAAAGATTTTTAAAGTGCTAAATATTAAGTCATTGTGGTATTAAGACATATAAAACCCATAATAATAGAGTCAGTGTAGAGGCTAACTTAAGTAAAATTAGTGCTAAGGCTGATTTATCAAAGCTATGGTTGAGGTTAATTACAGAGCATATACAATAAAGCTAAATTGTAGAGCAAAGATTATTCAACCATGTAGACTCACAAATATGAAGAAGTTTAATTGGGAGGATGATTATCTAAAATAGGAAAAGGCAATGACTTTATTGGTGAGTTTAGAGATAGAGACAAACCTTGAAGAGACTACCAGTAATGAAGAAGCTGGCGTCATCGAGATCCAAGTCAAATTGAAGAATCATCCAGGTTGAACGCAATTGGCTAAAAATAAATCAAAGCCTAGTTGTATAGAGGTCTTTGATAAGGAAGGCCTAAGACTATAAGTGAAGGGCAAGGGATAGAGAAGGAAAAAATCGCAACAAAGATTAGAGAGTAGATCCAAAAGATGCCTAGAGTACTTAGTAAGGGATTGGCTAGAGAAAAAGACCAACATAAAAGAAAAAAAAAAGTGATGTTGCAATAATCTAATAGTTGGACTTGGAAGTTGCAAAAACCTTGATAGCTTTTGCATAAATGTATGCATAGTGAATAAATACTTAATTCTGGGGTGTAGTTTCTATATGAGTTTTAGAAAATCGTTGTTTACCAATTATAGATTTATCATTCTTGTAAAAGTACCAATGGATAGAGATATGACTTTTGTAGTCATAGGAAATTGGTATAATAAGATTGAGACTAATAATAAAAAAGCAAAGGAATTGCCAAGTATGAGATTTGTTCCAATTCTCATAAAGAGTTTATTATCCTTAGGAGTACTAGATCAAGTAGAATATTCATTCAAAGCAAAAAAAAGAATGTTGAAGGCATTGAAAAAAGATCTATGGTGAGAAGTATAGTAGATGCTATGTGCTTAAGGAGAATGTTATGTATGGCTCAATATAGGTTATTGAGAGGATGCAGACTATAGGGCAGAATTAAAAATTATCTTATCAATATGATAAGAGTCGAAAGAGAATGCATGATAAATGGGGTAATTGTAGAGATAAAATCTAGCCATGGAGATATTATGATGGTGTTAAGTGAAGTTGGAGATCATAATATAAAATCTACCTAAAGAGAGATACATCTGTATCTTTAGAGATTGAAGTCACGAGCCTTAATTAAGTCTAGATATAAAGACTTAACTAGAGTCAACGCTAGAGTAATTAAGCATTGGTTGAGGAGGGAATGATCTTGGATAATTTCTTGAGAGAAATTATAAATTAAGGATGGGTTTGTTAGAATTAGGTGATTCAAAAGTATGTTTGAGCATGATTTTGAGTTAGAAATCAATGATGAGTCATTACAAAGTTGAGTATGCAATGGACGTACAAAGAATGAGTAAAATTGATAGCTGAAAGTAAGAAGGGCATGAAAATATAAGTAAAGACATTCCAGTAATGAACGCCTCTGCTTTAAATGATACAACATCTGAGTAAAGATTCCAAGAAGCCCAACGCCCAACATTGTCTTTAAAATACTACAGCGTTGAACCACCGATGCAAAGTTGGCTGCTGAACATCGTGGCATTAGCCCAAAGTCACATTTATCACCCTAAGTGTTGATTGGAGAACGCTATAGTGTTGTCTGTTTGAGAAAGTTCATATTTAGCTCGATTTAACTTTTTTGAGTGAGATTTAGACGCCTATACATTATATACTATATAAACCCTTGTAACTCCTTGGAATTAATCAAGCATCAAATATCTAAACATCAAAGAGAATATAGAGAGATTAGGTAGCCCAAGGGTTTTAAGTGTGCTATAAAGGTACTATGAGATCACTTGAGTACTGAGTGTACAAAAGAGCAATAATAGATCATTTGGGGAAGCTCTGGTTAGTTGTATTCTTTAGGTAAATATCTTATTGTTAGATCTAGGTAACTGTGAGATAATGAATGATTTGAGTGATTTAAGAGATATTAAGTGACCTAAGAGTTTTTTGTGAACCGTGAATGAAAAAAGTTGAATCATAGATCCGCTGTGGACGTAAGCGTTTGTTACCGAATCACGTATATCTTATGTCTTGTTTTATTTTCCTTATCTTTATTTTTGTGTTGATCTTTATATTCTTAATTATTTTTAGTGAAGTCTTCTGTATACGCAAAAAATTTAAAGTGCAAAATAACAAGCTATAGTAGTATTAAGTGCATAAAAATCCTAACAATAGAGTTAATGTAAAGGTTAATTCCTAAGTAGAATTAGTGATAAGGTTGATTTACTGTAACAGATACATACCGGTAAATTGAAATTCCTGTTTCTTCAATAAAATAATCTTTTTATTATATTTTTAGTAGCTGAATGTTAATCTTGGAACCAAGACCAAATGTTGGTTCTAGGGACATGAACAAATATTTTATGATATTGCTTGTTGCGCCACGAAATTTTTACTTTCGCGGATGAATAACTATCAAGTTTCTCTAGTTGTGTAATCAAATTTTTTTGAAGAAGTAGTAAATAATTATATCTCTGAGTGGCTTTTCAAAATCAAGGTTGATTCGATAAAGCAAATAGAACTTTTTGCATATGCATTGGTAGAATTTAGTGCATAAGATAGTTTAGGTCTAGCTAATACAAGAACAATTCTTGAGGTGTATAGGGCTTCACAAGTTACAATATTCTAGAGGGAAACTATTCTTGACAAAATACAAAGATGGACAAGCTCGTATCTTAAACAAAAGTTATTGAATAAAGTAATTCTAGATAAAAGACTACATGAAGAGGTGATTTGTATAAGCAAACTGAATATGATAGACTTTCAGTTCTGAGTCACATAACCAATGCACTGGAGTTGTAAATTTTTATTTTGCAACTATTTTTGTAGAGAGTTGGCGGCAAGATTTTAACGAAGTGTGTATAAGTCTGAATTACACACAAAGTTTTTATCAAGAGTGTGGACATTTGTATGTTTTAAAATGCTGATGATAGATTGTTAGAATTAGTGATTCAACAATTATGTATGGGCATAAATTAAGATGGATAGAAATAGAGAGTCATCATGAAGTCAAGTATGTAACGGGTATACAAAGAAATGGCAAAATGGAGAATTAAATCAAGGAGAGTGGTGAAGAAAAGTTGAGGAACCAGCTCTCGAAAAAATTGCCACAATGATGGCTTTGTATCCTGTAGCACTAAAATTTCTATAATTGGCACTACAGCGGCAAATAAGTACTGCTGCAACGGTACGATCAATATTGTTGCAAAAAGCAAGGTAGCTCTGCGTGATGCAACTTCAGGAAAAAAATATGTTTTTGGCTCAAATTTGACTTCTTTAATGGGGTTTTGGACTCCTAAATGTACTCTTATTTTAACTAGGTTTAGGGTTTCTATGGATGTTTTACTTACTATATAAACCCTTGTAAATGCTTTAGATTCATTATCAAGCATTAAAAAAGAGACTCTAAGAGAGATTAAAGAACTAGATAGACATTAAGTGCTTGTGTGCATCAAGGTGGAACCATTGTGGGCATTTATTATCCTTAGGAGAACGAAGGTACGCTGTACAGATTCCTTTAAGAGTTTTTTTTTTTTTGCTTTTTCCCCTTGTAATCTCTAGAATTAATCAGATAGACTAGGGTCCCTTAATCCACCGTAGATGTAGGCTTTTTTTGTCAAACCATGTAAATTATTGTGTTGTGTTCTTGATTAATCTAGATTTTATATATTCTTGATATTGTGTTTGCTTGTAATTATTCACTTCTGCAAATAAATGGGTATTAAGGTGAAAGGTTGATCTGTGAGAAAGATTGATGCTAAACCTAATCTCCCCACAGTAAATACTTCAACAAACTAGTATTAGAGCCAAGGTTAAATAATATACTTAAGTGGTATTTAAACTATGGAAACTGTCAAGCAAGATCTAAAAATATTCAATGGGATAAATGATTTCAATCTATGAAAGAAAAATGTCAAAGCTCTAATTGTCAAGGAAGGGTTAGACTCGGTCTTGGAGGAAACTTGAGCAAATACTAGCGAAATAAAGAAATCTTTGAAATTTAGGGAGATAGATTGGGATACCATTTAGAAGAGAGCCTACAACACCATAATATTAATGTTGAGTAATTAAGTATTAAGGAATATAGATGGATAAAAGAAGACATTAGGTCTATAGAAGAAACTTGACACTTTATAGATAAGAAAGTTTTTAAAAAATCATCTACATGTAAAAAAGAAGTTGCACCAGCTGTCTATGTCTGAAGGGTGTTCATTAATAGATCACATTGATGCCTTCAATAAGATCATCGTAAATCTTAAGACTTTAGGCATTAAGATGAAGGATGAAGATAAGGCCATTATCCTGTTAAGTTCATTACTGTCAAGTTATGAGAACATTATAAATACGTTATTGTATGGTAGGGAGACTCTTACAATGAATAATGTCAATATATCATTGAATTCAAAAGAATTGAGGAAGAGATCTGAAACTGATATTGCAACAACTTTGGTTATAAAAAGAAAGAAGAACAACTAATCTAGAAGGAGATCCAAGAAGTGTTACCTTTATAATAAAGAATGGTACTTTTGTGACAAATTGTCCTAAAACAAAAAGAATGGATAAGAGCGCTGCAATAGTGAATCGTGAGGATTATATCAAAGTTGTAAACTCCTTAGTTGCCTCTAAGAAAAAGTACATTGGCAAACAATGAATAATGTCAATGCATCATTGAATTCAACAAAATTGAGGAAGAGATTTGAAACTGATATTGCAACAACTTTGGTTACAAAAAGAAAGAAGAACAACTAATCTAGAAGGAGATCCAAGAAGTGTTACCTTTATAATAAAGAATGGTACTTTTGTGACAAATTGTCCTAAAACAAAAGGAAGGGATAAGAGCGCTGCAATAATGAATCGTAAGGATTATATCGAAGTTGTAAACTCTTTAGTTGCCTCTAAGAAAAAGTACACTAGCAAATAAATATTAGATTCTGGGTGTAATATCTATATATGTCTTGACAAATCATTATTTACCAACTATAAAGTCATCAGGGGTAAAGTACTAATAGGGAATGACATAGCTTGTGAGGTCATAGAGTTTGATGACATAAGCCTAAGGATACAAGGTGAAAAACCTAGGGACTTACATGGTGTAAGGTATATTCCTAAACTTAGGAGAAACTTGATATATCTATAGGGAAGCTAAAAAAAGGGGTATTTAGTTAGAGCGAAAAAGAAAAAATTGAGGGTAATAAAATGATCTATAAGGATGAAAGATGAGAAGCACAATAAAAGGCTTTATGTGTTAAAATGAAGGCTAAATATGGCCAATCACGGAGTGTTAGGATAGTGCAAATCATTAGGTGACATCCAAAATAAGGTCAACTAAGTGATGAGGGTCAAAATGTAATATGTAGCATCCATACCTTATGCAAAAAGCATTCATACCTTTAGAGGCCAAAGTCACAAGCATAAGATGAGTTAAGTCTTAACTTAACTAGAATTAGCTCTGCATGATATAGCATTTATGTAGATGGATCCAGAAGCCTTCTTATGGAGAGATTTTGAATTAAGGAAAGGATTGTTGGAATTGGTGATTCAACAATTATGTACGAGCATAAATTGAGATACAAATAGACAGTCATTATTAAGTCAAGTACGTGACAGATGTATGAGGAATAGGCAAAATGGAGAATTGAATCTAGGAGAAGAGTGAAGAAAAGTCAAAGAACCAGCTCTAGGAAAAATCGTCATAGCAATGGCTTTGTATCGCTAAAACACCAAAATTTTTGGAATTGGCACTACAACTATAGACTAGTTTCGCTATAGAGGTGCGACTTTATCACACTAGGGCTACAACAAAAAGTAAGGTAGCACTATCGAGATGAGACTTCGAGAAAAAATTCATTTTTGGCTCGAATTTTACTTCTTTGAGGGGGTTTCAGACTCTTACTCTAATTAGGTTTAGAATTTTTATGGACGTTTTACTCGCTATATAAACCCTGGTAAACCCTTTAAATTCATTATCAAGCATTAAAAGAGAAATTCTAAGAGAGATTAAATAACTAAGTAGACATTAAGTGTTTATATACATCAGGGTGAAACTATTGTAGCCGTTTATTATTATTGGGAGAACAAATGTACACTATATAGATTCCTTTAAAATTTTTTATTTGTTTTTTATTGTAATCTTTAAAAGAGTTAATAAGAGAAGTTATAATCATTTGATTCACTGTAAACGTATACCTTTTTGGTTGAATCACATAAATATGTTGTTTTTTTAATTAATCTAACTTTTTTATATTCTCCATATTGTATTTACTTGCCATTATTCGTTTCCGCAAACAAAAAAGTATTTGGGTGAAAGGCTAATATTCAGGAGTGATTGATGCTAAACCTAATCTCCCCACAAAAAATACTTCAACATAAATAATTCAAATATTTATTCAAGTAATTAACTGTGTAATAAATAGACATCCGCACCTAGTGTGTACACATACATAAATAATCTACTGGCGCTGTATTATTCATATCCGTAGAATTTAATAGCACCGTTGATTAGAACATAGATTATAACATGAGCAACGTCGTCTGGTAGATTAAATAGTTCGTTTTGGTAGATTATGCACCAAAATTTCATCAAGCAAGTTTGGAACGGTTTGAAAGCCGAAGATGCATTGAGAATTTTGATTTTCATAATGTTTGTCTTCTTAAAACATCTTACAGGTAAAACCAATATCAATGAATCTTAATCCTGATAAATTGGGAAAAGGTTTCCCCAATCAAAGTATCTTTGCATTACATTTATTACTCGCTCTCTGTAGTGCCAGGTACTTCAACGTAGACAATACAGAATTCTCCACATTTCTGGGGCAAGATTTTATTATGTGCCAAGCCATACACATCAAAGAACTTGATGATCTTGAAAGGTACCCATCTCATTACACTTAAAATTTCTTTATGTTTAAGAGAAATTTGTTAAGGACAAGTTATGTCTATTAATGAAATTAAGCAGATGGGTGAAAGATAATAGAATGACAGTCTGAAATTTGCTAGACAGAATTTCGCATTTGCCCTCTTTACGGTAGCAGCAGTGCTTTTCCAGCCAGAATTTTCGGATGTTCGCATCTGATGGGCCAAAAATACTGTTCTTGTAACGATTGCTGATGATTTATTTGATAGCCGTGCTTCCACGGAAGAAACTCTGAACTTGATTGAATTGGTCTAAAAGTGTGCTTTTTATCATCCCCACTTTAATTACTCGAAAATTTCGAGAAGGTTTCCATTAAAATTGAGAGAAGCAACAGATGATGAGACACGCAATTAATTAAACCGCAGGTGGGATGAACAATCAGTTGTTGGATACCGCTCTGAGTGTGTGATAAAACTAGATTTTAGATTTTAGTGTTTTAGATAAAAGTAAAGTAGGTACAATTTTAGTATTTGATTGAAAGAGATAGATCATATAGTCTCTATGGGATCGATACTTGGACTTAAAATCCTATATTACTTGATACGATAGCATGCACTTGTGCTTAGCTACTAGCATACATTAAATTT
Source organism: Ailanthus altissimus (assembly GCA_946807835.1). NCBI lineage: Eukaryota > Viridiplantae > Streptophyta > Magnoliopsida > Sapindales > Simaroubaceae > Ailanthus > Ailanthus altissimus. The sequence goes on from OX327709.1 coordinate 2,467,743, forward strand.
TTGGCACCATTGGCTTGGCAATGCTATTTTCTATCTCCAAACTTAAGACTTTACTCGTCTTCGAACAAAAAAAAAACAAACATTCGTAATTTATGAATGACACTAAAATAAAAACTAAAAATAAGCAAGCTCCGATCAATTAGACGATCATTATTATAGTCTCAAAGGCGATTGTGAAATGGCATAAGTCCTTTTAGAACTCAATAAATAACTTTCAACAATCTTCATTCATCAAGTTCTTTATTCTCCCTTATAATCGATCACTTGTGTGTATGTAATAAGTAAGTAAATAGTTGAATGAAATATAGATTTACTCAATAACTTAAGATAGCACATAAATATGATGTCTCAACATAATTCAATTCATAATAACACTACTATAAGTTTGTTGTCCATACTATTCTTTACTAATATAGAAATACACATATTTAAGAATTTATTTAGAACTTTATTTAGCTTGTAATGCAAGACTAGGGTCAAGGTGGGATATAAAGATAAATATGAAAAAGCAACTCACACCACGAACACTTAACTTTACTTAGAACTTTTTGATCACTTTCTCTTCTTGACTTATCTTCTCCCTTAAACTTATGTGTTTCTATCTTACTTTTAATCACTCTTGTAAAAAAATTCTTTTTTTTCTTAAGTTGGGGGTATTTATGCATTCAAACACAATTCTCTTCTTTTTTTTTTGTACCCTTAAACTTAAATTTAAATGTACCTTTAAAATTTATTGCTTTTCATTGCATTATCATTTTTACACATACAACCTTTTTCCTTTTAAGAATATTTTGAAGTAAAATCAAAGTTTATAGTGCTACTGATAAATTTTAGGATAAATAAGTAACAAGTCTTACGGCTTGTAATGTAGTAGATCATTTTCTCTGCAATTTATGACGCTATCAATCATTTTGTTTCCATGGCTAGCATCGAACAAGGAAAAACATAAAAAATCACTCAATTAAATTTGTAAGAGCTCGAAACAGCGTCGCTTTAGAAGAAGCTCAGTTTGGCATAGAGGTGTTGTTCTTCAAAATCACAACTGCTGTGATAGGGAAGCATTAGTTGTGGTGTATTATAGGCATGTGTTCGGTAAGCACCAAACTTTTAACTACTATGTTTCTAAAAGCTAAAACAAAAGCAACTCTATACCAAACATACCTTTAATTTCTCATCTGGTTAAGATTTTGCAGGAATTTAAAATAATTGCTCATTTACAGTGGCTTAGATTGCTCAAGAGTTATTTGAGAGAAGCTGAATGTTGATAAGTCAGTGCCGACAGTGGATGAAATTTGTCAAATGGTTGTTGTCATAGCACTCTACTTTCTAGTTTGAAGAAGTCGCAAATGCAGAACTCGAATCCTTGTATAAACATAAAGGGTTAACTGAGCGACTTCTCAATGATATAGAAGGCCTTGAGGGAGATATGTTCTTGTCTCTCTATTTGATTTGTACTATATAAAGATGTTCTGACAGGTCGATTTAGTGTTGTAATGTTGTAACTCTAACAGGTCAACCTAGTGTTGTAATGTTGTAACTCTTAAGTCACAACCGTTGTCGAATGAAAACACTAGTTGCCAACTTGTAGGTTTTCAATAATCACTTAGTAGCTAAGCACAACAGATGCTCTACGTAAGACTTGTAACAACATACACGAATACTAGTAACATTAAAACGTGAATTTGTCATAGGTGTTATATTAAAAAAGCTGTCGTATATGCTCTTACAAAGTCTGACGAATGGCGCAGAACCATTCTTTATTATAATGATATTTTTTTGAGTGTCAACTGGCAGAAGGGCATAGCTCAAAGGAAAGCTAAACAGTGTGGCTTAATGCATTATTCATGGTCGCGGTGACGGGTCTGTGGAAGAGGCTTAAAGAGACATGAAGAAACGTGTAGAGAGCCAGAGGAGAAAATTGATCCGCATAGTGATGCAGACAAGGGGGATTGTGGTTCCTAAAATTTGAAAATATCTGTTTTGGAAGACAAGCAAAATACTACTACGCTTCTTTTACATGAGTAACGATGGGTCACTTGTCGGAACATAATGCTTTATGATGCGAATGCAATTATTCATGAGCCCATTACTTTCCCCTGTATCAAGTCGGTAAGAGAACACCAAAGATCAGAACTAGTGTACATGTAAATTGAACATTCATCAACAAAATGAAGGTGAATTCTATCATGTACGATAATATGGAGTCTTCTAGTCTCCAAAATGCTAATAATATCTGGGAGAGGTGTCCAATAACACATAATAATGCACTATATGAACCTTAATATCAAATTTCCGAGCTAAAAATAAAGCCCAAAACCCTTGAAATGGAAGTTTTGCAAGCATTTCTAACACATGAAAATATGATAAAGAAAGTAAATAAGGAAGCTAAAACTGCATCCAACATCATATCATCTGACACTACCAAGATTCCAATCATCAGACACATCGATTTGCAGTTCTTTTTTGCAAGAAAGCAGGAATACAAGGATTGTCCAAATTGCACTGAAATTTAAATTAGAAGAAAGCATAGAAGAGCTTAACTCAAGAGGCTTCAGCAGCAGGTTGGGTCACTCCAAACTTCACCAACAACTTACTCAGAGATTCAGGTGAGCAAACTTGGTACTTCACTATGCCTGAAGGTGTCAGGAAAACTTCAGCAAGTTCAAGCTTATCAGAAGTAAGACTGGTGCTGTCCATAGTCTTGCTGAGCACCTTCAGTGCAAGCTGGACCGCTTCTTCCCTTGTAATGTCATCTTTGTAATCCTGTTTAAGGATTGATTGTGCAGCCTGGTTATTTGCACCAATTGCAGCAGCTTTCCAACCACCATAGTTCCCACTAGGGTCACTCGTGTAAAGTTGGAAACCATAGTTCTTGTCCCATCCTGCAAAAAGAAATGAAACACCAAAGGGGCGGAGACCTCCAAACTGTGTATAACCTTGCTTTGTATCACAAAGAGATTGAACAAGCTGCTCAACTGGCATTGGCTCTTGGTATGCATAAGTATAGCGCTGGGCCTGGACCCTAGCAGTGTTAATTAGGATGTTGGCATCAGACATTATCCCAGCCACAGCACAAGCAACATGATCATCAATCTTGTACATCTTCTCAGTAGAAGTTGAGGTTTGCAGGAGCTTTGAAGTAACCTTCTTTTCACCAACCAACACAACCCCATCTTTTGATAATATTCCAATTGCACTACCAGCATTCCCAATGGCCTCCATTGCATACTCAACCTGATAGAGACGCCCTTCAGGGGAAAAGATTGTGGTACGGCTATCATATCTCCGAGACATTTTGGCTTATGACTGCAAAAATTAAAAGAAAAAGAAAAAGGTATTGTTCAGATAAAGGGAATAAAAGAACAGCAAGACAAAAAAGCAGTTACAAAGTACAACTTCTCGAGAGAAGCATGAAGAATAACATGTTATTAGACCACAAAAAAGGAGCACAAACTGAAGCATAAATGTATCAGATTCTATATACATGCAAAAGGCAAACATTCATGGGAATCAAACATGCCCATGTGTAAGCTAAAATCTTGCTACATCTCACTTTCCATATTCATGCAAAGGCCTTACTAGTAAAATGCATAGCAATAATTTGCACAAATAGAAACACAAATTTTCATGCATTCAGTTCCATCAATATTTCTGCAATGTACTTTGCAACGCAGATGGAAGTCAAAACAAATACCGTAATCCACTCATCATTCCTTAAACACCAATCCCTAATTCAGCCGCCATTAATCCTCAAAATACTTTGCTCTAACAATAAAGCCAAGGCCGGAGCCTCCATGGGCTCATTGCCAGTGGAACTCAAGCCTCCAGTAAAATTTCACTTACGTCCCCAAGGCCCAATTTATATTTCACTAAAGCGCCCACTCAATCAACATTCTGCCTCGTCCCTGAATAAAGCAACAAAATTGATAAACAAGAAACTTCCTTTCAGGGTTTTTTTCAACGCAGCTTCGTCCTAATATCAATTTATCAGCCAATACTTTAACAAAAGAAAAGTAAACCTCAATCCATAAGAGTACTATTACAAAAAACTTCACTGTTAACGTTACAGATCTTCACAGCCACTCACAAATCGCCTGGCAGTAAATTCAAAACGACAAATCGAAATCTAAATAACACCCAGAAAAATTTTCATAAGAGAACAATACCCAAAGGAGAAATTTGTTAAAAAAAATACGGGTTTCACAAGAATCATCGAATGTAAATCGAGAAATAAACAGCACCGATACTTAATTCCCACATAAAATTAAACCTTTAAACAAAAACTCGATTTGAAAATCGGAGAGGTCAAGATCTTTACTTACCTGTAACACGCTCTCTCTTTTGTTGATTGCTGTTAAAGCTATTACTGAGTTCAGCTTCTATGTTATATGTACCATTTCTTTTCGACTTGACTTCTTTCTCAAGAAAATTTTTGTCTTGCTTTCATTTTTTTTTCTCGGAAAATTTTGTTACTGGGCCCTTTTGTTTTTCGAGTTTTAGGCTTCGAGTTCAGATTTTGGGCCTAGCACGAAAATAAATTTCATATAGAGTGGGCCTGCGGTGGAAAATAAATTAAAATGGAGGAAATATTACACGTAGGTCAGTCATGTTTGGATTAATTACAATTACAGAACAAATGCTAGAAAATATGACGTTTCGGCTTAATTGCAAATTGGCCCATACTTTGTCAATCCTCTTGCCTTTATTAGTTAGAAACACAAACCTATAGCGTTGTGTTTTGGGTTTATTTTTTTAAATTAGGATTCTCTCCTAAGTTAAATTTATTTAAAATTTTAATAATTTTTTAACACATTAATACTTAGACATAAATAGTTAAGATTTATTTTTTTACTATTTTTTTTTTATTAATCACCGATCACATGCTTATATTTATTTAAGTAAAAGTTTAACTTATGAGAGAATACTGACCCTGTTTCTCATAACATTTGCTAAAAAAATTTGATATTTAACTCAAAACCATCATAACATGTTGAATAATTAAACCTTATTATAGGTCTTAATAATTTTAACTAATATTAACCAATGGTAGAATGCTCTTTGTTGTTATTGCAAAAAAATAAAAAATAAAAATAAAAATCGCATGGCCTTTTAAACTTCTTTTACAATGTTGTTATTGAAAAAAAGAAAAAAAATGAAGAATCATTTTTAATTCTATTGAAAAATACCTTTCTGTAAAACATTTTACTCATGAATTATGAAATGCCATCAATTTGGTTGTACTTTTGCGCAGCATGCATGTCGGCTAAATAATACATTGAGACATACTTCTCTTGAAGTATATTTACTTCAAGTTCTTACATGTAATAATCTTAGATCAAGGGAAACTATATAGTAAATTAAGATAAAGACTAAACGAATAATAATATCGTAAGTCCTTTCATGCAATTGTTACGTGCATGCATATGGGCCTTGCATCACCACCAATTACGCAGGACACTGAAATCCGGGCGGCGGATTCTTGCCGCAGCCGAGGAGCACTTCTAGACCGATGGGTAGAACAAGATCGACGAGATTGAACTTTAGCTTTAACGGCGTTGCAAAGACATACCGCGGCATCCAAATCTATGAGCCCGTGCAGCAGCGGGTAGCAACTGTCCTTTGCACGGCTGCCAACGCCAATGTGGATTAGACCGCCTAGCAAGTCCACGCATGCACCAAGCTTGAGAGCATTTGCTGGTGGTGGTGGATAGTGTGGCTTCTCCTTTGGTGGTGGTGGTGGGTTTGCAGCTGGAATTGGTAGAGGTGGTTTCACTGGTGAAGGTGGTGGCTTCACCTTCGGAGGTGGCGGGGGAGGCCTTGATACAACAGTTGGTGGTGGAGGTGGTGACGGTGACTTAGGGCTAGGGGTATAAGGAGGTGGTATAGGGTGATGATCATGTGGTTTTTTTGGTGGCGCCGGAACATGCGGTGGTTTATGGTGATGATCATTAGGCTTTTTCGGTGGCGGTGGAGGACAGTTTGGTAATGATGGAGGAGGAGGAGGAGGAGTTGGATTTTGGCAAAATTGGACAAGCTAGAGAAGGGAGCAAAGTGCCCCAGTTCAAGAGCACAATCAAGATACTAGGTACCCTACACGTGCCCATTTTGAGAAAATCTCACTATTCTATCTAAAGAGCTAGCTATAGCAAAAGACTTGGAAGTACAAATTCACCGTCAAATGAATGTCACCTTGTATAGAAATGAAGAGAGTATCATTTTAATTTGGGAGAAGTACGGATGGATTCTTTTAATTTAATAATATTTTTATTTTTAAAAATATATTGAAGATCTCATTTGTTAGTGTTTGACATTTCTTTTTATAGAAATATTTTTTTACAGTTTAAAATTAAAAATATTCTCACCTCCTTTTATCTCTATTCTTCTCTCTCAAAACAATTGTCCTCTCTCCAAAAATTGAAAATGAAAGCTACATAAAAAAAAGATTATTTTTTTCATCTCGGATCTTAAAAGTTTACATTTTGTTGTAGATATGAGGAAATGAAACATATTTTTGGTAAAAGTTGACATTTTTAGATTACCATTTTGGTTTTCTTTGGTAGATCTTTGTGGGTTTGTGATAATTGTTTACAAATTTAATTAGGTTTTGAATAATGGGTGTTGATTAGTTTGTTACAAATTACAAAATTTGAGATGGGTTCGTGTGAGAATTTGACATCAATTGACGAACCCTCGTGTGACTCTGTTGTCGAGTAGCATTCGTGCGTGGAATTTAGTGGAAAGCAGGTTTTTAGGCATGATTTGAGCGTGGAGACAAGTTTTGATATGATTGGTAATAATGTGAACGGCATTAAGGGTTTGGATGGGTGTTTGGGATTGTGTAGTGGTGATACCACTTGCTGTCCGAGCACTATGGGTGTTGGAGATACTGGCATTGGTGATAAACATTGGTTGGCTGATGAGTGCCAAAATGTAGTGGCTGTGAGTTTGGAGAAAGTGTTGGATGATGAATGTGGAGTTAGTAGGGTTTGTTTTAAAGACAGTCAGAGGGAAATTGGTGTTTGTAATTCGTCAAATAAGTGGCTCGGTTTATCTCAAGATAGGAGCAATGTTTGTAAGAGTTCGAATTATCTTACAGAGATAATTGGTGGTGACAATGATGAGTTGGTTAGTGAGTATGAGACTTCTGTGTTGGAGAGATTGGCAGATGATGATCAAGGGGTTTTTTTTAATGAGATTCAGACTTAAGAAGAGGCTTGTTCTACAAAAACCAATGGGTTGTGCTTGGAGAAGAGAATGTTTCAAGGAGAGCAGAAATCATTGGAGCATTGTAAATTGCCCTTAGAACAAATGCTTGGGAATAGTTCAGCGATAAATCATGATCATCAAGATTACCAGAAGAATGATTTAGAAGTCAATCTTTCCTCTGCGGAGAGTACTGTAGAGGTGATGAAAGAGAGAAGAACAGTTAGATTGAAGGAGGTGAGAGTATTTTTAATTTTTCGTAAATAAATAAGAATAAAATAAACTTTTTAACTAATTAAATATTTTCTTAAATACACGCGTAATAATATAAAGATAAAATTATAATTTTAAGATATTAAAAAAAAATTTGTCAAAAGAAACAATAAACATTAACGGAAATCTTTAAAATATTTTTAAAAACAAAAAAAGTACTTAAGCCACTTAAACTAAATTAAGAAATCCATTGATACTTCTCCCTTTACTTTATTAATTTAAGCATGTATTGTTTTCATTGACTCGAGGGTTCTAGTGACATTCCAGGCCAACACATTAATAGACAAATTACAGACAATACAGTCACTTTAAAATTTCATTTCTTTTCATTCGAGCTTAGAACATGGGATTGATTGTAATACAAATTAATAAGTCATTGGGATAATTAAGTGTTGATATTGAAACAATAATTAAATTTTGTAATCTCTAGCAAATGCATAATCTTGTCTGTTGTAAGTTCTAAGTTTAATTATCATGTAGATTATAAAAATTGACTTTTAACTATATCAACACTCTTCTTAAATTTATGTAATAAGTACATATCGGCATCATGTGGGTTGAATCTCAAGATGGATATATATTTTCAAACTTTGAAGAACAAAAAGAATCAAGACATTAACACGGTTCTGATTAAGATTATTTTAGTATGAGTGGTTGCGATTGAGAAAGAATATATTACTCAATTCACATGTGAACTTTATTTCTATAACTTAAATAATTCTCTAGCTTTAAAAATTACACATAAGATAACAATATTTTCTTCTCTTTTTTTAGTATTTTATATTTTATTAAAAGTAGATGTTAAAGGAATTGCCTTTCTTTCTATAAAATTAGCTTAGAGCGAAAAATTTTAACTAAATTTAATTTTAAATTTTAACCTCTTTACGCAGCGGTATAACCTGGATATCGAACAAAAATAGCAAGAATTCAAAGCAGATAATAAAGAGCACAATACAATCACTTACGTAGTTCATTCAATTACTTACGTCCACAGTGAATTCAAAAATCTTAACCTCTCTTATTAACTCCTTAAAGATTTTACAAGAAAAACTCAATGAAGAACTCTCAAAAAGATCTAATGTTTAATGTACTCTTACTCTTCCACGAACAATAAATATCCAAACAATGGTTCAACCCTAGTGCACACAAACACTTAATGTCTACCCAATTCTTCCCTCTCTTAGAGTCTCTTTTTAATGTTTTATTTCAAACTAAAGGGTTTACAATGATTTATATAGAGATTATTACGTGCATACTAACCCTAATCTTTATTGGAGTATGAGTCTATTTATTTTAAAATTCTAAAACTTTTCAAAACTCATAAATCTGTAGCAAAAAAAAGACTTTCCCTGCTCTGACACCGCAACACTGAGCCCTTTTATTAGCTCCATGCTTTTTCTCACTTCTTTCGTATCTTCGAGTCCGATTTTGCTTCCTCCTTCGTGTCTCACACGTCCTAGATTTCCTAATGCATGTCCCACATATTTTAAACTTCTTATTACTCTCCTTTTTAATATTCTTCTCAATTTTTACCCAAACAAAATTGTTGAATCACCAAATCTCTAATAAATCATTCCTTGATTCAAAATCTTCCAAATAAGAAGGCTTTTGGATCCAATCTACACAAATACTTAGAGTTGAGTCCAGTTAAGTCTCCACCAAGACTTAACTTACTTCAAGCTAATGACTTTGATCTCAAAATGCATTCGTGCACCTTGCATATGTTATAGGTACATCGCACTCCTTTTTGACCTTCATCACTTTAGTGAGCACAGTTTAGATGTCGCCTAGTGGTCTGTATTACCCCAACACTCCACGTTATGCCACTAATGGCTATCCTCTTAAGCACATAGAGCCCTTCATTGTGCTTCTTACTGGAAATTAAGTGTGTGACATACGAGTATATACATAATTTTAAAAATTACTATATGCAACGAAAGCATGTTATATATACACCAATTTTAACAAATTAAACAATTATATATCACATATATATATAAGTATAACAATTATACAATTATAAATATGATAAACAATTATATTATAACAATTTATAAAAATACTTACCTAATGAAGGTAGTTTTACAATTTCTTCAAGTCCTCTAACAATCCCTATGAAGAGCTCACCTTAAAGTGTATATTAAACAATTCTAGTTTATAACGGTTTGGTGGGATTATGAAGTTAGAATAGTAGCTTTAGAATTTTCAGCAACTTGTATTCAAACTTTTTGAATACATATATTTATTTCATGAATATGAATATGGTTTAGTCATCTATGAGAGGAGAAGAAGATGAAGTTTTATTTTTGTTCTTATTAATAACAACTTACTAACATAATAAGAATTATTTTTCTCTTTTTGTCATTCACAATTTCTAAGTATGTACAATAAGAAAAATCAAAATAACTTCACCTTGTATTCTTTTCAACTCCTTGAAAGAAAAATAAGACCAAACATACCTCTCTCTCTCTCTCTCTCTCTCTCTCTCTCTCTCTCTCTCTCTCTCCATCAAGCTTGGTCGAATCATTCATCCTTGTTGAATGAATTCCCTTCATTTATTTTGTTTCAATTTTTTACCATAAAAAATTCAATTGCTTTCACCACTTTCACAATAGATGAAACATTATCGTTATTAAAGGAACTGTTCCCTCCATTAGCCAAGACATGGTCGGTGTTACGCCTCAGACCCAAAAGATCTGACACACGACATAACTTACTTTTATTAAATAATGTGCACTCATAAATAATATTGCATAAAATTTCAAACTTTAATTCAATATAGGAATTCTTAGTAAGTTGCTAGTAAGTTTAACACTAAAATCAACTTATAACCTAAAATATAAACATAAACATTTATTGACAATATTTAAATATTCATTTCAATTTTTCAGAATTAGAACAATTGAATTATGACTGGAGCAATTAGTAAACTGGAGATACGCAAAGTTTTCTCAGAAATTAACACTCTACTACGTCACCAATAGCAACTTTGTTACCAGAAGCTCAGAATATATTCATTGCAAATTCTTACTTAAAATCAACCCATAACCACACTCAATAAAATAATACGTAAGTATTTATTCAATAAGGATAAATCAAATATCTTAAACCACGTGTCCCCAAATGAAACACTCAGCAACCTAGCAACTTAAGAAACCCAAAAGACAACAAATGCCTCGCTATACCTTATTTACCTGAAATCACCATAAACTATAATGAGTATAAAACTCAATAAGCATATTAATTTTTCATATATCAAATTACAAATACATATATGTACACAATGCATGTGTATGATATGCTGTGATAAATCAAAATCAAAATCTTATCAAATCACATATCAGGTAAGCGCTTACACATTATTTAAAAACATATAATAGGAATACCATCACTCAACTACTACTTAATAGGACTTCCATATCACATATCACATAATGAGCCAAATGTCACTCGTAGGTGACATACCGTATGAGAGGAATAGTATAAGTGAGGTTTTAAATTACACATATATAATGCTCATGCCCGAAGGTAAAAGCCAAACCCTCACCCTGATCATCAGTGAGTCCTTTCACATGCACCAATACGCCACCACATGAATGTGATGACTCACTCTTCTTTTAGGTACCAATAGGATCCTCCCTACATACGAAACACATAACATATACCAATTCTGAAGGAAATGCCATACATAAAGGCTCCACAAATCACATAAAATTCCTACTAAGTCAACAGTGAGTTCAAACATCCTCAAAACACAAAATGTTTCTCATGAACATATTACACTTCAAAAGCTTTCTTTGTTAAACACATTTCATTTTGAAAGCTCACTTTCAAAAAACACATGTATGTCCATGCTCAATGTCAATGCTCACATTCATAAACATATATCTTTCACATTTCATATCAAATATACTTTGGCATAACATAAGCATATTTCTAAGTACATTTACAAAATCATACATAGATAATTACTATACTTATTGTGATTTCAGTAAAAGTCTAGTATACTTACCTCTTAACACTTTCTACTACAAGGTGTAAATCTCCTTATCCTATCAATGGAGATTAATCTTTTCATGAGCCTCAACATTCATACAAAACACTTTAAATAACTTACAAAATTACATATATTGCATTTATCACATCGAATTAACCTAATTACTTAGTTTCTCAAAACCTGTCATTCTAACCACTTACACTTAACAAAATTTTCTTATACATCAAATGATGTCCAATTATTTCAAAATTAGAATATATCATTCTTGACTCATATATCCTTCTTATGTATGAATATTATATCATAATTCCTACACAATCCATTCCATAAACATCATCAAATCCAAACTATTATCCTGACAGGATCAAGATATTTACTAAACAGTATTCAATATCCAAATTTTATAAAATCATATACTAACTCAAAAATTATAAAACTATCATAGAATTACTCTTGACACATATCTCAATCCATGATAAATATTTCACTTCAAAATCACTGCCAAAATTGTTTTAAAATTATTTTATTCTATAGCTTTAAAAATCAATTAATCAAATACTACAATGAACTGATACTCTTTAGAAAATCATAACAATTTAACCACATTGATATAAATTCTCAATTCTGAGTGTATCATATTAGACATATAAAATTATCATATTCTATAAATTCATAATTTTTTAAGATCATTCAGCAGATCAAAAATCGTTTGTCACTGTATCATACTGTTAACACAAAAAAATTTCAAACTTTTAGGGTCATTTTGGTAAATTCACTACAAAATCAATGTCTAAAATTTTCAATCGATTCAAAGTCTCAACTGGTTCTAGACATGTCTAATTTTATATACTCAAAATTAAAAACTAGAATTGAAACACAACAATTTATAAAATTTCTGGATCAAGAGACTATCAAGTAGAAATTCTGTAATTCATCATGATTTATCAAGTTATCTACATAAATCATCATCAATTCTCACAATATCTTACGAAATCCACATCAAATCCTTAATTGTACATATTTCAAAAATCAAAACTTAAAGGAATTAACTAAATTAACACCAAGAAATTAAGAAAAGGTTATAATATACCTCTTAAAACTTAAATTCCAACTTTCTTCTTCTTTTTCTTCTTCTTCTTCTCTTTCTTTCCCCTTTCTTTCTCTCTTTTCTCACTCTAAAAGAGGTGGCTCGACCAAAATGAGTAAATTAGGGTTTCAAATGTGTATTTTTATATTAAGAGGCTAATGTTTAGTATTTATAAATTAGCCCCAAAAACTTTCAAAATATTATAATTTGATCCCTAAAATAAATCTAAAGTCTTGCAAATAAACCCAATACTAATATTATGTCCTTAACCTATATAAACACTAATAATAATAATACATAAATCAAGTATCACCCACATACAAATAAAATATGTATATATATATATATATATATATAAATACTTATTGTTACCGGTTGTGGATAAGTGGTTACTACAGCCAGCAAATTCAATGAAACAAAATGAATAAAATACATTTAATGGTTTATATTAATACATGTAATATAAAGAAATCCTCCACCATTCATAATAGCCAAATATTAAATTCTTTTAAACAAAATTAATGGACTAATTTATATATAATAATTTATAGTGGATTAAATGTATATAATAATATTATAAAATAAATCAAAAACTATTTTTTGCATTATTTTATTAATATAAAAAAATAAATCAAAAACTACTTTGGCATTATTTTATTAATATATCATGATATATAATGAAGGGCTTAAATCTTGCCATTTGTCACTATTCTATTGGTTAACAACTTTTGTTAATTAATTAAGTGATGTACTTAACAATTAAATTTTGTAAATGTACATTCCAAGGGATCCCAAAATAATTATTGTATTTTACTGAAATTTATTGGATCAAATTATTCAATTCAATCCGCTACCCTAGCACGCAATGAGTACGCTTCATAATGTGAGACTCTCTAGGTCCACACCTGATTTTTCATATGGAGCTCTTTCATACCCTCGTGAATGATATCCCACACACACGTTATGGATATTATAAATCAACGTGTTAGACCATGCAAGTTGAGGTTATTGCATACTCGTATAATCCTTCCATCAATTTATATCTTTGAAGAGCAGAGATATAGATCATCACCATTAAATCTCTGTTTGCTCAACCATGAACTTAACTCCAGATTCATATTTCATTAAACAATATCCACAAACACTTTTGTGATATTGTTTATTCCTTCGGAATATATTTTTTGAGGTTTATGCTTGTGGCTACAAGACTTTTTGAAATACAATCTCGAAGCATCGGGATATACAACCCATTCATATGAGCTGATGGATCTCATATCTACGCACACCGGACTCTATGAGCATGGACTATACCCAACGACACCCAGCAGTCAGACTATGAAAGGTTTCTGACATGTGTGGAACCAAAGCATGATGGATCACTCACAAGCCCACCGTGGTGCTCAGGTCAAAGGACCACAAATACTACTCAACTTGGAAGACCTTCCATTGACGGCTTCATGAGATGTCTATTAGAGGTCCTCGTGAGTCTGTTCAATACTCAGTCCTCACTAAATACTTGCATCTCTATACGAGCTTCCACTAAACTCATGGTTTGCTAAGACTAACCATTTAAAACATCCAGATATAGACATACATTAATCTATATTAATGGGCACCACCAATAGACCCGCATCAATGAAATTAGATCAGGAACATTGTGTTTGAGAACATACTTGCATAATGATATTTTCTAGCACCATCTGCAACTCATTGCAGCTATGTCATTACTAATATATTATCAGGTCATTGTCCTATTTCAGACAAGACTCTAACTTCTTAGATTTCGCTAACTATATGAACATGCTAACTCTTAGCATCACTAACTCTTAGCACTACTAACTCTTAGTACTTCTAACTATTAGCGTTGCTAACTCTTAGTACTGATCTAAATCCTTTAGACCAGATCTGAACTTTTTCAGATCATACAATGTCTGAAATATTACAAGCTTCTTATCATTTAATAATAAATAATATTAACGATTTTATTAGAAATAATAATTGTATAAATACTATCATTATATATTTATACAAAATGGGATGGCACGTAAGTACAAATCCCAACACTTTTTACCTTTAAACATTATAGATCCTTTCTCTATCCTCAATTTTTCTTTTTCCTCTCTAACCGATTACCTCTCCTCATCGAGTCTACCTAGGGATATTTAGTTCCTCTTTAAATTAATAGCATGCCTTACATAATGTAAGTTCTTAGTTTATCTACCTTGCATCCTCAGCCTTATGTCACCAACTCTCATGATCTTACAAGTCATGTCATTCCCCATTAGAGCTTTACCTCTCTTGGCTTTGTAGTTGGTAAACATCAATCTGTCGGGACACATATAAACACTACACCCTGAATCTAGTATCCATTTGCCAGCGTATTTTCTCTTTGAAGCTATCAATGTGTCTACAACTTTGGTATCTTCCCCAAGAGTACCGATTGTAGCACACCCTCCTTAGCCTTTTGATTTAGGGCAATCCTTCATAAATTACCATTCCTTATTATAAAAGCAACACTTCTTGAATCTTTTCCTCGATTGATTGCTCTTATTTCTTTGTGTAAGCAATGTTGCTCTACTCATAGAACTCAAATCTCTTTATCAATTCTTTTGAGTTCAATGATGCCTTGATGTCATTCATCGTTAAGGACTCATTACCATATAGCAGCGTATCCACAAAGCTCTCATAACTCTTTGATAATGAACTTAATAGGATTGTGGCCTTATCTTCATCATCAGTCTTGATGCTTAATTGCTAAAAACTTATGATGATCTTGTTGAATTCATCAATGTGGGCTCTCAATGAAGATCTCTCTTGCATAATTAACTGATCCAGTTTCTTCTTTACAAGAAGTCTATTTGCAAAAGATTTCTTCATGTATAATGCCTTGAGTCTCTTCCATAGCCTTAAAATGGTTTCTTCATCACCAAATACTTCGTCGCTCAACGTTAAGATTATGGTGCTATGAGCCTTTTTCTAAATCATCTCCCAATCTTTTTGCTCGGACTTTGAGGTTATAGTCTATTTGCTAGTTAAGGAACTGGCTTCCTCCAAGTCTAAGTCTTGCCATTCTTTCACTAGTAGAGCCTTAACTTTCTTCCTCTAAAGATTTAAGTCATTCATTCAATTGAACTTCTCTATTTCTTGCTTGATTATACCCATGGTTTAAATACCCTTGATGTGTATTATCAAACCTTAGCACTAATACTAATTAGTTTGAGGAATCGCCCTTTTCCCGGTGAGATTAATTAAATCGAAGAACCTTAATCAAGTTCAACCTTGAACCCTAACCTCTTTGTGCAGCAAAATAACCTGGATATCAAGTAAAAATAGCAAGAATTCAAAATAGATAATAAAGAGCACAACACAGTCACTTACGTGATTCGGCCAATTACCTACATCCACGATGGATCTAAGGATTTCAGCCTCTCTTATTAACTCTATAAAAATTTTACAATAAAAATCCAATGAATAATTCTCAAAATGATCTAATGTTTAGTGTACCATTGCTCTCTCGCGAACAATGAACACTCAAACAATAGTTCCACCCTAGTGCACACAAACACTTAGTGTCCACAAACACTTAGTGTCTACCCAATTCCTCCCTCTCTTAAAGTCTCTCTTTAATGCTTAATTTCAAGCTAAAGTGTTTACAAAGGTTTGTATAAGGGTTTTTTCATACCTACTAACCCTAATCCTTATTATAGTAAGAGTCCACATGTTTAGGAAGTCTAAAACTTTCAAAAACTCAAAAATCCATAGCAAAAATAGACTTTCCTTACTCTGGCGCTGCGGCGCTGAGTATGTCACGGCCAGCACTGTGGCACTAAGAACCTAGCGCTACGGCGTTGAGTCACTGATCTGGGCTCCACAGCGTCCAGCCTTAAGCGCTGTGGTGCTCAGCCCTTTTATCAACTTCACATTTTTTTCTCACTTCCTTCACATCTTCGGGTCTCGTTTCGATTCTTCTTTTGTATCCCACACATCTTAGACTTCCTCATGCATGTCCCACACTTCCAGACTTCTTGTGACTCTTCTCTTTGATATTCTTCTTAATTTTTGCCCAAACAAGATTGTTAAATCACCAAATCTCTAATATTAGATATCTCTTCTCCCTTAATATTTTTCGTTGAGCTCATTGTTTTTGGTCTTGTTCAAAATTATTTTCAAAAATTTTTTAATTATTGTTTTGAAAAAAATAAAGCTTAATTTATTTAATTAAAATAGCACTAATACAAGAATAATAAGGGTCATATGATTTGATCCTTTTTTACAATCAATCTATTACAATAAACAAAGTTAACAAATAGATTAATCATTGAAAATTCATTGATAAACAAAGAGAAATTTGTGCACTGGAGGTTAAGATATAACTCTCCAACAAGAGGATGTGCATATAAACAACTCGAACTCTTCTTTTAAAAAACTCTTTATTAGCTTTGTCAATTTAGTCTATTGTTGACTCTAACAATTGATACAATAACAAATATTTACCAAGATCAATCTATAAAGATAAATATTTTCTTTTGAAACTAGAACAAGAAAACTCCAAATATGAAAAGAAATGTTTATTATAACTTTTAACGACATAAAAATGATAATAAAAAAAAACTATTAGGGGAAAGCTTTACATAAGTATGAATAATGCAACAAATAATATGAAAATTATAATAGAAAAAGAAAATGTAGAAGAAAGAACACAATAATTTATATGTTTTGGCAATTACTTACGTCTATAGTGGATCAAGATCTATATTTCTTATTATTGAATCACTAAGCACTCACAAAGAACTTTCTCTCTCTAGAAGGGACTATAATAATTGCTCTCTCAATTGTGTATTATGTTGTTATCATTTGTTGTGATGTGTTCTCAAGCCAAAATTAAAGCCCTTATATATCCTACCTATATTTTAAGTTAATCATAATTCGAGTTAGAACAAAATAGGGTGTTTGAGACAACTTAAGAGTCTTAAAAATGGAATAAGTCGCACTACCGATGCAGCACTGCGATAACAACTTTCAACACCGCAGCGCCAACATTTGGGCGCTACGCTGTTGTAACTTGGGACATGGGCGCTATGGTGCCACATAATGAGCGTTGAAGCACCCTACATTTTGTGTTAGGCACCGTGGCAATGGCCTTCCAATGCCGCAGTATCTGCTTGTTGTTTTGTATTTTTTAACTTCTTCTCACTTCTGCACCTTCACCACATGTCCTATATTTATTGGCTTGACTCTAACTCTTTTTTAAGATAATTTTTAATTATCTTCTCACAAAAACCATTTCAAATTAACAAGATTCAAATAAAAAATAAAGTTGTATAGGTCAAAAGTTATGTGGAAATTTATTTTTATAATAAAATGAAAAATAAGAAAATAAAGAAGAGAAAAAGAAATAATAAGAGATTAAAAAAAAAAAGACAAGGCAGTGAAAAAAAAAGTAAAAGGTAATATTTATTAAAAAATATTAAAAGAAACCTACTCCATTGATAGTGTAAATTAAAGATACCAAAATTTAGATATCTTTTTTATTGTGTTGGCCACAAATTTACAAATTAAGTTTTTGGATATAATTTGTGACTCGTTGCTTTGTATTGTACTAAAAAGTTTTGCATGACCATTTTCTGTTCAATTATTGGGGGAAAATGTATGCAAACATAGACGGGTTTTTTTTAAATAAAAAAAAAAAGATTGCCTTGGTTCGATAACAATAATTATACAGAAAAATCTGTCCATTTTGTCCATTTAACCCCGCTGAAATATGTGCATAGTTTTTATTTTTTTATTTTTTTAATCCCCTTTTTATTTATTTTCTTGGAGTCTCTCTTTGTTGTTTTCGAACAGGTCTCTTTTACGCAGTAGGCATGATTTTATGGTCTTATTTCAAATGCAAGAATCATTAACCAAAAAAAAAAATTAATCCTTTTAATTCTTCTGTTAGAAATTGCCATTGTCAAGAAAAATAAATAAATAAGCATGCATTTCCCATAAAAAAAATTATAGCAAAATAAGTAGAAAAAAATTATTAAAATAAGTTTTTAATCAATATTCACAAAACTGCTGTTATATCATATATATATATGCTTGACAAAAGGAGTTATATCATATGCCTGTGAAAAATAGATTAATGAATCATTAGAATCACTTTAATTTGATGAAGGGATATATAATAATTAAGGATCAGCTTTTAGTTAAAGATGATTTTATTAAAATAAGTAAACTTGTTTTAATGACCCAAATTAAAGATAAGCCCAAATACAATTTATGGATTCTTAATCTAACCTACGGAAGCTTATTAAGTTAGATAAAGAATTAATTGATTAATGAGACACACAAAGTTTTAAATAAAAATATTTTGTGTGGTTTTAATTTAAAGAGATTAAGTTAGGCAAATAAACACTTATGTAGTGTAGATTAAAGTGATATGTACCACTTTGTGTGGTGTAAATTCATTAAGCACAAGTATAAATACTCCTAAGTTTTAGCATAGGCAACAAGTGAAGTGTGAAGAGTGTAAGAAATAAGGAAGAGAAATAAAGGAAGCAAAGCTTCCAAGAGTTTCTAAAATAGCTATTAAAACTTTATTTGTGTGAGAAAAAATTTAAGAGTGTTTAAGAGTTGTATTTTGAGTGTTCCATCTCTTGTAATAATTCTTATACTAATAATACAAGTTCTTTTTTTATGTGAAGTCTAACTCTTCTTCAACAAAGTAGTATCAGAGCCAAGGCTACAAGAGCTTGAGGAAACAAGCACAATACCATAAGAATCACCAAAGAAGACGTTCAAAGTTTTGTCACGCTTCATCGATAGTTTTTACAAATTTAAAGATATGGCTAACAGTGGTATGTCATCTTTTTAAGTCCCTACACTTAACAACAATAACTATAAAAATTTGAGTATCAAGATGAAGGTCTTTTTAGGTGTACATGGTGTTTGAAAAGTTGTTGGAAAAGGTTATAGTGAGCCACAAGATGAGGCTACTTTAACCTAACAACAAAAAGAAAGTTTGAAGGATTCAAGAAGTAGAGATAAGAAAAAATTTTACCTCATCTATTAAGTATTAGATGATGACGGTTTTGAGAAGATTTCAAGTGTAACTTTCACCAAGCAAGCATGGGAGAAGCTTCAAATCTCTTACAAATGAGTAGAACAAGCGAAAAAGGTTCATCTCCGAACATTAAAGGTAAATTTGAATCTCTACATATAAAAGAATTCAAGTCTATTGCTAACTATTTCTTAAGAGTCTTAGCCATTTCTAATCAACTAAAAAGAAACAGTGAAAAGTTAAAAGATGTGAGAATAATAGAGAAGATACTTTGCTCGTTAGATCCAAAATTCGAGCATATAGTTGTGACTATTGAACAAACAAAAGACTTGGAAGAAATAACAATCAAAAAATTAATTGGATTATTAAAAGAAGAAAGTCTTGGCGATGAAAGAAGCCAACGCAAAGTAAGTCGTGGCCGCGAAACAAGTCGTGGACGTGGACAAGGTTGGAATTACAACAATAACAATGGAAGAGGATAAAGTTCAACTAAAGGTCATGGAAGAGGACACTCAAACTCAAGGTATGACAAGTTTCAAGTTTAGTGCTACAAATGTTAGAAGTATGGGCATTACGCCTCTGAATGCAAAGCTTCTAACTACAAAGTTGAAGGAAAAACAATTATGTCGAGAAAGCATATCAAGATGATGCTACTTTGTTGCTAGCATATAAAGAAAATGTTGCAAGATAAGACAATAAGTGGTACATTGACACAAGCGCCAGCAATCATATGTGTGGAAAAAGAAATATATTTGTGGAACTTGATGAAACTGTGAGCAAAAATGTCTCTTTTAAAGATGAATCAAAGATACCAGTGAAAGGAAAATATAATATCTTAATCTACTTGAAAGATGGAAAACATCAATTCATCTCTAATGTTTAATATGTTCCCAAATATTATTAAAGATGATGTGGTAAGGTTTATGCTTCAGTTCTTCACTACTGGCAGTATATATCAAAATGTGAATTCATCTTTTATTGTTTTAATTCCTAAAGTGGAAGGTGCTAGCTCCATCACTCAATTTCGTCCCATTGCTATGGCTAATTTTAACTTTCAAATTATTACTAAAATCTTGGTAGACAGATTGGGTTCCATAGCTAATCATGTGATCTCCACTCATCAAGCAACTTTTAGTAAAGGAAGGCGTATCTCTGATTGCATTGAGATGCTTTCTGAAACCATGAACATCCTTAATAAAAAAAAGCTTATGGTGGTAATGTGGCTTTGGGGTTATTCTTAGAGAAAGGCTATGATATTCACATGAAAGAAAATAGCCTTTCTATAAGAGATAATAACAACAGTTTGATAGCAAAGGTCCCAATGTTAAGAAATTGAATGTTCCTTTCGAACATTCAAAATGAAGTTGAAAAGTACCTAAAGGCCTACTACAAAGACATAACTTAGCTTTGGCATATTCGTTTTGGACATCTTAATTTTGGAGGACTAGAGTTATTATCCAAGAAAGAGATGGTAAGAGGCCTGCCTAGTCACCCTGATCAACTATATAAATGGTGTTTATTTAGGAAACAATTTTTAAAATGTTTTTCAAAAGAGTTAAACTCAAGACCCATAAGCCGCTCAAGCTTATACATACGAATGTGTGTGGTCTAATCAAATCAAGCACTAATGATAAAAGTAATTATTTCCTTCTCTTCATTGATAATTTTTCAAGAAAATTTGGGTGTACTTCTTAAAGCAAAAATCAAAAGCATTTGAAGCTTTTAAAAAATTTAAAGCTGTTGTAGAGAAAGAAAGTAGAATGAGATCAAGGCTATAAGATCTGATCGATGAGGAGAATTCACTTCCAAATATTTTTAAGCTTATTGTAAAGACAATGGGATACATCAACCTTTAACAGTTCTGAGATCCCTACAACAAAATAGAGTGGCTGAGAGAAAAAACAGAACCATATTTAATATGGCACAAAGTATGCTTAAAAGCAAAAGAATGCCAAATGAGTTTTGGGCTGTAGCTATAACAACTGTCGTGTACTTATTAAATCGATCTCCAACAAGAAGTGTATGAAAAAAGACATTGCAAGAAGCTTGGAGTGGGAGAAATCCTAGTGTCTCTCATCTAAGGGTTTTTAGATGTATAACTATGTACATATATCGAACAAGAAAAGAACTAAGCTCGATGATAAAAGCTAAAAGTTCATTTTCATTAGATATAACAACAACTTTAAAGGTTATAAGTTGTACAATCTAAGCACTGGTAAGATTGTGATAAGTCGAGATGTAGAATTTAATTAAGAAAGCAATTAGGATTGAAGTTCTAATGTAGATAACTACAACTTCTTTTCATATTTTGAAGAAAAAAATGAGCAACCAGTGATGGAGCGATCAAGAAATGAACGAGAAGAAGTAATTACCCCACTTACTTCACCCACAACAATAACTCATGAAGACTCATTATCTCCATCATCAACACCATGAAGTTTAAATGAAAGAGCTATACCATGCACAAAAAGCATACATGAACTTTATGAGGTAACTGAAAGGCTAGAAAACCTTACTCACTTTTGCATCTTTGTCGACTGTGAACCAGTGAATTTTCAAGAAGCTGCATAAGACAATAAGTAGAGAGATGCGATGGATGAAGAAATTAAATCCATCGTGAAGAATGACACCTGAAAACTTGCTACACTTCTCAAAGACCACAAGGCTATTAGTGTTAAATGGGTGTATAAAATAAAAAAGAATGCCAATGGAGAAATTAAAATATACAAAGCGAAACTAGTAGCAAAAGGTTGTAGTCAAAGAGTTGGTATTGACTACAACGAGATATTTGCTCTTGTTGCTCGCATGAAAACTATCAGATTAACTATTTCTTGGGCAGCACAAAACAAGTGGAAGATTCATCAACTGGATGTCAAGTCTACTTTTCTAAATGGATTCCTCGAAGAAGAAGTCAATATCCAACAACTATTGGGATATCAGGTCAAAAGACATGAAGACAAGGTCTTGAAGCTAAAAGGGCCTTTTATAAATTGAAGCAAGCACCAAGAGCATGAAGTAGTCAAATCGACAAGTACTTTCAAAAGAATGGCTTCACCAAATACCCTCATGAGCATACTCTCTATATCAAAATAAAAAATGGAGATATCTTGATCGTGTACTTGTACATGGATGACTTAATCTTTACAGGAAATAATTCAAGCATATTTGGAGAGTTTAAGAAAGTAATGGCCAAAGAATTTGAGATGATCAATATTGGACTAATGTCATTCTACCTTGGGATTGAAGTAAAACAAAGGAAAAATAGAATCTTTATCTCTCAAGGAAGCTATTCAATGGAGATTCTCAAGAAGTTCAAGATGGAGAATTGCAAACTAATAGGCATACCAATAGAGTGCGGACTTAAATTATCCAAGAATGATAAAGAAGAATGCGTGGATCCAATACTCTTCAAAAGATTGATTGGAAGCTTAAAATACTTGACATGCACAAGACCTGAGATTCTCTATGCCACTGAACTTGTGAGTCATTATATAGAGAATCCAACAACCACTTATTTCAAGTCTACTAAAAGAATCTTTCTCTATATCAAAGGTACATTTGATTTTGGCATGTTTTATTCTTCTTCTGATAATTATAAGTTAGTTGGATATAGCAAATTGGGCTAGAGATTTGGATGACAAAAAGAGCACTACTGGATTTGTGTTCTTTATAGGAAATATTGTATTTACATAAATGTCGAAAAAACAACCAATTGTTACATTTTCCATCTATGAAGATAAGTATGTAGCTGCTACTTTATCTGTTTGTCATGCAATTTGTTGAGAAATTTGCTAAAGGAGTAGGGATTGCCACAAGAAAAACTAACTAAAATTTGTGTCGACAATAAAGTAGCTATAGCTTTAGCAAAGAATCTTATTTTTCATGATTGAAGCAAGCACATTGATACCTGCTTTCACTATATAAAGGAGTGCATCATAAGAAATAATGTACAAGTGAAGTATATAAAGTCTCAAATCAAGTTGCCAATATATTCACTAAGCTGCTCAAACAAGAAGATTTTGTGAGGCTAAGAATTTCACTTGGTGTCATAAAACAAGTTTAAGATAGGGTGTTGAATAAGTAAATTTGTTTTAATGATCCAAATTAAAGACAAGATCAAATACAATTCATGGATCCTTAATCCAACTCATGGAAGCTTCTTAAGTTAGGTAAAGGATTAATTGATTAAAGAGATACTTGTGTGGTTTTAATTAAAAGTATTTTGTGTGATTTTAATTTAAAGAGATTAAGTTAGGTAAATTGACACATGTGTGGTGTAGATTAAAGTGATGTGTACCATTTTGTGTAGTGTAGATTCATTAAGCACAATTATAAATACTCCTTAAGTTTTAGCATAAGCAACAAGTGAAGTGTAAATAGTGTAAAAAGTAAAGAAGAAAAATAAAGAAAGCAAAGCTTTCAAGAGTGTCTAAAGTAGCTTTTATAACTTTGTTTGTATGAGAAAAAATTTGAGAGTATTTAAGAATTATATTTTGAGTGTTCTTCTCTTATAATAATTATTGTGCTAATAATATAAGTTCTTTTTTGTATAAAGACTAATTCTTCTCCAATAGATTTATTAATCATCATCTAATGTTCAATAAATGGAGTAGTATCAATAATTTGTACTCAAATCTATAAAATTATTAAAGAGGAGAAAGTATATTGATCGTGCACATAAACTCGGCCATGTATGTTTTTTTCATTTTTTTTTTAATTTTTAAGGATTAATGTTTTTGAGCTAGTTTTGAATTTAATGCTAGTATTTCACAAGTTTAGTGTTATTTATTTTTAAATTTATACAACACAAATATGGTTTTATTTTCTTTCTTTTTATCTTTTAAAACTTTAAAAATTCAAATGAAGAATCTTTGACTAATTAAGAGACAACATTAATGCATATGCATATTAAATTAATGTCTACGAGCATTATTATATTTACAGGCAGCATATGCTTCTAGCATGAGAATATTTACAATTTCTTCTTTACCATTTACTCGAAGTAACTAAAATTTCAACTGATATTCCAAATTTCGAAGTCTCGAGGAGAGTCAATAATTGTTGATTTCAAATATGTTACAATTTATATGATTTAAAATTGAGTTTGAGTTTGATTAAAACTAATGAGGAGCTCACACAAAGTCGAGTGCGTGTTAAACATATAAAAAAAGAACAAAAATAGAGAGTTTGAACTACAATTTAAACAAGAAATAAGATTTCTATAGAAGAATTAGAACCTATATAAATTTTTGTAAACCTATTAGATTAAGTGTGCATTGAAGCATTAAAGGAATGTAAAAGAGTACCGAATAGAGAATTTAGACAACTCTAGAGTGTTAAGTGCACGGAAGAGAATATCATAGAAGTACTTAAATACTGAGTGTATAAGAAAATACTAATAGATCCTTTGTAAAAGCTTTAGTTGTTGGGTGTTCTTTGTAGTCTCTTGTGAGAAGATCTTTTTGATCTTGAGTTATTTGTAAATTGAATAAAATAAGTTAGAATTTCATAATTCACCGTAGACGTAGATATTTATTATCGAATTACATATATCTTTGTGCCTTGTATGTGTGATTATTATCTTTATTATTGTGTTTATCTTTTTTATTCTTATTTTATTTGTGAGTAAAGTTTTTCACAAAGCATTTAGAGTTTTAGAGTGCTAAATAATAATCATAGAAATATTATGATGAGTAAAAATTTTAACAAATTGTATCAATGTTATAGCTGATATTAATACTTAAGTGGTATGGAGAGTGTAACTAATTTTTCTCACAAAATATTTTTAAATAAAAATTGATAAATAACAAAAGTACACATTAAGACAAGTTTACACAACCCATATATATACAAAATTGTCATACAAGAAACGGAATTTACTTTTTATTATAATTCTCTTTAAAAGTTCAAAATTTCATGTTATATATAAATACATTGAAAAAGAAAATATACATATAAACTGAAATAAAGAACAGAGAAATAATATATCTAACATTGCACAATGCATTTTAATATAATTTATTGACATTTAACGTATCTCAAAGATACTGCTAGGTATTGCCACTACAAAATAGAAAAATGATGCAGTTTGAAAATATTAAAAATGAAAATCTAGCTGTATTTTGTAAAGCATGAGAGCAGATCGTCCAATTTTTGGAGAAGATTTGAAGGCTCTTCAGAGATTTGCACAGCATTGTTGACTTTTGATAATGAATTAAACCAATAGATTTCACATGAAAAGTTTAGTTTGACAAAGAGTGACAATCACAGCTCTTGATTAATATTATAGAGGCCTCAAATAAAGAAAATAATAATAGTAATAAAGTTGGTAAAATAATTTCAAATTTATTATGAAAATGAGTATTTTTATTTTGAAAATCATTCTTTCAAACTTTTTTTTTTTGGATTCAAAGCAAATTTATAAAAATAATATTCTTTTCTATCTTAAAAATAAGTATTACTTCAAGAATACTAACAAACACAAATGTGATATTAAATTAGATTCATACTTCAGACCCAAAAACAAACCATATTTTTTTAAAAAAAAGTTTTATCAAATTTTTATGATCATTAGGAATGAAAATAAAGTTTCAAAATGAGAAAAAAAAATAGAATGTTATGGAATCACTTTTTCAAAAGCATACATAAGCAAGAAATTATTAATTCTAATTTTTTTAAAAAAAAAAACTTATCAAATGTGTTTTTGATGCATTGCTTGTATTCAAAAATGAAAAATCGAAGTTCAAAAACACATTGCACATTGTTCTTCAATTAGTTCAAGTCTCAAGATTAACAAGAATACATATACACCATGAACAATGTAACCCATTAATTAGTTTGTGTCAAATACGTAACTAATATTAGTTCTCCCTCTTTTTAACAGGAAATATGGAGTGGGATTATAAAATGAATATAGCAGAGAGAGAGAACTTTTAATTCACACACAATGACGCAAATTAATGCCTTAAAATCCAATCAAAACATTTAGTCCGACATGCATTATCTTTGACAACGAAGAGACAAGTGAACACAAACAACAATGGCCTCGACATTTTCATGCAATTGCTTAATTTCATTGGGCATCGTCAATTAGGCAGGACACTGAAATTAGGGCAGCTTATGTTTGCCACAGTCTATAAGCACTTCTAGAGCGATGGGTTGTAATAAGACCGATATTCACTAGTCCTTGGAGAGTTGCTATTAGATAATCGCTTGACTGAAAATTTGAGTTATTAGATAAAGGTTTAAGATTAGTATTAAAAATAAATTTTAATACACATCCTAATTTCAAATATGAATTCAATTTTAAGGCTATATATATGAATCTTACAAATCGGAACAAAGATTAGATCAAGTTAACGATTAAAAGTTAAGAATTTTTTTTGTAAAAAAAAAGTGGAAAATTGAACACCAAATATTGAATCTAATAGCATATTAGAGAAATTACTTGACCTAAAAATGTAAGTTATTAAATGACACCCAACATATATTAAAGATGAGTCTTGATATTGCTTTGACATATAATGAAAGGATCGAACAAATAACAAATCGGGACAAACTTTGTCTTGAAGTAGTTAATAGTACTTCAAGCTCTCACATGTTATTATCTTAGACAAAAAGAGACTAGTGCAAATTAACAAACAATAATATCGTCAATCTCCTTGAAACAATTTGCAATTTTGCATGGGCAATCCCAATTTACGCAGGGCATTGGAATCCCGACGGAGGATTCTTGCCACAGCCGACGAGCACTTCTAGACCGATGGGTAGAAGAAGATTGACGAGATTGAGAGCGTTAGCTTTAATGGCGGTGCAAAGACATATGGCAGCATCCAAGTCTGCGAGCCCTTGCACGAGTGGGCAGCATTTTTCCTTTGCACTGCTGCCAATGCCAATGTGAACTAAACCGCCTAGCAAGTCCACGCATGCACCAAGCTTGAGGGCATCAATTGGACAAGTTTGCTGTCCTCGTGGTGGTGGCGTTGGAACAACAGTTGGTGGTGGTGGTGGTGGTGGTGGAGGTGATTTTACAACGGGAGGAGGAGGGGGTGATTTCACAATTGGTGGTGGTGGTGGTGATGGCGTTGGCACAACAGTTGTTGGTGGTGGTGGTTTTACAACGGGAGGGGGAGGAGGCGGCTTCACAGTTGGTGGTGGTGGTGGTGGTGGTGGTGGAGACTTTGCAACTGGAGGAGGAGGTGGTGGTTTGACAATTGGTGCTGGCGTTGGCACAACAGTTGGTGGTGGTGGTGTTTTAACAGCAGGAGGACACTGAAATCCGGACGGAGGATTCTTGCCACAGCCAACTAGTACTTCTAGACCGATGGGTAGAATAAGGTTGACGAGATTGCCAACCTTAGCATTAATGGCGGTACAAAGACATATGGCAGCATCCAAATCTGCAAGCCCTTGCACAAGAGGGCAGCATTTTTCCTTAGCACTGCTGCCAATGCCAATGTGAACAAGCCCACCTAGCACGTCCACACATGCACCTAGCTTAAGTGCATCAATGGGACAAGTTCCCGTCGCCGGTGGTGGTGATTTTGCAACCGGAGGAGGAGGGGGTGGCTTCACTTTTTGTGGTGGCGTTGGGACAACAGTTGGAGGAGGTGGTGGTGGTTTTGCAACCGGAGGAGGAGGGGGTGGCTTCACTTTTGGTGGTGGCGTTGGGACAACAGTTGGAGGAGGTGGTGGTGGTTTTGCAACCGGAGGAGGAGGGGGTGGCTTCACTTTTGGTGGTGGCGTTGGGACAACAGTTGGAGGAGGTGGTGGTGGTTTTGCAACCGGAGGAGGAGGGGGTGGCTTCACCTTTGGTGGTGGCGTTGGGACAACAGTTGGAGGTGGTGGGGGTGGTGGTTTTGCAACCGGAGGAGGAGGGGGTGGCTTCACCTTTGGTGGTGGCATTGGGACAACAGTTGGAGGTGGTGGTGGTTTTGCAACTGGAGGAGGGGGCGGTGGCTTCACTTTTGGTGGTGGCGGGGGTGGCCTTGATACAACAGTTGGTGGAGGTGGTGGTGGTGGTGGTGGTGGTGACTTGGGGCTAGGGGAATAAGGTGGTGGCTTAGGGTGATCATGTGGCTTTTTTGGCGGTGGCGGAGCATGCGGTGGTTTGTGATGATGATCATGAGGCTTTTTCGGCGGCGGGGGAGGACAGTTTGATAATGACGGAGGAGGAGGAGTTGGATTTTGGCAGGTTGGACAAGCTAGAGAAGAGAGCAAAGTGCTCAAGTTCAAGAGCAGAATCAAGACACTAGCTAACTTGTGCTTGCCCATTTTCAGAAAATAAATTTTACAACTCTCTCTAAAGAGCTAGCTAAGCTAAGAGTTCTGAGTGCATGGACTGCCTAAGTGAAAGAATATGCCCACCTATTTATACAAATTAAGAGGGGTAGAAAATAACATTAAATTGTGATAATCATTTGAATTTTTTTAATTTATGTTGATTAATTTCATAGACTCTAGGGTTCCATGGACAACCCAGGCCAACTCATTACTAGACAGAATGATACACACACTTGCATTTGTTTTTTTGGTTCATGCTTAAAACATGGAATTGATTTATATTAACTAGGAGAAAAAGAGAGTTGATTATTTATATATAGTATTAAAAAGTTTGGATTGGAATGAAAAATAAAACACCAATTTTATTCTTTATTTTTATCTTGATCAATTGAATTATGCTCAAGTGATACATATATATAACATAGACATTTTCTTTTCTTTTTATTTTTTTGTATTGGACAATAATAAATCTTTGTTCACAGAGAAATTAAGTTCATTTCACCTATTTATTTTTATTTTTTTCACTATTCTTCTTTTTTTTCCTTCTTGTTTTATGAAGAAACCCCGTCTAAAAACATAAGGATTGGAGTAACCTCATAAAAGCTGTATGGTTTTTCTAATTTTTAATTCCACTGAAAATAATGAACACTTAAAAATAATTTATTTATTTATTTATTATTTTGTTTGGAATCTCGCTGCATAATATCCCATTATTTTCTCCATCTTTTACGCAATGGTCATGACTTTATGGTCTTACTTCAAATGTCAGAATGATCAAACACAATCGCCACTTGCTTCTGTTATTAGAAACTCTGAAATAAAATATATAAATTAAAGGAGCATGAATTTCCACGAACGTAACTCAAATTAAATTGAGGGTATTCTTATCCCATAAAATTACGAGAAAAAAACTCTCATTACAAAAGACAATTTACGGCAAAATTGTCAATACAAACTGAGTTGTGTGTGTTTTTCGTTTTTCTAAATTTTTTTTTAAAAATATATATATATTTAGACCTTTAATATTTTAAAAATGAGACATAAATTTTAATAATTTTAAAAATTCTATCAACATGGTTGTTAAGTAATAATTTTTGTCTATTTTAATAAATAAAAAATATATTTAAACTTTTAAAATTTTAAAAAAAAGATATATGGACACTTTTTTTTATTATTAAAATAAATTAAAATCATTACCTAATAAGTGTGTTAATGAAATTTTTAAAATTATTAAGATTTACGTATTTTTTTTAAAACATTAAATGTCCAAATGTTTTTTTTTTTTTAAATGATAATTTTTTTAATAATGTTTGAATTTAATGCTACCTTTTCTTTCAAAAGTTTAAGGCACGATGCATTTTAATATAATTATTAACATTGAACGTATCTCAAAGATACTGCCATAATTAGAAAAATTGACGCAACTTGAGAATATTAAAAAATTAAAATCTAGCTGTATGTATTTTGGAAGCCATGAGAGCAGATCGTGCTGCTGTTTTGACTTCTTTGAACATTTGGGAGAAGGGATATACGAACATGAAGGTTCTTGGGAGCTTTTCAATTAAAGATGGCTTAACCGAGATTTATGCAAAAGCTTAGTTGACTTTTGCATTATGAATCAACCAAATGTCTTTTGCATGCAAGGTATTTTTTTTCTTTTTTTTATATAAGATGTTTCGGAACAGCAAATATTTGACAAAAACTTGTATCATAATAGGGCAGTGTTTGTTTGCTTTTAATGTGTAATCTCATTGGATTTGCCATGTATAAATTTCAAAAGTTGAGTCTGTTTTTATTAGTCAGAAATATATATGTGTGTATTATAATTGGTGATTCAAAATCGTAACCGAATATAATTTTGAATTAGAAATTAATGAGAAGTCGATATGAGGTCGAATATGCATGAGACGGATAAAAAAGAAAATGAAATGAAAAGTTGGAAGCAAGTAAGAGCTTGGAGCATGAAAAGAGCTAATGCCACATCGCAACAGTGCTTAAGCGCCAAGACTTGGTCGCATCGGCGCCTAGGCGTCAAAGTTTAAAAAATATCCCATTTTAAGTTATATTGCATTTCAAAATCAATTTTGTACTCCTACAACATATAAATTCTTATTCTAACTAAAAGTAGAATTTTTAGTGACTTTTTAAAACTTATATAAACCCGTATAACTTTTTAGAATAATCAAACATTAAAAAAAAAAATTCTAAGAGAGAAAATAAAGAGTTAAAAAGCGCTTAAATTTTGGGTGCACGAAGAAAGTGCCATAGAAGTGCTTGAGTACTATGTGTATAAGAAAACACTAATAAATCCTTTAAAAATTCGTCTATTATTATATTTCTTAGCAATTTTTTATCAGAGAAATTTGTGATTTGAGAATTCTTTATGAACTAATAAAACAAGTTGTAATCCCGTGATCCACTATGTAGGCATTTATTATCGAACTACATAACTTTTTTGTGTCTTGTATGTAATTATTTACCTTTTTGTGTGATTTTTTCGTATTCTTATTTTACTTATAAGTGAAATTTTCTACATACACTTAAAAAAATTTTAGAATGTACACTAAAAATTGATAGTATTATAAGTACCCTCGCCCATCTAATCGCCCATCTAAATTTTAATGCAAAATTGTCAAGTTACATACTATGCAAAATAAATTTGTAGTATCATTAAGGATTATTGAAGTAAAATGTCACTTTCTTTTTAGTGTTAATGTCTGTATACTTTAAAAGGAAATTTATCAGTTATTTTCATGTGATTTTTTGCTTTTAACACTTTTTCTTTTGATTTTTTAATAAATACTAATATCATTGATGAAAAAATTTAAATACAAAAAGAATACCAAATTAAATTTGCTGTCAATTTGATAATTAGATAATAATTATTTTTTTATAAAATCCTTTTATCATATTTTTATATAAAACATATATTCTGTGATAGAAGACTCGTTGTGTCCACCTTACAAAAAAGTTTATATATTTTATTTATTATCGAAAAAAATTATATGTTATTAAAATTATTTTAAAATGTATATACAATTTATGAATTACAATTTATGAATTATATCACCATTTTATTTAAAATTTCACTTCAAAATTATTTCAGTGTAGCCTGGATTGAAGCAAACTCCCGACGCCGTTGCCACATCTCGATAGTCATTCTTGACGAGGATTTATGATTAATATATAATGAATAGTTACATGGATTTTATATTTTATAACATATAAAATCTGAAATGTAAACTTTTTTTTATATGGGAGAGTGGTAATTAAATTCGGAACTTTCACTAAAATGGAGGGTATATGCACCGCCAACTTGTATCCCAATGAATTTCGGCTTATTCGGTTTGTTACCGGACAACCTTTATCATTGAACTATTAACACAAATGCTGAAATATAAACTGTTATTAAGAATTACAAAATTTAAGTTTCAAACTATAAAAAAAAAAAAATTACTAATGCACATAATAATACCAATAACTTATTAATACTATAAATTATCAACCCTCTTCTTTATGTAATTAATAAAAATCAATCCCTTGTTTCAAGCGTGCACCGAAAAAACAAATGCAAGTGTTTCTGTCATTCTGTCTGGTAATGAGTTGGCTTGGGTTGTGCATGGAACCCTAAGAGTCAATGAAATTAATCAACATAAATTAAAAAAATTCAAATGATTATCATAATTTATTGTTATTTTCTACCCCAACTTCATTTGTATAAATAGGTGGGCATAGTCGGTCACATAGTCGGTCCATGCACTCACAACTCTTTTAACTTAGCTAGCTCATTAGAGAGAGTTGTAAAATTTATTTTCTGAAAATGGGCAACTACAAGTTAGCTAGTGTCTTGATTCTGCTCTTGAACTTGGGCACTTTGCTCTCTTTTCTAGCTTGTCCAACCTGCCAAAATCCAACTTCTGCTCCGCCGCCGAAAAAGCAACATGATCATCACCACAAACCACCGCATGTTCCGCCACTGCCCAAAAAGCCACATGATCACCCTAAGCCACCTCCTTATTCCCCTAGCCCTAAGTTACCACCACCACCAACTGTTGTATCAAGGCCTCCCCCGCCACCACAAAAAGTGAAGCCACTGCCCCCTCCTCCCATTGCAAAACCACCACCTCCAACTGTTATCCCAACGCCACCACCAAAGGTGAAGCCACCCCCTCCTCCAGTTGCAAAACCACCATTACCAGCGACGAGAACTTGTCCTATTGATGCACTTAAGCTAGGTGCATGTGTGGACGTGCTAGATGGGCTTGTTCACATTGGCATTGGCAACAATGCCAAGGAAAAATGTTGCCCTCTCGTGCAAGGGCTTGCGGATTTGGATGCTGCCTTATGTCTTTGCACCACCATTAATGCTAAGGTTGGTGATTGGTTGCTATAGTAGTTAAGCGCAAATGCACGCTATCGTATTAAGTAATATAGGATTTTAAGTTCAAGTATCGATCCCACAGGGATTATGCGATCTAATTCTATAAATCAAGTACTAAAATTGTACCTACTTAACTTTTATTCAGAAAACTAAAATATAGAATTTATTTAACTGATCTAACTCTATCAATTAAACTAAACAAAAATAAATAGTAGAATTCACAAATAAAGATTATCTAGGGTTTTGACTCATCCCCTAATATTTCATTGAATTTATTAATCTCTTAATTAATCTCTTAATACCAATTGTTGGCTTAGATACAAATCTCATCACAAGCCTCTGTCGATTATCAAGTGACTATATTACACATTCTAACAATCACCTATATATCTATGATAATCAAATCAGAATGTAATTCATTAAGATCAAATCTAAATTATACCATACATGCCACTTAGGAATATGTCTATCCTAGATGAAACTCATAGTTGTTACCCTATGATCATGCTTCAAACTACCCTAGACTAAACACATGAATCCCTCCATCGAGTTCATCATAGTTCCTCAATCATTCAAAATATTGATCAGGTATAATGAAAGCATTAAACATAAGATAGAATGAATCAATTGAATATACCAAGTTCATAAACTAAAAATTAACACAATCCAAATCTATACTAAGTTCACATAGTCTAACCTAGATGAATAAATTAACTCAACATAAAATCAAAAGTATCAAACCAATTTATAAATATCAACAAGAACAAGAACATAATGATAAAGAAAGAGAAGAAAAACTAATCAAAGTAACTCCTTAATGTGCTTCTCCCTCAATCTTGACTTGAACCTTGAATCTTGATCTTAGTTCTTCAATCTTTGGCTTTGATCTTTGATTTTGTGTTATGAATTCTCTCTAAGTTTTTTTACCTCTTTTCTTCTCCTCTTCCCCTTTTTTCTAATTAAGGTTTTTGGCCTCATATTTATAAGTTTATGTCTTCAAATTACTGTTTACGCGTTACTATAGTAAAATACTGCCACGAGCGCCGTAGCGCTCAGCTACTGACTTGGGCACCGCAGCTTTCAGTCGCCCAGTGTAGTAACCAGTATCCACGACTGGTAAGAATAAGTATTTATATATGTATAAATATACGTATTTTATTTGTATGTTGGTGATACTTGATTTATATATTGTTATTAGTTGTGTTTGTATAGGTTAAGGTGATACTATTAGCATTGGGTTTAATTGCAAGACTTTAGATTTATTTTAGGGACCAAATTGTAATACTTTGAAAGTTTTGGGGGCAAATTCGTAAATACCAAAAATTAGCCTCTTAGTATAAAAATACACTTTTGAACCCTAATTTACCATTTTTAGGTCGAGCTACCCATTTTAAGAGAGAGAAGAGAGAAATAGAGGAGAGAGAAAGAGGAGAAGAAGAAGAAAAAGAAGAAGAAATTGGAATTTTGAATTTCAAGAGGTATATCATACATATTTCTCAATTTATTGGTATTAATTAAGTTAATTCCTTTAAGTTTTGATTTCTGAAAATATGTATAATTGAGGATTTGTTGTGTATTTCGTAAGATCATATGAGAATTGATGATGATCTATAAGATAGTTTGATAAATCATGATGAATTGTGGAATTTCTGCTGGATAACCTCTTGATCTAGGAATTTTATAAATTGTTGTGATTCGATTCTGGTTTTGAATTTTGAGTATATGAAATTAGACATGTTAAGGATCATCTGAGACTTTTAATCGATTGAAAATTCTGGAAATTGAATTTATAGTGAATTTACCAAAATGACCCTGAAATTCTGGAAATTTCCTGTGTAAACAGTATAGTACAGTGAAGAATAATTTTTGTCCTACTGAATGATCTTCAAAAATTATGAATTTGTGGAATATGATAATTTTATATGTCTAATATGATATACTCAGAATTGAGAATTTAGATCAATGTGGTTGAAGTGTTATGAATTTCTAAAGTGTATCAGCTCATTGCAATATTTGATTAACAGATTTTTAAATTTATAGAATAAAATAGTTTTAAAATACTTTTGGCAGTGATTTGGAAGTGAAATATTTATCATGGACTGAGATATGTGTTAAGAGTAATTATGTGATAGTTTTATAATTTTTGAGTTAGTATATGATTTTATAAAATTGGGAGATTGAATACTGTTCAGTAAGTATCTTGATCCTGTCAGGTTTGTAGTTTGGATTCGATGGTGTGTATGGAATGGATTGTGTAGGAAATTTGATATAATATTCATATATAAGAAGGATATATGAGTCAAGAATGGTATATTCTGATTTTGGAGTAATTGGACATCATTTGATGTATTAGAAATTTTTGTTAAGTGTAAGTGGTCAGAATGACAGATTTTGAGAAACCAAATATTTAGACCAATTTGATATGATAAATGCATTGTGTATAATTTTGTAAGCTATTTAAAGTATTTTGTGTGAATTGTGAGGCTTATGAAAGGATTAATCTCCATTGATAGGTTAAGGAGATTTAAGCCTTGTAGCTGAAAGTGTTAAGAGGTAAGTATACTAGACTTACTACTGGAATCACAATAAACATAATAATTGTTTTGTATGATTTTGTAAATGGGGTTAAGAATATGTTTATGATATGTCAAAGTATATTTTGATATGAAATGTGAATATATGTTTATGAATGTGAGCATTGACATTGAGCATGGACATACATGTGTTTTTGAAAGTGAGCTTTCCAAAATAAGATGCGTTTAACAAAGAAAGCTTTTGAAGTGTAATATGTCCATGAGAAATATTTTGTGATTTGAGGGTACTTGAACTCACTGTTAACTTAGTAGGCATTTTATGTGATTTGTGGAGCCTTTATGTGTGGCCTTTCCTTCGGGATTGGTATATGTTATGTGTTCCGTATGTAGGGAGGATCCTATTGGTACCTAAAGGAAGTGTGAGTCATCACATTCGTGTGGTGGCGTATTGGTACACGTGAGAGGACTCACCGATGATCAGGGTGAGGGTTTGGCTTTTACCTTCGGGCATAAGCGTTATATATGTGTGATTTAAAGACCTCACTTGTACTATTCCTCTCATACGGTATGTCACCTACGAGTGACATTTGGCTCATTATGTGATATGTGATATGTAAGTCCTACTAAGTAGTAGTTGAGTGATGGTATTCCTATTATATGTTTTGAAAGAATGTGTAAGCGCTTACATGATACGTGATTTGATAAGATTATGATTTTGATTGATCACAGTATATCATACACATGCATTGTGTACATATATGTATTTGTATTTGATATATGAAAAACTAGTATGCTTACTGAGTTTTATACTCATTATAGTTTATGGTGATTTCAGGTAAATAAGGTACATGTGTACATAGCGGATTTGGCAAGGCTTCTGCTGTTCCTTGGGTTCCCTAAGTTGTTAGGTTGCTAAGTGTTTTATTTGGAGACACGTGGGATAAGATATTTGATTTGTCCCTAGTGAATAAATACCTATGTATTATTTTATTGTGTGGTTGGATTTAGTTTAAGTTTCACCAAGTGTAGTAATGGATTGATTTTAAGTAAGAATTTGCAATGAATATATTCTGAGCTTCCGGTAACAAAGTTGCTACTGGTGACGTAGTAGAGTGTTAATCTCTGAGAAAACTCTGCGTATCTCCAGTTTACTAATTGTCCCAGTCATAATTCAATTGCTATAATTCTGAAAGAAATTAAAATTAATGTTTAAGCATTATTGAATGAATGTAAGTGATGTCGTATGTCAGATCTTTTGGGTCTGGGGCGTGACACCCAGCCCTGGTACCCCTTTCGTATTTTGAGCATAACTTCTTCGTTTGACGTCTGATTCACCTCTCGTTTGCTCCTATACGTTACATTTTTCGTCATGCATCTATTTATGATCAGAAAACACAATTAAATAATCAAACATTTATGATTTGAAGTAAAATACGAAAGTTGAATACAAATTATACTAGTATTTTTATACGCCTATCAGTTGGCAATCTCGTCAAACTTCTTCTCCCCATCAATCTAGAAGTACTTGTTGGCTGTGGCAAGAATCCTCCATCCAGATTTCAATGTCCTCCGACTGTTAAAACACCACCACCACCAACTATTGTGCCAACACCAACAGCAATTATCAAACTACCACCTCCTCCTCCGGTTGCTAAGTTACCATCACCAACTATAAAGCCACTTATTCCCCCTCCGGTTGTAAAACAACCACTAACTGTGAAGCCACCTCCACCCCCACTAATTGTAAAACCATCACCACCAACTGTGAAGCCACCTCCTCCCCCTCCAGTTGTAAAACCACCACCGCCACCACCAACTGTGAAGCTACCTCCTCCCTCTCCGATTGTAAAACCACCACCGCCACCAGTTGTAAAACCACCACCACCCCCAATTTTTGTGCCAATGCCACCACCAGTTGTGAAATAACCCCCTCTTCCTCCCGTTATAAAGTCGCCACCCCCCCCACCAAAGGAGAAGCCATACAATCTACCACCATGAGGACAGAAAACTTGTCCCATTTATGCTCTCAAGCTTGGCGCATGCGTGGACTTGCTAGGCGGTCTAGTTTACATTGGCATTGGCAGCAGTGCAAAGGAAAAATGCTGCCCTCTTGTGCAAGGGCTCGCGGACTTGGATGCTGCCATATGTCTTTGCACTGCCATTAAAGCTAACGCTTTCAATCTCGTCAATATTCTTCTACCCATCGGTCTAGAAGTGCTTACCGGCTGTGGAAAGAATCCTCCGTCGAAATTCCAATGCCCTGCGTAAATTGGTGATTGCCCATGCAAAATTGCAAATTGCTTGAAAGATATTGACAATATTATTGTTTGTTAATTTGTACCAATTTTTTTTTATCTAACTAATAATATGTGAGAGCTCCGTGTACTGTAACTACATCAAGACATAGTATGTCCCGATATATAATTTGTATGTCAAAGAAATATCTTGTGGGAATATATTGGTGCCTAATATCACATTATTTAATATTAGTACTAATATCACATTATTATTTGGTATCTTAAATTTTTTTAGCTTAACAATTTCTCTAGAATTCCAGTATTTTCTTTTCAATATTTTATATTTTTTTTTTCAATTAATTTTTTAATTTATAATTTTTTAACCTTTTTTTAAACTTATTTGTGTTGAAGCGGAAGCACACAAACAAGTAAAATTACCTAAACAATATATGTAGAACAAGTAAATTATGGAATAAAGAGAGAAGGGGCAGAAGAAAAACACACAAAGAATTATGTGATTCGGCAACTTCCCCACGTCCATGGTGGATCAAGATCACACTCTTCTCTTATTATAAATCACAAGGCACTCAGAAAGTATGCATTTTACAAGAAAGATCACAAAAAAAACTCTCACTCACTCTAGGAATTTTCTCTCACAAAGAACCATAAAGATTGTTGATGATCACTAAGATTTCTCAACCTATCACAAAGATTATTGCTTGATCACAAAGATCTCTCACTTGATCACTAAGATGTGTTTATAAGCCAATTGATAGCCTTTATATAGGCTTTGGGACTACCTAGGTTTACCCTATATGTGTGGGAGTCGTATTAGGGAGTCCTGAAACAAGTGAAAGATGAAATAATAAAGTTTCCTTATTTCGAGATACTGTTCCTGTCTCCAGCGCCGCGGCGCTGGGCTTTCACCGTCGTGGCACTGGCGTGCCCATCTGAGCACTGCGACGTGCGACGCTCGTTGCATGGCGCCCCAGCACTCAGTTGCTGGATTGGGCCCCGCGGCTCCCATGCCTGGTCGCTGTAGCGCTGGCGCCTGGTGCACCCTTTTTCATTTTCTACCTCCTTTCGCGTCTATCTTCAATCCGTGCACACCCTATGTACTTGGCTTGCTCTCCAAATTATATCCCGATGATTTTCAATCAATATTCTCACAAATTCCCTCCTTGATTCAAAATCATCCACATAGCAACTCGATCTCTCATTTCTGCATCTTTGGTCACCCTCCCAAAGTAGTGACTCCGGTTAAGTCCTTGCATAGGAGGAACTTAATCGAGGGCAGTGGCTTAGTCAATATATCAGCATGGTTTTTAGATGACGCTATCTTTGTGAGACTAACTTCACCATTTTGGACAATCTCTCAAATGTAATGGATTATTACACCAATGTGTTTTGACCTCCCGTGGAACACTTGATGCTTGCTTAGGTGTATGGCACTCTGGCTGTCACAATATACACCAGCGTTTACATCTTCACT
This sequence comes from Ailanthus altissimus, assembly GCA_946807835.1. Lineage (NCBI taxonomy): Eukaryota > Viridiplantae > Streptophyta > Magnoliopsida > Sapindales > Simaroubaceae > Ailanthus > Ailanthus altissimus. Next base: position 2,507,274 of record OX327709.1, read on the forward strand.
AGCCAATACCTCTACTGTAGTAACCAGTATCCATAACTGGTAAGAATATGTATATTTATATATATAAATATACGTATTTTATTTGTATGTGGGTGATCCTTGATTTATATATTGTTATTAGTAGTGTTTTTATAGGTTAAGGATATACTATTAGTATTGGGTTTATTTGCAAGACTTTGGAATTATTTTAGGGACCAAATTGTTATACTTTGAAAGTTTTGGGGGCAAATTTGTAAATACCAAAAATTAGCCACTTAGTATAAAAATACACTTTTAAAACCCTAATTCTCTCATTTTGGTCGAGCTACCTCTTTTAGAGAGAGAGAAGAGAGAAAAGAGGGGAGAGAAAGAGAAGAAAGAGAAGAAGGAGAAGAAAAAGAAGAAGAAATTGGAATTTTGGATTTTAAGAGATATATCATACGTATTTCTCAATTTATTGGTATTAATTAAGTTAATTCCTTTAAGTTTTGATTTCTGAAAATATGTATAATTGAGGATTTGTTGTGTATTTCGTAAGATCATATGAGAATTGATGATGATCTATAAGATAGTTTGATAAATCATGATGAATTGTGGAATTTCTGCTGGATAACCTCTTGATCTAGGAATTTTATAAATTGTTGTGATTCGATTCTGGTTTTGAATTTTGAGTATATGAAATTAGACATGTTAAGGATCATCTGAGACTTTTAATCGATTGAAAATTCTGGAAATTGAATTTATAGTGAATTTACCAAAATGACCCTGAAATTCTGGAAATTTCCTGTGTAAACAGTATAGTACAGTGAAGAATAATTTTTGTCCTACTGAATGATCTTCAAAAATTATGAATTTGTGGAATATGATAATTTTATATGTCTAATATGATATACTCAGAATTGAGAATTTAGATCAATGTGGTTGAAGTGTTATGAATTTCTAAAGTGTATCAGCTCATTGCAATATTTGATTAACAGATTTTTAAATTTATAGAATAAAATAGTTTTAAAATACTTTTGGCAGTGATTTGGAAGTGAAATATTTATCATGGACTGAGATATGTGTTAAGAGTAATTATGTGATAGTTTTATAATTTTTGAGTTAGTATATGATTTTATAAAATTGGGAGATTGAATACTGTTCAGTAAGTATCTTGATCCTGTCAGGTTTGTAGTTTGGATTCGATGGTGTGTATGGAATGGATTGTGTAGGAAATTTGATATAATATTCATATATAAGAAGGATATATGAGTCAAGAATGGTATATTCTGATTTTGGAGTAATTGGACATCATTTGATGTATTAGAAATTTTTGTTAAGTGTAAGTGGTCAGAATGACAGATTTTGAGAAACCAAATATTTAGACCAATTTGATATGATAAATGCATTGTGTATAATTTTGTAAGCTATTTAAAGTATTTTGTGTGAATTGTGAGGCTTATGAAAGGATTAATCTCCATTGATAGGTTAAGGAGATTTAAGCCTTGTAGCTGAAAGTGTTAAGAGGTAAGTATACTAGACTTACTACTGGAATCACAATAAACATAATAATTGTTTTGTATGATTTTGTAAATGGGGTTAAGAATATGTTTATGATATGTCAAAGTATATTTTGATATGAAATGTGAATATATGTTTATGAATGTGAGCATTGACATTGAGCATGGACATACATGTGTTTTTGAAAGTGAGTTTTCCAAAATAAGATGCGTTTAACAAAGAAAGCTTTTGAAGTGTAATATGTCCATGAGAAATATTTTGTGATTTGAGGGTACTTGAACTCACTGTTAACTTAGTAGGCATTTTATGTGATTTGTGGAGCCTTTATGTGTGGCCTTTCCTTCGGGATTGGTATATGTTATGTGTTCCGTATGTAGGGAGGATCCTATTGGTACCTAAAGGAAGTGTGAGTCATCACATTCGTGTGGTGGCGTATTGGTACACGTGAGAGGACTCACCGATGATCAGGGTGAGGGTTTGGCTTTTACCTTCGGGCATAAGCGTTATATATGTGTGATTTAAAGACCTCACTTGTACTATTCCTCTCATACGGTATGTCACCTACGAGTGACATTTGGCTCATTATGTGATATGTGATATGTAAGTCCTACTAAGTAGTAGTTGAGTGATGGTATTCCTATTATATGTTTTGAAAGAATGTGTAAGCGCTTACATGATACGTGATTTGATAAGATTATGATTTTGATTGATCACAGTATATCATACACATGCATTGTGTACATATATGTATTTGTATTTGATATATGAAAAACTAGTATGCTTACTGAGTTTTATACTCATTATAGTTTATGGTGATTTCAGGTAAATAAGGTACATGTGTACATAGCGGATTTGGCAAGGCTTCTGCTGTTCCTTGGGTTCCCTAAGTTGTTAGGTTGCTAAGTGTTTTATTTGGAGACACGTGGGATAAGATATTTGATTTGTCCCTAGTGAATAAATACCTATGTATTATTTTATTGTGTGGTTGGATTTAGTTTAAGTTTCACCAAGTGTAGTAATGGATTGATTTTAAGTAAGAATTTGCAATGAATATATTCTGAGCTTCCGGTAACAAAGTTGCTACTGGTGACGTAGTAGAGTGTTAATCTCTGAGAAAACTCTGCGTATCTCCAGTTTACTAATTGTCCCAGTCATAATTCAATTGCTATAATTCTGAAAGAAATTAAAATTAATGTTTAAGCATTATTGAATGAATGTAAGTGATGTCGTATGTCAGATCTTTTGGGTCTGGGGCGTGACACCCAGCCCTGGTACCCCTTTCGTATTTTGAGCATAACTTCTTCGTTTGACGTCTGATTCACCTCTCGTTTGCTCCTATACGTTACATTTTTCGTCATGCATCTATTTATGATCAGAAAACACAATTAAATAATCAAACATTTATGATTTGAAGTAAAATACGAAAGTTGAATACAAATTATACTAGTATTTTTATACGCCTATCAGTTGGCAATCTCGTCAAACTTCTTCTCCCCATCAATCTAGAAGTACTTGTTGGCTGTGGCAAGAATCCTCCATCCAGATTTCAATGTCCTCCGACTGTTAAAACACCACCACCACCAACTATTGTGCCAACACCAACAGCAATTATCAAACTACCACCTCCTCCTCCGGTTGCTAAGTTACCATCACCAACTATAAAGCCACTTATTCCCCCTCCGGTTGTAAAACAACCACTAACTGTGAAGCCACCTCCACCCCCACTAATTGTAAAACCATCACCACCAACTGTGAAGCCACCTCCTCCCCCTCCAGTTGTAAAACCACCACCGCCACCACCAACTGTGAAGCTACCTCCTCCCTCTCCGATTGTAAAACCACCACCGCCACCAGTTGTAAAACCACCACCACCCCCAATTTTTGTGCCAATGCCACCACCAGTTGTGAAATAACCCCCTCTTCCTCCCGTTATAAAGTCGCCACCCCCACCACCAAAGGAGAAGCCATACAATCTACCACCATGAGGACAGAAAACTTGTCCCATTTATGCTCTCAAGCTTGGCGCATGCGTGGACTTGCTAGGCGGTCTAGTTTACATTGGCATTGGCAGCAGTGCAAAGGAAAAATGCTGCCCTCTTGTGCAAGGGCTCGCGGACTTGGATGCTGCCATATGTCTTTGCACTGCCATTAAAGCTAACGCTTTCAATCTCGTCAATATTCTTCTACCCATCGGTCTAGAAGTGCTTACCGGCTGTGGAAAGAATCCTCCGTCGAAATTCCAATGCCCTGCGTAAATTGGTGATTGCCCATGCAAAATTGCAAATTGCTTGAAAGATATTGACAATATTATTGTTTGTTAATTTGTACCAATTTTTTTTTATCTAACTAATAATATGTGAGAGCTCCGTGTACTGTAACTACATCAAGACATAGTATGTCCCGATATATAATTTGTATGTCAAAGAAATATCTTGTGGGAATATATTGGTGCCTAATATCACATTATTTAATATTAGTACTAATATCACATTATTATTTGGTATCTTAAATTTTTTTAGCTTAACAATTTCTCTAGAATTCCAGTATTTTCTTTTCAATATTTTATATTTTTTTTTTCAATTAATTTTTTAATTTATAATTTTTTAACCTTTTTTTAAACTTATTTGTGTTGAAGCGGAAGCACACAAACAAGTAAAATTACCTAAACAATATATGTAGAACAAGTAAATTATGGAATAAAGAGAGAAGGGGCAGAAGAAAAACACACAAAGAATTATGTGATTCGGCAACTTCCCCACGTCCATGGTGGATCAAGATCACACTCTTCTCTTATTATAAATCACAAGGCACTCAGAAAGTATGCATTTTACAAGAAAGATCACAAAAAAAACTCTCACTCACTCTAGGAATTTTCTCTCACAAAGAACCATAAAGATTGTTGATGATCACTAAGATTTCTCAACCTATCACAAAGATTATTGCTTGATCACAAAGATCTCTCACTTGATCACTAAGATGTGTTTATAAGCCAATTGATAGCCTTTATATAGGCTTTGGGACTACCTAGGTTTACCCTATATGTGTGGGAGTCGTATTAGGGAGTCCTGAAACAAGTGAAAGATGAAATAATAAAGTTTCCTTATTTCGAGATACTGTTCCTGTCTCCAGCGCCGCGGCGCTGGGCTTTCACCGTCGTGGCACTGGCGTGCCCATCTGAGCACTGCGACGTGCGACGCTCGTTGCATGGCGCCCCAGCACTCAGTTGCTGGATTGGGCCCCGCGGCTCCCATGCCTGGTCGCTGTAGCGCTGGCGCCTGGTGCACCCTTTTTCATTTTCTACCTCCTTTCGCGTCTATCTTCAATCCGTGCACACCCTATGTACTTGGCTTGCTCTCCAAATTATATCCCGATGATTTTCAATCAATATTCTCACAAATTCCCTCCTTGATTCAAAATCATCCACATAGCAACTCGATCTCTCATTTCTGCATCTTTGGTCACCCTCCCAAAGTAGTGACTCCGGTTAAGTCCTTGCATAGGAGGAACTTAATCGAGGGCAGTGGCTTAGTCAATATATCAGCATGGTTTTTAGATGACGCTATCTTTGTGAGACTAACTTCACCATTTTGGACAATCTCTCAAATGTAATGGATTATTACACCAATGTGTTTTGACCTCCCGTGGAACACTTGATGCTTGCTTAGGTGTATGGCACTCTGGCTGTCACAATATACACCAGCGTTTACATCTTCACTAGCCAATACCTCTACTGTAGTAACCAGTATCCATAACTGGTAAGAATATGTATATTTATATATATAAATATACGTATTTTATTTGTATGTGGGTGATCCTTGATTTATATATTGTTATTAGTAGTGTTTTTATAGGTTAAGGATATACTATTAGTATTGGGTTTATTTGCAAGACTTTGGAATTATTTTAGGGACCAAATTGTTATACTTTGAAAGTTTTGGGGGCAAATTTGTAAATACCAAAAATTAGCCACTTAGTATAAAAATACACTTTTAAAACCCTAATTCTCTCATTTTGGTCGAGCTACCTCTTTTAGAGAGAGAGAAGAGAGAAAAGAGGGGAGAGAAAGAGAAGAAAGAGAAGAAGGAGAAGAAAAAGAAGAAGAAATTGGAATTTTGGATTTTAAGAGATATATCATACGTATTTCTCAATTTATTGGTATTAATTAAGTTAATTCCTTTAAGTTTTGATTTCTGAAAATATGTATAATTGAGGATTTGTTGTGTATTTCGTAAGATCATATGAGAATTGATGATGATCTATAAGATAGTTTGATAAATCATGATGAATTGTGGAATTTCTGCTGGATAACCTCTTGATCTAGGAATTTTATAAATTGTTGTGATTCGATTCTGGTTTTGAATTTTGAGTATATGAAATTAGACATGTTAAGGATCATCTGAGACTTTTAATCGATTGAAAATTCTGGAAATTGAATTTATAGTGAATTTACCAAAATGACCCTGAAATTCTGGAAATTTCCTGTGTAAACAGTATAGTACAGTGAAGAATAATTTTTGTCCTACTGAATGATCTTCAAAAATTATGAATTTGTGGAATATGATAATTTTATATGTCTAATATGATATACTCAGAATTGAGAATTTAGATCAATGTGGTTGAAGTGTTATGAATTTCTAAAGTGTATCAGCTCATTGCAATATTTGATTAACAGATTTTTAAATTTATAGAATAAAATAGTTTTAAAATACTTTTGGCAGTGATTTGGAAGTGAAATATTTATCATGGACTGAGATATGTGTTAAGAGTAATTATGTGATAGTTTTATAATTTTTGAGTTAGTATATGATTTTATAAAATTGGGAGATTGAATACTGTTCAGTAAGTATCTTGATCCTGTCAGGTTTGTAGTTTGGATTCGATGGTGTGTATGGAATGGATTGTGTAGGAAATTTGATATAATATTCATATATAAGAAGGATATATGAGTCAAGAATGGTATATTCTGATTTTGGAGTAATTGGACATCATTTGATGTATTAGAAATTTTTGTTAAGTGTAAGTGGTCAGAATGACAGATTTTGAGAAACCAAATATTTAGACCAATTTGATATGATAAATGCATTGTGTATAATTTTGTAAGCTATTTAAAGTATTTTGTGTGAATTGTGAGGCTTATGAAAGGATTAATCTCCATTGATAGGTTAAGGAGATTTAAGCCTTGTAGCTGAAAGTGTTAAGAGGTAAGTATACTAGACTTACTACTGGAATCACAATAAACATAATAATTGTTTTGTATGATTTTGTAAATGGGGTTAAGAATATGTTTATGATATGTCAAAGTATATTTTGATATGAAATGTGAATATATGTTTATGAATGTGAGCATTGACATTGAGCATGGACATACATGTGTTTTTGAAAGTGAGTTTTCCAAAATAAGATGCGTTTAACAAAGAAAGCTTTTGAAGTGTAATATGTCCATGAGAAATATTTTGTGATTTGAGGGTACTTGAACTCACTGTTAACTTAGTAGGCATTTTATGTGATTTGTGGAGCCTTTATGTGTGGCCTTTCCTTCGGGATTGGTATATGTTATGTGTTCCGTATGTAGGGAGGATCCTATTGGTACCTAAAGGAAGTGTGAGTCATCACATTCGTGTGGTGGCGTATTGGTACACGTGAGAGGACTCACCGATGATCAGGGTGAGGGTTTGGCTTTTACCTTCGGGCATAAGCGTTATATATGTGTGATTTAAAGACCTCACTTGTACTATTCCTCTCATACGGTATGTCACCTACGAGTGACATTTGGCTCATTATGTGATATGTGATATGTAAGTCCTACTAAGTAGTAGTTGAGTGATGGTATTCCTATTATGTGTTTTGAAAGAATGTGTAAGCGCTTACATGATATGTGATTTGATAAGATTATGATTTTGATTGATCATAGCATATCATACATATGCATTGTGTACATATATGTATTTGTATTTGATATATGAAAAACTAGTATGCTTACTGAGTTTTATACTCATTATAGTTTATGGTGATTTCAGGTAAATAAGGTACATGTGTGCTTAGCGGATTTGGCAAGGCTTCTGCTGTTCCTTGGGTTCCCTAAGTTGTTAGGTTGCTAAGTGTTTCATTTGGGGACACGTGGGATCAAATATTTGATTTGTCCCTGTTGAATAAATACTTATGTATTATTTTATTGTATGTGGTTGGATTTAGTTTAAGTTTCACCAAGTGTAGTAATGGATTGATTTTAAGTAAGAATTTGCAATGAATATATTCTGGGCTTCCGGTAACAAAGTTGCTACTGGTGACGTAGTAGAGTGTTAATCTCTGAGAAAACTCTGCGTATCTCCGGTTTAGTAATTGTCCCAGTCATAATTCAATTGCTATAATTCTGAAAGAAATTAAAATGAAATTTTAAGTATTATTGAATGAATGTAAGTGATGTCGCGTGTCGGATCTTTTAGGTCTGGGGCGTGACATCTACACATATGCCTTTTAACCACACGGCCTCCTTAATAGCTTCACCAATAGCTATGTACTCCGTCTCTGTGGTGTAGAGTGCAACCACATGTTGTAGAACTGATCTCTAACACACACTACACCCAAACATTGTGAATACGTAGCCCGTTAACAATCTTCTCTTGTCTAGATCACCTGCATAATCTGAGTCTACGTACCCTCTTACTATTTCATTGCTGTCTTTATCCCTCTTATATATCAACTCGTGATTTGACGTCCCCTTGAGATATTTTAGAATCCACTTTACTACAAGCCAGTGATCTTTTCCTAGATTTGCCATGTATCTACTCTCCACACTCACAGCCTGTGCTATGTCTGGTCTTGTGCAAACCATTGCATACATGATGCTCCCCACAGCACTTGCATACGGTATTTTGCTCATCTGCAATTTTTCTTCTTCAGATATCGGTGACTGTGCTGCTGAAAGTCTGAAATGTATGGTCAAAGGAGTAGAGACAGCCTTTGCGTTGGCCATACCAAACTTTTCCAGAAATTTAACTATATATCGTTGTTGGGACAACAAGATAACATCTCTTCTTTCCCTCACAATATCCATACCTAAAATTCTCTTTGCTGCTCTCAAATCCTTCATTCAAACTCACCACTTACCTGCTTCTTGAGCTTCTGTATTTCTTTCATATTCTTACATGCGATCAACATATCATCAACGTATATAAACAAATACATTATCCCACAACTTATGTTCTTGAAGTTCACGCATCCGTCATACTTGCTTCTACTAAAGCTACAAGTCATCATAAACTCATCAAATCTCTTATATCAATGTCTAGGTGATTGTTTTAACCCGTATAATGACTTCTTTAGCAAACAAGCATAATCTTCTTTTCTGGGCTCCTCGAACCCTTGCGGCTGTGCCATGTATATCGTTTCTTCAAGATCTCCATGTAGAAAAGCTGTCTTTACATCCATCTGCTCTATACGTAAATCAAGGTTTGCACACATGGCTAACAAAATCCTAATAAATGTGTGCTTGACAACTGGAGAGAATATCTCATAAAAATTGACTCCCTCTCTCTGAGTAAAATCTTGTGCTACTAACCTAGCCTTGAATCTTGTAGGCTCAATCCCCGGTATCCCATCCTTCACCTTATACAACCACTTACACCCGACTAGCTTCTTTTGAGGTCTCTCCACCAACTTCCAGGTATTGATCTTCCTAAGAGAAATAATTTCTTCTTCCATGGCCTGTTGCTACTCTTTCTTGTTTTCACTCTTCATAGCCTCACCATATGTCCTAGGCTCATCATACTCAAGAGTGTAAGTAGAATTAAAAGCATGAGCAACTAAGTCTGCTTGTACATACCTGACTGGTGGGTTAATCATTTTTCTTAGCCTATCTCTGGCTAACTGGTACTCTTCAAATTCCATCTCAAGAGTCCTAGTCTTTCTTTGGGTGGACTTGGAGGAACTTGCTGGTGTTCTTGGTTCATCTTCAAGGATTTCCTTGTTGACATGTTGATCTGGGGGCATATCAGATCTACTTTCAGTCTCCACTTCAACTTCTATTGACTCAGGTGCTGAGTCTTCTTTGGGCACAAGTTCTTCTTTCTCATCTTCTTGGGAGGTTTTCAGCATCATCATCTCATCGAACGTCACGTCACGGCTTATGATACTCCTTGGTGGTGTCAAGTCTTTACACCACACCTTGTATCCTTTTACTCATTCGGGATATCCTATGAATACCCCTTTGATAGCTCTAGGTTCTAACTTTTTCTCCTTAACATGTACAAAGGCAGGGCAACCAAATATTCTAAGGTAGACATACTTTAAAGGATTGCCAGACTATTTCTCTTCTGGCGTCTTGAAGTCAATTGCTGAGAAGGAACTTCTATTAATCAAGTAAGCTGTAGTCACTACAGCTTCTTCCCAGAATGCCTTGGATATCTTTGCATTAGTAAGCATGCATCTAACTCTTTCAAGTATGGTCATATTCATCCTCTCAGCTATGTCATTCTGTTGTGGTGTTGATCTTACTGTTCTATGCCTTGCAATCTCATACTTGGCACAAAATCCATCAAACTCTGTTGTACAATTTAAGGCCGTTGTTAGTCCTTAGCCTCTTTACCCTTTTGTCGGTCTGATTCTCAACAATAACCTTCCAAGTCTTGAATACTTTAAAGGCTTGATCCTTACTCTTCAACACATAGACCCATGGCTTCCTTGAATAGTCATCAATCAAGCTGAGAAAATACCTGGCACCACCACGAGTAGCTGTCTGAGCTGGTCCCCAAATATCTAAGTATATGTAGTCAAGAGTCCCTTTAGTCTTGTACTTGCTGGTACTAAACCTTACCCTATGTGCTTTCCCAAGCACACAATGCTCACAAAACTCTAAGGGCTGGAACTTATCTTCTCTAAACGCCTTTTGACTTAATAACTCCTTTAGGTTTCTCTCGCCTAAGTGTGCCAGTCTAAGATGCCACAACTTTATTTGCATACTCTTATCATCTACAGAAAATAATGCAAAACCACTTATGACTTCACCCTTACGCACATAAACCCCTTTGCGCTTCTCTCCTCTCATCACCACTATGAAACCTTTCAAAACTCTTAAAATCCTTCCATCGATCCTGATGGAACACCCATTCTGGTCTAGAGTCCCTAGTGAGATCAAGTTTCTCTTCAAGTCAGGAACATACATAACATCTGTCAATTCTCTCACTCGCACACCATGCAGCCTAAGCTTAACACTATCAATTCCCATCATCTGACATGCAACATCATTACCCATTAAGACCTTACCACCACTAATGGGCTGAAAATTTGTAAACCAAGACTTGTGTGGACACATGTGAAAAGTGCAACCAGAATTAAGAACCCATTGTTCAGAGTTCTTACCATTAGTAGCGATGAGTGTCTTTGCGCTGTCATAGCTATCATTATAGGTAAGCGCAGCATCCGCTTTCTTCTTATCTTGTGCTCTCTTCTTCGGACAGTCCTTTATGAAGTGCCCCTCTTTCTTGCAGTAATAGAACTTCCTAGGAGTCCTAAACTTCGACCTTGAGCCTTTTTTCTTCCCATCTCTATATAAAGGCCTTCCTCTTACAGATAAGTTTTCTGCATTGCCCTCGGTCTGCTTTTCTAATAACTTTGAGTTTAATGATGATTTCACATCACTCATCGTTAAACTCTCTCTAGCGTAGAGTAGCGTATCAACAAAACTCTCATAGCTCTTAGGGAGTGAACTCAGCAAGATAATTGCTCTATCTTCATTTTCTATCTTGATGTTGATAGACTCAAGATCAAGGATGATCTTATTGAAGGCGTCTATATGATCTTTCATCGGCGTCCCCTCTGACATGGACAGCTGATACAGCTTCTTCCAAAGATCTACTGCCGTCGTCTCACCTGCTACTTCCCTTAGTACTTCATCGCTCAATGACAAAACGATTGTGTTATGAGCTCTTTCCTGAATGTCCCTTCTTTCTGCTTCTGCTTTAGATGACTCTGGCATTTTCTCCTCATCACTAGATAGAGCTATAGTCTCCTCTAATGTCGAACCAAGCCTTTGGCTCACTAACAACGCCTTAACCTTCATCTTCCACAGATTGAAGTAATTCGTACCGTTGAATTTCTCTACCTCATACTTAAGTGTGGCCATGCCTGCTTAGAACCAAGCTTTGATACCAGTTTATTGAAGCGGAAACACACAAACAAGCAAAATCACCCAAGCAATATATACAGAATAAGTAAATTATGGAATAAAGAGAGAAGGGGTAGAAGAAGAACATACAAAAAATTACGTGGTTCGGCAACTTGCCTACGTCCACGGTGGATCAAGATCACACTCTTCTCTTATTATGAATCACAAGGCACTCACAAAGTATACCTTTTACAAGAAAGATCACAAAAAAAACTCTTTCTCTCACTTTAGAAATTTTCTTTCACAAAGAACCACAAAGATTGTTGATGATCACTAAGATTTCTCAACTTATCACAAAGATTATTGCTTGATTACAAAGATCTCTCACTTGATCACTAAGATGTATTTACAAGCCAATTAATAGTCTTTATATAAGCTTTGGGATGACCTAGGTTTACCCTATACGTGTGAGAGTCGTATTAGGGAGTCCTGAAACAAGTGGGAGACGAAATAAGGAAGTTTTCTTATTTCGGGATACTGTTCCCATCTCTAGCGTCGCGGCACTGGGCTCTCACCGCCGCAGCGCTGGCACACCCGTCTGAATGCTGCAATGCTTGTCGCTTGGCGCCGCGGCGCTCAGTTGCTGGATTAGGCGCCGCAGGGCTCAGTTACTGGATTGGGCGCCGTGGCACCCATGCTTGATCGCCGCAACGCTGGCACCTAGTGCGCCCTTCTTTATTTTCTGCCTCCTTTCGAGTCTATTTTCTATCCATACGCACTTAAATTACTCTTCAAATTATATCCCAATAATTTTCTATCAATATTCATACATTTTGATTTCTAGACCCTCAACCAATGAAACAGTTTCTCAAGTGCTAATTAAGGACTCGTGATGATTGCCCGCTGCTGCATGGGCTAGTGGATTTGAATGCTGGGTTGTGTCTTGCCACCACCATTAAAGGCAAAAAAAGACTAAGCTTCTGAATCTTAATCTTCTTATTATACCCAACTCTATAAGTGCTTAATTATTTTGCTGTGGCAAAATCCGCCGCCCGATTTCATTGTGCATGCAATGCAAGCAATTGCATGAAATTATATATTGAAATCAAATAACACTCTATTTTTTTATATTTATTTAAATTTATCTTTATTGTTAATATTGAATATTTTACTGAACAATTTAAACTTTTAATTTGAATAATTTTTTTAATATGATATCAAATCTCATGTTTTTTTGTGATTTCTTTTTATGATTCACCTGTCTTAAACTTTTAAAACGAATTTATATTTTGTGTGTGAAGACTTTTTAAAACTTATTTTTACTACTATATTAGTAATAGGCTGATAAAGCTGGGGATACATAATTAATGTATCACTAAATAATAACTTTTTTCACTTGTTATTGATTTTTTAATTTTTATTAATACAGTAAGATCAATTATTAATAGATTCTTCAGATACTATACATATTTTTATCTCCAAATTATATTAGCATAACATTATTATTAATAGTAATATCAAATTTCACTTAATAGTTTAAATTTTTGGATTGAATCCTTTCTCTAATAATATTCTTAAGAAAATGTGTGAGGAGCTATCATCTAAATAAAAATTTAAGTTAATTAATCGCCCAATAAATTTGTTCTCTTTCAAAGTGATCAGGTATATATGTTGCATTTTTAGCAGACTAAAGTAAGGGATAAAATGGAAAACTTTTGGAATAATCAATTTTTATAATAATATTCTTTAAGAAAATCACGAGGAACTGTTATCTGAATGCAAAAATTTTAATTTAGGAAAAATATCAAGCTTGTCTCTATTTAATTGATATTATTGAAATTCTTTAATCATAAGAATTTGAGAATTGTGAAATTATAAAAGATCTAAGAAGAAAATAAAACACAAATCAAACGCACAAGACGAGATTTCTGTTATTTGACAACTATCTATGTTCATGGTAGATCAAAATTCTAATGTCTTTTATTAAATCACAAAATATAATGATCTCTTATAAAGATCTTTCTCTTATGATTTCAATGAATTCTTTCTTTATAGTAATATCTCTTAAATCAAAATAGTAGTCTATTTATAACTTTTCTTGTCCTATACAAACTTTAGTCAAAGTTGTAAAAAAAAGAAGTTTAGATTAGCTAAAATAAAAAATTCAAAATAAGTTAGTTGCATCAGTGCTGCGACACTCACTTTCCAGTGCTGCAGTGTTTTCCTTGCAACGATGTTGCACTTGAGGCTCTGATTTGGGCGCATCGCAACGCTCAAAATGTAGCACTGCGACACTCAAACTTGAAAATAGCTCCCAACTCTACGCCTTTAACTTGAGTCTTATCTTCGTCCTTTTGTCTAATTCTCGACTCTATGTCGACGCTTCTTTCATGGCTTGACTTGTAATCATTTTCACAAAAATTTTAATCTTTATTCTTCACAAATACATATTAACTTAATCTCTAATTATATATACATTCAGTTAGTTTTTGTTGGGTTGTTTTTTTATTATTTTTATTATCACTTTTATTCTTAAATAATGATCATTTTCGTAGGACTAATTGAATATATAATTGAATATACATTAAAAGAGTGTGGATTAAATTAGTATGTATCAATTAAATCAAGGACGAAATTGGTATTTTATTCCTTAATTTACTTGAGCATTCAATAAGTTTGCTCCCTTACAAAAATTAGAAAATAAAAAAAGAAAAGTGATCATGTGTGTTGCATTCAAGCAGACGAAACGATTGAAAAACCAACCAAGCATTTCAGCAACAATTAATGAGAAGACGACTATGTCTTAAATACAAAATACAACATTAATGCATGTGAATCTTAAACTAATGTATACGTGTACACCATACAAGAAACGGAATTAATTTACTTTGAGAGAATATATATATATATATATTTAAAATCTAGCTGTATTTATTTTGTAACCCATGAGAGAGCAGATGAGATCGTGCAAATTTTGACTTCTTTTAATATTTGGGAGTCTTTGAAAAAAAGAAAGAAAAATTAAAAGATTTGAAGGTTCTTTGGAGCTTACTTATAAAGAATATATAAAGATGGCTTAACCGAGATTTACACAGCATTGTTGACTTTTGGTTAATGAGACAACCAACAATGTCTTTCAAATGAATTTTTTTAAATATAAGAAGATTCGAAATTATGAAAATTTGACAAAAGCTGGCTATGGACAAAAATAAAAAATTCAAAACACTTGGAGAGTGCTTAATAACGTTTTCAAATATTAGTTCGTCGAAATAAAAAAACAAGTTTTAAAATGGTGCTTTTTAAAGTTAAAAAAATATGGCTCTTTCACCTGAAAAAAGAGTAAAATTTGTTTAAAATATTTTTGTTTTCCTATGGATCTCACTCCAAACCCAATTCATCTCCAGTAAGGCTCTATTGGCCCATATCGCTTGATGGTCGTTCAGCTTATCCTTTGTTAGAGGATGTCTTTCTCGAGGTCCACAACGTAGAACTTACATACCAAGTATTTGAGGCCCAAGCCTATGATAGCTCAGGCCCAATATCAAACAAGGGGAGTCCTTGGTACTAAGGGGTGCCCTCTACACCTACCTTCTCAATACTCACTTAGGATTTCCTAAGCCCCAAATCATCACCGGCATCACCGGTAAAAGTCTTCTACGGTTCTACCCACTAAGTGACTCACCTAGGCAACTCGAAGTCCCAAGAATTAACTTAGGGACGGTTATATCCTTTTTAAACTCCATTTGTTCTTACGTCGAAGATCTCAAAGCATCCAAAACAATTTAGATAAATTTCATACCTACAATCTCGTAAAAGACTCAACTAAAAAAGATCAAAATTTTGAATCAAACATTTATTTGACCGAGTCAAAATAATTTAAACTATAATAATTTAATTTAATTTTTTTTACTATTTTACCTTTACTCGTAAAAAAGTAAAAACAAAATTTGATTTCAAAAACAAAAAACGCACCGACACTCTCTCTCTCCCTCTCTCTCACGATTAAAAACTTTCTTTCAAATAATTTATTAAATCCACTCTAAAATTTAGAGATTGAAGTTAAATTATTTAGTGTAGAATTAAAAAAATTGAAAATTGGAGAAAATTGGTAAGTTTATTTTGAAATTTTAATTTTTTTATGATTTTGAGTAATTTTTGTATTTAATTGTTAGAAATATATAAATATAGTATGAAAAATAAGTTAAAAATGTGTGTGAAATAAAAAATGGTCAGAAATTGTGGATTTCGACTATATTTCTGTCATATACGCACCAGCGCATGCTTATATGCGCTTCATGCGGAAAGCGTGTAGAAGCACGCACCACTGGTGTTAGGCGCACGCCGTTGGGTGTGCATTGTGACCTTACATGGGTCGCTAGCTGCCACGTGGTGCCAAGGCAAGGCACCGTGTGGTAATTTTTATTTTTTTTATTTTTTGATTAATTTAATAATTTTAAATTATTTAATAATTATGTAAATATTTTTTATTATTTTTTCAATATTAATATAGGTGAGTTGAAATAAAAATCTTGATTTAATAATTAGTTATATGTTGATAATAAATTATTGTGAATATAATATGTTAATAATTTTTTAAGAAGGAGAATGTCTCAAAAGACTATGTAATTGCCAAAAAAGTTTCTACTGAGCGAACATACATACTTACTCGAAGTTATAGGTTATACGAAATATAAAAAATAAATTGACTTCAAGGCAGATAAAAATATTTAGAACCACATGTTTTGACTATTTTTTGGATGTATAAGATATTCCATACTCAGGTATTTTAGTACATGAGATTTTATTAAAACGCGTACATACCAAAAATTTATATGAAGATTTATAATTCTATATAGATAAAAGATGTATTAGATTCTCTCGTCAAGAATTTTATTTGATTACTGATTTAAGGATGAAGAATTATCCTATAATAAATGGGTTAGGTGATAGACTATGACATAAATATTTTTTGGGTTGAAGTGACTTGACTTACAGGGATTTAAATCTGTGATTTATGAGCGTTACATTTGATGATGATATAAATGCAGTAAAAATGTGTCTATTTTATATATTTCATAAATTATTAATGTCACGTGATCGGAATAGAACCATACAATATTTTGTACTTCGTCGTGTAGATAATTTAGATGAGTTTAATGTTTATCTTTGGGGCACGATTGCATGGATTGTACTCTACAATAGTTTATGCATGACTCCAACTAAAAAGTTAGCAAATGTAAAAAAAAAAAGGCACTTTAGATAAAGAGTCATACAACTTATACTTATTTAGTCAAGTAGTTTTTTGTGAGTAATTATATTTTTTCGATTCATTATCATATTAGAATATAGAAAATTTTATTTTGTTGACATTGTAATTTTTGAATTTATTATCATCTCAGATGTGGATCTACGAGGCAATCCCGAGATGTGGGGAGCTATTTGCCAACAGGAATTGAGACTATTTTCTGTGTATTCTAAATTGGTCTGGTACGAGTACCCCATTATACGAAAACGTCGTAAATGTCCTTTTCGATAGTGTTGGGATATACTTTTATGTTCAACAAAAAATAGATATAATTTCCTTATAACTTTTGTTATTTTTTTTAATAATAATTAATAAATTTAAAATATTGTAAAGGCTTTGGAGGTTTATAGGAAATTGGTGCCCCATAAACATGAGAAGAGTGCGGACTATCGCATGGCGGTAAACTTGCGCATTTCATCGAAAAAATAGGGAGGGAGTCTTAAGTTGGTGAAAGTTGATATCCCAGACACTTAATTCACCGATGATCTGCAGCCTGACTACGATTTTCAAGTCATGTCAGTGACTGAATCAATGGTATAATAATTTTTTTTTCTTAAATTATAAGTATTTATGCTATTAATGAGTATTACCTTGTGAAAATTGATTATAATTACTTATGTATAGTTTGAGTCCGGTGCATCATTATCAAATTATCATGTCTTGGAGAAGAGGATGAATGATCTTGAAAAAGGGATATTTACCAGGATTGATAAGGCTAACTCAAAGCTTTCTGCCAAGATTGATATGCCCGAAGAAATTATCTTGTATCATATATCTCTTTTGGTGCAACAGTTTAAGCCAGCCAAGATCTCTGAGGATGCAGGGCAGAGTATGATACGTTTTAAACCTAAATTACATTGAGTATAAGTTTAACAAGTCAATACATTAACTGATATTGTTTGGTTTTGTAGGGGGTACCGAATTCATGGCTGTTGACTTTCAGACATTTGCTCCTGCCAGCGAGTCTCAGCATCAGCCCATGATAATGGATTTACAACATGTAACTGATAACCCTGCAAGTGTAAAAATTATACATGCTCCGTTGGGTGAAAACATGAGCAAGTATGGGTGCCTTCGCAAGAAGGCAGCAGCACAAGTCAATCCATATACCAATTCGTTAAAAAGGTCCGTGTAGAAGAAACTTGTGGAATTGCAAGTAGCACTTACAATTGACGTAAACGGGCAACTGATTCGTATTGATTAGGTTAAATTTACTAAGCTTCTAGATTGAATAAAAAACAATGACCTAACACAGCAGGTTCATTTAGACGAACTCGATCCCAACTATACATGATTTAATGAGCTACTACAAGATTGGCTTGATGATTCGGTGAAAACTTGTTTTTGTATTTTTTATTTTGTGAGTTGTCTAATAGTATCGAAACTTATACATATTCTTTGTTTTGCAGCACATAAATGAATATTTAAAAGATTTTGCATTTGCGTCAAATAACGTTTTCTGACATATACTCACAGGATTGCACAACTGCAGATGCATATTTTTAAGTGAGCTATTTTGTTAGCCATTTATTGTGCATATAACATTATCATACCGTTGTATATATTAATTATTAACAAGTTTAACAAGTATCTTTTATTTGTCTTTAAGAGTACATTCGATAAATGTGGTGAACGTCTTTTACCGCCTATCCTCCAAACAACAATCAATGGCTCGAATTGTTATTGGTTTATGCACTTGAAACAAATCTCGAGTTACTTGGTGCTAAATCATGGGCATTGGTCAATAAGGCACTTTTTAAAAACAGTAATGACTTTTTACTATGCATATAACAACATTAAGTTCAAAATAATACAATAATTATTTTTGTAGGTATATATCCCTATGAATATCAATCAACAACATTGATTTGTAATAGAGCTCAACCTTATTTGGATGACAATTGTTCTTTATGATTCCAGCGTGAATGGCCATTCAGATGAGTCCATCATGAAATTTATGGAGCATCTGCGTGTTGCAATGCCTTTATACCTTCAAATGTGTAGATTTTATAGTTTGAGGGGCATACAAAGTCCAAATTTGTTCCCTTGGCCGGTGATTCGGATACGGGAGAATGTGCCGCAACAAAAGGTTGGGAACGGGGACTGTGGCATCTTCATCTAAATGTATATTAAATATCTTATATTAGGTCAGTCATTTGACTCATTCCCTGACATTAGTACTTTTTATAGATAAAAAATAGCCGTTGATTTATAGACCGCTGCTTTATAGATGTTTAGCACTATAATTTTTTTATATGCACTTATGTTATATTATTTATTTTACGGCCGTTGATTTGGGTGTATGTGTGCAGAGGTGAAATATAATTAGATAACAGTGAAGTAGACAGATAGGTATACCTTTTCTTTTAGACTTTTTTGATGGTAACTGGTATTTTGTCATTAAATTTTCTTTTGGATGATAAATGCAAAACTCATTATATGCATGAAGAAACACACCCAGTATGGCCCTCTCAATACTGGCGTGTCGATCAGATATAAAGACAAGATTCTGATGATTTGCAATAACACTCCGTAGTTTAACCATAAACCACTCCCAAGAAGTATCATTTTCTGAGTCAGCAATTCTCCAAGCCAATGAAAAAATCTGATTGTTTCCATCTTTACAACGACCACAAATATTGTACCAAGATAGGAACCTTTAAAAAATATTCTATCCGCTGTAATCATCAGTCAGATTGATGAATTAAAACCTCTGATGCAGGGTGCTAATACCAAAAAGAAATACTTGCAGTAATTATCCGCGTCAGTTTCTAAATGAGTAATCGTACCCAGGTTATTTTGTTGCAACACATAGCTATATACAGAAAGCAATCTAAACGAATCCTCTAGAGCACCTTTTATCAATCTTAATGCACTCTCCCTAGCATGCCAAGATGTAGTATATGTTATCTGAACACTGAATTCTTCACGTATGTCTGCTTGAATGTCTTTCGGCCTATAATTTCTATTGACCGATATAAACTTATTTTTTATTACTTTAGCAATAATTCGAATCTTGACTTGCCAGTGACCATTCCGTAATTGACTCAAAACACAAGTGTGCTTTGTATTTACTCGCCTTACGATAAAAAAATGTCGCCCTTCTGTCGACACTGCTCGTAATCTCCACTTGCAGCTGTCATCATCACATTTTAACTCGAAACGATCTTTGGTGGATTTGTAAACTCTAAAACTCAATTTTTCCTTTAGTGCAACCATACTTATAACTTCATGAATTTCATCTTTATTGTTATACAATTTTTCTATAAATACATCACCAATCATCACATTTCTACCTTCACCCTTTCTTTTCTACCATAATCATTATCATCATCATCACCATCATTTCCATCCCTAACTCTTCATAATCATTATTATCATCATCATCATCATCATCATCATCATCATTATCATCATTTCAACCATCATTATCAACCCCGTAACCATGATTATCAGTCTCATAACGTTTCTCATTTTTTTTCTTATTACTTATATTATATCCAACATTTTGACCAATATCATAGCCAAGATCAATGCCAACATCTCCATATATCTGACAATTATAATATATGTAGCAATGTTGTTCGTTGAACATTTGAGGATAATGATAATTCTCCGGGGGATTTGGAATATACACAGGAGTTGCTGATGTGAATTACATAGCATAACCTTGTTTTTACTCCATGGGTGCTTCTACATTACTTTCAAGTCCTCGAGCATCTACTATTACACAAAGAGCTATAACCATATTATTTTGTAAGCTCAACCACAATATTGCATCGTCGTCATTTTCAAGTGGAATGAGTCTCAACTTTATAGTAATTGAAAGAACCTCAAACTTGAGAATTACTTTATAATGCACCTAATCAACTCCTAGAATATGACAAATTCTTCTCAACAATGCTTTATATCTAATATTTTTTGGAACTACCATATGCATATTTTGATATTCGATGTATCTTTCAAAACCGTCACTATAGCTCTCTCATCTTTCCCCAAAACATATAATGGTTGAAATTTGCTACATGATCAGCAACATTTGAAAAAATACAACATAATTTTAGTTTAATTATATATACAACTAAATTAAAAATAAAACTGGATATATAAATATTTATATATATACAAATATTTATTTAATATAAATATATAAAATAAAAAAATTGGGTGGTGTAACGGTAGTACGCAACAATATGTGCGCCTGTTGCGCATGAGTGCCTTGTTGCAACTGGTGCGCGCAAGAGGCGGCGCCCCAGCAATAGTTGCGTGTGCAACCACACGCCCTCCTACACGCCATTTGTGATAATCATAATCAAGGAGTTTAATCATCTATTATATTTCTCATCTATTACACTCATTTTTAATATAAATATAAACATTATTACTAATTAAAAAATAAATAAAATAAACTTACTAATTTTCAACTTCAGCTAAGTCTTCTAAATCTTCAAAATATCGTTGCATTTAAGAAATATCTTCAAAATTAGTAACAGATCTAAAATCTCTTCTAAGAGAGATGGGTTTGCGTTGAGAGAAAAATTTGAAGACGGTGAGTTTTTAAGAGGAGAATATTAATTGTAAGGGATAAAATAAAAAAAATAGTATATTTAATTTAATATATTACCTATTTAGATGATAAAAAAAAAAAGCTTGCTAGCGCACGCCTCACGCATGCGCCCAAGTAAAGCATTGCTAAGTAATTATTTTTAATTAATTTATAAAAAAATAAAAAGTTAATTAATTAAATAATTTATATTATTTAATTACAATATTATTTTTTTTAAACTATTATTGTTATTATAATTTTTTTCATAATTAATTAAAATTTTAATTATTTAAATAATTTATCTTTTTAATTAATTTATAAAAAAGAAAAAAGAAAATAAAAAAATTATAAAAATTACAATAAGGATAAAATGATTAACGTAAGATATATTTAGTTAACAAAACTTAAAAAAATGAACTTCGATCAAAAAAAATATTTTAAATTATTGATCAATTTCAAACATTTTTCAATAAAAAAATCTAAAGATATGTGTTAATGCTAAAAGTACTTAATAACCTGATGCCAAAAAAAAAACCCTATTATAATAGGACTAAATGACTTTAAAGGGGATCAGTGTTTTTGGATCAAGAAACTCTAGGTCTCAACAATAACCCATTCTCTCTCTTTTATTCACCACTTAATATTTTCCAGCCACTTTTCTCTTTTTCCTAATACTATATTGCTAACTTAAGTATCTAAGAATTATTGCAAGGAACAACTTACAACGTGGCCAAACTGTGTTTTGTGGTTATAAGGATAGTTTTTGAGATTGATGCATGCCAAGGAGGATTAGCTTAATTCGGCTTAGGGAGATTTATTTCACTTTTCTTAAAGGAAAAATAAATTTACTTAGTGGGTTGAATATTTCTCAAATTTCATTGTCAATAATTTTTTTATAAAAAAAAATTAAATTAAATTAAAGAAAAAGACGACGATACTTTTTTTAGCAGAAGCAAAATATTTGTTAAAAATAATATAAATATAATATGTATTGAAGAGGGAGATCTTCAAAAACTCTATATATTTCACTATATAACTATTGGGCTGAAAGAACGGCCCACTGAGCCGTGTACTTTTCAATCTATTATGGACTGGCATGCGTTAATAATGGGAGAGTTGCAAGCTAGCCCCCATGTACTCTCTTTATATACCCTTTTTTGTTTTTTTGTTTTTAAATAACGACTAGAGCCTAGTTATTACTTAAACTTTGATGATTAATTTCTTCTTATAGTTGGACAAGAGGATGAGGAGTTAAAATATAGCGGTTGAGTATCACTTTTTTATCCATGGCTTCTTGAATTATTGAAGAAACGTTGCTTAGAAAAATAGCAAACAAGATCTCTTTTTCTTTTTTTTGATTTATCTACATTTTGCAATTGAAGTCTATTTACACCCAACTTGGAATAAATCTAACTGCTCCTCAATGTCGAGAGAAAAATTCTATAAAAAAAATTATATGTCCTCTCTATTGTCTTTCTAATTATCTATTTATTCATTATTATTTCAATTTTTTTTTTAAAATATTAATATTAGACACTTGCCCTCTTTATTAAGGGGTAAAGAGGTATTTTTGAAATTAACTCAAAAGTGATTAATTGCAAAAACAATAAGAATAAATGATTACTTTCTAAAAATTTATTCACACTTTTGCATATGATAGTCTCATTATAAGTAGTATTATTTATGCCGCAACAATTTTTTTTATTTGTGAACGAGATATTCGAACTTAGAACTTCAACAGTAATTGAGAATTGTGATTATGATTAGATTATGAGCTCATTTGAATGGACTTTTTTATATTAAAAAAAGTTTTTTTTTAATGTAAAATTTTTTTTTATAATGTTTGATTGTATTTAGAGTAGAGTTTTTTTTTTACTTTTTAAAAAATTTTGTAACGTCAAACATACCTTAATATTATTTTTTTATTTTTATAATTTATTCTTAATAAAAATAAAACTCTATTCAACTATATTTAATATAATAGTAGACATTGTCATCTCTACGATATAAAATGTACTCTCTAACAAAATTTATCTATTATCGCTAAATATTATTTTATTTTATACTTTGATTGATATTTTTATTAAATTATTTGAGTTATTTGCTATATATTGATAATATTGTTCATAAACTTTATAATCTCAGTTTTATATTTTGTGATTTTGAGTTAAATATATTATTTAATTTTTTTTTTAAAAAAAGAAATGGACCTATTTCATTGTTTTTAAATACGATGGAAAATGTCCAAGAAATGCATTACATATTTCATTTAAAATTCACTACACCCATTTTCCCAGTCTATTCATATAGATTTGGTTTTCCCTTTTTCAAACAACACATCATATTTATGTGGGTACAATTTCAGTGTTATCTCTTGATCCAGTCATCGGAGCTATTGCAGCCAGTAATGTTGTGGTCCAAAAACCAACCATCAGAAATTGCTCAAGCCACACCTTCCCTGCTTGCCAAATTACTAGAGGAATACATAGATAAATTCGGAGTAAGAGTTATTGAGGGGGCTGTTGCTGTTGCTGAAACATCTGCATCACTTGAACAAAAATGGGATAAAAATTTCTATACAGGTTTCTCTCTATTATTTCATTTTCTTTAATTGATCTTCGATATTCATACTTAGAAACATATTTCTATCACATATATACTAAATAAACTAAATATGTTTATCTTAAAATCTTTTATTATAATTTTGTTATTGAAAAATTATGTCATAGTTATATGAGTAGATTTTTTATGATATAATTATTTTATTATAAAAAAGTATTTTATGACACAAATTTTTCATCATGTATGAAAGACTTATTTTATAATAATGATGTAAAAAGAGAGATTATTAGAGAGATTGTTAGAGATTTATTTTTAATATTAATAAGAGATATTGGTTCAGATATATTTAAATTCACGTTTTATGTAAGAGAGACTGTTAGAAATTTGTCTTTAATATTAATATTGAATTTTTATTTATTAATTAATTTTTTTTTTTACATTAAGTGATAAATTAATAGAAATATATATATATATCTGTGTGTGTGTCTATTAACTTAGATTTAATCAAATCTTTCGTTCAGCAAATATTAGTTTTATTTTCACCACACAATGAATTATACCAACTACCAAGCATATTCTTCGTTATGCCTTGTCACTTTCTTCTACACTGTCATCAAATTGATAGCCAATTTTTAGTTGTTGTCAAAAGTAACATTCAGTGAAAATTGACATGGGAATTATCAAATATCATCAATCAATTATTTCCTTTATGTTTCCACCGAACATCGGAACAAGTTAAGCATTGCATTTGTAAAATACAACAAAGCCAAAACAAAATTTTCAAAGTACGATATTTGGGTGATCTTCTGTAGAGAAGAAGTTTGGGCCATTTGTTTCAGTTTATATTTCCAAAAAATATCTACAAGACTTGTATTCATTAGTGTTTTCTGTTTCTTTTAACAGAGACAATAGCAATAGTACTTACTCTTACCACTTGATATTGATCACTTATACAAAGTTGATTGATCAAATATTACTAGTATTGACTATCACCGAAACCGAATTAACTTACCATAAATACTAATGGACTTCAAATTTTATAATTTATATTATTACAATATTATTTTCATCAATGGAACATTGAAAGAGTATTAAAATTAGTATAAAAAAATAGTGAAATTATTATTATTATTATTATTAAACTCCTATGATACTATATTAGTAAAAATAACTTCATTATCGTGTAGATCTTGAAATTTGAAATCCAATGGTATTTATAATGAGTTATTCAATACCAATCAATAATCGATTAATACTCAAACAATATTAGTCAATAATGATCAATGATCTAACCAATTGCCTCTCATTCTATACTATTGGTCAATAAAGTAAAAAATTAAGTCTGTACTATCATATTAAGATTCTATTAAAAAGAAACGAGATGTTGGATCTTTTAGACATTTTAAAAACCAAGACAGATTTTAGGCACTTGAATTAAAATTTGAGGTTCATCAGTCATCAACCCTACTTTAAAAGACGTATAAGTTTTACTTATAATACATTGTGACTTTTAGTATATTTTAGCTTTTAATATATATTTATTTAATGTATTTTAGTCTTTTAAAGAACATATTTTTTTTATTTTTGTAAGCAATAATGTAGCTTTGTGGCATTTATTTGTAATTTCGAATACAAATTAGAGATATTTAAGATAATTTATATTATAGTATACTCTTTAACACATATTTTTGGTGCCAGACATTATTTACATGATACAATAAGAGCAAATAAAAGAATCCAAAAGTAGTCATTCTAAATATCATTTTTTTTTTCTAAATATCATTCTAGATTTTTGCCTAGATATCACTTGAAATATTTGGAACACAGAAGATTTCGAATTTAAATTAAACCATAAATGTTATGCAACTGATAAACTATCTTGAACTTCAAACTGAGAATGTGAAATACTAACGTCAAAAATACTTTTAGCTTTTCATTTCAGTGGTACAATCTTTGATTTTTCTCTATATATTTTGGTATATTCTCTTGCAACATATTTAAGATATTGAAAATTCTTGGGATATATGAACTCTTATTTTATTAAAAGTTAAAATTTTTAATATATTTAACTTTCCATTTTTTAAACATGAATGCATTCAGATAAATTAACTACACCTAACAGTCAAATTGAACTTTCTCTGTATATATCAAGAAAGTTGAGAATTTTTAGAATTTTTTTCTTTTTTAGCCTAATATGATAAAGAGAGAAGAAATTTTTATTTCATACACAAATTGCCTTAGAATCCAACATCGTATTTGAATAATTTGACATGCAGCAAAAGGAATTAAGACATATATTTAAAGACATTATTATTTCCATCTCTTGAAGCACTTTTATTTCAATCTTTCAAGCTCTCACATGTCATTATCTTTGATAAGGAAAAAAAATCACAAACAACAAAATTCTCAAATTATTTTCATGCAATTGCTTGCTTGGGGCCCTGGGGCATCGCCAGTTAGGCAGCAGGACATTGAAATCCCGACGGTGGGTGCTTGCCACAGTCGATAAGCACTTCTAGAGCAATTGGTATAATGAGACTGATATTCAAAAGCTTAGCTTTAATGGTGGTGCAAAGACACAAGGCAGCATCCAAGTCCACTAGCCCTTGTAGCACCGGGCAGCAAGCGTCCTTGGCGCTGCTGCCGATACCAATGTGAACTAGACCGCCTAGCACGTCGACGCATGCATCAAGCTTGAGAGTATCAATGGGACAAGTTTGTGCCGGCGGAGGAGGGTAGGTTGCCGGTGGTGGTGGCGGACATGGCGTTTCACTTGGTGGTGACGGTGGCGTCACAATTGGTGGCGTTGGTGGTGGTTTTGGCACTACTGGAGGCGAGGGTGGCATAGGGCTTGGAGAATATGGTGGTTGGGGCACATATGGTGGTGTAGGGCTTGGAGTATAAGGTGGTGGTTGGGGCACATATGGTGGTGTAGGGCTTGGAGTATAAGGTGGTGGTTTGGGAGTTGGAGAATATGGTGGTGTAGGGCTTGGAGAATATGGTGGTGGTTTGGGAGTTGGAGTGTAAGGTGGTTGTGGCACAATTGGTGGCTTAGGAGTTGGAGAATATGGTGGTGGTTTGGGAACGTATGGTGGTGTAGGGCTTGGAGTATAAGGTGGTTGTGGCACAAATGGTGGCTTAGGAGTTGGAGAATATGGTGGTGGTTTGGGAACGTATGGCGGGGTAGGGCTCGGGGAATACGGTGGTTTTGGCACGTAAGGGGGCTTTGGGGTTGGCGTGTAGGGTGGTTTTGGCACGTAAGGGGGCTTTGGGGTTGGCGTGTAGGGTGGTTTTGGCACGTAAGGAGGCTTTGGGGTTGGAGTATGTGGTGGTTTTGGCACGTAAGGGGGCTTTGGGGTGGGCGTGTAGGGTGGTTTTGGCACGTAAGGAGGCTTTGGGGTTGGCGTGTAGGGTGGTTTTGGCACGTAAGGTGGCTTTGGGGTTGGAGTATGTGGTGGTTTTGGCACGTAAGGGGGCTTTGGGGTTGGCGTATAGGGTGGTTTCGGCACGTAAGGAGGCTTTGGTGTATGTGGTGGTTTTGGCACGTAAGGAGGCTTTGGGGTTGGCGTATAGGGTGGTTTTGGCACGTAAGGGGGCTTTGGGGTTGGCGTATAGGGTGGTTTTGGCACGTACGGAGGCTTAGGGGTTGGCGTATAAGGTGGCTTGTGCGGTGGTTTTGGCACGTATGGCGGCTTGGGCACATATGGTGGCTTGTAATGTGGTGGTTTAACATGTGGTGGTTTGACATGGGGTGGCTTGACATGGGGTGGCTTGTAATGTGGGGGTTTAGGGGGATATGGTGGCCTTATGTGAGGAGGGTGTGTCGGCGGAGGACATTTTGGTGGCTTAGATGACGGAGGAGGAGGAGGAGGAGTTGGATATGCGCAATATGGGCAAGCCAAAGAAGAGAGCAAAGTGCCCAAGTTCAAGAGCAGAATCAAGAAATTAGCTAAATGACACTTTCCCATGATGATTGATGAAAAATCTCCAACTCCCACTAAAGAGTTAGAGTTAGGAGTGAAGTGGAAAGAGTCATATATTTAATATTCTGAGAATGAATGCCCTTCTTATAAGGATATGAAGAGAAAATGCAAAGCGATGATCAATCATATGATCATTTTCTTTTACTGTCTTTGTCTTGATTCATTGACTTTTAGAGCTCAAGATGGACAACACCCCCAGTTCACGAACAGACATACCCATACCCATAGACTTGACACTTGAAAAATAAACAAGAGGGTAAATTTCATAATTATTTTTTTTAAAAAATGTTAATTTAATCTATCAAATTTACTTTACTATTTTTATATTTTAACGTTATTTTTTTTTTCTGATAAAGACTAATTTTAAGGCTATAACATAAAATATTATGTTTTGTGTTACAAATTCATAATATGCAATACGTGATTAATATAATGTACGTGTAAAAGATTTCATATATATTTTATAAAAAATTTTGCGATATTATTTATTTAATATAAAACTCTTTTTTAGATATATTACTTATTGGTTATAAAATTTTTTAAAATATAATTTTAAAGTATTAGAATATACAACTCGTCCATATGAGCTAACAGATTTCATATTTACACACACCAAATTTTAAGAGCATCAGACTATACTCAACGACATTCAACAGTTAAATTATAAAAAAAAATTAATATGTATAGAATCTAAGTATGATAAATCATTCACAAACTTACCGTGATAATCAAGTTAAGAGATTACGAATACTACATAACTTAAAATATTTTTTATTAATAATTTTATAAAATATTTGTTAGAGATTTTAATTGAGTTCGTTCAATACACTATCATCATTGAATACCAACATAAGGAAGCTAAATTTTTTTCTTAAACATTAAATTCTTGTAATTTTTGTATTGTAATAAATTTTTTCTCAATTTCAAATTATAAGATTTACATACATTTTATTAAGTATAATATTATATTTTTAAATAGTTTCTTAAATTTTTTATTCTAAATTAATGTATTAAATAATTATTAAATAATAAAATATTATAATATTTAAAATTATTTGTCATTATTGTATTATTTAAAATAAAAAAAAATTGAAATAATATTTACAAAATATCTAATTATTCTTTCACCAAGACGATGATAACTCTTATCAACACTTTTACAATACAAAAACCAAATCCCAATGAGCAGAATCAATATAGACTTGACCATAGGCATGTGGGTTCACTGTGAAGACAAATACTTTTCAACTTTGAAAGATAAAGATTTGAGTAATAATTGTGGCCATTTTTAACATTTAGTGCTTTTGTAGAGCCCGTGAACGAGAAAGCACATAGCTCAAATTGCATGTGACTCACTCACTATTGACTCAAAATTTCTTGCATAAAATTATATAACATGACAAAACTGCACTCAGATTTTTCCATTCGCACGATGCAACAGAAGCAGAAGCAGCAGCTGATGCTAAGCTGTCGAGCAAAATCTACATGTCTTTTGCTAGGTGTCGGTCGGAAAATTACAAATGAGTGTTTTGGTTGGTAGCGTGTAGCTTTCGCAATACAATTTCACAGGACGAGGGCCCCATTGCCTACACATTACTCTCAACTTGCAAGGAGATATGGTGGAGAATTATTGAGGCAAAATTTACGGACAAAGATCTCTTCTGATGTAAATTTTTATTTTTATAAATATAAATATGTAATTAGAATTAATAAAAAAATATTTTCATCACATATATTAAATATAATATGTGTATTAAAAATATCTTCAAAAATTTAAATAAATTCTTAAATAGTTGATTGTTTAAATTTATAAATAAGATAGTTATCTCATTTGTAAGAATCTTAATTTTTTTTTCTTTATAAACTTAAGACACCAATGGAACAAGAGTTAGACGAGGGAGATTCTAATACGGCTAATATAGATAACACCCTTAATATGTAGCATCGAAATCAAATTTTAATAGTCTTTTTCAACTAATGTAGATAAGACTCTACTAATAAATAATATTAGTGTCAAACTCTAATAATCTTTTTTGGCTAAGGTAGAAAAATCAATTCACTAAAAAGTAGCATTTACACATATTTTTTTACTAATGTAAGTAAAATTCTAAATGGTATAAAAGTCAAATTTTAATAATATTTTTTTAGACTAATGTAGGAAAACCAAATGTATTCAAAGCATGCATCTACCCATCTTTTTCTACTTTTTATTTCTTTTCCTTGCTTTGGATACCAGATAATGCTTTGTCTATTTCTTTCCCTTCATTCATGCTATTCTTTTAAGAACATTGTCTATTTCTTTCCCTTCATTCATGCTATTCTTTTTCCTTTTTTGTCTTTTTTTTTTTGAACATTTTGGTACAATCGACCCCGTTGTAACGCTGGAAACCGAGAACGTTGTATTAAAAGAATCTCATCAAAATATATATATATGAAAATTATCAAGTGTGAATACTCGGACCATAGTTTTGGATGTATTCTTTTCAAAATTATCAAAACGACATTATTTTGATATCTATGCACGAAAATCACTCTCTCTATATATAAACTATTATAAGAATATTCCCCAAAACAACGTTGTATTGGGCTTGTATATATATAAGGGGAAATGATATTTTAGTTTTTGATAGAAATGGTATTTATCAAAAATATTAAAAAATTTAAAAACATCTCTGCCGTAGTGCCACGTACATCGACCATTATATTTATTTTTTTAGGAAATTATTAAAAATTTCATTTCTCGCCAAAATGAAAACTCAAGAGAAACATTCGCCTTCATCTTCTCCAATTTTTTTTTTTTTTTTCTGTCTTCATCTTCTCTATTTTCATGAACCTCTTTTTACTCATTGCATGTCACAGGTACTAGCAATAGATGAATTTTAGCCAACACCAGGTGCGAAAGCTACTGATATTTCTCAAATAAGGGAAGCCATTGATGCCATACTCTTATCTTAGAAGCACAGGAACTCTGAGCTCTAAGTACTGGGTTGACTATAACATAAGAATATAGCACTCTGACCATTATTAGAGTTTAAAAGCTTTCTCTTGGAAGTTTTGAATGTTGAAATTAAAAATAAAAATAATTTTGAGTACATAACATTTTAGCTTTCTTATGTCTCTTAAGATCATTCTGCATTTTGATAACACAATGAGAAGTGAGACTGCAACTTTTTCTCAATATTCAGTCTGTCTACTTTGCAATATTAGCTTCTCTGCATTTCTTGCGGGGTTAAAGATTCTTTCTCAGGTTTAATTAAATTAATTATTTTTTTAAAAGGTAAAACAAAAGTATTTTAATATTACAAATTGATTAGATTTAAATAAAAATATTTTAAATTAAAGATACATTTAATTTTTTTTATCTTATTCATTAAATTGAGAGTGTTTACATACTTTCGTGGTAATTAATTTTATTTTTTTCAATTACTTGAGGGTATTTTAAAACATACACTTAAATTTTTGTCCTATTCAATTAGTTAGAATGTATTTTTGTAATTTTACACTTTTTAACTTGATCAATTAGCAATAAGTATCGGTTAATTGTAATATTAAAGATATTATAGTAAACACACCGAAAATATAAATTTTTAACAAAATCATTATAACGGCAGAGATGTTTTTAAAATTTTTAAGAATGTAGGAATATTATTGATAAATACGTTATCTTTCATGGACTAAAATTTTAATTTTCCTATATATAAAGTATCAATATGTTAAGTTTGTTTGTTTGTTATTATTATGAACTCTTATTAATAATTCTCAATAGAAACTTTAGACAAACTAAGAGTAGCACGATTATATATAGATAGATTTGATTTAGTAGACTAACACGTGTTCAAAATATTTTATATAATAAATTATATAATTTATTAAAATAATTTTTAATATTTATATATAAAGAAAAAAATGATCTAAGTGGGATACGTATGATACGGACATATGATAAAATTTTGTAACACATTGTAAATTATATAAAAATTATAAAAAATTATAAATTTATTAAATAATAATATGTGATAGTGTTATTTATTATATAATAAATTATATAATCTATTAAATTATATATATTAATAATTATAATTTGTATCGCATGATTAATATGAGTTAATAATTGTAGTTTGTATAAGCATAAGTTTAACAATGAGAAAATCATTTTTTTTTTTAGAATAAAAACTCGAAAAGAAAAAAAAAAGAATATTTATAATATTATATTTTGAGGATGAGGAAACACAGCACTTAGGCGAATATATCC
Source organism: Ailanthus altissimus (assembly GCA_946807835.1). Lineage (NCBI taxonomy): Eukaryota > Viridiplantae > Streptophyta > Magnoliopsida > Sapindales > Simaroubaceae > Ailanthus > Ailanthus altissimus. The sequence continues at coordinate 2,539,503 of OX327709.1, forward strand.
AAAGTATTAAATGCTAATACTACTTTTCTTTTCTTTTTTAACTCGCAAAAACAAAAGAGTATTATCCAAAAAATTTGCAGCAAAATAAAATAGCATTGTAGCTCTCAAATATAAAGATCTAGTCTCCATGCGATCATTCGTAGAAGAAATGGCAGTCATCATAACCTGCAACAGTAGATAGAGAAAGGGTTTTAAAATCCATATATCACATAATAATAATAGTCTCATGATTAATGAAAAAATAAAAAAATAAACAATTATGTAAATACTATTTTAGTTAAATTATACCCCGATAATTAGTAAAAATTCACACAATTATACAATATAAATAAATAAATATTTATAAGGCGGAGCTATATTTAAGTCTAAGTTTAGGGCAAACTTAGAATTAAAATTTCAAGTGTTAGGAGGACAAATGTAAAATTAAAATTTAATTATACGAGATCAAATTATAAAAGTAATTATTTTAAAAATTAAAATTATAAAAATTTATTAATAAATTTAAAATTATTAGAGTTAAAAAAGGAGGTGGGGACTTGGGTCCTAAGACCGCTCCTAGCTTAGGGTTCATTCCCTCTAGTAACCAAAAAAATAATTAGTCAATAATAATTTTTTAAATTTTACATTTTAAAAATAAATATTTTTATAATATAATTCTCGTTAAAATTTTAAATTTAATATTAAAATATTTATATAATTATTTTAATCTATACTATTTTTTATTTTCATAATTTAATTTTTTTTCTTCTAAATTTTGATTCCGCCTCTATTGATAAGTTGAAATTTGATTTAATTTTTATTTTATACATATATATATATATATATATAAAGTACTGATTAAGTGAGCGACAAGTCACTATTTTACATTATTTTAACACTGCCATAAAGTCATATTTATATTATATGCTTAGTAAATGACAAAAGTCAAAAAATGGGACCGTGGTCCAAAGAAAGAGGATGTGCCTGACAAAATTTATTTGTTTCGTTAAAGGACTAAGGAGTAAGGACCAAAGGAGACAAATCATAAAAGAAAAAATCACTTAAGTTTTGTGTTTTCTAAAACTTGCAAATCATTTGGTAAATTATCCCACAACAGGGACAGGTTGTCATTTCTCGGTGTTGGAAATCAACAAGAAAATGAAACACATAACGTTCAGAGTTAAAGGATATATTCCCAACAACTTGACATTATTTTGTTTTTTAATCGTTAATGGAGATCTGCAAGTTTTTTGTAAATATTCATTTTGAGTGCACTTACTTGGATCAACTGTGACAAGCATGGCAGTCCCCCCAAAATCACAAGTTCCTCCAGCCCCTCTGCTCTTCTGCCAGTAGCTATTGAAGGCATAAGAAGCATGTGCAAACATTGTATTGGGCTGAAAGCAAGGCCCATTGGGCTGAATTGCCTTGCAATCGCCTCCCATCCCGCATGCGTAGTCCATAGCTTCTTGGATTATTGAATCGGGTACCGAGGGCTTCGCAACACACCAAACCACAAATTGGGGCTTTTTATGTGGAGGAGGTGGCGGCGGTGCAAGTGGTGGTGTGTGAACAACAGGCGGTTGATAGGCCGGAGGGTTAGGAAAGAATTTTGGTGGGCTTTGCCCATAACGAGGCGGGGAAGGACTGGTGCCACTCGGTGGGCTTGGTACGTATATATGTGGGCTTGCACTTGGTGAAATTACGGGTGGGCTAGCCAAGGTATGAGGCGGGCTTTTGAAATGGGGTGTAAATGGTGGTGGGTGCACATAGTAGGGAGGAGGAATGTAGTCAGGAAATGGAACTGGGGCTAGTGATTCAAAAGGTGGCAGAGAAAATGGTGAACTTAGGCCAACTTGTTCAGCTTCTGAAGCATACAATTTTCGATGTGCATTGATTACATGACCGGATAACTTAGATTTTTTCACGTGTTTGCTAATTACAGCTTTACTGATGACCTTGTAGCCTCTTGAAAATTGCATAGGATGTCTTGCATCTGCAGCAGAAATTATAAACAAATAAGCAACAGAAGCAGAATAAACAATTGGGAAAATGTTAATCTTAACTGAAGAGATATATAGCTGAAGCATTGAAAAAGAAAAACAAAAAATTATACCTGTTAGAGTGAAGAAGGTAGTGGCTAAGATGGAAATGTAAGCAACTGAAATAAAGAATCTGATACAATTTTCTCTTGGCTCCATGACAATGGATTATTAATATTGCAGCTAGCCCCAACTGGGATTTTCTGCTTCATCAATCTCATTTATAATACAAGCACTTGGAGATAAATATATATATATATAGGCAGCTTGCTGAGGAAAGCAAAACGTTACATATCAGAAAAAGAGGATAGGGCCAAAAAAAATAGAGGCTGGCCATAAAGTGAATGCCATGCCTTGTTTATTGGGAATATAGGCTTGCTTGGAATTGGAGTAAAATCAAGAAATTTTTTGTAATTTTTCTATTATCTGCTTTTGTGTTGCTTGCTTTCTACTCAAAGAGCTTTGTTACACATATTTAAACCGGGAATGAAGTGAAAAAACTTCATGGAGGCAAAATGCAAGGGACAAATCATAAAGCAGGTTTAACAAAGTTTTGGTGTCTCCCTGCCCTTTTACTTTTTCATCTCTTAAGCGATTTCCTAAGGGAACCAAAATCACGAAATGTTTCGTATTATTAGAACAGAGAATAATCCTCCCTCCTACATCGATTAATATATAAGTGTTGCGATTTTGACGTCACAACTGTCATAAGAGTAATGTTGAGGATTCTGCATCTTAATACCTTTTTAGTTAGGTATTTAACTTTTTAAAATTTCGAACGCTTTGCAAAAATTTTTATTTATAAGTAAAATAAGAATAAATAAAATTAATTAATAAATAAATAAAAATGATAATTATATATACAAAATATAAAAATATTTATGATTCGATAATAACTACTTACGTTCATAATAAATTATAAATCTTAATTTTTTTATTCAATTCTTTTATATACATAAAATCTCCATAAAAGAAATTCAAAGAATACAAAAATAAAAAAACTCCTAAAGAATTTACCAAGTGTTTTTATGAGCTTATGCGCCCAGCGGTTAAACACTCCACGATACTCTTTCGCGCTTGCGCCCAATATCTTAGAGTTACCCCTATCTCCTATTCTTTCTCTTGTTAATATATTGTTAATTTTAATAAATTATAAGAATTTATATAATGCTTACAAATCCTTAGAAATTTTATTTTTTGTTGGAACAGGAGTTTACGTATAAGAGAAGTTAAAACTTACTCAAATAAGTTAAACTGAGCCAAAACAGAAAACACCTACAAATTGCAGCATGAACAATTTCTTCATGAATAATACTCGCATGAACAATACTTTACTTTAAGCTTTTCGTTTTCATTCATTTATCGTATGTCTAACACGTACTCATCCTCATGTTCGATTCCTCTTTGGTCTCTAACTTAAAATCAAATTAATCTTTGATTTTGAATCACCAAAACTTTAACAAACCTCTCATTAATTCAAAATCCCTTCAGAAAAACTTTCCTAAAGAGCCATCCATTCATTTGCCAATGCTAAATTATCCTAGTGTTGATTCCAATTAAGTCTTATACTCAGACTTAACTCCTTCAAGACTTATGACTACAGTCTTCAAATATTTCGAATATATCCTTTTTGGGTAGCTATCATATTATGATTTTTCAGTATCTTCCAAACACTATCACAATATCTCCATGACTACATTCCCCATTTGTCATACATTCTCTTTCAACCCATGTTATTTTAGAGAGATAATCTCCAATGATGTTCTTTGTATGTATCCCTTCAACAACTTTATATTGAAACTCCATAACATTCTGTCAAGCATATAGTTTCAATTAAACTTCTCACATATAAACCTTTAAACATATCCCACATTCCTTCTGCAGAAGAAGCCACCAAGGAGTTTTCTACTCCTAATCCTATTAACAGACTAATTGCAGCTCCTTCACCATTATTTGTGTTCTCTTCTGATTGCTTTTCAATCTCTATTATTTAACATTTTCTATGTAGTTAACCCACAACACTCTTAGGCTTTTGACCTTTTCTCTTATTATTTCATCTCCATACTTGTAACTTCCCACAGTTGAACAACATATGCTTGACCATTGGTCTCAACCATAACTCTAATACTAGTTTGTTGAGGATTTTTACGCACCCTAACACCTTTTTAGCTCGGTATTTAGCACTTTAAAACCTTTAGCTCTTTCTGAAAACTTTCTCTCACAAATAAAATAAGAATAAAACAAGATCAATCAAGAAATAGATAAAACAATCACATACACAAGGTACAAGAATATATATAATTCAACAATAACTACCTACATTCACAATGAATCATAAATTCTTACTTTTTTTATTCAATTCTTTTATACACAAAGACACCCCCCCCCCCCAAAAAAAAAAAACTCAAGGAATATAGTAATAGAAAAACCCATAAAGAATCTATCAAGTACTTTCTTGCACTTATATGCTCAACTCTTAAGTACTCTGTGATATTTTTTCGCGTTTGCGCCTAACACCCTATAGCTACCTCAGCCATATATTCTTTCTCTTGTTGATCAATTGCTAATTCTAATAAATTACAAGTGTTTATAATGGTTACAATGTCCCTAATAATCTTATTTCTTATTAGAATGAGAGTTTATGTATAAGGAAAATCTAAAACTTACTCAAATAAGTTAATTTAAGAAAAAACAAGAAACACTCACAAGTTATCTTGTGAACAGACCGTGTGAATAGTTCCTTCGTGATCAATATTTGTGTAAACAATACTTTACTTTCAATTTTTCTTTTTCATTTCTTTTTCATATGTTTAATGTATACTCATCTTCGTGTTTAACTCTTGTTTGATCTCCGACTCAAAATTAAATTAATCCTTAATTTTAAATCACCAAAATTTTAACAAATAAAGATATTAACAATATATGAAATCTAAGCAATTAGGTAATTTGTAAATAAATGTATTAAGATTCTCTTTTGACATGGGTTTATCTAATTTTTTTAAAATCTTTTGATACGTATATTATTTTAGTCATGTGTGGTTAAAATTTATTTAATCAACTACCAACCGTATGTTTATATTTGTTGAGATAAAAGTTAAGATCAAGAAAAGATCCTAATCTTTTATAAACACTTACTCGTGAAGTAGAAATAGTATTCACCAAGTAATGTAGTTCTGGTGCTTTTAAAGCTAAGCATCTCTATATTAAACAAACTCTTAATTTCATGATTGACACCATTGTTTTTTGAGTGCAAAGAAAAGGGTTCAAATTTTCACAACAATAGCAAGTCGATGCTTTGAAACCAATTACGTAACTTTTATTCTTTTATAACAGATACAAAATACAATAATAATTATTAGAAAAACAAAAAAAAATACGTGTTTAATCATTATTATCCTTTTAAATTTTTTACATATACTATTTTATTATCTAAATTTTAATATATATTTTTTAAAATTTCTCATAACAATGTAACAAATGATATTTAAAAATTTAGAGAACAAAAATAGTATATATATATATATAATGCTTTAACAATAATAAATTAAACTTAAATTTGTTTAGTATGGAGTATAGTTGGTTGAGCCTCTTAAGGTCTCACATTTTTATTTGTGTTCGACTCCTCCTCCCCCCCCCCCCCCAATAATACGAAAATGATAATAAATATTATAATTTTTCATTCAAAAAAAAAAAAGTTTCGCTTAGTATGAAAATAAAAATCTCGAAGAAAAAAGAACGCTGAGATGACTTTTAAGCTAATCGCATTTGTCCGCAAAACATTATATATATATATAGCTTGTAAGAGGTTTGAAATTAAAAGGATAATAATGATTAAAAATGTACCATACAATACACTGAAAAACAAAGTGACATTTTTGCCCATGTTGTATTTATTTTATTTATTTTTTTCAATCTCATAAATATTATTACTCTCACATCTATCAACTTGAAATAACAAGACAACCGATCCTAATACGTTAAACATTATTTTATAAAAAGAGAATGCCACTTGTCCCCTATAGTTTTACTCAACTGCCAAAAATTTCTCTATCTTTGAAATGGTCCAAAGACCTCCCCTATTGTTATAATGGTTCAAATAAATCTAACCTTTTTTGATAAATTTACTATTTTACCCTCTAAATATAAATGATATAATAAATGACACCATATTGAATGTTTTACAAGATCATTATTCATAAAATTAATATGTTTAAATAATAATAAAAATCTTTAATTTTAAAATAATTTTTTAATAATTTTTATATTAAAAAAATTTATTATAAAACAAAAGTAAATCATCCATATTTTATAATACTTAATATATAATACCAAGAGACCATTGATGATGAAATAAAAATTAATTTTGATAATTACATATATAAAAGAAAAGTTATGTAGATGATGAATTCTTTCATGTTTTAAATTTGTAAAATCTAGAGTTAAAAATTATTCATTAAGTATTATTAAATAATTTTATGAATGATTTATTTTCTTCATAATTAACTTGTTTTAATATAAAATTTTAAAATTTTATTTTATAAAAATTGAATATTTTTATTAATAATAAACATATTAATTTAATAAATTGTGATCATATAAAACATCCAACATTGTGCCATTTATTATATCATTTATATTTTGAAAACTATTTATGTAACCAACTAAACAGATTTTTTACTAAAATAATATTAGAAAACATAATATAAAGTTAAATTCCAACATTTTTTAAATGGTAGATATAGGTATCAAAATTAACATTGGTACTGACCAATTACAACATATTACTTATCTAAAAGTATTCAAGTAAATAATTAAAAAAAAAATTCATTAAAGATTAGATGAATCTTAGATTATAATATTGTTCTAATGGATTGAGAGAATTTTAAAAGAAAAAAACTAATTGGTTTCCTCTAAAATTGACTTGACAATAAAAATAAACTTTAAATTGAATTTACGCTCTCTTTAATTAAAATTTAAATTAAATTGATATATGCATATTTAAAAAAAAAACTAAAATTCATACCATATAAAAAAAGATATTTATTCATTCATCATTTATTAATTAATCATTGTTGATAATTCAATAAATCAAATCATTTTTGTTTATGTATATATTTTTTCACACACAACATTCTCTTCTTTTTACAAGCAGCATTTCTTTCTTTTTTTTAACAAATACTAATTTGAACATTAATTTTTTTTTAAAAAAAAATGGCAAAAGACATTATCATCAATCAAAGAAGTACACAAGAATAAAAAAGTAATTGATAATAAATAGAAAGACGGAAGGCATAATCATCGGTAAAAAGAGTATGGTCCTCCACACACAATACCCTCTTCTTTCTACAAGCAGCATCTTCTTTCTTTTTTTAATTATTTACAAATATTAATTTTAATGTCAAAGTACTTTTTTTAAATAAAAGAATGAAGGGCATAATCATCAATTAAAAAAATATGCAGAAATAAAAAAAAAATTAATCGTAGATAATAAAAATGAAGGGTATAATCAGCAATCCAACGAGTACTTGGGAACAAAAAATTAATTAATCATGAAAATTTCGAACCAAAAGAACTCAATAGACAAAAACCAGAAAACTTTTATAAAATAGAATTTCATTTTTTTATAAAAAAAACTCCCCAAAAATGACGTTGGCTAGAGAGAAGAAAAAAGTTAGATGGTGAGGGTAGAATGGTAATTTAAGACCGTTTGTCTGCAATGATAGAAGAAAAACTCATCTGCAACGGTCGCCTTTTTTCCGCCGTTTTCGACCGTTTGTCTTTCTCTTTATTTATTTATTTATTTTTTGCTCTGTTTAAAAAACCAAAGCAAACCAAGAAATCTCAAAAACAACAAACCCAGAAAGGTGAAAAAGCTCAATTGACTTCTAGAAATGAAAAGGAATCGACTAGAAGAAGAAGAAGAAGCAGATAGGCTTATCAATGTGAAAGTAGTGGAGCCATTGATGTCGAGAGATCTCCTCTGTAAATTTCCCGACAACTCTGCATTCGATTTTGACTACTCGCAGAGCTCGATATGGTCTCCTTTGATTCCAAGAGCTTACAGTCCCGTGGATTTGGATTTGATTAGTCCAAGGAAGCTCTCAAATGATTTTGGGTTTGGGTTGTTTGAGCCGGAGAATAATGGCATCAAGAACAGTGCCAACATCACGTCCCCTGCATTTAAGATTAATATTTGTAATCTTTTGAAGAAGAAGAAGATTAAAGCCTCTGAGTTTTCTCCAACTCCTGTTAAAAGTTCTTGCGTGCCCATCACTACTAAGGTAATATAATTTCCTGAATCTGATCTTTTTTTTCTTTTTTTCCCTTTCAGTTCTGAAAATTTTGGATTCTGATGTTAAGAAACGACCAATTCAAAATTTCAAAATGATGTTGATAACCATTTAGAGTCTGTGTTTATATAGAAATGCTTCTGCTTAATTTTAAAAACACAGCCGTATTAAACACATTCTGAAAGGGAAAAGATTGTCAAAGGTGGAGTTAAAACTTATAGAACGGGGTGAAATTGTTGAAAATAAAAATTTTTGGGGCCAATATTTAATTATAAAGTAACAATAATATTTGTAAACTTCTTATGATATTTTCTTTTTTTAATCAGTTTTAATAATGGAGATATTAAATATGTTCAGGGGTGGGCGAAGGTGTTGAAAACTGCTTCTATGCATTTCAAGAAAAAGAAGAAAGATGGGGTCATGTATGTGAAGTTCCCAAACTGTTTGAGCGAAGCAAGTAATTAGATGAAGATTGAAGATCCCATTTGTAATTTGCCTTTTTCTTTTTTGGGGTGTTGTAGTATTTCTAATAATATTGCATGAATTATTCTAACTAGGAAAATTGAATGAAATTTCTCATTACGAGATACTTCCTCTTTATCCCGCCATGTATTTCTTAAAATTTGAACAAAAACTCGAGTAAGAGTTTCATAATCAATGTTTTGGAATTTACAATTTTTAGTAAAATTTTCTCCAATTTTATTTTATTAAATGTAAAAGAAGATATTTTTAAATCCATGAGCTTAATATTAAACTAAAGATATAATTATCATTAAATTGTACTTCTTTTAGACACATTAAATTGTACTAATCACATTGTTTATAAATTTTTTATAAAACTTTTTTTATTTTAATATTATTAGTGTCACGTCTCATATCGAATAAAAATTAAATGAATTTTGAGTATATATAAGAGTGGGTATGCAGCATTACCTAATAGGCTAGTCTTTTAAGTCAATAGCCAAACGCCTAGCCCATGACTAGTGGTATCAGAGTATACCTTAATTCTCATTCGTATGTGAGCCTTAAAAAATCGCTCCAATAAAAATTATCACATGGGATGTTGGTCCCTTATGCCACTAGGGGATGGGCAATACGGGTCAAGTGGGCCCTAAAAATTCTGTGTCTTGAATCTCAATAGAGATTGTCACATAGATAGTAAGTCTCTTATCCTCGGGGGGATGGGCAATACAAGCCAAGTTGGTCATTGAGTTTGAGTCACATCGTGACGAGGGCGTCACATGATTGAGTGGAGGAGAATATCACACTCCACAGAGAATAAAAATTGGGTGGATCTTAAGTATATAAAGATAAGTATGCAGCATTACTTAACAAGCTAATTTTTTTGGGTCAATGACAATCGTCCAACCCATGACATTAGGCATATGACAAGATTAATGAGGCAGAAGTTCCTTAAGTTTTATTTAAAAAAAAAAAATTATATTTTTTAAATATAATTTTTTTTTATCTCAAATGATATATATTGAGTAATTATTAGACAGTAAAATTATATAATAAGTAATTATAAAATTTATATTATTTTATTACATAATAATTACTTAAACTTTAATTTAAAATACAAAATTTAAGATATCATTTAAAAAGTATATTATTACTCAAAATTTTAAATATATAAGAGATTTTTATAATTTAAGATGTTTATTTTTAGACTTTAATGTTTATAGATTTGAAAACTTGACATTTTAATCTTTTAATATAAATTTTTATTGTATGTACTTGTATTAATAGTTTAATGGTAAAGGACTAACAAAATACTTATTTTCACAATACTAAAAGTTTCAAGTTTAAATCCCTTTCTCTAAAAAAAAAATTATATAAAAAGTTTAACTTACATAATTTTTCAACTATAATATTTGCGCACTTGAAAAAATTTGTTTAACTATAATAAAATTCACTTGTTTTTTATACTATTATCACACATCGATTAAGAAAAATTAGTAATGGCAAAAATATCATGCTACTTTTAAAACTTGCTCATACTAAGAAAAATTTGACAAGATTTGAAACGAATTTGGTACAAGTTTGGTATACAAAATGATAATCTGTAACGGATTTGATACAAGTATAAGTTTAGTAAAAAATTCGCGAATACCCGTTGCGGGTATACGAATAGATGCAAATATTATTTTTACCTTTGCTAGAAAAAAAATAATTTTTTAATAGTTTTAAGTTAAAACTTAAAACGTATCCCTAATTCCATTTTATTAGTTATTTTTTGTAAGGTTAAACACTTAAACTTCCTCTGCTTTGCAATTGCCTTTTTTATTATAAAAATTTTAGATTTATTTACTCTTGTCTTCTTTTCAATTATCAAATTTGTTTTGTTTGTGTTAAAAGTTTAATTAATGGATAATTTTATTATAATTTTTTGTATTATTAACTTTTTAAAAAATATTTTCAATATTGTTTTTTACAAAATCTGTTTTTTTTACTGGTATCTATTGCATTTTCATATAATAACTTTTTCTTATTATGTAAAATAATTTTATTATTTTTATAATATTATCATTAATTTTTAATGCTTTCTTAATGAACAAATAGATATTGATAACAATTTATTATTTTCAACAAGTGATGAAAACTCCATGCTAGTGATGCAAATAAATTTTTAATAATGGAAGTTGAGATGGATTTAAATCAAATACCAATGACACTTCAAAAAATTACAAATAATATAGGTAAAATTACCATATTTTGATTTATAATATTTTTAAATTGATGATATAATTATAAACTTATAATTGCTATATTTTATAAATTTTTATTTAAATTAAGGTTATTATTTTAATTTTTATTACATAAATTAAAAAAACTCGCTAAAAATTTTCATATAACCTATCTCGAGTTTGGTAACGAGTATAAATCTGTTAGAGCGAATTTGGTAATAAAACTCTAAATTTGTAATGAATTTAGAGAAAATTTGGTATTTTATTTTTTAAGTGAATACGAATACGATTTTAAAAGTATCCATCTCAAATCTAATTCGTTGCCATCCCTAAAAAAAACAATTTCTTAGTAACAAAGAGCCAAAGGGTTGAGATAATATTGAATTATTATCCACTTCATCATATTTGATTTCTAAAATTCTCCATTAACCACATTAATTGAAGATTACAAATTATTGGAATCCCCAAAAAGAAAAGAATATTACACTAAAATGCTTGTTCTAGTGGTAAGTCTTATGTATCTTTCCGATGAATATTAGGGTGATATATTTATTTTTCTCTTATAAGGATAGTTATTAGAGGTAGTTATTTTTTATGTGTGGGGCAATTATTCTTTGTATGTGAAATTGTTATTCTCAATTTGTGAGGATTATTTGATCTAAGCATTCGTTAATGTGAAATGTGATATTATTCTCATTATTATTAAAATTGATAAACCCTGAACAATGAAAAAATATCATTTTAATTTTTAATTTTATTAATATATACTAATTTAATTATTAATTTTTAAATTTTTTACTACAATTTTTATCTCTGAACAATTATTATTATTGTCCACTAACATAATATATATTAAAAAATTAAAGTTAAAATAATATATTTTAATAAAATTAAGAACGAAACTAGTATTTTCCAAAAGAAGATTAAAAATAATACCCACTTGAACATATTTAATTTTTAAAATTCTTCATCATATTCATGGCGCCAGCACACCGATCTTTCAAAATTGAAAGTGATTAATTCCGTGTTGCCTGCTTCATGGCTTGTTTCCATAATATACCTTCAATCAACCGTCCATATGCAGCAAAAGAAGATCCACCGTCCATCGAAGCCAATTTAGCATTCTCCCTCACCTCCTTGATCATCTTCCTGACTTCGCTATCACCGTCCATCACGCAACCTACGGCTCTCTCTATCTCATCCGCCAACCCCTTCTGTAGTCCAATCTCATATCCACAGCCAATCCCAAATCCTTCACCATTTGGAAGGCGCTGATCTGCTGCTCCGCATATAATGTCAATCGGCACTCCGAACCACAAGCTCTCCAAGATCGAGTTCCATTCGCAATGTGACAAGAACCCTCCGATTGAACTGTGGGCCAGTATCTCCTATTATCGGGCCCATCCGCAAACGATTCCTTTGCCCTTCGTTCTCTCTACGAACCCATGTGGCAAGATCTCATCCGCACACGTGTAATCGCTCGGCATTCCAAATTTACCCTGCGGTGGTGGCTTCCGTAGGGACCCCAAGAACCGCTGCCGACTTTGCTTGAGCCCGAGTGCAAATTCTTTTACTTGCGCTTCGTTGAAGCTCCCGATGCTTCCGAAGCACAAGAAGACAACCGACGACAGAGGCTGATCATCAAGCCATTTCATGATTTCATCTCGTCGGGCCGCACGATCCAACCGCTGTTGAATACCCCCCGCGAGATCGATCACCGGTTCCACGGTGTAAACCGGCGGTGCATGGTTTAACAAAGAGGAAATCGCATGAGATTCCAACTCCTCGTAGGTGTTCACGAAAATACCCTTCACCTCCTTCATTCTTCTTCCAAAGTTCTCGAAGGTCATAAGCCCGCCATGCTTGTTGAAACAAAATGAAGGTAGAACCCGGGTCGGAACCGGGTTTATATAAGTAGAAATGTCAACCGAATCAGTATCCGATTCTTCAAACTGTTCGCCCCGAGTTGGAAGATTAAGTACAAGACCTAAAAAAGCTGCACTTGACGTGAAGAAAAAATAAGAATCAACCTCGAGTTGGTTTGCTATATCGATCATTGACATGCAAAACGAATCAAGTACCAACGCCGCGAGGGGGACTGATGAGTTGGAACTTAGGTGTTCGATAATAGCGTCTTTAACGTAAGGCTTGTGACTGTCTACAAAATCTGTCAGAAACTTTTCTGGGGATTTTATATACTCTGCTGAAGGAGCAGGGTTTGCGTGAGGAAGATGGATGAATCTCATTCGGGTGTCGGTGGTAGCCGAAAATTTGATGCCGTTGGCGTTAGCGGGGGCTGCAGTGGCTGGTTTCATGAGGAGAATAGTGACGGAGAGACGATCGTCGCGAGTCAAGAAACGCTTGGCAAACTCGATAAAAGGTGTAAGATGGCCTAATCCCGATGATGGAATGAACACTAGCTCTGCTTTCTTCAGTTCCACTGCTGCAGCTTTCTGACGATGATGGTGTTTTCTCTGCAAAAGCAAAAATTTGTGGAAGAAGATAGGTTGGATATGAATTTTTTTTAAATTTTATAGCAACTTCATAAGTTATTATGCTGGTATATATTACGAAATTGAGGGGTGATTAGTTGAAGGTAATGCGAAATTAAAAAAATAATAAAAATAAAAATAAAATAAAATATAAGAGTTTATATGATTGGATTTTTAATTTATGTTTATGGGTAAAGATAAATTTTTTTTTTACTATTTATAAATGGAGAATTTAAGAATCGTAATGTTTTAACTTTACAATCCAAAATTTTAATATATTTAATTTTCTTAAATTACTCAAAAATATATACAAACTTTTTGAAACTCTCTCTAAATTAAATAAAGAATGAATTGTTAAACTTTTCATTTTATAGGGAGAGTTGAACAAGTGGATAGCCTTAAAAATTTGAGCAAATTTGTTATGCAGCTGGCACACGGTGTCAGCTGCTGACAATTCTCTCACTTGGAGATTTAATTGAGAATCAATCAAGTCTTCACACCATTCTTTCTTTTTCACCAAAGTCATGTTGCCTACGTGTCTGTTATGTCATATAAGGATCTGCACCATACAAACTTATTAGTGTTGATGGGCTTGGTCAACACATCTGCAAAGTTATCATCTATATGGATTTTTTTTCATATCCACACTTCCATCTTATACCACTTCTCAAACAAAGTGATATTGAATACTCATATGCTTCGTTCTTGAATGAAAACCTGGATTCTTTGCAATATGCAAGGCATTCTGACAATCACAAAATAATTGAACTTTCTCTTGCTTATGCCCAAGCTCCTCCAGTAATCTTTGTATCTAAATTGCTTCCTTGCAAGCTTGTATAGCTGCTATGTATTCTGCTTCTGTAGTAGCTAATGCCACAATAATTTGCAATTTCGAAACCCAACTTACAACTCCTCCTGCAAGTTTAAACACATAGCCAGTAATGAATATTCTTTTATCAAGGTCTCCTGCAAAATTTGAATCCACATAACCTTTAACAATAAAATCTGATCCTTCATAACATAAAGCAACATCTGAGGTACCCTTAATGTATCTAAAGATTCTATTGATACAACCCTAATGCTCTTTACTAGGATTCGTCATGTATCTACTAACTGCTCCCACTGCTTGTGCAATGTCTAGTCTAATACAAATCATAGCGAACATTAAACTTCCCACTGCTGATGCATATGGTACTCGAGACATCTCTTTCCTCTTTACTTCTTTGTTAGGACACATCTTAGAGGATAACTTGAAATTAACAAAGAGTGGGGTACTAAGTGGCTTACAATCTTGTATGTTGAAGTGCCACAAGATTTTCTTTAAGTAGTTCTTCTGAGAAAGCTAAATCTTCTTGTTATTTCTGTCTCGGTGAATTTGCATCCCTAGAATCTTGTTTGCTGGTCCCAAGTCCTTTATATCAAATTCCCTAGCCAATTGTGCCTTCAATTCTTATACTCGATCTTTGTTAAGATTTGCCACCAACATGTCATTCACGTATGACAGCAAAATAATAAAATCATTATCATCTTCAAACTTTTTGTAGTATGTACAATGGTCTGAACTAAATCTATTGTATCTAAGGCTGATGATATAGGAATCAAATCTCTTGTACCAATACCTCAGCGCCCGTTTGAGACCGTACAGAGATTTGTTCAACTTGCAAACCCAGTTTTTTTCTGTTTCTTTGAAACCTTCTAGTTAGAGCATATAAATTTCTTCTTCAAGTTCTCCATGAAGAAAAGTTGTCTTCACATCTAGCTGCTCTAGATGTAAGTCAAATGTAGCACACATTGCCATGACTATTCTGATTGTCATAAGTCCAACCACAGAGCAAAATATTTCATTAAAGTCAACACATTCGTTCTGAGCATAACCTTTCACCATTAATCTCGCATGATACCGCTCCACTTGGTCATTGCCATCCCGTTTGATCTTGTAGACCTATTTGTTACCAATGACTTTTCTTCCACGTGGTAGTGTAACTAGCTCCCATGTTTTGTTCTTATGCAAGGCTTCAATTTCTTCTTGCATTGCTGTCATCCATAAAGAAACATCTTGACTTTTAGAAGCCTTCTAAAAAGTTGTTGGCTCTCTATCTTTTGTTAGAATGCAGTATCCAACATGAGCCTTCATGACATACTCCGAGTGTCGCGATGATGGTCGTCTTTCATGAGTTGATCGATGATCATCTGTAGCCTCAGACTCTATTGGTTCTTGTTCTTCATACTCTGGTGCTTCTTCAAAAGAATTTGAATCTTCTTGTACTTGATTATTTTTCATTTGTACCGTTGTAGTCTCTGGATTTTCTTTCACTGTGCTATCATCTTCATCATTGCTTTGCAGTTTATCTTCTGCAAATATCACATCTCTACTGATGACGACCTTGTAAGTAGTGAGATCCCACAGGCAATACCCATTGACTCCATCAGCATATAAAAAAAAAAGGCATTTTTTGAATTTTGGATCCAACTTAGTTGTTTCTTAAGAATTGTACATCACGTACACATGATTTTTAAATGTATGAAGGCGAAAATAATCGACTGATTTTTCAATCTATATCTTCATCGGTGTCTTTAACTCGATTCCTATTGATGGTGACCGATTTACCACATAACATGCGGTTTTGACTGTTTCTGGCCAAAATGCCTTGGCTAAACCTACAGTTCTCAACATAGCTCTTGTTCTCTCCACCAAGGTTCTGTTCATCCGCTCTGCTACTCCATTCTGCTGAGGCGTGTAATCTGTGCTGAATTACCGCTTGATGCCTTCTTGTTGACAGAATGCAATAAAATTCTCACCAGTATATTCTCCTCCATTATCTGTCCTTAAACACTTGATCTTCTTTTTTGATTCAAGTTCTACACGCGCTCTTAATATTTTGAAAGTTTCAAACACATATGACTTCTTCTTGATTGAATACATCTAACATCTCATAGAGTAATCATCTATAAATGATACAAAATATCTCGCTCCCCCTAAGGACATCACCGGTACTTACCAAACATCAGAGTGAATTAATTCTAGAATTGGATGTGCTGAACTTTAATATGTGCTGCTTACTTGTGACACAATACTCACAGAAAGGTAAATGAACCGATTTGAGCCCAAGAAGTAAATTTTGATCAGAGAGAATCTTCAAACCTCGTTCCGATATATGACCCAGTTTGCGATGCCACATTATTGTTGACTCTTCTGCTGAACTAGTTGATGCAACAAATGCATCTCCTTCATGCAGTGTTTCTCTATTAAGTATGTACAAATTTACAGCAACCTTTTCTGCCTTCATTACTACAACTGCGCCTTTGAGAATTTTCATAGTCCCATTTTCAATTTGAGTCTTACACCCAGTGTTATCTAATTGTCCCAATGATAAAAGATTCTCTTTGAGGCCTTCCACATGTCTTATCTCCTGGATAATACGAACAGTACCATTATGCATCTTCATCTTGATGGATCTTATTCTAGCGATTTCCAAAGTATGATCATTCCCCATATATACCGATTCTCTAGAGATAGGTTCATATTGATGGAACCATTCTCTCTTAGATGCCATGTGCCATGTAGCTCTAAAATCCATGAGCTATACATCAGAGAACTGTTTTCTGCTTTCAACAACTGTTGCTGCCTCGTTGTATAAAATTTCACCATCATCTAAGTTGCTTACAATATTCCCTTAAGGTTTGTCTTCTGCACTTTTCTTCAATCCCCAACAATTCTTCTTCAGATGGCATTTCTTGCCATAGTGGTAGCACTTGACGTTCTTCTTACTTTTGAATTTTGGTTTACCATGATTTTGACTCCCACTGGGGCCATGTTCTGTTGATCTACCTCTTATCATTGTCAAAGCTTCTGCTTGTTGCGAACATTTCTGTTTGTCTTCTTTATTTTTTCATCTTTGTACTTCTCTCGGTACAATAGCTGTAACATCATCAAAGACTAAGAAGTCTGTTAGGATATTATTCGTTAAGTTGATGATGAGTTGATCATACGAATTTAGTAGGCTTTGAAGCAAAATCTTTGTAGGTTCACCTGCCTCTATTTTATGCCCCAAGGAAGTAAGTTGGGAAAATAGAGTATTTAATGCGTTAATGTGCTCTGTCACTGAAGTGGATTTTTCCATTCGAAGAGTATACAATCTCCTTTTTAAGAAGATCTTATTGTGCAAAGATTTGACCTCATACAATTTTATGAGCGTATCCCAAATCTCTTTTGCTGTTTTCTTTTCTACCACACTAGATAACACATTATCAGCAAATGCTAGATGCAGATCAGCAACTGCATTACTGTCAATCTCATTCCACTTGATATCATCAGTGATAACAGCGGGCCTTTCATCAATTGTTTCTAAGCACTTATTTTTTTCTTAAAATCCCATTTATTTTCATTTTTCACAATGTAAAATTACCTTCATTGAACTTCTCAACTTCGTATTTTGCTACTATTGCTTTTCACCATAGGCTCCTTTCTGTTAGGATCGGCTCCCACTGTTTCACATGAATAGTAACTATACGTATGAACAGTATCTGTATACATAAACAGTAACTGTATACATAAATAGTAAATATATATGTGAATAGTCACCTCCTTCAACCAGAAGCTATGATACCACTTGTTAGAAAATTGAAGGATGATGCAGGGTCGCAACTAAAGCGAAATTGAAAAAATAATGAAAATAAAAAATAAAACAAAATACAAGAGTTTACGTTATTCGACTTTTAGCCTACGTCCATGGGCAAAGATAAAAGATTCTTTTACTATTTAAAAATTGAGAATACAAGTATTGTAGTATTTTAACATTACAATCCAAAACTCCAATATACCAAATTCTCTTAAATCACTCAAAAATATATACAAAACTTTTGAAACTCTCTTTAAATTAAATGAAAAATGAATTGTTAAACTCACTATTTTATAAAGAGAGTTGAACAAGTGGACAATCTTAAAAAAGAGTGTCTACTATAACAAATTTACTGGCATCGTATGCCAATAAATTTATTATACAACTGACACACGGTGCCAACTATTGACAATATATACAAATAACAATATATCATATTTTTACATTTACATAAGTTTTTTTTTTTAATATTTAGGAATGAGTTTGACCCGACGCTTGACCCGACAACAGTATCTCGATTGCAGCACGAGGATTACATCCATGATCTACCTTCGACATGGCCACTAAAATAAAAACAAAATAATGAAAATTTAGCTGTCGTTTCACATGTTTATTTAAAAAACTTTTAACAAGTGAGTAAAAATTCTTAATCACGTTAGACTAATGATAATGTAAAAATAAACCAAGTAATAATAGGTATTCATTATATATCACCTTAAATTTTGTCTAATCACGCGTTGATTAAATTTTAATCATGAGTTTTTATTGGCAATATAATAAAAGCATTTAGAACATGAATATTAATTCACTAAATTTAAATAATTTTATATACAAATTATTTAAAATAAAATATAATTGGCACATATTGTTGGGTATTATATAATAAGGTAGGCCTACATATATCAATTAATTGTATATTATTGTATATCTATTTTGTTGTCCATTAAAAGTGATCAAATAAAGTTTATTTATTATTGGGCTTTAGGGCATCACGTATGGCATGGGCTTTAATGTGTAGAAACCCAGTTATTTTATTTTATTTTATTTTATGATGGGCCAAAATAAAATAAAATACTATAAATAATAGGTTGAGGTCCACAGTCTAAACCCTAACGTATTATTCATTCACATCCCATCAGTGAGTGACGAAAGTTTTTCTCTCATTAAAAAAAGGTTTAGACGTGAAATGCATCAACCCTAATTTTTCTGCATCTCCATGGATTTCGGTACGCTTTCGATTTTATTCTTTATTATGATTTAACATGAGATTCTGTCTATGGTGATTCTTTTACCAATTAAAAATTTTTATTCTAACAAGTGATATCAAAATCACCTCATATTGAATCGTTAAGACTAAATTATGAGATATAAATTATAATTATAATCAAAATTATAATTACATGCGTAATTTAAAAAAAAAAAAAACAGAAGAAGCAAATTCAATTCAATGTACGTATAGTGCGGTTTGCATTCATATAAAATATTATCTATATGCTTTAACTTATGTAAATTTGTAAAGAATTGAATTTGTCTTTTGTATGAATATCAGACGAATTGATTGCAATATATATATATATATATATATATATATATTATACATATTTGCTTTATACATAATCAAGAAGTTTAACTACTGCATGCATATGAGCCGAATTGATTGCAAAATTTGTCTTTTTGTTAATTGAATTGCTCTCTGGAATTTTTAACATGATTTTGAATTGTGTTATTGTTTGGATGGTTATGAATTCAATTGTATGCAATATATTGAAATAATCATTGCTGCCGATTCAATTCAATTCTGAATTTTTTTTTCAATGCGTTATTAAAATTTTATGCTTAATTTAATAAGATTTCTTACTAATTGTAGTGCATATCAAACAGTTAGTGTTTATAAATTTTGAGAATTTATTAAGTTAAATTTAAATGGCTCAAAAAGATTTTATCGGGTCCAAATTTTTATACTCAATATACTAGCCAAATCAAGTAAGTTAGGATGGACTTGAGCCCAATTTGAGTTTAAGTTATTGGATAAAATTTAGGGTTTAGATAATTAGGAAAGGTTAGGTTTGACCTGACTCAACCACTTCGATCCTTATCCATTTCGGTCCCATCCTAATTTTGACATGATTTGACTTTTGATTTTTGACCTTGACCATTTTATTTATTTTTTATTTTTTATTTCGTACAAACTAATATCCAATTTTTTTTTTAAAAAAAATTAATTAATTAATTAAATTAAATTAAAATATCACCAAAGTGACCTCTTTTATGTAAATTTATTTATTTTGAAATATGTGAGTATTATTAAAGAAAATAAATAATTGTGTTTAAATTTATGCGAAAAATGATCGGCCCAAAGAAAGATTATTTTTTGGCCAAATAATAAACACATGTGACAGTAAATATATGATAAATTTTGGCACTTTCTATGCATATAATATGTCGGTCCAAAGAAAGGCGTATTATTGGCAGGATCTATTATCAATGTTTATTGTCTAAGTTTCTTTTAGAGTACCGTTTACAAATTGTTATTTCTGTCCAAAAACTAAATAACAATGTTGTGTTTGGTATCTTATAATGGCCCAATTTATTATATCTTATGCCATGTGTTTATATGAATGCATGATTAAATGACATGGTTATTGATTGTGAGTTTTTTGTTTGTTCTATTCAGTAAATGCTTCTTTTATATCTGCCAACTTGAACAACATTCTAGTGCTTAACGACACTAACTTTAGGAAATGGAAGGAGCACATTACCATTGTGCTTGGGTGTATGGATCTAAACTATGCAGTCCGGATGGAAGAACCTCCCTCCCTTATTGATAGCAGTACTGCTGAACAAAAGGCACTTTATGAAAAATAGGAGCGTTCTAATCGCATGAGTCTGATGATTATGAAGCACTCTATTCTAGATGCCATCAGGGGCGCAGTGCCTAAGGAAGAAAATGCTAAAAATTTCCTGAGTCAAATAGCAGACCGATTCGCTGGTAATGAAAAGGTTGAAACAAGCATCATTTTGTCTAAGCTTGTTTCAATGTGGTATAAAGGCAAAGACAATATAAAGGAGTACATTATGAAAATGTCTAATCTTGTTACAAGATTAAGGGCACTAAAGTTAGAGTTGTCTGATGACATTCTCGTGCACCTAGTCTTGATCTCTCTTCCAGTACAATACAGTCCTTTTAAGATCAGTTATAATACTCAAAAAGAGAAATGGACTCTTAATGAGCTCATTGCTCAATGTGTGCAAGAGGAAGAGAGATTGAAACAAGAAAAGATAGAGAGTGCTCATTTAGCAACTTCTTCCAATGACAATACTGCCAACAAGAAAAGGAAATGGAATAATAAAGGAAAAAGAGCTGCAGACATTGGAACTTAACAGCTTAAGGTGCAAAAGAAACAGAATACTGAAATCTCTTGTTACTTTTGCAAGAAAGTTGGATATGTGAAGAATGATTGTTCTAAGTATGCAAAATGGCTTGACAAAAAAGGTAAACTTCTCAACTTTGTTTGTTCAGAAGTTAATTTGGCTTTAGTACCAAGTCACATTTGGTGGATAGATACGGGTGCAACAACTCACATAAGTGTGACTATGCAGGGTTGTCTAAGGAGCCGACCGCCAACTGATGCTGAAAGATTCATCTATGTGGGTGATGGCAATAAGGCTCCTGTTAAGGCAATTGGATTATTTAGATTACTATTAGAATCTAGTTATTATTTGGATTTATATGAGACATTTTATGTATCGTCATTTAGATGGAATTTAGTTTCTATTTCTTATTTGGACAAATTCGGTTACTCTTGTTCTTTTGAAAATAGAAAGTTTAGTCTCTTTTAGAATTCAAATATTATTGATATCGGTTCTTTAGTTGATAATTTATATCAATTGGATCTTCATGCCTCACAAATTAATGAAACCTTGCATGTAAGCAATTATGGTATAAAGCGCAAATTAATTAATGAGAATTCTTATATGTTATGGTATAAGCGTTTAGGCCACATTTTTAAACAAAGAATTTAAAGGCTTGTGTCAGAAAGAATTCTAAATTCCTTTGATTTTTCAGATTTTAAAATATGTATTGAATGCATTAAGGGAAAATAAACAAATATTAGAAAAATTGGTGCCAACAGGAGTTCAAACATCTTGGAATTAATTCATACTGATATTTATGGTCCATTCCCTACGGCTTCCTGGAATGGTCAACAATATTTCATTACTTTCATAGACGATTGTTCTCGTTATAGGTATCTATACTTGATTCATGAGAAGTCTCAATCATTGGATATTTTCAAAGCCTATAAAGCTGAAGTTGAAAATCAGCTTGGCAAAAAAATTAAAGCCATCAAATCTGACCGTGGTGGTGAGTTCTACGGTAGATATAATGGATCAAGTGAACAACGTCCAGGCCCTTTTGCGAGATATTTGCAAGAATGTGGCATCGTTCCTCAATACACTATGCCAGGGACTCCAAGTCAAAATGGTGTAGTTGAGAGACGAAATCGGACCCTAAAGGATATGGTTAGAAGTATGATAAATCATTCTTCTTTACCAGAATCTCTTTAGGGTGAAGCCTTAAAGAATGCAGTATATATCCTTAATCGAGTTCCAAGTAAAGTAGTAGCTAAAACCTCATATGAGTTATGGACTGGAAAGAAGCCTATTATTAGGCATTTGCATTTATGGGGTTGTCCAGCTGAGGCTAGGCTATACAAGCCTAATGAAAGAAAGTTAGACTCAAGAACAGTAAGCTACTACTTTGTTGGATACTCGAAAAGATCCAGGGGTTTCAAGTTTTATGATCCCTTGAGCAGATTCTTTTTTGAGATATGGAATGTTAAGTTTATTGAGGATGTTGAATATAATGGGAGTGCTAAACTCAGGAACATTGTCTTTGAAGAGAAATATGTAACTATTCTAAATATTGCAATTGATAATGACCAGGTAATTGCACCTGTCATTATGCTGGATGCAAATACAGATAATCAAGATGTTCCTGAGATACCTTCCACTAATATTGAAGAACCCACTCTTACTTATGTAGAGGAGCAACAACAACAACCTCAATTGGAAGTGCCATTAAGGAGATCCACCAGGGAGAGGAGATCAACAATTTCGAATGATTATGTCGTGTATCTCTAAGAACATGAGTTTGATATAAGACTGGAAGATGACCCAATAACTTTTAGTCAAGTCAAACAAAGTGTGAACTCCTAGAAATGGATAAATGCCATGAAAGATGAGATGAAATCAATGCAAGACAATGACGTTTGGGATCTTGTCGAATTGCCTAAAGGAGCGAAACCAATTGGTTGTAAATGAATTTTCAAAACCAAACGGGATTCGAAAGGCAATGTCGAAAGATATAAGGTACGTCTAGTCGTAAAAGGTTTCACTCAAAAGGAAGGCATTGATTATAAAGAGACTTTCTCTCCAGTTTCATCGAAAGACTCTTTTAAAGTTATTATGGCACTTATAGCTCATTATGATTTAGAGCTACATCAGATGGACGTAAAGACTGTATTTATCAATGGCGACATTGAAGAAACCATATACATGTTACAACCAGATAACTTTGAATCCAAAGATTCAAAACATTTGGTGTGCAAATTAAAGAAGTCCATCTATGGTTTAAAGCAAGCATCCCGTCAATAGTATCAAAAATTTGATCAAGTGATTACCTCTTTTGGTTTTAAGGAAAACACTATTGATCAATGCATTTATCACAAGATCAGTGGGAGCAAATTTATTCTTCTTATCTTATATGTGGATGACATTCTACTAGCAAGTAGCGATATAGGATTGTTGCATGAAACCAAGATATTTCTTTCAAATAAATTTGAAATGAAAGATCTTAGGAATGCCTCTTTTGTGTTGGGCATACAAATTCACCGAGATCGATCTCGTGGGATACTTGGCTTATCACAAAAGGCATATATCGATAAAGTGCTTAGTAGATTTGACATGAAGAATTGTGCATCAGGAGACACACCCATTACTAAAGGTGATAGATTTAGTCTGCTTCAATGCCCAAGAAATGAGATTGAAAAGAAAGAGATGGAGAATATCCCTTATGCCTCGGCAGTAGGGAGTCTCATGTATGCTCAAGTTTGTACGCGTCCGGATATTGCGTATGTAGTTGGCATGCTTGGCAGATATCTAAGTAACCCAGGAATGGATCACTGGAGAGCCGTTAAAAGGGTTATGCAGTATCTACAGAGAACAAAAGATTATATGCTCACATATAAGAGGTCAGATCATTTAGAGATCATTGGGTATTCAGACTCCGATTTTGCTGGTTGTCTCGATAGCAGAAGATCCACTTCATGTTATGTCTTCCTATTGGCTGGGAGAGCTGTGTCATAGAAGAGTGTCAAACAGACACTCGTAACTTCATCCACCATGGAAGCAGAATTTGTAGCTTGCTATGACGCATCAAATCAAGCAATATGACTGCGAAATTTTATCACTGGGCTACAAATTGTCAATGGCATTGAGAGACCATTGAGAATAAATTGTGATAATAAAGCCGCAGAGTTATATTCTAAGAACAACAGAAGCTCGTCAAAATCAAAGCACATTGACATCAAGTTTCTTGTTGTTAAAGAGAGAGTTCAGAGTCTTCAAGTGTGTATTGAACATATCGGTACAAACTTAATGATCGCGGATCCACTTACTAAGGTTGTACCACCTAAGGTATTTCATGAGCATGTGACTCGTATGGGTGTGGTTTATCCTGATGATATGCTTCTATAGTGGGAGTTTATTTTTTGATGTTCAATTACAATTAACATATTTTCTGATCAAACTAAAGTATTACATTTTTTATTTATTTATTGAAAACTCTAAAATAAAGTTATATTCTTTCAATTGCAGTTTTGCATAAAGTTTTGAAAGTATATTGTTGAACTCTTATGAGTTGTAAAGTAGGACCAGTTGGAAATAGACATGTTAAGGGATCACGTTGCATGAAATTTTTATACTACACATCCATGCTTAATCTATGTTATTGATTATATTGATGTACGTGACCATTGATAGGTCTAGTTATTGTTGAACTCTTATGAGTTGTAAAGTAGGACCAGTTGGAAATAGACATGTTAAGGGATCACGTTGCATGAAATTTTCATACTACACATCCATGCTTGATCTATGTCATTGATTATATTGATGTACGTGACCATTGATAGGTCTAGTTATAAGAAAGATAACGAAGACCGCTTTGATCCTATATTAGTATAATTGATGGACCAGATTGTTTAGAGATGTCTTTTACTAAGATAGCAAATATTGAGCTCATAAAGTTATTTGGTAATGTATAATTGTAAAATGACATATGTGGCCCAAGTGGGAGATTGTTGGGTATTATATAATAAGGTGGGCCTACATATATCAATTAATTGTACATTATTGTCTATCTATTTTGTTGCCCATTAAAAGTGATCAAATAAAGTTTATTTATTATTGGGCTTTTAGGGCATCATGTATGGCATGGGCTTTAATGTGTAGAGACCCAGTTATTTTATTTTATTTTATGATGGGTCAAAATAAAATAAAATACTATAAATAATAGGTTGAGGTCCCCAGTCTAAACCCTAACGTATTATTCATTCACATCTCATCAGTGAGTGACAACAGTTTTTCTCTCATTAAAAAAAAGTTTAGACGTGAAAGGCATCAATCCTAATTTTTCTGCGTTTCCATGAATTCAGGTACACTTTCGATTTTATTATTCTTGATGATTTAATATGAGATTTTGTCTATGATGATTCTTTCACCAATTAAAAATTTTTATTCTAACACATTATTCCAAGTGTATTTAAAATGGTAAATGTGCTCTTTCCATAAAAGAATATTTGTTTGTAGAAATTGTTGCTTTGAGCTGGCAATTAAATCTCTTACAAGATTTCGTAATATCAAGTTTATGCATACATGTAATCTTCTTCTTTATATAGGTGATGATCCCACTTGTTGATTGACAAAACAGTGTGTTTAACCCGGCAAATCTCTTCCATATATATATATATATATATGTTTGCTCAGATAATATTTGACGTCTAAGTTTATGTCTTCTTCCTTTGTGAGAAAGTTGGTGAGAATTCCACGAATTGATTTATTGCCATTGAGACATTGTTTTTCCATTGGATTGCTCATGTGGTTCAGTATTTTTGCTAATGTTGTTGTCCTTAATTTTTTAAGTACTATTATTCACTTTTTAGGTTGGGTTAAGCATTTTCGGTTGTGGGCCGAATTGATATTAACCTGAATCAATTAGTTTTCTTGAAAGTGAAATTAATCAGTTCTTAGACGAGGGCCCAAATTGAACAAGTTTCGTTCAGTTTTTAAATTTTATTTATTTTAATCTTTTAAAAAAAAAAATTTGAACCGAATCTAACTTAACCAATTGATTCTTAAAAATAAACAAATCTTAAATTTGAAGTTAAATAAAACCAAACTGATTCAATTCTATTAGATTCAGTTCACTCATGCCCAGCTCTACTTTAAAGGAGGTAATTGATCTCTTTTAGCTAGTAAAATAATACTAAAAGAGGATGTTGATATTTATTAAAAAAACCAAGTAAAAAAATTATCCAACTAATAAAAATACAAAACATAATAATAATTAAATGATGTTCATTGGAATTTCCAAATTTTGTTATATTTGTTGGAACATTGAGGACTTAAATGAAAAATACAGTATTATTCGGGCCACAATTATGCGGGGATTATTTTGCGGTTAAACCAGCAGCTGTGTCAATCCTTGAATATGTGCATATATACTTAAATTTATTTATTTTTATGTGGTGATAGTTTTTTCTTTTTAGTTACGTAGATGGAATTAGTAACTCATTTTCAAAATCAGAAATTACTAATATTTAATTCTCTATCATTATTACGAAACTCCATTAATTTAAACTTACAGACGATTAGAATTTAAATTCACAAAAAAGAAAATACATTTAATTAAAGATTTATAACCCAGTTATACATATTTAAGTGATTAATTCGGTCCGGTCTTCTTCATGGCTTGTTTCCTAATACATCCTCAATTAATCGTTGATATGCAGCAAATGAAGATCCACCGTTCATTAAAGCCGATCTGGCCTTCTCGCTCGCCTCCTTGACTCTCCTACTGACTTCACTATCACCGTCCATCACACGTCCTACGGCTCTCGCTATCTCATCCGCCAACACAAGTTCATCAGTACCCCTTTTGTAGTCCAATTTCATCTCCACGGCCAATCCCAAATCCTTCACCATTTGGAAGGCGTTGATCTGCTGCTCCGCATATATTGGCCACGTGACAATCGGCACTCCAAACCACAAGCTCTCCAAGATCGAGTTCCATCCGCAATGTGACAAAAACCGTCCGACTGAACTGTGGGCCAGTATCTCCTTTTGTGGGGCCCATCCGCAAACGATTCCTTTGCCCTTCGTTCTCTCTAGGAATCCATGTGGCAAGATCTCATCCGCACACGTGTAATCGCTCGGCACTGCAAATGTACCCTGCGGTGGTGGCTTCCGTAGGGACCACAAGAACCGACGCCCACTTTGCTCGAGCCCGACTGCAATTTCTTTCACTTGCGCGTCGTTGAAGCTCCCCAATCCGATGCTTCCGAAGCACAAGAAGACAACCGACGACAGAGGCTGATCATCAAGCCATCTCATGATTTCATCTCGCTGGGTCCCATGACCTTCCGCCTGTTGAATCTCACCCGCTAGATCAATCACGGGTCCCACAGTGTAAACAGATGGAACACGATCTAACAAAGAGTTAACCGCATGGGATTCCAACTCCGCGTACGTGTTTATGAAAATACCCTTCATCTCCTTCGACCTTCTTCCCAAGTTCTCAAACGTAGCATATCCGCCATGCTTGTTGAAGCAGAAGGAAGGTAAAACCCGGGTCGGAACAGGGTTGATATAAGCAGAAACATCAATGACCGAATCAATATCCGATTCTTCGAACTCCTTACCCCGAGTTGAGAGATACAGAGCGAGACCTAAAAAACCTGCACTCGAAGTGACGAACAAATAAGAAGGAACCCCGAGTTCGTTTCCTACATCGACCATGGACATGCTAAACATGTCTAGCACCAACGCGGCGAGCGGGACCGAGTTAGAAGAGAGTACGTGTTCGACAATGGTGTCCTTGACGTGAGATTTGTGAGCCTCTATAAAATCTGTCATAAACTTTTCTGGGGATTTTGGATACTCTGATAAAGGAGGAGGGTTTACAGGAGGAAGGTGGATGAGTCTTATTCGGGTATTGGTGGGGGCAAGTGATTTGGTGTCGTCCGCGGCGGAGTCGGCAGCGGGTAGTTTGATGACAAGAATGGTGATGGAGAAGCCATCTTCATGAGCCAATAAGCGATTGGCGAACTCGAGGATGGGTATAAGATGGCCCAATCTCGGTGATGGAATGAACACTAACTCGGCTAATTTCTTCATTATTTTCTGCAAACTGTGGATCGATTATAACGCATATGCACGCAGGGCAACCTGAGCAATAAGTGTATTGAGTTTCTGAGTGTGCAATTGGAAATTAGCAACGCATCCATCCTTTTGATCGATCAAAAATGAAGGTGGACCCCAATTGGATGATGATGATAGTCAATAAAGAGATAATGACTCTGCCAATAATGCTGATTGCCACCGTCAAAGGTAGAATTTTCTTTTCCTAATTTGTTACTATATCACGACTCCATCGAGTGGTTGTGTCTTATATGTAAAAAGAGTTAGTTCTACGTTGCATTCATATTCTTTGAAACTTTTGTTAATATTTTAAAGGCAGAGATTAGTTTTTTGTTTTTTTTTTGGGTGGGAAATTGGCCCGTGCAAGCTTCCAGAGATGCCGTTGGTCTCGGCCGAGATTTATTGATCTTTGTTGATTCTTCGTTGGAATTTAAATTTATATGAATATAAATTAAAATTTATCATATTAAATTATTAGGACGAACGTTAACAAAAATATATTTAAAAAATTTATAATAATTAAAATTTAAATATTAATAATTTTATATAAGAATTAAGAGTATAATTATATTTTACAGTCAAATTTATGTAGATTTAATAAATTTTTATTTATGTGATGAAAAAATAGGAAAAAAATTTTACGTGAATTGATTTGATTTGGGATCATAACTCTAAAAAAATGTATTTATATATTAAGTTAAATTATAATTTTATCACTCATAATCCAATTAGTATTAAATTTCTACACACAACAAGCTCATATTAAATTAGATGTCTCTGGAGCCCAATAAAATATAACCTAAATAGATCACTTAAATTGGCCCTTATTTAAAATAACCCATAATATATAATTATTGTCAATATGTGAGCCCACATAAAAAAAATAATAAAATCTAGCAATCTCCCACTTGGGTCACATATGTCATCTTAAAATAATTATACATCATAAACCTTAGTGCGCACAATAAATGCTATCTTATCTTGAAATATCTCCTTAGATACAATCTGGTCCATTAATTATATCAATATGAGATCAAAGCGACCTTCATTGCATATATTCGCAACTAGACCCACTAATGGTCACTATACTAACATAATTAATGATATAGATCAAATATAGATGTGTAGCATGAAAATTACATAAAATGTAATTTTACACATGTCTATTTTCAACTGGTCCTACTTTATAACCCCAATGAGTTAAATACTTTCTAAACTTTATACAAAATCGCAATAAAAAGTACCAAACACTTTCTAAACTTTATACAAAATTGCAGTAGAAAATGCAACCTTATTTCAAAAATTCAATAAACCATCAAACTTAATGCAAAATCGCAATAGAAAGTACCAAACACTTTCTAAACTTTATGCAAAACTGTAGTAGAAAATGTAACCTTATTTCAGAGTTTCAACAAAGCATCAAACTTTATTCTATAGAAAATAAACCATAAGCATGTCTTTTAACCAAATGAACATCAAATGACAAACTCCCACTATTCATGCACATCGTTAAACAATACAACACCCATATGAGTAACATGCTCATGAAACACCTTGGGCAATAACCCTCTAATGAGTGGATCCACAATTATGAAGTTTGTACTAATATGCTCTATTGACATTTGTTAACTCTGAACTCTTTCTTTAATAACTAGAAACTTGAAGTCAATATGTTTATACTTCGAAGAGCTTCTGTTATTATAGGAATACATCATTGCGGCTTTATTATCACAATAAATTTTTTTAATGATTTTTTTAATACCATTGATAATACACAGCCCTGTGATAAAGTTCCACAGTCATATCCCATTATTTGATGCCTTAAAATAAGTTATAAACTTGGCCATTATAATGAAAGAAATTATGAGTGTTTGCTTAGCACTCTTCTAGAAATAGCTCATTGGGCCACAATATATTTATATAACTTGATGTGGATCTTCTTATTTTTTAGGCATCTAGCAAAATTAAAGTTGGAATACCTCATGAGTATGTAATCTTTTATTCTTTGTAAATATCACATAACCTTTTTGGATGCTTTCCAATAATCCACTCTAAGGTTACTTAAATATCTGCCTAATATTTTAATAATGTATGCAATATCTGGACACATACATACTTGAGCATACATAAGACTCCCTACTGCAGATGCACAAGAGAATTTCTATATCTCTTTATATTAAATCTCATTATTAGGGCACTGACTGAGACTTAACTTATCACCCTTAGCAATGGGCGTATCTTCTAGAGCACAGTCATTTATATTATAGCTGCTAAGCATATTATCGATATAGTTTTTTTTTTTTGCTAGCAGTATGTCATTGACATATAAAACTAGGAAGATAAACTTACTCCCACTAAATTTGTGATAAATGCATTCATCAAATGCATTTTTCTTAACACTAAGTGAGGTAATCACTTGATGAAAATTAAGTTACTATTGACGAGATGCTTACTTAAGACCATAGATGAAATTCTTTAATTTGTAGGCCACATTCGTTTGGTATCTAGACAAAAAATTTTCTAGCTGCACCATATATATAATTTCCTCAATATCACTATTCAAAAATACAGTATTTACGTTCATTTGATGTAACTCTAAATTAAAATGAGCTACAAGTGCCATGATGATTTTAAAAGAGTCTTTTGTTGACACTGGAGAGAAAGTCTCTTAATAATCAATGCCTTTCTTTTGAGTAAAACACTTGGTAACGAGACGTATTTATATCTTTCGATGTTGCCTTTTGAATCCCTTTTGGTTTTAAATATCCATTTGCAACTAATGAGTTTCGCACCTTTAGGTAACTCTTCAATATTTCAAACGTTGTTGTCTTTCATTAATTTCATCTCATCCTTTATGGCCTTAATTTACTTATGAGAATTAAAATTTTATTTGGCTTAACTAAAATTGATTGAATCATTTCTCAGTTTTATATTAAACTCATGTTCTTAGACATAAATGGTAAAAGCATCTGAAATTGCACTTCTCCTTTTTTTAGTAGATATTCTCAAGGCACTTGTTCTTGAGGTTGTTGAAGTTGCTCTTGATAAACATGAGCAAATTCTTTATTTTGGATTAAGAGCTCTTGTATTTCTGAATCTACTTATTGAATAATATCAAAAAATGAGTCTCATCATTTTTAATAACAGTTGTAAGAAGATAAATAAATTCATCTTCAAAGACAATATCTCTAATATATCTTACCTCACTCCAAACTCAACATCCTCAAGAAATTTATCATTCCTATCTCGAAAAAGGATTTACTTGATGGATTATAAAACTTGAAACCCCTTAATCTTTCAAAATACCTATAAAAAAATTTACAATTAATTGTTCTCGAGTATAGTTTCCTTTTATTAAGCCTGTATGGCCTAACCATAACTGGATAATCCCAGATATGTAAATACCCAATACTAAGCTTTTTACTAGTCCAAAACTTGTACGGGATTTTAAATACTACTTTACTTGGAACTCTATTAAGGATATAAACTGCAATCTTTAGTGCTTCTCCCTAAAGTGATTCAAGTGAAGAAGAATGGTTAATTATGTTTCTCACCATTCTTTAAGTATTCAATTTCGTCTCTTAGTAATACCATTCATGCTTGGTTTCCCGGACATTGTGTATTATAGGACAATGTCACACTCGTCTAGGAATTTAGCAAAAAAAAGGTAATGGACATTGTTCATTTGATCTATCGTATTTTCTATAGTATTCACCACCATGGTCAGATTTGACAATTTTAATTTTCTTACCAAGTTAATTTTCAACTTCATTTTTGAAAATATTAAACATGTCCAAAATTGGGACTTCTCATAAATCAATTAAAGCTACCAAAAATAAAAATAGCCATCAATGAACATAATAAAATGCTATTAGCCATTCCAAGAAGTCATAGGGAATGGTCCATAAATATAAGTATTTATTAGTTTTAAGACGTTATTACTCCTATTAGCACCTAATTTTCTTTTGTTTGTTTGTTTTCCTTTAATACATTCAATACAGATTTTAAAATATGTTGAATTAAGAGAATCAAAAATTTCATCTAACACAAGTCTTTCTATTCTCTGTTTAAAGATATGTCTTAAATGCTTGTGCCATAATATAAAAAAATTCTCATTAGTTAATTTTCACTTTGTACCACGTTTATTAACATGCAATGATTCATTAAAATAGGCATGAGTATCTATTTTGTAAGGATTATCAATTAAAGAGCTAGCACCAATAAGATTTGAATTTTGAAAAAGACTAACTTATTATTTCTGAAAGAACAAAAATATCCTGATTTGTCCAAATTAGAAACAGTAAATATGTTATGTCTAAATGACAGTATATAATAAGTCTCATCTAAATTCATATAATATTTAGTTTTTAATTATAATCTAAATAATCTTATGGCCTTTACAAGAGCTGCATTGTCATTTCTCACTTACATGCATATTTCAGCATCAATTGAAAACTGACTCCTAAGACAACTTTGTATAGACACACATATGTTAGTAGTTGGACTTGTATCTACCCTCCAAGTGTGTTTAGGTACAAAAGATAAATTAACTTCTAAACAAATAAAGTTGAGAAGTGTACATTTCTTAACATGCTATTTGGCGTACTTGGGACAAATTTTTTTCACATAACTATCCTTTTTTTGCAAAAGAAACAAGTCATGACTGGATCTTATTTCTTTTACACTTTATTATGTAAAGTCCCCATTACAATTTTTTCTGTTTTATTCCTTTTTTTTTACTAATTACTAATCTTATTTTGAGAAATATTTGCTAAGTGAGTACTTTCAGTATTTTCTCACTTCAATTTATCTTCTTATTGCACACAATATAAAATGAGTTCATTAAGAGTCCATTTAACCTTTTGGGTGTCATAACTTACTTTAAATTAACTATAGTGTGCAAAAAGAGATATCAAAACTCGATGCACAAACAAGTCATTAGACAGCTCTAACTTTAGTGCCTTTAGTTATAAAGCGAGATTAAATATTTTATGATGTACTACTTAAACTACCTTTGCCATTATACCTTATTAAAACATAGTTAGGTAGTAGCGTACTTGTTTCAGCCTTATATTTTTGGCAAAACGTTGTTCAATTTCTTCAATCAATTTTTTAGCATTTTGTTTCTCAGGAATAGTGCCTTAAACTTATACATAATAAAACAACAAGCTCACAATCATATCATTATTTTAAGCATATACATGTATGACATAAATAATCATATAAAGGTGAGTCTCATCACGAGATACCTAGCGCAATATTGATATTTAGTCTTTGGACAGAAATGTCAACTGTAAGTGGTACTCTCAATGCAGTAATCAAATCTTGATAATAAATCTTGCCAACAATAAGCTTTTCTTTGAATCGACTTATTACATGCATACAAAACTTGATGATTATCACACATTTATTACCACAAATATGCCTATTATTTGGCCAAAAAATAATTTTCATTTGAGCCGATTATTTTTTGCATAAATAATAAACGTATTCATCTTAATGTTCCAAAATAAAAAAATCAATACAATAGAGGTTACTTTGGTAATATGTTATTTCAATTAATTTATTTCGAAATATAAGACAAGTAATGCAAAAAAAAGTAACCAAGTACCTATAAATAGAAAATTAAGTTTTTCTTATGCATTGGAGTAGAGCATGGTGCCAACACCACTGTGATTACAATGCTGCTAATGGTTCAAAATAGAGTCAATGATTATCAGGTCAAATTCAAATGGGTTAAATTTTAGCTTAAATTTCCAGAATTGAGTCGGGTAGACACAATTCTCCCAACTATAACTGAAAACCCCTAAATTTTGACCCAAAATTTACTAATTTTGGATTTGTAAATAGCTAAAGATGGACCACAAATAAATTTGGGTCATTATTAACACTAATTTGCAAAAGTCTCAGTTTTTAGGATAATTCATAATTATTTAAAGTTAGAGGAGGCTGAACGAGAAAAGTCGATCCCATTAGGACTTATTTGAAAATATTGTTAATATTTATGACCAAACTGTAATTATAAAAAATATAAGAGGTTGTATGAAAATTGCCATTACTGTTAGGGCCTATTTGAAATTTTTTTAAACTTTTATAATTAAAATATAATTAACAAATAATAAGATGGGTCTATTTAATGTGTACCAAACAAGAAACCCTAGGCCATACTTTCCCTTTTTTTTTTATATTTAAAATTATTAAATAAAAAATCAAATGAAAGCCAAATTTTAATATTTTTTATTCTTAATTCTTCAAATCAATGACCTTTAATTATATTTGAACTTAAAATCACAATGAAAAATATAAACTTAATATTTGTTCCTCAACAAAATTATAAAAAATACATACATATAATATCTTTAGCCTAAATAACCATATGAGAAAGATAATCAAAATATGAATATATAAATATATATATATTAATAATCCTAATAATTTAACATAAGTTTTATTCTGATGCCACTTGTTAAATATAACTCTATATTGGATTCATATCCATATGAATATAACCTAAGATCTATTATGTTAAATTATCCGGATGAATGTTGAAAAAACAAACATACTTGAAGAATTCATGGTGATTAGAACTTGAAGATTAGTAGCCTTGAATAAGAACTAAGAGTATAATGACATTCCACAGTCAAATTTATGTAGGCTTAATGAATTTCTCTTTCTGTGATGAAAAAAAAGGAGAAAAACTCTACGTGAATTGATTTGATTTAGAGACCACAATCTTAAAAAAAATATTTTTATACTAGGTTAAATTATGACTCCATCACTTATAATTCAACTAGTATTATATTTCTACACATAACAGGCTCATATTAAATTAGATGTCTCTAGAGCCCAATAAAATATAATTCAAATAAATCACTTAAATTGACCCTTATTTAAGATAACACATAATATATAATTATTGTCAATATATAAGGCCACATAAAAAAAAAATAATAAAACCTAACATGCCTTCCTTTAGTAAGTTTTTAAAATATGTTGTTGTTGTCAAATACTACTAGAAAAAATACCACTGCCTTCCGAGCAAATACTACTCACCAGCAGTCAAAACTCTAACTCTAGATTCAATGGAAAGTAAATCTCAATGGTGTCCAAGCCTGTCCACCGCCACTTGAGTTTTTTTGGGTTATCTTTTAATGTTAACGAATAGTTAAGAATTTGAATGAATTTATTGTTGTAAAAAAAATAGAGGATGTAATAAATTATACAGCGGTGTATTTGCATTTGTCCCACCTATTTGTTAGTAGATTTTGTCTTTATTGTATGGATGTAGCTTTTGCGTCTTTTTATAAGGATGAAATTTTTTATCTTTAATAAGGATAGCAATTTTTGGTAGCATGAAAAATCTATCGAGTTTGATTTATACCTTTTTCTAATAGAGAATATTTAAGTTTGAACCTATATTAGTGGGTGAATATATTGTGTTATCTTAATAATTGTACATCAATAGGTATGTAAAATTTTAATTTTAATCAATGAAAAAATATCATTTCAAAAAAAATATATTGTAAGAGATCAAATGTTTAAATTAAAAATTAAAAGGGCAAAAGCATAAAAAAAATATATAATTTAAAGGACTGCATAAAAAAAATTTCTTATTTATTTAGAAAATTTTGTGAGACTGGAGGGCCACATAGTTTCGTTTTGATTATAAGTTATAAATACTTTATATATATTTTTTATAATACATTTAAATATTATAACTGAACTTAATAAAAAAAATACTAAGAAAAGCCTACTTATGGTGAATATATATATATATATATATATATATATATATTTGTTGCCATTAGAAAAAAAATAGAAGTCCCACTCTTATTAACACACGGACCGAAAGAAAGTGGAGCAAAAGGCATGATCCAATAATAGGGATCGAAAGTGGAGCAAAAAACATGTTCTAGAAATATTGGTATATTTCATAAGTTAAGAATAATAATAATTTTTTTATTGTTAATTAAATGTTTTTTATTCACCCCTTTTTATCTCTTCTAAAAGAGATTAATAAAAAGAGTTGAGATATTAAAAATTATAGTTGTTTTGAATTTTTCTCACTATTTCAAAAAAAAAATTAAAGTTAAAAGTAGTAAAAAATGAGATCACTAAATTGCTAATATAAAATAAATAATTATTTTATATTTAACTAAATTTTTTATGAAAATGGAACAAATTCAAATTTCACTTCTTATTTTTTTATTATAATAATTTATGTATATATAGCAAGACTAAATAATTATATCAAATTAAGTTTGATAAAAATTATAGGTCTGCCCATATCTTTCTCTAGTAAAATAAGAACAGTGTATTTAATATATTAAACAAATTAAAATATGTAATACATAATAATACAATTTGAAAAGTCAACAAAGAACTTAGAATACATACTAAAAAAATATCAAAAGTAAGTGCTGCTTCAAATATTTTAAAGAAAAAGCTACCAGTCTAGCTTGAGGAAGCCTACCTCATTCACAACTAGACTTGTTCATAAGCATGCTTCAAGAGTGAGTTCTTAATCTTATTAGTGTAATGAGATAATGTAATGTGCATTTTTGCTGCGTTGCATGTATGACATATTTTTTATTTATAATAATATATACATTCACTTATAGCACGATATATGCATATAGCACCATCAGTTATCATCAAGGTCCTGGAAGTTCTGGATCTCAGAATATTGAAAATAAGATGGCTTATATAGTTGAACTAGATGAGTTAGGTGACAATAGTTGGTATAATTCACAACAATTTGAGTCTCAACCTGATCAGAATTGGTATCTTGACTTTGGAGCTACTTACCACTTGACTTATGATGCAAATAATCTCAGTACCAAAACACTTTTCACGGGTAAATATAAGCTAGTTATTGGTAATGGTTATAGTTTAAAAATTCTTCATATTGGTAGTTCTGCCTTTAAATCTGGTAACGTGTCTATTATACTCAAAAACCTTTTACATGTTCCTAAAATCACCAAAAATCTTATAAATATATCAAAATTGATTGCTGATAATAACATATTTGTTGAATTTCACGATAAAACATGTTTCATAAAGGACAAGAGGATGGAATCAGTTTTGCTAAAGGGCATTGCTGTGAAAGGGCTATATATAGTACTGCTATGCTCATCTCAAACATCAAATGGTCAAAGTACGTCACCTATGTCTATGTTATCATATCTTTCTCCAAAAGCACTTTGTTATTCAGATAAGGATTAGGTTTGTGCTTCTGATTCAATTTCAGTTATAATGTAGGTCAAGTTCTAAGCTTTTGTTTACAAATGTCTGTGTTTCTTACCAATACACAAGATCATCAAATGTCAAATACTATTAAGTAAAGTTGGAAAATGGTACCGTTCGCGAGATGTATGTAGTCTTTAAAGTTTGTAATTTGAAGTTTATGAAATACAAAAGATAAGGTAATTTGTTATTTGAAGCTTATGCTGGATATATTCATTTTCATAGCATGAAAAATTTATATATCAAAATCTATCAAATATATATATATAACTAAATATGTATATATATTTCTTTATGTTCTAATATAACATCATTTGAGGTATAAATACTAAATTAATTCAAAATAAAATAACAATACATAATATCTACTTATAATTCACACCAAATATTGTAGAAATACTTAATAATAAATAATTTTAAAAAAAGTAATTTTACTTTTTGCAAAGAGGTGAGAGAATTCTAAGGATTAGGGGTGATAAACCCATAAGGACCCACTCCAAATAAGAAGTAATTTAGTTATATTTTAAGTATTTTTTAGGTATGATGTAGTTTTGTTTATAATAATATAAACCCAAATTAAATTTGGGTTGGGTTTGAAGATAATTTAATTTCTCCAAACCCACTCTAAATACTCAATTTAAAAAATAAAAAAAATAAGTGTAAAAAAAAATGTTGATCCCATTATTAAATGAGCCTCGTTATTTTGCGCCATTGTATATTTTTATTAAAGCCCACTTTAAAACAACAAACTTATACCATCTATTTGAATGGATTTCAGCCCAAGTTAGAATTGAATTACACTAAATAACTTGATTCGCTGACTCATAAACCCTAAAATAAGGTTGTGTAAGATATGACGAAGCGAAAAAAGATTAGAATTATTATTTTATTTGAATGTGAATTGGATTAATTATGATTTTGCATGAAAAATAATTTTTTTATGTGAGTGGATGAATCTTACTTAAATCCTTATTATTTTTTGCATTATGAATTACAAACTTCCCTTTGCTTTTAATCACTGACAATGGAAACAATTCAACAACGTTCAGTTTAAGCTTTCTTTAAAATGGGCTTAGAACATCGCCTCACTTCTGTAGCTCACCCGTAGGCCAATGGCCAAGTTAGGTAACTAAAAGGACAATCTTGGAGATTTGCCACTAATTTAACTTGGATTAATTATGTTATATGTGTTCATGCATATTTGGAGTATAATTTGGATGCATGCATTATAAATATAGTTGATTTATTCAATGTTGATAATTCAGTATTAATCAATGAGTTTTGCGCAATTGAGCATAACATGCTACTTGTCTTTGAAGCACTCTCTTTCTTAAGAAATTATTTACTTGATCGTCAAAGCATTTTTTTTCTTGCAAGAGAACAGTGCTTATTTATAGATTCAATAAGTTCTCAAGGACAAAGAGGTAATTTTACAAGGTTCCAACCTCTAGGAGCTTTCAACAACTAAAATAAATAATATATATGTTGAATTAGTAATTTAAAATATGGATAAGTTTTATTTTTTTGAATATTAACCAATAAAAATGTGTCACAGAGCCAAGTTTGGACTGGATGGATACCAGAGAATAGGGGACTTGCCTATGTTTGGGCATTAAAGTGCTGGTTGGATGGATAAGTGCTATAGTGCCTAAGTTAGAACCTCTAGCGCTGCGGCGCTGAAATCAATGTTTCTAGCATTTCAACACTAGGTTAAATTTTTGCCAACGTCGCAGTTCTAAGTATTGGTCGCTGCGATGCTAGCAAGTTTTTTATATAAACCTCCCTTCATTTTAAGGTTTAGAGTGAGCCAATAAGAGCCAAATTGAGAGAGAAAAAAGAGGTAGGTAAGAGAAACTCAAAGTGAGTTAGATCTAGAGCTATGTAATAGACATTTTAGGCTTTAAATTACTATTATGTAATCCTTAGAGTATTTCTTATAATCAAAGATCAATAAAAAAGATTTGAAACCTGATTCACTATAGATGTAAGCACATTGCAGGACCATGTATATCTGTGCGTTCTGGTGAATCTGCTTTTTGTATTCTTTATTATTTACTTAGTGTTTGATCTTTTCTAATTCTTGGTATACTTCAAATCATGTTGTATCAGTGTTGGATGTTGTTTGTTTAGTGGGTCTCTTGTTACCGTTATACTCTAAAAAAATTAGCATCAGAGCTTAGATTGTTACTAAAAAAAAAAGTATTAGAGCTAATTAAATTGTTTGTTACTAATAATGGCATCCTACAAGTATGAAGTGGAAAATTTTAATATTTAATATTATGACTTTATCAGTGAGTCAAGGGCTTGTCTTGAAGAGATTTATGTTGATATGAATAGGCCTGAGACATCTAGAATTGACCTAGATAGTAAAACCATTCAAAAGAGGGCTTATAATACAATAGTTTTATCTTTGAATGATAAAGTATTGAGGGAGGCTGTTGGTGAGAAGACTATAATTGGTCTTTGGAAGAAACTTGATGATTTGTACATGAAAAAGTCCTTAATGAATCGTTTTTATATTAAAAAAAAGTTGTATCAATTATTTATGGATGATGGCATTTAATTAAAGACCGCATTAATACATTCAACAATCTTATCATTAATCTTGAGACAATCGATGTTAAGATTGATGATAAAGAGAATCTTGTTGAGTTCTCTATCTTTAAGTTATGAGTACGTTGTAAATATACTATCGTATGACAGAGAATCTTTAACAATGATAGATGTTAAATACTTGTTAAATTTAAAACAATTGAAAAAGGGATCAAAGCTTACAAAATTTGTAGCTATGTTGACAATAAGGAGAAAGGTTGGGTATAAAGATGGATTGCAGAAGAGTAGTTTAAGATCAAAATTAATGGGAAAATCTAAAAAGTGTTTCTTTTGCAGGAAAGAATGACACTTCATAAAAGATTGTTCAAAGAGAAGAGCTAAGTTGGAAGATAAGAAATCAATGAAAATTGATGTTGTAATAGCTTATGAGGAAGACTGTGAGATTGTAGAAGCATTAGTAGCATCGAAGTTTGTATATCAAGAAGAAGTTATATCAATTATCTATGAGAGAGCACTTTGATTAAAGACCACATAGATACATTCAACAAGATTATCATTGATCATAAGATAATTGATGTTAAGATTGATGATAAAGACAAGCCAATTATCTTATTGAGTTATATATCTTTAAGTCATGAGCACTTTATAGATACACTCTTGTATAACAAAGAGTCTTTAATGATGACATACTTTAAAGCCTTATTAAAGTCAAAAGAATTGAAAAAAATATTAGAGCTTACAAATTCTACAATCGTGTTTATAGCAAGGGGAAAGCCTAAGTGTAAAGATGGATTGCAGAAGAGTAGTTTGGGATCAGAATCAAAAGGAAAATCCAAGAAGTATTTCTTTTACACGAAAAAATAGCACTTCATAAGAGATTGTCCAGAGAGAAGAGCTAAGTTGAAGGAAAAGAAATCAATAGAAACCGATGCTACAATAACCTATAAAGAAAACTATGAGATTGCAAAGGCATAATATTATTGAATAGAAAGAAAGTATGTGAATGGGCTCTTGACTCTAACTATACTTTTCACATGTGTCATGACAAATCTTTATTTACCAATTATCGTTCTATTAGTGGTTGTGAAATGTTAATGGATAGTGATATAGCTTGTGAACTCATAAAGATTAGTAATGTAAGGATGAGATTGCATGATGAAAAAGTAAAGGAATTACTCAATGTAAGTGATGCGACATTTCTATTTCTTAAAATTGAGTGCAAGTATACACTATCATATAAAAGTAATAAATAGACAAAAGAGTCGAATGTCGAACTCACAGGGATAATTTCTACTTTTAACCAAATACTAAAATTATGTATTTTTAGTAATTATCAGAAAAATAAATATCTAAAAATAAATATATAAAATCAATGACACAATGTAAAGAGATTTTGAAGATAGTACTATAGAG
The DNA here is from genome assembly GCA_946807835.1 of Ailanthus altissimus. Classification (NCBI taxonomy): domain Eukaryota; kingdom Viridiplantae; phylum Streptophyta; class Magnoliopsida; order Sapindales; family Simaroubaceae; genus Ailanthus; species Ailanthus altissimus. Next base: position 2,581,300 of record OX327709.1, read on the forward strand.
AAAACCTAGGGTTAGTACTATCCCTCAATATGCTTTTTAATGATTAATCCTTTAATATTTAACTCTCTTAGTCTTTATTATTGATGAAGACACTAATGTATTCACAAGCCTCTTCTAAGATCATGCAAATATACCTTAATTTATCAAATACCTATATTCCTGTGTATTTGTAATAAATTAAGATTAAGTCTTATTAATCATACATGCTAATTAGATATATTCTTATCCTAATTTGAAATTTGCATATGCAACATTGATTGTTACTCTACAATTATGCATCAAACTACCTAAGTCTAAATATAATGATCCCTTTTTCGAGTTTAAAATACATATTACCAATTCATTCACCATATATTGGGTAGATATATTGAAGCACTAAGAAGAAATAATTCGAATAATAAAGAACTAAGTTTATTAAGTATTAAAAAAATAAGGCAATTAAGCGCACATATTGAGTTCAAGTATTAATCCTAGAAAGAAATTTTAGTTCATGGCTACAAGAGAACAACGACAAAAATAATAAGAAATCATGATACAATCAATAACAAATCAATATAGACGTCGAATTGCTTTTGATTGCGCTGCCTAAGAAACTCTCGATGCTGAAGAATACCTTGAATCTCTCTCTATAGCTACTTCAATTAAGCTCCAATTGCTCTTCAAGACTTGTGTTGTGTGTTCTTGATGTTCATAGATGCTCTCTAAAGGCCGGGGACGAGTGATTTTTTATAGGGATTGATTTGGGCTTGAAAACCTCAATTCTTATCTGATTAAGAATCGCACTACCTCTGGGGCGTTGCATGTAAAATGCCTCATCGCTAGAGCAATGAGATTCTGTCACTGGCACGCTGGTCTGTCGCTGGGGCGATGGCGAGCTGGAGCTAAAGCGCTAGACTACAACTTAAACAAGTTGTTTTTTTTTTATCACTGTTCTAAGGTTGGGGCGAAAATCCTTGTGGTGCTGGGGCACCAGGTTCATATTTTGAAAAGATTGCATTTTAGTCTTTATAAATAACAATAATGCATATAAATAACTATTTATTCTCAAAAAACACTAAAATATCAAAATAAAAATATGAAAAAATATATAGCAAATATACCCTTATCAGTAAGACATGTTTCTATTTTTAAAAAAAACTTGATATCTCTAGAAATGCTAAATAAAGCGGGTTGTTCATTCAATACAAAAGAAAAAAATACTGACAATAATTAAAAGAGTTTATAAAAGTAATGAAGAGTTAGAAGAACAATGGTTTATATTGTTGGAATTTGTGCTCATATGCCATTCTAATTTTATATGAATATTGTATTTTCATACTTATGTAATACATAAATATTTCATTAAATCGATAATTAATTTTATTGAGGTAAGATGCTTGTAACATTGTAGACATTGTATTGATCTGAAAGAGTTTAGATCAAGTCTAAAGAGTTAGAACCTTGTCTGAAATGGGACAAAGATCTGAGAATATACTTGCAATGACATAGTTGCAAATAGTTGTAGGCGTTGCTAAGAAATATCATTGTGTAAATATGTTCTCAAATTAAATGCTCTCGATCTATTTCCATCGATGCAGAATCTATCGAATGGAAATGATTTATATAGATCAGTGTATGTCTATATCTAGATAGTCTAGATGGTTCCATGAGTTTAGTGGAAGCTTGTATAGATATACATGTACTTAATAAGGATTGGATACTGAACCAGACTTAATGAAAACCTTCAATAGATTTTCTATAAATCCATCAATGGATGGTCTTCTCGAGTTGAGTAGTATTCGTGGTCCTAGACTTGAGCACCACAGTGGGCTTATAAGTGATCCACCATACTTAGGTTCTACACATGTCAGAGACCTTTCATAGTTTGACCGTTGGGTGTCGCTGGGTATGGTCCGATGCTTATAGAGTCCGGTGTGTGTAGATATGGGATCCATCAGCTCATATGAGTGAATTAAATATCCAAATACTCTAAGATTGTATTCTATAAAGTCTTATGGCCATAAGTATTTAACCAGGGAAAGAGTTTCTTGTGGAGTAAATAATATTGCAAATAAATTTGCATATATTATTTATTGGAATATGAATCAAAATAGATAAGTTAATATGGTTGAGTAATAGGGAACTTGACGTTATTGATCTATATCTCCACTCTTCCAGGATATTAATGATGGAGGGGGGGCAGTATCGGTTATGGACTTACAGAAATGTTCTGTGAGATAAAATGAGTGTAAGTTTAGGGAGTCTCACTATATGAAGTGTACGCGTTGAGCACGTGAGTAGCGCACCGAATCAAATTGTTTGATCTGAAAATTTTTTAAAAATATAAATTTATTTCAAAATCTTTTAAAAAAATCATAAATTTTAAGTATTAAACCCAAAATTTAAGCAAGTAAAACTTACCATTTTATTCTTTTTATAAGATACTACATAATATGTCATTAATTTATCAAGCATGACATATAATATAAATTTATTAGTTTAATTATGAAATATTAATAATTAAATTAATTAAATGGGTGTAATTGATATTTTATTTATAAAATTTCAAAAACAAAAGTAAATAGAAGTATTTGGTGTCACCTTTTAATTTGTTAAAAGCAATTGAAATTGAATCGAATTTGAATTTGATTTCATTTGCTGCAACAAAAGGTGGCGTTAATTGATTTGGTATTTTTATTAAAAATCAAGATGTGCCTTTTGTAAAGGAATTTTTGGACACTAAATTTGTTTTTTTATTTGGTCAAATTAATATACAAGTGGTGTCCATTATTTGAAAGTTAATTATTAAGTAATGCTTGACTTTTAATATGTAGTGGCCAGTTAAAGCACGAGCTGTCTATATTTATTTTCTTTATGGCCACTTATCTGAATTATATTCGGTCAGCGCTTGTTTGTTTTGCTTTTCAAATATGATAAGGCATTTTTGCATGTCTTGTCATGTTTGTTATATGCTTATCATTTATTGAATTAAAGTGACGACTATGATTGCTAGAAAAGAAAGGCCTTCTTCATTTGTTGGATACAGGTGATCAAAATATATATATATATATATATATATATATAAAAGTATAAAGAGTAAAGTGAAGAGATACAAGTTAGAAGTAATAGTTGTTTAAATAAATATTTTGAAAAAAAAAATTATTATTTTAGTTTGAAGAAGTATACCACATCCCTAATTAGAATTATTTAAAGTACGCTTTAAAGATGAATTTTTTAATCTCATTAGTATAATGAAATTATTTTAATATGTATTATATTTCTGCTGTGTTGCACATGAGACATGTAATATTTAAATTTTAAATTATTTAAAAATGCATTTATTCACTCGTAACATGGTATAAAGACACACAACACTAACATATATGTGCTTGATGCTAATACTGTGTGTGGTTCAATATGTGTTGTTAAGGGTATGCAATCTAAAAGTGGCTTAACATGTTTTGTTAAGCGGATGCAAGCCAAGGAAAAACATTATAGAATTATTTATTGGAGTGATAGAAGTCGTAAGAGAATATATAGTAAAGATATTAGTAAGAGTACTGTTGGTAGGGATAAGTTTCAACCACCATGGTATTATGGTCAGAAAGTCAAGAGTGACAAGGGTGATCACAATCGAGCTACTCTATACAAGATGCATTAGTATATTTGCAGACCAAAGTTATTGTCCTTAATGGAATTAAGTCTATATGACTTTAACTTTATCATCACTAAGTAATAAAGCGTGTACTGCAGAGTGGATGGATCCGAGTTAGATTTTTAGAGATTTTGAATCAATGATATGATTTTGAATTGGTGATTCAAATATGGATTAGTTTGCTTTTTTTGAATCATAACAAATAAGGATGTGTCACAAAGTCAACTTTGGATCGAATGGACGAATTTATAACAAATAAGGACAGTCACAAAGTCACGCCCCAGACCCAACAGATCTGACACACGACATCACTTACATTCATTCAATAATACTTAAACATTCATTTTAATTTCTTTCAGAATTATAGCAATTGAATTATGACTGGGACAATTACTAAACCGGAGATACGCAGAGTTTTCTCAGAGATTAACACTCTACTACGTCACCAGTAGCAACTTTGTTACCGGAAGCCCAGAATATATTCATTGCAAATTCTTACTTAAAATCAATCCATTACTACACTTGGTGAAACTTAAACTAAATCCAACCACACACAATAAAATAATACATAAGTATTTATTCAACAGGGACAAATCAAATATTTTATCCCACGTGTCCCCAAATGAAACACTTAGCAACCTAACAACTTAGGGAACCCAAGGAACAGCAGAAGCCTTGCCAAATCCGCTAAGCACACATGTACCTTATTTACCTGAAATCACCATAAACTATAATGAGTATAAAACTCAGTAAGCATATTAGTTTTTCATATATCAAATACAAATACATATATGTACACAATGCATATGTATGATATGTTGTTATCAATCAAAATCATAATCTTATCAAATCACATATCATGTAAGCGCTTACACATTCTTTCAAAACATATTACAGGAATACCATCACTCAACTACTACTTAGTAGGACTTACACATCACATATCACATAATGAGCCAAATGTCACTCGTAGGTGACATACCGTATGAGAGGAATAGTACAAGTGAGGTCTTGAATAACACATATATAATGCTCATGCCCGAAGGTAAAAGCCAAACCCTCACCCTGATCATCGGTGAGTCCTCTCACATGCACCAATACGCCACCACACGAATGTGATAACTCACTCTTCCTTTAGGTACCAATAGGATCCTCCCTACATACGGAACACATAACATATACCTATCCCGAAGGAAAGGCCACACATAAAGGCTCCACAAATCACATAAGATGCCTACTAAGTCAACAGTGAGTTCAAGCATCCTCAAAACACAAAATCTTTCTCATGGACATATTGCACTTCAAAGCTTTCTTTGTCAAACACATTTCATTTTGAAAGCTCGCTTTCAAAAACACATGTATGTCCATGTTCAATGTCAATGCTCACATTCATAAACATATGTCTTTCACATTTCATATCAAATACACTTTGGCATAACATAAACATATTTTTAAGCACATTTACAAAATCATACATAGACAATTACTATGCTTATAGTGATTTCAGTAAAAGTCTAGTATACTTACCTCTTAACACTTTCAGCTACAAGGCTTAAATCTCCTTAACCTATCAATGGAGATTAATCCTTTCATAAGCCTCACAATTCACACAAAATACTTTAAATAGCTTACAAAATTATACACAATGCATTTATCACATCAAATTGGTCTAAAAACTTGGTTTCTCAAAACCTGTCATTCTGACCACTTACACTTAACAAAATTTTCTAATACATCAAATGATGTCCAATTACTCCAAAATCAGAATATACCATCCTTGACTCATATATCCTTCTTATATATGAATATTATATCAAAATTCCTACACAATCCATTCCATACACACCATTGAATCCAAACTACTAACCTGACAGGATCAAGATACTTACTGAACAGTATTCAATCTCCCAATTTTATAAAATCATATACTAACTCAAAAATTATAAAACTACCACATAATTACTCTTGACACATATCTCAGTCCATGATAAATATTTGGCTTCCAAATAACTGCCAAAAGTATTTTAAAACTATTTTATTTCATAACTTTAAAAATCTGTTAATCAAATACTACAATGAGCTGATACACTTTAGAAATTCATAACACTTCAACCACATTGATCCAAATTCTCAATTCCGAGTATATCATATTAGACATATAAAATTATCATATTCCACAAATTTGTAATTTTTAAAGATCATTCAGCATCTCAAAAATTATTTTCCACTGTATCATACTGTTTACACAGGAAATTTCCAGAATTCCAGGGTCATTTTGGTAAATTCACTACAAATTCAATTTCCGAGATTTTCAGTCGATTCAAAGTCTCAGATGATCCTAAACATGTCTAATTTCATATACTCAAAATTCAAAACCAGAATCGATTCACAATAATTTATAAAATTCTTAGATCAAGAGACTATCAATCAGAAATTTTACAATCCATCATGATTTATCAAACTATCTTATAAATCATCATCAATTCTCAAACTATCATACGAAATACACATCAAATCCTCAATTATACATATTTCCAGAAATCAAAACTTAAAGAAATTAACATAATTAACACCAATAAATTAAGAAATAATTGTGATATACCTCTTAAGATCCAAAAATTCCAATTTCTTCTTCTTCTTCTTCTTCTCTTTCTCTTTCTCTCTCCTTTATTTCTCTCTTCTCTCTCTTAAAAGGGGTAGCTCGACCTAAATGAGAGAATTAGGGTTTTAAAAGTGTATTTTTATACTAAGTGGCTAATTTTTGGTATTTACGAATTCACCCCCAAAACTTTCAAAGTATAACAATTTGGTCCCTAAAATAATTCCAAAGTCTTGCAAATAAACCCAATACTAATAGTATATCCTTAACCTATAAAAACACTACTAATAACAATATACAAATCAAGGATCACCCACATACAAATAAAATACGTATATTTATATATATAAATATACATATTCTTACCGGTTATGGATACTGGTTACTACAATTCTCCCCTCCTTATAAGAATTTCGTCCTCGAAATTCATAACTTAAGCACATAGATGAGGATACTTAGATCTCATTTCTTCTTCTCATTCTTAATTTTCCTTTTCAACTGTATGGTTTATTCATAAAACATTTACAAAGCAATCTTCCTTGTATATAGGATTTGCTCATTGTGGTCCAAAATCCTAATAAATACTCATTCATATGTTAGATTATCTCTAAGTTGGCTCATAGCTGAGTATACGAGAGGAGTACGAAACATATATCCATAAAATAAACATATGACACACATTATGGACTTATAAAATTATACACACATATTTTTATTCTTTTTTTTTTCTCATTCGTTCAATATTTAATGGGCATCTATACACTTCACATTTTATTCATTAAAGAATAACATAGATGTAAAATATCCATACTAATCTCTTAAATAAAATTCTTAACTCCTCTGAAAATTTTAATCCATTCAACGTATACTCATACGTCATAATATCATTCACTACCTTGATATCATTCTAAAAAAAATGTAGCATTTCTACGCAACTAAGTTGTCATTCAAATCAGAATATTGAAGGTATTATCTTAAATGATCAATGATTCTTAAACTATAGATCTCAACATTATATCTCTTACTCTAACTCTTGAAAAAAAATAGTCCACCTTATTGGACATCATTTTCTCATTGAGACTGACATGTCTGCTTTTTTCTAATATGCTCAGTTTCAAACAGAAAAGATTGCACTAGCACAATTACTGCGATGGCTAATATGGTTTTTCAACTATTCCTTTAACGTCATCCTCGGAAAAAGGAAAGAACAAAACGATTATTGATTTTCTTTCACAAAACTCTATAAATAGCCTAAACCTCATAATCACTTTTCTAGCAATAAAGAAAACCAACCCTCATACCATCTTCATAATGAATCCTATTATCATAACTCCTCATGTTCCTTTTACTCCACCACAACTTCCAGACCTAATCAGAACCAGAACACTCCATTCCCGTGCCAAAGAATTCATCAGACACTATGCCATCTTGGCAGTCCAAGAACACGGCCTCACAGTTCTTGGTGGCCCTTCGTTTAACTTGGAATACCCTTTCTTTCACCTGCACTATTTTTTCCCATTTTTCCAATGGTCCAAATCTGTCCTTTACTTGTTATGGTACCTGTTGGATCTGTATGCAATCGCCATGGAATTTCCATTACTTAGAACTCTCCAAAAATTAGAAAAATGTGATGAAGATCATCCAGCCCTGATATTTCTCCAATGGTTTTACCCAAAGACATGGTGGATAACTAAATTTCAATACATGATTGCAAACAACACAAATGCTGCAGTCCCCAGACAACATCTTTGGTCTGTCTTACTTCTCCAACGAAAGGGTATGATTGTTTCAGATCATGAAATCCATTATTACCCCACTGTCAAGGATTACCTTACTTTTACCCTTTCACTAAAGGGATCAATTAAGCTCTGGCCTGAAGAAGTAATCCAACAAAAGAGAGAACTTGAAAGAATTCTTGCTCAGGAAAATCAGATAATTCCTCCGTCTGTTTGGATCTCCCCAAAAGATGCTGCACCTTGGGAACAGGTTGAAGATGACTTTGCAGAAGAATTGAATTCTGCCAATCTACACAAATCCCGACAAAGACAAAAACATCATCTTTCTCATCATAGAAATACAGATTACTCTACCCACCATCACCATATCCCAAACATGACTTATTATGCCAGATACAGACAAGAAATGGATAACCTTCACCAATGGCCTCAGCCAACTGTCCCGACAGAACCTATCCAATCTCAGCCAGTTGTCCCGACAGAACCTGACCAACACCAACCCAATCTTGACTTATCCCTCTTTCAAGACTCCCAACCTTATCCAACCGACACCCAAATCCAAGAGGAAGCCAGTACATCCCTCATCCAGACCAGTTCACATGCAGAAGATCAAGATATGGTAGACCCACCTTCCACTCAGCCAGAGCCCTTATTCAATATATGGGAACAACTACTTCATAAGTTCCTCTCTCACGGATACGACACAGATGAAAGCGACCAGGGAGACTCATTTTGATCTACCTTGCTCTTTCTATTTTTCACAGAAACTAGATCCGTGCCGCTTTATCACATCAAAGAGAGACTGACTACTGCTTTATCTTTATGTCAAGTGTCATTTATCTTTCTTCATGTCCATTTTTAATCTATCAGCCAAAGATCAATGTTAAGACCACAAAATCCTTGTAATTAATAAAGTTAATTTGGCCTCATGTCCAAAGTCCAATTGTTAGCTCAAAAAGTCTTCAAGTCATAGATGCATTGTCGGCCATTAGTGCCAAAACGGCAAAGTCCCTAAGCCCATAAAATATGCCTTTATTTGACTTTTCTTAATCATCTTACCTAACTCATCACGCTTCCGACACAATTTTATCACACTTACATATCAAAAATATTTATTCAAATTTTGCGGCCTATTGTCCCTTATAAAATGATAAAGTAAAACTCATTCTTTTCTTTTTGCCTCACAAAAATCGAGAAAAATATATACTTGAACATACTTACACATATGCTCCACAGCTATTATAAATTTGTTTCTCTATAAATACATTGTTTTGCATCCTTATACAAACTCGAAAATATTTAAAGATTAGGGTAAGCGTAACAATGGAGGAAACCTCAGCTCGTCGATTCACAAAAATTTGTGTCTTTTGTGGATCCAACCCTGGAAATACTGAAGAGTTTACAAAAGTTGCAGAAAATCTTGGTAAGGTATTAGCTTAGCGAAATATACATTTAGTATATGGAGGAGGTAATCGAGGGTTAATGGGGTCTGTGGCAAAAGCTGCACACAATAAAGGTAGTCGAGTTTTGGGTATCATTCCAAAACCTCTAGCTATTGAAAATGTTGTAGGAAAAACAATTGGGGATGAGTTACAAGTCTCATCTATGCACGAGCGAATGGCTCAAATGCTTAGGCATGCAGATGCCTTCATAGCTCTACCAGGAGGTTTTGGGACCTTGGAGGAAATTTTTCAAATTGTCTCATGGGCACAATTACAAATCCACCAAAAACCCATTGGTTTGTTAAATGTTAATGGTTTTTACGACGGGTTGATATCTTTTCTTGACTATGCAGCGGGAACACAATTCATCCCACTTCTAGCACGACGGATTCTTATTTCTGCTCCAACTGCTGATCAACTGATTGATCAATTGCAGTCTTTTATCCCTCTGTCTAATCCAACATTGCATCAGTTAGACTGGTCTACTTATGACAGTCAGAAGAAGTGCAAAATAGACTTAAATCTCACTCCGTAGCCTCTACTGTATTATTGTTGCTGCTATTGTTGTTGTTTTCCTTTTCAATAAAAGTTGTTTCAATTGATGTCTTCAATACTCAACTTCTCTATATTTTGTCATTGAGAAAATTTTCTCAATTTGCTCTATGACATGCAAATTATCATTATAAGATATTCGACATCATTCTTGCTAAGCATATTAGTCACAACTTAAAAAAAATTCTAAATGGTAACATAAGATCCACAAGGTACCATTATCCACAACAACAACAATCTTATCAGCTCTTGGATAATGTGTCATCTTCACAAAATCATACAAAATTTAAGGAATATGTCAAACTTTTACACAACAAAGCTACAAATACAATCCTAAAGATTTGGCATCTGCTCGGTTCCCTTGACTCGACACTTAAAAGTCTACAGAATCATATCTTAGCTCTGATACCAATAAAAGCTGTCACGCCCCAGACCCAACAGATCTGACACACGACATCACTTACATTCATTCAATAATACTTAAACATTCATTTTAATTTCTTTCAGAATTATAGCAATTGAATTATGACTGGGACAATTACTAAACCGGAGATACGCAGAGTTTTCTCAGAGATTAACACTCTACTACGTCACCAGTAGCAACTTTGTTACCGGAAGCCCAGAATATATTCATTGCAAATTCTTACTTAAAATCAATCCATTACTACACTTGGTGAAACTTAAACTAAATCCAACCACACACAATAAAATAATACATAAGTATTTATTCAACAGGGACAAATCAAATATTTTATCCCACGTGTCCCCAAATGAAACACTTAGCAACCTAACAACTTAGGGAACCCAATGAACAGCAGAAGCCTTGCCAAATCCGCTAAGCACACATGTACCTTATTTACCTGAAATCACCATAAACTATAATGAGTATAAAACTCAGTAAGCATATTAGTTTTTCATATATCAAATACAAATACATATATGTACACAATGCATATGTATGATATGTTGTTATCAATCAAAATCATAATCTTATCAAATCACATATCATGTAAGCGCTTACACATTCTTTCAAAACATATTACAGGAATACCATCACTCAACTACTACTTAGTAGGACTTACACATCACATATCACATAATGAGCCAAATGTCACTCGTAGGTGACATACCGTATGAGAGGAATAGTACAAGTGAGGTCTTGAATAACACATATATAATGCTCATGCCCGAAGGTAAAAGCCAAACCCTCACCCTGATCATCGGTGAGTCCTCTCACATGCACCAATACGCCACCACACGAATGTGATAACTCACTCTTCCTTTAGGTACCAATAGGATCCTCCCTACATACGGAACACATAACATATACCTATCCCGAAGGAAAGGCCACACATAAAGGCTCCACAAATCACATAAGATGCCTACTAAGTCAACAGTGAGTTCAAGCATCCTCAAAACACAAAATCTTTCTCATGGACATATTGCACTTCAAAGCTTTCTTTGTCAAACACATTTCATTTTGAAAGCTCGCTTTCAAAAACACATGTATGTCCATGTTCAATGTCAATGCTCACATTCATAAACATATGTCTTTCACATTTCATATCAAATACACTTTGGCATAACATAAACATATTTTTAAGCACATTTACAAAATCATACATAGACAATTACTATGCTTATAGTGATTTCAGTAAAAGTCTAGTATACTTACCTCTTAACACTTTCAGCTACAAGGCTTAAATCTCCTTAACCTATCAATGGAGATTAATCCTTTCATAAGCCTCACAATTCACACAAAATACTTTAAATAGCTTACAAAATTATACACAATGCATTTATCACATCAAATTGGTCTAAAAACTTGGTTTCTCAAAACCTGTCATTCTGACCACTTACACTTAACAAAATTTTCTAATACATCAAATGATGTCCAATTACTCCAAAATCAGAATATACCATCCTTGACTCATATATCCTTCTTATATATGAATATTATATCAAAATTCCTACACAATCCATTCCATACACACCATTGAATCCAAACTACTAACCTGACAGGATCAAGATACTTACTGAACAGTATTCAATCTCCCAATTTTATAAAATCATATACTAACTCAAAAATTATAAAACTACCACATAATTACTCTTGACACATATCTCAGTCCATGATAAATATTTGGCTTCCAAATAACTGCCAAAAGTATTTTAAAACTATTTTATTTCATAACTTTAAAAATCTGTTAATCAAATACTACAATGAGCTGATACACTTTAGAAATTCATAACACTTCAACCACATTGATCCAAATTCTCAATTCCGAGTATATCATATTAGACATATAAAATTATCATATTCCACAAATTTGTAATTTTTAAAGATCATTCAGCATCTCAAAAATTATTTTCCACTGTATCATACTGTTTACACAGGAAATTTCCAGAATTCCAGGGTCATTTTGGTAAATTCACTACAAATTCAATTTCCGAGATTTTCAGTCGATTCAAAGTCTCAGATGATCCTAAACATGTCTAATTTCATATACTCAAAATTCAAAACCAGAATCGATTCACAATAATTTATAAAATTCTTAGATCAAGAGACTATCAATCAGAAATTTTACAATCCATCATGATTTATCAAACTATCTTATAAATCATCATCAATTCTCAAACTATCATACGAAATACACATCAAATCCTCAATTATACATATTTCCAGAAATCAAAACTTAAAGAAATTAACATAATTAACACCAATAAATTAAGAAATAATTGTGATATACCTCTTAAGATCCAAAAATTCCAATTTCTTCTTCTTCTTCTTCTTCTCTTTCTCTTTCTCTCTCCTTTATTTCTCTCTTCTCTCTCTTAAAAGGGGTAGCTCGACCTAAATGAGAGAATTAGGGTTTTAAAAGTGTATTTTTATACTAAGTGGCTAATTTTTGGTATTTACGAATTCACCCCCAAAACTTTCAAAGTATAACAATTTGGTCCCTAAAATAATTCCAAAGTCTTGCAAATAAACCCAATACTAATAGTATATCCTTAACCTATAAAAACACTACTAATAACAATATACAAATCAAGGATCACCCACATACAAATAAAATACGTATATTTATATATATAAATATACATATTCTTACCGGTTATGGATACTGGTTACTACAATTCTCCCCTCCTTATAAGAATTTCGTCCTCGAAATTCATAACTTAAGCACATAGATGAGGATACTTAGATCTCATTTCTTCTTCTCATTCTTAATTTTCCTTTTCAACTGTATGGTTTATTCATAAAACATTTACAAAGCAATCTTCCTTGTATATAGGATTTGCTCATTGTGGTCCAAAATCCTAATAAATACTCATTCATATGTTAGATTATCTCTAAGTTGGCTCATAGCTGAGTATACGAGAGGAGTACGAAACATATATCCATAAAATAAACATATGACACACATTATGGACTTATAAAATTATACACACATATTTTTATTCTTTTTTTTTTCTCATTCGTTCAATATTTAATGGGCATCTATACACTTCACATTTTATTCATTAAAGAATAACATAGATGTAAAATATCCATACTAATCTCTTAAATAAAATTCTTAACTCCTCTGAAAATTTTAATCCATTCAACGTATACTCATACGTCATAATATCATTCACTACCTTGATATCATTCTAAAAAAAATGTAGCATTTCTACGCAACTAAGTTGTCATTCAAATCAGAATATTGAAGGTATTATCTTAAATGATCAATGATTCTTAAACTATAGATCTCAACATTATATCTCTTACTCTAACTCTTGAAAAAAAATAGTCCACCTTATTGGACATCATTTTCTCATTGAGACTGACATGTCTGCTTTTTTCTAATATGCTCAGTTTCAAACAGAAAAGATTGCACTAGCACAATTACTGCGATGGCTAATATGGTTTTTCAACTATTCCTTTAACGTCATCCTCGGAAAAAGGAAAGAACAAAACGATTATTGATTTTCTTTCACAAAACTCTATAAATAGCCTAAACCTCATAATCACTTTTCTAGCAATAAAGAAAACCAACCCTCATACCATCTTCATAATGAATCCTATTATCATAACTCCTCATGTTCCTTTTACTCCACCACAACTTCCAGACCTAATCAGAACCAGAACACTCCATTCCCGTGCCAAAGAATTCATCAGACACTATGCCATCTTGGCAGTCCAAGAACACGGCCTCACAGTTCTTGGTGGCCCTTCGTTTAACTTGGAATACCCTTTCTTTCACCTGCACTATTTTTTCCCATTTTTCCAATGGTCCAAATCTGTCCTTTACTTGTTATGGTACCTGTTGGATCTGTATGCAATCGCCATGGAATTTCCATTACTTAGAACTCTCCAAAAATTAGAAAAATGTGATGAAGATCATCCAGCCCTGATATTTCTCCAATGGTTTTACCCAAAGACATGGTGGATAACTAAATTTCAATACATGATTGCAAACAACACAAATGCTGCAGTCCCCAGACAACATCTTTGGTCTGTCTTACTTCTCCAACGAAAGGGTATGATTGTTTCAGATCATGAAATCCATTATTACCCCACTGTCAAGGATTACCTTACTTTTACCCTTTCACTAAAGGGATCAATTAAGCTCTGGCCTGAAGAAGTAATCCAACAAAAGAGAGAACTTGAAAGAATTCTTGCTCAGGAAAATCAGATAATTCCTCCGTCTGTTTGGATCTCCCCAAAAGATGCTGCACCTTGGGAACAGGTTGAAGATGACTTTGCAGAAGAATTGAATTCTGCCAATCTACACAAATCCCGACAAAGACAAAAACATCATCTTTCTCATCATAGAAATACAGATTACTCTACCCACCATCACCATATCCCAAACATGACTTATTATGCCAGATACAGACAAGAAATGGATAACCTTCACCAATGGCCTCAGCCAACTGTCCCGACAGAACCTATCCAATCTCAGCCAGTTGTCCCGACAGAACCTGACCAACACCAACCCAATCTTGACTTATCCCTCTTTCAAGACTCCCAACCTTATCCAACCGACACCCAAATCCAAGAGGAAGCCAGTACATCCCTCATCCAGACCAGTTCACATGCAGAAGATCAAGATATGGTAGACCCACCTTCCACTCAGCCAGAGCCCTTATTCAATATATGGGAACAACTACTTCATAAGTTCCTCTCTCACGGATACGACACAGATGAAAGCGACCAGGGAGACTCATTTTGATCTACCTTGCTCTTTCTATTTTTCACAGAAACTAGATCCGTGCCGCTTTATCACATCAAAGAGAGACTGACTACTGCTTTATCTTTATGTCAAGTGTCATTTATCTTTCTTCATGTCCATTTTTAATCTATCAGCCAAAGATCAATGTTAAGACCACAAAATCCTTGTAATTAATAAAGTTAATTTGGCCTCATGTCCAAAGTCCAATTGTTAGCTCAAAAAGTCTTCAAGTCATAGATGCATTGTCGGCCATTAGTGCCAAAACGGCAAAGTCCCTAAGCCCATAAAATATGCCTTTATTTGACTTTTCTTAATCATCTTACCTAACTCATCACGCTTCCGACACAATTTTATCACACTTACATATCAAAAATATTTATTCAAATTTTGCGGCCTATTGTCCCTTATAAAATGATAAAGTAAAACTCATTCTTTTCTTTTTGCCTCACAAAAATCGAGAAAAATATATACTTGAACATACTTACACATATGCTCCACAGCTATTATAAATTTGTTTCTCTATAAATACATTGTTTTGCATCCTTATACAAACTCGAAAATATTTAAAGATTAGGGTAAGCGTAACAATGGAGGAAACCTCAGCTCGTCGATTCACAAAAATTTGTGTCTTTTGTGGATCCAACCCTGGAAATACTGAAGAGTTTACAAAAGTTGCAGAAAATCTTGGTAAGGTATTAGCTTAGCGAAATATACATTTAGTATATGGAGGAGGTAATCGAGGGTTAATGGGGTCTGTGGCAAAAGCTGCACACAATAAAGGTAGTCGAGTTTTGGGTATCATTCCAAAACCTCTAGCTATTGAAAATGTTGTAGGAAAAACAATTGGGGATGAGTTACAAGTCTCATCTATGCACGAGCGAATGGCTCAAATGCTTAGGCATGCAGATGCCTTCATAGCTCTACCAGGAGGTTTTGGGACCTTGGAGGAAATTTTTCAAATTGTCTCATGGGCACAATTACAAATCCACCAAAAACCCATTGGTTTGTTAAATGTTAATGGTTTTTACGACGGGTTGATATCTTTTCTTGACTATGCAGCGGGAACACAATTCATCCCACTTCTAGCACGACGGATTCTTATTTCTGCTCCAACTGCTGATCAACTGATTGATCAATTGCAGTCTTTTATCCCTCTGTCTAATCCAACATTGCATCAGTTAGACTGGTCTACTTATGACAGTCAGAAGAAGTGCAAAATAGACTTAAATCTCACTCCGTAGCCTCTACTGTATTATTGTTGCTGCTATTGTTGTTGTTTTCCTTTTCAATAAAAGTTGTTTCAATTGATGTCTTCAATACTCAACTTCTCTATATTTTGTCATTGAGAAAATTTTCTCAATTTGCTCTATGACATGCAAATTATCATTATAAGATATTCGACATCATTCTTGCTAAGCATATTAGTCACAACTTAAAAAAAATTCTAAATGGTAACATAAGATCCACAAGGTACCATTATCCACAACAACAACAATCTTATCAGCTCTTGGATAATGTGTCATCTTCACAAAATCATACAAAATTTAAGGAATATGTCAAACTTTTACACAACAAAGCTACAAATACAATCCTAAAGATTTGGCATCTGCTCGGTTCCCTTGACTCGACACTTAAAAGTCTACAGAATCATATCTTAGCTCTGATACCAATAAAAGCTGTCACGCCCCAGACCCAACAGATCTGACACACGACATCACTTACATTCATTCAATAATACTTAAACATTCATTTTAATTTCTTTCAGAATTATAGCAATTGAATTATGACTGGGACAATTACTAAACCGGAGATACGCAGAGTTTTCTCAGAGATTAACACTCTACTACGTCACCAGTAGCAACTTTGTTACCGGAAGCCCAGAATATATTCATTGCAAATTCTTACTTAAAATCAATCCATTACTACACTTGGTGAAACTTAAACTAAATCCAACCACACACAATAAAATAATACATAAGTATTTATTCAACAGGGACAAATCAAATATTTTATCCCACGTGTCCCCAAATGAAACACTTAGCAACCTAACAACTTAGGGAACCCAATGAACAGCAGAAGCCTTGCCAAATCCGCTAAGCACACATGTACCTTATTTACCTGAAATCACCATAAACTATAATGAGTATAAAACTCAGTAAGCATATTAGTTTTTCATATATCAAATACAAATACATATATGTACACAATGCATATGTATGATATGTTGTTATCAATCAAAATCATAATCTTATCAAATCACATATCATGTAAGCGCTTACACATTCTTTCAAAACATATTACAGGAATACCATCACTCAACTACTACTTAGTAGGACTTACACATCACATATCACATAATGAGCCAAATGTCACTCGTAGGTGACATACCGTATGAGAGGAATAGTACAAGTGAGGTCTTGAATAACACATATATAATGCTCATGCCCGAAGGTAAAAGCCAAACCCTCACCCTGATCATCGGTGAGTCCTCTCACATGCACCAATACGCCACCACACGAATGTGATAACTCACTCTTCCTTTAGGTACCAATAGGATCCTCCCTACATACGGAACACATAACATATACCTATCCCGAAGGAAAGGCCACACATAAAGGCTCCACAAATCACATAAGATGCCTACTAAGTCAACAGTGAGTTCAAGCATCCTCAAAACACAAAATCTTTCTCATGGACATATTGCACTTCAAAGCTTTCTTTGTCAAACACATTTCATTTTGAAAGCTCGCTTTCAAAAACACATGTATGTCCATGTTCAATGTCAATGCTCACATTCATAAACATATGTCTTTCACATTTCATATCAAATACACTTTGGCATAACATAAACATATTTTTAAGCACATTTACAAAATCATACATAGACAATTACTATGCTTATAGTGATTTCAGTAAAAGTCTAGTATACTTACCTCTTAACACTTTCAGCTACAAGGCTTAAATCTCCTTAACCTATCAATGGAGATTAATCCTTTCATAAGCCTCACAATTCACACAAAATACTTTAAATAGCTTACAAAATTATACACAATGCATTTATCACATCAAATTGGTCTAAAAACTTGGTTTCTCAAAACCTGTCATTCTGACCACTTACACTTAACAAAATTTTCTAATACATCAAATGATGTCCAATTACTCCAAAATCAGAATATACCATCCTTGACTCATATATCCTTCTTATATATGAATATTATATCAAAATTCCTACACAATCCATTCCATACACACCATTGAATCCAAACTACTAACCTGACAGGATCAAGATACTTACTGAACAGTATTCAATCTCCCAATTTTATAAAATCATATACTAACTCAAAAATTATAAAACTACCACATAATTACTCTTGACACATATCTCAGTCCATGATAAATATTTGGCTTCCAAATAACTGCCAAAAGTATTTTAAAACTATTTTATTTCATAACTTTAAAAATCTGTTAATCAAATACTACAATGAGCTGATACACTTTAGAAATTCATAACACTTCAACCACATTGATCCAAATTCTCAATTCCGAGTATATCATATTAGACATATAAAATTATCATATTCCACAAATTTGTAATTTTTAAAGATCATTCAGCATCTCAAAAATTATTTTCCACTGTATCATACTGTTTACACAGGAAATTTCCAGAATTCCAGGGTCATTTTGGTAAATTCACTACAAATTCAATTTCCGAGATTTTCAGTCGATTCAAAGTCTCAGATGATCCTAAACATGTCTAATTTCATATACTCAAAATTCAAAACCAGAATCGATTCACAATAATTTATAAAATTCTTAGATCAAGAGACTATCAATCAGAAATTTTACAATCCATCATGATTTATCAAACTATCTTATAAATCATCATCAATTCTCAAACTATCATACGAAATACACATCAAATCCTCAATTATACATATTTCCAGAAATCAAAACTTAAAGAAATTAACATAATTAACACCAATAAATTAAGAAATAATTGTGATATACCTCTTAAGATCCAAAAATTCTAATTTCTTCTTCTTCTTCTTCTTCTTCTTCTTTTTCTCTCTCCTCTATTTCTCTCTTCTCTCTCTTAAAAGGGGTAGCTCGACCTAAATGAGAGAATTAGGGTTTTAAAAGTGTATTTTTATACTAAGTGGCTAATTTTTGATATTTACGAATTCACCCCCAAAACTTTCAAAGTATAACAATTTGGTCCCTAAAATAATTCCAAAGTCTTGCAAATAAACCCAATACTAATAGTATATCCTTAACCTATAAAAACACTACTAATAACAATATATAAATCAAGGATCACCCACATACAAATAAAATACGTATATTTATATATATAAATATACATATTCTTACCGGTTATGGATACTGGTTACTACAATTATAGTGGAGGATTGTCCATGCAATCGTGCCCTAAAAATGAGCATTACTCATTCAAATCATCTATGAGGTGAAGTACAAAATATTGTATAACTCTATTCCGATCACGTGGCATCAATAATTTATGAAATACATAAAATAGATACATTTTCAATGCATTTATATCATCATCAAATGTAACACTGTTGAACCACAGATCTAAATTTTGATAGATCAACTCATTTCTACCCCTAAAATATTTATGTCAAAGTCTATTATCCAACCCACTTACTGACAGATAATTCTCCATCCTCAAACCAATAATCAAATAAAACTCTGATGAGAGAATCTAATACGTTTATTGTCTATATAGAACCACAATTCTTTATATAAATTTTTTGTATGTACGCATCTTAATAAAATCTCATATACTAAAATACCTTAAAATGGAGTATCATGTACATCAAAACAATGGTTAAAATATGTGGTTCTAAATATTTCAATCTACCTTAAAGTTAATTTCTCTTTTATTTTTTTGATAGCTTATAATTTTGAGTAAGCAAATATAGTTGATCACTAAAATTTATTTTTGACAATTATATAGTCCTTTGAGATATTTTCTTCCTTAAAAAAATTAATTATTAGCATGTAACCAATTATTAGATAATTTAAATAATTACTAAAAATTAAAAATAATTACTAATAAAAAAAATTATTAAAACTTTTTTATCTAATAAAAAATAATGTAATAGTGATAAAAAAAAATTAAAATAATGACTAAATTTAGTCACAATTTTAATATATTTTTTAAATAAAAAATTAAATAAAAAATTTTGAAATTTTGAAAATTTTATTTAAAAACGTCACTTGGCACCCTCACTTGACACCACGTGGCAGCATTGAGTGGGCGCGATGTGCATGCTACAGCATGCGCATCACGCTGATGGAACACGTGGCTTCACGCCCCCAGCGCGCGGTTCACAAACAATAATAAAAAATGGTCGAAATCTATCATTTTTAACTATTTTTTATTGTTTTGAACACTTACACTTATTTTTAATTTATTTATACATTAATAATACTACACATATACATTAAAAAGGATTATATACAAAAATAACTTAAAATTTTAACAAAATTAAATTTAAAATAAAAATTTATTATTTTTGACTTATTTTTAATTTTTTTTAACTCTATAGTTAATTATTTTAATTTAAATATTTAAAATGTAAATATTTAGAGTTGATCTACAAATTTGAAACAAAATTTTTAAACGGCCTTTGGAGAAGGCAGAGTTTAGAGAGTTTGCAAAATTTTAAAGAAAATTATAAATAAAAAAACAAAATGGATATTATTATTTTTTATTAATATATTTTACAAAATTTTGACCAAGTCAAAAAAGAGTTCTTTACTTTAAAAATCCGGTCCCAATTTCCCTCAAATAAATATGGCAATCATATAACATCCGGTCCCAATTATTTTAATAATATGTTATTTTAATCTTGCCTTTGTAATCATGTCAATCATTCAATTCAGCTTTGATATTTGTTTTCTTGAATCATCGGTGGCGTACATTGATTAAGAATAGATTTTGTCTACGTGATCAATTGAGATAGCATTTATTCTATTGTTATTTTCATACTCCAACTTACGGATTCTGGAACGATCAAATGGTAGCTGATCACGATTATGATCATTGTTTTAGATTTTATAGCCATTATAAACAAGTGTATTACAACTCTAATTTTTTTTAAATTGTGTAGATGGAATTAGTAGCTCATTTTCAAAATCAGAAATTACTAATAATTAATTCTCTATCATTATAATGAAACTCCATTTATTTAAAATTACAGACGAATAGAATTTAAATTCACAAGAGAAAAAATTACATATGATTAAAGATTTATAACTCACTTGAACATATTTAAGTGATTAATTCGGTGCGGTCTTCTTCATGGC
Organism: Ailanthus altissimus; assembly: GCA_946807835.1. Taxonomy (NCBI): domain Eukaryota; kingdom Viridiplantae; phylum Streptophyta; class Magnoliopsida; order Sapindales; family Simaroubaceae; genus Ailanthus; species Ailanthus altissimus. The sequence continues at coordinate 2,602,815 of OX327709.1, forward strand.
TTGTTTCCTAATACATCCCCAATCAACCGTCCATATGCAGCAAATGAAGATCCATCGTTTATCAAAGACGATCTGGCCTTCTCACTCGCCTCCTTGACTCTCTTCCTGACTTCACTATCACAGTCCATCACACGTCCTACGGCTCTCGCTATCTCATCCGCCAACACAAGTTCATCAGTACCCCTTCTGTAGTCCAATTTCATCTCCGCGGCCAATCCCAAATCCTTCACCATTTGGAAGGCGTTGATCTGCTGCTCCGCGTAAATTGGCCACGTGACAATCGGCACTCCGAACCACAAGCTCTCCAAGATCGAGTTCCATCCGCAATGTGACAAGAACCCTCCGACTGAACTGTGGGCCAGTATCTCCTTTTGTGGGGCCCATCCGCAAACGATTCCTTTGCCCTTCGTTTTCTCTAGGAACCCATGTGGCAAGATCTCATCCGCAGACGTGTAATCGCTCGGCATTCCAAATTTACCCTGCGGTGGTGGCTTCCGTAGGGACCACAAGAACCGCTGCCCACTTTGCTCGAGCCCGAACGCAATTTCTTTCGCTTGCGCTTCGTTGAAGCTCCCGATGCTTCCGAAGCACAAGAAGACAACCGATGATGGAGGTTGATCATCAAGCCATTTCATCATCTTATCTCGCCGTGCCCCATAACCTTCCGGCTGTTGAATCTCACCTGCAAGATCAATCACCGGTCCCACAGTGTAAACAGCCGGAACACGATTTAACAAAGAGTCAACTGCATGAGATTCCAACTCCGCATACGTGTTTACAAAAATACCCCTCGTCTCCTTCAACCTTCTTCCCATGTTCTCAAACGTAGCATATCCACCAAGCTTGTTAAAACAAAAAGAAGGCAAAACCCGGGTCGGAACAGGGTTGATATAAGTAGAAACATCAATGACCAAATCAGTATCCGATTCTTCGAACTCCTTACCCCGAGTTGAGAGATACAGAACGAGACCTAAACAAGCTGCACTCGAAGTGAAGAACAAATAAGAAGGAAGCCGTAGTTCGTTTCCTACATCCACCATGGACATGCAAAACATGTCTAGCACCAACGCAACGGGCACGACCGAGTTGGAAGAGAGTACGTGTTCGACAATAGCGTTCTTGACGTGAGGTTTGTGAGCGTCTACACAATCTGTCACGAACTTCTCTGGGGATTTTGTATACTCTGATAAAGAAGGAAGGTTTACAAAAGGAAGGTGGATGAGTCTTATTCGGGTATTGGTAGTGGGGAGTGATTTGGTGTCGTCCGCAGCGGAGTCGGCGGCGGGTAGTTTGATGACGAGAACGGTGATGGAGAAGCCATCGCCATGAGCTAATAAGCGATTGGCGAACTCAAGGAAGGGTATAAGATGGCCCAATCCCGGTGATGGAATGAACACTAACTCGGGTAATTTCTTCACCATTTTCTGCAAAACTATGGATTGATATAACGCATATGCACGCAGAGCAACCTGAGCACTACGTATATAGAGTTTCTGTGAGTGTAATTAGACGTGGAAATTAGCAACGCAGCCATCCTTGTGATCAATCAAAATGAAGTGGACCCAAATAGGGATGGCGATGATAAAGAGATAATGACTCTGCCAATAATGCCGATTGCGAACGCCCTAATTTCTAACTATATCACGCCCCATTGAGTGGTTGTAAGCACACTTGTCTTGTATGCAAAAAGGGCTAGTTCTGCGTTTCATTCATTGTAAGGCACACTATTTGAAACTTTTGTTTATATTATAGGGGCCACAAAGGAAAAAATTTCAAAGTTCTGTAGTCAAATGAAATAATTAAATTATTAATATAAAAATAAATAATTATTTCATATTTAACTAAATTCTTTTATGCAAATATAACAAATTCAAAATTTAGTTATTATTTTATATTATAATAATTTTTATATATATGGCAAGATTAAAGAATTATATCATATAATGTTTGATTAAAAAAATTATAGGACGGCTCATATCTTTTTATAATACAATAAAAAAGTTTATGTAATAATAAAATTTGAAAAGTTCAACAAAAAAAAAACTTAGAATATATATTTAGAAAAAATAAAGTTGGAAAATGGTAGCATACGCTACATATAGATATATGGTACTATACAAAATATAGGGTAATTTGTCATTTGAAGTTTATGTTTGATATATTCGTTTTCATAGCATTAAAACTTTATATATCAAAACCTATCAAATATATATATATATATACATATTTCTTTTCTTTTTTTTTAATATAACATCTTTTGAAATATAAATATTAAATTCATTCAAAATAAAATAACAATACATAATATCTACTTATAATTCAGATCAAATATTGTAGAATTGCTTTAATAATAAACAATTAAAATAATTGAGTTTACTTTTGGCAAAGAGGGGAGAGAGAGCAAAGATTATTATGAGATTTTGAAATATAATATTTTGACAACTGGTGGATCTATTATTAGATGAGTCTCATCAGCTTGCGCTATTGTGTGTTTTTCTTTTTTTAATTAAAGCTCGCTTAAAAACAAAAACCCAAATTAGCTTTTTGAATAGATTTCAGCCCAAGTTAAGATTTGAGTATATCATGTAAGAAAAGGAGAGGATTAAAATTGTTGTTTTATTCTAATTTAAATTGGACATTAATCATGATTTTGTATAAAGAATAATTTTTTAGGTTAGTAAATGAATCTCATTTAAATTCTTATTCTTTGTTGTATTATGAAATTGCAAACGGAATTGACTATTAATTTAACTTAGATTAATCACATCATGTGTATTAATGAATATTTGGATTCGTGCATTATAAATAATAATTAATTTATTTAATATTAATCATTCAGCATTGATTAATAAGTTTTGAGTACTTAAGCATAATATTCTGTTTGTCTATGAATCACTCTACAGAATGAGTATTTTTTTTTTAATAAATTATTAATTTGAACATTTGAATATTTTTTTTTTTTATAGGAAAACAGTACTCATCTCACAAATTCGAGGATTTTCCAACCTCTAAAATTTTTAACAACTAATAATTATATTTATAGTATAATAAATAATATATATATATATATGCTAACTCAAAATATTATTGTAATAAAGAGTCATTCTCTCTACTTTTATTTTATATTTTTCTTATTTATTAAATTCAAACTAAGAACTCTATATTAAAAAGAAAACTTGAAGCATCTATGTGTAAAAATAATAATGCATGTATACAAATTTACGATGTAAAGTTTATGTCTCAGTTGATATAGCACTTGATGTGTTTATTATTAATTAGTATTATATAATTATCACACTAATAAAAATTTAAAAAATAATAATTTATAACATATAATAATTATGAATTAGTATCACATTAGTTAAGATAAGAATTTTATCTTAACTTTATACATCTAACACTACTCACAAAAAAAATTATACTCAACTTTCTTTATCGAAAATATGTTAATTTATTTTTTTAATATCATAATTAATACAAAGCTTAGAACACTTTTCTTTTAATCATTCAAAAGAAGAAAAAAAAAGCCTGCATACAGAAGATTCTTAGTATATAATAAAGATTTGTTAGATTATATTCTATTTAAGGTTCGTTTGATTGGATCTTTGAAATAGAATTTTTGAAAGTAGATTTTTTAAAATAAAATTTTTAAAAAAAATTATTAATAATTTGATAGTTAATTAAAAGATGCTCCTTTAAAAATTAGGTCATTTATTATTATTATTTTTAAAAGTATTAAGTCATTTAGCTACATATTATTAAAAATATTTATTTATTATTAAATTATTAAAAATGACACTTAATAAATTTTATATTTAAAATTTAAACAAATTAATTTTTTTATACATAAATTTATTTATTTTTTTCATGTTTTTTTTCTTCAAATCTAATGTCTTAAAACAAAAGATTTCAAGTAAGGTTAATACATAGTAATCAACGAATCAGATAAATTATTATATTTAATAAAAAAATTAAAAATAAAATAATACTTACCAATAACAAAAAAAAATGATAAAAAATTTTGTAAAGATATAATAGTTGTAGAAATATTAAGATACGATAACTTTTAAAAAATAATAAATATATATTAATTGAATAAAATTTATTTATTTTATTAAGAGTACATTATGAAATTCAAATATATATTATTAAAGTACGCGTGATATTACACGTATTAAAAAAAATAAAATGTTAAACTTTTAAAATCTCAAATTTTGAGGTTTTGTAAATAAAAATAAAATAATTTTTTAATCTTCAACAATTCTTTTTTAATTGTAATCAAACATCATTAAGAATATTTTTAAAAGATTTACATTAAAAAACTATTTTAATCGGTAAAAAAAGTCAAACTAAATAAAAACTTAATTTTAAAAGCAAAACCACTAAAATAATCGATAAACGCTCATTTTCAACATGAATTTGGACTACTGTTTTAATTAGGCCATAAGCACTTTTTTTCTCCTACATAAAAGAAAGTATTTCTATTCCTTTAGATATATTAAATTCAATCATAACACAGAAAGAAAATTTTTAACTCAAAATCTCCAAATGAATGAAGTAAAAAATGTATAACAAATCATAAGAGAATTTTGAAGAGCAAATGATATTTTTACTTCAATATTATGACTTAAATAACATTTTTATTTTTAAAAAAATTTTAATATTTTTTTTTAATTTATTAATTTTTACTATTAATTTTAATAGTTAAAGAATAAAAAAATAATCTAATTATAAAAATAAATTATATTTTGAATACGTAGTATAATTTTACTCATTCATTATCTTTTTAAATATATGGTGCAATTTTATCTATTAATTTAATTTAATATAATTTAAAAAATAAAATTTAATAAAAAAATATGTGTCATAATGTAATTAGTTAGTTTAGACATATGTTAATATGATATTGGTTTATATTTTTATTAAATAATTTTTAAATTAATTAAAAATTTTAAAAATATATAAAAATAGAATCATCTTCTAATTTTAAATTGAATTATCTTATTTTTCCTTTCACCAGGTTTTAATATATATTTTTTAAATATATTAAATTCGATCATAGTACAAAAAGAAAATTTTGAACTTAGAACTTAAAACCTTCGCCGTAGTAACCAGTAGAAGTGTATTGTATAGCACAATATATTTTAAATACGGATAACGGAAAATCGGAGTTTTGTAACTACCAACCAAACCATATCACATCTTAAAGCCAAAACAACAGGAGGAAAAATAAGCCCAACGCCACAACACTCATCCATGGCCACCTCCGCCGTGCCACTTCCTCTATCACCATCGCGATCCACCGCCTCTCAGCCTCCCCAGCTCCATTCTTCCCCCACAATCTCACTTTCACCACCAGCCCCAAAGCTCAAAACACCCACGGTCCGCTCCCGATTGAGCAAAATCTGCCAAGAAGGGCAACCCCATTTAGCCCGCCAACTGTTCGACACAATTACCCGCCCAACAACCGTGCTTTGGAACACCATCATTATCGGTTTCATTTGCAATAACTTGCCGTATGAAGCCATTTCTCTCTATGCCCAGATGAAGAGATCCTCTCCTTACACCAATTCTGATAACTATACTTACTCTTCTGTCCTCAAAGCCTGTGCCGAGACTCGTAATCTTAGGATAGGCAAAGCTGTGCATTGTCATTTTATTCGGTGTTTGTCGAACCCAAGTAGGATTGTGCATAATTCTTTGTTGAATATGTACTCAACTTGTTTGAGTTCTGTGGATAGTGAAATGGGCGGTTGTAATTATGCTGAGGTTGATTATGCGAAGTATGATTTAGTGCGTAAAGTTTTTGATACCATGCGTAGGAGGAATGTTGTTGCATGGAATACTATTATTTCTTGGTATGTAAAGACTGAGAGATATTTAGATGCGGTTAGTCAATTTAGGATGATGATGAGAATGGGGATTAGACCGAGTACAGTTAGTTTTGTTAATGTTTTCCCTGCTTTGTCTAGTTTAGGGGATTTTAAGAATGCTAATGTTCTTTATGGGTTGCTTGTTAAGTTGGGAAGTGACTATGTGAATGATATGTTTGTTGTGAGTTCAGCTATATACATGTATTGTGAGCTTGGTTCTTTTGATTTTGCAAGAAAGATTTTTTATGGTTGCTTGGAGAGAAATACTGAGGTTTGGAACACTATGATTGGCGGGTTTGTTCAGAATAATTGTCCCAATGAAGCTATTGAGCTTTTTATACAAGCTATGGAGTCGGATGAGATAGTTCTTGATGATGTTACTTTCCTGTCAGGTTTAAGTGCAGTTTCGCAATTGCAGCGTTTGGATTTGGGTCAACAGCTGTATGCCTATGTAATTAAGAATATGGCAGCATTGCATGTTATTGTTCTAAATGCAGTCATTGTCATGTATTCGAGGTGCAACTGTATCCACACATCATTCAAAGTTTTTGAGAAGATGCAGGAAAGAGATGTTGTTTCTTGGAATACTATGATTTCTGCTTTTGTGCAGAATGGATTGGATGATGAAGGGTTAATGCTTGTGCATGAGATGCAGAAGCAAGGATTTGTGATTGATTCTGTGACTGTAACTGCATTGCTTTCGGCAGCATCAAATCTTCGGAACCAGGCTGTTGGAAAGCAAACCCATGCTTACCTTCTAAGGCATGGCATTAAATTTGAGGGAATGGAAAGTTATCTTATAGACATGTACGCAAAATCTGGCTTGATTCGAATGTCACAACTAATATTTGAGGAAAACCATACTGGAGACAGAGATCAAGCCACTTGGAATGCTATGATTGCTGGGTACACCCAAAATGGACTGCTCGGGGAAGCTTTTGTTGCCTTTAGACAGATGCTTGAGCAGAATGTAACTCCCAATGTTGTGACTATAGCATCAGTTCTCCCAGCTTGTAATCCAATAGGAAATATAGAGTTTGGCAAACAACTCCATGGGTTTTCAATTCGCCATTTGTTGGACCAAAATGTCTTTGTGGCTACTGCTCTAGTTGATATGTATTCCAAGTCAGGGGCAATTAATTATGCTGAAAATGTGTTTGCTAAAGTCTCTGAGAAAAATTCTGTTACGTATACCACGATGATATTGGGTTATGGCCAACATGGGATGAGCCAGAGAGCTCTCTCTTTGTTTCACTCAATGAAAGGATGCGGTATTGAACCTGATGCCATTACCTTTGTTGCAGTATTGTCAGCATGCAGTTATGCTGGTTTGGTTGATGAAGGCCTTCAAATATTTGACTTTATGCAGAGAGAATGCAATATTCGGCCCTCAACTGAGCACTATTGTTGTGTTGCAGATATGTTGGGGAGGGTTGGGAAAGTGGTTGAGGCCTATGAGTTTGTTAAAGGATTGGGTGAAGAGGGAAATGTGTCAGAAATTTGGGGTTCACTTCTCAGTGCTTGCAGACTTTATGGACAATCTGAATTGGGAGAAGTTGTTGCGAAGAAGTTGCTTGAAATGGATACAACAACCAGCATGCCGGGTTACCGTGTTTTGCTCTCTAATATCTACGCAGAAGAAGGAAACTGGGAAAATGTGGATAAAGTAAGGAAAGAGATGAGAGAAATGGGGTTGCAGAAAGAGGTAGGATCTTCTTGGATTGATATTGGAGGTTCTGTGAATCTTTTTGTTTCTAAGGATCAAGAGCATCCTCAGAGCTATGAGATATATGAAATGTTGCAAGGATTAGCCCTGGAAATGAAAGATGCCAGTTATAAGGCCAGTCGAACCTCCAATGTAGATGCCATCTCTAAGTTTGATGAATAAAAATGAATTTTTCTTAGAGATTTAGAAAAATAGAGGCTTAGAAACCGTGTTTGGAAGGTCAGAGAGAGCTAGCTATTTGTGTTTATTGTGAAGGTAAAATAGAATGCTGGATCTAACTGTGGGTCTGTTTGTCCAGACTGATCATTTGCATAAATGCTGAAATTGCTGACTTAGGTTTAGGAATCAGGCCAGTAGTGTTCATGAACCAGATCACCACAAGTACTCTTTTGTCTGTTGACATGGTCTTTAGTGGTCGAGTTAAGCAAAGGGACAAGAGTCTGGTTGGATAAGCTGCTCAAATCAACTCAAAAGGGTTTTATTCCCTTTGTTCTGGTCAGTGACACATGATCTTTTCACATTCTTGCTTTAAGGTTACAGTTCAGTTTAAATTATGTGATCTTATAATCTCAAACTATGTCCAATGTGGGCAATGGAGCTTTATTTTATGCATTGCATGAGTATGTATATTTGTTGCTCGGTCTTGTTGCACGAGTGATTTGATCTCTTATAAGGGATCTTCTTCATTTACAATGTTATGTATATTTGTTGGTTGTTGCTTCATCTTGTTGCATGAGTGATTTGATCTCTTATAAGGGATCTTCTTTACAATGTTCTTTTCCACTTATTTATTGTTTGGTTAATAAGTCTTTCCATTTTTGTGCTCAAGGCTCTTTTCCTTCCTTTTTGGCTGAAGTGATGGTGTGAGGCATGTGACTGTACGAAAACTTAGATTCCACAACTTGTCTTTTTGGTGAAAACTCTGAAGATGTTGGACAGATGGTTTTGAAATTCCATGTTGCATTTCTAGTATGTCTGACTGAACTATAAGTGCTTTAATTGGGCCAGATGCAAGTGAGGTAAAACACCTTTCTAAAAATATTGCGTCATTCAGGCTGTTTGTATTTTGATGTTTTGTCTTATTTTATTCTAAGAAACGGCTTGGATTCTTTTTAAACAGAAATTTCAGACATACCATTTTATCAGCTTTTCAAAATTTATTTCATAGAGAAAATTTTATAATTTGGAGAATTTGGACCAATATATAAGATAAAATTAATTGGAGTGAGAGCTTGAATTAAATTGGATTATCCCCAGGATGAAACTCAATTATAAGGAACAAAGAAGCAAAGTTAAAAGCCATAATCTTTCAATTTAAAAGATTTATTGTTCATTAAATTCATAACTTAAGATTATTTTGACCAATTTCTACCTCTATTAATCTCCTTGTATATCAGTTTTCAATACATCTATTCTTTTGCTATTGTTTATGCTCTTTGATCTCCAATGGATGGAAAATTACATACAGGGTTGTAAATTTGTTTTTTTATTCCTGAGAAATTCACTCAGAATAACTCATAATTGTGACAGAAAGAAATGTACTGATGGCAGAGCTCGGGACAGCTTCTTCACCTATAGCACTTCCTATCCCGGATCATTCTGGGAGCATTCGCTTGGAATTGCCGCTGGCATAGCATGCTTCTGCCAGTTTGTTCCAGTATCCTGTACAGAACTTTACAATCAAATCTGAGAGATTGAAAGGGATTTTCTTTTTAGTAGAAGAACTTCAATCAGGCATTCCACATTTGCGTTGCCTTTAATCAGACTGGAAGAGGAGATAACTACTAGTGAAGGGATGTCCGTCGACGTCATGCCAGATATCCAACAGGTAACTAGGAATCTTCCTTTCTCAACTTTGGCTATTTTTTTCAACCATAGTGTTTATGTATGCATATTGTTCTTTGTAGGCAAAACAGAGAGACAATAACGTGTGTTGAGAAATACATTTTTCATAGTTGCAGCCATTACAAGATCTTTATCAGTGATGACTGACAGGGGGATGTTGCCCCCATGATTCAAGCCAGATATTAAACTACCAAATGAAAGTAGCTTCAGTTTCATCACTCGCATCTATGTTCACGGTATTCGTATTACAGAAATGACAAGGAAGAGCGAGGGTAGCTGCAAATGAGGGGTGGAGAGGACAGAAAGTGCATCGCTCAAATTTGTATATCTTAATTGATCACATTTCAAATTTATGGGAGTAAATATTAAAGGTACATAGAACCAAACTAACTAAGATTCTACTCTCTGCATATCGTATTAAAGGGATTTTGCGGTTCAATAGACAGTTCACGTTCTTTTTTTCCTTCTTGCTTTCCAAGATTCATTTATCAAGACTCGTTGAGCTGCTCATATCCTCACTGATAGAGAGAAAAGGCAATTAACGAGTTCTTAAACAACAAAATCCAATAGATATCAGTTTCTTGAATGTTAAGGCTCTTAGCTTGAGACTTTTGACTATAAATCTGAATAAACAATATACATAACAACATTGCTATTGTTGCTTTCCGAAATTTCATTGGCTGAAGCATATATGAGTAACACGTCACATTTAACTATTTAATAAATTTATAATTTTTACACCGTTTATAAAAATATATAACTATGTGATAAGTTATATAAATCGCTAGATGACTTATATATATAAATTTGTCATTTCATTATTTAAATCATAACATCTTTTTTAAATTGCTTCATAGATGTGAGTCAAGAATTATAATTAATTGTCAACCAATATTATTTAGTTTTAGGTTCATAGCAATTGCTATGAAATTTCACAAGTTTTATCACCTTAAATTATAAGACTCACAAAATTGGCTTTGCCAAGCATTAGCAAAAAGAAAAATATGAAGAAAGCTGAGCTAGTGTTCGTCCCTTTCCCAGGTCTCGGCCACCTTTTACCAATGGTGGAGATGGCAAGGCTCCTCGTTGATCGCGATGATCGACTCTCCATCACCGTCCTCATCATGAAGCTCCCATTCGATTCTGAAATCAACACCTACGCGGAGTCGCTCGCTGCATCATCAAACTTATCCAACCGTATCAGATTCATAACCCTCCCCGACGACGAAAAATTCGACACCAAATCTGATCCCAAGAATTTCTTCGTATTCATCGAAAACCAAAAACCCCACGTCAAAGAAGCTGTTATGAAGCTTCTTCGGCCCGAGTCAGGCACCGACTCGCCCAAACAACTCGCTGGGTTTGTTCTCGACATGTACTGTACGTGCATGATAGACGTTGCTAATGATTTTGGGATTCCCAGCTATGTTTTCTTTACTTCCAGTGCCGCTTACCTCGGTCTCATGCTTCACCTGTAAGATCTTCACGACGAGCAAAGCCATCTCACAACTGAGTTGAAGGACTGGGATGACGAGTTGCAAGTGCCGAGTCTTATCAACCCAGTTCCTGCTAGGATTTTGCCTTCTGTGTTGCTTAACAACGATTTGGTTACTTTATTCCACGGCCTGTCAAGAAGGTACAGAGCAGTTAAGGGTATTATCGTAAATACATTCAGGGAGCTGGAATCGCATGCGGTAAGTTCTTTCATCTATGGGAAGAACCCACCCGTTTATTCGGTGGGACCCATTATAAATCTCAAAGGTGACAATTATGACCTTGGGCCAGGCGGGCCAGAGCGGAAAGCTGAGATCATAACGTGGCTTGATGATCAACCGAAATCAGCGGTGGTGTTCCTCTGCTTCGGGAGCTTGGGAAGTTTCCGTGAGGATCAGGTGAAAGAGATTGCATCTGCGCTGGAGCAGAGTGGACACCGGTTTCTATGGTCCATACGTCGACCCCCACCGAAAGGTAAACTTGAACTACCGGGCGAGTACACGAACTTGGTAGATGCCTTGCCGGAGGGATTTTTAGATCGAACGGCTGGGATTGGAAAGGTGATCGGGTGGGCCCCACAGGTATCTGTGTTGGACCATCCTTCGATCGGAGGGTTCGTATCTCACAGCGGATGGAATTCTATCCTTGAGAGTATATGGTTTGGTGTTCCAATCGCCACATGGCCGATGCAAGGAGACCAGCAATTCAATGCATTTCAACTGGTGAGAGAGTTGGGATTAGCGGTGGAGATTAAAATGGATTACAAGAATGATTTTACGATTGAGAATCCAACGGTTGTGAGCGTTGAGGAGATAGAGAATGGAATCAGATGTGTGATGGAACATGATAGTGAGATAAGAAAAAGAGTGAAGGAGATGAGTAAAAAGAGTAGAAAAGTCATGATGGACGGTGGATCTTCGTTCTCTTCAGTTAGTTGCCTCATTGATGATATATTGGACAACATATAAAGCAAACTACCATAAAACTTATCAAATTGTAATTGAACTTTTTAGGGTTCATATAGTATTGCCTTTTAATGGTGTTTTTAAAAATCTTGTATTAAAAATAAAATGGAGCTTTGATTTTGTTTATATATATATATATATTTATAAAAAGAAGAATGAGTTGAATTTAAAACTTTTATTTTAAATATACTGTCAATTTTTTATCATTGAGTTGTTAATACAAATATTTTGCTGTCATTTTCTAAATAATATTATAAGATTTAAAACAACAAAAAATTTGTTTACTATGAATATTTGAAATTAGCAACAAGTGAATAGGCATTTGATAAAAAGAAAATAGTATTTTGGACAAATTGTTACCATATAACTAAATCTTTTACAATTATAACATTTTTCACTTAGCTTATATATTTTTATCTATAACTAAATTATTGAATTAATCTAATTGTATTTAAGTAAAATCGTTTTCACTGAAAATTAAGGGGAAAAAAAGAACACTAGACTTACATGTATTATTCTTAAAAAAAAATATTTCATTACATAATCATTAAATTTAATAATATATAATGTCCAAAATTTGGTTCGTATCTGTTATATATATCAAAAATCTACTAAACTTCTTTGTCCCATATTTAATTAGTATAATTAATTATATTTTAAGATTTTATCAGCAATATCCTTATGTTTTGGCAAAACATCAATAATATTCCCACTCATGTTTATTACATCATTTATATCCCTAAAAAGTGAACACAATTATTTATTTATTTATTTATTTTCTCAAATTTGTCTCTATTTAGTTACTTATAAAGCTAAAGAAGAAAAGCATTTAAATAATTTCTCTTCGTTTTCGAATTAATCTCTAAAACCTCAAATCTCTCAATATAATAGGGGCTTAGGATGCATTAATTCAATATTTTTCTTCATTTTCTTCCTTCCCATTTTCTCAGTAAACAAGGTGTTTGGTTGTGAATATTAAAGCAAAATAATAATAATAATAATAATAAATAAACAAAACTTGTTGACCTTGCACTTAGTGCAGGGCCTCAAAGTCTCGTCTCTCGTGAATGGTGGCCAATGAGAAAAATGAATGCATCTCATTGCACCGAGTGAACAAGAAGATTGTCCGAATTATTTAATAAGGGGAAAAAGCAGCAATTTATTTTTATAAAATAAATAATAATGGTGGCGTACACTGTTGTCCGGATTTTGCCTTCTGCTAAGTAGCATTTCTGAAAAATTAATATCTAAAATAAGGATTATTTTATTTATTGGGACTTCAACCACCAACTTGCTTACTCAATTATGTTAATCTAAATCTTAAAATATTTAGAAACCTTGCTGGCAGCGATAATTGAATAATTGTGATGTTGACAACTACTGACATTTTGCAACAATTAGAGGAATTTTTAGAATATAATTATACATAGTTCAAGCCAGTTACAATTTTCAATTTAAAATTAAGGCTCTGTGATAAGCTTATAAGAAAACCAAGACAAAGTCGAAACACTTTGAAATGATTGGTGTTGATTTTTGAGGTACAACGTGCCGATTATTAGTTTTATTATTACAGGACCGTTGACTTGATCTTACGGCTAGAAATGATTGTCCGAATTTTGACAATCTACATTTTCTTTCTTGGTGCAGCTCAGAAGGGGACACAACAAAGCTCTATCACTATGGCTAACATTTGCTCAATCTCAATCTCATGTGATGCCGCAATCTCTCGTTGCCTAAACTGCACTGTTAACAAAGCAGCGTATATAAGTGACCTCAAAGAAAATCTTGAGACCCTGGAGAGTGAATTACAGAAGCTAGTTGAAGCAAAGAACGATGTCATGAGGAGGGTTATCATTTCTGAACAACAACACATGAGACGGACGGATCAAGTGCGAGGGTGGGTTTCCAGGGTGCAAAATATGGAAGCTGAAGTTGGAGACCTGCAAAAGGTTAAGCCTCGACATATTGAGAATTTATGCCTCGGAGACTACTGCTCCAAGAGTTGCAGATCGAGCTACCAGTTTGGGAAACAAGTAGCTAAGAAGCTGAAGTACGTGGCCGCGCTGAAGAGAGAAGGGGATGAATTCAGAGAAGTGGCAGAGAGAATACCTGAAGGTCCGGCAGATGAAGTGCCTATTGATCAGCCAAAAATAGTTGGGCAGCAATCATTATTTGATCAAGTTTGGAGATGCCTTGAAGTAAAAGAAATTGGAGTCATGGGCTTGTATGGCCCCGGAGGTATTGGTAAAACTACCCTCCTAAAACAAATCAACAACAAATTCTGCCATGAACAGCATCAATTTGATTATGTAATCTGGGTTGTGGTGTCTAAAGAGGCGAATTATGACAAGACGCAAGAAGAAATCGGAAAGAAGATAGGCTTGTTCAGTGAGCCATGGAAGAATAAAGGCCTTGCAGATAAAGCTAGGGACATCTACAAGGTTTTGAGCAAAAAGAAGTTTGTGCTATTATTGGATGATATATGGAAGCAGATTGATTTGTCCGAGATAGGTATCCCTCTTCCAAGCTTGAAGAATGAATCAAAGATTATCGTCACAACTCGTTCTCTCGATTTTTGCGGAAAAATGAAAGCTGATAAATCAATAAGAGTAGAGGTATTGGAAACTGAGGAAGCTTGGGAATTATTTCAGGAGAATCTCCAAAAAGGCATTATTTATAGTCATCCTGGTATTTCTAAATTAGCTAGGACTGTGGCCCACGAGTGTGGCGGTATACCACTTGTCCTCATCGTCATTGGTCGAGCTATGGCTTGCAAGAATACACCTGAAGAATGGCAAGATGCTATTCAAGTTTTACGGAGGTCAGTCTTCGAATTTCAAGGTATGGATGAAGCGTATCCTCGTTTAAAGTTTAGTTATGATAATTTGGCTAATGAAAAAATTAGATCTTGCTTCTTGTATTGTTGCTTGTACCCTGAAGATAGTTGGATTACCAAAGATAGGTTGACAGAAAATTGGATGGGTGAGGAATTTGTAGATGAATATAATAGAGGTTACTCTATTATCAGTGATCTAGTTCGTGCATGCTTACTGGAGGAAGAGAATGGTTGTCTAAAAATGCATGATGTGATTCGAGACATGGCTTTATGGATAGCAAGGGAAGTTGAGAAAGAGAGCATTTCAGTCCATGTGAATGCTAAATTAACCGAGGCACCAGAGGCTGGAAAATGGGAAGGGGTTAGAAGGATGTCATTGATGCATAATGAAATCAAGAATCTATCACAGACTCCTATCTGTCCTCATCTTCTAACTTTGTCACTTCCTTTTAATCCCATAGAGATGATTGCAAGTGATTTCTTTTCATTTATGCCTTCTCTCAAAGTTTTGGACCTCTCACATAACGATCATCTCACCAAGTTACCTTTGGGATTTTCAAAATTGGTTTCACTACAATGTCTTAATCTATCATGGACGCGTATACAAGAGTTGCCAGAAGAGTTGAAGGAATTAGTGAATCTTATATGTTTGAATTTGAATTGTACCTATGATCTCCACACAATTCCTCTACAACTGATATCTAGTTTCTCAAAGCTAAGAGTACTGAGAATGCAAAATTGTGGTACAGAAAAGGGTAGTTTTTTTTATGGTGAAACTTGGATTGAGGAATTGCTACGTTTGGAACATTTAAGTAGATTGGACATTTCCTTGAAAAGTTCTCGTGCTCTCCGTAGATTTTTTGGTTCTTGCAAGTTATATAGTAGTACTCAATCTCTAGAGCTCATAAAAATTAACGATGTAGAGTCGTTTGCTGTTTCATCTTTAGCAGCGATGAAGCATCTCAATCATTTAACGCTTGAAGAACTTGATTTAAGAGAGTTGAAGATTGATTGCGAAGGGGCAATTCAAAAGATACGAGATACTCATGGTCTCAACGGCCTCCGAATCGTTTGTATATGGAATTGCTCAATGTTAAGGGAAGTGACATGGCTTATTTTTGCCCCTTGCCTCAAGAGTCTTAAGGATAGGATATTGCCGTGGTTTGGAAAAAATGATAAATCCCGTAAAGATGGCTGCAGCTAAAGACATGATACAACATCTAAACCCATTTGCACAACTTGAACATCTTAGCCTCCAAGGACTTCCAAATTTGAAGAGCATCTTCTGGGATGCCTTGCCCTTCTTACATATGAAGCAAATGTTCATACAGAGGTGCCCAAAGCTTAACACTCTCCCACTCGATTCCAACTGCTCCAAGGATCACAAGTTTGAAATTTCCGGGGAAGAACACTGGTGGAATGACCTGCAATGGAAGGATGAAGCCACTCAAAATGCTTTTCTTCCCTTTTTCAAACCCTTTTCATATCTTGATTTTGAATGTATATTTTAACTGTTAATTGTTTTGGTAACTGGATGGCCATTACTGGAGTTTGTATGATTGGATCGAAGATGGCCTTATGTCATGAGTATTATCATTTTTGTTCTTGCAATTTTTACTTTCCTGTTTGTTGAGGGACTTTGGAGAATGACAGCCACCCCCACATTCTACAAACTCTAATATCAAAATTAATTTAGATCGTTAGATTAAATTAATGAATCAAATCTAATGAATATAAATGGTTCTATAGTTTATACTATTATAAACTTTCCAATATTATAAAATAATTACCAACTCAAACCATTCAATTGTGGATTAACATAAACTACTAAGAAAATTTTAAATTCTTATTAAAGTTTAATTTTGTTCAGTTGAATTCTAATTTTAATTTATTTTATTTTTTAAAAAAAAAAATTAACAACCCGATCAGTATCGAAACCAATCACATATGTAAAATAAATAAATAAATAAAATAATAAAATTATTGGATCGAGTGATCCATTCCATGTTGATATTTGAGCAATAAAGCTTTTCATGTGAAGCTTCTTAATTTCTATTAAGCGAATTGAACCTATTTAACCATGCGTATTTACCATTTAATATTTTTTTTTAAAAAAAAAAAAAAGAGAAACAAAAAAATATTTTGAAGGCAAGGAAAGCAAAATTTTACCTACTTAAATTTTAGACAAAAGATTTTCCGAAAAAAAAAACACTTGACATAAAAATATTTAACATTTACATTTTTTATTATATATATGAATAAATTGCATTAATAAAAAAAATTCATATACTTTAATGGCATCAATAAAATAAAATGTTTAACACATTACAAACTAAATGAAATAGTAATATGATATTTAAAAAATAAAACAATATAAATAAAAAATAAAGTTACAAACAAAGATAAAAGAGAAAGGAGAAGAATAAATGAAAAAAAAAAAAGAAAAGTACAAGAAGGTAAAAGAGAAATTCAGGCAACTAAATAAAAATTTTAAAGTATTGAGAAAGGAAAAAGGCAAAAAAAATAATTTTATTATTTTTCAAATTTTTTCCCTTTTAAGTAATTTCACATTAAGATAAAATTTATTTGATTTATTTAATAAGTGGGGTGTAGTTACACAAAAAGTGGATAAAAATATCGCCACCCAAAAATGAATTAGGAAGGTCTTCTTAGTAACGGAGGGGTACATTTAGTATCTTGTTATCTAAGTTCATTAGATTGGATTTTAGCATTGAGGCTTGAGCATTGGGCCGAGAGTCCTTCCACGCCAATACATTATCCGGCCGAAAAGGAAAAACGAAGGGTCTTTGAGTGATTATAAGAAAAGCCCACTTATTATGTAAGAGTAAGACTCCCCCATTAAACTTCAATTAGAAATTATCTTTTTAATGGAATGAAAAAACATTACATAAAAAATAGGATGGAATTAACATTACTAGCAATCTTTTTCATTGCAAGCTTGAGAATTTCTATTAAGTATCTGTTATATGCCACTTACAAAATTAAAATTTTACTTATTAAAAAAATTATATATGAGAAAGACTCAGATGCTTGTCCCAAAAGTAAAATTTGTGTATTTTCTGACTTAGATCAAAGATTCAAACTTTGGTCTATTACTGCGTTATTATTTCTCCAACTCACATGTCTCGGGATCGCAACCTAGCTCTAATACAAGTTAAATTTTAAGAAAGAAAAAGAAATTGCAAAGATGATGCTACATTGATAAAGGAATCAAAAAAGGATATTGTACAAAATTAATCATTAGAAAATTTTGTTGCAATCATTTGTATTTCAGCATAATTTTTGAATCTCTCTCCTATTGGTCCATGTGTTAGAGACAGCTGTAATTTCCATTTCACTTCTTTGTTTGTTTCTGCAACATTTGAGCCTCTCATTACTTTGTTTGAACTTGATAATTTCCCTCCATTGACATATAAGATCAGCATCTAGAGGTACTTATTATTGATAGTTGATAGTTAGAATTTATTATAATTATTTGAGATTTGAAATTTGTAATGCAATATTTGTATATAAAAAAAATAAAGAGATACTTATAATAACTCAGAAAAAACGAGACATCAAAGTATGTAGTTGAGCAGCTCATGCTAATTTACTACTAATTAAGATTAAGGGTAAATGGTGGTTGTAGGTGTAACTTAGTGGTAAACACTTTTTGTAGATTAGTTTTATAAATTAAATTTGGGTGAAAATTGAATTGAACTAATATTTCCTCATTCTTAATAACAATAATAAGTGTGATCATAAGCATAAATTAGTAATAATCACACCTCTCAACTAATCACCAAGTTTCGAATTCAAATACCCTCTCTTTTAAATTAAAATAATAATAATTTTTAAAAAAAAATAAAAAGCAAGGTTCCTTATTTTAACATACCCATTACCTAGAAAATGCTAGTTTGGAGAATACAAATAGCTAGTTGCCACCTAATATAGCATTGACCTAGATTTACATAACAAGTGATGATCAAAGTTTACTGTAAGTACATACATAGGAGGAGTTAATGTGGAAAAGATGACCAAGTCTTTGTGGAAAAAAATAAATTGTTGAATTTATTAAATATTTCTTCAACACAAAAGTTTTGTTAATCATGATGAGAGATTGAAGACTCAGTGGCATTGAAGAATGAATAATGAATAATGAGTCTGGAAGTGCAGAAGCCAATAAGCCATGAAGTGAAAGGAAATGATCAATTGTTTTGACTGAGTTAGATCTTAGTGGGGATTTGTTTCTAAATTCTAGGGTTTGAACGTTGAATGCTTCAATCAAAAAGGAGAAAGAAAGTGCATGGAAAATGACGATGATGAGCTCGTTTACTACATTGAACAAACCCTAAATTTGAGACACTTTTATTTTCTTTAATCTATTTTTTCCAGGTCATAGTCTCAGTCACTCTCTCAAGATTGGTCAACATTATTTACTTTGCAAGTAATGACCACATACATTATATATATATATATATATATATATATATATATATATTTGATGAAAAAGATGGCCAAATATTATTATAAATTTGTTTGCATCAATTTTACGTGAGAGAACAGAGCAAAGTTGTTCATACAAATGATTTTCATACCAAGATTATCTTTCTTTAATACTCAGAAGCTATATATGGTGTGTACAAAATAAGATAAAATTGGAAAATTGTTACTTTCCTCTTTTATAGGGTTTTATATTTATAATCTACCCTTCTAATTTTACAAAATTAAATCGAACCGATCAATTTTTTATCGGTTTGATTCAATTCGGTGGAGTTTAGTTTTTGATCAGTTTAAAATAATTAGAATTGATCAATTCGGTTCGTTTAATTCAAGTCAAACAAAAAAAATATACTTAAAATTTTTATAAAAAATTTACTTAAAAATTTAAAAAAAAATTAAAATCTAAAATAAATCAATTCAATTTAATTTGATTTTTTGTGTTTGAATCAATCAGTTTTAGTTAAATAAAACCAAACCTGCCTACCCTTACTTTAAAAGACAAACATATATGTACTAAAAACTAAAATATACTAAAAGTATACAAAAATGCTAAAAGTCACGATGCACTAAAACTTAAAAAAAATATACGTCTTTTAAAGTATTTTATTAAATTTAAAATTAAAAAATATAAAATAATCATATAAAAGATAATTATACTTTCAAAAACTACATGTTCTTTGTTAGTGTTATCATAACTAAGGTTAATTAGATAATAAATAATAAATATAAAAATTGATAGGAAGGAAATAATATTTTTTCAATAAAATTTGATTAATAATGTTATGACTCAACTCAGACTTGATAAAATATTATTTATTTTGAGCCTAAGCTTGCACAGTTTTATTTTTTAGTTTCACACAAACATCTTTTATTCAAAATACATCTTATTAATTAAAATGTGAATCACTTTTTATAAATTCAATATCTCTCTTGTGTTTTAACGATATGAAATTTACTTAAGATGTCACAAATAACATTAAATAAAAATAACAATTAACCAAGCCACCGAAATCACACACGCCAAAAAGAAAAGAAGAAAAGAGGATATGATTTGTGAGAAACTCAATAGCCTCTCGTCATTTGTATTTATATATATATATATATATATATATATATATATATATATAAAATAAAATATAACAGATGATAACTTTCAAGTCCACCTTCATATTGTTGCCGATTTAATTTTTGGTTAATTTTTTACACCAATTAGTTAATAACAGATGATTTCTTACTTCATTTTCATTGACTTGGTTTTAGTCACCTACAGTAAATAAGGTAAATTTCATACAACATTTAAAAATAACTTTACATTTATTGGGTTTCAAATGTTATATTAAAATTTTACTTTAAATTAGTGTGTCAAATAATAATTAGGAGGTGAAATTATATGATATTTAAAATTAATTATTATATTATTTTATAATTTAATAATAATTTAATACATTATTTAATATAAATATTTAAAAAAATATTTAAAAATTATAACATTATTCAACTTTATAATGTGAGACATCATGTCTAACAGTCAATAATATAATAAATACAAATCTTTTGAATCAAGATTCTTTTTAAAGTTAAATTTAACTACACTCTTAAAGATCTTTCGATATATGTATCATATGACATGTCTTACATTAAATAAAAATTTGGTGAATCTTATATATATATAAGGGATATGTAGTATTATTTAATAAGTTAATCTTTTTAGTTAATGATAAGTGTCTAACTCGTGATAAGTAATATCAGAACAAATTCATATTCACATTCACATATAGGCTTTTAAAATTGGCACCATAAAAATTACTACATAAGTAATTGATCCCCCCAAAAATAAAAGAACGAGGATTATAAATCAAGTAAATTCTAAAAAATTTATGTTTTGAACTTTTACATGAATGTTAGTCTCCTATATATGGTATGGATGAATAATAAAAATCAACTTGATCACTAAATTTAAATCAAATTGTGATGAAAATATCATATAATTAAATAAAAAAAATTATATGTCAAATTAAATAAATTTTAAACATATATAATTAGTTATTACTCGGCTAATTTTTTTTTTAAGATCAATGGCCATCCCCGACATATTAGGACGAGTAATCATGGTTTATTTTTATTATTATATTTTTATCAATTATCAATGATAGTCCCCTCACTCACTCTTTGAATGAATCTGATACAAATCTTTTCACCGAATTTGTAAATTTAATAAATAAATGAACATGGGAGTGAGTGAGTGAGTTTGTGCTCGAAATTTTAAAGAGTGAGTGTCGGTGCTTTGATGAAGCGCGTTGTACCAAAAAGCAACGCTATCCGATTCTAATTGGTAGTCAGGTCAGATTCCTAGATTTTGTCAAACGTGCTAAATAATGATTTGTACGGTAAGGTACAATACCAACACAGCTGTTATTTTATTTATTAATAATCTAATTCCAATCCACAACTCTTTATTTTCTATTCTATTTTTGTCTAATTTTACTACTAGCCATTTTCTCTTTGGTGCTTTCCAGCTGTACTTGGTGTCTGTTGGCGGTTACTCAGAAACACACCCACCTATTTTTTAATTTTAAAATATGTATTTTTTTTTATAAAATAAATTTTTTAAATTTGAATTTCTTTTCTTTATTTAAAAAAAAAACTATTTCAATAGAGGGTATGAGTGTAAAATTAATTCCTCATCAAATTATAAATATTACATGATTTACATAAAAATGTAAAAATTGTAAACCTAGCATATCATATTAACATTAAAGCATATCTTTATTAATAGATTTTCTCCTTTACAAAATATCCCTATATTTTGAAATGCAAATTCAACATGTAATCATATAACTTGTATTATAATACAAGTTGAAAGAGATTTTCCATTTCGAAAATGTACCTAAGCTATCACATTGTCGAACAATATATTCATATATATATATATATATTATGTAAATCTAATACTAAAACTCTTAAGATATAATTTAATAATTGTCAAAATAGCTCAATAAAATGTCACACTGAATTTTCAGTAATATTCGTTATTATTTATTTTATCAAAAAGTACGTGTTACTTGATTCCATTGAAATTTTTTTTATCAATTTTGAAAAAAAAAATAGTTTATATATTATGTCATTTAAAAAATATATTTTAAACAAGAAATACACTTGTGTTTGGCGTTAGAGTTCTATTAGGGTATGGGGGGCATAGCCCCTCCAAACTCCATCTTTTTTAATTTAATAAAATATTTTTATAATTTTCCTCCTTTAAATTTTATATTTTTATGATTTAACTCTCAAGATTTTTAAATTTAATATTAAAATTTTTATATAATTAAATTTTAATTAAATATAATTTTAAAAAGTGATAATTATAAAAATATTTTATTAAATTAAAAAAATGGGGTTTGAGGGGGCTATAGCCCCCTAGCCCCAATGGAACTTTGTTGGTAAACACTTTAAACAAGAAATACACTTGTGTTTGCTATCAGAGTTACATTAGGACTTGGGAGGTCATAGCCTTCTTCAAGCCTCAATTTTTTTTTTAATTTAATAAAATATTTTTTATAATTTTTAAAATAAATATTTTATAATTTAACCCTTAAATTTTTTTAATTTAATATTAAAATTTTTATATAATTAAACTTTATTCAATACAATTTTTAATTTTAATATTTATCTACTTATTTTAGTTCCGACCCTTTATTTTATTTTAGATTGTTTATTTTCTGAATTTGGCTTTTAGTGATACAAAGAGAACTAGAAATATGTTGTCACGTTGGCTTACAGTTCATTTAGAATCTGCCATGTGGTTCTCGACATTTTTTTTTAATTTAATAAAATATTTTTATAATTTTCATCCTTTAAATTTTATATTTTTATGATTTAACTCTCAAGATTTTTAAATTTAATATTAAATTTTTTATATAATTAAATTTTAATTCAATATAAATTTAAAAAGTGATAATTGTAAAAATACTTTATTAAATTAAAAAAATGGGGTTGGAGGGGGCTATAGCCCCTAGCCCCAATGGAACTTCGTTGACAAACACTTTAAAGAAGAAATACACTTGTGTTTGCTATAGAGTTTCATTAAAACATAGAGGGCCATAGCCTTCTTCAAGGCTTAATTTTTTTTTTAATTTAATAAAATATTTTTTATAATTTTTAAATTTTAAAATAAATATTTTATAATTTAACTCTTAAAATTTTTTAATTTAATATTAAAATTTTTATATAATTAAACTCTATTCAATACAATTTTTAATTTTAATATTTAATTACTTATTTTAGTTCCGACCCTTTATTTTATATTTTATTTTAGATTGTTTATTTTCTGAATTTTGCTTTTAGTGATACAAAGAGAACTAGCAATATCTAGTCAATACAAAACCGAGCGACATTTAGAATCCGCCACGTGGTTTTCGGCTCCGTACGGTTGAACGTACAAGCTATATGCATGGGGAGGCGAGAAATCACAGCTGTGTGACACAGACACAGTGGTAGGTGCTTTGACTTGAAATAAAGCTCACTCCTTTTCTAAAGCACGTGAAAATAACTGCTTCCCCTTTACAACAAATGCAAACGGAGCGTGGCTTTGACTTGGTTGGAAAACGAGTAGGATTATCTTTTTTCCTCGTGACAGCCTCAGCGAATTGTACTTCTGGGTACAAGCACTGGAGAGCGGCGGTGATGGTTAGACTCGAGACTTTGGATCTGCTATATTTCCAACACATTATTTTACTTGCCATTTTATTTAATTATTTATTTATTATATCTCTATTTTGTTTCGTTTGGACCGAGAGTAACGTTATATTTTTTAAATATTTTTTTAAAAAAATATGTTAAGTAATCATTAAATAATAAATAATTATAAAAATTATTTTATTTTATTATTTAATAAATTATTTATAATAAAAATTTTAAAATATTATTTAAAAAATTATTTATAATAAAAAATTTAAAATATTATTTAAAAAATACAGTATTACTCTTTATTTAAAAGACATAAAAAATTTAAAATAAAATAAATTGATACCACTTTAGGTCTCTCTCTTATTTTTTTAATCAATTTATAACTAAATTTTGCAATATGTAAATAAAGTGATGTTACACTTTAAAATGATATCTTAAATAATTGTGTCTGATAATTATTGGGTAGTAAAATAATATAAATTTTAAAATTATTTATTACATTATTTCACCACTTAATAATTAATTGACAAATTATTTTAAATAAAAAATTTTAAAATACCATTTAAGAAGTATAACATTATTCTTATAAATATTATATAAATCATTTTTTTAACATAAGGATGAGACTTAAAACTTGAACCTCCACCAAAATAGAGATAGATGTACTTCCAATCTTTTACCACTAAAATGTTAATACAATTACTATATAAGTTGTCTTTTTAGTACCCAAATCTCCACTTTTCTATAATGTAAAGACAATTTTCATACAAAAATTAATTAGCTATATGTATAAAGAAGGTAATTTTTTTTTTTCCTTCTAGCAATTCTTATATAAAGAATTATTTGTCCACATTTTAGAAAAGTTCTAATATAGGCATCTAAAAATTTTCGAACATTTTAGTTTCATAAAACATTTAAAAATCTTGATATTTTTATCATATTTTTTTAAATTTTATTATTTTACATTATTAACAATATTAAAAAAAAAAAAAGAACCCTCCAAAACCTTTGGTGTGAACATTCAATAATCAATCATTTACTTATAAAGATAAATTCACACAAGGCAAATATTTAAAAATACTAGTCATGTTAGTTAAATTTTGGCTATATTGGCTAATAGGTTAATTGAAGTGGGACTAAGAAATAGGTGAATCAAATTAAACCAAAAACAAACTTTGAAGAATCCAACCTAATCATTTCCAATTCGAAAGACCAATTCAAAACTTTATATCAAACTTGAAAAATTCAACATAAGGTTTCATTTTATAAGTACCTATTGACCAAGGTAGAACTCTAGAGAGACTCCATAATCCATACTTCATTCTTTGACAAAGAAATTTGTGTATTTAGACAAGTCAATAAAGTAAACAATTTATACAGTAAAGAATTAAAAATAATGATTTTTTTTTTATTTTAATCACTATTTTAATCGGAAATACTTTTTTTGATAGAAGTCAAACTTTTTAATCTTTATTAATCAAACACATGCTATGTGAACTATTTTGTCCTCAATTATAATTTTATTATTTTTTATTTAATTAATTTTACTTTTTTGAAAATTTTAATTAATTATTATTTATTTAAAATATATTTAATAAATAAAATATTATTTTTAAGTAAAAAGAGAAATAAACAAAAAAAAATTATTTCTCTTGTCATTTTCACTCTATCTCTCTCGACACTTTCTAAATTCTTCTTTAAATTTTGTCATCACCAGATTTTTTTTAAAAATTAGTGAGTTTTTAAAAATAAAAATTTAATTAAAATTATTATTATTTAATTAATTTAATAAAAAAAAGAAAATTTTATTTTTTAATTTACTTTTTATTAATTATTTTATTTTTAAAGCAAAAAAAAAAAAAGGCAAAGCCAAGTGTTAATGTGCTTCATGTGTGGCATGCATCAGCTTTGCCTTGGTAAAGCTTTGCCAAGGCAAAGCGTTGACACGTGCACGTCAATTTGTTAATAGGTGTAGGTTTTAATTTTTTGTTTTAAAATTTTAATTTTTTATGTAAATAAATAATTTTGATTAAATTTATTATTAAACTAATTGACTATAATAAATTAAAATTATATAATTTTATAAATTATACAAATAAGGATAAAATAAAAAAAATATTTTGTCTTTGATTATTAAAATATAAAAATTTTGACTGCAATAAAAATAAAAAATTACTTCAAAAAAAGGTCAACAATAAAAGTTCTCTTAAAATAATTTAGTGCTTGTTTAAATAGTGCAATGTTAAAATATTTATAGTATATTATTCTTTCATTGAAATAAATATCTTGAGTTTAAATTTCTCGACCCTTTATATAAAAAAAGAAACTTAAAATAATTTTTTTAATAGAACAAATTACTACCAAATATCCCCTAAATATCTCTTTTATATTAAAGAAATTAAGATACAACCTTCAATCTAATAATAATAAGATTTACCCATTTTTCAAATTAAAACTTTCAATTAAATAATTTTTTCAATTTTTTTATTTTTTAATTTAAAAACCAAAAACTATAATTGTATTACAAATCAAAAAAATAATCCTCAATATATTTTTCTTATACCCATTTATAATATATTAATATCTACTTATTATGTAATCGTTGGTTCGATTGATAAAATCTTTTGAACTGATTCGAATTTTGCCTGTATTAATATTGAAGAAGTGTTAAGTTTATATATTTATTAATAAATTTTTTTAAAACTCTTAAAAATAATTTATAGAAGGAAAAAAAACAGAAATGACATGGCCCAAATATTTTAATTTTCCTAAATAAAGTATATTCTAAAAAAAATAAAGAAAATTAAAAAAAAGAAGCAAATTCAGTATTCGCATTCTTAAATTTTCTAGTCAAAAAAAGTGGACGTGGTGGGAGAATAATGCAGAGAGGTTCCTGCTTCTTCTCCTTCTGATTCTCTCATTTTATTTTCTCCATAAATAATCTGACAAGAACAGGCAATTTAAAGCCAACCCCACTGTGGTTATTTATTTGCCTTGTTCTGATTCTTCTGAACCAGAAGCTTAAGAAACTTGAAAATCCACTCTGTAAAAAAGCTTCATTGCAAACCTCAAATACCCCCCCCGCAAAAAAAAAAAAAAAAACCACCCACATTCATCTCTCCGTCTCTCATTGTCACCAAACCCCCCATTACCATTTTCTCCCTTTTTGCTCTGCATCTTTGTTCCTTTTTGCTGCTCCTTGATTCTTGTTCTTTGGCTTTTGTTTTGTCTCAGATTGAGGTACTGCCCCTCCATTTTGGTTATTTTTGTTTGTTTTGGCTTTCTTTGTTGGTTTATGTTAATGAAAAAGGATTCCCGATGTGAAATGTGAAGGAACTGGAGATAGATATTGAAGGCGAAAACTGACCCTTGTTTTATTGTGGTTGATGAATATTGCAGTGGTGAAGAGATAATATATGATATCTTAAGGAAATGGTGTTGAATTTTGTTTTAGGAAAATGGATATTGTAATTTGAGGTTCATTTTTAGTACAGTTTTGAGGGATTGATAATGTGTTTTTCTGGAAATGCCTGAAGATGGTTTAACAATAAACCTTATTTTGGATTTAAGCTATGTCTGCAACACCCAATAAAACCTTCTCTATTTGTTTATATTCACGGCCAGATTCACTTTTGAAAGAACAAATATTTATTTCTCTGCAAAAGTAAAAGAGAGAGAAAAAGAGATGCTGAAAAATGCCTTTATTTTCAAGCATTTTTTTTGTGATTGGTGGCCTCGCTAAATTTGATGAATGTTGAATATTGGCATAGAGGTCTTCACCATATGATGCATAATCCCAGATAAAAGTTTCTTGAAATTTGTTTTGTTTACTGAGTTTTCTGTGCTTTGTTCATTCAAACAGATAAATCTTGTTGATTGAGATTCTTGATAATTCAACATACAAGCATCTCCTTTTTTTATGAAAATGGGGGTATCACTTGCATACCCAATTGCTGATTTTGATGATCTTGATGGCCGATGCGGAGCTGCTCTTGTGAGATCAATTAGTCTCTCAGATGGAGATCATGAGATTGAGAGGACTGCATTCCGATCACAAAGTTTCAATGGCTGCGATTCAGAACTAACTGTACTGAGAAAACGAAACACTTCTGAAAAGAAGCTAGAAAGATCACAATCAAAAAGGATAGCATTAGAGAGCAAACTGTCATTTAAGACTCCTAGAGCAGAGTTGGAAAATCAATTTTTTGGGAAAGCGATGAGCTTTAAGGATGCAGAAGCTGGCGACCAATCTCACTTGGAAAGGGAAGCATTGGAGAGCAAGCTATCATTTAAGACTCCTACTGCAGAATTGGAAAATCAAGTTTTCGGGAAAGTAATGAGCTTTAAGGATGCAGAAGCTGGTAACCAATCTCCAGTTTTAAATTATTTCCATGCCAATTCTCATCTACCTTCATTGGAGCAGGGGAATCAGAGATACGAAGCTGCATTAAGGTTGCAAAAGGTTTACAAAAGTTTCAGAACAAGGAGAAGGCTGGCAGATTGTGCAGTTCTTGCTGAGCAGAGATGGTATGAACCAAACTCATTATGCAAATGTCTTCCAAGTTTAGACAGTAAACAGGAATAAAATACATTCATTTGGTTTTAAGTTACTAACTACCCAAAAAGCTTAAGCGATTAAATGAGGGTCCAGTAATAGACTCTAATCTCTAATTCTGGAATTGCATTTCTACAGGTGGAAGGTCTTAGATTTCGCTGAGCTCAAGCGAAGCTCAATATCTTTCTTTGATATCGACAAAAATGAGTCCGCCCTTTCACGTTGGTCAAGAGCAAGAACACGAGCCGCCAAGGTCAGTTTCAAACAAAGAGAGGCTTTACTTCTATAGGACTATAATATCACTATGATGATTCTAATTGTCAAATTTTCATTCTTCTATGCAGGTAGGGAAAGGCTTATCTAAGGATGAAAAAGCTCGGAAGCTTGCTTTGCAGCATTGGCTTGAAGCAGTCAGTTCATTCTTCCTGGAAATTCTATGAATGAAACTAATGTTCATTCTGTATGGCCTTGTTGACAATTTTTCTTTTTGTTGGCAGATTGATCCTCGCCATCGCTATGGCCACAATCTTCAATTCTACTATGTCAAATGGCTGCACTGTGACAGCAAGCAGCCCTTCTTCTACTGGTAATAAAATACACCAGTAAAATTAATAGAAAAAGTCTTAGCTTCACAGCTTAAGATTGTGTTATTTACAAAACTAATATATCAATTTTACAACATACAGGCTCGATATTGGAGATGGAAAAGAAGTTAATCTTGAGAGATGCAACAGATCAAAGCTTCAACAGCAATGCATCAAGTATCTTGGTCCGGTTAGTGTCTCCATTAGCAATTTCCTGTGTTTTCACTCTTAATCTGGATGCTGCCTAAAACCCCAAGTATGACTTTCAATTTTCAATTGCGGGCAATATGAATCCAAATATATCAGTTGAAAATTTGACATTTTTTTCAATTTGCAGAAAGAGAGGGTGGAATATGAAGTAGTGATAGAGAATGCGAAGTTCATTTGCAAAAAGAGTGGATCAGTACTTGATACTACTGGAGGACCCAAAGATACTAAGTGGATCTTTGTTCTTAGCACATCAAAGACCTTGTACGTAGGGCAAAAGAACAAGGGCACATTTCAACATTCAAGCTTTTTGGCTGGTGGAGCCACATTATCTGCTGGAAGATTAGTTGTGGAAGATGGAACTCTAAAGGTAAACGACAAGCCGTTATTTGGAAACACTTTCTGAAAAAGCATCTATCAGGAACCAACTTTTCTAACTCAACAAATGCTTTCTAGACAAACACCTATCAAATGCTTCTTCAATTGCTTCTATCAATTTCATCAAAGAATGCAAAATCAATATAAAAGCATTTTGACTACCTAACGGGTCTTTGCATATTAACACATTGGTTTCATGTTGACAGGCAGTTTGGCCTCACAGTGGACACTATCTCCCAACAGAAGAAAACTTCGAGGCATTCATGTCATTCCTTGAGGAGCATAATGTGGATCTTACTAATGTTAAGGTAAAGAGCACTGATAAAATAAACATCTCCCATAAACCTAGAATCTCTGTCACAAGAAGCTGTTGGCAAGCAAGAATTAAGATGGATTCATGTCTCACTACATCTGGGTTTTTTTTTTTGGTATATTCAAGTACAGACCATTTTCATATCCTAGGAGATAAATGATTTTTCTAGCTAGCCAAACAGCTCTTGCATCATTGTGCGGGGAAACTGTCCGCAGATCCAAATAAGATTTTCATCTATTTGAAAGATACTATAGGTTTATATTAGACAAATGGAGGCTAATATTTGGTGTATTCTTTCTTGAAATACTACAGAGAAGCCCAGATGAAGAGGAAGAAGAAGTCACTATCAAAAAGAGCAACATCCTCCGTGGCAACCTCTCAGAAGCAAGTATTTCTCAGGATGCTGAGATAGCAGATGCTATAACCTCGACTCAAGAGGGCATTGATTCAAGAAAACAAGACTGTAATTCAGCAGAAAATACTGCTCAACCTGTATCAAGACTGCCTGAAGAAGTACCGACAATGGATTATGTGGTTGACATTAAGAAGATGGAAACACCTCCAGAGAGCTACTTTTCTGAAAGTCCAGAATCTTCCTTGGAAGATGGTTATGAAACAGCTGAAGAATCACTTCTGTCAGAGGAAGAATTCATGGTTCCTAAAAAGAATCTGTTTGATGAAGATGATGCGGAAGAAATTGAAAAGCCAGTTCCAAAAGAGAAAATCATGAAAAGGATAGATTCACATAAAGGAACAAAATCGTATCAGTTGGCTCAGCAACTATCCTCCAGATGGAGTACAGGAGCTGGGCCACGAATTGGTTGCATGAGGGATTACCCTTCCGAGCTACAATTCCGGGTTCTCGAGCATGCACATCTGTCTCCAAGAGGATGCAGTGCATCTCCACAGATCAGATCCCCTTCTTGCCCGAAAATGTTTACTCCATCATTAGGTAGAAGTCCCCTTGCTCCATAGCAAGATGTATTGTCCCAAACGACAACACCATAGACTGTATTTAGATGGAAGTATAAATTCATTCCTTCATGGTTTTATGTTGGGGTTAGGGAATATGAAATAGGAGATTATTTTATACATTCTATACCATTTTTCTTACACATTTCCTTATGTAGATCCATGGAAAAAATGTGATGAGATTTAAAAGGACCACAGAGGTTGAAAAGATTAGCCCCCTTTGAAATCCTAAATTGAACTTAAAAATTGAATACAAACAGGAGACTCAACAATCATTTTTGACACTATAAAGTTTCATTCTTTATGTGAGATTCGGGCCATTCATATAAGTTGAAAGCCCCTAGAGAAATGCTGGCTTTGGAACTACATAACCTCGGCCAGCCTACAGTTAATCTTGAGTTCCCTTCTCTTGACAAATTTTCAAGTACCAGGGTATTTGAAGTTTCAAAAATGCGTTCAAGAAATTAGCAAGCTTTTAATGCTAGAAGCACCTTTAGACTGGTAAACTCAAACAGAACATTAAAAAACCAGAACATAGTTGAATTATTGAGTGATTGCAATCATCCAATCTTTTGAAGCGCGTGAGAGTCTGGAACATAATTTTGCACAGTTCCCGCTCTCCCACTAAGCACAAGCACCCTTACATTTGACGGTGAAAGTAGAGTTGATTACATCATCTAACAACCTAGTAACTCCTCTTATCTGAATTCTTCTGACTAGGCAAGGAGTTAGAAATTACAATAGAAAGGTCTAAAAATGAAGACCATACATATGTAATCAAGAAGGCCAGAATTCAAGTTTGTGCTTCTGCCAACCAGAAAACAGTAACTATCATTAAACAGAGAATTTCATAATGTTGCACCATGCCATAAATCTATATACAATTCTCATTTCTTTGCCTACTGAAATATACAATACTATTACTACCACAACATTAATCAAATTGCAAAGCTATGCAGCAGTTTACCTAACAAAGTACAATCTCTCTGGCTTTGTCAGCACACACCCCACCCCACCCCACCCTCCCACACCAACTCTCTCTCTCTCTCTCTCTCTCTCTCTCCTTTTGTCTCTCTTCATGAGTTGGGAAAAAAAAAATTTAAACACCAAAAGATTAAAGAATGGAAGGCTAGATGAAAGGAAATATGGCATACTCAGCATAGAAGAGATTCCATATAAACTGATAGAACCCTGAGATTGCTTCCTGCAGAAGGAAAATAAACATACATCAGACAGAGAAAACAAATATGACCCTTCTACTAGGTATTTGACGTTGAAAAGGGAGAGTATAATTCTTACAGCCAAATTAAACCAAAGATTAGAAAGCAGCATAGTTTCAAAAACTTTACAACTTCACTCATTTCATTATGTAAACATGCTCAGCAATTCTTTTCTCAAAGTAGAAAATAGTTCCCAAAAGGCTGCCAAAAGAAATCTTCATTGGTTTCCAAATGTTTCCCAAATGGGTGTTCAAAACATCATATGGAAATTGTTGAATTTTAATAGCTTTTTACACCTTTATTTTTCTTATGTGAACATGGGTGTATTGTGATAGGTCCTAGTCAGAGTTGTGATGCAAATAAAATTCTCTTAGGATGAGAGTTGAACCACAATTTTTTTCTGGGATAAATTTCTTCTTACCTTTCACTGAGTTCAAATAGGGTTTAAATACAATGCGAATCACAACTGCTCCTATCTCTACGTTAGTTAACTTCTATTTACATATAAATCAAATAACTACTATATTTACATAGGCTAAACAACTTCTGTTTTACATGCAATTCACGTCTTAGGCTGCACGTCCGTCTCCTCTTCATTCACGTCTTTGGTGCTTATCCTCATGCAATCCCATGCACGTGCTCCACTAATCCTCATGATTCCCTATTACTCTCATGTCTCTTATCTTCACAGGATTTGCACTTATGTAGCTCCACCTCAGCACTTATTTATCTTCACATCTCCCATGCACTCTTGCACGTTTCTTCAAGACTCCTAGTCATGCAAGACTCATGCACGTCTATTCTTCTCACTCGGCAACTCACAAGTATTTTGGGTTCCTATCATTACCCTCCCATTTTTCAGGGACCTTGTCCTCAAGGTCTAGTTAAGGGAATTGATCTTTAAGTTCTTGAGTTCTTAGCATGTGGCCTTTTCTTCGGGAAGGCGTCTCCATTTAATCAACTTCTCTACAACAAAACGGTGACAAGAATGTGTCTTTAAGTTGTAAGCTCGTTGCAAACATTGCTACCACTAGTAGGCTTCACCCTCAAGATGGAATGATGCCAATGACACCTTCTGCTCTTCCCCCATCCTTTGATATTCAAAAAATTGGTCCACACAATTGAACCATTATGTTGGATCATTATCAAAATATTTAGGAAATTCTAGTTTGGTGACTCGAGAAGAGAACGTTTGCCTATGTCCTTCTGTCCCCTCTCTACTCTCCTCTTTGTTGCTGCTGGTTTGGCCATGGTGATCATCTTCCAGGCTTAGTCCGATCTTGTTGGCAAGCAACAATTCGAACAACTTGTTGACAGTGGCTTCCATTCTGTTCACGCTCTCCTGGATTGCTCTTAACCATGCCTCCAAATTTTCAATTCGTTCTTTATTAGTAGATATAGTAACCATGCTCTTATACCAAATGATAGGTCACAGTCAGAGTTGTGATGCAAATAAAATTATCTTAGGGTGAGAATTGAACCGTAGTTTGTTTTTTTGGATAAATTTCTTCTTACATTTCATTGAGTTCAAATATTTTTTAAATACAATGCAAATCACAACTACTCCTATCTCTACGTCAGCTAACTTCTATTTACATAAATCAAATAACTACTCCTATATTTACGTAGGCTAAACAACTTTTGTTTTACATGCAATTCACGTCTCAGGCTGCACGTCCGTCTCCTCTCCATTCACGTCTTTGGTGCCTATCCTCATGCAATCCCATTCACGTGCTCCACTAATCCTCATGACTCCCTATTACTCTCACGTCTCCTATCTTCATAGGGTTTGCACTTATATAGCTCCACTTCAGCACTTATTTATCTTCACGTCTCCCATGCACTCTTGCACGTTTCTTCAAGACTCATAGTCATGCAAGACTCATGCACGTCCATTCTTCTCACTTGGCAACTCACAAGTATTTTAGGTTCCTATCATACTGGCTAAAGGGGTTTTAGTATTTGATTAAAAATTTGCAGATTCAGGTGTACTTGGCTGTTCTCTCCATCTGTTTTTTTTCTGCTTCCTTACACCTATCATTTATTCTCTTCCAAATATGCTGAGATCCTTTACTTTCCTCCCCTTATAATCATATTTCTTCTATCTATACCTTTTTTTCTCACCGCATAATTTTTTTATCGGATCACAAAGTGAAAACAATTGGTTTAAAGTTTACGCATATTAACAGCTTAATCAAATCCACCAAAACCCTGTTTCCTGCAGGTTTATATCAGCTAGATATAGGACCCAAATCTTCTTTGACTTTGTGTCAAACCAGATATTTGACATTCATTCTGAAAATCAAGATATGAAAAGAAGTCTAACTTAAATAAAGAAATATTAACACAATCAAATCATGCAACATGCAGTGAGGATTACCTTGGTATAATTTGCTTTGTCCAAGACCCATGTCTGAAACCATATTTAAATAAAATTGTGTTAAGGAATTAACTAAATAGGGAAGAAAAAAAGGAAATCTTCAAATTAAGAAGCACCACACTAATAATGGTCATGCATAGCAGAAATCAACTTCTAAGTCAAGCATGTTGTCTACTAACCAATAGGAGTAGGCAATTTCAATTTCGGGTTGGTTCGGTCTGAAACCGACCTAAAACCGAAGTGATCGTTTCGATTTAGCTGGTAAGGTTCGGTTTTTAGTTTTTTCTAATTTTTTGGTCTATTTTAACTTTATTTCTTTGGTTTTGAACTGAACCGATCGGTTTCAAATAAATAAAACCGACCTTGGAGCCAAACCATCCAAAAACCGATCGGTATGGTCGGTTCAATCAGTTCCTTTTTTTTTGGCCCACCCCTACTAACCAGTATCTAGAAAATCCTAAGTTTATAAGAAAAGTTCAGCTATGATATTTAACTCTAACATGACCCTCATGTGTATGTTTCAACACAAACTCAACTTATACTATGCAATTGAATTAATAAAATCTACGAATTTAGAATTTGAACATAAGACTTCTTGGTCAAATAGGATATAACTTTTAATCTCAAAATCTTAGGCTTACAGGACAAATTCAAAAAATAGCATTAATCTCTAACTACATTAGCAGAAGCATAATGAGGGCAAAAGAACAGACGTAAACCTTGCAATGGATGCAAAAATTCAGAAGAAATCAATTCTTTTTCAGCAAAAATAAAAGAAAAAATTATTTAGGTGTTACTTAGAACACACCTGGAAAATCAAGCATGAAGCCAAGATTATATGTGCTGGTATCATTAAGTTACGTCTGAAAGCCTGAAAACATATAAAAGTAGAGTTTAGTTCTCCTACGACTATAGAAGAAAAATGTAAAGAACTACACCTGTACAACCAAGTACTATAATGATTCCATGAGTTCTGGACACAAGCATGACATCAACATAAAATTGTGCAGAAACCATGTATACTGATGAGAAAAAAGGGTCAAGAAATACAATCAAATACTCAACTGATTCCATGAGCTATGCAGAACAGCATAAGAACATGCATATTGTGCATAAACCATGTAAAATCGATGAGACTGACTTAGGAGAAGTGTTAACCTGAGGCATGTAAATCGCTGCTAATATAGCAGCAATATAATTCACCAGCAAGAGTCCAGAACCAAGGAACGCAATATTTCTAACTCCAAGCTTTGTTGCTAAAGTTGATATCTGAAATCTGCAAACAAAATATATTGGAATAAGGAAGGTGTTAAGAGTCTAAAATATTAGAAGAGTACTGGGATTCAATTAAAGTCTAGGAGATTCTGAAGAGATGGTTAAAAATGTTAGGAACTTCAAGGTTTGCTGAGAGAAAGATCAAGATAAATAGCTATACATTGGAATGTCATTCGTTATTAAAAGTTAGGGTTGACGCACTCGGAGAAAACTTCACACGTATAACTCAGTGGGGGCACATGCAAATAAGATGTCAGATAGCTAAACGAAAAAAGAAAAACAAGAAAAGAAATAAAAACAAATACATAGATGTAAGTAGCGGCAACTTACTTGCGATCTCCCTCAACATCTGGAAGATCTTTTGTAACAGCAATGACTAGTGCGAACAATGTCACAAAGGTTGTAATGAAAGCCACAGGTGCACTGCAGGTAAAAATTGAAGAGCTGACATGAGGACTAACTTAGTTTGAAGTATTATACACTCAGCTAAGTACAAATTTCATTGGGCAAGTGGTATTCTGAAAAAAGAAGGATCATATAACTGCTCATGTCTATGAGTAGGTAATATCTTTAGGATTTGTAACCAGTGTTATTATATTTGTGGGGCTCAGGAAAGATTGCACAGTGAAAAGAAAACTCTAACTCTAACACATGCCTCAAGCTAGGCACAGTTGCGCCTTAAGGGATGGAGTGGAAGGATACTGGCAACTTCAATTATTTGAATCCTGACCAATTATTGACCCACAATTTGAAAACACATGTAATAGTAAGGCAATGGAAAGCAGAGTCAGACCAACTGTGGTAACAAACGGATTCCAAAATGGGGTTGGTTAGAGTTGGACAAGATGAAATACTATGAAGTCCATATATTTAGTAAAATGGAAAAGGCATGGATCTAACACCAACAGTTGATGAATTTTTTTCCCTTCTTGAGCCATCTAGGCTGGAAAAGATTATAACAAATGTGGCTTGTTAGGCTAGTCTTCATTCAAGAATCTATCCACAACTAAATGGTCAAGTTAGATACTATAATGAGCTGTACATAAATATCATGGCTTATATTTGCACGTAAAATTAATTTGGCAGTATCTCATTCAACTATCTTACAAAACAATTGGTATAAATAATAACTTACTTCCATTCAAATGGGAGTCCAAGGGCAGCTCTGGTGGCATAATACACACCAAAATTAAGAAGAAAGCCCCGCACCTGCATAAGTTATTGTTATTATTTTTTATTTAACAACCTAACTTTCTAAGGGCACATGTGTCAAGCTAACTATTGTAGGAAACAATGTAAAAGAGCAGCAATTTTTTAAAGCTCTGTAAAATAATTGTTCTGTAAATTGAAAAACTCTTAGATGTATCAAACAATATTATATTAGCATAAAATCAAAACTCTTATGTCTTACGAACAATTGTCTAACCAAATTAAATTAAAATTCAGACCTAGTAACAGGCAACACGTGAATAAGGCATTCAATACCTCTAATTTGTTTGTGACAGCTTCTTACACAGTTATCTTCTCCTTACACCAACTAAAGAAATCCTTCTCTAGGCTCATACTTGACAAATGATCATTTTATAATGTAACTAAAAACCCTATTCTCGCCTTCAGTATATGTCAGGATTTCAAATTATGATTCCAATATTAGAAGCAATCTTGTGCTTCCAAATACAGCGAAATCAAAAAATAAAACAATCAATTGCTGAGTCATCAAATTTCAAACACCAACGGAGAACATGAAAAACTACCATAGAGTTGATTGTTGAGGAAGACAAAAGTAAGCATACCGTAGCAATTATAAGAAATGCGGCAACAGCAAATCTCTTCATTCTAAATGGAGGAACAGAGTATATGGTTCCCAGAAAAAGGCCAAGACAGTAAAGAGAAGTTATGAATGAACCAAAGTTCAATCCAACAATCACAAGTCCAGTCACAGCAAAAATTATCACCAACAGCCATGCAGATTGAACTGAAAGATCTCCTGCAGCTATCGGTAAGTATGGTTTGTTTACTCTGCAAATAAAGAACATAGCATTTTACAAACAAAGATTCATCATAAATAATTAAATTCATAATAGGAAAAATCTTGGGTTCAAACATGCATGCTTCTAGAAGTTATGAGCTCCATCACATGATGTTGTAACAGATCAAAAGCTTAAATGAAATATGGATGGTGAGTCAAGACCTCCTTGCTAAGCTATATTTCAAGCCATGGAATGATTATGGGGAACTTTATATCCAGAAATTGGCAGTTTTAAGAATTAGCTTGACTGATGGATAAAAACAACACATTCAAAATAATGGATACCATCCACAAACAGTATGAATGCAATATGGTTGATCTTAAACAACAGGATATATATATTAAGTCTATTTCAGTAGCTCAGGCTGATTCTAAGGCTGCATCCAAGTCAATTTCTACTTGTTATATGGACTCAAGGAATTTTACATAAAGTTTTTCCGCATACTTATCAATTCCGATATCGTAGATTTGATTGATGCCAACTATATAACCATTGCCGCAAATTAGAGCCAAAAGACCAGAGAATGCCTTCAACAGCAGAGACCACTTTATTAGATTTGAGTTTTCAATCAGCGCTCTTGCCACCAAAGCACTGTCAATGAAAGTAATCAAGTATAATTCCAATAAGATCCAATTAAAATTAATTCACACATCCTAACAAGTGTATTCATTTATGAGTACTTACAAAGAACCTAGAGCAGTTCCTCGTATGGTATGGGGCCTCAGAAATCTCCAGCATGCGTCTCTAAAAGCTGACACTTTGTTCAGCACTGGATCAGACCCGGCAGCTCCAATTTGAGAGGAGGCCTGATAGCATGCACTTTAACATTAAATCCACAAGCAGACTCAGGAATCTCATGACCACGACAATTTAACTGTATTAAGTCGTAAAACATGTTGTAGGAAAGTCAATAGCATCTAAATACATTGATTAGAACTGGTTTGATTCAACTTGCACATTTTCCACCTGTTAACAGATTGATTAGTTCATTTACCTTTTCCTCAACAAATATAACTTTTCACTTTTTTTTTTAAATTCAAACATCAATTGTTTCTCACTTTGTACAACGAATGATATAATCTAAAATTTTAACTTATCCTTAACAAACGTATTAATCTAAAAGAAATTAATCTTAATTACGCAAACCAAATGACCACTAAATTGAAGAACATTTTCCTCACTAACATTACTTTGCACCACATGTAACTATGTAATGAGAACTTAAATCAGCAAATGAGTTACATATTAAATTTCCCATCTAAACCAGCTGATTCCAAGTTTGAGCCAGAAATATTTGAGAAAAATAAAACATACCCAGATGAAACGACGCCTTTGATGTCGTTTTGAAGCATGTTTGAAGCCAACTCTGTGACTGTACAGCCCAAACGAAGGCAATTTCTTGGACCATTTCAATAGTAAATCAGAGGACTTGCAAGTTGGCTTAATGGGTATCTTTGTTTGATGGGAATAAGTATTGCAGGGCCTTGTTATAGCTAAAATTGTAAAGGAAGAGGAATGAGAGAGTGAGAGCTCCATAAAGATGGAGAAAAGGTAAAGCAAACGCAAATCAAAGAGTGCGGTCAATATTTTTCTGCACTTCAAATTTTGGTTTTTCTATTTTCAGAAGTTTGCAATTTCGTCCCTGTTAATTTTATATTTTCACATAGTAGCTGGTGTTTCAAAATATTTTCGTGGGTGACCACTTCTTCTTTGTTGTATTTTTCCAGGTGGAATGTAGGCTTTTAAGAAATAATGATAGTTTTTTAAAAATCATAATTTCACAATGATTGGGAACGAGCAAATATCAATTTTGTGGTATGAAAAACTTCAAGTATATTTTTAAAAAAAAATTAATTTCCTTAATTTTT
Organism: Ailanthus altissimus; assembly: GCA_946807835.1. NCBI lineage: Eukaryota > Viridiplantae > Streptophyta > Magnoliopsida > Sapindales > Simaroubaceae > Ailanthus > Ailanthus altissimus. Next base: position 2,642,522 of record OX327709.1, read on the forward strand.
TTTATATAGAATATATTATTTTTTATAAAACTTTTTTTTAATCTCAATTTAACTTTTTAATGTTTTCTTTTATTGATGATAAGTTCTCCTTTAAATAAATTAGGACTCGTTTGGTTAAACTTTTCAAATAAAACTTTTAAAAGTATAATTTTTGAAATTAGAACTTTTAACAAAAAATTATTGATCGTTTGATTGTTAATTAAAAATATTTTTTTAGAGTATTAAATCGTTCAGTTATATATTGTTAGAAATATTTATTTATTATTAAATTATCAAAAAAGACACTTAATACAAAATTATATTCAAATTCTAAACAATTTAATTTTTTATATATATAAATTTAAATTTAACATGTATTTTCTCAAATTCAATTTTTTAAAATATAATAATCAAGTAAAATTAATATATATTAATCAATGAATCAATATAAATTATTATATTTGGTACAAAAATTAAAAATAAAATAATACATCTTTTTGTTTGAAAATAAAATAATCAATAAAATATTTTGGTTGATTTTTATAAAAATTTAATGATTGTATAGATATAAAGAATTATAAATATGTTGACTTTTCAAAAAATATTAAAAATATATTAGTTGAATATAATTTATTATTATTAAGGGTATATTATGGAATAAACAAATATTATTATGATATACGTGACATTATATACGTATTAAAAAAATTCAAAAAACTCTACTTCTAAAAATTTAAAATTTAAATTTTTACAAATAGAGGTAAAATAGTTTTTGTAATCTCTAAAAGCTCCTCTCTAATTGTAATTAAACACTATCGACAATTTAAAAATAATTTTTAATATTTAAAAAAAAAACTATTTTGACCATAGAGAAATTCAAACAAATAACCATTTAATAGTTCTTAACGATCTAAATCTTTGTATGAATTGACTATTTATTTTTTACCATATAGATCTTTATATAAACTTTTTTATACACAATAATAAGTCTTACATAATTTTTTTTAAAAATAAGTAACATAAAAAAAATCATACTTTTTTATAGTCTTGCAACGATAATATTGACCCCATATTTAGTTACCTTTAAAGTAAGAAGTTGAATTTATTTTCTCTAAAAAACATAGTTAGGTCTTTAAAAAATTTGAGAATTGTGTTAGATTGATTTGCTCTAAAAATATTAGGTCTATTGGAAATTCTGAAATCAAAAAAGAAAATGAGGTCGTGCTAAAATTTTTTTCAATAAAAATTCTTAAATACTTAAGTTAGTAATAATTTGATTAAAAAAAATAAAATAAAGAAGAGAAAAATTGCAAGTATGATAGATAATGAACAATGAACTTGATATTTTGTTGAGAGATCACGTGAAAAATGGGGCCTTAACATAAGAGCGTCTTACAAATTGTATATAGATCTATTGTATGCGTACATATTTAAATCTTAATGATCATTTTCTAACTCAATAATTTATACCATATTTATAGAGTTACAAGATAAGCTCGATATGTAATATTAAAATTTTAATAAAATTATAAATTCTCAATACATTTTTCTTATTTGATTCTTATATTGAAGTTTTATTTAAATAGGACTAGATCTTTCTTATTTATGAAGAATTTATACTGAGATTGGTCTTATATTATAGGAAGAATATATTGAGTATGTGATTTTAATGGTCAAATTCATTTAAAATTATTTGAGCATAATTAAAATGGTTGATCAAATTAAAGAATATGCCTGATTATTGAGGACAATATTGGTAAGATGAAGATGCGTACCTTTGTAATTATTGAGTCTATGTTTATAAATTTGACCGTGAATTACAATAGACGAATTGAAGATGTATAATGCTTAGGCCTGTGGGTCAAAATTCAAAAGAGAACAAATAATATGTGCAATATTAACATCAATACAAACTTAAAGAATCAATATTTATTTGATTATTGTGTATATATATATATATTTTTTAAAAAAAATTATTTGAAGTGAAAATAAATAAATAAACATAAAAAGTAAAATATCTTCGTGAAATTATCTATATATATTCATCGGACAGAGAGCAGTCAACTGGCGGTCAATCATAGGAATTTCCCACAAACCACCGGTCCAGATTCAAGTTTAAAGAAAGTAGTAATCGTACACCCAAACCAGGGTAGATTGACCCATTAATAGAGATGGACCTCAATCATACCAAATCCGAAATTCCCTCCTGTCATAAACCTTCTACGAATTGACTAAAATATCCCCCATCCATCTGGCAAGCATCTGGGCAAAGCAGTCTTTGGAGATTCCTTGTCCTATATAAATACCCAATATCAGCTAGGGTTATTCGCTCCTCTGAAATAAGTACTGAAAACAAATAGCAGCCGCTTCTCACGTTCTTTCTCCAGTCTCTACTAGCCTCTTCGCCGCTGAGGTTTGTTACACTTCTCTTCTATCCGATTCTTCGCTGATCATATTTATCAATTGCATTACTATTTGATTATTAGCTACCGTCGTTTCGTTTAATTTATTTTTTTACTTTTTTTATTTGATTTGTTTTGCCAAGAATGTGTTATGTGTAGATCTATTTTAATTTATTGGATACGGAAAATATTAATTGTCTTGTGGCTTTTTGTCATTTTGGGTTTCTCGGGTAAATATCTATTTATAGTTTCTATTCGTATGTGCTTTTATGTTTTCTTGTATGCTTTGTTTGGCGGGACAATATTGGATTGTTTGGTTGGTGGGAAAATGTTGGACAGAATATATTTGATGAGAAAGGGAAACTGAAGAAATACGTTGAAGTAATCTGTCTTGTTTGGGCTTTGTCTGTTTATTTGCAATGGCTTGTCATTATGTTTAAGGGCTTCAAATTTTGATATGCCCTAAATTGGATTAACTTAATTAGAGTTGTACTAAGTAATCTTCAAAGACCGGTGTAAATTTTGAGAACTGTGCTTTATTCTTTAGCATCTGTAATTTTTTTTAAAGAAACTCACTTAATGTGAATTGCGGATTTAGCTGTGAAATTAGGACTCTATCTAATGGCTTCAATTGGGTATTTATAGCAAGAAATTTGTAATTTTGGATTTTGGACCTCACTTCACTGCCTCACTGGCAAGGCAGTGATTCTGAGTGTTTTTAGGCCTTCAAGTCCTGTTGCTTGCTTGAGGATAATTCCTGGTAATGTTTGTTTTGCTGACTTGCTATATGTATATGTGATGTAGAATGGATTCTCAGATTAAGCATGCTGTGGTTGTGAAAGTCATGGGCCGAACTGGTTCCAGAGGGCAGGTGACCCAAGTAAGAGTGAAGTTCTTGGATGATCAGAACCGGTTCATCATGAGGAACGTGAAGGGACCGGTTAGAGAAGGTGATATCCTCACTTTGCTCGAGTCTGAGAGAGAAGCTAGGAGACTCCGTTGATGGGTCCTTCTTTGCTCCATACTATCTCACTCAGTTTTTGGAGTCTAGGATTTGTGACTGTTGTTTTAGTAGCCTAGTGAATGGGAATGTTTATGAGTTTCAAAACTTTTTTACTTTTGGAAGGTTTTTCATATTGAGACTTTCATTTTGAGATCTGAATTATAATGTTTGGGATGATTAATCTTGTTCACAATTGAAGTGTTAAGTTTACTTTAAGTTATTGTCTTTTTTGCCTTAAGTTTTGCTCTATTGCTCGCACTGGGTAGCTTATAAATTTGCTATGATTTTCTGATTTTATGGACTTTTATCTGCTTTTCTACGCAACGGTAAACATGGTTTCTCATTGCTGGAGAGGTAGTAAGGGGGAATAAGTGGGATTTGAAATTGAAAGAAAAAAAAGTTAAAAGTTGTTTCATAGTCCTAATAATTTGGTGAAGATGAATTTAGTATTTGATTTATGCTAAATAAAGATAATGGTTGTTAGATGAATTGTTTACATGGCAGTAACAATCAATGATCAAGGAGAGCTTTTCTAATCACAAGCCTCTGCTCATGGACTTTTACAAGCTAAACAGAAAATGTTTTGGGCGTTAATTGTTGAAAATCTTGTTCGTTGTAAAAGTTTCCGAGACATTTCACACGAGGATAATATGAAACTTGTTACAATTTATTTTTTAAAGAAATCTTTTTTTCTTATCATTATTAAAAATTAAGATATTATTAGGTAATCAAAGAATTATCAGAACAACGTAATAAATGTTTACTGACTAAAACCTAGATATAAAGCTCTTCTTGAAAAAAAAAAAAAAAACAAACAAACAAACTAGATTCCAAACCACAATGAGGGCCAAAAACCCTCCTGGACAAAAACTCCCATCACGAATTATATAAAAATATTGTACTTTGTTTACAACACTTGCCCAATCTAAATCACTACTCACAACTAATAACAATACGTAACATAACAAACATAAGACATGTAACGTTAAAACTTCAGTTGCCAATCCAATGAACACTGTTGAACCGCTCAATGACGAATTGTTGAATCTTGCTCGCACACGGTGGCAACGGCTTTGTTCTGCGCAGGGAGTATGACAGCCGCCAAATTAGGCTTTTCACTAGATTTGGCTGTCACATTGGTTGTTGGTGAGCCAAATAGCTCGAGAGTCAACTGATGCATGGCCGACGATGATAGATAGCGGCGGCAGGTTGCCGAAACGTACTGGTAGAAAGCAGAGACGGTGGCTCCTAGTGGCTAGTGGGGTCCTGCGAGGCTCAACAGAGCGTCAAATCTCAGTGGAGGACAGCTGAAATAGGCCGAGGGTTTGCCAGTTCACTGAGAAACTGAACATAGGAACCGAAAGAGAAAAAAAAAGAAACAAAAAGTTGAAAAAGAAATGAAAAAATAAACTTGAAACGCAAGAGGGAAGTGTGAGAATGAGTTGTCCACCGGAGAGGGAAGAGGTGGGAAAGCGACATCATTTTCATTTCAATCATTTTGTCTCTATTCTCTACTCCCGCGGTCTCAAGTCTCAAGTCTCAACACACCTTCTCTTTCTCTCTTACAAATTTAAGATCATTTTGATTTCATTTCCCTTGCCCTTTCATTTTCGACTCTTCCGCCTCAGCCTCTCTCTTAAGTTTTTTTCTTCTGGCATTTTCTTTCAACAGTTTTATGATTACTTTTAAATCTTGGACGATAGGTCACTCTTTCCGATCAAGATAAATATTATATTTTTAAGTGCTTATTGGGTTTTTGTACTTTGTTTAGATAGATAAAATTATATGATCTTTTTTCTTTATCTTTTAATCTTTGTTTGTGATTTTTAGATTAGCTTGGTATTGCAGGATTTAAAGCGGCTATCATTTCTTGAACTAGATCAATCAGTATGCTTATATTGCATTTAACGTTTTTATTTGATACTTCTTTGTGTGGATTAATTTATTTTGTTTTTGTTTTTGTTATTATATTTTGTGTTGAGTGATAGATTAAAATTTGCAAAGAGATCTAAATTTATTGGCTTTTAGTGATTTTCTTATATCTTAATATCTAGTTTATGTTTTCAATAATTACACGGTTAGGAGCATGGGGGCTCAGCCAAGTTGGCTGAGCCCCCCAAGGACTCACATCCCCACCTGGGTTCGACCCCCCCTCCTCCCCAGGTGGTGCGGAAATGATGATAAATATTGTAATCCCCCTCTTCAAAAAAAAAAAATAATTACACGGTTAGGCGTGATTTTTTTTTATTGGCTAAGTTATCTAGATACTTGAGATATTCTTATCATATTGATGCGATGAACATAATATTATATATTTTTCATGTTAAAAGAGAAAAAAATTCAAGAGTGATATTGATAACTTAAATGTGTTTAATTGTGATTTAAATATGTTTAAATGAATATTTATCTTGACTTAAACTTGTATAATCTAAATGATTCAAATATTTTGTATAAACAAATCGAATTTAGTGTTATTATTTATTTAAATAAATATAATTATAAATGAATTAAATTTTATTTATTTATTTAAATATGTTTAATTATGTTGCATCATGTAATTCTTATATTAAATACATTGAATCTATATTTGAGTATCTGATTTTTACATAAATAAATCATATATAAAGATAAAAAAAAAATACGAATTGTTATTATATGTGAAATTGTGAATTGTGTTGGGAGATGCCAACAAGAATGTTAAAGTGAAAGGGAGATGTCCAAATTAGGGTTGGTAAATTAGCCCAGGTGGTGCTATAAAATTGAGTAATACTATACTTTTTAAATATAATTTTAAGTTTTTTATTTTAAATTGATATGTTAAATAATTATTGAGTGGTGAAAATTGTGCAATTCTCAAAATCACCATTATACTATTTTATTGGTCAATAATTACTTAACATATCATTTAATATTATATTATTTTATCTTTTAATAAATATTAGATATACTATTTGAAATAAAAAAATTAAATGATATTATTCATAAAAATTTAAATTTATACTTTAATTTTGAAGCCCATATCAATAACGAGCTTTTTTTGTTTTTTTTTTGGAGTTAGAACTTCAAATCACACCACTCTTCGGGATTAGCTTGGAGCCTTGGACTCGGCCGAAAATGGCCCAACTTGGCTTAGACAAAGGGCATGTGACAACTCGAGCTTTTCTTCAACTGGACTCAGCTCGGACTTGGCAAACGCGCTGCTCGTGCTGGCATTTTGACAAGCCTAATCAGATGTCATGTGCTTGGGGGCCAAAATGTAAAGTTAGAAAAGTTATATGACTTGGAGTTTTTATCACGGGGGCCAAGTAAAAAAAAATGTGCAATTTAACAAAATATGCAGTAACCACACGTTTGTTTTAATGTTTAATTTTTTTTGGAGGGTGGGAGTATGGTCCCTCCAAGCCCCTATTGTATTTGTAATTCTTCCATTGGTTTAATTTGTTTATTTTTTAGAGAGATTATGTTATGGTTGTATGACTTATAATTTTGGTTATTTTAAAATATTTTGTATATTGGTATTAATTAATTTCTTAATTTTTAGGGTTTCTTTATTGAATTGTTTTCCTTACGAATATATCAATCAATTTTGAGTGTTTGTCGGTTCAATTAGTAAAATACTTTTAAGTTTTAAGGTTTAACTGGTTTGCACCGTGAATTTGAAGTGTTTTTGTTGTTTTTATACAATATTTTAAATATATAAATTAAAAAATAATTTAATTTCTTAATTAAATATTTTATACTTATAATAAAATGGGGTTATTTGAACTCACAAATTACTTTTCTAAACTCACCTATTTAATAAATCTATTAGTAAAATAAAATTATTGATTTTACTTAATAAATCTATCAAAATAGTAAAAATAACCTTATAAAATTAAATTTTCATTTTAATAAAGAAACAATATATAATTTAGTTATCAAAACATAATTTAAATTAGTTAACATTAAATCTAAAAGTAAAAATAATTTAATTTAATTAATAAATCTCATAATAAAATTTTTTCAATGATTTATACGTTTAATGGCATGCTGATATATAAATCTTGAGTCGTTTTGAGGACTATACGCAATATATATTGCTAAAAGTACATGGTCATTTTTGTTTGAGTTAAGTATGTGATTGTCTAATGATTTAAAATTATTATTATTATTATTATTATTATATTGTGATTGCATTAAGTTATTATTAGTATCATCTTAATGAAATTGAGAATGAATATTATTATTGTTGTATTGTGATTAGAGTGATCGGAGATTTATTATAAACTTAATTTTTTTTTAAAAAGAATCAGAAAGAGAAATTACCAATGTGAGAAATGAGCGAGAGGTCGGCCGATAGTCATATATTATAATATAAAGTGATTAAGGATTTAATAATTAGGGTTATTACTATTCAATATGATGATAATTATTAATTATTAATGATTATTTTAAAAAATAATTAAAATAAGGACCAAATAGAATTTTCGCCATCCATTTTCATTCCCTCGCTCCCATTCTTAGGGGTAGGGGGTGTGAATGACATTCTTTTTTCTTCACTTAAATTATGGCAGTCCCATTATCATTCTCAAGTTAGTCAATTAAATATAATATTGATTTCCATTTCTTTTAAAAAAAAATTATTCTATATTATTAATTAAAAATCAAAATATTACATGACTTATTAATATGCAATTAGAGAATTATCGAGATAATATAATATATGCATACTAATAAATGATAGAGCCTAATTATTTCATTTTAGAGAAAATAAATAATTTAAACTCTGTATTGAGAGATTATCTTTATAACTCGAGATAATTGCCATTATTAAAGATGTGAAATCATACCCTTACGCAAGAGAGATAAAATAATTGTCACATAAAAAAGACAAAAATAACTCTTAAGAGGGATAATACAAAATACACAACCATATAATTTAAACATCCTCCACAATTTACAATAATACACCCTAATCATGACCTCTACAAACACAAACATCAAAAGAGACAACAATCAAACTCAGGTGGCAATGAAAGAGGCTTGAAAGTCACCAACGTTCATTTTCCCATCGAATTTAAGGCTAAGCTTCGACTGCTGGTGAGTAGTGTTTACTCAAGCAGGCAACGACAACAAACTGCGGAGACTAGTAGGATGAGAATATGGGGCGGCGGGTCCTGTAGAGACAAGACAGATTTCGGCAGAGCTTGATTAGTGAAGCCGTAACAGAAGCTGGCTGATGAACACTTGAAATTACACATTTAATAAGAGTTTTACATGATTGTTTTGTATTACTAGTGTATTTAATTTAATTTTCTTAACTTAAGTATGTTTACAATATTGTACTTAATTATCTTTTAACTGTTTTGTGGTAGGTTTGGTAAAATAGGCATAACTTTCTATCTAAAGATCCAATTGAGATGATTCTTGATCATGTGGAGAGCTGACTCAATGGGATAACATATTGTATTTATAAAATATTGAAAATTCGAATGTTTAGAGGGTGAAAAATGGCCTAGAACAGAACTGATCTGCAGTACAGGCCCAGTTTAAACAGTCATCTGTATTTGGCCCATAAATATAGAAATACGTATCTAATACATATGAGATCACTCAATTTGGAAAGATAAGAGACTTATCTACAACTTTGATGTTTTGAGTGACAGCTAATTCGGATCACATCAATTCCAAATTGGATAATCAAGTGGGTGCCCAAGTGATAATGAATGCAAATTATTTTGCCACCATTCTTGACTTTCATCAACCAAGTGGTTCCCTCCAAATTTGTCTCGATTGATCCATGTTTTTCTATAAATAGGTGGCTTGTTTATGCCTAAAGAATGTAATTAGAAAGTTAGAATTTAGTTCAAAATACTTGTCATTTGTATCCATTTCTTTGTAAATTTATTTCTCTTGTTTACTATTAAATCATGTTATTTCTTCTTCCATTTCTTTTCTTTTTCTTTAGTTTTATTATGTCCAAATAATTTTCTTTAAGCTAAGGTGAAAGGATGAAGCTCTTGGCAAGGTAATAAGATATGTTTAATATTTATTCATGAATTTAATGCTTTATTTTTAACTTATGCAAACTTATATATGATGTATTTATTTTATTTGTAGAATTAATACCCTTTCTTCTAAAGTTGTGATTCTTGATTTATTATTGACAAACTTAATACTTGGCACAATAAATTCTTGAAACCATTTACAAGATTTGGTGTATATAACTTTTCTTGTAAAGTGGGAGTCTTGATTTATTGTAGATAAATATAAAGATTGGCATAATAAATACTTGAACCCATTTATAAGATTTGGTGTATAATAATTAAAAGAAATAAATACTAATTAATATATAAATGATGATGAACTTTAATTGCTATATTTTCCGGTTGGAACCTCCTTTGTGTGAGGATTCCAATTGAGTTATAAAAAAATAAAAAGTTAAATATATTCTTACTTCTTATGCTAAGAGTGAATCCCCATAACCTTAACTTTTTATTTGAATTGGTTAATTGAAATAATATTTGCAAACATCTTATACTGAATTAATTATCTTTAAAGTGTTTATAATTTGTAATTTTACTTTTACTTCCTTGTGGATCGACCCCGTTCTCATCGGGTTATTTATTACTTCGACAATTCTGTACTTAGGAATAACTCCTATATTCTAGACGTGTCACTGGCGAAGGCTCAACAAAGATTGGTAGATCTCGGTAGGGACGACAACATCTTTGAAAGCTTACACGGCGGAGACAAGCGACATCTTTATACTTTTACACGATAAAGGTTGGCGCCATTGAATCTTACCCCGCGAAGGCCAGCTACATCTTTAAAGGCTATGATGCAGGCCTATGTTGTCCATAAAGGCTTGCATGGGCCTTAATCCCCACCAAAAAATAGAATAACAAATAACAAAAAAAAACAAAATAGCAAAACCTAAATGACAGCAGAGGGAGGAGTGTGACCTCCGGAGAGCATTTTTTCAAAGCAAAAGCTTCTTGTTCTCCCGCTGCTTTCATTGATTTCTATTCCTTATTCTCATCTCCTACGCTCTTGAAGTAAACATAGCTATACTTTGATGATATTTTTTTAAAGATAATAATAATATAATCGACGAGAATTGAGAAAAAAATGATACTTATAGTGGTCAAAGGCTTATCATACATGTGAGTGTTATTATTGTAGTAGAAGTTTTGAATTCAAATGTCTTTTTTTTAATTTAAAAAAGGGTAAAGAAGGGCGAACTATTTCGAATCCCCTTTTTTAATTATAACAAAAAAAAAATGAAAAATAAAAATAAAAGTAATAATATTATTGAAATAAGAGTAATATTAAATATTTGAAATTATATTTTAAAAATAATGTGTCAAATAAATATTAAATATAATAAATATTTTAAAATTTATACTATTTTATCATATAATATTTATTTAATCTATTATTTTTAAAATATAATTTAAATATCTAGCTGGAATTATAACGTTTAGACCATTAAAAACTCTTATCACACTTAAAAAGGGTATTTTTCCGGTCATTTCAATAGGGTTCCAGTTAGGGGCTAATATGATATAAATGACACATTATGTCCTCACATGAGAAATCGTAAAAAATAAGGAATCCGAATGTATTACGCCAAAAACATATTTTTAAAGCAAACCCTAGTTCGCCACTTATAAATATCGCAAAAAACCCTAGTCCATGTTTTCTTTCTAACCCAGCCAGGTAAAAGAGGCAGCCGCAGCTTAATTAGCCACAAGAATCCGCTCTCGTCTCTTTCCCAAGTCGTTCAGGTAACATTCCGTTAATCTTCAATCTCTAACAATTTTAAGAGAAATTTGGGACAACTTTCTGAATATCTCTAATACTATAATTAGAAATTAAAGTGATTTTTTTTTTATTGCGAGTAGGTAAGGATGGCGACTGCAGTGGTGGCACAAGATCCTTCTCAGCCTCATTATGATGTTAAGCTTTTCAACAGATGGACCTTCGAGGATGTTCAGGTAATTCTTTTTTCGTTAATATGATACATTTTGTTTTTCGATAATCTGCACTGAACTTTGTTTGTGTTGTTCTTGAATTTTTTGACATTATAGTTAAGTGTGTGATTTTAGGTACTGTTATTATATTTGTTCTGTAATGGATTAAGCTCATTGTTTCTCTTATGGCTCTATTTTGCAGTTTGGGATTCTTACATTCCTTTATTTTTAGTTTTGTTGTGTTTTTGGTATAAATTCTATTAGCTTGGTTTAAATTTTATGATTCTGGATCTGTAGACTATTATTTGTGTTTTTGCGATTTTGTGGCTTTTATTTTCTGGGAATTTCTTTCAAGAAGAATATGATTTCCTTATACGATATCTGATGGTAGTTTTGTATATAGCGTCCTGTTTTTGATGATTTTGCATGCATTGCCTTCTTGAGTGGTATTGACAGTGATTCATTGATTACCCAGAAGGCCAGAACCTGTTTTTTTTTGTTCTCTATATTCTTTTTCTGTTTTGAGTTTTTCACCTTTGTAGTCAATCTCACTGGCAGGATCATGGTTTTATGGATTAATGAATGTAAAAGCCATGAAATTTTCTTTTTAACTTGTACACTAGTCTTTTATGTGAGATTTTGTTTTTGACGTCTTGGTCATCTTGTAAATTCTTGTTACTGAAATTTGTGAATTACTTAATTTTCATTGGTAGTCGGCGTTAGCGACACTAAGCTTTTAGTTAGTGAATTTTTTTTTGGTGGTATCCATTAGGTTAATGACATCTCCTTGAGTGACTACGTTGGAGTCCAACCAGCCAAACATGCTACTTATGTGCCTCACACAGCTGGGAGGTACTCAGTCAAGCGTTTCAGAAAGGCCCAATGCCCAATTGTGGAGAGGCTTACAAACTCACTTATGATGCATGGTCGTAACAATGGCAAGAAGTTGATGGCTGTGAGGATTGTTAAGCACGCTATGGAAATCATTCACCTTTTGACTGACCAGAACCCAATTCAGGTTATTGTTGATGCTGTGATAAACAGGTATTGAAGTGTGATTTAACTTGGTGAAGATTATTTTGCATATTTAAAACCAGTTCATCCCTAGTTTACCTGTTTGATTTTTTATTGTGAATTGTTCCAACTGTACTCGTGTATTGAATTTTCCTGGTTATGTTACAGTGGTCCTCGTGAAGACGCTACTAGAATTGGCTCAGCTGGTGTTGTCAGACGTCAGGCTGTGGATATTTCTCCCCTCCGACGTGTGAATCAAGCTATCTATCTTCTTACTACTGGTGCTCGTGAATCTGCATTCAGGAACATCAAGACTATTGCTGAATGCTTGGCTGATGAACTTATCAATGCTGCCAAGGGTTCATCTAACAGGTAATCAAAGCCTAGATTCTGCTTCATTATCATATTGACACTTACCTCTCACTTATTCATCGTTCTTTGGTCATGTGGAAACTAATTGTATGCATGTCCTTACATTTTCAGCTATGCCATCAAGAAGAAGGATGAGATTGAGAGAGTTGCCAAGGCCAACCGTTGAAGACTTAACAGCGAAAAAGATTTTCTTGGTTTTGAGCTATTACTTTATGAGATCAACGGTGTTACTTTTGGACATGTTATGAATGTTTTGTTATTTTATTTTAATGTTGTTCGAAGTTTTGAATAGATAATATTTTGATGTTCCATTTAGTGTCTTGAAAAGCTTTGATGGCATTAAGTTTGCAAACCCTAATCAGATTATTAGAAGGTCATGGTTTAGTTATAAATGCTGCTTTGTGTGTGTGTGTGTCTCTCGTATCTGCATTTGGTTGAATGAGAGCGCGTGTGCGCTATGGCTTGGAGCTATTTCTCAGATTGATATGTTCCCGCGGGTGCTTGTTTCATTTAAGGATTTAATTTTCAATGCATGTTTCATTATTATTATATTCTTCTTACAAGGCTTCAACTGCTTTGTCCAAATTGACGGAAGCCAGGGGTAGAATAGATTTCACCCGGATTCTAGTTCTTCAGTAAATAAGCGATGTATAAGACAAGTTCTTTTAAATTAATCCTAATGTTTAATTAACGTCCAAACTCTCGATGGCTTAGATGACAATTTAATTAATTCTACCTTAATTAAATTTAAAATACTTAATTTTACTCTCATTTATTATTATTTTAATTGCTTTAAATGAATAACTATACATAGAATTGAATTTAAAACAGCTTTAAAAGTAACATTGAAAAATAAAATCTTTAAATGAAATAATTATTAAATAAAAGAATAATTTAATTTTTAAAAAATAAATAATTTAAAAAAAAACAGCTTTTATCATCATACTGTTGAGCGGGGCCAGTGATAAAATAATAAAAATTTATATTATCTAAGTTATTTTTTTTAATCTATGTAATAATGAGATAATTTTTAATTAAAAAATCAGAATATAATAAAAATTGAGAAGAGAGGGTGGCGGCCATCTTCGCACTGCCATCAAACAACGGTGACTTGTATCATAATTACCGCTTGACAGATCATCAATCAATTAAGGTGGTAGTGGTTGTGCAAGTAAAATGGGAGATGAGTTACCGTCCCATCATTGGCTCGACACGAAAAGGCCCATGGGCTATGCTGATTAGTAAATGAAATTTTTAGAGATATTTTAATTATTTTTTTTGTTAATATTTTTAAAATATTTATAATTAATTTTTTTTAAATATTTTATTTACAATTATAAATATTATAAAAATAATTAAAATTATTGATCATAAGTTAACTACATTAGATTGGAATTGTATTATAATCATAATTAAAATTGTAATTGTAATTCCATAAAAATTTATTGATAATTTGATATTAATCTAAATTAACACATTATCAAAGCAGAAATTAGCCCAAAATTAATAAAATTAACAAGAAAAAAGAAAAAAAATGATGGTTCTACATGTATTTTTTGGATAATAAAATTAATTTTGTCCAATTTGCTTAAATAAATTATTTGATCTATTACATGAATATCAATTAATTCAAATTGAATCACTGTACAATTGAATTACAAATTTAATTTACACAATTAAATTATTTTAATTTATCCCATGGATATAAATTAATTAAAATTAGATCTTACATAGATGAAATTGAATCTTGCACAATTAAATTTTATTGGATTATTTTACAATTGAATTATAATTTCAATTTATTCAATTGAATTATTTAATTTATTACATGAATATCAATTAATTCAAATTGAATATTGTACAATTGAATTATAATTTCAATATACACAGTTGAATTATTTAATTTATCATGTGATAAATGAATTAAAATTGGATCTTGCATAATTGAATTTTAATTAATTAATTCACAATTGAATTATAATTTTAATTTACTCAATTGAATTATTTGATCTATCACATGAATATTAGTTAATTAAAATTGAATCTTATATAATAAATTTATTTATTAAATATAGACAACAAATATTAAAATAGTATATATATTTTTTTAAAAATTCAAAAAATTAAAAAAATGTGGCGGCCCATGAGCGCAACTCAAATGAGCTCACGTACCCGCTTGGATTGAGCTGTGGGCTATTATGTTTAGGTCGGCAAGACACAAATTTTTTTTATGCTGTACCAACTTAAGAACGAAAGCTCACCTAGGTCAACTTTTCATGAATTTTGCTATCTTGATACGGCTGATTTGCCATTTCTAATTTTACATCAAGTAAGTTTCGATGGAACCGGTGGAGTTGTTCATCTTTAAAAGATTTGTTTGTAATTTTAACAAGTCAAAATTGTTCTTTTGGCCACCAGATTTAAAAAAAAGAAGAACAATTATCTTCTTCAAAACTCTTTCCTTGAATAACTACTTATTGTGTCTAATCAGGTATTCATATCATTTGTTTTCCACTAAAGAATTATTATACAATTAAACATAATAAATGAAAAGACTAGTTGGGCATGATCTTTGGTTATAGTCTATATTATGTTTTTCATTAGTAATTCAACAAACACGAAAGATTGGTCTCGGGTCTCGGTCTCTTATATTGGACGCAAAAGGTTATGGGAGTGAGTCTTTTTCACACCAATTTGTGAAACTGAACTGAGTGGAAGCTAAGCAAGGAATGTTTTGCTGCAAGTGCGGAAAACTTTAAAAAACCGGAAGAGATATTGAGGGAATTGAGAATTTCGTAAAATTATTTGGGTGGGAAAAAGAATTCAATCTTTGTGGATCTTCAAGACAGATCGGTGAATAATATTCGAAATGGGTGGCGGTTAGTGCTAACGTTAAGCCTACTTATGTTAGGAAGGCCAATAAAAATATCCCTTTTTAAATTTAAGACACGATTCATATTAGTAGTTATGGTTGATCAGTATCGCAGGTATCCAAAATGAATAGCATCTTAATTAATATTACATATTCATTATATATAAATAAGATTTATTTAATTTTTATTTGACGTGCGGTGTATCATTTTCTTCAACTGAATTATGTAATTTTTTTTTGGTCATAGTTTAGTTTTAATTTATAGGACAAATTAACCTATATTATCTATCCTTATTATTTATAGAAGACTTATTATCTATGTGACAATTTTTATTGAAGTTCAAGACAAAAAATTTTTAAGATGTGTATGACTCATAATATCTATCCCTTCTATTATTGGGAGATCAACTACTCACGTGACAATTATTATTAAGACAATTTTAGGGGTTCATATATAAATAAAAATTCATATCTGTTAGGTAATATTACATACCCACATATATATATATATATCTAAGATTCTCTAAATTTCTATTCGATGTAGGACTGCATACCTACATATATATATATATATTTAAGATTCTCTAAATTTTTATTTAATATAAAACGTAACATTAAGAGTAGCAATTAGAAAAAGTAAGGAGGGAAGGCTCTTTTCATACCCCCCACTATTTTTAAAAAAATTTAGTAAGATTAGGATGGAGAATCCTCATACATGCAGGGAATGCCTTTCTCATCTCCACCTCATTTTCTCATTTTCTATTTGTTAATATTAATTTATATTTACAACTTTTAACAATTTAAACTATATTATAATTAAAAAAAGTATCAAATTAATAAATTATAATAATATCTTTCAATAGTGTTAATGATAAATAGTAAACAAAATTTTTAAATAAATAACAAATAAAATAAAACGTAAAAAAAAGAATTTAAATAATGTTCTAGTGCCTAACATTATTAATTTTTTTTGTTAATTACTTTATATTCTCAGTAAATCAATAGTTGCCCAACTAAAAAATAAAAAGTCTTTTAATCATTTATAATAAAAAAGTAAATTTTTTTAGATTTTTTTAATTATAAATTATTTATTTTTATTAATTAAAAATACATTATTAAGCATATCATAATTAAATATAAATTATAAAATTAAAAATTGATCAATTATTTAAGATATAAATATATACTAAAAAATTATATTTAATATTTATAGAAAACGGGATATGGACGAGGCAGAAAGGTTTAATCCTATTTCCACCCCATTAATAATCCAAAGAATAATTTTTTCTTATGTCTCCCTTAAATTTTAGAAAAACTATTCCACCTCCACCCCTTTCAAGATGAGACTCCATTAGTCCCCAATTTTTAAGGCATTTTTCTATCCCTATAGTTGATGAAAGAGAACATTTTAATCATAAACATAGATAGGTATGAAACACTTAGCTAATGAAATAATTGTATGGATAGTGTAACTACTCCTCTTATGTATAAGAGTTTCCTCTAAGCTCAACATTTATTTATACGATGTTGTAATTGTTAGGGTATGTGCTTACGTACTATCTTTGTTTGTATGAATACTTATTTGATAATATTTATACAAGATATATTTTATTAAATTGCTAATATTCTTTATTAAATTGTGATTATGATTGTCACATTACGAATACTATATAATTTGACAGGGTTCAGATCCGGTCTAAAGAAGTTTAAATTAGTGCTAAAAGTTAACAAAGTTAAAGGTTATAAATTTTAATAGTTAACACTACTAAGAGTTAATAGGTTATAAGAGTCACCGAGATCTAAGGAGTTACAATCTTATCTATAATGGGATAAAGACTTAATCATACACTAATAATGACATCGTTGTAAAGAGTTGCAATAGATGTTAAGAAATATCATTATGCAAGTGTGTTTTTAAACATTGTGTTCCTAATCTATTTTCATCAATACAGGTTTATAGGTAAATCCGTTTCATATAGTTTAGTGTATGTCTATATCTGCAAAGTATGAATGGTTGTTCTTAGTTGACCATGACCTTAGAGCTTGTATAGGCATACGAGTATTCAGTTAGGACTGAATGCTGGATAAACTTACAAGGACCCCAATAGATATCCTATGAAACTGTCAATGATAGGTCATTTCGAGTTAAGTAGTATATGCAGTCCTTTGATCTGAGCACCACGATAGACATATGGGTAATCCACTATACTTTGGTTTCACGGATGTCAAAGACTTTTCATGGTCTGACCGCTACGTGATGCTGGGTGTGGTCCGATGCTTATGAAGTCTGGTATGCATAGATACAAGATCCGTTAGTTAACATAGGTGTGTTATATATCCGATGCTTCGAGATTGTATCTTAGAAAGTCTTACAACCGTGAGCAATAAACCTAAAAAATGGGTTTCTCACAGGGTTGAACAATATAACAAAAGTGTTTGTTTATATTGTTATTTGAGATATGAATCTGGAGATAAGTTTATAGATAAGCACATGGAAATTTGACGATACTGATCTATATTCCCGCTCATTCAAGGTATAAGTGATGGAACGATTATACATATGCGTTCTGATCTTAACTTGTATGGTATAATGCTCTGATTTATAATATCTATGATGTGCGTGTGGAGCATCGATCATGGACTCATGAAATAGTTTCATTTGACAAATCGAGCGTGGACCTAGGGTGTTTTACAATATGAAGTGTATTCGTTGTGTACTGGGGCAATGTACCAGATTGAATAGTTCAATCTAGTAAAATCTAACAAAAATGAATATTTATTTCAAGAACTAATATGATGCGTGCGTGTGTATACTTAAGTGTTAAGTACATTAATTAGCTTACAATTGTTGTTGACCGATTAAATGGTGACACATGGTGCATAGTGAGCATTCGGTTTAGTTAACTCAAGTGTGGGTTAGTGGGACCCACTTTGGGTTAAATGAGGACTTAAGGGTAATATTTATTTATTAATTATTTAATGAGATAAGGACATTTTTGTTCTACGAGTTTGGCCTAATTCTCAATTTTATCTCACGAGTTTTAGAAAATTTAATTTTGACCTAGTTCGTTAGTAAGATTGCGTTAATTTTAACACTAGAGGGGCAAAATAGTCTCTCTTCACAAAATTTTAAAATGGCCTGACACAAAATATCCACATGTCAACTAATAATTTGTTACTTAAATAATAAAATAAAATAAATAAATAAGAGGAGAGCAGTTGCCACCGCCATCGTCAGTAGTCGATCGGCCGCTGGTGACCAATTGCGATTCGACTTAAAATTGACATCATTGAATTTAAAATTTTGTGATTTGCGCAATGGTAGAATTTTTTTGATCAACGGAGTACCGTAAATGTTCAAAAATAAAAAAAACACTGTGGGAGGCGGCGGCCACTGCAGTTCCCCATCGAATGGTCGGGCAGTGGCATGCACTGCCCTCACCATTGGACAGATTGGTGGCCGATCTGTCCAACGATGGGGGTGGTGCGCTCTACCACCATCCCGTTCGATGACGAACAGTGGTGGTCACCGACAACCACCACGGGTCGGCGATCGCGCTTTAAAGGGTAGGGAGGTGGCGTACACAGCCCCCATTGTTGGATAGGTACACCGCAGGGCGGAGCGGCCACCACCGTTCAATGTTGAACGGTGAGGCAGTGGCGTGCACCGTCCCTACAATTGGATAGATCGGCTGTCGATCTGTCTAACGGTTGGGGCGGTGCACGCCATTGCCCCTCCGTTCCACAGCAGTGTGCGATGGCCGTCACCCTCCTTCTATTTTTGATCTATTTTTTAGTCACATTCTTATTTTGTTTTGACAAAAATGATTCCACCATTGTATAGATATAAAAAAATAGAATCCAATGACATAAATTTTGCCTATTTTATTTACTGAAATTCGGCAACTAGTGGTGGCCGGCGACGGTAGTCGCCAGTTTTGGTAGTTCAATTTTATTTATTTTAATTATTTTTTAATATAAAATAATATTTTAATGAGTATTAAATTTTGAACCTATTAAAATGTACCACATGTATTTTTATTTTGAATAACCTATTAATAACTGACATGTGTACATTATATAATGTACTCACATCACTATTTTTAATTAACAAAATAACTAAGGGTAAATTTGTAAATGTACAATCAAAAGAGATTTTCAATTAATATTAACGGAATCTCACTAACGGACTAGGACAAAATTGAGTTTTCTAAAATTCGTAAAATAAAATTGAGAATTAAGTCAAACTCATGGGATAAAAATGTCCTTATCCCTTATTTAATTGTTAATAATTAAATATTTATTTATTTAGTTATTAAATAAATAATCAAAATAATTTATTTAATTGTTAAGTAAATTATTAACTTAACAATAGTTAATGGTTAACCATTAGGTTAATTGGATATTTAGATTATTTAATAGTTAAATAATTCTAAACTTAACCTAGGTTAAAAGTTGATTAGGATTAGGTTAACCTAAATATCTAACTAAACTTAAGAGTTAAATTAAAACTAACCTAATTATAATTAATGATTAATTATAATTGAGTTAGATTTTATATTATTATTTAATAGTTAAATAATAATTAACTTAATTAGGGTTTATTATATACTTTAGGGTTGAGTTGAAATCTTAATATATATAACAAATATTAACCAATTTTTGCAAAAGGTGTGGTTGACCATTAAAGAGAGAAAAGTTTATTTTTTAGTTTTGATTCAAGTGTTGAATCACTTATTCTTCTTCTTTTCATTTAAGGCAATGGCCATTAAAAGTAAAACACAAGTGTTTATTTAGTTAAAAAATAGTTGATTAATGGTAATTTAAACACTTAGGGTTTAAGGAGTTAAACTAACTTGTTGAATTTAAGCTATTATCTATTTGATCAAGCTCACTAAATTGATCACTAGAACTAACTACAAGCTTCACTTCGGGTGAATTCTGATTTAAATAATTCAAAGATTTTAAAGGTAATTTATTCTCAATTTTGTTTTAATATGATTAATATATGTTTAGATATGTTTATAATATATTTTAATACTTCCGCTGCGTATTTGATATGTATATGTATATATGTGATACGTATATATATTGTATGAATACTAATACTATATTTATACACCGTAGATTAATTAGCACTTTCAATAATTAGTTATTGAGACTGAAAAGTGGAGATCAACAGAAAAATTGTAAATATTTATCACTTGCTATATTATCATATTTAAAGATTTAAAGTGTTGAATAAATAATTGTAGTTTTACTTTTAGAGTATGTTTGAATTGATAATTTAACAATAATTTATGAGCATGAAGTGAGATGGATACTAAGAGGAAAGTTATTATGAAGTCAAGTATGCGTTGGGTGTATAAAGGATGAGTAAAATGAAAAGCTAAAAGAATGAATACTGTTCACGACGAGCATTGTTTACACAACGATACTATTTATAGGGGTATTATTCACATGGCACTATTCATACAGTTATTGTTTATGTGCTAACTTATGGTTATTTTCTATTTTATCTCATATGATTTTTTAAAATCAGAATAGGACTCCTAAAATAAGAACTTTTATTTCAACTAGGTTTATAAACTTTATAAGCACTATATATATCCTTTTAAATCCTTTACATTGATTAAGCATAAAGAGAGACATTAAGAGAAAAGAATAACTAGATAGACAATAAGTGTTTGTGGGCATTAAGGTGGAACCATTGTTTGAGTATTCATTATTCTTTAAAGAACAAAAATACACCATTTATAAATTCTTTGAGAGTTCTTCATATTGTTTTCCTTGTAAAGAGTTGATAAAAGAGGTTAGAATCCTTTGATCTACTATGAACGTAGGTAATTACTGAATCACATATATTGGTTGTGTTGTGTTTTTATTGTCTGCTTTATATTCTTGTTTTTTTGCACGACAATCTTATTTTTTCATTGTGCAAGGGTATTAATATTTAAGATTGATCTCTATCAAGGCTTCATCTCTCAACCTAATTCCTAATGAGAAGGGTGTTTAATTCAACAGAGTTACACATTTTCTTACAACTATTTATTTAGTATTTTAATCATAGTTTACTAAACTCTAAAACTACATTATCAACTCTTTCTTTCACTTGGTAGCTATAATACACCCTTACTTTATGAGTTGAAAATAATCTTCAATTATTAAATACAATTAAAACATTTGTGATTTGAAAATATTTTTTCAAATATTAAATACAATAAAAACTATTCAATAAAAATAGGCATGTTTAAAGTCCCCACTTAATTACGGTTCCGCAATGTTTGAGGGGTAGAGTAGTTTAGTTGAAAGTGGAAAACTAATTCTGTTTGAGTAGTTTTGTTGGCAATTATATGGTAGTTTTGGCTTTTGAAAAATGGTTTTTAGTGGATCTAGTATTCAGTAAGTGGTTTTAGGCATTTGTTAGTAGTTATTTTGGTATTCTAAAGGTTTACAAGGCTTTATTACTGTTTTTTCTCTTCCAAGTCTGTCTCTATTACTTTGTTTGGAGTGGTAGATAACTTTTCTTCAGTGGTTCATTTTGTTTTTTTGTTTTTGATTATGGAGTTTGATGATGTGGTAGCCAAATATACTAATTTAAGGTTGGAAAACAACATAATTTTTATTGCCCAACTTTCAATGTCTGTTTGTAAAGAAAGTGATAAAAGGGTTGCTTCCTCTTTGGTGACCAAGGTTGTAGCTCCAAGCTTATGAATCGCGATGCTTTCATAGCAAGCATGCATATGATTGCCAAATCATATAAGATTTTTCCGTTGAAGTTATGCATCTAAGACGTAATTTGTTTGTTTTGTATTTCAAAGTTGAAGTTAATAAACGAAGAATTCTTGTGGGAGGTCTATGGTCTTTTAAAAACTATTTTATTGTATTTGTTGTGCCAAAAGTGACAGGCCATCTATTTGATTTGAAGTTTGATTATGCCTCTTTCTGGATACAGTTTCATGGTTTCCTTTTAGACTTGATGAATTCAAAAGTAGGTTTGTATTTATTATAGACTTGTTTTTAATACTAATATTAGGCCTTCACCTATCAGCTTAAACTTTTGAGTTGAGTGGTAAACTAATATGGTATCAGAGCCAAGATCTTGAGTTCGAGTCTACACATCTTTGTTTTCAGTTAATTTCTTAGTTTTAGTTAATTTCTTGGTTTATTGGCTTTCTTGGTTTCTTGGAGATGAAGGATTTCTCTGGTTCAGACCTACTCAGATCTATATTTCACATGAGAAGGACTGTTAGAGACTTGTCTTTAATACTGATATTAAGTATTCACCTATCAATTTAAATTTTTGGGTTGAGTGGTAAACTAATAATATTTAGGCTCTTTGGTTGGGCGGGTAGAAGAGGTAGATAGCGGTGCATCTAAGGAGTGTATTGGCAAGTATTTGAGGGTACAGGTGAATGTGAATATCTTAGAACCTTTAAAGCCTGCCATTAGAGTCTAACAGTTGGTGCCTTAAAGAGATTGTAATAGTTCTATTACGATATGAGAGGCTTTTGGATTTATGTTTTGAATGTGGTAGATTTAGGCATTTGGATAGAGAATGTCTGATAAGATTAGAATAGAATTTACGCCGTTGTGATTTTTTCTATATAAAGTGGATTTAAGCTTTCCCTACATCACGTTCTGATCAAGGTTGTTTGAAGAGATAATGGGGTATGTATGATAAATGAGTGTTTGATAGGATTCTTATGGCCAATCAAACTATAAAGCATCTCTAGTTCAATGGTGTTAGAAGACAGGAGACAGTGCACTTGGTGTTGAAATAAAAGGTTTACATAAGAGTTCGTTGGTGTCGAAGGTGGATGAAGAAGCCATTAATAGGATCTTTACTCGAAAAGGTTCTCATTGAAGTAGCTTTAGGTAAAAAGTATAATAAGTTAGTACCTATCGAAGAGGGACGAAGGCAAGAGATAAAAGGAAGGGTATTTTGATGCAGACTGATCCTTTGTATGCTGATGGACTTAGTGATGAGGGTGAAGGTAATATGGCCATTGCTCTTGCCTCATTTGGCTATAAGTAGAAATGAGTTGACCTAGAAAAGGTGATTATTTCTTCTACTGGTTCAGTGGATAATAGAGAGGCAATATTGGTTGATGGCGATGGCGTTTCTCATCGTAACTTATTTACTGGACTAGTTTATAGTGCCTTAGAGGTTTCACCACCTTTGGGTGAGTTTATTAATGGGTTTGGGAAACATTTTACTTCCATTGACAGTCCCTTGCAGAATATTCAAATTAAAGATCTTTTCAAATTTCAGACCAATACAGTCTTCTCGGCAAAAGGGAAGGATATTGGAAAAGAAGAGAGTAAAATTAAAAGTAAGTCTGAAAAAATAAAGCAATCTCATGGTAACTGAGACCATGTTTTTACAGACTTGCCATAACTATCTTCTCCTAGAAACCTTTGTATGAATTAATAGAGAAAAGAGGCCGTAGGGCTGCCAAGAACTATGAATCTCATATGTTGGAATATTTGAAGTCTAGGCAATACTCGAGCATTCTATATCTTGTACATGGGGGTATAGGAGCATCACCCATATGTGGTTTTCTTAAGCGAGATGATTTCTTATCAAAACCAAATTTAAGAGTTGAGAGCTAGATTGAGGTTTGTAGATAAATTAGTAGTTGAGCGGTTTGGACGTAGTGGCAGTTTGGCTATGTTATAGCCATATAAAGTTTTTGTTTAGTTACTTTCTTACTCGTGGTTTTACATTGATGTGTAGATTCGGTCTTAAAATAGTAAAATTAGAGATTTATAGGGTTTTATGGTCATTCAGAGGTGGCACAACGACCCCATACATGTGAAAGATTTCTTTGAATTTTGCCTAAGGTTAATTTTTCAAAAAAGTTAAACTTTCTGGAAAACCAAACAGAAAACAGAGTAGGATGGAAAATAAGAAGGAAAGAAAGAAAATGAATACTTCAGTTTATTGATGCTTTCTTTAATGAATAGATACAGTGATAACTGCCCTTTTTATACACGTAATTGCATCTGTAACAACTTGCACAAGATATTTATTTTTGGCGAGAAACTTCTAACAAACTAACAACCTCATAACAAACTCCAGAAGAAGCAGGTGGCAATCTGTTAATTTTTACTGATGTGGTCTTTAACTCTTTGATCCCCCCTCAAGCTTAACTGTTGAGAGCTGACATTGAGCTTGGATCGAAGCAGTTGAAAGCGTGTTAGTGGCAAGTGACACGTCCAGAATATAGGAGTTTATTTTCAAGTGTAAGATTGTCGAAGTAATAAATAATTCAGTGAGAATAGGGTCGATCCACAGGAACGTAGAGTTAAATTTACAAACTATAATAACTTTAAAGACAATTAATATAGTATGAGATGTTTGCAAATATTAATTCAATTAACCAATTCAAATAAAAGTTAAGGTTAGGGGATTCACTCTTGGCATAAAAAGTAAGAATATATTTAACTTTTTTTATAACTCAATTAGAATTCTTACACAAAGGAGGTTCCAACCGAAAAATATAACAATTAAAGTTTATTATCATTTATATATTAATTAGTATTAATTTCTTTCAATTATTACACACCAAATCTTATAAATGTGTTCAAGTATTTATTATGCCAATATTTATATTTGTTTATAATAAATCAAGACTCCCACTTTACAAGAAATGGTATATACGCCAAATCTTGTAAATGGTTTTAAGGATTTATTATGCTAAGTATAAATTTTGTCAATAATAAATTAAGATACACTACTTAGAAGAAAGGATATTAATATTACAAACAAAATAAATACATCATATATAAATTTACATAACTTAAAAATAAAACATTAAATTCATAAATAAAAGTTAAGTATTACCTTACCAAGAGTTTCACTCTTTCACCTTAACATAAATAAAATTACTTGGACATAATAAAGAAAAAGAAAAGAAATGGAAGAAGAGATAACATGATTTTACAATAGTAAACAAGAGAAATAATATTACAAAGAGATAATACAAAAGACAAGTATTTTGAACCAAAATCTAGTTCTTTAATTACATACTTTAGGCATAAATAAGCCACCTATTTATAAAAAAAAATGGATAAATCGAGACAAATTAAGAGGGAACCATTTGCATGATGAAAGTTAAGAATGGTGGCAAAATAATTTGCATTGATTATCATTAATGTACCCATTTGATTGTGTAATTTTGAATTGATGTGGTCTAAATTAATTATTTTTTAAAACATCAAAGTTGTAGATAAGTCTCTTATCTTTTCAAATTGACTTGTCTCATATGTATTAGATATGTATTTCAATAGTTATGGGCCAAATACTGATGACTATTCGAATTGGGCTTGTACTATAAATCAGTTTTGTTCTAGGCTATTTTCACCCTCTAAATGCTCAAACTTTAAATACTTTGTGAAATAAAATATGTTAGCTTATTGAGTCAGATCTTCATAGGATCAAGAATCACTCTAATTGGATCTTTAGGTAGAAAGTTATGCCTATTTTACCAAACCTACCACAAAACAGTTAAAAGATAATTAGGTACAATATTGTAAACATACTCACGTTAAAGGGGTTAAAGACACTAGTAATACAAAACAATGATATAAAACCCTTATTAAATATGTAATTTTAAGTGTTCATCACACCCCCCAACCAGTTTATTGTTAGTCCCTAACAGTTCAAGCATAGATAAAATTTGAACACTACCTAAGTATTTCAAACAAAACGTCAATTAAAGATCACAATCGGTATAAAGGTTATTTCAATCATAACTTCTAAAATTGTTTGTGTGTGAATTAAGTCAAAGCCTTCTTATCACAAACCAAAACATATATAGCCTTGAAATTTTTTTTCAAGTAAAGTCTCAACTCCATATCCTCACAGGTAAATAACTATTTAATGGATTATGATTTCGCTCATAGTGTAAGAAAATAGATAATTGTTCAAGAAAAGTTTACATTTAAGGACAGACATACAAACTAACATTGATCAAAAGATAAAAAAATTAATTATTTAGAGTCAAACCATTCATTCTATATGCTCGCTTCAGGACTTTAATTATTTTATGCGAATCTTACGAGTAAAGAGTCCGGTAATAAAATTGCTTCCTAATGACTTTTGTCTTCTAGAATTGAACGAAAACTTTATTGAATTGAATTGACTTCTTTATATATATATATACTTTTTTTTTGCTTTTTTTGTGTTTTTTTTAAGATATAAAGAATCATTATAAAATAAGGACAATTTCTTATCATAATAATTTTTTTTAATCCTTCAGTTAAGTAACCAAATCATTCCTCATCCCAAATAATGTTATTCCAAACAAAAATTAACCATTTCAAAAGATCAATAAAAGTTCGTAAGCTGTTATTATTGACGGATCTAAGGCATGTGGGTGTATACATGTGCAATTGTGTCTATTGCCTAACGCAACGAAAATGTATAAATTTTACAATAAATACAATATATTAATCGCATTAATATATTTATAAGAATAAAGAACTCACCATAACGTGTAATGTTATACATGTGTTTTCCCTGGACTCCACATGGAGACCAACTTGTGTACAGTTTTAGTCACCAACACGGTGGGCTTGGTGAGCTAGAACAACAGCTCTGTATTTAGTTTGGGATTAACTCTTAATCCCCAAAATGGCCGGAAGTATTTTTATTTCCTTTTCTCTAAAAGGATAAGAAATGGAGAGTTTGAAGCAATTCATAATTGCTCCAATTAGAAGCATAGAGGAAAATGAAACAATTTCATTTTTCCTCTCCTCATTTTTTTTTTCTTCATCTTTCTTTCTTCCTCCATTTCTTCTCCCTTTCTCCCTCGGCTGAATTGGCCAAATTCTTTATACTTTCTCTCTTTCTTTCTTTCTTTATATATATATATATTATAATATAAATAAAGAAAGATATTTTGATTATTTAACTATTAAATAATCAAATTGAGAAAGGATCATTTTGCCCCTCATGAATAGTTACCAAGTTTACCCCCTAGTGGGTCCTACCAAATTTCACACTTGAGTAAACTCAACTGAGGGCCCACAATACGCTACCTGTCATTATACAATTAGTAAATAATAATTATTGACTAATTGTTATATTTAACACTTAAATACAGACACACACATATTCCCGTGGAAGTGCTGAATATTACTGGATTAAATAATTTAATCTGACATGTCACCCCAGTGCACAACGAGTACACTCCATATCGCAGGACTTCCTAGGTCCTACACCTGATTCGATAAATGAAACTATTTCATGAGTCTGTGAGCAATGCCCCACGCACACATCACGGATATACAAATCAACACGTTGAACCATGCATACGTATAGTCCTTCCGTCATGATATCCTGGATGTACAGAGATATAGATTATTATCGCCAAATCCCCTAGTGCTCATCCATATCTTATCTCCAGACTTGTATCTCACTAAACAATATGCATAAACTCATTTGCCATATTGTTCTATCCTGACGGAACTCTTTTTCGGGATTGATACTTGTGGCCATAAGATTTTCTGAGATATAGTCTCGAAGCATTTGGATATCAAACTCCCTATAAGAGTTGGCGAATCCCGTATTTGTACACACCGAACTCCATAAGCATCGAATCATATCCAATGACACCCAACGGTCACATCATGAAAGGTCTGTGACATGCGTGGAACTAAAGTATGATGGATCACTTACAAGCCCACCGTGGCACTCAGGTCAAAGGACCACGTATACTACTCAACTTGAGAGGACCCTCCATTGACGGCTTATATATGATGTCTATCAGAGGCCCTCTTGAGTATGTCCCATATCTAATCTTAACTGGATACCTATATGTCAATACGAGCTTCAAGCTCATGGTCGGCTAGGAATGACCATCTATATCCTATAAGTACGACATATGCTAATCTTTATAAAAGTATCCACCGACAGACCCGCATCGACAGAAATAAATCAGGGACAATTATTTGAGAACATACTTACGTAACTTATATTTTCTGGCACTCGATTGTAACTCTTGCAACTATGCAGTTACTAGTATACTCCTAAGTCAATGTCCCATTACAGACAAGGCTCAAATTCTTGGATCTGCTGAGTATTATAATCAGTTAACACTTAGCTGTGCTAACATTTAGCAATTATATCTCTCAGCGTGGTTGACTAAGAGTCCTTATCTAAACACTTTTAGATCTGATCCGAACTCCTTCAGATCTACAATGTCTGTAATGTTACATGCATAATACTATATAAATGGGTATTAGCGATTTAATAAGAATGTACACCTGTATAAATATACAAGTATATGAACATGCAAGGGTGGCACGTAAGCACCCCTAACAGTTACCACAAGGCTTAGTATTGTGTTCAAGAAATAATTTCGGAAGTTATTCTTTAATAACCTAGATAGAAAAAGTAATTTAAACTAAATAATTTTGAAATCATACC
Source organism: Ailanthus altissimus (assembly GCA_946807835.1). Lineage (NCBI taxonomy): Eukaryota > Viridiplantae > Streptophyta > Magnoliopsida > Sapindales > Simaroubaceae > Ailanthus > Ailanthus altissimus. The sequence goes on from OX327709.1 coordinate 2,671,557, forward strand.
TCAATAATAAAGCAAACTTATTTATGTAAGAGTTAATAAAAACTTAAACAACAAATAAATATACGTGAAATGCATTAAAAATAAACCAATTAGAATGTGTTTCAAAAGTTCAGTAATGTACTCTTTACTCTGTCATTCTAAAACTAGAATGCGTCTCAAGAATATATAAATAAACCTTTTACTAATGCCATTCATGATGAAATTTATTTATTTATTTTTTTTAGAGAACACAAAGATATAAAAAAAAATAACACTAACATTATATATCAACTATCCTCTTTCCAACCAGATTGAGACATTGTTCTCAATGTCAAAATATAGAAAGAGTAAATTATAGGAGATATTATCTGAAACATCATTTATTGGAATATAAACCTGCAACAAAATAAAATAAGCCACACAAAATGTTTAAAAATACATAAAAATAAATAGGTTACAGACGAAGCGTCAAATCTATCTTGCGTTTCTTTTCACTGTCATCAGTATACCAATCTATCTGACTCATTGTTAGATCAGATAGAGGGGTAAAAACTTGTAGTTCATCGAGTAATTGATCAACAGTTAAAGCAAAAATGAGGATTTGTCATGCTGTAGATGTGACGAATTAATTTTTCACTGCATAGTCAATAAAAGATAACAACCCGTTATAAAAACCATCAATATTTAACAAACCAGTGGATTTTTTTATGGATTTGCAATTATGCCTATGAGACAATTTAAAAAATTTTCTCTAATATTTTGAAACCTCCAGGTAGAGCTATGAAGGCATCAGCATTACAAAGCATAAAGGACATTCGTTTATGCATTGATGATATCTATAACTCATCTCCAATTATTTTTTCTACAGTATTTTCAACTGTTAGAGCTTTCGGTATGATACCCAAAACTCGACTGTCTTTATTTTGTGCAGTGGTTGCTACACGTTCTATTAATCCAAAACTACTTCCTCCATATACTAAATGAATATTTCGCTCAGATGCTAATCTTACCAAGGGTTTCTGCTACTTCTACAAACTCTTTAATTTTTTCAGGGCTAGATTCACAAAAGACACAAATTTTTATAAATTTATGAGTTGATGGTCCTTCCATTATTACACTCACCCTCTCTCTTGAATGATTTTGAGTTTGTATAAAGATGCACAAATAATACAATGTATTTGTATAGCCAAAAGGTGTTATAAAGTTAAGTCACATAGGGTGCTGGCTTAAAATACAAAATTTTCAACACTTTTTTTTACCAATTTTCAAATTGTTAGTTAAAAAAGTAACATGGGTTGTTGGTTTCAAATGCAAAATTTTTAAAATCAACTATGGGTGGTTGGTTATTGGAAAAGATGTTTAAGTTTGAAATGAAACATTTAAAAATAAAAGCTACAGTAAATATGTACAATTAGTTGTGATTATGACTCACATTTTCTTCTGATTTTATGTCCAGAAACGGCTTAAACGAGTCGGGGATAGGCTTTTCATCCAATTTTCTTATAAATTGGCAAACAAGATCTTTTAAAGTCAGATTTCTGAGACTGTACCGCTCATGTTATTTTGAAAATATGTCCCATAATCCACAAATTACAATATGCATATATCCACTAGGATGCGTCTTAAGAGTCGATAAGATATCAGCTAAAGACTCTTTACTCAGGCCATCCTTAATGAACTTAATTTTATCTTCGCGATTTATAGACATCATTCTTAAAGTGCAGCAACGTGTATTGCAAGTCATGCGTGCACACTTATAACAAACGCTTAATCATTTTACTCTTCATTTTTTTGCAAAAGAGCTTTTACCTAAGCCAGGCATGTGAAAAATTAATGAGTCTGAAGATTCACCTATCAATCGAACTTTGACTTCAATTAACCAACGTAAGTCAACAGGTATATCCATAATCATTAATAACCTTAATCTTTCATATTTTTCTTGGTAAATTTTCTTTAAGGAATTTTAAGGCAATGAGGGAAAACACTTTTTCAAATTCTTTAGAATGTCATCCATTGTTTTTAAAAAGGGAGAAGAAGAGAAGGTATCAGTAATTATGAGAAACTGACAAAACTGACTTGAAATGTCACGGAGTACCGTTATCCGCCACTTAACTGGGGTGCAAAATAAAACTTCAACAAAAATACTAAATTAACCTGCAAGTAAAAACAACAAAAAAAAGTTAGAAGAAGAATAAATATACATAAATATGTAAAATAAAGATTAACTGTCTCGTAATAAGGGTCAGACAGGGATATAAATTCTTTATGAAAAGCTTAGTTTTCTAGAAACGGTTTGAGTCTTTGCTGATTTACCTTAAACACATTCTCATTTTTAGGATTTTCAACATCAATTGTTTCATAAGGGTGTTTCACAATAAAACGGCCACTCCATCTCGATCTTAATTTTTCAGGGAATATGTGAAGTCGAGAATTATAAGGCAAAACCTTCTTACTAGTATCAAATATTTTTCTTTGAATTTTTTTTATCATGAAGAACTTTGATTTTAACTTTATGAATTTTCAAATTCTCATATGCATCATTTCTCAATTCTTCAAGTTCATTTATTTGTAATTTACGTATGTGTCTAGTAGAATCAAAATTTACATTGAAAGGTTTAATAGCTCAGTAGGCTTTATGCTCAAGTTCCACAAGTAAATGACAAAGTTTTTCATAAACTATCCTATAAGAAGACATATCCAATGAATTTTTAAAAGCAGTTCTATAAGCCCACAGTGCATCATTAAGTCTTAAAAACCAATCTTTGTGATCTGGGCTTACAATGTTTTCTAAAATTTATTTTATCTCCCTATTTACTAATTCAACTTGTCCACTTGTCTGAGGATGATAAGGGGTGGCAACTTTATAAGTAATACCATATTTTTTCATTAATGTTTCAAATGACCTATTACAAAAATGCTTATCCCCATCACTTATAATGGCGTGAGGGATTCCAATTCGAGTTAAGATATTTTTTTTTCAAAAATTTCATGACTGTTTTATGGTTATTATTTCGACATGAAATAGCTTCAATCCATTTTGAGACATAATCTAACTACAACTAAGATATACGTAAATCTAAATGATAACGGAAATGGTCCCATGAAATCTATCCCCCAACAATCGAAGATTTCAATAACAAAAATGGGGTTCAAAGGCATCATGATTCGTTTGATCCCAACTTTCGACAATTTTCACATGTTATACAAAATGCATATGCATCTTTAAAAAAAGTGGGCCAATAAAATCTATACTGCAAGATTTTTACAGCTGTTTTCTTTAATGAGAAATGTCCCTACATGTTTAAGAATGACAAAATTTATTAACTTTACTTACCTTATTGTCGGTATACATCTTTGAAATATTTGGTCACGACAATATTTGAAGAGATAAGGATCATCCTAATAAAACTTTCCTACCTCAATCAAATTTTTTTTTCTCTTGAGCATTCCATTGAGGTGGCATTTCTCCTATTACAAGAAAATTAACAATATTAACATACCAAGGCATTATAACAATAGAAAATACAAATCCATCGGGAAAAGAATCATTAATAGGTGTTATTTCTGTTGTTGAATCTAGTGCGAGTCTTGATAAGTGATCTGCAATAACATTCTCAGCTGCCGTCTTATCCTTGATAGTGATAATAAATTCTTAAAGCAATAGAATCCATCGAATTAGTCTTGGTTTTGCATTCTGTTTTGAAATTTAGTACCTTACAGCAGTATGGTCAGTAAACACAATAATTAAAGAACCAATTAAGTAAGAACGAAATTTGTCTAATACAAATATTACAACAAGTGGTTCTTTTTCAGTTGTTGTGTAATTATTTGTGCAGTGTTTAAAGTTATACTTGCGTAATAAATTATAGCATTAATAGCGTAGTCATTAGCATCACACGTGAGCTCAAAAGGTAAAGACCAGTCAGGAGATTGTATGATAGGAGCAGATATTAAAAGGCCAATTAATTTTCAAATGAACTTTGACACTCTTGAGTCCACTTAAATGATACATCTTTTGCAAAGAGGTTACAAAGAGGTTTAGATATAGCACAAATTTTTTTGATGAACCTCCTATAAAATCCAACATGTCTTAAAAAGGATGGACTTCTCTGACTATTTTTGGTGGAGGCAAATATGTAATGAGTTCGACTTTTACCTTATTCACTTCAATTCCTTTAGAAGACACTACATGTCCCAAAACTATTCATGTAATGACATTTTTCTCAATTTAACACAAGACTATTTTTTTCACATTTTTTAAGACTTTTTCTAAGTTTACAAGACAATTATCAAAAGAATTTTCAAACAAAGTTAAATCATCCATGAAAACTTCTAAATAATGCTTAACTATGTCACTAAAAATGCTTAATATACATCTCTGAAATATTGTTGGGGCATTACAAAGTCCAAAGGGCAATCTCTTAAAAGTAAAGGTCTCAAAAGGGCATTGAATATAGTCGTTTCTTGGTCATCTAGTGCTATAGGAATTTGATAATAGCCAAAATAACCGTCTAGAAAGCAATAGTAAGGATATCCTGCTACTCTTTCTACTATTTAATCAAGGAATGGTAAAAAAAAAAAATCTTTTTTAGTGACTGAGTTTAACTTCTTATAATCTATGCACATCCTCCAACTAGATGAGACTCGAGTTAGTATTAACTCACTTTTTTCATTTTCAATGATTGTGATTCTATATTCTTTTGACACTACCTATGTGAGGATACGCACCGTTTAGTCTGACGAGCCGGGATATACCGGTCCCAGTGGGCCATCACTGGTCCAGACCTCACAGTGGCCTCCATTCACACAGTACCAATTGTTTAACTTTTGGCCTCCCCAACGCTCGAACCTGGGTGGGACATACCACCTTAAATGCCTAACGAGTTCGAAGTCAGTACCATTGAAGCTGGCCAGCTCTAATGGTACTGACTTCGAACTCGTTAGGCATTTGAGGTGGTATGTCCCACCCGGGTTCGAGCGTTGGGGAGGCCAAAAGTTAAACAATTGGTACTGTGTGAATGGATGCCACTGTGAGGTCTGGACCAGTGATGGCCCACTGGGACCGGTATGTCCTGGCTCGTCAGACTAAACGGTACGTATCCTCACATAAAAGGCCGGCCTTTTATGTGAGGATACGCACCGTTTGGTCTGACGAGCCGGGACATACCGGTCCTAGTGGGCCATCACTGGTCCAGACCTCACAGTGGCCTCCGAACATAGTACCAATTATTTAACTCTTGGCCTCCTTAACGCTCAAACCCGGGTGGGACATACTACCTCAAATGCCTAACGAGTTCAAAGTCAGTACCATTATGAGAACGGGGTCGATCCACAGGGAAGTAGAATTAAAATTATAAATTATAAACACTTTAAAGATAATTAATACAGTATAAGATGCTTGTAAATATTATTTCAATTAACCAATTCAAATACAAAGCTAAGGTTACGGGGATTCACTCTTGGCATAAGAAATAAGAATATATTTAACTTTTTTTTTTATAACTCAATTGAAACCCAAATTGCAAAGATTGGTCTTTAAGACTAAATGATGTATTGTGGGCTTATAGAACTGCTTTTAAAACTTCATTGGGTATGTTTCCCTATAGGATAGTTTATGAAAAACCTTGTCACTTACCTGTGAAACTTGAGCATAAAGCCTACTGGGCTATTAAAACTTTCAATGAAAATCTTAATTCTGCTGGACACAAATTATAGTAACCAGTATTCACAACCATTAAGAATAAGTATTTATATATGTATAAATATACGTATTTTATTTGTATATGGGTGATACTTGATTTATGTATTGTTATTAGTAGTGTTTGTATAGGTTAAGGTTATAATATTAGCATTGAGTTTAATTGCAAGACTTTAGATTTATTTTAGGGACCAAATTGTAATACTTTGAAAATTTTGGGGGAAAATTCGTAAATACAAAAATTAGCCCCTTAGTATAAAAGTACACTTTTGAAACCCTAATTCACTCTTTTGGGTCGATCTATCCCCTTTAGAGTGAGAAAAGAGAGAAAGAAAGGGGAGAGAAGAAGAAGAAGAAATTGGAATTTTAGATTTTAAGAGGTATATCACACCTATTTCTCAATTTATTGGTATTAATTAAGTTAATTCCTTTAAGTTTTGATTTTTGAAAATATGTATAATTGAGGATTTGATGTGTATTTCGTAAGATCTTATGAGAATTGATGATTATCTATAAGATAGCTTGATAAATCATGATGAATTGTGAAATTTCTGCTTGATAGTCTCTTGATTCAGTAATTTTATAAATTGTTTTTATTCGATTCTGGTTTTAAATTTTTAGTATATGAAATTAGACATGTTTAGGATCATCTGAGACTTTGAATCGATTCAAAATTCCAGAAATTGAATTTGTTGTGAATTTACCAAAATGACCCTGAAATTCTAAAAATTTCCTGTATAAACAGTATGATACAGTGACAAATAATTTTTGTCCTACTGAATGATCTTTAAAAATTACAACTTTGTGTAATATGATAATTTTATATGTCTAATAGGATATACTCAAAATTGAGAAGTTAGATCAATGTGGTTAAATTGTTATGATTTTCTAAAGAGTGTTAGCTTATTGTAGTATTTGATTAACATATTTTTAAAGCTATGGAATAAAATAGTTTAAAAATATTTTTGGCAGTGATTTGAAAGAGAAATATTTATCATGGACTGAGATATGTGTTAAGAATAATTATGTGATAGTTTTATAATTTTTGAGTTAGTATATGATTTTATAAAATTGGGAGATTGAATACTGTTCAGTAAGTATCTTGATCCTGTCAGGTTTGTAGTTTGGATTCGATGGTGTGTATGGAATGGATTGTGTAGGAATTGTGATATAATATTCATATATAAGAAGGATATATGAGTCAAAAATGATATATTCTGATTTTGGAGTAATTGGACATCATTTGATGTATTAGAAAATTTTGTTAAGTGTAAGTGTTCAGAATAACAGGTTTTGAGAAACCAAGTATTTAGACCAATTTGATGTGATAAATGCATTGTGTATAATTTTGTAAACTATTTAAAGTATTTTGTGTGAATTGTGAGGCTTATGAAATGATTAATCTCCATTGATAGGTTAAAGAGATTTAAGTCTTGTACTTGAAAGTGCTAAGAGGTAAGTATACTAGACTTTTACTGAAATCACAATAAGCATAGTAATTGTCTATGTATGATTTTGTAAATGTGCTTAGAAATATGTTTATGTTATGCCAAAGTGTATTTGATATGAAATGTGAAAGACATATGTTTATGAATGTGAGCATTGACATTGAGCATGGACATACATGTGTTTTTGAAAGTGAGCTTTCAAAATGAAATGTGTTTAACAAAGAAAGCTTTGAAGTGTAATATGTCCATGAGAAATATTTTGTATTTTGAGGATGCTTGAACTCACTGTTGACTTAGTAGGCATCTTATGTGATTTGGGGAGCTTTTATGTGTGGCCTTTCCTTCGGGACTGATATATGTTATGTGTTCCGTATGTAGGGAGGATCCTATTGGTACCTAAAGGAAGATTGAGTCATCACATTCGTGTGGTGGCGTATTGGTACATGTGAGAGGACTCACCGATGATCAGGGTGAGGGTTTAGCTCTTACCTTCGGGCTTGAGTATTATATATGTGTAATTTAAACCTCACTTGTACTATTCCTCTTATACGGTATGTCACTTATGAGTGACATTTGGCTCATTATGTGATATGTGATGTGTAAGTCCTACTAAGTAGTAGTTGAGTGATGGTATTCCTGTAATATATTTTGAAAGAATGTGTAAGCGCTTACATGATATGTGATTTGATAAGATTATGATTTTGATTGATCACAACATATCATACATATGCATTGTGTACATATATGTATTTGTATTTGATATATGAAAAACAAGTATGCTTACTAAGTTTTTATACTCATTATAGTTTATGGTGATTTCAGGTAAATAAGGTACATGTGTGCTTAGCGGATTTGGCAAGGCTTCTGCTGTTCCTTGGGTTCCCTAAGTTGTTAGGTTGCTAAGTGTTTCATTTGGGGACACGTGGGATAAGATATTTGATTTGTCCCTATTGAATAAATACTTATGTATTATTTTATTATGTGGGTTGGATTTAGTTTAAGTTTCACCAAGTGTGATAATGGATTGATTTTAAGTAAGAATTTGCAATGAATATATTCTGAACTTCCGGTAACAAAATTGCTACTGGTGACGTAGTAGAGTGTTAATCTCTGAGAAAACTCTGCGTATCTTCGGTTTACTAATTGTCCCAGTCATAATTCAATTGCCATAATTCTGAAAGAAATTAAAATGAATGTGCTTAGAAATATTATTGAATGAATGTAAGTGATGTCGTGTGTCAGATCTTTTGGGTCTGGAGCGTGACAATCCAAGTAGGACTTACCCACTTACTATTTGAGATAGAATAGATAATTCATACTTCAAGTAATTTGAGAACTTCAACTCTCACTACCTCTTTCATATGTGAATTTAATCTCCTTTGAGGTTGTTGGGAAGTTTTGGCATTATCCTCTAGGTGTATTTTATATGTGCAAATTAAGAGATTAATACCGTTTATGTCTTTTAAAGTCCACCTAATTGCATTTTTATGCATTTTTAATAATTCAATCAACTTACTTTCTTGTTTGCTTGTGAGTGTAGAAGAGATTACCATCGGGTAAGTTTGTTTCTCTTTAAGAAATGCATATTTCAGTCCTTCAGGCAGAGGTTTTAACTTCAACTTTGAAATTTTGTTCTGTTTATCCTTATTTTCTTCTAATTCTTCAAACTTTGGTTTCCATCATTTATTTTCAATCACCTGTGCACAGTCAAGTAAAAAACACATGTCAGAGATTTCAGGATCTAATTGTATATTTGACTCAAATGAATTTATTAAACACATTTCTAAGGGATTGGTAGAACTCCCTTTTTGAATATGATCCTCCACAATTATTTCAATCATGTCGGCTTCTTCACTTTCATCCTCCTCCTCATGTGGTTGCTTACACATATGAAAACATTGAGCTTAAGTGTCATGTTTTCAAATGAAAGCTTTATTACTCCATTCTTACAATTAATCAAAGCATTAGAAGTTGTTAAAAATGGACGACCCAAAATAATAGGTATCGGATTATATCATTTAACAGGTTCTGTGTCCAAGACAATAAAATTCATAGGATATATAGATTTATCAACTTGAACTAAAATATCTTCCACTGTCCCTCTTGGTACTTTTATTGATCTATCGGTAAGCAAAGGAGTTACAGAAGTTAATTTTAACTCACCGAGATTGAGCTACTGATAAACTGAATACGATAATAAATTCACACTAACACTAAGATCAAGTAAGGATTGTTCAATTTTATAACTTTCAATAATATATGAAATTGTAAGACAATCACAGTCTTTATATTTCAAAGTATTATTGTTCTAAAGAATGACATTTACTTATTTAGCTAAAAAATGCTTTCTTTTTAACATTCATTTTTTTTTACTGTACATAAATTCTTAAAAAATTTTGCATCAGAGGGAACTTGTTTAATAGCATCTAGTAAAGGAATATTAACTTTTACCTGTTTGAAGATTTTAAAAATTTTAGGATTTTAATTCATCTTCTTAGTATTACGCAATGCATGAGGAAACGAGGGTGGAGGTGAGGGTTTAGTGTTTTCTTCATTAGGTGTAGGTTCAACGCTTTTCTTACCCTTAGAGATTGATTCATCATTCTCATAAGGTTCAGGAATGTCTTTTTTAACAATTTTACCATTCCGAAGAGTGATAACCGCTTTAACTTGATTAATGTGTTGGCTTCCTGAACTACATGCATTTGAGTTATGTTGTCCTTTTGGGTTTGGTTATGGTTAAGAAGAAAATTTTTCTTCTTATAAATGTTCAGTATATATGCAAATTTTGCAAGAGTGACTTTCAAATTAGCAAATGTTTGAGAATTAATGACTCTTACTTTTCAATGAATGCATGCAAAGTTTCTTCAAGATTTTTCTTATGAGGTGAAATATATGGTGCATAACCTTGACGGTTTTAAAAATTTTGGTGTGGTTGTGAAGCCTGTGCTTGAGTGTCATTCCTTCAACTAAAATTCAGGTGATTTCTCCGTCCAGGATTGTAGTTTTGTGAATATGAGTTATTGTTTGATTGCTTGAACGTGTTTAGAACACTGACTTGTTTATGGAGACATTCCTTAAATACAGACAAAGTTGAGAAATCATTGGTAGAGTGATCATGGGTTTTACAAATATGATACACAAATTCTTGAACATATTTTATTTGATCACTCTTTTTCATTTCTAAGGTTTCGACTTTTCTAGTTAGGGATGCTAATTTAGCTTGAAGGTCATGGTCTTCCCTAAGATGATAAATACCTTCACTAGATGTAATGATTTTATTTTTACTAGGTGCCTCACATGTACCAGCAGTGTATTAATTTTAAGCATTTTTTGTTAGTAAGTCTAGATAGTTCATTACCTCTTTTGGGTCTTTGTCCTTAAATGTTCTATTACATATCATTTCTACCATTTGCCTAACTTGAGGTGTTAAGCCCTCATAGAAATTTGAGACTATTTTTCATGTTTCAAAGCTATGATGAGGACAGGTATTAAGTAATTCCTTATACCTTTTCCAACATTGTAAAGGGTCTCTCCTGGTTTTTGGACAAAAGTGATAGTTTGTCTTTTGAAAGAATTTGTTCTATGGGAAGGAAATTTTTTTTAGGAATTGTTGTTGCATCTCATCGCATAAAAAAATGGATCCTGGCCTAAGGTTTTGTAACTATGTTTTAGCTTTATCTTTTAAAGAAAAAGGAAAAAGCTTAGTCGAATTGTGTTGATGCTACAATTTTGGTCATTATACGTGTTACACACTTCTTCAAGTTCTCTTAGATGCAGATAAGGGTTCTCTGCATCTAAACCATAAAAGTAGGTAAAAATTGGATAATGTCAGCCTTAAAATTAAAATGGGTTGCATCTGGAGGTGCACCGGTTCGTGTAGGATTCATGTAATCTCTAAGTGTCCTAGGTCAGTCATGGTCATTATGTTAGGACTGATTGTCCCCTAGGTCTATGAGTCCTTCAATTTAATTTTCGCTTATGGTATTAATTGGTGAATAATGAGAAGATGAAAAGAATCTAACAAATTATCAAAGGAAGTTTCGAAATTACTTTTCATCAAACGATGAGAATTAGGATCTCGAAACCAACCACTCATATAAAAAAATAAAATAAAATAAAATAAAATAATAATAAATATATAAATAAGAAACAAATAAAATAAAATATTAAACACAGGTAAATAAAATAGGCAAAACTAAAATTAAAATAAAATAAAGATAAATAATTAGAAGTTAGATCAGTCAATGTTAGATTATATAATAAAAAGTTAATAAATAAAAAGTAGGAGGCTTAGCCTTTCATGAAAATAAAAAGCGAATAATAAATAAAGTAAAGCAAGTTAGGAGGCTTAACCTTCCATGAAAATAAAAAGCGAATAATAAATAAAGTAAAGCATGTTAGCTTTTTATTTTCATGTTAATTTTACTTCCCCGGCGACGATGCCAAAAACTTGACAGGTCCAGAATATAAGAGTTTATTCCTAAGTTTAAGATTGTTAAAGTAATAAATAACCCGGTGAGAACGGGGTCGATCCACAGGGAAGTAGAATTAAAATTACAAACTATAATAATTTTAAAGGCAATTAATGTAGTATAAGATGTTTGTAAATATTAATTTAATTAATTAATTCAAATAAAAGCTAAGGTTAGAGGGATCAACTCTTGGCATAAGAAGTAAGAATATATTTAACTCTTTTTATAACTCAATTGGAATCCTCACACAAAAGAGGTTTCAACCGAAAAATATAATAATTAAAGTTCATCATCATTTATATATTAATTAGTATTTATTTCTTTTAATTATTATACATTAAATCTTTTAAATGGGTTCAAGTATTTATTATGCCAATCTTTATATTTGTTTACAATATATCAAGACTCCCACTTTATAAGAAAGGGTATATATGTTAAATCTTGTAAATGGTTTCAAGAATTTATTGTGCAAAGTATAAAGTTTGTCAATAATAAATCAAGATACACCACTTAAAAGAAAGAATATTAATATTACAAATAAAATAAATATATCATATATAAATTTGCATAACTTAAGAATAAAACATTAAATTCATGAATAAGAGTTAAGTATTACTTTACTAAGAGTTTCACCCTTTCACCTTAGTATAAAAAAAATTACTTGGACATAATAAAACTAAAGAAAAAGAAAAGAAATGGAAGAAGAGATAACATGATTTTACAATAGTAAACAAGAGAAATAATATGACAAAGAGATAATACAAAAGACAAGTATTTTGAACTAAAATATAATTCTCTAATTACATGATTTAGGCATAAACAAGCCACCAATTTATAGAAAAATATAGATAAATTGAGACAAATTAGGAGAGAACCACTTGGATGATGAAAGTCAAGAATGGTGGCAAAATAATTTACATTGATTATCATTAATGTACCTACTTGATTGTCCAATTCTAAATTGATGTGATTCGAATCAGCTGTCCTCCAAAATAATAAAGTTGTGGACAAGTCTTTTATCTTTCAAATTAAGTTATCTCATACGTATTAGATACGTATTTCAATAGTTATGGGCCAAATATTGATGACTATTTGGATTGGGCATGTACTGTAAATCAGTTATGTTGTAGATTATTTTTATCCTGTAATTGCTCAAATTTCAAATGCTTTATGAAATACAATATGTTAGATGATTCAGTCAGATCTTTATAAGATCAAGAATTACTCAAATTAGATCCTTAGGTAGAAAATTATGCCTATTTTACCGAACTTATCACAAAATAGTTAAAAGATAATTATGTACAATATTGTAAACATACTTAAGTTGGGGGGAGGGGTAGATTTAAAAATACTAGTAATACAAAACAATGATATACAACTCTTATTAAATGTGTAATTTTAAGTGTTCATCAGTAAGGCTTTGGTGAAGATGTCAGCTATTTGGGAATCAGAAGGTACAAATCGAATGTCCAGTGCACTAGCAAGTACAAGGTCACAAATAAAGTGAATATTAACTTCAATGTATTTTATTCTGCTATGAAATATCGGATTAGCTGTAAGGGAAATGGCACATTGATTATCACACCACATGATAGGAGTGCTGGAAAGAGGAATGTGAAGTTCAACAAACAATGACTGCAACCATGTTATTTCAGCGGCTATCTGTGCCAGAGCTCTGTATTCAGACTCTGTACTAGGCCGAGCTATCACTGTTTGCTTGTTAGAGCTCCTAGAAATGAGGTTCCCAGCTAAGAATATACAGTACCCACCATAATATTTTTTTTATCTACCAGGTCTGTTGCCCAATTTGCATTTGTAAAAGCCACTAATGTAAGAGCATCGCCAGGTGAATATAGTAGAGCATAATGTTTGGTCCCTTAAAGATATCGCAATAGTCTCTTGCAGCATTACCAATGGGTTATTGTAAGTGAGGATAGGAATTGGCTAAGTTTATTTACTACAAAAGTAATCTCAAGTCTGGTGAGGGTTAGATACTGTAAAACCTTAATTATGCTTCTGTATAATGTGCCATCTGAAAGGGTTTTGTCACCTGATGTGGTCAGTTTCAGTTCTAAACTCATAAGGGTTGGACAACTCTTAGCTTTTGCTATATGTGTTCTTTGAAGTAAATCATTAATGTACTTAGTTTGACAAAGATGTAGGCTACTTCCAATCTTTGTAAACTCAATACCAAGAAAGTGTATAAGATCCTCAAGTTCTTTCAAAGCAAATTACTTATTCATCTTCTGTATGACTGATTGTATAACTACTGGATCTTCACTTGTAACAACTATATCATCTACATATACCAGAATAATGAGTAGTGCTGTGTTATTAAATTGAACAAACACTAAGGAATCATATTTAATATTGCAGAAACCCCATTCTAACAGTGTTGTTCTGAGTTTATCATACCAAGCTCTTGGGGCTTGTTTTAGTCTATATAGTGCATTATGTAATTTACAGACATATGACTTTTGATCTACTACCACAAAACCTTTTGGCTAAGTCATGTAAACAGTCTCTATCAGTTCACCATTTAAGAATGTATTATTCACATCTATTTGTTTCAGTATCCACCCTTTTGTTATAGCTAGACTAATGACAACTCTGATGGTACTAGCCTTGACAATTGGACTAAAGGTCTCTGAAAAATTAATCCCAGTAGTTTGATGGTAACTTTTGGCTACTAGTCTTGCCTTATACTTTTATATACTATCATTTGGGTTTTTTTTCACTCTAAATATTCATTTGTTACCAACCATCTTGTAATCAGGCTGACAAGGAACTAATGTCCAAGTCTTGTTATTTGTTAATGTTTTATATTCTTCTAACATATCAATTTTTCAATGATGTATTTGCAAAGCATCTGACACAATTATTAGTATACGATCATCTACTTTGGCAACTAAAAGTTTGGGCTTAAAGATCCTATGTTTGGATCTTGTAACCATAGGGTACTGATTTTCTATAATTTCAGATCTTGCTATTAGTGTTGTTACTGGTAAGGTAGTAGATTGTTATGTGCTTATTTTAGAAGAATGTGGTAAGTGTATGTTATGTGGTATATTTGGTTCATTATTATGGGTTTGTGTGTTATGTGAAATAGTTTAAATAAGAGAATGATTACCTAGTGTACTAGAGTAGTTATTTACTGTAGAGACCTATGCTAAATCAGGATTTGTATCAGCATTTAAAGATGCCACAAGAAAAGGATAGGTCTGAGTGACAACTGAAAGAGGGTTATGAGAAGAAGTAACTTTTAGTGTGCTACTTGTTATAGAAGAATCTAGGCCTTTAAAAGATTTATCAGTTTGGAAAGGAAAATCTTCTTCATTGAACTTTACACGTCTTGCAATGAATATTGTGCCTGTTGCACTAAGACATTTATAGCCCTTATACTGGTTACTATACCCAATGAACACACATTTCTCTGTGTGAAAACTTAACTTATGGTTGTTATAAGGTCTAAGGTATGAAACATAACTGCAACCAAAGGTTTTTATGAAACAATAATCTGGTTTTTTGTTGTTGAAGATTAGTTCAAAAGGTGACTTGAAGGCTAGGACTTTTAATGGCATTCTGTTTATGAGAAAGATAGCAGTGGAGAAAGCTTCTTACTAGTAATGGATTGACATGGTACATTGAGCTAGTAATGTCAGCCCTATCTCAACTAGGTGTCTGTGTTTTCTCTCCACTCTTTTATTTTGGTGATGAGTGCATAGACTAGAAAACCTATGTGTAATCCCTAGTTGGTTTAAGTAATTAGTGAATGCTTTGAACTCTCCACCACCATCTAACTATACAATTCTTATTTTTTTGTTAAGAAGTTTCTCAATGTGATTGTGAAAATGTTTAAATGTGGACAAGGCTTCTGACTTTAGTTTTATTGGGTATATCCAAGTGAATCTGCTGAAATTATCAACATAGCTTATGTAATACTTGAATCAATCACCAGAGAGTATATATGCTGGCCCCCAAACATCAATATATATGATTTCCACTGGTTGTTTTGACTTGGTTTCTGTTGAATTGAAATGTAACCTATGATTCTTACCAAGTTGACAAGCATTACAGAAAGAAAAAATTTTATTGACAGAAGTTTGTTTATTACAACTAGAAAGTATCTGTCTCAACATATCCACATTTAGATGACTAAATCTTTTGTGACAGATATCTATTTGCTTTTGGTTATTACTAGATAGGTAAACTTTAGGGCTGATTTTATCAGTCTTGACATCAAGAACTGAGTTATTTATGCTACAATCAGCAAATAAGGAGACTAAAGGAAATTGACACATTTTTGTATTCTTTATGGCTGTATAGGCTAAGAATTTTGAGCAGGCTTTGTTATTAAGCTGATACAACCCTTTTTTAGCATTGCCTCTGAGTAGAACTCTCCCATTCACTTCCTTAGTCACATAACAATCATTAGTAAATACTGTAGTTAAATTCATATCTGAGGTAAGTTTAAAAATGTTAATTAAATTTTTGGTCATTTTACGCACATAGAGAACATTTCTGAGTTTAATGTACTGTGTTTGAGAATGAAAAGTGTCAAGTAAACAATCACTAATATGCAAAATTTGCAATTTGTTTCCATTACCAACAATAATATTTTTAGTACTTGTATATTCTTTCCTGACTGACATATTATTGATGCTATTTGTAACATGATTAGTTGCTCTACTATTCAAATACTAGTTAAGATTAACTTCTGCCTCTTCTACTGGTTCTGCCATGAAGGCTACAATTGATTATGTGCTTGATCATTGACAACTAGTTGCATTTGAGGTAAAGTTGGCACAGAATCTTCCTTAAACTTGTGCCAACACTTCAAAGCTCCATGTCCAGGTTTGAGATAAACCTGACACATGATTTTTGTAGTATTCTTCCCTTGGCCTCTATTGAACTACTTTCCCTTTCCTCTAATTTGACTATTTTAAAAGTTTTGATTTTGAAAATTTTGATTAGCAAAATTTTCAGTACATCTGTTTGTTCTATATCCAATTTTAAACATTTGCTTATTCCTAACATTTACTAGATTTGCTGATATGTGACCGTCAGATTCAGTATTTGTTAGTTCTTTTCTCCTTTCCTGACTAATAAGAATAGAATAAATTTCAGCAAGAGTTGGCTTATCAGATCAAATTGACATAAGCAAAGTAACTGGATCATATTTTGATCAAAGGCCAGCAAAGAGATAAGATATCAGATCCTGATCTTTTATAGGTTTTCCTACCATAGCCAAGTTATCAGCCATTTGCTTGACTTTTATATAGTAGTCATTCATCGACATTTTCCCTTTCTTAATTATTTGAAGTTGTGACCTAAGTTGAGAAAGCCTAGCCTGTGACTGGCTACCAAACATGCGATCAACATATTTCTAGATTTCAAAGAACTTTTACATTGTATCACAGAACTCATTACTGAATCTATCATAGAAGCAAACAACTAGCTCATGAGTAAAGAATCCTGTCTCTTCAATGGCTGATATAATGGATTCAACTCTTGTATAGCCTCAGATCCTTCTTCACATTGAATCAAGAACTTACTAGGACAAGATCATTCTCCAATCAAAATGTCTTCAAGATCATTGCCTCAGATGCAAGCAAGAACCTGAGATTTCCATAATAGAAAATTATTATTGTTTTGTTTTATAATATTTGAGAAATTGAAGTTACTGCTTGATCTGATTGCAAGAGTGTTCATTTGAGTGTTTAGGTTTAAGGTTTGTGATCGATTAATATTCAAGGAGTTAGCCATTATGGCTTTGATAGCATGAAAGATTTCTATGAATCTTGCTTAAGGTTAATTTTTTAGAAAAGTTAAACTTTCTAGAGAACCAAACAGAAAACAGAGTAGGAAGGAAAACAAGAAGGAAAGAAAGAAAATGAATACTTTAGTTTATTGATGCTTTCTTGAATGAATAGATAGAGTGATAACTGCCCTTTTTATACACGTAATTGCATCTGTAACAACTTGCACAAGATATTTATTTTTGATGGGAAACTTCTAACAAACTAACAACCTCATAACAAACTCCAGAAGCAGCAGATGGCAATGTGTTAATTTTTGCAAATGTGGTCTTTAACTCTTTCAGCATGGATGTTGTTACATTAACTGAGTGAGTTATCATCTCTTTCGTGGCTTTGGGGTGGGGATTTTAACAAAATATTAGAGCAAAAAGAAAAGATAGGTAGTGGTCAAGACCTAACTATTTAATGAACAACTTTTGAAAAACCTTGGATATTGCAAGCTTAATAATCTTAGGTGCAAAGGCCTTTGTTTACATGGTGTAACAGCAAGTCGAATGGTGAGTTTATTCAAAAATGGTTAGATTGAGTAGTTAGCACACACAAGTGAAATGGTTTCTTCCTTCATGCTCGAGTTCTGCATTTAGACTATTAGGGTACAATCATAAACCTTTTATGATGGAGCTTGTAAGAGGTATTTTAGGGATTCAGAAGACAGAAATAAGATATAGTAGATTTTATTTTAAGGCAGCTTGAGTTGACAAGGAAGAGTGTAGGGATATTATTCAGACGGATGATGTGACTTGGGTGATAGTTTACAAGCAGTGCAAACTAATTTTGCAAGCATTAAGGCTATACTTCAGAGGTGGAATCACATTTAATTTAAATGGCTCTCCAATTAAAGCTAGGGAACTCGGCAACATCTTGAGCAACTTAACAAGAATATTGATGGTTCATCTTGGTGGGAGTTACGTGCTTATGAAAAAAGGTTGGATGCCCTACTTTATAAGGATGAAATTTATTGGCAACAGAGATATAAGGTTTCTTGGTTAAAGAGTATGGATAAAAATTCAAAGTTTTTCTACTTGAAGGCCATGAAGAGAAGATGGCATAATTTGGTTAAGGGGATTTTTTTATGAAGAGCATAATTGGTAGAGAGAGGTCGATTGTATTAGGAGGGTTTTCTTTGGACATATTCAAAAGATTTTTCGGTCTTCCCAATCTTCTGCACAACATATTTAGTTTATGTTAATTGCATGGAGCATATTTTTTAGATAGCAACAAGTGTTTTTTTGGATACACCATTCACTAAAAGGAGATTTATAGGGCTTTATTTCAAATATGCCCTACGAAGGCGCTAGATAAAGACGGTGTGCCTACCATTTTCTTCTAGAAATATTGGTACATGGTAGGTGATGGAGTTTCAACATGTTGTTTGGAATTTTTGAACAGGGTTGGAGATATATCTTCACTTAATTAAACATTATTAGTCTTAATTCCAAAATGTGATGAACCAGGGTACCCAGCAAACTTTCGACCTATTAGTCTTTACAATGTGTTGTATAAGATTATCTACAAGATGATGGCAAATAGGTTGAGAGTGGTTTTGAAGGACATTATCTCTAACTCACAAAGTACTTTTATTCAGGGTTCTCTAATAACAGATAATGTTATGGTAGATGTTTCAATGCATTCATTACATTCAGCATCTAAAGAAACAGAAAGATGGGTACTTAGCCTTGAAACATGACATGTCTAAGATATATGATCTGTGAAATAGAGCATTCTCAAAGCAATGTTGGGGAAACTTGGTTTTCAGAAAGATAGGTTACACAAGTTATGAGTTGTGTATCATCGGTATCTTATTTGCTCCTACCTAATGACAAATAATTTGGATCGCTATCTCCAACAAAGAGGTTGAGACAAAGTGATCAATTATCTCTAAATTTGTTTATCATATGTGCGAAAGGCTTAGCAGAACATTAGAACGAGTTTAAAGGGGTGTAATGTGCTAACAAGGTGATCTATTGTCTTCATATTTGTTTATCATATGTGTGAAAGGCTTATCCTTACTTTTCAGGATAGCAGAATGTCAGAACCGGTTTAAAGGGATGTAATATGCTAGACGTGGTTCTTTTATTTCACACCTCTTCTTTTGTAGATGATAGCCTTATCTTTTCAAAGTTATTAACGAATAATTTTTTTAAATAATTCAAAAAGTCTTGGATTCTTATGAAAAAACATTAGGTTAATTAGTGACTATGAACAAATCGACTGTTTCTTTTAGCCCTGTGGTTATGAAGCCTTTGGTTAATGATCTGCCTCACTATTTAGATGTTCAATGAGTTGAATGCCATGCGAAATATCTTGGTTTGCCATGTTATTGGGAGGAATTGCAAGTCTCTCTTTAAAACATTAAAGATAGAATATGGAACAAATTGTATGGATAGAACTCGCAACTATTTTTGGGGGCTGGGAAAGAAACACTCCTTAAAGTAGTGATTCAAGCTATACCTGCATACTCAATGCACCATTTTCGGCTTCCATCCAGCTTTATCAAGGAATTACAGTAGGCTTGTGATATATATATATATATATATATATATATTTGGGGGGAGGGTGATAACCAAAAGTTGTATGGAGGATTTATGCCAATTAAAGAAATATGGTGGTCTTGACTTCTAGGATTTGGCGAAGTTTAATCAAACTATACTTGCAAAAATAAAACCGGCATATAATTCATAATCTAGAGTCTTTGTTGGCTTGGGTGCTTAAAAGTTTTTATTTCTTATAGGTTTGTTTTTTGCAGGCAAAAGCAACATCAACTTCTTTTATCTAGCGAGGTATTTTATGGGATCGTAAGTTACTTATTCAGGGCCTGTGATGGCGAATTAGAAATGAGAATTCTGTGGCTATTTACAAGGATAGATGGATGCCTAGGCCTTATACCATTTCAACTTCTTGAGGATGCAATGGTGGCTGATCTTTTTACAGATAGTGGTTGTTGGAATACATAACTCATTTGGGCCTCTTTTCTGAAGACGACGTGGATGCAATTCTCGGCCTTCCTTTAGCAACGTCACATAAGACTCGAGCAGATAGATTATGCTGGTATATATTTTGAAAATTTTGGTTGCTATTCAGTGAGAAATGGATATTGGCTTACTTTGTAAAGTGTTACGGACTTAAATCTTCAACCTGTGTAGCTTTAGACACTTGATAGTGCTAAGCAACCTAAAACCAACAAAATAAGAAAGAGATAGAGAAAAAGAACACAAGGTGTTCGATAGAATGCTCTTATATTAATAACAAAGAGAATTACAAGTTAAGAGGTGTCTTGCTCCAAATTAGAGCTCACATATTTTGTGAGGATACGCACCCAGTTAGCCTGACAAGCCGGGCCATACCGGTCCCAGTGGGCCATCACTGGTCCAGGCCTCCCAAGTGGCCTCCATTCACTCAATCAGCATACCCCCAAGGAATCGAACCCGGGTGGGTTATACCACCTCATGTGCCTAACGAGTATCGTCCTTGTACCACTAGAGCTGGCCAGCTCAAGTGGTACAAGGACGATACTCGTTAGGCACATGAGGTGGTATAACCCACCCGGGTTCGATTCCTTGGGGGTATGCTGATTGAGTGAATGGAGGCCACTTGGGAGGCCTGGACCAGTGATGGCCCACTGGGACCGGTATGGCCCGGCTTGTCAGGCTAACTGGGTGCGTATCCTCACATATTTATAGTAAAAGCTATGTACAATGGACGGTTAGAATTCAATCTAATCTAACAGTCCATATCTAAAGTGGAGAATATACCAATGAATATTTCAAAGATGCTACCTGTGACAAAAATATCCAAGGGACTATTCATATTCTAGAATTCTCTACCAATTACTACTTATAAGTGGGTTTGACCCATAAATACAACAATCTCAAATAGACCTTTTAGAATGTGTGCACGAAATACTCCAATGGCCTAAGTAGCTTTGAAGGGTCTTAGCGCGCACTAAATGTTTAATTAATTGCTTGAGAACATTTAGGGCATGACATTTTCCCCCACCAAATTCACGCGACGCCCTCGTTACGTCTTTGCTGAAACTCACGCACCTTGTCTTCAAATTGCCACAGTGCATTTTCGGGTTCCCAGCTTGCTTCACTATCGGGCAATCCCCCCCACTTGACAAAATATTCACGATTCTGAGGATAGTTCTTTTTTTGTACTGTCCTTACTCTAAGGATAAGTTCTGCCTCCTTGTCGTAGGATGTGAAAACTTCCAAAGGTGCCCGAGATTGTAGCCCACGCTCCGTGTCTTCCGCATCTCCATGGTATGGCTTTAAACAACTTGCGTAAAACACCAGATGTAACCTTAGTCTCGAAGGCAAGTCCACCTTATATGAGACTTTGTCAACTCTCTTGGCAATTGGAAATGACCCCTCATATTTTTCAACAAGGCCCTTATGAAGTGGGCGGGTAGACTTGTGCTGTGTCGGGAGTATCTTTACCATTACCAAGTCCCCCACATTGAATTCCATATGTCTCTGCTTGTCATTTGCCTATTTCTTCATCCGTTTAGATGCCTTGTCGAGATACACCCATGCCGAGTCTGACTACTCATGCCGGGACTTTGCAGCTTTGTATACTGCGGGACTCCTCCCTGTATCGCTAGATATGAGCACATGCGATGTAAGAGGCTGCTGGCCAGTTGTTAATTCAAATGGGCTTTGGTTTATCGACTTGCTCCGTTACAAATTGTATGATAATTGAGCAATGTCGAGCAACTTGGCCCAATCTTGCTGATTTGCACTCACAAAATACCACAGGTACAACTCTAAAAGTGCATTCACCCGTTCGGTTTGCCCATCCATTTGCGGGTGAAAACTAGTAGAAAAGTGAAGCTTTGATCCCATGAGATTGAATAACCCTATCCATAACCTACCGGTGAATCTTGTGTCATGGTCACTTACTATCACCCTTGACAATCCCTAATACTTGACCACATGCTTGAAGAAAAGCCTTGCGGTCTCTTCCACACTATACTCTTTAGGCGCTGGAATAAAAGAAGCATACTTGAAAAATCTGTCTACCACTACGATGATAGTTCCACATCCCTCCGATTTTGGTAAACCTACAATGAAGTCCATAGAGATGCTTTCCCAAGGTCTTTCTGGTATGGGCAAAGGATCAAGTAAGCCCATGGGACTCCGTTGTTCCACTTTATCTTGTTGGTATTCGAGGCAAGTCTTTACGAATTGTTTTATCTTCTCCCGTATGTGTGGCCAATAGTACACCGTCTCTAGTAAAGCATGTGTACTCCTTTGTCCTAGATGTCCTGCCCATTTGGTGTCATGACACTTTTTAATAAGGTTCTGCCGCAAGCTTCCCCACTTTGGCACATATACCCGACGACATTTGGTATAAAGAAGCCCATCTTTTACCCAAAATCGTTGCGTTTTTCCCTCATGTGCCTGTGCAGAAAGTTGCTTAGCAAAGGGATCATGCTTTGTACCTTCTCGAAATAGGTTGAGTAGCTCCCCTTCTAGCTTTCTTATGGATGCTAACTCAGCCTTCCGGCTTAAGGCGTCCACCACCATATTCACCTTACCTGGTTTATACTTGAGCTCATAGTCGAACTCCGTAAAGAAATCCTACCACCTAGCTTGCTTTGGGTTGAGCTTCTTTTGACTCTAAAAATAGCTCGTTGCCACATTGTCCGTCATTACCATAAACTTTGCCCCAAGCAAGTAATGTCGCCAAGTACGCAGACAATGGATGACCGCCGTCATCTTTTTCTCTTGTACCATATACTGTCTCTCCGTCTCATTGAGCTTTCGGCTCTCAAAGGTAATTAGATGGCCTTGCTGCATTAGAACACCACCCCCAATAGCAAAATCAGATGCATCGGTGTGTACATTATATGGTAGCAAATAGTTTGCAGCACAAGAACTGGTTCCTCAATCACCACTTTCTTTAGTCGATCAAAAGCCCGTTGGCACTCCTCAGTCCACTCGCATGCTTTAGTTTTCTTCAGCAAGTCAGTGAAGGGTGTGGCAATAGTGGAGTATCTTTTGATGAACCTTCAGTAATAATTGGCTAACCCCAAAAAAGACCGCAGTTCGGTAACTTTCGTGGGCGCTTCCCAATCCATTATTGCCTGAATCTTTGCTCTATCCATCAGCAACTTGCCTTGTTTGATCTTGTGGCCTAGAAAGTCCACCTCCGATTTGGCAAAAGAGCACTTCTCCCTCTTTACATACAGCTTGTTCTCTTGGAGCACCTTTAAAATAGTCTGCAAATGTCTCACATGTTCTTCGAGAGTGTTGCTATAGATTACAATTTCGTCCAAGTACACGACAACAAATTTATCGAGGAAAGGTTGGAGTACATTATTCATCAAAGTGCAGAAGGTAACTGGTGCATTGGTGAGACCGAATGACATAACAAGAAATTCGAACACACCGTAGCGCGTTACATATGTAGTCTTTGGCTCATCTCCTTCGGCTATCTGCACTTGATGATAACCCGACCTCAAGTCTAGCTTTGAGAAGTATTTGGTGCCCCAATTAATCAAACAAGTCAGTAATCAAGGGGATGAGATACGTTTTTTTGACAGTAACGTTGTTCAACACTCGGTAGTCTATGCATAACCGCAGTGAATCGTCATGTTTGCGCTGAAAGAGTACTAGCGCACCATAAGATGCCTTGGATGGTCGGATGAATCTCACATCCAACAACTCCTTGAGCTACCTCTGAAATTTTGCTAGCTTCGGTGGAGGCATTTGGTAAGGGCTTTGACTGAAGGCTTAGTTCCTGGCTCCAACTCGATCTCATGATCAATCACCCTTCTTAGGGGTAACTTCTTCGGAAGTTCTGCTTGCATAACATCTTTGTGCTCCTTGAGCACTCTTGCGACCTCCTTTGGTAGATCATCTTTATCTGATTTTACCTCATCATCTGCTTCTCATATTACGACAAGATATGTCTCTTCTCCCCACTTGGCTCCTTTCTTTAATTGCATTGCGGAAAGAAAAGTACTATTGGCATTTAGTGCGGATTGCCCACTCTTAGGCTTATCTAACGTTGGCACCATACATGACCCTTCTTCCAAGATGCTCACATAATTGTGTCGAGGGAGAGGCACCACATTATACCGTCGCCAAAAGTCCATGCCAAGAACAACATCAAAATCATCTAAAGGAGCAATCAAAAAATTTACCTTGTCGTGCCAAGTTTTTAGGTGCATTTCAATTCCTCGAATGACTCCATCCAGTAGTTTGGCCTCGGCGTTTACGGTCTTGAGGTAACCAACCCCTTTCTCCACCTTGTGACCAAGTGCTCCGCTTCCACACGCTTGATGAAGTTGTGCGTAGCTCCGGTATCAACAAGCACTTGAGTTTTCTTTTCATTTATGTGGGCTTTCACATATATGAGCGCCGTCCCTGTTGGCGCACCGGGGGCCCTTTTGGCGTTGAGGGCATTCAGCAACTGCATACATCCTATTTTACTATGCTGTCCTGCCTTTTGTGTCTCAAACATGGCATTGAAAGCTCTTTTCTTCGGACAGTCCCTTACCCAATGGTCTTCGTCGCAAAAGAAGTAGTTCGACTTTAGCTTTCTCTTGCCATCTCATTTTTGCTCTTTCCCCATTGGTGGTTTGCCTTTCTTATTCTTGTTCTGAGGAGGGTGGGACTCTTTGGCTCTCCCACCTTTGCTGAAACTGGGTTTAGAGTGTTTGGACTTACTGGTTTCTTGCTTGCGGTAATCTATAAGTGTCTCTGCCATTGTAAGGGCGTCAGATATATTCTACACTTCACACCGCTTCAACTCATTGGAGGCCCAAGTTTACAACCCATCTAGGAAGTTGAATAGCAAGTCTTCCTCACTCATGTTAGGGATTTGTAGCATCAATATCAAGTATCCTCCACGTACTCACTAATAGACTTTGTTTGCTTCAACTCCTTCAATCGTTCACGGGCATCATGCACCACATTTTCTGGGTAAAATTGTCACTTCAACTCTCATTGCAACTCTTCCCGTGTGCTAATGGTGCAGGTACCCTTATGAATTTTCTTACTTTTTCTACGCCACCACAGAATTGCATGATCGAAAAGGTACAAGGTTGCAGTACTTACCTTTTGTTCCTCCCGTACGCCTAAGGCCTCAAAGTACCTTTCCATTTGTCAAAAGTAGTTGTCCAACTCCTTAGCATCCCGCTTGCCGCTGAACTCTTTCGGCTTAGGAGCTTTTACTCTCGGCGCAGCCACCGTAACATGGGTGGCAACAGTCCTACTTGCGACTGCCCACTTGCATAGCACCACATCCTCTTTGATAATCTCGAACCCTTTCTGCAACTCTTCCACTTGGGCTTGCAGCTTTTTTATGGTGGAAAACACAGTGTCTTGGAAAGTCTTGACCCAATCTTGTTACTTCTCCGCGTACGTGTCAATGGTGTTGTCGATGAGGGAGCGTACCTCGTCCACTTGACGATCGAGACCTACTTCTAATTTCTCGATTTGCTCCTCCAACTCTCCAAGGCGGTCCGTCGCCTTGGTCATGGCAACACCAAGCGTCATGACCACGTCTCTGAAATTGTGGCTTGGTTCAATGGACTTCTCTCGAGGAAGGCTAGCATGCCTCTTAGCTTTAGGGTCTTTACCCATCTCAACTGAAAAGTCGGATGATCCAGCAACATCTTTATCCTTCACCATCTTTCTCAAACCCGCTTTGATATCACTTATCAGAGATTTAAATTTTTAACCCTGCAGCCTTAGACACTTAATAATACTAAGCAGCCTAAAACAAACAAAATAAGAAAGAGATAGAGAAGAAGAACACATGGTGTTTGATAAAATGCTCTTGTATTGATAACAAAGAGAATTACAAGCTAAGAGATGTCTTATTCTAAATTAGAACTCACCTATTTATAGCAAAAGTTATGTACAATGGATCGTTAGAATTCAATCTGATTTAACGGTCCACATCTAAAATAGAGAATATGTCAAAGAATATTCTAAAGATGTCACCTACCACAAGAATATCTAAAGAAATATTAATATTTTAGAATTCTCTATTAATTACTACTTACAAGTGGTCTTGGCCCATAAATACAACAATCTCAAATGGACCTTTTAGAATGTGTGTATGAAATGCTTCAATGGCTCAAATAATTTTGAAGAGTCTTAGTGCGCATCAAATATTTGATAAATTATTTGAGAACATTTAGAGCGCGACAAAAGAATGGCATCTTGTTCAGAAAAATCAACTTTAGAAACATGTTGGAGGCGCCTTTGGAAACTAAATGTCCCTATGAAGGTGAAGCTATTTCTTTGATGAACGACGTACATGAGTGGATTCCTACTAAAACAAACCCGCTGCTATGCAACCATGTGCCAATCGACGTATCTTGCCCGCGTTGTGGTTGTGGTGCTGAAAACCTCTCTCCATGCCTTATGTTTGTGTGGCAAGCTAAAGGAGGTGAGGCAAATGTGTGAATTATGGCTGCCGTTTAAGTGCTCTCACAATATCGCGATTCTTGAATTTTTAACATGTTGCATGGAGTTGTTAAGTGAGAGCAACCTGGAGCTCACTGGAATAATTTTATGGCGTCTCTGGTATGATCGTAATCAACTGGTTCATGGCCGAGTGAGAATGCCATTAGTTTCTGTGCTGAGCTAGTCGAAGGAATTTCTGGCAAGCTACCAAGCTGCCCAGAAGGTCACTTCTGATGTACTTCCTATTGATGATTGCAGGCGGTCTCATGGAGGGAATCAATAGAAGCTACCTGCACCTAGCTCCTGGAAACTCAACGCCGATGCAGCTATCAACCAGCAACATTATGTTACTGCCTTGGGCTTTGTTATACGAAACTAGTGGGGTAATGTTGAAGCTGCTGGAAGGGAGAGATTCCGGGCTTTATATTCAGTACAGGTGGCTGGATCCATGGCGCTAATGTGTGCTCATTGAAGGGGCTTTGCTAGATTAGAAATTGAATCCGATGCTGCACTTGTGATTAATGAAATTCTTGCTAAGGAGTTGGCAGCTTCTGAATTTGGTTTAGTAATCAAGGACATCACTCAATGTATGTAAGCTTTTCAATCCCTGAAAGTCTCATTTGTGCCGCGAGAGGCCAACAAAATAGTCCATGACTTAGCAAAATTAGCTTTAAGATCAAATTCTGAAGTTCTTGTTACAAATAATGTTCCTAGTTCTCTTTTTCATTTTGTTGTAAAGAATTCTCCTCTAACTTTCTACTATTTCAGTTTAATGCAAAGTTTGACTTTGCCTTCAGCAGAAAAAAAAAACTATTCTTCAATGTGTTTGATATCTGCAATTGCATTTGATACAGTTTTTAAACCAAAAAAAAATTTGGGCCACACTTACCAAGCAGAGGCCCAAGCCCAAGCCAAAAGATCCGCATTTGATTTTTTTTCTTTTTAATTTTATTTTGTTAAAAAAAAATCCACAACCCTTAAACCTCAACTCCAATTACTCAAAACCCTAGTGGGGTAACTCGGCTGTAGTTTTTGTGTGCTCTCAAATTGTTTCTGCAAATGAAGCTTGCACGCTTGAGCACAATACTATACAACGTCAAAACTCGATTTGGCGTCGGAAATGCGGTGGGTTTTTCCTCGTACTCACCGACGATGAGAACCCCATCTCGGAAGCTTATGTGGAAGGGTTCAATGCATCATCTTTACCGTAGGATTTCTCCAATCGGCGATCCAACGGTCTCGATTGTTCCGCTGCTCGATCAATGGGTCGAGGAAGGACGACCCGTTGACAAAGAACAGCTCCAAATCTTCGTCAAGGAGCTTCGATCATACAGACGATTCACACATGCTCTAGAGGTATTTTTTTTTTAAAATTGAAAATTTAGGGAAGAAAATGGAATTTTTATTTCTTTATTTCTTTTTAAACTTTAGTTGTCCCCTAGTTCTGCTAACTGGGTTTGTTATTTGCGAATTGAAAGGAATGTAAAAGCATGAAGCTTGGTTTTTTTTTGGTATTTGCGTTGTAATTCAATATTTTTTGTATAGACTGAAGCTGTCTCGAAAGACTGTAAGTACCTTTTTTTTTAATCCGTGTAGTGGATTCATTAGGCTCATTGAAGTGAATTGAGATATATATATATATATATATATTGATAAAATCTTGAAGTACATTCAACTGAATTCAACTTCCTGGTTTAGCTGTTTCATGACTTAGTCAAGATTTCCATATCCAATCTCATTAGCTTGCTTCTTAAATGGATCTTTTATACATAATGAGGTTCATCTTCATTATCAGATTTAGCATCATGTGTGTTCTTTTAGCTGTGATCTGATTCCTACTTCATAATCCCAATTTGTTTATGGCTTATTATTGATGCTGTTAACTGTATTCATCACAAATATCGATTAATTGTTTGTTTTAGTCCCTGAGATTAATCAAAACCTTTTGATGTTCTCCCAATAAGATTTTTGGGGAACGTAAAAATTATAAGATGGTCCTGATAATTTGACTCTCTAGTAATTGTTGCCAAATTGATTTGATTCTAGTTGAATATTCAAAATGCACAACCTGTTCTGTGGTTACACAATGTTTTTGACAGTTCTTATTTTGGCATCCTAATACTACCTCTCTTCCCCAGTTATCTATGTGGATGACGGAAAAAAGGTACTTTCCTCTGGCAGCTGCTGATATTGCTATTCGCCTGGACTTAATTGCTAAAGTTAAGGGAATAGAACAAGCAGAACATTATTTTAGTAATGTTCCAAAACAATTAAGAACCCCTGGGGTTTATACTGCTTTTCTCAACTGCTATATCTACATAAAATCTGTAGAAAAAGCAGAGGCCATCTTTCAGACAATGGGGGATTTGGGGCTTGATAGAACAACACTGGCATATAATAACATGCTTAGGCTTTATTATCAGACTAGAAATTATGAGAAACTTGATGGTCTGATGCATGAAATGGAAGAAAAGGGCGTTAGTTATGACAAATACACATTTGGCATCCGTCTCAGTGCATATGCAGCAGCGTCTGATAGTGAGGGAATGGACAAGACTTTGATGATGATGGAATCTTATTCCAATCTTTATCTAGACTGGACAGTTTATGCTGCTGCTGCAAGTGGGTATGCAGAAGTCGGGCTTCTGGACAAGGCTTTGGCAATGCTGAAGAAATGTGAGGGAATGATAATAGGTGAAAAGGTAAGCATGGCATATGAAGTTCTTCTCAGTCAATATGCAAAATATGGAAAGAAAGATGAAGCTCTAAGAATTTGGGAAATGTACAAGAAAAGGGTGAAGGTTTACAATAAGGGCTATACGAGTATCTTAACTTCTATGCTGAAATTTGATGACCTAGAAAGTGCTGAGAAGATTTTTGAAGAGTGGGAATCCCAGAATTTGCGATATGATATCAGGATTCCTAACTTCTTGATTGGTGCATATTGCAAAAAAGGTCTGACGCAGAAGGCTGAAACTCTTGTAAACCAAGCAAAATTGAAGGCGAAACTTGATTCGAAGACCTGGTACCATATGGTAACAGGGTATCTCCAGACCAATGAAACTCAAAAGGCAGTGGAAGCAATGAAGGAAGCATTAGCACTTTATCGAACTCCATTCAAAATGAAGCTAAGTGTGGAAAGCTTGGCTGCTTGTCTTGATTACTTTAAAGATGAAAGAGATATGGAGGGAGCAAAGGACTTCATAAAACTACTCAGGGACAAGGATATTATTCCCGCGGATTTTCAAGACAGATTGTTGAATAACATTCTAGATGAGAAGTCAAACATGGATACAGTCAAGGAGTTGCACAGTGGTTCTTTGGCTGGAAATGAAGAAGCACTTTTCAGGTCTGAGGATGATAGCAGTGATTCAGTAGAAGAAGAGGAAGCTAGCTCAAGATTGAAGAGGCAAGATTAGCTTGAAGGTTTAGTTGGTATAAATCCCGAATATTTATTTTCGGGATAAGGGAGAAAAAGCCACCTTTGGATTAATCATCTTAGATGGGCAAAGGAGGATATTAATTCTGCCATTGTTAAGTTGTAAATTCTAAGTTGGATAAAATAGATTGTGAATGTTTTTAAAAGGTTCGACTTCCAACATGACAGCAATTAATCAGGATAATTATTTAACGAGAGCCAGAGTATTGATGCTATAGGAGGATTCTGAGGAAACAAGTTGAGGCGCGAATGGGGAAAATCTCTGAACTTTCTCAGAAGCTAGTGCAAGATTGGAGCCATTAAAACTGTGGGTTAATGATTGAGATTTCAACTCAACAGCAGTAAGATAGACAGTTGAAATTTTTTTGGTAAAATAATAAAATTATTATTTCTTACATATAAAATGTGAAACATATAAGTACACTTAAATTTATGTCTATTTTCATATTAAACCTTGTATTTTTAAAATTATTAAACATTATCGTGTACTTGTCTTAAAACTGTGGAGAAGAAAATGTAACTTTTGATATTTTTATTTTATACTTTGTTCTTAGTTTAATTCTGTTGACTGGGTTTGTTATGATTTGTCAAAAGAAAAGAAGTTAAAAGCATAGAATCTTTGTTTGATATTATTTTTTTTAGGCACAGTTTTTTTTTTAAAAAAAAAAAATTGAAAATGATGAAACTTGTTTGCTTGCTAAAGGGGAGATTTTCTTTTAAGTATAATTAAACGAATAAAAAACTATTTGTTAGATAATCCTAGTCTTAATGTATATAAATTACTTTGGGTAATTTCATTTGAGGGAGTGTTAACGGGTCCTTTGAGCACTGTTAAGGACTTTCTTAGGCTCTGTTGGAGTTTACAAAAGCTTTTGGCAACATAAATGCAACAATTTCCTGAACCCAGATGGCCAAAAGTTTGACTTCAACTCTGATTTGTGTAATCCTTAAAATCTTGAATGTGGTTCAGTTTTGGTAATAGTTTTCGGAGTAGATTTTTTTTTTTAACTGTGATCTTAAAGCCTATCGGTAGTTGCAACTGTGTATGACCCTTGGATGATCTTGTTAACTATAATTATTAGGAAGATGATTGATTGAGTTTCTACAAGTCTGCAACCATCTACTTGCTTTGAGCTTATTGATATTGATTGTAGTAGTCTTTTTTTGTGTAGTCTGTCAATTCCATTTTGGAGAGCATACAAATTTTGAGTTACTTCTGATAAGTGGGATCGACTAGTTGTAGTTGCTAGACTGGTTTTGTGTTATATGTGAAGATGCTTAACCCGTTATAAGATTTATTTGTCTATGATCTTATTGTTTTTGCATCTTGATCTATCACTCCCTCTATATTCCCCAGATATATATTTGGATGACCAACAAAGGGTACTATGTACTTACAGTTGGTGATATGGCCATTGGGTTGGACTTGATAGCTGACGTTAAGGGAGTAGAACGAGCAGAAAATTATCTCGGTAACGTTCCTGTAAACTTAAAGAGGCACTAAGGATTATTCTGCTACTTCTCAACTGGCATTTCTAGAAAAAATCTCTGGAAAAAGCAGCGGCGACCATGCAGAAAATTGAGGGATTTGGGTCTAGCTAGTACAACACTGCTTTCCAATCCCATGCTTAATCTTTATTATAAGACTGGAAATCATTAGAAACGTGACAGTCTAATGCATGAAATGGAAGAAGAGGGCATTAGTTATGACAAATTTACATCC
Source organism: Ailanthus altissimus (assembly GCA_946807835.1). Taxonomy (NCBI): domain Eukaryota; kingdom Viridiplantae; phylum Streptophyta; class Magnoliopsida; order Sapindales; family Simaroubaceae; genus Ailanthus; species Ailanthus altissimus. The sequence continues at coordinate 2,703,563 of OX327709.1, forward strand.
AGCATCCGTCTTAGTGCATATGCAGTTGCTTCTGATGGTGCGGGAATTGACAAGATTTTAACAATGATGCAGTCGAATCCTAATGTTGATCTTGACCGAGCAACGTAGAGTACTACTTCAAGTGGATACAGAAAAGCTGAACTTTTGGAAGAGGCTTTGGCCATGCTGAAGAAATCTGAGGGGTTAATAGTGGATTTTCTGATTACACAACATGCAGCATGGAGGAATAAAGAAGATGTTCTAAGAGTATAAGAACTGTACAAGGAAAAGATAAAGGGTTACAATATGGGGATATATTTAAATAATCCTTAACAAATTGATAACTATAAAAATAACCCTTTTTATATTTAAGATAACTATTCATGTTGATAACTATGATTAGATAAACGAGAACATTTAAACATAAACATATATAATATACAACAATTATTAAGTGAATAGTTATTCCTACAATTGTTCAGTATTATAATCATGGTTTATCAAACTCTAAAAATTACATGGCAGCTATAATGCACCCTGTTTTAGGATTTGAAATATTCTTCAAATATTAGATTAAAACTAAAGCATTTATGATTTGAAAATATTTTTCAAATATTCGATACTATTAAAATTACTCTTCGGTGTGTTTGAAGATAAAAAAGAAAGATCAAGCTTACCAAGCACAGGCCCAAAGCTGAATATCCTCATTTGATTTTAAAAAAAGGAAAAAAAAGATAAAATAAAACACAACCCTTAAATCATCCAATTTCTCTAAAGCCCAGTCGGGCTCCTCTGTTCTTTCTTTCTGGTTGCCCTAAAATTGTAGTGCAAATGAAGCTTGTACGCTTGAGTACGATACTATACAACGTCAAAACTAGATTTGGTTTTGAAAATGCGGTGGTGGGTCTTATATCGTACTTGACGACGACGAAACCCCAACTCGAAACTTAGGAGTAAGTATGTGGAAGGGTTCAATGCATCGTCTTTACCGTAGGATTTCTCCCATCGGCGATCCGACGGTCTCCATCGTTCCGCTGCTCGATCAATGGGTGACAAAGAACGGCTCCAAATCTTTATCAAGGAGCTTCGATTCTACAGACGATTCGCACACGCTCTGGAGGTAATTGTGTGTGTGTTTTTTTTTGTACTTTTAAAAAAATATGAAAATGCGGGGAAGAAAATGGATTTTTGATTTTTCTTTTTTAAAAACTGTAGCATTGCTTAGTTCTGTGAACTGCGTTTGTTATGTTATTTGTGAAACAAAAGGAATATAAAAGCAAGGAACTTGTTTGTATATTTTGTTAATATTTGTATTGCAATTCAATAATTTTTGTTTAAAATGAAGCTGTCTCGAGAGATTCTAATTGCACGTTACTAATACCTGTAATGGAGTCATTGGGCTTTTCGAAAGGTAGTTGAAGTGGATTGTTCAAGATTTCGGAAGCCAAACTGCCAAACTTCTTCATATCCAATCTCATGAGCGTATTTCTTAGGCGGATCTTTCAAACATGAATGAGGTTTGGCTTCATTATCTGTTTTAGCATCATATGTGTTCTTTTAGATGAGACCTAATTCGTAATTCATAATCTAAATTTGTTTTTGACCCATTATTGATCCCAGTTAACAGTATTCTTCACAAAAATGAATTGTTTGAATGTTTAAGTCCCTGAGGTTGATCAAAACCTTTTGATGTTCTCCCCAATAAGATTTTTGAGGAACCTAAAGAATCATAAGATGTTCCTTATAATTTGGACCCTCTAGTAATTGTTGCGAAATGGATTTAATACTAGTTGAATCCTCAAAATAATCAACCTGTACTGTGGTTATGTCGTGTTTTTGATAGTTCATGTTTTTGACATCCTAATATTATGATCTCTTCCACTTATCTCTTCCCCAGGTATCTATGTGGATGACCGACAAAAGGTACATTCCTCCGGCAGTTTCTGATATTGCTGTTCGTCTGGACTTGATTGCTAAAGTTAAGGGAATAGAACAAGCAGAACATTATTTCAGTAATGTTCCAAAACAATTACGATCCTATAAGGTTTATAATATTCTTCTTCATTGCTATACCTACATAAAGTCCGTGGAAAAAGTAGAGGCTATCTTTCAGACAATGAAGGATTTGGGGTTTGCTAGAACAACACTGGCTTATAATAACATGCTTAGGCTTTATTATCTGATTGGAAAATTTGAGAATTTTGATAGTGCATGAAATGGAAGCAAAGGGCGTTGGTTATGACAAATATACATTTGGCATCCGTCTTAGTGCAGATGCAGCACTTTCTGATAGTGAAGGAATGGACAAGATTTTGACAATGATGGAATCTTATCCCAATCTTTCTCTAAACTGGACAGATTATGCTTCTGCCGCAAGTGGGTATGCAGAAGTTGGGCTTCTGGACAAAGCTTTGGCAATTTTGAAGAGATCTCAGGGACTGATAATAGGTAAAAAGGTCGGCAGAGCATATAAAGTTCTTCTTAGTCAACATGCAAAATATGGAAAGAAAGATGAAGCTCTAAGAATTTGGGAACTGTACAAGAAAAGGGCAAAGGTTTACAATACGGGCTATTCGAGCATCTTAACTTCTATGTTGAAATTTGATGGCCTAGAAAGTGCTGAGAAGATTTTTGAGGAGGGGGAATCCTAGAATTTGAGTTATGATATCAGGATTCCTAACTTCTTGATTGGTGCCTGTTGCAAAAAAGGTCTGATGTAGAAGGCTGAAACTCTTGTAAACCAAGCAAAATTGAAGGCGCAGAAGCTTCATTTGATGACCTGGTACTATATGGTAGTAGAGTATCTCCAGAATAATGAGACTCGAAAAGCAGTGGAAGCGATGAAGGAAGCATTAGCACTTTATCGAACTGCATCCAAGTGGAAGCCAAGTGTGGAAAGCTTGGCTGCCTGTCTAGATTACTTTAAAGATGCAAGAGATATGGAGGGAGCAAAGGACTTCATAAAACTACACTGGGACAAGGATTTTATCCCTGCAGATTTTCAAGGCAGATTGTTGGATAACATTCAAGAGGGAAAGTCAAACTTGGATACACTCAAGGAGTTGCACAATGATTCTTTGGTTGGAAATGAAGTACATTCAAAATCTGAGGATGATAGCGGTGATTCAATATAAGAATAGAAAGCACGTTGGAAGCAGGGATTTGAAATTGCTCAAGCTTTTCGGAAGCTAGCTCCAGAGTGGAGAGGCAAGATTAGCTTGAAGGTTTAGTTGGAATAAACACCTTATATTTTTTTTGACAAGGGAGATAAAGACACCTTTGGATTTATCATCTTAGATGGCAAAGGAGGATATTTAATCTTAGATGGCAATGCTGCCATTATCAGTTGTAAATTATAAGTTGGGTAAAATAGATTTCATGGTGATAGATTATAAATGTTTTTAGAAGGTGAGTTGAGTTCTAGCCCGGCAGCAGCAAATCGTGGTAACTATTGAACCGGAGCTAGATTGTCGATGCTATTAAAGGTTTTGTGACAGCGAGAAAAATTAATGAAAGATTCAGTATAGTTAAGATTGTTGTGGTGGTTCAAATAAATTTTTGCTTACTGTTTCTTCAACGTCTTGTTTTTGTGGTTAATACTGCTCGTTTTAAATTCATGAAAAAAAAAAAGCGAGTAAAAATCAAGTTAAATTTTAAGATAGTCAATTTTGAGAGAGAAAAAATTGCTATCAAACATATATTTTCTTTTATTAGGTATGGGAATTAAATCAAAAGTTACAGTGAATTGTTTCTGGGAAATGTTAAAAAAATTGTCATTTTTTTTAAGTAAAAATTTATTTTAATCCTTCAATATATATATGATTTTTATTAGTTAAATATTTGATTTTTGAATCATTTTATTTTTAAATATTTTTGCATTTCTCTTATAAATCATTTGAAATTTTAATTTAAAATAAATAAAATTTAAATAATATATATTAAAAATTGATAAACTTATTTAAAAATAATTGAAAAATAGTAAAATATGATAAAAACGCAAAAAAAAAAAAGATGCAAGGTTACAATTTAATGATAAGAGTAGTGCACCTTGCCTTGTGAGGCAAGGCGAGGCCCTTCTTCGCATTACACTGTGTGTGTGGTGGGATGTGAGACCCTTCCTCACATCTCGCATGGATGTATAAAGAATTATGAGTTTTGTTAATTATTTTTATCATTTATTTTATTATTTTCATACTTTTTTTTTATAAATTAATTAACAAAGTTATTTATTTGTTTGTAGATTATTTTTTTAAAATTTATTTGCATAATAATAATTTTTTTTATTAATTTAATAGTTTAAACTATAAATTTTTTTAATTATATTATTCATAAAAATAATTTTATTCATTTATTATTCTTTCAACTAATAAAAATTACCTAAATAATTTTTATAACTAAAAATTATAATGGTTATTTTTTTTGGACAATTCCCATGGAAGAAATGACTTATCCCTTTATCGAATAAACTAAACCCTCTCGCCAAACGCTATTACAGAAAATTTCCCAAAATATACCACAGCCTCGGCCTCCTCCAACTGAACGAACAAGCAACGGCAACACTAAGCAAAAATGGAAGAGCTCAAACCAGACAATATCAACAACAGCAACAATTATAACTACCTCAAAAACGACAACGTTGACATCGACAACGATGACCGGCCAATGCTCAGCTCTCAAACTTTGGCTGCCTTGCAAGAATTCATAGCGGAACAAAACCGAACTGTAAAAACCACAGGAGCAGGACCTGAATCTGATGACGTGGCATTAGTATCGGAAGATTGGAGGCTGAGCCAGTTCTGGTACGACGCCGTAACGGCGGAGACTGTAGCCAAAGAAGTCGTCTCTCTTTGCAGCGACTCCGATTCTCGCGTCGCTTGTATTGCTTGTCCCACGATCTACGCTTACTTAAAGGTAAATTTTTTAAAATTATTTGTTTCATTTGTTTACTTATTTCTAGGATTAAATCCAAAAAAATATATATTTAAAAAAAAATTGATTTTGCAGAAAATTGGTGCTGATGTGTCGGCGAAGATACTTGAATACGACAAGCGTTTTGGGCAATACGGAAGTGATTTCACGTTTTATGATTACAATCAACCGGAAGATCTGCCGTTGGAGATGAAGCATACTTTCAAAGTTGTGGTTGCGGATCCTCCTTATCTTGTAAGAAAACTTATGTATCTTGATTATGCAGTTACATAGTTTTGAAGTTCATCTTTTGTTTCAACATTCCTAATATTATGAGCTTGATTAATATTTTATGCTACTTATATATATTGCTATTACCAAAATGCTACTTAAGTCTTGCCCTCTGGGATGGCCACTCTGCATCCGCAATAAGGTTTCAATGAACATTTGTTATTTGTTTTATTGTTATCAAATATATTGGCCATTGTATCAATTGAGTAATGCTACACTCACGTAGTATCCCAACTGATGCAGCAATTTATGATAGTGACACATTATTTATAATACAAACGTTCTAGGCCAGCTGTTTAAGTATAGTATTACTGATATAGATTTTAGACCACTTTCTAATATACATGATATTATTTTCTTTTTGAAAGTTAATATATGTATGATTTTCAAATTTTGGAGAAACAGGAGTTTCTAATTGCCTTTGTCTTCTAATTACTAAAGTTTGTAGGGTTTTAGCTTTGGTGCCAACACCGATGTTTATGGGTTTTGAGGAAAAAACATAAAAAAGAAATTCCAATCACGTGTGTTGAAATTGGGTGGGCTCAACTTTTCTACCATATATCTCCCAGCTAGATGCATATTGATGTAGACGGGAGCCAACTTCTTGTTGTTTTAATGTTGTTGAGATTTGAATCATCAGGTGCTTTGAAATGTAATTACAAATTGATGAGCTGATTGTATTGATGTGTATGATGGCAGAGCAAGGAGTGTTTGGAGAAAGTTGCTCAAACAGTTTCGTATCTTGCAAGACCAGGGGATTCAAAATTGCTTCTGCTCACAGGTAGACATTAACGCATTTGCAGAATCTAGTGATTCTGTTATTTGGAATCCTGCTGTATTATTTTTACAAGACTATATAGTAGGAGACAGAATGATTGACTCGTTGATCTTATCATTAATGGGATCTATTAATACGAATTGAAAGTAGAACAATATCTATCTTTATCCCAATAGTGATCTTATATCTTTCTTCATGGCTTTTATGACAAAGCATGATGGATTTTATTGTGATGGTTTATAGGTAAGGTGCAGAAGGAGAGGGCTGCTGAGCTGTTAGGTCTGCGTCCATGTGGTTTCAGACCTCAGCACTCAAGCAAACTTGGAAATGAGTTTCGACTATTCACAAACTACAACCCAGAAATGAGATTAGGAGGTTGGGAGCAAGAGAATTAGGTTCGTTTTCCAGTCTACATAAGCTCGAAGGTAGCCCATGTTACAAACATTAATTGCATATTTTACATTTGTATTACTTAACCTTCTAAGCAGCTCTTCAATGATAATGTTGTAGAAAAACATAAAAGGATAGGCATGAGGTTTAGCCAATTTTGAGTTTGTCTTAGAATTATTGGTGTTTACATTCACTTTAGCTTTCTTTTTCTTTTTTGTCCTTAAGTGAAGTTCTTCTTATTGACGAACTTGAATGAGTACATGGGAATGATTGTACTAGAGCCATGATTTTGAGATTGTCACTCTGGTTTGCATCTCTTAACATTTTTGAGTTATAGGTCACGGAAATTTACGATGAGCAACTTGTTTCAATTGTAACAAAGATGATGCATTTTGCTTGCAAGTTGCAATCATGGAAAAACTCTTGCTGCACAAATGTGTTTTCAATTCTTATCCTGAAATCAGTAAACTGCAATGAGCACAAGTTTCTTTCACTTAGTCCTCGGTGGTGTCATTTTTTAAAATACTTTATATTCCTTTCCCTCAAGAAATATTTAAAATTTTTTGAGTGATTTTGATGCAAGAAAAATATGAATAACAAACCAACAATGAGGCCGTCTAACATCTATTATAAGTCAAGGTCTTCTTCCAAACTTTTGGGAAGTAATTTTTGTCTGCTACGGTTGTTTTGTAGCTACTTTGCCGTTGTCGCAAATTGAGGTTTTTGCCCTAGTTTTCTCCTTATGTCCCTTTCTTTCTTTCCTTTTGTACTCTTTTTGTCTTGTTCCGAATTCTTATCACATAGTAAAGGTTTTGTTTCGGTAGTCTTAGTTTTTTTTTATTTGTGATGGACTCGGACTTTGATGATATCCTGAAACAGTATGCAGCCATGGATCTTTAGGACGCTCTCATTCCTATTGCAACCTTAGATGCTAGTGTTAAACGTGAAGGTGAGAAGAGAATAACTCTATCCTTGGTGGGTAAGATTTTGTGTTCTCGGCCAATCAATAGGGCTATTTTCATTTCCTATATCAAGAACTTATGGCAAACCACATAGGGCTTTCCTGTTGAGACAATTAATCTTAGCAAAAACATCTTTGTCTTCTATTTTTGGTTTGATTCTAGTAGGTGTCAAGTTTTTGCCGGTGACCCTTGGTCCTTTAATAATAGTCTCCTTGTTCTTGATATACCAAAAGGGTTATGGTATATCACTAATTTCTTTTTTGATTGTGCTTCTTTTTAGGTGCAACTGTACGGTTTGGCATTGACTTTAATGAATTCGGCTGCTAGAACTCGCATTAGGGAATTGGTGGGAATTGTTGAAGAAGTTGATACGAGTGATTCGAGGGAGTGTTTTGACAAATATCTCAGAGTCTGTATCAACATTGACATATCTTAGGCTTTCAAACTAGTAGTGAAGGTTTAGTTTGCAAAATCAGATGAAGTTATCGTTGTATTAGTGAGGTATGAATGGCTTCCGGAAGTTTGTTTTATTATGGCCTCTTTGGTCATCCTGAGAGAGAATGTCCCAAGGTTATGGAGAAGCCAATTAAGCAAAAGTCGAGATCTGACACTATAGATTAGGGTTGGTTTCATGCATCACTTCGACATTCGACAGACTTATATAGGCAGAGGCTGTGATTTTAGTCTGGAAGTTTAGTTATAATCTTCTTATCGCCCTGCTTCTGTTGATAAATCATGCCTAAATACTACTACTAATTGTTGAGTAGGGTTAAAAGTTGATAAGGGGAAAGAGGTAATGAATGAGGCTTTTACTTCTGGTGATGGTTTGTCATTTGGTAAGCGAGTTGAAGTGTCTGGCAGTTTGATAAGGCTGTCTAATGAATTTTCTGGTGTTAAAGGGAATGTTAATGTTTCGCATTAGGACTCCCCAAAGGTAAGACTCAAAACTAGTATTGAATTGAAATCAGGGGAGTAAGAAGAACTTTTACCTGCTACTGCCATCCAGGATACCTTCCCTTTTAATTCTCAGCCACGGACAGTTGATAAATCTACAGTGAACAAGTCTTCTAAGGGCACAAAAGCAAGAGTCAACCCTCGTGGTAAGATAAGCGGACAATCCTCTTTTAATGGTGACCCATGGTGGAAGTAGCAAAAGGAAAAGTGATATGCCTCTTTGTTTATTATTGGCCAACATGAAACTTAAAGGCGTGACAACACAACTTGCTTTAGGTCCTCTAACTTCTTCTATGGAGATAATAGGGCTAGTTACTAATTCTTTTTCTGAGAACCCAACGGTGGCTCTTATTGGCACATAGGGTTGTCGATCACAATGAGGACCCTAAGCTGGAATGTGTGAGGGCTATGCAACCCTCGCACATTCAACATCTTGACTACTCTAATTCAGGAAAACTGTTTATAGGTGATCTTCTTTATGGAAACACATGCCTATAAACAGTGAGTAAAAGATCTTCGTGTAAAGCTTGGATGTGTTGGTAAATTGGTTGTGGAGAGGGCAAGTCGTAGTGGTGGTTTGGCCCTTTTATGGATGGATAAGGTAGTTGTTTCTCTAGTACCTTATTCCCAATTTCATATTGATGTTTCTCTTTTAGGGCAAGGGAAGCATTGGCGATTTACGGATTTTTATGGGCACTCTGAGGCATCCTAACAAGTCTATTCTTGGACACAGTTATGATGTCTTTACATCCTTTCTTCTCTCCTTTGGGTTTGTGGAGGTGATTTTAATGAGTTACTTGAGCATTTAGAGAAGACTGATGATTTGATTCGGCCTGCTTATTTGATGAATAATTTTCGATGTGCTATTGACGATTGTGGTCTTTTAAGGGTTTTATTTCGGGGTCCTTCTTTTACATGGTATAATGGGTATGTCTCAAGTTTGTTTATATAGGAAAGGCTTGACTGTATGCTTTGTACTTCACCTTGGCATAACTTATTCCTTGATGCAATAGTTGTCATTTGGATATTCGGGGTTCTGACCACCGGCTAATCTTGTTGGTTTATGTGGAGTTAGAGAGTATGAATGGTAGAGATGGGACTAAGAGATTTCAGAGTAGATTCAATTTTGAGAAGGCATGGGCTGATGAGAAAGAGTGCAGGCAAATTATTTCTGAGGGGTGGTCCCCTAATATGGCTTCCTTTGATTTAATGAGTGAGTCTTCAACTTATTAGGTCACGGCTTAGGACTTGGAATTTGGCACACTTTCGTAGGTTGAGGTCAAAATTACTAAGCAGAGGGGATTATTGAGGACTTAAATCAGAGGGCAGATGCATGGGCTTAGTAGGAATTGTTGGGTGTCGATTATTTAGGGTGCATACATGTGCTATGTGTGCATTACAATAAAATTTTATGCATTTCATACACCAATTAATTACAATAGAAGCGAGAAATTTAATTCTCTAATGCAATAAACACATAATTTAAATCTCATTATTATAATAAAAAATTAAAGATTGAGTGTTCACCTTTCAAGCCTTTAGAATTAAGGTTTGGTACTTGATCTTGCATTGAATTGCACTTAGTGACAATTCTAATCTTTAACTAAGGTATGTTTGAGTATCTAGAATAGCAGCCTTAATTCAGCAATGTGTTTAACAATTAAACACTTTGATTAACTCTTAATCATTAGCTTAACACTTAAACTATTTAGTTAAAGCAATGAAGTAGTTTTTGTTTTCTAATTCTTGAACTACAAAAAGAACAAACTCTAAAGCTTCAATGGCTGGCCATGTTTATGGGAAGAAGATGAATGATGGTTTTATATTATTTTAACTCTTGAAACATAACCAAAAAAAAAAACACTTTCTCACTTCTTTCATTAAGTGGTCGAACTTTAGGCTTTAAAAATAAAACAAAATTAATTTATTTTAAAAGACAATTTGTTTCCTTAAAGTCTTTGGCTCACTATTTTCTTAGCCTTTAAGACTTGGACTTTATAATGTAAAATAATCAAAAACACATTTTTGTTTAAGCTTTTACCGTTCATTCTCTTAAGGCCAAAGAAAAATGAATTCTTTAATTCATTGTATTTTATATGCTTTTGCTTTATAATTTACTAAACCATTAAGTAAAATAAAACAAAGTTTATTGTGTAAGCTTTCTTTACGTAGTCTTTAAGTTAAACAAAATAGAGTCCCACTATAATCAAGCCGTTGAGTTAACTTAACTATAGTAAAGTTATTATTTGACTTTTAATACAAATAGTTTGTCCAACAAGCCAATGACATTATGGTAATATCTATAGTCAAATAATAAATGGCTCATAATGTGTTACGTGTCATCATCTAATTAGTCAATAGTTTTTGTTAATTAATTAATGTACTTAACACTTAATTTTTGACAAGTGCACATATTGAGGGATCTTGAAACAAATATTCAGTTTGCTGAAATTTATTGAATTGAACTATTCAATCTCATAAGTTGCCCAAATACACAACGAGTACACTTTATATTGCAGGACTTTTTAGGTTCACGTCCGATTTGTCATATAGTACACTTCCATACATCTGTGAATGATGCTTTACGCTTACATTATAGATATCACAAATCAATACCGTCAAATCTCTATTGGTGAAACTTTATATATATATATATATATATTAGTGTATATTTATATTTGAATGGTCTAAATAGTTAGTCTTAATAAACTATGAATTTAGTGGAAGCTCGTATAGGCTTATGGGTATCCAGTAAGGACTGGATACTAAATGAACTCACGAGCATATAGAGATTTGATGATATTTGTTTCAAGATCTCTTAGGGTGTACACTTGTCAAAACTTAAGAGTTAATTACATCAATTGGTTAACAAAAGTTATTGACCAATTGGATGATGACACGTGACACATTGTGAATAATATATTATTTGACTATAGATATTATCATAATGCCCTTGGCTTGTTGGACAAGCTATTTGTATTAAAAGTCAAATAATAACTTTACTATAGTTAAGTTAACTCAAAGGCTTGGTAGTGGTGGGGCTCTATTTTTGTTTAACTTAAATATTAAGTAAAGAAAGCTTACATGAGAAGCTTTGTTTCATTTCACCTAATAGTTAAGTAAATCAAAAAGCAAAAGCATATAAAATATAATTAATTAAAGAATTTATTTTTTCTTTGCCTTAAGAGAGTAGACGGTAAAAGTTTAAACAAAAAGATGTTTTTAATTATTTTACATTATAAAGTTCAAGTCTTAAAGGTTAAGAAAATGGTGAGCCAAAGACTTATGGGTTAAGGAAACAAATTGCTTTTACAATGAATTTTTTTTTTTTTTTCATTTTTAAAGATTAAGATTTGGCCACTTATTGAAAGTGTTTTTTTGTTTGTTATGTTTTAAAAGTTGAAATAATACAAAACCACCATTAATCTTCTTTACATAAAGATGGCCGGCCATTGGAGCTTTAGAGTTTGTTATTTTTGTAATTCAAGAGTTGGAAAAAGAAAGAAACTATTTTGCTTTAATTAAATAGTTTAAGTGTAAAACTAATGATTAAGAGTTAATCAAAGTGTTTAATTGTTAAACACATTGTTGGATTGGGGCTACTATTCTAGATACTCAAACTCACTTTAATTGAGTACTAGAATTGTCACTGAGTGCAATTCAAAGCAGGATCAAGTACCGAACCTTAATTTTAAAGGCTTGAAAGGTGAATACTCAATCTTTGATTTTTCATTATGGTAATGAGATTTAAATTAGGTGTTTATTGTGCTAGGGAATTAGATTTCATGCTTTCACTGTAATTAATTTATGGATAAGATGCATAAAATTTTGTTGTAATGGACACATAGCATATGTATGCACCCTAGATAATCGACACCCAACAGGAATTTTTAGGGTTTAAAAAAACTTGGATGCTTTAATGTATAAGGATAAGAAATATTGGAGACAATGTTTGGGGGTCCGATGACTTTAGGCGGGAGATAGGAATTCCAAGTTTTCATTATAAGGCTTTTGGTAAAAGTATGAGAAATTCTATTGCAGGAATTGTGGGGAGAGATGGGGTTTAAATTGTAGACATTGTTCAGATAGAAAGTAATTTTGTTGAGTACTTATCTGACATCTTTATCTTGTCAAACCCTTTTGTCGTGGAGATTGATGTGATTTTTTCTTGTGTGTCGAGACTCTTTTAACAACATTGTCAGTGGTTGGATTCACCTTTTCGGGTTGATGAAATCCAACAGGCTGTATTTTAGATATATCTTATAAAGGCCTCAGGTAAAGATGGTATGTTAGCCTTGCTTTATCAAACTTGTTGAATAGGATATTTGTAGGGTTTGCTTGGGTTTCCTGAATGATGGAGATAATCTTGGGTCGATTAATGAAACTCTCATCACCCTGATCCCAAAAGTCGATGATCCAAAATTGTTATCTAATTTACGACCAATAAGTCTTTGTAATGTCCTCTTCAAAATTTGAAAGTGTGTCATTTTACTAGGGTGGATGCATGTGTTATGTGTTTATTACAACAAAATCTATGCATCTGATACATAAATTAAGCACAACAGAAGTAAGAAATTTAATTCCCCAATGCAACAAACACAAATTTGAGTCTCATTACTATAATGAAAAATTAAAGATTGAGAATTCATATTCCAAGCCTTTGGAACAATAATGAAATCTGCCTTAAACTCTGTTGCCTTAAACTATGTTTTTTGACAATTTTAGTACTCAACAAATGTGAATTTGAATATATAGAATGACAGCTTTAAATCTAGCAGTGTGTTTAACACTTAAATACTTTAATAAATTTTTAATCACTTGTTTAACTCTTTAAACTATTGGTTTGTGATAAAGCAATAAATCGTTCTTGTTTTGTTCTAACTCTTGAACAACAAAAAAACAAGCTCTTTAGTGCTTACAAAACATGGCCGGCCATGACAGAAAATGAAAAAAAAAATAATGGTTATTTCTTATTTCAACTTTTGAAACAAAAATCAAAAGCACTTTCTCTATCTTTTTCTCTTTGACCAAGCAACACTTGCACAGTTAAAAAAATAAAATCAATCCATTTACTTATACATTTGTCAATTTCCTTTTATTTTTGCAAGTTAAGGCACGTCCCCACTATACATGGTTAGTTATACCTAAGCCTTTCTTTCATGTTTTATATTTGTTTATCTTATATTAAACATGTACAAATCTTTAATTGTTTATTCAAGCTAAATATAAACCATTCATTTTAATATCATTTTTTTACTTGAAGTTTTAAAATAAAACAAAACTACTTTTATTTATTTTATTAGACATTGTTTGCTTACAAGCAAGTGTATTATGGTAATTTTAAAGTCAAACAATGAATGGTTCACAATGTGCCACTTATTATCATTTCATTGGTCAACAATTATTGTTAACTAATTGATGTACTTAACATTTAAGTCTTGAAAAGTGCATATTTTGAGGGATCCTAGAATAATATGTTCATTTTACTTGAATTTACTGGATCGAATTATTTAATTTAGTACGATGCCCTAATGCACAATAAGTACGTTGCTCTAATGTATAATGAGTACGCTGCATATTGCGAGATGCCCTAGGTCCACACTCACTTTTGCAAATGGAACTTTTCCATGAGTCTGTGAATAATGTTTCACGCACACGCCACGAATATTACAAATCAATGCATCAAACCATACAAGTTGATGTCACAATGTATACGTATAATCTCTCTGTCATTTATATCCTAGAAGAGTAGAGATATAGATCTCTAACGTCAAATCTTTGTATGCTTATTCGTGAATTTATCTCTAGATTTATATCTCAATAAGCAATATACACAAATATTTTTGTGATATTGTTTAACCTAGTAGAAAACTTATTTTTCGAGTTTACTGTTTATGGCCATAAGACTTTGAGATACAATCTCGGAGCATCTATTTATATAACTCACTCAAGTGAGCTGACGAATCCTATATCTACGCACACCAGACTCCATAAGCATCGAACCATATCCAACGACACGCAGCGGTCAGACCATGAAATGTCTCTACCATTGACGGTTTCATGGGATGTCTATTGAAGGTCCTCGTGAGTTTGTTCAGTACTTAGTCCTTACTGAATACGCGTATGCCTATACGAGCTTCCATTAAGCTCATGGTCTACTAATAATTGACTATTTGGACCATCCAAATATAGACGTATATTGATATGTATAAAATGGTTTCACCGATAGACCTACATCGATAAAATATATCAAGAATATAATATTTTTGAATAGAATGCATAATGATATTTTTTAATACTATTTGAAACTCTTTACAACTATGTCATTACTAATATATTTTCAAGTATTTGTCCAATTTCAGACATGACTCTAACTTCTTAGATTTCACTGACTCTTATAACTTGATAACTTAGTAGTCAAACTCTTAATATTTATAACTCTCAGTTTTGCTAGTTCTTAGCATTAATCTAAATTTCTTTAAACTAAATTAGAATTCTTTCAGATCATACAATGTCTGTGATGTTACAAGCATTTTACTATTTAATAAATGTAATAGCAATTTAATGAAATATATATTGTATAAATATTAAAATCAAATATTAATACAAAATGGGATGGCACTTAAGCACAAATTTCATAAACTCCCACGTGCTATTCGTAGTAGTAATTATCAACTTTACGTGTTTTGCAAACACTTTAAGAGTTAAGGCCTCAATTAGTGAGTCCACTATATTATTTACAAAATTAACTCTACAAATTATTACATCTTATTTAGTTAAGATTTCTCTAACTATGTAGTATTTTCTCTCCTTATGTTTAGGTCTTTGATATGCTCTTAACTCTTTAACTTGTGCAATGGCCCTGTTATTGGCGCAAAATAATGAGATATAATCCATCAAACTTGAGACTATTTTCAGCTTGGCGATAAATTTGCGTATCTACACTATTTTTTTTACTGTTTCTGAGGTGGTAATGTATTTTACTTTTATTGTAGAATTAATTGTAGACCCATGTTTGGTGCTCTTCTAACTCACTGTGACACTGTTGAGAATGAATACATACTCAAAAGTAGACTTTCAATCATCTGGTTCAGATTGGAAGTCTGAATATGTATATCTTTCACTTATAAGTCACTATCTTCATATATTAAAAACTTGTCATTTGTACCCTTAAGATATTTAAGGACATGTTTCACTGTCATCTAATGGCTGTCACCTGGATCAGACTGATATTGGCTTATAACACTTACAACTATACTGATGTCAGGTCTCATACACATCATGGCATATATCAAGCTTCCAACAACTGATGCATATGGGATATTAGACATTCTAACTCTTTCATCTTCCCTTTAAGGACACATATTCATCGAAAGATGAACATCATGTCTAAAATGTATATTATTGTACATTTTCAAGACACTGTTTATGTATGATAATTGGGAGAGTCTTATTAACTTCCTAGCTCTATTTTTATAAAGTTTTATACTCAGTATATAAGAAGTCTCTCCCAAATCTTTTATGAAAAAGCTCTTACTTAGACTGACGATAACATACCGATAGCATTCACAATGATCAATATGTCATCCACATAGAGAACCAAGAAGATTGTCATGCTCATACTAATCTTTTTGTACACACAAGCTCTTCTTCATTCTTAATGAAATTAGACCCTTTGATTATCTCATTAAAACTAAGATTCTAACTTCGAGAGGCTTGCTTAAGTCCAAAAATAGACTTCTCCAATTTGCACTCTAGACTAGAGGTCAGGTTAGATGTAAAACCTTCAGGTTGTTACATGTATATCTCTTCCTTGAGATGTTCATTCAGGAATGTCATCTTTACATCTATCCATCATATCTCAAAGTCATAATATGCATCAATTGCCAACAAAAGCTTAATTGACTTACGCATTGTTATTGGTGCAAAAGTTTCCTCATAATCAATTCTCGATCGCTGAGCATAACCTTTTGCTATCAATCGGGTTTTAAAGGTTTCTACATTTCCATCAGGTCTACCATTTCACTTGTAAATCCATTTATAATCGATAGGAATTATTCTTTCGGGAAGCTTAACCAAGTCCAAAACTTAATTCTAATGCGTTAAGTCAATTTTAAATTGACATCTTGCCATTTTCCTGAGTCGATGTCCAACATCATCTCTTTATATGTCAAAGGATTATTTTCTTTAACTAAAAAATCCCAATGGCACTTTTAAGTATCTAACTATACCTTATAAGTGGCTTTAACATCTTTTTCAAAGGTGTGTCAAATGTATTTTGCTCAATTAAGCCCGTGGTTCAATCATCGATTCATTTATTTTCTAATCGACTTTATCTAGTTTAATTTTTCTACAATCCACACGATCCATGAGAAATCCTTTCTCTAGGAAAGGGGTGTAATGAGAAACAAACACGTTTCATTCCTTTAGATCATTGAATAGGTATCCCATTGATTTCTTGGGATACCTAATGAACCGATACTTGTACCATATGGATACACATTTATCCTGTTGCATAATTTTTACATAAGTATGACAGTCTCAAATCTTAAAATATTTAAGACTCGGTTTTCTTCCAGTTTATATCTCATAGGGAGTGGAGGGAACAACTTTGGGTGGAATTCTATTCGATATATAAGCATTCATTTTTTTGGAATATCCCCATAGATACTCCAGGAGATCGGTGAAACTCATCATCGATCATACTATATCTAATAGAGTTCGATTTCTTCTCTCTGAAGTACCATTATATTGTTGAGTACCTGAAGGACTATATTGAGCAAGAATCCTATTCTTCTTCAAATAATTTGAAATTTCATTGCTCATGTACTTACTGCTTCGATCCGATTAAAGACATTTGACATACATGCTGTTTTATTTTTCTACCTTAAGTCGAAACTCTTTGAATTTTTTAAATGTTTCTGACTTGTGTTTTATAAGAAATACGTATTCATATCGTGACAGATCATTAATAAAGATTATAAAGTATTAAATTTGGCCCATTGCATCGTAATTCATTGGACTACATACATCACTATATACTAGTTTCAACAAATCAGTGGCATAGTGTCCAACACAAGAAAAATGAGATTTGATCATCTTCCCTTGAATACAAGATTCATAAACTAGATAAAGTTCTATGGTCAAATCAGGTATCCAATCATCCTTAACTAGACGGGATAGGCGTCTCACACATATATGACCTAATCTTATATGTCATAATTCGGTCTCATTTAAAGTTTTTGAAATATTGCTAGCATTAACCTGTATATTTATGACATTTTCTGTTGTATTCAATATATAATGTCTATTAACTAACTGACACTCAATTAATAAAACATCGTGCATATCATACAAACATAGAGTACAGTTCTGAATATACATATGATATTCTTCACTGTCAAGTATAGAAATGGATACAATCTGTCTGATCATATTAGATACATAATAATAATTATATAAGGGAGAAGTAAATTAAAATGTCCTATAGCTTCGACTTATAAGAAATTACAATTTTTAACATGAAATTGTACTTCTCTATATTGTAGCAATCTAATTTTTTCTTAGACCCTATAACACATTAAAGATGTGAGAATGACAAATGGTACCTAATACTTAGTTAGAAGTAGCATTAAATGCTAAAGAAAAGCCAATAATAAGTAAGCATATACATAAAGGATTCTTCTTCATAGTGGAAAGGTATTTAAGGCAGTTACGCTTTCAGTGCCCGTCCTCGCTGTAATGGAAGCATTTTTCTTTTGCTTTTCTCTTCTCTTGGGGGTTAGATATGGATTACTTTTGAGGACTCATGTTAGGTATCTACTTTACCTTTTTTTTCTTCTTCCTTTTGAACTTCCTAGAAGCCCTCGAGGTAGAAGATGAAGCACCATAAATATAGTGAGTCGTGTCCTATTTGTTCATGTCCTCCAGTGCTATCTTAAGCATATTATATAGATTATCATAACTACAGGTCAATCTTTGCATGTTAAAGTTTATGATGAACAATGCGAACGACCCCAAAAATGATTGGAGAATTAAATTCTTTCTCAATGAATTATTCAGCACTATATCCATAGTCTTCAACATCTTGATATATCCAATAATTAGGATTGACTTCAGGAAATCTAGCTTGAAAGAGCGATTTGACAACCTAATATATCTCGATCTGAGGTTTATCGCCAAATAGCTCATTCAGATAGAGCATGATATTGCTAACTCTGTTCATATGGACATGCTCTCTCTGTAGCTCCGTAGACATCGAGGCGAGAATGTAAGATTTGACTTTTAAATCGTCATCAAACCATTTCAATATGTCTCCCTCTCTACTGGGTTGACTTCATTAGAAATACTTTGAGGCAATGATTGATCAATCACATACTTAAACTTTTCAAAATTCAGAACAATTTTAAGGTTCATCAGCTAGTTAGTATAGTTCTCGGCATCCTTAAGTTGATGTGCATGAAGTATGCGCACCAAGGGGTTGCTTGAGGTTATTTAATCTTCACAAGACAAAATAAAAGATGTCAGCGAAATATTTAAATCGTTAATTAAATAATGTTTAGATCATGCTTATAACAATTATGCATTTTTTAATCTAAAGACCTTATCCCGCTGCTTTACTTAATTTAAACTCTTAAACTATACAGCAGAAAGTAAACCCTATTGAAATTTTACTCCAGACGCACACTTTAGCGATCTTGACTTTTGTAAACTTAAAAGGCAGATAACTCTTGTTAATTGCATCTTATGCAACTCTTACTATTAATGTTAAATATACTTTATCTGCACACTTTAAACGAACATTTATTTCAGGATCCTTCGAGATATGCATTTGTCAAACTTTAAGTGTTAAATGCACCGATTAGTTAATAATAGTTGTTAATTAATTTGATGATGATAAGTGGCACATTATAAGTAATTCATTGTTTGACTTTGAAATTATTATAATACTCTTGCTTGTATAACAAGCAATGTCTAATAAAATAAATAAAAGTAATT
This sequence comes from Ailanthus altissimus, assembly GCA_946807835.1. NCBI lineage: Eukaryota > Viridiplantae > Streptophyta > Magnoliopsida > Sapindales > Simaroubaceae > Ailanthus > Ailanthus altissimus. The sequence goes on from OX327709.1 coordinate 2,722,823, forward strand.
TTATTTTATTTAAAATTTCAAGTCAACAAATGATATTAAAATAAATAGTTTATGTTTATTTTAAATAAACAATTAAAAATTTGTACATGTTTAATATTGGATAAACAAATATAAACCATGAAAGAAAGCCTAGTGTCACGCCCTAAATATTCTCAAGCAATGACTCGAACATTTGGTGCGCGACAAGACCACTAAGAGGGTATTTGGCCCATGATGTGTTACATGGGTTGAAGCTTCTAGAAGGCCCAATGGATTTGGGTTAATGCCACTTGCATGTGGTAGGTGGAGGAGTTTTCTAGAAAATGTATATTCCATGAGATATTCTTTTGATAGTTGGCATCTTTGGAATATTCCTTAGCATATTCTCCTCTTTAGATGTGGACTATTGGATTAGAGTTAATCCTAACCGTCCATTGTATATAGCTTTAGCTATAAATAGGTGGTGTTCTCATTTGAGAAACCATCCTCCAAAATTGTAAAAATATTCATAGCTTGTAATTGTATAGCTTTGTAATTCTCTCTTTAGTAATAAAATACAAGAGCATTCTCTCAAACACTTGGTGTGTTTCTTCTTCATCTCTTTCTTTGGTTAATTGGGGTCTTGTAGGCTGCTTAGCACTAGCAAGTGTCTAAGGCCGCGTGGGTTCGAGAAATCGGGTCGTGACAAGTGGTATCAGAGCGGGTTCAAAGAAGATGGTGAAGGGAGTTGCTGGATCATCGGGGATTACTGAAGGGAATGGTAGAGACCCCAAAGCTAGGAGACATAGGAGTATTTCGTCAGAAAAGTTCGTTGATCCGAACCATGATCTAGGGGACATGGTTATGAAGCTCGGTGGTACTGTGAGCAAGGGGACAGACCGCCTTGGGGAGTTGGAGGAGCAAGTCCAAAATATCGAGGTAGGCCTCGATACTCAAGGTGACGAGCTGCGCTCCCTCATCGAAAGCTCCATTGACGAGCATGCTGTCAAGCAACGGGACTAGATCAAGGCTTTTCAGGAGAAGGTTTACAACACCATGGACAAAGTTCAAGCCCAAGTAGAAGAGCTACGAAAAGGGTTTAAAGATGTCAAGGAGGATGTGGTGTTGTGCAAGCGAGCGGTCACTAATGGCGTAGCTACTCAAACTACGGTGGCTGCACTAAGGGTCGAGGCCCTTAAACCGAAGGAGTTTAGCGGCAGACGGGATGCCAAGGAGCTTGACAACTTCTTTTGGCAAATGGAGAGGTATTTCGGCGCTATGGGCGTGCGGGACGAACACATGGTAAGTACCGCAACTTTATACCTTTCCGATCATGCAATTCTGTGGTGGCGTAGAAAAAGCGAGGAGATTCGCAAGGGTACCTGCACCATAGACACATGGGATGAATTGCAACGGGAGTTAAAGCGCCAATTCTATCCGGAGAATGTGGCGCACGATGCTCGCAAGCGGTTGAAGGAGTTGAAACAAACGAAGTCCATTGGGGAGTACGTGGAGGAGTACTCTTTGTTGATGCTGCAAATTCGCAACATAACTGAGGAGGACTTGTTGTTCAACTTCCTGGATGGGTTACAATCCTGGGTTGCCAATGAGTTGAAGCGGCGTGGAGTGCAGAATATATCCGACGCCCTTACAATGGCGGAGATGCTCATGGATTACCGCAAGGGGGATTCGGGAAAGTCCAAGAATTCTAAACCTAATCACAGTAAGGGTGGGGAAGCCAAGGAGTTTCAGCCTCCGGAGAGCAAGGAGGAGAAAGGCAAATCGCCCAAGTGGAAGGAGCAGAAACGCAACGGCCATAAAGGTAATGGCTTGAAGTCTAACTGTTTCCTTTGTGACGGGGATCATTGGGTGAAGGACTGTCCGAAGAAGAAGGCTTTCAATGCAATGTATGAGGCACAAGAGGAGGGCGGACAGAGCCGTATGGGTTGTATGCAGCTGGTTAATTCCCTCAAAGCTAAGCGGCGTGCCGATGCGCCAACGGGGATGGCGCTCATGTACATTGAAGCCTATGTCAATTGCATCAAGACTCAAGTGTTAGTTGATACGGGGGCTACGCTCAACTTCATTAAGCGTGCGGAAGCGGAACGCTTGGGCCTTTATGTAGAGAAAGGAGAAGGATATCTCAAGTCCGTGAACGCAAGAGCCAAGCCGCTGGATGGGGTGGTTCGTGGAGCTGAAATCCACCTTGGCAAATGGCACGGTGAGGTAAATTTCTCGGTAGCACCTCTCGATGATTTTGATGTAGTGCTAGGTATGGAGTTCTTACGGCAGTACAATGTGGTGTTACTTCCTCAACACAACTATATGTGTATTTTGGACGGAGGGCCTCGAATGATACCGACGGTAGACATGCCCAAGGGTGGGCGATCCAAGCCAAACGTCAAGGTCCTTTCCGCAATGCAACTAAGGGTAAATGCTGGTTACAAAGGAGGGTTACATTCAGCCTCAACAACGGGGGTGGATGATGCGGCAAATGGGGGCAAGGATGAAATACCGAAGGTTGTTGCAGAAGTGCTCGGGGAGCACAATAGGGTCAAGCCTACTGCCATACCGGAAGAACTGCCTTCAAGAGATGTAATTGAGGGCAAGTTGGAGCTTGAGATTATGCTTCCAACTATAGGGTTGACGCCTCCATCGGAGATGGGAGAGTTGCAGGGGCAGCTCGAGGAGTTGTTGGATGCGGGTGTCATCCAAAAGTCCAAGGTGTCACATGATGTGCAGTTTCAGCACAAAGAGTGGGTCGAAGACAAGCAGCGGCGTGTCAAGCACAGTGTGGGGGACTTGGTGATGGAGACGATACTTCCACCACAACGCAAGTCAGCACGCCCACTTCACAAAGGCCTTGATCGTGGGGATGAAGGGCCAAGGTTTATTGCCAAGAGTGTTGGCAATGTCTCACACAAGGTGAGGTTACCTTCGAGACAGCGACAGTGGCTACATCAAGTGCATTCCGCAAGCTGTTAGGAGCAGTACCGTGGAGGTACGGGAGATGCAGAATTTGAGCCACACAACCGGGAACCTTTGGGGATTTCCACACGCCATGACAATGAAGAGGAACTCAGGATGAGCCTTGAGTACTTTGTTAAGTGGAAAGGGTTGCCCGATGGGAGAGCACGCTTGGGACACGAGAGCGCACAGCCAGAGTTTGAAGACCGGGGTGCACAAGTTCCAGCGAAGACGCGACGAGGGCGTCGCGTGAATTTGGTGGGGGAGAATGTCACGCCCTAAATATTCTCAAGCAATGACTCGAACATTTGGCGCGCGACAAGACCACCAAGAGGGTATTTGGCCCATGATGTGTTACATGGGTGGAAGCTTCTAGAAGGCCCAATGGATTTGGGTTAATGCTACTTGCATGTGGTAGGTGGGGGAGTTTTCTAGAAAATGCATATTCCATGAGATATTCTTTTGGTAATTGGCATCTTTGGAATATTCCTTAGCATATTCTCCTCTTTAGATGTGGACCATTAGATTAGAGTTAATCCTAACCGTCCATTGTATATAGCTTTAGCTATAAATAGGTGGTGTTCTCATTTGAGAAACCATCCTCCAAAATTGTAGAAATATTCATAGCTTGTAATTGTATAGTTTTGTAATTCTCTCTTTAGTAATAAAATACGAGAGCATTCTCTCAAACACTTTGTGTGCTTCTTCTTTATCTCTTTCTTTGGTTAATTGGGGTCTTATAGGCTGCTTAGCACTAGCAAGTGTCTAAGGCCACGCGAGTTCGAGAAATCGGGCCGTGACACTAGGCATGGCTAACAATACATGGTGGAGACGTGCTGACCATGATGGAAAATGAAGAAGATGAATAGTGGCTATCTCTTATTTATGGTTTGTAAACAATAAGAAGCTTTTTTTTTTTTTTGTTCAAGAGTTAGAACAAAACAAAAATAATTTATTACTTTGTGCAAACCAATAGTTTAAATAGTTAAATAAGTGATAAAGAGTTAATCAATGTATTTAAGCGTTAAACACATTTTTGGGATCAAAACTGTCATTCTAGATACTCAAATCTACCTTTGTTGAGTATTGGAATTGCCAATAAGTGCAGTTCAAGGCGGACTTCATTATTGTTTCAAAGGCTTGAAAGGTGAATTCTTAACCTTTAATTTTTTTTTATTATAGTAATGAAACTCAAATTTATGTATTTGTTGCATTAGAAAATTAGATTTTTTGCTTTTATTGTGCTTAATTTATATATGAGATGCATATATTTTGTTGTAATGAACACATAACACATGCATACACCCTAGTAAAATAACACACTTTCAATTGGTATCATAACGTGTTTATATGTTGTTTGGGACGTCTTGGAGCTGTGGGTGGCATTTCAAATGTTGAAAGTGCAAAATCAAGAAGACAACAGTTGTGACGTTGCGGGGGTGAATTCTGGCGCCGCGGCGCTAGGGCCTTTTAGGCTCCAGCATTAGAGGATGAGCATCGCAGCATTAGGGCTTCTAGGCCTTAGCACTCAAGGCTTGGTGCCACAGCGTTGGGGTCGTGACGCTGAGGGCTTGGCCTCCAACACTGCCATGACGTTGGCACTTTCACTCCAATATTTTTTTAAAAGAGTTTAAAACATGCATGTTGTGTTTATTTATGCAATAATAAGATTTATTAGATTGCATTGTAAATTAGAATCATTTATTTGTGCTGGCAACCACAATAGAAGCTTTACTGGTAGGATTAGTTGTGCTTACACACAACAAATGGTTAATTGAGAATCACCCTTCCTGAGACAGAGACGTGTTCAAAAATCTCTCTTAATTAAATTGAATAGTATTACATTATGAGATAATGTTTTATAATGGTTTGTCTTATCATTACAGTGTTAGACAAGTTATATCGATCTTTTTCAATATCGCTAAAGTGTAAGGGATTTAGTTGGTGTGATTTGAACTATACAGGTTAAACGTGAGATTAGGTAAATATATGTGAAAGTATTGTTCTAGATCGCTAAAGTGTGCGAATAGTATCGGTAACATATATTTGATCATTGACAAGTTAATATGGAATACACTTACCTTAGATCGCCAAAGTGTGCAAATAAGGTGTATTTAGGATTAATAGTCATAGTTGCATGAGATGGAATTGACAAGAGTTGTCTATCTTTTGAGTTTTTCACTATATAGCTTAAAGAGCTTGAATTGTTATTATCTCGTTTAAGAGATTAAAATGACTAAGTAATGCAGTAGGAGGACGTCTTTATATTAAAAAATATATAATTGTTATACCTATAATTTAAAATGTTATTTAATTAATGATTTAAATATTCCACTGACATCTTTTAACCTACTAACTCTTAACGGTACTAATTCTTAGTATTTATAATTCTTAGCATTGTTAACTCTTAGTATTATCTAAACTCTTTTAGATCAGATTTGAACTCTTTCAGATCATACAATGTCTAATGTTACAAGTATCTTACCATTTAATAAATATAATTAGCGATTTAATAAAATATCTATTGTATAAATATTAAATAAAATATTTATACAAACTAGGATGACACGTAAACATAAATTCTAATAAAATCATTGCTAAGATTTTGGCTAATAGATTACGCAAGTCATGAATAAAGTGATATCAGATTCTCAGAGTGCTTTTATACCAGAGCAATTAATTATTGATAATGCCATTGTAAGGTTTGAGTTCCTGTATGCCTTAAAACGGAATAATGTTTCGGTTGGGAACTATTTAGATTTGAAACTAGATATGTCAAAGGTTTATGATATTGTGGAATGGTCTTTCTTAATAGTTATAATGCGTAGGTTGGGTTTCTCTAATTGTTGGTGCTAGAAAATTTATCGATGCCTTTCTTCAGTGTCCTATTCTCTCATTATGAATTGTATGTCGTGGGGTAATATAGTATCATCTCGGGGTCTTCACTAGGGTGACCCTTTCCATATCTATTTCTATTTTATGTATAAGGTCTTTCTGCTCTCTTTGGGTCTATTGAACAGAGAAGTACCTTACAGGGTCTAAGGTGTAGGAGACATAGGCCAACAATATCTCATTTATTCTTTGCAGATGATAATTTAGTCATGACCAGGGCTATATTAGATGATTGTCATTCGATTAAGGACAATCTGTATACTTATAAGCTAGCATCTGAACAGCAGATTAATCGTTAGAAATTAACTATTTGTTTTATTAAATCTGTTTGGGTAGATATGACAACGTAGTTAAATCAATGTCTAAAGGTAGTTCAAGTGCCCTTTTATAACAAATATCTAGGTTCTCCTTGTATTTCTAGCAAGAATAAACATAATATTTTTGTTGCAATTAAAGAGAAGGCGTGGAGTAAGCTGAAGGGTTGGAAGAGGCATCTTTTTTCAGTTGTAGGGTGAGAGATTGTTATCAAGGTAGTAATTCAAGCTGTTCCAACCTATGTAATGAATTTGTTTAGACTTCCCAAAAGTATAATTAAGAAAATTCAACGACTTTATGCCGGGGGGGTGATGAGAATAACAGAAAAATCCATTGGTGTTTATGGGATTTTTTTTGTCGGCATAAGAAGGAAGGTGGTCTTAGTTTTTGGGAGTTTAGCTCATTTAATTAAGTAATTTTGGCTAGGTGAAGATGGTATTTGTTAGCTGCTTCATATTCCTTGGTGGTAAGAACCCTCCGCAGCATTTACTTTCGTAACTCATCTTTTTTTGCAGGCTCAATCTAGATAGTCAAATTCTTAGGTTTGGAAAAGCATCTTATACGGACATCTGTTTTAGCTTATTATAATCAATGGCTCCTTCTTCTTTCAAGCAATTGGACTGAGATTTGATATGTGCCTCATTTTCAACAGAGTAAAGTGAATTGATTTTGAGTATCCCACGCTCACCATCTTAGAATCAATAGCCTGATTCAATCATGTGACATTTTAACAAGCATGAGTTGTTTAATGTGAAAAGTGGATATTGGTTGTCTTATATTCTAGATCAAGCTACAATTAGTAAGGGTAGCTCAACATCCTGTTCTTGGTGGCAACACATATGGAGTATGCATCTCCTACCAAAAATTAAACATTTTATATGGTGTCTTACTCATGGTTTGATTCCGGCATTTTCTAATCTCAAGAGGCACCATGTACCTGTTGATGAGTCATATATTTATTGTGCCAAAAAGGTTGAAAATTTCATTCATGCATTATGGCTTTGTGATGTTTTGAAGCAAGTCCGCCAATTATGTCCGTTCATGCAATGCTTTAATGTAAGGTGAGTTTATCTTTGAAAAACTTTGAGATTCTGGTAATCATGCTTTAGAAATTATGGAATTGCAAGAATCGACATATTATAGAGCAGAAATCAGTGGCATATTCAGACGTGGTAAGTTGGTCCAACAGTTATTGGAGTGAACTGTAGTGTGTTTGCATTATTACTGTGGCAAATTCTGCTTCTTCATGGCAAATATAGGTGGCTCCAAAACTTAGCTTCATTAAGTTAAATGCTAATGCCAGTCTTTCTTCTAAGCATTTCAAGGCAAGGTTGGGAGCGGTGTTCCGTGACCATTCTGGTGTTGTTTTGAATTCTTTGTCTACTCCAATAGTGTCTACCTAGTTCTCATTTTCTCTTAGAGTCTCTCTTAATGCTTGATCTCAACTAAATGGTTTACAAGTGTTTATATAAGGGTTATTTTGTGCCTACTAACCATATTCCTTATTGGAGTAAGAGTCCACTTGTTTTGGAAGTTCTAAACTTCTCAAAACTCAAAATTCAGATCGAAAATGGACTTTTGCCCGTTCTGGCACCTTGGCGCTGAGGTCCTAGCCCCACGGCGCTGAGCCTTAATGTGTTCAGTGCTGCGGTGCTGGGAACCTGGTGCTACAACATTGGGCATGCCGCATTCAGTACTGCGGCTCATTAAATCAGTTCTGGGTGCCACGACGCTCAGCCCTAGGTGCCGCAGCGCTGGCCCCTATTTCTAGCTCTGCGTTTTTCCTTGATTTCTTCGCGTCTTCAAGTCCCGTTTCGCTTCTTCCTTCATGTCTCATACATCCTAGACTTTCCCATACGTCCCACACATTTTAGACTTCTTGTAACTCTCATATTTGATATTCATCTTAATTTTTGTCTAAACAAGATTATTAAATCACCAAATTCACAATAAATGTAATACTACCTACATATATAAATATTTAAGATTTACTTAATTTTTATCTGATGCTCAATTTCTATTCGATATGAGACCTAACATTCTCACATACTCAATTACATAATATTCTTATCATGTCTAGCTTAAACTCAAAGGTTAACCTAGTCTGTACCCTTATATCTCACATAATAATCTCCATTGTGGCTCAATACATATAATTTTTAAGATTTACTTGGTCTATATTACCCATCAGACCACTATTATAAGACCTACTACTCATGTGATAATTTCTATTAGGGCAATTTTGATGGCATACATGTGAATAAGAATTCAAGTTTACTCTAATAATATTTATCACGGGTCAGACGTTTACTATTGATTTAAAAAACTAGCTTATTAGATAATACTGCATACCACCCATATATACTCTATTTCTATTCGATATAGTATGTGACAAATATCTAAAAGATCGTATAATTCAAATTTAACATTTATTAAATAAGATTTGAATTGGAAAATAGTTTAATGTAAGGAAATTAATATGTTTCTATATGCATGTAAGAGGAAAACTAACCTTAGAAATATTCTTGCAAAATAATTAACTAGAAAAAAGAAAGTGTTGCCCCTCGGATCCCAGACTTAGCCCACTGAGGGCCCGATTTCGAGGCCTAGCTTGTTGAGAACCCAATTCATCGAGCTCAGTCATTTTTGCTGACCCCTGTACAAAGCATAGGACATCGAGCCAATAGGTTTGAAGGCGTCTGAAACCAGCATCTAATGGTTGACCTCAGTTATCATCAGGTTGTGTTTGGTTATAGTTATCTTGTAGATTGCTCAACCATCTAAGAGCTTTGTATCCAAGTCGGTGGTAAGCTTGCAACCACCCACAATCTAAGGACAACCTTGGGTATGTAGAGGTCATGTTACTAACACTATGATCCTGAAAAATTCGAGTAATACAAAGTACTACATCCATGTTTGACCTTATAAGCACTAAATCATGAGCTCATTAACCCATAATTCCTATAATTTTGGATTGGGATAACCACTTGAAAAACCTATATAAAGGAGAACCAAGGCTTGTGCACAGAGACAAGCACAAAGAATTAAGACTAAAAAAATATGGAAAAAAAGCAAGTAATCTAAAAACATTATTCTAGTGATCTTTATTTTTTTGACCAACACAATCTTTGACTTAAGCATAGGAAGGTTATTGTTGAAAATAATTACCAGCACAACCTTGACTGATTTTTTATGTGTAATGCCAAGTCTCAAACAATGAAGAGCATTTGAAAAAAGACTAGACTAGCTCAACTTTGACTAAAAAACTATTTCTAAAGAACAAATTCACCTTCCATTATGTACTTAGCGTATAAACAGAAACACTATCAACAAAAAGAACAAAAGCAACAATGATAAAGAAAGTTTAAAGATGGGAGAAAGAAAACCTTTGAACAAATATCACCCATCGAACTTTGATCTAGGGAAGTTGCCGCCAAGGATTCAACGGCAACCAAACAAACAAATGAAGGTTCGAATGATGTTGCCAGTGACTCTGAGATGTAACAATTGCGGTGATTATATACCAAGGGACTAAGTTTAATCCAAGAAAAGAAGATGTTGTGAATGGCGAGTATATGGGTTAGATTGTACTTCAAGTGTACAAACTCTTTGGCTAAGGTAATGATCATAATTAGGGTGCACATTGGTTCGGTTTAACCGAAAATCAAATCGAATAGAATCAAATTTTTTGATTTGGTTCGATTTTGTTTAATCGAAAATTGAATCAAACTGAATCGAATTTTTCGATTCAGTTTAGAGTTTAGTTTAGAGTTTGATTTAGATTTTCTTTTATTTATTATTGATTTGATTTCAATTCAATTTCAGTTCGATACAATTTAAATTGAAAAAAGAAAATATTCTAATTTTTTTTTTAAATAATTAAAATAAACCGAAACCAAAAATGTCATATCTTAATCATAACTGATCTGCAAAGTTCAGATTACGAAGTGAAATGTGGCGCATATCAAACAAACAGAAGAAGAAGAGAGAACATGGAGAGACGGCGATAGAGTTGGGAGATGTGATGAGTGAATCGGAAAAAGAAAAGGGTGGATTTAAAAAGAATGATGCAGTTTATGAGTTGTGAAATTTGAGGCTAGACAAAAAAACGTGTGCGTTGAAGCAATGCTTAAAGCCTTGAAGAAAAAGAAGAGAATGAAGAGCTTATCAGATCAATATTCCATAAACAGAAAGAGTAAGTTGTTACTTGTTAACTCAGATCAATTTAGTATTATATAATATGGCTCAATTTTTATTTGGAATTTGGTTTAGTAATTTTACAACTAACATGCATTTGTTATTGCACTTATTTAAATGAGCCGATAATAAAAAGTTTGTAGTACATTTCTCAATTAAAGTGGAGATCTCAAATTTAAATCTCTATTTTTCATCTCAAAAAAATGCATTTATTCAAATATCCCCTCTCTATGTATAAAAAAAAAATAATGCATTTGTTTGAGTCTCCTCTTCTCATATTTAAAAAAAAATGCACTTATGTATTTGAACCTCCCCTCCTCATGTAAAAAAAAAATGCATTTGTTATTTTTATTATAAATTTTTAAGTAATTATACATGTCTCGTGTAATAAAAAACGTAATTATGCTAATCCCATGTCAAAAAACAATGCATTTGCCACTTTTATTATGAATTTTTACGTAATAATACTAATATGACGGTGGGCTTATTTGCACAAAAAAAAAACTTAACACAACTTTTGTTTAATAAAAATTTATATTACTAAAATAACTAATAATTTTCTTTTTGGAAAAAACCTAATAATCTTTAAGGACAACAAAAAATCTCAATTTTCCTCATGAAATTTAAACAAATTTTTGTATATAGTTATGGTTTTCGATCCTTTCCACAAAAATGTAGCCAAAGTAAGCAAAGGCCAAAGTCAATATTTTATTTGATTACCACAAAACATGCTATAACATTGTTAGCAAGAAACAAAGTAAAGTTAAATAAATACTTAAATAAAAATATAGTTCAAATTCTAAGCTATGTAAAGTCAAGTCTTTTATTGTTTCTCCAAATCTAAATCATTTGTGGTTATATATGAGGACCCCAAAAAAATATAGAGAAACAATAAAAAAAAAAAAAACTGGTGTTACATTTGTAATATGCGAGCTGGAGTGAAAATTTCAGTCAAATAACAAGCTAATGTTCTACTGCACAACATGTGGAAGTGATTTTCACAAGTACTGACATCCTTACCCTAATGAATTTGATCCAATCATTGCAAAAAATATTTCATATAATGAAGTCAATGGAGGGGCTAGTCAAATTTCTGAATCAGAAATGTGATTGCAATTTGATTGCATTTGTTGACATATCACAATCTATCGATAATCTTAACAAGTTATAATTTTGATGCATGAGAAGAAAGTATGACTATTATAAGTTCTAAAATTCTAACCATTTTAAGTGCACAGTAGCTACAATATCAAGTTGGCATATCCAATAATAAAATGAGCAATCTATTGGGTGTATGAAAATGAAAACAAAGTAATGCAAGATAATGGGTTTTTGAGACTTAATACATAGTCTAATAAACAAAAGATAATTCAACCATTAATTTTACTCAAAACTCTCATAATAGGTTTTTATCTAAGATTTGCTATGAGAAGCCAACGTGGGTAATGTCATAATTATAAAATATGATCTTATGGACATATAAATGCAACACATTAATTTTTTAAGAAATTAAAAAATCTAAGGTTGAAATGTTGTTACTAAACTTACCTAACTAAACTTGTTTTACATGGCTCACAAAACATTCATGAATTCATTCTTGTCATTGGTAGACATGTCAATATTATAAGTTACAAAACAAGAAGTTAATTAAGATTATCTAAAAATTCTCCAATAAAACTTCAAAATGGATGACTTGAGCAATTCTTTCTCCCTGATTATGATGACTTATTGCTTCGTCTTCTCATTGTGGCAGTTGAATGTAGTTGATGATAGGTAGAAGATGGAATATTGGATGTTTCTAGCTCAACAAATCAAGTGTCAGTGGGATAACATAACCACATGAGTTACATGATGCTTGCCTAATTGTCTTAATAATGAATGATCCAACTAGAAGAATCTATAATAAAAAAATGGGATTAAGTTACCAAGAACTAAAATAATAGATTCCAAATAAAATATTTATACATAACATACCTAATTGGTGACTGGTACAACCTTGCATACATTGTTGTTATGCCCAAAGTTCTTGCAGTTTCCACACTTGATAGTCTCTGTGTTTTTGTCACCTTTCTTGTCTTGTTCTCTCTTTCTAACAATCTTTAGTTTCCTAGTTTGTGGTTTACTTTTTACGTGGAACTATTATTAGGCCATTGACTATTGTCCGTATTGACTTATCTAGTAAAAGGTGAATAAACTTTGCATAAGTGGTCATTTAGGCTTCCATTGTTAGCTTAGGATAAACATAGTTAATGGTGTCCTCTTTTGTTACTACAATGTATGGCATGACATACTTCCACTAATTTGAAATTTACCATAATCACGTGTTCTTTTAGCTAGGTCCACCATTAATCCACATCAATAATTTTAAATCCATCGTCATTTGCCTTTAACACTTCCACATACTTTTCAAACTTCTTGCATACATCTAATTTGCTCTTAATGTTAACATTAAGAGGGAGCATGCTAGTCCAAGTTCTTGCCTTTGCTAACCTTTTATAAAATCTCCTTATTACTGTTTTTCTTATTAACTCTAATAAGCTCAAAATAGCCTTCTCTTTATTACCATTCAACCAACTGTTCCAAGACTTTAACAAATTATTATTGTTGACATGATCACATTTGACATCATCATATTAAAAGTACGACATGCCTATTTCATTTTATTTATCTAAGACAAATACTCAAATGCACCAATATAGTAATTACCATTACTATCTTTCATGGCTATTCGAATTTTCTTCATATTTTTCTTTCTTTCCTAGGTAGCTCTTGCAGTAGCCATAAAATCCCTTCAGATGGCATTCATCTAAACCTATGAACCGACTGCATCTCTTTATAAATCCGTTTCTTAAGGCAGAGAAACTAAATATGAACCTTTCAAATCCAGTGCCTCCATACTTAACAATTACAAAAAAAATTATCTTAATAAGAACTCCTAAATTTTTTCCATTAAAATTCGAGCATAATCTCTTAGCCTACTGATAGGGGCGTAAAAGTACTAGTATGATTTGTACCTAATTTTTGTATTTTACTCTAAATCATAAGTATTTGACTATTTAATTGTATTTTCTAATCATAAATAGATGCACAACGAAAAATTTGATACATAAGAATAAACGGGAGGTGAATCGGACATCAAACGAAAAAGTTACGCTCAAAATACAAAAGTAGCGCAACAGATGGCTGAGCGCCGCGGCGCCAAAGGCTGAGCACCGCAGCGCTCAGCACCCAGCGTCGTGGCACTCGTCGAAGTCTTGATAGACCTGGTACTCGTGCCCAACGCCGCAGCGCTGATCCCTCAGCGCCGCAGTGCCTGTGCAGGTGTTTAAACACTCCTCTCAACTCGCCTATTCGAGTGGATTCGAAGCTCCTCACGCCTAAGGTTTCTCTTAGCAACAAAAATACTATTTTGAGGCAAAAATAGAGAGATTTAGTAAGGAAAAAAAAGCAAGCAACGAATACACATTCAAACCAAGAGATCAAGTTAAATTTTATTGAAGATTGAAGAATCAACTCTTGGGCAATCAAGGCAAGAGGAAGAAGAACAACTCAAGGCATCACTTGTGTTATTTTCTTCCTTAGTTTTAAGAGATGATTTTGATCATGATATTTTTATACTTTTGCTTTGATAATCTTGTTTTGAACATAAGCTAAATACTTTTGATCTAGGGTTAGACGTTATTGAACTTAGTATGTAATTAATTCTTTTAAACTCTTAGTTATAAACTTTTACCCCTTAATTGATTCAATCTATCTATGCTTAATGATTTTATTATACTTGATCACTATTTTGATTATTTAGGAACTATGATAACTTTGACAAAAGGGATCATGTGTTTAGCCTAGGGTAGATTAATACATAATCATAGGATAAAATCTATGAGTTTCATTTAGGATAGACATATACCTAGGTGGCATGTATGGTTTGATTAGACTTAATCTTGATGAGTTGCATCTTATTCGAATTACTATAGACATATAGGTAATTGTTAGGGTGTGATATTATCATTCGACTGTCGACAGAAGCTTATGATGAAATCAATGTCTAGCCAATCAATTAATAAAAAGGGAATAACTAAGGGGCTAAAGGGTTAAGTGAACTACTAGGGGATACGTCGATACCCTAGATTACCTATCAATTTAGTGAATTCTATCTCTAAGTACTTGCGATATTTTAATTAGGTTCAATTCGATAGCAATAATTTAGTTAGTTAAACTCCATCCTTGAAGTTAGTCTGGATAAAAGCAAAGTAGAGTAATTTTAGTATTCGATTGAAGAAAATAAAAACAATAGTCTTTGTGGGATCGATAATCTGGACTTAATCCTATATTACTTGATACAAAAAGCGTGCACTTGCACTGAGTCATTAAATTAGACATCACCTACTGTAAGAGCTAACATGATCTTTTATGCCAGTCTCAAGTGCTTTGGCTTTTGCCCTGTAACTTATTTTTTCGCTGCAATGTACATTATACGCTCTCCTCAAATCTTCATCAATTATCCTTGGTAGCATTATTGAGTTATTCTTCAATTATTTTATATACCAGTAGCAATCCACTTAGAAGATACTTCTTTACTGCTTAATACTTTTCTCACAAGTGTGCTCCTCCTAAAGTTGATGAACTTTGAAACCAGTTATAGATTAAACCCTTGAAGTATATAGGTACCAAGAATATCTCAGGGCTGTACATTAACTTTAAACCTTCTATCTTCATTTTTTATTTTATCCAACTCAAACCCTTCATGTATGTAATCATTTTTTCATAACTACTAGAAAATAGATCACATCGGAGAATTTGCTGCCAATATATAGATTATGATCACTATCTTACTCTTGTCTCATATAGTCTTTTTCAATTGATGCAACAAACTTTCCAACAGAATATCATCTTAAAAATCTGACAATATCCTCACAAGTCTATCATATAAATCAAAATTGGACAATATTTCATCACAATCATCGTTTGTGTTAGTGTCCTCACCATATACATTGTCAACCTTTATTCCTTGGCCATTTTCATTTCCACAAATCCCTGGTTCATCTCCCATAGAATCACCTTAGCTATATATTAGAATTTGTATTTATGTGTCATCCCTTTTATGTATGAATATTTATTTTGTATTTATACTATCATCATTTTATTAAATTGCTAATTATATTTAATATATAGTAAGATGCTTGTAACATTTCAGACATTATATGATCTGAAAGAGTTTAGCTCTGGTCTAAAGCAGTTTAAAACAGTGCTAAGAGTTAGCAACGCTCATGGATATAAATGCTAAGAGTTAGTGGGTTGTAAGAGTTAATGGGTTGTAAGAGTTAGTGAAATCTAAAGAGTTAGAGTCTTGTTTGAAATAGGACAAAGACCTAAGAATATATTAGTAATGACATAGTTGTAAAAGAGTTACAAATGATGTTAGAAAATGTCATTATGCAGTCTGTTATCAAACACTATGTTCCTGATCTAATTTTACCGATGCGGGTCTATCGGTGAAACTTATTTAATCTAAGATTGGTGTATGTCTATATCTAAATTTTTCAGATGGTTAGTCCTAGTGAACCATGAGCTTAATGAAAGTTCGTATAGGCACATGTATATTCATTGAGGACTAGATATTAAACAGACTTACGAGGACCTCCAATAGACATCTCATAAAGCTGTCAATTGAGGGTCTTCTCGAGTTAAGTAGTATTTGTGATTCATTGACCTGAACACCACGGTGGGCTTATGAGTAATCCATCATATTTTGATTTCACACATGTAAATCTTTTATAGTCTGACCGTTGGGTGTCATTGGGTGTGGTCCGATACTCATGGAGTTTGGTATGCGTAGATATGGGATCCATCAGCTCATTTTGGTGAGTAATATATCATGATGCTCTAAGATTGTGTTTTAAAAAGTCTTACGGTCATAAGTAGTAAAACTCAAAAAAATGAGTTTTTCCTAGGGATAAATAATATCACAAAATTATTGGCAGATATTACTTATTGAAATACGAATCTTGAGATAAGTTTATGGTCGAGGATATAGAGATTTGACGGTCTAACGCACCGTTTTCTAATATCAATAATATGTGTCTAGGGCATTGTTCACGGATATATAGAGGAGTTCCATATGAAAAACTGGGCGTGGACTTAGAGAATCTCACAATATGAAATGTACTCATTGTGCACTAAGACAACATACTGGATTGAACAGCTCGGTCGAGAAAATTCTAGCAAATCAAAAATTCATTTCAGAGTTCCTAAAGATGTGCACTTTTCAGAACTTAAGTGTTAAATATATCATTTAATTAGTTGACAAGAGTTGTTGACCAATAAGATGTTGATAAGCGGCACAATATTGTCCATGAATTTTTTTTTTATCTTAAATTGACTTATTAACCTTACTAGTCAAAACAAGTAAGGTAAAAGTAATTATTCAAAATTATTTTTTGAATAATTAATATAAAAGTCATTCATTATTTTTATTACAAAAGAAAAAACATTAATCATGGCAATCATATAATATACCTAGTGAGGGATTTTGATGTTGGCCATTTAAATTAATTAAATAATCATAGATATTTCAATTGTTAGGTAAAAGAATATCTTGTTGGCCATTTATCAAGTGTTTTGCTAAATTAATTGAGTGGAATGGTGGGTTAGAGCACTTTCATTGGCCATCATGTGGATAAAATCAAAAGAAGTGCTCATTCATTTCATTCAAGTGTATGATACGAAAGAGTGAATTAAGAGAATTGCTAAGTATTTTTTATAAGTGGTTCTAAGCAAAGAGTTGAAAAAGAACAAAACCAAAAACAAGTTATTCATCTCATTTCTCTTAACACTTGTTGTTGGAAAATATTGGAGCCGCTATTTTATTTTCACAATCTCACCGATTTGTTGTGAACTAGAATTGTGCAATAGCACACTTCAAGGTGAGATCAATATTTGGAGACTGGAATACTTGAAAAATTGAAAGCTACCTTCAATTCGGTAAATTTTACTCACTTGCAATTTAATTTAATTGATATACTTATATATATAATATATGTATATGATTATGCTAAATTGAGTGTAATTTATATATGATACTTCTGCTGCGTGTTATAAAATTTTAAAGTTATGCATATACTCAATTAATCACACACTCACTCAACACTAAATGTTATTGCATTATAAGGTCTCAATTAAATAGATCGGGCAAGTTCAAATTGACGTAACATGAAACCTATTAGTCTGAAATTGCCATATCACTATTACATTCATCCTCGTTATCATTATCCATCCAAATTGCCTCATTAAAGCCAAAATCTTGTATTTATGTATTTATATTAGGTTATTATTGTGAATTATCAGTGTCATTCAAATCTAATTCAAGTGTTTGAGGTAATTGCTAGCTTGATTTAGTTTGTGTTAGGTTGCTATTTGGGGTCAGGCTATTGTTGAGGACTAGTAGTGTGGTGAGTTAAAGTGGTATAAGTATATTGTGATGGTGAGGCTTGAAATACCTAAGATTCTAGTAGATGTAAAGAAATTAGGGGGTTTGTTTTGGTCTAAGGTTGTTGGTAAGGGTAAGACATTTGTTTGAGTTTCGTTTGGGTAATGGGATGGACAGGGACAATATTATCGCCGAAGTTGTTTTATTTTAGGTTATTTGGTGCAGTAGTGGACTGATATGGGCTAGGTAGCTATTCCTCGTCATAAAAAAATGTCAACAAAAAACCTCCTCTTGGGCTTTGAATTTTCACTTTTAGTGCTAAAAATATTTGGAACCAATGGGGTCCTAGCAAGTGGTATGAATCTACTAAGAGGAAGTACTTCAACATCAATTACTAATTCATACCACCCCTTTCTCACGCACTCCTTAATTAAATTTATAAACCCCAAGTCTTTTTTAAGTACAATTATCTACTCTATCCAAGGAATTATTTGCACTAATCTTAAAATTTTCATTAGGTAGAAGTGGCCTATGAAGCATATTAGCACAAATAATATTTTCTAAGGGTTACTAAACTACAACAATCAGGGTGAAATAATGCACATGCTTGTGGTCATTACAATCCCACTCCATTTTCTCTTAGAATCTATCTAAAATAAGTGCATACAAACCACACCAATATTATTCTAACATTCAATCGAAAAAAACAACAACATCAATCCACTAAGCCTAAATCTAGAAAATAAATAACAACAAAATCTACTTAATAAGAAATCCAAATATCTTTAAATAACATATATTTAACATTGCAAATCAAATAAAAGACAATCCTTACTGTCAAACAATTAAAACCATTCACTAACTGACTAATTCAAACCCCTAAATCCAAAAACATATACACACAATAAAAATAAACCAACATATCATTTTTTAAAAGTTTCTTTAATACAATAACTATACAAGTAAATATGACCATATCTTTATTCATTCATATATAATAAATAAAAAATCAAACAACCAAAAAAATCAATCAACGAGTTTATCCTTCTTGTTATTCAAACCTCACATTAATTGCAACTATTTTAGATATTGTTATTCGAACCCTACATTAATTACGACTATTTTAAATATTTTTAAAAATAAAATGACTATGTTCTCTTGGCCATATACTATGGGAATCTAATTGTCCCTTTCCATTTTTTTTTATTTCATATTTACCGTTAATTATAACCGAAAAGAGCTCCCCCGTAATTGCTATGTTCATTCTAACCCTTCGCCTTTAAAAATTAACCGGAAGTTAACGGCTTGGATCTAGTTGAAAGAAATAAGGTAAACATACCATTCAATAATAAAATGTAAAAGAGTAGACACCTAAATGATAAAATCCATTAAGATGACAGAAGAGAATTTAAAAAGAAATAATGGGATCCAAATGATAAAATATATTTAAGATTAGGTAGATCCGACCCGCGACCAAAATTTCGAAATCTCGAGATTCTGAAAGCATCCTCCATAACCAAAGATGCCTATGTATAGAAAACAATCGGTAGTTTCATAAGCTTTCAACTGAAGTCACTGAGAATTTGCTTCTTGTGACAGGAAAGATGAGGCCCAACATTGTTTCGGAGGTAACCTCAGATCTCAACGAACGCTCGAGCCTGTGTAGTTAGGGTTTCATAATTCTGAAGGATCATAAATTTTTTTTTTATAGAAATGCTCGTTTGGATACATAGAAAATTTGAGAGACGTAAAGAAATGGAAAGTTTTAGAATCCTTAGCTGTTTGTTTGTAAAATCTTGTACTTCATTTCATTATGTTGAAAGTCTAGTATTTGGACGGGGTTGAGCTCTCAGTGAAATTACTTGAAATTTTTTTTTTAATCAATTTGGTGTAATTTTATCAGTATTAAGTAATTGATGTTTTGCTTGAGTAGTAATTTGGTGTTTACATTATTGGTGTATAGGCGAGTTTGTCCACAAGAGCAAACCAATGGTGGGAAAGTATTCCGTTCTTCACTTCTGCTGTGGTGATTGTTTGTGGGATGATTTACTTGATCTGTCTTTTGTTTGGATATGATTCGTTTTATGAAATATGCTTCTTTCCATCTGCTGTTGTATCGCGGTTTCAAGGTACATTTATGCACTCTTACTGAATGATATTTTCATGTCGGTATATTATCATGAGAATGAAATTTTGTTCCTATTTTGAGTATAATACTAAACCAATAACTCCAGATATATGCTACGTGTTGTACCTTGCATTTTGAATTGCTTTGTTGTTACCCCAGTCCATAATTTATCTGTTTTTTCATGTAATTATGTTCTTTAACTGTCTTGCTTTTTATTTTGTTTCTGAGATTTTTCGCTTTTTTTTTACAAATGTTTTTGAATTTGGAGTTTTCTTTAGCAAAATAACTATGAATTTCAACTCTTTGCTGTATTTATGTCATGAATATATGTTCACTTAAGTTGGTCTCAAATGATGGTGCTATAAGAATAGAAACAAATTCATGCGACCATGCCATCATCTAATGTTGCTATGTTGTTATGCCAATTTGGGATGAATCATTTCTTCGGGAACTGTGAATTATTGCACTTTGTATCATAATCAAGCATTATCACAAGTTAGCCACTGAGGAGTATTTGTTGGAGGTGGAGAAATATGGTCATGGGTTTTTTGAGAAAAATAAGCGCCTGTTCTTAAATTGGTATAAATGTTTATTGACTAGTTACTAATGCATACTACCTGAATTCTGATACTAGCTCTTAGTTGTTTTCAGTTTGAGCCTATTGTGGGTCCAAAAGACAATGTGCTAGTCTTTAAACTGATCTCCTCTGACAAACTATAATATTCTGTAGGCATATCTTTTTTCCTCTCTCCTAGAGAAGGTAGAATTCACACTGTCTTCTGAACTTTTTGATTCCATGAGGTAATAATTATTTGTTGCAGGATTGCTTTAACTGTAGTATTTATTGTTCTCACTTGTACTTCTTTATTGTAGTTTTTCATTCTAGGATATGTTCGCTCATGAAGAAGATCAAAATTGCACTATATGTACCTGTTTAATTTTAGTCTTTGGCCTTTACCTAAGCAAGGCCTGCTGCATGATTTGTATTTGGGAATAAACTTTGATTTTGTAATCCTGCCTGATGTTTAAGTTACATCTTTGATTTTAATCTGGCTGTCCTGATTGAAGCTTTATAATCCCAGTTACTTGGATGTTTGTTTTAAAATTTCAAAGTCTTTTAATCATCAACACCTGAATATAATGCAGACTTAATCATCTATTAGAATTGACTTTGGTATAAATTCATTCTTTAATGGTAAAGTAACATATTTCTTGCTTCTTATAGGAAAAAGAATAAATTTATTTGGCTATGACTGTGTAATTTTCTTCATGAGTGATTCATGTTGTCATATAGTCATTAATTGTACTCTTTTATCTTGCAGTTTACAGGATCTATACTTCCATTGTTTTTCATGGTTCACTGCTACATGTTCTCTTCAACATGTTGGCTTTGGTTCCTTAGGGCTCTGAACTAGAGAGAATTATGGGATCTGTCCGCATGTTGTACATTACAATTTTGTTGGCTACAAGCAATGCTATTTTCCATCTTCTAATCGCATTGTTGGCTGCCCACAGTCCTTTTCATTCATTTCAGTATCTCATGGATGAGTGTGCAATAGGCTTCTCAGGAATTATTTTCTCGTTGATTGTAATAGAGACAAGCTTGAGTGGAACCCAATCTAGGAGGTTCATGATCTGCTGCTTCTTTGTCTCTTATCACTTATCTTCTGTTTTTGGTCAAATGTACTGGTTCTTGAACTGAGTTGCAACTTCTTTCTTTGTCCTGCAGTGTGTTTGGTCTCTTCAATGTTCCCGCTAAGTGGTAAATGCAATAACTTGTTCTTGAGATGTTTGTTTATCTTTTATTATCATTAATTTTTAATTTCTCAAGAGGTGACATCTATAATGGAATGTTATGCTTCAGGTATCCATTTATCTTATTGGTACTGTTCCAGCTTCTTATGACTAATGTCTCGTTACTCGGACACCTATGTGGCATTTTGTCTGGATTTGCATGTATGTTTTCCTCTTTTCTTATAATCTCCTATCTTTCTCCCTCGTGGAAGTCATTGAAAATATTTATTGCTGCTCTACATTTTCAGATATCTATGGCATATTCAACTTCCTTTTGCCTGGAACATCCTTTTATTCTGCCATTGAGTCTTCCTCTTGGCTTGTAAGTATTTCAATGGAACTGGATTTTGATGATCAATGGATTTCAATTACAATTTCTTTATTGGATTGTTACTATACTTTGGGTTTTTAATTGGTTCAGGATAAATAAGTTCCTTGCTTTTGGGTCTAGGTAGGTGGGGTTAAAATTATTTCCAATGACTTTGCCAATCTGCTTGGGTAACTAAAAAGAAATTGAAGAAATGATGTTATGATACTTTAGTGCTTGTAACAGAAAGCTCTACTCATACCCCATTGGGATCCTTGCTCCCCCTTAAAAGCCTAACAGCACTAAGTTTTCCAGCCTTAATCTCTAAATGTTCATGTGCATACACTTTGACATCAGATATACCATTAAGATCTCTCAACAAACACTTGTATCCTGGTTTGGGACTCTTTACATAAATTATTATACATTTAACTGTATTTGGTTTGGGGTTGTATCTTCTTTGTTAATATATATTTTTGCACCAGTTCAACTACATTCTTTCTGACCTTGCTTTTGTCCTTGTCCTCATAGCACATTAAGGAGTCATCAAAGTTTTGGTAATCGATCGATGGAATTTTGTATGAATAGATACAGGCTTCTTATTGATTTGTGGTCTATGGCTTGTGAACCAATGATTCACCATTTCTTAACTTCAAAATTTGGTTTTATTTGGGTTTACAAGTTACAAATAACTGCAGAAATATAAACTTTCAACTTGTCTTCCCTTGTTGTAATCTTGTGCTCTTATCATAGTTAGAAGTCTTGTTCTTACTTCAAAATTTCGTTTCAATCATGTTTACAAGTTACAAATAACTACAGAAATATAAAATGTTGACTTGTCTTCCGTTGTGATCTTGTGCAACATATCTTAATAACCATATGAATGTGAGATGCATTTCATTGAAATTTTGCATATGTGACTTTTCCATGTTTTACCTTTACATTTCCATACATAAGTTTGATAGTTTCCATTGTGAATTTCAGTCTGCTTGTGTAAGACGGCCTAAGTTTATCTTGTGCACTGGCGGGAATCCTTCAGGCTTCATCCCAACATATTCTGGCCAGAATACAAGTTCCAGGTAAACATTAAGCTCCATATACCAAAGTCTGCTTTGTCCTCCTAAAAGGTATCTAACTTTATAAATCTTGTTGAACAGTGGATTGTTTTCTGGAAATATTTTGAGAAACGTGTCTTCATGGATGCCACAGAGGGAAACATCTTCCCAGGTATTAAATCAATTAACTTCAGAGGATATCTCACGATGTTTATTATTTTATTCAATATGTTTGTTATCACCAAACATTGATCCAGCTGAAGTGGATATCTGGAAAATGATTTATCTGGACTGCAATGTTACTTGATGGCAGCTTACAAGACTTGAATCCATGCACTTGTGCAGTACGGGAAATTTATTATTTCTATAATGCAATTTTTGCAATGCAACATGTAAATTACTTGGCTTTCGCTTCACTTTTACCTAGATGCAATCTCAAGCGTCATGGACTTGACAGCGTTCATTTATGTTTCTTGAACAAATTATGCAAAAAAGAAACCACAATTATGGTTGTTCAAGTTTTCATGCATCAAAAGATGGATTGGAATAAAATGTATTGGAATGTGTGTAAACCAGAATGTATGATGTGGGTGCTTCTTCTGTTTCTTGTTGCTGGTATTTTCCCTTTTCTGTCAGGAGTGTGTAATGTTCCCTCCTCCCTGCCCCCACCTTCCTCTTTTTCTCTTGTCCATGTATTCTCCAAATATTGTTATCTCAAGTCTTTACCTGAAATGACATTATTAACCAATCTCCTCTATGATATGCAGCCAACACAAGACACCCGATTCCCTGGGAGAGGAAGGACTCTTGATTCCAACCAAATTCCTGACAATGCTGATTCAAACCTACAGGCTAGACTTCTGGATAATAGCAGCCCTGACAACCGATCACAAATGGCAGCAATTGATGCACGAGAGCAAATATCAAATGAAAGGTATCACAAGAAATTTCAATGCACCTGAAAAGTCAACTTGATTGTTGGTCTGAGTATAGCTTAATAGTCTTGTTCTCGGTTCTTTCATGACCTGATTGAGTTAGTATTTCTTTTTTTCCTTTTAAAATTTCTAGGATCTTAATGGATTGTTAAATATTTTTATATTTTGAAAATTTAGACAGAATCTCTGAAGATAAAATCAAACAATAACAATGGTTATACTCTGGCTTCAGTGTAGTTCTTATGGCATGGTGATCATAGCAGTTAGTTGTTTGTCAATTTCAACAATGATGGCAGCCTGAATTCACTTGTATGACTTGAGGGAAACCCATCTTTAACCTCAGCTTGGTTTGTTTTTTTTTTTTTAAGTTTCTTGATTAGCCGTATAATTATTCCTTATCTTCTAATAGTCCCTTGAGTTTTAGAGTAGATTCTTCAACTGGAATTTGGAATGAAGAGACCCTCTTTAACCTGTAATTATTATAAATTGTGGCATACTTAAGTTACCTATAGTTCGATGCAATATAGTAGCAAATATGAGCTACTTGCATTTTCTATTTACAAAAAATTATTGATTACGTTGTGGTTGATCTTTTTCAGGTGGCCAGCCATGGTTAATGCAGTTGCAGCCGCCAGAGGCCCTGCAGGCCAACAGGTTTTCTTTATTTAATTTTGGAGTTAGATTTTCCTTTTCCCTTTGCCATGGTTTCTCTAGTTCTTAGATGTTTCCTTGGTTTTCTTCTGCATTGGGTACAGGGTTTGGTCATCTCTGATGAGGAAATTCAAAAACTTGTTTCAATGGGTTTTGACAAGGTAAAAATTGCATTCTCCCATATTTTGCATTTGTTTCATTATTTCATTTGAACTTTTAGTCTTGTTCTCCATAACCATAATAGCTTAAAAGCTCAGCTGTTCAAGGTATATGTTGCCATATATAGCAATTCTGAGGAAGATTTCGGATCATTTGATGAGTGTTATTGCATATATATGAAATGAAACAGTGGATTCCAATACTAACACCCAAGGTTGTTACAGACACAAGTAGAAGTTGCTCTAGCAGCTGCTGACGGCGATCTTAATGTAGCAGTAGAAATCCTGAGTCAGCAGGTGTGTATTTGAGAGTTAATTTGGTCTGAGGGATTATCTTGATTGGCCTTTCTTTCTCTTGACATGGTTTGTGGATAATTGTATGCAGGGGTAAATTTGTAAAGCAATTGCTTCGCATTTACTTTTCGAAAATGAATCTCCTATTACGTTTCGATTGGCCGGTATAATCTGCCCCTACAATGTCTTTGAACTTTGGTCTTATGGATACTGTACAGCCTCTGACATGATTACATGGAGTGGGAAAGAAATATTTTGGGTAACACTTGTACTAACTTCTGTTAAAGCTAAAGATCGAGAATGGTTTCTATACATGCTTTGACCTCAGGAACCTTGAAGTTGAATTGAAAGAAATGTGTGTAATCTTATCTTTGTTTTATGAAGAAATTCTACTGTAATCATAATCTTGTTCCGATGTTTTTCATGTGAAATCGACATAAAATCAGTGTTCATCATACATGTTAAGACAGCATGCATGAATAACTATCTCATAAACGGGGATTGTATGCTACAACACAAAGGCTTCGAGCTGAATGTGATTTGGAAAAGCAGATAATTATTGGGTATATGAATTTTCTGAGAAATATAGAAAAAAAAATGCTTTGAAATGGTAAAAAGAATAGCTCATGTTTGATTAGTAGCATTGTATGCCACTTGTGGTTCACAAGCTAATTTAGCTTAGATGGCAAAAAGAGGATGATACAATTCTCATGCCAAGAAGAACCTGCATTGTGGCTGAAAAGGCCACCAATGCAAAGGTGTCAACTTAATCTACATGAAAAGAAGTTTTACATTTGCTTATATGATGTTGAGAGTTCGACAACTTCTATAGCAGAGAACCAATTTCAAGTTGCAAAGTTTTGACATTTCTGATTACAAGTCTAAAAATTAAGGTTTACTTGCGTGCGTGAATACCCATATCTATATAAGCCATCCCACGTTGCTAAATGCTAAGTGCTGAATAATTAGATGGCTTAATCATTCATTCATTGCAGACATTGCTTGAGTTGTATAATCATTCTTCGCTCATTTGGCAAGCGGATTTTGAGGTCCATAGGAGATGCATTAACCCCTCCACCTTGATTAGTCATAGGCAATCATAGCTGTTTGTTTTATCGTATGTGATCATTCTCCCTTCCATTAGTTGTACTAAGGCCAGGAGAAGTGGAATTAGACCCTATGCAAATTCTGGCTCTGCTTGAAGTCTTTCAGCAATCGATAATAAATCACTAATTCTCAGTCTATCCTGCAAAAGATGGTAAAATTTTCACGTATGTGGGTGAGAGAGAGAGATTAAATATTTTTGTAGTCCAGCTGAAGCAACGAGACTGGGGGCATCAGTTGAACCAACCTTCACATGACTAACGCATCTATGTGCAAAATGACCTTCCCCTGCGCATGTGTAGCATAGAATGGAGGATGGTATTCTACCAGGGCCTTCACATGAGTTTGTGCATTCCTTAAATAGAGTACCCTCAATAAGATTGTGATATAGCTTTAATATAAATATGCTTTGAAAACCATTCTCAGTTTACTGTAAACAAGCAGAAAAATGTTACTTACAGGGCCCAGATGGCCTGACTGCCTGCAGTTGTAAGTTGTAACAGGAGACTTGTTTGGACCTATGTTCGAGAAGTTGACACAACAAAGATGACTGAAACTCTTGCAAACATAATATTGTATTGCCGGTCCATGACCCAGCTGAAATAGAAGGGTGGCAGAGAAAGTTGCAATTAATAAGAATTTTTTATTTTATTAAAAAAGAATGTACTTTTTTTTTTTTTTAAGACTAAAAAAATTATATCTAATCATAAGAAGAATGTTTGGTTGATAAATAATTCACTTTTTTATCTTCGATCCCCTCGGTCACCATGAACACCTCTTATCAATGCAATAAAATGTGTCTATTAATTTGTCTCTCGACTCAAAATGAAAACTTTCCAATATCATTCTTTTTTTTTTAATTCTCAAACACAAGATTCTACTGTTGATTTATCGAAGGAATAAAAAAAAATGGAGTGCATTGTGCAAATTTACTTAACTAAAGGAAAATTTTATTTTGCTTGAAGTATTTTTGTTGAATGAACTTTTTTATCATTATTCTTGATAACAGCCATAGATTTCATGATGCTTTGTGGTTATGTGAAACATTTCCAGCCAGAGGAAATGCTAGAACAATAATTAGCACTCATTATTGTCTCCCTGACAGTTTTTATGTTAATCTCTGGACTTCTCTACATTAGATATCTCGCTATCTAGTCGATAATATGTAATACGATCAATACGAAACCATTCTTGTTGGCTCTGGATCAAGAATACCAAAGACTCACCTTTCACTAGATAAGCACCCACATCTCCATTAAGATTTATGTAGTAAAAATTTTCTAAAAAAATATAAACAATTACTAAATTAGTATTTATTAATGTCTTTCATTAGTTGTTTTAAAGAAGGTTAAAATTGTAATTTAAAAAAAATAGAGAGCAATCTACGGGTGACAATAGGGTTGGTTGAGGTGGGAATCATAATCTCTATTTTCATATTTAAATGGTGTGAGAATCTTTGTGATAATTTTATATTCGATTTTTTTAATTTTTTAAATACTCTTTTATTTATATCGATTTAATTTTTTTAAATAATCTTTTAATCCTATACAATTATAATATATCAAAAGAAATTATAAATATCGTATGAAAATATAAACTACATTAAGTATTTAAGTCTTTAACTGTTAATTTTAAAAATTAACATGAATTAAAATCTAAAATTTAATGATTTTTTTAAACTTTAGCATCTAAATTATTATGCTTTATTTGTAATCCAAATATCAAGTTCTTATTAAGATTTTTGATAAATTTATAAAATAAAATAAAAGAAATTTTGAGTTTGATGAGTGATGACTAAAAAATAAATAATGATAATAAAATAATTTACCTCTTTTGTTTGTTTCTCTTCAATTTTTTTAATAAATGAATTCACTTTAAATTGAAAATAAATGTTTAATATTAAATATAATTAAAAAAATTAAAAATAAATTAAAATCAAAATATATGAATAAGAATCAAAATTTTAAAAAATATAATTTAAATAAATTTTATATTTTTAAATTTAATATGTAACTAGCTTTGATTTATATAAATAAGTAAATTTTTTTACACTAAATTTTTTTTAATTTTATTTTTGAATCATATATTAAAAACGAATATAAAAAAATCAATTTATCTTCAAACCTAATCCAAATTTAATTCAAACTTAAATTATTATAACCAAACTCATCTTATCTCAAAAAATACTTAAAATGCAATCCATATTATTAACTAGAGAGGTCCCCGCCAATCCCAACCTGAGGAAATTTTACCACCCTACTGTTATCATATAAAATATTGAGAAATATCACACCTAATAAAATAATGCCAAAAAAAATGATAATAAGTAAGGTGTATTTCTTATACGAGCCTAGGCCAACTTGATATGGACCCAAATGGACTCTATGTTAAATGTGTTGACGGTGAACTTTTCTTTTTCATTTAAAATATTAGGACTTTATCTTTTAGAGATAAAAGTATAATTTTTTTTTTCTTTTGAATAAGAAATAAAAGTCTAAAATCATATAATTCAAATCATTCAACTGAACGAGCAATAATTATTGTAATACATATTGAATTATGAAATTCTACAAGGATTGTATATAGTCATTATAATATACATATAGTTCCTAAGTATTTCGGCTACGTCATTAAAATGTTTATAATTTTATATTTGTAAAAGTTACATATGATCTTTAATTGAAATGTTACTTTGCCCTCGTCTTGATTAAGCATAAGGCCAATCAATTTGTCATGATTTTTAAAAAAATTATTATTAGTTAATATTCATATGTTATTATAATAAAATGATGGACCCAATTATAATATTGAATCGTTATTATACCTACTATATAGATTTTTTTTTAAGCCACAATATATAGATATTACAAGTTGTAATCAAGTATACATTTCTTAATCGGTATCTATCTACGTTGTTGGTGTAGGCGATACGAGCAAATAGGTTATCATAATTTGTCTCAAATAGGTATGATCCATATGAGGGTTCCCTAGCAGCCAGTAAACTAGGTAAGGTAAGAGCTAGGGTTAAGATTTAATTTCGAGTTTAATCTGATTAAAGAGAGTTAGATTTACAGTCAGCAAGGTAAACTAAGGGCTCGGGATCTTCGACAATTCCTCCTGTGAGCGTTAGATATCTCAATTTTTTTTATTTCAAATAACATATTAAACAATTATTAAATAGTACAATAATGTAATAATGATTTTAAAAATTACATAATTTTACCGCTTAATGATTATTTAATATATTAATTTGAAATAAAAAATTTTAAAAATATATATTACTCATAATAATATATGTTCAAAATCAATATTAGAATAAGATTGTTGTACATTTGAATGTATGGTAAACTTTTTTCTTGGATAAGTTTTGAAGCCTAACAAGTATCAAAACTCAATCCACGCATTAGTGGGTGAGATGCACTCAACACATAGAGCTAACCACTAAACCACATCTTTGAGAGCTAAAATTTCTTATTTTTATTGTAAAAAAAAGTATACTTGAATCCCCAAATTTTAAGAGAAAAAATATATATAGACATTCATAGTTTTTAAAAAGAAACATAAACCTTCTTCATTAACAATTTTCATTAATTTGAACAAAAAAAATATTGTAATAACGTTTAAATAACTTATTTTTCCCTTTAAATAATGTGGCATATTTTTGTACACTCATTTTATATATTAATTATTAATATAATTTAATGATTATATATATACTTATTTACCCATTTATCCCTTATCATTCAATTGTTCAAAAATCAATCAATGCTCAATTATCAACTTCAAAGGCAAATTGACAAAAGTTTAATTTATTTATAATTGTCATTTTTAAACTCTAAATTTTATAATCTATACGATTATGATATCAATAATATAAAAATAACAAAAGAAATGGATAATCCTTTTAATGGTGATACATTACAATGCATTGTCACCTAAATCTAAAAGATTATATCAATCAACAATTTAAAGTATTTTTTTTTCTCATTCCTCCACTACAATAACAATCGCTTTTCTCTGGCTATTTCTTCCTCCTTTGATACTCCTATATATATATATATGCAAAAACTATTATCACTACATAAATAGTAGAATTTTAAAGTTTAAGAATGTCTCGACTAAATTAATTGGGTATCGATGCTATCATCAATATTGGTCAATGATATGTTGACCAACACGATGATTTTGATCGACAATAGTAATTTATTTTTTTTCTATTAAAAAATTTTAATTTAGAATTAAAAATTAACTATTTTACCATTTTGACTATCTAAACAAATATGATATGTTATTTAAAGGGGTTTATCTATCTTTTTTGAATCTATTAAAGTCTTCATATCTATTTTTTAAAATTTTAGAAGTTCAAGTGTTCTTTTTTTTTATTATATATTTTACTATGTTTTTTTTTTAATTTCTCAATTTACAAGTTATATTTTTAAAAAGATCTTTTAAAATATAAAATATATAATCAAATTTTAAAATGTGTAAACATATAATAAAAAAGTTGAAGATCCTGAATATAGCTGACTGTATCATAGTATAACTCTTAGTATTGGAAAATTAAAAATAAAATAAAATAAAAATTAGATAACTGTATTTGAACAAACAAATTAATATATTATAAGTTTAATTTTTTAATATTCTTGATGTCTGTAGTTACTAATTTGACCATCAATATCAAGATGTAAGATTTTCTCCAAGTCGTTTTGCAGTCAATCAACTTCGATAAATACACCTAAAAGAAATTGCAAACCAACCACTTGATTATGTGTCTAATTGTTACATCATTTTTGCTTTGAATAAATAATCCATTTCGTAAGAACCTCATTCTTTCACAAAAATACAATGCGAGAAGATCATATAATCCAAAAGAATTATTTTTTCTTTTAGTCCTTTGGATCAACCTCTTTCATTTGTCTTGGGCTTGATCCTAGCCTCCCCGTTTCCCTTGATCTTATTTTTGTTTCTTTTCTTTTCTGGGAAAATTTTTAAACCCAAAAAGTAGGACCCATTTGCAACTACTATCCAACTAGCTGATATTGTATTGCTTGGTGGGGAAAAAATGGTAATATTGATAATAATGAACCATGAAGAAAGTGTTGGCATTTCTTGAAACAGACTCAGTGAATTACATTGGACAAACTTTTAATTTGCTTCCAAGTTTATTAGTCATCATCATCATTTTGCAATTTCATTGTGGGTGGCACTGTGGCAGCAGGCCAAAAAAAATTGTTAAAATTTTTCCCATTTGTTTAATGATTGCATGAAATTGACAAAGTTGAGAGGAGACACATAACACTTAGATAACTAAAGACATGAGAAAAAAAAAAACAAGAAAATGTGAAGAAAAAGCTATGATGATGACAAATTGGCAAGTAGTGGAAGCGGTTATGATTGACTTTGAAGACAAGGAAAATCAAGTAAAATAACCAAGTAAAGAGAAAAAGTAGGAAAAGGGGTTACTGGTATTTTTTTTGTGCGCTTTTGGACACTTCTATTTTTGTTCATGGTGAATGAGTTTTAATGTCCAAAGCCTGAAGAGGAAAGTTTTAGCAGGCATGGCTGAGTTCAAATTGCTCATCTTCATAGCTTTGTTTAGCTTCCAAATTCATATCATCTCTAGTGTTACAGACTCCAGCGATGGTAATGTCACATTATCATTAGTATAATATGCAAGTTTTGGCTAGTATCTCATCTATAATGTTGAAGTAGTATTTGCTGAAACTTGAAAAGTTGATGTCAAAATGTTGATCTGTTATGATAATTTAGAACTTGAAGGACAAGTCAAATTTAACACCTTTTCATATGTTAATGAACCGTGTTCTTGTATTTGAGAGACTAAAGATCATGTAATATGTTGCAGCCGCGGCTCTCCAATCTTTGAAGAATGCATGGCAAAATCTACCACCAAGCTGGAAAAATGCAGATGATCCCTGTGGATCCTGGGAAGGAGTTACTTGTAACAATTCCAGGGTGACTGCATTGTAAGTATTTCTTCTACATTTCAGGATCCTGGTTTTTTTTTTCTACATCTGAGGAAATTATATCTGGTTTTTTTCTTGCAATTGAAACAAAAGCTCATTCATCAGATACATTATGTTTTCAGGGGACTATCAACCATGGGACTTGTCGGGAAACTCAGCGGAGACATTGGAGGGCTCACAGAGTTGAGATCATTGTCAGTTCCCTTCTCCTATTTCATTGAAAATTTGCAGCATATGTCAGATTGTACTGAAAGATATTTGGTCGTTGCACATTTTTGGTCTGTGAGAAATACTGTATCTTCATGTCAATTGAATTTTATTTTTTATTTCAGGGATCTGTCATTTAATAGAGGTCTAACAGGTTCACTCTCTCCACGGTTGGGAGATCTCCACAAACTAAACATCCTGTAAGATTTTACAGGCAGATTAATCTGCTTGTTTCGGCTAATCCTACCTTATATAGAACTAATCTGTTTCTCAATTTTGCATGTTTTGAATAACTATGTATGTTTTTGTTTTCCATCTTTCAGAATTTTGGCTGGTTGTGGCTTCACTGGCAATATTCCTGAAGAACTGGGAAATTTGGCGGAACTATCTTTCTTGTAAGAATTGCTCTGATAATAACAAATAACATTGCCTGATGAATCATTACAGGAAATTTTTCTCATTTCACTTTATATAAAAGCTACCTTTTATTTTCAGGGCTCTGAACTCAAACAACTTCAGTGATAGAATCCCTCCTTCTTTGGGTAAGCTCTCCAAGCTTTACTGGCTCGATCTGGCAGACAATCAGCTGACAGGATCTATTCCAGTTTCAACACCAACCTCTCCAGGATTGGATCAGCTTAAAAATGCTAAACACTTGTGAGTATTTCTGTTTCCAGTTCTATTTTCAATGTGAAAATAAGGACGGATGAATGATCCAGATCCTTTGTTCTTTAAAAAAGTTAGGCTTGGACCAATATATTGACAAATTATTACTTCAATTTTATGCATTTGCAGCCATTTCAATAAGAACCAGCTTTCTGGTACCATTTCTGAACAACTTTTCAGCTCTGATATGGTACTGATACATGTGTAAGTTGATATCTACCCATTATTGAGTTGTTAACTTGATATCTACCCATTATTGAGTTGTTAACTTTCTTTTATTTTCATTTTCTAATTGATTTTGATTCTTCAATGTCAGATTATTTGATGGAAATCAACTTTCTGGAAATATTCCAGAATCATTAGGACAGGTTCAGACTCTTGAGGTTCTGTGAGTAAAAACCTTCTGATATTCATCTTGTTATTACTCCATTAACCATTTATTTTGACCAATCAGCTTACTTGTATCTAACTAAAAACTTTGTGAATCTGCAACAGTCGGCTTGATAGAAATGTTTTGACAGGAGAGGTCCCTGCAAATCTCAATAACCTTACAAATATCAATGAATTGTGAGCGTTTGTTCTTATTATTATCAATGTATCAATGTTCTTATTATGATAGTATTTGGTGGTTAATATACAATGTGCTCTTTCAGGAATTTAGCACACAATGATCTCAAAGGCCCTTTTCCAGATTTAAGCCAAATGGATTCCCTGAATTATGTGTGAGTCTCCAAACATGGGAATCGCCATTTTCATTTAATTCCAGCAAACTTATGTTTTTCCATAGACAAAAATTATGATCAGTGAGTTATCATTACAGGGATCTCAGCAACAATTCCTTTGAACCAACAGAAGCTCCACGTTGGTTTTCAACCTTACCATCACTCACCACCTTGTAAGTCCTCTGTTGGCGACAGATAAATTGTCCGAAAAATTCCATTCCTCAAAAAAGTATTTTTCAATCTTATTTCGGAACTCGATATTCAATTTTTTTTCCAGGATTATAGAATATGGATCACTTCAAGGGCGTGTTCCGCAAAAACTTTTCAGCTATCCGCAGATACAGCAAGTGTAAGCTTTTAGTAAAACACACATTTAGTCTCTATAATCTGGGGAATATAAGATTCTCAATTCAGTTCTTTGATACTCTTACAGGAAATTGAAGAACAATGCTTTCAATGACACATTGGACTTGGGAAGCAATGTTGGTCCACAGTTGCAACTTGTTGATTTGCAGAACAACCAAATTTCTGCAATAACATTGGATTCTGGATACAAAAACTATACATTAATGTAAGACAATTCATCGGCCTTAACTTTCATTGTAAATGATAGTCCATTGTCTGTTTGCCATTGTTCTTACTAGTCAAGTAATAATATTGTGCACTTCAGACTTATAGGAAACCCGGTATGCGCGGCAGCTCTGGAAAATACTAACTACTGCCAGATTCAGCAACAATCTACAAAGCCCTATTCTACTAGCTTGGCTAATTGTGGAAGTAAATCATGTCCTCCGGACCAGATGCTCAGCCCTCAGAGTTGTGAATGTGCCTATCCGTATCAAGGGACATTGTATTTCAGAGGACCTGCCTTCAGGGAATTGTCAAATGTCACATTGTTTCATTCACTGGAAATGAGCCTGTGGGTGAAATTAAGCCTCAGTCCTGGCTCAGTTTTTCTTCAGAAACCCTTCTTCAATATCGACGACTATCTTCAGATTCAGCTTGCACTCTTTCCGTCAGGTGCAAAATCTTTTAACAGGTCCGAAGTTCAAAGGATAGGATTTGAACTGAGTAATCAAACCTACAAGCCTCCTAAAGAATTCGGTCCCTACTATTTCATTGCTTCTCCTTATGCTTTTCAAGGTAACTTAAAAACTCATCTTTATAACTGTCAATTTATAATATAACGTCAAGAATGATTATCTGACCGGACAAATTATACAAATATTTATCAGTTCCCCATGGAGGAGCTTCTGTCAGCACTGGAGTAGCTGCTGGAATCGCAAGTGGAGGTGCCGTACTGGTTTTAGGCCTTGTGGGACTAGGGATCTATGCTATTCGGCAAAAGAAACGTGCTGAAAGGGCTATTGGATTTAGTAAACCATTTGGTAATAAATATTCCAAATCAACTTTATTTTTATTAATCGAATAGGTTCAAATGCAAACACCAGTAAGTTATAGCTGCAACACTGAGAAAAATGGAAGATCATATTGATTAAATTATCTGTTTCTTTCAGCATCCTGGGTACCTAGTGGCAAAGACAGTGGTGGCGCACCACAACTAAAAGGAGCAAGATGGTTCTCTTACGATGAACTGAGAAAGTCCACAAACCATTTCTCTGAAAGTAATGAGATAGGCTTTGGAGGTTATGGCAAGGTAACTGTTCTTTTTGTTTCAACATCTGTGAAATTTGGCTATGTTGCTGTTGACTGATCTTTCTTTTTCTGTTCTCTGCAGGTTTATAAAGGAATGCTTTCTGATGGGCAAGTTGTGGCAATCAAAAGAGCTCAGCAAGGCTCAATGCAGGGAGGGCTTGAGTTCAAGACTGAGATTGAACTGCTTTCTCGAGTTCATCACAAGAATCTTGTTGGCCTTGTGGGGTTTTGCTTTGAGCAAGGAGAACAGATGCTGGTTTATGAATTTATGGCTAATGGAACACTCAGGGAGAGCCTGTCTGGTAAAGTTGATCCTCCTTATCACTGCTTTGCCTAAAAATAAGTTTCAGGATTACTCATTTTTGAACATCTAATAAGAAGTTATGAATATGGTTGGCAGGGAGATCTGCCATTCATCTTGATTGGAAAAGGAGACTTCGCATTGCTCTTGGCTCAGCCAGAGGATTAGCTTACTTGCATGAGCTTGCAAATCCTCCTATTATCCATAGAGATGTTAAGTCCAGCAACATTCTCTTGGATGAGAACTTAACAGCTAAGGTTGCAGATTTTGGCCTGTCTAAGCTTGTATCTGACAGTTCAAAAGGTCATGTTTCAACTCAAGTCAAAGGCACACTGGTGAGTTTACTCGATTTACATCTCTTGTTTCCGTCCAAGTTTTTGATCCAGTATTATCTCAATGAATAATACTAGGTATTTCAAACGGTCAAATCTCTTGAGACATACTGGGTATCTCAATCTGTAAAATCTCTTGAGATGGTACAAAAAATCTTACGATTTGATATCTCTCACAACAGATTGTTGCAAAATGATGTCTTGTTGCAGGGTTATCTAGATCCCGAATATTACATGACTCAACAATTAACTGAGAAGAGTGATGTGTATAGTTTTGGAGTGGTTATGCTAGAACTTATAACGGCTAAGCAACCGATAGAGAAGGGCAAATACGTTGTCCGAGAAGTGAGGATGGCAATGGATAAGAGTGATGATGAGCATTATGGCTTGAGGGAGATGATGGATCCAACCATTAGAAACAATGTACTTCTAGGATTCAGACAGTTTCTGGAACTGGCAATGCAATGTGTGGAAGAATCCGCTGCGGACCGGCCAACGATGAGTGAGGTGGTGAAGGCCATTGAAACCCTTTTACAGAATGATGGGATGAACACAAACTCAACTTCAGCATCTTCATCTGCAACAGATTTTGGTTCTACAAAAGGTGTTATTAGACATATATATGGTGATGCATTACCACCTAATAAGAAGGATGTCAACGACAGTGATGCCTTTAATTACAGTGGGGGTTACACACTTTCTGCTAAAGTTGAACCCAAGTAGCAGAATCCAGAAGCTCTTTGCCTTCTGTCTTCAGGTTTCAATTTTCGTACAACCCTGTATTACAAGAGAAATGTTTAAGTGCTGCATATTTTACAGATGAGTGTTTGTCAAGAGCAGAAAATTCTTTTGCCATGAGATAAATATGACATTGAAATCATATAGTTTACTTCCTGTAATTCTAAAATCTAAATATAGGATTATTCAGTGAAAGGAGTGACTATTTCTTTTTCCATTCCCACCTTTCTTTTAATGTTTAGATAGAATGAAACAGTGAAAAATTATATCTATTTCTTAGAATGATAATTCTCGAGTGAGATATGATTTCTACTTAGAATGAAATTCATCGGATTGTTTTGAGATATGCATTTTACCCTGAAATCTGCTTTTTCAAACGTACAGACAACTAAAAAATGCGACTTCCTTGCAAACAAGAAGTTGGCAAATTAATACTTCAATACTATAAGCTCACGCAGAAAAGGAAAAGGGAAATGGTATAAAAAAGTCTAAAGCATAAAAACCAAAGATCCAAATCATCCATTATTACAGAAAATGGTGCATACACTTACACATATACATCTTTACTGCACAAACAAAGACAACTATATTCTTCATATCACAAACCTTTTCATGAGGCCATAGTCCTTAAAGTTGTAC
Source organism: Ailanthus altissimus (assembly GCA_946807835.1). Taxonomy (NCBI): domain Eukaryota; kingdom Viridiplantae; phylum Streptophyta; class Magnoliopsida; order Sapindales; family Simaroubaceae; genus Ailanthus; species Ailanthus altissimus. Next base: position 2,760,249 of record OX327709.1, read on the forward strand.
TACTTATGGTGCTGTTTTGGAGGTTTCACAATGATGATCGGACACACAACATGATGAGTACAGTAGTCACTTACACTACCTAAGAATGCCCTGTCAAAGTAAATATACATTTAATCAGTCAAGCACAAACACGGGGGAAACCATTAGATGACAAGCTAGAAAACTGGTAAATGAACTACGAAACATCTAGATTCTAGGCTTTTGCAAACAGATGTTTTGATGTGAAAATCAAAATGATGTTTTGGGTATTGGGATTGTCACCTTTTGATCTTGCCAAGGCCACGGCTTCCGACAACAAGGAGATCCATGTGCATTTGCTCTGCGGCTTGACAAATCACTTCCTTTGGATCCCCATTAAGAATCAGAGTTTCTGCTTTCACCTGCACAACATTACACATTTTAGGACTGAGGAGTGTTGTCTAAATGTACCGAAGGTATAATGGACATATGGAAGTTAATTACCATCTTATCTTTGCACATCTGCAATGCTCGGGAAAGCAAAGCTGCCGAATTTTCTTCTTGGGCTTTCCTCACAGATTCTACCACTGTAGGTGTTGCATAAAACGCTGTCAAGAAATTTATTCTCATATTTAGTTGACACTTCCCTAGTCAGTACCAATATCAAAATCCGCTTCACATGCAGCTTATGATTCTGGTTGCAAATGTATACCAAGAATAACACTATATGTAGCAAGTTTATATACCAAATAATATAACACTCATTTAAGATTATCATTACCTTATATACAATACAATCCAATACAAACCACGGACATATACAAGAAAAGAATTTTTAAGCAAAATAGTTAAAATAGCTCAATTGGTTAGAGCTTGCAGACCTTAACCACAAGGTCAAAGTTCAAGCCATTCCTCTAGCAATTTTTGTATTTTCATTTCTACAATTGTTATTCCCTACAAATTAATTGTATTTTGCAGTTTATTATTTATATAAAATGTATAATAAGAAACTTATGAGCGTGTAGCTCAGGTAATTTTTGCAAATTTTTCAAGATTTTAATTTTAAATTTTGCAAATTTAATTAACTGAATTAAAAAAAAAGAACTCTTTTCAAACAAAATTTTGTATTTTCATTTCTATAATTTTTATTCCCTGCAAATTAATTGTATTTTGCAGTTTATTATTTTTAAAAAAAAATTATAATAAGAAACTTTTGAGCGTGTAGCTCAGTTAATTTTTGCAATTTTTTCAAAATTTTAATTTTAAATTTTGCAAATTTAATTAACTGAATTAAAAAAAAAAAAAACTCTTTTCAAACAAAATTTTGTATTTTCATTTCTGAAATTTTTATTCCCTAAAAATTAACCAAATTGTATTTTGCAGTTTATTATTACTTTTCTAAATGTATAATTAAGTAACTATCTTTTTTCTTTATTTTTTTTAATTTCTGCATTTTTTATTCAAAAATACTTAACAAAATTTTTAAACCAATGAGTTGGAGTAGCTCAGTTGATTAGAGCGTGTGGCTGTTAACCGTCGAAGGTTCAAGCCAAGCCCTTCCTTTACCGATTTTTTTATTTTGATTTCTTCAACTTTTATTCACTGAAAATTTACAAAATTGTATTTTTCAGTTAATCTTTGTAAATTTTTCCAAAATTTGAAATTCTAATTAACTGATTTTTTCCCAAAAAACAATATATATTCTCTCTTTCTTTTCACATAAGAATAAAAAAGAAGCTAAGCTGAAAGTGAAAATTAAAAAAATTGTTTTTTTCAGATTATTAAAAAATGGAACTGACCTGCACCTCCAGGACCAGCAGGGAAGACAAAGTGCTGAAAAGGCTGTTGAACATGAACCAGAGTGACATTGCCACCGCCGTTTCCGTCGCTGGCCTCCGGCGTGATGCCAGTGATACCATAAAGTTTATCAAGAGCCCATTTAAGTGCATAGAAACTCTCTCCGCTCTCATCAATTGCCACCATCAACTTCATCAGCTGCTTCGTCTTCGCCTGCTGCTGCTCCTGCACCGCTGACCCTGCACCCGTATTTGTCTCCATTGCCTCAGTTCAGTTGCTTGGATCCAATTTTACATATTTTATGTAAAGGAGGATGGATGTTGATGTTATTTGGTTCTTTGTTTTACTTTTTTTTTTAAATATTATTTTTGGGTTTTTGTTAGTACGTGGAAGCTTGTTCATAAGACAGAATGGAAATTTAGCTGGACAAATGTCATCCGTACAAATGAAAGTTCCAATTTCAGCATGCAAAATTATGTTACTACTATTACAATTTTACAATACAACCAAGTGGCTAGCTGCGCATGTAATACTTTCCCACTCGGGTCCTTATGTTTTTAAGTTATATAAAAATTGTGGTGGTCGAATGGTCTCACATCTCATCAATAAAAATTGAATGGGAATTGAATTTATATAAGCAAATAAGCAACATTATTTAATAACGTAATGATTTAAGTTGAAGATAAGCCCCGACTTTGTGACACTTACCACAAAATTCAATTCTCAACTCAAATACTTTTAGGGATAGATAAATGAAAAAGGAAGTTGGACGGTTAAGGGTTGAAGAAAAAGGTGTAAATCCTTAAAATTTTAAAAATTATTTTTACATATTTATCAAATAACAAAATATGTTAATTTTAATTAAAATTTTATTAATATTTATAAAATTATTATTGTACCCTCATTTATCGGCATTGACAAGCAACTGATTAACATTAATCAATCATTAATCAACATTGACTAATATTTGTTGATCAATGGTCATTGAGCAATGTTGAGCTATATTGATCAGTGTTAATTACCATTGACTAACTGTTGATTGATGTTGAACATCATTGTTCAATTATTGATATAGATATTGACGTGGGATTGATTGAAATTTTTATTTTTTAGTTAAAAATAAGTAATTTTTTATTTTTATCCCCTCATACATTAACTTTAACAAATTTTATTATTTAATAGCAGTCTAAATAGAATTTTTGAAACCTTAAGGGTTTATATGTATGGGTAGCAACGGTTGGTTGTCGATTATTCTAAGATGTATACCTGTGGTGTATGTGTTTATTTTATAAATATACATATCTCATATATATACAAGCACAATGAAAAATTAAAAATTATACAATGAACACATACACATATATACAATTAATCAAATTAATTACATAATTGAGAAATATCACATTTGAAGTCTTTGAATTAAATTATTTTGAGTCCACATAAAATAAACTTGTTGATGATTTTAATAATCAACTTGTGTGGAGTTGATTAAGTAGAATAGCAGGTATAATCCAGCAATGATTTAACTCTTTAAATCATTTAGATTAATACTTAAGCTAATGAAAAATTAATTTGTTTTATATTTTATTCAACTCTTGAACAATTAAAATAAATCTATTTAGTTACCATAATGAATAGTCCTAATGAAAATAAAAGAAGAATTATTAATTTCAACTCTAAAAAGAATAAAACAAGAAACAATTTCTTTTCTTTTCTTTCTCTCTTGCTCACAAATGTAAAAATTAAAACTTATGAATTTGTTAATTTCATTTTACTTTATATAATAATGTATAAATTTTAAATAAATTTGAATTTCATTTGTATTAATTTAATTATTTACTTAACCAAGGTTAATATTTAATATTAATTGAATTAAATTAACTTAACCCTTAAGTTAACAAATATCTAATTAAACTAACCCTAAAGTTAACTATTAACCCTAATTAAATTAATATTTATTTAATAATAAAATAAAATATCTAGATATTTATTTAGCCTAATCATATTTAATAATTAATCATAGTTAAGTTAAATTTTTATTTAATTATTATTTAAAAAAATATATTGATTATTTAATAATTAAATAATTAATAAAAAAATTATCATTATACCTTTAATAGGTTACCAAATTAACCCAAAGCGGATCTCACCATAACTATATACTTTAATTAACTTAACTATAGTAATTTTTTTTATATTTTATACTATATTAAACTATTTAATATAGTTTATTACCCAAGTGCACAACGAGTGTATTTATTTTTTAAGACTCGTTAGTCTTACGTCCGATTCGTTAAATAAAACTATTTCATGAGTCTATAAGTTATGCTTCGTATACATGTTACGAATATTACAAATCAACACGTTAGACCATACAAGTTGAGGTCAAAACGTATACATATAATCCTTCCATCATTATACCCTGGATGTGTGGGAACATAGATCAGCACTGTCAAATCCTCATTTGCTCATCCATTAACTTATTTCCAAATTCATATTTCAATAAACAATATACGCAAACACTTTTATGATATTGTTTAACCATGCGGGAAACTCCTTTCTTATGTTTATTACTTATGACCATAAGATTTTTTGAAATATAATTTTGAAGTATCAGATATACAGCTTACTTATGTAAGCTGACAGATCTCGTATCTACGCATACCAGACTCTATGAGCATCGGACCATACCCAGCGACACATAGTGATCAGACTATGAAATGTCTCTAACATATGTAGAATCAAAGTATAGTGGATCACGCACAATCCCACCGTAGCGCTCAAGTTAAAAGACCACGAATACTGCTCAACTCAAGAGGACTTACCTTTGACAGTTTCATAAGATATCTATTGGAATCCTCATGAGTCTGTTCAGTATTCAGTTTTGACTGAATACTCACATACCTATACAAGCTCTAAGCTCATGATCAGCTTATAGCTTATATAGACATTTGCACTAGGCAAATATATACATGTACTGGTCTATATAAAAGAGATTCATTGATATATCTGTATTGGTGAACATAGATCACAAACACTGTATTTGAGAATATACTTGCATAATGACATTTTATAGCACCTATTGCAACTTTTTGCAACTATGTCATTACTAGTATACTTTCAAGTCTTTATCTCATTTTAGATAAGACTTTTAACTCTTAAAATTTTGCTGACTTTTATAACCCGCTAACTCTTAGCCTTAGTTTAAACTCCTTTAGACCAAATTTAAATTCTTTCAAATCATACAATGTCTGTAATGTTACAAGTTTAGTACCGTTTAATATTTAATATTAATAATTTTATTCAAAATATTTATTATATAAATATTATACAATTAATACTCATACAATACTATAATGGCACGTAAGCACTAACTCCAACAACAACACGAGTAACAACACAATTATTTGACACGAATTCGACATACTTTAATTAAATATAGATAGAAAAAATTAACACAATTAATAAACAAGTCAAATTCGTGTTACTTATTTATTAATCGTATTTGAAGTCTATGATTTACTAATTCATTTTAAGTCATATTGAATAAATGAATCAAATTTATATCTATTCGTGTGTCTATTCGTTTAAGTCGCGTTTAATTAAATTATAAAATTATACAATTAAATATATATATAATTAAAAATCAAAATTTTAATGTATCTAAACTCTAAAGACTCTTCTCCTTTTATACTTTATAGCCCTTCTCTCATTTTTACCATTACCACCACCACTAAGTCATTCTTTTAGCCCTTATTGAGCCGTTATTCTGGCCGCCACCAACAACAACAACGATTACAATACTATTTACAACTTGGTTTGAGGGTTAAGTAAGAGATTCCTAATTTTAAAATAATCTAATGCAGAAGTAATAAAAGAATCAAGAATAATTTTCATGTTTTACTCTTCATCTCTTAATTAAATTTGATTTTCAAGTTTATTAGAGTTTGATTTCAAAGTTCAAATATAGAACTTAAATAATAATTTGTTTTTAATATTAGCAAATTTGTAATCTTCGTTGACGAAAGTGTTCCCTCTGTTGGGCTCTGTTTCAGTTGTTTGATTATTTTTTTCATTTTCGTTCTCATTTGTTTCACAATATATTAATCTTGTTTTCCAATTTCTGTCATCATACCGAGCTAATATTTGTGAATTGAATTTATAAATATCCTTAAAATTTAAAATGTAAATTAATTATTTGTTATATATTGCTAACATTCATTATTTACTTTTGTTAATTTCTCCGGAATTAATTTAGAAATGATGATTTCATTCATATCATTGCTGACTCAAATAGCGAAAAAACCCGTATCAAAAATTCGGTCAACTCTTTTCTTCCATGCAAAGATCCTGTAGAGTTCACAAAACCAGCTTTGTCATTTCCATGCTACAAGCAAACGTGATTAATGGAATGATTTAATTTAATTAAATAAGAAATAGTCCTTAAACATCATATGAAAATAGTTGAACACTAAAAACTCTATTTTGTTTTTGAATTTATATGTACACGGAAAGGAGTAATCCAACTAAAAGTCGTCATCTCTTGTTGGCAACGCAGAGTTTCATGTTCTCTAGTCTATACTGTGTATTGGGCTGACAAATGTGTCAAAATGTGGGATAGAAGTTTATTTAGTACGTTAACACATTTTATTCATATTATGGCCTATATCTAAAATAATGATTCATGAACATGTTGAATTTTTCCCCACACAATAATCTTCTTTCTCTCTTTTTCATTTTTGTCACAATTATTTTTTCTCAACAAGTTATAAGTATCTTAAAATTATATCATCTCAATTTGTTTTCTATATTTCATGTTAGATTTATAATTTTTTTTTCTATAATTTAACACAGAACATATGAATTTAACAAAAACTTCATTTGATTGACTCAAGAGTATTATTATTGGCAACAACGCAGATAATGATATTAATAGTTGGGTTGAAATAAAAAAAAAAGAGAAGAATTCATTTTAAAATGTAGTTGATGAAAAACGAAAAAGGAGACCCACTTTAAAATTTTGGACATTATTTTATAAATTATCATTGGATCAATTTGATAATGGAGAACTAAATTGTAAGTGTTGAAAGTATAGAATTTATATAAATATTCAAGCAAGTCTAGTGTTTATTCACATATATCACTATCACAACATAATTTATTATATAACAAGTGGACTTTTAACATATTGCAAGTAAAATTTATAGTATCTTATTTATTTCTTTTGGCTGCTAATATATACAATATTTTGCTATTAATTTGATGCTAGTTTGACTGCTGTTAAATTATTATTTTGCCAATATTTTCGTGTGTTTTTGTTTTGTTTTGTTTTAAGTTATTTTACTGTTAACTTGCTTCTGTTTTGTTGTTATTTTACAGTAACATATTGCAAGTAAATTTTATAGTATCTTATTTATTTCTTTTGGCTGCTAATATATATTTTGCTATTAATTTGATGCTAGTTTGGCTGCTGTTAAATTATTGTTTTGGTTGCTATTTTAACTTTTTTTTGCTGCATTTTTTGGCTTTTTTTAATTACTATTTTGATTTTTTTAAAACTTTTTTTTTGTTGTCATTTTGGCTACTTTTTATTGCTGCTTTGTTTACTAATGTATTGCTATTTTGGCATTGTTTTGCTATTTTGATTATTTTTTACTGTTATTTTGGCTACTAATTTGCTATTGTTTAATCTTTTTTTTTACTGCTATTTTTGTTGTTATTTTAGCTATTAAATTGCTATAGTGATGTTGTTTTTATTGCCATTTTTAGGAGTTTTATGATCAAAAAATTGTGAATTACAATGATTATAATAAAAAGACTGAATTGAAGCTTAATTAGATGAGCTATGAGTAAATAACAATGTTGCCTTGGACATTCTAAGCTTTTGGAAAGAAAATAAATTTCATTATCCTAATATTGCTTGTATGGCTCTTAATATCTTAAGTATTCTCATATCTATTGTTGCATTTGAATTAACTTTCAGTATTTATAGTAAAGTCCTTGATCAATTTTGAAGTTCTCTTAAACCCGATATTATTGAGACATTACTTTATTCAAGAGATTGGTTATTTAGACGATGTAATAATTCATTTATTACTTTTATTTGTCATTTTTATGCTATTAACATTATTGTGGTATTCATTTTGCTTTTATTTTTGTTTATAGTTTCGTCAACTGATAATAACTAATTAAATAATCTTGCTAAAGTTATCTTAAACCTAAGTATCAACAATAGTATTTCATGTACAAAAACTGTTATTACTCTTATTATAAGTAATTGTTCTAGAATCATGGTAGGTAATACCGTAATAGTTTATCACTAATCTTTTTAATTTTTTTAAATAACTATATAGTTGTGCTAAATTTCATTTAACAGGTTCATCGCTTGGAGTTGAGCTTGAAAATTTATTCTTTTAATTTGACTAAACTTGGTAGTTAACTTTGTTTATTTGATTATATAACTATTTATTGCCTATTTTGGATATATTTTTATTTTGTTATATTAGTTTAGTTTTATTTTTAGTGGATTTGATGAATGATGAATTATTTCTTCAATTGTGTTAGATGATTTTTTTTTTATTGCGTTAGAATAATTTTATTCATTAAATACTTTCTTTTGATGTAATTTTAAAAGTTATTAATTATGACTTTAACATTTTTAAATGAATAAAATATTTCGTGTATACGAATCGAATAAGGTATTATTATTTGTTTAAACGAATATAATCGTAAATAAATCAAATATTGTATAATCGTATAAACAAATTAAATTTGATCAATTTATTTAAACGTGTCTAATTATGTCGTGTAATTTGCATATTAAACGAATTAAATATATGTTTAAATGTTCAATTCGTTTATATAAACGAATCATATATAAATATAATATAAAATTTTTAATATTCTATATTGACATAACACAAATACGATTCGTTGATATGAATTATCACTCATATCTCTAATTTATATGTCCATTTTCTTAAATTTGAAGAATTTAAATATTAATTTCTCTAAATAAGTTTTCTCCCCGTGTACTTGTGGGAAGTAGTTTTTACTTCCTATTTGATTTAGTAGAAGGAAAAAACTAATAAAATTTTTAAATTGAAATAATAATTTTATGATTCAAGTTTCAGTCACATTGAAAATTGTTGTGTTGATAATTTTTTTAAAAAAATAAAAAACAAAGAGTTATGTACAAGATTATGCTATTTAAATCTTTTAACATTCAAAATTTTCAGCTGTTCCATCAATATAATATTTACAATTGATTCGATGGATTTACAAAATTGGGATACGGTGCTATTTTAAATATTATCCCAATTTTCTTTTTCATATAAGTAATGAATTGATTTTTTATCTGTCTAATGTTATTTGAAAATTTATTGGTATAAAATTTAAGATGCAAATTTTATATTTTAATTAATTAGTTAATATAGTTTTTAATTGGATATTTACATAAATATTTGATAAATTACATTATCTGTCTAATGTGATTATGCATACTTAATCTAATGATCAACTAGATTATTCTAGTAAGAGTAAAACAATTATTTTTCTTATTAATTTATCTCAATATCACGTGTAAGTAAAGAAATGTATGTGGTCATCCAAAAAGGTTTCTTGCAAAAACTTTACTATTAAAAAAAGTCATAAATTAATTGTATTTCTCGAAACCCACGGCATCAAAAGAAATAAAATTAAATAAAAGAGTGAGAATTTTTGCAGTCATTATCAATTTACAATGTGAAACAACAGTTGAAAAGATTGACCTTTCTTTTTGTTTGTTTGTATATTTTTCCTTAAAAAGACAAAAAAAAAAAAAATCAAAAGAAAAGATGACTTGATCCTTTAAAAATCTAGATTAATGGGCCTTGCTATTGGTCTAGATTTTCAATTATCCGTTACAAATCAAAGATTACCCCCCTAATATTTATTTATTATTAAGAGAAATATTTGTTTTAAGAGGACAATGATAAATAGGGTTGACAGTACATCTATTTAACATTGGATTGGATGTGAATAAAAAATTAAATTAAATTGAATTAAAATATTTTAGTTTAGTACGATTTAAAGTTCAATTTTATATATTTGATACTGATTAATTTAATTTAAATTAAAAATATATATTAAAAACTTAAAAAAAAAAGCAATAAAATCAAACCAATTCAATTTAATTTTTTATATTTGAATCATTTTTTTATACTTGAATCGATTGGTCTTGTTTCAATTAAGTTCCAACCCAAACTAAAATTAGAAAATACTCACTCTTACGTCTATATTTACTCTAATGAAAACTTTAAATTTAAATTCTATGCTTATATATATATATATAAAATAATATCGTAATTTGACCACCACCATAATCAGGTTATATAGTAACGTAAGATATGAAAAAAATTTCCTTCACCACCCTTGAAACGAGAGACATGTGCTTTTAATTAAAACCAACTTTTAAGAAAACCAATAAAAATTTACTTATAAAATATTTAATTATTAGCACTGATATAAAAATAAAATATTTACCAAAAAACACTAAAATTAAACTCATCTAAAATCAATCAAGTATATTTTGAAAATATTTAGATATGTTAATATTTATGTTTTTTTTCCTCTTAAAATTATGCAAATGTGTAAGGTATAAAATATATTTATTTTAATAAAAAGATATTGGTTTTTTTAAAGGAAATATTTAGGTACTTAAATGTTAAAAAAACCTTGACAAATAAAAGCATTATTCCATCACTACGATTGCAAATTATTCTTAAACTAAAAATGTTGGCACATGGTTATAATGTAACAATAGTCAAGCATAAGCGTATTTTTTTTAGGAGTTTGGATTATGTGTAACATTTCATATTAAATAAAAATTAAATAAATTTTAAATATATATGAGTGAGTAAGTAATATTATTTAATAATCTATCAAATTTGAGAGAGATCATAAAAAAATAACTTTTTCTCTCAATAAAAGGAAAAACATCGACACCCTTCTCCGGTGATGTCCCCTCCCCTTTTTTTTTTCTCTCTCTAGTTTTCCCATTTTTTTCCCATTCATTTCTCATATCTTCAACATGTTTTTCTCTTCCTTTTTTTCTTTTGCTTCTTCTTCCTTTCTCTATTTGTTTGTTTAGGTTACATCGGTATCTCTCACCTAATTTTGTGGCTTACCAATGCCTTTTGCTGCGTACCCACTGCTCAGCTAGATGAATTAGTCGACAAAGAGCCTCACCGACGCCGACCAAACTCGTCGCCTTTCCAATCATTTTGACCGCCAGCTTTGCTGATCCAACTGCGCGATCGCTGTGCTATCATTTTCTCTGACTGATTTTAGTAGCCTACTGCCTTTTGCTACCACTGTGGGTCAAGTGCCTCTGATTTTGTAGCATTCTGCTCACTATAGTCGTCTGCTGGCCCTCTCTCAATATTCAATAACTCTAGGTGACTTCTCATCTGCCATTCTATTATTCGAACATAAAATTCCACTGTCTCTACACATTGTATTTTGATATGTGGGTTTGGGTAATGTAGAAGGGAATTTTTGTAATTTGTAGATGTAGGGGTATGATGTAGAAGGGTGATTTTGTATCCGGTAGTCATATGTATTTTTTTTCTTCATATTTATGTGTGTTGTCTTCATATGTCCCTCACTTGGAGGATGTTTTGTCCCTCGTTGGGAGGGTTGCTTTGGTCCATCAATAAGAGAGATGTTAGTCCTTTATTAGAAAGATTAATGTGCCCGCTTAAGGTTTAACTCCAATTTGGAGTTTAGTTATTTTTCTTCTTTGGAAGGGGCTTAGGTCTGGACGTTCGTTAATATGTATCATTGGTGTGGTCCGATAATTCTTTGCTTCAAGAGCAGTAGATCCTGTAGTATAAAAAAAATGTAGCATTATTTATTAAGCTAGTCATTTGGGTAAATGACAAGCGTTCGACCGGTGATAAGCAATATTAAACCATATTCAAATTTTCATTTGCATGTGAGTTCTTATGAGACCTAAAATCACCCCAATAGAGATTACTACATAGGATGTAAGTTATCCATACCTTCAGGCAATGGGTAATACGAGTAAAGTGGGTTCTAAAAATTATGTGTTTTGAACTCAAATAAAAATTATCACACGAGTAATGAGTCCTTTAGTCAAAGGAAAATAGGCAATATAAGTCAAGTTAGCCTTTAAGTTTGGGTCAAATTGTGACAAAAGTGTCACGTAATTAGGTGGAAAAAATGTTATGTTCCACATTAAATAAAAATTAAGTAAATCTTAGATACATATGGACGGGTAAATAACATTATCTAAAAGGTTAATCTTTTAGATTAATAACAAACGATTTTTATAAGTTTTACTTTTTAAAATAAATATTTTATAATTTAACCATAAAAATTTAAATCATACATTAAAATATTAATATAATTAAACTCTAATTTAATACAATATTTAATTTTAACCTTTAGCACCTCGCTTTAAATTAAATTCTGGTTCTGCGGGCTTTTTCATCTAATTCAACAATATTTGAAAATAATATTTTTTGGAAATAATTATTTTTTGAAAAGGAAATAAATATTTTATTGGTAACAATGGAACATATAAAGCGTGTTAGTCGGGCAAAGGCACAAAAGAAACAATATAATTAAGAGTTAAAATGAAAAATTTTAAATTAAAATAGGAGTAGGAAATAAATAATTGAAAATAAAATTGTGAAACTGAGTGCTAGTACTAGGAAAGCAAGAGGATTTGTGTCACCGACCTATTTCAGTCATCAAGACGCACGTGACCTTGTGAGGCCGCCACGTCACAAAATCGTACGTAAACTAACGGAACATCCTACCCGTCCTATTCCCATTGGTTATCTCTCGCGTAGGGGACAAGATCTCAATCACTATTTCCCCAAAATTGCCCTCCAACTTTTTCAAAATTGACAAATACGTCCAGCCTCCAAGTAAATCTCTCTCGCTCTTCTCTTTCTCTTCTCTGGAGCCAGTTCTTTCGGAAGTGTCCCTTCCCTCCTCACAGTGCCTCCCCGCTTCTCTTCTCTTTTCATCTTCCGTCTTTATATTTTGTTACACGAATTTACGATACTGCCATTATCGTAAATCCATCGCTTTTCGACTTCTTCGATTTCGCAATCGGACGGTTCGTATCGCTTCACTCATGACTATGATGACTCCTCCACCGTTAGATGTAAGTATCTCTCGTTTTATCTATGTCTACTTGTATTTGCTTTGATTGTTGTACTTTTTTAAGTTGTTTTTCTCGATCGACTAGGGTTTTGTGTTTGGATTGACTTGAACTTTGACGAAATTTTCTCTGTATGTTAGTGATTGACACCTAGGGTTTCGATTGAGTGAATTATGACTTCTTTTTTTGGAATTTTCATTTAATATTTATTTTTTTGTTCTGTTTTTTTTTTATGTTTTAGCAAGAAGAGGAGGAGATACTTGTGCCGCATTCGGATTTAGTTGAGGGTCCTCAGCCAATGGAAGGTTGATTTTGATTATTTAATTTCTATACTATTGTCTAATTTCGTTTTTTTGATGAATTATTTGATGCCTTTTTTTTTTTTGGTAATTTGAGTGTTGATTGATTGGTTTTTGGTATTAGGGTTTTCAATGTTATTATTCATTTTTATAATTTTTGTTATGTTAGTGGTGGCGCAAGTGGAGCCAGCTAGTACCGTGGAGAATCAGCAAGTGGAGGATCCTCCATCTATGAAATTCACATGGACTCTTGAAAATTTCTCCAGATTGAACACCAAGAAACACTATTCTGATGTATTTGTTGTTGGTGGTTACAAATGGTAATTACATGATGGATGCTTTGTCTCACTAATTGAATCGCGTATGCACTGTGATGTGTTTGTTGTGATTGAGTTTGAATGTGAGTTTTTGCTGGTCCTGGCAGGCGGATACTTATTTTCCCAAAGGGAAACAATGTGGACCACTTGTCCATGTATTTGGATGTTGCGGACTCTACAACTCTGCCATATGGATGGAGTAGATATGCACAGTTTAGTTTGGCTGTGGTTAATCAAATCCATTCTAAATACTCAATTAGAAAGGGTATCTTCTTAACTTAATTCTTTTTATTTATTAACTTTTGGTCAGCAATTAATGGCAACAGCCATTTATTTAATGGAAGTCATTTAATCTTGCTTTGTTTATTAAACTGTGCATTCTTCATTTTTTTTTTCTTTTACCACTATGGCAAAGAAATTAAATTTTTTGGTTGGATGTATTTTTTATACCTGGCTATTTATTGACTCACTTTTGTGTTTCTTTTTAAATATGGGACCTGGTTGAGTCTCCTATTGTTTTATGATAGTGCAAATGGAATTTTTTTTTTTAAAAGAAAGAAATTTCTCCTTATCTATGTGATGTAAAATATGGCAACTCATTTTTTGCTGTCTTTAGAGGTTAATAGATTGTGTCCTTTAATATTTTGCTAGCTTTGTTTACAGAAACAGTGTTAAATCGCAATAAAGATCATATTCTACTTCTATTATGTGGAAAAGGGAGAGTGGTGAGAGAAGCGAGAATCTTCAGTATTCAGGATATTGTATGCAGTGACAGAAACATGGGCAATAGATACTCTGGTTAGTGTAGGTTGCTAGTTGTTTACTTCAAAGTGATACTAGTCTTCCAACCTAGTCAATTGTAAAAATGTGTTCAGGCAGAAAGGGTAGTAACATCACACCATTTCATAAAACTAATATGGTTCTTCTAGTTTCATCTAATTGAAGATAACTGTTGTAGCTGTGTTGCTTGTGTTTGTCAAGAAACTTATCTTGGAGCTTCTTTGTTTAGGATATCTTGTACTTTTGCACAGTAAGTTAAGACCAATTATTTTGGTGATAAAGGAAAGGGCTTCTGTGTTATTTATTCTTATTAGATGTTGGCTTTATTGTGTACTTTGATATAATCAACATTAATTTTTTCTGGATTGTGCAGACACGCAACATCAATTCAATGCAAGAGAGAGTGATTGGGGTTTCACCTCTTTCATGCCTCTTAGTGAACTTTATGACCCTAGTAGAGGATATTTGGTCAATGATACTGTTGTTGTTGAAGCTGAGGTTGCTGTACGTAAGATCTTGGATTATTGGTCATATGACTCAAAAAAAGAGACCGGTTATGTTGGACTTAAGAATCAAGGAGCAACATGTTACATGAATTCTTTATTACAGACTTTGTACCATATACCTTACTTCAGAAAAGTAAGGATGTAGTCTCTTGCATTCAGCCATAAGTTACCTTAATTTATTCTCAATGTTTTGTAGAAAGCTAAATGCGTCATTTGGAAATCATGTTTCAGGCTGTCTACCACATGCCAACAACTGAAAATGATCTGCCCACGGGGAGCATTCCTTTAGCTCTGCAGAGTTTATTTTATAAGCTTCAGTATAATGACACCAGTGTTGCAACAAAGGAATTGACCAAGTCTTTTGGATGGGATACATATGATTCTTTTATGCAACATGATGTACAAGAACTCAATAGGGTCCTCTGTGAAAAACTTGAAGACAAAATGAAGGCAGTGATTGTTTAACAAGTTTTGGTTTCTGGTGCATGTGGATGCATGTATGCCATCCTAATTTGATTTTTCTTCTGTTGGTCCAGGGAACTGTTGTGGAGGGGACGATACAACAGTTATTTGAGGGGCACCACATGAATTACATTGAGTGCATAAATGTGGACTATAAATCTACCAGGAAGGAATCATTTTATGGTATTAATACATTTTCTAAAGTTATTTGGGGTTGAGTGTTCATTTTTTTTTTTATAGTGTGTGATACAGAGAAGTGCTTATTACATGGCAGACCTACAACTTGATGTCAAGGGCTGTCGGGATGTCTATGCTTCTTTTGACAAGTATGTGGAAGTGGAACGTCTGGAGGGTGATAATAAATACCATGCTGAAGAACATGGTTTGCAGGTTAGTTTATGCAGTTGATTGGGATCTGATATTGGCTTTTACCTTAGCTCCTTGGGAATGGTTGAATCACCCATGCTTTACCCTTTATAATGCATGCCTAAACTTCATGTGTCAGACTAGTTGAGTCTTCCATTCATATATATTGACCTATGGTCATAGTTACAACTAATATATACTAGGTTTATCCTCTTAAAGTTAAAGCGTAAATAATCTGCTAGTGCTGATAGCCAACTGTATCAGGTTAATTAAAAGTTAAGTGATTTTAGGTGTCCATATGTAGTGTATCATTAATTAAAGACAGTTGAAATTTTGGCCCTATAATTTATATAGAGATCTTTTCCAGATCGAGTGCTCTGGGCAGCCCAGCTCTGTTTTTCTCAGAAATCAAACATTTCAAAGTAAAACATCCAAGAGTAAATAACTTGTATTCTTCTAAGAGATTATTTTCAGAAGCAAACTGAAAGAAGCACTAGAACTTCCTTAATCTGCTGGCTGCAGTATAAAAGATCTATATTGCTAATATGGTATTAAATTGTCCTATCTTGTGCATTACTGTGATACTTGTTCAGCATCATTCCTTCAAATGAAATAGTTATAGCCATCATTGTCAAAAGTTTTCCATGCATGAATTTAAGACGATGTCAATTCATATGCATGTAATGTTATTTATTTCAGGATGCCAAGAAGGGTGTGTTATTTATTGACTTTCCTCCCGTGCTTCAACTTCAATTGAAGCGGTTTGAATATGATTTTATGCGGGACGCAATGGTGAAGGTCAGTGTTAAAATTGAGTTTATTTGCTAACTGATTTGTATGATCGATTGCATGTCTTGCCCAGTTTGCATTTTGTAATTGTCAAATGTGTGGTAACATCTTAAATTTGAAAATTAGATTTTGATTGAAATTATAAGTATAAAATTAAAAACAGAGAAAAAATGTCAGAGAATTTACTACAAGTTTTATTTTTTTCAAATGTTTCTGCTCTGTGATCTATGAGAAAACTCTGCCCAATTGGGGTTTTTCGATTTTAAATACTATTCTTGGATTCTTTCCTACCATCTCATGCTTTTAGGAATAATGGCATTGTATCAATCACTAGCCAAGTTGATCAAAGAGATGTAGCATTCAATTTTGTGCTACCAATAACTCATAAGCTGGTAGGATCTATATTTGGTTCCACATGACCTTAGCTAAATTTGTTATGTGCACGAGGGAGACTATTAAAGTTTAAATAATATTTTTGGGCCCCTTCTATTTGCAAAAGCTGTTGGCTTAGCAGTGTGCCAACAAATCATCCAATTATATTAAATTATTGACTTCAAGTGAAGAAATGATGCATGCTTATGGAATAACTACTTCTAACCCTAGTTAATATTTTTGTATTGATTCCTATTTTGTTGTTTTTGTAGATAAATGACCGCTATGAATTTCCTCTTCAACTTGACCTTGATAGAGAGAATGGGAAGTATCTGTCACCTGATGCAGATAGGAGTGTTCGCAACCTTTACACACTTCATAGGTACTAGCTTTTTCTGTGTGATTGCTTAAGGAGGTAGTAGAGATATTTTTGCTTATGACATGTGAAGTCTGTTGAAGTAGTTTCCTAACTGCTGCTAGTAAACTTCTGTGTTATTCTTGTCTCATATTTAATTTATTTGTCTCATCATTTTAACTTCTGTGTTATTCTTCTGTTACAGTGTCCTGGTTCATAGCGGAGGGGTTCATGGGGGGCATTATTATGCTTTTATTAGGCCGACACTCTCTGATCAGTGGTAAGCATCAACTTGCCTTTACATTTCAAATGATATTTTTTTTATGTGTGCATGTCTTGCAGTCTCTCTCTCCTATTTGTGTTTGCGTGCATCCTGCATTATGCTTTTCAACTACTTTTGATGCTTTGAATTAACATGCTCAAGATGGACAAGGAAATTTGTAGGATGTGACTAGCTATGGGTCAGTTCTTTCTTGTTAATATCCTAAGGTCATTATATTCTTATGGTTTAATTAGGCTTTGTTAATTCTAAGGTCGTTAGTGATGTTATGCGTTGATACATGTAAAATTTTATGTACAATGGAAATTGTATAGGCTTTGTTATATGACCAAGAAAATTGAGGGTTGCTGAGCTCAACGAGATAGAAATATACATCAAGTACCTTCAATATCCAATATGAAGGTTTTGCTTTGATTATGTCATAATTGTTTTGTATGTTGATGTGTATTCTGAGATACAATTCACAGCAAATAATATGCTATCCTAGTGTGTGTTTACCCATGTTTCTCTGTGTATAATAATTACGTATAAATTTCTGTATTCATTAGAAGTTTTTCTTTCTCTTAGGTACAAATTTGATGATGAACGGGTCACCAAAGAAGACATGAAGAGGGCTTTGGAAGAGCAGTATGGTGGTGAAGAGGAGGTAAATAAAGTTTTCGGGTGTTCCTTGTATCTTTTTTGCACTTAGATATAATTGTGGACCGACATTGTTATCTTTTTCTGCTATGTTCAACAGTTGCCACAGACCAATCCTGGTTTCAATAACACTCCTTTTAAGTTCACAAAATACTCAAATGCATACATGCTCGTGTATATACGTGAAAGTGATAAGGACAAAATAATATGTAATGTTGATGAGAAGGACATTGCTGAACACTTGAGGGTAATCTTTTTTACTTTTATCTTTCCATTCTTTGCCAAGTTCATTCATATTTGGAAATAGTCTGACTCATTGATCATATCTATCCAGATAAGGCTAAAGAAAGAACAGGAAGAGAAGGAGGATAAGAGAAGATATAAAGCACAAGCCCATCTTTACACCATTATCAAGGTTATGGTTTCCTATTTATTATCCTTTCTATCCATTATTGCTTGTCATAACTAGCATAGATTGGTGTCTTGAGTGAAAAATATGGCTAAATCAATTATTTGTTGCATCTAGGTTGCCCGAGATGAGGACCTTGCAGAGCAGATTGGAAAGGATATATATTTTGACCTTGTAGATCATGACAAAGTTCGCAATTTTCGTGTTCAAAAACAAACACCCTTCATGGCTTTTAAGGTTGTGTTCCCCTTTTTATTTTTTAATGTTTTGAAAAGAATTTATTTATATGGTTGTGGACAATACAGTTTAACAGATTATGCATGATTAAACTGTGTGGTATTTTCGGAGGGATTGTCATGCATTTCATTTTTCTTTTCTGAAATTCTTACCTGTCTAATTTTGGTCTGGGTCACAGGAGGAGGTTGCTAAAGAGTTTGGTATCCCAGTACAACTTCAACGTTTTTGGATTTGGGCAAAGCGACAAAACCATACGTATCGTCCCAATCGACCATTGCTACCTCAGGAGGAAGCACAAACTGTAAGTAGTTTCAACTTCCAAATCTTCTTGCTAATTTTGTATTCATTTTTTATAATTGCCACAAATAGGTTTACAAGATGGTCTTTGATTTCAGTTAGTTAGTTAATTATTGTTTGATTTATTACATCTTCCCCTTGTAATATTTAGGGTAGGACCTAGTTCATGATGGATATTCGGATATGCTATGCCTTTTGTATTCAGCTGGTCATGGAATTTTTAGTTGAAGAGGATCTGGAACAAATACGTGCAATGGGATCATGGAATTCCCTCATCCCTTCTTTTGCTTTTCCTTTGGCTGATTGAGGAAACACAATAGGGATTTACATTATAAATTGGCATTGTGCATTCCAGGGGCTGAGTTTATGTGTCAACATCCATAAATTTGTGATATATTGATCGTCCAGAAAATTTCGTATTACTATGTTGGCATTGTACTTTTATCTGTGGTAGGCAAAATCATTATAACCATACCTCCTTTTGTACTTTTATTTGTGGATATGCAGAGCTCTATGGGCTATGTATGGAATACAATAGATTATTAATGCCCTCTATTGCAGTAAAACTTGCCAAACATTTGTTATGCAAGCTAATGTTTCCTGCTTGGCGCTTGTAGGTTGGACAATTGAGAGAGGTTTCAAATAAGACACACACTTTCGAACTGAGATTATTCTTGGAAGTAGAGTTTGGGCTGGTAATGTTAAGAAGACCTCAATAACTTTGGCTGGTTCATGAGATACTGTCGAAGCAAAAGATACTTTTTCTTTCTATAACCATTCAGTGCTTCTGTTTTAGGATCGACGTCCTATTCCTCTACCTGACAAATCTAAAGATGACATCCTGCTTTTCTTCAAGCTTTATGACCCTGAGAAAGGGGAACTCCGGTATTTAATAGTTCTTGTCTTTATATTTTTGTTCTCTCTTCTTGTTTCAAATGGTCTCTCACATTGTTGTTGCTTTCATATTTCCAGATATGTTGGTAGGCTTTTTGTAAAGAGTTCCACTAAGCCAATAGAAATTTTGGGGAAGCTAAATCAAATGGCTGGCTTTGATCCTGATGAAGAAATAGAACTTTATGAAGTCTGTATTTCATTCAACTGTCTTTTTCTTTTGTTTCCTTTTTCTTTTCCTGCATGCTGCATCTGTGATTATAAGCTTCAATATGATGGCCTTGGCAAAAGTTCACTATCTGTATGCAATGTGCAGGAAATCAAGTTTGAGCCATGTGTTATGTGCGAGCATCTTGATAAGAGGACCTCATTTCGACTAAGTCAAGTATGTGTTGTTTTATTTCATGCTGAATTTGCAATCAGATGGGATATCATATGGTAATACTTTTGTTGCTCTTCTTGCAGATTGAAGATGGAGATATCATCTGCTTTCAGAAATCTCCTCCACTCGAAAGTGAAGATGAATGCCGATATCCAGACGTGCCTTCGTTTTTGGCATATGTGCACAACCGGCAGGTGAAAACATGTGGAAATTTTCATTTAGTAGCTATCATAACATTTACAATATTTTCTGCTTAGCTTGTTGTAGTCTGTAATAAAGGAGTTTTTGTTGGATGGTGTGTATTAAAGCAAAGTTGAAGTTGATTCTATCCTCATTCTTACAGTACAAATGTAGTTTACAACTTTTACTGCAATTATGAGTTGGTATTACCATTAAACTTTTGTTAGAATCACTTAAATATTTGAAATTATTATTTTTGTTATTTTTTAAAAAAATATAATTTTCAGTTTTTAAATATGGACTTAGATTTAGGGCTTTCGTCATGATTGCACTTTTGACTGTTTTACTTTGGACATAATGGAAGATTTGTTTATTTTTAGATCTTTTCAACTTTTGATACAACTGTAGTACTATGGCCATCATGTTCTGACTTCCAAAAAGTTCCATGATGCTTCATGTGCTCAGACATAGGTGTAACAAATTGAACAAGAGTAGCTTCTACTTGTATCTATTAGCATTTTAACTTCAGATCCTTCTCTCTCATGTAATTATCTGTCTTAAGCGTTAGTTATAATGTCATAATAGTATAAACTTTGCCTCGCTTCTCTTGAATTTCAGTTGCTGGATGCTGCCTTAGGTTCTTTTAAATTTCTTTTGTGTTTTTTTTATGCTTATAGATTGTTCGTTTTCGATCTTTGGAGAAACCAAAAGAAGATGATTTTTTTCTAGAGTTGTAAGTATTTCCATTTCAAACTATTCTTCCTCTCTGTTGGAGAATCCTTTCTTGTGGTTATTGTCATTGTTATTTTCATTGTTGTTCAGCACCTATAACCTTTCTATAATATTCAAGGTCTAAGCTACATAGTTATGACGATGTTGTGGAAAGAGTGGCGCGAAAAATTGGTTTGGATGATCCATCCAAAATCAGGCTTACTCCTCACAACTGCTACTCTCAGCAACCTAAGCCTCAACCTATTAAATATCAAGGAGTAGAGCGTTTGTCAGATATGTTAGTCCACTACAATCAGGTAACTGACTGATCTAGCTCTTGCTGTGTTTATTCTGTCCTTACTAATGCATTTGGTAATATGTTCAATGTTTATCTTTGTGTTTACAGACCTCTGACATCTTGTACTATGAAGTTTTGGATATTCCTCTGCCAGAACTACAAGGTTTAAAAAATCTGAAAGTTGCATTCCATCATGCTACAAAGGATGAAGTATGAGCAAAGATGATGTCGATCATGTCCATTTTGTCTTTACTATAGAACAAGTTTATTTTTGTGGTTCTTGTTTGTAATCTTGTTTAATAAATTATTTTCAGGTGGTAATTCACAATATTAGATTGCCTAAACAAAGCACTGTTGGTGATGTGCTTAATGAACTTAAAACAAAGGTAAGTATTTATTAATTCTGTTCCATTACATTAAAATTTCTGATTATAAAATCATGGAAGTATTTCATGCAATTTATTGGTAACAAGAATTCTTTCTTCTGTGTTTATCATAAAATGTACAATTACATCTTAATTTCCTGTTTGACATACTGAACTTTCTTTTGTTCTGCATGATTGAAGGTAAATGTTTGAAAGTAGTTCTATTTACTGGCAGCTGCTATGTGCTTTATTTATTAAAGAAATACGTTTACATTTAAATATTATCAGAGTTGGCATGTTATATAAGTTTTATGTAATTTGACTTGTCAATATAACAGAGTATGTAGGTGGTAAATGTCTGATGGTCATACTTTGACCCTTCTTTTGGCATATTGTATACTTTATTAAGCTGCCAACGACTTACATAATCTGCATTGTGAAACAGGTGGAGTTGTCTCATCCAAGTGCAGAACTTAGATTGCTTGAAGTATTTTATCACAAGATATATAAGGTAATTAGTTTATTTTTGAAATATGCTTAGAATGTGGAATTAATTGTTAAACAATGATTTTTAAGTTGTAGAGAACAAAAATGCATTTGTATTTAAATTGTTCCACTTGGAATAATAACCCTTGTTTTTTAACTCATAACTGCTACATCATCCATGCAGATCTTTCCACCCAATGAGAAAATAGAAAATATAAATGACCAATACTGGACCCTACGTGCAGAGGAGGTAAGTTTATTTCTATGTTTTTCTTTCATTTTTCTTTGGTCATCATGGTGTGATGTTAATGGTTTCCTTAATTATCTAAGTTGATAAAGTCAATGGCAGGATTTTTAGTGAAATTATATGTTATCTTAGCATTCCATTGATTTATTTTCGTTGGATTGGCGTGTATTCTCATATATAGTTGATTCTGGTTGTTCATTTAGTTTGATATTTGCAAGATAGTGGTGGTGTGTGTACTAAACTCGTATATATCACAACTCAGATCCCAGATGAAGAGAAGAACCTTGGTCCCCATGATCGCTTGATTCATGTTTACCACTTTACGAAAGAGTCTGCACAGAATCAGATGGTATTGAAATTTGTGTAAAATGGTTACAAGAAATTTCTTTTTTGACATTTCAATTGCTATGTGATTCAAAAAGAATTATTACGATAATTTATGAGATTCTGTTATTGTTTCTAAATTGTCTCTTTCAACAGCAAGTACAGAATTTCGGGGAACCCTTTTTCTTGGTAATCCATGAAGGTGAAACATTGACTGAAGTTAAAGGACGCATACAAAATAAGTTGCAGGTTCCTGATGAAGAATTCTCTAAGGTATTCTTTCTTATTCCTCATCATTTCATAGTATTTGGTACTTCCCTGGTGATTCATATTTTATCGTTCTACTTCAAAATGGTTAATCACTTACCTTGCTCTCTGTGTGTGTGGGCATCTGCCAATATTGGTTTTGATTTTTATTTCCATGAACACTCTTTACCCCGTAATACATATGTGCGCCCAATACACTGACCTTTCCATTCATCATCTTATCTGGTTGATAGTGGAAGTTTGCTTTCTTATCACTGGGTCGTCCAGAGTACCTGCAGGATTCTGATGTTGTGTTCAACCGTTTTCAGGTTTGTTTTCTTTTAATTAATTATTCTGTTCTATTTCCTTTGGCATAGCACCCACCCAAATGCGAGTTATTTGCATTTTTTTCCCCAATATTTCCTGCACGTTGAACCTCTGTTTTTCTTATTTTCTTGAAGAGAAGAGACATTTACGGTCCTTGGGAACAATACCTCGGTTTGGAGCATTCTGATAATGCTCCTAAGAGAGCTTATTCTGTACATCAGGTAATATACTTTTATGCCCAAAATTGTTATGTTGGATATTAGTGAAATTATCACTTTTATCTGTGCTTAACGGACAACTAGTTCTGCAATTTCAAGAATCCTATAGGCCTCATTCATATGGATGCTTCAAATCATTTGGTTAATGCTGTAACCACTTATTACTTTTTCTAGGGCTGCATTAGTTTCTCTTAGAACTAATTCATGACAGACTAGAATGAGTAATCTTTCCTAAAACTGTCTTCGAATTGCAGAACCGCCACACGTATGAGAAGCCAGTCAAAATATACAACTAGTGCAAGAGCTGATGATCCATCAACATATTAGCTAAGAAGATAATCTTCAATGCCTTGATGGCATTATGTAATTGGATAGCATTGATAATGAATGGTGCCATATGAAGATACAAGGCTCACAATTAAGGTGTTCCTGTAGGTTTCCATTATTGGTTTGTAGGCTATATTTATTTCTATAATGTGGATGGCTGGTTGAGAGAGGCCTTCTTTTAGATGTAGCTGTGTTCTCGTCGTCGCTAATACCCCATGACTGAGTGGGGTACCCCTTGTGTAGGCTTCCTCGCATTTGGTGATTTCTGTATACAGCTCCAGTGTAATTTAGTATATATGAAGATTTTGACAGGGATGTACACTGGGTATAGTTGGTTGCAGTTGATATTTATTCTTTTGTCTTTCGTCTTTCTTCTTTCCCAACTTTATTTAACGTCCAGTTCAGGGATGAGTTTGTAAAATGGTCGTATTGAGTCCACAAGTCCTGGGGTTTAGGTTTATTATGTAAAACTGTTGGTGTCCAGCAGTTCAGATTTGCTATTTTAACACCTCGAGCTTAATTACGAAGTATTCATCTTTCAAGCAATCCTCTATTGTTTCTCCCTTTGTTTCTTTTTCTCAGTCTCTTTTATTGTTGCAGTAGCTAACTGTTATTTAGATGTTTTCTTATTCTGACTTCAAACGACTTAAATAATTCATTACGTAATGAAATGATAATACATGAGCTTAATGACTGCCACTTATATCGATGTAACTGTGTCAGTGTGAAGACAGTAGCTTATAGCAGCATTTCAATAATTTGATGGATGCTATAGGTTCTCTCATTGAGCTATTAAACGATAAAATGAGTACCAATAGGTCATGTCTAGTTTTAATCGAAATACATTTTGGTTATTCGATCAAACAGCCCATTTGAGCCTGACTGAAGTTCTATTAACTAGTAAATAACAAAAAAAAAAAAAGATTGGAAGGCATAAACCTGTTTAATGAACTCGGTAGGATATCAGACCATCCATGGTTTCAACAACTAACTTATTCAAACGTGTTAACAGCAGCAGATAAGCTCTAGCTTTTGGCCCTGAAACAAAACAAAACAAAACAACAGCAGAAAACAATTCAACACTTTGAAATATTAAGATAGAAGGTTTGTAACAAGAGTAATATTATACATATGAATTACCAATAAAAGCTTTGCATTTATATCAACCTTTGTGTCAGCATTATGTCACTTGACATCATCTTTTTTATATAAATTTATATTTAATTTTCTTTTCTGCCCATCCCTCAGTTTCGTGCTACATTAACTTGTTTGCCGGAGGAGTTAGTACAAATAGTTTGGATATGCAATATCGTTGTTGTGATGTCATGACAAAAGATTAATGAAAGAATTATACAAACTCGTTTATACTACTAAGCATAACATGATAAAAATGATTAAATATTATCACATTATCTGTTTTTATTTAGTATCTTTTGTGTGTGTGTGTGTATATATATATATATATCTTTTTAACTATGTTATGCCACGAGCATGAGGGCTCAGCCTAGTTGGCTGAGCACCTCCAAGTCTCACATCCCCACCTGGGTTCGAATCCGCCCTCCCCCCAGGTGGTGTGGAAAAAAGAACATATGTTGTAATCCCCCCTTCAAAAAAAAAAAAAAAAAAAACTATGTTATGCCACATTGAGTATTGTGAGTGAATTTGTATATTAGTTTGTACATATAGTGCTACTGTTAATAAAAAGGTATTAGCATTAGTAACCAAAACATTAACCGGAGGTATCAGATTTATAATTAAGTATGCAGGTGTACTTACTGCTTGATAACAGTGTCTGCATATTATAGAAAGAGAAAGGGCATCTAAATACCTAATTCTAAAGATGCAATTTCATCTTGGTGGAAGTAGTTAAAGCCCTTCATTTTTGCTTTTTGGCTCAAGCTTGAGTTGATCTTCTCAACAGCAACCAGAAGATCCTGCCAGTCCATGAAGCACATTGATCAAATCATAGAACCATAAGCAATAAAATCCCAAACAAGGCAACTCAATTGACAAGGATATGCTAACATATTTTAGAAAAATAGAACTTTAATAATGGAAAACTTCATGTTGTATCCGTAAACAAGGGCCTAATTCTTTGGCTGCCACCATACCCTATTTAGTACTTGAAGCCTGTCCTTTTCTGCTTCTTGCTCATTAAGGTATATGAGAAAATACCCGTACATAATATTTAACAGACACAATAACATAGCAAGGCAACAGAAGAGTGCTTTAGCCTGTGGGATGATGCTTTGAATGAGAATAAAATATTATTAGCATTCGTCTAATTAAGCCTCAAGGCATTTTTCTTTAATTTGAATCTGTAAAAAGGCAGAAGCCTCAGAAGCCATAAAAAACTAAGGTTGGGCATAAGCAAAGGCAACTTATGTATTTCTTTGTGGAAATCTAAATATTCTATAAATTATATAAACCATCTTTTCTTTTATGTCCAAACGATAGAGATTTACTGAGGTTTAAGTTTCCTGGAATGTTTCAAGACATACTCAAATCTTCCCATCTTATGTCTAAATGCAAAAGCAAAAACCATCCTTATACTACTGCACAGATGATTCACAATATTTTTTCTTTTGAAAATGCAGATACGAAAGCTGTTGCATCACAAGAAACATAAAGAACTTCATACCTCCCATGATGCTAGGCATTGCATGTCGGAAGGAAGCTTTTCATAGTCATCCTCTGATATTTTTATTATGGGTCCAGAAGCTTCAACTGACTTTTGATCATCTTCCAGTTCCCCTATTTTGACAAATAAAGTAATAAACAATTACTGTAGCCACTGAGCCTTGGTTTTGCATCGCAATGAAACTCTTTAATTGACTAGGTGTTTTCTACCTTCAATCTTTGCAGCGTGTTCATTTTGATTCTTCATGTCCAGTTTGTTCAAGTAAGACCTAAATTTGAAATAATTGAGTCAAGTGTTAAGAAAAAAGAGTTCAAAGAACCTTGTGCAACATAAACAACATTCAGAGTTCAAAACTTACTTCATTGATTCTTGGAAACCCAAATCTGGATCATCAATCGTACCATAATAATCTGTTGACAGAGAGACAAGAGAAGGTATTAATTTATCGAACATATCTGTAAATGTTGCAGTTGTAACCAATTAAAATTTGTCCTAATATAGTTCTTAAAACGACATGCTAGTCATAAGGAAGTTGTTACTAACCTTCAGATGCTAAAGTGGCAAGACAAACATCTGACAGCCCAAGTTTCTTTAAACTCAGTGATTCATCAAGTCTAATGCACGTCAAGAAAAGCAAAAATCCTTGCATTACATTAATGAAATTCGCTTGGAATTATGTGAAAATAGTCGCCAACTTGCAGAATTGAATGGAGCAGATACAATAGGGTCAAATATCCACTCCTATTCTGTTGGGTAAAAGTAAATTCAACTGAGTCTAATAAAACTTATCAGTTCAGTTTCTCAAATTCTTCTCATCATTTTGTTCCCAAAAATTTAATGGG
The DNA here is from genome assembly GCA_946807835.1 of Ailanthus altissimus. NCBI lineage: Eukaryota > Viridiplantae > Streptophyta > Magnoliopsida > Sapindales > Simaroubaceae > Ailanthus > Ailanthus altissimus. The sequence goes on from OX327709.1 coordinate 2,787,773, forward strand.
GGATTAGTTCAATTCACCGGGTAAACATACAAGGCTTAGCTCATCAACTTTTCATGCAACTACAATTAAGACATGAGAATGTATAACAAAAGATCAAACTCAAAGCCAATTCAAATTTATAAAGCAAGGATACAGAGGGTCCTCATCAAAGTTTTTCATGTAATGATTGCACCACGGAGGCCAGTGACTGTGCATCCAATCCATCCTTTGAGTCTGAGCTAACAAACGGCATTGATAAACCAGCACCCTCATCTTCATCATCAACCTCCAGTTCCTAAGCCCAATAACAAGAACATACGACCCAAAAAAAGAATAGTCAAGTCCAGTAATTTCAGTACACAATTTCTGCAGAATTACATTAATACGTGCTCTAGTGCCACATATTGAACAAAATACTCTTGCAACAAAAAGAAATTTAAGCCAATTCAATTCGCCAGCATCTAATTTATTAAAAAAAATCCCCTTTAAGCTCCTGCTATTAAGAATTAAATAATTTTTTTTAACTACTCTTTTCAGTCGTCATATGCAATAAAATTCTGTCAGTTTTATTCAGATTGCGATCCCAATTCTAAAATACAATTCTGTTTGGTTGCCGAGAAAACGAAATAAAACACAAGAAATTTGAAAATGCATAAAGCGCATTACATTCTCCAAAAAAAATTCAAAAGTGCAAAAATAAATAAAATAAAGAGAGAGAGAGTCAAAAATTATATACCGGGAATATAACCGAAGGACTTGAGACGATCCTGGAGCTGAAGAAGGTGGGTTTGGTTATTTTTGTAAACTTCATTACAGTGCCCCAACAACTCGTCAAACGACACCGTATGATACGACATCGAGTCCAGCAAATTCAAATCCGCGGTGACACTCGTCACGCGGCGGTTCAGGCGTTGTATGAAGGTCGATGACGCTGAACCCAGAGGGATCGAGCGGCGCTGGACCGATTGCTTTAGAGCCTCGCTGCTGGTTTCTTGATTGCAGAAATGGCCTAAGCTTTTGCTCAAATTCGATACGTGCCTGTCCATTTTTTTGTCAAATGATAGAAGCTCAAAAATCTTCTTCTCCTTTTGTTTTATTTTTTTTAAAAAAAAAATCCCTCTCTTGGGTATTATGGCGGAATGAAAAAGAAAATTACAATTCTAGCACTTTTTATTGAAAAGACTAAATCACCCCTAATTGGAATTTCATAACAGGCGGGAAGTCACCCCTACGTCTACAAATATTCAAGAAGAATAGGAAAGTGTTCTAAATGGCAATACGGCGATGGGACTGGTCGTTTCATGTCATTAGTCAGCACATCCAATAATTTTTTTTTACATATATATATATTTTTAAAAAATATTTAACTAAATAGGGGACATGATTTAATCATTGTACCAAAAAATAATATTATTAATCCTTTATTTTCAAATGTGCCTGTAGCTCAGTGGATAGAGCGTCTGTTTCCTAAGCAGAAAGTCGTAGGTTCGACCCCTACCTGGCGCGGGCATTATTTTCATGTTTTTTTTTAAAAAAAAAAATTATTACTATTTCTTTTAATGAGAAACAAAAAAAGCTTTAGATTGTCGAGATCACCGAAACGGTCTTTTAATTTCAGATTCAGAGACTTTTTAACTAGAATTCACAAGAAATTAATTATTACGAAGTTAACTCTTTGTATAATTCATGTGTTTGATAGCAATTTACAGGAACATTTTAACAAATGTAGCTTTTAAGATTACATTCAAGGGAAAGAAGATTTAACACAACTCTTCATGTTTATATGTACATGTCAAAGTCTTTTTCTCTCATGTCTTATATTGTGCATGTTAGTCTTCTGGCTTCTGTTTCAGGTGAGCTCCCCTTTAAGAGCACTGGCTGCCCTTTGAATGGCTCTCGCAACCCTCCATACCTCATGCTGAATTAACTTCTGCCCTTCCCTCTTGCTCAGTCCAGTTGCTTGGGAAATAGCATCCCCTATTCCCGGAAAGAAGCTCAGTTTGCTTTCATAGTCGCTAGATGGTCCATAAACCTACCAATTATTGTTACATGGTCACTGGAGTTTCGATGATCCAAATCTAGAAAACATGGCAAGCAACATATGTAAAGAAAAACTATCTTATGATATTTTCTTTTTTCTCACCCTCAAATAACCAACTGGAAAACTTGGAAAAACACTGTCCTTTATGGAAAAAAATCAAATGAAGAAATCAGTTCAAACACTATTCACCAAATATAGGAAGCTTTATTCAGACGTCAATTTAAGACAAAGTTTCCTTGATATTGTTTTGAAACAGAAATCCATAGTTTGTACTTCGAAATATCATCTCGCTGAATAAACTGGAAAGGAAAGCACTTACAAGATGTCTGAACCACTGCCTGCCTTGAAGCCCTTCTGCATCAAGGAAGCCTCTTTCAGCAAGCATCAGTCGATCATTCAAAGCTCGCATTTTCATAACCATAGCGTCACCTTCAACTTCTAGGTCTCTCAATCTCTGCAGTCAAACACAATGCATGCCCCAAAAGTTAGCTGAAGAATTGCAACCGAAAAGTGATTTATATTAAACAGGAAATTTAATCATCTTTATGAACCCATAACTTCCAGAGTTTTCCAATTTTCACCTTTGCTTCATCTTCCGTTGCTTTAGCTGCAGAGGTAAGTTCTTTAATTGCTGTGATTAAAGGATGTAAAGATATCCTCAGATCCAACAAATTGCGCAAGATATCTGCATGTTTCTGCCCACAAGGAATAATCTCTATAGTATTAAATTCATATATCCACTAAAGCAGTATCACGGATATAGGTTTAGAAAAAGAATTTAACGGTAAAGCAGTATCCACTACACTGTTAACTTAAAACTCAACAGACCTTTTTACATGTCGTTCTTTTTCTTTTCTACTCTTTATGACTTCAATGTTTATCTACCTCTTGTAAAAGGATGATTTTTTTTAAGCTTAAAACATCGTCTAAACCATGCAGCATATATGACCTTGAAGGGCATGGTGAAAGATTATAGGGACATGGCCAACTGAAACTACTGAAAATTAGGTAAAGCGACTGGCTAGATCCAAACTCAAATTCTGATTGATTTCTATTAAACAAACTACCAACTCTTAATTGAACTCCACTCAACTCAACAAAGACTTTACTTGAACATTAACCAAGTACCTATATATATCAGGGGAGGAAAGCAAAGAAGAAAATGGGAACCAGTCTTAACACAACTATGAGAAGACAAGATGCAAACCTGTAACTGATCTGCATATGAGAGGTAACTGAAAGGTAGAATTGAATCATCAGCCAAGTGAAGGGCTAGAAGTCCCCAAACTCCAGCAACTAAGCAACATAAAACAAACAAGAAATGGTAAATAACTGCTGAAGAAATTATTCAGTCCAAACTCTATTGATAAGTCGAGAAACAAAAAATTTCCCTTGGCTGCAGGGATGCAAAGAAAGCTAACCAGCCACATGCCGCTGAAACAATGGATCTGCCTGGTTTACCATCCAAGTGTATGAATCAAAAGCAGTGTGATAGACAGGAAAATCTGTTAAACACGAAGATACTTACATCAGCAACTCTACAGCGTCAGAAACTTTGTTTTGTTACTCAATAATGAGGATTGAAAACAAAAAATGGATATAATAAGAGCACCAGTTAACAAAATAATCATATGAGCTCCTATAAAATGCAAAATGTGGAATGAAGTGGCCGCCAACTCTAAACAAAACAACAAACAGTACAAACAGAAGACCTTTCGCTCCCTCTCTCGTCAGCCATAGGAAGAATAAAGAACTTGCAATTTTATGTTACAAACACAAAAGCGTGCCAGCTTTTAATACTACAGTAACTACACAATTTAATGCACATTGTTCACCCCCCAATTTGAAACAAAAATCTTCCATTAAAGATGTATGATATAGAGCTAAAACCTCTTCCATAGTATATATCAACAGAAGGGACCCCAGCATGTTGCACAAAAGCAGCAAAATCGGAATCCACTCCACTGAGTCTTTGGATCTGCAATTCCAAACAAGACAACCCTATCACATATACTTGATAAGTTTCAGACATCTTCAAGGAGACAACAGAAAAAGCAAAAAGTTTGACAGCAGCACATTAGCTAGTCCAGCAAACCCTAGGGGGGGTCCGTTTTTCTAATAGTAGTGAATAAGTAGGAAGTCAATATCAAAGACAATGCATATGATGCAAATTTGTATGCACGTGTAATCACATACAAGGTGGCCTTACATTGAAGACACTGTTTGGAGCTGCCCATTGCTCATACACAGTTCCACCATTCGAGTCGGGGTCTTTAACCTGAAATTTACATGACTGTTAACTGATTTAAAGGCAAGGTGTAAAGCCAGCTCACCATTTAAGAGACTGATCAAAACATTTTGAAATTTTATAGTAATTTTTTCCTTCCTCACTTAATTTACCATTTTTGTGACCTCAATAAGAACATTATCTAGCTGTGGTGTTGCACCAGCAAAGAATCCTGGCCCTTGAACCGCACAATCTACATTAAGGTAGGCCACAGCTTTGGCACCCAAATTCACAAGGTTTTCTTCAACCCACTCGGTGGATCCAACCTGAAAGCACAAGATACCAATAAACGTCATTCAGAAAGCTCAATGCACAACAGTATTCCATTAAATATTTATTGTTTGACTCAATAACTACCAAAAACTAAATAGACATTTGAATGCACAAAGGAAGGATCTCTCGTTAGGCAAAAACTGTTTATTGCTTGCATAAAGAGAAATTAAGAAGAATGAGATCCCATGACTCCCTCTCTTTCCTCAGCACATAAAAAGATGATATATTTGTCCTTCACAACAATTATAGTTATGTGTTGGTGACCAATGAACTGCACCACCATTGGGATCAGGGCAGTGGATAAGTACAATATAAAAATTGCTTAAAGGATATCTATTTATATTGAATGATGAAAGCGATCCCCAAAGTGAAAACACTGAATGCCAATATTTTAGCTATTAGAACAACTGAAAATGGCTGCAAGGCAGCAAGGATCAAGCTAAACATTATATATAGATGTAATTTCCCCTAAACCTGTAACATCACTGTCAAATATGAATGTTCCTATGCATCCTTGTTCTGAACAAGTACTACACATATATTGTGACAGCTTCCTTGGATGCATTAGGCACACATTAAAACACCTTAACATGCTGCTTTCAGAATCGAGTAGTACCTACCATCCCAAATTCTTCTGCATCCCAGCTGCAGAAAATAATTGTTCTTCGAGGGGTCCACCCGAAGCGCATCAAAAGAGCATATCGTCGGGCAATATCAAGTAAGGCGGCTGTCCCACTGTTGGGGTCAACAGCTCCATATGTCCATGCATCTCTATGGTTGCCAAGGAGCACATAACGGTCAGGCTCTTCCAACCCTCTTATGACTGCAAAAATATTATGAATTGTTGCCACCTTTTTCTTCCCCTGGAAGAACAGAAATGGAATTTTTTTTCTAAAACATGAAATATACGGGGAATTTGGAAAGAGTTTTCCAAAAGAACTAGCTATTAAAACCTTTTTTGACTTTTTCCTTCTCCCAAACTATCAATAACAGACAAAGACAAACAGAAAACAATATAAAGAAATGCAGTTTGAAGCCAAGTAATCACTTCTTACAAAAGTTATAAAGATGAAATAACCAAAAATCTGACCCCACAATTTGATTCTATTGTTCAATCCTAAGAACCTCTCCAATACAGTTCCCTAATTTATCATTCTTGAGTAAGAGCTCCTGAATCTACTAGACCACACATCCACAAAAAAGGAAAAAAATAAAAAAAGCCGGCATGGCATAATCAAGTCCCACAACATGACAAACCAATGTTCAAACTAACTCCAGAGAGCTTCACGTGTTTCCTCATATGCTTCAATCAATTTCTAAGGAACATTCCATATTAATTATCATCTTCTAACATTTAATACTGTTAGAATTTACGAGGCTTGATGACCCACTTGTCCACATTGGAGAATCTGATCCCAAATAGAACACTTTCAATTATCCAAACAATTGAATGACTCAATATATAGAGATATCCAAAATTGGAAGCAACTTTTCCAATCATTTACAAATTCTTTGTTTCTTTCTCAATATATTTGTAGCAAAGTTCCTCACAATTCAATTCACACACAACCTAAGCAAGTCCAAATTCGACCAATTACTAAAATTATACCAAACAGGTTCATCAAACAATAAAGACCAAACTCACAACATAACCACTTCCCAACAACAACATTTGCATCAAATCAATGGAACCAACCTGGTAAGTCAAATTGACCATAGTCGGTCCTGGGCCGACCCGCGCACCATTGACCCGACCCGGGTCACTCCAAAACTGTGGCACATAGCCACCACCAAGAGACCCCAAAATGACCTGAGCATTCTCAAAAGACAAGGGCAAAGATGGAATTTTGGGAAATCTCTTCAAGACTTCATTGTCTTCCAAATCTAAACTCTCCCCATCTTCAACCCCCGCCCACCCTGGGCTCAGTGGGTCCCCCACTCCCCTCATAACTGTCCCTCTCTCCACCCCACCACCCCTTAACCTATCCCACTCGGCGTACAATAGCACTCCCAGCGCGCCTCTAGCCTCAGCTAAAAATACCACAGCACTTCTCGATAAAGAATTCCCCTTTCTCGCTATGACTACACACCCACTAACGTTCACCCCCACCGCCTCCAGCGCACGATAGTCCTCTTCCCTCCCGTAGTTCACGAACACAGCCTTAGCGTACACCGACCCAGATGGGGAATATGCATGATAAGGCTGAACAACGTCCAAGTTCGCATTTTGATCGACACCCTTTTCGTTTAACGGTAAGTTCACCACAGTGCCGTTGCTAAAATGCGCCAAGACCGAAGCGTGCGCAGGATAAGACAAGAGGGTGTTGTAACTAACAGTGTGAGTTTCGAAGTTGAGATGTTCAAAGTGGGACTTAACGTAGTGGATTGTGTCCAACGAAGGCTTTGTTCCGGCGAGGTGAGGGTGCCGTGTGAGGTCGCGGAGGTAGGAGGCGACGGTGTAGTTGGAGGAGAGGGAGAGGAAAGTATTTTGGAAGTGGAGGGCAGTTTGGGAATTTCGAGGTGGGGGTGTAGGGGAAGAAGGGCGGAGGTGATGCAGAGTATAGAAGCCCAGAATGCAGAGGAGAAGGAAGAAGACAATGGTTACGAAAGGCAGGGGTGGTTTTGATGATGATGATGATGCGGTGGTGAGTTTAATAGAAGGTTGGGACATATTTAGAGAGAGAAAGCGATTTGTTTGCAGTTGTTAGTCGAGGTTTTAGAGAGAGAAAGAGTTTAGGGCTTGTTTCTGTTGATGGGTTTTGGAGGAGTGAGTTACAGAGAAAAGGAGAAAGGGGAGAGAGATAGAGAAGTTGGTGGCAGAAGAACAGGGTGGTGGTGACTGAACTGGTGCAAGAAGTAAGAACTAAGAGTTTCAGTGGGAGTTAATTATTGGGTTGTGTTTGTAACTCTTTATAAGTTACAAGGGATTTTATCATTGAGATCCCTATATATTTGTATTTTAATTAAACTAAATATATGATGTTTGTTTTATTAAATAAATATTTTTCTCTTTTGAGAGTTATGGAAGTTACCTTCATCAATTTTATTTTTCTTTATATTTACCTTAATAACTGTAGGGACAAAAATAAAAATTTAAAAACCACAATTTTCACACATATGCATATATTTATATTAAAATTTTAATAAATAAATGTCATAATATGACTAAATGATTATATTAACTCTATGCATTAAAATTTTTTAAACTCTTAAATATTAATAAAATTAAGTTATATCTTAAAGTTATTAACGAAAATACCCATATATAAAATCTTAGTGAATTGTACACATATAAGATATTAATAAAGTAAGTATTGACAATTTGGCTAGTATTCAGCATCATTCATATCAAAGTAATGGGTTATAGTTTTTCTATTTATATAGAAATTAGATTAGTCTCTCATTAACATAGAGGGAGGTCAATTTTTTTTAAAAAAAAAACTATATAGAAAGTAGTTTAATTTCCTATAATTAGAGTGCAGAATTATAAATTGTGTCATAAGAAAAAAATATAACAAAAAGAGTATAATCTTATTATAGTAATTAGTAAATAGATATAGTGTACCACCATTCAAAATAAATAACTTATGTTTTAATGCCTCACAAAAAAATAAAGAAGGTTTAAGTACCTTTCTTAATAATTCTTTTTTTTTCTTCTAAAAAGAACACTCATTCGCTCAAGAAAAAAAAAGAGTATTAATATTTTTTTAATCAAAATAATTTAAAGAGTATATTCCTTTTGCTTTGATATAAAAGCGATTCTAATATATTTTTTTGTCATTCGTATATATAATAATGTTATTTTCTATCATTGAAAAGGTCTAGAATTTATACATTTAAAAAAAAATAATGTTTCAAATAAATTATATAAAGTTTAAGTACCTTTCAAAATAATAATAATAATTATCCATTTAACCTTTAAAATGAGTATAAATAATGTGATGGTGCAATTCAAAGCATTTGGCTACTATAAAATAGTAGTACTTATACAAATTTAAATGTTAAAAATTTATAAGTCTCGTGACATGTTGAGGAGACAAAAAAAAGAAGCTTTGGAGTCAAGATGGGTAAATTCATTATTTTCTTTTCTTTTTTTTAGAAAGTATAATTTATTGCTCAACCAAAGCTTTGAGGAGAAATCTCCTAAAAGATTATTGAGAGATGAGTAATTCATTCTTATTAGATAATAAATTATTAAAGAATTAAAAAAATATTAACGAATCAAATATGATTCACAAATTAAGAAAAATATAAAAAAAAAAAACTCTTATGCATGATGGAAATGATTAATAAAAAAATCGAGGTGTTAGTGTCACGTTTTAAATTTAAATAAAATTAAAAAAATTTAAATTTATATAAATTAGTATGCAACATTATATAATATTAATTTGAAAATTCAAACGATTCCTATGTTAATAAATTTAAATTTTGAAAAATAGAAAACGTTATTATTTTTCATATAAATTTATAGTACAATATGCTACAAAATAAAATAAAAACAATGATGGCTTCGCTAATAATGGTGCTAGCAAAAAAAAATTCGAGGCTTAAATTAACTCTAAAAAATAATAAAAAATAAAAGTGAAAGAGAAAGAATTCAAAGCCTCTCCTTCTGAAGCCTCCCTTTATATAGTAATTGTAGTACATTTTTTTAAGAAGGTCATAAATGTAATTTACTCATGATTTAATAATTTCCTAATTTATGAATTCAAAATTATCCCTCATCAATGCTATGATTGTCTTATTAATTCCTTTAATTAAAGTGCCATGATTGCTTTTAGGTTTAATTGCCTTAATTTCAAGCATTATGATGGTTGACCCGAAATTTAAAGAAATATATAAGAAATTATTTTTAAAAAAAAATTAACAACAAGCGTATTAGCTCATAAGTTAAAATTAGTATCAAATGACTCTCATAAGTTAAACATCCAACTTGTAATTAATTTTTTAATACTGGCATTATATTTTAAGAACTGTTTTATTTTTTTTTTCTTCTTTTAATACTGGCATTATGATTTAAGAACTATTTAAATCATGTGTATACTAAAAATTTATTGAATATACATTTTAGTGGAAGAAGCTTAAAGTAAAATTATCCTTTAAAATAAAAATTAGTATTTTGACAGAAGAAGTTTAACTGAAATTAATGTAAAAATATATATTTTTAATATATATATATAGTAAAGGTTAAAATTATAAAAGTTTAAGTTAATTAAAAGTCAAATAATCAACTATTCCATTGATCTAAGTATTAGTGCCACCACTTTCAAAGGGTTCGAGTTTTCCTATTTTCATGGTGCTTCAATTTAAAGTATTTTCAAAATTAAGCCACTCAGTAATCTTAAAATTTTTTTTGAAAAAATTATTTTTCATAATTTAATTTATTCAATGATTTATTTTTAACGTTAAGACGCTTGCATAATTAAAATTTAACTCTATAATATTTTAAATTTGATATTTTAACCTCCTCATCTATTTAAAATTTAGTTTCGCTCCTCCAACAATATTCCATTGCACAATAAATAATTAGAGTCATTGATTAAAAAAAAAGAAATTAGTTAGAAATTAAAATCATTCAAACAAATGAAATATTTAATCAATTTCAAACTCACACGTAATAGAAACAAATAATTCATCTATGAATTTGGTGAGAATTTTTTAAAAGAAATTAAAACAAAATCTATTCTCGTTCAAAACATCTAGAAAAATTCAAACTCATAAATTTCTATGTTATTCGGATAACACAATTTCTTTTCGCTTTTTTTTTTTTTGTTGATATTTTGCTCTTACATATACTACATGTATAATTCAATTAAGGCAATGCAATATAATACATCAAATGCATATAAAAAAAAATGTAATTTGCTAACTATTTTATTGGCCCAATAATTTAACGCTAACACTTATAAAATTAAGGTGTTAGATTCGAGTCAAACTGATATCACTTTATTAAAAAAATTGATTTGTAATAAATATAAATATTCTGAATACAAGTATGAGTATAAAAAGGATATAATAATTTGATAAACATTGTAGTATAAGTATTGTGAATTTATACATCTAAAGTTAAATTATTGGTTTCGAGTTCGATCCGTCTCATTCTATTAAGAGAGTTAATTTGTAACGAGTAAAAATATTGTCAATGCAAGTATGAATTTAATAATTTAATAAATATTATAATATAAATATTTAAATTTAAGTATTGATACGGATAATTGTAATAAACATAAAATTTCACCTGAAATTATATTCTTGTAGAAAATGGATATAAAGTGAAGATTCATGTTAAAAGGAAGAATAAGAGTGTGCACGGTGGTAGGCACCAAAAGGTGAGTGCCATTTTATAAATGTCACAAATTTATTCTCATCTTAAGCAGTCCAGTGCCCACATGAATATCTTTTGTTTCATTGTCATCATATCTTTACATAAAGTGTCATATCTTTTTATATAAAATGCTAAAATATAAAATATTTAAAAAAAAAAAATACACTAAGAATACCCAACTTGTGGTCATAAATGAACACACAAAAAAGTTTAAAGTTAAAAATTTTAAATAAATAAAATAAAAAGAGTTGCCTCTCAAGTGCAATGGCTTTGTTGAGGAAAATGACAATAAACTTTTTTATTATTTATTTATTTATTTAAAAAGGAAGTTGTTTAAATGATTATCGTGACACAAGAATGAGAATCTATGTCTTGTTCTGCTTCCTCTTTCACTTTTATTATGCAATCTTTTTTTATATAAAGAAAAAATCTTTGCAAAAAGCAGTATCATTCTATCATTCTCGGTTTAGTGGGGAGAGCATTATAAGTACTAGCAAATAATTCAAATCATATAAGAGGTGCTTTTTAATGTGGGAACTTTTTTTTTTTTTTTGGGAGGGGCGGAAGATTGCTTTGTGCCTTTGTCACAAACAAAATTTGAAGGTATAATTACTGTGCTCTATTTTTTTCTTTAAAAAAAACATCATTCTTAACATTGAAATTTTTTCATAGAGATCTTTTCGATATTTGTTTTAATAGATCTTGAATTTCTCTTATGATACAATTTGTGGGTACTTACGAAAATATTAAAAGTAAATTTCACTCATAAAAGTCTACTGTTAGAAAACTATAATTGAGATATGAGTATTTTAAATTGGTTGAAAGGCATTATATATATTATTAAGAATATAAATAAAGTCTCGTATTAAATATAAATAAGAAAGATTATAAATATATAGAGTATAAACAATATTTTTATTAATATGAGACTTTTTAAGATAAAGCTTAATAGCAAATTTACGAGGATCTAGGTCTAATACTATACCAATATAAAAATATATGTAGTTCCTTGATCCCTATACATGGTATTAAAGTCATGCCTCAGAATTAGCCATAAAAAGAAAACTCTCGATACCAAACAAAGGTGGTGAGTTATAGTTAGCTTGTGATGGGTTTCGTAGTTGAGCTCTATTGAACATGCGATGTGCTCTGGTGCTTCACGTAATACATGTCTCCACCAACGCAGTGATGATGAGTTAACTTGGATAGAGTGAGCTCTCAAGATAGGCGGTACTCTGATACTTCACATAAGGTGTTTTCATCAACGCAATGAAAATGAGTAGTAAACTTAATGAAGGTGTTACTAATGAGGAAGATAGATGGATGAGTGATCGTTTGAAGGAAAGCTCAAACCACGAGGAATGTGCAATCCTTTGTTCAATGAGAAAATTGTTAAGAATACAAATAAAGTCTCATATTGATTACAAATAGAGAAGATCATGAGTATATATAGGTTATAAACAATATCTTCATTGATATAAGGCTTTTTAAGGTAAAGCCCAAGAGCAAATCTATAAGGTCTAGGTTTAAAGTAGACAATACCTTACCAATATAAATATGTGTATGATTCATTGATCCCTACATACATATATATATGTATGTGTGTGTATGTGTATGTATATATATATCTAAACATATAGTAATGTTACACTTATAAATTTACAATACAAATTTTATATCTCAACTAACTTTATATTGATGTATCCATTATTGATTAGTGTTGTATAACTACTACATTAATAGAATTAAAAAGGTCAACAACTACTTGACAATTGATAATAATTAATTAGTGACATATCAATTTAAATATAAATTTTATAAACTTAGTACTACCTAAATAGATATAAGGTGTGTTGGCTTAAAAAACCTTAAATATTTTGATTCCAACTAATAGAGAAAAATAATGACTCTGGACAAAGGAAATTTTTTTGAAGACAATAAGAACAATATGACTCAAGGAAGACATTTAAATAAAATAGAAGAAAATTATTAGAATTTGGTAATTCAAATTATATTTGAGTATGGTTTTGAGTTGAAGACCAATGAGAAGTCCGCGTGAGATCGAAAATACGTTGAACATATAAGAAAGATTCGAAAACGGAGAGTTGAAAGCAAGGAGAAGTGCAGAGCACGAGAGGAAGACTTCTTTATTCCTAAGTGCCGCTGCAGTGCCACGGTGCTAGCCGCGGTGCTACGATGCCAAGTTTTAGGAAAGTCTAATTTTAAGTTTTCTTGATTAGTTTAAGTCGGTTTTAATTTTTCTAAATACATGTACTCATATTCCAACTAGAAATATGGTTTCTATGGATGTTTTGAAGCTATATAAATCTTTGTAAATTCATTAGATTATTATGCATCAACAAGAGAGAGAATAGAAAGTTAAATGAGCACTTGAGTATTGAGTGCACAATAAAGTACCATATAGGGAGCGCTTGAGTGTTGAGTGCACAAGAGAGTGCTAATAGACCATTTATGGAGCTTTGGCTATTTGGTATTCCTTGTAATCTCTTATGATATATATTTGTAATTTGAAACTTTTTTGTGAACTGAGTAATAAAAGAAGATAGTATCCCGTGATTTACCATGGACGTAGGCATTTATTATTGAACTATATTTTAATTTTTTGTGCTTCTATGTGATTATTGTCTCTATTTTACTTTATGTGATTTTTATTCTTATTTTACTTGTAAGCAAAGTCTTCCACTTGTTCTTAGAGTTTTAGAGTGTTAAACTACCAACAAAGTGGTGCTAGGGTGCGTAAATTCCAAACAAAAATCTTGAAAATTTACTAGTATTGCAAGAGATTTGTTAGAAATTGGAGATTCAACAATTTTGTATGGGTAAAAATTGATATGAGTACCAAAAAGAGAGTCATTATGAAGTCAAGTACGCATTGGGTGTACAAAGGAGGAGTAAAATAGAAAGCAAAAAAAAAAAGTACTGTTCATGGCGAGCATTGTTCGCGCACAATGGATATTGTTTATGGATTTTGTTCACGTGCAACAATTACTATTCATGTAGCAACTTTTGGGTATTTCTTATTTTGACTCAATTGACTTCTTTAAGTAGGATTAGTACTCTTACACAAGAAAGTACACTTATTTCAACAAGGTTTAGGGTTTAGAGGGGTGTTTTTCTCATTATATAAACCCTTCAAAACACAAGAGAAAGCCAATCATCTAAAGTTTCAAAATATAAACCATAAGAAAGAATAGATGAGTCAGATAGACACTAAGTGGTGTGTGCGATAGGGTGGAACCGTTGTATAAGTAAAAATTGTTCTATGTAAACAAAAAGACATCATATATCATTTTGGTTAGAGGCTCGGGCTATTCTTGTATTCCTTGTAAAATTCTCTTATGAAGAGATACTAAGAGATCTTGAAGAGGTCATAGTGGTCTAGAAAGATACTTAAAGATTTTTATGGGAGATATTAAGTGATTTTGTAAGATTATTGATATTGTAAGAAGATACTTAATAATCTATATCAATAAAAGAAGCTAAATCATGGATCTCTCGTAGACATAAATATTTTTGGGCCAAACTACGTATATCTTATATCTTGTTGTTGCTTTATTTTCTTTATCTTTATTGGTGTATTGATTTTATGTGTTCTTACTTATTTTGTGAGTTATATCTTTTGTTGTGCATAAAGTAGAAAAAAGTATAAAGGTTGTGACTTAATTGATGCCAAATGGGATTCAAATTGAAGAATATAGTTTGATACTGCAACAACCTGGTATCAAAGCATGGGTTGAAGACCAAATTGTAGAGTATAGGCTGCAGAGCCAGATTACAGAGCAAATATTGTCAACCATAGGGACTTACAAATATAATGGAAGAATGATGAAGAAGATAGTTATCTGAAAAAGGAAAAAATGATAACTTTACTAGGGAGTTTATTGGGGTAAAGATTGTTGGCGTTGTGTGCATGTGCGCCGTACATCAGTGAATGTGTACATTTTAAACAATTTAAAAAATAACATGCCATACATGCTACGTAGTGTAATTATAAATATATACACATCACAATCTTATTACTTTAATAAGATTAGGAGACTTATCTTTGAAGCGTACTTTAAATAATTTTAGTTTGAAATTTAGTGGGCTTCCTCAAATTATAATGGTAGGTTTCTTTTTTCGAAAGAATTATTGAAACAACTTTTACTTCTAAATTAATCTCTTAGCCCTTTAAATTTTATACTCACTATTTTCTTCTTCATTTTTTTACTCGGCCATTTTGATCTATTTATAGGCAATTATTGCCTAACTATCATCCAATAAAAATGGCTTAATTACCACTTAGTGAAACATGACTAAACAATCTAATTGCTTAAACAAATTTAGTTGAATTCATTGGTAAAATATTAAAGTAATTGGTGGCTAGATATGTTGATATGTTGCCACATAATTGATGAAGATTGAATCAAATTCAATCTCATTCTATTGAATTTATGCCACATTTTTCCTTTTGAATTGAAATAAATTCAATTCAATTATTTTTGTTAATAGCCAATTAAAAAATAACAAATGACAAAAATTTAAATTATTGTCACGTTTATAAATATTAAATTAAATTCAATCTTTGCTTCAATTGCTTTTGATGAATAAAAATCATACAAATAACTATTGTAATTTATTTTAACCAATTAAATTTAAAAAAATATATAACCAATAGCATTATAACATATGACAATGAATTGATAAACTAAAGAATCAAATTTAAAATATATTATGAAATAATAATTGTTTTATAACTTTATTTACCAATATCTAATTTAATAGCAATACAAATTATTAGAATAATTTGAGACATATTTTAAGTAGATAAAAATGTTAAATCTCACTTGGCACATTTTAAGTTTAACACTTAAAAATTAGCTATTCTCCAAGAGACTTTGAAATAAATAAATGACTAATTGATTTAATTTAAATAAAATAATAATTATTTCATTTAAATGGTAACTATATCCACCAATGCCTAATTTAGTACCTATGCAAATTATTGACACAATTTAATATATACACTAGGTAAATAAAAGTGTCAAGTCTCATCTGCCACAATTTTAGATTTAACACTTAAACCTTAATTACTCTCCGAAAAACCCTGAAGTAAATTCAAAATTTTCAAAAACTTTTCAAATCAAATAATTCGATCTGATGCACTACTCACGTGCTCAACAAGTACACTTCATATAGTGATACTCCATAGGTTCACACCCATTTTGTCTCACGAAATATTTTCATAAATCCATAACCAATGTCCCCCCCTCCTACACGTTATGGATAATACAAAATGACGAGTTAAACAATACAAGTTGAGGTTAATCCATATTCGTACAATCCCTCGATTATTAATATCCTAAAATAATGGAGACATAAATCAACACCGTCAAATCCTCTATTACTCAACTATAAACTTATCTCTTTTATTTGTATTCCAATAAACAATATTCATAAACTCTTTTGCGATATTGTTTATATTACAATAAACTCTTTTCTGGCTTTAATGCTTATGGTCATAAGACTTCCTAGGATACAACTTTAGAGCATTTGGATATTTAACTCACCTATATAAGCTGACGGATCCCATATCTACACACATCAGACTCTACAAGCATCGGATCATACCTATTGACATGCAGCAATCAGACTATGAAAGATTTCTGACATGTGTGAAACCTAAGTATGGTGGATCACTTATAAGCCCACTGTGGTACTCAGGTCAAGGGACTACGAATACTACTCAACTCGAAAAGATCCTTCACTGACGAAATTATAGGATATCTATTAGAGGTATTCATTAAGTCTTGTTCAATATCCAGTTCTTACTGAATACCTGTATATCTATACGAGCTTCCACTAAGCTTATAATCTACTAAAATTAACCATATGGACTAGGGGTGGGCATTATTTCGGAACCCAACCCGTCCCAAAATATTTGGTGGGGACGGGAACGGGAATGGGTTTGGGACTCGGTTGGGACAGAATTTTCTGTCCCAAACGGGACAGGTCAGGTTCAAAAATTTTTTGAACCCGAACAGGAATTCCCGTCCTGAACTTGAACCGTCCCAAACCCGTCCTGATCCCGACCTGAATCATTTCAAACTATCTTGAATTGTCCTGAACCTGTTCTGAACCCTATCCGAACCGTCCTGAATTATCTCGAACCGTCCTGAATTGTCCCAAACCCATCATAAATCATCCCGAACCCGACCCGAACTGTCCCGAATCTTCCCGACCCGTCCCAAACCCGAATCAAAATTACGTCATTTCAAAACAATTTTTTTAAATAAAAAAATCGAGATTTCCCGACCTGACCTGACCCGACCCATCTCGACCTGAAATGTATCCCAATCGGGACACATTTCAGAGTCTCGATCGGGTTCAGGTAGGGGTAAAAAATTCTTGAATCCGAAATTGCTCACCCCTAATATGGACAATCCAGATATAGATATACAGTGATCTATATAAATCGGTTCCACTCGATAAACCCTGCTTCTGTGAAAATAGATTAGAAACTTATAATTCGAGAATATACTTACAAAATGACATTTCCTAGCAATGCTTGCAACTATGTCATTGTTAGTATATACTCAGGTCTTTGTCATATTTCAAACAAAGTTTTAACTACTTGATCTGAACTCGTTCAGATCAATATAATGTCCAAAAATTTTCAAGCATCTTACCTTAATAAAAAAAAATAATTAGCAATTTAATGAAATATTTATTTATTGCATAAATATGAAATGACAATATTCATATAAAATTGAGATGGCATATGAGCACAAATTTCAACAAAGATCACTCTTAAAGAGACTACCAAGAAGATAACGTCATCTAAATCCTAGAAAGAAGAATAATT
Source organism: Ailanthus altissimus (assembly GCA_946807835.1). NCBI lineage: Eukaryota > Viridiplantae > Streptophyta > Magnoliopsida > Sapindales > Simaroubaceae > Ailanthus > Ailanthus altissimus. The sequence continues at coordinate 2,805,543 of OX327709.1, forward strand.
TAGATTAGACACAAAATAAAGATAACAAAAGAAGAATAATCAAGATTAAATAGAAGATCCAAAAAAGTGTCTAGGACACTTAAATGGATAGTCCAGAGAAACAAGATAGAAGGAAGGTAGATTTGCAAGTCTATTGGATGACTAGGCAAAGACCTTGATTGCATGAGAGCTTCTAGAGGAATAAGTGTCTGATGGGTGAACTATTTTGGTTTGAGGTAGTGTTTCCATATGAGTAATGGAGAATCGTTATTTACCAGTTGTAGAGATATGATTTTTGGTAAGTCATAGGAGATTGGTAGAATAAAATTAAGATTATATAATAGAAAAGACAAGGGATGAATTAGGTATGAGATTTTATTCCTCATCTCATAAAAACCTAATGGACTCGGGACTGCTAGAACAAAATAATGATATTCATGAAAGATAAAATATTGAATACTGAAAGGGGATGCAAAAGGATAGAGGGGTGAGAAGTACAGAGAAAGGCTATGTGCTTGAAGAAAAGTGCTTATATAGGATCAACATAGGGTTGTTGATTTGAAATCAACTATAAAATAGCTTTTGAATTATCTCACATCGTGACAGAGGTCGAAAGAGACTATGTGAGAAGAGTAATAATTGCAAGAATAGTGTTTCAACCATTAAAGGATTGTGGTCAAGGACATGTGAGATTGCAACATTGGGACTGCTCTAGACATTAGTATTTAGGAATCTTTGGAAACCGTAGTCATAAGAGTATCAGTTTAAGTCTGGGACTTAACTTAGAGACAATGATAGTGAGCATTGGTCAAGGATGGGTGACGTTGATTAGCTTTATGGAGAAGGATTTTGAATCAATGAAAAGTTTTATTGGAAATTAGTGATTCAATAATCTTGTATAGGCAATAATTGAGATGAATACCAAGAAGAGAGTTATTATGAAGTCAAGTACGCATTAGGTGTACAAAAGAGGAGTAAAACAGAAAGCCAGAAGAATGAAAGCTGTTCACACTTGGTGGATACTATTTATAGGTACTGTTCATACAATAATTTATGGGTATTTCTTGTTTTGGGTCAATTGATTTCTTTAAATGGAATTGGTACTCATACAAGAAAGGACTCTTATTCCAACAAGGTTTAAGATTTCTATGGGTATTTTACTCATTATATAAACCTTTCAAAATACAAGAGAAAGTCAAGCATCTAAGGTTTCAAGATGTAAACCATAAAAGAATCAAATGAGCCAGGTAGACACTAAGTGTTGTATATGCTAGGGTGGAACTATTGTATGGGTGAAAATTATTCTGTTTGAACAAAGAGACACCATAAATTTTTTTGGTTAGAGGCTCTGACTATTATTATATTCCTTATAAAATTCTTTTATAAGGACATATTAAGAGGTCTTGAAGAGGTCATAGTGGTATAAGAAAATACTTAAAGGTCTCTATGGAAGATACTAAATGGTATTATAAGATCATCAATGATGTAAGAAGATAGTTAATGATCTATATCAATAAAAAAAGTTGGATCATAGATTTCTTGTAGACGTAGGCATTTTTGGACCGAACCACGTATATCTTGTGTTTTGTTGTTGATTTTTTTTTAAATTTTTATAGATGTGTTGATCTTATGTGTTTTTACTTATTTTGTGAGTTATGTCTGTTAGTGTCGATTAAAATCGGGTGTATACATATGATATTTGTATCCATTATACATATATACGCATCACATAATATATATATATATATATACGCAATCTATGCATCTCATATGTAAACATACGCAACAGAAGCTGAAAATCTAATTTCCTAAACAGCGAACACAATAAATTTTACATTTCATTACATTAATAAAATTAAACATATATTAATCGCATTAATAGCAAATTGAGAATAATAACCTTGCAAGCTTTTAGAATGGTATAAGTTAGAGTACCGCTCAAAATAAACCTGTTAGTTTTAGAACTCAACGGGGTGAACTTGAGTCACTAAAATAGCAGTTTTAATTTCAACACTAATTTAACATTTAAACTCCAAAATTAACACTTAACCTTCAATTTAATACTTAAACTATTTTTAAGTAATGAATTTATTTTTAATTAATTCAACTTTTGAACTTATAAAAATAAAACTCAGAAGCTTAAATGGTGGCCATTTGAATCGGTTAAGAAGATGAATATTATTACAAGAGTTTTATTGTTTTTAACACTTAAAGCAAACCCAAACAAAAAACTACTCATATTTCTATCTTTATAGCCGGCCACCTAATCAAATTCATCAAAATGAATTCTTGAGTTCATTTTCTTTAAGACAACTATTGCTAAATTTGAAAAAGAATTCTTATCACTACTCCAAGCAAAATGGCCGGCCACCCACCTAAAATTACATCATCTTTTTTTTTTTTAAATTTTACTTTATATAGCCTTTAATATAATAAATAATTAATAAAGTAATTAACGATTAACTCTTAATCATGATTAATTTTTTAATAACTTAACAATTAAGTTATAAAATATCTAAGGCTTTAATTTAATCTTAGTTAATAAATTAACCTAGCTTAGATTAACTTAAATTAGTTAGATATTTTGATTAACTTGACTCTAGTTAAGTATTAATTTAGGTTAGATTAAAATTTATTTAACCATTAAATAAACCAAAATATCTAATTAACTTAATTTAATGGTTAACATTTGATTATAGTTAAGTTAGTTATTTATTTAACAAATAAATAATTAATTATTTAATAATTAAATAATTAATTAAGTAAAATTACCCTTAAACCTTTACTTGTTATCAAGTTAACTCAAAGTGAGTTACACTTAACCACATACTTGAGTAAACTTAATATAAAGTTTACTATGCGCCACATGTTAACATTTAATTGGTGAACAATAATTGTTAACTAATTAATGTATGTCACACGCATCATGAGAGGTCCTAAAATAAATATTCGGCTTTGTTGAAAATTACTAGACTGAACAATTCAATATAATATACTGCCTCAATGCACAACGAGTATACTTTATATTACGAGACTCTCTAAATCCATACTCGATTTGTCAAATAGAACTATTCCATAAGTTTATGAGTGATGCCCTACGCACATGTTCGGATATTACAAATCAGTGCGTTGAACCATACAAACTGAGGTCAAAGCGCATATATATAATCATTTCGTTACCTATATCCTAGAAGAGTATAGATATAGATTAGCACCATCAAAGAAGAGTATGAATATAGATCAGCACCATCAAAGAAGAGTATGGATATAGATCAACACCACCAAATTCTTATATGCTTATCTATGAATATATCTCTAGATTTATATTTCAAAAAATAATATCCGCAAACTCCTTTACGATATTATTTAATCCTATGAAAAACTCTTTTCTGGAGTTTCTGCATTTGACCAAAAGACTTCCTGAAATACAATTCATGGAGTATCAGAATATACAACCTACCTATGTAAGCTGATAGATTCTATATCTACGCACACTGGACTCTATGAGCATCTGACCATACCCAACAACATGTAGCGGTCAGACCATGAAATGTCATTGACATCCGCAAAACTAAAGTATGGTGGATCACTCACAAGCCCACTGTGGCGCTCAAGTCAAAGGACCATGAATACTACTCACCATTGACGACTTCATAGGATGTCTATTGACGTCCTCATGGGTCTGTTCAGTATCCAATCTTAACTAAATATCCAAATGCCTATACGAGCTCCAAGCTCATGGTTAGTTAAGAACAACTATTTGTACTCTACAGATATAGATAGACACTGATCTATATTAAAAAATGATTCACCGATAGACTCACATCGGTGAAAATAAATTAGGAATATAGTATTTGAGTACATGCATAATGATATTTTCTAACTCCAATTGCAACTCTTTACAATTGTGTCATTACTAATATAACCCAAGGTCTTTATCTCATTACAGACAAGGTTTTAACTCCTTAAATATTACTGACTCTTATAACCTGCTAACTCTTAGCACTGCTAACCCTTAGCATATATAACTTTCAACGTTGCTAATAAGCACTAATTTAAACTCTTTAGACCAAATCTAAACTTTTTCAGATCATACAATTTCTGTAATATTATAAGCATGGTACTATATACATATTGAATACTAACAATTATAAAATATTTATTGTAAAAATATTAACAATTAATATTCATACAATATTAGAATGACACGTAAACATCAGCTCTAGCTATCTTCTGTTACGCATAGAATAAAATGGATATCAAGGCTGTGGTTTAATTAATATCAAATAGGTATCATACTGAATAACATAGCTTGATACTGTAACAAAATTAAATTTAATAACATTATTGATGTAATAGAAAGATAAAATTTTTAATTTAAAAAAAAAAATTACTGAACTCAAATCAGAGTTTTATTCAATAAATTATAATCAAATCATTTAAACATGCGCAACATAAATAATGCAAAGTGATTAATCGATTTGGTCGGAGCAATTTGCATATTAATGCAACGAGCCAATTTTTTAATTGATTTAAGTCAATAACTAACATGCTTAAAGTAGGTTGGCAATTAAGCAAAGTGGTCAACCGATTAGGATGTGAAAAGCTCTACTACGAATATAAACAACTGGAAACGATTAGTTCTCTTATTCTCTATAAATATCTAATTCTAAATAGATCAAAAGACATCAAAATATCACATTTCAATATCTTTAAACTTCAATGGGCTTACAAATTCAATCATATACAATTAAAAATTCATAAATATTCATAGTCAATTATTTAGGAGTTTGGATCAATTATATTAAATTTATCTCTTGCATTTGATATTTAAGTATTTATGAAAAATAATTTTAAAGTAAAGTAATTTATTATTTATTATAAAATTTTAATTAATATCTTAAAAGTTAGGTTATTGCAAGGGTTTCTTGACATCTTGAACATCAAGTATAATTGATTCGTGGTTTATAATTCAGGCAAGATTAGTAAAACCTTCAACATAATTACTTAGGACATAAATATAAGTTGTGTGGAGTGTCGAATTACATAAATATTTAATGTAAAATTTCTCACATGAATCATTTGCTTAATTTATTGCTTTTTATTATTTCATAAGTTGTTTGTAAATGCATTTTAGAATATCCTCTTTTTAAGATGGAGTTCTTTCTAATAAAATTTTCAACTAAAATCTAAACATTAGTATCTAATTATTCATATACTTTAATTCAAGTGCTAGAATAATTACTAAGTTAGTATTTAATTTTTTAAAAAAAAATCACCTAATAAGCTTCTACCATGTGTTACTAATTAAGAATTATCACATGTCAAATAATTGTTAATTTCTTTATTCCCATTAATGCAATAATTTTATAATATCAATTAAAGATGGACACATAAAGAATAACATTAAAAACCATCTTGTAAGTTTAGCATTATTAATAAAAAATTGTATATGTATGTATTCATACAAATACATTCAGATTATATATATATTAATGTATAATACCACATCTTTAAAATGTTATTTCAAAATTTTTATCTTAAATAACGTATTAAGTAATTATTAAGTAATAAAATAATGTAATTGATAATTTTAAAAATTACATTATTTTATCATTCAATAATTACTTAACATATTAATTTAATATTTAAAAAATATAACATTACTCGTATGTTAATTTTATCTTTACAAATACAACAATAAGGGACAATTGGCATAGTGTGATAATAGTGATTTTTCGTATGGCCAGAGAAACCTCTCACACAATCTTCAATATCTATTTTAAAGTAAAATGTGAGATAAATTAAAGACATTCTACAAGAATGTTTAATTTTTATTCAACTTTTATCAATAATGGAAAAAAAAATACAAATCATCCTTAATAAAAAAAAGAGTTTGAAAAATTGATAGAATTTGAGTTTGTTGATAAAAAATCGAAAAACTCCGATAGCTTAGTGTACCAAATGTTTACAATGAAAAAAAGAAGAAGTGGGATTAAGAAATAAAATAAAAACATAAAAAGAAATGATACTATGTGGTAAAGAAGATAAAATAAAAATTAGTTTAATTTTTATTTATTTATTTTAGATAAAAATAAAACTAATTTTTAATAACTTATCAAAATTGTTGAATCACCAATAAAATAAAAATGAGTATCAAGATTATGACTTGGTTGATGCCATAAAGATGTCAAATTGAAGTGTATGACTTGATATCTGCAACAATAACTTTACAAGGTTGTCATCTATTATTAAACTTATTATATACAAGATATAATTTGTTATATATTGATAAGGCAAAGGATTGCTAGAGCTTCAAGGTTTGGTTCATTTATTTTAAAAATTTTTGTAATTTTAAAATATCTTAACAAACCCTCGTTAGTTAATTATTATTGTTAGTTTGGCAAAATGTAAGGGTAATTTAGTATATTTAATTATATACAAATATGCGGCATAATTTAATAGGTTCTTATATTTTATTTTTAAAAAAAATGCCAATTGACCCCAAATTTTACTTTTAAAAAGTGACATATATACCTCATTATATTATATTTTTTTATTAAAATTTCAAGGCATAGGGGTATTTTTATAATTTTATATAATAGGATCACATGATATAATTTAATGACCGTTGTGATCAACCATTGATTGATATTAACTGTTGTTGATTAACCGTTAACTAATCAATTACCAAATTTGACCGTCATTAACCTATGTTAATTAACCATTGATTGATAACGTATTGACTCATCGTATGTACTATTAAACTCTAAAATTTTTTTATATACATAATAGAAAAGTTATTTTTGTCAATTAAACATTTGAGGAGCTCGAAAATTATCGAGAAGATCATTCAATGGTAATATTATGGGGCCATTACTTTTATTGCTAATCGAAAATAACATCACAGTCATGTAGATTAAGAAATTTATTTGTTTTAAAAATTACCTTTTTGGCTTTTAAATTTATTAGATTTTTTTTTTACATTTATTCTTCTTTTTTATGTTTATTTTTTCCTATTAGTTTTATTTTTTATGTTTTGATTTATTCTTATTAGTCTATTTTTGTTAGGTTTATTTCTCTTTTAGGTTTATATTTTTTCTATTTTGATTTGTTATAAACTCTATAAATAAGCAAGTATGTATCAATGAGAATGCAATAATACAATATTTTCTCTTCTCTTTAAATCTCTACACTATGTTTAAGGGGTGACAATAGGGCAAGTTGGGGTGGGATCATAATCTCCATCTCCATACTCAAATGGTGTGAGAATTCTCATACCCACCCCATACATGATTTATATAATTCGAGTTCGAGATAAGAGATCTCCATGGGCATCCCATACCTAAATTTTATTTTAATTTATTAAATACTCATTTATTCGTACCGATTTAATTTTGAGAAATAGTCTTTCAACCCATATAATGATAATATACCAAACAATATTATAAATATCACATAAAATATATAAACTACTTCGAGATTTCATGTCTTCAACTACTAATTTTAAAAATTAATAACATAAATTAAAATATAAAAATCACAAAAATTAATGGTTTCTTTGAACTTTGGTGTTTAAATCATCATGTTTCATTTGTAATCCAAACATCAAGTCTCTATTAAGATTCATCGCAAACCAATAACACAAAATAAAAGAAAATTTTAATTAGATGAGTGATGACTGAGAAACTAATAATGATAATAAAATCATTTACCTCTTTTGTTTGTTCTTCTTTATTTTCTTTTTCTTTCTCAACAAATAAGTTCATTCAAATTTAGAAGTAAGTGTCTAATATTAAATATAATTAAAAAAATAATCAAAATAAAAAATAAGAGTAAGAATAAAAAATTTTAAAATATAATGTAAGTAAATTTTATACTTCCAAATTGAGTTTGTATCCAACTTTAATTTGTATAAATAAGTTAAAAAAATTCACACCAAGGGATTTTTTTTATTTATTTTTTAAATTGAATATTTGGAGAGTTAGAAAAATTAATTTATCCCAAAACGTAATAGAATTTAATTTAAGTTTAGATTATTATATCCAAACATGCCCCATTCTCAAGAAATGTCTAAAATGTAACTTAACTTACTTCTTATTTAAAACGGATCTCACAAAACTTCAACCTCATAAAAAATTATATCAAGTATGTTCATACTTTAATTTTTTTTTGGGTCAAGAAAAAAAAAAGAGCAAGTTTTTGTTGCTTATTTTTTGAGGTACCACTAACATTGTGATTGAAAGTGTTTATTTTTAAAGAAAAAAAAAAGTACTTTCTTAGGTATAAATACAAGTATGAAGTGCTATAGAAAATATTTCCTTTATAAAAATAATTACTCCTAAACACACTTTAAAAATACTAAAAGCCAACAATTTATATTTTTAATTTAAAAAAAAAAATTAATATCATATGAGAGCAATAGGTGATTTTTTAAAATTTTATTTTTATTGTCAATTCATCAGTTATCTTAGTCTTTAGATTGAAGGACGAGTGGTGAGATATTGATGTCTAAATTTAAGTTAGATTTTGGATAGGAAAAAAATCCATCCATATATATAATATTAGTTTTGCTCTATATTTCACGATGAGTTTTACAAGGTTGTCATCTATTATTAAACTTATTATATACAAAATATAGTTTGTTATATATTGATGGGAAAGGGAGTGCTAGACCTTCAAGGTTGTTCATTTATTTTAAAGATCTTCGTGGTTTTAAAAATATCTTAATAAACCCTCGCTCGTAAATTATTATTATTATTAGTTTGGCCAAATGTAAGGATAATTTAGTATATTTAACTATATACAAATATGTGGCATAATTAATAGGTTCTTACATTTTATTTTGAAAAAAAAAAAACAATGAACCCCAAACTTTGTAAAAAAATATATATATACACATAAATTTTTTTTAAAAAAAATAAGTACCCTATTATGTTATATTTTTTTATTAAAATTTCAAAAAATATGAACATTTTTATAACTTTATACAATAAAGACACATGACATAATTTAATGACTGTTGTAGTCAACTATTGATTGATATTGACCATCGTTAATTAATCAATTACCGATTTTGATTGTCATTGACCTATGTTAATTAATCAATTACTAATTTTAATTGTCATTGACCTATGTTAATTAATCTTAGATTAATAATGTATTAATTCACCGTAAATACTATTGGACTTTAAATTTTTTGATATACATAATGGACAAGTTATTCTTACTAATAGAGCATTCAAGGAGCTCGAAAATTATCGAAAAGATCGTTCGATGGTGACATTATGTAGCCACCACTTTTGTTGCTAATCTTAGGGCTCTTCCAATGTTTCTTTAGTGAAAACAACATTACCATCATATAAATCACAAATTTTAGAGTTCGATGATACATAAAATTGATACGATGCTAATCAACAGTTAGTTAATGTCGATAAATGGTTGGCTAACGTGTTAGTTAATAGTCAATCAACACTAATCAACTATTGGTCAATATTTGTCAACAATCAGTCAATTATTAGTGAATACAAATGTCACTAGTAGGTCAACTTTGATCAATAACTGATAATTGTGGTCTTTTTTAGCTTAATTTTTTTTAGTTTTATGGTGAGAAAAAATTAGTTATATGACAATGTCAACTACAATTTTAATAGAAAAAGTAACAAATAAGGGTATAAATGTTATTTATTTTAAAACAGCATATATGTTTATTATTTCATTATATTTCGAAGGTCCATTAGTTCTTTACCTTTCATTTTATTTATTAATCAAAAAGTCTTATTTAATAAAATTAAAAACTTAAAAATATGAAAAAAAAATAGCTACCTATTGTCGCCATCATAGTTTTTGCTAGTCTACTTTCGATGGCAAAAAAAATTGATAACGAAGGATCAGTTTGATGTATATATCATTGAACTCTATTTATACGATGAAAATGTCATTTTAAGTAAAGAAGTAATGAATGGTGGCCAAATAAGGTAAAAAAGTTGGCGGCCACCACTGCTTCACTATTGAATGACAACTTGGTGCCTTGTACTGCCACTACTCTGGAATCATCGACTTGCAATCTTATTGAAGATGTTGGCATAGAAGTTTGATGTGTCGTTGTTTAACAGCAAGGAGACAATGATTATCCCTACTTTAAATGCATTTTGATATTTTTTTTAGTTGAAAATGATCATATCATTATGTAAATTAAAAAATTTAAAATTTAATAGCATAAATATTGACCCAATTCATAATTGGCACTTTTGTTAGTGAAATAGTGATTTTAGTTGTTGTTGTCTTTTTTATAATTAATTGTTTACTTATATATATATTTTAATTTTAATTTTAGTGAATGAATATTAAATATGTAAAGTTATTAGAATCAGATATGTGTCCTTTAAAATAAAGTGCAACATTAGCCATGGATTTATTCAAATTAATGGTAATTACAAACGGATGAGTTCTATTAAGATATCTTCAAATTATGAAGGTCTTTAAGGTAAATGGATTAAACTTTGGAGGTGTTGCATCCTTAGCCCATGAGATATTTACATATATTTTTAATTATTAAATTAAATTAAAATTTCCTTTTTAATTATAATTATAATAAAAAAGATAAGGGTGAAGTGACTCGAATCTATACGAAATTAATCATTAAACTACCCCAACTTCCATAATTAAATTAATTTATTCTTAAATAGACAAGATTGTATTTTATATGAACAATAATTACATATTGGTTGTAGAGTTGTAGTATATTAGTTTGAATGTCAAATGGAATCTTAGTCATTGAAAATATATAAATTTAATGGCTCACGAATAATCTAATACATGGAGACAATAACATCCGATCAATAGCTAGCAGGAGTTAGGCAAGTGATCTTTTCTCACTCTCTCTCTCTCTTTGAAGGATGGTTAGGCAATTGATCTTGATTGATGTATATGTATCTAAAATTGGTTCATTATTGACGCACTAAGAAATGGGCTCGTATATTATCGTACTTTTTGCCTTGGACTTGATTGAAAGCACGGTATCATAATTCTAGCAAATACAATTGAATATAATAAAGTGTACGTATATTTAGTAATGAATTATTTATTATAACATAGGTTATAAAAAAGAAACTAATATATGTGGTGTTGTCCCAGGGTCTTGGCCCATTCTCGTTGGGTCTAATCTTGATGCCGCAGTTTTGCCAAGGACCTAATCCCTGAGTCCAGGGTTCTAAGTTTAGGCTCATTATTGTTGAGGACTCAATCTTAAAGTCTAGCCTCTTAAGAGGAGGTGTCCCTTTACCTAAAGTTATGAAATTATTTTATTGAATTTATTAGATAAGAGTTGTCTCTCGCCTTAAGGTATTTTCTACCTATCCACCTGTGGTCTAAGTACACGTACTCTTTTGTTGAAAGGTTGTACCAACTTGCCAAGAACCTTATTTATCAAGCCCAGCTCATACTTACTAACCCCTGTATCCCGAGCCTAGCAAGATCTCAGACGCTCGGAATTAGAGCCTAATGGACGTGTCTTTGTAGGCATATGGTCGTGCTTGACTGCAAGTACCTCGAACTAGGTGACCTTGCAATTTGCCTAGCTCTGAGGACTTTCTTAAACTCGTAGACATCATGCCATAAACCCAAATCCCAAAGTATTCGGGCAATGTAAAGCACAACGTCCACATTCTGTACCTTAGAAGCAGTCGCACAAGCCTACCTACCCACAATCCTACAATCTCGAATGACCCGCATGACATAAGGCATGAGTAACTGTTAACCATCCAAAAAAGCCTATATAAGGGGAACCGCAGTTCATGCGCGAAAGAATTAGGATAAAACTTCCAAACTTATAAAAAAATAGGAGAGATAAAGGGTCATTGAAAGACAACTGCCAATATAACCTTGGCCGATTTTGTGAGTGTAGTAACCAGATTTAGACATTGAGAAGTGCTTAGGGGAGACCAGACTAACTTAACTTCATATCAAAATATATATATATATATATCTTTGATTGACCCAACATTTATCCGAGACCGAGAACCACTATCAACTTGTAGATTGTTTTTGCTTCACTCAACTTTTTAACTAGATTTAATTATGACATAAAATTTTGTATATTTCACTTGTGGAATCGATTTCTTACTTGATGACCCTAGGGTTGCAGTCATCCAAATTCTCTTATTTTATTATTTATTTTAAAGTAATAGTTATCCGGGGACCTTCATTCAAGGAACCCAATAAGATTGGCAACGAACCCACATGTACTCGGTAGAGAAAGATCATCAACAGACCAATATCAATAAAACAAAAGCCCATCAATTATCCAATACCAAAAAAAAAAACCCGCGACGATGTTCATCATTGATATCACAATAAGAAAATTTCGGAATTGCAAGTTCATTTGAATTATTTACAGACATAGAATAAAATCTATTACAAAATCCAGACTTAATATTAATCCTAAGATACAAGCAATGCAATCATCTGAACTAGAGAGCTATCACACAAGCAAACCCGAATAAAAAAGGTCCCCTTGTACTTTATGTTCTCCTTCAATCTCTGTTAAATGAAGAACAAGTATGGGGTTAATCTTTTCTTACATTTGCTTAGGCCCCAAGCAAGGATGTACAAGTGAAACTGGATTTTCTTCAAACTCCTACTATGGTGTTATAAGTACCATAAACGGCGAAAAGTAATCCGCATGACAATATCAAGAAATCCAGGGCTTTCTGCCAGAAACTCAAAGATGGTCCTAACAATCTTAGGTGAAATGAAGCTGGCAAAACAAAAGAGATTAGTGCACATACAGTGCTGCCCACAAGTGACACAAATAAGCCAAATCCCGGCACAAATGATGCCAACGTTGCCAATGCAACTACCAAAATCGCCCGACTAACATATCTCAGTAACTTCCCTAATCTAGTTGTTGAATTGTTATCGTAAGAAAAACAGGGGAGCTTTTGAAACCACGGGCTCTTCTTCAACTTCCCCTCTACAATGTCATGTACAGGGTGTACCATGATTGGAAACGTAAATATTAGTGCCAAACACAATGCCATCTGCCGGTAAAGTAGCATAAGTTTAATACAGCAGCTATAACAGATGATTCAATAATTCACAGCATTCAAAGTAGTATGCAGCCTTAAAGGTGGAATTAGAAAAAAAAAGAAAAAAAAAGAGATACTAAAAACATCTCTGGTACCTCGACCAAGATTAATCAAAGAAACAAAGAGACTTAAAGCATCTCCAAACTAAAATATAAGTTCATCATACAGATAATTGTAATCAAACGCAACAGCAAATCCAGGTTCCAATTGTATGTGTAGAGATAATAATCATATAACAGGTGAAAAGAAGACAGGCAGGCATGGCATTTCCTATTGTATTTCTATGGCTTTAGATGTACAAACCAGTCCAATTCTAGTACTGATAGTACTTTTATATGCCCACCCCATAGTGAGCAAATTGTTGGTCAATGTGGGGGGTTAATGTTTGGATTACCTCAACATGTTACCTAAGACTTTCAATATCAAAAATTCCAAAGTCTTATAAGAAAATTTTTAACCATGTCAGTACATAAAAAAGCATAGAATTTATCATTTTGTAAACCTTTGTCACCAAAAATCTCCCTAGAGAGATATAGGCCTACTTTAAATTGTTGAACAAACACAAGTCAGACAAGGACAGAGCAATTGCAATGTGTAACTTGTAGAAATCAGCAATAAGATTGAGACAGTTAATTAGTGGCAAAAAATTGTACTCGAAGGTAAGAGCAAATCAATTACCTGAACAACAATGGAACACCAATCGTGGGGCAAATTTAGAGTAGCAATATCCTTAGTCTGATCACCATAAGCCATGTAACCAAAGAAACCAAACATTATATACACAAGACTTATCCCAGTGAAAGCCTGAGCCAGCAACTTAGAAAATCTCCATCTTTCTTTCATAGATGCCTCTAATGCCAATGTCATTCCAAACCCTTCAAAACAAAACACTGCCATCCCTCCAGCAAATGGCAAACCTCCAATATTAGAAGTCACTGCTTTCCTATCACTAAAAGAAAATTCGCCTCCTAAAATCTTTTGTACCTCTTCTTTGACAACCAATGCCATGGCTAAAACATTGCATACATCAGCAGTAAAGCTGAATGGTGACAAAGCTGATAGAGAATTGATCCAAGATAAAGCAATTTGAATGGGGACAACTAAGAATATGAATGAAGAATAAGTGAGGCTAGTGTAAGTTTTGAATATAGAAGAAAGGTTTTGGCCTATGAACAATAGATAGGCAACAGATCCTCCACACTGTGAAAGGAAAATGAGCAACTCTGCAAGATAGCGACCTGTTTTTCCCATGCATTTATCACCTATATCTCCATATGTTTTTGATTCTGTTGTTGATGTTGCTTCTTCAGATGCTAACTTGTCTCTGCATTGAACCTGTAAACCAAGAAAAAGTAATAGGAATTTTCAATTGAAAATAAGTGAGAACAAGAGTACATATACGTGTAGTGGTGATTATGAAGTGACTTTGTATCTGTCAAAAACAAAACAGATTCGAAAACCCAACCATATTTTAAAAATGATAAAGAACCCATCAGTATAAGTTCAACTGGTGAAGCTTTACGGAGTAATATAAAAAGTTCAGGTTCAAACTTCCCCCCATATAAAGTAAGATAAACGGAATATAAAAGGTGTTGGAAAATTGGTGATTCAACAATTTTGGTTGGACAAGAATTGAGATGAATACTAAAGTGAAGAGTCACAAGAAGTCTAGAACGTGTGAGACGCATATGGAGAAGTCTAGGACGTGTGGGACACGAAGGGAGAAGCGAAATGAGATTCAAAGACATGAAGGAAGCAAGAAAACGCGGATAGGTATACAGGGCTCAGCGCCGCGGCGCCCAGGATAGCAACCCAGCGCCGTAGTGCTGGGCGCGATTTTGGCCAGCGTCGCAGCGCCAGAAAGAGTGAAAAGTCCGTTTTGGTTCGGGATTTCGAATTTTGGGAAGTTTTTGGACTTCCAAAACAAGTGGACTCTTACTCCAACAAGGAATAGGGTTAGTAGGCACAAAATACACCCTATATAAACACTTGTAAACCCTTGATTTTAGATTAAGTATTGAAAGAGACTCTAAAAGAGGGGAAGAACTGGGTAGACACTAAGTGCTTGTGTGCGCTAAGGTAGAACCGTTGTTTGGGTGATCATTGTTCGTGGTAGAGTAAGGGTTCACTAAACGTTTAGGTCATTTTGAGGGTTCTTCATTAGATTTTCCTTATAAAATCTCTAGGGAGTTATAATAAGAGAGGCTAGGATCCTTGGATCCACCGTGGACGTAGGCAATTAGCTGAACCACATAAGATTATGTTGTGTTCTTTTATTTTCTGCTTTGGATTCTTGTTGTGTTTGCTTGATTGATAGGTTATTTCGCTGCGTAAGGAGGTTAGGGTTCTAGGCTGAATCTTGGATTCTTCGCTTCAACATAACCTTGAGAAGGAGAAGGGCGTTTCCTCCTTCAACAAACTGGTATCAAAGCTAGAGGTTCGATAATATACATCTGGGGTATTTAAACCATGGCTACAATCAAGCAACAAATAGAGAAGTTCAATGGGATGAATGACTTCAATCTTTGGAGGAAGAAGGTTAAGGCTCTACTAGTGAAGGAATGGCTAGACTCAGCTTTGGAGAAAGCCAGCTACTCAACTAGCGATGAGGCGACAACCTCAAAGTCCGGGTAAAAGATTGGGACACGATTCAGAAAAAGGCTTTCAGTACCTTATTCCTAGCATTGAGTGACGAAGTATTAGGGAAGTTGGTGATGAAGAAACCGCTTTGGGGCTATGGAAGAGACTCGAAGCATTGTACATGAAGAAGTCTCTTGCAAATAGACTTCTTGTGAAAAAGAAATTACATGAGCTGACAATGCACGAGGGAACTTCATTGAGAGCTCACATTGACGAGTTCAACAAGATCATCATAAGTCTTGAGCAACTGGGCATCAAGACTGAGGATAAAGATAAGGCCATTATCTTGTTAAGTTCGTTGCCGAAGAGCTATGAGAGCTTTGTGGATACGATGTTGTATGAAAAGGAGTCTTTAACGATGAATGACGTCAAGGCATCATTGAACTCAAAATAATTGACTAAGAGATCTGAGTCCAAGAGTGGAGCAGCTTTGCTTGCACAAGGAAGAAAGAGCAACCAATCAAGGAGGAGATTCAAGAGGTGTTTTCTTTGTAATAAGGAAGGGCACTTTGTGAAAGATTGTCCGAAATCAAAAGGCCAAGGAGGGTGGGCTGCAATCGGTACTGAGGAAGATACTGAAATTGTAGACACATTGGTAGCCTCAATGGAAAAATACGCTGGTAAATGGATACTAGATTCGGGGTGCAACGTCCATATGTGTCTCGATAGATCGATGTTTACCAACTATAAAGTTAAGAGAGGTAAAGTTTTGATGGGGAATAACATGACTTGTGAGATCATGAGAGTTGGTGACATAAGGCTGAGGATGCAAGGTGGAGAAATTAGGGACTTACATGGTGTAAGGCATGTTCCTAAAGTGAGAAGGAACCTGATATCCCTAGGCAAGCTCGATGAGGAAGGGTATTCGGTTAGAGCGAAAAAAGAAAAACTAAGGGTAGAGAAAGGACCTATAGGGTTTGAGGGTAAGAAGCACAATAGGGGGCTCTATGTGCTTCATGGGATGGCCATGAGTGGCCCAACGCGGAGTGTTGGGGTAATGCAGACCACTAGGCGACATCCAAACCGTGCTCACCGAAGTGATGAGGGACGGAAAGGAGTGCAACGCATCCATACCCTATTCAAGGTGCACGAATGCCTTTGGAGGCCGAAGTCACTAGCCCGGGGAAAGTTAAGTCTTGGTGGAAACTTAATTGGACTCAATTCTAGGTGATAGAGTTTTGGTGTGGATCGAATCCTGAAGCCTTCTTATTTTGAAGATTTTGAATCAAGGAAGGGTTTGTTGGAAAATTGGTGATTCAACAATCTTGGTTAGACAAGAATTGAGATGAATACCAAAGTGAAGAGTCACAAGAAATCTAGAACGTGTGGGATGCGTATGGAGAAGTCTAAGACTTGTGGGACACAAAGGGAGAAGCGAAACGGGACTCAAAGACGTGAAGGAAGAAAGAAAACACGGATAGGTATACAAGGTCAGCGCTGCGGCGCCAATGGTTGAGCGTCGCGGCGCCCAGGACAGCAACCCAGAGCCGCAACGCTGGGTCCTCAGCTCCGTAGCGCTAAGAGCGATTTTGGCTAGCTCCGCAGCGTTGAGAGCGATTTTGGCCAGCGCCGCAGTGCCAGAACGCGTGAAAAAGTCCGTTTTGGTTCGGAATTTCGAGTTTTGAAAAGTTTTTGGACTTCCAAAACAAGTGAACTCTTACTCCAACAAGGAATAAGGTTAGTAGGCACGAAATACACCCTATATAAACACTTGTAAACCCTTGATTTCATATTAAGCATTGAAAGAGACTCTAAGAGAGGGGAAGAATTGGGTAGGCACTAAGTGCTTGTGTGCATTAGGGTGGAACCGTTGTTTGGGTGATCATTGTTCGTGGTGGAATAAGGGTTCACTAAACGTTTAAGTCCTTTTGATAGTTCTTCATTGGATTTTTCTTATAAAATCTCTAGGGAGTTATAATAAGAGAGGATAGGATCCTTGGATCTACCGTGGACGTAGGTAATTGACCGAACCATGTAAGATTGTATTGTGTTCTTTTATTTTCTACTTTGGATTCTTGTTGTGTTTGCTTGATTGACAAGTTATTTTATTGTGTAAAGAGATTAAAATTCTATGTTGAATCTTAAATTCTTCGCTTCAACATAACCTTAAGAGGGAGAATGACGTTTCCCCCCTCAACAAAAGGTTTAGAATTCCAATTCCGCCTTATAAAGTAATGTCAAAAGTTTAGAGTTCAAGCTCCGCCCAAAGCGGGATCAAGGAAGGATTCTGTTAATATTTCTTGTAGCTTTTCTTTTCTATTAATGAACTATAAAATAAACGGAAACTGCATATGGGTTTGTCCAAAACCTTTAAAAGCAAGAAAATAAAGAGAAGTATTCATTAAAAAAAAAATGGAAGAAAAAAAAGAGACAAAAGAGAAAAGGAAGACTGACAAGAAGGAGCATGCAGTAGTACACGGAGAGGCCAGCAATAATAACGCCAAGAGACGCTGCGAGCCAACCGGCAACACGAAAAGCAAAAGGAAGGCCTAAAACACCGGTGCCAACAATCGACACTATTATATTCCCCAGCGTTTGAGCCGCTGTTGCTGTTCCTCTCCCATCTTCTGACGATGATGATGAACAAGATTGCAGTAAAGGGACTGCGTTGCTTTTCTGATCACCTTCTTGTCGTTCCATTAATCTGGTTGTTTCTTTTGAGTAAGTTCGGCACACGGAACTGCCTGTGCCAGAATGTGCGTGTGTTCGAGTAATGGCTGCCGCTGCTGGCAGAGTGGCACGTTGCGAAAAAGAGTTTTAATACAAGGAGTGTAGATGCATATGATTCAATTTCAGTTTCCATTCAATATAATTACACGTCAGAGTTTGATACACGCGATTGAATTTCAATTCGATATGTTATCATGTACCTCGTCTTTTGTCGTGCGTACGAGTTTTACCCGGATTCTGCTTTGTTATTTGATAAGGACAGATAGTTTATTTCTTTTTTTTTTTTCCTTTAATTTTATAGTTTATAGTTATAAGTAACAAAAGATATAAAAAAAACTAAAAAAAACAGTAGCATACAAACTGTTACTGAAATCTAATTTGGGATACGGAGACTAGAGACTAGTACTGGTTTGAATCGGAAATTAGAATCTTCTCTTAAATTAATTTTAAATTTTTAAATATCTTTTAACACGTTAATATTTAATTATAAATGATTAAGAACTGATTATATATTTATATTTATTTAAGTGAGAATTAATGTAAGAGAGAATCCTAATCCTCAAGTTAGATCCATTTATAATAGGGATTACTTTAGTCTTATTAGTATATACAAATTTAAATCTAACACCTCAAAAAAACTAATCTTCTTTACACTAAATAGAAAATTTTAATTTAATCCCAACACCTTTATAAAACTAATCTTCTGGAATAATTTAAACTTAACACCCTCCTTAAAAAATATATATATATATATATATATATATATATATAAAGTGAATAGTATTGAGTATAGTTGTGAATTTCTCGGAAAAATTTAAACCTAACAGACCTTTAAGTGAATTGTATTAACTATACCTTCAAAAAAAAGATTAATTTATCATCCATGTAAATAAAGAAACCAATCTTATTTATAAATAAATAGAAAAATTTAAACCCAACACCTTTTAAGTGAATTGTATTAAGTTGCAAGTAAAACCACTTTGTCAAAAAAATAAATAAAAATGTATGCGTCCTATATTTCTTCGCAGGAAAAATTTACACCAGTAGTTGGTGATGTGTAGTGTTTTTGAATCAATTAAACTCATGCATGAATGTAAATGTAATTGATTAATTAATTTTCTATCTATAGAATTTCGGTCTAGATATTGTTTTCCATTTGGTTTGTTTCCATGCTTGAAATTGGTTCTACATTAAACCCTTGATCAAAATAAGAAAATGTTAAGATTTCGAGTATAGGATTCATTTGATCCTTCCAGTCCCATTAATGGAAATTCTATTGAGATTACCATCAATCCTAAAATTTCCTTGAGTAAAAAAGATAATGAAATTGGATAAATAGTCATAGTCAATCAAATAAAGAAAAGAATAAGAACATGAACATAATCAGAATATTAAAATGCAGAATTTACCAGAATTAACTGGCAGATAAAAAACAAAGTCCACTGAGAACTGATATTCACATGTGTGGGCAAGTCTGCATAATCTGTTAAGCTCTACTGAAAAAGAAAAGTTCTTACATTTAAGAGTAGGGCAAAAAAAAAATTGATAATAAAAAAATTGAATTAATTCGACCGGTTAGGTTCGGTTTAATTTTTTTTTAATAAATACCCAATTCAATTTTTTTTAAAAAAAAAATCAATCAATCCAATTCGATTTTCTAAAAAAAATAAAAAAAATCGAATTAAAAATAAAAAAATTTATAATTTAAAATAAAAAACCAAAAAAACAAAAAAAAAACCAAACCCAGAAAAACCAATTCAGTTTTTTTCATTAAAAAAATTAGTTTCGATTTTATTTATCAAAAAAATCAAACCGAACTATGCCCACCCTAATTACATTACACCTTAACACTGCCTGTATCTACTGATAATGATAAATCTAGCAAATATTATTGGTTTTGAGACTTGAACGGAATGGAAAACAAAGAATTAACTATAAAAGTAACAAACATTTCGCATAATTGGAAAATACAAAGATAAATCAGAAGATAAAAGTAGGAATTACAGTCGAGTTCGGGATGATTACGACACCATTCCCATACAACCCACATTGTCAGATTTTCCTCATAGCCAATTATAATGGGGTATTAACTAGAAAATAATGATAAAATAAAAGAAGGAAACAGGGTAAGGGTAAAATCGGCTGTTACCTGATTAGCCATCATCATTTGTAGCCATCTTAGTATATTAACAGAATGAAAATGTTGTTTAATACAGTGCAACTACCTATATGCTGGCAGCAGGGTATGATTTTTTACAAACAGAATCAAATTTTCTCTTGCATTATTCTAATGTCTTCATCTGACTTGTGAGGGCTCGAAACAATATGGCTGGCAGACACATTCAATAGCATGCATCAGTTTTCTCCGTGGACCAACTGCATCTGCACCCATATCCTTGAGCTTCTTCATGGTTAGATTCACCAGCTGAAATTTATTGATACTCTTTCCGCGGAAAAGCTGAACAAACTGTCCCAGTCCCAACGACGCTAGCCAGTTGCTCAAACCACCAGCTTTTTTCAGCTTCCTCTCAAGATTTAGTGCTCTCAGCCTTTGATTTAGTAAAACAGTTCGATCAAGTGAACCTGCAAAGATTTGCGATGTTCTCGGTTGCTTGATAGGTTTCGATGTGTCCAATACCCCAAGTATATTATTCGGCTCTGAGACTTGAGCTCGATCTGGGTTTTCGGGTTCTGTCCTAGAATCAATTATTGGTGGTCTGGCTATGGTTGAAATATACTGACAAGGAGTTCTCCTGGCAGTCTGGATACCACTGTCAGGAGCCAATAAAGTGCACTTCTCTTGTTCATTAACCGAAGGCTTTTCGAAATGTGTCTCATTTGAAAATTCTGATTGTTTGTTAAGTGTTTTTCTGGGCATGGCTTGCAGTGGACTTGGTCCAAAATTTGGCATTGTGGACTTGGTAACCAATTGTAGAGGAGGAACCAGAATAGTAACTCTCTGTTTTTTAACTATAACCCAACTTTCATCTTCATTCCACTCAGTATTGGAGCTGTTTTCTGGCCCTGCCTTCAAGTGTCTTTGGTTTGGTTTGACCATTATCAGCAGACCTGCTTGTTTCATATTGAGTAATAAGCTCAAACATAAAATATTTAACAGAAATGTCTAGAAGAAAAGCTAGAAATTACAACCCATAAGAAGACATTTCTCTAAAGCTAAAGAGCAATGCAATAATGTGTACATGCCATGTGAACATAAAGAGACAATATAGCAATTAGTCCTACGAAGAGCTTTAAGAACACCAACTATGAATACATTTCACTAGCTTTACTAGTTATTACTTGGATAAGATTCAATCCTAGAATTATTTCAACTGTTCGATACTTGAGTCAAGGATCAAGACCAAAAATAAGAAATTTCAGATAACAGGATTAGGATTTTCAGAATTTTCAAGCAAAATAAAGTTTCAATTGATGGATTAAAACTCGTACAATGTAGTTGATTTCAGGTATTAGACTCTCATCAATGATTTAAACTTTAATGACTAATTATAAAAAGGCAATTTAACCAAGCTAATACAGACAAGAAAATCATCAAAAGAACAATCAGGATCAGGCACCAAACCAACCAGACTTATCTAACATGAATATACATTTTAAGTACATAAAGAAGGTAAGCACATATTTGTCATGTCAATTTAAAATTTCCTTTCAACCAGACTTGTATATAGCTCTTCATTTATGTTCTGAGAGAATATACCTTGTGGTTAGATGAATTAAATTCTAGTTCAGCAATTTGTAAAGCAATTCAAACATTGAAGTTTCAAAACCATTCTCAAAGGATACAAACCTTCCCTTCAGCATGCTGTTTATGGTTTGCATGTATGCAATTGACAGAAATCACGAAAATGCATTACAGGATAGCTTGCATTTTAACTCGAGTGGAAAATTGATGAAGTGGACTAACAGTACTTAGATTAAAATTTTACTCTGCTAAAAGGCGAGGAAGGAGTGAAAAAAGGTTATCTGAGACTAAATAAATGATTGACCCAACTCATTTTCCTCATCATAACATTGCACTCTAATATCCAAAAAGCAACAAACCGTATCATTGGTGAACTATGAGATATGTACCTTCTAAATGTCAGCTCTATAATATGATGCATTTCTGCATTTCGGAGATAGACAATAAATTCTTTTTGAAAAAGAAGGTCTGATGCAGATGGGTAAATATGAAAAAAAAAGGGAAATTTTATGTATGTATAGCTAGCTATGCTCTTCAAATTCCAGCAACTTCCCTTTTTTTCACCAAAACCTCAAGAACTATCACCATATGTTGAAAATTCATCATTAACTCAGGCACCCATTTTCCCAATTAGTTAGGGTTAATGCTTTGTCCAGTCGAATTCCCATAAAAAACCAATCTTGCAAGATTGTTGTAATCTATATTAAAATTACTGTCACTAGTAGCTACAATTTGTCAAAGAGATAAGCATAAATTAATTGTAAATTCCGCTAGCTACTCCAATAGATTACTTAAGCCATACTATGAATCAAACAATGGATTATTTTTAAAATTGTGCCAGATAAATAGAGATGAAAGAAATGAAACCCTCGTAATATTCAACAAATCAAAATTAAAGAGACTGAAAATTTACCGAATTGCGTACAGATGCAGAGATATTTGAACCATGAACACGGTTAGATCGACGCTGATGTTGAAGAAACCCAGTGATTAATGCTCTTCAAATTCCCGACGATGGAATCGGGTCGAATTGAAACCGAGACACCCGCCCACGAACCGAATGATTATTTTTATTAAGAATGTTAAATTAAATTATTTAAGTTCTTTATTTCGGGGGTAACATTTTATATTATTATTATAATGTTGATACGAACGGCCGTGATTCGATCCTGTAATGGCAGCTGTTTGTAGTGTTTTGGACATGCACTATTATTTTTGTGTAGTCGTTGATATGAGAGCTGTAAATTGTGGAAGTTTTATTTAAGTTCTGTATTGATTTATTTTATTTATTAATTAAACTTAAAATATATATTTAATAAATTGAGATTATATTCATAAATATAGTTTAATAATAATCACATTTTTCAATTAATATTAAAAATTTTAATTTTTAAATACTCCTTTCATGTAATGACAAAGCAAATGATGTGGTATTCTTTTCTAACTACTATTCTACTAATTAGTTTGTGAATTAATAACTACTATGTAGTCATAATTACAACTAACCTAATTGTCACGTGAATTAAAACATTAATTCTTTTTTCATTAATTAAAAAGAAAAAACAATGCACTCTCAAAGTATTGAGAAATTGATAAATAGACCTCTTTTAAAATAAGTATAGAATTTTTTTTTAATTATTAACGTGTTGGCCATAATACAAAATCTTTTATATAATGTGAATTAACATAATATAATTAAAAATGTAAATATAAAAAATAAAATAATAACATTATAATTTATACCATACAAATAATAAAAATAAATTTATATTTATAAATAGTTTAATCTCATAGAAATAGTTCAATTAGTTAGACTTTTGTTGTGAAAGTAAGAGATTTAGAGATTGATTTTCCTCATAGTAATTTTGGAGGAGGAATTATTTAAATTTTATCCGATGTTATTATAAAAAAAAGGTTGAGTAGATAAATATCATCAAAATTCTCTAAATATGAACCTGAAGCTTAAATTTTTTAAATGTAAAAGCTTAAACCTTAGTAATTCATTTATGACTCTTGAATATTTGCATAATTTAATTTGTATGTATATTACTTATTTTGAAAAAGTAAATTAATATTACTAATTTACAAAGTGAGTTTAATTGATATATCATTAATCGATAACTATAATAATTTTTTTAATCTTTACTAATATATAATTATACAATTTCAATCAATAATAAATACATTAACAATCATATCAATTAAAATTTAATTTTATATTTTAATTAAATAAATATAAAATTATTAGAAAATAATAAATACGTGTAGAATAAATGCACTTGTTGGTAAAATTTGTGTACCCACGATTAGAATTCGAATCTCAATAGAAATTATAGAATTTTTATTCCTCCAATATTTAGGAGATAATTACATTTATTAATAGTTATTATAATTCTTTTAAATTATAATATTTTGAGATTTAAAACTTACCATATAATACTTATATAGGTATTATAATTCTTTAAAATTTGAAACTTACATTGGAATACTTTTATTAATAGTTATTATAATATTTTGAGATTTAAAACTTATATTACAATACTTATATTTTTATAATAAATAATAAATACGTGTAGAATTGTAAGAAATTTCAATAGATGAAAATCCTTAGGGAACACGCTTTACAAGGAAGTAAAAAAAAAAAAAAAAGTAGCAAAAGATAACGCGTGCCGATACATGCAGCCACAGAACGTAAGGAATCGCATTCGCAAAGCAAAGCCATAGGCCACAGCTTGCAGTGACTTGGGCGTTACTCTTGTCAACTCCCGAAAACCCCGCGACATCCTTTCTCGTTCAAATCGTAAATTCGTAATAAACAAACAACGACACAACTCCCCCCGCCCTTCCTTCCTTCTGGGTATTCACTTTCTCCCTTCTCCACTTGTTTCTCTTTAACTGGTAATTGATTTTCTTCTTCTCTTTTTTATTATTTATTGTTATATATTTTGATTTTTCATGGGTTCCGTGTTAAAGTTTTCAATTTAGAATGCCAACTCTTGGCTCGGCGTTCGGAGGTTATAAAAGGCTTCAACTGTTGTGTTAGATATGTCAAGCATGTAACGTTATTATTATTATTATTATTATTATTATTATTATTATTATTATTATAGTGTTATATAATTAAGATTAATTTGCATGGTTGATGTTCTTTACGCTACCAAAGATTTGTGTTATTTGATGTGAATTTATATCCGTTTAGAATTTGGGTTTGAACTTTTCCTTTTGTTCTATTTGGAGACCAATGTGTTTAATTCTTTGTTTTTTTTTTGTTTGGGCTGAAAGGCACATTTGATTGGGGTAATTTGAATTTGATGATTAATATATTGAGAAGATGAAGTTTGGAGAGACATTTACAGAGTATTTGCATGGAGATTATGAGAGGTTTATGGATAAATGCTCTCATGTTGAGTATAAGAGACTCAAGAAAGTCTTAAAGAGCTGCAGGACTTGTAAAGGGTTATCCGATTCTTCTCACAGTACTGAGCAACAAGGGGACGGCGAAAACCAATCACAGTCTCAATTGTGTCAATGCCAGTCTTCTTGCCAATGTAAGTTTATTATTATAATTATAATTATTTTATTTTAAGTGCATTTTCATTCTTGGTGAGTTGTATCTAATGAACTAATTCGCAGGTAGTTTTTTTGAGTTCTTATGAAACATTGATAGAAGTAGAAGACTGTGAAACTTTTACCGTTGAATTCACAGTCTAACATTTTAACTTTTCGTATTTATGTGGAGAGTCAATAGATTTTGTTGTTGTAGAAAAGGAAAAGATATATATGCTTAAGACAGAAATGATTTAGTGATCAGCATTGCTTACTGCTCTCTTAGGATGATTTTGTAGCACCTTTTGAATAGAGTTGAAGTTGGGGGTTAACAATATATTTGTTGTTGTAGAAAAGGAAAAAAATTAACAATTGATTTTGTAGCGCCATGTGATAGTATCGTTCACCATAACGGGAACAATGTCGTTCAACATTGCCCACCACATCATAAAAATGGACGTTGAGGATGTTTAGTACTGCACCAGCAAATATGATATTTAAATGAATGATGTCATTGTACTTATAACTCATCTTTCACTGAAGAAAACTATCAATTTGAAGGTTTAAGTTTATCCGAGCAGTAAGGAAGGTGGAGTACTGTTTGAACCCCTCTTGAGAGTTGGTTGAAACATTGCGATAGATAATTTAATCCTCTAATGGTTGCTCTATCAATATCTGCCATATAAAAGTTTGGTTCCCTGTTGTGTGAAAAATTCAATGCCCATCATTATTATGCTTTGAGTTTAAGAAAAAATTTAGCTGCTGAATGATATCATGTAATTTCTATAATTTTATTGATACCTAAATTTCATTTTTTCATGTAGTCTTACTCATGAATTTTTGCGGATTCTGTAGTGTGTGATCATATGTTCTTCTCTGAGTTGATGAAGGAAGCATCTGATATAGCAGGCTGCTTTAGTTCTAGGGCTAGACATCTCCTTCATCTTCATGTTGCTAGTGGACTGCAAAGATATGTGTTGCGTGTACGTCGGTGTTTCAGAAATGATCACCAAGCCATGATTGAAGAAGGGAGGATGTTGATTGAATACATTACAATGAATGCACTTGCTATTCGAAAAATCCTCAAGAAATATGATAAAGTATGCAACTCTTGGTCTATTTCGTTATCTATTGTTGCTGATTCAGTTGACATTACCCTTGAAGTGCTGATGATATCTGAGTTTTACATCGAATAGGTGCATAGATCTGTGAATGGGATGAATTTTAAATCCAAAATGAGGGCTGAACATATAGAGCTTTTGCAATCACCTTGGCTTATAGAACTGGGAGCTTTTTACTTGAATTTCAATGGATTAGATTGTGGAGAATCCAGTGAATTTTCTGGTCATTTCTCCTTTGATTTCAATGCTTCACGACCTGTGATGATGCTGACACTGCCAAAATCTATAAAGCTAGAATATGATCTGACTTGTGCCATTTGTTTGGTAAGATTCATTCCAGTAGATTGTGAGGTTAGAAACTTTGGGATTCATTATATGGTTTCTTACTTGTTTCCCTTTGTTATGAACTGACAGGATATTGTTTTTAATCCGTATGCTTTAACCTGTGGTCATCTCTTTTGCAAGTCATGTGCTTGCTCAGCTGCTTCAGTTTTGATCTTTCAAGGCCTTAAATGTGCCGGTCCAGATTCAAAGTGTCCAATCTGCAGAGAGGTTTGTATTTAGTAATTAGAACAATCTACTGAGAATTCAAATTTGAATCTCGAAGTAAACACTGCTAAAATATTTTGCTCCACTGGTGCAAGTCCTCTACAAAAATAATGGTGTATAATATACAATATGATGCTCAACCTTTTTCTGGTGAAATTCCTGCTGCAACTGTTTATAGATGAGATATATCATTTTAAAAGTTTGGCCGGTAATCAGATATATACTCAAGTTCATGATCCTCTTGTTAGTCAAAAGTTTACTTTGAAAAGTTCCTTTTTTGGTTAGAATGAAATGCACTGCTTAGCTAATTATGTCTTTGTATGTCACATTCGCTTGATCATATCGTATTTATGACTTAGAGTTTCAATCACTGACATCAATTGATTGTGCTGATGATTTGACTCTATCGAAAAAATGTAAAACTTGGCCTGTTACTAAATAGGCTTCTCTATCCCTGGCGTGGTTGCTCAAGGCTATTTAGTAGCAGAGATAATCTGTTTCCTTCAAACTAATAGCACTAAAACACCGTTTTGAATTTTTCTGTTTTACCATAGAGACGTTCTATGATGTTAGTTTTTATTCTCTTAGAATAAAAGAGACTAGTCTCTTGAAACTCCTGCTATTACTCAAAGATGATCTTTCTGCCTATGATCACAAGGATTTGAGCATAATTTTTGAAAGAGATGCATTATCTGCCATTTAACTGAGCTTGTATTATTATCTGCCACTTAACTGAGCTTGTATTATAATGTGCAGGCTGGCGTGTATGCAAATGCAGTCCACATGCTTGAATTAGACTTGCTACTAAAAAGAAGGTAAAGAAACCGGAAACTCACTTTCATTATCTCGGGTAAAGTCACATACTTCTGAATTATAAATTTTCCAGGTTCAAAGACTATTGGAAGGAGAGATTAATTGGAGAACGAACTGAGATGGTGAAGCAATCTAAGGAGTTCTGGGAGTTACAAACCAAATATACAATTGGGTACTTTTAATTTTTGGGTCCTCTTTTGAGATGACGAAGACATTGGGTTCAATTTACTTCAGTTTCTGGCAGCTGCTACGGCAATTTCAAAAGTTTTGATCGGCACCATGAACATCTGCATCCCTTATTGATCAGACTTTTAGTTACTAATGAGATATTTACTGACCATATGATAAAATTGCTTTAATATTTTTGAAACTCTGATGTACTATTTCAGTCTTCCAATATTCAATCATGTCCATTTGTTTTTGAGAAAAAAAACTTACGTAGGATAGTTTCAATTACAGCATTCAATAATAGTATGTCACTTGTTTTAATTTTTTTTCCCTCATTATTATTATCATTATCATTCCTATAATTGGTCAAATTTTAAACTAAGAGTACGTTTCATTGTTTGTTTAGAGAGACTTACAGATGGAGCTCACATCCACGGAAAGGGTTCAAGTCCCATGGTTGAGTAAAATAGAGATATTTTCCTTTTTCAATGATATGGAAGATTACTTTCTGAGAAAGATTGGGACTTTTATGAGTCATAGATTGAGCCCATCATGAATCATTATTTTTGGGCGGCTACTAAATTTTTATTCTATATTGGTCTAGATAGTTTTTTTTAATTATTGTTAACTCTAAATTTTGGGCT
This sequence comes from Ailanthus altissimus, assembly GCA_946807835.1. NCBI lineage: Eukaryota > Viridiplantae > Streptophyta > Magnoliopsida > Sapindales > Simaroubaceae > Ailanthus > Ailanthus altissimus. The sequence goes on from OX327709.1 coordinate 2,834,464, forward strand.
GTTAACGAGATGAATTTGTATTTATTTAAAAAGTGATTATGTTTGTGCTTTTTGAAATGTTGAGTTGAGATAACTATTTGTTATTGTGTATTGAGCTTGATGCATATTTGGAGTTTTTTTTAATGTTTTTATTAGGTTTCGGATGCGAAGTTCAACAAGAATAATCATATCTACACTTCATTGAGCATAATATGTTCACTTAAGTGTACTATTAAAAATTATTTTTACAATAAGGTTACAAAGAGGCAGGGCATCTACAGAATCAATATAATTGCAAATATATTGTCTTAGAGCTTTAGGGGTAATAAGAAGACTTAGAGATTGTGATAAAACTTGCGCGGTTGCAATAGAATCTTGTTGCACATATATGACTTGTGATATTTCTCAAGTTCCCTGGGAGGAGGAGAGAAAGAAATCTGCTTTTTATGTTATTTAACCTCTTTTTATAGGCATTTTTATTGTTACAAACCTTTTTGAGACCATTCGGCCTTTAACGCATTATGCGTTAAGCAGTCTAAAAAGGCCACACAAAGAAAGAAACGAGAGACACATACAAGATGTTTGAAAAAATGCTTTGTATATTGTTGAAAGAGATTACAAGTTAAGATGTATTTTGTACAATTAAGGATATCCCTTTTATATACTACTAGTCTTATACAATTAACAGTTAAGATCTAAACGAACTAATAATGTATATACAAGATGAGATAATATTCTAAAAAATATTTCAAGATTTTATCATACATTTCAATGAATATTTTCCTTCCAAATAAGGGTGTACCCCTATTATAACTCACAAACTTAGTTTTGGCCTTCACTTATGTCAATGGTCTTTTAAAGGCTCTGACCTACGAATTGCTCCATCAACTCATAAGAGGCTTTGTCGTGCATCAAGTATTTGATGAAATGCTTGAGAACTTTTTGAGTGTGCCACTATATTTGGTTTGTAGAGTCCATTTTAGAATTATAGCAAACTTTTATTTTTTTCTATTTACAATATATCCTAAGATTATAGGAATAGATTTATGCCAAGAATCTTGGGATACGAGATTTTCGAGGATAAGGGAAGTGTGAATCTTTGGGTCAATGTAAGTCTTCGATCCTTGGTCAATTTGTAACTTTGTTAATTTTTGGGAGATTTTAGCAGTCAGCCCTTTAGAGGGCTTCAGTCGTCAACCTCGATGAAGGCTTACATGGTTGGCCTCTTAAAGGTTATTTGCTGAGAATGTTTGTTGATATCAAGGACTTTGAAGTTGAGGACCTTACTCATTATAAAAGTTTTCTCTTGGTGGTGGGCCAAAACCTATGGTGTTTGTATAATGGATCTTGTTATAGGTCTCAGATGAGGCATTCTCAAGATGTTTAGGTTTAGAGTTCGTGAGTAGCTTTGAGTCTTACAAGGAATTGAGCTTGAGTCAAAATCTCAAAGAAAAATAATTATAAATATTAGTATGTATAATTTAGTATTTAAAAAAGAATCGTACAAATGATATATTCACTTATCCTATAAGGCTTTCTCCAATTTTCTTTTTGGTTCTTCTTATGTATGATGGTGATGAATGATGATGAATGTTATGTAGAATTATAGGCTGAAGTAGTATCTTAATTTAGAGTAGTAGAGATGAGAAATTGAAAAAAATAAATGACACACTGATTTTATATAAAAAATTCTCAAACAAATTAAAGTAAAAACAGGGCAAGTATAGAGGATTTTCACTATAAAAAAATTGGGATTACAACATTCTCTCTAATTACAAGGAGAATAATTTTATTTTTCTCTTATAAATAAGAGAAACGAAGAAAAAAATAGAGAAAAGAGAAATAATTATTTGGACTGAAAATGTGATGGATTTCAATTAAGGAGGAGCTCCTCTATTTATAGGCAATTGAATAATTTTTTTAAAAATTTTTTTGGCTATTCCTCAAATCAAAATTTGTGACTTTCATTTTCTTCTTTTGTTGTCAGAGCCTCATTTTCTTCAATTTTGGCTCTTCATAAATTTTTTTTTTTTTTTGCACTTTCTTGAATTTCATTTCTTCAATTCAATTTGTCTTTTTCTTTTCCTTTATTTCAAAAGTTATAGCCCACACATGTTGGCTATAACATTTCTCCAATTTAAAGACTTGATTAAATAATCACGTCTTCATATTCCTTCACCTATACTTACCATCCCCATGTTGCTTACGTTTGCGCCAGACCATATGAGGATCTATATTATAAGAACCTGTCAGTGCTGATCGATTTATTTAATACATCTGTTAAGTTATCTTTTGTGTGAATCTTCTTTATATCCACCCTTCCATTTTTTACCACTTTACGAATAAAGTGATATTGAACTTCTATGTGCTTTATTCTAGAATAAAAAGTCAGATTTTTTGTAATATGCAAGGTATTCTGACCATCACAATACAAAGAAATCTTCTATTGATTGTGCCCGAGCTTCTCTAAGAGTCTTTTAATCCAAATTACTTCTTTACAAGCTTGTGTAGCTGTCATGTACTCATTTTTTACTGTTGAGAGAGCCACAACGTCTGAAGTTTAGAAACTCAGCTAACAACTCCTTATGCAATTGTAAACATATAGCTTGTAGTGGATTTTCTTTTATCAAGATCACTTGCAAAATCTGAATCAACATTTCCCTTGACAGTGAATTATGATTCTCCATAACATAATGCAGTATATGAGGTACATTTAATATATCTTAGGATTCTCTTTACAGTACTCTAATACTCTTTACCAAGATTGCTCATAAATCTATTAACTACTCTTATTGCTTGTGTAAGGTCCGGTCTTGTACAATTCATAGCAAACATTAAGCTTTTCATTGCTAATACATACAGTACTCAAAACATCTCATTCCTATCTACTTAATTGCTAGGATACATACTTGAGGATAACTTAAAATTAATAGAAAATATGGTCGAAATTAGTTTACAATCTTGCATATTGATTGTGAAAGCCATATCTTTTTATTATTTTTGTCTCGGTGAATTTGTATCCTTAGAATCTTTTTTGCTAGTCCCAAGTCTTTCAAGTCAAATTTTCTAACTATCTAAGCCTTTAACTATGTTACTTAATCTTTGTTGGAGCCTGCTGCTAATATGTCATCAACATACAACAACAAGATAATGATTTCACTTCACCAAACCTCTTGAAATATATGTTGTGTGATTTCTATAACACAAACTAACGCAAGTGCACGTATCGCAACAAGTAATAAAGTGATGTGTAGAGTATTGTTCTCACGAGGATTGTGTCCTAAATTAATGCTAAGTACTACGATGTTGGCAACCTAACTTTATTTAGGCTAATCTAAATGGCAGGGTGAGTTATTGAATTAAAAGCAACTAAAATCTAATTAGCTAGATAAATAAAGGAAAAGAGATATCTATGGCAATGGGGCTCTAGAGACTTGATTTCTCTATATTGTTCCTATGGTCTTTGTCATTAGTAATCAACAACCAATTTATACATTCATTAATCCAGGGTGTATGATTAATCTCATTCCATCTTTCGAGTGCGAATGAGATACTATGCATATATATTCAAGTTGATATGTCTATCTAACTTGTTTACATAGACATGCATTACGCAACCCATAAATGACTACCCAAGGATTAATTTCATTATCACTGTCACTTCATCAAATGAAATTCTAGACATAATGACACACCCTAAAGAGTTTGGCCTGTCACGCTTATCAAACACTTTAAAACGGAGAGCACCACATGTAACCCTAGGCATAATAGCACACCCCAAAGAGTTTACGCCTGTCACGCATTTAATCAAACACTTGGAATGCACCTCATACAAATCCTAAGGAAGATCATGATGATTACCTAAGTTCATTAGTCTCTCAACTTAACAAACTCAAAGCTATGCTTTTTAAGATCGACATATGGATTAAACTTTGTCAAGCACATAACCCAAATGTTTAATTCATCCAATCCATTTTTCAATGCAATTAGAAGCATGAAGCGCATAAAAAGCATAAACGAATAACACAAGATAACTATTAATCACATAACAACTTCAACACATAAAGTTCAATAAAGTTCTATTAAGGCCTAGAACCTACAATCTACAACAAAATGATAATCTTGCGATATGGCGAATTCTATACAAATGGGATCCTAAACATTGATTTCATTCTATTCTTCCTATGTTCTTCTTCTTTAGCAAATTTGTTCAATTCATTAATCAAGGGCTTAAGACTAATCTCATTCCATATTTCGAGTTCGAATGAGATACTATGCATACATAGTCAAGTTGATATGTCTATCTAACCTGTTATATATACACGCATTAAGCTACCCTTAAATGACTACCCCAAGGATTAATTTCATTATCACTGTCACTTCATCAAATGAAATTCTAGACATAATGATACACCCTAAAGAGTTTGGCCTGTCACGCTTATCAAACACTTTAAAACGGAGAGCACCACATGTAACCCTAGGCATAATAGCACACCCCAAAGAGTTTGCGCCTGTCACGCATTTAATCAAACACTTGGAGTGCACCTCATGCAAATCCTAAGGAAGATCATGAAGATTACCTAGGTGTTATTGGCCTTTCAACTCAATAGCAACCTAAAGCTATGTTTCTCCCAAATCCTATAAATGGATCAATCTCTTTCAAGCATAAATCCATACATTCACAACAACCAATTCATTTATCAATCAATTGGAAGCATTAAGCATAAAGAAACATAAATGAATTGCACGAATTTATACTAAATCATCCAAACATAATATTAATAAAACTACATCAATCCTTGGAATCAAGTTTAATCACATGAAAATCCAACCATAACTATAATTATCCAACCATCCATAGATACATCTCATTAAAACTAATATTCATAATTGAAATGACAACAAAGGATAAAAACAAAGAAAAGGAAAGGAAAAACCGAATTTGGGATGTCTCCAAGGTTTCAATTCTTCAATTGTCTTCAATGATGCACATGAAACCTTGGAGACATCATTTCTTCTCCTTCAATTCGAGCTCAAGCCTTCTCCTCCTTTCAATTTCGTGCCTCTACTCCCCTCTCCTCTCTTTGGCTAAACAATGGGTGTTTATATAGGTAGGGTTGCAAAAAGAGGACAAAAATACCTTTAGGAGTGCCCAGAATTCAGCGCCGTGGCGCTGGATTTCAGCGCTGCGGCGCTCACTTTCTGCAATTGGCGCCGCGGCGCTGAAATCCAGTGCTGCGGCGCTGCACTGTTGCTACAGTAACACTGTAGCAGTGCACTGTGGCTACAGTGTTACTGTAGCTACAGTGCCTCCATTCGTATTTTTATCTCTAATGCTCCGATTTGCGTCCGTTTTCTGGTATTTTTGCTCCGATAATGCCTCAACCTATAAAACAACATTAATATGCATAAATAGCCCAATTATTGAGATAAATTGAACAAATATCAAGTTAGGAAGATAAAATAGTTTATACAATTACGCCTTATCAAATACCCCCAAACTTAAATACTTGCTCGTCCTCGAGTAAGAGAGCACACGGACAACACAAAAAAAAATGACAACAAACAATAAAAAGATATAAAACATTGGGTTGGCAAACGATTAGTAATTTATCTCAAAAATTTCTCATGACTACTATTCTCAAGGAAATTCTAAACATCATAACCATTCAACATGTTAATCCAACACTTATTCATACCTACAAGTGACCTACTTGGTGTGTGTGTGTGAATAGCTAAAATCATTAGTAGCATGCGCTCGGATTAGTTTATGCACATAAGATAATGAAATGGTCTCTATGAGAATTTTGCTTTTATTTAACACTCGTATTTTTATCTCTAATGCTCCGATTTGCGTCCGTTTTCCGGTATTTTTGCTCCGATAATGCCTCAACCTATAAAACAACATTAATATGCATAAATAGCCCAATTATTGAGATAAATTGAACAAATATCAAGTAAGGAAGATAAAATAGTTTATACAATTACGCCTTATCAATATACACAAGGGGTATGTACTTAGTATGTTGTATCTAATGCTTAATATAAAGGAATCAAATCTCTTAAACCAATAACTCGACACCTGTTTGAGATCGTATGGAGATTTGTTCAACCTGTAAACCAAGTTCTCTTTTCTTGCTTTTGCAAAACCTTATGGTTGGAGCATATAAATTTCTTCTTTAAGATCTCCATAAAGAAATGCAGTTTTCACATTTAACTGTTCTAAATGTAAATCTAATGTAAAACACATTGTAAGGACTATTTAAACAGTATTGAGTCTAACAATTGGTGAAAAGATTTCATTGAAATTAATATCTTTTTTCTGAGCATATCTATTTATCACAAATCTTGCACAATACTGCTTTACTTGATCATCACTATTTCGTTTGCTCTTATAGGCCCATTTGTTGCCAATGGCCTTTCTTTCATGTGGTAGTGGTACAAGATCCTATGTTTTATTCTTATGAAGAGCTTCAATTTTCTCTTGCATTGCTGCTATCTATAGAGATGCATTAGAGCTATTTGTTGCTTCTTGAAAAGTTGATGACTCTTATTCATTTGTTAGAAGATAGTATGCGACATTGCCATCTATATGATAATTTGAATGCCAAATCGGTGCTGACCTCACTCGATTCAATCGTCTAAGAGGTGGCTCATCTTACTTAACTAGTTCTTGTTTATTGTGCTCTGATGCTGCTTCAGAAATTTCTTTCTTTCTTTTTTTTTTCTAGCTTTTCCTCTATTTGTACTATCAAATACTTTGATCTTTGTTGTGTTATCATATTCTTTCTTTTGTAGCTTATCTTCTGCAAATATCACATCTCTGTTAATAATTACTTTAAAGGAAGTGGGATCCCACAAGCAATACCCCTTTACACTATCAGCATACCCTAAGAATATATATTTTTTAAATTTTAGATCAAGTTTTGTCACTATATATCATATACATAGGACTTTTAAATGTATGTAAATTAGAATAATCAACTGGCTTACCAATCCACATCCCATTGATGTCTTCAAATCAATCGCTGTTGATGGATACCAATTGATCATGTAGCAAGCGATATTGACTAATTTTGCTAGACCCGCAGTCCTTAATATAGCTCTAGTTGTTTCAAGTAGAGTTCTATTCATCCGTTATGCCACTTTATTTTATTGGGGAATGTATGCCATTGTGAATTATTTTTTGATGCATTCTTACCTGTAAAATGCATCAAATTTTCTGCTAGTGCATTCTCTTATGTTGTCAGTCCATAAACACTTGATCTTATTCCTTATTTCAAGTTTCACTCGTACTTTGAAGACTTTAAATACTGAAAACACATCTCATTTTTTTTTTATTGGATAAACTTAACATCTGCTAGAGAAGTCATCAATCAATGTCATAAAATATTTTGCTCTTTCCAAAGATATGACTGATACTTGCCAAACATCAGAATGAATTAAGCTTAATATGTCATTACTCTTAGCTATTGATGTGTTAAACTTCAATCTATCATACTTACTTATAACACAATGATCATAAAATGGAAAAGAAACCATTTTAAGTTTAGGAAGTAACTTCTGATCAGAGAGAATTTTTAAATCTCGTTCTGACATGTGACCAAGTCTTTGGTGCTATAACATCGTCATCTCTTTTGCAAAACTAGTTGATGCAACAGATGCTTTTGCCTTTGAATATGTTTCTCCCAAAAGCATGTATAGGTTAGCAACTATCTTTTCTGCCTTCATTACTACGAGTGTACCTCTGATAGTCTTTATAATCCTATTTTGTTTATGGGTTTTGCATCAAAAATCATATCATTGTCCTAAAAATAATATATTTTTCTTTAAGTCTTTCACATGTCGTATATCTTGGATAATAAGAATCGTTTGTTCATACATCTTCAACTTAATGGTACAAATTCTAGCAATTTTCAAGACATGATCATCTCCCATGAACACAAATCCTTTAAAAATGGGTTTATAATTGTGAAACTAATCTTGTTGAGAGGTCATATGCCATGTTACTCCCGAATCCATTGTCCAAACATCAATGAGCTTTCATCTGTCCTTGGGAATAGTTATTACCTTACTGTATAAGACGTTACTATCATCAGAAGTATATGCAACACAACTCTGAGATTTTGGTAACTCAGTGGTCTTATCTACACCTCTCTTATATCAACACCCACTTTTAAAATGCCATTTCTTACCATAATTGTAGCACTTGATATTTTTTTTACTTTTTAACTTTGATCTTTTTTGCCTGTGACTCCCATTAGAGCCATACTCCATTGACATACCTCTAGTCATTGGTAAAGCCTTCACTTGTTGCGAACTTGTTGCTTTGTCTTTTTTATTTTTAAGCTTGCTTTCTTCTTCAAGAACAGAAGGTATAACATCTTCAAAAATTAGATAGTCCGTCAGGAGGTTATTAGTTAAACTGATGATTAGATGGTCATATGAATCTGGAAGACTTTGGAGTAGTATCTCGACACGTTCATTTTACTAAATATTATAACCCAAAATAGAAAGTTAAAAAAAATAAAACATTAAGAGTGTTGATATGATTAGTTACCGTTATAGATTCTAACATCCGTAAGGTGTAGAGTTTTCTTTTCAATAAAATCTTGTTGTGAAGAGATTTCACCTTGTACAATGTTGTCAGAGTATCCCAAATCTTCTTTGTTGTCTTTTTCTCTGCTACGCTTGATAGAACTTCATATGCTAAACCTAAATGCACGTTAGCAATAGCATCTCCATCTATCTCTTTCTATTTTTATCAGTCATACCTGTTGATTTTTTTTCCAATTGTCACTAAGCAATAGTCATTTTTTAATATTGCCATCATTTTCATCTTCCATAACGAGAAATTATTCCCGTTGAACTTTTTTATCTCGTACTTTATTGTTATATTGATTGAATATGATTTACTTCTCATTCAAACTAACTCCTACTATTTATCATAAATAGTATCATATACTTGAACAATACTGTATGTATGAATAAAACTGTATACTTGAACAATTACGCACTCGTAAATAGTACCCATAAACCATATACCTTCATTGAAAGCCTTAAATCTCTAATACCAATTGTTATAAAGAATTATAAGTAGAAGCAATATTTTAATTTACAGTAGTAGAGATGAGAAATTAAAAAAAAAATAATTGACACACAGATTTTATGTGAAAAATTCTCAAATAAATAAAGATAAAAATTACAGAGCAAGTATAAGAGATTTTTATTTTAAAAAAATAAAGATTACAATCTTCTCTCTAATTATAAGGAGAACAATTTTATTTATTTTTTATAAATAAAAAAAATAAATAAAATTATTTAAACTAAAAATGAGTCGAATTTCAATTGAGGAGGAGCTCTTCTATTTATAGGCAATTAAATTCTCTATTTAAATTTCAACTATTCCTCAAATCAAAATTTGCGACTTTCATTTTTTTCTTTTGTTGTTGGCTTCTCATTTTCTTCGGATGCCTCACAAAATTTTCTTGTTCCTTCCCAAATTTTATTTCTCTTTTTCTTTTCCTTTATTTCAAAAGTGGTAGCCCACATGTGTTGGCCATAACAATGAATAAAGTCTTGAAGAGATCATTTTCCTAATTTCAACGTATTAAGGCAGTAAATCTGGTCAATAATGGTGGATTTGAATGTAAAGCATTGATTAATGATTATAATCAGTTTTCTTGACTGAATATTTGATAACTAGCTATTAGTTCAAGAGATGTACATAAGCTGGTCAACATTTAGTAATTTGTATTTCAAATTACGCTGAACAAAACACCCACATGACTTATGTGGTTATTTCAAAATTTCTCATAAAAAAAGGTAAAAATTTAAAAGGCCGCTACTAATTATTCTCTTATTTTAAACATTTACTTATTTATTTTGTCAATATTTTATATTATTAAATTTTAATTTTTATTATTATTTTATTAATTTACCCTTATTATTATTGCTGTCATCATTTTTTTATGCAAAAATTATTAATATATATTTTTAAAAATAATACTAAAATAATAAAAACTAATATCAATAAAAAGATTAACATTCTAATAATTTTATGATTTTATTAATATTTAATATTTTTTAATATATTAATATTAAATGCTTATTATAAAAAATTATGAGTGCTTCGAAATCTTTAGATATAAAGACAATTATAATCCTTAATGAACATACTTCTTTAGTCCTCCTATCTTTGCCGATTGGGTGATCAACCTAATTCGGATAAGTTGCTGAGAGTGATAGTTAATGCCGATAGTGCTTTTAGGCCGAGGATTTTTTTTGGCATGTTCTGACCCTTTCTCAGTAAGTGAATTTAGGTCTTGGATATCCCGATGTAAAGGCCTTTATTTATGAGTTTCTGGCGAAATATCTCCCGAAAGTCTAACTTAGGGTCTATTTGGTCATTTTAGGTCCTCTCCTTGATGGACAGACGGGGAAACAATTAATAAAAAATAGATTTGGTGTGTCTAAATTTGGAATTATGTATGCACTAGGTGAACTGAATTTTTGCCATAGCCCATAATGGCTGCATTTATTTATTTTATAAAAGGCTGGTATTTATTTTATCCTAGACTTATCCCATTTTCCAAAAATCCCCCCTGAGGTTTTGCGAATTGGCAGCTAGACGGAAGTGATCCTAAAATTGGCAAGAGACCTCCCCTGCTGTTGATCGTCCTTTAATTGCAACTGATGGAATAGGTTAAAATTACAAGTTTAACCTTTGACGGAAAAGGATAAAATTTCGGCATTTAAAAAAGAAAGTGGAATAATTGTAATTTAGTTTGTTTTAAACCATACAACTTGGTGTTATATACACATTAAATTGTCCATAAACTTAAACACACATTTAAAATCAAAATTCTTTGCAACAATATGTGCTTCTTGCGTGAACTCTCGTATACATCTATGAAGTTTATCCTTTCATAAACTCACGTATTTAGAACAGAGATGACAATAAATTAAATTTAAGATGAATATTTTTAAATTTATATTCACATTCATTTTAAAAAATAAATATTAATTTTTTTTTAAATTTATTATAAATTTAAAATTTTATTATCAAATTTATTCTGTGTAGATATGTAATTCATACCAAATTTATAATAGATTATTCACAGATTTTAAATGGTTATAGATTAATGTAATAAAAATATAAATTTATAACCTTAATTTTAATTTCAAAGAAAATTTTAAAAATATATCAATTAAAATTATATTAATTTTAATTTCAAAAAAAAATTCTAAAAATATATCAATCAAAATCATATGATAAATTTAAATTCATAATTATAATAAGACATGACATAATAATAGTTTAATTAATATTTGAAATAGTCTCAAATAAATAAATAAAAAGTATATAAAATAATCAATACAATAAAAAATTAAATCTACAATTAAAGTCCCACAAGTAAGTTCATTATTAATATTGTTTCAAAATAAAATTAAAAATTCAACATTAATTTCACACATCTCCATCTTAATTAATAATAGCTGCAGTGCTCATCTAACATGAATGAAAGTGATAAAAAAAAGATAAATATGTTAATTTAAAAAAATAAAAAATCAAACAGGTTAATATCAAAGAATACTTGCAATGCAATGGGTATTTGCAAATATTTGATCAAACTTAAATCCACCCCACTTCTATTACAAGCTTTTACTTTATATATTAAATTCGTCTTAAATCTTATTAAATCTTTTTTAATTAAGATCGGGTTCCATGAAATTTGTAATTTTGCAGATCATTTTGTCCCTAATTCATTCAGAAACATTTTAAATTGCATGAACTCTCCTCACTAGCAAGCTTTACCGTTGGCTCTAGTTTGATTTGTTCTTGACGAATCATGATCTTCTGCTAACTTTGAAACACAAGCAAAAGTTGGTTGTCTTATTTTTACAGCAGTTATTTGGAAGGGGAGAAGTCAACTGTGGCTGCATAACACAAACAAATTGGTATTTCTCTTTTACTTTTTAACAAGATGGAACCCTTGCAAGGGAATGGCTGCGGGCATCGGCGTGTCAAGGAATGTAAGTCCTCGGGGCGTGATTTGATTGATTGTTAAGGTGTATTACACTCATAATCATTCAAGTTCGAGTAATATATTAAAAATAAGGGATTGAATTGTCAATGCAAGAGATTTTTTTCATTGCTCAAAATCTTTAAAAAAAAATTAGCTCTTGCTTTTTTTTAAATAATTTCATCATTTTATTTATTTATTACTTACCTCATCTCTTTCTTTTACCAAATTACCCCTGATCATGTTAACTTCAGCTAACAGCCATTTATCAGCCGGGGAGGTCTCCACCAATTTTCGGATCATTTTTGTCTAATTGTAATTCCTAAAACCTTCGGGGAGGAAAATGAAAATCCCCCTTTTCGAAAACGACATTCTGCAAATGATAATGACAAAAAAAAAAAAAAAAAAGAAAAAAGAAATCGAAACTAAAGAAAAAGAAATTAAAAAGAAAAACATTGAACGTTGTCGTTTATATAGGAATTTCGACGCTGGTCCCATAAGTTCCATTTCTTCGCCGGCCATTTGTTAGCGTAAGCTTCACTAGTTCACTACACAAACTTCTCTCTAGCATGGCTTCCTCTTTGTGGCTCTCTCGCTTGCGATCGTCTTCGAAATCCATTATCGCAAATCTCCTTTCTTCGAAATTATCTCCTCAATCTCACAATAAAAATATCAAAACACTTCTCACATCGAGCAGCAAAAGCAGCAGCAGCGGCGGCTCGAAAACTGAAGAGCCGTTTCTGCTATATTCATCTTCTCTTATTCTTCCTTTAACTCTCGCCGCCTCCGCTGGAGCCCTCGCCATTCGCTCGGAAACCTCGCCTTCGCTTTGTGATTCCTCTACTCTCGATTCTCGGTAACATGGTTATTTAAAAAAAAATCGAATTAATTGATTTTATTTTATTTTGTTATGTTATTGATTTTGATATTGATGAATTGTTTGTTTGTTTCTGAAAGGGATGTGAGCATTGGTGGTAAAGGGAGTACAGAATATTTGGTCAAAGGTTCTCATAAGGAAGTTCCACAGCAGCTTGTTAATGAACTCAATGCCATTTGTCAAGTATTTTATTTTATTTTTTAAATATCTAATCTAGCTTTAAATCTTTGTATGTTATATTTTTTGAATTAAAAAATTTAAGAGGAATTTGTATTTGCTTTGAATATCCTTAAATTTGCATTATTCATCTGATTTCTGATTATATTACTTGATCAATTTGCCATTTTCATTTTCACTTTTTTCTAATATTATCATTTGGATGTTATTTTTCAGTCTGATTATCATGATATTATCCCATTATTGTACATAAATCAGTGATAATTTTTTTAAAATGTTTTTTTAAAATTATTTTTGGTTGTTTAATTGGTGTAGGATAATATGACAATGGACTATGAAGAGAGGTACTACCATGGCAAACCTCAGAACAGCTTTCACAAAGCTGTTAATATCCCGGATATAGTTGTCTTCCCTAGGTGAGAATGAGATTGCTTCTTCACTCTTCATCATTTTTTTTTCTTCTTTTCTTCAATATCACATCTGCATTATTTTTTGTTAAGCTTTTGCTTAGAAGAACTAGAAATAGAGACTTCATTAGACCTTATTGGCATGAAAGATTTAAGAGTTAAGGTAATAAAATGAGTATTTTTTGATGGATGAAGCAGTCAGTGTGACAAATAATGAATGCTATCATTTTGACTGTTTAGCACTATGATTGTATTGAAAAATTTCTTCCTTGATGATGTGGCTTTGGATAGTTTTATATCAGGGGTGCTCGTTTTGATTTACATAAAAGTTACAATGAATTGTTTGATCCACTTAATAGGTGCAATTAGGGAGAATGTTGCACACTTAGAAAGGTGAAAGCACACTTTCATTTGTTTTATTCCATTGAGATTATAAGAATTATATACAGATTTAGTTGTTCTGTTTCTTGAAGATTTGAAGAGTTAGCTAGTGTAATTTTCAACTCACTTGGAAGAAATTTTTTCTCATAAATGCTTCTAAAAGTTTATCACAAACTTTCTCTCTCTTGATATATATATATATTTTCTATATGGTTATCAATTTGATTTACTTGATCAACTTGGGTGTAAAAATTTTGGATTTGAAAGAAAATGAAATCATTTAACCATCAAGTGGTTTCTAATGTTCACACTATCAGTTATGCACTAGTGTATCATGTATCAATAATTCCATTGGTTAGCAAAATGTTTATTACAATAATTATTACTTTCTATCCTCAAGTGATTGCTCTGTATCTTGAACTATCCATGGATGAGTCATAAATATCTGTTGTAGATAAGTATCCTTTGCAACCTTCAAATTTAAATGAGTAATTGTATTTGTCATTGATGCTTGCATCTGAAACATCATGTGCTCCGAAGAGACTCACAAGGGGAGGTTTTAAGAGAGTTGTCAATGTTAAACCAGTCTTTCTATTTTATTTTCCTACATATTTCGTAGTTTTCCTCTGCAAACGCTTCAATTTATGCAGGTCTGAAGAGGAAGTTTCCGAGATTGTCAAATGTTGTGACAAGCATAAGGTCTGAATCTTCCTTTTCTGCTTATTGAACTTTGTCACTCCATTTATTTTATTTGGGACTAAGATTTGGCCATAAAATATTGGGCTTCCTCTTCTAGTTGGATATGCTCAATATAAACATTTTAGGTTTGATGCTTGTGGATCATATGATGTAATGCTGATTAAAATTTCTCCAGTTAATCTAAATATTTGACTCTCATTTTTAGTGTATTTCATTTATTTAGCTTTATTTGATCATGGCGTGAGGGAAATATCGTGTTGATTTAGCAAGCATTAATTTGGTTTGCTTTTGTGTTGTGATCACTGATCAGATCCCTATTATACCATATGGTGGGGCTACATCAATCGAGGGTCACACCTTATCTCCTAATGGAGGTGTTTGCATTGACATGTCTTTGATGAAAGTATGTATCAATCTCTTTTTATTGTATATGATGTAACTTAAACTTTGATTTGTTTAGTTGAACATCCTGGATACTATCTGCAGTATGAACTCAAACTTTTATTTTATATGAGGGAGGTTATCTTTTTTAGTATGAGTTTCCAGATTAGGATAAAGAATATGAAAATCCATATTTTCTTGTTAGTTTTTTAATATTTTCAAAATCTGATTGCTATTAAATTTAAAACTATTCTTGAACTTGGTAAACTACGGTGGCATGTTCTTGTTATAAAAATTTTTTGTTTCCAGGTTTTAGGTTGTTTTCATAGTTTTATGTGAAAACTCCTTAATGCAACATCCAGACCAAACTTTTGTTTTGGGGATGTTCATATCTCTTTTTTAACAACGATGAATTGTATTTGGATTAAATATCAAATGCCATTTAAATTTTTCTTGGAAGGTGTGTCTTTGTAGGATATATTAGTTGGGTTTGTTCAGGTCTATGAAGCTTGTATTTGTATATTCACCTGCTGCTGTAGGGCTTTTTGAAGGCCTGGCAGCTGCAACAGGTGTATCTGGGATTTATTTATAGTTGGTTGTTTCTCTATTCATTTTGCCTTTTAATTAACTTTTTAAGCAATTTGTTCTTAGTTGTAATAGTAGTGTCTAAACAAAGCTTTTTCTTTGGCATGGGCCTTCCAGGTCTCTTGCCTATAATAATTAATTTTTCTGTTTAAGATATTCTTATAAATGTACATAGGAAATTGTTACCGATATCTTCCGACCAAATTTGAAGCCTGTTCTGCATTAACTTATTTTGGAGAAATTGTTCAGTTGCTTACAGTATGATTATGTCAAATGATACCTGTACTCTGGAAATTTTGTCAGCCTTTTTATTTTGTGAGGGGCTTATGTTGGATTATGTTCACATTGTAGAGAGTTAAAGCCTTGCATATTGAGGACATGGATGTGGTCGTTGAGCCTGGAATTGGATGGATGGAGCTTAATGAGTACTTGGAGCCATATGGTCTATTCTTTCCCCTTGATCCTGGTCGGATTCTATAACTTCTCCTTGTAATTTTTCTTTCCAATGTTAATTGATAATCTTTGTGGGTGTCTTTGTCCCTTTGTTTCCTCCTCTCCCTCCCCTACCCACCAAACGGAAAAATGATATCTGAAACACTGTTTAAAATGTTTCAAGCCCAAAATGAAGTCTGAATTTTTTAGATCTCTATGTTCTGGGACAGTGTAGTGACTTGCCATATTTTCTGTTGAATTTGCTTGAAACTCACTACAACTTCTGATTCGCCTGTTCCATACAAATTGCCTTTTGTTTTCCATTATCACTTTATCGAGATTATCATCTTCTTTGAATATCTTGACTTGCAGGTCCTGGTGCAACCATTGGAGGCATGTGTGCTACACGTTGCTCTGGTTCTTTAGCAGTCAGGTAGTTGCTCTGCTTCATTAGCTCTAATATCATTTTTGTTTCTGACATTCTTGACGTGAGTTTGCTGTCCACTTGTGAAGAGAAAGAAATATTAGTACAACTGTAAAACTTGTAATGGCTGGTGATGTAATATTTATTCTTCCAAGTATTTGTAATGGTTGGTGGAATAACCCAAGACCACTTTCCTCTTTAGTATATAATTCATTATTTCTGCAATAATTTTGCAATATCTGGATTAGCAATTTATATTTTATCTTTATTCTTTTATAGTGTTTGGATGTTATCATGAGTCTGGTGTTTTCTTAAGTTTAATGCTTGATTCAAAATTCATGGCAGCTGAATTTCAGTTATTCTCCTATTCTACTTTTGCCTCCAAAATACTGCTTAGTTGTTCCATTAAATTGTATTAGCTCGAGTTATTCTCTTTCCGCCAGTGTATTTACCTAAACTGTTGAATAATAACTTGTTGTGCTAAAGATTATAGTGGCCTGATTTGCTATTGGATTTAATGATTTTTCTCTTAGCATGTAGGTATGGAACTATGCGTGATAATGTCATCAATCTCAAGGTTTGTTAATTTTCCTTTGATGCTTGATTTTGTTATGGAGTGATATATTCCTTATTCTGTGTACATCTCAGGTAGTTCTTGCCAATGGTGATGTTGTGAAGACTGCTTCTCGGGCTCGGAAAAGTGCTGCAGGGTTTGTTCTATTGCCTTGATTTTCTTTCTAAAAGCCAGTTTTCTTTTTTCCTTTTTGGTTTTGCGAAAGTAAACTTAATTTTCTTATTTGTTTGTATTAAGAATGATTTATTATTCAACCTCCAAGTTTCTCATCTTTCAATGATGGTTGGCCACAATACATGTGCTTCCATGCTTGCAAGATGTACTCAATTCCCTATGTTTGAATCTCATTGTTCTAAAGTACTTTCGGTCTTTCATGATACAAGGAACAATAACATTCAGTCATGAACCTCATAAGACTTGTGCGTGATAGGTATGATTTGACCCGCCTGATAATTGGAAGTGAGGGAACGCTGGGCGTAATAACAGAAGTCACTCTACAGCTTCAGAAAATTCCACAACATTCAGTGGTACCTAAACCTTTCTTGTCTTGGGAAGTAATTTTTTTAATTTAAAGTGAAGCTTTTCCCAAAATTTTAGTTTCTTTGGTACTGGGGGTTGCAAGTT
Organism: Ailanthus altissimus; assembly: GCA_946807835.1. Classification (NCBI taxonomy): domain Eukaryota; kingdom Viridiplantae; phylum Streptophyta; class Magnoliopsida; order Sapindales; family Simaroubaceae; genus Ailanthus; species Ailanthus altissimus. The sequence continues at coordinate 2,852,030 of OX327709.1, forward strand.
AAAAATGATATATACTGATGTATATATGTATTGTTTGTAATGCCATCGTGACAATATATGAAAATTTAAGGAACAGGATTACATAAAACTTGGGAAAGACAAAATACATTGAAAATATAAGAAATTGTACCTAAGACGAACCACCACAGTAGCATAAAAAGTTGCATCTCAAGATAACTGGAACTGCTTGATTAAACAATTAAAAAAATTATATCATTTAATAGAAGCTCTTTTGGTTTTGTGTCACTGTGGCATTAATGGCTTATGAGAAATTGATTTGACTTTTGTAGTGATCCTTCTTCACTATTTATTCTAACTAAAGGATTCATCACATCTTGCATTTACTATTTATGTAGAAGATGGAAATGAAGGCCAAGCATTTTCTATTTATACTATGCCTTTTCTTTTTCCCCTCTAATCTTCCTTGTCAATAACCTATAATATAAAAAGTTCACAAGGTGAGTATATTTTGAAAATTGGAATTTGATGGCTCTCCTTAATTGTTGGAAAAATTTTCTTTAACAAATTCTTAAGCAAAAATGCATCTTAATCCACAAAGATAAATGAAGTTTATGATTTGCACATTCTCAATGTCAAAAATCTGGTTCATGACTTTTATGCTTTTACATATCTTGTAATCTTGTTCATACTTTGCTTTTACCATGTTAGTCATAGCAAACACCCATCATTCTTTTGAATTTGTTAGGTTTTGCACAAGCAAATTCCCAAGAGAAAGCAGACAAAAAAAGAAAGAAAAGGAATTATAGTTACAAACCTGCAACCGAAGGGATAATTGGCTCATTTAGCACTTGCTATTAGGTGCTTGGAATTTATCATGATTTTTATGTTTACAGCGTATGGGTTCAAAATATTGAAAACTTTTCTTCAATGGAGTATTGAAATCTTTTCAACAATATGTTGTATGACTAATTTCTTCTAACATTTCCTCTGCTAGATTTTTTTTTTTTTCAATCAACCAATTAACTATTACATTCTACAAATCCTCGATGCTGCACCCTTTATTTCTTTCCACATTTTTTTTCCTCTCTCTCTCTTTCCCTCCCTCTTTCGTTTTTCATTTCCCCTTGTCTAGTAATCATTAAACTCAGAATAGTTAGAATTTGCTGATTATCCATATTATGGATATATAAGATAAGTTTAGCTGATGGAGTTTGGTAATATTATAGGTGGCAATGTGCAACTTTCCTACAATTAAGGATGCAGCAGATGTTGCTATTGCTACCATGCTGTCTGGCATACAGGTAGTGTTTTATCTTCAAACATAGTTCACTTATTCAATTCCTTAGAAGTTCTTCTAATTTTTTGATAATTCTCATTAGGTGTCTAGGGTGGAACTACTTGATGAAGTTCAAGTGAGGGCCGTCAACATTGCTAACGGGAAGAATTTGCCTGAAGTTCCAACTTTGATGTTTGAGTTTATTGGCACTGGTACCTTTTTTCTTTTCTTCTTGATTTCATCTTTTATAAGCTCAGAACTTTTAGGCTCTGAGATGAGTTCCCTGTTCACTTTGACACGTTTCTATAAATACTTAAACTTTTCCACTTTATAGGCCTTATCTTTAGGAAACCATGATAGATATTGTCTGAAGCAAGAAAAATAAGGGAAATAAGAGTGGTAGGACTAGATCCTCGATTGATAGACAAGAGACTAACTGATATAGGTCTAAGATAATAATGTATAGGAATCTGCTTTTTCATCTTTTAGGATGGGGTGTGGTTTGTGTGGGATCAGCATTTGATCTGTAGACTGTACTAGGCTGTATCTGATGATGGCATAATGCTGGATTGGTAAAAAATAAGGAAGATAATTAAGACTAGTCTAATCTGAAGCAACCTCTGATCAAGTAGGTGGCTAGGGGCATTATGGTTTTCACATTCTTGTGTTTGAATTTGAATTTTGGGCTATACCAATGGCCCTCAGTAGGGATGGAAAAACCTCTATCCGGATCTAGGTTTTGCTCAACCTAGATTCGGATCCTGGTTTTTTGTATTAACCCGGAACTCAAGTTTTTGGAGCCCGGGCCAAATCCAGGTTTAAACCTGTTTTTTTTTTCATTGTTTTTCAATTTTTTAGGTTAAATTTGAAATTTTGGGGTATTTATTTTATAAAACAATTGTTAGATTCATATATATTAAAGATTATGAATTATAGGAATTAATTTAAGACTTTTCTTAAAAAAAAGACCAAACGGATTACCCAAAAAAATCTGGACTCAGTGCCCAAAAAAATCCGGGTTTCCGGGTTTTTCGGGATCCGGGCTAAATTGCCATCACTAGCCCTCAGGGCAAGTGGCATTTTCTCTTCCGATTGTGGGTTCAATTCTACTATGGTGGATGATGTATTTGCCAGGAAAAAAGTAGTTAAGATGTGGTGTCTGATTGTTTGAATTTCGTATGAAGCTCGGAATTTCAATCAGTTTGGGATTGAAATATCCTTGAAAATTATCTGAATATCCTTGAAAATTATCTGGATCTTCTTGGAATATTACTGATGGAGTGAAAGCTTTTGTTACTTATAAAACTAAATAGGAAAAAAAATAAAATAAAGAGTGATACAATTGCATCAACAATTATCTAAAGTTTCTAAACAGCATGCATTTGCAGGTTGAGCAAGGGCTAATAACTCACCAAGATAGCTTCCCTTTATTCTGGAAATCAATTCGATTAGATGATCAGTAATGAAAAATTCCTTTGGTTATATAAAAGGATGTCTTTTAACCTTGTGGACATCAGCCCACCAGATAAGGTTGCCCGAGACTCCATTTGATAGGAATCTCTAAACTTCTCCTTAGAGCACCTCCATTGCATACCGGACACTGATACAAGAATCAGTGTAACTAGGGCTTCAGTCCAACTGAGACAATAACTAGTATGTTTCTTGGATGTCAAAGTAAATCATTACTTTTTTTTTCTTAACATAATAATTTTATATCTGATCTTTTTTCCCCTCATTTTCTATATTTTGAATATATGAATCAGTGTCCAATAAATGGCACTTTCAGAAGTTTTCCTTTTTCACTTTTATAACTTCTGTTATATTCTGTTTACAACTATTAGAGGCATATTCACGTGAGCAAACACAAATTGTTCAGAAGATTGTTTCTGAGCACAATGGCTCTGATTTTGTTTTTGCGGAAGATCCTCAAGCTAAAAAGGAACTTTGGAAGGTAGAGCAATTTGATCCTGTGGAGACTGGTTCTATTCTTTCGAATTGTGGATTTGTTGCTCTTACATTCCTATTATGCTGTATCCATTTTAAACGTAGTCGTAGATAGTATTATATCTCTTTTTAAATTAATGCTTTGAACTGTTTTACCAAAATTGTATGGTGGTTTTACTTGCCTATAAGTGTACCTAAATGATCTATCTATGGGTATGTTATAACTGGATGAATAAATGTATATCTATATTTTATGTAAAATGTACAATCTGCATGTGCTTTTGGACTTAGTCATAAAAGTATTTTCTAAGGATTCCATTGGTTCCATCGATCATAATTTTCAAGCTTCTGCTGCTTGTTATAGGTTGTTCAGGAACTCTCTTTTTCATTTTAGAATGGCCAGTAAGTTTTCTTGGTTGAACAAGACTTAAAAAGTATGGATTTCTAACATTTCTGATTAGTTTATCTTGTTTATATGTCCTCACATGGGCATGTACAGAACATAAGCATATTTACATGCTAATTGGTTATTGATTTGAATGACCTAACCTGCAACATTAACCTTTAATCTATCAGTTGTTGACTATATTTAAATTATCAACACTGTATGTAATCTGATTCCAGCCTTAGCCAAACTGCTAATTATGTTCAACGTGTTGGACTTGTTTTGTTGTCATAAATTGCTGGCAGAATTTCTATGTTTCTCAGTCTGCATCAGTTTTGGTGAGCTGTAATTCTGTCTTAGTTTTGTGATGCTTGTTCGGTTTCACACAGATAAGGAAGGAAGCACTCTGGGCTTGCTTTGCAATGGAACCTAGTTTTGAGGCAATGATTTCTGTAAGTTTAGCATTACCAGACTCACTTGTATATATATCTGCATATTCTGTCATCGTTTCTCTAATTGAATATTTGTTGCTTTAAATAAAGTAGAACAAGTTTTGTAATATTAGGAAAATAAAGTAGAACAAGTGTTGTGATATTAGGAAAATAAATTAGAACAAGTTTTGTAATATTTTCATAATATTCTAGCGATCATTGATTTAGTTCTAAGCTAGATCTACTTAAGTAATCTGTTGACTGACCAGGCTGTAATCTACTCAAGATTTTCAAGCTGAATTAGGGCAATCTTCTTTATTAAATCATTACTCATCTGCTTCCATGTACTTGTCTCTTCTTTAGGCACGGCTGCCTTTTTTTTTTCCTTTTCTTTTTAAGTATTTTGTTACTCTTTTGCTATAGAGCCCTCTTTACCAAACTTCTTTTCTTTTATCTAGGATGTATGTGTTCCTCTATCATGCCTTGCAGAATTGATATCAAAGTCCAAAAAAGAGCTAGATGCATCACCACTGGTTTGGTATTTTCAGAATAATGATCCATTTTATAGAATAATTTGCAGGTTAAAACATTTTTATTTCTTCATCAGCATGGTTAAATTAACTGATGTCTGTATTCCACATGCTCGATTTTGTTTCTAATAACAGCACAGTTATTGCTCATGCTGGTGATGGAAACTTTCACACAGTGATTCTGTTTGATCCTTGCCAAGAAGAGCAGCGGCGGGAAGCGGAAAGGCTAAACCAATTTATGGTCTATACTGCCTTGTCAATGGAAGGTATGTGTAATATCTAATTAATTCTTAGATAGTGAATTACTGAGACTGTACCCCCAGGGGACAGATTAAGTTGGTTCGGTCTCTTGCAGTGGAAACAAGAGGTCAAGGGATCAAGTCCCCCTCATACCAACCTTGGAGAAGGATTTATTTTATTTCTGTTTGTGCATAGGATGGGGTATGCAGTAACTTGAAAATTAGTAATAATAATATATGTTGAGGCTATAGATAGTGGCGTCGCATATCTTCCCATGAGATGGCGGATGTGTAGTAATCAGAAAATATGTTCATTTGAAGGATTTTCTGTTGCATTATCAATGAAAATGATATCTGTACTTGATTGCTGAACCAATTGTGGGGCTAAGACTTGGTTTCCTCTAATTTTGCTGATGAGCAGGAACATGTACCGGTGAACACGGTGTTGGCACTGGGAAAATGAAGGTATTTCACGCTCATCTTTGAAGTCAGTATCATAATCATTGTCACTATACACGAATACAATTATAAAGTTATATCTTCATGCTATATCACTTCCATAGCTGGTCAAATGGTATCTGATATGTGAGTTTCAAAAAGAACTCTGATATAGCAAAGTACAGCTGTAGATGGATAAACTTTTGTGGGTGTTTATTATAAAGTTATGTTCACATGTCATCATTTACAGACTGAGAGGACCAAAATTTAAGATACTTTATGCTCTGGTTAGCGTTCTTTATTCTCAGCTCACATGCTATTATTGGTATAATGGGATTTTCTTAATTTTCCCAGTATCTAGAAAAGGAGCTCGGAATAGAAGCCTTGATGACGATGAAAAAAATCAAAGCAGCACTAGACCCCAACAACATCATGAACCCAGGAAAGTTAATTCCTCCACACATTTGTTTCTAGATTTTCCGCGTTGATCCCACTTCTCTCTCAGGCTGATGGTGCACATGTGCTCTTATGCGAAAATAGTAGCCATGAATTGCAGGATCTTTGGCCTGTCTGTATCAGTTAAAGAGTTAGTAAATCCTCCTTACAGATGTGCTTAGCTTGCAAGAGGGGAAAAGTGGGCCAGACATGTAAGTGGCTATCTCATCACAGATCATTTAGACACAATTAAAGATTACCACCACCTATTGTGTTTAAAATTGTTGCTTGAGATTGCTTACTCAATATTCTACTTGATTGTAATCTATCCAATTCTTACCTGTTAATTTCTGAATAAGTTTGATGTTGTATAATGACTAAATGTTGTGATCATATAGATGAACATGGGGAATAGATATTCGATGGTTGATTTTGTTCAGCCTTTTCTTTTTCAAAGCAATAATATGGCAGTGATAATTGTAAAAGAGATTTAAGTGAAATTGCCAAATCAATATTGAATCTCTCAACCACCTACAATGGGGTTCGAAGTGCTCTTTTCTTATTATTGCTAGAAGAAAATGAAAAGAAAAGTAATATGTATGCATATAGAAAAGCTGATGAGAAGTTTCAAAGATTGTTTTATTACTAGGAATATAAGTTTTGGTCTCTAAATCATGTTTGAAAATGATAAGACTTCATTTATGAGATTATTAACCATCAACTTCAAATGCCCAGGAAATTTACTGAGGTTTTAGCCCTTGCCCTTTTCCTCAGTCTAGTGCTTTTAGCACTTATTGTAAATGGACATTTTAAAATGTCCATTAATGCATGAACTTATAACAATCTTATTGTAATTAGTTGTAGGGTTCATATTAGAAATTGTGAACATATTACTGAGTTTTTCGTGTGCTAAAAATTGTTAATATGAATTAATAACATACTTGTCTCAATTGTTGATACGGTGGCGTGATTATTCCTCTTCTTTTAAGACTGACAAAGAAATAATTTGAACAAAACATGTATGTGTTGTAAATATATGGTGACTGAATTTATAGGGTATTAATCTTGAATTTTTTCTTAATATGGAACCGAGAAATTAATAATTTCATTTTAACCATTATGCAAGCTTTTTGCCTAAAATCAAATTGGAAAAAGAGAAAAAAAAAAAAAGAGAAAAAGAATTGTGTTACTATTAAGAAAAAGAAAGAAATGAGCTCCAATAAAAAATGGGAAGAGTGGTTTTGGTATTTTGAACTAATAGCATGGAATTGTAATTGTAAATGTAGGGTATCATCCAAGTGAAAATTGCAATTTGTGAACATCAATGCTTTTAAAAAATAATTTACAGATGGTTTTACGATTATAAAAGTTTGGGCCACATGCGACAGATCAACTATTTATGTCGGACGTCTACTAATTGCTCTAGATTCATAATTTAGGCAAGTTGTTTAATTTAGCTTTCATTTAAAGTGACCGAATTGTAAGTGCTTTAACTTCGAAGAACAAAATCAGAAAAATATTGGGAATTTTTTTATTATTGGCTCATATTTTTAGATAATATCTTTTCTTAGTTTTAAAAGTTAATTTTTTGTAATTAAGAAATAGATAATTAGACGATTATGTCTTTGATATTTTTTTTTTCTTTCCATTAGAAAGTATGAACTATTTCTTTTAAAAAAAAACTTTAAAATCAGATTGTGAATAAAATTATTAAAAGATGAGTAAATTGTGAGGAGAAATAAGATGAATGAGAGTGAAAATTCAATTTTTTTTTTTCAAAAATATGAAAAATCTAAGAACTTATGGATTGAAAAAAACTTTCGCTGGACTATTTTTCACAGACAAAAAATGATTGTGTAAATGACTTTCTTTTTTTTTTTTTAAATTTAATTAATTTAATTATTATTTATTATTTAGTAAATATTATTTTACTAAAAAATAATTATTTAATTAAAGAATTGAAATTTTCATTTAATAAATAATAATAAAAATTAATTAATTAGTTCTTATATATTTTAATAATATTTCATTATAATAATTTATAGTTTAATCACTTAATTACTAATTAAAAATAAAAATTGTTAAATTAAAAAATTAATTTATCAATTAATTACCAATTAAATTATTTAATTAGCTATTATTTATTTAAATAATATTTCAAATTAAATTTATTTATATATTAATTAATTAATAATAATTATATTTAAAAAAAATTAAAATTAAAAAAATTGCATTTTGCACACCACCACAGTCGCACGTGTGTGATTGAAGCGTGCAAAATTATGGTAAATTCTAGATTTGTAATTTTTTATCTCTTATTAGCTCTATTTTTCTTTAATTTATCTTATTTCTTTTTAATTTTATCACATTATATTTTGATATTCTAAGTGACTTAAAAATTTTTAAATTTTTAAGAAAAAGAACTAGTTCAAATGTTTGATGAAAAGAGAAAATATAACTTAATAACATAATTGTTCAACTTTTAATTTCTTAACCACAAATAATTAAATTTTATATTTATGATTAAAAAGAATATTACTTTATGGGCTATTTATAAAAAATTTCCAAAAATAATTTTATTAGATTCTCATAAGTACATTTCAAAAGAGATGCCTTTGCTTTTGATTCTCTTGAAAAAAAAAAAAGAATGTAACTTTTTTTTTTTTTGTAAAAGTGGTGTCCTCAATGTATAGGTTGAGAGGTACTAAATTTTGAGTTACTCTCCATGAAAAAAGAAATTGAACTAATTAATTCTTCTTTTTTATTGCGAACTAATTCAAAATTTAATTGATGTGATATAAAAAAAATTGATCTATTTTTACATTTAGAATAATCTAATTAACTATAAATATGTAATATAATAAAATCATAAATAAAAAAACAGTCAAGTTAAAAGACTCTCCAACTATTTTTTTCCCAAAAATTTATAGATCATAAAGTTTCTCTTTTTTTCTTCTTTATTTTTCCTTACAATATTTTAAAAAATTCTAGACGTTAAGACATATTATATGAACAATATTGGTTAATATAAGCTTATATATATATATATATAATATTTATGTTTGATAGTGAATGAAGATGATTAATTAATATAAATAAAATATATAATTGGTAATTGGTGGCTCTGCAAGCCAAAAAAAAAAAATAAAAAGAAGAAGAACAATATAAAAAAATTGTTTTTAATGTTGACTTTTTTTTTTAGAATATTACAACAATTCTACTTATATTTATAATCAGATATCTATCAACATTTATAATTATGGTATTCGTTGTAGTGCAGCCCAAAAAACTATATTTAGGAAAGGCTAAATCTATTCTACTAAAAAAAAAAGATATACCCACAAATTTAAGCTTAAGAAATATTAAATCTACTCAATCTCTTCCTACCCATGCGCATGGAAGGAGACTTGAACCTTAGTCCCATATTCAACCTTTTAATATTCACATATTTTTACACTTTGCCCCCTATAAATATAAAACTTTAAATCTTTAACCACTTTAGATATATATATTTACACCTACATAGCTTTTTATAATAATTGACAACCTACAATTTTTAATATATATATGAAATCAAAAGATCTTTTAAACTCAAATAACTAGAAGACCAGTATTTTCTTCCAGTAACACAAATCAATAATTAGGATTTATGTTTAAAAAAAAGTTGGATTTATGTATATCTTTTAACTTATTAAAAAAAATATATTGGGACATTTAGGGGCTTTTTTTTGGGCTTAATATTGATTATAACTTAATTTAGTTTATTTAAGTTATTTAATTTTCTAACTTAGTAAGAATTTTAAGTTAATTTTAACTTAATAGGAAAAGTCAAAATTTTGCCTTTTTAACTTAATATAAAAAATATCTCTTTATTTCCTATCAAATACCAATTATATAAAATACGTATTTATTATGTTGATCAATTTTATAATTAATATTTTTTTAATGTATTTAAATCTTTCTTAAAAAAATTATAGGGCATATAAAATTGCAATAAAATTCATATTAAGATTGTTCTAATATTAATTTGTATAATTAAATATTATTTTAATTATATAGATTATATATATATATATATTTTAATTTTAACATTGAAAACTTCTGAAGGCATAAATATAAAAGTATTAGATTTCAGTTGTTTTTTTATTTTAAAAAATAAATAAATTAATATTTATACTCAAATATTAAGCGCCAAAAAAAAAAAAAAACTCATTCAAATTCAGCCATTAAGCTCAATTTAGAATTCAATTAAAAAAAAAAACCAAACACTACCTTATTTAAGCATCTCTTATGCAATATCTAATATGATGGTGGGGGTATTTAAACCATAAAATATACTTTGATAAATTTTATAATATTAAAATATTCATAATTTTTAATTTATTCTTAATAACTAACAAATCACGATCCTTCCCTAATCTATTTTTTTTTTATAGATTGTTTTACTAACATGGAGTTATTAGTTGATAAAAAGTAAAAATAATTACAAAATAAATCTTCATCGCATATAATTAATGTAAAACACGTGTCAAAAGATTCTTAAAAAATTAGATAAAATTAGATTAGCTAAAGATCCTAATTTATAACTAAGCTATCTATTGCATCTATTCAACTCACACTTTAAAGTTTAAATCTTTATAATTGGTATTATATTAGACTATATTATTGATATTATAATATTATTAGATTATCAAAAATAATATTTATAACTTTAATCACACCTCACTCAGATTATAAAGCTTTCATGAGAAGGGAGAAATAATTATACTGTCCCGGCATTTGTCTGGACTCGAACCCCCACTAAAATTATAAAGTTTTTATAAAAGCGAAATTATATTATCCCGGTATTTGTCAAGACTCAAACCCCTGACGTAAGTCAAAGAGCTGCATAGAACTTACCATTGAGACAAATGCTTAAATGCATTTTAATTTAAACTTTTAGAAGGCCTTTTATATACGTTTCTAGTTACAAATTTGCAATGTTCTGCTGTTATCTTTGCAATTTGGTGTAATCATCCAGTCTTACTTCTTACAAGTTTTGGTAAATTATCTTTTAGAATTTAATGATAGTTCTAAACTTTTTATAATCTCTCCTCGCCAATATTAGAGGTATAAAGATTTGAATTGAGTGTGTTTGGCTACCGAGAAAATTATCAGAAGAAGAGAAAATGCTATTTAACTTCTCAAACTTTTCTTTATAATCTCTTTCTCATATTGAAAAAAAGAAACAAGACAAGTCTATTTATATTACAGAGAGATGAGAGAAAGTGAAATTGATTTTGGGTGGAAAAGGAAAGAAAAATATCTTCTAGCTTTCTGTGCTGACTTATCATGCCACGTCACCATCACTTGTTCATAATACCAACTCAGCAAATTCATTTATCAGAAACAGATACTCCACTGTCTCCAATATCCCCCCTCAAGCTCAGGGTTTGGGGGAGACCATGAGCTTACTGTGAAAATAAGAAAAGGTAGGAAATGATAACGGTTTGGTAAGGATGTTAGCCACCTGGTCTTCACTGGGAACATAGCAAATTTCGAGAGCTTTGGCAAGAACTTTATCCCGGAGGAAGTGAACATCAATTTCGATGTGTTTCATTCGCGAATGAAACACAAGATTGAGAGTAAGTGCCTTAGCACTTTGATTATCACACCAGAGAATGGGAACCCGAGGTAAAGTAATGGATAATTCAGAGAGAAGTGAAGTAATCCAAAGCAACTCAGAACAGGCAAGAGCAAGTGCTCTGTATTCTGCCTCTGTTGATGACCTTGCAACAACATTCTCCTTTTTCGAAGACCAGAAAATAAGGTTATCTCCAAGATAAATGCAGTAACCACTGATGGACTTTCTGTCAAGGGGATTAGCACCCTAATCAGCATCAAAAAATTCGGAAAGGTGCAATGAATTTGATGGAACAAATGTGAGACCAAAATCAGCAGTAGACTGTAGGTATCAAAGCATACGTTTACAAGCTTGCCAATGCTTGACAGTAGGCGCTTGAAGAAATTGACTGAGCTTGTGTACGGAATAAGAGAGTTCAGGTCTTGTAATGGTGACATACTGAAGAGTGCCAACAACACTTCGATAAAGAGAAACATGATCAAAAGAATCAGCATTTGAGTACAACATTTTCTGACCAACAACCATTGGTGTGTCACTGCCTTTGCAGAAAGACATGTTGGCTTTAGAAAGAAGATCATGAATGTACTTGGATTGACACAAATGCAAATCAGCATCAGTGGTAGTAACTTCAATGCCCAGGAAATAATGAAGTTGGCCTAAGTCTTTAAGAGCAAATGCATTATGTAACTTAGCAATCAGTAGCTCTATATCAGAAGGAATATGGTCGATAATTAGAATATCGTCAATATAGATGAGGATGAGAACAAGAGAACCATTAGTATTCTTGAAGAAGAGGGAAGTATCTGATTTAGAATTTACAAAACCCCACTGAAGCAAGGCTGATTTGAGCTTCTCATACCAAGCTCTAGGAGCTTGTTTAAGACTATAAAGAGCCTTGTGAAGCTTGCACACAAAATTAGGATATGCAACATTGATAAAGCCATTTGGTTGATGCATATAGACAGCTTCTGACAAATTCCCATTCAAAAAGGCACTGTTAACATCTAGCTGCCTGATCACCCATTTATTCACGACAACTAAACTTAGCATAATTTGTATAGTTGACGGTTTGATAACTGGGCTAAAAGTCTCAAGATAGTTTATCTCAAGTGTTTGAAGAAAAATTTTGGCCACTAACTTGGCCTTGTATTTAGAAATAGACCCATCTGTATTGTACTTGGTTCTAAAGACCCATTTATTGGCCACAACTCTAGTTGCTTCAGAGGCTGGAACAAGAGTCCAAGTCTTATTATTCAATAATGCTTGAAATTCTTCCTCCATGGCCAATTTCCAGTTTTTATCAAGCAAGGCAGTGTGAACAGTAGTTGGTTCTGAATTGGATGTCTGAGCAATCATTACCTTTGGCTTAGAAATACCTGCTTTCCCTCTGGTAATTATAGGATGCTGATTGACAACTAGAGGAATATTCTGAGTTTCTGTTTCAGTGGTACTTGCAGAAGTATGAGAAGAGGGAGACTCAGTATTTGATAGTGGAACATCCAAAGATGAAGAAGTAATATCTGCAGAATTACTAGCTCTGTTGCTACTACTGCTGGAAGACAGTTTAGGAATGATAAAAGAAGTGAAAGGAGAACCAGTGGCAGGAATAGAAGAAAGTAGGGATGGAAACATTTCTGGATAAGGAAAGAAGTTTTCATTAAAGGAAACATGTCTGGCTATATAAAGTTTTCCTGAGGAGTGAAGACATTGATATCCTTTGTGATGACTACTATAACCTATAAATAGGCACTTGGATGTATGGAAGTCAAGTTTGTGTTGTTGATAAGGTCTGAGTAAGGGAAAACACTCATATCCGAATGGTTTGAGAAAGTTGTAGTCAGGATATAAATGATGTAATCGAAAATATGGAGAAGTATTTGACAACACTGGAGTGGGAAGTCTATTAATGAGATAAGAAGCAGTGTGAAAAGCTTCCCACCAAAAATAAAGAGACATTGTAGCTTGAGCAAGAAGAGTCAGACCTGTTTCGACCAAATGCCTATATTTTCATTCAACAACCCTATTTTGATGATGTGTATGTGGACAAGTAAGTCTTAATGGGATTCCTTGTGAGGATAAATAATTGGTAAAAGGTCTATACTCACCCCCTAGTCAGATTGCAGTGCTTTAATGTTATGGTCAGTTTATTTTTCTACTTGAGATTTAAAGGAAATGAAGGCTTAAAGAGCTTCTGATTTAGTCTTTAAGGGAAAAATCCAGCAGTATCTAGTGAAATCATCCACAAAACTTATATAATATCTATAACCCTCTCTTGAAAGAATAAGAGTAAGCCCCCAAAGATCAGTGTAAACAAGTTGTAAACATGCTGTAGTCTTTATAACATTTGATTGAAAGTGAAGTTTGTGTAATTTCCCATACTGACATGCACTACAAAAATTTGGTTTAAACTTTGTTTCATTATTTTACAAAAGCTTACAACCTTTCATTACATTCATCAGGGTAAAGAAATTAGGGTGTCCTAGCCTCAAATGCCACAAATCAAGACTATTATATTTTTTGTCATTGACACTGGTACAGTTATTGGAGTTTATAGCAGTAGACATATTAGCAGAAACAGGGACTGACAGACGTAGAGATTTGTTCACATCACAGGGTCTTTTAACAAGAAGCATTGACAGCATAGATTTTGGACTTAAGAGAGAACCAGGATTTTTGTAGGATGAACAGGCTTGAGAGTCCAGTAGCAGCTTATAGAGACCCTTTTCAACAGTACCCTTCAGCAAAGGAATGCTCATCTTCTTGTCCTTAATAATACATAAATCACCACGAAACTCAATAAGAATATCATTATCCTGAGTTAATTTAGAAACACTTATTAAGTTCTTGGTGATTTGAGGTACAAACAAGATATTGGTCAATAATAATCCAACATTAGTAGAAGATCTTAAGACTGATGTGCCAATCAATTTTATAGGTAAACTACTACCATTGCCAATGATTAAATGATTTTTACCTGTAAAGATCTTCTTATCACCAATATTTGTGGAATCATATGTAAGGTAATGAGTGGCACCTGAGTCAATGTACCAGTTTGGATCAAGAGAAGCTTCTGGTGAGATCCACTCAGATTCTTGAAAGGATTCTGGTGTGGCTTGAGCAGCCAGAAATGCTGATTTATTTGGAATACTAGTAACTGAACCATTTAAAGTACTTCTTGCAGAACTAGCATCATTCATGTTGTTGCTATCACCAGATCCAAAATCAGCATAAGTGCTGCCAAAATTAAGTCCAGGACTAGCATAATTGTTCCCAAAGCCATGATTGTTGAATGGATTGTCTGGTCTTAAGATGTAGTCTCTATCAAATCTATAAAAGCATTTTGCTGCTATATGTCCAATCTTCTCACAAATTTGACATATAGGCTTATTGTTTCTAGCAGAATAATATCTTCTGCCTCCTTGAAATTTGCTTATTCCAAAACCTCCTCTGAATGGCACTTGGCTACTATTACTTGTCATAGCTTTACCTCTACCAAAGGCTCTATTAAAATTGTTTTGATTATTGACACTAGTATTATTCATCATTCCATATTGACTGAATCCATTTGAACCAGAAAAATTATTTTCTCTTCTTTGAAACTTTTCAGCAAAGTTGGCTTCTATCAAATTACTTATATGCAAGCTACTATTATTTTGAATGTTCTTGCTTTCTTGAGCTAATAACATAGCATAAGCTTCACTTAAGGTAATAGTTCTAATCTTGTTAATTATTAAGACAATTATAGGATCATAGTCAGATCATATTCCAGATATCAGATACCTTATAAATTCATCATCATCAATTGCACAACCAGCAGTTGAAAGTTCATCAATCAAACTTTTAACTTTTATAAAGTAATCAGACATAGACATCGAACCTTTTTGAACTGAAGATAGCTGAATTTTGAGCTGTATGGCTTTTGCTTTAGATTGTGATCCAAATTGCTTTTCAATAGCAGTCCATAATTCAAAGCTTAATTTGTTGGCAATGACTAAACTTAAGATGTTTTCATGAATTGTCAAAAACAGCCATCCAAGCAAAGTTTGATCTTGTCTAGTCCATCAATCGAAATCTGGATTCTCAATTAGTGTTGTAGATCTATTAGAATTCATTGTTCTGATATGTTGTACATTACAAGTTTTGGTTCCAATGAGAATTTCTTCCAATCGATTACCTCTTACAGTAGTCAAAATCTGAGACCTCCATATCACAAAATTAGATCTATCAAGTTTTACAGTTGTAGGAAAAGAATAGGTAATTGAAGAGGAGGATTGATTTAGATTTATTGTGTTTGTTGTGGAAGGAATGACAGTGGCCATTTTCAAGCTCTGATACTATATAAAGATTTGAATTTAGTGTGTTTGGCTACCGAGAAAATTATCAAAAGAAGAGAAAATACTATTTAACTTCTCAAACTTTTTTTTATAATCTCTTTCTTATATTGAAGAAAAGAAACAAGACAAGTCTATTTATATTACAAGAGACGAGAGAAAGTAAAATTGATTTTGGGCGGAAAAGGAAAGGAAAATATCTTCTAGCTTTCAGTGCTAACTCATTATGCCACGTCACCATCACTTGTTCATAATACCAACTCAACAGCAACTCAACAAATTCGTTTATCAGAAACAGATACTCCACTGTCTCCAATAAGAGGAAACAAGCATGGTTCGTAGTAGTAGATTATTAAAGAAAAATTTCTTTAACTATTTAACCTAAAATAATCACATTTAGTGAGATGAAAAATAAGATGACATTCGTATGAAATAAGTTCGACATTCCTATATATACCAAGACCAAGTTTTTGACCATGAAAAAATTATTTTCATGAATGTAAAGAGAAGACAAATATATTTAACGTAGAAAAGATTTAAAAAAGGACTCTTTTAGTATTTTCAAGGGTGCATGGAGTAAAATTTGTTTTCAAAAATTTAAAATTGAGTGTGTCGAAGAAAAGAGTGAATGAAGTATCTTTTAGGTGCAAATAGCCGTACTTCTAATATAAACACGAAAAAAATATATTAATTAAAAAATTTCTCTATTTCTTTTTAACTTGAATTATGATAATTCATTTTAATTTATAACATGCATTAAGAGTTTTTAAGTAAAACGTTTCTAACGCATTAATTATGCAATCCTGTGCTAAAAAGATTTTAGCAAATATTTGCTCTTTCAACGAATGTTAAGCTTGTATAAATGTTTTTGGGTTAAACATTGACAAAAACACCTTATTAAAGTTTTTTTAAAAGCATTTAAAGGTCATTCTGTAATATTAAAAAAGTCTCGGTATTAATACCGAAAATAATTTTAATTGGTGAATCAAATTAAAAGATTAAGGGTAATGTAATTTAATTATTAATTTAACGGATACAAATAATTTTATTATCAATATTATAATTTTTTTAATATTATAAAATAATTCACAATTTAGATACTCCCATTATGGACTATAGCCACCAACCTCATGATATATATGTAGTATAAAAAGACAAGAATCTCCCTCTTTGTTAGATTTATGTCACATACATTTCTCAATTAATTATAATTTTTTTTTCATAAACGTAACATAAATCTAATAATAAAAAAAAAAAAACATTACACCAAAACTCTCGAACTTTCTCAACAGAAAAAAGAAAAAAAAAGCCCAAACGACGACGAACACAAATGGAAATTATGCTACCAAGCACTTGTCATATTAATTGGAAAATTACATATTCACCCTCGACCTTAATCAGTATCTCCACTTTACCCCTTCTCTTTTGCCTTGTATAAGAGACATGAACCCCATCACCTCCATTGCCATATCGCCTATCGCAACAAACG
Source organism: Ailanthus altissimus (assembly GCA_946807835.1). Taxonomy (NCBI): domain Eukaryota; kingdom Viridiplantae; phylum Streptophyta; class Magnoliopsida; order Sapindales; family Simaroubaceae; genus Ailanthus; species Ailanthus altissimus. The sequence continues at coordinate 2,869,112 of OX327709.1, forward strand.
TCACTCACCAAAAACTAACACCAATTTTCTTTCTTTTCAATAAAAATAAAAATAAAAATAAAAATAAAAATAAAAATAAAAATAAAAAAGGGACTTTTTAAAGAAATGGGTGATCTTTCTCGTGCTGTAGAAAACTTGTCCGGCGTCGTCTAATTGTAAGACGACGGCACCGTTTTCAGGTCGAATAAGAAGTTTGTTACGTCTCATTCAATAAGTGATGGCAAAATTGCTGTCTATAAAGACGTGCAATATGACTCTGACCATGACCTATATGTTCGTCTTTACAAACACGAATTTCATTTGTCATTGGAAAAGCTTCCCATTAACGTTTTTATTCACGGAGGTGGATTCTGTGTCGGGTCACGTGCCTCCCCCAGCTCACACGACTGTTTTCTCCGCCTGGCGGCTGATCTAAAAGCTCTTGTACTAACCCATGACTACAGGTTGGCACCAGAGCACCTACTACCGGCTGCCATAGAGGATGCTTTTTCAGCCATGAAGTGGCTGCAAGCTCAGGCTCTGAGCGAAGATGGGGAACCTGGTTTAGTAATGCTGATTTTGACAAAGTATCTGTTATTGGCGATTCATCTGGCGGTAATATAGCGCACCATTTGGCAGTTGAGCTCGGTGGCGGCGGTTTTGCTGAGCTTATAAGGCCGGTTAGGATTCGGGGTTATGTGCTCTTGGCGCCATTTTTTGGTGGCGAAATGAGGACAAAGTCCGAGGAAGGTCCGGCTGAGGACGTTTTGAACTTGGACTTGTTGGATAAGTAAATCTTCTAATGAGTAGAGCTAACGTTAGTTGCAATTATCGATTATTATTTTAAAATTAATCATTTTTAAAATTTTTTTTTTTGTTGGAAAAAGAAAGATCTAATTAATTTAAAAGCTCAATAACAATTTATGCTAGCACTCTTTGTATTTTTATTATTAACTTAATCATGCTACTTCTGTGTTTAATATACATTTTGATTCTCTTTTTATAATAAATATATATTTTTAATTAATAAAATCTGTTGCACTTGTCTAAAATAGTCCGGTTTAAGAGCTTGTAGTGCATCTATTAAATTCTAGGTTTGATTCCTATTCCCATATATATATATATATATATATATATATATATATATAAATAAATAATTAATTAATAGCATCTGTTTCCAAATATTAATTCATTGGGGTTGTTAGTGAACTAAGAAACAAAAGTTTCACTTAATATAATTTTGCATGGCAGATTGTGGAGGCTATCATTACCAGTTGGAGAAACAAGAGACCACCCATATGCAAATCCCTTCGGCCCCCTGAGCCCGAGCCTTGAAACATTGACCCTTGATCCGATTTTGGTCGTTGTAAGCGAAAAGGAATTGTTGATAGATAGGGCTAAAGATTATGAGAGAAGGTTGAAAGCAATGGGAAAAAATATCGGTTACGAGGAGTTGAAAGGAAAACAACATGGGTTCTTCGACAAGACGCCTTTCTCAGCTTCGGGCGATGAATTTTTGAAGATCGTCCGGAAATTCATTTCCGAAAACTCCATGTAATCGCAGCAGCGGAGCCAAACGATTTGTAATTGTACATTAAGATCAATTTTCTTTCAATGAAACTAAAAATATTTATATATATAAACTTGAAAATGATTTATTTATTTTTTAACTTATATGTACAATTTGCAATAAACAGTTTAACTTAATATATGGTAAGATTCATAAGAAATCATTTATATGATGTGATACTTTTTTTTTGGAACGGAACAATACTTTTATTGATAAACTAGGGTTAGGAGGAAGAATGTCCTCTACAATAAGCTTTTCCAGGGGCCTTGACACCGAACCATGTCATGTAGCCTCCGAATCATAATCTACAGCAAATTTTACTAGGCCATGAGCAATCTTATTTAATTCCTGAGGGGTAAACAAGATTTTACGAGACAGGAATGAATCTAGACAATCTAAGATGTCTTGAATGATTAAATCAAGCCCAGAGAGCATTGGTGTCTGTGAGAGAATACCGTCAATGATCGTCGCCGACTCAATCTCAATTGAACTAGCCTTCAGCTCTTGGGCTGAGATTAAACCTCTACGGATAGCTAGAGCTTTAGCAACCGAAACCGCAAATAATAATGGTAGCCTTTTCGCTCTAGAGAGCACTACTTCTCCCTAGTGGTTTCGGATGATAATACCTAGACCAATCATTCTCCGAGGTTGGTTCAAAGCAGCATCCGAATTAATCTTTATACTTCCAACATCAGGTGGGCGCCATTTTTGCAGACTGTGCTTGGTTATGTCAATCCATTTTTCACATGCTGAGATGAATTAAGCCAAGTAGTCCTTCGACCAGCCCATAATATCCTTTGCGTTCGACACCATGTTTCGGTGAATGCTTTGGTTTCTTGCAGACCAAGTCCTCCATAAGATCACAAGCAGTAACTCAAAATCTTTTTTGTTAAGCTGGTGCATGCATGAAAGTATAAACTCTTGGCATGACGTTTGGTGGCAACAAAGATCCCGTCCATGAATTCACAGATATCTCTTATCTGTTTAAGAGTTCGGCACAACCAAAGAACATGAATGGTGTTCTTAGCGCCACATTTCGGGCAAGTTTCATCAACGGGGACATGGTGTCTAGTTGGATTTCTTGATGAAAAACAGAGAAAATGTTCGTAATTTTGACTTGTATTAATTTAGCTCAACATTTATAATGTATTAGCTCTCTTCATATATACATGAAGAGAGAGGAAACAATTGCTATTGTACAATATGTAATCATTACAGATATTATTTCAATCATTGTCCATTTAGCTAGATTCTCGTAATTCTCTCTAATTGGTCCATGTGTCTCTCTAGCCGGTCTTTTTTCGTTGGTTGCTTTCCCTTCTCGATGATAGCTAGTGAAACCTTGCATTTTTTTGTCCTCTTCCTTTTTTCTAGAAACATCTCAGGTTTCTCACTAACATTTGAAAAGCTCATTTCCCTTCATTTGACCTGAGGCATAATGCTCATTAATTCAATTCCCCCCTTCAAGCTCAAGAGTTTAGAATGACCTTGAATTTGCTTTTCAAGTAGTTAAACTTCTCTATTGTAAGAGCCTTTGTCATTATATATTTGCCACTTGATCTGTTGAGGGAACAAACTTGATTTCAAGTTCATTGTTGGCTATTTTTATCTTAGATAAAGTGCACATTTATTTCAATGTGCTTTGTCCTAGTGTGAAAAACTAGATTGGTTGTTAATACTACTGCCCTTTGATTGTCACACTAAATAATTAGTTTTTTAGTTAGCTTGCTATGTAATTTAGAAAGTAGTGAATTTAGCCAAGTTATTTCAGCACCCGACTGTGCAAGAGACCTACACGCAGATTCAATGTTGGACCTTGCCACTACTTTTTGTTTCCTTAAGCTACAAGATATCAAATTTCCACAGAGGAAGATGTTATAGCCCTCTATTGATTTTCTGTCATCAACATCATCTGCCCAGCTTGCATCAGTAAAGCTTTTTGCTTCTAGATTTCCATCTCTTGTAAAATACAAGTTATGGCTTGAAGTCCCCTGTAAGTATCTCAAGATTCTTTTGCATCTAATCCAAATGTGTAAGCTTTGGTTTTTGTAGGAATTGACTAAGTTTTTTTTTAACATTGTAAGTTATTTTTAGTCTAGTGATGGTTACATATTGTAGAGCTCCTATAATGCTTCTATATAAAGTGACATCTTCAAAGTCTTTCCCTTCTTCTTTGGTGAGCTTAATATTAGCACTCATTGAAGTAGGATAAGGTTTGCAAATTGACATCACTATTCTTTTTAGGAAATCTAGGATATACTTATTCTAGCTCAAGTGTATTCCTTATTGACTCATTTTAACTTTTATCCTTAGAAAACAATTTATAGATTCTAGAACTTTCAAGGAGAATTCCTAATTGAGTTTTCTTATGACAACATCACATATATCTTCATCATTCCATTGATCAAGATGTCTTTAACATACACAAGTAGAAATATCAATTTATATTTTTACTTAAAGATAAAAAGTGAGGTATTAGACTTGGCACTTTTGAATCCCCATTATTGTAATGCTGACTTGAGTATTTAAAACTAGATATTTGGTGCTTGTTTGAGTCCATAGAGTGCCTTTTTGATTTTACATACTGTGTTGTGTCATGAAAACCTATTTTATCAAATTTTCATTTAAAAAGGCATTGTTGATGTCAACTTGTTTGATTTCACAGTTGAAGTGAGTGGCTAGGCTTATTACAACTTTGATGGTTGTTGATTTTACTATGGGACTGAATGTTTTTATGTAATCAGTCCTTGCTATCTGATGGAATCCGTTTGCCACAAGCTTTGCTTTATACCATGTCAATTCTTCATTGGGCTTGTATTTAACTTTGTAAACCCACTTGTTACCAATCACTTTCATTCATGGTCTATATTTAACTAGGTTCCACGTTTTATTCTTTAACAGTGCTTGGCATTCATTTATCATTGTTTCCTTTTACCTTGCATCCTTTAATGATTCTTTAGTGTTGGTTGGTAAATCTTCACTTACCAAGTTTTATTGACAAGTCAAATAAATTTTTGGCTTAAAGATTCATAATTTTGATCTAGTGGTCATGGAGCATGTTGCATTTATTTATTATGACTGGACATTGTTATAAGTTTCTATTTACTAGTTTGAAGCAACTAGCTCTTGTGAAGGTGATGTAGCTGTGGGGTCATTTTGGTGAGGTTCTAGTGTTTGAGATGCGGTTTCTGATGTTGAGGGTGATTGTATTTTGTGATAATCCTGATTATGTGGCACTTCTTTTTCATTTTGATTTGGTTGCTCTATATCAGTAACTATGGTACCTTTGACTGCTTGCTTGAAAGACAGATATAGAAAATGCTTATGCATGTAATGTTCTATAGTTTATGGTTTATTTTCTTTAAATGATTCATCATTATTAAAGCGAAACTCATTTTCATTAAAGATGACATTTCTTGAAATGAGAACCTTTTTTGTTGGCAACATACATTTGTATCCTTTATGTTTAGTGCTGTAGCCTATGAAAGTGCATTTCTTGGTGTGAAATTCAAGTTTATATTGGTTTATTGGTCTCAAGTGAAGAAAACATGCACATCTAAAAACTTTTAGTCTTGTAATCAAAAGTTTGCCAAATAGCTCTTCATGAGGTGAAATGTTAGGACAGGAGTAGGAGGCAAGCTGATTAGATACATTGTAGTCTCAAAAGTGTCCCACCAGAATTTGAGTGGCATGTTGGCTTGTGAGAGGAGTGTCAATTCTAACTCAACAATTTTCCTATGTTTTTTCTTAATCTTACCAAGTTTTTAGGTGTATGGGCAGGTATACCTTATGTGTACTCAATTCTCCTTTACGTTATGTTCTAAAGGCCTGAACTTACTTTCTATTGTTTGGATAATTTTGATTTAGTGTTCAAGTTGCTTCTCAATGAATCATTTGAATTGTATAATTGTGTTTGTGGTTTTGAGATTTAGTTTGCAGAGGAAATATCCAAATAAACCTTGAATAACTATCTATAAGGCCAAGGTAGTATCTAAAACCATCTCCTGATATAAGAGGTGTTGGTCCCCATAAGTTATATGTAAGATAATGGCTTTTTGGCAAAGTTTTCAGAGTTTTTAAACTTTAATTTATGATTATTTCCTATTTCACAAGCATCACAGAAGGAAAAATTTAAAATTTTATTGAAACTAATAGATTGTTATAAGATGACAAAACTCTTTTCAAAACTTGACCATTAGGATGACCAAGTTGCCTATAAAAGGTTGATAGCTTTCTTGACAAGCCTAAATTAGTTTTTACATTCTCTAAAGTTTTATTTTCTAACAATAAAGCAAACAGTGAGACCGCAGGCCTAATGTACTAGGCTTTTATGATGGTTTTGGTACTGCTTGCCATAAGTACCACAATTAATTGGTATAGACATTTCTTAGCCATTCCTTGAAGAAGTTGCTTTTGCATTTCTACATGTTGTCATTCACAACACATAAATCATGGTAAAACTCTATTGTGAATTCTTGTCTTGCATGAGTTTATACTTTCTTATCAAGTTCTTAATCATTTTAGGCACATAGAGAACATGTTTAAGAATGAGTGACTCATCAGAGTATGGTAAGTGTAGTGTGCTTGTACCAACATGTGAAATATGGAGTTTTTGACCATTGCTAACAACAAGTGTTTGATTACCTTTATACTATACTATTATGGTGAGATTGTTGATGTTGGTGGTCACATGGTTTATTATACCACTATCAATATACCATCATTTATCTTGTTTATCCTCTTAGGTAGCAATATAGGCCGAGTTTTGCTGATTTATTGCTTTTGATTCAAAGTCTTGTTTAAATTTATGCCAACAGTCTATTGCTTTATGTCCATGCTTGCAGTAAATTTGACAGGCCATCTTTGGTTTATCTATATTTCCTTGTTGCTTCATTTTTCCTTTGTTGTTCTTGTTGTTAAGAATTGTTTTGTTGTTATAGTTGATGTTTATGCCAGTTCCTCTGCTATGAGTTAGAGCTCCTCTTCTTCCAACTCTTCCATATTGACTTTTTCTTTGGTTTTCTCTATTGAATGCCATATTAGCTTCAAAATCAGCATTCTCAATGACATTCTTTCAAGTCTGCCTTTAAAGTTCAATAAAGATGCATATACGTCTTCAAGAGAAGTGTTGTTCAGGTTGGTGGTTATTATTACCATAACAAGATCATATTCAAATAAAAGTTTACCTAGGATAAACTGAATTAGCTCAACATTTGAAATTGGTTTTTCAAATGTTGCTAAGATTCCTGCAAGTTTCTTCATTTTACTGAAGTAGTCACTCATGCTCATTGAGCCTTTTCTTATGACATAAAATTGCCTATTGACTTTAATCATGTATGCCATAAACTAGGAGCAATACATTCTTCTTAAGGCTATCCACAGATGAAGAGATGTACAACAATTAGTGATTGAGTTGAGAATATTTTCATTTAGAGAGGACAACAACTAGCTAAGTAACAGTTGATCATGTTTCCTCCAAATTTCATATTAGGGATTTATTATAGTTTTAGCTACCCGATTTTCATCAACGGTAACAATGAAACCTACTTTGTTGCTATTTTTTTTTTCATCAATGTAATCTTCTAGTTCATTTCCTTTAATAAAGGGAAAAACTTGAGTTTTTCATATAATGTAGTTATTCTTATCAAGTTTGATTGACACAACAAAGGTTAGCTTGTTTGCAACATTATTGGGGATTAGGTTGTGTGTAGTGTTTATTGTAGGTTTAGCTGAAACTCCAGGAATTAAGCTAGTGTTTGCCATTGCTATTGGCAGTCGTAATCTGATACCAAGTTGGATTTCTAAATGAAAAATAGAGAAAATGTTTGTATTTTAACTTGTATTAATTCAACTTAACATTTACAATGTATTAGCTCTCTTTATATATACATGAAGAGAGAGGAAACGATTTTTATTATATAATATGTAATCATTACAAATATTATTTCAATCATTGTCCATTAAGCTAGATTTTTCATAATTCTCTTTAATTGGCCTATGTATCTTTACAATTGGTCTTTTTTCAATGGCTGCTTTTCCTTCATACTGACAACTGGTAAAACTTTGAATTTATTTGTCCTTTCTCTTTCTTCTAGAAACATCTCATGTTTCTCATTAACTAATATTTGAAAAACTCATTCTCTCTAATTGAGCTAAGGCATAAATGCTTATTAATTCAACTTATCTCTTTAGGTTCACGTTCATTGCTATCTAATCATGGGCTACTTTGCATATAAACATTTTTATTTTTTGCGAAATTATTAGTTGCCAAAGTTGTTTCCACTATGCTGTAACAGTCGAGATTATAGAGCTACTTATATAGCCTCGTAAAGAGAAACCAAGCTAGTATCTGCTTTTGATTGAGTACCTTCTATGAGTGTCATAATACTGCATTAATGTATCTTTTCGACTTCCATCATTTGTTGCTATTGGTATGCTTAAGATGGCTTCTTGCTATTACTGAGAATGAGGCTCTTATAGTCATAATGTTCTATATATCTGAAGTTGTCCTCAAATTTGCCACTTTCATATATTTAACCAATACATACAGGTAAAGGGGCTTGAAAGAAGATGGTTGGGGAAGCCATAGGTTATGATAGACTAGCATTGAGGAACCATTTCTAATCCACCACTTTGATCCCTTATGAACTTTTTCCCTGCCCCAAAAAATAATTTTCTAATAAAAGATGTCATTGAGGACGACTTTACCTGCAAGAAAGAGGAGTTAGCAAAATAAAGAATTTTAAGGACCTGAGCTATCAATGAGATTTGGCTTATCAGGATTCTCCATCTTTGTATAATAATCATTGCTTTGTTTGACAAAAAGAGGTTTCGAAATCCTAGCTCTTAATTTCTTTGTTAAAAGCGCTTCCCATTTACACCAGTAGGTTTTTGAAACTTTATCACCCCCACCAAAATTATGCACAGAGTTTATGCATCTCATTTATAAGGCTAGAAAGAAGATGAAAAAGATTTATAGAATATGCAATAATTGATTGAATGAACACCTTCAACAAAACTTCTCATCCCCTTACAGAGAAAATTTTTTATTCCATCATTTCAACTTGTTCTAAGTTTTATCCTTTATAGAAGCAAATAATAAAATCCTATTTCTTCTACCAAAACTTGGGAGGCCTAAGTATTTTTCATGGTAAGCCACTCATACTATAGCAAGATAGTCTATAAGTTGGTTAGCTAAATCGCCCCTAACTACCTTTCTAAAACAGAACGCGGATTCTCAAAGTTCACCAATTGTCCCAATGCATTAGTGTACATCATCAGCATTTATTTGATTGCTTTATAGTATGTTGTCATGGTCTTAGAAAATATAAGGCTATCGTCCGTAAAGAAGAGATGGGAAAGTATAGGCCTTTATGGATAGTTACTATATCCTTAATCTTATTCCTCTATTCAGCCTTCTCAATCAATGTTGATAATCCATTTGTAAAAATGAAAAACAAGTAGTGTGATAATGAATCCTTTTAGTGGAGCCTTCTTATTGACTTTATGATCCCTCTTGGTTCATCATTCAACAGAATAGAATAAGATACAAATAAAAACAACTCATAATTTTTTGGCACTATCTATTTAAAAAACCCAGCTCTTCATCATGGCATCAAAGAAGCACTACTCTGTTGGGAATAATGCTTATTTGCCATTCAAATTATTGTTTAATATTTATTTATTTAATACTTATATAATAAATATTTCTTTTATTCGTCAATTATTATTATTTATATGGTAAGAAGCTTGTAACTTTTTGAACATTATAGATCTAAAAGAGTTTAGGTCAACGCTAAGAGTTAGCAATTCTAAATAGTTAGAACCTTATTTGAAACAGGGACAAAGACTTGAGAATACCATAGTAATGACATAATTTCAAAGAGTTGTAAATGGTGCTAAGAAATGTATTACAAAATATATTCTTAAAAATATCGTTTCTAATCTATAGTTACCGACACGGGTCGATCGATATTCTTTTTGGATCAGTGTATGTCCATATCTGAATTATTTAGATGGTTAGTCTTAGTAAACTATGGGTTTAGCAAAAGTTTGTATGGGCATGCAGGTATTCAGTAATGACTGGATACTTAATAGACTCATAAGGACCTCCAATAGATATCCCATGAAGCCGCCAATGGAAGGTTTTCTTAAGTTGAGTAGTATTCGTGATCATTTGACCTGAGTGCCACGATAGGCTTGTGAGTGATCCATAAAATGTTAGTTCTACGAATGTCAGAGACCTTTCATGGTCTGACCACTGCGTGTTACTAGGTATAGTCTGATGCTTATGGAGTTTGGTGTGCATAGATTTGGGATCCGTCTACTCATATGGGTGAGTTGTAAATTATGATGCTTCGAGAGTGTATTTCAAGAAGTCTTATGGCCATAAGTGAAAACCCCAAAAAAATATTTTCTATAGGGTTAAATAATATTGTAAAAGAGTTTGTAGATATTGTTTATGAAAATATGAATCTGGAGATAAGTTCACGGTCGAACATATAGAGATTTGACGGTGATAATCTATATCTCTGTTATTCCACTATATATATATATATATATATATATGACAAAGAGATTATACGGATATAGTTAACCTTAACTGTATGGTTCAACGCTCCATTCTTTAATTTTTGTAACGTGTGTATGGGGCATTGTTCATGGACTTGCAAAAGTATTTCGTAAGACAAACGGAGGTGAACTTAGGGAGTCTCATAATATGAAGTGTACTTATTGAGCACAAGAGTAGTGAAGCGGATCGTACGGATCGATCTAGAAAGGTTTCAGAAAGCAGGATACGTTTTAAGATTATTCTCAAAAGTGGAAAGCATACTTTACAAATGTTATAAAGAGGTCCTTATTGCATGGCAAAGGGAATCTTGACACATGGCCACTTGTTTGACAAGTGGCACATAAGGCTTTACATGATTGACACTTGAAAACATGCATGAGATGGACCATGCAAAAAGTGAGGTGGCTAAAAGTTTACAAATGTTGCATTTAGCCCCCCACTTTTGCTAACTATATAAATAAGATTTGAACTTGTTTCAACTGAGTCCCTAATTTTTTCTTAACAAACCAACACCCATTTGAGAGAAATCTGAGTTCAATCTTGCTGGAAATTGATTAAACAAGTTAGCATTCTAGCTCCTGTAATCCTACGAATCTTATGAACAAGAATTATCCCGACTTCTATGTGAGCTTCGCAGAGCGATTCTTCACCAAAGTTCTTCAAGGGTGAGTTTCGGTAACCTTAAGCTATTAATGGTTTGAATTTTATGTGTATATATTAATTATATGTTTAATTCTACTGCGTAATATGTGATTATCATATATTTGAAACTTTTTTCAAAATGTAGACAATTACATGCATGCACCTTAAAATACGTTAACACACGTCACACTATCATATGCTTTTGACATATCCAGCTTAAGTGCTAAAAAACCTTATTTGGACCCATTTTGATCTTTGATCACACTGACACATTCAAACCTAATATTTAAGGTGTATGCATGTGATTGTGTACATGTTCAAAAAATTAAATACATATATCGTATATATGATTTCGTAGCAGAATTAAGCATACAATCAACATATACACATATAAATTATATCATTAACAACTTAAGATTACAGAAACCTACTTTTGAAGAACTTCGATGAAGATTTCAATTTTTCGGATTCTTCCAAGCTCCAACCTTGAGTTCATCTTGAAGTAAATTATTGTACAATTCTAATTCACAACAATTCGGTGAGATTATGAAGGTAGAATAGTAGCAACTAAATTTTTAACAAAAAGTTTTTGTTTCATGAAAGAAAAGTAAAAAGAATTGATTTTTCTCTCTTTAGTTCTTCTCACAACTCTTTGTTTAAAGAAAACTTTTCAAAAATAAAACTCTTTGTTTCAATCTCTCTCACATACATTTTTGGTGCTCTAAGCACTTTACAAGTGTTCCACCAAATTTTGGTTAAGTGGCCAACTACCAAAAATAATTTTGGTAGCCATTTTCAATGGTCTAAAACAAATGGACCATTAATTTTTACAAATTGTGCTTCACCTAATTTAATTTATATTTTTTTAAAATTAGGTATGTCTTTCATTTAATAATAAAATAACAAACAAACACAAAATTATATATTATTTATTTAAATAATATTTATTCAATTATTCAAAAACTATTTGAATAATTACTTTTTATTTTATTGATTTTACTAACAAGGATAATGAGAGAATTCATGGTAAAATAATTCATGGAACAAAATTATGCCACTTGTTAACATCTAATTACTTAACAACTCTTACCAACTAATTAAATTATGTACTTAACATTTAAGTCTAGACAAAAGCACAACTTGAGGAATCCTAAAATGCATTTTTGATTTGCTAAAATTTCTAGGATGAAACTGTTTAATTCATATGCTGCCATAGTGTATAATGAGTACACTTCATATTGTGAGACGTTTTAGGTCCATGCCTAAATTGTCATATTAAACTCTTCTATATGTCTGTGAATGATGCCTCCCCTATATACATTACGGATATTACAAAGTGGCGTATTAGACCATACAAGTTGAGGTAATAATATATTCGTATAATCCCTGCATCATTTATATCTGGGTAGAGCGGAGATATAGATCAACACCGTCAAATCTCCATATGCTCGACCATAAGCTTATCTCTAGAATTGCATTTCAATAAACAATATTCACAAATACTTTTGTGATATTATTTATTCTTAGGGTTAAACTCTTTTCTCGGGAATGACTGCTTATGACCATAAGACTTTCTAAAATATAATCTTAAAGCATTAAGATATATCACTTACCCAAATAAGTTGATGGATCCCATATCTATGCATACCAGACTCCATAAGCATAGAACCATACCCAGCGACACCCAACGGTCAAACCATGAAAGGTTTCTGACATATGTGAAACCAAAGTATAATGGATCACTTATAAGCCCACCGTGACACTCAGGTCAAAGGATCACGAATACTACTCAACTCGAAAGACCCTCAATTGACGACTTTATGGAATGTCTATTGGAAGACTTTGTGAGTTTGTTTAGCACCCAGTTTTAATTGAATACTTATATCTTTATACGAGCTTCCATTAAACTCACGGTTTCCTAAAACTGACCATTTGGACCATCCAGATATAGACATACACTGATCTATATATTATAAGATCTTCACTGATAGACCCGTATTAGTGAAGATAGATCAGAAACATAATATTTGAAAACACGTTTGCATAATGACATTTGCCTGGCACTATTTACAAATATTTACAACTATATCATTACTAATATATTCTCATATCTTTGTTCCATTTCAAATAAGACTCTAACTCCTTAGATTTTGTTGACTTTTATAACCTACTAACTTTTATTAGTGCTAACTTTTAGTATTTATAACTCTTAGTGTTGCTAATGTTTAGTATTGATCTAAACTTCTTTAGACCAGATCTGAACTCTTTCAGATTATACAATGTCTAAAAAATTATAAGCATCTTACCATATATAAAATATAATTAGCGATTTAATGAAATGGTAATACTAGTATAAATATTAAACAAATATTCATACATAAAAAGATGACATCTAAGCACAAATTTCAATAATAATAAATCGGCTAGGTATGAAAGTACTTTGAGTTTTAAAAATAACCTCCCTAAGAATTTCATAGAGTATGTTATCTAAGGATTTTGCAATAATTTTATAAATCACGTTACATAGACTGATTGGTGTAAAGTTAGCTAGATGCTTCAAATAGTCACATTTTAGAATGAGTGCAATTTACGTCTCATGTATATGGTGAAGATTGCCTTTATTATTGAGGAATTAGAGGCATATGTTGGAGAAATCATTGCCAACAACATTCCAAAATTTCTGATAAAATAAAGCTGACATTCCATCTTTTACGGTGCCTTGTGGGGTACCTCTAGAAGATTGTACGCAGAATTCCTTCCAAGTGAAATAAGGCATCCGGCCAATTTTTACTAGATGTTGATGGGCATGGATTCACACAATATATCACTTTTTTATAGGTCTCCATCAGTTGGTTTTGAGGATGTGAAAAGGCTATCAAAATAGCTCACAAGTATTTCTTTAATTAATGCGGTCATTGTCTTTCTGGCATACACGATCTTTGTTAAAATAACTCGTCAATGGTGTTTCCAGCTTTCCTGCTTGACCCCTTATGGTGGAAGTATCTAGACTTCTTATCCCCACATTTGAGCCAAGAAATTCTTGCATACTGCCTCTAGTAGGTTTCATACTTGTACATTAAATAAGTGAGTCATTTCTCCACCTTCCGAATGTTATTCCAAGATGGGGCTGTCACCGCTTGATTAAGATTTGTTAAGCTGTCACTGCTTCCGGATTTCCATTGTAAGCCATCTACAATTTTGGTGGTTCCATCCCTATAAATCAGATCCAAAATTAGTAATGTTCTTTTGGAATGATAGAAAATCACTACCATTGTTGATCCAGCTCTTTCAAATAATTTTTTCACATTTCTCTTTATTTGCCTAAGCTTATTTGAAGTGGAATTGTTTGTAAAGATGATTTTTCTTACCCAACCGAGCTGAGTTTTGATCCTCACTTATCATAATCAAAAGTGGCTGATGATCTGAACCCCAATAGTCCCAAGTACTAAACTACTAAAGTGGGAAACATATCATTCCAAGCCTTGTTCAAAACAACTATATCAAGCCTTTATTGAAATAATTTCCCCATGGCTTGACCATTGCACCAGGTGTATTTTAGGCTAATGGATCTTCACTCTAGCAGCCCACAATCATCTAGAGCTGCTGAAAAGTTTTATAACAGGTACTGTAGTCGGAATATACCACTCTTTTTCTCATTATTATTAAGGATGTCGTTAAAATTGCCACTGCATAATCAATGCATTTAAGATAGAGAGCTAAGGCATCATAACAGTGTCCATGTATGAATTCTCTAGGATGTTTTTGGGTGCTTGTAAAAACTCTAATTTTTATTTTTGGCGGGAATCCACACAGACATGAATGTGAAATCAAGAGTAAAAGAGTAAGCGGACATCCATATGGTTAGACCAAAATAATACTAAACCTCCACTATGTCCCACATATTCTATTACCAATTTACCAACAAACCTAAGTTTAATCCGTAGGTCTTCCATTTGTTGATGATAGGCTAAAGTTTCTATTAAAATGAACAAATCTGGGCAATTTGCCTATATTCGATTGCACAAGAATTGGAATATTTGGGTATTGCCCAATCCCTAAAATTTATAGCAGAAAAGTTTCAGGGTGAGCAGTAGCCCTGCGCTGTTATAAGAGATGTCGATAATTCATTCCTAGTTAATACCAGTGTCACCATCTTTTGAGGTCAAAGAAATTAGACTCGCTTTACCATCATCAAAGTCAAAATCTAATGTCCTTCACCTAGTTCCACCACCTCTAATCCTTTTATTTGCTATAGTACTTAGAATAGAGGTTTCATCCTCTTGATGGGAAACCATTTTCAACTCAACTTTTGCAGTATAATACAATTGAAAAAGAGGAGTTGTTAAAGCCAACAAATTTGACAAAGAAAATCTTTTAGCAGGCTGCATTTTTGAAAGGAAAAAAATTAGTGCAGCCTATGTTGACATATCTCTCCATTCATCTATCTATATCTATCATCCAAAGCTTAATAAAAAGGTAAGGGAGACATTGCATGAGAGGCAATGTAAGAGAGAGATATACGAGAGTGCTAGGAAAAACACACAGAGAGCAAGAAATAGAAAAGAAAGAAGTGAGAGAGAAAAGAGTGTTATTTTATATTCTTTTGAGAGATATACGAGAGTGCTAGGAAAAACACATAGAGAGCAAGAAATAAAAAAGAAAGAAGTGAGAGAGAAAAGAGTGTTATTTTATATTCTTTTGAGAGAACATACTTATAGAGAAAATAGTGTGAGATATCAAAATAATTGTGTTTAATTATTTTGAGAGAGTATTCCTCAAGTTTTGACATAAACTTGAGAGAAATATTGTTGTATCCATTTTGATATAATAGAGGATATTTTGTATGGGTGGTATACTATCAAATCGTAGTTGTTTCTTCAACAAATCTTCATTTTAATTTTTTTGTTATGCATACTCTGATCCCAACAACTGGTATCAAACCAAGTTGAAAATCTATTGCTAAAAAATTGATGTACTATAACTTAACACTGTTGCTATTGTATATCACTCTAGTAGAATATTGTAGTTATCATATAGCACTGGAGAAAGTATGGTTACTGTAGCATCCGAGATGGTAGGATAGAAAACTAAAATCGAGAAGTTCATTGGCAGCAACAGTTTTTCACTTTGGCAAAAGAGAATGAAAGATCTTCTCATCCAACAAAAGGTTCACAAAGCTTTATTAGGCAAAAATAAAACATCTGATAAAGTTACTAATAAATAATAGGATGATATGGACGAGGTTACAGCCAGTACAATTTGTCTAAATCTGTCAGATAGTATTTTGTAAAATATTAAGTCTAAGGAATGTAAAACAATCAAAGAAACGTGGGAGACGTTGAAGAAGCTATATATGTCAAAGAATATGTCCAACAAGTTTCACTTATAAAAGGAGTTATATCGAATGCGAATGTCCGAGAATACTGATATGTTGTATCATTTGAGCAATTTCAATGGTATGATCTCACAATTATCAAAGTTTAATGTGAAGTTTACAGCTGAAGAGAAAGCTGTACTTCTGATGTTAACACTTCTCGCGTCATATGATCATCTCATCATATCTCTCACTTATGAAAAAGATACCATCGAGTTTGAAATTGTTTCTACAACCTTGATTTCATTTGAAAAGCAGAATAAGGCACGTGTTGAAGAATCACATGCCTTTGTTACTAAAAACAGGGAGAGAAGCAAAAGTCGAGGAGAAATAAGTTATAATGACAAGTCTAGAGGGAGATCCGTTGTGCACACTCTTATCCCAACACCTCTTTCTCAACTTTTGGGCAGATATGACTAAAGCCGGTTTTGAAGATAATTTTCTAGGACTTCCATGCAGCGTTTTTTGGACGCATTGTTCTTAGGGCTAAGCTTAACATTCACACCTCTTTTCTGGCTTTTCCCATCAGCCTTGACAGAAGAGTTTTGAGATGTCTGGAATTTGAAGGAGTCCAGGATTTGAACTTCATGGAAGGGCCTTCAATTATGCCACATAAGATTAGTGGCCCCCTCATTGCGTTAGTGCCTATTCCAGAATCCTAAGAATACCTTTTGGATGAAACCTGTAAAAGGGTTAGGATTAACCTTATTGTTTGGATCCTCAGCTAATCCAGCCCATGTCACAGAGGTTCCTGGTTGCTGAAGTTGAGGTTAGGTGCTTGGTGAGGGGTTTTGGGAATTTATGTTTGTGTTGTGTTCTGAGTCACGGGCTTCTGAATTTTTGTCTAGGACGATGGATTTCAAAGGAGCCACCAGTAGAGTAGGTTTTGGATTATTGGGAGGGAGTAGCTGTTGTACAGAAGTGGTTGTTTTCCTTTGCTACTTGTTTGAGTAAAAAGGTCATCAAAGATTAAGGCTTTTCCTCTTCCGAGTGTCCCAGACCCTGAGTCCTTATTACAACTTTCGGCTCCCTCTTTTTTTCCTTAAACCATCAGACTGGCCTCCTGATTTCTTCTGCCATTACTGAAGAGCGGTTGGTTTAGACATGGTGAAAGAGCCTTCATGCACCCTGCGAGGTCACTATGGCTACTTGTTTTCAGCCCCACATGTGTTCCTACTGGAATGTAGTCACTGTACAGGACGATACGATGACAACTTCATCAGTTCTGTTGATCGCTACTCGCAGTGCAGGTTTGAGGGTTCCAAAATATTGACTCTAACCCTAACTCAGATATATTTGCCAAGTCATCCCTTTGATGCACCCTTGTATCTTTAACCTCACCAATTATAGGTCCCAAATATAAACCTGCTTCTGTGTTCATCAATAATAAAGGAAGCCTATGCAGCTAAATCCAGACCCTGTCAAACGCCAAAGCATTGAGCCTCCCAATTCCCTTCGATATGTCTAAAATAAATAGATTATTATCGAAGGTCTAAGATTCTCTCGCTAACACCTTGTTTTATCTATGTCTGAACGAAAACAGATTCCTACTCGAACCGACTACCTCGATAGAGAACTCTTTTTTCATTTGCAATAGCATGTATATATTGGAGATGAAACCTTCTCGGTTTACTGGTTTAGAGCATAAGGCTTTCCTAACTAGGGTGAGGGAGGGGCCAAGTTTAAGTATCAGGATTTTGTTGTCTTTCAAATCTAGAGTGGCATATCGGGATAATATGTCTTCTAGATCCATGGAAAGAATACGACGCTGCTTTATAAAATTTTCTATCGGAAAACACCACCACCGGGCATTTTAGGAACTAAGACTACCACTCCTAGTGTTTTCCAAGGAGAGGAATTTTTTATGATGCGATACTTTTGATATTGATTTTATTAAACATATCTACGCATATTATTTATTTATTTTAAAGACAATGAAACATAACAAAAATATGTTTTTGAGTCTAGTTTCTTCTCTTGTGGGTTGTAACTCTTACTTCAGACGGATAGCCCCAAACATGTATATATTGCAAACTCAGTTTTCAACCTTTCCATAGTTTAAATGGCTTTTTTGGGATA
Source organism: Ailanthus altissimus (assembly GCA_946807835.1). NCBI lineage: Eukaryota > Viridiplantae > Streptophyta > Magnoliopsida > Sapindales > Simaroubaceae > Ailanthus > Ailanthus altissimus. The sequence continues at coordinate 2,887,328 of OX327709.1, forward strand.
GCCTTGCTTGAAACTTGGTTCAATATATTATAAGAGCTTTAGTCCACAAGATTTAAAAAGCTTGGAACTGCTAAGCATACTTCATACCATGTCCATTAATGTTTGGTATCTTCTTTCTGCCATACCATTCTGGTCTAAGGAACCGGGCAAGATGTATTGGGCAACTATCCTATGCTCTTTAAGAATCTTTGCAAATAGACTAGGTGATTGTCCAAATGGACCACGTGCTTGTCCATATTCCGTGTATCTACCATAATTACCTTTATCTGTTCTCACAATCTTAATTTACTTTTCGCATTATTTCTCTACTTCGTCCTTAAAAATGTTAAAGGCATCTAGTGCTTCAATCTTGTTATAAAACAAGTAGAGATCCATGTATTGTGAGTAATTAGCAATGAAAAAGATGAAGTATTTTGGAGTCTGGACTACAAATATCTAAATGTATGATCTTTAATGTGTTTGTGCTCCTCTTGGCACATTTCTTGGATTTGTTGGTCTATTTTCCTTTAATGCAGTCCATATAAGTGTCAAGATCAGTAAAATTTCAAGTACTAAGTACTCTATCATTCACTGATCTCTTAATGCTTTCTACGGAGATATGTCTCAATTTTCGGTACCAAAACATAGAGGAATCTTTATTCATAATATACCATTTAATATCAGTGTGAGCATGCATATCATTATAAGTAATATTATTTTACAAATTAATAGAGAAAAGACCATAAAAAAAGTACCATTCCTTATAAAATCAAATTTATAAAATAAACAAAAAGATATCTCTAAAAAGTTTAAGGAATGACCCAAAGATACAAGTCTTAAAATTGAAATTAAATTTCTAGAAAAACTAGGAATATAAAAGTCTTTTCCAAATTCAAAATAAAACCACTACATTAGAACTAAACTGCATATTCCAATAGCCTTTATACGTGAACGCATCCTGTTTCTAGAATAGATGCCCTGTTCACTTCCCAATGGCTTCCTTGGGCTTTGCATACTTTGTAAGGAATTTAAAATATAGATTATAGAGTCAGAATCAATCCATTATCAACAACAAATAACATTAACCATATTAAATTTATAACAAATAAATGAGATTGGATTATCTTTTTTCTCAAGCCATTTCTAAAATTTGGTGCAATATTTCTTTATGTGTCTTTTTTTAATAGAAGAAAAACTTGGATTCCTTTTTACTTCAACTTAGAGCAGTATTTTACCTTTCCCTTTCTTTTTGGCTTCGTTTTTTCCTTATGGTGCCATTAATGCACTTTCACTCGATTTCATTGTCAGCCTCCTTTCTTTTTGAACACACATGGTCATGAGTTCATTGATAGACCATTTATTCTTATGTGTATTGTAGGATATTTTAAAGGGTCTATATTTCTGTGCAAGGATGTTTAATATATAGTATACAAGAAAAGACTTAAAAGTCTTAACCTCAAGAGTCTTTGATTGAGCTGCTATGTCTCTTATTTACTTACATGATGTGCTCATGCACACTTCTAACATAGGTGAGCTTTAAGGATCAAAACTTCATAATTAGGATGTTAGCAAATGCTTTATCTGAAGTCTCAAATTGCTCATCAACAGCCGTCAGTAATACCCGGACATTGTTATGCTAATTGATTGAATCACAAATACTAATAGAAAATTTTGTCTTTGTGAATATCTCACCGAGGCAATTAAATCTCTCCCATAGTTCATAAAGAGCAATTTCATCTACAGTGCTGGTTGTAGTAATAGATGATTCATCTTTCCTAATAGCACAATCAACGTCCAACCACCTCAAATGAAGGGGAATTCTTTCTTTCCATACTTTATAGTTGTCACCTTTTAATTTGGGAATATCATATCCTATATTAGATAAATTCAAAGATTACATGACTATATAAAAACTAAACATATATGTTTATAATTTAAACTTTAAGACTAATAAACATATAACATATTTTATCAATGTAAAATATGTTCCAAAAATTATGAATCTAGTGACATAGAACTTGCTTATGGGCTAAAGTTCTAATTTAATTAGATCCATATATAACTTTATAATAAAACTATCAAATTATATTCATTTTCTTAATTCTTATGGGTAAATTAGAAAATATAATCTGATATTCTATCATAATTAACCATATCAATATAATACAAATTCTTGTGGGATAAGGTTTATTATACTAAATATGATTAACCACAATTAATGTAGTTTTTTCTATATGTGATCCTAAAACACTTAATGTAAAAGTTTGCATAATTAATAATACTATGGTTAATTCTAGATTAATTAAAATTATATAGATCACTTCGACATTTAGTATTATTCACAAAAAATATTCATATAATTGCATGCAACAATAGACATTATTTACAAATATGAATATAATTTTAATTTTTTTAATGTACTAAAATTGTTATACTTAAATTGTATGCATAATAAAAACAATAAACTATGCATACATAACATGTCTCAACATATAAATGATACTTACAACAATAAAATAAAAATAAAAATAAAAATAAAAATTTGAGTCAAATTAGGACCTATTTTTAAATTTTATAAAGTTTTATGGCCAAATTATAATTATCCAAAAGTTGGAGCGGATGGGTGAAAAATCCAACTTTTTAGGGATTCTTTATAAAATTTTTAAAGTTTTCTTAGCCAAACTATAATTATCCTAAAGTTAGAGGGGCTGTGATGAAAATATCCAATACCGTGGACTTTAGTTGTAAAATTTTAAAAATGTTGTAGCCAAAATAGAATTTATTAAAAGCTAGAAGGGCTAAATGTAAAAATTCAATCGACATGTCATTTTTTTCTAGGGGTAGCAACCAAACATATCGTTTCAAAAATGACTTAACCAAACTCCGAAAAACATGTCGTCTGTCCAATGACTGTTGGACGACATGTCATTTAATGTCATTTTCAACCTTTAGCTAGGTCGATTCGACCTAATTTTGACCCGTTTCAACTTGATTGTTTCTAAGCCCTCTTAACAGCAAATCTAACATTTCAAATTGCAAAAATGTTAGAAATTCAATGTAACACCCAATTACCAAATTTTAAGGTAAGAGAGTTGTAAGTTAAGATGATTGTATGATATACAAGTATACATGTAATTTCAAAAATTTACCACATGCAACGGAAGCATGTTAACAAAATACACCCAATTTATAGCATATAATCACATATATGCTCATGTATAACTATTATACAAAATTTATATATGATGAATAATTGTAATAAATTAATATGTAAAGAACACTTACCTAATAAAGGTAGCTTTACAAAACTTCAAATCCTCTGATCAACCAAGTAAAGAGCTCACCTTGAATTATATTCTTCAACGGTTTGGTAGGATTATGGAGATAGAATAGTAGATTTGATTTAGAATTTTCCGCAACATGTATTCAAACTCTTTGAGTACAATTATTTGTTTCTAAAATGGAGATAGTAAATATACGTATACAACTTTTGTATAATTATTGAAAATAATTTTCATAGGATAATTATTTTGAACAACTCTTGTTTAAAATAAATATTTCTTTCTCCAATTTCTTTCATTCATTTTGAGTCATCTATGAGAGAAGAAGAAGAATAGAAGTTTTTTTTATGTTTTCAACACTTCAAAGAACCAAAAAACAAAATTCTCTCACTCACCTTTCCATTTTGCTGAATCTTTCTTTACAAAATGAATTCATTCATTTTGTTTTTCCAAATAATGGCTAAAAAACAATCAAGTGCTCTCTCCACCATTATCATTGTTGGCCATCCAACTCAAATAAAATTATCAAGCACTAGATTAATGGTCATTTAAATTAATCCTTACCTAACAAATAAAAATAATTTAATAATATTAGGTAATAAAATGGCCAACATCAAGGCCCCTATTTATATAACAAATACAATTGCCATGATTAATTTATTATAATATTATATAATAATATATAATTTAGCTATTCAAAATAATTTTGAATAATTACTTTTACCTTATTTTTACAACCAATGTTAAATAGTAATTTTAAGGTAAAAACAATTCATGAACCGAATTTTGCCACTTGTCAACATCCTATTGATTAACAACTCTTGTTAACTAATTTAGTGATGTACTTAATAATTAAGTCTTGACAAATGCATATCCTGAGGGATCTCGAAATAATTATTTAATTTTGCTGGAATTTACTGAATTGAATTATTCAATCTAATCTGCTATCCTAGTGTGCAACAAGTACACTTTATATTATGAGACACTCTAGGTCCACGCTCAATTTATCATGTGGACATCCTCCATACGTTTGTGAACGACGCCTAACACACATATTATGGATATTATAAAGTAGCGCGTTAGACCATACAAGTTGAAATTATAGCATATTTGTATAATCCCTCTGTCATTTATATCCTGGAAGAGTAGAGATATAGATCATCATAGTCAAATCGCTATTTGCTCAACTATGAACTTATCTCCAAATTTATATTTCCATAAACAATATCCACAAACACTTTTGTGATATTGTTTATCTTTTCGAAATATATATTTTTTGAGGTTTATGCTTGTGGCCACAAGACTTTCTGAAATACAATTTTGAAGTATTAGGATATACAACCCACTCATATAAGCTGACGAATTCTATATCTATGTACACTGGACTCCATAAGCATTGGACCATATCTAGCGACACCCAGTAGTCAGACCATGAAGGTTTCTAACATGTGTGGAACCAAAGTATGGTGGATCACTTATAAGCCCACCGTGGCACTCAGGTCAAAGGACCATAAGTACTACTCAACTCGAAAGACCTTTCATTGACGACTTTATGAGATGTATATTGGAGGTCTTCGTGAGTCTATTCAGCACCTAGTCTTTACTGAATACCTGTATCTCTATACGAGCTTCCATTAAGCTCATGGTTTGCTAAAACTAACCATCTTGACCATTCATATATAGATATACACTAATCTGTATTAATAGTTTTTACTGATAGATCCGCATCGATAAAATTAAATCAAGAATATAGTATTTGAGAACATACTTGTATAGTGACATTTTCTAGCACTATCTGCAACTTTTTGCAGTTATGTCATTACTAATATATTATCAGGTCTTTGTCTCATTTCTGACAAGACTCTAACTCCTTAGATTTTGCTAACTCTTAGCACCATTGACTTTTAGTACTTATAACTATTAGCGTTGCTAACTCGTAATACTAATCTAAACTCTTTTAGATCGGATCTGAACTCCTTTAAATCATACAATGGCTGAAACGTAATAAGCATCTTACCATTTAATAATTAATAATACTAATAATTTTATCAGAAATTATAATTGTATAAATACTAAAATTAAATATTTATACATAATGGGATGGCACATAAGCACAAATCTCAATAGTAAGGACTTGCACGTTTATGCTTATTTTATAATGTTCATGTTGTATAATATTAGGACGAAGAAAATTTTCATTTTATTAAGGTTTTCTCTTTCTTAGAATATGGATCTATTACTAAGTTAAATGTTGTGGTTATTATAAGTTAGATATGGGCTTATATGGGATTATTGAGATTATACCTAAATACATATGCTATAAGTTGGATTATGGCTCATTTGAGCTTAATAAGACTAAGTTCAAAATATGTGCTACAATTTGGATTAGGGATTATTTTGAGAAAAGGAGTAAATGTTGGATTGAGTTGATGATATCCAATAAGGGGTAAAAAGGTAATTTTTTGAGTATTATATAAACCCCATTTTCTCTTAACCCTAGCCAGTCACCCAACTCTTTTTAGAGAGAGAGAAAGAGAGAGAGAGAGAAAGAGAGGATTGGTGTTATGGAGAATTTTTAAGGACCAGAAAGGTATTTCTATAACTTTTTCTCTAATCTTTATGTTTGTTATGTGATTTTGTGAAGCTATGATTTCTAAAAACTTGATAAATTGAGGATTTGATGATGATTTCGTGAGATATTATTGATTATTAAGGATGATTATACGAAATAAAGGAAGAGTTATAACATATTTGTAGAATTTCTCCATGATAATAGCTTAGTTCGTAATTTTTATAAAATATTATGTTATGAGTTTGGATATGAGTTTTTTTAATGTTGAAACTAAACATCCTAAGAAACATTTATAACCTTGAATCATTTGAATACTCCATGAACTCAAATTTTTGTGATTTTGTGAAGATAACCTTGAAATTTCAAGAATCATCAGATCCTGCAGAATAGTTAAATTATGAATTGATTTTGATCTAACAAATGATCTTATAAAAGGATTTATTAAAAATTGATAATGTTGCATGTCTAGTATATCATATTCAAATTTGGGGATTAAATCACCGGTTTTGAATTTGTATAATTTTGAAAGTGGTCTCAGTGTAGGATTGGGTTTGACAGATTCTGGAAGTTTTCAAAAGAAATTGTTTTAAAAAGCTTCCCCAATAAATTTACCCTCGAATGATTTATCGTGGACTAAGTTATATGTCATGAATATTTTGAGGTAGTTTCATAACTTTTGAATAAGCTTGCGATTATATAAAATTCAGATATTAAAGGCCGCTCATTGAATGTTGGGATTTGGTCAAGTTAAGGACTTAGTTTTAAAATGATTATGACTTGGATTTGGAAGGGAATAAAACTTGACTTACTTGATTTGACAATGATTTATGTCTTAAGAGCAATATAATTTGATTGGTAAATGGACTTTGTTTGATGTATAAGAAAAAAACAGTTGTATAATAATGGTTAAAATTGAAAGGTTTTAAGAAACCTTAAGTTTTAAAGTATGACCAAATTTGGATTTATATTAATTTATGTATTCAAATTGTTAATTATCATTATTTTAGCACCTCGAGAAGATAGACTTTATGATTTGGGTCAAGGAACGCAAAATTTGCCTCGAGCTTACAAGTCGAAACCCCTATTATAGAAGAGATGTGCCGTGTTGAACTATATAAATTCACAAGAAGTATTGTGAGTAGAAACTTAAACTATTTTTTATTTATGATTTCTCTTCATGATTCTATAAAAGTATATTTTAAAGCATGATGAACTTGATTTTTTAGCTAATAATATGTATATTTGTCCTTGATGACCATTTATCTTGAATTGTGCTTTACTTTATGAAATGACTTATTTTGTGTTATAGAGAAAACATTCACACTTTGGTTTTGGCTCACGATATGTTTATACTTGAGATAGCATTTTTCATGTATCGGTAGTATTATTTGTTTTAGGTGGTTTAAGATTTAACGTGTATAAGATATGATATAATGCAGTGTTCTAAGAACATATGTTGTATAAAGGAAATTGTTTTAAAACCACTAGAATGTACCCTCTCTATTTAGATTTAGAGATGAGAATCAAGTTTTTAGGACCCGTCTGTATATACATAGAGGCTTTAGGCTGCATGTATAGGTATTTTACTTTTTGAGAGACTTTTTGCTCTATGCATGTATAGGACGAGAATATAAGATGAGTACGTTTAATGTTCTGCCCGATGCGTATTCCGGGTACGATGAGGTTTTTCAGAGGTACTAGTTTAGTATGGTTTTCTATATAAATATAGTATATAATATTTTAAAAAACATATGTGTTTTACCATGATCAGTTAAGAAGAGATATGATAACAGATTTCAAATGTTTAAACTCCAGTACATGATTTTATGATAGGTTATATTATTTGTGACTCAGCTATTATTTGTACATAGAGATTAAGAAATGTATTTTTATGTAAGTGATTTAACGTAGTGACTTTATATATTTTAATTAAAGATTAGTTTATGCAATTTATTTTTATATAAAGGATGGTAAGAGAAATGCTATTTATAAAATTTCTATATTTATGTTTGTATCATATGCTTTAAAGAGTTTTTTTGTTCAAAATTTTAAACTTACATCTACTCATTGAGTCACACAACTCATCCTATTTTTATTACTTCCCCTCTCCCCTCAGGAAATTGTAGGAACTAATAAGTTAATGAAGTTTTAGCTTAGAAGTTAAGCCAGACGATAGTGTGGAAGTCATTATTTTTGAGTTGATATATTTATACTATTGTAATAGAGTTCATTGGATGAAACTAATTAACCTTATGTATTCAATGTTAGATGTATAATTTAGAGTATTGATATAATAGTGTTTAATTTGTAGAAGATGAATTCTATCCTTATCAATGATAAAGGATAAATGGTTAGAGGCTTTGAATGATTATTTGCTGATATGTGATAAGCTAAAAATTACAAGTGGATAAAGTATGATAGGTAAGGAAACTCTAAATTAAAAAATGAAAAAACTATTAGTTTGATGATTAGATCATTTGCTATAGAGAAATAGTTTTGGACTTGTTTCAAATTCCAAGAGAATTCAGGGTGGATCATTTCATTAAATTTCCTAATTATTTATAACATTATGTTTCACCAAAAAACAATAAATTACAGCTTTGAAATAAAAAATCAAATTTGGCCAATTTGACAACATGTTTTCTAAATTGTATATCATTTAAGATAAAGGCAAACATCACTTTGATACCAATTGTTAGAATTTATAATTACGATCTAAACATGCTTCATTATTCTAAATAGCATATAGATCAAATGCAGAAAGAAAAACAAATTAAACATACCTCCTCCCATTGAAGCTTTTCCACAATCTTGTGACGAAAATTTTACTGAGTTCAAGTTCTTCTAAACCTTATAGAATCTCTAGTGATGGTGTATTTGGGACTGAAGTGATATTGTTGGCTTAGGCGTACAGATCCTGTACCGTTGAAGTGGTAACCACCATCATTATAGGGTTTGGATTGCAAAAGATGAAAAACTAGAGTAAGGATGTAAAATAGCAAATATCAGGGACTTAATTGTAAAATATTTAAAATTGGTGAATTTTTGCTTCGGCGTATAATTATTTTCACTCCAGTGGCAAGACCAGAATCAAAACAAGGAAGACTAAAATAAGACTCGATCAAATTGCATAATTTTGCCCTAGCGAAATTATGCTACCACTCCAGTGCTATCACTCTATCACTCTAGTGTTAAGGCGTAGCGCTGGGATCATACGATTCCTGATCTAACAAGAATTGAGGATTACAAGCGTAACTCAAACCCTATATAAGGCCATTTATTCCATGAGTTTAAAAAACACACAAGACACTTAAGAAAAATTCAAGGTATTCTATAGTAGCAAGAGTTTTTTAGGCAATTCAATTAAGAGTAATTTGATGTTTATGTCAGTTTGCTATTGATTGTATAATATTTTCTTTATATTTTTGTATTCTATTGTAGCCATTGATAAGGGAAGAATAATCATTTAATTTATTCTCATTTTAATTAGAGATTTTATATTTTATTGAGAATAAATGACTATTAATGAGTAAAATGCAAAAATTCCAAAATAGGAGTTATCGCTTTAGCGGTACGGGCCTTAGCACTGTAGCGGTAACACCAGAATCGATTAGTAAAAGAAAAAATAAGACTCCTGATTTGTCGTATTTCCCCCCAGCCTTAGTATATTACCGCCACAACGAAAAGCTAGTACCCCGACACTATATCACCATCGCTCCAGCGATCCTGACATTAAGGCGTAGTGCCCTAACGACAACAAGATAGTGCCTAGCAATCACATAAATCCTCACTTGGTAAGAATTGAGTTTTTCTTAGCTCAAAACAACCCTTATAAAGCCACCCATCCTAGCCTTCATATCATTGATGAACACTTAAAATTACACATTTAATAAGAGTTTTACATCATTGTTTTATATTACCAGTGTCTTTAATCCCACATAACGTAAGCATGTTTACAATATTGTACCTAATTAGCTTTTAACTGTTTTGTGGTAGGTTCGGAAAAATGGGCATAACTTTCTACCTAGAAATCCAATTAGAGTGTATTTGATCCTGTGAAGAGCTCACTCAATGGACTAATATATTGTATTTCACAAGACCTTTAAAAATTAGTGTTTGGAGGGTGAAAATAGTCTAAAATAGAACTGATTTGTAGTACAGACCCAGTCCAAACAGTCATCAGTATTTAGCCCATAACTATAGAAATACATATCTAATATGTATAAGACAACTCAATTTGGAAAGATAAGAGACTTATCTACAAATTTTTTCTTTTGAGTGAATGCTAATTCGGACCACATCAATTCTATTTTGGAAAACAAGTGGGTGTATTAATGATAATTAATGCAAATTAGTTACCGCCCTTCTTGATTTTTATCATCCAAGTGATTCCCTTTTTATTTGTCTTGATTTATCCATGTTTTTCTATAAATAGATGGCCTGTTTATGCCCAAAACATGTAATTACAGAGTTAGATTTTAGTTCAAAATACTTGCCTTTTGTATTATCTCTTTGTAATATTATTTCTCTTGTTTACTATTCTAAAATCATGTTATCTCTTCTTCCATCTCTTTTCTTTTTATTTAGTTTTATTATGTTCAAGTAATTTTATTTTTGATAAGGTGAAAGGGTGAAACTCTTGGTAAGGTAATAAGATATACTTAACTCTTATTCATGAATTTAATGTTTCATTATTAAGTTATGTAAATTTATATATGATGTATTTGTTGGGTGTTGTATTATCGAATGTGTGACAATCTGAGTGTATACTTAATTTCAAAAATTACTATATGCACAGCGGAAACATGTTACAAAATACACCCATTTTAACAATTTCAACATATATCACATATGTGTATAAGTATAACAATTATACAATTTATAAACATGATGAACAATTGTATCACATATATGAACAAGTATAACAATTATACAAAATATATATGATGAACAATATTGTACTAAAAACCATAATGTAAAATACTCACCTAATGAAGGTAGCTTTACAAATTCTTCAAGTCCTTCAATAATCTATGTGAAGAGCTCACCTTGAAGTATATATTGAACAATACTAGTCTATAACTTTTGGTGGAATTAAGGAGCTAGAATGGTAGCTTAGTGTTTAGAATTTTTCAGCAACTTGTATTCAACTTCTTTGAATACATATTCTTGTTTCATAAACATGAACATTACTTAGCCATCCATGGAAGAAGAGAGGAAGATGAAGTTTTATTTTGTTCTTGTTAATAACTCCTTACTAACATAACAAGAATCATTTTTCTCTATTGTAATTTACAATTTTTCTAAGCATGTAGAAATCTGAAAAATTATAAAATAATTTCACCTTATATTCTTTCAACTCCTTGAAAGGAAAATTGAGACAAAAAATGTCTCTCTCTCTATCTCCATCTTGCTTGGCCGAATTCTTCTTTTTGCAAGAATGAATTCAATTCATTTGTTTTGCCAAAAATTTATTTTGTTTATTCAACACTTTGATTAAACAAAAGTAAATAAAATGAAGTGCTCCACCAATTTTATTATTGGTCTCCCACTTAGAATTAATTAAACCAAGCACTAGAATAATGGCCACCTAAATTAATCTTTACCTAACAATTATAATTACTTTAATTATAATGGATAATTAAATGGCCAACATTTAGGCCACTCATTGTATTAAAATACAATGCCATGATCTATATATAATATAATATTATCTAATAATATAATAACAATATATAATTTAATTATTCAAAACAATTTTGAATAATTACTTTTTACCTTACTAATTTTTACTACCATGGTTAAATGGTAAAAAGGTAAAATCAAATCATGGAATACATTTTGCCATTTGTCAACATCTTATTAATCAACAACCCTTGTTAATTAATTCAATGATGTACTTAACAATTAAGTCTTAACAAATGTACAATCTGAGGAATCCCGAAACAATCGTTCTATTTTGCTAAAATTTATTGGATCGAACTATTCAATCCAATCCGCTACCCCAGTGCGCAACGAGTACACTTCATATTGTGAGACTCTCTAGGTCTACACCTAATTTTTCATAAAGAGCTCCCTCATACGTCCGTGAACAATGTCCCACACACACGTTACGGATATTATAAATTTGCGTGTTAGACCATGCAAGTTGAGATTATTACATATTCGTATAATCCTTCCATCATTAAATCCTTGAAGAGCACAGATATAGATCATCACCGTTAAATCTCTTATTTGCTCAACCATTAACTTATCTCTAGATTTATATTTCATTAAACAATATCCACAAACACTTTTGTGATATTGTTTATTCATTTGGAATATCTTTTCTGAGGTATATGCTTGCGGCCACAAGTCTTTCTGAAATATAATCTCGGAGCATTAGGATATACAACCAACTCATATGAGCTGACGGATCCCATATCTACGCACACCGAACTTCATGAGCATAAAACTATACCCAGCGACACCCAGCGGTCAGACCATGAAAGGTTTCTGACATGTGTAGAACCAAAGCATGGTGGATCACTCATAAGCCTACTGTGACACTCAGGTCAAAGGACCACAAATATTACTTAACTCGGAAGACCTTCCATTGACGGCTTTATGAGATGTCTATTGGATGTCTTCTTGAGTCTGTTCAATATCCAGTCCTTACTGAATACCTGCATCTCTATACAAGCTTCCTACTAAGCTCATGATTTGCTAAGACTAACCATCTGGACCATCCAAATATAGACCTACACTAATCTATATTAATGGTTCCACCGATAGACCCGCATCGATGAAATTAGATCAGGAACATTATATTTGAGAATATACTTGTATAGTAACATTTTCTAGCACCATCTGCAACTCCTTGCAGCTATATCATTACTAATATATTCTCAAGTCATTGTCCCATTTCAGACAAGGCTCTAACTCCTTAGATTTTCACTAACTCTTATAAACTTACTAACTCTTAGTACCACTAACTCTTAGTGTTTATAACTATTAGCGTCGTTAACTCTTAGCCTTGGTTTAAACTCCTTTAAACCAAATCTGAACGCCTTCAGATCATACAATGTCTAAAACGTTACAAGCATCTTACCATTTAATAATAAATAATATTAACGATTTTATTAGAAATAATAATTGTATAAATACTATCATTATATATTTATACATTATGGGATTACCCGTAAGCATAAATTCCAACAACTCCCACTTGCTCTAGTGCCATTCAGGATGGTATTAGTATCTATTGACTCTACGTGTTTCTTAAACACTTTTAAAAGTTAAGGCTCTAGAAAATAAGTCCGCTATAATCTGTAAGGATGTTTTCCTAAATTATCTTATACATCTCCATTAGCCAAGATATATTTAATTATAAGGTATCTCGGCTTGAGCAGTTACGCTGTTAACATTGCATTATAATGTGATAGGATTCATTGAGCTTAGAACTTATTCTGAGCTCTGCAACTAACTTGAAAATTCACAGAAATTCCTTTGTAGACTTCTGAAGCTGTAACAAATTCTATTTTTACAGTAGAATCAAATGTGGACATTTGAATTGCACTTATTTTACAAGTTTTGGTACCGTTGAGAAAAAGTACGTAATCAGATGATGACTCTCTATCATTCGGATTAGATTAGAAATCTGATTCTATGTATCCTCTCATTTGTAAGAAACTTTCTCTATAAGTTAGAAACTTATCCTTCATACCTCTCAGGTATAACTTGGATATGTTTCACGACCATTCAATGGTCGTTATCTAGATTAAACTGATGCCGACTCATAACACTTACAACCATCATAATATAGGTATCGTACATAACATAGTATACATCAAGCTACCTCTGGCTGATGTATATTAAATGTTAGACACTCTAACCTTGTCATTTTCTACTTGAGGACACTTCCTCTTAGAAAGATGAACTCTATGTCTGAAAGATACATGAACTATTATATAGTTATTAAAATTGTACATTTACAGGACTTAGTCTATGTATGGAGATTTGGAGAGTCTTATCTACTTCCTAACTTTGTCTGTATAACGCCTTATATATAGTATATAGAAAGTGTCTACCAAATCTTTTATGAAGATGTTCTTACTCAGTTAACTCTTAACTGACTGACTTGCAACATACCATTGTCTTTATCTCTGACAATGAGAATGTTTTATATATAGAGAATTAGAAAGATAACTTATGCTCCCGCTACCTCTTCTAAACACACATGCTTTCTCTTCATTCTTAATGAAATTAGATTATTTGATTGCCTCATCAAAATGAAGAGTGTAGCATACTACAATATCCAATATAAATTCGAATTAACTTTAGCATGTTTATGGTGAAAGGTTTCCTCATAATCGATCCTAGACCTTTGAGGGTCACCTTTTACGTCAATGGGGCTTTTAAAGACATTTACCTATTTTTGGGCCCTATATTTTCGTGCGTAAACTCTTTTACAACTAATAAGAACAATTCTTATATAAATCACAACCAAGTACTAGATTTGATTGTTATGCTTAAAGTTAATTTTGAATTTCTTGGCATATTGTCAATTTCCTTAAACGATGTCTTATATCTTTTAACTATAAGTCATAGGATTTTTTTTTTCTTCAACTAAGAAAAACATTAAAAATACATTTTAGGTATGTAATATACCTAACACGTAGTCTTCATATCCTTATATGACCTACGGTAAAGTGTGTTATAGGTATTTAACTCAATTGATCTTTAGGTTCTATTTTCGATTCATAGAATTGATATCTCATGGAACATTTGAGATATCCTTTGAATCGATACTTGTACCCCTTGGGTCCAAGTATATACTATAGCATAACTCTTATGCAAGTAGAATAACCCCAAATCTTAACATACTTAAGTTCTCTTTCCTTCTAGTCTATATCTTATATATAGTAGACGGAACAATTTACGATGGAACTTTATTTAATAGATGAGTAACAGTTTCTAGAGCATAACCCTTAGATATTTTTAAAAGATCGGTAAAGCTTAATATCGATCAAACTATATCTAATAAAATTTGATTTCTCTATACTTCAAAACATATTTATGTTAAGGAGTATCTGGAGAACTATATTAAGCTAGAATCTCATTCTCTTTTAAATAATATGTGAATTTACTGCTTAAGTATAAACAGACTCAATCTAATCAAAGGTGTTCAACATACTTCTAGGTTTATTTCATTTACTTCTAGTCAAATTTCTTTGAACACTTCAAAATTATCGACCTATGTTTTTCTAGAAACACATGTCTGTATCGTGACAAATTACGATAAAGATATCGAAGTATTAAAACTTACCAATGGCAGTATGATTCATTAGATCATATACATCGCTATGTATTAGTTCTAATAAACCAGTGGCTTGATGTCTAACACCAATAAAAGGATTTAGTCAATTTCTCTTGAATTACGGGATTTATAAATTAGATAAGGTTCTATGGTCAGATCAAGTCTTTGACCATTCTTAACCAGACGAGGTAGTCATTTTATGGCTACTTAACCTAATCACTTATGCCACAATTCATCATTATTCAAAGTTTTCAAACTATTATTAGTTCTGTTCACTTAGACATTTTTATGTATTTCTCGTTGTATGTCATATATAAAGGTCATTTAATTGACTGACATTCAGTTAGTAAAATATTATCGTTATCATATAAACATGAGGAACTATTCTTAATGTATGTATGATAACCCTCTCTGTATAACACAGAGAGCGATATATTTCACTTTATTATTCATGGCACAAAATAACAATAATACAACATAAGGCTTTTACTAGAATAGAGAAGTGACTTAAAAGTCATAATAGCTACCACGTACAGGTAATCTTTATTTTCTACGTGCAACTGTACTTTTCATTTCATCTTTTAAATTATGCAACACCTTGCAGATGTGAGAAAGCCGGGCGATATCTCATATCCCTATGCCTTTACACATCATTTGCATATGAAATGTCATTTATCTGTAAATAGGTATCTAAAAGTTTTATCCTTTCTAAGTTAAGGTTCTTTGAATAATAACTCTTATTATTAAAACCTTACTAATAATAGAAACACTTTCTATTGTGTATTTTTCTCTATAATTATTTTAGATATATAAAATAAATTTCAGATGAAGCATTATACTACTTGTACATCTCATGTGCATATGCTTCCACTGAAGATCATTAGAAAGGTTAGGATATATAATTTGACTTTCAAATTATTCTTAATCATTTTCTAATAATCTACCGTCTCTTCTCAAGAGACATTATCAGAAACACATCTTTTAATATCTATTAATCTATTATATATCTATTTATTCTTTTAATCTAGAACAATTATTAGATTATAAGCAAGTCTTAATAATTATCGGTACCCTATAGATTATGTGCTTAATCAAGTATATTAACGGGTTGCTCATAGTCTTCTTATCTCTATAAGTTATTAATCTTGTTGCTACAAGATAAAAAAGAGATGTTTAGCGGAATATTTCTAATCGTTAATAATTAACTCTTTAGATCATGGATATAACTGTTATACATTTTTAATCTAAAGACGCCCTCCCACTGCTTTACATAATTCCCTAAATCTCTCAAAAGGAAAAACGACAGTTTAATCTTTTAAACTGTATAATAGAAAGTAGACCCTATTGGCATTTTACTCCAGCCGCACACTTTAGCGATCTTGGCCTTTGTAAACCCAAAAGGTAGATAACTCTTATCAATTGTATCTCATACAACTCTTACTTCTGATCCTAAATACACATTATCCACACACTTTAGCGATCTAAGATAATTGTATTTCAGATTAACTTGTCAATCATCAAATATATGTTACCGATACTACCCGCACACTTTAGCGATCTAAGATAGTATTTTCGCATATATTTGTCTCATCTCATGTTTAATCGGTATAGCCCGAATTACCCCGACCAATCCCTCACACTTTAGCGATCTTAGGAGTGACCGAAATGACTCGTCTAATACCGTATTGACAAGACGGATCATTGTACAATATTATCTCATAATATAATACTTATTTAATCTGATTAAGAGAGATTTAGTTTTTTTTATAATTATTATTTTATTAATAAATATATATATATATTAATAATAATAATAATAACTTTTCGCATCTCATACGAATCTAATTCATAATTAGAAACTGTTTTTTACGTAAGCACAACTAACCCCCACCAATAGGGCTCCCATTGTGTTTAACAACGTAAACAAATTATTTGTAATTTTAATACAATAATATTACTTATAATTGTATTAAATATTCTTTATTTGCAAAAATTGCAAATACAAGTATTATGTTTGGAATGATCAGCGTTATAAACTGAAGGTTCTAACATTATACAATATTCTGCAAACAAATTTTTTTTTTTTAAAATTTATTTATTTATTTATTTTTTTTGCTGAGCACCGAGGCGCCCAAGTCAGAACCTCCATGTCAGATTTGGGTGCCACGGCGCTAGACACTGTAACAGTGTTCCGACCTTTTGGAAACTATTTTTCGCCCCCAAGTTTTACTATTTTCTCATGGGCATCAATTCCAAACATCATCATGCTTCAATTCTAAATACTAACATGTTCAAGAATACAACACTATGTTCATCATCATGCTTAAATATCAAATATCACCATGTTCAAATTTAAACATCATCAAGTTGTTTAAATATACAACATCATCATGTTAACATATTCAACAACAAGAATACAATAATATGTTCATCATCATGCTTAAATATCAAACATCACCATGTTCAAAATTTAAACATCATCAAGTTGTTTAAATATACAACATCACCATGTTAACATATTCAACAACAAGAATTATTACATACTCAATTTAACATGCTCTGAAACTATTTTGTTGGGTGTTGTATTATCGAATGTGTGATAATCCGAGTGTATACGTAATTTCAAAAATTACTATATGCGCAGCGGAAACATGTTACAAAATACACCAATTTTAACAATTTCAACATTTATCACATATATGTATAAGTATAAATATTATACAATTTATAAACATGATGAACAATTGTATCACATATATGAACAAGTATAACAATTATACAAAATATATATGATGAACAATATTGTACTAAAAACATAATGTAAAATACTCACTTAATGAAGGTAGCTTTACAAATTCTTCAAGTCCTTCAATAATCCATGTGAAGAGCTCACCTTGAAGTATATGTTGAACAATTCTAGTCCATAACTTTTGGTAGGATTAAGGAGCTAGAATGGTAGCTTAGTGTTTAGAATTTTTCAGCAACTTATATTCAACTTCTTTGAATACATATTCTTGTTTCATAAACATGAACATTATTTAGCCTTCCATGGAAGAGGAGAGGAAGATGAAGTTTTATTTTATTCTTGTTAATAACTCCTTACTAACATAACAAGAATCATTTTTCTCTATTGTAATTTACAATTTTTCTAAGCATGTAGAAATCTGAAAAATTACAAAATAACTTCATCTTGTATTCTTTCAACTCCTTGAAAGGAAAATTGAGACAAAAAATGTCTCTCTCTCTATATCCATCTTGCTTGGCCGAATTCTTCTTCTTGCAAGAATGAATTCAATTCATTTGTTTTGCCAAAAATTCATTTTATTTATTCAACACTTAGATTAAACAAAAGTAAACAAAATGAAGTGCTCCACCAATTTTATTGTTGGTCTCTCACTTAGAATTAATTAAACCAAGCACTAGAATAATGACCACCTAAATTAATCTTTACCTAACAATTATAATTACTTTAATTATAATGGGTAATTAAATGGCCAACATCTAGGTCCCTCATTGTATTAAAATACAATGCCATGATCTATATATATTATAATATTATCTAATAATATAATAACAATATATAATTTAATTATTCAAAATAAGTTTGAATAATTACTTTTTACCTTACTAATTTTTACTACCATGGTTAAATGGTAAAAAGGTAAAATCAAATCATGGAATACATTTTGCCATTTGTCAACATCTTATTAATCAACAACCCTTGTTAATTAATTCAATGATGTACTTAACAATTAAATTTTGACAAATGTACAATCTGAGGGATCCCGAAACAATCGTTCTATTTTGCTAAAATTTATTGGATCGAACTATTCAATCCAATCCGCTACTGCAGTGCGTAACGAGTACACTTTATATTGTGAGACGCTCTAGGTCCACACCTAATTTGTCATAAAGAGCTCCTCCATACGTCCGTGAACAATGTCCCACACACACGTTACGGATATTATAAATTTGCGTGTTAGACCATGCAAGTTGAGATTATTACATATTCGTATAATCCTTCCATCATTAAATCCTTGAAGAGCAAAGATATAGATCATCACCGTTAAATCTCTTATTTGCTCAACCATTAACTTATCTCTAGATTTATATTTCATTAAACAATATCCACAAACACTTTTGTGATATTGTTTATTCCTTTAGAATATCTTTTCTGAGGTATATACTTGCGGCCACAAGTCTTTCTGAAATATAATCTCGGAGCATTAGGATATACAACCAACTCATATGAGCTGACGGATCCCATATCTACGCACACCGGACTTCATGAGCATAAAACTATACCCAGCGACACCCAGCGGTCAGACCATGAAAGGTTTCTGACATGTGTAGAACCAAAGCATGGTGGATCACTCATAAGCCTACTGTGACACTCAGGTCAAAGGACCACAAATATTACTCAACTCGGAAGACCTTCCATTGACAGCTTTATGAGATGTCTATTGGATGTCTTCGTGAGTCTGTTCAATATCCAGTCCTTACTGAATACCTGCATCTCTATACAAGCTTCCTACTAAGCTCATGATTTGCTAAGACTAACCATCTGGACCATCCAAATATAGACCTACACTAATCTATATTAATGGTTTCACCGATAGACCCGCATCGATGAAATTAGATCAGGAACATTATATTTGAGAATATACTTGCATAGTGACATTTTCTAGCACCATCTGCAACTCCTTGCAGCTATGTCATTACTAATATATTCTCAAGTCATTGTCCCATTTCAGACAAGGCTCTAACTCCTTAGATTTTTACTAACTCTTATAAACTTACTAACTCTTAGTACCACTAACTCTTAGTGTTTATAACTATTAGCGTCGCTAACTCTTAGCCCTGGTTTAAACTCTTTTAAACCAAATCTGAACGCCTTCAGATCATACAATATCTAAAACGTTACAAGCATCTTACCATTTAATAATAAATAATATTAACGATTTTATTAGAAATAATAATTGTATAAATACTATCATTATATATTTATACATTATGGGATGACACGTAAGCACAAATCCCAATAGTATTTATTTGGTTTGCAATATTAATATACTTTCTTGTAACGTGGTGTATCTTGATTTAGATCAGATAATTTTTATAGTTGGCACAATAAATTCTTGTAACCATTTACATGATTTGGTGTAGATATCATTTCTTGTAAAATAAGAGTCTTGAATTATTGTAAACAAATATAAAGATTGGCATAAGAAATACTTGAACTCATTTATAAGATTTAATGTATAATAATTGAAAGAAATAAATACAAGTTAATGTATAAATGGTGATGAACTTTAATTGTTATATCTTCCGATTGAAACCTCCTTTGAGTGAGGATTCCAATTGAATTATAAAAAGAGTTAAATATATTCTTATTTCATATTCTAAGAGTGGATCTCCCAAACCTTAGATTTTCTTTTAATTGGTTAATTGAATTATTATTTGCAAATATTTTATACTATTTTAATCAACTTTAAAGTATTTATAGTTTGTAATTTTAATTTCACTTCCTTGTGGATCAACCTCGTTTTCATCGGGTTATTTATTACTTCGACAATCCTGCACATGAAAATAAACTTCTATATTCTAAACGTGTCAATCATCAAGAAAAACACATACAATACAAGGCTATTGGAGCTGAGCAAAGTAATTCAAGGGGTATAATCATCAAGAGTTTAAGGGAATAAGGGAATTTCAGCAATTTAGCTATAACGCTTTAACGGTCATCTTGGTTTGATAGAATCATGTTTTCATTATTGTTTTTCTTATTTTCCATTACAACCATAAGCTAAATTTCCTTTATAAGCTTAACACTTGAACTCAATATATAGAGCTTAATTGTAATATTTTCTTTTGTATTTAATGAACTCAGTTTATTATTATTTAATTTATTTGTGCTTAATGCGTTATAACATCTAGCCATTGTTATGATTGATTTAGTAATTTTTTATAAACTTGACAGAGTAATCACTATATTTAGACTATAATAAATTGATGCATGATTGTAGATAGATTTACAAATTCTATCTTAGGATAAAAATATACTTAATTGACATGCATGATCAATAAAACTTACCCTTAATGAGTTTTAATTTATTACAAATGCCATAGAGATGTATGTATTTGGTAAATTGAGAAATAATTATTTAACATTTAGAGAGGCTTGTAATTACTTTAGTGTCTTGATCAATAATAATAACTTACGGAATATTAAAAGAGAATATAACATTTAGAAACATATTGAGGGATAATTGTTAATCCAAAGCTTCTCAAGAATTGTTCTTATCCCAATGCATTGTGTTATTTCTATTACTTTGTTAGTTTAATTATTTAATTTCATTTTAGTCTTAGAAATTTAAAGTTAGTTTTTTTGAATAATTATAAGAAAGATACAATTTTAGTACTTGGTATAAGTAACTATTATTTTCGTGGGTTCGACATCCGACTCTTAAAGGCCCTATATTACTTAATCACGATAGCGTATACTTGCACTTAAATTTGTGCTATAAAAAAATGCGCATCATCCATAAACTAATTTTCTTTTTAGGGTTAATCCTTGAACTCAATATATATACTTAATTGCCACATCTTTCTAATATTTAATAAACTTAGTTATTTGTTATTTAAATTATTTATTTTTAAAGTTTCATTAAATTTAACTAATATTATGATTGTTTTAATAATATTTTGATAAACTTGGGAGAAGTATCATTGTATTTAAACTTAGGTAATTTAATACATGATTGCAGAGTAACATACAAGTTTTAAATTAGGATAGAAATATACTTAATTGATATGCATGATCAATAAGATCTGTTCTTAATGAATATTAATTTATTAAATATTATAGGAATATAAGTATTTAGTAAGTTAATATACAATTACTTAACTTTGAGAGAGACTTGTGAATTCATTCCTGTTTTGATCAATAACAAAAATTAAGAAATTTAAATATTAAAAAATTAATCATTAAAAAATATATTAAAAAATAATATTAATTATAATTTTTTTTATATTATTATTTTTCATATCTGTTGACATTGTATTATAGCTTTATCTTTTTTATATTCATTTTTAAATTTAGATTATTAAATTTTAAAATTTTAAAATAATTATTAAAAAAGAATTAATTTTAATTCAAAATTCAAAATAAATATTAGTCTTATAAATTTGATATCTGATTTTTTTATCTATTTATTATTTATTACAATAATATATACTTGAATTTAAATTTATAATATAAAAATATCGCATTACTGTCCACCTCCACAATCTTTCTACTGCTGTCGCCTGCCACCTCTTCTGCCAGCATGCTGCCATTGCTGTCACTGACCTGCGCTAAAGGGCCAAAGGTACAAAGCAATAAACATGACCTTTTTTTTTAACATATTGCTAATTTATTAAATTTTACGAGTTTGAAACTTGAATATCTTAGATTCTTACATGTTTTTGAATCTCGGAGTCTGTGAGAGTAAATAATGCTTCAGGATTTTCACACCGCACGCCCAATTGATGCCCACATTAATGATGACGTGGAGATAAAAATATTAATTAGGGATTATTTAGTTTTCACTTTTTTCATGTACGCTGTTGGACACTTGGGCTTCGAGAATTTTATTGGAGCATGGCTAATTAGATTATGTAGCTAACTAATGTAGTCAGAATTATTGGCTGACATGTTGACTCTGGCTCTCTCTTTAATTAACTACTTTTGGAAAAAGATAATAAATAAATTTCATATAATATAATATAATTGGTGATATAAGATTAATATATTAATAATAAACGGAGTCTTTTGATAAAAATGTGTCAAGTTTTCATTTACAGATAAGAGTTAGAATAAGTTTGACTTGTAACTACCACGTACAAGGGGACAACATGATGTTTATCAATTCATGCTTTGCTTTCTCCCTTCTAACTTGTTTATTCTTTTTTGTTTTTTATCTGCTCAAGAATTTGCTTTTTCGGTAATTAGGGTTTCATATAGTTAAACACATTTTCATTCAATATTTTATTATCCCATTGTGATTGTTTTGCTTTAGATTTGTCCTTTTGAGTTTCTGGAGGTTAGACAACGTGGATTGCAATTATTGAAGTTCTATTCGCTAGATTTAACACAATTAATTATTTATTGTTATAAAAAAATGCAATAAAATTTTCATCATTCTTCATTCTTTTTATTCTGAATGACGAATTAAATGAGAATAAATATTATTTAGTTCTTTTTTTTTTAATTATCTTGTTACTAAAGATGTGGAATTGTAAATACTTCCAGTTTTTATATTTATTCTTAAATGAGTGAAAATTCGAGTTTGAGAAGCTAATCTAAACTTAATGAGCTCGGATTAGAATCACCAACACATATCCCTATTAAAAATTCTAGATAAGTAATTCATGAAGGAGGTGAATTGAGTATTTAAAAATTAATGCACTAATATTAATAATTTATGTAATTATTAAAATATAAAAAATTTAATAATAAAGAATTACAATAAATAATAGAGTAAGGGATAGAGAGAATGACACTCGGATGTTTACGTAGTTCGGCACTTCACACGGCTTACGTCCATGCCCCAAACAACTTGCCTTGAGGATTCTACTAACTTGCCTTAAACTAAAGGTAAGAATCAATACACTCGACTTCCAAGGTGTCCAAAAACCTTTACAACAAATTGATTTTCAAAGTACCAATTAAACCTTTACAATAAAAAAAAGTAAACACTCTCCTCTCAAAATATTTTCCATAAATGTTTAAATAAACTCAATACAAGAATTAATGAATAAAATAATTTGAACTCCCAAATAAGTAAATATGAAGGTGTAGAATAATGAAGCTCTCAATTCTAATATATAACGTTTTCTCTCTTCTTCTCTTATTATTGAGCTTTAAATGAGTGAGGTATTTATAAGAAATAAAAAATAACCGTTGCTACAGTGCTGCTACAGTAACTTAACCGTTGCTATAGTGACCTACAGTAACTTGACTATTATACATTAATTTGCACGTTGCTACAATGTCCCCGCTACAGTAATTCTTTCAAAGTTTTGATCTTTTTCATTTTAGTTCATTGTCTTAACCTTTCAAAACTTTACACTTTGGTCCAATTTTAGTATACTTGAATGATTTGATCATAACTTTCTTTAGACAACTCTAAATTTACTTTCGTAAAATTCTTTGGGAAGCTGACACAATTATCTTCCCGTTGTCATCAAGTTTGTGCACATTTTCAGTCTCATACAATACTAGTGTAATTTCAAATGTGCCATTATATTTTATTTGCTCATAATTTACCTCACTTATATATTTAATTCTTTCAATGCCTAAACATAGGATTTGTTATCATCAAATCATCAATATGTATGACTAGAAAGTCAACAGATATCATTGGTCGTCAACAAGGGGAAAGTGTTACAATTTTGAACAATAAGAGAAAAAAAGAAGGGAAATGCACAAAGTATATACCACCTCTTTGGCAAGTGCCTAAAAGGGCCAAAACGTCTTCATCATCAACAATAGTAACAACATCAAGATAAAGATCTAATGCTTGGACGATGTTTTTTAAATGTGCTGATAATCAAGATCAGGCAGAGTGCAAGTACTAAAGAAAGGTGTATCAATGTAATTCTATAAACCATGGGATAAGTAATATAAATGCACACATGAAGAAATGTGATAAGTACTTGAAGGCCAAAATAGATGAAGATGAAAATCAAAATATTATGGCTAAAGAAGGTGATCAAGTTGAGATGAGAAATGCTAATTTTGTGATGGGAGGGAGTTATAATCAGGAGGCTTATAGAAGGGTAGCTATGAAAATGATCATTGTGGATGAGTTACCTTGTTAGTTTGTGGAGAATAAAGGGCTTCATCATTTTTGTAGTATGATGATCCGTATATTTGAAGTCCTTTCATATAGAATGATTACTATAGTTGTTTTACAATTGTATTTGGATGAGAAGACAATGTTAAAGAGTATCTTTAGTGGGAGTAGTCAAAAAATTTGTTTGAATACTGATATTTAGACTTTCATTTAAAATACCAGTTATATAGTTGTCACCGGTTATTTTATAGATAGTGACTAGCATTTGTATGGAAGTATTCTGAGTTTTAGTGCAGTACCTAATCGTAAAAGGGAATCAATGAAGAAGATTTTGGAGTCATATTTTCTTGATTGGGGGATTAAGATTGTTCACTATTACAGTTGATAATGCTAGTGTAAATAAAGTTGCTATTAGGTATTTGAAGAAGAAGATGAGGGCTTGGATGAAAGATGCCTTAGTATTGGACGATGAGTTCTTACATGTGCGTTGTTGTGCATATATTCTGAATTTGATTTTGAGTGATGGGTTAAAGGACTTTAAATGTGATTGTAATTAATATTTGGAATGCTGTAAAGTATGTGAGATCTTCAACTTCCTAATTGAAGTCTTTTAAAAAGTGTGCGTAGTAGGAAAAGATTGAATATAAAGGTAGCATAATCGTAGATATGCCAATAAGGTGGAATTCTACCTATTTGATGTTTGTAACCACTTTGAAGTTTTAAAAAGCATTTGATCGTATGTCTGATGAAGATGTTCTTTATGGGTCATATTTTTTGAAAGAGAAAAAACTTTAATTTGTTAGTACGCATATCTTATAAAGCTTAAGGCTAAAGAGGGATGATTGTGGGTCTAGTGAGCCCGTTCTTTTTCCCTCGACCTAGGATAATCTTTTCCTAATAGCCTTTTACTAGCAATTGATGGCCTATGTTTTGCAGCCTCACTAGCTCATGCAATGTGTCGGTTAATATTTTGTCAAGCAGGGGAAGCAATAGAAAAATTAGTCATTCTGTCTCTTAAGAGATGAAAAAGTTAAGGCCACCGCTTAGTGGTAATTAGACAAATGTAGAAAGATTTGTTACATTCTTAGAGACATTTTTATGATGTAACCATTAAATTCAGTGCAACTCTAACGTGACATTGAACATTACATTTAATGATATTTGTAAATTCAATCCCACCTTGGCCATTTCGACTTCCAATGATGATCCTTTGTTAAGTAGCATGGCTCGGAGTATGAAGTTGAAATATGATAAGCATTGAGAATCCACTGGGAAGATAAATAAGATATTGATTCTGGCTACCGTACTTGACTCATGATGCAAAATAAATTTTGTGGGCTTATGTTTTGAGATGTTGTTCGATGAATATAATGCAATGGTAGATGAAATGAAAAAAGTCACCAAAGATTTGTTATAGAAAATCGGTTGAAGAAGAATAAAATAGGCTATCATTATCTCCTAACGCCCAAAGAAAAATAATAAAAGCCTATTATATTAAAGCTCACTCCCTAAAGCCAAGTAATATAAGTGTTTAAATTGTTATAAAAAGGACATTAAAAAAAAAGAAGAAGATAAACTTGTTTTTTTGTTTTTGGAAGAGCTGCTGCTAAAAGAGAGAAAAAAAAAGTAAGTTCTGATGTTCCATAGCCTTTTTTCCACTAAGTTCTCTAATCTTTTTTCTTATTTAAGTATGTTTTTGAGGTATTTTAGTGTGGTGGATGATTTAAGCAAGATTTGAAAACCCAGAATATTGGAACCTTTCTAATTTTAGAGAAATATTATTGCTTTGGGTTTTAGGTAGAGAAAGTTAGTGTAAGAAAGTGAGTTGAGGTTTTTAGAAGCAAGATCATCACTCAAATTAAAGGATTTAATTCTATGTATATGTTAGAGTATTGGATTTCATAGAAAAAGAGAGATTTGGGTTTTAGAAAAATCATAATCATTTGATTTAGACTAATATCAAATTTCACTATATTATTGGCCTAATTTATTATTTTTTTCTCATTTTTAGGACTCACAGGAGATAGACGGAATGATTAGGACCCCGACCTACAAAGTTCACATCGATTCCACGAGTTGGTAAGTGTATAACTCATTGTGTTACCGCTTTGTTTAATAAATTTTTATTTAGAAATATCAATTTGAGTATTAACTTCCATTTCGGTGAATAATTGTATACTTTGTCTTATTTAAGAGGGTTCTTATATGTGATGTGTCCTAAGAGTGCATTTTTTATCAGCGTAATTACTTTTTGTGAGTGAGATTTATATATATACACATATAATTTATTTCTCACTTTTAAGATTTCATTTACTATGCATCTTTCTATAAAGCCCATGAAAGCATGATTAATATATTTTTAGCATAATGAATATCATTTTTAAAGTTAAACGATGTGTTTTATTTATTAAATTAATTTTCTTGGACTCATTTTTAAATTAAGTATCTATTCTATGTTATAGAAAAATCATTTGTACTATCATTTAACGCCTCAAATATTTACAAGTAATATTATAAATATTAATAGAAATATATTTAAATGATTTATGAGATTAACGTATAAAGTATGAGATATTATTTTATGAGTTATATTTGTAAAATAGAAGTGGTTTTCAAACCAATAAGCGATACCCTCCCCTTTAGATAAAAAGATGAGATTCAAGTCTTTGGGACCCATCTGTGCACACACTGAGGCTTTGGGCCATGTGTATATGTACTTTACTATTTGTGAGCTTTTTGCTCTGTGTATGTGTAAGACGAAGATATAAGATGAATACATTCAACGTTCTGCTTGAAGAGTATTCCGAGTGCGACGAAGTTTTTTTGTGTACTAGTTTAGTATAAGATTTAAGAAAAATATTTAAATTTCATGACATTTATTACGTATGAACCAATTGTGAAAATTATTTATGAAATCGTGTTAGAATTTGTAAACTTTCATATTTAACATGAACAAAATTGAATTTGATGATTCTTATGAGGTTTTGGAATATTTATATCATACTTGTTAAGATAGTATAAAAGTGTATTATTATTATTATTATTACGTTTCTCATTTATTTTAAATTATTCAAATCACTAGGTATGTGAAAACTCACCCCCTCATTTTTTTTCCTCTCAGGAGATTATAGACATTCTCAGCTCAGTGACAAGTTGAGGTGAGTCATATAGTGGTGCTTTAGATTATTTTTTGAGCCATGTGGGACTTATGTATTCTCTTTGTCTTTTAGCTCATGGAAATTTATAGTATCTAACTTTTGAACTTGGATTTGTATTATACAATTTTGGGCATTTGATGCCATAATGTCATTAACATTATCCTAGATACTTAGAAAATTTTTGAAGAATAGTTTATAGATGTATTTTTTATTTGATGTTGATAGTTGTGAGTTGTAGAATAAGACATGAGAAGTTTAAAAGTATGGTTGATTGTGTTAAGTTTATAGAATTGTTATATTTTAAGTTGCATGTTTGAGAATGTCCATAAAATAGAAAAACTTTGCCAAATTTTCGGTAAAATTTTTACTGTTGTGAGAGTTTATGAATGTTCATAGGATAATAGTTGAGATCCACCCTAAAATTTGTAAGAAAAATTACGGGGTTGGTTATTTCAAAAAAATAATAGTGTTAGTGCCACTAGCAAATGGCTTCTCAACAATCCTGTGGGAGTGGGTCATTAACATTGTTTGATATGATAGGATGGGCCAGAAAAAAAGATGTTCCATAAGTTAACCATTGGGCAAGATACATGCTTTCTAGTGATAATGTTGAGACAAGGGTTGCAAGTAAGGTGAATAGATATTTGATGGATAAATGTGAGAGTGCTCACAACCTTCATTTTAAAATCTTACTTTTGTGAAAATTAAATGTAATAAAGTATCTAATTTTGACTCATATAGCTCAAGAAGTATTTGCAATACTAGTTTACTATGGCATCTGAGTCCACATTCAGTATTCAAGGACGTGTGCTATATACATTTAGGACTTCATTGACTCCTACCATGGTGGAGGCCTTAATATGCACACAAAATTGGATATGATCATCATTTATCATAGATAAAGCTAAAAACATTGAAACTATGGTGCTTGAAGTAGAATATTATAAAAGAATTAAAGCAGGTAATATTATAATAAGTGATTAAATTTTATGCATTTACATTTATTTGTTAAAATATATTTTGTATATTTAATTTGATATTTTAATTAATTTTTTATCTAAAATTTTATTATGTAGAGTATCACAAATCATTACCAAACTACGAAAGTCAAACATGAAGCAGGAAAGTGTTGCCTAATAGCTATGGTAAGGTAAAAAATATTAAAATTTGGTACAAATATTTGAATTCTTTTAATGACGATTCATAATTCATTTGAATTTTAACTTTTTTTTGTATTATTTTATTCACAGCTATTTTATAGGTTTATTAGTGGACTTGAAACTTAGAAGTTAGAAAATGAAAAGTTGATGATGATGAGATAATAGACATTTGATTTGAATTTGTTTTTGTAATGTTTTGCAAATGATAGATTATTGGATTTATTATCTATATTTTGTACTTATTGTTAATTAAAACGTGTTATAAAAATTAGATTGTGAATGATGAAGTTTATTTTTAAAGTAAAATTGACAGTGTCTCATTACTTTGCAAGTTTTATAAATATGAGAATGTTCGTATTTTAAGGGAGGTTCTGTCAAATATTTTATTTGGGTGACAAATTACTTGATTGATCTATGAATGAATACAAATTGATTGAAAATAAAATTCAATTAAATCTTTGTATTATTGAATTGAATTATAATTTCAATTGATTTAATTGACTTAAATTAATTGATTGATCTCATGAATGAATACAAATTGATTAAAAACAAATTCAATTGAATCCTAGTACTATTGAATTGAATTTTGATTTCAGTTAATTCAATTGATTAATCCCATAAATGAATACAAATTGAATGAAAATAAAATTCAATTGACTTCTTGTACTATTGAAGTGAATTATAATTTCAATTAATTGAGTTGATTTCAATTAATTGATTGATTCCATGAATGAATGCAAATTGATTGAAAATGAAATTCGATTGACTCCTTGTATTATTGAATTGAATTATAATTTTAATTAATTCAATTGACTTAAATTAATTGATTGGTCCATGAATAAATACAAATTGATTAAAAATGAAATTCAATTGAATCTTTGTATTATTGAATTGAATTGAATTATAGTTTCAATTAATTCAATTGACTTAAATTAATTAATTCATTCCATGGATGAATACAAATTGATTCAAAATAAAATTCAATTGGCTCCTTGTATTATTGAATTGAATTATAATTTTAATTAATTCAATTGATTTAAATTAATTGATTGATCTTTTAAATGAATGCAAATTGATTGAAAGTGAAATTCAAATCCTTGTACTATTAAATTGAATTATAATTATAATTAATTTGATTGACTTAAATTAATTGATTGATCCCATAAATGAATGCAAATTGGTTGAAAATGAAATTTAATTTTATTTACAATTACATATTTAATTGAAAATGTATACAATTTTATTTACAATTACATATTTAATCAAACAAAAGCCTAATATTAAAAATATTTCCATTAAAAACTATTATAACAAAAAATAAAACTAATTTTAGGCCCAAATTATTTAAAAAAAATTGCCATTAAGCCAAGTAGCCCAAACTTAAAACCATAAATCTAGCCAAGTCTTTTAAACAAAAAGAGTAGTCAGCCTAAGACCATAACTAATAAGCGTAATATGGATATATATATATATAATTTCTCCATTTTAGGTTTGATTATAGTTGGTTTTGAGCAATCATGATCTATTTATGCATATTGGTGTTGAAATTGTAGGACATACACTTGAACGGACTAATGAGGAAGAAAAGCAACAAAAAGGAGATAAAAGATTAAAAATTCAGAGATAGAAATGTAGAAAAGGAATGACTGCGACTACATTTTAGAAGACAACACGCTAACATTCATTCTACAAGATGAACACCCCAAAGTTTCTAGGAATTACCAACGTTGTGGTGTTGATGTGGAGGATGGGCAATGTAGATTCCAAAAACTTTTCAATATCTCCAACACTTCAACATTGGAAAGCAACACAACAGCGTTAAAACTCCCCAGCGATACAGGAATGAGAACGCTACAGTGTTCGTGCATGACAACTAGGAATGCCCCTGCGTTCTAAGGAGCAACGCCGTGGCGATACATTTATTTCCTGCACTATATAAAGTAACTCTTTAAAATTTTTGTGAGAGTTAAAATATTGTACCTTCATTTCATCATCGAAGGAGTATGTTTTACGTCTAAATTCATATTTTTTCTACTGCAAAGAAGTATATTTCTATACTTAGAACTCATTTGAAGAATTATTAACATCATTAAGGGAGGAAGGACCTCTTTGTAAAAGCCAAAAAACCCTAAAAAGCTCACTCACTCCAAAAGCGTTGCACATATTTGAGATCCAATTTTTGCTGGAGACGGGCTTTTGTCCCCTCTTCAGCAGCTCTTTCTCTTTATCACCACTAGTTAACTTTTCAATTTTTTGGTTTTCTTTATAGTTTTCTTTCTTTCTTTTCTTTTTCTGTTTCAGATTTATCTCTGGTCAGTTTTCGTTCTCTCTTCGCTCCTCTGGTAGCGGTCCTTATCAATGACTTAGTGGAAAAGCCATGTTACTACCACATTATCCCACAAGGCCATTGCACTAATTGAAATCTTGAGCCGCTGTATCTTCTTACGGCCAAATAGCTTTTCGAGTCCGTTTTTGTGCAATAACCATCTTTCTCCGGTGAGAGGCTCTTCTTCAACTGATGCTTGATTGGATCTAGCTGAAATCACGTCCCCTTGCCACTTTTCCCTAGCAGCCATGCAACTCGTTGTCACCTTTAGCCATGGCAGTCAATTCGAGAAAGAACTCGGCTTAGGTTATTGCCAATTTTAACGTGCACCGATGAGCTTTTTGTTTTTGCTCTGCCTCTCTTCCTTTGGCTTCGACTCACTGCTACTGCCTAACCACCAAGCTTTGCCATCGACCACCTCACAGAGTTAGACATATTGCGGTTGTTGCTTTTATGTTGGGTACTATAGTAGATTAAGGTTTGAGTGTACTTTGATTGTATTTGTGTAGGGTTTTTTTGTAATTATTTTTAGTAGGACATTATGTAATAATCCTCTTACGTGAGATAGTTTTTTTTTCTTTATAAGGCAGTTCTCCTCTTATGAGGTCAAATCCTTCTTGTGCAAGGGTCAGATTTTTTCATTCGTAACAGGGGTAGATATTTCTCTTGAGATAAGTTATTTGAGACTTGGTTGTATCTCTGTATTTGGAGAAATAGGTTTGAATGAGCTACGAAAGTCTTATCTTATCCCTGTGAAGTGTTCTGATAATTGTCTGATGTATATCAATAGACCTACCATGTAATATTGTAAAGTTTTTATAATATTACATTTGAAATTTCAAAAAAAAAAAAATCAT
Organism: Ailanthus altissimus; assembly: GCA_946807835.1. Classification (NCBI taxonomy): domain Eukaryota; kingdom Viridiplantae; phylum Streptophyta; class Magnoliopsida; order Sapindales; family Simaroubaceae; genus Ailanthus; species Ailanthus altissimus. The sequence continues at coordinate 2,919,798 of OX327709.1, forward strand.
CAAGGGAGGCTAACACTTGCAATAAAAACATTAGAACCAAGGCTTGGGAAGATTATATGAACTTTATTTCTATATTTATTGATCTAAACTTGGTTGTATCATGTTATCTCTTGTTATTTGAACTTTATTTTATTGAACTAAATATACTTGTCTAGGATTGTAGTCTTGAACTTAACTATGTGTTTGTAAATATTTCAATTTTGAATACATGATCTTGGTTTTTATTCATTTTGTTGCTTAATGCTTACGTTTTGACCTGTTTAATCTTATGTATGAACTTTGGATTCGTGTAAATAAACTTAAAAAAAAGGCATCTCATTGAATAGCCTAAGACAAAATGATGTATAATTGTGGAGTAGCATCTACAAGTTTCAATTAGGATAGGAATATACCTAATTGACATGCATAGTTAATACAACTTGGACTTAATGAATTCTACTTAATCTCAGTATCATAGGAATATAAGTTAGGATTAAGTATGGTATAATCATCTGACCATCGGAAGAAGTTTGCGATGAGTCTAGTGTTGTGACCAATAACTAACCAATGAAGTGACATTCGAAGTATACCTACAACAAACATGGGTTAAGGGATAGCTACACATCCTAGATATTAATTATCATTAGTAGTGTTGATTTGCATACTTAGTTATTAATTTAGTATTAGTTTTATTTCTAATTGAATCAATTTTTCAAAATAAAAATAGGAGAATTAATTGTAGTACTTAAATAGAGCGAAGTACTTAATTCTCATAGGTTCGACAGCTCTCACTCTTTATTACTTGTTAATGGCTTGCACTTGTGCTTATTACAACAATTTAAAATCCAAACAACAATTATCAAACCGAAAAATTAAAATTGATCCGAACCAAATTAGTTCAGTTCAATTCAGTTAGTTATAGAGCAATAAACTAATCGATTTTAATTTTTTAAAATCGATCAGTCCAGTTTTAATTTCTTAAAATTGATCGGTTCTAGTCTAAATCAAATTGAAATAATAAAAAATGCCTAATTCTAACTGAAATGATGGAATTATGGGCCACGTTAAAACATTGGTTGAATAAGTCTAACCGTTTGTATTAAAAAAGAACAAATTAGTTAAATTTTAGAATCTAATTATAGTATTGCTTGCACTAAAAAACAATAATGTATACTTCAAAAGATGTTTGGCCTTCAAGAGAGCAAAATCTACTCCCAAATTTAGGAGAAATCTATTTTGAAAGAGGTTATTATGAGGACTCGACATTTAAGAGAAATTTACTCCCCACTTAGAGAAGATGTCTCATCTTGATCTCAATCCTTATATGTGGGAACAAACGGTCAATCCTAATGAACTTGAGGATTTAATGTAAAACTCAAAAATTGTATCTTATGATTGTTATATGGTAAAATTTCGGGCTAAAAACTCTCTAGTGGTTCACCCTTAGTTTTTCATATAAGAGAAAGGATTTAAGCCTTACGGTAAAAAAATAAGGTTTTTTTTTCTTTCTATTATAGTGAAAGTATATCAGTCTTTATTGTCATAAATTAGAAGCAAAAGTTGCTTCAAGTAACAAATTTCCGTTAAGAAAAAAGAGGCTATTATTCTAGCTCATAAAATCTCACAACGTCCTCGATTAGAATTACAAAAAACACACTTTAAGTGTGAGTTTTCTTTTATCTTATTTATGTAATGGGATATATTTTAATATTTTGCTGCGTACATTTTTCATGTGACATGTAAGAAAAATTAAATTAAATGTACATACTTACCTTGTGCACAATATACTTTCACCTTCAGCACTGTAGTGTTACACAGCCACTACTATAGCAAAAAAAAAAAAATACAAGAACGCCTCAGCTCCAGAACATACATCACCACAACATTTATCCAATTTCTATGAACGTTGTAGTGAAATGCACTCACCGCCTCAATGCCAGTAGGAAAAATGACTTTGTTCTGTATTTTCAACATTTGAAAATGCAATTTTAGCTATTCCTGAGCATCCCAATCAACTTAGAACACTCTATTATACCCAGAGCAACACACAAGCATGTTTTGACACCATTGTTAAATGCATGTATGTGATTGTATATATGTTGATTAATTTTAAAATGCATGTCCAATATATATTATACAATAGAATTATATATGTAATTAATTAACAGACACATTCCACATAATGAATCAAATACAATAATCGTTATAATATGAGAAAAAAATATACCATTAAGGCCATTTGGTGAAGAATTTGATTCGTAGCCTCACACTGAAGTGTTTCATTGAACAATTCAAGTCCATAATGATCTAGTGGGATTGCGAAGCTAGAATGATAGTTTGAATTCTAATAGGATTAAATTCATGCAACACTCACACTTGAATTCTCTCGTTTGTCCAAATATAAAAAATAGACTTCATTGAAACAATTTCAAATTTAGCTTATATATAGACAAAAATAGGGACGTCTTTGCAACATTTTCAAAGTTTATAATACTTTGCCAATGAATGTTTGACACTTTTCTTTCATACATCCAATATATGAAGACAAGTGTCCCATTTCACTTGCCACTTGTCACCATTAAATCCATGCGTATGACATGTGTCATTTATGCATTATATTTATTTACATGTGACACATTTTTATAAGTTAACTACTTTAACTAATAAAATATATGTTTAACACATAAACCTTGACACATGTGTTTTCTGAGAGATCTTGAAATAAATTTTGCTTTCCAAATTTTTTTTAGATTTAACTATTTAACCCGACCCACTACCCAATGCTCAACGAGTATACTTCATATTGTGGACTCTCTAGGTTCACACTCGTTTATCTTATAAAACTATTTCGCAAGTTCGTGAACGATGTCTTACTCACACGATACAAATATTACAGATCGACAAGTTAAGCCATAAAAGCTGAGGTCAACCATATCTGTATAATTATTCCGTCATCTATATCCTAGAAGAGCAAATATATAGATCATTACAATCAAATTTCTATATGCTTAACCGTGAACTTGTTTCTAAATTTATATTTTTATAAACAATATTCGCAAACTCCTTTGCGATATTATTTAACCCTACAGAAAACTTATTTTCAAGTTTGGCTTTTGGCCAAAAGACTTTTTGAAATGCACTTCTTAGAACATTAGGATATACAACTCAACCATATGTGATGACGAATCCTATGTCTATACACACCAAATTTCATGAGTATCGGACCATATCCAATGATACCTAGAAGTCAGACCATAAAATATTTTTGATATTTGCAGAATTAAAGTATGATAGATCACTAACAATTCCACTGTGGCACTTAGGTCAAAGGACCACGAATACTACTAAACTTGAGAAGACCCTAAATTGACAGTTCTGTAGGATGTCTATTGAAGGACCTTGTGAGTCTATTCAATACTCAGTCCTCACTGAATACTCGCATGCCTATATGATTTTTCGCTAAGCCCATGACCTATTAAGACTAACCGTCTGAATAATTCAAATACAGACACACATTGATTCGAAAGGTATACCAATCGACCCGTGTCAACAACCATATATCAAGAACGAAATTTTTTAGAATATATTGCACGATAACATTTCTTAGGATAATTTGTAACACTTTATAATTATGTTATTACTATAATAGTTTTGGGTCTTTATCCCTGTTTCAGACAAAGTTTTAATTTTTAGAATACTAACTTTTAGTGCTGACCTAAACTTTTTTAAATTAAATTTAAACTTCTTTAAATTTATAATATTTAAAAAGTAACAGACTTAATAATATAAAAATATTATTAATTATATTAAAATATTTATTATATATTGAAATGACTTGTAAGCACTTATCCAACGCTAGTTACTTGAGAGGAGGTAGCGCTTAGATAATGCTCAAAGAAAATAAAATGTTTAGGGTTTATGGGGTTACCTTTTTATTATAGGTTATACTTAATTTGATTGGGTTTTGTTGCCATTGTCTTGTGTGCTTTGTTATGATTAGACACAATGAAATGAATTATCCATTATTTATTAAAAAATGCTTTAGTGAAACACTGGCATAGAAGAATACTTTTTGATTGGTGCTCATTTGACGTAAGGGTATTACAATAAAATAATAAAAAATTATTTAATAGATTTTTTTAAATGATAAAAATTAATTTAATATATATTAAAAATTAAAATAATATATATTAATAAAATAAAAGACGAAAATATCATTTTCTCTTATTTTTGCACTAAGCTTATCCTAAGGCTACTGTCTACAAAGTCATGTTACAGTGGACGAAAAGAAAATCTCACAACACTTTGTGATAAACTTTGGAAGAGTGATACAGACAAAACGCGAGTTGGGACAAATTACAAGTCGCAGTCCAAAACATAGTGGAGCTCTAGAAAAATGAACATGATTATATCTTGGTTACAATTTGCACATAGAAAAGATAAAGTTTCAAAGATTATTTCAGTACTAGGAATCAAATTTTGATCACTAAATCTTATTCGAAAATGATAGATTCATTTTCTGAGATTATAAACCATGCATGCATCGACTTCAAATGCGTTTTTGAATTATATTAAGTTAGTTTTAGCCCTTGCCCTATTTCCTTGGTCTAGTGATCTTTGCCGTTATCGAAGGGTTGCAACACTTGAAAATGGACATTCTTAAATCAGTATGCATTAACATATAGTGCCCATCCTTCCTATCAATTCATAAAATTCAATTATCCTTAGATCTTAAAATAACACTATTGATTTGAATAGGAATACGAAGATAAAATTTGTATTTAATTTGTCTTTGGGTCTGGTTACATTGCCGGATTTAGATTCTTTTCTAGTGGGAACTTATAATAACATAGGTGTGACTTACTATTTGGAATGAAGACTTGGTACTGTTGAAACATAAACTTGCAATATTTTTATTAGTGATATTTATAATCTAATCCAATCGACCTAATTCGTTGGACCTGATCCAAACATGCAAAAAATCCAAAATTCAATCATAACACAAAGGCGAAAGGCCAAAATTTATAGGTCAAGCACCATGACATTTGAAAAAAACCCACTTTGATTTATAAAGAACAAAATCCTGACACGTTTCTGAAACTTTTCCAAATCGTATCCACCTCATATTTTCCTTTTGCTAATCTCACGTTCTGAGCTGCTGATTAATTCATTTTTTTCAAATGCATAATGATAAGCTGATTTGAGGGTATAATTTTAGCATAAATTTCTTCATATCGTTATCCACTTTGAAAAGATTTTGGTACTGGATTAGCGAAAGAAATATAGCCACCCGTTTAATGGACTGACTGAACCATAATTTCTGTTTCTAAAAATTATCTCCCAACGTCCACGATCAAAAGGAAGTGACGCGATAAGCCAATAGGTTAAATCCATTCGTAATCATGATTATTTAGAAGAAAAAATAATGAAATAAGCTATGTAGTTTATTAGAAAGTCGTTATGTAATATTATTTAATTAATTTATAATTTTTATATAATTTATAATATATTATAAAATTTTATGACATGTTTAATAATTTATTATATATTAAATTATGATTTATTATTTTTAAGAGCTTAATCCGTAAAAATATGACTTCTCATCACCCAGTGCGTTATTCATATTATCTTCCCCTTGTCTTATATCGAAAAAGTAGTCTAATATGATACTGCATAATACATATGAGAATGAGATAATGATTAATGTTTTGTTTGAATATAATTCGATCTCAAAATTTTATGCACCATCTCAAAACATGTTGAGAGATACTTTTTGCTTCCAAATTCAATGCTCACAAATTTTGTCTTAATGCAAGGATTACCACTTGGAGAACTTAGAGACCACCGACGGTCGGAGTTGCATGTAATGGTTTTCCTTTTTTAAAATTTTTGACCAATGATTCTCTTTTATTATTAATATTATTTAGAATTTACATGTTCTGTTAAACAATAGGTTGATAAAGTTTGGATATAAATTATATATTTTTACGGACATAATATCTAATGTGATTATTATAAATTAGTAATTAATAAAAATTAAAAAATTAATATTTACTTAACAAGTGATAATTATAAATTAGTAACACATAAATTGCAATACAAATATTATATCCTAATTTTGTAATTGTTGAAATTTGGTGATTTAAAATTACGATTGATTTTGATTTTTAGTTAGAGACTAAAAAAGAGTCGATATGAAGCTGAATGCGTTAAACGTACAAGAAATGGATGGAAATGGAGAGCCAAAAGCGAGGAAAGTCACAAAAGAATAAGAGGAGAGAATCTCTAGGTATGGGTGCCACAACGCTAGAGTCAAAACACTGAGTGTCACGGCACTAGGTCAGGATCATATTAACGTCGTGGTGCTGGATTATGAGTGCCACAATGCTTACTTTCGAGAAACTAGCCGTTTTAGGTTTCTTCGCATATTTGAGTCAATTTTGGACTTTTATTTTGCATGCAATTTTATTTCAACAAGAAATAAGATTTTTAGAGGTGATTTAGAGCCTATATATAAATTTTTTTAATTCATTAAAATTGCCAATACATCAACAAGAGAGAAAGTAGAAGGCTAGGGGCAGCTCTAGGGTGCTAGAGTGCTTGGGAGAGTTTCATGGAAATGGTTGAGCATTGCAGTGCATAAGATAGTGCCAATAGATCTTTTTGTCTATTGTTATATTCTGTGGTAATCTCTTTTTTTTTTTTTGTGAATTGGTTAACAAAAAGAAGTGAGGATCTACTAATCCACCGTGGATTAGAGATAAAAATCAATCACACGGTGGATTAGTAGATCCTCACTTCTTGTACCTTGTGTGATTGATTTTTATCTCTATTGTGTGTTTGATCCTATTATTCTTGTTTAACTTATGGGTGAAGTCTTCCACAAAGCGCTTAGAATTTTAAGGTGCTAAATACTAGCCTAGACGGTATTAGGGCATGAAAAAATCTTTAACAAACTAGCATTAAAGCTATGGTTGAGGTAAATTACTGAGCATAGATTATCAAACTATGGTGATTTACAAGTATGAAGAGGAAAGAATAAAGGGAAAGATCAAGAGTTTAATATTGCAATAGTTTTGACTACAAAAGGAAGGTTGAGAATAGACATTAAAAAGCAATCAAAGAGGAATGAAAAAAAAAGGTGAAGAGGTTGTAATTAATCTACAAATAGGATTCGAAGTTATAGAATCCTTGAAGGCTTTTGATAGAAGGAATACAGAAGATGTTTAAAGGGTCTATAGGTGAGAAGTATAGTTAAGGCTTATGTGCTTGATAAAGAATGTTGTAGGAGTTGAACATTGGTTTGTTGAGGGTATGCATACCAAAAGACAACATTAGAGATTATCTTACCAAGGTGACAAGGATCGAAAGAGAATATATAATAAGAGAGGATCTAGAAACGAAAGTATTATAATGGTATCAAGAGTGATACTAGAGAATATTATATTATGGCTACCTAGAGAAAGCTACATTTAGAATCTTTGAAGACCGAAGTCATTAGCTTTAAAGGAGTTTAGTCAAGCATAAACTGTTGGAGGAATCGCCCCTCTCTGTGAGATTAGGTTTAAGTGAAGAAATCTAACTAAGTTCAACCTTGAACCATAACCTCTTTGTGCAGTGGAATAACCAAAATATCACACAGATACAATAATAATATAAAACAGATAATCAAGAGCATAATTACCTATATCTACGGTGGATCCAAGGATCCTACCCTATCTTATTAACTCATTAGAGAATTTACAAAAAAAAAAAATACAATAAAGAACACTAAAAAAGATCTAATGTTAGTGTACCTTTACTCTCTGATAAACAATGAACACCCAAATAGTAGTTTTACTCTAACGCATATAAGCACTTAGTGTCTACCTAGTTCTTTTCTCTCTTAGAGTCTCTTCTAATACTTGATTCTCAAACTAAATGGTTTACAAGAGTTTATATAGGGGTTATTTCATGCCTGCTAAGCCTAATCTTAATTAGAATAAGAGTCCATGTGTTTAAAAGTTCAAGACTTCTAAAAACTCAAAACATTCAAACCAAAATAGACTTCCCCATGTTTGTCATCGCGACGTTGGTGCAAAATTGATTCAGCACCATGGCGCTGGTTAGCCAGCACTACAGTGTTGTACTTACAGGTTTTCAGTGTTGTAGCGCTATAGCCTGGGCTTCTAATCCTTGCCTTTCTCGCATTCTTTTGCATCTTTGAGTCATGTTTTGCTTCTTTTTTTGTGTCCAACATGTCATATACTTCTTTATGTGTATCCCACATGTTTTAGATTTTTTGTGACTCTTTTTTTTATATTCTTCACAATTGTTGCCCAAACAAGATTGTTAAATCACCAAATCTCCAATAAACCCTTCCTTAATTCAAAATCGCTAAATAAGAAGGCTTTTGGATCCAATTCACACCAATACTCTATCACCTAGAGTTGAGTCTAGTTAAATCTTTACCAAGACTTAACTTTCTCTAGGCTATTGACTTTGGTCTCCAAAGGCATTCGTGCATATTGTATAGGGCATTAATGTATTGCACTCTTTTGTGACCCTCATCACCTTGGTGAGCGCAGTTTGAATATCTTCTAGTGGTTTATATTACACTAACCCCCCACGTTGGGCCACTTATGGCCATCCTCTTAACCATACAGAGCCATTTCATCATGTCTTCTAATTTTCCCTTCTCCGCTGAACCAAACACCCCTCTTTATCAAGCTTACCTAGGGATATTAAGTTCTTCCTTAAATTAAGAACATACTTTACACCATGTAAATCCTTGGTTTCTCCACCTTGCATTCTTAGCCTTATGTCATAAACTCTCATGATCTTATAAGTCATATCATTCTCCATTAGAGCTATACCTCTCGTGGCTTTATAATTGATAAATAATGATCTGTCAAGACACATATAGATGCTATATCCAGAATCTAGTATCGATTTTCTAGCATACTTTTCTCTTTGGGCTACTAACATGTCTACAAATTCATTATCTTGTCTTCATCCTCAGTCTTGATGCCCAATTGCTTAAGACTTACAATAATCTTGTTGAACTCGTCAATATGAGATCTCTATAAAGATCCCTAATGCATAATTAGCTGATGTAGTTTCTTCTTTACAAGAATGCTATTTGCAAGAGACTTCTTTATGTATAATACATTGAGTCTTTTTCATAGCCCCAAAGTAGTATTTTCATCATCAACTTCTCTTAATACTTTATCACCCAATGTTAAGATTATAGTGCTATAAGCCTTTTTCTGAATTGTGTCCTAATTTTTCTCCCCGCACTTTGAGGTTGTTTTTCTTTTACTAGTTGAGGAACTCGCTTCCTCCAAGGTTGAGTCTAGCAATTTCTTCACTAATAGAGTTCTAACCTTCTTCCTCTAAAGATTGAAGTCTTTCATCCCATTGAATTATCTATTTCTTGCTTGATCATAGTCATAGTTTTAATACCCTTGATGTGTATTATCGAACCTAGCTTTGATACCAGTTTGTTGAAGGATTAACCTCTCTCCCCTATGAGATTAGGTTCAAGCGAAGAACCTTAAATAAGTTCAACCTTGAACCTTAACCTTTTTTTGTAGAGGAATAACTAAAATATCAAGGCAAATAGAGTAATAATATAAAGCAGATAATCAAAAGTGCAACACAAGAGAATTAAAAAGATCCAACAATTAAGCTCGCATATTGAGTTCAAGTAATAACCCTAGAAAATAAATTTAGCTTATAATAACAAGAGAATTATGGCTGAAAAATAAAATAAACATGATACAACCAAAAGCAAACCAATATAGACGTCAATTCGCAGTTGGTTGATACGCCAAAGATTCGCCAATAATCTCTTGCTTCCTTGAATTCCTCTTGCTTCTCTCTCTAAAAATTGCTCTTCTTCAATGTGTTGTGACTCTAAGAGCTATAAGTTGTGTCTTTTAGGTCTGAAACGAGTGGCCTTTATATAGGGATTGATTGGAGTCTTGGAGTTGTATTTCTTTTAGGATTAGAAAAAATTGCACTGTTCACCGCCGCCGTAATTACTGTTCATCACTGGGGTGACAGCACTGTAGCTCGGATACTGTTCATGCATTACTGTTCCAAGGGCATTGTAGCATTCAAGTTTTGTCTTATTTTTCTTAGATTTTCATCCCCAATTAGTCCATTGATTCCAAACCTGTAAAATAACAATTAAATATATAAAAAATCTAATATTCTTATTAAAATGAGCAATTAATTAAGTTAAGAGAGTAAAAATAATAGATATAATTTACGCTTATCAATCATACTTAAGAGTGTAAGTAGAATTAAAAGCATGAGCAACTAAGTCTGCTTGTGCATACCTGACTGGTGGGTTAATCGTTCTCCTTAGCCTGTCTCTAGCAAGCTGGTACTCTTCAAGTTCTAACTCAGGAGTTCTAGTCTTCTTTTGGGTGGACTTGGAGGAATTCGCCGGCGTTCTTGGTTCATCTTCAAGGATCTCTTCGTTGAATTGTTGATCTGGGGGCATATCAGATCCATGTTCAGGCTTTACTTCAACTTCTATTGACTCTGGTGCTGAGTCTTCCTTAGTCACATGTTCTTCCTTCTCATCTTCTTGTGAGGTTTTCAGCATCGTCATCTCATTGAACGTCACGTCACGGCTTATGATACTCCTTGGTGGTGTCAAGTCTTTACACCACACTTTATATCCTTTTACTCCTTCGGGATATCCTACGAATACCCCTTTGATAGCTCTAGGTTCCAACGTTTCCTCCTTAACATGTACAAAGGCAGGGCAACCAAATATTCTGAGGTGGTCATACTTCGGAGGATTGCTAGACTATTTCTCTTCTGGCGTCTTGAAGTCAATTGCTGAGGAGGGACTTCTATTAATCAAGTAAGCTGCAGTCACTACAGCTTCTCCTTAGAATATCTTGGACATCTTTGCATTGGTAAGCATGCATCTAACCCTTTCAAGTAGGGTTCTGTTCATCCTCTCAGCTACCCCATTCTGCTACAGTGTTGATCTTACCGTTCTATGCCTTGAAATCCCATGCTTGGCACAAAACCCATCAAACTCTCTGTTGCAAAATTCGAAGCCGTTGTCAGTTCTCAACCTCTTCATTTTTTTCCCAGTCTGATTCTCAACAAGAATCTTCCAAGTCTTGAATACTTCAAAGGCTTGATCCTTGCTCTTCAACACGTAGACCCACAACTTCCTTGAATAGTCATCAATCAAGCTGAGAAAATACCTGGCACCACTACAAGTAGCTGTCTGAGCTGGTTCCCAAAGATCCGAGTGTATGTAGTCAAGAGTCCCTTTAGTTTTGTGCTCGCCGGTACTGAACCTCACTCTATGTACTTTCCCTAGCACACAATGCTCATAAAACTCTAAGGGTTGGAACTTATCCTCTCCAAAGGCCTTTTGGCTCTATAACTCCTTTAGGTTTCTCTCACCTAGGTGTGCCAGTCTAAGATGCCATAACTTGGTTTGTATACTCTCATCATCTACAGAGAATAGTGTAGAACCACTCACGACTTCACCCTTAATCACATAAACACCTTTGTGCTTCTCTCCTCTCATCACCACCATGGAACCTTTCAAAACTTTTAAAATCCCTTTGTCGATCCTGATGGAACATCCATTCTGGTCTAAAGTCCCCAGTGAGATCAAATTTCTCTTCAAGTTAGGAACATACCTAACATCTGTCAACTCTCTCACTCGTCCATCATATAGCCTAAGTTTAACACTACCAATTTCCATCATTTGACATGCAACATCATTACCCATTAAGACCTTACCACCACTAATGGGCTAGAAATTTATAAACCAGGACTTGTGCGGGCACATGTGAAAAGTACAACTAGAATCAAGAACCCATTATTCAGAGTTCATACCATCAGTAGCGACGAGTGTCTCTGCGTTGTCATAGCTATCATCATAGGCAAGCGCAGCATCCGTTTTCTTCTTATCCTGTACTTTCTTCTCAGGACAGTTCTTTATGAAGTGCCCCTCTTTCTTGCAGCAATAGCACTTCCTAGGAGTTCTAGACTTCGACCTTGAGCCTTTTTTCTTCCCATCTCTATATGAGTACCTTCCTCTTACAGATAGACTTTCTGCATTGCCCTCGGTCTGCTTTCCTAATAACTTTGAGTTTAATGATGATTTCACATCACTCATCGTTAAACTCTCTCTGCTGTAGAGTAGCGTATCAACAAAACTCTCATAGCTCTTGGGGAGTGAACTCAGCAGGATAATTGCTCTATCATCGTCTTCTATCTTGATGTTGATAGACTTAAGATCAAGGATGATCTTATTAAAGGCGTCTATATGATCTTTCATCGGCGTCCCCTCTGACATGGACAACTGATATAGCTTCTTCTTTATATGTAATCTGTTGGCCAACGATTTCCTCATATAAAGAGAGTCAAGCTTCCTTCAAAGACATATTGCCGTCGTCTCACCTGCTACTTCCCTTAATACTTCATCGTTTAATGACAGAACGATTGTGCTATGAGCTTTTTCTTGAATGTCTCTTCTTTCTGCTTCTGCTTTAGATGACTCTGACGTCTTCTTTTCATCACTAGATAGAGTTGCAGTCTCCTCTAATGCTGAACCAAGCCTTTGGCTCACCAATAACGCCCTAACCTTCATCTTCCACAGATTGAAGTCATTCGTACCGTTGAATTTCTCTACCTCATACTTGGGTGTGACCATGTCTGCTTAGAACCAAAGCTCTGATACCAGTTTGTTGAAGCGGAAGCACACAAATAAGCAAAATAATTCACCCAAATAATATAATAATATAGAATAAGTTACTAAGAAATAAATAGAGAAAGGGGTAGAAGAAAAACACACAAAGAATTACGTGGTTCAGCAACTTGCCTATGTCCACGGCGGATCAAGATCACACTCTTCTCTTATTATGAATCACGAGACAACCACAAAGTATGCCTATTACAAGAAAGATCACAAAGAAAACTCTCTCTTGCCCTTTAGGGATTTTCTCTCACAAAGAACCACTAAGAATTATCACTAAGATTGTTGTTGATCACCAAGATCTCTCTTGATCACCAAGATGTGTTTATAAGCCAATTGATAGCCTTTATATAGGCCTTGGGACGTCTTACGTTTTCCCTATACGTGTGGGAGTCGTATTAGGGAGTCCTGAAGCAAGTGGGAGATGAAATTAGGAAGTTTCCTAATTTTGCGATACTGTTCCTGCATCCAGTGCTGGCACGCTTCTACTGAGCACTGCGGCGCTGGCTTCATGGCACCGCGGTGCTCAGGTTCTGTTCTGGGCGCCGCGGCGCCCACGCCTGGTCGCCGCGGCACCCGCACCTGGTGCACCCTTCTTTGTTTTTCGCCTCCTTTCGCATTCGTCTTTAATCCATGCGCACTCTACGCACTTAGCTTGATCCCCAAATCATATTCCAATAATTTTTAATCAATATTCTCACAGCATATGATAGAGTAAAGTGAGGCTTCCTTCTATTTATGCTTTACCAATTGGGGTTTCCAGATTAGTGCGTTAAGACTTACTTATAATTGTATTTCTATAATAAGTTCTCTTTTATAATCCAATTTGGGTTCTAGATTGGTGGGTTATACTTATTTATAATTGTATTTCTATAATAAATTGTCTTTTATAATCAATAGTACTGCTACAGGATTAGTTTTACCTTTTCGTGGGCTGAGACAAGGGTGTGCTTTGTCACTCTATCACTCTATTTATTTTTGTTGTGTGTTGAGAAATTTTCTTTTTTTTTCTACAACATACAGAGGCAAGTGGGGGAGATTAGTAGTTTTACTTGCTCGTGTACGGTCCATAGGTTAATCATTTATTTATTTTTATGCATATGACAGCCTGATTTTTTGTCAAGCTATTTTGTCAAATTATTTTAATATTAAAAACAATTATTATTTCTTACGAGGAAGTTTCAGAGCAGTAAATAAACCTGCAAAAATCATCAATTACTTTCAACCTTATGGTGGATGTTTTGGGTTTCTTTGGGCTGTCTCGCACTGATTCTCATGGTTACTATGTTTAATAGAAAAACCAAGAGATTAATTTTTTGAACTTAATTGATCGAGTTTGGAGTCGATTTCAGTTTTGGAAGACCAAATTGTTTTTCAGTTGGTGATAAGAATGTGCTAATTCAAGTAGTTGTGCAGGCTATTCTTATATATGTCATATTCAATTTTTGGTTTTTCAGTTCAATTTTAGACAAGTTATCTTCGCCAAATCAAAGGTTTTGGAGGGGCCAAATAGGGACGTTGCTAAAATCAATTGATTTCAATGGGATTTGGCATGTTTACCTAAACAGGATGGAGGTATGGATTTTAAAGATCTATTTTTGTTTGAAAAACTTAATTGATCGAGTTTGGAGTCGATTTCAATTTTGGAAGACCAAATTTTTTTCAGTTGGTGATAAGAATGTGCTAATTCAAGTTATTTTGCAGGCTATTCCTATATATGCCATATTTAATTTTTGGTTTTTCAGTTCAGTTTTAGATAAGTTGTCTTTGCCAATTCAAAGGTTTTGGAGGCGCCAAATAGGGACGTTACTAAAATTAATTGATTTCAGTGAGATTTGGTATGTTTACCTAAACAGGATGGAGGTTTGGGTTTTAAAGATCTAGTTTTGTTTAACAAAATTTTGTTAACTAAACTGTGTTCGTATATTTTGAACAATCCGAACTTTTTGCCTTTGCATATATTGAAAGGTAAGTATTTCTCCTTACAATCTGTTGAAGCGGAAGCACACAAATAAGTAAAAGATTAGCTAAGCAATATATGTAAAACAAGTAATTACAGAATAAAGAGAGAACGGGTAGAAGAAGAACACACAAAGAATTACGTAGTTTGATAACTTGCCTACATCTACGGCGGATCAAGATTACACTCTTATCTTATTATGAATCACAAGGCACTCATAAAGTATGCCTTTTATAAGAAAGATCACAAAGAAAACTCTCTTTTACACTATAATTTTTCTCTCACAAAAAACCATAAAGACTTCTTCAATGATCACTTAGATCTATTGAGTTATCACTAAAATTGTTAATGATCATTAAGATGTATTTACAAGCTAATTAACAGTCTTTATATAGGCTTTAAGACGTCCCAGATTTACACTGTAAGTATGAGAGTCGTATTAGGGAATCCTGAAGCAAATGAGAGACGAATAAGGAAGTTTCAAAACGGGAAACGGATTTCTGCGTCCAGCGCTGCGGCGCTCAGCTCTCACCGCCGTGGCGTTGGTGAATCTCGCGTTGGGAGCCGTTGTGCTCACATTCTGGAATAGGCGCCGCAGCACCCGATCCTAGTCGCTGCGACGCTGGGGCCTGGTGTGCCCATCTTCGTTTTCTGCCTCTTTTTGCATCTGTCTCCGATTCTCGCATACCCTACGCACTTGACTTGATCTTCAAATCATATCCCGATGATTTTCAATCAATTTTCTCACAAATCCCCTTCTTGATTAAAAATCATCCACAAAAGCAACTCGATCTCTCATTTTTGCATCTTCGGTCACCCTCACAAAGTAGTGACTCCGGTTAAGTCCTTGCATAGGACAAACTTAACCGAGGGTAGTGGCTTAGTCAATATGTTAGAAGGGTTTTTAGACAACGCTATCTTCGTTAGACTAACTTCTCCAATTTAGACAATCTCTCGAATGTAATGGAGCCTCACATCAATGTGTTTCGACCTCTTGTGGAACACTTGATGCTTGCTTAGGTGTATGGCACTCTGGCTGTCATAATATACACTGGTGTTCACATCTTCACTAGCCAATACCTCAGCGCATATGCCTTTTAACCACACAGCTTCCTTTATAGCTTCACTAACAGCTATGTACTCCGCCTCTATGGTTGATTGTGCAACCACATGTTGTAGAACTGATCTCCAACACACACTACACCCAAACACTGTGAATACGCAGCCCGTCACCTATATAATCTTAGTCTACGTACCCTCTTACCATTTCACTGCTGTCATCATCCCTCTTATACATCAACCCGTAACTTGACGTTCCCTTGAGATATCTTAAAATCTACGTCACTACAAGCCAGTGATCCATTCCTCGATTTGCCATGTATTTACTCACCACACTCACTACCTGTGCTATATCTGGTCTTGTGCCAACCATTGCATACAAAATGCTCCCCACAGTGCTTGCATATGGTACTTTACTCATCTATAATTTTTCCTCTTCGGACGTCGGCGACTGTGCTACTGAAAATCTGAAATGCATGGTCAAAGGAGTAGAGACAGCCTTTGCGTTGGACATATCAAAATTTTCTAAAATTTTAAGTATATATCGCTGTTAAGATAAAAAGATAACATCTCTTCTTTCCCTCACAATATCCATACCCAAGATTCTCTTTGCTGCTCCCAAATCATTTATTTTAAACTTGTCACTTAACTGTTTCTTGAGCTTCTGTATTTCTTCCATATTCTTACATGCGATCAACATATCATCGACGTATAGAAGTAAATACATCATCCCACAACTTATGTTCTTGAAGTACATGCATCCGTCATACTTGCTCCTACTAAAGTCACAAGCCATCATAAACTCATCAAATCTCTTATACCACTATATAGGTGATTGCTTAAACCCGTATAATGACTTCTTTAGCAAACAAGCATGATCTTCTTTTTCGGGCTTCTCGAACCCTTGCGGCTGTACCATGTATATCATCTCTTCAAGCTCTCTATGTAGAAAAGATGTCTTTACATTCATCTACTCTAGATGTAAATCAAGATTTGCACACATGGCTAACAAAATCCTAATAGATGTGTGCTTGACGACTGGAGAGAATATCTCATGAAAATTAACTCCATCTCTCTGAGTAAAATCTTGTGCAATTAACCTAGCCTTGAATCTTGTAGGCTCTATCCCCAGTATCCCCTCCTTCACTTTATACACCCACTTGCACCCAACTAGTTTCTTTTGAGGTCTCTCCACTAACTTCTAGGTATTCTTCTTCCTAAGAGAATTAATCTCATCTTCTATGACCTGCTGTTATTCTTTCTTGTTTTCACTCTTTATAGCTTCACCATATGTCCTAGGCTCATCATACTCAAAAGTGTAAGCAGAATCAAGAGCATGGGCAACTAGGTCTGCTTGTGCATACCTGATTGACGGGTTAATCGTTCTCTTTAGCTTATCTCTGGCTAGCTGGTACTCTACAAGTTCCGTCTCAAGAGTCCTAGTCTTTTTTTGTGTGGACTTAGAGGAACTCGTCGGTGTTTTTGGTTCATCTTTAAGGATTTTCTCATTGAATTGTTGATCTGGGGGCATATCAGATCTACTTTCAGGGTTCACTTCAACTTCGATTAACTCAAGTGCTCAGTCTTCCTTGGGCATAGGTTCTTATTTCTCATCTTCTTGGGAGGTTTTCAGCCTCGTTATCTCATCAAACGTCACGTTACGGCTTATGATACTCTTTGGTGGTGTCAAGTCTTTACACCACACCTTGTATCCTTTCACTCATTCGGGATATCCTATGTATACCCATTTGATAGCTCTAAGTTCTAACTTCCCCTCCTTAATATGTACAAAGACAGGGCAGCCAAATATTCTAAAGTGGTCATACTTCGAAGGATTGCCAGACCATTTCTCTTCTGGCGTTTTGAAGTCAATTGCTGAGGAGGGACTTCTATTAATCAGGTAAGCTACTGTCATTATAGCTTCTCCCTAAAATGCCTTGGGTATCTTTGCATTATTAAGCATGCTTCTAACCCTTTCAAGTAGGGTCCTATTCATCCTCTCAACTACGCCATTCTGCTGTGGTGTTGATCTTACTGTTTTATGCTTCGCAATCCCATACTTGGCACAAAACCCATAAAACTTTCTATTGCAAAATTTGAGGCCGTTGTCAGTTCTCAACCTCTTTACCCCTTTTCCAGTCTAATTCTCAACAAGAGCCTTCAAAGTCTTAAATACATCAAATGCTTAATCTTTGTTCTTTAACACATAGACCCACAACTTCCTTGAATAGTCATCAATTAAATTGAGAAAATACTTAGCACCACCACGAGTATCTATCTGAGTTAGTCCCCAAATATTCGAGTGTATGTAGTCAAGAATCTCATTTGTCTTATGCTCGTTGGTATTAAACCTCACCATATGTGCTTTCCCAAGCACACAATGCTCACAAAAGTCCAAGGGCTGGAACTTATCCTCACCAAATGCCTTTTGACTAAATAACTCCTTCAGGTTTCTCTCGCCTAGGTGTGCCAGTTTAAGATGCTACAACTTGGTTTGCATACTTTCATCATTTACAAAGAATAGTGCAGAGTCAGTTACGACTTCAACCTTAAGCACATAAACGCATTTGCGCTTCTCAACTCTCATCACCACCACTAATGGGCTGGAAATTTGTAAAATAAGACTTGTATGAGCACATGTGAAAAGTATAACTAGAATCAAGAACCCATTGTTCAGTGTTCTTACCATCAGTAGCGACGAGTACCTCTGTGCTGTTATAGCTATCATCATAAGCAAGCGCAGCATCCGCTTTCTTCTTGTCTTTTACTCTGTTTTTAGGACAACACTTTTTGAATTATCATTCTTTCTTAAAATAATAGCACTTCTTAGGAGTCTTAGACTTCGATCTTGGGTCTTTTTCCTTTCATCTCTATATGAGGGCCTTCCTCTTACAGATAAACTTTCTGTATTGCCCTCGATCTGCTGTTCTAGTAACTTTGAGTTTAATGATGATTTCACATCACTTATCGTTAAACTCTCTCTGCTGTAGAGTAGCGTATCAACAAAGCTCTCATAACTCTTCGGGAGTGAACTTAGAAGGATAATTGCTCTATCTTCATCTTCTATCTTGATGTTGATAGACTCAAGATCAAGAATGATCTTATTGAAGGCGTCTATATGATCTTTCATCGGCGTCCCTTCTGACATGGACAACTGATACAACTTCTTTTTTATATGCAATCTGTTTGCCAATGATTTCTGCATATAAAGAGAGTCAAGCTTCTTCCAAAGACCAATTGTTGTTGTCTCACTTACTACTTCCTTTAGTACTTCATCGCTTAATGACAGAATGATTGTGCTATGATCTCTTTCTTGAATGTCTCTTCTTTCTGCTTCAGTTTTAGATGACTCTGGTGTCTTCTCTTCATCACTAGATGGGGCTGTAATCTCCTTTAATGCCGAGCCTAACCTTTAGCTCACCAACAACGCCTTAACCTTCATCTTTCATAGATTGAAGTCATTCGTACTGTTAAATTTCTCTACTTCAGACTTAGGTGTGGCTATGTCTGTTTAAAACCAAGCTCTAAAACTAGTTTGTTGAAGTGGAAGCACACAAACAAGCAAACAATTACTTAAGTAATATATGCAGAACAAGTAATTAAGGAATAAAGAGAGAAAGGGTAGAAGAAGAACACACAAAGAATCGCTTGGTTCGACAGCTTACCTACGTCCACGGTGGATCAAGATCACACTCTTCTCTTATTATAAATCATAAGGCACTCACAAAGTATGTCTTTTATAAGAAAGATCACAAAGAAAACTCTCTCTTACAGTCTAGGAATTTTCTCTCACAAAGAACCACAAAGACTTCTTCAATGATCACTTAGATCTATTGAGTTATCACCAAGATTGTTAATGATCACTAAGATGCGTTTACAAGCGAATTAACAGCCTTTATATAGGCTTTAGGACGTCCTAGGTTTACCCTGTACGTGTGTAGGAGTCGTATTAGGAAGTCCTGAAGTAAGTGGGAGACAAAATAAGGAAGTTTCAAAATAGAAAATGAATTCCTGCGTCCAGCGCCGCAGCTCTCAGCTCTCACCGCTGCGGCGCTTGTGGTTTTCACGTTAGGTGCCGTGGCACTTGTCGTCAGGCGCTGGGATGCTCACGTTCTGAATGGGCATCGTGGCACCCGTCTTGGTCGCCGCGGCGCTGGCGCCTGGTGCGTCCATTTTTATTTTTCACTTCCTTTTGCGTTCGTATTATCCTCGCGTACGCTACTTGTTTGGCTTAATTTTAAAATTATATTTTAATAATTTTTAATCAATTTTCTCACACAATCTTTTTTTAAAGCTTTTAAAAGGCGTAAGAGGTTTTATTTATAGCAAAACATTTTATGGGAGAGGGGACTATTCAGGTTGTGGTTAGATGGCATTCAGGGAATGAGGAATCTATCGCTCTATTTTCGGATCCATGGATCCCTCGTCTTTTCTCTTTTAGACTTATAACTTCAAGTTGAGGTTGGGACAATTATAGGATGTCAAATGTTCTTCGTTTGAATGGAGGGTAGAATTTTTCCCTTCGTAAATAATTGTAATGGGATGTGGATATGAATCTAATTAACTCCATTTTTGTTGGTGATTTTGGGAGGAATAATAGAATATTGTGGTATTATACAACTTTAAGAGTTTTCTTGGTCAAGTTTTACTATCACTTGGGTTGTAATGTGGCCGAAACAATTCTGGTAATCGAGAATCTTGTCTTCGACCTTGGTGGAGTTGTCTTTGGTGGTTTAATATTTGACCAAAAATTAAGATTTTTGTATGGCGTGCTGTCTTAAATTTATTGTCAACCAACTCAAATTTGCTTCATCGTAGGGTCGATATTCCAAGGCTTTGTGGACGCTGTGCAGATGAAGCTGAGACACTCTTTTTATGCCCTGTTCAGCTGTCTTCTCGCAAGCTCAATATGGGAGTTAAGTGCATTTGGCAACAAGATACATAATTTCGTTGGGGCTTCTTTCAATGAACTATTTCTTAATCTTGTTTGAGAATTAAATGATGAGGACTTGGAATGTCTTTGTATGCTGTTGTAGGGTTGTAGGTCTACACAAAACAAAGTATTGTTTTAGAAGGTTGTTGTTTAGGTGTGAGATGTAATTAGGGGTGACAAAATAGATTATTTTGATATGTTTTAAGTGAATATAAATAAAGATAAATTGATATAATTAATAAATATATTAAATTTATGTTATTTATTTATTAATCATGTTAAATATGTGTTTTAATTTTAATGATTCGTTAATTTATTTAAAATATATTATTATTTAATTTATTATTAAATAAAATAAATAAATTCATAATTTATTTAAAATTTAAATTCAATTATGAAATTAACAGATATATAACTTAAAATTAAAAATTTTAATCATAACTTTCTACTTTTACTTAAAATTAATCTACACAAACACATGCACACTTATATATAAAGCTCTTCTTCTTCTTTACATCCAATTACCGCCAGCACTACTTATCACCAAGCCCGTCACCGTAGTAGCACGGACTTCTAGGTAATATAAATATGAAAGTACCCTTTGTAATTGATATATTTATCTATATCGAAGAATAGTTTCTTCGCTCTTCATTATACTAATTTATTGCGAATAACTTTTTTTTTTTTTAATCTTCAATGTCAACACGAGCATAGAAAATTTGACTATAGAAAAATATAACTACGGGTTGCGGTCCCTAAAAAGTTGTATACCATCTTTCTAGGAATACAAATTAAATTCTTCGGCTTACAAATAATTGAATAAATCTTATCAAAAAAGGAAGCAAGGATAGTAAGAATTGAGGCAATCTCCTCCCTATCATGGTCTCTTCCATGGACGCAAATAAGCCGACAAACAAACTTTTCATTATAATAAATAATAATTATGACTAAACATTTAGAGAGAGAGTGGCAACTACAAGACAAGTGAAACTAGCCAACTAGAGAAGGGTTTCGTAAAAGTTCATGAAAGAGCCATTTCTCTGCTTTTAAGTAATGCAGTTTCACCTTAAGTTGGTAAAAACCCTTAAATCCCTTTTAAATTACTCAAATTAAGCGGGGGAAATTACTGTTGCCTCCTTAATTTTTATATAATATTTTATTTCATGAATTTTTAAAATTATGACTCTCTTTTTATGGGACCTTTTTTTTATAAAAAAAAGTATGAAAATAGATTTATTACTCTAAAAAATTAATAAATATTTAAAAAAAATTAGATATATATAAAAAAATTAGGAGCAATGATGATTTTTCCAATTAAACATGGAAAAAAAATTTAAAAATTAACCTTATCACAAAGGCGAAAGGCCAAAATTTATAGGTCAAACATTATAAAAATTAAAAACAAAAATTATAAATAGTGCTTTAAAAGTATGTACTTATATTATTCTTATGAAATTAATAAATTTACAATTTTATATTTGAAATGTATGTTAGAAATAATGTCCTAAAAGCATGTACTTGTACTGTTTTTATGAAATTAATAAAGTTACAATTTTATACTTGATGAGTGTTTATAATTTTATGACATAAATATAAAAAAATTTCTTATTTATTTATGTAACTATAACTTTAATATATAATTGTTATACATAAGATGATTAAAATTATGGATAATAAACAGAAAAAGACAGTAATAAATTAATTAAAGTTTGAGATCTTTAATTAATATTACTAGTGTGATCTACAAATATTTAAAATGTAGTTATTTTATTTGAATCACTAACATAGTTACATTATGGTGAAGACACTTTATATAATATGATTATATAGGATTGGATCAGACGTAGTTTGAATTCTTATGTAAAATATCATTGTTAATTAAAAATTCAAATAACGTCAACTAATGATCATATGCAGATTAACCTTAATCTTTAGTGATCATAAACTTTTATTTGTATCATTGTGTCATTTGAAATACTTGTTATGGTTTGTCTAAAATGATAGGTTACAAACTTGTATTTTGGTAGCATAATGGGATAAGCAGCTGAGAATGTGATTTATAAATATGAAATTCATTTTTTTCTAAATAAAAGTTAGAAAGAATATTCTTTTAAGGGTTATTTCAGAAATTAAACAGTTAGAGCGCTCAATTTAGAACAACGTTACAAATTAACTGTTCACTAATTAATTAATGGTACTTAAGGATAAAAATATAATTAGAGGGGTAAAACGATAATTGACATAGTTCTAATTATAAACTATCTATAGAGGATTGAATTGCATGTAGTGATTGAAACGATGGACTGCTCTAAGTTTTCTAAGTAAATTATATCTATAATTTTAAGAGTGCAATTCTAGATTTTTAGTAGAATAATACTGAAATTAATAAATTAGATTAATTAATTAAAGAATTTAATTAATTATCTAAAATTTATTAGAGCTTGCAATTGTAGGACTATAGGTCCATAATACCACCTCTTTAGTTATTACAGTGAATAATTAAAAAAAGATTGCGTTATTACACAAATTATTTGTGTTTAGAAAATAGTTTTCAAAATACGTATGTTTTACATTTGAATAAAATTAATTAGTATAGATAATATCTTATCAAAATATAATTAAATATTAATTTAAGAAATTAAATAAATAAAATCTTAAGGACAAATTTTGAAATTATCAAAAAGATTTATTTTAATTTAGTGTTTTTCTTTTATTAAAAGACTATTAGTCCATTTCTTTTGGAAGTCTAATAATGGTCAATTGTTGGACATTATACATTAATTACAAAGAGTAAGACTCTATGTGATTTACATGAATTAAATCTCTTTTTAAGAGATAATAATTAAATTAATACATGTTATGAATTAAATTAAAATAATAATTGTTTATTATTTTAAAAGGATAACATTAGTCTAAAAAGAAACACACACAAATACATAAAAAGACTCTAAAAAAGAATACGTATTTTTTTTCGAAAGAAAATTTTAAAAGCCCATTTTTTTTTTCATTGTAAAACAAGAGATTTGGTTTAGAATCATTTGATAGAAGAAAACCTACCGTTGATTCAAGGTATATTTTAGTTTCTTATTAATTTTTATTTATTCTAAACATTAAGTTCATATATTCATAAGATCCTCAAATAAAAAGTGTTTTCACCTTATGAAAGTAAAAATTAAATTTTTTTTATTTTTTATTCCGCTGGCTGCATTATGAATGTCATAACATTCCAACAATTGGTATCTGAGTAATGGTTTCTTGAATATAAACTTTTAGTGTTATTATTATTTTATTTAGATCATGATTTACTAGTATGGATGTTTGAGTGGATACTTACATTTTTATTTTATTTATGTGATGAATAATTATTTTATGTATGAATTATTTAGTCGTTAATTATATGCTACTCTAAAATAAATTTTAATTATTTGTAGTTGAATTAAATTAAAATTATGTAAATTTATAAAGGAGCATAAATATTTTTGTAATATTTAAAATTTATTATTATTTTTTCTTTTTTGACCGCTGGAAAAAGAAAGAAACTGAATACACTCCCACTTTACTCCTTTTGCCGCATTTATATTTTACCTTTATAAAAAAAGGAGAAAGAAAAGACATTAAGATGACAAAGTGGATATGGGTGTTGTACCCATTGCCAATGGAAGGACCGACTTGGCCACGAAAAGTAATTAGTTTTATTAAAAAAATAATAAAACAATTGCTTTTGCCCCTAGCCGTGCGCAACATATGCAAATATATATATAAAACAATTGCTTTTTATTTCATAAAAGCAATTGCTTTTGGCACGTGCTAATTGTTGGTTGCCTTGCATTGTTGAGTGGCCTTAGGCCGCTGTAAGCGACTGTTGGCACTAGGGGCAGCAGCTTTCATGTGCAATTAGGGTAGCAAAGAGGTTTTTTTTTTTTTTTTAATTTAGAAAGCTAAAATAAAATTGAATAACCTTTGATGTTTGGGTTTTATATGCACAAAATTTCTTTTGAGAAAAATATTTAAGAGTTGGGCTACTTTGCAAATATATAATGGGTGTAAAAAAAATTTTTAAGCTCGTACATACGTAATTACAAAAAAAATAGATTGAATTTATTATAAACTTGAAAAAATTATGTGTAATTGAGTTTGCGTGTCTGTATCTTTTATATAATTTAATTATTTTTTCTTTTTGGGTTGTAATTAAAAATTTTAAGGGATCCGACCAAAGTTAATTTAAATGTTAATTAATATTATTTATTTATGTGATGAATTATAACAAGATCATGCATAATCACATGTCATACATTTGTACTCACTTATATTATTGTAATATGACATGCATACATGCCATAATTAGAATTTAAATAATTTATTTTATTATGACATATTATAATTAATAAGATTAAATTAGTGGATTAATTAACATGTTTAGAACTTGCATAATTAATTAAATAATATAAAATTAGATTTAATAGTTAAATTAATAATTTCACATTATTATAGGTAACCTAAATTCGATAGTTTGATTTACGATTACTTAAAAAATTATTAATTTTATTATTTATAAAATAAATAATTAATCCAATAATTGAAAAACTACGTTCACTTAAATTGTTAGGCATGTTTAAGAGGAATAGTTAAATTAATGAGCCTAAGCCTAATAAGATTGGACGTTATTAAGATTAATTAATTATACTTAGTAATTTGTTATATGAGATATAATAATTTGTTGAGGTTATAAAATATTTATAAATTAAAAAAACACATAGTTAAAACAGTGAGTGCGATAGGGTACATGGCAATAAATTCACTGGTCTCTATTATTAATACAACATCGTGAGATATAGGTGACGTCTCACGATGCTTTGATTTCGTCTCTTAATTATGAAATACATCACTTAATCTTATCTTTAGGAAGTGAACCTTGTTATTGACATAGGTAGACACTCTCTGAATTTCGTCTCTCTATTATTAGTACAACATCGTGAAATATAGGTGACGTCTTACAATGCTTTGATTTCGTCTCTCAATTATGAAATACATTACTTAATCCTATCTCTAGGAAGTTAACCTTGTTTTGGAGAGTGTCTGCCTATATCAATAACAAGGTTGACTTCCTAAAGATAGGATTAAGTGATGTATTTCGTAATTGACTGACCCTATGGCGGTAATTTTTTAGTTAAGCCATCTTGATCCGAAATAATGGGTTACACTCACAAAGATATAATTAAGCGGTTAATTATATCTTGATGAAAATAAACGGTAGTTAATAAGTAAATGAAAATATGAGATATTTTGAGATTTGCCTATTATTTTTAAATAGTCTTAATTTCAATTTAAATTTAATGTGACCTACCATACGGCGGCATATTAATTGTTAAATTGAACTATCATGGATTAGTATTAATTTATGTGTTTAAATAAATGCACTCATGCTTTGTGCTGATCTGTGATAATCAAAAGTTCGTCCTTATGGAGGAGTGTCCTCTAGAACCTGCAACCAATGCTCTTCGTAATGTACAGGAATAGTATGAGAAATGGACACAAGCCAATAATAAGGCCCGCTGTTATATGCTTGCCAGCATGAGCGATGTGCTTAGAATGAAGCACAAGCACTTGGTGATCGTACATAAGATATGGGATTCTCTCTAAGGGCCAGCAGTCAGAGCAAAGCTGCTATGAAGTTATTCGTAGCTATATGAATGCTAAAATGAAAAAAGAAGTTTCGGTGCATATGCATGTTTTGAACATGATTAATCTAATGTATTAGACAGAGATCTATAGAGCCACCATAGATGATAAGACCCAAGTCAGCATCATTTTGGAGTCTCTTACTCTAGTATTTTCGCAGTTGAAAACAAATTATATTATGAATAAGTTCTTATATAATATGACTTAGCTACTTAATGAACTGTAAACTTTTGAGACTATATCAGATAAGCCCAAATAGTCTGAGGCAAATGTTGCTAAAGTTAAGTAGTATTCCTTTAAGCAAAATAAAAAGAAGAGGAACACTGATGGTGGTTCAAGTTCTGGAGGAAAAGCCAAGAAAGCCTCTAATAGCGATAAGAGCAAGAAGAAAGACTTTAAAGCAAAGAAAGAAAAAATATTTTCATTGCGAAGTCGAGGGGCATTGGAAGAGAAACAGTAAAAAGTATCTCTTCGAGCTGAAGAAGAAGAATAAAGGTAAATATAATTTATTGGTTTTAAAAGCCTGCTTAGTGGAGGATGAACTCTCACTTTGGATAATTGATTCAGGAATCGCTAATCATATTTGTTCTTCATTGCATATGCCTAGTTATTCTAGGGAGCTCACCAATAAGGATTTTACTATACGGGTTGGTAATAGGGCAATCGTTTCTTCTTTAATAGTGGGAGTGGCTTGATTGAATTTTAAGAAACTTTTTTTTAAATTTTAAATCATGTTTACTTTATTCTTGAATTTAGAAGGAATTTGATTTTTGTTTCTAAGTTGCATGAATAAGTTTTTAATATTTTTTTCATAATAATGAGATTATTATTAGTAGAAATGATTTAGGTATTTGTCATACAAAATTGAAAATTGAGCTTTATGTTTTAAGACCTGATGAGCCGTATCTTTGGCATATCAAGTTAGGTCATTTTAATTTAGATAGGATCAACAGGTTAGTAAAAGATGATCTTTTAAGAAAGCTAAATTTTGGCACTCTTCCTGTATGTGAGTCCTATTTAGAGGGTAAAATGGCTAAAAGACCATTTTTAGCTAAGGGTGAAAGAGCCAAAGAACCATTTTAGCTTGTACATATTGATGTCTGTAATCCATTCAACGTACAAGTAAGAGGCGGTTATGAATAATTCATTACATTTGTCGACGACTATTCAAGATATGATTATGTTTACCTAATGCAAATAAAATATGAGACTTTTAGAAAGTTCAAAGAATTCTTAGTACAAGTTAAAAAGTAATCATGTAAAATACTTAAGACTTTTTGATCTGATCGAGGTGGTGAATACCTTGACACAAAGTTCAAGGATCACTTATTGAAGCATAAAATTTTATCCCAACTCACAGCACCTGGAACATTATAGCAAAATGATATTGCAAAAAAGAGAAACAGAACCTTGCTAGACACGGTTAGGTTTATAATGAGCTACTCTTCATTGCCGCCATTATTTTGGGGTTATACATTATAGACTGCGATCTATATTGTGAATATAGTACCTTTCAAATCTATCCAAAGTATAGCTTTAGAGATATGAAATGGTAGTAAACTTAGTTTACGCTATTTTTACATATGAGGTGTCTCGCACAGGTGTTGAAAGAAAAGATTGAAAAGTTAGAACCGTGAATAGATGTTTGTCTATTTGTAGGCTACTTAAAGACACAAAATGAGGTTTGTTTTATAGTCAACAAGATAAGAAAGTGATTGTATCGACAAACACCACTTTTTTTTAAGAATGATTATATAGTAAACTTTAAACCTTACAATAAGATTGTATTTGAGGAAATACTTTCTAATTAGATAAGACATTTATCGTCGACAGTTAGTGAACGACAAAGTCAAGTAACCACCAATTCTGATCAAAACACTTTGAAACCTCGACGTAGTAAGAGAACAGTGAGTCTACCTTCTCATTATAGAGAAGAGGGAAAGGCACAAGTAGTTGTGTCTGACACAAGCCAAGACGATCCATTAACGTACAAAAATGCAATGAAAAATTATAATAAAGAAAAATGGCAATAAGCCATGAACTAAGAAATAGAGTCTATGTACTCTAATTTAGTCTGAAAACTTGTAGATCCACCTAAAGATGTCAAGACCATTAGGTGCAAATGGATCTTTAAGATGAAAAAAGGCATGGATAGAAAAGTAGAGACTTTCAAAGTAAGACTAGTGGTAAAGGGTTATACCCAGAAAGAGAGAGTCGACTATGAAGAGACATTCTTGCAAGTAGTCATGCTTAAATTCATTTGCATTCTCTTATCCATTACTGCATATCTCGATTATGAGATATGACAAATAGACACTAAGACAGCTGTTTTGAATGACTATCTTGAAAAGAGCATCTACATGATGCAACAAAAGGGGTTCGTGGCAAAAGGCCAGAAGCAAAAAGTTCACAAGTTGTGCAAGTCCATTTATGGACTTAAGAAAGTTTCAAAGTCTTAGAACTTAGGATTTGATGAGACAATTAAATCTTATTGCTTTGAGAAAAATGTTGATGAACCTTGTGTAAACAAGTACATCAAGAATAAAAATGTGATTTTTCTAGTACTTTATATGGATGACATTCTACTCATTAGGAGTGATGTAGAAAAATTATCCAATATAAAGAATTAGCTGGTCGAACACTTCCAAATGAAATATTTGAGAGAGGCAAGTTATGTCTTTAGGATCTAAATTATTCAAGATCGCAAGAACAGACTATTAGCATTGTCTCAAGCATCGTTTATTGATAAAGTGCTTATGCGATTTTTGATGCAAAATTTCAAGAAGGGACAATTACCAACTTAATATGAAATTGTTCATTCTAGAGAGTAGTGTCCTAAGACACCTCAGAAAGAAGAAGATATGAGTTGGATTTCTTATGCTTTAGTAGTTTGCAACCTCATATACACTATATTGTGCACAAGGTCTGACATTTGTTATGCAGTGGGAATACTTAGTCGTTATCAATCTAACCCTAGATTGACTCATTAGATTGCTGTAAAGCACATTCTCAAGTATCTTTGAAGAACAAGAAACTATATGCTTGTGTTTTCAGGTTGAAACCTGAACCTTACTAGTTATACTAATTTTGATTTTCAATCAGATAAAAACAGCTAAAAGTCGATGTCTGAGTTAGTGTTTACTCTTGGTGGTAGAAGTCTAGAAAAGTATAAAATAATCTAGTACTGTTGATTCAACCAAAGAGGCTAAATACATAGTAGCTTGCGAAATAGCTAAAGAAACAATATGGCTTAGGAAGTTCCTCACTGATCTGGAAGTTATTCCAAACATAGATAAATTATTGACCATTTACTATGATAACAGTGGAATAGTGGCAAATTCGAAAGAACTTAGGAGCCATAAGAGAGTAAAGCATATAAAAAGAAAGTATCATTTAATCAGGGAAATCGTGCATAGAGGTGATGTGATGGTCATGAAGATAGCATTTAAAAATAATTTTTCAAATTTGTTCACCAAGATATTACCAGTTAGGACGTTTGAGGGTCATATGGAGGGCATGGGTTTAAGAGACATGTGTCACCTACTTCAGGGAAAACGGAAGATTGTTAGAGATAGTGCCTTAAAAGCATGTACTTATACTATTTTTATAAAATTAATAAAGTTACAATTTTATATTTGAAAAGTGTTTGTACTTTTATGATATAAATATAAAAAACTTCTTAATTTATTTATGTAACCATAACTTTAGTATACAATTGTTATCTACAAGAGAATTAAAATAATGGATAATAAACAAAAAAAAGTCTGTAATAAATTAATTAAAGCTTAGAATCTTTGATTAAATATTACTAATGCGGTCTACAAATATTTATAATGTAGTTATTTTATTTGAATCACTAACATAGTAACATTACAGTGAAGACACTTTATATAATATGATTATATAAGATTGGACCAGACGTAGTTTGAATTATTATGTAAAATACCGTTGTTAATTAAGAATTCAAATAACGTCAACTAATGATCATATGCAGATCAACCTTAATCTTGAGTGATCATAAACTTTTATTTGTATCATTGTGTCATTTGAAATACTTGTTATGGTTTGTCTAAAGTAACAGGATAAAAACTTGTATTTTGGTGGTATAGTGGGATAAGCAGCTGAGAATATGATTTACAAATATGGAATCTATTTCTTCTTAACTAAAGTTAGAAAGAAGGTTCTCTTAAAGGTTAATTTAAGAACTGAACAGTTAGAGCGCTTAATTTGTAACAATGCTACAAATTAATTATTCACTAATGAATTAATGATACTTAAGAATAAAGAAATAATTAGAGGGGTAAAATGATAACTAACCTAACTCTAATTATGAACCATCTATAGAGGGTTGAATTGCATGCAGTGATTGAATCGATGGACTGCTCTAAGTTTTCTGAGTAAATTATATCTATAATTTTAATAGTGCAATTTCAGATTTTTAGTAAAATAACACAGGAATTAATAAATTAGATTAATTAATTAAAGAGTTTAATTAATTATCTAAAATTTATTGGAGTTTGAAATTGTAAGTTCATAGGTCCCTAATACCACCTATTTAGTTATTATAGTGAACAGTTAAAAAAAGATTGTGTCCAAAAAATAGTTTTCAAAATAAGTATGTTTTATATTTGGATAAAATTAATTAATATAGATAATATCTTATCCAAATATAATTAAATATTAATTTAAAAATTAAATAAATAAAATCTTAAAGATAATTTTTGAAATTATCAAAATGATTTATTTTAATTTAGTGTTTTACTTTTATTAAAAAACTATTAGTCCATTTTTTTTTAGAAATCTAATAATGTTCAATTTTTTAGCATTATACGTTAATCACAAAGAGTATGATTCTATGTAGTTTACATAAATTAAGTCTCCTTTTAAGAGATAATAATTAAATTAATAAATGTTATTAATTAAATTATTAAATTAAAATAATAATAATTTTTTATTTTAAAAAGATAACATTAGTCTAAAAAGAGACATACACAGATACGTAAAAAGACTATAAAACAAATATGTATATTTTTATTAAAAAAAATTAGAAGCTTACTTTTTATCTATTATAAAATAAGATACTTAATTTAGAATCGTTTAGTAGAAGAAAACCTATCATTAATTCAAGGTATATTTTAATTTCTTGTTAATTTTTATTTATTTTAAATATCAAATTCATTTATTTATAAAATTTTCAAATAAAAATTAAATTTTATTTTATAAAATTAAAAATTAAAAAAAAATTATTTTTTATTTCGTTAATTACATTATGAATGTCATAACATTCCAACAAAATCCCACTTTAATTTACCTTGAACAAAATCCTGATAAGTTTTTGGCTTTTCCAAATCAAATCCACCTAATATTTATTTTTCTTTAGCTAATCTCCCGCAGCTGATGATTAATTCATTTTTTTTCTAATGGATAATGATGAGCTGATTTAGGGGTATAATTCGAATAAATTTCCTCATATCGTTATCCACTTAGACAAGATTTTGGTTGTGGATTGGCGAAAGAAATAGAGCCGCGCGTTTACAACAACTGACCCCATAATTTCTGTTTCTAAAATTATCTCCGAACGTGTACGATCAGAAGGAAGTGATGCGATAAGCCAAAAGTTTAATCCAATCATTATCATGATTATTTTTAAGAGCTTAATCCATAAAAATATGAGTTCTCATCACCCAATATCATCTGAGATGCATTATCCATATTATCTTCCCCTCGTCTTATATGGAAAAAGTAGTCTAATAGATACTCCATTATCCCTTTTTTAACTTTTAAGTTATTGATAAAATTATTAATATTATATAAAAAATAATTAGAAAATCATTGAAATGCTACACTATATTACATAGACCCATTGAACCTTCATTAGAACCAAATCTCTTATTAAAAGAGATCCAAACTAAAATTTCACATCGAAAGATATCCCTATAATTAGAGATCATTACCTTTATTTAAGATAAAAAAATTTACTTTGTAAGATGAACAAAACTTTTCTCATATAGAAGAACAAAAATTACCCTTATACAAGAAGGACTACTATAAAACTCCACCTATATTTCAAAATAACAAGACACAACACAACCAACCCAACCTACATCCTTCTAAAAAGTATAACAACACTCAAGACCAACCAATACACAAGGAACAAAGGTCGCCAAAATTGTAGGGTTGCTAAGAGTTGAGCTGCCGGCTGTAAAGATATGATTGCACAGAGTGACGACAATGTTGATTGCTCTAGTTGGTGGCGGAGAGCATGAAAGTCCTAGAGGATTGCTGGTCCACCAGATTGGGGCAAGCTTGCATAGATGATGATGAGGTTGCTAGCTTAGGGAAACTGTTGGTGGTGGAGAGAAGCATGACAGCGGAGAAGATCTAGATCCTACATGGCCAAGGTGGCAATGGTGGCTAATTTTGTCGACGATCGAATTCCAGTGGAAATGGCGGCAGTGGCAGTCAAATTCTAGTGGAGACAGAAAGCCAGTGGAATGAAGATGGGCCGGTGTTGGTCAGAATCCAATAGAGATGGCGGTTGGAATCCAGTGATTGAAAAAAGGGTGAAGAAAAGGAAAAAATTAAGAAAAAGAAAAAATGAGAAGAAATAAGATGGGGGACCATGTGTCTACTGGAGAAAGGACTAAAAGTCCCTATCTCTCGTGGATATAGGAGAACGGAGAATGGCGACTAGGATTAAGTTTTAATTTTGGGGGAGAGCGTTTTAGAGAGAGAGAGAGAGAGGTACTACATTATCCATATAAGAATTAGATAATGCTTATTTTTTGTTTGATGATAATTCGATCTCAAAATTTGATGTACCATCTCAAAATATGTTGAGTGATACATTTTGCTTTCCAAATTCAATGCTCATATTATTGCACTCAAAAACAAATTTTGACTTAATGCAAGGAAGACTTTGGAGGCTTATCATTATCACTCGGGAAACTTAGAGACCAGCAATGGTTGGAGTTGCATGTAATGGTTTTCTTTGTAAAACTTTTGACCAATGGCTTTCTTAATTATTTTGATTACTTTTATTCAAACATCATAAAATTTTTTAATTATTGCATATAACCTTAAATCTAATATATAATAATTATATACAAGAGAATTAAATTTAAATATAATAATTTAAACTAGTTCTTAATATAAATGAAGACAAAAACTTCATTTAATAGACTATAAATATGATCAATTTGTAAATTGTATATAATGGTCTTATTTAGATCATTCTATATTGTGACAAAAAAAAATATAGACATTTTATATATTATTGATTATATACGATTAGACTATGATAAAATTCATTTTCTATTATCTCTCTTAGTAAAGAGAATTGATTCTATCATAATATAATTATATATGAGTTAATCTTAATCCCGAGTGATTAATAAACTCATATTCATTAAGTTATATTTATTAATCTACAAGAAAAAGACTGTAAAATATTTTTAATTAATTATTAAGTATTTTATAGATATAACAAAATAAATAGTTGGAAATATTTTTCATAGATATATAATTCACTCCTTCTGAGAAAAAGTTAGATAAGTTGTTCTTCTTAATAATTGATTTTGGTTTTAAACATAATAAGCGCTTAGTTTTCTTTAAAGGGTTAAGAAAAATAATAAATTTGTAAATTTCACAAATTAAATGTTTAAAAGGGATCAATGTGGATCAATGATAAATATATAATTTGATATGTTAATAGACACTCAACTTAACTCTAATTATGAACACTTATCGATGATTGATCTATATGAAATAATTACTAAATGAACAAAGATAATTTTTTGTTATATTATTTATCTTCAAAAGTAAGAGTTTAACTTTATATTTTAGTGGAATAATGTAAAGTTAATAAATAAAATTAAATTAAAATGAACTATAAGTTAATGGTTGGATCTAAAATATTAATGGGTCAAAGTTTAATTTGATTAAAATTATTAGGACTAATTAATTAATTTGTTAGCTCATATTTAATTTGATTAAATTCATTAGACTCAATCAATGTTGGCCCAATCCATAATAATTATAGAATTTAACAAATAATTAGATTATTTATTTAATTTGAATAATTATGAATTATCTAAATTATTTAATTAGAGATAATATTAGATATTCTTATAATCTTTATCAGATAAGGATTTATCCTTTTAATTATCTAAAGTAAAATAATATCAAAATACTATTTTATGCTAATCCTATTAAAATTTGGATTTTAAATAGAACAAGAATATATATACTATAAAAGAGTATTTAGAGGCTTTATTAAACACAATTCACAATATAAAAAGTTTGTGTTTCCCTTTGGCCTAAAGTTTTTCTATAAAAAAAAAAATTAAGAACATAAAAATCAGATTTTTCACCAAAAAAAAAAAAGAATTGTGGTCCTGTGGCCGATTACACGAGTAATCTATTAGTGGGAGATAAAGTATA
Source organism: Ailanthus altissimus (assembly GCA_946807835.1). Lineage (NCBI taxonomy): Eukaryota > Viridiplantae > Streptophyta > Magnoliopsida > Sapindales > Simaroubaceae > Ailanthus > Ailanthus altissimus. The sequence continues at coordinate 2,954,574 of OX327709.1, forward strand.
AAAATTTTATCGTTAAAAACTCGCAAATGAAAAGTTTTTTCTTATACCATTTTATTGTTAAATTAAAATAATAAAAAATTGATAACATATCAATTAAAATACAAATATTATACCCCAATTTGGCAAACATAACTCAATTAAAATACAAACATTATATTCCAATTTTGTAAGTATAACCACTGCCTCAAGTTTAACCATGAAGTATGATTTTGTTTTCAGAAACTTTAAAGCTGTATCAATATATGTATCAATGGTGTTCATCAATATATGTGTGTATCACAGGATGGATTAACTATATAATCTAATTGATATGAAATGATTTTGTGATCTTAGAAAGATATGTTTACTTAAAATTTATACGTGTTTTCTTAGAGTCAGATAATGCCAAATCTGTAGAAATGCCTTTTTTTTTAAGTTTGTAATAATACACGCATAATTTATAGTATCAAATTAAAACTACTAAAATTTTAAGTTATATGATAAATTGAATTTTTTTTCTTAATTTGATAATAAAAATCGAATTAATGAATTATTCTTTAGTTCAGATATATGGGATTTGAATTATATAATATTATTTAATTAAAAAATGACATTTATTATTACATAACAACTAAATAATAATATATAATTACCAATAATGTTACACTTTTTAAATAGTATTTCAAAATCTTTCATCTTTAATGATCCGTCAAATAATTATTGAGATTTTAAAATAGTGCAACTTTTAAATTATTCATTATATTATTTAACCACTTAATTATTATTTGATATATAATTTAAAATAAAAAAATTTGAGATTTATTTAAAAAAATATAGCATAACTCATACAACTAAACAATAATATATGATTTAAGTTCTTTTTTTTTTTAACAAAATGTAGGAATTTGTGCACCTAAAAATGTTGTAAATGGGTAAACGTAGGTAGTTGACAAATTACGTAAATGCATTTGAAAAATGTGGAAAAAGAAAGTTAACATTATTTTTTTTTGGGAGAGAAGAAAATTGAATCAAATTTGATATTTCTATTTTAGTAAAGAAATATACTGCAAGGCCTTTATTATTGAACTATTTAAACAAGTGTATTAACACTGTTTTGTTAGACTCTGATGATACAAAAATAAAAGTTCTTTTACTAAATTCTGGTTATTTTTATTTACTTCTTATGGAATACGTAAAAGAGTGTAACTTATATCTAGATACTGATAGCTAAACAGGAAGAAAATAATTAATCAAGCATGTATCGTGATTTTCTAGCCGTTATTAGCGTCTTTGACAGGCTGAGATTGTTTGCTTTAATCTTGCCAATGCTATACAGGTTGTAAAGTTCGACTCTAGAGGATCTGCAGTATGTTAGAGCTTGCCAAAGATGTAATGTCATCAGCTTTTACAGACTGTGAGAAGACCAAAATTTAAGATGCTTGCAGTTAGTGGTCTTGATTCTCAATTCACCATGCTATATGCTACCTGGTGTGATGGAATTTTCCTAACGTTGCCAGCATCCAGAAAAGGAGCTCAGAATAGAAGTTTTTATTTGATGAGGATAAAGCACTAGACCCCGGCAACATCATGAACCAGGGAAGATAATTAAGACTCCAGTAATTTGTCTCTAAAATTTCCGCGTTGAACCCACTTCTCTTCTCAGGCAGATGGTGCACATGCATGCGATCTTATGCGAGAGTAGAAGCAATGAATTGCAGGACATCATACGTTGGCCTGTCTGCAGCATTTACAGTTCGTAAATCCTACTTAACAGATCTGCTTAGCTTTTAAATAGGAAAATGAGCTCTTACCCAAATCGGAAAGCAAGCTTTTGATACGTTGAAGCAAAAACACATAAACAACTAAAATCACTCAAATAATATATGTAAAATAAATTATTAAAAAATAAAGAGAGGAAGGATAGAAGAAGAACACATAAAAAATTACGTGGTTCGATAATTTGTCTACGTCTTTGGCGAATCAAGATCACATTCTTCTCTTATTATGAGTCACAAAACGCTCACAAAGTATGCCTTTTACAATAAAGATCACAAAGAAATACTTTATCTTTCACTCTTAGGGATTTTCTTGCACAAAGAATCACAAAGATTTCTTAACCTATCACAAAAATTGTTAATAATCACTAAGATGTGTTTACAAGCCAATTGATAGCATTTATACAGGCTTTGGGATGTCCTAAGTTTACCATAAATGTGTGGGAGTGGTATTAGGGAGTCCTGAAGTAAGTGAGAGACGAAAATCAGGAAAACTCAAAACGGGAAACGAATTCCCCTGCCTAGCGCTGTGGCCCTCAACGCTCACCGCCGCAGTGCTGGTGCGCTCGCCTGGGCGCTGTGGTGCTTTTCACCTGGCATCGCAACGGTCAGGTGCTGGATTGGGCGCCACAGCGCCCACGCATAGTCACCGCAGCACTGGCACCTGGTGCACCGCTCTTTGTTTTTCGTCTCCTTTCGCGTCCGTCTTGGATCCTCGCATATCCTACGTACTTGACTTGATCTCCAAATCATATTCCGATGATTTTTAATCAATTTTCTTACAAATTTCCTCTATGATTCAAAATCATCCACAAAACAACTCGATCTCTCATTTTCGCATCTTCGGTCACTTTCACAAAGTAGTGATTCCAGTTAAGTCCTTGCATAGGACGAACTTAACCGAGGGCAGCGGCTTAATCAACATATCAGTAGGTTTTTAGACGACGCTATCTTTATTAGACTAACTTCACCACTTTGGACAATCTCTTGAATGTAATAGAGCCTCACATTAATGTGTTTCGACCTCTCGTAGAACACTTGATGATTGCTTAGGTGTATAGCACTTCGGCTATCACAATTTACACCGGTGTTCACATTTTCACTAGCCAATACCTCCGCGCATATGCCTTTTAACCACACAGCCTCTTTGATAGCTTCACCAACAGCTATGTACTTCGCCTCTGTGATAGATAGTGCAACCACATGTTGCAGAAATGATCTCCAACACATACTACACCCAAACACCGTGAATACGTAACCTGTCAATGATATTCTCTTGTCTAGATCACCTATATAATCTGAGTCTACGTACTCTCTTACCATTTCATTGCTGTCGTTGTCCTTTTTATACATTAACTCATGATTTGACGTCCTATTGAGATATCTCAGAATCCACTTCACTGTAAGCTAGTGATCCTTTCCCGAATTTACCCTGTATCTACTCACCATACTCACAGCTTGTGCTATGTCTAATCTTATGCAAACCATTGCATACATGATGCCCCTAGTAGCGCTTGTATACGGTACTTTACTCATCTGCAGTTTCTCCTCATCGGATGTCGACAACTGTGCTGCTAAAAGTCTGAAATGCATGGCCAAAGGAGTAGAGATAGCCTTTGCGTTGGACATACTAAACTTCTCTATAATTTTGACTATATATCGCTGTTGGGATAAGAAAATAACATCTCTTCTTTCCCTCACAATATCCATACCAAACATTCTCTTTGTTGCTCCCAAATCCTTCATTTTAAACTCGTTACTTAACTGCTTTTTGAGCTTCCGTATTTCTTCCATATTCTTACATGCGATCAACATATCATCGACGTATAGAAGCAAAGACATCATCCCACAACTTATGTTCTTGAAGTATACGCATCCATCATACTTGCTCCTACTAAAATCATAAGTCATCATAAACTCATCAAATCTCTTATACCACTGTTTAGGTGATTGCTTTATCCCATATAATAACTTCTTTAGCAAACAAGCATGATCTTCCTTTCCGAGCTCCTCGAACCCTTGCTACTATGCCATGTATATCGTCTTCTCAAGCTCTCCATATAGAAAAGTTGTCTTTACATCCATTTGCTCTAGATGTAAATCAAGATTTGCACACATGACTAACAAAACCCTATTGGATGTGTGCTTGACAACTGGAGAGAATATCTTATGAAAATCAACTTCCTCTCTCTGAGTAAAACATTGTGCAACTAACCTAGCATTGAATCTTGTAGGCTCTATCTCCGGTATCCCCTCCTTCACCTTATACACTCACTTGTACCCGACTAGCCTTTTTTCAGGTCTCTCCACCAACTTTCAGGTACTGTTCTTCCTAAGAGAACTAATCTCTTCTTCTATGGCCTGCTGTCATGCTTTCTTGTTTTCACTCTTCATAGTCTCACCATATGTCCTAGGCTCATCATACTCAAGAGTGTAAGCAGATTAAAAGAATGAGCAACTAAATCTGCTTGTGCATACCTGACTGGTGGGTTAATCGTTCTCTTTAGCCTGTCTCTGGCTAACTGGTACTCTTCAAGTTCCATCTCAAGAGTCCTAGTCTTTCTTTGTGTAGACTTGGAGGAACTCGCCGGTGTTCTTGGTTCATCTTTAAGGATCTCCTCGTTAAAGTGCTGATCTGGGGGCATATCAGATCCATTTTCAGGTTCCACTTTAACTTATATTGACTCGGATGCTGAATCTTCCTCGAGCACAGGTTCTTCTTTCTCATCTTTTTGAGAGGTTTTCAGCATCGTCGTCTCATTGAATGTCATGTCATGACTTATGATACTCCTTAGTGGTGTCAAGTCTTTACACCACACCTTGTATCATTTTACTCATTTGGGATATCCTATGTATACCCATTTGATAGCTCTAGGTTCTAATGTCTCCTCCTTAACATGTACAAAGGCATGGCAACCAAATATTCTGAGGTGGTCATACTTCGAAAGATTGCCAAGCCATTTCTCTTATGGTGTCTTGAAGTCAATTGCTGAGGAGAGACTTCTATTAATCAAATAAGCTGCAGTCACTACAGCTTTTCCCCAAAATACCTTAGACATCTTTGCATTGGTAAGCATGCATCTCACCCTTTCAAGTAGGGTCATGGTCATCCTCTCAGCTATATTATTCTACTGTGGTATTGATCTCACTGTTCTATACCTTGCAACTCTATGCTTGGCACAAAACCCATCAAACTCTTTGTTATAAAATTCGAGGCTGTTGTCAATTCTCAACCTCTTCACTCTTTTGCCAGTCTGATTCTAAACAAAAGCCTTCTAAGTCTTGAACACATCAAATGCTTGATCCTTACTCTTCAACACATAGACCCACAGCTTCCACGAATAGTTATCAATCAAGCTGAGAAAATACCTGACACCACCACGAGTAGTTGTCTGAGCTGGTCCCTAAATATCTGAGTGTATATACTTAAGAGTTTCCTTAGTCTTGTGCCCGTCGGTACTAAACCTCACCCTATGTGCTTTCCCAAGCATACAATGCTTACAAAACTCCAAGGGCGAAAACTTATCCTCACCAAACGCCTTTTAACTATATAACTCTATTAGGTTTCTCTCGCCTAGGTGTGCCAGTATAAGATGCCACAACTTTGTTTGCATACTGTCATCATTAACAGAGAATAATACAGAACCACTCACAACTTCACCTTTAAGTACATAAACACCTTTGTACTTCTCTCATCTCATTACCACTATGTAATCCTTCAAAATTTTTAAAATCCCTCCGTCGATCTTGATGGAACACCCATTCTGGTCTAGAGTCCCTAATGAAATCAAGTTTATCTTTAAGTCAGGAATATACCTAACATCTGTCAACTCTCTCACTCGCCCATCATGCAACCTAAGCTTAACACTACCAATTTTCATCATCTGATATGCAACATCATTATCTATTAAGACTTTACCACCACTAATGGGTTAGAAATTTGTAAACCAATACTTGTGTGGGCACATGTGAAAAGTGCAACTAGAATCAATAACACATTGTTAAGAGTTCTTACTATTAGTAGCGACGAGTGTCTCTGTGCTGTCATAGCTATCATCATAGGCAAGCGCAGCATCCATTTTTTTCTTGTCTTTTGCTCTTTTTTTAAGATAGTCCTTTATGAAGTGCCTCTCTTTCTTGCAGTAGCACCCACACATGGTCGCCGCAGCGCTGACACTTAGTGCCCCCTTCTTAATTTTTTGTCTCTTTTTTGCGTCCGTCTTCGATCCTCACGTACCCCTACACACTTGATTTAATCTCTAAATTATATTTTAATAATTTTTAATTAATTATTTTATGTGATATTTTCAACACATGGTATGGAATTGTAGTGTAGGATACCATTCACGTCACAATTTCCATTTAAGGAACAAAGCTTTCGAGAAATCTATAATGATTTTACAGATGCCTTTCTACTTAAAAACTGTGGGCAACGTGCGATAGAACAATTATTTTTGTGGGCATCTATTGATTGCCCTACATTCATATTTAGTGAAGAATTTCACTTGACTCTTAAAAGTCTCCTTAATTGATTTACTATCTAAAGTAACTTAGTTATAAATGCGGATAATAATTTTCCAAGAAAAAAATGGGTAAAATATATTTCAATTAGTAGATGCCCGATTTGCTTTTGTTTTTGTTTGTTTTTGCTTTTTCTAATATAAAGTTAAGATTCGGTTTTATAAGTAGAATAATTTAACGTTCATATGTCTTCCCAGTGCTTAGGTTGAGAGGAAGCCAGCGTATGTTCCTTCTTTTATTCTTGGATTCTCTTTGTTTAACTACGATTAAATTCTTGGATTCTCTTTGTTTAGAAGTCAACACTTCAATTTTTACCCAAATAAATAAATAAATAAAGTTCTGAATTTTGGTAAGTATACATAAAGGTGGTTCTACTATGCATTAACTTTACTCTCATGTTTATTGAAAATACCTTCGTACATGTACATGAGCATGATTCCAATAGCGACATTTTAATGATTAGTTTACATCTTAAAATTTGCACCACTCTTTCTCGAAATTGACATTTGATTTTATATGTGAATCAAAATACCTTATAGATTGCTAGCTACAGAGAATTTCCATGTAATAAAAATTTGAAAATAATATGTTAAGATGATTTGAGAAAATCGTATACATATATATATATATATACTTACCGTACCAAAGAAATATCTAATGAAAATTTTAAAACTTTATTTTTAGTCATATAGGCCTTATAAACGAAGAAATATATAGTGAAAAATATAAAAATTATATTCTTACTCATATAGGTTTTATAAATATTTAATTTATACAAAAATTTGTTTTTGGAGAACATAAAAAATTAATTTTTAAATTTTTTTTCTTAAAACACTATTTATATAAAAAAATGGAGATAAAATGGTAAAAAACAAAAAGATATCTAAATCCTTAACGTCTTAAGAAAGAGAATGTAAACGTCAATGATTTTAAAAGTTCTAACGACACTCTTATCAAATAATAATTTTTGTTTATTTTAATGACAAAAAAGAGTTTATATGTTTCTTTTTTAAGATTTTAGAATTTAGATGTATCGGTTAAATTAGACAAAATTATTATTTAATAAAAACGTTGATGGAATTTTTAAAATTATAGGAATTTGTATATGTCTTTCTTAAATATTATTACATAATTTTAAAGATATACAATAAATAGAATAATTGGACATATAATACTGAAAATGATATATGGGACCCAATAGCAACTCCTCCCCCATCTGCCTGGTTTTTTTTTTTCTTGTTTTTTAAGGAAAGCCTCGGCACCACTAAATTATATATGTATATTTTCTAAAACAAATTTTCAGAAAGGCCCTACTTTTAGAAAGGTTTGCTCGACTAAATTGTATACATACATCTTTTAAAAATATTTTAATAATCAATTAAAATAGATAAGTAATTCTAATTAATTAATATTACTCCTAAAATAAGGTTTTTTTTTTAAACGTGGCTCATTAAATTAAATACTTGTATCTTTTACAACATATTTAATAATTTTTAATTCTAATTTTAGTCAAACAATTCTCTTAAATATTATCACTAACAAACCATTATAATTAATGTTATTTTTCAAAATTAGCGGTTGGGTTTTTAATTGAATATTATAACTATTTTAATTGACGTAACTTGCCAAAATTAAACATTAAATTGTTCATTGAACGTTAGCATAAACTAATTGCAATCTTTCTAAAACTCCGTTAAATAAAATCTCTAATGGTATATTAGCAAAATTAGAATATATTTTGCATTTCAATAAGCTAGAAAGTAAATTATAAATAAATAATTTTATAACTAATATTTTACATTTGCATCCTTATAAACTTTAATGTTGAATTAATAACAAAAACTAGAAATATATGAATAAATTAAAACTTTTCTATACAAATTAATATTAAAACAGTATAAATTTAAATATTTATTGTAATTTTTTATAACAATAATTTTTTTAAAAATTGTGAAACAACTTTAATAGTTTTAATTTATTAAAAAACAAAAAAAACAAATAATTATTTTAAAAAGTATATTAAAAAATATTAATATAAAATTCATCAAAATAATAAAAGTGCACAATAAAAAGAAAAACGAAAAGCATTAGTTATATGCTTCAAACAATTGATTTGCAATTTCAATTTGAAATTGTCACGTGAAAATTTGGTTTATTGTGCTGGAATAGCTACTTGCACTGATGTTTGATTTTGACTTATTGTCACTTTTTAACTTGACATTTTCATTTTAATATTGAGAAAATAATATATATATATATATATAATAGATATAATAAAAAGGTTTTAAAGGGATAAAGATATAAATACATCGTACAAGTAGAAATATTTTAGAGAAAAGAAATTAATTAAATAATTCAGACATTTTATATTTAGTCAAAAAGTTAAAATATTTCACTTTTTTTAATTTGACTTAAATTGACATAAATTTCTTATGAAATTCTAAAGTAAACAACTTAATAACTAAATAAATAAAATTAAGCTATATTTAACATTAAAAAAAAATAGACAGTCTCTAAGGCTCTAAATTTTCTTGAGCTGCCCATCATGAGACCAAATTAATTCCTTTAAAAAATAATAATAAACAAATTAATAAAAAAAATAACCGTGTGGATAATCACAAAGGGAAAAAGTTATAGGATAATTTATAGCTCAAGTATATGGAATTAAATTAAACAACTTGGCTTATACTGAATCGTCATCTTTTCATGAACAAAAGTTTCACACGTTTTTGAAACATTTGGAAAGAGTTTCGTATTTCTGCTTCAATAATGCTCAGTTTTATATTTTAATTAATGTGATATTTGATATTTTTAATATTAATTAATATTTTATAATTATTATATTAATAAAAATTAAACTTTTACATAAATTTTTATCGACCGATAACTCAAGATAAAAGTTAAATAAAAAAAATCCTTCATGTTATCCACTTTAAGAGTTTTAGAATAACCAAATAAACAGAGGAGAAATTATCAATTACCGGTTGTTTGATATTTTATCAAATTTTATCTAGATTTTTTATAATAAATATTAATATCTATTTTTTAATATTTTTTATTTATAAGTAAATTATTTACCTTCTTTAAAAAAAAAAATCAAGAACAATTAAGAAACTTATTAAACAATAGAATGAACTAACATAATTGCTTTATGAAATATGTCTTGACGTGTACCATCAAAGGGAAAAGGAAGTGATGTGACGATTCAAAAGTCAAGTCCACCCGCAATCATGATTATCTTTAGGATAGTGCTTAGTCCATAATAATCTGCCTTCTCATCAATTAATAAGATAATGCTTTATCCAATACTATTTTCCCCTTTCCTATATATACAACAGAGTAGATTGAGTAGTCAGGCACAGGAGAAAATTACCAACACTTTATGACCTTGTATTGGCCTTAAGAAGATCTCCATTAGAATACAATCTATTAAGGCAAAAAGTTCTCTCTTCAATAATTGTAGATTAGACGTTTTCAAAATAATAATAATAATAATAATAATAATAATAATTGTAGATTAGACACCATAATCAAAGCCAGCAATATCAAGCAATTTTGTTGTCTCAATAGACAGACGATGAATCCATCGTAACGTTTGTCTCTATGATAATATTTGTGTGACTTCTTATTTAATTTATGGGTTTAAATTTTTATAAAAATTAAAAATAATTGTTTAATTCTTTTTGTTATTAGAAGACTAGTTTTAGTTCTCCAATTATTTAAAAATGTTATTACTTCATATTTCTCTAATTATACGAGAGAGTCGTTAGTTGATATTTAATCTCTTCAATTATTAGTTTAGATATTTAGTCCTTTCAATTATTTATTTAATTCCTTTATTTGTTAAGAGACCAGTTTTAGTCCCTTAATTATTTGAGAGAATTGTTACTTAATATTTAGTTGTTGATTAATTTTAATCCCTTTAATTATGAGAGAGTTGTTAGTTGATATTTGTATTATAATATTATAATCATTTAAGATTAAAGATTAAGATTTGAGATGTAATTTTTTTTAAAAAAAATATACAATTAATTAAAATTTATGATCTCTCTCCCTAGTAATGTCTTAGGAGGCTCTTATGAAATTTTCGGAACATAAATTGTAAAATTTATAATTATAAAATATAAAAATTAGATTATAACATAGAAGGTTCTAAGTACGCATTGAACATCATTAATTACCTATGAGATGGTTCTTCTACAATACAATGGTTGTGAAAATATAACCATAAAGTTTGCTATTACATTTTCTTTTTAAGTATTTTATTGATTTTTTAATTTATTAAATTTTTTAGTTGACGTGCTTTATTTTAAATCTTCAAAATGAGTAGTGTTGAATGTCTCAAATTTTATCTCAAAAAAGGTATTTTAAATAAGGTGATATTTAAGGTGTGGAGCATGTAACAATGTAATAAATGATTTTGAAAATATTATTATAATACATTTAAAATCAATACAATCAATAAATAACAAATTAAATGCCACCCTATACTTTAGGATATCTATGATTGTTGTATGGTAATATCAGCAGCAGCAAGCTAATAGCTTGTGGTGTTTACCTTTCTTTTCTCGAGGGAACGAATTTAAACAATATAGTTGGTAAATATGAGATATTTTTCTTTTATTATATAAATGTAGATTAGTAATTTCTTTTTTAAGAAATGATGGACTATATTGAATTAAGAATAGAAGGCAGAGTAATTTTGGATAAATTATGAGCCTCTACAATAAATAAACGGAAGAAGGAGGAACCCATTCTATCCAAACCTGCTTCGATTCATAATCAAGAGCAATTTTGGGTAAATTATGAGCCATATGATTAGCTTCTCTACACATATGAGCAACTATCATGATATAAGCCGAAGATAAAAACTCAACAATATTGTAGAATACTATTTTCTTTGGGTCATAAATTGTGTCTTTCATATATGAGATAAGATTTTTGAGCTGATTGACTAACTAGAGATGTCACTATTAAAAAAATGATTGTTGTATGTATGATAGTTTTTACTTGGTATTAGATTTCTCATCTACACTTTTTAATAAAGGGTAGTGCTATATTTATAAAAATAAAATATAAAATTTATATCTTAATTAATGTGCCATCAATCAATAATTATTAATGTAATTATTATATAATATGAATTGATAATAAATATGTTAAATGTTATATAAATTAACATACAAATTTTGTATCTAATTTTATAAATTTAACATTATTATTTCGCAAATTCTAAATATTTTTCTTAGGCACAAAACTTAGTATAAATTTGGAGGAGGAGGAATACAAACAAAACTAGAGCTGGGAAAAATTAAAATGTCCTTGTCCAATACATAGTGGAGCTCCAAAAGAATAGAAAGAAAAGTAGTTTGTTTGATACGAAAAGTTTCAAGATTGTTTGATTACTAAGAATCAAATATCTTGAACCTTAAATCTAATTCGAAAATGTGTAGATTCCTTTTATGAGATTATCACAGGGCATCCACTTCAAATTCCTAGGAATTCAGTCAGCTTTTTGCCCTTGCCATCTTTTTTAGGGTATAGTGATCGTAGCACTTATTGAAGAGTCGCAACATTTGTAAATGGACATCTTTCAAATAAGCATTAACTAGCGCCCAATGCCCATCCATCCTATCAGTTCAGAAAAATAATCTTGAAACTATTACAAATTAAATAGTTATTTAGAAAGCTATTACAAATTCTAGTTGAAACCAATAACAGAAAAAATGGCCTGTTCTGAACAATGGAATTAAACTATGATCCCATTAAAATAAGCCATGAAAGTTTCCAAGTTCCCTACATAGAACTCATAGACATAAGTATTGTTCAATAAAAATTCATCTAGTTAAAAACCAAAGTTGAAGAATGCTGGTGACTGCCCATTGAAGAATGAAGAATATGGGATCAAATTAAAAAACTGTTTTGTTGAAACCCTAATGTAATGTGCCTTTCTGCTTTTACCCAAATGTTTTTATAATTGAAGAATTTTTTTATATAGGCAATAGAGATTTAAACTCGAGATTTTTATTAAGTGGAGGTAAAAATATATTATCATACCTTTATTATAATATAAAAAAGTAAGTAAATGTTTTAATCACAACACCAAAATTTTATTTTCAATTAGTTTTTACAAATTTTCAAATTTATCTGAAAATTTTAACACCCAAAAAAAAAAAAAAAAGTATGGACCATTGATATTTTTGACTAATATGGAATCATAAATGTAGGGTATCATCCACCGAGGCAAGTGCCATTTGTTGAAAACTCATGTTATTTTAAAGAGGAAACCACCATTATCCCCTTATTATATATATATATATATTACTTTTTCTGTGAGTTATAGAAAAAATTATTTATTATTCTATTTTAAATTTTTTTTTAAAAATAATATTAAAAAATGATTAATTATTCTCCTAAAATAATAATGGGTAGTCAATATTTTAAAAAGTCAAAGAAGTAAGCGATACATATAAAAAAATTATTGCGAAAAATCAGACTTAACACTAATCTTACTTAGAAATTAAATTTTTGCATTGACTCAATTTTAGGGCTTTTAGTATACACTCTAAGAACCTGTGGACTATACAGAAGATGTTACCCACAAGTATCCAAAGATACAATATATATGTGGTTTGATAATTAATGCCCATATACATGACGGATTAATAATCCAACTTTTTTCATTAACTGTTACAAAGAACTATAGTTTACAAAAAACTCTTAAATCTCTTAAATCTCCTAAATCACTAAGATTTCCTAGATCAAATCTCCTAGATCATTAATATCTCATAAATTACTTAGATCTTTATAATAAAAGATTAATTAAAGAATACAACGAATAGTTAAAGCTCTTTTTTAAAGAATCTATCATTACTCTGTTGCACACTTAACACTAAAGTGATTTCATGGCACCCTCTTTAGTGCACTTAATGCCCTACGACTGCCTAAACTCTTTATTATCTTTTATGTTTACTTCTTTTATGCTTAATTTATTATGAAAGGTTACAAGGGTTTATATAGTATTTTGAATGTCCCTAAAAATCCTATTTCTAGTTGGAATAAAAGTTTTTGTGTTGTAAGAGTCCAAAAAATCTATTTTAGGATGCAATTCTACCAAAAACAGAGTTTTTCCAAATAGATAATGTTGGGTAGCAAGATTTATCATTGGCGCTTTAATGCGATTTCGAGTCAACGCTTTAGCATTGGACTTCTTGAAATTATCGCTGTAGTATTGAGTTCCCAAGCTGTGGCGCTCAAACATGATTAGAGCTCCTCTTGTACTTAGATAGCAAGACATTAATAACTTGCATCCGACTTCCATTTTCGATCCTTGTTTTGTCCATCCAGCATGTCTTTGATCTTATTACAACTTTTCCTTAGTTTTTAACTTAAAATTAAATTTATTATTATTTTTGAATTACCAAATTTCAACCAAAAAAAGAGAAAATGATCATTTTTTTTTATTTTAAATTACTTTTAAACCTCTTAATAGAAATAAAATAGATCTGTAGAAATTGAAGCGAATGCTATATCAGTTATTAATGTCTTGCTATCTAAACAGGCTTCAGCTTTGGAATTAGGTCTATTACTCAAGATATATTTGATTGTTTGGAGTGTTTTGAATCTTAAAATTTTTTGTATTCTTGTCGGCAAGCAAATAGAGTTGCGCATGACCTTGCAAAGCATGCTTTAGACTTGGAATAAAATGTCCTACGATGTAGTGATATTTCAAAGGCCATAGCCACTTTGGTTGCTGAGGATATTCCTCAAGTTATAAGTTAGCTTAGAGTTACTCCCTTTAAAAAAATAGAAGTAGAATAGATTTTATCATAAGTAATTTTAAAACGTTAACGTCATAATTAACAGCGAGGTTTCTAAACATTTTAAAATAATAAAAGGAAAAGTGGGAAATACAAGAGACACAAGAGGGTGACATATTGTTCCCATAATAATTAATTACAGTACTTTTGGCTTCTTTCTCTTCAAGGACGATAAAATTGCAATGTTATTTTTTTTTCTGGTCTAAATTATATAGAGTGGACAATGTTGATTTCATAATGGTGGTTCCACTATGTATTTTATCTCACTCATTATCATGAATATCGAATACTTTTATAAATATGATTCTATATTTCCACTATCATAAATCACGAGTATTATAATGATCAGAGGTCACATCAGATATAATTTTTTTTGGTATCATTATTCCATCAATTGGCCTTTTAAGTGCATCTAAAACTTCTGGCTATACATCATATTTTTTGTATCATCGATATCATTCCTTCAATTCTGCTGGCTATACAGCATTTTGACGAAATTATATTTTGAAAGCAATATTTTGGACGGAAGATAGATTTAAAATCAGAATCATACATTATAAACACTTAAGTACGCAATTTTTTTTACATTTATATACTTTCAAACTTGAATATCCTCAAATCATAGAATAATAAAAAAGTTTATTCTCATGCCACTCGATCTCATTTGTATCATTTCAAACTTTGGCTTATAAACTTCTACAAACAATTCCAGCTAACCCATGACCAAAACTCACATAATTTTGCCACAATGCAAGGACAGGTTTTAGATCCTATAACAATTGTTTGATACCAAAACAATTTTTTCTTATTGACACACCTTCACGAAAGGGGATATAAGAATAAAATAAAATAACTTAAATATTCATAATTTTTTGTAAAAATAAACAGTAGCATATATGCGTCTAAATTAAAGACCCTTCTTTTTTGACTTGGTCCAAAACACCTTTCACCATCAGAACAAAGTCTTTATTTTATTTTGTTTTTGTTTTTCATTTTAAAAGACCGTGAGAAGAAAGTTACGAATAAATATTTCAAAACATTTTTTACTGTCGACTCCATCATCAGAAAACTTGACTAATCAAAATTTATAACGTGGGGGTGGTTCCTGTCTCTAAGAAGTTGTTGACAATTGTCAATTCCTTAATAATAATTGAAGCAATCACTTACCTAGCATGCGGAACCCCCTAAGTTTTATATATAATAAATAATAAATAAGACCAAATAATTATACGAGATAGTGGCAACCAAAAGACAAGTAAAATTAGCCAAATAGAATGAGATAACACAAGGAAGGAAAAAAAAGGCCAACTAGAAGGCCACCGTATCTTATGAAAGGTTATGAAAGATCTATTTCTCTGCTTTTTTTTGGTTTTCAAAAACGCGTTTTCTACAGTGGAAAAAGTTCTCTCAAATTAGCTACAGTAAATGTCAATGAATTAGCTATAGTAAACTTAGAATCCTTCACCAATTGCAGATTTTTCCTCCGATTTGCCAAAACACACCTGCAACTCCTTCAATATTATTCACTTATCGTGAGAGGCTACTATTCCGGCGGTCCAGTAGCTGAATCACGCCTGCAACATCAACAATATTAGTGAATTTTTCTTTGTACTTATTGTGATTATTTTGGGATTTTTGTCGACTGCTTGAGTTTATTCTGGGTTTTTCTTTTATCGACTGCTTGAGTTTATTTTGGGATTTTCTATTGAATGCTTAAGATTATTTTGGGATTTCTGTCGACTATTACAGTATCTGGTTGCTACAGTGACTTCTCATTTGGAAACAGACATTGTGTCTTTCTTCTTTGGTTCTTTACTCTGACAATGGTTATCATGGCCGAATTTTTAGAGGAAATGATAAATTTAATTGCTTGGTAAAAAAGAAACAACCAAAATAAGTAATGAAAAGCCTATGAATCTTGCAAAAAAAATCATTTGTTTCAGTTTTATCTAATGTTTCAGATATTGTCATACTTCCCTTATAATTTCCACCACCTTGTATCAAAGGTGACCACGTGTTTATAAAGATTAATGAAGAGGAATATAAGAATCATCTTAATCGAAGCAAATTCAATTTCATAGGTCGGTTGATTTTAAAGAAGGGTTCACAACCTATAAAGGTAAATGATCTAAAATCAAGCCTCTAAAAATTATGAAATCCTTCACATAAATGGACTTTTTTCTAACTTCTAAAAGGATTTTATATATTTCATTTTAAAGATATTGCAGATATGCAACTTGTTTGGGGTGGTGGTACTTGTATGCTGAATTCGAGATCTTTTCGACTCTATTAGTGGGAGCTAGACTTTGATCCATATACTACTAAAATTCACATAAATTCTCAGGTATGGATTTGATTTATGGTTTAAGTTGGGAGTATTAGAGCCCAAAGATTATAATGGGTATTGTAATGGGTGTTAGTTTGTTGTTGCAACTAGATAGATCTAATAGAGAATGAGTCTGCGGATTCTATGCCAGAGTTTTGGTTAAGATTGATATTTTTGGGCCGTTGCCTCAATTCTTGATAGTTGAGAGAGAAGACTTCGATTTTCAAGTAGAGATTTACTATAAAAATTTATCACCCAAGTGTTTTGGTTGTGGTAAAATTGGGCATGACATTTCTAAATGTTGACACTAACTTTAACTGTGGTCATACTGTTGTTCAAGGTGTAAAAAAAATGGGCTTAACAAAAAAAGCAAAGAGAATAAGGATGAATCAAAAATCTTCTTAAAGGATTCAAAACAAGCAAGGCTTTTTTTTCTTTAATAAGTCCATCCTCAACTACAAAGCCTGAGCATACAGCAAATAGAGATAATTTAATTGATGTAGACACTATAAAGATTGATAATGAAGACAAGACAGTTTAACTACAACAGAAACTAAAACTTGAAACGAAGAACCGAAATAAAGATCATAAAAGTCAATACAGTGATAGTGTTTCACAGAAAAATTCGAAAGAAACTTCTGTTCAAGACAAGTATATTGGAAGTAAAGATGTAGATGAAGATGATAACATACATAGTGCTCCAGAAGGTCCATAGATGATAGAAAATTAGAGTCTATTGAGATGTGAGGACCGCGAGGGCGGAGTTACTATTTTAAATGATAAAAATAATGAGAATATCCTTGATAAAGGTCTTTAAAAAGTGGTTGGCATTTTAACAAAGCCCCCAATAAAAGATGGTTTTGCGATTGTCATATCTCATAAAAGAAATTAAGGGTGAAAAAGAAGAACATTGAAGCGAAATACACCTTGCATAATTTGAACTCCACTCCAAAATGATGAAGATCCTTTATTGGAATATTTGAGGGGTGGCCAACTTTTAGTCTCATTAAGAATTGGCCAACATGTGTAGTCTGTACAAATATTTATTTGTGACTATTAGTGAACCTATAACATTTTTTGATTTAATTTCTAACACTTATTGGTTATCTTGACATCTTTCTTTGGTAAGGCAAATAAGAAACGTTCTCCTAAAGATGTGGGTATTTAAAAATGATTTAGCAACAAGAGTAGATGTTATTGTAGCTACCTCTCAACATCTTACTGTCAAAACAATAATTAATTCTCATGTTTGCCACTTATCATTTGTTTATGAAACTTCTCAATATATGCAAAGACAAGAGTTTTGGTCTACTTTACGTATGACATATTGTCAATCTCCTTTGTTAATGATTGATAATTTTATTGCTATCCTTTGAGTTCATGAACAATAAGGAGGGGGTTTCCTAAAACTGTTATCATGTATGAATTTTAAAGATTTTATTGATTCTTGTCAGTTTATAGAAATTCCTTCTTCAGGATTATTTTTTACTTGGGCAAAGACAACTATTACAAGTAGTTATATTGAGAGAAAATTGGATAGAGATTTATTCAATCTAGCTTAGCAGGATACTCGAGATTCATCTTCATATATGGTACTCCTCCATATTATCTCTAATCATTCTCTAATGATAATTTCTTTTAGGATTTCTAATAAAATAGGTCCCATATCTTTTAGGTTCCAATCTATGTGAACTTTACACTCAGACTTTAAGGATACAATAGCTAAAGTATGGAATTCAGTTCCTCATCATGGAATGTTTATGATTACAAAAAAACAAATTATGGGTTCTGAAACACCATATGTGTAGATGAAATTGAGAGATTTTTTGGAACATTCATAATAGTCTAAAGAAAGCTCGAGAAGATTTGGTTATAATTCAAAGAGACATTGTTTAAGAGGGGCCTTAGAGAATTTGCTTGAAGTAGAGGCAGCAACAAAGTTAGAGGTTCTACATGCTACACAAGTATTAGCTGACCGAGCTAGATTAAAATGACTTAAATAGATAGACAAATGCACTAAGTTCTTCTACTATTATGAAAAATCTTGTGCTGCCAAATCGCACTTCAAAGGGCTCCTGATTAATGGTTATTATAGTGATAACATGTAGGAGGTGACTGACCATATTGTGGAGTATTACCAAGAGCTATATGCAGAGATTGTAGTGGATTCCACTAGAGTTTCTCAAGTCTGTAATTACATTCCTTCTTTTGCTTCAGATTCAGATAATCAAGTTTTGACCAATATCCCATCAGAAGAAGAGGTAAGATTGATTACTTTTTCATTAGAATCTTTTAGTGTTCCAAGGCCTGATGGTTTTACTGGTATGTTATTTCAGCATTGTTAGGAGATTATTAAAATGGATGTAGTACTGGGCATTTAATAATTTTTTATTCATAATTTTATGCTTTTAAATTTGAACTCACTTTTTATAGTGTTAATTCCTAATATGAATGATGCAGTTTCAGTTAATCACTTTAAGCCAATAGCTTTGAAATTTTTTTTCTTTAAGATTATCACTAAGATTATTACTGATAGATTAGCAGTCCTAATGCCTAATTTAGTCACGCAAAATTAGATAAAATTTATTCATGGTAGGCATATTTATGACTGCATCAATATAGTGTCAGAGGGGTTGATTTATTGGATAGGAGAGTTATTGGCAGTAATATTGGAATAAAGCTGGATATAGCTAAAGCCTTTGATACAATCAGTTGAGATTTTCTTTACAAAGTTCTTAATTATTTTGGATTTAACAATCAATTCATTTAGTGGATTAATATCATTCTTCATTTTTTTTGCTTATTTATTATGATTAATGACACTCCAAAAAGATTTTTTAAATGTAGTAGAGAAGTGTGCCAAAGGGATCATTTTTCTCATTACTTTTTTGTTTAGTTGAGGATGCTTTTTTTGGGGGCATTTATCAATAGTATCACAATATTTGATTCATTTTTAATATCTTTTTGACGTGACCTTTTTCCACCTAAAATTTCTACATTAATATGGCGACTGCTTAAAAATCTTCTTCTTACTGATGAATTATTGTGGTCTCGTGGTATTTGTGTTATTTCTGCTTGCTCCTTTTGTTTAAGAAACTGAAACAATGAATTACATTTTTGTTAGCTGCCCTCTAGTTATGGAGCTTTGGCATTGGTTTGCTTCTTTTAGTTTCAACTGTTATGGAATCATGGATAGTGATTTTATCAAAAAAATTCAGCCCTCAACTTTTTAACTTATAGAGTTTGTCGGCTGCTTATTTGTTTTATTTGATTTGGAGATGTCGAAATCACCTTAGATTTGATAATCGAAGCTTCAATTCTTTTGGCATTAAGGCAAATCGTCTAGCTTATATTTGCTACTTTGATATTTTCTACCCTGGATTTGCTTTTGGTGATGATATTTATATCTTAGACCATCTAGGTATTGTAACTAATTTGAGACATGCTCTAAAAATTACTTTTCTTTTTAGAATTTTTCTCTTCAGGGATGGATCAAGATCAACACAGATGAACTTTTAAAAGGTAACCTAGGTATTATTGCTTGTAGAGTAGTCAAGGATGAGGTAGGTTCTTTTTTAGGATGCTTCTCTTGTCTCATAAAAATTGAGATGACCTATTATGTAAAAATAATGGGGTCATCTTAGCTTTGGAGATTGCTATTGTTCGTGGATGACATAAGATAATTTTAGAGTTTGACTCTATTTTAGTCTTTCATCTTCTTTCTACGCCTATATTAAGTTCTCTATGAAAACTTCATAATAGGTGGCGACGTTGAAAGGATCATTTTGTCCACTTGAAAACTTTATTTTAATCATACCTCTAGAGAAAATAATGCAGTGACAGATAAACTGGTGAATTTATAGTTACAATTTGATGATTTTACATGGTAGTTATGGCCTCTTTTGGATATTAGTTCTATGCTCTTTAAGGATGTAAATAGAATGCCTAATTAGAGGTTCCATTAGTATTTCTATTGGACTATTTTGTATCTTTTATATGTTTTTAACAAGGGTATTGTATTTTAGCCCTCCGTTCTTTGTAACTCTTTCTTTATTCTTTCATTAATAAATATATCGCATTAGCAAAAAAAGTGTTGTGATTTGACTTTGGGATAATCCACCTTTAAATCCTATTTAAATTAGTCCAATTAAATTTGAACAATTCCATAAATTAATGATTGGGGAAAATATCATTTTGATAACTCAATTAATTGATATATATTAATTTAATCTCTATTTTTGAAATATATATTACATTAATTCCTATGGCTATAGATATTCTGTTAACACTATAATACCCACAAATGAATCTCTTAGCAAAAAGTCGAATAAAATAATTTTTATATTTTTCCACTTCGATTTTTTATTTTTCAATTTTTTCACCTTAATTTTTAACTTTCATTTACTCATGTTTACTTTTCTCCCCTCACCCCACTATAAGAATTTAAAACCAGCCATCTTTTTCATCTCTCTCTTTATTATAGAATCGGACTAATAAATCTTAACATTAACAACAAATCTCTTCATTAAAACATCTTTTCAAATAGTCTTCCACCGAAATTTCATCTTTGGTGAATCATTGAGTGACGCTTTAGGTATGTGGGAAATGTAAAGATAATATATTCACTGTGTATTATAAAGCTGTACAATAAAGCCTTTATATAGGCTGTAACTTTATTACATAATAAGAAAGTAACATACATAAGGAAATAATAATTTACATTAATAACATGTATATATGGTAGGAGGGTATAAAAGAATTATTCCAGAATCATTCCAGAATAATTTAAGAATTATTTCTTAATACCCTCCTTCAAACTCAAGATGGCGCAGTAGAAGCAAGTTTGAGTTTGGAGACTAGAGCATGAAAACGGTGCGGAAGAAGAGATTTAATAAAAATATTAGCAGGTTGCTCCTCAGATGAGATGGAGTGGAGCATGATAGTGCCTTGAGAAACGTGTTGTTAAACAAAGTGATAATCTGTTTCAATATGTTTAGTCTTCTTATGAAACACATTATTGTGGGCAATTTGGATAGCACTTTAATTGTCACAATAAAGAGGTGTAGCTCAAGTATGAGAAATACCCATATCTTTAATAAGCCAGTGGAGCCAGACAATTTTTTGGGTAATATCTGCAAGAGCACGGTATTCAGCTTCAGTACTCGAGCGAGCAACAGCTGTCTGTTTCTTACTTTTCCACGAAAGAAGAGAATCACCCAAGAAAAGACAAAATCTAGTAGTTGATCTACGATCTGTAGGATCACCCGCCCAATCCGCATCAGCATAAGCTTGTAACACAAGAGGAGAGTAAGCCGAAAAATAGAGACCGTGAAAAAGTGTACCTTTGAGATAAGGTAAGATACGAAGAACTGCTGTATAATGAGAGGTACGCCCAATCCGCATCAGCATAAGCTTGTAACACAAGAGGAGAGTAAGCCGAAAAATAAAGACCGTGAAAAAGTGTACATTTGAGATAAGGTAAGATACGAAGAACTGCTACATAATGAGAGGTACGAGGAGCGGCCATAAACTGACTCATAACATGAACAACATGAGCAATGTCAGGGCGAGTAACTGTAAAGTAGATCAAACTACCAACCAATTGACGATAAAAAGTAGCATCACTGAGAAGAGTACCATCAGAGGATCGGAGTTTGGCCTTAAGCTCTAGAGGAGTGGAGGCAGTTTTACTGTCTGTTAACCCAGTTAGCAAGTAGATCGGATGCATATTTAGCCTGAGAAAGATAATACCCAGTAGAGTCGGATAGTACTTCAAGGCCAAGGAAATAACTAAGGTTGTCAAGATCTTTCATCTCAAAGTGTTACTGAAGAAAGTTCTTGAGAGTAGAAATACCAAGAAGATCATCACTCGTGATAATCATATCATCAACATAGATAAGTAGGAGAACACAACATTGTGCTATCTTGCGGACAAAAAGAGCTGAGTCATAGGGACTAAACTGAAAACCATGCTAAAGAATAGTCCCACTAAACTTTACAAACCATGCACGAAGAGCTTGTTTAAGACCATATAGAGCACGGCGAAGTTTACAAACTTTGCTTGGAGGATGTGGATAACCGGGAGGAGGCTTCATATACACTTCTTCAATGAGATCACCATTGAGGAAAGCATTTTTGACATCCATCTGAAATAATGTCCAACCACGAACTGCAGCAACAGCTAATAAACTTCGAACAGAAGTAAGTCTAGCAACTGGGGCACAAGTTTCTTCATAATCTATTCCATATTCTTGGGTAAAGCCTTTGGCAACAAGACGGGCTTTATAATGCTCAATAGATCCATCAGATTTGGTCTTGATCTTGTGCACCCATTTGCATCCAATGGCAGTTTTATTAGAAGGAAGAGAAACAAAATCCCAAGTATGCGACTTCTCAAGGGCCTGCAATTCTTCTGTCATTCCTTGCTGCCAAACAAGATTAGAACTAGTCTCAGAATATGATTAAGGCTCATATAAAGAAAGGGTAGTAGAAAAACAGTGATAATCACGAAGTTTAATAGGAAGTTATCTTACCCGAGATGAACGACGAAGAGAGGGTATAGAGGAGGCCTCAGGGATGTTGAGAGCAGATCCTTTAGATGAGGTAGGAGGCTCAGAAGTAGGCGTCGTTTCAGCAGATTCACCTGTATAAAACTTAGAAGAAATATCTGTAGGTAAAGTATCGAAAAAAAAGATCAACAGAATTATTTGTAAAAAATTATGACATAGGAGGAGACACAGATTTAAAGTTAGATATAGAGGAAAACATCGTATGCTCGAGAAAGACTACATGACGAGAAACACGAAGACAGTTAGATATAAGATCCCAACACCTATAACCTTTATGTTCTATCCCGTATCCCAAGAAGCAACATAATCGAGTATGTGGCTTGAGTTTAGTATGCTCATGTTTTTGAAGTAGAACAAAACAAACACAACCAAATACTTTGAAGAGTTTGTAATTAGGTGGAGTTTCATAAAGATACTCATAAGGTGACTTGTTCTTTATAACAGGAGAAGGACTACGATTAATAGTAAAGACAACGATTAAAGCAGCTTCTCCCAAAAAATGTTCAGAACAAGAGGAAGAAATAAGAAGAGCACGAGTAGTATCTACAATGTGTCTGTGTTTACGTTCAGCTCTCTCATTTTGCTGAGATGTACCAAGACAAGACCTTTGACATATAATACCGTGTTCCTGTAAAAGATTTAGAAAATTAGAATCTTTATACTCCATAGCATTATCAGTGCGGAAAACCTTAATAGGACATGAGAACTGAGTTTTAACCATCTGAGCAAAATCTCAGTAAATTTTAGTAAATTTGGATCGTTGTTTCATAAAGAACAACCAAGTATACCGAGAATAGTCATCAACGAAGATCACAAAATATTTGGATCCTCCCATTGTAGGATTTGGAGAAGGATCCCATATATCAGAATGTACAAGATCAAATGGAGCATGAGAGACAGTAGTATTATTATCAAAAGGTAAGGCTGGTTATTTAGCTAAAGGACATGTAAGGCAATCATCTTTATTATCAAAAATAATACCTAAGTGACCACTGGATACTAGAGATCGGATGCGATTGATTGACGTATGACCCAAATGAGAATGCCAAAGATGTAATGAAGGTACCGAAGAGGTAGATGCTGCAGACGAAGGATATAGAAAGGATAAATCTAAAGATATAAGTTCATACAGACGTCCAACCTTACGGCCTGTCCCAAGTGTCCGATCAGTCTTTGGATCTTGCACATAACAACCAGAAGCAGTAAACAAGACATTAAAACTAAGTTCGCATAATTGACCAACAGACAAAAGATTTAAGGTAAGGTTAGGAATAAAAAAATGTGTCAGATACAGAAAGATTAGGGCAAGACACGTGACTAACATGGTTAACTTTCATGAGAGAACCATTAGCAGTTTGAATAGATGGTAAATAGGAATTAAGAGTTTTAGAGGAGAAAATTATAGGATCAGAAGTTATGTGATTACAACATACAGAGTTAAAATACCAAGAAGAATTACCTGAAATATTGGAAGAAGCAGAAATTAAGGGTTTGCCAGAATTAAAAAGGAGCAGACGGAGTAAAGATTTAAGGTTATTAAGGGAACGATTCACACTATCCTATGCAGTAGTAACAGTAGCTCCTGTAAAAGCCGCACCTTGAGATGTTCCAGATATGTGACATGACTTAAGTAAAGTAGAACCAGCAGAAGTACTATACTTATCCATAAATTAAAAAAAAAAACTTTTTTTTTACTAATGACAATCTAGTCCTTAAATTTGTATTAATTACAAGTAAGCCCCTAAATTTTTAATAATTATAAATCAACCCCTTAAAATATAATAATTGTAAAATAGCCCTTAATTTATTCAAAAATTATAAAATAACCCTTAAAAATACTATAATTATAAAAATACCCCAAAACTTTTAGAAATTATAAAAAAAGGCCCAAAAGAATAAAAAATTACGATCTGACCTAGAAATACTGAAAAGTTTGCAAACAGGCCCTTACCAGAAGCCAATGAACTTCAGATGGCGCGTCCGGCTTGCTCCAATCTCCGATTGAGGTAAACTCGGCGGCGTTTGAACGACCAGTGACTGAAGATTATTTTGGTCTGGGCGGTGTCAATCACGTCGTCATATAATGGCCGGGATCTGAAGTGAAAGAAATTGACGGCAGTGAAGTTTCGACGGTTTCTGATCTCGGATTGGCGCGTTGTCGATGGCGTTGAAACGGCTGGAGGATTCTGAGTAATTGGAGATGGGCGGTGGCTAAGATGGCAAGATTTCAGAATTTTTTGGCGACTTTTCGAAAAACTCGGATAGATTCCGTCGAATTTTGAAAATAATTTCTAACAAATTTCTTACTAAACAAAATGACAGTGAAAAAACCAAAACTCTGATACCATGTGAGAAATGTAAAGAGAATATATTTCACTATGTATTGTAAAGCTGTACAATAGAGCCTTTATATAAGCTATAACTTTATTACATAATAGGAAAGTAATATACATAAGAAAATAATAATTTACATTAATAACATATATATGGTAGGAGAGTATAAAAAAATTATTCCAGAACCATTCTAAAATAATTCAAAAATTATTTCTTAATAAGGTAAATTATATTGATTTCCTGCAAAAATTAGTTTTGAGTCTACACTTGCTTTTGTCAAGGTTTAGAGATCAAAAAATTTTGGTAACTTGGAAGAAGCCACCATATCAGTGCTAGTGAAGGAACCCTCGTGAGGATAACTAAAGCAGTCACAATAATAATTGTCCCCATAAACATTCTCATATTTTCACATATCCACCATTCAAGTAACAATTTTAGAGACAAACTCGTAACACGATTTTATTTTATTCTCTTATTGTTAAATTGATATTATTTTTTTATTAAATTTTAAATTAAATATATATGTTTAAAAGTATTATTTTTGCCCTTTACATAGACACATTGTAATAGTAAGGACTAATATGATATATATTAAAAAGTAGTGACTAAATTAATAAATATTAACTAAATTAAGGATAATAATAGTATTTTTCCTAATAATGTTACAAAGGCTAAAAGTTGCTCGACCTATGACATTTCAACTACCAATTCTTTCTCCTTTTTAATGAACAAAAGGCAGCCACGTTTTGAAACTTTCCAAGTCGGATGCTGATGACTAACTAATTTAAGGAGTATAATTTGCACAAACTTTCAGTCGGCTGGCTACCGAAGATTAAGAAAACACGTAAATTTCTCCATCTTGTCATCCTTTTTTGATAAGATTTAGGTCCAGCATTAGATAAAGAATTAGAGCCGCCACATTAATTTTCTTGACTGACATTTTTTTTTCCTGAAATACCTCTCACGTCTACCAACAAAAGGAGGTAAGATGATTAGCCAAAAGTTTACTCCATTTACAATCATTATAATAATAATTAAGATAGTGCCTAATTCATAATAACATGAGATCGTGTTTTATGCATTACTAACTTCATGATCAGAAAATTAACATTTTTTTGAAAGAATATGATTGGGAGTTTGTATCCCTAAATAATCAACTCTTAGCCCTCACTTTTTACTCAAATTCGGGTGGTTACGGGTGTTGTGCATTTTGGTGGTCACTCCGGTCACGCTTTGAGGGCAAATTAACATATACTTTATGAGTTTTGAAAAAAAAGAAAAGAAACATAGGTTTTTAACACAGGGAGCCATTCTTAGAAGCTGCCAATGAATTTTTGCCTATCGTTGAAGAATTTAATTATAAACAAATGTTAGTGTATAAACCCACTTTACTTAGAGAACACTAAATACAAAACAAATTTAGTATTATTAATCCACTATCAATTATATAAAGATAATTATGAACACAATAGCAACTACCCAATCATTTAAGCGAAAGCAATATCCAGCGTATATATATTAGGAACCAATTATTATATTTTAATATTGAATTTGATAATTGAACACTCAAATACACCAATATAATACAATACATCACAATATACCACAAGTTTGAAGTAATCTTACGAATTGAAAGATCAATCAATAAGATAAATGTAGAAATAATAAAAAATACGTAAACCAAAATATAAAATATACGTGGTTTAGCCAAATATACATACATCCATGATGGATCAAGGATCCAAGTCTTTTTATTGATTCTTGGGATTACAATTAAAAATTTGGGGCTCAAAAGATTAAAATACACACTTTAACAGTGTATTTTCTCTATATTTTCAGACTCTCCCATCGAACTGTAAAAAGAAAAAGGCGTATTTATATAAATTTAGGTGAATGAACAGTACCCTGAACAGTACCTTGAACAGTGCCATAAGCAGTGCCTCCAGCACCGTGACACTAAAAATCAGTGCCACGCATTGTACATTCGAGAATCCAGTGCTGCAGCGCTTAAGCCTAGAAATAGGTTTTCTATTTTCTGTGCCGTCCCTTGTATTCCAAACACTATTTCAATGGTTTCTAACCTTTTTCAAGCTTGTTTCTGGCTTTATTTTGACTCCGAATTTGTCTCCAAATTGGTCTTTGATTTAATGCCAATCCATTTATATTTTTGAATCACCAACTCAACAAATTCCTTCCTTGATTCAAAACCCCCCAAAGAGACTAATCGGGATACATCCACCATATTACATGCTCAATTACTTAACGGTGATCCAGTTAAGTTACTTAGACTTAACTCTTGTGTCTTCAGTGATTTAGGCCTCCATAGGTACGGATGCTTCAAATGTAAGTTAGCTCGATTGTGATCTTTCTGGCAACTTATGACACATAAACCATAATGCCTCAGTGACTACAACTTATGTTTTCCAATAGCTTCCTTATTAGCCATTCTCTTTCAGCCTTCATCACTCCAGTGAGTATCACTCAGATATTGTATCTCTTTATGCCCCCCATCAATAGAAAAACACACAAAAGACTTGGAATGCAATCTCTCAATAACACATGCTGGCTAACTCTCGGACTGCACTCTCCCAAGAGCATATGTTGAATCTTTCTTGCCATACTCATCAACAACACATGTTCTTACAGCATTTTCAATAAACACAAATAGACCATTGTGCTTCTCACCCTACATAATAGTAAACAACCCTCCTGCTACTATTAGTAATCCTTTTTCAGCCTTGAATGAACATCCCACTTAATCTAGCATAGCTAAGAAAATCAAGTTTATCTTAAGACTAGAAACATATCTTACATTTTGTACTTCCTTAATTTTTTCATCATGCAATTTCATCATTACACTACCAATTTTTATAACTTTACAAGTTATATCACCACCCACCAGTACATTTCCATCAATGGAACAATAATTGACAAACCTGTCATGACAAATGTAAAAACTACAACCTGAATTAAGTATCCACTTACCAGCTATTTTACCATTCAAAGCCATCAATGCCTCAACAATTTTGTAGTCTAGCTCATAGGCTATTGCAACATCAGTTTTATTTTTCCTTACATTTTGGCTTTCCTCTCTGGGCATTCCTTTATCAAGTGCCATTTTTTCTGCAAAAGTAACACTTCTTGGACTTTCATCCGAGTTTCGATCTTGAACTACCTTTTTGCCATGTATTTCTACCAACAGTCTTCCTCATTGCAGCCAATCCAACTGCATTACTTGAAGACTCTAATCTTCAGGTCAATTCCTTGAAATTCAACGAGGCTTTAACATCTGAAATCGTTAAAGTCTCTTTGTCATATATTAGCGTGTCTACAAAATATTCATAACTCTGAGGTAGTGAACTCTGTGAGTAATTTTAAACATAGGGTGCTTGCATATAGGTATTGTATCTATCATTTTAAAAATACATTACATACATATCTCATACATCATAGTGCATAATAAAAGAGCGAAAATCTAATTTCCTAATGATAAACACAAATAAGTCTTTACATGTTATCTTATAAATGTAAACTACATAGAGATTGAGAATTTGATACCTTAGCAAGCATTTGAATTTTCATCGAAACGGAGTACGACGTGAAGTGTGCTCATTCACAATTCTAGTCCCCTAACTCGATGGGCTTGGAGAAGCTAAAATAGTAGCTTGATTCTAGCTAAAGGGTTTAACACTTATACCCTAAGTTTAACTTTTAAATTAATGCTTAACTCCTTAAGCTATAGACTAGTGTTGTTTTGCCATTTGTATAGATGAAGAAAAGAGGTTTAACACTTAAAGATATTTCACAACACTTGGAAATTTAACTCTACATCTTTTATGCTCGCACAATGGCCAAACATCACCCTCTTTCAAATGAGTAACATATTGCTCATTTTATTTGTTTTTGCTTTCTCTTTATTTAGTCACTTAATGGCCCCATTAGTACAATCAATGCTTTTGGTCAAATTTAGCAACTAAAGGGAAACAATTTTCTTTCTTATTTTACACAATTTTTATCCCACTACATGACAAACCCATGCCTCTTTATTTCATTATAAGTTATTTAATCTATATTAAACAGTTGATTTAATTATATTAAATCATAGAAAAATACATGCTAATTAGATTATAATAATGATTGTTTGAGATTCCATTAAATAATAATATCATATATTATTATTATTATTATTATTATTTTATTCAATCAACATTTTAATGAATAAAATAATGATCTTGTTTGTCCAATAAGCGAGGTCATTTTGGTAATTTTAAAGTCAAACAATAATTAGCCCATAATGCATCACGTGTCAACATCCTATTGGTCAACAACTAATTGTTAACTAATTGATGTACTTATCTCTTAAGTCGAGACACATGCACGGCCAGAGGGAGACTGAAGCAAATGTTCAGTTTGCTGAAATTTACTAGATCAAACTATTCAATCCGGTATACTACTCCAATGCATAACGAGTACACTTCATATTACGAGACTCTTTAGATCTACGCCTAATTTGTCAAATGAAACTGTTTCGTGAATCCGTGATTGATGCCCCACGCACATGTCATGGATATCACAAATCATCATAGTAGACCATATAAGTTGAGGTCATTGTACATATGTATAATCATTCCATTAATTATATCCTAAAAGAATGGAGATATAGATAACCACCGTCAAATTCCTATATACTCATCCATGAACTTATCTCCAGACACATATCTTAGTAAACAATATATGCAAACACTTTTATGATGTTGTTTAATCTTCTAGGAAATTCTTTTCCTAGATTTGTTGCTTATGGCTATAAGAATTTTTAAGATACAATCTCGGAGCATCCGAATATATAAATCACCCATGTGAGCTGATGAATCATATACATGTATATATCGAACTCCATAAGTATTTGACCATATCCAGCCACACTCAATGGTCACACTATAAAAGGTCTATGACATGCGTGGAACCGAAGTATGGCAGATCACTTACAAGCCTACCATGGAACTCAGGTCAAAGGACCATGTATACTACTCAACTCAAGAGGACTTTCTATTGATAGCTTTATGGGATGTCTATTAGGATCCTCATTGAGCCTGTTCAGTATTCAGTCCTTATTGATACCTATATATTATACGAACTTTCGATAAGCCTATGATCAGATAAGAACAACCATATAAACCATCTAGGTATAATATACACTAGTCTATTAGAAATAGTTTCACCGATAGACCTGCATCGGTGAATAAGACCAGAAATATACAATTTGAGAATAGACTAACATAATAATATATCTTAGCACCTATTGTAGCTCTTACAACTATATTATTACTGGTGTACTCTCGGGTCTTTATAGAGTTACAAATAAGGTTGTAACTCTTAGATTTCATTGATTATTATAATATGCTAACTCTATAGCATTTATAGTTCTCAGCGATGTTAACTCTTAACTCTAATCTAAACTTCTTTAGACTAGATCTGAACTTTTTCAGATCATATAATGTTTGTAGCGTCATAAGCATTGTACAATTTAATTAGTGTAATTAGTGATTTAACAAAAGATGTACTGTATAAATATTATAAAATAATATATTCATACATTAATGGAATGGCACGTAAATACAAATCTCAATAAACTAAAAAATATTTATGCTTTATCTTCCTCACTGATCTTTACATCTATAGGATCAAGATCAATGATAATCTTGTTGAAAACATCAATATGGTCTTTAACTGAAGTCCCCTCAGCTATAGACAATTGAAATAACCTCTTGTTAACATATAGACAATTAGCTAATGACTTTGTCATACACAAATTGTCAAGTTTTTTCCAAAGACCAAGTGCAGTTTTCTCTTTACCAACCTCCCTCAACACTTCATTACCCAATAATAGAATTATCTCACTATGGGCTTTCCTATTGATCATTTGCGGATCAAGGTCACTCGAAAATGTTGTAGACTTCTCACTTAGACTAGAGGTATCCTCTAAAGCTGATTCAAGTCTTAAACACTCTAACAAAGCCATCATTTTAACCTTCCACAAATTAAAATCATTACGCCCGGTAAAGTTTTTAACTTCATACTTTAGGGATGCCATAATTATATCATATTTGAACAATATGCTCTAATACTAGCTTGTTGATGTATAAATCCACTCATTTAGAGAACACCAAATACAAAAACAATTATAGTATTATTATTCTACTATCAATTGTACAAAGACAAACACGAATACAATAGCAACTATTAGATTGTTTAAACAGAAGTAATACCCAGCGTATACGTATTAGGAACTAATTACTATGTCTTAATATTGAATTTGATGGTTAAACATCCAAATACACCAACATATAGCAATACACCATAATATACCATAAGTATGAAGTAATCTTACGAATTAGAAGATCAATCACTAAGATAAACGTAGAAATAATAGAAAATACGTATACCATAATATAAAATATACGTGGTTCAGCCAAATACCCAACATCTATAGTGGATCAAGGATCCAAACCTCTTTATTAATTATTTAGATTACAAGTATTACAAATAAAAGATTTGGAGCTAAAATGATCAAAATATACACTTGAACAGTGTATTTTCTCTATATTTTTAAACTCTCTCCGAACTCTAAAAATGAAAAGGGTTATTTATATAAATTTGGGTGAATGAACAGTATCATAATTAGTACCCTAAACAGAGCCCCCGCGTCATAAACCCTACACCGTAGCCCTCAAGCCTGGAAATAGGCTTCCTATTTCTTATGTTATACTCTACATTCTAAACACTGTTCTAATAGTTTCCAGCTCCTTCCAAGCTTGTTTACAACTCTATTTCGACTCCGAATTTGTCCTCAATTTAGTTTTTAATTCAATACCAATCAACTTATGATTTTGAATCACCAATTTGTTCACATTAAAAATCAATGTTATGGCGCTTTACATTCGAGAATCCAACGCCGCAGTGCTCAAGCTTGGAAATAGGCTTTTTAATATCAAATTCCTATTAGTAGTATTGACGCCTCAATTTCGGTATACAGCAATAAAGACATTGTAGAGTTACCCGATTTTAACCCTATTAGAAATATTTTTTTTATGGGGCACATAAGAAATATTAGACCTAATTTTTTAATTTCACACTCGGTCAGAGCATCGGACGACCCTAGAATATTTTTAAAATTTTTCTATATTGGCTTGGAAAAGAAAATTTTAATTTACTACATGAATTTTCATTTAAGGGTTATGTATGAAATAAGCCTTTGTTAAGAAACACAATTCATAAATTAGAGAATGGACTAATTAGAGACAATCTCTTGGATTGCCAAGTTGAAAATTCTAGTTAGTTCATTGGACTATTCTAACTAGATAGTTACAAAGGAACCAATTTCATACTTAGTTTCCAACTAATGGCAATTTAAAAATTTTTAGTTAGTTGAAGGGCAAATTGGTCTTTTGAAAGAGTACTATATATATAGTAGAAGTGTGTAGAAATTACAAGTGATAAAAAACATAACACTTAAAGCAAAAGAGAGCAAAATTCGTGCAAGAAGAGTGGTGCTGCTACAGTGACATTTCAAGTATTTTTTTCTTCATGAATTTTTAAGTTTAATCAAGTTATAAGAAGGTCAAGTATAAGTTCTTAAGCTCAATTGAAGCCTCCACTAGTGAAAATTCAAGAAAAAGAGGTAAGAAAAATATTGTTTTGTGAGATAAATATGTGAACTTTCAAGATTGCTTCAATTGATATTTTTGTGTGTATTCTTGGTTTAGATTGAGTTGAATTCTAGTGTGGAGCTTGAAAGAGTCATCAAATTAAAGAAATTGACGAGGTAAGAATTATAGTTTTGGGTGATTTGGATGTAAAGACTTCAATTGATTGTAATTAGAACATTAGAATGAAATTGGCTTGATTTTGATGCAATTAGAACAAAAAATTGAGAAAAAAAATGTATTTGAACATAGGGTGAAATTTTGCTACTTTAGTGAAGTTAGGGATAGAGTTGTGTTTTGGTTGAATTGTGATGTATAAATGGTGCCTTATGTAAATTGAATGTATATGGTTGATGGAAAAATTAAAAATGAAGAAAATGGGATATAATTGTCCATTTTGGAAAGGTGACGGGCAATTATGTTCAACCAAGTTATAAGGTGTTTAATAATTTTCAAGGCGCCGGATGGTGAATTAGATAATATTGAATGGTTCCGTAAATGAAAATCGAAAAGTAGTATCCATCCGGGCTTTATATGCCGATTAGGGCGTTTAGTAGTTAAATGAGATTCTAGCATTTGATTTGGTTCTAAATGTCATTTATGGCGTGTAGGTGAAGAAAACCGAGACTAGTAATGGGAGCAGGAATCCGGAGCGAAATTGAGCTTGGAGCAGTTGTGAGTGAAAACATGTTATTTTGTTTATCTTTCGTTTATTATGTTTTCGTATAATGAAATTGTATGCATTTTTAAGAGCTTTTAATGCATAGATATGTTCGGTTTAAGAAACAGTTTTAAAACTACTACATCAGTTTCAAAGGCCATTGGTACTTTCAGATTATAGTGGTGGTGATTGTATTAGACCCGGTCGGTATATCCCGTACACATGGGTAGGTTTTAGGGGCATGTCACTAACTCTGAAAAGTTAGGATGTCGAGTCATGTGAGTCGCTCTATGTATACGGGGTATTGTCTTGTTATATGTATGCGATGTAAGATTCTGCTGTATAGCCAGTGAGATGTCTTAAGATATCATTATGGGTGCTGTTAGTTGAGGCGTTTTATGACCTACTCATGTATGCGGTACTAGTTGAGTCGGTACATGAGTATAGAGCTTTAGAGTTACCATTGGTACAGTTTAGAATGAAAATGGCCGAGCGAGGGCTTTAATAGTTTGCGATCTTTCGATTGTATATTATGCATTTATATGCACATGCTATTTATTATGTTGTAATGGTTTTGGATATTATTTTCCGAAGATGTAAATAAACCCACTCAACAAGATTTTATTGGCATATGATGTTAGAAACCGTTTTACAACTTTATACTAGTTTTAGAAGTAAGATTTATATATGTCTTTTAGAATTTGATATCTATGCAGAATGTTATTTTATTTGAAATCTTAAATGCACTCACTGAGCTCTTTTAGCTCACTCGTTTTGTGTTTTATATTTTTTAAACTCCATTCCCAAGTGCAGGTCTCGATACACCTGTTGTTGATTCTCCTATTGCTAATTAGTGAGCCAAATTTAAAGATCACTTTGTAAATGTAAATGTGCTAAATAATACCCTTTTTACTTTTTGTATAGTAGTTATAGGCACGTGTATTTGTATGTATGTTTTGAACCAATAAGAAGAGATTTTAATATTATGATAATCGTTTTTATTTTTTATGAGTATGCTCGTTTTGTGATTTAAATGAAATTATTGAGTTGAGTTGGATTGATTTTGGAAAGGACCAGAGGTCTTACTTAGTAATATTAAGAAGTGGTTTAAAATAGAAGTGAAATTTCTTTGCAGATTTTGTATTGAATTTTTAGAAAAATAAGGGAAACTTTGCCCCATTTTTTTTTAAAAAAAATTAAGAAGTGATTTTCATATATATTCCAAGATTTTCTCAGTAATAGTAAAAACTAAAAAGGGGTTAGCATCTCAAAATTTCTCAACTTATCTAATTAAATTCTGTAAAACTTCAGTCGAAGTATCCGACAGAGCCGCTAGTACCTACAGGAGAGGGTCTCAGAATAGGTCCTATCAAGCTTCCTATATTCCTATGCTATTCCCTGTATTCCAAACAATGTTCCAATGATTTCCAACCCTTTCCAAACTTATTTTCGACTCCATTTCAACTTCGAATTTATTCTCAAATTTGTCTTCGATTCATTGCTAATCAACTTATAATTTTGAATCACTAATCCAACAAAAATTCTAACTAATTGAGATCATGTTAATTATTATATTAAATGGACATTAACATAGCGCCATCCTATCCAATTTAATTGATATCAAATTATTTTAAATTATAGGAATTTGCTAATTTTAGTGTTTAATGACAGAAAAGGTTTTGGGTGCTGATATAGTGCTAATTCATGCCACGGGTAATGAAGACTTATAAATTTTATGTTGTTTGTTATTAAATTCATGGTTGCTGATACGTTGATATTCTCTTTGTAAGAAAAAATAAAAGAAAAAAAATGGTTAGCTCAAAACCAACCAAAGTGGGGAGTTGAGAGTTTGCCAAATATACCCAAAACAAAATAGAAAAAAAATGAGCTCTCATATTCAATTGTTAGTCTGGAAATGTAAATGTGGGGAATCCATTGATGCCATTCCAGGTACATATTATTCACAATCAATCAACTATGATATCCTTTTTTTTTTAAGGAAAATTGTCACTTTAATCTTCAAGTAAATGTTAAATATTTAGTCTAATTTTTAATATATTTTAAATTATCAACTACATCTTTTAGAAACAAAAATTGTCACTTTAAAAATAAAAATATTAGTACAAATAATTAAAGACATAATTAAGTTTTATTTAAAAAAATTAGTAACTTAATTAATGTTTAAGATAAAGGTAAAGACAAATATGATAATTTTTCCTTTCACTTTATACATTTGCACTTGTTTAAATAGTTTAGTGATAAACAAGCTTGCAATACTCCATATTAAGAAAAAAGTAATAAGATTACAGAATTTACCCTTCATCTTCAACCATATCTCCACTTTCACCCCTCCCTCCTTTGCCTATATAAGGAACATGAAACCTATCATCTCCACTGTCATCAAAACAAACATCACTCACCAAAATTAACAGAGATTTTCTCTCTTTAAGAAACAAAAAGAAAGAAAAAAAAAATGGTTCTCCTTCGTCACGTTGTAGAAAGCTTAGGCGATGTCGTACTATTACATAGTGACGGCACCGTTTTTAGGTCAAAAAATATAGAATCACATATGTCGTTGATCTTCGATGATTCTGTTATTTACAAAGACTGTAACTATGACAAAATCCATAATCTCAAACTGCGTTTATATAAACCCAAGTCTCAAACATCGTCTTCAAAACTACCCATCATCGTCTTTATTCACGGTGGAGGCTTCTGCGTAGGTTCGTGTACGTGGCCGGGTTCACACAACTGTTGCCTGAAGTTGGCTTCTCGCCTCAACGCTCTAGTCGTCGCCCCTGACTATAGACTTGCTCCGGAGCACCGACTCCCGGCGGCAATAGAAGATATATTCAGCGCTATCAAATGGCTACAAGTGCAAGCTGTAAGTGAAACTGTCGATGAATGGTTCAATGAGGCCGAATTCGGTAAAGTTTTTATACTTGGTGATTCATCTGGCGGAAACTTGGCACACCACTTGGCAGTTAAGCTCGGGGGTCGGGGCGGTTCAACTGAGTTGGCGCCAATTGTCGTTCGTGGCTATGTACTTTTGGCTCCGTTTTTCGGTGGCCAGGTGAGAACAAACTCGGAGCAAGGCCCTAGTGAAAAAATGTTGAATTTAGAATTACTCGACAGGTAAATACTTTTACAATTAACTTGATTTATTCTATTTCTGTTTTTTATTCTTTGACCGTTTGTTAACTTTATATATATATATATTCTATTATACATCTCAATGAATTACAAATCTTAAAAAATTATAACTATTAATATTTAAATAGCTACCAAATTACAACTGAATTAACTTTATATTGAGGAAAATATAAACTCTTTAAACTCTTTGATAATTGTCAAATTACAACTCTCCCAAAAGAAAATATAAATTTCTTGGCCCCCTCCTAAGATTTAAATACATTATCACTGGGACAATGCAACTGGATGCAACTTTTTCAAGTAATGTTTAATTAGCTTTTTTTTCTTTTTTTTTTTTTCAACTTCGAAATTTCAACATATCAAGGCCTATGCATTATTATTCTCTCATTTTCTTTGGCGATGTTAAAATACTTGATATGTTGGGTTTTGTATCTCTCTTCTCTCTTTTTTTAAGGAATTTTTTTTAAAGTCGACATTTCAATTTCATTGAAAATATTACAAGTCGTGGCTAGCTTTTGATTTCATACATGCATAAAAATGGTGGTTCCACTGTAGTACGTGACCTCACTCTCATGATAATTGAAAATTGACTTTTTATATATGATCCCACTAACATAAATCACCACCAACTTTATAATGATCAGTTGCATCTTATTTTCTGCACCATTATTCCTTGAATTGAAATTTGATATTTACTTCTCTTTATAGAGCGTAATGATCTGCACAGAATTTCCATGTAAGAACAGTTCACCGGATCCGATGAAATTTTTTTATATATATACATGAACTAAATTGTTTTTAACATAAATGGAAATCTGAAGAATATAGCGTTAAAGACACTACATACAAAATACCTTTGCATTTATATCATTTCACACTTTGATATTCTCGAATCATATAATAATAATAAAGTTTATTCTCATGTCACTAGATCTCATTTATATCATTTCAAACCTTAGTGCTTGTAAAACATTCAAATACCAAAATGCATAATAGATAGACAATGAACTAATATATTACTCAACAGTTTGTGATGACTTTGGTCTAAGCAAAAACCCCAACTAAATACTTCAGTTTGTGATAGACAATGAATTAATATAGATTGAGAACAACTTTTATCACAAAAACATCGTTATAAACGACAAGGAAAAATATTTCTATCAACTTCATCGCAAAATTTGACTATATATCAAAATATATAACGTGCGGGTACCTATCAGTAAAAAGTAGTGTTGCGATTTTTTCTTGAAAAACGTTTTTATTGCCTGCCAGTAACTGGGGTCGCAAATAATTGTATCTATTTGTCCTTACTTGTAAACACAATTAGGCATATAGAATAAATTTCACTCAAAAGTTCGTAACTTAATGAGCTAGAAAGTTGGGAGCTAGAAAACAAGTCTAATTAGCGAACATGAAAGCCTCCATAAACATTTTAAAGTTCATGGGAGGGCCATTTATCTACTTTTGAATTTGCAATTTGCATCAAGAATTGATCACACTAAAATCATGCTTAGTTTATTCAAATCAAACCGACCAAATCCGGAAATTAGTCACAATCAAGAAGGCCAAATGTTAGAGAATAATTTAGTTGTAGGTCGATATATAGCCTATGAAATTAAATGAAGAACATGGCTTTGTTGAATTGTTCTCTTTCTTCATAAACAAAAGCTTGCCAGGTTTCTGAAACTTCTTTACAAATAGTATCAGCTTGATATTTTCCCTTTGCTAATATCCCATTTAGAGTCAATGATTATTTCACATTTTATGCTTAATGAAAACTGCATAGATTTTATAATATTATTACCCACTTTACATGAATTAGATCTTTGATTAGCCAAGGAAGGAGAGCCACGTTTACTGGACAGACACCCTTCTCTCTTTCTTTTTCTTTTAAATATATTCTCTTCAAATGTACCGTCAAAAAAGGAAGTGACGTGATAACCCAAAAACTGACTCCATTAATAGTCATGATTATTTTTAAGATAGTGCCTAATCCATAATAATATGACTACTCATCACCCAGACTCATAGAAGATACAGATAGTGCTTTATCTAATATCATCTTCCCCTTGTCTTATACGGCAAAGAAAATAGTCCAATGTGGAAAGGAAATCAACAAATACCTGTATGAGTTATCCAATATTAGAAATATTAAGAATTACTCATGGGATTTTATCTTAATTTTAATGCCAGTGTAATTCGTTAATTGAATCAATTAATAACGACTAACAGACTATTGTATATATATAGTTCTCTTATTTGTCATGAGCAATTCTTTTGTTTTGTGTTTTTTTTTTTTTTGGTGAATTCTTAAATATGTTGAGTGAGACTTTTTTCATTCAAATTCATCGCTCAACTGCTTTAATGCACGGCAGATTTTGGAGGCTATCATTGCCAGTTGGTGAAAATAGAGACCATCCATATGCAAATCCCTTCGGCCCCGATAGCCCGAGCCTTGAAGCAGTGAGCCTTGGTCCGATGTTGGTGGCCGCCGGACAAAAGGAATTGTTGAAAGATAGGGCTAAAGACTATGAAAGACGATTAAAGGCAATGGAAAAGAAGATCGATTACGAGGAGTTTGAAGGAGAAGAACATGGGTTTTTCACCG
Source organism: Ailanthus altissimus (assembly GCA_946807835.1). Taxonomy (NCBI): domain Eukaryota; kingdom Viridiplantae; phylum Streptophyta; class Magnoliopsida; order Sapindales; family Simaroubaceae; genus Ailanthus; species Ailanthus altissimus. The sequence goes on from OX327709.1 coordinate 2,994,023, forward strand.
ATTACCCATCCTCGGATGCAGCAAAAAGATTTTTGAAAGTTGTTGAGGAATTCATTTACGAAAACTCGATCTAGTCAAGAATATTTTTGTTATTTGTATGAATATTTCTATTTTTTTTAATACAGGAGAGAGAGGATACCTCCATATTACATGTAGTGCATGTTAACCCTTTACCACGTTATTTGTATTAACTAGCTGCTTGGAATGACATGGTGTTCCTTTTTTTCTCCTTGTTTAAAGTTAATTAAGCAACCATTTCGTAAGTTTAACAATTTTCTATTTGCAAATCCATGATGCTAAATTTAACCTAATTTTAACCCTAAAAGACAACGAATCATATTTTGTAACATGAAAAAAAAAAAGAGTTAGAACACCTTTTAAAAACAAGTTAAGAGTCTAAAACTTTCCTTTCCAATTTGAGAGAGGATGATAAGGTTCAATATATAATTCTTAAGATTAACATGAGTATAATAAAAATAATCTAAATTAGAATTTGTCAACTCATGCGTAATTCACTCAAATCTCTTTATTTATTATGTAACATATGTGCTCGTTTGGTTGAATTTCAAATAAAGTTTTTTAAATTATTATGTAGCCTATATTGTGTTTTCATTTCTTATTTTAATTTGATTATTTCTTTATTTATGTTTATTTTTTATGTATAAATTCAACATTTGTGAAGTTGTATTATTATCATGTAATAAAATCATTTAGTATTCTCTTGTTCCGAAATTTCAATATAAAAAGATGTACTAACCTATTCATTTCAAAACATCCACCGCTTTAATTTCTGTTATCTTTGTCTTCTTCCTCTCTCTCTCTCTCTCTTAATTACTTTAACAAGAAATAAATACATCTACAAAATTAAAAATGAGATATGTATCTCAAGCCTTTTACTATGGAACAGAAACCATAAATACTTTATTATATTTTTATTTACGATACAATTACTAATAATAATAAAAATAAAGAAACTTGATAGTTTAGTTCTTGAATTTTTCTTGAATTACCTATAAAATCCCTAATTGTTTTAAAATATTTAAATTAATTTTTTGGGGAGGTAATTAGGTGCTTTTCAAGATAAAAATAACATGAAAAAAAAATATATAATCGAGTATTTAGAAGAAAAAAAACTTAGAAACCTAGTGGTAATTTAAGAAAAACACTGGACTAAACTATTAATTTTGTAAAATAACTATACTTTTTAATTAAGCCTTGTTTGAAATTACTTTGAAAAGGTAAAATCAACTAGTTTTATAATTTTAGATCAAAATAATATTTAGTAAAAGTTACGTTTGTTTCATACTTTGACCTATTTTAGGGAGGGGGGTGCTGGTTTTAGACTAAATCTAAAAGAATAAAATTTTGAGAAGAACAAGTTTTTCTGCTTTATTTAGAATAAAGAACTAGCCTATATAGCCTTTACATAAACTAAAACAATCGAGAAATACTGAAAAATTATCTCATAAATAACAAATCCTAATTACATGGGATACTAACTAAAGAAATGGTTAAGTTTAAAGCCACCATAACTAAGGGATTATTCAAATAATATCTTTACGCCATACCTTCAACTAAATGTAATTAAGCAATCAGTTTATATCTGAATTTGAGAAAACTCCTAGTAAGCTTCGCATTTTTCTAAAATCATCCAGCTTCAGTAGCTTTGTTAGAATATCTGCAACCTGTTCTTGACTTTGACAATAGACTAAGTTCACCATTTTTTCTTTAATGAGCTCTCGCAGAAAATGAGATCGAACATTTATATGCTTGCTTCTTCCATGCGTAATTGGATTTTTAGATTACTTAATAGTAGAACTATTGTCATAATATATTAGACTAGATGCATACTATGGACAACTCGGCTCATTAAGTAATCTTCTTAACCAAATAGCTTGACAAGCATATGAGGCAGCAACAATGAATTCTACTTCAGTCATTGAGAGAGTAACTACTGGTTGTTTCTTTGAAGACTAAGCAATAGCTGTTGAACTATACATGAAAACATATCCTAAAGTACTTTATTGATCATTCAAATCACTAATATAATCACTGTCACTATAGCCTAACAAATATCCTAAAGTACTTTATAGAATAAGCCATAGTCTATAGTTCCCTTCACTTATCGAACTATCATTTTTACTGCTTGAAGATGCACTTAGTAGGTGATTCTATGAACCTGCTAATTAGACTACCTACTTACATTAAATTTAGACATGTAGCAGTTAAATACATTAGGCTTCTCACAATTTGCTTTTAATGGGTGCTATTAACCTTTTGCCCTTTAGTATCTATAATGAGTTTAGTTCTTAGAATAATCGAACTTTCAGCATTGCAATTATCCATACAAAACCTTTTGAGCCCTTCTTTTGCATACTGCTTTTGTCCTGCAAATATCCCATCTTAAGTCTACTTTACTTCAATTCTCAAGAAGTAATGCATCCTCCTTAGATCTGTCATCTCCAATTCATTCATCATGGATCTCTTGAACTCATTGAACATGGTTGTATCATTTTTTGTATATATGAGACCATTAATATAGAGACAAACAATTAAGATTTTACCTCTTTGATGCTTTATGAACAAGGTATGCTCATATAGACACTTTACAAAGCCCGTCTTTAGAAAGTAACTCTCACTGTGACTATACCAAACTCTAGAAGTTTGTTTTAATCCATATAAAGCCTTTTTCAAACGATAAAAATTTCTGTTCTTGCCTTTTCTATACATAGCCAAAAGGTTGATCGACAAAGACTTGCTCACTTAAATCTCTATGCAAGATTACTGACTTTGCATCAAGTTGGTGATATCCTAAATATTTTTAGCAACTAAAGTAATTGCTAATCAAATAGTATCATATCGACCTACAGGTGCAAAGATTTCTGCATAATCAACACTGTGCTTTTGAAAGTAACCTTTACCTATTAACCATGCTTTATACTTATTGACTTCACCATTTTCTTTGATCTTTGTTTTGAAAATCCATTTGACTCCAGTAGCTTTTCTCCCTTAGGTAGATTAATAAGCTCATATATATTGTCTCTTTAAATAGCATCAATTTCATCATCTATAGCTTTCCTCCATCTTGAGCTTTAGATAGCATCATCAAAGGCAATTAGATCATTATCAACAAACAAAGCATAATGAGCTTTATATTCTTCATCTAATAGTTCTTATCCACTCACATAATTTGTCAACCAAGTAAGAGCTCATCTTGTTCTGATTCCACTAGCCATTACTTCTTCAGGTTCTGAGGAGTTGTTCTCTGATGAGTTATTTTTACATCACTCATTTTGAGAAGCTATAGGTGCAACATCTTTAACTTCTTAAGCCATATTTTAAATTACATTTTTTTCAACTACTTCTAGGTTAATAATGACTTGTTGATCTTCTTCATTACTCCAATGCCATCCTTTATTCTCATTAAACACAGCATCTCTACTAACGATTATCTTCTGTGTTTTTGGTTGTACAATCTATAATCTTTCGATTCCTCACTCACACCAAGCATTACATATTTTACACTCTTATTATCAAGCTTGGTACATTAATAATCGCTTATATAAGTATATGCCAAGTTGCCAAATATTCTAAAATAGCCAACATTAGGTTTCCTTCCACCCTGTTAAGGATATGAATGCTTTAATTTATAGCTTTTGGCCAAAACCTATTTGTAACTTTCATCAAAGAAAGCATATTAGTACTATGTTCATGATGGTGTGATTTTTTCTCTCAGCTACTTTGTCATGTTATGGTGAGGAAGTTGCACTTAATTGTCTTTTAATTCCAGTCATTTCATAAAAATTAACAAATTTTTGTGAATTGAATTCTCCTCTATGATCAGTTCATAATGTATTAATAAACATATCCATTTCCTTCTCCACAGTAGTGTTGAACTTCTTAAAAATAGCAATGACTTCTAACTTTTTTGCTAGAAAATAAATCCAAGACTTCCTATTATAATCATCAATAAAGGTAACATAATACCTTTTGTTACTATTGGAGGTAGGATTTATAGGACCACAAATATCTGAATGAACAAGTTGTAGTTCTTCTAATGCTCTCCAAGTGCCATTCTTTGGAAAACAGTATTTGTGTTATTTTTCCATTAAGCATTCTTTACAAACATTAGTTGGAGATTGTAACTTAGGGAGTCCTCCTATCATATTTTCCCTCTATAAAGTATTGAGTCCCTTGAAATGTAGATGTCTATATCTAAAATGCCATAACCAAGTATCGTTATGGATAGTGGTTTCTAGAAAATTTGCCTGGTTGATGCAACTTATGTTTGAAGTGGAAACATTTTGTTAGGGGTCATCTTGACCTACATGATCAAGTGTTTCTTTGGATGATGAATTTGGTAGCAATTCCTTTGAATTAGAATGGTAAAACTTTTCTCTTGAAGTTGGCCAAGACTGTTCAGATTGCTTCTTAATTCAAGCATCTAGAACACTACTGGTATGGTATGTACAACATTATTAACTTTAACTTTGGCATCTCATTTCCCTTGTACTCTTAAGCTTGAATCATTATTAAGCTTCCATAAACATCTCATCAAGCTTGGTGAACATCTTTTTATTATCACTCATTTGGTTGTTATATCCTGAATCCAAATACTATGTGTTGCTAAGTTAATCTCCCTTGAGCTCCACATATGATTTCAATAACATCTCTCCTTTAGTTTTAGCTATATTGCCTTTTGTTTCATTCTCTCTTTTAGGACACTCATATTGAAAGTGCCTCATTTCATAGCAGTTGTAGCACTCTACCGTGGATTTATCAAATGATCCTTAGGACCCTTTTCCTCTTCTATGTCCTCGAAAGCCTCATCTACCTCTTCCTCATCCTTTATCTCTCTCTGGAGATTGATACTCTTGAGTCACCTTTATTGATTATTCTTCTACTACATGGCCATTGACTTTTTGTTCATGTACCAAAAGACTACTTTATAGTTCATCAATAGATAGGTCATCAAGATGTTTTTATTCTTCAATAGAACACATCATATAGTCAAACTTTAGTGTCATTGATTTTATGATCTTTTCAATGACAGCTACATCATCCATCTTTTTTCTATTAATCCTCATCTTATTGGCCATAGTTATAACCCTTCTAAAATACTCATTAAATGACTCTCTACCCTTTATATTAAGTATCTCAAAATCTTTGTGAAGAGCTTGAAGTTGAGCATGCTTAACTTTCATCGTGCCTTGATATTTCTTCTTTATTGAATCTCATATATCCTTTGTTGTATCTTTCTTCAAGATGGTCTCCAGTATAGTTCTATTAATAGCCTGAAACAAATAGTTTTTATCTTCAAATCTTTGAGTTTCTACTCTTGTAAGGTTTTCAATTGAGCTTCTGTCAAAGCTACACCCTCTATATGCTACATGATCCCATTCTCTACTAGATTTTAATATTCCCTAAACCTTAAGAAATTTTCCATCAACATGCTCTAGTGATCATAATGACCATCGAAGAATAAAATTTTTAAAAGAACAAGTTTTTCCACTTTATTCAAAATAAAGAACTATGCTATATAGCCTTTACATAATGAAATAAATAAGAAATATTGAAGTATTATCTCATGAATAACAAATCCTAACTATATGGGATACTAACTAAAGAAGTGGTCAAAGTTAAAGCCACTACAACTAAGTCCCTACAACTAGGAATTATTCTAATAATACCTTTCACTACAGTAAAGATGGGCATTTATGACCGACCATGCGACGGCCAAAGGTGCTGTCACAAAAGGTATTCATATTGACAATATGATACTTAAGGCAGTTGTAACTCTATTCTTTTTTCAAATAAAAAAAGTATATCCTTAATAAAACAAATGCCAAACCCAAATAAAAAATTAATAAATAAAATGAAAGTCAAATATCACATTATCACAAATCTCACCTTTTTCAAAATAATAATTAAAACAAAAAAAGTTTATCTCTTCCTCCCAAAACCTTATCTCATTCTCTTAAATCAGTTCGCAGATCTATACTACCATATGTCGTCGTCAATGCTCTCTTTTCTGAATCTTTATACTTTTTTGTCATTTTTCTTTCACCAATGAATAAGAACTAAGTTTATTGCAATTCACCATTTGCCTAACTGATAACGCCTCCCGTTGCAGTCATTTCAAATGGAAGGGTTAGACTTATTTCTCTTCTCTCTTATTTTTATTAAAAGTCACATTAAATCTTCGTTCTTTTTCTGTGTAGAGAGTTACAAAGATAAAATAAAATGCTAATGGTATATTTCTATATCATGGTATCTACTTTAACTGATTGTATTTTAGGTTTTTTTTAAAATATATTTTTATCCCTAAGGCAATCACTGCTTATGCTTGTGGTTTGTAGAACAGTCAGGGATAATAGTTTCTTGAATTGAATGTTCTATTTCTTTTCTTTAGGGGGATGAGTATTTGTGAACCATCCAGATATTTATTGTCTTTCTAAAAGTTATTTAACTTCAATACACAAGTTTCTAAGAATTATAAACTATTGGTAAAAAAGAGGAATATAGTTGTTTGTCCATTAACTTAATTTGATTTACTTTTGTATGTAGACAGCAATGATTTACTTTTTGTATGTGGTAGTTTATAGAAATTTGTCGCCATTTTCTTTTTCTTTTCTTTGGTGAGTTTCGATAAATTGATACGTATGTGCACACATAGGCAGATTAGTATCTTCATAACAATGTCTTGTTGAATTCTTATACATATAGTTGTCGAGAGTTAGTGCCTTCTCATTTGATCTGGAAAAAGATTTCTCCAAATGCATATTGATTAGTATCTTCATAAAAAGAGTTGTTTCACTTTCCAGAGATGTACTTTCACAGAGGCAACTTTTATGATTTTACTTCTCACTGTGAGCAAACTCTTCTTTTCCATTTGTTTGCTCTATATAAATCAAATTCATGTTTTCAACCTTGCATTTATAGCTTCTTATGGCTTAAAGATGGCTTGTGAAGTAAAAGAATGGTTCTTACACATTCAATTCTCTTTTCAAATTGATATGCTCATGAAATTTGTCAATACATAAGAAGGTGACACATTTATAAAAAAAATTACTAATTGTGAAAAATTCACTTCAAGGCTCATTGCATATTTTTGAGACTATAATATATTAAAATGTTATGCTTCTTTCATTGTGTATCCGTGTTTAATGACCCAAACAATATATTAAATGATATATGCAGGAGAACTTAGACAGATTTCAAGTAAGCTAATTGAATTTTATGAGGTAAGCTTAAAGGTAATATCAATACATACAAGTTTCTATTTTACTACATTCTATGTTTATGAGTTGGCTTTTTCAATAAATTCATTCATTTTACTACATTCTATAAAATGTCTCATCTATGCCAGTATAACCACTCAAAATAAGGATGAGCGTAGTGATCATAATTTTGAGGTGTTCCTTAAATGTAAACTTTGAATGTTTATTGAGAAAATATGGTTATAACTCAAGGAGAATACAAATACCTGTCGTATTGGTATAATTTTCACAATTTACTTATTTTTGGTTAATCACTTGAGCTAACTTTTTATTTTCCTTAAAATAATTTTCTTTTCAATTAATTGCTTAACTGTAATATTTAGTGCTTATTTTTGGTTAATCACTTGAACTGACTTTTTATTTTCCTTAAAATAATTTACTTTCTAGTTAATTGCTCACTTTTCTAATGCATTTGTTTTTTTAATATCATAGTACGAATAACATTTTTTTCCCTTGAAGAATTTTTAATCAATATTGCATCAAATTTCTTTATTGGGTCATAACTCCTATAGTGCACTTTGAGGTAAATATTTAATTATAAAAGATTGTGGTCAAGAACATGCTAAATTGTTAATAGTGTGTATATTGTTTCAGTACTATTGACATCTTTTCCCAACTTAAGCTTCAATTTTGCTAGTGGTGCATCCCTAATTTTAAACCCTCAAGACTATCTTATATAGCAAAATTCTATTGTAAGTTTTTAAGCACTTTAAATATAAATGCATGATATAAATGCCCATATACATAAATATATTAGTTGCATATGGAAAATTCAATTTGTTTTATTTTACAAGTTCTAGCTTTAGAATCAATATAAATAGCTATAATTATAATAATATAATAATAATGATCATTCAACTTTGTATGGGCGCTATATGCTAGTTGAGGCTATAAATAGCTATACTTAAGCCTAAATGAATAATTAGTCCAAAAAATTCTAACTTAGTTTAAAAATTCCTAACTAGGCCTAAAATTATTAACTTATCTCATAAATTCCTAATTAATAATTGTTATCATAGAAAATGAGATAAATAAAGTCTTTTATATGATTTTATGTTATCATTTGGACATCATTATAGTTTCAGTCATGAAGCTATTGAGTAGAATTTTATGGATTTTTGTGCTGCTCTCATTATCTATCCTTTTAACAATATTTTATGAACCATTTTCATTTTATTCTTTTAAATGATTTTCTTTCTCATTTAAATTTTAATGACTCAAAACTAAGGTCTTCAATCAATCTCATTGTTATTTACAGTCTTTGTAAAGTGTGGTTTTCAAAGAGGTACTTTTTTTCTAGTTCAATTCTCTTTTTCATTAATATGCTTAATATGTTTCAATTTATTTTAAAATGATATGCATTTAATTTTTGCATGTATGTAACCTTAGATCCGTTCAAAAAGTATATAATAAAACATGATTTTCTCATTGTTATCTTCTTATGATGGTGAGAGTTGTATGTCATACGACTCTCGCCAACTTTAGAAGATAATAATGAGAAAAGCATGTTTTATTACATAGTTTTTTATTGTCCTGATTTGGACAGTTTGAAAATGTATAATTCTATATGGTAGTAGTAGCTCAAGTTTTGTCTCACTCAGTGGATATTCCAACGACTCCTACTGTTCTCTAGGTACATACTAGATTAATATGTATTTTGTGTTATTTTGAGTACATAACTTGAAATAACACAAGCATGTATTAATCTATATCGTGTACTTGGAGAACTAAAAGGAGATGTTGTTGGAATTTCCATTGAAGTGGACAAAACTTGAGCTATTACTACCATATAGAATTATATATTTTTGAATAGAATAGGACTACCTATCATTTAGAAAGGAGCTAAAAGGAGATAGGTTTCATGTTGCATGTATTTATTTTTATTTAAATTAAGAAGTTGAACATAATTAACTTAATTTTATTTTACATTGAAGGGAGTAGATATGGACAATAGTTGGATTGATTGTCAGATAGAATATCGAAGCTGTATATTGATGGCATTTAAAGATTTTTAGATTTTACATATACGAACATTACTGGTGATACAAGAATATACTGTTCATGCATAAAATGTTGCAATCGTTATCTTTTTGTGAGAGAAGTAGTTAGAGAACATGTTATAGTAAATGATTTTTTGTCAAAGTATAAAAATTGGACTGCACATGGAGAACATTCCACGTCTTTTGACTATAACCAGGAAATCGACGTTATTAATGATTGGGGTACTGATGATGACATGGTTAGAATGATACATGGGTTCTCCGGATTTAGACTTCGATTTAGCTGATGATAATCCATTAGACAATAAGCATACTAAAGGTCCCAATGATGAGACTATAAAGTTTTTTAAATTGCTTCAAGATGCAGAATCTCCCTTGTATCTAAGCTGTGAAAAGTTTTCTTTATTGTCATTCATTGTTCGACTTCTGCATATAAAAGTGTTGTGTGGATGGACAAATAAATCATTTACAATGCTTTTAAGATTGCTAATAGAAGCATTTCTTAAAGAAGTAAAATTGCCGGAGTTGTATTATAAGGCTCAAAATATAACTACTGACTTAGGTTTTACATACAAGACATGAGATGCATGTCCAAATAATTGTTTGTTGTTTAAAAATGAGTTTGAAAAGCTCGATATATGTCATATATGTCATTCTTCAAGATATAAGCAATTAGATGGTGACTCTAATGGACATCAAAATAAGAACAAAAAAATACCAGCCAAACAAGTGCGGTATTTTTCACTAGTGTCGAGATTACAAAGGTTGTTTATATCTTCAAAAATTGTTTTCTTTATGAGATGGCATACTGATTCACGCACTGATGATGGTGTGTTAAGGCATCTTACTGATAGTCCTGCATGGAAAACTTTTGATGAAAAAAATCCTAATTTTGCTTCTGATAATAGAAATGTTAGACTTGGATTGACAATTGATAGTTTTAACCTATTTATGACAATGTCTATATCACATAGTATATGGCAAGTTATTCTAATGCCTTACAATTTTCTGCCATGGTTATGTATGAAACAACCATTCTTTATTTTATCTGTGCTTATTGATGGACCTAAAGGACCTGGTAATAAAATTGATGTTTATTTGCAATTTCTGATTGATGAGTTGAAGAAATTATGGTTTAAAGAGGTAATCACTTATGATGCATTATGTAATTAAATGTTCAAACTCCACACAATATTGTTATAGACTATTAATGACTTTCCAGCATATGGTAACTTGTCAGGATAGAGTATCATTTGATAACACAAGGGAATGGGGACAAGCACCTAGTCGATTGCCAGGGATTGAGATGAAGAGACAGTTGAAATATATACTTACTGAGTATAAGCTAGAAGATCTTCAAAAAAGAAAAATGAATGAGACTGAGAAGAAAAATGATAAGACTACTTGGAAGAAAAAAAACATTTTTTTAATTGCCATATTGAGAGTTCAACTTAATTCACCACAATTTTGATGTAATGCATATTGAGAAAAATGTTTGTGACAATATTTTTGGACTTTATTAGGTGTTGCTAAAAAGTCTAAAGATAATTTGAAAGCACGACATGATTTTCAACATATTGGCATAAGAAAGTCATTACATCCTAAACAGGAGGTGCTAACAAATTATAGTTACCTTCTGCTTGTTTTTCTATGAACAAGAACATAAGGATGTTTTCTTGAAAGTCTTAATGGAAGTGAAGGTTCCAGATGGCTATGCATCAAATATTTCTCAATGTGTGAATATCAAAGAGTTTCGTATTTGGGGTCTTAAAATTCATGTTAATCATATATTAATGCAACAATTACTTCCTTTGGTATCTCGTAGAGCATTGCCTAAGAATGTTGTAGAAGTATTGATTGAGCTGAGTAACGTTTTTAGGCAATTATGCTCAAAAGTGAATATGCTAGATGATCTATTCTATATTCAAAATAGAATTGCACTTACACTTTGTCACCGTGAGAAGATTTTTTGAATGTCATTTTTTGATATCATTGAGCATTTACCTATTCATTTAGCTGAAGAGCGCTACTTGCTGGTCCTGTACAGTTTCGATGAATGTATCCTATTGAAAGGTATGGCTGGCAATGTTATTGCATTTTTAAAATCTTTTTTTTCAAAAAAAAATTAAAACATAGGTTAACTATATCTAATATCTTTTTACTATAGGTATCTATTAACTCTAAAACTTTATGTACGCTATCGAGCACATCCTGAAGCTTCAATTGCTAAAGGGGTATTTAATGGAAGAATGTATGAATTTTTATTCAAGATACCTTAATGAAGTGGAAACTAAAAGTACTCGACCAGTTCGTAACAATGATTATTGTAATAAGTTTGGGCGTTCTTTGGAAAAAGGAGTTAAAGTTTATCTTGACGATGTTTCATAGGTTCGAGCACGTAGGTATGTACTAGTGAACACTAACGCCATCAATTCCTTTCGAGGGTAAGTTGTTTATTTATATTGAAATAATTTTATCCCTAATTCATTATTTTTCTAAAAGTAACTTATCTAATTTTTGTTTAGGCAACATCTTGCTGAACTAACAAGAGAAATGCCTCATAGTGCAAAGTATTATATTCAAAAAGTTCACAATGAATCATTTCATAAATGGTTTATGAATCATGTAAGTTATCTAAATCTTTTGATTCATAAATCATTTCTCAAATCATAAATAATGCAAGAATTAATTGTTGTCATTTCTAATAATTACAAGTTTATACAGATTCAAGCCTTGCAACGAACATCAAATATAACATTGTCTGAAGAAATACAAATTCTAGCCAATGGTCCTAACCAGCTTGCTCAGAGATTCAAATGCTACATTGTGAATGGCTTTCAATTTCGAACAAAAGACAACAATAGAAGTACAACAACTCAAAACTTTGGTGTTATGTTAAAAGCTAATACTGTGAGTATACTAGTGCAAGGGACAGAAATCCTTGCTTAGGCAATGTAACATTTCATGGGGTATTGACAGATAAACTTGAAATACGTTATACTAATGACATGAAGTTTGTTCTTTTCAAGGGTGATTGGGTAGATAATGAAATTGAAGGATGCATGATGAGTTTAAATTTACTTTGGTTAATTTTAATCATTTATTATACAAAAATAATCAAATAGGTAATGAACCTTTTATTTTAGCATGGCAAGTGATGAACACATGAAAATGCATGTTGTTAAGAGATTCAATCACCATTTAATGACACTAATTTTAGTATTTTCTGTATTTTTAGCTTGAAATAAAGTGTTCTCCTTAAATTGTGATTAATGAATGTTATTTGGACAGGTTTAGGTAAACTGGACATAACTCTCAATGTAGAAATTAAAATGAAGAAATTCTTGAACCTGGTGCAACATGACTCAATCTTACACAAATTTGAAGAATAGTGGAAAAGCCAAATCCAACATGTTATGGGCCAAAAATTGAGATACAACAGAATCAGACTACAACTCTTACCCAACTTGACCCAACTCAAGTATTTGGACCGTATCTCACAAAATACGTACTCAATTGGTATAATTCTTGAAGCTGTGAATTGCTGACTTAACTATCAACAACTCGTATGTTTATGGTAAAGTCCAAATCAGCCGGTATCATGGACCAAATTGCATTACAAGTAGGTAAAATGGTTGTTGGCTGAATTCTGATGTATCTTTAGAAGTTTGCTTATATCTCATTGGATACTCATCCAATTTGCATGAAATCAGTGCCTATGGAAAGAAGAGTCAAAATTCTACAACTTTCATGTCGGCTGCAGAAGCTGAATTGATCATTTACATTATCAAAAACGTGTTACAAGTAGATACACGAGTTATTAGCTTAAAATTATTGAAGATTTATGTCATCCATGACATATGTCCATTCATTGCCTATATAAGGAGACCCTTAGGACATTTTTAATAGATAATTCTCTTTTCTTTTATTCTCATTAACATGTATTGTAATTTAGGCTAGAGTTCCTAGCAAGGCTAAGAGATGAACTTTTATGTGTAGTAAATCTACTTCCATGCTTTGATTCGGTATCAAGAGCTATAAATGTTGTAAGTTTGGTTTTGATTAAACTGTTATCTATTTTATTTTCTATAATCCAGAGGTTATAATTCTCATATCTCATATATGTTCAGTCATGCTTTTCTTATGTGATTCATGTTGATTTATAATTGTTACTGGTTACATTGTTTTATATGTTAATCTTTTATTGCAATATTGTCAATTTGATATATTGTCGATCTTGGATAACATGTAAGGGTAATAAATGTTTGATATTCAAGTTAATCTTTTACTGCAATATTGTCAAAATGATATATTGTCGATCTTAGATAACTTGTATAAATAACATGATGTGTGTTAATGCTTGCAAAGAGTTTAACTAAATCAAATACATGTGTTATCAAATGTGCTATATATTACATACCTTCCGGTTGATTGTTTGGGATGTGAAACTTTCAATTGAGTTATAAATATCGAATCAAAGTATAGAGTAGATTTATAAAGCATAATTGTGATTCTCAAAGCCTTGCTTAAATCATCATAAGACATTTTCCTCAATTCATAAACAATTCTATCTCATTCGTTTAAATCAATTAACCCTTTGCTACTGCTTTAATATTTTACTTCACCAACCTATTTTGCCAAGAGCTTCCTCGTGGGATCGACACCTCAATTTATACTGCGATAGCCGCGTTATATTTTGAGCGTAAACAAAAATTTGGCGCCGTTGCCGGGGAAGCACACTAAGCGAAAGTCGATTGCGATTATAAATACTAAAGTGGTAACTTTGTATATTTTCTTTTCTTTGTAAACTCTTAGTTTTATTTCCTTTGTTGTAATTTATTTATTATTCATGGTTGGTTCTACCACCTAATTTATTTTATTTTCTTTAGTTAATTTGTTATATTTTATATTATTTTAATGGCTGGTTTTGCCGCCTAATTAGTTTATTTTCTTTTATCTATTTATTGCACTTTATTTTCTTTAGTTTATTTATTGCACCCTTTTTTTAATGGCTGGTTCTACCGCCTAACTCAGTTTCTTTATTTTTTTTATTGTACTTTATTTATTTATTACACTTTATTTTCATTTTCTTTTACGTATTTATTGCACTTTATTTACTTTAGTTAACATGTTGTATTTTCTTTTTATGGCCGGTTCTACCGCCTAACCTTTTATTTATTTACTTATTGTATTTTCTTTTTATTATTTATTTATTGTACTTATTGTATTTTCTTTTTATTATTTATTTATTGTACTTTTTTTTCGTACTTTATAGTCTTTTGTTTAGTTATTGTATTTATATTTCATGGTTGGTCTTACCACCTAACTTATTTCTATTTCTTGTTGTGTTTATTCCACTTCTTAATTTTCCTTAAGCATTTCTTTCCTTAAAAATATATATATATATATATATATATATATATATATATATACAAAAAAAAAATAATTAGGATGTATGCATCGATCTAGAGACAAACGAAGAAGATTTGTGAGAGAACTAGAACTAGAACTAGAACCACCCCCACAATTTGTAAGTGAAGAGAATTCACCTCCTAGTTCATCTTGTAATTCTAACACAATGAGCCAATACGAAGAAAACCCCGTTAGAACTCTAAAAGATTACTTGCATCCTACTCGCACAGCCACACCATCATGCATTATATTTCGACCTAACACACCACATTCGGATTTTAAACCTGGAATGATACAACTTCTTCCCACTTTTCATGGTCTAGATAGTGAAAATCCTTATGTACATGTTAGGAAATTTGAAGAGGTAATTGCCACCTTTCATAGCCAACCTGAAGCCATAGACACTGTTAGACTTAAATTTTTCCCTTTTTCTTTGAAAGACAAAGCAAAGAGTTGGCTATACTCTTTGAGGCCGAGGTCTATAGGAACTTGGGCAGGAATGACCTAAGCATTTTTCAATAAATACTTCCCACAACACAAAACTAATGGCCTAAAAAGATAAATTTCTTCCTTCTCCCAAAAAGACAGTGAAACCTTATATCAAGCATGGGAAAGGTTTAAAGAGTTGTTAAATCTGTGCCCTCACCATGGGTATGAAAATTGGCGCTTGGTTAGTTATTTTTATGAGGGACTCACAATTAGAGAGCGCCAATTTGTTAAGATGATGTGTAATGGGGAGTTCCTTCACAAAGATCCTGAGGAAGCCATAGAATTCCTTAATGACTTAGCCGAAAAAGCCCATACATGGACTGGACCTAGCATTACTGAAAGCACAAATAGGTCACGACCCAATGGAGTTTTCCATCTTACGGAAGAGGATAACCTCAAAGCCCAATTAGAGGTCTTAACTAGGGAGTTAGAGGCCTTGAAAACCAAAGATAGAAGGGTCACCCACACGGTTGCTAGAGTTGAGTCACACGATGTCTGTTTTGTCTGTGGAGGAGCGGAACACTTAGCTCAGGATTGCCCCACGTATAGTGAGATGAGAGGGATATATGAGAAACAATGTAATGCCCTAGGGATGTACAAGAAGCCTTATTCACCCTACTCTGAAACATATAATCCTAGCCGGAGAAACCACCCAAATTTCAGTTGGAAATCTGACCAACAAGCCAACAACCAATGGAAACAAGAACAACAAGCACCCAAGTCTTATGTTGCACCTCAATATAATGCACGACCAACTAGGAGTTCTTTAGAGGATATATTACAAGCATTTATGGAGGCACAAAGTAAGACTAATAAAAAATTTGAAACAATTCTTGCACAGGTGGTGGACGAAAACAAAGAAATCAAGAGTCAAATCACAAAGTTGACCAGTGCCTTAACTGTACAAGAGCGAGGTAAGTTTCTATCTTAACCTCAATCCAATCCGAAAGGACAATTCATAGCACAAGCTTCTACTTTTGATGTTCAAAATCTCAAAGAAGTCAATGCCATTACTACTCAAAGTGGTAAGATTGTAAGTGAGCCTACTCCTGAAATTAACACATCTACGAGTAGTAAAGACGCCCCCCCCCCCCCCCCCCCCCCCCCTGAAAAAGAAGCCACAACGAAAAAAGAGGCCGAAAGTAAGTTTTCAATCCCAGTGCCTTTTCCTCAAGCTCTTCGACCGATTGGAAAAAATTCAGAAATTCAAGGTGAGATTTTAGAACATTTGAAACAAGTTAAAATTAATCTTCCCTTGTTACATTTGATTAAGCAGGTTCCAACTTATGCCAAAGTCATTAAGGATTTATGCACTATCAAAAGAAAACACCATGTGAAGAAAACTACATTTTTGGCAGAACAGGTAAGTGCAGTGATTGAACAAAAGACACCACCCAAGTATAAAGACCCAGGATGTCCCACAATCTCCTGCCAAATTGGGACACATGAGTTTGGTCAAGCTTTATTGGACTTAGAAGCAAGTGTAAATTTAATGCCTTATTCTATTTACTTGCAGTTGGGACTTGGTGAGATTAAACCAACATCTGTAGTCCTACAATTAGCTGATCGATCAATCAAGAAACCACGGGGAATAGTAGAAGATGTTTTGTTGTAAATTTGATAAATTTTACTACCCTGTTGATTTTCTTGTTTTAGATACTCATTCTGTTGTTAACATGGAGTCAAAAATCCCTCTTATTTTGGGGAGACCTTTTCTAGCCACTGCTAACGCTCTTATTAATTACAGAAATGGTCTAATGAAATTATCTTTTGGGAATATGACTCTTGAGGTAAACATTTTCAATATTGGCAAACAACCACGAGAAGAAGACGAGTGCTATCATTCATATATGATAGACACACTTGTAGCAGAGGAAGCTTATAAAAATCATGGCTATGATTCTTCAAAAAACATTCTCAATTTTGATTTTGAAGAATTGTATTATCCTGATGTAACAACTGATGTGTTTAGTATTTTTGACTCACAGGATAAACGGAATCGATTTTGGCAGCCACACTTTGAAGAGTTGCCACGAGAGAGGGAGAGACCGAAACCATCAAACCTCGAGACACCATAAGTTGAGCTTTCTCCACTGCCCAAAGGTTTAAAACATGCATTCTTGGGACCAGGTGATACCTTTCTTATCATCATTTCTTCTGAACTTAGTGCTGAACAAGAGAAAAAATTGATAAAATTGTTAAAAGAACATAAGTCTGCACTAGGTTAGACCATAGTTGATATTAAAGGTATTTCTCCATTGATTTGCTCCCATATAATTCATTTAGAGGAAGGTTCCCAACCTTGTAGAGACCCACAAAGAAGACTTAACCCAACAATGAAAGAAGTAGTGAAAAAAGAGGTCTTGAAACTATTAGATGCGGGTATAATCTACCTAATTTCTGATAGTCAATGGGTAAGTCCAACTTAAGTAGTTCCTAAGAAATCTGGGGTTACTGTTATTGAAAATGAGAATGGGATACCTGTTCCAACTAGGGTAGTAAGTGGTTGGAGAATGTGTATTGATTATAGAAAGTTAAACACAACCACTAGGAAAGACTATTTTCCATTGCCTTTTATTGACCAAATTTTAGAACGTGTAGCTGGACATCCTTTTTATTGCTTTCTTGATGGGTATTTAGGGTATTACCAGATTGAGATAGCTATAGAAGATCAAGAAAAAACTACTTTTACATGCCCTTTTGGTACTTATGCTTTTCGTAAAATGCCATTTGGATTATGTAATGCACCAGCTACTTTCCAGCGTTGCATGTTGAGTATTTTCTCTGATATGGTTGAAAAATGCATGGAAGTCTTTATGGATGATTTGACTGTTTTTGGTAATTCTTTTGATTTATGCCTACTTAACTTGAAATCTGTTTTGAGTAGATGTGAAGAAAAAGGACTTGTGCTAAATTGGGAGAAATGTCATTTCATGGTATCTTCAGGAATCGTTTTAGGGCACATTGTATCTGAAAGAGGGATAGAGGTTGACAAGGCAAAAATTGAATTAATCTCTAAATTACCTACACCTAAAATGGTAAAAGATGCCCGATCCTTTCTTGGACACGCTGGCTTTTATAGAAGGTTTATACAAAATTTTTCTGCCATATCTATACCATTGTGTAACCTTTTGCTAAAAGATGCAGAATTTACATGGACACAAGAGTGTGAGGAGGCATTCCGAACACTCATTGCCAAACTCACCACCGCTCCTATCATGCAATCACCAGATTGGAACCTCCCATTTGAAATTATGTATGATGCAAGTAATTATGTTGTAGGAGCAGTTCTTGGGCAACGGAGGGAGGGAAAACCCTTTGTTGTTTATTATGCTAGTAGGACTTTGAATGATGCTCAAATGAATTACACTACTACTGAAAAAGAACTATTAGCTGTTATTTTTGCCTTAGATAAATTTCGTTCTTATTTGATTGGTTCACCTATTGTTATTTTTACTGACCACGCAGCCCTTAAGTACCTTCTTTCTAAGAAGGATACTAAAGCCCGTTTAATTAGGTGGATTCTTCTTTTGCAGAAATTTGATATAACCATCAAAGATAAGAAAGGCGTTGAAAATGTTGTTGCTGATCATCTATCCTGCCTTGAGTTCACTGACTCTACTGATTTGCCACCCATTCGAGACGATTTTCCAGATGAACATCTTTTTGCTATAAGCCAAATACCTTGGTATGCACATATCGTAAATTATTTGGTTTGTAGTGAACTTCCATCTGACTGGAGTGCACAAGATAAGCGTAAGTTCTTGGTTGAGGTACGTAACTTTTATTGGGATGATCCATATCTTTTCAAATACTGTCCTGACCAAATCATGAGACGTTGCATTCCTGAAAGTGAAGTTTCTAGTGTTTTAAATTTTTGCCATAGTGCTACTTGCGGTGGCCATTTTTCTATGAAGAAGACAGCTGTGAAAATTTTACAGTGTAGTCTTTATTAGCCCACTTTGTTCAAAGACACTAATAATTTTTGTCGTTCCTGTGAAAGATGTCAAAAGTTAGGTGCTTTATCTCGAAGAAATATAATGCCTCTTAACCCTATTCTTGTTATCGAGATATTTGACTGTTGGGGTATCGATTTTATGGGTCCTTTTCCTTCATCTTTTGGCTATCTTTACATCCTTTTAGCTGTTGACTATGTATTAAAATGGGTGGAGGCTGTAGCTTATCGTACTAATAATAATACAATTGTGGTAAAATTCTTAAAAGAAAATGTGTTATCTAGGTACGGTACGCCACGTGTCATCATTAGTGACCAAGGAACACATTTTTGTAATCGTTCTTTTGAAGCTTTGATGCGCAGGTATGGTGTTCTTCACAAAGTTTCCACTGCATACCATCCACAGACAAATGGACAAGCCGAGCTAGCAAATAGAGAGGTTAAACAGATTTTGGAAAAAACGGTTAACCCGAATCGCAAAGATTGGTCTCTACACCTTTCTAATGCATTATAGGCATATCGTACTGCATACAAAACCATCTTAGGAATGTCCCCATACCGGCTTGTTTATGGGAAAGCTTGCCATTTACCTGTTGAGCTAGAACATAAAGCTTATTGGGCTGTCAAAGCCCTTAACTTTGATTTGAATGCTGCAGGTCTCCAGAGAAAGTTACAATTGTCAGAAATAGAAGAGCTACGAAATGACGCATATGACAACTCCAGAATTTACAAAGCTAAAATAAAAGTAGCTCATGATAAACAGATCTCAAGGAAACACTTTGAGCCAAATCAACGGGTCTATCTTTATGATTCTCGATTGCATTTACACCCTGGAAAGTTGAGATCTCGATGGACTGGTCCATTTATGGTAAGACATGTTTTTCCTAATGGTGCTATTGAAATAGAAGACCCCACTGATGGACGGACTTTCAAAGTGAATGGACAGCGACTAAAAAGCTACGTGAAAAAGGTAAACGACTCTATGTACCTAGGCGAGATCCCTCTTGTGGATCCTGTCTATCGTGATTGATCAGGTTCAATCTATCTGTACCATATTTTATATTTTGTCTATATTTTATCTTTTGACTTTCTATTTTTGCTTTTATTTTCTTGCACATTTTATTTTACTTTATTTTCTTCTTTTTATTTTTTCTTCAGTGTGATTTTATTTCCCGGTCAAGTGGCAGATACGGTACTCCGTGACTATTAAAGTCGGTTTCTCAGTTCCCTAAAAACTGTCCCTCAAACTGTGCATTCATCTATTTTCTTTCTTTCAAAATGGATTGCATTCTTGCCAACCTTAAAAAACATTTTCCTTCATTTCCTCAAAATGCTCTACTTAAGATTTACAAAGCACGGTGTGAAAGACTAAGGCTATTGATGTTGGGTAATATCCCTGTGGACCTTCGTTGGTTAATTGAAGCCAAGGTTCGGCTGTCTGGTGAGTTTGAAAATGATTTTGTTTCTCATATGCCTGGTCTTGGAAGAAGTTCCTATGCCAAAAGGCGACGAGCAAAAAGGTTATAAGTCTGTCATAAATATGCTCGATGGAATTGTAATCGGAGTTGTCGTTCTTTAGGATTCGTATCTAGAAATCGAGAAGACAAAATTCAGTTCATTAAGGATGGACTGAGTAAGGAGTCTTTGGATGATATCCTATTGACTCTTGAGGTGCATCCCTGTGGGCTCGTGCAACGTGAACTTCTCGATTTATGGAACAAATTCAAAAATGAACATCAATGGTATAGTCTCGGGAATCTGACTCTAAAAGACCCTATTTGCCAATTTATAAGAAAATTGGATGGGAAGCCTATCCCTGACCCATAGAGGGCGTTTAAACCGTTACTGGACGTAAAACCAGAGGAAGATGTGAGCCACAATCACAACTACTTGTAAATACATGTGTTTTAATTTCAAACTTTTTTTTATGAATAGTAGGGCTACTCATGTAGATGTCTTAAATTCAAATCTTTTTATTCAATAATGCATATGGGTCATTATGTTTAAATTTTTGTGTTTTATTTTTAACTCTCTTTTGACAAACTGTCGGGTTACCATAATTATTGTTATCATTTGGCACTCTATAAATACAGTACCTCATTTTCTTCATTTTCATATATTGAGATAAAGGTGAGAGTAGATATGGAGGAAACTCAAGTTCGACAATTTCGAAATATATGTGTATTTTGTGGATCTAGACCTGGGGAGAGTAAAGTGTTCATAGAAGCAGCAAACAGTCTAGGAAAAACATTAGCTGCAAGAAATATTCATTTGATTTATAGAGGAGGTAGCCTTGGGTTAATTGGGTGTGTGTCAACAGTTGCACATTTAGGAGCAAGTCAAGTTTTAGGTATTATTCATACAGCTTTGGCCGTGGGAAACCTGACCGGAAAAACAATAGGAGAAGAATTACAAGTCTCATCCATGCATGAACGTATAGCCAGAATGCTTTGCAATGCAGACGCTTTTATTGCTTTACCAGGTGGTTTTGGTACCTTGGAAGAAATTTTTCAAATTGTCTCTTGGGCCCAACTGAATATCCATCGAAAACCCATAGGTTTGTTGAATGTTAATAACTATTTTGATTGCTTACTTTGTTTTCTTGATCAAGCTGTGGAACAGAATTTTATTTCACATTCGGCGCGACAGATCCTGGTTTCTGCTACTGAGGCGGATGAATTGATTAACAAATTACAGGCAGTTACCTACAAACCTGACCCAGCAATAACTCGGATCGATTGGTCAGTGGGCCTTAACAAGGGAAAATTGGATCTGACACTTCGTTTGTAAATTTTTTTTTATTTATTTATTTATCAGTACTATCATTTTAGTTTATATTTGCTTAAGTGTCTCTCAGGTTTGTTTCTTTCAAATAACAGGCGTTTTAGGTAATGTCTCCTATACTTTATCTCTTTCTATTTAAACATTGAGGACAATGTTTCATCTGGTTTGGGGGGAGGATAGTAGACATACGTTGCATTTTACAAAAAAAAAAAAAATTGTGGTCTGACATTTGATTAAAATGGCAGAGTAAAGAGTTCATTCTTGAACTCTTGAGACGCATTCTAGGTCAAATTAGAATGGCAGAGTAAGGAGTTTTAGTACTAATTTTTGAAATACATTTTAACTAACTTTTTGTTATTTTGTTTTATATTTCATGCATTGTCGTTTACTGCTTGTAGTCTTGGTAATTCTTGTATAAAGGAATTTGCTTTTCTGCCTAAGTATGATTTCAGAATTGTTTAGGTTGAGTCACTGTTTCTATCTAGGTTACTAAAGAATGACTTTCAAAATATTTTTGAGCACAATGCTAAGCCTTGTGGTAAGATGGATGATTCAATTTATATAGCCAAGAGAATTCCCATGTTTAAGTATATATTTTTCTAATCTCACATATCTTTTGTGAGTAAGTGGAAAGGTTGAGAAAACAGCTTATGAACCTTCATTGATCCTTTGAATTGGTTAATTTTTATTTAGAATGATATTATTTGAATTAAGGGATAAGTTGGTTACATTTGTGCATAATATAATTTGGTGAGAAACTTTTGTAATGCTTCCTTGTATTCTTCAAAAATACAAAAAAAAAAAAAAAACCCAAAAATACCAAAAACAAGAAAAAAAAGAAGCAATTCAGTTTAATAAAGTCTTCATTCAATTTTAGAAGACAAATATCTTGTAAAATAGTTTTCTCACCAAGTTATAATTGTATTATTCTCACAAGCCAATTAAAGTTCTAAAGTTGGCGTATGATATGAATAATTAATTTTTAAACAAATAATTTTCCTATCTTCGGATCAATGTTAGTTTATATGTCTGTCCTTAAAATTGACTTTTTCTTGAGTGCTTAACTGTTTTTCAACTCCATACGAGAAGTCCTAACCTTTTAAACAGTCATACACCTGTGAGGATATGGAGTTGAGGCTTTTACTTGGAGAAATTCTCAAGGCTATATCTATTGTGGTTTGTGGTTAGATGGTTATGGCTTAGTTCACACACACACAAATTATGGAAGTTGTAATTGAAAAAACCATGATAGCAACAGTGATCTCGAACTGACGTTTTGATTGAAATGCTTAGGTAGTTTTGCATATTCTATTTACGCTTGAATTGCTAGAGACTAGCAATAAGCTGGTTGGGGGCTGTGATGAACACATGAAAATGCATGTTGTTAAGAGATTCAATCACCATTTAATGTCACTAATTTTAGTATTTTCTGTATTTTTAGCTTGAAATAAAGTGTTCTCCTTAAATTGTGATTAATGAATGTTATTTGGACAGGTTTAGGTAAACTGGACATAACTCTCAATGTAGAAATCGAAATGAAGAAATTCTTGAACCTGGTACAACATGACTCAATCTTACACAAATTTGAAGAATAGTGGAAAAGCCAAATCCAACATGTTATGGGCCAAAAATTGAGATACAACAGAATCAGACTACAACTCTTACCCAGCTTGACCCAACTCACGTATTTGGACCGTATCTCACAAAATACGTACTCAATTGATATAATTCTTAAAGCTGTGAATTGTGGACTTAACTATCAACAACTCGTATGTTTATGGTAAAGTCCAAATCAGCCGTTATCATAGACCAAATCGCATTGCAAGTGGGTAAAATGGTTGTTGGCTGAATTCTGATGTATCTTTAGAATTTTGCTCATATCTCATTGGATACTCATCCAATTTGCATGAAATCAGTGCCTATGGAAAGAAGAGTCAACATTCTACAACTTTCATGTCGGCTACAGAAGCTGAATTGATCATTTACATTATTAAAAATGTGCTGCAAGTAGATACACAAGTTATTGGCTTAAAATTATTGAAGATTGATGTCATCCATGACATATGTCCATTCATTGGCTATATAAGGAGACCCTTAGGACATTTTTAATAGATAATTCTCTCTTCTTTTATTCTCATTAACATGTATTGTAATTTAGGCTAGAGTTCCTAGCAAGGCTAAGAGATGAACTTTTATGTGTAGTAAATCTACTTCCATGCTTTGATTCGGTATCAAGAGCTATAAATGTTGTAAGTTTGGTTTTGATTAAACTCTTATCTATTTTATTTTCTATAATCCAGAGGTTATAATTCTCATGTCTCATATATGTTCAGTCATGCTTTTCTTATGTGATTCATGTTGATTTATAATTGTTACTGGTTATATTGTTTTATATGTTAATATTTTATTGCAGTATTGTCAATTTGATATATTGTCGATCTTAGATAACATGTAAGGGTAATAAATGTTTGATATTCAAGTTAATCTTTTACTGCAATATTGTCAAAATGATATATTGTCGATCTTAGATAACTTGTATAAATAACATGATGTATGTTAATGCTTGCAAAGAGTTTAACTAAATCAAATACATGTGTTATCAAATGTGCTATATATTACATACCTTCCGATTGATTGTTGGGATGTGAAACTTTCAATTGAGTTATAAATATCGAATCAAAGTATAGAGTAGATTTATAAAGCATAATTGTGATTCTTAAAGCCTTGCTTAAATCATCATAAGACATTTTTCTCAATTCATAGACAATTCTATCTCATCCATTTAAATCAATTAACCCTTTGCTACTGCATTAATATTTTACTTCACCAACCTATTTTGTCAAGAGCTTCCTCGTGGGATCGACACCTCAATCTATACTGCAATAGCCGCGTTATATTTTGAGCGTAAACAGCAAGCAGAGCAAACTTGTTATGTGAAGATCTTTTAAATGTAGATTGGCATGTTGTTCTTAAAATAACTGATAGAGATTTATTTGATATGTATACAAGAGATTCTTCTTATAGGCCATCAATAGTACCTCAGGTTGAACTCTATGCCGAACAACAATTGAAAGAAAGCTTGTATGTGAGAGATGAGGATATTGGTTGAGTTAGGCAAGGAGTTGATGGGACATTAGTAGATGAAAATGTTATTGATAACGATGAAAATGATGTCATGGAAAATGTTGAATGATCTTTCTTTTTAGATTTTTTTTTTTAGTAAGTTGTAATAGATTGTATTTGAGGGGTAAGGCTAATTACGTCCCCCATGTCTAGGTGTCATTATATGTTTTTTGATAATGAATATTTTTCTTATATATTTTAGTAGTTACATTGTTCTTTTTTTATTAATAATCAACTTCATTGATATATTAATTTTTTATGAATTTTTTCTAACAATACATTTGGATATCTAATTGCAACTAGTTATGGTACCGAAAAAAGAAAAAGGTCCATCTATGAATGTCTTACTTTTACAGTAGGCGAAGTCACAGCGATAGGCATCTATGTCTTCTTGTTCTTTTACACAAAATGATGATGAAGGTATAATAATTAATTTTAACTTTTAGTATTTGAAAAATCACATTAATATGAACTTTTTTAAGACCAAGTGAATTAATACATCGTGGTCCAGCTCTAGGTGTTAATGATTGGGGCATAGGAAATATTATGTATCTAGAGTTTAATTCAGCGTGGCAGGTAATTGGTTCAAATTCTAATAAGTTCAAATCCCAACTTGGGACCATAACACGAAATGGATTAAAAGCGTCTTTGACATATATTGAGTGGACTGACATGCCAGATGATGTCTTAAAAAATATTTGGAGAGAGGTGAAGGCAAAAAAATACTACTATAACATATAATTAGTTTAGGCTCATGTTTTATAATATAATTAGGTTCATATTATGTTGTAGGCAAACATAAATACTCCAAATGCTTATAGACACCATTGCTTAAGAAATGTGGGAAGGCTTTAGAAAGATTGGAAGTATCGATTAAAAAGGAAGTCTTATGATGATAAGATAAATGCTGAACAACATACATCCATTTCTTCTAGAGTTATTGAAGAGCAATGGAAGACACTTGTAGCTTATCGAGGCAATGAGGAAGTTAAGGTATAACTTAACTAAACTTAAGTTAATGTTATAAGTTATAATTAGTATAAAATAATATTTTGCATGATTGTTTCGTATTGTAGGCCATTGCTAAGAAGAATAAAAAATCATATACAAGTGTCTTCACTTCCTAAAATAAGTTAAACTTCATTTGTTAATAAGAGAGAACAAGTTAGTTATATTTTTATAAGTTTAATGATTGTTTAGGTAAGGAGTTTTATTAAATTGATCATTGCTTAAACATGGGCTTATTAGTTGTTTCAAATTGGTTTGTTAGTGAATGAGGGGTTTAATAATGTTGACATTTATTGTTGTATCAAATGTAATGTTAATTGTTGTGTGTATGTGTTTACGATATTTTAGATGAAGAAAAAAGAAAAAAAAAAGACAGATCGTATGAGTGTATTTATTGAGACTCGATCCAAATTTGATGGTAGTATAGCTGATTCAGATAGTGTAGAATTAATTATAAGTTATATAAATTTACAATAGTCATATATTTAAGAAATTGTTAAACTTTTATATGAACGTTTGTTTCAGTTGCCTCGTGATGAACAAACAAAAACTACAAGAGACCAAATATTTATTGATTTGATGGGACGCGATAGTCATAGATATGCCAAAACTTATGGGTATAGTCTATCACCATCAGATATTGCACAATAAAGTTCAAGGCAAAACAATGAATAGGTAAAAGCAGAGTTAGATTGTTTAAAATTCAGTTATAATGATCTTCAAGGTAGATAACTATAAAATCAATGTGATGAGATGTATACAATGATGCAACGATTTTTTGATAGTCATGAGTTTCAGCTGTCTATTAATGATTAGGTATGAATGTTTAATTTAATATTAAATTTTTACTTGTAAAATCATTTCTAAAATACGAATATTTTATTTGTAGA
The DNA here is from genome assembly GCA_946807835.1 of Ailanthus altissimus. Lineage (NCBI taxonomy): Eukaryota > Viridiplantae > Streptophyta > Magnoliopsida > Sapindales > Simaroubaceae > Ailanthus > Ailanthus altissimus. Next base: position 3,020,964 of record OX327709.1, read on the forward strand.
TTCAAGATGCTTTTAGTACGCACCAACATCATACAAAAACTGGATAGAAGTTAAAAATTTTAGAATTGTTATTAACATATTTTGAATGTTATTAATACATTTTAGATAGTAATATTTGGATGTTATTAATACATTTTGGATGGTTATATTTAGATGTTATTAATATATTTTGGACGGTCCTATTTTGATATTATTAATATATTTTGGATGTTATTAATATGTTTTGGATAGTATTGTATATATTTATTTAAAAAATTAAATTTAAAAAAATATGATAAGACTTTTTATTATTGTAATATATTTATTTAAAAACTAAAAATTTAAAAACAGAAATTCAAAAAGAGATAGATTTTTTTGCCACAGCTAATTAGCCGTCGCAAAAGACTCTTTTGTAACGGCTAAAAAGCTGTCGCAAAATTTTACGACGGTCACGTATGCGATAACTTTTTATAATCCCTAAAGGTCTTTTTTATTGTAATGTAATTTACAAGGGGTAGCTTTTGTATGCAACTTCTACATAATTTGAAAAAACATTGAAATTTTTCATCATACAACTACTTCTATTTTAATTTATTATTAATCTAATATCTTAATTAAATTCTCACTATTTAATTTTTATAACAAAAATTATGATAATCTGTGCTAGCATATATAGAATTAAGATTGAGTGTTTGCCAAGCTTAATCCCTAAAAATATAAACTAATCTCTTTACATGCTTAAAACAGCTGATATATATAGAGCTAAGATGGGTGTTTATCAAACTTAACCCCTAACACTAAAAATAAATCCCTTTACATGCTTAAATCATCATTCATTCATCTTTTATTAATCTTAAACACTTTTGAATGTCTTTGATTATTTTCAATAATCACATTACCCAAAAAATACTGATTAAAGCGTTAAAAAAATTATAAAAGATGATTTTCCTTTTAACTCTAAATATGGCTGCGTTAGGGTATTCCTCCTTTATAAAATAGGTTCTTCTACTATACAATGGATGTGAAAATAGAACCATCAAGTATTCTATAATATTTCCTTATTGAAGTATTTTATTTAAGAATTCATTTAAAATTTTTAATTGATGTGTTTATTTAATATTTCACAAAGTTTCAAAAATGTAGTTACAATATGACAAACTTAAGTTAAAAAACAAATAATTGAACTTAGCAGTAAATAATATCTATTGAGGTCATGCTTAAGTTATTTTAATTTTATGTGCAAGATCTTGAATGTTTGCACCCAAAAGGAATGGAGTTCACTTCAAAGATATTAGGCTAAAGAGAGCAGAAACTACTTTTAGATTTGGGAAAAATCTATTAAAAGGTACTTGTAAAGACTTGAGCCCCATACTTTCTAAACGGGAACAAACTATTAAGTATGGGTCTGACCATTCCACTAACGTCCTATTGACAACTTGAGAATTTACCGTAAGACTTGAATTAGTTTTCAATAAATTATATTTTTTTAAACGAAAATAAAATGTTTTTGAAGGATATAATTAGTAATTTTTAAAATATTAAATAATTATATTTTTTTAAAATGAAAATAAAATGTTTTTAAAGGATATAATTAGTAATTTTTAAAATATTAAAAATTATATAAGTAATTTAACAAAAATACATAAGTTAAACGGCCAATGATCTTTAGTGGTAGCTTACATTCGTTTCCGCAAGTGAAAGAAAGGATTCAAACTCCATGGTCAAACATATCTTCCCATTATATTGAAAGTAGATTGCAATCTTTATGAGTTATAGACTAAACTTCTTATCAGAAAAAATGTTTAACTTTGTTTAAATTTTATTTCTATTTGGTCTTCCTATTTTTTTAATCTAATTTCATGCAGCATTTCGATCAGAGATTTCCGCATTAAAAATATAAAAACTTATTACGGTAGCTTTTACCTAGTTATTCGATTCCAAAATTTTCCATGATTAAGTTAAGAAAAAAAAATTAGAAATGCAAAGTTGAAGAATGGTAGTGTCTACGCATTGAAGAATGAAGGTATAGAACCAAAATGTGTTTTGTTGGAAACCCTAATTTCTGATGTGCATTTACCCTTTTTCTTTTTTAATCGTAGATATTGTAATGAAAAGTCAAAGGACAGGGACCTCCTTATAAATTGATAGAACTACCCTTTTTCTTTTTAATCGTAAATATTGTTATGACACCTCTTTTTTTTTATATAAATTTTAATAAAAAATTTTAATCATTAAATTGCTTTTTATTTAATAGCTTAAATTAAAGTTGATGTGTCATTATTATATTTTTTTAAAATTACTTAACTACTAATAGACCCACTATAACTACAATAATATTATTTTATCTGTCATCTTTTAATTTTTTTCTATTTTATTTTTTTCTCTCATATTAATACTTTCCTCCTTATAAATATCATATTTATTTATTTTCTCTTTTTTTGTTATTTTTTTAAATGTTTTGATTTTTTTTATTAATATCATTCCTTCATACTTTTTATATATACTTTAATTGATTTCTAAATTTAGTACATGTTATTTTTATGATGAAAGCCAAAAATCTCTTTAAAAGTTTAACTTGAAAAGCTTTATTTTTCATCATAAATCACCTCTTTATTTTTTTATTATCCTAAAAAGTATAGTTGCATAAGAACCTCTTTCTTCCTGAGAATGAAATGGGAAAATTTCTATGGGAAAATAAAGATTCTACCATTTAATTATTTTTTAAGTTGTTTGAAATTATACAAATTAATTCTTAGAGCATGCTTTTACTCTTAATATGTGAAACAGATTTGGTTTACTTTATTTGAATACAGAAACGACAATTCTTTATTTGCACTTTTCATAGTTGGCTTATAACTATATTTTTGTACATCTATTTGTTTGTCTATATCAAACAACCATGTCTTCAATTTGCATTACTTACATCATTAAGGTCATCACTTTATTACTCTTTCTTAAATGTATTTGTGGTCTTCTGGCCCATAAATGAAGGACATGAGGAAAATGAAGCCTGTCGAACCTCAGTTATTCCTACACTTTTTGGACTTTCTTCCTTCAATGTTTATCTTGAGAAAATGAATAAATTGGAGTGTTTTCTTTCTTTCTCATTTCACCCTTTTGCTATTGTAAGTGTGTTGTAGCAAAAGATAGCAGCCCAGAAAGAAAAGCAATATCTATATAAAATTTTAACGAGCAAAACAATGCTAATTTTGGCGACATTGCAGCCTTTTATTCAAAATTCAGTTCACTTGTATATATCCTCCGTGGGGTTACTTTTCAAAGGAAAATTAAGGATGGATTTCCAAAGAAAAATTAAGGATGGATAAGGAAGAGGTTATTATGCAACCTTATTTTGTTTTTTGAGTAATAAAAAAATAAAGAGAAGGTTTATGATGAAGAATAAAGCTTTTTAAGCTAATTGTTTAAAGAGGTTTTTTATTTTTACCATAAAAATAACATGTACTAAATTTACAAAATAATTAAAAAAATAAAAAGTATGAAAGAAGGATATTAAAAAGAAAGAATCAAACACATTTAAAAAAAATAACAAGAAAAGAGAGAAAATAAATAAATATGATATTTGTAGAGAGGAAAGTATTAATATGAAAGAAAAAAAATGAATTGAATGAGATAAAAAAGAAAAATAAAAGAGGAGAGAAAAAATAATATTATAATTATAGTAGGGTTTATTAATACTTAAATAATTTTTAAAAAGTACAACAACAACATATCAACTTTAATTTTAGTCATTGAATAAAAAATAATCTAATGATTAAAAATTTGTGTAAAATATTATATGAAAAAAAAGTGGTATCATGGAACTTCCCCATATATATAATGCAAATTAGAGTAAATTAGCATAAATAAGTTTGTTATTTGTAACTCATACATGCATCTTATTAATAATATATCAATTATATTTCTTTTTAATATTTATTCTTATTGTGAATTTAATGTTTCTCACTTTATGAGACTTATATTTTCTTATAGATTCACTATGTACACTAAAATGGCATCTAGTCATTATTATAAAAATGGGTTTCACTGATACCAATTTGGTGTCAGTGAATAGTTTTACTAATAAAATATTATAGTGTAAGTGTTACTAGTGTCAGAAATTTTGATGTTTTATAAAAATATCAGTGATTTTTTTATACTATAGTATTAGCAGATCATTGACATTGTAGTATTAGAAGATTATTGATATCATGATATTAAAAGATCACTAACACAATAGAACTAGCAAATTCCTGACACTAGGTATTAGAAGTTTTTTGATACTATAATACTAAAAATAAATTTATGGTATTTTATTCAATTTAAAATTATTTTATGGAATATTTAAAACCTGTATTGAACGTAAATTTTATACACTTCAATAATCAATAATTGTCCATTAAAAATAAATATCACAATTCAATATTTTTATATAACTAAAAATATAATGTCTAAGATCTTTTTAATAATAAAAAAAGAAATATGCTTGAATGAATAAAACACTGAACATGTTTGAGTAACCCTAGTAAGAAAACTACTATCATCTTACTAAAAGTAATCTTAAAGATTATCTTCTTTTGTGTTAGTATTTTAGTTCTTATAACTTGTTTAAAAAATATAATAAAAGCACATCAAACATCATGATTAATAAATTACATAAAGAATACAAGAAATTTAACACGGTTCATCCTAATTTTGGCTATATATACGGATGAAAAAATAATCCACTATAATCTTATAAAATAAATACAAGAGTACTCTAAGTATTTTTCATGTAACTCTCAGATAGTTTCTCTCTCTCATAGTTTTTTAATTGATCATTTAGTCTCTTTATATGGTGAGTAATATTTAATTCATTATTTGAACTTAATCCTTATACAACTTAGACTCTACATTTAATAAAGTAAATCCTACAAGAAAACTACTAATTTGAAAATCTCCTAATTCTATTCAAATAAGGTAATTTAGGTCTTTCTTAAATATGTTTGATTTAATTCAACATTATCTCTCCTAAATCAAACTTTAAACTATAGTTTTTCACACGGCAGAAATTGTATTTATTGGAAACATAAATATATGGATTTGATGCTTCAAAAAATAAGAATAAAGATTAAGAACATACCTTAAATTAGTTTTCTTTTCACCAAAGAATTTTAAATCAAGCCTCTTATATCATAGTAAAAGGAAGAGTGGGCTTTCAATTTTTTTTTTAAAGAAAAAATATGTATTCTGATAGAGTATTTTTATGTGTATTAAGCATGAGTTAGTTTCTTACCGTAATGTTCTCCTTTTATAATGAATTGAAAATAGTAAACTATTATTATTTAAATTAAATAATTTAATTAATAATATTTATTAATTAAAATATATCTATAAAAAAGAGACTTAATATATGTGAATCACATAGACTTCTATTCTTTGTGGTTAACATATAGTACCCAACAATTGGGCATTATAAGACTTCTAAAATAAATAGGCTAATAGTCTTTTAATTAAAGAAAAATATTAAAAATAAAATAAAACTTTTTGATAATTTTAAAAATTATCATTAAGATTTTATCCTTTTAATTTCTTAAATTAACTATATTAATTTATATTTGGATAAGATATTATCTCTAAAATTAATTAATTCTTAATTAATCAATTTTATCCAAATATAAAACATACTTATTTTGAAAACTATTTTGGGATACAAATAATTTATGTAATAACACAATCCCTTTTTAATTATTCATTATAATAACTAAAGATGTGATATTGGAGACCCGTTGACCAATAATTTTAAGTTCTAATAAATTTGGGATATTTAATTAAACTCTTTAATTAATTAATTCAATTTATTAATTTCAATATTATTTCACTAAAAACCTAGATTTGTACATCCAGTTGCCATATAAAGTAAAGCTCAATTATTGGCCTACAAAAACAAAATTGCATTGGAGTATTAACTATAGAGCTAAACAGATTTCCAAAAAAAGATTAATTTTATATGCCACGTCATTTGCACCTTTAAAATTGAATCATAGAATCATCTAAACTTATTTAAATCAATACAACTATATCACTTTATTCAGTTGAATTTCTCATTTCATTCAACGAAATAAAAAAAGAAAAAAAATTAATATAATCAAAACACTACTTTCCTTCCTTCCTTCCACTCAGCAAGCTCACCGGCCAAACTAATAGTGAAAGTATAACTTGGTGTGCTTTTCATGTCGTCGACGGATCTTGCCCTATCGTTATCCGTATATCCAATTCGTTTTGAGTCTAGAGTAGACTTGTACCAAATCCCGTAGTTCATTGTGCCTTGTAGATATCTTAGAACTCACTTTGCTGCTACATAATAAACTTGGGACGATTCCTGCATGTATTTTGAGAGAAGACTAGTAGCATACACGATGTCTGGACAAGTTGCTATAAGATATAATAAGCTCCTGATCAAGCTTCTATAGAGCGATCCATCTTCCTTTTTATATTTTTCATTAGAGACTAAAGGCATAGCTATAACTTTGCATTCGAACATCTTGAATTTCTTCAATAAATTTTCTATATACTTTTTTTGGCATATAAAGATTCCTTTTTGTTCTTAGCTTATATCAATACCAAGAAAGTAATGCATTAACCCAAGATCAATCATCTCAAATGTCTTTATCATGTCTTCCTTGAATTCTTGTAGTATTTTGTCATTGTTTCCTATGTAGATGAGATCATCAACATATAAGGAGATAATAAGAGTGCTTGAGTCATCTTGGATCTTGATGTAGAGTGTTGGTTCACTTTTGCTCCTCTTAAAACTTGAATTGATGAAGTAGTTGTCTATACGACTGTACCATGCTCGAGGTGCTTGTTTCAATCCATATAAAGTATTTTTCAATTTTAGAACTTTTTCTTCATTGCCTTGTTTCATGAACCCTTGTGGCTTCTTTACATATACTTCTTATTTTAGTAAACCATTCAAGAATGTTGACTTTACATCGAGCTGATAAACCTTCTATTTGTTTTGAGCTGTATATACCACAAGTGCTTATTGTGTCTAGTCGTGCTACTAGAGTAAACGTTTCATTGTAGTCAATGCCTAGTTGTTGAGAGTAACCTTTTATTACAAGCCTTGCTTTGTATTTTTAGACTGAGCCTTTTCAATTGATCTTGGTCTTGTACACCCATTTAATGCCAATGATCTAATTGTCGTGAGGATTCTCCACACGTTTCCATGTTTAATTTTTTTTCAATTGTTTTAATCTCTTCTTTCATAGCTTTTGTGAGGTCCCCTCCCTAATGGCTTAAGTGGTACCAGATGTGCTCCCCAAGTATCTTAAAACCCCATATAGTCTTGGGTTTGAGCTTCGAGAAGATGAAAGAAATGAGGGGGGACTCCGATATTCCTTTAAGTGCATAGCCTAATACTAGAGTAGGGAGGAGACCCTATAATAGAACGGTGCATTTTTATTAAGGGGCCCCTCCTCTAATCTAACAGGGAGTACTACCACTCAAAGGAATATCATAGTCCTCCCCTCCTTTCTTTCGCCTTCCCGAAGCTCGAACCTAGGATCATATAGGGTTCTAAGATATTTGAGGAGCACTTCTAGTACCACTTGAGCCAATTGTTGTAAATATAAATATGCTAAGTAGTATATTTTGCTTTATGCATAGTAGTTATAGATTTATGTATTTTGTTGAAATGTTTTGAACAAATAAGAAGAGGTTTTGATATTATGGTGATTGTTCCACTTTTTATTAGTATGCCGGTTTGTGATTGAAATGAAATTGTTGAGTTGAGTTTGAATCTGGTTTTGAAAAGGACCAGAGGTCCTATTTGAAAGTTGAGAAGCTATTTGAAATAGAAGTGTAATTTTCTTTGCAGGCTTTGTATTGGATTTTCAGAAAAACAGGGAAAACTCTGTCATTTTTTTTAAAAAATTTAATAAGTTATTTTCACGTATATTCTAAAATTTTCTCAGTAATAACAAGAATTAAAAAGGGTTCACCTCGTAAAATTTCTCAACTTAAACAGTTAGATTCTAAGGAATGTTCATTAGGGTGCTTGGCAGGGCCGCTAGGATCTACAGTAGAGGATCTCGGGGTGGGGTCCTATTAGAGTGGTATCAGAGTCCAGTTTTTGAAGTTTTTAGTTAAAACGTTTATTTTTAGAATAAGATCCTTAAAATTGCATGCATTTTTTTCTAAGTTTATTAAATTAAATTCTATGTATTTGATAATTATTTGCATTATTAAATTCATAAAAAATATGCATCGTCGTGGGGCTCACGTATTAGGAGAGCAGCTGCCGAGGCTCGTGCGTCTGAACTGGAGCATGGAAATTAATCGGTAAATGTTCCCACGCCTCAGATCCCTTCTGAGTCATCTCAGCCTACCGAGTCAAAGGGTGGAAACATAAATGTAGCTCAGATGGCCCAGATACTAGCGGTAGCAAGAAATTAAGCACACTAAGAAATTGAACGCTAAACCCTATGATGGTACATGAGACCCTGAGAAAGCCCTATCCTGGTTAGAGAATAATGAAGAAAATTTTTAGGTTATGGGATGCATTAAAGAATAGATGACATACTCCATATTTCTATTGAAGGAAGGGGCGAAAAACTGGTGGAAGGCCTTGTAGAGGAGGAATTTTGATGGGGTGTTTTGGACGCTTTTCAAAATGAAACTTTTGAATAAGTTCTACCCCAAAAGTTATAAAAATGTGAAGATAGAAAAGTTCTTCAAGATAGAACAAGGTTTTCTCTCCGTGGCAGAGTACGAAAAGAAGTTTTCAGAGCTCCTCCGTGCCATTCCCTTTATAACTGATAATGAAGAGCAGAAGGCTAACTGGTTTGTAGTGGGCCTCAATCATTGGATCAGAGCTTATGTGGTATCATAGCTCACAATCAGTACGGAGCATTGGTGAAAGCTACAACTCAAGTTGAAAGAAGCATGGTAGCCATCCCTAAATCGAAATAGTAGAGCCAGAAAAGGGCTGGACAGGTGGTTCTCGGGGAGGACCTAGTAAATCCTTAGGAACGGAGGAGAAATCAACATGGTCCAGCAGTTAAAAACTAAGCCAATGAGCTCAATCAAGTCAAGCATCTGTTAGGCAACCATTAGCTGGATCATGAAGTACTAAAGAGAATTGAAAAGATTTTTCGGTGTGTAACAAATATGGCAAGGCCCCATTCGCAGAATTGTAAAAATAGGACTACAGGTTGTTATAAGTGTGGTTAATAGGGCAATTATATAAGAGATTTTTTGAATGTTGGAGCTAGTAGTAAGCCAAAAGATAGACCACCAGCTCTAGGATAAACCAGTGGTGGCCGAGAATAGATTTGAGGTGGTTCCCAATTCAAAAGGCTAAGTGGTTCAGACTAACCTAGTAGGGGAATCGGTTGAGGTGGATCATCTAGAGGGCAACAAGGCAGAACTCATACCTAGGCTAGGATATTTGTAATGACCCAACAAGAGGTGGATGCGGCACTAAAAGTGGTGACAAGTACGATGTTCATTTTTTTTATTGAGATGCTTATGTGTTGATAGATCCTGGAGCTACCCATTCTTTTATTTTTATGGGATTTGTTGAAAATGCTAGTATAGTGCCACAGTTATTAGATTGTAGCGTGGCAGTGTATTTTTCTATTAAAGACTCTATTGTAGCAGAAAAAGTATATAGGGGCAGTAAAATTTGTATAGGGGGTCAACAATTTTTGGTGGACTTAATCGTACTGGCCATCAGTGAATTTGATGTGATTTTGGTGATGGATTGGTTGTCCCAATACCGGGCCAGGGTAGATTGCTTCTAGAAAGAAGCCAAATTGCGTAGTACATGGGAAATTGAAGTTATTTTCTATGGAGCATAAAAATTACTTTTCTACCAATATGGTGTCCGTTATGAGGGCAATGAAGATGCTTCAGAAGTCATGTCAAGGGTATTTAGTTTATGCTATAGAGGTAAGGGATGGTGGAATACAATTAGAGGATATATCGATTGTTAGAGAATTTTTGAATGTATTCCCAGATGATTTTTCGGGATTACCCTCAGATAGGGAAGTAGAGTTTCGAATAGAATTAGCCTTCGGAACAAAACCAATTTCTAAAACCCCCTACAAAATATCTCTTTCAGAATTGAAAGAATTAAAGGTTCAGACTGAAGAGTTAATGAATAAGGGTTTCATTAGGCCGAGTACGTCTCCTTGGAGAGCACCGGTCTTGTTTGTAAAGATGAAAGATGGAAGTATGAGATTATGCATTGACTATAGGAAACTGAATAAAGTAATAGTGCGTAATCAATATCCATTTTCGAGAATTGACGATCTATTTGATCAGCTACAGGGGGCCAGAGTATTTTTCAAGATAGATCTAAGGTCAAACTATCATCAATTGAAAATTCGAGGGGAAGATGTTCCCAAGATGGCCTTTAGGACACGATACGGGCACTATAAATTCTTGGTCATGCCTTTTGGGCTGACTAATGCCCCAGCTGTTTTTATGGATCTTATGAACAAAAATTTTCAGCCTTATTTAGATCAGTTTGTGATGGTATTTATTGATGATATACTAGTTTATTCAAACAGTGAGGAAGAGCACACAAAACATCTGAGGATTATTTTACAAACTCTAAGGAGCATCAACGATGCGCCAAACTCAATAAATGTTAATTTTGGCTAGACAAAATTACATTTTTAAAACATGTTGTCTCTATAGATAAGGTAACTGTAGATTCCTAGAAGATTGAAGCCATAGTGAATTGGAGACAACCCATGAATGTGATGGAGGTTCATAGTTTCTTAGGTTTGGCTAGATACTATAGGAAGTTCGTAGAGGGATTTTCAAAGATAGCCGCCTCTCTGACTAAGCTAACTCGTAAAGAAGAGAAGTTTGTATGGTCAAAGGCGTGTCAGCAAAGCTTTGATGAGTTGAAAAGAAGATTAACCTCAGCCCCAGTGCTTATGCTTCCATCAGGGAAGGATAGATTTATCATATATTGTGATGCTTCCAGGCAAGGTCTAGGTTGTGTATTGATGCAGAAAGAGAAGGTAATAACCTATGCTTCTTGACAATTAAAGAAGCATGAACAAAATTATCCCACATATGACTTAGAGCTGGCTGCAGTAGTTTTTACTCTAAGAATTTGAAGACATTATTTGTATGGAGTTCCCGGTAGGATTTTCATAGACCATAAGAGCCTGTAGTACTTGTTCACCTAGAAAGAACTGAATATGAGGCAGAGATGATGGCTAGAGCTTATCAAAGATTATGAGTGCACACTTGAGTACCATCCAGGAAAAGCTAATGTAATAGTAGATGCTCTCAGCAGAAAGCCTGTCAACTCAGTAGCTCACCTAAGGGTCGCATATCTATCAATGTTAATAGAATTGAGGTCTTTAGGGTATGAGATTGAAGTTGTTAGATTCAGGAGCACTATTGGCCACATTTCAAATTCGTCCGATATTGGTTGATCGAATCAGAGAATTATAGATTCAAGATCCACATGTAATTAAATTGAAGAGTGAAATTGAGTTTGGGCAGTGGAATGATTTTTCAGTGACCATGGATGGTGTAGTAACCTTGGGTCAGAGATTATGTATGCCAGATATGAATGAGTTAAAAAGGGAGATTATGGAAGAAGCTCATTCTTCTGCATATGCTATGCATTCGAGGAGCATAAAGATGTACCGTACCCTAAAGGAGCATTACTTATAGACAGGCATGAAGAAAGATATAACCGAATTTGTCTCTAGATGCTTGACTTGCCAACAAGTAAAGGCCGAACATCAGAAATTGGCAGGACTCTTATAATCTCTTTCGATCCCTGAGTGGAAATGGGAGGAGATAATAATGAATTTCGTGGTAGGACTTCTGTGTATCCAAAGAGGCAATGACGCGATATGGGCAATTATTGATAAATTGACAAAATATGCCCATTTCCTACCTATTAGAAGTAATTATTCCCTGGATAAATTGGCCCAGTTATATATAGATAAAGTGATACGACTTCATGGCACTCTAGTATCCATAGTATCGGATAGAGATCCAAGATTCACTTTTCGCTTTTGGCCTAGCTTACAAAAAGCTATAGGCACTAAATTAATTTTTAGTACAACCTTTCAGCCACAGACGGATGGCAGTCTGAGCTGACAATTCAGATACTCGAGGATATGCTTAGAGCATATGTTATGGAGTTTAAGTAGAGCTAGGATGCTCATCTGCCATTGATAGCGTTTGCTTACAATAATAGCTACCAGCCTAACGTCGGGATGGCACCATATGAAGCACAAAGGAAGTGCAGGACTCCAATGTGTTAGGATGAGGTCGATGAAAGGAAGCTTGTTAGCCCAAAAATTGTTCAAATCACTTCAGAAAAGATTCAAGTTATTAGGCATAGATTGAAAATAACAAATGATAGACAAAAACATTATGCGGATAATAGGAGAATAGAGTTAGAGTTCCAGGTTGGTGATCAAGTCTTTCTGAAGATATCGTCATGGAATGAAATACTAAGATTCGAGAAGCGAGGAAAGCTGAGTCCTAAAACATTGGGCCATATGAGATATTTGAAAGAGTTAGGGAGGTGGCATATCGTCTACGATTACCAGAAGATCTTGATAGAATCCATGATGTGTTTCATGTTTCCATGCTTCACAAGTACTTAGCAGATCCTTCATACATCCTAAGAGAATAGTCAGTAGAATTGAACGAGAACTTAACCTATGAAGAGAAGCCTATGCAAATTCTAGACCGGAAAGAGCAAGTGCTTCATAATAAAAGCATTCCCTTAGTAAAAGTGTTATAGATAAATCATGGAGTAGAAGAAGCTACGTGGGAACACGAAGATCAAATGTGAGTACAACATCCCCACTTTTTCCAAATAGGTATGGTTTTAATTTCAAGGACAAAATTTTTTAAAGAGGGGTAAAGTTATAATATCCGAATTCCAAACAAGTATAGTAGTATAGGTGTCTAGTTTTCGGTATAAAGTGATAAAGACACCATAGGGTTGCCCAAATTTCAACCCTATTAGTAATTTTTTTATGGTGTGCGTGAGAGGTATTAGACCTAAATTGGTAATTTCACATTCGATCGAAGCGTTGGTTAGTCATGGAATATTTTTGAAATTTTTCTCTATTGGCTTGGAAAATGAAATTTTAATTTAATACATGAATTTCAATTTAAGGGTTATGCATGGAATAAGCTTTTGTTAAGAAACACAATCCATATATTAGAAAATGGACTAATTAGAGACAAGTTGGTGGATTGCCAAGATGGAGGTTTAGTTAGTTCCTTTGACTATTCTAACTAAATAGTTAAAAATGAACCAATTAAATACTTTCATTTCTAACTAATGGCAATTTAATTTTTGGAGTTAGTTAAGGGACAATTTAGACTTTTGGAAGAGGACTATATAAAGAAGAAGTGTGTAGAAATTTGGCTAATGTAAAACAAAGACATCGAGAGCTAAAGAGAGGGAATTTTGGCCAAGTGAAGGGGAAGGTCTTAACAATAAAATCTCAAGGCTTTTCATGATTGTTCATGCATGATTAAGCCAAAATAAATCCAAATAGAAGTTCCTAAGATCAATTGAAGTTTTCACTAATGAAAATCAAAGAAAAAGAGGTAAGAAAAGCATTATGTAGTAATTGAGGTGTATGATTTTTCAACATTAATTCTATTAATGTCTTTGTGTGAATTCTATTAATTCTATTAATGTCTTTGTGTGAATTCTTGATTTAGATTGAGTTGAATTCAAGTATGGAACTTAAGGGAGACATCAAACTAAAGGAATTAGTAAGGTAAAAATTAGAGTTTGGTGTGATTTTATAGTAGAAACTTCAATTAGATATTTTTAGGGTGTTAGACTTAAATTGGATTAATTTGGATGTCATTGGAACAAGAAATTGAGAAAAGAGATATGTTGGGTGAGTAGGGTAAATTTTGGCCACTTTAGGAATTTTAGGGTTTGAGTTATATTTTGGTTCAATTGTTGTGTATAAATAATTCCTTGTATCAATTGGTTATATATGGTTGATGAAAAATAAAAAATGAAGAAAATATGACATAATTGTCCATTTTGGTAAGGTAAAGGGCAATTATGTTCAACTAAATTTATAGGGTGTTAAGCATTTTTTATGGCGTCGGATGGTGAATTAAATAAGATGGAATGACTTTGTAAATGAAAATCGAAAAGTAGTATCCATCTGGGCTTTGTAAGCCAACTAGGGTGCCTATTAGTTAAATGAAATTTTAGTGATTGTAAAGGTTCTAAATGTCATTTATGGCGTGTAGGTGAAGAAAATCGAGACCGATAAAGGAAGTAAAAGTCCGAAGAAGAATTGAGTTCGGAGCAATTGGTGAGTAAACATCTGTCATAGTTTATCTTTCGTTTAATATGTTTTCGCATATTGAAATTGTATGTTTTATATGCTTTTAATGTATAAACATAATTTACGATTTTGGTATACAGTTATAAATATGCATTTACATGTTCAGTTTAAGAAATAATTTTAAAACTATTAAATTAGTTTTAAAGACCATTGGTACCCTCGGATTTATAGTTGTGGTGATGGTTTAAGACCTGGCCGATATATCCCGTATGCATGGTCAAGTATTGGGGGGCATGTCACTAACTCCGAAAAGTTAGGTTGTCGAGTCATGTGAGTTGCCCTATGTGTACGGGGTATTGTCTTGCTATATATAGGTGATGTAGGATTCTGCTGTATAGCCAGTGAGATGTCTTGAGATGTCATAGTGGGTATTACTAGTTTAGATGTCCTATGACCTACTTACGTTGTGCGATGCTAGTTGAGTCGCTGTGTAAGTATAGAGCTTTAGGGTTACCATTGGTCCAATTTAGAAAGAAAATAGCCGAGTGAGGGCTTTAATAGTTTTCGAGCCACTGAATGCACATTACGTATTTTATATGTGTAAATGTTAGTTATTATGTTCTATAATTTTATAATCGTTTTAGAAGCATGTTTTATGCATTTTTCAAAATTTGTTATTTATGGAGTATTTTATTTTGTTTTATTGTATTTTTACTGGAAAATCTTAAATGCACTCACTAAGCTCCTTTAGCTCACCCGTTTTGTGTTTTATATTTTCTAAACCCCTCGAGGTGCAGGCCTCAGTGTGCAAGTTTATTGTATTTTTACTGAAAAATCTTAAATGCACTCACTGAGCTCCTTTAGCTTACCCGTTTTGTGTTTTATATTTTCTAAACCCCTCGAGGTGCAGGCCTCAGTGTGCAAGTTTATTGTATTTTTACTGGAAAATCTTAAATGCACTCACTGAGCTCCTTTAGCTCACCCGTTTTGTGTTTTATATTTTCTAAACCCCTCGAGGTGTAGGCCTCAGTGCGCAAGTTGCTAATTCTCCTACAACTTATAAGTGGGCCTAGTCTAACGATCATTTTGCAAATGTAAATGTGTTAAATAGTACCTTTTGCTTCTTCATAGTAGTTATAGACTTATGTATTGCATAGAAATGTTTCGAACAAACAAGAAGAAGTTTCTATATTATAGTAATCGTTTCACTTTTTATTAGTATGCCAGTTTTGTGATTGAAATAAAATTGTTGAGTTGAGTCTGGATTTGATTTTGAAAAGGATCGAAGGTCCTATTTGGAAGTTGAGAAGCTGTTTGAAATAAAAGTATAATTTTTTTTGCAAGCTTTGTATTGAATTTTCAGAAAAACAGAGGGAACTCTATCCTTTTTTAAAAATAATTTAATAAATTATTTTCACGTATATTCCATAATGTTTTTAGTAAGAGCAAGAATTAAAAAGGGGTTCCTCTCGCGAAATTTCTCAACTTAAACGGTTAGATTCTGAGGAACTTCTGTTACGGTACCCAGCAAGGCCACTGAGATCTATAGTAAAGGGTCTCGGGGTAAGTTCTGTTAGCTTTCCTCCATATTTCTTGTTTTGCTACTTCTTCAAAGCTTCATGGTTCTACAGTAAAGAAGTTACATGTCTCGTATATGTCTTTGAGTTCTTTAACTTTTCTTGGTGGTGTCTTAAGAGATGGTTTATCTTACCTTGTTAGTGATAATGGAGGCATTCTAGAAGCTCATGATTCTATCTCTTCACTTTTGTCTTCCTCTGTGATTGCCTTCCTGTTCTTTGTTGGTACTGCAATGCTTTTTTTCTTTATTGTCTCTTCATTCCAGTTTCATGAGGCCAACTCATCAAACTCAACATCTTTACTAAACATTAGTTTCTTAGTTTTCAAATTATATATTCGATAGCCTTTTTACTTGGCATTATACCTTAAGAATATTCCTTTGTCTTTTCTTTCAATTTGTGACTTTTTTATGCTGGAACATGGACATAGCACATACATTTAATTACTCTGAAGTGATGTGCTAAATTTTTTTGCTTACTCTATGCCTCTATAGGAGTCATGTTTTGTATAGCTTTTATTGAACATCTATTTAACAAGTATACTACTGTATACACTGCTTCTGCTCAGAATGAATTTGACAAGCCTTTTTCTTTTAGCATTGAACTTTCTATCTCTATTACTATTCTTTTTTTTCTTTCCAAGACTCTATTTTGTTATAGAGCATAACCTACTGTCAACTGGTGCTAAACTCCTACATTATCGCAAAACTAGTTAAATTCTCTAGAAGTGTACTCTTTTCCTTTGTCGCTTCTTAACTTCTTTAGACAATGGCCACTTTGTTGTTCAATAAAATTCTTGAACTTCTTGAAAACTTTAAGCACTTCTGATCTTCCACGAAGAAAATACACTCACGTCATTCTAATGTAGTTATCAATGAATAAGATAAAGTACCTACTACTTGTTCAAGTGATGGAGTATTCATAGGCTTATAGATGTTCGTATAAATAAGCTCTAATGGTGATTTAGCTCTATGAGATGTTCCTATTGGAAATGTTTGTCATCGTTGTTTGCCTTGATACATCACTGATCTCTTGTATGCTCAATATGTCTTTGATCATATTTTTCTGCTAAAGGATTTTCAGCCTGTGGAAGTTAAAGTGCCCAGACCTTTTATGCCATAGCCATGAGTCTTCAATTTCTACTTTCATGGTTGTAGAGATACTTTGCACTATAGAGAGAAGTTTCTATTTTGCATCTTCACTTTTTATTGTTTGGCTTTTATCTTTGCCATATATTGTGCAAGTATTTTCAGTGAAGTATAAAGAATATCCATTTTCAATGCTCATCAAGTTATGTTTTAAGCTTGGTATCAATAGTATATCATTAATATATTTAGTTCCTTTATTAGTCCAGATGGTAATCGTACCTTTTCCTGGGCTTCAACCAATATTCCATTATCCAGTCTGACTTTTAAATTTATTGATGTGTCTAACCCGAAAAATGCCCTCATCTCTTGTTATATGATTGCTACAAGTGTTGTCCATGTATTATGTGTCATTTTCTCTTCCATAGATGCTTAATAGACGTAAAATAACTCCTTTTTCTCATTTTCTTCAATGTAATTGGTTTGGTGATTTTTCTTTAATTGACAATTTTTCTCTAGATGCCCAAACTTTTTGCAATTATGGCATTTTGGCTTTCTGTAAAATCAATAATCTTTTTCTAGATTACTTATTTTTTACATGTCCACATGGTAGATAATTTTTCTTTTCTTGTGTTTTTCTTTGATTATCCCATTTCTATTTTTATTTTTTCTTATTGAGTTTTCTACATTATCCCCTCATTTATATTTTTGAGACCACAAATTCATTTTAGACTGAAAGACACTTTCAATTGATTTTTCATTTCTCTTACTCAGCCTTTTCTCCAACGCTTCTAAAAAGCCCAGTAGTCCTGCCACTATAAGAGTTTATAAGTCTTTTGAATCTTCAATGGCAGTGACTATTGAATCAAATTTTTCTATAATACTAATTAATATTTTCTTTACAATTTCATATCACTTATATTTTCTCTATTGGCTCTTAATTGATTTACTATTTCTTTCACTCTTGAATAATAATCTTGAGCGGTCTTAGAATCTTGTATTTTGAGATGTTTTTATAAATCTCTTCTTAAAGATTGGAGTTTAATAGTGCGTAACTTAGTATTGCCTTCAAACTTATCTTACAAACTATTCCATTCTTCCTTTGTTATAGTGGCTCTAGCAATTCTTGAAAAAAAATAGCATCATCCACCGCTTGCTGAATAATGAAGAGTGCTTCAACATCATTTTATGTTAGCTCCATTGATGTTTTCTTCTGCTTTTCAAATAAAGCAGATGTACTATCTAGAGTAAAAACCATATTAGTAACTATATCCCATAAGCCTTGGGACAAAAAATATGTCTTCATTTTAATGCTCCAAAAATCATAATTTTTTCCAAAAAATAATGATTGAATATGGTGTTTTGTTAGAGCCTCTACTAGCTATGATGAATCTTACACCTAATTATGGTTGAACTAGACTCTGATACCACAGATAGTAATTCTGGGGATATTTGTTGAGTGCGGTGTTTTGAGGTTTATGTGAGAAAATATATTTTCTGGGAGAATAGAAAAGATTTAAGTTGAAATGGCAATTTTATTGGAATATGAAAGAAGATTAAAAAACTATGATTCTATGAGGGCTTAGTTGTTATTCCACAACACATACTTCAACAAATGAGTTTGCTCCCTTTTTATAGTTGTAGGAATCAACTCAAGTGTACAATATACACCACAATTTTTACCAACAAACACACATCATACAATTTCACCTAACTCTAGATTTTTCTTTATTATTACAACTTTTTTCGTAACTTTCTAGACAATTGTAAATTTGTCTAGATATTTTATTTATTAAATAATTTGGGCCATTTTTCTAGAAAGGGTATTAATGTCAATAAATATAATAACTTTTCAATTTAAAATGTAAAAGTTGAATAAAAGAAAGCAGATAGTCATGACATTAAGTTTTCAAATAGAGACCCGATAAATCCCATTATAGAAGAACAACTATAACATACAAGGCTTTTTTACTTTCAAAGCTAATCGATAAGCATCAATTCAATGAATTGCTATTCCCTTCTAAGCGTTTTTCACAACAATGAGAATATGTATATAATGCCATTGTCTACTAACTATAATTTATGAGCAAACAACCAATGAACACAAGTATTTTATTATGTATGGCTTCTATTCAGCCTAATTCACTTAGTATCCACAACAATCTTTAAGCATGCTTTTAATAACAAAACAATATTAAATAAATAATTATACAAAGAAAATTATTGGCAAACAAAATCAATTTGGTATTGGATATCTCTAAAGTAGACACCAATACAAGTGAAACCTAATTTCAAATGCATAAATATATATATATATAAGAGGAAGTGCACTCTTGGAAGCCTATGTAAAGGCTGCCATTGTATAATTCTAATTCACAGTAAAATACACATATCTTTATATTTCTAACATAGTATCAGAGCTTTGGTTCTTTCACTCTCTTGTTGTTTAGTAGGAACTTGTTGGAATTTTTCAAAAACTCATCAGAAGTTCGCCGAAGTTTCACCAAAAAGTCATCGAAAGTTTTTCAAAGTTTGTTGTGATTGACACTGCCGAGACCAGGATGTTCAGACACTGTCAACTGGTTGAGCCCCACTAAAATCATGTTGATTTACAGTTGTACGCACCTCCACGTGCCAGTTAAACTTCTTTGCCGTTGTTTGTTCACCTTAGATTCCGACCAATTTCCAACAAGTGAATGTACACTGCCCAGACCATTGCATTCAAAATCAACCAGAGATGCCAACGGTAATAGAATCTTGTCAATTAGACACTGCACGCACCTTCATGTACCTCTGAACCAATCTGTCATCTGTCGCCTATCTACCTCAGATCTTGACCATTTTCTAGTGTGTGTTTTCTCACCACTAGAACTATTCAACTCCTAGTCGCCGAATTTATCAACCTACGGTGTCCCCTTTCCCAATTTGTGCTTTGATTTGTAATAAGAGTTTTTTTGCAAATTTATTGAAACTTTGAGGTTAGATTTTATTTTTTTAATAGTTAGAGGTAATTATACAATTTTTTAAAAAAAATTAGGGTTATTCTACAATCATCACATTTAAGGCCAATTTATAATTATTAAAAATTTTGGGGCTACTTTGTAATTATCAAGTAGTTTAGGGGTTAAAATTATATATTTTCTAGATCTATAGATAACTTATCAATGTTATTTTTCTGATGGTTCTGCTCTGCCTAAACCATGTCATCGTTGCCACTTAGTTGGACTATCTCAAGGTGCTATTTTTACAAGACCTGTCATTACTGCTTTATAGAATAATGCGAGTCTCTCTTTCAGCTTGGCTAGTAATCTCGAACACTCTGTCTACTACTCTTGAACTCTAGTAAACCTTTAATTTTTGTTTCCTTTAGTATTTCAAATAATTATTCTTGGTATTTTGACTCTACATGTTGTAATCACATGACTTTTAATTTTATAGTTTTCTTCTCTAAATCTCTTACTCCATATTTACCCACTATTCAAACTGCCAATAGTTCTCTCATGAAAGTTAATCACATTAGTCAAGTGTCTTACCCTAATCTCTTTGTATCTAAAAATTTCTTTATTACCAACTTTACATTAAATCTTTTATTTTTTAATCAACTACACAAACATGGTTTTAATGTCTTGTTTACTATTTTTGGTTGTTGTATGCAGGATTCGAAGTTGGGTTGGACACTTAGGATTAGACTTAAGGTTGAATGTTTGTATGAACTCATTTTATTAGATTTTCCTCTCTATGCACTTCATCTGTAGTATACATCTCTGCAAAAACCTTCATCAGTAGCATCTATCTCTTCAATATCTTCGTTATGACTTTTGCACTCTTGTTTGGGTTATGCGTCAATCAATCACATACAATCTCTGGTATCTAATGTTCACTTAGGTGTTGTCTTTGATAATAAAGATGTTGTATGACATGTCCTTTAGCCAAACAACTAACTTTACCTTTTTAATGGTAGTATTACTGTTTCTCTTGCTTTATTTGATCTTATACACTTTAATATATGGGGTCCTTTTCTTAAAGCCAATATGGGAGGATAAATATTTTGTTATTTTCATTGATAACTATTCTTATATACTTGGTTGTGTTGGAGATGGTGCTTATGTGCCATTCCAATATTGTATAACTATTAATTGTTTAATATTTATTCAATAAATATTCATCAACCAATCAAAAAGAATATGGTTAACACATGTTAAAGGGTGACAAGGCAAAAGCAAATGATTAGTCAATTTGTTCAATTTGATGGCCTCACTAAAATCAAATTAGTGGCAATTCATTGTTTAATGCCTTGCAATATTGACACCTCACGCTTAGTTGCTACTGTCACTCGTGGATGTTCATTACTTCAAATTGATGAAAAAAAATGTTTTCCTTAATAGTGAGTTCATTGAATAAGCATATATGAAGCCTCTTCTTGGTTATCCATATCCTCTAGATAAGGCTTGCAAACTACGCTGTGCTCTTTACAACCTTAAACAAGCTCTTTGCGCATGATTCTGCAAAGTTTAGTAGGACTATTCTTCAGCATAGTTTTCAATCTAGTCCTTTTGATAGCTCTTTTTGTCCATAAAACAACACGAGGTTATGTTCTACTTCTTCTCTATATTGATGACATGATTATCACAAGTGATGATCTTCTTGGTATTTCTACTTTTAAGGTCCTTATTCAGTAACATTTTGAAATGAAAGACCTTGGCACTCTCAGTTATTTTCTTAGGCTTGAATTATTGTCTAATTCTAATGGGTATTATCTCTCACAGGCTAAATATGTATTAGATCTACTTGTCAGAGCTGGCTTGATAGATAGTAAGAATACATCTGCTCCTCTAGAGCCTAATATTAAACTCTATTTTTCTGATGGCACTCTCCTCAGTGATACCACACTCTATCGTCAGTTAGTTAGTAGTTTGGTATTTCTCACAATTACTCACCTAGACATTGCCCAAGTTTTTCATATTGTTAGTTATTTTATGGCTGCTCCTCATACTTCTTATTATGCATTAGTTCTTTATATCCTACGTTATCTCAAAAGTACACTTTTTCATAGCCTCTATTTTTTGGCTCATTCTCCCCTCATGTTATGAGCTTATGCTAATGTTGATTAGGCAAGTGATCCTATAGACCGACATTCAAACTAAAAGGTTTTGTCTTTTCTTAGGTAATTCTCTTCTTTCATGAAAAATTAAGAAGTAGATAATTACTACTCGCTTTAATACTGAGGCTGAGTACTATACTCTTACTGATACCACTTAAAAGATTGTTTGGCTCCGTTGGCTTCTTAAAGATATAGGTATTTCACATACTAGAGATGTCCTTCTTTATTGATGATAATCAGAGTGCTATTCAAATTGCTTACAATGATGTTTTCCATGAGGGGACTAAGCACATTAAAACATATTTTCACTTTGTTCGGCAACATTTTTGTTAGGGAATGGTTACACTACACTTCATCTTTTATGAAGATCAACATACTGATATCTTCACCAAATCTCCCATTCATGGTCATTTTCAAACTCTAGTCTACAAACTTTAACTTGCTTCTACTTTACCATCTTGGGTTTAAGGGGATGAGAGGGGAGGTATTAATATAATATGGCATCTTTAATATGATTTTATGGTATCAATTATATTAATGATATAATATCCTTATAGTTTATAATATGTAATTATTTTCTTCCATTTATATTGTTATTTTTCTATTTTGTAATAAGCTAAAGCCTACATAAAGGCTCTCATTGTACAGTTATAATTCACACTGAAATATACATTTCTTTATATTTCTAACAGGTTATGTAGAGTGGTGGAATTTTCTCTCTTTTAAGCAAAAAAAAAAAGGAATAAAAAAAAGAAAACATGTTTGTCATAGTTGAGAATGATGCTTTTGATGAGACGAGAAAAAGCAACTAAAATGATATGTGAATATAATAATAATTGTAAGCTTCCTAATTCAAAATTTCTCTTAGTTAAAATTTTCATTCAAATGCCCTAATTTCCATCTGATGATAGAAGGGGTTTTCAAGTTGTAGCGAGCTATACTCCAACTATGAGTTGTCATTCTTCCCTTCTAGAGGCACAATTGCATTTTTTATTTGGGTATAATGTTCAATGATAAAATGTTGTAACCTGTCAAATGGTTCTTGTCCCTTCACTGTTTATTTACTATTTAGTATATAATATATTAGTATTATTATACACATGATTTTATGTTCAATTTTATGACTCTCATATGGGCTTTCTCTTTTTATAACTAGGTAATTATTATCATCTCTATGCAATCATAACAAATATGATATTACTTTCATCTTCCATGGATTACAAATCCAACACCTAACAGGAAAAACTCTCTAAAAGAAATTATATCTAGTTATCGCTTTATTAGGATTCAGTATGAGCTGAAATTCAAAGTAACAATAGTTAGGAAGATCCTTTATGAGAAAACCTTGACAAAAAATGAAGTGATGAAAAAGTTCTGGTAAGCTGTCATGGATGAATTCGAATATAATATATACTATAACAAAATTTTGCTGGAATTTGGGAATTCAAAATAAAGAATGAGTTTTGATTTTGAGTTAGAGATCAAGAGAAAGTTGACACGTGATCAAAAACGCAATTGACAGACAAAAGAGGTACAAAACGAGAGGCTAGATGTTAGGAGGAGCGTAAAAACACAAGTGAGAACATTCTTAAATGTGAACGCCATGGCGTTAGTTGCTTAACACCATAGCATTAATTCTAGAAAGTCCAATGCTTCAGCGTTGGTTCAAAGTCTCATTAACACCGCAATAGTAAACCTGGACGCCGTGGCATTACCCATTTGGGAAAAATCTTATTTTGGATATAATTATGTGTTTAAATCAGTTTTGAACTTCCTAACCACATGGACTCTTATTCCAACTAACAATATAATTTCTTGGGACTTTGTAAACACTATATAAACTCTTGTAACCATTTAGAATTAATAAAATATTAGAGAGAAACTCTAAGAGAGAAAATAGAAAGCTAGAGTCTCTTAAGCATTGTGTGTATAAAAGAGTACCATAGAGAGTGCTTAGCTTTTGAGTGAGCAAAAGAAATACTAATAGATCCTTTGAAAGCTCTTTATTATTATATTCCTTGATAATCTTTTAAGAGAGATTTTTGTAATTTGTGATTTGTAATTCTTTGTGAATGATTAATAAAAAAGGCTAAGATCCCATGATCCACTATACACGTAGGTATTTGTTGCTGAACCATGTAACTTGATTATGTGATTGTTTTATCTTTTGTGGTAATCTACTTCTTATTCTTTATTGTCTATGATTAAAAATTTTGTATTTACTTAGGATTTATTTGGAGTGTATACCAAATAACCCCACAAATTCTCTTACGAGGAAATATGACGTTTGTCGAAAGAATGGTATAGTTTATCAATTTAAAGCTTATATATTATCTTGTTAAACAAATTAAATTTTATCCCCACTACTATGAGAACCAAGCGGTAAATATAGATTCTATTAGTAACTCTGATTCTATGGTGGATATAACTGATGATGCCAAAATTAGAGTCAATTTTACTGATTATCTTTTGTAAAGACTTTAAAATAACCCTCACAAAATGTTTTTTCAATAGTAAAAGTGCAGTGATCAAAGACTATTGGAATTTAGAAGAGAGAGATGAGAGGAAGTGTTGCTTATCTGCATAAATTACTGTCAATTGAATCAAGTTCACATATGATGCTTTATAACATTCATTGAGTCAATAGTTACCAAAGTTCAACTTATACTTTTTAGTCTATTGTCTTCTTTTAAGGCAAACTCGACAAAGCGAGAAATTTATTAATGAAATAATAATGAAAGAGTTACAAAGAATGAGGGGGCTAAAAGCACCTTGCCTTAAAAAAAACCAAAGAAAGCAGCCAATAAGAGGATGAGAGTAAAACCCTACCTAAAAATTTAATACTAATGAAATCTATAAGTAGGTTTTTCATTTGTATCTTTAAATAGCATAAAGCTAATATCTATAGGAGACCGTAACCACTATGTAAAATCATTAAATTATAGCCTGAAGTTTGCCAATTTATCTGCCACTGCATTGTTTTCTCTAAAAGTATGATTAAATCTAAATTGCAAGCGATCAAAATATTCCTCACAACGTTGCCATCTATTGTGAAGTTTTCAAGGAGCGTATAACATAGACTTAGAAAGAAGATTGAAGACTAAAATAGAGCCAAACTCCAAAATCACCTTATGCCATCCACGAGCAATAGCAATCTCCAAAGCTAAGATAACCTCCATTATTTCTGCAAAGTAGGTTGTCTAAATTTCCAATGGACAAGAGAAGTCCCCTAAAAAAGAACCCACCTTATCCCTGAAGACTCTTCCACAGGCAACTATACTTGTGTTACCTGTTGAAAGTCCATTTATGTTGATCTTGATCTACCTAGGAGGAGGAAAATTCTTTAAAAAAAAAAGTTATTTTTAGAGTACGTCTCAAATTAATGGCAATGCCCAGATGGTCTAAAGACAGAATTATCATTATCATAAGAAAATTTAGGGCAGAATATAGCAAAGTAGCAAATACTAGCAAGACAATCGACCTTAATACCAAAGGAATTGAAACTCCGATTATCAAATCTAAGGCGACTCTAATTTCTCCAAATAAAATAGAACAGATAAGTAGCTGACAACCTCTACAAGTTTAAAAGTTGAGGGCTGAATGATTTAGATAAAATCACTTTCCATAAATCCATAATAGTTGAAACTGAATGAAGGTTTTATTTTAAGCATATGGGTAAACCATGATCAAATTTCTATAACACGAGGGCAAAAAGCAAATATGTGATCCACTATTTCAGTATCTCCCATACAAAATGAGCATACCGAAAAAACATAAATACCATGAGACTACAATAATTCATCAGTAGAAAGAAGATTCTAAAGCATATGCCATATGAATATTGAAATTTTAGGTGGAAAACAAAACTATGCCAAAGAGATAATAAAACTGAATCAGTGATTAGGAGACTTTTGATGAAATTGTAGCTTTCCTTTAAAGAAATAATTTCATCTCTAGCAGAAATTCAAGCGAACTTATCAGCCTTACCATTAATAGACAAAATGACATCATTAACCTATTCTTTTTTATATGAAAAAATAGAATAAAAAGAATTTAGAATCCTCTATTGGTCATCTTTAATCACATCTTTCACCATACATTCTAATTGTAAACCACCAAAATAAAGAATGTGTTCCTTTAACCATCTATCATATCAAATATTAATTGAAGTCTCATCACCAATGATCCATTTTGTCTCCTTATTAAAATAGGAACGAATAGATTTAAAGCTATTCGAAAGAGAATAGTAAAGGTATCACTTACTTGCATATCGAAAATTATACCATTTTCTCAAGAACTTTGAGCAAATAGAATCTGTTTGGTGGATGTCCAAAGGTGCTGTAAAAAGACAAGCCTTATTAAGTAAGTTCAGTTTACGAAGACCAACCACACTGGCTTTTTTGGCATGCCAAGCCTATTCCATGATATCAAGTTCATCTTACAAGAGCAATGATCCCTCAAGATAATAAATTTTCAAGCCTAACCATTCAATCACTTGAGAAAGGAACTAGGCCAAAGATATTAAGAGAAGAGTGCTCTGGAAAACTGTTCGAACAAGCTCAATTCTACTAGACATTAAGAGAATTTTTTCTTTCCAGCCACTAAGATGTGCACATGCCATATTTGCTAGAACTTGCAAATGTTGATTGCGTGGAAGCCCCTAAAAATATGAACTTATAGATAGACGAAAGGAATATTGCCCATAGAGAACCCCAAAAGACTAAAATAATCCTGACAATGGTGTGCAGCATATTTACCAATAAAGAATTGGCTTTTCTCTTTATTAATTACTTGACCAGATGCCAAGCTATACTGCAGAACAAAGTCTATAAGAGAGTGAAGAGAGTTACTATCGCCCCTGCAAAAAAGAAAAACATCATCTGTATATAGAATATGGGAGGGAGCCTGACATCCTCTTGGGACCGAAATGATGGTCACCCTTTTAGAGTCCACCAAATTCTAAAAACCACAAGAAAAAACATCCTCAACTAGATAGAAAAGCAAATGACACAAAGGAACCCCCTAGCGCACTCCTCTATTACATTAGAAAAACCCTTTCAGAGTGCCATTAATCATAATAAATAAGTGAGCTGAGCGAAGAATGATAGAATTCCACTGAATATGAAACCAAAATAATTAAAAACTTCAAGAAGAAAATCCCCACTGATGGTATCAAAAGCTTTAGGTATATCCAATTTTATGCCAATGTTATCACCAATAACTTTCCTATCCAGTAAATTAACCCCCCCCCCCTGACACTATAGAGATGTAGTCATAAATATGTCTTCCACAAATAAAAGCCATCTGATTCTACGTGACTAGATTAGACATTTAAACTGCTAATCTATTAGCAATGATCTTAGTAATAATCTTGAAGAAAACATTCACCAAAACTATTGTCCTAAAGTGATTAACAGAAATAACATCCTTTATCTTAGGAATTAACACTATTAAAATTGAGTTCAAGTTTGGAAGTAAACAATTTTGGCTAAAAAATTGTTGAATACCTAAAACTACATCCTCTCTAATAATCTCCCAACAATGCTGGAAAAAAAAAGCCAGTAAAACCGTTTGGCCCTAGAGTAATAGAAGGGTTTAAAGAAAAAGTAGTTGACTTTACCTCCTCCTCTGAAAGAATACTAGTCAAGACTTAATTATCTGAATCTGAAACAAGAGAGGGAATATGATTAAATACCTGAGAAACTCTAGTAGCATCAACTACAACCTCTGCATATAGCTCTCTATAATACTCTACAATATGATTAGTCACCTCTTGGATGTTATTAGTCTAAGTGCCATTAATATGAAGCCTTTTCAGGTAGGATTTGGCAACACAAGATTTTGTATAACTGTAAAAGAACTTGGTGCATTTGTCTTCTTTCTTGAGCCATTTTAATCTAGCTCAGTCATGCTAAAAAGTAACATATTTCCTTGTAGCATGTAGAACCTCCAACTTTGTTACTACTTTTGCTTCTAGCAAATCCTCTAAGGCCATCCTTAAACCAATATCACTTTAATTTGAAGCCAAATCTTCTTGAGCTTTCTTTAGATTATTATAAACATTTCCAAAAACCTTCGAATTCCATCTACAAAGGTGGTGTTTCAGAACTCACAATTTTTTTGTAACCATAAACATTAAAAATCCACGATAAGGAGCTGAGTTTTATACTTCAGCTACTGTATCCTTGAAGCTCAAATGGAAAGTCCACATGGATTAGAACCTGAAAGGTCCAGGGTTTGTTTTATCAAAAATTCTAAAATAAATTACCAATAAAGAGTGGTCAGAGACTGTACAGGGGAGCACTACATATGAAGAAGAATCCTAAATATCATGCCAAACTAGATTAAATAAAGCCTTATCAATTTTCTTTCAATATGACTACCGACAACTGTTGTTTTTGTCCAAGTAAAAAATAAACTTGAAGAAGGAATTTCCATAAGCTGACAACAATCAATAAAATCTCTAAAATCTAAGCATAATAGCGGGCCTAAAAAATCCCTTCCTTGTTGTTCATAAACTCTCAGGATAGCATTAAAATCATCAATCACTAACCAAGGAGATTGACAATAAGTCATACTTAAATTAGACTAGAGCTCTCGTCTTTGCATCTACTGAGAAGCTGCATAAACAAATGATAGATAACAAATATTAGAATTAATAGATGTTTTAACAATAAGATACTAAGAACTAGCTACAATAACTTCCACTTCTGCAGCTAAATCACTTTTAAAAACCACATATTTGGGAGAGTATTTCTTGTATTTCTAACCAAAGAAAGATGTAAGGATAACTAATAAGTGCTAGGAATTGAATCAAAAAATGTCATAGGTTCACTGATAGCCACAAATAAAGGTTTGTATAAAAAGCATAAGTTTTTCAATTCATTACGAGAATGAGAGTTGACCACCCTCGGATGTTATAATAGAAGATCTTTATCGTTTAGGAACATAATCCAAATTCTATGAGGTATATATAGTTTCAATGCCCTTTTTCTTTACCCTCAATATCTTTTTATAAGACATTACTATCTCAAAGCCATCTTTTGTTGGCTGCTTAATTAAAATGCTAACCACTTTTTAAAGATCCTTATCAAGTATACTTACATCATCTTTGTTTTTCAAAACAGTTACTCCGACCTCACAGTCATCACATCTCAGTAGGCTCTGATTTTTTATAATCTGTGAAACCTCCAGAGCATCATGTAGGTTATCATTCTCCTCTGCATCTTTGCTTCTAGTATGCAAATTTTGTATGTGAGTCTTCCAAATTTTTTTATGAAACACTATCACTGTCCTCACCCTTGTGATCTTTATTTCATTCTTTCAATTTAGGTTTCTATTGTAGTTGAACTATCTTGTCTTCATTATCAACCCTAATAGTGTCTACATTAATCAAGCTATCTCCATTAGCTGCATGATCATACGTTGTAGTTGAGGATAGTCATTTATTCAATAAAGGAAAAGAAGCTCCAACTTGTTTTGTATCATTCAAGGAGGCTAGTGATTTATTCTTATTCTATTTGCTTTTTGTTCAACCTATTTTTTTCACATCTTGAACAACTGTACGGCCATGAGAAGGAATTTAGAATCGATATTTGGAGATGTAATGTCCAAATTTACCACAACTAAAACATTTGGGTGGCAAATTTTCATAGTAAATATCTACTTGAAAATCAAATCCTTCTCTCTCAACTGTTAAGAATTGTGGCAAATGTCCTGAAACATCAAACTTAATCAAAACTCTAGTATAGAATTCATAAATTCCTTCCCTAATAGCCCTATTTAGTTGCAACAGTAGACCGACACCTTTGTAATACCAATTATAATCTTTGGGCACTAATACTCCCAACTTAGACCATAGATTCGAATCCATAATTGAGAGTTTTTGTAGATTTTAATAGTATATAGATCAAAATCTAGCAGCCATTAGTATAGACAAAAAGATCCTGAATTCAACGTGCAAGTACCACCACCCTAGACACGTTGCATATTAGCAATATTTTCAAAATAAAGTACATAGAAACCTTTTTAAATTGGAAAAAAATTCCATTTATGCGTAGGATTCCATAATTTTTGAAGCCCTAATTTTAGATCATCTACTTTAATATGTTGTGGACCTTTCTTTAAAACTAATGGACTTATGAGATTGAATTTGCATCAACTAAAACGGTTCTTGTATTCTTCTTCATCAATTCTAATAAACACTTGATCAACTTTAATATAAGGTGGTGGAAGTTGTAAGGGAAGCATAGTAATATTTGGGGCATTAGATAAAATTGAAGCAAATGAGTTTTTTGTAAGAATCGCAGTTTTCTCATTATTTATTTTCAATTGTTTCTCCTTGTACCAAGCAATCAAACTTGTCATTTCCTCGAAAAAGTCAGTCATGACAGCCACTGTTGGAGTAGATAACTAGCGGGGGGAGCCATCCTTTTTTCAGAATTGGAGTGTTGTTGAATGAAAACTGTAGCATGTGGTACTATAACTGTTGGATACTGTAGCTACAGGATATTGTAAAGAAAATGGCTAGATTAACAGTAACACTAGAATAATCTTTAGAAATTACAAGATCCTATCACTTAATGCTATAAAGAGAGGCAAAGTTAAAAGAAAATTTCACCAATTAGGGAGATAAACAAATCAAGTTAGTCAATCATTAAAATGGAACGTTGATCATGAAGAAAGCTAGGCACCATACATAACCCTTAAAAGCTTGTGTTCAATTGGAGAGGAAAATCTGGCAATCGGAGAAGAAATGATAATTTCTATAGCAAATTCATTTTGGGTACTGTAATATGTTGGTGGTTCTCAAAGTAAATAATTCTAAGCTATTGGGCATTTAAGTAACTTTAGGATTAGTGCTGCCCTAAGTGAAAATGCCACCATTTAGTATGTGATATATATGTCATTTACACCATTTTGTTAACATGTTTTTGGAGATTGTTTTGGTGGGTATTGTTTCGAGAGTCTTCGGTAAGGGAAATGGGGAAAAGCAGAGTAGAGCTAGAGTTTTCTATTTCTTGATTGAATCTTTGATTATCTTATATTCTTGAACCCTCTCTTGCTGAGATTGTAACATTAGAAACTTGATTGTATTAGGGTTGTAACTAATCCTGAAAGAGTGCAGAGACTGAGCCTCAATTATTAAGCTCGTGAGTGGATGTAGGCTACCTTGGTGGCCGAACCACTATAGATTGTTGTGTATTTCTTGTTGATTCTTGTTGTTGTGGTTGCTAGTATTTCTAATTCT
The DNA here is from genome assembly GCA_946807835.1 of Ailanthus altissimus. Taxonomy (NCBI): domain Eukaryota; kingdom Viridiplantae; phylum Streptophyta; class Magnoliopsida; order Sapindales; family Simaroubaceae; genus Ailanthus; species Ailanthus altissimus. Next base: position 3,052,259 of record OX327709.1, read on the forward strand.
TGAAATGGTTAAGAATTCTTGTGTTGTAGTGTTACAACAGTGGTATCCAAGCCTAGGGTTTTAGGGTTTATGATTACAAAGACTTCTCTGTTCTTTCCCTTTGTTGTGTTTAAAGAATCAGAGTTCTGAGCCATGAGTACCACAAGATTTGAGATTGATAAGTTCGATGGACGTGGTGACTTGTATTTGTGGCAAAAGAAGATGAAAACAATCCTAATATAACAGAATGTGTCAAGGGCCTTAACAGATCCTCTAGAGCTTCTAAAATCAATGGCACCAGAACAAGATGAAATAGCTTTCAGTGCAATTATGCTACAGCTCTCGAACAACGTCTTATGACAAGTAAACAAAGAGACCACGACAACTGGTGTCTAGGGTAAGCTCGAAACCTTGTTCATTTCAAAATCATTATCTAGTAAAATACTGTTAAAAGAAAGGCTATTTGGTTTTAAAATGGACTCCACTAAAGGACTTGAAGAAAATTATGATGATTTTAAGAAAATCTGCATTGACCTGACTAATACTGGCGAAACCATCTATGATGAAAACCAAGCTGTAATTTTGCTAAATTCATTACCTATTTTCTTTAAGGATGTTAAATTGACTATTAAGTATGGTAGAACATCTTTGACTCTAGATGATTGTCTATCTGCCCTGAGAGCTCATGAACAACAAATGAAATTAGAAAGAAAGGAAACACATAATAGTGAAACCTTGTCTACAAGAGGCATGAATGAAAAGAAAGAGAATAAAGGAAAATTTAGGGAAAATCAAGATCAAAATCTAGGTCTGGGCCTAGGAGATGCTACTACTGTGGTAAAGAATGACATATTAGAAGAAATTGTTATGAAAGATTAAAGAAAAATCACCTAAAAACTCAGAAGCTGCCGTAGCTAGTAATAGTTATGATAGCGCTGAGGCCTTAACAATTTCTTTAAGTGGTAATTCGAATGAATGGGTACTGGACTCAGGCTGTACATACCATATGTGCCCTAATAAAGATTGGTTTCAGAATTGTAAAGAGTATAATGGTGGAATGGTTCTGATGGGTGATAATGAAACGTGTAGAGTAAAAGGAATAGGGATTGTGGTTATCAAAATGTTTGATGGCCGTATTAGATTTCTTGAGAATATTAGATATGTACCTGAATTAAAAAGAAATTTAATTTATTTAGGTACATTGAATGAAGGTAGAGACACCTATAAAGTAGAAAATGGCCAATTAAAAATAATACATGGAGCAATGGTTATAATGAAAGGGATTAAAACAAAAGGCCTCTACATTCTTCAGGGAACAACAGTAATTAACCCTACAATTGCTGCTATTACATTAAACTTAGATAATACAAGACTTTGGTATAGAAGACTTGGTCACATTAGCGATTAAGGTCTACTTAAGTTAAATAAGAATGAAATTCTTAAAAATGACAAGATCTCTAAGATAAAGTTCTATAAACATTGTATCCTAGGAAAACAGCAAAGATTGAGTTTCAAACTAAGTACCCATAGAACTAAAACTGTATTAGAATATGCTCATGCAGACTTATGGGGTCCAACTCACACTAGTACACATGTTGGAAATAAGTATTTTTTGTCAATAATATATGATTATTCCAGAAAACTATAAGTGGTATTAAAGCCATTCCCTAAAGTTAGCAATATGAAAGAAATCCTCGGTGTTGAACGAGAAAGTGGTGAGCCTGGTAAGCCTCGATTTACGATGAGATCCATAGTAAGCTCTATGGACAAATGGTGGTATACTCCTAGGCATAATGTAAGGCATGTCCTCTCAACGCAGTGATGTGGGCTTCACGTAAGGCATGTCTCCCAATGTAGTGATACGAAGTTGACCTGATAAAGCGGGCTCTCGAGATAAGCGGTACTCTGGGCTTCAAGTAAGGTATGCTCCTATAAAGCAGTGAAGATAAGTAGTAGATGAGTACCCAAAAAGAGAGCATAATCTTCTTATGTGAAAGATACACGAATGGAATATCGTTTGAGGGGAGGCTTTGTAGTCCTTTGTTCGAGGCGAGGATTGTTAAGGAAGTAAATTTGATTACTGCCTAAGTCTGGTCAACATTGACAGAGGATGAAAGGCCTGGTAAGTCAGAGCAATGGTGCAAGGAAGCTGGTTCTCTGCACTAAAGAATTATTTACTTTAAGAACTAAGGTGGAATTTATAATATGTTTATGGTTCTCAAAGTAAATAGTTCTAAGATGCTGGGCATTTAAGTAACTTTAGGATTAGGGCTGCCCTAAGTGAAAATGCCACTATTTAGCATGTAATATATATATGTCATTTACACCATTTTGTTAACATATTTTTTGAGATTGTTTTGGTGCCTATTGTTTCAAGAGTCCTCAACGAGAGAAAGGAGGAAAAACAAAGTTGAGCTAGGGTTTTCTATTTCTTTATTGAATCTTCGATTATCTTATATTCTTGAACCCTCACTTGCTGAGATTATAACATTAGAAACTTGATTGTATTAGGGCTGTAACTAATCCTAAAAGAGTGCAGAGATTGAGCCTCTATTGTTGAGCTCATGAGTGGATACAGGCTACTTTAGTGGCCCAACCACTATTGATTGTTGTGTGTTTCTTATTGATACTTATTGTTGTGGTTGCTGATATTTCTAATTCTTGAAATGGTTAAGAAGTCTTATGTTATAGTGTTACAACAAATACTGTAACTTTGTTGAGAGAATTTTTATTGCTATAACAAAATACGCTTTTAACTATATTTCTAATAGGAGCTTCAGGTTAGTTAGTAGTCTAGTGACAATTCATCTCGATTCTCTCTTACTTTTAGTCTATTGTTATCATTGTTGATTAAACTTAATCAAAATGATAAATATAAATTTTAATGTTTTAGCAGGTATTTTATATTGGAGATCATATCTATGTTTTTTTTTTTTTTGAAAGAATTCTTGGTATAACTTTTTAATCTTATTCTTTTCATTTTTTTGAAATTTATTAACATTGTCCCTTCTATTATATATGATTGTTGAATGGATTTCAAAAAAAAAAAATATGTATAACAGATTTTCTTTTCAACCCCTTCTAGTGCATAATTTGCATTTGATTGTTGTTTTATTTAATTACTAATAATTAAGTCAGCGAACCACGCCTGTTGTTCCTGAACTTGAGAAGGAAGTTGAATTGTTTATTGTATGTCCAGAATGAAGTAAGAAGATCTTTAAGAAGATTCGAGTCCTCGAAGCTATTATAGCCTAGGCCTTTAGGATATTAGTTGGATATTAGTGGTAGGAATTCGGAATTCTGAATCAAACTTCTCAGATATTAGTTGGATTAGAAACTTGTTGCTAACTATTGATGTAGTAGCAGCTTTTTGATGTATAACAGTTTATTTATTTTAGCTTTATATATATACACTTAATTACTTGATAAATTATTATATATAGATAAATATAAATATAAATTATAACTTAAATTTAATATAAATATAAATTATTAAAAAATTCAATAAAATATTTTTGACATATAAATAAAATTAAAAATTTCGATCATCATTTAATAATACTAATCTATCACTGAATTGAGATAGAAAGAGAGCCATTGCTAATATCATGATTTATCAACAACATGAAATCATCATTATATTATCTACCGCCAAAGTAGCTATGTCGTCTGCCACTTCATTGACTATGTTATTAACCACGTGTAATACTATTTGTCATTGGTATTTAAATGTCACAATTTTGTGATAAAGTAATTCTGTCATAGATCAGTAAGTTTACTTTAAGTGATAAACGACACCTATCACAAATTTGGATTTATGATAATATTTATCTATCTACTAAAAGCCTTTTATAAGTAGAGTACATTAATTTTTCAAAAAAAAAAAATTCATTACTCAAATGTTATAACTCCATCGTTCTATAACATTGTATTTAACTAACTATTCCCTCCACATATAACCGAGAAAGAAATAATTTAATTTTTTGTTTTTAAGAAAAAATGAGAGCTTTATTCAAAGATGAAAGAAAGTTTCATACATTAACTGCATTTAAGATTACATATTTAATGAGAAAATGAGCCACTATATTTTCCTCACGACAATGAACAATCACGACGATGAACGATGCAACATAAAAGACTCAAATTACGCCACGATGCATGGAAAGAATGTAGTTCCTCTAACGAAAGCCCCGAAACAATACTGCCCTCAAATATTGGCTTAAAAACAATTATTAATATCAATATAATATATATTTTTTTAATGAAACCTTGACGAAAGGAGAAAATTCAATTAAATAAAATTACTTAAATATTCTCCTAAAATAAACAGTAGCATGTATGTGTCTGTTGGGTCCAAAATTCATTATTTAAATAGAAAAGGCGAGCTCACACATGAGGACATGCACAAATAAAATTTAAACAGGTCCACAGCTAGCTAGACATCACTTGGAAGATCGTAGGGACGAGAACAAATGAAATCCATCTAATATACAAGGAGAATTTGGAGGAAGCATTAATAAATTCCCTCCAAACTCCATTTATAAAAGAAAATTTTCTGTTCATTTCGTAAATCATTAGTTAACCAACATGTTCTAATATATTTTTCTCTCAATTACATACTGAAATTTTTTTCTTTCAAATTTTTTTCTAAACTTAACTTTTCCACATTTTAATTTAAGTATTAGAAAAATACTTGATGCCTTATTCTAGTAGTAAACTTCATGCACCCCTTTGATTAAGGTTAGGAGTTTGAATTTTGACGAATTTTTGGGTGATTGATTTATTTCTTCTATTTTATGAAAACATTTTAATTTGGGTGGAATGTACTTAAAGTTATATGTATTATTCTCGATAATTTAATAGTATAATTCGTGTGGAGCGTATCTCAAAGATATACGTATTTCTAACAAAAAAATTATAATTGTATTGTTTTTATTCTAGGTGAAATGTGTTTAAAACTATATATTTTACTCTCAATAGTTTTAATAGCGTAATTCGATGGAACGTGTCTTAAATATGTACGTATTTTTTATTTAAAAAAATTATAATTATATAATCTTTAATTCAAATAAAATGTATTTAAAGCTATACACGTTGTTTTTGTGATTTTAATAATGTAATTTGAATAAAATGTACCTTAAAAATGTATATTATTTTTTAAAAAAAAATTCTAAGTTTAATTATATTATTAATAGTGTAGTTTGAAATAATATTCATAATGTAATATAACAAATGTAATTAAAAAAACTTAAGCGTTAAACACACAGATAGATGTTTTATAAAGTTGGAAGCCACTATCGAGGACAAACGAAACTTTTCATCCTGGAAATTATGACAGTTAAATTCAGTTCCCAAAACTCCTTTCGCCGTGTGGACAAAGTTAACAACGACAAAAGAAAATAAATTCAAAAGTTTTTATTTTTAATTCTTACTATATATCAAGTGTCAACTCCATCATCAGAAAATTTGATTATGTATCGAAATATATAACGTGCGGGTTCCTATCATTAAAAAGTTGTATGTCATTCATCTTTCAATTCCTTGGCTTACAAATGATTGACGCAATCACTGACTTTAGGATCTGCTAAACTTTTGAAAACAAACGAACAAACTTTATATATATTAAATTAGCCATCGCATCAATTTACAAAAGGTTATGAAAGATTAATTTCCCTGCTTTTTGGAATTGCCCATTTGACCTTGAGCTGGTTATTCCTAAATCCCGTTTAAATTTGTCGAATTAAACGTGACCAAATCCAGAAACCAATCATATCTGATATCACTAAGACAAAAATTTATAGGTGAAGAATACGAAATTTGAACTAAACAAATCATGCTCTTTTTTTATCAACAAAATCCTGGCACGGGTTTCTGAAACTTTCCCAAATCTGTTTCCACGGGATTCTGATGATTAATTTAATTGAGCTGATTTAACGGGTATAGTTTGCACTAATTTTCAGTCGGCTGGAAAAAGAAGATAACTAAAATACATAAATTTCTCCATATTGTCATCCGCTTTTTCAAGATTTAGGTCCTGGATAAGCTAAAGAAATAGACCAGCCCACCACGTTTAACGGACTGACATAGTTTTTTTTTCCCTCTAAAATACCTTTTCACGTCCACCCATCGAAAGGAAGAGGTGTGATTAGCCAAAAGTTAACTCCATTTACAATGATGATTATTTTTAAGATAGTGCCTAATCCATAATAACATTACTTACTCATCATCCAATATCATACTTCTCCTTCTCTTACACGAATGAAATAGTAGTTTAATATTTTATAATTAAATAATTATGATTCTCTTCTAATTTAATCACATTTGATCTTTAAAGGATCTAATTTTGATATGTGTATCCTATTACAAGTGTGATAAAAATATATTTTATAAATTTGTTTCCCCTAAATTTAGGTTTGCAAAACTCAAAGGCTTAGTTTATAAGACCTAAAGACTTTGATTGATAAGGCCCAAATGATCTTAGTCTATAAGACTTAAGAAGAATATTGACCCAAAAAAATGTCCTTAAATTATAAGTATCTTCTTCGATTTAGTTAGAACATTGGTCATAACTTGATTATTATATTCACTCAAACTCTAAAAAGAGACTTATACTTTTATCGAGTTGGTTAGAATATTGATCATAATTTGACTACTCTGTTCGGTCAAGTTAATAATATTGGTAGTAATCCAACTACTCAGTTCAATCAGACTTACAATAAGAGAACAAAATGTGCTCTTATTAAGCACATGTCAAAAATTGTCCACCCCAAAAGTTTAAAAAAATCCTAAAGGGACTTAACTTATGAGAGTCATAGATAAAATCAACTTTATTATGTAAAAATTCCTAAAATCACAATACAAATCTTATTAGGGAAAGTAAGGTTCAATGTAATTTTCAAAAAAAAAAAACTTTGATAATATAATCTTAAAAATGAATGTCCATGAGGCTTTCAAATCTAAAAATATTTTCAATACTATAGGTTAAACTTACATCCTACCATATAATAAGAGAGAAAATCACCACAAAGGATATATCCATATTGATTTTCTTCTTCAATGAATATAAATTTTTCTTTTAAAAATAAAATAAATTAAATTCTAAGATAAAATATTAGTATAGGAGAAAATTCTACTCTGAAATAAAAATTCTTTTTTAGTTTAAAGGAAAAGAATATAGATTTCAAACAAGTAGCCCTTTTTAGAAGCTGCCAATGAATTTCTGCATGTCGTTGGGAATTTAATTTCTGAAAACTCTTACTAGTCGAGATGCATGCTAATTAATATAAATGGGATTAATACAGTGCCCATCCTATCAAATTCACCTGATATCAAATGATTTTTAAATCATAGAAAATTTCTAATTTTAATGTCTGATGATAAAAGAAAATATTGGGTGCTCTTTTTGTGATGCTTCCCCTCGACTAGACTTATTCCATGTGAAATAAAGAATTATAAAATTTATGGTTTATATTTTTTTTTAAAGGGAAAAAATTTATGGTATTTGTAATATAGTGCTTCCTCTTGATTATATTCATTCCATCTGAAATTGTTGAAGTGAAAGTATACAAAAAAATAATATAATTCAAGTAATATAGTGTAGAACAAGTAATTAAAGAATTAAAAAAAGAGAAAAGTAGAAGAAGAATACACAAAAATTACGTGATTCGACAACTTGCCTACATCCATGATGCATCAATATCACTCACTCTATTATTAAATCATAAGGCACTCACACAGTATGCATTTTATAAGAAAAACTCATACATAAACACTCTATCTTGTAACTTAGGGATTTTCTTTCACTAAGAATCACAAAGTATATTTAAACCACAAAGATTTCCCAAGCTATCACTAAAATTTGTGTCTTCTCACTAAGATATGTTTACAAGCCAATAAAGAGTATTTATATAGGTTTTAAGGATATCTTAGATTTACCTTAAACGAGTAGGAGTCGTATTAGTGAGTTTTGAAGTAAGTAGGAGACGAAACAAGTCGAAACAAAATGGGAAAGCTATCATCGAGCTGGGCACCGCGATGCTGGTCACCTGGTGCCATGGCACTCAGGTTATGTTCTGGGTGTTGCGCACCCACACCTAGGCACCATCTCTTCGTCTTTTGCCTATTTTCGTATCCGTCTTTAATTCTTGTGTACCCTACACACTTGGTTTGTTCTCCAAATTATATCCCAATAATTTTCAATCAATATTTTTATAAAAATAAAGATTTAGAAAATTAATTATAAGAATAACATTAATGTCAGTTGTAATTGTATCGGTCGCTACTTATAAATCAATCACGTCTCTTTACTTTAATTTTTTATATCTGTCACAATTTTATTAACACAATACAAGTAATGAAAAGAATTTTGATTGGTTTTAGAGTAGCGATCGACACAATCACAACCACCGATAGTAACACTCTTTTTTAGTATAAATTCATGGTTGTCGATCGTTGATTTTTCCTTTTCATCGAAAAAAATTAATATTTTAATTGTTAGCTAAAACCAACCAAAATGGGGAGTTGAGAGTTTGCCAAGTATAGCCTAAACAAAATATCAAAAATTAAGCTATTATTTTTAACTGTTACTCTGGAAATGTAAATGCGGGGAATACATTGATGCCATTCGTGGTCTAATATTATTCTAAACCAAGCTCACATTTTCACACTTAATCTTCAACCATACCTCCACTGTTACCCCTTCCTCCTTTGCTTATATATTAGAAACGAACCCTATCATCTCCATTGCCATTAAAGAAAAAAGATCAATCACCATTAACAGAGAATTTCTCTCTTAAAGAAACAAAAGGATATGAGTCTCCTTCGTTATGTTGTAGAAGACTTAGGCAATGTCGTACAATTATATAGTGATGGCACCATTTTTAGGATAGTGCCTAATCTATAATAACATTACCTACTCATCATCTAATATCATACTTCTCCTTCTCATTCTCTTATACGAATGAAGTAGTAGTTTAATTTTTCATGATTAAATAATTAAATAATTATGATTCTCTTCTAATTTAATAATACTTGATAATTAATGCATCTAATTTTGAAATGTGTATAGTATTACTCACGTGTGATAAAAATATATTTTATAATTTGTTCCCCCTAGATTTAGGTTTACAAACCTCAAAGGCTTAAGCTTACAAAGCCTAAAAACTTTGGTCGATATGGCTCAAATGATCTTAGTGCACAAGACCTAAGAACAATATTAGCCTAGAAAAATATCTTTGAGTTATTAGCAGTCTCTCCAAATTAGTCAGAACATTAGTCGTAGCTTGACTACTATGTTTAGTCAGACTCTAAAAAAGAGACTTACACTCTCATCGAATTGGTTAGAACATTAATCACAACTTGACTCTTACCCTACCTAGCTTACTGGCTGCTAGGGAACCCTTATATAGATCATACCTATTTGAGACAAATTACGGTAACCTATTCGCTCGTATCGCCTACACCAACAACGTAGAGCATTTCTACTCTAACTGGCAAGAAACTGGTTAAAAAGGATGTCCTTCACCTTGCTTGCATACTTGTATCTATCCATGTTCGGTCAAATTAACAATATTGGTCGTAACCTAACTACTCTATTCAGTCAAACTTATAACAACAAAAAAAAGAATCTACTCTTATCAAGCACATGTAAAAAATCATCCGCCCTAAAAGTTAAAGAAAATCCTAAAATGACTTAACTTATGAGAGTCATAGATAAAATCAACCTTATGATGAAAAAATTCTTAAAATTATGATACATGTCCTACCAGGGAAAGTAAGGTCCAGTGTAATTTCAAGAAGAAAAAAAACTCTGATAGTAAAGTCCTAAAAAGAAATGTCAATGAAACTTTCAAATTCAAAAAAGATTCCAACGCTACAAGTTAAACCTATATCCCCACTATATAATAAGAGAGAAAATCAGCACAAAGTGATGTATTCATTTTTTTTTTTTTAATGTAAGGATCGTTATCATAAAACATAAGAGGAAACGTTCTCAATTACAAAATATTCAATTTAGGTTGGTACATTGTCATACCAAATAGTTTCAGAGTCAAAGTTAAGGGGAAAATGTGCTAATTCATGAGCCACCCGTTTGGATGAGTGGTAAGTATGGCTAAAAGAGCACTGAGAGAATGATGAAGCAATTGTCATAATGTCATAAAGTACCAAGCCCAACTCTGAGGCCAAAGTAGAGCGATTATTGATGTCTTGGATGACACCTGCAGCATCTGAAACTACCTCAAGAGCAGAGATACCTAGGAACCTAGCCAGGTAAAGTCCTCATAGCAGAGCCAATGTGTCACGCCCCAGACCCAAAAGATCTGACACACGACATCACTTACATTCATTCAATAATACTTAAGCATTTATTTTAATTTCTTTCAGAATTATAGCAATTGAATTATGACTGGGACAATTAGTAAACCGGAGATACGCAGAGTTTTCTCAGAGATTAACACTCTACTACGTCACCAGTAGCAACTTTGTTACCGGAAGCCCAGAATATATTCATTGCAAATTCTTACTTAAAATCAATCCATTACTACACTTGGTGAAACTTAAACTAAATCCAACCACACAATAAAATAATACATAGGTATTTATTCACTAGGGACAAATCAAATATCTTATCCCACGTGTCCCCAAATAAAACACTTAGCAACCTAACAACTTAGGGAACCCAAGGAACAGCAGAAGCCTTGCCAAATCCGCTATGCACACATGTACCTTATTTACCTGAAATCACCATAAACTATAATGAGTATAAAACTCAGTAAGCATACTAGTTTTTCATATATCAAATACAAATACATATATGTACACGATGCATATGTATGATATGCTGTGATCAATCAAAATCATAATCTTATCAAATCACATATCATGTAAGCGCTTACACATTCTTTCAAAACATATTACAGGAATACCATCACTCAACTACTACTTAGTAGGACTTACACATCACATATCACATAATGAGCCAAATGTCACTCGTAGGTGACATACCGTATGAGAGGAATAGTACAAGTGAGGTCTTGAATAACACATATATAATGCTCATGCCCGAAGGTAAAAGCCAAACCCTCACCCTGATCATCGGTGAGTCCTCTCACATGCACCAATACGCCACCACACGAATGTGATAACTCACTCTTCCTTTAGGTACCAATAGGATCCTCCCTACATACGGAACACATAACATATACCTATCCCGAAGGAAAGGCCACACATAAAGGCTCCACAAATCACATAAGATGCCTACTAAGTCAACAGTGAGTTCAAGCATCCTCAAAACACAAAATCTTTCTCATGGACATATTACACTTCAAAAGCTTTCTTTATTAAACACATCTTATTTTGAAAGCTCACTTACAAAAACACATGTATGTCCATACTCAATGTCAATGCTCACATTCAGAAACATATATTCATATTTCATATCAAAATATACTTTGACATAACATAAACATATTCTTAACCCCATTTGCAAAATCATACAAAACAATTACTATGTTTATTGTGATTTCAGTAAAAAGTCTAGTATACTTACCTCTTAACACTTTCAGCTACAAGGCTTAAATCTCCTTAACCTATCAATAGAGATTAATTCTTTCATAAGCCTCAAAATTCACACAAAATACTTTAAATAGCTTACAAAAGTATACACAATGCATTTATCACATCAAATTGGTCTAAATATTTGGTTTCTCAAAACCTGTCATTCTGACCACTTACACTTAACAAAAATTTCTAATACATCAAATGATGTCCAATTACTCCGAAATCCGAATATATCATTCTTGACTCATATATACTTCTTATATATGAATATTATATCAAAATTCCTACACAATCCATTCCATACACACCATCGAATCCAAACTACAAACCTGACAGGATCAAGATACTTACTGAATAGTATTCAATCTCCCAATTTTATAAAATCATATACTAACTCAAAAATTATAAAACTACCACATAATTACTCTTGACACATATCTCAGTCCATGATAAATATTTGGCTTCCAAATAACTGCCAAAAGTATTTTAAAACTATTTTATTTCATAACTTTAAAAATCTGTTAATCAAATACTACAATGAGCTGATAAACTTTAGAAATTCATAACACTTCAACCACATTGATCCAAATTATCAATTCCAAGTATATCATATTAGACATATAAAATTATCATATTCCACAAATTCGTAATTTTTAAAGATCATTCAGCAGGTCAAAAATTATTTTCCACTGTATCATACTGTTTACACAGGAAATTTCCAGAATTTCAGGGTCATTTTGGTAAATTCACAACAAATTCAATTTCTGGAATTTTGAATCGATTCAAAGTCTCAGATGATACTAAACATGTCTAATTTCATATACTCAAAATTCAAAACCAGAATCGAATCACAACAATTTATAAAATTCCTAGATCAAGAGGTTATCCAGCAGAAATTCCATAATTCATCATGATTTATCAAACTATCTTATAGATCATCATCAATTCTCATATGATCTTACGAAATACACAACAAATCCTCAATTATACATATTTTCAGAAATCAAAACTTAAAGGAATTAACTTAATTAATACCAATAAATTGAGAAATACGTATGATATACCTCTTGAAATTCAAAATTCCAATTTCTTCTTCTTTTTCTTCTTCTTCTCCTCTTTCTCTCTCCTCTATTTCTCTCTTCTCTCTCTTAAAATGGGTAGCTCGACCTAAAAATGGTAAATTAGGGTTTTAAAAGTGTATTTTTATACTAAGTGGCTAATTTTTGGTATTTACGAATTTGCCCCCAAAACTTTCAAAGTATAACAATTTGGTCCCTAAAATAAATCTAAAGTCTTGCAATTAAACCCAATGTTAATAGTATGACCTTAACCTATACAAACACTACTAATAACAATATATAAATCAAATATCCCCCACATACAAATAAAATACGTATATTTATACATATATAAATATTTATTATTACCGGTTGTAGATACTGGTTACTACACAAGGCTTCAAGGATATCCACAGGGGTAGTGTATATATAGGAATAGATGAGGAGGCCAAGACAGCCCTAGAGTAGTCACGTAGCACCACCCCTAGTCCGACCTTGAAGAGTTTTGAAGAAATGCCTGCATCAGTGTTTAGCTTTATAGAGCCCAAACTAGGGGCTAGCCATAAGTTATGCAGTGACATTGGGGTATTAGAAGAGGTGGCCTGAATAGTCATCAATTCATTCTTATAGCCCTGCACCCAACTTAGCACCTCTGATAAAGAGACCGTTTTTTGTTCCAAGATGAATTGGTTTCTGATAAACCAAAGTCTCTAGAATAGAATAAGCAAAAACTCAAAAATTTTAAGTGATAGGCACGCCCGACATTTAATCAAAAAGTCCAACATGGATGTACTATGGGAGATACAAAAACCATATAGGAACGAGCATGATTGGCGTACTTTCTTTAATACATCACAAAACTATAGCGCATGAATGGTGTTTTCAACTCCTTTAGCGCAGTGACCACACGAGTCATTAACAGGAACATGATGTCTTCTAAGGTTAGAGAAGGTAGAGATCCAACTATACGACAATTTCTAAAATAAATGTTTAATTTTTTGGGGGAGCTTTAGACTCCACATAGCCTTTCACTAGTTACGGATAACACTACTGCCAAAGTTGGATGAGGCATGGTTAGGAGCAAAGGAAAGCCAATATCCGTTCTTCACAAAATATTGTCTGTGTTTATCAAAATACCATATAATTGAATCACTAAGGTGGTTCCAGGAGCGCGAGCGCGGGATGCTTAAGATGAGGCTGCTTTCATCTTCTGAAAAAGAGTTATGATTAAGCTCACGGTTTCAGTACCCAGAAGAAAGAAGCAGCTCAGACACTAGTGTATGTTCAAGCAGTATATGAGGGAACAAAGGTTTAAAGGACAGGGGGCGCGGAAGCCATTAGTCGTAGTAGATAGAGACTGAAGAGCAGTCACCGATCTGACAACAAAGACCTTTCAAAAGAACATTTCATCCCCATAAAATACTTTTTCAGACCAAAGAATCTGAATGCTTGGAGAGTGCTTATAAAAGAGAAGAGTTCAGAAAGTAAATACTACGGAGAGTTCTTGCAATTAGTGAGTCGAGGTTAGCAATTACACGTCATCCCTGTTTAGCCAAAATAGCATAGTTGAAAGAGTTTAAGTCCTTGAAACCCAGCCCTTCATCCTTCTTATGGCAACATAAGAAATCCCAGGAACACTAGTGGACCTTCCTCTTATTGTCATCGCCACCCTAAAAGAATATAGCACAAAGTCTATAGATCTCTCTAGTGAAACTCTTAGGAAGATTGAACAGATTCATTACAAAAGTTGGGATTGCTTGAATCAATGATTTAAGAAGTACTTCCCGACCACTACCAGAAAAAAGGTGCTTCTTTCATCCTCTCAATTTATTCCACATTCTTTCTTTAATGGCCGCAAACAAATTCTAATTGTTCTTACTGAAGATACATGAAAGGCCTAAATATTTACTGTGGTACGGAACCAGAAAGACACCAAGATACTAAGCAAGATGAGTCGCAGACCCCCTTGAGATGGATCTTCCAAAGTATACAGCCCATTTTTAGTAGTTAATCACCTATCAGAAGCAACCTCATAAGACCGCAAAATCCCCAATACTGAGTTGCAATCATCTAAGGAAGCATTAGTAATAATTAGGCTATCATCCGTAAAAAGGAGGTGAGATATAGATGGGCCCGATCTCCCACATTTCATTCCATGTAACGCCCTCGTTGCTCAGCTGAAATGAGGAGGGAAGAGAGGCCTTCGGCAATCATCTAAGTGATGTATTCATATTGATTTTCTTCGTCAATGAATATACATTCTTCTTTTAAAATAAATTAAAAGATAAGATAAAATATTAGTATAGAAGAAAATTCTACTCTGAAATGAAAACTCTTTTTAAGTTTAAAGGAAAAGAATATAGATTTTAAACAAATAACCTTTTCAAAAGCTACCAATGAATTTTTGCATGTCGTCGGGAATTTAATTTCTGGAAACTCTTACTAGTCGATATGCATGCTAATTAATATAAATGGGCATTTAACACGGTGCCCATCCTATCAAATTTACCTAATTTCAAATGATTTTTAAATCATAGAAATTTTCTAATATTAATGCCTAATGAGAAAGAAAATATTGGGTGCTTATTTCATGTGAAATGAAGAGTTATACAATTTATGGAATTTTTTTTTTAAAGGGAAAAAAATTATGGTATTTGTTATACAGTGCTTCCTCTTGATTATAATCATTCCATCTGAAAGGAAGATTTATAAAATTTATTATATTTATTATAAGAATAGAACTAAAGTCAGTTGTAATTGTATCGATCGCTACTTATAAATCAATCACGTATCTTTACTTTTTTATATCTGTCACAATTTTATTAACACAATACAAGTAATGAAAAGAATTTTGATTGGTTTTAAAGTAGCGATCGATACAATCACCACCACCGATAGTAACACTCTTTTTTAGTATAAATTCATGGTTGTGGACACGTTGATTTTTCCTTTTTATCGAAAAAAAATTAATATTTTAATTGTTAGCTAAAACCAATCAAAGTGGGGAGTCGAGAGTTTGCCAAGTATAGCCTAAGCAACATAGCAAAAATTAAGCTCTCATTTTCAACTATTAGTCTGGAAATGTAAATATGGGGAATACATTGATGCCATTCGTGGTCTATATTATTCAAAACCAAACTCTCATTTTCACACTCAATCTTCAACCATACCTCCATTGTTATCCCTTCCTCATTTGCCTATATAAGAGACACAAACCCCATCATCTTCATTGCTATTAAAAAAAATATCAATCACTATTAACAGAGAATTTCTCTCTTAAAGAAACAAAAAGAAATGAGTCTTCTTCGTCATGTTGTAGAAGACTTAGGCCAATGTCGTACAATTATATAGTGACGGCACCATTTTTAGGTAAAAAAATATACACTCTCATATATCGTTGATCTCCGATGATTCTGTTGTTTACAAAGATTGTAACTATGATAAAAACCATAATCTTCATCTGCGTTTATATAAATCCAAGTCTCAAACATCGTCTTCAAAACTACCCATCATCGTCTTCATTCACGGTAGAGGCTTCTGCGTAGGTTCATGTACGTGGCCGAGTTCACACAACTGTTGCCTGAAGTTGGCTTCTCGCCTCGACGCCCTAGTCGTCGCCCCAGACTATAGACTTGCTCTGGAACACCGACTCCCGGCATCAATAGAAGATGTTTTCACCGCTATAAAATGGATACACGCACAAGCCTTGAGTGAAACTGCCAATGAATAGTTAGTTAACAAGTAATGGTGAGCTGGCACCAGTGCTGCATTCATCAACCTACACGTTGGAATGCTAGAAGACAAAAAAAGCAGTTGCACAAAGTGACAAGAAATGAAGGTGCAGAGCAATCCGTGGTGATGTGCACAAGAATCAGCAGCAATGAAGCCTACAATCATCATGCAATGATTATTCGGTTATTCCATCAACAATCATTGTATTCCTTCTAAAACAAACCTGAGGGCATACACGTTACTCATATATATATACCGTGTACAGTAATGTATTTTGCAATCCTTGAGATTAATATCAAATATAGCCTTCTCCTTCTTCCTTTCATTGTGCATAAGCTCAAAGCATAAATTTAACTTGGTATCAGAGCAAGGTTTAAACCATATTATATGGCAAACACTAGCTCATCTCTAGACACAGTAACCATAGAAACAGAGAGCACAAATCCAGTGAGAAACCAAAATGTTAACCACACACCAGCAATCTGTCTTTTGCAGTCAGTACCAAACTTGACAAAAATAATTATGTAATATAGAAAACCCAGGTGCTTCCATTCATTCGAGGAAACGATCTTGAAGCCTTCATTGATGAAGAAGTCACACCTCCAGCAAGGTTTTTGGTGACAGTGGATGAGAACCAGAACAGAGTCACTGCTAGCAACCCAAGTTATATTACTTGGAGAAAGCAAGATCAACTTCTGTTAAGTTGGCTGCTGTCAACCTTGAGTGAAGAAGTAATTTGTGCAGTGACTGAATGCACAAACTCACTCCAACTTTAGAAATCTGTTGAAAGGATGTACTGCTCACAATCGAAGGCAAGGTTAATTGAGATTAGAAGGCAGCTTAGCACTATGAAAAAGGGAAACATGAGTGTTGAAGAATACTACAACAAAATGAAGAAGCTTGCTGGAAGCTTGGCTATGACTGGGAAGCCAGTATCAGATGAAGATCTGGCCCAATTCATTCTTGAAGGTCTTGACTCAAGCTTCGATCCAGTGACAGTCAATATCACCTCAAGGTTGAGCAACATGACCTTTAATGATGTATATGCTGATCTGTTAAGCTATGAAAACAGATTGGAGAGAAATGCACAGGAGGCAAGCAACTATGAAGCTAACTTTGCAACAAGATGAAATGGAGGTTACAGAAACCCAAGAAGGAACATAACTGAAATAAGCTATCAAACCCAGAAAAGAAATGGTCAGTTCAGAGGACCTCAAAGCCCAAGAATAAATGATGGTAGAAATGGGAACACCATAAACCAGAACAGAACATATTCCTCAGGAAGTGGATCCAGTGTTGCAAAGGGAAAGGGAGAACAGCAGCAAGACAAAAATAAATCAAAACCTGTATGTCAGATATGCTGGAAAAGAAACCATGAAGCAGCTGAATGTTGGCATAGGTTTGATGAAAACTTCACTCCCAGGTCAAGCTCGCAGCACCAGACCACTGCATATGTAGCTATATAGGAGCATGAAGATGATGAGGGATGGTACCTGGACAGTGGAGCCACCAACCATGTCACGAATGATCTGAACAACATGAGTGTAAGATCTGAATACAAAGGTAACCAAATGCTATCAGTAGGTAATGGTCAAAAACTTAACATTACTCATGTTGGTGCTTGTTGTTTGCCTATGTTTAATGCAAGTGTAAGTGATATGCTGGAGCTAAAAAATGTGCTCTGTGTGCCTAAGATAACAAAAAATCTCTTGAGCATATCCAGACTGATCAGTAATTGTGACTTTCATGTTGAATTTCATAAAATATTTGGTGTTGTGAAGGACAAGATAGAGAGGGTAATACTTCAAGGAATGGCTAAAGATGGGCTGTACCAAGTGGTGACCAGAAAAGAACTCAACAAGTCACCAGCTCATAACATTTTCTCCATTACAAACACAAATCTTAAGCACTCTGCAGTATCTTTATTTACATCAACATCAAAACAAAAGTCAGTACCTTGTGATCACAGTAGGAATAGCTGCATTCAGTTGTCTGTTATGGATCTAGAACCTAAGTCACAAGTGCTGTGTAGAACTCTTCACAGGAGACTAGGTCATCCATGTGAACAGACACTGAGAAAAGTAATGTCTCAATGTAATCAATTTGACTATATGAATAAAAGTATGATTTTTCCATTCTGTGAAGCCTGTCAATATGGTAAAAATCACAAACTAAAGTTCAATGAGTCAGATCACAATGCTAAAAAGCCATTAGAACTGCTTCACTCAGATTTATGGGGACCTGCACCAGTGTATTCTAGGAAGAGTTACAAGTATTACCTCAGCTTAGTTGATGACTACAGCAGGTACACTTGGATACTTCCCCTGCAAACCAAAGATCAGACTACATCAAAATTCATAGAACTTAAAAAGCACCTGTAAAAGTCTCTAGGAACAGAAATAAAAACATTGCACACTGACATGGGCACAGAATTTAACCCACTAGAATCCTATCTCAGGCTAAATGGAATCCAACACAAACTCACATGTCCTTACATATCACAACAAAATGGAAGGGCTGAGAGAAAACATAGACACATCGTCAAGGTAAGACTCTCATTACTTGCTTAAGCACATCTGTCATTAACATTTTGGTGGGAGGCTTTCCAGACTGCAGTATATTTGATAAACAGATTGCTCTCAAAGGTGTTGGGAAATCTGAGTCCATTTGAACTGCTCTTCAAAAGAAAACCTGACTACAATCATCTAAAGACCTTTGGATGTGCTTGTTACCCTTATCTCAGACTCTACAACCAACACAAGTTAGACTTTCACACCAAGAGATGCACCTTCATTGGCTACAGCACAAAGCACAAAGGTTATAGATGTCTTGACAGCTCAGGCAGGGTGTTCATATCCAAACATGTCATCTTCAATGAGGATGATTTTCCATTTAAACCACATCCACCAAACTCTAACATGAGCAATAACAGCACACACAAAGTCACACAAACCTATAATTCACTGCAATTGATCTTTCAGCCACACTCACAGGCATATCCTTAAGGTGCAGCCATCAGTGAGCCATTCCAAGAAGAATTTCAGCATCAAATTGATAATCAAGTCCCATCCAGCACACCAAACTCACCTCAAGATGAACTTAACATACCCTTCAGTAACAGTAACTCAACAGACACTTCACCAAATCAATCTCCACACTTACAACCAACTGCAAACACACACCCAATGATAACTAGATCCAAGACTAGGATTTTCAAGCCCAAAATCTACCTCACCATTAACACAAATAACAACCCTGTAAACATCCCCACAACTGCAAGTGAAGCACTGTCAAATGCCAAGTGGAAAGTTGCCATAGAAGAGGAGTTCAGTGCCTTGATAAAAAATGAGACCTGGACCTTGGTGCCTTTAAAACCAAATGTGAAACCAATTGGTCACAGATGGATTTTCAAGGTGAAATACAAACCAGATGGCAGCATAGCAAGGTACAAGGCCAGATTGGTAGCCAAGGGATATCACCAAATTGCTGGTATAGACTATAATGAAACTTTCAACCCAGTAGTCAAGATTGCAACAGTAAAGATAGTAATATCATTGGCTGTGCATTTCGGATAGGCCATTCAACAAGTTGACATCAATAATGCTTTCCTGAATGGAGAGTTGAATGAAGAAGTTTATATTGAGCAACCAGAGGGATTCATTGATAAATACAAACCTCATCACATATGCAAGCTGAAGAAAGCCTTATATAGCTTAAAACAGGCCCCTAGAGCCTGGTTTGAGAAGCTGAAGACTGCATTACTGAATTGGGGCTTTAACAACTCAAAATCTGATTCTTCATTGTTTGTGCTGAGTGAGAAAGATAACCTGATCTTATTACTGGTCTATGTGGATGACATCCTCATAACTGGTAACAATGAATCGAAAATGGTCTCCATGGTCAAGAAATTGAGTGACACCTTCTCATTATAGATGCTGGGATCACTCAACTACTTCTTGGGCATGGAAGTAAAAAAAAACAATGAAGGAATGCATATGAATTAGAATAGATACATTCTAAACTTGCTAAAGAAGACAAGAATGTCAAAGTGCAAGGGAAGTGCAACTCCTATGAGTACAAGTGTAAGGTTCTTGAAAGAAGAAGGAAAAGACTTTGAAGATAAAACATTGTATAGAAGTGTTGTTGGTGCATTGCAGTATGCAACATTAACAAGACCAGATATAGCATTCAGTGTCAATAAATTGAGTCAGTTTTTGGAGAATCCTAAGTATGAACACTGGATGGGAATTAAGAGGATTTTGAGGTATCTCCAGATCACTTCAAACCATGGACTTCATTACACAACCGGGGGAAATCTGGAACTGATTGCCTACTCAGATGCTGACTGGGCAGTAGATAACAATGACAGAAAATCTGTGAGTGGATACAGCATTTTCCTGTATGGAAATTTGATTTCTTGGAGCTCCAAAAAGCAGAAGGTGGTAGCTAGATCCAGTGCAGAATCTGAATACAGAGCACTGGCTCACACTTGTGCAGAATTGACCTGGATTTGTTCACTGCTCTCAGAACTTAGAATACAACTCTCAACCTCACCAAAAATCTGGTGTGACAACACCAGTGCAGCTTCCTTGGCAGCAAACCCTGTGTTTCATAGAAGAACAAAGCACATCGAAATTGATGTGCACTTAATTAGAGACAAGGTTGCCAATGGAGAAGTTGAGATCAAATACATACCATCTGAAATTCAAGTAGCAAACATCCTGACTAAAGCATTGCCAAAGGAAAGGTTCAGCATGTTAAAGAACAAGCTCAACATCATTCTAGATGGTTGATCTTGAAGGGGGGGAGTTAACAAGTAATGGTGAGCTGGCACTAATGCTGCATTCATCAACCTACACGTTGGAATGCTAGAAGACAAAGAAGGCAATTGCACAAAGTAACAAGAAATGGAGGTGCAAAGCAATCCGTGGTGATGTGCACAAGAATCAGCAGCAATGAAGCCTGCAATCATCATGCAATGATTATTCGATTATTCCATCAACAATCATTGTATTCCTTCTAAAACAAACCTGAGGCCATACACGTTACTCATATATATATACCGTGTACAGTAATGTATTTTGCAATCCTTGAGATCAATATCAAATATAACCTTCTCCTTCTTCCTTTCATTGTGCATAAGCTCAAAGCATAAATTCAACTTGGTTCAATGCAGCTGAATTCGGTAAAGTTTTTATTCTTGATGATTCATCGGGAGGAAACTTGATACACCATTTGTCTGTTCAGCTCGGCGGCAGTGGCGGTTCCCCTGAGTTGACGCCAATTAGAGTTCTGGGGTACGTGCTTTTGGCTCCATTTTTTGGTGGCCAGGTGAGGACAAGTTCGGAGCTAGGCCCGAGTGAAAACATGTTGGATCTGGAAAATCTTGATAGGTAAATATTTTATAATCAACTTACTCATTCTATTTCTTTTATTTGTTGTTTGATCTTCCAGTAATATTATTCGTAAGCTTTTCAAGTAAAGTTCCGTTGCTTTCTTTCAACTTTAAGATTTCGATATATCAAGAGCTATGCTTTCTTTTTATCAATAGTTACATCTATATAATTCAATATAGCTTCTATATAATTCAATAGTTACACCAGGGTGACGCCAAATTTTAATAAAAATAACAATTTAATCACCCTAATTCAAAAATACTTATATACACCCTGCTCCATTAATTTTTTTTATTAGTTTAAATGATAAAAAGGGTAATGTTGATCAATGGTCAATAAACTCTGACTAATGATGATTAACACGGTTAATATCAATAAATTATCGGTCAATAACGGCCAAAGATTTTATAGTAATTGTAATAATTTCTATCTACCTTAACAGAAATAAATAATAATTGTAATAATTTTTATCTAATTTAATAGAAAAAATTATCAGGAAAAAACGTAAATGAATATTTTTTAAGAATAAAATAATTAAATTGTCCTTTTCGCTAAATCTTGAATGTCAAATTGCCCTTCTCCCACAAAATAATTTAAGAAGCTATTTGTTGTTTTAAAAAATTGTTATAGAAAATGATCGAAAGTAACAAATTAGAGCCTTTTGACTTTGTTTTATCAAAACATGTTTTCCAGCTTACACATTTTATTTAAGAAAATATTTGAAAATAACATTTTAATATTGTTTATACTTTACTTTTTCTAAAACATGTTTTAGATTTTACAAGTTACATTTTCTAGAAAAAAAAGAATAAAACAAACTTATTAGGGAGTTTTCGAGAATCAAGCGAAATTATTAGTTTCACAAAAAGGAATAGAAGTTGTAACTTTTCATTCGTACATGCACAAAAGTGGTGGTTCCACTTTGTATGTGACCTCACTCTCATGATAATTGAAAATGCCATTTCATATATGATCCCACTAAAATAAATCATCACCAACTTCATAATGATAAGTTACTTTTTTGTACATTATTCTTAGAATTAACCTTGAATTTAATGTGCATCTAAACCTTTTTTTTTATAGGGTGCTAGTTATACAGAATTTCTTGTAATAATAATTTAGGAGATCCGCTGAAATTTTTTTAGATATATACATGAATGGAAAATTTTAATATATATGAAAATCATAAGAAATATTATATTATATTCACTACATAAATGCTTTTACATTTATATCATTTCAATTTTTAATATTCTCAAGTCATAGAATAGTAACAAAGTTTATTCTCATGTCCCTAGTTCTTATTTATATTTATTATCATGTCATTATGTCTATCTTATATCATTTGAAACTTTAGTACTTGTAAAATATTCAAGTGCCAAATTAATGGATAATAGATAGATAGTGGAATTAAGATATTACTCATGAATTTGTAATTAAACAAAGTCCCAAATTGTTAGTTTACAAACAACAACTAATATTGACATATAATTAATATTTAAAAAAAAATACACATACATATATATATAATATTTGTATAAATGTGTATTTAAAACACCTTTATCATAAAACGATTGTTCAAAACGACAGAAAGAAAAAAGAATTGAAGTCCTTTTTATTCTGATAATTTTGGCGTGTGTTATATCAAAACATATAGCGTGCGGGTTGCTATCAATAAAAAGTTGCATGTCATCTTTCCGAAAAAAAAAAAACGTTTTCATTACCTTCCTGTGGCTGGGGTCACAAATAATTGTAGCAATTTGTCCTCGTTTGTAAGCACAATATAAATCAACACTCAATTTACATGAGCTAGAAAGTTGGAAGCTAGAGGACAAGTAAATTAGCCAATCAGTAGAAAGTCTCAATATCATTTTTGGAAAGTTCATGAAAGGGCTATTTCTCTACTTTTTATAATTTGCAATTTGACCATGAATTGATCACCCTTATATCCCGTTTAGCTTATTCAAATCAAATCGACCAAATCCAGAAATTAATTGTAATAACAAAGGCCAAAAGTTATAGAATTATTTAATTGTAGGTCGATATATAACTTATTGAATTAAATATCCACATGGCTTTTCCTGAATCATTCTCTTTCTTCATAAAGAAGGGTTGTAATAACCCAAAAGTTACTTCACTGATATTTATGATTATTTTTAAGATAGTGCCTAATCCATAATCATATGACTACTCATCAACCAGATTCATACAAGATAATGCTTTATTCAATCTCATCTTTCCCTTGTGTTATACCGAAAACAAAATAGTCCCATAGGAGGAAATCAACACACCAGTATGAGTTATCCGATAGAATAAATTGTTAGATTTAAAAAAAATTAAGATATAAATTTTGTACTTTAATTGATGTTTCACTAATAATTTTGTATTTCAATTTTATAAAACTTAATATTATTGTATCCGGCACTTCATTTTAATTTTAATGCTGAGTAGAATTTCGTCTCAATACTCATTGTCATATCTCGAAAGATATATATCATCTCTTATTTGTCATGGGCATTTTGTTTTTTTTAAATTCTTAAATATGTTGAGGGAGATTTGTTGCAATTAAATTAATTACTCACTTGCTTTAATGCGCGGCAGATTTTGGAGGTTGGCATTGCCAGTTGGAGAAGATAGAGACCATCCATATGCAAATCCCTTTGGCACCGAGAGCCCGAGCCTTGAAGCAGTGAGCCTTGGTCCGATGTTGGTGGCTGCTGGACAAAAGGAGTTGCTGAAAGATAGGGCTCAAGATTATGAAAGAAGATTAAAGGCAATGGGAAAGAAGATCGATTACGAGGAGTTTGAAGGAGAAGAACATGGGTTTTTCACCGACGATCCATCCTCAGATGCAGCAAAAAGATTTTTGCAAGTTGTTGCGAAATTTATCTCTGAAAACTCTATCTAGTAAAGAAAATTATCGTTACTTGTATTAATTAGCTGCTTAGAGTTGCATGTACTAGTTTTTTCTGTTTTTCTTATTTAAAGTTGATTCGTTTACCATTTTGAAACTTTTAAATTTTCTTTTCAAACGGCTATTAGTTGTTAGAGTAATTTATGCTTCTTATAACAAATTGATGCAAGTTGTATCAGGTGGTTAGTAAGGTTCGACAGTCTTCCTAGACGTAGTATGAATACTGTACTTGTATTTTGTGTTGTGAGTTCAATCAATAAAAGCAAAAATATATTTTCCAGCTGCTCTATTTTTTCTTAATTTTTTTTTTTTTTGGTTTTCCCTACAACCAACAAACAACACAATCTATTTTTTTTTTATGGTATCAAACACAATCTAATTTTTTTTTTTAATGGCATCGAAGCTATTCATGGCAAATGTTAGTTCTTCAAACTTGTCTATGGCTGCTTTGGCTGCTAGTATTTTGTTGAATACTAATTTCTCTTCAACTTGATCGATGGGAATATGTAGGATGGAAATCTCAAGTTTTTTTTTTATAGCAATTAAAAGAAACAGACATAGAAGAATTACTAAAGCAATGTCCACATCAATTTCTTAGAACCATTAGTGCAAATCGAACTATCATAACATTTGAGAATCTTAAGTATGATTTGTGGATGCGACAAGATCACTACTTCTCAGCTAGTTTTTTTTTTTTCCATATATGAGAGGATTCCCAGTCTTGTAATTGATAGTAAATATTTTCATGAACTCTGTCTCTTAGTTAAAAAACAAGCTAAATATATTCAATTGAAAGTTTAGTCATCACTTTTAAAAAAACGATTAATGTCAATGTCAAATTATTTTTTAAAAAATTAAAATTTTAATTTGTTAAAAATATAAAAAAATCAAGATAATTAATTTCTACCATATATATTCTATAATTAACAAATTATATTTGATTTCCTTATACGTATTTATATTTTCTTATTTATTTTAATCTAAAACCTATATAAAGACTTATTCTAAAGCATTTGTAATATAAAATATTATAATAAAAATGTAGCATTTAAAATTTTCTTGTCTCTCTTTATTTTTTTATTATCCTTTTCTTCTTTATCTTTATAATATGGTATCGGAGTTAGGTTATCATCATTCTTAAAGCCTTTTGATACTTGTTAAGTGCTAATTTTTGTTGCTTTTTTTTTTATCTTTTCTAATATGGAATCTCTCAATGCACTTGCACTTACAATGGTTGATCTTTTGTCTCTCTATTAACGTGTATGCAATTGCAAAGGTTAATCTTTTTAATGCAGGTGTCACTCCGACAATATTGCCTTTATCTATAATGGTTGTCTCTCTTCGACAATGGTTGCTCTTCTCTAATAAAAGTTGTCATTCATTGACAGGGGTTGTTGTAGGATAAAAATCTTTAATTGGTGAAAGAATTACCATAGCCAGGATCTCATATTAAATCATCAAGAAGAATAAAATCGAAAGTATGCTTGAATCCATGGAGACGCAGAAAAATTGGGGTTGATGCCTTACACGTCTAAACCTTTTCTTTATGTGAGAAAAGTTGCCGTTACTCACTAATAGGATGTGAATGAATAATACGTTACAGTTTAGACTGGGGATCTCCACCTATTATTTATAGTATTTTATTTTATTATGGCCCATCATAAAATAAAATAAAATAAAATAACTGGGTCTCTACACATTAAAACCCATACTATGTGTGATGTCTTAAAAGTCCAATAATAAATAAACTTTATTTGATCACTTTTAATGGGCAACAAAATAGATAACCAATAATGTACAATTAATTGATATATGTAGGCCCACTTTAATATATAATACCCAACAATCTCCCACTTTGACCACATATGTCACTTTACAATTGTACATTACCAAATAACTTTATTAGCTCAATATTTGCTATCTTAATAAAAGACATTTCTAAACAATCTGGTCCATCAATTATACTGCTATAGGATCAAAGCGATCTTAGTTATCTTTCTTGTAACTAGACCCATCAATGGTCACATTCATCAATATAATTAATGACATAGATAAAGCATAGATGTGTAGCATGAAAATTTCATGCAATGTGATCTCTTAACGGGCCTATTTCCAACTGGTCCAACTTTATAACTCATAAGAGTTCAACAATATACTTTCAAAACTTTATACAAAACTGTAATTGAAAGAATATAACTTTATTTCAGAGTTTTCAATAAATAAATAAAGAGTAATACTTTAGTCTGATAAAAAAAACATGTCAACTGTAATTGTATATCAAGAAATAAACTCCCACTATAGAAGCATATCATCTGAATGAATCACACCCATAAGAGCCACATGCTCATGAGACATCTTAGATGGTACACCATTGGTAAGTGAATCCGCAATCATTAAGTTTGTACTGATATATTCAATAGACACTTGAAGACTCTGAACTCTCTCTTTAACAATAAGAAACTTGATGTCAATGTGCTTTGATTTTGACGAGCTTCTGTTGTTCTTAGAATATAACTCAGTGACTATATTATCACAATTTATTCTCAATGGTCTCTCAATGCCATCGACAATTTGTAGCCCAATGATAAAATTTTGCGGCCATATTGGTTAATTTGATGTCTAATAGCAAGCTACAAATTCTGCTTCCATGGTGGATGAAGTTACGAGTGTCTGCTTTATCATTGCTTCATAGAATTATCTTGGTTTCATGCAACAATCCTATATCGTTACTTACTAGTAGAATGTCATCCACATATAAAACAAGAAGAATAAATTTGCTCCCATTGATCTTGTGATAAATGCATTGATCAACGGTGTTTTCCTTAAAATCAAAAGAGGTAATCACTTGATCAAATTTCGATACCATTGACGGGATGCTTGCTTTAAACCATATATGAACTTATTTAATTTGCACACCAAATGTTTTGAATCTTTAGATTCAAAGTTATCTGGTTACAACATGTATATGGTTTCTTCAATATTACCATTGACAAATGCAGTCTTTACGTCTATCTGATGTAACTCTAAATCATAATGAGCTACAAATGCCATAATAATTTTAAAAAAGTCTTTCGATGAAACTAGAGAGAAAGTCTCTTTATAATCAATGCCTTCCTTTTGAGTGAAACCTTTTGCGACTAGATGTGCCTTATATCTTTCAACATTGCCTTTTGAATCCCGTTTGCTTTTGAAAATCCATTTACAACCAATTGGTTTTGCTCATTTAGGTAATTCGACAAGATTTCAAACGTCATTATCTTGCATTGATTTTATCTCATCTTTCAAGCATTTATCCATTTCTGGGAGTTCACGCTTTGTTTAACTTGATTGAAAGTTATTGGATCATCTTCTAGTCCTATATCAAACTCATGTTCTTAGAGATACACTACATAATCATCTGAAATCACCAATCTCCTTTTCCTGGCAGATCTCCTTAATGGCACTTCTAATCGAGGTTGTTGTTGTTGCTCCTCTACATGAGTAAGAGCAGGTTCTTCAATATTAGTGGGAGGTATCTCAGGAACGTCTTGATTATCTATATTTGTATCTAGCATAATGATATGTGCAATTACCTGACCATTATCAATTGCAATATTAGGAATAGTTCCATATTCCTATTCAAAGACAATATTCCTGAGTTTTGCACTCTTACTATATTCAACATCCTCAATGAACTTAGCATTCCTTGTCTAAAAAAAGATCTACTTGAAGGATCATAAAACTTGAAACCCTTCGATCTCTCTTAGTATCCAACAAAGTAATAGCTTATTGTTCTTGAGTCCAACTTTCTTTCATTAAGCCTGTATGGCCTAGCCTCAGTTGGACAACCTTAGACATGCAAATGCCTAATACTAGGCTTCTTTCTAGTCTATAGTTCATATGGGGTTTTAGCTACTGCTTTTCTTGGAACTCGATTAAGGATATATAGTGCAGTCTTTAAGGCTTCACCCTAAAGAGATTCTAGTAAAGAAGAATGATTTATCATACTTCTAACCATATCTTTTAGGGTCCGATTTCGTCTCTCGGCTACACCATTTTAACTTAAAGTCCCTGGCATGGTATATTGAGGAACGATGCCACATTCTTACAAATATCTTGTAAAAGGGCCTGGATGTTGTTCACCTGATCCGTCATATCTGCCATAAAACTCACCACCACGGTCAGATTTAACAGCTTTAATTTTCTTACAAAGCTTATTTTCAACTTCAACTTTATAGGCTTTGAAAACATCCAATGATTGAGACTTGTCATAAATCAAGTATAGATACCCATAAGAGAATAATCGTCTATGAAAGTAATAAAATATTGTTGACCATTCTAGGAAGCAGTAAGGAATGGACCACAAATATCAGTATGAATTAATTCTAAAACGTTTGAACTCTTATTGGCACCAACTTTTCTAATATTTGTTTCTTTTCCCTTAATGCATTCAATACATATTTTAAAATTTGAAAAATCAAGGGAATTTAAAATTCCTTCTAATACAAGCATTTGAATTCTTTGTTTAGAAATATATCTTAAACGCTTATGCCATAACATATAAGAATTCTCATGAATTAATTTACACTTTATACCATAATTGCTTACATGTAAGGTTTCATTAATTTGTGAGGCATGAAGATCCAATTGATATAAATTATCAACTAAAGAATCGATACCAATAATATTTGAATTCTGAAAGAGACTAAACTTCTATTTCCAAAAAAATAAAAGTAACCAAATTTGTCCAAACAAGAAATAAAAATTAAATTCTGTCTAAATGATGGTACATAAAAAGTATCATGCAAATTCAAATAAAAACCAAATTGTAGTTGTAATATAAAAAATTCAATTACCTCAACAGTAACCTTGTTGCCATCACCCACATAGATGAATCTTTCAGCATCAGTTGGCGGTCGGCTCCTTAGACAATCCTGCATAGTCATACTTATGTCAGTATTTGCACCCATATCTATCCATCAAATGTGATTTGGTACTAAAGCCAAATTAACTTCTGAACAAACAAAGTTGAGAAGTTTACCATTTTTGTCAAGCCATGTTGCATACTTAGAACAATCCTTCTTCATATGTCCAACTTTCTTGCAAAAGTGACAAGAGATTTCAACATTCTGTTTATTTTGCACCTTAGGCTATGAAGTTCCAATGGCTGCAGCTCTTTTTCCTTTAATATTCCATTTTCTTTTCTTGTTGGCAGCATTGTCATTAGAAGAAGTTGCTAAATAAGCACTCTTTATCTTTTCTTATTTCAATCTCTCTTCCTCTTGCACACATTGAGTAATGAGTTCATTAAGAGTCTATTTCTCCTTTTGAGTATTATAAATGATCTTAAAATAACTGTATTGTATAGAAAGAGAGATCAAGACCAGGTGCACAAGAATGTCATCAGACAACTCTAACTTTAGTGTTCTTAATCTTGTAACAAGATTAGACATTTTCATAATGTACTCCTTTATATTTGTTTTTGCCTTTATACTGCATTGAAATAAGCTTAGACAAAATGGTGCTTGTTTCTACCTTTTCATTACCAACGAATCGGTCTGCTATTTGGGTCAGAAATATTTTAGCATTTTCTTCCTCAGGCACAGCGCCCCTAATGATATCTAGAATATAGTACTTCATGATCATCAGACTTATGCAGTTAGAACACTCTCATTTTTCATAAAGTGTCATTTGTTTAACAGTATTGCTATCAGTAAGGGCGGAAGGTTCTTCCATCTAGATTGCATAGTCTAGATCCATACACCCAAGCACAATGGTAATGCACTCCTTCTATTTCCTAAAGTTAATGCCGTTAAACACTGGAATGTTGTTCAAGTTGGCAAATATAGAAGAAGCATTTACTGTATAGAATAAACAAAAAACTCACAATCAATAATCATGTCCTTTAATCATGCATTCATATACACACATGGCATAAGATATAATAAATTGAGCTATTATAAGATACCAAACACAACATTGCTATTTAGTCTTTGGACAGAAATAGCAACGCTTTTCTTTAGACCGACATATATTATGCATAGAAAGTGGCAAAGCTTATCACATATTTACTGTCTCATATGTTTATTATCTGGTCAAAAAATAATCTTCATTTGGACTAATTATTTTTCACATAAATTTAAATACAATTATTTATTTATTTTTTTTAATAACACCTACATATTTTAAAATAAATAAATCTGCATAAAAAATGTCACTTTGGTGACATTTTACTTCAATTTAATTTATTTTAAAATACTAGATATTAATTTGTAAGAAAAGGGAGAAAAAATAAAATGGTCAAAGTAAACAGTCAACATTCAAATTATGTCACAATTAGGACAGGACTAGAATGGGTAGGGACTAACGTGGTTAGATCAAGTTAAGCCTAATTTTTTCGAATTACCTAAACCCTAAACTTTATCTAATGGCCTAAACCCAAAATAGGCTTAGGTCTATTTTAACTCATATGATTTGGCCAGTGTATTGGGTATATAAAACTTGAGCTCGATAAAATTGTTATAGGCCATATAAAATTGATTTGATAAACTCTCAAAATTTGTGAACTAACTACTAGGCATGCACCATAATTAAGAAGAAATCCTATTAAATTTAATATTATCAATTTAATTTTGAATAAAGTTTAACTTTTATACCTTTTCTTTTCTTTTTTTAAATTAAAAAAAATTTAACAACCGAATATATTGATTACGCCGAAGATGTTTTCAATTTTGCATGTTAATATAATTTTCATGCAATCAACACAAATTAAAAAAAAAAATCATGCAAAAATTGCATTCAATACATTTATGTATATCAACATAACAATATCACATTAAATTGCATGCGTGATAATTCAGCTCATTCAATGCACCTTTTCCTTTTTTCTTTAGATGTATTCAATATAGCAAAATTTTTAAAGCAATTAATTATTCAATATAGCAAATTTTCTGATTACAATTCAAAACAAACAATCAATGCGTTAGAAATTTTCTTCAAGCAATTTATGCGAACAGATTCAAAAGAAAAAAACCATTTTACTCTTTTTTTTTTTGCTAATTAGGCATACAATTATAATTTAAAATATAATTCAATCAATGCATAATTCACATCTCATAATTTAATTTTAATGATTCAACATAAAATTGCTCTTATATCACTTGTAGAATAAAAATTTTAATTGGTGAAAGAATCACCATAGTCAGAATTTCATATTAAATCATTAAGAAAAATAAAATCGGAAGCCTACCTGAATTCATGAAGACACAAAAAAAATAGAGTTGATGCCTTGTATGTTTAAACCTTTTCTTTATAAGAGAAAAGCTGCTGTTACTTACTGATGGGATGTGAATGAATAATACGTTAGGGTTTAGATTGGAGACTTTAACCTATTATTTATAGTATTTTATTTTATTTTATCCCATCACAGAATAAAATAAAATAACTGAGTCTTTATACATTAAATCCAATGTTATGCGTGATGCCTTAAAAGTCCAATAATAAATAAATTTTATTTGATCATTTTTAACAAGTATCAAAATAAATAATAAAAAATATACAATTAATTGATATATGTAAACTCACTTTAATATATAATATCTAACAGTTGTATCTCAACGTGCACTATTACAATCAAAAACTTAATTATAAATGCGTATAATAATTTTTTAAGAAAAAAAATGGGTAAAATATATTTCAATTTATAGATGCCTGATTTGCTTTTGTTTTTGTTTTTACCTTTTTTTTTTTTACTTTTTCTAATTTAAAGTTAAGATTCTATTTTATAAGTAGAATAATTTAACGTTCATATGTCTCCCCAATGCTTAGGTTGAGAGGAAGCCAGCGTAAGTTCCTTCTTTTATTCTTGGATTCTCTTTGTTTTAGAAGTCAACACTTCAATTTCAAAAAAAAATAATAATAATAAGTTCTGAATTTTAGTAAATATACATGTTTTACTATGCAGAATTTGTAGGTCCCTTATTTTTAAATTTTAAGATTTACATTTTTTTTAGTTAAATTAGACAGAAATTATTACTTAATAAAAATATCAATAAAATTTTTAAAATTATTAATGTCTATATATCTCTTTCATAAAATAATAGGGGTGCAACTTTTTTTAAGAGTATAATTACATTATTTAAAAAATACACAATAAATAAAATAATTGGACATATGAGACCCAATAGTAACTCCTCCGCAATCTGCCTCGGTTTTTTTTTTTTTAAGAAAGCCTCGGTACCACTAAATTATATATGTATATTTCTAAATATTAATTTTTTTTTCAGAAAGGCCCCACTTTTAGAAAGGTTTGCCCCACTAAATTGTATACATACATCTTTTAAAAATATTTTAATAATCAATTCAAATAGATAAGTAATTCTAGTTAATTAATATTACTCCTCAAAATAAGGTTTTTTTTTTTTGAAAGGTGGCTCATTAAATTAAATACTTGTACTAATTACAACATATTTAATAAATTCTATTTCTAATTTTAGTCAAACAATTCTCTTAAATATTATCACCAACAAACCATTCTAATTAATGTTATTTTTCAAAATTAGTGGGTGAGTTTTTGATTGAATATTATAACTATTTTAATTGACGTAACTTCCCAAATTAAACATTAAATTGTTAATTAAATGTTAGAATAAACTAATTGCAATCTTTCTAAAACTCCGATAAATAAAAATCTCTAATGGTATATTAGCAAAATTAGAATATATTTTGCATTTCAATAAGCTAGAAAGTAAATTTTAAATAAACAATTTTAAAACTAATATTTTACATTTGTATCTTTATAAACTTCAATGTTGAATTAATAACAAAAACTATAAATTTATGAATAAATTAAAACATTTCTATACAAATTAATATTAAAATAGTATAAATTTCAATATTTATTGTAATTGTTTTATAACAATAAAGTTTTTAAAAATTGTGAAACAACTTTAATAGTTCTAATTTATTACAAAATAAAAAAGGGAAAGAACTAATTATTTTAAAAAGTATATTAAAAAACATTAACATAAAATTCATCAAAGTAGTAAAAATGCACAATTAAAATAAAAACGAAAAGCATTAGTTATATACTCTTAACAACTTATTTGCAATTTCATTTCGAAGTTGTCGTGTGAAAATTTGGTCTATTGTACTAGAAGAGCTGCTTGCACCTGACCTTCAATTTTGACTCTTATTGTTAATTTTTAACTTGACATTCTCATTTTGATATTTAAAAAATAATACATATATAATAGATATAAAAAAGGGTTTTAAAAGGATAGAAATGTACATACATCATAAAAGTAGAGATATTTTAGAGAAAAGAAATTAATTAAATAATTCAGACTTTTTATATTCAGCCAAGAAATTAAATATTTTACTTTTTTTTAATTCAACTTAAATTGACTTAAAATTCTTATAAAATTAGAAAGTAAACAAACTTAATAACTAAATCAATGAAATTAAGCTACATTTAGCATTAAAAAAAATAGACAGTCCCTAAGGCTCTAAATTTTCTTGAGCGTCCCTTCATGAGTCCAAATTAATTCCTTTAAAAAATAATATAAAAAAATTAACTGTATGGATAATCACAAAGGGCAAAAGTTGTAGGATAATTTATAGCTAAGCATATGGAATTAAAATAAACCACTTGGCTTATACTAAATCGTCCTCTTTCCATGAACATAAGTTTCACAGTTTTAGAAATATTTGGAAATCAATATAAGCCTCGTATTTTTGTTTTAGTAATGCTCAGTTTTGTATTTCAATTAATGTGGCATTTGAAATGTTTAATATTAATTAATATTTTATAATTATTATATTAATAAAAATTAAACTTTTGCATAAATTTTTGTCAGCCGGTAATGTTGGATTCTTTAGGTCCTAACACTTATAGCTTTGACATTTAATGTTGAAATTAATGAAGTAAAAATGGAATACTTTTAATAATACTTTTATATATTAAATACAACATTCACAATACAAACTGTAACAACTATCACTGTTTCTCACTTACAATATAACACTCACAATTTAATACTCATACATTTTTTATTAAACTTATTTTTTGCTCAGCTCTCTAACAACTCTCAACACTCACATCTTTATAGCTAGATCAAGTTACTAAACACTTGGTGCTTTTTTACACTAGATCAAGTTCTTTTCACTTGATACCTAAACCAAATAAGTACTTGTTGTCACTAAATCTAAACCACACACATTAATATATTCTAAAAAAATTTCAACCAAACAATTTTTTCATACTTATCTCTTCAAAAATATCTCCACTTACCTTGAATATTTCTAGAACTTGGGCTTAGGTTTTAGTTCTAGAATTCTCTAAATCATGGGCTTGGGCCTTGGTTTTAGAATCTTCCATAACTTAGGCTTAGGCCTTAATTTTAAATTGTTCTATGTCTTGGGCTTATGCCTTGAACCTAGAATGTTCCATGTGTTGGGCTTGGGCCTTAAAGTATTAGATTTTCTTATGGGCCTAAAGTTGATGTTGCAATTTCTAACACTCCCTCTCAACACCAACTTTCTTTTTGTTACAACATTTTCCTTCTCTTGTCCTTTAGTCTTTACCTTGAGCAAAATTATTCTCTTTTCTTCAAGTATCTTTTCATACTCCTCTAAAGTCATCACTTTATTCTTGGACTCCTTCTCTTTCAACTCGTTGGTAGGATTCCCTTTGTTAGTATCTACAACAATTTCATCTTTAGCAAATTTCTTAGCACCTATGTTGTTCTTAAGTCTTTTGACCTCTAAGGCAATTTTATCCTTTAAAGTTCCTTAATTACTGCGTCCAGACTTTCATGTTTTTAGCTCAAGGACTTTTTCTTAGAGGCATCACCATCAAACATCATTACTTATATACGTTTATTCAACTCCTCCAATTTTACAAGAGCTTTGCCCTTCTTATCTCTCGCCCGTTCTTCCTTTACCTTCTAACGTTGCTTCACACGTTCCTTGCTACCACTTATTTCGAACATAGAAGCCACAAATTCTCTCATTTTCTTTCCTTGAAACTTAGTCTTTTTAGTAACCTTATTACAATCTTTCTTGTTGCTGAACTTCTTCAATTTAGGAGTTTCAACTCTTGGTGTACCCATTATAACGTTAGTAGCAACAATCTCATTTTTCGTAGCTTTCTTACACAACACATTTTCTTTAGCAACTTTAAACCTGTTACACAGCTCCTCTACTTAGTCTTGAAGCTTTTTCATAGTTGAAGTTGACCTCTTCTTAAGAAGTCTTGATCAAATCTTGTTGCGTACTAGAACAACTTTTAATGGATATGTTAATAAATTAGCACAACTTGTCCTCTTGGGTATCAAGGTCTACCTCAACCTTCTCTACTTGCTGCTCTAACACTCCATAGAAATCTGTTGCCTTTTCTACGATACCATAAAGCTTCCCTATTCTTATATGATTTGGATATCCTGAGTCAACGGTCTAATTATTTTCATAGTCACTCCATTCATAAATTATTACTGAGAGTAATAAGTCTTCCTCCACTAAAGTGACTGATGCTTCAACATCCTACTCTTCTTCATATTTATTTTGTGTCTGAGATGGTAGCATTACCTTAAGCATACTTTTTCTTAAACCAACTATCTTTTGCCATGTGTTCTATTTTTAGATAATTATAACATTTTCCTTCAAACTTTTTCTTTTAAAACTAACTACCATCACTGTGAGTCCTCTATTCTTCTTTTGTTTGTGAGCTATCTTCTTGATGACTCTTTGGCTTATCATCATCTTCTTTCAATATGTCGGTTAAATTGACCTCTCCTTTTGTCGATGTAGAGTGTTTTTTCATCACCTTTTAATGAGATTCTACCTATTTGCTTCTTGAGTAGCAAGCAAAATTTTTAAATTCAATAAGAGAAGGTTGGGTTGGCCAGCTTTGTACAGTAGTAACAAAGCTTGTATACTCAGGCCTTAAACCATGGATGATAACTCTTTTCATCATAGATTTTAGCAATAGCAGCAGTAGGATCTAACTCAAATATTTCACGACACAAAGACTTTACCTTTGTGAAGTATTGGTTGATTGTCATGTTGTGTTGTGCAATCAATAATAGCTCATTCTCAAGAAGCTACAATCATGTATTATTATTTTTAGAAGAGTAATGCAAAAGTGTCCCATGCTTCATTTGGCGTTTTAGCCTTTTTTACGTGCTCTAACATTTCTTCTTTAACTAGGGTCTTAATAACGAACATAGCCTTATCAGTTTTTACCTTCCACTTCTTTAAAGTGGCTTCGTCTGTTGGTTGTTTCACTTCATTCCTACCAATGACCTCTTAAAGATCTTGGTATTGCAAGTAAAACTCCATCAACGTTACCTATGTATTGTAATTTTGGTTGTTGAGCTTCTTAATTCTTCCAACTATTTGAAGGTCATTCATTATGCCAATAAGACTTCAATAATGCTGGACAAGCTTGATTTCAAACTACAAGCTTGTAGAGTTCCAAACTCTTCACAACTCAAATAAAGCTCTGCCAAAGTTAATCTTTGAGCATCTCATTATTACTCTTAACAGTGCTTCTACCAGCACTATAGTAACACTGCCTACGTGTTTATTTATTTGAATTGTATACCAGAAAAGTTCTTAGAAAAGACTAGAGGTGTCACAACGGTTTCACTTAAAACGGTTTCACCAGAAAAGTCCTTAGGCAATATTAGCCATATTGACAAAACTTTCTAAACATGCACCATCCATACAACTATACCATACTTTGATAATGGTACCGTATATTTGAACAATACTCATATGAATAATATTTCGACTACTGCTCTATGCCCCGAATAACTTGCTCTGTTACCAATTGTTAATTCTCAAGCTCTGATACCACTTGTTGATTCCCAGAATTTGATACCAATTGTTGGATTCTTCAGGATCCTAATACTTACAGCTTTGATACCCAATGTTAAACTCAATAGAGCAAATATAAAACATTTTTAATAATACTCTTATACGCTAAATACAACACTCACAGTATAAATTTTAACAACTATATCTCTTCTCACTTACAATACAACACTCACAACTCAATGCTCATATACTCTTTGTTGAGCTTATTACTTGTTCGGCTCTCTAATAACTCTCAATACTCAACACTCAATCACTAGATTAAATTACTAGACACTTGAGGAGTTTTTACACTAAATCAAGTTCTTTTCACTTGATACCTAAACTAAATAAATAGGGGGTAGTTATACTTGTTGTCACTAAATCTAAACCACACACATTAAATATTTTAAAAAAATTTCAACCATAAAAGTTTTGCATACTTATCTCTTCTAAACATATCTCCACCTACCTTAAATATGTTTAAAACTTGGGCTTGAATTTTAGTTCTAGAATCCTCCAAATCTTGCACTAAGGCTTTAGTTTTAAAATTATCCGTATCTTAAACTTGGGCCTTAATTTTAAATTGCTTCGTATCTTGGACTTGGACTTTGAACTTATAATGTTTCATGTGTTCAACTTAAGCCTTAAAGTATTAAATTTTATTATGAACTTAAAGTTAATATTACAAATTTTAACAAGTAACTCAAGGTAAAAGTTGAATAGAAAAAATCCTTCATATTATCCACTTCAAAAGTTTTGAATAACCAAATAAATAGAGGAGAAAATATCAATTACCAGTTGTTTGATATTTTATCAATTTTTATCTCTATTTTTTATAATAAATATTATTTATAAGTAAATTATTTACTTTCTTTTAAAAATATAAAAAACAATTAAGAAAATTATTAAACAATAGAATGAACTAACATAATTGCTTTATGAAATATGTCTTGACGTGTACCATCAAAAGGAAAAGGAAGTGATGTGATAATTCAAAAGTTAAGTCCACCCGTAATCATGATTATCTTTAGGATAGTGCTTAGTCCATAATCGGCCTTCTCATCAATTAATAAGATAACGCTTTATCCAATAATATTTTCCCCTTTCTTATATACACAACAGAGTAGACTGAGTCGTCAAGCACAGGAGAAGATTACCAACACTTTATGACCTTATATTTGCATTAAGAAGATCTCCATTAAAATGTAATTTATTAAGGCAAAAAGTTATCTCTTCAATAATTGTAGATTAGACTTTCAAATAGTTATAATAATAATTGTAGATTAGACACCATAATCAAAGCCAGCAATGTCAAGTAATTTTGTTGTCTCAATAGATAGACGATTAATCCATCGAAACGTTTGTCTCTATGATAAAATTTGTGTGACTTCTTATTTAACTTATGGGTTTGAATTTTTATAAAATTAAAAATAATTATTTAATTCTTTTTGTTATTAGGAGACTAATTTTAGTCCCCCATTTATCTGAAAAAGTTATTACTTCACATTTCTCTAATTATCATAGAAAATTATTAGTTGATATTTAGTCCTTACAATTATCTGTTTAGATATTTAGTCATTTCAGTTATCTATTTAATATTCTTTTATTTGTTAAGAGGCCAGTTTTAGTTCCCTAATTATTTTAGAGGGTTGTTAGTTAATATTTAGTTGTTAATTAATTTTAATCTCTTTAATTATGAGAGAGTTGTTAGTTGATATTTGTATTATAATATTATAATTATTAAAAATTTAAGATTAAGATTTCAGATGTAATTTTTTTAATAAAAAAATTAAACATACAATTAATTAAAATTTATGATCTCTCTCCCTGGCAAAGTCTTAGAAGACTCCTTATGAAATTTTCGGAACATAAATTGTAAAATTTATAATTATAAAATATATAAATTAGATTATAACATAGAAGGTTCTAAGTATGCATTGAACATCATTAATTACCTATGAGATGGTTCTTCTACAATACAATGGTTGTGAAGATATAACCATAAAGTTTGCTATTACATTTTCTTTTTAAGTATTTTATTGATTTTTTTAATTTATTAAATCTTTTAGTTGACGTGCTTTATTTTAAATCTTTAAAAAGAATAGTGTTGAATGTCTCAAATTTTATTTCCAAAAATGTATTTTAAATAAGGTGATATTTAGGGTGTGGATCATGTAATAATATAATAAATGATTTCGAAAAAATCATTCTAATACATTTAAAATCAATACAATCAATAAATAAGAAATTACATGCCACCCTATACTTTGGGATATCTATGATTGTTGTATGGTAATATCAGCAGCACAAGCTAATAGCTTGTGGTGTTATAAGAGAATGAAAGAACTTGTTTGTTTGACTAGAAAGTGAAAGAAAAATTTTCTAGTTTAGAGAGAATTCTTATTACTTCACTTTTTATCCTTGCTACAATACAGTATGTTACCAAATATATATAGAGAAATTTTGGAAGTTAACAGATTAATGGAAGAGCTGGTTACAACAAACTATCCTAGTGCTACATGGACTACCAGTTTGGCTGAATACTATAACAAATTTGTAATTAATTCTGTTCACCTAAATCAACAACAACTACCATCTGATGCTTGATCAAGCCAATCTTGCAACAACATTCAATAACCAATTCTGTCTTGATCAAGTCAATCATGCAACAGCTCAATAACCAACTCTGCAGTAGCTTAATAACCAATTCTGCATATTAAACTAATCCTGCAACAAACTGCCATAACTTCTCCATAATAATCTTCAATATCCCCCCTCAAGCTGATGGTCGTGGAAAGACCAAGAGCTTGGATCTAAGATATGTAAATCGATCAAAACTGAGAGGTTTGATAAACACATCTGCAGTTTGATCAATAGTTGGAACAAACCGAATTTCAATCTCATTAGGTGCTACCTTGTCCCTAATGAAATGAATATAAAGCTCGATATGCTTGGTTCGAGAGTGGAAAACAGGATTAGTAGCCAAAGCTTATGCACTTTGATTGTCACACCATATGGGAGGTGTGGACTTAAGGGGAAAATGCAGCTCAGTGAGTAAAGATTTCAACCATACTAGTTCTGCACAAGTGGAAGCAAGAGCCCTCTACTCAGCTTCGGCACTAGACTTGGACACAACAGCTTGTTTTTTTAAGACCATGAAATGAGGTTGTCACCAAGAAACACACAATATCCTCCTAGTGATTTTCGATCATTGGGGTCACTGCCCCAATCTATATTAGAGAAAGCAGTAAGCTGAAGAGTTCCACCAACCTGACTCTTATTTATACTATACTCAGGTGCATCTTTAGGAAGCAAAGAAAACAAAGACTCTGGTTTATACACAAGAAGACTTGATGGATGTACAATGATCTGGTTATGTGTATTAGGCAGTAGCTTATAAAGTCCCCTCACAGCAACACCTTGCAGTAACACATTTTCCTTCTTCTTGTCCTTTACAAAACAAACAAGAGTGTGAAACTCAACAGATATATCATTGTCTTGGACTAATTTTGAAATGCTGATTAAGTTCTTTGTAATGGAAGGAACACATAGTAAGTTGTTAAGGAATATACGAATACCAGAATTTAAAGCAAAACAGGCATTCCCAGTATGTGTAATATGTAAGCCATGTCCATTACCAATGATGAGTTTATCAATACCTGTGTATTCAGCTTTGTTGCACAGATTGTTGTCATTATTGGTCAGGTGGTGTGTTGCTCCTAAGTCCAGGTACCACCCCTGATCAGCTAAGCCTTCTTGGTTGGATTGTATGGCTATGTATGCTGCCCTGTTTGTTTGATTTCCAGATTCACTTGGCCCTTGAGGATTGTTTCCTTGACTACCTTTATTATAGCCATTTTGTGATCTTGGAATGTAATTGTTATAATACCTATAGTAGCATTTAGATGCTGAATGCCCTTGCCTCTCACAGATTTGACATATTAGTTTTGTGTTTGAACCTCTTCCAAAATTACTTCTTCCAGATTGTTGAAACTGATTTCAACCTCTACCTCTACCAAAACCAGATACAATCCCTCAATTCATAGCATTTCCAGGAAGATTAGTGTTATTTCCGAAAGTAAAGTTTCCTTTGCCACCAACAAAATTATTATAGAACCTTTTTTGTCCTTTCTATGCAACATTAGCAGAGAAAACATTCTGGTTTTCATTTTTTGCTGTTGAATTCAACATCAATCTACTCTCTTATGTAAGAAGCATTGAATATGCCTCATTTATTAAAATAGATCCTATTCTATTACCAATCATCACAATTACTGAATCAAATTCTGATCCAACACCAATACCAGTTATAAGATGTGTTATAAAGTCTTCTTCTTCAACTACAGATCCAGCTACAGCAAGCTCATTAATTATATTCTTTAGTTTTAAGAAATAGTCAAAAATTGAAAGCTGACCTTTCTTTAACAATGCCAATTGCATCTTTAACTGAACTACTTTAGTTTTAGAGCTAGATCCAAAATGTTTGTGAAACGTATCCCAGAGATCAAAGGAAGACTTACAATCTATAACCAGACCTAGAATACTCTTATGTATAGTTGAAAATAACCAACTTAAGAGCATCTGATCTCTTCGAATCCAATTTTTAAATTTTGGATTAGCAACTTCTTTGTCGAGCTGTTCTGATTCATTATTGAAATCTACAATCTTTAGCATCTGAACTGGACATTTGCTGGTGCCTGATATCAAATCTTCAAGCCTATTAGCTCTGACGAGTACTAAGACTTGTGCCTTTCCAAACTATAAAATTTGATTTATCTAGTTTTGTAATTCCAGAAAATGTGTAGGTTGCAGGTTGATTTTTGTTGATGGTTGATGAATTTGTGTTGTGTGATGATGAGGCGTTGGCCATTTGCTCTGATACCATATAAGAGAATGAAAGAACTTGTTTGTTTGACTGGAAAGTGAAAGAAAAATTTTCTGATTTAGAGAGAATTTTTATTACTTCACTTTTTATCCTTGCTACAATACAGTATGTTACCAAATATATATAGAGAAATTTTGGAGGCTAACAGATTAATGGAAGAGCTAGTTACAACAAACTATCCTAGTGCTACATGGACTGCTAGCTTGGCTGAATACTATAACAAATTTGTAATTAACTCTGTTCACCTAAATCAACAACAGCTACCATCTTATGCTTGATCAAGCCAATCCTGCAACAGCATTCAATAACCAATTCTATCTTGATCAAGCCAATCATACAACAGCTCAATAACCAACTCTGCAGTAGCTTAATAACCAATTCTGCATATTAAACTAATCCTGCAACAAACTGCCTGCAACAGCTCAATAACCAACTCTGCAATAGCTTAATAACCAATTCTGCATATTAAACTAATCCTGCAACAAACTGCCATAACTTCTCCATAATAATCTTCAATAGGTGTTTACCTTTCTTTTCTCGAGGGAACGAATTTAAATAATATAGTTGGTAAATATGAGATATTGTTTTTATTATGTAAATGTAGATTAGTATTTTTGTTTATAGAAATGATGGACTATAGTGAATTAAGTACAAAAGACAGAGTTCTTTCAAAAAAAAAAAAAAGACAGAGACATCTGCCTCTACAATATAAACGAAAGAAGGAGGAACCCATTCTATCCAAACCTGCTCCGATTCATAACCAAAAGTAATTTTGGATAATTTATGAGCCATATGATTAGCTTCTCTACACATGTGAGCAACTATCATGATATAAGCCGAAGATAAAAACTCCAAAATATTGTAGATTACTATTTTCTTTGGATCATAAATTGTATCTTCATATATGAGATAAGATTTTAGAGCTGCTTGACTAACTAGCATTTTGAACTCGTCCAAGAATTCTAATTAGAGATGTCACCATTAAAAAAAATGATTGTTGTTTGTATAATAGGTTTACTTAGGTATTAAATTTATTATCTACACTTTTTTTTGAAGGATAGTGCTATATTTATAAAAGTGAGATATAAAGTTTGTATCATAATTAATGTGCCATCAATAAATATTTATTAATGTAATAGCTATATACTAAGAATTGATAATGAACACATTAAATGTTATATTAATTAACATACAAAATTTGGATCTAATTTTTGTACATCTAACATTATTATTTCGCAAATGCTAAATATTTTTCTTAGCTACAAAACCTAGTATAAATTTGGAGGAAGAATACAAACAAAACTAGAGCTGGGATAAATTAAAAAGTCGGTGTCCAATACATAGTGGAGCTCTAATAGAATAGAAAGAAAAGTAGTTTGTTTTCATACGAAAAGTTTCAAGATTGTTTGATTACTAAGAATCAAATATCTTGAACCCTAAATCTAATTTGAAAATGTGTAGATTCCTTTTATGAGATTGTCACAGGGCATCCACTTCAAATTCCTAGGAATTCAGTCAACTTTTTGCCCTTGCCATATTTTGTAGGGTA
Organism: Ailanthus altissimus; assembly: GCA_946807835.1. Taxonomy (NCBI): domain Eukaryota; kingdom Viridiplantae; phylum Streptophyta; class Magnoliopsida; order Sapindales; family Simaroubaceae; genus Ailanthus; species Ailanthus altissimus. The sequence goes on from OX327709.1 coordinate 3,096,168, forward strand.
TAGTGATCGTAGCACTTATTGAAGAGTCGTAACATTTGTAAATGGACGTCTTTCAAATAAGCATTAACTAGTGCCCAATGCCCATCCATCCTATCAGTTCAGAAAAATAATCTTGAAACTATTACAAATTAAATAGTTATTTAGAAAGCTATTACAAATTCTAGTTGAAACCAAAACAGAAAAAATGGCTCGTTCAGAACAATGGAATTAAACTATGATCCCATCAAAATAAGCCATGAAAAATTCCAAATATCCTACAAAGAACTCATAGATATAAATCTTTTTCAATAAAAATTCATCTAGTTAAAAACCAATGTTGAAGAATGGTGGTGACTGCGCATTGAAGAATGAAGAATATGGGATCAAATTAAAAAAACTGTTTTGTTGGAAACCCTAATGTAAAGTGCCTTCTGCTTTTCCTTTCTCGCGACCCAAATGTTTTTATAATTGAAGATTTGTTTTTTTATGTAGGTTGTTGAAGCGGAAACACATAAATAAGTAAAAAAATCACCCAAGCAATATAATAATGCAGAATAAGTTATTAAAAATAAAATAGAGAAAGGGGTAGAAGAAGAACACACAAAGAATTACGTAGTTCGGCAACTTGTTTACGTTCATGGCAGATCAAGATCACATTCTTCTCTTATTATGAATCACAAGTCACTCACAAAGTTATGTCTTTTACAAGAAAGATCACAAAGAAAACTCTCTTGCACTCTAGGGATTTTCTCTCACAAAAAACTATAAAAATCTCTTATTGATCACAAAGATTACCAAGATTTCTAGTTGATCACAAAGATGTGTTTACAAGCCAATTGATAGCCTTTATATAGGCTTTGGGACGACCTAGGTTTACCCTATACGTGTGGGAGTCGTATTAAGGAGTCTTGAAACAAGTGGGAAACAAAATAAGAAAGTTTCCTTATTTCGGGATACTGTTCCCGTCTCCATCGCCGAAGCGCTGGCCTCCTGGCGCCGCGACGCTCAGGTTCTGGACTGGGCACCGCGGCGCCTATACCTGGTCGCAGCGGTGCTGGCGCCTAGTACGCCCTTCTTCATTTTTTGCCTCTTTTTGCGTCCATCTTTGATCCGTGCGCACTCTACGCATTTGGCTTGATCTCTAAATCATATTCCGATGATTTTTAATCAATATTCTCATATACGTGATGGAGATTTGAGCTCGATATTTTTATTAAATAGAGGTAGAAATGTATTATCATACCTTTATCATAATATAAACAAAGTTAGTAAATTTTTAAATAACAATACCAAAATTTTATTTTCAATTAGTTTTTACACATTTTCAAGTTTATTTGAAAAATTTTCCCAAAAAACAAAACACAAGTATGGACCATTGATATTGTCAACTAATATGGAATTATAAATGTAGGGTATCATCCACCGAGGCAAATGCCGTTTGTTGAAAACTCGTGCTAGTTTAAAGGGAAACCACCATTATTCCCTTATTTTAAATATATACTACTTTTTCTTTATGAATTTTTTTTATAAAACATTTACTCATTACTCTATTTAAAAAAATTTCTAAAAGAAAAAGTAGTATTAAAAAATAACCAACTATTCTCCTAAAAAAATAATGGGTAGTCTATAGTTTAAAAAAGTCAAAAAAAAAAAAAAATTGGTACACACTGTAGTAAAAATTAGACCTAACACAAATCTCAATTAAAAATTAGATTTTTGTACTAACTGTAATGTTAGAGTTTCTAGCGTGCAATTTAAAAACCTATATATTATGCAAAAGATTTTACCCACAAGCATACACAAATACAAGATATATATAATTTAGCAATGAACGTCTATATACACGACGGATCAATTATCCAGCTTATTTCATTAATTGTTCATAAAGAACTACAATTTACAAAAAACTCTTAGATTTCTTAAATCTCCTAAATCACTAAGATTCCTGTGAGAATATTGATTAAAAATCATCGAAATATGATTTGAAGATCAAGCCAAGTGCGTAGAGTGCGTACGGATCGAAGAAGAATGCGAAAGAAGGCGAAAAATAAAGAAAGGCGCACCAGGCGCCAGCGCCGCGGCGACCAGGCATGAGCGTCGGGGCGCCCAGTCCAGAACTTGAGCGCCGCGGAGCCAGGATGCCTGCACCGCAGCACTCAGTAGACGGGAACAATATCCCAAAATAAGGAAACTTCCTTATTTCGTCTCACACTTGTTTTAGGACTCCCTAATATGACTCCCACACATATAGGGTAAACTTAGGTCATCCCAAAGCCTATATAAAGGCTATCAATTAGTTTGTAAACACATCTTTGTGATAAAATATAGATCTAGGTGATCTTGGTAATCTTAGTGATAATCTTTGTGGTTCTTTGTGAGAGCAAATCTCTAAAAGTGCAAGAGAGAGTTATCTTTGTGATCTTTCTTGTAAAAGGCATATTTTGTGACTGCCTTGTGATTCATAATAAGAGAAGAGTGTGATCTTGATCCACCGTGGACGTAGACAAGTTACCGAACCACGTAATTCTTTGTGTGTTCTTCTTCTACCCCTTTCTCTCTTTATTTCGTAATAACTTGTTCTGCATTATTATATTGCTTGGGTGAATGTTTTACTTGTTTGTGTGTTTTAGCTTCAACAAACTAGTATAAGAGCATTGGTTCAAAGCAGACATGGCCACACCCAAGTATGAGGTAGAGAAATTCAACGGTAAGAATGACTTTAATTTTTGGAAGATGAAGGTTAAGGCGTTGTTAGTGAGCCAAAGACTTGGTTCGGCATTAGAGGAGACTGCAGCTCCATCTAGTGATGAAGAGAAGATGACAGAGTCATCTAGAGCTGAGGCAGAAAGAAAGGACATTAAAAAAAGAGCTCATAGCACAATCGTTCTGTCATTGAGCGATAAAGTACTAAGGGAAATAGCAGGTGAGACGACGGTAATAGGTCTTTGGAAGAAGCTTGACTCTCTTTATATGAGCAAATCATTGGCCAACAGATTACATATAAAGAAAAAGCTGTATCAGCTGTCCATATCAAAGGGGACACCGATGAAAGATCATATAGACGCCTTCAATAAGATCATCCTTGATCTTGAGTCTATCAACATCAAGATAGAATATGAAGATAGAGCAATTATCCTGCTGAGTTCACTCCCTAAGAGTTATGAGAGTTTTGTTGATACGCTACTCTACGGCAGAGAGAGTTTAACGATGAGTGATGTGAAATCATCATTAAACTTAAAGTTATTAGGAAAGCAAACCGAGGGCAATGCAGAAAGTTTATTTGTAAGAGGAAGGCCCTCATATAAAGATGGGAAGAAAAAAGGCTCAAGGTCGAAGTCTATGACTCCTAAGAAATGCTATTACTGCAAGAAAGATGGGCATTTCATAAATGACTGTCTTGAGAAGAGAGCACAAGACAAGAAGAAAGCGGATGCTGCGCTTGCCTATGATGATAGCTATAACAGCGCAGAGACACTCGTCGCTACTAATGGTATAAACTCTGAACAATGGATTTTAGATTCTAGTTGTTCTTTTCACATCAGCTCGCACAAGTCTTGGTTTATAAATTTTCAGCCCATTAGTGGTGGTAAGGTATTTATGGGTAATGACATTGCATGCCAGATGATGGAAATTGGTAGTGTTAAGCTTAGGCTGCATGATAGGCGAGTGAGAGAGTTGACAGATGCTAGGTATGTTCATGACTTGAAGAGAAACTTGATCTCACTAGGGACATTAGACCAGAATGGATATTCCATTAGGATCGACGAATGGATTTTAAGAGTTTTGAAAGGTTCCATGATGATGATGAGAGGAGAGAAGCGCAAAGGTGTTTATGTGCTTAAGGGTGAAGTCGTGAGTGGTTCTACACTATTCTCTGTAGATGATGAGAGTATGCAAACCAAGTTGTGGCATCTTAGACTGGCATACCTAGGCGAGAAAAATCTAAAGGAGTTATATAGTCAAAAGGCGTTTGGAGAGGATATGTTCCAGCCCTTAGAGTTTTATGAGTATTGTGTGCTAGGGAAATCATATAGAGTGAGGTTCAGTACCGGTGAGCACAAGACTAAGGGCACTCTTGACTACATACACTTGAATCTTTGGGGACCAGCTCAGACAGCTACTCGTGGTGGTGCCAGGTATTTTCTCAGCTTGATTGATGACTATTCGAGGAAGCTGTGGGTCTATGTGTTGAAGAGTAAGGATCAAGTATTTGATGTGTTCAAGACTTGGAAGGCTCTTGTTGAAAATCAGACTAGTAAAAGGGTAAAGAGGCTTAGGACTGACAACGGCCTCGAGTTTTGCAACAGAGAGTTTGATGGATTTTGTGCCAAGCATGGGATTGCAAGGCATAGAACAGTAAGATCAACACCGCAGTAGAATCGGGTAGCTGAGAGGATGAACAGGACCCTACTTGAAAGAGTTAGATGCATGCTTATCAATGCGAAGATGTCCAAGATATTTTGAGGAGAAGCTGTAGTGACTGCAGTTTACTTGATTAATAGAAGTCCCTCTTCAGCAATTGACTTTAAGATACTGGAAGAGAAATGGTCTGGTAATCCTTCAAAGTATGACCACCACAGAATATTTGGTTGCCATACCTTTGTACATATTAAGAAGGGAAAGTTGGAACCTAGAACTATCAAAGGGATATTCATAAGATATCCCGAAGGAGTAAAATGATACAAGGTGTGGTGTAAAGACTTAACACCACTAAGGAGTATCATAAGCCGTGATGTGACGTTCGATGAGATGACGATACTGAAAATCTCCCAAGAAGATGAGAAAGAAGAACCTGTGACCAAGGAAGACTAAGCACCAAAGTCAATAAAAGTTGAAGTAGAGGCTGAAAATAGATCTGATATGCCCCTAGATCAACACTTTAACGAGGAGATCCTTGAAGATGAACCAAGAACACCGGCGAGTTCCTCCAAGTCCACCCAAAAGAATACTAAAACTCCTGAGTTGGAACTTGAAGAGTACCAGCTTGCTAGAGACAGGTTAAGGAGAACGATTAACCTACTAGTTAGGTATGCACAAACAAACTTAGTTGCTCATGCTTTTAATTCTGCTTACACTCTTGAGTATGATGAGCATATGACATATGGTGAGGCTATGAAGAGTGAAAACAAGAAAAAATGGCAGCAGTCCATGGAAGAAGAAATTTGTTCTCTTAGGAAGAACAATACCTGGAAGTTGGTGGAAAGACCTTAAAAGAAGCTAGTCGGGTGCAAGTGGGTGTATAAGGTGAAGGAGTGGATATCGGGGATTGAGCCTATGAGATTTAAGGCTAGGTTAGTAGCACAAGGTTTTACTCAGACAGAGGGAATCGATTTTCATGAGATATTCTCTCCAGTTGTCAAGCACACATCTATTAGGATTTTGTTAGCCATGTGTGTAAATCTTGATTTACATCTAGAGCAGATGGATGTAAAGACAGCTTTTCTACATGGAGAGCTTAAAGAAACGATATATATGGCACAGCCGTAAAGGTTCAAGGAGCCCAAAAAAGAAGATCATGCTTGCTTGCTAAAGAAGTCATTGTACGGGTTAAAGCAATCACCTAGACAATGGTATATGAGATTTGATGAGTTTATGATGGCTTGTGGCTTTAGTATGAGCAAGTATGACGGATGCGTGTACTTCAAGAACATAAATTGTGGGATAATGTATTTGCTTCTATACGTCGATGATTTGTTAATCGCGTGTAAGAACATGGAAGAAATATAGAAGCTCAAGAAACAGTTGAGTGGCGAGTTTGAAATGAAGGATTTGGGAGCAGCGAAGAGAATGTTGGGTATGGATATTGTAAGAGAAAGAAGAGATGTTATCTTCTTGTCCTAACAGCGATATATAGTCAACATTTTGGAGAAGTTTAGTATGTCAAACGCGAGGCTATCTCTACTCTACTCCTTTGGCCATGTATTTCAGACTTTCAACAGCACAGTCGCCAACATCCGATGAGGAGAAACTGCAAATGAGCAAAGTACCATATGCAATCATTGTGGGGAGCATCATGTATGTAATGGCTTGCCCAAGACCAGACATAGCACATGCTGTGAGTGTGGTGAGTAGATACATGGCGAATCTGGGAAAAGATCACTGGCTTGCAGTAATATGAATTCTGAGATATCTCAAGGGAACGTCGAATCATGGGTTAATGTATAAGAGGGATGAGGACAACAATGAAATCGTAAGAGGGTACGTGACTCAGATTATGCAGGTGATCTTAACAAGAGAAGATTGTTGACGGGCTACATATTCACAGTGTTTGGGTGTAATGTGTGTTGAAGATCAGTTCTACAGCACGTGGTTGCACTATCTACCGCAGAGGCGGAGTACATAGCTGTTGGTGAAGCTATCAAGGAAGCCATGTGGTTAAAGGGCATATGCGCGGAGGTATTGGCTAGTAAAGATGTGAACACCAGTGTGTATTGTGACAGCCAGAGTGCCATACACCTAAGCAAGCATCAAGTGTTCCATGAGAGGTTGAAACACATTAAATTGAGGCTCCATTACATTCGAGAGATTGTCCAAAGTAGTAAAGTTAGTCTAACAAAGATAGCGTCATCTAAAAACTCTCCTGATATGTTGACTAAGCCACTACCATCGGTTAAGTTCGTCCTATGCAAGGACTTAACCGGAGTCACTACTTTGTAAGGGTGACTGAAGATGCGAAAATGAGAGATCGAGTTGCTTTGTGGATGATTTTGAATCAAGGAGGGGATTTGTGAGAATATTGATTAAAAATTATCAGAATATGATTTGGAGATCAAGCCAAGTGCGTAGGGTGCGCACGGATCGAAGACAGATGCAAAAGAGGTAAAACATAAAGAAAGGTGCACCAGGCGCTAGCGCTGCGGTGACCAGGCGTGATCGCCATGGCGCTAGGTTGCCAGCGCCGTAGCGCTCAGCAGAAGCATGCCAGCGCCGCGGCGCTGGAGACGGGAACAATATCCTGAAATAAGGAAACTTCCTTATTTCGTCTCCCACTTATTTCAGAACTCCCTAATATGACTCTCACACGTATAAGGTAAACCTAGGTCGTCCCAAAACCTATATAAAGGCTATCAATTAGTTTGTAAATACATATTTGTGATAAAATATAGATCTTTGTGATCAAATATAGATCTAGGTGATCTTGGTAATCTTAGTGGTGATCTTGGTAATCTTAGTGATGATCTTTGTGGTTTTTTGTGAGAGAAATCCCCAGAAGCGCAAGAGAGAGTTATGTTTGTGATCTTTCTTGTAAAAGGCATACTTTGTGAGTGCCTTGTGATTCATAATAAGAGAAGAGTGTGATCTTGATCCGCCATTGACATAGGCAAATTGCCAAACAACGTAATTCTTTGTGTGTTCTTCTTCTACCCCTTTCTCTCTTTATTTCTTAATAACTTGTTCTGCATTATTATATTGCTTGGGTGAATTTTTTTACTTGTTTGTGTGCTTCTACTTCAACAATCCCATAGATCACTCAAATCTTCTAGATCACTAGTATCTCCTAAATCACTTAGATTTTTATAATAAGAGATTAATTAAGGAATATAATGAATAGTCAGAGTTTTTTCTGAAAGAATCTATCATTACTTTCTTACACACTTAGCACTCAAGTGATCACATAGCACAATCTCTAGTACACTCGACGACATAAAGCTGTCTAAGCTCTTTATTATTCTCATGTTTACATATTTTATGCTTAATTTATTATGAAGAGTTACAAAGGTTTATATAGTATTTTGAATATCTCTAAAAATTCTAGTTGGAATAAAAATCCTCATATTATAAAAGTCTAAAAAACTCACTTTATTATGCAATTCTAACCAAAATGAAGTTTTTCTAAATAGACAATATTGGCCGACAAGATCTATCATTGGGGCTTTATTGCGATTTGAGCCAATGCTGTAGAATTAGACTTCCTAAAATTATTGTTGCAATATTGAGTTCCCAACATTGCAACATTCAAATATGACGAGCTCTCTTTTTGTGCATTTGCACTCCTTCTTGCATTTAGCTTTTATTTTCAATTATTATTTTATTTATCCTACATGTTATTGATTTTATTATAATTTTTTTTAATTTTTAACTCAAAATTAAATTTATTATTATTTTTAACCATTAAATTCTAATAAAAAAATTAAAGAGAAAATGGTCATTTTTTCTTTTTTAAATTTCTTTTAAACCTTTTAATAGAAATAGAATAGATCTGTACGAAATTGAAGCGAATGCTGCATCAGTTATTAGTGTCTTGCTATTTAAACAGGTTGCGGCTTTGGAATTAGGTACTGCTACTACTGAAGATATATTTGATTGTTTGGTGTGTTTTGAATCTTTTAAAATTTTGTATTCTTGTCGGCAAGCAAATAGAGTTGCGCATGACCTTGCAAAGCATGCTTTAGACTTGGAATAAAATGTCCTACGATGTAATGATATTTCAAAGGCCATAGCCACTTTGGTTGTAGAGGATATTCCTCAAGTTATAAGTTAGCTCAATGGAGTTATTCCCTTTAAAACAAAAAAAAAAAAAGATAGAATAGATTTTATCATAAGTAATTTTAAAAAATTACGTCATAATTAATAGCGAGGTTTTTAAACATTTTAAAATAATAAAAGGAAAAGTGGGTAATACAAGAGACACAAGAGGGTGACATATTGTTCCCATAATAATTAATTACAGTACTTTTGGCTTCTTTCTCTTCAAGGACGATAAAATTGCAATGTTATTTTTTTTTCTGGTCTAAATTATATAGAGTGGACAATGTTGATTTCATAATGGTGATTCCACTATGTATGTTACCTCAGTCATTATCATCAATATCAAATACTTTTATAAATATGATTCTACATTTCCACTATAATAAATCACGAGTATTATAATGATCAGAGGTCACATCATATATAATTTGTTTTTTGTATCATTATTCCATCAATTGGCCTTTTAAGTGCATCTAAAACTTCTGGCTATACATCATATTTTTTGTACCATCGATATCATTCCTTCAATTCTGCTGGTTATACAGCATTTTTGACGAAATTATATTTTGAAAGCAATATTTTGGAAGCAAGATAGATTTAAAATTAGAATCATAAAAAAATTTACATTATAAACACTTAAGTACTCAATTCTTTTACATTTATACAATTTCAAACTTTAATATCCTCAAATCATAGAATAATAAAAAAGTTTATTCTCATGGCACGTGATCTCATTTATATCATTTCAAACTTTTGCTTATAAACTTCTACAAACAATTCCAGCTAACTCATGACCAAAACTCACATAATTTTGCCGTAATGCAAGGAAAGGTTTTAGATCCTATAACAATTGTTTGATACCAAAATAATTTTTTCTTATTGACACACTTTCACGGAAGGGGATATAAGAATAAAATAAAACAACTTAAATATTCATTATTTTTGGTAAAAATAAACAGTAGCACATGCGTCTAAATTAAAGACCTTTCTTTTTTTGACTTGGTCCAAAACACCTTTCACCATGAGAACAAAGTCTTTATTTTATTTTGTTTTTGTTTTTCTTTTTAAAAGACCGTGAGAAGAAAGTTACCAAATAAATATTTCAAAACTTTTTTTACTGTCGACTCCATCATCAGAAAACTTGACTAATCAAAATTTATAACGTAGGGGTGGTTCCTATCTCTAAGAAGCTGTTGACAATTTTCAATTCCTTAATAATAATTGAAGCAATCACTTACCTAGCATGCGGGAACCCCCTAAGTTTTATATATAATAAATAAGGCCAAATAATTATACGAGATAGTGGCAACCAAAAGACAAGTAAAATTAGCCAAATAGAATGAGTTAACAAAAGAAAGGAAAAAAAAAAGGCCAACTAGAAGGCCACCGTATCTTATGAAAGGTTATGAAAGATCTATTTCTCTGCTTTTTAAGTGTTGTGATTTGACTTTGGGATAATCCATCCTTAAATCCTGTTTAAATTAGTCCAATTAAACTTGACCAATTTTAAAAATTATTGATAGGGGAAAATATCATTTTGATAACTCATTGATATATACTAATTTAATTTATATTTTTCAAATATATATTACACTAATTCCAATTGCTATAAATATTCTGTTAAATAGTTTTTTTTTCTGTTTTTACTGTAATGCCCACAAATGAATCTCTTGGCAAAAAATCAAATAAAATCATTTTTATGTTTTCCCTCAATTTTTTTATTTTTTCCCACAATTTTTAACTTTCATTTACCCCTTTTGCCTCCCCCCACCCCACTAAAAGAATTCAAAACCAGCCCTCTTTTTCATCTCTCTCTTTATTATAGAATTTCTCTAACAAATCTTGACACTAACAACAAATCTCTTCATTAAAACATCTTTTCAAATAGCCCTCCACCAAAATTCCATCTTTGGTGAACCATTGAGTGACGCTTTTGGTAAATTATATTGGTTTCCCTGCAGAAATCGGTTTTGAGTCTACACTTGCTTTTGTCAAGGTGTAGAGATCAGAAAATTTTGACAACTTGGAAGAAACCACCAAACCAGTGCTAGTGAAGGAACCCTCAGGAGGATAACTAAAGCAATCACAATAATATCCACCACTTGTAACAAATTTAAAGATAAACTCGTAACAAAATTTTATTTTATTTTATTATCTTATTCTTAAATTGATATTATCTTTATATTAAATTTTAAATTAATTATATATATATTTAAAAGTATTTTTTGTCCTTTATATAAATACGTTGTAATAGTAAAGATTAATATGACATTAAAAAGTACTGACTAAATTAATATATATATCAAGTAAATTAAGGATTACCGTAGTATTTTTCCTAATAATGTCACAAAGACTAAAAGTTATAGGACAATTTGTAAGTCGAGCAATATGACATTTCACCTAACCAAATCTTTCTCTTTTTTAATGAACAAAAGGCAGCCACGTTTTGAAACTTTCAAAGTCTGATGCTGATGACTAACTGATTTAAGGAGTATAATTTGCACAAACTTTCAGTCGGCTGGCTACGGAAGATTAAAAAAACTCGTAAATTTCTTCATCTTGTCATCCTTTTTTGACAAGATTTAGGTCCTGGATTAGATAAAGAATTAGAGCCGCCTTGACTGACCTCATTTTCTTTTTTCTAAAATACCTCTCACGTCTACCATCAAAAGGAGGTAAGATGATAAGCCAAAAGATTACTCCATTTACAATCATTATGATATTAATTAAGATAGTGCCTAATTCATAATAACACGACTTACTCATCATCCAGTATCATATGAGAACGTGTTTTATCCGGTACTATCATCCCCTTGTCTTGTACGAAAAGAGTAGTGGGCTAAAATTTCTAGATCAAGAAATTGACATTTTTTTTAAAACGTTTTGGTGAAGAGTTAGAAAATTTTAAATAATCAATCTTTGTCCTTACTTTTTATTCGAACTGGGGTGCACAGCACCGTGGCCACTCAAGTCATGTCCTAAGGGTAAGTCACTTTATGAGTTTTAAAGAAAAAAGAACATAGGATTTTCAAAGAGGAGCCATTCTCAGAAGCTGCCAATGAATTTTTGCCCATCGTTGAAAAATTTATTTATGAAAACTCTAACTAATTGAGATCATGTTAATTATTATATAGAAAACAAAATGTGCTCTCATATTCAATTGTTAGTCTGGAAATGTAAATGTGGGGAATCCATTGATGCCATTCCAGGTACATATTATTCACAATCAATCAACTATGATATCCATTTTTTAAAGGAAAATTGTCACTTTAATTTTTAAGTAAATGTTAAATATTTAGTCTAATTTTTAATATATTTAAAATTATCAACTACATCTTTTAGAAACAAAAATTGTCACTTTAAAAATAAAAATATTAGTAAAAATAATTAAAGACATAATTAAGTTTTATTTAAAAAAATTAGAACTTAATTAATGTTTAAAATAAAGGTAAAGACAAATATGATAATTTTTCCTTTCACTTTACACATTTGCACTTGTTTAAATAGTTTAGTGATAAACAAGCTTGCAATGCATTTTAGAGATGTGAAGTTCGAAATCGCCTCCCCCATATTAAGTAAAAAAAGTAATAAAATTACAGAATTTACCCTTCATCTTCGACCATATCTCCACTTTCACCCCTCCCTCCTTTGCCTATATAAGGAACACGAAACCTATCATTTCCACTGCCCTCAAAACAAACATCACTCACCGAAATCAACAGATATTTTCTCTCTTTAAGAAACAAAAAGAAAGAAGAAAAAAAAAATGGTTCTCCTTCGTCACGTTGTAGAAAACTTAGGCGATGTCGTACTATTACATAGTGACGGCACCGTTTTTAGGTCAAAAAATATAGACTCACATATGTCGTTGATCTCCGATGATTCTGTTATTTACAAAGACTGTAACTATGACAAAATCCGTAATCTCAAACTGCGTTTATATAAACCCAAGTCTAAAACATCGTCTTCAAAACTACTCATCATCGTCTTTATTCACGGTGGAGGCTTCTGCGTAGGTTCGTGTACGTGGCCTGGTTCACACAACTGTTGCCTGAAGTTGGCTTCTCGCCTCAACGCTCTAGTCGTCGCTCCTGACTATAGACTTGCTCCGGAGCACCGACTCCCGGCGGCAATAGAAGATATTTTCACCGCTATCAAATGGCTACAAGTACAAGCTGTAAGTAAAACTGTCGATGAATGGTTCAATGAGGCCGAAGTCGGTAAAGTTTTTATACTTGGTGATTCATCTGGCGGAAACTTAGCACACCACTTGGCAGTTAAGCTCGGGGGTCGGGGCGGTTCAACTGAGTTAGCGCCAATTGTGGTTCGTGGCTATGTACTTTTGGCTCCATTTTTTGGTGGCGAGGTGAGAACAAACTCGGAGCAAGGCCCTAGTGAAAAAATGTTGAATTTAGAATTACTCGACAGGTGAACATTTTTATAATTAACTTGATTTTGAGTTTTGAGTCTTCAATTTCATTAAAAATATTACAAGTCGTGGCTTTTCATTTAGTATATGCATAAAAATGGTGGTTCCACTGTAGTATGTGACCTCACTCATGATAATAGAAAAATGCCTTTTCATATATGATCCCACTAACATAAATCACCACCAACTTTATAATGATCAGTTACGTCTTATTTTTTGCTCCTTGAATTGACATTTGGTATTTCATGTGCATCTGAACTTCTTTGTAGAGTGTAATGAATTATACAGAATTTCCATGTAATAATAGTTCCCCGGATCCGATGAAATTTTTTATATATACATGAACTAATTTTTTTTTTTAATAAATATGGAAAATCTGAAGAATATAACGTTAAAGACACTACATACAAAATACCTTTGCATTTATATCATTTCACACTTTGATATTCTCGAATCATAGAATAATAATAAAGTTTATTCTCATGTCACTAGATCTCATTTATGTCATTTTAAACTTTAGTGCTTGTAAAACATTCAAATGCCAAAAAGCATAATAGATAGACAATGAGTTAATATATTACTCAACAGTTTGTGATGACTTTGGTCTAAGCAAAAACCTAACTAAATACTTCAGTTTGTGATAGACAATAGGTTAAGAACAATTTTTTTCACAAAAACATCATTATAAACGACAAGGAAATTTTTTTTTCTATCAACTTCATCGCAAAATTTGACTATATATCAAAATATATAACGTGCGGGTACCTATCAGTAAAAAGTAGTATTGCGATTTTTAAAAAAAAAACGTTTTTATTGCCTGCCAGTAACTGGGGTCGCAAATAATTGTATCTATTTGTCCTTGTAAACACAATTAGGCATATAGAATAAATTACACTCAAAAGTTCATAACTTAAATGACCTAAGAAGTTGGGATCTAGAAAACAAGTATAATTAGCCAACATGAAAGCCTCCATAAACATTTTGAAGAGTTCATGGGAGGGCCCTTCTTCTACTTTTGAATTTGGAATTTGATCAAGAATTGGTCACACTAAAATCATGTTTAGTTTATTCAAATCAAACAGACCAAATCCGGAAATTAGTCACAATCAAGAGGGCCAAATGTTAGAGAATAATTTAGTTGTAGGTCGATATATAGCATATGAAATTAAATGAACCACATGGCTTTTGTTGAATCGTTCTCTTTCTTCATAACAAAAGCTTGCCAGGTTTCTGAAACTTCTTTTACTATTAGTATCAGCTTGATATTTTCCTTTTGTTAATATCCCATTTGGAGTCGATGATTATTTCATATTTTATGCTTAATCAAAACTGCATAGATTTTATAATACTATTATCCATTTTACATTAGTTAGACCTTGGATTAGCCAAGGAAATAGAGCCACGTTTACTGGACAGATACCCTTCTCTCTTTCTTTTTCTTTTAAAGTAACGTGATAACCCAAAAGCTGACTCCATTAATAGTCATGATTATTTTTAAGATGGTGCCTAATCCATAATAATATGACTACTCATCTCCGAGATTCATAGAAGATACAAATAGTGCTTTATCTAATATCATCTTCCCCTTGTCTTATACGGCAAAGAAAATAGTCCAATGTGGAAAGGAAATCAACAAATACCTGTATGAGTTATCCAATATTAGAAATATTAAGAATTACTCATGGAATTTTATCTTAATTTTAATGCCAGTGTAATTCGTTAATTGAATCAATTAATAACGACTAACAGACTATTGTATATATATAATTCTCTTATTTGTCATGAGCAATTCTTTTGTTTTGTGTTTTTTTTTTTTTTTTGTGAATTCTTAAATATGTTGAGTGAGACTTTTTTCATTCAAATTCATCGCTCAACTGCTTTAATGCACGGCAGATTTTGGAGGCTATCATTGCCAGTTGGTGAAAATAGAGACCATCCATATGCAAATCCCTTCGGCCCCGATAGCCCGAGCCTTGAAGCAGTGAGCCTTGGTCCGATGTTGGTGGCCGCTGGACAAAAAGAATTGCTGAAAGATAGGGCTAAAGACTATGAAAGACGATTAAAGGCAATGGAAAAGAAGATCGACTACAAGGAGTTTGAAGGAGAAGAACATGGGTTTTTCACCGATGACCCATCCTCGGATGCAGCAAAAAGATTTTTGAAAGTTGTCGAGGAATTCATTTATGAAAACTCGATCTAGTCAAGAATATTTTTATTATTTGTATGAATATTTCTTTTTTTTTATATATAGGAGAGAGAGTATACCTCCATATTACATGTAGTGCATGTTAACCCTTTACCACTTAACTATAATAACTTGTTATTTGTATTAATTAGCTGCTTGGAATGGCATGTGCTAGTGTTCCTTTTTTTTTTCTTGTTTAAAGTTAATTAAGCAACCATTTCGTAAGTTTAACAATTTTCTATTTGCAAATCCATGATGCTAATTTTAACCTAAGTTTAACCCTAAAAGACAATGAATCATGGTTGGTAACATGAAAAAGAAAAAAGAGTTAGAACACCTTTTAAAAACAAGATAAGAGTCTAAAACTTTCTGTTCCAATTTGAGAGAGGATGATAAGGATCAATATGTGATTCTTAATATTGACATGGGTCTAACAAAAATAATCTAAATTAGAATTTGCTAATTGATGCACAATTCACTCAATCTCTTTATTTATTATGTAACTTATGTGTTCGGTTGAATTTTTCAAATAAATTTTTTGAATTATTATATAGCCTATATTGTGTTTTCATTCCTTATTCTAATTTGATGATTTCTTTATTTATTTTTATTTTTTATGTATAAATTCAACATTTGTGAAGTTGTATTATTATCATGTAATAAAATCATTTTGCATTCTCTTGTTTTCAGAATTTCAATATAGAAAGGTGTACTGACCTGTTCATTTCAAAACATCCACTGCTCTATTTTCTGTTATCTTTGTCTTCTCCCTCTCTCTCTCTTAATTATTTTATCAAGAAATAAATACATCTACAAAATTAAAAATGAGGTATGTATCACAAGCCTTTAACTACTGAACCGAAACCATAAATACTTTATTATATTTTTATTTACAAGGAGATTATTAATAAAAAAAAAAATAAAGAAACTTGATAGTTTAGTTCTTGAATTTTTCTTGAATTACCTATAAAATCCCAAGTTTTTTTTAAAATATTTAAATTAAATTTTTGGGGAGGTAATAGGTATTTTTTAAGATAAAATAACAGGAAAAAAATATAATTGAGTATTTAAAAAAAAATCCTTAGAAACCTAGGGGTGATTTAAGAAAAACGTTGGACTAAACTATTAATTCTGTAAACAAATATACTTTTTAATTTAGCCTTGTTTGAAATTGCTTTGAAAAGGTAAAATCAACTACTTTTATAATTTTAGATCAAAATAATATTTAGTAAAAACTACGTTTATTTTATACTTTGACCATTTTTAGGGAAGGGCTGTTGGTTTTGGACTAAGTTTAGAAGAATAAAATTTTGAGAAGAACAAAATTTTCCGCTTTATTCAGAATAAAGAATTAGGCTATATAGCCTTTACATAAACTAAAACAAACGAGAAATACTGAAACATTATCTCATAAATAATAAATCCTAATTTCATGGGATACTAACTATAGAAATGGTTAAATTTAAAGCCACCACAACTAAGTCCCTACAACTAAGGAATAATTCAAATAATATCTTTACGTCATCCCTTAAACTAAATGTAATTAAGCAATCAGTTTATATCTGAATTTGAGCAAACTCCAAGTAAGCTTTGCAATTTCTAAAATCATCCAGTTTCAGTGGCTTTGTTAGAATATCTACAATGTGTTCTTGACTTTAACAATAGACTAAGTTCACCACTTCTTTAGTAGTGAGCTCTCGCAAAAAATGAAATTGAACATCTATATGCTTGCTTCTTTCATGCGTAATTTAAATTTTAGATAACTTAATAGCAGAACTATTGTCACAATATATCAGAGTAGATGCATTCTGTGGACAACTCGACTCATTACGTAATCTTCCCAACCAAACAGGTTGACAAGCATATGAGGCAGCAACAATGAATTCTACTTCGGTCGTTGAGAGAGTAACTACTGGTTATGTTTTTGAAGTCCAAGCAATAGCTGCTGACCTATACATGAAAACATATCCTGAAGTACTTTTTCGATCATCCAAATCACCAACATAATCATTGTCACTGTAGCCCAACAAATCTCATTCCAATCCTTTCTTATAGAACAAGCCATAGTCTATAGTTCGCTTCACATATCGAAATATCATTTTTACTGCTTGAAGATGCACTTCAGTAGGTGAGTCTATGAACCTGCTGATCAGACTAACTACATACATTAAATTTAGATGTATAGCAGTCAAATACATTAGGCTTCTCACAATTTGCTTGAAATAGGTGCTATCAACCTTTTGCACTTTAGTATCTCTAGTGAGCTTAGTTCCTAGAATAATTGGACTTTGTACAACATGGCAATTATCCATACAAAACCTTTTAAGCACTTCTTTTGCATACTTCTTCTGTCCTACAAATATCCCATCTTTAGTCTGCTTCACTTTAATTCTTAAGAAGTAATGCATCCTTCTTAGATTTGTCATCTCAAAATCATTCATCATAGAGGTCTTGAATTCAATGAATATGGTTGTATCATTTCTTATGTGTATGAGATCATCAACATAGAGAAAAACAATTAAAATTTTACCTCATTGATGTTTTATGAACAAGGTATGTTCATATGGACACTTTACAAAGCCCATCTTCAGAAAGTAACTCTCATTATGACTATACCAAGCTCTAAAAGTTTGTTTTAATCCATATAAAGCATTTTTCAAGCGATAAACGTTTTACTCTTGCCCCTTCTATATATAGCCAAAAGATTGATTCACAAAGACTAACTCACTTAATTTTCCATGCAAGATTGCTGACTTTACAATAAGTTGGTGATATCTTAATCATTTTTAACAGTTAAAGTAATTACTAATTGAATAGTTTCATATTGAGCTATAGGTGCAAAGACTTCTGCATAATTAACACCGTGCTTTTAAGAGTAACCTTTACCTATTAACTTGTCTTTATACTTATTAACTTCACCATTTTCTTTGATCTTTGTTTTGAAATTCCACTTAACTCTAATAGCTTTTCCTTCCTCAGGCAGACTAGTAAGTTCCCATGTATTGTTTCTTTAAATAGCATCAATTTCATCATTTATAGCTTTCCTTTATCTTTAGCTTTTGATAGCATTATCAAAGGTAATTGAATCATCATCCATAGCTTTCCTCTATTTTCTTCATCTAATAGTTCTCCTCTACTCACATAATTTGTCAACCAAGCATAAGCTCTTATTGTTCTAATTCCACTAGCCATTGCTTCATCAGGTTCTAAGGAGTTGTTCTTTAATGAGTTATTTCTACATGACTCATTTTTAGAAGCTTCAGATGTAACATCTTTAACTTTTGAAGTCATATTTTGAATTGTATTTTTTTCAATTACTTTTAGGTTAATAGTGACTTGTTGATATTCTTCATTGCTCTAATGCCATCCTTTATTCTCATTAAACATAACATCTCTACTAATAATTATCTTTTATGTTTTTGGGTTGTACAATTTGTAACCTTTCGATTTCTCACTCACACTAAGCATCACATATTTCACACTCTTATTATCAAGCTTAATACATTAAGGATCACTTACATAAGTATATGCCAAGTTGTCAAATATTCTAAAATAGCCAACATTAGGTTTCCTTCCACTTCAAGCTTATTCTGAATAAACATTCTTCACTGCTAGAGTTGGACATCTATTGAGGTTATGAATGCTTTAATTTGCAGCTTCTAGCCGAAACCTTTTAACTTTCATCAAAGAATGCATATTACATTACATATTATGTTCATGAAGGTGTAATTTTTCCTCTCAGGTACTCTATCATGTTATGGTGAGTAAGTTACATTTAATTGTCTTTTAATTCTATTTATTTCACAAAAATTAACAAATTTTTATGAATTAAATTCTCCTTTATGATTAGTTCATAATGTCTTAATAAGCATATCCATTTCTTTCTCCACATCAGCTTTGAACTTCTTAAAAATAGCAAGGACTTTTGACTTTTCTACCAGGAAATAAATCAAAGTCTTTCTATTATAATCATCAATGAATGTAACATAATACCTTTTGTTGCTATTAGAAATAGGATTTATGGGACCATAAATGTCTGAATGAATATGTTGTTGTTCTTCTGATACTTTATGTTGTTTTTCCATCAAGCAATTTTTACAAATATTAATTAGAGATTGTAACTTAAGGAGTCCTCTTACCATATTTTTCTCCTATAAAGTCTTTAGCCCATTGAAATGTAAATGCCTATATCTAAAATGCCACAACCAAGTATCATTATGGATAGTGGTTTTTAGACAAATTTTCCTGGTTGATGCAACTTGTGTTTGAAGTGAAAATATTCTATTAGGGGTCATCTCGACCTACCTGATCAAGTATTCCTTTGGATGATGAATTTGGCAGGAATTCCTTTAAATTAGAATAGTAAAGCCTTTCTTTTAAAGTTGGCCAAAATTGTTTAGATTGCCCCTTAATTCATGCATGTAGAACACTACTGATATGGTATGTACAATACTATTAACTTTAACTTTGGCATCTCCTTTCCCATGCACTATTAAGCTTGAATCATTACCAAGTTTCCCTAAACATCTCATCAAGCTTGGTGAACATCTTTTGTTGCCACTCACATGGTTACTATATCCTGAATCCAAATACCATGTGTTGCCTAGTTGATCTCTATTCAGCTCTACATATGATATTTGTTGGAATTTGTGCTTACGTGTCATCCCATAATGTATAAATATATAGTGATTGTATAAATACAATTAATATTTCTAATAAAATCGTTAATATTATTTTTATTAAATGGTAAGATGCTTGTAACGTTTTAGACATTGTATGATCTGAAGGAGTTCAGATTTGGTCTAAAAGAGTTTAGACCAGGGCTAAGAGTTAGCAACGCTAATAGTTATAAATACTAAGAGTTAGTGATACTAAGAGTTAGCAAAATCTAAGGAGTTAGAACCTTGTCTAAAATGGGACAATGACCTAAGAATATATTAGTAATGACATAGCTGCAAGGAGTTATAGATGGTGCTAGAAAATGTCATTATGCAAGTATGTTCTCAAACATAATGTTCCTGATCTAATTTTATCGATGCGGGTCTATCGGTGGAACCCATTAATATAAATTAGTGTATGTTTATATCTGGATGGTCCAGATGGTTAGTCTTAGCAAACCATGAGCTTAGTAGGAAGCTCGTATAGAGATGCAGGTATTCAGTAAGGACTGGATATTGAACAGACTCACGAACACATCCAATAGACATCTCATAAAGCCGTCAATGGAAGGTCTTCCGAGTTGAGTAGTATTTGTGGTCCTTTTGACCTGAGCGCCACGGTGGGCTTGTGAGTGATCCACCATGCTTTGGTTCCACACATGTCAGAAACCTTTCATGGTCTGACCGTTGGGTGTCGCTGGGTATGGTCCGATGCTCATGGAGTTCGGTGTGCGTAGATATGGGATCCATCAGCTCATATGAGTGGGTTGTATATCCTAATGCTCCGAGATTGTATTTCAAAAAGTCTTGTGGCCGCAAGCATAAACCTCGGAAAAGATATTCTGGAGGAATAAACAATATCACAAAAGTGTTTGTGGATATTGTTTTATGAAATATAAATCTGGAGATAAGTTCGTGGTTGAGCAAATAGAGATTTGACGGTGATGATCTATATCTCTGCTCTTCAAGGATATAAATGATGGAAGGATTATACGAATATGTAATAACCTCAACTTGTATGGTCTAACATGCTAATTTGTAATATCTGTAACATGTGTGTGGGACATTGTTCACGGACGTATGGAGGAGCTCTATATGACAAATTAGGTGTGGACCTAGAGAGTCTCACAATATAAAGTATACTCGTTGTGCACTAGGGTAGCGGATTGGATTGAATAGTTCGATCCAATAAATTTCAGCAAAAGAGAACGATTGTTTAGGGATCCCTCGGACTGTACATTTGTCAAGACTTAATTGTTAAATACATCACTTAATTAATTAACAAGGGTTGTTAATTAATAGAATATTGACAAATGACAAAATTTATTCTATGATTTGATTTTACCTTTTTACCATTTAACCATGGTAGTAAAAATTAGTAAGGTAAAAAGTAATTATTCAAAATTATTTTGAATAATAAAATCTAATATTATTATTATATTATTAGATAATATTATAATATATATAGATCATGGCATTGTATTTTAATACAATGAGTGGCCTAGATGTTGGCCATTTAATTACCCATTATAATTAAAGTAATTATAATTGTTAGGTAAAGATTAATTTTGGTGGCCATTATTCTAGTGCTTAGTTTAATTAATTCTAAATGGGAGGCCAATAATAAAATTGGTGGAGCACTTCATTTTGTTTATTTTGTTTAATCAAAGTATTGAATAAACAAAATGAATTTTGGCAAAACAATTGAATTCATTCATTCATTCAATTTTTGGAGAAGAACTTGGCAATGGCAAAGAAGAGAGGTAAGAAAGAGTTCTTTGAGTTTTATTCTTTCAAGTGTTGAAAAATAAACAAACTTCTCTTCATCTCATTCTTTAAGGGATGGCCAAAATGAATGATATGTAAATGGAGAAAAAGATAATTATTTTACAAAGAGTTGTTCAAAATAATTATCATGTAGAAATTGTTTCTAAGATTAATATACAAGAGTTGTATGTTAAAGATTTTTAATTAATACAAGAGTTGTATAGAAAATATTTACCATCTCCATTTAAGAAACAAAAATTGTATTCAAAAGAGTTTGAATACAAGTGCTGAAAATTTTAAACACTAAGCTACCATTCTAGCTCCTTAATCCCACCAAAAGTTATGGACTAGAATTGTTCAACATATACTTCAAGGTGAGCTCTTCACATGGATTATTGAAGAACTTGAAGAATTTGTAAAGCTACCTTCATTAGGTGAGTATTTTACATTATGTGTTATAATACAATATTGTTCATCATATTTATATTTGTATAATTGTTATACTTGTTCATATATGTGATATATGTTGTTCATCATGTTCATAATTGTATAATTGTTATACTTATGCATATATGTGATATATGTTGAATTTGTTAAAATGGGTGTATTTTATAACATGCTTCCGCTGCGCATATTGTAATTTTTGAAATTATGCATACACTCGTAAAATCACACACTCTATGATAAACACCCAACAAATGGTATCAGAGCATGTTAAATTGAGTATGTGATTATTCTTATTGTTGAATATGTTAACATGATGATGTTGTATATTTAAACAACTTGATGATGTTTAAATTTGAACATGGTGATGTTTAATTTTAAGCATGATGATGAACATATTATTGTATTCTTGAACATGTTAGTATTTAGAATTAAAGTATGATGATGTTTGGAAATGATGCCCATAAGAAAATAGTAAAAATTAGGGGCGAAAAACAGTGTCCGAAGAGTCGGAACACTGTTATCGCGTCCAGCGCCGCGGCGCCCAAATTTGGGCGCTGCAGCGCTGAGATTCTGACTTGAGCGCCGCGGCACTCATGTCCCAGCGCCCCGGCGCTCAGCAAAAAAAAAGAAAATTTTAAAAAAAAAATATTTTTTTTTGCAAAACATTGTATAATGTTAGAACCTTCAATTTTTAACGCTAATCATTCCAAACATAATACTTGTATTTGTAATTTTTGCAAATAGAATATTTAATACAATTATAAGTGTTATATTATTGTATTAAAATTACAAATAATTTGTTTGCGTTGTTAAACACAATGGGAGCCCTATTAATGAGAGTTAGTTGTGATTATGTAAATAAATTTTCTAATTATGAATTAGATTCGTATGAGATGCGAAAAGTTATTATTATTATTATTATTACTAATTTATTAATAAAATAATAATTAAAAATTAAATCTCTCTTAATCAGATTGAATAAGTATTATATTATGAGATAATATTATACAATGATCCGCCTTGTCAATATGGTATTAGACGGGTCATTTCGGTCACTCCTAAGATCGCTAAAGTGTGAGGGATTGGTCGGAGTGATTCGGGCTATGCCGGTTAAAACATGAGATGAGGCAAATATATGCGAAAATACTATCTTAGATCGCTAAAGTGTGCGGATAGTATCGGTAACATATATTTGATGATTGACAAGTTAATCTGAAATACAATTATCTTAGATCGCTAAAGTGTACGGATAATGTGTATTTAGGATCAGTAATAAGAGTTGTATGAGATACAATTGGTAAGAGTTGTCTACCTTTTGGGTTTACAAAGGCCAAGATCGCTAAAGTGTGCGGCTGGAGTAAAATGCCAATGGGGTCTACTTCCCATTGTACAGTTTAAAAGATTAAACTGTCGTTTTTCCTTTTGAGAGATTTAAGGAATTATGTAAAGCAGTGGGAGGGCGTCTTTAGATTAAAAATTGTATAAAAGTTATATCCATAATCTAAAGCGTTATTTATTAACGATTAGAAATATTCCGCTAAACATCTCTAAAATTTTATCTTATAGTGATAAGATAAGTAACTTATAGAGATAAGAAGACTATGAGCAACCCATTAATATACTTGATTAAGCACATAATCTATAAGGTAGCGAAAATTATTAAGACTTGCTTATAATCTAAGAATTGTTCTAGATTAAAAAAAAATATATAGATATATAAAAGATCAATAGATAATACAAGAGGTGTTTCTGATAATGTCTTTTGAGAAGAGACGGTAGATTATCAGAAAAGGATTAAGAATAATTTGAAAGTCAAATTATATATCCTAACCTATCTAATGATCTTCAGTAGGAGCATATGCACATGAGATGTACAAGTACTATAATGCTTCATCTGAATTTTATTTTATATATCTATGACAAATATAGAGAATGTTATGCAATGGAAAGTGTTTTCATTATTAATAAAGTTTTAATAATAAGAGTTATTATTCATAGAACCTTAACTAAGAAATAATAAAACTCTTAGACATCTGTTTACCAATAAATGACATTTCATATGCAAATGATGTATAGAAGTATAGGGATATGAGATATCGCCCATCCTTCTCACAACTGCAAGATGTTGTATAATTTAAGGAATACTGGAAAACGATAAAATGAGAAGTACAACTACACGTAGGAAATAGAGATTACCTATACGTAATAGTTGTTAAGACTTTTAAGTCACTTCTCCATTCTAGTAAAAGCCTTATGTTGTCTTGTTGTTATTTTGTGCCATGAATACTAAGGCAAAATATGTCGCTCTCTGTTAAACAGAGAGGGTTATCATACATACAATAAGAATAGTTCTTTATGTTTATATGATAATAATAATAATAATATTTTGTTAACTGAATGTCAGTGAATTAAATGGCCTTTATATATGACATACAACGAGTAATGCATAAAAATGTCTAGGTGAACAGAACTAATAATAGTTCGGAAACTTTGAATAATAACGAATTATGGCATAAGTAATTAGGTCAAATAGCCATAAGATGACTACCCCGTCTGGTTAAGGATGGTCAAATATTTGATCTGACCATAGAACCTTGACCAGTTTATGAATCTCGTATTCAAGGAAAGTTGACTAAATAATTTTTTATTGGTGTTAGACATCAAGCCACTGGTTTATTAGAACTAATACATAGCGATGTATATGATCTAATGAATCATACTGCCATTGATAAGTTTCAATACTTCAATATCTTTATCGTGATTTGTCATGATACAGACATGTGTTTCTAGAAAAACATAGGTCGATAATTTTGAAGTGTTCAAAGAATATCGACTAGAAGAAGTATGTTAAACATCTTTGATTAGATCGGGGCTGTTTATACATAAGCAGTAAATTCACGAATTATTTAAAAGAAAATGAGATTCTAGCTCAATATAGTTCTCTAGATACTCCTTAACATAAATATGTTTTGAAGTATAGAGAAATCGGACTTTATTAGATATAGTTCGATCAATATTAAGCTTTACCGATCTTTTAAGATATCTAAAGGGTTATACTCTAGAAACTGTTACTCATCTATTGAATAAGGTTCCATTGTAAATTGTTCCTTCTACTACATATGAGATATGGACTAGAAGGAAAGAGAATCTTAAGTATGTTAAGATTTAGAGTTATTCTACTTGCATAAGGGTTGTGCAATAGTATATACTTGGACCTAAGGGGTACAAGTATCAATTCAAAGGATATCCCAAATGTTCTATGAGATATCAGTTCTATAAATCAAAAATGGAACTTAAAGATCAATTGAGTTAAATACCTTTAACATACTTTACCGTGGGTCATATAAGGATATGAAGACTACCTGTTAGGTATATTAGATATCTAAAAGGTGTTTTTAATATTTTTCTTAGTTGAAGAAAAAGGATCTTATGACTTATAGTTAAACAATATTAGATATCGTTTAAGGAAAATGACAATATGCCAGAAAATTCAAAATTAACTTTGAGCATGAAAAATCAAGTTTAGAACTTGGTTATAATTTATATAAGAATTGTTCTTATTGGTTGTAAAAGAGTTTATGCACGGAAGTGTGGGCCCAAAAGTAGGTAAGAATCTTTAAAAGCCCCATTGACGTAAAAGGTTACCCTCAACGGTCTAGGATCGATTATGAGGAAACCTTTCACAAATAAACATGCTAAAGTTAATTCAAATTTATATTGGATATTGTAGTATGCTAAACTCTTCATTTTGATGAGATAATCAAATAATCTAATTTGATTAAGAATGAAGAGAGAGCATGTGTGTTTAGAAAAGGTAGTGGGAGTATGAATTATCTTTCTAATTCTCTATATATAAAACATTCTCATTGTCACAGATAAAGACAATGGTATGTTGCAAGTCAGTCAGTTAAGAGTTAACTGGGTAAGAACATCTTCATAAAAGATTTAGTAGATGCTTCCTGTATGCTGGGTATAAGGCATTATACAGACAGAGTTAGGAAGTAGATAGGACTCTCCAAATCTCCGTACATAGACTAAGTCCTGAAAAGGTACAATTTTAATAACTATAAAATAGTTCATGTATCTTTCAGACATGGAGTTCGTCTTTCTAAGAGGAAGTGTCCTCAAGAAGAAAATGAAAAGGTTAGAGTGTCTAACATTTAATATCATCAACCAGAGGTAGCCTGATGTATACCATGTTATATACGAGACCTATATTATAATGGCTGTAAGTGTTATGAGCCGACATCAGTTTAATCTAGGTAACGACTATTGGATGGTCGTGAAATATATCCAAGTTATACCTGAGAGGTATAAAGGATAAGTTTCTAATTTATGGAGAAAGTTGCTTACAAATGAAAAAATACGTATAATCAGACTTCTAATCTGATCCAGATGATAGAGAGTCTACATCTGATTACGTACTTCTTCTCAACGGTACCAAAACCTTGTAGCATAAGTGCAATTTTTTAAATGTCCACATTTGATTCTACTGTAAAGATAGAATTTGTTGCAGCTTGAGAAGCTTGCAAAGGAATTTCTGTGGATATTCAAGTTAGTTGCAGAGCTTAGAATATAGTCTAAGCTTAATAAATCCTATCACATTATAATGCAACGTCAACGGGGTAATTGCTCAAGCCAAAATACCATATAA
Organism: Ailanthus altissimus; assembly: GCA_946807835.1. Classification (NCBI taxonomy): domain Eukaryota; kingdom Viridiplantae; phylum Streptophyta; class Magnoliopsida; order Sapindales; family Simaroubaceae; genus Ailanthus; species Ailanthus altissimus. The sequence continues at coordinate 3,122,756 of OX327709.1, forward strand.
TTAAATATATCTTGGCTAATGGAGATGTATAAGATAATCTAGGAAAACATCCTTACAGATTATAGCGGACCTGCTTTCTAAAGCCTTAACTCTTAAAAGTGTTTGCGAAACACATAGAGTCAATGGATATGAAATACCATCCTGAATGGCACTAGAGCAAGTGGGAGTTGTTGGGATTTGTGCTTACGTGCCATCCCATAATGTATAAATATATAGTGATTGTATTTATACAATTATTATTTCTAATAAAATCGTTAATATTATTTTTATTAAATGGTAAGATGCTTGTAACGTTTTAGACATTGTATGATCTGAAGGAGTTCAGATTTGGTCTAAAAGAGTTTAGACCAGGGCTAAGAGTTAGCAACGCTAATAGTTATAAACACTAAGAGTTAGTGATACTAAGAGTTAGCAAAATCTAAGGAGTTAGAGCCTTGTCTGAAATGGGACAATGACCTAAGAATATATTAGTAATGACATAGCTGCAAGGAGTTGCAGATGGTGCTAGGAAATGTCATTATGCAAGTATGTTCTCAAACATAATGTTCCTGATCTAATTTCATCGATGCGGGTCTATCGGTGGAACCCATTAATATAGATTAGTGTATGTCTATATCTGGATGGTCCAGATGGTTAGTCTTAGCAAACCATGAGCTTAGTAGGAAGCTCGTATAGAGATGCAGGTATTCAGTAAGGACTGGATATTGAACAGACTCACGAAAACATCCAATAGACATCTCATAAAGCCATCAATGGAAGGTCTTCCGAGTTGAGTAGTATTTGTGGTCCTTTGACCTGAGCGCCACGGTGGGCTTGTGAGTGATCCACCATGCTTTGGTTCCACACATGTCAGAAACCTTTCATGGTCTGACCGTTGGGTGTCGCTGGGTATGGTCCGATGCTCATGGAGTTCGGTGTGCGTAGATATGGGATCCATCAGCTCATATGAGTGGGTTGTATATCCTAATGCTCCGAGATTGTATTTCAGAAAGTCTTGTGGCCGCAAGCATAAACCTCGGAAAAGATATTCTGGAGGAATAAACAATATCACAAAAGTGTTTGTGGATATTGTTTTATGAAATATAAATCTGGAGATAAGTTCGTGGTTGAGCAAATAGAGATTTGACGGTGATGATCTATATCTCTGCTCTTCAAGGATATAAATGATGGAAGGATTATACGAATATGTAATAACCTCAACTTGTATGGTCTAACATGCTAATTTGTAATATCCGTAACATGTGTGTGGGACATTGTTCACGGACGTATGGAGGAGCTCTATATGACAAATTAGGTGTGGACCTAGAGAGTCTCACAATATAAAGTATACTCGTTGTGCACTAGGGTAGCGGATTGGATTGAATAGTTCGATCCAATAAATTTCAGCAAAAGAGAACGATTGTTTAGGGATCCCTCGGACTGTACATTTATCAAGACTTAATTGTTAAATACATCACTTAATTAATTAACAAGGGTTGTTAATTAATAGAATATTGACAAATGACAAAATTTGTTCTATGATTTGATTTTATCTTTTTACCATTTAACCATGGTAGTAAAAATTAGTAAGGTAAAAAGTAATTATTCAAAATTGTTTTGAATAATTAAATCATATATTATTATTATATTATTAGATAATATTATAATATATATAGATCATGGTATTGTATTTTAATACAATGAGTGGCCTAGATGTTGGCCATTTAATTACCCATTATAATTAAAGTAATTATAATTGTTAGGTAAAGATTAATTTTGGTAGCCATTATTCTAGTGCTTGGTTTAATTAATTCTAAATGGGAGACCAACAATAAAATTGGTAGAGCACTTCATTTTGTTTATTTTTTTTAATCAAAATGTTGAATAAACAAAATGAATTTTGGCAAAACAATTGAATTCATTCATTCATTCAATTTTTGGAGAAGAACTTGGCAATGGCAAGGAAGAGAGGTAAGAGAGAGTTCTTTGAGTTTTATTCTTTCAAGTGTTGAAAAATAAACAAACTTCTCTTCATCTCATTCTTTAATGGATGGCCAAAATGAATGATATGTAAATAGAGAAAAAGATAATTATTTTGCAAAGAGTTGTTCAAAATAATTATCATATAGAAATTGTTTCTAAGATTAATATACAAGAGTTGTATGTTAAAGATTTTTAATTAATACAAGAGTTGTATAGAAAATATTTACCATCTGCATTTAAGAAACAAAAATTGTATTCAAAAGAGTTTGAATACAAGTGCTGAAAATTTTAAACACTAAGCTACCATTCTAGCTCCTTAATCCCACCAAAAGTTATAGACTAGAATTGTTCAACATATACTTCAAGGTGAGCTCTTCACATGGATTATTGAAGAACTTGAAGAATTTGTAAAGCTACCTTCATTAGGTGAGTATTTTACATTATGTGTTATAATACAATATTGTTCATCATGTTTATATTTGTATAATTGTTATACTTGTTCATATATGTGATATATGTTGTTCATCATGTTCATAATTGTATAATTGTTATACTTATGCATATATGTGATATATGTTGAATTTGTTAAAATGGGTGTATTTTATAACATGCTTCCGCTGCGCATATTGTAATTTTTGAAATTATGCATACACTCGTATAATCACACACTCTATGATAAATACCCAACAATATCAACATCTCTTTTTCAATTTTAGCTATATTGGCTTTTGTTTCATTCTCCCTTTTAGGGCACTTATATTGAAAATTTCCCATTTCATAGCATTTGTAGCACTCAACTGTGGATTTATCAAATGATCCTTGGCGCTATTTTCCTCCTCCATGTCCTCAAAAGCCTCATTGACCTTTTTCTCTTCCTTTCCCTAGAGATTAAAACTCTCGAGTCACCTTCATTGTTTGTTCTTCTACTATATGGCCATTGATTTTTTGTTCATGTACCAGAAGGTTGCTTTATAGTTCATCAATAGAGAGGTGATCAAGATCTTTTGATTCTTCAATAGAATACACCATATAGTCAAACTTTAGTGTTATTGATTTCAAGATCTTTTCAATGACAACTACATTATCCAGCTTCTCTCCATTAATCTTTCTCTTATTGGCCATAGATACTATACTTCCAAAATACGCATCAAATAACTCCTCAACCTTTATATTAAGCATCTCAAACTCTTTGTAAAGAGCTTGAAGTTGACCATGCTTAGCTTTCACCGTGCCTTGATATTTCTTATTTATTGAATTCCATATATCTTTTGTTGTATCTTTCTTCAAGATGGTCTTCAGTATTGTTCTATTAATGGCCTGAAACAGATAGTTTTTATCTTTAAATCTTTGAGTTTCTGCTCCTGTAAGATTTTCATTTGAGCTTCTGTCAAAGCTACCCTCTGTATGTTGCATGAGCCCATTTTCCACTAGATCCTAATATTCCTTGGACCTCAAGAAATTTTCTATCAACATGCTTCAGTGATCATAATGACCATCGAAATATGGAATTGCTAGCTACACGAAACTGCTTCTTTCTTTTGTCTTTGATTCGTGTTGTTGCAAGCTTCATTACTTCCTTATTTCCCCCATTCTTGTTTTGATATCGATTGTTGGTTTCAAACGAAGTTTAGAAGAATAAAATTTTTAGAAGAACAAGTTTTCCCTTTTTATTCAAAATAAAGAACTAGGCAATATGGCCTTTACATAAACTGAAATAAACAAGAAATATTGAAGCATTATCTCATGAATAACAAATTCTAATTATATGGGATACTAACTAAAGAAATGGTCAAAGTTAAAGCCACTGCAATTTAGTCCCTACAACTAAAGGATTATTCAAATAATATCTTTACGGGGGATGGCTTTTGTAAGCAACTTCTACATAATTTGAAAAATCATTGGAATTTTTCATCATACAACTACTTCTATTTTAATTTATTATTAATCTAATATCTTAATTAATTTCTCATTATTTAATTTTTATAACAAAAATTATGATAATATGTGCTAGCATATATAGAATTCAGATGAGTGTTTGCCAAGCTTAACCCCTAAAAATATAAACTAATCTCTTTACATGCTTAAAACAGCTGATATATATAGAGCTAAGATGGGTGTTTATCAAACTTAACCCCTAAGACTATAAATAAATCCCTTTACATGCTTAAATAATCATTCATTCATCCTATATTAATCTTAAACACTTTTGAACGTCTTTGATTATTTTATATAATCACATTACCCAAAACATACTAACAAAAGCCTTAAAAAAATTATAAAAAAAAAATGATTTTCCTTTTAACCCTAAATATGGTTGCACTAGGGTATTCCTCCTTTATAAAATAGGTTCTTATACTATACAATGGATGTGAAAATAGAACCATCAAGAATTCTATAATATTTCCTTATTGAATTATTTTATTTTATTTTTAAAAAAATTCATTAAAATTTTTAATTGATGTGTTTATTTCATTTAATATTTCACAAAGTTTCAAAAATGTTGTTACAATATGACAAACTTAAAAACAAATAATTGAAATCAGTAGTAAATAATATCTATTCATACTTAAATTATTTTTATGTTAATTATGAAAGATCTTGAATGTTTGCACCCAAAAGGAATGGAGTTCACTTCAAAGATATTGGGCCTAAAGAGAGTAGAAACTACTTTTAGATTTAGGAAAAATCAATTCTACCTTAAGAAAAGGTGCTTTCAAAGACTTGAGCCCCGTATCTTCTAAACGGGAACAAACTATGGGTCTAACCATTCCACCAGCGTCCCTGAGAATTTATAGTAAGACTTGAATTAGTTTTTAACATTTTAAAAATTATTAATTATATTTTTTTAAAATAAAAATAATCATATTTTAAAAAATATAACTGTAGTAAAATATAATTAAAAACAATTTAAACAATTTAAGATATTAAAAATTATATGAGTAATTCAATAAAAAAAAAAGTTAAACGGTCAAATTTCTTTATGATTATTATATCATTAGTCTAGACTTTTTGTGTGGTAGCTTACATTCCTTTCCCCATGTGAGAGAAAGGATTTAAATTCCATGGTCAACATATCTTCCCATTATATTGAAAGTAGATTGTGATATTTATGAGTTATAGACTAAACTTCTTATCAGAAAAAATGTTTTAACTTTATTTAAATTTTATTTCTATTTGGTCTTCCAATTTTTTTAATCTAATTTCATGCAGAATTTCGATGTGCATTTCTGATGTGCATTTTCCCTTTTTCTTTTTTAATCGTAAATATTGTTATGAAAAGTCACGTGGACAGGGCCCTTATAAATTGATAGAACTACCCTTTTTCTTTTTAATCGTAAATAGTCATGACACCTCTTTTCTCACATAAATTTTAATATAAATTTTTAGTTATTAAATTATTTTTTATTCAATTATTAAAATTAAAGTTAATGTGTTATTATTATACTTTTAAAAATTATTTAATTATTAATAGACTGATTATAATTATAATAATATTATTTTTTCTCTCTTTTTTTTATTTTTTTTATCTTATTCAATTCATTTTTTTCTACCATATTAATACTTTTCTTCTTGCAAAATTATATTTTTTTTTCTCTTTTCTGGTTATTGTTTTAAATATTTTGATTCTATCTTTTTAATATCATTCTTTCATACTTTTTATATAGATTTTAATTAATTTATATATTTAGTACATGTTATTTTTATGGTGAAAGCCAAAAATCTCTTCAAACAATTAACTTGAAAAGTTTTAATTTTCATCATAAACCACCTCTTTATTTTTTTTATTACCTTAAAAATTAAAGTTGCATAAGAACCTCTTTCTTCCTGAGAATGAAATGGGAAAAAATTTATGGGAAAATATAGATTCTGCCAGTTAATTATTTTTTGAGTTGTTTAAAATTATACAAATTAATTCTTAGAGCATGCTTTTACTCTTAATCTATGAAACAGATTTGGTTTACTTTATTTGAATTCAAAAACGACAATTCTCTATTTTCACTTTTCATAGTTGGCTTATAACTATATTTTTGTACATCTATTTGTTTGTTTATATCAAACATCCATGTCTTCAGTTTGCATGACTGACATCATTAAGGTCATCACTTTGTTACTCTTTCTTAAATGTATTTGTGGTCTTCTGGCCCATAAACGAAGGATATGAGGAAAATGAAGCTCGTCGAACCTCAGTTATTCCTACACTTTTTGGACTTTCTTGGACTTTCTTCCTTCAATGTTTAACTTGAGAAAATGAATAAATTGGAGTGTTTTTTTTTTTTTTTTCATTTTTTCCTTTTGCTATTGTAAGTGTGCTGTAGCAAAAGATAGTAGCCCAGAAGGATATCTATATAAATTTTTAACGAGTAAAACAATGCTAATTTTGCCTACATTATTGCAGAAGCCTTTTATTCAAAATCTAGCTCACTTATATATCCTCCATGGGATTACTTTCCAAAGAACAATTAAGGACGGATAAGGAAGAGGTTATTATGAAACCTTATTTTGTTTTTTGGGTAAAAAAAAAAGGTAAAGAGATGGCTTATGATGAAGAATAAAGCTTTTTAAGCTAATTGTTTAAAAAGATTTTTAATTTTTGGCATAAAAATTACATGTACTAAATTTACAAATTAATTAAAAAATACAAATTATGAAAGAATGATATTAAAAAGAAAGAATCAAATTGTTTAAAAAAATAACAAGGAAAGAGAGAAAAAATAAATATGATATTTGTAGAGAGGAAAGTACTAATATGAAAGATAAAAAATAAATTGAATGAGATAGAAAAGAGAAATAAAATAGGAGAGAGAAAATAATATTATAATTATAATGGGGCCTATTAATAGTTAAATAATTTTTAAAAAGTATAACAACAACACATCAACTTTAATTTTAGTTATTGAATGAAAAATGCTCTAATTACTAGAAATTTGTGTTAAAAGTTATGTAAAAAATAAAAAAATAGAGGTATCATGAATCCTCTCTATATATTTATATAATGCAAATTAGAGTAAGTTAGCATAAATATGTTTGTTATTTTTAACTCATAAATGCATATTATTAATAATATATCAATTATATTCCTTTTTAATATTTATTATGAATTTAATGTTTCAAACTTTATGAGAGTTGTATTTTTTTTTAATGGATTTACAACGTACACTAAAATGACATATAGTCACTATAATAAAAATGGACTTCACTGATACCAATTTAGTGTCAATGAGTAGTTTTACTAATACAGTATTACAATGTTAGTGTTACTAGTGTTAGAAATTTGTTGATTTTTTGTAGGTATAAGTTATTTTTTAATACTATAGTATCCGCAAATAATTGACATTATAATATTAGAAGATCACTGACATCATGATATCAAAATATTATTAACACAATGGTACCACCAGATTACTGACACTAGGTATCAAAAGTTTATTGATACTATAATATTAAAAATAAATTCATGGTAATTTATTCAATTTAAATTTATTTTATTGAATATTTAAAACTTGTATTGTACGTAAATTTTATAAACTTCAATAATCAATAATTGTCCATTTAAAATATATATCATAATTCAATATTTTCACATAACTAAAATATAACGTCTAAGATCTTTTTAAGAATAAATAAAAAAAAGAAATGTGCTTGAATGAATAAAACAATGAACCTGTCTGAGTAACCTAAGTAAGAAAAGTACCATCATCTTGCTAAAAGTAATTATCTTGAAGACTAGCTTCTTCTGTATTAGTATTATAGTTCTTATAATTTGTTTAGAAAATATAGCAAAAGTAAATCAAACATCATGATTAATAAATCACACAAAGAAGACAAAACATTTAACATAGTTCATCTTAATTTGGGCTACATATACAAATGAAAGAATAATTCATTATAATCTTATAAAATAAATACAAAAGTACTTTAAGTATTTGTTTTATGTAACTCTCACATAGTTTCTCTCTCTCTCATAGTTTTTTAATTAATCATCTAGTCTTTTTATATAGTAAGTAATATCTAATTCCTTATTTGAATTTGTATTCTTAATACTTGTATAACTTAGACTCTATATTTAATAAGGTAAATCTTACAAGAAAATTACTAATTTAAAAATCTCCTAATTCTACTCAAATAAGATAGTTTAGGTCTCTCCTAAATAAGTTTGGTCTAATCCAACATTATCTCTCTTAAACTAAACTTTAAACTATACTTTTTCACACTGTAGAATAGAAAATAAAAATTCTTTAATTTTTATTTTCATCAAATAAAAACTCTTTTTATCTTGAGATCTTATAAATATATGAATTTGATGCTTTAAAAAATAAGAATAAAGAAGAACATACTTTAAATTAGTTTTCTTTCTACCAAAGGAATCCAAATCAAGACTCTTGTATTACAATGAGAAGAAGGGTGGGCTTCTAATTTTATCCTTTTAATTTTTTAAATTAAATATATTTAATTTATATTTGGATAAGATATTATCTCTAAAATTAATTAATTTTATCCAAATATAAAACATACATATTTTAAAAAATTATTTCAGGACAAATAATTTATATAATAACACAATCCCTTTTTAATTGTTCATTGTAATAATTAAAGATGTGGTAATAGAGACCCGTAGACCAACAATTTCAAACTCTAATAAATTTTGAATAATTAATTAAACTTATTAATTAATTAATATAATTTATTAATTCTAGTATTATTTCACTAAAAGTCTAGAATTGCATTTTTGAAATTGCAGATATAATTTATTCAGAAAACTTAGAGCTGTCAATTAATTTAATCACTACATGCAATTTAACCCTTCATAAATTGTTCATAATTAGAGTTAGATCAATTATCGTTTTACCCCTCTAAATACTTCTTTATCATTAAGTATCATTAATTCACCAATGAATAGTTATTTTATAACTTCATTAGAAATTAAGCGCTCTAACTATTTAATTTTAAAATTAACCATTAAAGGAGCTTTCTTTCTATCTTCCGTTAGGAAGGAATGAATTTTATATTTATAAATTACATTCTTAGTTGTTTATCTCACTATGCCACAAAAATTTAATTTTTAACTTATTCTTCAGACAAACCATAACAAATATTTTAAATAATACAGTCACACAAATAGACGTTTATAATTACTTAAGATTAAAGTTGATCTGCATATGATTATCAGTTGACACTATTTGAATTATTACTTAACAACAGTATTTTATAAAAGAATACAAACTACGTTTGGTCCAGTCTTATATAATCATATTATATAAAGTGCTTCCACCATAATATCACTATATTAGTGATTCAAATAAAACCACTACATTCTCAATGTCTATGGACTACATTAGTAATATTTAATTAAAGATACCAAATTTTAATTAATTTATTACAAATTTTTTCTATTTATTATAAATAACATTAATCCCGTTGTTTATAATAATTATATACTAACTACTAAGGTTATGGTCACATAAATAAACAAAGAATTTTTTTATATTTACGTTATAAAATTATGAACACTTTTCAAGTATAAAATTGTAATTTCATTTATTTCATAAAAATAATATAAATGCATGCTTAATTAAAAATTTTCATGAGAATTAATCCACCTAGTATTTAAAGAATTTGACAATAAAAAAGAAAGAAATAAAATGTGTATATTTGATGGAATGTAATACGTTACACAAGAGGATTATTTATACATGTTCAATGTCCTAAAATAAGAAAGAACAAGTTACAAGAAATTAGGAATCCTTTTCCATAAAGAATATGGATTTGATTAGGAATCTTGTTTCACGCGATTGACGGGATTTGTATCTTTAACTTGCATTAATCTCTCTGATGAAATCCCTTTTGTTAAGGTATGACATATTGCCATATTTGTTTCTAAAGATTGATGCAAGGGACGTGATTCATGGTTCTTATCACTTCTTTTGTAGGCAAATCTCTTTTTTTTCTCACATGTACTTTGTCTATTGTTTTGTTTTGGTTTTAACTTAGCATATTGTTAGATCAATTTCATTGAGTTTTTTTTATATTTTTTTAAAAACAACTCAATTAAAATTTTTAATTATTGAGATAATTTTTATTTTTAAATAATTTTGAATGCTCTATAAATTTAAATCAATATTTTTTTTGGCTTATTCATAGACATTACTCCTATGGATGCTAAACTTTACTCTTTGTCTCTTTTTTATTAATATGAAGATATACTTGAACTTATTTTTTTTTAATTTATCTTTGTTTTCTCTGCCTTTAAATATATGTTAGCTTTGCTATAATTAGGATTTTCAACTTAGCCCATCTTTAGCTCCTTTTCGGCTTCTTGCTTTTAACTTAACTCTGATATTGGCTCCAGGGTATTTGATTTGGTTCTAGTACCTTGTTAATATTTTTACTCTTATAATTTATTTAAAAATTATAATAAAAATACATCAAACACTAGGATTAATAAATCACACAAAAAATTTAACATAGTTCATTTTAATTTAGGCTACATCCATGAATGAGAGAATAATCAACTATAATCTTATAAAATAAACACAAAAATACTCTAAGTATTTTTTGTGTGACCTCTCACATAGTTTTTCATTCTCATAGTTTTTAATTGATCATCTAGCCTCTTTATATAGTGAGTGATGTCTAATTTTTTGTTTTAACTTTTATTTTTAATCCTTGTATAACTTGAATTCTATCTTTAATAAGATAAATTCCACTAAGGAACTACTAATTTAAAATTTTCTTAATTCTACTCAAATAAAATATTTTAGGTTTGTTTTAAATAAATTTAGTTTAATCCAATATTTTGTCCGCTAAAAAGAATATAAAAAGTACTTCTACTTGCTATGCAAAAGAAAGTGTAGGTGCTAAACAGAGAGACGAATTAGATGAAGAGCCAATCCTTCATCTTCACACATGAGAAATAAAAAGTTATCAGGAAAACAAAAATGCAATGGAAATAGGTGGTTGAAAAATTAAACTACAGATTTCAATGTCTTGGTAAAATGAAACAACCATATTTAAACTGACATTGACAGCGTTTTGCTAATAAGAAATCCTATAAAATATGTATTCGAAACAAACGAGCTAAAAAAAATGAAATTGCTCATAAAAGGAACTAACCAGACTTACAATGAAGTGGATGCTTTTCTAGTGTATCATTGGGCATAAATTCTGCAACCAGTAATCTTTCATCACCTTCATAGCAACAACCAAGTAAATTTGCTAACCTATCGTTTTGAAGTTGCCCAACAGGCTCTTGCTTCTTGAAGTAACAGAGAGTCAAAGTTAAAGTGCTAGTAAGTCTCATATTTCAGCAACAGTACTAAAGTAAATGCCTCAATGACCATTTATACGCTACATTAAAAGAATGCATGAAGTAAGCAAATTTTGCGGATACTTCCTTTTAATGATATTTCTACAGATACTACTAAAACCATATCAATGGACGACGATGTGCATAAACATCTTTATTAGATTACTAAAGTCATTTGCAAATAAGCCCATTGAATAATCCCAAAAGAGGAAAAACAACAGAAGTCAGAATGCTAGGCAGAATGAACTTATACTTGACTAAAAACTGTCGGGCATCAGGCCATGCTGACCTGTTAAATCGTTTAACAGCAATTCACCATTGATTCTCTAACTTTCCCTTATAAACCACATTCGGTGCCTTTTCTCCATGTTCAGAAACAATATTTTCAACAGCAAATCCAGATGTAGCCATTCTAAGTGTCTCCTCAACAAAATACTCACAAAACATGGGCACGTTATCATCTTCATATTTCTCCCCGTTTTCTGCAAACCACAAAACAAACTCAAATGTTTACAGTCACTTACCAACATTTTCAGCCTCAGGCACAACTCCACCATACTCCGAACCCCAACAACACGCGGAGAGCTTTGAACACTCACAGCCCATCCCAACAATAAAAAATAAATGGCAATCTCGATAACCCTCAAAATTTAAAAAAAATACTTAATTTTCACGTTGTCTATGCAGCAATTTCATGCTACCAAAGTCAAAAACCTAATCATTGACACAATAATTGAAAATAGATTTGCACATCCAGGTGCCATATAAAGCAAAGCTAAATTATTGGTGAAAGAGCCCACCCGAATGTTTGTGCAAGCTATTGTCCACTTTAGGGTTCACAAACGCGTCCTTCCTCTTCACGGGTTTATTCTTTACGGGTGGAACGCATCGCTATCCTCAAAAGGCGCCTCACACAGATAGGGGAGATTTCTCCTTATAAAGCCTTCACTTTGGACGAGTTTGCCTGATGTGGGTCGTTACATAACCCTCTACCATCGAAACAGAGCCGTCCTCGGCTCTGATACCAAATGAAAGAGCCCACCCCAATCCTTGTGTAAGGTATTATCCGCTTTGGGGTTTATGCACATGTCCTTCCCCCTAACGGTTTTGTCCTTTATGAGTGAAATACATCGCCATCCCCAAAAGACACCTTATAAAAGTATGAGAATTTCTCTTTATAAGGCTTTCACTTTGGACGAGTCTGCCCGATATGGGATTTGAGCCATTACAAATGGCCTGTGAAAACAAAATTTCATTGGAGTATTAACTCTAGAGCTAAACAGATTTTCAAAAAAAAGATTAACAGTGGTTAGAATCTTATAGGCCATGTCATTTGCACCTCTAAAATTGAATCATAGAATTATCATAGCTGTATCACTTGATTTAGTTGAATTTCTTATTTCATTCAACAAAATGAAAAAAGGAAAAAACAAAAACAAAAAAAAAAATTAATATAATCAAAACACTACTTTCCTTCCTTCCATTCTACAAGCTCACAGACCAAACTTAATAGCGAAAGCATAACCTGATGTGCTTTTTATGTCAACGACGGATCCTGCTCAATCATTGTCTATATATTCAATTAATTTTGAATCTAGAGTAGATAAGTACCAAATCCCATAATCCATTGTGCCTTGTAGATATCTTAGAACTCGCTTTGCTGCTCTATAGTAAAATTGGGATAGTATCTGAATGTATCTCGAGAGAAGACTAGTAGCATACACGATTTTTGGACAAGTTATTATAAGATATAGTAAGCTCTTGATCAAGCTTCTATAAAGTGATCCATTTGCCTTCTATTACCCATCTTCTTTTTTATATTTTTCATTGGTGACTAAAGATGTAACTATAGTTTTGCATCCGAACATCTTGAATTTCTTCAATAAATTTTGTGTACTTTTTTTGGCATTTAAATATTCCTTCTTGTTTTGCTTATATCAATGCCAAGAAAGTAATGCATTAACCTAAGATTAGTCATCTTAAATGTCTTTATCATGTCTTTCTTGAATTCTTGCAATATTTTGTCATTGTTTCTTGTGTAGATGAGATCATCCACATATAAGGAGATAATGAGAGTACTTGAGTCATCTTGGGTCTTGATGTAGACTGTTGGCTCACTTTTGCTCCTTTTAAAACCTGAATTAATGAAGTAGTTGTCTACATGGTTGTTCCATGCTCGAGGTGCTTGTTTTAATCTATATAAAGCATTTTTCAATTTTAGAACTTTTTCTTCATTGCCTTTTTTTACAAACCCTTGTGGCTTCTTTACATATACTTCTTCTTCTAGTAAACCAAGAATGCTGACTTGACATCGAGCTGATAAACCTTCAATTTGTTTTGAGCTATAAGTGCCACAAGGGCTTTTATTGTGTCTAGTCATGCAACTAGAGCAAAAGTTTCATTGTAGTTAATGCCTAGTTGTTAAGAGTAACCTTTTGCTATAAGCCTTGCTTTGTTTTTTTGGACTGAGCCTTCTGGATTGATCTTGGTCTTGTGCACCCATTTAATGACAATGATCTCTTTATCTTGAAGATGCTCTACAAGTTTCCATGTTTGATTTTTTTAATTGTTTTAATCTCTTCTTCCATAACTTTCCTCCATATTTTTTATTTTACTACTTCTTCAAAGCTTCGTGGTTCCATAGTAGAGAAGTTACATGTCTCGTATATCTCTTTGAGTTATCTAACTTTTTTTGGTAGTGTCTTAAGAGATGGTTTATCTTGCCTTGTTAGTGATGCTAAAGGCATTCTAAAAGCTTCTAATTCTATCTCTTCACCTTTGTCTTTCTCTGTGATTGCCTTCTTATGCTTTACTAGTACTGTAATAATTCTTTCCTATACCTTCTCTTTATTTTAGTTCTATTAGGCTAACTCATCGAACTCAACATCTCTGCTAAACATCCATTTCTTAGTTTTTAGATTTTATTTTCGATAGCCTTTATACTTGGCACTATATCTAAAATATTCCTTTATGTCTTTTCTTTCAGTTTGTGCTTTTTTTCTATTAGAACATGGACATAGCATACACATTTAAATACTTAAAGATGACTTGCTGAAGGCTTCTGCTTACTTCATACCTCTATAGGAGTCATGTTTTGTACAGCTTTTGTTGAACATCTATTTAACAAATATACTGTTGTATACTTTGCTTCTACTCAAAATGCATTTGGCAGGCCTTTTTTATTAGCATTGTCCTTACTATCTCTATGACTATTCTACTTTTTTCTTTCTAAGACTCTATTTCATTATAGACCATAACCTATTGTCAACTGGTGCTCAACTCCTTCATTATCATAAAAATGGTTGAATTCTTTAGAAGTGTACTCTTTCCCTTTGTCACTTTTTAACTTCTTTAAACAGTGACCACCCTATTTTTTTAACAAAATTCTTGAACTTCTTGAAAACTTTGAGCACTTTTGATCTCTCACGAAGAAAATACACCCACGTTATTCTAGTATAGTCATTAATGAATAAGATAAAGTACCTGCTTTGTTCAAGTGATTGAGTATTCATAAGTCCGCAAATGTCTGTATGAACAAGCTCTAATGGTACTTTAGCTCTATGAGATCTTCCTGTTGGAAATGATTGTAATCATTGTTTGTCTTGTAAATAGCCTTCACATACATCATTGATCTCTTATATGCTTAGCATGTCTTTGATCATATTTTTCTGCTAAAGGATCTTCAATCTGTAGAAGTTGAAGTGCCTAGACCTTTTATACCTTAGCTATGAATCTTTAATTTTTGCTTTCATGGCTGTAGAGATACTTTACCACTGTAGAGGGAAGTTTATATTTTGCATCTTCACTTTTTATTATTTGGCTTTTATCTTTGTCATATATTGTGCAAATATTTTCAGTAAAGTATAAAGAATATCTATTTTTAATCAT
Organism: Ailanthus altissimus; assembly: GCA_946807835.1. Classification (NCBI taxonomy): domain Eukaryota; kingdom Viridiplantae; phylum Streptophyta; class Magnoliopsida; order Sapindales; family Simaroubaceae; genus Ailanthus; species Ailanthus altissimus. Next base: position 3,137,910 of record OX327709.1, read on the forward strand.
TTTTCAACGCTCAACAAGTTATATTTTAAGCTTGGTAACAGCAGTACATTATTAATATATTTAGTTCCTTTATTAGTTTGGATGATAATCGTACTTTTTTCTTAGGCTTGCACCAATGCTCTATTCCTCAGTTTGACTTTTGAATTTATTTATGTGTCCAACTTGAAAAATGCCTCATCATTTGTCATATGATTGCTGTAAGCGTTGTACACATACCACATGTCATTTTTATCCTCTATAAATGCTTGATAGGCGTAAAATATCTCCTCTTTCTCATTTTTTTTCAATGTAATTGGCTTGGTGATTTTTCTTGAATCGACAATTTTTCACTAGATGCCCAAACTTTTTGTAATTATGGCATTTTGGCTTTCTTTGAAACCAACAATCTTTTTCTAGATGACTTATTTTTCCACATGTACCACATGGTGAATAATTTTTTTTCTTGTGTTTTTCTTTGATTATTTCCATTCCCATTTCTATTTTTATCTTTTTTGATTGAGTTTTCTCCATTATCCCTTTATTTATATTTTTGAGACCGTAAAATCATTTTAGATTGAAAGGCACTTTCAATTGAATTTGCATTTCTCTTACTCAGCATTTTCACCCACGCTTCTAGAGAGCCCATTAGTCAATATGTCTTTTGACTCTTCAATAGCAGTGACTATTGGATTAAATTTTTCTATAACACTGGTTAATATTTTCTCTACAATTTTGTTATCAATTATATTTTTTCTATTGCTTCTTAATTGATTTACTATTTCTTTCACTCTTGAATAATAATCTTGAGCGGTCTCAGAATCTTGCATTTTGATATTTTCTAAATCTCTTCTTAAAGATTGGAGTTTGATAGTGTGTACCTTAGCATTGCCTTTAAACTCATCTTTCAAAATATTTCAAGCTTCATTTATTGTAGTGGCTCTAGCAATTCTTTAAAAAAAATAGCATCATCCACCACTTGATGAATAATGAAGAGTGCTTCAGTATCATTCTATGTTAGCTCTACTAATTTTTTCTTCTACTATTCAAACAAAGCAAATATGCTATATGGAGTAGAAACCCTATTAGTAACTATGTCCCATAAGCCTTGGGACACAAAAAATATCTTCATTTTAATGCTCTAAAAATCATAATTTTCCCCAGAAAAATAGGGATTGAATATGGTGTTTTGTTGGAGTCTTTACTAGCTATGATGAATCTTACGCCTAGTTATGGTTGTATTAGGCTTTAATATCATTGATAGTAATTTGGGGATATTTGTAGAGTGAGATGTTTAGAGGGTTATGTGAGAAAATATGTTTTGTGAGAGAATGGAAAAGATTTAAGTTGAAAAGGCAATTTTATTGGAATATGAAGGAGAATTACAAAACTATGATTCTATGAGGGCTTGGTTGTTATTCTACAACCCATACTTTAACAAATGAGTTTGCCCCCATTTTTATAGTTGTAGCAACCGACTCAAGTGTGCAATATACACCATAATTTTTACCAATAAACACACCATACAATTTCACCTAATTCTAAATTTTTCTTTACTATTACAACCTTTATTTGTAACTTTCTAGAAAATTATAAAATTTTCTAGATATTTTATTTTTTACATAATTTGGACCACTTTTTTAGAAGGAGCATTAATGTCAACAAATCTAGTAACTTTTTAATCTAAAATGTAAGAGTAGAATAAAAGAAGGCAGATAGTCATGACATTAATTTTTCAAAGGGCGGCCGAATAAATCCCATTATAGAAGAACAACTTTAACATATAAGAATTTTCACTTTCAAAGCTAATCAATAAGCATCCATTCAATGATCTGTTATTCCCTTCTAAGCTTTTTGCACAACAATGAGAATATATATATATATATATATATATATATATAAAATGCCATTGTCTATTAACTATAATTTATGAACAAACAACCAATGAACACAAGTATTTTATTACGTATGGCTTTGATTCAGCCTAATTCACTTAGTATCCACAACAGATTTTAGAGCATGCTTTTAGCAACAAAACAATATCCCTCAAGTAGACACCGACATAAGTGAAACCTAATTTTAGATGCTTAAATTTATAATATACATGAGAGGAAGTGCAAAACATAATGAGCAGTAAACTTGTTTTTGGTGCACTTAATGACCAAAAGACAAGATCAAATTTTCTTAATCCAACCCATGGAAATGGAAACATTTTAATTAGGTAAATATTTGTTTTAATATTTATGGTTTGATTAATAATTGAGTTAGGTAATGGGATACTTATATGGTTTTTATTTAAAGTGATTTATAATTAAGTTAGGTGAAGAAGACACTTGTATAGTTATAGATTAAAGTGATTTGTGCCACTTTATGTGGTCTAGATTAATTAAGAACAAGTATAAATACCCTATGGTATTGGTTTTAGTGTGTACAAAGAAGAAGTAAGAAGGAAAAATAAAGGAAGCAAAGCTTCCATGAGTGTCTAACATAGCTCATAGTGCTTTGTTTTATGTGAAAAAGTTTGAGAGTGAGTAAAAATATTTAAGAGTTGTGTTTTTGAGTGTTCCCCTCTTGTAATATTTCTTGTGCAAATAATACAAGTTGTTTCTTGTGAGTTTAATTTTTCTCCAACATAGTGGCATCAGAGTGTCTAAAATAACCTTTACAAAACTTAATAATTAAGATTTGTTGGTTTTAGTGTGTCCTCTAATATCATTATGTTGGAAAAAATTAAACTCACCAGAAACAACTTGTATTATATACACAAGAAATATTACAAAAGGGGAATACTCAAAAATACAACTCTTAATTTGTTTTACTCACTCTCAAACTTTCTCACACAAAACAAAGCTCTATAAAATATTTTAGATATTCTTAGAAGCTTTACTTCTTTTATTTTTCTTTTTCACTTCTTCCTTGCACACACTAAAACCAATACCATGGAGTATTTATACTTGTTCTTAATTAAACTTCAGCACATAAAGTGGTACAAATCACTTTAATCTAAAACCACACAAGTGTCATCTTTACCTAACTTAATCATAAATCACTTTAAATTAAAACCATACAAGTGTCCCATTTATCTAACTTAATTATTAATTAAATCATAAATATCAAAACAAACCTTTACCTAATTAAGAAGTTTCCATATCCATGGGTTGGGTTAAGTAAATTTGGGATTGTCTTTGGGTCATTAATTATTAATCAAATCATAAATATCAAAACAAACCTTTACCTAATTATTGGTCCAATTAATGACCCAAAGACAATCCCAAATTTACTTAACCCAACCCATGGATATGAAAACTTCTTAATTAGTTGAAGGTTTTGTTTTAATATTTATGGTTTGATTAATAATTAAGTTAGGTAATGGGGACACTTGTATGATTTTTATTTAAAGTGATCTATGATTAAGTTAAGTAAAGCATACATTTGTGTGGTTTTAGATTAAAGTGATTTGTACCATTTTGTATGGTGTAGATTAATTAAGAACAAGTATAAATATCCCATGGTATTGGTTTTAATGTATGCAAGGAACAAGTGAGAAAGAAAAATAAAGAAATAAAGCTTCTAAAAATGTCTAAAATAGCTATTAAAATCTTATTTTACGTGAGAATATTTCAGAGTTAAAAAAAACTTTAAGAGTTATTTTTTACTGTTCCCCTTTTGTAATCTTTCTTGTGCAGATAATACAAAATTGTATTTTTCTCCAACAAAAAATTGATAATAAAATCTTTTAAAACTTGATCAAAGATGGAACCGGTAAAGAAAATAGTAGACCAGTCGAATTGCTCAAACTATCTTGCCCAACAGAACCATCTGCTCTAAGTTTCATTCATTTATTTGCCGACTAGCATAACAAATTAATACAATCATTAGGTTGATAGATGTACATGCTGAAACACATTAACCCACAGAATTATTCAAAAACCCTAGAACATTCAAATTGCATTAGTCATTGAAACCTTGAAATAAAAAATAAAAACCAAAATAAAAATTGCTCATCAAGTACATAACAAATTAAAACTAAAGTTTATTTTAGTAAAATAGAGAGAGGACTAACCTTAAACTATTGGGAATCTGAAATGACAATGGTGACAACAATAATCGACGGTTACAGTGAATAATCAACAGTGACATCACTAATCGACAACAAGGGTGAAGTTATCAATGGTGAACAAGATGCGAGTGTCTTTAGGTTTTAACAATTATAAAAATTGTGAAGAAGATAATGCACTATTAGGGAAGAGAAGATGAAGTTTGACACTTAGAAAAATATTTTGCACTTTAACTTTAAGACTCTAAAGCGACAATGTTTTAGGGTTTTTACTTTTTTTAATTTTTATTTAATTTTAAATTGTCATTTTTTTCCTAGCTAAAATTGTCATTTTAAATTTTTAATACTATAATATAAGTAATTTATTGACACTTCATGGAAATGTCAATGAGTCTTAATACAATATTTTTATATCAGTATATTTTTATCTTCACCGGCACCTTTTCAAAAGTATCAATAGTATAGTATCAATTGAAGCCCATTTTTATTTTAGTATCACTTGCACTACCATTACTAAAAAGATAATTTTTGGTGATAAAATTTTTGTAATAATATGGTGTTACAAAAAATTTGTGATAGTAATTATCATAAATTTTATGTTATTAGAAATTTGTGGTAGATTGTATCACAATGAATATTTAACACTAAACTCATGATAACATATAACATAGTTTTGTGATAAAACATTTCAGAATATTGTGTAAAAAATTAGTAATAGAAATCTTGTAGGATAAGTTGACATGGACAAGTAAATTTTGTGGAAAACAACAATATTTTGGATTTGTTTCTTTTTTTTAAATTAGTCTAAAACAATAGTATTTTTAAATTTGTTTTATTATTCATTTTCAGAAATCCAAGAAACAAAGTCATTTGTTTTATTTGTTAAAACTAAAATGACGCCGTTTAGGGTATGTAAATCTTGACTCAATAATTTTCTTAAACAACGGCTTTTTTTGGGTCAAAATTACTTAATCAAATAATTTTCGATGATTACAAATTTTTTGTGCATGTGGTTTCGATGATTATATATATATGTGTGTGTGTGTGTGTGTGTGTGTGCATGTCGGTTTTAATGATTATAAATTCTATTAATGTTTTTGGTTGTTAGATTCACAAAATCGCTTTTTTGTTTTCATCTAAGAATGTTGTTTCATTTTGTTGACGTTATGGATCTTTATTCATGTTATCCTGGTTTGTTAATGTGGTAAGCATGTGGGGTTTGTGAGGTTTGTAATCCTCGAATGTTGTTTGATTACATGTTGGTGGTGGTATCTGAAGTCAATAATTTATAAACAAAAACAAAAATTTTGTTTTTGGACCACCACAGTAGGTAATTTTTGACATGTATGCAATCTTCTAGTATAACATGGGCAATAATTTGATTATTAATTTGTTATCAATAGTGAGTGTTTAGAGAGAGTGATTAAAGTTGAATGAAAAGTGTCGAGTGAAATGAAAAATACAAGGTATAATCTTTTATATACCTTTTTCCACTAAATAAAAAAATTAATATTTGATTAATAGTGAAAATTTCTTCTAACTTAATTATTTGAGATTAAAACCAAAAAAGAAATGAGCGAAAAGTGATGGTTGGTGCTAATTATCAGGTTTTGAAAATTTGCAATGTCTTAAAAGATGCTTTAGAAAGCATTTAAAGTCTTTTGCCAAAATATTTTACCATCTGTTTTATAATTTTTAATCATACTCAATGAAAATGATTTTGCTACGAAAACAAGTGCAATTCTTTATATCTGCATTCGATAAATGTTTCAAAAACAGAATTTTATGATGTGAATAAAATAGATAAACAAATGTTATTACTTGGTATATTAGCTATTGTATTGCAAATACTGATAAAAATTAGCAACTTCTGATGTTGTATTGTCATGGGTTGATCATGAATCTGACAATCAACGGCTTTTGCAGTTGGAAGACAAAGCTCCAGATTTACCATCATTGATGATGGCTTTTCCACTTCAGGTATCAAGGAGTTCCTTTTCCTCTTTTTAGCACACTCTTATTTATTAAAGATTTCCAATTGACTTTTTCATCAAGAAATCGTTAATAACGAGTTATGACTTGATCAATTAAATTATATTAAATAATGTAGAAATCATTACATGGCTTCTCATGCATACAACTTTGGTACTTGTTCTCATTCTTCTTTTTAGAATCGTTGATGCTTGTTCTGCAGGATCACAGCCAACCAAAAGTAAAGCCTAACTTTAAATCATATATTATGGAAAAGAAAAATATTCAAGTATAGTTATTATTGAAAAATTGGTAATTCAATAATTTTGGTTAGACAAGAATTGAGAAGAATACCAAAGTGAAGAGTTACAAAAAGTTTAAAATGTGTGGGGCACGTATAGAGAAGTCTAGGACGTGTAGGACATAAAGGGGAAAGCGAAACGGGACTCAAAGACATAAAAGAAGCAAGAAAACGCAAGAGGAGCTACAGAGCGTTGCGGCGCCCAGGGCAGTAACCTAATGTCGCAGCTCTGGGTCCTCAGCACCGCAATGATGGGCACGATAATGCCCAATGCCGCAGCACCCAGGGACGAGCGCCGTGGCGCTAGACCCATCAGAAGTCTATTTTTCTTCGGGATTTCTAGTTTTGGACTTTCAAAACAAGTGGACTCTTACTCCAATTAGGAATAGGGTTAGTAGGCACGAAATACACCCTATATAAACACTTGTAAACCATTGATTTCAGATTAAGCATTAAGAGAGACTCTAAGAGAAGGGAAGAACTAGGTAGACACTAAGTGTTTGTGTGCACTAGGGTGAAATCGTTGTTTGGGTGATCATTGTTCGTGGTAGAGTAAGGGTTCACTAAACGTTTAGATCCTTTTGAGGGTTCTTCATTGAGTTTTCCTTGTAAAATCTCTAGGGAGTTATAATAAGAGAAGCTAGGAGCCTTAGATCCACTGTGGACGTAGGCAATTGGTCGAACCACGTACGATTGTGTTGTACTCTTTTGTTTTCTACTTTGGATTCTTGTTGTTTTTGCTTGATTGACAGGTTATTCCGCTGCGCAAGGAGGTTAGGGTTCTAGGTTAAATCTTGAGTTCTTTGCTTTAACATAACCTCGAGAGGGAGAATGGGGTTTCCTCCCTCAACAGTTATTTATTAATATTTTCTTTCTTCTTTACATCCCTTGTATCCTGTACATTTATATGTGGATTATGGTATTAATGGATGAACTATTTCGCTTTTCTTTCTAGTTGATGGGTTTTTTTTTTTGGTTGTTATGGAGAACCACTAAGTGTTAATTCTTGTGGTTTTTTGTTTGTTTGATTCTAGAGTTGCAAGGATGTTAAAGGATCTCGCTTCGTCATCAAAAGGTAAAATTTTTATCTTCTTAAGCTGCGGATTTTGTATTTGAATTAAGTTTTGGGTTTAGTTATATTAATATGATATGGTATTCTTAGTATAATTGGTATAGTATCAATTATATTAATAACAAAATATCCTTACCTTTTATAACCTGTAATTTTGTTTTTATGTATATTATTAATTTTCTATTTTGTAATAGGTTAAAGCTTATATAAAGGCTCCCATTATATAATTATAATTCACAGTGAAATATACATTTCTTTATATTTCTAACATAGTATAAGAGCTTTGGTTCTTTCATTGTCTTCTTGTTTAGTGGGAACTTATTGGAGTTACTTTGCAATTATCAAGTAGTTGAGGGGTTAAAATAACATATTTTTTAGATCTATGGATAACTTGTCAATATTATTTTTCTGATGGTTCTACTCTGCTTAAACTATATCATCATTGCCACTTACCTGTACTATATCAAGGTGTTACTTTTACAGGACCTGTCGTTACTACTTCACAGGATAGTGTGAGTCTTTCTTCTAACTTGGCTAGTAATCTCGAACCTTTACTTTGTCTACTCCTCTCGAACTCTAGTAAACCCTTAATTTTTGTTTCCTCTAGTATTTCAGATAATTATTCTTGGTATTTTGACTCTGCATGTTGCAATCATATGACTTCTGATTCTATAGTTTCTTCTATAAATCTCTTACTTCTTATTTACCTTCTATTCAAACTGTCAATGGTTCTCTCCTGAAATTTAATCACGTTGGTCAAGTTTCTTACCCTAATCTCTTCGTATCTAACACTTTTTTTTATTCCCAACTTCACATTAAATCTTTTATTTGTCGGTTAACTATGCGAACTTAGTCTTAATGTCTTATTTATTGCTTCTGGTTGTTGTGTGTCGGATTCAAAGACGGGTCGGATATATCTCTGCAAAACCTTCGTCAGTAGTATCTACCTCTTCAGAATCTTCATTACAACTTTAGCACTCTCATTTGGGTTATGCATCAGTCAATCGCGTACGATCTCTAGTATCTAATGGTTATTTAAGTGTTGTCTTTGATAATAAAGATGATTATCTGACATGTCATTTAGCCACACAACCATCTTTACCTTTTAATAATAGTACTACTATCTCTCATGCTCCATTTGATCCTATACACTCTGATATATAGGGTCTTTCTCCCAATGCCACTATAGGATGATCTAAATATTTTGTTATTTTTGTTGATGACTATTCTAGATATGCTTGATTATTTCTTATGAAACAATGATTAGAACTTACTAATATACCGTGATTTTGCTCAAATGATTAAAACCCAGCTCTCCTATCCAATGAAAATTTTTTGTACTAATAATGCTATGAAGTACAAAGATTCTAAATTTTTAAATATTCTACAGGAACATGATACTATTTGTCAAAGGTTTTGTCCTGGTACATTCAATAGAATGGGAGAGTAGAACAAATACAGACATATTTTAGACACCACTTGTATTCTCATTATCTCTTCCTTCTATCCTAAATGATTTTAGAGAGAAGCTACCTTGACTACTGTTTTACCATTAATCGTGTTCCTTCTCCTATCATAGAGAATAAGTCACCTTATGAGCATCTTTTTGGAACCCCACCTAACTATAGTCTCCTCAAAGTATTTGATTGTGTCTGCTTTGTTTTCTATAAAAAATATGAACACACCAAACTTAATCTACATACTTGATTATGTTGCTTCTTGGGATATGGAATAGAATATAAAGTTATAGGTGTTGGGATCCCATATCTAACCACCTCTAACATTTCTCGTCATATAGTATTTCTTGTGAATAAAATGTTTTCCTCTATATCCAACTTTCATTCTGTCTTCTTCTATACAATTCTTTTATCTTTTTCTTATTGCTTCATATACAAATACTTCTTTTGAGTTTCATACAAGCGAGTTTGTTGATACGATGCCTGCTTTTGAGCAACCTACCTCATTCTAAGAATCTGCTATAGACACTTCTAAGGCCTCTTCTACATTACTTCTTCGTCATTCATCTCAGGTAAGAGAACATCCTCTTAAACTTTAGGATTATCATTATTTTCTATTACTCTTTCTTTATATAAGCCTCAATTCTATTTGAAGGCTAACTCTAATCTTGTTTGGCAGTAAGCAATAATAGAAGAATTACAGGCTCTTGAAAAGTCACATACTTGAGATTTTGTTATTCTTCCACCTAATAAGACTGCCATTAGATGTAAATGGGCATACAAGATTAAGATTAAGTTTGATGGGTCTATTGAGAGATATAAAACATGTCTTATTACAAAAGATTTTACTCAAGAATATAGAATTGATTATGAAGAAATATTTGCTCTAACTGCTCGACTTACTGCTGTTTAGAGTTTATAAGTTACTGCCGCCGTTTGTGGATGGTCATTATTTCAAATGGATGTCAAAAATACTTTCGTTAATGGTGAGCTCACTAAAGAAGCATATATGATGCCTTCTATTGGTTATCCATCTCCTACAAGTAAGGTTTGCAAACTTCGTCATGCTCTTTATGACCTTAAATAAGCTCATGGTGCATGGTTTTGCAAAGTTTAATGAGATTATTCTTTAGAATGGTTGTCAGTCTAATCCTTTTGATAACTCTTTTTATCCGCAAAACTACACGAGGTTGTGTTCTACTTCTTCTCTATATTGATGACATGATTATCACATGTGATGATCTTCTTGGTATTTTCACTCTTAAGGTCACTCTTTAGCAACATTTTGACATAAAAAACCTTGGCACTTTTAGTTATTTTCTTGGGCTTGAAGTATTGTCTGATTCTCATAGTTATTATCTCTCACAGGCTAAATATGCATCGGATCTACTTGCTAGAGCTAGCTTGATAGATAGTAAGAATACCTCTACTCCTCTAAAGCCTAATACCAAACTCTATTCTTCTAATGGTACTCTCTTCAATGATGTCATCCTCTATCATTAGTTAGTTTGTACCTTAATATTTCTCACAGTTACTAGCCCAGACATTACCCATGTTGTTCGTCAGTTTATGGCAACTTCTCATACTTCTTATTATGCATTAGTTTTTTATATCCTACGTTATCTCAAAGGTATATTTTTTCATAGCCTTTATTTGTCAGCTGATTCTTCTTTTGTGTTACGAGCTTATGCTGATGCAAATTAGGCATATGATCCTAAGGATCAATGATTAACTAAAGATTCTGTCTTTTCTTGGGTAATTCTCTTCATTCATGGAAAAGTAAAAAATAGACAACTACTGCTCGCTTTAGTACTGAAGCTGAGTACCGTGCTCTTACTGATACTAGCTAAGAGATTATTTGACTCTGCTGGCTTATTAAAGATATAGATGTTTCTCATACTAAAGCTACACCTCTTTATTGGTGATAATCAGAGTGCTATTCAAATTGCTCACAATGATATTTTCCATGAACGAACTAAGCATATTGAAACATATTATTACTTTGTTCGGCAACATATTACTCAGGGAACGGTTACACTACACTCAATCTCTTCTGAAGATCAACCCCTAATATCTGCTTCAAATCTCTCATTCTTGGTCATTACCAAACTCTAGTCTCCAAACTCTAACTTGCTTCTACTTCACCATCTTGAGTTTGAGGGGAGGGAAAGGGAGGTATTAATATGATATGGTATCTTTAATATAATTGGTATGGTATCAATTAAATTAATTATATAATATTCTTACTTTTTATAATTTGAAATTATTTTCTTCCATTTATATTGTTATTTTCCTATTTTGTAATAGGTTAAAGCCTATATAAAGGCTCACATTGTACAGTTCTAATTCACAATGAAATTATATTTCATTATATTTCTAACAGGTTATGTAGAGTTATGGAATTTTCTCTCTTTTAAGCCAAAAAAAGGGAAAAAAAAGAAGAAAAGAATATGTTTGTCATAGTTGAGAATGATGCTTTCGATGAGACTAGAAAAATGTTAGAATTTGTGCTTATGTACCATCCTAATTTTGTATGAATATTGTAATTTTATATTTATACAATAAATAAATATTTTATAAAATCGCTAATTATTTTTATAAGGTAAGATGTTTGTAACATTTCAAACATTATATTAATTTGAAGGAGTTTCGATTAGGTCTAACGAGTTAGAACCTTATTTAAAATGGGACAAAAACTTGTAAATATACTAACAATGACATAGTTGCAAAAAATTACAAGTGTTGCTACGGAATGTCATTGTGTAAATATATTCTGGAATTATAAGTTCCTAATCTATTTTCACTGACGCATGGTTAATCGAGTGGAACTGATTAATATAGATCAGTGTATATCTATATTTGGATTGTCCAGATGGTTAATCTTAGCAGACCATGAGCTTAGTCGAAGCTAGTATAAATATACAGGTATTCAGTGAAGATTGGATACCAAACAAGACTCAATGAAGACCTCTAATAGATATCCTACAAATTCGTCAGTGCAGGATTTTCTTGAGCTGAGCAGTATTTGTGGTCATTTGAACTAAACACCACAGAGGGCTTGCAAGTAATCCATGATACTTAAGTTCTACACATGTCAGAGGCCTTTTATGGGCTAACCATTGGGTGTCACTGGGTATGATCTAATATTTATGAAGTTTGGTGTATGCAAACATGAGTTTCATCAGCTTATATGGGTGAGTCAAATATCTGAATGCTCTAAGGTTGTGTTTCAAGAAATCTTATGGCCATAAGCATTAAATCCAAGAAAAAGTTTCTTATGGTATAAACAATATCACCAAGGAGTTTACGGATATTGTTTATCAGAATACGAATCGAAGAGATAAGTTTGTGGTTGAGCAATAGGAAACTTGACGGTGTTGATACATGTCTCCATTCTTCCAGGATATATGACGGAGGGATTGTATGAATATAGATTAACCTCAACTTGTATAGATCAACTTGCCATTTTGTATTATCCATAACGTGTGTGTGGAGGCCATCAGTTATGGGCTTACAAAACTTTTCTGTGAGACAAATGGGTATAAACCTGGGGTGTCTCACTATATGATGTGTACTCGTTGAGCACGTGGGTAGCATACCAGATCAAATTGTTCGATCTGGGAAGTTTTTAAAAAATATAAATTTATTTAAAGATCTCTCAGGGAGTAGTTAAGGTTTAAGTGTTAAACTGAAGATTGTACCAAGTGAGACTTGACACTTTTATCTACCTAATGTATACCTCGAATTGTGCCAATATTTGTATAGGTACTAAATTTGGCATTAGTATATATAGCTACAATTTAAATGAAACAATTATTGTTTTATGTAAATTAAATTAATCAACTATTTATTTATTTCAGAGTCCTTCGGGTAGTAGCTGAGGTTTAAGTGCTAAACCTAAAATTGTGCCTAGTGAGACTTGACACTTTAATCTACCAAGTACATGTTTTAAATTGTGCCAATAATTTGTATGGGTACTAAATTGAGTATTTGTAAATAAAGCTATGAAATAATTATTGTTGCGTTGGCCATTAATCAAATCAAATGAATTTGATTCAATTGAAAAGGAAAAGGAGGCGTATATTCATTAAGAGGCAAATTGAATCAATTTGTGTAACAATACATGGCAATGTTTTGAGGCTATTATAAAATGTGTTGCTCACAGAGTTGAACTAGTAATTGACTGAGCATTGTTTATTAGCTAGTCACTATAATACATTTGTCAATTCACTTTCTTTAATTGGTGATAATGGGCGGCACTTTCCACTATAAATGGTCGAGTAAGTGAATTACTTTTTGTAAACAGAATTCAATTTATAAATTGAAAGAAAATTGCTTTTAAGTTAAGTGTTAACAACAAAAGCAAACTCACTTTACACCGAGAGACAGATAAGTGTAGGAAGTGTTGCTTCATTTCCATTATGAGATTTGAAAGTTATTATTCTATCTTAAGGAATCCTACTATGTCCCACAACTAGAATTGCTAAAGCATGATTCAAGAGTGAGTCTCTTAATCTTATAAGTGTTATGAGATTGAATTGTATATTATTTCTATTGCGTTGTATATGTGATGTGTTATTATTAAATTATTTAATTATGTACACATTCACCCATTACACAATGCATACGCACGCAACACCAATAAAATTAATATCAAAACAATGTGTTATGTGCTTATATTGAAGTGTAGATAGTGTAATTGGATATCTCGATGCTATCGATTATGTGTTTCAAGTGTTGAAAAATTTTATAATCAGGATGTAGTTGAAAGGAATGCCACAACACTGTAGGCTGAGTACCGCAGCATTAGGGTAGAGACCTTAGCACCGCAGCATGTTTAGGTTGGTTCCGCGACACTAGAGGTTGGGCCTGTAATTTACAGTTTCTAGAACCTAAGAAAATCGTAATTATACCAGTTACTCGAAATGTTTATTTTTAAAGAGTTTAAAAATAAATAATTTATTTATTACTATAAATAATTGTTATAAATGCAATATAAAATTGTAGGCCATTTGTTTGCGATGGTAACCACAATGGGAGCCTTACTGGTAGAGGTTAGTTTTATGTGCACAAAATAAATCTGTGATTGAAAATCACAGTCTCATAAGATGAAGAAATAATTTAGTAATATCTATTAATTAGATTGAATTGTGTACTCTTATAAGATAATGTTACACGTTGATCCATCTTGTCAATACAGTATTAGTCAAGTCATATTGGTTGTTCCCAATATTGCTAAAGCGTGAGGGATTTGGTCGATGTGATTTGGACTATGCCGGTTAAACATAAGATAAGGCACATATATGCGAACGTACTGCTTAATATTGCTAAAGTGTAAGGGTAGTATCAATAACACATATTTGATCATTGATAAGTTAATTTGAAATACACTTATCCAATATTGCTAAAATGTGAGAATAAGGAAAATACACTTATCCAATATTGGTAAAACGTGAGAATAAGGTGTATTTAGGATCAGTTATAAGAGTTGCATGAGATGCAATTGACAAGAGTTGTTTATCTTTTGAATTTTACATTTGCCAATATTGCTAAAGCGTGAGGTTAAAGTAAAATGCCAATGAGGTCTACTTCCTGCTGTACAATTTAAAGAATTTAAATTGTCATTTTTTCTTTTTGAGAGATTTAGGGGATTATTTAAAGCAGTGGGAGGGTGTTTTAGATTTAAAAATGTATAATTTTATATCCTTTATTTAAAACAAAAATTAACAATTCAAATATTTATTTTCCGCTAACATCACTTATTTTCTCTTGTGAAGATATAATAGCCTCATTTAATCTGTTGGCATGCATATTGGATGTGAACCAACTTAAAGGCGCAAAAAACTATAAAGATTAGTTGATACATCTGAGCATTATTCTCTATTCTAAAAAACTTGGATATGTGATAGATTAGTGTATACCTATAGGAATTTCTGATGAAGCCACCCCAAAGGAGAGGGTAACTTATTAGAAATGGCTGGATGATGATTTAAAAGTTAAATCTTACGTCCTTGCCTTTATGTCTATAGGTTTATAGAGAGAGCATGCTCATATGGGTGATGCTTTTAGCATCATGCTCCATCTTAAGGAGCTGTTTGGTAACTGTCCTCAGATCGAGGCATATAGGGTTGCTAAATCGCTTTTTCAATGTAGACTTTCTAAGAGAAGTCCAGTCAGTCCCCATGTACTCAATATGATTTCTATAATCGAGAGGTTGGAAACAATAGACATTATGTTCAATAAATATTAAGGGAATAACTTAATTCTTCAATTACTTCGAAGGTCTTTCAGATAGTTCATAATGAATTTTAATATGTAAGGAATAACCCCGACTAATGTTGATCTTTATAATATATTGAAGACAACAAAAGAGAACATGAACAATGTAGGATCATCCATCTTTGTTCAGGATACTTCATCTTCTGCTCATAGGGCTTTTAGAAAGCCTAAAGGAAAGAAGAAAAAGAAAGTGAAGCAGGCACCCAAGATTGGTCCTCAAAGGCCACCCATATCCAAGCCACAAAAGAAAGATAAAGGAAAACGTTTCCACTGTGGCGAAGAATGACACTAAAAGAGAAATTGTCAGAGATACCTTGCCCTAGTAAAGAAGAATCCCTCAGGTATAAATTTACCTATTATTGACATTTCTTTAGCATATGATGCTAATTCTAACAGGGTATTGGATGCTTATTCTTCTTCTCACATCTGCAATATATTGCAGGATTTGAGAAAAGTTAGACTGTTGCAGCTGGGAGAGATTCAACTTCATGTTAGAAATAGAGATTTCCTTCAGGTTGAGGTTGTGGGACATTTTGATTTACATCTCTCATTTAACAGAATTATAATGTTGTATAATTATCTTTTATATACCTAGTATTTTAAGATAAATAGTATCCCTTCCTGTACTTGACAGTGAGGGTTATTATATGTATATACGGAATCATTCCTTATGTTTATATGATATGCATAATGTGTTTGATAATTGATTGTTCGCTAATTAATGGTCATTATGTATTGAATACAATACAAAATATCATGAATGTACAAGTAAACGAAGCTAGTAGTTCAAAAACTTTAAATGAAACAGAATTGTGGCATATGAGATTAGGTCATATAGGCGTTAACACCTATCTCGTATAGTTAAGGATGGTCGACTACCTGATTTGACCATAATACCTTATCCAGTTTGTAAATCATCTATTCAAGAGAAAATAACCAAATCTCCTTTTACTGGTGTTGGACACTGTGTCACTAGTTTATTGAAACTGATACATAGTTATGTATATTGTCTATAAATCACGCTACTATGGGTGGATTTTAATACTTCGTAACCTTCATTGATAATTTGTCATGATATGGTTATGTTTTTCTTATGATACAAAAGTCTAAAACCTTTGAAAAGTTTTAAAATTTTAGACTTGAAGTAAAGAAACAAACCGCTATGTATGTCAAATGCCTTTAATCAAATCGAGGCCAAGAATACATAGGCAGTAAATTTCTGAATTATTTAAAAGAGAATGGAATTCTTGCTCAGTATAGTCCTCTAGTTACTCCGCAGAACAATGGTATTTTTAAGACGAGGAATCAAACTTTATTAGATATGGTCCGATCAATGATGAGCTTCACCAATCTTTCTATATATCTTTGGGGCTATGCTCTATAAATTGCTACTCATATATTAAATAGAGTTCTGTCTAAAGCCATTCCCTCTACTCCCTTATGATATATAAACTAGAAGGAATTCTAATCTTAAGTATTTTAAGATTTAGGGTTGTCTTATTTATATAAAAGTTACATAATAGAATAAACTTGTACCTAGGAGGTACAAGTATCAGTTCATTGGTTATCCCATCAACTCAATAGGATACCAGTTCTATGATCCCCAGAACCGAAATGTGTTTGTTGCTCAGAATGCCATTTTTTTAAAGAAACTATTTCTTATGGATCGTGGGGATTGTAGGAAGATTGATCTTGATAAAGTCATTCAGAATGAACCACAGATGGAACTACAAGCTCAAACGGGAAAATTACCTTTTACACACCCTCTACGTAGGTCACAAAGGATATCGAGGCAATTTAAAAGATATGGTATGATAGCTAAAGGTATCTCTAAGGTTTTTTTAGTGGAAAAAAAAATGATCCTTTAACCTACAGAGAGGTAATATTATGTATTGATTTTGAAAAATGGCAAGATTCAATGAAATTTGAAAATTGACTCTATGCATCAAAACCAAGTCTAGGACTTAGTTAAACTTCCCGAAGAAACAATTCTTATTGGTTGTAAATGGGTTTACAAGCGGAAGCGTGGGCCCGATAGAAATGTAGAGACCTTCAAGGCTCGTCTAGTAGCAAAAGGTTATACTCAATGATTAGGGATCAATTTTGAGGAAACCATTGCACTAGTTACGATGCTTAAGTCAATAAGGATATTATTGGTAATTATTGTGTACTATAACTTTGAAAATTGACAGATGGATGTAAAGACGGTGTTTCTAAATAGATATCTTAAGGAAGAGATATTCATGGAATAGTTTAAAGGTTTTGCATTTAACCTTTCTTCTGGCCTCATATGCAAACGGAAGAAGTCCATTTATAGACTTAAGCTGCTTTCCAAAGCTAGAATCTTCATTTTGATGAGGTAATCAGAGGGCTTAGTTTTATAAAAAAAAATTAAAAAAAAAAAGATATGTGTGTATAAAAAGGTTAATGGGAGCATGGTTGTCTTCTTAATTCGTTATGTGGATGATATATTGATCATTAGAAATGATATCCATATGTTACAGTTAGTAAAAAGTTACTTTAGTAAGAATTTCTTCATGAAAGATTTGAGAAAGTCTTCTTATATACTATGTATAAAGCTTTATAGAGATAGAACTAGGAGGCTAATAGGACTCTCTTAAGCTTCGTACATTGATAGTGTCTTGGAAAGGTATAGTTTTAGTAACTGTAAGATAGTTAATGTACCTTTTAGACATGGCATTCATCTTTCAAGGAAGATGTGTCCTCAGAAGGAATACAAGAGGGTTAGAATGTCTAACATTCCTTATGCATCAGCTGTTGGAAGCTTGATATATGTCATGATGTGTATAAGACTTGATATTAGTATGGCTGTAAGTGTTACAAATTAGTACCAGTCTGATCTAGGTGGCAACTATTGGATGACAATCAAACATGTCCTTAAATACCTTAAGGGTACAAATGATAAGTTTCTCATATATAGAGATAATGATTTACAGATAATAGAATACACTAATTCAGACTTCTAATCTGATCCGGATGATAAAAAGTCTATATCTGGATAGGTGTTTATTCTCAATGGTGTCGCTATAAGTTGGAAGAGTGTCAAATAAAGATCCACAGCAGATTCTACCACTGAGGCAGAATACATTGCAGCTTAATAAGCAGCAAAAGAGGTAGTATGGATCAGGAAGTTTGTCGCAGAACTCAGTATAGTCCCAAGTTCATTGAATCCTATTTCATTATATTTGCAACAATGACGGGGCCATTGTACAAGTGAAAGAGCCAAAAGTACATCAGAGATCTAAACATGTGGCGAGAAAATACCACATTATTAAAGAGATCTTGGCTCAATGAGATATTGTATTTTATAGAGTTAATTGTGTAAATAATGTAGCGGATCCACTCATTAAGACCTTAACTTCAAAAATGTTTGAAAAATATGTGGAATCATTAGGTATTAAATACCACTACGAATGGCATTAGAGCAAGTGAGCGTTATTGGGATTTATACTTATATATCATCCTAATTTTGTATGAATATTGTAATTTATATTTATGCAATAAATAAATATATCATTAAATCACTAATTATTTTTATAAGGTAAGATGGTTGTAATATTTCGGACATTATATTGATCTAAAGGAGTTTAGATAAGGTTTAAAAGTTAGAACCTCGTCTAAAATGGGACAAAGAGTTAGGAATATACTAACAATGACATAGTTGCAAAAACTTGCAAGCGTTGCTAGAAAACATCATTGTGTAAGTATATTCTCGAATTATAAGTTTATGATTTATTTCCATTGATGCAAAGTTTATCGAGTAAAACCGATTCATATAGATCAATGTATATTGATATTCAGATTGTTTAGATAGTTAATCTTAGCAGACCATGAGTTTAGTCGAAGCTCGTATAGATATACAAGTATTCAGTGAGGACTGGATACTGAACAAGACTCAATAAAGATCTCCAACAGATATCCCATAAATCTGTCAGTAGAGAATCTTCTCGAGTTGAGTAGTATTCGTGGTCCTTTGAACTAAGCACCACAGTGGGCTTATGAGTGATCCACCATACTTAAGTTTCACATATGTCAGAGACCTTTCATGGTCTAACCGTTGGATTTAGTCGAAGCTCGTATAGATATACAAGTATTCAATGAGGATTGGATACTGAACAAGACTCAATGAAGATCTCCAACAGATATCCCATAAATCTGTCAATAGAGGGTCTTCTCGAGTTGAGTAGTATTCGTAGTCCTTTGAACTAAGCACCATAGTGGGCTTATAAGTGATCCACCATACTTAAGTTCCACACATGTCAGAGACCTTTTATGATCTAACCGTTGGGTATCACTGGGTATGATCTGATGCTTATAGAATCCGGTGTTTGTAGATATGTGATCCATTAGGTCATATGGGTGAGTCAAATATCTAAATGCTCTAAGGTTGTGTTCCAGGAAATCTTATGACCATAAGCATTAAACATAGGAAAAAGTTCCCAGTGGTATAAACAATTGTTTATCACAATACAATTCAAAGAAATAAGTTTATGGTTAAACATTAGGAAACTTGATGGTGTTGATACATGTCTCCGCTCTTCCAGGATATATGACAAAGGGATTGTACGAATATGGATTAATCTCAACTTGTATGGTTCAACTCGCCATTTTGTATTATTTATAACATATGTGTGTAGGGCAGTAGTTATAAACTTATAAAAATTTTCTGTGAGACAAAATGGGTATGAACTTAAGGTGTCTTACTATATTAAGTGTACTTGTTGAGCATGTGGGTAGCGCACCGAATCGAATTGTTCGATCTGTGAAATTTTTAGAAAATATGAATTCATTTCAGTATCTCTCAAAAAGTAATTAAGGTTTAAGTGTTAAATCTAAGATTGTGCCAAGTGATACTTGACACTTTTATATACTTAATGTATGCCTCAAATTGTGCCAATAATTTGTATTGATACTAAATTTAGCATTGGTGAATATAGCTACCATTTAAATGAAACAATTGTTATTTTATTTAAATTAAATCAATCGGTCATTTATTTATTTTAAGGCCTCTTAGAGAGTAATTAAAATTTAAGTGTTAATTTTAAAATTATGCTAAGTGAGATTTAATACTTTAATCTATCAAGTACATGCTTTAAATTGTGCCAATATTTTATATGAGTGCTGAATTGAACATTAATAAATAAAGTTATAAAACAACAATTGTTTCATATTATTATTGCATTCGACCATTAATCAAATCAAATAAATTTTATCCATTTTAATTTACAGTTTTATCATTTATTAATTTTTAATTGATTATTAATAAAAACAATTGAATTGAATTTGATTCAATTCAAAAGGAAAGAGGTGGCGTACATTCATTAAGAGGAAAATTAAATCAATTTGTGTAATAATAAGTGGTGTGATTTAGCAATTGACTGAGCATTGCTTATTGTCTAGTCACTATAATACATTTGTCAAGTTACTTTCTTTAATTTGTGATAATAGGCGGCACTCATCATTATAAATAGCTGAGTAAGTGAATTACTTTTTGTGGGTAGAATTCAATTGATGAATTGAAAGAAAAATATTTTTGAGTTAAGTATTAACGATAAAAGTAAACTCACTTTATTTTGAAAGACAGATAAATAATGGTTGTTTTATTTTTATTTTGAGATTAGAAAATTATTATTTTAATTTTAAAAAATTCATTATTTTTTATAATTAAAATTATTAAAACATATTTTAAAGATGATCTCATAAATATTATAAGATTGAATTGTTTATTATTTTTGTTGTGTTGCATATATAATATATTATTATTAAATTATTTAATTATATACATATTCATTTGTTGTATGATACATATGCACACAAAACTAATAAAAAAGTTGTTAAAATGTTTTGCGAATTTCTTGTTTAAATTTATATCAAATGATTTATTTGTAAATTTTGGTTAAATAGATACTCATTCTCTTACTTTTCTTCTGAAAATATAATAATAATCGTAAGCTTCCTAATTCAGAATTTCTCCTAGTTAAAATTTTCATTCAAATGCCCTGATTTCCATCTGCTGATAGGAAGTGTTTTCTTGTTGCAGCGATCCATACTACTACTATGAATTGCCATTCTGCCCTCCTGAAGGTACTATTGCATTTTCGTTTTTGGTGTAATATAAGGTACAATTGCATTTTCTAATTCAGAATCCCTTTACAGTTCATTTACTATTTAGTGTATAATATATCAGCACTATTATACACATGATTTTATGTTCAATTTCATGATTCTCTGTGGGCTTTCTCTTTTTATAACTAGGTAATTATTATCATCTCTATGCAATCATAACAAATATGATATTACTTTCATCTTCCATGGATTACAAATCTAATATCTAAGATGAAGAAATCTCTAGAAAAAATTATATCAGGTTATTGCTTTATTAGAATTCAGTATGAGCTAAAATTCAAAGAATAGTTGGGAACATCCTTGATGAGAAAACCTTGACAAAAGATGAAGTGATGAAAAAGTTCTCGCAAGCTGTCATGGATGAATTTGAATACGATACGTACTATAATAAAAATTTTGTTAGAATTTGAGAATTTAAAATAAAGAACGAATTTTGATTTTAAGTTAAAAATTAAAAACAAGTTGAAATGTGATTAAAAACGCAATGAATAGATAAAAGAAGTGCAAAACGGAAAGTTAAATACTAGAAGGGATGTAACAATATAAGTAAGAAAATTTTTAAATATGAACGCTATAGCATTAATTGCTCAATGCTGCAACACTAATTATAGAAAGCCCAATGTTGCAGTGTTGGTTCAAAGTCCCAATAATGCTAGAGCAGTGGACATTGACACTATAGCGTTACACGTTCGAAAAAAATCCAAGCACGTAAACTTTTATTCTAACTAAAATATGATTTTTAGGAACTTTGTAAACACTATTTAAACCCTTGTAACCCTTTAAAATTAATTAAGTATTAGAGAGAAAGTCTAAGAGAGAAAATAGAGAGCTAGAGAGTCTTGAGCATTGAATGTGTAAGAGAGTACCATAAAAAGTGCTTGAGTTCTAAGTGAACAAAAGAAACACTAATAGATCCTTTGAGAGCTCTTTATTACTATATCTTTGATAATCTCTTGAGAGAGATCTTTGTGATTTGTAATTCTTTGTGAATAGTTAATAAAGAGACTAATATCCTGTGATCCACCATAGACGTAGCATTTGTTATTGTTGAAATGAAGGCAATAAACCTAACATATATAGCACAGTAACCAAGCAATTAAAAAATTTAGAGAGAGAAAGTAGAAGAACAACACACAAAATTTACATGTTCAGCAACTTGCCTACGCCCATGGTAGATTAAAATCACACTCTCTTAATATTGAACCACAAAGCACCAATAAAGTATGTCTTTTATAAGAAATAACTCATAAAAAACTCACTCTCTCTTGTAAACTAAGGATTTCTCTTACTAAGAATCACCAAGAATGCTATGATCATAAAGATATATTTATAAGTTAATAGAGAGTCATTATATAGGCTTTATGATGACCTAGATTAACATTGAGCGTGTGGAAGTCATTTTAAGGAGACCTAAAACAAGTAGGAGACGAAACAAAACATAACAAAACAGGAAACAGTTTCTTACACTAGTGCCCACTCCTTGGGTCCTTGGGTCCTTGGGATCATGCCTAAGTGCTATCAGTGGTGCCGTGGCATTGGCTTCTTGGCACTGCGGTGCCTAGCTCTAGCCAGGCACTTTCTCTTTTTATCCTCCTTTCGCATCCGTCTTGCTTCCCTTTGCATCCAACATACTTGGCTTATTCTCTAAATTATTTTATAATAATTTTCAATCAACTTTCTCACAAATCCCCTACTTGACTCAAAATCATTCACAAAGTATTTTCTATCTTCCATATCTGCATCTTCGGTCACTCTCATATAGTAGTGACTTCAGTTAAATCTTTACATTAGATGAACTTAACCGAGGGTAGTGGCTTAGTCAACATGTTAGCGGAATTTTCAGACAGTACTATCTTTATTACACTAACTTCACCACTTTAGACAATCTCTCGAATGTAATAGAGCAGCACATCAATGTGTTTAGTCTTCTTATGGAACTCTTGATGCTTGCTTAAGTGTATGACACTCTGGCTATTATAGTATATACCGGTGTTCACATCTTTAGTAGCCATTACCTCCACGTATATGCCTTTCAACTACACAGCCTCCTTAATAGCTTCTCCAACAGCTATGTACTCCACATTTATGGTAGATAGTACAACTACATGTTATAGAACTAATCTCCAACATACACTACTCTCAAACACTGTGAATATGCAACTTGTCAATGATCTTCTTCTATCTAGATCACTTGTATAATCTGAGTCTACGTATCCTCGTACCATTACACTATTGTCTTTATCCCTTTTATACATCAATCCATGATTCGACGTCTCATTGATATATCTCAATATCCACTTTACTGCAAGCCAATAATCCTTCTTTAGATTCGCCATGTATTTACTTACCACGCTCATAGCCTGCGCTATGTCTGGTCTTATGCAAACCATCATATACATGATGCTCCTCACAGTGGTTGCATATGGTACTTTACTTATTTGCAATTTCTCTTCTTCAGATGTTGGCGATTGTACTGTTGAAAGGTTGAAATACATGGCTAAATAAGTGGAGATAGCCTTTGCATTAGTCATACTAAACCTTTCTAGGGTTTTGAGTATATATCGTTGTTGTAACAAGAAGATAACATCACTTCTTTCTCTCACAATATCTATACCCAATAACCTCTTTACTATGTTCCAAATCTTTCATCTCAAACTCGCTACTCAACTGCTTCTTAAGTTTTTGTATTTCTTTCATGTTCTTACATACAATTAACTTATTATCAACGTATAGAAGCAAATACATCATCCCATTACTTAAGCACTTAATGTACATACATCCGTCATACTTGCTCTTACTAAATCTATAAGTCATTATAAACTTATCAAATCTTCTATACCACTGTCTAGGTGATTGTTTTAACCCATATAACAACTTCTTCAGTAAACAAGTATGATCCTTTTTTTTGTGCTATATAAACCCTTACGAGTGTGCTATATAAATCGTCTCTTCAAGCTCTCTATGCAGAAAAGTTGTCTTTACATCCATCAGCTCTAAATGTAAATCAAGGTTTACATACAAGACTAATAAAATCCTAATGGATGATGCTTAACGATTGGAGAGAATATCTCATGAAAGTTAACTCTTTTTCTCTGAGTAAAACCTTGTGCAATTAACTTAACCTTGAATCTCCTAGGCTCTATCCTTGGTATCCCCTCTTTTACCTTATACACTCACTTGCACCCTACTAGTTTCTTTTGAGGTCTCTCCACCAACTTTCGAGTATTATTTTTCTTAAGAGAACTAACATCTTCTTTCATGGCTTGCTTCCCTTAATTCTTATTTTCACTCTTCACAGTCTCACCATATATTTTAGGCTCATCAAATTCAAAAGTGTAAGCAAAGTTAAAGGCGTGGGCAACTAAATCTGCTTGTGCATACCTGATTGGTGGGTTAATTGTTTTCTTTTGCCTATCTCTAGCTAGCTGGTACTCTTAAGTTCCAGCTAGGAGTCCTAATCTTTCTTTGCATAGATTTAGAGGAACTTGCTAGTGTTCTTAGTTCATCTTCAAGGATCACCTTATTTAAGTGCTAATCCGAGGGCATATCACATCTACTCTTAGGCTTCACTTCAACTT
Organism: Ailanthus altissimus; assembly: GCA_946807835.1. Taxonomy (NCBI): domain Eukaryota; kingdom Viridiplantae; phylum Streptophyta; class Magnoliopsida; order Sapindales; family Simaroubaceae; genus Ailanthus; species Ailanthus altissimus. Next base: position 3,162,748 of record OX327709.1, read on the forward strand.
TTATTGACTCGGGTGCTGAGTCTTCTTTAGAGACATGTTCTTTCTATTAGAATTTATACTTATGTGTCATCCCTTTATGTATGAATATTTGTTTAATATTTATAATAGTATTATCATTTCATTCAATCGCTAATTACATTTTATATATGATAAGATAATTGTAACGTTTTAGATATTTTTTGATCTGAAAGAGTTCAGATCTAGTCTAAATAAGTTTAGATCAATGCTAAGAATTAGCAACGCTGAGAGTTATAAATGCTAAGAGTTGACGGTTATGAGAGTTAGCAGGTTATAAAAGTCAGCAAAATCTAAGGAGTTAGAGCTTTATCTGAAATAAGACAAAGACCCGAATATATATTGATAATGATATAATTGTAAAGAGTTGCAAATGGTGCTAGAAAAATGCCATTATGCAAATATATTCTCGAATATTATGTTCTTTATCTATCTTTACTAACGCGGGTCTGTCAGTGAAGATGTTATAATATATAGATCAATGTATGTTTATATATGGATGGTTCAGATGGTTAGTCTTAGCAAACTATAAGTTTAATGGAAGCTCGTATAGAGATACAAGTATTCAGTAAGGATTGAATACTGAATAGACTTACGAAGACCTCTAATAGACATCCTATAAAGCCATCAATAGAGGGTATTTCGAGTTAAGTAGTATTCGTAATTCTTTTACCTGAGTGCCACGATAGGCTTGTGAGTGATCCACCATACTTTGTTTCCACACCTTTCATGGTCTGACAGCTGGGTGGTGCTGGGTATGGTCCAATGCTAATGGAGTCTGGTGTGCATAGTTATGGGATCCATCAGCTCATTTGTATTTCAGAAAGTCTTATGGCCATAAACAGTAATTCTCAAAAAAAGAGTTTAACCTTAAGGATTAATAATATCACAAAAGTATTTGCAAATATTATTTATTGAAATACAATTCTAGAGACAAGCTTACAGTCGGGCATATAGAGATTTGACGGTGTTGATCTATATCTCCACTCAACCTGAATATAAATGATGAAGGGATTATAAGGATATGTTATAACCTTAACTTGTATGGTCTTACGCGCTGCTTTATAATATCCGTAACATGTATATAGGCATCGATTACGAACGTATGGAGGAATTTCATATGACAATTCGAGCATTGACCTAGAAAGTCTCATAATATAAAGTGTACTCGCTTTGCACTAGGATAACATTTTGGATTGAATAGTTCTATCCTAGAAATTCCAACAAATGAAAATTTTATTTCAGGGTTCCTCAAGTTGTACACTTGTCTAGACTTAAATGTTAAATACATCACTTAATTAGTTGACAAGAGTTGTTAACTAACTAGATGTTAACAAGTGGCACAACTTTGATTCATGAATTCACTCATCAACCAAATTAGTAAAATTAAATTAGGTAATATTAATTATTCAAATAATTTTTGAATAATTGAATTAATATTAATTTGATAAATAAATGTAATATTAATTTATTAGTGGGAGATACCTAATGAAAGAGGTCATGTCATGTTTTCACCATTTGGTGGAAACATATACCTAATTTAGAAGCACCATTTATTAAATAATAGCATATTAATTTGATCATTTTAGGTAGCCACTATAACATACTTTTAAATGCTGGCCACTTAGTGAGCTAATGGATGGAGAACATGTGAGGTGTTGTAACAACCACTAAAAAAATATTTTATCAATTCATTTTAAGGGTGTGAAATGAATGAGAGGAAAAAAAAAGATTTGAATGAGAGTTTTGGTTTTCTAAACAAAGGGTTGTAAGAAAAACAAAGTAATTCATCTATTCTTCTCTTAAGTAACAAAGACTTGTAAAACAAAAGTGTTTAAAGGTTAAATACTTGTTGGTAAAAATTTGATAGCTACTATATTAGATTTACAATCCCACCAGATTGTTGTGAACTAGTATTGTACAAGGATTCACTTCAAGGTGAGCTCTAGAATTGAAATCTTCATTGAAGTTCTTCAAAGGTATATTTCTGTAATCTTAAGTTGTTAATGATTTAATTTTTATGTGTATATGTTGATTATATGCTTAATTTCATTGTGAAGTCGTGTATATGATACATGTATTTATTTTTTTAATATGTACACAATCATATGTATACACCCTAAAATACGTTAATAAGTGGTATCAAAACATGTTTATTGTGTTTTTGGGTTTTGAGTATTATATGAAGTTTTTAGAATGCCTGAAAATAGTCAAAATTGCATTATGAAGTGTTTAAAGTGTAAAAAAAAATAGTTTCTATAAAAAAAAAGCCAAGGCGCTAGGAATCGAACGCTAGGGCGTTCAAATGTTAACATGAACACCATAGCGAGGGCATTCATCGGTGAATACTGGGGAGTTCATTCTATAATGCTGGGGTGTTAAGGTGCTTAACATAGGGATGTTGAAAGGGCAAAATGCTGGTGCTTTCAAGTATTGAACGCCGGGGCGTTCATAAGGACGAACGTCGGGGCATTCATAAGGACAAAAATTGAGGTGTTCAAATGTTGAATGCCAAGGCATTCATAAGTTAGAAACGTAGGTCGCTTAAGGTTGAAGACAAAAAAAAGAGTAAAAAAAAATGTTTTGGAGCATTATATTGTATAATGCTATAACGTTTAACTTTTAACGCTGATCATTCTGAATAATACACTCCAATTTAAAATTTATATATGTAAGGTTCATTTAATACAATTATAATTGTTATATCATTGTATTGAATGTTATATATATATATATATATATATTTGTTTATGCTTATTAATCACAATTGGAGCTTTATTGGTGGGGGTTAGTTGTGCTTACATAAAGAAATATTCTAATTATAAATTAAATCCGTATGAGATGTAAACATTTATTATAATTGTTAATGGTAATAATAATTAAATAAAAAAATTTGAAATTATATATTATTTAAAATCTCTCTTAATCAGATTAAATACACATTGTATTATGAGATAATATTATACAACGATTTATCTTGTCAATACGGTATTAGACGGTTCACTTTGGTCTTTTCCAATATTTCTATAGCATTAGGAATTGATCGGGGTGATTCGAGCTATATCGGTTAAACATAAGATGAGCCAAATATATGTAAACATATTATCCAATATTGCTATAGCATAAGGGTTATATTGGTAGTAGTTATTTAATGATGGGCAATGACAGGACTCGGCCCGAGACCCTCTACAGTAGATCCCAGCGGCCTTGTCGGGCATCCCGACGGAAGTTCCTCAGAATATAACTAGGTAAGTTAAAAAATTTCGCGAGGCAAACCCCTTTTTAGTGGTTGCTATTACTAAAAAAAAAATCTTGGAATATTTATGAAAATGACATCTTAATTTTTAAAAAAAGGGGCAGAGTTTCCCTTATTTTTCTGAAAATGCAGTACAAAACCTACAAAGAATTACACTTATATTTCCAAACTACTTCTCAATACTGCTAAATAAGACTTTCGGTCCTTTCCAACACAATCCAACTTACCTCAATAATTTTATTATGATCATAAGACTAAAATACTGATAAAAAAGTGATACAATCATCACAATATCGAAACTCTCCTTGGTTATACAAAGCATATGTACAATACACAAGCCTAGAACTACCATGCTGAAAGCAAAAAGAGTGTTATTTAGCACATTTATATGAACAAAATGATCTTCAGATTTGGCCTACTAATTAGCAATAAGAGAATCAATAGCTGACGTACCGAAACCTGCATTTAGGAAGGGGGTTTAGAAAATATAAAACACAAAACGAGTGAGTTAAAGGAGTTCAGTGAGTGCATTTAAAATTTCAAATGAAATAACATTATGCATAGATAGAAAATTCTAAAGACATGCATAAATCATACTTCCAAAACTGATATAAAGTTGTAAAACGGTTTCTAACATCATATGCCGATGAAATCTTGCTGAGCGGGTTTTATTTCATCTTTGAAAAACAATATCCAAAATTTGTACAACATAATAACTAGCATGTGCATATAAACGCATAATATGCAATCAGTAGATCGAAAACTAGTAAAGCCCTCGCTCGGCTATTTTCTTTCTAAATTGTACCAATGTAACCCTAAAGTTCTATACTCACGCAGCGACTCAACTAGCACCGTACACGTGAGTAGGTCACAGGGCGCCTCAACTAGCAGCACCCATAGTGACATCTCAAGACATCTTACTAGCTATGCAGCAGAATCCTACATCGCATACATATAACAAGACAATACTTAGTACACATAGAGCGACTCACATGACTCGACATCCCGACTTCCCAGAGTTAGTGACACACCCCCCTATAACCTACCAATGTGTATGAGATATATCGGCTGGGTCTAATACAATCACCACCACTATAATCTGAGGGTACAAATGGCCTTTGAAACAGATGCAGTAATTTTAAAACTATTTCTTAAACTAAACATGTAAAAGCATATCTATGGATATATATATATCAAGATTATAAATCATGTTTATGCATTAAAAGTACATAAAACATATATTTTTATTATGTGAAAACATAATAAATGAAAGATAAAAGAAATGACAGATTTTTACTCGCAACCGCTCCACGCTCAATTTCGCTCCGGATTTTGGCTCTTATTACTGCTCTCGATTTTCTTTACCTACGCACCATAAATGATATTTAGAACTAAATCGAATACTAGAATCTCATTTAACTACTAATCGGCATATAAAGCCAGGATGGATACTACTTTTCAATTTTCAATTATGGAGCCTTTCAATATTATCTAATTCACCATCCGATGCCCTGAAAATTTTTAAACACCCTATAACTTTGGTTGGACATAATTGTTCTTTACATTTTCAAAATGGACAATTATGTCCCATTTTCTTCATTTTTTATTTTTCCATCAGCCATACACATGCAATTTACATAAGGCACCATTTATACATCACAATTCAACCAAAACACAACTAAATCCCTAACTTCCCTAAAGTGGCAAAATTTCATCTTAGGTTCCAACAAATTTCTTTTCTCAATTTCTTGTTCCAATTACACTAAAATCAAGCTAATTTCATTCTAATGCCCTAATTACAACTAATTGAAGTCTCTATATTCCAATCACCTAAAACTCTAATTCTTACCTTGCCAATTTCTTCCACTTGGTGACTCCTTCAAGCTCCACACTAGAATTCAACTCAATCTAAACCAAGAATACACACAAGAACATTAATTGAAGAAATATCAAAATTTCACTTATTACTCTCACAAAATAATGCTTTTCTTACATCTTTTTCTTGGGTTTTCACTAATGAAGGCTTCAATTGAGCTTAGGAACTTATACGTGACCTTATTATAGCTTGATTAGGCATGAAAATAATGAATTTGCTTTCTCTTTTGCTCTAAGTATTTGCTTTTACTCTCTTGAAAAATCTATACACTTCTACCATATATATATAGTACTCCCTCAATTGACCAATTTTTTCCTTAACTTACTCTAAATTTTTAATTTGCCACTGGTTGGAAACTAAGAATGTAATTGGTTCCTTTAACTATCTAGTTAGAATAGTCCAATAAATTAACTAGAATTTTCAACTTGGCAATCCATGAGATTTTTTCTAATTGGTCCATTCTCTAATATATGGATTGTGTTTCTCAACAAAGGCTTGTCCATACATAACCCTTAAGTGAAAATTCATGTAGTAAATTATTCCAAGCCAATAGAGAAAAATTCAAAAAATATTCTAGGGTCGTCTGATGCTCCGACTGCATGTGAAATTACCAAATTAGGTCTAATATCTCTCACGCACACCATAAAAAATATTTCGAATAAGGTTAAAATAGGGTAACCTTACGGTGTCTTTATTACTCTATACCGAAATCTAGGCGCCAATACTACTAATGAAGATTGGATATTACAAATTCAACCCTCTTAAAAAAAATTTCGTCCTCAAAATTTAAATCGTACCTGTCTCGAAGAGGTGAGGGTGTTGTAGTCGCAGATGATCTTCACGTTCCCACGTGGCTTCTTCTACTCCATGGTTCATCCATATCACCTTCACTAAGGGAATGCTTTTATTACGAAGCACTTGTTCTTTCCAGTCTAAGATTTGTACAGGCTTCTCTTCGTAGGTCAAATTCTCGTTTAATTCTACTAATTGTTCCCTTAGAATATGCGAAGGATCTACTAAATACTTGCGAAGCATGGAAACGTGAAACACGTCATGAATTCTAGCCAGATCTTCTGGTAACTCTAGGTGATATGCCACATCTCCAACTCTTTTAACTATCTTCTACGGCCTAATATATCAGGGACTCAGCTTTCCTCGCTTCCCGAATCTTAGTACTCTCTTCCACGGCGATATCTTCAGAAAGACCTTATCACTAATCTGAAACTCCAAGTCTCTTCTCTTGTTATCTGCATAACTCTTCTGTCTATCATTAGCTATTTTCAGTCTCTGCCTAATAACTTGAATCTTTTTCAAAGTAATCTAGATAATTTCTGGGCCGATCAGCTTCCTTTCACCAACCTCATCCCAATAAAATGGAGTTCTGCATTTCCTTCCATACAATGCTTCATATGGTGCCATCCCAATGCCAGTCTGATAACTATTATTGCAGGCGAACTCCATTAGCGGCAGATGAATATCCCAACTCCCCTTAAACTCCATAACACACGCTCTAAGCATATCTTCGAGTGTCTTAATTATCCGCTCAGACAAACCATCCGTCTATAGATGAAAGGTCGTACTGAAACTCAATTTTGTGCCTAGAGCTTATTGTAAGCTGTGCCAAAATTGGAAAGTGAACCGTGGATCCCTATCTGAGATAATAGATACTGGAATGCCATGAAGTTGTACCACCTCATTTACGTACACACTGGACCAATTTATCTAAATAATAACTACTTCTAATGGGTAGGAAATGGGCAAATTTTGTCAACCTATCAACAATTACCCATATTGAGTCATTGCATCTCTGGCCACGCGAAAGTCCTACCACGAAGTCCATAGTTATTCTTTCCCATTTCCATTCCGAAATCGGAAAGAGTTGCAAGAGTCCTGCAAGTTTCTAGTGCTTAGCCTTTTACTTGCTGGCAAGTTAGGCATCTCAAGACAAATTTAGCTATATCTTTCTTCATGCCCTTCCATCAGTAATGTTCTTTTAAGGTACGGTACATCTTTATGCTCCCCGTCTGCATAGCATATGCAGAAGAATGAGCTTCTTCTATAATCTCTCTTCTTAACTCATTTACATCCGGAACACATAATCTCCGACCCAAGGTCACTACACCATCCTCGGTCACTAAAAGATCCTTCCGCTGCCCAGACTCAATTTCACCCTTCAATTTAACTACCTGAGGATCTTGAGTTTGTAGTTCTCTGATCCGAACAACCAATATTGGACGGACCTAAAATGTGGCTAATAATGCTCCCGAATCTGATAATTCTTATTTTACACCCAAAGACCTCAATTCTACCAACATTGATAGATATACGACCTTCAAGTGAGCTATTGAACTGACAAGCTTTCTGTTGAGAGCATCTGCTACGACATTCGCTTTTCCCGGATGGTACTCAAAGGTGCACTCATAATCTTTAATAAGCTCCATCCACCTTCTCTGTCTCATATTCAATTCTTTATAGGTGAACAAGTATTACAGGCTCTTATGATCCGTAAAGATCTTACAAGGAACCCCATACAAATAATGCCTCCAAATTCTTAAAGCAAACACTACTGCAGCTAATTCTAGGTTATGTGTAGGATAATTCTGTTTATGCTTCTTTAATTGTCTGGAAGCATAGGCTATTACTTTCTCCTTCTGTATCAGTACACAACCTAGACCCTGCCTGGAAGCATCACAATATATAGTAAATTCGTCTTTCCCAAATGGAAGTGTGAGCACTGAGGCAGAAGTCAACCTTTGCTTTAGTTCTTCGAAACTCTGCTGGCACGCTTCTGACCATATAAACTTCTCTTCTTTCTAGGTTAGTTTAGTCAAAGGAGCAATAATCTTTAAGAATTCCTCTATAAACTTCCTATAATATCTGGCCAAACCTAAGAAACTACAGACCTCCGTCATGTGCGTGGGTTGTCTTCAATTCACTATTGCTTGGATCTTCTAGGGATTTACTGTTACCCATTCTGCAGAGATTACATGCCCAAAAAATGCAACTCTATCTAGCCAGAACTGACATTTACTGAGTTTGGCATACAGCTGATGCTCCCTTAAAGTTTGCAAAACAATCCTCAGATGTTCTGCATACTCATCCTCACTGCTTGAATAAACCAATATATCATTAATAAATACTATCACAAACCGATCTAAATAGGATCGAAAAACTCTGTTCATGAGATCCATAAAAGCGGTTAGGGCATTAGCCAGCACAAAAGGCAAAATCAAGAATTCATAATGCCCATATCGAGTCCTAAAGGCTGTCTTAGGAACATCTTCTTCCCTAATCTTCAGTTGATGATAGCCTGATCTCAGATCTATCTTGAAAAATACTTTAGCTCCTTGTAGCTGATCAAACAAATCATCAATTCTTGGAAGTGGATATTGATTACGCACCATTACTTTATTCAATTCCCTGTAATCAATGCATAATCTCATACTTTTGTCTTTCTTCTTTACAAACAAAATCGGTGCCCCCAAGGAGAACTACTCAATCTGATGAAACCTTTATCCACCAACTCTTCTAGTTCTTTCAATTCTGAAAGAGCCACTCTGTAGGGAGCTTTGGAAATTGGTTGCGTTCCAGGGGCTACTTCTATTTTAAAGTCTATCTCTCTATCTGGGCAAGCCCAAAAAATCCTCTGGGAATACATCCGAAAACTCTCTAACCACTGGAATATCCTCCAATTTTGTTCCATCATCTTTTACGTCTATGGCATAGACTAAGTACCCCTGACATGACTTTTGAAGCATCTTTTTTTCCCTCATTACAAACACCATATTGGCGGAAAGTGATTTTTGCATCCCACGGAAAATAACTTCCGTTCCACCTAGGCTACATAATTTAACTTCTTTCTAGAAGCAATCCACTGAGGCCCGATATTTAGACAACTAATCCATCCCTAAAATCACATCAAACTCACTGATGGCCAGTAAAATCAAATCTGCTATCAACTCTTGGCTCTCAATACGGATTTTACTACCCCTATACACCATTTCTGCTATAATAGATTCTCTTGTAGGAAAAAACACTACTACCGCGCCATCTAATAACTGGGGAACTATACTAGCATTTATAGCAAACTCCATAGAAATAAAAGAATGGGTCGCTGCAAGATCTATCAGTGCATAAGCATCTTAATCAAAAATTGACATCGTACCTGTCACAACCTCTGGGGCCGCATCTGCCTTCTGCTGAGTCACTGAAATTACCCTAGCTTGGGTATGAGGTCTGCCTTGCAATCATCCGGATGATCCTCCTTGTCCGGCTCCTCTATTAGGCTGGCTTGAGCCGCTTGGCCTTCTGAATTGGTGACTGCCTCGAATCTGTCCTCGGCCACACTAGTTTGTCCTAGAGCTGACAGTCTATCTTCTGGCTTACTACTAGCTCCATTATTCGGGCAATCTCTCATGTAGTGGCCCTATTAACCACACTTATAACAACCGGTAGTCCCCTTCCTACAGTCCCCTGGATGGGCCTTGCTACATTTATTACACACCGAAAATTTTTTCCAACTCTCTTTAGTGCTTCGAAATTCGGCTGATGGTTGCTTAACGGAAGCTGACTAGATTGAGCTCCTTGGCTTAGTTTTTAACTGCTAAACCATGTAGATCTCTCCTTTGTTCGTGTAAATTTACTCGATCCTCCTTGAGAACCACATGACCAACCTCTTTCTGGCCCTACTGTTTCAGTTTAGGGATGACCGTCATGCTTCTTTCAACTCGAGTTGTAACTTTCACTAATGCTCCATACTGAGTGTGGAATGCTGATACCACATACGCTCTGATTTGAAGATTGAGACCCACTGTAAATCGGTTAGCCTTCTGCTCTTCATTATCAGCTATAAAGGAAACGACACAGAGGAGCTCCGAAAACTTTTTCTCATACTCTGCCACCGAGAGAGAACCTTGTTCTAGCTTGAAGAACTCTTCTATCTTCACATCTTTATAACTTTTAGGGTAGAACTTATTCAAAAATTCCTTTTTGAAAAGCGCCCAAGACACCTTATCGGCATTCCTCCTTTACAAGGCCTTCTATCAATTTTTCGCTTTTTCCATCAATAGAAAAGCGGAGTATACCACCATCTGTTCTTCAGTACATCACATAACCTGAAATATTTCTTCATTGTTCTCTAACCAAGATAGGACTCTCTCAGGGTCTCCGGTACTATCATACGGCTTAGTGCCCAATTTCTTGGCTTACTCAATAGACACTCCGGTCTCTCTCAGCTGCTGGATTGCTGCTGCTAGTATTTGGGCCATCTGAGCTATATTCACGTTTCCACCCTCTGGCTCGGCAGATTGAGATGACTCAGGAGAGGTCTGAGGCATAGGTGATGCGATATTTCTATATCATAAAATTAAGTGCAAGTATACACTATCGTATGCAAGTAATAAAGAGACTAAATAAGTCGGATGTCAAACCCACAGGGATAATTTCTTCTTTTTAACCAATTACTAAAATTATGTCTTCCGAATAATTATTCAGAAAAATAAAAATCTAAGAATGAATGTAATAAATATAAAAGCAAAACACAATGTAAAGAAAATTAGGTGATAGCAATGTAGAGAAAATCTAGGATTAATATTATCCCTCAATATACTTTTTAATGATTAATCTTCTAATATTTAACTCCCTTAGTCTTTGTTATTGATCAAGACACTAATGTATCCACAAGCCTCTTCCAAGGTCATGCAAGTATACCGTAATTTACCAAATACCTATATTCCTATGGTACTTGTAATAAATTAAGATTCATTAAGATTAGGTCTTATTGATCATATATGCCAACTAGGTATATTCTTATCCTAAATTGAAACTTGCATATGTAGTATTGAATATTACTCTACAATCATGTTTCAAATTACCTAGGTCTAAATATATTGATTTCTCTTCCGAGTTTATCAACATATTACCAACTCATTCACCATATATTGGCAAGATATATTGAAACATTAAACACAAGTAATTTAAATAATAAAGGACTAAGTTTATTAAATACTAAAAGATATGGCAATTTAAGTGCACATATTGAGTTCAAATATTAACCCTAGAAAATAAATTTAGTTCATAGCTACAAGAGAATCACAACAATAAAAATAAAAATAAAACATGATACAATCAATTGCAAACCGATGTAAACGTCGAATTGCTCTTGATTGATGTTGTTCTGGATTCTTGGTGCTCTTGAACTGCTCTAAGTTCTCTTTTTCTTGCCCTAGGTTCTTCTCTGGTCTTTTTTTTACGTCTGGGGTCGAGTGGCCTTTTATAGGATTTGATTTGAACTTGAAAAACTCAATTCTGGTCGTACTAGGATTCGCATTACCGCTGTCACGCTATACAGTTGTCGCTGGGGCGCAATATGAAGACAGCTTCATCGCTAGGGCGGTTAGCTGATAGCTCTGGGGCACTGGAGCGTCGCTGGTGCGATGACTATTTGTTGCTGGAGTGCCAGATGCGACTTAAACAAGTCCTTTTCCTATTTCGATCACTATTCCAGCGCTGGGGCGACAATACTCGTGGAGTAGGGGCACTGGACTTATATTTTGAAAACTTTATATTTTAGTCCCTGTTTTTGCTCCTTTTGCATTCTTTCTTTAAATTTCATTCAAGTCCCTATAAATAACAATAAAGCACATAAATAGCTATCTATTCTCATAAAATAATAAAATATCAAACTAAAATCATGAGAAAATATATGATAATTTTGCCCTTATCAATAGGAACATTTACCGACTCATTCCCCAGCTCCTCTTCAGATGCAAGAGCCTCTGCAGCAGCTCTCCTAGTACGTGGGCCTCTACAACAATGCATATTTTCTGTAATTTTAGTGATGCAAATGATTATCAAATACAAAGAACTCAATGTACTAAACTTAGAAAAATATGCATGCAATTTCAAGAATCTTATTCTAAAAATAAACTTTTTAACTAAAACTTCAAAAACTATGCTTTGATACCACTCTGATAGGACCCGGCCCGAGACCTTCTACAGTAGATCCTAGCAGCTCTGCCGGGTACCTCGACGGAAGTTCCTCAGAATATAACTAGGTAAGTTAAAAAATTCCGCGAGGTGAACCCCTTTTTAGTGGTTGCTATTACTGAAAAAAAAATCTTGGAATATATATGAAAATGACATCTTAATTTTTTTAAAAAGAGGCAAAGTTTCCCCTATTTTTTTTTTAAATCCAATACAAAACCTGCAAAGAATTACACTTCTATTTCCAAACCACTTCTTAATACTGTTAAATAAGACCTCCGATCCTTTCCAACTCAACTTAATAATTTCATTATGATCATAAGACTAAAATACTAATAAAAGAGTGAAACAATCATCAAAATATCGAAACTCTTCTTGGTTATACAAAGCATATGTACAATACACAAGCCTAGAACTACTATGCTGAAAGCAAAAAGAGTGTTATTTAGGAGATTTTCATGAACAAAATGATCTTCAGATTTAGCCCACTAATCAGCAATAGGAGAATCAGCAGCTGGCGTACCGAGACCTGCACCTGGGAAAGGGGTTTGGAAAATATAAAACACAAAACGAGTGAACTAAAAGAGCTCAGTGAGTACATTTAAAATTTCAAATGAAATAACATTATGCATAGATAGTAAATTCTAAAAGACATGCATAAATCATGCTTTCAAAACTGATATAAAGCTATAAAACGGTTTCTAACATCATATGTCGATGAAATCTTGCTCAGGGGATTTTATTTCATCTTTGGAAAATAATATCCAAAATTTGTATAACATAATAACTAGAATGTGCATATAAACACATAATATGCTATTGGTAGATCAAAAACTAGTAAAGTCCTCACTCAGCCATTTTCTTTCTAAACTGTACCAATGGTAACCCTAAAGATCTATACTCACGCAGCGACTCAACTATCACCGCACACGTGAGTAGGTCACGAAGCGCCTCAACTAGCAGCACCCACAGTGACATCTCACTGCTTATGCAGCGGAATCCTACATCGTATACATATAGCAAGACAATACCCCGTACACATAGAGCGACTCACATGACTCGACATCCCGACATCCCAGAGTTAGTAACACAACCCCATAACCTGCCCATGTGTACGGGATATACCAGTCGGGTCTAATACAATTACCACCACTATAATCTGAGAGTACCAATAGCCTTTGAAACGGATGCAGTAATTTTAAAACTGTTTCTTAAACCGAACATATAAAAACATATCTATGGATATATATCAAGATCATAAAACATACATTTTCATTATATGGAAACATAATAAACAAAAGATAAAAGAAATGACAGATTTTCACTCACAACCGCTCCACGCTCAATTTTGCTCTAGATTTCTGCTCCCGTTACCGCTGTCGGTTTTCTTCACCTATGCGCCATAAATGACATTTAGAATCAAATCGAATGCTTGAATGTCATTCAACTACTAAACGCCCTAATCGGCATACAAAGCCCGGATGGATACTACTTTTCAATTTTTATTTAGGAGCCATTCAATCTTATCTAATTCACCATCCGACGCCCCAAAAATTTCTTAACACCCAATAACTTTAGTTGGACATAATTGCCCTTTACATTTTCAAAATGGACAATTATGTCCCATTTTCTTCATTTTTTTTTTCCATCAACCATAAACATTCAATTTACATAAGGCACCATTTATACATCATAATTCAACCAAAACACAACTAAATCCGTAACTTTCCTAAAGTGGCAGAATTTTACCTTAGCTTTCAACACATTTCGTTTCTCAATTTCTTGTTCCAATTACACTAAAATCAAGCCAATTTCATTCTAATGCCCTAATTACAACCAATTGAAGTCTCTACATTCCAATCACCCAAATCCCTAATTCTTACCTTGCCAATTTCTTCCACTTGGTGACTCCTTCAAGCTCCACACTAGAATTCAACTCAATCTAAACCAAGAATACACACAGGAACATCAATTGAAGAAATATTAAAAGTTCACTTATTATTTTGAATAGGGTTAAAAGCAAGTAACCCTACGGTGTCTTTATTACTCTATACCGAAATCTAGGCGTCAATACTACTAATAGGGATTGGATATTACAGACAAGTTAATCTGGAATACATTTATCCAATATTGCTACAACATTAGGATAAGGTGTATTTAAGATCAGTAGTAAGAGTTTCATGAGATGCAATTGACAAGAGTTGTCTACCTTTTGAGTTTACAAAGGCCAATAATGTTACAACATGAGGCTATAGTAAAATTCTAATGGATCTACTTCTCACTGTACAGTTTAAAGATTCTAAAACTATCGTTTTCCTATTTGAGAAATTAAAGGGATTATGTAAAATAATGGGAGGGTAATTGTTTTAGATTAAAAAAATGTATAACTGTTATACTCATGATCTAGAATGTTATTTATTAGCGATTGAAATATTCTGCTAATATATTTTATTTTATCTTATCAAGATCAAATGGTTTCAAGCAACCCACTAGTTTATATCTTTGATGTACACCAACTCAATGGTACAGAAAATTATACTGACTGGCTTATGAATCTAAAAAAAGTTCTGGATTCTGATAAGCTTGAATATGTATTTGATCAGCGCCTACCCCGAGCCATTTCTAATGATGCTTCTCTGGAAAAAAATGAGACATATCAAAAATAGTTAGATGATGATTTAAAAGTCAAATCGTTCATCCTCGGCTCAATGTCTATAGAGCTCCAAAGGGAGTATATCCATATAGACAGTGTTGGGAGTATAATGCTCTACCTGAAAGATTTATTTGGTGACCGACCTTAAGTTAAAATATATAGTGCTGCCAAATCTCTCTTTTAAGCTAGACTACCCGAGGGCAGTCTAATGAATCCCATGTCCTCAAGATTATATCTTATATTGAGAGGCTGAAAGCCATGGATATCTCACTAAGCAATTTATTGGGGAACAATTTGATTCTCCAATCACTTTTAGGGTCATTTTCACAGTTCATCTTGAACTTCAGCATACAAGGATTGGTCCATACTTATGTTGATCTGTATAACATGCTAAAAATAACTCAAAAGGATATGAACAAAATGGGCACGGTCCTTTATGTTCAGGGTGCTTCACCTTCTGCCTCGAAGACTTCTAAGAAGTTCAAAGGAAAGAATAAAAAGAAAGTAAAGTATGCACCCAAAATAGGTCCTTGCTGTAACACATGTCTAAGTCCCAACATAAGAACAAAGCAAAAGAAAAATATTTCCAGTACAACGAGGATAGGCATTGGAAGCGAAACTGCCCAAAATACCTTGCCACAATTAATAAGAACCTTTTAGGTATACACTTGCCGATCATTGATAATTGTTTTAGTATTTGATGCAAATACTGGCAAGGTATTAGATACTGCTTATCCTTCTCATATTTGCAATATATTGTAGGGTCTAAAGGAAGTTAAATTGTTATAGCTTAGAGACGTACAGCTTCCTGTTGGAAATAGAGATTTTCTGTAGGCTAAAGTTATTGGATGTTTTAATTTACTTCTTCCATGTAATAAAATTGTTGTATTAAATAATTGTTACTATATGCCAAACATTATTTGGAAAATTATTTCTATTCCTGTATTGGACAGTAAAGAATATCATATATATGTTTGGAACCGTTCTTTATGTTTGTATGATTTGGATAATATTTTATTAGCTAAATGTTAGTTGAGTAATGGCCATGATATATTAGATACAACAAAAAATGTCATGAATGTACAAGTGAATGCTAATAAAAACTCAAGAACTTTAAATGGTATAGAATTGTGGCATATGAGATTATGTCATATAGGTGTGAGACGCCTAACCCATCTGGTTAAGGATGGTCAGATACCATATCTCACCTTAGAGCTTTATCCATTTTGTGAATCTTGTATTCAAGAAAAAATTACCAAAGCTCCATTTATTAGTGTTGGACACCGTGCAACTGATTTATTAGAACTTGTACATAATGATGTATGTGGTCCAATGAATCACACTACAATGGATAGGTTTTGATACTTTGTTATCTTTATCGATGATCTATCATAATTTAGATTCGTGTTTCTTATAAAACACAAGTCAGAAACTTTTAAAAAGTTCAAAGAGTTTTGAATCAAAGTAGAGAAATAAGCTGGAAAGTATATCAAATGCCTTCGATATGATCAAGGCAGTGAATACATGAGCAGTATATTTTTAGATTATTTAAAGGAGAATAGGATTCTCGCTTAGTATAGTCCTCCAGGTACTCCACAATATAATGATGTTTTAGAGATGAGGAATCAGACTTTATTAGATATGGTTTGATCGATGATAAGTTTCACTGATCTCCCTGAATATCTATGAGCTATGCTCTAGAAACCGCTGCTCATATATTAAACAAAGTTCCATTGAAAACTTTTCCTTCTACTCCTTATGAAATATGGAATTGAAGGAAACTGAGTCTTAAATATCTTAAGATTTGAGGCTATCTTACTTACGTAAAAGTTACGCAATAGGATAAATTTGCACATACAAGTATCGGTTCATTAGATATCCTACGAATTCAATAAGGTACTAATTCTATGATTATGAGGAACAAAATATGTTTGTTGCTTGAAATGCCACTTTTTTAGAGAAATAATTTCTCATGGATCGTAGAGATTGTAGAAAAATTGAATTAGATGAACTCAATCAAGATGTAAATGAAATAATGATAGAACCTCAGGGTCAATAAAGTGGAATACCTTTGACACACTCTCCATGTAGGTCAGAAAGGATATCAAGGCCACCTAAAAGGTATGGTTCAATACCTGAAGGTGCTCTTAGTATTTTCTTGATTAAAGAAAATGATACATTGACTTATAAAGAGGCAATGTTGGACATTAATTCAGAAAAATAACAAGAGACCATAAAAATCGAGATTGACTTAATGCATCAAAATCAAGTTTGGGACTTAGTTGAGCTTTCTGACAAAATTATTCCAATCAATTGTAAATGAATTTACAAGTGAAAGCGTGGGCTTGATGGGAAAGTAGATACTTTCAAGGCTTTTCTGGTGGTGAAAGGTTATACTCAGTGATCTGAGATCGATTATGAGGAAACCTTCTCAACAATAGTGATGCTTAAGTTAATTCAAATTTTACTGAAATTGATGCATATTATGACTGAAATTTGGCAAATGGATGTAAAAATGGCATTCTTAAATAGATATCTTGAAGAAGAGATCTATATAGAACAACTAAAGGTTTTACATCCAGCCAAACTTATGCTTTAGCATGTAAACTGAATAAGTCTATTTATGGACTTAAGCAGGCTTCCCGAAGCTAGAATCTTCATTTTGATGAAGTAATCAGATGGTCTAGTTTCATCAAGAACGAAGATAAATTATGTGTATATAAAAAGAACAGTGGGGGAATGGTAGTCTTTTTTATTCTTTATGTGGATGACATACTCATTATTGAAAATGATATTGGTATGTTACAGTTAGTTAAAAGCTACCTTAGTAAGAATTTCTCCATGAATGATTTGGGAGAGGCTTCCTATATACATGATATAAAACTTTATAGAGATATAGCTAAGAGGCTTATAAGACTCTCTCAATCATCATACATAGGTAATATCTTGTAAATCTATCATTTCAATAACTGTAAGACAGTTAACATACCTTTTAGACATGGTGTTCATCTTTTGAGGAAGATGTATCCTCAAAGTGAAGATAAAAAAGTTAGAATGTCTAACATACTATATGCATCATTTGTAAAAAGCCTGATGTATACCATGATATGTACAAAACCTAACATCAGTATGGTCATAAGTGTTATAATCTGGTATCAATCTGATTTAAGCGCAGGCCATTGAATGGCTATGAAATATATCCTCAAATATCTTAAGGGTACTAAGACAAGTTTATGATATCTGGAGAAAGTTACTTAAAAGTAAGAGGATACACAGATTTAGACTTTCAGCCTGGTCTAGATGATAGAAAGTCTACATCTGAGTATATATTCATTCTCAATTATGCTGTAGTTAGTTAGAAGAGCAACAAACAGTCATCTACAGCTGATTCCACAATAAAGGCTGAATATATTGCAGCCTTAGAAGTAGTAAAAAAGACGATATGGATACGCAAATTTGTCGTTGACCTTAGAATAGTTCTAAGTGCAATAGATCATATACTATTATTTTGCAACAACAACATAGTCGTTGCACAAGTTAAGGAGTCGAGAGCACACCAAAAGTCTAAGTATGTGGAAAGGAAATACTATATCATTAGAGAAATCTTGGTTAGAGGAGATGTAATAGTTTGTAGAGTAGACTCTATAAATAATGTTGTTGACCCACTTACTAAAACCCTAACTTTAAAAGCATTTGAAAGACATGTGGAGTCAATGGGTATTCAATACCACCGTAAATGGCACTAAAGTAAGGGGATTTATTGGAATTTGTGCTTATGTGCAATCCTTTATGTATGAATATTTGTTTAATATTTATACTAGTATTATCATTTCAAAAAACTGCTAATTATATTTTATATATAGTAAGATGCTTGTAACACTTTAGACATTGTATGATTTGAAAGAGTTAAGATCTTGTCTAGAGAATTTTAGATCAGTGTTAAAATTTAGCAATGCTGAGAGTTATAAATGCTAAAAGTTGGCACAGATAAGAGTTAGCAGGTTATAATAGTCAGCAAAATCTAATAAGTTAGAGCATTGTCTAAATAGGATAAAGACCTGAGAATATATTAGTAATGACATAATTGTAAAGAGTTGTAAATGGTGCTAGAAAAATGTCATTATGCAAATATGTTCTCAAATATTATGTTTCTAATCTATCTTCACTGATGCAGGTCTGTCAGTGAAGACCTTATAATATATAAATAAGTGTATATCTCTATCTGGATGGTCCAGTTGGTCAAACCATAAGTTTAATAGAAGTTCATATAGAGATACAGGTATTCAGTAAGGACTGAGTACTGAGCAGACTCACGAATACCTCCAATAGACATCCCATAAAGTCGTCAATTGAGGGTCTTTCGAGTTGAGTAGTATTTGTGATCCTTTGACCTGAGTGCCACGGTAAGCCTGTGAGTGATCCACCATACTTTTGTTTTATACATGTCAGAAATCTTTCATAATCTAGCGGCTGGGGGTCATTGGGTATGGTCTAATTCTTATGGAGCCTGGTGTGCATAGATATGGGATCCATCAGCTCATTTGGGTGAGTAATATATCCTAATGCTCTATAATTGCATTTAAGAAAGTCTTATGACCATAAACAGTAATTTCCAAGAAAAGAGTTTAACCTTAGGGATAAATAATATCATAAAAGTATTTGCGAATATTATTTATTGAAATACAATTCTAGAGATAAGCTTATGGTTAAGCATATAGAGATTTGATAGTGTTGATCTATATCTCTGCTCTACTTGGATATAAATAATTGAGGGATTATACAGATATGTTATAACCTTAACTTGTATGGTCTAACGCGCTGCTTTGTAATCTCCATAACGTGTGTTTGGGGCATCTTTCACAGACGTATAAAGGAGTTCCATATGAAAAATCAGGCGTAAACTTAGATAGTCTCACAATATAAAATGTACTGATTGTGCACTGGAGCAACATTTTGAATTGAATAATTTCATCCTGAAAATTTAGCAAACCGAAAATATATTTCAAAGTTCCTTAGGTTGTGCACTTATCTAAACTTAAATATTAAGTACATCACATAATTAGTTGACGAGAGTTGTTAACTAATTAAATGTTAACAAGTGGTATAATTTTAGTCCATGAATTATTTTGCCATAAATTCATCCATTAACCATGTTAATAAAATCAAATTAGGTAATATTAATTATTCAAATAGTTTTTAAATATTTAAATTAATATTAATTTGATAAATAAATGAAATATTCATTTATTAGTGAGATATATACCTAATGAAGGAGTTCATGTCATGTTTTCACCATTTAGTGGAAACATATACCTAATTTAGTAGAGCACCATTTATTAAATAATAGTGCATCAATTTGATCATTTTAGGTAGTCACCATAACATGTTTTTAGATGTTGGCCACTTAATGAGATGATGGATGGAGAATATATGAGGTGTTGTAACAACCACTAAAAAACATTTTATTAATTCATTCTAAGTGTGTGAAACGAATGAGGGAAAACAAAGAGAAGAGATTTGAATTAGAGTTTTGGTTTTCTAAACAAGGGGTTGTAAGAAAAACAAAATAAAAAACAAAGTATTTCATCTTTTCTTCTCTTAAGTAATAAAGACTTATAAAACAAAAGTATTTAAAGGTTAAATACTTGTTGCTGAAAATTTGATAGTTGTTATACTAGATTCATAATCCCACCAGATTGTTATGAACTAGTATTATACAAGGATTTAGTTCAAGGTGAGCTCCGAAATTAAAATCTTCACCAAAGTTCTTTAAAGGTATTTTTTTATAATCTTAAGTTGTTAATGATTTAATTTATATGTATATATGTTAATTATATGTTTAATTCTGCTGCAAAATCGTGTATATGATACATGTATTTAGGTTTTTCAACTTGTACACAATTATATGCCTACACCCTAAAACATGTTAACATTTCCTTATCATTTTCTTATGAGGTTTTCATCATTAACGTCTCATTGAACGTCACGTCATAGCTTATAATACTTCTTGGTTGTGTCAACTCTCTACACCGCACCTTGTATCCTTTTACTCTTTCAGGATACCCTATGAATACCATTTGATAGCTATAGGTTCTAATTTTCCCTTTCTAACATAAACAAAGGCGGGACAATAAAAAATTCTAAAGTAGTTATACTTATAAGGGTTGCCAGACCATTTCTCTTCTGGTATTTTAAAGTCTATTGTTGATGAGGGACTTCTATTGAGCAAATAAGTTGTAGTTACTATAGTTTCTTCCTCGAATATCTTGGACATCTTTACATTTGTAAGCATGCATCTAACCATTTCAGGTAGGGTTTTATTCATTCTCTCAGCTACTCCATTCTACTGTAGTGTTGATCTCACAGTTCTATGTCTTTGCAATCCCATGTTTGGCATAGAACCTTTCAAACTCTCTATTGTAAAACTCAAGGCCATTGTTAATTCTTCGCCTCTTAACCTTTTTGCCAATTTAATTCTCAACTAAATCCTTTGAACGTATCAAAAACTCAATCATTTCTTTTTAACACATAGACCCACAGCTTCCTTGAATAGTCATCAATTAAGGAAGTATCTAGCCCTACCATGAGTAGCTGTCTAAGCTGGTTCCTAAAGATTCGAATGTATGTAGTAAAAGTTTCCTTAGTCTTGTTCTCACCGATACTAAATCTCACTCTATGTGCTTTCTCAAGCACACAATGTTTAAAAAACTGCAATGGCTGGAACCTATCCTTACCAAATGCTTTTAGAATAAATAACTCCTTCATATTTCTCTCACCTAGGTATATTAGTCTAAGATGCCATAATGTAGTTTATATATTCTCATCATCTATAGAGAATAATGCAGAACTACTTATAACTTCTTCATTTAGCATATAAATACCTTTGTACTCCTCACCTTTCACTACCACTATGGAACTCTTTAATACTCTCAAAATCCCTCCATCGATCCTGATGGAACACTCATTCTAGTTTAAAATCCCTAGTGACATCAAGTTCTTCTTGAGGTTAGGAACGTACCTAACTTCTGTCAACTCTCTCACTCGCCCATCAAGCAACCTAAGTTTAATACTACAAATTCTCATCATCTAACAAACAACATCATTACCTATTAACATGTTACCATCACTAATGGGCTAGAAATTTATAAACCAAGACTTGTGCGGGCACATATAAAATGTACAACCAGAATCAAGAACCCATTGCTCAATACTCTTATCATTAGTAGCGACTAAAGTCTTTGCACTGTAATAGCTATCATTATAGACAAGCACAACATCTGCTTCTTCTTATTTTATGCTTTCTTCTCCGAATAGCCCTTTATGAAGTGCCTATTTTTCTTGCAGCAATAGCACTTCCTAGAAGTCTTGAACTTCAATCTTAAGCTCTTTTTTCTTCTATCTCTATATGAGGGTCTTCTTCTTACAAATAAACTTTCTACATTGCCTTCAATCTGCTTTCCTAATAGCTTTGAGTTTAATGATGATTTCATATCACTCATCGTTAAACTCTCTTTGTCGTAAAGTAATGTATCAACAAAGCTCTCATAACTCTGGGAAAGTAAACTCAGTAGGATGGTTGCCTTATCTTCATCTTATATCTCGATGTTGATAGATTCAAAATCAAGAATGATTTTGTTGAAGGCATATATATGATATTTCATCAGTGTCCCCTCTGATATAGACAATTGATATAGCTTCTTCTTTATATGCATCTATTGGCCAACGACTTTTGCATATAAAGAGAGTCAAGCTTTTTTTAAAGACTAATTATCCTCGTCTTACCTGCTACTTCCCTTAGTTCTACATCATTATATGACAAAACGATTGTACTGTGAGCTCTTTCTTGAATATCCCTTCTTTCTACTTCAGCCTTGGATAACTCTAACATTTTTCTTCTTCACTAGATGGAGTTACAGTCTCATTTAATGCTGAGCCTAACCGTTGGCTTACTAATAACGTTTTAACTTTCATTTTCTACAGATTGAAGTCATTCATTCCGTTGAATTTCTCTATCTCATACTTGGGTGTGGCCATGTTTGCTTAAAACCTTACTTTGAGACCAGTTTGTTGAAGTGGAAGCAATCAAATATTTAATAAACCCAAAGTATATAACGCATCAACCAAGCAATTAAGAAATTTAGAGAGAGAAAGTAGAAGAACAACACACAGAATTTATGTGGTTCAGCAACTTGCCTTCAACCATGACGGATCTAGATCACACTCTCTTATTATTGAATCACAAGGCACTCACAAAGTATGCCTTTTATAAGAAAGAACTCACAAAGAACTCTCTCTCTCTTGTAAACTACGAGTTTCTCTCACTAAGAATCACAAAGAATGCTATAATCGCAAAGATGTGTTTACAAGTCAATAGAGGGCCTTTATATTGGTTTTAAAATGACCTATGTTAACACTAAATGTGTAGGAGTCATTTTAGGGAGACCTAGACCTAGAACAAGTAGAAGATGAAACAAAAAATAACAAAACAAGAAACAGTTTCCCGCATCAGTGCCGCTACACCCACTCCCTAGCACCGCAGACTGCTACTGCAGCGCCCAACTCTGGGCAAGTGCTTTCTCTTTTTGCGTCCGTCTTATTTTTTCACGCATCTAATGCACTTGACTTATTTTTATCATTTTATAATAATTTTTAATTAATTTTATCATAATTACTAAATCACGTAACTTAATTATGTAAATATTTTATCTTTTGTAATAATCTAATTCTTATTCTTTATTAATTATGATTGAAACTTTTGCATTTACTTAGAATTTATTTGAAGTGCATTCCAAATAATTCCAACAATTCTCTTACAAGGAAATGTGGCGTTTGTCAAAAAAATAGTATAGTTTATCAATTTAAAGCCTATATATTATCTTGTTAAACACATTAACTTTTATCCCCACCACTATGAGAACTAAGCGGTAAATATAGATTCTATCAGTATCTTTGATTCTACGGTGGATATAACTGAAGATGCCAAAATGACCCTCACAAAATGTATCTCCAATAGTAGAAGTGCTCATCTACATAAATTACTGTCAATTGAATAAGTTCACATGTGATGCTTTATAACGTGCATTGAATCAATAGTTACCAAGTTCAACTTATATTGTTATCATTGTTGATTAAACTTACTCGGAATGATAAATATAAGTTGTACTGTTTTAGTAGGTATTTTATATTGGAGATCATATCTACGGTTTTTTTTTTTTTAAAGAATTCTTGGTATAACTTTTTAATCTTTTTGAAATTTATTAGCATCATCCCTTCTGTTATATATATGATTGTTGAATGGATATCAAACAAAAACATATGTATAAAAAAAATGCATAAATTGTCATTTGATTATTGTTTTATTTAATTCCTAACGATTAAGTCGGAGAACCACGCTTGTTGTTCCTGAACTTGAGAAGGTAGTTGAATTGCTGATTGTATGTCCAGAATGAAGTAAGAAGATCTTTAAGAAGATTTGAGCCCTCGATCTTCAAAATGCTATTATAGCCTAGGCCTGTAGGATAATAGTTGGATATTAGTGGTAGGAATTCAGAATTTAGAATCAAACTTGTCAGATATTAGTTGGATTAGAAACTTGTTGCTAACTATTGATGTAGTAGCAACTTTTTTATGTATAACATTTTATTTATTTTAGCTTTATCTAGATATTCACTTAATTACTTGATAACTTACTATATAAACATCAATATAAATATAAATTACAACTTAAATTAATAATAAATATAAATTATTAAAAAATTCGATAAAATGTTTTTGACATAAAAATAAAATCAAATTTCGATCATCATTTAATAATATTAGTTTATCACTGAATTGAGATAAAAAGATGGTCATTACTAACATCATCATATATCAACTACATGACATCTTGGTTATATTATCTACCATCAAAGTTGTTATGTCATCCGCCACTTTATCGACCATGTCATTAATGTTGGAAAGTTGTTATTATGACATTTATAACGTAGTATAATAGAAAATAAAAATTCTTTAATTTTTGTTATTATTAAATAAAATATTTTTTATCTTAGGAATATATGATTTGATGTTAAAATAAATAAAAATTAGCAAGAACATACATTGAATTCATGTTAAGTTTTCTTCTATCAAAGAATTTCAAACCAAGCCTCTTGTTCTACAGTGAGAGGAAAAGTGAGCTTTCAATTTTATTTTTCTTTTCTTAAAAAAACACGTATCCTATTGTTTTTTACGTATGTGTATTATGTCCTATTTAGACTAATCTTCTAATTTTAAAATAATAATTTAATTAATAATATTTATTAATTAAATTATTATCTCTTAAAAGAATACCTAATTTATGTAAACCAGATAGAATCTCACTCTTTATGGTTATGTATAATACCCAATATTTGAGCATCATTAGCCTTTTAATAAAAAGAAAACACTAAAATTAAAAATAAAATCTTTTTGATAATTTTAAAAATTATCCTTAAAATTTTATTTATTTAATTTCTTAAATTAAATATTTAATTACATTTAGATAAGATATTATCTATATTAATTAATTACTTTTATCCAAATATAAAATATACGTATTTGAAAACTATTTTCTGGACACAAATAATTTGTGTAATAATACAATTATTTTTTAATTGTTCACTGTAATAACGAAAAAAGTGGTATTGTAGACCTATAGACTTAAAATTTTAAGCTCCAATAAATTTTGAATAATTAATTAAACTCTTTAATTAATTAATTTAATTTATTAATTTCAATATTATTCTACTAAAAATTTGAAATTGCACTCTTGAAATTGTAAATATAATTTACTCAGAAAACTTAAACAGTCCATTGATTTAATCACTACATGTAATTCAACCCTTCATAGATGGTTCATAATTAGAGCTAGGTTGATTACTGTTTTTACCTTCTAATTATTTATTTATCCTTAAGTACCATTAATTCATCAGTGAACAGTTAATTTATAATATTATTACAAATTGAGCGCTCTAATTGTTCAATTCTAGAATTAACCTAAGAGAACATTTTTTCTAACTTCTATTAGGATGGAATGGATTCTATATCTGTAAATCATATTCTTAACCGCTTATCTCACTATACCACCAAAATACAAGTTTTTAGCATGTTTTTTAAACAAATCGCAACGAGTATTTCAAATGACATAATGACACAAACAGGAGTTTATGATCACTCAGGATTAAGGTTAATCTGCATATGATCATCAGTTGACGTTATTTGAATTCTTAATTAACAACGGTATTTTACATAAGAATTCAAATTACGTCTAGTCCAGTTGATAAGGGCAAAATTGTCATATATTTTCTCATGATTTTATTTTGATATTTTATTGTTTTATGAGAATAGATGACTATTTATGTGCTTTATTGTTATTTATAAGGTCTTGAACGAAATTTAAAGAAAGAATACAAAAGGAGCAGAAACAGGGACTAAAATGCAAAGTTTTCAAAGTATGTGTTCATCGCCCCAGCTCTGGAATAGTGATCAAAATAAGAAAAATGACCTGTTTAAGTCGCATTTGGTGCTCCAGCGCTGAAGAGTCACCGCGCCAGCGACGCTTCAACGCCCCAGCGCCATTAACCCACTGCTCCAGCGATGAAGCCGTTTTCATGCAATGCCTCAGCGACAACTGCATAGCGCCTCAGTGGTAGCGCGAGTCCTAGTCCGACGAGAATTGAGATTTTCAAGCTCATATCAATCCCTATAAAAAGCCACTCGTTCCCAACCTTCAAGAATCATCCAAAAAGACTAGAGAAGAGCACCAAGAATCCAGAGCAACATCAATCAAGAGCAATTCGACGTCTACATCGGTTTGCGATTGATTGTATCATGTTTTATTTTTATTTTTATTGCTGTGATTCTCTTGTAGTTATGAACTAAAATTATTTTCTAGGGTTAATATTTGAACTCAATATGTCCGCTTAAATTGTCATATCTTTTAGTATTTAATAAACTTAGTCCTTTATTATTTAAATTACTTGTGTTTAATGCTTCAATATATTTGGCCAATATATGGTGAATGAGTTGGTAATATATTGATAAACTCGAAAGATGAATCAATATATTTAGACCTAGGTAATTTGATACATGATTGTACAGTAACATTCAATGCTACATATGCAAGTTTCAACTTAGGATAGGAATATACCTAGTTGGCATGTATGATCAATAAGACCTAATCTTAATGAATCTTAGTTTATTACAAGTACCATAGGAATATAGGTATTTGATAAATTATGGTATACTTCCATGAATTTGGAAGAGGCTTGTGAATACATTAGCGTCTTGATCAATAATAAAGACTAAGTGAGTTAAATATTAGAGGATTAATAATTAGAAAGCATATTAAGGGATAATATTAATCCTAGGTTTTCTCTACATTGCTATCACCTAAGTTTCTTTGTATTGTGTTTTGCTTTTATATTTCTTACATTCGTTCTTAGATTTTTATTTTTCTAAATAATTATTAGGAAGACATAATTTTAGTAATTGGTCAAAAAGAAGAAATTATCCCTATGGGTTCGACATCCAACTAATTAGTCCTTTTATTTTTTTTTTTTTGAACTTTAAATATATATCTTTAAATGCAAATTAAGAGGGAAAATCCTCTAGTACAAAGTGTTCGAGTTGGGGTGGTACTTTCCCAAACCAAATAGTTTCAGAACTCAAATTTTGAGCCAAGTGTGCCAGTTCATGGGCCACCCGATTAGTGGACCGGTGAGAGAAACAGAAGGAGCAGAAATTGAAAGATGCAGCTAAAGTCTTAATTTCATACAATACCAAGCCAAGTTCAGAAAATGAGTGGGGGACAGTGTTGATGTCATGGATAACACCTGCAGCATCAGACGCAACCTCGATAGCAGCTAAACCCAACAGCCTAGCCAGATGAAGACCTCGAAGTATTGCCATTGCTTCAAGGGTAGCCACTGGGGGTTTTACATTCATCGGGATAGATGACGATGCCAAGATAGCCCCGTGATGGTCCCGCAAAATCACACCTAATCCCACCTTTGGGTGTTTTGAGGAGAGACTGGCGTCGGTGTTAACTTTTATTAAACCCAGCCTAGGAGCCACCCAACTCATGCTTGGATTACACTTGGTTTCAATCTTGCTTGTTACAGTGGACATTAACTCGTGCCAATAAAACTTGGACCAATTTGGCACATCCTTAACTTGCATTAGTTTCTTTTCCATAACAAATTGGTTTCTAACAAACCATAATCTCCAAAACATGATTAACAGCACCTCCAAATCCATTGCAGATAGACACGCCTTGCATTCCATAAAAAGGTCAAGGATATTTGTATTATGGGAGATACAGATGCCTTTCAAGAAAGGGCAGGCCTGGCGTACCTTTTTTAGCGAGTCACAAAGCCATAGTGCGTGAATGGAGTTCTCAGCTCCTTTTGCACATCGGCAACAATGCTCGTCAATAGGGACATGGTGTCTTTTAAGATTTACAGCAACCGGGATCCAACCATGAATAAGTCTCCAAATAAAGTGTTTGATTTTTTGGGGGATCTTTAGGCCCCACAACAACTGCCACCAGGATTTGGATTCAGAATTTTTATTACTAGGAGATGCTTGGTTTGGAAAATAGGATAGCCAGTAACCACTCTTTATAGAGTATTTTCCATGTTTGTCAAAATGCCACATAACTGAGTCAGTTTGCTGTTCCAAAGATAGAGGGCGCGGGATACTGAGTATTAGTTCATATTCTTCAACTGGAAAACAATCACGAACTAACTCACTGTTCCATACCCCTGATGGTAGTAGTAGATCTGCCACTAGAGAGTGCTCTGGTAAGTGATGAGGGAAGGATGGTTTAAAAGAGAGAGGTCGTGGTAACCACTGGTCATGGTAAATTGATACAGCTGATCCATCACCAATACGCCAGCGGAGTCCTTTTTTAAGCAGCTCTCTACCCCATAAAATAGATTTCCAAACCAGAGAGTCAGAATGTCTAGGAGGTACCTGTAGAAAAGATGAATTAGCAAAATAAATGCCTTGGAGAGTTCGCGCCACCAATGATTCCGGATTTGATATCACTCTCCAGCCTTGTTTAGCCAGGGTGGCTTGGTTAAAAGTGGCCAGATCCTTAAAACCCAAGCCACCTTCTTTTTTGTGGCGGCACAGCCTATCCCATGTACACCAGTGGATCTTTTTGGAACCCTCATCACCTCCCCAAAAAAATCTGGTACACAGTCTCTGGATTTCCCTGGTTAGACTCTTTGGGAGTCTGAACAAATTCATAACATAGGTCGGTATTGCTTGGATAACAGCTTTTAGAAGTGTTTCCCGACCCCCAGCAGAAAAAAGGTGCCTCTTCCAACCCTTCAGCTTATTCCATACTTTCTCCTTTACAGCAGCAAACAAATTCTGCTTGTTTTTACTAGTGACACAAGGGAGTCCCAAGTATTTAGAGTGGTGGGGAACTTGGACAACACCAAGATATTGGGTGAGAATGGCAGCAACATCCCCAGAAATAGATTTTCCAAAACATACAGCAGATTTTTGGTAATTGATCAACTGTCCAGATGCATGCTCATAAGAGCGCAAAATTTCTTTGATCAATGTGCAATTGGTTTGAGAGGCCCTTGTAAATATGAGGCTGTCATCAGCAAAAAATAAGTGGGAAATTATTGGTCCCATGTTCCCACATCTCAACCCCTGCAATCCTCGATGCTGTTCAGCAAACTTTAGAAGAGTGGAGAGGCCTTCCGTGCAAAATAGAAACAAATATGGGGACAAAGGGTCACCCTGGCGAAGGCCTCTTGAAGGAGAAAAAGAACCGTGTGGAACGCCATTAATAATAACAGAGTATGAAACAGAAGATATGCACCTGTGAATTATTTGGCACCACTTTTCAGAGAATCCCAGTCTCCTCATCATAGCAAGTAGGAAAGGCCATTCTACCCGATCGTAGGCTTTAGACATGTCCAATTTTAGAGCCAAATAATTTCCAGCAGAAAATTTATTGCGTTTTATAGCATGGAGACATTCGAATCCGATTATAGCATTGTCAGTGATTAGGCGACCGGGGACAAAAGCACTCTGGGTTTCGGATATTACCTCATTCATAACACTCCGCACTCTGTTGGCCAATGCCCTTGAAATAATTTTGTACACCACATTACAAAGGCTGATCGGTCGAAAGTCTGCACAAACTTTAGGCTCGTTTACTTTAGGAATTAAGGTAATCAGGGTCTCATTGACCTTTCCGAGAGCATCCCCATTATTCAGAAAACCCAGGCATGCCCGACAAATGTCAGGGCCCACAATGTCCCAGAATTTTTGGTAGAATAGAGCAGGCATACCATCTCTGCCGGGGGCTTTAGTGGGGTGCATCTGGAATACTGCCTTCTGGATTTCATCAGCATGGAATGGAGAGTCCAGCCATTGGATGTGTTGTGCGGACAGTCGCGGCTCCACACTATAGGTAACGGAATCGATATCAGACCCCGAGGGATTAGAAGAGGAGAATAAGTCTGAGAAGTATTTTACAAAAGTCTTTGCAGTTTGGTTTATGTCTGAAATCCAAACCCCATCCCTGCCAGTAATCCCAGAAATAAGGTTCTTTTTCCTTCGGCCAGATGCTTTATAATGAAAGAAACGTGAGTTTTTATCCCCTGCCTTCAACCACTGCACCCTTGAACGCTGTCTCCAGTAGATCTCCTCTTTATACAACAAGGCATCTAAGGATTTCTGGGTCTTTGTTATTTCCTGCCAAGTCTGAGCATTTACCTGTTTGTTTAGAGCCCCCAACAAATGTTTTTTTTCTCTTATTCTGGTTTTCAAGTTTCGAAAATATGAGAAATTCCAGTCCTTCAGTTGGGATCCTATATGCAGGAGATTCCTACCCACTGAATCAAGAGAGTGTGCATTTTGGGGCCATCCCTCAGATATAATTTTTCTGCAATCTTCTTCTTCCGCCCAAGCTTCTTCAAAATGGAATCTGGTGTTGGGGCGTTTAGGATGACTTCTATTACTAGGTATACCAACATCTCCTAAAGATAGCATGAGAGGCCGGTGATCAAATCCCAAAAAATTCAGATGTTGTACGAGAGCATCCGGGAATAGGCAATGCCAGGAGAAAGAGCAGAGCATTCGATCGAGTCTTTCCTGGATAAAGTGGTTAGGATCGTGTCTGTTACACCAGGTGAGCAACGGCCCTTTGGACTGGATGCCCAAAAGCCCACATTCATCGATGGCGTTTCTGAAGTTTTGCATAAGGTAAGGGGGGTGTGGCAAGCCACCCTCTTTTTCAGAACTTTGAAGGATCTCATTGAAATCCCCACCACATACCCAGGGAAGAGTGGACAATGCACATATACGTCGCAAGAGTGTCCACGAGTGGACACGTTGGGATACTTCCGGATGACCGTAAAAACCTGTGAACCTCCAGTTGTTCCCTATTCCAGTAATTGAAACATCAATATGGAAACGGGAGTAGGATAGAAGGGAGATGTCTACCTTATTAGACCAAAGGAGCGCCAAACCACCGCCGCGTCCTCTTCTTTCAACTACAAGTTTACCACGAAAATCAAGTTTCACTCTAAGATCCTCCAATCTTTGTCTGTATGCTCGTGTCTCCATAAGGAAGATCACCTCAGGGCAGTGCTCCTGTACTAGTGAGTACAGGGTATGGAATGTGCGAGGGTTGCCCAAACCTCGCACATTCCAACTTAGGATTTTCATTGGTGTCGGCGGTCCTGCCTACCAGCAGGAGCCGCCGTTGGGAAGTCCGAAGAAAAATTGGGATTAATAAGAACCGCACCAGGGTTGTACGGTGCAGGGGCTTGCGGTTCAGATTTGTCATTGTGTGCCAAGGGGTGGTGGTTGACAGGCCTTTGTTTATCATTGTCTCCCATTTCACTAGGTAGAAACCTCTTTGGGGGGGTAGCTTCTTCTGTCTCAAAGTTTCTGTTTTTCCGCTTGAGCTTTAGTAACTTAATGGCGTCGAAGTGTGGTGTGTTGTTGCAAGAGGTGGGATTGTTTTGGGCTATTTTGCTCGGCTGGGGGGAGGTTTGTGTTTTTCTGCGTCTTGTCTGTCTAGAGGATCTTCGAAGAGAGTCCGTAGGTTTGTTTTCAAAACTAACGAGGGGAGGATGGCCAGAGGTATTCTCAGTATTGGTTCGAAATGCTTTCTTTCCGTAACAGTGTGTGGTATTTTCTTGTTTGTTCAACGGTACCCCACTTTCTTGGGGCGCCCGATGTTTCCCACGTTCAATTGATGTCTCCCCAGAATTATTTATTAAATCGACCACCAGCTTGGTTTTGAATGCGGCGTACGACTCAAAAGATGCGGAGTTAAGCATGGGGGGAGCTGGTATTGCGTGGGGGACCAAAAAATTTGAAAAAACTTTTTCGGGGCGAACTTTTTGTGTTTTCGAGTGGAAACTGTCGACCTGTTTCTGGTGGTTTGTGTCTTCTTCACACACGTTTTTGCCAACCCTCAAAACCAGTGCTCTGGCCTTGTTTTCTAAGCTGTTGTCTCCTCCATGCTGAACCACCTCCATTTCCATTTCTGAGTTTTCTCGAACACCTGCGTCAAGCAGCCCCAAGGTGTTTTTGTGGTCTCCCATGGTGCTGTATTCCTTTCTGGTTTCTGGCGTGCAACGTTGGTGCAGCCCTCGAGATTCCAGTGAGAGGGTATTTCCCTTCTTTCCAGGATCCTCCTCCGACAGCATTGGGACACCGCCCGTTTTGGTTCCGGGATCACCTGGCTGACATCTTCCGTGTTTCCAAACTTGTGCACCGGATGTTAAGTTGTTGTCTGCCACTTTCGCTGAGCGGACGAAAGTCAAATCCCTGGCATAGTGTATACTTGCACTTAATTTTATGATATAGAAATATCGCATCACCAGTCCTATATGATCATATTATATATAGTGTCTCTATCATAATGTCACTATATTAGTAATTCGGATAATATCACTACATTTTAAATGTCTGTAGACCGCACTAGTAATATTTAATTAAAAATCTCAAACTTTAATTAATTTATTATAGACTTTTTTATTTATTATTCACAACTTTAATTCTCTTATATATAACAATTATATACTTAAAATTTTGACTATATAAATAAATAAGAGATTTTTTTATATTTATATCATAAAATTATAACATTTTTTAAATTTAAAATTATAACTTTATTAATTTCATAAAAATAATACAAGTACTTATTTTTAGAACATTATCCTTAACAATTAACCACATGTAATAC
Organism: Ailanthus altissimus; assembly: GCA_946807835.1. Classification (NCBI taxonomy): domain Eukaryota; kingdom Viridiplantae; phylum Streptophyta; class Magnoliopsida; order Sapindales; family Simaroubaceae; genus Ailanthus; species Ailanthus altissimus. The sequence continues at coordinate 3,195,779 of OX327709.1, forward strand.
CATTGGCCATTTTGTGATATAATAATTTTATCACAGATCTGTGAGTTTTCTCGATAAATGATACCTATAACAAATTTGGATTTATAATAATATTTATCTATCTACTGAAAGCCTTTTTAAAGTAGTGTACATTAATTGTTTTTTAAAAACATTTCATTACTCGAATGTTATTACTCCATCGTTCTATAACATTGTATTTAACTAACAATTCCCTGCACATATAACCGAGAAAGAAATAATTTGATTTTTTGTTTTTAAGAAGAAATGAGAACTTTATTCAAAGATGAAAGAAAGTTTCATACACTAACTGCATTTAAGATTAAAATTTAATGAGAAAATGAGCCTCACGACAATGAACAATCACGAAGATGAACGATGGAACATAAAAGACTCAAATTACGCCACAATGCATGGAATGAATGTAGTTCCTCTAACGAAAGCCCCGAAACAATACCTTCCTCAAATATTGGTTTAAGAACAATTATTAATATCAATATAATATATATTTTTTAATGAAACCTTGACGAAAGGAGAAAATTCAATAATAAAAAATCACTTAAATATTCTCCTAAAATAAACAGTAGCATGTATGTGTCTGTTGGGTCCAAAATTCATTATTTAGATAGAAAAGGCGAGCTCACACATGAGGACATGCACAAATCAGTCCTCAATAGTCTAAATAAAATTTAAACAGGTCCACAGCTAGCTAGACATCACCTGAAGATTGTAGGGGCGATAACAAATGAAATCCATCTAATATTCAAAGGAGAAAGCTTGGCATAATAAAGCTGAATAGCGTGCCATAAGTGTTGTGAAAATGCCATAGAAAGGTGATATGCTTTATGAGCATTGAACTAATCATGATAAATTGCCCCGTGGGCATTAAGCCAATGACGGTGAAATGCTTTGTTAGCGACGAACCAATCATGGCAAAATGCTCTGTGAGTGTCGAACCAATGATGGTGAAATACCCTGTAGGCGTCGAGCCAGTAACGGTGAAATGCTCTATAAGCATCAAACCAGTCATGACGAAATAAGGATGAAATGATGATGCAATGACAAAGATGACAATATGATATGATGGGATGATGTGATATGATATTTTAAATGATTCGGGGCATACCTTTAGAGGGCGTTGATCCGTTTAGGTCAACACGGGTAATTACTTTCTATAATAATCCTCGCAGGACCTTTATCAAATAGCCTAAGGGTAGCATTCGTAAGCATCCCCTCATATATTTCGAGCAGTTCATTTTCCATAGTGATACATACAAGAACGCAAACAACTTTTATTAAGAATGATGTTCGTACATAGAGAATAACTATTGCATAAAAAAAAAACAAAGTTAAGAATAATATTTCTTTAGTAGTTCAGGATTTCATGGCTTCCTCACAACTCGTTTATCTACCCCTTCAAGCTCATAGTGTAATATCCAATCCCTATTAGTAGTATTGGCACCTAGATTTCGGTATAGAACAAATAAGACACCGTAGGGTTACTCGATTTTAACCCTATTAGAAATATTTTCTTTATAGTGCACGTGAGAGATATCAGACCTAATTTGGTAATTTCACACTTGATCGGTGCGCCGGACGATCCTAGAATATTTTTAGAATTTTTCTCTATTGGCTTGGAAAAGAAAATTCTAATTTACTACATGAATTTCCATTTAAGGGTTATGAATGGAACAAGCCTTTGTTGAGAAACATAATCCATATATTAGAGAATGGACCAATTAGAAGAAATCTCATGGATTGCCAAGTTGAAAGTTCTAATTAGTTCTTTGGACTATTCCAACTAGATAGTTACAAATGAACTAATTACATAATTAGTTTTCAACTAAAGGTAAATTAGTAATTTTGAGAAAGTTGAAGGGCAAAATGGTAAATAGAGGGAGGACTATAAATAGGTTGGAAGTGTGTAGAATTTTGAAGATGATCAAAAGCAAACACTTAGAACAAAAGAGAGAAAATTCGAGCTTGGAAAGGGGGCTGCTACAGTGACCTTTCAAGTTTTGTTTTCATGAATTCTCATGTGTAATAAAGCCAAATTAAGGTTACAAACCAATCCCTAAGCTCAATTGAAGTCTATATTAGTGGAAATTCAAGAAAAAGAGGTAAGAAAAGCATCTTTTATGAGTTTGATAAGTGAGATTTCAAGAATGTTTTAATTGATGTTCTTATATGTATTCTTGGCTTAGATTGAGTTGAATTCTAGTTTGGAGCTTGAAGGAGTCATCAATTTGAAGAAATTGGCAAGGTGAGAATTAGGGTTTTTGGTGATTTTGTTGTAGAGATTTCAATTGATTGTAATTAGGGCTTTAGAATGAAATTGGCATGATTTTGTTGTAATTGGAACAAGAAATTGAGAAAAGAAATGTGTTGGAACCTAGGGTGAAAGTCTGCCACTTTAGGGAAGTTAGGAATTGAGTGGTGTTTTGATTGAATTGTTGTGTGTAAATGATGCATATTGTGAATTGGATGTATATGGTTGATGAAAAAACCCAAAAATGAAGAAAATAGGACATAATTGTCCATGTTGGAAAGGTGAAGGGCAAGTATGTCCAATCAAATTATAAGGTGTTCAATAATTTTCAGGGCGCCGGATGGTGAGTTAGTTTCAATTATGGCTCCGTAACTAAAATCGGGAAGTAGTTTACATCCGGGCTTTGTATGCCAATTAGAGCATTTAGTAGTTAAATGAGATTCTAGTGTTCGATTTGGTTCTAAATGTCATTTATGGCGCGTAGGTGAGGATAACCGAGAGCGTTAACAGGAGCAGGAATCAGGAGCGAAATTGAGCGCGGAGCGGTTGTGAGTGAAAATTTGCCATTTCTTTTACTTTTTGGTTATTATGTTTTCGCACAATGACTGTGTATGTTTTATGAGCTTTCGATGCATAAACATGATTTATGATCTTGATATATTCATAGACATGCTTTTACATGATCGATTTGTGAAACAGTTTTAAAATTTTTGCATTTGTTTTAAGGCCATTGGTACCCTCAGATTATAGTGGTGATGATTGTATTAGACCCGGCCAGTATATCCCGTGCACATGGGCAGGTCTTGGGGGTGTGTCACTAACTCCGGAAAGTCGGGATGTCGAGTCATGTGAGTCGCTCTATGTGTACGGGATATTGTCTCGCTATATACATGCGATGTAGGATTCCGCTGCGTAGCCAGTGAGATGTCTTGAGATGTCACTGTGGGTGCTGCTAGTTGAGGTGCCCCGTGACCTACTCACGTATGCGGTGCTAGTTGAGTCGCTATGTGGGTATAGAGCTTTAGGGTTACCATTGGTACAGTTTAGAAAGAAAATGGCCGAGCGAGAATTTTACTAGTTTTCAATTTACCGATAGCATTTATGCATTTATATGCACACAGCAGTAATTATGTTATACAGATTTTGAATATAGTTTTCCAAAGATGTAGATAAAACTCGCTTGGCAAGATTTCATTAGCATATGATATTAGAAACCGTTGTACAATTTTACATCCATTTTAGAAGCATAATTTCTGCATGTACTTTAGAAATTGCTATCTTTGTATAATATTCTTGTAATTGAATTCTTATTTACACTCACTGAGCTCCTTTAGCTCACTCGTTTTATGTTTTATGTTTTAAACCTCTTTCCCAGGTGCAGGTCTTGGAACGCAAGCTGCTGATTCTCCTATCGCCGAGTAGTGGGCCGAATCCAAAGATAATTTTTGTACATATAAATGTGCTAATAGCACTCTTTACTTTATGCATAATAGTTGTAGGCATGTATATTTGTAAGTATGTGTTGAATCAAGAAGAAGAGATTTCCAGTTTATGATGATCGTTTTTACTTTTTATGATTATGCTTATTTTGTGATTTACACGAAATAATTGAGTTGTGTTTGATTTGATTTGAAAAGGACCGGAGGTCCGAATTTGTAGAATTGAGATGTGTTCGAATTAGAAGTGAAATTTCTTTGCAGGTTTATATGGATTTTCCGAAAAACAGGGGAAACTCTGTCTGTTTGTTTTTAAAACTAAGATGTCGTTTTCATGTATATTACTAGATCTTCTTAGTAGTAACAAGAATTAAAAAGGGGTTCGCCTCGCGAAATTTCTTAACTTACCCAGTTAGGTTCGGAGGAACTTTGGTCGGGGTGCCCAGCAGGGCCGCTGGGATCTATAGTAGAGGGTCTCAGGTCGGGTCCTGTCACATAGTCTTCCTCGATGCCTCTGAGGACTTTATACAGCCCTTCCCAGGATAGGCCGAGGACCCCATTCTCTGGATTCCTTGTGTTGAGTGCTACTCTCCTCAGCACTAGGTCTCCCTATTTGAATTTCCTTGCCTTGACCCTCTTGTTGTAATATCTGACGGTCCTCTACTGGTACGCCGCTGCTTGGATCTAAGCCTGGTCTCTACGTTATTCGACTAAATCCAATCATCCTTGTATTAGTTCATTGCTGATAGCTTTAGAGAAATTCAGCACTTGGTGAGTTCGGGTTCCCATCTCCCCGGGAATTACCACTTTGCTCCCAAAAGCTAACGAGAATAGCGTCTTGCCCGTGGCTATCTTGCTTGTTGTTCGAAGGGCTCATAGTACTTCTAACAGCTCTTCTACTATACTCCCTTTCTCCCCATTAATTTTTTCTTGTGCAGCTTCTTGACCAACTTATTAGAAGATTCAACTTGGTTGTTGATCTTGGGATATGCAAAGAAGGCGAATGACAATCGCACTTCAATTTGGTCATAGAAGTTCTTGAAGATGTTGTTGTCAAACTGTTTTCCATAGTCAGTGATGAGAATGCAAGGGATTCTATATCGGCACATCACATTCCTCCAAACATTTTTCTATGTTATCTTCGATAGTGGCTCACCCTCAATTTATTTGGTAAAGTAGTTAACCGCCACGACCACATACTTACAAGACCCCTTGCCTCTGGGCAAAGGTCAGATCAAGTCGAGCCCCCATTGAGCGAATGGCTAGGGTCCACTCATTATGGTCAATTCTTCCGCAGATGCTTAAATCTTGTCCATGAATCTTTAACATGCATCGTAGCATTGAACGAGACTTTTAGCGTTCTGTTGAGTGGTTGGCTAGTAATACCTAATCTTGAACACTTTGTGAGCCAATGCTTCTGTCCCCGAGTGATTACCACAAACTTCCTTGTGAATTTCTCTAATGACTCATTCCGCCTCCAGTGGGTCCAAGAACCTCATATAGGGGTGCAAGAAACCTCTTTGGTATAACACCCCGCCGATCACTGAGTGTGGCGGCTCGATATTTAATTCTTCAGGCTTTCTTTTTATCGACTAAAATTGTCTCATTTAAAATGTAGTCATTGATAGGGTCTATCCAGCTTAGTTCTTATCCGATCTGCATGATCTGCTCTTCCTCTTAGATGCTGGGCTCTAATATAAGCTCAACAGGGACCATTCGGGGCAACTGAGCATCCTCTGCTGATGTCATTTAGACGATGATGTCTGCTCGATAATTCTCATTTTTTGAGATCAGTTCCACTGGCACTTCTCTGAATTGGTTGATCTGACTCCTCACTTTTGCTAGATATGCAGCCATTCTCTCTTCCTTAGCCTCAAAGCTGCCATTGACCTAATTATTACTAACTGAAAGTCACTTTACACTAATACTTCCTTTGCAATCAGCACCTAAGCTACTCTTAATTCGGCCATGAGAGCTTTGTATTCTACCTCATTATTCGAGGCTTTGAACCCGATGCGAACTATGTAACTAACCTCGTCTCCTTTGGGGCTCACAAGAACGATCCCCGCTATACTCCTTTGTAGGTTAGATGCCCCGTCAATATAGAGCAGCCACCTTTTTGAAGTTGAACCGAGGGCTTAGGCATCCATCTCCTCGACCTCAATTGACTCGCAGATGCATTCGGCTACAAAGTTAGCCAAATCCTGCCCCTTGATAGCCATTTGAGGCTTATAATGAATGTGGAACTTGCTTAACTCCATCGCCTATTTTACTAATCAGTTGGACTGGTCTGGTTTGTGTAGAATTTTCCTTAACAATAGGTTAATTAGTACAAGAATAGTGTGTGTCTATATGTAGGGTAGTAAATTTCTTCCCAACACAAACATGGTAAGAGTTAACTTCTCAAGGGGAAGGTATCAAATCTCCAGGCTGGTGAAGGCTTTACTTACGTAATATATTGGCTGCTGCACCCTTTCTTCCTCTTTGGCCAGCACTGAACTTACAGCCCATTCCAAGACTCCCAGGTTCAGCACCAATACTTCCCCTGGTATAAGGATGGCTAAGTGTACCAGTTTGAAAAGGTAGGCCTTTAATTGCTAGAATGTTTGTTCGTATTCCTCAATCTACTTGTTCTTTTCTTTTCTCTTTATTGCTTGGAAAAAAGTAAAGCATTTATCTGTGGCTTTAGAGATGAATCTGCTCAAAGCTGTGATCATTCATTTGAACCACTGGATCTCCTTTGCCGTACTTGGGGACTTTATTTCCAAATGGCTCGAACTTTATTTGGCTTGGCTTCTATCCCTCTCTAGTAAACCATGAAGCTCAAACATCATCCACGTAGACTTTCATATCACAAAAATTTTGTTCTCTTTTAATATCACAACAATTTCCCTCAAACCGGCCACGTAGCCCTCCACCTTTATGAACTTGGCTATCACATTATCCACGTAGACTTTTATATTCCTGCCGATCAGGTTTTTAAAGAGCTTGTTCACTAGTCTCTAATAGGTAGCTCTAATATTCTTTAACCCAAATGACATCACTTGATAGTAATAGGTCCCTTGGTGGGTGATAAACGATGTTTTTTTCAGGTCGGGGGGAAACATCAAAATATGATTATAACCAAAGAAGGCATCCATGAAGCTTAGCAGCTTGTGCCCAGCTGTAGTATCCACAAGCTAGTCGACCTTTGGGAGGGGAAAACTATCCTTTAGATATGCCTTATTTAGATTGGTGAAGTCTACGCACACCCTCCACTTCTCAATAGCCTTTTTCACCATTACCATATTGGTTAACCAATCAGGGTAATGGACTTCTCTAATAAAACCTATTGCCGAAAGTTTCTCCACCTCTGTTGCTACAGTCTCATTTTGTTCTTGATTAAACATTTTCCTTTTCTACTTAATCGGTCCGGACATGAGGTTGATGGTTAGCCTATAGGAAGCCAATTCTGGATCGATTCCAAGCATGTGTTTATGGGACTAAGTGAAGACATCTGAAAATTCACGAACCAGCTGGGTCAAACTCTCCTGACCCCTTGCTCTAACTAGGTTCCCATCGAACCGCTTTCTCAGGTTCCTCAGTTCTGACCTGTACATCCTGTAATTCCTCCGTTGGCTTTAGGGATTTGTCGACTTCTTCTCTTAGGTCGATAGTAGAAATACATAATGCCATCCTTGATAATATTGTGTAACAACCCCTGGCTACCTTCTGATCCCTTGACACTACTCTGATTCTCTCCCTTGTCGGTAATTTTATCTTTAAATAATGAATAGACAGTTCATCATTTATATGTACCATGAATGGTCGTCCGAAGAGATCTTATATAAAAGGGCTGATTAACTACCACGAATTTGGTCATTATAGTTTTCTCGTAGCGTTTCTCTCCTATGATGAAGGGTAGAGCCACTACTCCAATCGGTATTACACAGTTGTCTTCGAACCCCTACAATAGTGTTTGAGTTCCTTTTATTTGCAGGTTCTTGATTTTTAGCTCATCTAGGGTTTCTTTAAAGATTATATCGACTGAGCTACCCAGATTGACAAATACCCTATTTATCTTTTCACCTACTACTAGCACTTCTATCACAAGTGCGTCATCGTGAGGGTAACTAACTCCCTATGCGTCATCCTTTGTGAACATGATCGACACCTCCTACCATAACTTGGGTTTCTTGGCCAGAGGCGCGTTGCAGATAACTTGATGTGCTACCATTAAGTACATGGATTAATTTTTCTGATACTTATTCGATTTTCTACCATGTGGGTCCATAAAAAATAATCGTGATAAGGTTAGAATTCTATCTGATAGACTGGTCAGTGGACGTGAGCTGTTGGTTAGCCCGAAACTCTTTCAGGTACCCATTCCTTATCAAAGCATCTACTTGCTTCCTCAACTCGGAGCATTCCCCTGTGATATGTCTTGGCCCCTTATGCATATCGCACCACTTCTTCGGATCTGCTCGCCACTTTACCCCATTCATTTTGAAAATTATGTGTAACAGACCCTAATTCCGAATTGCTTCGTAGATATCTTCAAGTGGTATAACTAGAGGAAGAAAATTTTCAACACGAACCACAATTCTCTCTCCAACCGAGTGTTCACAGTTCCTCGAGCTTTGAGGTTTCCCAGGCGGGTCGCTAGGGCAAAATCTATTGGGCCTATCTCTCTAATTTTTGGGCCCATTATTCGACATATTATTCCTCTGATTGTTTGGTGTATTGCCCCAATTTGTAAAATTTCTCATATGCGAAAGACAGTATTCATCTTTCGGCCTCCGATATTTCTACAGAGGGGGTGAGGGTACTTCATTTCCCCTATATCTATTATCTTCTCTGGTCCTAACATACCCCCTAGGTGGCTCGGCAAAGGATCTCTTGGCCTCTTCGCTTTCTTCTATTGATACATATTTCAGTGCCTTGTTATATGCTGTCGCATAATTTACAATGCTGTTCTCCACCAAGTAGTACCAGAATCTATTTAGCCTCAACCCTGACTTGAGGGCATCCAGAGCGATGGGCTAGTCGAAAGCACTCAAGGCTATTACCTTATTGTGAAATCTCTGGATGAAATTCCTGAGGCTCTCACCTTTACCTTGTCTAACCTGCTTTAGTTGCTCTAGGTCTTTGGTTATCTCGCACGAACCTTGAAAGTATCGTGAGAACTTCACAGTCAGCTCGTGTTAAGATTGATACTGCACTGCTTTAAGCCTCTATACTAGAGTAAGGCAAGCTCTTCTAAATTTATATGGAAAAGTCTGCACATCTGGTCCTATCTCAGCCCTGCAATTGATAGCAAGTCAGTAATCTAATCAATATAGTGATTGTGGTCAGTTACTCCCTTATAAGTGGGTAGATTTAAGAGTCGGAACCCGCTCAGGAGCTCTGCGTCTCTCAACCCATCTATCAGCAGTGATCTTTTCTCCCTTTCTATCTTCTTCATAGGAGGCTGATCTTTCCTCTCATTTTTCTCCAAAAGGTTATCCAACTTCCCCTCCAAATCGCGGACCTTGCACTCTAGGTCCAATTTGCCCTGTTGAGGCTACCGTTGTTCAGTAAACAACTTTTTTCTCACCACCAGCTCAAAATCTCTAGTTTGCATCTCCTCTCTCGAGAAGTGCTTGACTTGTTCTGGTTACTCCAGCCAAATCATTCAAGGTCCTCGACCCGTCCCTCCGATCTGTCTGTTCTCAAATCTCCACCTGAGATTCCCTTCCACCGCCGTTTCCCACATCTCTTCTTTTGCTTCTAATCAACTCAGCCATGAACTGTCTTAGTTCTTCTCTTTCTTCCCTCAGGATTCTAAGCTCTACCTGGATTTCGGGTGGAACCGAGCTTCTTATTTGATGAAGAGGCCTATTTTTGTGGCCTACATTCTTATTTGGGTATGGGCCTCGCTCTCCGATTACGAGATTTCTACTGGTAGATGACTGCTCTGCCATAGCCAGCTATCGTCTTCTTGGACAAAACTTTTTATTTGTTTCCCACAGGCAACGTAAAAAACTGTTGAAAAAAAAAATGGTCCTCCGAGTCAATGAGTTTTGAATTTGTTTGTTAGCAAAAATCAACACTTGGACCTCATCCTAGTTGGGCTTATTTGTGGGAGCCTAGGTCTTCGAAAGCTACGATAGCACTTGTAAATCACAAGTAAGACTTATCGTGATAGTCTCGCCGGGGTAGGTTCTGGAGAAGACTCTTCGATGCTTAAGTTAGAATGGGTTTTTGTAATGGGAGTTTAGTAAGAAAGAAATTAAAAATGTATTCAGAATGAAAAGAAGGAAACTTTTTTTTTCTTTTATGTTAATTTTTCTGCTATTTGGGCTTTTTGTGCTTTTTTCTCCCTTTTATAGTGCTGATCTTCGAAGGACTTTCTAGGCATTCTCTTTCTGCTGTGTCCCTGTCACATGCCAAATATCATTCTACAGATCGTCTTCTAACATACTTCTGACTCTGTTCCTACTGTGATTTTGTCACATGCCAAATATTCTTCTGCAGATCTTCCTTTGACATACTTTTAACTCTGTCTCTACGGTACTTCTATCAAGCGTCAGGTATCTTTCTGATATTCGTTTGAGCATATTCTTGGCATATTTCTTATGCCCATCTTTACCGATAGATTTTGTTAAGTGTGAGGCTAAGCTTGATCCATCTAGAGCCGATCTCTAGTTAGTCTCTTTCTGTTCGGCTCGGTAATGGTCTGGGGCTGTCCCAAAGAGTTGGTCTTCTGGTGACTTCACTAGCTTTACCTAATCGACCCATCCTCATGAAACTGACCTAGTTTTCCTTTTGATCTGCTGGTGCTGGGATGGACCGATCTGGTTAGCGTGTAAATGGTGGTCTTTATCGTATCATGATCAATTCTGTCAAATAGATACTTCAAGTTGTTGATCAGATTCTTTGAATCTGAGCATGTTCTACATTATCTAATCTTGCAAGAACCTAGTCTAATGACTGTCGCCATGAATTTGTTCTTTAAAGTGGGTTATTTTGTAAAAAATAATAAACTTTGAAAAAGGTTATCTCAAAAAAATATTTGACTGAGTATTTAAAGATTGACTTTTTTTAAACTTGAGAGATTTGAACTTCAAGATAATTTTTTTCAAAGAAAGAAACGTAATTAATATAAAAAAAACTTAAGCGTCAGAAAATATTTTGTAAACACACAAATAGAAGTATTTTAAAGTTGGAAGCCACAATTCGAGAACAAACGAAACTTTTCATCCTGGAAATTATGACAGTTAAATTCAGTACCCAAAACTCCTTTCACCGCGTGGACAAAGTTAACAACAACAAAAGAAAATAAATTCAAAAGTTTTTACTTTTATTTTTATTTCTTACTATCAAGTGTCAACTCCGTCATTAGAAATTTTGATTATGTATCGAAATATATAACGTGCGGATTTCTATCACTAAAAAGTTGTATGTCATTCATCTTTCAATTCCTTGGCTTACAAATGATTGACGCAATCACTGACTTTAGCATCTGCGAAACCTTTGAAAACAAACGAACAAACTTTATATATATTAAATAATAAATAAGACCTACCAGCATTAAACGAGATGGTGGGAAATAGAAGACAAAGTAAATTAGCCAACTTGGGGGTCAATTCATAAAAGGTTATGAAAGATCCATTTTCCTGCTTTTGGGAATTGCCAATTTGACCTTGAGCTAGTCATTCCTAAATCCCGTTTAAATTTGTCGACTTAAACGTGACCAAATCCAAAACCTAATCATATCTGATATCACAAAGACAAAATCTTTTAGGTAAAGCATACGAAATTTGAACTAAACAAATCATGCTTTTTTTTAATCAACAAAATCCTGCCACGTACGTTTCTGAAACTTTCCCAAATCTGTTTCCACGGGATTCCGATGATTAATTTAATTGAGCTGATTTTTCAGTCGGCTGGAAAAAGAAGATAACTAAAATACATAAATTTCTCCATATTGTCATCCGCTTTTACAAGATTTAGGTCCTGGATAAGCTAAAGAAATAGAGCCGCCAGCCCACCACGTTTAACGGACTGACATAATTTTTTTTTCCCTCTAAAATACCTTTCACGTCCACCCATCAAAAGGAAGAGGTGTGATTAGCCAAAAGTTAACTCCATTTACAATGATGATTATTTTTAAGATAGGCCTAATCCATAATAACATTACTTACTCATCATCCAATATCATACTTCTCCTTCTCTTACACGAATGAAATAGTAGTTTAATATTTTATAATTAAATAATTATGATTCTCTTCTAATTTAATCACATTTGATCTTTAAAGTATCTAATTTTGATATGTGTATCCTATTACTCATGTGTGATAAAAATATATTTTATAAATTTGTTTCCCCTAAATTTAGATTTGCAAAACTCAAAAGTTTTAGTTTATAAGATCTAAAGACTTTGATCGATAAGGCCCAAATGATCTTAGTCTATAAGACTTAAGAAGAATATTGGCCCAAAAAAATATCCTTAAATTATAAGTATTTTCTTCGATTTAGTCAGAATATTGGTCATAACTTAATTATTCTATTCACTCAAACTTTAAAAGAGACTTACACTCTTATCGAGTTGGTTAGAACATTGATTATAATTTGACTACTCTGTTCGATCAAATTAACAATATTGGTCGTAATCCAACTACTCAGTTCGGTCAGACTTACAATAAAAGAACAAAATGTGCTCTTATTAAGCACATGTCAAAAATTGTCCATCTCGAAAGTTTAAAAAAATCTTAAAGGGACTTAACTTATGAGAGTCATAGATAAAATCAACTTTATTATGTAAAAATTCTTAAAATCACAATACAATTCTTATTAGGGAAAGTAAGGTTCAATGTAATTTTTTAAAAAAAAAACTTTGATAATATAATCTTAAAAATGAATGTCTATGAGACTTTCAAATCTAAAAATATTTTCAATACTATAGGTTAAACTTACATCCTACCATATAATAAGAGAAAAAATCACCACAAAGGATGTATCCATATTGATTTTCTTCTTCAATGAATATAAATTTTTCTTTTAAAAATAAAATAAAATAAATTATAAGATAAAATATTAGTATAGGAGAAAATTCTACTCTAAAATGAAAATTCTTTTTTAGTTTAAAAGAAAAGAATATAGATTTCAAACAAGCTGCCCTTTTCAGAAGCTGCTAATGAATTTCTGCATGTCGTTGGAAATTTAATTTTTGAAAACTCTTACTAGTCAAGATGCATGCTAATTAATATAAATGGGATTAACACAGTGCCCATCCTATCAAATTCACTTGATATCAAATGATTTTTAAATTATAAAAAATTTCTAATTTTAATGGCGAATGATAAAGAAAATATTGGGTGCTTTTTCTGTGATGCTTTCCCTCGACTAGACTCATTCCATGTGAAATGAAGAATTAAAAAATTTATGGTTTATATTTTTTTTTTAAAGGGTAAAAATTTATGGTATTTGTAATATAATGCTTCCTCTTGATTATATTCATTCCATCTAAAATTGTTGAAGTGAAAGTATACAAAAAAAATAATATAATTCGAATAATATAGTGTAGAATAAGTAATTAAAGAATTAAAAAAGATAAAAGTAGAAGAAGAATACACAAAAATTACATAATTCGGTAACTTGTTTACGTCCATGATGCATCAATATCACTCACTCTATTATTAAATCATAAGGCACTCACACAGTATACTTTTTACAAGAAAAACTCATAAAGAAACACTCTCTCTTGTAACTTAGGAATTTTCTTTCACTAAAAATCATAAAGTATATTTAAACCACAAAGATTTCCTAAGCTATCACTAAAATTTGTATCTTCTCACTAAGATATGTTTACACTCTAATAAAGAGTATTTATATAGGTTTTAGGATATCTTAGGTTTATTTTAAATGTGTGGGAGTCGTATTAGTGAGTTTTGAAGTAAGTAGGAGACGAAACAAGTCGAAACAAAATGAGAAAGCTATCATCGCGCTGGGCGCCGCGATGCTAGTCACCTGGTGCCACGGCACTCAGGTTATGTTTTGGGTGTTGCGGCACCCACACCTAGGCACCACCTCTTTGTCTTTCGCCTCTTTTCGCATCCGTCTTTAATTCTTACGTACCCTACGCACTTAGTTTGTTCTCTAAATTATATCCCAATAATTTTCAATTAATAGTTTTATAAAAATAAAAATTTATAAAATTAATTAGAAGAATAACATTAACGTCAATTGTAATTGTATCGGTCGCTACTTATAAATCAATCACGTCTCTTTACTTTAATTTTTTATATCTGTCACAATTTTATTAACACAATACAAGTAATGAAAAGAATTTTGATTGGTTTTAGAGTAGCGATCGACACAATCACCACCACCGATAGTAACACTCTTTTTTAGTATAAATTCATGGTTGTGGACACGTTGATTTTTCCTTTTCATCGAAAAAAAATTAATATTTTAATTGTTAGCTAAAACGAACCAAAATGGGGAGTTGAGAGTTTGCCAAGTATAGCCTAAACAAAATATCAAAAATTAAGCTCTCATTTTCAACTGTTAGTCTGGAAATGTAAATGCGGGGAATACATTGATGCCATTCGTGGTCTAATATTATTCTAAACCAAGCTCACTTTTTCACACTCAATCTTCAACCATACCTCCACTGTTACCCCTTCCTCCTTTGCTTATATATTAGACACGAACCCTATCATCTCCATTGCCATTAAAGAAAAAAGATCAATCACCATTAACAGAGAATTTCTCTCTTAAAGAATCAAAAGGATATGAGTCTCCTTCGTCATGTTGTAGAAGACTTAGGCAATGTCGTACAATTATATAGTGACGGCACCATTTTTAGGTCAAAACATATACACTCTCATATATCGTTGATCTCCGATGATTCTGCTGTTTACAAAGATTGTAACTATGACAAAAACCATAATCTTCAACTGCGTTTATATAAGCCCAAGTCTCAAACATCGTCTTCAAAACTACCCATCGTCGTCTTTATTCATGGTGGAGGCTTCTGCGTAGGTTCATGTACGTGGCCGAGTTCACACAACTGTTGCCTGAAGTTGGCTTCTCGCCTGGACGCTCTAGTCGTCGCCCCTGACTATAGACTTGCTCCGGAACACCGACTCCCGGCAGCAATAGAAGATGTTTTCACCGCTATAAAATGGATACAAGCACAAGCCATGAGTGAAACTGCCGATGAATGGTTCAATGCGGCCGAATTCGGTAAAGTTTTTATTCTTGGTGATTCATCGGGAGGAAACCTGGCACACCATTTGTCTGTTCAGCTCGGCGGAAGTGGCGGTTCCCCCGAGTTGGCGCCGATTAGAGTTCGGGGGTACGTGCTGTTGGCTCCATTTTTTGGTGGCGAGGCGAGGACAAGTTCGGAGCTAGGCCCGAGTGAAAAACTATTGAATCTGGAAATTCTCGATAGGTAAATATTTCATAATTAATTTAATTGATTCGATTTCCCTTTTTTTTTTCTTTGATCTTCCAGTAATATTATTAGTAAGCCTTTCAGGTAAAGTTTGCTTTCTTTCAACTTTGAGATTTCGATATATCAAGAGCTATGAATTCTTTTTTCACTCCTTACATCTATATAGTTCGATATTGCTTTTAAAATAATAAAAGGGTTGAAATCAGAAAAAAATTAATAATTTAAGAAGCTATTTGTTCCTTTGAAAATTGTGTTATAAAAAATGGTCCAAAATAACAAATTAGAGCCTTTTAACTTTGTTTTACCAAAACATGTTTTTAAGTTGCACTAACTTGAATGATTCAGTAGTAAAAAACTTACAATACATTTTTTTTATTGAAATGAGATTTTAAATTCTTTTTTTCTAAAAAACACGATTTTAATAAAAAAAAACTAAGAATAAGAAGCAGGTACATCTGCCTCTACAAAATGAAGAAAGGAAGGAAGAACCCCCTCTAGCCATATATACTCCGACGTATATATTTTGTAAGAACAAGTTTAGCAAGATAGTGAGCCGCCGGACCTTTTAATATGCACGGCCATCTTTATGCATATGAAAATATATATTTTTCAGTTTTCACATTTTATTTAAGAAAATATTTGAAAATAACATTTTAATATTGTTTATACTTTACTTTTCTAAAACATGTTTTAGATTTTACAAGTTACAATTTCTAGAAAAAAAAAGAATAAAACAAACTTATTAGGGAGTTTTCGAGAATCAAGCGAAATTATTAGTTTCACAAAAAAGAATAGAAGTTGTAACTTTTCATTCGTACATGCACAAAAGTGGTGGTTCCACTTTGTATGTGACCTCACTCTCATGATAATTGAAAATGCCATTTCATATATGATCCCACTAAAATAAATCATCACCAACTTCATAATGATAAGTTACTTTTTTGTACATTATTCCTAGAATTAACCTTGAATTTAATTTGCATCTAAACCTTTTTTTTTATAGGGTGCTAGTTATACAGAATTTCTTGTAATACTAATTTAGGAGATCCGATCAAATAATTTTAGACATATACATGAATGAAATTTTTTAATATATATGAAAATCATAAAAAATATAATATTATATTCACTACATAAATGCTTTTACATTTATATCATTTCAATTTTTAATATTCTCAAATCATAGAATAGTAATAAAGTTTATTCTCATGTCCCTAGTTCTTATTTATATTTATTCTCATGTCATTATGTCTAACTTATATCATTTGAAACTTTAGTACTTGTAAAATATTCAAGTGCCAAATTAATGGATAATAGATAGATAGTGGAATTAAGATATTACTCATGAGTTTGTAATGAATTTGTAATTAAACAAAGTCCCAAATTGTTAGTTTACAAACAACAACTAATATTGACATATAATTCATATTTTTTTTTAAATACACATACACACATATATATAATATATTTGTATAAATGTGTATTTAAAACACCTTGATCATAAAACGATTGTTCAAAACGACAGAGAGAAAAAAGAATTGAAGTCCTTTTTATTCTGATAATTTTGGCGTGTGTTATATCAAAACATATAGCGTGCGGGTTGCTATCAATAAAAAGTTGTATGTCATCTTTCCCAAAAAAAAAATGTTTTCATTACCTAACTGTGACTGGGGTCACTAATAATTGTAGCAATTTGTCCTCGTTTGTAAGCACAATATAAATCAACACTCAATTTACATGAGCTAGAAAGTTGGAAGGAAGAGGACAAGTAAATTAGCCAATTACTTGGAAGTCTCAAGATCATTTTTGGAAAGTTCATGAGAGGGCCATTTCTCTACTTTTTATAATTTGCAATTTGACCATGAAATGATCACCCTTATATCCTGTTTAGCTTATTCAAATCAAATCGACCAAATCCAGAAATTAATTGTAATAACAAAGGCCAAAAGTTATAGAATTATTTAATTGTAGGTCGATATATAGCTTATTGAATTAAATATCCACATGGCTTTTCCTGAATCATTCTCTTTCTTCATAAAGAAGCGTTGTGATAACCCAAAAGTTACTTCATTGATATTTATGATTATTTTTAAGATAGTGCCTAATCCATAATCATATGACTACTCATCAACCAGATTCAACAAGATAATGCTTTATTCAATCTCATTTTTCCCTTGTGCTATACCGAAAACAAAATAGTCCCATAGGAGGAAATCAACACACCAGTATGAGTTATCCGATAAAATAAATTGTTAATTAGATTTTAAAAAAAAATTAAGTTATAAATTTTGTACTTTAATTGATGTTTCACTAATAATTTTGTATTTCACTTTTATAGATTTTAATATTATTGTATCCGACACTTCATTTTAATTTTAATGTTGGGTAGAATTTCGTCTCAATACTCATTATGTTATCTCGAAAGATCTCTATATCATGATAATATATAGTTCTGTTATTTCTCATGGGCATTCCTTTTTTTTCTTTTTTTATTCTTAAATATGTCGAGGGAGATTTTTTGCAATTAAATTAATTACTCGCTTGCTTTAACGCGGGGCAGATTTTGGAGGTTAGCATTGCCAATTGGAGAAGATAGAGACCATCCATATGCAAATCCTTTTGGCCCCGAGAGCCCGAGCCTTGAAGCAGTGAACCTTGGTCCGATGTTGGTGGCTGCTGGACAAAAGGAGTTGTTGAAAGATAGGGCTAAAGATTATGAAAGAAGATTAAAAGCATCGGGAAAGAAGATCGATTACGAGGAGTTTGAAGGAGAAGAACATGGATTTTTCACCGACGATCCATCCTCAGATGCAGCAAAAAGATTTTTGCAAGTTGTTGCGAAATTTATCTCTGAAAACTCTATCTAGTCAAGAAAAATTTTCGTTACTTGTATTAATTAGCTACTTAGAGTTGCATGTACTAGTTTTTCCGTTTTTCTTATTTAAAGTTGATTCGGCAAAAATTTTGAAACTTTTAACAATTTTCTTTTTAAAAGGCTATTAGTTATTAGAGTAATTTATGCTTCTTATAACAAATTGATGCAAGTTGTATCAGGTTCGACAGTCTTCCTAGACGTGGTATAAATACTGTACTTGGTGTTGTATTGTGTCTTGTGAGTTCAATTAATAAAAGAAACAATATATTTTCCAGCTGCTCTGCTTTCTTTCTTTCTTTTTTTTTTTTTTTTGCTTTTCCCAACAAGCAAATAACATAATGTCCTTTTCTTTTATGGTATCAAAGCTATTCATGGCAAATGCCAGTTCGTCAAACTTGTCTATGGCTACTTTGGGTGCTAGTATTGTGTTGAATACATCTTATAACTTTTCTTCAACTTGATCGATCTGATTATGTAGCACGGAAATCTCAAGTTTTGATAACAATTAAAGGAAACATACTTGAAGAATTAATGGAGTAAAACAATGTCCAAATCAATTTCTTAGAACCATTAGTGCAAATCAAACTATCACAACATTTGAGAATCTTAAGTATGATTAGTTGATGTGACAAGATCAACTGCTTCCATTAGAGCATTCTGAGTCTCTACAGTAAGTATTCCCATGAATTCCAACTTTCAGTTAAAAAACAATTTAGTTCTCAATCAAAAGCTAGATCTATTCAATTGAAAGTTTAGTCATCACTTTTAAGGAAAGGATTAATGTCATGTAAGATTATTTTTTTAAAAATTAAAATTTTCGTTGATGAACCATCTACTGCTAATTGTGTTATATTTAAAGATGATTTTACTGCTCATTTGATATCTTGAGTTGGAAAAATAAACTTGATTTTGGTTAAAAATCAATTGGATTCATTACTCTGAGCCCATATTTAACTCATGTCCAAATTATAGTTTTTAAAATTAACATTATTTAGAATAATCTTTTATTTTGTATGTCAAAATATCTAATTAAATAAAATTGGTTTTACATAGTAGTCATTTGATAAAAGATGTAATTTATGAGTTAGTTTAAAATTAGAGTTTAGAACTCTTCCTCTACTACTATCTAAATGGGTGAGTTCTTGCATTTTGTATCAAGTCAAAAATTTGAAAATTCAATAAAAGTTATTTTCTACAAATCTTCTTTTATCTTTCAATTCCTTTTCTTCTTAAAATCTTTTAAAAACAAAATTTCTCTTCCAACAAAGTGGTATCAGTGTTAAAAGATTCTCATTTGAATAAAAATGACAAGTGGGATGGTTCTTTTTTAAATTTCTACACTTAACAAGTTTAATTATAAAAATTGGAGCATTAAGATAAATGTATTGTTGGGTTCTCAATATGTTTGAGGGATTGTAGAGAAAGGATTTGGTGTCTATTATATTAATTCTAATATTTATCATATTATCATGTCATGTGAATGAGATTTCCCGTCACTCAATAGTTAGTTGCCCTTTTTATGATTGGAATGAGTAAGACAGATTTAATATAAAGTTTATATCAATCATCATCACGAACAACTTTAAAATATTTTACCACAACATCTAATTACACAAGTTGGGTATTGGCGGTGTCTAATTTAGCTATTTAATTATTTCGAATATATATAGATTAAAAAAATGAATATATTTTTTTAGTATTTAATTAAAACTTTTAAGAACCGCGCCTAATTATTATTCCACAACATTGTTGAATCATTCTCAAGGCAAACCCTAGTTCGCCTAACTATATTTATTCAGCCAAAAAAAAAAACCTCTTTTATATTTCTCGAACCCAGAGAACCAGCAGTTAACACATCTGAAACCCTACTTTATTTTTATCTAATCCAGATAACACTAGAACAAGAACACTCCTGTTGCGATGGCGTCTTCGGCCATACCACAACAGGCTCATCACGATCCAGCTCAGCCACATTTTGATGTCAAACTTTTTAACCGCTGGAGTTTTGAGGATGTTGCTGTATATTCTTGCCTCGTGCATTTTTCTTTGATATTGTAATATTTTTGTATCTAATACGTAGAGAACTTTGTTTGTAATATGATTGTAGACATGTTTTAATTACTCTGATTTTTCAGATTTGTTATTATCATTGTTTTCTTTATTTGAGGTTTACTCATGGCTACATATTACAATTGGGTATTTTATTATTTTGTCTTGCAATTATTTATTCCGGATTTATCAACTCTGAGCGATGTTGACAGAGATTCTTGTTACCTTTCTTTTTTTTTTTTGGGGGGGGGGGGCGGTGGTGGGGGTGTTTGTACAATTGTTTGTGAAATTATTAAAACTTATAGTCGAGGGTATGAAATAATCTAATTATATGATTGGAGTTTTGATTATGTAATGTTCCTGCAAGATTTTGAGGAAATATTCTAATTAACTTATCCGGATTGACATAAAAGATCTTGACATTCTCAATTATTATTTTGGACTTAAAGTATTGTCTATTCTAATGGATATTATCTCTCACAAGTTAAATATGTATCAATTCTACTTGCTAAAGTTGGCATCACAGATAGTAAGAATATATATTTCACCTGCAGGATATAGAAGGAGAGATTTCCATATTGACCCTTTTCTTTTATCTCTTTGACAAATATAGTAAAGTGAACCAATGTTTATAGCAACCTTTAATCTGGAACAATTATGACTAGTTGAAGATATATTCAGAAATTATATTGTTAGGATGCAATGGTGTGAATGACTGGTTTGAAGATTAATGAATGGATTAATGGAATTTTCTTTCTCCTGATATGCTATGGCAAAGACTATCATTGGTGCTCCTTAAAATATTACCAATGTTCTATCTGTGTTCAAAAGTTTTTGTACCCACTCTTTAATTAGGCAATTAATTGTTACTTGATATTGACCTTTTTCTCAATCATATAGATCGGTGACATTTCCTTGAATGATTACACTGGAGTCCAAGCAGCCAAGAATGCAACCTATGTACCTCACACAGCTGGGAGGTACGCAGTCAAGCGTTTCAGGAAAGCACAGTGCCCGATTGTGGAGAGGCTTACAAACTCACTCATGATGCATGGCAGAAACAATGGCAAGAAATTGATGGCTGTTAGGATTGTGAAGCACGCAATGGAAATCATTCACCTTCTGATTGATCAGAACCCAATTCAAGTAGTTGTTGATGCTGTAATCAATAGGTATGGAAGTGCATTTTCAATACGAATTATTATCCTCCCTCCTGATCTAACGAAATGGTTCATACTTGTATTGAATTATATACCTTGGTTGTTCTTTTGATTCTATAGTGGACCTCGTGAAGATGCCAGTCGAATTGGTTCTGCTGGTGTTGTCAGGAGTCAGGCTGTTGATATTTCTCCATTGTGCCTGGTGAATCAAGCCATTTATCTCCTCACTACCGGTGCTCGTGAATAGGCATTCAGAAACATTAAGACAATTGCTGAATGTTTGGCTGATGAGCTCATCAATGCTGCAAAGGGTTCGTCTAACAGGTAATATTCAGAGCCTATATCATTCTACTGTTTCCTAGAATTGTTTTGTTTCATATATACTTTGTTTGTTTCTCTACATTTTTTTTTCTTCCACTTTCATTCTTCATTGTCATATGTAAATTGATTCTATGCCCTTGGATTTTCAGCTATGGAAGAAGGATGAGATCGAGAGAGTTGCCAAGGCCAACCGTTGAATATTTCAAAGAGATGCAGAAGAGAAAAGTTTTTTTTTTTCTTGAATTTGATCAGTACTTCATGACAATTGTGTTTTTGCTCTTAAATATCTTATGAATGGTTTGTAGGGTTTATAGCATATTATAGTTAGTAATTAATTTACGGGCAACTCTTCCTGTTTCCCTCATTTTGAATTCCAAATAAGTTTCAAATTGAGTGATGAGAAGATCATGTTATAATAAAATGTGCATGAAAATAAATAACGTCCAATGTTTATTTGATGCCCTAAAATAACTTTGATTTCATTTCTTGTCTTTCTCTTTTCTAAATGCACTATTATAACTTAATTTGATGATTGTAAGTGAAAGAGGCTATTTTGTAAAGACTGTGCTACAAAAGAATTAAAATGCTATCTTTTAGTTATTTTGGTTTTTCGGGTATGGACATCAGGAAATTTCTGCTGTGATGTATATAACATTAGGATTTAGCAAGTTGAGAATGCCGTTATTAAAGATCAAGCAATGCCAGAATCAATTTAAGAATACACATTGATGTTCAAACATCCGAAGAAAAAACTTTGAGCTAAAATCCAATCCTTTATTTAAGGAATTTGAAGTGTTAGTGCCAAGTTAGGAGATGATGTGGATAGCAGGTTCAAGGAATTTGAAGTGGCAACAGGTTGTTAGAGGCAGTTAAAGTTTGTTAAACAAATTGTTTAAAGTTTGTTGCGTTGTTATTTATGTTCCCGCCAAATGCAACAACAACAATAAATTCAATTTTCCGACACCAATCAAGCTCGATTACAAAAACCTCTTGCATTAGAAGTCTCAGATTATGGATTTAGCAAGAGGAAATAATCTAGAGGATCTTCTTGTCGGAGTAAGAGCTTGTCCAAGTTGATTTATGGCCCAATCAATTAGTGATGCAACTGCTCAGCCTATTAATGAGTTGAATTTTTTATTTATTGAATAAAATTGTTCTAAGTTCTGTAATTCATTGTAAAACTTCAATTGAGACGTGGAATCATTTAAAAAAAATATTTAACACTCAATCAGATTCTGAATAGCTCACTTAACAGCACAATTGCAAACAATAAAGAAATGTTCTGTTAAGATGAATGAATATTACGTGAAGATCAAAAGCAGTGGTAATAATTTGGCAATAACTAGAAAGCCAAATCTTAATCATGACTTGATTAAACTATGATCCAATATCTATACTAGTGTCATTTAGGTAAGATGATCTTAATTTAGTTGAAATGTATATTACTTTACTTAGTCATGAAAGTAGATTGAAGTTATCAAAGGAATAAGGTAGAGCTAATATGATTGTTAATATTGCTCAGTCATATTTGAAGAAGGATGAAAAATGGAAAGGTCTTGATAACATAGGAGATTATGGAAGCTACGATGACAAAAGGAGGATATGGCTATAACAATGGTGGAATAATCAGGGAACTTACAAAGGAAAAGGTAAAGGAAAGCAAGGGTTTGGAGATTAGTATAAGAACAACTCTAAGATTGTGTGGCATAAATGATACAAAGTTAGTTATGGAGCACACAAATGTTGGAATAGGTTTAATGAAGATTTTAAGCCACTTATACAAAAAAATAATCAACAAGTTTCTGTTTATGTTGCTGCTCCAACACTTGGATAAGGAGCTAAGAAACATCATGACTGGTATAAGAACAGTGGTGCAAAATGCCATGTCACAAGCAACATCAATATTATGGCTAGAAGTGAACCATACCTTCCATGTACCTCAAAAGACCAATAACTTGATAATCATTTTTAAATTGAATTTTGATTTAAATCTAAATTATGGTTGAGTTTGTTGGTGTCGATTAAAATCGGGTGTATACATGTGATATTTATATCCATTATACATATATACGCATCACTTACAATATATATGCAATCTATGCCTCTTATACGTAAACATGTGCAGTGAAAGTTAAAAATCTAATTTTTTAAACAACGAATACAATAAATTTTATATTTCATTACATTAATAAAATTAAACAGATATTAATCGTATTAATATTAAAATTGAGAATAATCACCTCAAAAGTCTTTGAAATGGTATAAACTAAAGTACTGTTTAAAATGAACCCGTTGACAATTTTAAGACTCAATAAGATGGGCTTGAGTCGCTAGAATAACAACTTTAAATTTTTCAACAAAAGTTTAACTCTTAAACTCTGAAATTAACTCTTAATCTCCAGTTTAATATTTAAATTATATCCTAAATTAAACTTTTTAACTTAAAAATTTTGTTTCAATGGAAAGAATTATTTTTCTCACTATGTTTAACACTTTAAATAATAAAACAACTCTTTGATAATTTCAATGGTGGGATGGTAATTTTGGTGACGAGAATGAATAGTTTCCAATAATTGAAACTCAAGAGAAAGAACATATTTTGCTCTTATTTCCTTAACCATTTGAACCGACCTCCCTTATTCTCCAATTTAAACAAAATGAATTCATCACTCTTTTGCTTAATAGCCGGCCACTATGTACCGATTAGCCAAATAAAATATATTATTTGATAACAAAATATCTCATTCTAGCTAACCATTAAGGAATGAATATTATAAGCAAAAATAACAAAAACTTTTGGTTCAAATACTAGGTGAATGGCAGCCACTTGTAACAATTACTAAATAAATAAATGGTTTTTGATGTTATGATTTTATTTAACAATTAAATAAACTAAAGCTAAGCTTTTCTTATAAATCACTTTAATTATTTGGTCATAAATTAACTTAAAATAGGTTTTACATAATCCTATACTTTAATCGAAAGTCCATTATACGTCACGTGTCAATATTTAATTGATCAAAAAATTATCAATTAATTAACGTACTTAACACTTAAGTCTTTACGCATGCGCATCCTGAAAGTTTTTGAAATAAATATTTAATTTTACTAAAAATTACTAGATTAAATAATTTAATTTGGTATGCTAGCCCAGTGCACAATGAGTATACTTTATATTGTGGGACTCTTTAAGTTCACATTCGATTTGTCAAATAAAACTATTCTATGAGTTCGTGATCAATACCCTATGCACATGTCATGGATATTACAAATCAGCATGTTAGACCATACAAGCAAAGATCATAGCGCATACGTATAATCCTTTCATCACCTATATCTTAGAAGAGCGAAAATATAGATCAACACAGTCAAATCCTCATATGCTCATCCGTGAACATATCTTTAAATTTGTATTTCAAAAAATAATATCCATAAACTCCTTTGCGATATTGTTTAACTCTACGAAAAACTATTTTTCTGAGGTTATTGTTTTTGGCCAAAAGACTTCTTAAAATACAATTCTTAGAGCATCAGGATATATAACTCCTTTATGAGAGCTGACGAATGTCATATCTACGTACACCAAACTCTATGAGCATCGGACCATACCCAGCAATACGTAGCGATCAGACCATGAAAGGTCTCTAACATCCGTGGAACTAAAGTATGGTGGATCACTTACAAGCCCATCGTAGCATCTAGGTTAAAGGACCATAAATACTACTTAACTCGAGAGGACTCATCATTGATGGCTTCATAGGATGTCTACTAGCATTTTTGTGAGTCTGTTTAATATCCAATACTGATTGATACCTATATTCCTATACGAGCTCTAAGCCCGTGGTTAGCTAAGAATTGTTGGGATTTGTGCCCATGTGTCATCCTAATTTTATATGAATATTATATTTTCATACTTTATGTAATAAATAAATATTTTGTTAAGTCTTTAATTATTTTTTATTAAGTAAGATGCTTGTAACATTTCAAACATTATATTAATCTGAAGGAGTTCAGATCAAGTCTAAAGAGTTAGAACCTTATCTGAAATGGAACAAACACCTGAAAATATATTAACAATGATATAGTTCCTGATCTATTTCCACCGACGTAGGGTCTGTCGAGTGGAACTGATTTATATAGATCAGTGTATATCTATATTTAAATTGTCTAAATGGTTAATCTTAGCGGCCATAAGCTTAGTGGAAGCTCGTATAAATATACAAGTATTCCGTGAGAATTAGATACTGAACAAGACTTAATGAAAACCTCCAATAAATATCTCATAAAATCGTCAATTAAAGGTCTTCTCAAATTGAATAGTATTCGTAGTCCCTTAACCTAAGCACCACGGTAGGCTTGTAAATGATCAACCATACTTAAGTTCTATACATGTCAAAGACCTTTCATGTTCTAACCGTTGGGTGTCATCGGTATGGTCTAATGCTTATGAAGTACGATGTGTGTAAACATGGTATCCATCAACTCATATGGGTGAGTTAAATATCCAGATGCTTTAAGGTTGTATTCCAGGAAGTCTTATGGACATAAATATTAAACCGAAGAAATAGTTTTTAGTGGTAACCATAATAGGAGCCCAATTGGTGGAATATATGATTAAGTATCACAGCCTTATGGGATGGGGATAGAATTTAATAATCTATCTTAATGAGATTAAAGAATGTACCATTATGAGATAATGTTACATGATGATCCGTCTTATCAATATGGTATTAGTCAAGTCATATCAGTCTTTTCTAATATTGCTAAAGCATGAGGGATTTGGTCGGTTTAATTTTAATTATACTGGTTAAACATGAGATAAGGAAAATAAATACAAATATATTGCTCAATATTACTAAAGTGTGAAGGTAGTATCAGTAATATATATCAATGATAAGAGTTACATGAGATACGATTGACAAGAGTTGTTTACCTTTTGAATTTTACAATGGCCAATATTGCTAAAGCGTGAGACTGAAGTAAAATGCCAATGAGGTTTACTTCATGCTGTACAATTTAAAAAGTTTAAATTATCATTTTCTTTCTTTTAGAGATTTAGGGGATTATGTAAAGCAGTGAGAATGTATTTTAGATTATACTGGTTAAACATGAGATAAGGCAAATACATACAAATATATTGCTCAATATTACTAAAGTGTGAAGGTAGTATCAGTAATATATATCAATGATAAGAGTTACATGAGATACGATTGACAAGAGTTGTCTAACTTTTGAATTTTATAATGGCCAATATTGCTAAAGCGTGAGGTTGAAGTAAAATGCCAATGAGATTTACTTCATGCTGTCCAATTTAAAAATTTTAAATTATCATTTTCTTTCTTTTAGAGATTTAAGGGATTATGTAAAGTAGTAGGAAGGTATTTTAGATTTAAAAAATGTATAATTTAATTTTATCCTTAATCTAAAATAAAAATTAAGGATTGAAATATTTATTTTTTGCTAGCATCTCTTATTTTCTCTTGTGAAGATAAAATGGCATCATCTAATCTACTAGCACACATATTGGATGCGAACCAACTTAAAGTTACATAAAACTATAAAGACTGGTTTATGAATCTGAGAATTGTTCTTGATTCTGAAAAACTTGGATATGTTATAGATTAACATATGCCCGGAGGTATTTCTAATGAATTCACCCTACTGAGAGGGCAACTTGTCAAAATGGCTAGATAATTATTTAAAGGTTACATATTACATCATTTGATAAGACCCGACCCGAGACCCTCTACTATAGATCCCAGCGGCCCTGCCGGGCACCTCGACAAAAGTTCCTCCGAACCTAACTGGGTAAGTTAAGAAATTCTGCGAGGCGAACCCCTTTTTAATTCTTGTTACTACTAAGAAGATCTAGTAATATACATTAAAACGACATCTTAGTTTTAAAAACAAACGGACAGAGTTTCCCCTGTTTTTCGGAAAATCCATATAAACCTGCAAAGAAATTTCACTTCTAATTCCAACACATCTCAATTCTACCAATTCGGACCTCCGGTCCTTTTCAAATCAAATCCAACACAACTCAATTATTTCGTGTAAATCACAAAATAAGCATAATCATAAAAAGTAAAAACGATCATCATAAACTGGAAATCTCTTCTTCTTAATTCAACACATACTTACAAATATACATGCCTACAACTATTATGCATAAAGTAAAGAGTGCTATTAGCACATTTACATGTACAAAAATTATCTTTGGATTCGGCCCACTACTCGGCGATAGGAGAATCAGCAGCTTGCGTTCCGAGACCTGTACCTGGGAAAGGGGTTTAAAACATAAAACGAGTGAGCTAAAGGAGCTCAGTGAGTGTAAATGAGAATTCAATTACAAGAATATTATACAAAGATAGCAATTTCTAAAGTACATGTAGAAATTATGCTTCTAAAACGGATGTAAAATTGTAAAACGATTTCTAATATCATATGCTAATGAAATCTTGCCGAGCGGGTTTTATCTACATCTTTGGAAAACTATATTCAGAATCTGTATAACATAATAACTGCTGTGAGCATATAAATGTATAAATGCTATCGGTAAATCGAAAACTAGTAAAATCCTCGCTCAGCCATTTTCTTTCTAAACTGTACCAATGGTAACCCTAAAGCTCTATACCCACGCAGCGACTCAACTAGCACCGCATACGTGAGTAGGTCACGAGGCACCTCAACTAGCAGCACCCACAGTGACATCTCAAGACATCTCACTGGCTACGCAGCGGAATCCTACATCGCATGCATATAGCGAGACAATATCCCGTACACATAGATCGACTCACATGACTCGACATCCCGACTTCCCGGAGTTAGTGACACACCCCCAAGACCTTTCCATGTGCACGGGATATACCACCGGGTCTAATACAATCATCACCACTATAATCTAAGGGTACCAATGGCCTTAAAACAAATGCAGTAATTTCCAAACTGTTTCACAAATCGATCATATAAAAGCATGTCTATGAATATATCAAGATCATAAATCATGTTTATGCATCGAAAGCTCATAAAACATACATAGTCATTGTGCGAAAACATAATAACCGAAAAGTAAAAGAAATGGCAGATTTCCACTCACAACCGCTCCGCGCTCAATTTCGCTCCCGATTCTTGCTCCTGTTAACGCTCTCGGTTATCCTCACCTACGCGCCATAAATGACATTTAGAACCAAATCGAACACTAGAATCTCATTTAACTACTAAATACCCTAATCGGCATACAAAGCCCGGAGGTAAACTACTTCCCGATTTTAGTTACGGAGCCATAATCGAAACTAACTCACCATCCGGCGCCTTGAAAATTATTGAACACCTTATCATTTGATTGGACATACTTGCCCTTCACCTTTCCTACATGGACAATTATGTTCCATTTTCTTCATTTTTGGGTTTTTCATCAACCATATACATTCAATTTACAAAATGCATCATTTACACACAACAATTCAATTAAAACACCACTCAATTCCTCACTTCCCTAAAGTGGCAGAATTTCACCCTAGGTTCCAACACATTCCTTTTCTCAATTTCTTGTTCCAATTACAACAAAATCATGCCAATTTCATTCTAAAGCCCTAATTACAATCAATTGAAATCTCTACAACAAAATCACCAAAAACCCTAATTCTCACCTTGCCAATTTCTTCAAATTGATGACTCCTTCAAGCTCCAAATTAGAATTTAACTCAATCTAAGCCAAGAATACACATAAGAACATCAATTAATACATTCTTGAATTCTCACTTATCAAACTCATAAAAGATGTTTTTCTTACCTCTTTTTCTTGAATTTTCACTAATAGAGACTTCAATTGAGCTTAGGGATTGGTTTGTAACCTTAATTTGGCTTGATTACACATGAAAAATCATGAGAAAAAAAACTTGAATAGTCACTGTAGCAGCACCCCCTTTGAAGCTCGAATTTCTCTCTTTTTTTGGCTAAGTGTTGGTTTTGATCTCTCTTCAAATTTCTACACACTTCTAACATATATATAGTGCTCCCTCAATTTACCATTTTGCCCTTCAACTTACATAAAACTTCTAATTTGCCATTAGTTAAAAACTAATTATGTAATTAGTTCATTTGTAACTATTTAGTTAGAATAGTTCAAAGAACTAACTAGAACTTCCAACTTGGCAATCCATGAGATTTCTTCTAATTGGTCCATTCTCTAATATATGGATTATGTTTCTCAACAAAGGCTTGTTCCATTCATAACCCTTAAATGGAAATTCATGTAGTAAATTAGAATTTTCTTTTCCAAGCCAATAGAGAAAAATTCTAAAAATATTCTAGGGTTGTCCGGCGCACCGATCGAGTGTGAAATTACCAAATTAGGTCTAATATCTCTCATGTGCACTATAAAGAAAATATTTTTAATAGGGTTAAAATCGAGTAACCCTACGGTGTCTTATTTGTTCTATACCGAAATCTAGGCGCCAATACTACTAATAGGGATTAGATATTACATCCTTACCTCTATATTTATTGGTTTACAAAGAGAGCATACCCACATAAGTGATGTTTTTAGCATTATGCTCCATCTGAAGACTTTCTAAATGGCGCACATTTCTAACTAGCTTCAGTACCGATGAGAAGAAACACATAATTAGATGTAGACTTTCTACCATCTAGATCAGATGGGAAGTCTAAATATGTTTGTCCTTTCTTCTTATAAGAAACTTTCTCTATATTTCAAAAACGCATCCTTTATACCTTTCAGGTATTTTGGATATTATTCATGGTCATCTGATGATCGTGACCTGAATGAGATCGATACTAGCTCGTAACACTTACATCCATCTAAATTCAAGTCTCATAAATAACATGGCATGCATCAAGCTACCTATAACTAATGCATATAGATGTTATCATCAATACCCTTGAGGTATGGCTTAATTACAACAATACTGACAGATTTAAAAAATCAACGTTTATGCCTAATTTTTTGCCAAAATAGGCACAAATGCCTATTTCATCTTCTTCCCGAGGATAATTCTTTTTAGAAAGATGAATGGCATGTCTAAAAAGTACATTAACTATCTTACAATCAATAAAGCAGTACCTTTCTGGGACTTAGTTTATGTACAAAAATAAGGAGATCCTGATTAGCCTCGTAAGTTTATCTCTATAAAAGTTTATACCTAGTATACAGAAAACCTCTCCTAAATCTTTTATAGAGAAGTTCTTACTCAGATAACTCTTATATAATTGACTTGCAACATACCAATGTCATTTCTAACATTGAGTATGTCTTCTACGTAGAGAATTAAAAATATATTCATGCTCCCACTACCCTTTTTGAACACACATGCTTTCTCTTTATTCTTGATGAAACTAGACTTTCTGATTGCCTTATAGAAATAAAGATATTAGTTTCGAAAAAATAGCTTAAGTCCATAAATAGACTTCCTCAATTTGCACACTAGATTAAAAGTTAGGCTGGATGCAAAACCTTCAAGTTGTTACATGCATATCTTTTACTCAAGATATATATATATATTAAATTGTTGTCTTTACATCTATCGGTCAAACTTCAAAATCTTAATATGCTGCAATCGTTAACAAAAATCGAATTGACTTTATGATGGTTACTGATAAAAAAAGCTTCCTCATTTTCGATGCCAAATATATAAGTATAACATTTTGCCACCAGTCGAGCTTTAAAGGTCTCTACCTTCATATGCCCATGCTTCCACTACGTAAACTCTTTTACAGCAAATCGAAAAAATCCCCATTGGAAGCATAAGTCTCAGACTTGATTGTCATGCATTTAGTCAATTTTAGATTTCATGGCATCTTGCACTTTCCCAAATCAATGTCAAATATCGCCTCTCTATAGTTAAATGATTCTTTTTTTCAACTAAAAAAACACCAAGGGCACATTTAGGTATCAAATTTACCTAATTGATGGCCTTGATATCCTTTCTGACCTACAGGGAGAGTGTAAAAAGGTATTTCACTCATTTGAACTTGAAATTCCACCATCAGTTCATATACATTCTGACTGACTTCATCAAGTTCAATCATTCTACAATCCCTATAATCCATGAGAAACTCTTTCTCTAGAAAAGTAGGATCATAAGAAATGAACATGTTTTATTCTCTTAGATCATAGAACTAGTATCTTATAGATTGCATGGGATACCTAATGAACCGATACTTATACTCTTTGGGCATAAGTTTATCTTGTTGCGTAACTCTTATGCCAACAAAATAACCCTAAGCCTTAACATACTTCAAACTCGGTTCCCTTTTAATCTATATCTCATACAGAGCAAAAGGAACGGGTTTCAATAGAACTATGTTCAATCAATGAGCATCAGATTCTGAAGCATAATCCCATAGATATGTTTAGAAGCTCAGTGAAGCTTAACATCAATCAAATCGTATCTAATAAAGTCTGATTCCTCATTTTAAAAACATCTTTGTGTCTATGAGTATCTAGAGGATTATTTTGAGGGAGAATCACATTCTCCTTTAAATAATTTGTGAACATACTACTTATGTATAAACTGTCTCGATCTAATTAAAGGCATCCAATATACATAATGGTTTGTTTCTTTCATTTATAGTTAGAAACCTTTGAACACTTTAAAAGTTTCTAACTTATGTTTGTCAGGAACAGATATTCGTAACATGACAAATCACTATGCAGACAATAAAGTATTGAAAAACACCCATAGCAATATGATTCATTGAACTAAATACATCCTTATGTATCATTTCTAATAAATCGGTGGCCTGATGTCCAATGCCTACACAAAGATTTAGTCATTTTTCCTTAAATTTAGAATTCATAAACTAGCCAAGTTACAATAGTTAAATCAAGTATCAAACTATCCTTAACCAGATGGGATAGTCGTCTCATGACTACATGATCTAATCTTATATGTCACTATTCCTTATTATTCAAAAGTTCCCTGAACTACTATTGGTTCTATTCATCTTAGCATTTAAGATATTTCTTGTTGTATTTAAGATATAGCGGTCATTCATTACCTGAAAGTCAATAAGCAAAACATTATTTTTATCATATAAACACTAGAAACTATTCCTTATATTTATGATAACCTTCTCTATCTATTACAGGGAGTGATATGATTCGCCTAATAATGTTTAGCATAAAATAACAATTTTACAACATAATGCTTCTGCTAGAATAGAGAAGTGACCTAAAAGGTCCTAACAACTACCATGTCTACGAAAACTCTATTTCCCACGTAAAGTCGTACTTCTCTTTTCTTACCTTCATAACATTCCTCAAATTATAGACAGGTTACAGATATGAAAAGGATAGACAATATCTCATACCTCTACATTTGTAGCAACATTTTCTATTGTAATGTCTATGTTTGGTAAACATATATCTAATAAGTCTATCTATTCTTAGTCAAGGTACCTTGAATAATAACGCTTACTATTTTAAACCATGTCATAGTGGAAACATTTTCTATTATAACTATTATCTATCCGTGGTTTAGATACATCATATAAATTTTTCAGGCAGAGCACTATACTTCTTGCACATCTCATGTGCACATACTGGTGCTGAATATCATTAGACATTAAGGCTAGGATATATAATTTAACGCTCAAATTATTTTTAATCCATGTCTAATAAATTTTCACATTTTCTAAAGAGATATTATCAAAAATACCTTTTTATTATTTTCTGATCAATAAAATATCCAAAATTTTCTTAATCTAAAATAATTCACATATTCATAAGCAAGTCTAAATATTTTTCGGTATCCTATAGTTAATATGTATAGATCAAGCGTACTAACAAATTGTGCGTACTTATCTTATCTCTACAAGATAAGTATCTTATCTCTACAAGATAAGTATCTTATCTCTATAAGACAAATACGGAGATGTATAGCAAAATATTTATAATAATTAATTAATAACATTTTAGATTATTGGTATAACTATTATATTTTTTTTAATCTAAAACGCCCTCCCATTGCTTTATATAATCCCTTTAATCTCTTGAACGGGAAAACAATAATTTAAACTCTTTAAACTATACAGCAAGAAGTGGACCGCATTGGTATTTTACTTCAGCTTCACACTGTAGCAATATTGGCCTTTGTAAACCCAACAGGTAGATGACTCTTGTCAATTGCATCTCATGAAACTCTTGTTCCTGATCCTGAATAAACCTTATTTGCACACTGTAGCAATCTAGGATAAGTGTATTCTATATTAACTTGTCAATAGTCAAATATATATTACTGATACTACCTACACACTATAGTGATTTTGGACAATACTTTCACATATATTGCATATATTTTACTCATCTCATGCTTAACTGGTATAGTCCAAATCACATTGACCAAATCTCTCACACTGTAGCAATCTTGGAAAAAAAATCGAGATAGTGCGTCTAATATCGTATTGACAAGACAGGCCAATGTAAAATACCATCTCATAATCTAATACAATTCAATCTGATTAAAAGAGATTTATAAACACAACTAACCTCACCAGTAGGGATCCTATTGTGGTAACCAACATAGAAAAAATGATCCCAGTTTATAATGCCGACCAATAACTCTTGTTACTACATCTTATAAATCTCCACATGCATTTTTAATTTTTAAACAATTGAAAAAATAAAAATTTTGAGTGCATTGTGTCGAGGCCAGAGTTTTGTCCTCCAGCGCTACAGCCAAGCAGGAATGCCATATCACTAGGGCTTGGAAACCCTAGTGTTGCGGTGTTCGTCATCCAATGTTGAGGTGCTAAGACCTAGAAGGCCCTTACGCTGTGGCACTAGACTTGAACACTGCAGTGTTCCTATAGTATTCTTTATCAGTTTGGCATTTCAACACTTGAAATGCACCACCCAAGCCCCAAAACTTGTCCAAACACATACCCAACACTCAAAAACACCCTAATCAACACAAAAAATACTTTAATACCATTTATTGGTGTCGATTCAAACCGGGTGTATATATGTGGTATTTGTGTCCGTTATACATATACACACATCACATAAAATATATATATACACAATCTATGCATCTCATATGTAAATATGCATAGCAGAAGCTAGAAATCTATTTTCCTAAACAACGAACATAATAAATTTTGCATTTCATTACATTAATAAAACTAAATAGATATTAATCGTATTAATACTTAAATTGAGAATAATCATCTCGCAAGCCATTGAAATAATAAAAACTTGAGTACTGCTGAAAATGAACTCATTGGCAGTTCTATAACTCAATGGAGTGGGTTTGAGTTACTATAATAGCAGCATTAAATTTTTCAATAAAGGATTAACTCTTAAATCCTAAAATTAATTCTTAATCTCTAGTTTAACACTTAAATTATATCCTAAGTTAAACTCTTTAACTTGAGAATTTTGTTTTAAAGGAAAGAATTGTTTTTCTCACAATTATTTTTCTCACTATGTTTAACATTTTAAACAATTAACTCTTTGATAGCTTCAATGATGGGATGGTAATTTTGGAGAAGAGAATGATAATTTCTAATAATTGGAACTCAAGAAAATGAATAACTTTTTCTCTTATTTCCTTACCCATTTGTGCCGCCCACTTTAAGCCTCTTATTCTCCAATTTCAACAAAATGAATTCATCACACTCATTTGCTTAACAGCAAACCACTATATACCCATTAGCCAAATAAAATATATTATTTGATAACAAAATATCTCATTCTAGCTTAACCATTAAAGAATGAATATTATAAGCAAAAATAATAAAAACTTTTTGTTCAAATACTAGGTGAATGGCCGCCACTTGTAACAATGACTAAATAAATGGTTTTTGATGTTATTACTTTATTTAACAATTAAATAAAGTAAAACTAAGCTTCCCTCGTAAGCCACTTTAATTACATGGTCACAAATTAACTTAAAATGGGTTCTACTTAATCTCATATTTGAGTAAATTTAATCGAATGCCTATTATGTGCCACATGTTAATATTTAATTAGTTAACAAAAATTGTCAATAAATTAACGTACTTAACACTTAAGTCTTGATACGTGCGTATCTCGAGGGTTCATGAAATAAATATTTAATTTTTTTAAAAATTACTAGATTGAACAATTCAATTCGGTACCGTGCTCTAGTGTAAAATGAGTACACTTCATATTGTAGGACTCTCTAGGTCCAAGCCTGATTTGTCAAATTAAACTATTCTATAAGTCCGTGATCAATGCCTTACACATGTTATGGATATTATAAATTAGCGCATTAGACTATACAAGTTAAGGTTATAGCGCATACATATAATCCTTCCGTGACCTATATCCTGAAAAAGTGAGAATATAGATCAGCACTGTCAAATTCCCATATGCTCATCCATGAACATGTCACCAGATTTGTATTTCAAAAAATAATATTTGTAAGCTCGTTTGCGATATTGTTTAACCCTAAGCTTTGGACCAAGAGACTTTTTAAAATACAATTCTTGGAGCATTATGATATACAACTTCCTTATGAGAGCTGATGGGTCCTATATCTATGCACACTAGACTCCATACGCATCGGACCATACCCAATAACACGTAGCAGTCAGACCATGAACGATCTCTGACATCCTTAGAACCAAAGTTTGTGGATCACTCACAAGTCCCTATGGTGGTTAGGTCAAAGGACCACGAATACTACTCAACTGAAGATGACTTATTATTAACGGATTCATAGGATGTCTATTGTTATTCTTGTGAGTCTATTCAATATCTAGTCCTAACTGAATACCCACATGCCTATACAGCTCTAAGCTTATGGTCAGAACCCTACAGATATAGATATACATTGTTCTATATAGAAGCAATTCATTGATAGACCTGCATTGATGAAAATAAATCAGGAACATCCTGTTTGAGAATATATTTGCATAATGACATTTCCTAGCATTTATTATAACTCCTTGCAATTGTATCATTACTAGTATATTCTCGAGTCTTTTGTCCTTTTCAGACAAGGCTCTAACTCTTTAACTATTGCTTACTCTTATAATTTGCTAACTTTTAGCAGTGTAAACTCTTAGCTTTTATAACTCTCAATGTTACTAACTTTTAGCTCTAATCTATATTTATTGTATGAATATTAATTGTATAAATATTAAGAATTAATATTCATACAATATTGAAATTACATGTAAGTCCTAGCTCCAACGGAGTTCATAGAAAACTTTTTTGTTGTAAAGGATGTGTAAGGGAATCTCTATACAAAGGAATTGCTAAATGAGATTTATACCAACTGATTGATCACCTTACTTAATAATCTATTGGTTCTTCCACCAATTTACTTATTTTAATACTTTATTTCTAATTGTGTCTCTTTTTTTCCAATTGTGAAATAAATAAGCCTAATTCAGGAAGTGTCAGTCCTAATGCAAGTTATGTCAATATAAGAAATTGTAATATAAGTAAAGCATTTTCAATTAAACAATTTAGTCTTATTTGTTATTAGTACTTACATGCTTAAACTTAGGCCAATATATGTACTAACATCCTACACAGAAAAATTGACACCCATATCTTGAAATATTAAGGAAAATTGTCAAATTTGAGTCAAAGAGAAATAAAAAAGTTATCATTTTTTACAATGCTTGTCAGCTTAAAAAAAAGCCAATAGTTGCATTTTGATTTATCTGAAACAAAAGGAATCATTGAATCGATACACTTTGATATTTGAGGGCATGCATTTGCAATTTCAAGAGAACATTTTAGATACTATAAGCTTTATTGATGATTTCTCTCAATTTGTTTAGATATGCCTTCTACAACTTAAATCAAAAGTTCAACAAACTTTTAAGCACTTCTAAACTCATATAGATAGATTATCGAACAAAAGAATTAAAACTTTCTAGCCAGATGTTAGTGGAGGCTAAGAATTCTTACCTAGTTCTTACACACGCACGGCATAACATGCGGGTTTTCTTATTCTTACACCCACCATCAAAATGATAGAGTAGAAAAAAACACAAACATATTTTAAAATAGGTTTAAGTCTTCTTGAACAGAGTAATATGCCTCTGAAGTACTAAAGGGATGTTTTCTCAATAACAACCTTTCTAGCTAATAGAATACCTTTATCAGTCTTAAATTTTAAATCACCATTTTTATTGTTGTTCAAAACAAAATGTGACTATTATTTTATAAGTTTGTTTGGATGTGATTGTTTTTCATATTTGAAGATCAAAGTTATAAAGAGAATTTCATGTTGAAAAGTGTCTATTCTTAAGGTATGATGCTCAACATAAAAGTTACAAATGCAAGAATCCAAATAGAAGTAAATCTTTTAAAGTGTTCCTACAGTTAAGAATTCAAATCATATTGTAGATACATTATGAACCACTAAACCTTTCATATCTAAATTAAATTTCTTTAACTACCAACACTAAAAACCAAACACTTATACATGAAAACTAAAAACAAATACTTAAACACCAAATCAAAACTCTAAGATAGAACAACAAGATGAAATACAAGAACTTCAATCAGCAGACACATCCCAACAAATAACAATGCAAAAGCAAGTCTTCAATGTTCATCCTATGGTCATAGATCCAAGGTTGAGTTTTTTAAGCCTAAGATTTACATAACCAAACTTGAGGAAGCTTTAGATTTTACTCCATCAATGTAGAAGAAGCTTTACTGTTGTCATACTGGAAAAGGGCTATGAATGAGGAATATCATGCATTGATGAAGAATAATACCAAGTGTCTGATGTTAACTAACTCAAAATATAGGTTAGTAGGAAACAAGTAGGTGTTTAGAATTAAATAGAAATGAAAAGGATATCTATACCCCTAAGATTTCAATAAAAGAATATGCAAACCTTAGTATTTTCAAAAATCTCATGAGACCTTTGTCAGGTAATAGCTTTCGGTTATTTTAACAAAAATAAGAGTAAAATAGTGAAAGTATGATTATGATCCCATTTTTAACTGAAAAAAAAAAGTATGATTATGATCCCATTTTTAACTGAAAAAAAAAAGTCACTATGATACCTTTGTCAGGCATTGGTTTTCATTTATTTTAGCAAAAAAAATAGTAAATTTGTGAAAGTATGATTATGCTCTCATTTTAACTGAAAAAAAAAAGACAAATTTCAATTAAACTTTAGAAAGATGGCTTAAACCTTTAACCTTATGGTTAAGAGCCACACACTTTAACCATATGAGCTATTCTAATATTATCCCTATTTATATATTTACAAATCTATTAATATATTGTCCTCAAGTCTATATGTGAATAATTTTAAAAACGTTATTGATAAGGATTGAATTCTATTCACCTGTATGACAAATAATAGTATTCACCACTGTGCTATTATAAAATTTTAGAATAATGTCAACAAAATATAAAAATAAAAAATAATAGAACCCTAGCCACAGTCCATTGTTGGTCACTAGTCAACGTTTTTATTGACTAAAAAATAGTTGACCAACCAGTGGCGGGCGGTGGCTAAAGTTCTATCGTTTCACACTATTATATTTTTTATTTTGACATTATTTCAACATAATTTATTGTATCATAATGGTGAATTCTTTTATTATGTAGGTGACTAGGATTCAATCTCTATTAATAATGATTTTTTTCTAACTTCAGAATATATTGAATTTTTATTTTTATCATTTTTACATCAAAATTAACGAAAACCACTAACAAGGGTCTCGATGAAATTTTTAAAAATAATAGAGTCTGCATGTCCTTTTCCTGAAACCTTAGAGGTCCAAATGTCTTTTTTTTCTTAAAATAAATCTATATGAGATCATATCTAGATATAAAACAAGATTAGTAGCATCATTAAACTCTAGGATTCATTATATGGACTTTTAGTCCTGTAATTAAAGCGAGTACAATAAGAGTAATATTATGGTGGCAGTAATAAGAGGATGGTTTATAAGGTAAGTACATGTGTATAATTTTTTTCTTAATGATGACTTAAATGAAGTTGTGTACATGAAACAATATAAAGGGTTTGTGATTAAGGATGGCAATTTGCCTTGGATTTGGATTGGAATCTAAAAAATCCCAAAGTCTAATAAAAATTTGGATTTTTATCCTGATATGATTTTTTCTTTAAAAAAAATTCAAATTCAAGTTACCAAAAACCCAACCCGGATCTCGATTTTTTATTTTTTATAAAAATTATAAATTAATTCCTAATTTTATATATATACATATATATATATATATGAATATAATAATTGCTTTACCAAATAAATGCCCCAAAATTTTTAATTTAACCTAAATATTTGAAACAAGGATAAAAGAAATATTAAATTATGAATACAAATTGTACAATACAAATTTCATAATCTAACAATTGTTTTATAAAATAAATACCCCAAAAGTTTAAATTTTACTAAAATAATGAAAAACATTTTTAAAAAATGGGTTCAACCCAAATCTGACCCAGCCTAGATGTAAACCCAAAAACTCAGGCTAAACTTGAGTTCCAAATTCAAATTTAGGTTAAGCAAAACGTAAAAGATCTAGATTTTTCCATCCCTATTTGTGATGCAAGGAAAGAATGATGTTGTGTGCAAGCTTTAGAAGGCTTTATATGATTAACTCATCACAACACTCATTTAATGGGGTTTTTATAACACTTAAGTCTAATACTCTAATGTTTGTAAAGGCTTGTCAAACTAGATTAGTGGATATTTTGGTGTATGTTGATGATATAATGATCACAGGTGATAATTCCTAAGTCATACATTAGTTTATAGATCAGTTTAATAAGGTTTTTGCAGTAAATTAAGAGCTTAAAGAAGTTAGTTATTTTGAGGTATTGAAGTTACAAAAGTTGCTAAAGACTTCATTTATCATAGGTAAAACACATAGTTGATTTGTTGCAAAAGACATATATAGCAAAGGCAAAGAGTTGTCCCAACTCTTATATGTTTAAATATCAAGCTTACAAAAGAAAAAGGAAAACATTTGTAGATCATTCTCTTTATAGATATGTTATAAGCGATCCATAATACTTAACTTTTACAAGGCTTAAGATTTTATTTTTTGTAAATAAATTGAGTCAATTTTTTCTACCCCAATTGACTTACATTAGTAAAGTAGCACAAAGGTTGTTGAGATATTGGCAATGAAGTAGAGAATATACTTTATTGTGCATGCCAGGAAATAATTTATGTATCACAATGTAACCTAATATAGATTGATGTTTACGCTCAAAATGTAATGCAGTTATCGCAGTATAAATTAAGGTGTTGATCCTACGAGGAAACTTTAGGCAGTGTAGGTTAGTGAAATAAAAATATTAAAGCAGTAGCAAATGAGAAAATTAACTAATTGGTTTATATGGATGAAATAGAATTGTATAAGAATTAAAATAAAAGTCTTATGATGATGTAAGCAAGGCTTCGAGAATCACAATTATGCTTCGTAAATCTATTCTATACTTTGATTCAATGTTTATAACTCAATTGAAAGTTTCACATTCCAAACAATCAATCGAAAGATATGTAAAATATGACATATTTGATAATACATGTATTTGATATGATTAAACTCTTTGCAAACAT
This sequence comes from Ailanthus altissimus, assembly GCA_946807835.1. Classification (NCBI taxonomy): domain Eukaryota; kingdom Viridiplantae; phylum Streptophyta; class Magnoliopsida; order Sapindales; family Simaroubaceae; genus Ailanthus; species Ailanthus altissimus. The sequence goes on from OX327709.1 coordinate 3,236,868, forward strand.
TAACACAAACTATTTTTATTTATACAAGTTATTTAAGATCGACAATATATCATTTTGACAATATTGCAGTAAAAGATCAACTTGAATATCAAACAATTATTGTCTTTATATGTTATCTAAGATCAAAAATATTACAATTGACAATATTGCAGTAAAAGATTAACATGTAAAATAATGTAACTAATAACAATTATAATTCAAAAAGAATCACATAAAGAAAGCATGACTGAAAATATATGAAACATAAAAATTATAACCTCTAAATTATAAAAAAAATAATAGATAAGAGTTTAGACACAAGCAAACTTACAAAAATTTATAGCTCTTGATAAAGAATTAAAGTATAGAAGTAAATTTATTACACATAAAAGTTCATCTCTAGCTTTGTCAAGAACTCTAGCCTAGCTTAAAATGCATGGTAAAGAGAAATTATATGAGAGAATTGTAAAGCATTAAAATCCCTTAGCCTCCTAAGAGTGTCCTTATATAGGCAATGAATAGAAACATGTTTAGTGTGGCTTCAATCTTCAATAATTTAGGCCAACTACTCGTTCACCTAATTACAACACTTTTTTTATAATCGAAATGATCGTTGTAGCCTTTTTGGCTGATATAAAAGTTGTATCATTTTGTCTCTTCTTTTCATATCCACCAAGTTCAAGCAATTTTGATGATTATCAAATGAGATATGGGCAAACTGCCAAATATATGTTAGATTTTGGTCAATAACCCTTTTACCAATTTGCAATACAATTTGGTCTATGATAATGGTTGATTTAAACTTTACCATCAATATAAGAATTGTTGATAATTAAGTCAGTATTTTACAGCCTTAAGAATATACTAATTGGGTACGTATTTTATGAAATATGGTTCAAATACATGAGGTGGGTCAAGCTGAGTAGAAGTTGTAACCCAATTCTGTTGTATCCCAATTTTTGGCCTATAACATGTTGGATTTGACTTTTTAATTGTTCTTCAAGTCTGTGTAAGATTGAGCCATGTTACTTTAAGTTCAAGAATTTCTTCATTTCAATTTTTACATTGAGAGTTACATCCATTTTACCTAAACCTATGCAAATAACATTCATTAATCACAATTTAAGGACAACACTATATTTCAAGCCTAAAAATACAAAAAAGTTAAAATTAGTGACATTAATTGCTAACTGAATCTCTTAGTAAATATGCATTTTAATGTGTTTATCAATTAGGTATGTAATGAGGATAATAGAAAGTTAGTAAAGAGGGGTATTGTGTGTTATTTATTAGGAATTTAGTCTTTTAGAGCATGAAAAAATTAAGAGTTGTGGCTAGATCAAACACATAATTTGAATACAGTATTGGTATTTAAGAGTGAGTTTCAAATAAATAAGTATAAAATCAAGTGTTAAAGTAGAGAGAAAAAGCCAAGAATAGAAAGAAAGTCGAAGAGGAAGTCCCTAAGTTGTAGGAGGCTTGGGCGCTGCAGCATTAGGGTTAAGTACCTTGAGACCCCAGTCTCTGGACTAGGCTTTGTAACGCTAGACCAAGAAAGCCACAGCGCCTAGTTAAGCTAATGCCCATTGTAGTCGCTGGGCATTGTAGTGCCCAAAGCTGGAAAGATAACTCTCTAAATAGTTACCTACCCCTCCTAAATGGTATAGCCTTTCAAAAAGATGATGTGTCTCTTCAGAGAGACACTTACAATTCTATAAATACTGCAGGCACATTAGAATTGAAGAATGAAATTCTATTCTCATCTTTTGATTATTATTTCTCTCTTATCAACCATATTTAAAGTAAACACTTACTGTCCAATGAAGGTATATTTTGTGTGACCTTTGTATTTTCTAATAAGTCATTGAATCCTAAAACTATTTTGCCTCTAACCAAAATGTTTCATTGATTATTATCAATAGTTTAAGGATGGTACTAAGCACACCTTAACTTCATATTGTTCTTAATAATATACTTGTGTTATTTCCCTTTATACAACATATTTTTACCAACAATTTTAAACTATTTTTATTTATATAGATGGATATTACAAATAATTATTCATTGTTGGCAGTTGCCAAATCTCTTGCAAAGGCTACCAAGATCCCACCCTTTGATGTGAAGCATTTCAAAATATGGTAATAGTGGGTGTTTGATACTCTTAAGTGGTGGGTTTGGCCAAATTTCTCATTACTCCTCATCTTGAGGCTACTGTATAAAATTATAAAGAGGAACTTCGTAAATAAAGTAAGGAAAATAAAGTATGTCGCAACACAATACTTCACACATTATCAAATGAATTATATGATATATATTCCACATATAAGGATGCACAAAATTATGGGCATAACGTAAGAAGAAATATGTTATAAAATATACTAATACCCAAAAGCATATTGTAGTAAATTTTCTAGACTTCAAAATATCCGAGGAAAAAGAGGTCTTAGGGAAAATTATATTTTCATTTTTTTTTAAGTCATTTAATAAGAGGTGAAAATCATGAATTTGTGTAGTTGATTACTTAATTAAAAAGTTGCATAAATCCTAGGAGTATAAGAAAAATAACAAATAAAAAAAAGAATAATTTAACTTTGGAAGATTTTATTGTGCACATTAGAATAGAAGAAAAGAATTTCTAATTGGAGAACTTAGAAAATGTTAAAGAATTAGTTTTTAAGGTCAATTTAGTAGAGGATGATAATCATGATAGGAAACATTAAGATTCCATAAGCAACACTCATTTTAAAAAAAATAAAATCTCATTCAAGAAAAAGGGTAAGTGTTATGATTATGGAAAAGGTAGTAATTTTGTTTATCAATGTAAGCAAAGGAACAAGAAAGGAAACAACAAAACTTCCAAGGCTAAATTATTGCTGCAGTTGTTGTTTCATAAGTAAACATGGTGCCAAATGACAATAACGAGTGGGTGATTAACTCTGGAGCCATAAGACACATATATAGAGATAAAAGTGCTTTCTAGGGGTGTATAAGAAAATGAGATGAACAAGTGTGTCTTGGTGATTCCCATTCTACACCGGTGGTAATGAAAGGGAAAGTTCTCCTTAAACTTACTTCTAGGAAATCTCTTGTATTAAATAATATTATCCATGTTCTTAATATTAGATACAATCTTGTTTCTATGTTTATATTAGGGAAAACTAATGTAAAAGTCTCTTTTAAAGAGAACAAAGTTATAATGACCAAGGGTGAGACATTCATTAGAAAGGGATCTTCTTCCAATGAATTGTTCAAACTCCTTGTACTTGATGTTCCATTAAATAAAGATGTTGCTTCTTGTTATATTGTTGAGTCTTTTAATTTATAGCATAATAGACTAGGTAACTTGAATTATCTTTATTTAAGAAAGATAAAAAGAGTTAGTTTACTATCTAATATTATTTTAGATGAAATGCATTAATGTGACGTATGTGTGAAAAGAAAGTCCACTAAGAAAAGTTGTAAGCCTATAACTTTTAGAGAAACGAAATTGCTTGGTTTGATTTATAGTGACTTAAGTAATCTTAAAGATATCATGATTAGGGTGAGAAAAGATTTTACATAACCTTTATTGATATTTTCTTAAAATATACGAAAGTATTGTCAAGAAATAAAGACGAGTCATATGATAAGTTCTTAATCTACAAATAAGAAGTTAAAAATTAACTTGGTAGAAAAATTATAAGATTAAGAACAGATAGAAGAGGAAAGTATGTGTCTAACTTATTTAGTTCCTATTGTGAGGACAATGTAATTATTCATGAAGTTACAAGACCATACTCACCTAAATCTAATAGAGTGACTGAAAGGAAAAATAGGACTTTAAAAAAAATGATGAACTGTTTGTTGATTAATTCTAGAGTACCTATGAATTTTTTTTTTTGTGTGGAGGGGGGGCAATATTGACTGCTTGACATATTCAAAATATAATTCTCTACAAAAACAATTGGGAATTACATCTTATGAGTTATGAAAAGGTTATGCTCCTAATCTTTCATACCTCAAAGTGTGGGGGTATCTTGCAAAGGTTCTTATTCCTGATCCTAAAATAAAAAGGATGGGACCTAAGACAATTGATTGTATATTCATAAGTTATGCCCAGAATAATGCTGCATATAAATTTTTGGTATTATAAGATATCATGGGGTTGTTGCAATATAATAGAATTTTAAAATGTAGAGTTCTTTGAGTCTATCTTTTCTAAGAAAGTCAATGTAGATAAAAAAAATAACTCATGTAAAGATTAACGTAGATTCTCCCAAAAGCTCTAACAATGAACTTAGGGGAAGCAAAAGAATGAGGAAGGCCACTAGTTTTGATAATGATTTCTATATTTTTCTTATGAAATAGGACCCTAAGACTTTTAATGAGGCTATGACTTCTCATGATGTTCTTTTATAGAGGGAGGTTGTAAATGATGAAATTAACTCTATCATGAGTAATTATGTATGGGAAATAGTTGATTTAACTCCAGGTTTCAAGCATATTGGTTGCAAAAAAGATCTTCGAAAATAAGATAATGGCTGATGGTACTAAGGTAAGGCTGGTTGTTAAAGGGTTCGCTCAAAATAAAGACTTGAATTACTTTGATACTTATGCTTCTGTAAATATAATTACATCCATTAGAATTTTAATTGTATTAGCTGCAATATATGATTTGTTCATGCACCAAATAGATATAAAAATTGTCTTTTTCTAAATGGTGATTTAGAAGAGAAAATTTACATAGAACAACTGAAAGGTTATATTGGTATTGGTATAGAGTATAAAGTATGTAAGTTGATCAAGTCTTTGCATGGCTTGAAACAAGCACCAAAACAGTTGCATAATAAGTTTGACAATACTCTAGTATCAAATGATTTTATAATAAATGATTCCGATAAGTGTGCCTACTATAAAACCTTTGATACTAATAAATATGTTATAGTATTTCTATATGTGGATGATATGCTTATATCTAGTCCTAGTATAGAAGTGATAGTTGAGATTAAGAGATTTTTATCAAATGTATTTGATATGAATGATTTGGGAGAAGCAGATGTAATACTTAGGGTAAAGATTACAAGAACATCTAATGGTCTTACTTTATCACAAAAGCACTATATACAGAAGTTTCTTGAGAGGTTTGGGTACATAATATGTAAACTGGTGGCAACACCGCATGATGCTCGTATTAAAAGTTGAAAGAATATAAAACATAGTGACAATCAGAACCATTATGTCCAAATCATTAGTAGTCTCATGTATTTAATGAATACTACTAAGCATGATATAGCATATGATATATGGAGATTGAGTAAGTACACTCAAAATTTGGAAAAAGAGCATTGGAGTGCTTTGGATATAGTTGTAAAAATGTTTATAGGCATTAAAATTTATACACTTTCATATAGTAGATCACAACCTGTGATTGAAGGTTATTGTGATGCTAATTGGATATCTGAATAGAATAAGGTCAAGTCTACTAATGAATATGTCTTCACTTTGGGTGGAGAGCAAGTTGTATAGCACGATTCACCATGGAATCGAAATTGATAGCCTTAGAAAAGGCTTATTCTAAGGCTAAGTGGTTAAGGACACTCATGTGTAATCTTTCTATTAGTACTCATCTTCCTACTATAATTTCTATAAATTTTTATTACTTAGTAGCGATTGCTAGAGTAAAGAGTAAAATATATAATAGGAAAATTAAACATATCCGTCTATGACATTGAATCATTAAGCAGCTGCTAGAATCTAGGGTGGTAAACTTAAATTATGTGAGATCAAAGAGGAACTTGGCTGATTCTCTAACAAAGTTATTAAATAAGAGATTAGTGGAAGATGCGTCAAGGGAGATGGGACTTTTGCCTAGAGCATGAGACAATATTAATGGTAACTTTACTTATATGATTGGAGATCCCATTGAAGTAGGTTCATAAGGAAAAAAATAAGTCACTTGTTGTCTTGTTATACTATAGATTATTTTATGAGTCCCTCTCTATAGCGAGGTAGTGCATCTATAGTAGAAAATAGTGAGTTAGTCTTTTAATAAACTTTATATCCTTTTTATAGTGTGGTGTATTAAACCTACAGGACATATTTGATAGAGTGTCACCTATATAAGTGTGGAATTGGGTTGGTTCTTATAAAAGTTAGTCAGACTCCTTTAGAGCACTCATGAAACCAGAAAGGCACATGACCATTAATAGTGTCAAACCACAGACATAGACAAGTTAATGAGAGTTTAACTTAATAATTTAACCCTCTATTTACATCTAAAGGAATGAAGGTTGATAGAAACTTAGTTTCACCTAGTTCTTGTAAAATACGGTTACTTAATCAATGGATTAGTTCATAGCTTGGAAGAGCACCAATTCATATAAATTAAATTCTACTTTGAATTATGGTTGATTTAATTTATATTATTTATTTGAAATATATGGGAGATTATTGGTATTTGATAATATATTTTAAATTAAGTGTTAAAGTAAAGAGAAAGAGCTAAGAAGAGAAAAAAGGTTGAAGGGGAAGCACTCAAGCCGTAAGAGACTTGGGTGCCACGGCATTGGGGTTGGTTGTCGCAACGCCCCATTGGGCTAATACCCATTGTAGCCATTGGGCATCGCGGTGCTCAAGATGAGCACCACAGCGCCCAAAGCTGGAAATGTGATTCTCTAAAGAGTCACCTATCCCTTCTAAATGGTGTGACCTTTTAAAGAGGTGTTGTATCTTCCCAGAAAGACATTTATAACTCTATAAATACTGCAGACACATTTAAATTAAAAAAATGAACTTCTCTTCTCATCTTTTTATTCTTATTTCTTTTTTATCAACCATATTCAAAGTAAACATTTGCTATCCAAGAAAAGTATATTTAATGTGCATCTTTATACTTTATAATAAGTCACTGAATCTTAAAACTATCATACCTCTAATCTAAATGCACCATTGATTATTATCAATAATGGGGCAGAAATAGTTTAAGGTTGATACTAAATACGCCATGACTTCACATTGTTCTTAATAGTACCCTTGTGTTATTTCCTCTTATATAGCACATTTTTACCAACATATAGTACATTGGCCCAAGTAGTTACTAAAATCCCTTGACTTACTTTTATTTTTTAAACTTCAAATTAGTTTTACACTGAACACCGATTATTTGGTGTGACAATTAAAAAACTACAACTTTAATAAATAATCTTTTTTTAAAAATTGAACTAAGCATATTAAAGTAGTTATTCATTTCGTTAGGAACAAAGTGCTGATTCATGAGTTAGATATTCGATATGTTCTGATAGATGATATATGTTCTGATAGATGATCGGATTGCATATACTTCAACCAAAGCACTTCCTATTACTAATTTACAACTCTGGCCAGAAAACTTAATGTTACTACTCGACAGTGGAGCCTATGTTTGCTTAATCCACATACGGGAGTAAGGCTCAACAAAATCATTGAAAACAGATTAAATAATGGGATAGAGTTGATATATTTTAGAGTCTTAAATAGAGATATAAAATTTATGTTCTAATTAAGAGCGGGGCTATTTACATCTTATAAAATACTCTCAACAGCCATATTCTTAATATACCCATTACTTAAAATATAAAAACTAAAAGTTTTGTCTAAATACAATTATTATTCCAATGCTACCGTTGATTGAAATTATATCTTCTCTTGGGTCTTATTTGTAACTAAATTCTTAGTAACAGTCAACGAAAACAAATATATTCTAAAGGCTTCAGTACTTATAAATATTCAGTCGTTGTTTGTGTTTCGACTGTTGCATCAAGATGATTATCGTTTTATATTTTTAGGTTGTGGGTATATCCAAGCGTAGCTAAAGAAATATACACTTCCCACGTCTGTTTGTTGGAGATTTTGACAGACTCAAGAATCAAGATTGATAACTAAAGCTATCTACCATTTCGGTTTAGATATTATAATTCAAATAATTTGTTGAAGCCAAAATTTTCTATTGCAAGTCGCAATGGTTGACTGCAAGAGTTCAGCTTTAAATTTTAATATAAAATGAAAGCAAAGAGAATTTTTATATTTTTTATCATGTTCTTTTCAGTAAATTTATTTTATGGTAATTTAATTAGTAATGAAATTATCATTAAAAAAGTACGTGTTCAGAGTCTTTTAAGAGTGCAAAAATTCCCACTCTTTAATTATTCGAGGGAAATATTTCAAAATTCCATTATGTCATTAGGAGAGACGGCGAATGTGGCAGATGAAGTGCGCTTTGATAGTTAAGTTACTATAAATGCAGTAACTAAAACAGGGTCATGTAACAGTTTTAGCATATAAAAGGTTAATTTTCGGAGTTATTAATCACTCAAATTTCGGAATCATTTCTTAATTATTTTGTGCAATTCGAAAAATTTTAGAAAGTTTGTAAACTCTTCTCTGTAATTACTCTATTTTTTATTAATAAAAATTCAAATTTAAGACTGCTTTGACAGTATATATAACCTATAAGTTGAATCACGTATTTTAAATGTTTTGTGTTTCTTATTTTTAAAATTCTGCTTATTGATCTTTGATATTGTATTTGACTTGTAATTGAGGTTTGATTCGAAGCATTTTTATGGTCGATTTTCATCTTTGGTCCTAGATTAAAGTGCTTACATTAATAAAAATTGTTACCAAAAACCATCTATAAAAAAGTTGAAAAGTTTGAAGATTGGAGTATTACTAGGAATCAAAATTTTAATCATTAAAACTTATTCGAAAACGACAGATAATATATTCCACTTGGTAGATAATTATATTGAGCATTTCTTCAAGCACCCAGATTTCACGTATGGCCAAAGTCATTTTGCGGCTCCAGCGGTGGAAGCACTTATGGGAGATGCCAAAGTCACATTGCGGCTCGGGTTTATTTGGTTTAGATTTTAATTCTTTGTGGGGCGCGATAGGGACATTTTTCTTAACTCGGGTTTGTAGTCAAATATTTGTAAGGTTCAACAAAATTAATAGAGTAATAAATTATTTTTCAAGTACTTTATATTTTTTAAAATTTAATGATTTAAAATTAAAGATAAATTTAATTTTGAATTTGAGACTAAGGAAGAGTCAATGCGTGGTTAAAAATATAATAGTCAAACAAAAGAGGTTGAAATAGGAAGTTAGATACAAGGAGGGGCGTAGAAACACAAGTGAAAATATTCTCAAATGTGAACTTTACGGCGTTGACTGCTCAATGCCCCAGCAATAATTCTAAAACGCCAAATGTTGTAGCGATGGTTTTGGAATACTGCAACATTGGTTCGAAGTTGCATTGATACTCCAGTTGTACACCTTAGCATTGCAACGTTACTTGCTTGAAAAAAAAAATCATATTTTGGTTCTAATTGTGTGTTTAAGTCAATTTTAGACTTTTTAAGTATGTAGACTCTTATTTCAACTAGGTATAAGATTTTTAGAGTCGGAATTAATAATATATAAACCCTTGACATGCCTTAAAATTCATTAAGCATAAAAAAATATCAAATTATCAACAAGAGAGAAAATAGATCCTTGAGAGCTCTTGAATATTTAAGTATTTCTTATATCTCTTATGGGAGGTTTTTTGTATACAAAAGAATGGAATAAAGAAGCAAGAATCTCGAAATCCATTATAGATATATGCAGTTATTATCAAACCACATATATTAATTGTGTGTTTTTGTTTGATTTGTGATTGTTTATCTCCTTGATTATGTAATCTTTATTGTTCTTGGTTACTTGTAAATGAAGACTTCCATAAGGCATTAAGGGTTTCTTAGAGTACACGCTAAAAATTTCAACAAACTTGTATTAAAGTATAGGTTGGTTTAACTTTGGCATCTCACAAGCATGAGATAGAAAAGTTCAATGAACAAAATGATTTCAATTTGTGAAAAGTGAAAGTTATAGCTCTAGTGGTGAATCAAGGGCTAGATTCATTTCTTGAGAAAACTTGAGTAATACTAGTGAAGAAAAGAGACCAACCAAACCTAGATCTAAGGCACATATGGAAACTATTTAGATAAAAGCCTGTAGTACTATATTGCTATCATTTAGTGATGAAGTTTTAAGGGAGGTGGCAGGTAAGAAGCCTATAGTACTATATTGCTATCATTGAGTGATGAAGTTCTAAGGGAGGTAGCAGGTAAGAAGACGGCATTGGGTCGTTAGAAGAAACTTAACACCCTCTACATAATGAAGTCTTTGGCGAATTATTTTATGTCAATAAGAAATTATATTAGTTGTTTATGGTTGAGAGAACTTCAATAAAAGACCATATAAATGACTGATGTTAAAGTCCCATTAAACTCTAAAGAATTAGGGAAAAGATCTAAATCTAGTTATGCAATTAGCTTAATTATTAGAGGATGAGATGGTATGAACAATCAATGAGGCGGATCTAAGAAGTGTTAATTTTGTAATAAGAAATGGCACTTGAAGAGAGATTTCCATGAAAACAAAAAAGCAAAGAAGGGTGGATGAGCTGCAATAGCTTGTGAAAAAGACTTAGAAATTGTAGAGACATTAGTAGCTTTTAGTGAAAAATATGCTGAAGAATAAATACTTAATTCTGGCTGTAGTTACCAAATGTGTCCACAAAAAACCCTTGTTTACCAATTATAAAACTATTAAAGAAATAAAAATACTAATGAGGAATTATATAGCTTGTAAAGTCTTAGGGTCTAGTAGTATTATAAAACTATTAAAGAAATAAAAATACTAATAAGGAATTATATAGCTTGTAAAGTCTTAGGGTCTAGTAGTATTAGGATGATGATGCACGATGGGAAAATAAGAGAGTTTTATAGTGTCAAGTATGTTCATGGAGTTACGAGGAATTTGATATCCCCAGGAGTGCTAGATTAAAAGAGGTATTCATTTAAAGCAGAAAAAAAATTACTAGAGGTAAGGAAATTTTCTATAATAGTAATGAGAGGTAAGAAGCACAAAGAGTTATATGTGCTTGATAGTAATATTGCAACTGGCTCAATATAGGTTGTTAAGGGGATGCATACTAAAAAGCAGCATTGAAAATTTACTCACCGTGGTGATAGGGTCGAAAGAGAATGCATATGAAGGGTGTTACTAGAAAGAATATGCCACAAAGGAATTGTGATGGTGTCAAAAATGACATGAGAGATCATAGTACAAGGGCTACCTAAGAAAAGATGTATTTATATATTTGGAGACTAAGGTCATAAGCCTAAAAGAAGTTAAGTCTAGACAAAGACTTAACTAAAGTTAACATTAGGAGATAAAGCGTTTGAGTGGATGGATCCTTGTAAAGCTTCTTTGAAAGATTTTGAATCAATGAAGGGTTTATTAGAATTTGGTGATTCAAAATCAAGGATAAATGTAATTTTAAGTTTGATACTAATGAAGAGTTGACACATGGTCAAAAACGCAATGGTCAAACAAAATAAGTGTGAAATAGGAAGCTAAATGCAAGAAGAAGCGTAAAAACACAAGTAAGGACATTTCTAGATGTGAACGTTGTAGCGTTGGCTACTTAACATTGCGATGACAATTCCATAAAGGCCAATGTTGCATAATGGCTTTGGAACGCTGCAGTATTGGTTCGAAGTCGCACTAATGCCCCAATGCTAGACCTTGGTACTACAGCGTTACTTGTTTGGAAAAAAAATTCTATTTTAGTTCTAAATGCATGTTTAAGTAAGCTTTGAACTCTTATTTCAATTAGGTTTAGAGTTTTTAGGGTCAATATTAATACTATATACACCCTTGTAACCCTTTAGAATTCATTAAGCATTAAAAATATCAAATTATCGACAAGAGAGAGAAAAAAGAGCTTAAGTTACACTTGAGTGCTTTGAGTGCGCAAAATAGCATGGTATAGATCCTTGAGAGCTCTTGGGCATTTAGGTATTTCTTGTATTTCTTGTAGGGAATCTTTGTATATAAAAGAATGAAATAAAAAATTAGGATTTTGAGATCCACTGTGAACTTAAGCAGTTATTACCTAACCACGTATATTGATTGTATGCTTTTTTTTTTTGTGTGATTGTTTATCTTCTTGATTGTGTGATCTTTATTATCTTGATTGCTTGTGAGTGAAATATTTCTACAAGGCATTAAGAGTTTCTTAGAGTGCACGCTAAAAACCTCAACAACATTTTAATTCTTTGTCAAATGAGATAGGTTCTTTTTTAGCTTGGATTTGTAACCAAATATTTGTAAATTGTTCAAAACTAATTAAAGTGATACAACACTTTTCAATTAGTATTTTGATATTCTTTTTGTATCAATCTTTTCAAGTAGTATCTAATATTTTTATTTCACATGATGTGTCAAATAACCACCAAATAGTAAAATAATTTAATATGCAATCTTTGAAGTTAAAAAATTGTCATTTTATAAATATTTAACAAATCACTTGAAGTGAAAAAAAAAATAATGATATAAGTATAGTATTATTCATTTACATAATCCATAAATGAGAGTGAGGCTTAACAAAATTATTGAATACAAATTAAATAATGGCATAAAGTTGATATATGTTAGAAGGTAAAGGACACGTAGACCCCGAAGTTTGGCAAAAGGTACTGAAAGACTCCTGAAGTTTTAAAAGAATCATAGAGACCCTTGTCAAGTGATGAAAATCATTTAACTTAACGGTCAACTAGTCAAAAATGAGTAAAGTGCTAAAATACTCTTAAATTATATAGTTGTTTTTATATGTACACGTGTTAAAATCTATTTGGTTTATAATGAATAAATAAATATTTTAATTAACTGGTCACCTTCGTTGGAGGATATTAAAATTTGTCAAATTTTATATCATTAGACTCTATTTTTTATAATCTACACAATGTTTGGGTCATTTTTTACACACAAAAAAAAGACTAGAAAAATGGCAAAAACAATGATGAGGGGCGACGGCCACCGTCGCACCACCATCAAATTAAGGGGACTTGCACCACCCTTAATCTGTCAATCTATCCATAGGTGGGGGCAATGCAAGTCACCCCTCCCTATTTGGATGGTGGCGCAACGATGGCTGCCTCCTTTCACCATCTTTTTTGCCCTTTTTTTTATTCTTTTTTTAGTTAAAAATGATCTTACTATTATATAGATCATAAGAAATAGAATTTAATGATATAAAATTTGAATATTTTCATGTTCAGAGCATCGTTAAAAAACAGCGGGCGAGCGGCTAGCTGATCACCATTTTTTTGGCAACGATGGACAGTTATATTTTTACTTGTTTTTAATTTTTTAATCTATTTAATATATTGTATATATATAATATTGACAACTATTATTAACAAAGGAAAAAATGACATTTGGACTCTTATAATTTGAAAAAATAGACATGTAGACCTTTATATTTTTAAATTTTTTATTTATACTCCTGTTAAGTAACAAACTCGATTTAAATTAACAAAAAAAAAGGATAAAACTAGAAATTTAGCTTAAACTTCAAATATAAAGTTATTAAACATATTATTATAAAATAGTCAATCCACATGTCACGTTGTCATTGGATAACCTTTTGAAGTTAAAAAACAAAATATCTGCTTATCTTCTTTTTCTCTCGTCATCATTTAGAGAGAAACAAAAGTAAAAGTTGATTTAAAATGAGTTTGTGGTTTTAACACAAATTCTTTTAAGAAGTACCAGTGCCCTGAAGGCCATAGCAGATAGAGTAAGGAAGTGGAATGAAGCCAGAGATAGAGCCACTTGGGAATAATGCTATTGATGTTACTCCTTCCTTCACTTCCTCTACTTTCACTCTCTCCCTTTGTTCCACTTTGTTTCTTCCTTTGCCACCATTTTTTATTTATAAAAAAATGATAAATAAACAAACTCCATTTAATAAGGATTACTAATAACATGTAAAATCAATCTCAAAGTAAAAATAAAAAAAAAAGATTGAATTTTTATCAATACCCATTAACTGAAAGAGAAAAAAAATTTTAAAAAATACCCATTATTGAAAAGGCAATCCTTTTGTGAGCGAATGAAACTTTTGTAGCAAATATGCTCTAGAAACACAGTTGTCATACCAATGCGTTTCTCATAAATATGTAGCAAAAAAATTGGTTTATGACTTGATCCACCAGTAACTTGATTCAAAATGAGTCATAACTGGGTTTATGTGGTTGCTTTGGGTTTAGGTTTACAAGGATTTTACAATTGAATTTTTAGTTATGTGATTGAAATTTGGTGTAATTAATTCATAATCATGACCTACACTGGCCGAAAAATGCTTACCATTGGCAATTGGAGGAAGAAAAACGTCAAAAGTTGGCTAAAAAAACTTGCTTGAAGGTTTGGGTTTGGGGGAATTTTTTACAATCAACCTAGCATTTTTTTTCAATGTAATTATTAGATCTAGCATTCATGAAATTCATGTTTGAGTTTATTGCAATTTCAATACAGGTTGCGAATTGATTTTTATGAAAGTATTAGCAAAAAAATCGTTAATTTATTTGTTTCTCTTTTATATGTTATTACGTTTTGTATTTATGGGTGTTTATGAATTTATAGTTTGAATATTTATGTGAAAATAGGATCCGCTGAAATATGTGTAGTTTTTTTAAGTTTAGTGTAAATGCACTTTCGATGTGAAAGTATTATGAAAGTTATAATGGTTCTTTTGATAAAGAAAGTATGATGAAAGTTATAATGGTTCTTTTCATTGATAAAGAAAAGAGGCTGTGGGAATCTTTAATCCAAAATTTTTCAATATGTTCTATATGTATATGGAATTAGAGAGAAGAAGATGATGGACAGTGATAAATTGGATAATATAGTAATTTAGTTTGTCATTCATTGACATGGACAAAGCATAAACAGTTTTAACTTAAAATGAGGGCAAAATTATATTTTTATTAATTTTATCATTTTTTCTGTTAATTTTAATAGACCCTTTGTTACTTGATAATGGTGTAAATAGGATTTTAAAAAATATAGAGGTTTGCATGTTTTTTTTTTAAATTATAGGGGTTCAAATATTTTTTTCTTTAATGAAATGTTGTATCCTAATAATTAAGGGGGTATATTTTCACTTAGAGGCCATGGGTTCAAGACCCATTGAATTCATAAATTTTTCATTTCATTTAATAGGGATATTTTAGTATTTTTAACCCATTTAATAATCAAAAGATGATTTTATCTTTTTGATTGTTAATTCAAATAATTTTTTTTTTTATAAGAATCTCTGACACTTTTAAAATTTGCAAGGTCTTTTAATCCTTTTCACCAAACTTCAAGGGTCCGTATATTCATTATCTTATTTTAAAATTTTAAATTGAAATATAAAATTTCATATTCTAATTAAGTGCAAAGCTATTTCCATCTTATAAAATATTCTCAACAACCATATTCTTAATATAACTTTTTATTTTAAAATAATTAATAAATATAATATCATTGAAAGAAATTATATATATTACATCTTATCACTTATGATATAAATCAGATCGATTATTAGAATATTTGTAAAATATCTCGACTTAAGAATACTCAAACCTACAATTTTTTCAATAAGAGAAAAATAAAACCCCATTACGGGGATTATATATCTCACAAATTGAGAAATATATTTTTTTCCTATTGAAGATGAAGAATCCTATCCTCGTGAGAGACAAAAACTAACATTTACACTTACGTAAGAGGATCAAACAACCAAATCTACCCTCATGCAGAAAAAAAATTACAAATACACTATTATTTCATACAACATCACGAAAACCAACACAACCTAATCTAAGGCCAACATCAAACTATTTGTATTTTTCGATGAGTTACAGGATCTGGCAGTGAATGGAAAAGCGCTGGGTACTAGGTTTTTGTATAACAATGTCGGTGGTAGGACATGGAGATGGAGGTTGTCCAGATCTAACAAAGCTCAGCCACTAGAAATCCAACACTGGCAGATCCCATGACCAGCGAACTAGTCTTTGTTTTACTTAGTTAGCTTTCGAACCATGGCGATTTCTTCGTCGATCGAGCATTAGCAGTCAAAAGAGATAAAAATGTGGAAACACGATGGAGATGGAACTAAGGTCCAACTTAACCCACCAAAAACCAAAGGGATAAAAGAAAAATAAAAAGAAAAGAGACGAAAAATAGAAGAAGAAAGAGGAAGATAGCCAAGCAAAGAGAAGAAGTGAGAGAGAGAAAAAGTGGTGGGTGTCCACCAGAGAAGACGCCGGAGGCCCCCCTTTTTGGCAAATATGGGTGTGGCGGCTAGGTTTTTCTTTCGTTCCTTAGAAAGAAAAAGTATTTTTTTTTTTTTGCTCTTATTAATATTTCCATTACTTAAATAAAAAAACACAACTATTATTCTAATGCTACCCTTGATTGAAATTACATCTTTTCTTGGGTCTTATTTGTAAGTAAATTCTTAATAACAGCCACAAGAAAAAAAGTAATATAAATGCTTCAATATTTATAAATATAGATATTGTCATGAATACTCTTAAGTTTTAGTTTAATATCATTAATATCTTAAATTTTAAAAAATATACAATAATACTTAATTATTAGAGAATCTATTAAGTTTATTAAAATTGAGTCAAAAAATTTAAAATGTCTTTATAATTTTGAAAAGGTAATAAAATAATAACTTAATCATTGCACGAAAACCAAAAAAACATAAATTCCCATCCAAATAAAAAGTTATTGACTAGTACTTAATGTACTTATGAAAACTTACTTTAATAAATAAATACATTAAATTTTATCAAAATGCTCTTATTATTATGATCTTTTTTATACGATGTCCCATGTGGTATTTTAATAATATTTTAAGTATGTATTTAATATTGACAAGTTCATTTTGTACATGATTTTGTGTCAAGTATAAGTGATTATAAAAGGTTGTTCAAGATTGTGAATGTGTCATATTGTAATTGTTATTGTTGCTTTGCAATGGTAAAAAAATGGCTATAAAAGTTTGCAAATGGCCATTTTATTTTGTATTTATAATTTTCAAATTCTCCATACATTAAAATTTATTTTTATCTTAACCTCAAAACACTCCCTCTCTTTTTTAACAATCTCACAAGGCATGGTTATTTTATTCATGTTAACATCTATAAATGTGAGTGAGATTAATGGCAAAATTATTAAATTTGGAAACAAAACTTGTTTATGTGGAAGGAAGGAAGGTGTGAAGATATCAAAGTCATAAAATAATTCTTATAAGTTGTACTTTTGATGTGAAGGAAGGAAATGCAACAATTATAGGTTTTGGGAACCTTAGGATGAAGATTTAAAAATTTGGATACTAAAAGTTTTAAAAATAAGTTCCTTGGTAGAAGTTATGCAAAGTGTAGATGGGAAAATTTGCAAATTAACTACAAGTCATACAAAAATTGAGAAAAAAGGTTGATGAATTGAAAATAACTGCTGCGTATTTTTTTTTACTTGTCTTGGTGGGTGTAATGTTGTCATATACATAGAAAAAAAAAATTGCTACATGATCTAGTATTCATAATTCAGACCAAAAAATGGAGAAATGAAATGTTTGCTATAAAATAGTGCATGGTTATTGCTGTTATAAAGTATATTAATAACTGAGCATGATCTAGTATTCATAATTCAAAAACAAATGTAAATTGAAGCTTGCATAATGCTTTTGAATACTACAATTACAACCAAAATGTTGGATTAATATAACATCTATATCAGTATAGTAGTGCTTGCAAAAATTAAATAAAACACCCTCACATCCATAATGGATTAATAATAGTGCATAATATGAAGATAGTTGTAAAATCCATATCAAGAACTCTAAATTCATAAGTAGCATTACAAAAAGTATCACATTCATTCTTCAGTCATTCTTATTCAGATTACTAGGTGTTTCCTAAGCCTACCAAGCCTCCCCATTTTTTTATTACCTAAACTGATCCATAGTAAAAAATAAATAAAAACTTTTGACAACATAAAGAAAAAAAATTAAAAACTCATAACATCCATAAGTATATTACCTATCACTGTACTTCTACTTATAGATAATGCATATCCAACTTCATTAACTGATCCCTTTCCCTACAAATTAAGTTAAATAGAAATTAACGAAGTTAAAGCATTTACTAAAATTACTGTGGTATAAAAATTTCTTACCATTACTCTTATTGGCCTATTGATTACCTTGATAGTGTATGATCTTACTCTTACTCTCTTATTTGTTATCCCCATATTGGATGAACTTGATACACTTGAACCAGTCCTATGCATGACAAATAGTTGGACAAAATAAAAAAAAAGGTAAACTAATCAGATCAGATGAAAGTAAAAAAAATAAGTTATAATTGCATTTACAGAATAACTCTTGGTCAGTGTTCTGGTATTATACCCCAAACTCCCACAAGTTCTACATTTCATAATAAATGACTTTTGTAACTTGGGAGTTTCAGTTGGCTCCCTCCTTATTTTCACTTAATGCCTCACAACAGATCTTTTTATTTGTGGAGGATTTAAGGTAGGCAATTCACATCATCTCATGCATATTTGTTGGGTATTGGCGCAATTATACCTTTATAAGTTGACAAAAAAGCATTCTGACACAGCAGCTTGTCCATATACTGTTCTAGGTTATCCCTCAAGTTAATAATTACCCATATTGCATGTTTGTATGGCACACCATTAAATTTTCATGCAAAGCACTCACAAGTTTTAGCATTTATATCCACTAAATAAGCTCTCTTAAGGTCTAAAATTTCAAAAATCTATTTTTAGCATTTAGTATTTTCAATTGTCTACCTTGTTCACCTAACTTCTCAATTTTTTTTTTAAAGAAATATGGCCATCACTCCTTCCCATGTTTGACCATATATATACCTTTCTCTTATTTTGACCATAATCTTTCTCCTATAATACTTCAGCAAGGTTAAAATGGACATTGCCCTCTCTTTCAGCAACCAACTATTAAAGGCCTTAGAGAAATTGTTTGTGAAATGGTCACATTTGACACTAAGATTAAACCTATGTCTTGACCACTTGTCAGGTGTTAGCTTAGCTAGCCAATTATATGCTTAAATGTTAATTTCTTTGATTTTTTGAAGGTGAATTTTGTACTTGTGTTTGTCTATCTTTCTTGTTACACACCAAAATAGTTTTTTCAAATGCAAATTAGGCCATTGACTTCTAAAATTGGCATATAAATGCTTGGCACACCATCTAATATTAGAATTTGGCCAATATGCTTGAAAAAACATCCAACAAGCCCTTTTGTCTATCAATAATAAATGTCAATACCCTCATCTCCTTGTAACCAATTAAATAAAACAAATTTTTTAGAAAAAAAAAAACACCAACTCTTTGTGCACTCAGCTTCACAAATACCAACTACTAATGGAAATATCCCATTATTATCATCTAGAGCCACAACAAATTGCAAGATACTATCAAATTTTCCTTTCAGATGACAACCATCTAACCCTATAAATGGTCTACATCCATTCAAAAAACCTGATTTTTGTGCAAAAAAGGCCAAAAAATTCTCTTAAAAGATGGGTTTGTGGGAATATTATCTGTGCGGGGAATTATTTCTGATTGGATGGTTGCAACTGCACCAAAGTTGGTTTTCATAACCATATGAGCATATTTGTGTAACTGAGCATAAGACTAGACATGATCCTCATCTAGCATATCTAATGCCTTTCTCTTAGCTCTGTATATTCTAAGCCTAAAGACTGTCACACCATACCTTTGTAATAGTTCTTACTCTATAACATCAGGTTTGACATCAAACACTGCTCTAATCAGATTCTCAAACTCCTTAGCAATCTATCCTGATTTTGTCTTTACTATTTTGGAACATTTCAAACATGTATGCTTAAGGTTGTGAGTCTTAATCATGAAGGACACTTTATTTGGCAACCTACCTCCATATATCTTTCAAGGATAACCCTCCGAAGCACACTTAATAATGACTCTTCCATGTTCACTTTTCACTCTCTTTGGTGTAAGCTTTGTTGAATAATGCATTTAGAAAAAGCCTCTCTAAACTTTTCTATGTTAATAAAAGTGTGACCAGCTTTAAAGGACACTAGCTCCCTAGGTTTATCTACCCACACTTTCTCATGGATCTTTCTTGGCATTTTATAAGTTGGGTCCTCATTCTCATATGAACTAATGACAAAATCATCATCATCTGACTGATATTGTTCCACATTATCATAAACCAAAGTTTCAGATGGATACTCTACAGAACCCTAAACATTTTCCTCCTCACTTTCCTCTCTATCAGAGAAATAGAACAACTCATCTGCATCATCATCAAAATAAAAACCCATGTGTACCAGGCTCAGGTGGGTATGTTTTAGTCTCAAGTCTATGTGTGTTTCAGTCACATGTGGGTGTATTTCAGACTTAAGTGAGTGTATTTCAAGTTCAGGTGGTTGTGTTTCTTGTTTAGGTAGTTGTCTATGGCATTCAGTGATGCATGAATTCTGACTCACGGTGTTATCTAGAGGCACTACTTCATATGGGTGTATTTTAGGTTCATGTGGGTGCATATCCTCTCCATGTTTTGAATTTCTAAGCTTTAGACCCTCTAGTAGTGGAATGTGTATAACATCTAGAGGTGCTGCTTCTATGCTACTGTCTATTTTTTCAATTCTTTCAGACCAAAATAACTCAAACATCAATTCTATTTCAGTGTCATCCTCTAATTGTAGCCTACCCTAGGACCAAGGTAAGACAGCTTCTACTTTATATTTCTCATTAGTATGAACTACCCTGTTGATCAAAGCCTGCATAACATGATTCAACAAGCACACTTTACTAAATTCATTAGGATTTACATTTATCAAAGTTAATCTCTCACCAAAAACATTTATATTTAAAGTAAACAGCAACATCCTGAAATGAAATAAAAATAAATAACTAACTACAATATTCAAATTAAACAATAATAAGTGCAATATAAGTTATATTTACATTACCATATAATACAAACATTTACATATAATGTTTACTAATACAAGTTCTAATCAACTCAAAAATATTTACTATTGCAAGTTGTAATCAACTCAGAACCACCACAGAAATGCAAACTAATACAAGTTCACAAATTTTTTTTAAAAAAATTTTTTTTACAATTAATACAAAAATTTCATGTTTTACATTACCACAAAATACAAAAATTTACATGCAATAATTAACTAAAAAAACCACACACAACAAACATATTATGAAAATAATACTAATATTTACATAATTTCATCCATTCAAAACCATCTAATATATGCAAACGTACATATGTTTTCAACAAAACAAAAAATAAAAAAATAGATCATTTTTACACTAACCATAACTTAGAAGTTTAGAAAAATTTCATATGTTAAACAATAACTTATTGTCTTAAAAAGACATATAGGTTTATAACAAAACCCAAACCATCTAATACACGTAACAGTACAAATAAAAAAATTTATTTTTACACTAAGCACAACTTAGAAGTTTAAAAAAAATTTGCCAATGTTAAATAATAACTTATTGTTTTAAAAAAGACATATGGTTTAAGATTTTGGTGCTAAAAAACTTTTTTTTTTCTTGATAAGTAAATCAAATATTATTTTAACATTTTTGTGCTAAAAAACTAACCCATTAAACCCATAACATTCAAAAATATGACTACCAAAAATCAAAACTAACCCTCAAAATCAACATACAAACCCTAAAATACTATTAGTGTAAAAACAACTAACTTGCATATGCTTCTCGCGGTGTTCGGTGTCGTTTCAGTTTAATTGTTCAATAACCTCTGGCCTCACTATTACGATGACAATGCTTCAGTTGAGGGTTTGTGAGTAGTGTGTGAGAAAATAAAAGGGTTTTTTAGTAGTGTTTGGAGTGTAAGAAAATTCAAAATGTAAGAGAAAATTATGTGAGTTTGTGAATAGTAAAGTGATGTCTTCTCAAGTTACAAGAACATCTTTTGGCTTTTTAGAA
The DNA here is from genome assembly GCA_946807835.1 of Ailanthus altissimus. Taxonomy (NCBI): domain Eukaryota; kingdom Viridiplantae; phylum Streptophyta; class Magnoliopsida; order Sapindales; family Simaroubaceae; genus Ailanthus; species Ailanthus altissimus. Next base: position 3,258,759 of record OX327709.1, read on the forward strand.
TGACTTAACGTGTTAAATCAGCAATTGAGTTGTTTGGACTTAGGGATCAATGTATCCCTAGGCGAGATAAAAAATTTAATCATTTAAAACTATCACGTGCTAAATTTGCGGTCATTGAGTCAAAAATAGTATGAAAAGACGAACGTTCACTTCAATATATTAAACTTAATAGAATATTTCCTAATGATTGGGTATTACTGCCTATTTTTAAAAATTAAGAGTATTAATGATATTAGACTAAAATTTAAGAATATTTATAATAATATCCCTTATAAATATTCATTCGTTGTTTGTGTTTCAACTGTTGCTTCAAGATTATTATCGTTTTATATGCTTAGGTTGTGGGTATATCCAAGCATAGCTAAAGAATATAAGAAGATACCTTCCCACGTCTGTTGGAGATTTTGATTGTTGACTCAAGAATGAAGATTGATAACTAAAGTTGAAGATTGCGGTTGCAAAATTCTCTGTTGCAAGCCTTAATGGTTGACTGCAAGAATTCGGCTTCAAAATTAAAAATGAATGCAAAGAGAAAATTTTTATATTTTCAATCATGTTCTTTTCAGAAAATTTATTTTAGGGTAATTTAGTAATGAAATTATTATTAAAAAAATAGGTGTTAAGAGTTTTTAATAGTGCAAAAAGTCCCACTCTTTAATAAAAATTGTTATTAAAACAATCTATAAAAAAGCTGAAAGTTTCAAGATTGGTGTATTATATTAGCTAGGAATCAAAATTTTAATCACTAAAAATTCTATTAAAAAAAAATTAATAACTAAACCTTATTTGAAAACGACAGATAATAGATTCCACCTAGAGATAATTATAAGGAAAATATTTAGAAATAATATTTTTATAAAGTAAAAATTTATTTTAGTCACAAAAAATATTCATGAATTTTATTAGTCAAATATTTAATTTTTGGACCATTTTATCCCTGAATCATTTTGCATATCTCTCCCATAAGATTTTTGAAATTTTGATCCAAAATACACTTTAAAAATTAGTCCAAATTAGTAAATATATAGTAGAATAAGTTAGAAATTGATAAATTTGATTGAAAATAACTGAAAATAAATGTGAAAAATGAGCAAAATTTGATAAAAAAAAGTCGAAAAAGAAAGTTAAAGTACATACATCGTGCCCTCCCCACTCCCAACTCGAGCTACACCCCATGCGCGAGGCGTTGTGTGAGTTGGGACTTCGCGCCATGCCCCACGTGCGAGATGTAGCGCGAATTGGGGTCTTGTGTGAGTTTTTTCCATCATTTTTGTCTCCGATTTCTTCAAAAAAAAAAATTTATTATTTTTCATACTTTTTTTTAAAGATTGATTCATATAATTATTTGTTCTCAATCTATAAAGCATTTTTTTTATATCTATTTAAATAATAACAATATTCTAACAAAAATATCAATAAATTAAAAAAAAAATCACCAATTTTAAGTTATTTCTTAAATTTATATCGTTCAAATTGACGTTTTAGTTTTACATTTTTACAATTTTATTAAAAAAAATTACCGACCCACTTATTTTTAGATCAATTTCTTGGTATTTTAATGATTTTTTTATGAAATTTAAAAATAAAATAAAATTTATGCTAAAAGTAAAGTGATCCAAAAATATTTTATTTAATTAACAAAAATTATCATCTTAGACTAAAATAAATACTTTACTTACAAATTGGGCCATTTCTAGATCTTTCCCTAATTCTAATGAGCATTGCTTCAAGCGGCCAGATTTCATGTTTGGAAAAAGTCATTCGGCGGCTCCCGCGGTAAAAGCACTTAAGGGAGATGCCAAAGTCATAATGCGGTTCCAGCGGTGAAAGCACTTTAAGGGAGACCCATGCTTTACTTGACAATGGACACCTTCAATTAGCATTAACATAGTGCTCGTACTGCTAATTCTGTAGGTCCTTTCATTTTTTGAAGTATTTAAAATTAAGAGTAATATTAAGCATTATAGTGATCGATTCAATTGGTCTGGACCAATTTTTTTTTAGTTTCCAATTTGTTTTTCCAACCGTTACTTGGGGAGATGCTATTCCTAACATGGACGCCTCTAAATTAACGGAGTGTCCGTCATATCAATTTAGGAAAATATCAATTTTTTTTTTAGTTAAATCTAACATTGATACTTTAAAAATTACCAATTTATGATTCATAACCTCAATCAACTGCCACAATAATAAAAAGAGAACTCCGTCCTATCAATTTAACAAATATCAAAATCATTTTCAGTTATTCTCAACCAAACAATCTCCAATTGATTCTTACGAGAGGTTTACTAAACACATTTAGATAGAGAAATAATTATTTATTTTGCAATTTAATGCAAACTTAAACCGGAACTTAAATGGACTATCAAGTAAACATTACTTCTGGAACTCTAAAACAGTGTAAAAATAATCAAAATAGAGAGCTCGGAAGTGGGGAAAACCTGCAGCGAGACCAAGCTGCTTAAACTCATCTTCAGTCCTGTGCTTACCCTTGGCCCTATAGATGGTCATAACAAAGATGTCGCCTTCTAACAGAGCGCGAGTCCTGTGGCTGTCATCTGATTCCTTAGGCAACATCGGTTCACAAGCTATCAGTTTTCCTCCGGGAGGTAGAGCCTTGTAACAATTCTCCATGATCAGCTTGCATTCATCATCAGTCCATGTTGTTAAAACCCACTTCATAAAAATGGCGTCACCTGCAGGAATTGACTTAAACATGTCACCACCGATGTGGGTCACGGCAGGGATAGTGGGTGCTTTGGCAATGACTTCTGGTAAATCAAAGTTGACCCCTTCTCGTACATTAGGGTATTTTTGTAATATCATCCTCAGGCAATCACCTGCACTGCCACCCACATCAACTAATCGATTGATTGTACCTTTAAACCCATCATAGCCGTCCAAAATGGCCTTCATGAACGGCACGGATACTCCGGACATGGCTTTTTGCATCAAGCCGTTCATTTCAGGCTTCTTCCCGTAATAACTATACGCCGGCTCGCCATTCGCAATCACAAACGGCTCTTTTGTTGGGTCCAGTACGGCCTCGTGAACCAAAGGCCAAGCTCTCATCAGCGCGTCCTGGTGATGCTGGAGGACGTACGGCGCGTAGGATAGGCCCTCGGAATCAGTAACCAGGGTTTTGCCTACGTCAGTGAGACTGTACTTTCTTTGGGATTCTAAGACAGCAGAATCCACCACCTGCTCTGCAAAAACCCCGTAGCTGGTGAGCATGCGGAGGATGCGTTGTAAGTTCTCGGCGTCTCCGCCAGCGCCGGGAGGGAGGATACGCTCCAGGATCTCGGAGGCGGAGAGCGGAGTGTTGGCCCCACCTTGCCAGATCGCATCCGCTACGTTCAGGCGCACGATGGCGTTGAGAGACATGGGAACACTGATCATGTTCGCCAGCTCCATTATCGCAAGCCTTGCCTTGTTCCTGCTCTCTGCATTCTCACCTTCCATGTTTACTCTGAATTTTTTTTTTTTTTTTTTTTTTTGAGTTTCGTTTCAACGAGAGTGATTCACGAGCAGATGAGGAGGAAGCTGATAAGCTGATTGCATATTTTTTTTTTGAACTCAAGTGAGTTAAGCTCCAGACACGTGGTTGCATGTGCATCGGTAGTTTGGCCAATTAAAGCATGACATTTTATCTAGCTAATAACACGCAATAAAAAAAAAACAATTATTCTTAAAACATGTAGCAACTAATTATATAAACTGATTAATATTATTTTTTAAAAATCACTATTATTCCTCTAAAAAAAATTTATATTCCATTTTTTTCTTAAATCATTTAAAAATTATCTATTATTCTTTTAAAGAAGAATAATTAATCATTTTTTATTACCATTTTAATGCTATATAAAAAAACTTAAGAGGATAAAGATGATTTTTCTCTATTATTTAATTTAATATAATATTTGTTATGCTAATTATCCCAAAAACAACAATTCAATCCACTAATCTAACAAGAAGAACCAATAATCATGAACGGAAGCAATGAAACAGTCGCAAGAAGATGCAGAGAGAGAGCATTTATGTGCTTGGGTTATATAGCTTATGTTCACTGTCGAAACAGCCAGCAAGATTAATTCTTATTAATGGAGATTACAAGATGAGTTTACAAAGAGCACATAACATTTTACAGCACTCAATTTCGTCAAGAAATCATCATCTGAAGAATGGTCGATGGATGGCTTACTGGTTAGTCAATGCATCGTCCCTCAGTTTTTTGGGTGATGAAATTAATGGAGTAGGACATATTACGAGGACATATTTATGGATTCAAGTATTTTATATGGACATTATTGGAATTTTATTTTGAAAGAAGTATGATTTTTTTTTTCTTTTATCTTATAAAATTTGAATTCTTATAGCTACAGAAGTCTTTTAAAATCGAACCTAAAATCCGTAAGATGTACTGCAACTGAAACAAATGCATTTATTCGAAAGAAACCAAACTTTTGCAAAAATCATGACACGACTATCTAAATTTTAGGTTCTCTCAGGTGGGTCCTTTCACCCATTTGACCGTTATGTTCATTAACCATTGTTATCAACATCCAGCTCAAATTATTAATTTAGCCTTAACTGTTGTAATATATTAAAAGTCTTTTTACCCAACGTTCTGTGAGGAATTGTTTTTTCGTTATGTCACGTGATCATGGGTAATCATAATAACTTTTTAAATTTTATAGTATGATAATCTTTTTTTTTTAAATAACCAAGGAATTTATTACTTAAAACAACAAAATATAATGGATGAGTAAGTCAAAAATATTTAAAAAAAAAAAAACCAGTTAAACACCAAAAAGAAAGATTAAAAATTACAAATCACTACTTATTAATAGTGTTATCTATATATTAACTATTTATAACACTTAAACATTTAATCTAGACTACATCTTTAATATTTTAAAAGACTTCATTTTTAGAAGAAATTCTATTTTGAAATACAATCTTGTTGTGCTCCCACCATATAAAGTATATAAAAGCACGAAGAGCAATCCTTTGGACCTTGCTTAGGATAGATTTGCTTGTGATTTTTTTGCAAAAAAAAAAAGAGATATCTCTCATCTCCAAATAATTGGTCGATGATTGATTTAACAAGCCAGAAGAACTCTTTGCCAAAATTCTTTTTGCGAAATTGCATTCAAAAAAAATGTTAAATTATCTCTCGGTCACTATCACAAAGTGAGTAGTCATTTGATGGAGCCAAATCCCATTTTGCAGTTCTCCCTCTAGTAGAAAATCTATTATTCAAGGCCAACAAAGTAATGAAGTTGTGTTTAGGAATATGCTGATTACCAAATAACAATTTATACCATCCATCGACCTTTCTCCTTCAAGCATTTCCATGCACTAGCAATTGGAAATTGTGTACTTGAATTGCCAGTCCAAGTTATCATGTCCTCTCGATTAAGAGAAATATAGAAATTATTGCAGATGTATTCCTAAGCTTGAGATGTGTGCCCTTCTAAAAGGTCAGGCAAGTTTTAATTCTCATATCGCTAGAGATCTTTGACATTTGCATCACGAGAAACATTGGATTCGCTAATGCTTACTGAGGAAATTTGTTAATTAAGAACTCATCATTCATCCACGAATCCTAACAAAAGAAGAAGGAATTGTCATTTTCCAATTCATAACTAAGAGCTTTTTTATTTGACTTTTTTAATTCAAAAGTTTCCTCCATGCCTAGCTGCAGTATAATTGCTTTGTAATGCCTCAGAAGCTTAATCTTCGAAGTTCATTGTCAATTACTCATCTAGCCTAAAGAGAAGTTTTAACAGCCAACAGATCCCAAATATGTTTTGTAATTACAAACCAATTTCAAGTGTGTAATGATTTTATACCTCCATTATTCTGAAGATTATGACTATGCTATAAAAAATTTCTACACTTGATTTCAACAATAATTTTTTTTTTCTCTTATCATTGTAGAACATTCTTCTTTTAGTTTTGCTCTCTTAGTTCTCATTGCTACTCATGGAATTTACTAAATACATTTGCTTATCACATAAAAATATATATTTGAATTCATCAAAAATCATACAAATGGACGAAAATCAAAATTACGTTATGATTTACTTAATAGAGGATGAGATCAATATGAATTGAGAGCTATTCTTAACTCTATATTCAATCTTGTTTCCTTGCATTAGCAAAAAGAATAATTTGATGTGTTATAAAATAACTATATTATTGTTGGGATTATTTATTGGATATATGGGTTGCCTTAAGTCCACTCCTAGGTCACTTAAGCCCATATATCTAAGGGATTGTCTAGTCTAGGAGAAGGATGCAACAATGGGCTAAGCAAAAGAAAGAGCCCAAATGTAGTTTGTAACTGAGCTAATGACATGTCCAAGAAGACCTACCTAAGAGTTCACATCAACACCAAACTCTAAAAAGGGCCCACATTAACTAAGCTAAAGCACATCCACATCGGCATTAGACTCTGTGTTAGAGCACACATCGATTAGGTTAACGTGGCTTCCACATCACTCTCGACGTCACTGTCAGATCATTAAAGTTTTTCAAGTAATCCATACTTCAAGACAACTAGATAAGAGAATAAAAGTTAGTGTGAAAGTGTAATCCTAAGGAGGCCACTACTATGTTGCCACGTCAGTCTTGCTTAGAATTTTATCTTCTAATCAGTATGAGATAAAGCTTGTCTGATATAAAGTGAGGCAAGTCTGCACTAGTTACAACCCAAACCTTAACAATAAAAGGGTATGTGCTATCAAGCCATCCTCATACCTAACTCTTACATAAAAGCACCCAATCAAAAGGAACATAGTACTCCACAAACCAATGAGCCTAATTGCCTAAAAGACACCTAGCCTCAGTAATTGCCCAAAGTTCCCTTAGGCAGAAAAAGATCCTCCAACAATGTACATGTGTCGCCTCTAGGGGCACTCTCCTAGCCAACTTTTTCTCCAATGCTCAAGGTATATCATTCAAAATTTTTAAACACTAAACAAGGTAATACAATACACTTAACAAATAAGAAATAAGTATTTCTCCTTGTTCTCTCATTCTCTCTAAGTCAAAACCCTAGAGAAGTAATAATTACTAAAGTCGTCACCTAATTTAAGCATTAGAGGGTCATTATCGTCTGTCTCTTATGTGGTATTTTATATACTCAATAGGTCTCAATAGCCCAATAACGACATCGGTTACTTTTAGATCCAAGTCTCATTTTTCATCACTAGTTGGATAATCCAAATCTATCCCTTGATATTGTCCAATCCATCAAACTCTACCGAGCTCTTCATCTCAATAAATTCTTAATGTTTGAATTTATGACCACTTTTAAACCCCAATTAAGTTTAAAATGTTTCTTGATTAACAGAGACACCATATTCTTCCATGTTTCCTTGCACTTGTATACAATAAAAAATCATTCATTTTTTTTTATCTAAACACAAATAAGAAATGAGAACAAATAGTTAAAATAAACACTTTAAAATATAAGAACTCGTTTGTTCCAAACTTTAAAGAGCTTCATGGCCTACTATATACAAAAAATTCTACAACATTTCCTTTCATCTAAGTATCCAAAATTATGTGTTGCTCTCAAATATATTTTCGATAGTATAATCTGATTATATTAATAATATAATTTAATATAATATTATTTTTATAATTTCATGTAAAAAAATAACTTTTATAACATCAAATTTATCTAACGCTCAAATGGTAAAAAACAAACTAAGTGATTATAGAATCTATAGTCAAGAGGGACTTATGTTGTGATTTTTACAAACTTTTCATTTTTAATGATTGTTTTTTACAAACAACAAGGACGAAATTAAAAATAACCCAAAGAATTGGTTCTCGTTTTTTCTTTTTCTCTTCATTTTGTTCTACTTTAGAATCTCTACTGGTTTTCTCTCCCTTGTTACAATACTACCTGCTTTGTGAAAAGATAAAAGATTAGGTGAAATTGGATATGAATTCAGATATTTTATTTTAGTCATTAGTTCATCACTGCATTGAAAGAAAAAAAAAAGTCTTGAATAATCAAGGTGTATAGAAGAAAAATTATAGTTAATCTTGTATCATTAGGCATTTCGATTAATTTCTCTTGCAATTTTTTTAATAAAAATCAATATCTCTTTTTTAGTATTACATTTTTGTCCAAACAAAAATCACTTACCTCAAAAGAGTAATAATAATATTTATTTAAAAATTAAGAATAAATTGATAAAAATATCAAACAATAGGATGAATAATTGACAAATTCTCTATATAAAAGCCATGTATACTTCCGAAATATTTGTATGAGTTATTGCACAATTTTATGAAAGATCGTAAAAATATTTACACAATAAAAAAAAAAATTTCTCACTTTATGTCATTAAAATGGGCAAGTATACCATCATAATTAGCAAAAATAACAATGCCACAATTATAAGCCACAAACAATCATAATGAGATACTAATTTTTATGTGAAAATCTTAATTAGGAAAAAACTAGGAGATCGTTGTCTGATTCAAACTTTCATTTTAAAATAATAATGAGATTATAACAATATCCTCTCTAAAATTCTACTAGAGATTCACATATAATATTCAGAATATCAATCTTGGCTCAATAACATTAAATTTAATAAATTGACCTCAAACATACATTTAATAGATTTTACAATAATTAAAACTTCCACTTGATGTACTTTGATGTCACGAGCTAGTTCCATTCCCATAATCAATGCCATGTATTTTGACATGTTGTTAGAACAGGACTCTAACAAAGTTTGGTGGGTTCCTTAACGAAGTCGCTGCCTATGAGTCGTCGACTCATTCTTCAAAAAGCACGCGGTTAGAGTATCGGGCTCCCCCCACTGAAAATTAACATATTCACCTTTAAAATTTAAGTAACATTGGTGTTCAAATCACCATCTAACACATCAAGGGAAACCTTAGAACCTCGAGCCCTCTTTTTCTTCTCCCTCCAAGCTCTACCTCTTAACTCGTTTCTCCATTCTTCCACTTCTCTTACCAAAAGATGAAATTAAGTTTTGGGTTACTGTCACTTTTTTTATTCAGTCCATTCAATTTCTTCATATTATAAATTATCCCATGGGCTCATATGATATAGACCCAATCCAAAATTTTATTATATGTCATACTTTTTTAAAAGAAAAACTTTTATTTATCTATTAAAATTTTGTCTATTTAAAATTGTGTTTGTACATCATTTTGAGTTGGAAACTAATAAACAGTCGACATGAGATTGAAGACGCGTTGGATAGATGAGAAAGTGTCAAAAAAATAGAAATTCAAAAGCGGAGAGAAGTTTGATGTTGGGTTGATTACACTAGGGTATATACATGTATAACTATGTTCATTGTATAAAATACGTATCTCATATATATTTAAGCGCAGAAGCAATAATAAAACTATATAATAAATACAAGAACTAACATATTAATCATATTAATATATTAAATGAGTTTAAGAATTCACCAAAACGTGTAACATTTTACATGTGTTTCTGAGAATCTGTCCAGAGACCAACTCGTTGATAGTTCTAGTAGTTAACTCAGTAAATTTAACTGTCTAAAATAGCAGCCTTATTTTCAGCACTGAGTTTAATACTTAAACTTTATAAATTTTTTTTTTTTATAAACTCTTTAATCAATAAAATAAATTCTTAAATTGCTATTAATGGCTTGGCTTGATAGAAGGATAATGATCAATAATTTCAACACTTAGAATTTAAAAGAAAAGGAAACAATTTCTTTTAAAAGAAAAAGAAACAATTTCTTCTCCTTTTTCCTTCTAAAATGGCCGGCCCTTTTGTTAACAAAAGCAAGCAAAAATGGCTTTCAAAACAATCAAATTGCTTTTCTCTTTCCCCCATCTCACGTTTCACACACTTGCACATCCATATATATATATATATATATATTATATGTAATAAAATATTAATATATAATATAATATTATAAAAAAAATCATATACTTGCCAACCAAGCATGTATATAATATTATCATATCAAAAAATATATTATATTATATAATAATAAGATATTTTAATTATTTAATTATTAAATAATTAATATGTATATAATTATTCCTAATTAATAATTAAATATTAATATATTATATAATAATAAATTTTTTCAGACCATACAATATCTATAGTGTTATAAGAATTAATACCGTTTAATAAAGGTTATTAGAAATTTAATAAAATATATATCGTATAAATATTACAAAATAAATATTCATACAAATAAGGGTAGTATGTAAACACAAACTTTAACATTAAGCCCCCAACGAGTGTACACATTAAAAGAGTTTAGACCCTTATGCCATCACATATCAAGTCTCATTAATCGTCCAATTAGAAGCCACACCATTTGATTATTAGACCTAAGAATAAGGTCCAAGGGGAAAATCTCCGAAGATCCAATGAAAGCCTCTACGTCAGCATGTGTCAGGCCCTTATCCTGTGCTAACATAAGGATTAGAATTGTTTGAAATTATTAAGATGATCCAGTACTAAATCCATTGAGTTTAAAGAGCAACCCACTCAATGTTCCCAGCTCACTTAGCAAAGCTGGTCACTTTAAAAAGTACTCAATCAAAAGATGCCTAATACTCTAAACTTTAGAAAGCACAATTATCCAAAAACTCTCATCTGAGTTAATTCTACAAAATACCCCTCGTGAAAAGGATGGATCTCCAATTGACTATTGTCACGTGTCACCTTTAAGGAATAATCTCTAGGCCAACTCCTTCCACACGTAAAGACTTACCTCAACTATAAAAGTCTCACTTTCTCCAATGAACGGGTTTGGATATATTACTCTACTTTTTTATATTCATTTCATTCTCCTCTCTTGAAGAACTCTCTTCCTCTTCATTTTTATACTAGGATTTTCCTTACAACTCACTTGACAACCTCTAATAATTTGATAAATCATGAAAAATCACATTTTATTCTTATTGAGGGTACATCTATCAAAGTATAAATTAAGAAATAGTCTCTACAAGTCCAAAGAGAGGAAGAACATAAGAGATTCTAACTCATAAGTGCTATTACTTTTATTATAAATTATATATTGTAATATTTCTTTTATATAGTAGATTTGATGATAGGCTCTACCTATGAATATAAGCCTTTAGGCTGAACCACGTAATATGTATGTTGATTTCTTTTGTGTTGGATTTTTTTATTAATTGTAGCAATATTTAATTGTGAGCTTTGGTCGAAAAAGCTCTACTAAGTCTTGCTTGTTATAATTATCTCTTAGCAGCTCTCTAAACTTAGTTCTGATTTGGACCATTCACTAACCATCTTATGAACTCTAAGTCTTTTAGTCCCTGAAGTATATTTTAGATTCTTCCCTGCTTAACTTTACACCTCCTAAGTACCTTCTTTGATCTTAAACATGACCTTAATAGTCTTTTCCAATCTAGTTTAGCCAAATTATTCTCTCTAAGTAATCCTTCACTTACTGGTTCTAAATGTTGGAAGCCACTATTGAGCTATTGCTTTTCCTGAATAAACAAATCCTTACTCGTTTGGACTCAAGAGACGGTTGAGTCCCTGAACTCATAGGCTCACCAAATTTGGGTACAAACATACATACACACACAAACATACATACACACACAGATATATATATATATATATATAAGACAAAAGAAATTTGCGTGTTTCAATCTTAGGCTTACATTCATAAATAAATGTATTAGAGGATATTTTATTACAAATTAAAAGAGATTACAAATGAGAATATATATCTCACAAACCCAAATTTTAAGTACATCTAAGACTCACAAAAAAAATAACAAATCCTTACTCATTTGAGCTGAAGAGACGGTTGAGTCCTTGAACTCATTAGCTCACTAAATTTGGGTACAAACATACATACTTATATATAAATATATAAAAGACAAAAGAAATTTGTGTTTCAACCTTAGGTTTACATTCATAAATAAAAGTATTAAAGGATATTTCATTATAAATCAAAAGAGAATACAAATGAGAATATATATCTCACAAACCCAAATTTCAAGTACATCTAAAGACTCACAAAAGAAATAACAACAAAATGAGAAAAAGGAATACAAACAGAAGAATTTATTTTGGCTTCAGCTGTACAGATTTTACAAGACTATGTAATAGATGGATGAACTTTTTGAGTGGTGGTAGTGTTTAAGTTAAAGTGTTCGTTGGCATAGAAAACCTGTATAGATACATACCGATTCGATATCAAATTTGATGCGGAAATGAAGTGGGATAAGATGTATAGGATATTTCACCTTGTCAAACTCTGGGAAAATGAGCCCAGCAAATAATATTTGAACCTATAATCTCAACTCTATGTCATATTAGAACAGATGCTTTATGTTATATCAAAAAATTGGAGTTTTTATATTTAAATTTTAAATAAGTCTCTAACTTATATAAATAGTATATAGACAAAAAAAAATATGACTTATATAATAAGGTATGGTTAATAACAAAAGATATACCAATATCCTGATAAAATGAAATATATTTTTCACAGAGCGCAAATTAATTCTAGGGCTCCATTAAAGGCCATCGTCCAAGAGATAGATAACCCATCTTTAGGAAAAAGGGGGAAAAAAAACAAAAAACAAAAATCTTTTTCATAAACCATGTAGATTTGTTATTGTAAAAAAGCATGGTGGTGATTAAATGATTGAATTTTTATATCTCGGCCTAATTTTGTGAGACTTGACCTTTCTTGAACGTTTCTTTTGATTTTTGTCCACTTCTTGAAGATTATTTAGTCATTTGAGTTATGATAGAGTGTCTTAACTAATAAGTGAACATTTCAACTCATGAATCAACCTGATTTCTTTTGTAATGATATATATTTTAAGTTGTATTTAAATAATAATATATTAAATAATTATTAAATAATAATATAATATAAATTTTAAAATTATTTATTATATTTAATAATTACTTGATATAATATTATTTAAGATACAAAGTTAAAATGAATAGCATTATTCTTTTTTTATATAACTCACGTTATTTATTATTTTTAAACTTTTAAATGTGCTTTACGAGGTTAATTGATAATTTCAATCATTAATTTTAAGTCATAAATTTCATGGTAGATATTAAAGTAAAAGACAGTGTTATTTAAGGGTGTTTTTTCTAAAAGAAAATTAATGAAGACATTCAGTCAATTTTAAATTAATACAAAAAAATAATTTATAACTTTTTTATTGAATATAAAAAGTCTGAAGAACTTTCTGAATAACTATTGACATCTCTTTCTCTTTCTCTTTCAAGAAAGAAAATATAAATTTAGCGAAAAAGATAGTAGGAGGGTGCAGGTTTCTGAAACTTAACAATTTAGAAGTCAATACGACAGGAGAGCAAAATCCTTTGCACTCAAAAACTTAATAACATATTTTTTTTTTTAAATTATATCATATCATTAATATCGTTAAGATATTACATCAATTTTCTTTAATATGTTTATTAAAAGAATAGTAGAATAAGATAAATACATTTTGAGATCATCTGATTCAAGCCTTTTATAAAGAAAAAGGCCGTCATACCCATAGTGAGTAAAGACAAGACTCTTTTTAAAGAAAGAGAGGATAGACCTTTTCGAAGAAAAGGAAGATAGACCTTTCCGTAGAAAGGGATAATCAAACCTCCGTAGGAGAAAAATACAAATCCCTTAAAAAAGAGAAAAATTATTGTTGCTAGACTTAAACTTAAGTCGATCTGCATACAACCAAAAAACCAAGCAAGTAACAGTATATATTCCAACACCTTCATAAAAACTAACGAACGGAGAATTGTCGGACGGGAGCACCGCTCGTCGCTAGTCAGGCAAGGAACACCAAAAATAGCCGAAAAAAAACAAATTTTCGGGCCAGTTCCACCTAGACCTAGGGGGGCTCGGTGCGGGCTGGGAAGAGCAGCGGCGGTAGAGGCACAGAATCTGCACTAGATGCCGGCAGCACCGAGTGAAGGCCGTTGGATTTGCATCACACCGGAACATGTTGGCGACATGACCATTAGCTGCGGCGAGCAGGCAGAGGCAGAAGGCAGAAGAAGATGCATGTTTTCCAAGGGATAAACCGGCGAGGAGATGCATATCAGACCACCACCTATAGGCGCCGGTGAAGTGATTCCATGGCCGACTGGCAGTGCTGCGAAGTTCCCTGCAAGCGCCGACGCAAGGAAAATGACGGTTCGGCATTGATAAGGCAGGCAGCGCACGGAGACAGGAGGCAGCAACGAGCTGGCGGAGGCAAAAGGAGTTGCATGGTTGTCGGTGGATAAAACGGTCGCCGGTGCTTGGTTGCTTGCTTGGCTGCTAGCTGTAGCGGCGGGCACCTGGAAAGAAGAAAAAACAGAAAAATAAAAAGCTAACAAAACAAGAAGATTGCATGAGTGGAGCTCAATGAAGAGCAGCTGGTTCGACCACCGGAGAGGAGGCCAAAGCCCCTCTCCAGTGGCGACTTTGTTTTGGAGGGGGAGGCGGCTGTCTTGGAGAGTAGAGAGAAACTTGATTTTTTAGGGCGTTTTTTCGAAGATATCATTTCATAAACTCTTAGTAGGGTCGATTGAGGACCGATTTAACTTAATAACATATTTAAATACTATCAAAATCAAGTTCTATATTTTTTCTAATAATAATTGAACTTTTAAATTATTAAAAGGGCTTTCTTTAAGAAAAGGCATCAGCATTTGATTATTGAAGTTATATATAGAAAAACCAAAGCACATAACTCTATATTGTTTAATGATGTAAAAAACATATTTAAAAAGAAATATGTAGAAAGTATAAATAGGAACTTTAAAAATTGGGAGCAATAATAACGGTCGCATTGTGAAAGGCAGTTAAGTAAAAGGTGGCAGGGGTAAATTTATAAATTTTAACCCTTCTTTTGTTCATAAATATGTTTATAATTCATTTATTTTCAATATTTTTATAATTTTTATAATATTTTTGAGAAAAATTATAATATTTAAATTATTATTAACTCTCACTTTTTATTAATTATTTATAACAGATCGATACTTTTTCATAAGACAAAATAATTCTAGTTCGGATGAAAGATTATAATCAAAGAAATAGATATATCCATCTTTAGATAAAAGACCAAAAAAATGTCTGGACCTTTTTCATAGGCCATGTGAGGCACGGTTTTGGTAGGCCACAGAAGTTGCTAACCAACTAAAAACATTATTTTAGATATCATACATGTTGTAAACAAGCGCGGTGGGGATTAAATGATTGAATATATTCGGGGCCTAATTTTGCAGAGACTTAATCTTTCCTGAAGGTTCGTACAGGTTATTTATTTTTTAGAGTTATGGTAACGTGTTTAGGGCACTTGAAAATAATTTTTTATGGTAATAAATAAATGTGATATTAGCATATATATTGCCCCTAGGTTCTTGGGCCCAACCTGTTAAAGCTCAAAGTATTTGAGTATGATCCACTATCATTTCATACTCGAGCTATGATCAGTTCCTGTTCAACCTTTGATCATTCAATTAGTATTATATATGGGCATAGTTCAAATTGGTTTTATTTTGGTCGGAATCAAAATAAATTATGAATAATTAATTTTTAAAAAATTAAAATTAGATCGAATTTTTCAATTATGGACTCAGTTGGGTCTGTTTAAAATTTACACTTTTTAGCTTTTTTTTCTTTTAAATTATGAATTTTTTATTTACTTGTTCAAAAAAAAAATATTCAACCATTTTAACTCTAATTTTCGACCCTACTTCGTGTTGATTTATTAATCCAAAGACAGAATGAAAAAGATATATGGTAGAATTGTAACTGTTGTATTTTTCGAACTCCTTTAAACCCTTTTAGCAAAATCTTTCATATTTCCTTCGCCTACGACTTCACCTGAAACCGAAAATAAAAAGACTTATTGAATCGATCACAAGAATACCGGGAGCCCTAAAAAAGGAAAAGGGCAAAATATATGGGCCTAATTTTTTTCAATTTATATATTAATAATCCAATGCATTTGAGTTTATCATAATATTTTTTTTATGCAATGATTTGTTGTCACATGGCACATTTTTTTTTTTAACTAACCAGCTTTTTTAGATTTATAATAAAATCGAATAAAAACCAACTGATTTTTTTGGTTTTTCAATTCATTAAAATTGGATTGACTTTTTTCTTAATTAAAACTGAACCGAATTGGCCGGTTCAGTTCGGTTCGAACCAATTTTTTCTATTTCTAATTTTTTTTTCACTCTTAATCAGTACTAAGCTCAAGGGAAAACTCTAGTTCAATCCAAGGAGGCCTGTTGACTTCAAGTCCACGGTCAGGGAACAAGCTTAAGGATTATTATTAATCTAGGAAAATTTTCAACTTAGGGATGACCTCAATTTGAGAACTATTCATGATACACAGAGAATGCATAAATATAGCCATTAGGCCCACAATCCTAAGGAGTTTGAACAAGTCAGAATATGTCACCTGCATTCCCTTATATACATGGAGATACGAGACAATTGACCCATGATCCCTAAAATCTAGGGCTACCCGCACAACCATAGACATGGGACAATATGCAATGTGGATAACTACCCAAGAAGTCTATATAAAGAGAGCTAAAACTCGTGCATAGATGAGAAGGTTAGATTTATACTTAGAGAAATAATTAATAAGCAAGTTTGGGCACAAGAATTTGTAGAAGGAGAATTTAGTCCAAATGAAGGTGTTGTCGAACACCAAAAAAACTACTGAAATAGGTCTTTTGTCCAAACTGGGAAGGCCCCTATAAAGTCCTTAGAAGGATCAGACTGGGAACTTATGAGCTCGAATATACATATGACAGATGGTCAGCATACTTTAGAATATTAAGCTCCTAAAGCGCTATTACGCTTAGGATTACTCTTTTTTAAGTATTGTTTTCTTTAGTTAGTATTTTGTTTTCATATTCTTAAAGATGTAATGATAAGCCCCATAAATAGAGTTTTGGAAACTCTTTTTCCATTTTAATGAATTTATTTGAAGTTTGGTTCTAGAGTTTCACTTTAATATAATGATGTACCCAGTTATATATATTTAATTATCATAAAGAATCATAGTTCATCCAAATACGATAACCTGAGGACCCTATTTCATAGATCCCCAAGAACAAACAATGTTCCCTTCCTTGAAATAGTATTTTTATATACATTTTTTTCCAATGTGTATCTAATTGATGGGGAAGACACAAATATTTCTAATATGAAAATTCAAAAGATATTGACTTCTTCTCCAAATAATACTCATCATTACCAAAATGAGTATTCTCCATTTTATTCCTTCTCTTCTGCTTCTTTTTTCCCATTTTCCCATATGTTTAGTCAATACCTTCCACTACAGATAATATTTGTTCACCACTTAATAAATCAATGGAGAGTTTATTATTAAATGTTTTCTTCTACATTTAATATGGATACTTTGATGAAAAAAAATATATGTGGCTCATACAATAAATCTTCTTATAATATGGTAACCTAGTTACAAAAGTTTTTCTTTTACAATATGGACATGCGTTGTATCTTTTACAGTACAACCAAAAATGTTGCCATATGCAAGGAAATCACTTACTATCCATAACAATACAGCTTTCTAGGTAAATTAATCTCTTATTTGCATCATAAACTTGAACTCCTACATCCTAAAGAATTATAAGGTCATCAACTAATGGCGTCAAATATATATCAATGTCGTTACCTAGTTGACAAGGACCTAAAATCAACAAAGACAACATTATAAATTTTTGCTTTGGGGGAAGGTTATAATTATTAAGTATAACTCACTAATAAATATATGTACTACTTAGAGATCTATGAGGATTGATATTATTCCCCCTAGGAAATTGGCCCAAGTATAAGCCTAAGCCCAAACCTCCATAATGAACTGAAAAGATGTGTTTAGAATTATGGGCCAAGGCCTAACTTCTTAACAGGCAGCACGGGGAAGTAAAGCTCTTCATTAACCTCTCGAGCAAGGATAACTTCTAGATTACAAGCACTTGTTGATCTCATGATTCTAGAAACTTATTAGGTAAGATTCTAAAACACAAGATTTATCAAAATACCCTTCTAATAAGGCAATTAGCGGGAGTCTCAGGATAAGAATCAATCTAATCACCCCTAAGCACATCGTCAATCCTGATGAAGACAACCTAATGTCTCTCCCGTTATCCTCATGATAAAATGGTAATAACCGACTATAAAAGAAGCAGTTCGGCTTTCGCCAAAGGTAATGAAATTTTTTCCATCTAATATTTATGAGCAATCAGTTTTTCTCTAAAGTCACTAACTTAGACATCAAAAGAACCTTGCTAGATCATCTACTGACGAGACCGTAACACTACTGTATTTTAATACAAAAGTCAAAACCACAGAATTCAAGTCCATTTCCAGTGCAGTCTAATTAAGTGAGCCTAAGTTCATTCCCTCTCGACGAAATTTACAGCTTGTTGGCCCAAGGATCCAACTTTTTTTATCAATAGTTTTTGCACCGTCTATGGGAAACAAAACAAAAAGCCTAGCAAACCACTCCCAGAGTAGCACTAAAAACCACTTAAATGCATGGCTGACTTAGCATTCGAAGTTAACCAATAGGGGTCGATGGACGAATCCCTAAGAAACTGCAATGAAGCAAGCTAAAACTTTGCTACAATGAGGAATTAAGGAAGAGTTACGAATGTTAAGAGAAGAAAGGAATGAGATGAGGAAGTTATTAATTGAGATATTGAAACAACGTACAAGATTAGACAAAGTTAGGGAACACTAGGAAATGGATCAACAGGAGGGGTTCCTAAACCTCGAGGGCCTAGACACATAGAATAAACCATGAGATAGAAACAGCCGAGGAGGTAGGGTGGATGAAATGTAATAAGTACCAAACAAATCGGTGAGTGGGTCAAGGTATAGCTATGTTAGAGGAGAACGCGACCAATCTCAAGTTGGGGACTTGGACCATATGGTAAAGCAAGAGAAGAAAAGAACCAGAGAGTTCAAAGAAGATCCTAATCAAATTCACCCCTTAAGAGGAAAGTCTGGGGGTTGGAGAAACAATTATGTAACTTACTCGAAGAGAATGAAAGAAAATACCAACCTCCCCTGAAGAAAACTGAAAGTGAGAGGAAATCTCATTTATAGAGTAGTTAAGAGATATGTAGCTTTAGGTGGGCATCAAATTGCCCAACTTCCCCACACATAGAGATATATTAGACCCCCAACCATTATATGACTATTATTTATAAATTGAGGATTTGATTGTTTGTATAATTACTTAAAATACACAATTTTAGTACTTGGTTGAGAATAATATTTGTACATTTAGGTTCGACATATAACTTTATAAGTCTCTTTATTACTTGTTTATGATTGTGTATATTTACACTTAGTTTTGTGCTTAAAAAATACACAACATAAGGACAATGTAGTTAATGAATGTGTATATCACAAGTTCAGTAAGAGTAAGTTTCTCTTTCTGATTTTGTATGTCAATGATATATTACTAGCAAGCACTGATGTAATTTATTGCACAAAACCAAAAGATTTATATTAAGAAAATTTGATATGAAATATTTTAGGGATGCATATTTTGTATTAGGGATCCAAATATATTGAGATTGCACTTAAGGTATCTTTAAATTATAACAAAAGAACTATATCGATAAGGTGCTTAGCACATTTGTCATAAAAGGATTTTACTCCATGAGATATGCACATTACTAAGAGTGATAAATTTAGTCTCAGTCAGTGCCCAAAATGAGATTAAACAAAAAAAAGATGCAGAAAGTCCTTTATACATCAGTAGTAGGGAGTCTCATATATGCTCAAGTGTGTACGCATTCAAATATTGCGTACTTTGATAAATCCCACCCTTGCCTTATTAAAAGGTTACTTTGACTAACACAAAGTTCTCAAAATCTTATCTAGTAAGTATCTAGGATCATAAGATAATAAAATAAAAGTACAGAAAATAAATGACACAACATAAATAACTCAAGAAGATAGCAAGATAGAGAAAGCCTATGGTTAATTACTATCCGTCAATATATTTTCTACAAATTAATCCTTTAATATTTATATTCCTTAATTCTTATTATTGATCAAGACATCATTATATTCACAAGCCTCTCTCAAGGTCAAGTAAGTATATCTCAATTTACCAAATACCTATATCTTTATGGTAATTGCAATAAATCAAGATTTATTAAGAACAAGTATTATTGACCATACATGCCAATTAGGTATATCTCTATCCTAAGTTAGAATTTGTAAATGTTACTTACAATCATACATTAAATTATCCAGGTCTAAATATAATGACGCCTCTTTTGAGTTTATTAAAGTATTACCAAATCAATCATAAGATTGATCAACTATAATGAAGCATTAAGAACAAATAATTTGAATAATAAAGCATTGAATACAAATAAATATTAAAAAGATCCAACAATTAAGCACACATAATAAATTTCAGTAATAATTCTAGAAAAGAAATTAGTTCATGATAACAAACGAATTATAGCTGGAAAATAAAATAAATTGATACAACCAAAAGCAAACCAATATGGACGTCAATTTGTAGTTGGTTGATACACTAAAGATTTGTCAATAATCTCTGACTTCTCTTGATATTCTCTCTCTAAATTATCCTAATTAGGCTCTAATTGCTCTCTAAACTCTAAA
Source organism: Ailanthus altissimus (assembly GCA_946807835.1). Lineage (NCBI taxonomy): Eukaryota > Viridiplantae > Streptophyta > Magnoliopsida > Sapindales > Simaroubaceae > Ailanthus > Ailanthus altissimus. Next base: position 3,279,464 of record OX327709.1, read on the forward strand.
GAGCCCTAAATTATATGTCTCTTTTAGGTCTTTTAAGCGAGTGGTCTTTATATATGGTTTAATTTGCAGCTTGTAGTGGTTTTTCTCATTAGTTCAGGAAAAAGTTGATCACTGGGACAAAATTTCCTCATCATTGTGGTGTTACATCTTAAACCATTATCGCTGCAGCGATGGCTAGTTATCGCTGAGACGATGGATTTTTGCTAATGTAAAAACTAATTAGTACTAAGGCAAAAATTGTGACTAATTCTAGGTTTATTTTGGTCTTGCCTATTCTGCTTCTGAAGTTGCCGCTAGAGCAAAAAGCTTTCTACCTCTGAGGCAAAAATCTGTAATTTTGGAATTTTTGCATTTTGGTCCTTAGTTTTTGCTCAAATTCTTCACATTTCATCTTTTTCGGTCCAAACCCTATAAATAAATAATAACGCACATAAATAGCCATTTAATCTCATAAAATATCAAAATCGTAAATAAAAATAGGGATAAAATATATCACAAATATACCTTTATCACCTCAAAGTTAAATGAAGTAATCACTTGATGAAACTTATAATACCATTGATGGGATGCATGCTTAAGACTGTAGATGGACTTCTTTAATTTACGGAATATATTCTTTGGATCTCTAAACACAATATTTTTTTGTTGCACTATATATATCATTTTCCCAATATCACCATTGAGAAATGCAATCTATACATCTATTCAATGTAGATCCAAGTCAAAATAAGCTACAAGTGTCATAATGATTCTAAAACAGTCTTTCGTTGAAACTAGAGAGAAAATCTCTTTATAATCAATGCCTTCTTTTTTAGTGAAACTCACGACAATGAGACATACTTTTATATCTTTTGACGTTGCCTTTTAAATATCCTTTTGTCTTACATATCCATTTGTAACTAATAAATTTTACACTTTTAGGCTACTCGACAATATCCTAAAAGTTGTTGTCTTTCATAAATTTCATCTCATCCTCCATGGCCTCAATCCACTTATAAGATTTGAAACTTTATTTGGCTTGATTGAAATTGATTAGATCATTTTCCAATCCTACATCAAATTCATGTTCTTGTAATAGATGACATAATCATTTAAAATTGTACTTCTCCTTTCTTTAGTGGATCTTCTCAATAGCACTTTTTCTTAAGGTTGCTCATTATGAATAGGATTAAATTCTTCATTTTGAATAATGGAACTTGTATATTGCCTTGTATTTTCGAATTTGCATCTTGAATAATTTCAACAAAAAAAAAGAGTATGATCATTATCAATAGTAGTTCTAGGATTTTTAAAGACAATATCTCTAAGCTTATCTCCCCATCCCTCATAAACTCAACATCATCAAAAAATCTAGCATTACCTGTCTTGATAAAGGATTTACTTGAGAGATTATAAAATTTAAAGCCACTCGATCTTTTAGAGTATCCAATAACATAGTAACTTACTATTCTTGAGTCAGTTTCTGTTCATTAGGCCTATATAGCCTAGTCTTTGGTAGACAACCCTAAGCACACAAGTGCCTAATATTAGGCTTATTGCCAGTCCATAACTCGTATAGGATTTTAAATACTACTTTACTTGAAACTTTATTAAGAATATAAACTACAATCTTTAGTGCTTCTCCTCAGAGTAACACGAGTAAAGAAGAATGACTAATCATATTTCTCACAATGTCTTTAGGCGTTCATGCTTGGTTTCCCAAGCATTGTGTATTATGGGATAATACCACACTCTTCTAGAAATTTTTTAAAAAGTCCTGAAAGTTATTCGTATGATCCGTAATATCTGTCATAGTATTCACTACCACAGTCAAATTTGACATCTTTAATTTTCTTGCTAAATTAATTTTCAACTTTAGCATTGAAAACCTTAAAAAAGTTCCAAAGATTGAGACTTCTCATGAATTAAATAAGGGTACCCATAATTAGAATAGTCGTCAATAAATGTAATAAAATACCATTAGTCATTCCAAGAAGTCATAGGGGATATCAGTATGTATTAATTTTAAGACGTTAGAGCTCTTATAGGCACCTAACTTTTATTGTTTGTCTATTTTTTCTTAATGCACTCAACACAAACTTTAAAATTTGTTAAGTTAAAAGAATCAAGAATCCCATCTAATATAAGTCTTTCAATTCTTTATTTAGAGATATATCCTAAACACATGTGCAATAATATATTATAATTCTCTTCAGTTAATTTTCACTTCGTACCACGTTTCTTAACATACAAGGATTTATTAAAAGAGACATGAGTATCCAATTTGTAAAGATTATCAATCAAAGAACCAATACCAATAAGATTTAAATTTTGATAAATACTAAATTTATTATTTTTGAATGAATAAGAATATCCTGATTTGTCCGAACTAGAAACAAAAATTAAATTCTGTCTAAATAATAATACATAATAGGTCTAATCTAAATCCAAATAACATCAAGTCTCTAATTGTAATCTAAATAATCATATGGCCTCTATAGGAGCTATGCTGTTATTTCCACATAGATAAGTCTTTCAGCATCAATTGACAGTCGGCTCCTCAAATAATCATGCATAGACACATTTATTTGAGTAGTTGCACATGTATTTACCCACCAAATGTGTGTGGATATAAAAGTTAAATTAACTTCAGAACAAACAGAGTTGATAAGTGTACCTTTTTTTATACGTCAATTGACATATTTAAGACAATCCTTCTTCACATGACCAGCTTTCTTACAAAAAAAAGAAGAAGTAATGACTTTATCTTGTTTCTTCTGCACCTTATTCTGTACAGTCCATGTTGCAATTTCTTTTCCTTTATTCCTTTTTCTTTTCATATTGGTAACTTTATCCTAAGAAATACTTGTTAAGTAAGCACTTTTTGTCTTTTCTTTTTTTAAATCTATCTTTTTCTTACGCAAAATATAAAATGAGCTCATTAAGAGTCTATTTATTCTTTTGGGTGTTGTAACTTACCTTAAATTGATTACATTGTGTAGGAAGAGAAATTAAAATAAATGCACGAGCAAAGCATCAAATAACTCTAACTTTAATACTTTTAATTTGGAAGCGAGATTAGACATCTCCATGATGTACTTTCTTATATTCCTTTTTTTCTTTATACCTTATTGAAACAATGTTAGCCAGTAGCGTACTTATTTCAGCCTTTTCACTTTTCAACTTCCTTAAGGAATATCTTAGCATTTTCTTCCTCAAATAGCGGCCCTAAAAGTTTTCAGAATTTCAAGTTTCATGATCAAAGACTCATGCGATTAAAACAATCCCACATCTCTAAGTCCCTTTTATTCTTAATGGAACTTAAATTAGTCAAAGTAGGAGGTCGTTCTATCTGAAGAAAATTGTCAAGATCCATGCAACCGAGAATGATCAAAATATTCTTTTTACAATTCTTGAAGTTTGTATCATTAAGCACAGTAATTGAATTTATATTAGCAAATAGCAGAAGAAAAAGAAACTAAACATAAAACATACAATAAGAGAACAAGCTCACAATTTATAATTATGTCATGACCTGATCATATATAATTTGAAATAATCTAACACATACATGCATGACATAAATAATTATAAAAATATGGGGGCCCATCATAAGATATCTAGCACAATATTGATATTTAGTCTTTGGACAGAAATTATGAGTGATTTTAAACCAAGGGTGCATGCATGTGAATTTGTGTCTATCATTCAAATTTTCATACGTATCATATACATATAAGCGCAGCGGAAAAGCAGAAATCTAATTTTCTAATGACAAACACAAATAAGTTTTTACATGTATCTCATAAATGTAAATAACATAGGGATTAAGAATTTGTTACCTTGACAAGCCTTTAGTCTTTGTTGAACTGGAGTACCGTGTGAAATATTCTCGTTCACAATTCTAGTTTCTCAACACGGTGGGCTTAGGGAAGCTAGAATAGCAACTTGATTCTAGCTAGGTTTAACTCTTAAATCCTATATTTAACTTTTAAACTAATGCTTAACTCCTTAAGTTATGGACTTGTATTGTCTTGTCATATGTATAGACGAAGATAAGAGGTTCAACACTTACACAATTTCTTCAACTCTTGAAAGAAAAAGAAAACACTTCTTTCTCTTCACTCAATAGCCATGTAACACTATTTCACTAATGAGAAAAATTGCTCTTTTATTTGTTGTTTCATTTTCTCTCCAACAAGTAATCAATGGCCTACCATGCATAGTCCTACCATCATAAGCCATATTAATTCGTTTCCTTTTATTTAGTCATAATAAATAAATGAAATAAATAAATTATGATGCACTTGGCCAAGATTTGCAACTAAAGGGATGAAACACTTTCACCTTCTTATAAGTCACAAGTGCCTACTAAGCATGGCACATATTTTGCTTATCTTTTGTTATAATAATTTATATTAAGCAATTAGAAACAAAAGGCATGTGTTATATACCTAATGTGTGTGTTTTCCATGAAAAGTAAAGCAAATGAAGAAATAATTTATTCATTTGCTTCTTTTACACATTTTGGTCCTACTATATCTTACATGCTATGCCTGAGTGTTTTATTATTTTATTTAATCAATATTAAATACAATAAAACATGTGCATTATTGTATAAATAATACTTGTTTAACTTCTATTAAACAATAATATCATATATTTTTATTATTATTTGATTCAATAAGGAAAATTAATGAATAAAACAACGATCTTGCTTGTCCAACAAGTAAGGTCATTTTGATAATTTTTAAATAAAAAAATAATAGGCCTACAATGCACTATGTGTCAACATCTCATTGGTCAACAACTATTGTTAACTCATTGATGTACTTAACTCTTAAGTCTTGACATGTGCATGGCCTAAAGAAAAATGAAGCAAATGTCTAGTCTGTTGGAATTTACTAGATTGAACTATTCAATCCGATACAATGCCCTAGTGCACAATGAGTACACTTTATATTGCGGGACTCTCTAGGTCCATGCTTAATTTGTCAAACGAAATTATTTTGTGAGCCCGTGATTAATGTCCCATGCATATGTAATGGATATTACAAATCAGCACAATAAACCATACAAGTTGAGGTCATTGCGCATACATATAATTCTTCGACTATTTATATCCTAGAGGAGCAGGGATATAGATCATCACCATCAAATTCTCACACACTCATTCGTGAACTTATCTCCAAACACGTATCTTGATAAATAATATACGCAAATACCCTTGTGATATTGTTTGACTCTGTTAAAAATTCTCTTCCCAAGTTCGTTGCTTATGGCTATAAGTCTTTTTAAGATACAGTCTCGGAGCATCCAAATATACAACTTACCCATATGAGTTGACGGATTTTATATCTGCGCACACCGAATTCCATGAGCATCGGACCATACCCAATGACACATAATGGCAGACTATGAAAGGTCTCTGACATATGTGGAACCAAAGTATGATAGATCACTCACAAGTTCGCCGTGGCACTCAAGTCAAAGGACTACGTACATTTCTCAACTCGAGAAGACCTACCATTGACGGCTTCATAGGATATCTATTGAGGTCTTCGTTGAGCCTGTTCAATATTCAGTCCTTACTGAATACCTCTATGTTATACGAACTTTCGGTAAGCTTATGGTAAGCTAAGAACAATCATTTAGACCATTTAGGTATAGTATACACTGGTCTATTAGAAAGGGTTCCACCAACAGACCCGCATCGGTAAATAAGACTAGGAATAAATAATTTGATAGTAGACTTGCATAATAACATTTCTTAGCACATATTACAACTCATTGCAACTATGTTATTACTTATGTATTCTCGGGTCTATGTCTCGTTACAGATAAGGTCCTAACTTTTAGATATTTTTTACTTTTATAACCTACTAACTCTTAGTAGTGCTAACTATTAGCAATTATAATTCTCAGCGTTGCTAACCTTTAGTGCTGGTCTAAACTCCTTTAGGCCAAATCTGAACTCCTTCAGATCATACAATATTTTCTCCTTTGGTAAGGATTGGCTTTAAGTGATAGGGGATGTGATTGGAATTCGTCTTTTCTTTGTTTGTATTACCGAGACACCTGAAGGGTTGGCCACATGTACCTCAGGAGACCCGGCCCATTCAAATTAAAATAGAACGAGTCTGTAGCGTTATAAGCACTGTACCATTTAATTAATGAAATTGACGATTTAATAAAATGTATTACATAAATATTATAAAAATAAAATATTCATATAAAATGGGATGGCAAATAAGCATAAATCTTAACAAACTCTCACTTGCTCTAGTGTCATTCATAGTAGTGTCTAATACACATAGACTCTACGTGTTTCTTAAATACTTTTGGAGTTAAGGCCTTAATCAGTGGGTCTGCTACATTATTTACAAAGTCAACTCTATAAATTATTACATCTTTCCTAACCAAGATATCTCTAATTATGTTGTATTTTCTCTCCTTATGTTTAAATCTCTGGTATGCTCTTGGCTCTTTGGCTTATGCTATGGCCCTGTTATTATTGCAGAATAATGAGATAGGATCCATCAAGGTAGGGACAATTCCTACCTCAGTGACAAACTTACGTATCCACACTGCTTCCTTTACTGCCTTAGAAGCTGCAATATATTCTGCTTTTGTTGTTGAATTAGCTGTGGGTCCCTATTTGGTACTTTTCTAACTCACTGTAGCACCGTTGAGGATAAACACATATCCAGACATAGACTTTCTATCATCCGGATCAAACTGAAAAGTCTGAATCTGTGTATCCTCTTACTTACAAGTCACTGTCTCCATAAATTAGAAACTTGTCCTTTGTACCCTTGAGGTATTTAAGGACATATTTGACTGTTATCCAATGGTTGTCACCTGGATCAGATTAATATCAGCTAGTAACACTTACAGTCATACTGATGTCAGGTCTAGTGCACATTATAGCACACATCAAGCTTTCAATAACTGATGCATATGGCATCTTAGACATTCTAACTCTTTCATCTTCTGTCTGAGAAGACATTCTCCTTGAAAAATGAATGTCATGTCTAGAAGGTATATTAGTTGTCTAGTTAGTAAAATTTTACCTTTCTAAAACACTTATGGTAAGTTAAGAACAACCATCTAGACCATCTAGGTATAGTATACACTGGTCTATTAGAATGGGTTCCACCGACAAACCCGCATTGGTGAATAAGACCAAGAACAAATAATTTGCAAGTAGACTTGTATAATAATATTTCTTAGCACCTATTATAACTCCTTACAACTATTTTATTACTTATGTACTCTCGGGTCTATGTCCCGTTACAGATAAGATCTTAACTTTTAGATATTTCTGACTTTTATAACCTACTAACTCTTAGTAGTGCTAACTATTAGCAATTATAATTTTTAGCATTGCTAACCTTTAGAACTGGTCTAAACTCCTTTAGGCTAGATCTGAACTCCTTCATATCATTCAATGTCTGTAGCGTTACAATCACTGTACCATTTAATTAATGAAATTAGCGATTTAATAAAATGTATTACTGGCACGTAAGCACAAATCTCAATAGAAATATCATATAGAAGTAGTACTCTAAATGCAATAATCAAATATTGATAATAAATTCAGCCAACAATAGGCCTTTCTTTTGATCGACTTATTACATACATGAAAAACTTGATAATCATCACACATTTATTATTGCACATATGTCTATTTTTTTGGCCAAAACATAATATTCATTTGGCTGATTATTTTTTGTATAGATAATAAATATATTCATCTTAATATTCTAAAAAAAATAAATCTATATAACATAGGTTACTTTAGCAAAATGTTATTTCAAATAATTTATTTCAAGATATAAGATAAGTAGTGCAAAGAAAAATAATCAAAATTTTCAAAAGAGAAAATTTGAGTTTTCCTGTGCACTAGACTAGTGCCATAGCATCAGGGCCATTAATTTACAATGCTACTAATGGTGCAAAAAGTAGGCTCTATTTTGGGTCAATGATTATCGGGTCAATTTCATATGGGTTAGGTTTTGGGTCGAACCTCACTAAACCAGGTCGCGTCTCCCAGTTCTCCCAAAAGCAACTAAAAATTTTAAATTTTGTCCTTTAAGATAGTTGCCTTAGTGTTGCGATGATAAGTGGAAACTGCTAGGCCCAATGCTGCGACACAAAGTCACTTCCAGTGGTGTTGTGGCACTACTAATGCAGAGTCACAATGCCATCACACTGTCCACACTAAAGTAGCGTTGTAGCACTAACATACTATTTACACTACCACTACAATGTCATAAGGTGTTGCCGCAGTGCTAGGTTATCACCTCTGGCACTGCCATTGTAGTGTCGTAGTGATCCATGTGAATCTAAAAATTCTAAGTTCGTCAAAGAACGCAAAAAACAAAAATTTTAAATCGAATTGTAATGTTTTCATCCTTAATTCTTCAAATCATCGACCCTTAATCAAATTTGAACCCTTAAATTATAATGAAAACTATAAATCTAATGTTTTCATCAACAAAGATATAAAGAATTTATAAAATTCATACATATAATATATTTTCCCTAACAAGCTGATTGGTGCTATAATAGCTAAGAACAAGTACACGCTATCGTATTAAGTAATATTAGATTTAAATTCCACGTATCGATCCCACATGAACTACACAATCTAATTCTTTCAATCAAGTACTAAAATTATAACTACTAAACTTTTATTCATAAAATTAAAATTTGAAAGTTATTTAATTAACTTAATTCTATCAATTAGATCAACTTAAACAGTAACAACTAAATAGATAAATTCACTAATTTATAATAATTTAAGATATATACTCATCCCCTAATATTTCATTAGACTCATTAATATCTTAATTAGACCCTTAATACCAATTGTTGGCTTAAACACTAATCTCATCACAAACCTCTTTCGATGGCCAAGTGACTATATTACACATTCTAACAATCACTTATATATCTATGGTAATCAAATTAGAATATAATTCATTAAGATAAAATCTAAATTATGCTATACATGTCATCTAGGTATAAGATAAAACCTCTTTCGATGGTCAAGTGACTATATTACACATTTTAACAATCACTTATATATCTATGGTAATCAAATTAGAATGTAATTCATTAACGTAAAATCTAAATTATGCTATACATGTCATCTAGGTATATGTCTATTGATAAGAATAAATTATATCCATTATTTTCACTCTTTAAACTTGATTAATTGTTCATTTTAATAAGAATATTACATTTTTTTATATTTTATTATTATTTTATACGTTTTGAGTCAATGGAGCAATTGGGGATAAAAATCTATGGAAAACAAAAGGCAAAACATCACATTGCTATAGTACATGATTCAGTGGTCCACTATAGTGCTATAAATAGTGATTTGTTATAGTATATTCGCCTCAGTGATGAACAGTATTTTGCCCTAGCAAAATTTCAGCGCCTAAAGCTTTTCATTTCCAGCGGTGAACAATGTGCATGAACAGTAACTCGTGAACAAAGTGCAAAACTGTAATCATGAACAATATCCAATGATCACACTACAGTAAAAAAAGAAATACAACTCCAATCAATCCCTACATAAATGCCTCTTATTTCAGACTTAAAGAACACACAACTTAAGGCTCTTAAAGCCATAACACATAGAAGAAGAGAAAGTTTAGAGAGAGAAGCAAGTAGAATTAAAGAAAGTAAGAGATTATTGACGAACCTTTAGCGTATCAACCAACTACGAATTGATGTCTATATTGGTTTGCTTTTAGTTGTATCATGTTTATTTTAGTTTTCATACATAATTTTTTTGTTATCATAAGCTAATTTATTTCTAGGGTTATACTTGAACTCAATATGTGTGCTTAATTGTTGGATCTTTTTAATTTTTTTTTTAATTCAATTCTCTATTATTCAAATTATTTGTTCTTAATACTTCATTATATATGATCAATATTGTGAATGATTTGGTAATACTTTAATAAACTCAGAAGAGACATTATTGTATTTAGACCTATATAATTTGATGCATGATTGTAGAGTGCAAGTTTCAAATTAGGATAGGAATATACCTAATTGGCATGTATGGTCAATAAGACTTGTTCTTAATGAATCTTAATTTATTACAAGTACTATAAGAATATAGGTATTTGGTAAATTAAGATATACATGCATATTCTTAAGAGAGGCTTGTGAATACATTAATGTCTTAAGCAATAATAAAAATGGAGTGATATAAATATTAAAGGATTAAATCTTTAAAAAACTTATTAAAGGATAGTAATTAACCCTAGACTTTTTCTATATTGCTATCTTCTTATTTTATTTGAGTTGTGTCATTTATTTTTTGCACTTTTATTATTTACAATTTGAAGATTTGATTTTCTGGATAATTACTTGAAAGATACAATTTTAGTACTTGGTATAAAATAAAAATTATCCCCGTGGGTTCGATATCCGACTTAAAAGTCCCTTTATTACTTGTTACAATAGCTTATACTTGTGCTTAATTGTGTGTTATAGAAATATTGCATCATCTATCCTACATGGAACTCATAGTTGTTACCCTATGATCACGCATCAAACTATCCTAGGCTAAACACATGAATCCCTTTGTCAAGTTCATCATGATTCTTCAATCATTCAAAATATTGGCTATATATAATTAAAGCATTAAACTCAGATAGAATGAATCAGTTATAATGTATTATGTTTATAAACTAAGAATTAACAAAATCTAACTACATACTACGTTCAAAAGTCTAACCATAAATAGACAATATTTAGCTCATCACAAAACCAAAAATATTAAACTAATTTATGAAAAATAGCAAGAACAAGAACATAGTGATAAGAAAAGAAAAGAAAAACTAATCAAAAAGATGCATTGGGTTGCTTCTCTTTCAATCTTGATCTTGAATCTTAATTTATTAGCCTTGATCTTTGATTTTGTGTTGTGAATTATTTCTCTAAATTTTTGTCTCTCTCTTTTTGATTCTTCAATTAGATTATTTTGATCTTCTATTATAAGTTTATGTCTTCAATTTACTGTTCATGCACATTGTTCATAGTGCTACTATTCACAAAGCGTTGCAGCGCTAGATTCTGAGATCTATAGCCCCTGTATTCACTTTTTTTGGGGCGGCAAAACTCGTTTCTCTACGCTATGGCGCTAGTCACAGTAGCAAAAATAGTATAGCTAGGCACTATATCAATTTACTGTAGTATGGTACTGTAGCAGTTTGATTTTTTTTTTTTTGGACTTATTTTCATTCCTATATGCTCCATTGACTCCAAACCTACAAAATAACAATAAAATACATAAAAATTAAATAATCTTAATTTAAACGAACAAATACTAAATTTAAAAAATAAAAATATTAGACCTAATTAACCCTTATTACAAGCCTTATGAGAAACGGACATCTAGTTATGAATATATACATAAAGAACCTAATAATTTAACATGATTTTCTTTTTCACACCACTTGCTAAACATAATCACAAATAGGATTGATACCAATATGAATACAACCCTGAATCTATCACATCAAATTATCAGGATCGATGTTGAAAAAAGCATACCTAAAAAATCCATGGCAATAGAATACAAGGATTAATAGCTTTCAATAAGATCACAAGAGTATAATGGCCTTTTATAATCAAATCTATGTAGTGCTCAATAGGGTTCTCTCTCTGTGATGGCAAAAAGGAGAAGAGCTCTATGTATAATGATTTGACTTGGGATCATAACCCTAAAAAAAGTTTTTATATACTAGTTTAACTATTATCCCATCAATCATAGTTTAACTAGTATTAGGTTTCTACACATGACAAGTCCATATCGAATTAAATGTCTCTAGAGTCTAATAAGAAAGAGTCCAAATTAGATCACTTAAATTGGTTATTTATTTAAGATAGCTCATAGTGTATAATTGTTGTTAATATGTGAGCCCATATATAGGAAATAATAAAACTATTAAAGAGACTTGTTGGATTTTTAAGGTATCCTTTTTTTTTTTTTTTGCAAACTAAGAACAAAAAGGTGCACTGTAAAATATTGTAGAGTTTTATAGCTTTGAGTAATTTGAAAATTAATAAAAAAAGAAAATATCGTCATGATGAAGCCACTGTTGGAATAATAAGATGATTATATTACATATAAATTAGATAGATGAAATAAGAAAATTACCTAAAAATATTTGTTGTAAATAAATTTTCTTTGGCTTCAGTTTTCTCTACTATTCTAAAATATTCTACTCTTTTAAGTGTGTGGACACTTTTTAATCACCAAAATGATTCAATTATTTACCTCTTTTCAACCACCATGCTTTATAGAAAAGTAGGAAATTAGATAGTAATTTATTTAATTAAAATAAAGAAGCAGAACACTTATAATTGAGTTTGCATAATCATTATTTTAGGCAAATGATAAAATAGTAATTTAAGCTAGTAAAGGAACTAAAGGTCCATAATCTTTCTAGCTCTAAATTTGTGATCTAAATTCTAGTAATCTCATAGCTTATTATTGGGTTATTTTATTAAAAGCCCAAAATTGCACTCTAGTTTGCCCATGTAATAAATAAATCTAATTTTTAATTAAAATTATTTTTATTAAATATATTAATTATTGACCAATAATAACCACTCAATTAACTCTCTATATGATGTTTTAATTAATGTTATACTATTATAAAATCACTATACCTCTTTAATTATTTATTTCTCTAAGTCACTGAATGCTCTAATTACCGTTTATTGATATGTCTGTATTTGTAAATAATTTTATAAATAAATATTATTATTTAATAAATAATTTATTGAATAAATTGAGGCTATAAATTTCAAATGATCAAGCACTGCAAATAGTTTAGGCTAACATCATTTAATATAGATTCTATCTTGTAAGCATATGTTTCTACGATCTATAAAATTGCATCTCCAAATCATCAAGATTTTTATTATTCAGATGGGTCTCATTCCGTAAAAACTCAAAAAATTACTATACATATATGGGTTCATTACTTATTCAAGATTAAAATTAATCAAGTTTATTAAAGTTTTATGATTTAAGATAATGATATTTAAAACTAGATCAAAATTCACATTAGTCTACCTCAATATGTCATATATACTAGTTTTCTTATTCGAAATCTCTACTTCAATAATTAAGATATATCATTCACTATAAAAAGTAGAAAAATTACAATCTTATATAATAAAATATCATTTTCATCAATGACTATGAATATTATTTAATTTATAAAGAACTTGTAATCTATAACTTTTGTATTAGCATTATATACCTAAAACATAAATCACATACTTTTATAAAAATATGAACTCTTCAATATATGTTCATAAATATATATATATTATTTTAATTAAAAAATGTTATTACACATACTTTAAAGACGCTATTAACATATAATGTCTAACATCCATTTATTAAGATAATGATTCGTTCTAAGACTGGGCATCAATTTGGTTAATTGACACACCGAACTAAATCAAACTAAAATTTTCAATTCAATTTGGTTCTAATTTTACAATACAGAATTAATCGATCGATTTGTTCGATTTTCAATTTAATTCGGTTCGAACTGAAAATAGAATATTGTTTAAACACTATAAATCCGGAAATTATAACACTAAATGTACACATAAATGAATTAGTCTAAGGATGATGTTTTTGTATTAATGGTACAAGTTCAAACCCCATCAATGATAAATATTTTTTCTTTTTGTCTATTTCAATTAATATAAACACTTATGTCATATTTAGTTTTAAAATAAAATTATTTGACAAAACGCTGTGTTGAAGCAGCACACTGTCACACATCATGACACTACAAAATCAAAAACAAAAAGACAAAAAATGCCTCTATTGACTTTCATCTTTTTCAGATTTCACAAAATCAATTTTTTTTTTTCAAGATTTCAGATTCCATATCTTCGGCCACCGTCAGTCTACATTTTGCTTTTGCTGCCCACGTCCAACTGCTGCCGGCCGCCTACATCCACCTGCTGCTGAGTGCCACTACTTGTGCTGCCATCCTACTGCGTGCCACCCCTGTTGTTGCCGCCCCTACTGTTGTTGCCACCCCTGGTGCCGCCGGCCTACCGCCAAAGTTCTACTATACAAACTGTATGAAATTTCAATTTTTTTTTTTCAGTTTTAACACTGAAATCCAATTGAATAAAATTTCAATTGTAATTGAATGAATTGAATTAAAATTAAAAAAATTTACTATATTTAAATTGCATTGTAAATTGATTGAAGGAGAAGAAATGAGAATGGTGGTGATTGTTGTCGATTTGTTGGTGTAGATCGATGGGGGCAGCAGGGAATTGAATCATGGAACCGAAATTGAATCGAACTAATTTAATTTGGGTCAATTTCAATTTCAGGTGTGAACCGGTCGGTTCTAATTTTTTAAAACGGATCGATTTAGTTTCAATTCAATTCGAACCAAACTGAACCGAAACCGAATTTGCCCACTTTTAAATCCGTTCTTTCGTAAAGGTGAAGTGGGAGATTAGAGAAATTATTTTACCATGGAGATGAGAAAAGGGCTCGACAAAATTATGGAAATCAGGTTAATGAGATCTGGGTTGGCATTTATGGCTTAAGTGGCCTTAATTTGCTGCACTAGATTGTTTAATTATGTTTTATCTTCCATTGCATAAGAGTCTTTTTTTAATTATTATTATTATTATTTTAATAACACTCCATTTCAATATATATGTTAAATTTTAAATAATTTTCTTTTTAAAATTGACACCAAAAGGATAAATTCTTAGACCTCTTGCTTTCGATGCAAAGCTCTGTGTAATTGAGCTATTCCCTTAGAAGTGTTGCATAAGAGAGTTGCCTCATTAATATGATGTCCTTGTCTGCAATTTGGACTTCATTGTTATGAAGTTGTGCGGTTTCTTGGAATGTTGATTATTGTTATGTCCACGCAGTTTAGTTTGGAATTAATTAAGTAATTTAAGCTTGTTTTTTAATTGGGATATTATCAATTATCCTTTGTGAAATTCTACAATTGTCATTTATTTTTGGATAAAGGACAATTGGACCATTAAAATTTCTTTAAAAAAAAAGTTTAATCACTCAATTTTTGTAAATATTCTATTTATTTATTTTAATTAGTGTAGATAGTAATAAGGGTAATATAATCTTTTACTCATAAAAGACATAATATGACATAATTTGATGGACACTAATCAATATTAATTGGTGTTGACCAGTGTTGATTGGTCATTGATCGACACCGAACCAATACACCATAGACACTATCAAATTCTAAATTTTATTATTTATATGGTAATAAAGTTATTTTTATCAAGGAAGCATCGGATGAGTACTAAAATTAATCAAAAAATAATTGGCATTTACTTTTTTTAACTAATTTCAAGCTTCTATGATACTCTATTAATAAAAATAATTTCATATTTACATAAATCACAAATTTTAGAACATAACGGTATCATGGTAAGATGGTTCAGTGAAAGTCATCGGCCTGTTAACATTGATCAATAGTCATCCTAAGCCTCTACTAGTCGTAGTAGCTAGTCGTGGCTGCTATTGGCCATAGCAACGACCTTTTTTTTTTAAAAAAAAATTATTCTACTTTTTTGTTTTTATTTTATTATTGTTATTATTTATTTTATTTTATTTTATTTTTTTAAGGACTTTAGTTTTTATTATTATTATAATTATTGTATTTTTGTTTTATTTTTATTATTTTAAAATAATAAAAAAATATTAACTAAAATTTTAATTTTTGTATTTTTTATTTTAATAATAAAAAAATTAAAATCAAAATAAAAAATTGATCTTTCTTATAATTCATACAAGTGGTCATTGTCATTTAACCTCTTTTAACATGTAAGGGACAATTTAGTTATTTGATATTAATTGATATAGAATGTTTAATTTGACAAAATATTCTTAATGATTAAGTATTCATACAAATTTTACAAAAAATTTAAATATTAATATTAAAATTTTAAATTTTTAAGCATTAATAAAATTAGTTAATACCTCATAATATTAAAAAAATAAATCCCTTCTATTTAAACCAAAACCTTCAAGGAAGATCAATTCTGTTAGAAATGCTTGAAGCATACAAAGAATTTTCCTCCATCATTTTCTAGAAATGATGTTACACATCTTTTTTTAATGATCTTAATTCGTGGGATTGCTGCTTCAGTTTGTCGTCGAAGAACTCGTATCAATATACAAACACTTTGGAGCTTCAAAGCAACAACATTTTCATTTGATACGAGTACTAATAGATTTCATCTCATAAAATCTTGAAAAAAATTTATAAATAACTTTCTTATTTTTTTATTATTCTTTTTTAATCAAATATAAATTCATTATATTTTATTAACCAAATTTTTTATTTTTGAATATATTTATCCTAATATCAAAAATATAAATTTTCTTTCCTTTCTTTCTACCGAATTAAGAACATATTGATAAATCAAAAAGTATATTGATAACCGAATATTTTTAAAATTGTTATTGCGAAAATCGAATGTTGCTGAGTATATTTATCACTTCAAATCAAGGAAATAGACAAATCTTGTAAGTTTTTTAAATTTTTTTAAAAAATTTAATTTTAGATAAAACTTACATTTAAAGTTAAAAATAAGTGTTATTGATGAATTAAATATGAAAAATGAGTTAGAATGGTGTAAAAGACGTTAAAATTTGATCAAAAATAATATTTTTAGTGTGTTTGGCAAAATTAGACGGCGACTGGTGCGGCAGCCATTAATTTAGGCATTTCGGGGCCATCTCGGGCCTGAGATGGCCCCGCGATGCGCATATTTTTTTTTATTTTTAAATAATTATTTTGATTTATTTTTAAATTTTTTTACTAATTATCATTTTTTTTCGAGTCCTATGGAATATGATGCAATTGTTATTTGTTTTGGAGGAAAGTGGGAGAGTTCTAGTGATGGGGAAGAAAGTTATGTTGATTATAGTAATTTTAAAATTTCGGTTCCGAAAAATATTAATTTTGAAGATCTTTTAAATGCAGTATGTTATACTTTGGGAGTCAACAATGCAAACTGTAAGATGACTTTAAAAATTAAAATTGATGCAACAAGGTATAAGTTAAAACTTATTAGACCTTATTTGACTAGTTAATTTGTACTTGTTTACGATTGTGTTTAATTGATATGTTTGTTATGTTTTTTTTTTCCCATTGTCGTTAATAATGCATGCTTGCACTAATTATATATTTACAATGAAATGTATAAAATATATAAAAAAAAAAATTTATAAACATACAAACATTTAATTTTTTATTATTATTTTTTTGCACATTTTCATAAGTCAATTGTCATTTTAGTCCTAAAAAATGACCTATACTCAAGACCAAAATCTTGGGGACGACACAATATCAAAAACTCTATAAACATACAAACATAAACCCCACAATCTCTACTATTCACTGTCTGCTGTGGCACTCTATTTTTTAATCTAATTATATGAAAAAGGGTTAAGTTAAGTGTAATTTGTCGTTGCTCATTAAATCTACAAGCATCTAAGTCATGGGGTGACAACGTAGATAATTGCAGGACATGATTCTCAATCACGTCGTTGGTAAATCCCTTGATGTTAGAATCGTAGATCACTATTTACCGATGCAAGATGTACACCTCAACCATCACCCAATGCCATTAATTGTAGTTAACAGGAATATAAACTTACATAAAATTCAAATAAGTCTCACAAATAGTACTACAAGTTATAAACAAAAATAACAACATTCATACAAAATATTATATTTTACCTTATTAATCTCAATTCACATACGTGCTCCAAACAAATCTTCTTTAGCGCCTTGGGTATATGCCATCACTTCATCCAATGCCAGTTATGTTGTTTTTGTATTCCTCATAAAGGAGTCTAAAAGTCCCCTAAAAATGCAGTGCCGTCGAATAATCAATAAAGATGAAATAAGAAAATATAATTAATTTAATTCAATACTCACAAAGAAGTACGAATTCACAGAAGTGGACAATTAGGGCAATACATTAGTGTAATATTTTTGCCTAAGCCAAATCACCTTCAAATACTGATTAATATGCTGCATTAACAAACAATTACAATGAGAGATTTCAACATATATAATTACCGTCAAGTGAATGTGTAAAATTATTGAATATATATTTTACTTACAAAGTCATCCAGCTAGCTGTGTAGTAATTTCTGAAACCATACCGGGTTAGTGTCAAGCTTAGGTAAGATGACTACACCCCCATCCTTGTCTATCCAGGCCTGAAACTCAACTATGATAGCCGAGTCTATCTGCTGCAATGGATTCATGTCTGCTTGAGATTATACTTCAATTTCAATTTTCTTCTTCTTATGTATCCTTTGTGAAAATGAATTTGTATATGAGGTGTGCAAATACCATGCAGGCCTATACGGTCTCCCAAATTGACTCATTTCCTTATTCGGGGCAGACAAGATCTCAACACTTGCAGGACTGTCAATCAGTGGCTGGGGCAGTATATCATAATCAGTAGCTGGGGTCTGAAAACCATATTAACAGCCTGCTGGTGTGTTCTCTCTAAACTAAAATATATATTAAAATAAATTAAATTGCAATTAATGTAAAGGGAAAATTATTGCGATTTTAAATTTATTTTGCTTACCATATTATAGCTTTCGTTCTATTGGAATGAGCATGACTGCCTAAAGCACATCATCATCTGCTGCATCTGCTGTGTAAGATTGGTCTGGGATTAATTAACCCTTGTAAAAATTTCATCTCTATCCTTATTCGTTCTCTGCAAAAGTGCAGCTTCAGTACGCTCAAATCTTTTAATAATCTCCTCCCGTAGTTGCTCAACAAAGAAGTTCAAATCCACAGAAGTGGATAATTGGGGCAATGCATTAGTGTAACTATTTTACCTAAGCCGAATCACCTTCAAATACTCATTAATATGCTGCATTAATAAACAATTACAATGAGAGATTTCAACACATATAATTACCGTCAAGTGAATGTGTAAAATTATTGAATATATATTTTACTTACAAAGTCATCCAGCCAGCTGTGAAGTAATTTTCGAAATCATGCCGGGTTAGCATCAAGCCCAGGTAAGATGACTACACCCTCATCCTTGTCCATCCAGGCCTGAAACTTAACTATGATAGTTGAGTCTATTTGCTGTAATGGATTCATGTCTGGTTGAGGTTGTACTTTAATTTCAATTTTCTTCTTCTCAGGTATCTTTTGTGGAAATGAATTTGTATATGGGGTGTGCAAATACCTTGCAGGCTTATACGGTCCCATAAATTAACTCACTCCCTTATGCGGAGAAGGCAAGATCTCAACACTTGCAGAACTGTCAATCAGTGGTTAGGACAGTATATCATGACCAGTAGTTGGGGTCTGAAAATCATATTGACAACCTGCTGGTGTGTTCTCTCTAAACTAAAATATATATTAAAATAAATCAAATTGCAATTAAGGTAAGGGAAAATTATTGCGATTTTAAATTTATTCTGCTTACCATATTATGGCTTTCGTTCTGTTGGAATGAGCATGACTGCCTAAAGCACATCATCATCTGATGCATCTGCTGTGTAAGATCGGTCCAGAGTTGATCAACCCTTGTAAAAATTTCATCTCTATCCTTGTCCATTCTCTGCAGAAGTGCAGCTTTAGTACGCTCAAATCTCTTAATCATCTCCTCCCGGAGTTGTTCAATCTGATGTGTTACACTATGGTCTGCAGATGCACTGTGTTCAGACTACAAGAAACATAACTATAGTTAATGACTTATTTAGAAATATATGAAAATTTCTCTTTAGTTAGTCACGTAAATAAGTAATATATCGTTGCTCCTGGCACTGGTGCTGACATTTGTGGGTTTGTCCATTCATATCTATCCCCATCCACATCCATAACATCATCGTTAGGGTCGCTGAAATGGGCATAGGCCTTGGGGCGCTTGCTCTTGTTCTCGCTGTAATAAGACATATTTGGTAACTCCCCAGTATAACTTTCGCTTAAAATGCCTACACGTCTAACCAGTTGCAAAATTGCCTCTTTCTTCTCATGGTCTTTTGGTACTAATTTACGATATACCGAAAGAACCTATAAATATAATATTAAGTTACGCTTAAAATAAATTAAAAGTTATAAAAAATATATTTTTCATTAATATCAACACATACCAATTCCTTTCTTAATTTTGTATTCTGAACGTCATCGAACTGTGGAGTCCCTTGAGTCATCTAATTCAAAATACGAAGGAAGCGATCACCATAATGATAATAAAAAATCTCTCTGCACATTGGAATTGCCTTGAAAATCCATACCTAATATAATTATTTTTCAAATATAAGTTTGGTATATACAAAATAAATAAATAAATAAATAAGTTGAAGAAGTTAAGTACAAGAAAATTATGGCGTATCAGAAATGCCTGCGAAAATTTATACACGTTGTAACTCTCAAACTTACTCTGTGCAAACCCTTTCCTATTTATTTTCTCAAGTTTTTAAAATGCAGCATTTTTAAGTGAGTTATGAAGTACGGTCCATACAATATTACCCGTGGATACTTATTAAACTCATCAAGGTCGTCCACTAAATATAGAACAAAATTTTGAATCCCACTACGCTCGTCACATGGGATTAAAACACGATTCACAAAATAAAATAAACTCAACTTTACTGCATCTGTATCGTCCATATCATTCAATTCCAAACTTCCGTACCATTTATCAAGAAATATGTACGATAATTTTTTTACCCTTGAAAAATATGTATCCCATAATCGAGTGCCCAATTTTTTATTAAGCTATTGGACGGGAAGGTAATCTCGCATTTATAGTCCGGTGATTAGTACAAACTCTTGCCGGCTATATCAGATGCATTTTCTCTCTATGTAAAACCACATCTCATCTTCTAAATTAGAGGTATGCATCACATGCAACAATAACTCGTGCACTAAAATACCAGAGAATGTCAAATCTGATATATTTAAGAAATGCCCCATACACTTTTGCCTAAATAATATTTTTTGATTTTCTGTGAGTTTATTTTTTATACAATTTAGACTCCACATCTTCACATAAACCGTCACTAATGCACGAAAAAATATATGCTCTGAAATTTTCTATTTTTTCAATACGTTCTCTTTTTTGTAACAATTAAGAAAATAAATAAAATTAAGAAATTAATATTAAAAAAAATAATAACAAGCATACATATATTTTAAATAAAATATAATACGATTTACCAAATAAAATTCACAAACAATTAATTTAACAGACATAAAATTAATATATTATAATGATTAATTACTAAAATATTAATCAACATATTATAATAATTAATTATATATTAAAATAAAAATAATCATATATAAATTATAATTACAAAAGGTACTCATTAAATAATAAATATTGTTACAAACTAAAATTAATGAATCATTTAAGCAACTTATTAATTAATGTTAATTAATTACTTAATAGATCTATTCCTTCTAAATTAGATTTTATTTAATTTAAATAAAATTACATTTAATTTTAATTTTTTTTAAAAAATTAATTTCATATATTTAATTTAAATAAAATTAAATCTACATTTAAAAAATTAAAAAATTATTTTACACCACATGGCAGCGTATATAGCCGCCACGTGGTGCAATAGTGCGACATCACGGACATTGCGTCCTCGATGCTGCATGTGATACGCCTTAAGGGCACATCTCGGGCGCGCACCGCAGGCCCGAGATAGCCCCAAAATTGACAATGGCGGTCGACCGCCGTCTACAACGCAACAATACACCAAAAAATCTTATTTTTTTTGTCCATTTTTAACGTTTCTTACACCATTCTAACCCATTTGTTTTACATATAATTCAATAATTTCACATATTTCTAACTTCAAATACTAATAAATTTCTAACAATTTTTTAAAGACATTTAAATTTTTTTAAAAGTTCAACAAAACTTACCAAAAATCGCCTATTTCTTTTGTTTGAAGTGAAAAATATGTTGTATAAGCTCCGATCTATGCAATGATAACTTCAAAATTTTCAATTTGAAAGTTTAAATTTTTTTAATAATTTTCGGTGAAAAATTTTCAAATAAGTTTGAATTTTGGTATTAGGACAAATATGTCCAAAAATAAAAAATTTAATTAATAAAATATAATGAATTTACATTTGATTAATAAAAAAAAATAGGAAAATTATTTATAAAATTTTTCCTAAAATCTTTTAAACTGTTCAAAAAGGTTTTAAATTCATCCTTCCACATCAGGGTTGGTAAGATTTTATTTATATTGATATATTATTAATAAAAAAAAGTTTTCTTAAAAAAAAAAAAAGAAAAATGTGTCTTCCTATCCATATGAAATAATTCAAAACGTTGTGTTAAGGAAAATTTAAGGATTGGCTCATTGCAACAATGTTTATTTGCAATTTCAAATTGAATATTATTCTTAAAATGTGATATTTCTTAGAAAGTTGATTGCTGTTTACGAGTACTACCTCCAATTAACAGCCTTGCCATGTACACATGTACTACCTCCAATGAATCATAGACTTGTTCATTTTGCAATGATCAGATTTCAATTTTTCAAACCCTCACTTTCAAATTTTTCCCTTCCATTTTTTTCTAAAATTTGGTCTAAACAAGTTTTAGTTATTTTTAAATGCAATAAACTTCAAGAAAAATTGAAGCAAAAAGGGAATTGCTTTAGGACCATTTTTAAATGCAATAATCATGAGAATGTCATCTCTTTATTTTCCTGAAAGCTGTATTTTGCTGTCCGATTGTCTGGAAAGGGATATTATATAAACTCAATTATGTGGGTCTGAGTTTCTTTCTAACACTGGAGAACTCTTTTAGCCATAAAAATAAATAAATAAATAAATGTTTGTTTAGAAATTAAGATCATATTGGCCCCTTACCACCTTTTTCTTTTTTCCTTCTCTGGAATTTCCACCCTTTTTTTCTTTCTGATGAAGTCAAACAAAAGGTTTTTCAGATACACCTCTTGAGCATTTCAACCACTTAACTATGGGAAAAAAAATCCAGAAAATAAAATAAAGGGCTATTTTGAACTTTACAGTTTCAGATCTTTCATCAGAATTTTCAACTGATTCATCTCAAAATAAACCTGATGAATCGTTGGATCATCAACAAGAAAGCTGAAACAGGATTTCAACTGATTCATCTCAAAATAAACCTGATGAATCGTTGGATCATCAATCAACAAGAAAGCTGAAACAACTTTGGCTGGCCAGGGGACAAAATCTAATGAAACCAATATAAAACATTTATCTCAAAATAAACCTGATGAATCGTTGGATCATCAACAAGAAAGCTGAAACAGGATTTCAACTGATTCATCTCAAAATAAACCTGATGAATCGTTGGATCATCAACAAGAAAGCTGAAACAGGATTTCAACTGATTCATCTCAAAATAAACCTGATGAATCGTTGGATCATCAACAAGAAAGCTGAAACAGGATTTCAACTGATTCATCTCAAAATAAACCTGATGAATCGTTGGATCATCAATCAACAAGAAAGCTGAAACAACTTTGGCTGGCCAGGGGACAAAATCTAATGAAACCAATATAAAACATTTATGTATATACACTTGAGTGAATACACCCACCAGAAAAAGATACTCTAGAAACTACTGGCCAGGGGACAAAATCTAATGAAACCAATATAAAACATTTATGTATATACACTTGAGTGAATACACCCACCAGAAAAAGATACTCTAGAAACTACGATTCGCTATTATAGGAAGTACAGCAAGTACTTGTATATATCAAACACTATCTCATACCTCATTCGATACCTAAATGCTATTGTGATTATATCAACACTGTTACCATATGAACTTTACAAATATATACATATCAAACTTGATTAGGATAAGATCTTGTGTGCTTTGTGCTTATCTGGAAACTTCAACGGATGCGGCTCAAATGAGCAAATGGCTCAGGGTTTGCTTTAGGTGCCGATTTTGCCACTTCAGGAGTCCCAAACACATTCCAGAATCGCAGAGTCTCGTCTCCAGCTGCAGATGCCACTGTGTATCCATCTGGGCTCTGAAAGGAATAATGACAACAATTATAACAGATTAGATTATTAGAACATGAAGAAGTCTATATGTCTTTAAAAATCATCAATCTAGGAACTATAAGCGCACCTGAGCCATGAAAAGAACTCTGGAGGTATGACCAGTGAGCTCTGCCATCTTCACCATTGACGGGTATTTCCAAAGAGTGAGCTGATTTTGTGTAAATCCGTGAGAGCTAAGCAATTCACGCTCGTGTTTGCTCCATATAAGTGAGCAAACCTGAGAGCCAGTATCTACTGAATTCAAGCAAGCACCAGTGTGGGTGTTCCAGAACTTTATGCATCGGTCACCCCCACCTCCGCCAGAGGCCAGCAAATTGCCCTGGAATGGACACCAAGCAAGAGCTTTCACAGCAGCTGTATGGTCTTCCATTCTGTGAAGCCATTGTGTTGGTGAGTTTGAAGAGGCCATTGATCTATCCCATATGAAAAGGAGATTATCGTTTCCTCCACTTGCTAATTGCTGACCTGAGGCTGACCATTTTAGTCCACAAACCTCTTGCTGGTGTCCTCTGTAAGTTTCAACAATGTGGTCTCTCACTCGCACATCATTGTTGATGATTTTACCATCCATTCCTCCAGTGGTAAGAATGTGGTTGTTCCAAGCTAGTGCATCTACTCTTGATCGATGACAACCTCTCAATCTTCTCAACTGCAAAAATAAAATAACACAATCAAAAATCAGAAACAAAGTTTTATAAAAAATTAAAACAATTATTTCAGAATGAAAGACAAGCAGCAGGAAAACCAATTATCTGATTAATCACATTGCAATACAAACCTGTCGATTGGCAATAGAATCCCAAATCTGGACATGGGAATTGTTCAAGCCAATGGCTATGTGTCGCCCATCAGGACCCCAATTAACACTCGTAACTGGACCATCTTCATCATCAATGGTGACAAGTTCTGAGGTAGATCCATTTGAAGCATCCCAGAGATACACTGTGTTACTGAGAGCAATCGCAAGCACATTACTACTACCCCA
The DNA here is from genome assembly GCA_946807835.1 of Ailanthus altissimus. Lineage (NCBI taxonomy): Eukaryota > Viridiplantae > Streptophyta > Magnoliopsida > Sapindales > Simaroubaceae > Ailanthus > Ailanthus altissimus. Next base: position 3,304,586 of record OX327709.1, read on the forward strand.
ATCTAGCAAATTCAGGTAGAAATCATCCACAAGCTCAGGGGCATCCAATGTCCTCTCAGAAGACTGTATAAGCAAGTAAATATTAGAACAGAGGCTGATATAAAATTAGAAATGTAAGCCTTAAGGAAACAATTATCATCCAAATCACTTATCAAAAATCTATGGACACTATGAGCTTTTCGTAAAATCATATATACCAACCTATATTTTTCAACTTCCCAAATTTACATCAAATTAGCATCTTGTCATACAAGACAGGTCAGGAAAAAAATTACACAAGCAACTAAAACCAAATTCGATTCTACAGCTCTGAATTCAATGTTCATAAGTACATCTATAACCCCATCTTGATTAGCCCACATCACTACAAATTATTGTTTGAACTTCCAAAGTCCTCAAAATTATGAAGAAACCATGATTTTCTAACAACAAAATAATAGTGATAATAATAACAAATAACAATCATGTAAGACTGTAGAATAAAGAAGCACATACCTGAGGTATGTGTCTCCTGGGCTTGGCAGGTTTAGACTGATGAGTAGAAGATGAAAAGAAATCCCTTGGAATGGGATCAACCACAGTAGGTGGCTTGTTCTTAAAAGCCAAGATTCGGGTCCGATTCATATTAAAGGCCTCTGCCAATTGCTTCTGGTAAGCCTCCCTTGATGGCGAGCACCCCACAGCTGGATTCTCTTTCCCCTTTTTCCCTTCTGTCAACATGTAGTGTGCATAGTCGAAGTCCATTGCTGACCTATTCGGAATGAATCTGTCCAACTGTTGGTAACAATCAATAGTCAAATCAGAAACTCAAAATAATAATGTTTCAGGACTCTACAATCAGTTCTTAAGAAAACTTGAGATTAAGATAGTAATCATCATAAATCAAGAATTCATTACAAATTCAAGAACCTTGCACGAATTTTCAGTTTCTGAGTAATCTGGGAAATAAATAAAGAGCTTTGTTTACGTTTAGACATTAATCAAACAGGTGGCAGATATAAATATATGACAAAGAGATATTGAAAAAACAGAACCTAACTTCAAGAAATATCAAATGCCCACAAAAAATTGAGTCAATATATTTTATCACAAATTCAAGAATGTAGCACGAAAATACAAAATTATGGCACGGACATAAAAAGATTACTGTAATGATGTGAAATTTGCTTACATTTTCACCAGTGGCTTTTCTCTGAAGAAACCGTTCTTGAAGAGGGCTTCTGGATTGGATCTTGTTAGATGAATTGACAGATCCTGCATCCATAATTTTCTAACAGGAAAAACAAAAAAGAAATATAGACAAACAAAACAAAGTAAAGCGAACAAAGAAAACAAAAGCAGAAAACAAGAAACCAAAAACCTGCAAAATTCAAAAATCAGATTAAATAAAGCACGATGAAAAAACAAATTAAAAGAAAATATATACGACACAGTAAGAGAAAGAGAGATTAATGAATTGAAGAAGAGCTTATTTTGCTTGCTCTTCTTTTTCTTGCTGCTCTTGGTATGATTCTTAATCGTTGATTTGAGAGAATGCCGTTGATTACAGAAGGTTGTGATTGAGGAGAATTTATTTTAGTAGGGTTTTTTTGTTTCTTATGTAAAAGCATTTTACAGCAAGTAGCCGTTGGAAATATGGCTTGACGGAAATAGCCCTAATTCATGCCCTTGTTTGTGACTTCCTTGGGATATTATAGTAATTTAGTTCTTTACTTACCGCCTTATTAACATTCCAAGGGGCTACAAGAATTCGCCAGCTGTTTCAAAATTTATACCTTATAATTATGTCTTAATCATACTTAAAAACTTTTTTAATATTCAATTTTATAGTAGTAATTTATAATTCCGGCATACCATTATGTAAAAAAAAAACATTCATCGCAAAACTTTCATAATACCTTCCAGAACCATATTCTCAAATATAATAATTTATAGATATCGTCGTCGATTTTTCAGAAAGGCTACAATTATTGCAAGCAAACGTAATAAGGTACCTTGAGCTCTTACATTTTTATATCTATAACGCAGTTCATTTGATTATTACAAAGCCAAGCCTAATCCATCATAAAATTGAAAAATAAAAATAAAAATAATATACATAATTTACTTTAATATCAATTAATATATTCTTATTTATAAATAAATCTTGATTCTTTTTTTTTTTTTGTGATATTAATATACAAATTTCTCTTCTTCAATCTATCATTAATTTAATTAATTTTTTAATAAAGAATAATTATTTTTTCAGGATTTAAATTTTAAATTTATATATAAAAGTGATCAGAAGATAAATAAAATAGATTTAAGGTATTCTTTCTTTCTTTTTTTTGGTCAAAATTAATATCATAAAAAAATTGCTAAAATGGTAAAAACTTTGTTGTAACAAAATAGAACTAATAAGAACTTATAACTGCAAGTTGTTATCTACAAAACAAATATAAGTTTGCCTCTTTATTATTATTATTATTATTATTTTTGAAGTATAAGGATGGTAAACATTAATAAAACAAATATATATAACTGGAGTTAATAATTTAGACTTTTAGGGTGTGCATGTCTAGTTTTAATATAACAATTTACTAATTTGCCCTTTAATAAAATCAATATATTCAAGTTTCCCCTTTAGTAAATTCATATTTATCCTCCCCCATATATAGGAAATAAATTCTATTTAAAAATTTTATGGGCAAATATCATAAATTAAATTGATTTTTAAAGATTCTCTATTTTTCAACCTTTCAAATTATGAGATTTGGGTGGAGTTGAAAGTCTGTCAAAATTATCGGGAGTCAAATTTAATGAGATACAATTCAAATATTTAAATTCAATAAGAATTAAGATTTTTTTAAGGGTATATCAACTTATATAATAAGTGAGATAATATTATATTATACATTAACAAATACTTAAACAATATCTTAAATAAAAAAATCCTTATAAATGAAAACTCGAGCAGAATAACAAATGTTCAAATTAAATAATTTCTATAAACGATGAGGGAATAATAACCCTCAATAATTATTTACACACTAACAAATACATCGATCAAATAATCCCATAAAAACGAATACTTGAACACACTAACAAATACTTAAATCAAATAACTACCCGCATACACAGAATAATTGACTAACAAATACTCGAACCAAATAACTCCTACAAATAAAGGAATAGCAACTTTTAATAATTACCTACATACATAGAATAAATGCCCTCACAAGAAAGAAAATAAAATATACCATCCTTATATCAATAAAACTCAAACCTTTAATCAAAACTAAAAAGATGCACAGATTTTACTACGAAATAAACGTTGAAGTGCAATAAAATTTAAGATTAAACATAATAAAATGATATACTTTTAAATGGTTGAGAGGAAACATCTTTTTTTTTTTTTCAAATGTAATATTATAAAGATTTTATAATATTACGTAGTAAATTTGTTGATATACATTTGATAATTATTAGGATGCTTCATAGGGATAAAATAAGACATTTGTGGTCCGCCCGAACCTACTTCTCCAATAATGAAGATACAACAAAGTCCTGAAATAGGACGTATCCCAAAAGAGATATTTACCATTATTATAAATGGGGAGATCCGACCCTCACGTAGAGGGATTTGACCTCACAAGGAGAAAGGTATTAGAGTTGATGCTTACGTGCTATCCCTGAATATATATATACTTATGTATTTATACAAATGTACATTTTCATTAAATCACTAATACCTATTTAAATGGTATTATGCAATGTAACATTACAAATATTGTATGATTTGAAGGAATTCAGAATTGATCTGAAGAAGTTTAGATAAGAGCTCGCAGTTAGCTACGTTGAGAGATATAAATGCTAAATGTTAGCACAGCTAATTGTTAGTTGGTTATAATACTCAACGAAAATTCAAGAGTTGGAGCCTTATCTGTTATGAGACATAGACCCGAGAATATACTAGTAATTGCATAGTTGCAAGAATTGCAATCAGGTGCTAAAAAATGTCAGTTGCGCAAATATGTTCTCAAATATTGTCATTGATCTATTTTTATCGATGCAGGTCTGTCAGTGGATAATTTTATATAGATTAGCATATGTCGTACCTATAGGGTATAAATAGTTATTCCTAACCGATTATGAGCTTGGAACTCGTATTGACATATGAGTATTTAGTTAGGACTAAATATAGGACAAACTTACAAGAGCCTCCGATAGACACCCTATGTAAGTCATCAACGGAGGGTCCTCTCGAGTTGAATAGTATACATGATCCTTTGACCTAAGTGTCACAGTGGACTTGTAAGTGATCCACTATACTTTAATTCCACGCATGTCACAGACCATTCATGGTGTAACCGTTGGGTGTCGCTGGGTATGGTTCAATATTTATGAAGTCCAGTGTGTACGGAAACGAGATCTGTTAGCTCGCATATGGAGTTAGATATCCAGATGTTTCGAGATTGTATCTCAAAAAGTCTTGTGGCCATAAGCATTAGTCTCGGGAAAGAGTTTCCGTCAGGGTGTAACAATATGGCAAATGAGTTTGCACATATTATTTAGTGAGATACATGTCTAGGGATATAATATGGATGAGCATATAAGAATTTGACGGTGATAATCTATATCCCTGCACATCTAGGATATTATGACAGAATGACTATACGTATGCATTGTGACCTCAATTTGGATGGTAGACGCACTGATTTGTATTTCCGTGACATGTGCATGGGGCAATGTTTACGGACTTATGAAATAGTTCAATTTAATAAATCGGGCGTGGACAAAAACAGAAACACTACGGTGGCATGCCGAAAAATGACAACGACCAAAGCCAAATTTTTACATGGATTGGCCTCCATGGCAGAATAAGTCGAGTTACATGGCCGTCGGGGGAAAGAGCAACAAGGGGATGCGATGTCAACCAGATCCAATCAAGTGTCGACGGAGGAGAAAACACACACCAGAGAAGGTTGACTTTTGTATGATAGCAAAGTCAATATGCTATTTGGCAGCCAGGAGATGTGGCGGCAAGGAAACGTGTATCAGTGCATCGGCCATACTTGACAGAGCGGCGGCAACATGGTTTCTCGACTAGATCGATAATGAGGATGGTCGCCAAAAAAAGGGAAGAAAAAAGATAAACCAAATTGAAAAATGATAAACTATTAAGAAAACTAGAAAATAAAAATAAAAATCTAAACTAATAGTTTTGAGTAACGATGAAGAGGAGTCACTAAAGAAGAGGCAAAAGCCTCTTCTCCAGCTAAGGTTGGATCTAAGTTGTGTGACGCTTTTGAGGTTTAAGAACTTTTTAGAATTTACGAATGATCTAAATATATCATCTTGAGTTCAATTTGATTTTGGGTCAATGTAGCTTAGGAAACATCTCTAAGTCTAAGATTGTGTATTTAATAAAAACATATTATTTTAAAAAAATGAGAAATTATCAATTTTCCTTAATGTTTTTTACAAACTACTAATTACCTTTCTTATTTTTTTAAATAGTTAATTATTCTCTTTTTAGAACTATTTTCTTTGTTGAAAAATAACCTATTATCTCTTTTAAAAGAAAAAAAATTAACTATTTTTAGAAAATTAAAAAATAATTTCAAATAAAAGGCAGATTCCCTTAGAAATTTTTATGATTTTATTAGATAAAAGTTGCATATAACATTTTTTTTATTATAAAAAGTGACCTATTCAACAATATTGCTAATTCAGTCAAGATCCTCCGAGTAAAGAAATTAATTTGATATGTAATAGACAGTTCATTGTTTATAAAAAATGTTCATATTAAGAAAATTCAAGGGATTGTGTTAGATTGAGAAGACATCAAAATCGATATTTGGTTTGGATATAAATTTTGAAAACTGATTTCAAATTAATTTGCAGCATCATCTCAAATCTCCATGAAATTATAGTCAAGTTATATTATATCCACGGATTTTTCTTTTTCTTTAATTTTTATCATCTCTAGAGAACTATTTCAAGATCACAATCAAATGCACCTAAAATTAGTGCGTCCAATGGGCTTATATCCATCTAACAAAGACAAAGGACATATATATTAAATAAGATAAAGTTGAAATATAAAAAGCAAAAACATATCTAACATTAACATTAAAGAAAAAAATATTTAGATCTTAACATTTTAGAAAGAAAGATACAAATTTTAATAAATTCAAAATTTTCATCCACACTTATTATTTATTTTCATTTATTTTAATAAAAAAATTAACATCTAAACTCTAAGAGTTTAAAAAAAGTGACTCGCATACATTTTTTATCATTAGAAAAAAGGATATGTAGATGAAAACGTTACCTAATAAAAGTGTTAATAAAATTTTTGAAATCATTTGTTAAAAATTTGTAAATAATGGATATTCACCTATCAATTTAAATTTTTATGTTGATTGGTAAAATAACATAGTGTTAAAGTTAAGATCTTAAATTTAAGCTCTCGTGTCTTTATTTCAATTAATTTCTTGATTTTCAATCTATGAGACAGGTCTACGAGACGAGGGATTTATTTCTTGATTGTCAGTCTATGACATAAAGGGGATCCACTTAGCTTACTCGGATTCACTTTTTATGTAAGGGTCTACGAGATGGGGGATCCTTAATATAAAAAGAAGTATTTTAACACAGACTGAGAATCCACATTTCACGTGAGAGTCTAAGAGATAGGGGATCCTTAATATAAGAAGAAGTATTCAAGAACTCCTCTTATGCGGCATTACGAAAAGCAAGGTAAAATATGGGTAATAAACTTTGGAAGGAGTTACAAGTTATTCAAACTCTTTAAGATATAATGAATTGTGGCAGTGCTTCTAGGGTTTGGTTGTGCCCTCAAAAATTCGAATGTTTTTTTTTTGGAAAGCTTCTATCAGGCTCTGTTGAAGCGGAAGCATACAACCGAGCAATATAACTCAAGTAATATAATGTAAAAATAAATAATTAAGAAACTAGAGAGAGAAAGATAGAAGAAGAACACACCAAATTTACGTGGTTCAGCAACTTGCCTACGTCCATGGCGGATCAAAATCACATACTTTTATTATTGAATTTCAAAGCACTTGCAAAGTATGCATTTTATAAGAAAGACTCACAAAGTAATCACTTTCTCTTGCAACCAATGAGTTTTTTCTTACTAAAAGTCACAAAGTATGTTTGATCACAAAGATCTCACTCTAATCACAAAAATTTGTGTCTTCTCACTAAGATGTCACAAATATGTGTTTACAAGTCAATAGAGAGCCTTTATATAGGTTTTAAGATAACTTAAGTTTACCTTAAACATGTGGGAGTTATATTAGAGAATCCTAAAATACGTGGGAGACTGAACAAAACTAAATAAAACGAGAGACTAATTCTCACCGCAACACTCAGGCTCTGTTTTGGGCACTACGGCACCCACGCATGGGCACTGCTACTTACATCATTTTGTGTCTATCTTCGATCTTCGCGTACCCAATATACTTGACTTGTTCTCTAAATCATATCTTAATAATTTTTAATCAACTTTTCATAGACTCCTAACTAAAGCTAATTAACCTTTGGAGACATCATGTTCCCGTGGTTGAGAATTGTTCGATCTATGGAGAAGGGGCTGAGAACTCTATTCATGCACTTTGGCTTTGCAGGGTTCTTAAACCTATAAAAGACTCTTCAATTCATGAATAGTATTTTGTGCAATCATCGCACTGTTTTCAAAGAATTTATGAATTCATGCATGAATTAGCTTCAAAATTCAAAACTGGAGTTGTTGGCGGTTGTTCTTTGAAGGATCTGGTTTGCTTGTAATCAAAGGATTCACAAAGGCCTTATCTTAGATGTGGAAGGGATCATTGGATGGTCTAAAGACTATATTGAAGATTTCCGGAAAGCTAACAGCAACAAGGTGATCCCACGGCCAATGAAGAAGACTTGCTGGCATTGTCCTGTGTTAAATAAAATAAATACAAATGCTGCAGTTAGCTGTCGCTCTCGACGTACATGCTTGAGGGTTGTTTTCCGTGATAATAACGAAATGGTTTTATCTTCTGCAGAAATCAGCTTTCCTATAATTTATAAGGTTTCAATTGCGGAGGCCTTAGCCATTAAGCAAGGGCTGCTCCTTGCAAAAGAATAAGGTTTCAGCAGCATTGAAGTTGAATCTGATGATGCATCTGTGATTAATAATATTTTCTCCAACTTGAAGTCTTGTTCTGAACTGGAGTTGGTAATTCAGGATATTATTTAAAACCCGAGTATGAAAATTCTATATAATCCAAGACATTGATGAAATCGGTTTATCAACAATATTGTTTTTTTTTATAAAAAAAAAAAAGCAAAATCTAAGAAATTTTATACATAAATAAATACAATACAATTTTTTTAATATCAATAATTTTAATCAAAAATATACCAAAATTTTCTTGAAATAGGACATTTTATGTTACATTCGTTTTTTCAATTTTCATATTAGCTTTTTCAAGATCTTGCTTAGGAAATTTTTTCAAAAATAATAAATAAACTAAATTTATAACCAATGCTACCACATAAGGTAAATATAGCCGATCCAAGATGTATTGGCATAAAATATAATTATATGAACATCATATTTGTTTTTATTAAAAAATTAGTGATTCAACAATTTTAGTTAGATAAGAATTGAGATGAATACTAAAGTGAAGAGTCACAAGAAATCTAAAATGTATGAATCGCGTATGGAGAAGTCTATGACGTGTGGGACACGAAGAAGGAAGTGAAACGGGACTCAAAGATGTGAAGGAAACAAGAAAACACGGATAGGTATACAAGGCTCAGCATCGCGGCACCAATGGCTGAGTGCCGCGGCGCCCAGGACAATAACCCAACGCCGCAGCGTTGGGTGCGATTTTGTCCAGCGCCGCAGCTCTCAGGGACGAGCGTCGTGGCGCCAAACGCGTCGGAAGTCCATTTTTCTTCGAGATTTCGAGTTTTAGGAAGTTTTGAACTTCCAAAACAAGTGGACTCTTACTCCAACAAAGAATAAGGTTAGTAGGCACGAAATACACTCTATATAAACACTTGTAAACCCTTTAATTTTAGATTAAGTATTGAGAGAGACTCTAAGAAATGGGAAGAATTGGATAGACACTAAGTGCTTGTGTGCGCTAGGGTGGAACCGTTGTTTGGGTAATCATTATTCGTGGTAGAGTAAGGGTTCACTAAACGTTTAAGTCCTTCTAAGGGTTCTTCATTGGGTTTTCCTTATAAAATCTCTAAGGAGTTATAATAAGAGAGGTTAGGATCCTTAAATCTACCGTGGACATAAGCAATTGGCTGAACCACGTAAGATTGTGTTGTGCTCTTTTATTTTTTACTTTGGATTTTTGTTGTGTTTGCTTAATTAACAAGTTATTTCGCTGCACAAAAAAGTTAGGGTTCTAGGCTGAATCTTAAATTCTTCACTTCAACGTAACCTCAAAATAAAAAATGACATTTTCTCTCGATAACTTTTATAATAAAATTAAAACCAATTATTAGTGATAGTTTTTTCACAAACCGATCAAGAAAAAAAGAATTTAAAGCTTAAGATTTAAAATTTGAGGATTAAAACATTGATTTTATTTTTTAAAAAACATGGGGACAATAATTAAAGTGACTATCATCACCATGCAAAAAATCACTAAGATGATCATCTTCTCATCATGCAACTGTTAATATATCACGTGTATCTTAAGCAGAGGGGTTCATTCAGTAAATCTTTGTAAGTTGCCATGACTTGTCCCTTCAAAATTACATTATATCATGAAAAGCACATATGTACCCCATCATTTTGAACTTCATTGCCAAATCCTAAAAGGATAGAGAACCCATCATGACAACCTAACTATCCCAAAATGTGAATGGATATAAAGATTAAATTTGTACCTTTGGCATGTTAAAGGTTTATAACAAAATTTCTTATCAAAATTGAAAAACTTTCTAAGAAATTCAGGATATTAACATTTTGGATTTTTGCTCTCAAATATCCTTTTTCGTTTAATCTATAATATTAAATGTATTGATGTTAATATGGACCTAATTATCATAATAAATGTGAAGTGTAAAATTATGGATCTTAATTAAATTATTCTCATGCTATGACCAATTAAGACGAGACCTTCCCTACCACGTGTTTTATAATCATCTAATTTACTTTAATTATTTGTATGCTTATTGCTGAATTTAAAAGAATAATGTTATACATCACAAGTTAAGTTTGTATCTCAAGTTCTATCTTAAGTAATAATGTGTTAAGTAATTATTAGATGTAATGGGTAATTTTAAAATTTATATTATTTTATCATCTAATGATTATTTGATACATTATTACTTGAGATCTAATTTAAAATATGATTTGAGATGTGTAACATTACTCAATTCAAAATAGGAGATTTGGTAATTTAACAATCTTATTTGAACAATAATTGTAAAAAATATCAAAGAAGAGAGTCATAAGAAATTTAGAATGTATAGGACACACATGAGAAAGTTTAGAATATGTGGAATGTGAAGAGGGAGGTGAAATGGGACTCGAAGAAGCGAAAGGAGTCGAGAAAAATGCGAAGCTCGAGACAGGGCTAAGCGCCGCGGCGCCTAGGACTGGATGCTGCGGCGCCCAGTCCAGTATGTCCAGCACCGCGGTATCGAGATTCCAGCGCCACGGCACCAAATCTAGGGAAGTCCGTTTTTACTACGAATTTCTGAGTTTTAGAAAGTTTTGGACTTCCAAATTACGTGGACTCTTATTTTAATTAGGATTATGATTAGTTGACATGAAATAACCCATATATAAATTCTTATAAACTATTTAATTTGAAATAAGCATTAAGAGAGACTCTAAGAGAATGAAGAATTAGGTAGACACTAAGTGTTTGTGTGCGTTAGAGTGCAACAATTGTTTGAGTGTGTTATTATTCATAAAAAAGTAATGGTACATTAAATATTAAATCATTTTGATGATTCTTTATTGTATTTTCTTGTAAATTCTTTAGGGAGTTAATAAGAGAGGTTAAAGATTCTTGGATCCACCGTAGATTTAATAATTAGTTGAACCACATAAGTGATTGTATTGTACTCTTGATTATCTGCTTTATATTCTTGATATTTTTGCTTGATGTCTTGGTTATTCCACTATACAAAAAGATTAAAGTTTAAGGTTGAACTTAATTAAAATTTTTTACTTAAACTTAATCTCACAAAAAAAAAAATAAAAAAATAATTCCTTCAATATCAAAATTATTATAAATGTATTACTCATTCGAATAACATACAACAATTTTTTCTAAAAGATTCTAAAGAAGGAGAGTATTTAAATTAAACCTTAACATTGATTAAAAAATATTAGATGATCACATAATAGCATAATAAAATATCATGTCAAATGAGATTCTTTTCCTTATCAAGTATTGGGCATTGTCTTGATTTTATAACAAGGTAACCTAACCCCAAATTTAAGATACAAAATCATGTTATAATAAAAATGTAAATTATTTAATAATTATCTTGATATAATAATTAAGAATTTTATTATAATAAATTACGTAATTCATTATATAATAAATACTTAAATATAAATTAAATAATACATTGAAATAATATTACTTAATATATAAAGAAATACTAATCCTAAAACTATTTCCCTTTCTTTGTGGAAGGCATCCATCTAACACCAAAAAAATTAAGACATGGAAACATGTTGTAATCTATGTGGAAATGATTTGATTAGCACATTGGACTTTCATGGTGGGTCATGCTATAATACTTTGCCAAGTCAATAGACAACAACTTTTTTCCATTATCCAAAACAATAATAATACAGCACGGTTTATGCAACAAAATAGTGAGTAGTTGAGTTGTAAGCTCCGAAAGACCACACCGGACCAACTAATAAAACCAATTTTAAACAATCTTTTTTAAATCTCCACGTCATCACGCCCCCGATTTTCTCTCTTTTCTAATTTTTATTTTCCCCCAAAAATAAAAATAAATTAAAAAAAAAAAACTCGCCTCATTTGATTTCGCTCGCTCTCTCTCTCTCTCTCTTTCTCATGACACGAACATCAAGAAAAAAAAGACGGCAAAACTACAAAACAGATTCTTAGCGAAAAAAGGAAAAAAAAGCCTAGGGTTTTCAAGTTCGTCTCCCTCTCATTTTAATCCTCTCTCTTTATTTTTTTTTTTGGTCCATTTATTTTCTTTTCGATTTTCCTTCCCTCCAAACACCATTTTGCTCGTTTCTTCTTCTTCTTTTTTTACCAAATATGACGCGAATTCTCCGGTTGCTGGAGCTTGAAATTTTCCTTGCAAAGTTCATTTTTCCCGGGAAATTTTAAACATTTTCCTCGAATTTTTAGCTCACTTTTCCCTGTTTCTGATCCTCTAGAGGTAACGCGATTTTAACTTTCTCTTTGTTTCTGTTTACCTTTTCGTTCTGTTTGTTTTGACGGAAAATAGTTTATGAAAACTTTCCCGCGAAATTAAGGTTTCAATTTTTGTTTATTATTATTATTATTGTTTGACCGTAAATCTTGAATAGGAATTTATCATGCCTGCTTTCACTTAATTTCTAGAAAGAAGCTTTTTATTTTTTCTAATTTCTTTCACAATTAGGGGTTCATCTTGTGTAATTTCTTCCTTTCTTTTTTTTTTTTTATAGGAATTTGGTGATTGAAGGTGAATAATAGCTGGTAGGTGGTGTTAAGGAAGGAGGGAATTCAATATTGAAGGATCTATAGATTCAAGAGAGAGGGTTTGAGCTCCAAATATAAGATTTTTTTTCCCTTAAATATTTGAAGATTCTGGGTTTGTTAGTGACGATCAAACCAACTTGATTTTATCTTGAATTTCTCAAGTTTGAATTTATGAGAATTAACTGATGGATTCGGGAGTAGTTTCACCTCTGAGGAATTTGGAGAAATGTTGTAATTGTGGTTGTAGTTGTTCTATGAATGGTGATTCCTCGGGGGTGCGGTTTCGGTCTGTAAAACGAAAATATGATGAGTTTGAGGATGGAAATCGGTTTATTATACCTGGCTTGGTTATAGATTTGAATCCACGTGTGCAAGTTGAGAATGAGTGTGTTGCGTTGCGTGAAATGGTTGCTAGCCAACAGCAAGCCATACAGGATTTGTATAGTGAGTTGGAAGAGGAGAGAAATGCCTCGTCTTCAGCTGCGAATGAGGCCATGTCTATGATATTGAGGTTGCAGAGGGAGAAGGCGGAAGTCCAAATGGAGGCACGGCAATTCAAGCGTTTTACAGAGGAGAAAATGGCACATGACCAACACGAGCTTTTGGCTTTGGAGGATTTGTTGTATAAAAGAGAGCAGGCTATTCAAGCCCTTACTTGTGAAGTGCAGGCTTATAAGCATAGGATGATGAGTTTTGGGCTTACAGAGGCAGAGGCTGATGGTGAGAAACATACAGTCAGCCGTCAAATGAGCTTAAAAGAGAACTCTGATGTCCAACTTGATCTCCCCATATATGATTACCCACCTCTGAAATGCAACTTGAATGAGAACCCTGGTCCTTTGGAAGTTGATAATGATGCTGTAGATGTTGAAAAATACCCATTTGGCGAGACCCCACAGCATTTGAAGAATTTGGAATATAGGATGTGTCAATTGGAGAGAAGTCCCAGATACAGCCATTCAGATGGAGATTTCTCCAATGGGAAGAATATACTAGAGAAGGTGATTGTTGGTCATTCTCCTAGGGGAGCTAGACATATCAGGAGGTTTTCCAATGATAGTTCGAGTTCATACATGGGGATGGTTAAAGAAACAGGTTCAGATTATGCCGCAGATTCTCCTAGGTTTAATAGTGGCATAAAGAAGATGGAGCAAACAGAGGACTATTCTAATCTGAGAAAGATGGATAATGCATCAGATATTGGAGATGACATGAGTGACAGAGTTTATACCATCGATTCTGTTCATAATGGAGTACAGTACAATAGTGTTACAGAACCTAAACCTGCTGTAGGGTTCTGTGAGGATTTTCTCACTACTCCAAGGGAGTCATTGAATCAATATGATGTTACTGATCCTGATATCAAGAAGCTCTACATGAGGCTCCACGCACTGGAGGCAGACAGGGAATCAATGAGACATGCAATTATTTCAATGCGCACTGACAAAGCACAATTGGTCTTGTTGAAAGAAATTGCTCAGCATTTGTGCAAGGAAATGACACCTGAAAGACGGATGCCTGTGAGAAAACCATCTGTTATAGGAAGCTTTTCCTTCATGTCAGTTTTCAAGGTAATTTATGCACCTTATATGCTAATGACCTTTTTTCTTCTTTTCTGTTGGTGAAGTATACCATGGAAATTCTCATTTCTATGAGTCGTTGAATAATTATCTACTTGTTGCATTTTAATCTTACTTACTCTATCTTTCACGTTGATATAGTACTATTGATTTTTTTTTTTTTCATCTTCAAGTGTTGAAATTTTATCAGAAACTTATTAACAATTTGGAAGATCAGTTTACATTGGAATAGTTGCATAATTATCCTAAGTTAAGCTGTAACCAAGTGAAATTCTTTTCATTATCTTGAGTAATTGAAACAGCAACAAGGAATGGCGTCCTCACACTTATCTTTGCTACTTGAGAGCATCAAGAGCTTCAATGCCTACTCCGTCTTAGAGTTTCAATAACCTGAGTGTCCTTTTTTAATTTCTTTTTCTCTCATGTTTTTGGTTCAGTGGATCGTGTCGTTTGTGTTCTGGAGAAGGAAAGCTCGAAGCAAGTAAGTAAATTATTAAGATAGTTAGTAATGAAGTTACCTTTTCTTTTTATAACAAAAGTCCTGTCAAACAGAAAACCAATAAGAAATGGAAAAAGAAAAGGTAAATGAATTTTCATAGTTTGATTCCTGCTTTGTACTTTTTCTTAAAATAATAATAATGATGATGATAAGTGATATGTACTGAATAAAAATTTTACAAACATAGGGGCAAATCCCAGCTGCATGTGGTTCAGAGAATCACTTTAGGTGATATGCTGCATTTTGAAGCTCAAAAAAGAACTGAAGAAGATAAAGATAAAGCTACATATATTTGTATATTTTCCTGCACTCTCAGAACTAACCAGAAGAGAAATAGTCCATAAATTCCAAAAAAGTATTACAACCTCTATAATTCTCCTATATTATCCCCCATTTGGTCTTTTAAGCCTTGAAACCATCACTTCCTACATGCAACATTTGTCTTCTTCCAAACGAGTTAAATAGTGCAAAGGGCGACAAACATACAAACTTCTTTCAAACATTTAGAGTGTTAATAATTTTATTGATTATCCTAGGAACTATACGGCGACTTATTGGAGGTGTTAATTACTTAACTCTGAAGTGTGATTTTTATGGCCCAATGCAATTTAGACTTGTCAAGATCTGAGTGGTTATTTAGAATTAAGCTGGAGTTTATACAATGGCAAAAATAAGGTTGTATATATCTGAGTTGGCAACTTGGACAACTTGTAATGATTTTAGATAGTGAATAAGGTATCTGTGGAACAACCGGAGCACATCTGATGTCATACTGAGAATTTTATGATGTCTGTAAAATGTTCAATATATTGTTTTAGTTATTTTTGTCATGAACTTTAATATAAATGCAGGTATATGTGTGGGCTAACGGCCAACAATGTGGGCTTGCTAATGCTTCTAGAAAAGGGCCCTCGCATGAGACAGTGGAGATGTCTTTCAAGTACGCAAGTGTGAACTCAGTCCTAAAGCTTTGATATCCAAGTGAAGCCTTTGTTCATAAATGCAAATGCCACGTGGGTCTTGATTTTACTTTTACATTTAAGTTTTGCATTCTTTTTCCTGGATTCCTGGTTAATTTGGGAATTGGGTGTATTGTGCAGTGTTATTTTTTGTTTGATTTTCCAGGGATTGAATACATTCTGCCAATTGATCATTAAAAAATGGGCAGGGTGTGTAGGCATAATGCTGCTTGCTATTCATTTGGTTTGTTGGAATTCAGCTGAAGATACAAATCTTTCTGACTGTCCTCTCCTGTACATTACGCAGATTCTTGTATGATTTTTTTTTTTTTATCAAATATGCAGTGCAAATTCTTTTCTAATCTAAGCTCTTCCTTTATGTTACATGTCTCTACACTTTTTGCTCTTGTATTTATTAATTTTCTTGCGAGAATTATTTACTCTTCTCTATCCCACGGATGCGTCTTTGTGTGCTCAATTACTAGTACATTTGAGGCGCCTCAACCTGCACTTTGGCCTAAAAATGTTTAGATTATGCAAATCTTTGACCACGAAACTTTCAAATTGTAATGCTATCTTTATTATAAAATTGAACCCTTTTGTTGACATCCAAGTATGACTCTTAGCTTTGTTTGAATTGCTCGTCCGGTAATCTTGTTGAATTTGTGCATTTTTTTTTTCTATCGATGCGACCAAAAGATGTAACTGTGAGGAAGTTTCAGTATGTTTGTTTTGTTATAATTATTGTTATTGCTATCGGTTTGTTTCTAAAAGATAGTAAAGGTTATTGTCGAAATGGTCATTTTCACTTCATCTAACACATATGCCCGACTATGAAAACAATTTTCCTTTTGCTTCACGTCAAGTCCGGCCAATAAATGTTAGGAAAAAGAATGCACTGGATTTGTGCATAAATTGGTTTTGAATATGATTCATTTTGAAAGCATAAAACAATTTGATTATAATATCGTATCTAGCATGAATGTCACATGTATAACTAGTAACATATTATTGTTGTTAATGTCAATCGTATTGATATATTTATTTATTTTTCTATTACCTGAAGATGAATTAATTTTCAAGTCTCCTAACGTGAGCATAATATGAACTCACTCTAGATCTCTTTTACTATTTTAAGAGGTTTTGATTTTACTTTGACTACCAATTATATGCTCGTAACAATATCAACATTATAAGTATAATTAATTAATTAATAACATATTAGTAAAAGAATAAGCTTGTTTGTCTTGAAACTAAAGATCTCTAATGTATCTCGAATTAAGTTTACACGTGTTAATTGTAAAGAAAAATCTAACATTCACTTATCCGCTCTTGTGAATATAAATAACATATTATTATTCATAATAATTAAAAATAATAATATTAAATATTTTAAATTATATCTTAAAAAATAACGTATTAAATCATTATTAAACGTAATAAATAATTTTAAAATTTACACAATTTTACCATTTAATAATTATTTAATATATCACTTTTTATAATATAATTTTAAAATACAATTTAAAATGTATAATAATACTTTAAAAGAAAAGTGTTTAATTACTATTATAAAAGCAAACCTCGCCCACTGTAATAAAGGAGAAGTGCACTTAACCATCAAGAGATAATTGGTGTGCGGTCTAATTGTCTTACTACATTTCATTGCATTTTGCAAATTGACATATATAGTAACTTAGTTAATAAGTTAATAATAATACTATGTAACTTTTGGGTAGTGTTATGTTTACAAATATATAATATAGAGTTTGTATTTTAACTAAAGTATCATAGAGTTTGTATTTTAACTAAGGTATCATCAATGAATAATTATCATTTGTTAAGCAATTTTGACTTTTTTTAATTATTATAAATATATTTGTTATACAACACAAATTAATACATATTAAATATCACCAAATTATAATAGAAAGTTTATATCATAATTTTATAAATTTAGCATTATTAATATTTTTCATTATAGCTTTTAATATTATGCAAAAATTATGTATCTTTAATATTTATTTTCATCCATTTAAAAAAAAATTAAAAATACATCAAACATAATATTTTTATTGAATAAATAACGTCTCATATAATTTAAGTGGTATTTATAATAAATAACAAAAAAAAAGAAAAAGAAAAACGTGACATTTGCTCTGCACCTCAAAAAGACAACTGTAAAACGAGAGGCACAAAACCCTAAACCCTTTTAGCGGGAACCCTATCCATCACTTATCAGTTATGATGGTTTTATAACTGAACAGCGAAAATATAAATTTTTTAAAAAATAGCCTCTGATCTGAATTCTGAGCCCATTTAAAAACCGGAGCCTCTGATTTCACTACAACGCAACGCGATTAAATTTAAGCTGCAGCTTTGATTTGCAGACTTGGGGATGATGAACAGAACGCTGCAGAGCTCTGCAACAAGTGGAAAGAAGGTAATTTACTTGAGATAAGATGTGGGTATGTTGTTATTTTTCTATAATTACATCATGTTATAATGGGTTGTTATTTTAGGTGATTGAATGATCTTTATTTACGGGAAAACTAATAATTTATTTTTCATTTGTTGGTTTTGATTTTGTTGTTTATGGGATTGAAGGATTCTCATTGATTTTTGCATCAGCATGATACCAAAGAAGATGAAATTTTGGAGGATTGGGTGAGTCGACTCCCAGATGAGATTCTTGTTAATATTATATCTCGTTTAACTCTTAAAGAAGGTGCAAGGACTTGTGTTCTTTCTAGTAGATGGAAATATTTGTGGACTTTTACCACTTGTCTTAATTTTGAAGCTCCAGAGTCATGGTCATATATGATGCCAGCCAGTGAATTTGAAGAAGAAAAGTCTAAGTACATTGACTTTGTGAATAAAGTCTTAGAATCGCACAGAGGTTCAAGTGTGAACGAGTTTAGAGTATGTAGTCTTGGTTTAAATGATTCTCATGAAAGCATGATTACCAATTGGATTTACACAGCTATATCAAAGAGGGTTCAAGAGTTTGATCTGGGGTTGACAAACTGTATTGGTCCTCAATACACATTTCCGAAACATTTTTATAATACCCTCAAAACTCCATATGGTTTATCTTCTATTAAATCTCTAAGGTCTCTTTGTTTGAAGTACGTGAATGTTACTAAAGAGATTCTTGAGCTTTTTATATACAATTGTCCACTTCTTGATCGATTACATGTGACCGAGTCCTCAGATTTAACAGGTTTAAAGGTTATTGGCTCATCAATCCAATTGAAGTATCTAGTTATTCACCATTGCAGCAATTTGGAATTTGTTGAAATTTCTGCCCCAAGTCTCTTGTCCTTTGAATATCATGGAATAGAAACAAAGTTGCTTGTAGAGAATGTTCCCCAACTTTTTGATGTATCGATTCATTGGTGGTATGAAGTAGATTGGTTGTGGCATAATATTTCTCCGATTGTAAGCTGCTTCCCTCAGCTGAAGAGTCTTGACTTGGGTTTTAAGTTGGAAGAGGTTTGTAATTGATAGTATGTATATTCTTTAATATATCTCTTGTGTATATTTTCTCAATCTTGTTGTATTTCTCAGGTATTGACATTGTTCTCAAAGCATGAATTACCCAATCTAAGGTGCTTAAAACTTAGTTTCTATCCATGTGCTCATGAAAGCATCCGTTGCTTGACTCGTATTTTGGAGTTATGTCCCTTTCTGGAAAAGCTTGTATTGAAGGTATAGATTCGAATATGTTACCTGCATGTAGAGAAGTTCAAGATATATGTAGCTGTAGTTTGTTTATTTCTAACATATTTTATCATTTGGAAGCCATGAAATATGTAAACTTCATCTTATCTAATTTTACTTCGGCACTTGAATGTAGGGGATGTTGACTTTATTTTCGAACTATTATTTAATACCATGATGTCAATTAACATTGTACTGGAAGACATATATGTGTTTAAAAGTTAAATACTCTTCATTGAGATCCCAACAACCTTGGATATGATAGTGATCTTTACTCTCTGTCTTAGAAGCATTTATTGGAAAAACTTGAAGATTGTACTTGCTCCAGTATCATACAGGTTCCATACAAGTTTAAATTTATTTTAAGATAGTGATAGTGTATTATTGCTAGCAACGGTACTAAATTGCAACAGATTCCAAGATTGGACAGGATCTAGTACGGATTCTGAGGTGTAAAGATGAGCCACTATAAATGTCACATTTTTTACTTTTGTAATGGTCATGAATGTGTTCTTTTCTCAATTGTATCATCTTTAGTCTTATCTTAGAGCATGCTTCTATGTTTTACTTGTAAGTGAATACTTGATGGAGTATACTCCTATGTCTTACTATAAAGGAGAAGTTAATTTTTGGAGTGCTGACTAGGATTCTATACTGAAATATAGCATCTGAGCTGGCAGTTAGTAGTAGATATTATCTTTTCCTCCAAGTGTTCTAACTTTCTGAGTTTGTTATTTTGTCATGTAGTTACACTTTGTTGCAGTAGGCTAGGGTCCTGAATATATCAACCTTTGCACCCTTTCTATTTCTATAAGTTGGTTTGGGATTTTGATTTGGTTTTAGCAAATTAGTCAAACCAGAGCAGATTATTGAATATTCATTTGTGTATAATTACCATATGATAGTCATTTATAATCTTAACCTGCAAAGAAACAAATTCAACTCTACAAATTCTCTCTCAAAATTTTCCTAAGCTTTCCCCCATATCTTTATAACAAACAACTTCTTAGAAATTTTTGTCTTACTTTATGAGTGAGTACTAATATAGGTAGAGGAAGCCACAAGAGAAAGTAGCCTTGGATGTACTCAGCTGCATTTTTTCTGATAATTCTATTACAATATTGATTGAGATTTGATATTTCTGCTATTAGTTGGTAAGTTTTGGAGTTTCACATAATGTGGTGAATGTTTTTCGTTGTTGCAGTTGGATGTTTTTCCCCATCCAGGAGCAGAAGAGCATGGGATTCCTCAATGTCCTCTTCAACACCTTAAGGTGGTGGAATTGCTTTGGTTTGTTGGGATGCCATTTCATTTTGAAGTAGCAGATTACTTGCTCAAAAATGCCCCTGCACTTGAGAAAATGAATGTTAAACCTTTCTATAGGGAAAAGGAGGAAAGAGCTAAGAATTGCGTCAATATCCTAGAGGCTAAGCTACCTCAAGGTGTTCAACTTGTAGTCCTTTAACTTATAATCTTTTTATTTTTTCGATTCTTCTGTTCCTGCTTCATTGTGTGTGTTAGACTCAAAAGACTTAAATCTTCGTTTACTATGTACTAGACTTGTATTTGAAATATATAATTAAATTCTGTCATAAATCTTCTACTGTTCCTTTTATTCATTTATGGCTCTGTAAGCATGTAACTACATGTTGCTAAAATGATGATAACAGGGGAAATTTAATTGAATATCAGAAACTGGCCAACAGTAGGATATGACCAGTTAAACCTAGACATGATTCTTCAGTAACTCCATCTCCCTGAAAGGAGTAATAAGAGAGTGAAATCATCGATAAATAGGCCAAGAAGGGAGATCACGACATGACATGGTGGTTACAACCCCAGGCAAAGCTCAACATGGAGATGATGGCTCCAAAACCTGAGATTTGAGTATTTCACTGATTATATTCTATGATTTAAGTGCTCTTGAGGGCTGAATCCAAGATAATCTTATTGCTAACGCCATAAGTACCATGGGCAAGAAGGGCACTAGAAGCCAACCCCACAGCCAAAACACATCAAATTCAAAAATGGGAGAGCAATGTTGGAAGTAATCACCCTAGTTGTCACCGAGTAATCAACAGGATCAGTACCCAGAACTCTCAATTATCAGTTTGTACAGAGACACTGCATTGTTCTTAACTCTGCTGCAAATGCACTTCCAATTCCCCAGCGACCACCATTGATGTAACTACAGGACTCAGCTCCCTTCAAAAGGCAAAAGGGCTGAAACCCCTTACAGCTGTCAATGCGTCAGTTGTCTTCTCTGTTTTCCTCTTGCTGACTTTTTTTCTTGCGCCAGCAGTAAACTTTGTTGTTCTAATTGCCATAGCTGCGAGTGCACCCTTACGGTGGAATAATTATTGTATCATAGAGGTTAAATTGCACTAAAATATCTTTTTTTATTTGTGCGATAAAAATTTAAATTTGGGACTTCCACTCGTAATACATTTATTTCTAAAAATAGATGTGCTATCAATCATTTATCACAAAATTTAGGGGCAATATTTAATCTTTAGGACAGCGCACCGGACACTGTTAACTGTTTACTATTTTTGCTATTGCTAAGAGAATAGATTTGAAAAACACATATACAGTACTTTAAAAAAAAAGTATTCAACTGAAAACAATCAAAAGAACGGTATCTGTACCTTTAAAAAAACAAATTTGAAAAACATGCCAATTCCTCAGTTATGTCTCTTTAGAACTCTTTTGGTGACAAATACCAGATATGTTATCATGATTTATGAGTGGCTATTTCAGATTTCGAAAATATGCAATTCGATTTCTTATTTTTACTGAACAGGTTGTAATTCATAAATTTAATTTATATGAAGCAGATTCTTGTCCATAGGCATGCATGGTTATTCAATTAACACTTCATGTCCCGTTTCTCCAATACGTGTGGTGTGTGACACTGTCACCCACCAAATAAAAACCACCCCAAACGTTTTTTATCCAAAGAAACCGTTTCTCAAAATAAAGCACTTCACGAAAAGCGGTTTTATAATGACCCTGCTAAACATAGCTAAATCCCTGCACTGAGTTTACGCTCTGCAGCAACTGCAGCGCCACCATTAAACCTCAACAATGCTGAGCTGCAGAAGCTTGTTATCTCAAGATATAAAGAAGAAAAAGAAGCCCGAAAACAAAAACAGAACCAGAAAAAAACACAAAAACAAAAAATACGTTTTCCAAAAACAAGAATTTCCAGCGCATGAAAAAGAAAGAACATCAAGATATAGAAGTAGAAGAGGAAGATACAGAGCCAGAATACTATCTCAAATCCTCAGCTCCATCAAACACTTATGGGGTTCAGCCGCTTGGTAATCTCTTCTTCAATCCAGGTTCAGTCAACTCAAGAAACACTGGTCTTGGTAATCTCCAAATCCTATCTGATGAGCTAATTTTAGCGTTCTTGGACGCTACCCATCTGGGGATTTTAGCTACTGTTAGCAAATCTTTTTATATTTTTAGCAACCATGAACCCGTTAGGAGGAATCTTGTATTGGAGGATATAAAAGGTGATTTTTTGTTTAATGGGTCATGGAAAAGTACGTACATTGCTGCTTGTTACCCTTCATTTGATGTTGAAAGCATAAAAGTCTCTGGTTGTTTGAGAGTGAGAGACTTTTATTCTAACTATTTGTTTCAGAGTTGGTTGTGTGCTAATCTTGAATGAAACCTGAATGGCTTGAGAGGGATAATATTATTAGAAAGAAAGGTATTTCTGTTGAAGAATTTGTGTTGATTTTCGAGGAACCAAATAAGCCAGTATTGCTGGAGGGTTGCTTAGACAATTGGGCGGATTTGGAAAAATGGAATAGAGATTATTTGGTGAATTTGTGCAGCGATGTTCGATTTTCAGTTAGACCGGTAGAAATGAGGCTCGAGGACTATTTTAAGTATTCAGATTTAGTGAGGGAAGAAAGACCGTTGTATTTATTTGACCCAAAATTTGCTGAGAAAGTTCCGACTTTGGGTCTGGAGTATGAGGTTCCTTTGTATTTCCGAGAGGATTTGTTTAGTGTTTTGGGTAATGAGAGGCCCGATTATAGGTGGGTGATAATTGGACCGGCTGAGTCTGATTCGTCTTTCCATATTGATTCTAATTCAACATCAGCTTGGAATGCAGTCATCAAAGGTTCTAAGAAATGGGTTTTGTTTCCACCAGATGTAGTTCCACCTGGGGTGCACCCAACCCGTATGGGGCAGAAGTTGCATGCCCTGTTTCAATAATTGAGTGGTTCGTGAACTTCTACGGTGCCACAAAGAATTGGAAAAAGAGACCAATCGAGTGCATCTATAGGGCTGGGGAGGTAATCTTTGTGCCTACTGGTTGGTGGCATTTGGTGATCAACCTGGAGGAGTCCATTGCCATCACACAGAACTATGTCAGCAGGTTTGATTCCTTATATATGTTAATTACCTTGCGAACTTAAAATATCTGCTTTGAGAATTTCATCTTGATAACGAAATTCATTTAACTATGAACTGGGTATGTAGATGGATTACAGTTCCTTGGAATTGCATGGAGAGATTGATGCTCATAAGGTTAACTGTCCTCGATTCTTATATAGAGAACTATAAATAATAATGATTACAAGGAAATTGAACCAGTGACTGACTTATTCTGCTTGCTCAAGAACAATTATCCGCTGAAGTTAGGGTTAGGATTTAAGGTTTAAGAAGCTTGGCCAGAGTTTGAGTCTAATTTTGGTAAGCAATTGAGCAAGGGGTTGGGCTATTTATATAACTGATGGGAAGGGATGAAGCACTTTACTAAGTGGCAAGGACGGAGAAATACAATCTGGCAATGGTATTAGGATTCACATTTATTGAGTCATAAATTACGGAAACAAAGGGTTTTAGCCTGTTAAATTTGAGAATTATTTAAAAAACATTACAGGAGATCATTTTCTAATTAAATCTCTCTAATAAGGACATTTTTGCTCCTCTGATTTGGCCGTTACTTAATTTTATTCCTCTTGTTTTAAATTATTCAAATTTATTTCTTTCCGTTAGTTAATTATCATTAAATTTGACAGAAATACAATTATTTCGGTACAATATCTGTTTTATCCTTGATAGTTATAGGCATGTACTGTGATTTTTAAAGTGCTTGACACATCATCAAAAAAATAATTTTTAAGCATTCACGTGTTAATAAATGATTAGTTATTGATAAAAAAAATGAATACATGACACATTTGAATAGGTTTAATTTTTTAAATAGTTTTTAAATTTATTTTTAAAAATAAATTATTAAAAAAAAAGACCCTTTATCCGAACTCGGGCGATAAAAATGATTAAAATTTATGTCATTGAACTTTATTTTTTATAATTTATACAATGATGAGATCATTTTTGACAAAAAAGACCAAAAGACAGCCAAATATACAATGGGAGTCATGAAAGGCGGTAGCCATTAGAAGTGCATGTCAAACGAGGCATCGGTGACGTACATCGCTGTGGCCGCCGTCCTCCTCCATGGGAACGGCGGTGTATGTCAATTGGAGTGGCGGTGACGTGCACCGCCGACTCCGTTGGATGGATTAGTTGTTGATCTATTAACTAATCCATCCAACGGTGCTAGCGGTGTATGTCACCGCTGCTCCATTTAACGTGCACCGCTATGGCCGCCTGTGCACGTCAACCAGAGCAGCAGTGATGTGCACTGCCAGCATCGTTGCATTGATCGACGACCGATCCATTCAACGGTGCTGGTGCTGTATGTCAATCGAAGAGGCAGCGATGTGCATTGCCAGCACAGTTTGATAGATTGATCGCCGATCTATCCAATGTTGTTAATTGTGCATGTCACTGTCGCCTTGTTTGATGTGCACCATCGATGGCGATGCCTCCCATGGCTCCCATTGTGTATTTGGCCTCTTCTGGTCTTTTTTTTTATTAAAAATAATCTCGCAATTGTGTGGATCACGAAAAATAAAGTCTAATGATATAAATTTTGATAATTTTTACTGTCGGAGTCCGATGGTCGGCGGTGGCTCACCACTGCCGAATGTCTGCTACGATGATGGTAGTCTACAATAGAGTTTTATTTATTTAATAATTTATAATCATTGACACGTGTCGCAGTGTATGAATTTTTTTTATTAAATTACAATTTTACCTTTCAATAGTAAGATCTAACGGTAATTGGACTAACGGAGATGACAAATCTATTTAATCTAAAATAAGAATGATAAAATTAAGTAACAAGCTAAATTAGAGGGACGAATATGTCCTTATCCCTTTTTATTATTGTATTTTAAGAAGTCTAATGATACTCTCTCTTGGTTATCTATCTAAAACATAAATTGTAACACAAATAGTTATTTTAGATAACTGTAAGATCCATCCCTCCTAATGGGATAATGATCAAGATGATAAGTAGAAGGTGACATTAAATGATATTTTTAGTTAAAGCATGGAGAATTAATTCAGCCATTGTATCGAAAATGTGTGCTCCAAATGCTAATTGTTTATTTCTTATCCGCCTCCCTTAGGTTTGAGAGGTAATATATTGTGAACTCCCAACTTATTTTTCAACAATGGTTGTTGAATCTTTTCAGCCTCCCTCAAGTTGGAGAGGGAACATTTTTGTGAACTCTTAACTTGTTTTTAAATTGTAAGATTTTTATTTTATCTTATTAGCCTCTCTCAAGTGGGGCGTGGATCATTTTGTGAACTCTTAACTTGTCTTGACTATAAGACTTGTAAAATTCTGAAGATCTTTAAAATTCTTTATAGTCCTTTGAATAGATCGTACAACAAATATAAATTATTTTCTTTGAATCTTTGTTAAGAAAATTTTCAATTGTTTTTATCTCTACAATAACCATATAAGAAAGCTGAAAAATATTTTTATCATCTTTAATAAAGGAATTTTTTTTTCTTTTCAAAAAGGTATCTTCAATAGATATGTCATTTTGGACTATATCTTTGATGAGTTGTCATTTTAGACGGATACAATTTTTGAAGACTATCTCATAGTCATAAATATGTCATTTTTTAAGACTATATCTTCAAATTTATCAATCTCTTTTTTTTTACAAGTCTAAACACTTAATCTAGCAACATCACCACCATTGGTGTTGCTAGATTGAATGACTTTTATTTTTTTACACCACTCGTTCATACTTATAAATTTCCACACTTTTTTAACATACCAAACATAATTCTTACTTCACTCTTTTTTATTTTAACCACAATTTTTTTTAAACCACCAAAAAAATATATTCCCACCTGAGCTTAGGGTGTTTACGGAGTTGAGAAGCTACCCCTTTGTAAAAGCTCACCCCCTCTATCAAGTCGGAGTTTGATCCCGACAAATTGTATATATAGTGTATTGTAGTATGTGTGAGAGTGTACTGTAAATATGATTTGAAAAAAAAAAAGAAAATATTCCTACCTAGTGTCACGTCCCACATCGAATAGAAATTGGGTGAATCTTGGGTATATATGGGTGGGTATGCAGCATTACCTAACAGGCTAGTCTTTTGGGTCAATGGCAAGCGCTCAGCCCGTGACAAGTGGTATCAGAGCAGACCCAAATTCTCATTCGTATGTGGGCCCCAAAAATCGCCCCAATAGAGATTGCCACATAGGATGTGGGTCCCCTATCCTCCAGGGGATGGGC
Organism: Ailanthus altissimus; assembly: GCA_946807835.1. NCBI lineage: Eukaryota > Viridiplantae > Streptophyta > Magnoliopsida > Sapindales > Simaroubaceae > Ailanthus > Ailanthus altissimus. The sequence continues at coordinate 3,331,681 of OX327709.1, forward strand.
AATACGGACCAAATGGGCCCTAAAAAAATCCTGTGTCTTGAGCCCCAATGGAGATTGTCACGTGGGTAGTGAGTCCCCTAGTCCTGGGGGAATGGGCAATACGGGCCAAGTTGGTCCTTGAGTTTGGGCCGTACCGTGACGAGGGCGTCACGTGATTGGGTGGGTGAGAATGTCACGTCCCACATCGAATAGAAATTGGGTGAATCTTGGGTATATATGGGTGGGTATGCAGCATTACCTAACAGGCTAGTCTTTTGGGTCAATGGCAAGCGCTCAGCCCGTGACACTAAGTAGCCATGACCCACCACCAACGTAGCCATTATTGTTTTGTTTTTCACTTTCCACTGAAAAATCATTTACCCTCTATTTTTCACACACCAAAAGTTACACCATTAGCCATCATTATTACTTCTTTTCTTTTTTTTCTCACATTCAATCTTTCCACTTCTCTCTTCTAATGTAACAACCACATCACCAAAAAGTTAAGTTTTACTTTCGATGCAACTGCATCATCATTCTTCCACTTTTCAATTATTTTTCTTATCTTTTCTTTCTTTTACCATCGAAATAGCCATTGTTCTCGATAAGCTTTGTCAGCCTTTTTTTTTTTTAAATTTGGTTGATGACATTGAATCTTCTAGCCATATTTTAATTGACAACTTCAACAATTGTGGAAGTGCAGATGCAGTAAAGAAGCACCCATGCGACCAACATAAAAGGCGCCACTAAGAAGAAAGGACTCAACAACGGCAAGCAGGACTTTGGTCAACAAAAACATTCTATCACCATTTATGGACCTCCCTGCACAAATCAACAACTTCAAAAATCAAGGCCTTAAGGAGAGAGACTTGGTGGCTCTCTCTAATGGTCACACACTTGGCTTTGCACAGTGTCGCATCTTCAGAAACTGCATTTACAATAGCTTATCGTACGTAAAAGTTAAGCTTAAGATTTATTGGGTAATTAATTAAATACCCATTATTTTTTATTGTGTTGTAGGTCTTTTAAAAATGAATATTATCTCTCATATATTACAATCTATAATATTTCTCATAACTTAACCCACATTTGGTAACATAACTTAATAAATAAACCCTATGTTTATTCTTGGTCTAATCAATAGTGATTTTTCTCAAAATAAATGAACGTGCACAAATTATGAGAAATCATCATAAGCATTGGAATTTCATATAAATAATATCGTTCATACAACAAAAATTACGTAATGGAATCAAGTCTCATTCTAACTACATGATCCTTAAATCTCAATGGTGGCATGCCTTTTGTCAAAGGATCAACGATCATCAATTCAATGCTAACATGTTTAATGATCACTTTTTTCTTTAACATGTTCCCGTATGGCTAAATACTTAATGTCGATGTGCTTACTTCGACTTCTACTCATTATTTTTAGCCCTAAAAATAGTAGCTAAATTGTCGCAATATATCTTCAATGGCCTAGAAATTGAATCCATAATTTTAAGCCCAAAAATAAAACTCTTTAACCAAACACCATACGAAGTAATCTCAAAACAAAAAATGAACTCAGCTTTTATAGTGAAAATAGAAATTAAAGTCTGCTTTGCACTCCTCCAAGATATAGCTCCATTAGCCAACATATATATATATATATATATATATATATATATATTGATTTACATGAATCAATACAGCCAGTGAAGTCTGAATCTGAATAGCCAATTACTTCTAAACTATTAGTCCGTTTATACATGAGCAGTAATCTTTGGTTCCTTGAAGGTATCTCATCACTTTCTATACATAGATTACTCTGATATCTTTCTAACATTCCCACACCAACTGCAATGTTAGGTCTAGTGCAAACTTGAGCATACATCAAGCTTCCAACATCAGAAGCATATGGAATATTGGTCATTTGTTCTCTTTCAAAATTATTTTTCGGGCATTAGTTCAAATTGAATTGGTCACCCTTTATAATAGAAGCAACACTGGGTGAATAATTTTTCATACGAAATCTTTCTAAAACCTTATTGATATAGGATTCCCGAGACAAACCTAGGATACCTTAAAATTTGTCTCTACGGATCTTATTGCCAATGACATAAGATATATTACCTATATCTTTCATGTTAAAATTTTCAAAGAGAAATTGTTTCACATCGTGCAGTAAACCCTTATCAATAGATGCAAGCAAAATATCATCCACATATAAAGCAAAAAAATAGATCTTGCTCCTACTGACCTTCTAGTATATACATTGATCCATGACGTTCTCTATAAATTCAAATGAAGAGATGACATTATGAAATTTTAAATACCACTGACAGGAGACTTGTTTTAATTCATATATGAACTTCTTAAGCTTACATACCAAATGTTTACCATCACTAAAGGAGAATCCTTCTGGTTGTTTCATGTAAACCTCATTTTCTAGATCTCCATTAAGAAGTGTAGTTTTCACATCCATTTGATACAATTCTAAATCAAAATATACAACTAACGCTAAAATCACGAAGAGAATCTTTCTTAGATACATGAGAAAAGGTCTCCGTGTAATCGATTCCTTCTTCTAAGTAAATCCTTTAGCAATGAGTCTTGCCTTATATCTCTCAATGTTGGCTAATGAGTCTTTCTTTGTCTTAAATACCTATTTACATCTTATAGCTTTTATATCATTAGGCAACTGTACAATATCCCAGACTCTATTAGATGCCTTAAAATTCATTTCATCTTTTTTTGCATCATACCATAATTTTGCTTCATTGCAACTCATGGCTTGTGAAAACGTTTCTGGGTCATTTTCGACTCCAATATTATAGTCAAATTTTTGAAGATATATAATGTAATCACTATGAATTGCTAACCTTCTTGCTCTAGTAAATCTTCTTAATGTCATGCCAACATCCTCCATAGAGGCTTGTTGTTCAACTGGTTGTTCAACCATCTCTGGTAATTCCTGAACAACTTAATCAATTGGATGATTATCAACATCTTATGGAATCTCAATGATTAGTTATTCAACACCCGTTTGAACTTGAAGCGTGTTGTGAATAATAATCAATCTACTACTTGAAATGGAAGGTTGAAAAGCTGTAAGATCTTTCTCAAAAATTATATTTTTGGATTGATCACTCCTACTGATCAAGTTATTCTCAAGAAATTTTGTATTTCTTGATTCCACAATCCTAATGCTATGAGATGAAAAATAAAATCTATAGCCTTTAGACCTTTCATATATCTAATGATATACCCATTACTGGTTTTAGGGTCCAGCTTCTTTTCTTATGGGTTGTAAACTCTTACTTCAGACGGGCATCCCCGAACGTGTATACGTCGAAACTCAGTTTCTAACCTTTTTATAACTCAAATAGTGTCTTTAAGACAGTCTTGGTTGGAACTCAGTTTCATATATACACTATCGTTTTAAGAGCTTCAGTTCACAAGAATTTAGGAAGATTAGAGTTGCTAAGCATACTTTGTACTATGTCCAACAATGTTTGATTTCTTCTTTCCGCTACACCATTTTGGTCTAGAGAACCAAGCATGGTGTATTAGGCAACTATCTCATGCTCTTGAAGAAACTTCGCAAATGGACCAGGTACTTATCTAACCTCAGTGTATTTACTATAGTATTCCCTACCTCTATCAGTTTTCACAATCTTAATTTGCTTTCCGCAATGTTTATTTACTTCAATTTAAAATACCTTAAAAGCATCTAATGTTTTTTTCTTATTATGAAGCAAGTATAGATACATGTATCATAAGTAATCATCAATGATATAGATGAAGTATTTTTGACCATATGAGTTCATGTATGGACTACAAATATCCGAATGTATGATCTCTGATATGTTTGAACTCCTCTTGGCACTTTTCTTTGACTTGTTGGTCTGTTTTCCCTTAATGCAGTCCAAACAAGTATCAAAATCAGTAAAATATTATTTCTTAAGTATGAAAATTAATAGGTTTTGATATTATATCGAGCATGTGGACCAAGTAGGAGTATGTAATATTTACATTATTAAGATTATGGTCTATATGCATAAAGACCCCATTAGCAGTTGTAACTTCTTGTAACTCCCATGAGCAGTTGAAACTACCCTCAACTGCAATGGTAACCATTAATAATTGTTAACCTTTGATGGAAGGTTTAATATTAAGTGAAAAATTCATTTTTTGGTCCCTGAGTCTGAGAACTCTTGATCTCGATTTTTTTTAGAATTAAACATCATCATAAGTAAGTTCTTCAGGGCTTAGAAGAACCAAAAGGGACGTTCAAACTTGCTACCCAATACATATTGCATCAATGGCCAGAGGTTAGTCAAATTCTTGATTAAATTTTTGCATTTGATCTTATGCAATGATTGTTTATGCACGAAGATCATGTTTAAGGTTGCTTACATCTGCTTTATATAAATTAATGAGAAAAGATATTTTTATCTTTTGAATTTGGCATAATATTTAATTTTGTTCTTATAATTTTGAATTGTCCAAATTTGTTTCTCTTTGTTAGTTAGTTTTCATTTAAGTTGATAGCAGAAAGGCAAAAGAGTAACTTAACATGAAATGTGAAAAGTAAGACGTCCTTTCATGATCCCTTGTCGAATAACCAATGGTGAAACGATTAAAATAAACTTCTTTTGCGCTAAAAGAACCTAAACCCTTCGTCTTCCACCATCACTCTCTCTATTTGAAATAGCCCCATTTGAAAACTACTACAAAATCCATTAAAACCCTCTCGATCCACCGTTAGCTAAAAAAGCGAAGACAGTCGACCACTTAATAATAAAGGAAACTGCGAGCGAAGACCGCCCCTAATTTTAGGGTGAGTAATTCAATCTCAATCTAAAATACACTATGTAAAATGTTGGGTTTAACACATTGTTGATTTAGCATATGATTTATGGGTTTATGATATTAGTACTATTTGTTGGAGTGATTTATTGGTTGGAAGCGTTATGGGTTTTGAATTTTTTTTCATGATTTTGGTATTTTTTTTTTAGTATTTTAAATTTATGAGTTGAATTTGATAGAGTCACAAGTCATTCTTGTATTGAACAAAAATACTAGGGTTTTTTAGGTTGGGTATAGGTAGTGTAAATTTCTAAGGTTTTATTTGTTGTAATGAACATTACTTGTAGTTGCTATTAGTAATTATTTGTAGTAAGGTGGTTATCGTGTTATGAGAATGCTAGATTTTATGGGTTTTTTGGGTTGCTGTTAGTATTTGTTTATGGCTATTTTGTATTTTTTTCATAGAATATTGGTAATTGCTATGAAATAAGGGTGTTATGCATATATCAATTTGGTGGTGCAATACCTAGAAATAGTTATTTGTTGATATGGTTGCAGATTAAAAATAATGATGAAGAATATGTTACCATCACAGTTAGAGTATTGGAGTACAAAGAATACAAGTACTATGCAGATGATGACTATTGTAGTTTGATTGACTTGAAGAGTTATGTATGTGAGGGGTTATTGAAAGATCTTTATTTTCAAGAGATAAGTTTAGAGTCACTACCACCATTCATTGGAAAGGGGAATAAGTTGAAATGACAGATGACAAAGGGCTTGTAGAATTGGTGAATGAGTGCTTGAGAAGAAAATGGTATTGCATGGATATTGATTTAGATGTGTTGCCCCTAAAGTCGATGATGAAAGTGCGCTGTGCGTAAAGTGAGCTTGTAGATTTTTAAAATTTTTTAATTTACACATCACATGCATAAACATGCTGTGAAAAATAAACAAATATCTCATTACACTAATGTATATTAGGGAACTCACATTCGAAGCGTGCTTTGCGCAGTTCTAATCTAGGACATGGTAAGATCCTTCAAGCTAAAACAGTAACTTCTTATTTTCGTCGGAATATTAGAATACATAAAGCAACTCTTACTTCATTTCTCTCGGCACTTTACTATTTTTTCTATACATTTTACATGTTTACAAATCACTTGCCATTTCTTGCATTTCACTTATGAGATGATGCCTCTATTTATATCAATTTATGTTGCCCTTTTAACCAATTAAATTCAAAAACAAGGTGGCTATTTACATGAAGCATGACAAAACATACTTCATACTTCAAAAAGGGATTAGTGGCAAGGTGTTATGGTGGCCGAATGTGAGCATAATCGGTGGCAATATGTGAGGTTTAAACGTCACCACATGCTTAATAACAAATCATGCATTTGCCACCTCTTACTTTCTTTGGTTGAATGTTGAGCTTATATTACCATTTAAAAACAATTTACTTTATCAACAATTACAAGTCATTCATTTGTTTTGCTTAAAATGTATTGGCCGATTTTTTGGTCAATTTGAAATCAATTCATTTAGTCAACATTTAGTTGCATTTTGACCAATAAAAACATGCCATATAATAGTGAAAATTCATTTCATTTTTATTTATATAATTTGCAAATGTTATATAATTTTGCGACATTTGCAAATTATATACTAAACCAATGAAACTCTTATCACGTGTCATATCCTAACAAATTAATGGCATGTAATGTGACATTTAATAGAAAAGGTAAAAGTGACAAGTCCCACTTGTTGAGATCTCGGGCTTAACACTTAAACCTCATGATCTCTTTAAAAGACCCTAAAATAATTTTATTTTTTTCAAAAACTTTTCAGATTGAATTATTCAATCTAGTGTGCTACCCTAGTACACAACGAGTACACTTTATATAATGAGACTCTTTAGGTTCACACTCATTTCGTCTTACAGAACTCTTTCGTAAGTCCATAAATATTACCCTACACACGTTACAAAAATAATAAAACAGTGTGTTGAACCATACAAGTTGAGGTTAATACATATTCGTATAATTTCTCTGTTATTTATATCTTGAAAAAGCAGAGACATAGATCATCATCATCAACTCTCCATATGCTCAACTCTAGAACGTATCTCCAGATTCGTATTTCAATAAATAATATTCGCAAAAACTTTTACGATATTGTTTCTGACACGAAAAATATTTTTTGGGTGTGTTGCTTATGGCCATAAGACTTTTTGGAATACAATCATGGAGCATCTAAATATACTACTCACCCATATGAGTTGACGAATTTCATATCTGCACCAAATTCTATGAGCATCGAACCATCCCCAACGACATCTAGCAATCAGACTATAAAAGTGTTGGGATTTGTGCTATGTGCTATCCTTTTATATATGAATCTTTGTTTAATATTTATATTAGTATTATTATTTCATTAAATCATTAATTATATTTAATATATGGTAAGATTCTTGTAATGTTTTAGACATTGTATAATCTGAAAGAGTTTAGATCTGATCTAAATGAGTTTAGATTAGTGCTAAGAATTTGCAACGTTGAGAGTTATAAATGCTAAGAGTTGATACTGATAAGAGTTATTAGGTTATAAGAGTCGGCAATATCTAAATAGTTAGAGTCTTGTCTGAATTGAGACAAAGACTTGAGAATATATTAGTAATGACGTAGTTACAAAAAGTTATAAATGGTGCTAGAAAATATCATTATACAAATATGTTCTCAAATATTATGTTCCTGATCTATCTTAACTAATGTTGGTCTATCAGTAAATACCTTAATAAATATATAGATCAGTATATGTCTATATCTGAATGGTCCAGATGGTTAGTCTTAATAGATCATGAGTTTAGTATAAATTCATATAGAGATACAGGTATTCAGTAAGTACTGAATACTGAACAAACTCATAAAGACCTCTAATAGTCATCTCATAAAGCTGTCAATGAAGGGTCTTTCAAATTGAGTAATATTCGTAGTCCTTTGACTTGAGTGCCATAGTGGGCAGTGATCTACCATACTTTGGTTCCACACATGTCAGAAACCTTTTATGGTTTAACTGTTAGGTGTCGCTGGGTATGATCCGATGCTTATGGAGTCTGGTGTGTAAAGATATGATATCCATCAACTAATTTGGGTGAGTAATATATTCTAATGCTTTAAGATTGTATTTCAGAAAGTCTTATGACTATAAGCAGTAATTTTTGGGAAACAAAGTTTAACTCTAGAAATAAATAATATCACAAAAGTATTTGAGAATTTTAATTATTGAAATACAATTTTAGAGATAAGCTTTCGGTCGGGTATATGGAGATTTGACGATGTTGATCTATATCTCTGCTCTATCTGGATATAAATGACGGAGGGATTATACGAATATGTTATAACTTTAACTTGTATTGTCTAACGTGCCTCTTTATAATATTCGTAATGTGTGTGAAGCATTGTTCACAGACGTATGAAAGAGTTACATATGACAATTCGGGCATAGACTCAGAGAGTCTCACAATATGAAATGTACTCGTTGTGTACTAGGGTAGTATTATGGATTGAATAGTTCTATCCTAGAAATTCTAGCAAACTGAAAATATATTTCAGGGTTCCTCGGATTTTGCACTTGTCTAGACTTAAATGTTAAGTACATCACTTAATTAATTGACAAGAGTTGTTAACTAATTAGATGTTAACAAGTGACACAATTTTGTTCTATAAATTATTTCATTGTGAATTCATCAATTAACTATGTTAGTATAATCAAATAAGGTAAAAATTAAATATTCAAATACTTTTTGAATAATTGAATAAATATTAATTAAATAAATAATAGTGTTTATTTACTTGTTTATTATTTTGCTTTAGGTGGGAGTCATATACTTAATTAGGTATAATTGTCACTAAATATTTTTTTTTTAGTTTTTTTGGCCACTTAATCAATTTGAGAGCACTTGTGAAGTGCTTGACACACTTAACAATTATTTTGAATAATGAATTAACAAATGGTGAAGCAAAAACGTGCAAAGAGAGAGGATTATAGAGAGTTTTTTATTTTAGAGAGTTTTTCTTTGAACAAAGTGTTGTGAGAAAAATTAGAGAGAAAAAATAAATTCTTCTTATTTTTCTTTCAAGAAACAAAACTTTGTTGTTAGAAATTCAGTTGCTGCTATTCTAACTTTACAATCCCACCGGATTATTGTGAATTAGAATTGAATAATAATGTACTTCAAGGTGAGCTCAAAGTTAGAACTAAGAAGAATTTGAAATTAAAATCCTCACTAAAGTTCTTCAAGAGTATATTTTCTGTCATCTTATGTTATTAATAATATAAGTTACATGTGTATATGTTTATCATATGCTTAATTCTACTGCGAAATCGTATATATGATACTTAATTTTTTCAACATATACATAATCACATGCATATACCTTAAAACATGTTAATAGAAAGGTCTGATATATATGGAACCTAAGTATAATAGATCACTCACAAGCCCACTGTAGTGTTCAGGTCCAGGGACCATGAATATTACTTAACTTGAAAGGATTCTCCATTGACGGCTTTATGGGATATCTATTAGATATCCTAATTAAGCTTTTTTAGTACCCAATCATCATTGAATACTTGTATGCCTATACAAGTTTTCACTAAACTCATAGTTTGCTAAGACTAATTATCTGGATCATCCAAATATATACATACATCAATCTATAGTAAATAAGGTTCCCACTGATAGACTCGTATTAGTAAAAATAGATTAGGAATATGACGTTTGAAAACATACTTGCACAATGACATTTCTTAGCATTATTTGCAACCCTTTATAACTATGTCATTATTAGATTTCGCTGACTCTTATAACCTGCTAACTCTTAGTAGTGCTAACTCTTAACAATTATAACTCTCAGTGCAAATAACTCTTAGCGCAATTTCAAACTCATTTGAACTAAATTTGAACTCCTTCAAATCATACAATGTATGAAGTATTATAAGCATCTTACGATATATTATTAATAATAATGATTTTAATCGAAATATTTATTGTATAAATATTAAACAATTAATATTCATACAATTTGAAATGACATGTAAGCATTAGTTTCAATAAGTGAGTCTCCCACAATATAAACGTAAAGGAATGTAAAATGTTGATGATGGACCTAACTCAAATATGAAGACAAAATTATTCCCTAATCCTACTAATAACCCAAACCCCTTCTATGAAAGAGAATACATAGATGATGAACACGCCACATGTAACTACCTGAGTGAATTGAAATGATCCTTAAAACATATAAATGTGATATATAAATAAAGAAAAGCAAAATAAATAAAAAAATAAGAAGAAAACAAACTAATTATGATACATGACAATGTTGGGAAAGCTACTCAAAGGTGATAAACTGTGTCTTTGAGAATAATCTCATTGATCTGGCTTACTCGTTCTATGTAGCTCTTCAATCTTTGGCCATTAACTTTAAAAATTCTCCCATCATTTGAGTTCTCGATCTCAACAACACTATTAGGAAAGACGCATTTCACCACAACTGGACCAGTCCACTGTAACCTTAACTTACTAAGGTAGAGATGCAGACAATAACCATAAAGATACATCTGTTGATTTTGCTCAAAGTTCTTTCTCAAGATCTACTTATCATTAGCCGCTTTCATTTTAGCCTTATAGATCTTATAAATCCAGAGTTGTTATAAGTGTCATTCCCCAACTCCTCAATTTTGGATAATTGGAGCTTTCGATGAATACCTGTAGCACTGAGATCAAAGTTAAGGGCTTTGATAAACCAATAAGCCTTATGTTCAAGTTTTACAGGTAAATGATAGTCTTTTCTAAAAACAAGCCTGTACGGAGACATCCTAATAAGGGATTTATATATTGTGCAGTATGCCCAAAGTGCATTAAGAAGGTGCAGTGTCCGATCCATGCAATTAGGATTAATCTTCTTGTCCAAAATTTGCTTAATCTCCTTGTTTGCTAGCTCTAGTTGGCCATTTATTTGTAAGTGATAAGCAGTTGAGATTTTATAAATTACACCGTACTTACGCATGGAAACCTCAAAAGAACGATTGTAAAAATGTATGCCTTAATCACTAATAATAACTCGTGGAGTTCTAAATTGAGACAACACATTTCTTTTAAGAACTTCATAACAATTGTGTTGTTATTGTTCCAGCTCGCTACAGCTTCAAACCATTTCGACATGTAATCCACAGTGAGGAAAATGTAGAGGTATTTATATAAAGGTGGAAAGGTTTCTATAAAGTCTATCCCTTAATAATTGAATATTTCTATTACGAGAATTGGGTTCAAGGGCATCATATGTTGGTGGGACAATGCACCAAGCTTTTGGCACCTCTCATAGAAATGACAAAAATCAATGTCCTTGAACAAAGTAGGCCAATAAAAATCACACTGTAAAATTTTTATGGTAGTTTTCTTTATTGAAAAATGACCATCATATGCATCATTATGACAAAAGTTCAAGACACTTGAAACTTCTTCGTCTATAATGCACCTTCTTATAATTTGGTCGGAGCAGTATTTAAAAGGATAAGGATCGTGCTAATAAAAATTACGAACCTCGACTAAGAATTTTTGTTTGTCTTATGCACTTCAGGTGGATTGAATCTCGCTCGTTAGTAAATAGTTAGCAATATAAATATACCAAGGAAATTTAGTGACAACAAAAAAATGTTTATCGAAAAAGTCATTTCTAATGGCAGAACTTTCATCAGAATTATTGAACTCAAGTCGAGACAAATGGTCTGTCATTACAATTTTGACTCCCTTCTTATCCTAGACGATCAAGTCAAATTCCTGTAAAAGTAGGATCTACCTAATTAAATGTGCCTTAACATTTTTTTAAAAAAATAAGGTACTTAAAGGCGGCATGATTTGTGAAGACGGTGATTGGTGAACCATTTAGATATGCACAGAACTTATCTAGAATAAAGACTACAATAACTTTTTCTTTATGGTTGAGTAATTCGTTTGAGCACTATTTAGAGTACGGCTTGAGTAATAGATTACGAAGGGCTTCCCTTTCTTTCGATGACCAAGGACTGCCCCCAAAGTATAATTACTTGCATCATACATAATATCGAAATGTAAGCTCCAATTAGTAACTACATGATAGAGGTGGAAGTCAACTTTTTTTATAAGTGTTCGGAAGGCATCCTTACACTCTTGCGTCCATTTAAACACAATAAGTTATGAATGAACTTCATATAAAATTCGGCATGCCTTAAGAAAGAGCGAACATCTTTAATCTTTTAAAGCTATTTCTATTTGATAATATCTCGAGTAACCATTAAAAAAGTAATATAATGGATGACTAGCCACACACTCTAGGATTTGGTCGATGAATGAAAGTGGGAAATGGTCCTTGCAAGTGGCGACATTAAGCTTACGATAGTAAATGCACATGCGTTAACTAGTCACAACCTCTGTTAGTATAAACGCTCATTTTTCTTTCTCTACCACAATAACTCCTGATTTTTTTTAGAACTACTTGATTTGAACTAACTTATTTATAATCAACTATTGGGTAGATGATGCCAGCATCCAATAGCTTAAGAACCTTATTCTTTACAAATTCTTCTATTGTTGGATTTAATCGTCTTTGAGGATTTCTTTGAGGGTTTGCCCTTTCTTCTAAATGAATGTGGTGGGAGCAAATTAAGGGGTTGATACCCTTTTCTATGTACACCATACTCCATGATCATCAGACTATATCCAACGACACTTAGCATTCAAACCATAAAAGGTTCTTGACATGCGTAGAACCAAAGCACGGTGGATTATTCACAAATCCATTGTGGTGTTCAGGTCAAAAGACTATGAATACTACTTAACTAAAAAAAATCATTCATTGACGGATTTATAAGATGTCTCTTGAAGGTTCTCGTGAGTCTGTTCAGTACCCAATCCTCATTGAATACCTGTATGCCTATACGAGCTTCCGTTAAACCCATAGTCTGCTAAGACTAACCATCTGAACGATTTAGATATAGACATACACTGATTCAAAATAAATATCGATCGACCCATGTCAATAATCATGAATCAGGAATTATATGTTTTTGAAAATATGATGCATAATGACATTTCTTAGCACTATTCGTAACTTCTTGCAATTATATCATTACTAATATATTCTCAAATCTTTATCCTCTTTCAGACAAGATTTTAATTTTTTAGAATTACTAACTTTTAGCGTTGACTCAAACTCCTTTGGATGAGATCTAAACTCCTTTAGATCTACAGTGTTTGAAAAGTTACGTGTAGTAACCAGTATCCACGACTGGTAAGAATAAGTATTTTATTTGTATGTTGATGATACTTGATTTATATATTGTTATTAGTAGTGTTTGTATAGGTTAAGGTCATACTATTAGCATTGGGTTTAATTGCAAGACTTTAGATTTATTTTAGGGACCAAATTGTAATACTTTAAAAGTTTTTGGGGTAAATTTATAAATACCAAAAATTAGCCACTTAGTATAAAAATACACTTTTAAAACCCTAATTCTCTCATTTTGGTCGAGCTACCTCTTTTAGAGAGAGAGAAGAGAGAAATAGAGAGGAGAGAAAGAGGAGAAGAAGAAGAAAAAGAAGAAGAAATTGGAATTTTGAATTTCAAGAGGTATATCATACTTATTTCTCAATTTATTGGTATTAATTAAGTTAATTCCTTTAATTTTTGATTTCTGGAAATATATATAATTGAAGATTTGTTGTGTATTTCGTAAGATCTTATGAGAATTGATGATGATCTATAAGATAGCTTGATAAATCATGATGAATTGTGGAATTTCTGCTGGATAGCCTATTGATCTAGGAATTTTATAAATTATTGTGATTCGATTCTGGTTTTGAATTTTGAGTATATGAAATTAGACATGTTTAGGATTATCTGAAACTTTGAATCGATTGAAAATTCTAGAAATTGAAGTTTTAGTGAATTTACCAAAATGACCCTGAAATTCTAAAAATTTCCTGTGTAAACAGTATGTTACAGTGGAAAATAAATTTTGACCTATTGAATGATCTTCAAAAATTATGAATTTATGGAATATGATAAGTTTATATGTCTAATATGATATACTCGGAATTGAGAATTTAGATCAATGTGGTTGAAGTGTTATGATTTTCTAGAATGTATCAGCTCATTGCAGTATTTAATTAACAGATTTTTAAAGCTATGGAATAAAATAGTTTTAAAATACTTTTGGCAGTGATTTGAAAGTGAAATATTTATCATAAACTGAGATATGTGTTAAGAGTATCTTGATCTTGTCAGGTTAATAGTTTGGATTCGATGGTATGTATGGAATGGATTGTGTAGGAATTTTGATATAATATTCATATATAAGAATGATATATGAGTCAAGAATGGTATATTCTGATTTTGGAGTAATTGAATATCATTTGATGTATTAGAAAATTTTGTTAAGTGTAAGTGGTCAGAATGACAAGTTTTGTGAAACCAAGTATTTAGACCAATTTGATGTGATAAATGCATTGTGTATAATTTTGTAAGCTATTTAAAGTGTTTTGTGTGAATTGTGAGGCTTATGAAAGGATTAATCTCCATTGATAGGTTAAGGAGATTTAAGCCTTGTAGCTGAAAGTGTTAAGAGGTAAGTATACTAGACTTTTTACTGAAATCACAATAAACGTAGTAATTATTTTGTATGATCTTGTAAATGTGGTTAGGAATATGTTTATGTTATGTCAAAGTATATTTTGATATGAAATATGAAGATATGTATTTATGAATGTGAGCATAGACATATATGACATACATGTATTTTTTTTTAAAGTGAGCTTTCAAAGTGAAATGTGTTTAACAAAGAGAGCTTTTGAAGTGTAATATGTCCATGAGAAATATTTTGTGTTTTGAGGGTACTTGAACTCACTGTTAACTTAGTAGGAATTTTATGTGATTTGTGGAGCCTTTATGTGTGGCATTTCCTTCGGGATTGGTATATGTTATGTGTTCCGTATGTAGGGAGGATCCTATTGGTACCTAAAGGAAGAGTGAGTCATCACATTCGTGTGGTGGCGTATTGGTGCATGTGAGAGGACTCACCGATAATTAGGGTGAGGGTTTGGCTTTTACCTTCAGGCATGAGCATTATATATGTGTAATATAAAGGCCTCACTTGTACTATTCCTCTCATACGGTATGTCACCTACGAGTGACATTTGGCTCATTATGTAATATGTGATATGTAAGTCCTAATAAGTAGTAGTTGAGTGATGGTATTCCTATTATATGTTTTGAAAGAATGTGTAAGCACTTACATGATATGTGATTTGATAAGATTATGAGTTTGATTGATCACAGCATATCATACATATGCATTGTGTACATATATGTATTTGTATTTGATATATGAAAAACTAGTATGCTTACTGAGTTTTATACTCATTATAGTTTATGGTGATTTCAGGAAAATAAGGTGCATGTGTGCTTAGCGGATTTGGTAAGGCTTCTGCTGTTTCTTGGGTTCCCTAAGTTGCTAGGTTACCGAGTGTTTCATTTGGGGACACGTGAGATATGATATTTGATTTATCCCTATTGAATAAATACTTATGTATTATTTCATTGTGTGTGGATTGGATTTGGTTTAAGTTTTATAAAGTGTGGTTATTTGATGATTTTAAGTAAGAATTTGCAATTGATATATTCTGGGCTCCCGGTAACAAAGTTGCTACTGGTGACGTAGTAGAGTGTTAATCTCTGAGAAAACTCTGCGTATTTCCGGTTTAATAATTGTCCCAGTTATAATTCAATTGTTATAATTCTGAAAGAAATTGAAATGAATGTTTAAATATTGTCAAGAGAAGTTTATATTTATATGTTAGGTTATGGGTTAATTTTAATGTTGAACTTACTAGCAACTTGCTAAGGATTCCTGTGTTGAATGAAAGTTGAAAATTTTGTGTAATATTATTTATGAGTGCACATGCAGTGAATGAATGTAAGTGATGTCGTATGTCGGATCTTTTGGATCTGGGGCGTGACATTACGAGCTTCTTACCATATAATTATGTATTAATGATTATTATCGAAATGATTACTGTTTATCGAAATAGCACATAAGCACTATTTCTAACACATACTGATACAAGTTCCCTCTTTGGATGTCTCCTTATAGGTTTGTTTTTTGAAAAACCTATCATTTACCTTTAGAACTTGAACATAAGTCTTATTAGATTATCAAAGCCTTTAACTTTAACTTCAGTGCTGCAGGTATTCATCGAAAGCTCCAACTATCTGAAATTGATGAGTTGAGGAATGATGTTTATAAAAACTCTAGGATCTGTAAGGCTAAAATGAAAGCGGCTTATAACAAGCAGATCTTGAGAAAGAACTTTGAGTCGAATGAATGGGTGTATCTTTATGACTCTCATCTATATCTCCACCCTAGTAAATTAAGGTCATGGTAGATTAGTCCATTTATGGTGAAACACATCTTCCCTAATGATGTTGTCGAGATCGAGAACCCAAATGATGGAAGAATTTTTAAAGTTAATGGCTAGAGGTTGAAGAACTACATAGAACAAGTAAACTAGGTCAATGAGATTATTCTTAAATACCCAATTTATCACCTTTGAGTATCTTTCCCAACATTGTCATGTATCATAATAGGTTTGTTTTCTTCCTTTTGTTTTTTTTTCTTTTCTTTATTTATATGTCACATTTGTATTTTTTAGGATCATTTCAGTTCGCTCAGGTTATAGTTACGTGTGGCATGTTCATCATCTTTGTGTTCTCTTTCCTTAATCTCTTTACATTGCATATATCTTGAGACATTGAAGACACTGTCTAATCTAAGTTGGGGGTAGTGGCATATTCATGCATTTTAATTAATTGATGAACAAGAAATTGCTTGTTTTAGCAATTCATGCGTAAATAAGTTAATATTGCATGTGAAAATTTGTGAAATAATTTGTGTATGATTTTAAAATTGTTTAGTGTAATTCACTTTTTTTTATTTTGATTACTCAAGAATAACTTCTAAAAATCTTTTGTACACATTATTAAGTCTTATGGTAAGATAATTGTTCAACACATATACCCAAGAGAATTATTATGTTTAAGTATATCGTAAGTGAGTGGAAAGATTGAGAAAATAATTTATGAGCTTTTATTGATCTTTTGAACTAGTTAAATGTTGTTTAGAATATCATTACTTGGTTTGTGGAATGATTATGATGTTTAGCTAAAAGATGATATTAAAAAAATGATGAGAGTTTGCAACTTTTTGATTAGCTTTTGGATTATTAAGTATAATTTTTATTATACGTGAGAAGCTAGTGGTGAGAAATTTGTTATGTATTAATTTATTTTATATTATTTTCATGTATTCCAAAAACAAGAAAACAAAAATAAATCAAAAAAAGATAAAGATAATTTAGTCCAAATAAAGTTTTCATTCATAATTTTGTCCTTAGATATGACTTTCTTTTGAGTGTTATCTATTTTTAACTCCTTGAGAGAAATTTCTAACCCTTTAAACAATTATTATCCATGAGGATATGAAGTGTTAAAGCTTTTATTTTGAAAAATTCTCAAGATTATATGTGTTGTGATTTGAGGTAAGAAAGTTTGACTTAATGCGCACACACACAATTTTTAAAAGTTATAATCAGAATAACGATTGTAATCATTTACTAACTTTTTGTTTGAAACGCCAAGGTTGTTTTGCTAGTTTTTGTTCATAATTTTATTTATACTTGAATTACCAGACATTTGCAATAAGCTAGTATAGGGTTGTGATAAGCACACAAAATGCACTCTAGTTAATTATTTTATATTAAATAATTTGAGTTTTAATTAAGCATTCTCATGATTTAATTTCAAAATATTTTATTTTGAGAATATTTGACTTTAACCCATTTTTACTACTTTCACTTGCAAGATTTTAAAAGAAAAGAAAGATCAAACAAAAGTCTAAGTTGTATTGCTTCAAAAATTTCTAATTTAACAACTCCAAATTTGGAACAAGCACCAACCATGACAAATCTAAAGTCAATTCATGTATCACTTTTTGACATGTTAAAGCAAAGGAATTTGTGGCAATTCAAAGAAGTGATCTTTAAATGGAACACTTAAACTTTAATTTTTTTTATAATTCTCTCGTGTTGATAGTAGCCCCTATAGTCTATAAATAATGGAGCAAGTTAATATTTGTTATTTTTTATACTTGTTTAGAGAAAAAGGGAGGAGAATAATTCACTTACAAATACTCTTTCCATTCATTCTCTTAATTGTAATTTGGTAATGAATTTCTTTCTTGGTTTTGTACAAATATTTTGTAATTTAGGCTAGAGTTTCTTTGGGTGAAGCTAGAGATGATTTTATATGTTGAGTGATTTAATTTAAGTTTTGATTTTAATGAACTACAATGTTTATACAATTGAATGAATTAATTCATCTTCATCTTTCATTTATTTCTTATCAAAATATTGTGTCATATTTTATATAAGTATTAGTCATGTTTTATTTATGTAATTTTGTTATGCAATTATTTTGTTTGGATTGTTTTATAAATTAATCTTTTGCTGTAAATTGCTTTCTTGTATTTTGTGACTTAAGATAATTTATAATAACCAACTATTTTGCATTTAATGTGAATCATAATACTAAGTGTTTACGTGTTTTAGGGTGCATGCATGTTGCATGTTTAACATACATTATACAACGGAATAAAACAATATATAATCAATATATACACTATATCTTCATTATAAAAAAATAGTACTAGAATCGAATACATACTCTTGTAGATGATTCGATGAAGATTGTTAGGCTTTAAAACTTGTTGAGCTCACAATGAAATCTACCATTAAACAATTCTAGACTCTAATGTTTGGTGGGATTATAGTAGCTAGAATGGTAACCTTTGATAGGTATTTTGTGCAGGAATCAACAAAAAAAAACTCAACTCTTGAATTGGTTGAAGCATCAAATGCTTTAAAATAGTGTTTGGGACCAAAATGCAGCTTTCTCAACCTTTGTAGTTTCTCTCTTCTCTTTGTATCAATTTTTCATTCAAAAATGAATTCTTACACAAAATAAAATCTTTTCATTTATTTTTAAATAGCTTAAGACATTTAAATGGTCACATGTCACACATGTAACCATGTTATGCCATATAGGCTTATACATGAGTGACATTTCACTCATCCATATGGTTGACATTTGTCACATGTATGTCTATGTATGCTGCTATTTGTCACACAAATGGCCATACATGGATGTCATATGTGCATTTGCAGTTTTTCATGAAATAGGGACCTATTTGTAACATTTACAAATTATGATTTTAATTTTACAAATAGGTTCTAAAACATATCTTGCTTTTTAAAATCTTCTCGGATCAATCCATACGATCCATTTCGCTACCTCGTGCCCAATGAGTATACTTCATATTGTGAGACTCTTTAGGTTCACCTCTGTTTGTCTTATAGAACACTTTCGCAAGTCCGTGAATAATGCCCCACACATACGTTACGGATATTACAAAACTGAGCGTTGAACCATACAAGTTGAGATCAACCAGATTTGTATAATCCCTCCATCATCTATACCCTAGAAGAGCAGAGATATAGATTATAATCATCAAATTTTTATATGCTCATCCGTGAACTTATCCTCAAATATGTATTTTTGTAAACAATATTGCAAAGGACGCGATATTGTTTAACCCTAATGGAAAACTCTTTTTTCGAGGTTAATACTTATGGTCATAAGATTTTCTGAAATACTTTCTTAAAGCATCTGGATATACAACTTACCCATATGAGTTGATAGATCTCATATCTACGCACACCGAACTCCATGAGCATCAGACCATACCCAGCGACACCTAACAATCAGACCATGAAGGTCTCTGACATGCGTGGAACCAAAGTACAGTGGATCACTCATAAGCCTGTTGTGGCGCTCAGGTCAAAAGATTACGAATACTACTCAATTCAAGAAGACCCTCTATTGACGACTTCATGGTATGTTTATTGGAGATCTTCGTGAGTTTATTCAGTATCTAGTCCTTTTTAAATACTTTTATATCTATACGGACTTCTATTAAGCTCACGGTCTACTAAGACTAACCATCTAGATAATTTAGATATGGACATATATTAATTCAAAAGGAATACTGATTGACCCGTATCAGTAATCATAGATCAAGAACAATATTTTTGAGAACATATTACGCAATGACATTTTCTAACATTATTTACAAACTATTTACAACCACGTCATTACTATAATATTCTCGAGTCTTTGTCCCTATTTTAGACAAGATTCTAACTCTTTAGAATTGTTAACTTTTAGTGTTAATCTAAACTCTTTTATATCAGATCTAAACTCTTTTAAATCTACAATGTCTGAAAAATTATAAGCTTCTTACCATATAAATAATAATAATTGATGAATAAAGAAAATGTTTATTTTATAAATATTAAATAAATAAACATTCATACAACAATTTGAATGGCATATAAGTACCAATCTCAACATTAAGTACTCTATCATTTACTAATCTCTTAATCCTTTTTATAGAGATGTGTCCTAATCTCTGATGCCAAAAAATAGAGAAATCTTCATTCATAACACATCGTTTAATGCTAGTATGAATATGCATTGCGTTATAAGAGGTATTATTTTATAAATTAATGCAGAATAAACCATCAGACAATATACCATTCCCAATAAGATTAGATTTGTAATATAAATTAAACAAATCATTCGAAAAGTTAAAGGTATATCCAAAATATACAAGTCTTGAAATAGAAATCAAATTTCTTGAGAAATTTGGAATATAAAAAGTCTTATTCAAATAAAAAAAAATAAAATCACTACTTAAAGTTAACAACATGTTCCAATTGCCTCTACATGTGAACGTATATTGTTTTTTAAATAGATGTATTGCTCACTGCTCACTAGCTTCTTTAGGTTTTGCAAACCCTGTAAGAAATTCAAAACATAAATTGTAGAACTAGAATCAATCCACCAAGTATTATAATTAACATCAATTATATTAGATTCATAAGAAACCCTGTAAGAAATTCGAAACATAGATTGTAGAACCAGAATCAATCCACTAAGTATTATGATTAACATCAATCATATTAGATTCATAAGAAACAAATGAGATTTAATTACCTTTTTTCTCAAGCCATTTCTAAAATTTTGGGCTATCCATCTTCATGTGCCCCTTCTTTTTACAGAAGAAACACTTGGGTTACTTTTTAATGTTAGATTAGGGAGATTGAATAGGCATTTTGCCTTTTTCCTTTTGTTTAGCTTTGTCTTTGTTCTTTTCTTGTGTTGTCATAAAAGCACTTTCACTCAATTCCAACACCAGTCTCCCTTCCTCTTGAACATACATAGCCATGAGTTCATTAAGTGAATATTTATCCTTATATGTATTGTAAGAGATTTTGAAGGGTTTATATTAGTGTAGAAGGGTGCTCAATATATAGTGTACAAGAAAAGACTCAAACATCTCAACCTCAAGAATCTTTAATTGAGCCACTATGTCTTTTATCTGCATGATGTGCTCATGCACACCTCTAACACCAGTAAGCCTTAAAGATGAAAACATCATAATTAGGGTACTAGCAATTATTTTATCTGAAGTTTCAAAGTGCTCATCAATAGCCTTCAATAATGCCCGGACATTATTATGCTGATTGATTGAACCACGTAATCCAACAGAGATCTTAATCTTTATAAAATCATACTAAGGTGATTAGATCGCTCCCATTGTTCATAAAGAATAATATTAGTTGAAATGCTGATATCAGTAATGGCTGGTGGTTCATCTTTTCGTATGGCATAATCAATATACCCTAAATAAATAAGGATTTTTTTCCTTCTAATCCTTATACTTATCACATTTCAATTCAAGAATATCACATTTATATCAAAATAATTCATGGATTGTACAACTGCACAAAACTCAAACATATATGCTTATGTTACAAAATTGAGACTAATAGCAATTATCATGTTTTACCAATGTAAATCATGATGTATAAATATGAATCAAATGGCATAAAATTTCCTGTGGGCCAAATTTCTAATTCAAGTAGATTCATAAAAAACTTTATGATAAAACATATATCATGTTTTACCTATATAAATTATGATCCAAAATTTATGAATCTAGTGACATAAAACTTGTATGTAGGGTAAAGTTTTAATTCAATTAGATCTATAACTTTTATAATAAAACTATCAAATTATATTGCTTTTTCTAATCCCTGTGGGTAAATTAGGAAATATAATTTGATATTCCATCCTAATTAATCATATAAATGTAATTGACCACAATTAATGTCATTCTATATGTGATCCTAAACTACTTAATATATAATTTTGCATAATTAAGGATGTTGTGACTACTCCCTAATTATTTAAAATTGTATGGATCACTAGATATTTAATTTATATAATGATTCTTATAATAGTATGCAACAATAGCATCATTTATAAATATAGACATAACTTCAAATTGTATGCATAATAAAAATGATAAATTATACATACAAAAATAACATGTAGAATATAATGATACAAACTACATGAAATAAATACATAAAATAAAGTATGTATCAAGTTACGACCTATTCGTAAATATCATAAAGTTTTATAAGTAATTTGTAATTATCTAAATCTGAAGGGATTAAAAGAAAATATCTAACAATATAAGGGACTTATTAAAAAATTATTAAAATTTTTAAGGTTAAACTATAATTAATCAAAAGGTAAGGGGCCTTAGTAAAAATACATAATTCTGAAAGGTGAATTTAAAATTACAAAAACCTTTAGGGGTCAAACTATAAATACTTAATTCTTCAAGGAACCTTTGTAAATATTTATAAGTTTTATGGTCAAAATATAATTTACAAAAATTAGAGGAATGGAATGACAATGACCAGTCATCTTTAACCTTTCACCTAGACCCGATACAAACCCGTTTGATCCAGTTCTTGACCATATTTTTCTCATTTAACTTTGATTTTAACGTTTTAAATTACAAAATGTTCGACATTCAATTTTCTAATAATTTCTAATCTCATTTGCATCATATAACGTTAAAATAACAACTTTCAAGTTAAATTAAAATTTGGCCATAATAAAAAATATATTTTTCATATTGCAAACATTCAAGGCAGAAACATATATATTCTGATATCAACTGTAAGAAACTTTAAACATGAGCATCATGCATAAACAATCATTGCATAAGATCAAATGTAGAAATTTAACCAATAATTTTATTAACCTTCGATCATTGATGCAATATGTATTGGGCAGCAAATTGAACGCCCCTTTAATTCTTTTAAACTCTCAAGATTCACATATGATAATGTTTAATTTTCAAAAAGACCAAGAACAAATGTTCTCAAACTTAAAGACTAAAAATTAAATTTTTCACTTAATATTAACCCTTTCATCAAAGGATAACCATTACAAATTATTACCATTACAGTTGAAGGCAGTTTAAACTGCTCATAGAAGCTACAAGAAGTTACAACTATTAATGGGGCCTTTATGCATATGCACCATAATCTTAAAAATGTATATATTACAGCAAATTCTTATCTATATGCATGGTAATTCAATTACCACTTCATGTCTCGTTTCTCCAAAACGTATGGTGCGAGTCACCCACAAAACAAAACCACCTAAACGTTTTTTTATCCAAAGAAACCGTTTCGCAAAATAAAACACCTCAGGAAAAGCGTTTTTTGTAATAACAAAGCTAAACAGACCTAAATCCCTTCACTGAGTTTACGCTCTGCAGCAACAGCAGCGCCACCATTAAACCTCAACAATGTTGAACTGCAGAAGCTTGTTATCTCAAGCGATAAAGAAGAAAAAGAAACTCAAAAACAAAAACAGAACCAGAAACAAACACAAAAATAAAAAATCCATTGTCCAAAAACAAGAATTTCCAGCGCATGAAGAAGAAGAAAATGAAGATATAGAAGTAGAAGAGGAAGATACAGAACCAGAATACTATCTCAAATCCTCAGCTCCATCAAACACTTATGGGGTTCAGCCGCTTGGTAATCTCTTCTTCAATCCAGGTTCAGTCAACTCAAGAAACACTGGTCTTGGTAATCTCCAAATCCTATCTGATGAGCTAATTTTAGATATTTTAGCGTTCTTGGACGCTACCCATCTGGGGATTTTAGCTACTGTTAGCAAATCTTTTTATATTTTTAGCAACCATGAACCCGTTTGGAGGAATCTTGTATTGGACGATATAAAAGGTGAGTTTTTGTTTAATGGGTCATGGAAAAGTACTTACATTGCTGCTTGTTACCCTTCATTTGATGTTGAAAGCATAAAAGTCTCTGGTTGTTTGAGAGTGAGAGACTTTTATTCTGACTATTTGTTTCAGAGTTGGTTGTGTGCTAATCTTGAAATGAAACCTGAATGGCTTGAGAGGGATAATATTATTAGAAAGAAAGGTATTTCTGTTGAAGAATTTGTGTTGAATTTCGAGGAACTAAATAAGCCAGTATTGCTGGAAGGTTGCATAGACAATTGGGCAGCACTGGAAAAATGGAATAGAGATTATTTGGTGAATGTGTGCAGTGATGTTCAATTTTCAGTTGGACCGGTAGAAATGAGGCTCAAGGACTATTTTAAGTATTCAGATTTAGTGAGGGAAGAAAGACCGTTGTATTTATTTGACCCAAAATTTGCTGAGAAAGTTCTGACTTTGGGTATGGAGTATGAGGTTCCTTTGTATTTCCGAGAGGATTTGTTTAGTGTTTTGGGTAATGAGAGGCCCGATTATAGGTGGGTGATAATTGGACCAGCTGGGTCTGGTTCGTCGTTCCATATTGATCCTAATTCAACATCAGCTTGGAATGCAGTCATCAAAGGTTCTAAGAAATGGGTTTTGTTTCCACCGGATGTAGTTCCACCTGGGGTGCACCCAAGCCCGGATGGGGCAGAAGTTGCATGCCCTGTTTCAATAATTGAGTGGTTCATGAACTTCTACGGTGCCACAAAGAATTGGAAAAAGAGACCAATTGAGTGCATCTGTAGGGCTGGGGAGGTAATCTTTGTGCCTAATGGTTGGTGGCATCTGGTGATCAACCTGGAGGAGTCCATTGCCATCACACAGAACTATGTCAGCAGGTTTGATTCCTTATATATGTTAATTACCTTCCTAACTTAAAATATCTGCTTTGAGAATTTCATCTTGATAACAAAATTCATTTAACTATGAACTGGGAATATAGATGGATCACAGTTCTTTGGAATTGCATGGAGAGATACACACTCATAGGGTTAACTGTCCTCGATTCTTATATGGAACTATAATTAATAATGATTACGAGGAAATTGAACCAGTGACTGACTTATTCTGCTTGCTCGAACAATTATCCGCTGAAGTTAGGGCTTAGGTTTTAGATTTAGGGTTTAGGGAGCTTGGCCAGAGTTTGAGTCTAATTTTGGTAAGCAATTGAGCAAGGGGTATTTATATAACTGATGGGAAAGGGATGAAACACTTCACTAAGTGGCAAGGACGGAGAAATACAATCTGACAATGGTATTAGGATTCACTGTTATTGAGTCATAAATTAAGGAAATAAAGGGTTTTAGCCTCTTAAATTTGAGAATTATTGAGAAAAGGTGGCAAGAGATTATTTTCTAATTAAATCTCTCTTTCTTATTATTGCATTTTAGGAAGTCTGATGATACTAGTTACTCTCTTGGTTGTCTATCTAATCTGTAAATTGTAACACAAATAGCTGAAAAGGATTATTTCAGATAACTGTACTGAATCCAGGAGATCCATCCCTCCCAGGGGAATAATGGTCAAGATGATAAGTAGAAGGTGACATTAAATGATATGTTTTGTCAAAGTATGTAGAATTAATTTCGGCCATTGTACCGAAAGGATGTTACTCTCATGAGTTGGTCAACGAAAGATTATGTTGGCATAGCACTATACTAACAGTGTGGTTTACTGAGAGCATGTGATGGAGAACCAATCAAAGAGACAATTTATCTTTTATTTAAGGGTCCCTCAATGTATCATGTTTAGATTGCTGATAAGGACTGTAAAAGAACTCTTATTTCCATTTTATAATTTCGGAATATGATTATGGTTTTGTTAAACCTTATGCCATGCTGGAGGAATTATCCCTCAATAATATTCAGTCTGGGAGCAACAATGATTTTCATATATTTGATTTTTCATGTTGCAGGAGAAATTTATTGAATGTCCTGGATTTTCTCAAGAGGCCAAATGCTAGCACACTTGTATCAGGAACAAGAGACCGAGTTAATCTGCACGACAAGTTTGAGTGTGCTATTGAGACCACTTACCCGGGAACCATAGATCAGTTGGTGCAGAAAGCAGAGGAGAAAAAGGCTCAAGAGAAGAAGCTTTCCTTCTGGGATTCTGTATCAGATTCCAAGGTGGGTGCTTTCAAGTTTTCTTTCTAAAGAAGCACCCATGGTAGCCATAAGAGATAATGAAAACGCCCACTTCCATAGAGAGATGAATGATTTAGAAACAATTTTGACATTGATTGATTGAATGGTTATTTATAAAATTTCAGCACCATGATAGTCTACAACTGTTCCTATTAGTTGATGTGGTCTGAGATCACGTACCTTACTAAAATACGACAACATATACGAGTGACTTTCATAACCCACTATGGCTTAGCCTGACATGCCAGGGAGAGAGCTAATAGCTCAAAACCAATGAGTCCAACTCAGGGATTCAGTTGCTGCAGCCAACTTATAAACAGGGTAATTCTGTTTCTCGACCACTCTGGGATTAAATTGTTGCAGCCAACTTGTAAACTGGGTATTTCTAAATAATGTAAACTTGACCAAAAGCCAAATATGGAAGCTCAGCTGAACCATACCCCACCCCCACCCCCACCCCACCCCAAATTCTTTTGTTTCATGTGTCTGGAAACACTGAATGGATAGCACGAGTAGCTCAATAATAGAAACAATCCAAAACTTTGTTGCTTGAATATTGCTCTGGCTTCTCCCTCTTGAAGAATCATCCATGACTAATGTGTCTGCCGCTGGGCGCTTAATCATTTTCTGCATATTTCTCGAATTTCAAGCTAGTGTAGCAGATTGTGCACTACACATCTTCCAAATTCAAAGCACAAATCTCTGTTCACATGGCACTTATTCGTGGTTTTTTTCAAATTGAACTCATTTGAGTCTTTCGTTTCTGGACCCGGTTGCAATACCAAGGCCTAGTACCAGATACAAAAACCTCGCCATTTTGTAGTTGATGCACGTACTAAAAAGTAGTCGAAGTATGTAGGAATCCAAATCCATGGTCCACTATGAAACATGAGTTCAAAAATTAGTGCTGGTATGAGTTAACAATGTTGAGCCCCCTTGTATGATTATGGTTGCTGGTTATTTTCTTCTCTTCAATTCACACAAAGCTAATAACTTGCGACCATATTTTCAAGTTGTAAATCATGACTGCATTAAAAGTTTGAATGAATAACATGGCCTGTTCGAACCAAATACTTGGAACAATGTGAAAAATCAGAACTGGAGAACAATGCCAAAGACAACCAAAAACAAATTTTAGCATGGCATTAATCACTATCTGTTTGAATGGGTAATACAAAAGCATGGACATTGAGGGGGAAAAAGATCAAATTAATCCCCAACAGAATTAACACAACTTCTCATTGTAGTATTGATGCTAAAGATGAGAAAGAGTAGGTGATACAGAAGATAGCAAGGCAGCATAAGAACCATTTTTGTGTTCCAGGCCTTTCAAGAAACCTGAACGCAAATGAGGAGTAACCATGGCTTCTTGAATTCCAAAAGTTGGTTTAGTTGGCTGCAAGCCTTCGTCTGCCATGGCTTGAGTATCAGATTTCTCACAGATTGCCTCTAGTGCAATATTCAAGCCAACTGAGGTTCGCTCTGTCACAAAGCTGACAACCACCGAATCAAATCAGATACTTGGTAAGTGCCAAGTTGTAGTAGTCCTCATAAATTGATAGACCAACAGGCTAAACTATAAATTGAGAAAAAAAAAAATACATATATCATTTATGGTAACCTTTTGGTTATTAGAATTGTATCAGGATTTTCCTACATGAGAAAGGAATAGAAAAGACAGTCTGTCTTGTATTGCTCCAGTAATAAGCTGGTATCAAAATTTGGATCTATAATTCTTTACCAAGAAAGAAAAAACAGAAACCAATGGATGACAAA
This sequence comes from Ailanthus altissimus, assembly GCA_946807835.1. Classification (NCBI taxonomy): domain Eukaryota; kingdom Viridiplantae; phylum Streptophyta; class Magnoliopsida; order Sapindales; family Simaroubaceae; genus Ailanthus; species Ailanthus altissimus. The sequence goes on from OX327709.1 coordinate 3,359,751, forward strand.
AATTATTAATCTCAACAAGTAATTATTATATCTCCCTGCAATTGTATGCTCTGGGTTCATTCAGATATTGGAGATTAGATTCTAGGTTCTATGGACAATTCTAACAGACCAAAAAGCTGAAAACAGAATCTACCACACCTTGCCTCAAAGTTGCTCCCTTCAGAGCCCACAAGTGAGCATACGTTGCAGATAATCCATGGTGGAAGATATGTATCCTTAATTTCAATGCTATAGTAGGAACCTGGAGATAAACTTTCTGCGGTTTTCCCACCTTTTGTGATTGATCCTTTAGGAAGAGTGGCAATTTCATCATATCTTTTCATCTCCATGCAGCTAATCTGCAAAACAAGATAATATAGGGATACTACAATGTTTTACACATCAGGTGAAAGAAAAATAATAATTGACAATTTTGGACTGAATGAGTTTTCAACAATTTGACGCCTATTTTACACTGTAATAAAGGCAAGGAAACTGCAACAATAATTTCAACCAAATAATCTCCTAATCAAAGCACTGCATAAGGTAAAGATACATTTTGCACAGGACAATAGCTATATACAATAAAGGAACACATGCAGACACAGGGAATTCAGTAAACAATTAGAAGTTCCAACAGAAAAGAAGGTTGCAAAAGGCTGGGAAGAACAATTTTGGTCTAGGGAAACGAGATAAGATAACAGCTAAAGAATTGTTGGAGAGTATTTCAAAATTCCGTGAGATCAAGTGTACAACCATGGAGAAATCCTGAGTGAAAAAATCATAGCACCAACCTCTGGGGAAGAAAGAGCAGCATTCTGGAATGGCACAGGCGAATACAATATAGGAACATCCGAAGTGGTCAAAAAGGTCAAGAAAGATCTGAAGATAACCGCAATAATGGAAATCAGTCCACATGAAACTAGAAAAATGCACTTTATTCGACTTACCTCACAAATCTAAATAAATTGAAATGTACTCACCTATAATTTAATAAAAAATCATATAAAGCATGTACATTCTTATTGTCACTGAATGCCAGCAGAGATTGCGGAGTATTATCAATGTCGGACAAAGAAATTGGCCGCCGAGTCTGCCATAAAAAAGCAAAATCATTAAGAACAAGCAGCAAGTCCAACATAAATAATGTAAATAACTATGCAGCAAACTCTCACTAAAAATGATAATGCCGACTATGAAAATCATAAGTGTAAACCTGGCCCAGATTATGCTTCTCAATCTCCGAGAGCTCAACCAGATCTTCTGTAGTGACTTGTTCAACTTTAGATCGGCAAAGAGGCATAGAGAAGCAAATATCCTGATCAGCAATATTCACAACCAAAAAAAAAGGGCATCAGACATCTATATCCAACGGCCCAAATGGGTTGTACTTTACAATCAGCAATATAGTAACTGATAATCACAGTTCAAATGCAAATTTGGATGCTAAGGGAATTAGTCAACATGATCACATCTCCATGAAACTGAAGAAGTTACACAATCCAGGATCCTTAACATATCCTGGGGTGTCTACGTTGTGCTTGTGTGTGTATGTGTAGCCAAGATGAAAAAGGAGCATTTTGAAAAATGTGCAAGCACAATAGGCAGTTAAATGTCAGGGTCTTTTTTCTGTGTGCTTATAGGAAGACAGGTTAAACACTATCAGAAGTTCTAATTGTTACAAGACCTTAATGAGGTCTTCAATAGAACAATGTTTTCATTTCTGTTTAATCAATAAAAATAGCAAGGGATTAATGGCTGTGAAGCACATAATTGATCAGCAGAATTAATTATATCTACTCCACATAAAACCTTAAGATCCTAGATCAAACACTAGTTTAGTCAGGCAACAAAAAAAAAAAAAAGGCAAGCCAGGTTGAAATATAAGTAATTCATTTGATTATAAGGTTGAGATGGAGATAACTTCAATACTGTACCAAGCTCCAAAACATAACCCAAAGGCCAGGAGATACTTTTACGAATTCAAGGCTGGAGAAACAATGCTCCAACCTTAAAATCAGTGCCATTCAAGGCTGAAAACTGAAACATAAGCTAGTAACACAGACAACAAGCAATAACGATGCAAAATGCCAAGTCTTTCAATTAGGCCATAACAAACCAAATGCATCAGCCAGCTAAACTCTTCTTTTTTCAATTTTCCAAAAATGAAAAAGTTCTATTGAGACCAATAAAAAATTAAATATAAAAAACAGAGTATACTTAGATTTCAAGCACAAAACCAGAATCAGGATTATGATTTATAAACAGCATGTTTTACAAGAATAACTATACATTGAAATCATCTAAGAAGGACCTCTCAAAAGCTTCATTAGTTACATCTTACATGCTCTTTCAGTGATGACCTCAGGCCTCTAGTCGACTGGGAGATATACACATAGCATGAGCGCCGGTTTGTCCCCAAGCCATCAGAAGCGATGAACATAACCACAAAATATGAAGTACACACTAGAAACATTTCAAAAAGTAGGAACATCAATCCATATTTTTATAACCCATATCAAATTAAGGTAGCAGGAAACTAATAAGATTCCAAAAATAAATCCATCATTTACCATAAAACATATCACAAACTTTCTTCCTAAGCATGTAATAAAGACTTCGAAATGAGTCTTCCCATGCCAGCTGTCGTTTTCTTAAGAAATCCAGTTCCACTGAATAGAAAGTAAAGAAGTTCATTAGAAAACTTCAGAAATGAGAGAGGAAGGACCAGAACCTTGTTTAAATAAAGGCTCATTGAACAAACCTCCATCTGTTGCTGACGAGGTCAATACAGATATGAGAGAAGATGGTAGGGAAGATTGAGGGTAAACCCATGAATGCAAAGCCTTGGAACTTGAGATTTGGGAAGCAAATGTAATCCCTGAGCTGCTGCTACTATAAGAACAACCAGACTGGGATGTGAACTGTGGCAAACCATTGTAGACACTGGACATGATTGACCTATGAATCCTGAAATTGCAAAAAACAAAGAAGTCAACCAAAACACAATCCACAAATAAGAATTTGAACAGACAATGTGAGCAAACAAGGAAATGAACCAAGACAATGTGGGTGTGCATATCAAGTTAAGTTGAAAACTGACAAGTTAAACAGTTCTTCTAGCATTACAGGTATCAAGTGTTGGTTGTTCAGTAAACTCTATAGAAAATGGCACTGACATCTTGGAATTACTCTTGAATGTGATAGACAGTAAAGACATTACTCTTGAATGAAGAGGCTAACAGAAGCACAAACACAGAACAAATACAGGTAGCAGGTAATGGTCTTACCTCAAAATACCAGCAACTAAAAGTAGAAATAATAGCTTTAGCAGTGCACTCACCAGTTCACAGAGGAAGAGGAAACTACTCGCATATTAGTTTTCAGGGTAAAATCTAGGGGAGACTTTTGGCCAGAAATATGGAATTCAGAGCGGAAATTGCCTGAGTAAGTTGATGAAGGTTCGCCAAATCTCTCAGAAGAACCAGAAGGTAAATTATGAGCAGGTTCGCAGGCAACCAGTCCTTTTAGTGCTTTATCCTATAATAGTAAATGAAGAATCAATTATAAAAAGGTACAGATTAAACTAGTTAGGGTGAAATAGCGGTAAAAAAAGTATACCATGTCTACAGTAGTCAAGCCAGATGATTTTTCACCACCCAGTGCAAGTTCAGTGACACTACGAAAGGTACTTTGACTACATTTTTCAATAGTTTGTACACTACAATCTTCAAAAGGTTCAGCAGAAGCAACAGAATTACCCAGACTGCATGGAGACAAAAATATGGAATCAAAACAGAAATCATTGAAGACTTTACATCATACAAATTAGTTACCCTGCACATGATGCATACCATGAACTTTGTTCTCTTTTCTTAGCAGCAATGTTTGAAAGCAAAGAAAGATTCTTGAGGTTGCTAGGCTGCTCATTTGAACCATTTTCCTGCTTGTACATAAAAATGAACTGAGCAAATAAATAAAATGATTTGGCAATATTGATGAATCAAATCTGGAAGGTACACTAAAAACTGAAAAGGTAGAGAAAAACCTTAATTACCTTAGCATTTTCTTTTCCCGAAAGTATCCTAAACCTGGATTTTTTGACAGGGTAAACTTCATCCATACGGGTGTCAATGTATCTTGGATTATGTGATAATTCTGTTTTCTTAAGTGCATTACCCACTCCATTATTACTGAAAAATAACAATCAAGATTTCAGTTACAACCTTTAAACAACAAAAGTGAAAAGAAAAGGAAAAAAGAAAAAGGAAGTTTTGGATGTCCTACCTTGTAGAACCAAGCAAAGAGATTGGAGATTCACCTACAAGCTCTATGACATTTTTCTGCTTCAACTGCTCACCCTGTCAGGAAATGATGAATTCTGAATCTATGAACTTCTTTGAAACCACAACTATGAAAACACAAAATAATCTATGAACTTCTCTAAAAGTACAATTAGTCGAATTTTACTCTGGAAAGCATCTTCAGAGCTAAACTTAAATTAGATGTAGCACATAATGATTTGGCTTCGCTTATGATAATCACACACATATATATACATAGCTGAAAATGATGGAACCAAGATGATAAGTCAGTGACCATAGGTCCTCGGTTTCACATTATTCCATACTTCTGCTTTCATTAGACAAAAAAAGAAAACAAAACCGAAACTAACCATCCAAATAAATGGAAAACTTTAAATCAAATTAAGAGCAAGCATGTTCAAGTTAACATTTAACAACCCAAGCCAAGAAAGGTGGAACAATAATATGAGTCCAGCAACTTACTCTAAGCTCAGAAGGTGTCTTCCTCTTGACTGTCAGGCCCATCTTATGAGAACCTCCACTCATTTGAAGAGAACTAGAAGTTAAAGTACCAACCTTTGCCATACTATATAACCTTAAATTTTACTACTGAAACGCTCTACCACCAATCAGTTCAGCCACTCCAATTAATTTAAACATCTGGACAAAGAATATTATCACTGATTATTGCATCTTCTATTCCCTGCACTAAAAATTAAATAAAAACAAAATACCAATAAGGCAAATAATCGAGCACACTATGCGCACATTTAGGCTCAAATTTTGAGCAACTCTCAGTATCAATGCCGTCACACACTCAATCATTTAAATCGAAAGTGCTAACCGCTTAATCATATTTACATTAACTAATTTTCAGCAACCGAATCAACAGAAGCATAAACAATTGAATCTCGAATATATATATACATGTCCAGGTTTCTCGCAATCCAATAAAAAGGAAAAGTTTTGATATAATAGATTTAAAGAAATGAAACAAAATCAAATCAGTTAATAAATGAAACCACTATTGGAAGAGAATAGAAGAACTCCTTACCTCCTTTCCCGATAAATGGCGATGAGAAAATTGGACGAGAAAATCCCGGTGTGTTTTTCTTCTTCTTTTTTTTTAAATTATTAATCTGATGTGAAAGCGTCGGGATTCAAATCGATTTGCCCTAAAATTGATGAAATGAAATTAGGGCAAAATCAAGAAGAGGGAGAAGGGGGGAGAGAGAAGGAGAGAGAGAAAGAAGAAGAGAAGTGAAGAGAAATTGCGGTAAAAGGTAGTGTAAATTTGAGTGTTTTTTTGTTTTGAACAAATTGATTTCCCTCCTATTATTGACGCCGTTATTGTTCCGTTGATGTGACGGATTAAGAACCGTTAAGAGAGAGATGTTTTTGATCGCTTCTTGTACTCGCTACGGGTATTTGACACGCGTCTGACTCAGGAATATTGTAGATTGATCAAACTTATGAGGACGAGAAAAACGACTAGTCGTTTTGGAAGGGGACCTGCCACCTTGAACAATAGTGTCGGAGAGTTAAAAAGAGAAAATTAAGAATGATGTAGGGTTTTAATTTCAAATAGTTAATTTAAGAGGAAGAGTTTTTTTTATTATTTTAGTTAATTCCAATTTTTTTTCTTTTTTTTATTAAAAAAAAAGGTTGTCAAGCTATTATGTTTTTATTTTATATCAGATAAAATTTGAGTATATTTTAAATATATATAAATAAGGAGATAGTATTATTTAGTTTGAATTTTAAATTAATAACAAACGTCTGACTAGTAATAAGTAGTATCAAAACATACTTGAATTTTTATTCGCATGTGAATTCTCAAAATTACTTAAATAAAAATTGTTATATGAAATGTGGATACTCTATGACTTTAGGGGATGAATAATATGAGTTAAGTGAACTCTAAAAAATTATGTGCCTTGAGTCTTAATAGAAGTTATCATATAAATAGTGGGTCTCTCATGTCTCCAAAGAGATGGATAATACGAAACATATTAATATTTGAGTTAATCATTATGAGGATATTACGTAATTGGATGACAAAAATTTACATTTCATATCGAATAAAAATTAAGTAAATTTTGAATATATATTAATAAATATATAACATTACCTAATAAATTAATCTTTTAAATCAATAATAAATATTCTACTTGTGATACTTTTTATTTATCTTTTATCTTTTAACTTGAAGTTATTTTTAATATATTTATAGAGTTTTATCTTTATTTAATCAATGTAATATAGTAAAAACTTGGTTTAAATGTAATGTATACAATTTGTTAAAGTTTTTGCTTAGAATTATTAGTTGATTAAAGTATTGACGATTGAATGAAGTAATGAAGTTTGAAAATAAAGTGCAATCGTGCAAGTAGCGGTCGATACTTCTGTCAAGCACTTTTGAGTTTAATAAAGTACTTGACAATCTTGTCAAGTATATTTAGTGTTAAGACTGCAAGTGCTCAATAGAAGTATTAAGCATTTTAAACTCGAATTAATAAATGCTTGATACTTTTGTCGAGCACTTTTAATTTTATAAATACAAGTCTTCAATAACAAAATTGAGTATTTTTTTATTTGAATTACGTATATTTTATGCGAAAATTGATGCTACTTTTAAATGAGTGTGTTTTTAATAGAGTGTCTTGCCAATTTTTGGGATTGAGTCTTCAAATTTTTTTTTAAAAAAAAATCTTGGTTAATGTAATTTTTTTTTATTGAATCGAGTTTTGAGAGTGTGTTATTAGAAAAAAATTTTGAATTATAAATTTAGAGTTGAAATATATTTTATTTTATTATTATTTTTTATATTAGAAAGGAGGGAATCGAACTTAAATTTATAGGATGCACTATAAGTCTATTAATTTTAAGATGTTGCTCGAGTGACCGTTAAGGTACATTGTACTCACGATCACTCGAATTCGAGTAAGAATTAGAGGTAGGGATTGATTATTTAGGATATCTAACTCCCACCAAACTTTTTTTTTAAAAGAAAAAAGTTTAAATTTTTTTTAAAACATCATTAAATATAATATCATTGATCAATCAATAATATTATATCGTAGAACTCTTGATATAAAATCAGAAGATCACCAAACTATTATATAGGGATTAGATTTATTTATTATAGTTTATCTGAATCTACAACTCTTCTGTGGAAAAAAATAGGCAAACCTTTTAGCAGAAGATTATCTTAATCGGAATCTCTACTCCTGTTTAGGATGGAGAAAACCTACCTCATTTGGAACAAGGATAACCTACCCCCTAAATGAGGGATGAAATTACCCTCGCCAAGGAGAGACAAAATAAGCTTCTCACATAAAGAAAAATATATATCATTACTCAACTTATACAATTTTCATATCCCAAACTACCCCTATTAATCTTATCTTACAATTACAAGTAAACAACAAACTGCCTTAAATTTTTTTCGGTGGGCGTAAAGGATATGGTATCACTAGCATCTTATTGGATTTGGGTACAAGGCGGCTTCTAGTAAGCTTGGCTTGCTCGGATGATAGTGGCTACTCTCTCACGATGGTCAACAACGATGGTGGAGGTCGAAATATGGATCATGGGTCAGGCAAATATGGTTGGTAATGTCGGTAAGTGCTTCCAATAAAGTTCGATAGTGGCTCACCATAGTTGGACGTCAAAGAGTTCCAACAGCGGCCAAATAGAGTCGAATTAAGGTCAATGGAGTTGAGAGAGTCCAACGGCAGCTCAGACGATGAAACAGGTTGGCCAACATCGTGAATATGGCAGAGACTCTGACGGCTCAGTGTGGTCGTGGATTCACTGCGTTGGTTGGAGAGCTACATGGATCTTGCATGAAAAACGCCCCGCCTCTTGTCATTGGAAACACATCACCCAACATACAAAAAACAAAGCAAAACATTAAAGAAAAAAAAAACATCCAAATGAAGGAAAATCAAACATAATAGAAGAAATCATTTTCTGAGAATGAAGGGGAAATGAAAGGGGTTTGAGAAGAGACACGAAAAAAATCAGAGCTCAAATAAAATAATGCAAATTTCTTATTTGAGATTAAAACTCGAACAATAAAAATTGTTTGTAATCAATTATATTACACCCGAATAACATTTCTATCATATAATGAATCAAATATAATAAAAATTCCATGAACATACTCAAACAAACTTCATATAAAAAAAATTTAGACTGGTATATTTCTTTAAGCAATGTGATGAAGATCTTTCTTTTTTCATTTTCAAAAGAGTTTGCTTGATTGTAATGCAATAGGTTTTTCTTCTTAGTAAATGAAGAACACTAGTATTTTTATCCGAAATGTGCCTCTTTTTTTAAAACGAGAGTAATGGGATTTGACAAAATTGATGAATAGCCCTCTTTATTTCTCCTCTTTGTAACTAGAACCCAATTTCAATTGACTCGTTCCGTAGTTATTTTTTTAAAATCTAAGTTATAAAATAAAAGTTAAGAAATATAATAAGGTTTGTATTTATAACAGTAAGAACAATGATAACTTGTGTGATCCGCCACCCTTTTTTTGGACTCGGTTTTTGTATTTGCAATATGAAAAAGATTTCCATCATCTATAAAAAAAAAAATTAAAGAGTAATTTGAGAATATGTTAAGAGCATATTCATGAATATTTTTTCCCAATATATATATTCAAATTTTTAGATTCATCCGAATTAATCAAATGTTGAGCAAGTCAATAATTAATTGAGAATCCCCACATTTTGGAGTTTAAAGTTTGTTGTTGCTTGTATAAATCTTGCAAATTAATAAATAAATAAAAAACTAATCTTATAAATGTTGAGCTAGTCAATATGTTTTTAAATTAACTACACGTTAACATAATGCTTCTTGAGTGTAACATAGTTAATTATGATTACACTTTGTATTCAAGATTACTTAAATTCGAATGAAAATAAAGGGATAAGATAGCCGAGAGTACAAAGTTATATTCTAACTTAAAGGGGCGTGACTTCTAACTCTTTTTTTTTTTATAAAAAAATAAGAAATGAGTTTTTTTTTAATGATTTTACTCTTTAAAAATAAATGGTTTTAGAATTTGGCTCTTCTAAGATTTTAATTTTGATAATTTAACCTACTATAATATAAACTTTAACTCCATAACTTTTTAACTTCGATAATTTAGCCCCCACCTATCCTAGGTGAAATATTCTCAACATTTATTTGTTCTTCTACTTAATTTTAAATGAAAAAAAAATCTAAAATATTTAATACGCATTTGTAGTTTTGCTTTCAAAATTAAGCTGATTTTACACACAACTATATGGTAAAAGTATATGTTACAAGGTACATAACTATGATTTAGCATATTTCAAAAGTTCTATTGATCAAACACTCGTCTATTTTTGTTTAGCAACCAATATTTTCACTCCACAATACTAAATGAGACCCTCGAACTAGTTCTTTTTTTATGGATATAAAATATTAATTTATTATTCAACCTAAAAGATTAAACTGATAAGTGAATATTTAATATTAATATTAACAATAAATTTTAACAATATCTCTTTTATAAAATGTGAATTCGAGTAGATTTAAAATAGAGTGGATTCCCGTAGATTAAAATAAAAAAATTAATTAAAAAAATAAAAATATGAGGGCTCAAAATCAAAACTTTAATTTTAGTACTATATTAATTTATAACTCAATCTAAAAACTTCAACTGATAAATAAAAACTAATATTATATTAAAGTCGAGTCTTAACATAAACAAATACAAATTATCGAATTTTATAATGTCTTTTCAGAAGATTAGTATGCCTTATATTTTCTTCTTTTACTTGCATTTTCATGAAAATAACTCCCAAAGTCATCTTTGAGGAAATGAAAAATAGAAATCAAACACAGTTTCTGAAATATAGCAAAGTATGTAACACATACATATCCATGCAACTCATAATTAGCATATAATAGTTGCAACTGGCAGCAGCTACACCTAAGCCCCATTGCTTACAAGTATCATAATATATCGATCATTTGATCTGTTAAAACTCATCCCACTTGGAATATATATCAATACACAACCTAGAATATGGAGTCAAACTGGATGGTGGTGATAATGATGAAGATATAAACTGATCATCAGCATAATTACTGACTCCATTGATGTCATTAACAGACTTGCTATTCTTTCCCATTTCACTGCAAGAAGACGATGATGATGATGATGCTTGTTTGCCGGTGAGCCGTTGAACGAGCCCCATGAATTCCTCAGGCCTTACATGGATAATCTTGGGAGAAACTAGATATATAACTACCGGAGAACGGCGCCGGATTTGATGATATTGATGATGATGATCAGAAGGTTTCTTGATTTTTGAAGAGGAGCATTTGCTGATCTTAAGAGCTGCTGGCCTTGGACCTTGCAACTTTGATCTCCTAGTGGGGAAATACTTCAATGTCTGATGATGATCTTCATCAGAAGAATTCGTGGACATGTTCTCTTTTAGGATCAATGTTGAAGTATTAATGCAACAAGAATCAAATTTGATCAATCGTTATAAGTGGGTACGATTAATTTCTGATGTTAAAACCCAGAAATCCCGATATATGTATTTATATAGGTAGCAAAGAGAGCAGTGGGTGAAAAGAAAAAAATTGAGCTAAGGCCAAAAGCTTGGTCATGGCTTGAATTGGTCAGTTTGCAATAGAATATTCATTACTGAAGTAAATTTTGCCGGCACGTTTTGTCAAGAAACCTTCCATCATCTTGAACGATATGTGGCTGCTGGGAGAGTTAAAAAGAAAATTAAAAGGAGAAAAATATGAATCAATCAGATTGTATTTTTAGGAATATTTCTTCTTTAGAAATTCAATGGACTCGTTAAATATTGTTTTGTGAAACATTTTGAAACCTCCAAGTCATAAACTAAAATGTAAAAATTTAATGTTGTGTTAGTAACAGCAACAGAAAAAAAAAAAAATTCTGCCCCCCTTTTTTATACTGCGTTGTTTTGTTTTTACAAAAACAATTTTTGAAAAAGATTTCTTATTAAGAACGGCACCTAAACAAAAAATTTGTTGAAGTTTTGAGAGTAACGGTGAGAATATTTTTAACACCATTCTACGCAAGTATTTATGTAAGCATCAAATTAAATATAATTATACCGTTCAATTACTACACGCAACTTATTTAAGAGCGTTCATATGGATTTAGATTTTAAATTAGATTTAGGTTCCTTTTAATTAGAGTTTAAATTAAACTCATGCATATATACTTTAAATAAAATTTAAATTCATATCTTATAAATATGGGCAATTATTCATTTTTATATACATGGATGATTCACATATATGTTTATCATTCATTACTTAATATTCAACACTCATGACTTCTTACTTGGTTTTGCAACACTCCTGTATATTAATACCATATTTCTCGGATAAATATTAACTTAAAAGTCTTGCAAAAAGATGGTGCATTCTTGCATTTTGAAATAAAACGGTGCAAATTCAAAAGTAAAACAGTAATTGACTCACAAATTTCAAACCCAAAAACTTCAATTTCCAATGTCCCAATAAGTTCCTAAGTTTCGACATACATCATAATGTGTGACTTTGCACTTTAAATTAATAAAATTATCAAACATACCGAGGAAATATAGTTCAAAACAACAGTTTAAATTGCTTAATTGAGTCTCCTCAGCATTATGGAGTTAAAAAGCTTTTGGTTGCTCGTACAAATCTTACAAATTAATTAGATGCATATAATAACGTTGAGTTGGCGAATAACTATATATTTTAAAACTTGTTAACTTGTGGTTTTAAAGTACATGTTAACATTTGGATAGTGCAATAAAATTTTTTAATGTTCTCTAAGCCAAAATGGTACAAGACTATCCTACTCGAAACTTCACGATGGTTCTTATTTGTACCCAAGATCACTTCTTTAATTCAAATGGTTCTTATTTGTACAAAGTTGCTTTATTGCACAAAGTCTGCTTTAATAGGATACGAAATAAGTGTATTTCCTCACCTCTAAGGAAGTTTGATTCTCATCCTTGCAAATATGTAGTGGGCTCTGACATGTTTTTTTATCTTTACATGTAGTGGCCTTATATAATATTAACAATAGTAATCATGATTCTCTTGGCTTAGAAATTTGAGGGGGGAAAAGAAGCAAAGAAAGAAATTAATCAACTAATTTGTACATAAAGCATACATGCAACTTACAATTAGCAATAGCATATGATAGTTGCAGCTAACTCTAGACCCCTACTGTTTGCAAATATCACACTCTTCTTCAATCCAAATATGTTGTCTAAATCAGATTGCGTATCAATAAATCGATTGACCTTCTAAAACTCATCCCACTTGGAACAGATATCAATACACAATCTAGAGTATGGAGTCAAGCTGCTGGGTGGTGGCGATGATGATGAAGATATAAGTTGAGCATCAGCTGCTGCATAATTATTGACTTTATTGATGTAGTTAACAGACTTATTATTATTATTCTTTCCCACTTCACTGCAAGAAGTTGAGGTTGATGATGATGCTTGTTTTCCGGTAAGCCGTTGGACGAGCCCCATGAACTCTTCAGGCCTTACATGGATAATCTTGGGGGAAACCATATATATAACAACCGGAGACCGCCGCCGGCTTCGATGATCATCAAGTGGTTTCTTGATCTTTGAGGAGGAGCATTTGCTGACCTTGAGAGCTGCCGGCCTTGGACCTTGCAACTTTGATCTCCTAGCCGGGAAGTTCAATATCCGATAATGGTGATCTTCATCAGAAGAATTAATATTCATCGACATATTCTCTTATCAGAATTTCAAACGAGGTTGATGATCAGATGTTGCAAGAATCAAATACAAACTGGGGATCTTTAGTTGAAATTAACTCACAAATCCCATCATGTAAATTTATATAGGTAGTGAGGGCCGAGTGGGGAGGAGTGAGTAGAATGGCCAAGAATTTGGTCATAGTTTGAACTTTGAATTGTTCAAAATGCAATAGAATAATTTTGTTTTTCAAGTAGATTTTGCCGGCACTACAATTTTGTCGAGAAATGGTTTTATGTTTACAGTTGAACAATCAAAAGCAAGCAAGATATACAGTGAGACAAAGTCAGTCAAATCAAAGCATGCAAATTCTATATTAATGTCTTTTCTTCTATTACAATTAACATATATCTACCAACTCCATTATTAATTTATTTAACGTATATAATATTTGCATGCCTTTTGACATTTTTTAAATTTGGGAAAACGTTAACACAAGAGATTTCAAACCATTGAAATCAAGTTGTGCGACAATCAAAGCCTTATTTTGGACCTGGAATAGTATTACTTTTCTTTCTTGTTTGATACAAGCAACAAAAGTGAGGTTTAGCGTTAGGGCTTTTCTTTCCAAGAAAAAATTATACTAGTTTTTTTTTTTTAAATCATTGTTTTTAATGTGAATTGACCTTGTAGAAGGCTAAACTTTTACTTTGTATTGGTTACTGAATCTATCTTTCAAAATCCTTCTAAGATTCCCAGGGTCTACTTACTTTTTTTCTTTTGACTATATTTCATCTTAGTTTATTTCTTCACCTTGTGGAATAATGAATATATATATTTTTCCTTAATCTCTTTTGACTTGAAAATTGTAATCACATGTCTCAGATCTATTCATAGTATAATCCAAACTCAACATCTCTGAATGAATGTTGAGCTAATTGTCCTAGGCATCAAGTTCCAAGTAATTAACAAGACTTATAAACGAGCCTTGAGTTTATCTAAGTTGCTTTGCTCACCAACTGATCAATATATAACACTATGTTTACGGAATTGAGATGTAATTGTCATGGATTAATTGGTTGTTGATTTTATTATTCTATTACTAATGATATTTGTTGAAAGATATTAGCCTTAGCATTAATTTTTTCTAGAGATTAATCTTTACACTAATACTTTTTTGTTACAGAAGCGTTCAACTATAAGTAAAATAAGAAGAGAAAGAATAAGAACAAGATCACTAAAGAACACATATAATCAATTACGTAGTTTGGCACAACGTCTACATTTACGATGGATCAAAGGTTCTATCATCTCTTATTAAAGTTCACAAAAGAATTACAGATCGCTATGATCTTTCTCAAAAGAGTTATCAAATAATACAATATAGAGAGCTCTCAAATAATCTATTTGGTATTTCACTTATTCATATAAGAATAAGGACACTCCATATGGTTTTACATTAATGCACCCAAGTATTTAGTGTCTACCTAACTCTCTATTATTTTTTGAAATATTTTTTAATACTTAATAAATTCTAAAAGGTTACAAGAATTTATATAGTATTTACAAAGGCTTAAGAAATTATAAATCTAGTTTAAATAAGAGTCTTTGCATGTGAAAATCCAAAACCAACTTAAAGAAATCAATTTGAACCAAAAATAGATTTTTCCAAACAACCAACACTGGGGCATTCAGCATCTAACGCTGAGGGGTTAATGCGATTGTTCCAATGCTAGGGCATTCCATGAGAATGCTAGGGATAATGTGACTTTGTTGCAACGCCGCGACGTTCTCTAGTGACCCAGGGGTGTTGGCCTCTTTGGAATCAACATTTGGGAGGGGGGTGGCATTCTGTCTTACAGCTGTGGCCTTTAGATTTATACGACTCTCTTTGTGTTTTTAAGTCACTCCTTACTTTTAACTCAATGTTTTATTCCTTCCTCATACGTTCTTTGTGTACTAAACTTTTTGTTGACTCTTCATTAGTATTCATTTCAAATTCATGCTCAAACATGATTGTTGAATCACTAATTCTAACAAACCCCTCATTGATTCAAAATATCTATACTAAAAAGCTTTTGGATCCATCCATATCAATGCTTTATCACTTAGAGCTGATTTTAATTAAGTCTTTGCTTAAACTTAACTTATCTTGGGCTCGTGACTTTGATATCCAAATGTACAAATATTTCTTGCATAGGGCATTAATACCATATATTCCCTTTCAACCCTCATTACTTCGATGAGCTAATTTTAGATATCGCTTTGTGATCTGCATTCCTTTAACAACGCATGTTGAGTCACTTATGATCATCCCTTTAAGCACATAGAGCTCCTCATTGTGCTTCTTACCCTTCATCATTATAGATCATTTACTACATTCAGTATTCCTTTTTCAACTCAAATCAAATACCCATTTTCATCTAATTTTCTTAGGGATATTAAGTTCCTTCTCAATTTAGGAATATGTCTTACACTAAATAAGTCTCTAAGCTTTCCTTTATCCATCCTTATCCTTATATCGCCAACCCATATGATCTCACAAGCTATGTATTCCCCATTAGTACTTTACTTTTAATGGCTTTATATTTGGTGAACAACAAATTATCAGGACATATATTAACACTATAACCAGAATTTAGTATTTATTTTTCAGCGTACTTTCCCTTAAAGGCTATAAGAGTGTCACGCCCCAGACCCAAAAGATCCGACACACGACATCACTTACATTCATTCACTGCATGTGCACTCATAAATAATATTACACAAAATTTTCAACTTTCATTCAACACAGAAATCCTTAGCAAGTTGCTAGTAAGTTCAACACTAAAATCAACCATAACCTAACATATAAATATAAACTTCTCTTGACAATATTTAAACATTCATTTCAATTTCTTTCAGAATTATAGCAATTGAATTATGACTGGGACAATTATTAAACCGGAGATACGCAGAGTTTTCTCAGAGATTAACACTCTACTACGTCACCAGTAGCAACTTTGTTACCGGGAGCCCAGAATATATCCATTGCAAATTCTTACTTAAAATCATCCAATAACCACACTTTATAAAACTTAAACCAAATCCAATCCACACACAATGAAATAATACATAAGTATTTATTCAATAGGGACAAACCAAATATCCTATCCCACGTGTCCCCAAATGAAACACACAACAACCTAGCAACTTAGGGAACCCAAGGAACAGCAGAAGCCTTGCCAAATCCGCTAAGCACACATGTACCTTATTTACCTGAAATCACCATAAACTATAATGAGTATAAAACTCAGTAAGCATACTATTTTTTCATATATCAAATACAAATACATATATATACATAATGCATATGTATGATATGCTGTGATCAATCAAAATCATAATCTTATCAAATCACATATCATGTAAGCGCTTACACATTCTTTCAAAACACATTATAGGAATACCATTACTCGACTACTACTTAGTAGGACTTATATATCACATATCACATAATGAGCCAAATGTCACTCGTAGGTGACATACCGTATGAGAGGAATAGTACAAGTGAGGTCCTTAAATCACACATATATAACGCTTATGCCCGAAGGTAAAAGCCAAACCCTCACCCTGATCATCGGTGAGTCCTCTCACATGCACCAATACGCCACCACACGAATGTGATGACTCACACTTCCTTTAGGTACCAATAGGATCCTCCCTACATACGGAACATATAACATATACCAATCCCAAAGGAAAGGCCACACATAAAGGCTCCACAAATTACATAAAATGCCTACTAAGTTAACAGTGAGTTCAAGTACCCTCAAAATACAAAATATTTCTCATGGACATATTACACTTCAAAAGCTTTCTTTATTAAACACATCTTATTTTGAAAGCTCACTTACAAAAATACATGTATGTCCATGCTCAATGTCAATGCTCACATTCAGAAATATATATTCACATTTCATATCAAAATATACTTTGACATAACATAAACATATTCTTAACCCCATTTGCAAAATCATACAAAACAATTACTATGTTTATTGTGATTTCAGTAAAAAGTCTAGTATACTTACCTCTTAACACTTTCAGCTACAAGGCTTAAATCTCCTTAACCTATCAATGGAGATTAATCCTTTCATAAGCCTCACAATTCACACAAAATACTTTAAATAGCTTACAAAATTATACACAATGCATTTATCACATCAAATTGGTCTAAATATTTGGTTTCTCAAAACCTGTCATTCTGACCACTTACACTTAACAAAAATTTCTAATACATCAAATGATGTCCAATTACTCCGAAATCAGAATATATCATTCTTGACTCATATATACTTCTTATATATGAATATTATATCAAAACTCCTACACAATCCATTCCATACACACCATCAAATCCAAACTACAAACCTGACAGGATCAAGATACTTACTGAACAGTATTCAATCTCCCAATTTTATAAAATCATATACTAACTCAAAAATTATAAAACTACCACATAATTACTCTTGACACATATATCAGTCCATGATAAATATTTGGCTTCCAAATAACTGCCAAAAGTATTTTAAAACTATTTTATTTCATAACTTTAAAAATCTGTTAATCAAATACTACAATGAGCTGATAGACTTTAGAAATTCATAACACTTCAACCACATTGATCCAAATTCTCAATTCCGAGTATATCATATTAGACATATAAAATTATCATATTCCACAAATTCATAATTTTTAAAGATCATTCAGTAGGTCAAAAATTATTTTCCACTGTATCATACTGTTTACACAGGAAATTTCCAGAATTCCAGGGTCATTTTGGTAAATTCACTACAAATTCAATTTCTGAGATTTTCAGTCGATTCAAAGTCTCAGATGATCCTAAACATGTCTAATTTCATATACTCAAAATTCAAAATCAGAATCGAATCACAAAAATTTATAAAATTCCTAGATCAAGAGGTTATCCAGCAGAAATTCCATAATTCATCACGATTTATCAAACTATCTTATAGATCATCATCAATTCTCACAACATCAAACGAAATACACATCAAATCCTTAATTATACATATTTCAGAAATCAAAACTTAAAGAAATTAACTTAATTAACACCAATAAATTGAGA
The DNA here is from genome assembly GCA_946807835.1 of Ailanthus altissimus. NCBI lineage: Eukaryota > Viridiplantae > Streptophyta > Magnoliopsida > Sapindales > Simaroubaceae > Ailanthus > Ailanthus altissimus. The sequence goes on from OX327709.1 coordinate 3,377,930, forward strand.
AATACGTATGATATACCTCTTGAGATCCAAAATTCCAATTTCTTCTTCTTTTTCTTCTTCTTCTTCTCTTTCTCTCTCCTTTATTTCTCTCTTCTCTCTCTAAAAATGGGTAGCTCGACCAAAATGAGAGAATTAGGGTTTTTAAAAGTGTATTTTTATACTAAGAGGCTAATTTTTGGTATTTACGAATTTACCCCAAAACTTTCAAAGTATAACAATTTGGTCCCTAAAATAATTCCAAAGTCTTGCAAATAAACCCAATACTAATAGTATATCCTTAACCTATAAAAACACTACTAATAACAATATATAAATCAAGGATCACCCACATACAAATAAAATACGTATATTTATATATATAAATATACATATTCTTACCGGTTATGGATACTGGTTACTACAATTCTCCCCTCCTTATAAGAATTTCGTCCTCGAAATTCATAACTTAAGCACATAGATGAGGATACTTAGATCTCATTTCTTCTTCTCATTCTCAATTTTCCTTTTCAACTGTATAGTTTATTCATAAAAAATTTACAAAGCAATCTTCCTTGTATATAGGATTTGCTCATTGTGGTCCAAAATCCTAATAAATACTCATTCATATGTTAGATTATCTCTAAGTTGGCTCATAGCTGAGTATACGAGAGGAGTACGAAACATATATCCATAAAATAAACATATGACACACATTATGGACTTATAAAATTATACACACATATTTTTATTCTTTTTTTGTTTTTTTGTTTTTTTTTTTTTTTTCCATTCGTTCAATATTTAATGGGTATCTATACACTTCACCTTTCATTCATTAAAGAATAACATAGATGTAGAATACCCATACTAATCTCTTACATAAAATTCTTAACTCCTTTAAAAATTTTAATCCCTTCAACATATACTCATACGTCATAATATCATTCACTACCTTGATATCATTCAAAAAAAAAATGTAGTATTTCTACGTAACTAAGTTGTCATTTAAATCAGAATATTGAAAGCATTATCTTAAACGATCAAAAATCAACTTCAATAAAATAAAATAAAAACCTTTAGTTCAATTGATTCTCAAACTATAGATCTCAACATTATATCTCTTACTCTAAATCTTTAAAAAAAATAGTCCACCTTATTGGACATCATTTTCTCATTGAGACTGACATGTCTGCTTTTTCTAATATGCTCGATTTCAAATAGAAAAGATTCCACTAGCACAATTACTGCGATGGCAAATATGATTCTTTTAACTATTCCTTTAACGTCATCCACGTAAAAGGAAAGGACAAAACGATTATTGATTTTCTTTCATAAAACTCTATAAATAGCCTAAACCTCATAATCATTTTTCTAGCAATAAATAAAACCAACCTTCTTACCATCTTCATAATGAATCCCATTATCATAACTCCTCCTGTTCCTTTTTCTCCACCACAATTTCCAAACCTAATCAAAACCAGAACACTCCATTCCCGTGCCAAAGAATTCATCAGACACTACGCCATCTTAGCAGTCCAAGAACACGGCCTCACAGTTCTTGGTGGCCCTTTGTTCAACTTAGAATACCCTTTCTTTCACCTGCACTCTTTTTTCCCATTTTCCCAATGGTCCAAACCTGTCCTTTACTTGTTATGGTACCTATTGGATCTGTATACAATCGCCATGGAATTCCCATTACTTAGAACCCTCCAAAAATTAGAAAAATGTGATGAAGATCATCCAGCCCTGATTTTTCTCCAATGGTTTTACCCAAAGACATGGTGGATAACTAAATTTCAATACATGATTGCAAACAACACAAATGCTGCAGTCCCCAGACAACATCTTTGGTCAGTCTTACTTCTCCAACGGAAGGGTATGATTATTTCAGATCACGAGATTCATTATTACCCCACTGTTAAGGATTACTTCACATTTACCCTTTCACTAAATGGATCAATTAAGCTCTGGCCTGAAGAAGTAATTCAGCAAAAGAGAGAACTTGAAAGAATTCTTGCTCAGGAAAATCAAATAATTCCTCCGTCTGTTTGGATCTCCCCAGAAGATGCTGCACCTTGGGAACAAGTTGAAGCTGACTTTACAGAAGACCTGAATTTTGCCAATATACTCAAATTCCAACAAAGACAAAAATATCATCTTTCACATCTCAGAAATACAGATTACTCTACTCATCATCACCATATCCCAAACATGACTTATTATGCCAGATACAGACAAGCAATGGATAACCTTCACCAATGGCCTCAGCTAACTGTCCCGACAGAACCTACCCAATCTCAGCCAGTTGTCCCGACAGAACCTACTCAATCTCAGCCAGTTGTCCCGACAGAACTTGACCAACACCAACCCAATCTTGACTTATCCCTCTTTCAAGACTCCCAACCTTATCCAACCGACACCCAAATCCAAGAGGAAGCCAGCACATCCCTCATCCAGACCAGCTCACCTGGAGAAGATCAAGATATGGTAGACCCACATTCCACTCCGCCAGAGCCCTCATTCAATGTATGGGAACAACAACTCCATAAGTTCCTCTCTCACGGATACGACACAGATGAAAGCGACCAAGGAGACTTATTTTGACCTACATTGTTGTTTCTATTTTCACAGAAACTAGATCCGTGTTGCTCTATCACATCAAAGAGAGACTGATTACTGCTTTATCTTTATGTCAAGTGTGCTTTATCTTTCTTCATATCTGCTTTTAATCTATCGGCCAAAAATTAATGTTAAGACCATAAAATCTTTGTAATTAATAAAGTTAATTTGGCCTCATGTCCAAAGTCCAATTGTTAGCTCAAAAAGTCTTCAAGTCATTGATGTATTGTCGACCATTAGTGCCAAAATGGCTAAGTCCCTAAATCCATGAAATAGGCCTTTATTGACTTTTCTTAATTATCTTACCTAACTTATCACACTTCCAACACAATTTTTATCACACTTACATATCAACATATATTTATTCAAGATTTTGCGACCTATTGTCCCTTATAAAATGATAAAGTAAAACTCATTCTCTTTTTTTTTTTTTTTTACCTCACACGAATCGAGAAAAATATATACTTGAACATACTTACACATATGCTCCACAACTATTATCAATTTGTTTCTCTATAAATACATTATTATTGCATCCTTATACAAACTCAAAAATATTCAAAGATTAGGGTGAGCATAACAATGGAGGAAACCTCAGCTCGTCGATTCACAAAAATTTGTGTCTTTTGTGGATCCAACCCTGGGAATACTGAAGAGTTTACAAAAGTTGCAGAAAATCTTGGTAAGGTATTAGCTGAGCGAAATATACATCTAGTATATGGAGGAGGTAACCGTGGGTTAATGGGGTCTGTAGCAAAAGCAGCACACAATAATGGTAGTCGCGTTTTGGGTATCATTCCAAAACCTCTAGCTATTGAAAATATTGTAGGAAAAACAGTTGGGGATGAGTTACAAGTCTCATCTATGCACGAACGAATGGCTCAAATGCTTGGGTATGCAGATGCTTTCATAGCTCTACCAGGAGGTTTCGGGACCTTGGAGGAAATTTTTCAAATTGTCTCATGGGCACAATTACAAATCCATCAAAAACCCATTGGTTTGTTAAATGTTAATGGTTTTTACGACGGGTTGATATCTTTTCTTGACTATGCAGCGGGAACACAATTCATCCCACTTATAGCACGACGGATTCTTATTTCTGCTCCAACTGTTGATCAACTGATTGATCAATTGCAGTCTTTTATTCCTCTGTCTAATCCAACATTGCATCAGTTAGATTGGTCTACTCATGACAGTCAGAAGAAGCGCAAAATAGACTTAAATCTCACTCCGTAGCCTCTACTGTATTTTTGTTGCTGCTATTGTTGTTGTTTTCCTTTTCAATAAAAGTTGTTTCAATTGATGTCTTCAATACTCTATTTCTCTACATTTTGTCATTGAGAAAATTATCTCAATTTGCTCTATCACATGCAAATTATCATTATAAGATATTCAACATCACTCTTACTAAGCATATTAGTCATAACTTAAAAGAAAATCTAAATGGTAACATTAAGATCCACAAGGTACCATTATCCACAACAACAACAGTCTTAGCAGCTCTTGCATAATGTGTCATCTTCACAAAATCACACAAAATTTAAGGAATATGTCAAACTTTTACACAACAAAGCTACAAATACAATCCTAAGGATTTGGCATCTGCTCGGTTCCCTTGACTCGACACTTAAAGTCTACAGAATCATATCTTAGCTCTGATACCAATAAAAGCTGTCACGCCCCAGACCCAAAAGATCCGACACACGACATCACTTACATTCATTCACTGCATGTGCACTCATAAATAATATTACACAAAATTTTCAACTTTCATTCAACACAGAAATCCTTAGCAAGTTGCTAGTAAGTTCAACACTAAAATCAACCATAACCTAACATATAAATATAAACTTCTCTTGACAATATTTAAACATTCATTTCAATTTCTTTCAGAATTATAGCAACTGAATTATGACTGGGACAATTATTAAACCGGAGATACGCAGAGTTTTCTCAGAGATTAACACTCTACTACGTCACCAGTAGCAACTTTGTTACCGGGAGCCCAGAATATATCCATTGCAAATTCTTACTTAAAATCATCCAATAACCACACTTTATAAAACTTAAACCAAATCCAATCCACACACAATGAAATAATACATAAGTATTTATTCAATAGGGACAAACCAAATATCCTATCCCACGTGTCCCCAAATGAAACACACAACAACCTAGCAACTTAGGGAACCCAAGGAACAGCAGAAGCCTTGCCAAATCCGCTAAGCACACATGTACCTTATTTACCTGAAATCACCATAAACTATAATGAGTATAAAACTCAGTAAGCATACTATTTTTTCATATATCAAATACAAATACATATATATACATAATGCATATGTATGATATGCTGTGATCAATCAAAATCATAATCTTATCAAATCACATATCATGTAAGCGCTTACACATTCTTTCAAAACACATTATAGGAATACCATTACTCGACTACTACTTAGTAGGACTTATATATCACATATCACATAATGAGCCAAATGTCACTCGTAGGTGACATACCGTATGAGAGGAATAGTACAAGTGAGGTCCTTAAATCACACATATATAACGCTTATGCCCGAAGGTAAAAGCCAAACCCTCACCCTGATCATCGGTGAGTCCTCTCACATGCACCAATACGCCACCACACGAATGTGATGACTCACACTTCCTTTAGGTACCAATAGGATCCTCCCTACATACGGAACATATAACATATACCAATCCCAAAGGAAAGGCCACACATAAAGGCTCCACAAATCACATAAAATGCCTACTAAGTTAACAGTGAGTTCAAGTACCCTCAAAATACAAAATATTTCTCATGGACATATTACACTTCAAAAGCTTTCTTTATTAAACACATCTTATTTTGAAAGCTCACTTACAAAAATACATGTATGTCCATGCTCAATGTCAATGCTCACATTCAGAAATATATATTCACATTTCATATCAAAATATACTTTGACATAACATAAACATATTCTTAACCCCATTTGCAAAATCATACAAAACAATTACTATGTTTATTGTGATTTCAGTAAAAAGTCTAGTATACTTACCTCTTAACACTTTCAGCTACAAGGCTTAAATCTCCTTAACCTATCAATGGAGATTAATCCTTTCATAAGCCTCACAATTCACACAAAATACTTTAAATAGCTTACAAAATTATACACAATGCATTTATCACATCAAATTGGTCTAAATATTTGGTTTCTCAAAACCTGTCATTCTGACCACTTACACTTAACAAAAATTTCTAATACATCAAATGATGTCCAATTACTCCGAAATCAGAATATATCATTCTTGACTCATATATACTTCTTATATATGAATATTATATCAAAACTCCTACACAATCCATTCCATACACACCATCGAATCCAAACTACAAACCTGACAGGATCAAGATACTTACTGAACAGTATTCAATCTCCCAATTTTATAAAATCATATACTAACTCAAAAATTATAAAACTACCACATAATTACTCTTGACACATATATCAGTCCATGATAAATATTTGGCTTCCAAATAACTGCCAAAAGTATTTTAAAACTATTTTATTTCATAACTTTAAAAATCTGTTAATCAAATACTACAATGAGCTGATAGACTTTAGAAATTCATAACACTTCAACCACATTGATCCAAATTCTCAATTCCGAGTATATCATATTAGACATATAAAATTATCATATTCCACAAATTCATAATTTTTAAAGATCATTCAGTAGGTCAAAAATTATTTTCCACTGTATCATACTGTTTACACAGGAAATTTCCAGAATTCCAGGGTCATTTTGGTAAATTCACTACAAATTCAATTTCTGAGATTTTCAGTCGATTCAAAGTCTCAGATGATCCTAAACATGTCTAATTTCATATACTCAAAATTCAAAATCAGAATCGAATCACAAAAATTTATAAAATTCCTAGATCAAGAGGTTATCCAGCAGAAATTCCATAATTCATCACGATTTATCAAACTATCTTATAGATCATCATCAATTCTCACAACATCAAACGAAATACACATCAAATCCTTAATTATACATATTTTCAGAAATCAAAACTTAAAGAAATTAACTTAATTAACACCAATAAATTGAGAAATACGTATGATATACCTCTTGAGATCCAAAATTCCAATTTCTTCTTCTTTTTCTTCTTCTTCTTCTCTTTCTCTCTCCTTTATTTCTCTCTTCTCTCTCTAAAAATGGGTAGCTCGACCAAAATGAGAGAATTAGGGTTTTTAAAAGTGTATTTTTATACTAAGAGGCTAATTTTTGGTATTTACGAATTTACCCCAAAACTTTCAAAGTATAACAATTTGGTCCCTAAAATAATTCCAAAGTCTTGCAAATAAACCCAATACTAATAGTATATCCTTAACCTATAAAAACACTACTAATAACAATATATAAATCAAGGATCACCCACATACAAATAAAATACGTATATTTATATATATAAATATACATATTCTTACCGGTTATGGATACTGGTTACTACAAAGAGAGTCTATAACTTTCGATTAATCCTCATGACATGCTATTGTAGCATCTCAATCCCTTCCTTTTATTTGTGGACTATCCTTTATAAAGTGTCATTCTTCCTTATAAAGAGAACATTTCTTAGATCTCTCTCTAGATTGATTGTTCTTTGTTCTTATTGCAACCAAAATTGTTGCATTGTCAAATTCAGATCTCTTATTTAATTCTTTTGAGTTCAATGATATATTAACATTCTTCATGGTTAGAGTCTCCCTACCATACATGAGCATATCCATAAAGAGCTCATAACTCGGTAATAATGAGCATAACAAGATGATGACCTTGTCTTCATCCTCGATCTTGATCTCTATTATCTCAAGATCTATGATAATCTTATTAAAGGTGTTAATATGATCTCTAATTGAAGACCCCTCAAACATGGATAACTTATACAACTTCCTTTTTATACACAAATGATTTGACAAGGATTTCATCATGTATAGGGCGTCGAGCTTATTTCATAAATCTATTGTCGTTCTCTTTCCAACCACCTCCTTTAATACTTCGTTATTTAATGATAAAACTATGGTATTATGGGCTCTTTTTTGAATGGTGTCTCAATTTAACTTGTTGGGCATCACAAGTTTCTTATCTTTGCTAATAGTTGCTCTGATTTTCTTCAAGACTGAATCTAAGCCTTAACTCACTAGTAAAGCCAAAATATTGCCTTTCATAGATTGAAGTCATTCATCTTATTGAACTTCTCTATATATATTTGCCATGGTTAATAATATTTGTTTTGCAATCTGGCTCTGCTGCCTATGCTCTGCTATATAGATCTCAACTAAGCTCTAATACCAGTTTGTTGAAGAATATTAGCCTTAGCACTAATCTTTCTTAGCCATTAGCCTTTACACTCATATTTCTTTGTTGCGGAAGTGTTCGAACATAAACAAAATAAAAAGAGAAAGAATAAGAATAAAGTCACTAAAGAACACATACACATAAAACTACATGGTTCGACATAACGTCTGCATGCACGATGGATCAAGGGATTTTAATGTTGGGGTGTCGGTTATCTCGGTTCACAATATAAACCTTTTAGGTATATGCATGTGGTATACGTGTCCATTTTAAAATTCATATACATACCCATCTAATACATATATATATATATATAAATATACACACAAATCATAAACACAACGGAAGCTAAAAATCTAATTTTCTAAAATGAACACTATAAATTTTATTCATTACGCTAATGAACAAAATATAAAACATATTAATCAAATTAATACTAATGATTAAGAATATCACCTGTCAAGCCTTTGGAACGAATTTGTAGCTGGAGTACCACATGAAGTTGACTCGTTGGCAATTCTAAGACTTAACATAGTGGGCTTAAGTCACTAGAATAGTAGCCTATATATTTTTAGCACTGGTTTAACAATTAAATCATTGGATTAACTCTTAATCCTCATAACTTAACACTTAGACTATATTCATTTTGTTCTTGATATATTCAACACTTAAATTCATCAAAACAAATACCTCAAATACAATAATAGTGGGCTTTTGTTTAGGAGAAAGATAAATAGCAAAATAATTTTTTGCTATCAAGTTTTTGTTATTTTTAACACTTAAAACAAAACAATTTTCTTACCTTCAAAATTGGTTTGCAATCTTGTTTTGCTTCAAAAGAAAATTAAAGCTATTTTCATCTTCATCATTTCTCTATTGCCGAATACCCACACTAGAGCTCTCATCTCCACATCTTTCATTCAAGAATGAAGAACCCAAAATGAATTCTCATCATAACACATGGCTGGCCACTCTTTTTTAGCTTTTATCATTTTTTTTTATTTCACAGACAAAATTAATTCAATGCCAACCACCCACTGGTTTCCCACTTCTTTTATTATATATTCATCAAATGAATATATATGTTTAATAATTAGAAATATCTTCTTTTTTATTAACAAATTACTATTAAAAGAATTTTGTTTATTAAATAAACCAATCAAGTGTCCAACATTTGGACAAGAGTGGGTGGTCGGCCATCATATGTCTTTGACAAGAAAATTGTCATTCAAATCCTCAAGGTTTCATTTAATTTTTCTTTTAAGTAATATTTATTTTAACTTAATTATTTGCTTAATAGAATCTCATTTATTTAGCAATTAAGTCCTCAATAAAATGTTTACTTTATTAATTTAACCATGACCTAACAATTAACTTTAATCAAATTAACTAATCATCTAACTCTTAAGTGAGAATAAATATTTAGATTATTTAACACTAAAATAATCAATTAAGGAAAATAACCCTTAAACTTTTAATTAACCCAATATGGGTCCCACCTTATCCAATACTTGAGTCAATTTAACTGAAGGTTCAAAATGCGCTATATGTCATTATTTAATTATCTGACAATAATTATTAACTAATTATTATACTTAATAATTAAGCACTGATACGTGTGTATCCTGAGGGTTTCTGAAACAAATATTTGGTTCTGCTAAAAATTATTAGATTGAACAATTCAATACTGTATACTGCCCCAGTGTACAACGAGACACTTCATATTACAGGACTCCTTAGGTCCACGCTCAATTTGTCAAATAAAACTATTCTATGAGTCTGTAATCGATGCCCCACGCACACATCTTAGATATTACAAATCAGCTTGTTAGACCATACAAGTTGAGGTCACAACGCATACGTATAATCCTTCATCATGTATATCCTGGATGTCTAGAGATATAGATTGGCACCGTAAAATCCCTGTATGCCCATCTATGAGCTTATCTCCAGATTTTTATTTTTAAGAATAATATACGCAAATACCTTTGCTATATTTTTCAACCATTTGGGAAACACTTTTTTCGGATTAATACTCGTGGCCACGAGATATACTGAAATACAATCTCAGAACATCTTGATATACTACTCTCCTATGAGAGTTGATGGATCTCATATTTGTACACACCGGACTCTATAAGTATCGGACTCAACAACATCCAGTAGTCACACCATGAAAGGTCTATAACATCCATGGAACCAAATTATGGTGGATCACTTGTAAGTCCACCGTGGCACTCAGGTCAAAGGATCACGTATACTACTCAACTCGAGAGGACTCATTATTGACGGTTTCATAGAATGTCTATTGGCATCCTCGTGAGTCTCTTCAGCATTCAGTTTTGACTAAATAGTCGTATGCATATACGAGCTTCCGGTAAATCCATGGTCGGTTAAGAACAATTATCTATACCATATAAATATAGCATACACTGATCTATATAAAATGGATCCATCGATAGACCCGCATGGGTGAAGCAGATCAGGAACATAGTGTTTGAGGACATACTTGCATAATGACATATTCTAGCACCTATTGCAACTCTTTGCAACCATATCATTACTAGTATACCCTCAGGTCTTTATCCCATTACAGACAAGGATCTAATCTTTTAAATTTGACTGACTGTTATAACCTGTTAACTTTTAGCAATGTTAACTGTTAGAGTAAATATAATACTCAGCTCTGTTAATTCTTAGCACTAATCTAAACGCCTTTAGACTAAATTTGAACTCTTTCAAATCATATAATGTCTATAACGTAATAAGCATTGTCTCATGTATTTATGTTGTATTACTGATTATACGAAATGTTTGCTTTTATAAATATTAAATAATTTAATATTCATAAGTATTGAAATAGCACGTAAGCATTAACTCCAACACTTAACCTTTCTTATTAAAGTTCACAAAAGAACTACAGATCACCACGATCTCTCTCAATAGATTTATCAAGGAATACAATATAGAAAACTCTCAAAAGATCTATTTAATGCTCTTCTTATTCACACAAGAGCAAGGACACTAATATGGTTTCATCCTAATGCACCTAAGTATTTAGTATTTACTTAGTTCTCTATTCTCTCTTAAAGTCTCTCTTAATACTTAATGAATCATAAGAGATTACATGGGTTTATATAGTATTTACAAAGGCCTAAAAAGCTTTAAATTTAGTTAAAATAAAAATTATTGCATCTAAGAGTCTAGAACCCACTTAAAGAAGTCAATTTAAACTAAAATAGATTTTTTCAAACAAGAAATGATAGGATTCTACGTTGAACGTTAGGGCATTGGTGTGACCTTGTCATAATGCCATGGTGTTCTCAGGCAACGCGAAAGTGTTGGTCTTTCTGGAATCAATGTGGAGGCATTCTGTCTTCCAACGTTGAGGCATTCAGACTTATACGACCCTCCTTCTATTTTCAAACCCTGTTTTACTTTCAACTCTATGTTTTATTCCTTCCTCCTACATCCTTCACTTATTAGACTTCTTATAAACTCCTTTTACTATCCATTTCAAATTCATGCTAAAACATGAATATTTAACTACCAATTTCAATAATATTAAATTTATAAAGTTATTAACATGCAAAGGTTTTACTTTAACTAATGTGTCATCAAATTTTACATCGTTGTCACGTATGTTAGGTAATTTTTACTTATTATGTCACTAGTAACGTGCAATTAAATAACAATAATAAATGCATGTAATATCATTTATATTATTAGTAAAAATACAAACTTTGTATCTTAATTTATCAACCTAACATCATTTATATTATTAGTAAAAATACAACTTTGTATCTTAATTTTGTCAACTTAACATCTTTGTTATATTATTAATGAGTAGTTTAAGTAGTCTCTTATTAAGAATACCATGATATTTATTACATCAACTAGGAAGTTTAAATAGTATTTATTAATAAATCTCATATTATTCATCACACCAAGTAGGACGCAGATTTTGTGATTTAATTTTACTTGTGTAGCATTCGTTTCATCTAATATGCTCTTTTCTGTTGTGTTATATACTTTTTGTTTTCTAACATTTTAATTTATGTTGATTTGTGTGTGATAGTTGGTCAATCCTTAAAATTTTTGGGTTAAAATGAGATGCTTATGAATCAATTTCCTTTTACATCGGTGAGAAAAGAGTTTAATTTATATTTTGATGTAATAAAAAAATATATATTTTAAAAGTCATGTTTATAGTTATTAGAGAAATTTTTGTAAATAGTCCAAATTTTAGGATTATTTTTTGATTTAGCCAAAAATAAAATTTTCTAATGTTTGTACTCATAAATTTTAAAATTGGACACAAATAATCCCAAGCTCATTTTCTACTCTCTCACTCCGCGTATCTTTCAAAACCCTAAACATATTATCTCTAATCACGCGGATGGACGACGGAGGTTACGGGTTGTGGCGGAAACTAAAATGTGATAAGATTAAGTTTTATTTTTGAATAAATGTTGAAAATGTACAATAATATGTTGTAAAAATGTGTTGTGAGTGGATAGAAAATATGTTTTTTTTTTTGTTGAAAAAGTTGTAAAATCATTGAAAATGGATGGTGGCCGTGACGGTTCAAGCGTCGTGCGTGCAACCCTAATTTATTTTTAAAATATGAATTATTTTAAAATTAATTTTGTTTGTTAATTGTATATTATTTTAATTGTTGTCTATTAGTTTCATTTAAATATGTATGTTTCTTAAGAATATTAATTTTATTTTGTTTACTCTAGAATAATTACTAATTATTTTTTGATAATTAGATTGAATATATGAATTATTTTATTTATACTATTTGTTAACTGTTTGTTTTAATATGGATATTTAGTTGCGAATTTTTATTATTTTTTATGAGATATTAGTTTATTATTATTATTATTATTATTGTGCTTCGGTGTTGTTGTTGTTGTTTTTGTTATTATTATTATTATTATTATTATTATTATTATTATTATAGGAAGAATTTAGTTTCAAAGAATCTGAAAATTTTCGTTGTAGACCATTTTTTAGGAATAATATCGTCTTATTCAAAGTTACGGGCTTTAGAAGTTATCGATGAAAAATCAAGTAAAGATCTTCAAAGCCACTTGTACGGATCACTTCCTCACTTGAGTTGTCATATTTAGCCTCTCTTCTATTGTAAAACTAATTTTGTGTAACTCTTGTATCCATTCAATTAATATAGTAATGAGTCGCTTATAAATGTCTTTTACCACTGCATTACACTCTGCAATATTTGTAGTCATGATATCATACTTCCTAAATGCCCCAACAAATTTAGCCTACTTCATGCAACCAATTTACTCTTACACATTCTTAACTACATCGGGGCCATACCTTGTATGTTATTCATTTGGATTCTGAAAATTCGACAATCGATATACTTTTACAACAATAAAACACGGCATTAGGAATTTATATATATATATATATTTATTTATTGGAAGCTTATATTCCATGATCAAATTCCCCTTCAATTGATTGATATACATCTCATGATAAGCATTGGAAAATATTTTACAAATAACCTTCTCAATACTAGCATATTTTTATGAGATTAAGACTATATCATTGATATCACTAATAACACTCTCGTAATTTCTCCACAAACCATTTCTAAGATGCATCATTTCAAAATCAACAATGCCACATGCCAATTACTAAATCTAGTTATTTCCATCTTTACACAATTTGTAACAAATATATAACTAAGATATAGGCCTTTACTACTATCAACAACAATCACCGGTCATTCAGATGGATAAGTAAAAACTTCAAATACAAAGACTCAATGCTAGAAAAAAGTACAAAAAATGTTAATTGACATATGTATTCAACTAAGTCACAGTTTTTGGGTTCTCATTTCTGACCACGTAGCAATATGTAATAAAGTTGTTTAAATGAATCTTTCAAAGTACCATTTATCAACCGCAATTCATGCTCCTTAGCCTAATAAACTATTATGTAAGTTAAATTCACACCATACTCCTCACGTACATCATCTTAGATATCCTTTAATCTATAAATTTTATTAACTCCTGCAAATTTATTTCTATCATTGTAGTAATAATTTGATTGTTGACTTTACGATGACCATTTTGCAACCAACCTAACTATTCTTTATAGATTCTTTGCATGATGAAATATTTTTTTAGTATTTACGAACACAACACAAACTCACCACTTACACTTTTCATCGTTATATTTTTCTTCAAATCAATCTTTAGTCGACCTATAAACTTGAAAGCATCAATTACCCCTCAACGCAAGTTGGCTTAGAGCATCATATAGTGCATTCTTGTTAGGAAACAACTTTTCAATATAACTTCACCTATACTTGAGGATGATACATAATATGATGGATTCAAGTCTGAAAGTGATACTAGAGAGCTTTATAATGACCATCTTGCAACTGACCTAACTATTCTTTGTCGATTCTTTGCATGATGAAATATTTTTTAGTATTTACGAGCACAACACAAACTCACCACTTACACTTTTCATTGTTACATTTTTCTTCAAATCAATCTTTAGTTGACTTATAAACTTGAAAGCATCAATTACCCTTCAACGCAAGTTGGCTTAGAGCATCATATAATGCATTCTTGTTAGGAAATAACTTTTTAATATAACTTCACCCATACCTGAGAACGATACATAATATGATGGATTCAAGTTTGAAAGTGGTACTAGAGAGCTTTACAATGACCATCTTACAACCAGTCTAACTATTCTTTGTTGACTCTTTACATGATGAAATATTTTTTAATATTTGCGAACATAACACAAACTCACCACTTACACTTTTCATCGTTACATTTTGCTTCAAATTAATCTTTAGTCGACCTATAAAATTTAAAGCATCAATTACCCTTCAACACAAGTTGGCTTAGAGCATCATATAGTGCATTCTTGTTAGGAAATAACTTTTCAACATAACTTCACCCATACCTGAGAACGATACATAATATGATGGATTCAAGTCTAAAAGTGGTATTAGAGAAAAACTAAAATAGGTTATGTGGTTTAACAAAGTCTTCTTGCTCATCTAAAAGGGTTGGATATAAATAAAAAATTGTTTGCATTTTATTGGATGCAAATCATATAAACACCATTAATCTTAAACAAATATCATTCGCTGCCCTCTTGTATATTATTCAGCCCACCCACTTTTACATCTTGTTCATATTACTGTCGTCATGAGCATCCTTATCTGCTTGACTATCATAATAAGTATGAGTTAAGTCATTATTGTATTTTATTAAAGAACATTAGTAGTTAATTATGATATTGGTTGGAAACATAACATTGGTATGGTTAGGGTTGTGCTAGTAACTTAGTTACTTATACTTGCAGATATAAAGTTATTGGAGCAAACTTGTCAGTTCTCTACAAGAGCTTGTGCAATCTCATCACCTGTAAGGTGTCTAAGATTCATATTAATACATAAAGGTACTTAATCCATTCTATTAATCCCCATAAAAAATTGCACATCTTTGTCATTTTGAATTATCAATGGTATATCGTTCATTATCATTACGGGTATAGAAGTTCTCATACTCGTGCTACACTGATAAGAATTAACTCCAATTCTATAATAAATATTATTATAAAGTTGTTCATAAATCACATTCTTTACAATTGAAATACCGATGCTTCGATACTAGACATATCTCTCTTAACTATTATTGGAGTTCTCCCACATTCTCCCAAAATATACAAGAAGTGGCTCACCCTCTATAGTACTTATAAAAAAATACTATAAAAAATTTGGCGCAATATTATGCCAAATTTGCCTAGCGCATGGACTGGGTGACATTGTGCAACCTATCGTACCAAATGTGCTTGGACGATAGGTTGTGTGGTGCCCATATTATGTCAAGCTTAAGACAAAGAAAGCTTGGTATAATTTATCGTGTGATTAACATGTCACGTGGCCTATCGCTAAGCTTGTTTGCGTGAATTTATGAGCAAGTTTTTTGGGTTTTATCAGTGATTTCGCTTTTCATACTAAAAACACCTCACCATTTAATTTACATTACTTAATATATTTATTTTAATAGACATAATTATATTTACACTCTCTAATAATAAAAAAAAGCCTTGTTCAAATCCACATTGACATAATTTTAACTAAAAAATACGAACAAATAAAAAGACCATAACAATTTTATCTTTGATGCAATGTGTGATATATTCATATTGAATAATGAATTTGGCCCCTCTAATCTCAAATATGTGTGTAGTTTTTTAATATTATGAAGTTTCAATAACTAATAATTTTAGATGGATTTATGTTATATATAACATAGGAGTAAATTTGTTTACTTTTAAAGTTAAAGTAATGTTATGCATATCAAATTATATCTTAAAAAGTGATATATCAAGCAAATATTACGTAGTGAAATAGTGTAAATTTTCCTAGAAGAATTTTCTTTGGAATACATCTCATGATTGAATTCCAACAAATGTTAATCTAGTGGGTTACCATGTTCCAACTAATGAAACTTGCCCTAAATGTGAGAGAGGCACTGAAAATATAATTAATGCACTTTAGTTCTGTCCTTCTTTGAAAAGGTACGTGAGTGGTGTGATTTTATTATTGATAGTAGATACTTCCACAAAACATTCATATGTGACTTCCTCATTTTCTGTATGTATAATTTTAATATTGTTGATTTTAATTTTTCTCTATGTTCTATTATGGTGTATTTAGTATGTGAGAAACCAGTGAACTAATGGTAAGATGATAGTGGATGTTGAGGCAGTGTGTGATTGGGTTGAGAATTTTTTGGAGGATTTTCAGATAAGCCAGGTCAAGACCCACCCTGCCAAATTTACACTGAGGCACCATTGGATGCCACCACTTATGAGGTGTATTAAGATTAATTCTGATGCAACAGTGGATACTCAATATGGTATTACAAGTTTTGGTTTTATGGCTCGAGACCATTTGGAGGTTATGGTGTTGTCTAGAATTGCAAAGTATGATGATATGTTCTCTATTCCAATTACTGAAGCAATGGCTATTCTTAAAGGTTTGATGGCACTTTATGCTTTAAATCTTGATTTGATTATGATTGAATTGGATGCAGAACAAGTAGTCAATGATATTTTGTTTAATGATTTGCCTTATTCTAAGATAGGTTATGTTTTTAAAGAGATTCATGAGTCTCTTAAGTCATTTGCCTTTTCTAAAATATCCGTTGCTCCTAGAGAAGCAAATGTAGTTGCTCATAATTTAGCTAAATTAACACTAATTTCTAGTCAGCTTACACTGGGAGAAATTCTATTCCAAAAAAAAAATAAATTTGATCACTTAATAAGATTCTCGTTCTTGTCCTTGAGTTTTAATTAATAAAAGTTGTTTAAAAAAGTAGTATAAATTCCAATATCATTTATTACATTTAATGTTTGCATAACACATCACTTTTTAAAATACAAATTAGGATACCTAGCATTGCTCTTAAAGTTATTGGTTAAAAAGTTAAAATTTACAAGTTAGCTAACAAACAAACAAAAAAAACCCCTAAAATTTTAACTATTCACAAAAAAATGCCTTATTATTATTATCCGAATTATACAAAGAGATGACTTACAATAGATACAAGTCATACAACAGCTTTTACTTAGGAGATATATCATCAGTTGATCTGATACAATTTTATGCATGTCCAAATATCAATCGGAGCCGGACACATGCCTCGTGTTAGAAAAGATTGAGATAATATAATTTAGGGTATAATTATTGGTTTGAATCCTCATGAGTCTTTTAATAAAAAATCAAATCTAATGTTAAGACTGATCTACAGAATTTTCAATCTAAACCGAATTGATCTTGATGTATATTTTTTATCTCGTTCTAATTAATTATAATTACAACCCAAATTTCTCAATCCTATCCAATATTAAAATCTCCTCCTCATGCCAACAAATTAATTAATAAATCCTTGTAATACTATAAATGCAAGTCAAATTAAATTTGTACAAGTAATTACAAATACCTATATATATATTATGATCGGTTTAATATTTCAGTTTATTTTAGATTATTTTTATTAATATTATGTTTATATAATTGAGATATAAAATTTATATTTAATTAATATAACATTTGATGTGTCTATTGTTAATTAGTATTATATAACAAAATATTAGTAAAAAAGTAAAAAGTTAACAACTGATAAATAGTAATCACAAAGGATAAAAAAAACAAATAGTATAATTGATTAGTGACCTATTAATTGAAATACAAAATTTAGCACTATTTTTTCTTTAAAAAAAAGATATTGGCTAACAAACAATTAATTCTCTCAGTTTTGTTTTAAGTTTTAGGATTATACAATTTATTAATTAACTCATCCACTCTCATTAAAATTATATCAATGAATTAGATCTGTTTTGTTTTGTTTTCCTTAATTCCTTCTTTTTCAAAAAAAATTTTATCCTTCTTACTTTTTTTTCAAAACATAACGTAAACATTACATATTATATATATGTAACGTAATATAAATATTACATGTTATTGATAAAAATTAACATAATATTTAATAAATATTAATATTAGTATCCCATGCATGCATGGAAATGTTACGTACGTAACCCAAAAAAGAAACTATATAACAAAATATTCATTTTCATCTTTCCAAATACCAAATTCCAAAAACACAAAATCATGATAGCAAGCAAAATCTAAATCACGGATTTTCTTTAACGATAAACACTCGCTCTCCCTGGACATGGCGTCTCCATTTTTGATTCTGCAATTCAACCCATTTGATCTCTCTTTCTCCACTCACCTTCCCTTTCTTCATCATCATCATCCTCCCTTCACTTCATTATAATTTTTTTGTTCCGTATTTTCTCTGGTGATTTAATTTGTTTCATGTTCATAGCCAAATCTTGATCACAATTTGCATACAGTTATAGTTTCTTGATGAGGATGGAATTGGAAGGTGGAAGAGAGAGGTGGTAGTCAAAGAATTAGTATAAGAATTTTGATGGGGAATTCATGTGTAGGACCAAATCTTAACGGCAATGGATTCTTGCAATCTGTTACGGCGGCCGTTTGGCGAACACGGCACTGGGCTGACCGGTTGCCATCGCCGGAAAAAAACACTTCCCCGAACAAACCCGCTGATCAATCCGATGGATCAAAAGATTCCAAACATTCTGACACAGCAGGACCGTCTCCAATTCAAAGCATGGCCCCTACGCCGGTCAAAATCAATAACAATAATAGTAATTCCCAATCATCAATGCCAGCTGTACATGCACGACAACAATCCATGAAACCCGCCGATCCCAAGAAACCAACCGCCCACATGAAGCGGATTTCGAGTGCCGGGTTGCAAGTTGCGTCCGTGTTGGGGAAGAAGACGGGGAATTTGAAGGAGACATATAGCTTGGGACGCAAGTTAGGGCAAGGGCAATTTGGCACAACGTTTCTTTGTATAGAGAAGGCGACGGGGAAAGAATTTGCGTGCAAATCGATTGCTAAAAGGAAGTTGACGACAGAGGAAGATGTAGAAGATGTTAGAAGAGAGATACAGATTATGCATCACTTGGCTGGTCACCCGAATGTGATTCAAATTGTGGGGGCTTATGAGGATGCTGTTGCAGTACATGTTGTGATGGAGCTTTGTGCTGGGGGTGAGCTTTTCGATAGGATTATTCAGAGGGGGCATTATACGGAGAAGAAGGCGGCCGAGCTTACGAGGATTATAGTTGGTGTTGTTGAAGCTTGTCATTCATTAGGTGTTATGCATAGAGATTTGAAGCCTGAGAATTTTCTGTTTATTAATAATGCAGAGGAGTCGCCGCTTAAGAGTATAGATTTTGGACTATCGATGTTCTTTAGGCCAGGTTGGTTGCTTTTAGCTTTTCATTTGTCTTCACTTTTGGGATTTTGAGAATTTAGAGCTTCCAGTTTAAGCAATTTAGAGCTAATTCCATTGTCATATTTTTTAGGATTTCTTGTTCTGTTGTCATAAGCATAGTAAACAAAGCGATTTTCTGACTATCAAATGGATTTTGGTGTATGAATGTGTAAATGACCCTTTTCTGTTTTCCTTGGTAATCTGAATTACTCCATAATTTTATTGGCATACTTGTTGATTCACTATTTTTAGTCAGAGAAATTGTAGATGAATCTCATTAGAATAAGTTCTGGTAATGTTGCTTCGATCATTCATGCTTGTAGAGTGATTTCGGAAAGTAATTTTAAATCCCTTGCTTTTGTATGTGAATTTGTAAGTTATATGTCAAGAACAATTAAGTTTCTTTTGTCCTACTCTTTTTATTTGATGTTGCAATAAAAGTAGACACCAAAGCTTGTTCATGATCAGTTGAAACAGAAAAATGGAAATGGGAAAGAATGGCATTGTAGGTCTGCTGGTTATTACTCAACAGTTTAATGTCAAAAAGCATTAAAAGTTTTTGGTTATTTATAAGTAATCTCTCCATCGGAACTCTAGATGCGTTAGGGATCGCAGTCAAGATAAAATGTGAAGAAATGTGGATTAAGTATCAACTGTGGGATTAGTAAACTAGAGGGAGGGATGAATCATAATGCTTAAGGAGACAAACAGATAACAAATAGAAAGATCACTAAGGATCTTAGCTTTCTATAATAGTGTGGATAATGGGAGTATTAGAAAAAAAGCTTAAACAGGAAGCAATATCTATTCTGAAGTCATTGATTTCCTCTCTTTTGAAGCTATTTCCTAAGAGGAAGCACTCACCAATCAGTTCTGAAATTTGGAGAAACAGAGAAATTATGCTCAAGCAGTCTTCAAGCAAATGTAGTTCAAGACCATGCATTCATATAATATTGAAGTGATATATATATTGAAGTCCAAGATTCTTTTCTTATTTGGAAGCAATATCCCACAAGGAAGCACTTATCAGTCATTCCTGATATTTGGAGAAACAGAGAAGTGATGGTCAAGCAATAACGTCTATCGGAGATTTTAGCCCTTGGTCATTTTCCACACTGATCTATGTCAACCAATGTCTGGAAGCTGTGGCACTTTTGTGGCTAATTCATTGAAGTTCTCTGGTCTGCTAATCTTCTTCCTTATTGCGGCTTGGTCGAATTGTTTTTAACCTTTTAAAGCCTCAGGTTAATGGCTGTATTGGCCCAGCTTATGCTCATGATTTAAGCTGAACATCCTAGCAGAGCTAAAAATAAATAACTCACATTTGCACTTTGACTTGGCTTCATTTGCTTTCATTTCAAAAGCTGAGGTACGGATATGCTAGGCTTGTGAGAAACCTAGGTGAACTCAGCTCATTGTAACCTTAAGCAGTAGCCTTGACTTCATTGAGAATTGTAGCAGGCAAATATTTGGATAGGTTGAGTTGGTATGCAGGATACACCGTAATATTTATGTTCAACCTCAAAACCATCTGAACCATCTTGATCTGATCACTGTCGCAGAAAATTTTATTTAATATCATTTGAAATGTGTGAGAAGCAAATTAAATTGTCTGCTCACTGACTTCATTTTATAGGTTTGCAATATTTTCTGCTATAAGTACTTGTATACCGAAATTATGTGAATATCCTTGTAATTAGTAGCGAACTTCACAACAATGATCTAAATGTAAGATATTCTGCTTTCCTGATTATGCCCTGTGAACTTCATATGCTTTATTGTTGCAAAATTATCCCTTGTCTTTGCAGCTTTTGATCCGCATATTAAAGAATTATTGCCTTATTTTTGGCAATGTCATTCCATACATTACCTGAGTTATTGATCCAATATTTATGCTGATGAAGTTGAATTGCAGATATGCCTCATATTATCTCCAATATTCTTCTCTTATGGATAATATTTCATTCTGGCAGGTGAAAATTTCACTGATGTGGTAGGAAGTCCTTATTATGTTGCCCCAGAAGTGTTGCGGAAGCATTATGGTCAGGCATGTGATGTTTGGAGTGCCGGGGTGATAATTTATATTTTGCTATCTGGGGTCCCTCCATTTTGGGATGGTGAGAATCATATGATTCAAAACTAATTAGACTTCAGCAGTTATGCTTATGATTCAAGGCACATATCAATTACATCTAATTTCTTGTCTTGCTATGTTATTTCCTGCATCAGAAACGGAGCAAGGAATATTCGAGCAGGTTTTGAATGGCGATCTTGACTTTAAATCAGAACCGTGGCCTAGTATATCTGACAGCGCCAAAGATTTAGTTCGCCGAATGCTTGTAAGGGACCCTAAGAAGCGTTTGACAGCACATCAAGTTCTATGTGAGTCCTTTTAATATGATCTCATTCATTATTGTACAAAAAATCAATAGTGGAAATTCAGTTAGCTGAAAGTTCAGTCCTTCAGTGAACTATTTTGTTTCTTCAAAAGTTTTTTCTCTGCATTTCTTCCATCTTGAAGCATTAGCAATGAATTTAATGGTTCTTTCATTCTGTGCAGGCCACCCTTGGGTTCAGGTGGATGGTGTTGCAACTGATAAACCTCTTGATTCCGCTGTTCTATCTCGCCTGAAGCAATTTTCAGCCATGAACAAGTTCAAGAAAATAGCCATCAGAGTGAGTACCACTACTTAAATTTGATGATGCTACATGTCAGATATGGGAGTTGTGGATTTTAATTTTGTATTCACAGCTTTGTTTATTTTTTCTGAATAGAAGACTTGTATATTCTTTCTTCTAGGTAATTGCTGAGAGCCTGTCCGAATTTGAAATTGCTGGGCTGAAAGAAATGTTCAAGATGATAGACACTGATAACAGTGGACAGATTACTCTTGAGGAATTGAAGAAGGGTTTGGAAAAAGTGGGCGCTAATCTCAAGGATTCTGAAATTAACAGTTTAATGCAAGCGGTAAGTGTTTGTTGTAGAATATATCTGTAATGTTTATGCAGGCAGTGGCATGTGATTTTCATTCACAGAATCAGTTATGTTTGCTGAAATTTGAAAGTTGATAGAACTCCTTGCTCTCTAAGTTGATTGAATTCGTATGCCAAGTGACCGAACTTAGCTCCTTATTCATGATCCAAAATCAATGACTTGACTTCGTTTGACAACTTTGTTGATCTGTAATGTATCATCCATTACACTTTGGTCACACTCATTTCAGTTTCTTATGAAAACTCCAGGCAGATATAGACAACAGTGGTACCATGGACTATGGCGAGTTCATAGCAGCCATGCTTCATCTAAACAAAATCCAAAAGGAAGATCATATGTATGCAGCCTTCTCATACTTTGACAAAGATGGCAGTGGTTACATTACCCCAGATGAACTTCAAATGGCCTGTCAGCAGTTCGGCTTAGATGATACTCATTTAGAAGATGTAATACGCGAAGTTGACCAAGATAATGTATAATGACCTGCAGCCCCAATTGAATTTTCTTAATTATTATATACAAAACTATCATTTACATAATAACTTTTGATAATATTTGGTTTCTGCTTCCATTTCAGGATGGTCGCATTGATTACAGTGAGTTTGTGGCTATGATGCAAGACACCGGTTTGAGTAAGATGATATTAAAGTAACTCAAGAGTATTGCATTCACCAGAAGCAGCCTGCGAACTAAAAGCCATTCGCTATTTAAACTTGAGAGAATTTCGAGTGCATATTTTTTGTAAAGATCAGCCAGCTTACTTTCAATTTTATTTTTTGTCTGATGGGTTTATTGAATCAGAGTAGTTGATCATGAATTGGTTCAAACGGGGGAAAAAATTCAGAAGCAGAAATATTGTTCATATATAATCTAATGTCGCTTGTTACAATTTTTCTGTTACTGTAACTATGACTCTAGGAACTTCAATTTGTTAACATGAAATGAATGAAAATTTCCTTCGATGGCTACTGATATAACATTGGTTTATTTTCTGATTGATGTTTGAATGCTATAATAACTGTATCTGTTGAAAAATGAATGGAATTGCTGGAAATTTGACAATTTTCCCCATTTCTTATTAGCATTATAACTTAATTCTCATATCTACTTGTTTCTGCATCAGAATTTTCCACATTCTGCATGGCTTGACCATAGTACTAAATCATGAAAGTAAATTTGCTACTATAATCATCCGGCCAAACTGTTAATACAAATACTATCAGATTAGACTGTTAACACAAGTACTTGATTTAATTTGTTTTGTAAGTCATCATTATGTACTTATACCTTTAATTTTTATCTGTAAAAAAGATAATCGACCATTTTTTATGAACAAAAGTACATTTTTATCTTTATATTATGTAATGGCAAGTATAAAAACAAAATTACCCTAAAACAAATATAAAAATAATTTTAAAATTTAAAAGTTAAATATAAAGTAAAATATTTTTACCATTTCTTTTCTCTCTTTTTATATCTTTTTTTTTTTCCACAGATCATATTTTATCAATCTTTTCATATAAATTATTTGTACCAAGTAACTTCAATATTAAAAAAAAAACCTACTCCCATAAATTAAAATTCATCTCCATAAACTCACAAATTCATCAATTAAATATAAAATTAAGAAAACCCAAAATCAACTAAAATATTCAACAACAACAAAAAAGGCAGCCTAAGCCACAAATACGGTACAAGGGCACATATTGTAAGCCTGTTTGGCCCCGACGCAGCTGCATGAGGCAGTGCGCAACCTTCATTTTGTCGTGTGAGCCAAGCAACAGATGACTGTTAATTAGCAAGATCCACCCACTTGAATTTGTGTTTGTGTCTGGACCAATTAGTAAGAAGAAAGAGAAAGAGAGAAAAAAGTTATTATAATTTTTTTATGATATATTTTTGTATTTTTATTTTTATTTTTTTGTACGAAAAAAAGAAATTTAAACGTAAAACCTTCGCTAAAATAGAAGTATATATATTATCAATTCTTTATTATTAGATTGTTACAAACATGCAAGTATTTTTTTGTTTTAAAGTTATATACTTAAACTTTTTCTTTATAATTTCACTACATTCAATTACAATATTATTGTTCATTCAATTCAAAAAGTTGAATAATAGAATGATTACATAAAAAACACTTGCTTAAGATGACCCACTAGTTTAAGAGCTTGTGCACCTTTTAAATCTTAGGTTTAATTCTTTCTTCCTCCTCATGTATAAAATATATATATATGTATATATATATATATATAATGATAATTTACAGAATAAATTGGGTCCATTTGATTAATGCCAATATAATACAAGAGCTAACAATTTCAGTTCGCCCTTTTTTTTATCCTTCTAAACTTAGAACAAATATGTCTTTTTCATTATTCTCTTTAAAAGTATCATTTTCTTTAAGGAAAAATTCCAATCCTCTGTAAAATTCATATGATATTGGATTTGATATGTGAATATCCAATTCTATCATATCCTATTATATTATACACTTCGAAATAAAGTGAATAGATTTTAAATCTAAATTATTCTAATGTATTTTATTATATGTCTAATTGACTCATGTCGTATATTTTGTACCTATACCCATGTGGGGTATTGTATTGGTATATATACGCTAGGGTTTGTCAAGTCACTTTTTTTTATAATGACAAGAAGGCCTAAGGTAGTATTTTCACGACAGGTTCTTCGAACCGTCTATGAAGAAATGGGCTTCAATAATCAATAGCATGTGAATTTGCCAATAGGTTGTTTGTTTCTAACCATTTATAGTACTAAGGGAAAGCAACAATTGAACCCTGTTCATAGGCAGGCATTGTAGGGCAAAGTTACAAAGTGGCTTTTTTTTTTAAGAGGGAATATGTTATTAAGAGACAAATTATAGTACAATCAATTGTATCATACGTCAGTTAACGTAGTTAAAATAATCTGTAATATAAGATATTGTTGGTTATTTTGATTTACTTTTTTATAAATCTCTTATATATTATTATAATTAATATATATAATTATGTTATAAATTTAAAATCATTTAAGTTTAAAAATAAATTAATAAAAACAAAATAATTTTATTATAATATTTATTTTGAAAAAATAAAACATATTTTATATAAAAATTTATAAACATAAATTAAATATTAATTCAATGATAACAATCAATAAAAAAATAAAGACAAAATACATATAAAAAACTTTTACTTTTAATTATAATAAATGTTATAATTTTAAATTTAATTTATATTTTAATTATGTTAAATGTTATAATTTTAATTTTAATTTTAATTTTAATAACATAAAATATTATAATTTCAAATCCAATTTCAATTACGTTAAATGCTATAGTTTAAATTTTAATTTTAATTTTAATTTCAATTAGGTTAAATATTATAATTCTAAAATCAATTTTAATTGTGTTAAATATTATAATCTAATTCTAATTTAAATTAAGTTAAATTTTATAATTCTAAAATTAATTTTAATTTCAAATTCAATTACGTGAAATGTTAATAATTCTAAATTTAATTTTAATTTCAATTATATTAAATTTTATAATTTTAATATCAATTTGAAATTCAAATTTAATTACATTAAATATTGTAATTTCAATTTTGATTATATAAAATGTTATAGTTCTAAATTTAATTTCAGTTTTAGTTATATTAAATGTTATAATTTTAATTTTAATTACATTAAATATTACAATTTGAATTCTAATTTCAATTATATTATATGTTATAATTTTAATATTAATTTTAATTATATATTACAATTTCAATTACAATTACAATTTTAATTACTTTAAATATTATATTTAATTACAATGTCGATTTCAGTTACGTAAGATGTTATAATTTCAATTCTAATTTTGATTTTAATTATGTTAAATATTATAATTCTAATTACAATTTTAATATTGTTAAATGTTATATTTCAAATTCAAAATTTAATTTTAATTATGTTAAATATTATAAATTCGATTCTAATTTCGATTTCAATTACGTAAAATATTATAATTCCAATTTCAATTTTAATTTTAATTATATGTTATAATTTCAAATTCAATATTAATTTCAATTACGTTAAATATTATAATTCTAAAATCTAATTTTAAATTTAATATTAACTACATTAAATGTTATAATTACAAATCTAATTTTAAAGAGTATATGCAGGTAGAATACTACACGTTCCCATTTCACAGACTACACATTTTCACTTTATACACTACACGTTCCCACTTCACGTACTATACATTCCCACTTCAAAGATTACACATTCTCACTTCACGTACTATACATTCCCACTTCAAAGACTACACATTCTCACTTCACATACTATATGTTTCGATACTACACGTTCTTACTTCACATACTATACGTTCCCACTTCATATACTACATGTTTCGATACTACACGTTCCCACTTCATAAACTACACGCTTTTACTTTACATACTACAAGTTCCCATTTCACATATTACACATTCTCACTTCACAGACTACACGTTCTCACTTCACATACTACACGTTTCCACTTCATATACTACATGTTTCGATACTACACGCTCCCACTTCACAGACTACACGTTTCCACTTCACAGACTACACGTTCCCACTTCATACACTACACGTTCCCACTTCACAAACTACACGTTCCCACTTTATAGACTACATGTTCCCACTTCACGTATTACGTTCCCACTTCACAGACTACACGTTCCCACTTTACGTACTACACGTTCCCACTTCATATACTACATGTTTCGATACTATATATTCCCACTTCGCATACTACACGTTTCCACTTCACATACAACACGTTCTTACTTCAGATACTACACATTTCCACTTCGCAGACTACACGTTCCTACTTCACGTACTACACGTTCTCACTTCATATACTACATGTTGCGATACTACACGTTAATACTACACGTTCCCACTTCGCATACTACACGTTCCCACTTCACATACTATACGTTCCCATTTCAGACACTACACGTTCCCACTTCACGGACTACACGTTCCCACTTCAAGTACTACACGCTCCCACTTCATATACTACATGTTTCGATACTACATGTTCCCACTTCGCATACTACACGTTCTCACTTCACATACTACACGTTCTCACTTCATACACTACACGTTCCCACGTCACAGACTACACGCTCCCACTTCACAAACTACACGTCCTCACTTCATATACTACATGTTTCGATACTACATGTTCTCACTTTGCATACTACACGTTCCCACTTCACATACTACACATTTTCACTTCATACACTACATGTTCCCACTTCCGATACTATACATTCTCACTTTACAGACTACACGTTCCCACTTCAGATACTACATGTTTCGATACTACAAGTTTCTACTTCGCATACTACACGTTCCCACTTCACAGATTACACGTTCCCACTTCACATGCTACACGTTTCCACTTTAAACACTACACGTTCCCACTTCATATACTACATGTTCCCACTTCGCATACTATATGTTCCCACTTCAAACACTACACATTCCCACTTCACAGACTACACATTCCCACTTCGCATACTACACGTTTCCACTTCGCATACTACACGTTCCCATTTCATACACTACACGTTCCCACTTCAGATACTACACGTTCTTACTTCATATACTACATGTTCCTACTTCACATACTAAATGTTCTAACTTAATATATAACGTGTTCCCACTCAATATACTACGTGTCCCCACTCAATTTATTACGTGTTCTCACTCAATATACTACGTGTTCTCACTTAACACACTACGTATTCCTACTCAATATACAACGTGTTCCCACTTAACATACTAAATATTCCCACTCAATATATAACGTATTCCGACTCAATATACTACGTGTTCCCACTCAATATACTATGTGTTCCCATTCAATTTACTACGTGTTCCCACTCAATATACTATGTGTTCCCACTCAATAAACTATGTGTTCCCACTCAATATACTACGTGTTTCTACTTAACATATTACGTGTTCCCACTCAATATACAAACGTATTTCCACTCAATATACTACGTGTTCCCACTTAACATACTAAATGTTCCCACTCAATGTATAACGTGTTCCTACTTAATATACTACATGTTCCCACTCAACATACTAAATGTCCATACTCAATATACAATGTATTCCCACTCAATATACTACATCTTCCAGCTCAATTTACTACGTATTCCCACCCATTATACTACGTGTTCCCATTTATTTATAAATTGCAAGTTTGTATTTAATTTCACCAAAAATACAATTTAATACAAATGGATGATATTTATATGTGTCTTAAATAATCATAATTAACATAAAAAGTCTCGTCATGTAGTGCCAACACACAGGTCGTCATGTGATATTGAAATTGAAATTTTTATATTTAATCTTTAATTTCTTATTAAATTTTATTTAACTTAATACTTAAAATAATAATTATTATTCTAAGTTAATGAATAATTAATATTCAAATAACCACTTTTTGTTAAAATTATAAATAAAATTTAAAGTATATTAAATATAAAAATATATAACAAAATATTTTAGTTAAGCTAAATTAAAGTTTTTGGTTGTTTTTAAGTTTTAACCTTTACATTTAATTTGGGTGTTTTTATATTTTGCGTATATATATATATATATATATATATTAATTTTTATGACATTTATTAAACTATCTTAACATTCCAATTATATAATATCAAATTGAAATTGGATTTGAAATTATAACATTTAATGAAATTGAAATTGAAATGATAAAATTTAACGTAATTAAAATTGAAATTGAAATTAAAATTATAGCATTTAGCGTAATTGAAATTGGAATTAAAATTATAATATTTAATGTTGATGAAATTAATATTTAACGCTATTCAAATTAAAATTAAAATTAAAATTAAAATTATTAATTATAACATTTAACATAATTGAAATTGAGTTTAAAATTGAAATTGGAATTATAACGTTTAACGTAATTGAAGCTAAAATTGAAATTGAAATTATAATATTTAACATAATTAAAATTAAAATTAAATTTAAAATTAGAATTATAACATTTAACGTACTTAAAACTGAAATTGAAATTATATTATTTTATGTCATTAAAATTAGAATTGAAATTGGAATTAAAATATGTAATATTTAATTTAAATTTAAATTGAAATTAGAAATAAAATTATAATTTTAACGTAATTAAAATTGAAATTTGAATTATAATATTTAAAGTAAGTGAAATTAAAATTGGAATTATAATATTTTATGTAATTAAAATTAGAATTAGAATTATAACATTTAACATAATCGAAATTGGAATTATAACTTTTAACACAAATGAAATTGAAATTAGATTTAAAATTATAACATTTAATATAAATGAAATCAAAATAAATTTAGAATTATAACATTTAAAGTAATTGAAATTAGAATTATAACATTTAATGTAATTGAAATTATAATTATAACATTTAATGTAATTGAAATTGAAATCGGAATTAGAATTGAAATTATAACTCTTAACGTAATTGAAATCGAAATTGAAATTGAAATTATAATATTTAATGTAATTAAAATTGAAATTAAATTTGAAATTATAAAATTTTCACATAATTGAAATTAAAATTAGAGTTGTAACATTTAACATAATTGAAATTAAAATGATAATATTTAATATAATTAAAATTAAAATTAGATTTGAAATTAAAATTATTTAACCAAATTAAAATAAAATTTAAATTGAACTCAGAATATTTAACGTAATTAAAATTAAAATTATAAGATTTAATGTAATTAAAATTAAAATTAGAATCAGAATTATAAAATTTAATATTATTAAAATTAAAATTATAACATACAATGTAATATATTATTTTTAATTTTTAATATCATAAAGGGGTATTTTGTTAATAATTTAATTTTAAAAGATTTATTTTATATTTAACTAAACATTAAGAAAAGTTTTTGATATTTTTTAGTTAATCTATTGTATAGGTTTATATCATCAAATTTTAATCATTAAATTAATTCAATAGCTGAGACAGCCGACTATATGACACAAACAACTATACTAAAAGAGCTTCCTATTATTCATTCAAAAAATCATGTTATACATGAACATGCTTTGTAAGATTCAGTAGAATAAATAAATACGTAAGATTCAATAGAATAAGTAAATATATTACTTTATTTTAGGCAGTGAACCTGCGTTTCTCCTTAACAAAAAGATATGATACGATAAAATATAATGCAATAAAAATAAAGAGATAAAAAGGATTAATTACCTATTTTTAATGATCAAAGTGAATCTTTTCATTCTACATTCTAAGTTGTCATAGTAAAAGTTTTTTGTTTGTTTTAAATCATAAAAATCTTATACTCGTAACAATAATTCTCTTCTAATATTGACTTAGCATAACTTCTTATTTTTTATCATCTGTTTAAAATGGGGTTGATAAATATCTATTTGTTATTACATAAAATAAATCAAACTTCTCTCTAATTATCAGACTCATTTTTGTTACATAAAATGCTTAATTATCAATTGAATGATAAACATTTAATTAACACATGATGATGACATAAATTAATTATTAATGTTGAAAAAAAAATACCATTCTCCTTGAATATTATATTAAGCGAAGAATTCTAATAGAGTTCAACTTTAAACTCTAATATTCTTGTACAGTAAAATATGAGATTATCAAATAAAAATAATAAGAATATAAAGTAAATTAATAAAAATACAACAAAATTAATATACGTGGTTCGGCAATTATTTACATGCACGATGGATCAAAAGATTTTAACTTTTTTTTATTAATTTTTAAAGAAAATTTCATAAGAAAAATAAAATGAAGAACTCTCAAAAGATCTATTAAATAGTGTATCTTTGTTCTTCTAAGAACAATTAACACTCAACACAACAGTTCTACCCTAATCCTCACAAGCATTTAGTGTTGTTGAGAATTGAGTGTGTGACATACGAGTGTATACATAATTTCAAAAATTACTATATGTAGCAAAAACATGTTAACAAATACACCCAATTTAACACTTAATTACATATATCACATACATGAACAAGTATAACTATTATACAAAATATATACATGACGAATAATTGTATTAAAATTATTATGTAAAACATTTACCTAATGAATGTAGCTTTACAAAATCTTTAAGTCCCCAATCAATTTAAGTGAAGAGCTCACCTTAAAGTGTATTGTTGAACAATTCTAGTCCATAACGGTTTGGTGGGATTATGGAGTTAGAATTGTAGTTATGTTTTAGAATTTCCAGCAACATGTGTTTAAATTCTTTGAATACAATTTTTGTTTCTTAAAATGGAGATGATAAATATTTAACATACAACTCTTGTATTAATTTTTAAAAACAATTTTCATAGGATAATTATTTTGAGCAACTCTTGTCTAATATAATTATCTATTTCTTCAATTTTCTTTTGTTTATTATGAGTCATCTATTAGAGAAGAAGATGAAGAGAAGTTTGTTTATATTTCCAACATTTGAAAGAATAAAATTTAAAATTCTCTCACTTACCTATTCTTCCTTACTATTGCTGAAATTCCTTCTCCAAATTGAATGAATGATTCAATTATTTTGTCAAATCATTTTTGTTATTTAACACTTTTGATTAAATAAAAAGAAGTACTCCATCAATTTTATTGTTGGTCTCCCACTTAAGATTAATTAATCAAATACTAGATTAATGTCCACCTAAATTAATCTTTACCGAACAAATATAATTACTTTAATTATAATAGATAAATAAATTGTCAACATTTAGGCCCTTCATTGTATTAAAATACAATGCTGTGATCTATATATATTATAATATTATCTAATAATATAATAATAATATATAATTTAATTATTGAAAACAATTTTGAATAATTACTTTTTTACCTTACTAATTTTTACTATCAAGGTTAAATGGTAAAAAGGTAAAATCAAATCATGGAACAAATTGTGCCACTTGTCAACATCTTATTGATTAATAACCTTTATTAATTAATTAAGTGATGTACTTAACAATTAAGTTTTGACAAATGTACATCTTGAGGGATCCCGAAACAATTATCTTATTTTGTTGAAATTTATCGAATCAAATTATTCAATCCAATCTGCTACCTTAGTGCGCAACGAGTACACTTCATATTGTGAGACTTTTTAGGTCCACACCTGATTTATCATATGGAGCTCCTCTATACGTCTATAAACGATATCCCACACACACGTTACGGATATTACAAATCAATGTGTTAAACCATGCAAGTTGAGGTTATTGCATATTCGTATAATCCTTCCATCAATTTATATCCTTGAAAAGCAGAGATATAGATTATCACCGTCAAATCTCTATTTGCCCAACCATGAACTTATCTCTAGATTTATATTTTATTAAACAATATCCACAAACACTTTTGTGATATTGTTTATTCCTTTGGAATATATTTTCTGAGGTTTATGCTTGTGCCCACAAGACTTTCTGAAATACAATCTCGAAGCATCAAGATATGCAACTCACTCATATAAGCTGATGGATCCTATATCTACGCACACCAGACTCCAGGAGCATCGGACCATACCCAGCGACACCCAACGGTCAGACCATAAAAGGTTTCTAACATGTGTGAAACCAAAGCATGGTAGATCACTCACAAGCCCACCGTGGCGCTTAGGTCAAAGGACCACAAATATTACTCAACTCGAAAGACCTTACATTGACAACTTTATAAGTTGTCTATTGGAGGTTCCTGTGAGTTTGTTCAATATCCAGTCCTTACTGAATACTTGCATCTCTATACGAGCTTCCCACTGAGCTCATGATTTGCTAAGTCTAACCATTTGGACCATCCAAATATAGACATACACTAATCTATATTAATGGGTTCCACCGATAAACCCGCATCGATGAAATTAGATCAGGAACATTGTGTTTGAGAATATACTTACATAATGACATTTCTTAAAATTATCTGCAACATTTTGCAGCTATGTCATTACTAATATATTCTCAGGTCATTGTCTAATTTCAAACAAGGCTCTAACTCCTTAGATTTCGCTAACTATGTGAACCTGCTAACTCTTAGCTTCACTAGCTCTTAGCATTACTAACTCTTAGTACTTCTAACTATTAGCGTTGCTAACTCTTAGCACTAATCTAAACTCCTTTAGATCAAATGTGAACTCCTTCAGATCATACAATGTTTGAAACATTACAAGTATCTTACCATTTAATAATAAATAATATTAACAATTTTATTAGAAATGACAATTGTATAAATACTATCATTATATATTTATACATAATGGGATGGCACATAAGCACAAATTTCAACAAGTGTCCACCTAGTTCTTATTTTCTCTTAGAGCTTCTGGTAATGCTTGATCTCAAAATAAAGAATTTTTAAGGATTTATATAGTAGTTAAAACGTGCATACAAACCCTGATCTTAGTTGGAATAAGAGTCCATGTGTTTAGGAGTCCAAAACCCCCTCAAACAAGTAAATAAAATGAGTCCAAAATGGACATTCCAAAACTGGGCGTCACAGCGCCAAGGGTCTGACGGGCGCTGTGATGCCGTAACACTTAATGCAATCCCGCGCTAGCACTGCGGCATTAGCCTTTCTATTTCTGGTGCCATTGCGCTACGGCCTGATGGTAGTCTTTCATTTTCGTCGCCTTTTCCTCGTTTCAAGTCCCATTTTGCTCTTCCCTTGTGCGTCCAATGCGTGCTTGACTTCAACATGACTCTCCCCTTAGTATTCATCTTACATTATTGGGTGTCGATTAAAACTAAGGTGTATGCATGTGGTATTTGTGTCTATTATACATATATACGCATCAAATACATACATATACACAGTGAAAGCTTAAAAGTAAATAATGAACACTATTTAAACACATATTAATCACATTAATACAAAGACTGAGAATTGTCACCTATGCAGCATTTGGATTAAAGAGCTGCTTGAGTCACCCTGAAGTGTTACCAATTAACAGTTCTAACAATCAACTGTGGTAGGCTTGACTGTCTAAAACAACAACTTTGAATCCAGTACTGGTTTAACACTTTCAACCATAAGCTATTTGTTTACCCTTGATCAACTCTTGATCAATAAAAAGTAGCTAGAATTGCTTTTATGGCTCGGCTTAATTTGAGAAGATGATGAATAGTGAAAGAAAATAATTTTCTCTCTCTATGGTTTCTCTCTTTATGACCGGCCAACACAAGCAATTTTCTTCTCCTTTGTTTTGCTTAATTTCTCATTTTTACAAAAATTAAGATTTAACTTAACCCTAGTTAAGTTAATTTATTATTTAACAATTAAATAATAAAAATTCTTAATTATTATAATATTTGATTAATTACCCAAACCCAAGTTAACAATTAACCCTTGTTAGGTTAGCAAAACTTGGCCATTAAGTAATGAATAAAATATAAATAAATAAACATCAACTTAACTTTAGTTAAGTTAATTATTATTTAATATTTTATTAAATAAAATATCTTGATTATTTAACAATTAAATAATTAAATATGTAAAATTACCCTTAAGCTCTTATTTGGTTACTAAGTAAATTCACAGTGGGTCCTACCATATTACTGTTGGAGTTAGTGCTTACATGTCATTCCATTATTGTATGAATATTAAATTATTTAATATTTATATAGTAAATATTTTGTATAATTGTTAATACAATATAAATACATAGTATAATGCTTGTTACGTTACACACATTATATGATCTGAAAGAATTCAGATCGGGTCTAAAAGAGTTTAGACCAATGCTAAGAATTAGCATAATTGAGAGTTATAAATGCTAACAGTTAGCACTACTAAGAGTTAGCAAGTTATAAGAGTTAGCTAGATCTAAAAGGTTAGATCCTTGTCTATAATGGGATAAAGACCTAAGGGTATAATAGTAATGACATAGTTACAAGAAGTTGTAATAGGTGCTAGGAGATGTCATTATGCAAGTATGTCCTCAAATACTATGTTCTTGATCTGTTTTACCGATACGAGTCTGTCGGTAGATCCATTTTATAAAGATCAGTGTATGTTATATCTATATGGTATAGACGATTGTTCTTAGCCGACCATGGGATTACTAGAAGCTCGTATGTGCATATGAGTATTCAGTCAGGACTGAATACTGAACAAACTCATGAGGACATCAATAGATATCCTATGAAGCCGTTGATAGTGAGTCCTCTCGAGTTGAGTAGTATATACGGTCCTTTGACTTGATTGCCATGGTGGGCTTGTAAGTGATCCACTATACTTTGGTTTCACGCATGTCACAGATCTTTTATGGTGTGACCACTGAGTATGGTCCGATACTTATAGAATTCAGTGTGTACAGATATGAAATCCGTCAGCTCTCATAGGGGAGTAATATATCCAGATGCTCCGATATTGTATTTTAGTAAATCTCGTAGCCACTAGTGTTAACCCGGGAAAGGTGTTTCCTAAAGGGTTGAACAATATAGTAAAGGTATTTGCATATATTGTTCTGAAAAATACAAATCTGGAGATAAGTTCATGGATGAGCATATGAGAATTTGATGGTGTAAATTTCTATCTTAGCACATCCAAGATATAGATGACGGAAGGATTATACGTATACGTTATGACCTCAGCTTGTATGGTATAACGCACTGATTTGTGATATCTATAATATGCGCGTGGGGCATTAATAATAGACTTATGAATAGTTTCATTTGACAAAATGGGCGTAGACCCAGGGAGTCTCGCAATATGAATGTACTCGTTGTGCACCAAGGCATCAATGGAAGTCTGTGAATTCAATTGAATTTTTCCTTGATTTCCCCAGGTGGTGCTCGGAAAAATGGTGAGAATATAAGATAGCAAAATAGTTTTATTTTCTTCTCTTTTAAATGTTGAAGCAAAATGGAAAAAAAAATTGTTGTTGTTACAAAATTGACTAATCGGCATCAATGGAAGGAAAATTAAGATGAAAAATGTTTCTTGAGTTTTGTTTCAAGTGTTGAAACATATCTCTTCTCTTACTTCTATTTTAGGCTATTCAACATAACAACCATAATGATTTGTTTAAATGTTAAGAGTTGAACATGGTTAAACAAATTATTTTGGGATTAAGACTTAATCCCATGGTTTAAGAGTTAAGTCAGTGCTAAAAAATAAATATTGTTATTCTAACGACCCAAACCTACTACGTTGGGTGCTAGAATTACCAGCGAGTCCACTCGAGCTGTACTCCACAATAAACTCGTTCCAGAGGCTTGACAAGTGATATCTCTCAATTTTATATTAATATGATTAACATAGTTTAATTTTATTCATTAGTGTAATTGAATAAAATTTATTGTGTTCATTTTTTAAAAAATTATATTTCTAACTTGCGTTGTGAATATTGATGTATGAGATACTTAAATGATGTATATATATATATATATATATATAAATTTTAAAATAGATATGTGTACCACATGCACACACCCAATAGGTTTAGGTTGTGAACTAAGATAAATTGGCACCCCAACAAAATGGTATCATAGCTTTTTATGGTGTCAATTGGGTGTATTTGAGAGTGAATTGGTATTTAAAAGTGTTATGGGGCTCGGTTGGAGTGTTTCAAGTATTAAAATACATCAACAAAACTAACAAGCTGCAGGGTATCACAATGCCAGATGATGGGCCTCGGCGCCGTAACGCTGAGAACTCTACACCCTGGCGCTGGGGCATTGCCCCAACGCTATAGTGCTAGTAGCCCTGCGCCGCGGCGCTGACACTATTCACTCAAACATTAATTTTGGAACAGTACTTCTGCAATAATCTGGAAAAGTATTTTGAATAGTATTTCTATAGTACTTTTGTACATTAATTTTGAACAGTGTTTCAAAAATTAAATATGCATGTAGAGGTTTATAAAATGCAGTGATAAGAGTTATTAGTCTGTATTACAAATCAAGGTTTATAAGATGCAATGATAAGAGTTATCAGCCTGTATTATAAATCAGAATTATTTTTCTTTACTGGTAACCACAATAGGAGCCCTATTGGTGGGGTTAGTTGTGTTTGTACAAAAATAAATAACTGATTGAGAATCACCACCTTATGAAATAAGACTCAGTTTCAAAATTCTTTTTTAATCAGATTGAATTATATTTCATTATGAGATAATGTTATACATGATCCACCTTGTCAATACGATGTTAGATAAGTCACATCGGTCTTTTGTCAAGATCGCTACAGTGTGAGAGACTTGGTCGGTTAGACTTAGACTATGCCGGTTAAACATGATATGAAACAAATATATGCGAAAGTATTTTCCTAAATTGCTATAGTGTGTGAGTAATATCGATAGCATATATTTGATTATTGACAAGTTAATCTTGAATATACTTACCCTAGATTGATATAGTATGCGGATAAAGTGTATTCAGGATCAGGAGTAAGAGTTGCATAAGATGCAATTGATAAGTGTTGTCTACCTATTTAGTTTACAAAGGCCTAGATTACTACAGTGTACGGCTAGAGTAAAATGTCAATGGAATCTATTTCTCGTTGTATAGTTTAAAGAGTTTAAACTGTCATTGTCCTGTTTGAAAGATTATCGAAATTATGTAAAGCAGTGGGAATGCGCTTTTAGATTAAAAAATATATATATTGTATAACCATAATCTAAAGCGTTATAACTAATGATGAGAAATGTTCTGCTACACATCTCATATTTTTATCTTATAGAGATAAGATGCTCGTCTTTTAGAGATAAGATACTTGTCTTATATAGATAAGATAAGTATGAGCGATCCGTTAGTACACTTGATCAATGCACATTAACTATAGGCTACCGAAAAATATTAAGGACTTGCTTATGAATTTAAAAATAGTTCTAGATTCTGAATTATTTGGATATATTTGATATATCTAATTCATAGTTAGAGAATAGCCACAATGGAAAGTGTTTCCACTATGATAAGTTTGGATAATAAATGTTATTGTTCAAGATACCTTAACTAAGAACAGATAGATCCCTTAGATAACTGTTTATAGAATATAGACGTTAGCATATGATACTGTCAGTACAAGGGTATGAGATACCGCCTGCCCTACTCATGTCTACAAGTTGTTGTATAATTTGATAAATACTATATAGTTAAGAAAGGAAAAGTATGTCTTCGAGAAATAGAGATTTCCTACATATAGTAGCTGTTAAGACTTTTTAGGCCACTTTCTCATTCTGGCGATAACATTATATTGTATAATTGATATTACGTGCCAAACATTATTAGGCGAATCATATCACTCCCTGTAGTTGACAGAGAGGGTAATTATAAAATTATTGAGAATAGTTCCTTATATTTATATGATAAAGATAATGTTTTACTTACTGAGTGTCAGATAATGAATTGCCAATATATCTCAGATATAATAAAAAAAATATCTAGGTGAATAGAACGTGTAATAGGTCAGGAACTTTAAATAATAATAAAGAATGGCACATAAGACTAGGTCATGTTATCGTAAGATGATTATCCTGTCTAGTTAAGCATGGTCAGGTATTTGATTTGACTATAAAACCATGACTAGTTTATGAATTCTAAATTTAAGAAAAGATGACCCAATCCTAGTGTAAGTGTTGAACACTGGGCTACTGATTTATTGGAGTTGGTACATATGATGTATTTAGTCTAATAAATCATACTGCTATAGGTCAATTTCAATACTTTATAGTCTGGATAATGATTTGTCATTATATAAACATATATTTCTGAGAAAAACAGGTTAAAAACTTTTGAAGTGTTCAAAGGCTTTTGACTAAGAAGCAAAAAAATAAACATTTATGTATGCCTTCGAATAGATCGAGGCTATTTATACATAAACAGTATATTCATAGAATATTTAAGGCACAATATAATTCTCCCTCAGCATGGTCTTTCAGATATTCCTCAATACAAAAGTGTTTAAGGAATAGAGGAATCAAACTTCATTTGATACGATCTGATTGATGTTGAGTTTTACTGATCTTCTAATATTTATGGGATTATGCTCTAATAATCTGCTATCACTTATTGAACGTAGTTTCACCAAAATCAGTTCCTTCTACTCTGTATGCGATATAGATTAAGGGAGTCGAGTCTTAAGTAGTTAAGACCTGGGGGTTGTTTTGTTCACATAAGGGTTATGCAGTAGAATATACTTATGCCCAATAGGTATAAGTATCGGTTCATAGGACACCATTTTTATGATCTAGAGTAACAAAACATATTCTTACTCATAATACTACCTCCCACAAGAAAAAGTTTCTCTTAAATCGCGGGGATTATAGAATGATTATACTTGTTAAAGTCAATCAGAAAGTATATGAACTAACGATGAAATCTTAAGTTCAAGTGAGTGATATACCTTGAACTCACTCTCTTTTTAGGTCGAATATGATATCAAAGCCACCATTTAGGTATGATTGATGCCCGAAGATACCTTTGGTGTTTTCTTAATTGAAGAAAATGATCATTTGACTTATAGAAAGACGATATTTGACATTGTTTTAGAAAAATGGCAAGAAGCCATAGAATCTGAAATTGACTCTATACATACAGTCAAGTCTGAGACTTGGTTATGCTTCATGTAGAAATTTTTCCTAGTTATTGTAAAGAGTTTACGTAGCAAAAGCATGGGCACTTGAGGGAGAGACCTTCAAGACCTGACTGGTGAGAAAATGTTATACTTTAAAATGTCATTTTCTGTACTTAACCAATTTTTCAAAGCTAGTATCTTCGTTTAAATGACGAAATTAAAAAGTTTGGTTTCATCAGTAATGAAGAGAAAGCTGTGTATTCAAAAAGAGCGATGAAAGTAAGATTATCTATCTAATGCTCTATGTGAAAAACATACTTGATGTTGAAAATGACGTTGGTATATTAAAAGTCAATCAGATAAGTGTTATCTGAGTAAAAACCTTTTTAAAAAAGATTTAGGAAAGACCTTCTATTAGACTTTATAGAGTTAAAGTTAGGAGGCAGATAGGACTCTCTATATCTTCGTACATAGACTAAGTCCTGGGATGGTACAACTTAATTAACTGTGAGACGGTAAATGTACCTTTCAAATATGGCATTCATCTTTCTAAGAGGAAGTATCTCCGCTCTTCTAGGAT
The DNA here is from genome assembly GCA_946807835.1 of Ailanthus altissimus. Classification (NCBI taxonomy): domain Eukaryota; kingdom Viridiplantae; phylum Streptophyta; class Magnoliopsida; order Sapindales; family Simaroubaceae; genus Ailanthus; species Ailanthus altissimus. The sequence continues at coordinate 3,418,967 of OX327709.1, forward strand.
ATATATAATAGAGAGATTATACAAATATGTTATAACCTCAACTTGTATGGTCTAACACGCCATTTTATAATATTCGTAACATGTGTTTAGGATATTGTTCACGGACGCATGGACAAGTTTCATATGATAAACCGGACATGAATTTAAAGAGTCTCACTGTAGTAACCAGTATCTATAACCGGTAAGAATATGTATATTTATATATATAAATATACGTATTTTATTTGTATGTGGGTGATCCTTAATTTATATATTGTTATTAGTAGTGTTTTTATAGGTTAAGGATATACTATTAGTATTGGGTTTATTTGCAAAACTTTAGAATTATTTTAGGGACCAGATTGTTATACTTTGAAAGTTTTGGGGGTGAATTCGTAAATACCAAAAATTAACCACTTAGTATAAAAATACACTTTTAAAAACCCTAATTCTCTCATTTTGGTCGAGCTACCCATTTTTAGAGAGAGAAGAGAGAAATAAAGGAGAGAGAAAGAGAAGAAGAAGAAGAAAAAGAAGAAGAAAATGAGAATTTTGGATCTTTAGAGGTATATCACAACTAATTATCAATTTATTGGTGTTAATTAAGTTAATTTCTTTAAGTTTTGATTTCTGGAAATATGTATAATTAAGGATTTGATGTGTATTTCGTTTGATGTTGTGAGAATTGATGATGATCTATAAGATAGTTTGATAAATCATGATGAATTATAGAATTTCTGCTGGATAACCTCTTGATCTAGGAATTTTATAAATTGTTGTGATTCGATTCTGGTTTTGAATTTTGAGTATATGAAATTAGACATGTTTAGGATCATCTGAGACTTTGAATCGACTGAAAATCTCAGAAATTGAATTTGTAGTGAATTTACCAAAATGACCCTGGAATTCTAGAAATTTCCTGTGTAAATAGTATGATACAGTGGAAAATAATTTTTGACCTGCTGAATGATCTTTAAAAATTATGAATTTGTGGAATATGATAATTTTATATGTCTAATATGATATACTCGGAATTGAGAATTTGGATCAATGTGGTTGAAGTGTTATGAATTTCTAAAGTGTATCAGCTCATTGTAGTATTTGATTAACAGATTTTTAAAGTTATGAAATAAAATAGTTTTAAAATACTTTTGGCAGTTATTTGGAAGCCAAATATTTATCATGGACTGATCAAGAGTAATTACGTGGTAGTTTTATAATTTTTGAGTTAGTATATGATTTTATAAAATTGGGAGATTGAATACTGTTCAGTAAGTATCTTGATCCTGTCAGGTTTGTAGTTTGGATTCGATGGTGTGTATGGAATGGATTGTGTAGGAATTTTGATATAATATTCATATATAAGAAGTATATATGAGTCAAGAATGATATATTTTGATTTCGGAGTAATTGGACATCATTTGATATATTAGAAATTTTTGTTAAGTGTAAGTGGTCAGAATGACAGGTTTTGAGAAACCAAATATTTAGACCAATTTGATGTGATAAATGCATTGTGTATAATTTTGTAAGCTATTTAAAGTATTTTGTGTGAATTGTGAGGCTTATGAAAGGATTAATCTCCATTGATAGGTTAAGGAGATTTAAGCCTTGTAGCTGAAAGTGTTAAGAGGTAAGTATACTAGACTTACTACTGGAATCACAATAAACATAATAATTGTTTTGTATGATTTTGTAAATGGGGTTAAGAATATGTTTATGATATGTCAAAGTATATTTTGATATGAAATGTGAATATATGTTTATGAATGTGAGCATTGACATTGAGCATGGACATACATGTGTTTTTGAAAGTGAGCTTTCCAAAATAAGATGCGTTTAACAAAGAAAGCTTTTGAAGTGTAATATGTCCATGAGAAATATTTTGTGATTTGAGGGTACTTGAACTCACTGTTAACTTAGTAGGCATTTTATGTGATTTGTGGAGCCTTTATGTGTGGCCTTTCCTTCGGGATTGGTATATGTTATGTGTTCCGTATGTAGGGAGGATCCTATTGGTACCTAAAGGAAGAGTGAGTCATCACATTCGTGTGGTGGCGTATTGGTACATGTGAGAGGACTCACCGATGATCAGGGTGAGGGTTTGGCTTTTACCTTCGGGCATAAGCGTTATATATGTGTGATTTAAAGACCTCACTTGTACTATTCCTCTCATACGGTATGTCACCTACGAGTGACATTTGGCTCATTATGTGATATGTGATATGTAAGTCCTACTAAGTAGTAGTCGAGTAATGGTATTCCTATTATGTGTTTTGAAAGAATGTGTAAGCGCTTACATGATATGTGATTTGATAAGATTATGATTTTGATTGATCACAGCATATCATACATATGCATTGTGTACATATATGTATTTGTATTTAATATATGAAAAATTAGTATGCTTACTGAGTTTTATACTCATTATAGTTTATGGTGATTTCAGGTAAATAAGGTACATGTGTGCTTAGCGGATTTGGCAAGGCTTCTGCTGTTCCTTGGGTTCCCTAAGTTGCTAGGTTATTGTGTGTTTCATTTGGGGACACGTGGGACAGGATATTTGGTTTGTCCCTATTGAATAAATACTTATGTATTATTTCATTGTGTGTGGATTGGATTTGGTTTAAGTTTTATAAAGTGTGGTTATTGGATGATTTTAAGTAAGAATTTGCAATGGATATATTCTGGGCTCCCGGTAACAAAGTTGCTACTGGTGACGTAGTAGAGTGTTAATCTCTGAGAAAACTCTGCGTATCTCCGGTTTAATAATTGTCCCAGTCATAATTCAATTGCTATAATTCTGAAAGAAATTGAAATGAATGTTTAAATATTGTCAAGAGAAGTTTATATTTATATGTTAGGTTATGGTTGATTTTAGTGTTGAACTTACTGGCAACTTGCTAAGGATTTCTGTGTTGAATGAAAGTTGAAAATTTTGTGTAATATTATTTATGAGTGCACATGCAGTGAATGAATGTAAGTGATGTCGTGTGTCGGATCTTTTGGGTCTGGGGCGTGACACTCACAATATAAAGTGTACTTGTTATGCATCGAGACAGTGTATTGAATTCAACAGTTTGGTCCAAGAAATTCTAGCAAACCGAAATTATTTTTTAGGTTCTCAAGTTATGTACTTGTCTAAACTTAAATGTTAAGTATATCTCTTAATTATTTGACAAGATTTGTTAACTAATAAGATGTTGACAAATGACATAATATTCTCAATGAAATTTTTTTTTACCGTGAATTCTCCCTTTAACCTTGCTAGTAATTACTAATATAATAATAGTAATTATTTAAAAATAGTTTTTGAATAATTAATAAACTAATAAATATTAAATAAACAATACCTTTTTAATTGTTATTATTTTAATGTAAGTGTAGTAAGCACTTGTTTTATATAATAAGTGTTATTTGCCATTATAACAAATGCTTTCATTTTTTTTTTATTAAGAAGTAGCCTTGTTAAGTCTTCAACATTCGGTGGAGTGCATTCATCAAATACATAATGGTGTATTATTTTGATTAATAAGGTCGCCACCAAAACTTATTGGTCACTTAATGATATTTTAATGGAGCACTTACATCTGATATGATTTTGGATAAAGCCAAAATTAAAGAGTTTAATTTAAAAATAATATTTTTTTCATTCATTGCATGTGTGTAATACAACAAAGGTGGGAGAAAGGGGTTGAGAGAGTTTTAGGCAAAGTGTATTTGCTTTTCTAAGGGTTCTCTTCAAAGCGTTGCAAGAAGAACTAATGAAAAATACACAATAAAATTTATCTCATCTCTTATAAGAAATAAATGCATAAAATCCAAAGTGTTTTAAGAGTTAAAACATCAATTACTGAAAATTTGTAGCTGCTATTCTAACTTTATAATCCCACCAATTTCGTTGTGAATTAGAATTGTACAACAGGACACTTCAATATGAGCTCAAGACTTAAAGATTGGAGTTCTTGAAGATTAAAATGCTACCTTCAATCTGAGTAGGTTTACTTACTTGCTATTAAGTTTAATTAACTTATGACTATATATAAGATATATATGTATGATTATGCAATATTGAGTGTATATTGTATGTGATATTTTTACTGCGTGTATAAAATTTTAAAATTATATGTACACTCTACACATCACACATCCATTCAACAAGATGTGCAGGGATATAGATTGACACTGTCAAATCCTTATAAGCTCATTCATGAATTTATCTCCATATTCGTATCTTGATGAACAATATACGCAAACACTATTGCTATATTATTCAACCTTGTGAGAAACTCATTTTCTAGATTTATTGCTTATGGCCATAAGACTTTTTGATATACAATCTCGAAGCATTGGATACATAACTCCCTATGTGAGCTGACGGATCCTATATTTATGCACATCGGACTCCATGAGTATTGGACCATACCCAAAGACACGTAACAGTCAAAACATAAAAAGTCTCTGACATTCGTGGAACCTAAATATGTCAAGCCCACCATGGCACTTAGGTCAAAGGACCACGAATACTATTCAACTCGAGAAGACCTTCTATTGACGGCTTACATAGGATATCTATTGGGGTCCTCATGAGTATGTTCAGTATCCAGTCCTGACTGGATACCTGTATGCCTATACGAGTTTTAAACTCATGGTCAGTTAAGAACAACCATTTATACCATGCAGATATATATATATATATATACAATGATCTATACGAGAAGGGATTCACTGATAGACCTGCATCAGTAAAAATAGATAGAGAAAATTGTATTTGAGAACATACTTGCATAATGATATTTTCTATATATATATACAATGATCTATAAGAGAAGGGATTCACCGATAGACCTGTATCAGTAAAAATAGATAGAAAAAATTGTATTTGAGAACATACTTGCATAATGACATTTTCTAACACTTTATTTTAATTTTGCAACTATGTCATTACTAGTATACCATCAGGTCTTTGTCCCGTTATAGACAAGGTTCCAACTCTTTGAATTTCACTGATTCTTATAATCTGCTAACTCTTAACAGTCATAATTCTTAGTGTTGTTAACTCTTATCTATAGTCTAAACTCATTTATATCAGATTTGAATTCATTCAGATCATACAATGTCTGTAACATTATAAGTATTGTACCATATAATTAACGTAATTATAGATTTAATAAAATATACATTGTATAAATATCAAATATTCATATAAATGTGGATGACATGTAAGCACAAATCCTAACACGCATCTTAGGTAGATATTAACTTTGTTTTTCCTATATAAATAAAGATATATAAGATCATTCATATTACATTATTCGTCCATATTGAAAATTGGTGATTCAACAATTTTGTATGGGTAAGAATTGAGATGAATACCAAGAGGAGAGTCTTTATGAAATCAAGTACGCATTTGGTGTACAAGAGAGGAGCAAAACGGAAGAAAAAAGGACGGGGGGCTGTTCACGGCGCGGCACTGTTCACGGCGAGCACTGTTGTCCCAGCGACGAGTACTGTTCACACAAGTACTGTTCATAAGTTACTATTCACGTGTGGGTGCTGTTCACGCGGCAACTTTAGGATTTTTCCTGTTTTGGCTCAATTAACTTCTTTAAGTAGAATTAGGAGTCATACGAGTAAGGACTTTTATTCCAACTAGGTTTAGAGTTTCTAAGGGTGTTTTATTCATTATATAAACTCTTTTAAATACAAGGTTCAGATTAAGCATTTAAGGTTTTAAGATATAACCATAAGAGAGAATAGATGAGTTAGGTAGGCACTAAGTGCGTGGTGCACTAGAGTGTAACCTTTGGGGAGTGCATTTTCTTTAGGTTCTTTGAGTGAATAAAATAGAAACATCATAGATCCTTTTGGCTTATATGCTCGGGCTATTCTTGTGTTCCTTGTAAAAATCTCTTATGAGAAAATACTAAGAGGTCTTAGGAGTCATAGTGATCGATGGTAGATACTTAGAGGTCTTTATGAGAGATACTAAGGGGTTTTGTGAGATCATTGATGATGTAAGAAGTTACTTAGTGATCTATTTCAATAATAAGAAGCTGGATCATGGATCCTCCGTGGACGTAGGTAATTTTGGGCCAAATCACGTATATCTTGTGTCTTGTTGATTAGTTTATTTTCTTTATCTTTATTGGTGCGTTAATTTTATGTATTCTTACTTATAATGTGAGTTATGATTTTCCGCTGAACATAGAATAAAAGGGGTATTAAAGTTGTGGCTTAATTAATGCGATAGAGGTGTCAAATTGAAGTGCATAGCTTGATATCCGCAACAGTCCAGTACTTGGAGGGTTGTCCTTATGATGAAAATTGATACATTCAAATATCAAATATACTTAAAAACTTAAATTTAGATTTTTCTAAAATGAAAAGCAAATTAAAATGTCTCTTTTAGCATTATTTATTTTTCTACAAATTTATCCATTTTCTTTTTCAAGCGTGTATAAATTCGATATTGTATTAGATGTGATATCGTATTAGACGTGATGCTCTCATGAATACATATATAACACGATAAAATAACAGTAGTATCCTCTCCCCTTGTCTTGAAACCAAACTAATATCAATTTCGTATTTGAATTGATGTAATATTTAATGTGTCATATATGCATTGTACCCGTACCCATGTTGGTATTGTGATGGCTTTGAGTACAATATATGCATATCACACAATTTAGGGTTTGTCCTTATCACTTAGCTCGATCAAGCCAAATATGGCAACTGCTCTGTAGGTTCTTCGAACCTTTCATGAAGAAATGACTTCAATAGCAATGTGCATTTTCTGATGGGTTATTTGTCTTTTTTTTTTTTAAGGCTTAAAAAGAGTATATATACGTAAAGAAAGCTACAATTCCAGCCATCTACTTATTCTTCAACTGGACATTACTGAAGGGAACCTTATTAGATTATTAGAAATAAACATTAGGGCTTATATATAAGAGGTATAATATTTTTATGAGTAGGGAGATCTTTCAATGTGGAATGTAAAAGTTTTAATATATTTATATAAAACTTGCAAAATTGTTGTTATTTTAAAATGTAAAAATTTTACATTTTTGTAATTATGTATATGTAGTATTATTGTTACTTACAAATTTAACACAAAGCAAAATTAATACTAAATGTCATTCTAGCGTATGTCTCAAATTCAAGAAATAAACAATCAAAAAAGTGTAAGATAATTTTCAATTGAGAAATATGCTGAAATATTATTGATAGTTGGATGATAGAAAACTAAACATAATAAGTCTATTTATAACTAATAAATTTAATACTAAACTTACTAAGAAAATTAAAAAAAAAAGAATAATCCAATCCAATTTAGGACAGAATTTCTATCTAAAAAATAAGCATAAAATCTAAATAACATATGAATTCTTAACTTGACTTTTCTAACTTGATATTTCTAATTTAACTCGAATTTCTTACATCAAATTAATAACAAATCGTATATTAAAATTCCGTTCTTATGGATTCATGCAATATCTCGTATATTTTTTTAAAAATTATCATGGAATTTAATAAACAATAAAATGCTGTTAAATTTATGGTTTCACATATTAAAAATTGATTATAATAACATATCTCATCTTGTGTTCAAATTAACATTTTTTTCTCCTTATATAAATAAGTGAACAAGATAAACAACTCTATAGTAATCATACATACATATATATTTATATATATATATATATATATATATATATATTCAAGTTAATGGATTTCTTCATGTATATATCTCTTTAGATGCCTTTCTCAATGCAGTTATGAATCAGCCTAATATAGTATAGCTTTATAATAGATTTTCGCCTTCATATATACAAGGTTGAAAGCGCACTACACTTAACCTAACTTACACCATCTTTTTCGTTACATTTAAACCTTTTTTTTTAACTTTCCAAAAACTCCATCACACGTCCCTCGTCTTTCATTTTCAATCCTTTCATAAAAGAAAGTAAAGAAGAAAAATTACAACGATTTTTTTTTTTTTAAAAAAAGGTTGACTCTAGCCCTACCATTTGCATCCTCAAACGTCGACTTCAAACTTTGGACCATTTTGGTTGCATTTTAATAACTTTATACAATGAAAATGCAAACAGATAAAGAGAGAAAGAGGATGGACATGTGGATTTTAGGTAGCTTAGCTTTCTAGGGTTTTGCTTTTACCTTTTTTCTACGTTGCTATATGTTTGTGTTTTGATTTCTTTGTCGAAATTAATAAATGGCACATCACATCGTACATAGCTTGGAATTGCAAACACCATGCAGATAAATGGGTTGTACGTGTATTTTGTTTTTGTGTTCTGACAAGTCAATTGAGTCTTTCAATTTCAACTTTGTCAATTCCATGGTTTAAAAAAAATATATATACAGAAGGGAAATTGGTAATTTCATCTCTCTTTCTTTCTCATACCCTCAGCATTTTTTCATTAGTTGAAAATTTTCAATTACCTCCTATAAAATTTTATAATTATTATTTATTTTTCTATTTTTCTTTTAATATTTCATAACTCTTAGGAGAGAATGACGAGTTACATTGAAAAAAAAGTGGTTATTAACAGGAGAATAATAAGATAGTAAAATAAAAGAGTAATTTTACACTTTTTATATGATATTTTAAATTTTTTTATCTTAAATTAATGTGTTAAGTAACTATAAAATGGTGAAAAAATACAAATTTTAAAATTATTTATTACACTATTTCACTATTCAATAATTACATAACATATCATTTGAAATAAAAAATTTTGAAATACCATTTAAAAAGTATAGCATATTCAATATAAAAAAAATATCAAATTAAAGAATGTTGTGTAGCTCACAAGAAACTTTTATTAAAATTAGGGTGATATAAAATATATCAAATATATCAAACCAATATGAACACAATATAAATTTGAGTGAATGTTTAAAAATGATCCGATCACAATCAAAATAATGAAAATGTAAACAAATCTTCCGTAATACAGACCACTAAATCTCTAAGCATTATATTTCAAACTTGTGATCATAAGTCTTTAAGCATTATACTTTAAACTTGTGATCATTGATGATCAAACGATTGGTAAACTATTAGAAAACTCATATACAAGTAATTAAGAATGTAAAATTTTAAAATATTTAAAGAAGAAATAAAAAGTAAGAATCAACATACAAGATAAGAATTTACGTAGTTCGACAATTATTTACATTTACGGTGGATCAAGATCCTCGCTTATTTTATTAATCAATGATCACAAAGATCTCTCTAGAAAATTATAAAGAATATACACTTTTTTTATCTCTTGTGATTGTGTTTCTTATGCCAAAATAAGGGCATTTATATTGCTATTAGATATCCTAAGTAACCTTACTTCGAATTATACTTAGAGAGCAATTCGAGTCCTAAAACACAAAGAATTTAGAGATGGGGTAGATATCTATCATCAGCGTCACAACGCCATTTAGCTGCCTCATGGCACCAATAATTCTAGGTAAGAGCACTTCGACTCTATTCTCTTACGGTTGCAGCAGTACCGCAACTCCTATAGCATCGTGGCACCATTTTTTGGCATCTACATACTGACTTTATATCCTGTGGCCTCAAATTTTCACACCCTAACCCTTTAGGTACTGCCTTGGTTTATGTTCCGACACTTTATGCAACTTTGTACCTCTATCATGTGTCTTCTCCTTATTGGTTCTAACTTAACACGTAATTTAATCACCCATCTTCATAATCCTCTCTTCGATTCAAAATCTCTAAGAAATTTTTCTTGAATCTATTATCTCTATATTACTTGTTTGACTACACAATAGTAATTTCAGTTAAATCCTTACATAGACAGAACTTAACTGAGAGCAATGGCTTAGTTAACATATTTGTAAGATTTTTTGATATCGATATCTTGATTAGACTAACCTCACCACTCTGTACAATATCTCTAATAAAGTGTAACCTTGCATCATGTGTTTATAGCCTTCACCATTTACACCCTAAAATGTTAATTTCAAACTTTGGACCATTTTAGTTGGATTTAAATTACTTTATAAATAATAAATGAAAATGAAACAGATAAAGAGAAAAAGAGGATGGACTTAGTGGATTTTAGCTAGCTTAACTAAGCTAGGATTTTGTTTCTACCATTTTTCTACGTTGCTATATATTTGTGTTTAATTTCTTTGTCGAAATTAATAAATGGTACATCATATCGTATATAGCTTGCAATTGTAAACACCATACAGATAAATCGGTTGTACCCGTGTCTCATAAATAAACTTACAGTAATGTGTTTTGATCTCTCATAAAACACTTGATGTTTATTTCTATGTATGACATTTTAGCTATCACAATACACACAAATTTTTAACATGTTTAATAAATAGACTAACTTCACTACTCTGTACAATATCTGTAATGAAATGTAACCTTATATCAATATATTTTGATTTCTCATGAAATACTTGATGTTTGTTCAGATGTATGGTATTTTGGCTATCACAATAGACACAAGATTTCACTTTCTCAATTATTAAAAACTCTAAACATATCCCCTTCAAACATATGGTCTCTTTAATAGCTTATCTAACAACTGTGTATTTTGCCTCTGTAGTTGATAGTGTCATCACATGCTGTAAAACTAATTTTCAGCACAAATTACATCCAAACACTATGAATATAAACTCTTTTATACATTAAACTATGCTTTGACTTTTCTTTCAAGTACCTCAATATCCATTTAACATGAAACTAATGCTCTTTGCCTAAATCAACCATATATCTACTCACCACACTCACTACTTGAGCAATATTAGGCCTTGTGCATACCATTGTATACATGATGCATCCCACAACACTAACATATGGTACTTTAAACATCTCTAATTTCTTATCTTCTATTTTAGGTGATTGTGCTACTGATAACTTAAAATGTATAACCAATAGAGTCAAAACAGCCCTTGCATCAGATATTCTGAATCTTTCAAGAACATTAAATATATACCTCTACTGAGATAATATAACATCAAACTTATCTTTAATGATATCTATACCCAATATCGTCTTAACTGAACATAAGTCTTTCATTTTAAATTCATGACCATTTAACTATTTTTTCAACTTCTATATCTCGTATTTATCTTGAATGCTATCAACATATCATCCAGATAAAGAAGCAAATGTATTTGCAAATATTTTTTAATGCCTTGAAGTACACACACCTATCATACTTACTTCTAGTAAAGTCACAATAAAGCATAAAATCATTAAATCTCCTATACTACTCGCTAAGAGATTGTTTCAACCCATATATAATGGCTTCCCTAACAAGAAAGTATAATCTTCTTTTCTAGGTTCTTCAAAATCTTGTAGTTGTAACATGTATATCTTTTCTTCAAGATCACTATGAAGAAATACAGTTTTAACATCTATTTGCTCTAAATATAAATTTAAATTCACATACATGACCAGTATGATCCTTATTAATGAGTGCTTGACTACAGGAGAAAAAATCTCATGGAAATCAACCCCTATTGTTGAGTGAAGTCTTATGTAACTAACCTAAACTTAAATCTTGTAAGCTCAACACTTGGGATCCCCTCATTGACTTTCTAAACCCATTTATACCTAAATAGTTTCTTACTCAAGTCTAACCACCAAATCTTATGTTTGATTTTTTCTAAAAGAGCTGAACTCATCTTCCATAGTAAGCTATCACTGAGCATTATTTATACTTCTCATAGCCTCTTTATATGTCTTAAGCTTATTATATTCAATATTATAAGTTGCATTAAAAGTATGAACTATCAAATCTGCATGTATACACTTGATTGGTGGCTTAATTATTCTCTTTAGTCTATCTCTAACTAATTAGTACTCTTCAAGTTATGACTCTGAAGTTCTAGTTTGTTTTTGTGTGGTCTTCAAGGTACTTTTAGGTTTTTAAAGTCCATCTCCCGATGCTTTCTCTTTAAAGTATTGACTCGAGTGCATATCAGGTCTCAACTCATGTTCCACTTCAACTTTTACAGCTTCTAATGCTGAAACTATTGTTGGCACAAGCTTTAACTTTTTCATTTATGTCTTCTGATTGATCTCCAACAATGTTGACTCATTGAACGTCATGTCTCTACTAATGATACTCTTTAATGGTTTCTACTCAATACACCAAAATTTGTATATTTTAACTTCTTCTGAATGTCCAACAAATACTTCTTTCAAGACTCTAGGTTTCAATTTTTCTTGTTTGATATGTACAAATGCAGGGCATCCAAATACCCTTAGGTGATCATACTTTGGAATGCTACCTGATTATTTTTGTTCTAGTGTCATAAAGCTAACTGCTGATAAAGAACTTTTGTTGATCAAGTAGATTATTGTGACAATTATCTCACCCTAAAATGCTTTAGACAAATTAGCATTAGTTAGAATACATCTTACTCTCTCAAATAAGGTTATGAGTAAGATTATGTTCATCCTTTTTGCAAGACCATTTTGCTATGGTGTTAATCTCACTATTTTATGCCTTATAATACCTTGTTTGGTATAAAAATATCAAACTAAATATTACAAAACTCAAGACCATTATATGTCCTAAGGCTCTTTAACTCTCTTACTAGTTTGATTCTCAACAAGTACTTTTTATGCTTTGAACATCTCAAACACTTGTTCTTTACTCTTTAACACATACACTCGCAACTTCCTTAAATAGTCATCAATGAGTGTCAAAAATTACATAGCTCCATCATAAGTAGCACTCTGTATAGGTCCCCAAAGATTTGAATGTATATAATTTATAGTAGCTTTAGTTTTGTGTTACTTAGTATCAAACTTATCTCTATGAGCTTTTCCAAGTACACAATTCTCACAAAACCTCAATGGCTGAATCTCTTCCTTACCAAAAACACTCTTATTATATAATTCTTTGAGACCTTTCTCACTCAGGTGAGCTAACCTTATATACCATAACTTGATCTGTATATTTTCAACATTAGCACCAATAGATGTAGAACCAATAATAGCCTTTTTAAGTAACACATATAACCCATTCTAAAAAAAGGTAACATATATAATGCATTGCATTACTTACTCTTCATTATTACCATCGAACCCTTAATCACTTTGAGTATCCGATTTTTAGCTTTGAATAAATAACTTACTTAATCTAGCATTCCTAAAGAAATTAAACTCCTTTTAAGATCAAGATATGTCTAACATTCAGTAGCTCTCTAACCTTACCATCATGTAATCTCAACGTGATACTACCAATCCCAATGACTTAACAGCCTTGTCATTATCCATTTATACTTTTTTATCATTAATGGATTGATAATTAATAAACAATAATTTATCTGGACACATATAGTAAGTGCAAGTAGAATCAAGTATCCATTCACCATCATTTTTTTCCATTAGAAGCTACCAAGGTTTCTGTACTGTCGTATTATTCATTATAGGCTACTGCAACATCACATTCTTTCATCTTGGCCTTCATCTTGGCTTTCTTTTTTGGATAATTATTTATGAAGTGCTCTTCTTTCTTGTAGTAATAGCATTTCTTAGACTTGTCCTTTGATTTTGATCTTGAATTCCTCTTTTATTTGCCTTCTTTATTCTCAAACCTTCCTCTTATAATCAATTCATCAACTAATTAGTCTCTAATTTTCTCCCCAGTTCCTTTAAGCTTAGTGAGGCTTTGACATAAGTCATTATTAATGACTCCCTACCATGGAGGAGAGTATCAATAAAGTACTCATAACTTGATGGCAGAAAACTCAACAAGATTATAACTTTATCTTCAACGTTTATCTTGACTTCAATCATCTAGAATGATGATAATCTTATTGAAGGAATTGATGTGATCTTTGATTAGAGTACCTTCAGCCATGTAAACTGCTACAACTTATTCTTAATATGCAAACGATTCTTTAAAGACTTTGTCATATACAAATCATCAAGCTTTTTACAAAGGCTAATTGTTGTCTTCTATCCAACAATTTCTCTCAAAATCTCATCACTCAATAATAGAATTATTGTGCTAAGGCCTTTTTTTTAATAAATGGATTCATAATCTGAATGGGATCTTGATGTCTCAAGCTTTTTCTCCTTATTGTTTGTGACTGAAGTCTCCTTAAGGGCAGAGTCAAGTCCTTAACTTACTAATTATGTCATCACCTTGACCTTGTAGAGATTGAAGTCATTTTGCCTATTAAACTTCTCAACTTTATACTTGTGGACCGTTATAATCTTAACTTTAATACTAGTTTACTAGGATTTTCATACACAAGTAAAAAAGAATACAAAATTTTAAAAAATCTAAAGAAAAAATATAAAGTAAGAATCAAATACACAATATAAAAAATTACATGGTTTGACAATTACATATTTCTATGGTGAATCAAGTTCCTTACATTTTTTTATTAATCAATGATTATAAATATTTTTCAAGAGAATTATAAAGAATACATACTCTTTTTTTCTGTTGTGATTTTATTTTTTATAAGCTAAAATAAGAGTTTTATACTCAAAGAGCTCCTAAGTAACCTTATTTTGAATTATACTTAGAGAGCAATTTGAGTCCAAACACAAAAATGAGTGAGGATGGATAGCTATCATCGACACTATTTAATCATGTTGTGACATCAATACTTTTAGGTGGTGTTATCGTAGCACCATTTTCTCACACCCCGACACCCATATACTAACTTTACTGAGCCATTGCCTCATATTGTGCCTCACCCTCCAAGTACTATCTTGGTCTTATATTTTCGTGCCTTACCCTTTAAAAGCTGCTTTGGCTTGTGTTTTATTTTTATGCAACTCTAAATTTCCATCATATATTTTTTTCTCATTATTTCTGACTTAAAACAATACTTTACATAATTACCGATTTTCATATAAACTAAATAAAATAAAAATGAAACCCACCTTTGAATTTGATTTATTTAACTTTTCGTAAATGACATGTTTCTACTTTTTTTATTTAAAATTTTTAATCTTAATTCAATGTTCTTTGTTTTAAAAAAAAAAAATCTCCTGTTGTGAAAATCTAGAGATCCAAGCGGAAGCAACAGAATGGTGACTGCCATCAAATGAGGTCCACGTGTCAAGGCTTTACGGGAAGGTGAGACACAGCCACTAATGACATGCTGAGGTGTCCGGTAGCAGATTCCAGAGCGTACACGTGGCGAGCGTATGACGGCTAAGTAAAAGCATTTTGTAATGAAGTGCTTAAAATGCTAAATCCATTTTATAAACTGGGCACAGCTAATTGGAGGAGAGACCCACTGTCCTGCCGCCTGCCCATCAAAGTCACGTCCTTGTCACGTGGTTTTGCCGTCCGTTAGGCGGCACCGCCCATATTTTTCAAATTCTAGAGAAAGACCAAAAAGATAAAAAGGGGCTCTAAGTGAGTGCGAGAGTATTTAATTATTTTTTCGTTTAATTTATTGTTTATAGATATTGTTTTTCAGAAATACTTCAAGAAAACAAGATATTTCTTTTTGGAAAAATGAAAAGATTATCTTCTTGACTTCATTGACAAAATAGCCCTTTCCACTTTCCTATATATTTTTTTTTTCCCGACTATCTATGTCATATCTTCTTCAAACAATAAATATTAAAGAAAAAAAAAAGTCTTATATAATACTGCTCTTATAAAATTATTTAATAAAATTAGGTCACTTATGTTGAATTTTTTCTCTCATATTTTCTAGGCCTAATTATGATTAATTGATTCATTAAATAATAAAAATACCATTAAATGGCCCATACATAACACAGTAGAAACAGTTCTATGTAAGACTTTCTGTGAAGAGAAACTTTAGAAATGAGATCCGATGAAATGTAAATTTTAAACATGCTTTGATTTTTTTTTAAAAGGAAAATTAAAATACATAATTCACCAATAGTATATATGTACATAAGATCATTATCTTGATTGACTATAAAATTACAGTAGTTTGTTTTTAATTATATTTTTAATGAAAGTTTGATTTTTTTTTGTTCTCCCTCTTCTTAATTTTTTAATGTTTTCTCTTGTTGATAATAAGTTTTTATCTACACGGGTTGGTTTTGGTGTTCCAAATCTTAACATTAATTAGTGCTTTGTTCTTAACCACCTTAACCCTAATTTGGATTAGTTTCGTGACTCTCTATAATTTGTTCTCTTTTATTTTTTTTATTCATATTTTTCCCCACATCTAAATCTTTATTAGTTCAAATTTGATGATTATATCGTGTTAGGAAAAATTATCTTTGTGGAAAATCTAATACAATACTAGTTAAGAAGAGTCATGGTGGAATACGACTTGCAAAAGTGAATATGATTAATAATCTTTTGTTTAAAAGAAACATCTCATTATATGAAACAATGATATGCAATGCATGAATATTAATAATTATGATATTGAAAGTAAGGACAATGATGTAATTTAAAGTCATGTTGTGCAAATAATACTCAGAGAAGTGGGGTTAAAAAAGAAAGAACACGTGGCAAGTTGCCGTGGTGTTAGGGGTTGAGGAAAGAGCCGAGCAAAAACCAACCATGAAACAGCCAAAGCTAAAGAGGGAAGAGACCGACAGCTCCTTGTCAGGACACGAACCACCAAACATATCCTTTTGGGGGCCCACTTTTGTCTTAGCCGCCCATCCCCCCTCAACTAAACCCTACCTTGCGCATTTACTCATATACCCTTCGCTCTTCTCACAAAACTATTTTACTTTTAGGCTTTTAGTTCCGAAAAATCATTCATTCTAGAAAATATTATTGGCTTGATTCTATTTCTATGTCGTGTGTTTTCGGTCAAACAATACCGTAGACAAGTCTACACTTTTATGATCTATTTCGTATAGAGTATAGAGGTGTTATAGTTTTAATGCCGTAGTTATTGTAAAGAAGAAATATTAACTATTAAGTTTGAAAAAATATATATTTATAAACACTTAATTCATTGAAATTAGTGATCAAAAATTGTGTTTGATTATGATTTTTGAATTAGAGATCAATAAAAATATAAGAATTTTGAAAGAATGAAAAATTGAAATTAGTGATCAAAAATTGTGTTTGATTATGATTTTTGAATTAGAGATCAATAAAAATATAAGAATTTTGAAAGAATGAAAAATATTACATTATCTGTTATTATTTTTATGTTATGAATAGGGTATTTATACAAATTTACAAGGGAGATAATAAATCCTCTAATAAAAAAATAAATTTTAGATAATATCAAAATACAAGACAAAGCTAAATTCTAAATAAATTACAATTATCAAGATATAAGAAACTTAGATAAATACAAGTAACTTGATAAAGAGATAAATTCTTGATTTATTTTGATTCCTTATCATATCCCCCACAAGATGGGGCTCTAGTAGAATAGTCTAATCTTATTCTTCAAAATGAGAAGGTTTGAGAAAGAGTCCAGTCTTATTCTTTAAGATGAGAAATTGAGTGTGCAGAAGAGGTTTAATGAGGATGTAATTTCATTGTCAGCATTTGAATGATGTGGTTGAAGCTTTTAATGAGAAGTTGGCGCTACGACGGCGAGAGTAGTATTGCAATGTCATAGCATGGAGAGGTAGACACCGCAATGGTGAGTGGGCAGTGTTGTATATTTGACTTCTTAGTAGAAATAAAGAAAAAATAAATACCTTTTGTAAAAGAGGAAAAACTCTTAAAATAATGTAGAAATATAAAATATCTGTTTGGGAATGAAAGTGAGATAATTTTTAAAATAAAATAGTAAAATAAAATATCCGTTTGAGAATAGAAGCAAGTTAACTCTTAAAATAAAATAAGAAAATTAAAGACTCGTTTGGGAGTGGAATAGAGTTTACCCATAAAAAAAAGAATGGGAGAGAAAAATTAAGGACTCACTTAAAATTATGAGAATAATGGCTGACAAAGCATAGGAATATCATTCATGATTGTTGTTTATGGTGTTTTCCGCATGCTATTACAATATTGTTCACACATACTATTTATGATTACTATTTAAGCACATTGTTTACCAAAAGGAAGAAACAATTTAAGGAGAATTAAATATGGTGTTAAGAGTTAATACTTAAAATTGAAAAGAAAATAGAATAAAAAAATTGATTATGAACTTATTTGATTTCTGCGGCTTGATGAAGGCGAAAGATTAAATTAGAAGAAACTCTGATACCTTGTAAAGATTTATAAAAAAAGAAAAATATTGCATCATTTATTATTATTTCTATAGCTTGTTATTGTTTCTATTGAATGAATGGGGTATTTATACAAGTTTACATGAGAGAGGATAAATCATTTAATAAAAAAATAAATTATAAATAATATCAAAATACAAGATAAAATTAAATCGTAAATAATTTATAATTATCAAGGAATAGGAAACTTAAATAAATACAAGAAATTTGATTTTTTTTTAAAAGATAAATTCTTAATTTATCTTGATTCCTTATCAGAAGAATCAACACGTGGTTAAGTACGAGATTAACGAACGAGAAAATGATATAAACAAAAAGTTAGAAGTAAATAGGGACATAAAAACACAAAAAAACTATCTTCAAATGTGAGCGCCACGACACTGAAGATAGAACAGCATCGTTGCAGAAAGACAAGATCGCATTCGTCCCCAAAGGGTTGGCATGTTGCGCCAAGTCATGCAATATTTTTATGTAATGCTTGAGTGCTTTGTGTGCATGATAATATTGTATAGATCCTTGAAAGTTTTGGCTATCGAATATTTTTTATAATCTCTTATGCAAAATTTTTGTGATTTTGAATTTTTTATAAATTGAATATAAAAAATTATGATTTTACGATTCACCGTAAATGTAAATATTTGTTATTAAATCACATATATTATTTATATTTTTTGTGCGTGTGATTGTTTATCTATTTGATTGTATGATTTTTTTATTTTTAATTATTTGTGAGTGAAATTTTTTAGAAAGTATTTAAATTTTTTTTTTAAATGTATGTTAAAAACCTCCCGTACAACTGTAAAGTAAAATTCATATTTATTAAAAAAAATTACTTATTGTACTTTCAAATTTAAACAAACACACCTCTTATATATACAAATAGACTCTTAATCTACTGCGTTTTAATCTTTGATATACGTAAAAATATTAAATTTATATTTGTTTTGATGCATTAATCATCTTTTTGTTTACTTATTAGAATAACCTGAACCCATATTTTGAAAACAAATATTGTTTTTTTACATTAATATTTTGTAGTCAAATCTTTACGTTGACATTTGCGGTGTATTTTTATCATAGCACAATTCAAAGTTAATCGCCTAAATTTGTTGGAGTTTTTTCTACTATCAATTATGAGAGTAGTATCTATCCCGTTTAAAGAGATTTAAATTTGCACCGCCAATTTAAAGGCGTAAATATCGATGATTCCATTAACATTTTAAGTATAACTAATAATTAACCATTCGACTCTTGGATGACTGATATTTTTTAAATTATATCAATTATATTATATTATTAATATTATATTAAATTATATTATTAATATTATAATTAAATTATACAATCGAGACATTTTTTAGAACAATATATATATATATATTTATATCTTTGAAGCACACTCTACTTAAATTACACTATCATAATCATTGAGAATAATACATATAACTTTAAGTACATTTTATTTGAATTAAAAAAAATTTATAAGATAAAATAAATAATTAACTACCCTGACATCTGTCAGAACTCAAATCCCTAACATAAGTCAAAGAGGTACACAAAATTTATGGTCGAGGCAAGCCTTCAAATGATAGGATGATTGATTTATAATACAACAAACATTAATGTAGACTACAAATATCTTAAATTTTTCTATCTTAAATAATGTGTCAAGTAATTATTAATTAATAAAATAATATAAATAATGATTTTAAAATTTATATTATTTTATCACTTTAATAATTATTTAACATCTCAATTTAAAATATAATTTAAAAAATTTAAACATTACTCTTATTTATAACACGAATATGTAAAGGCTAATCATGATATATATATATATATATAAAGAGAGAGAGAGAGAGAGAGAGAGAGTAGGCGATGGGATACTATTTAACACAATTTAATACTATGCAACACTTTTAAAATAATGCCAAACAGTGCAAATAGATGGCCGACATCGCCAGCTGATCAAATACATATATATATATATATATATAGTTTCATAAAGAAGAAAGAAAAAAGAACACATGCATATGTAAAATTATGGTATAAAATTCAAAACTTACCATGATTATAAATTTTTACATGTGATAATATTACCAATTTGATATCAAGAGAGAAGGCATATATTATCTAAATGGTAAGAAATTAGTACATTTAATGGTGGTTGACCTCAAATATTATTATAACGTGTTTTGTTTCATGAACAAGCATATATAATTAATTTGGAATGTATACAATTATATTTTTATCTAATACATGATGATATTTCACAAGAAAAGCAAAAAGGTCCATTGACTCCATTCTTTTTTAATTTGTTCTTAAATAAATGGCTCCATTAAATTGTAAAAGACCGTCAAGGCATCGAATTGGTCGATATTGGTTAAGTGCCAATTCTTTAAAAATTAGGATCTTTTCAAGCTAAGTTTGCTTAAGGTTTTAATAATCTTCTTATATGTGTTAGTATTTAAATATGAGTGATTAAATTTTTTACTATTTTTTTTTATCGATTATCAATTACATACTTTTTTATAAATAAAAAAGCATTTTTGTATTTGTTTAAGCAAAAACTTGACTTAGGAAATGATCTTAGTCAACACTTTAATCCCCTCTACTTTTATCATCATAATTGATTCAATTATCACATTTCTAAAAGAAATAGGTTAAAAAAAATATTACTTTTCCCTTATAAATATATGTCAATTTAATCTTTACTTTTTTAATATATATCATGTTAATTATTATAGGAACGAAAATAATAATAAAAAATATCAAACAATTCCTACATAAATTAATATTATATATATTAAAGAAGTGAAGATTAAGTTAGTATATATCTATAAAATTAGATATTAAAATGATATTTTTTTAATAAAATGATATTTTTTTATAAAAAAATAAAAAGAAAAATATTTATAATGCAAAAAAGAAAAGGTTGGATCATTACTTAAGAGTCTCATGTTTAAATCCTCACCATTTGTTACCCATTTTAAAGTTTTTGCGCTTGGTATAATAAGTAAAGGGTGTGTATGAAATATGTGATTAATGATTGCATTTCGTGGATGTATAACTCAACATTTCTACTTCACTCTATGTAAATCCATCAAATAAGAACATGGCATAAATAGTTTTAACATGCATGAAAACCCTAAGCAAATTTCAATTCAAAAAAAGAAGGGAAACACAACACAACTTTGAACAAACTTCCAAAATTGAGCTTCCCTCTTCAGCAGGTAACACAAGCTCAATCCTCGACCTCATGTTACAAACATGCTGGTCCCTCTATGATCTAACAAAACACGATCAAACTCATAGCGTCCGTCGGATTAGGGCTAACTTCATTATTAGCCAGAAACATCAACTTCCAAATAATGTCAGAAGAAAAAAAAAAACAGTAATACTAAAAGATTGATAATCGACTTAAAAGCTCAATCTGGTTGATGCTACATCAATGTACGAATAATGTTCATTCAAAAATCCCCTCCGAAACAAAAATTCTACTAAAAAAATAAAGAAATATGAAACGTCCGAACACGTGTACGGCAAGGATGATTTGGATTCATTGAATGTTCAACTTTAGGTTATTAAGTCACGTTATTATCATAGTTATAGGATTGTACGTCACTCGTAATTTTTCAGCAAATGGAAGGGTGTTTTTGTAACTTCAACTCTCCCCCATGATTGCTTATTTATAACACTGGGTTTCACCAAGGGCTTGTCATCAGTTTGATCACTTAATAATTCTTCTAAAAAGGAAAATAAAAAATAAAAAAATAAGATTTACTCCCAAGTTCTGTTCTTCAACTACAATTCCATTTTGGTCACAAGAGGTATGGTGGATATTCATAATATGCTTTCACTGTTAATGAATCTTCTTGTACTGCCCCATGATTGCAATTACTTTATATCTCATCTCTTTGCTCCTTGTACTTCAATGACTGTTCCCAGATTATTAACAAAGGCTCTTCATTGAGTTTCTGCAAAAGATATTGTTTATTGAATTCTGGGAGATTTTTCCCCAGAATTATTTCATTTCTTTTTTCTTTCCCCTCTCTTTCTCTCTCTCTCTCTATTTATCTTTCTGACTAAGATCAAGGACAAATGAAGCATGCATGAATTTGCAGGAAAAAAAATGGCTAAAAACAAGTCATTTATTGATGTTGTATCAGGTTTTCTGCAGATTCATTGTAGCTTTTTTTTTTTTTTTTTTTAATGTTTTTCCTTCCATTTTTGTTTCTTTCAGTTTCTAGTAAGTTTTTGCTTCAAACTACAATCCTCCATGCTTTCACACTATAAAGAAATTAGTTCACATAATTAACTATCTCTTCATTTTAATGCAATTTGATCCAAAGGTTTTGTTAATTATTTTGCTTCTAATTGATTTTATTCAAAACTACTTCGACTGCATTTCATGTAGATGTAGAGGGAAGTGAAGTACAATTATGTATAATCTACGTAATGGTTTTTAATATGATTATGAGCATTTACGTCGTTTAAATTAAAAACTCAGTTAATTATTTTGAGTTAAGTTTCTATATTTTACATCTCATTATTTATAATATTTTCTAATAATAGAAAATATATATATATATTTAAACCTAACTTACTTCTCATTATTTCTATTTTTTTTTTCATTTTTTTCCCATAAGAAGAATTGTTTTCCGTCCATTACCGTATAATACCAAAATTAATTTAGATTACTAAATCAAATCTAACGAATATAAATGATCCTAGTATTACCGTTAAAATTTTTTAGTATTGTAGATTAATCCTTTCCGTTATTAGATATAATTTAAAGTAATATTTTGTATTTTCATGACACTAGAGCTAATTAACATGGACAAAACAAGCTCAACCGGGTTAGCAAGAACAAAGTCGGACCACTTAGTGGAAACACTAGCGGCGGCATTCAAATCGCCAGTGTCGACCGAGGCCACCGGAGCATCCGATGGCGGCGGGACACTCTCGAGGAAGTCTAGCCGGCGGATGATGATTGGGGCATCGCCGGGACGGAGCGGTGCTAGTGGCAGAAACAACACACACATAAGGAAGTCCAGAAGTGCCCAATTTAAGCTAGACCTAGATGAAGTGAGCAGTGGGGCAGCTCTAAGCCGTGCCTCAAGTGCCAGCTTAGGCCTTTCCTTCTCCTTCACTGGCTTCACCCTGCCGCCCGACGAAATCGCCGATTCAAAGCTCTTCAGCGATGATGATATACGTAAGGTTTCTTGCAATAATTATTTTTATGGTTCAAATTTGTGTTGTGGTCCTCTAGGGCTTGCATGTGACTTAGGTCATCTCAATAAAGTCTTGCATGTGGCTTGAGTAAATTTGTCATACGAGATGGCAATTTTCTTTTTCAAAAGAGAAGCAAGAAATTTGTTTGGGATATGGCAAACCAATGTTTGATGATCAAATAATTTAAAGCTCGAACATTAATATATATATATATATATAAACACTTATGATATAGTTATTAATTGATAAAAGCAATTCAAATTAGCATTCTAAAAATGGTTTATATCAATTTTTTTTTATCTTAGAAAGTATTCGAGTGCTTTTTTTTTTCCATCTTTTAAAATGTATTTATCCATTTTCGTTAAACATTAATAAACAAAAAAAAAAAAAAAGGAAAAACGTTTTTGGAATGTAAGAAACTGTTTTAAAAGTGCTTTTGAATTTGGGAGGACCAAATGATTGACGTTTTGAGGAGATAAAGAATTTTAGGCAAAGATTTGGTGACTAATATTTGTTTCATTTAAAATGGAAGAGACAATGTCAGCCTCCCACTTCAAAAAAGTTAACAGTACTTTTAAAAAAAAATCTAAGCTTAAGCTTTATGATTTAAAATTATTAAATGATGAGAAACTGGTGAAAAATGGACCCTCACTTCCGAAAAAAAAGCTAAAAATGACAAAATTTTAATTATACATAAGAGGGTAATGATATAAAAGGTTAAGCTTAAATTTTTTTCCTTTATAAATTTGCCTTAATTAACTTAGTGTTGAAAAATAAAAGAAAATATTGTGGGTCTAATTACATGTGTTCATATTTGCTTTCTCTTAGTGGAAATTTTAGTGCGCACAACACCAATTCTAAAGTAAAAAGGTCAGAAAAAAAAAAGTTTGTGTGACATTAAATTTGATAGGTTTTGAACGACATTGATAATGGGATTTAGGTATCAGAATCCAAAAGCGTCATAGCTGTCCATGGCCAAAAATCTACAGTCACAAAACCAAATTCTACTCATGGATAGCCAAGTGGGTTATCTAATTATTTTCTCACTTACATTAAATGTACATATCACATTTATGTACATTTCATGTCATGCATACATTTATTTTAAAAATTATATCAATTATAGCTATAACTAAGATAGGAAAAGGAATATATTTCAAATACATTATATAATTTTGTTATTTGAATACATTAATTCTGAGATCACATCACAGGAGAGACATCACATTATGTTTAAAGCTAACTGTGATATGGAAAGAAAATTGGTCACATGAGGGACCCAAATGTTGAAAGTTTTGTAATAGAAGATTGGATAAAATGGGCGCAACAAAGTCAGAAAAGACATTAATCAATACCAAATAGTAGATAACAAGTTGATCATCATTTCAAATGTCACACCTCACTCTCACTCACCTTTCAGGTGACATTAGAACCAACTTGCTACTTGATCAAAAGCATGGGGACACTACAAATTTAGTAACTAATTTCAATATTGATAGTGATAAGTTATAAAACTTTAGTAATCTCATTTCTCTTCTTGAAAAGTGATCTCCAAATATGAGCAATATTGGAAATGGGAATTGTATGCATTTCAATAATCTCCAAGAATTATGTATGATTGTTGCAGCTGAAGATATTGAAGCTGGCACAAGAGATAAGCCAAAGTTTCAAACGGAACCCACCTTGCCAATTTATCTCAAGGTACCACTATTTTGCCATTCATGCAAGGGTTTTTCCTCTACAGATTCTTTGATTTCCACTGCATCTTCCGGCGTCGAAAAAGCTGCATTGGTTTACAGCGAAAACATTGATTTTGATCCTATCTATGTCTAGCGAGTTTATCTAGCGAGCCACAGTTTGCAGTCCATAGAACATGGCTAGCATTGTCTCTCAGATTCAGTCTTTCAAGTTTCATCTTATATGACAGTTATGTACAAGACTTTCCCTTCTTTCCAACCAAAAAAAAAATGCAAATGAATGCCTTAAAAGTATGTAAAACTAGATTATGAGTCTAGCTTGTGAGTCTTCAGAGTCATTTTCATTTGTTTTCGAGTCTATGTTTAGTCCTGGGCAAGGCTAAAACAAGCACACTTTGCTTTTGGAAAGAAGGGTATGAACAGTTCATTGTTATCTTACAACAGAACAGTAGTTCCCCACTTTTGAACGAAATATGTTTCTGTTTTACTGAGGGTGAAGGTTCTTTCTTGTCCAGTTCACAGATGTCACATACAAAGTGATTATCAAAGGAATGACACATACAGTGGAGAAGGATATCCTGAATGGGATCAGCGGTTCAGTGAATCCAGGGGAGGTTTTGGCGCTTATGGGACCATCAGGAAGTGGAAAGACGACGCTCTTAAATCTTCTCAGTGGCAGATTGATGCCGCCTACTGTTGGTGGTTCAATTACTTACAATGACCAGCCATATTCCAAAGTCCTCAAAAGCAGGTAAGAATCTACACTTCGGTAACAACAGAAGTAAATTTCCAACAAGATCAACCTCCATTAATGGGAATTTTATCATCCAATGGAAACTGCAATAAATGCAGAAATTACATGATACAGAAATAAACATCAAGTAACATGAAATATACGTATACAGGATAGGATTTGTGACTCAAGATGATGTCCTGTTCCCTCACCTCACAGTGAAAGAAACATTGACATGCGCAGCCATCCTTCGACTGCCAAAGACATTGACAAAACAGCAGAAGGAAAAAAGAGCCATGGATGTCATTCTTGAGCTTGGCCTGGAGAGGTAAATTCTCTTTTCCCCTTGCCAATAGTTGAATCCGGGAATTTACTTGTAATCATTTGGTTGTCAATGGCAATCAACAGTTCACACACTGCATAAAAACAGGTATAATTTCGATTTAGTAGGGTCATAGCAAGCATAGTCTTTCTCTCTGTTCATTTCCAGCAACTCACTGGTGAGAAATACCGATGTCTACAGGTGCCAAGACACTATGATTGGTGGTTCCTTTGTCCGTGGAGTGTCAGGTGGAGAAAGGAAAAGAGTTTGTATAGGCAATGAGATCATAATCAATCCTTCTCTTCTGTTTCTTGATGAACCAACCTCAGGCTTGGATTCTACAACTGCCTTGAGAATTGTTCAGATGTTACAAGACATTGCCGAGGTTTGAAATCCCTAGCTCCTCTCTATTTACATTCGAGCTTATCAGTAGACTTTTTCCTGCCATATGTCTGAAGCCGATTCCCTATGACAACAAAATCTGTTTCGGAAAACTATTCACATGAAACCTATGAAGCATACTCACAAAAAAGGGGAAAAAAGAACAGCAAAGCCACTTTATATTACTAACTAGTTGCAATCTCGTTTCAGGCTGGGAAAACTGTGCTGACAACTATCCACCAGCCATCAAGCAGACTCTTCCACAAGTTTGACAAGTTGATCCTTCTTGGGAAAGGAAGTTTGCTCTATTTTGGGAAAGCATCAGAAGCAATGGTCTATTTTGAATCTATAGGATGTTCTCCTCTAATTGCCATGAACCCGGCAGAGTTCTTGCTTGACCTTGCAAATGGAAACTTAAATGATGTTTCTGTACCTTCAGAACTACAGGATAGAGTGCAAATGGAGACTTCAGAAAAGGACACAACAAATGGAAAGCCAGCTCCAGCAGTTGTGCATGAGGTAAAGTTTAATCAATTCTACTATTGCCACAATGCAGAATGCTTCTAAGTCTTCTTTCTACTCCACGCATCAAACAATTTAGTAACAGAAGCAGATTCTTAAACTTGCAAGTTGAAATACAACTTTCATCATCTAACATCTAAAATGAAAGCAGTATCTTGTGGAGGCCTATGAGACACGAGTTGCAGAAAATGAGAAGAAGAAATTTATGGTTCCTATTCCCCTTGATGAAGAAATAAAGTCAAAAGTGTCGTATCCAAAGCGACAATGGGGAGCAAGCTGGTGGCAACAATATACCATATTGTTCTGGAGAGGTATTAAAGAACGAAGGCACGACTACTTTAGTTGGTTGAGGATCACTCAAGTTCTTGCTACCGCAGTCATCTTGGGGTTACTCTGGTGGCAATCAGATACTAAAAGCCCCAAAGGTATGCAAGATCAGGTAAGCTTGCACTATAAGTGCATATAACTATGTATAAAACCTTCACCATGGTTGGTTTGGTTGGGATCACCTGTATAGTACCATTTCCTTATACCATCATTACACCATAGCTCGGATTAGAGAGTCTTAAAGATATACATTTCTGTACCAAATCAAACAAACTTGTGGCTTTCACCTTGTTACCTTGCTACCTAATGCCATTATACCACTGATTTCAACCTATGTATTACAAACTAATCAGTTTTATGCATTTAATGGCATCTCCTGAGATCGTTTTTGTTTCTTCACCCCTGATTGTCTTTCCTAACACTGCAGTCAGCTATTAGCCCCTAAAGGTTTGGTTGGAAGATTTAGTAGTTATTACAAGGGGTGAAATAGCAGAAACTGAAAGAAGAAACTATGACCGAGGAATTCTCTTAATTTTAATGCAAGCTACTCATGTGAAAAGTTTGAAAGATGCAAATGCTACTCATACATGGAGAGCACAATCATCTTAGATGAACCTAGCTAGAAACTAACCTTCCTTCATTGCAGGCAGGGTTGCTTTTCTTCATTGCTGTCTTCTGGTCGTTCTTTCCCATCTTCACTGCAATCTTCACATTTCCTCAAGAAAGGGCCATGCTGAGTAAGGAAAGAGCAGCTGATATGTATAGACTAAGTGCATATTTTTTCGCTAAAACTACAAGCGACATTCCGCTAAATCTGTTGCTGCCGGTACTTTTCCTTCTTGTTGTCTACTTCATGGCAGGCTTGAGAATGGGTGCTGGTCCCTTTTTCCTAAGCATGCTTACAGTTTTTCTCAGCATCATTGCAGCTCAGGTATGCCTCTTCATAACTGCTCATCAGAAGAACCATAAACATATAAGTTGATGATGTAATCAATTAAGGCCAGCTACTGTAACAGGGACTTGGACTAGCTATCGGGGCTATACTAATGGATCTGAAAAAGGCAACCACTTTGGCTTCAGTAACTATCATGACCTTCATGCTTGCTGGTGGTTTCTTTGTACAGGTAAGCTGCAGAATCTCCCTGAAGGTAGATTTTATAGCAGCTCTGAATGTTTTGATTATCAACCAGAAGCACACTTCATTGACTATCCCTTGCTGATGATTGTCTATCCAAAGTTATTTCAGTAACAATACTTCGGACCAAAGTGTCTCTGTTACAAAAGTTTCTTTTCAAGAGTTGCTACATGCATCCAAGGATGAAAATGGTAACCCATGGTTTTTTAATGCTGCAGAAAGTTCCAGTTTTCATATCATGGATGCGCTATATATCTTTCAACTATCATACTTACAAGCTTCTTCTCAAGATTCAGTATGGACACATCTCACCCACAGTCAACGGAATAAGAACAGACAGCAGTATAACAGAAGTCGGTGCCTTGGTAGCAATGGTTTTTGGTTACCGCCTCCTAGCATACCTTTCCCTCAGGAGGATGAAGCTTCACTCTGGAGCTTAGAGAAATACAATTTTTCCAGGATAACATAGAATTGGACACATTGCTTCCACATTCTGCTTCTCCAAGAGTTTTAATGAAATAGCTAGACTCTTGAGTTCTAGATTGAAACTTAAATTAGCAACAATAAAACATCCCATCCGGATCTTTTGGTTTTTCCGCATCAAAGAATTTATCAGTACATCACATGTACCAGGCACTGGCATTAACAGGAATATCAAATCATAGACATGAATGAGGTTTTTTTCAGAGTGGACAATTCTCAAAATGTTCCTAGGTGAAATCATATTCATATTTTTTATTACTGAGATCAACTGATGGATTTCTTGACGACTAGGAAGGAGGATAAGTTGTATGCAAATCTTATTAGCAATTTAAATATTCTAACTTATTTTCCTCTTTAACAATTTAAGGAATATGCAAAGTTCAAGAGATGTTCTGTTGAACAATTTTTGGTCCTAAAACCATGATGCACTCTAACCAAGATGAAAGTCCAATTAAGCAACCCATGCAGACAATGAAAAGGAACAATGCTTTATATGAAAAAACTCCAAACTAGGATATAGCTACGGGTGCAGAATTTCTCCTCTACCTACAAATCGAAGTTGGTGCCTCTTAATCTCATGATTTATCATGTGAGGCACCAACTACTCATCTCAATCCTTTTTAAAAGAACAAACTAACTTATTGTTATAGGTGCAGAACTACACCTGGACAAAAGTCGGTGATCATACAATCAAAAATTGCAGAGGATATTGCCGTTCTGGGGTAATAAACCAATTATAAATCTCAAAGAGCCTTCCTCTGAGAATCTATTGTCTCCAATTAGCCATTTCTCTAAGGTTTTATAACACACAGTCCAAGAATAAATAATCAGGTGATCTGCTTTGATCAATGGAAACTGTGGAAGTGTACCTTCAATCAATTTGAAGTGGTTAAATTGATCAAGATATCTTGAAGACCACTCAAAGTTTTTGTACACTTAATTACAATAAGAAGTAAGCCTATTCAGTCACAAAATTGCTTAATATCCAAGTGCTGTGGAGTACCTTGGCTTCAATGCTGAGCAACCCTCCTAAGAAAAAAAGAGTGATTATCTTTGCACCTCAACCTTGCTACAGATAATTGCTACATTGAAGAATTTAAGCCAAGGGTTCTCCAGCCAAAATTTCATGCTACATCATTGTATATTCCACAGGATAATTCATGCCAATGTCCGTAACCAGCCAAGTAAATTGAGGAGGCCAGCATCCAAAAAAGGGGACTTCTTCTCAAGCCCTGTGGAGACGATAATTAGCAAATCTGAAATCAGAAGTTACATGCTAATTGACTATTACTAACAGGGACAAAAGGGCAGCATTTATATTTGTTGCACCTCAAAACAAGGCATTTTTTGTGATATCAATCAGAAAATCTATGAGTTGACAAGTATCCAATTCTGACATACTATATACATATCTCCTTTTTCTTTTACTTTCTACTAAATCAAGATTTGAAAGACAATCCAAAGAATTATTTACACTCGATGACAAGCCCAAACAACATTGAAAGAATGTGACTCACCAATATCAGCAGCTACACGATGAGCACACATTACTCCAGAAAAAGCAACAGCTATAACACCTTGTCCTGGAAAGCAACTATCTCCAACACAATAAAGACTGTCTATCCCCTGCAAATTTCATTAGTGTAAGACCATTGAAAAAACTACCAAGTACCACACATGATTGCAATTGAACTTACTGTTGTATTAAATGGCATCCCTAACAAGCCCTTGGGTGTTCTGCGAGGCATTGGCCCATAGGTACCCTTATCTCGAGCCAGGTACCGCCTGTGTGTCTTTGGTGTCCCAACCTGTCATGGTATGAAAACTGTAAGTTGGCAAACAAAAAGACTACAAAGAAATTAAAACTCAGAACAAAATCTACCTCCTTAAAAACAACGGATTCTTTAAGCCCCGGAAACAGTTTCTTCTCCAATCTGCTGATTATGTTATCTGCCACAAGCTCCTTCTTTGCTTCATAGTCCCTACGAGGCAGTCCCTGATATAGTTAAAAAGCACCTCAGTTTTCATTATGAATTCATAAAACATTATCTGTACTCCTGACTACAAATGATGGAAAGAACACCGGAAAAAGAGTAAAAAGGGGTCAGATGTAACTGCAAAATTTATTTGTAGTGCTGAATTTACCTCCCAGTCTTCTATAGAAGAAGTTGTAAATATGTGAAGAATATGCCGTCCCTCCGGAGACAATGATGAATCAAGAACTGTTGGAATGCTTAAAAATATACTTCCATAAGGCTCTTCTAATCTTGTCCAGTCATCCTAAAAAATTAAAGGAAGATGAACCATTATACAGGAATCCTCCTTAATCAAATGCCATAACAGCTGCTAAGCAATAAGCAAATTTAAGTTATTAAAAAAAAAACAAGAGAGAGAGAGAGAGGAGGGGAGGGGGTATGTGCAAAATACCTCAAGCACAAAGTGATGGCAATCTGTATCAGGTGGCAGAACCTCAGCTTTGACACCCATGTGAATGGAAAGGAATGAAGGAGCCTTGACATACACTTTCTGAAAGTTTTCTTCCTCTTTTGGAAGTTTTTCTCCTTTCAATAGCTTCCCTGGAAAGCAGATATTACAATTTATTTAATGTCAAAGTTGAAGACAACAATAATGAAAACATAAGATCGCATTCAACTGAAGTAATAAGCTCTTGACTGAGACATACCAAATGTATCCCATCTAGTAGCATTGGATATTATGGTTTTGGCAAAAAACTCCCTTCCATCTGATAGCCTCACTCCTACCTAGAAATTCAGAAAAACATGGGTAAAACCATCAGTTGAGAATTAGCAAATAAATTTACTAACAATTGTCAAAAGTATGGTCCAACTTACAGCCTTTCCGTTGTCAAGGATAATTTTAGTTACATTTGCCTTGTAAAGTATTTTGCTGCCCTTATCAGCCAGGCCTTTTGCTAATGACTTTGCAATACCACCAACACCACCAACTGGGTAGTTAATCCCTCCAAAATGCCTGTCGCATAGAACCTGTTTGCAACTATATGAGCAAAACAAGATATGTGTATGGGCAAGAAAAGCTTAAAAGCTTGTGAAACAGCTCACCATGCTAGCATTGATCATTGGTGTCTGCAAAGCATTTACTGTGCTCACTATAAAGCACTGCAGAAAAACCACATACAAAGCTCTTACTTAGACTGTAGGACAGCGTTAAGAGATTTGCGGATTCTATGAAGTTAGAAGAGTACTTAAATGATAAAGAGATGACTTCATCACACCTCTGCATCTATGAAATACAACAACTGGGGATCTTTTATGTACTTTCGAGCTATGTCTCCAGCATTTTGAGGCAGATAATAGGCTGCAGAGGATGGCAATCTCAGGTCAAATACATAGTGATTTATAAGGAGTATGAGAATGTAAAGTATTGATGATCAACAACGGAAAAATTCAAGATGGTCTAGCAACAGTTAAATCAGCAAGCGAATCACATGAAGTAAAGCAGAACTAAATAATCATCACAATCATTTTCAACATGTCTTTCTTATTCTTTAGTTCCATGGAAATCACCTTACTTGATCAACCATTTGATTTGTGATAATGTGCTAATGATGCATAAATGGACCGCATTGTTTTAGATTTCATAATCCAGCATTAAAAGAGATTGTCAAGACCAACCTAATGACAGCAGGACCGCAATTACACAATGCTTATAATCTTTTTCACATCCCAAACTAGTGGAGACATGGCTCTGTTAGAGTGGTATCAACATATTTTCTTCTTTCTTCTTTTCTTTTCATACAACATCATTTTTTGTAAAACCATAAATTTCATTTATTTAAGTTTTTCCCCTTTGTTTTCAACAATACTTTCATTTTCTGTGCAGACATTTAAATACAAACAGACAAACAATTTGCAATATACTGCTGCTTATTTACATATCCAATAGAGCCAGAAAACGTAATTCCCAAAGCTATATCTATACTGCCTTTATCACTAATCAGGAGTACAGAACACAATATCACAAAAGATTTCAACTTATTCAGGAAAAGAATCATTACCAAGTGTCAAGCATTCAAGAGGCTTTTGAAAGAACTGCCCAAAAAGATAGATTGGCTCTTCAAGTGACTTCAATTCCAACGAGTTCAAGGCATTGAAGATCTATCCAACGTGTACACAAGTTTGCAGTGCATGTAAGTTATGAATCACAAATAAAGGGTAAAATGAGCATAGAAAGTTATAGTCACCTCAACCAGAACAGACCTTCCAACATTCACCATAAAATGCAAGGATTCCTTCCTTTTCATGAGGAAATTTACTGGTAAGTTCTGCAATGAAATCACTGTATTCTCGATGTACTCGAACAGAAAGGTCATTGGGTAGATGGAAATGGACAGTGGTTGGATCAGGTATCACCTCCATCTCACAACCAACTGCTGCCAGGGCTTGGGTTATCAAATTTAGATTGCCCTGCTCATATTAGAAGCAGACATCATCCATTAAGCCCTTACAGAGAGTAACAATAGAAAACACAACATGTATTTATGGAGTAATAAACTTCACCTAATAAATAATAAAAAAGGATGTCATGGAAATTTCAGCCATCGATTATGCAGAGAGGTTTAAAATGGAAAGCTAACATCATCAGAAGGGAGATATAGAAGAAGGGGAGGAAAGCTGCAATATGTAGAAACACTGGTATCTTTGCATGAGTTTATCCATACATTACTTGGATCAAATTCGACTAAGGGGAGAAAAATAGGTTCAGGAGTCCCGACCAACAAAATGTATAACGCCATTTCCCTTCACATGAAACAATGCATGACCATCAACATCAACACAGATAGATCACAATACCATGATAGAGAAATCACCAAAAAGATTAATTTAATAGGCGGAAGAGCCCAAGTTGTATGAAGATTTAGTCGATGCTAGATTCTATGACTGTTGACATATTTTATACTTTAGACTCCTGTAAACAGCCAATGACCAAGTATTGGAGTTCTTTAATAAGTGAATCGAGCCATTCCCCATCCAAATATTGAGTTTTTTTAGTGCTTAAAAGCCAATTCATATGCCAAGATTAAGGGCCTTAGTTCTTTGCACCTACTCTACATAATAATTTGCTCATATATCAGAAGTGGCAAATTTGCTCATTAGTTTATCAATGTAGTGCATTTTCCAAGAGATCGTGTTCACTTAATATATGATAAATTGGCCTTGATTATACCATTTTCTCGCCTTTCATTTACTAATTCAATCATTTGACCCCATCAAAACTAATTAAAATCATACAAACCAAATTTAAACTTAATCAATCATTGCAATTCTTACTTCAAAACTACTCATGAACAATATGCAGCCAAAGTAACAAACAGAAAAAATTAATCAAATGATCACAACGCACTGACCTTATCACTGAACCCGAACATAACAGAAGAACCAACATCAAAAGTATACCCATCTCTCTCGTAATACCCAGAGCTTCCACCAGGAATCACATACTTCTCCAATAATAAAACCCTAGCTCCTTTAACTGCCAGCTGTGTAGCTGCAACCAAACCCCCAATACCCGACCCTATAACAATTGCATCATAGACACTAGCCCCTTTATTCATTTCTCCATTTCCCTCTATCTCCTCCACACTATCTACACTCAACACTGATTTTGCCATCAAAGCAAAGTCCCTATTCCTCTTACTTGCCCCATAACCAAATTTTGTTACACTACCTAGCTTGTAACCATAGAAATTTGAGATTTTCAATGGATCCCCAGATAAAGAAATGGTTTTTTCATTTCTGGGTTTGAATATTTTCGTGCCAATGAGCTTGCAATCATTGAAAGCTACGGTCTTTACATGTTCAAAAGATGGAATTCTATGATTTTCGCTTCTGGGTTTGTAGCTACTCAACAGCATAGTATTACACTGACCGAAAAGGTGAGATTGAGTTACCCCTGTTTTCAAGTCGCAAAGACTGCAACAACTCAAACTCAACTTTCTTTGAGAGTCACAGGACAGAACTTTATGACTTGAAGCTGTTAATTGTGAGGTATTTTGGTTAGTGCGCGTTTGAGAATTGTGGCTGACAAGTGAAGAAGAACTGAAGTTGAATTCAGGATTGAAGAGAGAGCAACAAGAGAGAAACATTTCTGGCTTCTGGTTTTGGATTGGCGAAAGTGAAAGTTACCGGGGGTTAGTGTTGGTTTTGGCAATGGAGTTGTTTATAATGTATGTGATTCCATGCCATGATTCTTAGCACGAAAGAGAAAGAGACAAAGACAAATTTTAGATTGAAGTGGGAAATGTTATAAAGCTATAAAAAAAAAATAGGCTCTCTTTCAAGTGGATGCATGCGAGTATTTTCTTTTATTGGTTTGGTTTGGCTGCTTCTAGTTGGCCATTGAAGTCTAATCGGCATTTGTCTTAGTGATTGTGATTCTACCAACCGACTTTCTGGTCAAATTCCTTTTATAAAAAGGGCAAAAAAAAAAAAGTAATTAGGTTTAATTTGTTATTATTCAAGAAATTGATTTGAAATTAAGAGGGGTATTAATTAAATTCTTATAGATTTTTGCTGTAATTGGTGGAAGTAAAGGTGCTGTAATATTGCCATAATGTATTATGTTGTTGCTTTGGTGTGAGGACATTGTTTTTGTTTGTGAGAATTTTGTCCTCACACGTAACCTCTTACCATATTGTAAGTTTTGTCTCATTCTTAAGAAGGTAGAATTTTTTCATCAAAAAAAAAAAAAAGTAAAAAAGGTAATCGAAATGATCCCCAATAATAATTGTTGGGTAGTATAATTCTCCTGTAGTGAGATAATAGGTTCAAGCATATTTTATTATATTTATCTTATGTAAAATTTTAATAATTTATTTGATTCTTGTATCGACAGTTCTAATATGTAATATTGATGATCTTATCCAATGATCGGTTTTTATCGATTAATTATTATATTTATTATTATTATTATTATTATTATGCTTATTACAATTTTTTAATTTATTATTAAAAAAGATACATGATTAATTAAAAAAATGACGATTTTATTGGTTACGATCACATTAATTGCACACAATGATGCTAAAACTATTCTTAAAATTAAAAAATAAAACATTTATTCATTTTCAAACAATGTAAGAAATTTTGAGTAAATAATTTTTTAAGTGTTTTTAATAATAAATAATGCTACTTATACAAACTAAATCCTATAAATATTAATATGATGAGATTGGTTAAGTTATTATAATATTATTTATTTTATTTATTATATTAATCTTTCCAATAATATAAATGAGATCTAAAAAGGCGTAAGTCATGTATATGATCGAAATACTTTGGTAATGTATGTGGCCACCTAATTTGGTATCTAAGCCATTGAACTTATTTGATTTCTTTAAAAAAAAAAGAATGGTATATCAATTGGAAACTCAGTAACTTAACAAGTAAAGATTGAAAAATACTCATCTCTGTGTTTAACTTAACAGTGACATCACAATGCCACATACTGTTAACATATATTTTACTTTTCAAAAAAGAATTTTATATTTCGAAACCCTTGATTAATAATTCATGACTACTTATGGAAAGGACTAACTTCACAAACACGAGTTTATTGAGAATCAACCTCCACTTCCTCAATTCCAACTATCATCTTCAACCTTATCTCATTCTCCATCTCTCTAGTCTACTAGTTCCTCCAGAATGGATCGTTTGTATGAAATCACATATATCACTGAAGACAAAAAAAATTTCGATTGCATCCTTATCCATCCTAAACCCTTATGAAGCTTTCCTTAAGCCAAAACTCTCTTTTTCATCCTTTATCAAAAATCTTGTCTCTTCCTTAAAACTTAAAGGTAAAGAATATGTCCAAGTTATCAAATTTAACTAATATTTTCTCTCAACTACTACTAAAGAATGAATAATCACCCTTCAATTCTCATCAAAACTTTGACTCGTTTGGATCAATGAAAGATACACTCACCTCTACTTTAAAGTTGTGAGGTTTGTTTTCATTTTTCATAGAAGAAAAGGACTCCCCATAATTGCCAGGATAGCACTTCTTGACGCCCCTTTTTAGACTACCAGCACACATGTACTGGTATTGTCCAAACCACATTAAATGATGGAACTGTCCTAATCACCTTTTACTTAAACTTCTGTAACCAATAGCAAATCCCTAACTTACTATAGCTCTAAAAGCTCAGATCCAAATCACTGGTATTGTCCCAAAGGCAAAAATACTTTGCCGCCACTTTACACTACCAACTTGTTTATCGAGTACAGAACTATACGCTTGATTTTGGTACTCTATATGCTACAGAAGATTCTCTGCTAATCTCAGTAGATTTCAAATAAGTTCTTACATGTAAATATGTACCAATGCAACTCTTTCATGATGAGCTTGTGAAGATTCTCCTAAACAAGTGAATTACCAACTATGAAACCTACAATAAATAGTCTAGAACCCTAAAACTAATTCAATCAACAAACCATTCTTTCTTTAAAAAAGAAAGTGGTGAGAGAGAAATTATTTTTGACACCAAAAAAACACCCAGACCATCTTGCTTTTCCACCCAATTTATGATCAACCTATACAAAAGAACCAAGCTAGAGAATTTTCCAATCAAAGCCTTTGACAGAAATGGAAAACCCGTACACTTCTTCAGTGACCCCGAAACATGAAATTATTTCTGGGATATCAACTGTAAATGCTAAGATTGCCATACACTTACAGATGATGATGACGAAGACTATTCATACATAAGAAGAAAGAAAAAAATCTTCTAAGAAAAGGTTGCAAGAAAGATATAAAAATAGAGACCAGAGGTAGATCTCTTAGGATAAGCTTTTGGAAAATTTGATTATTATGTGTATTACCCAAAATCTTCATTTTCTCTATCACCCTCACCTAAAATATGTAAACTGTATCCAAAATCACACCAACTATATAATAGGATTTGTACTTATGTGTCATCTCATTATGTATAAATATTTAATTATAGTATTTATATAATTATCATATCTAATAAAATCGTTAATATTATTATTTATTAAATAGTAAGATGCTTGTAACGTTTCAAATATTGTATAATCTGAAGGAGTTCAGATCTAGTCTAATGGAATTTAGATCATTGCTAATTCTTAGCAATGCTAATAGTTATAAGTACTAAGAGTTAGTTGTGCTAAGAGTTAGCATGTTACAAGGATTAACGAAATTTAAAGAGTTAAAGCCTTATCTAAAATATGACAAAGACCTGAAAATATATTAGTAATGACGTAGCTATAAAAAATTACAAATGGTGTTAGAAAATGTCATTATACAAGTATGTTCTCAAACACTATATTCTCGATCTAATTTTATCGATGTAGGTCTATCGGTGAAACTCATTAATATAGATTAGTGTATGTCTACATCTCAATGTCCAAGTAGTTAGTCTTAATAAACCATGAGACTAGTAAAAGCTCGTATAGAGATACAAGTATTCAGTGAGGATAGGATACTGAACAGACTCACTAGAACTTCCAATAGACATCTCATAAAGCCATCGACGGAAGGTTTTCTGAGTTTAGTAGTATTTGTGGTCCTTTGACCTGAGCGCCATGATAGGTTTGTGAGTAATCCATCATGCTTTGGTTTCACACATGTCAGAAAGCTTTCATAGTCTAACCGTTGGGTGTCGCTGGGTATAGTCTGATGCTCATGAAGTTCAATGTATATAGATATGAGATCCGATAGCTCATATAAGTGGGCTGCATATTATGATGCTATGAGATTG
This sequence comes from Ailanthus altissimus, assembly GCA_946807835.1. Classification (NCBI taxonomy): domain Eukaryota; kingdom Viridiplantae; phylum Streptophyta; class Magnoliopsida; order Sapindales; family Simaroubaceae; genus Ailanthus; species Ailanthus altissimus. Next base: position 3,457,728 of record OX327709.1, read on the forward strand.
TATTTTAAAAAGTCTTTTAGCCACAAGCATAAACCTTAAAAAATATATTTCGAAGAGATAAACAATGTCACAAATCACAAAAGTATTTCTGAATATTGTTTATAGAAATATAAATCTAGAGATAAGTTTATAGTTAAGCAAATAGAGATTTGACGATAATGATCTATATTTTTACTCTTCCAGGATATAAATAGTAGAAAGATTATACGAATATGCTATAACCTCAACTTGCATGGTCTAACACGCTACTTTATAATATCCATAACGTGTGTGGGGGGCATCGTTCATGAACGTATGAAGGAGCTCCATATGAAAAATCAGTTATGGACCTAGAGAGTCTTAAATATGAAATGTACTCGTTGTGCACTAGGGTAACATATTAGATTGAATAATTCAATCTAATAAATTTCAGTAAAATAGAATAATTATTTTGAAATTCCTATGAATGTGTATTTGTTAAGACTTAATTGTTAAATACATCACTTAATTAGTTAACAAAAATTATTAATCAATAGGATGTCGACAAGTGGCATATTTGGTCCATGATTTAAATTTTATCTTAAATTTACCATTTATCTTGGTAGTAAAAAAATAAATAAGGTAAAAGTAATTATTCAAAATTGTGTTAAATAATTAAATTTTATATTATTAGATATTATTAAAATAAGCTGATCATGGCATTGTATTTTTTTTATATAAAAAGGGGCCTAAATGTTGGTCATTTATTTATCTAATATAATTAAAGTAATTATATTTATTAGATAAAGATTAATTTAAGTAGCCATATTCTAGTGCTTGATAAATTAATTTTGAGTAGGATACCAACAATAATGATTGTGGGAAGAGCACTTGATTTTGCTTAGCCATCATTTGAAAAAACAAGAATTGAATGAATTGAATTCATTTTTGCAAGAAGTGAGATTCGACCAAGTGAGGGAAAGGTGAGAGAGTGTGTTTTTGTTCTTTGTTCTTTCAAGTTTTGAAAACATAAAACATTTCTTCATCTTCTTCTCTTATAGATGGCTCAAAAGGAATAAAAGAAAATGGAGAAGAGATATGTTTTTAAACAAGAGTTATGTAAAATACTAATTATCCTATAAAAATTGTTTCCAACAATTATACAATAGTTGCATACATGTATTTACCATCCCATTTATGAAACAAATAATTGTACTCAAAAAATTTGAATACATGTTGATGGAAATTCTAAAACAAAGCTATTATTCTAACTCCATAATCCCGCCAAATCATTATAGACTAAAATTCTTCAAGAATGCACTTCAAGGTAAGCTCTTCACTTGGATTCTTAAAGGACTTAAAGATTTTGTAAAGCTACCTTTATTAGGTAAGTTTTCTTTATATCAAAAACTGTGTTAAAAAGAATTGAAAATTCCCAACAAAGAATGGAGGCCAAAATAACTTCTGAGTTATTAGCAAACCAATGACTGATAATTGCTTTAAAGCAAAAAATACAGTCCCCTCATGAAGAAATCATGTCATTGATCAACCAAAGACTTTCATTCTATAACTAAAGCAAGAGATTAAAAGTCTCAAAGCCCAGTTAAGTAACATTGAATTTTTATGTGTAAAACCCTAAAAACATCACAGTCCCTACCTATATTCCAAAACCCAAACTATATTTTTAGAGACTACTCATCTCTTATCCCAAAATCAAAACCAAAGACAGAAAAGTCCAGAAAGAAATAAACTGTAGAAGCATCTTCAAGCAAAACTCCCAGTTTAGTTATTTCAAAATCTACCATTGAACTTACTCTTCCTCTAGAATTCTACTTTCCTCCAAAAACCACTAGATCTTTCACTTCAAGTAACCAATTCATGGTTACTCCATGAAAAATCATTTATCCTGAACCTCTTCCTAAATATGACCTCAAACTTAGGTGGATTGATAGCACAGACTTAGAATTTGATCTAGTTATCTTGAAAAGGAAACCAAAACATAAATGGAACCAAAACCATTGTCCAACCCTTTCATTTACATGAATAAACCATAAAATATAACCCTAGTCACAGAAGAAGATGGATTTTCAATTGATGAAACACTTATCAGCTCTCTAGGAAGAACACATAGACCCAAAGTAGACCATTTGGGCAAGCGTTATTGGTTTACTCTGGATGACCTTCCCTTGTTCAAATGAAAAGAGTGAATTTATGAATTTTAAACCTGGTACATTACTGAAAACCAAAAACCTGGATCAGTGACAGCTGATTTAATCTATAAAGCCATTACCAGGTTCTAAAGAATTTTGAAACACCGGTTCCAGCAACTTGGAGAATATAAACAAATTCAACTCCAAAACTCCAATAATATTAATGACTTCCTCGACATCATTTTTGCTGAATTTGTTGGAGACGCTACGTACCTGGTTAACCAAGCCCGAAAAGAATTCTTTATGCTTAAATATTGTTCTTTCAAACGAAAAAACCTAGAGCTCCACTATAAAAAGGCTTCTCTTCGATATTATCAACTTGGTGTCGATGATCCAAACTTAAAGTAGGCTTATTTGAATTCCATTTTCGAGCCCTTTGGTCAAGAGGCACTGAGATATTTGGAATCTAATGGCACAACTCTCTAACAATAATCAATTGGAATAATACAACAAATAATTCTCAAAGCATTGGAAAAATTATGTGCTCAACATAAGTTTTTCAAAAAATTTGATCAAACAAGGAAATAATCAAAAATGCTTATGAAAGACGAGATTTGTCTAAAGAACAGTTCTTCGTGCCATTGTTTGACATCTAAAAAGAAACACTTTAGGAAATTATGTCTTTCTCCTTACAAACACAAAGGAAGTTCAAAAGCTTCTTCAAAAAGAAAGACAACATCTCGAAAAAATTAAAACGATGTTTTATTTGTAAGAAAAATGGACAATATGCAAAATAGTGTTTGCATAAAGGGAAAAGAAAGATTATTTCCCAAGTTCTTGCTACAATCCCCCTTCAACCTTTAAGAAGAAGATTTAGAATCCTTATTTTTAGAACAATCTGAACCTAATGAAGACACATTGTTTAAACTATCTATCTAAAATATAGATGATTCCCATTTTGACTCTTCACAATATAAGATCCTATTAAATGAGTGTGTGATTAATTGAGTGTACATATAATTTTAAAATTTTATTACACGCAGTGAAAGTATCACATACAAAATACACTCAATCTAACATATTCATATGCATATATCTCATATATGTTCATATGTAAATTAAATTAGATAACGAATAAGTAAAACTTACTTGGATTAAAGGTAGCTTTTAATTCTTCAAGAATTCCTATCTCTAAGTCTTAAACTCACCTTGAAGTGTGCTGTTGCACAATTTTAGTTCACAACAAAATTGATGAGATTGTGAATCTAGAATAGCAGTCATAAAATTTTATGTTTAGAGTGAAAAATGGTATGAATACTTTGTGTTTTTGGTTTTGTTCTTCACAAATATATATTTAAAACACTTGCCAAAATCTTAATACCAATTCTCTCTCAACTCTTACATATTTTTCTTTTACCAATTGATGAAATTCATTCTCTTCCTAACACATAATGCTATACATAACCTACCAAGAGACATGCTTAAATGAACAAATTAATGACACTCACCATATAGATCCACCACTTTTTGTTATGGCATGTGATATTATTTATGCAGTTTGCCTTACAATACAAAATTAAAAAAAACCATTATATATTATTACCAATATATTTTGTTAAAGGCAAATTCAATTTAATTACACATCATGTACACTTGGCTCATGTCATGAATACACATATCTCATTTAATATTTAATTAATTATTCAAAATAATTTAGATAATTACTTTTACCTCACTTAATTTTACTAGTAAGGTTAAATAATAAATTTATGGTAAGAATAATTCATGAATTAAATTATGCTACTTGTCAACATCCTATTGGTTGATAACTATTGTTAACTAATTATATGATGCACTTAACATTTAAGTCTCGACAAGTACAAACCCTGAGGGAACTTGAAATAAAATTTTGATCTGCTGAAATTTCTTGGATCAAACTGTTTAATCTAATATGTTGCCCTATTACACAACGAGTACTCTTTATATTATGAAAGTTTCTAGGTCCATGCCTAGTTTGTCACATAAAACTTCTCTATACATCTGTGAACAATGTCCCATACATATGTTACGAATATTACAAAGTAGCACGTTAGACCATATAAGTTGAGATTATAACATATTCGTATAATCCCACCACTATATATATATCCTAGTAGAGCAGAGACATAGATTAACACCATTAAGTCTCTATATGCTCGACCATAAACTTATATCCAAATTCATATTTCAATTGCGATATTATTTATCCTTAAGATAAAAATCTCTTTTTTTTGGTATTATTGTTTATGACCATAAGATTTTCTAAAACATAATCTTGGAGTATCAGTATATATTACTCACTCAAATGAATCGATAGATCTCATATCTATACACACCAAACTCCATGAGCATTAGACAATACCCAGTGACACCTAGCGGTCAGATCATGAAAGGTTTCTGACATGTGTAGAACCAAAGTATAGTGGATCACTCACAAGCCCACTGTAGTACTCAGGTCAAAGGATCACAAATACTACTCAACTTGATAAAACCCTCTATTGACGGCATTATGAGATGTCTATTGAAGGTTCTCGTAAGTCTGTTCAGTACTTAGTCCTTACTGAATACTTGTATCTTTATACAAGTTTTCACTAAACTCATGGTCTGCTAAAAATAACCATCTGGACCATCCAGATATAGACATACACTGATCTATATATAATAAAATCTTTATACCGACAGACCCGTATTAGTGAAGATAGATCAGAAACATAATATTTGAGAACATATTTGTATAATGACATTTTCTAGTACCGTTTGTAACTCTTTACAACTACGTCGTTAATAATATATTCTTAGGTCTTTATCTCATTTCAGATAAGGCTCTAACTTCTTAAATTTTACTAACTCTTATAATTTGTTAAGTCTTATCAGTGCTAACTCTTAGCATTTATAACTCTCAGCGTTGCTAATTTGTAGCACTGATCTAAAATACTTTAGATCATATCTGAACTCCTTCAAATCATACAATATCTAAAATGTTATAAGCATCTTATTATATATTAAATATAATTAGTGATTTTAATGAAACATGATAATATAAATACAAAAATAAATATTTATCCATCAAAGGGAATGGCACATAAACACAAATTTCAACATATCTAACCTGTCTATTTTTTAGTCCATAATGTTCCTATGATTGATCTAAAAATTAGACTGCCCAAGTATGACAAACCAGTCACCGTATTAGGACTTCTTAATATGGGTGCAACAGCCACCATTCTTAATCCAAAAATCCTTCCTTCCCATGTCGAAAAACCTTATAACCAGACTTTCAAAGTCGCAAATGATGAGTTATTTACAATTAATTTAATTAGCAAACCAATTTATCTAAATTTGTTTTCCAAAAATTACCATTTCCCATAAAGTTCTTAGTTCATTCCTACCGAGCAAATACATCATTATTAGATTCGATATAATCCAAAAATTGTTGCCAAAAAAAAAAGTCAGCCTAAAAACTGATGGACTCCATTTTAAGGATTAATTTCTACCTTGGACCAAGATACCAAATTACTTTCTAATGGATTCTCTATCACCTATTGTTGACCTTCTTACTGCCCAATCAGCTGCCAACTCGCATACTGAGTTTCTCCAAAAATGTCCAAACCCATTATGGTAAAATTCAAAATTCTTCGTATCCTTACCTTTCAAGAAAAATGAAGATATAAACCCAACCAAAACTAGTTACCTAGGAATGAGTCCCGAACACGTTGCCTTGGACAAAATGACCAGACCCAATTGTTACATAAAAATCTTATTGAGCCTACAATTTCTCAATGGGCTTGTCAAGCTTTTTATATTAATAAATTTTAGTGAACAACTTCGGAGAAAACCTAGATTTGTCATCAATTACTAACCTGAAAGCATGATTTTGGCAACTAGGAATGCACCCCCACAGAAAGGCACAAAACCATCTTTTATATCCCTGATCATCATTTTCAATAGACTATGACGTCATTTGGTCTAAAACAACACCCTCTCTTTTTCAAAAGGCAATGATAAAAATTTTTGAACCTTTGCTAGGCCAAGCCCTCATCTATATTAATGACATCTTATTGTTCTCAAAAGACATTGATTCTCATGCAAAATTGTTTAAATCAAATTGGGCTTTTTTTAAGCCATTATAGACTTATGTTATCACCTTAGAATATACAAGTTAGGATTACTGAAGTAGATTTCCTAAGAATGACTATCCGAGATAGAAACTACTCCAATCAACCCCATATCACAAATGAGCTTCACCAATTCCCAAACATAAACTTAACCTGAAAAGTGCTATAACAATTTCTTGGATTAGTCAATTACATGTCAGATTTCATCAAAAACCTGTCCTACATCACCAAACCCTTATACTAAATGCTTAAAAAGAACCCTCTTTCCTGGACCTCAGCCCAAACAAAAGCCATCAAATCCATAAAAGCCCAAACATCTTCTTTGTCGGCCCTAAATATTCTATCTATAGGTAAAAGAATTTTGCAAACTAATGTAAATGACCTCCATTGAGGAGCTATACTGTTTGAAGAAATTGATGGAAAAAGAATAGTATGTGATTATAGAGCGGGAGTTTCAAAGAAGCAGAACTTCATTGCAAACTTACTTTTAAAGAGATCTTAGCAATGAAATATGCAATTGGAAATTTTGAGTTCCACTTAATAGGGCATCATTTTCTGTTTGAACTGGACATGTCAGCCTTCCCTCGAATGCTCGACTTCAAACAAAAAAGAATTTCTTATAGCAAGTTACAGAGATGGCAACAATGGTTTACCTCTTACTCATTTGATGTAAGCACTTGCAATGAACATATAATATCATTGTTGATTTCTTCTCCATAAAACTAATACAAGATCATAAACAGATTAAACCTCTCAAGATAATTTTCAAGATGAACCTAGTCATCAACCCACTGGTTCTAATATACCCTCTTGAATTACCACATTTAGTCCAAGACCACACTCTCCATAACTAGGCATATTCTCTCATGGTATACTACCAATCCCAAGTAATCCAAAAATATAGACTACTAACCTTTGATGAACTTAGCGTCCATCCCCAATATCTATTTATAACCCTTCTCACATTTCTGCCACTAGAAAAATGGTCCTCAAAAGTTCTTTACTTCTTATAGTATTTCCCAGATCAATATTTCATTGCATTAGAGTTTCACATTGACACAATGATCCAATGACTACCTAACTTTACTAGAAAACACCAATATCCCATAAATTTCTCGAGTATTTTAATCCATTAAACAAGTGGTATAATAAGTTCCAACCCCTACAATGCTAGTTTCTCAAGTTTTCTATTAATGGCAACAATCTAAGAGCCATTCTCATTCTCCAAATGAAATAAATGATCATGAAAAAAACAATCAATTACGACCTTATGGTAAAAAATTATTCAATTTTTCCATTTTCTTTTAAAACACGGGCAGAGTTTTACCCAAATAAGATCAAAACCCTCTAAAACTACCTTGCAAAAACCAATGGCATCACTCTATTAACCATATGGCCAACTTTTCAAGAAGAGGCTCCTTGGGAACAATACCCAACTGAATCTTGCAAGAAAATAAAAGCATATCATAAGCATTGCAAAAATCGCATGCCATCTAGCTCAAGTCACATACCAACCAATTCCAGTATATCATCAAGTTCTTGACATATGCTATTTAGTCACCAAGGCACTAAATTAACATTATCACAACCAAACACATAACTGACACTTTCATAGCAAATGACAAAACATACAACCCTATTTCAAGATTCTCAAAATCCAAAAAACAAAGCCAGATCCAGCAGATCTAAGCCTTGACCGTAGAATCCAAAGAACCTGAAAATGACAATTTGTATGATAACACATGGTATGATGAATGGCTGGCCCATAAGGCAATAAAAGCAATAGGTCAGTGCAGTGACACGATGTATCATTGAGCCCTTAGTCCTTATTCACGTTAACGATAAAAACATCTGCAAAACAAAAAAATGTGCAATATCCCATACACAATTGTCTCCATTTACATAAAGAATCTTTTATTTTATCATTGTGTAATCTCCGACGTGTTTAACATGTCGTTTATCTCAAAGTCTTTAATAATTTAACTCTAGCATTATACTTTATCTTTTGTAAATAAAGAAATGAATCTTTTCTTACCTTTCTCAGTGTCGATTTGGTAAGTTTATCGGTTTGCTTCATTCTATTTCTCTATATAAAGAGAATAATGTTAGGGTCGGTGCTTACGTGACTTCCTTAAATATATATATATATATATATATTTGTGTATTTATATAAGTATACATTCCTATTAAATCGTTAATACTCATTAATATAGTACTATGCATGTAACGTTACAGATATTGTACGATCTAAAGAGTTCGAATCAGATCTAAAAGAATTTAGATAAGGGCTCATAATTAGCCACGCTGAGAGATATAAATGCTAAATGTTAGCACAGTTAAGTGTTAACTGGTTATAATACTCAGCAAATCCAAGAGTTAGAGCCTTGTCTGTAATGGGATATAGACCTGATAATATATTAGTAATTGCATAGTTGCAAAAGTTGCAATCGAGTGCCAAAAAATGCAAGTTGCACAAGAATATTCTCGAATAATTGTCCCTGATCTATTTCTGCCGATGCAGATCTATCAGTGGATATCTTTATATAGATCAGCATATGTCATACTTATAAGGTAGAAATGGTTATTCCTAGCCGACCATGAGTTTAGAGCTCGTATTGACATATGGGTATCCAGTTAGGACTAGATATGTGATAGACTCACGATGGCCTCTAATAGACACTTTATGTAAGTCGTCAACGGATGGTCCTCTTGAGTTGAGTAGTATACGTGGTCCTTTGACCTGAGTGTCACGGTGAGCTTATAAGTGATCCACTATACTTTAGTTCCACGCATGTCACAGACCTTTTATAGTGTGACCGTTAGGTGTCGCTGGGTATGGTCTGATGCTTATGGAGTCTAATGCGTATAGATATAGAATCTGTCAACTCGCATATGAAATTAGATATCTGGATGCTTCAAGATTGTATCTCAAAAAATCCTGTGGCCACAAGCAATCATCCCAGGAAAGAGTTCTACCAGGGTGAAACAATATAGTAAAAGAGTTTGCGCATATTGTTCAGTGAGATACGAGTTTGAAGATAAGATATGGATGAGCATAAGGGGATTTGACGGTGATAATCTATATCCTCACACATTCAGGATATCATGACGGAATGACTATACATATGCATTGTAACGTCAGCTTGCATGGTTCAACGTGCTGATTTGTATATCCATGACGTGTGTGTGAGACATTACTCACGACCTCATAGAATAGTTCCATTTGACAAATTGGGCGTAGGATTTAGGGAGTCCTGTGATATGGAGTGTACTCGTTGTGCACTGGGGCAGCGTGCCGGATTAAATTGTTTAATCTAACTATATTCAGCAATACCACAAGAATGCATGCGTGTCTGTATTTAAGTGTTAAATACAATAATTAGTTAATAATTGCTATTTACTAATCGTATAATGACACGTAATGTATAGTGGACTCTCAGTTGAGTTTACCCAAGTGTGAGATTTAGTGAGACTCACTAAAAGATAAACTTAATAACTATTCATAATTGGTAAAATAGTTGTTTCTGACTTTAATTATTTAATTGTTAAATAATTAAAATATCTCTCTTATTATATTATATAATATTTTATTATTATTATATTTTATTATTATTATATTTTATTTTATTATAAAATATTAAATATATAATAATATTATATAGGTGTCAAATAGTTGGCACCCAATATATTTATTTTATTATTATTATATAATATATTATATTAATATTATTTTAATATATATATATATAAAGAGAAGAGAGAAAGAAATTGAAATAAAATAATTTGGCGTGTTTTTTGGCCATTTGGCAAGGAAAGAAATCGAGAAGAAGAAGAAAAGAAAAAGAAAAATAGATTTTATTTTTCTCTATGGTTCCATTTGAAGCAATGATTGATTGCTTCAAATTCTCTATTTCTTATCCTTTTGAAGAAAATGATAAAAACACACAACGATTATTTTTGGGTTTAAGAGTTAAACTCAATACTGCGTAGAGGGCTGCTGTTCTAACTCACCAAGTCTACTGTGTTGGTGACTAGAACTATCTGCGAGTTAATCTTTATGCAAACTCTAAAAAAATACGTGTATAACGTTACACGTTGAGGTGAGCTCTTTATTCTATAAATATATTAATGCGATTAATATATTTAATTTATTATATTTATTATAAATTTTACATTTCCATCGAACTTAAATATATATTTAAGCAATAAATATAATAACATATACATTCATTAACGTGTATTAGATTCTCCAATAACGAATAATTCTTATGTATTGAATCATCGAGAGTGAAAAGAAAATAAAGTCTTGTGTGCTTTCAAAACTATGACTCTCTAAATTTCTTTCTCTGATCTTCGAAGGAAGTCTGTTATGAATATATTAGTTAAGAAATAATGTTTTGTAAAATCCAAGAGAGTATATTCTACGGTTACTTTTTTATGAAATCCCCCACGTCAAAAATCTTTGTTTTCAGGAAAACAACCCTTGACATCATGTATTTCCATAAAAGGCTGATCGTCGAAACCTGCAAAAAGGCGTAAATCAAGTATATAATCGGAATACCTTGGTAATGTATGTGGCCATCTAATTTGGTATTTAATTTTTATTCTTAAACTAATTGCATTCTTTTTATTTATATTATGGTAACAAATATTTTATAAATGCAAAATATTAAAATAAAAACACCAACTGATTTAAACATTTTAGTACTTATATTTTTTTTAATGAAATTTTAATATTTATCTTAACAATAATAAAAAAGTTAATAATATATTTATTTATATTAATATTATGTTCTTCTTCACCTAAAATTTTGATTCCACCCACGGCTGGCTAATATTTTTATTTTTTTTAAAGTAAAAAACATAACATCTTTATACCGCTCCAAGAATATGCTTATTTTTATCCTTCCATTATCATTTTCTAAAATTTTTATTTTCTGTGGTTTCACTTTATTCTTTTCGGATCACACAAACAAAATGACTACATCCACTTTCCGGGGCCCACGATCCGGTACGTGGCCCCCCACACGAAGCTTTGGCAATCTTCTATGGTACACGTGTCCAGAACCGGTTTTTTTTTTTTTTTTTTTTTTTGCACTCTCTGAAACTTGGCGTTCGCTTCACAAAAGAAGCGCCAACGAATTTGGATCCAATTCTCTCCTCATAACATCATCATCATCTTCATTTATCATCACACGCTCATTTCTCATATCACTGTAAGCGCGGCGCTCTCTCAGGTTATTTTGTTTTCATTGTCAGTACAATTCTAATGCTCTTTAATTCCCTAGAATTCTAATTTGATTATAATTATGCTTCTGTTCGTTTGATTAAAGATTTTTAGTTATATGCTTTTTTTCTTTTTGAGTGATTTATTTGTTATCTGGAATCGCAGGTCATTTTTCGAATATCAGATCGATTGATTCAGGTTCTTGCTATATTCTTTTATTCCTCCGTTCGTTTGTTTATAGGGAAAAAAAAAAAAGAAATTTTAATACGTTTGCTGATTGATTTTTGTGCTTAATTGTTGGAGAAACGAATTGAATTCATTCCTTTTTTTTGGTATATATGCTTTTTTTCATATTTGAGCTTCAAATTTTGTTAAATTATTTATCCTGTAAATTTATTTATAGCATGTTTGGGAGTGTTTTAGGTTGCATTGAAAGAATTATTGACTAATCAAAGGTGCTTTTTGTTTCTAATTTATGATATTTGGTTGAGATAGATAAATGCACTTTTTGAATTGACAAAATTATTTATGAAAGATTTTCTTTTAAGATGCTTTAAGTGCTTTCATAGAGAGTGTTTGTTTCTTAAAAGCACTCCCAAATACACTCTTAATCTATCTCTCGTGCTCCATGTTGAGTAATCATTGACTTGTTCCTAGGTTAAATCTTTATCTTCGGTGAGATAATTTTCGCAAGTTAAGTAGTAGTACTTTTAATAATCAATATCAACCCAGCATTGCAGCAGATACTTGTCCATATTTGAAGGTCAACCAAAATTAGCAACTAGGACGTGGCTCAATTATTGTCGTAGATATGAGCTGATTATTTATGACTGTATTCATGCTTGTTGTTATAGCTAACATTAGTTCAATTGCAGGGATAAAGGAGAGAATACACCATGGATCGACTTAGTGCTCCTGCACGTCTCATGATAGTTTCGGATCTTGATCACACAATGGTATGTTTCATTAAGTGGTTGCAACCGATTTCCTTTCAAACTCATTATGCAGTTATTTTCAGTTGACAAGTTGCTTCTTCTGTAGGTTATTTTCAGTTGACAAGTTGCTTCTTCTGTAGGTTGATCATCATGATAAGGAGAACCTCTCACTGCTTAGGTTTAATGCATTATGGGAAGCTCATTATCGCCGTAATTCTCTTCTAGTTTTCTCAACTGGAAGATCACCTACACTTTACAAGGAGTTGAGGAAAGAGAAACCCATGCTAACTCCGGACATAACCATAATGTCTGTGGGAACTGAGATAACTTATGGTGACTCTATGGTGCCAGATAATGGTTGGGTTGAAATTCTTAATCAGAAATGGGATAAGAAGATAGTCACAGAGGAAGCGAGCAAGTTTTCTGAACTTAAACTTCAGGTATAAGTTAACTGCTAATGGTGTTTGGTTTATAGTGCATGCTACTCTTTGGTGTGTAATTTTTTTTATTTTTTATTATTATTATAGTTAAGGGTTGTGAATATAACTAAGACATTCTTCAATAAAAGAAAATGGCATTATTTGGGTATTTTGAGCTTGTCAATAAATTAAAATCTATGGGATTATGCAGTCTGAGACAGAGCAACGACCACACAAAGTTAGCTTTTATGTTGATAAAGATAAGGCTCAGACAGTAACGAAAATGCTTTCAGAGATTTTGAAGAATCGTGGGGTAAGATTTAACTTTCGACTTGGAATGATGTCCCATCAAGTGGTGTACTTGTTACCCATCTAAAGTTGTTCTCTCCTTTTTTAAGTTATAATTACTTTTATGTCCATAAAATACTGTTTTATCATAATTAAGTTTTAGCTTGTGATGGGCTTGTTTGCCAGTTGGATGTTAAAATAATCTACAGTGGAGGAATGGATTTGGACATTTTACCACAAGGTGCTGGCAAAGGACAAGCTCTTGCGTATTTGCTCAGGAAGTTTAAGACCGAGGGAAAAGTACCAACCAACACTCTTGTCTGTGGTGATTCTGGAAATGATGCTGAACTATTCAGCATTCCTGAAGTATACGGAGTTATGGTGTGTGGCTTAGCTAGTAGTTCATTAAAACTTAGCCTTGTCAATTATAACCATATTGGGAAATAGGGGTTGTATTTGTTGCTTTTTCCGCTTAAACATTGTTTTTCCTCCATGCAGGTTAGCAATGCCCAAGAAGAATTGTTGCAGTGGCATGCTGCAAATGCCAAAAACAACCCTAAAATAATCCATGCAAGTGAGAGGTGTGCAGCTGGGATAATACAGGCCATTGGTCATTTTAATCTAGGTCCAAGTACTTCTCCAAGAGATGTTAGAGATGAACCAGATAGTGGGGCGCCAAAAAACAATGTTGAGCATGAGGTGGTAAACTTTTACTTGTTTTACGAGAGATGGAGGCGTGCGGAGATGGAGAATACTGAGGTCTATCTAGCATGTCTTAAAGCTAGTTGTGTAAGTTCATGCTCCCTTTTCTCTTCAGTTTCATAGTTTTAGCATGTTACGTTTGTCTAGAATGGAATCCTTCATAATTCTCAAAAGGAGAACATGTTCATATTTTTGGTGCAAAATCCACAAATTTTCTATTTAAACCCTAAATGATATCAATGAAAAATCTCTGATTGACTTCATTATGGTTTGGTCTTGAGTATCAATTATTAACCTAGTGATGAGTTACATTCTTTGTGCCTGACAGTTATATTTTGGCAATCATTTCTATAGAAAACAATTTTTTGGTAGGTAGACAAAGTTGTAGATGTCCTCTTCTTCCTCACGCTCTTCACCTCATTAGAGCTTGAACACTATTACAGAACTCATCTGTCAGATCAAAGCTGAAAACTATTCGACTTGACCCCACCTGTTACTCCCTAAACCAAGGTCTAGGGTGAAATTTATCTGAAACCTCAAGACCAATAGCATATGCGGGACGAATGTATATCAACATGGATTTTAGATTTGTAACCCTGGGTGCCTTGAGTACATCCATCCATGTTTGTATTTGAATTTATATATCATAACAATTTTAAATAATCTAATTTTCTAAGCTTGCCACATCTAATCGATCATAAATGGGATTGGATTCTAAACTAAAGTCGTAGGATTCTAGGGAGTTGCTTCTGTGACAAGGTTTGCAACTTGATAATGAAGTTGGGTAAAGTTGAGTTGACACTTGTCATTCGGTCAATGTTGTTTTTCTTTTCTTCTTCCATTTTATACGAGTATTTATTTATGCATCTGCTTTGCTCTGATTAGTTACCCATCATTTTTCTTTTTCCAGAATCCATCTGGAGTTTGTGTGCCTCCATCTGGTGTTGAACTGTCTATTGCAGAAGGTTTAAATAAATTTAGTAAGTGCTATGGAGACAAACAGGGAAAACAGTTTCGGGTCTGGGTGGATCAAGTGTTATCTACAGAGATTGGTCCAGGCATATGGCTAGTGAAGTGTTACAAATGGGAGTTATCTGGTGGTTCTCTCTCTCTCTCTCTCTCTCTCTCTCTCTCTCTCTCTGTGTGTGTGTGTGTGTGCACGTGCATTTATTCGTTAATAAGTGCATACTTTGAAAATCAGATGGGTTTTCTCTTGACTTGTCTGTGCACCTCTTATTCCCCATTCTCTCCATTGTTTACTCTCTCACGTCTTATTCTCCCAATGCAACCATACTAGGTGATTTAATGTAATCAAACCATCATTAGAATAGTATAATTTATTTCTCCTTCTGTGACTGGACAGATGTTTGTTTTATCTCTTATTCTTCCCGTGTTTGATACATAGAGTTAATTTCTGGAATCACTATAAACTTCGCTTTGACGTAAAGTTTTTCTTTTCTGTTTCCCAAGCGTATTGAAATCAGGATGCCATAAATGTTGGTTTCTCCTTTAAACTAGGTTTGAGGCCTCTAGGGCTTGATTTTCAACCCATCTGGTCTAGGCTTGAGTGATAATTTATAAACCAGGGTGTACTTTGAACCAAAACCACATCTGCTTTCCATAAGCCTTAGGCCCGCCATGACAATAACTTGTCGCTGAAGTGCTTCATTTTCTCACGTTCCACCTACATATATTCATGTTTAGTAATGCCCAGCTATGTCATTATTTTTTATGCATTTTTCGTTTGATATTGAATATGTAATTAATATTTGTAGAAGCAGTAGCAAAAAGTTTATTATTCTTCAAACATGCTCGCAACTCTTGGTCCATTATCTTGTCATATTTGTGATGTGCTCTATTGACTCTTCACTTTGTAGGTGAGGAGAGTGTATGTTCGATTAACTCCTTTATCATGAGATCAAAGGTAAGGTGATTGTAGTTCATTGTTCTGCTGAAGTGTCGATTAATTCTCGCTGAAAATTTATTTGCGGGTTTCAGGATGCTTCTGAGATTGCTTATATGCATTTGCATGAGACATGGTTGGAAGGATTCGGAGCAAAAGACAATAGGCTTTGGCTCTGAAGTTTTGTGGTGGTTGAAAATTAAGAAAAAAACTCTTAGAATAAGTGTACCACAAGATGGTTAATTTATAAATTTTTCTTATTCTGTTAATTCATTTACGATCATCGACCATGGAAATGGTTTCTGGCAGTAATACTTGGTTAATTCTGTCATGGATTTCTCTTAGCATGTGTTAGTGTTACATAGATTAGATAGCATAATCTGTCTTTATCTTACGCCCCCTAGAAACAACACTTTCTTTTGCTTCAGAATCTGCAAATGGAATAATATATGGACGAACTTTGGATCTGCTTGATTTTGTGATTCAATTGTTTATCTTGTTTATCTTTTAAAACTAATGGATGTATCAAAATCGCATTTGTGGTTGTGGTAAATGATTCACAATGAACTTTCACCTTAATTTTTGTGAGAGGGGTTCCATTCCAGGCAAACTCAGTGCTTAAGAATAATAAATAATTTAAAATGTATTAAAATCTGTATGATGTCTGGCAAAGCTTAAAAAGAACTTAGAAAGAAAGAAAGAAAATTTTAAAAAAAAATTAAGTATCTAAATTCTAACAAACGATAATAATAATAATACTTCAATTAATAATTTATGCTAAGAAATTTTTTTTAAAAAAAATGAATTACAACTCAAAAATTATACATTAAAGGAGAAGCTGCACCCAAACCCTTTTAAGACATTACCACCGAAATATAATAATTTGTGCTGGGTTAAAATGTTTCTTAAATTTAAAAATTCTTCAACTTAACATCTATTAAAAGAAAATTAATTTATTCACTTTAAAAAAAAAATACCAACTTTTCAAGAAAAAAAAAAAAGAAGTGAACCAAGTTAAGTTAAACCATTTTTTAAATTAATAGTACTTAAATTGATTGAGTCAAAAAAAAATAGAACTTAAATAAAAAAGAAGGGCCCAACCGGGTTCGAACCGGTGACCTCTTGATCTGCAGTCAAATGCTCTACCACTGAGCTATGGACCCAAGATGATGTTTGAACTCTTATGGTAAAATCTTAATTCTTATCAGACACGGTATCTAATGGTTTGCATTTTTCATATTAGAACCAAATTAACCTGCTGTAACTCATAACCCAAGCCAAACAAATTCAAGTTGGTTTAAATAGGTTAATTTGAAATTTTCAACTCGTTTAACAAAATTATTCTAAATAATACATATGACTTATTATTTTTTATAATTATATTCAATTATAAAAAAAAACAATAAACTAAAATATTAGTAATTCATAAATTTTAAATTTATTATTTCAAATTACCGATATAAAACCGGTTGCTTTGGATAATACATTTGCTTGTTTTAATAAGCATATATATATATATATATATATTTTTAAGTTGGGAGATGAAAACACTATATCACTTTAGTATATTTTAAACTATTTGTAAGTGAAATTATTTTGAATTTAAACTTTTGAATTTTTTTTTTTTGTATTTGAGTATATGTCTTTTTAATTGTAATAAAAAATAATTTATTTTATAAATAGTTTAAACCAAACTAAATTAAATTAGCTTGAGTTCAAATTTTATTTAAGTTGGTTTAAATTACAAAAACGTCAACTTGAATTTTTTAAAAGGAAAATGACAACTTAATCCTCAAAATTTGAGAAAGGGACACAAAGACCCTTGTAGTTGTTGTTAACCAATACTATTGTTGATCAATAAGTGGCGACAATACTAATACACAATTAATTTATCAAAGCCACTTTTGAATTAAAATTTTCATGATCGACTTGATGATGTGGTTGGTTTTATCATTGTTGATCAGTCGATGGCAATAACACTGATACACAATCAATTTATCAAAGCCACCTTTGGATTAAAATTTTCGTGATCAACTTAATGATGTAGTTTCTTTCGCCGTATAAGCTGTGGAAGAAGGATAAATGGACGGAGAAAAGTGGTGATCACTATAACGTTGCCTTCAATCGACAACGAGTTACAATGCTCCAAGAGGGGGGAGACTCGCCTCATTACTTTTCATTGGGCGAGTGGTGCATCTAATGCACCTATCCACTCATCAATCAGCCGACTTGCATTGGTAGAATGCGAGGTAATAATCTACCAAACTTAGGTTGCGTTGCATTTTAACATAGTCATTTTAAGGAAATGCTATTGTGATCGTTGCTTTTCTTCGACTATTTCTCATTTATTCACAACTCCTACAGCGAAATTGCTACATTATTATGTGGATTGTGAAAATTAGAGCTTGAAATAGTCTCTAATAAATTGATTGGGCTCAAGTTGTTTGCCATTAAATATTGACTGGCAGCATCGGTAAAAGAAAATATAGTTAGTTGTTGAACTATTTTGAATTTAATAAATAATATAGAATGAGTATATAAGAATGAATCATGTGTTATTTATAAGAGTAAATATTAAAATATTAGAGGAGTATTTTTTAAATTTAAGATACAAAAATATTAAAAAACAAAAGTTCATTTATTTTTTAAAAAAATTATGATAATTTTGAAACTATAAAAATTTACTTGTCTTTTTTTAAAAAAAAATTAATATGAATTGATTCTAATCTATTTATAAAAACTAAAATTTATTTATAAAATGTTTTCTTAGAAATGAAGGGATAGTAATTGAATGATGCTATAACCGTGCACTTAAACAGACAATCCCACGTGACATACCTATCAAGTTTGGCACGTGGCAATACTAACTTATAAAATTAAAATATAATTATTTTTATATTTTATAAATAATATTTACAAATATTTCATTACAACTTTTTTATTACAAATATGTTATCTTCAATAATTAAAAAAAAAAATTGACCCTCCCAAAAAGCTGCGAGGTGCACAAATATTACCACTTAAATAATAAATTATTTTACATTTAAATGATTTATTTTTTATTTTTACTCTTTTTAAAAATTAAAAAAAAAAAAAAAGAAGAAGCCAACAAAAAATCTTTAACTATCTTAACTACCCTTATCCTCCTACCAACTAATACTTTCTAAAAAGTTGAAATACACATATACAAGTCTCCACTCTCTCTCTCTCTCTCTCTCTCTCTCCACTCTTCTTCTCAAATCTGAAAAAATAAGAAAAATATGGGCATAATGATTGTCTGCGGAGTGGTGTTCCTGTCCTTCTCCTGCGCCTGCTTCAAGCTTCAAGCTTCTTCTCCATCTCTTTCTTCATCCCATCTTCTACATAACCTCTTAATTTTTTATGGGCATTGGGTTTTTCTTTCTTATCAAACTTGAGTTGTGCATTTGATTGTATTATTTATATCCATTTTACTTTGTTGTATTCAAGATGTTTAGTATTATGGGATTGTAGCATCTTAGATCTATTCTTCTTTCTAATACTAATTGCTTTGATTTTATTTTTATTTTTTTGTTAATTGGGGCTCCTTTTTTGTTGTTGTTGTTGTGAAGGAAAATGCATTTATTCAGTGATCAGCCATTTATATACTTTGTTTAAATGCTAACAAATATGGAGTAGGGAAAACATATATATTTGGGGAATTCTCACTTATGGTCCTCATTTTTTGGTTTAAATACATTTTAGACACTAGCAGTTTAAGTACTAAGTTTCCATGTGTTAAAATTGACAATTTAACACTATTACTATCGTTAATTAAGATTTGCAAAGAAAAGAAAAAGAGTATAGAGAAGAAATTAATTATAGAAACACACAGATGAAATCTTTTTTATAAAGTTGTTTTCAATATTAATTTTGAGCTTTTCTATTAAAACAAAGAAAAAGAAAAAAAAAATTGAGCCTTGAGATATGAAGTATTTTTCATAATATTAAAATTTGATGATTTAAAATTGTATTTGAATATAATTTTTTTAAGTTGAAAATCAATGAGAGGAGTTGACATATGATCGAAAATGTGTTGAACGGACTAAAAAATGAGCAAAATAAAATGCCGAAAGCAAGAAAGGAATCAAAGCACGCACTGACGCTGTTGTGCCCAATTTTAACAGTTTCTTGTTTTATGTTGTCTTGATTAGTTTAAATCAATCTGGATATTCTAAATATGTAAACTTTTATTCTAACAAAAAAATTAAATTTTTAGGATGTTTTGAAATTTGTATATATCCTTAAACTTAATTATATAAACTCTTGTAAATTCATTAGATTAATTGTGCATTTACATGTGTTTTAAAATTTGTATATATCCTTGAACTTAATTATATAAACTTTTGTAAATTTATTAGATTAATTATGTATTTACACATATCAATAAAAAGATAAAATACAACACTCATAAAGTACTAAGACATTAAGTGCGTGAGAGAGAGTACTGTTACAAGGTGTTTGTATACTTAATGCGTAAGAGAATACTAATAGACCCTTTTGAAAGTTTGTGTATTGTTGTATTTTTTAATAATCTATTGTGAGAAATCTTAATGATCTTAAGATCTTTATAAACTTAATAATTAAAAAAGTTAAAATTTCATAATTCACTATATACATATGCGTTTATTGTTGAATTGTATAAATTTCTTATATTTTATGTAAATTGTTACCTCTATTTTATTTTATATATTTTATTTGTGGATGAATGTTTTTTGCAATTACTTAAAATTTAGGATACTAAACTCCTGATAAAATAGTATTAGGAACCCAACACACAGTTTTCTATTACATATGAATATTTTAAAAAAAAAATCTTCAATAGATTCAATTGTTCAAATAACTTTGGATTATTTCAATTTTGTTTTAAAGTTTTTTTAATAAAAAAAGCCTTTTCCGTGATGTCTTTGGCTGGGGGGTTTGGTTCATTGATAATAAATTTAAAAAAAAAAACCAAAACTGTTAAATTTATGCATCTCAAATTTGTATTTCTGTCGATGTGTCATCATTCAAATAATTAGTGTATTAATTTATTCATTCAAATATATAATTTATTAATTTTTAATTATATGTACTACACCTATTAATAAAATTAAAATATGAAATAAAATGTAATATTACCTAAAAGCAGTGTACAGATTACACTAAAATAATGTAATTTTTGAATTTCTATCGAGTGGAATCACTAATAAGATTAATTATCCCAAACAACGTATACCCGGGCACACCTGATAGCTCCCATTTGAGATCTCGTCTACGTGGCAGCTTATGAAGTGATAATGATTCGCATAGCAGATCGTTGGCTTCTTGTGAAAGCCGTTAGGACCTTTCAGTTAAAGCAAAGAGCCCGAAACTGAAACCTTCATTCAATCCGATTATGACACTTGTCAAATACGACAAAAGACTTTTTCCGGTTGGTGGCAGTTGGCGCGGCTTCTTCTAGCAACGTGATCGTTTCATATTTTACGCCGAATGAAAAATGCATCAGAATAATACAAGTTAAGCCCGTTTCTCCTTTTTTTTTTTTTTTACCAGATCGTTTCTCCGTTCCTTCAAACAACAAAAAGAAATAATTAATCATACTAATTTGAGAATTTTTCATTTTTATTTTGTTAATTTTTTCAACTAATTAATTATTTTTTATCTACTATCAATTTCATCATTAAACAATATTGAACTACAATTTCATAAAAAATAATTGGCTATTTAAAAATATATTAAAGATTAATGTTTAAATCAAAATAAAAATATAGAGATGAAAATAATGACTTTTCTTAATCTAATATCTATTTTTATCTCATTTTATCTAATATCTTTCAAGATATTTTATTTAATATCTAATAGAGATGAATTCAATTTCTCTTTATAATTTTTGTGTCATATCATATAAATCAATTGTTTTTGAAAATTTAACGTGGATAAGATTTAAACTCAAAAGTTTTATATTTGTTCTCTCAAAAAATTACATTAAGGCTCAAGGCCTCTAGTTTCAAAAGAATTCTTGTAAAAGTCTGGCTAAATTTTTTTTATGGGACAGTTTTCTTTAAAGCCTACCACTCTTTATAAGATAGTTCATTCCAAAAACAAATCTATGGTAATAGTCATTGGGTTAGGCCTTGGCCAGGTTAGATAACGAAGAACTTGCTCGAATTCAGAGGATCTAATCGACAATCTGAAGCACCTGCTCAATGGGACAGACCAGGATATGGCCAAAACCACTCTTTACAACCGGTTCATCTCAGCATCTGCATGATCAACGAAGAAACTAGGTCAGAACAGACACCAGGTCAGCTGTATGCCAAATAGGCCGACCAGGTACAACTAGTGAAGTCACTAGAAAATCAGCTTTTTTAGAAGACCTCAGACACAACCGAGCCAAATAGAAAGAGACTATCAGAAAATCAACCCAAGTAGATCGAACTTAACTTTACACTTAACGTTAGAAAAAAATCATCATAAGTATATTTGGCGTGTGACAGAAGCACAGCAGAAGCATAGTTAGAAGCATGTCAGGGAATATGCTAAACTTATGCCCAGAAAGTCATCTAAAGATCAATACAATAAAAAAAAGAAAGTTCAATACATAGAAGAACTAGACACACAAAGAAAAATGGTTTTTTCCTTTATTCTTCAGCATTTTGCTTAACCTTTTCACCAATCTCCCACCATAAAAACCCTTTTCTGACTTAAGCATCGGAGAGTTTTCACTGGAACCTACCCTGATGAGACCATTATGATAGCTTCACTTTTGTTTTGCAAGTTCTGCCGTAAACGATGAAGAAGAAAAGACCTAGGCTTCTGTAAGTAAGCTCAACCAAGACAAGACCCCAAGTGCTGATTCTCGCTAATAAACAAATTCAAAGCTCGTTGGGGTGAAGAATAATTTTTTTGTGTCATTCTGTAGGGATTAGAACAAAAGGCTTTATCCAAAAAGATGACAGGTGGCTATCGCGAAACAATCATCTATCAGCAGAAACCTCGTCACCAGAAAGCGAGGCTCGAACCTAAACAGGAATGAAGGCCACAAAAACAAGCCTCTTCATAAGATAGAAAGCTCGCTGCCACTCGAGATCTATGTAGAGTTGAGGACCCTAAGAGAAGAAAAAGAAGAATTAAGATAGCTTATAACTGAGTTGATCAGAAGTAAAAGAATAGAAGTGGGGAATGGTAGTAAGAGGGAATCTTAGGTAGAGATTTGGAAGCAGACATATCGAAGAAACAAGTCGAGGACCTTGCATGACTTGGACGGAGCAACCAGGCCAAGTCAGGCACCCCCCCCCCCCCCCCCCCCCCCCCCCCCCCCAAAAGAGAGGTGACACAGATTTGAGATTTCGAGCAGGCGGAGAGGAAAGAGCCATCTACTAAACAACAGTGACATCAACAAAGCGAAAAAGGTCTAGAAGACAAGGTCCGAGATTTTGAGAAAAAGTTAGAGAGCTTCTTGAAAGAGAAGAAAGATTAACCTTCTACGAAGAAGACAGAGAGGGAGAGGAGATCGCCACTGATATATGAGCTGAGAGATGCTGAGCTCCTAAGCGTGTTTCAACTTTCAAACTTACCTACTTACAAAGAGTCATTGACCCCAACCACTACGTCGATTGAATTACTGACATGCTATCAATTATAGGACTGAGGTAAAACCAAATGTGTAATCTCTTCCACATGAACTTGAAGGGACTTGTTCTACTCTACTATAAAGGCTTAAAGCAGCACAGTGTCACCTCCTACCATGAGCTGACTAAGAAGTTCACACAATACTTTCGAGATTCATGTAAGGCAACTAAAGACCCGGGGCAACTAAAACAGGTTAGGAAAGGTCAAGGTAAGAGTGTCAGGAATTGCATTCAAAGATTTCACTATGAGGTAATAGCATTAGGAGCTTTTGACCAACCTGTCGCCTTTGACACCCTCAAGTCGGGGTTGAGGCTGAACAGATTTAGGTATTACCTGACAGAAAGCAGCATTGCAAACTATAAAACGACATGTAACAAGGCACTAAAGTATATGTTAATAAAAGAATAGAAAGAGGCCAAGAGATCCCTTACTGAACCGCCTAGAGGGCAGTCAGGCCCAGATTCGAGCAATGACCTACCAACAGAAGACAGTCAGGTATTACAACAAGAGGGTCAAGGCCATAAAATTCAGAGAGGGAGACCTAATGCTTAGAAGAGTAGTGCTCAACATAAAGAATCCAGCGGATGAAGTCCTCGACCCAACTTAGGAAGGACCTGTTGGAGCTGGTGCTCACGTGCCATTCCAATATTGTATGAATATTAATTGTTAATATTTATACAATAAACATTTCGAATAAAGATTGTTAATATCATATTAATATGGTAAAATGCTTGTAACATTACAGACATTGTTTGATCTGAAATAGTTCAGATCTGGTTTAAAGGAGTTTAGACTAGAACTAATAGTTATCAAAGCTGAGAGTTATAAATGCTAATAGTTAGCGCTGTTAATAGTTATCAGTTTATAAGAGTCAGCGAGGTCTAAAGAGTTAGAACTTTGTCTATAATGGGACAAAGACCTGAGAGTATACTTGTAATGATATAGTTGCAAAGAGTTGCAATAGGTGCTAAGAAATATCATTATATAAGTATGTCTCAAATATAATGTTCCTGATCTATGATCACCAATGCGGGTCTATCGGTGAATTCACAATATATAGATTAGTGTATGTCTATATCTGACTAGTTCAGATGGTTGTTCTTAGCTGACCATGAGCTTAGAGCTTGTATAGACATGCGGGTATCTAGTCAGGACTGGATACTGAACAGACTTATGAGGACCCCAATAGATATCCTATGAAACCGTCAAAGGAAGGTACTCTCGAGTTGAGTAGTAATCGTGGTCCTTTGAGCTGAGCGCCACGGTGGTCTTGTGAGTGATCCATCATGCTTTGGTTCCACATATGTCAGAGACCTTTCATGGTCTGACCGCTATGTGTCGCTGGGTATGGTCCGATGCTCATGGAGTCCGGTGTGCGTAGATACGGGATCCATCAGCTTACGTAGGTAAGTTGTATATCCGATGCTCCAAGATTGTATTTCATAAAGTCGTGTGGCCACAAGCATAAACCCGGGAAAAGAGTTTCCTACAGGGTTAAATAATATAGCAAAAATGTTTGCGTATATTGTTTATCGAGATACGAATCTGGAGATAAGATTATTGGATGAGCAAATGGGGATTTGATGGTGCTGATCTATATCCCCGCACATCTAAGGTATAAATGATGGAAGGATTATACGTATACGTTATGACCTCAACTTGTATGGTCTGACACGCTGATTTGTAATATTTGTAACGTGTGCGTAGGGCATCGATTACGGATTAATGAAATAGTTCCATTTGACAAATCGGGTGTAGACCTAGAGAGTCCCAATATGAAATGTACTCTTTGAGCACTTGGGCAGTGTACCGTATTGAATTGTTCAATACAGTATAATTCAGCAATTACTAAGGTTACGTTAACTAAAGTATATGGTTAAATAGTGGGACCCACTTTAGGTTAACTTGGTAACCGAGTAAGGATATAATAGTAATTTCACTTTATGATTATTTAATTGTTAAATAATTAAAATAAATATTTATTTGTTTAATTGTTAAATAAATGATTTAACTTAACTAGGGTTAAAGGTTAACCATAAGGTTAAGTTAGTTAACTTTACTTAATGGTTAAGTAAAGGTTAACCTAACTATGGTTAAGTTAGTTAACTATGGTTAAATTAATTAAATATTTATTAACTTAAAGGTTAAGTTAAAGTAATCTAACTATGGTTAAATGTTAACTAAGGTTAGGTTAAGCCAAATGAAATGCAAATGAAATTCAAATTAGTTTGGAATTTATGCATTAGTATATAAAGTGAAATGAAATTGAAAATCAAAAAGAATTTTTGAAATTGGTTTTAGATTTTAGGTTTTGCATTTTGGGAGCCAATTCAATTTGAGAAATTGAAATTGTTTGTTTTGTGTTTTAAGTGTTAGAACAATAAAACAAACTAGATAAATGGTTACTAAATGTAATAACTAAAAACAAGATTTGTTTTATTTATTCAAGAGTTGAATAAAAGGAAAAACAAATTTGATTAAGTTAAATTGTTTAACTTTGAAAAATGTTTAAGAGTTAAACATATATGCTGGATTAAGATGCTGTCATTCTAGACAATCAAACCCACCCTTGTTGATTGCTAGAATTGATCAAAGATTCATTTCATGGTGGACTTCAAAGAAAATTAATCCAAAGGCTTCATTGGTGATATTTCTCAATTTCGAATTTCAGTTTAATCAAATGTTATTTTCTGTGTTCATTATATTTAATCTTCCGCTGTGCACATGTATGTATGAGATATGTATATTGTTTGTATGATGAACACAACCCACATGCAAGCACCCTAAGTTTTAATGGTACACCCCCCATAACCCAACAGGACCATATAAAGTCCTCAGACGCACTAGATGAGCCTATGAGCTGAAGGGCAAACGGATGGGTCATGAGAAAATCGTGGAATGCCAAATTATTGAAGAAATACTACTCTTAATTCTCTATTTTTCTCTTTATGCAACTATTATTCATCATGTACGAACATCATTTTAATAAAGTCGTTTATGTTTTTGCATGTATCTTTGCAAAAAATGATTATTCGGAATATGGGATGAAGTACTCACGAGCATTTCTCTCAGGCTATCTGACAAAGGCCTTGTGAGGATTATCTCAAAAGAATCACCTAGGTTGACCTAAGCGGATTGACATCCTCTAAAGGTACGTCTTTATAAACTATAGGTCCGAATGAAGTTTCCCGGACCGGTGTATCATTGTTTTACTCCTATCTATTTGTCCGGACGAGTTTCCCTGGACCATTTATCAATATATCACGCCATATCATCATCACTTCATGTTGTTATCTTTGTCATTACATCATCGGAATCACCGTGATTGGTTCGACACCCATGAGGTATTTCACCATTACTGGTTTGACACCCACGAGGCATTTCACCGTGATTAGTTTGACTCCTACAGGGAATTTCACCTTGATTGGTTCGATGCCCACAAGGCGTTTCACCATTACTGGTTCAATGCCTACAGGGCATTTCATCGTAATTGGTTCGACATCCACGAGGCATTTCACATTGATTGGTTTAATGCCCATGGGGCATTTCACCATCAGTGGTTTGACACCCACGGGGCATTTCATTATAACTGATTCAACGCTCGCAGGGGCATTTCATTGTGACTAGTTCGACACCTACGAGGTATTTCACCATATGTGGTTCGGTGCTTACCAGGCATATTATCACTACTGGTTCGACGCTTACAAGGATAATCAAGACGACTTGCTAGGGCGATGACTATGGCATTTCTACAGCGCCACTATAGCCTTTCCACGACACCTATTAAAAAGGTTTTAACTGTGGCTGTTTCACGGTATCACGGTGTCATTTCCACAGCACCTATAACAAGCTGCTCGCTCAGCATTATTACACCGAGCCAGTCTCCCAAAACAGCTCCATACTACTCCTTCAACATTATTACTCCGAGTTGTCCATTATTTTTCAACAATTTTAAAACTGTTGCAAGCTACTCACTTAGCATTATTACTCCGAGTCGGCCACTAAGTAGGCCATCGTTTCTTAACGATTTCTGAACTGCTGCAAGCTGCTTGCTCAGCATTATTAACTCCTAAAGACTTAGATATATATTTTTATCCCTACGTCATTCTAGTTATTATGTGGTACTTGTTATTAACGATTGTTTAGTCACATCTGTTCACCAAATTGGACATTATCATAAGGCATGCCGAATAGGTCTCTATTTCAATTTTTTATAGGGGATCAAGTTCGCATGGTTATCATTGGTGCTCGAAAGACTGAGCTTGATGCCTTATGGTCGTAGAGGAACTGCTTGTTTACAATAAAAACTCACCGAGTTATTTATAAATCACTGCTATTATTTGATTATTGCAAGCGGTTTGACAGTTTTGTTAGTTTTTCTTATTACAAATTTTATTATCACATACAATTCGGCTATGCTAAAATTCTCTTATTATAAGTTATAGTTATTATGAGCAATTCATTATACTAGCATACTTCTTTTATTACAAATTCAATATTATAAGTGGTTCGGTTATGTTATTATGCTTTTACCTATATAAGAAAACAGATTCACTGCAAATAGTTGGAAGAAGAACAGATCGAAGCAAGAACTAGATGAATAAAATATACTTGCATTTATTAACAAAAGATATTATAAGAAGTTTTAGACATTACAAGAATTTCATACTTTACAAAAAGAAGAAAGAAAAGAAAGTAGGGGAGAAAGAAAAAGAAGGTAGAAGAGAAGACGATAGCTCATAATGTTATAGTCATATCGAGCACCTCTAAATCCACAACAAGAACAGCCCTGGGGTTGGCATCAATCAGAGAATTAGCTGGGGCAGAAGGATCGACTGGAGCTTCAACTAGCCCAAGAGGCTAAACAGTAGTAGCAATAGTAGTTTAGACCTAGTAAGTAGGAGGAGCCGCCTCGCTGGTGCCTACAACTGTAACACCACCCGCAGCAGTAATTGTATCAGCAGGAGCAGCATCAACACTAGTACCAAAAGGCATTGATTCCTTTTCGGTATCTGGACTTCAAAGGTCTCCCCTTCATGGTATGAACCTTCAATGGCTAAGCTTCATAACTATTGGAGGTTAATTTTTGGGTAGTGCTCTTCGAAGAAGGCGATCGACCTCTGAAACCCCTTCATCGCTCCTTGACAGAAGCCTTCTTTATAACTGGCAGACCAATGACTCATCTGTTGTTCAAGTTGAGCGACTAAAGAATTCCTGTTCTGCTCGATCAGCTATCTCTCTTGCAAAATCACCGTATGCTAAGTCTTAAGTTCTTCATTTTGGCATGTTAGCTCGGCAATACAGCTCTCCGCTGTGACTAAAGAGTTGGTCATCCTTTGCTCGACCAGCCTCTTCTAGTGCTTAAGCTCTGAAAACTTTCTCTCTACCGTGGTACGAATGGTCATTATCTCCTCCGGCTTGGCACTTGTCTCATCTACAATTTTTCTCTCTTGCTCGATAATTCTCTTTGCCTGTAGGGTCTCGGCTCTAAACCAAACAAGATCATTCTCAGGCTTTAAAGTTGAGGCTACCATGTCAAGCATCTTGGCCCAGAACCAAGAGAGTAGATAGAAGGACTGCACGAAATAAAGAAAAGTCAAAACGGATGAACATATAGATAAGTGAACAGAATATAACAAGAAGTGGAAGACTTACATCCAAGGTAAACCCCATTGCAGCATAGAACCTCGTCATAGGGTTTAGAAAAGATACCTAGCCCACTTAAACTGGGGTCATTTACCTCTCCATCTCCCACATCACAGAGAGCAGAAAGCTCATGTCCTCCCTCGCCTTTGGGACCAATACGGAGGGGGATGCAAGTAAGAGAAAACCTTCACTAACTGATAGCCCCTTCTGCCTTCTAAAGCCAACCGCCCTCACAGTTCTATCAACTGAAGTTGTTTATGTTAAAAGTCAAGCCAATGAACCATGCCCACTGCCTTAGGTTTGGGGGGGTCTTGTGCTGGAATGAAAGTCTGGTTTAAAGCTTGCCTTCTCCCTGCAGAGCCACTCTGAACATGTCCCTCATCCCGGACAGTTGGGCTCATTACAATTCTTTCTTTAGGGGCCCACCTATCAACAACATGGCTAGACTACCCTCTTCAATGGGACAACCCATTCGCTCGGCTTCCTCCTGAGATAGAGCTAAACAGAAGTCGTCATTACGTGGTAGTAACCAGTCGAGCAGCCATGACATCATCACACCGAGTCGACCAGCTCTGACATCTTCAAATTCAGAAGATAGTCAATCACTTGTGATGGCATAACACTGCTCAAAAATCAATTCAGACCAGCTTAGACAGAAGAGAAAGAGACCAAAAAAAAATGAAGTGAAGAAAGCAAACAGATATCGTCAACAAAATAGAGTTTCCAGTTTTGAATGAATCAAACTAGAAACTGGAGAACCCTTATTCCCCCCAGAAAATCACCTTTGGGCTTAAGGCCTCTACGCACAAAAGAAGTCAGGCCTCGAGGAACTAGTCAGATGTTTTTATATATAACAACTCTCCTTAGAGCTCATCATTCCTTGGATGACAACTCATTCTGAAGACAAGTCCATGGTAATAGCCATCGGGCCAAGCCTTGGCAAGCTCAAATTCAAAGGACCTAATCGATAATCTCGATATAATAGGCCAAAATACGACCAAAATCACACTTTACACACAAACCAAATCGGTTCGTCTTAGCGCCCGTATGATCAATGAAGAAACCGAGTCAAAATAAACACTAGGTCGGGTGTCTGCCAAACAGGTCGACCAGGTATAACCAATGAAATCACCAAAAGACCAGTTTTTTAGAAGATCTCAAACTACGGTCGGGTCGAACATGAAGAGACTACAAAAAAATCGACCTGAGCAGAGCAAACTTAGCTTCACACTTAACTAAATCCACAAACGAAGACATGCATAAAGAATATGCTAAAAATATGCTTAACGTATGTTAGAAAGATACCTGACTTGTAATAGAAACATGTCAGAAAAATATCAACAGAAGGATATTTGTTTCTTACTAACAAACAAATTCAAAGCCAGTTGACTCGAATAACTATTTTTTTCGGTCAACAATATTATTTTTAAAAAATATTATCCATCTATTTTGACCCTCTCAAGCTAATAAATATACGATAAATAATGTTATATTTTTTAAATATTAATTTACAATTTTTATTTCAACTAATGTAAATTTTTATTTCGTATGATATATTACTAATCATTAAGTAGTAATTAAGTGATAAAATAATATAATAATTAATTTTAAAAATTATATTATTTTATTATTATAATAATTTTTTAACATATTAATTTAAAATAAAATTTTAAAAATAACATTCGGAGAAATGTAAGTTAGTTATGAGCACCTAAAAGTATTTGGTCAAACCTCAAAGATGCAGTTGCAGCGGCCAAAGATTTAACGTGTTAAATGAATAGATTTTTCTCTTAAAATTATCTGGTTAAATTCATATATTTCATACTAATTGAGTTGGTCAGACAATACGGCCAACCAAGTTGATGATTAGTGGTTTGAATTTTATTTTTGGGTTAATCTCGGATTACCCTATAAGTATCGATAAATATCAATTATTTACTTTTTAAAAAGTCATCAATTCACCCTTTCAATCGTAGATTCCATTAAAGTTAAGTGGGAGATAAATATTATTTATTTATTTTATTATTTAAAAATACAAAATTGAGTTATTCATAAAATAAAAAGAGTATCTTTTAATATTATAAAGCATGACATGACTATTTTACTCCAAGTTGATTAATTCTAACAACACTAGCAAACGAAACAGGGGCCCATTGATGACACCCTCTAAAAAAAAAAGTCGGATAAGTTGATTATGTCAATTCTTGTGGAG
Source organism: Ailanthus altissimus (assembly GCA_946807835.1). NCBI lineage: Eukaryota > Viridiplantae > Streptophyta > Magnoliopsida > Sapindales > Simaroubaceae > Ailanthus > Ailanthus altissimus. The sequence continues at coordinate 3,488,954 of OX327709.1, forward strand.
ATAAACCAAAATTAACCCTTTGTTTTTTTAAATTACAAATTTATAAACATTTACTTCAATTCATTAAATTTATTTTACAGAAATAAGAAGTCAATAATTGGAACTCCTTCGTCAAATTTAGTGATAGTGGAATTTATTTTTTACAATTTTTTATATTTATTTATGTTTTATTTTAATAAATATATTTAAATATTTTTCAATTATTTTAATTTAATATTTAATTTAAATTATATATATTTTTAAGTTATGTCACTCAATTTTAAATTCAAGTAGGTGTTTTACTAATTTTAATTATTTTTAGAGTCGTTAGTTTTATTTTAAAATATATGTTTACTCTATAACAAAATAAAATAAATTTATTTAAAATTTATTTTATTATAATGGTCAATTATTTGTGTCATAATTTTTTACGATCTACTTGATGTAATTTTTATAAAACAATCGATGATAAAAACAGAAGATTAGAAAGAATAAAATGTGAAATGCTTGAAGCATATGCATGTATACGAGTGTTATTTTTGTGTAAACTTTAGTGTACAAATTTTTTTTGTTATGTATTAGTAAGATTAAATTGATATTGAAAAATTGATGATTTAACAATTTTGGTTAGTCAAGAATTGAGATGAATACCAAAGTGAAGAGTTACAAGAAGTCTAGAACGTGTAAGATACGTATGGAGAAGTCTAGGATATGTGGGACAAGAAGGGGGAAGCAAAACAGGACTCAAAGACGCGAAGGGAGTAAAAAAATGCGAATAGCTACAGGGCTTAGCACCGCGGCGCCCAGGACAGTAAAACCAGCGCCACAGCGCTGGGTCCTAGCGCCGCAGCGCTGGGCGCGATTCTGTCCAGCGCTGCAGCGCCCAAGGACGAGCGCCGCAGCGCCAGAAAGCGTGAAAAAGTTCGTTTTGATTCGAGATTTTGAGTTTTGGGAAGCTTTGGACTTCCAAAACAAGTAGACTCTTACTCCAACAAGGGATAGGGTTAATAGGCACGAAATATACTCTATATAAACACTTGTAAACCCTTGATTTCATATCAAGTATTGAGAGAGACTCTAAGAGAGGGGAAGAACTGGGTAGATACTAAGTGCTTGTGTGCGCTAGGGTGGAACCGTTGTTTGGGTGATCATTGTTCGTGGTAGAGTAAGGGTTCACTAAACGTTTAGGTCATTTTGAGGGTTCTTCATATTGTGTTTTCTTGTAAAATCTCTAGGGAGTTATAATAAGAGAGGCTAGGATACTTGGATCTACCGTGGACGTAGGCGATTGGCCGAACCACGTAGATTATGTTGTGCTCTTTTGTTTTCTACTTTGAATTCTTGTTGGTTTTGCTTGATTGACTGATTATTCTGCTGCGCAAGGATGTTAGAGTTCTAGACTGAATCTTGAGTTCTTCGCTTCAACATAACCTTACGAGGAAGAAAGACGTTACCTCCCTCAACAATTGATATATTCGATTATAATAAAATTAAATAATTTTAGTTAAAAATACATAAATTTTTGTATTAGTTTATCCTATTAATACAGTTTTCTTTTATTATATATATATATATATATATATATATAGCCGGAGAATATAAAATATTTGAGCATATCTTTACGAAAGATATGCTAGCAAATTTTCGTGTTAATTACATCATTTGTTTAATTATTAAAGAAAATATAAAAATGCAAATGCCAGATATCCATTACTCACCATCATTTACTTCTTTTCCAAATTTAAACATCCAAAAGGATGATAAATAATTAGCTTCGCATAAAATAGAAAATTAATTAACATATATGTACTTAAATGGCACGCACAAAAAAAAATAAGAGAGAGAAAATCATAAATTATCTGGCAAAACTAAAAATAACAAATTATCAGAATTAATTTTGATGGCCTGCCCACTCAATAAATAGTGAGTCAACTGCCCAAATGAGACGATGGAAAATCGTAGGTGAAGTTTCTTCTTGCTTCTTGTTCCTTGAATAAACCGTCCATTTTTCAAAAAAACAAAACTCATTTTCCATCACCCTTTTCGTATTCTCAGTCTTGTTTCTTCTGTAATTTTGTTTCCGAGAAATGTTTATTTTCTGTCCATACCCATCATTTATATCAACCCCTTTGGCCTTTCGCCCTTTCCCGAGTTGTTGTATATAAATATAACAAACTTTCACAATATTGCTTCTTCTTCTTAATTTTTCCCGCGAGAAAACCAAAAGAAGTAGTCAAAATGGAGGGTTCGAGTTCAATGGGAATGGGATTCATAGCAGTATTTGCAGTTTCAGGAAGTGTTGTTCTGGTTGCAAGTCAAGTTCACAAACGTCTCCTCTCCCAATTCATGAAGCAAATTGAATTTGAAATTTGTGGTAAGTTTTTCCTTTTTCTTTTTCAAATTAAGTAATAATTTTCTTTGTTCTTAAGAAAATAGATTATTATGTAAACGCAAGCTGTGAATTTGTGATGGTGAAAACATAGGATCGGGGAAAAGTGAGGGAAAGAAACGGGTGAGATTCGCAAAGGATGTGATAGAGCCGTCTTCGAACAACAAAGAATATCGGAAGGCAAAGCAAATGATGATGACGAAGAAAGTTGATCAATTTCTGAAAATGCCCATTAACAGGCAGATTTTGTACAAAAGCATGATTCAATTTAAAACCCTTCAGTCCCAGAATTCCATGTAAATTCTCATCTGTTTCTTTTTTTTTTTGTTTTTTTTTCATGGGGTGGGGTTACCATCCATTACTGTTATTTTCTGAATATTTGGGGTTGATTGAATAGAGGGTTTTGTATGTTGAAGTTTGTATTTTTCAGAAACAATTTTCAAACTATTACAACTGATTGTTAACTACTTTGCTTGAGTTATTATTTTTGGTATTTTTATTTTTCTTTAGTTGTAAATATTTTTTTTGGATGATATAAAGATTTTGGAGCTACGGAGAGGGTTTAGTTTATGTTTATGAACTATTTCATATCAGTTAAATATAAAGAAAATTTAAAATAAAAAAAGTACCATTAAAAAAAATTATCAAATTAAATAGTTGCATTGCATTTTTCTTTTTTAGGCCAAATTTTTTTAGAAAGTCAAAAACTATTGGTGTAATGTCACGATTCATTAAGACTTTATTCATAAGTTAGATATTAAATCAATAATAATAGTCATATTACTCTTATAAAACAAAATAAATATGACTATATTTTAATGGGTTTTTAAGAGTAAAATTTATGTTAAGCTCTATTTGGTTGAAATTTTCAATTAAAGCTTTTAGTAGTAGATATTTTAAAAGCGGAGATTTTACATATTGCATTTTTAACCAAAAAAACATTTTGATGATTATTTGATTGTTAATTAAAACCACACTTCTTTTTTTTTTTTTATAAAGTCAAAAACTGATGGTAATTTTATATTGTAAAGATATAATGACTTCAATTATTATATTAAATATAATTTAATAGGATTTTAGTTTTATTAAAAATACATTATAAAAGTAAAAAAATAATATTTAAGTATATTTGATAATTGACATTATAAAAGTTTTAAAAAAATTCTACTTCGTTTTTATCTGTTTGGTTGGGAATTTTTATTGATCAAAATAACTTTTTAGTGCCAAAATTTTTTTCTAAATTTTTTGATAATTTTTTTTTTAGTGATTAGAGAAGAACTTTAAGAGATTAATAAAATTATTTTGTCTTTACTTGCAAAAATTCAAATTTTGAGTTTATAAGAGTAGAGTTTTTTTTATTCTTTTTTTTAATATTTGTGTAATGTCTCATATACTCAAATAATATTTCTTATTTCTATAGTGTATCATAAATAAAAAATAAATTCTATTCAACTAATAATATATTTTTAATATTTTCTTAAAAGTCATCATATTTTTAATTATCCATATCACTACATCCATCATATTTTTATAAAAATATACCAAAATATTTTATTAATTATTTTATTTAAAAATTATTATTATTTTATTTTTAATTTTCGTATCGAACACAATAATTTAATTGATTTGTTGATTACTATGTATTAATTTTACTTGATTATTATGTTTTAAGAAATTAAATTTGAGAAAATCATAATAAATTTAAGCTTATATATAAAAAAAATATTAAATTGTTTAAAAATTAAATATAATTGTTATTAAATGTTATTTTTTATAATTTAATAATAGATATACACTTTTCATAATATATAACTAAAATATTTAATATTTTAAAAAAAATTTTTAAATTGACAATTAAACGATTAATAATTTTTTTTTTTAAAGTTCTATTTCTAAAAACTCTACTTTCAAAAATTTTATTTAAAATATTCAACTAAACGAGCCATAAAAAAAAATTAAAAATAACTTTTAACATTAAAAGAACTATTTTCACTAGTAAAGACATTCAATCAAACATGCTCTTAGATCTTTTTCAAATAGAATTTTTAAACAAATTAGTAGTCGTTGAGTAGAGTTTTTATTTTTAAAAAAATATGTTAATTGTATAATTGTTGATCACAATTTATTATAAAATTTGTATAATTATTGTAAATGACAAATTTTTAAATGTAAAATAAAATAATAACATTTATTTTAATAAAGTTATAGAATCTCTTGTCGAACAAACCTAAAATATATCATATAGTTTATAATCCTCAAAAACTTTAATGTATTTGTAACCAAATGAAATAAAATAAAATAAATGTTAAAAAACTTTTGGTATTAAAAAATATATATATTTTACCCAATATAAAAGCCATTAAATGAATCCTTAAAGGTCATACTAAAGTATTTAGATTGAATTTAATTGGATTAAAATTTTGACGCACCTTTTTTTTTTTTGTTGTAAAAACAAGGATACGAAATATTTTCAAAAAATATATTTGATTTAAAGATTTTCAATAACAATGAAGTTTTAAAATAAAAAGGAAAAAAAAATGCAATAAATGAACTAAATCTAAAGTCCTATAAATTTGTTTATAAAAAAAATTATGAACATTAGTTATCAAATAACAGTGATAGAATATAAGTTTTATTTTTTTTATAAAAAAATTAAGTTACCCATTATATAATTTTATTATTTAATAATTATTTGATACATTATTTTATATAAAAAAAATTGCCTTATTATTTAAAAAATATAACATTATTCAAAGTAAAAATATTATATTCAATTGGCTTTTGTATTTATTAAAAAGTAATATTATAATTTTTAAATAATATCCTAAATTTTATATTTTAAATTAAAATATCAAATAATTTTTTAATAATAAAATAATATAAATTTTAAAATTATTAATTATATTATTTAATCATATATTAATTACTTAAGATAAAAAAATTAAAATAATATTTAAAAAATTAGCATTATTCGTAGTTAAAATCAATATGTGTAGAACTTTCCACTTCACTTTTTCAGTAGCTCAAGCAACCAATCAATTGATTCCACAAAATCTACTAATCTAGCCCTATCAATCTTTTGGGCATGCGCCGGACAAAAGCTGTCCAACCAAACAATCAAACAAGTGTTTGGTTCCAAATTGAATGAATTATGAATCAATCAACCGGCAGGACATTAGTTCTGTGATAGCTTCCATGATTGTTTCTCTCTTGTCCAAATTGAATGATCAATCATGTGCAAGCTTTTGGGTTAAATTTACAACGGGGTATTAACACTCTCACCCCCTGAAGTTTACTCAAATTACACTTTAATAATAATGTTAATTTTAATTATATTATCACCCTTTTTATTTAATTTAAAAAACAAAAATATCCTTACTCTTAAAGATATTTTAATTATTTATTTTATAAAAAAAATTTGAGAATTTTTTTTTTTTTATCTTTTATACTGAATAATAATATAATTAAAACCAAAGTTACTATCTATAGCTTTAATTACAAATTACAACATATCATTCAAAACTGCTTATGAGTTTTCAATTCTTTTTTCTTCTCTGAAACACATGCAAATCTTTTCAAATGGGTTTAAACTTTAAAACAAAAATGAACTCTCTTGACGCCATTCTCACCTCTATTTGTAATTTATAAAGTGATATTGATTTTTTGTTTGTTTTTTCCATAAAAAAAAAAAAACAGCGGAAGAGACAATTTCTTGGTCCTGAAAATCAATGCAACACACACAAGGAGAGTAAATTTATTATAAAAATAGAGAGAATGTCGTTATCAAAGAAGATAAGCAAAATCGAAATTGGCATTGTGCATTTTCAATTTGCACAAAATACAAATACGTCAAGTGATTTTAAAATTTGTCGACTTAGGCAGATTGGAACAAAATTAAAAGTACAATATATAAATATCTACAATATATAAATATCTTTGTTTAAGCTGAACTTTAAGAAAGTTATTTGATTTTAAATTTAAACTTAAATATAATTCATGTTTTTTGTCCTTAATATATTTTAATTGGTTTATTTTTTCTAATAAATCAAAAAATTTAATTTAATTTAATTTTTTTTTTACTTATTAAGTCTATTAGTAATGTTATATATCTTAAATTATATCACAAATAATAATTTATCAAGTAATTATTAAATTATAAAATGATATAAATTTTAAAATTATTTATTATACTATTTCATCACTCATGATTACTTGATATATTATTACTTGAGATGTGTAGTATAATTCTTAAGTCTATTTCTCTTTTTAAGTTTATCTTTTTACTATTTCGGTTTATCTTATTAGGTTTATGTTTTACTATTTTAATTTATTTTTATTAAATTTATTTCTCTTTTAAGTTTATTTTTTTTTATTTATTTATTATTAACTTTATATATACTTAAACATTCATCGGTGAAAATACAATACAATATTTTCTTTTCTCTCTAAATTTTTACATTCACAACTTAATATTGAAACTAAGAAATTTATACTCAATTCTTAACATATTTCACAAAAATCATATCAAATCCCTAATTTAACATATTACGAGAAATCAAACTTAAAGAAAATAATATAATTAACTAAGAAACTGAAAGACTTGTGATATACATAATTAAGCTTAAAATCTCAATTTTTCCTTCTCTTTTCCTTCTTCTTTTCTCTCTCTTCTTTTTCTCTCTCTATTTCTCTCTCTTGTTCTAGAAAAAATTAAGATTTTGAAAGAGAAAATCAGGTTTATATATTATTAGTCTAATTTTTACTATTTATAAATTAGCCATTAACTTTTAAAAATATTACAATTTAATTTTTAAAATAATTCAAAATCTAATAAATAGACCCAATGCAAATATTTGGACATTTTTAGACGTCAACAATACTACTAGCAATACATAAATTAAATATCATACATATAACCTCTAAACAAAGTACAAATAACATACATGTAAATATTTATTCTTACTAATAGTGAAAATGCGATTATTATAATTTTCTCATTCTTACAAGAATTTTGTCCTCAAAATTCACGACTCAACTAAATATATGGGGATATTTATATCTAATTTTCTCTTTTCATTCTCAAGTTGTCTTTTCAACTGAATGATTTCTCCATAAAACCTTCGCTAAAAAAATATGCTTACAACTTAAAACTTGTTCCTATGGTCCAAAACTTTAATAGATACTTCTTCATACATTATATTATCTCTAAGTTTAAGTGACTCATAGCTTATTATATAAGAGGAGTATGAAACATATGTTAGGGTTGTGCTTATATGTCATCCCAGTTTTATATAAATATTTGATATTTATATAGAGTATATTTTGTTATATCGTTAATTATTTTTTTATAATATGGTTTAATACTTGTTACGCTACAGACTCTAAATTATTTGAAAGAGTTTAGATATAGTATAAGGGAGTTTAGACTGCTAAGAGTTAGCAAATATCCCAAGAGTTGAAACATTGTCTATAACGGGACAAATACCTCAAAATATGCTTATAATAATATAGTTGCAATGGGTCGCTAGGATATGTCATTATGCAAGCATGTTCTCAAATATATTGTTCCTAATATATTTTTACTAACACGAGTTTGTTGGTAGATCCCATTAATTCACATAAATCAGTGTATGTCTATATCTGTTGGGTACAGTTGGTCATTCCTAACTGACCAGGATCTGGAGATTGTATAGGCATATGGGTATTCAATTAGGACTGAGTACTGAACAGTCTCGTGAGGATCCCAATAAACATCCTATGTTGCTGTCAATGGAAGGTCTTCTCGAGTTGATTAGTATTCGTAGTCCTCTGACTTGAGTACCACGGTGAGCTTGTAAGTGATCCACCATGTTTTGGTTTCACGCATATCAGAGACCTTTCATAGTTTGACCGCTGGGTATCATTAGGTATAGTCCAATGCTCATAGAGTCCGGTGCGTGCAGATATGGGATCCATCAGCTCTCATAAAGAGTGATATATCTAGATGCTCCAAGATAGTATTTAAAGAAAGTCTTATGGTCATAAGTAGTTAACCTGGAAAGGTGTTTCTATAGGGTTAAACAATATGACAAAAAGTTTGCTTATATTATTCAATGAGATACCATTCTAGAGATAGGTTTATGGATGAGCACATGAGAATTTGACGGTGTTGATCTATTCTATGTCCCCGTACATTTAAAATACATATAATGGAAAGACTATACATATGCGTTGTAATCTCAACTTGTATATTTTAATGCGCTGATTTGTAATATTCGTGACATGTGCATAGGGCATTGCTCACGGACTTATAAAATAGTTCCATTTGACGAAACAGATGTAGACCTAAGGAGTCCCGCAATATAGAGTGTACTCATTATGCACTGAGGCAGAGTACTAGATTAAATTGTTTAATATAGTAATATCCAATACTTCCACGGGATGCGTGCGTATTCGTGTTTAAGCAATAAATACAATAATTAGTCAATATTTATTATTCACTAATTATAAAATAACACTTGGTGCATTGTGGACTCTCGGTTGAGTTTACTCAAGTGTAAAATTTAGTGGGATCCGCTAAAGAATATGTTTAGTAACTATTTATGAGGGACAAAATAATTATTTAATATTATAATTATTTAATTGTTAAATAATCATTATATCTCTATTTGTATATATTATTTTATAATATAATATATATAATGCATAATAGTTGTCATCTATTATATATATATAATATATTATTTATTTATTATTATTTTAATTTTTAGTGGCTAAATTATATTAATATTATATTTGATAATATTATTTAAATAAATAGAGATATATATTTGTGTGTTTAGAAACGGAAAAGCAAGAAACAAACAAAGGAAAAAGAAAAACAAGTGTTGTTTTTCCTTTTTAATTTCCGTTTTTGCTCCTACATTAGAGAAGCAATTGTTGCTTCCTTTCTATTACTCCACTGTAGGAGACAAAGAAGCAAAATTAAAATAATTTGTTATTTAGGAGTTAAGGGTTAATGTCGTGTTGGATTAAAGAGTTATTATTTTAATTTATCAAATTTATCAAGTTGATGACTATAATTGCTTACGAGTGTGACTTCAAACGGACTTTAAAAAAATACGTGTAAAATGTTACACGTATTTATAATTTTTTAAATTTACTATTAATATATTAATTTAATTAATATATATTTATGTATTTATTATACATTTTAAATAATTCATTGCGTTAAATATGTATTAGATACATATTTTTGTAATAAATATAATTATACATATATACACCTGTATATAATTGATCTCCAACAACAAATATTCGTAAAATAGACATATAGCACATATTATGAACGTTTGATAATAATATAAAAGAAAAAGTTGATCAACTACATCATCTATCTCAAATTGACAAATAAATATTGGGCTCAATAATAATAATAATAATAATAATAATAATATATTGATTCTCTTAACTAAACACTCGATACATCAAAACTTATAAAACATTCCTTATCAAATCATTCGTTATCAAAAGATTAATCCATTAATTATGAATTTAAATTAAATACTCATCATATATCTTTGATTTCATCAGGCCATCTAATCATTTCTCTTATACATATCACACTTAACACATTGCCCTATTTATAACAACTATAAAAATATCAAGTCAAATCTTGCATAAATATTACTTATAGCTATTCCAAAAGTGAGTCAAATGTCCATTATACAATAATTTTATACAGTAAAGAAAATGTCTTAAAATAATGGATATTAACAAATCTAGCAATAAACAACAACAATGGCAAAGTTGAAAGGGTTTGAAATTTAAACTCTCGGCTTCATGTTCTTCATTCATTGCATCTAGATTCTTATTTTCTCTCTTCCTTTTACCTTGTTCATTTGATATCTAATGGGCATCTATACACTTTATTTAAAATTTCATTCAATATATAAATAACATAGATGTAGTGGCTCCAAGTGTCCTCTTAAGCGATTGTTAGGCAAACCTCAATGTGTGTGGCTTGACGAGGATATTGAGTCTCTAAAGAGGGGGGTGAATGCACCCTTAGAAAAATCCCACATCGACAAAGCACTTGAGAAATGTTGAGTTTATAAGGGGTAAGTTGCCTTTATTGGTATAATATCTTTTCGGGTGTATGGTCACCTCAAAAATAAATTGAGGGCTTAGTGGACTCAAAGCAGACAATATCGTGCCAGTAGAGCAGTGCCATGACCGGTTGATTCTTACATTATCAACATTCTCATTTTTTTTCTTTTTAATTTAACTATTTTTTAGTGCAAAAAATTAAGGGGAATGTACACAAATAGCTTTTATTTAAACTCATATATTTCTATAATCATAAAATTTAAATACACTCTTTAATTATCACAAAGTTTAAATTCGGACCATTTTATCCTGAAACATATTTTGCCTCTTTCTTATCATTTTCCTCTAAAACTTACCCAAATAATATTTATATTTTAACACTCAAATTCAAGGTTAAGAACAAGTAGATCAAGTGTTTGGACATTGATATTTTTAAGATTGGAAGCTAAAAAGACCAATTGGTAAGTGAAAATATAAAAAATAGACAAAAATTGTTGAGTTTTAATTTATTTTAATTTTTTAGTATTTTTGTTAGAAATAATTAAAATTAGTTAATTTGGAGTAGTATAAATTAAAAACTGTCAAAAAGTTGTAGAAAATGGACAAAACAACAAAAATTGCAAGAGAAAATAATTAAGAACGACGAAGAACAGAGCGCATGCCTTGCATCACGTGTCTTTCGCTGCAAGAAAGGGTCGTGCAGCAACGGCCCCTCCTCACATCTCGTATGCAAGGCTGGGGGAATTCAGAGTTTTGTTTCTTCTTCATTTATATATATATATATTTTTGATTCATCATTTTTTTATCGACACACTTTATTTATTCTCTATTTCATTATAAGATATTACCACTATATTTTTATACTTAAATTTTTACAAATTAAACACACACACAAAAAAAATACATTGTGAAATAATAAAATTTTAAATTATATTATTAATAAAAATAATTTCGTCTATTTATAATTTTTGTTAACTAATAAAAGTTATCCAAATAATTTATATATATAAAAGAATATTGTTTTTTTTAAGCTTACTATACGTGAACGTTTTCCAATTGTTAAACCCTCTCCTAGCTTTAGTTTTAGTATAATATAATATATACCAAGTTGAGTCCATTCAAGAACTGACTTTTTAGCTTGTCAAAGATGACTTTTCTCGTAATCTTATGTTTTACATTCCTCTTGTGATTTTATATCTAAAAAAAAAGAAAGGAAAATATCTAATAAAATTTAAAAAAATTGATATTTTAATTCCTAATTTTATGATTATGCTTCAACTTAATTTCTATATTTTAATAAATATTATGTTAATTTCTGTCATTAGAAAATTCTATTAAATGAGTTATCTTTAAAGACAAATAAATATTTTTATCATTTTTAAAATAAAACTGTTAAATTGTTAATTTGAAATGTCAAAAAGATAAATTTATTAATTACATAATGAATAACATAAAATAAAAATAAAATTTAAAAAAATAAAATAACACGTATCAAAATATAATAAATTAATGATGATACGTGTCATTATTAATTGGTTAGTAATTATAGTAAATATATATTTTTTTGAATGAATGAATACTTTTAAAAGTAAATTAATAAATATATATTTTTTAATAAAATAACATATGTCATAATATGATTAGTCACAAATAACACGTGTTATCATGTAATTGATTTATATGTTTAATAAATAATTTTTTTAAGAAATAAATATTTTTAAAAATAAATTAATAAATATATATTTTATAAAAGGACACGTGTCATAATATGATTAGTTATAAATAATGTGTTATCATGTAATTAGTTTATATTAATATTAAATATTTTTAATAAACGGATACGTGTCATAATATAATTAGTTACAAATGACATATGTCATTGTGTAATTAATTTATATATTTAATAAAAATATATTTTTGAAGGAATAAATATTTATAAAAGAAAATTAATAAATGTATATTTAATAAATATTTTAAAAAAGGACACGTGTTATAATATGATTAGTTACAAATGATACGTATTATCATGTAATTACTTTATTTTTTTAATATTTTTTTTAAAAATAAAATAAAATATAAATAATTAAAACATTTACTACCCACTGTCGTTGAAAAATAACGACCAATCGACTGTCGTTTTTCGGTGACCATCGGTCAAATTTTACATCATTAGACTCCATCTTTTCTTACCTGCATAATGTTGAGATCGTTTTTTTTTGCAAAACAAGTAAAAAAATAGTAGGGAATGGGCGACAACCACTGCTACCACCCGTCAAACGGAGGGACGGTGACTTGCACCGCCTCTACTTATGGACAGCTAAATTATCGATCTATTTATTTAATTTCTTTTTTATTTTATTTTATTTCTTGACGGAGGGGCGGTGACTTATGCTGTTTTCTTGTTTTAAATTTTTTAATTTAATTTATTTTTAAAAATATAAATAAATTAAGTGATGATATGTGTCATGATGTTTAATGAACATTTGATAAGGGTATTATAATAAAAGCAGCAAAAAAGTAATTATTTAACAAAATTTTATAATAATAAGGATTAATATGTTATTTATTAAAATATGGGAGATTACGTTAGTATATACCTATAAAATCAGAGACAAAAATAACATTTTCTTTAAAATTAAATTAACAATCGGGAGCTTCATTTCTATGAACTTGAAAAGAAAAAAAAAGTTGTAACGGCTTTGTATTTTTATTTTTTCCTTTTAATTTTTATTATTTTTATTTTTTAAAAATAAAGCAGAAAGAAATAAAAGTATAAAAATAAAAGAAAGTAATTGACAATTTTCCATAAAATAAAGCAATTGAACGATATTATATCATGTAATGATAACACGTTTTTAAATTAATATTGTAAGAATATTAATTAAAAATTATCGGAATATGATTTGAGAATCAAGCCAAATGCGTAGGGTGGGCACGGATCAAAAACGGACGCGAAAGGAGGCAAAAAATGAAGAAGGGAGCATCAGGCGCCAGAGCTGCGGCAACCAAGCGTGGGCATTGCGGCGACTAGGCGTGGGAGCCGCGACGCCCAGAATAGAACTTGAGCGCCGTGGCGCCAGGAGGCCAGCTTTGCAGCACTCAGCAAATGAGCACCAGCGTCACGGTGATGAGAGCCCAGTGCCGCAGCGCTGGAGATAGGAACAGTATCCCGAAATAAAAAAACTTTCTTATTTTGTCTCCCACTTGCTCCAAGACTCCCTAATACGACTCCTACACATATAGGGTAAACCTAGGTCGTCCTAAAGCCTATATAAAAGCTATCAATTGGCTTGTAAACACATCTTGACAATCTTTGTGGTAAACAAGAGATCTTAGTGGTTCTTTGTGAGAGAATATTTCTAGAGTAAGAGAGAGAGAGTTTTCTTTATGATTTTTCTTGTAAAAGGCATACTTTGTGAGTACCTTGTGATTCATAATAAGAGAAGAGTGTGATCTTGATCCGCCGTGGACGTAGGCAAGTTGCCGAACTACATAATTCTTTGTGTGTTCTTCTTCTACCCCTTTCTCTATTTATGTTTTAGTAACTTGTTCTGCATTATTATATTGCTTGGGTGAATTTTTTGTTTGTTTGTTTGTGTGCTTCCGCTTCAACAAATTGGTATCAGAGCTTTGGTTCTAAGCAGACATGGCCACACCCAAGTATGAGGTAGAGAAATTCAACTGTATGAATGACTTCAATCTGTGGAAGATGAAGGTTAAGGCGTTATTGGTGAGCCAAAGGCTTGGTTCGGCATTAGAGGAAACTGCAGCTCCATCTAGTGATGAAGAGAAGACGCCAGAGTCATCTAGAGCAGAAGCAGAAAGAAGGGACATTCAAGAAATAGCTCATAGCACAATCGTTTTGTCATTGAGCGATGAAGTACTAAGGGAAGTAGCAGGTGAGACGACGGCAATAAGTCTTTGGAAGAAGCTTAGCTCTCTTTATATGAGAAAATCGTTGGCCAACAGATTACATGTCACGCCCCAGATCCAAAAGATCCGACACACGACATCACTTACATTCATTCACTGCATGTGCACTCATAAATAATATTACACAAAATTTTCAACTTTCATTCAACACAGAAATCCTTAGCAATTTGCTAGTAAGTTCAACACTAAAATCAACCATAACCTAACATATAAATATAAACTTCTCTTGACAATATTTAAACATTCATTTCAATTTCTTTCAGAATTATAGCAATTGAATTATGACTGGGACAATTATTAAACCGGAGATACGCAGAGTTTTCTCAGAGATTAACACTCTACTACGTCACCAGTAGCAACTTTGTTACCGGGAGCCCAGAATATATCCATTGCAAATTCTTACTTAAAATCATCCAATAACCACACTTTATAAAACTTAAACCAAATCCAATCCACACACAATAAAATAATACATAAGTATTTATTCAATAGGGACAAACCAAATATCCTATCCCACGTGTCCCCAAATGAAACACACAACAACCTAGCAACTTAGGGAACCCAAGGAACAGCAGAAGCCTTGCCAAATCCGCTAAGCACACATGTACCTTATTTACCTGAAATCACCATAAACTATAATGAGTATAAAACTCAGTAAGCATACTAGTTTTTCATATATCAAATACAAATACATATATGTACACAATGCATATGTATGATATGCTGTGATCAATCAAAATCATAATCTTATCAAATCACATATCATGTAAGCGCTTACACATTCTTTCAAAACATATAATAGGAATACCATCACTCAACTACTACTTAGTAGGACTTACATATCACATATCACATAATGAGCCAAATGTCACTCGTAGGTGACATACCGTATGAGAGGAATAGTACAAGTGAGGTCTTTAAATCACACATATATAACGCTTATGCCCGAAGGTAAAAGCCAAACCCTCACCCTGATCATCGGTGAGTCCTCTCACATGTACCAATACGCCACCACACGAATGTGATGACTCACACTTCCTTTAGGTACCAATAGGATCCTCCCTACATACGGAACATATAACATATACCAATCCCGAAGGAAAGGCCACACATAAAGGCTCCACAAATCACATAAAATGCCTACTAAGTTAACAGTGAGTTCAAGTACCCTCAAATCACAAAATATTTCTCATGGACATATTACACTTCAAAAGCTTTCTTTGTTAAACGCATCTTATTTTGGAAAGCTCACTTTCAAAAACACATGTATGTCCATGCTCAATGTCAATGCTCACATTCATAAACATATATTCACATTTCATATCAAAATATACTTTGACATATCATAAACATATTCTTAACCCCATTTACAAAATCATACAAAACAATTATTATGTTTATTGTGATTCCAGTAGTAAGTCTAGTATACTTACCTCTTAGCACTTACAGCTACAAGGCTTAAATCTCCTTAACCTATCAATGGAGATCAATCCTTTCATAAGCCTCACAATTCACACAAATACTTAAATAGCTTACAAAATTATACACAATGCATTTAACACATCAAAATGGTCTAAATACTTGATTTCTCAAAACTTGTCATTCTGACCACTTACACTTAACAAAATTTTCTAATACATCAAATGATGTCCAATTACTCCAAAATCAGAATATACTATTCTTGACTCATATATCCTTCTTATATATGAATATTATATCAAATTTCCTACACAATCCATTCCATACACACCATCGAATCCAAACTACAAACCTGACAGGATCAAGATACTTACTGAACAGTATTCAATCTCCCAATTTTATAAAATCATATACTAACTCAAAAATTATAAAACTACCACATAATTACTCTTAACGCATATCTCAGTCCATGATAAATATTTCACTTCTAAATCACTGCCAAAAGTATTTTAAAACTATTTTATTCTATAACTTTAAAAATCTGTTAATCAAATATTACAATGAGCTGATACACTTTAGAAATTCATAACACTTCAACCACATTGATCTAAATTCTCAATTCCGAATATATCATATTAGACATATAAAATTATCATATTCCACAAATTCATAATTTTTGAAGATCATTCAGTAGGACAAAAATTATTTTTCACTGTACTATACTGTTTACACAGGAAATTTCCAGAATTTCAGGGTCATTTTGGTAAATTCACTATAAATTCAATTTCCAGAATTTTCAATCGATTCAAAGTCTCAGATGATCCTTAACATGTATAATTTTATATACTCAAAATTCAAAACCAGAATCGAATTACAAAAATTTATAAAACTCCTAGATCAAGAGACTATCAATCAGAAATTTTACAATCCATCATGATTTATCAAACTATCTTATAAATCATCATCAATTCTCAAACTATCATACGAAATACACATCAAATCCTCAATTATACATATTTCCAGAAATCAAAACTTAAAGAAATTAACATAATTAACACCAATAAATTAAGAAATAATTGTGATATACCTCTTAAGATCCAAAAATTCCAATTTCTTCTTCTTCTTTTTCTCTTTCTCTCTCCTCTATTTCTCTCTTCTCTCTCTTAAAATGGGTAGCTCGACCTAAAAATGGTAAATTAGGGTTTAAAAGTGTATTTTTATACTAAGAGGTTAATTTTTGGTATTTACCAATTCACCCCCAAAACTTTCAAAGTATAACAATTTGGTCCCTAAAATAATTCCAAAGTCTTGCAAATAAACCCAATACTAATCGTATATCCTTAACCTATAAAAATATTACTAATAACAATATATAATTCAAGTATCACCAACATACAAATAAAATACGTATATTTATACATATATAAATATACATATTCTTACCGGTTATGGATACTGGTTACTACATTACATATAAAGAAGAAGCTGTATCAGTTGTCCATGTCCGAGGGGACACCGATGAAAGATCATATAGACGTCTTCAATAAGATCATCCTTGATCTTGAGTCTATCAACATCAAGATAGAAGATGAAGATAGAGCAATTATTCTTCTGAGTTCACTCCCCAAGAACTATAAGAGTTTTGTTGATACGCTACTCTACGGTAGAGAGAGTTTAACGATGAATGATGTGAAATCATCATTAAACTCAAAGTTATTAAAAAAACAGACTGAGGGCAATGCAGAAAGTATATCTGTAAGAGGAAAGCCCTCATATAGAAATGGGAAGAAAAAGGCTCAAGGTCGAAGTCTAGGACTCCTAGGAAGTGCTATTACTGCAAGAAAGAGAGGCACTTCATAAAAGACTGTCCTGAGAAGAAAGCACAGGATAAGAAGAAAGCGGACGCTGTTACTTGCCTATGATGATAGCTATGACAGTAAAGAGACACTCGTCGCTACTGATGGTAAAAACTCTGACCAATGGGTTCTTCATTCTGGTTGTACTTTTCACATGTGCCGGCACAAGTCCTGGTTTACAAATTTTTAGCCCATTAGTGGTGGTAAGGTCTTAATGGGTAATGACATTGCATGTCAGATGATGGGAATTGGTAGTGTTAAGCTTAGGCTACACGATGGGCGAGTGAGAGAGTTGATAGATGTTAGGTATGTTCATGACTTGAAGAGAAACTTGATCTCACTGGGGACTTTAGACCAGAATGGGTGTTCCATCAGGATCAACGAATGGATTTTAAGAGTTTTGAAAGGTTCTATGGTGGTGATGAGATGAGAGAATCGCAAATGTGTTTATGTGCTTAAGGGTGACGTCGTGAGTGATTCTGCACTATTCTTTGTAGATGATAAGAGTATGCAAACCAAGTTGTGGCATCTTAGACTGGCACACCTAAGCGAGAGAAACCTAAAGGACTTATATAGTCAAAAGGCATTTGGAAAGGATAAGTTTCAGCCCTTAGAGTTTTGTGAGCATTGTGTGCTAGGGAAAGCACATAGAGTGAGGTTCAGAACCGGCGAGCACAAGACTAAGGGGACTCTTTACTACATATACTCGGATATTTGGGGACCAGCTGTTAGAGTGTGTGGGGCCCACCAACACCTTGGTACCCAACCAGTGGCTGACACCTCAGCACCAACTGACGCCCCAGCACACAATCCGCAGGTTACCTGCACCCCCAAGGAATCGAACCCCCGCCCCCATCTCCATGGAGGCCTATAAGATGGGGGCGGGGGTTCGATTCCTTGGGGGTGCAGGTAACCTGCGGATTGTGTGCTGGGGCGCCAGTTGGTGCTGAGGTGTCAGCCACTGGTTGGGTACCAAGGTGTTGATGGCCCCACACACTCTAACAAAAAGTAAATCATAATTAAACTAATAATTATTAGTAAGGTAAAAAGTAATTATTCAAAATTGTTTTGAATAATTAAATCATATATTATTATTATATTATTAGATAATATTATAATATATATAGATCATGGCATTGTATTTTAATACAATGAGTGGCCTAGATGTTGGCCATTTAATTACCCATTATAATTAAAGTAATTATAATTGTTAGGTAAAGATTAATTTTGGTGGCCATTATTCTAGTGCTTGGTTTAATTAATTCTAAATGGGAGACCAACAATAAAATTGGTGGAGCACTTCATTTTGTTTATTTTGTTTAATCAAAGTGTTGAATAAACAAAATAAATTTTGACAAAACAATTGAATTCATTCATTCATTTTCAATTTTGGGAGAAGAATTTGGCAATGGCAAGGAAGAGAGGTAAGAGAGAGTTCTTTGAGTTTTATTCTTTCAAGTGTTGAAAAATAAACAAACTTCTCTTCATCTCCTTCTTTAATGGATGGCCAAAATGAATGATATGTAAATGGAGAAAAAGATAATTATTTTACAAAGAGTTGTTCAAAATAATTATCATGTAAAAATTGTTTCTAAGATTAATATACAAGAGTTGTATGTTAAAGATTTTTAATTTATACAAGAGTTGTATAGAAAATATTTACTATCTCCATTTAAGAAACAAAAATTGTATTCAAAAGAGTTTGAAAACAAGTGCTGAAAATTTTAAACTCTAAGCTTAATGGTATCAGAGCATGTTAAATTGAGTATGTGATTATTCTTGTTGTTTGAATATGTTAACATGATGATGTTGTATATTTAAACAATTTGATGATGTTTAAATTTGAACATGGTGATGTTTGATTTTAAGCATGATGATGAACATATTGTTGTATTATTGAATATGTTAGTGTTTAGAATAGAAGTATGATGATGTTTGGAAATGATGCCCATGAGAAAACAGTAAAAATTGGGGGCGAAAAACAGTGTCCGAAGGGTCGGAACACTGTTACCGCGTTCAGCGCCGCGACGCCCAAATCTGGGCGCTGCAGCGCTGAGATTCTGACTTGAGCGCCGCGGCGCTCAGGTCCCAGCGCCTCGGTGCTCAGCAAAAAAAAAAAAAGTTAAAAAAAAAAAAATTAAATTTTTTTTTTCAGAATATTGTATAATGTTAGAACCTAATGCTAATCATTCCAAACATAATACTTGTATTTGTAATTTTTGCAAATATAATATTTAATACAATTATAAGTGTTATATTATTGTATTAAAATTGCAAATAATTTGTTTACGTTGTTAAACACAATGGGAGCCCTATTGATGAGGGCTAGTTGTGCTTACGTAAATAAATTTTGTAATTATGAATTAGATTCGTATAAGATGCGAAAAGTTGTTATTATTATTATTGTAATTAATTTATTAATAAAATAAAAATTAAAAATATTATACCATGATCCGCCTTGTCAATACGGTATTAGACGGGTCATTTCGGTCACTCCTAAGATCGCTAAAGTGTGAGGGATTGGTCGGGGTGACTCGGGCTATGCCGGTTAAAACATGAGATGAGACAAATATATGCGAAAATACTATCTTAGATCGCTAAAGTGTGCGGATAGTATCGGTAACATATATTTGATGATTGACAAGTTAATCTGAAATACAATTATCTTAGATCGCTAAAGTGTGCGGATAATGTGTATTTAGGATCAGTAATAAGAGTTGTATGAGATACAATTGGCAAGAGTTGTCTACCTTTTGGGTTTACAAAGGCCAAGATCGCTAAAGTGTGCGGCTAGAGTAAAATGCCAATGGGGTCTACTTCCCGTTGTACAGTTTAAAAGATTAAATTGTCGTTTTTCCTTTTGAGAGATTTAAGGAATTATGTAAAGCAGTGGGAGGGCGTCTTTAGATTAAAAATTATATAAAAGTTATATCCATGATCTAAAACGTTATTTATTAACGATTAGAAATATTCTGCTAAACATCTCCAAAATTTTATCTTATAGTGATAAGATAAGTAACTTATAGAGATAAGAAGACTATGAGCAACCCATTAATATACTTGATTAAGCACATAATCTATAAGGTAGCAAAAATTATTAAGACTTGCTTATAATCTAAGAATTGTTCTAGATTAAAAGAAATATATAGATATATAAAAGATCAATAGATAATATAAGAGGTGTTTCTGATAATGTCTTTTGAGAAGAGACAGTAGATTATCAGAAAAGGATTAAGAATAATTTGAAAGTCAAATTATATATCCTGACCTATCTAATGATCTTCAGTGGGAGCATATGCACATGAGATGTACAAATAGTATAATGCTTCATCTGAATTTTATTTTATATATCTATGATAAATATAGAGAATGTTATGCAATGGAAAGTGTTTCCATTATTAGTAAGGTTTTAATAATAAGAGTTATTATTCAAAGAACCTTAACTTAGAAAAGATAAAACTCTTAGATACCTGTTTACCAATAAATGACATTTCATATGCAAACGATGTGTAAAGAAGTATAGAGATATGAGATATCGTCCATCCTTCTCACAACTGCAAGATGTTGTATAATTTAAAGAATACTGGAAAACGATAAAATGAGAAGTACAACTACACGTAGGAAATAGAGATTACCTATACGTAATAATTGTTAAGACTTTTAAGTCACTTCTCAATTCTAGTAAAAGCCTTATGTTGTATTGTTGTTATTTTGTGCCATGAATACTAAGGCAAAATATGTCGCTCTCTGTTAGACAGAGAGGGTTATCACACATACAATAAGAATAGTTCTTTATGTTTATATGATAATAATAATATTTTGTTAACTGAATGTCAGTGAATTAAATGACCTTTATATAAGACATACAACGAGTAATGCATAAAAATGTCTAGGTGAATAGAATTAATAATAGTTCAGAAACTTTGAATAATGAAGAATTGTGGCATAAGTGATTAGGTCAAGTAGCCATAAGATGACTACCCCGTCCGGTTAAGGATGGTCAAATGTTTGATCTGACCATAGAACTTTGACCAGTTTATGAATCTCGTATTCAAGGGAAGTTGACTAAATAATTTTATTGGTGTTAGATATCAAGCCATTGGTTTATTAGAACAAATACATAGCGATGTATATGATCTAATGAATCATACTGCCATTGGTAAGTTTCAATACTTCGATATCTTTATCGTGATTTGTCATGATGCAGATATGTATTTCTAGAAAAACATAGGTCGATAATTTTGAAGTGTTCAAAGAATATCGACTAGACGAAGTATGTTAAACATCTTTGATTAGATCGAGGCTGTTTATACATAAGCAGTAAATTCATGAATTATTTAAAAGAAAAATGAGATTCTAGCTCAATATAGTTCTCTAAATACTCCTTAACATAAATATGTTTTGAAGTATAGAGAAATCGGACTTTATTAGATATAATTCGATCGATATTAAGCTTTATCGATCTTTTAAGATATCTAAAGGGTTATGCTCTAGAAACTGTTACTCATCTATTGAATAAGGTTCCATTGTAAATTGTTCCTTCTACTACATATGAGATATGGACTAGAAGGAAAGAGAATCTTAAGTATGTTAAGATTTGGAGTTATTCTACTTGCATAAGGGTTGTGTAATAGTATATACTTAGATCCAAAAGGGGTATAAGTATCGGTTCAAAGGATATCCCAAATGTTCTATGAGATATCAGTTCTATGAATCAAAAATGGAACTTAAAGATCAATTGAGTTAAATACCTTTAACACACTTTACCGTAGGTCATATAAGGATATGAAGACTACCTGTTAGGTATATTAGATATCTAAAAGGTGTTTTTAATATTTTTCTTAGTTGAAGAAAAAGGATCTTATGACTTATAGTTAAACGATATTAGATATCATTTAAGGAAAATGACAATATGCCAGAAAATTCAAAATTAACTTTAAGCATGAAAATCAAGTTTAGAACTTGGTTATGATTTATATAAGAATTGTTCTTATTGGTTGTAAAAGAGTTTACGCACAAAGTGTGGGCCCAAAAATAGGTAAGAATCTTTAAAGGTCTCATTAGATATCAGAGTGCGCAGCGGTCAACGCAGTGAGACCCAACAATATTGTCCGCTCCGGGGGAGCAGCCCCAGGGGGGCATAAATCCCCCAGCAGCTCCGGGGGGCGAACATGAAAATTCCCCCTCCCCCTCACGGTTTTGTTCCTGGGGTGATACACAAGCATCCACCCCAAGAGGCCTCATTATTACTGATCCTAAATACACATTATCCGCACACTTTAGCGATCTAAGATAATTGTATTTCAAATTAACTTGTCAATCATCAAATATATGTTACCGATACTATCCGCACACTTTAGCGATCTAAGATAGTATTTTCGCATATATTTGTCTCATCTCATGTTTTAACCGGCATAGCCCGAATCACCCCGACCAATCCCTCACACTTTAGCGATCTTAGGAGTGACCGAAATGACCCGTCTAATACCGTATTGACAAGGCGGATCATGGTATAATATTATCTCATAATATAATACTTATTCAATCTGATTAAGAGAGATTTAATTTTTAATTATTATTTTATTAATAAATTAATAACAATAATAATAATAACAACTTTTCGCATCTTATACGAATCTAATTCATAATTACAAAATTTATTTACGTAAGCATAACTTACCCTCATCAATAGGGCTCCCATTGTGTTTAACAACGTAAACAAATTATTTGTAATTTTAATACAATAATATAACACTTATAATTGTATTAAATATTCTATTTGCAAAAATTACAAATACAAGTATTATGTTTGGAATGATTAGCATTAGGTTCTAACATTATACAATATTCTGAAGAAAAAAAAAAAAAAATTTAATTTTTAATTTTTTTTTTTTTACTTTTTTTTTTTTTGCTGAGCGCCGGGGCGCTGGGACCTGAGCGCCGCGGCGCTCAAGTCAGAATCTCAGCGCTGCAGCGCCCAGATTTGGGCGCCGCGGCACTGAACGCGGTAACAGTGTTCCGACCCTTCGGACACTGTTTTTCGCCCCCAATTTTTACTGTTTTCTCATGGGCATCATTTCCAAACATCATCATACTTCTATTCTAAACACTAACATATTCAATAATACAACAATATGTTCATCATCATGCTTAAAATCAAACACCACCATGTTCAAATTTAAACATCATCAAATTGTTTAAATATACAACATCATCATGTTAACATATTCAAACAACAAGAATAATCACATACTCAATTTAACATGCTCTGATACCATTGGTTGGGTGTTTATCATAGAGTTTGTGATTATACAAGTGTGTGCGTAATTTTAAAAAATTACTATATGCGAAGCGAAAGCATGTTACAAAATACACCCATTTTAACAAATTCAACATATATCACATATATGCATAAGTATAACAATTATACAATTATGAACATGATGAACAACATATATCACATATATGAACAAGTATAACAATTATACAAATATAAACATGTTGAACAATATTGTATTATAACACATAATGTAAAATACTCACCTAATGAAGGTAGCTTTACAAAATCTTCAAGTTCTTCAATAATCCATGTGAAGAGCTCACCTTGAAGTATATGTTGAACAATTCTAGTCCATAACATTTGGTGGGATTATGGAGCTAGAATGGTAGCTTTAGAATTTTTCAGCAACTTGTATTCAACCTCTTTGAATACATATTCTTGTTTCATAAACATGAATATGGATTAACCATCCATGAAAGGAGAAGAAGATGAAGTTTCTTTTGTTCTTGTTAGTAACACTTTACTAACACAACAACTATTATTTTTCTTTGTCATTGAAGAATTATCCAAATGTGTAAGATGAGTAAAAACCAGAAAAATTTTCACACACAAGTCTTTTAACTCTTGAAAGGAAAAACAAGACAAAGATATTTTCTTCCCTCTTTCTCTCTCCCTTGCACTTGGCCGAATTCTCCATCCCTTGAAGAATGAAATGCCTTCCATTGTTTTGTTTCATTTTTGTTATCATAAAAAATTCAATTTCTTTCAAGAAGTGCTCCACTCAATAATAATAATGACTACCCATTATTACTCTAGTGGTTGAAACACTTGATTACATTTCAAGTGCTCCACCCACCTCTTGAAAAACATGGCCGGATGTCACCTTGCAAAAATGAACATGCCTTCATTTTTGTTTCAATTCTTGTTACAATAAAATAATCAATTGCTATTATTATTTTATTAATGCATGATACATTATCATTACAACAAGAAGTATTCCCTCCATTATCAAAGAAAATGGCCGGCCATCATGTGAAACCAAATGAATAAAAATTCATTTAATGGCCTACAATATTACATTAATACATAAAGGCCTCCACCATTCATAATGGGATAATATTTAAATTCATTTAAATAAAATTAATGAACTAAATTATATAATAATCTTTAGTGCATTAAAAGTATATAATAAATAAATCAAAAACTATTTTTGATTATTTAATTAATATAATAAAATAAATCAAAAATTATTTTGTATTATTTTATTAATATATCATGAAACAAAATGAATGACTTAGATCTTGCCATTTGTCATCATCCTATTGGTTAACAACTTTTGTTAACTAATTATTACTACTAAGGTTAAATGGTAAAATGATAAAATCAAATCATGGAACAAATTTTACCATTTGTCAATATTCTATTAATTAACAACTCTTGTTAATTAATCAAGTGATGTTCTTAACAATTAAGTCTTGACAAATGTACAATCCGATGGATCCCTAAACAATCGTTCTCTTTTGCTGAAATTTATTGGATCGAACTATTCAATCCAATCCGCTACCCCAGTGCACAACGAGTATACTTCATATTGTGAGACTCTCTAGGTCCACACCTAATTTGTCATATAGAGCTCCTCTATACATCCGTGAACAATGTCCCACACACACGTTACGGATATTACAAATTAGAATGTTAGACCATACAAGTTGAGGTTATTACATATTCGTATAATCCTTCCACCATTTATATCCTTGAAGAGCAGAGATATAGATCATCACCGTCAAATCTCTATTTGCTCAACCACGAACTTATCTCCAGATTTATATTTCATAAAATAATATCCACAAACACTTTTGTGATATTGTTTATTCCTCCGGAATATCTTTTCCGAGGTTTATGCTTGCGGCCACAAGACTTTCTGAAATACAATCTCAGAGCATTAGGATATACAACCCACTCATATGAGCTGATGGATCCCATATCTACGCACACCGAACTCCATGAGCATCGGACCATACCCAGCGACACCCAGCGGTCAGACCATGAAAGGTTTCTGACATGTGTGGAACCAAAGCATGGTGGATCACTCACAAGCCCACCGTGGCGCTCAGGTCAAAGGACCACAAATACTACTCAACTCGGAAGACCTTCCATTGACGGCTTTATGAGATGTCTATTGGATGTCTTCGTGAGTCTGTTCAATATCCAGTCCTTACTGAATACCTGCATCTCTATACGAGCTTCCTACTAAGCTCATGGTTTGCTAAGACTAACCATCTGGACCATCCAGATATAGACATACACTAATCTATAATAATGGGTTTCACCGATAGACCCGCATCGATGAAATTAGATCATGAACATTATGTTTGAGAACATACTTGCATAATGACATTTCTTAGCATCATCTGCAACTCATTGCAGCTATATCATTACTAATATATTCTCAGGTCATTGTCCCATTTCAGACAAGGCTCTAACTCATTAGATTTTGCTAACTCTTAGTACCACTAACTCTTAGTGTTTATAACTATTAGCGTTGCTAACTCTTAGCACTGGTCTAAACTCTTTTAGACCAAATCTGAACTCCTTCAGATCATACAATGTCTAAAACGTTACAAGCATCTTACCATTTAATAAAAAATAATATTAACGATTTTATTAGAAATAATAATTGTATAAATACAATCACTATATATTTATACATTATGGGATGGCACGTAAGCACAAATCCCAACACCAGCTCAGACAGCTACTCGTGGTGATGCCAGGTATTTTCTCAATTTGATTGATGACTATTCGAGGAAACTGTGGATTTATGTGTTGAAGAGCAAAGATAAAGCCTTGGAAGTATTCAAGACTTGGAAGGTTTTTGTTAAAAATCAGACTGGCAAAAGGGTAAAGAGGTTTAGGACTGACAACAGCCTCGAGTTTTGCAATAGAGAGTTTGATGGGTTTTGTGCCAAGCATGAGATTGCAAGGCATAGAACAGTAAGATCAACACCGCAACAGAATAGGGTAGCTGAGAGAATGAACAGGACCCTACTTGAAAGGGTTAGATGCATCCTTACCAATACGAAGATGTCCAAGACATTCTGTGGAGAATCTGTAGTGACTACAGCTTACTTGATTAATAGAAGTCCCTCCTCAGCAATTGACTTTAAGACGCCAGAAGAGAAATAGTCTGGCAATCTTCCAAAGTATGACCACCTCAGAATATTTGGTTGCCCTGTCTTTATACATGTTAAGGTGGGGATGTTGGAACCTAAAGCTATCAATGGGGTATTCATAGGATATCCTGAAGGAGTAAAATGATACAAGGTGTGGTGTAAAGACTTAACACCACCAAGGAGTATCATAAGCCGTGATATAACATTCGATGAGATGACGATGCTGAAAACCTCCCAAGAAGATGAGAAAGAAGAGCCTGTGTCCAAGGAAGACTCAGCACCCGAGTTAATAGAAGTTGAAGTAGAGCCTAAACATAGATCTGGTATGCCCCCAGATCAACACTTCAACAAGAAGATCCTTGAAGATGAACCAAGAACACCGGTGAGTTCCTCCAAGTCCACCCAAAAGAAGACTAGAACTCCTGAGTTGGAACTTGAAGAGTACTCGCTTGCTAGAGACAGGCTAAAGAGAACGATTAACCCACCAGTTAGGTATGCACAAACAGACTTAGTTGCTCATGCTTTTAATTCTGCTTACACTCTTGAATATGATGAGCCTAGGACATATGGTGAAGTTATGAAGAATGAAAACAAGAAAGAATGGCAGCAGGCCATGGAAGAAGAAATTAGTTCTCTTAAGAAGAACAATACCTGAAAGTTGGTGGAGAGACCTCAAAAGAAGCTAGTCGGGTGTAAGTGGGTGTATAAGGTGAATGAGGGGATACTGGGGATTGAGCCTACAAGATTCAATGCTAGGTTAGTAGCACAAGGTTATACTCAGAGAGAGGGAGCCGATTTTCATGAGATATTTTCTCCAGTTGTCAAGCACACATCTATTAGGATTTTGTTAGTCATGTGTGCAAATCTTGATTTACATCTAGAGCAGATGGATGTAAAGACAGCTTTTTTACATGGAGAGCTTGAAGAAACGATATACATGGCACAGCCGCAAGGGTTCGAGGAGCCCGAAAAAGAAGATCATGCTTATTTGCAAAGAAGTCATTGTACAGGTTAAAGCAATCACCTAGACAGTGGTATAGGAGATTTGATGAGTTTATGATGGCTTGTGGTTTTAGTAGGAGCAAGTATGACGAATGTGTATACTTTAAGAACATAAATTGTAGGATGATGTATTTGCTTCTATACGTCGATGATATGTTGATCGCGTGAAAGAACATGAAAGAAATAAAAAAGTTCAAGAAGCAGTTGAGTGACGAGTTTGAAATGAAGAATTTGGGAGCAGCGAAGAGAATTTTGGGTATGGATATTGTGAGAGAAAGAATAGATGTTATCTTTTTGTTCCAACAGCGATATATAGTCAAAAGTTTGGAGAAGTTTGGTATGTCAAACGCGAAGGCTGTCTCTACTCCTTTGACCATTCATTTCAGACTTTCAGCAGCACAGTCGCCGACATCTGATAAGGAGAAACTGCGGATGAGCAAAGTACCGTATGCAAGCGCTGTGGGGAGCATCATGTATGCAATGGTTTGCATAAGATCAGACATAGCACAGGCTGTGAGTGTGGTGAGTAGATACATGGCGAATCCGGAAAAAGATCACTGGCTTGCAGTAAAATGGATTCTGAGATATCTCAAGGGAACGTCGAATCACGAGTTAATGTATAAGAGGAATGAGGACAGCAATGAAATGGTAAGAGGGTACGTAGACTCAGATTATGCAGGTGATCTTGAAAAGAGAAGATCGTTGACGGACTACGTATTCACAGTGTTTGGGTGTAGTGTGTGTTGGAGCTCAGTTCTACAACACGTGGCTGCACTATCTACCACAGAGGCAGAGTACATAACTGTTGGTGAAGCTATTAAGGAGGCCGTGTGGTTAAAAGGCATATGCGCAGAGGTATTGGCTAGTAAAGATGTGAACACCGATGTGTATTGTGATAGCCAGAGTGCCATACACCTAAGCAAGCATCAAATGTTCTATGAGAGGTCGAAACACATTGATGTGAGGCTCCATTTCATTCGTGAGATTGTCCAAAGTGGTGAAGTTAGTCTAACAAATATAGCGTCATCTAAAAACCTTACTAATATGTTGACTAAGCCACTATCCTCGGTTAAGTTCGTCCTATATAAAGACTTAATCGGAGTCACTATTTTGTGAGAGTGACCGAAGATGCAGAAATGAGAGATCGAATTACTTTGTAAATAATTTTAAATCAAGGAGGGGATTTGTAAGAATATTGATTAAAAATCATCGGAATTTGATTTAGGGATCAAGCCAAGTGCGTAGAGTGCGCACGGATCGAAAACGGACGCGAAAGGAGGCGAAAAACGAAGAAGGGCGCACCAGGCGCCAGCACCACGGCGACTAGGCATGGGCGCCTAGAACAGAACCTGAGCGCCGCAACGTTAGAGACGGGAACAATATCCCGAAATAAGGAAACTTTCTTATTTCGTCTCCCACTTGCTCTAAACTCCATAATACGACTCTCACACATATAGGGTAAATTTAGGTCCTCCCAAAGCCTATATAAAGGCTATCAATTGGCTTGTAAACACATCTTGACAATCTTTATGATAAACAAGTGATCTTAATGGTTCTTTATGAGAGAGAATTCCTAGAGTAGGAGAGAAAGTTTTCTTTGTGATCTTTCTTGTAAAATGCATACTTTATGAGTGTCTTGTGATTCATAATAAGAGAAGAGTGTGATCTTGATCCGCCGTGGACGTAGGCAAGTTGCCGAACCACGTAATTCTTTGTGTGTTTTTCTTCTACCCCTTTCTCTATTTATTTCTTAATAACTTGTTCTACATTATTATATTGTTTGGGTAAATTTTTTATTTATTTGTGTAATTCCACTTTAATAAATATATATAATATATATAAAATAATTTAATAAATTATAATATTTATTTATGGTAAGTACCTAAACATATGATAAAATTTTACAATATATTTTAAATTATATAAAATACATGTAAAATAATTAAGCAAATAATGATGGATTTTTTAATTTGGTATAAATATTTAAAATATTTTATAATTTTTAAAAGTATTTTGAAAATCTCTTGTATGTTAATATTTATTATTTTTTTTATAAATTTTTTTTTTAACCGTCTAAAATTCTAAATTTACCTTTATATCATTAACGTACATTTAATAAAATATTTAATTAACTAAAAAAATTTATTTTATCTTTATTTATATATTAAAAAAACAAAAAATACCTTCATCTCTTTCAATTTAACTGTTCTTCTCTCTTCCATCACCTCTACAGTACCCTCCACAGAGGAAAGATTGACTTTCAGATCATTCTTCTGGTCATCCTGTTGATCATGACTTCTCGTTGAACTATTCTAGAGCATTTTTTCTAAGGGCAATTTACACTACTCCAATGACTTCTCCTTACCTAGAAACAATCTCTCCTCCAAGCGCAACCCATTGATTTCTGCAGAACAAGCATCATCTTCTTCAGTCTGAATCCCATTAAAAAAAATCCCTTGATCATCATCTACCAAATTCTCCAACATAGAAGTCTCACACTCACTAACCAACCCATCACTGTCACCAACAATCATCTCCGTAAGATTATTCGACCTCTTACAAATATGCTCCTCCTTTGCTGAGATAAATCGAGCCACCTATTTGGCAATTTATAAAAACCAGTTTCCCTCTGACTTTCTTTAAAACGAACCATACTAACTACACATTTATAATCCAATATTTTCTCCAAACCCACAGCCACTGCATTTGGGCACTCACCAACCAACCTATCTTTATCACCAATGCCATATCTTGAACACCCACAATGTTTAGACAGCAAGTGGTATCACCACTATATAATCCCAAACAGTGACACCCATCTAAACCTTTAATGCCATTCACATTATTACCAATCATAACAAAACTTGTCCCCATGCCCAAAACCTGCTTTCCAATAAATTAAATTGGTAAAACTAACCAACACCCATTATTCAGAACCTAATTAAATTGGTTAAAATCAAACCAAAATAACAATTATCACAAACCCACACAGATCCAATAGAATATTAACATTTAAAACAAACCCACAAAGATCTACCGAAGAAAACCTAATATGAAAATGTCAACTTTTAATATAGGTATGTTTCCATTTCCTTGGATCTACAACAAAATGTAAACTTCTAAGATCCGAAATGAACAAAAATATAAAAAAAAAATTTATAGAGCTTTCAATTTTCGGTTTTTGGAGAAAGAAGAACAGTTTTTTTTTTTTTTAAGAGAGAAGAACAGTTAGATCGAAAGAGGTGAGGGTATTTTTAATTTTCTAAAAATAAATAAGGATAAAATTAATTTTTTTAATTAATTGAATATTTTATTAAATACACATGTAATAATATAAAAATATAATTTTAATTTTAAACTATTATAAAAAATCTATAAAAAGAAATAATAAACACTAATAGATTGTAGTCTTTAAAATAATTTTAAAAATAATATGATGTTTTAGCACTTATACTAAATTAAGGGTGTATATCAATACTTCTCATTAATGCAAAATGTCTTACTTTAATTGAAGCTAAAAAAAAAAAAAAACTCTTATACTCTATCTGATTATTTGGGTGCATGCCAAAATCTGAAAATCCCTCTCTCGCTTGCATTTTCATTTCATTTGATAAATCCTTTTCCTAAAAAGCAATATCATTTCAAAACGTAAAAACAAAATTAAACGTTCTTATTTCATCTTTACTTTTTTGTGTGTGTGTGTGTGTGTGTTAAGAATTATATGTAATTAATTAATGTTTATTGTTAAAACATACATTACGAGCATGAAATAGTACCGAAGGATGAACCTTTAAAAAAAAAAAAGAAGTTGATTACTTTTTATTAGATTAATAAACCATGCATCATGAGAGATTAGCCGAATGATTAGGTTTTTATGATTGACTCTCATGAATATTTAAACTAAGTCATTATTAATACATAGAAGCAATATCTTAAGTTCTTGACAAATTACTCATATTTTCTTTTATTTATAATTATAATATTCAAAGACGTTCTGATCATGTAATCTAATAATAATAATAATAATAAAGAAGTGATTTTGAGAATTATTTAATTGTCATAATCAATCAAATAATTAAAGTGTCTAATCATTATAATAATTTCGTGACGTAATTGTGTAAGCAAATAGAGTCAATTACATATACTTGCATTTTTAATTAGAAGCATTTCATTTGGCCCTTGAATAACGAGTTAGGCCACTGTTTATTAAATTAATTTTGTAGATTAAAAACGAAGGAACGTTAATTAATTAATTAATTATTGATGAAAACCAAAGCTAATAGTAGCTTCTAATCACCGTTATCGTTTCAAAACGAGTAGAACTATACATATAAATTAGTTTTACAAATTTCAAAATAAGTAGTACTACATATATATTTATATAAATTAGTTTACAAATATTGTTATTTTTATGTTAGTAAAATTGTTACCAAATCAATTTATACCTATTATATTTTTATTCATTATATGTCTTTTTTTTTTTTATAAATTAGGTTTTGATATCAGTATTATTCTAAATTAAATGTATGATCGACAACTTTTTTTTTTTAATATATCAAAGATGAGAGATATGAACTCAAAACTTTCATTAAAATAAAAATAAATATATTATTAATTTTTTATTATTTTGATATTAATACAAATACATGTACATTCAATAAGTTAATATTAACAATAATTAAAAGAGAAGTGGGCATAATAACTTTTTTTTTTATCCATCAAACTTATATCAAAACGATCCAAAAGTTAAAAACTTTTAAATTCGTATTAAATAGCAATCTCTAACCTCTAAATTGTTGTTTTACTTTTAAAAATAATACTATATATTTTAAGTTGTATTTTAAAATTTATACGTGTTAAATAATAAAATAAAATAATAAATAATTTTAAAATTTATATTATTTTATTATTTAATAATTATTTAAAATATATATTATTATTGTCACGGCCCGTGTTTTGCACCACCTGAGGGAAGGCCTCAGCGTAGTCTCAAGTTTGCACGCGACCGAATACTAAATTGCACCCCCAAAGAATCGAACTCAGCTCGCTGAGCTTAAATTGCCTAACGAATTGTACCACTTGAGCTGGCCAGCTCAAGTGGTACAATTCGTTAGGCAATTTAAGCTTAGCGAGTCGGATTCGATTCTTTGGGGGTGCAATTTAGTATCCGATCGCGTACAAATTTGAGACTACGCTGAAATCTTCCCCCAGATGGAACAAAATACGGGCCGTGACAATTACGTTTACTTTAATGTTAAAGTAAGATTGATTAAGTAGTTAAAACTTCTTTTTGTTATTTATGTAAACAATGACGAGGATAGATAATGTGTTAAAGCAACTAAATAAATTCATTTATTATCCAGTTCATTTAGTATTTAACATATTTAACATTTTAAAGCAATTAAATAATTTTGAATCGTGTTTAATTATATAAACGAATTAAATTGCATATATTTGTAATAATTTTAATATAATTGATTTTTAAAATGTTTTATGTTGTATAATTCATTTATTAGACAAATCGAATTTGCATTTCGCTGTTTAATTCACTTATTTAAATGAATCATATTTGAATTAGTAAAAATATCAATAATATTCTAATAAAACACAAAATAAATTCGATTTATTTACACAAATTACCACTCATATATATATATGTATATATAAAATTAATCAAGTAAGTTACATTGTTAATTACATAGTGAGCTCTTAAACATGTGATAGTATTTTGTAGTACATTATAAATTATATAAAAATTATAAAAAATTATAAATTTATTAAATAGTAACATATAATAAGATGAATTACGTAGTCTACTAAATTAATTATATATATACTATATAAAATATTTATTGGGATACGTGTTTATTTTTTAAATTCCAATTTCATATTCAAAAGTATTATTGATCACCTTATTTATATATATTATGCAATAAACTTATTATCATATGTAGTTTCATGATTTTTTATTACAAATTATTAACCATGAAAATGATAAACACATGCAAATGAGATCTTAAAAAAGAAAAAAAAACAGAACAAAAATATTGCACATATAAACGTAGAAAAAACTTAGATATAATATGATTATTAATTATTTGAATTATGGGTATTAATTATTTTAATTAATATACAAAATTGAGGTTCAAATATAACTTATACAAAATTTGAAATATTAGATTTTTGTGAAATAAAATACATTCAATATAAATACCATCAATAGTGATTTTATCATTTATTTAAGGGTATATCTACCTTAGTGGTCTAGGTGGGCCATGATCCCATTAAGTTCTAAATTTTTTATAAATTAAATGATATAATTTTACAATTTTACTCATTAAAATAATTATTTTTATAAATTAATTTTTTAAAATTTTGAGTTTGACATTAAAATTCTTATATAATTAAATTCTAAATTTTGACTTTAGTATTTTATCCTGCACTGCCGTATACACTTAAAATTTTGGTTTTATCATATGAATTATGTTTTAATTACTATTTATATTATAATTTAATTTATATGATAATTTATTTTGTCAAATGGATGGCAAAATATTGCATGTTATATTTTTTTTAAAAGAAAAAAAAAACAACATTGCATCGTTATTTGGGGAAGCATTTGGTGTATTTTTAAATATTAAAAGGAAAAACTTAAAAAAAAAAAAAAAAGAATTAACTTCATATACCAGTTTCAACGAAGAAGCTTCACACGAAATTTACAGCGAGGATGGTAACAGATCATGGTCAAAATTCACCTGATCAGATCTTTGATTGTATGTTGTGTGGGACCAGTTTCAGCACTTTGCCCGAACCACTGAGACATCAACTTGCGGCAAAGTGGGGCTGACTCCCTGGCTCTCTAGGCGGCTCGTGGCCGCCCTCTGGTGGTATGAATTGTCTACATACACTATTCACTCAGGCCCCTTGACTAAAAACTTCACCTTCTCGATCATCAGCCGTTAAATTATCGCATTGATTCCGTCATCATCTCTCATCTTCACGTTCGACTAATCTACTTTTTGTAGAGTCAAAAACTATTAAAAGTTCGCAAAAGTCCATAGATTCGTGACACGTGGAGAAAAAGCCAAAAGACGATTGCCATCTCCGGATTCTACATGCACGTGCGCGTCACATCGAATTCTTACACTGTGGTTCAGTTCGGGGGTTTACATCCACTCGCTAAACACAGCGCGTGGGATAATATTTACACGTCAGATGGGGTCCACAATCTTGCCGTCTCTGTCTATCTAGGATCTAGAAGAAAAAAGAAATTCGTTTTATAGCGACCGTACACCTAACGCTCGTTAAGTAGGCGTCTGGAATTTTTTTTTAAAAGAATATTTCTCTATTAACGATTAATTTCTATAATTATTTATAAAAGTTATTCGTGTAAAAATATTTCGGCCAAAAAAAATAAAATAAATAAATAAATAAGAAAAATGAACAAGGCAATGGCACGTAGTTTGGTCTATTGGTCCCCCTCCCCAAAAATCAGATGGAATTTGGTTAGCAAGTGGCCACAAGTTTCTGATTGAACTTTCAGATACTTTATCACACGCTTGCGCTTACCCAAAACACTGTTACTCATGTGATAACATCATGCTCTTCCTTCTTTTTTTTAATATTAATAATAATTTACTTATATTTATAAATAAAAATTTATCAAAATAAATAATAATAATATCCGTTGAAATTGAAATGTAGCTTATAAATTTAAATTTAATTAAGGCCAAATCTACTTCATAAAACTTGGTATTTGATTTTTTTTTGCCTTCATTTTGTGACTCATATGCCTTCAAAAAAGACCATAACCCAAATCTTATTATAATCGTATAAACTCAATAAATATTATCTCAATTATTTTTATTTATTTATTTTATTTAAGAATATTATCTCCAAGATTTTGATTGGTCTAGTCTTTCCTCCTCCTAAAACCCAATTCAGACTCTGCCTCACGTAACCTTGTCTTCATGTGTCCCACAGAATTATAATATCAGATATTACAATACCAAGGTCCCAAACTTTTTTCTTTATTAGAGTTAATGACATAATTTGTGTATTTATGTCAAATAGGTCCCCAATCCTGTCTTTTCTTTTTCTTTTAAAAGGTTCCAACCCCCTATTAAAACAAATAAAGTAAACCCTTTTAGTATTAAATTTTATTTTAAATAATGCTATACTAGTTACTTTATATACCAACTTTGACATGAAATTCATTAATAAATCACTAAAAAAATGTTAATGAATATTGATAAATAACATTCTTTAGTTGATGCCACATTAATTAATAGGAATAAAAATCAATAAGTGTATCATTGCTCTTTTTCCAATTAATGTAAGAGTATATAACTTCACTCGGTTAGATTTTTTTTCAGTCATTTCAATATAAGTTAGGGATCTCTTTGTTACAATTTGACAAACTATATATTGAGAAGGCAAAATAAAATAAAAAATCAGAGACTTGTATGTTATTGTTTCCTGTATAACTTACTGCTACATTCTCCAAGACTCGCAAGTTCACGACTCCAACTCCTCTTCAGTTGTATTAAATTCCTAAAAAAATTATATTATTTCAAAATTTCAATTCTGTAATCCCATTTTTTCAGGAAGAGCCCAAATAAGGCAAGAAACCGTCTAAGAAACAGAGAAGATAAAAACCAAAAACTGATATCGGTTCATCCATCGTCAACCAGCTTGACCTGAGCCAGCCCCCTTATGCCTTAACCGTTTTTGCCTTCCTCGGTGCACCCCTGGCTCGCGCTTTTTATGCCAACACCACCATCATCATCAAATGGAGCCAAGCTTTGACTGATCATTTTCAGTGTCTTTTAAGATGCTTTGTGCAGGAAATTGAATTCGCTCAATTAGCTTCTTGTTCAAAAAACCCTTCATCCATTTCTTGTTTAAACGATTTTCAGAGATACATCCACAGAAAAATTCTCAGCGAGGGCAGACATATTGGGGAATCATAGGGTTATTGGGTTCTCTTTTTTTCCGGGCATTAAGAACAAGAATTTTTCTTGTTCTAATGCCAAGAAAACAAAACAATTTGATATATATGAAGCAAAAAAGATTCCAAGATCCTATAAAATGTCTAGCCAAATGGTTTTGCGGTCACCAACAGTCAACAGAAGACAACCCTTGTTACAAAACCAGTCCACTGCCAGAAGCAGCAGCCGCCTCGGGGAGGTCGCCGGCGGCACCGCGGCGGAGTGCGCCGCCGTGTGCTGCTGCTGTCCATGTGGGCTCGTCAACTTACTCGTCATGGCAATTTATAAATTACCCGCGGGGCTGTTCCGCAAGGCTATCAAAGAGAAGCGGAGGCAGAAGCTGATCAAGAAAGAGCTGGTGCCCCCGCCATCCAGAAAAAGAAGCAAGTGCAAATGCGGAAGCGATGATAATATGGAGTTGCAAATCCACCCGGTTGTTGCTTTTGACAATTTAAATTCGGACGAGGAGTCCGAGAAGAAGGTGATGAAATTGGAGAAGGAGATGTGGGAGAGATTTTACAGTACTGGTTTTTGGAGAAGCCTTTCCCAAAGAGAGGCTGTTAATTTGATTGATCAAACGGTTATTGAAACTGTAAAACACCAAAAAGAGCCATAATATGTAATTGTATTATATTGTCATCTGCTTCTCTCTCTTTTTCTATATATATACACACACGAACTTAATTTTGTTCACTAAATTCATCTTCACTTTGTTTGTTCTTTCTTGGTTTTGCAAATTTGATGAGTGAATTGAAGTTGTTGGAAATGGTTGGCCTATTGGGGTTGTCTTTGTAAAAATGTAAAGAATTTTGAAAGGTTTCAAAGTTTCAACAAAGATTGTGGGCATTT
Organism: Ailanthus altissimus; assembly: GCA_946807835.1. Taxonomy (NCBI): domain Eukaryota; kingdom Viridiplantae; phylum Streptophyta; class Magnoliopsida; order Sapindales; family Simaroubaceae; genus Ailanthus; species Ailanthus altissimus. The sequence continues at coordinate 3,526,912 of OX327709.1, forward strand.
TTGTTGATGGTGCTTGTGAAAATGTGGCTTGAATGTGCAAGTTTTGCAGATTACTCCTCTCTTTTTGTTCACTATTTTGGAAATGATTAGGTTCAAAAACCAGTTAATAATTGGATTAAGGTTAGATTAGATATGGCTAAAATTTAGGGCTTAATTAACTTGGTTCTTCTCTTCTGGGTTCTTTTACTTGACATTCTGACACGGGCTCTTGGACTTGAGTTCAAATCATTAAGTTGGTGCCAGGTTAAAGCAGAAACTCTGATTATTGTGGCAGAAACAACAATTATATGAAAAAAAATAAAAGAAAATAAAATAAACTTTGGTTGTTGAAAAATTTGGTGAGGCAATTCTAGCACAAATGTGATGATAGTTGATACCCTTGTTACAACATTTGGGACCCTTTTGTTTGTGTGTGTGTAGGTTTATTGGTTTTGGAATTGAATGGCAATAGATGAAGCAAACCGAGGGGACCCCTTATCAGACATGTTTATGCCTCAATTGATTCTCAGCTCGCATATCAATTTCGTGGCTCTTTTTAATTCTTTTTTTTTTTGTTAGACATGTAATGTAAAATATCTGTCCTTTTCTATTTTCTTAGGGTTTATTATTAATATAATAATCGTATGGTGTCGTATCATTGATTTAACTATGTTAACTTAAAAAATTTAGAAAAATTTATCTTTTAACAACTCGGACTAAATTATTAGTTTAGATTTTGAAAAGAAAAAACATTTACAATAATTTTTATACAAAAAGCACTCAATAACATGATATATAGAACTCTTTTATTGAGAAAATAATGTTATAGGAAGCATTTTGTCTCAAAACCCATTACATTTATAAGGCAGGTTTAAAAGGGGTTATGAGATTAAAAGTTTGTGTAATATTACTGTTATTATTATTATTATTTAACACTCAAATTTCTTAATTAGGGATCAGAATTTTCAAGATTCTGCATATGTAGTAGTTGTGATTTTTGGGTAATTTTTACTCACAATTATTTTGCTCAATGTGACAAAGAGTACCCTTTTAATTGACACTGATTGAAATGAATGAATTTGCAACTCAGTATTCTTTTTTAATAAGAGAAGTTTAATGGAGAGAGGAGTAGTTGATTCTTTGCAGAAAAGTTATTATCCAAGTCCAGATTTTGGAAACCCAGAAGCAGGTCAGGTGGGATGGGATCATCAGAGCTGCTCTGTACAAGTGAGTGTGGGTGTTGCTGAATGCTGAGCGCTGGCCCTGGAGGGGTGCCGGGCGTGTAATCTGTCCCTTTAGCTCCCAATTTGGGTCCTTAAAACTGTCCTAAATAAGGCCGCCCAACAAAAAAAAAAAAAAAACTTTAAAATAAAAATGACTATAAAATGGGATTGGCTTATAAGGTTTAATTTTATTTTTGTCTCATTAACAATTCAATAAATAAAGAGTTAAGAGTGTTAGTCGAATTGATTAACCCGATTGTTTACCTAAGTCCAAGCTCGATCTCGTCTATAACAAAATAAAAAAAAAATGTGTTGTTAGGAGAATTTGTGTGTTGTACACTTAAAAAAAAAAATAATTCAACAAATAAATCTTTTTATACCCTTCTCTAATTTTATAAAAGTTATTTTATCTCCATCCCATTTAAAACAAAACCTTACATATTCTAATTTTGTCATCCCCACCCCCTAAATTATGAACACAAACTCTTTGATATCTCAAATCATTAACTACTGAGTATTTTGCCATCCAATTAGTTTTGTCGACATTTAAAGATTTTATACAATTATGGATTTAGCTAACTTTATTCGCCGCCACTTGTCTCTGATTTTTATTGTATTATTATTATTATTATTTCTTGTGATAGAAAACTTGGGTGAAATTGATGTATCACTTCATTCGTCCACTTAACCAATGAAATTGTCACATGTGATAATGATCATAAAAAAGAAAAATAATAAATATATGTCTTGTTTTTCTTGATTTATTCAATTAAAATTGGACCACTGAAATCTTTCTCAATTTTATTTTTGAAAATAATAATAAAAAATATCATTTTGATCCTTAATTTTATAGATATATATCAATTTAATTTTTAATTTTTCAATATATATCATGTTACTCTTTATAGAATTTTTTTTGATGATTTTTTATTACTATTTTTGTTCATGAACAACTACCATTTTTATCTTTATAATAACTAATATGATATATTTATATATATATAGGAAAAGTGAGAACTAAATTAAATATATCCATAAAATTAGGATCAAAATAAAATTTTTCTTAAAAAAAAATTTAATGTTGACACTTATCTTGGAATTTTATCGGGGTCCACTTAGAAAAAAAAATAGTTGTCATATTTTTTTGAGTTTTATCTTAGTAATTTTGATGCCAAAAAACAGGAAAAAATATAGTTGTCATGTTTTTTTGAGTTTTATATTAGTAATTTTGAATGCCAAAAAATAGAAATAAAATATATTTATAAGACATTAAAATAGGCTATACCAAACAAAGTAAAATCATCAATAATATTTTTCATTAAGAGATTTAAAATAAAAAAAATGTTTATTCATTATTGTTTTCCAAATTCGATTTTCTATTTCACAAATTCTAAAAAAAATTAAAAGACAATTGTCTTGAAGAAGATAGGTTGAAACCCTTTTATTAGAAAAAAAAAAATTCTAAAAATTGAAAAATAAAATAAAATTTTCAAGATGGAAAATGTGGTTCATTCAATAAATAAAAGAGAATAATTCCTCCCGGTGGGGTTTTTAATTTTACCAAAAACTTCTTTATAATTTCAAAAGTTAAGACTGTTAAAAAATTTCTTATCGCAATTACTTAAATGATTTAGTAATAAGGGGTTTGTAGTACATACCTTTATTAAAGTAAGATCCTAAATTTTGAATCCCTTCTATATAAAAAAAAAATCCTTATCAAAAAAACCTTTTATTGGTTATTTTAAAATTATAGAAGAATTTTTAATAATCTTAAAAAATTAAAGGGGCTAATTAATAAGTTCCCTTAACATTATTTATGGAATAAGATTCCTTCTCCAAAACTTGAAATTAGCTAAAAAAGAAAATGACACTAAAATTATTCCAAATCTTTTAAAAATCTATTGACAAGTCTATTTCTCCAAAAATACTAATATCAAAACACATATTTATGATTTTTTTTTTTTTAAGGATTACAATATATTTTTATTTTTTACACCACTTAAGAGAAATGGGAGTTCACACTCAAATGGGGATGTGAGTTTTGGAGGAGCTCAGCAAACTAGGCTGAGTCCTCGTGCTCACATATTTATGATTCTTGTTCTCAACAAATGTGAAAAATGCAAGCCCTAAAGAAAAATTTTATACTACTTTAAACAAGATATCAAAATCATTTTCCTCTAAGCTAATGGACCATAAGCAAATTATCAAAGAAGGACTTTTCAATTGTGCCAAGAAGTCGTTGTCCCAACTTTCAATATTGCTTTACAACTGAATAACAAAAAAAAGTAAGAAAGCACTTTCTATAGAATCGGTTGTTGCCCATATTTTATGTGGACACCTTTATATATATATATATTCTCTTATGTAAATTTTTATGTTCCCATTGTTTTATCATCTATCACTTATCTATGCAAATTGGAAGAAACCCACATCGACTTTTGGCTCTTTCGGCTTCTGCTTTTGCGATTCGAAAGCACTTTTTACATCCTACTATGAATTGAAAAGCAAAAGGCCTAGTGTTATAGAGACCATATAGCACTATGAAAAACTAGACTATGTAAAAATTATATTTTTTAGTAGTTGGTGTTATTTATTTTTTATAAAGTTTGTACTGTATTTGACCATAAATATTAATATTAGACATTTATTTGATATTATTTTTTTGGTCAAACAGTTCATTTGATATGATATCGATTATTAAGGTCATGATCTCATTAAACTTGACTTTTTTTAGTATTAATATTCGGTCAAGTAGTTAATTATTTATTTTTCTTTCAATTGTTATGTTTTAAGTAAAATAACACTCGTTTAATACAACTAATCACTTTTATTAGTATAATAATTTGGTATCAACACTTTTAATATCAAAGTGTTAAGTTCAAGTCGAGTGAATTTTCTTCCATTAAAATAATTGATTTGTAGTGAATATTAATATTATCAGTACGAGTATTATGAATACGAGCTTGATAATTTGATAAATATTATAATAATCATGAGAATTGTCCACTATTAAGAAGGATATTATAATAAACATGAGAATTATCCTCTATTAGAAGGGATATATAAATATTGTAAAATTGAGTATTGATACAATTGTGCATAAAAAAAACACTCATTTAATACATTATGCACAATATGATAAAATAATATAATAAACAAAACCAAAAACAAATATAATGAACAAAACAAAACAAAGCAAAAAAATATCGAAGTAATATTACAACACTTAAGGATATAAGAATTGGAATAATAATTTTGCAATAACAATGAACTTATTCGTAAATATTTGGAAGTAGTTAAGCCTTTTTCGAACTCAAATATTTGAGTTGTGTTATAATAGATTTAATCTAAATTGAATTTTAGCTCTAAACTAAAAATAAAACAAAAGTAAGTGTTATTCTAATTTTTTTTTTCATTAAGTGATGTATTATAAATTTATTTATTAAATAATAAAATAAAAAAAATTATTTTATAAATTATAAAAATTAGTATACAGTAAATAAAAAGTAGGTCACGCGAGATAACACTCAAAAAGTGAAATTTTATTAACAAAACAATCGAGTTTGAGAATTATTATTCATCCATGGCCCAAAATGGTTCGTTCGCAGCACGGTCACAGGATATGGCCCAAAATGATTTTGAAACAGGTTGTATCGGCCCAGCCCATTTCTAGTTTTGTGAAAACTTTCTTTTTTAATTCTGTATTTATGATCCTTCTATATGAATTTTACTTTTAGAATGATTAAGAGTATTTTTAATCTTAATACAAAAAGAAAAGAGAGATTTTTTTAAATATATATATAAAAAAATTAGATGTTTCTTTTTATTTTTTAAACAAATTTAGTTGCAAAAAAGAAAAGTCTCTTAAAGGGTTAACAAATTTACTAAAAGAAACTCTATTTTAACCCCCTTTTTTTTTTACTTGATGAAACTTTATTTAAAGTAATTTATATAGCTTTGTTACCCTTTTTATTTAAAAAAAAATATGTAATTGACAATCAAATAAAAAAATCTTGTGAAAAAAATTACAACTTGTAAAATTCTATTAATAACGGTTTTTTATATATATAAAAAAAAGAAACAAACTTGAAGATTAAATGATGTACATAAGTCAATGTGTGATGAATGGTGTTACAAAATTTCAAATGTCATAAATTCATAAGGTTAATAATTTAATTTTATCATAATTGTTATTTTTTTAGTGGAAAACTTAGAACATCAATAAAATATTATAGTCCTAGATTGCACTAGAACTTGTATCCGTGTATGAATGCATATAATTAATAGGTGATTTCTTTTGGGTATAAATAAATATTAATAATAAAAAAATATTAAAGTAATGTTATATTTTATAAATTATATCACAAATTTTGTATTTTAAATTAAGTTATTAATTAATGATTAGTGGGTGAAAATATATAAATTTTAAAATTATTTATTATTTTACTATCGAGTAGTTTCTTACATATAATTAAAAATAAAAAAAATTAAAATGTCTCATATTCTAAATAATAATTTGGTTGAATTTTTTTGGGGTTGAAGATATGTTAATCTTTGACTAGTAGCTGTAAAATCTTATTATTCAACAACAACCACCATAAAGAAATGACAAAGTCATTGGTCTAACTTTTGATAAATTGGTTACATCATTTTCATTCTACTAGTCACTTGTGTGTTTTCATGTGAATCAACATTAAATTTTGAATTCCAAACATTTTGTCCTTCTATGTGCAACTTTAGTAGACTTCGTATTAGGGTTTTGTTATAAAAAGTATTGATAATGATATATATCTTTTGTGATCTAAAACATACAATTTTTTTTAAAGAAATCTAAAATATAAAACTTAAAAATTTGTATTAGGGTTTTATTATAAAAGTAATAATATATATCTTTTGTAATCTAAAAAAAAATACATTTTTTAAGAAATCTAAAATATAAAACTTAAAAGTGTAAAATATGTGACATTATTTTATATGCCACGTATATATTTAATTTTTATATTTTATGTTAGTATTGAGTTAAAAATTTGAGTAATTCTCAAATTAACGAGTTAAATTTATTTTTTTTAAAAATAATAATTGATAAAACAATTAAATTTTATAAAAAAAAGGGTTAAATTGATTTGTTCTAAGGATGTGCCTGCTTGATAAGTATCTTGAGACCATAAAAACAAGTTAGGTTAGTCGAAAGTTTTTTTTAACAATGGCACTCTAATACTTAAGTTAAAAAGAGTAAAAAAATATATAAAAAAAATAAAAAGGTAAATGACAATAAAAGAAAAAAGTTTATTTAAAATGCTAAAAAAAACTCTAAAAAAGTCTCAAAAAAATTATTTTAAAAGTCTCATTAGCACAACAATTAAGACCCTATTTATAGAGTTGTGATGCGTGTTTAATTCATAATTATAGAATCTCATTAAAATTGGAAAGTATCGAGACTCCTTTTTCTTAAACTTGCCTATTAGAGTTTTACCAAAATAATGATAAATATTTATCACCATTGTAGAACTTCTATCGAAATTATAAGGATTGTATTTGTAGAACGAATATCAAATTTTATGATTTTTTATGGCAAGTTCGTTTTAAGTTATCAATATGCAATTAAGTGGTCAGCTTGATTTAGGAGGGTGGTTGGTTTGATCTAGGAAGACATTTGATGTGAATACTTAGTGCCGAGCATCCAATGTCAAAGACTTATTTTGAAAAAAATCGAGAACTCATGAACGAATTCGAGTTTTTATTAAGAATGGTGAGCACTAACCTATATATTCTTAAAGCATCTAAGTCGGTGTTTATGGGACAAAATTAAAGATGAAGAATTATAAATTTTAAAAGAAAATAATTTAAGATGCCTAAACTTATAGTATTATTGAAAAGAAAAAGAATAAACATTCATATATATATATATATATATATATATTGTTCATTCTAAAAAATTACCTTGGGGCTCAAAAGCCTTCGAGCCTAAAAAAAGTTGGCCCTTAAGGGTTTAATCAGATGTTTTTTTTATAGGATAACCTACTTCGAAGATAGGCCCATGGTGATAGCCACTAGGGCTAGATCCTACAAGGTTAGACAATGCAGAACATGCTCGAATTCAAAAGGATATGATCAACAATTTGAAGCATCTGCTCGGTGAAACAAGCTAGGATACAATCAATATCACCATTTTATACATTAACTAGTCGGTTCATCTCGGCACCTACAGAATCAACGAAGAAATTAGAACAGAACAGACACCAGATTAGCTCTATGCCGAACAAGCTAACTAGGTACAGCCAATGAAGTCATCAGATAATCAACTCTTTTTAGATAACTTCGACTAATGCAGAACCGAATAGAAAAAACTACAAGAAAGTCGATTCAAGTAGATCAAGAAACTTCACACTTAGCCAACTTCACCGGCGAAAGACATGCATGATGAATATGCATAGAATATGCTTAACGTATAATAGAAGTATAGTAAAAGCAGAGTCAAAAACATGTCAGAGGAAGATCCGCATAAAGATATTTAACGTGTGACAGGAGTATAGCAGAAGCAGAGTCAGAAGTATATCAAAAGAAAATCTGTAGTATGATATTTAGCGTATGACAAAAGCACAATAGAGACAAAATACCCGATAGGCCCTCCAAAAATCGGTACTATAAAAAGAAGTGAATGACACAAAAAGCAAAGTATGATAAAAACTGCTCAGCTGATATCTTGGATGATACCCAAAAATAGCATAAGAATTAACACAGAGAACAAAAGTTTTCTTCTTTCATTATGGATACGTTTTTACCTCATTTTTACTAGACTTCAATTACAAAAATCCTTGCTAACGTAAGCATCGGAGAATATTCACCGAAATTCACTTCGACAAGATCATCACGATAAGTCTTATTTGTGATTTCTAAGTTCTGTCATAGCTACCAAAGAAGAAAAGGCTTAAGCTTCTACAAATAAGCCCAATCAAAATGAGACTCAAATACTAATTTTTGTTAATAAAATAAATTCAAAAATAAACTCAAATGATGAACATATATATATATATATGTGTTACAAACCACCTAACCATTAAATGTACCTTTGAAATGCAATTCATAAATTGAATTGAACATTGATTTCGATCAAGCCCTCGTCAAAATGCAAAGTACTTCTAGAAGTAAAATGCAATCTTAAGAATAAATCAATCTTTTTTAATAGAAAAAAAGGGAAATAAAATCATTGATTTTATCGAGCCCTCATCAAAACGCAAAAGTACTTTTGTAAGTAAAATGCAAACTTAAGAATAAATCACCTATGCTTTTTTTTTTAAGAAAGGAGATAAAACCAATGATTTCAATGAAGCCCTCATGAAATTGCAAAAACACTTATATAAGTAAAATGCAATATTAAGAATAAGTCATCTTTAAAAAAAAGAAAAGAAAAAAAAAAGAGATGAGATCATTCATTTTATGTAAAACCTTTTCTTTGTGGTTCTATTGAAATAATTTGATAAAATTTACAAATTTGATACATATATTAAAAAAAATTAAATGTCAAATTCAGTGAGTTGAATTGTTATTTTTCCTATGAAAAAAAAAAATTAAATAATGAACCAAATTCAACTTATAAAAATATTAAAAATTTGTTTAAATGGTCAGCGATAATAATGTATTTTTTTATTAAAGTGAAAATTTCAATTCGATTCTTTTTTTCTAAATATATATATATATATATATTAAAAACCTTATCGACACAAGATTCAATTGAATTCTAATAAAAAGTTTCAATATCATTTCTTTTGTCCTCTGTTATTGTCACTATATCAATCTCAAACATATTAGATTGATTGTATATCATGATAAATTTATAAATTTATGATACCCTCCAAATTAGAAAAAAAAAGAAAAGGATATCACCATCATCAATTTCATCCTAACATATTAAATATATACAATAATGACAATAATAGATTATGAAAGTAAGTGCAATCACATAAGTTAATTAAAAATAGGGTAAAGAAAACATGGCACCCACTAATCAAACAAGTTGTTTGTGGGGGCATGCAAATAATGGGAGAATATACTTATCAAAATGGAGATAAGATCTAATAATTATTAAAAAAAAAGTGTGTGGAACAAAAGATTTTTTTAAAAATTAAATTGATTAATTAAATTATTTTTTATATAAAAGAAATGGATTTAAACTCATCTCCAATAATGTATTATCAATAATTTATTAATAACTATTAACATAAATATTAATTAATATTAAAATTATACTACATCTTTTAAATAATACTTTTAAAACTACATAATTCTATTTTATTATTTAATAATTATTAAAAAAAAATTTAACATTATTCTTAATTTTATTATTTGTGGGTGGGTTTATTTTCCAACACACGAGACATAAAAAAAGCAAAGGAAAAAAAAACAGAACAAAACTGAAAACAAACCAAACCAAAGCAAACAACCAACCCATAATTAAAGGTAAAGATGGTCACGTCTTTTCTCTGTCTCTTCTTCCTCTTTATCATAACCATAATCTTGTTCTCTGAATTCCAGGGTTTTGGTTTCATTTTGTTTTTCTAATTTGTTATGGATCTTTAGGGACAGTCTTCATCTTCATCATTTCATGGGCATTTCCTGATCTTCTTCATCCATTTCTGGAGCTTTTCCATTCTCCTTTATGGAGGTAAATAAAAAATAATATCTGCTTTCGATTTTAATAATAAACAAGTACTGTTTTTTTTAATAAAGTTATGATTTTGATCCTTTTATTTGGTTATTAGATCGATTTCTTATCTGGGTTTTCATTTAGATATCCAAGGTTTCAGCTTGAATTTCTTTTTTTTTGCTCAAATTTATTTTCCTTATTTTGTCTAAGCTGTTACGAGTTTACAGATGAGATGTTATACAGGTGAAATTGTTAATTGTTCCCTTTCTTCGTCATGATTTTGCCTTAAATTGAGATGTATAAACAACATTTCATGCTTTTTGGCACTTGGAGACGATATGTTTTGTATCAATGAATTTTTTTTTAAATTAATGATAGATGGAATGAGCATGCTATTATTCCATCTGGAATTTTTTTGTGGCATTTAGCATCATTTGATCTGTAAAACACATTTCTATTAAGCAAAAAAGGTCTATCAACATAAGAAAAAAAAGGTACACGCTCTGATGTGGTCAACAAAATTCAAATTAAACTTTTATCTACTAGCTGGACGGTGAAATTTAATGACGGCATTGTATCTATTGCCAAATTCAAATTGAAGCATTTGGAGGAAAGTAAAATGAGGAAATGGTGGAAGTATTTGATATTTATATTCTTTTTGGAGCTATTGGAGGTTTCTTAATAATGTGGTTTTATGTTAGTGGAGGAATCTTTAGAAGGTGCTTTTATGTCATTGAGAAATGATTGCTACTGATATAACTGATGATATGCTATCTGGTGCACGAATTTCTGTTCTTGGGTTAAAGTTGATGTATGGGAAGTTAACTTACCAGATTTAAGGAACTGAAATTATTTCCTCCTTGAGATTTCATTACTCTTTCCTGTTGATGTGTTTTTTATGTATTGAAATGTTCCTTTTTTCTCACCTTTCAATTTTACCATTCAGTGTCTAAACTTAAGTATTTTGGCTTTTTTCTTTTGCAGGTTCTAGGGATGGAGGAGGGCGAGAAGCCTGAAAGTCATATGACATCAGCTGCAGCCTTTGTAGAAGGAGGGATTCAAGATGCCTGTGATGACACTTGCAGCATATGCCTCGAGGATTTTACAGAAAGTGATCCTTCAACGGTAAACAATATATTATTTCATGTCTTTTTTGCCACCTCAACCGACACATAACACAACCGTAAAAGCATACTTTCTCACACCAACACCAACACACCCACACAAATGGGGGTTTTAAAGACTAAAATTGCCAATATCATTTTCTTGGAATTATATCTTCTGTTGGCTTGTCTGAAATTCATTTTTTCTATATATGTCTCTTGCCTTGTAGGTGACTAGTTGCAAGCATGAGTTTCACCTCCAATGTGTTCTTGAATGGTATACTTCATATCTTAATCCGCTGAAATTTTTCCCCCCTTCTTTACATTTATGATTCTACTATAACCTCATATTTTAGGTATTGCTTCTACATTCTTCTCACACGAACTTTGTGTATCCTTTCCCAGTTTTCTCTTGTTTTTTATTTAGTGTTATAATATAGACGTGCATCTCTAAAAGTTTTTTTAAATATGTCAAACTCTCTTTCTTGTTTAAGCATTTTCATAATTTAGCTCTTTTCTTGGGTGATGGACAAAGATGACTTCATAGATGTTGGTTCAGTTCTTGTACTGTGCCACATAATGAGAGTCATAAACTGCACTAACTTTGATATGATCATATTGTTTGCATGTGATGTTTATATAGTTCCTTTTTCCTTAGCTTTCATTATTGAAGCCTTTTATTACAGTTCCTATGATTCTACATTTTAAGAATCTGAACTTGGGTTTTTTTACGATGTCTTCCTTTTCTCTTTTTCATTGATTTGCAAATTGTTTTTATTGTTAACTAATTTTTGTTGTCTTACATTGATTGTGTATATCATTCTCTCTCTCCCTCTCTCTCATATGTATACATGCATGTGCAGTTACATGCAACAGGGAGGAATAAGAAATTGATTCATTTTAATCTGCACAAAAAAGCAGAAGTTTGGTTTGTTTCTTATGCCAGGTTTTTTTCTATTGCATTTCGATTTCAGATATCTACCCAATTTATTGATAAAAACTCTGCCAAAAAGTATTCCTACCTGCCTTTGTCTATATAGCATATATAGTTTATGGCGGATATGTTTTGAGGTTTCATTTCTACTTAGTAGTCATCGGTCGCTGAGAGAGGATTATCTGGTCTAGTTGCACTGCAGACTAACTGTTTCTCATTGGTTAATTGATGTGAAGTCTTGAGGTGTGACATATAACTTGAGAGGAAGACAAAAACTTAAAAATAAACACATGGCTTCTGCATTACAGGTGTCAAAGAAGCTCTCAATGCCCCATGTGCATGCAGTCTATTAGCCTGAAGGACCCCACCAGGTTAATTTTGTTTCATTTCTATTTTTTTTTCTATTACTAACGTGAATGGAGTTATCTAACTTGCATATGGTGGCAGTCAAGAATTGCTTAAAGCTGTTGAACAGGAGCGGAGCTTGAGGGCTGCTCCACCAAGAAATGCCACTATATTTCACCATCCTACCCTTGGCGAGTTTGAATTTCAGCATGTCTGTAGTTTATCACTATTTATAAAAATATTTTTTATATTATCACTTATCTATTAAACGCATTTGTAAGATATGCCCATCAAGTAATAATGTATTTTTCATTGCAATAAAGCTACCTGTGGGTGCAAATGATGCTGAGCTTGAAGGGCGCATAATTCGGCACTTGACTGCGGCTGCTGCAATGGGAAGGGCTCATCATTTTGGTAGGAGGGAAAGCCATAGAAGTCGATCAGCTGCTCATGGTCGTCCACACTTCTTTGTATTTTCTACTCATCCAACTCCACCACCTGCTTCCTCTCTGGCTCAGGGAGGAGGAGAAACTGAACCAGCTACAATCGCTGTAGCTAGCCCATCCATTCCACTTTCATCTGGTAGGGATGACTCATCACAGCATATCCTGCCCTTTCCTCCCATACAAAATGATCAAAATTCCTCAACCTCTGGATCTGCTGTAGCATCAACAAATAGCCGTGGATCATTTTCCTTTGATAATCGGTATTGATTTTCCTTTTCTCTCTGTATTTGTTAATTTTATCGCGATCTGCTATTGTACAGCACATACTTTCTTAAATCTGTATTATGTTCGATTGTTTCCTTTGTAGAAGCACTTCCAGCCAAACCTCACCCACAAATCAAGATAGTTCAGGACCATCTGATTTTCAGTCATTTTCAGAATCACTTAAATCTAGATTTAATGCGGTGTCTATGAGGTAAACTTATAAAGGAAATTCCTGTAGCTTTTAGTAGGTGTAATAAATTTGCGAGGCACAGGTATAAGTTTATAGAATGTATTGCTGATTCTTTTCTTTACACTGTTGAATTGAAGATATAAAGAGTCAATTTCCAGGAGTACCAGAGGGTGGAAGGAGAGGCTTTTCTCTCGTAACATTTCCATGCCAGGTCATGGATCTGAAGGTCGGACAGAAAATGCTGGCATTGCTAGTGTATCTCGTGTGATGGAGCACCTTGGAACTAGAGAAAGTAATAGACCTAACCAAGCTTCTGTATCAAGTCCTTCAGTTGATCGTCTGGTTAGAGAGCAGAACAGCCAGAATAATATAGAGACACATGGAGAAAGCCCTCTGAATAACAACAATGCACCAGCTTCTTGTGCTGCCAGTTCGTTGTCAAGTTAAGTTGTCAAACATTGTTTCAGCTATTGCATCTATCCTCAGCATTTCATCTTTGAAGGTGAGAATAATGTTCTTGTGGTTCTCTTTTAAATATTTCAAATAAGCAGCTTAGTCATGGGAGCCTCCCAATTGAAAAAGCAGCATGTTTATGTCCCATCCAGCATATTTACATTGTTGTTCTACACGTTTACTAAAATCAAGCCATGCTTGAGTTCATTGTGATTGCTTGTGTGATTGTCAGCCTATAGATGCTGGCTCCCATGAAGATAGCCTCAACTAAGCTGATTTGATTTTCCTCTACTAGGCTATTTGTTTACATGTATTGACATATTTTTATAACATAAATCTTTCTTCCACGAACTGCTTTTTTGCTTATACACACTTGGAACACTTATATTTTCCCATGCTATTGACTTCTTAACTTGTGATTATAAAAATTGTGGTGAGGACCTTGAGTTGGTAAAAGCACATATAGGGCTAGCAAAGTCTTAGAATCTTGTTCAATTTAGATTGAATCTTTTTATGGGATATTCGATATTTCAACGCAGTTTTAACTTGGATTTTCAGGTTGTTAATTCCGTTTCTCCAGAAATGACATGCTGAGGAAAAGATGCATTTGCATAGGAGGTCAGAGAGCATGATTATTTGCATATGGGAAAAGGCTTATGTTGGTTGTGGTCTGGAATCAAAATCAAAATAAAAAACAGGAAGTTTTGATAAAAGAGCTTCCATCTGGACAGAGACTTGTAAGAAATTGGATAAATATATGTAAATTTGTTTTATTTATAACCCGATTAGCGCTGAATATATGTAACTATTCTATGTCTGGATGGCTTGATTTTGGCCCTGGTTGGAAAACTAATTTATCTAATATATTAAGTGTCAAAGTTCAATATAACTTGAATTTATAAAAGAATATTTTACCAGTAGTAGCTTTGTCTTTAGGCATGGCAGCGTTTTGCCTTTCAGAATAGCCTCTAAAATTTACTTTATTGATACTTTTCAGCTGCTAAGATGTTCGAGAAACTACAAACTAGGCTTTTTGGGCTGGATCTATGGTTGTTGACTTCATGGAGTGTGGATGGTGGAAGAAGAGTGAAAATGAAAATTCTAAGTGGCTGTTTGCTTCTGCTTTATAAATCTGTTTCCATTCTTGAAAACATAAAATGTTTGAAAATCTATTTTTGTTAAAAATAATGTTACATTTTTTAAATTTATTTTTGTTAAAAATAATGTTACATTTTTTAAATTTATTTTCGTTAAAAATAATGTTATATTTTTAAAATCTCATTTCAAAATGTTATAATTTAAAATGATGTGTTAAATAATTATTGAAGGATGAAATAATATAATGCGTAATTTTAAAATTTTATTATTATCATTTTAAAATTTTTTATCAACATTATTCTTTTGTTAATTGTTATCTCGAGCTCTTTATTATTGGGATTATTACTATAGGAGCTCTAACTTGTTTTTGAAAAGAGAAAGTTGTGTTTTTAAAATTATAAATAAAAAATTAAAAATGGCAATTTCTTGTTTTGTTTGTTTTATGTAACAAGAATTTTAAAAAATGAACCCAACTTCTAATTTATTTTTTTTATGGGGAAAGATTAATAGTTCCTTAACTTTATACAAGTTTTGATATAATTTTTTTAACTTATGGATTAGTATTTTATTAACGGTCAAAATTAAAAAAGGATGATGGCATATATTTTTTAATGGTATTTATTTAAATAATAATTTCAAAGTAATTTTTTTCCCCCTTCTTTTCCTTGCCTTTCGCCACCTCTTGCCTAATGCAAATAATTCACTTTTTTTTTCTCATTTGCATGCCAAAGATTTATTCTTTTATGATTAAAGAAAAAAGAGACAAACAAATCATAAGAAATAAGGGGGGAAAAAAGCTTTCTAATTTTATGGGCATGTTTTTAATTTATTTATAAAAAAATAAAGGAAATTATTTTACTTAGAAATATAAGATAAGGAGTAAGAGTATAAAAAAAAAATTGTAGAGAATTAATCGAAGAAAATTTAACCTTAGAGTTAATCAGACAACCTACAAGTTGTGTTAAAACTTATGTTAAATTATGGACCATAATCCCCCTCTTTATTTATTATAAAAAATAATATCAAACATTTCTAACCTTACTATTTACATTGTGAAGAAGGTCAAGAATGCTGTGATTTTATGGGCCCCCAGGGTCAAAGTCAGTTTAGAGGGCCTCATAATGTTATTGAACCCCCACCTATTTACCTTTTGGACCCCCATTTCTCATCAAACCCTGTCTTAGCTTCCTCCTCTTTCCCAATTCCATAATCACACCCACCATTTACTTCATTGCAACAGAATGCAAGTAATTCCCTTGCTAAATGTAACATAATATATGTACAAGAATATTGTTAGCCTTACAAAATTGAGACACATACTTTATATCTCAATTGACGGATCGCCAATAAATAATTATCGCTTGTTAATTAATTATTATTTTTTAATTTTTATTAATATGATAATTATACAATACTAATTAATAATAAATATATTAAATATTACGTTATACGAGATACAATATATGTATCCTAACTATACAAACATAAAATTATTATAAGATAATAATATTATAAAATTAATATCTAAATTGATGTGTCACCTATTAATAACTTAGTCATATATTAGGCTTTTTTCTTTTATGTCTTTATTAATGTATAGACAGCAATGCTAAAAATAGATGATTACTTAATTACCTATAATTTTATATCTTATCTTTGTAAGCAAGAGCTATTTATAGAAGTAATAATTATTTTTCTTAATTTTATTATTAGAATTCTTCACATTATTTTCAATCACAACATGAAGGTGATATAATGCCAGTTAGGGTTTCACCCTCCATTGGAAAAAAAAAATTGAACAATAGTATTTATATAAAATAAATCTTATAAATTCACTTATATTACCTAGTATAATATGGTATGATTAATTTGTTATTATTATATTTTTATTTTATATTTATTGTTCCAATCATAAGAAACCATAACAAGTAATATGAAAAAATAAATAAATAACTCTTAATTTTTTTTAAAAATGCTAGCAACGAGCCTTCACTAAAATGTCATTTCAGTCCCTAAAAAAAAGACAATTTTAATGAAACTTCTTATAAGTTATAAAATAAATTAACCTCATTAAATTAAATTTCTAGCACCACAGTTAAATATAAGATTTATTTAAAAAATAATATTATATTTTTTAAATATTATTTTAAAATTTATATTTCGAATAATGTGTTAAACAATTATTAGATAATAAAATGATATAATGAATAATTTTAAAAGTTATATTATTTTATTATTTAATATATCAATTTAAAATAAAAAATTTAAAATAATATTTAAAAAGTATAAAATTACGCTTATTTAAAAATGAGATATTAAAGAAAATATGAGAGGCCTAATAATTAAATTTTGAATTAATAATAAACATAATTATTATTAAGAGGAGAAAGAAGAAGCAAAGGAAGATGGTGGCGGTGGTTGAGGAAATATCTCAAATACTCAAATACTCTTCAAATTCAATCATAACAAAATAGCATTTATAACGATTAATTTTTCTTTGTCCAAATAAACATTTAATATTTATTTATTTCAAAATTTAAAAAAAATATTTCAGATTCAATGCAGATTGCAGACAGAGAAAGTTCAAGTATATAGACTATAATTTATTTTTAAAAAAATAATATTTTTAATGGGTGTAAAGAAATATCCTGCGAGTTAGCTTTGTCTCTTAACGCATAGAAATTAGAATCTTTTTGATATGGGTAATGGGCCCTTCGAATTTCTACGGTCAACTGTCGCTGGCTTTAATCAGATAAATCAGAATTATTAATAAAAATTGTGCATAATTAAAAAAAAAAACATTTGCCTTTTTTTTAAGAAAAAGAGAAAACATTGCATTTTGTCATATTTTAAAAATAAAAAACTCTCGAAGCATTTGTAAATATATAATAATCACAAAAGTCGTATTAAGGAATGAGAATTAGAAAATAAGTCGCCAAGAATACAATAAATGAGAGAGTATCTAATACCGACATTTTAAATAATTTTTTAAGAAAATAAAAAGAAAAGTTTGTATCTAATGCAACGACTTTTGGCAGTGCCGGAAGCGGTGGGCGACACTGTGATAGAGGTAGTGACTATGATGGCGGTGGGACTATTGGCGGTGATTGAAAATGATTGAGATGAATGTTTGTAAGTTTAGGGTTTGTAAACTCTTAAGAGAACAAAGAAGAAAGAAAACAAATTTAGAGTTTTAGAATTTAATAATTTTTAAATATTTATTTAAATTTTAAATAGAGTTTTATAATTTAAGAATTTTTAAAATTTTATTTAAATTTTAAATATTAATCGACTTTATATTGAAATTTTATTAATTGAAAATTATATTTGTATATAATTTTAAGTTATAGACTAATGAGAAATCGACATAAAAACGAATATGCATTGAACATACGAAGAAGGAATGAAAACGAAGAATTGAAAGAAAAGAGAGATAGAAAAGCACAAGTCCAGACATTTTTTAAGTGTGGGTGCCGCAGCGCCAAGGATAAAACTCGTAGCGTTGCAGTGCCAATGTGAAATCGTAGTAGCGATTCGGCATCCAATTTTGACATTTTTTATTTTTAAGACGACTTAATTAGTTCAAGTAGAATTTAACATATTTAGACACGCGAATTCTTATTTCAACTAGATTTATAGTTTATAAGGAGGTTTTAAAACTTATATAAATCATTGAAACCTTTTAAAATAATTAAACATTAAAGATGTAAGAATAAGAGGTAATAGAGAGTTAGGTAGGCATTAGAGTATTGAATGCGCGAAAGAATATGGATCACCTGAATGTTGAATGTACAAGAGAATGACGATAAATCATTTGAGATAAAAGATATGACTATTTATTGTATTTTTTAATTAATCTCCTATTGTAAGATTTGAGTGATTTTGAGATATATTTGTGATCTGATAGATGTTTGTGATTTAAAGTTCTTTATGAATTTAGTAAAAGAAGTTAGATCTTTAATTCACCGTGGACGTAGGTATTTATCGTCAAATCATATGTATCTCTATATTTTATGGTTATCATTTATATTCTCTGTTGTCTTTGATCTTTTGTGTTCTTAGTTGTGAATGAAGGCTTCCACAAAATGTTTAAGTAATTTAAAGTAATATATACTAGTCACAGATGTTTTAGAACGCAAAAAATCTAAATAAGTAGTGTCATGTTATAACTGAGATTGATACCTAAGTAGTATCAAATTTGAGAGCCTAATCAATTTCTTAATAATGTATTATCTTTTTTTTTTCGTTAATTTTAACATAATATTTTATAATGATTAAATATTATTACATATTTTTTTAAAGTTGTAGGTATTCTAGATATTAAGTTATATCTAAAAAGTATTTATGATAATACTTTAAAAATAAAAAGGCAATATCATAAACAATGCAATTGGAAATTTGTAAAATTGTTATGTAATTATATTATATATATATATTTATAATTTTAAAAAATTTCGTAATTATATATTAGAAGATCTTTTATTTTGTGATTAGATTATGAATTACACTGCAACATACTTAATTTTAATTGCTCTCAGTGAGTTTTTTTTTATAAATATTAGTAACTTTTTTTTAAACATCATTAAATTAAATATTATTGACAGAATTAATAATATTACATTGTAAGATTTTTGATATAAAATTAAAATATTACAAACGTTATATAATAATAAAATAAATCTTTTATGACTCATTCGATCTACTTTTTTTACCTAGAGAAATATATATAAATATTATAATAAATAATTATTTTACTTAAGAATCATTACTTCTACGAAGGACAAGAAAAATATTAGTAAATTAAATTAATATAATTATCCAGTTATAGCACAATAAGTAATTTTTAAATTATATATATTTTCTTAATTTGGGCAAAAGACATTCACACTTTAAAGATATTATTTAATATTCGACTATACTTTCATAATTTTAATAATATCTATTTACCCCTAACATAAGGATATTACAATAAATTGATATAATACCAATCATAAATAGTATTTCACCGCTACTAATCAATCGCAATTGGTCACTGGTAGATAATATTCTGCCAGTGGATATCATTGTTTATATAAACAGTATCACACATGAATAATATTAACATTATTCACGATGACTGTTCATGCATGGGATTGTTCACATGAACAGTGCTTGCACCCACTATTTATAGAAATTCTATAAAAAATCGTCGTCGTTTTCTTACAGTAGCGAGTTTCGTTTGTAAGGCCTTTTTATAATGGGCTACGATTGCGTTACGGTGGAGAGTTTATATAAGTGTAGCCCGCAAAGAGCGCTCAAAGCTTGTTTTTTATCCCACCCACAATATTCTCTACACTCGTTATGGATCGATTCGGGTGCTTCAAGTTATGAAAATTACGAATTCAAATATTAAAATGGTAAAATTTAATCAAAAATTTGATACTTGAATAAGTGATGTCACTAAATAATACATGTGACATTGTTCATATAAATAGTACAATATAGAGACGGTATTTATCATAGACAATCATTGTTATGAACAATCATTTCGAATAATATAATATTATTTATGTGTGGTACTATTTATATAAATAGTGATTATTTTTCAACAAAATAGTATCGACTGTAATTGATTTTTATCAATTAGCGATAATAAGATACATTTATAATAAATATTATATTAATTTATTAGAATATGTTTGTGTTAAAAATATAAATAAATATTATTAAAATTATGAGAATATAATTAAATATCAAATAATATATTGGGGGTGTAAATTTCCTTTTGCCCGTAAAGAAATAATAAAGTGGAGACTTTAAGAAAGGAAAGGTGGGTAGTGGGGAGACTCATAACTCACGTTTTGTTTGCGGAGTGGAAAATTGGAATCGTGAGAGAGAGAGGGAGAGAGAGGCAGCGAAGCAGCGCAATGAAGTCAGCTGACGGTGACAAACAATCTAACGGTGGGCAAGGCGTCGCCATTACACGCGCCATGCTCGAATTACTGATAGCGGCGGAGGGACTGGGGGATGTATTAAGTATGTAAGCTTAGCGTAGAAACAAAGGGCAATGGGGGCATTTAAGTAAATTTGTTCAATACACCGACAGCTTCTCTTGAAGCCACATGTGAATGGTTTTTGGTCTGCGCGGCTTGTTTCTTGTTTCTTTGAGCCCACTCACGTGCCCCCTAATCATACTTTTTCTATTAATTGAACAAATTCCTTCAAAAATAAAAAAACCCCTCCAAAAAAAATTTAAAAAAGAAGAAAAATCTTCATTTTTATGTGCAATTTTTATTTTTCTACTGTATAATTAATTATAAAACTAATTTTCTTTAGCTTGAGAAAATAATAAATTTTTTTAAGGACCATGTAATATAAATAATATTTTTATTTTTAGAATGAAGAGATAAATTTTATTTTTCTTTTTAAAGCCTGTACCAAGTACAAGAAGATCTCACATATTTTTAAAGAATAAATTATAATTTTTTCACATACCACCCTATCATAAATACAATTAATAATAACTTTTGAAATTAATTTTGATTAGGGAAATACCAAATCTCAGGAGAAATTTACTTTAACAAAATGCAAAAATATTTATGTAATTATGAAAATTTAAATTTATTGTAAAGTTTTAAATTTATAAGAAGAAACCTAAAATTTAAGTGTCTAACTCAAAAAATTATATAATTAAATAAAGTGACTCTCTTATAAATTTAAGTATTAATTATTTTTTAATTAACGTAAAATAAAAATTTTAAAATTTTTTTTTTTATAAAAAATAAGAACCATGCAGTTAAGAAAAGGTTGTTGAACAAATTACTTCTTAGACAGAAAAAAAAATTAAAGAAGAGTTTTATATAGTTCATAAGTTACGAGGATATCATTATTAATGTTTTATTTTATTTTTTAAATTTTACATTAAAATTTAAAATATGTAATATAATTTAGAACGGGGTATTAACACTGTTACCTTTGAGCACAAATTACACTTTAATGGTTGCTTTGGTTTTAATTATATTATTATCTCTTTTATTTAATTAAAAAAATTTATACTTCATAATTGTATATTTTTTTATATAAATAATTAAAATATTTTTAAAAAATAAGAATATTTTTATTTTTTTAATTAAATAGAGAAAATAATAATATAATTAAAAATAAAATTATCATTAAAGGGTAATTTATGCTAACCTCAGAGAGTGACAGTGTTAAAGGTTAGCTCATGGCTAGCTGAGCCAGAAGATTAAGCTTAAAAGAGAAAAGCTAGAGCTTAGATGGTAGAAGCAAATAATAAGAATAGAGTTTGAGGTCGAGGATGGCAAAAAACAGAAGGGAAGAGACCAAACAGACGCGTGGTCCCTACATCCAGGCTGTCTGAACTCTGAATACAGGTATAGCCAGCCAGCCAGCCAAATGTCCTTCTCTCTACTTTTTCATTGAATGTGCTTTTTTAGCTCCTGTTTTCTCCTTCTTCACTCCGCCACTCGCTCTCCGCGTGTCTCACTTTCCTCTTCTCTAAACCAAAAGCTACCATTACCACGACGAAGGACAACCTTCCATCACATTCATTAACTCATCCAATTCTTCTAAACCCACTTCTCAACTCATCTTCTGCAGCTGGGTTTTCATTTTTTCCAATCCTTGAGCGCCATGGATCCTAAAATCTATGGTGTCTCCACCCTTCTTGTTCTTCTTTCCACTATCTTCTTACTGTTTTCCACTTCTTCTGTTACTGCCGCATTGCCTCAGAAGACGTCTTCGTATTCTTCTTCATCGTCCGGTCAAATCAGCTCCAACTCGGTCCTCGTCGCTCTCCTCGACTCGCATTACACTGAGTTAGCTGAACTCGTCGAAAAGGCTCTCTTGTTACAGACCCTTGAAGAAGCTGTGGGTAAGCACAATATTACCATTTTTGCCCCTAGAAATGAAGCCTTGGAGCGGGAGCTCGATCCCGAGTTCAAACAGTTCTTGCTCGAACCCGGTAACCTCAAGTCTCTTCAAACCCTCTTGATGTTCCACATTCTCCCCAAACGGGTCGGATCCCACGAATGGCCTAACCAAAAATCCGGGTCGGCCAGACATAACACTCTCTGCAACGATTTCGTCCACTTGACCGGCAAGGGCTCGGGGAAAAAAGCAATAGATGCGGCAGAGATTACTCGACTGGACGACATAACCCGACCCGACGGAATAATCCATGGAATTGAGCGTCTGTTAATCCCCCGATCAGTGCAAGAAGACTTCAACCGCCGCCGGAATCTCCGCTCGATATCAGCCGTGCTTCCTACCGGCGCACCGGAAGTGGACCCAAGGACCCACAGGTTGAAGAAACCGGCAGCTCCAGTTCCGGTCGGGTCGCCTCCTCTTCTCCCCATTTACGATGCGCTGGCTCCCGGTCCGTCTCTCGCTCCGGCCCCTGCTCCAGGACCGGGCGGGCCTCACCACCACTTCAACGGCGAGAGGCAGGTGAAGGACTTCATCCACACGCTGTTGCATTACGGCGGGTACAACGAAATGGCCGATATTCTCGTGAACTTAACGTCTTTAGCCACTGAGATGGGCCGGTTAGTATCGGAGGGTTACGTGCTAACGGTTCTGGCGCCGAACGATGAGGCGATGGCGAAGCTGACGACGGACCAATTGAGCGAGCCGGGGGCGCCTGAGCAGATAATGTACTATCACATAATACCGGAGTATCAAACGGAGGAAAGTATGTACAATGCCGTGAGGCGTTTCGGTAAAGTAAAATACGATACATTGAGGCTGCCGCATAAGGTGACAGCCCAAGAAGCTGATGGGTCGGTGAAATTCGGATCCGGGGACGCGGCTGCCTATTTGTATGACCCGGATATTTATACGGATGGTAGGATTTCGGTTCAAGGGGTTGATGGGGTTTTGTTCCCGGAGGAGGAGACTCAGACTGTCAAGAAACCGGCCGCCGTTAAAGTTGTTACTAAGCCCAGAAGAGGTATATGGTTGTTTTAATGTTTTTGTGCCTAATTTTTTTGTTTCTTTTTGGTTGATTAATAGAATTGATTTCATTGACAGTGGTACAATGCAGGTATATGAATTTAATTAATTTCGAAGTTGGTCGAAAACATTTGATAAAAATTCTAACGGTTGTCGAAAACTTTGGTCATATTTTAAAAAATCATTGAAGAAATTGACCCTTGTTTATATTATTCCTGTACGAGTTATTTGGTAGGGAATGGTGCTTTTGTGTTATTGTTCTTTTTAGGTAGAGATTAGATTACTTTTCATTTTTATCTTTCTTTTAGCTTTAGGTTGATAGGAGCCAAATGGGCATTAGAATTTTCATATGCTGGTTTATGTTGTGGCAATTTCTGAGAGTTAGCTTGAATTGGGGATAGATCATTCTAGTGGTTAAAGTTTAGATCAATTTTTTAAAGGTTAGTTTGGGTGCAAATTGGTCGGTGGAAAGTAAAAGCGAGGACTATTTTATAATTGTAATGCACTTATGCTTAAACAAGTTTGTATGAAGCTGAGGGAGGTTTCTTAATCAATGGGTTAACATCATTTCATAAACTCCATGGCCCTTGCCACCGATGAGTCCATATATTTGATTCTAGGGTTTACTTAGTTGTGAATTACAGCCACATTCTCACTACCCCACCAAAACTTTGATGCCAACAACAGCTTGCCGTCGATTAATTTGCACATCTTGTAATTGCATATTTTTCATATTATTTGGTATGATTTATAATCAGCTGGCATGATTTGTTTTATGCTTTTTAGTTGCTGACCATGTAATGTGTGCGTGTGCGCTGGATCAGGGTTTTGTGATTGAACAATTCAACTCATGCCTCTTAAGTTGTTTAATTTTGTTTAAATATGAGATAATACATGTGATGAAGAAATATATTATCGTGGTTTGACTTATAATTAACTGTTAATATATTGCTTATTGCAGGGAAATTAATGGAAGTAGCATGTAGAATGCTTGGAGCTGTTGGACAGGATTCATACTTCACTACATGTCAATAAAAAACACTTTTGAGTAAATCATAAAGGAGAAAAACCGAAACCATGTAAACAATCGAAAACTGGTAATTACTCTTTACTTTTACATTCCTTACAATCTGCTTCAAGCATGTTAAACTTCAACTGATGGTGCTAATTTTTACCTGCAGTTGTAGGAAGAATGTGAACAAAAAAAAGAAGGGATCGATAAAGCTTGCATCGTTTTCTCATAATCCCACACAAGAGAATTGTTTGTTTGTTATTTTGTTATTATAAATACTGTAATTACATGTCATTTTTTAAATTTTTTTCATGTAAGACTCACTGCTATATGCATGACCAACAACCCTTTGTGCAAAACACTCTTCTGCTTTATATATCACTGGGTTGTGTTCCTTTTTGCTAGCTTGTGAATCAAATCAAATTCTCATTAGCTTTTTGTGTACTTTGTTTATTCATCAATTAAAATTTTTCTTTGTGAGGAAGCAAAGCCAAAGCTTTTAATTTGGTGATTCATGATTGAGACATCACAACTCAAAGTGTTGGTGATTCTTGGTCTCTAACGGCTGGTGCTTATTTGTCCTCCTTCTGAAAAGAGAAACAAGACCGAATAATTGTCAATTATTGGTTCATTTTTAAGAAAATCTTTTGTGTTAATTAATTAATTATTATATTAATCATGTTACCTTTGGCTAGAAATGTGGCTAATTAAAAGGGTAAATGTAGATATGAAATTAGTGGCTAAAAATATAAAGCTTCACTTTGGGTTTAGTAAATTAATTATTTTGGTTAGTGGAACAAAAATGTGAATGGGTCAAAGGGATGTGATAAGTCAATATTACACAGCTGGATACAACTTGCGTGGTGGGTTCTGGCATTAGTCTTTTGCAGTAGCTGGGGCCTAACAGTGGACGTGCTAGAATTTGCTTTCCCAAAAAGTATTTTAGCATGAAAAATAATTAAAAAAAAAGAAGGTATTTAGCTTGAAATTGTCAGAATTATAGCACCCAGAAAAAAGTAGATTACAATTAAAAAAATAATGTTATATATTTTAAGCTGTATTTTATAATATATTAAATAATTATTAAATAATAAAATAATATAATTTTTTAAATTATCAATTACAGTTAATAATTATTTAATATATTATTATTTAAAATATAAATTTAAGATGTATAATATAATTATAAAAAAATAGACAATAAAATTGTTTACTAATTGTATTAAAAAAATAATTTTTTTACTCCCTTAACATTTTAAGAAAAAGATGTATAATCTAAAATAATTTAAAAATTTATTAACATTTTTGTTAGATAATAATTTTTATTTATTTTAATGATAAAAAGTGGTCTTATTTTTTAAAATTTTAAATATTTTTTAAAATTAAAATTATTATAAACAATAAAATTCTTAAAATTCTTAAAATCTGAATATTTCTTTTTTAAAATGTTTCTAAATCAATAGGATCCAGATAACTTTTTCCTTGTATAAATTATGATGCATCTATTCATCTATTGTTGTGATTTCGTGGGGTGTTTAAAATCCAATCAAACTTGTTAGACTGATCTGACAGAATCCAAATTGATCAAATTTTTATTCAATAAAATGAATTAGAAGATTTGTTTAATTTAAAAATATTAAAAACAAAGGTCCTATTTATTTGAATTGGTGGGTTTCTTTATGTTTTTCTGTTAAAAACCAAATTAAACCCTTCAATAAAAAAGGGAGCATAATATTATTTTCATTCGAATTGCAAAATATTATGGGATCTAAATTTATGATCAACCTGCGTATGAATTTTGATGGTCTCAGATTTTATTATTAACTGAAAAAAAATAATAATTAAAATTGGATTTCAATTACAGAAGATCTCATGAGATGTACTCTCTGCCAATATTAAGTATTTGCATGATGCAAATGGTCTGTGTAATGGAAAATATTATTGAAGATTTTGAAAATTAGAATATAATTTATAGTTATAAATAATAATTTTAACATCTAGAGTTCGAATCCCACTTCTTATATTAAAAAAAAAAATTATTTTAACAATAGAGAAATAAATGTTATGTGATAGGATATAAATTTTGATAATATTGTTGGAATAACATTGTCTTTTTTTTTTTTTTAAAGATTTAACCCATTAATATGATATTTGTAATGTTTGATACCAGACTATTAACATTGGATGTTGATTGATAATATTATTCAGTAATGCTAATTGACATTGAAGGTTGTTAACAAATATGCTTTTATTTTTAAATTCCAAGCTGATTTTTGAATTTCAACTCATTGCCATAAAAAAATAACCAAAAGAATAATAAAATAGAGAGAAACAAATTTAATAAATTGATTTGGTGTATATATATATATATATATTAACACTGTTTCAACTGATGAGATAGATGTTAACTTAATAAATTTTGTATGTGTAACATTACGTCTGTCAAATTATACGCTTGTCTCCTGATTGTTGAATGATATCTTCAATTAACAAGCTAATTTTATGGTAAGAAGATCCTCCTTCTGTTGCCACTTTTGCCAATTTTGCGAACTTGTGAGCTCTTTCCCTCGTCTCTTCATCTTCATTTATAACCTTCAGTTGTCGTATCAGCTTATCTACTAACCCTATTCGGAATTAGCTTTAGCACTGACGCTAAGAATAAATAGAAATCAATTAAGAAATAAATAAAATAATTAATTATATAAAATATGAATCACGTTTACGGTAGATTACAGACTTAATTTTTTTTATTTTAATATTTTAATACTTAAAATATTTTTTATAATAAAATTTTAAAAAATATAATAATAAAAAAATTCTTAAAGAATATCTTAATGTTTTTTTGTATTTATGCACCTAGCATTCAATTATTCTATAATACTCTTTCGCACTTGCGTCTAACGTTCTAGAGTTACCCCAACAATTTATTCATCTTCTTATTAATGCATTCTAATTCTAATAAATTATAAGAATTTATATAATATTTACAAAATTTTTATAAAATTTAATTTTTTGTTAAAATAAGAGTTCATATAAAAGAAAGTTTAAAATTAACTTAAACATGTAA
Organism: Ailanthus altissimus; assembly: GCA_946807835.1. Classification (NCBI taxonomy): domain Eukaryota; kingdom Viridiplantae; phylum Streptophyta; class Magnoliopsida; order Sapindales; family Simaroubaceae; genus Ailanthus; species Ailanthus altissimus. Next base: position 3,554,622 of record OX327709.1, read on the forward strand.
TTAGAACTAATCCCAAACATGCAGCATCACGTGAATAGTTACGGCGTGAACAGTAATTACATGAACAATACATTGTTTCTAATTTCTCATTTCGCACATCTTTTGTCCTTCTATTGTGTCCTTAATCATATGTCTGACTCTCCCTTAATTTTCAACTCAAAATTAAATTCTTCTTAATTTTGAATCACCAAAATTCTAACAAACTCTTTATTAATTTAAAATCTCTCCAAGAAACTTTTTTAAGGACCTATTCACTCCTTAGCCAACGCTAAATACTAAGCATTGATTCCAGTTAAGTTTTATGTATAAACTTAACTCTTTTAAAATTCATGACTTTGGTTTCTAAAGATTTCGAATATATTTCTCTCCAAGCAACCACCATATTATGATTAGATACCATCACAATATCTTCATGACTATAGCTCTATTTCGCACATTCTCTTTCGACCTTGAACTTTTAGTGAGATAAACTCTAATGCTACCCCTGATATGCATCCTCTTAACACAAATTCATGTTGAGACCTCACAGCATTCTGCCAAGCACATAGCCTCAACTGTACTTCTCATTCATAACCCTTAGATTATCGTATTCCTTCTTCAAGAAGCTATTTTACAACTCTAAGTCTTATTCACAGAGTCATTGCAGCATCTTCACCCTTTTTTGCCTTCCTCTCCGATTACTTTTTTTATCTTTATTCGTAACCTTATAGTCATACTACTGTATCTTAGGCTTTTGATCTTTTTTTTCTATTATTTCGTCTCCATACTTGTGAGTCCTCATGGTTGAATTGTTGGGATTTGTGCTTACGTGCCATCCCATTATGTATAAATATTTAATTATTATATTTATATAATTATCATTTCTAATAAAATCTTTAATGTTATTAAATATTAAATTGTAAAATGCTTGTAACGTTTCAAACATTGTATGATCTGAAGAAATTTAGATCTGATCTAAATGAGTTTAGATCAGTGCTAAAAGTTTGCAACGCTAAAAGTTATAAGTGTTAAGAGTTAGTAGGTTATAAGAGTTAGCGAAATCTAAGGAGTTAAAGCCTTATCTGAAATCGGATAAAGACCTGAGAATATATTAGTAATGGCCTAGTTGTAAAGAGTTGTAAATAGTGCTAAAAAAATGTCATTATACAAGTATGATCGTAAACACTATGTTCCTGATCTAATTTTATCGATGCAGATTTATTGATGAAACCCATTAATATAGTTCGGTGTATGTCTATATTTGGAAAGTCCAAACGGTTAGTCTTAACAAATTATGAGTTTAGTGGAAACTCGTATAGAGATACAAGTATTCAGTGAGGACTGAGTATTGAATAAACTCATAAGGACCTCTAATAAACATCTCATAAAGCTGTCAATAGAATGTCTTATCTAGTTGAGTAGTATTCGTGGTCCTTTGACCTGAATGCCACTGTGGGCTTGTGAGTGATTCATCATACTTTGGTTTCACATATGTTAGAAACATTTCATGGTCTGACCGTTGAGTATCGATGGGTATGGTCCGATGCTCACGGAGTTCGGTGTGCATAGATATGGGATCCGTTATCTCATATAAGTAAGTTCTATATCTTGATACTTCGAGATTGTATTTCAGAAAGTCTTATGGCCACATGCATAAAACCCTGGAATATAGTTTTCGCATAGTTAAATAATATCGTAAAAGTGTTTGTTGATATTGTTTATGAAAATATAAATTTAGAGATAAGTTCACAATTGAGTAAATAGAGATTTGATGGTGATGATCTATATGTCGAGAATCAAATATGCGTGAGTGTATGCATGTGCAACAGTGTTTATTACATAAATACGTATCTCATACATATTTAGTGCTGCAAAATAATTAAAACAATACAATAAACACAATAAATAATATATTAATCATATTAATATATTTAAAGGGTTGATAAATCACCGAAACCTGTAACGTTTTACACATATATCCTAGGAGTCCACCTGGAGACCAACCCGTTGGCAATTTTAATTATTAACTCGATGATTTGGGTAAGTTAGAACAACAACTCCACATTTAACACTGAATTTAACTCTTAAACCCTTTTAAATTTATTTTTCTTTTAATCAATAAAATAAATTTATATATTATTGCATTTGGTAACCTTTAATAAAAATGAGTTATAAACTAATTTTAATACTTTATTTCACAAGAGATCAAATCTCATTCCTCCACTTATTTGGCCACCAATTTAAAACCAAGACCACAATTGACTTTTTATTTCAAAGCAACAAAGCAAAGAAACAATTCTACGATTCTTCATTTCTTCATACATTCACTGACATTTCACACATACACACATATATATATATATATCTCACTATATTAAAATAATAATATTATATAATAAAATAATAAACTTAACCATCAAATTTATAAAATAATATTATTATAATAAATAATATATAATAAAAAATAATAGATGACAACTAAATATTATTATAATATAATAATAATATAATAAAAAATAATAGATGACAACTAAATATCATTATAATATAATAATATTACATAATAAATAATATATTATAATATATAATAATGAGATATTTATAATTATTTAATAATTAAATAATTATTGTATAAAATTACTATTTTACCCCTCATAAATAGTTACATTTAGTGGGTTTCATCATATCCACATTTGGGTAAACTCAACTAAGGGTCTACAATGCGCCACGTGTCATTATATAATTTATAAATAACAATTATTGACTAATTATTATATTTAACGCTTAAATACAGACACGTACATATTCCCGTGATAGTGTTGACTATTACTGGATTAAATAATTTAATCCGACATGCTGCCTCAGTGCTGAATTAGTACACTCCATATCGCGAGACTCCTTAGGTCTACGTCTGATTCGCTATGGAACTATTTCATGAGTCCGTGAACATTGCCCCACGCACATGTCATGAAAATACAAATCAGCGGGTTAACCATCCAAGATGAGGTCACAACGCATACGTCTTTCCGTCATGATATCATAGATGTGCAGGGATATAAATTATCACCGTCAAATCCCCTGCGCTCATCCATATCATATCTATATACTTGTATCTCACTGAACAATCAATATGTGCCAACTCTTTTGCCATATTGTTATACCCTGGCGGAAACTCTTTTTCGGGATTAATGTGTGTGGCTACAAGAATTTTTGAGATATAGTCTCAAAGCATTTGGATATCAAGCTCCCTATGTGAGCTGATGGATCCCATATCTGTACACACCGGACTCTATAAGCATTGAACCATACCCAGCGGTCACACTATGAAATGTCTTTAACATACGTGGAATCAAAGTATGGTGGATCACTTACAAGCCCACCGTGGCACTCAGGTCAAAGGACCATGTATACTACTCAACTCGAGAAGACCCTCCGTTGACGGCTTACATAAGGTATCTATCGGAGGCCCTCATGAGTTCATCCTATATCCAGTCCTAACTGGATACCCATATGTCAATACGAGCTTCAAGCTTATAGTCAGTTAGGAACAACCATCTATACCCTATAGGTACGACATATGCTGATCTATTTAAAGGTATTCACCGACAGACCCATATCGGTAGAAATAAATCAGGAACAATATTCGAGAACATACTTGCCCAACTGATATTTCCTGGCACCTGATTGCAACTAACATAAGGTATCTATTGGAGGCGCTCATGAGTTCATCCTATATTCAGTCCTAACTGGATACCCATATGTCAATACGAGCTTCAAGCTCATGGTCAACTAGGAACAACCATCTATACCCTATAGGTACGATATATGCTGATCTATTTAAAGGTATTCACCGACAGACCCACATCGGTAGAAATAAATCAGGGACAATATTCGAGAACATACTTGCGCAACTGATATTTTCTGGCACCTGATTGTAACTATGCAGTTACTAGTGTATTCTTAGGTCTATGTCCCATTACAGACAATGATCCAACTCTTGGATCTTCGTTAAGTATTATAACCAGCTAACAATTAACTGTGCTAACATTTAGCATTTACATCTCTCAGCGTGGCTAACTGTTGGCCCTTATCTAAAGTTCTTTAGATCAGATCTGAACTCCTTCAGATTATACAATATCTGTAATGTTACATTGCATGGTACCATATAAATAGACATTACCGATTTAATGGGAATGTACATTTGCATAAATAATAAGTATATATACATTTAGGAATGGCACGTAAGCACCAACCCTAATACTATATATCTGCTATTCTAGGATATAAATGACCGCAGGAGGGGGGGGGGGGGGGGGGATTATATGAATATGCTATAACCTCAACTTGTATGATCTAACACGTTGCTTTGTAATATTTGTAACGTGTGTGTGGGGCATCGTTCACGGATGTATAGAGGAGCTCATATGAAAACTAGACATGGACCTAGAGAGTCTCATAATATAAAGTGTACTCGTTGTGCACTAAGGTAGCGGACTTGATTGAATAATTCGATCTAGAAAATTCTAGCAAAACTGAATATTTTTTAAGGATCTCTCGGGATGTGCATTTGTCAAAACTTAATTATTAAGTACATCATATAATTAGTTGATAAGAGTTGTTAACTATTTAGATATTGACAAATGGCATAATTTGGTCCATGATTTATTTTTACCTTAAATTAATTAATTAACCTTATTCGTAAAAATTGTTGGGATTTGTGCTTACGTGTCATCCCATTGTTGTATGACTATTTTATTTTATAATATTTATATAGTACGTTTTTATTAAATCGCTAATTTTATTTATTAAATGGTACAATGTTTGTTACGTTACAGACATTGTATGATCCAAAGGAGTTCAAATTTGGCCTAAAGAAGTTTAGACCGGCACTAAAGGTTAGCAACATTGAGAATTATAATTACTAACAGCTAGCACTACTAAGAGTTAGTAGGTTATGAAAGTGAGCAAAATCTAAGAGTTAGGACATTGTCTATAACGGGACATAGATCCGATAGTACATCAGTAATAATATAGTTGCAATTGGTGCTAAAAAATATTATTATGCAAGTCTATTCTCAAATAATATGTTCCTAGTCTTATTCACCGATGCGGGTCTGTCGGTGGGTTTCTTTCTAATAGACCAGTATATACTATACCTAAATGGTTTAAATGGTTGTTTTTAACTGACCATGGGCTTATCGAAAGTTCGTATAGCATACAGGAATTCAATAAGGACTAAATACTGAACAGGCTAATCGAGGACCCCAATAGACATCCCATGAAGCCGTCAATAGTAGGTCATCTTGAGTTGAATAGTGTACATGGTCCTTTGACCTGAGCGTCCCTGTGGACTTGTAAGTGATCCACCATGTTTTGGTTACATATATGTCAGAGACCTTTCATGGTCTGACCATTATATGTCATTGGGTATGGTTCGATGCTTATAGAGTCTGGTGTGCGCAAATATAGAATCCGTCAGCTTACGTGGGTGAGTTGTATATCTCGATGCTTCGAGACTATATCTTTGAAAGACTTATGGCCATAAGCAACAAACTTGAGAAATGAGTTTTCAATAGGGTCAAACAATATCGCAAAAGTATTTGCGTATATTATTTATCGAGATACGTGTCTCGAGATAAGTTCATGGATGAGCACATGAGGATTTGATGGTGATGATCTATATCCCCGCTCCTCTAAGATATAGATGGTGAAATGATTATACGTATGTGCGATGACCTCAATTTGTATGGTTTACTACACTGATTTGTAATATCAGTGACATGTGTGTGGGGCATCGATCTCGAACTCACAGAACAATTTCGTTTGACGAATTGAGCGTGGACCTAAGGAGTCTCATAATATGAAGTGTACTCATTGTGCACTGGGGCAACATACCGAATTGAATAGTATAATTCAATAAATTTCAGTAGACCAAACATTTACTTTAGTTTTTCTCGGGCCGTACACGTGTCAATACTTAAGAGTTAAGTACATCAATTAATTAACAATAGTTACTGACCAATGGGATGTTGACACATGGTGCACTGTAGGCCTATTATTGTTTAACTTAGAAATTATCAAAATAACCTTATTTGTTGGATAAGCAAGATTATTATTTTATTTATTAAATTATTTATTGAATAAAATAATAATAATAATATATAATATTATTATTTAATTGAAGTCAAACAATCATTATTTAAATCATTATTGGCATGTATTTCTATAATGATTTAATATGATTAAATTATTTATTTTAATATTGATTAAAAGATGAAATATGTATGCATGGCCAATTTTTACAAGGTGGGACCAAGATATGTGTTGCGAGCAAATAAAAAAATTGTTTCTTCATTTGGCTTTGCTTCACACGGCCATACACACATTTTGTATTTATCAATTGTTTAATGTAAACAATTGTAACAAAAGACAAGCAAAATAGATGCCATGCATGGTGGGACCTTGTAACTTGTAAAAAAATAAAAATGTTTCATCATATTGGTTGCAATTTTTGGCCAAATGCATCCATGTGTTTGATTTCACTATTATTTATTTTGTATAAATAATTGAAACAAAAGAGATGGAGTGTAGTCATGGTAATAGTTGCCATGCTTGTGGGCTATGGTTTGTCTACAATGATGAAAAATGAAGCAAAACAAATAAAGCGCAAAGTGTTGCTTAAAATGGGCTAGTGATGACTTGGCCAAGTAAAAGGGAAGAAAGAGAGAAGTAGGTATTTTTAGTTTTGCAAAGTGTTAGTAAAAACTCATACTCCTTTTATTCTTCTTCATCTTGGCCAATTATACTACAAGTAGAAATAAGGATTCAAGTGTTGATTTGTATTAGCACAGTATGAAAAAAAAATGAAAAAACGTTACTTTCATTTTATTGTTCTAACACGTGTTGGCCAATTATTTGAAAAATTATTCAATGAATAAGCATTAGTAAAAAGAAAAATAATGGTGGCCATTAAATTAATTATTAGGCCATCAATTATGAATGGTGTTTATATTATTTTTTGGATAAGGAAATTGATTCATTGATTCATTCTCTCATAACAAAAACCATCTGGCCATGCTAAAGAAAAACAAGAAAATAGAGAAGCAAAGTTTAGTTTTTACACAAGAGTTGAATAAAACATACATCTTTCAAAATTGTTTCAAATGTGCTATGCAAGAGTTGCATGAACACCCTAATTTTTTGAAGATAAAATTGCTAGAATTTCTAATTTTATTCCACATTCTAGTTTTACGATCCCACCGAATCATTGTGGATTAGAATTCTTCAAGAATAGACTTCAAGGTGAGCTCCGAAATTAAAATCTTCATCGAAGTTCATCAAATGTGTGTTTCTGTAATCTTAAGTTGTTAATAATTTAATTTACGTGTGTATATGTTGATTATATATTTAATATTACTGTAAATCGTATATGTGAGACATGTATTTAGTTTATTCAACATGTACACAATCACTTGCAAGAACTCTAAAATACGTTAACAAATGATATCAAAGCATGCTTATTGTGTTTTTAAGTTGTTGGAGTGTTATATGAAGTGTTGAGAATGCCTAGAAATAGTAGGACCTGGATTTTGAAGTGTTTTAAAATGAAAAATAATAGCTACTGTCGAGTGAATGCCATAGTGTTGTGTTTAAAACACTAAGGCGTTTATCTTAGGTTCAGCTTGTAAGAACACAGGGTGTTCAAGTGCTAAACATTGGGGCACTCTCTAAGAAGAACGCTAGGGATTTCAAGTATTTAATGCTGAGGTGTTCTTATGCAAAATGTCAGAGTGTTCACATCATAACATTGGAGCATTTAATATAGAATGTTAGGGCATTAAGTCTGTTAACGCAAAAGCGTTAAAATGAATATCGTTGGGGCATTTTAGGTTAAAGGAAAAAAAATGAGCATATGTTTTTTTAGCATTATACAGTATAATGCTAGAACTTTCAACTTTCAATGTTGATAATTCCAGCCAAAACACTCCTACTTGCATGTTTTGCATGTGAAGTATTTTTAATGCAATTATAACTGTTATATTATTGTATTCAAAATTGTAAATTATTTATTTACGTTGTTAACCAAAATAGGAGCCCTATTGGTGGGGGTTAGTTATGCTTGCGTAAAAATAAATGAATGATCAAAATAATTATTCTCATAAGATGCGGATGTGTTTAAAATCTCTCTTAATCAAATTGAATAGTATTGTATTATGAGATAATATTATACAATGATCTGTTTTGTCAATATAGTGTTAGATAGATCACTTCGGTCATTCCCAAGATTGCTAAAGTGTGAGGGAATTTTTGGCGTAATTCAGGCTATGCCGGTTAAATATGAGATGAGACAAACATATGCATAAGTACTGCTCTAGATTGCTAAAGTGTATGGGTAGTATCGGTAACATATATTTAATGATTGACAAGTTAATATGGAATACACTTATCCTAGATCTTTAGAGTGTGCAAATAATATGTATTTATGATCAGTGGTAAGAGTTGCATAAGATACAATTGACAAGAGCTATCTACCTTTTGGGTTTACAAAGGCCAAGATCACTAAGGTATGTGGCTAGAGTAAAATGCCAATGGGTCCACTTCCCCCAGTACAGTTTAAAAAAGTTTAAACTGTTATTTTCTATTTTGAGAGATTTAGAGAATTATGTAAAGCAATGGGAAGACATCTTCAGATTAAAAACTGTATAAAAGTTATATCCATGATTTAAAGCGTTATTTATTAACGATTAAATTTTTTTCGCTAAACATCTTTAATTTTATCTTATAGTGATAATGTTAATATCTTATAGAGATAAGATAACTGTGAACAACTGGTTAGTATACTTGATCTAGGTGCACAAACAATAGGGTACCAATAAATATTTACACTTATAAATCTGAAAATTATTTTAGATTAGGAAAAACTAAGATATATCATTGATCAGAAGATAATATAAGAAGTGTTTCTAATAATGCCTCTTGAAAAGAGACGAAAACTTATCAGTAAAGAATTAAAAATAATTTGAGAGTCAAATCATATATCCTGACCTTGATATCTAAGATTAAGAAAAACTAAGATATATCATTGATCAGAAGATAATATAAGAAGTGTTTCTAATAATGCCTCTTGAAAAGAGACGAAAACTTATTAAAAAAGAATTAAAAATGATTTGAGAGTCAAATCATATATCCTGACCTCGATATCTAATGATCTTTAATGGAAGCAATACACATGAGATGTATAAGTAGTATTATATTCCATCTGAAATTTATTTGATATATCCAAACTACATATAAAGAATAATTACAATAAAAGTATTTTCATTATATTGAGGTTTTAAATAGTAAGCGTTATTGTTTAAGAAACCTGAATTTAAAAAAGATAGACCTTTTAGATATCAGTTTACCAATCATTGACATTTTATATGCATAATGTGAAGACGTGCAGGGTTATTAGATACCGTCTGTCATTCTCACATGTGCAAGGTATTGCATGATTTAAGCAATGCTAGAAAGTTATGAAAAAAAAAGTATAGCTTCACGTAGGGAGTGGAGATTACTTGGTTGTAGTAACTATTAAGACTTTTAAGTTACTTCTCCATATGTGCAAAAACATTATGTTGTATAATTGTTATTTTGTGCCAAAAATAATTAGGCTAATCATATCACTCTCTGTGTTAGAGAGATAGAGTTATCATAAATACATTAGTAATAGTTCCTGATGTTTATATGATAATGATAATATTTTTCTAACTAAGTGTTAGTTAATAAATGACCATTTTATTTTACGTACAACAAGAAATGTCTTAAATTATCTAGACGAACATAATAAATAGTAGTTTGGAAACTTTAAATAATAACAAATTGTGACATAAGAGATCAGATCATGTAGGCGTGAGACGAATATCCCATCTGGTTGAGGTTGGTCAAATATCTTATCTCACCATAGAATCTTGTCCAGTTTACAAATCTTGTATTCACGGGAAGTTTACCAAATTCTTATGTAGGTATTGAACATTGGGCCAATGATTCATTAAAACTAGTACCTAGTGATGTATATGATCCAATAAATCATACTGCCACTGGTGGACTTTAATACTTCCACTGGTGGACTTTAATACTTCGTTGTCTTTATCGTGATTTGTCATAGTACATACATGTGTTTTTGAGAAACATAAGTAAAAAATTTTGAAGTGTTCAAAGAGTTTCGACTACAAGAAGAGAAATAAACCACTATGTATATTGAATGCCTTCGATCAGATCAAAGCTATTTATACATGAAAAATAAATTCACAAATTATTTAAAGGAGAATGAGATTCTCGCTTAATATAATTCTCCAGGTACTCCTCAACACAAATGTTATTTTAAAGAGGAGAAATCAGATTTTATTAGATATGGTCCAATCGATGTTAAGCTTTACCGGTCTTCTAGAATATCAATGAAAGTTATGCTCTAGAAATTGTTACTCAATTATTAAACAAAGTTTCATCATATGTAATTCTTTATACTATATATGAGAAATGGACTAGAAGGAAATTGAGTCTTAAATATGTTAAAATTTGGGGTTATCCTACTTGCATAAGAGTTACACAACATGATATATTTGCACCTAAGTGATATAAGTATCAGTTCATTAGATATCCCAATCATTTAATGGGATATCAGTTCGGTAATCCAAAGGAACGAAATGTATTCGTTACTTATAATACCACATTCTAGAGAAATAGTTTCTCATGGGTCGTGTGAATTATAAAAGATTGAACTTCATAAAGTCAATCGGAATGAAAATGAATCGATAATAGAACCTAAAAGATAATTGAGTGAAATACCTTTAACACACTTTCCCTTAGGTCAGAAAGGATATCAAGGCTACTTGCTAGGTATATTTGATAACTGAAAAGTGCTCTTGGTGTTTTCTTAGTTGAAGAAAAGGATCCTATGACTTACAGTTAGACATCGTTTAGGAAAAATGACAAGATGTCATAAAATTTGAAATTAATTCTAAGCATGACAATCTAGTCTAGGACTTGGTTGTGCTTCTTATAGGAATTGTTCCTATTGGTTGTAAATGAGTTTACACATCAAAAGTGTGGGCCTAATAAGAGGTAAAAACCTTCAAAGCCCTATTATTGCAAAAGGGTACCTTTAACGATCTGAGATCGATTATGACGAAACTTTTTACCAGTACCCATGCTGAAGTCAATTCGAATTTTGTTGGCTATTATGGCACTCTAAATTCTTCATTTAGGATGAGGTAATCAGATTGTCTGATTTCATTAAGAATGAAGAGAAATCATGTGTTCATAAGGGTAGTGGGTGCATAAATTGTCTTTCTAGTTCTTTATATGAATAACATACTCATTGTCGTAACGACATTGGTATGTTGCAAATTAGTTAGTTAAGAGTTATCTGAGTAAGAATTTCTTCATAAAAGATTTGGTAAAGGCTTCATATTTAAATATTTATTTAACTTATTTAAATAATCTAACCCTAGTTAACTAATTTAACCATAGTTAGGTTAATCTTTACTTAACTATTAAGTAAGGTTAACTTTAACTTAACCATATGATTAATTTTTAACCATTATTAAGTTAAATTATTTATTTAACTATTAAATAAATAAATATTTATATTTATTTTAATCATTTAACAATTAAATAATCATTAAGTGAAATTATTTTTATGTCCTTACTAAGTTACTAAGTTAACTTAAAGTGGGTCTCACCATTTTAACCATATACTTTAGTTAACTTAACTATAGTAAATTGTCAGATTTTACTGTATTGAACTATTCAATACGATACGCTGCCCAAGTGCACAAAAGAGTACATTTTATATTGGAACTCCTTAGGTCCATGCCCAATTTGTCAAATGAAATTATTTCATAAGTTTGTGATCGATGCCCCACGCACACGTCACGAATATAACAAATCAGCACGTTAGACCATACATGTTGAGGTTACTACATATTCGTATAATCCTTCCATCATTATATCTTGGATGGGCGGGATATAGATCATCACCGTTAAATCTCCATAAACTCATCCGTGAACTTATCTCCAGATTCGTATCTTAATGAACATTGTACTTAAATACTTTTGATATATTGTTCAACCTTGTAAGAAACTCTTTTCTCAGGTTCATTATTTATGGCTGATAGGGCGTAATTGTGTAAAATATTTTATCCTCCTAAACTTGATGTTTGTTCAATTTATCCCAATAATTTGGTTATTTATACATATTAATGTTGTTTTATAGGTTTAAGACTAAAATGCAAAAAATGTAAACAGTGCAAATGAACAGTACCTAAGTTCACTGTTCACCCATACAGTGTGCTACAGTACAGCTCCGGGGCATTTGGTGGAGCACTACAATCAGTAACTACAAAATACCTCAATGCCGAGGCATTGAATATGAATGTCGTGGCACTGGATGCTGGGCACTCTTTAAGGGCATTTTTATCCTATTTTTAAAATCCTAAACCTATATAAACGCTCATTATTGAGCCAAGAAAAGATTGGGTAGTAGAGAGCACGAAATTAACACTTTATTTGGGTCTTGGAAGCAAGAATCAACATCAACAAGAAGAAATTCTGCATTTTTGAGGAAGAGCATCACTATTGCATTAAGGAAAATTTCATCTTCTCTTTAATTTCGTATTTGTTGTTGATTCTAGTATGTATAATGATGTTGTTAGATGCTTTGAAATTATGTTTTCAATTATGAGCTAAGTTGTATTGCTAGAATTACAATGTGAACTCAATATGTAGCTTGGATTGATTACTTTCCCCTATTTATCATATTGGTATTGAATTGTTCAATTTCTTCTATGCTTAATGCTTCTAATTACATGACAATAGATTAGATTGATTTAGGAACCTTAATAAACTTGAAAAAGGGAATTTTATGTTAACTATGAATAGATTAATGTATGATCATGTGTAAAAGCATAAGTTCCATATGAGATAGGAATATACTCATATGGCATATATGATCATTTAGAGAGCTTGAACTTAATGAATCTTATTTCAATTTGATTATTATAGGAATATTAATGATTAATTGAATGAGATATACTCACTTGACCATCGGAAGAGGCTTGTGAGAATATTAGAGTTCTAGGTTAATATTCATATTAATAGTTCTAAGGGGAGTAATTGAATTCAAGTGAAGTATTAAGGGATTATTGTAATCCTAGGCATTTGAGTATTAGTGCTATCACGTTTATTCTTTTTGCTCAATTCTTGTAATTATTATTATTTTTTGTTTAGTTAGTTTAGATATTAAAATCATTAAATTGCATATAGCTTGAATAAGAGTAAGAGGACACAATTTTAGTACTTAGCAAGTAGTAATAATAATTTCTCGTGGGATCGACACTTTTCTCATCATATATTACTTGTTGCAATAACGTATACTTTTGTTAGTTTATGTTATACAAAATACACAACAATAGACATAAGAATTTATAAGATACAATATCGAAGCATCTGATATATAACCTATAATGTGAGTTGGCGAATCTCGTATCTACGCACACCAAACTCCATGAGCATCGGATCATACCCAGCGACACGTAGTGGTCAGACCATGAAAGGTATTTGACATACATGGAATCAAAGTATGGTGGATCACCCACAAGCACACCTATATGAGTTAGTGATCCCGTATCTACTCCCACCGAACTCTATGAGCATCGGACCATACTCAGTGATACATAGCGGTCAGACCATGAATGGTCTCTAACATACGTAAAACCAAAGTATAGTGGATCACCTATAAGCCCACCGTGGTGCTCAGGTCAAAGGATTATGAATATTACTCAACTTAAAAGGACTTTCATTTAACGGATTCATAGGATATCTATTAGGGTCCTCGTGAGTCTATTCAGTATCCAGTTCTGATTGAATACCTATATGTCTATACGTGCTTCCACTAAGCTCATGGTCAGCTAAGAACAATCATCTGTATAATATAGATATAAACATACACTGATATATATAATAGTGATTCACCAATAGTTAGATGTAAAACCTTCAGGTTGTTCCATGTATATCCCTTACTCGAGACATCAATTCCAGAATACCTTCTTTACGTTCATCTGCTAGATTTGATAAATCATAATATACTGCAATACTCAATAAAATTCAAATTGACTTTAGCATGGTGACTAGTGAAATTTTTTCTTATAATCAACCCCAGATTGCTGAGTGTAACCTTTTACCACTAGTCGGACTTTAAAGGTCTCCACCTTCAATGGGCCCTAAGGCTTCTGCTTGTAAACTCTTTTACAAAACACTCGAAACAAGTCCTTTGGAAAGCTTAATCAAGTCTTAAACTTGATTGACATGCTTTGAGTCAATTTATAATTTCATGACTTTTGTTATTTTCTCGAATTAATGTCTAACATCACCTCTTTGCAAGTCATAGGAACTTTTATTTCAACTAAGAAAACCCCTAAGACATCTTCAAGTATCAAACAATACCTTACATATATTCTTGACATTATTTCTTGTTGGGATTTGTGCTCATGTGCCATCCCAATTTTGTATGAATATTATATTTTCATACTTATATAATAAATAAATATTTCATTAAATCGCTAATTAATTTTATTAGGTAACATGCTTGTAACATTTTGGATATTATATTGATCTGAAGGAGTTTAGATCAAGTCTAAAGAGTTAAAAACTTGTTTGAAATTGGACAAAAACCTGAGAATATACTTGCAATGACATAGTTGCAAGCGTTGCTAAGAAATATCATTGTGTAAATATGTTCTCAAATTAAATGTTCCTGATTTATTTTCACCGATGTAGGATTTATCGAATGGAACCAATTTATATAGATCAATATATGTTAATATTTGGATAGTCCAAATGGTTTATCTTAGCAAACCATGAGCTTAGTGAAGCTCATATAGATATACATGTATTTAGTAAAAACTGGATACTGAACTGGACTCAATGAAGACCTCCAATAGATTTCCCATAAATTCGTCAGTGGAGGGTCTTCTCGAGTTGAGTAGTAATCGTGGTCCCTAAACCTGAGCACCATGGTGGGCTTATGAATGATCCACCATACTTAAGTTCCACACATATCAGAGACCTTTCATGCTCTGACCGCTGGGTATCGCTGGGTATGGTTCGATGCTTATGGAGTCCAATGTGTGTAGATATAGGATCCGTAAGCTCATATGGGCAAGTTAAATATCTAGATTAGGGATGGCAAAAAAATTTGTAAACCCGCAAACCCGCTAAAACCCGCCCGCATTGGGAAGGATTTGGTAAGGCTTGAAGCGGGTTTGGTATTTAAAATTAAAACCCGCAACGGATTTGGTACGGGTATGGTTTTAGTGAAAAATCCGCGGATATCCGCAACGGGTATCCGCACATACTACATTTAAAAAAAATATAAAATATAAAAATATAAAATGATTATTTTTGTATTTTTTTTTATCTCACATCAAAAAATCTACATTTTATTTGACATTGCTCATACCATTAAATATAAATAAATAAAATTAGTTCAAAGGAACTAATGATTGTAATTGAAATTAAAAATAAAATTATAGCATTTAACATAATTGAAATTGAATTTAAAATATTTAATATTTAGCGTAATTAAAATTAAATTTAGAATTATAACATTTAACGTAATTAAAATTGAAATTGTAATTGTAATTAGAATTACATATTTAACACAATTGAAATTGGAAATGAAATTGGATTTAGAATGATAACATTTAATGTAATTGAAATTGAAATTGGATTTGAAATTATAATATTTAACACAAGAATTATAATATTTAATGTAAATAAAATTAGAATTAAAATTGAAATTAAAATATTTAACATAATTGAAATTGGATTTAAAATTATAATATTTAACTATCAAAATTGAAATTATAATTATAACAATTTAATGTAATTAAAATTAAAATTTGATTTAGAGTTATGATATTTAACGTAATTAAAATCAAAATTGGAATAAGAATTATAATATTTAACATAATTGATATCAAAATTATAATTATAATTATAACATTAAGAAATCGAAATTGGATTTGAAGTTATAATATGTAACGTAATTGAAATCAAAATTAGGTTTAAAATTATAATATTTAACGTAATTGAAATCGAAATTGGATTTAAAATTATGACATTTAACGTAATTGAAATCAAAATTAGAATAAGAATTATCATATTTAACATAATTGATATTAAAATTATAATTATAACATTAACGTAATTGAAATCGAAATTGGATTTGGAGTTATAATATGTAACGTAATTGAAATCGAAATTGGATTTAAAATTATGACATTTAACGTAATTAAAATTAAAATTGGAATAAGAATTATAATATTTAACATAATTGATATCAAAATTATAATTATAACATTAACGTAATTGAAATTAAAATTAGATTTGAAGTTATAATATGTAACGTAATTGAAATCGAAATTAGTTTGGAATTATAACATTTAACATAATTGAAATCGAAATTGAATTTAAAATTATGACATTTAATGTAATTGAAATCAAAATTGGAATAAGAATTATAATATTTAACATAATTGATATCAAAATTAAAATTAAAATTATAATATTAATGTAATTGAAATCGAAATTGGATTTGGAGTTATAATATGTAACGTAATTGAAATCGAAATTAGATTTAGAATTATAATATTTAACGTAATTGAAATCGAAATTGGATTTAAAATTATGACATTTAACGCAATTGAAATTAAAATTGGAATAAGAATTATAATATTTAACATAATTGATATCAAAATTATAATTATAACTATAACATTAAAGTAATTGAAATTAAAATTAGATTTGGAGTTATAATATGTAACGTAATTGAAATCGAAATTAGTTTGGAATTATAACATTTAATGTAATTGAAATCGAAATTTAATTTAGAGTTATGATATTTAACGTAATTGAAATCAAAATTGGAATAAGAATTATAATATTTAACATAATTGATATCAAAATTATAATAATAATTATAACATTAACGTAATTGAAATCAAAATTGGATTTAGAGTTATAATATGTAACGTAATTGAAATTAAAATTAGGTTTAAAATTATAATATTTAACGTAATTGAAATCGAAATTGGATTTAAAATTATGACATTTAACGTAATTGAAATCAAAATTGGAATAAGAATTATCATATTTAACATAATTGAAATCGAAATTAGATTTAGAATTATAATATTTAATGTAATTGAAATCAAAATTGGATTTAAAATTATTACATTTAACGTAATTGAAATTAAAATTGGAATAAGAATTATAATATTTAACATAATTGATATCAAAATTATAATTATAACATTAACGTAATTGAAATTAAAATTAGATTTGGAGTTATAATATATAACGTAATTGAAATCGAAATTAGTTTGGAATTATAACATTTAACGTAATTGAAATCGAAATTGAATTTAAAATTATGACATTTAACTTAATTGAAATCAAAATTGGAATAAGAATTATAATATTTAACATAATTGATATCAAAATTAAAATTAAAATTATAATATTAACGTAATGGAAATCGAAATTGGATTTGGAGTTATAATATGTAACGTAATTGAAATCGAAATTAGATTTAGAATTATAATATTTAACGTAATTGAAATCAAAATTGGATTTAAAATTATGACATTTAATGTAATTGAAATTAAAATTGGAATAAGAATTATAATATTTAACGTAATTGATATCAAAATTATAATTATAACATTAACGTAATTGAAATTAAAATTAGATTTGGAGTTATAATATGTAACGTAATTGAAATTGAAATTAGTTTGAAATTATAACATTTAACGTAATTGAAATCGAAATTTAATTTAGAGTTATGATATTTAACGTAATTAAAATCAAAATTAGAATAAAAATTATAATATTTAACATAATTGATATCAAAATTAAAATTAAAATTATAATATTAATGTAATTGAAATTAAAATTGAATTTGGAGTTATAAATTATAATATGTAACGTAATTGAAATTGAAATTAGATTTGGAATTAAAATATTTAACATAATTAAAATAAAAATATTTAACGTAATTAAAATTATAACATTTATCGTAATTAAAATCGAGATTAGATTTGAAATTATAACATTTAATTTAATTAAAATTAAAATTGAAGTTAACATTATAATATTTAATGTAAATAAAATTGGAAATATAATTGATATTATTTTAATTGCTATAATTAAAAAAATTTAATTAAATTAATATTATTATTTTATTTTTTATTATATTAATTCAAAACCCGCTTAAAATCCGCAGATAACCCGTTGCGGTTTTGGTAATAGGTACAAACTCGCAAGTGCGGGTTTGGTAACGGTACTCCAAACCCGCAACGGGTTTGGGAAGGATATGATATTTCATTTTGTAAGCGGATATGGATATGGTATTAGAGGTATCCGTCCCAAACCCGCCCGCTGTCATCCCTAATCTAGATACTCTAAAATTGTATTCTAGGAAGTCTTATGGCTATAAGCATTTAAATCGGAAAAAGTTTGCTGTGAAGTAAATAATATTGCAAATGAATTTGCATATATTATTTATTAGAATACGAATTAAAAGAGATAAGTTTATGGTTGAGTAATAGAGGACTTAGACGCTATTGATCTATGTCTCCACTCTTTCAGGATATTAATGATGGAGGGATTGTACGAATATGGATTAACCTTAACTTGTATGGTTTAACTTGCCATTTTGTATTATCCATAACGTGTGTGTGGGGCATCGGTTATGGACTTATAGAAATATTCTGTGAGACAAAATGGGTGTGAGCCTAGGGAGTCTCACTATATGAAGTGTACGTGTTGAGCAAGTGGGTAGCGCACCGGATCAAATTGTTCGATCTGGGAAGTTTTGGAAAATATTAATTTATTTCAGGGTCTCTTGGGGAGTAACTAAAGTTTAATTGTTAAACTCAAAATTGTGCCAAGTGAGACTTGACACTTTTATCTACCTAGTATATATCTCAAATTATGTCAATAATTTGTATGGGTACTAAATTGAGCATTGATAGGTATAGCTATCATTTATGAAGTGTATGTGTTGAGCAAGTGGGTAACGCACCGGATCAAATTGTTCGATTTGGGAAATTTTGGAAAATATGAATTTATTTCAGGATATCTCGGAGAGTAACTAAGGTTTAATTGTTAAACTCAAAATTATGCCAAGTGAGATTTGACACTTTTATCTACCTAGTATATATCTCAAATTATGTCAATAATTTGTATGGGTACTAAATTGGGCATTGATAGATATAGCTACTATTTAAATAAAACAATTATTGTTTTATTTAAATTAAATTAATTATTCACTCATTTATTTTAGAGTCTCTCGGGGAATAATTAAAGTTTAATTGTTAAACCTAAAATTGTCTCAAGTAAGACTTGACATTTTTATCTATCTAATGTATATCTTAAATTGTATCAATAATTTGTATAAGTACTAATTTGAGTATTAATAAATAAATTTTTTAATAAAAATAAAAATTTATTTATTCAATTCTACCGTATGAATCAATTGATTCATTTCATTTTACATTTGTTCTCTTTCCATTAGATGGAACAAAATATAAATAAAACATGTTTTTATTTGCTTGGTTAAAATAAAGGTAACTATTTATTTTTATTCGACAATTGAAGCAAAGATTGAGATTGATTCAATCTTTATCAATGTGGCAGTATATTGAAATTGTATTGCCACCAATTCCTTCCATACTTAGCCACCGAAATGGCTAAAGTAATTGTAGCATGATAAGGCAATCTAGGCTAAGTGGCTTTCAAACCACTTTTCATTTGTTAAATGAAAAGCAGCTTTACCTATAAATATGTAATGGCCGAGTTAGATGAAGTGAGATAGTGAGCCGATTTTAGAAGCAAAAAATTTAAATACTTTGGTTTTTTGTCTAACTCCTGAGAGAAAAATTATAAATTGAAGCAAGAGTTGCTTCAAATATTCCAAAAATTAGAAAGTTACTATTCTAGCTTATGAAAACCCACGTCTCCAATTAAAATTGTTCAAAGTACGCTTTAAGGGTGAGTCCCCTAATCTCATTAGTGTAATGAGATTATTTTAATGTGTATTATATTTCCGCTGTGTTGCACATGTGTTATGCTATTATCATTAAATTATTTAATTATGCACACAAGTGCACAAACACACAACACTAATAAAATTAGTATCAGAGCACCATACTGTGTGCTTATATTTAGAGTGTACGTGACATAATTTAATTACGCCGTTTACTTTAAATATTTTTTTTAGAGTTTAAAAAACAAATAGTTTATTTTTGGTAATTTATAATTGTTATAAATGTGATAAATATTGTAGGGGTCATTTGTTTATGCTTGTAATCACAATTGAAGTCCTACTGATGGGGGTTAGTTGTGTTTGCACAAAATAAATGTGTGATTAAGAATCACAGCCCCATGAGATGGGGATATAATTAAGTAATCTCTCTTAATCAGATTTAATCGTGTACCATTATGAGATAATGTTACACGTTGATCCGTCTTATCAATACGGTATTAGTCAGGTCATATCGGTGTTTCCCAATATTGCTAAAGCGTGAGGGTAGTATTAATAATATATATTTGATTATTGATAAATTAATCTAAAATACACTTATCCAATATTGCTAAAGCGTGAGGATAAGGTGTATTTAGGATCAGTGATAAGAGTTGCATATAAATGCAATTGATAAGAGTTATCTATCTTTTGAATTTTACAATGGCCAATATTACTAAAGCGTGAGGCTTGAGTAAAATGCCAAATAGATCTACTTCTTGCCGTACAATTTAAAGAGTTTAAATTTATTATTTTTCCTTTTGAGAGATTTAAGGGATTATGTAATGCAGTGGGAGAGTATTTTAGATTTAAAAATATATAATTTGATTATATCCTTAATCTAAAATGAAAATTAGTGATTAAAATATTTATTTTCTACTAACATCTATTATTTTCTCTTGTGAAGATAAAATAACTTCTTCTAATCCGTTGGCACGCATATTGGATGCGAACCAACTTAAAAGCACTGAAAACTATAGAGACTGGTTGATGAATCTAAGAATCATTCTCGATTCTGAAAAACTTGAGTATGTGATAGATCAGTGTATGCCTACAGGAATTTCTGATAAAGCCACATCAGAGGAGAGGATGACTTATCAGAAATGGTTGGATGATGATTTAAAAGTTAAATCTTACGTCCTTGCCTCTATGTTTATAGTTTTACAGAGAGAGCATACTCATATAAGTGATGCTTTTAGCATTATGCTCCATCTGAATGAGCTGTTTGGTGACCATCCTTAGATTGAGGTATATAGGGTTGCTAAATCCCTTTTTTTAGTGTAGACTTTCTGAGGGCAGTCCAGTCAGTCCCTATGTCCTCAATATGATTTCTATAATCGAGAAGTTAAAGACAATGGACATTACACTGAACAAATATTTGGGGAATAGTTTGATTCTCCAGTCGCTTCCGGGGTCTTTCAGACAGTTTATAATGAATTTTAATATGCAGGGAATGATCCCATCTTATGTTGAACTTCATAATATGTTGAAGACAATAGAAGAGGACATGAACAAAGTGGGATCGTCCTTCTTTGTTCAAGGTGCTTCATCTTCTATTCCTAGGGCTTCTGGGAAGCCTAAAGGAAAGAAGAAAAAAAAAAGTGAGGTAGGCACCCAGGATTGGTCCTCAAAGGCGACCTATATCCAAACCATAGAAGAAAGATAAAGAAAAATGTTTCCATTGTGGTGAAGAATGACACTGGAAGAGAAATTGCCAGAGATACCTTGCCTCAATAAAGAAGAATCCCTCAGGTATATGTTTATATATTATTGACATTTCTTTAGCATATGATGCTAATTCTGATTGGGTATTGGATACTGCTTCTTCTTCTCACATCTGTAATATGTTGCAGGGTCTAAGGGAAGTTAGACTGTTACAGCCGAGAGAGATTCAGTTTCGTGTTGGAAATGGAGATTTCCTTTAGGTCGAGGCTGTGAGACATTTAGATTTACATCTCTCATGTAATAGAACTATAGTGTTGTATAACTGTCTTTTTGTACCCTGTATTTTAAGACAAATAATATCCCTTCCTGTACTTGATAGTGAGAGTTATCATATGTATATACGGAATCATTCCTTATGTTTATATGATATGCATAATATTTTGATAGCTGATTGTCAGTTAATTAATGGTCATTATGTTTTGAATACAACACAAAATGTCATGAATGTACAGGTAAACACAGCAAGTAGTTTGAAAACTTTCAGTGAAATAGAATTGTGACATATGAAATTGGGTCATATAGGCGTTAGACGCCTGTCCCATATGGTTAAGGATGGTTGAATATCTGATTTAACCATAGAACCTTATCAAGTTTGTGAATCATGTATTCAAGGAAAGATGACCAAATCTTCTTTTATTAATGTTGAACACCATGTCACTGGTTTATTGGAACTTATACATAGTGATGTATGTGGTCCAATGAATCATGCTGCTATGGGTGGATTTCAATACTTTGTAACATTTATTGATGATTTGTCATGATATGGTTATGTGTTTCTTATGAGACACAAGTCTGAAACCTTTGAAAAGTTCAAAGAATATAGACTTGAAGTAGAGAAACAAACCGGTATGTATGTCAAATGCCTTCAATCAGATCGAGACGGTGAATACATAAGCAGTGAATTTTTAAATTATTTAAAGGAGAATGGAATTCTCGCTCAGTATAGTCTTCCAGCTACTTCGCAGCACAATGGTGTTTCAGAGAGAAGGAATCAAACTTTATTAGATATGGTTCGATCTCTGATGAGTTTCACCAATCTCCCTAAATATCTTTGGGGCTATGCTCTACATACTGCTGCTCATGTATTAAATAGAGTTCCGTTTAAAGCCGTTCCTTTCACTTCTTATGAGATATGGACTGGAAAGAATCCAAGTCTTAAATATTTTAAGATTTGGGGTTGTCCTGCTTATGTAAAAGTTACATAATAGGATAAACTTGCATCCAGAGGGTACAGGTATCGGTTCATTGGTTATCCCATGAACTCAATGGGATACCAGCTCTATGCTCCAGAGGAACGAAATGTGTTCGTTGCTTAGAATGCCACTTTTCTAGAGAAATAATTTCTCATGAATTGTATCTCTGAAATTTTCTTAGTAGAAGAAAATGATCATTTAACCTACAGAGAGGCAATATTGGATATTGATTTAGAAAAATGGCAAGATGCCATAAAATCTAAATTTGACTCTATGCATCAAAACCAAGTCTGGGACTTGGTTGAGCTTCCCGAAGGAATAGTTCTTATCGGTTGTAAATGGATTTACAAGCGGAAACGTGGACCCGATGGAAAGGTAGAGACCTTCAAAGTCCGTCTAGTAGCAAAAGGTTATACTCAACGATCTGGGATCGATTTTGAGGAAACCTTTGCACCAGTTGCGATGCTTAAATCAATAAAGATTTTATTAGCAATTGCTGCATACTATGACTTTGAAATTTGACAGATGGATGTAAAGACGGCGTTCCTAAATGGATATCTCGATGAAGAGATATTCATGAAACAACCTGAAGGTTTTGCATCCAGCCTTTCTTCTGGTTTTGTATGCAAACTGAAAAAGTCCATTTATGGACTTAAGCAAACTTCCCGAAGTTGGAATCTTTATTTTGATGAGGTAATCAAAGGGTCTGGTTTCATCAAAAATGAAGATGAGGCATGTGTGTATAAAAAGGTTAGTGGGAGCATGGTTGTCTTCTTAATTCTTTATGTAGATGACATACTGATCATTGGAAATAATATCGGTAAGTTACAGTCAGTGAAAAGTTACCTTAGTAAGAATTTCTTCATGAAAGATTTGGGAGAAGCTTCTTATATACTGGGTATAAAGCTTTATAAAGATAGAGTTAGGAGGCTCATATGACTCTCTCAATCTTCATACATTGATAGTGTCTTGGAAAGGTAAAATTTTAGTAACTATAAGACAGTTAATATACCTTTTAGACATGACATTCATCTTTCGAGGAAAATGTGTCCTCAGAAGGAAGATGAGAGGATTAAAATGTCTAACATTTCTTATGCATCAGCTGTTAGAAGCTTGATGTATGCAATGATATATACGAGACCTGATATCAGTATAACTGTAAGTGTTACGAGCCGGTACCAGTCTGATCCAGGTGACAACCATTGGATGGCAGTCAAACATGTCCTTAAATACCTTAAGGGTATAAAGGATAAGTTTCTTATATACAGATAAAATGACTTACAGGTAAGATGGTGGACTGACTCAGACTTCCAGTCTGATCCGGATGATAGAAAGTCTACATCCGGATATGTGTTTATTCTCAATGGTGCCTCCATAAGTTGGAAGAGTGTCAAACAGGGATCCACAGCTGATTCTACCACAGAGGCAGAATACATTGCAGCAGCAAAAGAAGCAGTGTGGATAAAGAAGTTTGTCACAGAACTTGGTATAGTCCCAAGTTTCGTGGATCCTATCCCATTATATTGCGACAACAACGGAACTATAGCACAGATGAAAGAGCCAAGAGCATACCAGAGATCTAAACATGTGGAGAAAAAATACCACATTATTAGAGAGATCTTGGCTCGAGGAGATGTTTTTTTATAGAGTTGATTCTGTAAATAATGTAGCGGACCCATTCACTAAGGCTTTAACTTCAAAGGTGTTTGAGAAACATGTGGAGTCGTTAGGTATTAGATATCACTACGAATAGCACTAGAGCAAGTGGGAGTTGTTGGGATTTGTGCTTATATGCCATCCCAATTTTGTATGAATATTGTATTTTCATCCTTATGTAATAAATAAATATTTCATTAAATCGCTAATTAATTTTATTAGGTAACATACTTGTAACATTTCAGATATTATATTGATCTGAAAGAGTTTAGATTAAGTCTAAAGAGTTAGAACCTTGTCTGAAATGGGACAAAGACCTAAAAATATACTTGCAATGATATAGTTACAAATAGTTGCAAGCGTTGCTAAGAAATATCATTATGTAAATATGTTCTCAAATTAAATGTTCCTGATCTATTTCCACCGATGCAGGGTTTATCGAATGGAACCGATTTATATAGATCAGTGTATGTTCATATTTGGATAGTCCAAATGGTTTATCTTAGCAAACCATGGGCTTAGTGAATCTCATATAGATATAAATGTATTTAGACTTTGAATCGATGTGGATTTAAGCTTTAATTTCTGAAAATATGTAAATTTGAGAATTTGATGTGGATTTTGTAAGATATATTGAGAATTGATGATAATTATGTAGATAACTTGATAAATCATGATGAATTGCAAAATTTCTACTTGATAGCCTCTTGATCCGAGAATTTTATAAATTGTTGTACTTCGATTCTGGTTTTGAATTTTGAGAATATGAAACTATACATGTTAGAATCATTTTAGACTTTGAATCAATTGAAAATTTCAGAAATTAAATTTTTAGTGAATTTATAAAAAGGACCCTTAAATTTTAAAATTTCCCGTGTTTACAGTATACTACAATGACAAATAATTTTTTATCTACTGAGTGATTATAAAAAATTACGAATTTTTGAAATATGATAAAGTTACATGTCTACTATGATATATTCAAAATTGAAAATTTATATCAATGTGATCAAATTGTTATGATTTTCTAAAGTGTATCAGCTCACTGTACTATTTTATAAACAGATTTTTAAAGCTATGGAATAAAATGATTCTAAAATAAGTTTTTGCAGGGATTTTGAAATAAAATATTTGTCATGGATTGAGATATGTGTTAAGAGTAATTATGAACTCACTATTTACTTAGTAGGCACCTTATGTGATTTGTGGAGCCTTTATGTGTGGCCTTTCCTTCGGGATTGGTATATGTTATGTGTTTCGTATGTAGGGAGGATCTTATTGGTACCTAAAGAAAAGTGAGTCATCACATTCGTGTGGTGGCATATTGGTGCATGTGAGAAGACTCACCGATGATCAGGGTAAGGGTGTGGCTCTTACTTTCGGGCATGAGCATTATATATATATATAATTTAAACCTCACGTGTGTTATTTCTCTCATACGGTATATCACCGATGGGTGACATTTAACTTATTATGTGATATGTGATATGAAAGTTCTACTAAGTAGTAGTTGAGTGATGGTATTCCTATTATATGTTTTGAAAAAATGTGTAAACGCTTACCTGACATGTGATTTGATAAGATTATGATTTTGATTTATCATGGCATATCATACATATGCATTGTGTATATATATGTATTTGTATTTTGATATATGAAAAACTAGTATGCTTACTGAGTTTTATATTCATTATAGTTTATGGTAATTTCAGATAAATAAGGTACATGTGTGCTTAGCGGATTTGGCAAGGCTTCTGTTGTCCCTTGGGTTCCCTAAGTTGCTAAGTTGCTGAGTGTTTCATTTGAGGACACATAGTTTAAGATATTTGATTTGTCCCTATTGAATAAATACTTATGTATTATTTTATTATGTGTGGTTGTATTTGGTTTATGTTTCACCAAGTGTGGTTATGGGCTGATCTTTATGTTAAGCTTACTAGCAACCTGCTAAGGATTCCTATGTTAAATTTAAGTTTGAAAATTTATGCAATATTAATTATGAGTGCACATTATTGAATGAGTGTAAGTTATGTCATGTTTCAGATCTTTTGAGTCTGGGGCGTGACATTTAAAGTTTTTGAACTTACTATTTTATCTGTTCACCAAATTATTCAAAACATTTTCTGTTGTATCTTAATTATAATGACCTGTCGTCAATCGACATTTAGTTGACGATACATTATCAATATCATATAAATATAAGAAACAATTCCTTCTATGTACATGATAACCTTTAGTGTCTTACATAAGAAGTGATAATATTTATCTGATAATGTTCAGCATAAAATAATTAGTATACAATCTTATGCTTTTGTTAGATGAGAAGGTGACTAAAAGTCTGAACAAGTTCATCGTTATGGAAATCTCTATTTCCTACATGAAGATAAACTTTTCCTTACGACAGCTTTTAGCATTTCTCAAATCATACAACAATTGTAGATATTAGAAGAATAGACGGTATCTAATACATAACCTTTTCTAGCATAAAATGATGATGAAATGTCAATATTTTAGTAAATATTTATTTAAGGGGTTTATATTGTCTATTTCGAGGTATTTTGACAATAACGATTACAGCGTCCAACAATGTTGCGATGAAAAATTTTCATTTGCATTTATTATCATCTTATAGATTTTAGATATATCAAAATAATTCTTTTAGTAAAAAGCATAATACTACTTGTACTATTCCTATGTACTTGCTCCCACTTAATATCAGTAGATATTGAGGTCATGATATATTTGTGAATTGACTCTCAAATCATCTTTATCCTTTTTCTGATAATTTAAACCTTTTTAGAAGAAGTATTATCAGAAACACCTCTTATCATTTATTGATCTATGATATTTTCAAATTATTCTAATTTTTAGATTCTAAGTTAGTCATAATTATTATTCCAATGCCATTCAGTTCGTGTATATCTAATGTGTATCTCTAACAGATTGCTCATATTCTACTTATCTCTATAAGATAAGACAAGAGATGTTTAGCAAATTCATTTTTAATCGTTAATATTAACGTTTTTAGATCATGGATATAGCTAGTATATGTTTTCGATCTAAAGAAGCCCTCCCATGGATTTATATATTTCTCATATGTTAAGATTTTGAACACTGTTTTCGCCCTCGATTTTTAACTATTTTCTCTAGGTATCATATCCAAACATTATCATGCTTTAATTCTAAATACTATCATCTTCAAGATTACCATAATTTGTTCATCATCATGTTTAAACATCAAACATCACCATGTTCAAATTTTAAACATCATCAAGTTGTTCAAATATACAACATTACCATGTTAGACATATTTAACAATAAGAATTATCATATACTCAATTCAGCATGCTCTGATACTATTTGTTGAGTTAAGTGTGTGATATACGAGTGTACATGTAATTTTAAAATTTTACCACACACAGCAGAAGCATGTTAACAAAATACACCAAATTTAACAAATTAAATACATATATGCTCATGTATAATTATTATACAAAATTTATATATAATGAACAATTATGCTAAAATAACATGTAAAAAATACTTACCTAATGAAGGTAACTTTATAAAATCTTCAAGTCCTCCAACAATCCAAGTGAAAAGCTCATCTTGAAGTGTATTCTTGAACAATTCTAGTTCATAACGATTTAGTAGGATTATGGAGCTAGAATGGTAGCTTTGAATTAGAATTTTCAGCAACATATATTCAAACTCTTTGAATACAAATATTTGTTTCTAAGAAAAATAAAATGTTCATGCAACTCTTACATAAAACTTGGAAACAATTTTCATAGAAAAATGATTTTGAACAACTCAAATTCAATTTTTCTTTACCCATTTTTCTTTGATGCAAGTTTTTGCCATTCAAGAGAGAAAAAGGAAAATGAAGATATGTTGATTCTTTCAACACTTGTGAGAAAAACAATTCTCTGTCTCACATCCAATTCCTTGACCGAATGTGTTATAACAAAAAATGAATGAATTCATTTATTTTACTTTTTCAACATTATCATCATAATACACTTACCATTGTCATCTATAATGTAAACAATTAATAACCCATTAACAAAGTGCTCCATTATAATTAATAGTTGGTACATTTTTTTAATAAATTAACAATTTATTTTATTTAATTACCAACAAATATTTAAATACCTAACATTTGAATTATTTAAATACTTTGAATGGCCAACATATGGTCCACTGCCATAAAAGCACTTACTATAATATTGTTTAATAATATTTAATATAAATTTTTAAAATAATTTTGAATAATTACTTTTACCTTACTTGTTTTTACTACCAAGGTTAAATGATAAATTTAAGGTAAAAATAATCAATGGACCAAATTATGCCACTTGTCAACATCCTATTGATTAACAATTCTTATTAACTAATTAAATGGTGTACTTAATAATTAAATCTTGATAAATGCACATTCGAGGGATCCCAAAATAATTATTCAATTTTGCTATAATTCATTGGATTGAATTATTCAATCCAGTTCGCTATCTTAGCGAGCAACGACTACACTTCATATTGTGAGACTTTTTAGGTCTACACCCAATTTATCATATAGAGCTCTTCCATATGTCCGTGAATGATACCCCACACACACGTTATGGATATTATAAAATGACACGTTAGACCATGCAAGTTGAGATTATAACATATTCGTATAATTCATTCGTCATTTATATCCTGGAAGAGTAAAGATATAAATCATCACCGTTAAATCTCTATTTGCTCAACCATGAACTTATCTCCATATTTATATTTTCATAAACAATATTCACAAACACTTTTGTGATATTATTTATCCATTCAGAATATATTTTCCAAGGTTTATGCTTGTGGCCACAAGACTTTCTGAAATACAATCTCGGAGCATCAGGATATACAACTCACTCATATGAGCTGACATATCCTATATCTACGCACACCGAACTCCATTAGCATCGAACCATACCCAACGACACCTAGCAGTCAGACCATGAAAGGTTTTTGACATGTGTGGAACCAAAGCATGGTGGACTACTCACAATCCCACCATGGCGCTCAGGTCAAAAGACCAAAAATACTACTCAACTCAGAAGACCTTCTATTGACAGCTTTATGAGATGTCTATTGAAGGTCATCGTGAGTCTATTCAGGTATCCAATCCTTATTGTATACCTGTATCTCTATACAAGCTTCCACTAAGCTCATCATTTGCTAAGACTAACCATCTGGACCATCAAGATATAAACATATACTAATCTATATTAATATGTTCTATCGATAGACCCACATCGATGAAATTAGATCAGAAATATAGTGTTTGAGAACATACTTGTATAATGACATTTTCTAGCATCATCTACAACTCTTTATAGCTACGTCATTACTAATATATTCTCAAGTCTTTGTCTCATTTCAGACAAGGCTCTAACTCCTTAAATTTCGGTAACTCTTACCACCAGCTAACTCTTAGTACTTATCACCATTAACGTTGCTAATTCTTAGCACTGATCTAAACTCCTTTAGACCAAATTGAACTCTTTCAGATCATACAATGTCTGAAACGTAACAAGCAACTTACCATTTAATAATTAATAATATTAACGATTTAATTAGAAATGATAATTGAATAAATACTATAAATAAATATTTATACATAATGGGATGGCACGTAAGCACAAATTTCAACACTAATTTCCTAAGCAACAAACATACTGAAATTGAAGTCTTGTTACACTAACAAGTCCAGAAAATCATACCTTTAAAGCCTTTGGACATTTCTTTACTTGGAGCTCACATTGAAGTCAACTCTTGAATAATTCTAAATTTCAACAAAGTGGTGAGATTTAAACTCTAGAATGACAATATTGTTTGATCAATTTCCAGTAGGATTCAACTTAGAAATCCTCTCAAAATAGGGTGGTTTGTTAATTTAGAAAATGTGGACCATAATGAAATAACTTCAAAACTTGTTATTTATAGATAACAAATATGGAGGGGCTGAATGAAATATTTGCAAACATTTAGCTACCTCACTCTTTGCATGGGTTACACTTGTCATACATGCATCCTATGCATGTTGCCAAGTGTCAATCATGCAAAGCCCCAATGTACCATTTTTCAAACAAGTGGCCATGTGTCAAGATTTTCTTTGACATGCAACAGAGACTTCTTTGCAACATTTGTAAAGTATGTTTTCTATTTTCCAAAGAGGTTCTAAAACTTGTCTTACTTTCTGAAATCATCCTGAATCGAACTGTTCAATTCGTCTCGCTACCCCAATGCTCAATGAATATACTTCATATTGTGAGACTCTCTAAGTTCATCTTTATTTGTCTTATGGAACATATTTGCAAGTCCGCGAACAATGTCCCATACACACGTTACAGATATTACAGAATGGAACATTGAACCATACAAGTTGAGGTTAACCATATCTGTATAATCCTTCTATCACTTATATCCTTAAAGAGCAGAGACACAAATCATCACCATCAAATCTCTATGTGCTCAACTTTAAACTTATCTCTAGATTTGTATTTCCGTAAAATAATATTTGTAAACACCTTTGTGATATTGTTTAACCTTACAGAAAACTCTTTTCTTGAGTTACATGCATTTGGCTAAAAGACTTCCTAAAATACATTTCTCATAGTATCAGGATATACAACTCACTCATGTGAGCTGACAGATCCCATATTTATGCATACCAGACTCCATTAGCATCAGACCATACCCACCAACACCCAACGGTCAGACCATGAAAGGTTTTTGACATGTGTGGAACCAAAGTATGGTAGATCACTCACAAGCCCACTGTGGCGCTTAGGTCAAAGGATCACGAATACTACTCAACTTAAGAAGTCTCTCAATTGACGACTTTATGGAATGTCTATTAGAGGTCTACGTGAGTCTGTTCAATATCCAGTCCTTACTCAATACCTGTATACTCATATAAATTTTCGCTAGGCCCATGGTTTACTAAGACTAACCATTTGGACAATCCAAATATAGACATACACTGATCCAAAAGGAATATCGATTGACTCATGTCGGTAACCATGAATCAGGAATGATATTTTTGAGAACATACTACATATTGGCATTTCTTAGCACCATTTGCAACTCTTTGCAACTATGTCATTACTAATATATTCTTGGGTCTTTGTCCCATTTTAGACAATGTTCTTATTTTTAGAATTACTAACTTTTAGCGCTGACCTAAACTCTTTTGGATCAAATATAAACTCCTTTAGATCTATAATGTTTGTAAATGTTACAAGCTTCTTACCATATAATTATAAATTAACGATTATTATCAAAATGATCACTGTTAATTAGAATGGCACGTAAGCACCATTTTCAACATATATATCCCTTCAACATAAATCCATGTTGAGACCTCACAGCATTCTGCCAAGCATATAGCTTTAACTGTGCTTCTGACTCATAGACCTTTAGATTATTCGTATTCCTTCTTCAAGAAGCCATTCTGCTACTCCAAGTCCTATTTATAGACTCATTGCAGCATATCCACCCTTCTTGGCCATTCTCTCCAATTGCTCTTTCATCTCTAGTCTCAGCCTTACAGTCATACCATTGCACCCTAGGCTCTTGATTTTTTTTCTCCACTCTTCTGTCTCCATATTTGTGAGTCCCCATGGTTGAATAACCTATGCTCTATCATTGACCTCAACCATAGCTCTATAAAGAACTTAACCTAACTCTGAATCCTAACCTGGCTTTGATACTAGTTTATTAACGTATCAACTTTATCTACTAACCCTATTCAGAATTAGCTTTAGCATTGACATTATTTTTTTACAATTCTTATATGTTTTAATATCTTTTGGCCCACTATTTAGCACTCTAGAAGACTATGCACTCTGTGGAAGCTTTCTCTCAAAAGAATAAATAAAGATCAACCAAAAAATAGAGAAAATAATCACACACACAAGGTACAAAAATATATGTGATTCGACAAAATCGCTTACGTCCTTGGTCAATCATAGACTCTGTTTCTTTTATTCTAGTTCTTTAATTCCCAAAAAAAAACCCTTACAAGAGAAACGTAAGGAATACAATAATAGAAAAACTTTTAAATGACCTAACCAGTACTTTCTTCTGTTTATGCGTCCATCACTCAAGCACTTTATGGTACTCTTTTGCGTTTGTGCACAACGTCTTAAAGCTATCCCAGTCCTATATTCTTTCTCTTATTGATGGATTCTAAATTATAATGGTTTATATAATATTTACAAAGTTTTTAAAAAATTTAGAATCAAAATAGGACTTTTCCAAACAGGCAGTGCCGTGTGAATAGTAACTATATAAATAGTACTTTTCTTCCGACTTCCCATTTCGCACCTCTTTTATTCTTTTATTACATTTTGATCATGTGTCTAACTCTCTCTTAATTTCCAACTCAAAATCAAATTATCTTTAATTTTGAATCACTAAAATTCGAACACTTTCTCAATAGCCTCCCTCACATTTCCCCTCCTTTACCAACACTCTAAACTTCTCTTCTTCTCTTAATTGCACCACAAAATCAACCCCAATTTGGACACCAATTCTCATTACTTGCACCACAAGTTTCTCGTTGAAAAATTGGTCAGCAAACAAAAGGCCATGTAACCATTGGCACCCCAGCACATATCCCTTCTAGTGTTGAGTTTCATCCACAATGTGTTAAGAGAGCACCTATTGCAGGATAAATAAGACAGGATCAGTACTTGCAGCGCCCATCCTTGTATCAATAAGCCTCTCCCTTTTACTCTCTCTCCTCAAACTCATTTTCTGCTAACCTTTTCTCCATTTCTTCTCTAACCTCCTCTCATAACCCAAATAAATGGTCTCTTTGTAGCTTCTAAACCTAACCCAAGCTTTATTGATTGTGCAGGCGTAAGGCGATTAAGACTTCCAAGACAAGCATAAATTACAGAGCATGGTGCCCATGAATCAAGCCATTTTAAGCATTGATTCACATCAATTAAGGTTTTGTTACCTCTTTGAGTTTTTATCTAAGTTTTCCTTGTTACATAATGCCGCTGGTCCAATGCACCACCTGTGGCATTGTTATATGCTTTGGCATATTCTGGTTCTAATTCTTCAAAACTATTAACTAGCACTCCGTATGCTCCAACTTCAGATGCTTTCATCTTTTCTCCAATATGTTTTAAATCCACATTAAGACCTGGATTGAAGGCAACGGGTAGCCGGCTTTTTATGAATTCAACTTGATCAGGCAATCCCGGAACCACAAAATGTTCGGAGTCGGGGACATTCTCATGGATTTTTTTATTTCTCTAAATGTGCAAGCACAAGAGAGAAAAACAATTCTTCCCATCAGACAATATTCTTGGAATATGAAACTTGGCAGCGATATCAGCTGTCCATGGAAGATTTCTATCGCTAATAATACAACTTGGATGAGGATTTAGCTCATTGAACAATAGTTCAAATGGTTCCTGTAGCATGCTCGCTGCAATATAGAAATTTTGTATCAAGTCTCTCGAAGGAAGTGTGTCTTAACTTTCACACCCCTTCAGGCAACCCAGCCTTGGCGCACGGGAACTTGAGTTGTAAGACATTGATAGGTAGCCTGGATTTACTCGAGGAATCAGTTACGTTACTGAATCGAGCTGCATTCAGACTGGTAAATATGGAGACTAAGATGTTACGTTGTGTTAGTAATTTGGCTATGTCTATGATAGGGATAAGATGGCCCTGTGTCATGAAGGGTATCAAAACAAAGTGAAGTTGGTGAGATTGTGATGCCATTGTTATGAGGATGCTTGAAAGAGTTTGATGATAATGAAACAGAACAATTTTAATTCTCACTTATTGAGCAATTTGCTCTGGGACTTTTCCTTGGTTGGATGGCTTATTCCCTTGTTCCAAAGTTTGTTAATTGTGCTTGTGATGTAAGCGCTTACATGTACAAGAGGACCTCTGAATAACCCAGGTTGAATTGTCTGTGAAGTAGACACTAGACGATTTCTTTTACATTCAACTCGAAATCAAAAATGCTTCTTGAATTTTACTTATTAGATTGATGTCCTGCTCAGAAAAGAATCTGTGTTTGGTAAAGCTTTTAATGCGTCCTGGCTTCACATTTACATGATGGCAACTGATCTTGCTTGCCAAGCAAAAGAAAAGTTTCACCTTTAATGAGCCTGATGAAATCTTAAAGAAAGCTTGTGATGGCCATTGAAACAGAATGACTCTGACACATTATTACAAATGAAGACAAACTATATCTAGTTTTTACTCAAAATAAAAACAGACTTGTGGTTGGTGGTTAGTAAAAAGAAATAAAACAAACAAAACAAAGATCTTGATCACACTTTGTTAGGGAGAATAGAGGAAGCTGAGAATAGAAAGACTGAACGTTCAGATTTGTACACAAGAAAGTTCATCAATCAACATCAACCATGTACTCATATGACAAAATACTAACAATATATCGGAGCCTCCAATTGAATAAAATTTAATAAAGGATTGTGCGATTACTTTGCCACTATAGACACTAACAACTTTAATAGGTATGAAAGTTTAGGAAGAAAATGTAATAAGCATGTAATCAACTTACAATAAAACTATAAACAGACATGGAACTTGAAACTTTGAAAGCCTATAAACACAAGGGCCAAGAATAATGTCTTCAACCTCCAACTGAGACTTCATGGGGCATAATCTCAGTGTTCGGCAAATTCATAATCGGTCCATCACTGTCTGCAGGATTCTTTTCAGATGGCAGGTCTATTGCATCCTTGCATTCAGAAAGTGCTGAAGGTTGGTTCTGGTTTTCTTCAGGTTTTCCATTACATGCTTCCGGGTTTTGGCTACCTGTTCCTGTGGTCTTTGGTTTTGACTTAACAGGCTTTCCTTCTGCTTTTAAACGCACGCTTTCCTGAGATTGAAGTTTTGGTTGAGGCTTTCTGATGGGAGTCTTGTGAGTAGCAGATTCTTTATTGCCATTTGTTTGGGGTCCCTTGGTTGAAATGCTTGGTGCTTGGTTTAGACATGGACTATCAACTGATCCTCCATTCTCCAAAGGGCTGTCCTTCACAGCAACAGAGCTCTTGTGCCTTCCTAGCTTTGGGGATATGGCACGTGTGGTGGGTATCTGTAATATTCATTGGGCAGAAAAATTATTATATGTTAATAAGCTGGAGGAAAATACAAATAAAATATAAGGAAAACGAAAATGTGCCGGATATGTCATATGCTCACTAAAGTAGAGCCAATGTTAGTTCCTTTTTCTGTACGGCACCATAAACTGGCTTTCCTTCTTAAATGTAAGGACTAATGACAACTGTAGGCCTATGTACCAAGCAATCTGAAACTTGGATGCTATCAAAAAGATAACTTTATCATATATCTTAGCTTTGTGTTTACAATTGGTATAATTTCAATTGTTCATCCTTGAGTCAAACCCAAATTCTCCAGCAGAAAGAAAACATGGGATATGGCTAACAACTTTATCTGAAAAGTTTAAAAGGATTTCTAGTTCTCAAATAATACATTTTACGGGTGCTTCGAACTCCTGTGTTGTGGGAATCTCGTAATTTGGATTTCTAGCTTAATGTTAAAAGTTGCTGGAACCAAAGATGTATACAGAATATCTGATGTACCTTCTTTAATTCAACTTTTGGAGGAGGGTCCTTGTAAAAGCTTGGCATTGGTGCAGCTTTAAATGTCAAGCTCTTCCTCAGTTGTTTGATCTCTGCCTCTTGGTTCTCCTGCAAATTATGAAGCAGTTTTAAGACCAATCAGATTTAGAACATCAACAGTAGACTGTGACAAAATGAATGTTCTTTTAAGCTTAATTTGAAGTTAGTCACAACACCTTTGATTTTGCATGCAAGTTACTTTTCTCCATTTCCTTGGCATGGATCTTCTCCTCTAGCTTTGAAAAGAACTGTTGATGGAGACATAGTACAGTTAGTTTTGCATTCAGCATAAAGCTATCAACAAAATGGTAAGGAAACTGAGTACACATAGACAACCTCCTTCCGTCTTTCAGCACGTTCTTCCAACCTGAAGTTGAATCCAGACCCACTGCCTCTCTGTGCACGAGGGGTGGCACTTCTGTTTACAATACAGAAACCACAAATATATCAATACTGAATTCTAGGAAACAAGAAAAGCAAGACAAAGTTATGGGTGTAAGATGAGAACAGTACGAAGTTGTGGAATGGGTCTCATCATCCTCTTTATTTGGCAATGCAGTTGATACAGATTTTGAATTTTCATCAGTAGGCCTGCAGTTACATAAGATAGAATGCAGTCAATTCCAAGATTTTGAAAGATTTCTCTCCTTTGTACTTTATTTCCTACACATTAAGACATTGTTATGCATAACTTCAGATGCAATGCAAAAAGATTGCATATCTATCTGGTAGATGGAATAATGTGACTTACTGAGAAACTTCAGATGGAGGGCTGTTAACAGTTTCATTCACAGAACTGGATTTCACAGGCTGACAAGAAAAGATAAAGATATCAACAGAGGTTTTCCAAATGTTACAGAAGAAAAGCTGAAGGGAAGAAATGATGACGCGGAAGCTTACTGCAGTTTTGCGAGTGCTAGAAACAGATGCCAAAGTAGTTCGCCTGGCAGAAACTCCACCATTTGCATTTGCTTCCTTTGATTCCACCCCTGTGGATGCACGCCTATTAGGATGATTTATGCGGGAAACTGAATTGACTGTTCCATTAGAAGAAGGGCCCTGAGCTTTTGCACCATTTACTCTGGCCAGTTTGGCATCACTCTTAATTGGGTGTGCATCTATGCTCTTCTTCAAACCATCAGCATGAGCTCCTCTTGCTGGAAAGGAAAGACTCTGAGAAAGCATAGGCCTCTGATTATGAGTTAATGGAGCCGGGCCTTTCAGATTAGCTTTATCCTTGACCATCTTTCTACTTTTTGAATTACCAGCACAAGGGGTAGTGGATTCCTGAACACAAAAATTCATGAGCACTTATGCACATGTATAAGATTGTGAAAGACACACTTTATTCAGTTATGTGACAATTATCTCAATATAACAGGTCAAGTGAAGGAACTGAGTGAACGTCGCCATAGTACCTTTATGGGTTTTGAGTTTTTGCTTTCTGAAACTCTCCCTGCAGCTTCATTTGCCTTGCCAGAAGATTTAAGACCTTCAGCTTTTGAAGCATGCTCGGAAGTCTCATTCTCATTTGAAGCCTCTTCAACATTTTCAGCATTCTGTTTTTCTTTATCTATCTCAGGAGAAGATACTTCCTCGTGAGATTTTACAGTGAAAATACTCTCATCCTCCACTGTAACACTATTCTCAGACTCCATTATGTGGCAAAGAAGGACCGAGTCCTGAAAATTACAATTGTAATGTCACACTAAAGTCTTTCATCAAAGGTCCTAACTTCTCTTATACTCTGGCCAACATGATACTCTTATTTTGTGATGCTGTGCCATTGTACATTTGATTGTTCCTTTCTCAAAAATACAAAATGAACGGGCCAATGGATTATTTTTATAAAAGAGGGTTCATACACAGAAATAAGAACTTTGAAGTTAATCTCACAATACAATAGGATTATTTTTGTTCATAAAAAGATTTGATCAAATGTGCTAACAAGGATCTCAAGATTCAACTTTAGTTTCTCTTCTATGCTCCCACGTTGCAACAAGCCGAATGATAAACTGCAATAGAAATATGCATACTGAAACATAACAGCACTAAAGAGGAGGGAAAAGAAGTACCATCAAATATCCATACAATTGACAAATCAAGCAAATATTTATGTTGCTTGATCAATACCAAGAGAAAATAACAAATGCATAGGTTAAAAAATTAGAACAGTACAAAATAGGGCTTGGAGATGTGGATTCAAGTAGTTGATAATTGATAGAAACCATGTATCCAATTTGAAAGGATCCTTTACTTAGATTTCTACATTCAAATTCATCTATTTCTTACATTCCCCCAACTAAATCAAAACATAAGCTACATATATCTCCACAAACTTAAGCCTATCATTTAATTTTATTTATTTTTAGTTTCCTAAAACGATAAAGCTCCCGATGAACATCAATCAAAGAACAGTGAAGGGTTTTGATTTCAGACCTATCAAGATTCTAACAATGTCTTATTCTTCCTCATTTTCTCAAGAATCAAACACCACTCCCCAAGATCCAATAAAATCCAGCATCCAGTACACCAATTCACAAATTCAACTTATCAAAAGCATAAAGATGAGTTCAAAAACTTCAAAGCCGTGAGTAAAACACACTTCAAATTTAAATAATGCAAAGCTTATATTACAAATCATACCTAGAAACCCAAGTGTAAAGCTGTGAACTTTAGCTAAAATTACGAGGTAAAAGCTTCAAGGCTTGAGATGAAGCAAAAATGGGGAAATGAATCAGATGAGACTTGATATGAAGATTACCGAAATGGGTATGCTGAAAAATGGGTTAAAAGTGATTGAGCTTCAGAGTTAGTAACACTCACTCACTCTCTCTCCCTCTCTCTCTCTCTGGCTATCGCTTCTCTGGTTCGAGAAATGCTGTAAAAGAGATGATGCTGTCACAGAACGAGCGAGCTGCTTAACACAGAATTTCAATGAAGTGGATATAGATAGATTGATTCCAGTTCCTTAAATGACTAAAATACCCCTATCATGATTGGCAGTTACTCGCTTTTTCTTTTTTTCCTTTTTTTGAAGAAAAATTTAAATTCTGAATGTTTGTAGAGGGAATGAAAATTTTCCAATATTTTATATATAGTTCAATGTTACATTTTTTTTAATTTTTAAAGAACATTTGATTACTTGATTTTAAGTTGAATTATAAATTTTAAATAATTTTTTAATCAATCGTCCAATTACTTTTATACTTTCGTCTTATGATCACACTAATTACTTTTATAATGATAAAATCTTATCTAGTAATTTAGATTTTAGGATTAGGAGAATTTTATCATAAATTTTGTTTATTATTCAAATTTATCTGTGTTATTTTGAATTATTGAATTTTATCTTTTTTTGTTAGACAATTGTTGTTAAATTTAACAAAAAAAATTATTTTATTATAATTTATCGAAAAGATCATTTTTTAGTACAATGACAATTTTATCATTATTATAATTTATATGTCAATCACTTCATTTTATTATACAATGACAATTTTATCATCATTATAATTCATATGTCAATCACTGACCCTACACCTGTCATGTTTATATTTTAATAAATAATTAGTTATTAATTTAAAAAAAACACATGATACATATAAATATGATCAAATTTTAATTTTAATTTTTTTAAAATAAAGAGAAGCTTCCATTGGTGATGAGCCTAGTGACAGTCCATCGCGTAATTTTTGGTGAAAAAATCATTAAATTTTGTATTAGTGGACTCCATTTATCTTAATCTATAAAATAAAATTGTAATTTTTGACCAAAAAGAGACCAGAAAGCATCCAACCGTCAAATAACGTTCTTTCTAATAGTGGTGGCAATGCACATCATTGTCTACTATTTAACGACGAATGGCGATGGCTGCCACCCTTCACTATAGGACAATGATAGCCGTCAAACAATAGAGTAGTGATGTGCACCACCATTATTATTGGATAGATGAACAATCAATTTATCTAACAATAATAAGGGTGCACGTTATTTCCCTCACTGTTTTTAAAAGGTTGTCCTTTTTTTTATAAAAAAAATAATTTTACTATTATATAAATCATAAAAATAAAATTTAATTATATAAATTTTGATCTTTTTTATTTCTAATAATATTGATAGATACTTTTATTTATTTATTTATTAAATTAATAATTTTTAATTATTTGACATGTGCATATATATCTTTTTGTTGCGTTTTGATTTTGCGTTTCAATCATTAAATTTAACAACAATTGTTTAATAGAGTATGATAAAATTAAATAATTTAAAATAAAATTAATAAATATAAGTAATGAACCAGATTCGAAGCAATAAAATTATGCTCATCTCTCATATTAAATAATCTAAATTTATTTTACGATATTTTTTTTAATACTATTTTTAAAAGTTTTGTGAGTAGAAGAAGTTGAAATCTTAAGCGTGATAGATCAAATAAATTTTGATTATAGAATCAAATCAAGGAATGAATATAAAATAAAGTACTCTTACAAGTTATGATGTTATTCGTTATTAGTCACACTGTGGTTCCAATAGCAAGGGATGAGTATTAAATAAATTAGTTTTATATTCAATTGATAAACGATCACATTTCTCTATCAATCATTTTCCATAATCTTTTGTCAACTGTTACACCTCATTTCATTTCATTGTCTTTCTGGTGTATAATAATAAAATAATTTAAAAAATTAATATTTTTTTTTAAAATCTAAATAATTAGTTGGTAAGCTCTCAGAATCAACGTCAATGACAATCTTAAAGCCGTTAAATTCGCGTTGTTACAAGGGTATTTTAGTCAATCCGGTTAACTTCTAGCATAGTGATTGAACTGGAAGGGCAAAATGGTAAATCCGTAACAAGCTAATGATTGAGAACAACTAGTTGCACTGTTTGAGAACGTGGGTTCAAAGGGATTTTCACATAATCCGAATTTGCATTGTGACGTTTCGGGAAGGGGGTCACATACACACAGGTCACAGCTGAGTGTGTCTGTCTTCTCCCGTCCGTTACGATGACGTGGCACGACCGAGGAACATGATTGGTCTCACGTTACGCCAACCTGAGCCCTGGGACCCCACGACCACCACCCTCACCAACCGCGCGTGAGCTGTCAATAACGTGCGTACAAACAAGATAATGTACGCACACCGGGGGATCCGAAGGTGATCAAGGGGCCGTTTGAGACGATCTCAGCCGTCTGATTTAAGAGTCCAACATTGTCAACGTTTTTTGTTGACCGCGCTTGAATTGTATTTATGTTTGTTCGGGATTTTGTGGGTGATGATACGTTGTATTCAAGGGCAAGGCTGGATTTGAAGTGTCTTATTCAAGGTGGTTTCTTGGTTGGTTTTGCACTCGCTTTCATGGTCTGGACCGGCCCATGCTCATACGGCCCACCACGGCCACGGCTCATGGTCCTTTTCAGATTTGAGTGCTTTGGTTTTTTAATGTTTTTGGGACTTGGAGTGCTTCAGATGGGTTTTGGTGCTGATAAAAGTATAAACAAAATTTTATTCTGTTTATTTTTTTCATTTATCTTTTTTACTTTTACTTAAAACTTTTAATTCTACATATATTTTTTTTAATAAAATCTATTATCAAATTAAAAAAAAGCACTTGCATTAATAACGCAATTGTAAAAGATGCGCTTGGTGTGTATTTATTCTCTACTTAATGAATGTGCTGACTTCGAATTAGAAATAAGCAAATGGGATCGGGTTGGATTCAAAACGAGACTCATTCAATCTTGTGTCTAATTTAAGATAGAGAAATCTGTCTCAATACGTGTCCAAATTAGAATATGGGCAATTTTACCTTAAAATTATGTAGAAAAAACTAAAAATAACATCATTTTTTTTCTATTATAAGCTGTCAAGCTACAATGATTTGTTGATTTTATATCACAACAAATTATTTGTTGTTGCAATATTATGATGTTATATTGGCAATCTAACAAATATTATTGCAAAACTGTAGCAATAAACATAAAATTTTTAATATATTATGGTGTTATATCACAGCAACAAACAAGTAAGAATCGACAGTACAAGCACAACACCTCTCTCACTCTACCATTGTGGCGATGGCATGGTAGAGCTCGAGTTGCGACGGTGGTTGACGACTGATAAAGGTTAATTAGGTCAAATATTTCTATCTTTCAAATTTAATATTTGTTTGTTGAAATTAAGATTATCTGACTTTTTATATATTTTATTGTTATTTTGTAGGTTTGAAGTCAATGGAGTAGATAGGAATGAATATCTAATGAAAATAAGGCAAAAATATAGAAATTGTTACAGTGCCCTATAGTAGATTGCTACAGTGATGAGTTACAATAATTTTGCTACAGTGCCCAGCATTGCAGCGCTTAGAACAACGCTAAAAATTAGTATGTACAGCGCTCAGAATCTAGTGCTGCGGCACTGCATGAACAATACTCCTAAACAGTGACTTGTGAACAGTACCTCTGTGTATAGTAATTCTAATTTGACTTATATTTGATATTTTACCTTAAATAGAAGATATAAACTTATAAAATAAAATATCAAAAAGCCTAAAAAAAAATAACCAAGAGGAGAAAGAATTGAGAGAAAGAGCAATTTTTGGAGATTCAAGAAAACTGCAGAAAAATTAGTTTTATCTCTTCAACTCTTTATATTTCTAGTTTTTTATGATTTTCATGATGTTATTCTTTATAAGCT
The DNA here is from genome assembly GCA_946807835.1 of Ailanthus altissimus. Classification (NCBI taxonomy): domain Eukaryota; kingdom Viridiplantae; phylum Streptophyta; class Magnoliopsida; order Sapindales; family Simaroubaceae; genus Ailanthus; species Ailanthus altissimus. The sequence continues at coordinate 3,597,679 of OX327709.1, forward strand.
CTAGAACTCTTTATTTAACCATAATCTAAGTTTTTATTTTAGGGTTAGACTTTTGAACATAGTATATAATTAAATTTTGTTAATTCTTAGTTATTAATCTTAATACATATAATTATTTTCATTCTATCATGATTATTATGCTTTCATTATATATGATTAATATTTTGGATGATTAAGGTGAAAGTGTGCTAATTTTCTAAGGTGCAAGTATGTGGTGTGTTTATTACAATAAAATTTACGCTTCTCATACATAAATTAAAGTAGCAGAATTGGAAATCTAATTTTCTAGTACAACAAACACATTTAAAATTTAAATTTCATTGCTATAATGAAAATAAAGATCAAAAATCACCTATCAAGCACTTGAAAATTTATTGAATTGGAGTCCACTACGAAACGCACTTACCGGCAATTCTAGGATCTAACTAGGGTGGGTTTGGATTGCTAAAATAACAGCTCCAATTTTTAGCAATGGTGTTTAACTTTTAAACACTAAATGATTAACTCTTTAACCATTGCTTAAACTCTTTAACTTTAGAATTATTAGTTAAACTCTTTAACTAATTACATCAGTTTCTAAGCAATTAAATTTGTTCTTGTTAATTCAACTCTTGAATCAACAAAAAATAAACACTTAATTGCTTACTCATAGCTGGCTATGAGCTTAGATGAGGAAGAAGATTAACAATGTTAATGAAGAGCAACATTTGCTCAAAAATACTAATCTCTCTCTTCCTCTCTTAGTTGGTCGAACTATTCATCCATAAAGAAGATGAACAATTCTCCAACAATTGGAAGAATTGCTCTCTCCCCCACTCTTATAAAAATGGCCAAATCTCACACCCTTAAAAAAATGAATCAATTCATTTTTATATTAGTAAATTCATTTCCTTTCAAATAACGGCCAACAAAGAATGGCCTACCATATACAAGAGGCCACGCCTTAAGCAATTCACATGTTTATTTGTTTTATGAAAACAAAGGAGAAACATGTGAATTGCTTAAGGCGTGGCCTCTTATACACGGAGAAGGTAAACAATTCTCCAACAATTGAAAAAATTACTCTCTCCCTCGCACTTATAAAAATGGCCAAATCCCACACCTTTAAAAAAATGAACCAATTCATTTTTATATTAGTAAATTTATTTCCCTTCAAATAATGGCCAACAAAGAATGGCCCACCATATACAAGAGGCCTAAAATAATTCACATGTTTCTGCTTTGTTTTCATAAAATAAATAAACATGTGTTACTTTAAATATTATAGCATTTGTTGACTAAGCAAAACACTTTTGCTTTCATTCCTTTTGACGTTTGGCCGACCACTTATTGAGCAAAAATAAAATATTTTCATTTTTGTTGATTTGTTTATTTTCCTTTTTTAGTAGTAAAAAACACCATGCCCTCACCATGCATGCATATGTGTTTTTCTTTTATTTGTTTAATAACAAATACATGTGCCATTCATTAATATAATATTTGCTTAACTTAATAAAAATTAAATAAAATAAAGACAATTTTTATTTATTTAATATATATTGCTTATCCAACTAGTAAGGGTATTTTGGTAACTTTAAAGTCAAACAATAAATGACCTACAATGTATTATATGTCATCATCTCATTGGTCAACAACTATTGTTAACCAATTAATGCACTTAACTCTTAAGTATTGACACGTGCACATCCTGAGGGAACCAGAAATAAATATCCCAGTTTGTTAGAATTTAATGGATTGAATTATGCAATCTAGTATGTTGTCCTAGTGTACAACGAGTATACTTCATATTGTAGGACTCTCTAAGTCCACGTCCAATTTGTCAAATGGAACTGTTCCATGAGTCCGTGATCAATCCCCCATGCATATGTCACATATATTATAAATCAACGTGTTAAACCATACAAGTTGAGGTCATAATATATTCGTATAATCCTTCCGTCACCTATATCCTAGATGAATAGAGATATATATTACCACCGTCAAATCTCCACGTGCTTATCTGTGAACTTATCTCCAGATTTGTATTTCGATAAATAATATACGCAAACATTTTTGCAATATTATTTAACCCTACGAAAACTTTTTTCTCGGATTTATGCTTGTGACCACAAGACTTTCTCAAATACAATCTTGGAGCATCAGGATATACAATTCACCCATGTGAGCTGATGAATCCCATAACTATGCACACCAGACTCTATAAGCATCAGACCATACCTAACGACACGTAGCGGTTAGACCATAAAAAGTCTCAGACATACGTGGAACCAAAGTATAGTGTATTACTCACAAGTCCACCATAGCACTCAGGTCAAAAGACCACAAATACTACTCAACTCAAGAAGACTTACTATTGACAGCTTCATAGGATGTCTATTGAAGGTGTTCGTGAGTCTATTCGGTACTCCGTCCTTACTGAATAACCGTATGCATATATGAGCTTTTAGTAAACTCATAGTCAGCTAATAACAACCATCTGCACTATACAGATATAGCTTACACTGATCTATATATAAAAATGGATTCATCGATAGACCCGCATCGACGAAAATAGATCAAGAATATAGTGTTTGAGAACTTACTTGCATAATAACATTTTCTAACATCTATTATAACTATTTACAACTATGTCATTACTAGTGTACTCTCAGGTCTTTGTCACACTCCAGGCGATGCTCTAACTCCTTAGATATGAATAACTCTTATAACTTGCTAACTCTTAGTATTTATAACTCTCTAAAATCCTTTAAACCAGATATGAACTCTTTCAGATCATACAATGTCTGTAGCGTTACAAGTATAGTACAATATATTATAGAATTAATGATTTAATATGAAATATTTATTATATAAATATTAAACAATTAATATTCATACAATATTGGAATAACACATAAGCACCAGTTCCAACATAAGGAACCATGATAAATTTAACAAAGGGATTCATGTGTTTAACCTATGATAACTTGATGCATGATCATAGAGTAACAACTATGAGTTCCATCTAAGATAGACATATATCTAGGTGGCATGTATGGTATTATTTAAACTTGATCTTAATGAATTATATTCTAATTTGATTACGGTAGACATATAAGTGATTGTTAGAATGCGTAATATAATTACTCTACCATCGAAAGAGGTTTATGATGAGATTAATATCTAAACCAATCAATTCGTATTAAGTGATTAACTAAGATATTAATGAGTCAAATGAAATATTAGGAGATGAGTTTATACCTTAAATTATTATCTTTTGGTGAATTTATCTCTTATTTATTGTTGTTTAAGTTGATTTAATTGATAGAATTAAGTTAGTTAAATAAATTTCAAATTTTAATTTTCTAAATAAAAGTTAAGTAATTATAATTTTAATACTTGATTAAATAATTAGTTCGCATAATTTCTATGAGATTAATACTTTAACTTAAAATTCTATATTACTTGATATGATAATGTACGTTTGCACTTAACTAATATAGCATACAATTAACGACAAAACTGGCTGGATAGGCAAAAGAGACGACAAGTGAGATGTGAGTGAGTCGACAGCACAAGGCAGCAACGGCTAATCGACGGTGCAGGCAACAACGGCGGTGGCAAACTGGCATTCTTTCACAATTTTACTCTTTATAATTTGTATGTGATTGTGATGTGACGCTGTGACCAAAAAATTGAATACTTTTACTTTGTTAACAAATTATTTTTTTAACCTTAAAACACTTAAAACAACGTCATTTAGTCTAAATGTTGAAGTGTACATTTTGAAAACAACGATCTGATACATTTGGTTTCAAATATTTTAATTATCATTATATTTTATAAATAAAGTCAACTATGTTCATTTACTCTAATTTTGGCTAATAAAGATTAGAGTAATACTTTGTGTCTAAAAAGATAATTGCCTAAACTTTGGGTCAATTTTTTTTTTTTTTCCTTTTTATTTTTGTGTGGCTCTTTACATTATTGTTTGTTGAATTATTTTTTAAATTTTTTGGTATAAATTCAGTTTTTTCATTACATAAATTTAAAAAATAAAATAAAATTTGCATAAATTTTATAAAAAGAGGGAAAAAGAACAATTAGATAATTTATAAAGGGTTAAATTTTTATTTGTTTTTTTAAAGGGAATTTAGAAAATATAAGTTAGAATTCTTTTTAAAAAAATATGTAAAGAAAAGAAAGTAATAACTTTTTTTTATACTTTTTTATCGTGAGAAAAAAAGGTGGGTATTTGTTTTTAAAGGATTCGAAGTAGGGGTGGGTATTTGTCCTAGACTTGGCTTGAAAAAATCGAGTCAAGATGAGATAGTTCATAATGCAGGACGAAATTGGGTCTGCAATTAGTAATTTTGAATATACCAATCAGATTGGGATGGAACCCAATTTGATTCGAATCAAATTGTTATTTTAAAAAATTAAAATAACATAACGTCATTTTGATTCTTTTAAATGATGCTATAAAAACATTCCTCTTCTAGTGCCCTCATTTTTGTTTCATAAATAAAAATAATATTAAACTTATCTAGTTAAGAATTTTCTTTAAAGCTCAAAATATTTGGAGATTCTCTAAATTTTGACATTTTAGCTTAAGATTTTCATGGCTATGAACGAGGATGGTAGCCGGCCACCGTCGATCATCATTCATCACCGTTAATCAAAAGTTTTTGTTGTTTGGATCAAGATAGGTGTTTCTGATTTTTGGGTTTAATTTAAAAGGATCAAGGTGATGTCTTTAGAATAAATGGTTTTAAGGTTTCAATAGGCTGTAATAACCCCCGAACCTTATCTTTTCATTTCCTTTCCTTCACTTTGTGATCTTTTGGGCTCTTATTTCACGTTATGGGCTTTTGGAACTTCCTGGGCCTTGTCCTCTTTTAAACCTTGTCTCCTTTGTAGCTGGCCCTCCTTTTTGCCCACTTACCTCTAAATTTCAGAACCCACCTTAAAGACCTCAATTATTCTATCTTTGCACTCAAATCTCAGAATGAAATCCAAGTTCCTAAAGGATTTGAAACACCCATCTACTCTCACATAAATCTCAAGCCTAGTGTTACGGGCCGGGCGCTTGCCATTGACCCAAAAGACTAGCCTGTTAGGTAATGCTGCATACCCACCCATATATATCTAAAATTCACCCAATTTCTATTTGATGTGGGACGTGACACTAGACTTATGGAGAGAAAAGTAAAATTACTATTAATGATAGAGTTGGTTTGGATGAAAGTGTGCATCACCATTGTATCTTCTTAACTTCCTAAAAGGCTTAAATGGTCTTTTTATAATATTCGGTTAAGTTCATAAACAACACTTAACATTAGTGGAGGTCATTGAAATTTTTGTATCTCTGCTATATAAGTGATATTTGGCCAGATCTTAGGGAGCAAACTAAAAATTCCCATATATATTTGAATGAATATATTGTTTATATAAATGACAAAAATGACACAAATTTTATTCCATGTTATATATTGTTAAAAAAAATTCCTTAAAACACTTTTGTTGAAGGCTATTTTTTTTTTCTATATTTTTTATTAAAAATATAATGTTCTTGAAAAAACTTGATAAAAAAAGTCATATTTGTAATAAAGATTTGTTGAAGAAATTTATCTATAACAAAAAATTTAAGTTGTTGTAGTGTTGGATGGATTTGAATTAAGTGTTTTTAAAAATGGATCAATATGTGAAAATATGGTACATGAAAATTATTTATTAACGAATTTATTTGGTAATTGTGTAAAAGATATATATTTAAAAAAATATCCAATAGAAAATCAGGAAAAAAAGAAAAAAAAAATACAAAGTTTTTATAAAGCTAATTTTCTATTTTAAATCGAGAATGTAATTAATTGTGTAACAAAAAAAAATAGTAATTAAAAAGTTTCTAAAAGAATTAATTAAGAAATAGAAAATAAAAGAAAGAAAAGGAATGAAAAAGAAATTGTGCTATTACAATTTGCAGTGACATGCATCATTTAACACAATTACATGTGTTTATTTCACATTACTCCCTACTTAAAGTTAATCGAATTCTGTGAAATAAGGGTATAAATGACGATTTTGAAAGGTTATGGGTCCCAGTCAGGTTAGGCTAAAACCTAAGGGGTAATAGGCCAAAACCTAAGTGGTAACCGTAAAAAATATACCAATAACTAACTGATAATGGTAATACAAGACAAAGATATTTAAATTTGTATTTGTATCTGTTTAAAAAATAAAATATTAAAAAAAAATTAAATTTAATTTAAAATTTTATTATTAAATTCTCTTTATTAAATTTGTATTTATTATTAAATTCATAACGAATTATTTATAAATTTTAAATAAATTTTAAAATAATATCCAATTTGAACCCAGAGACATCTTTGTTCTCATAATGTATTATGTGATGGATCACATATGTGAGGACTTTTTTTGAGATTGTATTTCATGTAATTTTAAATAAATAAGTCACATATTTTTACTATTTAACCAGTAATATAAATCTTTAATTTAAGAATAAGAAGTAAACCAGGGTCACCACTCTTTCCAACAATATTTTTTTCATTGCCAAATAATGAAACCAAGTACGTCTTTGTATAATTTAGGAGATTTTAATTCAACACATATCATCAATGCCAAACAATCAATGCACTCATATTGTGCCTTATAAACTTAGAAGAAAAATAATTATAAACCAAAAACTTAAAAACATTGTTGAGAAGGGTGGTGATTCGTGTTTGAAATTTGGAATATATAAGTCAGAAGTAATTTATGATTATCTTTATGACTTATGTTGTATTATAATATTATAATATATAATTAAAATTTACAGTTTTGTATCTGCACATACAATAAAATTTATTATTTGAAAATTTTTTGTTTATAAAAAATAAAAAGTAATATCTACGAATACTCGTAATAGACATTTGATGAATTTTTTTATTATTAAACTTATATCCATCTCAACTCTATTACAACATGAAATGCCACGGCATTAGCATCATCATAAGCCCTTTTGAAATTGCATTAGCTTTCATTCTTCACGTACTTATTGATGAATTTATTCTTAACAATAAATTTTGTAAAGCGTACACTTTTTTATATCCAACTTTAAATAATTTATATGTTAAGTGACTTAAAAAATATTACACAAAGAAAGAGATGAGAGAGAGATATCAAATATTTGAAAAAAAATTAATTTCTTTGATAAACGACTAAAAAAAAAAAAATAATCTAACAATAACATTACCTCATTATTTAGAATTAGGTAAACATACTTCTTTAACAAGAAAACTTTTATTACCTTCTTTTGTAACTTCTTTTGTAAATTATGCATATTTAAATATTGAAATGTGACTCATTAACTTTGTGTTTAACAACGATGAACCAAACTTTTTCATTAAAAATAAAATTTATGTGTTAATTTTTTAAACAAACTACAATTGACTTTATATTAATAAATAAAATAATTATGTAATTTTTTGAGTTTAGTTTTTTCACATATTTATTACAATTAGTAATTCTAATTTAATTTGTTTAAATAGATACGATACTAGTATAAAAAGAAAATTATAAAAATAGAATTAATTAATATTAATAACTTATTACTTAATTATGACAAACAGATTTTTTTAATAAAACTTTTTTAAAGCAAGAGAAATTGAAAAGTACAATAAAAAAACAATAATTTAATTAACTTCAATAGGCTTAATTATTTTGACAAATCTAACTCAATTTTGCATGATCTCTATATTTCATAGCATCAAGCATTACTAGTTGTAGCAATGGATTGTTTTTTCAAATATTGTATTATTAAATTGAATATGAATTATAAAATAGATTTATGTATTGAATCGTGGTATATAATAAATATTTTATAATGTTTAGAATGGTAAAAAGGCCCGAATTTGAAAAAATTCATAGTTCGACTCGGCTCGAAAATTTTTAAGTTTTTATCCGAATTTGAATTTTTTTTTTTTTGCATAATTTGGATTAGGATTTTTTTGGATCCTGAACTAAAATCGGATTTTTTTAAAAAAAATTCTAAATTAATTCATAATCTTTGATATATATGATTATAACAATTACTTAAATACCCTAAAATTTTAAATTTAACTTAAAAAATTAAAAAAAAATGAAACAAGAATAAAAATATATATTAAATTATGAATACAAAATTTACAAATTTAACAATTATTTTACAAAATAAATACCCCCAAAATTTAAATTTTATTAAAAAAAAATAAAAATAAAAAAATGGGTTCAACTCGGATATGGTCTGGATGTAAACCCAAATTTAGCTCAAATGTAAATTCAAATCTAGCGCAACTTGAAAAAATCCAAACTAGACCCAAATTTTGAATCTAAATTTTACCATCCCTAGTAATATCTTCCAAATGCTTATACAAAGAACTTACAAAGCTTTCTTCAAACTAAGTTGAATGAGACATTATTAAAAAAATAATTCAACCTGATTCTCACAAGCAGCTTCTGAGTTTAAATGAATATATTTAATTTCCTCTAATATTTTATTTTTATTTAGCTTTTTATATGTTGTTAAGATTTATTAAAATTTTATAACTATAAATATGATACAAAAAAAACTATATTTGCATTTAAATAAAAAATAAAAATGAACAATGAGAAGAGGATTATATTTAAGTGGAAAAAAAATTATTACCTCTTTTTCATACATTATACATGTTAAAAATATTGAAATGTGAGTACGAGCCCATCATTTTTGTGTTAATGATATAAAATATAAAATATATGACATGGGATGAAAATAAACTTTCATGAAAAAAAATACTTTCATTTTTATAAAATGAAAAAAAGAACAAATATAAATCTTTAAACAAACTCCAAATGAATTTATTATACTAATAATAATAATAATAAGTAATAGTTAACTTCTTTTTTCAATTACAAGTTATAATAGTAATTTTTATGCATTCTTTTTAAAAAGCTATGATCTTTCTTTAAGAAATATCAAAGTTAATACAACTAATTAATATATAGAAATTGAGAAGGTGTAGTGTTAGTTTCTCATAACCATATTTTCAAATTGTAAATTCAGAGTCATTTCACCCTCCCTCTTTGTTGTAATAGTAGAATTAATTAAAAAATGAAAATAATAATTAACCATTATAAATAAGTAGTGCACTTTCAGGATGGCAATAAGGTAGGAGGTATTTTTCATATTCGGTCCCATTTTTTATTTTATTCTCCAAAAAAAAAAATTAAAGGGACAAGAATGGGGAATCCTTATGGAGAAAATATCTTTTCCATTTTCACCTCATTTTCTATTTATTAATATTAATTATTACTTTATATTCACAATTTTAACAATATAAAAATTTAATCTATATTATAATTAAAAAGTACAAAATTAAAAAAATGAATAATAATTAGTAAATAATTTTTTAAAATTAATAATAAATAAAACAAAAAATTAAAAAAGAATTTAAATAATATTTTAATGCATAAGATTATTAATTTTCTTACTAATTACTTCATATTCTCATTAAAATTAATAGTCACCTAACTCAAATTTAATTTTTTTTTGTCGTTTACAAAAGGAGAGAGTAGATTTTAGGAGTTCTTTATTATATTTTTTATTTTAATTAATAAAATTTATTATTAAAGCAATTAAATATAAATTATAAAATAAAAAAATTAATAATTATTTAATATATAAATATATACTAAAAAACTGCATTTAACATATTCATAAAAACGAGGTAGAGGCAAGGCATGGAGCTTAATCCAATTTCCGCCCCATTAATGATTTCAAGAATAATTTTTTTCGTATTCCACCTTATTTAGAGCGGCACCCATAGGTCTCCATCCTTGCAGAACATTTTACCATTCTTAGTGCACTTCCCCTAATTATAATAATACAACCAATTAGTAAGTGAAAGAATAATTAACGACACACATAAAGGGTGGGTTATACAAATTAGTTAGCTATATTGACTTTGTATATCAAATCGACTTCTCTTTATCAAGATTGTTTTCTTTTCTCTTTCTTTGGGTTGTTTTCTAAACTTACACTTCTTGTGCAAAAACAAACAATGACTTATCTCAATTCTCAAATCAGTTTATTAACTTATGCTAGAATTAACAAATTGCTTTAATAAGCAAACTGATTTTTGTTAAATTTTTTTAACTGTATCTGAATCTGTGTATGAATGAAATTTGGTAGATAGCCGGTTGGAGCAGAAGCAATACAAATGGGTCAAAACATATATGATAAGACAATGTTTATATATACATGATTTGGCAACTGTTTTAGAAACAATCCTAGAAGAGTAGGAACCATTAGTAGAGTGTAATTTCAACATGTACTGGTCAATCAAGCACTAAGCATCTATAATCACTAATGATCCTTATTATATAGTTGCATACAATCCTGGAAAAATTAACCCACCAAAAAGAAAAGGCCTATGTATAATGTGTCAACAAACTGGTAATGCCTCCCTAAATCCAATGCTAATACTTCTACCCTGTTCACTCTTTTTACCCAATTCATTGTTGCCTTTTTTCATCATTGCCACAAATTCATTGTAATCTATTCTTCCATCCTGAAGCAGGCCAAAAAAAAAAAAAGGACATCAGTGGAATGTTAAAGTGATTCAAGAGATTATGTCAGCATCATAAATAAGAATTTTCATTCAATATGTAAATGTATATACTTACCTTATCCTGATCGACCTCTCGGATCATATCTTCTAAGTGTATATCCTCTATGCCAAATTCCTCACAGGCTTGTTGAAGTTCATCTGTAGTGATGTAGCCGCTGCCATCTTTGTCAAAATATGAAAATGCTGCAAAGAGATGATCTTCCTTCTCTGCTTTACTTAGATGCAATGTTGCAGCTATGAATTCGTCGTAATCAATTGCACCACTGTTATCAACATCTGCCTGCAAATTCACAACATAAAGGAGCAAGATTCAATATTATTATTTAACCATCACATATTAAGCAGTATTCCTAACTTTGCATATTCTTCCAAGTATTGATGCATTCCCATGTAGAAAATTTACAGCTTTATATAAGATGAGTGAGACAACTATGCCGTGAACTACTTATATGTGCAAGCCATGCTATGAAAAATGACATGCCGATTTGGAAGAACATGGTAATACTAGTATTAGTATTAAAGACAAGTCTTAACAGCTCATCTTACGTTAAATATGGATCCAATTTTAAGGTCTGAGGTAGAATGAATCACTAAAGTCCGAAACATAGATAAATAAATCAGACGGGGGTTCGAAAACAGAACCTTGACCTTGATACCATATTAGTTTACCACTCAACCCAAAAACTTAATTTATTAGGTGAAAGCCTAATATTATAGTATTAAAGACAAGTTTTAACAGGTCGATTCTATACTTGAAGAAGGATTTGGAAGTTTCAAAACAAAATATTCTTGCATGATTCAATAGAGATACACTACATAGAGTTGCCTTGGAAGAGAAAAAGATTATACAAGAGTGAAATAGAAGAACAGTAATCATAATATCACAGTATTTATTAATGAATGTCAACAATATCACACATCTAACATCTACAAATATAAGTTGCATAAAGGAGACAACCAAACTATTAAGTTCTCTTACTTGTAAACACAATTTTCAATGGTGTTTGATTAAATACATTGGATGAGATGACTCTCTAATTGGCACAACATAGTATGGCCATCTTAACGCAAAGAATGGGTCAAAGTTAAAAATATTTGATGAAACAGAGATAGATACGATTTTGAAGATAGACAAAGAAAGATCAACTGTAAGTTATCAGCATAGGTTATCAGACAAATATGATTCTGGAAAGATACTTACAGCTTGCATTAATTCATAGATTTCAGACTCATCCATACTAGCTCTAAATCTTTTAAGTCCAACTTTGAGTTCCTCATAAGTGATTTCACCACTATTATCAGTGTCTATCATTTCAAACATTTCCTTTAGTCCAGCAATTTCTTCCTCAGAAAGACTCTGTGCAATCACCTACAAACCATAAATAGAAATTAAGAAGATTAAGTGTTTCACATTCAACAATTTATGGTCACAAAGGCAATAACATCAGATCTAGATTTTTGAACCAAGAAGAGTTTTCATCTCATCATTTATATAGCTTTTAAGGTCAACATTCTTGAGTCATAAGATTGGCTTATGATATGCTGATGGAAACTTACTCTTAGAGCCATTTTCTTCAGTTTGTTCATTGCAGAAAACTGCTTCAAGCGGTTTAAGACTGCAGAATCAAGAAGCTTGTCTGGAGCACCTCCGTTCTGAATCCAAGGATGAGCTACAAGGAACCGAAACAAACATTTCAGGACCTATTATGAGGTACTGACTGATCATGCTAGACAATCGCAATGTGCATTGACAACCAAAATGCAGCAAAAACCAGTTGAAGGTAGTACCCTTTGCCAGGTATTGTGGCACTCTATTAGTTGAATATATAAAACCATGAATCAACTGTTTACAGCTGTCATTTATGAACACGCAGTTGAAAATGATAAAATACGTCATGATATCCATTGACAAAGTGATTTTCCCACATTATCTCCTTGTATCAATTAGTCTCAAATTTCTCCAAAATCAACATAGAAGGTAAATTGTGACTTACATATAACTTCATGGGTAGTCAACCGTTTTTTGGGGTCTCTCACAAGTATCTTTCTTACTAAATCTTTTGCACTTTCAGAGATATCTGGCCAGGGATCTGATGATAGGTCAAGATCACCATGCAGAACCTCTTCAAATATCTCATTCTCGCTTTCTATATCACATGAAAGGTAAAGCACCATGGATCAGTCAATTAAAATCGCTAAAAAGTATGACCACATACAAAGGAAAGCACAAAATTAGAATAGTGATCAACTTCATCAAACAATAGACAAAAATCTTACCACCCCAGAATGGAGGTATGCCACATAAGAGAATATAAATTATCACCCCAGCACTCCAAACATCTGCTTCTTGACCATAATGCTTAAGCAGAACTTCAGGAGCAACATAATATGGGCTCCCAACCACATCAGTAAAAACATCTCCTGAAATTTAGTTAAGGGCAAGAATGAAATAGGCATACAGGAGATGAGAAAACAAAACTGCCAAAATTTTGTAGATTCTGTTCGGCATATTAAAAAGCAGACAGAAGCAGATAAAGGACACAGAGTATATAACCTACAAAGAATATTCTCCAACGCAGGAGATAAGAATGGTTAAAAACAAATTCTTTTCTCCTGGTAGATTGGTAATTAGTTAACATCCAGTGCACATCAAGTCAGACCATTGCATTCAATTAAGAGCAACATGATTTACATATATGCTACAAGAGCTTGATATTGCCAGTAGTACATTCATATATGCTTCTAGTATAAAATTCTAAAAGAACCTCTGTTCTGCATCCATTTTGCAGGAAAATCAAACCAATGCAAATTGGAAGACGTTACAAAGTTCGCGAGGAGATATACATTAACAAAACATATATGCTTATGCCGGAGAAACACTCTAAATTTTAGCTAATACTTTCGTAGGTAATCTAAAAATTTAGCTGCATATATTTCAAGGACTTGTGCACAAAATTGATGTTTTATACTAGTTACTCCTATATTTCCTTCCAAAAAAGAAAAACGATTAAGAAATCCCTAAAACTTCTATATTAACCAAATATTTCATAATCATAGAACATTGTGTATATTGAAAAATCCATGGATATGAAAAATCTGCTGGCGAAATGTTAATGTTATGGATGAACAATTATCTTGTCTAGCATTTTAGTCAGAGGGAAAGGCTAAGGCTGATTTATACATGATAGAATTTCCAGCGATGAACCAGAAGCTGAATTCGCATAGTTCAAAAGGTAAGAATTTTTAAAATGAAGCCAAAAAAGTAAATATGATGGCCAAAGCAATATAGAAACAAATACTGAGACTTCCCAAAGAGAAAAACTCTTCATACATACCGGGCTTGAAGAAAATCGATAATCCAAAGTCTATTGCCTTGAGAGGTGAGTCCTCCTTCCCATTCACGAAAAGAAAGTTTTCAGGCTTAAGATCCCGATGGATAACTCCCTTTGAGTGACAAGTTTCCACAAAACCAACAATAGTCCTAGCTAGTTGAGCTGCCTGTCTTTCTGTATAATGCCCCTTCTGAATGATCCTATCAAACAGCTCACCACCTGCACACAACTCCATCACAACATGAACCGCTACAGCATCCTCATAAGCCCCTTTAATCGTGACTGCATTAGGTATCCCTGCTAAGTGTTGCATTATTTGAATTTCCCTCCTCACGTCTTCCACATCATCTTTATTGACCAACTTCCTCTTTGCAATGGATTTACAAGCATACTCTTTCCCATTCCTTTTCTCCATACAAAGAAATGTCGTCCCAAACTGCCCACTACCTAGCTTGGGCCCCAAGTTATAGTATTCTTTCAAGTGACCAGTTCTTGTTTGTAACACAGACTCTACCTGGAGCCCTGCACTCGATAACCTCTTCACGTTATGAGGCTTCTTTGAGTCTGCAGGCTGTGCTGGCTTTGCTGGAGATGCGGGCTTAGTGATCTCTTCCTTCTTGTGCACTGATGTTTTAGGTTCTTCCTTATGTATTATGTACTCTGCTTGTTTTTGTTTGGTCCCTGCATCGGTCTTCTGTGGTACATGTGGTGCTTTACTCTTTTCATCCATAACCATCTTTATTTGTTCTGGGGGCTTGGATTGAGTAGAAGTAGGAGCTTGTGCTTCTTTACTAACAGGTTTTGATGCACTTTTGATTTCTCTGTTTTTATGATGAGTCAACATATCACCAGAAGGTCGAGACCACCACATTGAATTTGAGACTGATTGAATAAGACAATCTTTTGAAGCAGTTGATCCAACACAATTATTTCCCATCTAAAATCCCTACCCTCTCTATTGTTTATGTACAATTTCTCTCCTTTTGACATGAAAGAAAATAACAATTGACATAAACCCAACAACCCAGTTTCTTATCTCCCAAAAGGGTGTTTCAATATAATGCTAAAACATTAAATTGAAGCCTCTAACAACTAGTATCACACTATGATCATGCTCATGTTTCCATATGAACATATCATCAAAAAAAGATAGAGAATTCAATGATAAGAACATACTAAAGAGCATCATAGATGATACCCACTTTGTAAATTCATATATTATACTTTTTAATTTGATTCAAAACCAGTTATACAAAACCTCAAACAAGTCTCCCCCAAGTCCTTGAATCTTCAACATGCTATGCACATATAAATATTGCCAAAAGAAGAAAAAAAAAAGAAGTGTTAAAAAAAAAACAGAAACTTCAAAGAACCCAATTACCAAAAAAATTATGAAATCAACAAATTCTATAACAGATCCACGATTTGAAAACGTAAAACAAGAAACATTCAAATGATGAAACCGAAAGGAAAGAACTGAGAATAATTAAAAAAAAATGGAGCAGAGATTGAAGAGAAAATGAGAAAGAAAAAAGTCTTGGTTTACAGAAAGAGATGGTATGGCTTTACCAAGTCATTATAATGAAAAACAATAAGGGGCTTTGATTTTTATGAAAGGGATTCCTTAGGGTTTTGATTGTGATTGAATATTAATGCTTGCTGAGTTTTTGTTTTCTCTCTTATTTTATTTTATTTATTTTATGGCCTTTGATTTCGATATTTAATATTTTCTCATCGCATTCACGTAGAGGGAAATGGCAAAATACCGGTTTTTCTGTTACTTAGGATGTTTCAGATTTCAAATAAATTAATTAAAACACGCGTTAGAAAGGATATGGTTAACGTTATATCACAAGTAGTTGCTTTTTTGTTTATTGTGAAGGACGGGCGAGATGTGTTTGTGATTTTTATTTTTTATTTTTTTTTCCTTTGTTTTTGTTTTGTTTTCTGCTAGGTAGGTGAAGGAAGGGTGTAATGGGCCGGGCTTACTGTAGCCGGCAGCGGGCATAGGCCTGTTCAAGTGGGATTATTAATAATAATAAAATTTTAATTTCAGAAATTACTTCTTCAGTTTTCATTTTTAGGTCTCATATTAAATTTGGTAGATTTTACAATAATGATAATAAAATCCCTCATTATTTGTGATAAAAAGTCTAACTCTCACAATGTGAAGCTTTGCATTATACAAAATGTGAACCGGTGGATTCTTAATGGTTGACCCAAGCTATAAAACTAAAAGTCAGTCTTCTCTTATCTTTCGGTATCATTTGCACGTAGAAAAAAAAAAAGAAATGAGTTCTCACCATTTAACTAAGTCTCTTTCTCATGTCTAAAAAGAAAATACTAATAATAAAATAAGTCTTTCAGCTGCCTAAATCTTGTAGGAAAATGTGTTTGGTTTTTCGAAAAAACCAACCAAATCATCATTTAAAATGGTGGTTCACTGTGGTTTTTTTAAACTCCACCACGAAAATGAGATAAAACAACTTCTTAATTTGTGAGTATCTATCACACCTAACTAAGATTGTGCTGACTTCATTTGACGATATTATTTTTTTGTTAATCTAAGAGAAGTTAAAGTGGTAGAGCAACGAGGATTAGTGGCTAATTAAAAAGCAGTCCCATGATACAAAGCGTGACTTTAAGGCAGACCACCAATTCACACACAATCTAAGGACACGATTTTTCCTATGATATCATGAGAATGTATCATAAGGACTTCCATACAATTACTATTCTAAAATGGCATGTCTAAGAAGATGCAAATGCAGGACCAAAGGAAGACTTGACATGCACTACGTGGGCAAAAGTTCATCACTAGATGGCTGACAATATTCATATCATCTCAATTGAAATCAACAATCATAAAGTCCTTCCTGCATCTTCATCCTTCTACCTCCTGTTGTTTCCTTTTATTATTGATCCAGATTACACAGCTAAACTTTAGTTAAATGAAACCAGTTTCATATTCCCAAGTTTAATCTCAGCTCTTCTAAATCAATAACCAGTTGCTTAACAATAACCTGAATCAAACAGGTCTTCGGATCACTCTGTAAACAATTTATGTAAAAATGTATAGGAATATAAAACTACATGGGCAGAATTATTGGCGGTTGATATGCATGTATATAGTAAGGCAAGTTTCTGGCTTTCAGACCATTTATAAAATCCCAGAAATCAACAACTCAAATCTAGATCTAGCACCAATTAAACGACTATGATCTACAGATTGACCAAAGACACCACAGTTTGTGGAAGCATTCACAAAATAGTTTTCCACTAGCAAGTAAAACATATTTTCATGCTCTATATTCAGAGATTGAAGAAGAAAAGATAGAACGAGAGAAATGAAGGTTGACACTTCAAACATCTCTAACCAAACTGGCGAGATCAACATGCCCTGGGTCAGGCCATTTCCGTTTAGGTGAGGCATCCATCTCCGGGCCTTCAAGGGGCACCCCTCGCCTCATTGATGGCGGTGAGGATGAAGATTGCCCATCATATCCAAAAGCATCAAAAAAGCCATTCTTCATCTCTTCAGCTGCTTCAAAGAATTGGTTGATCCCGCCTAAGAAGTGACGTTCAATTGATTCAATATCACTGCGTAGTCCAGGAAAATTGAATGGGGCATCGAATGATCCAAAGGATTGAGACCCTTTAACCACCTGCTCTGTGACATCCTCTTCAGTGTACTCTTTGTTGGATTGAAGGACTTCCAAAGGCCTAGACAAAAAACCAAAAGGAATTCAGGAAAAGTAGGGCCCAAAATCAAATGAAGGCAAGAAAAAGTAGTGAATATTACCACAGTTACTACTTTAACTAAACACACATCACAAATAGTCAATTTGATGGACAGAGACTACGCAACTGTACAAATGGTCAATTTCATGTACATGATCAAATTTTCTGATCTGGTCTATTTCCAGCAGATGCTACCTTCTAAATTTCACCTTTCCTTTCAAGACACTGTTCCTTCTCACAAATTAATTCACTAAACATTTATCAGTATCCTGTGCCACCAAACATTATGTACCAATATCACCAAACTGATTTCCCTAAGCTAACATAAATCATCTAATTCTGTAGTCTCCATTCTTGTGGAAACACTTCTCCATCATCCAGGCATTCCATCATTAATCTATTTGAAGACAATACAACTATTGTGTCATAGGTAAATTTTTTCACCCGGCGACAGAAATTTATAGGACAAACACACAAACAGGATCTAAATCTGGAAGAAAAAGAGTAAGTTGGTCTATAAGATATAATCATTTAGCTTTTGCATTTACTTACATCGACTCCCATCAAAGCACAACTAAATGGCATTAGACTTCAGAGAACAACCTTAGCTTTCACACTAAAGATGTCCAATAGAACACAGCTTTGTATCAGTTAATAATGCTGACTTCCTGGGTGACATTGGAAATCATGAGATTGCCCTCGTGCTACTCGCACATAACCGAAAATCCATCCATGTGGCACTGCACAGTTGTGCCATGTTCAAAAAGTTTACACGCATATGACAGGCAACAGTGCCCATCAGAACAACTTCATATTTAGATTAAAAATATATCACCTCTTCCGACCATATTTGGAGAGGTTTCCTGTATCAATTTCACATGTCAGAGTCTAATTAGAAGAAGCTCCAGAATGGCATCACCATAATACAGGCACCACACCAAGGAGTTAAATCAGGTGCAAGGATCATAAATAAAGAAATTTGGTGATACAGAAAGGCACCGATTTATATATTCGCAATACTATCAAATCATTACTGTTAAACAAATGCCATACAACAAGTAGCACTAACATTTAAATAAAACCTATTCCATCTTAGCGTTCTATCCTTGCATCTGGATAAATCTTCAAGAAGCCAAAAGCCAAATTATAGTTTTAAATGCATGAATCCTAATGCCACATATTAAACTTCTAATCCAATAACCATTTCTTCATCTGCATTGTATTATCATTTATAACTATCGCATTTTACCAATTACCAATGTGCGTCATCATACTAACAACAAACCACAAAAATTCAATTATTATTTCTCCAATTTCATAATTACAAATAACTCGATCTTTCTCCAGTTTCTCAGCAACCAAACAGATTATTCAAACACGTACACAAATAATCGATAAAAGAGAAAGAAAGAAAAAAAGTCACCTTCCAATGCAATCTCGGAGAACCTCTTCGGTTTTCTCGCACTTTCTGATGAACTTTCCGGGTTCTACTTCTTCGGTTCTGCACTGCGACCTCACGACCTTCCTCGTCGAGCATCGGTCACTGATAGGGTTAGGGTTTTGGCTTTCAAATCTTGCAATGCCATCAGCAGGTGAGTTATTGAATTCGTCTGAATCTTCGCCTCTCCAAACCCAACCCATGGTTGTTATTACAGTAATTTAATTTAACCGATTAAGCTATTCTGCTTTTGCGCACAATCTAGAATCTAGACGATGAAATTGTTTTAGAGTCTCTTTTTTTCTTTTAGAGTCAGTTAATTGTTTGGACAATACGTTTCTTTTGATTTAAATATGACGGAAATGATAGAGTTACCAATGATGGTATGGTTGTGGATGCGACTATACGAACTTTCTGGGCCAATCTGGAAACGTGTCAGGTAATGGCGGTGCCACGAGCCGATGGGGATATTAACAATGTTGTCCCCTAATATTATCCTAAATTACACTTTGACAGTAGATTTAGTTTTAATTACACTATCACCATTTTATTTAATTAAAAAAAACAAAATACCCTCACTTTCTAGGGATATTTTAATTATTTATGTATTTATATTACAGAATTATTAAAATATTTTTATCTTTTTAATTAAATAAAAACGTAACAGCATAATTAAGACCAAAGCTGCTATTTAAATATAATTTGTGCTAACTTGAGGGGTAATAATGTTATTACCCCTGAGGTGGTGTTGTTTACTTTGGTGACACTTACTCAAACACAGGCCGTTTAGAACACAAACACTTCCTCAAACATTTTTTTTTTAAATGGAGTGAAATTTTTTAGTTTTCAAAACAAATAAATAAATTAAATGATTTTTTTTTTTAATTTTTTGAGACTTATAATGCATCTAAAAAATTATGCATTTTAATTTGAAATATATACATAGGTTTTTTAACGTAAAAAAAATAGATAAATAAAATTTAATAATATAATGCAATGTTACATCAAATTTCAAGTTTCTTATGTTATTAATGTGGGTGTTACAGGTTGTGACTCTAAAAAAAATTCGTAGTCTTCTCCTAAACTTTTTGTCAAAGAAAAAAAGGTTTGTTTTTAGTGTTATTCCAGCATTTTTATTTTATTTTATAGCTCTTCGACCGGTGATCTTTTTAGGTATGGTCGGTGTGCCTTCATTCTTTGGTCCCGCGAAGCCTCCGTCCATCAAAGTTTTTTTACCGACTGGCCTCTATTTATCTTCTGCTTGTTCGGCCGTTCGCCACCGTCTCCCTTTGGTCCCTGATAGTCGTGAGCTTTCCTTGGACGGTGTCGTGCTATCTTTCTCTTCCAGTGATCTCGCCCCCAATCTGTTTCTTTATGACACCTTTTAATCATCACCGAAAAACTTACACTAGCGACACAAATCCAAGTTCTAGTGCTCCTTGGTTTTGATTTGGCTAGCCGCTGGGGTTCTATACTAAACTTAGGCAAAAAAAATTTCGGAACCACTTCTCAGATTTCCCGGCCAACCATTCCAGCCCCCCGCCTACTAGATTGATCATCGTGGGAAGTTGTTATTGTCAATCAAGCATGCTTAGCTCACCGGCAATTGCTTCATACTCAAAATTGGTGTAATGTATCTTTTGGCGATTTATCCCAACCTTAGGCCAGAGATACTGATCAAGGCATCTCATTTTTTTGGTTGTAAGATCTGAATTTAGAGGTTGATTGGAATATATTTTGTGAGTTGTGGTTTGTTTGTAATAACCTCGTGAGAATTTTTTGCACCTTTTGGATGAGACTTTTGTATTTCTCCTTCTTTTGTGATGGTAATTTCTCCCTTCTTCGAATTGTAGTTTTTTTATTTGGAAGGTAATAAAATCTATTCACAGGAGGATATGACTTATTTTTAAAGTGAGATCAAAGTAGTTGTTACAAATCATATCCCCTTAAAAAAGAATGTTTAATATTATAAAGGAAAAGTTAAATGTTATGAATTTTCTTATATGTTATATTTATATCTCTTTAGTTGGGTGCTCGATAAAAAAATTGACAAGCACCCTTATTTGGGTGCTTGATATTGGTCTTAAATGGGTACTATTAAATACTAATGTAGAGGCATTTGATAGCACCCTATTAAAAGTCTGTCAAGAGTCTCTCATTTGGACGCTCGATAACACTCAAGCATGGGCGTTCGATAGCCCAAATCAAGGAGCGCACTTTGTAAGAGTGATAGACAACACTTTAAATACTTTTTTTTTCCTTAATTTTTTTAAAATTTAAATATTTGAAACTATTCAATAATTTTTAAAATTTTAATATTTGAAAAATAAAATAAATTTAGGTTTTTTTTAAAGAGAAAATACAAATATAAAATCAAACTATTTAAACTCAAAATTTTAATTTTTTGAATAATTTCAAATATTTAAATAAAAAAAGTATTTGAGGTGTTGTCAAGCACCATTCAACACCTTACTTTGAACTATCGAGTGCTCATGCATGGGTGTTATTAAGTGTCCATGCAAGATGTTTGACAATGCCTTTAATTGGGGGTGCAACCAAAAGCCTTTACATGAGCGTTCGATAGAATTTATTTGAGGATAATATCAAGCGTCTAAGTAAAGGTGTTTGATAACTTTTGTTAAGTACCTCAAAATACTCGAAATTTTTTGTTAATCATTTGATTTTGGCATTTTGTCGACCACTCGGTATGCTTGACTATTTTTAAATCTTTGCTATCTATTTTCTCTAAAGACTATCCCACTATCCCACATTATTATTTATGTATCTCAAACACATCTTAAACTATTTTAATTTCAAATATTATTTTTTTTTATAATTTTGTATTAAGTAAAAAAATCTTTAATGAATTTCAAACTAATCTCAAATTCTATTTATCTCACCAAAATAAAACTATGCTCCCAAATCCGTAATTTTTAAATTCGTCTAATTAAAGATTATTGTTATATTTTGTGATTTGAATTTAATCAAACTGACAATTTTTACTTAATTAGAAAATATGTTTAAAGAGAGTTGAATGTGAGAGTTGGAAGAGAGTTATAAATAAAGATGTTGGGGTTGTACGGACATTTTTGTCCTCACTGCCCCTTCTTTGGCAGAAATAATGGGAAATGAGGAATGTTGACTAAAATAATTAAAATCCCTCTATTTTTAGTTATTTAGAATTAAAACTTAAAATATAATAATAAACATATTTTCACTTAACTCAATTTTGTTGATATATATATATATATATATATATTATGTATTTAATTTTAAAGAGAGTGGTTGATATATAATGTTTTTGAGAGAATTTATTATATATATTGTGTTAAGAATATAAGTGTAGAGAATACAATGGTTGTGTTGCTGGGTTTTCCTTAATATAGTAAATAAATTTGTCCAAATGTTGATGGGGTAAAATAGTCTTTACACCTCCATCTCTATCCCCAAAAATTAATAAACTTGAACATGTGGCTAAATAAAGTAGAAGTCTCAATAAATGACTAGTTTTAATTAAAATCCAGAATATTAGTATAAATTTTCATGAACATATCATTTAAATCTTCACAAAAGAAAAGTAAAAAAAACTTAATTGAAGGTATTTAGCCTCCATTAAACTAAAATCTGAACTTTGCCACTGATTACAAATAATTAAATTAAGGGATTTAAGTTTTTATTTTTTTAACAATAAGAAAAACCTAGGGATTTACTTATAATATGGTGTTCATAACAATATATACTTTAAAAGTTTTTTTTAACATTAATTTTATAATTTATATATTATATTTAAAAATAATATTACATTTTTTAAATGATACATTAAATTTTTTTTATGTTAAATAATATATAAAATATTAAAATAATATAACAAATAAATTTAAATTTTATATTATTTTATCACATAATAATTATTTAAAACTTTAATTACGATATAAAATTTGAGATAATGTTTAGAAAATGTCTCATTAGTCTATACTTTGAATTTTATATAAATTTCACATACACAACAGCAATTGTAACAGCACTCGCGCGTAAATTTAGGCGTTCAAAATCACTTATCTTCAACAACAATGAGGAACCTAACCAGACTCCAATCTTTGTATTCAAAATCAAGAAATAAAAACTTTCAATCTCGACACAATAAAATTCAGATGTCTCATCTCTCAAGCTCGTCCAAATCATCAAAACCTCTCCGAATTAAAAAAACCGAACAGCCCCCTTTGAAGAACAGCCAAACAAATCCAATTGCTTCACTTTTTAACGAGATTACTGAAATTCTAGGCGCTGATAATGTAGCACCAGACGAAACCCCATCGGGGTTTTCAATATCCAAAGAAACTGACGAGGGAGCAACTGGGGCTTTTGATAAGTCTCATTCTTGCACAGGAGCTGTTTGTAGAAATGCTGAAGAGGAGAATTTATCGGCATTGGAAGATACACAGATGGGAAATTTAGGTGGAACTGATGTTAGTCCAGTAGTTCGTGAGATCACGGAGATTGTTAGAGCAGAAAATGATGTAGTTTCAGTGGAGGAAAGATTAGAGAATTTG
The DNA here is from genome assembly GCA_946807835.1 of Ailanthus altissimus. Taxonomy (NCBI): domain Eukaryota; kingdom Viridiplantae; phylum Streptophyta; class Magnoliopsida; order Sapindales; family Simaroubaceae; genus Ailanthus; species Ailanthus altissimus. The sequence goes on from OX327709.1 coordinate 3,621,365, forward strand.
GGTTTTCGGTTTGAACCTGAGGCTGTTGAGATGGTTTTGAAAAGATGCTTTAAAGTGCCACATTTGGCTTTAAGGTTTTTTGAATGGGTGAAGCTAAGAGAAGAGTTTTATCATACTACTAGAATTTATAATACATTGTTGTCATTAGCTGGGGAGGCAAAAATGTTTGAGCTGATGGAAAAGTTGGAGAGTGAAATGGAGATAAACTCATGTGAGAAGAATGTCAAGACTTGGACAATTCTCATGTCCCAATATGGGAAGGCGAAGTTGATAGGCAAGGCCCTGTTGGTTTTTGAGAAGATGAGGAAATGTGGCTGTGAACCCGATGTAGCGGTTTACAGGGGAATGTTACGATCGCTTTGTAATGCTGGAAAAGGTGACATTGCAGTGGAGTTTTATAAAGAGATGGCACAAAAGGAGATGGTGCCTGAGTTAAGTTTGTACAAGATGCTACTGAATTGTGCAGCAAGATTGGGAGATGTTAATTCAGTTCACTCCATCACTAATGATATGATAAGGATCTCTCAAATACCAGAGAATGATGCTTATCGTTGCATGCTAAAGAGCTTTTGTGTTTCTGGGAGAATTAGGGAAGCTCTGGAATTAATTCAAAACCTTAAGAAGAAAGAGGTATCAATTGACCGCAACTATTTTGAGATTTTGGTGAAAGGACTGTGTATGGCTGGTAGGATTTCAGATGCTTTGGAGATTGTGGACATTATGAAGAAAAGAGATTTTGTTGATGGTAAGATATACGGGATTATTATTAGTGGGTACTTAAGGAACAATGATCTTTCTAAAGCTCTAGATCTCTTTCATAGAATGAAAGAATCTGGATATTTGCCTATTGCTTCTACCTGCACAGAGCTAATGCAACACCTCTTTAGGTTAAATGAGTATCAGAAGGGTTGCAAGGTATACTATGAGATGCTGGGAAGAGGAATCCAGCCAGATAGTGTTGCAATCACAGCTATAGTTGGGGGTCACATTCGCCATAACAATGTGTCTGAAGCATGGAAAGTGTTTGACAGTGTGGAGAAAAAGGGTATCAGGCCCACTTGGAAATTTTATTCAGTATTTATCAAGGAGCTGTGTAGAGTTTCGAGGACAGATGAGATTTTTAAGGTTTTAAACAAAATGCAGGCTTCCAATATAGTCATTGGAGATGACATATTCCATTGGGTTATATCCTGTATGGAGAAAAAGGGAGAGATGGAGAGTGTTGAAAAAGTAAAGCAGATGCAGAAATTCTATGAACTTCAGCCTCAAGAAGTTGAGGTGTCTAGTAATGATGCATCCAGGGAACAAGCACCCTGTTTGGAGTTGAACTGTAACCAAAATGAGCAAGAGAGTATGGTTCTTCAATTGGCGAACCCAATTTCAAAGCCTTATAGTGAACGGGATTTGCAAGATATTTGTAGGATGTTGTCATCCTCAACAAACTGGTGCTTCATCCAAGAAACTTTGGACAAATGTACTGTCCAGTTCACACCAGAACTTGTTCTGGACATCTTGCGCAATTGTGAAATGCATGGTAATGCAGCTTTACATTTTTTCTCATGGGTGCGTAAACAAGATGGTTATAGCCACAGTACAGAAACTTACAACATGGCTATCAAAATTGCTGGGCGTGGGAAGGATTTTAAGCACATGAGAGACCTCTTTTATGAAATGAGAAGAAACGATTACTCAATCACACCAGATACGTGGACAATAATTATAATGCAATATGGTCGAGCAGGTCTGACGGAGATGGCTCTGAAGTTTTTCAGAGAGATGAAAGCTAATAATTGTAATCCAACTGGTAGTACCTACAAGTATTTAGTCATATCTCTTTCTGGAAGAAAAGGCAGGAGGGTAGATGATGCCATAAAAATATTCCAGGAGATGATAAATGCAGGATATATCCCTGATAAGGAATTGGTTGAAACTTATCTTGATTGTTTATGTAAAGTCAATAAGCTGCAAGAAGCTAGGAGTTGCATGGATTCATTACAAAAACTTGGTTTCACGGCTCCACTAAGTTATTCCATGTATATCAGGGCACTTTGTCGAGCAGGAAAGTTGGAAGAAGCTTTATCGTTGGTTGATGAGGTTGGAGAAGAGCGATTCAAGCTGGAACAGTATATTTACGGAAGCCTCATTAATGGACTGTTGCAAAGGGGACAAATAGAAGAGGCATTGGCGAAAGTGGAAACAATGAAGCAGGTAGGCATTTATCCTACCGTCCATGTTTATACATCCTTGATTGTCCATTTCTTCAAAGAGAAGCAATTAGGAAGAGCTTTAGAAACTTTTGAAACAATGCGACAACAGGGTTGTGAGCCAACAGTTGTTACTTACACTGCATTAATTCAAGGTTTTGTGAACGTAGGCAAGGTCGCTGATGCTTGGGATTTCTTTTATAGAATGAAAATAAAAGGACCTTCTCCTGATTTTGGTACATACTCAATGTTCATTAGCTGTCTTTGTAAGGTAGGTAAATCTGAAGAAGCCCTGAAGCTTACATCTGAAATGTTGGAATGTGGGATTGTGCCTAGTAATGTTAATTTTCGAACCATCTTTTATGGGCTTAATAGAGAAGGTAAGCAAGATTTAGCTCGAAGTGTATTACAGGAAAAGTCTGCTCTAAGAAATAGACGCAAGTTCTTAACTTGATTTATGCGTTCATTAAATTTTCTTCCACAACTAAAGATTGAGGTTCATTCTTGCTTCATATGATTTAACAAACCTGCTTTGATTTTATTTGTTCCTCTTATTGCTCTGAATCATAAGAAAACTGTGTAATATGCATTTCTACTTAAAACTATAAGAAGAAATATGTTATTGACAAAATTATATATAACCAGAGTCCAGAGAACTTCAGAAACCCCCACCTTTTGAGAAATAACATCACAAAATTCAAATTTTAGAAATTGACACTTACCCTTAATGGACTAATTTATCCTCATAATTTCTGCCTCCTTTGAACATCTGAAGACTATTAATTTTAAAGTGTGTTCATGTCTCCGAATATCGTACGAAGTCCCCTAGGTTTATAAGACCGCCCACTTTATTTCAGTGGTTATTACCTCTTATTCACCCCAACATTGAGAATGTTCAAGTCTCTCAAGCCTTATACTAAATCTCCCATTTGTATAGAGATTTAAAAAAGGGTCAGATATTAAAAAGGCAATCGCTTCTTCGTTCCATGGTTGTCACCTCTTCTTCACCTCAATATTGAGACTGTTCAAGTTTCTTCAAATGTTTGTGGGAATAAATTTTTCCCAACACAAAGATTGCTTCTAAAGAGGGAGAAATCTACTCCCACAAATACAAGAGATTTGACCTTCACCCTCAGTGTTGAGAGGAAGAGATTACAACCACCCGACCAAAGAGTGGTTGGTGGTTCTCATATACATTAAAGGATTAATAAAGTAGAGACATAGAATCCCAAGAATATATGATCAACACTATCATCGTTATTATCATTGAAATACTGGACATTTTGTTCAATTTTTAGACCTTCCCCTCCCAATATAAGCACTAGCCATATATAGCTCCACAGCTTTATAATCCAACCAATTGAAAACCCGACACTATTTATTCTCGCACTTGCCTTAACTATGGATTAAAGAATTCTTCATAGTAATCTTCAGCCTTGCTATTGAAATTTTCTTCATTTCTGACAGTATACATGATAAGCCGCAGCCCAAACCATGTCTTTGATTCAACCTGAAACGAAGTAAAAGCAACTGAGATATAATGACAGCTCTGCTTATTTGGAGAAATACGAAGGCTGCTATAATTATCTCCAAATTTGTGTATTGAAGGACTGTGGCACTGTCAAACTAAGCCTAACAGAGTTCAAATCCTTAAAACCTTTAACTTAACGTCACAATGCACAAAACATTAACAAGTTTTGCCTTAACGAGACAGCATGTGTATACCTACATTCAATTTGATGTCATCTGCATCTGCGTTCTGAAGTTATAAGGACACGGCAGACCATGGCAGCAAATATCATCATTATATCACCAAAACCCAGAAAAGAATTTGGTATGACTAGGTACGAATTTCTTTTTTAACTTTTGTTAATTAAACACTTGATTATCAAATGGTTAACTAATGATAAAGGAAGATCTATACTTCTCAATTTGTCATGCAAAACTCTCATCAAAAGATCTCTGCGGCCTAGTATTTAGTATTTATAATATGTTCCTAGATGTCTATTTTAACATCCAACAAAATAACTGTAATTCATCCTCCCTATATCAAACATTGGACTAGTAATAAACTTTGAGAGTACCTGTACTAAAGCTTCATCACAATTTCTGCATTTACACGATCATAGTAGGTCATTCTGCGAATACAAACTCGAGCTTCATCAAATTTCCGGTTTTGAAATGCATCGGCAAAACAGTTGGCCCAATGTATTAATTTCTCTTGAATCTGAATAACAGGAAGGAAAATAAAAAATAAATGAACAAATAGATAAAAAGAAAAAAGTCTCAACAAATAAGTTAGTCCACAGATTTCTCATGAAATGGCATGAACTATTAAGATAATAAACACTCATACTTATCTTATCTCAACCAAGCAAAAATTTACACCAGGCAATGTTTCTACACAGAAAATTTGCATTTGCCAAGTATTATCTGCCTGAAAACTAACCCTCCCATTTGAGATCCTTGAACTAGCCATGACTTCTATTCTTTCTGACAGTCTACTCTAAAAAAATCAGACCACAGAATAGATAAGCATCAGCTAGGTACTGCAAGTACTACTCAGTCTGTACTAAGCATTTAATATACTAAAAACAGTCACGCCCCAGACCCAAAAGATTTGACACACGATATAATTTACACTCATTCAATAATATGCACTCATAATTAATATTGCATAAAATTTCAAACTTGAATTATATATAAGAATCCTTAATAAATTGCTATTAAGTTCATTACAAAATTAATTCATGAATATACTTGGTGGAATATAAACTAAATACAACCACACTTAATAAAATAATATATAAATATTTATTCAATAAAGATAAAACAAATATATCAAACTCCGTGTCCACAAATTAAATACTTAGCAACCTAGAAACTTAAGAAACCCAAGGAACAGTAGAAGCCTTGCCAAATCCGTTAAGCACACATGTACCTTATTTATCTAAAATCACAATAAACCATAATGAGTGAATTAGGGTTACAAATGTGTATTTTTATACTAAGAGACTAATTTTTAGTATTTACGAATTAGCCCCCAAAACTTTCAAAATATTATAATTTGGTCCCTAAAATAAATCTAATACTAATAGTAGGTCCTTAATTTATACAAACAATACTAATAACAATACATAAATCAAGTATCACCCACATATAAATAAAATACGAATATTATATATATAAATATTTATTCTTATCGGTTGTAGATAAGTGGTTACTACAATTCTCCCCTCCTTATAAGAATTTCGTCCTCGAAATTCATGACTTAAGCAAACAGATTAGGATACTTAGATCTTACTTCCTCTTTTTATTCCTAAGTTGCCTCTTCAACTGCATGGTTTATCTATAAAACCTTTACTAAAGCAATCTTCTTAATGTGTAAAATTTGCTCTTTATGGTCCAAAATCCTAATGGACAATTCTTCATAGGTGAAATCATCTCTAAGTTGAAATGGCTCATAACTGAACACATGTGAAGAGTTTGAAATATATTTTCGCAACATGGACATATGGAACACATTATGAATTCCTGATAATGATGGAAGAAGGGCAAGTCTATAAGCCACATCACCTATCCTTTCAAAGATTTCAAATGGACCAATAATTTTGGACTCAACTTTCCTTTCTTACCAAACCTCATGACTTATTTCATTGGAGCAACCTTAAGAACACTTTTTCATCAACCTTAAATTCTAAGTCTTTTCTTCGATTATCTGCATAGCTTTTCTGTCTACTCTGAGCCACTTTCATTCTTTTCCTTATCTTTTTAATAATCTCACAAGTTTGCTAGACAATCTCTGGCCTTAAAACTTTCCTCTCTCCAACTTCATCCCAATGCACAGGAGATCTACATTTTCTTCCATATAAAGCTTCATATAGGGCCATACCAATAGTTGATTGATAACTATTGTTGTATGCAAACTCCACTAATGAAAGGTTTTTGTTCCAGCTACCTTTAAAGTTTAACAGACATGCCCTCAACATATTTTCTAAAATTTGAATGATCCTTTCAGATTAACCATCAGTCTGTGGGTAGAATGCAGTACTGAAGTTCAACTTCGTGCCCATAGCATTATGTAGACTCTTCCAAAATATTAAAGTAAATAAAAAATCTCTATCAGATACAATTGATACAGACACTCCATGAAGCCTCACAATTTCATCAACATATAATTAGGCATACCTATCCATGGAATAAGTGGTATATATTGGGATAAAGTATGCTAATTTTGTTAGCCTATCAATAATCACCCATATGACATTGTAGCCCTTTTGTGTACTTGGCAACAACTACAAAATCCATGGCTATATGTTCCCATTTCCATTTTGGTACCAACAAAGGTTTCAATAACCTAAATGATCTCTGATGTTCTGCCTTAACTTGCTGACATGTCAAACATTGCTCTATAAATTTTGCAATCTCTCTTTTCATATTAACCCACCAATAGACAACTCGTAGGTTTCGATACATCTTGGTACCTCCCGGATGGACAATATATAGTGAACTATGAGCTTCAGCAAGATCTCATTTTTCAACTCATTATTATTAGGTACACAAAGTCTATCTTCAAAATGTAGGGCTCCATCATCCAAAATAGCAAAGTTAGGCTTTTTACCGAATGAAATTTCTTCCATAATCTTCTTCATATGCACATCACTACCTTGTGCTTTCTTAATTCTCTTAACTAGGGTAGGTTGAATGAACATACTTGTAACATAAGCCCTATCATTGGATCTCACCACTTCAATGCCAAGCTTTCCTAAATCTAACAAAATTTGCTTTTGAGTAGTCAAAAGTGTTGCCATATGTCCTGAAGATTTCCTACTCAAAGCATCTGCTACAACATGAGCTTTCCTCGGATGGTAGTTAATCACACAGTCATAATCCTTGACTAGCTCCAACTATCGTCGTTGCCTCATATTTAACTCCTTTTAAGTAAAAAAATATTTAAGACTTTTGTGGTCTATGTAAATTTCACACATTTCTCCACAAAGATAATGTCTCCAAATTTTAAGAGCAAAAACTACTACAGTCAACTCCAAATCATGAGTAAGGTAATTCTGCTCATAACTCTTTAGTTGTCGTGAGATATATGCCACTATCTTTCCATCCTGCATTAATACACACCCAATCCCTTTTTTGGAACCATCACTATAAATCACAAATCCACCAAAAGTAAAAAGAATAGTTAGTATAGAAGCAAACATTAACTGATGCTTGAGTTCTTGAAAACTTTTCTCACATTCATTAGACTATTGAAACTTGACATTCTTTCTTGTCAGCTGATTTAAAGGTGAAGCTATTTTAGAGAATCCTTTAACAAACCGTCTATAATATCCTGCCAGTCCAAGAAAATTTCAAACTTCTCCAACATTAGTTGGTCTGAGCCAATTCACCACTGCTTCAATTTTTCTTGCATCTGTTGAAATTCCCTTTGAGGAAACAACATGTCTCAAAAGTTGAGGAAACAACATGTCTCAAAAGTACCATTAGATCTAACCAAAATTCACACTTTTTAAATTTCGCATAAAGCTGCTTCTCCCTTAACACTTGCAGAACTTTTCTCAAGTGTTCTTCATTACTCTTAGAATACACTAAGATGTCATCAATAAACACAATAACAAACATATATAAATAATCCTTGAATACTCTATTCATCAAATCCATAAAGGCAGCAGATGTATTTGTCAACCCAAATGGCATAACAATAAACTCATAATGCCCATATCTGGTACGAAATGCAGTCTTTGAAATGTCTTCTTTCTTGATCTTCAATTAATGATAGCCAGAACGAAAATCAATTTTAGAGAATACACAAGCTCCTTGCAACTGATCGAATAAATCATCGATTGTTGGAAGTGGATATTTAATCTTCACAATCACACGGTTCAACTCTCGATAGTCAATGCATAATCTCATTGAATTATCATTTTTCTTAACAAAAAGAACTGGAGCACCTTAAAGTGAAACACTCTGGTGAATAAACCCTTTCTCAAGTAATTCATGTAGTTGTTCCTTCAACTCTACTGGTGTTATACGATAAGGTGTTTTAGATATGAGACTGGTTTCTGGTAGAAGTTCTATAGTGAATTCAATTTCTCGATCTGGTAAAACTCCAGACAAATCTTCAAGGAAGACATCTATAAACTCATTCACCACTAGAACATCTTGTATTTTCACTTCTTCTTTCTTTGTATCCATTACAATCGCTAAGAAACACTGACAGTCTTTCTTAATACTTTTTCAAGCTTGTAAAGCAGATATTACTTTTGGCAAAGAGCGTAACTTAGAACCAACAAAACTAAACTCAGGCTCACCGGGTGGTTGGAAAACAACTTCTTTCTTAAAGCACTTAACATTAGCATGGTACATAGACAACCAATTAATGCCAAATATAACATTAAAATCATACATATTCAAGATTATCAAATCTGCTCGTAGCACCTTATCTCTTATTTCAATCTTATATGATTTCACCACATTTGTAGCACACATCAAATTTCTTGAAGAAGTTGCAACACATAAATCTACACCCAAAGGTTCTAACACAACACTCATACTATTAACAAATGCATGTGACACAAATGAATGGATAGAACTTGAATCAAAAAGAGTTAAACCATGCTGGTCGGATATGAAAATTGTACTTATCACCACAAAAGGTGAATCATCTGCTTCTTTCCTGGTAAGAGCATAGACTCTTGCTTGAGCTTTCTGATCCTTTCTAAATCCTCATTGATCAGTCTTCATCTCTGGACAATTTTGAATAAAATGACCAGTTTTTCACATTTGAAACAAGTTCCATTCTTCTTGTAACAGACCCCTTCGTGTCGTTTCCCACATGTATCGCATAATGACGGATCCTTCTTTTCAATGTCATCATTTCTCTCTTTTCTTTCCTTTTCACTTGTCAAACTTTTTCTAATTATTCTTAACTCATGGTTTTTTTTTTATTGATGCTGGCCCACATGCCTAGACTCAGATAGAACTGCTAATTCTTCATCCCTTGTTAATATTTGAGCCTTCTGTACTGTATATCTGTAGCTCAAGTACAGAGATTAACCTTCTCACCTCTGGTTTAAGACCCATCTGAAACCGCTTGGCCTTACATGCTTCCGTATCTACTAAGTGGGTAATAAACCTGGACAACTCTTCAAACTTTCTCTCATATTCTGTCACTGACATTGTACCCTGAGTAAGATGGATAAATTCTGCTTCTTTTTCATCTTTTAAGAACTAGGAAAAGTATTTTTTATTAAATACTTCTTTGAATCTATCCCATATCATCTGATTCCTATCAACATTCAGCGTCCACATAGTCATCTCCTACCAATGATTGACACTTTCTTTAAGCATGTAAGTGGCACAAGTCACTTTCTGTACATTTGAACAATCGATAAGATGGAATATCTTTTCCAACTCACGGATCCATTCCTCAGCAACTAGCGGGTCTTTTGAGCCTTCAAATGATGGTGGTTGTAGTTTTTTGAATTGTTCAATAATATGAAAATTGTCATTATGGACTGCTTGGGGTCGTTGTTGTTGGAGTACATTAGTTACCACTGAATGGTGATAGGAACCAGATGACATGGGATAGATTCAAGGAAGTATTTAATGAAAAATACTTTTCCCAGTTCTTAAAAGATGAAAAAGAAGCAGAATTTATCCATCTTACTCAGGGTACAATGTCAGTGACAGAATATGAGAGAAAGTTTGAAGAGTTGTCCAGGTTTATTACCCACTTAGTAGATACGGAAGCACGTAAGGCCAAGCGGTTTCAGATGGGTCTTAAACCAGAGGTGAGAAGGTTAATCTCTGTACTTGAGCTACAGACATACAGTACAGAAGGCTCAAATATTAACAAGGGATGAAGAATTAGCAGTTCTATCTGAGTCTAGGCATGTGGGCCAGCATCAATAAAAAAAAAAACCATGAGTTAAGAATAATTAGAAAAAGTTTGACAAGTGGAAAGGAAAGAAAAGAGAGAAATGATAACACTGAAAAGAAGGATCCTCCATTATGCGATACATGTGGGAAACGACACGAAGGGGTCTGTTACAAGAAGAATGGAACTTGTTTCAAATGTGAAAAAACTGGTCATTTTATTCAAAATTGTCCAGAGATGAAGACTGATCAATGAGGATTTAGAAAGGATCAGAAAGCTCAAGCAAGAGTCTATGCTCTTACCAGGAAAGAAGCAGATGATTCACCTTTTGTGGTGATAAGTACAATTTTCATATCCGACCAGCATGGTTTAACTCTTTTTGATTCAAGTTCTATCCATTCATTTGTGTCACATGCATTTGTTAATAGTATGAGTGTTGTGTTAGAACCTTTGGGTGTAGATTTATGTGTTGCAACTTCTTCAAGAAATTTGATGTGTGCTACAAATGTGGTGAAATCATATAAGATTGAAATAAGAGATAAGGTGCTACGAGCAGATTTGATAATCTTGAATATGTATGATTTTAATGTTATATTTGGCATTAATTGGTTGTCTATGTACCATGCTAATGTTAAGTGCTTTAAGAAAGAAGTTGTTTTCCAACCACCCGGTGAGCCTGAGTTTAGTTTTGTTGGTTCTAAGTTACGCTCTTTGCCAAAAGTAATATCTGCTTTACAAGCTTGAAAAAGTATTAAGAAAGACTGTCAGTGTTTCTTAGCGATTGTAATGGATACAAAGAAAGAAGAAGTGAAAATACAAGATGTTCTAGTGGTGAATGAGTTTATAGATGTCTTCCTTGAAGATTTGTCTGGAGTTTTACCAGATCGAGAAATTGAATTCACTATAGAACTTCTACCAGAAACCAGTCTCATATCTAAAACACCTTATCGTATAACACCAGTAGAGTTGAAGGAACAACTACATGAATTACTTGAGAAAGGGTTTATTCACCAGAGTGTTTCACTTTAAGGTGCTCCAGTTCTTTTTGTTAAGAAAAATGATAATTCAATGAGATTATGCATTGACTATCGAGAGTTGAACCGTGTGATTGTGAAGATTAAATATCCACTTCCAACAATCGATGATTTATTCGATCAGTTGCAAGGAGCTTGTGTATTCTCTAAAATTGATTTTCGTTCTGGCTATCATCAATTGAAGATCAAGAAAGAAGACATTTCAAAGACTGCATTTCGTACCAGATATGGGCATTATGAGTTTATTGTTATGCCATTTGGGTTGACAAATACATCTGCTGCCTTTATGGATTTGATGAATAGAGTATTCAAGGATTATTTATATATGTTTGTTATTGTGTTTATTGATGACATCTTAGTGTATTCTAAGAGTAATGAAGAACACTTGAGAAAAGTTCTGCAAGTGTTAAGGGAGAAGCAGCTTTATGCGAAATTTAAAAAGTGTGAATTTTGGTTAGATCTAATGGTACTTTTGAGACATGTTGTTTCCTCAAAGGGAATTTCAACAGATGCAAACAAAATTGAAGCAGTGGTGAATTGGCTCAGACCAACTAATGTTGGAGAAGTTTGGAATTTTTTTGGACTGGCAGGATATTATAGACGGTTTGTTGAATGATTCTCTAAGATAGCTTCACCTTTAAATCAGTTGACAAAAAACATTTAAACTTGCCCTTACAAAAGGAATCTGAAGATCAAGAGCTCTACTGACCAGAGATTGAATCTGTTTTAAAGCCTGTGAATCAGCAGCCTCTTCTACAGCTTCCCTCATCTTCATAATCTGTGAATCAATTCAGAAACCAATATTAATTCAAAGTAAAGAAATTTGTTACTCTTAATTTTGGCTATTAGCAGACATTCAGAAAACATAAAAGTTCATGAGGCTGAAAAGATATTTTCCTGGCCAGCTTGCCTGAAACATCAGCACGATATCGAACCAATTACAAGAAGAAAAGCAGTTTTGGTTTGCAAAAGGAAAGAACATAACATACACATCCCAATTGTTTTCTAACTCTATCAATGAACCTTCGGATAAAATGATGCTCTGAAGAGAATTCCAGTTTGTACAGCAAAGAACCAAAGCTATAGGTTTATATTCAATAAGGCAACTATAAATTACCTCAGTGAGCAATTCTGGTTCTGACACAGTTTCTTCTTCATCAACATCTACACCTTTGAGCCTCAGCTGGAAGGGAACGAAAATTTTTAAATTTCATAACAATTAGGAAAGGAAAACCAACACAAGGAGAGATATATATGCGAGACAAAAGAAAAGAAGAAGCATAATAAAGAAGATCCTCTTTCTTTCACTGATACAAGATGGATGTTTTAAACTGCAAGGACCATAGACCAGATATAATAATAGCTTCTTGCCAAACATATGTCAAGTCCATAGAGTAAATCCATCATCTCAGAACCAATTTAATTATCCATGCTAGTGCACTCAAGTCCTAGTTTCTACTTTAATTGTACTAATAACAGCTAGTCTACATCTAACTACTAGTTTATAAAAATACATGAACTTTTTGATATCCTAAACTTGAATTTCTCATTTTTTTTCCAAGACTAGATCAATACAAACACGAAGTTAGTTTTAGAAACACTAACATTGTAAGACACTAAAGTAAAACACCCCATCCCAATTGGATGAAAACATATACTTCAGGCTGAAAAAAATGCAAAATTTATTATAGAAAACATATACAAGTTAAACATTAATATCTTAAAATTGAAGATAAATTCCTAAAGAATCTTACAATGTATATTGCCCTTGATAGTGGTTTGGTAAGCGTGCGGTAAGCTTCAATAACTTTAGCAGATTGTTCAGCAGCATACTCTCTCTTTCTAACATAAACAAATTAAACATTAACAAAAAAAAAAAAAGAGAATCAGACGCTAAGAGACAATCCGTTGTCTGTTTATTTATGAATTTGACATGGGATTTGAACAAACCTCAGATTTCGAATGAACTAGATCAGGATGAAGCTTTTTCTGCCAGTTTTTGTACTTTCCCTCTAGATTCTCACCCTCAATTTCATACTTTTTCCCCCTGTTATAAATCAACCAAAGGAGTTAACAATAATAATAATGACATATGATCACGGACTTTTTTACTGACGGAAAAAAAACAATTGTTTCTTAATGGAGTAATTATTCAATGTGACAATGCTGCGTCCTCTAAAACACAAGACAAACTGTCTGGTTCATGAGAAAATGAAGTAAAAGAGCTCAACTGACTCTATTACAGCTTGCAATTAAATGATACTAATTCTAATTTATCATTGATTCTGGAAACTGACTTTGGCTTTCCAACTTCACAGATAGACGTTCCGAAACGTAAAGTAATGCTATTATTTTTCTAAATCATATTCTAAATTTTAGATCTCAAATAAGGTGTCAATAAACATTGGATGAAGAAATGATGTAAAGAATAATAATGAAAATTATAAAAATTAATCGTTTCTTGACATTTGTTATCCAAAATTTAGATGCGTAACATTATTGAATTTCAAAATGTTAAATTTCTTTCACTTTCCCATGCTTTCTCGGGAACCGATAAGGAACTCATTACTAATTTTTTTAATTAAGAAGAACGGCAAAAGAATAGATATATGATCAAAACATATAAACTTGAAAACTTTTATAGCCTTACAATCCAAAGATTTGAAAGTAATCCACCTAGTGATCGACAGGCTGAACACTCCGACAGGATTCACAGAACAGAAACGGCAACACTTTTGGCACCGTATTACAGCTCCAGCATGTGGCAATTTTAACTCTCTCAGCATCAGATTCCGAGCAGAAATTTCTCCTTTCGAAAAACGGGTGCTGGCGGCTCGGATGAGGATCCCGAAAACTAGAAGAAGAAGAGGACGGTGAATTGAGAAAGTTAATTTGTGTGTCGAAATTGTGACTAAAATTAGAAAATTCGAAACGAGAAGTTGAAGGCAAGGCTCGGCGTAGAACATTCGAGAAAGGTCTCCCCAGCTTCTTCGTTTTGTTCATTTGTTTTTTTTTTTTTTGCCTTTCAAAAGTTTCGGAAGTTGAAGTCAAAAGTGCGTTTTAATTAAGAATGGAGAGAACTGCTCAACGGCGAAGCTGGAGTTCGGATTCTCTTTTTTCCTATTTCAAATAATAATAATAATAATCGTTGTGAGGCGGTGGTATATTAAGTGTTAGGGAGAGCATTTTAATAAATTTTATCGTTTCACTCGCTTATAAATATACGTATAATTTTCTATGTAATTTATATTTTAAAACATTTTTATAATTTTTATAATATTTTTAAAAAAATTTTATTTGAGTTATTTTTAACTCTTATTTTTATTATTCGTTTATAACACATTATCATCACAATTTTTAGGTAAATTTAATTTTTAATTTTTTTATTAAATTCTTCACTTATTTTATTTTATATTCTTTTATTTTTAGGTATTTTATTTATATTATATTATTATTTGTATTGTATTTATATTATTATATAATATAATCCTTATAAGTATGTTTTGTAGTTGCTATTTATTTAAATTTTTCATATCAAAAAATAAGAATAATATTATGCATCAATTATTTTTTATTTATATTATGTCTATTTTTTTAAATTTAAATATTTTAGATGCAATCTAAAGTTTGCATAACAAATTAATAAATTAGAACTTAAAGTTCTAATAATTAATCTCATTAATTTAGAATTTGAAATTTTATATCATAATTTTTTTTATTCATTTATATAAAATGTTACGCCTCCTCATTATTATATGAAATGTTATACCTCTTTATTATTATTAATTTATGAAAGGTTATATCTCTTCATTATTATAAATCTATAGAATGCCATATCTCTTCATTATTATAAATTTATAGAATGCCATATCTCTTCATTGTTAGAAATTTATAGAAGATCACGCCTCCTCATTATTATCAATAGAAGGTTATGCATTCTCAATACTACTAATAAATGAAAATTCTTACCTTCTAATTATGATTATTTTATATATATGAAATGCAATGCCTCCTAAAATTACTTTTGATATTTATGTTTTACATTATATATTTGTTGAATAATATTTAATACTAATTTGAACTCCATTCTTTATGTTTAAAGCCCTCTGAAAAATGTTTCTTATAAATTTACAAATTCCTACACTTGATGCCTCTAGAAAATTATCTACCATAGATATTGGATGTTAAAATGCACATTCAAATCAATGGTTTAAAAAAAATTATGATTGAAAAAAAAATGACGTATTCCTATAAGATAAGTCAAGAACTATGATTTTTCTCTATTATCACCTACGTGAGAAATTGAAAGCTTAATATTTGAGAGCCTGCAGATCCTTTAAAAAAATCTAAAAGAAAGACATGATGTGTTCCTCCCAAAAGTAAGAAATGAGTGGATAAATATGAGATCATATGATCTTAAAATTATTGTTAAATATAATTCTACTTTGATTATAACTGAAATTATGTGATTAAAAAGTTACATAACAAGATTTGTTAAAGAAGGCATCTCTACAATTATTACCCTTAGGTGGTCGTAAGTGCCAAGAACGAAGGAATACTAAAAGAGAAAATAAACACTAAGACAAATACAATAACAAGAGAATAAATACCTTAAGTATTATGAAAATATTTGTTATTAATATAATGCACTATGAGGCATCAACTAAGGAAAAAGTTATTTGTTGCTATTTAAGTTGATTTAATTGATAGAATTAGGTTAGTTAAATAAATTTTAATTTTAATTTTTTGAATAAAGGTTAAGTAGTTATAATTTTAGTACTTGATTGAAAGAATTAGATCGTATAGTCCGTGTGGGATCGATACTTAAACTTAAAATCTTATAGTATTTGATATGATAACTTGAGCTTGTATTTAGCTACTATAGCACCAATCATCGGACACTTGCTATTGACTCAAAAAATTAGTCTGATAATAATATTACTTATTTGCCATGACACTATTTAAGTATAAAGGCCACCATGCTGGAGAATTTTCATAAGTATATATATATATATATATATATATATAATTTTAATAAGTTATGTAACTTATCATACAGTAAATACAATACTTAAACAAGTGACAAAATTTTATAGTACATCATAAATTGTACAAAAATTGTAAATTAACTAAACAACACCATTTAACAATATTTTTTATTATATAATAAACTATGTGGTTTGCTATATTATTTCCCTAACATAATTAATTCCAATGATGAGACATGACAAAAAAAGTTTAAATACTAATAAACCATGCATACAAAATTAAGCAAACTAAGCTCTGGTAAAAGAAGAGAATTTTTTTTTCTTTTCCTGATTCAAATATAAGAAGAGAAATTAATCCCACATAAAGAAGAAATCTAAGGATTTAAATTTCGTGAGAGCAAATGATTAAAACTTAGCCTAGCATTCGTGGTATAGGTGGTGAGTGCCAGTTGTCATGGACTCTTTTGAACCCGTGCAGCCTTAGACATTTTTTAATACTAAGTAGCCTAAAAATCAACATAAAGAAAAAGATGAAGAAGATGCACACGAAGATAATTGAGATAGTGCTCTTTATATTGGAACTTAAGAGATTTACAAGCTAAAAGGTTTACAAGTGTAGAGAATTATAATTGTGGAGGATTTCTACAATTTGGAGGATTATGAGTTTGGAGGATGGTGTACTCAAATAAAAGTTCCACCTATTTATAGTTCTAACTATATACAATCGACGATTAGGATTATTCTAATCCAACGGTCCATATTAAAAATAAAAAATGTACAACATAATATTTTCAAAGATGCCACCTACTAGAATAATATTCTAAGAAATATTCCATCTCTAAAATTATCTCCCACTTACCACCAAGTAGTGGGCTTAAACCCAACTCAATTAAGCCTTATAGAAAATTCAACCCATGTAACACTCTATTGTCTAAATAGCCCTTGAAAGTCTTGTCACGCACCAAGTGTTCAAAGAAATGTCCGAGAACATTTGGGGCGTGATATTTGCCCTCACTAAATTCACACAACACCCTTGTTATATCTTCACTGGAACTTGCGCACCCTATTCTTCAGACTGTGGCTGTGCGCTCTCATATTCCAAGCGTGCTTCCTATCAGGCAACCCTTTCTACTTGACAAAGTATTCAAGGTCGTACTGAGCTCTTCCTCTTTGTCATGACGTGTGAAAATCTCTAAAGGTTCCCAGTTGTTTGCCTCATGCTCTCTGCCTTTCTTACCTCTATGGTATTGCTTCCAACTACTAGCAAAAAGCACCGAATGTAGCCACTGCCTTTGTTTCAAAGGTATCCCCACCTTATACGAGGCGTTGCCAACCCTTTGGCAATAAACATTGGCCCCTCATCCTCATGATCAAGGCCTTTGTAAAGTGGTTGTGCTGACTTGTGCTGTGTTGAAAATATCGTCTCCATCATCAAGTCCCCCGCACCATGCTTGACATATCACCACTTGTCTTTGAACCATTTTTTATGCTGGAAACATACGCCATGTGACGCCTTAAGTTGCAGGATAACACCCGCGCCCAACAACTCTCCGAGCTGCCCCCACAACTCTACTAACTTCGGTTAAGGCGTCTATACTATAATTAGAAGCATCACTCTAAGCTCTAACTTAATATCAATTACTTCTCTTGATGGCGGTTCTTTCGGTAAGCTAGTAGCCATGACCCTATTGTGCTCTCTGAGCACTTTCGCAACATGCTTTGGTAGCTCATCTTTGCCTCATTTCACCTTATTATCCATCCCCCCTCATTGTGATAGGATGTATCTCTCCTTTGCACTCAGCATCTTCCCTTAGTTGCATTGCGAAAAGGACCTTGGTGCTTGGCTTAGATCACCCATTTTAAGGTTTATCTACTTTTGGTATCATTCAATGTTCTCTCTCTAAGATACAAATGTAGTTGTGTTGAGGGAGTAGCACCACATTGTACTGTCACAAGAACCTTATACCTAGGATCACATCAAAATCGTCAAGAGGTGCTACTGAGAAATTTACCTCACACGCCAAGTCCTTATGTGTATTTTGACTCCTTGAACCACCTCGTCAAGTGTCTTGGTTTTAGCATTCACGAACTTAAGGTATCACTCTCATTTCTCTATGTAAATGCCTAAACGCTTTACGTTCGTACTCTTGATGAAGTTGTACATAGCCCCCGTATCAATCAGTACTTGAGTTTTATGTAGTTGATGTAGACTTCAATGGACATTAGTGCTAGTCCCATTGGCATTTGTCACCTCGCTTGGTTTTGAAAGAATTGAACAATTGTATGCATCTTATATGGCTTTGTTCGCTCTTCTCTTGTACCTCGTACATTGCATTGAAGATCTTTTTCTTTGGATAATCCTTAACCCAATGATCCCCGTTACAAAGAATGCAGCTTGTCTTTGGACCATTACTTCTATGGTCATCACATATTTGCTCATTCCTTTTAGGCAGTTTGCCTTTCTCTTCCTTGCTCTCCGAATGGTTAAAATCCTTAGCTTTCCTACTTTTGCTATGATTGGGTTTAGAATGCTTGAACTTATTTATTTTTTTCTTGCGGTAATCCATGAGCATCTCCGTCATTATAAAGGCATCGAATATATCCTGAACTCCATGCCATTTTAATTCGTTGGCTACCCATAATTATAAACCATCTAGAAAATTGAACAACAAGTTCTCATTGCTCATGTTGCAAATTTACAACATTAATAAAGAGTAATCCTCCACGTACTCCTTAATAGACTTCATTTGTTTCAATTCCTTTAATCGCTAGCGAGCGTCATGTGCCATGTTCTCTAGGTAGAATTGACACTTCAATTCTCGTTACAATTTTTTTTATGTGTTGATGGTGCGAGTACCCTTGCGAATTTTTTCTCTTTTCTTATGCCACCACAAAATTGTGTGATTAAAAAGGTACAAAGTTGCGATACTTACCTTTTGTTTGTCCCACACACTAATGGTGTCGAAGTACCTCTCTATTTGCCAAACTAAGTTGTCAAGCTCTTTGGCATCTCATTTACCGCTAAACACCTTTGACTTTGAAGCTTCAACCTTTGGTATAGCCACCGTAGCTTGTATAGTACCATGTTTTTTTTGACAGCTTTAAACCCTTTACGCACCTCTTCTACTTTGGCTTGAACCTTGTCCATAGTGTTGTAAACCTTCTCTTGAAAAGCCTTGATCCAATCATGTTGCTTGTCAGTATATGTGTCGATGAAGCTGTCAATAAATGAGTGCAGCTCATCCCATTAAGTATCGAGACCCACCTCAAGTTTCTCAATTTGCTGCTCCAACTCTCAAAGACGATTTGTCACCTTGCACACAATTACACCATGCATCATGACTATGTTCCCCAAATCATGGCTTGAAACAATAGACTTCTCTCGTGGAATACTCACGTGCCTCCTAGCTTTAGAGTTCTTACCCCTCGCTTCTGTCACATTCGGTGTTGTAGCAACGTCTTTTATAATCTTCTTCGACCTTGCTCTGATACCACTTGTCATGGACCAACTCACGCTAGACACCACTTGTCACAAAATTGCTCAGAACTGTGCAGCCTTAGACATTTTTAAGTACTAAGTGGCCTAAAATCCAACTCAAAGAAAGAGATGAAGAAGATAATTGAGAGAATGCTCTTTATATTAGAACTTAAGAGATTTACAAGCTAAGATGTTTATAAGTGTAGAGAATTACAATTGTGAAGAATTTCTACAATTTGAAGGATGGTTTGCTCAAATGAGAGCTCTACTTATTTATAGTGCTAGTTATATACAATAGACAGTTAGAATTTGTTCTAATCCAACGATCCATATTGAAAGTAAAAAATGTATAATAGAATATTCCTAAAGATGCCACCAACTACAATAATTTTCAAAGAAATATTCCATCTTTAGAATTATCTCCCACCTACCACCAAGTAGTGGGCTTGACCCAACTCGATTACCTTCTAGAAAATTCAGCCCATGTAACACTCTATAGGCCAAATAGCTTTTTGGAAGTCTTATCATATGTCAAGTATTCGAAAAATATCCGAGAACATTTGGAGCGTGACACAATCTTAGTATGTTAAGGAATTGAGGAGTTAAAGCCAAATATTTCTCTTCCAGGCTAATTCCTTAATCCAGTCATAAGGTTGATGATATGAGCATTTATTATGTTCTATTTTCTTATCCAAATATCTAGAGAAACCCAAATGCCAATGCCACGGATCAAAATCTTCAGGTTCCTTAACAAAATGAACGGTGTTTTCCAAATCTCTAACTAGCTCCTCCTCATCTCCTTCATCTGCTACTACTAATAATATTAAAGAATGGCCGTCATAACCCATAAACAACACTTTGTTCAAGCTACTTACTTTGTTGATAATCAAACCTTATAACAGTACAAGAATGACAATAATGATCTCTCTTAGTGTAATATAATATAAAAGGTATTCGTCAGACTCAGTTAGGTAACTTTCATCTAAACTAAAGACTTAGTAACAATGTGCCTTTATCGGGTTATGTTGAATTATATGGAACTTTTCATTCTCATGATTGAAGGTACACAGGCAAAAGGAGGAAGCACAATATAAGTGTCCATCCATATCCATCTATGCCACACCATATAGATACACCCCTGTAACACAACCATTATAATAATATTTGCTGTTTCATTTAGCCATTCCAGGGCTACATGTACTAATATGCAAATGAAAAGGAACACTTACTACAAATATCATGCAATCTGAAGAACTTGGACACCCAGAAAACATCGCCTTATAATCACCAAAGCTAATATCCAATGAAGGTAGGTTAATAATCTTATCAGTAAAGGGACGGTAAAAGAAGATTGAACTAGTTTTGCGATTGGTGAAAAGTATCCAACCATCTTTTGAAGTGAGGATCCAATATCAGCATTGTAAGCAAACAGCCATGGTAATTTATCTACGTATTTGATACTACCTTAAACATTTAATGCTTGCCAAACATCACTCCAGAATGGCGAAAGATTGGACCATATTTTCATATTCCCTAAACATATAATTAATGACCAATAATGTTAAAGATCATCTGTTCCTTCCGCCTCACGAAGGCACACTACCAAGAAATGGAAAGTAAGATAGCTTCTCCCAATAATACTCTTATTCTCCTTTCATCCAGAGCTGTCGTAACTTAGGCTCATCATGCTATACTCAGAGGAAGGGAAAAGGAGCAGTTTATGCATACACCTTTTTTTTTTAGTATGAATCTACTACCAAAAATTCAATATTTAATCTTAACATTTAATGCGTATTCTTGAATAATCTCAATTTTCAATTATTCAACCATTTCATTTTGCCTACTAATCCTTCTTTAATCCAATGGGATAGAATTCCTTTCCAATTTAATTTTTAACTTCTTCTGTGACAACTTAGAAATGTCATGGTTCCTCGTATTCATATATGCAAACAACAACCGAATCTCAATCTTTAAAGTGTAGTCTTTTCTTTCATGAAAGAGGAATTTACTCTATGCTAAGTTAACCTCTCTCTTTTATTCAAATAAGTTTTTTTCATAATATTACTTTTAAAAACAAGTAAAATAACCTTATTTATACCATAGAATTTAAACCAAACTTAAAGATTTAATTTCCCTATTGGAAAAGTATTTGTTTGGTTTGAGAAATTTAGTTTACTAATAATTTTCACATAATTTAAACTTAAATCCAAAATATACAAGATTAAAGATTAAAGTCTTTTTTTATTTTAGAAGTTTAGTTTACTAATAATTTTCTTATAGAATTTACACAATTTAAAATTAAGTCCAAAATATAGAAAACTAAAGACTTAAGGTTTTTTTTTTAATTAAACAATTATTTGGTTAAATTTCATTTAAGTTAGTTTTAGAAGTTTACTAAACTCATAATTTTTGTTGAGGTATCAAGTTATGCTATTCAATTTGACACTATTTTAGCATTAATTTAGCTATAGCTCTAGTACTAATTTGTTATTGGAGATTAGCCTTAATGATAATCTTTCTATGAAATTAGCCTTTGTACTGATACCTTTTTGTTATGAATTTATTTGGCATGCAGTCCAAATAAATCTTATACGCCTGTGGAAGACTTAACTTATAAATAATTAAGAACATAAAATATCAATATACTAATAAAGATAAAGAAACAAACCACAAGACACAAAATATATGCAGTTCAGCAAAACGCCTACGTACATGGGAGATCTATGATCTAGCTTCTTTTATTAATCAAATCACTAAGTATCTCCTAAATCATCATAATTTTACAAGATCTCATAGTATCTCTTATTGTAGACCTCTAAGTATCTTCTAGATTACTATGATTTTTACAAGACTTCTTAATATCTTTCATACTCCATAAGAGATTTAACTCAAGGAATACAAAAATAGCCCAAGCCCTTTCAAAATGATCTTTTTGGTGCTCCTTTTATTTACACAAAGACACTTCAAAGGTTACATTTGATTGGGGTGTACATGCACTAGTATATTTAGTCTCCAACTTTTGTATTTTGCTCTAATTTATAGATATTTAACTATTTAACTGTATTTTTAATCATAAATACATGCACTAGGAAAAATATAACGAATAAGAATAAATGGGAGGCAAATCGGACAAGAAAGTAAGGAGATACGCTCAAAATACACCACCGAGAAAACCTGGGCCTGGGTGCTGAGGCAGCACCCACTACCCAATGCCACGGCACTTGGCTAGCCATACTCTAGTTCGTGTTTTTAAGTCTTGGTGCTAAGCCTCTAGTGTCATGACGCAAATGCGATAAGTGAAAAATACCTCATTTTTTGTTTTATTTCGATTTAGATTCGAAGTTTCTCACCCCTAGGGTTTCTCATACCTATAAAAGCACACTTTTAATAGTCAAAACAGAGATTTTAGAGAGGCAAAATTGCAGAGAAATAATTTACACACAAAATTAAGAGATCAAAGTTAAGAAATCAATATTTAAGTTCAAAATTGAAGATTCAAGTCATAGAAGAGAGAGAAGCACATCAAGACGTCTTATTGATTATTTTTTCTTATCTTTCTTTATTATTATGTTCTTATTCTTATTGTTCTTCATGGGTTGGTTTGATACTCTTGATTTTATAATGAACTAAACTTGTTTATTTAGAGTTAAACTAATAAGCCTAATATGTAATTGAATTTTATAGATTCTTAATTTATGAACTTAATACATACAATTAATTCATTATATCTTAAGTTTAATGTTTTTATTATATCTGGTCAATATTTTAAATGATTGAGGAACTATAATGAACTTAAAAAGGGATTTATGTGTTTAGCCTAAAATAGTTTGAAACATGATGTAGGGTAACAAATATGAGTTTCATATAGGATAGAAATATACCTAGATGGCATATATGGTATTGTTTAGACTTGATCTTAATGAATTAAATTCTCATCTGATTACTATAGACATATAGGTAGTTGTTAGAATGCGTAATATAATCATTTGACTATCGACAGACACTTATGATGAGATTAGTGTCTAGCCAATTAATGTGTATTAAGTGATTAATTAAGAAGTTAATGAATCCAATGAAATATTAGGAGATAAGTCAAAATCTTAGATTCTTATTAATTAGTGAATTCAACTCTTTGTTTATTTGTTAATTAAGTTTAGTTTAATTTAATTTGATAGAACTAGGTTAATTAATTAAATTTTAAAATTTAATTTTATTGAATAAAAGTTAAGTAATTATAATTTTAATATTTGATTGAAAGAATTGGATCACATAGTCTCTATAGGAATGGTATCTAGACTAAAAACCTTATATTACTTGATAGATAGCGTGCGTTTCTAGGCTATTATAGCACACATCAACATCATAGTACACCACGCATTTAGTGCCTACCCATCTCATCTATTCTCTCTTATATCTACATCTTGATGTTTTAGATGCTTAATTATCTCTAATGGTTTATAAGGGTTTATATAGTACTTACAAAATTCTTAAAAACTTTAAACCTAATTGAAATAAGAGACCATACATGTAAGAGTCCAAAACATCCTAAATAAGCAGAATCCTAACCAAAAACAAAAGTCTCCGAAATTGGGCACCGCACCACTAGTGCGCTCCTGATCCAGCACCTCGGTGCTGCATGGTAGTGCTATAGCCGCGACGATGAGGCTTGATGTTATTACTTCATGTTTTCACACTTTTTCTTACTTTCAACTCTCTATTTTACTCTTCTCTTATGCGCATAACGCGTACTTAATATCATAATAATTTTTCACTTAATATTCATCTCAATCACGTTTGATTATTGAATCACCAATTATACCAATTTCATATTGAATTTAAATAATCTAAACTAAAGTCAAAATATACCCTCCATCGAATCTTCATCCCAAATGCAATAATAAATTAAGGAAGAAGAACGTCTTCATCAGCAAGGGAAGGGATAATCAGTGAATGTGTCAAGCGAGGCATCAGCATGAATCTTGAAATTACCCGAAGAAGAAAGAGTCCTTTTTAACTGGGGGAAGCATTAATTAAACACAAATTCATTCAAATAGCTATTACTATTAGCCCAATGAACCAAACTGCACCCACTATCACTATCAGATATTGGTCATGAACCATTCAGTGACGAGGATGTCATAATATTCTGCAAACAACAACCGTGAGAACCTCAAAATCTGAAAAGCTAATTAAGTAGTGTAACGTCTGTTGCTTCCATGTCATGATAAATTCATTTGACAAAAACGAGCATACTTTTCGAAAAGGCTTCAAGCCTTGACAGCTCCACAAAGTTACCAGATTAATTAGCCATGGTAGAGAACTAATCATGCCATGATTTTAACTTTGTGAGGAATATGGGGCTTCAACATATCAAGTTGATGAATTAAAAATTACAAGTTAGTGTATGTTAGGATTTAATGACACTCCACAATGTTCATCAAATTATTATAGACCCATTTGGAGTCTTCATTGAGATGTTATGTTTTTCTTTTTAGTTTTAGTCAACGAATCTTCCTCTTGTAAATTGATTACCCAAGAGAAATTTAAAAAAAAAAACACCAACAAAACTGATAACAATAATGTTCTAGTTTATTTTCTTTCCATTTTCTATACTGCTCTAGTGTAATTTAGTTCTATGATTAAAGATGAGAACTTTTGAAAAAAGAAAAAGGAAAGAGAGTGAAGTAATAATCTAATTCCATTGTTCATATCTCTTGGCAATGTAGCACTATTTAATTATAGAACCAAGATCCTCTCTTAATGCAATATAATATACTGTTTAGTGAGTGAATCAGGATTTTCTTTTAATCTTATTTTTTATCTAATTTTTTTTTACTAATATGAAATAGGTAAGTGATAAAAAAGTAAAATTAAATATAAAATAAATCTTCACTATATATAATTAGTATAAAATACATGTTAAAAGATCTTTTAAATTTAGGTAAAATTCAATTAGAAGAGGATATGAATTCTTAATTTCTACCAACATAACGATCTTTTGTTACTAATCATGCGTAAATCGGTTATTAATACTGTATAAATTGATATTTTAGAAAATAATTAAAGAAATTATCATCTATGAAATAAAATAGTGCTGTGAATAAAAGCAACTATATTAAAATAGGGCTGTT
Source organism: Ailanthus altissimus (assembly GCA_946807835.1). Taxonomy (NCBI): domain Eukaryota; kingdom Viridiplantae; phylum Streptophyta; class Magnoliopsida; order Sapindales; family Simaroubaceae; genus Ailanthus; species Ailanthus altissimus. The sequence goes on from OX327709.1 coordinate 3,647,091, forward strand.
TTGTTACTAATTGTGTACAAATTGTTAATTTTATCTAACATGAAAGATAACACTAAGTTCATATGCATATGGAAGTAAAACATAACGAATATGGTATGTAAACCTAAATAAAATTTTTAAGACACAATTTTTAAGTTGTAGCTTGAAAGGTATATGATTTTATTTCGGATGGAGATATTTAATAACTTTTTTTTTATCTCATTAAACCCTACTTTTTAATATATATATATATATATATATATATATATATATATATTGTTAAAATTTGGTGATTCAAAATTATATTTGAGTATGATTTTGAGTTGAAAATTAATAAAGAGTTAATACAAGATTGAAGATATATTGGACAGACAAAAAAAAGTCAAAAACAAAAAAGAGAAGAAACTTAAAATACGAGAGGAGCACCTCTAAGTTTTGGGGTTACGGTGTCAACCTTGGCAAAGGCTGCATGCTGCGGCCCAGCCTAAGTGGCACAACAGTGCCACCATGAAATCATGCCGGCACCGCGGTGTTAGACCTTTAGGACAGCAATACTACTTTTTGAGAAAGTTGCATTTTTTGGAGATTGTAACTCTTACATTCATAGAATTTTATTTCAATTAAAAATAGAATTTCTAAAAACACTTTGAAGCGCCACCATGAAATTCACTAGTGTTGCGATGCCAATCCTTTGAAGCTGCAACGTCACTTTTTAAGAAAGTTGAGTTTTTATTTTTAGATTTTGATTTTTTTTGCGTAGGATTTAGATTCTTATATGCATAGACTCTTATTTTAACTATAAATTAAAATTTTAAAGATATTTTAAAACCTATATAAATTCTTGTAATTCTTTAAAATTATCAAATATTAGAAAAAAAACTTCAAGAAAGAAAATGAATAGCTAAGCCTTGAGTGTTAAGTGTGTGAAAAAGTGTCATGGAGAGTACATGAGTTTTGTGTGAATAAGAGAATAATGATAAATTTTTTAAGAGTTCATCTAATAATTATATTTTTTAATTATTTTTTATAAGAGATTTTTGTAATTTGAATTCTTTATAAACGAATAAAATAATTTAAGATTTTATGATCCACCATAAATATAAGTGTTATGTAACTTTTTTGTATAATTACTTATTCTTTTGATTGTATAATCTTTTTTATTTTTGATTAATTATGAGAGAAGTCCTCTACAAATTATTCACAAAATTTTAAAGTGCACATTAAGAACTCTGACATATATTATTAAAAGTTTGTAAAATTTTTATTTAATTTCAAAATTATCCTCTAGTATAATCAAATCTTTATCTTCATTTCACAAACCATTTTTCTTTAACCGCAATTAATTACAAGAACTACATGACGTGATAAACTAAATTTCATATTTTCTTCATCCTTCTTCAATTGCATAATTTGTTTGTGGTAGTAAAAGGGAAGTTAGAGAAACTCGTAAGCAAAAACTAAACAAAATAAAATGAAATAAAAGGTACGTAGATAATTTTTTGTGACCTCCATTTCTTATATACCAATAGTACTATCATACTGAAGAATAACATCCTTTTTTATTTATTTATTTTAATTTTCAATAATTTAAATTTCATAATTATCTACCGTAATATTTTTTCCAGTGTCATGCACGGGAGCACTTACTTCAATGATAATATAAAATTGGAGAACTTGTTTTAAGCACGTGCTTTATGTACTTTTTTGACTTGAGTTGGGGTTTAACTTTAACGGGTGTTAAGATAATATAATAATTTTTTTTTTATTGTAGAGAATATTTTTGAGAATGCTTAAATATAAAAATGATGTATTATTTTAATAATTTTTTAATTGTTATTTTTGTAAAAGAGTTCATAAATTATACATATCTCTACATTTATATGATATTGTTTACTTTGAGCTTAAATCCTCATAGTTTTATTATTAGGCTCTACTCAAAAAATCTCATATCAATGAAGATATAATTTACTCTTTATATATCCATAATCTTTTTTTTTTTTTTAATATGAGACTTTATTTACTTCCTTAACAAATGTATTAATAGATCTCTGATATAATATTAGTAGAGTGTATTTGAACATACTTAAGTGTAGAATCATAGTTCTCTAGTTGTTGTATTAATATATCTTCATATAATGTCAATAATTATTAAATGTAATGTAATGTTATATATATATATATATATATATATATATATATATATATATATAAAGAGAGAGAGAGAGAAAGAAATAAAAATAATAATTTAGTAAATTACAAAATTCACCATACGGTGAGTTTTTAAACACATGATAAAATATTATAATATATTATAATTTTATTAAACAGTAACATATGACAGTGTTATTTATCGTATAATAAATTATGTAGTTCATTAAATTATTTTTTTATTTATATAAATATATATTTTAATATCATAAATACTGTTGGCAAAAAAAACTTAGGTGTTTACGAGGTTTATTTAAAGAAGTTGTGAAAATTTTAATATTCTATCGAATTTGATTTTTATCTAAGGCGTATTTTATTGACTAAACAAGCTTTAGACTTTTCAATTTTCTGTCTAAAAACTAGTTGTTGATTTGATATAATTATTAATACTACTTTCAATGTTCTTCATTTATAAGTGATGTTTTGTGATAATAAAAATTCACGTGTGACTGAGAGGGGCAAATTGATGGACTGTTTTTAAGTCCTTTTCAATAATTTTGCAAGAAATACAACCATAATTAAAATAAAAATAATTAAAAGAGTCTGATGAAATAAAAAAATGGGGGCTAAATAGTTTGACTCTTGTATTTAATAATCGAAAATATAAAAAATATTAGATTAAATTTTATCTAGGAGAAACTTAACCCAAAAAAATCCATATAAATAAATTAGTGGAAAAACAAAACTCAAATATAAGACCATTAATAGACTCTTTTTACCTTTGTAAATTGCCAGCTCATAATATTGACACTATTATTATCATTTTTCAGCTTCATTTAACAAAAAGGAACAAAGTAAAAATATTATATGAAAATGGATAAATTCAATAATAATTGTAAAAATTCTAAAATGGTAAAAGTAATATTGCCTAGAAAAAATAATTCTTTAAGCCAATAAATTTTAAATTTATTTGTTGAAAAAATAATAGTAAACTTGTCGAATTAGGCTATGTTAAGAATGATTTTCTACTATAGCTGCTAAAATATTTTTTTATAAAATAAGAAAAAATTTGTTTGTAATCTCATCGGTAATCCTCCAATACTTAAGTCAATATTTAAAATATAAAGAATTAGCAAAAGTGTTTAGATTTTATAGAATAACATTATCCCTTAGTTACCTCAATTCCTTTTTTATAATTAATTTTCATTTATGCAAACCTTTTTTTTATAATTAATTTTCATTTATGCAAACCCTGAGATTCATAAATAAAAAATTAGACTATTTTTTCCTTGATAGTCAGCATTGTCGAAGTAATTGCAATCTAAAATTAAATTTACCTACTTTATGTGTTTGGAGGTCGTGATTTAAAATTAAAGCCACCTACTTATGTGCTTAGAGATCGTGATTGCTTACCATGTAAGCACGTGCCTTTTCTTCTTTGATTTTCATAATCATGATTAATTAAATGTTGCTTGAGGCTGCTCGGGGGTTAACCGAACCCAAACAAGCTAGAGGTTGCAATACCTGTCCAACGGGTTTATTTTGGCGAAACCCATCTTAGAAGGACTTGGGCCCTTTGCTCCAGGTCATTTTCGGAGATGGGCCTGAGCCCTTTCCCGGGGAAGAAGTAATATATGAAATCTAAATATCATTCATTAAACATTTTGCATCAAGTTAACAGCAATCTGTAACCGCAAACATTCTTCGTATAATGAGTAAAACAGAATATAAATTTACATATAATTTTTTTTTTCTTCCAAATGAGTTGTCAAAGAGAGGGGTAAAGGAAAACAAGAATTTAAACTTACATATAACAGTTTTATTTTTGCATGCAATGCTACATATTCATTATTTGATGTCTCCTATTGGATTTGTCTTGCATATCCCCGGGATATTGCTCCCCCTCCGTTAGATTTCTACCATGTGCACCTCTCTCAACCAATCATGAAAAAGCCGATACACATGGCATGAATCTAATGGAACAGATGCAATGCACAAGTTGTACCCAAGAATTTCTCCTTCTATTGTGGCTGTAAAACAACTTTGTTTGAGGGTATCAGTTAAGCATAATTTAAGGAGAAGCAGCAGAACCTTTGCTTTTTCTGCCGGCTCAATTTCTTTCCTCCATTTATAGTGTTTTCATGGATGCCATTGGCCTCAGCATTCTTTTGCTTATTATCGTGCATGGTTTGTTCAAAATTTGGAATTTCCACTGTCCCATTCCTGGAAGAATTGAGAGCACCCTGGTTGGTCTTACCAGGATTTGACAGATCTTCTTCAGGTGATGCTGGTGCTATCTTGTTGTGGTTCACTTCTCTCAAATAAGAACTTGATCCAGAACGCCTGCAAACATCATCACACCAGTATGAGCTCAAAGTAGTTAATCTCTGCTTATGTGTGCTTGTTAAACTGATGCCAAAGTACATATGAATGTGAATTAAATGAGCAAAAGATTGAAGACATTATGACTTCGATCTCAAATGTTAATGAAAATACATTGAGGTACCTGCTGTCCTGAATTCCAGTGCTTTTTCTAGATTCCTGAAGATTTTTCTCCATAACATCCATTTTGGTCACCTCAACATCTGCATGGACTCCATCTTCTGAAGAGGGCAAGTCTTTTATATCACTTGTTTCCACATTTGTAGGTTTTTCATTGGTAAGGCCAGACAGAGACTTGCTTTGGCAATTAAATCCATATTCACGAACCATGTAAATGGCCTTCTCTAATGTTTGTAGAGCTTGTTCCACACCAGCACTGATAACATTTATTCTACCATTTGCATGACTTTTTTCTGGAATTTCATCAGTTGAAGACTGATACATATCTTCGTCATCCTCATCTGAGTGTGTGCTTTTCTCAATCTCTTCTTCCTCAATTTCACTGACAACATTTCTTTCTGTAACTTGTGCATCATTTCGCAAAGATTCAATGACATGGTTTTTCAGAATTTCATCGGTTAAAGATAGATCTTCGTCATCACTGAAGTGTTTGTTTTCCTCACTCTCTTCTTCCTCAATTTCACCTACAATGTTTCTGTCCGTAACTTGCACATCATTTTGCAATGATTCGCTGTCATCATTAATGCTATGAACCTTCTGTTCCATTTCATCCATGCCATCTTGTCTACCTTCAATGAAATGTTCCCCAGGCAGAGTACATACATCATTTTCAAGTTCTTTTGCCTTCAGAGCTTCCTCGGGTTCCTTGGAGGAATAAAGAGCTTCACGTATTCGAGTGTATAGTGGCTCCTCCAAGGCCTTGCTGTAATCTTCATCATGACTACCAGATACAGAAGTCACTGCCTGAAACAGTGTTGAAGAGCTAATTAGTTGGTCTATGAGCAGCACAGCAGAGAATAAAGAAGATAAGAATTCAACCATACGGTAAGGGGAAGAACATCCGGAGGGAAAGTGCACAACCTTTTGATAAAGTTTGAAACCACTGCCAACGAGCTGCCTTGAAACAAAGTTCATGAGCGATGGAGGAACAAAGTCTAGCTTAATGTCCATATTTGCTATTGTCCTACAAAATATGGCTGTGTTCATGACTTTGTAGCAGAGGATCACAAAAACAGAACACAATTTTTCACTAACTTGTTCACTTATCAACTACTATCCATTCACCCAGCACACCAATCCCCCCCTCCCCAACCCCCCTTTTTTTTTCCTTTTAGCAATTACAAGTGATCAAGCTGCTTAAATGTGCATTTTGTTTTACTTGAAGCACAGAGAAGGATGTTTTAACTTCATTCCAACTACTCTATTGTCCAAACAATTATGCTGCAAGATTAAGCATTCAACCTGTCTAATAGATATGACAGGAATGCTCATCTAGGAATTAGATTATGTAGGGTCAACTCAATATTTCTGGAACTTAAATTGGCAGTTGTTTCTTTTTCTCCCTTGTTCTTCTGGCATATATTTATGTACCATGTCCTTCATTCTTTCCTTTCCTTGGATGCACAAGATATCTTTCAAACTATTTCCATAGGCAATTTACAGAATGAAGCCAATTAACTACAACTCACCTAAAGTAACTTCTTTCCTCGGTCACCTTTTGTAAAGCAAAGCCCCCCACCAAATCAATCCTTACCACATCTTTTGCTTCAGGGATTGCATCATTGGTGAACCCATGAGTAGATTTATCAATACTCTTCAAATCAGAGATCTGAAAGTGAAATCACGGTGAGATTATTCTCATTAGGCATCACTCTAAAATGGCTAGATTATGGTACACAGAGGTATAAAACAAATTGCAAACAATATGAAGATAAATTTTACCATTTCTAATACGTACTGAGTTTATGAGAACGACAGTGAGACCATCCTGAAAATACTCGAACACAAAATAGTGCACGACAGCCTCCCGAGCAGACATTGGCCATGGAACCTTCATCCTTTCTTCCAAAAACATAAGTAAAAATCAGCATACAAAAGTTGCCAAATTCAGAGAAGTAAAGAAACCAAATAAGATAATTTTAAATAATTATCCCAGTTTCATTATGGACAAACCTCACTAAAGATATATGTTCACCAATCCGGACCTTCTGCAAACAATTGCATGTAATGATTTTGAATGGTGGAAAAGTATATTGAGGCCACCTGGGAGAAATAAAGGAAGAACGAAAATCATTGTTTTATTATTACAGTCACTTTAGTCCACATTTAAAGGCTTCTCAAAAGAAATATCTTAACATTAATTATTTGATCATAATTTGTCAAATTCATTTTTTATTATAAAAAAGATAATTATAAAATAAGTGATTTTGCAACCTAGGTAAGAAGAAAAATCTTAACTAAGTAGTAGACAATGTAACCATAAATGCAGATATCTTCTCTAGAACATTTAACAGACAAAGAAAAAGAACTGGTACTATCCACATGCTACCTCAACTAATATATGTCATCTTCAATATTACACCATTACACCATTATGAAAAGAATTCTCACCATTTTTTGTACAATGTTGACTCACAGGAGACACATAAACCTGCAATAAAGTATTGAACTTAAAAAATCTTTCAATAATGATCATAAGAATATATAACCAAGAGTGTGCCTAATTTTTCTTCATAGCAGGATGAAGCTCAAAGTTGTCAAAAGTATTTTCAGTAAAACTTACAAACATCTAAGGGCGCTTCTACATATCCTTCAACAAGTAATGAATGAAAGGGAGTGCCATGAGGTCCTTCGCGATACATAACACGGAACTCTTCAGTATCGTGTTTTAGCTGTCAAAAGAAGTACACTTCCATTTTGTCAATATCTAGATACCATTTGGAAAATAGTCATTAGTTGATTCAATGATCAATGATCATGATAAAAAAATATAAGAAAATTAATAAAATCATACAGTTTATTAGAACTTCCTTACTAGAAAGTTGAAAACAGTTGAACTGAGTGTTTGAATAGTTTTATAATCTCAAAAATTTTAAAGGAACATACACAAAAATGTCTATTGGTTACATGAGGGCCAATCACAAACATAGGAAGACAACCTAATCAGTTGAAAGGAAGTTCATAAGCCATGAACTTCTGACACAAAGGAACTTATGATACAAAGGTGCAAGATAGAAGAAGGTAAAATGGAGAAGATTCTACACATTACACATTCACCAACATAAATGAAAAAAAGAATTAGATTCATCAGAGAGCATACTTTCCATTCACCATGAGATGCCTCACTAGTTTTTGACACCTCATTATCCTTCACTGAAGCACTCCTCATCATATCAAGAAGATTGGAAACTTCTACAGTCTTTTTTTCCACTACATTCTCAGTACACCCTGCAAACCCAGAGTTAAGAAATTAAAATTATTTTTTAAAAAGGTAACTAACCTTGACAATAGTTAGCTTACATTATTTCAGGAATTTAACCAAGCCATACATCATGACTATTCAAGGATATTACTAACCTCCAATTTCATTGGGTGAAGAATTTAGGAGCTGTTTTTTGACCAAGGTTTTTAGGTTCTCCCTGTTTATCAATTCAGGGGATGCAAGTGTCTTGTCAAGCCTCTCTCTGTACTGTGCAATTTTCCTCTTCTTTTCCATCTTAGCATCTCCAAAAAAGAACCCAGAGAAAGCCTCACTACAAAAGTCTCACAACAAATAATCACACGCTGCGTTTAAGTCCATTTCATCAAGATTCCCTGAAGTTCAAACAACGCAATTAATTGTTAAGACTTTTTAATAGAGAAGAAACTAAGCAGGAGTCAATAATGTTTAAGTATGTGAAAAATGGTTGCCCTTTAAGCCTAAATATATCGGGCAAACCAAAAGAACCTGAAAATTTATCGTATTCAATAAACTAACCAACTTACCAGAAATGTCAATGAAGCAAGGAAAAAGAATAACTATCACTACAAACAGTATCTCTTGATTTAGAAAAGTTAACAAAAATCTTTAAGATTCTGTCCTAGTCTGACCCAGCTTCTTCAGAACAAATAAATACATTCTTTTGGGAGCTCATTATGAAACATGATCCCTTCCAATGAAGATACAACTTTAATAACCTATAATACTCATCAAAATCGAAATTCAGAGCACAAACAATTACAGAACACTTACGCATATCATTGAACCAACAATATTACACAGCTTCATAGCAAACATTAACATCTCCAAGCTCATAAAACAAAAAATGGTAACCAAAAAATAATATTAATAATAAGCCATAAATTTTAGACTTACATAACTAGCAATGAATCCACCAAATTCCATCTTTTTATTATTAAAAAGAGCATAGATTAGAATATGAAATAACCAATATGCTAATATTATCGGAATAATGAAAATTCAACTCACATGAAGCTCTTCAGAAGACAACCCAGTTGGCCATGGAAAATATTGAACACAACCCAGAATCGAAACACTGAAATTTTCGCTACCCAGATGGCAGATCTCGATATATTATTAACATAAAATCGCGAAAAGCGAGAGCTGATACGAGAACACCAAGACGGAACACAAACGTAGACTCGTCTTGGACTCGACGAATGTACAGACGCATGACAGAATTAATGAATTACAGATTAATCACAGCTCTCCGAAAATGACTACTTTAATAATAACAACAGATTAATTATCTAAGTCTTCCCTATAGTATCTAATAGTAACAACTAGGCCTAGAATTTTTTCATTTTTATCAAATTCATCCATAATAAATAATAACAAAAATTAAACAACCAAGTCTCTGACGCTTTGGTTGTCTTTTTTTTCCACTGAATGTTGAATAATATTTATTTTCAGTAATTAAGTTGTTAGGATACGTTTATTAATTAAATATTGAATAAAAATAAGTTAAAATTAAAGGAGTTAATTTAATACTAAATTAGAAAGCATCTGAATAATTTTTATGATTTTTTTTCTCAAAATTATCTTTTTTTATATTAATTTATTTTTTACATGTAATCTTTTTTTCTTGTCAAGATATTGTACTTAAAGTGATACATATGTCAAATTGTTAGTTTTTATGTATTTTTTTTCAAACAAAAAAAAAATTAAACATGTTTCTCACCTACATAAATTTCAATCTATTTAAATGTCAATCAAATTTAAACACAGTGAAATTTAATTATAAAAAATAAACTCCACTTTTCTGAAAATAATTGAGGTTTATTTAATGTTGATAAACTGATTTTATAAATACTAATTTATAAGATCAAATTGGTTATTTAAAATCTTAAGATAGACTTTTTTCCCCAAAAAAGTCTTAAGAGGGTTATAAATGATCTGTTAAATTTTGATTGGTTGTGTTTCAGGGATAAAATTCATAAAATGCTAAACTTTCAGATCTATTTTTTATATTTAAAAAATAAAGGGACTAATTTGATAACTACATGATAAATAGTGTAATATAAACCAAAATTGAATTGAATTTTCAAGAGTCGACTCCCATCAAGAAGTTCATAAATCTCCGTGCCCTGAGACTGGGGCCCACGAGTAGGGGACAGTTGATTTGCAGTTAAACAACCGACGCAACACAAGTTAAGAAATGGGCCGCGAAACAGCTAAATGACGAGTTCGTAGTAGGGTATTAACACTGTCAACCCTTGATGTTAGCACAAATTATAATTTGATAGTAACTTTAATTTTAATTACATTATTACTCCTTTTATTTAATTAAAAAAGAGAAAAATATTCTCACACTTTTGTCATGTAAATTATTATATTATTCTTAAAAATAGAATATTTTTGTCTTTTTATTAAATAAAAAGGTTAATAGTATAATCAAAATTAAAATCCCATTAAAATATATTTTATACCAACCTCAGGGGGTGGCAGTGTTAATATCCCGTTCGTTGTTGTAGATTCTGATTCACTGCGTGAGTGTTAGATGAGAGAAAGTGGCGGTGGTTGTTGCTTTTTGAGATAAGACACGTGGAACCCTTGCATCGATTATTACGTTAACGAGCATCGGTAATGTCGCGGTGGTCCAAGCAAATTTTCGCTGATGCGAGATTCCTTTCCACGCGCCTTTAGTGAAGTGTTGAAACACGCTCTTGTATTGATGATACTGACTAATAGCTGAGCACCGAGCGGCTGAGCCTTCGTAAAACTACCAACAATGAATATTAGCAATTTTTTTTTTTAATCAAGATATTAGCAAAATTATTAATAAGACAATAATTGCAAAAAAAAAATTAATAAATAAGAGAATTACTAAAGCTACTGTGTCCATAATTTGTATCAATTTAAATTAGATATCAACTAATTTTAATTAGCAATAATATAATAATAATATTATATAAAATTGAGATAAAATCCCGTATATTATCAATTAATAACAATTACGTACCATATAATTTTTTATTTTAAATAATATATTATATAAATTTTATTTTATTTTAAAATTAAAGTGATTATTTTAAAACACCCTTAAATAAATGACACCCCTTACTAATTAATTTTGAGTGGCTTTATCAAGATTATAAATAAAATTTGTAAATGAGAGTTTTATTCAAATTTTATATTTTAAGAAATATTTATCATTTAAAAAGAGAAAAAAGAAAACGAAGTCTTTGTTTAACGAAATGCATTGGGTAAGGGCATACTTTTAATTTATTAAAAAAAACTTTAATTATACTCCATTACAAAATAATATAATTAGAAAACATTTAATAATCATAAAGTTTATAACAAATGGAGGTCAAACTCGGTGAGGTCAACCACAATATGGCCCCTCACGATCCACCTTTCGTATCAACGATAAATATCATAATTTAATTATTTTGGATTTTTTTAAGAATAACTGAAATTATAAATATTTTTTTGGGAAAATAAAATTGGTTGAAAGAGAATATTATTTTATTTTAGAAAATCGATTAGGATTATTTGACTTTCCTCCCCCTAAAATTGGAAAAATTATCAGATAAAGAGAAAGTATGACATAATTTACACTTATCTCCCCCCAACTTAATGGTTAATGAACTTCCTAGATTCGATTTTTTCCTCTCCCAATTTTTAAAAAGAAAAAAAATAATGTACGTCATTATTATTTTTAATAATGAATATCACGAGTATTGTTCACCTATAATAAGTACCATCTTTTAATAATAAGTACTGTACAACGATTACCGTAGTACCATTCACCTATCATGTATCATTATTTACTTTTCACCATTTGTTAAAAATAATTCAATAAAATTATATATTTATCCTCAATTCACCAAAATAATAACTGTCAAATATGTATAAATCTTCAAACTTAGGATCTTTCTTTTATTAAAATTATGAAATATATAAAATTTTATAATACATATCATTGTCGTATTTATTAAAATTTAAATAAATAAATATTATATTGGTATAAAAATATATAATTTTTTAATAATCAAAATATCTAATAAATAGAAAAATACTATTTTAATACGGTCGTTAATCTTTTTTATTGCTTAAAAATAACTAGAAATATATATATATATATATATATGGAGATACTAATTCTTGATAACTATGACAATCATATTTATGACAAATATCCTAAATTAATTACGGTATAGAGATAAAAATGTATATACAGTAAAAGATAATAAAACATGCCAATTATATATGAGGCTCGGTGTTAACATTTTGATTGTTGAAATGTTAAGTTTGAGTTAGACCAAAGTCTTTTTAATTATTTAAGAAGATTATTTATTTTATTCGATTGTAGATAATTATTTATTTATTTCTCCTCAAATTGTAGAGAATTTGCAGTTATTAAAAATTGATTGCTTATTCTCTCTAATTATAGAAAGTTGATATATTATCCTTCAATTGTAGAGGGTCTCGGGTTGTAAAGAGTTTATTGTTTATTCTATTCAATTATAAAACATTGATATTATACTAATTTTTAATTTTTAATTGTAAATGGTTGATTGTTTATTTTTTTAAATTATAAAGAGTTAATATTGTACCGATTGATAATATTAAAATTTATTATATTTATATATAATTAATTTAATGAGTTACGTAATTCATCATATGACGAGTTTCTAAATATATAACAATATTTTATAACATATTATAAATTATATAAAAATTATAAATTTATTAAATAATAACACATTACAATATTACTCATTATATAATAAACTACATAACTCATAACTCGTTGTGTCATTTATCATACTTATATTTTTAAAAATAGTAATGAAACATATGTGGGGTCAAATTTGTAAAGCGGGTAGACAGCCTTGATTGCAAACTTGCCCCTCTGTCGCCTATTTATTGTTCAACGGATACGTCAACATGGGCCTCATTTTCAATTTTAATATAACATCACAACAACGCGCTATGGAATTTTTTTTTTTTGAAAGCAACACTAAGTTTACGATTTTATTTTACAAAGTAGGGTTTTGGTTTATTAAGTTGGGATATATATATATATATATTATATTTTAATTATTGTATCTTCAATTAATACTATTACTTCTTTTTAAAATACATCAGATTATAATATTAATATTATATTAAATTATAATAATAATATTACAATTAAAATATATTATTAGAATATTTTAAGAGTAACACGTATAATTTTAAGATACATCTCATTTAAATTGCACTACCAAAATTATTAAAAACGATACATACAATTTTGAGTATATCTCACTCCAATAATAAGACTTTCATAAAATAAAAATAATAAATTAATTATTTTTAACATCCGTCAGAACTCAATCCCTCAATTTGTCATCGGAAAGTGCATTTATGTGAAGTAATTGATTTTAAAATTTTAATAACATAATAGTTAAACATCACAAATCAATAATAAATATATGGAGTATCATGTTATTGTTGAATTTTATAAGATTTTCACATTTAAGAAGTAAGTGAACTTTCTTATTCTTATTTCTTTTTATCATTAAATGTAATGGTTTGTGATAATTTTAAGTTTTGACATTAATTTTTAATCTTTATCCCATTTAATTTAATTTTATACATTTTTCTATTAAAAATTAATGATATATTTTTAAAGAGTAATGATATATTTTTTAAATCATATTTTAAATTTTAAATTTTAAATTTTAAATGAAGTGTCAATCAACTATTGAATGAAAAAATGGTATAATAAATAATTTTAGAAATTACAAAAATTAACTACTAATAATTATTTGACACCTCATTTAAAATTTAAATTTAAAATATGTAGCATTATTAATATTTAAAAGCACATGATAATATTTATTGCTATTAATTTAACAACACTATTCCTTATTAAACTAAACCAAGTGAATGACTCTCTCTCTCTCTCCATATATATATATATATATATATATATAGGTCTTGGATCGAATTATATTTGAATATGTTTGTTAACGTGAATAACTTATGATTTACCTAATATATATACATATATATATCAATAAAAGTTTTTTTTCTGTCAACGATAAGGCTTGGATTTTTATAATTAACAATCTTATGTTTATTATTGATTGATATTTTATAATTATCATTTCAATTAAAAAAATGAAAAAGTTAATAACTACATAATAAGTAGTAGTTACTGGTTGGTAAGTTATAAAAATTGTAATGAGGTAAATTGGGGCAGAGATAATATTCTCCATCTCATATTCAAATGGAGTGAGATTCTTCATACTCAATTTATATAATTCAAGGTTGGATTATACTTTTTTTTTTTAATTTTTTAAAACATTCTTTAATTTATCATAATTTAATTTTGTAAAATAATCTTTCACCTCGTATAATTATAATATACTAAAAAAATTATTTTGAATGAATTATCTTGAAATTTTAAGTTCTTTTTACAAGCTTTGAATTATGATAATCAATAAACTTCATAAAGAACAAATACCAACACTAAAACTTCTGCAAACAAACTTTTAATCTTTTGATCTATAGCCTTATATGATAATAAGCTAGTTTTTAATAAATAAATAAATTAGTGAAATATTTAACAAGAAGCTAAAGGCAACCAGTTAAGTTTATTCATTCTTCGATATAATTTTCTATATGATACTAATTAAATTAGTTTAATAATAAAAAAGTTTTAAAATATTTATATTTTATCAGCATTAAAGAAGAAAAACTTATTTTCATTTTAATAATAAAAAATAGTTTTTAATTTTTAAGAAAATAACAAATAAAGGCAATTATATGCTTTTTTTAATTGTGTTTTTAAATTGGGATTTCAAGTCAAGTTCAAGAAAATTATTCTATTCAATCCGAACCTGAATTTAGTTTGAAAATAGATTAGCTTTTTCATACCCACCGTATTTTTTAAAAATAAGAAAAAAATATAATTTAAAATTTTATATGTACAAAATTCTACTACCCCCTAATAAGTTAGAAAACAATATTCCAACTATATAAATATCACATTAATCATTTACAATTACCATCCAAAATGTTCATCCTCTATCATAGTATTTCTAGCAACAACTTTTACTCTACAAATATTATTGTAAAATAGTACTCAAGTAAAAAGTCTTTTTTAGTTTATAGTTCATAGCTATAAATAGGGACAAAATCTTTTGCAGTAAAGAATTCTCTTATTATGTATGCACTGTTTTTTTATATTAATAAAATAATTACTATTTTTCATGTATATTCTTTTTCAATTTATATAAGTATTGACTTGACATTATGGAAATTAAAATTTTGATCCTCCGGTAATTAGTTTTGTTGTATTCATCTGTTAAGAATGTTATAAGTAATAGCTAAACAAACTTTACTATACTATAAAGATTGTTTATAATACATTAGCCTTATTATTCAAAAGATAATTCCAATGTATTATTTCTTTTTTGCGATAAATTTATTGGGCTTACTCTCATCGGCCTTCATTATTGGACCCAAAAACAAAATACACAGTAAGAGCATTACTAAAGAGACCCTATATATTTCCCACATGTACCCCACTATGGGGGCAGAATTTTAAAATAAAAACAAGAATTCTTCTCTTTTATTTATTTTTATTTAGAGAATGAAAATTTGAACTCGGAAAGAAAAAGTACATGACAAACTGTTTATTCGAGAGCTACAATCGCAAATGTCAAATTCTTCTCTTTCAATATTTTTTATTTTTTTTCTAAAAAATATTTTATCTCTTTTATTCAACAAAGTACAAAGTAATTAAACAAACACTATTATAATTTGTGGATCTATATATGTTTATTGTAATTTTATTGCACGAAAAAAAGGGTTGAATGAATTTTAATGTTTTTTTACTTAAAATGGTAAAATTGGATCGTAGGTTAATGATTAATTGTCAATTAAAATCATTATTAATTTGGTTGCAACTCTAGTAGCTTATCTCTGATTTCACGAGCTCAAATAAAAAGCTAATTAATAATACAAAATTTTTCAATTGTCTCAATAAATAAAATAGAATAAAGAATCGAAACAAGACAAAAAAAAAAAGAGGTTCACGACCACTCAAAAAATGAAAAATATTTAAGAATTTTCTTTTCGGCAGAGATTGAAATTCATAATTTTTTATAGGTTATTTATTGTTTATGTTTTTTTTACTTAAAAAAATAAAATATATAAAAAAAACAATTATTTTATGCTAAAATATGTACAATGCGCACTCCATATACCGTGGAACACAAATTTCCCTCACCTAGAAATAGGGTTTATTTAGAAAATATACTGGGCTAAATAGCACGACTGGGATTATTATAAAGTAATGTGGGCCTTTGAAGAGGGAATTAAGCCCAAAAAAGAGGATCATGGATTAACCCGATTCATTTACATTCAAGTTATCGGGTTGGGTTTTAAAAAAAACTCAAAAACAAAAAAAAAAGACCAAAAAGAGCACAAACGAAGAACAGGGGTTTAGGCTTTTCAGTCCAGCCTTCAGCGGGAGCTTGTTGCTTGAAGCCGTCTTTGCTAATATTCACACTCTCGGCTTGCCATATTCGTTTAGGTAAATATTTTCGGATAGATTTTTGGAGATTAAGAAACTAATCGACTTTTGAGTGTGTGTTTTGATTTACTGTTGCTTGTTGCAATTGTGTCGGAAGAGAAAGGGTTTTGTTTCTTGTATGTTCTTTTTATTTGGTTTCTTTTGCTGATAGCATTTATATTTATTGATAAGTATTAGATTTTGATGTCAGTTATGTGTTCTTAAATGATGGGTCATTTCAGTTTGTTTGATTAGACAAAGGGACTCAGCTCCCTTAAGATTATCAATTTGGCCGAAAATGAAGGCTTTATGGATCAGTAATTTTTATTAGATTGGTACATAGGTTGCTCCTTTCTGCGGGTTCTTCTTGTTTTGATTCATATCAACGGAGCCCGCTATTTATTATTATTATTATTTTTTATGAAATTGAGCCTGTTATTTTTTATCTAAGCGAATGCTGAAGTTGATTATACGGAGTTAGTTTGTTATTTAAGATCTTGATAACTTGACCATAAAATGAGGAATTTGTAACATTAGCCTACCCGCTTTCCATCTAACAAAATTGTTTGTGCTACTTCTGGTTTTTGATTTCTCAGTCTAATGGTGATGCTTTCTCTTTCTTTTTAGTTACTTTGATCTATTCTTGCCTGAGATTTCTTCGTGAATTTAGCTCTTGGAGTCATGGTGGGCTGGCAGAGACATTTGCAGTCCGTGCTACGACAAGTTGGAAAAAGACTGGAACATAATTACACCTCATCTGCCAACTTTTCATGTTCTCGCTTACAGTCCTTTCTTTTGAATGGTTAGTCCATTTTGAAATTCTCTTAGATTGTTAACTTTTTCTCCCTTGACTGAAAATCTTGGACTATATTTGTAGCAGTGAGTTACTAATTTGTTTTAGGGAAAGATTAATAACCAGCCTGTTCTGTTGTTGTTCTCCTGAAACTTTAATCTTTATTTCCATGCTTTTTCAAGGTGCTGGTTATAGTAGTAATTTGAATTTGAGGGTTGAATGAGGTTTTATGATTTTGCAGCTGAGTTACCACATGTACAAAGGTTCTGGAAATCACCTTCTGCAAACATCTCTAGGCCTTTATATCAGTATTTACAACAGCTGGTAGTACTCACTTGTCGTTTACAGTTTTACATGATTCTTTTTATGAATTTGAAAGTTTTGTTATGTAATGCTTGCCTTGATTCATCCTATGTGGCAAGGATAACAATAATTGATCGGTGTCATTCACATCGAGAGACCTGACATATATGAGAATATGAGATTCAATATGTATGAGCCTAAATAGATTCAATAATGCTGAATACATGGCTGGCATTATCAAAACACCTTGGCATGTTTATGGATTTATATTTACATATTATGTATGAAAAGAAATATAAGCATTTCCCCTTGGAAAACTCATCTGCAATTGTTGAGTTTGCTTATCAATGCATTGGCAGCTAGTTTGAGCGTGCACTTTTTAGGGTTCGATAGTCGGTATGCACATATTGATGGAGAGATACTTCACTGTTAGTTTAAAGTATCTCAAAATTCTTCATTTTAATCATCCTTTCTTATTGAAGATTCCAATATATATTCTGCTGGCAGCATGAGTTGAAGATATGAAGTTAGATTTGTTTAACCCTTCACATGAGTAAACTACTGGAGTTTATTTAGATAGCGGCTTTCATTTTTCAAGTTGTGCATTGCATACATTTTGCTTGTATCTTATTTTGGGCTTTAATGTCAGAATTTGTCTTGTGTATTTGTTATAGGGCATTTCCAGTTCTAAGATGTTATTAGCGAATTCGTCGGAAGAAACACCTGTTTCATCTCCATTAACTCCTGTGTTGGCAATAGAGAGTGGAAAAACTGAAGACCAGGGGGTGGTTGCTAAACCCTCAAAAGTTCAAGCAGTACTAAAGGGCATAAAGCAGGTACTAGCTTGAAAAAATGACAGGAAAGTTTGTTTTCACTGTCTTCCTATCTGAGCA
Source organism: Ailanthus altissimus (assembly GCA_946807835.1). Taxonomy (NCBI): domain Eukaryota; kingdom Viridiplantae; phylum Streptophyta; class Magnoliopsida; order Sapindales; family Simaroubaceae; genus Ailanthus; species Ailanthus altissimus. Next base: position 3,665,567 of record OX327709.1, read on the forward strand.
TGAAATGAAGACCGACTTAGAACCTTTTTGTTATATATTTCTTATCTTTTCCTTCCTTTTCCTTTTCTTTGCCATTAGATTTGAGAAAAGAGATGAGACAGATCATTCAACCAAATTGCCACCGGTTTCCTTTAATTCTTAACATTTTGCTGATGCCACAGTTATTATCTGCTGGAATTTGTACAAAACGAGTAAGAAAGGTCAACTCTTTATCCCAGAAATTTGAAACTCCCCCACCCCATCTTCACCCCCCCTCCCAAAAAAATAATAGCACAAGTCATTCCTGCTGTTTTAGCTGTCAAGTTGGCTGTTAACTATTCTAGGCAAATGTATCTCCATCATATTTTTTGTTTTTGAATTTAAACTGCTCAAGGAATTTTGATATATCAAATGCGTTATCTTGACAAATGATAAACACTAACTGATTTCTAGTATGGGCCCTTTTCCTTTTGTTGATGCACCTCAGTTGTTCTCTGTTGTATATATGATCTGTTATCCTAGTTTTATTACACACCATTGCATTAATTTTAGTTCATTTGCTTGTGTTAGAGTCCTAAAAAGGTCAACTTGGTTGCTGAATTAGTACGTGGCATGCGTGTGGAAGATGCATTGTTGCAGTTACAAGTGACTATAAAGCGAGCTGCAAAAACTGTCTACCAGGTGATTCAGTTAATTCACTCTCCTGCATTTTATCAAGTAGGAAGAATTAAATTTTAACATTTTAGCAGGGTGGTTGTGTCCTACTGAAGCTAAAGTTTATGAATAAGTCTTGGTTTGATGCTGGCCACCTCTATAGATTTACTTTTACCGAACTGCTCAAATGGTTGCTGTTACTGTATCGATGGTCTTGCCTATTGCATCGTGAAATCCGCTTAACATCATGATTCCTGCTTGTGATTAGAAGACAGTTTGTAATGTTAGTGTGTAATTTTTTTGTTTTATGGTTTCCTGTATATGAATGTTTGTGCTTTCAAATATAGCAGAATGTCATTAAACATAGTGCAAATTTAAAATCTAATGATCGTGCGTAGGTTATTCACTCCGCCAGAGCAAATGCCACCCATAATCATGGGTTGGATCCAGACCATCTTCTTGTTGGTAAGTAATGCAAGTATACTTCTTGAATAGTTATTTTTCACTCTACTTATTCCATGAATCTAATTCTTTTATAGCTGAGGCATTTGTTGGAAAGGGATTTTACAAGAAGAGAATTCGGTACCATGCTAAGGGCAAATGTGGAATGAAAGTAAGGCCAGAGTGCCGTTTGACAGTTGTGGTGAGGGAAATGACCCCTGAAGAAGAGGCGAAAATAGCCAAGCTTAGAGTCCACAATTTCCGCAAGCTCTCTAAGCGGGAAAGGCAGCTTGTACCTCATAAACTTATTGAGACAACTCCAGTATGGAACCGCAAAGCCAAAAGCAATAACCGCGAACAAAGTGCAGCTGCATGAGCCAAATTCTTCCTGTGTTTTCACATTTTCTTAAGAAAGTTTTGTTGAAGTATTTGAGACTCTTCACGTCTCTGCGTTTGACTAGGAATGATCTTGTAGAAACTTGCCCCAGATGCCAGAATGGAGAAAAGCAAGGGCAGAAAATAACTTGATTCATTTATAGATAATGCGCAAATGTAGTTTGAAATTGCGGCATGTGGTTTTGGATTACCCCAATATGTAGAATCTTCATGGAAAATTTTCCATTCTAAATTTTCTAAGGAACTACATTTTGTAATGCATAATTATTTGGTTTTTTTTAATAGGTTTCTGTTTCAAAATCAGTTTATGAATTATCTCATGTGAATGAAAATGGTCTTTTATTAAGCTTTGCAACCTGAAAGATGAATTTGGGAGCTTTCATAATATGTGGGTTTACTTCTTCTTAAATTTTTTTCTTGCACCAGCGTCTTTAATTAAAATTTACCAATATTTCAAAAATCTATTGAAATTAAATGATTCATAAAAAATTTGTAATGCATTTTTTAATAAAGCGCGAGTCTCAAATTTTGATTTACAAAAAAAAGGTCTGAATCCTTTTCACAATAATATAAAAAAAATCTTATATAATGCAAACAATTCTTTTATAAAAGAGAATAAAATTATCAACGTTAATCTCTATATTTTTGTTAAATTATCTATAATGTTCCTGAACATTTTAAAATTTACCAATTAAATTTTTTAGATGAAAAAAGAGTCAAGTTTGAAAATAAAAATAAGAGTAAAAAAAATATATTTCAAAATAAAAATTAGTAAACATATTTTTAAAAGACGTAATTAATAATTTTTAAAATATTAAAGAATAAATAAAAAATTAAAAGAAAAAAAAATGAGTTGGCAATAAATTATTAGTCTGCAGTTCGATGGCTCCTCAACTTTGATCCTTTTTTACGGACCTAATTAAATTTCAGCTTGGTTTTAGTAAACGCTAAGAGGTATTTTCATGGTGATTGCTTTTATAAACAGTAAACACATTGTGACTACACTATGATCCATTCGGTGATTAAGAAATCTTAGGGTTTATCTGACAATTTTTTTTTACGGTCTGAAAATATAATATTACTAATAATTGCAAAGTTAAAATATATTTAAAGTTTATATTTTTAATTAATATGATTAATAATGTAACATAATTATATATCCCAATAAATATAATATTATTGGTGTGATAATTATTTTAACTTAAATTGATTTGAATAGATGCCAATTCCATGTATAAAATTTATAGTATTTTATAATTATTTTAATCATTTCACCGTTCCGCTCTCTCGCTCTCCCGCTCCGGCTCCGGCTCCGACTGTTCCACTTCCATCCATTTTCTCTCTCGTAAGCGCAACAGATACGGAAACTTCGTTTTTATTTTCTCCTTTTCCCAACTCTCATCAACTCGTTCTGATTCTTCACGACGACTCCTCTCAGCTAGGGTTTGATCAATAGCGCACGCGATCGCCGCCACGTCATCACTCTCAGTTGGAAACTTCAGCTCCATTCTGGTGCAGGTGCTATCCGACGACGACGTTATGATTGCTTCTCCGAAGTCTCCAGTTGAGAAAGCGACGTCCTTTGACCGTCGTTGTTCTTAGAAGTGGAACAGAATGAAGCATCGTCATCGAAGAGTTCAAGGCCACGGAGGAGGGTGGGGAGGAGGCGGAGTTCAAGATCGAGTGTAACATCGGCAGTGACGAGGGCGATCGCAGAGAACTGTTGAGATGATTATCTCGGAGTTTCCTCAGAGTAAAATAATAATTACAGAGAAAGTAAATGGAAAGAAAAAAACGTGAGTGCGAGTCTGCATTAATTAAGAAGTGAAGTGAAGAAGAAGATTATTGGGAATCGGAGTTTGTCAAGGAAAACGGAAAATGCAAAGTAAAGCAAAGCAAAGCGCGCCTATTTATTAAAACATTTTCACGTTACCGATAATACCCCCGTAACGACTTCTTTTTACTAATAATACCCATATGTATATATTTTTTTTTAATTTTGAAAATTTATCCTAATATATCAAAGAATGGATGGACAGTAAAAAAATTATAAATGTAAGATGCAAAAAGAAAAGGAGAAAAGCAAAAGACTAGAGGATCACTCATTGATAATGTTAACATATCTACACAACAATATGAAATATTTAAATCTAAATCAACTTAACATTTTACCAAAGGCCAAGGGAAATAGAACAAACACAACTGAGAAAAAGTACTCGGCATATACATGTAATATATGAATGCTCGCTCAGCAGCTTGTTGCATCAATGCTCCTGTTTCTGAGGATCTCAACACCCAAGTAGTCAAGAGGGCCATGAACGGCAACATGAGGCTTCCCAACTTTCACTCGTACAGCAGATATTTGAGGGTATTTTGTCAGCGTGGTGGATGCGATGAGTTCTGCAACTGACTCGAGAAGATTACGAGGTGGTCCTTCCACAACTTCCTTAACTATGCTGTTGGTTCATTAGTTCAAACCATCAAAGGAAACTTGGAGCAAAACAAAGTATACACTTATAAAACCACAATGATCAATAGCAAAACATGTCAATGGCTGAGATGATTTGAAGAATGTTCACATCTGGTGGGAAAACATAGCAAAGGAACCTCAAGTGAATAAGGCATACACTTAGCAACCACAATGGTCAATTGTCAATGAGTAAGATTACTTGAAGAATGTTCAATAATAAGATGCTTCAAGGATTCATGAAATACTAGAGATGAACTATCAACAAACACATCAGGAATTAAATAGGTGTAACAATTTTTGCTTTACCGGTAAATTTCAGTGTAACTAATAGTATCTCCCAGGCAGTCAGTTTTACCAGCTGTCCGAAGATCCATCCAGGCATCCACATCTATCAAAAACTTCTGGCCCAATGTCCTTTCTTCAGGTTTCACCCCGTGGAAACCGTGGAACTTCAATCCCCTTAATATGAGTTTGTCTCCCTTCATGATCTCAACATCTTCCATAGTAGCTCCCGGTGAAGATCACGATTACTAATCCACCGAAAGGTTGAAACATAACAAGCATCAAGAAAGACGTAAAGATGGGTTCACAGTCATATGGATCAAATTGATGCTTAAGATCAACATTATAACGATCTCCACCATGTAAATAAAAAGAAAAATAGAGATTAAATATAGAAAATAACGACAGAGAAGAGAAACCCAGCAAGTTTCAGCTCCAAATAATTCATGTTCTTTACTGCTAACCCAATTGCCAAAAACTCTCGATCTTATGCTTTCTTTTTATCCATGGTTAGAGGCAAGAGGCACAGGAACCGAAAGAGAATTAACATCATTATAATGCTAAGAACAGTAAGCGTGCACCGGCAATCCATATGATTAATGATCAGATTGGTAAAAAGTAAGACATAAATTGAACTCAAATAGACAACAAAAGTACTCTTTAACTATTACTGCCAATTCTTCGAACATATTATCAGCATAATTGTTTGCAAATCCACACAATGAAGCATAATTAAGTAAAAGGATTAAAAAAGCTAAAAATTTGGAAAATAAAAACCATTTATCCAGCACAGCAGCCATAAATCATGCAAAAGATATATAAGCCAGAAAAAAAAAATTATCTTGTGTTGAGAGCAAAATTCATACCAAACAATGGAGAATCAAAGGAGCTCCTATGGTTTTCTGGCGTTTAAGAGGCTCACAGCTTTTGCCAATTCCGGATTTGCTGTAAGAGAAAATGAGGAATTTAGGATCTTGGCTTCCACTTAGAAGTGGGGTTTGGTTTGGTGCGGTGATGTTTGTTCGTGGGGATGTGCTTTGGTCAGAACGAGCTGGATGTTGTTTTAGAAGATCGTTTTTTAATAATATTTTGTAAATTAAAATAATAAAACAAATTTCCAAAAATTGCGAATATTCCCTAACGCTTTTGTGTAAGAGGTATCTATCTCATTGTATAATGTTAATCACTCCACATGATTGGTCGTATAAAATGGTTAAAGAAAGGTCCGGTTAATTATTTTTTTAAAAAACATTCTTTCGAGAAATTCCTATTTATTTTGGATCTAAATTTGTACCTCTTCATCGTTAAGTATTTTTTTTTATTAGTAGTTTTCTTTTAAGAATTTTAAAAATTTAATAAAAAGAGTGAAAATGTTTATATTATGGTTGTAATTTAGTTGTAAAGATAGTTTTACAACTAGATATATAGACTTGTATTATATTCAATTTAAATAAAAAAGTCTTTTCTTTTTCAATTATTTTTACATGGTATCAGAGTCAACTCTTGACTTTTGATTTGTGATATTTTTCAGCGATGTTTTTCAGTGTACGTCCGGCGTACTGCTTGTTTATATTCCGGTAGATTGTCAGTCTATTTTTCGACCACCGTGCTCTTTATTTTATTCTGGTGGTCATGACTTCAGAGGGTTCTCGCCAGTAAGACCCAAGTAATCGTCGTCAGACACATCTTCGGACACGCCTCCACACACTGGAAACAGTAACCATCTTTAGTGACTGCATTATTTTTTGGCGGTAATACAGTTTCCAGCCATCTTCGTTGACCTCGGAAGGTGCCGACAATCAGAGCTGCAGCCGTAGCTCTCTCCTTGGACACCGGACGGGCCTCCACGTGTCGGTAACAGCCTAAGTTTTTGGCGGTTTTTCATTGCTGATCTGCAACTTTTCGGCTACGTGAAATCTCACCGCCAGCGTCATCGAACTCAGACAATGCTGGTGACCCCAACTATAGCCGCCGTGCACTTACCGGCCTCTTGATGCACCTCTACGCGCCGTATCTCTGGCGCCATCATTTGGCCACCAATCTCCTTCTCCGGTGAGCGTTAGTGCTCACTGCCGACGCCAATAGATTTAGGCAACATTGGGAAACCAAATCTCTGTCATCCAGCCAGTTGCCATCGCTGGCCGCCATCACCGTCACTGGAAACAACCACTGTATTGCCGAAAAATGGCTTCTGGATTGTAGAACTTTTCAGTTATTTTCCTCTTTCATTTGTGAGCAAATATGACTACTACTCAGAATTTTAAAACAAACAGGCACCTTTCATCAGTGATTCTCACCGGTGTTGAATTAGAGAATTACCTTAAATACCAAGCGGCTAAGCAGTCTACTTCTTCTGTTGCCCCTATTGCACATACTAGTAATTCGGTCACCTCCAATTACTTTCTTATATTTTTACATCCAGATTATTGCCATCTGTTACCCTTGTTAATGGATCCACAACAACTGCTCAAGCAATTGGTCGAGCACATCCTCTTCCTTTCTTACCTTTAGAATCTGTTCTTTATATTCTGCATTGTTCTTTTAATCTTATTTCTATTAGTAAGCTTACTCGCTCTTTAAACTGTATAATCACTTTTGTCCATGACTCTATTCTTATCCAGGATCGCAGTATAGGAAAGACGATTGGGGTAAGTCGTGAGTCACAAGGGCTCTATCATCTGAGTATTCCTCAACCATCTGTTGCATGCAATGTCTCACCCGCACTTCTTCATAATCGTTTAGGACATCTAAATCTGTTAAAACTTCGAAAAATGGTTCCAGGTCTCTCTAGTCTATTGTATTTTAATTGTGAGTTTTGTCAGTTTGGGAAACACTCTCGTGGATCGTTTTCAAAGCGTGTCAATAATCGAGCTACATCGTCTTTTGCATTAATTCATTAAGATGTCTGGGGTCTTAGTCGAGTCTTCTCTGTTTTAGGTTTTAAATACTTTGTTACATTTATTGATGATTATTCGCGTTGTACTTGGTTATTTTTTATGAAAGATCGCTCTGAATTATTTTCTATCTTTGAGTCTTTTGTGCTGAAATTAAAACGCAATTCTCTACTACTATCTGTATATTGTGTAGTGATAATGCACATGAATACTTTTCTGCTCCTTTTACTAAATTTATGTCTTCTCATGGCATCTTACATCAATCTTCCTGTGTTTATACTCCACAACAAAATGGATTTACTGAGCGTAAGAACAGACATCTTATTGAAACTGCTCGAACATTACTTCTACATCATAATGTTCCTCTTCGTTTTTGGGGGGATGCTGTTCTTACTGCTTGTTTTTTGATCAATCAAATGCCATCCTCTATGTTACAACATTAGGTTCCTTATTCTATTCTGTATCCTGATCAACCATTATTTTATCTTCTGCCACGTGTCTTTGGCTGCACATGTTTTGTCCATGTCTTCACTTCGAGTCAAGACAAATTATTTGCTTGGTTCATCAAATGTATTTTTCTTGGGTACTTATGTCTTTAGAAAAGATATAAGTGTTATTCTCTTGACACCCGACGTCATTTTATTTCTGCTGATGTCACATTTTTTTAGTCTCCCTCTTTTTTTTTTCTTCTACTACAGAACATATGTCAATCACAGAGACTCTTTCAGTTCCTTATATTATTCCTCATCCCGAGTCAAACACAGAATTTGTTCTTATCCCACAATATAATCATCCTCCCCAGGATTCTCCCTCTCCGGATAATGAGAATCTTGTTCCTTTTTCTCCTACAGGTGATGCCAGTTACTGCTCTTGTAGAACTTGAGGTTCCTACAGACTCACTTCCTACTCCCGATCACTCTCCTACCGAGGTCCTACCACCTGATGACTAATTTCCCATTGCTATCCGAAAAGGTATACGCTTCACTCGCAATCTTCATCCTATATACAATTTTTTTAGTTATCATCGATTGTCTTTACCATATTATGCTTTTGTATCAAATTTATCCTCTGTCTCCGTCCCTGCCACTCTTTGTGATGCTCTTTCACATCCTGGGTGGTGTTAAGCAATGGTTGAGGAAATGACTGCTTTGTATAATAATGGTACATGAGAATTAGTCCAATTGCCCATCGGCCACTCTATCGTTGGGTTTATAATGTCAAGTTTGGACCTGATGGTCAGGTTGATCGGTTGAAAGTAAGGTTAGTTGCCAAAGGGTATACACAAACTTATGGCCTAAATTATTCTGATACCTTCTCTCCTGTGGCTAAAATATCATCTGTTCGGTTGTTCTTATCTATGGCTGCTATTCGTCAATGGCCTTTGCACCAACTTGACATCAAGAATGCCTTTCTCCATGGAGAACTTCAAGAAGAAATCTATATGGAGCAACCACTTGATTTTATTGCTCAGGGGAAGTCTGGTTTGATATGTAAACTTTGTCGTTTATTGTATGGTTTAAAATAATCTTTTCGTGCATGGTTTGGTCGTTTCAGCACTGTTATCTAAGAGTTTGGCATGATTCAAAGTCAGTCAGATCACTCTGTTTTCTATAAGCATACACTACAAGGCCAATACATATATATGATAGTCTATGTTAATGATATTGTCATTACAGAAAATGATCAAAATGGTATTAAGCAATTAAAAAAACACTTATTTGATCATTTTCAGACTAAAGATTTATGATTACTTAGATACTTCCTTAGTATTGAAGCAACTCAGTCTAGCTCTGGAATTGTTATTTCTCAAAGAAAGTATGCTTTGGATATTCTTCAAAAAAACAGGGATGATGGATTGTCAACCCATAGACACTCCTATGGATTCTAACACTAAGCTTCTACCTGAACAGGGGGAGCCTATTACAGATCCTGAGAGATATCGGAGATTAGTTGGTAAACTTAATTATCTCACTATCACACGACCGGATATTTCTTTTCCGGTTAGTGTTGTCAGTTAATTTCTACAGTCTACATGTGACAGTCATTGGAATACAGTTATCCGAATCCTACAATATATTAAGAGTGCACTAGGTAAAGGTTTACTATACGAGAATAAGGGCTATACACAGATTGTTGGATATTCAAATGCCGATTGGGTAAGTTCTCCATCAGATACATGTTCTACCATTGGGTATTGTGTTTTTGTTGGAAGAAATCTTGTATCTTGAATATCTAGGTCAAGTTGTTATTGCTAGGTCAAGTGCAGAAGCAGAATATCGGGCAATGACTTTAGCAACTTGTGAACTTATATGGTTGAAACAGTTAATTCAAAAATTAAAATTTGTAAATATATCACAAATGAAATTACTTTGTGATAATCAAGCCGCCTTCTATATTTCATCCAATCTAGTGTTTCATGAAAAGACTAAACATATAGAGATTGATTGTTACTTTATTCGAAAAAAGATTCAATCTGACATTATTTCTACCAATTATGTTAACTCAAACAATCAACTAACAGATGTCTTTATTAAATCTCTGAAAGGTTCTAAAATTGATTTTATTTGTAATAAACTTGAAACGTATGATGTATATACTCCAGTTTAAAGGAGAGTGTAAAAATATTTATATTATAATTGTATTATAGTTGTAATATAGTTGTAAAAATAACTTTACAACTAGACTTAGGACTATATATAAACTTGTATTATGTTCAATTCAAATAAAAAAATCTTTTCTTTCTCAATTATTTCTACGAGAAGCAACTAGTCTCCAAAAGACTCAGCTTTCATTAGGATTGTTTTTTTGGTGAGTAAAGCAAAAGCATCATCATTAAACACAAATGACATGCATTCTTTTAAGTGACAACATCAACTTGGAGGATCAATGATGGACAAAATAGAAGCCCCAACTCTTTATTCTGTCCGCTGTATCATTTTGATCCTTGCTCTTTGTTAGACACTCAAGGCAACAGCTTCTCAAATACAATTTGCTCCGGCAACCAGAATCTGTCAAAATTGTAAGATCTGACATAAATGTCGTTTTGAATATTTCAACCAAAAAATCAAAGAAGGTTGCACCGTGAACACTGAAGTGCTACATAATCAAAGAGGATGCCCCCCGGAACCCCCCGAAAAAAGAGGAAGAAATGAATATGATGTATATATACATGTAAGTAAGTACTTGCAGCTCACATTGTGCCTTTTTTGGCACATTTTAATAACTGTACAGTGTTTGAATATTATTTCATCCCTTTCTCTTGACTCTTGTTTCCAGTTCCTCGCAAAAACATGTTGCTGTTGCTTTTAAAGCTTAACCGGTATAACACTTTGGAATGCCGGTCCAGTCCTGATTCCAAATTGTGATATATAACTATACATATTAGACATCAGAAACTCTCCTGTAGAAAAGAACATAAGCTGCAGATGTCTTGATACTGTCCTCGCTAATGGGATAAACTCTGTCGTCATCAAATTCATACCACCTTTTATGTCCAAGCTGCACCGATGCAACAAGTGTTAGAACATTTGGCATTGCACAAAAGCCAAATGGTATCTATAGCTTCATATATCCATGATAAGTATGCCAAAATGCATTCAAATCAACCAACTCGTACATATGAAATGTTACTACTTAAGAGAAAAGCATCCACAAAAGGACGAAACCGTTTATTATCACTACTTGAAATAAATGACTTCGACCAATTGGGGTTGGATAAGAAAGAAGGAATAAACATAACTTACATCTACAAATGCAGTATAGTGACCACCTCCCATGCCTCCATAGTGATTACTTATTGCATACAACTTATAGCGATTGGACAACTGGATATTCTTACAGGAAATGTAATTTGTGAGATCAAGATCATCAATCGGAAAGTCAACAAATGTTTCTAGCTTGTTCTTATTATATTGGCTGTAAGAGAACCTCTTTAAAGGAATAACCAAAATGTCAGGCAATCTCCAAAGATCCAACTTCTTGCTAGCCTGCTGATGCTTCTTGCACCTGGGGCAGTACCTAAAATTTTGCATATTTGCAATGTTATTTATGTAGAGAATAAAAATTTGATAAAAATAAAGTACAGAAGAGCTGAACAAGATACTGGTACACAAAACTAACTAATTAATAAAGGTACACACTGACCACATGTCCTCCGGTCCCAGGGGCTCCTCCTTCAAAAAGGCTTGAAGGCATTTGTATAGAGAAACATATTCTTCAGGCTTCCTCAGAAACAACTGAGGCCTGAAAACCTCCATTAATGAGCTGAGAAGACACGTATCATATTTTTCAATTATTTTTTCTGGCCAGTAAACAAGTATACTCAACGGCTTGGTAAAATCCGAGATCAGTACTGGCTCCCTTATCTGTATCTCTGTTGGCTCTTTTGAACCATGATAGTAGAATCGAAAGTCATCACTCAATTGAGGCTCATCCCCTATTTCACTATCTGAGACTGCATCATTATCCAAGACTGTAGGGCTAATAACATCCTTCACCACTGAATCTTCATTAGCCATGTTCCCTGCTTCTTCAGAGTCATTCGAGACGTCTTCAACAGGCATTAGAAATGGATTGAATAAGTTCAAGAACACATTACGAATGTCAGATCCACTGCTGAGATCAGACAACCTTGCTACCAGAGGAGTGCCAAATATTTGCCAATCTGATGATAAACCCCTAAACCCGTAGGGCCTGATTCCAGCATAAATAATAATACAACAATCATAGTCATGAATTATTGAAAGGAGATAGTGAAAAGAGTCTTTAATAGTATTTTCAAAAAATGATTAAATAGCTCACAAGTTCATGTGTGTGTTAGCTGTAACTAGATCTATGTTTCAAGCATGACAAGGAGAAGATAGCTTTCACAAAGCAGAGGGTGAGTTTTCAAGGATGAAATTCCTGAGAAGTTCCTAGCACACGAAGTTTAGGCCACAATTTACAATCAAATTCCATATAGATCACCTACTAACGCTAAGGTATGTTGCAGCGATGACTGATTATTTTAACTATATATTGTTTCAAGCATTGAAAAAATTCATAAGCCACCTACGCTTATTAAGGGGAGGATCTAACTATAAACATTATACATAGCACAAATGACAGAATGACAGTCCCTTTAGACATATATGCAAATCAAAGATGGTTTCTACAATGTTGATCCTCCAAATAGACACTTGATATGAAATTTTATTAATAATATATCAAGGACCAATGGACAGTATGAATCAAGAATGTGAACCATAACAAACAATTACATCGGGTGCATATCACACCTGCATACTGCTTAACATGTATGCAAAACATAGAGCATCCCAGTATACAACATTATTCATCAAGATAACCATGCAGATAAGACTTATCAAGCATCTACCTGAGGTCCTCCACAGACATGCAAGGTTACCAGGATGGCTTATTAAGTAAATAACACTTAATAAGCATCCTCCATCAACTATCATAACTTTTTTGGACACAAAGGAAAGGATGGAACAAAGAGCAATGACCTTACTAGATCTTAAATGATTTTAATCACTAAAAAAACAGCCATAATAAAGATAATGGGAAACCAAGAAGCTTACTTTTCCTTCCTTTGATGCATATGCATAAACACAATTAAGGAGGATGAATCACAATCTTTTGGTAAACGATAAGCGACAAGTTTGTCGTCATCTCTGATCAAGCCCAACGAATCAGATGGCTCCTCCAGCCAACGAAAAATCTTATTCTTGTATATCTGTATATCATCCCATACATTTAGAGCTTAAATCACAACACTTTAATTGAATATGCACACAAGCACAAATTCCAAATTCGATATACAACTTCACTAATTTCTAGGTTTCTGTCTACACGTGCAGAAATAGTACTAGTGCATGAGAATAAAATCATTTAATGACAATGGGTAGTCTCAATTTTTCCATTTTACCTTATATTAATTTAATAAAATTGAAGAAAACGTATGCTTTAAATGATCACAGATGCTTGGATCTCATCATCATGATAATGTTTAGCACACATACTCTCTAGATAACAACAGATCCTACATCCACATGGACATGCAGCAGAATTGAAGCTAAAGCATTTATCAATCAAATCTCCACAAATATATGAGAGAATGAGTTGGTGGAGATGATTGTATGCAACATTGTAATTGCTGCTTCAAGGCTATTAGTTGTGATGTCACAGATACAGTCCTAAGAAAGTAGTTAGACCATATTATAAGTGCCCCAAGGCTTACGAAGGTGCTTCGGAGGCCATACTTTGGGTCTACAACTCAGATGCAAGATGCTCCAAGAGTAATAGTAACACCGGTATTTAAAACCACAACTGTCACAACATACCTCAGCCACCAACAGCTTTTCATAATTTCTTAAAGAACATGAAGTGCTCAAGGCCTCAATAAGGTCCTTAGATGTCCCACATTTTGGCACAGTTATGGTAAATGGAGTTGGTAATGTACTTCCATCAGTGCTTATAACTGTCACAGTCATAGTCCTAATTGTTGTTGAAGGTAAAGGTAGAGACAGGTACATAAGTGGATCAAATGTGACAGAAACCTTCTTGCAAACAGGGCAAACCAACATTGACCGGTACTGACCCTATAATGAGAACAAAGAAAAGGAAAAAAGTAATTCAAAAAACTATGAGAAGTTGACACCATCTATCACAATGAGAAGTTGACACCATCTATCACAATAATTCTGAATCAAATAGATAGAAATGAAACACTATTTAAAACTACAAGATCGTAAAAAACTTGGTAATCTTTTAAAATTAATCATTTTGAAGCCATTTATAGTGGCAGGGCGGAAGCCATTGTGAAGCATCCAAAGCTATAGAATATTTCATTTAAAAGAAAAACTATAATTACTCGCCAAAAAAAATTGTACGAAGTTATGCAATAACTAGACAGATGATCCTATGCATTCGCGAACTTACTTGGTACAAGTCAACTATGATAGAATCATTCCGGGCTCGGTGATTTCTCCAATATTCTTCAGCTACTTCTTCTTCTGGGCATCCCTCTGCATCCTTAGCTTCTATGTATGGCTTGCATTTCACTCGATTCAGATCTTCATGGAGTCCATCCAACAAAAAGGCAAGAAATTCCTGGAGTTCAGGAACCTTAACATATTAACAACTAATACTTCCCACATGCCTCAAAGTATTGCTAAGAAAATATTTGCCTACACACACGAGTAATAACCCGCCATGTGAAAGATGGAATGAGGGAAATGAAAATATGGTCAAATCTGCAAATAACTTGGAACTAACTTGGGAGTCATGCTGGTTATAACCACTAAATTGAGGAGCAAAGTAGGCAAGTTTTAACTTGAACATTCTGGGAGCCACTGGCATTGCTCCTGGGGCCCATAGCTTCCTTAGTAGGTCTCCAAAAGCTAAAGCAAGCTCACCCTGAATTGAAGCAAAAAATAAAGTTAGTGGCTAAGAAGTGCGAAGAAGCCATAGATGTTGAAAAGGAATGGTACAAAATCTAGATTTAGATGTGGCATACATTCAACCCCAATGGATTTTCATAATTAATCTCTTTCTGGTAGTCCCCAAGGAAGTAATCAACAAGCTCCGGGGTATGTGCTAAGCACTGGATTGCACTATTCATAAAACAAGTATTTCCAAGATTCTGTAATCCTGTCAAACCCAAAAAGCTGACTCCTCTATTGCCACTTCCGCACTTCAAGAACTTAGAAGGAGTTGTATAAGAGTTCAGACTATCATTGCTCCCATTCATCTTAATTGAACCATTGCAAAAAAAATCATTTGTCTCATAATGTTCTGCCATCCCATCATTTATCTCCATAGAATCTGAAAAACCATGGACTTGCAATTCAAGGAGAACCTGGAGGTAGCAATGTGAAAAGAAAACAAAAGCATATGAATGCACTTAATAGCTGACTTTCAAACATGGAAAATCTACTTATGTTACAACACATGAAAGCTCAAAGAGTAATAAAAACCAATTTTGCCAAGTATATCAAAACTGTTTTCATCGGCAAGGTGCATGAATAAAATTAGAAGCCTTCATAAAAATCCCCAACTATCAAAAGTTGCCTAATATGTATAAATATAATTTTGATACCCAAGACTCCTCGACCTTTCTATATTTATCAATATTGCCTAATATTATCTTGCTATAGAAAGAAACCTCGGAAAAAAACATACATAAGTGAAACTAATCTTTAAAAAGGAAAATGTTTTAACATCTTATATTTAAGAAATTTAAGCCAAAGAAAAATAAAAAACCTTCATCTTTTCTAATATATGCTCGGTGATCCAAACAGTAATGGTACATAATTCTTTTTTTTTCCTTACTGATAGTAAGAGGAAGAAATAGCAAAGCAGTTACGTGATAAGAACAAGATATTAAGGGGATTTGTCCCCTTGAGTCTACAGCTACTTACTAGTTGCTGATGTCAAAACTCGGAATCACAACAAGATGACATCAAGCCTATTTAATCAGAAATTCCTCCAAACAAATTGATCTCTACAATTTTTCATGTAAAAGAATTTACATAAGAATACCATCAAGGTCTCACTCAAACATCGAAAATAATGTTCTATTTTCATCGAAAATCAGACCCTTTCAGATTAAAAGAAGTTAATCTTCTTTTAACTACAATAGATAGAGAACATATCAGATAGTTAATGAAGGGCTCCTACCCCATGAAAATTAAATACACACCACAAGATTATTTACCTCCAATCCTGAGATTATACTGACCAATAAGCAAGAAACTCCATCTATTTCTCTGAATAACTGAGAACTACTTACTGATGCATGATAGGCCCAAAGCCCTAGTAAAATACAAAACTTCAGAAAGAGATAAGAAAAAAGACTAATCAGTCAGTCATACCTCATCAGCTGGTTGTCCTGATAAATCATTAGACAAACTAACTCTGTCATTCATTAAAAACTGAGTTGTCAGCCCCGAGCAGTCCCAAATATGCAGCTGTACAATTAATGAATAAAAATGAGTAAAGGACTTTTCCCACTATACTAAACCATTTCGAAATAAGATACCAATAGTGGTTACCAAACTCACCACATCAGAAGTGGAAATGAATAGATTGCAGGCTCTCTTGTAAACATCAAACTTGTTGTCCTGAAAAATACAGTCCATTGTGATAAATGCAAAGCACAGAATCTTATTCAAGGAAATGATTGTGTTCAAGAGCTAAGACTTGGAAAGAATGAAAAAAAAATCAAGAATATAGGTATTCTGAATAGATTTCATACGGACTCTATCAACAAAAACTATACATCATAGCATAATATGTGATATGGACCTACAGCGTGCACAACAATGAGCACATCCATTTTGTGTAAGAATAACAGTAGTTAGTATAGTCATAGGTCTCTTACTTCAATATTCTTATCAAATATTAGCACAAAAGATTTTTTGATAATTCAGAGTTTAGTTGGAATGAACAGTATTTTAACCACATTGGGTCCTATTTGGGACTATGGTGGGTTATTAGGTCTTTAATAGTGTTTTGGTTAAGGATCTCAATGCTCTAATTCCCCATGAAATGTACTCATAAATCAAATTTTACATATCAGCTAACTAAATCAAAATAAACAACAAAAGAGACAGAACAAAAACGGACCTCTAAGCTGATCTTTGCTACCAATGAGTTTGTTTCCCTCAAAACAGAAAGCCTAATTTGTAGGGGAAACACGTCCTGCAAATTATCGTCTTCAACAATATAACTCTCAACATCCTTCACCGCAGCTTTAGAATCATTATGCCTAGGAAAGAGCAGAACAAATCAACGCCCAACAAGAAAAAAACACCAGCTTCTACCTAAAGGCTCATCCAGATATATAAACATGTTCCAGAAAGGGAAAAGCAACTGAAAAAGAGAAGGAAGAAAGGGTTGGGAGAAGAGGAACAGACATTCATCTTTGACTCAGATACCAAGATCTCCCTAAATATCACTATCTTCAGCATAATTTAGTTCTGTTGCACTCTGTCTTCTTTCAACAATGATCATTATGCAAAAACTATCATCAACTACAGATGCACGTAATCAAAGAAAATAACAAACAGAGGTCATGTAACCAACTCAAAATAGCTCAAAATCCTTGTAAAGAGCTCATTTGAGGCAGTTAAAATTTTTTAACTCCAAGCATGTAAAACTGTATGCGAATAGGATGCACTCCAAGTCCACGGGCTGTGTGCACAAACAAATTAACACAGGAATGTACACAAGTTCACAATCATACCCAATTTCCAAGGACCCTAAGCGAAAAAGTAAAACAATGGTAAAGC
The DNA here is from genome assembly GCA_946807835.1 of Ailanthus altissimus. Taxonomy (NCBI): domain Eukaryota; kingdom Viridiplantae; phylum Streptophyta; class Magnoliopsida; order Sapindales; family Simaroubaceae; genus Ailanthus; species Ailanthus altissimus. Next base: position 3,682,975 of record OX327709.1, read on the forward strand.
ATATTAATCCTTCCTCACCATTTAAGAGTTTGCAGCCACATTCCTTCAGGAACCAAAGCATACTCACGCACTGAAATTCCTCCATCTCTACGGTCACTCTCTTGACACCCCTCTTTCTTCTTCAAATCCAACACAATCTCCGACTCAGCATTTTCATCGTTAGACAAAACTTCATATAGAACACCCCTTGTTTTATCAGCAAGAACTGTTTGTGCCTCCTTCCACCACCTGAAATGCAATCACGAACCGCATAAACAAGAGATGTTTTCTCCTTGATTGCACTGTACTGTAGTTCCAGTTCAATCCCAGACCTATTTCCATTCCATAAAGCCAAATGAAAATGTCTCAGCCTACAGTCACCGTTCCAAATCCACTTATTCACAAAGTCCCCCATATGCTCACCAAGAAACAATATTCAAAGTTTAAATTCCATATAGGAAATTTTTTTTCAAAAAGTTAACAAAAACTAGAATATCACTTGAAGCACAGTTATCTCAATAACTAATCTAATCAACTATGAAGCTTCACTAAAAAAAATCTAAAACTGCATTTATGCCGCTACTAATTTACTCTGTTGAACTCATACATGACCAGTCAAATTCTAAGATTTTTCTACAAAGTATAAGTTAAAAGAAAAACAAGATTGTTTCCAAAAGTTCACAGAAACGTGTCAATAGAAACACATCTAATTCAATAATCAATCAGCTACGAAGCTTTATTTAAAAAAACAAACAAACAAACAAACAAATTGCATTTGGACCTCCTACTAATTTACTCTTTGAACTAATAAATAACCAATCAAGCAACTAACTTCTCTCGAAAGTTTCCGTTAATTACAAAAATACACCAAAGAACCAGCAAAAAAAACTTCTAATTCCTTCATTTTCTTGGCAACCAAACAGGAGACATCCATTGCAAACCAATCAAAACGAGACATGCACCTGTACGGAACAAGGTAGACCTTCTCGCGGTCATCATCGTCGAGGAGGCCCCGGCCTCTAGTCGTTCCCTGACTGTAATAGTAATTTTGGCGGGAGGCGTTGGGTTGAAAATCTAAATCTAAAAGGTGATCGTCGTCTTCGGTGGAGAAGAGGTAGTCGTTGTCCATGGACGCGAAAGAGGTTGGCTAGGGTTTTGGAACGAAGCGCTCTGCAGAAGCGAAGAGTGGAGAGAGAGACACGCGAGAGAAAGCGCGTGGAAGATTTGGTGAGCAGGAGCGTGAATTGGAGCTTCTCCGCATTTCGGGTCATGAAAAGTTGAAAACGGTGAGCTTCCGTAAGGGGGTGAAACATTTATTCGTTTGGGATATTAACTTACTATTCTTATAATTTATTTGGATCTTATCATTTAGGGCTCTAAATTATAGAAATTTTATAATAATGGAGATAGTTTCTCTATTTTTATTTAAAAAGTCCTATATTTTCTACTTTAGGTATAACTTCTTCAGATAAATCTTGTTCAAGTAGATTTATATGTATACAACATTTTTATATGTAAAATTTTTCAAAAAAGGTGACTGATTATAACAAAATAAGATTATTTTAAATCATTTAATTTTAAGTAGCATTATTTTGACTTAAATATTTTATTTAAAATTTTAATTTTGAGTTATAGATTTTATGTAATATACTAATTTTTAATTAAAAATTTCATATAATTCAATGATAGATAAAAATGATGAGTTGTTTTACTTTTTTATTTTAATATTTACCATTGGATTTTCTAAAATCTATTGCTCAAAATTAGTGTTAATATGATATGATAAATATATACTTACTTATGTTATCTAATATAGTTGAAATGATAAATATAAATAGATAAAATAATACTTAATTAATTTTATCATACCATGTCAAGAAATATGGATAAATTTATATAATTTAGTTTATATAAAATATTATTCAAAATTTAAATATCTTTAAATAAATACATAAATAATTTTTTTAATTAAGATAAAAAAATTTTAAAAATGAAAAGAACTGACTGATAATAAAATTCAACATGATTTAGGGATGTATTTAATAAAATGTTTCAAAGATATCTTTTATTTAATAAAATGTAAAACTAAGAGACTTAGATGATAAAATGCTACAATTTTATTTTTCTTTTCACCTTCTTTCTTATGGAGCGAGCGTGTGGGAAAAATAAGATGATGACTGGGAAGGATAGGTGCGATGCACGCGCTAGAGTTGCAAGTGAAGTGAAAGAGGATTGGTGTGGATGGTTCTAGGTGGGACTACAAGACTCTGTAATCGAGTGCAGCTTTTTACACGTTCAGCCGCACGATGGATGACACGTGGTAGAGTATGATGATTTCTAAAAGGACACCATGTAGTGGTGATGGGCCAGGCCTTACGTTTCTGATTTTGAGGCTTTGGCAATTTTATACTAATATGAACCAAAATATTAGCAATGAAACAAGTTGTTTTAAGGCATTTCAATTTAAGTAATATTATAATTTTTAAATAATATTTTAAAATTTATATTTAAAATAATAAAATAATAAATTTTTAAAAATTATTTATTATAATATTTTATTATTTATTAATTACTTGACACATTATTTAATATTAAATTTTTTTAAATATCATTTAAAAAGCATAAAATTATTCTGCCAATTTATCCTCTTGTAACATTTCTTAAATTCATTCATTATTCATATTTATCCTTTTCACTTCCCTGCCCACTCAGCATATCAAGTTTAAAATTGAAATAAAAATTTATCTTTTACAGTTTTTCTTTTTTTTTAAAAAAAAGAAAATTGGATGAGAAGAGAAAGTTTATTCACTAAACACCAATGTCTTTGAATGTCAGGTTAATATTAAGTATTTTTACACTTGAGTGCTTGAGTTGATGGTTAAACCGTGCACTTTTTAATTCAAAATTTGGGGTTTAAGTCCTAGTAAAAATGAGCAATGCAGCTTATGACAATATAATTACCATATTTTTAAGGATTGCTGATAATGTTATTTCACATACGGCGTTTTAACATTATTTTTGAATTAATAATGATATATTTTTTAAATATTATTTTAAAATTTTGTCAAATAATTATTAAATAATAAATAGTTTAATCTTTAAAATTACCGTGATATTATAATTGCAAATTATTCTTCCCAAAATTAATTGTATTTTAAACAGTAGTCTTAGATTCCCCCATTATTGTAATAATTATTTGATTGCATCTGAATTATTCATATGCACCATCCCTTTACTTCTCTCAATTTCAAAAGAAATCAATTTCGCCTTCTCTTCCCCCAAAAGAAAATATATGTAAACTTCTCATCAAACAATCTTACTTGAGTATTGACTACCAACCTAAATATGCAAAGCCCAATTCTATAACGTAGACTATGATGTAACGAAATGTCATCAAAATGATTTAATATACAAAATCTAAATCAAGTCACAAGTTAATTAAAATTAATAATCAAACTTAAAATACCTAATTCAAATAATTATCTTGTTGGAATTAAAAAGGATTCTAAAACATTATATTAAAATTTAAATTAATTGTGAGTTATAAAATTTAATGAATATTATAAATTCTTGGAGTTACAATTTCAAAATTCAAATTATGTTAATGAAAATTAAGTTAAGAGTTACAAATTTTAAATATAAATTGCATAATTAATATTTGAGTAACAAAATATTTAAAATTTGTAATAATATTAAATAAATATTAATATTAATACCTTAAACCTTATGACTACTATATAAAAGAGTCATTCCTTATTATAAATCAACATATACACATATCCTAAGATTATACTTTAAATTTTACTAATATTATTTTTCATGCAACTTCAACATTGTAGACGGTTGGAGTTAGTGCTCAAGCATCCTTTTAATTTTGTATAAATTTTATTTATATTTATACGATACACATTTTTATAAATCGTTAATTTATTATATGATAGTAATCTTATTTTTGTTCATATAGTTTATATAAATACTAAGAGTTAAAACTTGGTATAAATTAGGATAAAGAATCGAAAATATTTATTATAGTAATATAGTTGTAAATAGTGTTAAAAATGTCATTATATAATATCTTCTCCAACTTGATTTTTGGTTATAGGTTTACCAATATAAATCAATTGATAAAACCAAAAAGACTGATGTATATTTGTATATGGAATGTCCAAACAGTTAGTTTTAGTAAACTGTAAGTTTAGTGGAAGTTTATATAGGTATGTAGGTGTTAAATAGGGACTTGACACTGAACAAACTCATAAAAACATCTAATAGACATTTTAGAAATCGTTAATGTCTTCTCGAGTTGAGTAGTATTTGTAGTCCTTTAATCTAAGCGTCATAGTGGCCTTGCGAGTGATCCACCATACTTAGATTTCATACATGTTATAAACATTTTATAGTCTGACCTCTAGGTGTCATTAGGTATGATCCGATGTTCACGGAGTTCGGTGTGCGTAGATATGAAATTTGTCAGCTTATATAATTAGGCCGTATATTCTGATATTTCGAGATTGTATTTCAGAAAGTCTTTTGACTAAAAGCATTTACCTCGAAAAATGTTTCTATAAGGTAAAACATTATCGTAAAAAAATTTGTGGATATTTTTTATTATTAAAATATAAATCTGAAGATAAATTCATGATCGAGAGGATAAAAACTTAACGATATATGTATATATATCTATGTCTATACTTTTTTAGGATACAAGTTGTAGTAACCAGTATCTACAACCGGTAATAATAAATATTTATATATGTATAAATATACGTATTTTATTTGTATGTGGGGGATATTTGATTTATATATTGTTATTAGTAGTGTTTGTATAGGTTAAGGTCATACTATTGACATTGGGTTTAATTGCAAGACTTTAGATTTATTTTAGGGACCAAATTGTTATACTTTGAAAGTTTTGGGGGCAAATTCATAAATACCAAAAATTAGCCTCTTAGTATAAAAATACACTTTTAAACCCTAATTTACCATTTTTAGGCCGAGCTACCCATTTTAAGAGAGAGAAGAGAGAAATAGAGGAGAGAGAAAGAGGAGAAGAAGAAGAAAAAGAAGAAGAAATTGGAATTTTGAATTTCAAGAGGTATATCATACGTATTTCTCAATTTATTGGTATTAATTAAGTTAATTCCTTTAAGTTTTGATTTCTGAAAATATGTATAATTGAGGATTTGTTGTGTATTTCGTAAGATCATATGAGAATTGATGATGATCTATAAGATAGTTTGATAAATCATGATGAATTGTGGAATTTCTGCTGGATAACCTCTTGATCTAGGAATTTTATAAATTGTTGTGATTCGATTCTGGTTTTGAATTTTGAGTATATGAAATTAGATATGTTAAGGATCATCTGAGACTTTGAATCGATTGAAAATTCTGGAAATTGAATTTACCAAAATGACCCTGAAATTCTGGAAATTTCCTGTGTAAACAGTATAATACAGTGAAAAATAATTTTTGTCCTACTGAATGATCTTCAAAAATTATGAATTTGTGGAATATGATAATTTTATATGTCTAATATGATATACTCGGAATTGAGAATTTAGATCAATGTGGTTGAAGTGTTATGAATTTCTAAAGTGTATCAGCTCATTGCAATATTTGATTAACAGATTTTTAAAGTTATAGAATAAAATAGTTTTAAAATACTTTTGGCAGTGATTTGGAAGTGAAATATTTATCATGGACTGAGATATGTGTTAAGAGTAATTATGTAGTAGTTTTATAATTTTTGAGTTAGTATATGATTTTATAAAATTGGGAGATTGAATACTGTTCAGTAAGTATCTTGATCCTGTCAAGTTTGTAGTTTGGATTCGATGGTGTGTATGGAATGGATTGTGTAGGAAATTTGATATAATATTCATATATAAGAAGGATATATGAGTCAAGAATGGTATATTCTGATTTTGGAGTAATTGGACATCATTTGATGTATTAGAAATTTTTGTTAAGTGTAAGTGGTCAGAATGACAGGTTTTGAGAAACCAAATATTTAGACCAATTTGATGTGATAAATGCATTGTGTATAATTTTGTAAGCTATTTAAAGTATTTTGTGTGAATTGTGAGGATTATGAAAGGATTAATCTCCATTGATAGGTTAAGGAGATTTAAGCCTTGTAGCTGAAAGTGTTAAGAGGTAAGTATACTAGACTTTTACTGAAATCACTATAAGCATAGTAATTGTCTATGTATGATTTTGTAAATGTGCTTAAAAATATGTTTATGTTATGTCAAAGTGTATTTGATATGAAATGTGAAAGACATATGTTTATGAATGTGAGCATTGACATTGAACATGGACATACATGTGTTTTTGAAAGTGAGCTTTCAAAATGAAATGCGTTTGACAAAGAAAGCTTTGAAGTGCAATATGTCCATGAGAAAGATTTTGTGTTTTGAGGATGCTTGAACTCACTGTTAACTTAGTAGGCATTTTATGTGATTTGTGGAGCCTTTATGTGTGGCTTTTCCTTTGGGATTGGTATATGTTATGTGTTCCGTATGTAGGGAGGATCCTATTGGTACCTAAAGGAAGTGTGAGTCATCACATTCGTGTGGTGGCGTATTGGTACATGTGAGAGGACTCACCGATGATCAGGGTGAGGGTTTGGCTTTTACCTTCGGGCATAAGCGTTATATATGTGTGATTTAAAGACCTCACTTGTACTATTCCTCTTATACGGTATGTCACCTACGAGTGACATTTGGCTCATTATGTGATATGTGATATGTAAGTCCTACTAAGTAGTAGTCGAGTAATGGTATTCCTATTATGTGTTTTGAAAGAATGTGTAAGCGCTTACATGATATGTGATTTGATAAGATTATGACTTTGATTGATCACAGCATATCATACATATGCATTGTGTACATATATGTATTTGTATTTGATATATGAAAAACTAATATGCTTACTGAGTTTTATACTCATTATAGTTTATGGTGATTTCAGGTAAATAAGGTGCATGTGTGCTTAACGGATTTGGCAAGGCTTCTGCTGTTCCTTGGGTTCCCTAAGTTGCTAGGTTGTTGTGTGTTTCATTTGGGGACACGTGGGATAGGATATTTAGTTTGTCCCTATTGAATAAATACTTATGTATTATTTCATTGTGTGTGGATTGGATTGGGTTTAAGTTTTATAAAGTGTGGTTATTGGATGATTTTAAGTAAGAATTTGCAATGGATATATTCTGGGCTCCCGGTAACAAAGTTGCTACTGGTGACGTAGTAGAGTGTTAATCTCTGAGAAAACTCTGCGTATCTCCGGTTTAATAATTGTCCTAGTCATAATTCAATTGTTATAATTCTGAAAGAAATTGAAATGAATGTTTAAATATTGTCAAGAGAAGTTTATATTTATATGTTAGGTTATGGTTGATTTTAGTGTTGAACTTACTAGCAACTTATTAAGGATTTCTGTGTTGAATGAAAGTTGAAAATTTTGTGTAATATTATTTATGAGTGCACATGCAGTGAATGAATGTAAGTGATGTCGTGTGTCGGATCTTTTGGGTCTGGGGCGTGACACAAGTGATGAAAAGATTAGATGAATATAATAATTTCAACTTATATAGTTCTACGCGCCATTTTATTATATCCGTAACATGTGTGCAAGGCAATATTCACGGATTTATGCAAAGGTTTCATAAGACAAATGTAATGAGTGTGAATCTAGGGAGTTTCATAATATGAACTATACTCGTGGAACACTAAGGTATCACATAGGGTCGAAGAGTTCGATTTGGGAAAAAATTTCGAATACAGAGGATTTGGTTTTAGTATCTCTCGAGAATGACGTGTCAAATTCTAAGTGTTTGAATTCGATATATGTCAAAATATAATTGGGCACTTAGTTGGTGCACCATAACACTCAATGCACATTTGTTTAATTAACACTTTAACAAGTGTAGGACACTTGTCATGATTTTATTTAAATTTGTGCATATTTGTCCATTTATTAAATTACATGCATAAATGTTATGCATGTGAATTTGAATTTAAAAAATCGATAGATTGATTTTGAGAATCAAAATATTTTTAACATGTGTTATTTAAAATAATCAAATATTAGCACATTAGTCTTTAGGTATTTTGTATTATAAAGGTTTATATTACTAATGACAAATTTTTAATGAATTTTTGCATTCTTTCAAAGACTACATGTGAGATAAAAAAAAATATAAATACATAATTATTATACATTTTCAACAAGAGTTGGTGAACTCTTAACTTTTATGTTTTTTGAAGAAAAACAAAAAAAAAAGTGTTAAAGAGTGTGTAATTTACATAGTAGAAAATTGAAAAGAAAGAGAGAGAGAGAGAGAGAGAGTCTTTTGCTAAATTTGGTTTTTGCAAAGTGTTGAAAGAGTTTTCTTTGAGAAGGAGAAAAAGAGTAACACTTGGAGAGAAACCAAAAATCCTACAAACATAATTTAATTACCATTCTAGAGTTAAAATGCTCACATTTAATTTTAGCCTAACATTGTTCAAGAGTAACATTTCTTATGAGCTCTACACTTGAAACTTAACAAATTATAAAGTTACTTTCATCTTAGTAATTAATTTTTAATTTGTTAATATAGTACAATTGTTATATATATATATATGTGTGTGTGTGTGATACATATGTTTAAGTGTATTAAATGAGTGTAATATGTATATAATGCTTCCAATGTGCATAAAAAAAATTTTAAATTGCATTTACACTCCTATTATCACACACTCCTACAAAATGGTATCAAAGCATACTAAATTGAGTGTGTAATACATAGTGATGTTTAAAATATTGAGCATAGTGATAATTTAAATTTAATCATGGTGTTGTTTAATAATAAACATAATAATGTTTAGAATTTGAACATGTTGATGTTTAAAATTTAAACATAGTAATGTTTATAAGTTAAATATGTTGATGTTTAAAAATTGAACATGGTGATGTTTAATATTTGTAAATGGTTTTAAACACGGTGATGTTTAAATTTGAACATATTGATATTTAAAATAAAAACATGGTGATGTTTAATATTTGAACATGTTGTTTGATAATTGAACATAGTGATCTTTATAATTTGAACACAATGATATTTGAAAATGCAACGTTGTTTCGCTCTGTTGGATGCGTCGAATCATGTATAACAAGCGAGCTTCTTACCCTCAAATTCAAAGGTGCTTGCCCGAACTTGAAAAAGGGCTCAAGCTTGATATACATATTACAAGGATAACAAGCGATTGATGAATCAGAGATAAAGATATAAACTTCTTAGAGGGACTTAAAGCTATACTCCAAATGAAAAAATTTCGAACAAAAGGATTGAAACTTGCTAATAGGAAAAGAGAGAACAACAAAACAATGCCAAGAGCTCCGTCAATCTGCTGTCATTAAAAGAATACATTTTGTTCATATGAACATCGTAACATTCAAGTAAAACGTTGTAGCGTTAAAGCAGAACACTGTAGTGTTGAAGCAGAATGCTCAGCATTCAAGCAAAACACCACAGTGTTCAAGTAAGAATTTCGCAACATTAATGGCATTAAATATATATATTTAATTTTAATGCATCCGATCTTTATATTATGCAATTATATATTATTATATAAACTAAAATCATTTATTTATGTTGTTACCCACAATGAGAGCTCTATTAGTGGAGTTAGTTGTGCTTACATCAAAATAAATAAATGATTAAGAAATTCATCTTCATGCGATGCGGATGTGTATAAAATATTTCTTAATCAAATTGTAATGTGTTTTATTCTTGGAGAATGTTATACATGATTTGTCTTGTCAATACGATATCAGATGGATCACATCGGGCATTCCAATATCACTAAAGTGTGAGAGATTTGTCAGAGTGATTTGGACTATATCGGTTAAATATGAGATGAGGCAAATATAAGCGAACGTATTGCCCAATATCACTAAAGTGTAGGCTAGTATCAGTAACTTACATTTGATGATTGACAAGTTAATTTAGAACACACTTACCTAATATTGCTAAAGTGTGAGGATAAGATATGTTTAGGACCAGAGGTAAAAGTTGCATAAGATACAATTGACAAATATTATTTACCTTTTGGATTTATAAAACTAATATCGTTAAAGTGTGAGGTTGAAGTAAATGCTGATTGGGTTTACTTTCTACTGTAAGTTTAAAGAGTTATAACTTTTATTTTCTCATTTGAGAAATGGAAAATGTAAAATAGTGGAAGTGCATCTTTAGTTTGAAAACATATAATTTGTTATATCCATGATCTAAAACGTTTTAACGATTTGAAATGTAACACTATCTCCTTTATTTTTTGAAGATAAAAAGAGATTATCATCGATACCCTTGAAGTATAGCTTAATTAAAACAATACTTACATGTTCGAAAAATCGATGTTAGTACCCAATTGTTTTCGCTAAAATAGGCACAAATGCCCAAACGTTAAGAATATTTCGTTAAGTTAAATACATTTCATGTCAATCAGTATTAAAAGACTATTTTACCCTCTATACGTTAAATGAGATTAAACTGACATGATATTTGCACCAATTTTAAAATTGACTTTTAAATATGATGAAAAATAAAATAATAATAAAAAAATTAAATTAAATTATAATAATAAATTAAAAATCTTTAAAAATAAATTAAAAAAATAATAAAAAAGTTTAAAGGCTAAATGGTCGCCTGAACCAAGCGGCCAAAATGGCAGCGGTTGCTTGCTGGAACAGCCAACTATTTGGCCAGTTGTATTTTGTTTTTACTTTTTTATTATATTGTTATATTGTATTATATTATTATTTTTATAAATTTAAAATGTTTAAAGGTGAAAAGACGTGATTACTATTGAATTTGTTATTTTTAACGGCAAATCACTTACGATTAGGCATCCATGCCTATTTTGGTAAAAATTTGGGTATTAACATTGAATTTTCAAATTTGTGGGTATTATTGTAATTAAACCATATCTCAAAGGTATTGATGAAAATATCCCAAGATAAAATAACTTTGAGCAACCCGTTAGTACGTATACTGAATGCACACCAACTAAAAGGCGCCTAAAATTATTCTAGATTAAAAAAAACTTAGATATGTGATTAATTAGAAGATGCTTAAAGGTGTTTCTGATAATGCAACTTCAGAAGAGGTTGAAACTTATCAAAAATGAATTGACGATGTTTTGAAAATCAAATCATATCTCTTGGCCTTGATGTTTACTGAACTTTAGAGGTAGCATGTGCACATGATTATGATATGCCACTAAGGACCTGTAGATGGTGTTCACTTCACCTTTTTCTTCCTATTAGACTTCCAAGAAGCCCTTGAGGTAGAAGATGAAACACCATAAACGTAGAAGGTTGAATCTCCTTTGTCCATGTCCTAATTAATTTTAGTACTTGATTGAAAGAAATAAATTCAATGAGTTCTTGTAAGAATGATACTTCAACTTCATTTTTATCTTCATCTTTCATCATTAAATTCTCTCTTCGAAATAGCCCATTTCAAACCACTACAAAATCGACTCTGTAAAACCTTCATTGAACCACCATTGCCCAAAGCAATCAAAGACAGTTTACTAGTTGACAATGAAAGAAACTATGAGCAACCACTATTTACAACCACTAACCCTATTTCCATAATGAGTAAATCGATTTCAATCTAAAATAGATTATGCAAAATGTTAGATTTTTAACACATTGTTTGACTCCCATATGAAATTATTACGAGGTCAAAAGATTGATTTGTTGGTTGGAAGATTTATGGGTTTTAAAATTTATTCATGATTTTGGTTTTTTTTTTCTTTTTTTGTGTTTACAATTTTGAGTTGAATTTGGTGTATTCATGATTTATTCTTGTATTGAAAATTTTTTTAGGATTTTTTGGGTTAGATACAAGTAGTGCAAATTTTAGAGTTTTATTACTTGGAATGACCATTATTTGTGCTGCTGTCAATATTTATTTGTGGTACTATGGTTTTTGTGTGATGAGGGTGTTGGGTTTTATAGATTTTTTGGGTGGTTGTCAATATTTGTTTGTGGCCATTTTGTATTTTTTTGATGGGCTATTTATAATCGTTATGAAATGAGAGTGTTATATGTGTATCAATTTGATGATGCAATACCCTAAAAATTTATTTGTTGATGTGGTTGTAGATGACATTTGATGGTGAAGAATATGTTACCATTATAGTGAGAGTAGTGGAGTGGAAAGAATATAAGTATTATGCAGACTATTGTAGATTAATTGAATTGAAGAGTTATGTATGTTAGGAGCTATTTGAAATACCTTTATTTCTAAGAGATAAATTTATGGTCACTTTTACCATTCCTTGGATAAAGGAACAAGTTGAATTGGAAGATGATAAAGGAATTGTGGAATTAGTGAATGAATGAGGAAAAGAGATTACATGGATATTGATTTGGAGGTATTGCCACTGAAGTCAATTATTCCCCCATATTATAAACGGGAAGAAATGATAAATGTTGATAATGGACTTGGCCCAAGTTTAAAGAGACAATTGTTCCTTGATCCTATCATTAACTTATACCTTTTCTTTACCATTGCCACTGCCATAACCACTTCTATAGCCATTGCCCCTACCCTTACTTTTGCCTCTGGCCATGGCACTGCCACTGACCTTACCCTAATCCAAACATAAGACACTGAATTAAAGGACCATTGCTTTCAACTATACCAAGGTTCCAACCATAGCAACACCATTACACTTCATTCAGTCTCACTCCTATTAATGACCAAGAATATCAAGTGTACCAAACTCCTGCTGAAACACCAATAGCACAAACATAGCAACACCAACAATATAGTCCAAGCAGCTCGCAACGTTAGCACAATCCAAGTAGCCTAGAAATGCACAACAATCTAAGAAGCCCACAACTGCCAAACAGCTTTAGTCCAAAAATTCAAAATAACCTAAGCCTAGAAATACAACACAACCCTAGTGATGTACAAATTTATAGTTAAACACAAATGCACGTTATCATATCAAAGAGAATTTTTTTTTATAAAAAATTAATAACTAGTGATTATTTGACACGTGATTATGATGAAACATCTTTCGTGTCAATCTTTTTATTGAGTTACTCTTTTATCATTCTTCTATCAATTTAAACAGCAACTGCCAAAAAGAAAGGAACAAAATTAGATTATTCAAAATGTGCCGTCTTTAACATATTATGGAGATCAACATATGTGGGAGTCAACCCTTGCATATTGAAGTTCATGATGAACTATGCAAATTACCCCAACAAAGACTAAAGAATCAAACTATTCCCTAAGGCATTATTCTGATATATGTCAACGTTTCTGGCCTCTTAACACTGGAAATCATTTTAAATACATGAGGACTAACTAGACTACCCTCTGTAAGTTTAGCTTGAAAGTGTCTTGGTGACCCGGTAAATTTCAACTTGTGGTCTATCACCAAACAACTACTTTAGATTAAACATAATAATACTTGCGTAATCCATGTGCACATGCTTCCTTTGAAGTTCAATAAACTTCACCAGGATGTACGATTTAACTTTCAAATCATCAATCCATTTCTGATAGTTTCAATTTCTTACGAAATTGTATTATCATAAACACTTATGGGCATCTTTTAATCAATTACATATCCAAATTTTTTTGAATTCAGAACAATTTTAAGATTTATTGGCCAATTAGAAGAATTTTCGCCCGTCTTTTATTTGGTGTACTTCTAGTATGCGTACCAACAAGTTACTCAAAGTTAATTTATCTTCAAAAGATAAAAGAACCTTAACTTCAAATAGTAAAAATGCTTTAGATTGTAGATACAACAAATTATATGTTTTCAATCTAAAGACACTCTTTCACTATTTTACATTTTCCCTTTAATCTCTTAAACAAGAAATTTAAACTTTGATAGTAGAAAGTAGAACCAATTAACATTTACTCCAACCTCACACATTAGCAAAATTAATTTTTGTACATTTAAAAGATATACAACTCTTGTCAATTGCATATCATACAACTCTTACCACTAGTCTTAAATATATTTTATCCTCGCATTTTAGTAATATTGAATAAGTGTGTTCTAGATTAACTTATTAATTATCAAATGTAAGTTATTGATACAACCCTCACATTTTAGCAATATTGGATAAATGTATTCCAAATTAACTTGTTAATCTTTAAATGTAAATTATTGATATAACCCTCATATTTTAGCAATATTGAGCACTATATTCATTTATATTTGCCTTATCTCATGTTTAACTAATATAATTCAAATCACTTCGACCAATCCCTCACACTTTAGCGATATTAGGAATGACCGAAGTAATCCGTCTAACACCGTTTCAACGCCATCCTCCACTATTTCCTAACTATTAACAATCTTCGTTCCCACTGTATAAAGCCACCATTGTTTTCGATCGCAATCTAGATCAAATCATTGTCTGTCCAATACGAAGCTTCTCGTCAATAAGGCATTCATTAACTTCCACTCCAATCATAAGCCTTTGTGACGAAGTATGTATAACATTTTTCAAGAATGAAACACATTACAATTTGATTAAGATTGATTCTATACACATCCGCATATTATGAGAATGAATTTCTTAATCATATATTTATTTTTACGTAAGCACAATTAACCTCTATCAATAAGGCTCCCATTATGGTTAACAACATAAATAAATGATTTTGCTCCTATTATAGTTAACAACATAAATAAATGATTTTAGGTTATATAACAATTTATAATTGCATAATATAAATATAAGATGCATTAAAATAAAAAAAATTTAATGCAATTAACGGTGCAACATTCTACTTGAACGATGTGGCGTTAATATGAACAAAATGTATTCTTTTAATGTCAAACATCACCATGCTTTTATTTTAAACATCAACATATTCAAATTCTAAAAATTACTATTTTCAATTATTAAACAACATATTCAACTTATAAACACAACCATGTTTAAATTTCAAATATCAACATGTTCAAATATTAAACATCAACTTTTCAAAATATTAAACATCACTATCTCCAAATTTTAAACTTCACCGTGATTAAATTTGAAACATCAAGATATTCAATATTTTAAATATTATCATGTATTACACACTCAATTTAACATGCTCTAATACCATTTTGTAAAAAGTGTGTGATGATATGAGTGTAAATACAATCTCAAAAATTATAATACACAACAAAAGCATATTTAAATTTTTACACTTATCCAATACATTTAAACTCGTGTATTTCATACATATACATGTATAACAATTATACAAAAATTAACACAATCCGAAGAGAGAAGTAATTCAAAAGTTTCAACAGCTTCAACCTTAAGGAAATCTCCATTGTCAACACGAATCTGTACTTCTCCAATAACATATTACAAATAGTGTTAAAAAATATTATTATGTAGCATCTTATCCAAATTGGTTGTTGGTCATAGGTTTACCAATATGAGTGTAAAAATAGAAAGATTGGTGTATATTTGTATTTGAAATGTCTAAACGATTAGTCTTAGCAAACCATGAGCTTAGTGGAAGCTCGTATACGTATGCAGGTGTAAAAATAGAAAAACTGGTGTATATTTATATTTGAAATGTCCAAACGGTTAGTCTTAGCAAACCACGAGCTTAGTGGAAGCTCATATACGTATGCAGGTGTTAAGTAGGGACTTAAAATTGAACGAACTCATAAAGACGTCTAATAGACATTCCATAAAGCCGTTAATGCGTTGTCTTCTTGATTTGAGTAGTATTTGTGATCTTTTGATCTGAGTGTCACGATAAGCATATGAATGATTCACCATACTTAGATTTCACACATGTCAAAAACTTTTTATGGTCTGACCTCTAGGTGTCATTGGGTATGGTCTAATGCTTATAGAGTCTGGTATGCGTAGATATGAGATTTGTTGGCTTATATGGTTAAGCCGTATATCTTGATGTTTCAAGGTTAGATTTTAGAAAGTCTTTTGTCCAAAAGCATTCACTTCGAAAAATATTTTTATAAGATAAAATATTATCGCAAAAGAGTTTGCGAATATTATTTATTAAAATATAAATATGAAAATAAGTTCATAGTCGAACGGATAGAGACTTAATAGTATATATATCTATATCTTTACTCTTTTAAGATATAAGTAACGAAAGGATTATACAAATATGGTTAATCTCAACTTGTATTGTTCTACGCGCTGTTTTATTGTATCCGTTACATATGTGTAGGGCAATGTTCACAAACTTATAAAAATGTTCCATAAGACAAACAAAACAGATGTGAACTTAGAGAGTCTTACAATATGAAGTGTACTCGTTGAGCATTTAGGGTTAAAGAGTTTGATCTGGAAAAAAATTTCAAATAAACAGGATTTGGTTTTATTATTTATTAGGAATGACATGTATTGAATTTTAAGTGTTAAGTTCGGACATATGTCAAAACATAATTGAATATCTAGCTGGTACACTATAACACTTGTCATGATTTTGTTTAAATTTATGCACACTTGTCCATTTATTAAATTATATGCATAAATGGTATACATGTGAATTTCTATTTAAAAAATCGATGGATTATTTTTTAAAATCAAAATATTTTTAACATGTGTTTTTTAAAATAATCAAATATTGACACATTAGTCTTTAGGCATTTTGTCTTATAAAGACTTATATTGTAAATGACAATTTTCTAATGAACTTTTGCATTCTATGAAAGACTAAATAAGAGACAGAGAAAAACATAAATATAGAATTATTATGCATTTTCAATAAGAGTTGGTGAACTCTTGACTTTTGTGTTCTTGAAAAAAAAAACAAAAAAAAAATATGTTAAGGAATGTGTGATATACATTACCACAAAGATAAGTTTATGGTCGAGTGAACAAAAATTTGACGGTATAAATCTATGTTTCTGTTCTTTTAGGATATAGATGACGGATGAATTATTTGAATATGGTTAACCTCAACTTGCATGGTTATACACATCGTTTTATTGTATCCATATTATGTGTGTGGGCAGTGTTTATAGACTTATAAAAATGTTTTTAAAACAAAACGAGTGTGAATTTAAAAAGTCTTACAATATAAAATGTACTTGTTGAACACTATAGTAGCACGTTAGGTCAAAGAGTTCGATCTAAAAAAATTTCGAATAAATAGAATTTAGTGTTAACACCTCTCAGGAAGGAAATGTATCAACATTGCCCTATAAGTTTGTGAACATTGTATTTACACTCTTGTGAGTGTCAATACAATTTCAAAATTTTTAATGCATAACGGATGCATTATATACATATTACACTCATTAAATACACTTAAACATATGTATCACATACATATATATGTATAACAATTATACTATATTAACAAATTAAAAATTACTTACCAAGATGAAGATAGCTTTACATTTTATTGAGTTTCAAATATAGAGCTCACAAGAAATATTATTCTTGAACAATTGTAGGCTAAAATCAAAAGTGGGTATTTTAAATCTAAAATGGTAGCTAAATTATACTTATATAATTTTTTATTTCTCTCCAAGTGTTAGTCTTTTTCTCTTTCTCAAAGAAAGAACTCTTCAACACTTTGCAAAAACAAAATTTAGCAAGAATTTTTCTCTTTCTTTCAATTTTCTCCTAAGCATATCACACACTCCTTAACATTTTTGTTTTTTGTTTTTCTTCTCAAAAGCACAAAAGTCTAAAGTTCACCAGCTCTTGTTGAAATTGCATAACAATTATGTATTTATATTTTTCTATCTTTCATTTAGTTTTTGAAAGAATGCAAAAATTCATTACAAAATTTTCATTAGCAATTTAAGTCTTTATA
This sequence comes from Ailanthus altissimus, assembly GCA_946807835.1. Taxonomy (NCBI): domain Eukaryota; kingdom Viridiplantae; phylum Streptophyta; class Magnoliopsida; order Sapindales; family Simaroubaceae; genus Ailanthus; species Ailanthus altissimus. Next base: position 3,700,790 of record OX327709.1, read on the forward strand.
AGATAAAATGCTCTAAAAATTAATGTGTCAATATTTGATTATTTTAAGAAACACATGTTAAAAATATTTTGATTCTCAAAATCAATCCACCAATATTTCAAATTCAAATTCACATGACATTTATGCATGTAATTTAATAAATCAACAAATGTGCATAAATTTAAACAAAATCATGACAAATGTGCATAGAGTATTATAGTGCACCAACTAGGTGTCCAATTATATTTTGACGTGTGTCAAATTCAAACACTTAAGAATTCGACATATGTTATTTCAGAAAGATATTAAAACCAAATCCTGCTTATTCGAAATTTTTCTGAGATTAAACTCTTCGACTTTATGTGTTACCTTAATGCTCAACGAGTACACTTTATATGATGAGACTCGCTAAGTTCAAACTCGTTCTATATGTCTTATAGAACCTTTTCATAAGTTCGTGAATATTACCCTACACATATGTTACGAATACAATAAAACGGCGCATGAGAGATTGATTGCAAATACTAAGTTCTAAATCTTAGAAATATTAACTTTCAGTATTGATCTAAACTATATGAAAAAGAATAAGATTAATACCATATAATAAAATAACGATTTATAAAAATGCATATTGTATAAACAGTTGCATAAGATGATAATGACAAGTGTTATTTATTTTTTGAATTTACAAATACCAATATCGTTAAAGTGTGAAGTTGGAGAAAATGCTGACTGGGTCTATTTTTCACTGTAAAGTTTAAAGAGTTAAACTTTTGATTTCTCATTTGAGAGATTAAAGAAAAAATGTAAAACACCGCAAATGCGTCTTTAGATTGAAAACATATAATTTGTTATATCCATAATTTAAAGCGTTTAACGATTTAAAATATAACACTAACATCTCTTTTTTATCTTTTAAAGATAAAATGACTTTGAGCAACTTGTTAGTATGTATACTAGATGCATACCAACTAAAAGGCGCCAAAAATTATTATGATGGGCTGATGAATCTCAAAATTGTATTAGATTCAAAAAAGCTTGGGTATGTGATTGATTAAAAGATGCTTAATGATATTTTCGATAATGCAACTTAGGAATAGGTTGAAACTTATCATAAATGAATTAATGATGATTTGGCTTTTATCTTGGCCTCAATGTCTACTGAATTTTAGATGGAGCATATGCACATGGATTGTACAAGTAATATTATGTTTCATCTGAAAGAGTTATTTGGTGATAAATCACATATTAAGATTTAAGGTTCACCAAGACACTTTTAAACTAGACTTGCAGAGAATAACCCAGTTAATCCTCATATGCTTAATATGATTTCTAACAATGAGAGGCTAAAAACAATGGATATATATCTGAATAATGCATTGGGGAATAGTTTAATTTTTTAGTCTATCAATGTCATTTGCTCAATTTATTATAAACTTCAACATGCAATGGTTGACTCCCACATATGTTGATCTCGCAATATGTTAAAGACAATACATAAGGACATGAACAAAAAGGGTTCGGTCCTCTACGTTTAGGGTACTTCATCTTCTACCTCAAGGGCTTCTAAAAGTCTACGGGGAAGAAAAAGGTTAAGCAAACACCATCTATAAGTCCTCAAAGACATGTCATATTCAAGCCACAAGACAAGAAAAAAGGCAAAGAAAAATGTTTCTATTACGGTAAAGATGGACATTAGAAGCGCAATTGTCAGAAGTACTTTGCCATTATCAAGAAAAACCCCACATATATAAGTTTACCTATTATTGACATTTTATTAGCATTAGATATTAACACTGATAGAATATTAGATACCGACTGTCCTTCTCACCTCTGTAATATGTTACAAGGATTGAAGTTAGATAAATGCAACATAGAGAAATATAGTTTCATGTTAGAAGTGAAGATTTTCTTAAGGTTGAAGTTGTTGGACTATTGAGTTACTTTTCCCTTCAAGTTGTAATTTTTTTTTGCATAATTATTATTTTGTGCCCAATATTATTAGGCAGATCATATTCCTTTCTGTAATAGATAGGGAGGGTTATCATGTACTTATAAGAAACTTTTCTCTTAAATTTGCATGATAAAAATAATATTTTGTTAGTTGATTGTCGGTTAATGAATAACTATTACATTTTAGATACAATTAAAAATGTTTTTAATGCATAAGTAAATAATAAAAGAAAAACTTTAAAAATTTTAAATAATACAGAATTGTAACACATGCGATTAGGTCATATAGGCGTAAGACGCCTAACCCGTTTAGTTAAGAATGGTTAGATACTTGATCTTTTCATAGAACCTTATCCAGTTTGTAAATTTTGTAATCAATGGAAGATAACTAAATCCTCATTTCCTAGTGCAGGACACCGTGCCATTGATTTGTTGGAATTAGTACATAGTAATTTTGTAACCCGATGAATCACACTGCTATAGGTGGGTTTCATACTTCATAATCATTATTGATGATTTATCATGATATGGATATATGCTTTTAATGAAACATAAGTCGGAAACTTTTGAAATGTTCAAAGAGTTTCAACTTGAAATAAAGAAACAAACTAATAAATTCATTAAATGCCTATGATTAAATCGAGGTTGTGGATACATAAGTAGTGAATTCACTAATTATTTGAAGGAAAATGAAATTCTTGCTCAGTATAGTCATTCAAGTACTTTTTAACACAATGATATTTTAGAGATGAAGAATTGAACTTTTGTTGGATATGATCTGATTAATTATGAGTTTCTCAATCTTCTTGAATATCTTTGGGGTTATGCTCTACAAACTGTTTACTAATTGAACAGAGCTCCATTAAAGGCCGTATCTACCACTCTTTATGAGATATGAACTGAGAGGAACTTAAGTATGTTAAAATTTGAAACTATCCTAATTACGTAAAAGTTATGCAACAAGAGAAACTTGCACTCAAAGGATATAAATACTAGTTTATTGGATATCTCTATTCTATAGGATATCAGTTCTATGATTTCGAGGAATGAAACATGTTTGTTACTCATTATGCTACTTTTCTAAAAACACAATTTTTATTGGATCGTGGAGATTGTAAAAATGTTGTTCTTGATAAAATCAATGAACAACTTAATGACCCCAAGATGGTATTTCTAGTTCAATCGAGTAAGATACCTTTCACCATTCTCGTAAGTCAAAAAAGAATTTGAAGCCACTATAAAATATGAAATGATGACTAAAGGTGTCTTTGATATTTCTTAGTTGAAGAAAAAAATCATTTGACTTACAAAGAAGCGATGTTAGACATCGATTTGATAAATAGCAAAATGTCATGAAATCTGAGATTTATATTATGCATGATAATTAAGTCTGGGACTTAATTCAGCTTCTCAAAGGAATTGTTCCTATTGGTTGTAAATGAATTTACAAGCGAAAGATAAAGACCTTCAAAGCTCAACTAGTTGCAAAATGTTATACTCAGCAATCTAGAATACATTATAAGGAGACTTTTTCACCAGTAATCATGATAAAATCAATCCAGATACTATCGACTATTGCTACATATTATGATTATAAAATCTGACAGATGGATATGAAGACAACTTTTCTAAATAGATATATCGAGGAAGAGATATACATGAAATAGTCTGAAGAGTTCACATCTAGTGAGAATTCTAATCTAATGTGCAAATTGAAAAAAGTCTATTTGAGCTTAAGTATGCTTTTCGAAGTTGAAATCTTCGTTTTGATAAAGTAATCAACGGATTTAGTTTTATAAAAAATGTAGAGGAAGCATGTGTATAAAAGTATCAGTGAGAGCATGATTGTCTTTTTAGTGCTCTATGTGGATGACATATTCATTATTGGAAACAATATCGATATGTTGCAATCAATCAAAAGTTATCTGAATAAGAACTTCTTTATGAAAGATTTCAAAAAGGTTTTTTATATATTAAGTATAAAACTTTATAGAGATAGAGTTAATAGGCTGATAAGACTTTTCTAATCCTCGTACATAAATAATATTTTAAAAAGGTATAAGTTTAGTAACTGTAAGATAATTATTATACCTTTTAGACATAACATTTATCTTTTTAAGAAGATGTGTTATCAAAAAGAAAATAAAAGACTTAAAATGTCTAGCATACCTTATGCATCAGCTGTAAGTAACATAATGTATGCTTTGTTATGTACGAAACTTGACATCAGTATGACTGTAAGTGTTACAAGCTAACATCAATCTAAACTAAGAAACAACCATTGAATGGTTGTGAAACATATCCTAAAATTTCTTGAGGGTACAAAAGATATATTCCTAATTTATGGAGAGAATGACTTACAAATGAGATGATACATTGATTCAGACTTCCAATCCGATCCGAATGATAGAAAATTTACATCTAATTTTATATTTCTTCTCAATGGTGCCACTGTTAGTTGGAAAAATGCAAAACAAGAATCTACAACTGATTTAACCATAAAGGCAAAATATATTGTGGCTTAAGAATGTGCAAAAGAAGCAGTATGAACACAGAGTTGAGAGGTATCTCAAGTATAGTGGATTATATCCCATTATACTGTGATAGCAATGGAACAATTGCCCAAGCTAAGGAACCTAGGGCACACCAAAAGTCTAAGCATGTAGAACGAAAGTATCACATAATTAGAGAGATTTTGACCAAAAGGAATGTAATTATATCTAGAGTAGATTCTTGTGAAAATATAACAAATCACTTCCTAAGGCTTCAACTCCTAAAATGTTCTTAAAATATTTGAAGTCATTAGGTATTAGATATCATTCTAAATGACACTAAAATAAGTAAAAGTTGTTAGAATTTGTGCCGAAGCTCCATTCTAATTTTGTATAAATTTATTTATATTTATACAATATGTATTTCTATAAATCATTATTTTATTATATGATATTAATCTTGTTCCTTTTCATATAGTTTAAATTAATACCAATAAGTTAGAACCTAGTATAAATTAGAACAAAAATTCAAAAATATTTATTGTAGTGATATAATTGTAAGGAATTACAAATAATGTTAAGAAATATCATTATGTAGTATATTCTCTAAATCAATTCATGGTCATAGGTTTACCAATATGGGTCAATTGATAAAATCAAAAAGATTAGTGTACATTTGTATCTAGAATGTCTAAACGGTTAGTCTTAACAAACTGTGAGTTTAGTGAAAATTCGTACAGATACGCAAGTGTTAAGTAAGGATTTGACACTGAACGAACTCATGAAAACATTTAATAAACATTCCATAATGACGTTAACGAATGATTTTTTAAAGTTGAGTAGTATTTGTGATCTTTTAACCTGAGCGCCACGGTGGGTCTGTGAATAATCTACCATACTTAAATTTCACACATATCAAAAACCTTTTATGATCTGACATTTGAGTGTTGTTGGGTACAATCCGATGCTCATGAAATCCAAAGTCTGTAAATATAAAATTTATCAGGTCATATGATTAGCCAGTATATCCTAACGCTTTAAGATTGTATTTAAAAAAAAACTTTTGGCCAAAAGCATTCTCCCCAAAAAGATATTTTCAAAAAATAAAATATTATCGTAAAGGAGTTTGTAAATATTGTTTACTGAAATATAAATCTGAAAATAAGTTCATAATCGAGCGAATAGAAACTTAACAGTATATATATATATATATATATATATATATATATATATATATATATATATATATATATATTTGTCTTTACTCTTTTAGGATATAAGCATAATACATGCATAACCAGGGTAGCAAAATTCAATTCGAGAAAATTTTGAATAAGTAAAATTCAGTGTTAACACCTCCCAAGAAGAATAAGTGTCAAATTCTAAGTGTTAAAATTCGACACATGTCAAAACATGAATGGACACCAAATTAGTGTTCCATAATTCTCATTATTATTTTATATTATTAAATTATTAATGAAGTATCTATTTAATTGATTATTTGATAATCTTTTGGACAATTGTCATGTTCATGTACATTTATCTACCAATTTCAAGAGTTGAAATATAAAATCCATTAAAGTCGTGCAATAGATAAATCATGTATGTATTATGCATGTGTTGGCCATTTTGATAGTCATATACATGATATATTTTCCAAAATTAGTTTGGTTAGATGATAACTTTTGGGATTTGAAAAAATGAAATGAAAAATGTGTTTATGGAATGCATGAACCGAGAGAGTGTAAGTGAATTGAAAAGAGTTTTCATTTTTTTTTTCTCTCTTTTTGGTGTCTTGGTGAATTGAGAGAAAAACTCTCAAAGACAAGCCTTAAACTTGTAGAGAAAAATATAAAGAGTTTGAAAGATGAACCTTTCATGTGTATATATACATTACATATTTTCAAAAATCAAATAAAATGGCCAACACATGCATAACAGTACATGGCTGCCTCAATATATTTCTCTGAATAACTGAGAACTACTTACTGATGCTTGATAGCCCCAAAGGCTCGAGTAAAATACAAAACTTCGGAAAGAGATAAGAAAAAGGATTAATCAGCCAGTCATACCTCATTACCTAGTTGTCCTGATAAATCATTAGACAAACTAACTCTGTCATTCATGAAAAAATGAGTTGTCAGCCACAAGCAGTCCTAAATATGCAGCTGTACAATTAATGAATAAAATGAGTAAGGACTTTTCCGACTATACTAAACCATTTCGAAATAAGATACCAATAGTGGTTACCAAACTCACCACATCAGAAGTTGAAATGCATAGATTGCAAGCTCTCTTGTAAACATCAAACTTGTTGTCCTGAAAAATACAGTTGTGATAAATGCAAAGCACTGAATTTTATTCAAGGAAATGATTGTCTTCACGAGCTAAGACTGGGAAAGAATTAAACAAATCAAGAATCTAGGCATTCCAAATAGATTTCATATGAGCTCTTATCAACAAAAACTACACATCATAGCATAATATCTGATATGGACCTACAACGTGCACAATAATGAGCACATCCATTTTGTGTAGGAATAACGATAGTTAGTATAGTCATAGGTCTTTTACTTCAATATTCTTATCAAATATTAGCACAAAAGATATTTTGGTAATTCAGAGTTTAGCTGGAATGAACAGTATTTAAACCCCATTAGGTCTTATTTGGGACTATGGTGGGCTATTAGGTCTTTAATAGTGTTTTCGCTAAGGATCTCAATGCTCTAATTCCCCATGAAATGTACTCGTAAATCAAATTTCACATATCAGCTAACTACAGGACCAGAATGAAAATAAACAACAAAAGAGACAGAGAACACAAACAGGCCTCTAAGGTTGGCTGTTTAAGAGTTTGATACCAAACATTCATCTTTGAATCAGATACCAAGATCTCCCCAAATATCACTATCTTCAGCATAATCTAGTTCTGTTGCTCTCTGTCTTCTTTCAACAATGATAATAATGCACAACATATCATCAACCACAAATCCATAACATATCATCAACCACAAATCCATAACATATCATCAACCACATATGCATGTAATGAAAGAAAATGACAAAACAGAGGTCATGTAACCAATTCAAAATAGCTCAAAGCCTTGTAAAGAGCTCATTTGAGACAGTTAAAATTTTTAACTCCAAGTCCATGGGCTGTGTGCACAAACAAATTAACACTGGAATGTACGCAAGTTCACAATCATACCCAATTTCCAAGGACTTCCAGCGAAAAAGCAAGACGACAGTAAAGCATATTAATCCTTCCTCACCATTTAAGAGTTTGCAGCCACATTCCTTCAGGAACCAAAGCATACTCACGCACTGAAACTCCTCCATCTCTACGGTCACTCTCTTGATACCCCTCTTTCTTCTTCAAATCCAACACTATCTCCAAAACTCAGCATTTTCATCGTTAGACGAAACTTCATATAGAACACCCCCTGTTTTATAAGCAAGAATTTTTTGTGCCTCCTTCCACCACCTGAAATGCAATCACGAGACCGCATAAACAAGAGGTGTTTTCTTCTTGATTGCACTGTACTGTAGTTCCAGTTCAATCCCAGACCTATTTCCATTTCCATAAAGCCAATTGAAAATGTCTCAGCCTACATTCAATGTTCCAAATCTACTTATTCACAAAGTCCCCCATTTTTTTGCCAAGAAACAACATTCAAATTTTAAATTCCATACAGGAAAAAAAAAATTCCGAAAGTTAACAAAAACTAGAATATCACTAAAAGCACAATTATCTCAATAACTAATCTAATCAACTATGAAGCTTCACAAAAAATAATCAAAAACTGCATTTATGCCGCCTACTAATTTACTCGGTTGAACTCATCTATTTCGATAATTAATCAACTACGAAGCTTTATTAAAAACCAAAAAACAAACAAATTGCATTTGTACCTCTTACTAATTTACTCTTTGAACTAATAAATAACCAATCAAGCAACTAACTTCTCTCGAAAGTTTCCGTTAATCACAAAAATACACCAAAGAACCAGCAAAAAAATTTCTAATATACTATTGCAAACAAATCAAAATCATTTTCTTGGCAACCAAACAGGAGACATCCATTGCAAACCAATCAAAATCAAAACAAGACATGCACCTGTACGGAACAAGGTAGACCTTCTCACGGTCATCATCGTCGAGAGGGCCCCGGCCTTTAGTCGTTCGCTGAATGTAATAGTAATTTTGGCGGGAGGCGTTGGGTTGAAAATCTGAATCTAAAAGGTGATCGTCGTCTTCGGTGGAGAAGAGGTAGTCGTTGTCCATGGACGCGAAGAGGCTGGCTAGGGTTTTGGAAAGAAGCGATTCGCAGAAGCTAAGAGTAGAGAGAGTGACGTGCGAGAGAAAGCGCGTGAAGTATTTGGTGAATCGAAGCTTCTCCGCAAGTCGGGTCTTGAAAAGTTGAAAACGGTGAGCTTTCGCAAGAGAGTGTAACATTTAATAATAATTTATTTGGATCTTATCATTTAGGACTCTAAATTATAGAATTTTTATAATAAAGGACATAGTTTCTATAATGTTTATTAACAAGTCCTATATTTTCTACTTTAGGTATAACTTCTTTAAATAAATCTTGTTCAAGTAGATTTATACGTATACAACATTTTTATATGTAAATTTTTCACAAAAGGTGACTGATTATAATAAAATAAGAGTATTTTTAAAACGTTTAATTCTAAGTAGTTATTTTAACTAAAATATTTTATTTAAAATTTTAATTTTGAGTTATAGATTTTATGTAATATACTATTTTTGAGTTATAGATTTCATAAAATTTAATGATAGAAAAAAATGATGAGTTGTTTTACTTTTTTATTTTAATATTTACCAGTGAATTTTATGATATTTATAGCTCAAAATTAGTGTTAAAATTATTTAATATATATATACTTATGTTATTTAACATGGTTGAAATGATAAATATAAAGATATAATAAAAAAATAGATAACATGTGTCACGCCCCAGACCCAAAAGATTTGACACACGACATCACTTGCATTCATTCAATAATATTTCTAAGCACATTCATTTTAAATTTCTTTCAGAATTATAGTAATTGAATTATGACTGGGACAATTAGTAAACCGGAGATACGCAGAGTTTTCTTAGAGATTAATATTCTACTACGTCACCAGTAGCAACTTTGTTACCGAAAGCTCAGAATATATTCATTTCAAATTCTTACTTAAAATCAATCCATTACTACACTTGGTGAAAGTTAAACTAAATCCAACCACACACAATAAAATAATATATAAGTATTTATTCAATAGGGACAAATCAAATATCTTATCTCACGTGTCCTCAAATGAAACACTTAGCAACTTAACAACTTAGAGAACCCAAGGAACAGCAGAAGCCTTGCCAAATCCGCTAAGCACACATGTACCTTATTTACCTGAAATCACTATAAACTATAATGAGTATAAAACTCAGTAAGCATACTAGTTTTTCATATATCAAATACAAATACATATATGTACACAATGCATATGTATGATATGCTGTGATCAATCAAAATCATAATCTTATCAAATCACATATCATGTAAGCACTTACACATTCTTTCAAAATATATTACAGGAATACCATCACTCAACTACTACTTAGTAGGACTTACATATTACATATCACATAATGAGCCAAATGTCACTCGTAGGTGACATACCGTATGAGAGGAATAGTACAAGTGAGGCCTTTAAATTACACATATATAATGCTCATGCCCAAAGGTAAAAGCCAAACCCTCACTCTGATCATCGGTGAGTCCTTTCATATGCACCAATACGCCACCACACGAATGTGATGATTCACTCTTCCTTTAGGTACCAATAGGATTCTCTCTACATATGAAACATATAACACATACCAATGCCGAAGGAAAGGTCACACATAAAGGCTCTACAAATCACATAAAATGCATACTAAGTTAATAGTGAGTTCAAGTACCCTCAAAACACAAAATATTTCTCATGGACATATTACACTTCAAAAGCTTTCTTTATTAAACACATCTTATTTTGAAAGCTCACTTTCAAAAACACATGTATGTCCATGCTCAATGTCAATGCTCACATTCATAAATATATATTCACATTTCATATCAAAATATACTTTGACATAACATAAATATATTCTTAACCCCATTTGCAAAATCATACAAAACAATTACTATGTTTATTGTGATTTCAGTAAACAGTCTAGTATACTTACCTCTTAACACTTTCAGCTACAAGGCTTAAATCTCCTTAACCTATCAATGGAGATTAATCCTTTCATAAGCCTCACAATTCACACAAAATACTTTAAATGGCTTACAAAATTATACACAATGCATTTATCACATCAAATTGGTCTAAATACTTGGTTTCTCAAAACTTGTCATTCTGACCACTTACACTTAACAAAATTTTCTAATACATCAAATGATATCCAATTACTCTAAAATTATAATATACCATTCTTGACTCATATATCCTTCTTATATATGAATATTATATCAAAATTCCTACACAATCCATTCCATACATACCATCGAATCCAAACTACTAACCTGACAGGATCAAGATACTTACTGAACAGTATTCAATCTCCTAATTTTATAAAATCATATACTAACTCAAAAATTATAAAACTACCACATAATTACTTTTGACACATATCTCAGTACATGATAAATATTTCACTTCCAAATCACTGCCAAAAGTATTTTAAAACTATTTTATTTCATAACTTTAAAATCTGTTAATTAAATACTGCAATAAGCTAACACTCTTTAGAAAATCATAACAATTTAACCACATTGATCTAACTTCTCAATTTTGAGTATATTCTATTAGACATATAAAATTATCATATTACACAAATTTGTAATTTTTGAAGATCATTCAGTAGGCCAAAAATTATTTTCCACTGTATTATACTGTTTACACAGGAAATTTCCAGAATTTCAGGGTCATTTTGGTAAATTCACTATAAATTCAATTTCTTGAATTTTCAGTCGATTCAAAGTCTCAGATAATCCTAAACATGTCTAATTTAATATACTCAAAATTCAATACCAGAATCGAATCACAACAATTTATTAAATTTCTGGATCAAGAGACTATCAAATAGAAATTCTGCAATTCATCATGATTTATCAAGCTCTTTACATAGATCATCATCAATTCTCACAATATCTTACGAAATACACATCAAATACTCAATTATACATATTTCCAGAAATAAAAAATTAAAGGAATTATCTTAATTAACACCAATAAATTGAGAAATAGTTGTGATATACCTCTTAAAATCCAAAATTCCAATTTCTTCTTCTTCTTCTCTTTCTCTCCCATTTCTTTCTCTCTTTTCTCACTCTAAAAGGGATAGCTCGACCAAAATGAGAGAATTAGGGTTTCAAAAGTGTATTTTTATACTAAGAGGCTAATTTTTGGTATTTACAAATTTGCCCTTAAAACTTTCAAAGTATTACAATTTGGTCCCTAAAATAAATCTAAAGTCTTGCAAATAAACCCAATGCTAATAGTATGTACTTAACCTATACAAACACTAATAATAACAATATATAAATCAAGTATCACCCACATATAAATAAAATACGTATATATATATATATAAATACTTATTTTTATCGGTTGTGGATATTGGGTACTACAATTCTCCTATCCTTATAAGAATTTCGTCCTCGAAATTCATGACTTAAGCAAACATATGAGGATACTTAGATCCCATATCCTCTTCTTATTCCCAATTTGCCTTTTCAACTGTATGATTTATTCATAAAACATTTACAAAGCAATCTTTTTGGTATATAGGATTTGCTCATTGTGGTCCAAAATCCTGATAAACACTCATTCATATGTTAGATCATCTCTAAGTTGGCTCATAACTTAGTATATAAGAGGAGTACGAAACATATATCCATAAAATAAACACATGGCACACATTATGGACTTATAAAATTTATACACACATATTTTTATTCTTTTCTCCCATTCGTTCAATATTTAATGGGCATCTATACACTTCTCATTTCATTCATTAAAGAATAACATAGATGTAGAATACCTATACTAATCTCTTACATAAAATTCTTAACTCCTCTAAAAATTTTAATCCCTTCAACATATACTCATATGTCATAATATCATTCACTACCTTGATATCATTCTCAAAATAAAAAAATAATGTAGCATTTCTACGCAACTAAGTTATCATTCAAATTAGAATGTTGAAGGCATTATCTTAAACGATCAAAAATCAACTTTAATAAAAAAGACCTTTAGTTCAATTGATTCTTAAACTATAGATCTCAACATTATATCTCTTACTTTAACTCTTTAAAACACAATCCATCTTATTGGATATCATTTTCTCATTGAGATTGACATGTCTGTTTTTTTTTCCTTCTAATATGCTCAGTTTCAAACAGAAAAGATTCCACTAGCACAATTACTGCGATGGCAAATATGATTTTTCAACTATTCCTTTAACGTCATCCACGTAAAAGGAAAGTACAAAACGATTACTGATTTTCTTTCACGAAACTCTATAAATAGCCTTAACCTCATAATCACTTTTCTAGCAATAAAGAAAACCAACCCTCTCACCATCTTCATAATGAATCCCATTATCATAACTCCTCCTGTTCTTTTTACTACACCACAATTTTCAGACCTAATCAGAACCAGAACACTCCATTCCCGTGCCAAAGAATTCATCAGACACTACGCCATCTTGGCAGTCCAAGAACACGGCCTCACAGTTCTTGGTGGCCTTTCGTTCAACTTGGAATACCCTTTCTTTCACCTGCACTATTTTTTTCCATTTTTCCAATGGTCCAAACCCGTCCTTTACTTATTATGGTACCTGTTGGATCTGTATACAATCGCCATGGAATTTCCATTACTTAGAACCCTCCAAAAATTAGAAAAATGTGATGAAGATCATTCAGCCCTGATTTTTCTCCAATGGTTTTACCCAAAGACATGGTGGATAACTAAATTTCAATACATGATTGCAAACAACACAAATGCTGCAGTCCCCAAACAACATCTTTGGTCTGTCTTACTTCTCCAACGAAAGGGTATGATTGTTTCGGATCATAAAATCCATTATTACCCCACTGTCAAGGATTACTTCACCTTTACCCTTTCACTAAAGGGATCAATTAAGCTCTGGCCTGAAGCAGTAATCCAGCAAAAGAGAGAACTTGAAAGAATTCTTGCTCAAGAAAATCAAATAATTCCTCCGTCCGTTTGGATCTCCCCAAAAGATGCTGCACCTTGGGAACAGGTTGAATATGACTTTGCAGAAGAACTGAATTTTGCCAATATACTCAAATTCCAACAAAGACAAAAACATCATCTTTCACATTATAGAAATACAAATTACTCTACCCACCATCACCATATCCCAAACATGACTTATTATGCTAGATACAGACAAGAAATGGATAACCTTCACCAATGGCCTCAGCCACCTGTCCCGACAGAACTTACCCAATCTCAGCCAGTTGTCCCAACAGAACCTGACCAACACCAACCCAATCTTGACTTATCCCTCTATCAAGACTCCCAACCTTATCCAACCGACACCTAAATCCAAGAGGAAGCCAGCACATCCCTCATCCAGACCAGCTCACATGGAGAAGATCAAGATATGGTAGACCCACATTCCACTCAGCCAGAGCCCTCATTCAATGTATGGGAACAACAACTCCATAAGTTCTTCTCTCACGGATACGACACAGATAAAAGCGACCAAGGAGACTCATTTTGACCTACATTGCTATTTTTATTTTCACAGAAACTAGATCCGTGTTGCTCTATCACATCAAAGAGAGACTGACTACTGCTTTATCTTTATGTCAAGTGTGCTTTATCTTTCTTCATATCTACTTTTAATCTATCGGCTAAAAATCAATGTTAAGACCACAAAAATCTTTGTAATTAATAAAGTTAATTTGGCCTCATGTCCAAAGTCCAATTGTCAGCTCAAAAAGCCTTCAAGTCATAGATGCATTGTCGGCCATTAGTGCCAAAACGGAAAAGTCCCTAAGTCCATAAAATAGGCATTTATTTGACTTTTCTTAATCATCTTACCTAACTCATCACACTTCTGACACAATTTTTATCACACTTTCATATCAACAAATATTTATTCAAGATTTTGCGGCCTATTGTCCCTTAAAAAATGATAAAGTAAAACTCATTCTTTTCTTTTTGCCTCACAAGAATCGAGAAAAATATATACTTGAACATACTTACACATATGCTCCACAGCTATTATCAATTTGTTTCTCTATAAATACATTGTTTTTACATCCTTATACAAACTAAAAAACATTCAAAGATTAGGGTGAGCGTAACAATGGAGGAAACCTCAGCTCGTTGATTTACAAAAATTTGTGTCTTTTGTGGATCCAACCCTGAAAATACTGAAGAGTTTACAAAAGTTGCAGAAAATCTTGGTAAGGTATTAGCTGAGCGAAATATACATTTAGTATATGGAGGAGGTAACCGAGGGTTAATGGGGTTTGTGGCAAAAGCTGCACACAATAAAGGTAGTCGAGTTTTGGGTATCATTCCAAAACCTCTAGCTATTGAAAATATTGTAGGAAAAATAGTTGGGGATAAGTTACAAGTCTCATCTATGCACGAGCGAATGGCTCAAATGCTTAGGCATGCGGATGCTTTCATAGCTCTACCAGGAGGTTTCGGGACCTTGGAGGAAATTTTTTAAATTGTCTCATGGGCACAATTACAAATCCACCAAAAACCCATTGGTTTGTTAAATGTTAATGGTTTTTACGACGGGTTGATATCTTTTCTTGACTATGCAGCGGGAACACAATTCATCCCACTTCTAGCACGACGGATTCTTATTTTTGCTCCAATTGTTGATCAACTGATTGATCAATTGCAATCTTTTATTCCTCTGTCTAATCTAATATTGCATCAGTTAGATTGGTCTACTCATGACAGTCAGAAGAAGCGCAAAATAGACTTAAATCTCACTCCGTAGCCTCTACTGTATTTTTGTTGCTGCTATTGTTGTTGTGTTGTTGTTTTTTTTTTCAATAAAAGTTGTTTCAATTGATGTCTTCAATACTCTACTTCTCTATATTTTGTCATTGAGAAAATTATCTCAATTTGCTCTATGACATGCAAATTGTCATTATAAGATATTCGATATCATCCTTGCTAAGCATATTAGTCACAACAAAAAAACAAAATTCTAAATGATAACATTAAGATCCACGAAAGTACCATTATCTACAACATCAACCATCTTAGCAGCTCTTGAATAATGTGTCATCTTCACAAAATCATACAAAATTAAGGAATATGTCAAACTTTTACATAAAAAAGCTACAAATATAATCCTAAGGATTTGGCATCTGCTCGGTTCCCTTGACTTGACACCTAAAAGTCTACAGAATCATATCTTAGCTCTGATACCAATAAAAGCTGTCACGCCCCAAACCCAAAAGATCTGACACACGACATCACTTACATTCATTCAATAATACTTAAACATTCATTTTAATTTCTTTCAGAATTATAGCAATTGAATTATGACTGACAATTAGTAAACCGGAGATACGCAGAGTTTTCTTAGAGATTAATATTCTACTACGTCACCAGTAGCAACTTTGTTACCGAAAGCTCAGAATATATTCATTTCAAATTCTTACTTAAAATCAATCCATTACTACACTTGGTGAAAGTTAAACTAAATCCAACCACACACAATAAAATAATATATAAGTATTTATTCAATAGGGACAAATCAAATATCTTATCTCACGTGTCCTCAAATGAAACACTTAGCAACTTAACAACTTAGAGAACCCAAGGAACAACAGAAGCCTTGCCAAATCCGCTAAGCACACATGTACCTTATTTACCTGAAATCACCATAAACTATAATGAGTATAAAACTCAGTAAGCATACTAGTTTTTCATATATCAAATACAAATACATATATGTACACAATGCATATGTATGATATGCTGTGATCAATCAAAATCATAATCTTATCAAATCACATATCATGTAAGCACTTACACATTCTTTCAAAATATATTACAGGAATACCATCACTCAACTACTACTTAGTAGGACTTACATATTACATATCACATAATGAGCCAAATGTCACTCGTAGGTGACATACCGTATGAGAGGAATAGTACAAGTGAGATTTTTAAATCACACATATATAAATACTTATTCTTACCAGTTGTGGATACTGGTTACTACAACATGATAATAACTTAATTATTTCTATCATACCACGCCAAGAAATATGGATAAATTTATATAATTTAATTTATGTATAATATTGTTAGGGTTCAAATTTTGGTCTGTTAGGGTCCAGTCTTAAGTAATTGTGTTAAAGAGAAAATGGTGTTGAGAAGTCTGAGTTTCTTAAGCTTTATTTCACCAAAGATTAAGTTGGGGGTCATTTTAGTGATGTAGAGTTCAAAGCTGAGCTGAGAGTGAGCATAACACTAGATTGGAGCTAGGCGAGCTGAGAAGACCTAAAGAACATAGAGCACAAGAGGTCAGTAGCAGACATTAGCAGGGTGGCCGGCGACGGCCCTCCGATGCTCAAGTTAGGTGAGTATGTTATGGAAAAAAATTTCTAAGATTTACTTACCCTATAGAAAGTATCAAAAATTCTGGAAAGAAGGGGAAGAGTTTCTATTACTAGATAGTTGTTCAAAATTCAAATTTGTTCCCATTACTTACCACCTCTCAATTTTAAAATACTTAACTTAAGTTTAAAGGGTGTTAACCTAGAGATTTTCCCTTAAAGATGACGCGTGGCAACTACTTATTAGAGTTTGTACTCAAGCGTCATGTTAATTTTGTATAAATCTTATTTATATTTATACAATATGCATTTCTATAAATCGTTATTTTATTATATGGTATTAATCTTTTTCTTTTCATACAGTTTACATAAATACTAAGAGTTAATATTTCTAAGAGTTAGAATCTAGTATGAATTATGATAAAAACCCGAGAATATTTATTGTAGTGACAAAGTTACAAGTAGTTGCAAATAGTATTAAGAAATTTCATTATGTAGTATATTCTTCAAATTAGTTCATAGTTATAGGTTTAATAATATGGGTCAATTATTAAAACTGAAAAGATTGGTGTATATTTATATCTGAAATTATGAGATGGTTAATCTTAACAAACCGTGAGCTTAGTGGAAGCTCGTATAGGTGTACAGGTGTTAAATAGGGATTTGATACTGAACGAACTCATTAAGACATCTAATAGACATTCTATAAAACCGTTAATGGATGGTCTTCTTGAGTTGAGTAGTATTTGTGATCCTTTGACCTGAGCGCCACGATGGGCTTGTGAGTGATCCACCATACTCAGATTCCACACATGTCAGAAACCTTTTATGGTCTGACCTCTGGGTGTCGTTGGATATGGTCCGATGCTCATAGAGTCCAGTGTGAGTAGATATAGAATTTGTTAGCTCATATGATTAGGCCATATATCCTAATACTTCAAGATTGTATTTCAGAAAGCCTTTTGGCCAAAAGTATTTAACCGAAAAATATTTTCATAAGGTAAACATTATTGTAAAGGAGTTTACGGATATTGTTCATTGAAATACAAATCTTAAGATAAGTTTAAGGTCGAGCGGATAGAGACTTAACGGTATATTTACGTTTCTGCTCTTGTAGGATATAAATGATAAAAGAATTATACGAATATGGTTAACCTCAACTTATATGGTTTTACGCGCTATTTTTTTGTATACGTAACATGTGTGAGAGGGCAATGTTCACGTATATATGAAAAAGTTGCATAAGATAAATAAAACGGGTGTGAACCTAAGGAGTTTCACAATATGAAGTGTACTCGTTGAGCACTAGGGTAGCACATAGGATCGAAGAGTTCGATCCGGAATTTTTTTGAATAAGTAGGATTTAGTTTTAGTATCTCTCGAGAATGACACGTGTCAAATTTTAACAGTTAGAATTCGACACATGTCAAAATATAATTGGTGTACCATAACACTCTATTCATATTTGTTTAATTAACACTTTGACTAGTGTATAACACTTGTCATGATTTTATTTAAATTATGCATAAATGTCCATTTATTAAATTAAATGCATAAATATTATGCATTTGAATTTGAATTTGAAAAAAATATTGTATTGATTTTGAGAATCAAAATGTATTTAACATGTGTTTCTTAAAATAATCAAATATTAGCACATTAGTCTTTAATCATTTTAACTTATAAAGACTTATATTGCTAATGACAATTTTCTATTGACTTTTGCATTATTTCAAAGACTAAATGGGAGACAAAGAAAAACATAAATACAAAATTGTTATACATTTTCAATAAAAGAGTTGGTGAACTCTTGGTTTTTGTGTTTTTTAATAAAATAAAATAAAAATAAATATGTTAAGGTGTGTATGATATACGTAAGATAAAAATAAAAGAGAGAGAGAGAGTCATTTTGGAAAATTCTGAGAGTTTTGGCTAAGTGTTAGAAAAAAGTTCTCTCTTTAAGAAAAAAGAAAAATACTAACACTTAAGAGAAACCAAAAAAATCCTACAAGATTATAATAAGCTATCATTCTAAAACCAAAATACCTACCTTAATTTTGGTCTAGAATTATTTTACAGTTATATTTCTTGTAAGCTCTACGCTTGGATCTCAACAAATTGTAAAGCTACCTTCATCTTGGTAAGTACTTTCAATTTGTTAATATAGTATAATTGTTATACATATAAATATAGATATATATGTGATACATATGTTTAAGTATTATACGAGTGTAATTTCTATATATGCTTCTGCTACGAATTAATTTTTTTAAAATTATATTTACACTCATATCATTACATACTCTTACACTACTATTAGAGAATAGTTCCTATCATAAGGGGTATTTAGAAAAACTTCACTTGGAGAGGCAAAAAGGTTATTTGACCTTCCATAACATTAATGTAATAGGAACATTAGTGATTGGTTGTTTTCCGAGCTGTCAATTCAAGTTGGTGAAACTTGAGAGCTGATAAGGGCAAATTTGTCATATATTTTCTCATGTTTTTATTATTGATATTTTATTATTTTATGAGAATAGATGGCTATTTATGTGCATTATTGTTATTTATAGGGACTTGAACGAAATTTAAAGAAAGAACGCAAAAGGAGCGAAAACAGGGACTAAAATGCAAAGTTTTCAAATTATGAGTCCAGCGCCCCCGCGCCACAAGTATTTTCGCCCCAGCGTTGGAATAGTGATCGAAATAAGAAAAACGACCTGATTAAGTCGCGTCTAGCGCCCCAGCGCCACATATTCACCGCGCCGGCGAAGATTCATCGCCCCAGCGATATCAACATACCGCGCCAGCGGTGAAGCCGTTTTCATGCAGCGCCCCAGCGCCAAGATCCCACCCCTCCAGCGGTGAAGGCCTTTTCACGCGTCGCCCCAGCGACAGATTCATAGCGCGCCAGCGGTAGTGCAAGTCCTAGTCCGACGAGAATTGAGATTTTCAAGCTCATATCAATCCCTATATAAAGCCACTCGTTCCCAGCCTTTAAGGAGGAATCCAAGACGACCCAAGAGCACCAAGAATACAGAACATGAGTCTTGGAGAGCAATAGGAGCTTAATTGAAGCAACTTTAGAGAGAGATACAAGACGTTCTTCGGCATCAAGAGTTCCTAGGCAGCACAATTAAGAGCAATTCGACGTCTATATCGGTTTGCTAATAATTGTATCATGTTTTATAATTATTTCTACTGCTGTTCTCTTGTAGCCATGAGCTAACTTATTTTCTAGGGTTAATATTTGAACTCAATATGTGTGCTTAATTGCCATATCCTTTTAATATTTAATAAACTTAGTCATTTATTATTTAAATTATTTGTGTTTAATGCTTCAATATATCTGGCCAATATATGGTGAATGAATTGGTAATATTATTGATAAACTCGGAAGAGGAATCATAATATTTAGACCTAGGTAATTTAATGCATGATTGTAGAGTAACATTCAATGTTGCATATGCAAGTTTCAACTTAGGATAGGAATATACCTAATTGGCATGTATGATCAATAAGACCTAATCTTAATGAATCTTAATTTATTACAAGTACCATAGGAATATAGGTATTTGGTAAATTAAGGTATACTTGCATGACCTTGGAAGAGGCTTGTGAATACATTAGTGTCTTGATCAATAATAAAGACTAAGTGAGTTAAATATTAGAGGATTAATCATTAGAAACATATTGAGGGATAATATTAATCCTAGGTTCTCTCTACGTTGCTATATCTTTAAATCTCATTGCATTGTGTTTTTACTTTTATATTTTCTTACATTCATTCTTAGATTTTTATTTTTCTGAATAATTATTAGGAAGATATAATTTTAGTAATTGGTTAAGAAGAAAGAATTATCCCTGTGGGTTCGACATCCGACTTATTTAGTCTCTTTATTACTTGCATACGATAGTGTATACTTGCACTTAATTTATGATATAGAAATATCGCATCAAGAGCTCAGGGGTTTCATCTGACTTTGTCCCTTTGAGCTCTACAGGTCTTAAGCTAAATTGTCCACCTACCCCAAACACCTTTTATCTATTATGTTATCAGTGTCACCAGAGAATAAAAGTCTGTGTTTACTGATGTGACATTCACTCATTGGTTCCTTGAAAATTCTCTTATCCAATCTTATCTCTAGATATAATATCTTAGATGCGTGGCAGCCAGGTACTCATTCAGTGGGTCATGCTATTAACGCAGCATAACCTAAGGGGTGCTAACGTGTACGCCTATTGGACGGCCCATACTGATGTGGTAAGTACATAAACTTCAATAATGTGCCATCTGACATTGCTACTGAGTAGCAACATAAGTCCTTACTTGGGTTCCGCTGAATTATGAAGGTTCAAACATTTGGGTTCAAGCTCAATCCCACTGACATAACTTGTTCTAGGCTAGATTGAGTGTTACTAATCTTTTAACCCCCAATAAGTATTATTCAATATTTAAATATCTTTAAATAAATATGTTCCCTCCCTAAAAATCCTAAAGGTCCAATCTATAGGCCCCCAGCCTGCTTCACCCAAAAATATGGGTCCAAAGACCTAACATATAAGCCTATAGCTAGCTCTGCTCAGAAAGACAGACCTAAAAGCCCAGAACCTGTTTAGAATATCATTTTACTACTCTGACCAGCTCGGAGTCTGATAGTATTAGACACAGATGCCTGACCTTGTACTTGGCTTCATCAGAAGCCTCGACCGGGTCAGTCTATGTAATATCCAATCTCTATTAGTAGTATTAGTGTCTAAATTTTGTTATAGAGTAATAAAGACACCGTAGGGTTATCCGATTCTAACCCTATTAGAAATATATTTTTTTATGGTGTATGTGAGATATATTAGACCTAATTTGATAATTTCATACTCGGTCGGAACGTCGGACAACCCTAGAATATTTTTTGGAATTTTCTCTATTGGCTTGGAAAAGAAAATTTTAAATCACTACTTGAATTTCCATTTAAGGGTTATGTATGGAACAAGCCTTTGTTGAGAAACACAATCTATATATTAGAGAATGGACTAATTAAAAAACAAATTTATGGATTGCCAAGTTGGGAATTCTAATTAGTTCCTTTGACTATTCTAACTAAATAGTTACAAAAGAACCAATTACATACTTACTTTCCAACTAATTGAAATTTATGAATTTTGAGTTAGTTGAGGGGTAAATTGGTCAATTGAGGGAGCACTATATAAAGATGAAAGTGTGTAGAAATTTTGAGAGAAGAAGGTAGAAATTCTTAGAGCTCAAAAGAGTGAAAATTCGACCAAGTGAAGAGAGGTGCTGCTATAGTGAAATTTCAAGTTATTTTTCATAATTTTTCATGCTTGATCAAGCTAAAATAAGGTCACATATAAGTTCCTAAGATCAATTGAAGTCTCAATTAGTGAAAATCCAAGAAAAAGAGGTAAGAAAAGCATTTTTTTTGTGAGGATGATATATGAACTTTCAAGATTGCTTCAATTGATGTTCTTGTGTGTATTCTTGGTTTAGATTGAGTTGAATTCTAGTGTGGAGCTTGAAGGAGTCATAAAATTGAAGAAATTGGCAAGGTAAGAATTAAAGTTTTGGGTGACTTTGATGTAGAGACTTCAATTGGTTGTAATTAGGGCATTAGAATGAAATTGGCTTGATTTTGATGCTATTGGAACAAGAAATAAAGAAAAGAAATGTGTTAGATGGTGGATGTAAATTCTTCCACTTTAGGAAAGTTAGGATTGAGTTGTGTTTTGATTGAATTGTTGTGTATAAATGGTGCTTTATGTAAATTGAATGTATATGGATGATGAAAAATAAAAAAAAATGAAGAAAATGGGACATAATTGTCCATTTTGGTAAAGTGAAGGGCAATTATGTCCAACCAAAATTATAGGGTATTAAGAAAATTTCAGGGCATCAAATGGTGAGTTAGATTAGAATAAATGACTCCATAAATGAAAATCGAAAAGTAGTATCCATTCAGGCTTTGTATGCCGATTAGGACATTTAGTAGTTAAATGAGATTCTAGCGTTTGAATTGGTTCTAAATGTCATTTATAACGTGCAGGTGAAGAAAATCGAGACCGGTAACGGGAGCAGAAATTCAGAGCAAAATTGAGCTCGGAGCGGTTGTGAGTAAGAATCTGTCATTGTTTATCTTTTGTTTATTATGAAAATTGTATGTTTTATGAACTTTTAATACATAGACATGATTTATGATTTCGATATATATATATATCTCCATAGATATGCATTTACATGTTCGGTTTAAGAAACAGATTTAAACCTACTATATCAGTTTCAAAGGCCATTGGTACCCTCAGATTATAGTGGTGGTGATTGTATTAGATCCGGCCGGTATATCCCATACACATGTGCAGGTATTGATGGTGTGTCACTAACTCTGAAAGTCGGGTTGTCGAGTCATGTGAGTCACTTTATATGTATGAGGTATTGTCTCGCTATATGTATGCGATGTAAGATTTCGCTGCATAGCCAGTGAGATGTCTTGAGATGTCACAGTGGGTGTTGATAGTTGAGACGCCCTGTGACCTAATCACATGTACAGTGCTAGTTGAGTCACTGCGTGAGTATAGAGCTTTAGGGTTACCATTGGTTCAATTTAGAAAGAAAATGGCCGAGCAAGGACTTTAATAGTTTTCGAGCTACCGATCCCATATTATGCATTTATATGTGTATGCTAGTTATAATATCTTACAGATTTTAGATATTGTTTCCGAAGATGTAAATAAAACCCGCTTGGTAAGATTTCATTGGCATATGATGTTAGAAATCATTTTACAGCTTTATACAAGTTTTAGAAGCATGATTTATGCATGTCTTTTAGAATTTAATATCTATGCAGAATTTTATTTTATTTAAATTCTTAATGTACTCACTGAGCTCCTTTTGCTCACTCGTTTTGTGTTTTATATTTTCTAAACCCCTTTCTAGGTGTAGGTCTCGGTATTTAAGCTACTGATTCTCTTACTACTGATTAGTGGGCCAAATCTGAAGATCATTGTTGTAAATATAAATGTAAATGTGCTGAGTAGCACTCTTTTTATTTTTTGCATAGTAGTTCTAGGCTTATGTTGTACATATTATTTTTATAAACAAGAAGAGATTTTGATATTGTGATGATCGTTTCACTTTTTGTTAATATGCCAGTTTTGTGTTCAAAAATGAAATTATTGAGTTGAGTTAGATTTGGTTTTGAAAAGGATCGGAGGTTCTATTTGGTAATATTGAGAAGCGATTGGAAATAGAAGTGAAATTTTCTTGCAGGTTTTAAATTGAATTTTCAGAAAAATAGGAGAAACTCTGCCCGTTTTTTTTTTTAAATTTTAAGAAGTCATTATCATGTATATTCCAAGATTTTCTCAGTAATAACAAGAACTAAAAAGGGTTTTGCCTCGCGAAATTTCTCAACTTACACAGTTATATTCTGAAGAACTTTCATCGGGGTGCCCGACAGGACTGTTAGGATCTACAGTAGAGGGTCTCAAGCCGGGTTCTGTCAGTCCAAGCACCCCGAGCAGTTGGCAACATAAATATGCAAGCCACTCACCCACAAGCACAATTACAAAGTTGATTTGAATTGCAGAGGAGGCTGAATAAATTTATCAGTTAATCTACAAGACTGATCCTCTACCATACGAAGGAGTCCACATTAAGTCAAGTAGCCCATATAAGGTAAGTCATTATGAGTGACAACCAATGCCACTCTTGGAGAGAATCCCTTGGTTTTGGGATGCAATATCCCCAAATTATGCCAAGCAATTAGGTGATAACCTAAACGTCCACCCTTAGTTCTGCCAAACAATTTGGTGATGACTTGAGTATTCTCCTATAGAATCTTTTAGGCCTAATGCTATAAAAAAAGGAAAGGATAACTAAAAACAAGTTCTGATTTCTCTGACTCTCTAAAGGCTAACTTAAGTATTTTCTACTTACTCAATCTTTATTCATCAGAAGGCTAACTTAAGTATCAGAGGGTCTTCGTCGGAATCACCACCAGCGAAATGATAACAATAGCTTTTCTTGGTTTTGTTAAAATCCATTTAAGCAAAAAATCCAAAAAGCCCAAGATCGTAGCCCACATCAAACGAAGCCTAAGGTTCTATTTTCACGTAAAATAAATTTAAAACTGATTGGCCTGAAAAAGCTATTTTTTGGGTTAACAACTTTTGGTGTCGTCTATGAGAACAAAACGAAAAGCTTTATTAAGCATCTACTGAAACATCGAGAAATGGCAGAACACTCATCTAATAGCAGAAACCAACTTGTAGAACACCAACAAATAGGGAATCTAGGTAGAAATAGAACCCAAGAAGCCCACCCAACAAACCTAACCAGTTTACCTGAAACTTCCTTCCCAATAAAAGTTTAAGAAGAGCTATGGATGTTGAGAGAGGAAAGAGAGGGATTAAGGTAATTGATGATTAGATGTTTAAAAAGCAGGAAAAGAATGAAGGAGGAGAAATAGGGATGTGATAAGGGCATTTTATATATGATATTACACCCCTATTAATTTGATAATTGCTTATTTTGAATGTGAATTTATGGCTTTATATATATATATATTAATTTTATTTTGTAGGTTTCAAGTTAATTGAGTTATTGGGGATAAAAATTCAAAGAAAACAAGCAAAAGACCAAAATGCTACAGTGCAATGAATAATGTCGGATTAGCAATGGGATGAACAGTGCCGCTACAATGATAGAAACAGTATTTGTCACCCTAGCGCCAGAAAGTAGGGCACATGCACCAAAATGGGCTCTATTGGCAGAATGCTCGGCGCCCAGGCGCCACCACCTATTTTAACCCCCCCTTTTTCTTACCCCAATTTGAAACCTATAAATACTACCCTTTAGCCATTTTTCTCAGGAATCAAATGGGAGGCACAAAATTTGTAAAATAGAACAACACTTGAGCACAAATTTGAAGAGAAGAAATGATGTCTCTAAGGTTTCTTGAGCATCATTGAAGATATTTGAAGGATTGAAACCTTGAAGACATCCCCAAATTCGGTTTTCTCTTTCTTTTCTTTGTATTTTCTCTTTTGTTTAAATTTCCAACTTTGAATAATGAGTTGTATCTATGGATTTCTTGATAATATTAGTTATGGTTGGATTTTTTATGTGATTAAACTTGATTCTAAGGCTTGATGTAGTTTTATTTATATTATATTTGGATGATTTAGTATATTTTCGTGTAATCCATTTATGTTTATCTATGCTTAATGCTTCCAATTGATTGGAAAATGAATTGGTTGTTGTGGATTTATGGATTAATGCTTAGGAGAGCTTGACCCATTTATTGTATTTAGGAGAAATATAACCTTAGGTTGTTATTGAGTCGGGAGGCTAATAATACTTAGGTAATCACCATGGTTTTCTTAGGATTTGCATGTGGTATACATCAAGTATTTGATAAAATGTGTGACAGGCACAAACACTTTGGGCGTGCCATTATGCCTTGGATTTTATTTGACGCTTAGGAGAGGTAATGAAATTAATCATTGGATAATCAATTTAAAGGTTGCGTAATGCATGTATATGTAAACAAGTTAGATAGGGATGTCAACTTGAATATGTATGCATAGTATCTCATTCAGCACTCGGAAGAGGGAATGAGATTAGTCTTAGACCCTTGATAACAATAGCTTTTCTTAGTTTTGTTAGAAGCCATTTAAGCAAGAAATCCAAAAATCCCAGGATCGCAGCCCACATCAAACGAAGCTTAAAGTTCTATTTTCACGTAAAATAAATTTAAAACTGGTTGGCCTAAAAAAGCTATTTTTTGGGTTAACAACTTTTTGTGTCGTCTATGAGAACAGAACGAAAAGCTTTATTAAGCATCTACTGAAACATCGAGAAATGGCATAACACTAATCTAATAGTAGGAATCAACTTGTATGACACCAGCAAGTAGGGAATCTAAGTAGAAATAAAACCCTAGAAGCCCACCCAACAAACCTAGACAATTTTCCTGAAACTTCCTTCCCAACAAAGGTTAAGGAGAAGCTATGGATGTTGAGGGAGGAAAGGAAGGGATTAAAGTAATTGATGATTAGATGTTTAAAAAGCAGGAAAAGAACGAATGAGGAGAGATAAGGGATGAACAGAGGGAAAAGCCCAACCCTTAAGATCTGAACGCTCAAGAGAACTAGAGCTGACAGATTCAGGATGAGAGATTGGAGGTCCTTTACAATCCTATTGGAGTGGGGAGGCACAGCCACGTGCCAGCAAATGAGATATATCTCAGGTCAGGTACTCCGAACAGATAATAAGATGTCAATATAATGATCCAAAATAACTATGTGTCGAGCAGCCTCTAGAGGATAAAGTTTGAGGGTTGTAAGAACAACTGAAGAGACTCCTGAAAAAGAAAGATAAGAAAGACCAGCATTTTCCAAAGAAGACAGAGAGGCAAATAGGATCTCCGCTAGTTATAAGAGATATAAAACTCTTGAATGAGTTCAGTTTGCCAAGCTTCTCAGTCTATAGAGAAGTAATTGACTAGAACCACTATGTTGACTAGGTGACCGACTTGTTATCCATCACAGGGTTGAGGCAAGAGCAGATGTGCAGGATCTTCCATATGAATCTTGAGGGTCCAACCCTCCTCTAACACTAAGGTCTAAAACAATAGAGTATATCATCTTACTATAAGCTCACAGAAAATTTTGCACAACATTTTTAGGGCTCCTGTGAAATAGTAAAGGATCCTCGACAGATAAAGGGGAGAAATGAAAGTCTTAAAGACTACGTGAAGAGATTTTATAAAGAAGTGATCTTACTGGGTGCATTCGGCCAGCCAATAGCCCTAGAAGCTCTCAAATCTAAAGTTAAATATATTTTGGTACTACTTATCTGAGAGTAATATTTCAAACTAAGTTGTTGCATATAATAAGTCATCCAAGTATATTGTCATAGAGGAAGAAGAAAAAGCGAATAGATTACTCACGGACATTACTCCGAGGTCAAATTTGTCTGCAAAAAAATAAAAGATATCATGAATGAAGAGATAGATCACTGCCCCCTCAAAAATACTCAATGGTTGATAGAACAGACGGGTCACAACAGTGGGCAATCTACTTAAATAAATATAACAAGCCCTTTCATGGACAAACGATAGACAGATCAGATATCGCCCTTAGAGTAATTATCCTGAGCAGCCTAGAAGTTTGAAAAACCAGAGGTAGCGCCTGACCAAGGAACAAGGCAGGGTTGTTTACGGTAACTGTTCCATTGAAAGATATCTACAGGGCTATCAAGAATAAAAGCTTGCTTTCTAAAGCCTTTCACATAGGTAAAATGTGAAGCAGTGGACAACTGCAAGGGGCTGATATAAATTCCACCAGAGTTTGGGGTATGCTACTGGTAAGTGCCCTGACTTGAAAAAGTAGGTGGATGCCCTAATGAAGAATGGATATCATGGCGAATTCTAGACGAATATGCAGCATAACCAACCCACTGATCAGCCTAGCATGTCTGCCCAGAATGCCAACATGATTATCTTCGAGGATCATCACTAGCGGAAGACTCAAACTGACAGAGGAAGAATTACTCGTGGTATTCAATGGTAGGACATTGGGTCATGTGCAACATTTCACTGTCCAAAACGCTGCGACTATAACAAGAAGTCTCAATCATGTTTACCAATAAGGATGCTCAAAAAGTGAGTTACTCGCATTATGATGCACTCATTATGGCTATGTAGGTGGCGGGTATAGAAGTTAACAAGGTACTTGTTGACCCTGAGAGTTTAATCGACATAATATTTAAAGATACCCTTGATGAATTGAAGATCAAGATTTTGTATATAGAAAGAACCTAGATGCCGTTACAGGGGTTCAATGAGAGTTGTGTGATGCTGATCGATATAGTGGCCCTTCCCACTACTTTAGGCCAAAAACCATACGAAAAGAAAGTAATGACCAACTTTGTAGTTGTTGACCAGTCGTTCTTATATAAGATCCTGCTCGGATTGTGTTTAGGAGAAATACCAATACATCCCTATCCATACACTATTTAAAGCTCAAGTTCACTACTGGAGAAGGGATAGATATTGTGTCTAAGGATCCAAAGATGGCTATTAGTTATTATATGGAGTCAACTAAAAGGATTTACTGTATTTCTGTTGTTAATCCATGAGACATTGACAATGAATCACCTGAGTTAGTAAAAGAGTTAAGCCCGATTCAAGTTAAATTTGATGTACCCGAAAAGGTAGTTAAGATCGACTCACAGCTTAAACTTAAGGTTAGAGAGGGATTGACAGCATTGGTACAATAATTCTTTGACATCTTTGCATAGTCACATGAAAACATGCCGAGAATTGATCCCACGCTAGCTTCCCATACATTAGCAGTAAGTTTAACTTTCAGGCCAATCAAGTAGAAGATGAGGATATTCAACCAAGAGAGGAATGAAGCAGTGGCGATAGAAGTAAAGAAACTATTAATCACAAGATTCATCAAAGAAGTGCACTACCCTGAGTAGCTGGTTAATATTATCATAGTCAAGAAGGCAAATAGAAAGTTAAAGATGTGCGTTAACTTTACTGACCTAAATAAGGCGTGCCCCAAAGATAACTTTCCCCTTCCTAAAATAAACCAGCTAGTCGACTCTACAGTCGAGCAAGAACTGCTCAGCTTTATGAATGCACTTTCGGGATATAATCAGATCCTCGTGTTTCCCACAGATCAGGAGAAGATTTATTTCATCACACGTCAGGGGACTTATTATTACAAAGTAATTCCATTCTATCTTAAAAATGTAGGAGCTACTTATCAAAAGTTAGTTAACAAGCTGTTCAAACCCTTGATAGGCAAGAATATAGAAGTGTATGTGGACAATAAGATTACTAAGTCTACTAGATCGAGGGACTATGTGAAATATTTGAGATGAGGTTTTTAGATTCTAAGAAGGCACAACATGAAGCTAAACCCTGATAAATGTACTTTTGGGGTGAAGTCTGGCAAGTACTTAGGATTCATGGTTAGCAAGAAGGGAATGGAAGCTAACCCAGATAAAATACGAGCTATCTTGGAGATGAAGTCTCCAAGCACAGACAAAGAGATTTAGCGGTTCACGGAAAGAGTAGCAACTTATATTTGCAATAGTTAAGTGTAAGTGTATATGATATCGTATCAACATAATTCATTAACCTCTTAGTTATTCCTTAATACAAATTTTTGGCTTAGACTCTAATCTCATCACAAGCCTTTATCGATGGTCGAGTGACTATATTACATATTTTAACAATTACCTATATGTCTATGGTAATCCGAATAGAATGTAATTCACTAAGAACGAGTCTAAATAATACCATACATGTCATCTAGGTATATGTATATCCCACATGAAACTCATAGTTGTTATTCCATAATCACGCGTTAAACTATCATAGGCTAAACACATGAATTCATCTATTAAGTTCATCATGATTCCTCAATCATTCAAAATATTGGCCAAATATAATGAAAGCATTAAACACAAGATAGAATAAATCAATTATATGTATTAAGTTCATAAATTAAGAATCAATAAAATTTAATTATATACTAAGTTCAATAGTTTAGCCCTAGATAAAATAACTTTAGCTCATCACGAAACCAAGAGTAGCAAACCAATCCATGAATGATAACAAGAACAAGAACATAATGATAAGAAAATAGAAGAAAGACTAATCAAAAAGACGCATTGGGTTGCTTCTCCTTCAATCTTGACTTGAATCTTTAATCTTGACTTTGATCAATTGATTTATGTTGTAAATTATTTCTCTAAGTTTTGCCTCTCAAAAAGTCTATGTTTTGACTCTTACAATAGTACTTTTATAGCTTTGAAAAACTTTAGGATCGAGGGCCTTCGAATTTAAGTCAAAATAAAACTTTTAGAAAGGTCTTTTATTAGTCGCACAGGCACCGCAGCACTAGGGTTGGGAA
This sequence comes from Ailanthus altissimus, assembly GCA_946807835.1. Taxonomy (NCBI): domain Eukaryota; kingdom Viridiplantae; phylum Streptophyta; class Magnoliopsida; order Sapindales; family Simaroubaceae; genus Ailanthus; species Ailanthus altissimus. Next base: position 3,731,790 of record OX327709.1, read on the forward strand.
CCATGGCACTTGAACCTATAAACAGCATGGACAGTAGGGGAACTCTGGGCATTGCGGTACCCAACTTTCTGTTATGGGAGTTGTAGCTCCCAAGCTAAAGTTCTGGTGCTCTCATTTTTTAACACTACTTGCTTGTTTCTCATTCGTTTCACCTCCCGTTTGTTTTGAATCATCACATTTTATGTCGTGCACTTATTTATGATATAAAAAAAATACAATTATGAACTTAATACATATAATTGATTTAAATAAAAACTACGTTCGAGGTTTGAGCAAAAATTTGATTCATAAATTTGAGCAAAAATTACGTTCGGGGTACCAAATATACTAGTATATACGCCCCTATCAAATACCTCCAAACTTAAGACTTTGCTCATCCTCGAGCAAAACAAAGCAAACAATTATAACTTGTTGACTCTAAATAAAAACTTAAAACTAAACATAAGCCTTGTTTAATTTAGATGATCATAGTCAAAGTCTCAAAGACTTTTAAATGACACAAGTCTTTTTAGAAGACAATAGACAACTTTCAATCACTAATTATACCATTCATCAAGTCCTTCATTCTCCTTTATAAATGATCACTTGTCTGTATGTGTGCAATAAGTAAGTAATTAGTCAAATAAAACCTAAATTTACTCAATAACTTAATAAAGTATATAAAAATGATGTCTCAATATAATTTTAATAATAACACTAGTATAAGCTTGCCATTTATACCTACTCTCCACTAATATAGAAATACAAATGTCTATGGATATATATATATATAAAATTTAAATCACACCATGAATACTTAGAATTTACTTAGAAACCTCTTCATTCCCTTCTCTCCTTGATTTATCACCTCCCCAAAACTTATGCTATTTCCATCTTTCTTTTAATAACTCTTTTGCAAAGAATTTCTTCTTTTTCTTAAGCTGTGGGTATTGAAATTTAAGGCTCTTTTCTTTATTTTTCTTTTTATATTTTTAGAATATACCCTCAAACTTAAATTAATAAACACATTTAAGACTTATTACTTTTCTCATACATCCACAACTGTTTTTCTTTTAAGAATATTTTTAAGTAAACTCAAATTTTATGGTGTTACGAGTATTTTTAGGATGAATAAGCTTAAAGTCATGAGGCTTGTAATGTGATTAAACTAAAAAAATTGAGGTTCAAAAGGGGTAACTAAGGATAAATTTACATCTAAGGTAAGTTAAAAAAGGCACAATCGGTACAAAGATGACCTAATACAATTTTTCTATTCATTTAGTTCTTAGGATTTCACTTCAAGTAGTAATTGATAAAGGTTAATTAAGTTTAATATTTTCATCTTTCAAGTTTAATATTTGTCTATTTAAATTAAGATTATTTGACTTTTATGTGCTTTATTGTTATTTTGTAGGTTTGGAGTCAATAAAGCAAATGGGGATGAAAATACGAAGAAAATAAGGCGAAAACATCAAATTGATACAGTACGCTGCTACAGTTAATTGTTACAGTAATTTGCTATAGTATGTACAGCGGCGCAGTATTGCGCGAATAGTAATGCGATGATCAGTAATATACAAACAGTATGTGTGTATAGTACTCGTGAAAAGTAATTTTAATCTGATTTGTATTTGATGTTTTACCCTAAAATAAAGATATAAACATGTAAATAGAAGATTAAAAAGCCTAATTCAAGAATCAAGATGAGAGAGACGAAGAGAGAGAATGAGCAATTTTTGGAGGATCAAGAAAACTAGAATATTAAAAACTGTATAAAAATTAGTTTTATCTCTTAAACTCTTTATCTTTCTAGTTTTCTATGATTTTCATGATATTATTCTTGATAAGTTTTAGAACTATTTATTTCACCATGATCAAAGTTTTTATTTCTAAGGTTAGACTTTTAAACCTAGTTGAAGTTGAATTTTGTTAATACTTTGTTTATGAACTTAATACATTATAATTGATTAATTCTATCTTGTATTTTGTGCTTTCATTATATCTAGCCAATATTTTGAATAATTGAGAAACCATGATGAACTTGACAAAATGATTAATGTGTTTAGCCTAGGATAGTTTGATGCATGATCATAGGGTAACAACTATGAGTTCATGTAAGATAGACATATACCTAGATGGCATGTATGGTACGATTTAATTTGATCTTAATGAATTACATTCTATTTTGATTGCCATAGACATATAAGTAGTTGTTAGAATGCATAATATAGTCACTTGACCTTTGACAAATATTTGTGATGAGATTAGTGTCTAAGCCAATAATTTGTATTAAGGAATTAACTAAGAGGTTAATAAGTTTAATGAAATATTAGGGGATGAGTCTATACTCTAGATTATTCTCAATTGATGAATTTATCTTTTAGTTTGATTGCTATTTAGGTTTAGTTAAATTTAATATAATTAGGTTAGGTAATTGAATTTAGATTTTAGATTTCTCTAAATAAAAGTTAAGTAGTTATAATTTGAGTACTTGATTGATAGAATTAGATTGTATAGTTCCTGTGAGAACGATATTTGAACTTAAATCCTATATTACCTGACACGATAGTGTGTGCTTGCGCTTAGCTACTATAGCACCAATTAGTAGCCCTCTACTTAAAAGTTTTAACTGGTTTCTGAGAAGTTATCATCTCCTCTAATTTTCCTTGGACCTTCTCAAAAGTGGTCTGACACTGAAGGCAAACTAAACAAGCCTTCTTAGAAGTCGGCTAGTCACACGAGGTCAGCTCTATTATAATTACCCTTTCTTTTCGAGTTGTCTCTGAAGCCGAATCGCCCATCTAGATCTTAATTCTTAGCTTATCTGGGGTCCAGACTCCTGTTGATGACCATTTCCCAAATAATTTCCTCTTGGTAGAGGGTATGATGACATTAATATCTACTGTTGGGAATTGATCAGTCTCTATGATAGGGGTCTTCCCCTTGGAATTAAAGAGAAGTTGGTCTTTTATCGATCAATTATTGAATGTCATTTCTGAACACAATATAGTTGTTTGTACTGTACTGTCAAGAGTTATGCCACTTGTAATAATCTTTCCCTGCACCCTGGTCAACCGGAGAGATAATATGGCCTTCTGATGGCTGGATCTGCTTATCCTTCAAAAGCTAATAAAAAATCTAATTGGCCTTCCTCAGATCGAATAAGTATTCTTTAGCGATATATGTATTTTTACTAAACTTCTTCTTCTCCTTCCTAAGGGTGGCCTTCTTCAACATTGGCATTCATGTGGCCATTCTTTCACCATTTCATCTAGGGAGACCTCTCCGTCAGAATCTGACATGTCAAAATCACCCTCTGAATCAACTTATCTTACGGCGACCTAAAGTTGATTCTTTTAGTAAGTTCCTTTAGAGGCCGCATACTTCTGATCCTCGTAACTGGTTGTTCTTATGCCCAACTTATATAAATCCCTGAAACAATGCCCCTCAAAATGCTCGATCATGGCAAAGGACATGCCTTTAACCACCATTAGAACATAATCAGCCTCAGTAATCTGGGTTTGGCATCATGTTCGAAGCTTCCTAAATTAACTTATGTATTTCAAATCTGATTTGCCTGGTATCTATGTCACCTTAGCCAGGTTGTTCAAAGTTACCTCTAGGAGCGGCTTGTAGAATTCAGCATAGAACTTGTCTTTCATATGCTACTAATTGACAATTGAATCTGGTATTAAGTTTATATACTAGGTGAAAGTCGTCTTGGTTAAGGAGTTGCTGAATAGCCTTAACTTTCATAAAAATGATGAACTAACTTCACCGCATTAAACTGTTAACTTAGAGATGTGCTCAAACGTAGTGATGTTCTCCTTACCCAAAAATAAAAAGAATTTAGAGATTTTATTGTCAAGGTCGGTGCTTACGTGCCATCTCTGAATGTACATATATTTGTGTATTTATATAAGTGTACATTCCCATTAAATCGCTAATATCAAAACGTTACAAACATTGTAGATCTGAATGAGTTCAGATCAGATCTAAAGGAGTTTAGATAAAGGCTCATAGTTAGCCACGCTGAGAGATATAAATGCTAAATGTTAGTATAGCTAAGTGTTAGCTGGTTATAATACTCAGCAGATCCAAGAGTTGGAGCCTTATCTGTAATGGGACGTAGACTTGGAAATATACTAGTAACTGTATAGTTACAAGAGTTGTAATCGAGAGCCAGGAAATGCTAGTTGCGCAAGTACGTTCTCGAATAAATGTCTCTGGTCTATTTATGTCGATGCGGGTCTGTCGGTAGATACCTTGATACATAAATCAGCATATGTCGTACCTATAGGGTATAGATGGTCGTTCCTAGCCGACTGTGAGCTTGGAGCTCGTATTGACATATGGGTATCCAGTTAGGACTGGATATGGGACAAACTCACGAAGGCCTCCGATAGACACCCTATGTAAGCCGTCAATGGAGGGTCCTCTCAAGTTGAGTAGTATACGTGGTCTTTTGACCTAAGTGCTACGGTGGGCTTGTAAGTGATCCACCATACTTTGGTTCCAAACATGTCACAGACCTTTCATGATGTGACTGTTGGGTGTCGTTGGGTATGATCCGATGCTTATAGAGTCTGGTGTATACAGATATGGGATCCGTCAGCTCACATAAGGAGTTCGATATCCATATGCTTCGAGACTGTATCTCGAAAAGTCTTATGACTACAAGTATTAATCCCGAGAAAGATAGTTCTGCCAGGGTAGAATAATATGGCAAAAGAGTTTGCACATATTGTTCAGTGAGATACGAGTCTGAAGATAAGACATGGACGAGCACTAGGGAATTTGATGGTGATAATCTATATCCCCGCACATCCAGGATATCATGACGGAAAGACTATACGTATGCGTTGTAACCTTAACTTGTATGGTTCAACGTGCTGATTTATATATCTGTGACGTGTGCGTGGGACATTGCTCACGAACTCATAAAATAGTTTCATTTGATGAATCGGGCGTAGAACCTAAAGAGTCCAGCGATATGAAGTGTACTCGTTGTGCACTGAGACAGCGTGCCAGATTAAAGTGTTTAATCCAGTAATATTCAGTACTACCACAGAAATGCATGCGTGTCTGTATTTAAGTGTTAAATACAATAATTAGTCAATAATTATTATTTACTAATTATATAATAACACGTGAAGCATTGTGGACCCTCGGTTGAGGTTACCCGAGTGTAGGATTTGGTAGGACCTACTATGAGTAGACTTGGTAACTATTCATGAAGAGCAAAATTGTTATTTCACACATTAATTATTTAATTGTTAAATAATTAAAATATATTATTATTTTACATTAGTTTATTATATTAGTGCTATATAGTTGTCTACCATTATTTTATATTATATTATTATTTTATTATATTAATATTTTTTTATTTAATTTGTGGAGAAGTGTCTAATATATATTATTATTATAATACATATGAGATATATATTTATGTGTGTGAAGTGGTGAAATGGGAGTGTCGGCAATGAATGAAAATTGAAATTGTTTCAATTTTCCTTTGGTTAGCCGAGAAAGAGAGAAAGAAATGGAGAAAGGAAAAAAAGAAAAGAAAAAGAAGAAAGAAAAAGAAATAATTTTTTTTCTATGTTTCCAATTGAAGTAATGGTGGATTACTTCAAATTCTCCATTTCTTATCCTTTTGGAGAAAAAGATAAAAACACACACTAATCATTTTGGGGTTTAAAAGTTAAACTCAGTGCTGTGTATAAGGCTACTGTTCTAGCTCACCAAGCCCACTGTGTTGGTGACTAGAACTGCCCACAAGTTGGTCTGCATGCGGACTCCTGGGAATTATGTGTATAATGTTATACGTTGAGGTGAGTTCTTGATGAATACATGAAAATGCATATTTATTAAGAGATTCAGTCACCATTTAATGTCACTAATTTTAGCATTTTTGTACTTTTAGCTTGAAATAAAGTATTCTCCTTAAATTGCGATTAATGAATATTATTTGCACAGGTTTAGGTAAAATGAATATATCTCTCAATGTAAAAATTGAAATAAAGAAATTCTTGAACTTGGAGTAACATGACTCAATCTTACACAAACTTGAAGAATAGTTGAAAAGCCAAATTCAACATGTTATGGGCCAAAAATTAAGATATAATAGAATCCGGCTACAACTTTCACCCAACTTGTATAAATAAACATGATTTGTATTAATATTTACAAAAGCGTTTAGTCATATTAAATGCATGTGTTATCAAATGTGCTATATTTTACATATCTTCCGATTGATTGTTTAGATGTAAAACTGTCAATTGAGTTATAAATATTGAATCAAAGTGTAGAGTAGATTTATAAAGTATAATTGTGATTCTTAAATTGTTTAAATCATTATAAGACATTTTTCTCAATTCATAGACAATTCTATCTCATCCACTTAAATCAATTAATTAATTTTCTCCTTTACTATTACTTTAATATTTTATTTCACCAACCTATTTTGCCAAAAATTTTTCGTGGGATCGACATCTAAATCTATACTGCAATAGCCGCGTTATATTTTGAGCGTAAACAAAATTTGGCGCCGTTGCCAGGGAGGCACACTAAGCAAAAGTCGGTTGCGTTTATCAATACTAAAGCGGTAACTTTGTACATTTTTTTTTCTTTGTAAAATCTTAATTTTATTTCCTTTGTTGTAATTCATTTTATTGTTAATGATTGATTCTACCACTTAATTTAATTTTTTTTCTTAATTAATTTGTTATATTTTATATTATTTTAATGACTGATTTTACCGCCTAACTTAGTTCATTTTCTTTTATTTATTTATTGTGTTTCGCACTTTATTTTCTTTTTTTATTTATTATATTTTATTTTTTGAGTTAATTTGTTGTATTTTTATTTTAATGGCTAATTCTACTGCTTAACTTAATTTTTATTTATTGTACTTTATTTATTTATTGTACTTTAGTTTATTTATTGTACTTTAGTTTATTTATTGCACTTTATTTTCTTTTATTTATTTATTGCACTTTTTTATTGTACTTTATTTTTATTTTCTTTTATTCATTTATTGTACTTTATTTTCTTTAGTTAATGTTGTGTTTTTATTTTATTTTAGTGGTTGGTTCTACCGCCTAACTTTTTATTTATTTACTTATTATACCTTTTTTTTATTCATTGTACTTTATTTTATTTATTTTATTTTATTTACTTATTGTACTTTATATTTTATTTTCCTTTATTTATTGTACTTTCTTTTCTTTTATTTACTTATTATACTCTTTATTTATTCATTTATTGTATTTTTTTTATTTTAATGGCTATACTCTTTGAGGCCGAGATCTATAAGAACTTGGACAGAAATGATCCAAGCATTTTTCAATAAATACTTCCCACAGCACATAACTAATGGCCTGAAAAGACAAATTTCTTCATTCTCCCAAAAAGACAGCGAAACCTTATATCAAGCATGGAAAATGTTTAAAGAGTTGCTAAATCTGTGCCCTTACTAAGAGTATGAAAATTGGCGATTAGTTAGCTATTTTTATTAGGGACTCATAATTAGAGAGCGCCAATTTGTTGAGATGATGTGTGATGAGGAGTTCCTTCACAAAGATCCAGAGGAAGCCATAGAATTCCTTAATGACTTAGCCGAAAAAGCTCATACATGGACTGGACCTAGCATGACTGAAAGCACAAATAGGTCACGACCTAGTGGAGTTTTCCATTTTAAGGAAGAGGATAACCTCAAAGCCCAATTAGAGGTCTTAACTAAGGAGTTAGAGGCCTTGAAAGCCAAAGATAGAAGGGTCACCCACACGGTTGCTAAGGTTGAGTCACACGATATCTATTTTGTCTGCGAAGGAGCGAAACACTTAGCTCAGGATTGCTTCACTTATAGTGAGATGAGAGGGATATATGAGAAACCATGTAATACCCTAGGGATGTACAAGAAGCCTTATTCACCCTACTCTGAAACCTATAATCCTAGCTAGAGAAACCACCCAAACTTCAGTTGGAAATCAGACCAACAAGCCAACAGCCATTGGAAACAAGAACAACAAGCACCCAAGTCTTATGTTACACCTTAATATAATGCACGACCAACTAGGAGTCCTTTAGGGGATATATTACAAGCATTTATGGAGGCACAAAGTAAGACTAATCAAAAATTTGAAACAGTTCTTGCGCAGGTGATAGACGAAAACAAAGAAATCAAAAGTCAAATCACAAAGCTGACCAGTGCCTTAACTGTACAAGAGCGAGGTAAGTTTTCATCTCAACCTCAATCCAATCCAAAAGGACAATTCATGGCACAAGCTTCTACTTCTGATGCACAAAATCTTAAAGATGTCAATGTCATTACTACTCGAAGTGGTGAAATTGTAAGTGAGCCTACTTCTCCAACTAACACATCGATAAGTAGCAAAGATGCCCCCATTGAAAAAGAGGGCACAGTGGAAAAAGAGCTCAAAAATAAGTTTTTAATCCCAGTGCCTTTTCCTCAAGCTCTTCAACCAGTTGGAAAAAATTCAGAAATTCAAGGTGAGATTTTGAAACATTTAAAACAAGTTAAGATTAATCTTCCCTTGTTATATTTGATTAAGCAGGTTCTAACTTATGCCAAAGTCATCAAAGATCTATGCACTATTAAAAGAAAACACCATGTAAAGAAAACTGCATTTTTGGTAGAACAGATAAGTGCAGTGATTGAACAAAAGACACCACCCAAGTATAAAGACCCAGGATGTCCCATAATCTCCTGCCAAATTGGGACACATAAGTTTGGTCAAACTTTGTTGGACTTAGGAGCAAGTGTAAATTTAATGCCTTATTCTATTTACTTGCAATTAGGACTTGGTGAGATTAAACCTACATCTGTAGTCCTATAATTAGCTGACCGATCAATCAAGAAACCACAGGAAATAATAGAAGATGTTTTGTTGCAAATTGATAAATTTTACTACCTTGTAAACTTTCTTGTTTTAGATACTCATTCTGTGATTAACATTGAGTCTAAAATCCCTCTTATTTTGGGGAGACCTTTTCTTACCAATGTTAACGCTCTTATTAATTGAAAAAATGGTCTAATGAAATTATCTTTGGGAATATGACTCTTGAGGTGAACATTTTTCATATTGACAAGCAACCACTAGAAGAAGACGAATGCTATCATTCATATATGATAGACACACCTGTAGCGAAGGAAGCTTATAAAAATCATGGCTATAATTCTTTAAAAAACCTCATTGATTTTGAAGAATTGTATCATCTTGATGAAACAACTGATGTGTTTAGTATTTTTGACTCACATGATAAAGGGATTCGATTTTGAAAACCAGGCATTAAAGAGTTACCACGAGAAAGGCAGAAACCAAAGCCATCAAAACTCGAGACACAACGTGTCATCATTAGTGACCAAGGAACACACTTCTGTTCTAGAAGACCTCATAAAGCTTATTGGGCTATCAAAGCCCTTAACTGTGATTTGAATGCTGCAGGTCTCCAGAGAAAGTTACAATTGTCAGAAATAGAAAAGCTACGAAATGACGTATATTACAACTCAAGAATTTATAAAGCTAAAATGAAAGCAGCTCATGACAAACAGATCTCAAGGAAACACTTTGAGCTAAATCAACGAGTCTATCTTTATGATTCTCGATTGCATTTATACCCTGAAAAGTTGAGATCTTGATGGATTGATCCATTTATGGTAAGGCACGTTTTTCTTAATGGTGCTGTTGAAATCGAGGACCCCACTGATGGGCGAATTTTTAAAGTGAATGGACAGTGGCTGAAAAGCTATATGGAAAAGGTAGACCACTCTATGTATATAGACGAGATCCCTCTTGTGGATCCTGTCTATCATGCTTGATCAGGTTCAATCTATCTATACCATATTTTATATTTTGTCTATATTTTACCTTTCGACTTTTTAATTTTGCTTTTATTTTCTTTCACATTTTATTTTACTTTATTTTCTTCTTTTTCTTTAGTGTGATTTTATTTCCCGATCAAATGGCAAATACGATACTCCGTGACTATTAAAGTCGATTTCTCAGTTCCCTAAAAACTGTCTCTCAAATTGTGCATTCATCTCTTTTCTTTCTTTCAAAATGGATCGCATTCTTGCCAACCTTAAAAAAAAATTTCCTTCATTGCCTCAAAATGCTCTACTTAATATTTACAAAGCACAGTGTGAAAGACTAAGGCTATTGATGTTGGGTAATATCCATGTGGATCTTCATTGGTTAATTGAAGCCAAGGTTCGATTATCTAGTGAGTCTACAAATGATTTTATTTCTCATATACCTGGTCTTGGAAGAAGCTCTTATGCCAAAAGGCGACAAACAAAGAGTTTCAAGTCTGTTATAAATGTACTCGATAGAATTGTAACCAGAGTTGTCATTTTTTAGGATTTGTATCTAGAAATCGAGAAGACAAAATTCAGTTCATTAAGGATAGACTGAGTAAATAGTCTTTGGATGATATCCTATTGACTCTTGAGACACATCTTTGTGGGCTCATGCAACGTGAACTTCTCGATTTATGGAATAAATTCAAAAATGAGCATCAACGGTTTAGTCTCGGGAATCTGACTCTAAAAGACCCTGTTTGCTAATTTATAAGAAAATTGGATGAGAAGCCTATCCCCGACCCATAGAGGGCGTTTAACCCATTACTGGACGTAAAACCAGAGGAAGATGTGAGTCACAATCACAACTACTTGTAAATACATGTGTTTTTCTTTGTTTTATTTATTTATCAGCATCATCATTTTAGTTTATCTTTGTTCAAGTGTCTCTCAAGTTTGTTTCTTTCGAATAACTGACATTTCAGGTAATGTCTCTTATACTTTATCTCTTTCTATTTTAATATTGAGGATAATGTTTCATTTGGTTTGGGGGGGATAGTAGATATAAGTTGTATTTTGCATTCAAAAAAAAGGTTTAAAAAAAAGAGAAAGGAGTAAACTTAAATGATGATGCTAATATATACTCTCGATTAAAATGGCAGAGTAAAGAGTTCATTCTTGAACTCTTTTGAGACGCATTCTAGATCAAATTAGAATCGTAGAGTAAAGAGTTTTAGTTCTAACTTTTGAAACGCATTTTAACTAACTTTTTATTGTTTTGTTTTATGTTTTATGTTTTATTGTTTATTGCTTGTAGTCTTGGTAATTCTTGTATAAAGGAATTTGTTTTTTTGCCTAGGTATGATTTCAAAATTGTTTAGGTTGAGTCACTGTTTCTATTTAGGTTACTAAAGAATGACTTCCAAAATATTTTTTAGCACAATACTAAGCCTTGTGGTAAGACGGATGATTCAATTTATATAGCCACGAGAAATCTCATGTTTAAGTATATATTTTTCTAATCTCACACATCTTTTGTGAGTAAGTGGAAAGGCTGAGAAAATAGCATATGAACCTTCATTGGTCCTTTGAATTGGTTAATTTTTGTTTAGATTGATATTATTTAAATTACGGAATAAGTTGATTGCATTTGTGTATAATATAATTTGGTGAGAAACCTTTGTAATACTTCTTTGTATTCTTCAAAAATACAAAAAAAGAAAACAGAGAAAGTAAAAAAAATTGAGAATCAATTCAGTTTAATATAGTCTTCATTCAATTTTAGAAGACAAATTTTTTGTAAGGCAGTTTTCTCACCAAGCTATATTGGTATTATTCATACAAGACAATTGAAGTTCTAAAGCTAGTACATGTTAAGAATAATTGATTTTTAAATAATTAATTTTCCTATCTTTGGATCAATGTTAGTTTATATGTATGTCTTTAAAATTGACTTTTTCTTGAGTGCTTAACTGTTTTCCAACTCCATGAGAGAAATCTTAACCCTTTAAACAGTCATACACTTGTGAGGATATGGAGTTGAGGCTTTTACTTGGAGAAATTCTCAAGGCTATATATGTTGTGATTTATGGTAAGATGGTTACGGCTTATTTCACACAAACACAATTTTTGAAAGTTATAATTGAAAAAATCATAATAGCAACAGTGATCTTGAATTGAGTTTTTGTTTGAAATGCTTAAGTAATTTTGCATATTCTATTTACACTTGAATTGCTAGAGACTAGCAATAAGCTGGTTGGGGGCTGTGATGAACACATGAAAATGCATATTTATTAAGAGATTCAATCACCATTTAATGTCACTAATTTTAGCATTTTTGTACTTTTAGTTTGAAATAAAGTATTCTCTTTAAATTGTGATTAATGAATATTATTTGCACGGGTTTAGGTAAAATGGACATAACTCTCAATGTAGAAATTGAAATAAAGAAATTCTTGAACCTTGAGCAACATGACTCAATCTTACACAAACTTGAAGAATAGTTAAAAAGCCAAATTCAATATGTTATGGGCCAAAAATTGAGATACAATAGAATCGGGCTACAACTTTCACCCAACTTGACCCAACTCATGTATTTGGACCGTATCTCACAAAATATGTACTCAATTGGTATAATTATTAAATCTGTGAAATATTGACTTAATTATCAACAACTCTTATGTTGATGGTAAAGTCCAAATCAGCCGTTATCATGGACCAAATTGCATTGCAAGTGGGTAAAATGGTTGTTGGTTGAAATCTGATGTATCTTTGAAATTTTGTTCATATCTCATTGGATACTCATCAAATTTGCACGAACTCGGTGCCTATAGAAAGAAGAGATAAAATGATACAACTTTCATGTCGGCCACAGGGCTACATTGATCATTTACATTATCAAAAACGTGTTGCAAGTGGGTAAATGAGTTATTGGCCTAAAATTATTGAAGATTGATGTCCCACATGATATATTTCCATTCATTGCCTATATAAGGAGACTCTTAGGATGTTTTTAACATTAGATAATTCTCTCTTCTTTTTTTCTCATTAACATGTATTGTAATTTAGGATAGAGTTCTTGGCAAGGCTAAGAAATAAACTTTTATGTGTAATAAATCTACTTCTATGCTTTGATTCGTTGTCAAAAGCTACAAATGTTTGTAAGTTTAGTTTTGATTAAACTCTTATCTATTTTATTTTCTATAATCCAGAGGTTATAATTCTCATGTCTCATAGTCATGCTTTTTTTATGTGATTCTTGTTGAATTATAATTGTTATTGGTTACATTATTTTATATGTTAATCTTTTACTACAATATTGTCAATTGATATATTGTCGATCTTGGATAACATGTAAAGGCAATAAATGTTTGATATTCAAGTTGATCTATTACTGCAATATTATCAAAATGATATATTGTCGATTTTAGATAACTTGTATAAATAAACATGATTTATGTTAATATTTGCAAAAGCGTTCAGTCATATCAAATGCATGTGTTATCAAATGTGCTATATTTTACATATCTTCCGATTGATTGTTTAGATGTAAAACTGTCAATTGAGTTATAAACATTGAATCAAAGTATAGAGTAGATTTATAAAGTATAATTGTGATTCTCAAAGTATTGTTTAAATCATTATAAGACATTTTCCTCAATTCATAGACAATTCTATCTCATCCACTTAAATCAATTAATTAATTTTCTCCTTTACTATTACTTTAATATTTTATTTCACCAACCTATTTTGCCAAAAGTCTTCTCGTGAGATCGACACCTCAATTTATACTGCAATAGTCGCGTTATATTTTGAGCATAAATAGTTCTCAAACCCACTAATATATTAATGTGATTAATATATTTTATTTATTATATTTATTACAAATTTCACGCTTCCGTCAGACTTAAATATGTATTTGATATATGTTTAGCCAATAGATACAATTGCACATGCATACACCCATGTGTCTTAGATCCCCCGACTCTAAAAAATGGTATCAGATCCATTTAGGACATATATAGGTGTTGTTTGAGTGAATGGATGCAAAAAGCCCAGTGTAAATGGCTCGTTTCAAGTGTTGAAACGGGTATGCCAAAGGGGAAGCACGGTGCGGTGCAGCGCCAGTGGACTGGGGCCGCAGCGTTGGGGGTTTGACCTCTCAACATTACAACGATGACATTTGGCGCCACAGGGGTACTGTTCACTTGCACAGTAGCACATGAACAATCTTTTTTTTTCTGTTCACAGCTACAGTAATTTTGAACAGTGTTCAGTATAGTGTTTTAAAATTAATTTTGCATGTGTAGATTTATGAGATGTAATGATAAAATTTATCAGTCTATATTATAAATTGGAGTTTATGAGATGCAGTGATAAAGAGTTATCGGTCATCATTATAAATCAGAATTAATTTTTTTGTGCTAGTAACCACAATGGAAGCCCTACTGGTAGGGGTTAGTTGTGTTTGCATAGAAAAATTAATTAAATGAGAATCACCATTCCTAAGAGAATGGAAACCAATGTTAGAAAATCTCTCTTAATCAGATTGAAGAATATTACATTATGAGATAATATTTTATTCTGATCCGTCTTGTCAATACGGTGTTAGACGACTCACGTCGATCTTTTTCCAATATTGTTACAGCGAGAAGGACTTGGTCGGTTAGGCTTGGACTATGCCGGTTAAACATGTGATTAGGAAAATATATGCAAAAGTATTACCCAATATTGCTACAGCATAAGGGTAGTATCAGTAGCATATATTTGATTGTTGACAAGTTAATCTTGAATACACTTATCCAATATTGCCACAGTGTGAAGATAAGGTGTATTCAGAATCAAAGGGTAAAAGTTGCATAAGATGCAATTGACAAGTGTTGTCTACCTGTTGGGTTTACAAAGGCCAATATTGCTACAGCGTGAGGCACAAGTAAATTTCAATGGGATCTACTTCCCACTATATAGTTTTAAAAAGTTTAAACTATCGTCTTTCTGTTTGAGAGATTATCGGGATTATGTAAAGCAGTGAGATGGCGTTTTAAATTGAAAATATATAATTACTATACCCATGATTTAAAACGTTCTATTAGCGATTTAATAACCATTCCGCTTACATCTCCCGTTAGTTTAGCCTGTCAAGAATAATGGTTATTACGAACCAGTTGGTATGCATAGTTGATGCAGTCCAACTCTAGGGTACTAAGAATTACTCTGACCAGTGAATGAATCATAGAAGTGTTCTGGATTTAAAAAAATTTAGATTTATTGTTAATCAGAGTTTGTTGTAAGGCATGTCTGATAATACCTCCCTAAAGGATTGAATACATAGGGTATGACCCTCTTTGTAAAGGGTGTTTCACCTTTTATTCCAATATATCTGGTGAGACCAGATGTGTGAGAAGAAGAAGATGAGGCAGATACCCAATATCAATCCTCAGAGGCAATATTTATCCAAAGATCAACAAGAGAATTTATAGATAGAAAATGTTTCCACTATAGTAAGGTTAGGTATTTGAAATCCCTCTACCATAGAAACCTTATAATTGTCAAGAAGACTCCCACAAGTTTGTGCTTGATAAATATTGACATTTCTAGGGCATATGATGCCAGCTTAAGCTAGGTATGAGATACTGTGTATCCCTTTTATATTTGCAACATATTGCAGGGATTGAGAGAGACTAGAATACAACAACTTGAATAAGTAATGTTAAGAGTAAGAAATGATGATTTCTTGTAGGTCCAATTTATTGGACAACTTGACTTACTTCTTGTATGCAATACAACAGTTGTACTGCATAATAAGTATAATGTTTCATTAGCTGAATGTTAGTTAATAAATTGACATTATATACAATTAGAAATGTCTATAGATCGGAATCCTTCAATCATACCGAGCTGTGGTATATAAGTTTAGGTCATATAGGCGTGAGACGCTTATCCGTCTGGTTTAAGATGGTTGGATTCCTAATCTGACTATAAAGACTTAACCAATTTATGAATAATGTATTCACAGAGATAACCAAACATAACAGAATGTATGTCATATCCCTTCGATTAGATCGAGGAAGTGAATACATCAATAGCAATTTTTTTGTTTGTTTAAGAAAAATGAGATTCTCACTCACTATAGTCTTCTAGGTATTCCTCAACAGAATGATGTTTAGAAAATGAGGAATTGGACTTTATTAGATATGATCTGATTGATAATGAGTGTTACTGATCTATATCTGTGAGTATCTGCTCTAAAGATAACTGCTTATTAAGTAGAGTTCCATCAGAAACTATTCCTTTCATTCCCTATGAGATACAGAAAGGAATGAAGCCATTTTTTAAACATGTTAAGACTTGTGGTTGTCCTGCTTACGTAAGAGTTGCGCAACAGGGTATCTTATTTTGTAAGAGTTACTCAACAAGATAAACAGCACCCAAGAGGTACAAGTATAAGTTCATTGGGTATCTTGTGAATCAAATAGGATACTGGTTCTATGATTTAGATAATCAAAGTGTGTTCATTTCTCGGTATACCATGATTCTAGAGGAAGATTTTCTCATAGATCATGAGAATCATAGTAAGATTGAACTTGGTGAAGTCAATCTGGAAATCAATGAACCAAGGATGGGAACTCAAGCTCAATTAAGCAGTGACCTTTTAGTACATCTCTAATTGGGTTGAAAAGGATTTCTAGGTCACCTTTTGGTATGGTAAATGCCTGAAGGTAATCTTGGAGTTTTTTTGGTAGAAGAAAATAATTCTTTGACCTATATGGAGTCATGTTAGACATTGATTCGACAAGTAGCAAGAAGCCATCAAAACAAAATTGATTATATGCATCGGAATCAAGTCAGGGGCTTGGTTAAGCTACCCGTAGGAATTGTTCTCATTGGTTGTAAAGGATTTACAAAGGGGTAATGGGAGCCGGAGGAAGGTAGAGACCTTCTAGGCCCTATATTGGTTCTAAAAATGTAATCCTCAGTGATTTGGGATCAATTAAGAGAAAATCTTTGGATCAATATTAATGCTAAAGTCGATTAGAATTTTATTGGCTCTTGCAGCATATTATGACTTTGAAGTTTGGCAGATGGATGTAAGTATGGCATTCATGAATGGATATCTCAAGTAAAAGATATTCATGCAATAGCCCGAAGATTTTACATCCAGCCAGACTTCTGGTCTAATATACATGAAAGGTCAGTAGGAGTATAATAGTCTTCTTGATGATCTTTGTTGGTAACATACTGGTTATTGAGAATGATGTCAGTATGTTATGATTGGCCAGAAGTAATTCGCAATATTTCTCCATGAAGGATTTAGGAGAGGCATCCTTTATATCGGGTATAAAGCTTTATAGAGATAGAGATAAGAAGCTGATAGGACTCTCCCAAATTATTTCACATCAATAGATCTGGTGTTCATCTTTCGAAGAGAGTGTCTCTTCAGATGGAAGATGAGAGAGTTGGGGTGTCTAACACATTAGATACATCAGCTCTTTAAAGCTTGATATATGCTATAATGTATTTGAGACCTGAGATCAGTTTGGCTGTAAGAGTTACGAGTCGAGTTCAGTCTGATTCAAGTAATCGTCATTAGTTGGTAGTCAAATATATCCTAAGGTACCTAGAGGGTAAAAAGGATAAGTTTCTTAAATATGGAGAAAGTAACTTACAATTGAGAAGATGCACAGAGTCAGACTTTTAGGTTGACCTAGATGATAGAGACTCAACATCTGGGAATGTGTTCATTCTCATTAGTACTAAGTGAGTTGGAATTGCACAAAACTGGGATTTACTGATTATTAATAAGTACGCAGCGGAAGTGGCAGTGAAGATTCATAGATTTATCGTTGGCCTTGGAAAAGTTCCAACACAGATGGATATTATCCCATAAATTTGTGATAAAACAAGGCCATAGTACAAGTCGAAGTGCCAAGAGGACACCAGTACTCTAATTATGTTGAGAAAAGTCTCACATGACTAGAGGGATCTTGGCTGAAGGCGATGTGATTATTTATAAAAATGCTCTATAAATAATTTAACGGACCTACATTCTAATGCCGTGACTCTAAAAGTATTTATGAAACACGGAGAGTCAATGTGTATGAGATACAATCAATAATAACACTAGAGCAAGTGGGAGATGCGGCCTTTTTGTCAAAGTGTGTAGGATCCACCAACTCCTTAGTCCACCGGCTGGATGACACTTCAGAGCCACCGGCATCCCAGCACACAATTCTAACCTGATGAGTACAAGGACGAACCTCTAAAAACTTATAAGGCCTCCATAGAGATAGGGGCGGGGGTTCGAATCCTTGGAGGGCGCAGTTAACCTGAGGAATTATGTGCTGGGATGCTGGTGGCTCTGAGGTGTCATCCAGTTAATGGACCAAGGAGTTGGTGGGTAGCACACACTCTGATATTTATATCCCTTTAAAAAGGGGAATAATGAATCAATACTATAGTGTATGGCTTTTTATAAAATGGGCAAACCATCGGTCTTAGGTCAATCCTTATGTTCTGTAAGGCTTTTGCTAGCAGATTCTTATTGATCTCAGGTTATCCTGAACTATTAGTTGGCCGAACAAATTCTATAGAACCAAATTGAATCGCCCTAACTTAAGCTTGATCAATTTGCTCCTAAGCTTGGGGAGCTAATTGGTGCAGTCTTCCAAGAATGATCATGTTGCCAGTCTGGTCGTAACTAAAAATTTTGCCTTGTTGGTTCTGGTACACCTGAGTTTGTGACTCAACTCTCTCTGGTCTAAGAATATTAACCAAGCCATATGATAGACTGACTTAGCAATAACTCTGTCATTGTCGAGGCTCTTAGAGCTCAAGGTTCAGTAGACCCTGGAGAAAAGCTTTCAACTATATTTAATTCTACCTCATAGACTGCAGATTGTTTTAGAATACTTTGACTAATATTCTGATTATCCTTTATCAATGGTTAAAAAAACTGCGACCATCTAATTTGTGAGCAATGTGTTGAGTTATTGGTTTTTTTTGGCGATTTGGGAGACCAATCCCTATACATCGACTGTAAAAAAATAGCCTAGGGTATGGAAGAGTATTTCTATGAATCTCTTCCAGTTGGTGATTGAGTAAGTCTTCCTTGGCATGAGCTAAACTCGCCTTATCCTATTCTAAATTGACTAAATCTTTGATCTGTTATGGGGTGTATCCATATTGGATGGTCCAACATCGTTCTTTCCAGACTTGTAATTTTTTTCCATTGATCTAGTTTCTACTATAATACAAAAAAGAGTCCCATTGGGTGTGCCAAAAAGAATGTTCATGTATAAAATTTAATGAAGAGATTCATGTATGTTCAGTGCCCTACTAGACCAATGTGAGTCTTAGATTTGAAATAAACTAAGACTGAGGATTTACCAAATAAGGTTAGGTTGAATTTGGGTGATAACAAGCAAGGTTTGTGGTAAACCTGGGCTATGATCTAGTTTCTACTATCTTACAAAATGTGTCCCACTAGATGTGCCAAAAAGAATGTTCACGTATAAAATTTAATGAAGAGATTCGTGTATGTGTAATGCCCTGCTAGACTAATGTGAGTCTTAGATTTGAAATAAACTAAGACTGAAGGTTTACCAAATAAGGCTAGGTCAAATTTGAGTGACAGCAAGCGAGGTTTATGGTAAACCTGGGCTATGATAGCAAGTGAACTGCAGAGCTCGGGTTCATCTTAGAAAAGGACAAGCAAAGCTTGAACTGTAAGGTTATGAATTTCAACAAGTACAGACGTGAGTTCTGGGCTAAATGAAAATAACGATAGAAAACTAAATAAAAAGATGAAAGGCTTTTGTGTACTATGTGTTTAATAAATTGTTGGTGGTGAATATAATGAGAAAACAAGCCTTTATATAGGTTGTAAAACCTTACACAAAACCTAATTCTAAAAGGAAAAGAATCTTAATAAAACAAAATTTCCTATAATGTCAAATTACTAAATAAGATACAATATTAATTAGGCCTAAGTTCTAAAATAAATAAGCTCATTATACAATTTTAGACCGATATCAACAGTGACTTAATGGTAAAGAACTTGCAAAGTTACAATACATTATTCCTTCACTGAAATAGAGATTGTGAGTTTAATCTCTTTTTCCCATATCAAAAACAAAATGTTTCAATGGACAGTTTTTGTATTATATAAGTAAATCACCACAATGATCAGCTTTGGTATTATATAACTAATATTTAGAAATGGGGTGGAATTATCATCCTTTATTTTTAAGTGTTTTTAAGATTGTAAAGGCAGTTTTAAGGCTTATGTCCTCTATCCTAATAACGCCCGCTTTATAAAGTTCATCTTTCTATTTAAAGGGCTTCGACTATTTTGCATCTTTGCCTATACCTAAATAAATGGGCATTTATACGGTCTAGTTGGTTCGAAATTGGGCCTTGAGAAAGCCACTAAAAACAATTTGGTCTACTTTGGAGAAGCATTGATGATTTGTTGGATAATGCAAAGCAAAGCTCAATGTCGATGGCAAAACAAGGCAAGGAAAGTGCTAATCAAGCAATCACCAAAAGTAACTAATAAATATAACCTCTTGATTGTTTTGAAACATTTCAATTGTATGATGTCACTTGAATATTTTGTGGGATATGCTTTGAAAATCACTTTTCAAATCTTGTTCTTGTGGTGAACTCAATAAAATTGACCTTGCTTTACAAATTTTCTTTTGTGGTGTCAATACACAGAACTGGTTCTTGAGTTTTCATTATTCGGCATTATTCAATTATGGCATTAGCATGATGTCCATGCCAAACTTCACTCCATTTTCAAAACAAAGTAAACGGGCTCTTTGCTTTTCCATTTTCTTGTCACATTTTCAACGTGTACATATAGAGTAACATACATACTCTAAGCTTTTTACAATGACTTATCTGACCACTAACTTTTGTTCTGATTTTAGAAAACGTCTTGGATAAAATCCTCTCAAATAATCAAACATCTTAAAGAAAATTTTCATAATATGTCTGCCACAAAGTTGATATTCAAAGGTTTCCTTGGCATACAGAGAAAAGTTAGAACAACACATAAAATGTAGTGCAATATTTTTTAACAGATAAGAAATCTTAGGTGAGAATGAACTTACCACGTTATTTGCGTGCTCATCCTAAAAAAACTATAGATCTATGCCTAAATGCCAATGTATATTGTATTTATAATAGCCCATAAATATAATTCGCAGTTTTCACAACAAAGATTTATGTGTTAAAAGCTTATTAGATTACTATATGAATAATATAGTAATTTTAATGCATTCTAGATTTCTTTCAACAGACCATGTTATTATAAGAATGGTCACCGTTAGAAAATTAGCTAAGTTTTTTAATTTGATACTAGTTAAGTATTAACCTTAGCTATATTATTGACACTATTTGTTGAAGTTTTTACGTGTCTTAATACTTTTATAGATAGTATTTAGTATTCTAAAACTAACTAAGTACTTTACGCAAGACTTCACCTATAAGTAATCAAGTATATAAAAGATCACATTTAATAAAGATAAATGATATAATCACCACAAGATACAAGATATATCTACTTTGGCCACAAACAGCTACATATACGGTAGATTAAAGGTCTACTTTCTTTTATTAATAGTTCACAAAAAACTCTAGGTCACAAAAACCTAACACAATAGATTAATCAAGGAATACAATAAATAGCTAGAGCTATCTCTCAAATTATCTATCATCACTGTCTTGTGCATTCAACACTCAAGTGATCTTATGGTTGTACTATCTCTTATACTTAGCACTTTAATACCTATCTCACTCTCTATTCTCTCTTATGTTTACATCTTTAATACTTAATTACTTCTAAAGGGTTACAATGGTTTATATAGTATTTAAAATGTCTCTAGAAACCCTAAACCTAGTTAAAATAAAAGTCTACATGTTTAAAAAATCTAAAACTAACTTAAACTCAAAATTGGACCTAAAAAATGCAATTTTCCAAGTAACCGACTCCGCAGCGCTCCAAAGCCAGCACCACGGTGCTGGGCTTACTGACTACAGTGTTGCGACACCCATACTTGAGTATGTCCCCACTTATGCTTTCATGTCATTCCTTACATTCAGTTCTCCGTTTTTGTCCTTTTCTCATACATTCAACACATTCTTACCCTTGTGTTAACTCTTCATTGGTTTCCAACTCAAAATCATACTTAAACACGATTTTGAATCACCAATTTCAACAAACTCCTCATTGATTCAAGATCTTTCCAAGAAGCTTTTCAGGATATATCTCTTCCTCAACTAAGGCTCAATTACTTTAGCATAGATTCAGTTAAGTCTTATGCCCAGGTTTAACTCTTCTAAAGCTCATAACTTTGATCTTCAAAGATACGAATGCATCTCTTTTTAGGCAGCCTTTGTATTGTGGTTTTCACTGTTACTTAGACACTATCATAATATCTCCGTAATTAGATCTTATCCCTGTCAATAGCCTTCTTACCATATATTCTCTTTCGACCCCTGCCACTATGATGAGATAATCTTCAATGTTGTCCTTGGTCTACATCCTCTTAACAACTCAAGTTGAATCATACACAGCTTTCTCATCAAACACATAGCTGCAATTATGCTTCTTACCCATAGATTCTTTAAACACTTTAGTATTTATTCTTTTATCTTGAATGAATATTCCGCTTAATCTAGCACTCATAGGGATACTCAGTTTTTTATGAGATCAGGAACAAATCTCATACCTAGTAACTCCCTTGCTTTTCCACCATGTTGTCTTAGTCTTATACTACCAATTTCTATTACTACAGAAGCTATATCTCTACCCATTAATACTTTACTACCATTAATGGATCTATAATTAGCAAAATAAATACCTTCTAAGACTATGAAAATTCTACCCTAGATCAAGTATTCACTTATTAGGCATATGTTCCTACAGAAGCCATCAAGGATTTCTGTAATTTCCTGGTCATCTTCATAAACTATTATATCTTCACCTTCTTTTTCTTTCATCTTAATCTTTTTTCATTGGACAATCCCTCATCAAGTGCCCTTCTTTTTTGTGACTAAATCACTTCGTGGATTTTCCCTTCAATCTTGATTGGTTTTCTTCTTCCATCTCTATTCTCAATCTTTTTTCTTGCAGTCTATACCATGACATTACTACACTTTGATCTTTTTATCAATTCTTTTATGTTCAATCTGAATGACTCTTGAAACTGACTTAGATCTCGATGATGCGGGCATCTTCATCACTGGTTATATCTTAAGTCTCTTCAAGGTTTCTCTCTAATTCTAAACTCAATAGTATTGCCATCACATTTACCTTTTTTAGATAATCATCCTACCCATTGAAATTATTTATACTTATGAGTTACCATGGTTGAAACAACCTATGCTTTGCTTCATAACTCTACAACCTATGCTTTACAGTTTGGCTCTACTGCCTATGCTATGCAATCTGGCTCTACAACCTATACTTTACAATCTAGTATGAATCTCAACATGGCTCTAATATCACTTATTAAGAAATCAGTTAGGCTTTTCAATTTGATACCACTTAGGTATCAACTTTAGCCATAACATTGACACCACTTGTTAAGGCTTTTATATGCCTTAATACCTTAATGGATGATATTTAGCACCTTAAAATCACCTAGACGCTTTACATAATACTTCATCTATAAGTAAGTAAGAATATAAAAGATCATACATAATAATGGTCAAGAAACAATCACTACAAGACACAAGATACATGTAGTTTGACGACAAACACCTACGTCCATAGATGATCAAAGACCAAGCTTCTTTTATTAATAGTTCGCAAAGAACTCTATGTTGCAAAAACCTAATATAATATATTAATTAAAAAATATACAAAATAGCCATAGCTCTCTCTCAAATGATCTATCATCATTTTCGTACGAACTCGGCACTCAGGTAATCTTATAGTAGCATCTCTCGCACACTCAACACTCTAGTGACTATTTAGCTATTTATTCTCTCTAATGTTTACATTTTTTATATTTAATTAATTTAAGGGTTACAATAACTTATATAGTGTTTAACACGTTCCTAAAAATTCTAAACCTAGTTGAAATAAGAGTCCACATATTTAAGAAGTCTAAAACTAACTTAAAGTCGCAATTGAACCTAAAATAGGTGATTTAACAAATAAGCGGTGCCACGATGCTCCAAAGCCAGCGCTGCGGTGCTAGGCTTACCGACTTCAACACCGTAGCGCCTACACCTGAGCATGTTTCCACTTATACTTTTGCGTCCTTTATCACTTTTGGTTCTCCGTTTTATTATTTTCTCATACGTCCAATGCATACTCGTCTTTATTTTGATTCTTCATTGATTTTTAACGTAAAATCATATTCAAACACGATCTTAAATCACCAATTCCAATAATCACAGTATGTTATTAGTAATTGAACTGTTAAAATTCTAACAAATAAAAATGTTACTAAATTAATTGGTATTTTTTTAATTTATATATAAAAATTAAACTTGTTCTAACTCCAGAGTGAATAGACTAAAATCCCAACTAAGAGCAAAGATTTTTATTTGTTGGAATCAATTGACAATTACAATGAACACTCTCTTTTTTCGTTTATTATTCTTTTCTTTTAAAATATTAATTCATTTTTTTTTAAAATAGTAGATGTTGTTTGAATTTTTATTTTTTTTGAATAGATATCGTGTCTTTTGAATTTCATACAAATGATCTTTTATAATTCACCTATAACATATATCGAAAAGAAGAAAAAAAACTCGTTATCGCTAAATAATGATCAATAAAAGGTTCAATCGATTCTCATCCATTTTCTCACATTCCATTTCATTCAAACACATCAAACGACCATAACTTCAACATCGATCTTTAATAAATTTGCAACTTTACCAAGGAAAAAAAACAAAAAGAAGATTGTCTTGGGATGTGACAAAACCAATATCCTGGGATTCCTACTATTGTTGTTGATCCAAATCAAAAGTGAGAAGTTAATAAATATGGTGGGGGGGGTGTGGCCCCTAGCCACATGGTATATATTCATATCCCATTTTTCCACTAATGGGTAATGGCCCCTTATAATCATGTCTTCCAATTCGAAGGTCAAAACTCATGAAAATTTTGCCCCATTAACCACGCTCATATTTTCTTTCTTTCTTTCTTTTTTCTATTAACAGTAATTACGTCAATTATATTATAATATTTATTAATATTATAATTAAATTATATAATTAATATTTTTTAAAGTGACATGTACGTCTTTGAAACTTATTCTATCCGAATTATAGTATTGAAATCTCTAGAACAACAAATATAATTTTAAATACATTTTATTAATATTAAAAAAAATCTTATAATATATAAATAATAAATTAATCACTTTAATATTTACTAAAACTCAAACCTCTAATCTTGTTAGAGATGTGCGCAATACTTATCCCATCAAATTAACAATAATACCTATGAAGTATTGGTAATTGTGAAAAATATATTAAAAATGAATAAAATTAGTAAATATATATAAATGGAAAGAAATGATGAAAATGAGATATTAATTTCAATTCCATGGTTGCGTGTTGGGACCTGCAGGTGTGTGCTATATTGTTCAAAGGGAAATGATAGTCGGCTTTCCAATGTGGGATTAACAAAATAGTTGGCCTTGGCCAAGTCATCCTTTGTTTCTTAGATAATATACGACAAATTGTACGAATAGGAGAATGATAAGTCGTGGTAAATGAACGACCGGACGTTCTTGTAGATGAATTGCATATGACATGTCGCTCAATTACGAAAATGGATCCAAACCAATAGATAGATGTTTAATTCATAAAATTAAAATTGACATGTTTTGCAGCACGGAAAAGAAAATTCAAATTCTTAATTATTTGCTTGCAGTAATGCAGTCACGTGGAAAATGTCACCTCTAAATTACATTTTTTTTTTATAAAAAAAAAAAAGAACGCAATGATGAGACAGCACAGGTAATATGAGTTACAAAGTCTCTTTCCAATTTTGAAAGCTTGAGCATGAGCCCATCCCTTGAGATTTTATATGAATTTAATACTGATTGATGATGAGCACGAGGCCCAGCCGAGTTGGCTGGATCCTCGGCTCACCCGCTCCGTCCAGGGGTCCTCCCCCAGAGTGTGTGTTTGTATCAAAAAAAAAAAAATTACTGATTGACGAGGCAATTCTATAAATGAACATGATATTTCACCTCATCTTTTATGCCTCCACTTATTCATTATTAAATTACAGAAAATTAACAGTATAATCTTTGTATTTTTATTAAATTATTTACTTGATTGTTGATGCAAATTTTTTATAAACATCTAAAAAATTCTTTGTTCTTTGTGAAAGTCTTTCACTCTTAAATAATTAAAAATA
Source organism: Ailanthus altissimus (assembly GCA_946807835.1). NCBI lineage: Eukaryota > Viridiplantae > Streptophyta > Magnoliopsida > Sapindales > Simaroubaceae > Ailanthus > Ailanthus altissimus. The sequence goes on from OX327709.1 coordinate 3,757,991, forward strand.
TTAAATATCATATTAAAAAAGATATAAAATAACAATAAAAAAAGCACACACCAATTTTTACATAGTTCGACAAAGTCACCTAAACGAATTTTTGATATACATTCAAAAAATTCTTTGCACTTTACAAAAATCGTTCACTCTCAAATAATTAAAAAAAAATAAAGATCACATAAGAAAAAGATAAAATAACAATAAAAAAAACACATATCAAAATTTTTGTGATTCAGCAAAACCATCTATGTTTACGATAAATAAAAAATTTTAACTTCTTTATTAATCTGTTCTTTTGTATTCAAAGAATTCCACAAGAGTTTACAAGAAATACTCAAATACCTAAGAGCCTCAAGTATCTAATTATATTTTTTGTGCACTCAAATCACTTAAGTGTGTCCTAAATTCTTTATTCTCCCACTCTTGTTACTTTTTCATGCTTCATCTCAATTATAATGAATTATAAGAATTTATATAGTGAATAAAATGTCCTTAGAAATTCTAAACCTAGTTATAATAAGAGTCCAAGTACTTAGAAACTCTAAAACCAGCCAAATCACATAACAAAATATGAATTTTTTCGAACTGGGGGCACCATGGCACCAGCGCGACAAAGCCCTAGCACTGCAGAGCTAGTTATTCTACTTCTGGTGCCACGGCACTGAACTTGTAGCATTGTAGCACCTAGACTTGGGCTTGCGTTCTTGTCTTCCTCGCATCCATCTTCCTATGCTGCACTTCTTTTGGCTATCCAATACGTCCTCAACCACATGTCCAACTCTTCATTAATTTTTTAACTTAAAATTAAATTACCCTTGATTTTGAATCATTAAAATTTTAACAATATCCCTCATTGATTCAAAATCTCTCAATAAGCTTTACCAGTATCCATCCACTCCAATGCTCTATCACCTAGCATTAATACTAATTAAGTCATTATCTAGACTTAATTGCTTTTGGGCTCGTGACCTTGGTCTTCAAAGGTACGAATGCACCTTCTCTTAGATAATCTTCTTATTATGATTTTCAATACCACTTTTGACACCATTACTACACCTAGCATCCTTCTTATACATTCCTTTTTTACCCCGATATCCACAGTGAGCAAAACTTCAATGTTGTCCATTGGTAAGCATCCCCTCAAAAACTCTATGTTGGGACCACACAGTATTGTTATCAAGCACATATAGCCTCTTATGCTTCTCACCTCTCATCACTATAGATTATTTCCTTATCTCCAGTATTCCTTTTTCCTATTATAAATAAATATATCTCTTAATATAATATTTCTAGGGATATTAAATTCCTCCTAACTCTAGGTACATGCCTAACCCTATGTAACTCTCTAATATCCCAATCATGCATCCTCACCTTAACACTATCAATCTTTATAATGCTATAAGTCATGTCATTCCCAATTAATATTTTCTTTCCCCTAATGAGTTTGTAATTGGTAAACAATGATTTTTCTGGACCCACATGCTAATTACTCCCAGAATCAAGTATCTATCTACTAGCATGCTTCTCACTAGAATCTACTAAGGTCTCAACAATTTCAAAGTCTTCATCACAGACTATTGCAGCCTCTCCTTCTTTCTTTGCCTTTCTTTCTGAGCAATCTCTCTTCAAATGCCTCTCCTTATTACATAAGTAGCATTTCTTAGATCTACTTTATTGATTTCTCTTCTCATCTCCTCATCTTGCAACTAATTCATTATACTCTTAAATTTTAATCTGTGAGAATATTGATTAAAAATTATCGAAATATGATTTAGAAAGTAAGCCAATTGCGCAGGAAATAGAAAGATTGAAGACGAATGCAAAAAAATACGAAAGACACAAGGAGCGATGCCCAAGTATAGGCGCCGCAATGCCCAGAACAGAACCTGAGCGCTGTGACACCAGGTGACCAGCAGCGCCGCGACGATTGGAACTAAGCACCGCAGCACCCAGGCGGGAAGAGTTTCCCAAATTTTTGTGACTTGTTTTGTCTCCTACTTGCTCCAAGACTCCCTGATACGACTCCCACACATTTAGAGTAAATTTAGGATGTCATAAAGCCTATATAAAGGCTATCTATTGGCTTATAAATACGTTTGAGTGATCTTAGTGAAAACCTAAGAAATCTTTGTGATTAAAACATACTTTGTGATTCTTAGTGAGAGAAAATCCCTAGGTTGCAAGAGAGAGTGTTTCTTTGTGAGCGTTTCTTTGTGAGTGTTTCTTTGTGAGTCTTTCTTGTAAAAGATATACTTTGTGAGTGCATTGTGATTCAATAATAAAAGTGATAGATCTTGATCCGCCGTGAACGTGGTAAGTTGTCGAACCACGTAAATTCTATGTGTTCTTTTTCTACCTTTTCTCTCTTTAGTTTCTTAATTACTTGTTATGCACTATATTGCTTAGGTTATATTGCTTATTTGTATGCTGCCGCTTCAACAAACTGGTATCAGAGCTTGGTTTTAAACAAACATGGCCACGCTTAAGTACTTCAATCTGTGAAAGATAAAAGTAAAGGCGTTGTTGGTGAGCCAACAGTTAGGCTCGGTATTAGAGGAGACTACGGCTCCATCTAGTGAAAAAGAAAAGATGCCAGAGTTATGTAAAGCTGAAGCAGAAAAAATGGACATTCAAGAAAGAGCTCACAGCATAAACATTTTATTATTGAATGATGAAGTATTGAGGGAAGTAGTAGGTGAGACGACATTGATAAGTCTTTGGAAGAAGCTTAACGCCTTTTATATGTGAAAATTGTTGGCCAATAGATTACATATAAAGAAGAAGTTGTATCAGTTGTCCATGTCAAATGGGACGCCGATGAAATATCATATAGACGTATTTAATAAGGTCATTCTTGATCTTGAGTCTATCAACATCAAGATAGAAGATGAAGATAGAGCAATTATCCTGCTGAGTTTACTCCCCAAGAGTTATGAGAGCTTTGTTGATACCCTACTCTAAGGCAGAGAGAGTTTAGAGAGTTCAATGATGAGCGATGCGAAATCATTATTAAACTCAAAGTTATTAGGGAAACAGATCGAAGGCAATGCCAAAAGTCTATTTATAAGAGGAAGGCTCTCATATAGAGATGAAAGAAAAAAAGGGCTTAAAATCAAAGTCCAAGACTCCTAGGAAGTGCTATTGCTGCAAGAAATAATGACACTTCTTAAAGAACTGTCCAAAAAATAAAGCACAATACAAGAAAAAAGTTAATGTTGCACTTGCCTATGATGATAGCTATAACAGCGAAGAGACACTCGTCGCTATTGATGGTAAGAATGTTGAACAATGAATTCTTGATTCTAATTGTACATTTCACATGTACCCCCACAAGTCTTAGTTTATGAATTTTCAGCTCATCAGTAGTGGTAAGTTGTTAATGGGTAATGATATTGCATTCAGATGATGAAAATTGGTAGTATTAAACTTAAGCTACATGATAGGCGAGTAAGAGAGTTGACAGATGTTAGGTATATTCCTAACCTAAAAATAAACTTAATCTCACTAGCGACTTTAGACCAAAATGGGTGTTCCATCAGGATCAACAGAGGGGTTTTGAGAATGTTGAAGGGTTCTATGATGGTAATGAGATGAGAGAAGCATAAAGATGTTTATGTGCTTAAAGGTGAAGTTGTAAGTGGTTCTGCATTATTCTCTGTAAATGATGAGAATATGCAAACCAAGTTGTGGTATCTTAGACTAGCACATCTAGGCGAGAAAAACCTGAATGAGTTATTTAGTCAAAGGCATTTGGTGAAAATAAGTTTCAACCATTAGAGTTTTGTAAGCATTGTGTGCTTAGGAAAGCACATAGGGTAAGGTTTAGTACCGGCGAGCACAAGATTAAGGAGACTCTTGACTACATACACTCGGACCTTTGGGGACCAGCTCAGATAGTTACTCGTGGTAGTGCCAGTTAGTTTCTAAGTTTGATTGATAACTATTCAAGAAAGCTATAGGTTTATGTGTTGAAGAGTAAGGATCAAGCGTTCGATGTGCTCAAGACTTGAAAGGCTCTTGTTAAAAATCAGACTGATAAAATGGTGAAGAGGTTGAGAACTGATAATGGCCTCGAGTTTTCTAATAGAGAGTTTGATGGGTTTTGTGCCAAGCATAGGATTACAAGACATAGAACGGTAAGATCAACACTACAGTAGAATGACGTAGTTGAGAGGATGAATAGGACCCTACTTGAAAGGGTTAGATGCATGCTTACCAATGCAAAGATGTCCAAGGTATTTTAGGGAGAAACTGTAGTGACTGCAACTTACTTGATTAATAGAAGTCTCTCATCAGCAATTGACTTCAAGATGCTAAAAAAGAAATAGTCTGGCAATCCTCCTAAGTATGACCACCTTAAAATATTTGGTTGCCTTGTACATGTTAAAGAGGGAAAGTTGGAACATAGAGCCATCAAAGAGGTATACATAAGATATCCCGAAAGAGTGAAAGGATACAAAGTATAGTGTAAAAACTTGACACCACCAAGGAATATCATAAGCTGTGATATAACGTTAGATGAGACGACCATATTGAAGCCTCCTAAGAAGATGAGAAAGAAGAACCTATGTCTAAGGAAGATTCAGCACCCAAGTTTATAGAAGTTGAAGTAGAGTCTGAAAGTAGATCTGATATACCCCCAGATCAGTACTTAAACAAGGTGATCCTTGAAGAAGAATTAAGAACAACGGCGAGTTATTCCAAGTTCACCCAAGAAAAGACTATGACTCCCGAGATGGAACTTGAAGAGTACTAATAGGGGTGTAAAAGTACTAGTATAATTTGTATCCAAATTTTATATTTTACTCTAAATCATATATATTTGGCTATTTACTTGTGATTTTTAATTATAAATAAATGCACAATGGAAAATGTGATGCATGGGAACAAACGGGAGGCGAATCGAACATTAAACAAAGAAGTTACACTCAAAATATGAAAGGGGCACCAGGGCTGAGCGCCGCAGCACCCAGCGACTGAGCGCCGCAGCGCTCACGGTGGCGAACAATGTCAGGGGGAACAGTATTTTGCTACAGTACCCATAAATAGTGTTTTGCTACAGAAACTCGTAAACAGTATTTTGAAGACAAAAACCTATAAATAGAAGGCCAAAAATCCTAAGTGGAAGGAGGAAAAAAGAAGAGAAAAAGAAAGAAAAGAGACAAAAACTTAGAAAGAATTCACAACACAAATCAAATATCAAAGTCAAAGATTGAAGAACCAAGATCAAGATTCAAGCTTCAAGTCAAGATTAAGGGAGAAGCACATCAAGGAGTCACTTTGATTAGTTTTTCTTCTCTTTCTTTATCATTATATTCTTATTCTTGTTGATCTTTATGAATTAGTTTGATACTTTTGGTTTTGTGATGTGTTAATTTGCTCATCTAGGGTTAGACTATGTGAACTTAGTATGGATTTAGATTGTGTTAATTTTTAGTTTATGAACTTGATATATTCAATTGATTCATTCTATCTTATATTTAATACTTTCATTATACTTGATCAATATTATGAATGATTGAGGAACCATGATGAACTCGATGGATGGATTCATGTGTTTAGCCTATGATAGTTTGATGCATGATCATAGGGTAATAACTATGACTTCCATCTAGGATAGACATATACTTAGGTGGCATGTATGGTATAATTTAGACTTGATCTTAATGAATTACATTCTGATTTGATTACCATAGACATATAGGTGATTATTAGAATGCGTAATATAGTCACTTGACCATTGACAGAGGCTTGTGATAAGATTAGTGTTTAAGCCAATCAATTAGTATTAAAGGATTAACTAAGTGATTAATGAATCCAATGAAATACTAGGAGACGAGTCAAAACCCTAGATTATTTTTATTTGTGAATTCTACTCTTTACTTTTGTTTAGTTAATTGAGAGAACTAGATTAGTTACATAAATTCCAGATTTTAATTTTCTGAATAAAAGTTAAATAGGTATAATTTTAGTACTTGATTTATAGAATTAGATTACATAGTCCCTGTGGGATCGATATCTGGACTTAAAATCCTATATTACTTGATACGATAGCGTGCACTTGCGCTTAGCTACTATAGCACACCAATCAAGTACCAGCTAGCTAGAGACAAGGTAAGGAGAACGATAAACCCATCAATCAGGTATGCACAAGCAGATTTAGTTGCTCATACTTTTAATTCTACTTACACTCTTGAGTATGATGAGCCTAATGTTAGGGATCTAATATACATGGGTGTATATGTCAGAGTATGTGGGACCCACCAACTCTTTGGTCCACCGGTTGGATGACACCTCAGAGCCACCGATTACCTGCGACCCTAAGGATTCGAACTCTCGCCCTCATCTCATGGAAGCCTTATAAGCCTTTAGAAGTTCGTCCTTGTACCCATCAGCATCCTGATTGGTACAAGGAAGAACCTCTAAAGGCCTATAAAGTCTCAATGGAGATAGAGGCGGGGGTTCAAATCTTTGGGGGCGCAGGTAACCTGAGCTGGTTGTGTGGGTGCACCGGTGGCTTTTGAGGTGTCATCCAGCCGGTGGACCAAAGAGTTGGTGGGCTCCACATAAGTTTGACAAAAAGATCGGCCTTTTTTCAGACTTATGTGGGGTCCACCGACTGGATGACACCTCAGAGCCACTGACGCACCCGCACATCCAGCTCAGGTTACCTGTGCCCCCAAGGATTTGAACCCGCCCCTATCTCTATGGAGGCCTTATGGGCCTTTAGAAGTTCGTCTTTGTACCCATCAGGTTGGCCAGCCTAATGGATACAAGGACGAACCTCTAAAGGCCCATAAGGCCCTTATGGAGATGAGGGCGGGGGTTTGAATCCTTGGGGGTGCAAGTAACCTGAAGAGATTATATGGGTGCGCCAGTGGCTCTGAGGTGTCATCCAACGGGTGAACCAAGGAGTTGGTAGGCCCCACATATGTCTTACAGTATACATGCGCAATTATATTTATTGCCTAAAATACGTATCATATACATGTTAAACGTGGCGGAAGCATTTATATATGCAATAAACACAATAAATAATATATTAATCACATTAATATATTTAAAGGGTTGAGAAGTCACCCCGAACGTATAACATTATACACGTATATCCTCGGAGACCAACTCGTGGGCAGTTCTAGTCACCAATTCGGTGGACTTGGTAAGTTAGAACAGCAGCTCTATAGCTAACACTGGGTTTAACTCTTAAACCCCCTAAAATAGTCAGTTGTGTAAATTCTTCCTTTTCTCTAAAAGGATAAGTAAATGAAAATTAAAGTAATTCATAATTGTTTCTTTTGGAACCAAAGAGAAAAATGAATTTCATTTTTCTTCTTTTTTTTTTTTTTTTTCTTCTTCTTCTTCTTCGTGGTGTCATTTTCTTTTCTTTCTTCATTTCTCCTTTTCCATTTCTCTTTCTCGGCCAAAATACACCCCACTTCAAAAACACACACAATTTCACACATATATATATATATATATATCACACAAATAAAATAATAATATTATATATTATAATATTAAATAAAACTACTTTTATGAAAAAATAATAAATAGATGTCAACTAAATGGTATTATTTTATATAATAAAATAATATATATAATATAATATTTTATTTGAGATATTTTAATTATTTAATAATTAAATAATAAATATGTGAAATGACCATTTGCCCCTCATAAAAAGTTACCAAGTCTACCCTTAGTGGGTCCCACCAAATTCGCACTTAGGTAAACTCAACTGAAGGTCCACAATGCGTTACGTATGATTATACAATTAGTAAATAATAATTATTGACTAATTGTTGTATTTAACACTTAAATACATACACGTACGCATTTCCGTGGTAGTGCTGAATATTGCTAGATTAAACAATTTAATCTGGCACGATGCCCCAGTGCACAACGAATACACTCCATATTATGGGACTCTCTAGGTCCACGCCCGATTCATCAAATGAAAATATTCTATGAGTTCATGAATATTGCCCCTCGCACACGTCACCGATATATAAATCAGCGCATTAAACCACACAAGTTGAGGTTACAACACATACGTATAGTCCTTCCATCGTGATATTCTGGATGTGATGGAGATATAGATTATCACCGTCAAATCTTCGTGTGCTCATCCATGTCTTATCCCCAGACTTGTATCTCATTGAACAATATATGCAAATTCATTTGTCATATTGTTCTACCCTGGCGGAAACATTTTTCCGTGATTAATACTTGTGGCAACAAGACTTTCTAAGATATAGTCTCGAAGCATCTGGATATCTAACTCCCTATGCGAGCTGACGGATCCTAAATCTATACACACCGAACTCCATAAGCATCAAACCATACCCAGCGATCACACCATGAAAGGTCTGTGACATGTGTGGAACCAAAGTATGGTAGATCACTTACAAGCCCATCGTGGCACTCGAGTTAAAGGACCATGTATACTACTCAACTCGAGAAGACTCTCCGTTGACGGCTTACATAGGATGTCTATCGGAGGCCTTCGTGAGTTTGTCGTATATCCAGTCCTAACTAAATACCCATATGTCAATATAAGCTCCAAGCTCACAATCGGTTAGGAACGACCATCTATACCCTATAGGTATGACATATGCTGATCTATATATAAAGGTATCCACCGACAGACTTGTACCGGCAGAAATAGATCAAGGATAATTATTTGATAATATACTTGTGCAACTGATATTTCTTGGCACCCGATTACAACTATTGTAACTATGCAGTTACTAGTATATTTCAAGGTCAATGTCCCATTACAGATAAGGTTCCAACTCTTGGATCTTCGCTGAGTATTATAACTAGGTAACACTTAACTATGCTAATATTTAGCATTTATATCTCTCAGCATAGTTAACTATGGGCCATATCTAAACTTCTTTAAATCTGATCTGAACTCCTTTAGATTATACAATGTCTGAAACATTACATTACATGGTACCATATAAATAGGTATTAGCGATCCAATGAGAATGTACACTTGTATAAATACACAAGTATATGTACACTTAGGGATGGCACGTAAGCACCAACTCTAACACTTAGAACATATCGTGAGGCTATGAAGAGTGAAAATAAGAAAAATTACAGTAGGCCATGAAAGAATAGATTAGTTCTCTTAAGAAGAACAATATTTGGAAGTTGGTGGAGATACCTCAAAAGAAACTAGTCGAGTGCAAATAGGTGTATAAGGTAAAAGAGGGATAGAATCTACGAGATTCAAGGCTAGGTTAGTTGCATAAGGTTTTACTCAGAGAGAGGAAGTTGACTTTTATGAGATATTCTCTCTAGTGGTCAAGCACACATCCATTATGATTTTAGTAGCCATGTGTACAAACCTTAATTTACATTTAGAGCAGATGGATGTAAAGACATCTTTTTTGCATAGAGAGCTTAAAGAAATGATATACATGACACAGCTACAAATGTTCGAAGAGCCCGAAAAAGAAGATCATGCTTGTTTGCTAAAGAAGTTATGTGGGTTAAAGCAATCACCTAGACAGTGATATAGGAGATTTGATGAATATATGATGGCTTGATGTTTTAGTAAGAGCAAGTATGACGGATGCATGTACTTCAAGAACATAAGTTATAGGATGATGTATTTACTTTTATACATCAATGATATGTTGATTGCATGTAAAAATATAGAAAAAATACATAAACTCAAGAAACAGTTGAGTGGCGAGTTTGAGATAAAGGATTTGGGAGCAGTGAAGAGAATATTGGGTATGAATATTATAAGGGAAATAAGAGATGTCATCTTTTTGTCTCAATAGCAATATATACCCAAAAATTTTGAGAACTTTGGTATGTCCAATGCAAAGGCTATCTCTACTCCTTTGACTATGCATTTCAAACTTTCAGCAGCACAGTCGTCGACATCCGAAGAGAAAAAACTACAAATAAGTAAAGTACCATATGCAAGCGCTATAAAAAATATCATGTATGCAATGGTTTGCACAAGACTAGACATAGCACAAGCTGTGAGCGTGGTGAGTAGATACATGATAAATTCGGGTAAAGATCAATAGCTTGCAGTGAAGTGAATTCTGAGATATCTCAAGAGGACATCAAATCACGGATTGATGTATAAAAGGGATGAGGACAGCAGTAAAATGGTAAGAGGATAAGTAGACTCAAATTATACAGGTGATCTAGATAAGAGAAGATTGTTAACGGGTTACGTATTCACAGTGTTTGGGTGTAGTGTATGTTGGAGACCAGTTCTATAATATGTGGTTGCACTATCTACCACCGATGCAAAATACATAGCTGTTAGTGAAGCTATCAAAGAGGTTGTGTGGTTGAAAGGTATATGCGGAGAAGTATTGGCTAGTGAAGATGTGAACACCAGTGTATACTGTGATAGCCAGACTGCCATACATCTAAGCAAGCATACATCTAAGCAAACATCAAGTGTTCCATAAGAGATCGAAATACATTAATGTGCAGCTCCATTATATTCAAGAGATTGTCCAAAGTGGTGAAGTTAGTCTAACGAAGATAATGTCTTCTATAAACCCTGCTGACATGTTTACTAAGCCACTGCCCTCGGTTAAGTTCATCCTAACAAGGACTTAACTGGAGTCACTACTTTGTGATGGCAACCAAAGATGCGAAGATAAGAGATCAAGTTACTTTTGTGAATGATTTTGAATTAAAGAGGGGATTTTATGAGAATATTAATTAAAAATCATCAGAATATGATTTGAAGAGCAAACCAAATGTGTAAGGTATGCGAGAATTTAAAACAACCGCGAAAGAATGCGAAAGACACAATGAGCGATACCTAGGTGTGGGCACTGTGGCGACCAAGTCTTAGGTGCCACGATAGAACCTGAGCATTGGGGCACTAGGTGACCAGCGTCAAGGCGACAGGAGTTGAGCATCACGACCCCTAGTACGAGAAGAGTTTTCTGAATTGTTGCGACTTGTTTCATCTCTCAATTGCTCCAGAACTCCCTAATACGACTCTCCCACATTTAGGGTAAACCTAAAAAGTGTTAAAGTCTATATAAAGGCTCTCTATTGGCTTGTAAATACATCTTAGTGATCTTAGTAAAAATCTTAGAAATCTTTGTGATTAAAACATACTTTGTGATTCTTAGTGAGAGAAAATTCCTAGGTTACAAAAGAGAGTGTTTCTTTGTAAATCTTTCTTGTAAAATGCATACTTTGTGAGTGCCTTGTGATTCAATAATAAAAGTGAGTGATCTTGATCTGCCGTTGACATAAGCAAGTTGCCAAATCACGTAAATTTTGTGTATTCTTCTTCTACCTTTTCTCTCTTTAGTTTCTTAATTACTTGTTCTGCACTATATTGCTTGGGTTATATTACTTGTTTGTGTGCGTTCGCTTCAGCACAATCTTTTCTTTTTTTCGTTAGAGCTCAATGAAGCTTTAACATCGTTTACTGTTAAAGTCTCCTTACCATACATAAATGTGTCCATGAAGAGCTAATAACTTGGACAAAGAGAACATAACAAAATAATGGCCTTGTCTTCATCCTCAATTTTAATATCTATCATTTCAAGATTAATGACAATCTTGTTAAAGGCATCAATGTGGTTACTTATGGAAGTTCCCTCAATCATAGCCAACTTATATAACCTCTTTTTTACATACAGATGATTCGACAATGACTTTGTCATATATAGTGCATCCAGCTTCTTCCAAAAATTCAATGTCGTCTTCTCTGCAGCCACCTCTATTAGAATTTCGTTACTTAAAGACAGTACTATAGGTTTTTTTTAAATGATTTCTTCATCTAAGCCACTAGGTTTTACCAACTTCTTTTTCTCTACTGGTTGTTACTTGAGTTTTCTCAAGAGCTGAGTCTAATCCCTGACTCACTAGTAAAGCCATTGCCTTCATCTTTTATATATTTAGGTCATTCTATCAATTAAACTTCTCTACTTCTTGTTTAAGAGTAGCTATGGTTAGACCAAATTTCGTTCTGATACTAGTTTGTTACAGATTTCTAGTATATGCCTAAGAAATCCTTCGTGCATTATGTAATTTATTTACTCTCAAATAACCAAAAAAGTAAAGATCACACAAGAATGGGATACAATAACAATATAAAAAAAGAGCACACCAAAATTTACGTGGTTCAGCCAAATCGCCCATGTCTACAGTAGATTAAGGATCTTAACTTCTTTATTAATTCGTTTTTATGTATCTAAAGAACCCCACAAGAGTTTATAAGGAATACCCAAATATTCAAGAGCCCCAATGATCTATACCACATTTTTTTGTGCACTCAAGTCACTCAAGTGTGCCTTAAGCTCTCTGTTTTCTCACTCTTGTTGCTTTGTGATGCTTCATTTCTATTACAATGAGTTACAAGAGTTTATATAGTGAATAAAACGTATCTAGAGATCTTAAACCTAATTGAAATAAAATTTCACGTGCTTAAAAAGTCAAAACTAACTCAATCATGTAATTCTAAACAAAATAGGAATTTTCTCGAACTGAGGGCGTCATGGCTCAAGTGCGGTGGTGCTGATTGCTCTGCTTCTGGTGCTGCAATACTGAACTCTTAGCATCGCAATGCCTATACTTGGGCTTGCGTTGTTGCCTTCCTCAAATTCTTTTTCTCATTCCGCACTTCTTTTGTCCATCTAATGCATTCTCGATCATGCATCCGACTCTCTCTTGGTCTTCCAACTCAAAATTAAATTACTCTTAATTTTGAATCACCAAAATTTCAACACTTGTTAATATTTTAAAATTTAATAATTAGATTTTTTTAGAGACACTTTTACTATTATTTTTATCTTTGAAATAATTTTTTTTTACTATTTTTCATTTCAAAAAATATGATTATTTTCGTTGTAAGGGACTCAATTGATAGTTTTTAAAATATTAGGGATATTATAAATAATTCAATAAAATTATAGGGACTAAAATGATAATTTTTCTTAAATTAAATATTTATAGCAGAATAATATATGGCTATATCTGTACTGCCCTAAATGAATTAAATTGCGGACCTACATTTATTACCTAAATTTGCATTATTAATTATTCAATAAAAAATTAACAAGAAGATTCTTGATGAATTTGCTTTATATTTTTTTAGTAGTTTATCTATTTATTTATTGAGTTGAAGATTTTCTAGTAGTTGATTCGGTCATTTAAATTTAAACATGAATCAATCACTAAACTAAAATATGTGAGATTAAAGCGATGCGATATTCTAATTAATAGATGTTGGAATATAGAAACACTAACCGCTGAATACAAATGTTGTTGTCTAAGTTGTCAAATACTTTTAAAAAATAAACAAAAACAAAGATAAAACTATCAAGAATAATACTAAGTGCATCAAAATAAGATCATATCTATAAAGAGGTAAGTCTTGATCATAACCCTTACATTGATGTATTCATTGAGCACCGGAGTGCACTTACGCTATGTTAAGTATCATACTCAAGGCGGTGCTTATTTCAACTAGCAGTTAAAGTTATTGGTCAATTCAACCTACATGGGTATCTATTAGAAGGAGTAGTGTAAGTGCCTATGAAACTAAAAATATTTGGCTTTATAAAAAAAAATACCTTCTAACCTTTTAAATGTGTTTTTAAATACACCAAAGTTGTGCTATCCTTACATGAAAATTAACAATATCTACATGGGAGTATGTGGATCTTAATTACATAAAATCCTCGTATTGGTGATTTTATAGGAGTACGAGTGCACCTATGCTATATTAGGTACCAACGCCTAATAACTATTTCAGATGCTAGTTGGAGCCATTGATCAGTCAGTTCTAACCTTATTTTAAAATTATTGGTTGGAGGCATAGTACATTTTAGGGGTGGGTAAAATATAATTAAATCGAAAATATCAATTTGAACTGGAGGGAATTAAGTGGTTTGGTTAGATATTAGAATATAAAAATTAATTGATCGATTTTTTTATTTCAGTCTCTGAATAAATTTGATTAGATTAAATTTTTTAATTTTGATCCCCAAAAATACCGAATTGAATCAAACCGAATGATGTAATTAAAATTTTACACAACTTTTTCATATAAATTATTTAGTAAATTTTAATTTTAATAGTTTTCTAACTTGTTTAGTTGGTAAATTTTAACTAATTTAATACTTAAAAGTCAATGATCACTTTATTTATTTGAATATATTTAAATTTTAATAATTTTTTAACTTATTTAGTACATAGGCTTTCAATTAATTTGATGCATAAAATTAACGGATACTTTATTTGTTCAAATGAACTTTAATTTTAATAAAAAAATTAACTTATTTATCTCATAAACTTTTATTAATTTTATATTTAAAATTGATATATACTTTTTTTTGTTATTTTTTGTATAAAATTTATTTCTTATATATATTATAATTTTAGTCTTTTATTAAATATTTAAGAAACCCAACATGACCAAATCAATTCAGTATAATTCAATTTTCATATATAATTCAGTATAATTTAATTTTAAAAATAAAATTTTTAATTTTTTTATAATTTAATTTTAAAAAATACCAAACGAATCATACCGCACCCACTTTTTAATACACGGTGCAATGGAACGATGTAAATGCACCAATCTGTGATGTTGCACCAGCCATGGCACTAAGGTGGAGTATCTAATTAGAAAATGTATTATCACTCTTTTACTATTGTATTGTAATGGTTGTAATTCAAACACAATTAAGAAAACGACAATTATTAATATGCTCTATAAGATGGTTTATTTTCTATCATTTTAATATGTAATAATCTTATATTATTTTATCGATAACTTTGTATTGTATTTGTAACGATGTTTAAATTATAAATAATATTAATAAAAGGTCAAGTTATATGACACAATATTATTTTAATATAATTTTCTAGCGAAAATACTAATCTTACATTAATTACAGTAATTTAATTATGAATTTATTTCACTTATTTGATGGAATCTCAACTATTATTAATTTAATTGATCTAAATTTTAGAAATTTGTGTAATAATTTGTGTCATAAATTTAACATCATGGAATCTGCTCAAAATATTGATATTTTTTTAAGTATTCTTAATTAATACTTAAAAAAATTATATTTAGAGTTTGCTCGTGTTAAAGTTTAAAAAAAATAATTTATTTATGTATTACAAAAAATATATATAATAAAAAAAATTGGAATGCATTCACGATCCGAATACAAAAGGTCGAGATAATGCTACTAAACTTCGTCCTCGTTATAGATCCACCCACCAATGGGATTTTTCGGATGCTGATGTGTCCTCCTCCTATTGGCCAACGGTAGAATATCCATCTCTTTTTTCTCCAAATAATATTTTAATTTTTATTATTTAAAGAGGAATTGTGACTCAATTTTGCCATGCAGTCAATGTCACACGTTTTGTTTTGTAGTTGCCCTTCAACTTTGTTACTTTCTAATCTCTATGCTCTGTTTCTTCTTGGATGCTTCTTGTTTTATATTTCGTTGTGTGGCTTTCAACGTTTTCGAATATTGAAAACACTTGTTTCCAAAAAAAACAATCTCGTGATTGTGAACATTACAACGGTGCATTTGTCATTTTATTACTTCATGAGTAATGTTGTATTTTTTTTTAAATGTTATCATAAATTTTTTATTTTAAATTGATATGTAAAATAATTATTAAATGATAAAATGATATAAATTTTAAAATTATTTTTATAATATTTTATTAATTAATAATTACTTAATACATCATTTAAAATAAAATATTTGAGATAATATTTAAAATGTATAACATTATTTATTCTCTATATATTACTACCGGAATATTTTGAAGCTTTTCTTATTTTCTTGATACAATTTTCATTTATCTAAACTCAATGATTTCTTCATAAATAATAATAAATAAATACTTGTAAATAATAAAAAATTAATAATAACAGTTAAAATTTGGTAATTCAAAATTAATAATAAATTTAATTTTCAATTGAAAATCAAGGAGTTAAGATGAGGTTAAAGACGTGTTAGATGAAAAAGTAAAGCTCGAAAGCAAAAGCCAAATGCAAAAAAGACGTGAAAGCACAAAAAAGAACTTAGTCATGTCAAAACGCCGCAACATTAGAAACTTAACGGCAACAATTTCATAAAGACAAACATTGCAGTGATGGCTTTGAAACGCTGTAGGTTGGCCGAAGTCACATTACTGCCCCAACAATGGACCTTGAACATCGCAGCGTTACTTATTTGAAAAAACTTTATTTTTGAGGCTGAATTACATCATAAAACCAATTTTGAATTCTTACATCATGTGAACTCTTATTTCAAATATGTTTAAAGTTTTTAAGGTCAGTATTAATACTATATAAATCATTGTAATCCATTTTAATTCATTAAGTATTAAATAATCAACAAAAGAGAGAATAAAAGAATTTATATTATATTTAAATGCTTTGAGTGTACAAAATAGTATAGTATAGATCATTGGAAGCTCATGTGTATTTAGGTATTACTTATATCTCTTGTGAGAGTCTTTTGTGTACAAATAATTGAATAAATAAAGTTAAAATTCTAAAATTTGCAGTAAACATAAGCGGTTATTACTAAACCATATATATTGATTGTGTATTTATTTTTAGTATGTAATTGTTTATATCTTTAATTATATGATCTTTATTATTTTTAATTATTTGTAAATAAAAAATTTATGCAAGAGATTAAGAATCTTTTTAAAGTGCACATTAAAATCTTGCAATACTAACGAAAACATTATTATTTTCATGGCTTGCATAAACAAATATATCTTGTATAGAATAAATTATTTTCAAGAAGTGCAAAGAAATAGTATGATAATTATAAAATAAAGGTTCTAGATATGTTTAGTAACGCTCTCAGAAACAACAAGAAACTAGAAATTGTGTGTTGTGCATGTTGTCAAAAATGTTTTTTTGTTAAACAAATTTTGCTCGGAACTTTTACATTACTCCCTAGATTAAAAACAAACAACATTTAGAAAAAAAATTCAACTATTTTAAAAACTAAAAGACCAAAAAAAATAAACCCCATTTAATTGTTTTCAAAATCAAAACCATACTCATTAATTCTTCCTAAATTTAAAAGTAAATTTTTAAAAAATATAATTTCACAAACAATGAGATGGACTTTAAGATTATATAAATCAAGTTAATATTATATATTTCTTCAACAAGCCATTATTAGGCATGTTGTGAGCCACTAATGGGCAAATGCAAAGCTTATTGCCAAGCACATACTCTTTTGAAAAAAATTCCAAAAGATTCAAAATAAAATTCAAATTTCACAACATGGGAGTAGTTGATATGCTTTTGATGAAAATAACATATAATATTACAACTTTATTAGAGTTTCATTTGTACTTTTTTTGAAAAATTTTAATTATTTTAAAGAAAAAGGGTGTTAAATTATTTTTGGGATTGGCTATTTTCTCCTTCTATGAAAAGCACACGAACAAAGAGAATAAGACGACGAGAAGAAAATGATTAAAACAAAAAATATATATTAATGTTATTATTTTTAATACAAGAGTCAGTCAACATAATTTGAATTCAATGGCCTATGAGTTGTAACACATTTACAGCTGTGCTTTGGTGTTTTTATATGGTGTATTAACACTGTCACCCCTTAAATTTATATAAATTAT
Source organism: Ailanthus altissimus (assembly GCA_946807835.1). Lineage (NCBI taxonomy): Eukaryota > Viridiplantae > Streptophyta > Magnoliopsida > Sapindales > Simaroubaceae > Ailanthus > Ailanthus altissimus. The sequence goes on from OX327709.1 coordinate 3,775,634, forward strand.
ATTTTAATGATAATTTTTATTTTATTTTATTTCTTTTACTTAATTTTAAAGGTAAAAAATATCTTCACTTTTTAAAGATATTTTAATTATTTATGTAATAAAAAATTTTAAAAACATTTTTATCCTTCAAAATAAATAAATAAAATACAATATAATTACGATTAAAATTATCATCAAAATATAATTTATGTAACTCTCAAATACAATGTTAATTTTTCGCCTTTATGTTAACAAGTACGACCTTTATTGGTATAAAACTAAATATTTATTTGTACTATAAAATAATTTCTTATTAATAAATTAATCTTATTTTTAAACGTATTACTTTTCCTTTTTTTTTTCTTTAAAAAACAAAGTAAAGCACCGGACAAGCAAGTCACAATTACAAAGTTTATACATCAAAAGTGTACAAAGTAATGTGACTTAAAAGTAATGGAATAGTGAATATAATAATAAATTAAATAAATAAATACAACTTATGAGAAAATTAGATGGAAGGAAAAATAAAATTAAATAAACAATCAATTTTTTTAATTTGATATATATTTTTTTATTATTTAAATAAGTGTATAAAATAAAATTTGATAAATTATTTAATATATAAGGATATACTAAAAATTATATTTTATATATTCATATGTAATGAGATAGGATGATGGGATGGGGCATCTAAAATTCATTGCCGCTCTATTAATAATTTAAAAAATAGTTTTTTTATGTCCTATTTTATTTATACAAAGATCATTTCATCTCTCGCTCCATTTAAGATGGATCTTTACAAGATTTTTATCTTCGTAGAGCACTTTATCATCCTAATATTTTTTTTAGAATTTTATCAATGAAATTAAGTTTTATAAAATATAAACTCTTATGTAAGGAAAATATAAAGGAGTATATATGAAAATCCAACATGATTGATTTCATGTTTAATATATCAAATTTGAAGTCTAACACAATTAAAAAAAAATTGAATTTAACTTTTTTCATAAATTATTCTATAATATTAGGAAATTTTTATATTAGTTAAATTTGATTTATTAATTTGATCTAACAATGTAAATTAATTTTGATATTATATTATAAATATAATCTTAGCATGATAAAATGACTCCTCTTTCGCATATAATAATGTTATTTAACCTCTTATATCAATATCCTTTTTTGTTTAACACCATAATTTTATAAATAAAAAATTTAAAAATGTTGAGTCGTTTTACAAAGAATAGATGCTTTCCACTACAGCGCGGTTGCCCACCGATCGGCGATCACTATCCGTCCAATATAGAGTTGATATTATTTGATACGTGGCATATATCTATTGGCCATATATCTGTAAAGAAGCTGTCGTTTGTGTATGGTAACTGTCATTGGTGCCTTTTTATGTGGAACAACTATGTCCTTCCGCGGATTTGTGGTCTCTTTTACTCTGTGTCCCTCTATCAATTTTTGTGGCTGTAATTAGAGAATTTTCTTTTTTTTTTTTCAAAATTTTATAATAATTAAAGAATACTAATAGAATTAAAAAAAAAGACAAAAAGAAGAAGAAAAGGACCTGCATTAACAAAGTTTACTTTAGAATCTCTACAGATGTAACTTGGATATATTTGGTTTAAGTTTTCTTGAACAACTTATTGTAGGGGATATGCATCCTCTAATTCTTCTAACTTATTAATTTTAATATCTTTATTTTAAAAAAATTATTTGTTAACTCTATATTTTAAAAATTTTGAAGGCAATAAATTTTTTTTTTTTTAAATAGGATAAAAATAAAAATAAATAAACAACAAGATAATAAATTTATAGTGATTCTACATAATTTTGACATATTTATTTTACTAAATTTGATACGCTCACTTATATGACTCTATTAAATAATATATTTACAACAATAGTATAAAGACCACCCATATGATTTCATTTTGTAATGTGTTTACAGTAATAGTACAAAGATTTGTCATCATTTTAGAGAAATTGAAGAAGAAGAATGATATGCCAGAGAGGAGATAGATTGTGGATCAATTGGATAGATTCCCTATATGAATTTACCCCTAGTTCCTTCTCATTAATGGATTTTTTATATATACAAAGAAGTGCAATTTTTTTTATAAATTTCTATCTCTTTATTTTTTAGATATTTGAATTTTTTAAAACTCTATAGATATATATAAGAGAAATATTATCCCCACTCGAATGAAGACATAACTTTTACTTGTTTAAATAATAATTAAGGTCAATAAGGGTTAAAAACAATGAATTATTTTATGATAAATAGATCCATTTTACAGGTTCATTATTACGAGTAATTTATACAAAGGATCAAATTAATAATGTATATAATACTTGAATTCTCGAAGTAAATGTTACAAAATTGATTATCATTATTAAGAGATTACGAGTGTAATAGGAGCATCCGTCAATAAAATGATCACCTTAAGATAATCATCTCATGACTATTGAGAATGAACCAAATTAGATGATGATATTAAGAGTAGAATTCTAATAAAATTGAGATATCATGGTATTTTTTTAATTAAGATTCTTTTATTAGAGTCCTTTTAAAATAAAGATAGTAATTATTTTATTTGTCTGATTTTTTTAAATAAAATTCTACAAAATAAGGTAGCTTTTTTTTTTTTACTAGTATATAATTTTTTTTAGATCTTATAATAAATTGCGCCTCTACCAAAATTCAGGAATATTGCTCTAAAGCTTTTATTTACTCTGCGTTTTTGTTCTTCTTAATAATATAAAAATAAATTATAACCTTTTTATTTATTGATTGGTTTATCATTAAATACTATCTACTAACAATTGTAAGCATTAGACTTGGAAGAAATATGTGTTGGAATTTAAAACAAAACACGATCATTTATTGGTTTAAAGTATAAGAGGTTATAATGTTTACTAGACTGCCATCTCTTGAGATCGAGTATTCATTTGATATTATTGTGTTTTTTTATAAATAAAATAAATAATATTTGTAATTTAATTTCTTAAAATTAAGTTGATTTTATCTCATAATTGTCTAACAACAATGTATGTTAAAAAAATAAAAAATTATAGTTTATCAAAACTCAAAAACTGTGTTTACTACTATTTATTTACTTTCACTTCATAATTAATTGCTTGATAATTTGGCCCTAAACTAGTATTATCTAGTCCTTAAGCGCCCAAAAAATTAAATAACAACCATAGAATTGTAGATTATTTTTGTATAGAAATTGCTATATTTAAGTAGGTAAGGTTGACATTTTTTCATGAATTATATTGGTGGGCACAATTTTATAGCCATATTTGAGTGTACAAATTTGTTGGTTTAAATAAAAAAGTGTCACAATAGTGTTTTCAAATTTTTTGGTCAAATTAGCTTTAACTTTAATTCCCATTTGTGGACTAATTTGTTTATAATATAGACTAGAGATTTGTCTTTTGCTACCTAATGGGACCCTAATAATTTTAATATCAACACTTAAACAAATATAAAAAAAATAAAGAAAAAGATATAACTAATATTATTTTTTATGCAACTTGTTTTTTTTTAAATAAAGGGAGGGGACCAAATAAAGGTAAACTTTACTGCTTTTTACATTGAATTGTTAACACAAGTGCTTCACGGAAATAAAAATTTACTACTAATATTTTACCATTCAATTATTAATATAAGTATTTATTTGACTTGTTTTATATATTACCTAATGTTATAAATCCTTGGACTTCAACTAATGTTTAGCTATAGATCTTACTAGCATAAAACGACATATATATGTATCTTATATATATATATATAATTCATTTAATAAATTACAAAATTTATTATATGATAAATTCGTAGACACATAATAATATTATATAACATATTAAAAATTATAAAAAATTATAATTTATTAAACAATAATATGTAATAATATTATTCATCATATTGTGAACTATATAACATATTAAATCAATTATATATATACATATATTTACTCACAAAAATATTGATTCACATTTAAAGAAAAAAGTGAAGATAAACATGAGAACATGAAGAAAAAAAATACAAAGAAAAAATATGTGATTAAATGAAATAATATTCATTGCTCATGAGACATTTCGCACAATAGAATATGTCAAATAAATAATTTATTTAATTTTCTCTAAATACATACGTGATAGTATCGATTTTAATTTTTTTTTACATTATTTAAAAAATAGGAACTGCGACACAATAGGACCAAGTCTTCATAGACCTTCAATTAAAAATAGTCGATAAAAAAGAAATTGGTTTAAAGTGTTCCAAAAAAAAAAAAAAAGTAGCAGCAAAAAATTGACCTCCAATCCCAATTCGCGAAGGGCCAATTTTACTGACACAATGTGAAAAACAATAACAGCATTGAGTTCTCAGCTTCTTACAGCGACTACTCGCACGCTAAAGAATTGTTAGAAAAGGTCATGTTAGAGTCGTTTTCTTTTTCTCTTCTTAATTGAAGTCTGACGTTAACTTGAATATTATTTTTATTATCTCCATTTAAGTCTTTTATGTCAAGGATTGCGAAACTCTATGCTAAAAAAAGACCTTATGAAAAAATAACACATATTTTAAAAAGAAGAAGAAAAAAAATTCATTTTAATATCCAGTATTTGTTGAGACTCAAATTTCAAATCTCATAACTGACGCTGTGCACACTTGATCACTCACCAAATCATCGTGTATCAGTAATATTATTTTCATACTAAACACAATGCAATGTTCAATCTCATAATTAAGATATTAATTATTTTTATACCAATTATTATGAACCAATACAAAGAACTCACGTTTAAAAATAGACTTGCAAAAAAAAGTGTCTATAAATCTAAGAAGTTATTAAGATTAAATATATATTTAGAATAATTAATTAATTAAAGTAATTTATTGAATTAAAATGTTTATTGAATTTTAGGCATCTAAAAGCTTCCAAAACAAATGTCTATAAAACAAAACAAATGGAAGAAAAAAATAAAAGAATTCTTGATGACTCAGTCTGATGTCTCAAATTATGTAGGTTTTATTTTATGATATTCAGGTTTAGCTCTAATTTAGTATGGATTTTTTTTTTTAAAAGAAAAAAAGGTAGAGTTCAAAAATTTGTAAGAGGAACATAACGTGGGTTGAAATTCAAAATTTTGCCGTTAAATTAATGATTTGGGAAATTTATAGTTTTGATTGGACAAAGGACAATGGGCCCTACCATTTTAGTTGTAACAAATTATGAAGCCCACATATTTAAGTTAAAGCGTGATAGATGATAATTATCATCGTCATGATCATAAGCCGGTTAGGATCACTTACAATTTGAAAGCCAACAATCAAATCACATGCCCCAAAGTTTTAAGTCTCTAAACAACTAAGCACTCGAAAGGCTTGTCTCAACAACTGTAAGTCACGTGCATTTTTTTTTAATTATTGAAATTAGAGGCTTAGGTCTTGTTAAAATAATTAATTTTTTTTAATTTGAATAGAATATATTAAAAATTATACGTATTATTTTTAATAATTCTAATATTATAATTTGAGTGAGTGTTGGGATATATTTAAAATTGAATGTGTTATATTTAATGATTTTATTGTTGTAATTCAAATGAGATGTGTTTTAAAAATTTATGTGTTATTTAAAAAAAATTTGATTGTATAATTTAATTATAATATTAATAATATAGTTTAAAGTGGTATAGCTGTGTAATATAATTAATTTAATTTATACAAAAATCTCTAAACAAATAATTTTTATTTTATAATCACAATTTTAAAAAGAACGTATAAATTTGTGTCTTTTTTTTAAATAACTAGTCTAATTTTATCTCTATTCGCTTTCTTTAAATGAAGGATCCTAAAGAAATCCTTTTAATAATATAATAAATTATTTTAAAAATTATCAACTTATTTGACAAATATTATTTTATTTTAGAATGTATTTTTTTAAGATATATTTTTAATATATTTAGTATTATTTAATTTAATTATAACTTAATAAGGCCTTCAAATTAATTCTTCAATCGCATGCAAAAAGAGAAAGAAATATCTAGAAAAATTAAAAAATAAAAGTGGAAATTTTGTGATTCCTAACCCAAACTTTTAAGCAAAAAAAAAAAAGTGGAACCAACAGTGGCACATGCGGTGCACGTGCAAGTCAAAACGCCAAAAGGGTCCATCTCCATCACCAACATATTGGTCATCATCAATATCGCTTCATGTTTAAGGTCCAAAATTAGTTGGCTCACATTAGACGTTGACTTTATAATAAATTACTGGCTCATATGCAATTTACTAACCACATTAAAATAATTGTGGATACAAATTAATTGATAATTTTTTTAAATATATATATATATATATAAATTTAGAGGTGAATGAAATTTATCATATTAAACATGATATTAAAATTGAATAGATAGTAAATTATGAGAAATTTACACGATGTTACTTACATTGCGTCATTCATAAGAACATCTAGTAATATCTCACTATTTAAATCAAATTGTCATAATATGTATAAAATAATATGACAAAGAAAATTTATATTAAGTGATATGATTTTTATTTGATGATCTCATAAACATTTCATGTTGTCTTAAATTCCACCAACGATCATGTGCTGATTTGCTGATGAAGTAGATGGATTTCAGAATAAGAAAATTAATCACTGCAAAAGAATTATTCTCTTATAATTTGTTGATTCGCTTTAAATATCAAAAAATAAATTTTAAATCTTCATTGATTCTATTGAATATAAAAAATTTAGAAGAGAACTTTTTTTACTAATTTTTTATTAACTCTAATGAATGATTTTACAAAAAAAAAAAACTTTTAATATAAACAATTAATGAAAGAATAAAGTTCTAGATAAAAAGAAATATTTTAATCTTATCTGAAAAATGAATTAAAATAAAACTGATATTATAATCTTGATAGAGTCTTAGTTAAATTGAAAAAAAGAACCATACTTTGTTTATTTGATAGAGTTGTAATTGAAATAGAATCCTACAAACAATGTCATTCTTAATTTTGACGTGCTGCATCATCTCTTAGGTTGAAAAGAATTAACTCTCAAAATTTTATCGTGCTTGGTAGTCGTCGACTCTCTGTAAAAAAATAATTAAATACTTAATATTAAAGGCATTTGTTGTATGAATATAAATTATTAATTTTCTTTAACACTTGGAGTGGGCATATCTTTCTTACGGAAAATTTATTATAATCACTAAAAGAGAAACGATCCTTCATAAGCACAATCCATATAAGGTCACTAATATCAAACTCCAAATGCGGTCTCTTTTTATCCGCGTGGACTTTGTATTTAGCGACAACTTTTTCCAAATTATCACCATCCTACTAGTGAATATCTTATAACCTTTGAGCAAAATTGTTAGCTTTCTATAAACTTTTTCCGTGTAGGAAAATGGGATAAAATGAAGGGGACCTGTGGAACTAATGAATATGTAACCTAGAAAGGGCTGAATCTTGTACTTATGTTCATCGCATGGTTGTAAGTAAATTTCCCTTGGCAGAGCTTTTGATCCCAAGCTTTTAAATGTGTATTAGTTAAACATTGTAAGAAATTTTTCAAAGAATAATTCATGACCTCTATTTATTCATTAGTTTGGGGATGATATGTCGTACCAAAACTTAACTGAGTGTTTATATATTCCATTCTTAATTGATGAGAAGTTTTTCATTGGCTAATTTAATTTGACTTTGCATAATTTTGGAGAATTAGAATTGTTTGTAAACTTGAGCGTTTACCCAATAACAAGTTTTGTGTATTTTCTTAATTTAAGTTAAAAATTCGAGTTTGGGTAGATATTAGAGTAGTGTATTTATTTATTCCTTTTTGTAGGAGCTTTATAATTTAGATTGGATATGCACAAGAATGTAAGTGATGATCTCGATGATCCATAATTGTATAATCTGATAAAATATCAGTGATATATTATAGTCTAAATAAGGTATAAGTAAAGATATAAGTGAGAATCTCGATGATCTCTAATTATATAATCTAATAAAATATTAGTAGCATAATTTAAGTAAGGTGTATGTAAGAATGTAAATAATGATTTCAATTATTTTCGGTTGTAGAGTTTTATAAAATATCAATAGTATAATCCAGGTAGAATATGCATAAGAATATAAGGGATGATTCCAATGATCTCAATTTCTATAATATGATAAAATATTAATAATATAATTTGGATAGGGTGTGCGTTAATGGTGTAAGTGATGATCCTCGTGATCATAATTGGATAATTTGATAAAAGATCAATAATAAGTGTTCCATTTAAAGTAATTGTTTGTTAACTTCGTTAGTTAACTAAAATTACTATCATTTGACAGAAATGATATAGAGGCCGTTGCCCAATTCATTTACATTTTGTTTAAATTTCACGAAATTGTTTGAGAAATTAAGTAGTAAAAAAGAAAATGGCAGATCTATAAAATGGGCTACCCTTTTTATTGCTTCTACAATCAAATATAAAGTTGATTATTTATGTCATCTATGTATTATATTTAATTAAATATTTGGAGAATAGTTTTATATGAATTTCACACTTTTTATTATGGTCGTTGGATGTCTCTTTTTATAAGATTGGCAATGATAGCACTAAAGATATTTAGCATTCATTCACATTTTCCATAGGTATCGATTAGGTTTGTGTTCACAATTTAAAAATAAAAAATTTGGATAAAATAAGAAAAGTTATTTTTTTTCTAAGTTTTTCTAAGAACCTCCCCTAATATTTCATAGAGTTTGTCAAAAAATTATTTTTATAAAAAATGCTTTCGCTGCTATTTTTTTTAACCTAACAAAAATTAAATCAAAAGTACATTATATTATCATAAATTTTTTATATCGCAATTATATGGATTTAAGATATGTAATAATAATCTTACCAACTTTTACCAAACTTTTATTATAAAATTAAAGTATGAAATAAATAACTTATAATATTATATATATATATTGAATATTACATCAATTTATATAATAACTGAAATAATATCAGATTACACACTAATAAATATCCGAATAAAAATAACTCCATAGATAAATATTATATTAATTTATATAATAACTGAGATAATATTATATTACATACTAATAAATATTGAATAAAATAACCTTATAAATAAAAAAATAATAATTGCACGAAGAATAAATACATCATTTTAATATTTGTTAAAACTCAAAATTCTAATTAAAGTCAAAGAGGTACATAGATCTTGCAACTAGAGTAAATGGTCAAAGTGCAAACTTATAATACTATATTATTAATCATATAATACAAACAAATGGCTAATATAAATTTTCACATGAATATAAATATAAATAGAAGCAAAATGACATGGAATACATTAAAGATAAATGTGAGTTGAACTTTTCCTATTTGTGACTCTTATATTTGATTTTTTTTTTTTGAAAGAAAGAGAAAAAAAAAAAAACATGAGTGGAGTTGGGTTGCCAATGGAAAATGGTGATGAATGAATGCAATGTATAATTGAGTTATTGGAGTTTTGTGTGTTGCCCATTTGCAAAGCCTAAAGAGAGGAAAATAGGCCATGAATGAGATTAGAAATGTAACTTTAAAAAGGTAAGAAAGCAACCTAATTCTTAAGATTCAAATCTCATCTGTTTACCAAAAATACAGAAATGGTACCAAATCTGATTTATTGTATAAGATTACATGACTTAAATTGTTACCTAACAAATATATGGCCATTCCCATTCGGTGGATGACCCAAATTTAGCCTAAGCATCTTCATACCCAACACAACAAATATTTGGTTCTTTTTTCTTTTCATGGCAATGAATTAATTATCGCACACCATTATCATGTCTACATCTATTCTGTCTTTGTTGTTTTTGCTTTTGCTTTTGCTTTTGTTTTGTTATTTACCTATTTATTTTGAGTTGGGTTAGTTTGACTTAATTTAAAATGTAATCCACGACTTTTCATCAGCTCACATATTTTAATATAATAATTTAAAAATTATTAAATTATTAATATACCCATTCTAAAATGCATATTTAAAATTATATAATACTATGTAACCTCAAAACGATATCATATTGAATTATATAATTTTAAATATATATTTTAAAATATACAGATGTTTCTTTTAAGACAAAATGTAAAAGTATATGCATTAAATTTTTTTAATAATTATATTTGTGTTAACGACACGATTACAAAGAATTGACGGAACATCTACTTTAATTCCTACAGAGTAATTAAAAAAAAATTAGTTAAAAGCAGTAAAAGAAAATGTCAAATATATAAAAAGGAAGTAATGACATTTGGATCCCTGATTGTTTGTATTTTATAAAAGAAAGATATACTTTTCCCGTTTGTGTCATATAGGTCCGGAGTCCTACTCATATAACCAAATTACAACTATCCGTATTGAATTTTGTCGAGACTCGAGAGGAACCTATACGATACAAGTAGATAAAATATGTATTTTCCTAAAATATATTTAATTTTAGGGACCTGAACGTTATTACACCATAAAGAGAAAATGAGAATCCCAAAAAAAAAACCAAAAGCAGGGGATTTTCCGAAACTAACTTGGAGAAAACGGATAGTATTGTGGATAAATTGAAAAAAACGGAAGTCAAAACACCTCGCTATCGTAATACGCCGTTACTTCCGGGATACCATCCCCAGTCCCCAGTCCCCCTTTCCTTTTGTTTTGTTTTTGTTTTTTCACCTTTAACCCTAACCCCAACATTAACCAATCCCTTTAGTTAACCCTCCTCTCTTTTCTTCTTCTAATTTTTAACCATAGTTAACTTTCCCCACTTCTTCTCTCTTCTTTTTGACTCTTAAAGTTTAACCCAACCCACAACAACACGGACACAAACACAAATACAACGTTCACAAACTCTGTCTCTTTCTCTCTTCAGATAAATTAACTCCACTGTCCCCTTCGCTCTCTACATTGAACGCTACATTCACCTTCTCTCTCTGAGATTTTTTTTTTCACCTCCATTTTCTCATTTTTACTGATTTTGATTTAGTGTTTTCTCTTTTACGTTTCTCAAGGATTTCGGGGATTCCAAGGTTTCGTTCTTATTTTGGTTTTTACACCTTTTTCGGAGTTTGGAGAATCGAGGAATTTAAGGTTGTGTGTGTTTGTGTGTGCGCGCGCGCTTTTTTTTTTTTGGGTTTAATTTTTATTTTTCTTGGTTTGAGAAATGGTGGTGAAGATGATTAGGTGGCGGCCGTGGCCGCCGCTGGTGACGAAGAAGTACGAGGTGAAATTGGTGGTACGGAGGATGGAGGGGTGGGATCTGGTGAGGGAGGGTGCAGGAGGGAAGGAGGAGGAAGAGGAGAAGGGGAGATTGGCGGTGGAGATTCGATGGAAGGGCCCGAAAGTGGCGTTGAGTACTCTGAGGAGGACGGCAGTCAAGAGGAATTTCACGAGGGAAGTGGAGGTTGTTGTTGGTCAACAGAAAAACGAAGACCTTGTTGTTGATGATGACGATGATCTTGGTGGTGGTAACAACAACAAGAAGCACAACGGTGTCGTTTTGTGGGACGAGGAGTTTCAGTCTCTTTGTACCTTTTCCGCTTACAAGGATAATGTGTTTCATCCCTGGGAGATCGCTTTCACTGTCTTCAATGTGAGTCTCATTTCTCTCTTTTTTTTTTTTATAAAAAAAATTTATTATTAATATTGAAGATCTATTGAGTGTCTGATTTCATTTTTATTGAAGGGATTTTATTTAATTGAATGCTTAGATTAATTGGTGGAATTTATTGTAATTTTCCTGCTTTGAAGTTCTTAAGCTTTCCTTCTCCTATATGCAGATTATCAATTTTCTATATACTTTTCTTTTTTCCATTGAGTTTATTGGATTTTTTTTGAATTTTTGGAGATAGTCTATAATGATCATGCAGATAGTATTTAATGAATAGGCCATGTGCTAGTTCTTGTCAATTAGTGCTATTTTGTTTTATTATTTTTGTTTGCTGTTGGACTATTGATTGAATTGATCTCTACGAACAAGGGATTGGATTTAGAATATTAGTATTTCTCAAATTGACCCGGTAAATGTTGCAGTATTGGATATTTTTGGGGAGGTTTTGTGTTCCTTGTGAGAGTTGAAAACTGCGAGTTTTGATGAGCCTTGGTATTGCAAATTTATAATTCTAAAGGGATATTGGTGTTATTCCCGAACCTTTTGGTACTTCTTTCTTTGACTACTCATATATATAATTATATTTTTGGGTTTGTTGTTAACCCTTCTAAGCTGTTCATTTTCATAACAGAGACCCAAATATGTGTGATTGGATTTGTTACTGCATGAATTTTATTTGTTGATTTTATGAATTTAGTGGCTAATAGTTTGAAGAGACTGAATAGGCATGTGTTAATCCAGGGCTTGAACCAGGGGCCAAAAAGCAAGGTGCCTGTTATTGGAAGTGCATCTCTCAACATTGCAGAGTTTGCTTCTGCAGCAGAACAGAAGGAGTTTGAGCTAAATGTTCCTCTCACACTAGCCGCTGGTGCTGCAGAGCCTCAACCTTCGCTCTTTGTATGTGCCTCCTCTTTTTTTTTTTTTTTCAAATACCAATCTCCAGGCTATCTTATATTTATAAGTTATCAGACATATTTAATTGCATAGACGTTATTGGATAATATAATACAAGGCTTCTCTGTTTTGTATTTTTTATCTGAAACTTTGCATTCATTAATATTGAGTATTTTTCAATTATGCAGATATCACTCAGCTTTTTGGAACTTAGAGCTGCTCAAGAAACCACGGAGCCAGTGCAGAGAGCAATAGTGCCAGTTGTATCACCTCCTCAGTCAGGAGAACCAACCACAACGGAAAAGGACGAGCTTTCTGCAATTAAAGCTGGTCTTAGGAAAGTAAAGATTTTTACATATGTCTCCACTAGGAGAGCCAAAAAGGCTTGCCGTGAGGAAGAGGGTAGTGATGGCAGGTGCTCTGCCAGGAGCGAGGATGGGGAATATAACTATCCTTTTGATTCTGACTCACTTGAAGATTTTGAGGAAGGAGAGTCGGAGGAAAGCAAGGAGGATTCCAGTGTTAGGAAGTCATTTAGCTATGGCACGCTGGCTTATGCAAATGGTGCTGGAGGGTCATTTTACTCCAGTATGAGGATAAATGGTGAAGATGAGGATTGGGTGTATTATAGCAATCGCAAGTCTGATGTGGGCTCCTCGCATGTTGAAGATTCAACAGCATCAGTTTCTGAGTCATCTCTGCTGCAAAGTTCGAAGCGCAGCATACTGTCCTGGAGAAAAAGGAAGTTAAGCTTCAGATCTCCTAAAGCCAAAGGAGAGCCATTGCTAAAGAAGGCCTATGGGGAAGAAGGTGGGGATGACATTGATTATGATCGCAGGCAGCTTAGCTCTGATGAATCTCTTTCTGTTGGGGTAAATCAATTCTTCTCTCTCTTTTTGAATTGTCTATGCTCATATTTCTGTAACACTTTTTTTTGGTTGTGTAGAAGGAAAATAAAATTGAAAATCTCATTGATTAGTTTGAACTAAGAATATTATGTTCTTCAAGTCTCTTTATTACTTGCCAGATGAAATCCTGTGAGATTCTTATTTCCTAAGCTTGCTGATTAGCAAAAGCCCAAATTCTATATTGTTATTTTTGTAGCTAAATTGGCCCTTTCCTTGAGAAATGTAGATTTTTTAACCTATATACTTGTGTACTTTCCCAACTTTAATATTACGAAGTTCAGATAAGAACATGTAGTTTAAGGATGATATACAAACCAAAATAAGTTCAAAGTATTAATAATGACAATTATTTTTGCAGCGACATAAGACGGACGAGGATTTATCTGCAAATCGATCGTCAGTTTCTGAATTTGGGGATGACAATTTTGCCATAGGAAGTTGGGAGCACAAAGAAGTAATCAGCCGTGATGGACAAATGAAGCTTCAAAGTCAGGTCTTCTTTGCTTCCATTGACCAGCGAAGTGAGCGAGCAGCAGGTGAGAGTGCTTGTACGGCTCTAGTTGCTGTAATTGCTGATTGGTTCCAGAACAACCGTGGTCTCATGCCCATTAAGTCCCAATTTGATAGTCTAATCAGAGAAGGCTCATTAGAATGGAGAAGCCTCTGTGAGAATGAGACCTACAGGGAGAGGTTTCCTGACAGACACCTTGATCTTGAAACAGTCCTCCAAGCCAAAATACGCCCTCTTGGTGTGGTACCTGGAAAGTCGTTTATTGGATTTTTTCATCCAGAGGGGATGGATGAAGGAAGATTTGATTTTTTGCACGGGGCCATGTCTTTTGATAACATTTGGGATGAGATAAGCAATGCCGGTTCAGAAAGTCTGAGCAATGATGAACCTCAGCTTTATATTGTTAGTTGGAATGACCACTTTTTTGTACTCAAGGTTGAACCAGAAGCTTACTACATAATTGACACATTAGGGGAGAGGCTTTATGAGGGATGCGATCAGGCTTACATTTTGAAATTTGACTGTGATACTGTGATTCACAAACTACCAAATGTTCCTCAATCAACAGACCAAAATCCATTTGGTGATCAGCAGATTGTAACAGCAACAGCAGAACCGAAAAACCAGCCTCTTCAATTGGTCAATGTGAAGGAGGAAGGTTCTCTTAATGGGGAACTTATAACTAAGCCGGAGGAACCAAAGAGTGAAGAGTTAGAAGTGGTGTGCAGGGGAAAAGAATCTTGCAAGGAGTACATCAAGAACTTCTTGGCTGCAATACCCATCAGGGAATTGCAGGCAGATATTAAGAAAGGTTTAATTGCATCAACACCTCTTCATCACCGGCTACAGATTGAATTCCACTATACCCAGTTGTTGCAACATCTGACAGAAGCACCTGCAGCGGAGGCAACAACAATAGCTGCACCACAAGAAGCTGTTGAAGTTCCAATAACAGTAGCTGCCGTGTAGAGACAGACTAGTGTAAATGTTAGGAAGTTGATTACTCTTAGCTAGGTTTTTCGTCTTTCATTTTCTTCTTTTCCTTGTGATGTGAACGAGGCTTAACAAAAAAGAACCTGTCTGAATTTTTTTTTCCCAAGGATGTAGCTTATGATGCTAATGGTGTTTACAAAGTGAAACAAGAAAGGTTTGTTTTTCTTATAGTTGAAATGTTAAAAAGGTTTGCTGTTCTCATATCTCGAGGGAGCTTTGTATTTTGCTTGCTTGGCCACTACCAAATTACCAATTTCATATTTTTGTTAAATTTTCAACATTATTTAGAATGTTTTATGTATGACTTGTTAAAGAGAGAAATTTATGTGAAGGTGTCTTCACTGAAGTGTTTTTGCAGCTATTTTTTTATTCCATTTTACCATAAGATAAATCTTGGCTATTCAAATATAGAGAATCTAACTTGGGAATCTGGTTTTGTGACAACTATTAATATTTTTTATTGAAACAAGATATTCCTTTCTCTAAATGCTGTACCTTCTAAACGTTGTGAAGAGAACTTTTTCACATCACATGCACAAAGATTCTTGAACATGTAAGTTTTCCTTCTGAGGAAAAATTTCATTCAATCATTCTAAAGTTTCTCGTTTGATTCCCCAACTTCTTATTTATTCCACCTGCAATTCCAAGTAACTCTTTTTTTAACAAATCAAAATAATTATACCAAGAATTGGGTTGAGGGTTTTGTATGGAATTTCAAACCCCAGCAAAGCACGTTCAGGATATCCCACACTCTGGTACTTGGTCAAAAAAATTATTATTATTATTTCCATTACAAGGCCCATGGTCCAACTTCAAAAATGTTTTATTGGTTGGCCTTCGTCTCTTTAGAACTCAAGCCTAAAAATTTCTCTGCTTTCAGTTTATTCTTGGATGGATAAAATTAGTTCGGTTTTTAAATTAAATTGGACCGATTAATTTTATAAAATATAATTGAGAATTGAATTGTATAATTCGATTCGATTTGTTTTATCGGTTCAGATTTTTTACAATTGATGAGTTTAAATTAAGTTAATTTTTAGTATTGATGGTTCGATTCGGTTTAATTTTGAGTTTTGGTTTTATATTTAAGCTGTCACATGTGTTTTTTTCCTTTTTTGAAAAAAAATTTCAATTTCAGTTTGATTCTCAATTTGAAAGTTCAAAACCAAAAATAGAACCAAATTTTTGATTTTTTAAAAGATAAAATCAAAAATCAAAAATCAAATCCATCAAAATAAAATTGAACCAAATTAGGCCGGTTCAATTTAATTCACTTAATCCGATTCGGTTGGCCAATTTTCTATCCACTCTTACTCAGGTATAGTTTAACTTCCAAAATATTTTTATTGCTCAACCTTTTTCTTTGTATAACCATGCCCAAAGATTTCTTTGCTTTAATTAGGTTCATCCTTAGCCAAAATATGAGTAGGGAATTTATAGGGACTAATAACAAGTCTATTTTTTAATGTCTGGGGTGCGGTTTGAGTGCTTTGACACAATGAGAGTCGAGTCTATTTGTAATAATAGAAAAAAGTTTCTCTTATATTTTTCACTACAAGTAACTTTATCGTAAATCAATTTACCACCACAATTTATTTAGCTTCATTTTATTAGTTAAAAGATGAGATAATCTATCGCTATTTCAATATTGAGAACATTTTTCTCACCATTTTTTTTTATATTTTTCTTCAATAAAATCCAATAAAACAATTCTTTCTTTATAACAATATCTAATCAAACAATTCTTTCTCTATAAAAATTCTCAAATACTTTTCACATTAAATTTCTAAAACATCAAACCTTCTCAACATAATAAAACAACACACATATTACCAAAATATTAAAAGTGGATGAAATTCGGGCAAAATTAAAATAAGCGAATTCAAGACATTCTAGTTGCTCGAACAACAGAAACATCAAGCCTTCTCAAGTTACTCATTTTAGGATGTAGTTTGCACTTCTTAAATATTAAATTTTAAAAAAAAATATTGAGATTATTTGTTGTGTTGGGCATTTTTATTTTATTTTATTTGAGATTAGATTGTATGAATAAAAAATATTGAAATTCTTTTTGGGACTTATTCCAACCAAGCTACCTTAACAAAGTTGGCATAAATTTTAATTAATTATTAAAATGCAGCCATTATGAAGGCATGTTTGGTGTCACAGACTATTTTTTAAATTTGCGCAGTTTTAAAATTTTTTTAAGTGTTAAATAACTTACAAGATCAATTACTATAAAAAAAGAGATAAAGAAGAAATACACCAAGTGTTTGAGAGAATGCTCTCGTATATTATTACTAGAGAGAGATAATAAAACTATAAAAATACAACTCTTGAGTGTTTGGAGGATGATTTGCTCAAATGAGAGCTCCATTTATTTATAACTAAAGTTATATACAATGGACGGTTAGGATTTATCTAATCTAACGGTTCATATTTAAAGAGGAGAATATATAAAGGAATATTCTAAAGATGCCGTCTATCACAAAAATATCCCAAAGAATATGTCATCTTTAGAATACTCTCTCACTTACCACACAAATGTGGCCTTATCCTAAGTCAATTGGGCCTTCTAGAAACTCAAGCTCATGTAACACACAATGGGCCAAATACCCTCTTGGTGGACTTGTCACGCACCAAATGTTCGAGTAATTGCTTGAGAATATTTAGGGCGTGACATTCTCCCCCACCAAATTCATGCGACGCCCTCATCGCGTCATCGCTGGAACTTGCGCACTCCGTTCTTCAAACTCTGGCTGTACGCTCTTATGTCCTGAGCGTGCTCTCCCATCGGACAACCTTTTCCACTCGATAAAGTACTCAAAGCTCGTCCTAGGTTCCTCCTCTTTGCCATGGCGTGTGAAAATCCTCAAAGGTTCCCGTTTGTGTGGCTTAAACTCCGTGCCTTCTGTACCTCAACGGTAATGCTTTTGACAACTTGCGGAATACACTTGATGTAGCCACTGTCGCTGTCTTGAAGGTATCCCCACCTTATGCGAGACATTGCCAACTCTCTTGGCAATAATCCTTGGCCGCTCGTCTCTATGATCAAGGACCTTGTGAAGTGGGCGTGCTAACTTGCGTTGTGGTGGAAGAATCATCTCCATCACCAAGCCCCCCACACCATGCTTGACACGCCGCTGCTTGTCTTCGACCCACTCTTTGTACTGTAAATGCACATCATGTGACGCCTTGGATTGTTGGATGATACCCACATCCGTCAAATCCTTGAGCTGCCCCTTCAACTCTTCCATCTCCGATGGAGGCATCGACACTATAGTTGGTAACGTAATCTCAAGCTCCAACTTGTCCTCAATTACTCATCTTAAAGGCGATTCTTTCGATAAGGCAGTAGGCTCGATCCCTTTGTGCCCCCTGAGCACTTCTGCAGCATCCTTCGGTATTTCATCCTCACCCCTTTTGCCTTATCATCCTTTCTCCATGTTGTGGTTGGATGTATTTCTCCTTTGTGCTTAGCATCTTCTCTTAGTTGCATCGTAGAAAGGACATTGACGTTTGGCTTGGATCGCCCACCCTTGGGCATGTCTACCATCGGTATCCTTCGAGGTTCTCCCTCCAAAATACACGTGTAATTATGTTAATGGAGTAGCACCACATTATATTACCGCAAGAACTCCATACCTAGCACCACATCAAAATCATCGAGAAGTGCTATCGAAAAATTTACCTCACCGTGCCATTTATCTATGTGGATTTTAGCTCCTCGAACCACCCCATCTAGCAGCTTAGAGTGCAGAATATATCCGACACCCTTATAATGGTAGAGATGCTCATAGATTACCGCAATGGAAAAATGGGTAAGTACAAATATTCTAAACCCAATCACAGCAATGGTGGGGAAGCCAAGGAGTTTCAACCTCTAGAGAGCAAGGAGGAGAAAGGAAACTCGCCTAAGTGGAATGAGCAGAAACGCAATTGCCATAGAGGTAATGGTCCAACGTCAAATTATTTTCTTTGCGACGAGAATTATTAGGTGAAGGACTATCCGAAGAAACAAGCTTTCAATGCAATGTATGAGGCACAAGAGAAGGGCGGACAGAGCCGTATGGGTTGTATGCAACTGTTCAATTCCCTTAAAGCTAAGTAGCGTGCAGATGCGCCAACGGGGATGACACTTATGTACATTGATGCCTATGTCAATTGCATAAAGACTCAAGTGTTGGTTGATACGGGCGCTATGCATAACTTCATCAAGCATGTGGAAGCGGAGTGCTTGGGCCTTTATGTGGAGAAAAGAGAAGAATACTTCAAATTCGTGAATACAAGCCCATGATTGTAACCCGTCTAGGAAATTGAATAACAATTCCTCCTCAAACACGTTACGGATTTGCAACATCAACAAAGAGTACTCCTCCACGTACTCCCTAATGGACTTCATTTGTTTCAATTCCTTCAACCGCTTGCGAGCATCGTGTGCCATATTCTCTAGATAGAATTAGTGCTTTAAGTCCCGTTGCTATTCTTCCCATGTGTTTATGGTGCAGGTACCTTTGCGAATCTCCTTGCTTTTCTTATGCCACCACAGAATTGCATGATCGAAAAGGTACAAAGTTGCTGTACTTACCTTATGTTTGTCCTGCACGCCCATAGCGTTGAAATACCTCTCTATTTACCAAAAGAAGTTGTGAAGCTCCTTAGCATCCCGTTTGTCACTAAACTCTTTCGATTTAGGGGCTTCAACCCTTGGTGCAGCCACTGCACTTTGAGTAGCTATGCCATTATCGACCACTCGCTTACACAGCACCACGTCCTCCTTGATATCTTCAAACCCTTTACGTAACTCTTCCACTTGGGTTTGAACTTTGTCCATGGTGTTGTAAACCTTTTCTTGAAAAGTCTTGATCCAGTCTTGTTGCTTGTCAGCATGCTCGTCAATGGAGCTTTCAATGAAGAAGCACAACTCGTTCCCTTGAGTATCGAGGCCTGCCTCGAGATTCTCGACTTGATCTTCCAACTCCTTAAGGTGATTCGTCGCCTTACTCACAACACCACCGAGCTTCATAACCATGTCCCCTAGTTCATAGTTCAGATCAACGAACTGTTCTGGTGGAACACTCCCATGTCTCTTAGCTTTGGGGTCTTTACCATTCTCTTCAGTAATCTTGGATGATCCAGTAACTTTCTTCACCATCTTCTTTGAACCCGCTTTAATACCACTTGTTACGGACTATTTCTCAAACCTGCACTGTCTTAAATGCTTTTCAAGTGCTAAGCAGCTTACAAGACCAATTACTACAAAGAAAGAGATGAAGAATAAGCACACCAAGTGTTTGAGAGAATGCTCTCGTATATTATTACTAAAAAGAGATTACAAATCTATAGAAATATAACTCTTGAGTGTTTAGAGGATGATTTGCTCAAATGAGAGCTCTATCTATTTATAACTAAAGTTATATACAATAGACGACTAGAATTCATTTAATCTAACGATCTATATCTAAAGAAGAAAATATACAAAGAAATATTTCAAAGATGTTACCTACCACAAGAATATCTTAAGAAATATGTCATATCTAAAATACTCTCCCACTTACCACACAAATATAGCCTTAACCCAAGTCAATTAGGCCTTTTAGAAACTCAAGCTCATGTAACACACAATTAGTTAAATACTCTCTTGGTGATCTTGTCGCGTGCTAAATATTCAAGTAATTACTTAAAAATATTTGAAGCGTGACATTAAGCATATAACATTTGGAAGCATTAAAAAAAAAATTGTAGCAACAAATGATTATTCAATTATGAGTTGTAACATTTAAAAATCCATTAACTATGTATTCATTTAAATCAATGTTTGTATGTGCATTTAATTATCAAGTAAAGCAAGCTGGCTTAACTTGGGAAACTCTTACTTTTGAGAGGCGAAAATGTCTGTCCGTTTACAAAAAATTTTTTAGTCATAACTATCCAAATTTTAAAACTAAAAGATCTTATTTTAGGAGAGTGGTAGATACTTTCCTTGTATGATGTTCTTTCTACTCATTTAAAATTATATATTTATTAATCTTTTATGATGGGTTGAAAAATACATGTGACTTAAATTAAATAGAAAAAATGTATAAACCCTAAAATTTTGTTTAAGAGATAATAAGACACTCTGTTATTAAAAGAAAAAATGATATTTAATTAAAGTGTTATAATGAAAGTGACAGTTTACTTACACTATTTTATAAATTATTCATTTTCATTAAATTATTTATAATTTTTTTAATTAAATTTGATGAAATTGCCTTTCAAAAATCTTTTTTGAATAAAAGTGAAAATTGTTAACCAATTAGTAATAAGAAAAAAAAAAAGTAATTCTATTAAATTTAACAAAATTTTTTTATTAAAATAGAGTCAAAATGAGTAATTTTAAAACAAAATAAATAAACTTTTTCTTTCACTATAATATGAGAGTTCAAATGTCCTTTATTCTTATTGAAATTATTCAAAAAAACCTCTCTCTCCATTGAAAAGTTTTGTTAGTTTAGATAATTTTTATTACACTTACTATAATACTCTTTAAAAAATAATTAACTTCAAATTAAAAAGAATCAATATATTATTGGCATGTGGTATAATGTGATTTACTTATTTTTTTACATATATTTGTAATACAATATAAATATAAAATAAATTTTTATTAAAATATATTTATTATATATATTTGTTGCATATTATATTTAAGTTTTAAAAATGACATACAACATAGTCTAATAGGTTAATTTTTATTTTTAAATAAAAAATACAACAAAACAAATTAAATTAAATTTAAAAATAAAAGTAATCGTGGCTGCCAAAAAAATCATTGTCTTTGCCGTCATAATTATTATCGCTACCGTTGACATTGGTGAGATTCAGACTTATCATTGATATCATCGGATTTAAACCTTTATGATCTATACAATAATAATATTGTTTTAATTAAATGAGTATTGGAGAAGAGCAAAAATTAAAAAAGAAAAGAAAAGAAGAAAATAGATGGCCATTATAGTGTCGCTATCAAATACGTGGTCAATTATGCTCCATCATCACCTTTCTTAGCCATCTCTAGTTAGGGTAACCTTATTCCAAGTAGTAACGCTCCGTAACGCGTTGCCATTTAACAACGTTGTTATGGTGGCACTACTTTTTTTTACTAGTTTTTGCTCTCTTTTTTATGTTCCTTTGTTTGAAATATTTTTATTATTATATAAATTACAAAATTTTAAATTTAATTGTGTTGAGAATAAGTTAGGATCTTATTGACGGCTAGCCTATGATGTCTTACTCTTTTTTTTTTTTTTTACCTTTTGTTTTTATTTTATTTAATTGTTCTATTATTTTAATTAAATAAAAATTAGACCTATAAAATTAAGCTACGTGTTCTTTTTAGGCTAAAATATTGTCATACAATATAACAAAACTTTTTAATAAAGTGGGTGTTTTTCACTAATCTTAAAAATATAAGAGTTTTATTGTCCTTCAAACCAAATTTTGGAGGTGTGATGTCTTTTTTTTCAAAAGAAAATAATGTGTTTAAAATTTAAAATTTCATACAAAGGAAATTAACATGACAATTTTTATAGTATTAATGTTAAAATTTTATGAATACTTACACTACCACACTTTTTAACTTTTGTTTATTGTAAATGATGTGATTTACATTAATTGAATAATAAAAAAAAGTAATAATTTATTTTTAAAATTATAAATATTTATTATTTAATTAATGCCTGCTACATCACTTGATGTGAGAAGAATTTATTTCAAATTTTATTAGATCACTAATGATGTGGCAGAACACATGAGATTTATTTCTTGATTTATGGATAAAACATATGCTTACTACATTGAATCATGCAGAACAACAACCTCTCACTACATTTTTTGTCACAGTGGCTTGCCAACTGTTCTACAAATTAAAGGCCTCTTATCTTCTTTTTTAACTTTTCAACAATTTTGGTCCCCAAGCCCTTGACTTTTTTAAAACACAGTTCTAGCTTCATTTATTTGCTCTCATGTTTAGGAATTGGATAAAAGTCATTTATTTACTAAATTACATTGGCCTAACTTTGTCTGTTTCATATTATAACATAATGTATGTTACATTATCCAAGGTAGTGGTACCCACATGTCAAAATTCATGTTGGAATTTTTTTTGCCCTGATATTATTATTGGAAATCGTACGAGATTCAAATTTAAAAATTAATAATAATAGATAGTAAAGTAAATAAAATTAAAAAATAATATGTCAAAGATTTATAATGATTCAATTCTAATAAATTATTTTATAAGTTGAATAATAAATTCAGTACTGCATTATATTTTAAAATAATATAATTATATGGATATTCGATCACATTCCCTTATTTTTTTTCTAAATAATTTTTTTTTTTTAAAATAGTTTCTCTTAATGCCTCTCTCTTTCTAATTAAGGAGAATAGAGAAGAAATGAGTTAATGAAGTAGTTTGAATTTGAATTTTATATATATTAATTAATTAATTAATTTTTTTAATATTTTTTTTATTATAGA
Source organism: Ailanthus altissimus (assembly GCA_946807835.1). NCBI lineage: Eukaryota > Viridiplantae > Streptophyta > Magnoliopsida > Sapindales > Simaroubaceae > Ailanthus > Ailanthus altissimus. Next base: position 3,799,123 of record OX327709.1, read on the forward strand.
TTAAACTTCAGCATAAAAAAAAAAAGAAATGATACTCATTTCCAGACGAAATGAAAAAAAAAACTTAATATTTGCTTAAAATACATCGAGACCAATAAATTTTACAATCCAATCCAAAACTCTTCCCCTAATTAAGTGGGCTAAATGAAAGAGATTGTTATAGATTAAAAATTAGATTCCTTATGAAAGATCAAAATAAAAGCAAAATGTTAATGAATTGTTGCACGATTTCACAATACAAAGAAAAAGAAAAAGAAAGAAAAGCTTAATTTCTGGACTCTTTTTAAAAGGTTGCTGGTGATAAATGTATTATAATAAGGTCAAACCACCTTTTTATCATTTAATCAACTTTTTGGTACCAACCAGTGACCTTTTCTGAAGAACAGCCATGTGCGTGCTCTTCCCTACTAATTATTCCGAGCTTATCTACAATCATTTAAGTTCTAATTCATCAACCTCCTTGTATATGGATACTACTTTAAATTTTTTTTTTTTTCTAACTCTCATCTATCTTGTTTTGTAAAATATACAAATTATATCAATTAAAATTGATAATTTAAAATTAAATTTGAGTATAATTTTAAGTTGAAGACCAATAACGAATCGATATTAAAAATGTGTTGAACGTACAAAAAATGAATAAAAATAGAAATTCAAAAATAAAGAGGAGGTCAAAATATATGAATAATGCATCTCTAGGTTTTGGTGCCGTTGCAATTTGTGGTTGAACAGAGACATTGCGCCGCGACACCAGCTTATGGTGCGTAGGCACCAACTTGCAGATATTTCCTATTTGAACTTGTCTTGATTAGTTTAAGTCAGTTTTACACTTCTTAAATCCGTGAACTCTTATTTCAATTAAAGATAAGATTTTTATAAACATTTTAGAGCTTATATAAACCATTACAAACCCATTAGATTAGTCATGCATCAACAAGATAGAGAATATAAAGTTCGTAAAGCGTTGAGTGCGTAAGAGAGTGTCATATAAGAAGTTCTTGAGTGTTGACTGTATAATATAGTATTGTATAGACCATTGGAGAGTTATGACTATTGAGTATTCCTTATAATCTCTTATGAGAGATCTTTGTGATTTGAAAGTTCTTTGTGATTTGAAAGTTCTTTGTGAATTGAGTAATAGAGAAGTTAAGATCTTATGATTCACAATGAACGTAGAAATTTATTATTGAACTACGTAAATTTTTTGTGCTTTTTATATTATTGTTGTCTTTATTTTACTTTGCGTGATATTTTTATTCTTATTTTACTTGTAAGTAAATTCTTTTACATGCACTAGAATTTTAAAGTGTTAAATTATCAATAAAGTAGTGTTTGGACATGTAAAAACTCCAATAATATCAAAGAAATGCATGCCTTCAAATTTGAATTTGGTGCTTGTGTGAGTATTTAGACTATTTTCTACTTGATTTCCATATCAATCAAAGCCAATAAGGGTTTATAATATTCTCGTGGTGTTTAAAATATAACAATTTTTTTATACACTTTACAATTGATATTACATCAATATTATACTAATGATATTACATCAATTAAACTAAGGGTAGGTAAAACAAATTGGGAACTGAAAAATCGAACCGGCCGGTTCGGTTCAGTTCAATTTTTTTTTTAAAAAAAATCGATTTGATTTTTTTGGAAAAAAAACCGACCGGTCCAGTTTGGTTCCGGTTTGATTTTTTCACCCAAAAAAACTAAAAAAAAAATGAAAAAATAAAAAAAAACCAAAAAAATCGGACCGAAAATTAAAAAAAATTCATAATTTAAAATTAAGAAAATAAAAAAAGGGAAAAACCGAACCGAAAAAAATCGATTTGGTTTTTCTCATTAAAAAAACTGATTTCGATTTTATTTTTTCAAAAAATCAAACCAAACCGGACCGTGCCCACCCCTAAATTAAACTATACTACTAATATTATATTAATCAAATTATATTATTAATATTACATCAGATTATATTATTGGGATCATTAGAAACAACACTTACAATTTTGAGCACACTTCACCTAAATTATAAAGTTCTCACAGATGAAAGTATAACTTTAAACATACCCTACCTAAACTATAAAGTCTCTACGAGACGGGAGGAATAATTTTATTAACCTAACATCTGCCATGGGTTAAACCCCTGACCTAGACCAAAAAGATGCATAGAACTTATCATTGAGATAAGTGCTCAAGTGCTTAAAATAATCACAATTAATTATATCAAAATTAATAAAGATCATTTCATCTACACATTTGAACTTATTTAGATTTTGTTAGGTATTTTTTACTCCGCCCCACCTCATATTAAGTTGGAAAATATCATTACGTCCTTGAATTTTTTTTATTAAAATTAATTGAATTAAGGATAAAATTACAAACATATTTAATAAAATTAAGGAAATAAGATATTTGGACCCGTAGTTTGTGAAAATAGACATACAAACCTTAATATTTTTTAAACTCCTATTTACACCACTGTCAAGTGACAGAATGTATTAACTTTAATAGAAAAATTGTTAAAACTAGTGAAATACCATTATCCTCCTTTTATGGTTGAAAAATATTGGAGATCAAATGTTCTAAAATGAGATTTGAACCTTTAACCTCAAATATAAAAATAAACACTTTAATCAATTAAATTATTTTAAGTTTTTATTTATATATGTGATTAAAAATTTATTAGAAATATTTTCCTTAACTAAGCTATTCAAAAAATGGGGCATTAATTGGCTATTAATCGACCGTCGATCATTGTTGACCACTCATTGATCGCAATCATTGAATATTCTTTGACCATCGTTGACCAACTATTAATTGGTGTTGACTGATGACTATTGATCAGCCATTAATTGATATTAATCGATCGTTGATAGTCATTAATCAATCATTGATCGACATTGATTAAAATTTTCATCTTTCAATTAAAAGGGAGTGAATTTTTATTTGTACTCTTTTAAGCGTTAAGTTTAACAAATTTTATAACCTAACAGGGTATAAATAAATTTTTTAAATATATTAGAGTCTGCACGTCTCTTTTTTTAAATTACAGTGGTTTATATATTCTTTTTTTAAAAATTAATTTAAAATATTTTAAAAAAACATAAATTTTATGTAAAAATATAACATTTCACTTTATTTTTCTTTTTCCCTCTCTCTCTTCAATTTTCTTTCACAAGGTGATGTTGTCTTTTTATATTGCCCGACATAACATGGGGTAAATTTATATTTTTTGTGGTCAATTATGGTCAATCGTCCCTTTAATCAGCAAAAATAACAGTGTGAGGGATAAAATCATATTTTATGTGGTCAACTATGATCAATCATCTCTTTAACCGAAGGAAAAAAAAAGGCGTGGGAGCGCGTTGTAAACTTTTCAAAAATTTGGAGACGGAATGATATTTTTCGATTTAATATAGTAGCAAAATGAAGATTACCGCTACTGCAATTTAATTCAAATACCAAATGTTGGGACATCATAACCAACATTTTAATGTCTAACTCAAAAACTAATCCTTTGAGTGAAGTAATTCCTCCTCCTAGTGGACACCTCAACAAATAGTAAATCATTATCAACAAATGCATGCATCATGCGATAAAGAATAATTTCAGTCATTACACAATGAAGTTCAAATTCATCCAGAAAAGTACTTCGATTTTTTCTTCTTGTTCTTTTTTTTTTTTAATCTTTCATCTTCCTTTATAAAATATGTATATCATTATCAAAGCAAGGCATAGATTGTGACAACTTTCCTACTAAATTCCCATGTCAAAAAAAGTAAGTCAAGATAATAATTTGAGAGAGATAGGGGAGTCATTAAAGTAAGATTCTATTAATCATATTACAGTTCAATGAAAAGAAAACAAACCCAACTTCTGGAATCCTACAACAGAAAATTTTGTAGCTTCCCATCTGAACAATTGAATGGGACAAACACAAATCCATAGTTCACTCTCACTTTACAAGCCAAAAATCTGAACATGCAAACCGACAAATTACAGAAAAAATATGTTATAACATTCAGAGACCATGAATTAACAAGCAGATTTTCCAGCAGACCACAAAGCTTCTTATTTGTTTATTCTTATTACAGTTAGCTCATCTAATGTACAAATTCATCAGGTTTGCATTTGAAGCAACAACTGAGTTCCGTCATTGCAGAATATTACAACATCAGCTCAAAGGCTACAAAGATAAATATATGAGTAGAGCTAGGAGTTGCAGCAGCAAATGGGGCACTTGACCAATCCATTTTCATTACACTCAGGACATCTAATGAACAATTCATCAATATTATCTCCATCCTTAAAAACCTTGCAGCTGCCATTGCAATTGCTGCACACAACAAACCTGATATTGCCACAGCCATTGCACAAGCTGTTAGACAAGTTTATTGGTATTCCTTCCAGGAGGTTCTTCAGCTTCCCTTGCTCATGCAATCCCACAACTTCATCAGCTCCTCCGATGTACCTTCCCTTTACAAAAAGCCTCGGAGGGATCACTCTGCCGCTCAGTAGCCTCCACAATTCATCCCGGAATTCCAAGTGCAGCGACACATCTCTCTCATAGAACTTCACTTTAAAACTTTGTAACAAGAACCTGATGCTGTTGCAATCATCAAATGTTTTTCTAATTCCTCTCAGGCTTGTTGTGTAAAAAATGACTGAATCTTCTCCTCCTGGTGGACATATCTCTTCAAAATCTATAGGAAATGGATATTCTTCCCGGTCCTTTTCCATTTCTTGGTTATTCTTCTGCTCCATGATCATCTCTGATGAAACTGCAGCTTCTGAATTACTCTTTCCAGGCACCCCGTCTTTGGACTCGGTGGAGGATGTAAAGTTTTGTTCGTTGCCAACGTTGAATCCCAGTTCCATTTCTTCATCTTTTAGATGTTTCCCGTGTTCGGATACTTCAATGCTGTCAACTACTACTAGCTCTGAGATATTGTAGTCACCATGAGCGTGACTCTTTAAGGAACTCCTTTGAAAGGCTAAGCCTTGTTTCAAGGTGTTGATTGTTGGGACAAATTTCAGTTTCTTCATAAGCCTTCCCTTCACTCCTTTCATGATGTCTTATTGTAATTTTTCTGATCCAAAAACTGATGGCATGTGATCACAGAGAAGGGTTGAGGGTAAAAACTTCAATGAGAACGACAACACAGGGAAATCAGAGGAGAATGGACTGATGAGTTTTCTCTTTTGGTTTCCAAATGGCTGGAACGTGAAAACTGAAAAGCTGAAGTTCTGCTTTTTGAACTATTGAAATATGATCATATAATGGAGTGGGGATCCTCCTATATTAGAGAATTGAGACCACTAATCCACAATAAGCCCAATGACCAAAAATTTGGTGCCCCATCAATCATCATAGCATAGGGGACAAACATTTTCCCTTCCACCTTTAACAAAAAACAGAAAGAAAAGGGGAAAAAAGAGAGGAAAAGATGTCGAGGGGCTTGTCTGTCATTTTGCCGGGGAAGGTGAACCCGGTAAATAACTCATATGCCCTTCATACCTTGATGTGGAACAACTTGATTGATGTGTGAGACTTAAACCAAATGAATAGAGTACCAAAGGAGAAAATGGATAAGCTGGGAGACAAGGTGTGCCAATGATCATAATTAGGTAACAAGGGAGCAAAAGCAACTTTGCTCCTCCTCTTGGGATTGGAATTGGGATTCCTCTAATTCTATTCCAAAGAAAATGAACACATCTTTTTTTTTTTTGGAGGTTTGAATTACTAATCCCAAAGCTTAGCAATTAACTCTATAAACTATATTATGAAACAACCCCGTGGATCTTTTAAACACTCTTCAAAATTGTAGTGTAGCTGTTGCTCATAGTTGGATCCACCAACTCATCGCAATTGAACAAAAGAAAAGAGGAGAAAATGGTACCCAGATTATTATATTTGACGAGAAGCACAACTAAACTGGAAAAATGGTACCCAAACTGAAAGCTAGTCTTATAATCGGTCTTATACACAATGACGCCTTTTAAAACTCTCGGCATCCATCAGTAAAGTTTCTCGACTTGAGAGTGAGCATACTAATGGTTACTAGTCATTTAAAGGTGCCAAGACGTCAAACCTAAGAATCTTATGCAACAACCGCAAGTAATCATCAGAATCTTAGGGTTACTGATGCAGCACTTGGATGAGTCAGAGTGGGGATATGTTCAGTATTCCAAGAATTCCATTAATTCTACAAAGATCGAAGTAATGAAATAATACTACATTGTTCTGTCAACCAACAACTACAGACATTTGCTTTAGAGAAAGCAATGTACTCATCCAGAATAGAGAATGAGCAGACAACCACCGTCAATCATTCTTAACATAGGTAACATGATGTTTCCTTTTTTTCAATTTGAGTATGTATTTTTTGACTTTTTAAGTTCCAGGAACATGCTACTCATCACATAGTACCATTAATGTCCGGAGAAACAAGTTATATATATATATATATATATATATATATATATCATATGACACTATCAACATGAGAATAGATGCAAGGAACTAACTTGAAAGAGTATTTTTTTTTACATTATATTTATATGGCAGTGGGGTAAATTGAAAATTCAATCTTTAGGGTGCCTAACTATCAGCCACAGAAGTTGCAAATCCAATGTTGAAATCAAAGGTAATGCATGATAGCTCTTTGTTGCTTCCATCATACATTTTCATCTTCAGAGAATATGAACCCTGCAGAAATAAAATATTGTCAGAGGCACAATTCCAAACAGAGAACTATAAGCTTAAATTTCTTTTCTGATCATCACTTCAGAGCCTAAGAGATAAAAGTGAAAGGGCAATCCAGAAGAAGAATTTTAACTTTTATTTGTATATTTCTACATTTTCTTTGCCTAATCAACAATTGAACCAATAATGAAAAATGGAATAAAATAAGTAAACAAGGAGATGGGGAGAAAGAGGGAATATGAAGCCAAAAAAAAAGGAGTAACGGGAGGATCATTTCAATGAAAATCACAGGAGGATCCATTCTCTTTTCTTTCTTCATCCACTAGTACTAAGTAAAAAGCAAGAGTATTAACGAAAAGATAAATTACACAAAAATTAGTATGGGAACATTGATAAACGAAAATAAGCCCAGCCACATAGCTGGGTGAAGAAATATGTCTAGAAGAAACATTTCTTCATAAATGACAGTGGCAAGAGGCAAATTTTGCAAAAATATCTTTAATATATAACATCACTAAGGTGATGGTGGAGAACCAATTCCTAAATAAGCTAATTTGCCCTAAACCGGATAGAGAACGGACTTATAAAGAGCTTATAAAATACTTTCTTACAATGTAGTTGACAAGAAGAACATGGATTGAACCAACAAAATCTTGTTAGGGAATAAAAACCTTTTATAGAAAGTATTCATCTTCACATAGGAGTGTCAGAGCCATAGGAACTCATTAATTACCAAAATTAGCAGCAAATGACTAAATTGATAATAACAGTCAACAAATGACAATATCGACGTAGGCAACAATAGCAAGAAAACAAAAGTCTCTCTGCATCACACACTACCTTGGAATATAATGGCAAGTAAATAACATCTAATGTAGCATTTAGGATAGGGATGGCAATTCATGTAAATGAATCGTGTTTGTGTCTTGTTAATATAGGGTATTAAATAAAATTTATTGTATTCATTTATGATTCGTTTACTAAACGAATCAAACACTCAAATAAAGATTCAATTCATTTAATAAACAAATTACACGACACGACACGATTAGACACGTTTAAATAAATGAATCAAATTCAATTTGTTTATATGATTATACACAATTTGATTCGTTTACGATTATATTCGTTTAAATGAATAATACCTAATTTAATTCATTTATACGAAATAATTGATTCGTTTAAAACACATTTAAGTCACGATTAATAAAATTTAAAATGTAGTATCTAATGCATCTAATAATAAAATTATTCTAACACAATTAAAAAATTGAAATTCATCCAACATAATTGAAGGAAAAGAGTCTTTAGAGTTTAAGGTTTTGATTTTCAATTATATATATTTTTAATTTTATAATTTAATTAAATATGACTTAAACGAATAGATACACGAATGGATATGAATACAATTTGTTTATTAAACGTGACTAAAAAGAATTAGCGAATTATAGACCTCAAACACAATTTCAACACGATTAATAAGTAAGTAACACGAATTCGACCCGATTAATTTCCTTTACCCATATTTGCTTAAGATGTGTCGAATAATCGTATCGTGACCCATTTTGCCACCCCTAATTTAGGATTGTGAATTTTTAAGCAAATGCTAAAACCCAATAAAGTTAAGACTTAAGTAAGATTATCCACTCTGCTTGATAAGATTGTGAATCAGGAAACCTGTTTAAAATTGCATGACTAGGTCAAAACTTTAGCTTAAGATAAAATCATCAGTTATGCTTATGAAAATATATTAACAAAAGGTGACTCTTCAAGGCTTATTTTGTGCAACCATGTGGCACTGACTCATCAGTTTTCAGAGTGTCTAATCTTAGTAACCTAACTGGAATAATTTCTTTTTCCTTTTTCAATTTATTAGTTGTGTTTAGAAAAGATGGTTAATCAAATAAACTATGACTTACAGGTGGAGTAAATCCAGGTAAAACTTGAGAATGAGTAATGACAAAGTCACCAGTTGACACTGGGCAGGATGTCTCAGCACAAAGATCATGTGTCTCAGTGTGAATGTGCCACCCGAAGTAGGAAACCTCAATTACCAATTTTCCTCCAGAGACTTCTTCACCTGTACAATATACACAAGCCAACTTTGCTGGTATCAAAACTTTTAAGTAGGCCTAGCTCTAATAAATAGGCCTTTTCCTTCATTGCATAGATAAGCACAATCAATGACTAAGAAATTGAGCAGAAGAGTCCCTAGCTACCCATATGCTTGCATATCAGTTAAATGATATTGAATCAGGGCGCAGAAAACAATGCATAACATATTAATAAGTTGTCAGATAATTGTTTTCCTCGGCAGTGCCATGCATAATATTTGCAAACAGAGCTCATTGACTTCAAACAATTAAATGGTTTTCTAAATGTCAAATAAATATCAAAACTCATTTTGTTAACAAGCAAAGAATAGGGCAAATGAGTTGGTTATGAAACTACAGCATGTGAGACAAAAACAAGAAGAAACATGGAAACTAGATGATATACCTGCAATAGCAGAGATGGTGAAGGTAGCCTCCTTGCCTCTTGCCACTGGATAAGGAGAAATGTCAACTCCTTCGACCTTTACCTCATAATCAGCCTTCTGATCTGCAATTACAAAAAAATAAATAAATAACTAAGTAACAGAAGACATTAATACTTTTTTTTTACTAGCAGCAAAATAATACTTTGCAACCACAGAAAAAAAAACAAAAAATTAAGAAAAAAAATGGAATTTCCTTCTTTTTCCACCTTTGTATATAGAATATTAATAAAATAAATCATAAATTCACCAAATAATTACAATAAAATAAACCATGATCAACCAACCAAAAAAATAAAAAAAACTGGTTCACTTTCCAATATAAACATCAACTAAAACTAGTAACTCAATAGAAAATTAATCAAGCTAGCAGAAGATGATACGAGAACCAAAAAGCGATTGAAGAAGATTCAGAGAGAGAGACTGACCGCAGTACTTAACATCGGTAGCCCGAGCCAATTGTACCATCAAACAAAGCGACAGTACGATCATGAGCTTAGAGTTGATCATCGCCATGATTGATTCGAGAAAATTAACGAAATTGTGATTAATTTAGGGTTTTGAATTTGGGATTTGTTTTTTGGTTAAAGAGGAGGAATCGGTGTTGTTCGATGCTTACAATGCTCTGCAAAGAATACGAAAAAGATTACTAAGGAAGGGTGGGCGGGATTTCCAGTTTTACGGGGTAATAACATACAGCTCCCTAATTTTTATTATATTTTATGTGAAGACATAGATTGCGTATTTGCATCAATCTAGATCTCTATCATCTATTTAAAGGACTCAAATATCCTTTACTTTTTTTAAGTTAATTTTGTGCTCAAATTAGGGGAGTTTGTCAAATTAGATTCTGCATATTTGACAAGTAATTTATTCGATTCATTACTTAGTATGAATATTGAAATTTAAATTTCAATACGGTAAAAGAATTGCAAATCCGATCTAATTTTAAATTATAATATAAAAAAATTATTCATTCAATGGGTAAAATAGGTTGGCTGGACTCGTTACAGCTTGATTTATTTAATTTAAATTGTAGATTTGTATGTTGGATGAGTAGAACTTAAGTTTTAGGCCTACTAATTTTATTAAAAGATTTTAAAAAAAAAAACTTGAATTAATGCAAATGGTTCTCACGATTAAAAGTAATTTAAATTCAATAAAAATATTAGTTGTCTTATTTAAATTGAATGATGTAATACTTTTTTTAATTGTAAAACAGTGAAGCATGTAAGATAATGATATTTTTTTAAAATTGTTTTATTTATAGATATTATGATATTATTTTTTTAAAATTGGATCATATTTTAGTAAATTTGATAAAATAAATTCGTGTTGCTGGATAGATTTAAAAAAAAAAAATCAACATTGTAAAGGTATTGTGGTCATTTCAGGAAAGTTACGGACCAATTTGACATATTTGGAAAAACTATGTACTAGTGTGAGAGAACTTATAAACTTAGGAATCCTGGATGTGATTGTGTCCTACTTTTATTCTGTGTAAATAAAGTAGGAACTGATAAACATTAAAAAATTATAAAGTAGGAGCTGGAGCTGATCTAAACCGTTCGTGTGAAAAAATATTAATAAACTAACGGTGTAGATCTGTTACATGTGTGTGACCAAGTGCGGACGAAAGTGTCCTCGATGATCGGTAGTTGGCCCCGGACCGTTAGGTGAAATGCTACCTGTTTTGGATATTCATGGCCCTAATTTTGGTCTATATGCAATTTTTTTAAATGTTTAAAATACTCTTTAACTTGTATTAATTTAATTTTGTAAAATCTTTCACCCCGTATAATCACAATATACTAAAAAATATTCAAAATGAATTATTTTAAAATTTTAAGTTCTTTCCACAAACTTTAAATTCTGCTAATAAAGAAATTTCATATAAAAAATTTTCATAAAACTTTTGTATGTAAATTTTTCATTTTTTAATATAGAACTTTATGTGATAATAAATTAATTTTTAATAAATAAATAAATTAGTTGAATGCTTAGTAAAAGGCCAAATGTGTCAATGTAAATTTTTTCATTTTTCAATTTAATTTTCTATATGATACAAATTGAATCAGTTTAACAAAAAAAATAAAACGTTTATATTTTATCAATATTAAAAAAATGATAATTTCTTTTCATCTCAATAACAAATAATAATTTTTAATATTTTAATTACATTTTTAAATTAAATTTTCAAGTTGATGGATTGACTTTCCCATCCTCGTCCCTAAAAAAAAGCAATTTAAAATTCACCCCATTTGAACAGATCTGTGCAGAACCCTAACCCCAGAAAACTTCTGCTACACTTATATTTAATGATATATATATTTTTTTGGAAAGATTTTTGTATTTTTCCACTACGTTGGAAATTACAACTTCTAAGTAGTCTCCAATCTTTGTTATTAGCTCTCTTTGATCTTCAAATTTGATGTAGACCAAGAAGTACAACAATGCTTCATTTTTTTTTTTTAAGTTTAATAAGCTTTGGAATATCTTAATTAATTTGAATTTTAATGTAATTTTATTTTAAAAAATTTTGTGATTATTTAAATAATTATTATTTAAATCACAATTTTAGGTCAATATTAAGTCTAAGACCTCAAAAGTTTCATAAAAGGACAAAGAGATCCCATCAAATAAAAGTTTTCATTAATTTAGATAGTGAAAATAGTAATTTCATATATTTGTGACATGTGTTATAATATAAATTGATTTATATTTTATCATTAGTAAAATAAAATAATAAATGCCATAATATAATATATTAAAAATGATACTTGTCATTTTTTTATTTTAATAAAATAAATTTTGAAAAGAAACAAATGGCCACTAGTCAATAATGTTGCCACTGTTGATGGCTAGTGGCAGATTGTCATCATCAAACTTAAATTTTTATTATTTATATAATGGTGAAATTATTTTTATCAATAAAAATTTTTAAATAGTATTAAAAGTGAATAAAATAGTGGCTACTATCATAATGTCGATGCCAAACGGCAACCAATAGAGGTGCACCTCCACCTCAATTAACTAAATCGACAACTAATAACTTCAATGATCATGGTGGTATTCTTTTTAGTGCCACAATTTGACAATAGTGTTATGTTGAGTGTCATTATTTACTCTACTTTTGACACTCATTCAATACTCAATTGATAGAAGGAAAAAAATCTCACTAACATAATTTATAAAATTTTGAATTTGATATATTAAGTTTGAGTCAATTTATCATTGATCACCTATGGTTAGTCGACTTTAACTACCACCGGTGATTAGTGCTCATTGTGCCCTTTTCCAATTTCTTAAATTTTTTTTTATTAAATTTATTTTAAAGCCTTTTTATTAAAACAGTAAAAGTGAAAAAATAAAAATGGCCACGTATCTATTTCAAAAAAAAAATAGCTACGTGTCATTAAGTATATTTCAACTTTATTTAAAGGATAAATAAATTATGTAATTGTTATAAGGATATAAACCATCCTAATTAGTATAAATCATCACTTGACAAAGAATTTTTTTTTGTCTCCTTTAAAATGTTAAAAATGTATTAATTTCTTATATAAAATCTTAGAGTTTTAAGTGTCCTTTTTCTTGTTTTTCTAATATATTAATAAGCATTGATAGTATCTATAAGCATCTTTTTGCAACCTTTAAGTTAGCATTTGTTGGTGTTTTTTAGTTATCAAATAAACTATTAGTTTAATTTTTTTACTATTTATATTTGTGCTATTTGGTAAAATTAACGAAAATTAACAGAAATTTAAGTTCATCTAACATGCTAAATTTGAGTATTTGTGGAATTAACATAAATTTAATTTAATCTAACATGTTAAATTTGTGGTATTGTGCAAAATTAGTAACATTATATTTTATTTTATTATTTCAAATATTATAAAGTAAATTGAATATTGAATTTATCCTTTTACCCATCTATAAGCTGCGTCAAATTTCATAATTATAGCAACAACCAAAAAAAAAAAAACACTCTTGCGGTTAATTAAATGTGCATTTGGTAGGAATTTGAGTGAAAACTTAGAGGGAAAGAAAGTCAGTGAGATCTAAAAGTGTAATGTGTGGAATACTTTTAAGAGTCTAGAATGACAAATTATGAGGGTCTTCATATTAAAAAAAAATGTAGGAAGAAATAACTAAAAATCTTCACTAGTGTTTCCTAGTGCATGTTAAAATCAATTTGATGGCTGTAATCTTAATCCTAACTTTGTAATTGAAATCGTTATTTTTTTATATAAATATTACATCTCAAAATTTAAATTTTAAATAATTATAATATTGCAATTCAGATATTAATTGATTATAATAAATAATTTTTCCAAATAATTGGAGGGGTCAAAATTGGCATCCTAACAATCAAAAGAACTAAAAACTACCTTAGTTTTGGAATCAAACTCTGCTCATGTGATTGATTTTCTTACTAATGAATTGAACCCAATCAATGTATTTGGCCTCAATTTTTTAGATATTAAGAATTTAATATCCCTTTTTGTATTATGATGGTTAAGCATACTCATAGATAAGCTAATTAGATGGCCAATCACTTATCTATTTTTGCTTTTAGTTCTAGTTTGGAGGTAAGTGTGGACGAAGTGGGTTCCTCCTTCTTTATCACATTTTGTAAAGGTAAACTTGTCTTCTTCCGATCCCTTTTCTTAGTATAGTCCATTTTGTTTTTTAAAAAATATCTTAGTTTGTATTTGAATTCAAACTTTTAAATTAAGTTAAGAGGTGCATCGACTGACTTTATGTGATTACTCATTATATTAAATAATTACTTAACACATTATTTTTTAATATATAATTTAAAATACAATGTAACATTAGTGTTAATAATTTTATGAGTTTTGGAAATTGTGACAAGACAAAGTGTAGTTCATCTATTGAAAATCCAGCTCCCACAAATTTATGTCATGGTTGATATAAAATCTTTGTTAACGTCCATTCATTTTTCGATCAATTTTATGTGACACATCTCTTATAACAAAAGAAAGTTAATATGACGTATATCGTTACGCAATGGATTTGTTTTTCGGCGACATTGATGGAAATTACTAATTATGAATGTCAATTCTTTAAAAATCAAGACATAAATTGACATCTAACCGCACAATGAATTGGATGAATTGCAAAGTTAAACAAGAAAGCAACGTTGAGAATAGCAAATTTAGCAACTACCAAGCACATAAAGGAACTTCACTAATTATCATTGGTGATAGATATGACTTTGTTTTCTTATAAGATGTTAGATGCCTTGCTTGCGGAAGCAGCATTAACTGCTTTTCAATGCAAAAATGGAAGGTTTTATCTACTGAAAAATAAAATGGAAGCTGACTCACGAACGTTAGCTATATTAAGACCCATTGATTACTGAAAAAGAAAAAATCTAAATCCTTAAATTTTGATTTAAAAAATAATTTTATCTCTTATTTTTAAAATTATCTAACAAGTAAAACTCTTACAATTAAAAAGGATGAAGAAATTTTGGATTGAAAGTTAAAACGAAAAAATATAAACAATCAATTTTAAAACAGAAGTACATATTATTATAAGCTCTTCCCCGGCCCACCAAAAACATGTTTACGTAAAAACATTTCTGCTACTGTCAGCAGGGACGGATCTAAGAGAGGCTTGATTGGGCCACAACTTTAAAAAATATATACATGTATATATAAATTTTAAAATTAAAATATTATTTATATTTATTTTTTTTAGGTATCTTGAACTTTGTATTTTGTGTATTTTTTTAATTTCTATTATTTTAACAACAATCTTATTTTAATAGGATAAAATTAATTTTTATTTGCAAAATTGATTTATATTCAAAATTTTCAGATATATATTTTTAAAATGAGTTTGCCTAAACTCATAAGACTAAAAGTATTATCAATAGATTTTTTTAGTCATATTACTTCACAAACTTTTCATAATTATTTTTTTATTTACTCTCTTTGAAATTAGTTTTTTTTTTTTGTGCTGATTTTGTCCAAAATTCAAATTTTTATATTTCATATTTTATATATATTTTAAATCAATATTAGTTGTAACTGCTATTCTAATTTACTTTTAATGATTTAAAGTTAATAATGAATGAATTATATACTTTAAAACATTGTCGAGAACAACTTTAATAACGTATTTTTTATTTTATTATCATTACTATCTTTTTTTGTCATATATTATAAACATAATTATATATCTTCATATATAAAGTGTATTTGTTCATTTTTGCTGAATAATTTTTTTCCGACTTATGAAATAAATAAAAAAACAGTTCAACCAACAAAAATTTTCTAATCACATTCCGAATAAGAATAGACAAAAGTCAAATTATTGTATGCCAATTGAACCCATTAGTCAAATCAATCGGTTCTATTTTAAAATATATATATAACTAAACTCTTAAATTTTGATTTACATAATAATTTTATTTTTTATTTTTAAAATTATTTAAAACATTTATTTTTATTAAAAAAAATTATCTTTCTCACTAAATTTTATTTTTCTCTAATATTTTTTGAGATTAAATAATATTAACATTATATAAATCACAAAATTTTGAATATGTTAATACCTTTATTATGTTAAAATTTTATTGTTACCGTTATCGATTCAATTTATACAGTTCATTCGCTATCTTACAGCCTAGGTTTATCATAAGCTTTACTCAGTCAAAATTTGGCCTTGTTTTGCTCAGTGAAACTCTAACCTCCATTCTTTGCAAATTCCAAATAATTTATATTTCTAACACGACTTGCTCGGAGAAACTCTAACCTCCATTCTTTGCAAATATCAAATAATTCATATTTCTAACATGACACTGAACGAACGTAAACCCAATCATTTAAATTTTTATACCCAAACAATTCTACAGTAAACGTGGAGTTGAAACTCCAGTTCAATTCGGAATTGCTGTTGCTTACCATTAATTTACATGAAATTCTAAAACTGCCTATAATCAAATGACATTTTATGTAGCAGCAGCTTTGCTTCTAGCCTTAAATAGCCCATTAATCGTTAATCCTGCTAGCTAGTACCAAAAAAAAAAAAAAATGCTTTGCTATTATAAGCATAATGGATTTTCCAGAATCTGAACTGCATATATATGTATGAACCATTGAACGTACTACACATCAAAATGAATCTATTCAACTACACAAAAGGAGAAAAAAAAAAATAATATAAGAGCTTTCAATTTATTGCAGCTCCAATATCATGTGAGATAATTTTACAGGTACTGTTCAAATAATGATCATAATGATGCAGAAATTTTAAGATCCTAAAGTCTCTGTGTCTTTCTCTTCGAAGATTTTAGCCATTAATATTCAATCCCGTCTGGCGGCCAGCGGAACCACCTCAGCCAGTGGCGTCGAGAGCGGCGTCGGGATCGGCGACGTTCGACAAACGGGGCACGTGGGATGCAATCTCAACCAAGGGTCAATGCACGGGGCATGGAAGAGGTGGTTGCAATCGGGCAAAAGCCGAAGCATGTCACTGCTTTTGTAATCAGCCAAGCAGATAGAGCAACACATGGCCGTGGAGTCGTTCTTCAGAAGCTTGGCTTCCGAATACAGCAACTTCGGATAGCTCTTGATGGTGGCCTCATCTAATCCCACCACGTCGATAACAATTTGGTTATCGTCATCATTTTGGCCCTGATGAGTACTGTTATTATTTCTCTGTCCCCGTGGATGGTGCTGATTTGGCTGTTGACCCCGAGTGCAAAAGTAAGACACTAAAGTGATCGTTGTGATGAGCAAAAGAATACCAACTGAAACTCCTATCCCATATCCAAAACCACCGATGTTGCTGGAGCCAAGGAACCCTCCGCCTTCCCCGGGCGGCACCGTGCTGTTCATCTGCTAAAAGAATGAGCAAGTAAGGCCCCGGAATTGGAACACAAGATGAATGAAATGGCTTGGTCAGCCATATAATTAAAGAAGAACAAGTTATTAGAGGATTCAAAGTATGTTCGAAAGTCAACTATTATCTTGAAATTACAGATAAAACAGAGAGAGAGTATTGGTGAAGTTTTAAATGAGGGAAGATTTATTTGGGTTGAAGTAAAGAGAAACGACAGCAATGAGGTAGCAATACATGTGAAGACATAATGCTTTTCCTCTGTTAGATTTTACAATACAATTTATAATTTTAGGGCTATGGCTAACGTGTCTCTCTGCAAATTTTTTCAGGTCAACGACCCTTTAAATTTACGCTTGTTTGATTTTATAATCAGTATGAGTAAACGTCTTTTTTTCAACTAGAAGCTAGCAATGCCTATACCATCTATCTATCTATCTATCCATCCATCTACAGCCAGAACTATTATAGGGGTTAGGACCTATAGCCCTCTCCAGCGCTAATCTAATTTGTATTATTTATATAATTTTTTAATATTAAAATATTTATTTTAAATTCTTTAATTTAATAAATTAAATTATCAATTAAAAAAATTAATACCTATTAATATTAAAAACTTATTTTTTAATATATTATTTTATATTTAAATAGTATCTTATCTTTCTTCATTTTAAAGTTTTTTTTAATAAAAAATATTTTTAATTTACAAGTGGTTCTATTTTATATTTTTTAAATTTTATTCTCTCATCTTAATAAAAAATAATTTTATATTTATAAATAGTCTTATTTATACATCATTTCTTTAATACAAATAAATTTTATACTCACAATTCTTTTTCTATATAGAAAATAATTTTTTCAATTTAATATATTTAAATAGATTTATAATTATGGAACACTATAAATTAGTAATTTTATATATTTTTTTTAAAATTTTAAAACTCTTATTCCTAATTCAAAGGTAAAAAAAAAATTCTTCAAAAAATAAATTAGGATCTTTTATATATTTTAATAATTTTATTTATATATTAATTAATTTTTTAATATCTTACTATTATAATTTTATATGTATTTTTTATGAATCTTATTCTTTGTACTTTTAACTTTAAATTTATTAATTTTAAATATATATTAATTTTATCAATAATACATATTTATTGTTTAATATTTTTTTTAATGAAAAAATCATCTATAATTAATCAATAAGTTTTTAAAAAACAAATACTGCAAAGTTAGAAATTTGTATATCATTAAAATTATGTTAAAATTCTTAAATAATTATAATTTGGCTCCCTCAAATTCCGATTCCGCCTCTCTATCTATCTATCTATCTCTTCGTATCTATCATTATTAATATGATATTAATTTATTCTCTCTCCCTACGTGCAGAGCATGTACCATGCAAATTGCCAACTGAGTTGCTTCTTCATACTATATATTTCTAATTAATTTGAGGCTTGGGTACTGTTACTCTAAATTTTGACTCAATCGTAATGGGATATGATCCATTAATTAAAAAAATTAATGAGGCAATAGAAAAATTAGGCCCCTTAATCAATAAAGAGGAAATTATAGATATTAATGGTCTCTTAAATTGAGTGATTGTAAATCATAAAGCAAATTACATTAATGTACGATATAAAAGTAGATTATGCACTAAATAATGATCAGATTTTAAATTTTTTTACTCTTTTATTTTTATTTTTTAGTTTTTATGACTAATTTAAATATTGAAGAGCCTTCATCGACATCTTTACTAACAAAAAAATTATCACTGAAATATTTTTTTTTATATTAATCAACTCTATAAATTTATGTAAAGGACAACAATAACTCTTATTTCTTAAAAAATATAAATTTAATTTATTAACGTGAGAATTACCTGAATTTCTAAATCAACAACTACTATTTATTAGAGTAAAGATAAAGTTTTTTAAAATTGAAGTCTCAAATTATTAACACAGAAAAAAAAAGTTTCAAGTTATAAGGTTAATTATTTAGATTATCATATCTACGTAACAAGTTTAATATAAGGACACAAGTAGTATACATCCGATGTAAAGTTACAGATGAATAAGTCTGTGTCAATCAAGCAGAATGCAGTGCTAATAAAGACACGTGGCAATAGCAACCGGTAATTGCAGGTGAATTCAACTGAAACAACTTACTAATTGGTTAATGAAGATTAGTAATAAGTTTTATTCACCAATAATGTGCATACTAAACATGTGGATAAAAAAGCTTTATCGGTTGCCCATACTTTCTATATATTATTTTATTCTCATCTCAAACTTAACATAACATCTAACGGCCAGATTTGCACCACCAAACAATTGTAAGATCACATTAGATGTAACCTAGCTGAACCCTTAATACAAACATAAAAAAAATATTAGTCTGTTATGTTCATTTCTTATGCCAATGTACAAGTAAAGACTGAATTTTTTTTACGTGGACATTGTAAATGTTTGCATTTCTTAAGAAAAAAAATATTTATATTTAAATTTTGTTTGTAGAAACAGAAATACTACGTATCAAAAATAGATATGATAATTATTGATAATTGTTATGATTTCCATTAACCACTCAGTAACAATAAAAAAGAATCAATTATAGGTTTATTGATAATTTACGATCAATTTTCTTTTGTAGTATCTTATTCTTAAAGAAAATTGAATTCTTATTATTTTTTTTAAAGAGAGATGTCTTAAACCGCTCGAAGATAGGGTATACTTACCCAACTACTATCATACTACAATATGAACAATTTTTTAAAATTATCAATATAATAAAATAGTATACCTAAATTTGAAAGATCTTTCTGTCTTTTATGATCTCATGCCAATATGATTAATAGATAGCAATTTTGTAGCACATATATTAAGTGGCTCATCAAATACTACATCACTAAAAAAATGTAATTATTAAGGAATTATTTTAAAACGATTTTGGAATAATTCATTTATATTCTCCTACCATATATATATATATATATATATATATATATATATTATTAATGTAAAATATTATTTCCTATAATGTATATGTCTTAGGTTTATATAAAGGCAAATCTTGTATATTATTTGATACAGTGAAATATTCTCTATTTATATTTCTTACATGGTATCAAAGTTATTATTTCTTCATTGTCACTTTGTTTAGCTGAAGATTTGCCGAAATTTTTTTGAACCCTGTCAAAATCCATCGAAGTTTTTTGAAAAGTTGTCGAAAAATATCAAAACTTTATCGTGTTAGCCACCGCCCATCTTAGAATACTTAGAATACTTAGAATTCTCCGATTGTTTCAATGTCGTCGACGACGCCTTAATCGGAGGTCGAAAATAGTCGAACACACCGCCTGAAGACCATTATCGTTACCTACTGTCACTTTAGATCCCGACCGTTCTACAGTGATGTGACCGACACTGCCCGACCAAAATAATCCTCAGTCACCAATCATTCAAACATCGTCGAGTTTATTCCAATCGGAGGTCAGAGCTAGCCGGACGCGTCGCCTGAAGTTTACTGTTTCCACTTAAGGGCTTGTTTGCAAACTTTTTAGTATTTGAAGGTCATATCGTAATGTTCTATTCTTTTGGGGCATTTTTATAAATTTTAAAAGTTTTGAGATTATTTTATAATTATAATATTTTTAGTGGTCATTTTATAATTTTAAAAAGTATTAAGGTCACTTTGCAATTATTAAAAGCTAAGAGGTCATTTTACAATTAATAAAACATTTAAGGGTCAATTTATAATTCTTAAAAAATTTGGGTTAACTTGTAATTAGTATAAGTTTAGTGACTAAATTGTCATTAGTGAAAAAAATTGGGATTTATGGATAAATGTGATACTTCTCGATATTATTCTGCTAGTTTTGCTCTACCTTAGCCTGACACATACTTTGATTATTTCAAGTTGCTACTTTTACATGACCTATTGTTACTACTGCATAGCATAGTGCGAATGGTTTATCTAGTAATTATAAATCTTTACTCCGTTCACTTATTTCTAATTTTGGTAAACCCTTAATTTATGCTTTCTCTAAAACTCTTAATTCTTATTTACCATCTATTCAAACCACTAATGATTCTCTCATAGAAGTTAACCATGTTGATCAAGTGTCTTACTCTAATCTCTCTGTATCTAATATATTTTTTATTCCTAACCTTACATTAAAATACTATATTTGTATTTATTGGCTGTTGTTGCAGTTCGTGATTGGACATTATTTAAGATGGATGTAAAAAGTACTTTCTTAATGGTGATTTCATTGAAGAAGTGTATATGAAGCCCCCTCTTAGTTATCCACATCCTTCAGACAAAGTCTGTAAATTTCGTTGTGCTCTATATAGTCTTAAATAAGCTCCTCGTGCATGGTTTGCAAAGTTTAGTGAGACTATTCTTCAGTATGATTTTTAGTCAAGTCCTTATGACTCAGCTCTTTTTGTCTGCAAGACAGCATAAGGTTGTGTTCTCATTCTTCTCTATGTTGATGCTATGATTATCACAGGTGATGATCTTCTTGGTATTTCCACTTTCAAGAACTTTCTTCAACAACACTTTGAAATGGAAGATCTTGGCAACCTTAATTATTTCCTTAACCTTGAAGTACTATCTGACTCTATTAGGTATTATCCTTTTTCAAGCTAAATATGCATTTGATTTACTTGTTAAAGTTGGGTTGACAGATAGTAAAACTGTCTCCACTCCTCTAGAGCCTAATGTCAAATTCTGATTCTCTGATAGTACTATTCGCAATGATGCTACCCTCTATCATCAGTTGGTTGATAGTTTAGTCTACCTTACAGTTACTCGTTTAGACATTGCTAATGCTGTTCATGTTGTCAGTCAGTTTATGGCTGCTCCTCGTACTTTTCATTATGCAGCAATTCTTTATATTCTACATTATCTCAAAAGTACACTTTTTCACGGTCTCTATTTTTTGGCTCATTCTCCTTTCGTGTTACGAGCTTATGTTGATGTGGATTGGGCGAGTAACCCTACGAATTGTTGATCAACTACTGAATTTTATCTTTTCTTGGATGATTCTCTTCTTTCATAGAAAAGTAAGAAAACAGACAGATACTGCTCGCTCGAGTATTGAAGTTGAGTACCGTACTCTTGCAAATACTACTTAAGAGATTGTTTGACTCCGTTAACTTCTTGAAGATATGAGTATTTCTCACACTGAAGCTACATCTCTTTATTGTGACAATCAAAGTGCTATCCAAATTGTCCACAATGATGTTTTTTATGAGCGAACTAAACATATTGAAATAAATTATCATTTTGTTCGACAACACGTTTCTTAAGGCACTATCATGCCATACTCTATCTCATATGATGAGTAACATGTTGATATCTTTATTAAATCTCTACTTTCTCACCGTTTTTATACTCTAATCTTCAAATTTAAGTTTGTTTTTATTGTGACATCTTGAGTTTAAAGGGGGGAGGGGGATATTAAAAAATTATTCTAGAATGATTTCGAAATAATTCCTTTATATTCTCCTACCATATATATATATTATTAATATAAAATATTATTATTTTATTATGTATATATCTTAAGTCTATATAAAAGTAAATCTTATATATTATTAAATACAGTAAAAT
Organism: Ailanthus altissimus; assembly: GCA_946807835.1. Lineage (NCBI taxonomy): Eukaryota > Viridiplantae > Streptophyta > Magnoliopsida > Sapindales > Simaroubaceae > Ailanthus > Ailanthus altissimus. The sequence continues at coordinate 3,821,859 of OX327709.1, forward strand.
ATATTCTTTTTATATTTTTTACAGTAATAAATCTAACATTTTATATGAAGTAATTCTAACTATTAGAATACGTGTCTAATCCACTTGTATAAATACTTTTATTTTTAGAGTTATATTATACATTTTAAATTATATTCTTAAATTATATTTTAAATAATAATATATTAAATAATTATTAAATAATAAAATAACGAAATATATACTTTTAAAATTTATATAATTTTATTACTCAACGGTTACTTGGTGCATTATTATTTAAAATATATAGAATTATTCTTATTTTTAATGATACCCAGTTTCTTTACTTCAAACAAAATGATGTAAGCCATTTATAAATATGCCCGCAGGAATTTTGGTCATGCAGCTAGAGGGGAGTGAATACTAAAGGAGCCAATAGCCATGATGATGATAATAATAATAATAATAATAATAAAAAGAGTTTGGTTTTAGAACCGTTGCTACTTACTTCATAACTATGAAAATAATTTCTGAATTTTCAAATTTCAATTATTAATTGCCGAGAGCTAAGGCCTAAGGCTAAGCTAACTGTACAATATAAGAATATGAGCCGAGGATGGGGGTGTAGGTAATATGTTCATGTTATGTGCATATCCCAGTTCTGTCATTTTCTGGATTTGGTTGGCTAATTTAGACTTGTTGGAGTTGGAGTCATTGATTCTTCTTCTTTCCTCAGCTTTCTGCGCTACTTACTGCTCTAATTTATTTTCTATACAAATGCAAACTACAATAATGGCTTACACAAGACAACATTCCCCTCGTAATCTGATTTTTTTTTTTTTTTAAAAGTAAATTTAAGTTTAAGACTGATCGGTTATTAAATAAGAAGGTAAAAATAAGTCAATTTTAAATTTTTAATCATACAAAATTTGTAAAATTTTAAGGGAGCTTGTATTAATAAAAGAAAATGCTAATTCCTTCATTATACTTTCAATACTTTTAACTCGATGATGTGATCCTTTTTTGATTCAGGTTTCTACTGAAAGTAAAATCACATTCATTTTTAATAGTTACTAAAAGGATAATAATATATCTCAATCTCACATTTTTGTGCTTAAAGAAAATTTAGTTTATCTTCATCATTATTTACTTTTGCTTTTGATTGATTTTTTTTTTAGTTAGTTTTTTATGCAATTTTTATGAACAATTTTTTTTAAGACATAAATTTCGGAATGTTCTTACATATATATATTTTTATTGAATAGAAGTGTTTTGTCGAAAATCATTTGAAAATTCACCAAAAAAATAAATATCGTTTAATAAAAAAAAAACAAGTTTCAATCCAATTTTTATAGAAAAACTTAGTGAATTATTAGACACCACTGATTTTAATGTTGAGAATTTGTATCAAAGTTTGAAGTAATAAATTTAAGTTTGAAGAATTTGGATAAAAATTTGAAGCAATAAATTTAAGTTAATAAATTGCTTACATGAAAGAAATATAAAAAGTGGGTAGTAATTTTATATATTTTAAATTTATATATTAAATAATAATGTATTAAATAATTATTAAATATAATAAATAATTTTATAATTTAAATTATTTTACAATCCGACAATTATTTGATATATCTTAATTTAAAATATAATTTAAAATGTGTTGTATTACTTATAATAAATTCAATCATTTTTTTTACTTGCAAAGGGACGTAGTTAGAATACAACCGCGGTGCTTATAGTAAAACTCCTTCCGCGAAGACAGATGAGTCGTTACAGTTGGGTTGGGGCCGGCCCAATCAGGCCCATAACTTGCTTCGCATCCAATCTGTCATCCTCCCATCATCTTTCCGCTTCACTGTCCACGACAAAACACACGAACTAAAGCTTTCAAGTTTCGACTCTCAATTCTTTCATTCAAAAAAAAAAAAAAGCAGCAATGGCGACGATCCTCTACCTTCTTCTGCTGGCGACGTCGTCGTTTCTAGTCGAATCATCGGACACGAATCACGTGTACTTGCCTTGCGCCGATACGAGGGTCCAAATCTCCGACGGATTCACCTTCGGCATCGCCTTCGCATCGCGGACAAGCTTCTTCCCTAACAGCACCCTACAGTTGTCTCCGTGCGATCGCAGGCTCTCTCTCTCCTCAGCCAACTCCCAAATCGCTGTTTTAAGACCTAAAGTCGACGAGATCTCTCTCCTCACCATCAACACCTCGTCGTTCTCTCCGGTGACTTGCCTTCCACTCTCTCTACAGTTCCATACAACTTCAGTTCCCTTGCAGTTTTTTGCTTTTGCTTTTTATATATATATATATTTTCTGTTAATTAGTTGTAATTCGTAGTAATTTTGACTTGATTATGCTTTTTCTTTGCAATTCTAAAACAAAAATGGGAGTATATAGGATTTACTTGATCACTTTGGTATTGTTGCTGTTTTTAATTGACTGGATAATTAGAAATTTAGCCTTGAGTGTTTTTCAACTCGTGCTTCAAAATTGGTTTGAGTTCTATATTCTTGACTATTGATATTGTGTTAATTGATTTCTGCTGTGTTATTAGAGGCTTTTGCAGACTATTAGTTAGAACTTCTCTTCGGCGGTGGTTTTAAGCATAAAATTAGATTTTGAACAATGTGAATAGCCTGCTTGTACTTTTATTAATAGTCTTAAAAAGCAGATGTGGTGATTTCGAATGCTCTCTGAATATGTTATTAGATTTTGACTGCCTTTGGATTTTGAAGAAGTATACTTAAAGTTAGAATTTGATTCTTTGTTTTGATGTGTGGCATCATAATGGGCAGAGCGCGTTGAGTATTCCCTCAAGATTATTTTGAACTCCATTTTTTCTGCTGTTAAATTTTGTGAAAAACACTTGGAACTCCATATGAATCTTAAGCACTTTAGCATTGTTACTTCTATTGGAATCAGAAGTGTTCAGATAAAGTTTACATGCTTCCACTTCTTCTAGTGTAGACTTTCAGAATTGGTGGTTGACATTAGGTGAAAGATGGTTCATCAGTCAAACTTATTTCAAGATCATTGAATTCAGGACTTTGGGAAACTGATTGACTCATTGAAGGCTTATCTTCAATTGATTTGGATATGCAGTAAGATTGATTAATTGAAGTTACCTTTTGCTTTGATTGATTAAGGGTACCTGCAATTAATTGGAATCAGATTAGCTTATCCTTGTTTTCTTCAATAGAATCCTAGAGATGAAGTACTAGGCTGATTTCAGGCAGCCTAGAACTGAAAAAAATTGTAGAACATTAATTCATATTTCTTCCTAGGTCTGATCAAATTGATTGACATGAATCTGGATTTGGTTGATGAAGTTAAGTAGATTTAATATGATTTAGTTTAGGTTTTAGTCTTTTCTTGATAAAATCCTCATTCAAAAATCTTCACCAAAAGCTTCCTGTCTTATGCATAATATGAGGCTTAGATATGTTTGTTGGAAGCCATTTTGATGGTGGTGAGATAGTTATCTGATGAATTCATGATATATAATGGTGCTTTGTGCAGATAAGATGGAGCTAGATATCTTGTCTATATGTTAGTTTGATAGTGTCTTTTTTTGTCTAAGTGTATTTATTCATATAGTTTATCTCTACAAGGTGAGGTCTGTGGTTTTCTTGTAGTGATTGAGTCTCCCAGGGTATATTAGGTGTTTTATGTGCCATATTTGCTAATATTTGTCAATTAGTTTAAATAGAAAGAGTTGGTATATATTTCTGAAATATATTTTATTGGGCTGGTTAGACTAACTACAATGAATACCAGTTTAAAGTAATGTACCTTCACCCCTATCTGAGATTCGACGTTCATACTGAAGTATTTTCAGTTATTTTAGAGGTACTTTTCTAGTTGTTTGGTAGCATCGCCCAGAAGGTTGAGAAGTATACCACACCAGTAGCATTTTGAAAGAACCTTCCTTTCTCATTGCATTCAAGAATTTGTATAATTGTTATAAACCAAATAACTCATCTTGAAATGTCACCTTCTTTATCATCCATCTTCTTGACTGTTTACGTGAAGCTTTTTTTTTTCTTGTTGGTTCACCGAAATGATCAGTTCAGCTATAAATACTTTAAAGTCTCATTATCTTTTATGGTTTACAGGATGATTATGGTGGGTATATGGTTGCATTTGCTGGCCGAAAATATGCTGCAAGGTCTCCCCCTGCTTTTGTTGCAAACAGTACATACACCGTTACCAGCTTTACTCTTGTAAGAGGGAGTTCGGATTCTGTTTCATTATCAGCTCAATTTTACCATGTAGACATCTGTGAAAACAAATGTAACTCTGTTGAAATGCAGGTGCTTGAGTTTAAGAAGGGCAGACTTCAAAACTTGTATTGGAAAAGGGATGGCTGTGCCAAATGTTCAGGAAACTCTAACTTTGCCTGCCTTAACAAACAGGATTGTGCAATCAGAACATCCAGCTGTAAGAACCATGGAGGTTCTGTAGATTGCAGCCTTGGAATACAATTGGCATTCTCTGGCACTGATAAGCATCTTTCAGTTCTCAATTCATGGTATGAAGTTGAGAACCTTCGTCAGTATTCGCTCTATGGCCTTTATTCAAATCTCAGAGATTCTCTCACTAGTCAGTATAACAAGATCTTCTAATGCACTTCAGATGTTTTGTAGATTTCTTCCACCGGTATGTTGTAATTCTTTTTTCCTCTGTATTTTAAATGGATATTGATTCTACATTCCGGTATATCATATTTTTCTGTTTATCTTCCGTCTGTAAATTTTAATACTTCACAATTATTTGAAAATCATTATTTTGCATTCCACTTTTCATGATGTTGATCTTGTTGAACCTTTGTGCCCGGAAGTCATTCCGGAGACTTCTTCTAGTTGGTGTGAGAAACTTTTTGTTAATTAATGTTTGAGATGTGTTTCCATTTCCCTTTTATTTCTTTTGCTCATATCAGAACTTTTGTGAAGATGTGAGGATTGAGGGTGAAGGGTGGTTTGATGATTGTAGAGTGGATCTTAATGTCTGCAGAGTTGAGTTCATCCTTCTAAAATTGCTTCTAATTGTCTTTCATGGAGAAAATTAGCGGTCTTCCCGTTGTGAAATTGTGGAGTCACCACTTACCTGGTGCGGTTTCAGAAAAATCCTATTATTCCCTTTTTGGGGTGATTATTATATTTCAAACGGAGAAAATGGTCAAAGAAGATGGTAATAATTGATATTTCTAAAATCATATGGAGGTAAGTGGTGATTATGAAATTTTGTCGGTAATAATTGATAATTCCCATTTTGAGAGGATATTGAACTATGCTACAAAAATTTAAAAGATTTCAGAGTATCTGGGAGTACCTTTTGGAGACTCGAAAATTGTTTTTAAGACTTAGAAAGCGCTTATCAAGTGTATGTATATATGAAAAACAACAAACTTCTGAAATTTTAAGGCCCATGTTGTGGTTTTTAAGGAAAACATGTAGTGGGATGCTTTTCGGCAAATGTATTTTGCAAATACTACATGATAATTAAATAAACTTAATTTAATTTTTAAGGAAAACATATAGTGGGATGCTTTTGGTTTTTATTTAATATTTTCTTTATTTTAGACTTATAGTTTGGTATTAAATTGAGCAGGGTTTACAGATTCCAAATAAATAGAATTGACCCGAATCCATTTGGTCGGTCCTGCTTCAATGTGCTGCTCATCCTTACCCAAAACTTTGTATGCATGTATAAACTTGCACATTTGATCCTTTTGTGGGGGCAATTTTTTTGATCGTATTTAAAAATATTATATTTTATTGATCGAATATTTTACCTATTTTATCCTTATTTATATAATTTATAAAAGTATATATTTTTTTATTTATTATAATTAAGTAATTTAATAAATAAATTTAATTAAAAATTTATTTTAATGAAAAATAATAAAAAATAATCATTTACATTAAAAAAATTAAATTTTAAAAATAATTTTAAAATTAAAAAATTAATAATATTACACCGTGTGGTGCACCCTACAACCTGTTGCACACTATTGTAGTGCGCACTAGAGAACGTAACAACATCATTAGTGTTACCGTGCGAGCTACAAGTTACTGTATCATACTGTAGTGTGTAACAGTAAAGAATTTTAAATTTTTATTAAATTTTTTATTTATTACTTTATTAAATTTTTTTAAAATTATTATAAATATTATAATAACTTAAAAAAAGTACATTTATTTCTCAACTAAAAAAAATATATAATAATGATAAAATAATTTAAAATTATAAAATTAAAAACATTAAATAAATTTACTCATAATTTTAATATATTTTTAAATTATTAAATATAATTAAATTTTTTTAAAAAAATTACCATGTCAGACATCATGAGGCGCCATGCTGAGGCGCATACAACAGCATGACGCGTGGCCCACGGTGCACCACATAAAAAAAAAATTTAATTATCTTCTTAATTTTTTATTTAATTTTTAAATTATTATATAAATTAAAAAATATATTTTTTATTTATATGAAATTTAATTTTCAAATATAATACTTAACCCATTTTACACTTGTTTATATAATTTACAAAAGTATGCATTTTTAATTTATTATAATTAATTAATTTAATCAAAATTTATATTTGTGAAAAATCATAAAAATGCAACTGTAGTGCTTGCGCCACAAGCTTGGGCGTGCATTGTAGCTCTCTGCGCCACATGCACAGTTTTATTTTATTTTTAAAATTTATTTATATAATAATTATATTATTAATTTTAAATAATTTTAAAAACATTTATTTTTAAAAAATTTTAAATTATTTAATTTTTCATTTTCATAATTTTTTAAACAAATTTATTTTTAAACAAAATTTTTAATTAATTTTTTATTTTTTAATAAAAAACAAAAACAAAAAATATTATTATTTTTTCTTTTTAATAATAATAATATTTTAAAATTATATAAATATTATTATAATTTATAAAAATTCTTTTTTAAAATTTTTAATTATTTATTTTAATTAAAAAAACAAAAAAAATAATAAAGCAAACCTGATGGGTTTTTTTTTTAAATTTGTTTTCTATTAAAAAATAAAATAATTAATAAAAAAATTTGATTAAACAAAATAAATTTTTTAAAAAAATTAAATGATTTAAATTTTTTTTAAAATAAATAATTTTAGGTAAATTATTTAAAATTAATAATATAATTATTATATAAATAAAATTTAAAAATTTAAAAATACTGTTCATATGCATAGTATACATTGCTTTGCTGAACTGTAGCGCAGCTATATTAATTAAAAAAGTATTGAATTTATTTTTTTATAAATTAATTAAAAAATTAATGAAATAAATAAATAATTTAAAATAAAATTTTAATTTAAAAGTTAAAAAATTAAATAATTAATTAAAAAAACAAAAAAAAATGAGAAAAATATTCTATTACTAAAATATAAAAATTTTAACTTAAAAAAGAAGTGACAATTTCCCTAAACTCAATTTTAGGACCCTTTACCTAGTGTGCAGCCCGACCTTAGAGCTTGACTCATGCCTAGCACTAGGACCTTGTACTTTGTGTTGAAACTTGACTTTACAACTCACCTCGAGACATCATCGAAACCTACTTGTAAGACCCAAGTTTAGTGAACCCGACCACAAGCATGAGACCTTCGTGAAGACTCACTTAAGCTTGAGACCCATGATCCAATGTTGAGCCAATATCAGCGATATGAATTTAATATTGGATCAACTCTCCAAGTAATGTTATGTTTATGCAATTATAATAAAAATTTATATCATTGATGTGTCAGATATTAACTGATATTGTATAATTATTATATTAAAAAACATAAAAAATTAACTTGATAAATAGTAATCATAAATTAATAATGCATTAATTAAGATAGAAAATTTTATATCTTAATTATATAAGTATAATCTACTCATAAATTAATTGTCAAAAAACTTATATAATTAAATAATGATTGTAAGTAATGTTTTGTATTAATAAAATTTACTATTACAAAAACTATTTTTCAATTACATACAACTAAACCCTATAATATTAAAATCATTCTAAAGTGCTTCCATAATTTACTATTAAACTTTTTTTTCTATAAAAATATTAATAACCAAAGCACTATAAGATTTTTTTTTTTTCAAAAGTAACTTGAGTTAAGAATAGTAGTTATGTAGTTTCCTTGTTGAATTTGCCTCCACCAGTCCACTTAAGTTAATCCTCCAACAACAAAAAAGAAAAAAATTCACCTTCTTCAAACTCAATGTTGATATATATATATATATATATATATATATATATATATATATATATATATAAAATTTCACCTTCGCCCTACCAGACAAGGAAACAAAAACCAAGGGCTGAAATAGAATATGGCATGACTAATACGTTATGAGCCTTTTTCTTCTTTTTATAAATAAACGGATTTTTATTAAAGAACCCAAATAAGTTACAATATGAGGGGTTTCTGATACAATTATCAGAGAAATTAATAGGACCTTAAGATATACTCATACACTAACAAGTACTCGATCTTATTTCCTTGTTATTAAGGGAAATGACAATATCTCAATCTAAGCAATTCCTTATAAAGAAAGAGAGAAAAATACAACTCGAATAATTCGAAAGCAAAAGAAATAGCCCTCACACAGGAGGGGGAAAGCACAAACCTAACTACAAGTAACTAAACAAAATACATAACAAATACAAAAAACAGTCAACAAGTTCTAAAATCAAGCACCAAGTAAACCCAAGAATGCACAGATGAACAACAGGGTTTTGGTGCCGCTGGAAATATCTCATATAGCCAAAAGGCCTGTGGCTGTTAACCCTACGGCGGAGAAGGACGACGATTGGGTCAAGGAGTTTGTCAACTATAGATCATAGGCTGTGTGACTCCGGCAAGGCTCCCATAAGATCCAGCTAACTTCGGCAACTAACAATTTCCATGAACGAACGACTGTCGGCTAAGCTCTAAGGGAGACGGTAATGTAAAAAGAAGCATGACTGGTAAGGCTCATCGAAAAGCACGCCGATAGAAGGCGATGGAGCTCGGAGAATATGCACAGCTGGAGTCAGCTTGGCTCTAGCAGGAGACCGTAGCTACTTTAAAGGGCCCCCAACTGTTTGCCGGTCAGAAAAGTCGGAGAGACAAAGGAAAAAAGAACTTGGACAGAAACTCAAAAACCAGACAACTAATCTAATTTAAGCAGAAACCTATAAGAAGAAGAAAGGGGAGGATAAACCGCCGGGGAGGAGGCCATCAGACGATGGCTGAAAAGGTCGGGTTGATGGGCTCGGGGATAAGGAGTGAGAGAGTTCTAGAGTTCCCGTTATGAGTCTCTAAATCACTTACATCTTGCATTATTATTCTTTCAATGTAAATGGTAAAACATTATACATCTCATTTAATGATATTAGTTATAATAACTCTGAACCATACCGCACACACTGAATTAATATAGTAAAATTATTGCAGTCAAATTATAAATTTATAATGAAGACACACCATATTAACAATATTTCAACATGAAAACATTTAACCATTATTTGGCGAGGAAGGTGACATTAATGAAGCAGATAATGAATTCTTACGATTTTTAAGATTATTTATTATATCACTTCATTATCGTTGGACTAAAAAATTTGAGATAATCTTTGTGAGGAGTCAGTGTTATTTTTTTAATATAATTTTTTTAGTATAAATATAGTTTAAAAAGGGTGGTTTAAAGAATTTGAACTAACGAACACTAAAGAGGTGTTGATTCTAATGAAATTCTTAAGAAAACAAGTATTTCGCCATTCTTTGAAATAATTTTGGAATATTTATACCTTGTTTTGCTTCTCTTAATTGTAGAATTAATTATGTTAATGTGCTTTTTTTTAAAGGTTTAGAATTACATATTTTAAATATCCAACCTCTGCTTTACTTTTTATTTAAATTTAAATGGTTGCGGGTGCAGTGCACGTTAACGACACTCAAGTAACGCACTGAAAACCATGTTAATGGCTCTTAGGAACACATTAAAGAAAACTCTTGTTGCCTGACAATCTACAAAATAAAAGAATTGGCTGCTTATGTGTATGTAGAAATACACATTGATGCGTAAATACTGAAATGTGACATTTATTTATAAAATTTTTAACTCTAAGTTTGGCACTCAAAAAGACTCCTAATTAATAATCATTAATATAATATTAATATTAGAAGAAAATTCGATTTAGGTAATCAGTCTTTTGAATGAATAACTACTCTCTCAGTAAGTGTTACACGTGCAAGAAATTTTATTATCATTTTTATAATATAAGACGAATCTTAAATGAGAATAACATGTAATTCATGCACCCTTCCAATTAAATCTTATATGAGGCATTAATGCTTGTTTTACCGGTAAAATTTGTCCATCTCTAATCTAAGTTAGTGGTTTAAATTTAATAGAGATCTTGACAATTTAAATTTTTTTAGTTATTAAGAGACAATTATTAATAATTATCTAATTTTTAGGTGATATTTATTAATTTAATATAATTAGTAGAACCTTTCGCTTTAATTAATGATTCAAATTCTAACATAAATCTTGACAATTCTTTTAATTATTGAGAGAGTTATTGATAATTATTCAATTGTTATGCGGTAATTATTAACCGTTATTTTAATTAGTAGGCAGCTGCTATTAATAGTTATTATAACTAATTAAACTTTAAATTATAATATTAAAATTTGTTATATAATACTTAAGTTTTAAAATATATATATATATATATATATATGACATGCACCCTTCCAATAAAATCTTAAATTTAACATTACATATGAAATAATCTTTCGAAAAAAAAAAATTACATATGAAATAACAACAACACAACAGCTGAAGAACTTCAGTAACACAAACTGACACGATCGATAGGACAGGCATAACACATTCTCGGTGACAAGAACAAACACAAAATTGCATGCGCTGGATGACTAAAAGACATGGTATAAATTCAGGGAAAGAAATTGTTAGGCCATTGTTTGGTAACATCATAAGGCAGGCCAACATCACTTCCGGCGACGCTGCCGCCAAAAAGATCAGCCGTCAGCCCCACGTCGCCGCTGGTGGCCGCATTGCTAGCACCTCCTGTACTCCCATGCTGCAGGCCCAGATTAATATCAGTGTCAATGTTGGCACCAATACTGATATTATCATCAACCAGCAGCCCCAGCCCAATATCAGTTCTGCTGCTGCTGCCGCCGCCACCGCCGATGGTGATGTTTCCATGCAGCAGCCCCATATCAGAACTGATATCATAAGTTCTGAGATTTCCAGGCAACCCCATCTGATTTGCTGCACTGGCAATTGCATCAAATGCTTGATGGGAAGTTAGCCCTAGGCCTACATCACTTTTAGCGCTACTACTATTGCTGCTGCCAGCAATATTCTCGCTAGTGTTCATCATGTCTACGAACCATTGATCCAACAGAACTTGCTCCGTCGTAGTCCTCCCGTCTCCGGCTCGAGCCATGCCGTCTGCCGGACCGGGGGCATGATGAGGAGAAGAAAGAGATGCCTCTGGTGAAAGAGGATTAACTTGTTGATAGTACTCAATCCTCTTCCTTATCCCCTTCTTTTTCTCCTCGGCAAACCAAACCAAACCATACAGTTCAAACAAGTTAAAACCATCAAGACTCTTATTAGCTTGATAAATTTGACGCATGAGATGGGAAACCTCCATCTCTTTGTTTCTCCTGTCGTACTTCTTCGTTTGATCTTGCACTTTGGTCACCCTTTCTCTGAGGTAAGTTTCTTGATTCATCATTCTCTTGCACCGCTCCATCTCCGGCAGGTTGTGGAACCTCGCAAGCAGTTGCTGCACCACGGGGCGAGATGGCCACGTTGCCGGCTCTTTGTCCTCTGGACTGAATATGATAACAAAACCATTGACACCACAAAGAGTTGTTAATTCACTCACTTTTTTCAGTAAGCCCACCCTTCTTTTCTTAAGGCTGGCTTTTCTAGCACTATCATTCACAATCCGTGCAAGCTTCACCTTCTTCCTTGTCATGTTTGCTGGTTTTGTGAGCCTCTCTTGCTCTAAAACACTAACCAATTGTGGGTTCATATAGTGAGGAAGAGATGAAATCTTACTATTTGAGGGGCAGAACTGGAAAAATTAAATTAATTAGGGTTTAGGGCCATTTTTAACTATTATGAGTGTAATATTGCATATAGGCTAAGAAATCTATTTGTCAAAATTCTAAGATAACAGTGCTTGGTCAGATAATTCAATTTCATTGCTGGCTATTGTAGGATTATTCATTGTTATTTAATGCTAAGTTTTGAAATTTTATCTGGACTAATTTTGAAAACACTTGGTTTTGCAAGGTTTGAATCTGTACTAAGCCACAGACTTTATTTTTATTAATGGTGGCAAGAAATTAGAAAGTGCAAGCAGTTCAACACCATTTTTATATGCTTACATATAATAGGAAAAAAGAAGGGTAGGAATATAATTGTTGATGACAAAATTTTACTAATATTCATCTTGATTATTCCCTTACATTTACAAGTAACAATCAAGAAGTACAATGATCGATTGATCTGTAAAACAGAAGCATATCATCTACTATGTGAGTTGCGGCTTGCCATGTTTCCTTGAGCAAAAGATTATATGAAAATCTAACTCTAATATGATGAACATGCTTAACTGAATATGTTTTATGTTAGCAGATGTGAATAAATTCCCTTGGATTCTCATAATAATTAAAGACTTTCTCTTATTGTAATGCTACATAAATTGTCCATATAATAATCTGAGTTGTGCTGTTAGTAACACCAAGTGGTGTACTCTAGAAACCATATATTTTTCATATCCAGAGGAGCAAATTTGCATATATGTTTTAAGTTCTTTTGTGCATCTTAAGGTTAATTTGCTTGCACACATTACATTATTCACATTTCACAGTTGTATAAATCAAGAAACATATGACTGCAAATGGTCAGAGCTTAATGGAATTCATGCTAATTGAAGCTATAGTCCTTTGATAGATAGAAGTGCTAAAATGATTTAATAAAATTGGAATAGTTAACTCTTATGATTATTCTGTCTAGGAGTAAATTGGGTAGGAAACTTTAAACCTTGTTGATTTTAGACTTAATGAGAAATTTTCACAAAGCAATGCTACATCTGATGCGGGATGCTTCACTTGTACTTAATGTACTGAAAGTATTTTATTCATGAACTAGTTTTAGATCATATGCAGTTGATAAGAATATAGGCATGCATAGGAGATCAAAGATCTTGAACGAATAATGCTTTCCCTCTAGAAATTTTTAGTGGTTTCATGAATAGCTTTTCTTCCATCTTTTAGTTAATTAAAGTATTTTATTTTGTTCTTTTTTCCCCTAACCACTTATTTCAAGTACTTAGCCCCCTTGATTATATTAATGTTGATCGCGATTTTTCATATATATCATGCTCAGTGATATTTATGTGATAGATTATGTAAGGAATGTTGGTGAGATCAATATATCATCATGAAATCGATCCTCACAAAAATCATATAATCAATAATGTTATTATTTGATCAATTAACTTATGTTATTACCTTGCTATATTATTTACGAAGAATAAATCCGCAAATATCCTGAAAATTCATTTGCGAAATTATATAAAAAGAGCAAGTATTTTTGCCTTGTTTGATAGCTTATATTTGTCAATTTCTTTCAGCCATGCATATTGGTGGAACACAAATTATTATGATGCATGTAACTTGTTATTTCAATATTAAGCAATGACAGAAAGATTTGGTCTCGACCAAATGACATAAAGGGTAGAAAATATTGCATGCAAATCCCCCATCACTTTCCCAAATGTGTAATCAACTGTTTTTGCTAGTTGTATATATGGTTCATTGTATCACTAATGAGCTTTCTCATGTGATCATGTATTCAAATTAACTAATTAGAATGCATACCGAAAAGTTTTCATCTGAACTTATCATATCACCTCTACATTGGTCCACTACGTAACATCATTTGGAAATTACTAACTATAGTGATAATTATACTAGATAAAGGAGTACGAAGGCAGCTGCTTCATAATTCAGCTAGCTTAAATACCAAGACAATTAGGAATTCAACCCTTTTAAAACTCATTTTATGATGAGCATGGATGCTGGTAATTATCTGTTATCATTGATATTTGACAACAGAGAATGTGGAGATGATTGTTTCCTTTTAATCAAGTGCATGATTGAGTGCTTACAGAGGCAGAAGTTGAATGATCGATAAATGGGTTCATGAAAATGACAGAAATTGCACGAGATGCAGCAGCAAACTTCTCTTAGCTTCATCAGACATGGCTGCTGAAAAAAGATGAGTCATTTTCATTAAGAAATAGAAAAGTGATTTGGCTGGAAAAGACAACGTACTACAGCCTACTTCAACTTAAAAAGATGGAAAGCCTATTCATAACTGAGCATATACGAAAACAAAATTCCCTGTACAAAATTATGTTACCATTTGTATGTTGAACTCGATCATGAATATTCTTTAGGTTAGATTTTATTCTGTACTGTAAATATTTATAAATGAGCTCTCATTTTTCATCATTATCACATTAATTCACAGCCATTGTAAAGGAAGCCCTCGTGTTCTCTTCATATTCACTCCCAGCCTCCATCATTAATTGACTAGCTCCACTCTAAGAACAAGCGCTGAATTGTGTTTGTGTTGTGCCTCTCTCTTTAGTCAAATTGCAAGCAATAAATTTAGCCTAAACAACTCCAAAACAGCCCCACCGCAGCCATTTAAGAAATAGCAACTTGGTTGCCTTGCTCATATCCACACATCCCGACATTCACTCGCCAGTCTTGCCGAAAACCAAAGCCCACCAAACTTCTCTATGGCTCCAAGTCCTAAATCAAATTTGGTTTACCCAATATTGTTGAGTCTTCAAGTCCAATATTGGCCCAGGTTCAATTGCATATCCTCATAAGTCTTATCTTAATTTCAAGTTTTTGTCCATATCCTCGTAAGAAAATCGAGGTCCAACAAAACCACTATTGATGGGTAGCTTATTTTTTTTCAAAATTCATAAAACTTGGCAATATTTGACTAGAGACATCTCTAAGCCAACCCTTAAACAAGGGGAGCCTAATGAACATTTTCTTGAACTCCTTACAAATTGGGACAACAAAAATTATCACTTGTTTTGGCAACACGTTGACACCATTTAGCAATCTTCATTTTGACTCATTGATATAGCTTTTTAACTAAAGCTTCTTTAGAAATCTCTCTGGAATTTTTTGACACAACGATGTACCAAAGTCAATCTTGTTCAATAATATCAACTTTTACAAAGTCTTAATCAAATGCACCAAGTTCTTGGTTAGTGTCTGTTCATAATTTTTCACATTCAAAATGCAAACTCTTTTGGGATCAATTAAAGCTTTTTGAAAACGCTTTGGGTACGCAGCAGCAATGCAGAAAATTTCTTGGCCTACAAACACTAACATCTAATGCAATTCCTCATGGCCCCTAACAACACATTTGAGCCAGTAAGTGCATCTCTTCTCATATCGACATCCATTTCCCACATTTGATGAGCCCTTAATGGCCTTTTTTTTTTAAGAAACTCGATTGGTTACTCATTCTCAATCTTCATTATCCGAAATATTTTGCAAATATTGTCATGAATATGGACGTTTACCTTTAGATTGTCCTATAAGAATTTTCAACTTCTGTCTCAAAATTAGACCCGCACATTACACAAACGATTGTCCCTACAACAACAAACACAAGGGTCATTCTTGCAAAGTAAAAATAAACCTCGAATTTCTAGTGATATTGATATTTCTGCCCCTCCAAACTCACTAAATGCCGTTGGCTCTTGATTGTCTAGGGTTTTTCTTAGTAATTTTTTTGAGTTTTTTTTAAAAAACAATTCTAAGCAAAAAAGCATTAAATCAAACATGACACGGCATGATAATTTTGAACTACTTATTGTATGAGGTTAATCTTTTAAAAATTAGGCATGACACGAGTCTGATATAAACCTAAGCTTTAATAATACTAGGACAAAAATAACATGGCACGATTTGTACCGCTAAAAAATGTATATATTATACAAATAGATTGTCAATATACATTGAACACTAGCTTTCTCAAATTCTTTATTTACTCGCAGCTGCATTTGAAGATCTAATGCCAAGTGATACACTTGCCATTTTGCATAATTGCCTTCAACCCTCTTAGAGGGATGTCGCTTTACACACAAAATTTGATGAATGGAACTTAATATTTGTGATTTATGAGTCATTTGCAGGGAATATACTCCCTAATATTCACCATTGATGAATTATGACTTTATATTAATGAGAAAAAGCTTCTTAACGATTCATGAACCAGCCTCTCTCAAATATGTTTTCATATTTATATAACTAGCTTCATATAGAGTGGCTTACTCATGCATAAAACCATGGATAAACGGGTCCTCACCTTCTCATTTTTATGCATGCAATAGGTTCTTGTCGTTTCTTTCTTTGCTTTTCTTTTTTTTCTTGTTATTTTTTAATTTTGGGTTCATCAATGGTTCATTAACGGGTCATTTAGGATTTTTTAACTTAATTTTTTTAATTTATTTATTTTATTCAAATGATTCTTCTTTATTAAGTTTTATAAAAATGAAATATCACTTACTATATAAATAGGCAAAGAATCAATTCTAAATTAAGAGAGATGAGATATTAAAAATTACATAAATTTTATTCTTCATAAAAATATGAAAAGAGTGAATTAAACACTTAAATTAACTTTTTTTAAATACTACGTGTCTAAGGTGAGTTATTGGTATTTATACTATTTTAAATTTGTACTAAATGTTATAATAAATTTTTTCTATCATTTGTATATATAGTCTAATTTAAAGTAAACCACATTAAATTACTCTTTTTTATGATGCGTAATATATTTTATACATTATAAATTTTGATAAATCGTTTCTTTTTCTTCTTCAATTATTATTATTTTTTAAAATTAACACTTTTTTAATCAAGTCAGCTTACGGGACATAGTGATAGAATCTGGGTACAGAAAACCCAAATAAATTTTGGCTCTATGATGGTGCAAATCAGCAAACGAAATAATAATAATGAATGTGGTTTAGATTTTATCAATAACATCGTTATCATACTTTTAATTACTCGAGTGTAAAATAGAAAATCAGGTAGTTCCCACTTTGTTTTTGGTCTCTCCATCACAAGAAAGAATCTGATATATATTGTAAAGTTAGGGAAGATTCTAATGGAGATTTTTTTCAGTTTATACTAATAACCATCATTTAGAAGATCTAAGCACACCACTAGCTGAGAAAGAAACAAAGATTAGGGCCATTAATTCCACTTGCTTAATTAGTGATAATCCCATATCATCCACCTCCCTACATATATATTATTACTTTCCAAGTTACATAAAAATACTCTTCTCAAAGTACAAGAAAGTATAGTATGTCTACTCCCCCAAAATAATAATTTATTTCTCTTACTGCTTCTCTGCATCACACCTATTCTCTTGGATTTGGCTTAGGTTTGTGATTATAAAATGTGTGTAGTTCAAAAGTAAATTTGAAGAAAACGATAACACTTTTTGTTAAAAGCCATTCAAAATATTTTGCATCAACACCCTTTTAAATAATTGAAAACAGAAGTAATTTTTAGTATTTCAGAAGGGTTTTATTTTGGTATAGAGGGAAAATACTTTGAAAATGTTATTTCTAAAACCAATGTAAATTAAACACTCGTTTAATGTTTTACTCCACGATAATTGTAGTTTTAAAATCACAATATTTATCAAAGTTTGGGGAAGATTGTCTTTTTTCCCCTCGTTATTTCAAGAGTCTGAATTATGACTCTTCCCAAATATATCCTAAATCATCAAATGATCAATTTTTTTTTTTTTACAAATAAATTATCTTTCTCCTTTGTTAAATAATTTTTAAACCAATTATTTTAATAATTTTAAAATTTATACTATTTTATCATTAAAAAATTATTTAATATATTATTATTTAAAATATATAATATTACTCTTTTTAAAATTATCAATTACATCATTTAAAGACGTTTTTGCTACATTTTACTAATGTTTTTAATTTTAAAACATGATTATACTTGTCTTTAAATAATATAATTAATAATTTTTAAAATATTAAAATTTTAATAAATTATTCAACAAATAGAGATTAAAGTGACAATTTTTTTATAAAGAAATATCTTCACTTGTACCTACTACAAACATAAGCTGTATATAACTTTATAGTGATGCATATCTTTTGTTCTCTCTCAAACCACCCAAAAGAATTGAAAAAAACAAAAAAGCAAAAAAGGTTTTCAAACATATCCACATTCGCATGAAACCCAAAGACAGTGCTTTGTAGCTTTAAACAACTGCAAGAAAAGTTTTGCTCAATCCGACGTGGAATGCAAAAATTCCCGATAAAAACACTAACCCTCTCCCTTTTTCTACGTGCTTATTACAGGAGATCCCCACTTGTAAAGTTCTCGTGCGTGCCAACCGGATCCCCTATAACCAGCGACACGTGTCACACGTCACACCCACAAGTATAAGGTGTCACCTTTTTCTTTTTTTCTTACTTTTTAATATTCAAAATTAACTGTTAATTCAAAAGAAAAGGAAGCACAAACTATTACGAGAAAAAAAAAAAAATGCAAGCATTTTGGGTTTAGGACTTCGCTCGTGGAATTATTAAGAGGTACGGAGTTCAAACTTCGCTCACAAGAAGGCAGGGAGAGATTATAGTTTACATATTGTCTTATAAATAATTTAAAAAAAAGATTACCGAAGAGGGTTGAACCTAAAATTTTTATTAAAATAAAAGTAAATATATTATCAATTTTTTATCATTAAATTATAAACATAAGTATATTTTTTATCACAATTTTTTAAGGTATTAATTAACTTAATTAATAAAGCCTCTTAAATGAAACCACAGGATATTATGTTAAAACCTCGACACATGAAGTGGAGAAGGATATGATTTGTATTTCATATAATAAAAAAATTAAGTAAAAGCACTTAAAAAAAAAAGAAAGGAAAAGAGGCTTTTCTCAAATATCTGGAAGGGAATTCACATTTAAACTTTAGAAAAGGAAAGTGAAATGTCACCTTTTTTTTAAAAAAAGAAAAAGTTTCATATTACTACATCAAAGACCTATGATACAATAATTAAAAAAATAATAAAATAAAATAAATATATTTTGAGATTATTTAAATCAAGATTTTTATAAAGAAGAATAACATACATACTTATATTGGGTGAAAATAAATATGGACCCTTTCAAAAAAGAAAAATATAGACATTTTTGAAGAAAACAAATAATAAACTTTGCAAAATAAGAAAATACAAATCCCTTAAACAAGGGAGAGATTATTTATGGATTTATTTTAAGATTAAACAAATTTAAACAAACACCCCATTATTACATAACACCATCAATAGTGACCCAACAAATGGCACAGATTTCGACACAATAATAAACAATTAAATGAAGTCAGTCAAAGAATAAGATCGAAAAAATTGGCTAAAGTAGATCCGATTTGGCCAAGGGAGCTCATCAGAACTAGGTCAAAGATGAAGGCGTCAGCTAGATCGGAGGAAACACAGAAGGGTGACTATGCTAGCGGTGGCTAGATGCCTAAGAATGCGAAAGAAAAATGAAAAGAATAGTATCCGACAGAAGTTAGGTGAAGGTCTGGCGAAGGGAACAAGGCAAAGGCTGACCAAAACATAACCAATAAGACACGACAATAGTATAGATTGGAAGAGTGCAAGCACAACCTGAAATCGTCGAGATCTTGGCAGCAAGAAGTGGAGCAGCAACAACAATGGATATGGCGAAAAACATGCCAAGGTGCAAACTGTAAAAGCAAAGCACAACACTTAGAGTTTTGAGGCCGACCAGATCCACCCAAAAACATCCACCAAAAAAGTACCAAGTGCCTGGACGAGTGAAAGAGACAAAGGAAAATAAGTAAATAGAGGAGAGAAGAATTGAGTATTTCCATTTGAAAGAAGGCCGAAGGCCTTCTCCGATGAAGATAGGGAAAGACAATGCCTGCTTAGTTTGAATTTGAGAGCATTTTCTTTTACCAATAAAAATAAGTTGTTTTTGAAAGACCATTTGCTAATATGTGAATCTAAATAATAGCTTAAACAGGGCCAATTTTTTTTGTCAATGGTCACTTTAGGATTAAGATGCTTTGATAGAGTTGATTTATTTTTTTTATCAACTTTTTTACGAAGAAGAACAAATTTACCCAATTGAAGAAAAGTTCTTTTAAAGTATTATACAAACGAGGTTTGGGGCAATTTCATAATTTTATTTAATTAATTGTTTCAAAAAAAAAGAAATTGTTCTCCCTAGAAAATCACCTCTAGCCCAAGGTCTCCAAGCTTGAGAAGAAGTCAGCCCTTAAGGGCCTAGTTAAATATTTTCCTGTGGGTCAGCCTTCATTAAAACCCACCACTTTTTATAGGACAATCCATCTCTAAGACAAGCCCATAGCAATAGCCATCAGGTCAGGCCCTGGCAGGGCTAGATAACGGAGAGCTTGCCCAGATTCAAAAGACCTGATTAGCAACTTGAAGTATTTGCTCAGAAGGACAGGTTAAGATACGGCCAAAATCGTCTTTTACACACTAACTAGATCGGCTCATCTCAGCGCCTACGTGATCAACAAAAAAATTGGGTCAGAACAGACATTAGGTCGGCTGTCTGTCGGACAAGCTGACCAGGTATAGCCAATGAAGTCATTAGAAGATCAGCTCTTTGAGAAGACCTCAGACCATTGATGAGTTGAATGAGAAGAAGCTACAAAAAAATTAACCTGAGCAGATTGAACTTAGCCTCACACTTAACTAAATTCACCGACAAAGACAGGTATAAGAAATATGCCAAAAATATGCTTACCATACATCAAAAAGATACTTAGCGTGTAACAGAAGTACAGCAGAAGCGGAGTTAGAAGCATGTCAAAAGAAATTCTACATAAGAATATTTGACGTGTGACAGAAGCAGAGTTAGAAGTATATCATAAGAAGATATGCAGAAGAATATTTGGCGTGTGACAAAAACAAAGCAGAATGAAAAAACCCAAAAATTTCTCTAAAGACCAGTACTATAAAAAAGAAGGGAATGACATAGAAAAAAAGGATGATAAACAAACGTCTGGTTGATACCTTAGTAATGCTTAAGAAACAGAAGAGCTAGACACAGAGAAAGAAAATGGATTTTTTTCCCCTTTATTCTTAAACAATTTCTGTTTAACCTTTTTACTAGCCTCCCGCTATAAAAATCCTTTCTAACTTAAGCATCGGAGAGTCTTGACTGAAACCCACCCCAACGACACCATTAGGATAATGCACTTGTGTTTTTGCAGGTTCTACTGCAACCGATGAGGAAGAGGAGACCCAAGCTTTTCGCAAGTAAGCCTAAGTGTTAATTCTCGCTACCAAACAAATTAAAAACTCGTTGGCCTGAAGAACTATTTTTTCAATCAACAGTTTTTGGCGCCATCTGTGGAAATCAGACCAAAAAGCTTTGTCCAAGAAGATGACATGTGGTTATGGTGGAACAGTCATCTACCAGCAGAAATCCTGTCACTAGAGAGTGAGGCCTAAACCTAAATGGGAATAGAGGCCACAAAAATAGGCCTCTTCATCAGTTAGAGAGCTCACTGCCACTCAAGATTCGAGCAGAGCTAAGGACTCTGAGAGAAGAACTGAGACCGCTCATAATTGAGTTAATCAAAAGTAAAATGGGGAAAGCAGAGAATGACGGTTAAATGGAATCTCAGGTAGAGATTTAAGAGCAAATGGATCGAGGGAACAGATCAGGGACTTTGCATGACTCAGCCGGAGCAACCAGGCCAAGTCAGGCACCCTTCGAAAGAAAGGTGACCCAAATTGGAGATTTTGAGCAAACAGCAAAGAAAAGGCCATCTACTAAACAATGGTAACACCAACAGGGTGAGCCGGGCCTAGAAGATAAGGTTTGGGATTTGAAAGGAAAGCTGAAGAACCTCTTAGCGGAGAAAGAAAAGAAAGATCAACTTTCTACGAAGAAGATAAAAAGGGAGAGAAGATTGCCATTGAAAGAAGAGCTGAGAGACACGGAGCTCTTAAGCGGGTTTCAACTTCCAAACTTGCCCACTTATAAGGGAGTCATCGACCCCAACTGCTACATCAATCAAATTACTGACCTGGTATCAATTGTGGGTTTGAGGCATGACCAAATATGCAGGCTCTTCTATATGAACTTGGAGGGACCCGCTCTACTGTAGTATAGAGGCTTAAAGCAGTGTAGTATCACCTTTTACCATGAGCTGACTAAAAAGTTTGTGCAACACTTTTGAGGTTCATACGAGGCAACTAAACACCTGGAGCAACTAAAGTGGGTTAGGAAAAGTAAATATGAGAACCTCAGAAATTTTATTTAGAGATTTTACAATGAGGTAATAGCCTTGGGAGCTTTTGACTAGCCCATCGCCCTAATGAGGAATGGGTACCTGGGAGAATTCTGAGCTGATAAACAACTCCTGGCGTCTACTAACAGCCCAATTGGACGAATCCCAACCTCATTGCAATTATTTCTGGTGAACCTACATTGATAAGAGATTCAAATAAGTATCGTAAGAATTACTCCAATTATTTAATAATGGTGCACTAAGTTATGTGCGACATTCATCTGGCCAAGAAACTCAGGTTGCAGTAGGAGGTGCCGATCATGTTCACGAAGGATGATGCACAAGGGATCAGTTACCCCCATGATGACACACTTGTAATAGAAGTGTTGGTGGCAGGTGAAAAGATAAAAATGGTATTTGTTGACTCGGGTAGCTCGATTGACATAAGCTTTAAAAAAGGAACCTAGACACCGTTACAGGGGTTCAGAGACAACTGCATGATGCCAGTTAGAGTAGTGGCTTTGCCCTTTCATCATCGAACATAGGCCATACAAGAAAACCATGATGATCAAGTTCATGGTGGTTGATCAGCCCTTTCTATATAGGATCTTCCTTGGGTAGCCATTTATGGTAAGTACAAATATTGCTTTGTCCATTCATTATTTGAAGTTATTTCTCGGCAAGAGAGGAAATTTGAGTAATGTCTGGAGATCAAAAGGACGCGATGAGAGCATTCTATATTTCTATTGTCGACCCAAAAGAGGAAGTTAACATATCACCAGAGCTAATGAAGGAATTGCATGACGTGCAGGTCAGAATTGGGGAACCTGAGAAAGTGGTTAAAATTGAGTCCCATATAGAGCAAGGGGATAAAGGAGGGTTAACCCAGCTGGTTTGCAAATTCTCAGATATCTTCGCCTAGACCCATAAAGATATGCCTAAGATCGACCCTAAATTGGCTTCCTGCAAGTTGACCATCAACCTTACATTTCGACCGGTTAAGCAGAAAAGAAGAATCTTTAACTATGAGCAAAATGAAGGTATAGCGATAGAAATAGAGAAATTGTTAGCAATGAGGTTTATCATAAAAATATATTACCTTGACTGGTTGGCCAACGTAGTAATGGTGAAGAAGGCCAATGAAAAATGAAGGATGTGCGTGAACTTCACCGATCTAAATAAGGTATGTTTGAAAGATAGCTTTCCCCTCCCAAAAATTGACCAACTTGTGGATGCTATAGTTAGGCACGAGCTGTTGATCTTCATAAACGCCTTCTTTGGCTATAATCAAATTTCGATGCTTCCCCCAACCAAGAGAAAATATTGTTTATGACCCATTATAGGATATACTACTATCGAGTAATATCATTCGGATTAAAGAACGCTGGAGCTACCTACCAGAGGCTGGTGAATAAACTCTTCAAAAACCTGATTGGCAGAAATATGAAAGTTTACGTGGATGATATTATAGCCAAGTCCAAGAAGGTGGAGGACCACGTGGTCAATATGAGGGAGGATTTTGTGATATTAAGGGAGAACAAAATGAAGCTGAACCCAGAAAAATGTACTTTCAGGGTGAAGTTTGAAAAATGTTTGGGCTTCATGGTGAGTCAGAAGGGAATAAAAGATTACTCAGATAAAGTCTGAGCTATTTTAAAAATAAGGTCCCCAAGCACGATAAAGGAGATCCAGTGGCGCACAAGAAGAATCACAACCCTGAATAGGTTCATCTTCAAGGCCACAGATAAGTGCTTCACTTTCTTATAGACAATAAAAAAAGAAGGAAAAGAATAAGTGGACAGAGGAATGCGAACAAGATTTTCAACAATTAAAGGCTTACCTTTCCGAGCCAGTACACTTACCTATGCAAGAAAAGACATTGGTTTTGTACCTGGGAGTCTTGAAACGGGCTGTAAGCTCAGTACTGGCCAAAGAAGAAGAATAGGTACAACGGCTAATATATTACATAATTAAAGTCTTCACCAGCCCGGAGACTTGGTATTCTCCCTTTGAAAAAGTTAGCTCTGACCCTGATCGTGTTATGAAGGAAATTGCAGGCCTACTTTCAAGCACACTCTATCATTGTGTAGACTAACCTATCGTTAAGACAGATCCTACACAAGCTGGATCTATCCTGCAGGTTGGTTAAATAGGCTATGGAGTTTAATGAGTTTGACATTCTTTATAAGCCCCGAACAGCTACCAAGGGGCAGGCCTTGGCCGATTTTATAGCCAAAGCACCCGTGAGTAAATGAAGATTGAGGAGCCAGGTGCCTAAACCCCCGATCAAGTTTCAAAAAAGTGGCTATTCTACATTGACTAAACGTTCAATTTGCAAGGAAGTGGAATAAGGATCATTCTTGTAAGCTATGAGGGAGATGAGATCGGTTACGCAGTACGCTTCGAGTTCAAGGCCTCGAATAATGAGGCAAAATACGAAGCTCTCATGGATGGATTAAGAGTAGCTAGTGCTGGCTGCAAACAAGGTGTGGGTAAAAAACAACTCCCAGTTGGTGTATCTAGTGAAAGTATGGAGTCTAACCAACCAGTTCAGAGAGGTGCAAGTAGAACTAATCTCGAGGAATGAGAATCACTGGGCAGACATCATCGCCTGAACGACGTCAGCAGAAAATGATTGGTTACCCCGGATGGTCACTATGGAACTCATATTGGAGCCCAATATCCAAGAGGAAGAGCAGATCATGCAGATAGAGGAGGGGCTGAGCTAGATTGACCCTATAAAGGACTATATTTTGAATAAGGCGATTCCAACAAATAAAAAGAAAGCTCGAAGAATTAAATATCGAGTCTCTAGATAGTCGGTAATAGGCAAGGTGTTATACCAGAGAGTCTTTTTACACCCTTACATGAGATGTTTAGGCTCCCTAAATGCAGAGCGAGTCTTGGGGAAAATCCACGAAGAAGTCTGCGGTAATCACTCAGGAATAGAAGTAGTGGCTCACAAAGAATTCAGGATTGGGTATTATTAACCAACCGCTCTTCAGGATGCTAGAAGCCTAGTTCAACGCTACGATGTGCGCTAAAGATTTGCTGACAAGATCCAGGCACCTGCGAAAGAGCTGACCACAATAAGTGGGCCCTGGCCATTCGTCCATGGAGGCTTGACTTGATCAAACCCTTGCCCTGAGGTAAGGGTCTTGTAAATATGTAGTCGTAACGGTTGACTACTTCATCAAATGGATTAAGGCTGAGTTGTTATCAAAGATAACGGAGAAACACGTTAGGGATTTCGTTTAGAGGAATGTGATATGTCGGTACAAAAATCATGGAATGCCAAACTACTAAAGAAATACTACTTTTAATTCCATATTTTCCTCTTTATGTAACAATTATTCATCATGTACGAACATTGTTTCTAATAAAGTTGTTTATGTTCTTGAGGTGGTATAACCCACCCGGGTTCGATTCCTTGGGGGTGATCGTTTGTGTGAATGGAAGCCACTGTGAGGTCTGGACCAGTGATGGCCCACTGGGACCGGTATGTCCCGGCTTGTCAGACTAAACGGTGCGTATCCTCACAGACTATGTGGCCGCAACAAAGAAAAATATATAATAAAGAGGCAAATGATGAAAAAGATAAACTATTTATAGATAACAGTGGAACAATCAAGATTATTTAGATCAAATGGACAGACATGATCAACAAGAGACAAAAGAGAGATTTATTAGAATGAGAAGGTGTGATGCTTCAAGTTTTCAGGCACATTAAATGTGCGTCTCTTCGAAGAATAGTGACCCAGGCCATAGAATCTAGCAGATCAACGACCTAGATTATTTCGATCAACTAAACGCCACTCAGAAAATAGAAAAGATGAGACTTTTGGGTCTCAGCTACTCCCAGCCACATGATCAAAAGCAGATCAATGATTACCAATAAGTTCTTTGTTTGAGAAGCTTTTCACACGGATCAAAGATGACGCTTGAAAAGATTTATCATTTATTACTTGAAGAAAGTTTAGGAGAAGCCGTTATTATTTGGCAGTAACCCGTTGAACAGCTATGACATTATTACACTAAGTCGACTAACTCTGACATTCTCAAACTCAGTAGATAGCCAAATCACTTGTGACAGTATAACACCGCTCAGAAACCAGTTCGGATATAGGAGAAACTGACAGAAAAAGGAAATAAAGAAAGCAAACAAACATCAGAAGGGCGACCCGAACTGGCCAGGACAGAATAGAGTTTCCAGTTTTGAATAAATCAAACCTAGAAACTAGTAGACCTTTGTTCCTCCTAAAAAATTACCTCTGGGCCTAAGGCCTTAAAGCCTGGGAAGAAGTCAGCCCCCAAGGACCCAACCAGATATTTTTCTGTAGGTCAGCCCTCCTAAGAACCTACAAGTCCTTGTAAGACAGCCCACCTAGAAGACAAGCTCATGGCAATAGCCATTGGGATAGGCCCTGGCAGGGCTAGACAACGGAGAGTCTACCTGAATTCAAATGACTTAATCAGTAACCTGAAGCAGCTACTTAGAAGGACAAGCTAGGATACAACCAAAACTACACTTTACACACTAACTAGATCGGCTTATCTCAGTGCCTGTGTGATCAACGAAGAAACCGAGTCAGAATAGACATTAGGTCGGCTGTTTGCCGGATAGGTCGACCAAGTACAACCAGTGAATTCACTAGAAGACCATCTCTTTAAGCAGACCTCGGACCACAGTCGAGCCAAACGAGAATAGGCTATCAGAAAATCGATCCGAGCAGATCGAACTTAGCCTGACACTTAACCAAATCCACTAGTGAAGACGAGCATAAAGAATATATCAAGAATATGCTTAACATACGTCGAAAAGATACCTAATGTGTGACAGAAGTACAACAGAAGTAAAGTCAGAAGCATGTTAGAATAAAATCTACAGAAGATTATTTGGTGTGTGATAAAAGCACAGCAAAAGCAGAGTTAGAAGCATGTCAGAAGAAGATCTACAGAAGAATATTTAGCGTGTGACAGAAGCACAGTAAAAGGAGAATACCCAGAAAGTCTTCTAAAGATCAGTACTATAAAAATGAGGGAACGACACAGAAGTAAGGGATGATGAAAAATGATCAATTGATACCCTAGATAATGCTCAAGAAACAGAAGAGCTAGACACAAAGAAAGAAAATAAGTCTTTTTTTTCTTTATTCTTCAGTAATTTCTATTTAACCTTTTTACCGGTCTCCCACTGTAAAATTTTTTTCTGACTTAAGCATCGGAGAGTCTTCGCCGAAACCCACCTCGACGAGACCATCACGATAATAACGCTTGTGTTTTATATACCGCAACTGACGAGGAAGATGAGACCTAAGTTTCTACAAGCAAGCCCAACTAGGACAAATCCTAAGTGCTGATTCTCACTAATAAATAAATTCAAAACTCGTTAGTTCGAAAAATCATTTTTTTCGGTCAACAAAAATAATATTTATGTATACTTTAACCAAATTTTAAGAGCTCTACAATAATTTACGCCAACTATATATTCATTAAAGATAATCTTTTAGTTTATATTATTATTATTATTTTCAACACCTAGAATGCAAGTAACTATAAATAGAATATAGTTCTAAATATATATACATTTATATATAGTATCCATTTTAATATTTTTGCTATTTTCAATTTTTATTTTATATAAGTAATGTTATGTTTATATAATTAGAATATAATTAATATGATATTTAATATATTTATTATTGATTAGTATTATACAATTATTATTTAGATAAGAAGTTAAAAGTTAATAACTATTTAATAAGCGATAGTAATCAATTTTTACACATCAATTAAAATACATACTTTGTATTTCAAATATAGCATTACTCATTTAATATATAGTTGGTGACTAATTATAGATCAACAACACTTGAATAATTTTAGAATGTCAACTCAAAAAAAAATTAAAATAAAAATATTTCAATTATGTAGTTTTTTTTTCAAATTAAGAGTTTACTTGTTCTGAATTTAAAAGAAGATGTTTATTTACAATGAATTATCTATGCATAATATTTGTTACTGAATCAATTGCAGGAGCCAACAATGATGTAGACCAAGTTGAAAGAGCTCTATTGGTTTATATGTGTTGTGTGTTTTCTATAACACAAATTAGCGCAAGTGCACGTTGTCGCAACAAGTAATATATGATAAGTAGAGTGTCGATCCCACAGAGAATGATTTATCTTTTCTAGTTTAAGTACCGAAATGGTGTCTTTCTACTATTATCCAGAAAATGATTTAATGTATGATGATTAAACTACTCAAGTAAAAGAACAACTTAATTATGCTAAGTGATAAACTAAATTACCAACAAATTATATTCAATATGAGAAATCCTAGGATTACAAACTATCCCCCATTATGCAAATAAATTCAGCAGAATCTCTTTGATGTTTATTAGTTCTCAACTTGATATATTGACCAAAACACTTAACACATCACAAGCCTCTTTTGCAGGTCAAGTGAATCTATTCCATCCAATCAAATATCTATATGTCTATGATAAATAAATTGAACAAAATTCATTAAGCACAAGTTTTATGAGCCATACATGCCTTATGAGTATATGTCTATCTCATATGAAACTCAAGTGTACTACACTATGATCATGCATCAATATGCTTAAGACTAAATACCTAAATGCCTTTGTCAAGTTTATTTAAGCATTTCTAGATCAATTTAACCACTGGCCAAGTAATCAAATAGCATTAAGCACAAGCACAATGAATATATCAAAAGCTGAATTAATACCATAAAAGAGAGAACTAAAATCAATCACATAATGAGTTCAAGGATGTAATCCTAGATGAACGAAATTAGCTCATCATTAAACTACACAATCTTGAAGCTAATTCCATCAATACATGTAAACTAAACATCTTACAACAAGTAAAGAATCAAAGAAAAGAAGACATCCCTGTCAAATGCCTTTGTTGTTGAAGCTTGCTTCCCTCCTCTTTGATTTCTTCAAACTTAGAAGTTAGGTGTTTCTTTGTGTTTCCAGCTGCTGTCCCAGCTGGAGTCCTCTCCCAAAATGTAAGTTTTGAGCAATTAAATAGGTAAGAGCACGGAATTAGGGCGCATTTTGGGTTGCTTTTGGGTTTCCTGATTTTCAGGAACCTATCAAAACTTGTTGCCCAGGTCCCGGCGCCGCGGCGCTGCGATTTGGCGCTGCGGCGCTCAGTTTCTGCAATCGGCGCCGCGGCGCTGAATTCCAGCGCTGCGGCGCTGCACTGTTGCTACAGTACCTCCATTCGTATTTTTATCTCTAATGCTCCGATTTGCGTCCGTTTTTCGGTATTTTTGCTCCGATAATGCTTCAACCTATAAAACAAAATTAATACGCATAAATAGCCCAATTATTGAGATAAATTGAACAAATATCAAGTTAGGAAGATAAAATAGTTTATACAATTACGCCTTATCAATATGCACATCCTCTTGTTGAATGTGTATCAATTTAGATGGGATCTTATTATTCTTATATCAATGTTATTTTATTTGAATGAACCATACTCTATTTTAAAAAGCAATTTTAAATTATAAAATCCGAAAGCAAGAAAGTAAGAATTATAAAAGCCACCCCTCCGCCTGTTGATTAAATGTTGGGTAGATTTGGCTTTTAATTTGAGAACAAGGTTTGAGTCCCCTCTTATATGTCATGTCTCACATTGAATAAAAATTATATAAATCTTGAGTATATAAGCGGGTAAGTGGCATTACCCAATAGGACTAATATTTTGAGTCAATGGCAAGTGCACGACTTGTGATATATGTTATTAGAGCAATACTTGAATTTTTATTCGTAATTGGCCTTCTAAAATTACTTAAATAGAGATTGTCATGTAAGATGTGGATCCCCCATGACTCTGGAGGGATGAAAAATACGAGCTAAGTGAATTTTGAAAATTTTGTCTTGAACCCTAATAAAAATTGTCACATGAATAGTGAGTCTTCCATTTGAAGGATTGGGCAATACGAACTAAGTTGGTTTTGAGTTTTGGCCAATATGTGACGAGAACATCATGTAATTGGGTGAGAAAGAATGTCACATCCATATCGATAAAAATTGAGTGAATGTTGAGTACATATAAGTGGACAGGGAACATCACCTAACAATATAATCTTTTTAATAAATAACAAATATTCGCCTAATAATAATAGCTAGTGGTAAATTTTTTTATATATTTTTAAATAAAGTAGTTTTGCCTATTCTTAGATTTAGATTTACGTCTTAATAGTATTATTGTTGTATGGATTGATAGATTTTTAATCGTTATAAATATTAATAAATTATTGTAATATTAAAAAAAATTATTAAAAAAAATCTTTTTTTTTATTAATTGTTTCATGAGAATTGGTTATTATACTATAATAAAACTAATTTAAAAATAAGATTTTAGCAAAAGTTTAACTACATTAGACAACAAACTTTTTTCTTAAAAAAAAGTGTTCTGTTATGATATTTATGCTATTTGCAGTTTATATATAACATAAGTTTGTTCACTACATAATGGACCATAGCACAATAGTTTTAGAATCTCAACTCAAAAATTACGAAAACAAAGATCCCTCCTTTAAAAAAAAAAAGTAAAACAAAAATAAAGATTCCAATTTATCAATTTTTTTCTCCACAAGTCGATGTAGATCAGCAACCTTAAATTATTGGAAATTTTTAAAAGTGGTTCACATTTCATAGGTAATTTTTTAACTATAAAATAATGGACCAATCTCCATTAGTCAAAACAATGCAAAAATAATATAATTGCTTTTGTTGATAAAATATAATAATAAATAAAAAAATTGAAAACAAATTCACAAAAAATTATCTAAGTTTTTGAAAATTTATCTAAAAAATATACTCCAACATTTAAAGATAAAGTTCTAAAAAGAAATAAAGTGAATTAAAGAGAAAAAAATCTATAAATTTTTAAAAATTCTAAATTTTTTTAATTAAAAATTCTAAACCTCAAAAATGCCATTTCTTTTAAATTTTTCTTACAAACCCTTTATTTTAATTAAATTTTAAATAAAATAATTTAATTTATTATTTATTTGGATAAATAATATTCTATAATTTAGTTAATTAATTGTTTTTAAAAAAATAATAATAAATTATTTAACTAGTTCTTATTTATTTTCACAGTATTTTATTATAAATAATTTATAATTTAAATATTTAATTAATTATTAAATTAAACAAATTAAAAAATAAAAAAATCCGCTCGTGGACACTAGCATGCAATGGGTGCCCCATTTTTTTTTACGCATTTTGTACCCTGCACAAAACGTAAAAAATATTTTTACACGTTTCGTGCATGTTTCATGTGTCACGAAAATATTATTATTATTTATTTTTAAATATAATTATTGAATAAATAACAACTAATTAAATAATTTATTTAACTTATATTATTTGTTAAAAATAATTATTTGACAAAATTACACAATATTAATTAAATATTTATTATTAACATTTTAATATGTGAGTATTCATATTTAAGAATTTGTAAATAAATAAATAAATAGGAACAAAGGTGTAAGAATATTGATTAAAAATTATCGGAATATGATTTGAGGATCAAGTCAAGTGCATAGGGTGCGTACGGATCGAAGACGAACTCGAAAGGAGGCAAAAAACGAAGAAGGGCGCACTAGGTGCCAGCGCCGCGGCGACCAGGCGTTGGCGCCCAGAACAGAACCTAAGCGCCGCAGCGCCGCAGCGCTCAGCAAAAGTGCGCCAGCGTCGCGGCGACGAGATCCCAGCGCCGCAGCGCTGGAGACGGGAATAGTATCCCGAAATAAGAAAACTTCCTTATTTCGTCTCCCACTTATTTTAGGACTCCCTAATACGACTCTCACACATATAGGGTAAACCTAGGTCGTCCCAAGGCCTATATAAAGGCTATCAATTGGCTTGTAAACACATCTTTGTGATCAACTAGACATCTTGACAATTTTTATGATAAAGTGGTTTTTGTGAGAAAAAAAAATCTCTAGAGTGAGAGAGAGAGTTTTCTTTGTGATCTTTCTTATAAAATGCATACTTTGTGAGTGTCTTGTGATTCATAATAAGAGAAGAGTGTGATCTTGATCCGCCGTGGACTTAGGTAAGTTGCCGAACCACGTAATTCTTTGTGTGTTCTTCTTCTACCCCTTTCTCTATTTATTTCTTAGTAACTTGTTCTGCATTATTATATTGCTTGGGTGAATTTTTTGCTTGTTTGTGTGCTTCCGCTTCAACAAACTGGTATCAAAGCTTTGGTTCTAAATAGACATGGCCACACCCAAGTATGAGGTAGAGAAATTCAACAGTACAAATGACTTCAATCTGTGGAATATGAAGGTTAGGGCGTTATTGGTGAGCCAAATGCTTGGTTTGGCATTAGATAAGACTGCAGCTCCATCTAGTGATGAAGAGAAGACGCTAGAGTCATCTAGAGCAGAAGCAGAAAGAATGGACATTCAAGAAAGAGCTCATAGCACAATCGTTCTGTCATTGAGCAATGAAGTATTAAGGGAAGTAGCAGGTGAGACGACGGCAATAGGTCTTTAGAAGAAGCTTGACTCTTTTTATATGAGGAAATCATTGGCCAACAAATTACATATAAAGAAAAAGCTGTATCAGCTGTCCATGTCAGAGGGGACGCTGATGAAAGATCATATAGACGCATTCAATAAGATCATCCTTGATCTTGAGTCTGTTAACATTAAGATAGAAGATGAAGATAGAACAATTATCTTGCTGAGTTCACTCCCCAAGAGCTATGAGAGTTTTGTTGATATGTTACTCTACGGCAGAGAGAGTTTAACGATGAGTGATGTGAAATCATCATTAATCTCAAAGTTATTAGGAAAGAAGATCGAGGGCAATGCAGAAAGTTTATCTGTAAGAGGAAGGCCCTCATATAGAGATGGGAAGAAAAAAGGCTCAAGGTCGAAGTCTAGGACTCCTAGGAAGTGCTATTGCTACAAGAAAAAGGGGTACTTCATAAAGGACTGTCCTGAGAAGAGAGCACAAGACAAGAAGAAAGCGGATGCTGCGCTTGCCTATGATGATAGCTATGACAGCGCAGAGACTTTCGTCGCTACTGATGGTATGAACTCTGAACAATGGGTTCTTGATTCTGGTTGTACTTTTCACATGTGCCCGCACAAGTCCTGGTTTACAAATTTCCAGCCCATTAGTGGTGGTAAGGTCTTAATGGGTAATGATATTGCATGTTAGATGATGGGAATTTGTAGTGTTAAGCTTAGGCTGCATGATGGGCGAGTGAGAGAGTTGATAGATGTTAGGTATGTTTCTGACTTGAAGAGAAACTTGATCTCACTGGGGATTTTAGACCAGAATGAGTGTTCCATCAGGATCGACGGAGGGATTTTAAGAGTTTTGAAAGGTTCCATGGTGGTGATAAGAGGAGAGAAGTGCAAAGGTGTTTATGTGCTTAAGGGTGAAGTCGTGAGTGGTTCTGCACTATTCTCTGTAGATGATGAGAGTATGCAAACTAAGTTGTGGCATTTTAGACTGGCACACTTAGGCGAGAGAAACCTAAAGGAGTTATATAGTCAAAAAGCGTTTGGAAAGGATAAGTTCCAGCCCTTAGAGTTTTGTGAGCATTGTGTGCTAGGGAAAGCACATAGAGTGAGGTTCAGTACCGACGAGCACAAGACTAAGGGGACTCTTGACTACATACACTCGGATTTTTGGGGACCAGCTCAGATAGCTACTCGTGGTGGTGCCAGGTATTTTCTCAGTTTGATTGATGACTATTCGAGGAAACTGTGGATCTATGTGTTGAAGAGCAAGGATTAAGCCTTTGAAGTATTCAAGATTTGGAAGGTTCTTGTTGAAAATCAGACTGGCAAAAGGGTAAAAAGGCTTAGGACTGACAACGGCCTCGAGTTTTACAACAGAGAGTTTGATGGGTTTTGTGCCAAGCATGGGATTACAAGGCATAGAACAGTAAGATCAACACTGCAGCAGAATGAGGTAGCTGAGAGGATGAACAGGACCCTACTTGAAAGGGTTAGATGCATGCTTACCAATGCGAAGATGTCCAAGACATTCTGGGGAGAAGCTGTAGTGACTGCAGCTTACTTGATTAATAGAAGTCCTTCCTCAGCAATTGACTTTAAGACGCCAGAAGAGAAATGGTCAGGCAATCCCCCAAAGTATGACCACCTCAGAATATTTGGTTGCCCTGCCTTTGTACATGTTAAGGAGGGGAAGTTGGAACCTAGAGCTATCAAAGGGGTATTCATAGGATATCCCGAAGGAGTAAAAGAATATAAAGTGTGGTGTAAAGACTTAACACCACTAAGGAGTATCATAAGTCGTGATGTAACGTTCGATGAGATGACGATGCTGAAAACCTCCCAAGAAGATGAGAAAGAAGAACCTGTGTCCAAGGAAGACTTAGCACCCGAGTCAATAGAAGTTGAAGTAGAACCTGAACATGGATCTGGTATGCCCCCAGATCAACACTTCAAGAAAGAGATCTTTGAAGATGAACCAAGAACACCGGCGAGTTCCTCCAAGTCCACCCAAAAGAAGACTAGAACTCCTGAGTTGGAACTTGAAGAGTACCAGCTTGCTAGAGACAGGCTAAGGAGAACGATTAACCCACCAGTCAGGTATGCACAAGCAGACTTTGTTGCTCATGCTTTTAATTTTGCTTACATTCTTGAATATAATGAGCCTAGGACATATGGTGAGGCTATGAAGAGTGATAATAAGAAAGAATGGCAGCAGGCCATGGAAGAAGAAATTTGTTCTCTTAGGAAGAACAATACTTAGAAGTTGGTGGAGAGACCTCAAAAGAAGCTAGTCGGGTGCAAGTAGGTGTATAAGGTGAAGGAGGGGATACCGAGGATTGAGCTTACAAGATTCAAGGCTAGGTTAGTAGCACAAGGTTTTACTCAGAGAGAGGGAGTCGATTTTCATGAGATATTATCTCCAGTTGTCAAGCACACATCTATTAGGATTTTGTTAGCCATGTGTGCAAACCTTGATTTACATCTAGAGTAGATGGATGTAAAGACAGCTTTTCTACATGGAGAGTTTGAAGAAACGATATACATGGCATAGTCGCAAGGGTTCGAGGAGTCCGAAAAAGAAGATCATGCTTGTTTGCTAAAGAAGTCATTGTATGGGTTAAAACAATCACCTAAACAGTGGTATAAGAGATTTGATGAGTTTATGATGGATTGTGGTTTTAGTAGGAGCAAGTATGACGGATGCGTGTACTTCAAGAACATAAGTTGTGGGATGATGTATTTGCTTCTATACGTCGATGATATGTTGATCGCGTGCAATAACATGGAAGAAATACAAAAGCTCAAGAAGCAGTTGCGTGACGAGTTTGAAATGAAGGATTTGAGAGCAGCAAAGAGAATTTTGGGTATGGATATTGTGAGGGAAAGAAGAGATGTTATCTTCTTGTCCCAATAGCGATATATAGTTAAAATTTTGGAGAAGTTTGGTATGTCAAATGCGAAGGCTGTCTCTACTCCTTTGGCCATACATTTCAGACTTTTAGTAGCACAGTCGCCGACATCCGATGAGGAGAAACTGCAGATGAGCAAAGTACCGTATGCAAGCACTGTGGGGAGCATCATGTATGTAATGGTTTGCACAAGACCAAACATAGCACAGGCTGTGAGTGTGGTGAGTAGATACATGGCGAATCCGGAAAAAGATCACTGGCTTGCAGTAAAGTGGATTCTGAGATATCTCAAGGGAACGTCGAATCACGGGTTAATGTATAAGAGGGATGAGGACAGAAATAAAATGGTAAGAGGGTATGTAGACTCAGATTATGCAGGTGATCTTGACAAGAGAAGATCGTTGACGGGCTACGTATTCACAGTGTTCGGGTGTAGTGTGTGTTGAAGATCAGTTCTACAACACATGGTTGCACTATCTACCACGGAGGCAGAGTACATAATTGTTGGTGAAGCTATCAGGGAGGCTGTGTGATTAAAAGGCATATGCGTAGAGGTATTGTCTAGTGAAGATGTGAACACCGATGTGTATTGTGATAGCCAGAGTGCCATACACCTAAGCAAGCATCAAGTGTTCCATGAGAGGTCGAAACACATTGATGTGAGGCTCCATTACATTCGTGAGATTGTCCAAAGTGGTGAAATTAGTCTAACAAAGATAGCGTCATCTAAAAACCCTGCTGTTATGTTGACTAAACCACTACCCTCGGTTAAGTTCGTCCTATGTAAGGACTTAACCGGAGTCACTACTTTGTGAGGGTGACCGAAGATGCGGAAATGAGAGATCGAGTTACTTTTGTGGATGATTTTGAATCAATGAGGGAATTTGTAAGAATATTGATTAAAAATCATCGGAATATAATTTAGGGATCAAGCCAAGTGCGTAGGGTGCGCACGGATCGAAGACGGATGTGAAAAGAGGTGAAAAATGAAGAAGGGCACACTAGGCGCCAGTGCCGCAGCACCCAGAACAAAACCTAAGCGCTGCAGCGCTAGGAGGCCAACGCTGCAGCGCTCAGCAAAAGCGTGCCAGTGCCGCGGCAATGAGATCCCGGCGCCGCAGCGCTGGAGACGAGAACAGTATCCTGAAATAAGAAAACTTCCTTATTTTGTCTCCCACTCGTTTTAGGACTCCCTAATACGACTCCAACATGTATAGGGTAAACCTAAGTCATCCCAAGGCCTATATAAAGGCTATCAATTGGCTTGTAAACACATTTTTGTGATCAACTAGACATCTTGAAAATTTTTATGATAAACAAGAGATCTTAGTGGTTCTTTGTGAGAAAAAAAAATCTCTAGAGTGAGAGAGAGAGAGTTTTCTTTGTGATTTTTCTTGTAAAATACATACTTTGTGAGTGTCTTGTGATTCATAATAAGAGAAGAGTGTGATTTTAATCTGCCGTGAACGTAAGTAAGTTACCGAACCACGTAATTCTTTATGTGTTCTTCTTCTACCCCTTTTTCTATTTATTTTTTAATAACTTGTTCTACATTATTATATTATTTAAGTGAATTTTTTGTTTGTTTGTGCTTCCCCTTCAACAAAAAGCAATTTATAATAAGTAAAATTTTGAGAAGAATTGCATGGCTTTCTTGTTCAGGAAAGTCTCACGTGATGCATTTTTAAATCTTTTAAATCATTTAGATTTATGATATTTTCTCTGTCACACACCTTATTTATATGAAATTTACTTATTTTGAACATTGAAGTATATTTTTTGAAATATATTTTTAAAAATTTATTTTTAAATGCTTTATTTATTATTATAGTTTATCAATAAGTGCAATTATGTCCATTTTTTTTTTATAGTATTAACTAGTAAAAATTAAATTATTACTTTGTGGCTAAAATATATTATCTAAAAATATGCGTTATTTCTAAAAAATTTCCTAAATTATTTTACGATGTGAACAACAATATCAAATAATTCCAATTTGTGCTGCCTTAAATTTCATTCCTTATAAACCAATAAACATTACCATAAAATCATACTTGTTAGGTCGAGTATTTAATTTATAATGAAATTAAGAACTGTCAAGTTGTCTAAACAATAATGAATAAACTCTTGCACTAATTATTAGTTAAAGAAGACAAGTTGGGTATTAGAACAAAGTTAGCTAACAATCTGTTCAAGCAATGTTGAAGATCTTTGACAAAGGCTTGAGTTGAAAGGCGGTTTCCTATCTTACCAACTCTAATTTTTCTCAAAAACTTTAATAAAGTTGGCTAGGTC
Organism: Ailanthus altissimus; assembly: GCA_946807835.1. Classification (NCBI taxonomy): domain Eukaryota; kingdom Viridiplantae; phylum Streptophyta; class Magnoliopsida; order Sapindales; family Simaroubaceae; genus Ailanthus; species Ailanthus altissimus. Next base: position 3,860,021 of record OX327709.1, read on the forward strand.
ACATTATTGATATTACATCTCTAGTTAGTAATATATCATTAATTTAGATATTTCTATTAAAAAAAACATGTAGTAAAGAGTTAACAATACATTTATGTTAACTCTAATAAAAATCTTGAGTTTAAAATTTTTATCATTTATATTAAATATATATATATTATAAATTTAGCGTTTAATATTATTATGAATAGAATTAAAATATAAAATTTATATTTTAACTAATAAAGCGCGTGAAAAGTTGTGTCTAGGGGTAGGCCTCTGGTTCTATTTAACCGAAAATTGAATTAAATTAAATTAAAATTTTTGGTGCAATTTATGTTATTTGAAATTAATCTATTCAATTTAGTTCAAATAAAAAAAATACACTAAATTTTTTTAAAAAATTAAAAATTAAATTAAACCAATTTGATTTTAAAGGGTAAAACAGAAAATTTGTTCCACCCCACAATAATTGTGTCTTTTTTTTATGTGAAAATAAAAAATTTGATTTGATTTTTACGCTCACGTCACTTGATGTTAAATAATCTTGATAACTCTTTAAATCAACATTAAAACAAAAATTAATTAACGCGGCATATATGTATTTATATATATTATATTTATTTTTATACAAATTACCGTACAAAAATTAAAGTGACAAATAAATAACTACTCCATACGTGGTTTACAAATTAGTGTTATGTTATTATATGAATTACATTCTTTCGTATTAATTTTTTTTAATATATTTTTTACCTGTGAATTGATGTAATTAGAATTGATTATGAATAATCAAAAAGAAAAAATCATAGGCGTGTATGATATCCAGTTGGAGCCAATTGGTTCAATAAGACAATAAGGTTTGTCTCATCTCTCAGAGTTGGGTCAGATCATGGGTTAAATCCAAAGAAGGAAATAAATAAATAAAGATGTGAATGATGTGACATTTGATATCATTCATAAAAAATAAAAAATAAAACAAAATTGTGACATTTGATGACAAATTGGTATAGGTCTCTCCTATACCCTAGAAACTCTTTGGATGATAAATTTTATGAACAAGTCTCAAAAAATAAAAAAGTTTATTACATATTTTAGAGAAATTCTTTGATGTTGAAGAAGTTAAATTCAATTTTGCGATTTTCTTTGTAAAATATTTTATAAATCCATTTGTAAAAGAAAATCGAATTTATCTTCAATAACCATGCATGAATTTTTTTTTTTAAAAAAAACATTGTACTTGTAAAACTCTAATCAAAATATTATAAAAATTATCGAGTTAATTAGTAAATACCTTATAAATGACATAATATGGAATAGAAATCTGATCAAAATATTATAAAAATTACCGAGTTAATTGGAAAGTACTTTATAGATGACATAATATGGACACAATCTGTTGCAATACAAGCCAGCATTAAAAAAAAAATTTCTAAATCACTTTCTGCATTTTTATTTGCTGCTAAAATTATGTTCATATATCCCTATATAATATAATATTCCTGATGATAGTTTGTTAAGAGACATCCAATAATATTAGAATATGATTAATAAAAAAAATGGCTCTTTGTTTTTTTTTCTAATGATTGTCAAAAATTGGCATATGATGATCGCTTCAAAACCCCATACAAACCAACAAACATAGTAAAAGGGAATGGTATAATATTATATGTATATTTTTAGTTTTTATTGAGAAAGTTTTTATTTATAAATATATAAGAATTGTAAATATCACACACAATAAATTAAAAAAAATTAATCATATATAAAAATTTATGTAATTTAATAAATTACTTATGTTTATAATAAATCAAAGAATCTTAAATTTTTTTATTATTTAGTGATTATCACGAATTACTCAATAATCATAAAGATCATTCAAGATATTCGTAAGAAATATACAATATAACGAGCTCTCCAAGAGTTTATATAATACTCTCTCGCATACTCAGTACTCAAGTGCTCTTCAAGTTCTCTATTCTCACTCTTATTGATCCATTGACAACCTTAATGTATAACAATGGTTTATATAGACTCGAAAACGTCTTTAAAAACCTATATCAATTTAGAATAGAATTTCACACATGAAAATAATTCAAAACCAGCTTGATGACATCAAAACAACTCAAAATAGGAAACTTAGCGCTGTGGCGCCATAGGTCGCCGCCTCAGCACCACTGCGGCCTTGAGTCGGCGCTGTAGCCCCAAGGCTTGGAATATGGTCCCCTTGCGCTTTCAGCTTTCCATTGTACTTCAAATCTCTTCTGTCTAATGCTTTTTCGGCATTGTGTTGTCTCCTCATTGATCTTAATTCAAAAAATCATACTCAATTATGATTTTTAATCATTAATCTTTATAAATCTCTCATTGATTCAAAATCACTAAGAAGTTTTCTGAGATTTATCAACTCCACGTCATATGCTTAATTATATAACAGAGATCCCAAGTCTTTGCACATATTCAACACTACTAAGGACAGTCACTCAGGTCGCCTAAGATTCAATTGTATAGTATTTAGGGTAGTTTTGGTGTTGTGATCTCTCATATTATATTTGACTTTATGAGCTTTTTCAAGTAAATAATAACCACAAAATTTCGATGGATGAAACTTATTCTTACGAATAACATCCTCATACAATTTTTCTAGACCCTTTCACTTCGATGAACTAATCTCCAATGCTACTTCTTGGTCTGCGTTACCTTAATATCAACAGTAAGAAATGTTGAATCACATACAACAATCCTATTCAGCATATATAACCTGTTGTGCTTCTCACCCTCCATTGTCATTGTAGACTCATTAAACACTTCTAGTATTCATTTTTCAGTCTTGAATGAACATCTTATTTGCTTTAGTATACCAGGGATACCAAGTTCTTCTTAACATCATGAACATGTCTTACACCGAATAACTCCCTTACTTTCCCATCATGCAATTTTAATCATATACTATCAATTTTTATGACTTTATAAACCATATCATTACTCATCAATATTTTTTCACCATTAATGAATTTATAATTAGTAAATGAAAATCTATCAAGATATATATGAAAAGTACAACTAGAATCAAATATCCATTCACTAGTATTCTTTCTATCTAAACCTACCAAGGTTTTTGCATTATTATAGTCATCCTTATAGATTACAATATCATATTCCTTTTCTTTTCAAACTTTATAGCCTTTCATGGACACTCCCTTATGAATTTCCATTTTTTCTCATAACCATAACATTTCTTAGCTTTACCTTTGAATTCTTTCAAATGATTGATCTTCTTGTCTCTATTCTAAGCCATTTCCTTCGCTGTATAGACCGTTGCAGTATTTGTAGGTTATGATATATATATTTTTTTAATTCTTTCAAGTTCAACAAGGCTTTAACATCTGTCATTGTTAAAAAAATTTTGCTATACAAAAGCGTATCGATGAAGTGCTCATAACTAGCTGGTAGAGAAATCAACAAGATAATCGTGTTATCTTCATCTTCTATCTTGATGTCAATCGTCTCAAGATTGATAATAATCTTGATGAAGGTATCAACCTAGTCTTTAATCAAAATGCCTTTAGGCATAGACAAATGATACAACTTATTCTTGATGTGCAAACGATTCACCAAAAACTTCGTTATGTACAAATCATTAAGTTTCTTCTAAAGACCAATTGCAGTCTTCTCTATAGCAACCCCTCTAAGAATTTTATCACTCAATAACAGAAACAATTGTACTATGGTCCATCTTCTGAGTATTTTTATGATCAAGGTCAGATCTCGATGTCTCAGGCTTATTCTCCTCACTGGTTGTGGCAAGATTCTCTTCAAAAGTCGAATCAAGCCCTTGACTCACTAGTAAAGCCATCATCTTTACCTTCTATATTAAAATCATTTTGTCCATTGAACATCTTAATTTCATACTTGTGAATTACCATAGTTAGATCAACTTATAATTAACCTTAACTCTAATATTAGTTTGTTGAAAATTTTCGTGAAAGTCTCCATCCACAAATATACAAGAATTGCAAAGATCACATACAATAAATAGAGAAAATAATTAATCACACAAGGCATACAAGAATTTATGTAGTTTAACTAATTACATACATTTACGATAGATCAAAGGATTCTAACTTCTTTTATTACTCAATGATTATCACGAGCACTCAATGATTGCAAAGATCATTCAAGAGATTTATAAGGAATACACAATAGAACGAGTTCTCTAAGAGTTTATACCTCTCACACACTCAGTACTCTAATGCCCTTTAACCTCTCTATTCTCACCATTGTTGATGCATTGACAACCCTAAAGCATAACAAAGGTTTATATAGGCTCCAAAACGTCTCTAGAAATCCTATATCAAATTAGAATAAGAGTCTACGTGTGAAAGAAATCTAAAATCAACTTGAAGACATCAAAACAACTTAAAATAGGAAACCTAGTGCCACGAGTCAATGCCCCGATGACACTGCAGCCTTGGGCGAACACCGCAGCCTAGAATATGGTCCTCTTGTGCTTCCAAACCCCTCCTTGCTTTTGACTTTATATTTTATTTCAAATCTTGTCTGTTCAATGTATTCTCAACTGTAAATTGTCTCCTTATTGGTCTCGACTCAAAAAATCATATTCACTTATAATTTTAATCACCTATCTCTACAATTTAAAATATAAAAAATTATAACATGAAACATAATATTTATAATAAAAAACTTAAAATTTATACGAAGGTTACTAAATGAGTATTTTCACCATGCAATCTATACGATAAAATTATCTCAAAATTTTGTTGTTTATTTTAACTCTTTTTATTAGTTGCATTATTATTTTTATTATATGTCCCAAAATTTTATTTTATTTTCAATATTTTGAAACAAATAATTAAATTTAAAATATGTAATGAAAAAAAATTAATATGAGCAATGAAAAGATGACATAATTACATCGAATAATTACTACATAATAAAGCATAACCTACTAAATGATGTTCAAAGTCAACTTATACACTATTTGCACCGGTGCCCTTCAATATCCACCTATGGCAAAATCAACGGTATAAATATAATGGAAAGAAATATCTTTGTAGCTAAGAAATAATGACAAGACCTATAAAATAATCCTATTCTGGTCCTTGGCCTTGCTTTTCTCTGTCCTTCTTTTACTTGCAATGATTGACGCTAATGATATATTTTCCTATATTTGCCTTCATATTTGTTGTACTCTTTAAAATTTAAAGGTAAGATAAAGAGGATTGTTGATGTCACAAAGCTCTCCCTCCAAGTAAAGTTGAGAAAGCCAAGCCAAATCTTCTAACCAAAGCTTTGCCAAAATTATATAAGCTCAAACATGAAGCCTTGATGGCATCTAGTATCATATTTTACTAAAATTTTACCTTTAAGGTTGACCCATTTTGTAATAGCCTAAACCTATTAAGTTCATGTACAAAGAAATTTATTGGCCAACAATAATCATTTATGGACCGCAAAAAGTTGTCAATTTTTAGTAGTTCAATCCATCATGGTCTTAAATAAACCAATATGGAAGCTTGTTGGACATTGCTGAACCAATGGTTTCTTCTAACATAATATCTCTTATAAATTTCCTGGTAAAATTTTAGCTGATTCTAATGCATGCTAATAAGTAATAATATTTCATTCTTTCTCTAATTCTAATGTTTCTAGAGAAATAAATAAGCATTTTAGGGTTAATTTATAGTATATAATTACATCTCAAAATTGCCTATATTCTACTATTTTAAGGCAAAACACAAGAGGGTAAATGATATTTGTTCAATGTTTAAGCAACATTTTCATTTCATCAATAAAAAATATCATCCCAAAAATCCTCCCTGAATTTACATTAAATAAACAAATTATAATTGCCATCAAGCTCCATCTTAAATTCTTAATTATACAGCTAGTATAATTTTTGCAAATGATTCCAAATGAAAAGTTAGAGCTAGCCAACCAAGACACAAAAAAATAAGATTAATTATCAATTTCTTAATCCCTGAAGGTTGATATTTACCTAAATAAAGTGACATTGTCGCCACCACATTCAATATTTTAATTGGTCTTCTTAAAAATATTTATAACAACTGTGTTGGTTGCTCAAGGGCCAATAAAAAGATCCAATTAAAATTCTATCTATCTTTATTAAGCTTATCAAAAGAAAAAAAAAAAAACAACTTGTAATTATAAAAAAATAAAGCAAAAATTGATAAGCTTTACCAAAAATAGATGGCAGGCGGATAATATAATTGCATTTGCTGTAGCGTCTACTCTGTTCGCAAATCCCCACAAACCCGTTTTTGGAGTTGAAAATGTAGAAAAATGCAAATGGGAAATGACAAGCCAAAAGCTGATTATATAAAAAGCAAGAGAGAGACTAAGAGAGAAAGCAAGTGACCACAGAGAGAGTGATAAAATAAAACTAATCGTATAATATAATAAGTCTAATGTTATAAAAATAACGCATATACACAATACAGAAGACTTGCATGAAAGCTAAAGCTTATTGGTTAATGGCGTGTAGTCCATTACATTTGTACGCTAATATCAAGCCCTTCTCTTCTCTCGGCTTCTTCCCCCCCTTCTCTCTCTCTCTCTCTCTCTCTCTCTCTCTCTTGTTGTGGCCATAACACTTTGCTTGAATTTGTACCGACATGGCTCCTAACAAATGGGGTTTCTTTGCTTCTGCTTAGAAGCTCATCACTTCTTTTATCTGTCTCCTGCTGCTGCTGATAAAGTGAGTACTTGTACTTTCTTTGTGATCTTTGTTACTGTTTCTAGGTCTTGTACAGAATCTTGAGCTCTTGACTTCAGTTTCTGTTGTCTGTCCTTTTAATTTCTCTTTTTTTTGGCTTCACAGTTTGATCTCTTGTGTATGTTGATGTTTCTTTTGTTTTCCTTATGTGGGTTCTTTCTGTTTTCTTTCCCTTTTATCTAATTTTTCTTTTTTAGCAACTGGGTTGTTTTTGTTTATTTCCTTTTCTGTTATATATATTCGTTTTCTTTTTATTGGTTCAGTTTCTGTAGAATGTTCTTGCAGTTGGGTGAAAATAATAATGATGTTTTTGTTTTTTTTCGGTTTGTACTTTTTAGTTTCTGATTCTTTATAATTTTTCTTCCTTTTTATTTTTTTCTATTGATTTCTCAATATTGATGTTTCAGTGAATCTTGTTAGATCAGCAAAAACAGGTGGGATTGTATTACGGCATATCTAATATCTTTAAGTCTGTGGTTTTTAGGATCTTTCAAAATATTTTCCCATGTTCGTACGATTCCAAAGTTTAGCAAATAATTGTGGTAATTTTTTTTACAACTTCGAATTGCAGACCGTAGTTTAAATTATTGAGAAGAAGTAGTCACAAAAATTGTTGCTTGATTCATTTTGAGGGAAGAAATGGCCATGCAAACTGTGTATCTCAAAGAGCACGAGGGAATTGCTCATAATCAAATTGGGCAAATGTCATCTGTGCAATCAGCTCCTTGGTGGAGTCCTTTGGGATCTCAATCTGTTTATGGGGGATCTTGTGGCCAATTGAAGTCTTTGTCCATGGCACACTCAGCTGAAGAAGCAGGTCAAGGACTTGATAAAGGAAACACAACCCACTTTTCTTTCTTTCCTGGTAATTAACTTTTGCTTGACATATTTGGACATGTTCTCCTCTCTTATTGTTGGTTATAAAGCTCAATTGATAAAAAAGCATAGAGAACCATCTTGTTTAGTTTCTTGATGTATCATTTTAACCATTAGTATTGCCTTGAAGAATTGGTACGTGTCCCTAATCCTTCACTTAGATCCTAGGAGGTGGATTGAGGCCTGGTTAGGTCTTAAGTATAGATCTTGTTGGGGGCTTGAGCCTATAAGTTTTAACCATTAGTATTGCCTTGAAGAATTGGTACTTGTCCCTAATCCTTCACTTAGATCCTAAGAGGCGGATTGAGGCCTGGTTAGGTCTTAAGTTTAGATCTTGTTGGGGGCTTGAGCCTATAAGTTTTAACCATTAGTATTGCCTTGAAGAATTGGTACTTGTCCCTAATCCTTCACTTAGATCCTAAGAGGCAGATTGAGGTTTCGTTAGGTCTTAAGTTTAGATCTTGTTGGGGGGAGCTTTGAGCCTATAAAGGAGAAGCCTAGGATCCAGGTGTTTTAACCCAAAAAAACTAGCCTAGTGGGTGAAGGGACCATCCTACTTATAAATCCAAGTATCAACCCTTTTCTAGCCAATACTGGACAACCAACTCACTCAACAATCCTCTTCTCGAATGAAACTTCCGCCAGTGAGAGGACGGCACTGGTCCTTTCGTTCGACAGTGAGTCCATCTACATTTCAGCTACTGAGGTCTAGCTTTGATATCACTTATTAGGGTGCCTTGAGCCTATAAGGGAGAAGTCTAGGATCCAAGTGTTCAACCCAAAAGAATAGCCTGGTAGGTGGAGGGACCATCAACCTAAATATCAACTTTAGAGAGAAAAATGAACATTTTGATCATCTCTTCCATTACAAAAGATCTATATATTTTTCTTTTCTTTACTTGATTGGAAATTAGTTGGAAGGTGGGTGCTAAGGCTATGCTTCTTTATGATTGATGATATAGGATATATCCAATTAAGGGTTAGTGATGATGGAAGTGATCTTCACTAGTCACCTTTTGTGCTCTAGAGCATAAGTGGAGAGCATGTAGTGGCAGGTTTAAAGTAAAATAAATTATCCAGATATGGGCATGATCCATATTTATTCATACTGCACCATTTAATCTGAAGTGATGCTTATTCTGGAAAAACCTAAATCAATATTTCTGTCATCTAAATCATGAAAAAGAAAAGGTAAGAGTTAGTTCTTAGAAAGTAGACAATAGCATAGTTAAGTAAACAATAATATTTATAACAAAATTGACTATGAAATCATTAAGTGGATATGCAACTGTGTCCATTTGACTTCAAAAGTTGCTCACTAGGTGTTGCAAATAATTTGGAATCTATAGAGTGAACTTCAACTGCATCCGTGATTGCTTTAGAAAAGTTTATAACACCTCCATCAGAGTTTCAGAAGGGGAAGATAGCCTTGTACCTTACTAATAGGTGCTTAAACAAAATAAAATTGCACAAGGGGAAGATAACCTTTTGATAAACCTTCTTGCTTCTGCCTTATTATTTCTTTTCTAATAAAGAAACAATATAGCCAGTTTCTTCATACTGAGCAGTAAAAAGGTAGAATTCACTTGGACGAAACAAATAATGGACTTAGTTGATAATGTCATGCTCATTTAAGATCCTTAATTTTAGTTACATGCTTTTCATTTTATTCTAACCTAATACAACTCTACAAGCCTTAATCCCAGCTTCTTGGTTCTAGGTTTGTTTCCCTTATCTAATAGAAGATTATTGAAGTTCTGCTGAAGGGTGAAATGTTTTCTGCTACATTTAATTTTACCACAACATGATTACACAGTACTTCTTTTTCTTGAACAATGCCCCAAGTTATGATCAAAGTTCTTATTAATTAAGGAGCAATTTTGCTGACTTATTGATACATCTTTGTAAGGGAAAATATGAAGATCATTTATAATACCTTGCTGCATGTAGAGTCTAGTTAATTTGAAAATTCTTTTACACGGGGCACTTCTTTTTTATTATTGTTAACCAGCCAAGTAGGTTCTCATTCAGGTGATGGAAAAAATTCAGTGGATGGACAAAAACAAGTGGCAGCAATCTCTCTGCAATCAGCTATGCCAGACAACCCAGCTTGCTTTGAGTTAGGGTTTGGCCAACAAATGGTATAACTTTTCTCCAACTTAATATTTTTTGCATTTATTATTTCTCTTTGGCTTGTAACCCTAATGGCCAATTGTTTCTATTTGTGTATGGAATGCAACTCTAGATCTGTGCAAAGTATCCTTACGCAGATCCGTGTTATGGACTTTTCTCGACTTATGGAGCTCAAATTTCGGTCAGTCTCCACTAATTTCTTTTAGCTTCATCCCTTCTGTTATACAAGATACTTATTATCCATGTGAAGTGACTGTTTAGCATGTACTTAATTTGCAAACATAGGAGGTTCAGCATCATCTTGTCTATGCACTAAAAGCCATTGCATATTTAGTTTCAGATATGTTCATCTTGTTTGTACGTTCCGCTGGTTTGGTTGAGAAGCATACCAAAAGCCATTGCACACTACAATGTTCAAAAGTTTTATAGCTTGTTGCTAAGGAGCTTCAGTGTTGTAAAAATGGCAACAATTTTGCATGTAATGGTATTTGATTTTGAATTGAAAAAGTAATACATACATCAAATGTTATTATTAGGCCTGAATTTTCATTCAGTTTTGGCATGACCAAGAATGTTGGACCTCTCATGCAGAGATAACTAAATGCCAATGTTCTCTTTACACAACTGTGTGAAGAAAGAAAATTAAAATATATACACTAGTTAGGACATATAAACCTGAAAACCATGCCGATTAAAAGTTATACACCACTTAGTACATGAACAACAAGAAGAACGTTTCATTAAGGGGGAGAAAAGAAAGTGCAGATTAATAAACATGAAAAAAGATAACAGCAATTACATAAGTTGATGGAAGTGGATCAATTTACATCTTTCTAACCTGAATTGACAGGCTCACCATGCTGAATTCATGGTACATGATTGTCACTTTAATACATCAAACACTACATTTGAATGTGTCTGGCTTTTGTTATAGGCAAATCGTAGTCCAATGCTATTATAAATCTAGCAGAATTAACTGATGCATATATTTATTCATAACAAAATAGGGCCGTATTATGCTGCCGCTTAACTTGGCAACTGATGAGGGACCAATATATGTTAATGCTAAGCAGTACCATGGAATCATCAGGCGTCGCAAGTCACGTGCAAAGGCTGTACTTGAGAATAAATTGACTAGAAAACGGAAGGTATAGAATCTTGATTCAATATCTCAGTGTATTGTTATTTGTTAAGATGGGGAAAAAAAAATCAAAGGATAAGGTTTCCTGCTGCTACACCTATATTTTTATATTTTTTTCCCAATCTTAGATGCACGTCCATTTTGTGGGGCCTTGGTTCTTGAGGCCTTCCTTTTGACAAAATTATGTTTTACTTTAGTCAAATGCTAATTGAACCACTAATTTCTCCATGAATTCACCATCAATATGATACGGTCAGTAATAGGAACATCTAGATTTGATAATCGGATTGGATTAGGCTGTGAGGTTTTAAATGGATGTATTTAAATTATTACATTCAGTAATTTTGTTGATTATTGAGGTGCTGGATTTTTAGTTTGTTCTGCTTTCAAGCTGTTCAATATTTTTGAGTAAAATCCTAATTGCTTACATGCCAAACTTGTGGTAACTTAGATAGTAACATATATTTATTGCTAATCAAGACCTATATCACATCTTTTCATGATCAAAATATTATTATCATCAAAAGTTTTATCACAATCCCTACTTTGGCAACAATTATTTAGATTCTTTTCCTGTTTCACAGCCATATATGCACCATTCACGCCATCTCCATGCCATGCGTCGACCAAGGGGGTGTGGTGGCCGTTTCTTGAACACAAAGAATCTGAAAGAAAGTGATGGGATTGAAGAGAAGAAAGCTGGTAGTCAGCTACTGCCTCACCCCACTGGTTCTCAGAGTTCTGAAGTCCTGCAGTCTGAGAGTGGAAGTTTGAGCTCTCCAAAAGAAGCAAATGGCTGTGGCTCAAATCTTTCAGGGTCAGAAGTGACTAGCATGTACTCAAGGGGAGGTTTCAGTAACTCTCGGATCAGTCACCTTGGGCCATCTGTCCACTCTTTCTCGGGCATCATGGATGGCGGGCGTGGCATTGTCATGCCCAGCCAGTGGGTTGCAGCAGCAAATAACTGCTGCAACCTTAAAGTTTGATAGCAAGGAAATAAGGGGGTTGGTGCTAACTTGATATGCAGCACCAAACCATCCTTGCAACGGACCAAATGGAGTAGCTCAGTGGATCGTCCACCTACCGTTTGGTTTAGGCAAATCATTCTTGGCTCATCTGCATTAAGGTGATTCTTTTTCCACTCCGCACAGGGCGCAGCCTCTGCAGTCTTTGGGATGGTTAGAGATGTCGACACCTTAATGCCCTATATAAATAGTTATATAAAGGACTAAATTATGAACGGGTTTGTTCCGGTTGATCTGACAATAAATATGTGTAAGTCTAGGTATGTAGTTGTCATCCTGAACAAAAACTCTCTTAAGTGTGGTGTGCTGTAACGTTGTATAATAGACCTTTGTGAGTGCATTGTCTGCTTTACTTCTGTAAGAAAAATGTATTATCTGATCTGCAAATCGAGCAGCAGTTATGTACAAAATTGTGATGAGTTTGTTGTTTTTTCCCATATGAATTATGAGACAATTAGGTGCATGTCAAAGGAATCCATTTTGATAATTTTTGGGGAACCAGCTTGTTTTTACTCTTTTGTAAGACTCTTTTTATTAATTAAACCTATATTAATTAAACTGTTTTCAACATTGATGATTTGAGTGATATTTAAATTTATAACCTCTTGCACTGTTAGCTAATACCTAGAGTGCATTTAATTTAATGTATCTGATACAGTTTTAATAATAAAATGTCTCTTTACAAATGTTCAAACAATTTGATAGGAATGAATGGAGGCGAGCTTTAAGCTAATAGCCTGATGTCAGCTCATTTCCCTTCTCTCATCAGAGAATAAATTGTTGACTTAAAATTTGGTAATTTGGAAATCAATATTAAATTTTTTTTTTTAAAGACAATAAAGATACGAGTAAAAACTGATAAGATGGGCTGCTTGTTCTTCCGTTTAACGAAAATTTTATAATTAGAGAAAATAGTAAGATTATTGTAAAAAAATTAATTAAAAATTATTAAGATATGATTTGAAGAATAAGTTAAATATGTTAAGTACGCGAGGATCGAAGACGGACGTGAAGGAAGCAAAGATACCAAAGCAGTTGGGCACCGCGACGCCTAGTGCGGGAAAGTTATTTCTCAATTTATTTCGACTCTTATTTATTGCAGATCTCCCTAAAACGTTAACTTAGGTCATATTAAAGCCTATATAAAGGCTTTCAATTGTCTTGTAAACACATATTTGTGAATTATAGTGACATCTTTGTGATTTTTAGTGAGAGAAACTCCTTACTTATAAAATATAGTGATTTCTTTGTGAGTTTTTCTTGTAAAAGACATACTTTGTGAGTGTCTTGAGATTCAATAATAAAAAAGTGTGATTTGGATCCGCCGTGAACATAGGCAAGTTGTTGAACCACGTAAATTATGCGTGTTGTTCTTCTATATTTTCTCTCTCTAGATTTTTTAATTACTTGTTTCTGCATTATATTACTTGAGATATTTGCTTGTTTGATTACTTTTACTTCAACAAACTTGTATCAGAGCTTGTTTTAAACAGACATGGCCATACCCAAGTATGAGATAGAAAAATTCAAAGGAACAAATGACTTCAATTTGTGGAAGACCAAAGTGAAGGCGTGGTTTGTGCGCCAACGAATAGGCTTGGCATTAGAGGAGACTGTAACTCTATCTAGTGAAGAGGAGAAAACGCCAGAGTCATCTAAGGCTAAAGTAGAAAAAATTGACATTTAAGAAAGAGCTCACAGTACAATAGTTTCATCATTAAGCGATGAACTACTGAGGGAAGTAGTATGGGAGACAACGACGATTAGTCTTTGGAAGAAGTTTGATTCTCTTTATATGAAAAAGTCATTGGCCAACAGATTGCATATAAAGAAGAAACTGTATCAGTTGTCTATGTCAGAGGGGACGCCGATGAAAGATCATATAGATACTTTCAACAAGATCATTCTTGATCTTGAGTCTATCAACATCAATATAGAAGATGAAGATAGGGCGATTATTTTGCTGAGTTCACTTCTCAAGAGTTATGAGAGTTTTGTTGATACGTTACTCTAATGTAGAGAGAGTTTAACGATGAGCGATGTGAAATTATCATTAAACTCAAAGCTATTAGGAAAACAAATTAAGGGCAATGCAGAAAGTCTGTCTGTAAGAGGAAGGTCCTCATATAGAGATGGATGCAAATAGGGCTCCAGATTGAAGTCTGAAACTCTTAGGAAGTGCTATTGCTATAAGAAAGAAGGGTACTTCATAAAGGACTGTCTGAGAAGAAAGCACAAGACAAGAAGAAAACGGATGCTACGCTTGTCTTTAATTATAGCTACAATAGTGCAGAGACTGTAGTGGCTACTGATGGTAAGAATACTAAACAATGAGTTCTTGATTCTGGTTTTACATTTTACATGTGGCTGCATAAGTCTTAATTTATAAATTTTTGGCTCATTAGTAGTGGTAAGGTGTTAATGAATAATGTCATCGCTTGTCACATGATGGAAATTGATAGTATTAAACTTAGGCTGCATGATGAGCGAGTGAGAGAGTTGACAGAAGTTAGGTATGTTCTTAACCTCAAGAGGAACTTGATCTCACTAAGGACTTTAGATCAGAATGAGTGTTTTATCAGGATTGACGGTGGGGTTTTGAGAGTTTTGAAAGGTTCTATGGTGGTAATGAAAGGAGAGAAGCACAAAGGTGTTTATATTATAAAGGGAGAAGTTATAAGTGGTTCTGCATTATTCTCTATAGATGATGAGAATATGCAAACCAAGCTATGACAATTTAGACTAGCACACTTAGGTGAGAGAAACCTGAAGGAGTTATTTAGTCAAAAGCCGTTTGGTGAGGATAGGTTCTAGCCATTGGAGTTTTGTGAATATTATATGCTTAGGAAAGCGCATATGGTGAAGTTTAGTATCGGCGAGTACAATACTAAGGGGACTCTTGACTATATACACTTGGATCCTTAGGGACAACTACTTGTGGAGGTGCTAGATATTTTTTCAGTTTAATTGATGACTATTCAAGGAAGTTATAGGTCTATGTGTTGAAGAGTAAGGATTAAGTGTTCGATACGTTCAAGACTTGGAAGGCTCTTGTTGAGAATCAGATTAGCAAAAAGGTAAAAATGCTACAGACTGACAATGGCCTTGAGTTTTGCAATAGAGAGTTTGATGGGTTTTGTACTAAGCATGGGATTACAAGGCATAGAACGATAAAATCAACACCACAGCAGAATGACATAGCTGAGAGGATGAATTGAACCCTACTTGATAGGGTTAAATGCATGCTTACAAATGCAAAGACGTCTAAGGTATTTTGAAGAGAAGCTGTAGTAACTATAACTTATTTAATTAATAAAAGTCTCTCCTCAGCAATTGACTTCAAGACGCTAGAAGATAAATGGTCTAGCAACCCTTCTAAGTATGATCACTTTAGAACTTTTGGTTGCTTTGCCTTTGTCAATGTTAAGGAGGGAAAATTAGAATGTAGAGCTATCAATAGGGTATTTATAAGATATTTCAAAGGAGTGAAAGGATACAAGATGTGGTGTAAAGAGTTGACACCAACAAGGAGTATCATAAGTCGTGATGTGACGTTCGATGAGACGACCATGTTAAAAGCCTTACAAGAAGATAAGAAGGAAGAACATGTGCTCAAGAAAGACTCAACACATGAGTTAATAGAAGTTGAAGTAGAGCATGAGAGTAGATCTGATATGCCTCTAGATCAACACTTCAATAAGGAGATCCTTGAAGATGAATTAAGAACATCAGCAAGTTCCTCCAAGTTTACCCAAAGAAGATTAGGACGCCTTAAATGGAACTTGAAGAGTATTAGCTAGTCAGAGACATGTTATGGAGAACGATTAACCCACTAATTAAGTATGCACAAGTGAATTTAGTTGCTCACGCTTTTAATTCTACTTACACTCTTAAATTTGATAACCTTAGAATATATGGTGAGGTTATAAAGAGTGAAAATAAGAAAAAATTACAACATGCCATATAAGAAGATATTAGTTCTCTTAAGAAGAATAATACCTAGAAGTTTGTTGAGAGACCTCAAAAGAAACAAGTTGGGTGCAAATGGGTGTATAAGGTAAATGAGGGGATACTGAGGATAGAGCCTACAAGATTAAAGGCTAAGTTAGTTGCACAAGGTTTTACTCAGAAAGAGGGAATTGGCTTTCATGAGATATTCTCTTTAGTCGTCAACCACATATCCATTAAAATTTTGTTAGCCATGTATACAAACCTTGATTTACATCTAGAGCAAATGGATGTAAACACAACTTTTTTTACATGGAGAGCTTAAGGAGACAATTTACATGGTATAACCGCAAGGGTTTGTAGAGCTAAAAAAAGAGGATCATGCTTGTTTGCTGAAAAATTTATTATATGGGTTAAAGCAATCACCTAGACATTGGTATATGAGATTTGATGAGTTTATAATGGCTTGTGGTTTTAGTAGGAGCAAGTATGACGGATGCGTGTACTTTAAGAACTTGAGTTATGGGATGATGTATTTGCTTCTATACGTCGATGATATGTTGATCGTATGTAAGAATATGAAAGAATGAGATGAAGGATTTGAAAGCAACGAAGAAGATATTGGGTATGGATATTGTGAGAGAAAGAAGAGATGTTATCTTCTTGTCTCAATAACGATATATACTCAAGATCCTAGAGAAGTTTGGTATATCCAATGCAAAAGCTGTCTCCACTCATTTGACCATGCATTTCAAAGTTTCAGTAGCACAATCGCCAATATCCAAAGAAGAGAAACTGTATATGAATAAAGTACCGTATACAGCCAGACATAGCACAGGTTATAAGCGTGGTGAGTAAATACATGGTAAATTCAAGTAAGGATCATTGGCTTGCAGTGAAGTGGATTTTGAGATATCTCAAGAGGATGTCGAATCACGGGTTGATGTATAAAAGGGATAAGGACAACAGTGTAATAGTAAGAAGATACGTGGACTTAGATTATGCAAGTGATTTAGACAAGAGAAGATCGTTGACAGGTTATGTATTCACAGTGTTTGGGTGTAATGTATATTGGAGATCTATTCTACAACATGTCATTGTGATTGGATGCTATAGTAGCTAAGCGCAAGTGCACACTATCATATCAAGTAATATAGGATTTTAAGTTTAAGTATCGATCCCACAAGGACTATGCGATCTAATTCTATAAATCAAGTATTAAAGTTGTACCTACTTAACTTTTATTCAGAAAACTAAAATCTAAAATTTATTTAACTAATCTAATTCTCTTAATTAACTAAAAAAAAGCAAAGAGTAGAATTCACAAATAAAGATAATCTAGGGTTTTGACTCGTCCCTTAGTATTTCATTGGACTCATTAACCACTTAGTTAATCCCTTAATATCAATTGATTTGCTTAGACACTAATCTCATCACAAGCCTCTGTCGATGGTCATGTGACTATATTACGCATTCTAACAATCACCTATATGTCTATGGTAATCAAATCAAAATGTAATTCATTAAGATCAAGTCTAAATTATACCATACATGCCACCTAAGTATATGTCTATCCTAGATGGAACTCATAGTTATTACTCTATGATCATGCATCAAACTACCCTAGGCTAAACACATGAATCCATCTGTCGAGTTCATCATGATTCCTCAATCATTCAAAATATTAATTATGTATAATGAAAGCATTAAATATAAGATAGAATGAATCAATTATAATAATTAAGTTCATAAACTAAAAATTAACACAATCCAAATCTATATTAGATTCACATAGTCAAACCCTAAATAAACAATTTAGCTCATCACAAAACCAAAAGTATCTAACTAATTTATAAAGATCAACAAGAATAAAAACATAATGATAAAGAAAGAGAAGAAAAACTAATCAAAGTGACTCATTGATGTGCTTCTCCCTCAATCTTAACTTGAAGCTTGAATCTTGATCTTGGTTCTTCAATCTTTGGCTTTGATTTTGTGTTGTGAATTCTTTCTCTAAGTTTTTGCCTCTTCTCTTCTCCTCTCCTCTTCTTGATTAGGATTTTTTTTTTGCCTTCTATTTATAAGTTTATGTCTTCAAATTACTGTTCACGAGTTACTATAGCAAAATAATGTTCATGAGTTACTGTTCATCGCCACGGCCGCTGCAGCCCTGGATCTTGGTCGCTGCGGCACTGAGACATTATTTTGGTCGCCACGGCGATGGTACTATAGCAGAATCACTATAGCATGTACTGTAGTAATTCACTATAGCAATTTGATATTTTTGGCTTATTTTCATTAGAGTTTTGACTCTATTTGCTCCATTGACTCCAAACCTATAATAATAATAATAAAATACATCAAAAGCCAAATAATCTTTAATTTCTACGAATAAATATTAAATTTGGAAGATGAAAATATTAGACTTAATAAACCCTTATCATATTGCATTATCTACCACAGAGGTAAAGTACATAGCTGTTGATGAAACTATTAAGGAGGCTGTGTGGTTGAAAGGCATATGCACGGAGATAATGGTTACTGAAGATGTGAAAACTAGTGTGTATTGTGACAGTCAGAGTGCTATACACTCAAGTAAGCATCAAGTATTTCACGAGAGGTCTAAACATATTGATGTGTGACTCCATTATATTCAAGAGATTGTTCAAAGTGGTGAAGTTAGTTTAACATAGATAGCATCGTTTGAAAATCCTACTGACATGTTGACTAAGCCACTGCCCTCGGTTAAGTTCATCCTATGCAAGAACTTAACCGGAGTCACTACTATGTAAAGGTGACTAAAGACGTGGATATAAAAAATCAAGATACTTTGTGAATGATTTTGAATCAAAGAGGGGATTTGTGAGAAAATTGATTAAAATTATTGGGATATGATTTGAAGAATAAACCAAGTGTGTTGGGTACGCAAGGATCGAAGATGAACGTGAAAGGAGATAAAAACACGAAAGCAGTTGCCCAGGCCTAGGCGCCTCGGTGCCTTAGACAGCTCCTGATCGTCGCGGTACCAAGTGCCCAATACCGTGGTGCTAAACGTTGCCATCTAGTATTGCGATGCCCAGTGCAGGAAAGTTGTTTTTTTAATTTGTTTCGACTCTCACTTGTTCCAGATCTCCTTAAAATGACTCGATATGTTTAGGGTTAATTTAAGTCATCCTAAAGCTTATATAAAGGCCACTAATTAACTTGTAAACACATATTTGTGAATCTTAGTGACATCTTAGTGATATCTAAGTAATCTAAGTGTTCTTTGTGATTCTTAGTGAGAGAAACTCTTTATTTACAAGAGAGAGTGATTTATTTATGAGTCTTTCTTGTAAAAGACATACTTTATGAGTGCCTTGAGATTCAATAATAAGAGAGTGTAATCTGGATTCACCATGGACGTAGGCAAGTTACCGAACCACGTAAATTCTTTATATTGTTCTTCTACCTTTTCTCTCTCTAGATTTTTTAATTGCTTGTTTATGTATTATATTACTTGGGATATTTGCTTGTTTAATTACTTCAACTTCAATAATTATATTAAAAAGCTTTTTTGATATAGACACTTCGATGCTTAAGCCAGCATAGGTTTGAAAAAAAAGAATAAAACAAAAGAATAGAAAGGATTAAGAACAGTCGTTTGCTACATGCTCTTAGATGTTTTCATTATGTTCTCACGTAAGTGATTATAAGGTTTGCTCTTTTGCATTAGCCTTACAAACTTGAGGGATATATTCAATATCTATCTGTGTATATATGCAATCTCTGTAATTGTTGGAGATGGTGCTTACGTGCTATTTCGATATACAATAAATATTTCAATAATAATCATTAATATATAATTATATGGTAAGGAGTTTGTAACTTTTTCAGACATTGTAGAACTAAAGGAGTTTAGATCTGATCTAAAAGAGTTTAGCTCAGTGCTAAAGTTAGTAATTCTAGAAAGTTAGAATGTTGTCTGAAATAAGGACAAAGACCCTAGAATAATATAGTAATAATGTAGTTGCAAAGAATTGTAAATGGTGTTAAGAAATATCATTGCGCAATATGTTCTCGAAAACATCGTTTCTTATCGATGGTCATCGACATGGGTCGATTAGTATTCATTTCAGATTAATGTATATCTACATCTGAATTATTTAGATGGTTAGTCTTAGCAGACCATAGACTTAGCGAAAGTCCGTATAGGCATGCAAGTATTCAGTAAGGACTGGATACTGAACAGACTCACGAAGAACTCCAATAGACATCCTATAAAGCTGTCAATAGAGGGTCTTATCGAGTTGAGTAGTATTCATGATCCTTTAACCTAAGCACCACGGTGGGCTTGTGAGTGATCCACCATACTTTGGTTTCACGTATGTCAAAGACCTTTCATGGTCTGACTGTTGGGTATAGTCTAATGCTCATGGAGTCCGATATAGGCAGATATGAGATCTGTTAGCTCATATGCGTGAGTTATATATCCTGATGCTCCGAGATTGTATTTTAAGAAGTCTTGGAGATAAGTTCATGATCGAGCATATAGAGATTTGATGGTGATGATCTATATCTTTACTTTTCTGAAGATATATATGACAGAGGAATTATACGGATATGGTTGACCTTAACTTGTCTAGCTTAATGCTCTATTCTATAATATTTGTAATGTGTATGTGGAGCATCGTTCACGAAATTGTGAAAGTGTTCCGTAAGACAAACGAGTGTAAACCTAGAGAGTCTCACAATATGAAGTGTACTAATTAAGTATGAAGGTAGCGAGACGAATCGTACGGATCGATCTAGGAAGGTTTCGAAAAGCAGGATACATTTTAGGACCTTTTTGAAAAATGAGAACCATAATTTACAAATGTTGCAAATAGATCTCTATTGCATGAAAAAGTGCAAATGCATACATAGAATCCATGTATGGCCATTT
This sequence comes from Ailanthus altissimus, assembly GCA_946807835.1. NCBI lineage: Eukaryota > Viridiplantae > Streptophyta > Magnoliopsida > Sapindales > Simaroubaceae > Ailanthus > Ailanthus altissimus. Next base: position 3,880,804 of record OX327709.1, read on the forward strand.
ATATGATAAATAGTAGCATGTATGAACATGCATGTGACAAATGTCAACCATGCAAAGTGTTTTGTATGAATGAATGACATTTATCACTCATGCATGGCATTACATGGCAACACATACCTTAATGGTAGATATGTGTACACATGAAGTGTACTAAACCATTTAAAACAAAATGAAAGCAGTTTTCATTTGAAGAGAATTCAATTTGTTGAAACCAAAATTTACCCAAAGCATTTGAGAGAAAATTACAACTTTGAGAAAGTTACATTTTGGTCCCTAAACACAATTCTAAAGCATTTGATGCTTCAGCATCAAATGCTTTAGAATTGTGTTTAGGGACCAAAATGTAATTGATTTATGCATGAAATATACATCAAAGGCTATCATTCTAACTACTCTAATACCACTAAATGTTAGATTTTAGAATTGTTCAAAAGAGGACTTCATTATGAGTTCTAATCCCATCAAATGTTAGAGTTTAGAATTGTTCAAAAGAGGACTTCATTGTGAGCTCAACAAGCTTTAAAGTTGAATAATCTTCACTGAATCGTTTACAAAGGTATATATTCGATTCTTATACTGTTTTTGATTCAATTATAATGTGTATATGTTGATTATATTGTTTTAATCCTCTGCATAATGTATGTTGGATATGCATTTGAAATTTTTAACATGTACACAATCACATACATGCACCATTTAATGCACTAACAGTAATATCCCTTCTTGTGCTAAGTTGCCTTTTATTTATAAAGTGAGACTATAGGTTTTACTTATCGCTTTAGAATCCTTCTGAATATGAAAGTCTTATAGACATTTCTTTTTAGGATTTTGCTATCAAAATTTTCTTGAAATTACACTGGACTTTACTTGCCTTAATAGGATTCATATCGTGTATCTAGGAATGTCTCTTGACTTTAGAGATTTTTCCTTGATAAACTTGACTTTATCCACAACTCTCTATATCTCTTGTAAGTTTAATCATTTTTAAGAACTTCTGTTGATCTTTTGATGTAGCCATATTTTGACCTTCCCCTGCTAGATATAAGGAGATGTTATTTCTCCTTATTTAGAGTTTGGTCGAACAAGATAGCTAGTGTTTGACTGTTGTTTAAACCAGCCCTGAGGGTGAGTTTGATCAAGCAGAGTAACAGGGCTTCAACCAGCTCAAAGAGATTATAGTTCTCATTTGGGAATCTGACCGAACAGGGTAATCGGACTTTAACCATTATTCTAACCCGTTCAGAGAGGATTCCCTTAGTTCGAGGATTTTTTGTGGGTCGATAATTTCTTTTTTGATCAAGTGGGTCGTGGTCTTCTTTAGGTTTTAGTGATATGAGGTCTTTATACTTTATGGGCTGAAGACTTTTGGTCCTTGTAAGCTGAAATCCAAAGAGAACAAAAATCTTATTATTAACATAATTGAAACTTACAAGCTTGAAATTGATATCGACAAATTTTTAGCCAAAAAATATATATATCAGAGTATAATATTCACAAACATAAATATATATGAACTCATTTTAAAATTAATTTTTCAACATTAAATTTTCCAAACTTAGAAAAATGCTTAAGCTTGATCCAGAGAGACTTATTGACTTTGAATCTTGGAATGAAGATAAGAAGTCAAACAATGAGCTCAAAGATCCTTATTGGTCGAGAACCATTCTTAATCTAAATGACCACGATCTAAGAATAACTCACAAATGTAGAGAATGTAGAGATAACACCATTAAGTTCAAGATCCCAAAAAGTCTAGGTAAGATAGAATATTGTTATCTATGCCCTCTACAAACGCAAAAACACAGAGCAATTGACCCACGATCTTTGAAATCTCAGGCCACCTACACGATTATGGACATAGAATGACATAAAATAACCACCCAAGAAGCCTATAAAAGGGAAAGTTCAAGATTGTGTGTGGGGGAGAGATTATATTCAAATTCAAAGATTAAAAAAACACACTCAGAAGACAAAAGGAAAAAAAGAAAAAAAAAATAGAGTAAGTAAGTTATCCAACTGAAACACTATTTTTGGCCATCAGAGCACCTTTTTTGTTTAACAAACATTCTAACTTAATCATTAGAAGATCTATGTTGAAGATAACCATTGACACAATCTTGATCAATTTCTATGCTTGCATTAGTAAATCTTGGATGTCGTAGAGAACTTTGGAGGTTTAGTCAAATTTCATATTACAGAATTGTATCTAGAGGAATAAATTCATCTTTTGATTGAGAATATAATCAACAGATCAGGACCACTGTCAACAAAAATATGTGAAATAAATATCATGACACTAAAATATAATAATAAAAAGGATGGGATTATTTGATTTTTTAAACTATTATTTGGAATGAAAGAAAAGAAAATAATAAATATCTTTATTTTGTTTTCTAATTTGGGAAATGTCCTAAAATTGCCTATTTTTAAAATAAAGAAACTTTTATAGCCAATAACTTAAAACATAAACTTTATTAACCACAAAAAATATTTTTGGACTATATTACCTTCAAACTCTTTCAACACTCCCAAACCACAAATTTTGTTTTTCAAAAATACTTGAATGTTATCTTCAAAAGTAATAGATCAAGTGTTTGTGTTGTGATTTTGAAATATTTGAAGCCTAAAAACAGTATTTGAGAGGTGAAATTTAGAGAAAAGGTACGTTTTGAACTTATTTCTTGTTTTATGTTGGTATTTTTGTAAAAAAATAAGAAAACAAAAAGTAGATTTGAGTAGCATGAGTTGAGAATAAGTAGATTTGGTTAAAGATGGTTGTAAAAAGTTGAAAAACGGAGAAAAAACTTTGAATCCAGCGAAAAAATTAGAAATCTTAGCGTTGCGCATGCAGGGCGGGGGGAGAGCCTGGCGAATGGCCTTACACACTACCGTGTTCTGCACGTGTCTCGCATAGGCGCGCGGCTTTGCGGGAGACCCTATTCCATGCCTCGTAAAGGCGTGCCCATAAAGGGTTGCACACAAGGCCTCGCGCGAAGTGGGTAATGTTATTTTCCATTTCGCACAAGTTCTCGAATTTACAGAATTTAAATTAATTAATTATTATTTTAATAATTTTTCTTTTGTTTCAGGTGATATGGAGTATAAGTTAATCTATATACTCTTTGAAGGAAGATGAGAGAGCTCTAGTGATGGGAAAGAGAGATATACTGAATTTGGTAACTTGGGTATTGTGGTTCCAAAAAGTGTTAATTATGAAGAGCTATTAAATAAGGTGTGTTTTGCACTAGGAGTTGATGATGCGGAGCATAGGGTGTCAATGAAATTTTTTATGGATACATATATGTATAAGTTAAGGCTATTTGAGATTAGAGACGACAATGCTGTTTTATTCTTTATGGGGATCAATAGAAGATCATTATGTCCTATATATGTAACATTGGAACCCAGAGCTCTTGTATGTGAAAAATAATCACAGATGCCCATTCAGAATCAACCACCGTGCATAGCTCCAACAATGCTAGTAATAGATTACACAACTATAATAATGCCAACTTTTGTGCATCCCACAAATATCATTAGTGACTATCATGATTATTCCCCTCCTATGTTTAATGATGACCCAACATATACTTACTTCGATAGTGAAATAAAGAATGACATAGATGGTATTGTGGAAGAAGATGAAGGATCGGATGAAGTTCAGAATGGCGAGCATTATTTTGGTTCTAATACCTCCCTTAATGAGGATGCACAAGAATATGCTTCAACTAGAAGAGGAAATGAAATTCAAGCAAAAAACCCTTTTTAGTTTCTTCTTTCAATACCACCATCGAATTTAGTGGTATCAAATAAGGCATCTAGTTCTAGAATTGGGGATGTGTTTGTTAAAAAGTAATATAATAGTAAACGTGAACTTTATGAGGCTATTAGCATGCTGATATTGAAGGATAATTAGGGTTTTAAAGTGTCAAGGTTTACTAAAGATCGATTTGAGGTAAAATGTGATAATGAGAGGTGTAAATGGTGAGTATGTGTAGTGTCGACGGAGGCGAGGCAGCATTTCATTATGCGTAGGATTGATGAGGTTCACACATGTCAGCTAAATTTGCTGTATGATGGTTACTGGCAAGTGAAAAGTCAGATTATTGGCAATTATATCAAAAATAATTTTGCATCAGTCAGTAAAGTTTACAGACCTAAGGAGATCCAAGCTGATATATGGGAAGAGTTTGGAGTTCAGATAACGTATCTCACTACTCGGCGATCTAAAGAGCACATATGCAGGTTGATAACTGACACTCCATAGGCTTTATTCAGATTACTCCCTGCATACTACTACGTGTTGGAACAACAAAACCCGAGTATGGTTACTCATATAGTAGTTGATGATTTCAATCACTTTAAATATTTTTTTTTAGCATTGGATCCATGTATAAGGGGATTTCAGTCATCTATCAGGCCAGTTATTGCAGTGGATGAAATATTTTTAAAAGGTTTGTATCTAGGAATAATGTTTGTGGCTGTATGCAAAGATGAAAACAATCAAATATTTTCGTTAGCATGAGGTATTGTTGATTCAGAGAATGATTCTTCTTGGACATGGTTTATGACCAAACTCCATGGTGTTATTGGTGATGTTGATGATCTTGTTTTCGTTTTCGATTGACACGCGAGTATTGAGAAGACTATTGATAGGAGTTAATTACGTCTAATATTTTGATCTTTCAAACTTAATATTTGTCCGTAGAAATTAAGATTATTTGACTTTTTATGTATTTTATTATTATTTTTGTACATTTGGAGTCAATGGAGCAAATAGGATCGAAACTCTAATGAAAAGAAGCCAAAACATCAAATTGCTATAATACCTGCTACAGTGATTTGCTACAGTGCACAGCACTGCAGTGGCCAAAATAGTGTCAACAGCGCCTAAGATTTAGTGTCGCAGCGCGTTAATATTATTTTTGCTACAGTAACTTATGAACAGTAATTCTGCTCTGACTTGTATTTGATGTTTAACCCTAATTTGAAGATATAAAACTATAAATATAAGGCTAAAAATTCAAATTAAGGGAGAAGATAAAAAAGAAGAGAGGTAAAAACTTAGGAAAAGAATTCACAACACAAAATCAAATATCAAAGTCAAAAAATCAAAATTCAATATTAAGATTCAAGCTTCTAGTCAAAGAAGAGCGAGAAGCACATTAAAGAATTACTTTGATTAGTTTTTCTACTCTTTCTTTCTCATTATATTATTGTTCTTATTGATCTTTATGAATTGGTGGATACTTTTGATTTTCTAATGGGCTAAATTGTTTATCTAGAATTAGACTATGTGAACTTAGTATGAATTTTAATTTTATTAATTTTTAGTTTATGATCTTAATTGTAACACCCCGGGATATTTATTTATTAGAATTAATTTTTATTTATTAGGATTAAATTTATTTGTTAAAGAAAATGGAAGAATTTGATTGGTTGAAAAAGTGTTGGTATGGTAGAAATGGATTCATGGAATTAAAACCTTAACACCCCTGGATATTTATTTATTAGAATTAATTTTTATTTATTAGGATTAAATTTATTTGTTGAAGGAAATAGAAGAATTTGATTGGTTAGAAAAGTGTTGGTATGGTAGAAATGGATTCATGGAATTAAAACCTTAACCATTTACACTTTTCCACCACTTAATCATGAACCAATAGCAATTAGTCACAAAATGAATTGGAAAGTGATAGAATTGGTTAGTTTTTGACTATATTTAACTAGTTTAGTTAGTGAATATTTATTTTAATTTTTGGACCAATCAAATGCTACTACTTCTAACCAATGGTATTTTTGTAATTTTGAATTTAGTTGGGGTTATTTTTGGAAAGAAAAATGAAGGCTATAAAAGGGAGAATAGTATTAAAAAATTAGGCAATTCTAAACCCCCCCCCCCCCCCCCCCCCCCCCCTTTTTGCATTTTCTCTCCAATTTTCTTTTATCCCCCTTTAAATTCAACAATTTTACATACTTTTCTTAGCAAATTAAGCCCCCAAACCCTTAAATAAACCTCTCTTCATCAAGTTTCAAGGATCAATTTTAAGTTAGAAGGTGTTATTCAAGGTGAGTTAATGCTAAAATTCTATTGAATATGGTTTGGGATTTTAAGGGTTAATAGATGAAATAGCCATGTAGAGTTAGGCATTTGTGCATTTAATTTGATAAATTAGAATTTTATTCATTATTTGTGTATTTTGGCATATTAAGGTGAAAGCTTGGCCAAGAATAGCCAAGGGAAGGAGAAGGAGAAGAAGTGAGTCATAAGTGGAGGAATTAAGCTTATAAGGTTGGTGTACACTTTAGGTTGAAACTTACATTTTTTTTACTTTAGGGAATTTAGTGTATATTTATGTGATTTAATAATATAATGGATGAGTGTATTGAACTATGACATTGAATTGATAATTATATTGTTTCTAAAGGAATTAAACATGTTTGAACATTGGATATTAAATGGTGGTCAAAAATGAAAAGAATTGAGCTTAAATATGAATTTTGAGAAACATAGGACTTATATAAAAATTCTAGAAAAATATAGACTAATTTATAAATATTTCAAATTTTTAGGCCTTTATGTGAATTATTATAGAATTAGAACTTAAATATGACTTTTTGAAGAAATTTGGGTCTAATTACAAAGTTTTAAAAAATTTGGGTCTATAAGTGGAAAATAAAAAATTTTTGGGCTGAATTATTAAATCTGACAAATTTGGAACTTATTTGGGTATTTTTGAATATTCTAGACCTATATGAAAGTTTTTGAAATATTTGAGTTTATGTGTAAAATTTTGAAAAGTTTTGGGCATAAAGGTAAATAGTAAAATTTTTTGGGCCTATTAGTAATAATAATAAAAATAATTAAATGAGAATTTGAATAATAATTTAGTTTAATAATAATAATAATAATAATAAAAATAATAATAAATTTGTGTTAAAAGGTTTTTAAAGGAAAATAATATATTAATAATATTATCGAGAAGTCCTAAGTAAACCTGAATATTGGTAGGGGAGAATTGGTAGTTGGCATGCCAATAGAGTATTATAGCAGTACTTTACCGTTTGCTTGTTTAATGACACCGCTCTGTGTATCTGATCTGTTATCTGTTCTGAATCTGGTGGGTAGTCACTAAGTGGCCGATGCCGAATCACTATCTGATATTTGTTCGTTCGTTCGCCAATCCATGGTATCGTATCAGTGTTTATTTTGGGCGCCTACTAGGATTAATTGTAATTTATTAAAATATTTAATAAATTAATTAATTAAATTATAAATTTGATATGTGTGTATATATATATATATATTTGATCAATTAAAATGAGAAATTAAATAATATTTTGATTTAATGAATTGATTAATTGATAAATTTTGATTTATTATTGCTATATGGTGACATTGATTATTATTAAATTTTTTATTATTTATATGTATGGTTTATTTGCAATAAGGATAATAAAATATTATTATACTGTTTCAACTTTTGTATACACCCACTAAGTCGTTATGATATCGATAATAAAATATTTATTATACGCAGATAGTAGAGTTGCTATTCCTAAAGGCTGAAAAGTGAATCTTTCTGCAACAACTCAGAGTCGCTCACATCTTCTACATACATATAATTATATTTGGTAGATATTTTATTTGTCCATAAATTGTTGTATATTATATTATAGACATAAATTGTATGTACGTGTATATATGTATTTCTTCAGAACTGTTTTACTTAAAACTATGATGATATATGATATTTATTTTAATAATATGTTGTGGATATTTTTTGGAAAATGAGAAGTTGGTTGAGAATTGAACATAAGATTGGGAGTGTTTTCTTTTGTCAAAGGCAGTGTAAAGTCCAATTTTTAGGAAAGACTCTGTCAGTTTTTTCCAATAAATATTTAATTAAAAAAATATTAAGTGTGTTTTTGGTAAGATTGAATAATTGTTTATTATTGTTTGTGCTCGATGCTATCGTAGCATCCCCTGATCTTGTGTCTTGATGAGAGGCGGGTGATAGGGGTGTTACATTATTAATGGGCCTTCTTCCTCTCTTAAGAAATTTCGTCCTCAAAATTTACCTGATCCAAACAAGTGAAGGTATTGTTGTCGCACTATTTCCTCGCTTTCCCAAGTAGCTTCTTCAATCTTATGATTTCTCCACAATACCTTAACCAGTGGAATCTTTTTATTCTACAACTCCTTGATTTCTCGATCTAATATTTTCACCGGTTCCTCTTCATATGTTAAATCAGGTTGTATATTAATGCTTTCAGCTACGATAACGTGAGAATGATTTGATCGATATCTCCTAAGCATAGATATATGAAACACATTATGTATCTTTTCCAATCCATGTGGTAAAGCTAATTTGTAGGCTATCGGACCCACATGCTCAATAATCTCATATGGGCCGATAAACCTAGGACTTAACTTACCCTTCTTCTCAAATCTCAATACTTTCTTCCATAGAGATACCTTCAGAAAGATTTTATTCCCAACTTCATTCTCAATATCTTTCTTTTTCAAGTCCGCATAAGCTTTCTGTCGTGAAGTTGCGGCTTCTAGTCTTTTTTTGATCATCTTCATCTTCTCTTCAGTTTATCTTATCAAATCTGAACCTACCAGCTTATTTTCGCTAAGTTCTGTCCAGTATAGAGGTATCTTGTATCTCCTTTTATACAGAGCTTCATAAGGTGTCATACCGATGCTTGACTAATAGCTGTTATTATAAGCAAATTCTATTAATGGAAGATGGTCAACCCAACTTCCTTCAAAGTCAATAACACAGCTTCTGAGCATATCTTCTAGCACCTGAATTACCATTTCTGATTGTCCATCTGTCTATGGATGGAATGACGTACTGAAATTCAATTTAGTACCCAAGGCTTCCTGTAATTTCTTCCAAATCTAGATGCAAACCTCGAATCTTTATCTAATATAATGGATGCAAGCACACTATGTAACCTGACTATCTCTTTAATATACAATTCTGCCAGTTTATCCAATGAGTAGTCAATCTTGATTGGTAGGAAATGTGCTGACTTAGTCAACCTATCTACAATCACCCAAATGGCATCATGTCTGCTCCGAGTAAGAGGTAGACCAGTAACAAAATCTATAGTAATACAGTCCCACTTCCATTCCGGTACCGAGATAGGCTGTAGTAAACCCGATGGAACCTGATGCTCAGCTTTCACTTGTTGACACGTCATACACTTAGTCACATAATCTACTACATCCCTCTTCATACTAGGCCACCAATAATGAGTTTTCACATCTTGGTACATCTTTGTGCTACCTGGGTGCATAGTATAAAAACTACTATATGCTTCCTTCAAAATAGTCTTCTTCAATTCATTATCTTGAGGCACGCATAGTCTTTCTTTAAAGTACAAACAATCATCCATTTTCATTACAAAATCGATTTCCTTCCCTTCTTGGACTTGCCTATGGATGATCATAAGCTTTTCATCTTTCTTCTGCTTTTCTCGTATCTGCTGGTTCAAGCTAGGTTGGACTTTCAATTCTGCTATTATTACACCATCAGCTACCATCTTTAAAGAATCATTCAAAGCCCTTAATGCAACCAAGGATTTCTTACTCAAAGCATTAGCTACTATATTCGCTTTTCCCGGATGATAGTCAATGACACAATCATAATCCTTAAACAACTCTATCCACATTCTTTGTCTCAAATTAAGCTCTTTTTAAGTGGGTAAATACTTAAGACTCTTATGATCAGTATAAATGTACCATCTTTTCCCATACAAGTAATGCCTCCATATATTTAAAGCAAATATTATGGCTGCTAGTTCGAGATCATGTGTCAGGTAATTCTTCTTATGGGTATTGAGCTGCCTGGAAGCATAAGCAACCACATTTCCTTCTTGCATCAATACGCAGCCAATGCCATTATATAAGGCATCGCTGTAGATAACAAAATTCTTTTCAGACACTGGCTGAGTCAGAACTGGAGCTTCAACCAATAATGCCTTAAGCTTCTCAAAACTTGCTTGACACTCATTCTACTCAAACTTAACATTCTTCTGGAGTAACTTAGTCAATGAAATTGCTATTGAGAAGAACCCCTTCACAAATTGTCTGTAATAACCAGCTAAGCCGAGAAAGCTCCTAACTTTCGTAACATTCCTTGGTGGCTTCCACTCCAAGATTGCTTATATCTTCTTAGGATTAGTTCTAATGCCTTCAGAAGACACAATATGCCCCAGAAAAGAAATCTCGTTCAGCCAAAATTCACACTTACTCAACTTAGCATAAAGCTTCTGCTCTCTCAAAGTCTGCAATACCATCCGGAGATGGATATCATGCTCTTATGGGGTTTTAGAGTAAACCAGAATATCATTAATAAACACCACTACAAACTGATCAAGGTACGAACAAAAAATACGGTTCATCAAATCCATAAAGACTGCAGGTGCATTCGTCAACCCAAATGGCATTACAACAAACTCATAATGTCCGTATCGAGTTCGAAAAGCTATTTTCAGAATGTCAGACTCTTTTACTCTTAACTGATGATACCCCGATCTCAACTCTATCTTGGAGAAAACACTAGCTCCTCTCAACTGGTCAAATAAATCATCAATTCTAGGCAGGGGATATTTATTCTTGATTGTGACCTTGTTCAATTATCTGTAATCCACACACAATTTAAGTGACCCATCATTCTTTTTTACAAATAACACCGGTGCGCCCCACGGAGATACATTGGGTCGTATAAATCCCCTATCTAGAACTCCTACAATTGTATCTTCAATTCCTTCAGCTTTGTAGGTGCCATTCTATAAGGAGGAATAGATATTGGGGTAGTACCTGTCACAACATCTCTAACAAATTCTATCTCCCTCTCTGGTGGCAAGCCAGGTAAATCATCCAGAAATACATCTGAAAAGTCACACACAGTGGGTATATCCTGAAGACTAGATCTATCTCTCCTCGAATCAACTACGTGTGCCAGATAAGCTTCACACCCTTTCTTGATTAATCTTTTAGCAGTAGTGGTTGAAATGACATTAAAGAGATAGTCTACCCTTTCTCCCACCATAGTTATCTCATTTCTATCTACAGTCTGAAGAGTAATTCTTTTTAGATGACAATCAATTACAACTCAGTGCTGTGACAACCAATTCATACCTAAAATCACATCAAAGTCCTGAAAAGGCAATTCTATTAAATCGCCTGGAAATTCGTACCCATGTATTGGGATTGGACATCCTCGATATAACCTATTCACGATCACACTGTGACCTAAGGGATTACTAACTAACACCTCATGTTCAGTCATATCAGCCTGTATGTTTCTCTTCATAGGGATGGCAATACAAATATATGAATGAGTGGACCCTGGATGTATCAATGCATAAATTGAGGTGTCAAAGATAGAAACTGCACCTACGATAACATTAAGTGCTTCCTACTCCTCTTGAGCCCTGATGACATAAGTACGTTGTGGGTCCAAGTTTCCTGTCTTCCCACTGGTGTAGGTACTTGTTTCTGACTGCTTCTTGTTACATCTACCTGACTAGGCCTTCTGCCTTTTTGACCTGTGATAGCTGATCTCTCAGTCGGTGGAATAGAATTACCCTTGTTTCTCGGGCAATCTTTCAAAAAATAATCATGTGATCCACATTTAAAGCACACTCATGTCAATCTCCAGCATTCCCCTAAATGTTTTCTACCACAGTGCTCACATATAAGGGGGATGGTCCTCTCGCTGTGCTTCCTAGGTTACTGGTCATAGAAGTTGTCGGATGTCCTGACTTAACATAGGATTCTTGTCCCTGCCTCAGCATGTACAACTAGCCACTAGTCTGAGGTCCCTTAAATTAATTACTCGATTATTGAGACATATTAGATTGTCCTGGACCCCTTTTTAGCTGGCTTTAATTTTTCCTGGCTTGTTCCTCTTTCTTCACCCTTTCTACATTAAGCGCTGCAGATACTAGTCTCTGAAATTCTTAGATCTGAAGCGCCGTAATCTGAAGGCGTATGTAATCATTCAGGTCATCTTCAAATCGCCTACATCTATCTGCCTCCGAAGCCATAATCTCTGGAGCATACTTACTCAACCTTATAAATTCCCACTCATATTTAGTAACAGTCATCTGTCGCTGCTTCAGATTAATAAATTCCCTCTTCATATTATCAATATAAATATGGCCAATGTATTTCCTTCTAAATTATTTCTAAAAGAATTCTCAGGTCTGCTTTTTAGGTTGTACCATCTGTGATACTGAGGTCCACCACTGGTAGGCATCTTCCTATAAGAGAGAAACTGCACACTCCAAGCTTTCCTCCGGTGTGCAATGAAGTTGCTGTTAAATTCTCTCTAGCACTTAAACCAATACTCAGCAACGGATGCATCCTCATCTCGTCTTCCATGGAAATCAGTGGGTCGATATTTTGCCAACCTTTCTATTACTGATTTCTGAGGTGCAACTCGGGTTAAATGTTGAAAGAACTCAGCCATCTGCTGTATAAACACTGGCTGGCCATGACCAACTTATCTAGCCATCCTCGGACTGGAAGACCCTCGTGAAACTTCTCCAACTACATTGATTGGGCTGTCACCAATACTCTTATCAGTACTTTCGACTCTTCGGGTGTCAAAAGGTTCCATTTCTTATCCTATATAAGACAGAAGAGAATTCTGCAGGTCAGAGTCACATCTTTTTACGAATACACACACACATACATATAGTTCAACGCATGTACATGCAAAATGCTACACACATCTAGGTCCAGGAATGCCTAAACCTGGGCTCTGATACCACTAATAATGTAACACCCTCATCACCCGCCTCTCATCGAGACATAAGATCAGAGGATGCTACAATAGCATAGAGCACAAACAATAATAAATAATTATTCAATCTTACCAAAAACACACTTAATTTTTTTTTTTGAAATAAATATTTACTCAAAAAAATTGACAGAGTCTCCCCTAAAAATTGGACTTTACACTACCTGTGATAAAAGAAAACACTCCCAATCTTATTTTCAATTCTCAACCAACTTCCCATTTCCCAACAAATATCCACAACATATTATCAAAATAAATATCATATATCATCATAGTTTTAAGGAAAATAGTTCTGAGAAAATACATATATACACGTACATGCAATTTATGTCCATAATATAATATAAAACAGTTTATAGACAAATAAAATATTTACCAATATAATTATTTGTATATCTAGCCATCATAGTTTTAAGGAAAATAGTTCTGCAGAAAGATTCACTCTTCAGTCTTTAGGGACGGCAACTCTACTACCTGCGCATGATAAATCCAACACACTAAACACAACGGCTTAGTGGGTGTACACAAAAATTGAAACAGTATAATAATATTTTATTATCCTTATTGCAAATAAACCATACATATAAAAAATAAAATTTTTAATAATAACCAATGTCGCCATATAACAATAATAAATTAAAATTTATCAATTAATCAATTCATTAAATCAAAATATTATTCAATTTCTCATTTCAATTGATCAAATATATATATATATATATATACACATATATATCAAATTTATAATTTAATTAATTCATTTATTAAATATTTTAATAAATTACAATTAATCCTAGTAGGCGCCCAAAATAAACACTGACACGATATCATAGATTAGCTAATAGGCGAACAGATATCAGATAATGATCCGGCATTGGCCACTCAATGACTACCCATCAGATTCAGAACAGATAACAAATCAGATACATAGAGCGGTGTCATCAGACAAGCAAACGGCGTAGTACTGCTATAATACCCTATTGGCATGTCAACTACCAATTCTCCCTACCAATATTCAGATTTACTTAGAACGTCTCGATAATATTATTAATACATTATTTTCCTTTAAAAACTTTTTAACAGAAATTTATTATTATTATTATTATTATTATTAAACTAAATTATTAAACAAATTCTCATTTAATCATTTTTTTCTTCTGATTATTCATATTTAGACACAAATATTTTTTTTATTATTACAAATAGGCCCAAAAGTTTCCACTATTTACCTTTATGCCCAAAACTTTCCAAAATTTTACACGAACCTAAATATTCCAAAAATTTTCATATAGGTCTAGAATATTCAAAAATACCCAAATAAGTTTTAGATTTTTGAAATTTAACAATTCAGCCCAAAAGTTTCTAATTTTTCACTTATAGACCCAAATTTTTTAAAATTTTGTAATTATACCTCAATTTCTTCAAAAAGTCATATTTAAGTTCTAATTCCATAATAATTCACATAAAGGCCTAAAAATTTCAGATATTTACAAATTAGTCTATATTTTTCTAGAATTTTCATATAAGTTCTGTTTTTCTCAAAATTCATATTTAAGCCCAATTCTTTTTAATTTTGACCACCATTTAATATCCAATGTTCAAAACATGTTTAATTCCTTTAGAAAAAATATAATTATCAATTCAATGTCATAGTTTAACACACTCATCCATCATATTATTAAATCACATAAATATACACTAAATTTTCTAAAATAAAAAAAATGTAAGTTTCAACCTAAAATGTACATCAACCTTATAAGCTTAATTCCTCAACTTGTGACTCACTTCTTCTCTTTCTCCTTTCCTTGGCTATCATTGGCCAAGCTTTTACCTTAATATGCCAAAATACACAAATAATGAATAAAATTTCAATTTACCAAATTAAATGCACAAATGCCTAATTCTACATGGCTATTTCATCTATTAACCCTTAAAATCCCAAATTCATATTCAATAGAATTTTAGCATCACCTCACCTTGACTAACACCTTCTAACTTAAAATTGATCATTGAAACTTGATGATGAGGGGTTTAATTAAATATTTAGGGGCTTAATTTGCTAAGAGAAGTATGTAAAATTGTTGAATTTAAAGAGGGATAAAAGAAAAATGGAGAGAAAATGCAAAATGGGGGGTGGAGGAGGGCCAAAGGGGTTTAGAATACCCCCAACTAAACTCAAAATTATAAAAATACCATTGGTTAGAAATGGTGGCATTTGATTTGTTTGAAAATTCAAATAACTATTCACTAACTAAACTAGTTAAAATTTAGTCAAAAACTAACTAATTCTATTACTTTTCAATTCATTTGGTGGCTAATTGCTATTGGTTCATGATTAAGTGTTGAAAAAGTATAAATGGTTAAGGTTTTAATTTCATGAATCCATTTCTACCATACCAACACTTTCCAACCAATCGAATTCTTCCATTTCCTTTAACAAATAAATTTAATCCTAATAAATAAAAATTAATTCTAATAAATAAATATTCCAAGGTGTTACATTAATACAATAGATTGATTCATTCTATCCGAGTTTAATGCTTTCATTATATCTTATCAATATTTTGAATGATTAAGGAAAGATTCAAAAAACTCGACAGAGGAATTCATGTGTTTAGCCTATGATAGTTTAATGCATAATCATAGGGTAACAACTATGAGTTCTATATAGGATAGATGTATACCTAAATGGCATATATGGTATTATTTAGACTTGATCTTAATGAATTACATTCTAATTTGATTATCGTATATATATAGGTGATTATTAGAATGTGTAATATGGTCACTTGACCATCGATAGAGGCTTTTGATGAGATTAGTATCTAAGACAATTAATTGGTATTAAGAGATTAACTAAGATATTAATGAGTTCAATAAAATAATAGGGGATAAGTTTATACTCTAGATTATCTTTATTTGTAAATTCTACCATTTGCGTTTATTTAGTTTAAGTAATAGAGTTAGATTAGTTAATTAAATTTTAGATTTTAGTTTTTTAAATAAAAGTTAAGTAGTGTAATTTTAGTACTTGATTGAAAGAATTAGATCACATAGTCCATGTAGGAATGATATTTGGACTTAAATCTTATATTACTTGATACGATAACGTGCGCTTGTGCTTAACTACTATAGCAATAATAAGCTATTCGAGAGGTGTTTTTCAATGTCTATCATGGAATCTGTATTTACCACTTGAAAAGAAAATTTGATCGACAGATATAAGATACCATCGAAAAAGAGTAAGAAATGGGGATTTATGGTTTTTTATTTTATTGCTATAAAGACATATTGTATCGCGGACTTTCGAGAGCAAATGAATAAGATGCAGGAGATGAAACTCGAGCCTACAAAATACTTGAAGGACGTCGATTTTTCAAAATGGGTGAGATCAAAGGAAACTTTTAGAAGATATGACATAATTACTACCAACATTGTAGAGAGCATAAGTGCAGTTGCAAAAGATGCACGTAAACTTCCTATAAACGCATTAGTTGAGTGGATTCGGGAGTTAATACAGAACTAGTTTCATCAGCGAAGGGAGGTAGTAAAAGTTATGACATTCGGCCTGACGAGTTAGGTGCACAATAAGGTTTTAAAATATAATGATAAATTTAGTCGCATAACAATTCATCATGTGGATAATGCACAGTTTGTTGTCAATGATGGACTTTAAAATAGAATAGTAAATATTGTCCAGAAGTCATGTCGTTGTCAGAAGTTTGAGTTTTGTCAGCTACCTTTTGCTAATGCTCTTGTGGTATACTGGTAAACTAATTTAAATTATCAAAGTTTGTGTTTAGCCTATTAAATGTTAGAGGGCATATTAAATGCATATAGTGAATCAATAAATCTGGTTGGTCATAAGTCATATTGGATTATTCCTGATGAGTTGAGAGATGCTAACATCCAACCTTTTATCGCACGTCAACAATCAGGGAGAAATCGATAAAGAATGTGTATAGTCGGTGTAAGTAGTATAGACATAATCATGCAACGAGTCGAAATCTTATTACGTTGCATAGCAATTAATAATGTCTATTATCATCTTATTTCTATAAGTTAAATTTGAATCTTATATGTGATTTTAATATTTGACACATTATATTATATGTGCCTATTATTAGTTTTCAATTGTGGAAGATTAATTTTAATGTGCTAGAATTTGCTATATAAATATATATATATATAAGTTAATACGTAATATAAATGATACCAAAATAAATGATACTTTTTATTTATGTGCATATGTCCACAAAGATACGAACATATTTTCTCTAAAAAATAGGCCATGGTTGGTCTAATTTTCAAGAGTGTAAAATCTTAAAAAATATATATGTATAGACCCTCAATTGTTAGGGTCGATGCTTACGTGTCATCCCTGAATGTACATATACTTGTGTATTTATACAAGTGTACATTTTCATTAAATCGCTAATACCATTTATATGGTTTTATGCATGTAACATTGCAGACATTGTAGATCTGAAGGAGTTCGGATCAGATCTAAAGGAGTTTAGATAAGGGCTTATAGTTAGCTACACTGAGATATATAATTGCTAAATGTTAGCACAGTTAAGTGTTAGCTGGTTATAATACTCAGCAGATCCAAGAGTTGAAGCCTTGTCTGTAATGGGACATAGACCTGGGAATATACTAGTAACTGCATAGTTGCAAAAGTTGCAATCGGGTGTCAGGAAATGCAAGTTGCGCAAGTATGTTATCGAATAATTGTCCCTGATCTATTTCTGCCGATGTGGGTCTGTCGGTGGATACCTTTAAATATAAATTAGCATATGTCGTACCTATCGGGTATAGATGGTCGTTCCTGATTGACTGTGAGCTTGGAGCTCATATTGACATATGGATATCTAGTTAGGACTGGATATAGGATAGACTCACGAGGGCCTCTATTAGACACCTAATGTAAGCCGTTAACGAATGGTCCTCTCGAGTTGAGTAGTATACATGGTCCTTTGACCTGAGTACCATGGTGGGTTTGTAAGTGATTCACCATACTTTTGTTCTACGCATGTCCCAGACCTTTCATGGTGTGACCGTTGGGTATGGTCCGATACTTATGGAGTCCGGTGCGTACAGATATGGGATCCGTTAGCTCCCATATGGAGTTTGATATCAAGATGTTTTGAGACTGTATGTCAGAAAGTCTTGTGGCCACAAGCAATCATCCCGGGAAAGAGTTCGGCCAGGGTGAAACAATATGGCAAAGGAGTTTGTGCATATTGTTCAGTTAGATACAAGTCTGGAGATAGGACATGGATGAACACTGGGGATTTGACGGTGATAATCTATATCCCCGCACATCCAGGATATCATGACGGAAGGACTATACGTATGCGTTGTAACCTCAGCTTGTATGGTTCAACACGCTGATTTGTATATCCGTGACGTGTGCATGGAGCATAGCTCACGGACTCATGGAATAGTTTCATTTGACGAATCAGGCGTAGGACCTAGGGAGTCCCCCAATATGAAGTGTACTCATTGTGCACTAGGGCAGCGTGCCGAATTAAATTGTTTAAACCAGCAATATTCAGCATTACCACGGGAATGCGTGTATGTCTGTACTTAAGTGTTAAATACAACAATTAGTTAATAATTGTTATTTACTAATTGTATTAAGACACATAGCGTATTGTGGACCCTCAGTTGAGTTTATCCAAGTGTGAAATTTGGTAGGACCCACTAGGGGGTGAACTTGGTAACTATTCATGAGGAGCAAAATGGTCATTTCTCAGTTTGATTATTTAATAGTTAAATAATCTAATATCTTTCTTTATATATATATAATTATATATATTATTATTTATATTATATATTATTATTTATATTATATAATATTTTATATTATATAATATTTTATATTATATATTATATTATATTTTATATATATATATAAAGAAAAAGAAAGAGAGAAAGAGAATTGAATTTAGCCGAATTCGGCCGAGAGAAAGAAAGAAATGAAGGAGAGGAAGAAGAAGAGAAAAAGAAAAAAAAAATGAGGAAAAATGAAATTGTTTCATTTTCTTCCATGCTTCCAATTTGAGCAATTATGAATTGCTCCAAACTCTTCATTTCTTATCTTTTTGGAGAAAATGATATAAATTTACTCCTAACCATTTTGGAGATTAAGAGTTAATCCCAGGCTGAATATCGAGCTGCTGTTCTAGCTCACCAAGCCCACCGTGTTGGTGACTATAACTGCACACGAGTTGGTCTCCATGCGGACTCCAGAAAAAATACATGTATAACGTTACACGTTTTGGTAAATTCTCTAGCCTATTAATTTGGCCGAATTTGGCCGAGAGAAAGAAAGAAATGGATGAGAGGAAGAAGAGAAGAAGAAGCAGAGAAAAAGAAAAAAAAAGGAGGAAAAATGAAATTATTTCATTTTCCTTTATGCTTCCAATTGGAGCAATTATGAATTACTCTAAACTCTCAATTTCTTATCCTTTTGGAGAAAATGATATAAATTCACTCTCGACCATTTTGGAGATTAGGAGTTAGTCTCAGGCTGAATATCGAGCTGATGTTCTATCTCACCAAGCTCACCGTGTTGGTGACTAGAACTGCACACGAGTTAATGTCCATGCGGACTCCAGAAAAAATACGTATATAACGTTACACATTTTGGTAAATTCTCTAGTCTATTAATATATTAATGTGATTAATATATTATATTTATTGTGCTTATTAAAAATTTACACGTTTTCGCTGCGTTAGGCAATAGACACAATTGCACATGTATACACCCACGTGCCTAAGATCCTCCGCCAACATCAATCCCCACTCCCAACTCTTTATTGTGGCACACCATCTCTTACTGTAACTACATCAAAGAATGACAGATCATCACCTCTTAAATCAGGTCTAAAATCATAGATTCTACATGCTGCCATATAATATAGGACTAACATGCATAAAGGTGCTATGTGCGCTTCCAACACCCTTTTAGCGTATCCTTTTATGCTAGAATCATATATTATCACCTTCCTTTACACCAAGTCGACCTCCGTCACAACCCAATATTGTTGTTTGTAATTAACAGAGATGTAGATCTACATATAAAAGATTATTATTATGTTAGTGCAAGGTAACATTTAGAACAAAAAATGATTATATATAATGTTTTGTAAATATTATCTTGTCAACACACACCTATAGTTCACGAATGAACCATTGCATCTTTCATCTGTGAATTTACAGGACTCCTACATTTACAGGAATACTAAAATATAAGTAAATATTATAACGAAAGTGTAAAGTAAAAGTAGATGAACAAACTTACAAAGAAGTATGTGTCCATAATCGTGCAGTATAAGGGCAACGCCTCTTTATTAATGAGTTAATGCTAACGAATGAAGTTTACATACTTGTTGATATGCTGCAAAATGATTTGGTTACATATAACAAATAATAACAGAATTAATTACTAATGTACTTACATAGTCGTCAAGCCAGTCATGTAAAATATGAATAAAGAACTTTGGGTCAGGATCAATCCCTAGTAGACATGCAACAACATTGGGAGTCTTGAGCTAGGCATCAAACTATGCACGAACAGTCAAGTTTATGTCTCGTATTGGATTGATCTCTTCGTCTTTCTCATTTGCGTCAGGTTAGGCTTCATCTTCAAGCTTCCTCTTATTATTGTCTTGTTTAGGCAGGAGATTTGTTAATAGTGTGTTCAAAACCCATGTAGGCTTATATTGTGGCCCAAACCTACTCATGTCTCGAGCTACATCAAATGGTATAATTTGGATACTATCGGGAGAGAGTCAGGCTGGAATGCATAACAAGTTATTGTTGATTAGATCCTGTGCCTGGAGTATGAACATCCTTAGTCATATCATATTGATTCTGAAACAAAAACAAAATGCAATAGTTAAAATCTACAAGTCAACTAACTTATAAATTTTAATCTTTATATATGGTTCCTTATCATAGTTTCACACGAGGTCGGTTAAAATGATGTTGACTGAAAGTACTACATCATCATTTTAATCTCATTCATGATATCGTCCCGAACCCCATCCACTCTTTGTAAGATGAACTTTCAATCATCGTCCATTTGTTGTAGCAACTCAGTCTTAACCACTTTTAATCGCTCTTGTAATTGCTCTTGTAACTACTCTTGTAGCTCATTAATCCTCTATACTACGTCATTAGACGATGTGGTAATTTGTTCACGCTGTGGAAACATAATCATATTTTGTTATAAAATAAGTTCAGTGATTACTTTAATGATTGCTAAGAAATTAAATTAAGTTAAATTATTAAGAGTTTATATTGTTGTTGTGGCTTCGTCCATGTCCACATCTGCATCCACATCTTTGTGGGGGTGACTAGATGGATGGAGCAGATTGGGGGTTGTACATGTGTCACGCCCCAGACCCAAAAAATCTGACATACGACATAACTCACACTCATTCAATAATTTGCACTCATAATTAATATTGCATAATATTGCAAACTTAAATTCAACATAGGAATCCTTAACAAGTTGCTAGTAAGTTCACCACAAAGTTCCACCCATGACCATACTTGGTGAACATAAACCAAATATAATTATGCCTAATAAAATAATACACAAGTATTTATTTAATAGGGACAAATCAAATATTTTAAACCACGTGTCCACAAATGAAATACTTAGCAACCTAGTAACTTAGAGAATCCAAGGAACAGCAGAAGCCTGGTCAAATCCGTCAAGCACACATGTACCTTATTTACCTGAAATTACCATAAACTATAATGAATATAAAACTCAGTAAGTGTACTAGTTTTTCATATATCAAAATACAAATACATATATATATATATACACACACAATGCATATGTATGATATGCTGTGATAAATCAAAATCATAATTTTATCAAATCACATGTCAAGTAAGCGCTTACACATTCTTTCGAAACATATAATAGGAATATCATCACTCAATTACTACTTTGTATGATTTTTTTATCACATATCACATAATGAGCTAAATGTCACCCGTCGATGACATACCGTATGAGAGGAATAGCACAAGTGAGGTTTAAATTACACATATATAATACTCATGCCCGAATGTAAGAGCCAAACCCTCACCCTGATCATCGATTAGTCCTCTCACATGCACCAATACTCCACCAGACGAATGTGATGACTCACTCTTCCTATATACGAAACATATAACATATACTAATCTCAAAGGAAATGCCACACATAAAGGCTCCACAAATTACATAAGGTGCCTATTAAGTAAATAGTGAGTTTAAGCATCCTTAAAACACAAAACATATCTCATTGACATTTTTCACTTCAAAAGCTTTCTTTGTTAAACACATTTCATTTTGAAAACTCACTTTCATAAACACATGTATGTCTATGTTCAATGTCAATGCTCACATTCATAAACATATCTTTCACATTTCATATCAAATATACTTTGGCATAACATAAATATAAACATATTTTTAAGCACATTTACAAAATTAGACATAAATAATTACTATGTTTATTGTGATTTCAGTCAAAGTCTAGTATACTTACCTTTTAGCACTTTCGGGTACAAGGCTTAATTCTCTTTAACCTATCAATGGAGATTAATCCTTTCATAAGCCTCAACATTCACACAAAATACTTTAAATAGCTTACAAAATTACACATATTGCACTTATCACATCAAATTGGTCTAATTACTTGATTTCTCAAAACCTGTCGTTCTAACCACTTACACTTAACAAAATTTTCTTATACATCAAATGATGTCTAATTGCTCCAAAATCAGAATATATCTTTCCTAACTCATATATCTCCTTATATATTAATATTATATCATAATTCCTACACAATCCATTTCATAAACACCATCAAATCCAAACTATTATCTTGGCGAGATCAAGATATTTACTGAACAGTATTCAGTCTCCCAATTTTATAAAATCAAATACTAACTCAAAAATTATAAAACTACCACAGGATTACTCTGACAAATATCTCAATTCATGATAAAAGTTTCAGTTCAAAATCTCTTCCAAAAGTATTTTAAAACTATTTTACTCCATAGCTTTGAAAATCTGTTACTCAAATACTGCAATGAACTGATACACTTTAAAAAATCATAACAATTTAACCACATTGATATAAATTCTCAATTTTGAATATATCATCTTAGACATATAAATTTATTATATTCCAGAAATATGTAATTTTTGAAGATTATTCAGTAGATCAAAAATTATTTGTCACTGTAGTATACTGTTAACACAGGAAATTTTTAGAATTTCAGGGTCATATTTATAAATTCATTAAAAAGTCAATTTCTAGAATTTTCAATCGATTAAAAATCTCAAATGATTCTAGACATGTCTGGTTTCATATTCCCAAAATTAAAAATCAGAATCAAAGTATAAGAATTTATAAAATTCTTAGATCAAGAGACTATCAAGTAGAATTGGTACAAATTCATCATGATTTATCAAGTTATTTACATAATCATCATCAATTCTCAATATTTCTTACAAAATCCATTTCAAGTCCTTAATTGTACATACTTTCAAAAATCAAAATTTAAAGAAATTAACTAAATTAATACGAAGAAATTAAGAAAGTATTATAATATATCTCTTAAAGTTTAAATTTTAAATTTCTTCTTCTTTTTCTTTTTCCTCTTCTCTTTCTCTCCTTTCTCTTTCTCTCTTTTCTCACTTTAAAATAGGTGACTCGACCTAAATGAGTGAATTAGGATTACAAATGTGTATTTTTATACTAAGAAGCTAATTTTTAGTATTTATGAATTAACCCCCAAAACTTTTAAAGTGTTACAATTTGGTCCCTAAAATAAATCTAAAGTCTTGCAAATTAACCCAATACTAATAGTAGGTCCTTAATCTATATAAACACTACTAATAACAATAGATAAATCAAGTATCACCCACATACAAATAAAATATTTACATATATATATATTTTTACCAATGTGGATAAATGGTAACTATAACATGACCCGCATACGGTAGGTCCCCGGCATAAATTTCTAATGAGATCCTCGAGTTAGAAAGCCTTTGGACAACATCTTATTGTGATTCATGTTCTGTTGGTACTAGCTTACGGTGTACCACAACAACCTTGAAAATCAAAAGTTAAAAATATATGTATTACAATTAAAATCCATGTAGTTAATAGTTAAATTTTTTTTTTATATATAATGAAATAAAGTGAAGCAAAACATATATGCTCATGGTTCAAAAATATTCCTTCAATATCTTTCAATTGCGGAGTTTTCCAACTCACCCAGTTTAACATACGAGAGAAGCGTTCAACAACGCGATGTGCAAATACTTTTCCACAGACTGGTATGGCCTCATATATCCATGCCTAATAATTAATTAAGAACAAGAAATGAAACTTGATAATAGTATATAACTAAATTCAAAATCAATAATAAAGTCGAATTTACGTACTAGAAAAGTCAATGAAAAATCTAACACAATGTATTTTTCTTTGTTATATACAGGGTCAGTTCTTACTTTATTCAACTTTTCAAGACAGATTGTGTTAAGTGAGTGATAAAGGGTGACCATATTATGTTCCTCGTGGATAATTATTAAACTCATTCAAATCATCCACAATACGTAGCACAAAGTATTGAACATCTCTTCGGGTATCATACAATAATAATAATTTATGCATCAAATATACCAAACTAAGTTTAATTGCATCTTCATTGTTGATGTTCTCAAAGTTCATTACTGTACTATTGACTAAATTTCTCATACATTAAACGTCTTCTATCTAGCCAGTATTGATCCCACAATCGATGCTACAATTTTTTCTCCAAATCTCGAGTAGGCAGAAGAACCGAATTCGCCTACCACCAATCAGGAATCATAATTCTTTGTGCAACTTAAAAGTATGTACTTGTCGTAATAAAATTTGATGCACCAACATGCCCGAAAAAACAGTAGGTCGTAAATTCAAAAAGTGTCTCATACAAGTTTCCTTGAACATCATTAATTAATTTTCATTTAACTTATTTTTTATAGTAGTAATTGCCTTCAAATTCATAACTGTTTACAGAGTTATAGAGAAAAATTCCTCTTTCGTAATTTTGTATTCTTTAGACATATTTCTTCCAAAATAATTAATACAAATTTAATTTAGAACACATAAATATATTATAACAAATAATTTAAAATAATAAAAATAAATTTATTATGATTGTCAATATTTTTTGAGAATTTAAATATTTATTATTACTTTTTTTTAGAAATTTTAAATACTGATAATTATTTTTCAAATGATTGTTTTTTATTTTTAAATATTGTTTTTCAGAATTTTAAATTATTATTATATCCCAAAAATAATTGTTATAATTTTTTTCAAATTATAAAAAATTATTATAATTTTTTGAAATGTAAATAATAATTATTGTATTTCGGAATTTTCAATTACTTTTCAAAATTTTAACTAATATTAATATATTAATTATTACTATTATTATTATCATTCCATACTTTAAAATTTATAAAATAAATTATGTTGATTTAAAAATTAATTAATATTTGTTCCATTGTCAAATAATATTTATTATTATTTTTAGAATTTAAAATAATTATTATGGGATTTAAATAATGATAATTATTTTTTGGAATTTTTAAATAATAATTATCATTTTTTCTGAAATTTAAATAATTATAATCATCTTTTTTTCCATTTTCAAATAATAATGATAATTATTTTTTGTAATTTTTAATAATTATGATATTTGTGCATTATAAATAAATAATAATGATTGTTTATGGAATTTAAATAATTATTATCAATGTTTTTAGATTTTAAATATTACTAACTATTTTTTCACAAATTAATAATTATTATAATAATTATTATTAGTTTTTATCAAATTTGAAAATAATAATTATTATTATTATTGTAAATTATTATTTTTAAAATTTTAATTATTTTTTAATTTTTATAAAATATTAATCATTATTTTTTAATTAATAATTAAATTAATATATATATATATATAATACTGTGACTTGCGCCATGTGCTACGCATGCTGTGAGTCGCACATATATACCGTGCGCCTCAGGCACGTGCAACACATGCGAGAGTCGCACTGTATATTTTAAGACTTGCGACTCATGCACAAGACTCACGTGCCAGAGTCGCAAGTCATAGACGCACGTGCGTCTCGTGTGTGCATCTCTCACGGGCGTCTCGCGTGAGACATTAACGCGCGGGAAAGATACCGTTCTTCTTTGTCTTCCCCGACCATTTTGCTAGATTTTTCACTTTTTTTTTCAAAATTTCTACTGGTTTAAGTCACATTTACACATTTTCAACCTATTCCATTCAAAATCTACTCATTTTAATCTATTTTTAACAAAAATATTATAAAAATTAAAAAAATTACTAATTTTGAGTCATTTTTTAATTTTTCACTGTTTAAATCAACGTTTTAACTTTCAATCTTTACAATATCACCAAAAGAATTATCGATTTACTTGCTTTAGGTTGATTATTTTAATTTTTTTTTTAAATGATAAAAATATTGAGAGAAATACTTTAAGGGTAATAATGTCTAAAAAATTCACATTTAACTATTAAACATATAAAAAATTTCAAAAAAAGCTAAAATAAATTTTTAATTAATTACGGGGGCTATTTTAAGACATTTCCCTTTCTAATTTTTGGTCTAGAGATACCATCAATTTCTGAGGACATTACTGTCTTAACTTGTACGAACATAAAATTGAAGATGCTTTGCGTCCACATACTCGTTTCGCAAATACAATGTTGGTGTAAAAAGAGATATTAATCGTAAGGTAAAGAGAAATAAGATAATTAAGTAGTTTCACAAAAAAAAAAAAAGTATTAATAAAAAAAATTAATTAAAAGGAGAATAGTCAGAAATTTGGGTGGGTTCGAAATTCGAAATTGTTGATTACCTTCCTTTGGAAAAAAAAAGAAGCGAAGAATCAAAATTTTATGGAAAAAAATTAATAAAATTTAAGAAATTTTATTTCGAAAAAAAATGTAGAATTGACAGTAATTTGAAGGAAAAAAAAATAGAAATTACGATATTCTACAGACAAATGTACCATCAGAAGCAAACCTTATCCATCATCTTTCAAGTTTCATCAGAAAGCCCCCAAAATCTGTCACTCTGCAAAATATTATCCCAAGTCTTAAAGCAAATTTCATTAACCTGCTCTCTTCTTTAAAAAAATGTCAGTCGCTTCTTTATCCATGGCTGCTTCATCATCTTCACTCTGCAGCAACAAGCTCTGCTCACACTTCACTCTCACTCATCACTTGCCATCTTTAATAAAACCACCCAAGTCCCTGAACCTGAAACCCCTCAAGCTCAAAACTCAAAACCCCAGTTCCCTCCGTTTCTCGTCTCTCCTCTCTCTTTCTCATTTTCGCCGCTGCTCGGCCACCTTTGACAGCTTTCAAGTCCCTGAAGACGCCCAAGAAGATGATCCAGAAACAGAAGAAGAAGAAGCTATAGAAGAGGTACAAGAACAAGAAGAAGCAGTAGAAGAAGAAGAAGAGCAAAAGGTGGTGGCAGAGGCTAATGAAGAAGGGAGATTATACGTGGGGAATTTGCCTTATTCCATGACTTCCTCTCAGTTAGCTGAGATTTTTGGAGAGGCTGGCACTGTTGTTTCTGCTGAGGTTCGTGTGATTGATTTTTTTTTTTAAAAAAAAAAAAATAATCAAGTTCATGAAATTTTGCCTTTAAAAAAAGATGGAGGGTTGTGGATTGTTTGGTCATTTTGCTTTTGTGGTGTTGAATTTTGCTTTTTCAGATTGTTTATGATCGAGTTACAGACAGGAGCAGAGGGTTTGGTTTTGTAACTATGGGAACTGTGGAACAAGCTCAAGAAGCAATTCGTTTGTTTGATGGTTCTGTAAGTGCCAATTTATCTGTATTAACATAAACTTGTATATATTTTTAGTATTACTTTAGATTGAACCCTTGAATTCTTACAGAGTATGGAAATGGATGATGCTCGATTTTTTCTAATTACAATAGTATAGATTATGCCTTAAATTTTATTTTATTGATAATGTTGTATTAGCTGGAAGATAGAAAAAGGCTTCATAAATTTCTGTAGCTTATATGATACCAGCCATTTCATCTCTCCATGTCTCTTGACTCTATAGCAATAATCTGATAACTTTTGGATAGAATTGTGGGTAATAAAAAGTCCCATGCCTTCTATTCACTTTTTATCATGTTGTTCAAGGGGTTAAGAGTGAAGCATATTCATGTATTCAAAGATAAAACCGAGAAAACAGGAAAGTTGTAAAGAGATTAGTTGCACGACTGTAGTTGTATCGCCTTCGTAGTTGATGAATGAAGTCTACAAAGTTGAGTAGCTTAACAGAAGCAAATTAGGTGAAGTTCTTTGTTAGTACCTATTATTTTACTTAGTTTTCTTTATATTGGCTAATAATTTTGAACTTAGCATTCTCCTCAACTTATTCCACCTCAGGGAAAATTTTCATAAGCTTTCCATTTGAAAGTTAGCATGATTTTCCCATCAATTTTGGTTGACAGCAAATCGGTGGCCGAACTGTAAAGGTGAACTTCCCAGAAGTGCCAAGAGGAGGTGAAAGGACAGTAATGGGGCCAAAAATACAGAACAGTTACCGGAGCTTTATTGACAGCCCGCATAAGATCTATGCTGGAAATCTTGGTTGGGGTCTCACCTCTCAGGGTCTGAGAGATGCTTTTGCAAGCCAGCCAGGGTTATTGAGTGCCAAGGTTATCTATGAGAGAGACACAGGAAGATCTCGAGGTTTTGGTTTTATCTCTTTCGAAACTGTGGAAGATCTACAAACTGCTCTAAATGCCATGAATGGAGCGGTAAGGCTGAGTTGGTTACTGACTTTGCAAAGTTTGAATTTCAAGTGATATTTATGTTTATTGATTTTGTTATATACACTGAATTATGCAATTAGGAGGTGGAAGGGCGAGCTCTGCGATTGAATGTGGCTAACGAAAGAGCTCCTCCTGTTTCACCGCCAACATTGGAAAGAAACACAGAAGACAGTGTCGATAGCACCGAATTGCTTTCTGGTATCAGCACATAAAGAAATATGCTACCAAAAGTGCTTCTATCTGCTCATTAATGGAGTATTGTGGGAGTATCCTGGGAAATTATTTCTTTATACTCCTAAATTTTGACTCGTATTCCTATTTTCATTCTGCTCCACAACTGCTTTTGAAATGGTACAAACCAGTAACAGAGACACTAGGATAAAAAAAAAAGCCTATAGTTGCAGTGTATTGGGTGTATGTAATTGTTTGTTGTACAAGAGTTAAAATACTATGCAATTTACTGTAAACCTTTTTTTTAAACATAATTTACTGTAAACTTTACTGGCCGAATATTATGCTTAACTGCTTCAACGACCTTGGGCGTAATGCTTCTGCATTGTCCATAATCTACTTGTAAACTGAATGACTTTAAATGAAGCTAAATATTCATGCTGAGACATCCAGAGCAGAGCACGTTGAACATGTTTCCTATTTGTATACTTGTTCAGGTGTTTCTCAAAGCGTCGCATCAGAAAACAAATTCTCAATCAAAATGAACTGTGTGTTAAATACTGAATTACAGTGATTTGCTTTTCAATGTGGCATTCAGCATTCAACAATTCAATTGACAATGAAACACTATAATGAATAGAACAATGAGTATTCTTTGATTTAACATTTTGTTAGATTATCCAAGCAATTCTACTTCAATCTCAAACATTAAGTTCAAATGAGTATATGGGACTTCATCTCTTCACTATTAAGCAAGGGCTGAGCATCTTAACAGTCTTTGGTCAGGAAGTTTGTTTAAACGGTTTCACAACTCATTAGCTCTTTATGGGGTGTCCTGACGACCAGCAAGTGGTGCATCTGCAGCAGAATCCAAATCCTGAGGAAAGAAAACCCTGCACAGCAAAATTTCCAAATCCATGTGTAATCCAAAACACCAAGCTCACTAGAATGCCTAGGTTATACTATCACTAGGCTAAGTTTGTATATGATCTTCAGATCTGCTGTTCAGAGTTGATGATTAGCCAAAATAGTGGAAATGGCAGTCCTCTTCTTATCAGATAGCTCCAGAAGAAAATCATTGATTGCCCATGTGACCATAGATGACAATTATAAAGTCCAATGATGATAAAATTACCTGCAGGTGTTTTGGTACAAGGTTCTGCTCAGTTGATCAATATCATCAATACCTTTACAGCCAGCTACCACTGCAAGAACTTGCCTGAAAACCATTCATGTTGTTTCAGAAACATGCTTAAAAATCTATGAGGAAAACAACTCAATAACCCAAGGCAAATTTTGCACTAAAACATCTTTACATAAACACATCAAAGTGAACTTATTGAGAGGACCATATAGGCATCCTGATATATAAAGTCCATTTCTTTTTTTCCAACTTTAGGCAGACTCAGAGATTTATGCATGTGCGACAAAAGAATACTTGTGCATCCCAAAGTTAGCTATGTGTGAAGAACCAAATATAAGGCCATGCTTATCTAAAAGCTAATGGCTGTACACATTGATACATTATTAATACTAGTAGCTTCCATAACTCGAGAAAAAGGAAAAGGAAGAAAATAAAAACCCTATGAAAACTAATTTCCTGTAAAATTCATATGATAAGATATTCATCTTATCTAAATAAGAATATGAGATGATATGAAAACTACAATATGTCACCATGAATCTTGGCCCTCACCGAACTAAGCAGGGTTCATTGCGGCCTTTAACAATGCAATCCTGATCATACTTCTCTTTTTTCTTTGAAGGCCACGTAGATTTTACAAAATTAATACCAGCGTGAGTGTTCTTGATTTCACAATATGGAGAATCTGTCTCAATCATCATTCTCTCAACAGGTACGCCTCTCACAACATCAAGATTCTCAGTTGTCTTCAGAGAGCAACCATTTACACCTGTTTAGAATAAAGACGTGAGCGACATTCATAGGGCTTAAAGAAACATCGTTAGAATGTTACATTACATCTGTAGTGGCCCGAAAACCAAATTTATATTAAGTGTTATTCTCAAGCAAGTTAATTAACCAGAAAAAGAATTGAAATCAGCTTAGAAGTATGTCAGCAACACAGACCCCTTGCTACATAGATTGTGAGTCTGTCATCACAAGCAAATGAACTAGTGCTAAGCATATCAGAATCTAAACAGAAATTAGACACTACTCTCTCATGAAAATGTTAGAATTGTTTGAAGTTTTCCCTTCCACCATTCCCTATCGTCAAGCTCTAATTCAATACATTGGTCTACTTGGAGAACAAATCTTGTTGAAAAGTCTATACCATTATTGAGCATGCACTCAAAGCAACCTTTTATTTTTCTTATCGTGGATGTTACCGAAAAACCTTCTGTTAGTATGAGGTTCACCAATCTCATCTCTTTCTTTCAAATCGTTGGGGCATCTATAAACCTCTAGCTTAAACAAGCAACATGCAGAAGATTATATGCATGCACTTCAAGGTCATTACTTTAAGATTGTCTAAAATGACAGGTGAAAACTATGAACTTAATATAATCTTCAGTAGTTTGGTTCTTGGCGAAGATTATTTCCTCTTATAAAAGACCCATGATGTGCAAGAATTGACCTTTTCTGTTCATGATACTGTTCAATAAGGGAGGAAATGTAGAAAGCCATAAACATGAAAATCAGATATTTCACCTATATACATATTTCTGAATGAAAGAATCTTATCACGATCTTCTGCACTACCAGTAAATGAATGGGTAACTCCACCAGTGAACCTATAACATGAGAAGAAAAATTATCAAGAAAGCACAAATCAACGTGTATGCCATTGGCTCTAAATAATATTTGTTCATTGGGCAGATCTATGTGGGATTCTAAAAGATTGTTTAGCAAGGGAATGGTTCTGTAAGGATAAGAGAGTAAAAGGATCTAAGGTTTGCAGAGAAACACAACTTTTCTAGTGATAGAGAAATATGAGTGCAAACCAAAGGTTGGATCTATCTTCTAAAGTAGATCTTCTGATCATAGCCAATAATTACCATTCTTGTTTTTAGAAACCAAAGGTTCTTAAAAAATTTAGCACAAGGGAATGGTTCTGCAAGGATAAGTGAGTAATAAAATCTAAGGTTTGCAGGGAAACAACTTTTCTAGTGATTTAATATGAGTGCAAACCAAAGGTTAGATCTATCCTCTAAAGTAGATCTTTTGCACATCATAGCCAATAGTTATTATTTTTGTTTTTACCAGAAAAATCATACTTGGAAATTAAATATCCATGATTTCAGCAAACCATTCTTGGGGGCAAAAGCTCAAAAGTAAAAGGGTAAAATCAGTGAAAAGCTTTAGCTAGCACAACCTGTCCTTATTTCGGTCAAAAATTTCACAGAAATCATTGACAGCTGCTCGCATATGGAGGAACATAGGCAGATTTGTGGCACATGCTAATTCAAACTGCTTCTCGAAGTACCTAGCATTACATTGTAAATAACAGGCAGAAAAATGGAATCATTTGGATGGGAGAGAGGAACTCAGCAACTAATAAATAATGAAATCCAGCAACTAACTCTTGTAGCAACCACTTACTTCTTTTGAATTTCTGAAGGACAAAAGTGAAGCCTGTTGTAGTCCAATCCACATTCACCAATTGCAACCACCTTACATACATTCAATATGAACAAGCAACTTTATTACATACTATTTGGAGCCAGGATGTATTAGAGAACTATTTTTGGACTAAGGAAAGAAAACCAGCATGATCTTATAAGTGATGCATCATAGTTGAAAGGTGTGCGCTAAACAAGCATATGTTGGGAAGTGAAAGATATTAATGAAAAAAATATATATACTTAGTAGCATATATAGTTCAATTAGGTTGGACAACAAAATTCTATCAAAAAAACATGTGGAGAGAAAGCCTTATCTAATGTTGCATAAATCGTACCTTCCCTTTCTCAATTCCCTGTTTGGCCAGAGCCAGCAGAGCCTGAAAATGCTTTTCCGGATCCCCACTCTCCTCAAACTCCTGAATAAAAGCACAAGCAGCAACATCCTCAAACGTCTTCAACCAAACCACATAACTCAACATGAAATAAACTTAAATCAGAATAATCATATATAAAGCACTTCAAGAAAGAGTAAGAAACCTTGCATCTTGTCGGATGCACACCAACAGTGCAAAAAAGCCGTCCTACAGCAGACAACAAATTTTTCAAACAAGTAACACACCATGTTCATAAACATAAATACCAAGAATATACATAGCAACAAAAAAGCAAAAATAACAACAAACCATCAGTTTCTGCAATGGCTAGAGCTTCCTTTGATTCCTCGAGGGACCCACCAGTCACCTGTGACCATAAACATTAACCATACTTATTCGAATCAAAATTAATCAACTTCTACATGGATTAGCAATAATATTCAAATTCCCCGTTTTACTTGCAACTACTTTATCATTTAGCAGCAGACAAAATGAAATAATGCTTAGCAGTATTTTATAATCTTATGGTTCCTATAGTACAATTCTAACTACTAATTTCCTATGTAACCATGTAAATATTGTTTTGTTTTTTTGTTTTTGTTTTTTTTTTCTGACCATGTAAACATTGGATTTAAGTGCTTAATATAATGAAAAGGGTACCTATAAAAAGCTTACAATGATACGATCAACACCAGAGCTCCAAGCTCGATTTAGAACGGTTGCTATATCAGACACGTGGCATTGCTTGCCATTGTAGATTCCTTTGAACATGCCATCTGCAACGATTTAATTACTCAAAACTGAGAAGCAGATACCCGAACCGATGAATTTAAAAAAAAAACAGAAGTGACACTTGAAGAGAGGAAATGAGTTTAGATTAGTGTAGAAGATGAAGCGTTTGATGAAATGTCTGACAGTCAGACCTGTGAAGTTGACAGCTATATCTGTTTTCAGCAGACAAATTAAGCATTGTTAGCTCAATGTTTATGGATATAACTGTGAGAGAAAATAAATAAATAAAAAGCACTGGTTGGTAAAGAAATAAGAGTACTGGGTTTCGAGAGGTGCTAGAATTACCTATCATCCGAATTGTCGCCATGAAAAAGAGAGAGTTTGGACGGAGAAAGACTGAAACCAGTGGGGAAGTTCCGCCCAAAACCGCACAAAGTTGTCTAAATTTTCAATTAACACTTCATGTAGTCTCAAAATGGGGCAAGACTATCTGTCTGGAGCGAATTGCACTGGATATTCTCCGATAGTGGTAAAATAGCAAGTAATGCAGATTGATAAAAGTATTCGAATCTGTCCCCAATTTCTCAAAATACCCTTGTATAAATTCAAAGAAAAATATAGAATAATACCGTGATTTATACAAAGTTTATATTATATAATTAGAGATGGTAATGGGTGAGTTAGGGTGGGAATTACGATTCTCATCACTATATTTAAAAAGTAAGAGAATTTATATATCTATTTTATATTTGATATATGTAATTTGAGTTTGAAGTTAAAGATTTTCATGAATACTTCGTATTCGAATTTTTTTTAATTTTTTAAATATTTTTTTATTTAAATTAATTTAATTTTATAAAATAGTCTTTTATTTCGTATAATTATAATATATTAAAAAAATTATAAATATTACATAAAAATATAAATTACATTAAGTTTTCAACTACTAATTTTAAAAAATTAATAACATTAAAATATAAAAATAACAAAAATTAATAATTTCTTTAAATTTTAGATTTTAAATTATCATATTTCATTTGTAAACATCAAGTCTTTATTAAGATTCTTCTCAAATTTATAACACAAAATAAATAAAAAATTTGAGTTATATGAGTGATGACTAATAAATTATGAATGAAATTTAAATTATTTATCTCTTTTGTTTGTTTATTTTTATATTTTTTATAATAAATGAGTTCACTCCAATTTAGAAGTAAGTGTTTAATATTAAATATAATTAAAAAAATAAAATTTAATTAAAAATAAAAAAATAAAAATTTTTAAAAATATAATATAAGTAAATTTTATACTCTCATATTTAACATATAGCCAACTTTGATTTGTATAAATAAGTAAAAAAATTTATACACTATATTTTATATTATTTTTAAATCAAGTATTTAGGGCCGGTTTAGAGAAATCAATTTATCTTCAAACCCAACCCGAATTTAATTTGAGTTTGACTTATTGTATCCTAACCCGTCTCATCCCCAAAAAGATCTAAAATACAAGCCGAATTACTCTTCATTTGCAGTGGGTCCTCATAGAGCCTCAATTTCATAGAGAATTTTGTCACCCCTAATTCTAACTGACGTAGTATTGTATTAGAGGTGGCAATGGGGTGGAGATCACAATCTCTACCTTTATACTCGAATGATGTGAGAATTTTTATACTCATCTCATACTCAATATACGTATTCAAGTTCGGGGTAGAAAATCCCCATTTGTGGATCCATGGTACCCATGCCTATTTTTTTAATTTCTTAAATATTCTTTTATTTGTACCAATTTAATTTTGTGAAATAATTTTTCACCCCGTACAATCATAATATACTAAAAAAAAAATTGTAAACATCACATGAATATATACTACATCAAGTCTTCAATCAACTATTAATTTTAAAAATCAAACATGAATTAAATTTTAAAAAATCACAAAAATAATTTTTTTTTTATTTTGGCATCTAAATCATTATGTTTCATTTGTAATCCAAATATTAAATCCCTATTAAGATTCCTCACAAACCTTTAACACAAAGTAAAAAAAAATTTGAGTTAGATGAATGATTACTAAAAAATTAAAAATAATAATAAAATTATTTATCTCTTTTGTTTGTTCCTCTTCATCTTCTTTTTCTTATTTAACAAAAAAGATCACTCTAATTTAGAAGTAAGTGTCTAAAATTAAATATAATTAAAAAAATAAAGAAATTAAAAATTAAAAAAATATGAATAAAAATAAAAAAAAATTTAAAAATATAATGTAAGTAAATTGTATACTTCCAGATTTAATACATAGTCAACTTTAATTTGTATAAGTAATTTTTTCTACACTAGATTTTTTTTTTAAAATTGGATATTTAGGGTGGGTTTAGAAAAATCAACTTATTTTCAAATTCAACACAAATTTAATTTGGGTTTGAATTACTATACTTAAACCTGTTCTATCCCCAAAAAATATCTAAAATGCAATCGAAATTACTCTTTATTTGGGGTGAATCCCTATAGAGCCCCAACCTCGTAAGAAATTCTACTACTCCTATATCTAATTTATCCATTATTGATTGATATTATATAAATTTATATTAATAAAAAAGTAAAAAGTTATTTGGTATTATATAATTATTATATTGATAAAAGTAAAAGATCAACAACTACTTAACAAATTGTTAGGATTTTTACATACACTAATTATTACTTACTGGTAATTTAACACCTTAAAATCTTAACACACGCAAAAAAATTTACTCACAAATCAATAATTGAAAAGATATCACACATAAGAAATAAATAATTACACACAATGCACAAAAATTATGGTATTCGGTAACTACCTTCGTCTATGGTGGATCACAAGATCCTAATTTTTTTTAATATTTAGATCACAAATATTTCTTACAAGAGATTATAAAGAAATACAACAATAGAACAAGTTTTCAAATGATTTATCAGCACTCTCTTCTACACACAATACGCAAGCGCTACCTATAGGGTATTCTTTTGCGCACCCAACACTTAAACGTTCCATAAACTCTTTATTATCTCTTTTGTTGTTTCTTCAATACTTGACCAATACAGACTTTATAAATATTTATATAAGTTTTAAACCGTCCTTAGAAATCCTATTTCTTATTGGAATAAGAGTTCAAGTGTAAAGAAGTTCAAAACCGACTCAAACTAATCAAATTCACTTAAAAACTAAAAATTTTCTGTAAGTTGATGCCGTGCAACCATTGCGACCATGACTTTTTGCCAAAGTCGGTGCCATAGCCTAGCCATCTTAGCGCCAAGGCTTAAAAATGGCTCCTCTTGTGCTTTCACGCTCCACTTAACTTTTGACTTTTTATTTTTGTTCCTTTTTCATCTGTCCAATACATTCTTGACCATATGTTAACTATTTATGGGTCTCCAACTCAAATTCATTTTCAAACTTGATTTTGAATTACTAATTACTAGAAACCCCTCATTGCGTCTTTCCCACTCTTAACTCCACTAAGGATATTGACTTTAGGTCTCCAAAGATCCGAATACATATCATCTAGGGTAGCTCGATTGTGATCTCTCTTGTCATTCTTAACTTCACGACCACAATATCCTGATAGTTGAAACTTATCCCTACCAATAGTACTTTTTACCATACATTATCTTTTGACCTCTATCACTCTGGTGAGCTAATCTCCAGTACTGCCCTTTGGTTTGCATTCTCTCAACAACACGTGTTAAACCTTTCACAATATTCCTGTCAAGTATATACAACTCATTATGCTTCTCACCCTTCATAATCACTGTGGACCCTTATCACTTTCAGTATTCTTTTTTCTACTTTAAATGAATACCCCTTTTGATCTAGAACCCTTAAAGATATCAAGTTCCTCTTAACTCTAAGAACTTGTCTTATATTAAGTAACTCACTAACTTTTCCATCATACAACATCATCTTTATACTACCAATTTTCATGACTTGACAAGCCATATAATTATCCGTTAACCTTACCACCCTAATGGATTTATAATTGATAAATAAGAATTTATCAGGACTAAGGTAAAAACTACAGCATGAATTAAGAATCCAATCACTAGTATACTTCCCTTTATAAACTATTAAAGATTCTACAATTTCATAGTCATCATTATATAATATTACAGCCTTTTCCTCCCCAATTTTTCTTTCTTTTTGAATAATCCTTAAGCAAGTGTCATTCTTTCTTACAATGATAACACTTTTTAGATTTTCTCTTTGATTTATTATTCTTCCCATCTCTATATTCAGTTATTTTGTCTTGCAATTAAACATGTTGCACTACTAGACTTTGATCTTTTTGTCAATTCCTTTAAGTTCAACGAGGATTTCACTTAAGTCATCATTAAAGTCTATATATCATATATAAGTGTATCCACGAAATGCTCATAACTCAGAGGTAGATAATGTAACAAGATAATTATCTTGTCTTTATCTTCTATCTTAATGTCAATCATCTTATAATAGATGATAATCTTGTTGAATGTGTCAATGTGGTCTTTAGTTGAAGTTCTATCAGTTAAGAATAACTAATACAACTTTTTGACATACAGATGATTCGTCGAAGACTTTATTATATATAGATTATTAGGTTTCTTCCAAAGACCAATTGTAGTCTTCTCTCTAACAATATCTTTTAAAAATTCATTACTAAATGACAGAACAATAATACTATTAGCTCTTTTCTGAATGGTTTCATGATCAGATTCAGATTTAGATGTCTCATGTTTCTTCTCTTTATTAATCATTGATTAAGTCTCTTCAAAAGCTAAATCTAATCCTTAACTCACTAATAAAGGTATAACTTTCACTTTTCACAAATTAAAATTATTTTTTTCTATTAAACTTCTCAACTTCATACTTGTGAGTTGTCATAGTTAAACAACATATATTCTGATATCACTTGTTGGTATATTAGCACCCTAAAATTCTAGTACACCCAAAAGACTTTACTTACAAGTAAAAAATAAATTAAAAAGATCACATACATAATAGGGATAAATAATTACATGCAAGGTATAAGAATTATATGGTTTGATACATGTCTACGTCCATAGTAAATCACGAGATCTTAACTTTTTTTATTACTCAAATCATAAAAATCTCTACAAGAGTTTATTGAGGAATACAACAATAGAACGGGCTTTTAAAGGATCTATCAACACCTTTTTGCACACATAGTACTCAAGCACTCTTTATATGACACTCTCCCGTGCATCCATTACTCAAACGTTCCCTAAGCTTTCTATTCTTTCTCTTGTTATTTCTTCAATGCTTGACTAATCTAATGGCTTTACAAGAATTTATATAAGTTCTAAACCATTCCTAAAAATTTTACTTTTTGTTAGAATAGGAGTCCACGTGTAAGAAAGTTCAAAACTGACTCAAACTAATCGAATCCTCTTATAAATCAAAAATTTCTCGTAAGTTGGCATAGCAACGCCATTGCGACCACAACCTAGCACCACAACACCAAGGGCGGTATTGTGGCCTGGCCACCTTGGCACTGTATTACCAAGTTCTTGAAATGGCTCATCTTGTACTTTTACGTCCCTCTTTGCTTTCGATTTTCTGTTTTTATCTTTTTCTTATTCATTCAAGGAGTGTTTGACCACATGTTGACTCCTTATTGATTTCAAACTTAAAATTATTCTTAAACTCTATTTTAAATCACTATTCCAACATAATTATAATCAATAATTGGTTGTACATCAATTAGGATACAAATAATTTATTTCAACTATGCAAAAATATTAACTCATAACCATATCTTTAAAACAACATTTTCAAATTTCTTAGTCTAAAAATTCCTTAAAAAAAATTGAAGTCCATTGCCTCTCTCGCCCATCGTCTCGTCTCTCTCATCCACCTTAAAAATTACTTCCAGTTCTAGTCAAAAAAAATTTGCATAACTTATATAAAAGTGATAAAAAAAATTATTTAAAAAGAGAGAGAGAGAGAAAGAGAGAATCAAATACTCTATTGAATACTTCTATTTGCTTCCCATTACTCATTAACATTTTTCGAACTTCTCTCACCCGTCCTCTCTTTCACTTTCAACTTTGTCCAAGTAATCATTTTCAATTCTTGTAAGTTAGGAGGATTTGAGACTATCCCATGCTCTCTTCTTTTCTAGCATGATGAGGATTTTGTTAAGGAATTCAATCTATACCTTAATAAACCAAAAACTAAATTTTGGAAAAAATAGAATTTTGATTTTATTATCTTCTAAATTTATTAGACTTATAAGTTGAATGATTAATCACTAGACTTACTAGACTTGTAAGCCATGAAAATAGAATAAACCACCTACTTAATCGACTTGAAAATCTAGTAAAAATACTTTAGACTTTTAACCTTTTTTTGGGCATAAAAATTTTACATTTGTTTTGCAGTTATAAAATTGCGAGTTAGTTTTATTCGGAGTATATCACTGATGGGCTTTTGTTTACACATCTCAATTTTTAAAAATATTTTAAAATATAACAATTAATTATGAAAAATATTTTTTTTTTAACTTTAAAGTACAATGAATTTCCATAATTGTACAATCATTAATGTAAAAGTGACTCCTCAAAATTATTTTGAGAATTGCACCAAACAACCATTGTAAATTTGACACCTCAAAATTTTATCGCCAAGTTATGTTACTATTACTTCATTATGGCTTTAGGCCTTAACATAACAATCTCAAACATCGCATGATATAACTTACGTGAAATGGCGATGGAAGAGAAGTAGAAAATTAATTAAATGTATTGAAGTATTATAATTTTGGTAAATAGAAAAAATATTAAGGTAGTGTTCATTTTTTTTGGTTGAATACTGAATATAGTTGAATGATTGAATTTATGTTTGTTTTTTAACTTAATAACTGAATATATGAGTATTAAGTTTGTTTTTTTCAATTAAAAAATAATTTAAAACTGATACTTTTACATTTATACTCTTATAAATTAATAATAAAAATTAGAAATGTATAAATATACAAATTAATATTTTAAAAGTGAAATTTAAATATTTCATTACAATTTTTTATAACATATGATTTTTTTTAAGTTGTAAAATAACTTTGATAGTTCTAGTTTATAACAAAACAAAAATAACAAGGAAAAAAATAATTATTCTACATATTATATTAAAATACATCAATATGAAATTTATCAAAACAATAAAGTGCACAATTAAAAAAATTAATTATATGCTTCAAGTAACTAGTTTACAATTTTACAAAAAAAAGTACCTATGTAATAAATAAATAAAAGAAAAGGGTTTTATATAGATAGGGATGTAAATATTTGGTATGAGTAAAGATATTTTAGAGAAGAAAATTAATTAAATAATTTAAACTTTTTGTATTTAATAAAAAGAAATTTTGACTTTTTTTTATTCAATTAAAATTGACTTAAAATTTCTATTAAATTAGAAAAGAAACAAATCTAACAATAATGAATGAAATTAAGCAATATTAGCATTAAGCCAAAAAAAAAAAACACCCCAAAATATCAATTCATTATGATATTTAGAGAGATGAGTCAAGTAGATCAAACTCTAGCTAAACTTGCTCTTATTTTAAGAGAGGAGCTAATTTAGATGAAAGATATTCCTCCAAAGTATTGTAAAGTTTTTCGGTTTTTCTTTATTTTGAGGTGCGGATTTTCATTATATCTATGATTTTTTTTTTTTTCAATTCTAGTTGATAACAAAAGATAATATTTCAACTTTACATCAAACAAGTTTTTGAACAAGGATGGATCTATTATCATCTTCGGTTCAACGAGAAAGGTATTTATATACCTATGATTATGAATACCTTTGTGCTTTAATATAGAGGTGGCAAAATGAATTGGCGGATCAGGTTCATGTAGGGTTAATTATTGACCAGCTTAATTTTTATCGAATTCAAATGTAATTAGCTTAATAAATAGGTTAACCGATACAACTCATTTATTAAATGGGTCATATTTAAATTAACGAGTCACACAACTCATTAACAATTCACAATTTATTATCAACCTGCAACCCGTTTAACATTTTTTGACCTAGTGATTTGTTTTGCAACCTGACAATTAGCAACCATTTCACCTAAATTTAACCAAAATATTAAAAGAACTAATTAATTAAAAACTTTCAAATAATATAAAAGAGTTCCTATTAAATATCAATACATGAAATAAAATGATGAAAATTCAAACTTAAAATCCTAAAATATAGTCTATATTAATAATATGAAAGTCCAAACTTAGCCTTAAAAGTTCATTTTTCTAACTGTTATAAATTATATCCTTAAAAGAAATATTTAGCAGCATTCATAATCCATGAAACTTGGAATAAAAAACTAGAAAAAGTTTCAACCTGCAAATTGCAAAACAAGTTGAAGATAAGAAAAAAATATAGAAATATAAAAAAGTTAAATTTATATTTAAATAAATGAAAAAAGAATTGCAATGGAACGAACATATCACACTTTCATTGATTGAGAAACTAATTATAGTTTTAGTCAACTCCTCCCATTTTATACTTTTAAATTGCTATTATCACTAAAAAGAAAAAATTACACACATCATTTGATTAGTCCTTGTAAGAAAATAATAAACTCCAAATTTAAGACATCAAGATAGAATATAAAATATCAATAGACACTACATACTAAAAAGTGATAATATCTTTAAAAGGCGTCCTAATTATAAAAGAAATCATATTATTAAAATTACGATATAATATCTAGTCAAAAAGTAATGATAAATTACTTCTTAAAAAATTCTATAACTAAGCCTACAATATCTATAAAACATAGATTCAAATTTTCTCTCTATTACCATCTTTGCATGATTTTCTTTTTAACTCTTTTCCTCTCAATTATTTTTTCTCTGTAATAGTCATAATTTATTGTACTCTTGTTATATAATCATTAATCAATAATATTATATAAGTGAATTCATCGAACAC
Organism: Ailanthus altissimus; assembly: GCA_946807835.1. Lineage (NCBI taxonomy): Eukaryota > Viridiplantae > Streptophyta > Magnoliopsida > Sapindales > Simaroubaceae > Ailanthus > Ailanthus altissimus. The sequence goes on from OX327709.1 coordinate 3,923,374, forward strand.
AGTAAAATAGATATAAACTCACATTGAACCGAATCATTATAAATTATTTGTCTTTCTATATATTTTATATTTATTTTTATTAATCTAGATCTTGTTTTTCAACAACCAACAAATCTAACTAGTTGATATGTAATTGCCCAAATTTTGGGTCAACACAACCTTTCTCTCCAAAGAGCCAATCTCTCGTGCGAACTAAAGATTTGACTATTTTTGATTTAAGTGCAATTTAATATTGATCAAGAACTCAACAATTGTAATAATTATTTATCTATAATCGGTAAAAATAAATATTTATGTCTATGTAATATTCATATTTTATTTGTATGTAGGTGATACTTGATTTATATATTGTTATTAGTATTTTTTTTTTTTTAATAGATTAGGGTCCTGTTATTAGTATTGGGTTTATTTGCAAGACTTTAGATATATTTTAGGAACTAAATTGTAATACTTTAAAAGTTTTGAGAGTTAATTCGTAAATACTAAAAATTAGCTTCTTAGTATAAAAATACACATTTTAAACCCTAATTCACTCTTTTTTTTTAGAGCCGCCCATTTTAAAGAGAGAAATAGAGGGAAGAGAAAGAGAAGAAGAAGAAATTAAAATTTTAAGCTTTAAGAGGTTAAGGAGAATTAAGCTTTATACTTGAAAGTGTTGAGAGGTAAGTATACTAGACTTTCACTGAAATCACAATAAGCATAGTAATTATTTATGCATGAATTTGTGAATGTTCTTTGTAATATGTTTATGTTATGTCAAAGTATATTTTGATATGAAATGTGAAAGACGTGTTTATGAATATGAGCATGGACATACATAACATATATGTGTTTTTAAAAGTGTGCTTTCAAAAAGAAATGTGTTTAATAAAAAAAACTTTCGGAGTGAAAAATGTCTATAAGTTACGTTTTATGTTTTAAGGATGTTTGAACTCATTATTTACTTAGTAGGTATCTTATGTGATTTGTAGAGCCTTTATGTATGGCATTTCCTTCGGGATTAGAATGTGTTATGTATTCCGTATGTAAGGAGGATCTTATAGGTACCTAAAGGAAGAATGAGTCATCACATTCATGTGGTGGCATATTGGTGCATGTGAGAGGACTCACCGATGATCAAGGTAAGGGTTTGGCTCTTACCTTCGGGCATGAGCGTTATATATATGTAATTTAAACCTCACTTGTACTATTCCTCTCAGGTATGTCATCAACGGGTGGCATTTGACTCACTGCTTGATATGTGATATGGAAGTCCTACTAAGTAGTAGTTAGGTGATGATATTCCTATTATATGTTTTGAAAGAAAGTGTAAGCACTTACTTGACTTGTGATTTTGATAAGATTTTCTATTATGATCCATCATGGCATATCATGCTAATGCATTGTGTATATATGTATGTGTGTGTGTGTATATATATATGTGTGTGTGTGTGTGTGTGTGTGTATGTATTTTGGTTTATGAAAAATTAGTATGCTTACAGAGTTTTATACTCATTATAGTTTATGGTAATTTCAGGTAAATAAGGTATATATATGCTTCGCGAATTTGGCAAGGCTTCTGTTGTCCCTTGGGTTCCTTAAGTTTCTAGGTTGCTAAGTGTTTAATTTGGGGACACATAGTTAAGTTATTTGTTTTATCCTTATTAAATAAATATTTATATATTATTTTATTAAGTGTGGTTGTATTTGATTTATGTTCCACCAAGTATATTCATGGATTAATTTTATGATGAACTTACTAGCAACTTACTAAGGATTCCTATGTAAAATTCAAGTTTAAAAATTTATACAATATTAATTATAAGTGCACATTATTGAATGAGTGTAAGTTATGTCGTATGTCAGATCTTTTGGGTATGGGACATGACAACAATAATACTAAAAACCAATTTAGGCGCAATTGTTGATATTGAAATGGTTAAAATATCATAGGCTATAAATGAGAGATTAAAATAATGAAATTGTTTGCTTTTTCAAAAGGCTAAACTATTCAAATTCACACTCTTATTGGTTCATGGTTCATCCAAATAAAGTTCTAACTACAACTTTTGGACAAAGTTACCACCAACAAACTATACCTCAAAATAAAAATATAAAAGCTATATTAGTAGAAAGTCTTGGAAGGATTTGTTTGACATCCAATTTAGTCTCAATATCAAATTCCTACAACTAAAAAATTTACTAAATATGAATAAAAAACAATTGTATCATAAATTAATAATGAATAAATACAATTATACTTTAAATTTTACCTCAATCCATGAATCCAGTTTTTCTTTACCTTTGAAATTATGTATCTGACTTAAACTCGCATCATGAGATTGCATAAAAGTTGTGGTTACTTTAGATAAATGATGAAATAGAAAATAGGGGAAAAAAAAGAATGAAGAAAGAGAAGGGAAGTACAAAAGCCAAAAGAAAGAGATCGAGCTCACCAACAACACCAAAAGAAGCAATACAAAATACATGTTTTAAGAGTAGTGGAAGGAATGACATAGAGGAGAATATAGAACCCATGGAGGATGATGGCCCGACCTCAGAGTAGGGCCTAAAACTAAATCCACTTTACAGATAAGAAGATAGCACCAAGAAGGCTATGGTAGACATGAAGTTATCCTAATATTCATTAATGGTGAAAGTGATAAGGCATTAATGAAGTAGGCTACAAGGGTCAAATCTAAGCTAAAAGAGGAAGGGGAGCAAAATGGTGGAAAAAAATTAGAGAGAAAGTATGTTATTTTCAGCAAGAGTTGGAATGGAGCAAAAAGAATAGCAGTCAATTGGAGCCAAAAATCTCCCCCCCAAAAAGCTAATAACATTAAGCCAAGAAAAAAAAATTATGCCACTAAAGACCAAACTAGAGCCCATGAAGGGCAGACCCTAAACTTAGAAAAAAAATAGGAAGAAGAAATGAAAGAATAGGACAAGAAGACTATGCTAGATGAAACTTGATAGTTTGAAGGCCAAAGAAAAGAAAATATATGAGTAAAGTAGATGAAAGCCTAAAGAAAAAAAAAGAGGGGGGGGGGGGGGGGGGGGGGGAGAGAGAGTTTAAACCTCTCCAATGGCTACTTGGAGATGAGGCAGAAGGGATAAATGGTAGGAAGAAGAGCAGTGATAAGTCCAAGATATCAGTGGTTGATAAAAATCAATCTCGCTGAGAGCAATGATAGCTCTGAGTTGGAATATGAGGGGTTTGGGGAAATCGACCACATTCCGAGCACTTAGAAAAATCCTTCAAATTAATAAGCCTAATTTTCTTTTTCTTTGTGAAACAAAGCTTAAAGATAAGCAGATAAGATAGGTTGGTTGGAAACTGGATTATGAAAATTACTTGGCAGTAAATAGAGTAGGTTTAGCAATGGTTATTGCACTACTCTGGAGTAAGAAGATGGATGTCCAAATTTTATCTTATAGTAGAGGTCACATTGACTCTATTGTGAGGAGAGGAAATTCAAGAGGATAGAGATTTATGTGTATTTATGGGATGCTAGAGTTGAATCAAAAAAAAGCATACATGTGAGTTGTTAAGAGACTGGCCTAGATGAATGATCTTCTTTAATTGTGTTGTGAGGATTTTAACGAGATCATACACTTGGAAGAGAAAATGAGGGCAATTTGAGAAACAAAGTATCCATTAAAAGGTTTAAATAAGCAGTTAGAGTGAGTAGACTCTTTGATTTGGAATGGAGTGGAATCCTTTATACTTAATCCAATAGTAGGTTCCTTTATACTTAATCCAATAGTAGGTTTGGTGCAAACCCAATTGAAGAAAGATTGGATTAATTATTTTGTAATGAACAACGAAGCAATATCTATAGAAAGTACAATGTATCCCATTTAGTTGCTCTAGGGTCAGACTATTCTTCAATAATGATTGAGGCTTGGAAGAGGAATACTTGGTTAAAAAAGAATATGAGTAGAGGCTCCAGATTCCATTAAAAATAGGGTAAGAACCTGTATAAAGAGTAAAATAATATTGTACAAGATGGTTGGGGTAATTCTAAAAGGCTAGGGGAAGATCCCATTACAAATATAGTACAGTAGATGGACATGACAAAAGAGAAACTAAAGAAGTGAGGGAAAGAAACTTTTAAAAGCAGGTAAAGAAAGTTGAAGCTACTAATAGATGAGTTAAAGCAGTGTAAGCTTTCTAACCAACAATACGACCCCAATAATAGGATTAGAATCCTTGAAAAGTAAGTTGATGTACTTTTACACGAGGAGGAAATTTATTGAAGATAAAGATCAAGGGTTTTATGAATTAGAGAAGAGGACAAAAACTCAAAATATTTTCACACTAGATGGTGGATCATGAGGGGGAATGGATTGAAGATGAGCAGATCGTAAAACAAATTATCTACAGCCATTTTACTAAATTGTTCCAATCCTCAAACCATTCAAATAAGCAAAGGGAAGAAGCTCTTAACAATTTACAGACTAGAATCACCAAGGAGATGAATGAAGAATTGATGAAGCCTTTCTTAAGAGAGGAAATGATTAGGGCAGTGTGGCAGAAAAATGCAACCAAGGCCTTTAGTCCGAATGGATTATCTATAGGCTTTTATCAAAAGCATTAAGAGCAAGTAAAAGATGACACCGTCTAAGCATACCTTTAGGTTCTTAATCAAAAATGTAATGTTGTTGATCTCAATCACACCTTAATTGACTTGATTCCAAAAGCAAAATAATACCTAAACACCAGCAGACTTTAGGCAAATGAGTATTTGTAATGTTATATATAGATTTATAACCATAACAATAGCTAATACGCTAAAGAGAGTACTTAACTAGATCATCTCTCTATACTAAAATGTCTTTATCCCAAATAGACTAATTAGTAACAACATTATCATAGGTTATGAATGTTTACATAAGATAAAGAATCAAAAGAATAGAAAAATGGGTTAGTTTCCTTTAAACTAGACAGCAGCAAAGTCTATGATAAGGTTGAATGGCAATTTTTTGGAGGACACAATGCTAAAATGGGTTTTCATAAACTATGGGTTGAACTAATTCTGAGATGGATCTCTATTGTATCTTTCTCAGTATTAATAAATAGAGGAATTAGTGTAAGATTCAAAACTAATAAAAGGTTAAGGCAGCGCTGTCCTTTATCCCCATATTTAATCATCATTTATGTTGAAGTGATATCTTTTTTAGTAGCTAGAGCAGAGCAACAAATTTAAATTGGAGGAGTCTAATTCAGTAGGAACCTAGTTAACTCTCATCTTCTTTTTGCTAATGATAGCTTACTGTTTGTAAAGGCAGCTGAAAAGGAATGCAATAATTTCAAGAGCATTGTTTATAGGTTCTATATAACTTATGGGCAGATATTTAATTATAACTACTCTTTTATCTTTTTTAGCCCAAGTGTGACCAATGATCAATCTTAAACTATCAAAGACATTTTTTTTATTGAAGGAGGTGACAATCCATGAGAAATATTTAGGGCTTCCATCCATGGTTGGTAAGAATAAAATAATGTTCTTTAGTGACATAAAACTAAGGCTCTCTGAAAAAAGTAAATGGCTAGTTGGGGAAGTTGTTTTCTAGTGGGAGAAAAGAAGTCTTGATCAAAGTAGTGGCACAAGCAATGCCTGCATATGCAATGAGTATTTTTAGACTTCTAAAGAAGCTATGTGCAAATCTCTAAAGAATGTTAGCTAAATTTTGGTGGGAATCAAATATAAAAACATAGAAAATTCATTAGACAGATTGGAGAAAGTTTTGCAGAAGCAAGAGTTAAGAAGGCCTTGGATTTATGAAGCTCTATTGTTTTAATCAAGCTTTCTTGCCAAACAATGATGAAGAATAATGAAGATGCCTAACTATTTAGCAACAAAAGTACTCAAAGCTAGGTATTTTCCTCATAGGCGGTTCCTATAAGCTAAAATAGACAGCAACTCGTCCTATATCTGAAGGAGTATGCTATGAGATAGGCAAATACTAACTAAAAGAGTGAGATGGTTAATAGGGAAATGTCATAAGGTGAAAACTTATAGAAGTAATTGGATTCCCAAGAGTCTACCCTCAAACCTATCTATAGTAACCACTTATCCAACACCGAAAAGAATAAATATTTATATATATGTATAATATTCATATTTTATTTATATGTGGATGATACTTAATTTCTGTATTATTATTAGTATTGTTTGTATAGATTAAGGACATACTATTAGTATTGAGTTTATTTGCAAGATTTTAGATTTATTTTAAGGGCCAAATTGTAATACTTTAAAAGTTTTAGGGGTTAATTTATAAATACTAAAAGTTAGCCTCTTAGTATAAAAATACACATTTTAAACCCTAATTTACTCATTTTATAGGTCGAGCCACCCCTTAAGGGAGAGAAAAGAGAGAAATAGAGGGGAGAGAAATAGAAGAAGAAGAAGAAGAAATTGAAATTTTGAGTTTTAAGAGGTATATCATAACTATTTCTCAATTTATTGGTATTAATTAAGTTGATTTCTTTAAGTTTTCATTTCTGAAAATATATAAAATTGAGGACTTGATGTGGATTTTGTAAGAAATATTAAGAATTGATGATGATTATGTAGATAACTTGATAAATCATGATGAATTTGCACAAATTCTACTTGATAGTCTCTTGATCTAAGAATTTTATCAATTCTTGTACTTCGATTCTTGTTTTTAATTTTAAAAATATGAAACTAGACATGTCCAGAATTATTTGAGATTTTGAATCAATTGAAAATTTTAGAAATTAAATTTTTAGTGAATTTACCAAAATGACCCAGAAATTCTGAAAAGTTCCTGTGTTAACAGTATGATACAGTGAAAAATAATTTTTGATCTGCTGAATAATCTTCACAAATTACGAATTTCTGGAATATGATAAAATTATATATCTAATATGATATATTCAAATTTAAGAATTTAGATTAATGTGGTTAAATTGTTATAATTTTTTAAAGCGTATCAGCTCATTATAGTATTTGATTAACAAATTTTAAAGCTATGGAGTAAAATAGTTTTAAAATACTTTTGGAAGGAATTTTGAAGTAAAACATTTATCATGAATTTAGATATGTGTCAAGAGTAATTTTATAATATTTTTATAATTTTTGACTTAGTATATAATTTTATAAAATTGGGAGACTGAATATTATTCAGTAAATATCTTCATCATGTCAGGATAATAGCTTGGATTTGATGGTGTTTATGAAATGGATTGTGTATGAATTATGATATAATATTAATATATAAGAAATATATATGAGTGAAGAAAGATATATCTTGATTTTGGAGCAATTGGACATCATTTGATGTATAAAAATATTTTGTTAAGTATAAGTGGTCAGAATGACATGTTTTGAGAAACCAAGTAATTATACCAATTCGATGTGATAAGTGTAATATTTATAATTTTGTAAGCTATTTAAAGTGTTTTGTGTGAATGTTGAGGCTTATGAAAGGATTAATTTCCATTGATAGGTTAAGGAGAATTAAGCCTTGTACCCAAAAATGCTAAGAGGTAAGTATACTAGACTTTTACTAAAATCACAATAAATATAGTAATTGTTATGTATGATTTTGTAAATGTGCTTAGGAATATGTTTATGTTATGTCAAAGTATATTTGATATGAAATGTGAAAGATATGTGTTTATGAATGTGAGTATGGATATACATGACATATATGTGTTTTTGAAAATGAGCTTTCAAAATGAAATGTGTTTAACAAAGAAAGCTTTTGAAGTGTAATATGTCCATGAGAAACATTTTGTGTTTTGAGGATGCTTGGACTCACTATTGACTTAGTATGCATCTTATGTGATTTGTGGAGCCTTTATGTGTGGCTTTTCCTTCGGGATTGGTATATGTTATGTGTTTCGTATGTAGGGAGGATCCTATTGGTACCTAAAGGAAGAGTAAGTCATCACATTCGTGTGGTGGCGTATTGGTGCATGTAAGAAGACTCGCCGATGATCATGGTAAGGGTTTAGCTCTTACCTTCGAGCATAAGCATTATATATGTGTAATGTAAACCTCACTTGTACCATTCCTCTTATACGGTAGGTCACCTATGAGTGATATTTATTTCCTTATATGATATGTGATATTGAAGTCCTACTAAGTAGTAGTTGAGTGATGATATTCCTATTATATATTTTGAAAGAATGTGTAAGTGCTTACTTGACATGTGATTTGATAAGATTATGATTCTGATTTATCACGACATATCATACATATGCATTGTGTGTGTATATATATATATGTGTGTGTGTGTGCGTGTGTGTGTGTGTGTGCGTGTATGTGTGTGTGTGTATTTATAATTTAATATATGAAAAACTAGTATGCTTACAGAGTTTTATACTCATTATAGTTTATGGTGATTTCAGGTAAATAAGGTACATGTGTGCTTAGCGAATTTGGCAAGGCTTCTGCTGTCCCTTGGGTTCCCTAAGTTGCTAGGTTACTAAGTGTTTCATTTGTGGACACATAGTTTAAGATATTTGATTTGTCTGTATTTAATAAATACTTATGTATTATTTTATTAAGTGCAGTTGTATTTGGTATATGTTTCATCAAGTATGGTCATGGGTTAATTTTTGTAATGAACCTACTAGCAACTTACTAAGGATTCCTATGTAGAATTCAAGTTTGAAATTTTATACAATATTAATTATGAGTGCACATTATTGAATGAGTGTAAGTTATGTCGTGCGTCAGATCTTTTGGGTTAGGGGCGTGACACTGTTTCTTTACAAAAGCTTCCTGTTGACAACAAGGCTAAAACAATACTTGATAAGAATAAACAGATGAAGAATGGAGATAGTGATGCAGTGCTTTGTTGAAGAAGATGTGCAGTAAATATTGAAATTGGTACCACCCTTAGAGAAAATGAAATATTCTATTTATTGGCATTATAGCAAAATAGGGGAGTACTCTGTGAGAAGTGGGTATTTTGTAACTTTGGATGAGAAATTTTCAATGGAACCTACATCCTTAATAGGAAGGAAATAGTGGTGAAAGAAGATATGGGCAATTTCAATTTCTCTAAAAATTAAAATATTTCTATGGAGAGCTTTCTAAAATCTATTACTAACAGGAGTTGCTCTACAAGCCAAGAAATTTGTCACTCAACTATTATGCCAAATGTGCCATAAGGAGGAAGAAACATGTTTCTATATCTTGGTGAGATGTAAAGCAACAAGAAAGGTGTGGAAATATACTCAGTTTGCAGAGATGATTAAGGGGTGGTAATAGATAGATCTATGTAAATTTTCTAGTAAACGGTCGCAGTAGTTACCAAGGGTGAACTAGAGAAAATGGCAATGCTCCTCTGAGCTAATTGGCAAGCCAGAAATAGTAGCATCATTAACAAAAGGCAAGAGGATCCCATCAAAGTAATTGCTATAGTGGAATCCAATCTAGACTTCAACAAAAAAAAGACAAAGAATAAACTTCCCAGCTCATGCTAAATTCAAACACAACAAGTGTTGACCATCAACATCATTAGAGAGCTAGCCAAAACTACAGATTCATAATGAACACTGATGTAACCATAAGTGCAGAGACACAAGTTGCTAGATTATGGATCCTAATTAGTCAGTGTAATAGACATTTATGTGCAATGGCAGTAGCTCCAAGTGATCACTTGGGAGATGTTGAGATTATTGAGACAAAGGCTATTAGGCTTGCTTTGCAAGTAATGAAAGAGCTTAATCTATAGTCAAGATCAATTCAGTCTTATGCAAAAAAATATTATGGATTTAATTAAAAGGTCTTTGCTATCTTGCAAAGAAATTAATTGGGTGGTGAAAGACAGAAAGAATCAGCCTATGGATATAAATCAATGTAAAATTAGTCGTGTCCTTAGAACCTATGATGCGATGGCTCACCAATTAGCTTGAAATGGCTTTAAATAGCTCAAGCATAAAATTTGGCAAAATAGTTTTCCAACTCTTTAATCAATCGATCTTTCTTTTAAATATATATTATTGGAGATTTGGTGATTCAACAATTTTGTTTGAACAAAAATTGAGATGAATATCAAAAAAAAGAGTCACAAGAAGTCTATAATGTGTGGGACACATATGAGGAAGTCTAAGGCGTGTAGGACACGAAGGAGGAAGCGAAGAAAAAGTGTGGAGCTGGTGATATAGCTGAGCATTGCCGCGTTAGGCATGGCGCCAGGTCCTTAGCGCCACAGCGTCAAAATGGGCTGAGTCCCTTTTTGTTTCAAATTTCTGAGTTTTAAGAAATTTTGGACTTTCAAAATAAGTGTATTCTTACTCCAATAAAGATTAAGATTAATAGGCACAAATAACCCTTATATAAACTATTGTAAACTCTTTAGTTGAAATTAAGTATTAAGAGAGATTCTAAGAAATAGAAGAACTGGGTAAACGCTAAGTCCTTGTGTGCGCTAGAGTGGAATCGTAGTTTGAGTGTTCATTGTTCATGGTAGAGTAAGGGTACATTAAACATTATGTCATTTTGAGGATTCTTTATTAAATTTTTTTTATAAAATTTTTAAAAAGTTAATAAGAGAAGTTAGTATTTTTAAATCCACCATAAATAATTAATCGAACTACGTAAGTGATTGTATTGTACTCTTTATTATCTACTTTGAATTTTTATTATTTTTATTTAATATTCAAATTATTCTACTGTATAAAAAAATTAAAATTTAAAATTAAACTTAATTAAATTTTTTTACTTTAATCTAATTTTACATTAAAAAAAAAATGCTGATTCTTTCACTCTATATATATATAATAACATTTCAATTCCTCACAAGTCACAATCCTGACTTTGGGTCCGGCCCCTGCACGTATCGTTAATACTCTGGACACATAAAAAATAAATTAAAAGATTGATAGGTATGTATATATAACACGACGCGAGCGAGAGGATAACACTTCTTTTTCCAAAAGCCCATCCTGTCACCTCAAGATAAACTAACTCCCAAATCCCACCTTAATACGGGCGCATGTTATTTGAAATTTCTTGCTCAAAGATATTTACTGGCCCGCAAGGGCCGCACCAAATCAGAATCTTAGCTACCCTCGTCCCCAATTTATTCATTCATTTGAAGCCAATTCCAAGTACAGGAACACAAACGGTGAATGGATGTTTGAAACAAACGACCAAGAAATTCGTTTCGAGAAAAAACAAACTATGATTCAAACAAAAGGTCATACGCTCTCGTCTAAAAGCAGTTCCATATATCCGGAACAAAACATGGTGAAATAAACAAACATCAAAAAGACGCTTTAAAGCGTAGCTCGTAAGATCGTTAAGATCAGCGTATGTACGATTATTTGAGTTCGAATAAAATTTAAAAGTAAAAATTAAATATTTTAATAGATGAAATTTTTTACTCTCAATCAAAACTTTAAAAAAAAAAAAAGCAAATACCCAAAAAGCAACCAAGTCCGACAATAGTATTTTTATATAAATATAAACACTAAACCAAAACAAAATAAATACTACATACAGAAAAGAATTTAGAAAGATAGACTAAGCTCCATAGTCTCACCCCCATCAAATAGAAAGAAAAGAAGCCTCATCTAAAATAAGGCACAATCCAATACTACGGCTGAGGCGGGGGTGGCGGAGACAATTGAGATTGCACAGCTGGAGTCGAACCACCACCGCCGCCACCACCACCACCATTATTCCATGGCTTGACAGTGAATAACACAACAAACAAGATGATGACAAGCAAGATGGTGATAGCAATGCAGGTCCATTTGCGGGTGTTCTTCTGGTACTTCCTGGCGGTTTGCAAGTGCTCTGTCCCGCCTCTAACGAAAGAACTGGCACGTGCCACATGGCTCTCGATGTCGTCCAATTGTTCGCCTTGGGCCTGCACCAATACTGCCATGTCTAGGAATACTTGGTGCAGTTCCTGCAGATTTTTCTCTATTTCTTTAACAGCATCATGTCTCTCTTGTATCTCATTTATTGTGTCCAAAATCCTGCCTCTTCCTTGCTCCTGAATTGCCTTCTGCAAGAATGTTTCGCTCTCCCCTGCACATTAACAACCTTCCCATACTTCAATCTCAAATCCCACTAAATACTTGTTAAGTTTCAGAAATTTAGTTATAAATGCATATTTCCATTACATTATATATAGTTATAATGGAAAAGACTTTTAACTAAAGCTGCTTTCTAAACGAGTAATTATAAATTCGACCCAACATTTTCCTATAAGCGTAAAATATATGTACCAAGTACTTTTTCAAAAAGCATTTCAAGTGATCTTAATTTAGTAAGTGTCTCTCATTAAATTGCTTATCAAAAAAGCACTTTTACCGATTGTAGACCAGAGCAATCTTCACTATTTTGAAACCACTAAGTCCATAATCATGTAAAGTGCTTTTGTTAACAGTCCAAAGGTAAAGGCCTCAAGAGTACATTTATCTCCACTTTAGTAAGGTCTTTGAGTTCAAATCCTTTCTCATATATCATAAATATATGGACAAACGGTCTAGTGAGTGATAAAGTTTCTGAGTATATCTATCTCTACTTTAGTACGGTTCTGAATTCAAATCCCCTCCTATGTATCAGAAATATATGTACAAGCACTTTTCTAAAAAGCACTTAAAATGATCTTGATTTATTAAGTGTCTCGAAAAACAAACATTAAATTGCTTATAAAAAAAGCACTTTTTACCGATTTTAGTTTAGACAGCAATCTTCACTATTTCAAAAGCAACTCTTTATACCAAAGCCCAAATAATTTTTGCATGTATCAAATTTCTTTTGATGCCAAAAAATATCATGAATGGAATTTTTTTCCATAAAATTTTCCCTATTTCTCAACAAAACCCAAAAAAAAATCAAATTAATTTACAGATTCAACCATCATTACTCACCGGTCGAAATCAAGCGATCCAGGATCTTCTCATCGGGATTCTCTCCGGTGACAGTAAAATACCTCCGCTGAACAGTGTCTCTATACTCCGACGAAATCCTCTGTCTCAACTCATTAAAGCTCTCCATCGAGTCCTGCAACTTCTTCCTAAGCCCGTTGACCACGGACGTCCTCGTCCGGTCCGACGACGAACCCGGTCCGCACCCGGGCAGGCTCCTGTTGGTGGCGTTGGATCGGTCCAGCGCCTCCAAACGGACCTTGATCAGCTTCGCCTTCTTCAGCGCCTCGCCAACGTCGGCGTCCATGCGAGAGCGCAGATTCTTGACAGCCTTGGCGTTGTGTAAGGTCTTGCTCTGCTCGTGAGACGACTGGAGACTGGCGTGGAGCCTCTCGAGCTCTTTCAGCTCGTCTTTGACCGATTCGACGTCGTCGAAGAACTTGTCGAGGTTGACTCCACCGGTGGTGGACGGCGTGTCCGCCATCTGGATCGAATGATGGCGATCCGGCGACGCTTGTTCGCTACGGAACCGGGAGAAAGAACCGGAGAACAGATCGTTCATTTTTTTATATATAACAAAGCTATGAAATTACTAATTGCAGTATCAAGAATCAACTGATCTGCAATGAAACTGAATATCAAAAACAGAGTATTTGTATTAGAGTCGTACCAACGGAAGAGGGTTTGGTTTGGGTTTGTGAACTTGATGATGGGGGGGGGGAGGGGGGGGGGGGCGGTGAGAGTTTGATGGGTGTTGTTGACTTGGTATTTGATAAATGGCTGCTTAGTAACGTAAGAGAGGTAGATGCCTATATGGCCATGGGAGGAATAAGGTCAAATGGGCCGACCCAGTTCAATTACTCTTTTGGGTTTTCATTTCTTTAATTGGAATCCGAAGTCAAACAGGAAGAAGGGGCAGAAGTGGCCTTGTAAAATGGGGGGATTAATATGGAAATTTCTTGGAAAACCGAAAGAGGAAACATCGCAGAAGGTGGAGTTGAGTTGCCGCTATTTGCCGAGTACGGTCTTATGGTTGAAGTTTAAATTAAATTGGAGTTCTTTTTACGTTGTTCTGGTTGTAGTTTTAATGTTGGGAAGACGCGTCTTCGGTGGGAAAAAAAAAAAATGAAGGGGGCCGTTGAAAAGACCTAGAAGTAAAGAGGAGACTTGGTCGTATTGATTTGGAGTCTTTGTATTTTCTCTATATCAGAAGTTTCCTATTGGAGAAGTTAATAAGACTTGATCAATTGTCTTTTGTAATATCTATCCTACAAAGGGCTGATTATTCTCAAATTAATCCATTTATCTTATTGTAGAAGTCATCTCCTCAGTTAAACCAAATCATGATCAACAATTTATGCAATAATGGAACATCTAAAGAGAATACGATATGCAAAGCCTCTTTTGTTTAATATCATAATTGTGAGAATCAACTGATTAAAGTGTACTAAAACAATAAAATTACGAATTGTTTTCTAGGTTTGGAAAAGAGGGTAATTATATATCAATTTATGTCATAATCAATGGTGGGATTATGGTTGCATGAATGGTAGTGATTAGTAAATAATTAATGGTTAAAACAATCTAAGGCAACCCCAGGAATGGAAGCGTTAGAGGCACATGTTTATATATTTTGCTCAACTAGAATCCCACTTCTCATAGTTGGCTTCTGAATGTAGTTTAGTGACTTGTCTCTAGAAATAAATTCTTAGAGAAGCACGCAAATTAAAAAAAGAAGACAAGGACAAATACTTGTACGCTAACAATATCATCCAAGAGAGAGACTTTATCAATGATCATAATTCATAGCATTTTCTTGTGGACGCAGCTGGACCAATCGGCCCACAAATAACCAACCCGACTTTCACAATAAACAAATTATTGTTAACCAAGTTGGGGTAGTTCTGGAGCCAATTAATAATTGAAGCATTAAATATTATGTTAATTGCGATACAAATTTGTATCTTTAACTTTGTCTACATAGCCTTTCTGTTGCTGAAATACAAACAAGCTACCTAAGTTTTACTGAAACTTCATCAACAGAAGAACTCGAAGTTCTCTAGTCAAGAAAAAAGAGTCCAACTGTAGTAACGGGTGCTAAATTCACTTTTGCTAAAAGGGACGTTAATTCTGTCATCTGCCTTCGCTAAGCTTTTTTCACAATTCCTTTTGTTGTAAAAAGAAAAAAGAACATGTATACTCAAACAAAATAATTTACAAATTGAAGTTACAAAACTTGCTACATCTGAGAGACAGCATGGCTGCTAGAAGAGAAAGGAAGCCAAAATATGTCAAACTTGAACTTCAAGTAGATTGTATTGCGGTTAGATAATAGGGATACCCATCGCTAGTACCTGAAGACAGTCCTGTTTCTCCATTTCCTTGATTATTGCCAGGCAAAAGCTTCCAACTCACAGCATAGTTCGACAGATCGTATGTGCCGGGAGAAAATACGCAAATTTTCATAGGAATTTCAGCTGTTGACATTGGCTCAAGGTGAAGACTGGTCGCACTTGACCCTGACCAAATGAACGGGGAGACACTTTCCAGTGACGGTGACATTCTAACTTGATTTCTGAGAACATTAGTTGTAACTTTGATGTCGGTCAAAACAGGAACTTCGTGCCACCCTGCTTGGTTTCCAGAAGGAACAGCAGATAGAGGCGTAGTTGCATCACTTGATCGACCACTACCACTGGGAAAATCAAAGGCGTTGACACGCACAAATGCAGCCACATCTGATGAGTTGTAAATAGTCATCTTTAAATTTACTTCACAGAAAGAAGAAGAGAAGTTGTGTTGCATGGTCTGGGGTCCATCTAGTAGCCAAGTTATTGGACTTGTGCTCAATATACTATATAAAAATAAAAATAAAAATAAAAGAGGAAAGAGAGAGATTAAGAAAACCATAACTATTATTAGTTCCAGATTACCAATCAAAAAAAATTTTGTATTACCCTTGCCTGCAATGACATGCATGATGCGAAAATAGATGTTGCCGATCAGAATACCCAGAATCAGTATCACTCTTTGGCAGCCGAGAAATCAATACAAAGTCGACGGTATTTGGGTCATCCTGATCCATAAAGAAACAAAGAGCTCATATCATCAATAAGGCATCACATACTATTCAAAGAACTAAAAACTAACAGCCATTTCTTCCAAGTAGTTCTAGAGATCTTATATTGCGCATAAACGATTTTCATTCACATACTATATTTGGTAAATTCTGTGTTCAAGATAATGAAGATGCCAAAGTAGGCGGAGAAATTTGATCTTTGTTCACTTTTTAATTGGTGAGAGAAGAATAATCTTAATGTTAATTTAGATATATTAACCAATCAATAGATATCTTCAAATATAAAAGCGAATAAAATTAGCAATATACTGCAGATGCTGAATTAGGAGGAGAAATTTGATCTTTGTTCACTTTTTAATTAGTGAGAGAAGAATTATCTTGATGTAAATTTATATATATTAACCAATCGATAGATCTCTTCAAATGTAAAGGAAGCCAATAAAATTTATAGTCAAAACAAAATATCACAAATAAGTATATACCTATAACTATCATACTATACTATATATGGATATTATGGCCATTCATTATTTACCAATGGAACCCACCTTTACATAGTTATACAAAAAGAACGCATATAAACATGGGCAGCAATCGTGAGATTGTAATACAGAATAAGAAAAAAATTCAACATAGGCAACAGTTCTGATGACACGAGTGTCAATGACTAATAACTAGGAAAAATATTATATTTAATAACATTGGAGTAATGAACATTAGGTAGCAAGAAAATTACACACCTGTGATACTGGCTGTTGTAACCTTTCACAATGGTGGAAATCAGACAAAGGTGAGCCAGATAAATCAAAAAGCGTGTCAGCAATGCCCTGAAGACTTACATCACTTCCAAGGTGAGGAGAAGATGATGAGATTTTATCTGAAGAAGTCAATAATTTCCCACGATTCTGAAGCCAAAGAATAATTTAATCAGAATGCATCGGTGATCAATCAAATTGAACACGACAAACAAATGAAAGCATTTGGCCCCTGCCACGGGGCAAGTTGGTTTCCTTGGTCATTCAAGAAGCTCTTCTTGTCGTCTTCCTTTCCAGTATGGGAGGACCCAAGAAACTAATACAAACAGAACATGACCAATAAAGAAGTTGAAGCTTAAAGTCACAGGTCTGGACTATGATCACATAATATAAAGTCGGACTGCAAGCAAATTAAAGATCAAACTAGGCTCACCCCATATATTTTAGATCCAGACCATTATTGATTGACCCAAGATCAACCTAGCCTTAATCCCCTGATCTTGATTCAGTGTGTGTAAGGCCTGGGTTGAGCTAAGCTGTGTGCAAATATGCATTCTCAAATTTAACAATAAGTGTTTTAAAAGGCAGATGAGATACTGGTATAGGAATGCATAAGCTATCCCTTCCTCGAGGCCTAAATGACTTGTGTCATCAAATTGAAGAATATGATGATTCTATTACTACACATTATACGAATATCAGTGAATAGTATGGATTCAGATCAAGTTGTGGCTGGGTTTGGCAAATAGATAACTCAGTAAATCCAATATATGGTTAGATTAATAACCCAAACTTGAAAACGCCAACCATAAAAAGCGTAGGGTTATAATCAGATTCAGATTTAGGCAGCTTTAAACCACACAAGTTGCTACCTTGATTTATCAGGTCTGAGATGCTAACAATGTAATAGTTACTGCACTGAGAATTGGGCCATTAATAGCGTAACCACATTGTTTGTAATGATAAGCACACAAAACACCATAAAATTTTGACAAAGCCAACAAACCACCTAACTCCATTTACTAAGCAGATAGATTAAAAAACCAACCTTAAGCATGAAGAAACATGTCAGTGCTTGACCAGCAAATAGAGATTCTGATGGAAAGATGGCAGCAAAAGGTTGAAGCAAGGAGATTTCCCACTGGTGCCCAAGAGATGACAACTGATGCATCTGGAAATTCTCAGAACTTGTCTGATTTACGACATCCATGCGCACAAGGTACTGCTGCAATCTCAATAGACATGGACTGATTTGGAATGAGAGATTCAATGATGGTAAAACCTGTTAAAGATGAACATGATAAATTGTCATTGGCTAGCCCATTATCAATAACATTAAGCTTGGTGCTTGTTTAAGGGGGAAAAATTTTTTAGTACCATAGTATTACAGAAATCATCAGAAAAGAACAAATATTAATGATATATATATGACCAATTAATATATCATGGTTGACTATTTAAGTCGTACTAGAACAAATATTTTCCAACATCTAATAATTGTCAAACAGAGAAAGCCATCCCTGTATAAAAAAGTAAAACTATCATCTCTGCAGCCAAAAGTACAAAACAAGGAATCCCCACCTCACCATATTCAAGTACTAACCTGCAAGGTATATTGCATTCGTAGCATTCGGTATTTTATGACACTTGATACATCTCCCATCTCATAATATATTGTTAAGTACAAGGATATATTTCCAGGAACAGCAGCCCGAAACCACAGAGGCCACAACAAAGGTTTTTGCCCTTGTACTGAGGTGTCCTGCAGAAAGAGAAGAACAAAAAGCATAAGACAAAAATAGACTGAATACCAATCTGGCATGAATCAACAGAAGATGCACAGAGAGAACTTCCGCGCATACCTCTGGAAATAAAAAAACATCCCGAGGCATTTTACTGAAGTTACCATGAGCACCACTCTCTTCAGCATTTATCTTTTTTTGTAGGAAAGCAGGAAATTCCTTCATCAAATCACCCTGACTCCCAACACAGAGGAATCTTGGATGACTGATCTTCATCTTCAGATTCTGCCAACATATATCTTAATCCACGTCAAAAACTTAAAAAGTATACATCAGAGTATTCATACAGAAGAGAATGCAAATAGATAATATTAGCTAGATCCTGTCTGAATCGTGATGCTGCAGCTTTTGTGATTCAAGTAAATAAATGCATTTACAGCAATACTTTTTTAAATAGCACCAAATCCTAACAGAGTCATAGCAAGGTCATCCCAGATTGACCTCAAGGAATCTTCTTACTCAGCTAAGATAGAAACAACGGAAAAATATAGGCCAAAATGACATTGCAGGAAATTAATTACTGTTGAGTGGTTTCTTTTTACAATGTGTTGGGAATGGTTGTAAAGTAAAAGATAACGTTCCAATATATCCTCATTTGGGATTGAGGTATCCAAATCAGCAATCAATAAAAGCAGCGATTCCCGTTAACAATGAGTAAAACACAAAGATGGTCAAAAATGTACCTTCACAGAAAATTCAGAGCAGTTCCTCAACTCTAAAACAAGATGATGTAAATCTCCTGCATATGCTCTTTTAGGTAGAGGATGAATGAAACCTTCAAGCTTGGGAAGATTCTACAGATGAGAAAAAGAGATTAAAAACAAGGAAGGGTAGCCACATCTCAGTCTAGAAAGGAAATATCGGAGAAGATAAGAGGGTAGAACAGAAAGAGTATATACCTTGATAACAATAAATTTCAGGTCATTGCTAGGAGAATATTTGGCTTTCCTTCTTCCCTTTGCAATTTTCTTCTTTGCAAGATTAGACTCAAAGTTATATAAACCAACTACAGAACCTGATAATTTCCATCTAACGCCAACAATTTTTAGAATACCTTCAACCTGGGGACTGACCATTAGTTGTACCTGAAAAATAAGAAGAGTTGACAACTCCTAGAATTCTTTAAGGTATGAAGAAAGCAGAATAAATATAAGAAACAATAAAAAATATCAATTCAGAAAAGACAGAAACTTGGCATTGGGGACAGCGATCATGGTCATCAATAGAACCACAAGCAAATATATATATATATAGTGTACATTCTATTCCCTACATGTTATTGAACATTTTCAAACAGATAAACAGGGTGAACCTTTTGGTATGGAAATCAAAGCGCTATTTAATAATAATAAGATCATCCCTTGGTCAAGTCACATATTTCACACTTACCATCTTTTAAAAATGCAATTAGCTATAATTACTATCATATTTTTCCGTGTACAATTAATGAATTGGATTACATGCACAGCAACTACCACATACCGCTAAACGGCAATGAACTTTAGTGAAAGATAGGCATATTAATAAGCATCAACCCAGAGATAATAGATGTATTCAATGGATCTCCTGAGACACCTACCAAGATTGTTTCACCACCTCCTAGTGAAATGTCAACCTCTGACAAAGTGAATGAAGAAGTACCAGAACTTGTCTCCCTGCAGAAGTCAAGCAAACAGTTACATTAGCAGTGGCAAACGTAATGAAAAGAGGTGTAGGCATCTTAAAGTTACTGAATTGAGAATCATTTAGGAAAATGAAAGTTTAAAAACATCACACTTACCCAGTGGTGATCAACATTTTTGATTCCTCATCATTCTGAAGCTCAGTGATTAAGCTATTCGCATCTGCTTTTTCATGAGATACAAATTACTCAATTTCAATGAACAAATTACTAAATTTCAAAGAGAAATTGAAAGTAAATTACCAGATGTCATTTCATCAGATCTTGCAGAAAGCTCACATATCAAAGTAATATTGGAGATGGAAATAGGGATTTGCAAAGGGTTCTTAAATTCAACATCCACTTTTACTGGTTCTGCAAAGATAAAGAGAATAATGTCAAGAAAGTTACAAGAAACATTTCAATATTGAAAATAACCAAGAAAGTCTCCCAACATTTTGCCAAGCTAATAACTGGGATATCATCAATGATAGTAAAACTTAAATACAAGACCTCGATTATATCTTTAACAATGTGCTAGGGAGCATGAATGGTTCCAGTGATAAACAATCTAAATAGAATATGAACTATACTAAAACTGCATTCGTGTGCTGCTATGTTAGCTGCTTTTGTTTTGGATCGAGATACTTTAGGACTGCCTTTGAATTCAACCAAGGAAGGGGACTTGTTTGGATTTTTCCTACCTCTCCCTATTTTGATAATTTGTAACAATGAGAGCTCAATTTAAGAGAGACCTCACTAATCTCACAATTTAATAATGTTTTTGCTCGTCTTTTTCACTGATAGCTCAGGTCCTTTAAATACACTATCAAGCAACCATAATTCCTACTATTGAAGAGATAATAATAATATCTAAAGAAAGATAATCCTAAAATATTTAATTAATAAAAATAATATCTAAAGAAAGATTTATTTTAAACAAAAAATAGAATATCAGCAACTAAATAGAATTCTGAACGGGTGCCACTTTTTATTCCATTTGACTTCGTAACATCACTCCCTCCCTCCAAAGCGCGCTTGACCTCAAGCGCAAAGGTAAGATGTTAGTCCACGATTTTAGGTCCCTGAAATAGCATGTAATGATATTTCGGATTCTAAGATGTCGCCCTCCATGGCAGATTCTTCCTCGATCCCTTCTAACCAGAATAATTTTTTGCATTTGTGACCTAGAATAAACAGCTCATCACAGTTGAAACAGAGACCCTTTGCCCTTCTATCTTCCATCTTAGCTCTTGTAAGGCGTCGAATGAATGGAAAATTTTGGGCACTTGGCTCCACTGGTCAGCGAATGGAATTCCCTTCCCCTATGTGAATTGTTGGTGTGGTATTTTCCAGCTAAGCTTCGCCGTTCATAGAGTCTTGCAAGGTTCATTGCGGTGAATAAGTCGGGTGGGTGGTGAAGTTCCACTTCTACTGCAATATCTTCCCGCAATCCGCTTACAAAAATCTGCATTTCCTGTTCAAAAGTTAGAGAATGAGTTTGGGCAGAAATCTTCTCAAATTGGCATTGATATTGCTCCACCGAATTTCTTTGTTTGAGTTTGTATAGTGTTCCCAATATGTTGCTTCCAACTGGGGACCCAAATCGCAGTGTGCAATTTTGTTTGAATTCTTCCCAAGTTAAGTGTGGCTTGTTTTGAGCAATTTCTAGGTACCACAATTGGGCATCCTCTTCCAAGTGTATGGCGGCCAAGTGCACTTTGTCTTCTTCTGGAGTGTTTAGATGCAAAAAGAAAGTTTTGCAACGATTGAGCCAACCCAAGGGTTCTGTATTCCCATCAAAATGAGGGAAATCAATTTTGGTGTATCTGGGAAGAGGTTGGCAATGATCTAGGTTGGTGTTGTTGGTTTTGTGCGTATGGTTGTGGCTATCCAGATTGACGTTGTTGTTGTTGATTTTGGGGAGATGGTTGTGGCTTTCATTTTGGGATTCGGTATCTGGTTTCTGGGTGTGTAATGAGTGTGTAATTTGCTCGAGTTATGTGGCCATGATTTGAAAACAAGCGTGGGTGGCTGCTTGTTCACTTTTGTAGATTGCGAGGAACTCATCGAATTGCTCCTGCAAAGTATGCTTTTCCCCAATTACCTTCTGCTCTGATACCAAATTGTTAGCTGCTTTTGTTTTGAATCGAGTAATGGGTTGAGATACTTCAGGACTGCCTTTGAATTCAACCCGAGAAGGGAACTTGTTTGAATTTTTCCTACCTCTCCCTATTTTGATAACTTGTAACAATGAGAGCTCAATTTAAGAGACAGCTCACTGATCTCACAATTTAATAATGTTTTTGCTTGCCTTTTTCATTAATAGCTCAGGTCCTTTAAATACACTATCAAGCAACCATAATTTCTACTATTGAGGAGATAATAATAATATCTAAAGAAAGATAATCCTATCATAATATTTAAAAAAAGATAATCCTATAATAATATCTAAAAAGATAATCCTGTAATAATATCTAAAGAAAGATAATCCTACAATAATATCTAAAGAAAGATAATCCTAAAATATTTAATTAATGATAACAATATCTAAAGAAAGATTTATTTTAAACAAAAAATAGAATATCAGCAACTAAATAGAATTCTGAAAGGGTGCCACTTCTTATTCCGTTTGACTTCTTAACATGCTACCAATAAAACACAATTACTAATGAATCTTACCCATGTCAAGTTAATATTGACATTATCATTTCAAAATACAGAAACTCATAGCACTAGTATAACTGTTTAAGTCAGCCAGCGACAATATTTGATTTCCTCCAAGTTTCAAGCTGCAGCAAAAGATGAGCTTCCCATTCACCACATCTTCTTACTTGCATTAATGCTATATCTCCTTTTAAATATACTATCTAACAAATGGAACTCGTAAAACTAAATTTTTTAGCAATCTTAGACTCCCTAAGCTCTAGGCAGCATATCGATATTTCCGACTATTCTGCTCTATAATTCTTCAGAGTAGACAAGAAGTTAGTTTCTGGATGTGTTGATGCCTTGCACTTATTAGTAATGAATTTAATCACAAAATGTAGCATGATCAGACCTGCTAAATCTTAGCTTCTCCAGATTCCCAATAAAAATCCAAGTATTATGCCTTCAGCATGCATAATATTTTTAAAAGATAAACCATCCCACTTTTTCACTGTTCTCATGAGTACAAAAACAATGTTCATGTCCAATAAGCACAATAAGAAATGTGTCCTTTGTCAGGAAAAGAAATGAGCAGCACTTGGACAAAGAAGAAGGCTAAAACTATAATAAGAGTTCTAGCAACAAAAAATGTCATCAAACCCAGAACTTAGACCTGCAATAAAACAAAATGTAGGATAGTATGGTGGAAAGACAAGATCAAAGCCCACATAAAAGTTGGATAATAGTTTCAGCGTTGGAGATCACATAAGTTCATTTCATTTCAAAGTTCAGCAGTCCTCCTGTGTTCAGTGATGGCATAGGCCAAAGCCAAAATCATCAAGCAACAAGTATATAATGCTTTCTGCTGATCATGAAAGTGCAATAATTATAAATAAGTCCATAACAAACTGAAGAGCTCTATAGAGCAGAAAATGGACATCCATTGTAAAAAAATCAGATGTCAATGGCATAAAGGGGAAAAGGCAAAAAAACACAGGTTAATCATGCAACATCCTAAAATACCATCACCTTCATACCTCCTGCCACACAAATGTTTGATTCTTTGTAATTTTTTGGCACAAGCTTTGATTGCAGTTCCAGCCAATTACTCCTGGCAGTAGTCGATGATGGAATCATGTCCTCTTCTAACGACCTCCACAAACTCTCCTTAACACTAGCCTGAAATGTTTTAAAAGCAACATTATCATCAAAACCATTTTCAAGCATTATGAACCAGTAAACTCCATCCTGACAAATATCTGTAAGGACTAATATCAATATTCTTAGACCACTCATAGTCATAAAACAACTAATCTTCCTATGGAAACTGTATCAGAAAACAATACACTTCCCTAATGATTGGTGCATGTCTCTCCGTATATTTTGTGATGCTCACAGTATTTAAAACTCAACTAAAAAAATAAGTACAAATTACTTTGTGTAGCTATTTCTTAACCAAAGATCTGTAAATAAAAAAAATTATAAAAAAAGAAAGAAAGAAAGAAAACACTTCGCAATGCTATATCATCATCATTATTCATATTATTGGCCATCAGTTAAACCTATAATGGAAGATACTTCATACTTTAGCAGTTCTATCCAGTGACCGATTAAATGGCATTATTGAAACAAGAGAGAGAGATCCAAAGAACTATTAGCAAACATCAACATATCTAAACAACAAGTATAAATCAACTTACAGCCACAGGTGATGCATACGTTCGATGATCTTCAAATATGACCTTTAGTGATGAAATGTTGATTACAGGCAACTGAAGCTTCAATACCTCAAATGTTTTCCCAGTTTTCTACATATTCCAAGAAAAGAGGGCAATAAGAATCCAGGGGAAAGTAACTCAAGACTTAAGAAAATCCTTGCAAGATTTGATGTATATCATATGATACAACGAAAGCCACAAAGTGCTAAAAGAATTTATTAGAAAGAAAAAATGAACAGAATTTGGGCAGTTTCAACCTGGGAGTTTAAAACCTATTCTCATTAGCTCCATGGTCAACTTAATGGAGGATCTGGTTCTGGTGAACCAACCTTTCACAAAGTGGTTCCTTTGATGTAATGATATGGTAGTAAAAGAGCGAAAATTTAGAAGGAATAAGTTAATTACTGTGATATTTGCTCTCTTATAAAGTTTGTTTTTGTATGATCATACCATAAGCATTTCGGTAAATAGTAGAATTCAAAGGGAAAAACTGAGATATTGGATGATGGAACTACAATTATGACAGAAGACCTGCATCATTACGCAACATAGGGAACTAAAACCTTACAAAAACTAGAGGTTGTTATTGGGGATTCAAATTAAGGCGAAAAAAAAAACCTTAAAAGAAAAACCCTAACTACAACTCTAAGCATATTAAATTATTTAGTGTAGAAATATTGAAAACATAGATAGATTGGATTTACACCTAACCCAAAGGAACCAGGCAAATTGAACAGAAAAATTAAATTAAGTGACCTTAAGAACCTTGCCATTTACCTTCACTCATAATAGCCAACATGCATAAAGGATAGAAGTACAATTATATTCACCTGGACAACTTGAAGGAAGTCCCTTAGGAATAGCTCTTGTGTTGTCTTGGATTGATGACCGCAGGCCAGGACTTCTAACATGTGTGCAACAGCAACATCATGCATCCCAAGAAAAGCATACCACCTATTTCAAACGAGTTTTACTATACATACTCCCTCATTGTAAATCCAGATCCATTGAATGCATAACTTACTGTCCAATATGGAAATGAACATGATCTTTGATGTGGCTCCATGTAGTTTCTTTATAAACTGAAAGAGCACTTCTATATGTACGAATTGCATGTTTAATCTGGAGAGGACATTGTAGAAAAGTTTTTAAAAAGATGCACTTGAAAACTTAAGAGTATGCCTTTGAGAACTCCGTGAAGGTACCTGATCACATTTTTTATAGCGATCACCAGAAAGCACAAGATGAAATCCATACTTGTTTAACATTGGTGGCTTTGACAACAAATAACAATATGATGCTTGCTCAAGCATGACAGCAGAATGTAAAGGTTCCTAAGAAAAACAAAATTGTAAGTTGCAGCTGATATAAACTTAGCCAGAGTTATTTTGTCAAGATATGAGGCACTACCTCACCACAAATGCGGAAGTAAACAGTTGCCGCCTCTTTATATTGATGTCTTGCCTTCAACATCTCTACCCACCAAAGACCACACCTTGTGGCGTTTTGCTGGCCGGATGACCCAATTTTCTGCAGGAATATAAATTCAATATAAGAAACCATGACTCAGTGACAAGTAATTCTAACTATAACTTGAGTAGCATTTGTTCTTTTGTCTAAAATCTGAATAGATCTGAATTTAGCTTAAGTCTCAATCAATCTGAAAGTAAATGTCTAACTGACATGTTTGTTTTTCTGTTTTTAACGTCTAAATATGAGTGATAAGTTGTTTGACTTTTCTTAGTAAAAACATCTTAAAACTATCAATTTGAAGTATATGCCCTTTCCATGCATTATATATATGTTTATACTTATGCTTTGCAAAAGTTTTAATTATGTTAAGAAAATCATTTACAAATAGACAAATTCGAAATAAAATTTTATTAATACGTCATTTATTTCACAAGAAAAGAATCAGAAGATAAGAAACTAAAACTTTGTATAAAAGACAACTATGCCACTAGAAAATAAATCTTATTAGGTAAATTAATAAAAAATACATAATTTCAGAATGTTGTAAAAAAAGCAAATAAAGAACATTTATTGTAACAAGAAAAAGAAAAATAAAGGGTTTAGATATCATATGTTAGGAATTAAATTAATATCTAGAGGAGTACAAAAGTCAACCAGAGGTCCACGAAACTAACACTCCCTTTACTCTTTATTTTTCTAAAACGTCTTATACATTTCCTATCAAAGATATACATATAGAGAGGACATTTTATAGAATAAAATTATGAACTTATTCACACGTTTTTCTATTCGATGTTAAGTCAAATATAACTTCATTCAGATATAAATCACTTAATTTGAGTGTTCAGTTGCAAAACAAATATCCTAAAATGTCTGAATGACTGAAATTAAGTTCTATTCAGACTCCACACAGAAAAACAAACAAACCCTTCATTTTAAAAAGATCTGCAAGATAAATGACATGTAGAGAAGAGACAAGCATCCACATAAAGTGTTATAGTCCCTTAAGGAAATAATGGATGTGTTAACCAATCATCCTAAACGCAATATCTTCTAGTACTCCTAGTACCAAAAGGTGCCTGATCTAACAAAATGCAAAGCTTTCTCATGATCAGTCATCCAGTTATGACTATAGTGAGGGCTAATTAGAAGGAAGCCAAAGGATTTGACTCGGCTACAACTTCATTTTCCTGGACGACACCTACCAACAGTCTAAATAAAACAACATTTGCTATACTTTTCAAGGACCAACAATATAAAGTTAATTTTTCAGTAACCTTTGAGTTTTTATTTGTTCCCCAATTTTACCATGCTCTGAGAAATGGTATATCCTTACTCTTCCAATCTCATTGACATAGACCTTCTTTCATTTAAACAAAGTGTCCTTCCACCCATCTTAATTAGAGCAGATATACATATGAATTATCAAGAATATGTTGAGTACTAAAAAAGAAAGCAATCACAAAGAATGGATTTTTAAAACAAGTTTGCAAGACTTTATTATATAGCACTTTCCAAAATAAGGATGTCAAATAATTTTTGTAATTGCATTACGTAAAAAGATTGACATAAGTAAACATACCTAAAAACATTTAAAAATTTCTTTCTGAATAAGTTCCCTAACAAGGTTAAGGAACAATGCTTTATTGAAGCATCAAATAACTGCTATATAATAAAGAGAGAGAGAGAGAAAGATACATAGCAAGAATTATACATACTAAATATGTAGTAAATGCATTTTCCATGGAATATTCTGCATCCTTTCTAGATTGATCCAACATAAAATATGTAAGCCCCATCATTTCCTGCAAGAAAAGCGAGACAGATTCTGAATATTCCAACAAGAAATTATTCAAAGTGAAAATTTATACTTACAAGAATCAAAACGAAGCAAATAAAAGAACTATAGACAGGTTGGAAAAATGAGAATCTCATAGAAACAGCATAAGCCCTTGAAGCTACCTGCACACCAGCATATTGTTTCCACGCTTTATCAAGCTTGTAATCTGTGGAAATTAGGCGATAGTTCGACAATGCAAGTTCATAATCTCGTAACATGAAGGCATAGTCACCCAAAACTCTAATCTGGAATTCAATTGAGCTGAATGTATACCTTCAATAGTGAATAATAAAAATAAATTAGAAAAACACAAAGGAAAGATTGAGATGCACATTGTAACGTGTAAAATATGTGTCGAAAACATACATAGGACCATTGGAAGAATCTGATGTCTCTTCTTTCCCTTTTCTCCACCATAAGTTTTTTATTTGGTTTCGGAAACCTTTCCTTGTAGCAGAAACCTATGACAAATGAATTTGACATGAAATAACAATGAAATAAACCAAAATAATATGTTAGAACAGACAACAGTGCCTAACATAAGAACTCAAAAAACAAAATGTTGGAGATAACAACCTGTTGATTGAGCAAACGTATTTTTTGCTCCATGTAAGGAATTATGTGTTTAGATGATAATTCTTGCATGACATCTTTGATCTGTTTCCAGTTAGTACAAAGTGAACATCTTGGTAAACAATCTCCACCATGGGAAAAATTCAAAACATAATTCTTGATTATTGTTTAAAAACACTGCATAAATACAGTGAAAATAACTTACCTCCTTAAAATCATCATTGTTAAGGAAAGAACCAAGGTGCTGACTAGGTGAAGCATCAGATTTCTGTCACAAAAGAGGACGAAACTATTGACTTAACCTCACTTATTTCCCAATAGTTCAAACAGACATTATAACTCACATAGGATAAAAAATGTGCAAGGGAAAAAAGGAAAAGAAAAGAAAAGATCATAGTCCTTACAAGAGTAACTTACATAAGGAGCCCAGGAGTTATCATCATCTTCTATTTGTCCATCTTCTGAAGAATTAATGCAAAGCAATTGACAGTCATGTGGCCCAAATGTACTTCTCATTTCTGCCAATACTTTGGCTGCCCTGGAGACAGAGAAATAAAATTAGAAAATTGTGACAATGAGACACTAGTTATTCTCAATCGGAATATCTCTCAAACTCAAATCGTGCAATATCGTCAAAAAGGCGAATAATAAACTACGGGATGGAATAGATAAAGAGAAAGAGCAAAACTTTGATGAATAATACACAATTTTACGTTCAGACAAAAACTTGCATATATGCGGAACAACTACTGAGTAATGCTAGGAAAGATTACTATACTTCTCTGAAGATCCATCTTGATTATCATGCACCAATAGATAATGCTTCAAAATCTTTGGGTCCATTGCACCATCATTAAGAAGAGAGGGCAACTTGTTAGTGTTGAAAAGATCGACAAATTTGTCAATAGGCTGTTCATCCTTTGACGAAACAACTAAAAGACCTGCACGGCAATTTGGATATCTAAATTCAACTTAACCAATATTTTGAGAAAGGAAAAAATATAAATGTCAGATTCTGTGCTTGAGCATAACAATTTCAAATGCTTACAAGCAACAGGATGATCAAAAGCTTCATGCTCTGAGAAAGATACTGCATGTATAAGCTCTTTATTAAATACTTGAAACCATGATGGCAAAATGTCAGATTCTGTGCCTACACAAAAAAAAATAAAGAAAAGAAAATTCATCAAACTCATTACAAAGTTGAGCTTCCCCGAAAATATTTAAATTTAAATAGACAGAGAGTGAGAATATTACTCACGACCAACTAAATTAGTAATTTGAGGAAGGTCTGAACACAATTCAGAGAGATCTTTCTCCCCAGCTTGGGTAATAACCTGCTTCAGCCTCTCCTTTGCTACCTAGTTGACCCAAAAGAAAAAATCCAAATCAAAAACCGGGGCACAACTCAATTCTGTCCATATAAAATTGATCGTCCATGCGGCACAGAACTTGACGAGTCTAACAACTAAACCAAAACAGACCAAATTTCTCAATTATTTCTTTATATCATACCAAATGAAAAAGTTTGAGAAACTACAATAATAAGCTAAACATAAAGTGGTTATTCACTAAAAAGTGTTAGGATCCCAAATCGGTTGAGTATGGGATTAGCTAGTGGTTTATTAAACTTTAGGCACCCTTCTCTTACAAGCCAATTTTTAAGAGTGAGTTCTACCCAAGAGTTCGTAACATTGGTATCAGAACTAGCCCCACGCAAGCACTCACATTGCAGAAGGGGTACCTAGGAAAGAGCGACCTGAAAAGGCCAGAGTGGGCCACTCATATTGGACTGCCATACACGTCAGTGTCGGAAGCGTGATGGTATGTTAGGATCTCACATTGGTTAAGAATGGGATTAGTTGGTGGTTTATTAACCCTTGGGCACCCTTCCCTTACAAGCTGGCTTTTAAGAGTGAGTTCTACCCAGGGGTTCGTAACAGAAAGTTGCACTGACTGTCTCATAATTCAATTTTTCTGCTCAATTTTTTTCAAAATCCCCAATCAATAAACTACTGTATCAATAAATAACTTCGCTTCTCCACTATCATGTTAAATTTTCTCAAATAATTAACCATTTCGTTTACATTTTCGCGGCTAACAAATGAAGCATTAAAAAAATAACAAGAAGAAGAAGAAAAAGAAAAAGAAAATACCTCCAAATTTGGCTGCCAAATATCAGACTCGTAAAACAAGCGTAGCTTGAACTTGTGTAACCTGTAAGGCTGATCGCTCGCTGTCCGTACTGGCAC
Source organism: Ailanthus altissimus (assembly GCA_946807835.1). Classification (NCBI taxonomy): domain Eukaryota; kingdom Viridiplantae; phylum Streptophyta; class Magnoliopsida; order Sapindales; family Simaroubaceae; genus Ailanthus; species Ailanthus altissimus. Next base: position 3,954,028 of record OX327709.1, read on the forward strand.
TGCGCAAATAAATTCAGAGACCCAAAACACTTCAAATTCCACTCAATTTAACAAATGACAAATAATTTTATATATAAAAGGAATAGAAACGATAAATTGACCGTCGATGTTGTTGAAGTTGCAGAAAGGAGTTAGCATTTCGACTAAGGACAGTCCATTTTTGAGGCAAGATTCTTCGACGACAGGCGTACGGAGGACCATGACAACGGGAATGATCTCGTCCAATAGCATTTTGCCAAGTGCTGTGGTCGCCGGATCCACCATCATGTTGATGTTTTTTTGTGAACTTTGATTGGGCGAGATTCAGTCGGCTGATCGGATCTCTGTCTATGTGGTGTCAATGGAGGATTAAGCAGCTAGTGAGAAAGTGCGTGGTAAGCATGTAAAATTCGTTTGTGTCTGTTTACAGTTAAAGCTTGAGAGAAAAGCTCTGTGGCCCGTTTTGTTCAAATGGACCGTTACAGAACCGGGATATTTTACGGGCTTTTGTTCGGATCCTTGGTTTTAAAGCCCGTGAGATTGTGGATTGACCCGCAAGAGTATATCTCAAGAAGACTTTTGAGCAAAACAGAACTGCATAAAAACATTTAAAGTTTTTTAGTCCAACCGGCACCTCTTAGACTTAAAGTGGAGGTTTAAGTTTGATGAATATTAGGACGGTGCAATAAATTTTTCTTGCAACGAGATTTTTATGTTTTTATGTTTGGATGGATGTTGGAATAGTGAAATAATTTTTTTTGAAGTTTTTTATGTTAGGAATAATGTAATAATTTTTATTTGTAATGAGGAGTTTTTTTTTTTGTCTAATGTTATGGGTTGGGTATTTATCAATAACTTAAAAAATTTGTATGTTAAATAATGTTATCTATTCATTTGCATATATTTAAAATTTACTCAAATTTTATTTAATATACTATGTGAGGAACTCTCTAATTCAATTATGTGTTATCTTCATCACGATTTAAAATTTAACCTAGTTCGTATTATTTATCTCTCGTGGAATTAGAAGACCCATTACCCATATGGTTGACCAAAACTCAAAGGTTAATTTGGTAAGTATTGTCCATCTCTCGTAAGAAGAAAAAGTTCATTACTCACATGGTAATCTCTATTAAATTTTCGCACACATGATTTTTATGACTCACTTGATCCGTAATGTTCATCCCTTTAAAACATGAAGGATCCACTTTTTATATAACAATTTTATTGGAGTAATTTTGTGAGCTCACATGCGAATAAAAATTCGAATTTGTTCTGACACCATTTGTCACGAGTTGAACACTTTCTATTGATCCAAAAGACTAATATATTAAGTAATACTGTCTATTCACTCATATATATTTAAAATTCACTCAATTTCTATTCAATATAAAGCATGACACTAAACAATGTAATAATCCCTCTTATGATAGAAGCCTTCTTTCTTCTTATATGCAAGGGTTGTGTGATGATCACCTTATAATTGAGCATTCTTCTTTCTTTGTAAAAATGTGAACCTACAGAATATTAAAAAAAATATACCACAAATATATTGCTATAAGATGTGGAATATAAATTTAATGACTTGGCATTGAAATTACTACTTTGATGTTCAACAAAAAGCATGTCATTCGATGTGAATTGAATTTCATAAATTTTCCCTTGCAAATAACAATACAACCTATTGACGTGCAACAACATTGTATTTAAAAATTCTAGCTGCATTTGCACTCTTTATTCTTAACTTTCAGAAAAAATATATATATACATGTGTATATGATAATTATTACAAGTTTATAGCTGAAATTTCATTAATTTCAAGTTAAATTTACAAATTACACTTCCCACTAATAATTAGATGTTGCAATTTGTGACACAATTAATTAACTAACTATAAACACAGTGTTCAATCAAAATATTTGAGTTGATTTAATATGACATAATTATTAAATAGGTAACATACATACGACAATATTATTAATCGCGCCATATTTGGATTTAAGGTATTTAAAGCACCGACTTAATTTATAACACGATTGGACTGACATTCATAACACTTTGAGCGAGTCTTATCAATTGAAAAACCTTATATTTGTCGTATTTTAAACAAAGTTTAGTTATATTTAGATTATATATATTTTTTCATAATTTAAAAGTATTTCGATTTAATTAAGCTAATAATAGAAAGTTTGAGTATTAATTCCTAAATATTTTATATATTGAGATATGATGAAATACATTTAATGAATGACACAATATTAAATGAATTAGGTTAAAATTTTAGATTTTTAACACAATTAATAATTCGGCTGGATTCAAATTGACTTTATAGTTACTAATTTCACATTAAATTTTACAAATTAACCATATCCACACATAAAATTTATATCATAGCTCTAAATTTAACTTTTTAAATAGAATTTTTACAAAAAAAATTTTAAAAAAAAATTATTAATCATTTGATTGTCAATTAAATTTTTTTTTTTAAGTATTAGATCATTTAGTCACTATTGTAAAAGTGCTTATATATTGTTAAATTACTAAAAAGAACACTTAGTAAAACTTATATTCAAATTCTTAACAATCTAATTTTTTTTATATATAAAATTAAATTTATTACGTATTTTTTCAAAGTCAATTTCTTAAACACAAGAATCAAGTAAATTTAATACATAGTAATTAACAAATCAAATAAATAATTGTGTTTGGTAAAAAATTTAAAAAAAAACTTATTTTTATTTAAAAAAATAAAATAATCAATAAAAAAATTTAGTAAATTGTTGTAAAAATATGATGATTACAGAGATAAGGAGAATTTGAAATATGATGACTTTTAAGAAAAATATTAAAAATATATTAGTTGAATAAAGTTTATTTTATGAAGGCTAATATATTATAAAAATAAGAAAATATTATTCTTGTTGTTATTGTTTCTATTTCAAAGTAGAGCTTGTGTTCTTGGTCGAGCAGAGAAACAACCCACCTTTAGAGTATGTGACATTACATAAATATTAAAAAAATTTAAAAAGTTTTACTTTCAAAAACTTAAATTTGAGCTTTTGTAAGTATAGACAAAATAGTTTTTTAATCTCAAAAAATTCTTATTTAATTATAATCAAATATCATCAAAAAAAATTAAAAAGAGTTTTTAATATTAAAAAATTCATTTAACCAATAAAACAAATTCAACCAAACAGACACTAAGTCTAAGATGAGTCGAATTTACATCAAATTTACAATTAACCTTACTTACCCATATTACAAATTGATCTCACTTACCTCAAATATATATTGAGACTATGTCTTTTAATTTAGTATAATTATTACATAACTCAAATATTTAATCTTAGGATAAACAAAATTTGAGTTTTAATAAGTCGTAGACTAAACCCTTTATGATTTAAGATTTTTATACCGGACACTAAAATTTCCTTTCGAGATAGTTTCATTAGATGTAATATTGAAAAAATATTAGTGAAATATACTTTTAAATTTGAAAGCAATTTGTCTAGCAAAATTAATAGGAATCAAACATCTTCCTTGTGCTAAGAGAGAAGGCGAGACCTCTAAATTTTTGAAAGAGTGAAAAAACACATTTGAATTTTTGTGATCTTAAAAAAGAAATGTGTAGATTAAGTATTTTTAAAAATTTTATTAACACTCTTGCTTACAATTTTTGTTAATTTTAACTATTAGAAAAATGATTTTCTATTTTGATTAAAAAGATATAAATTAAATTAAACAGTTGACAAGTAACATTTTTTAGTTAAAAAACATATTCTTTATGCTAAAAGATAATCTCTAAAATTTTCAAAGGAAAAAGAACTTTCAAATTTCTAAGGTTTAAAAAAAAAAAAAGAATATGTAGACTCCATTATTTTTTTAAAATTTATATCAACACTCTTATCAAGTAATAATTTATGTTAATTTTAATTGTAAAACTAATAAAAATATAATTATATCCCCATAGAATTAAATGCTCGTCAAGTAACCTATTAGTTTTAATTAGAAAATTAATAAAAATACGATTATACCCCATTTTGATTTAAATAAAAGGTTAAATTCAATTAAACAGTTTGGTTAGTTTTAATTATTACACTAGTAAGAATACGATTATATCTTTATTTTGACAAAAAAAAATTAAATTCAATTAAATACTCATCAAGTAATGTTTGTGTTAGTTTTAATTAGAAAACTAGTAAAAGTATGGTTATACTCCATTTTAACTATAAAGAAAGCTTTAATATTAATTTTAATTAAAAAACTAGTAAAAGTAATATACTCCGTTTTAACTATAAAAAAAATTAAATTTAATTAAACACTAGAAAATAACTTGAAATTTGAAATTGTAATTAACAACCACATACTCTAGTTAACTAAACTATTTTAATAATTAATTAAATTAAATAAAAACTTTACACTTTATCAGCTTCTTAGACAAACTATATAATCATGGTTCTTCTCAAATATACTCAAAAATATTAATCGGTTGAAATAACTCTTAAAATCTCAATAGAAGCTGCTCAGCTATAATATACATATTTGTAAGTCATGGCATTGTTGACAGTAAACCTAACATCGGCTGCAAAATTTGTAGCAGAATTACACAAATTCTTGGCCAATGTTAATTTATCACTTAACTCAGAAATTTAAGCTGGTAGGTGAAGACTCAATATTAATATTAAAGACAAGTTTTTAACAATCACCCTCACATGAAACGTGGATCCGAGTAGGTCTGAATTAGATAAATCCCTCATTTTTTAAAAAACCAAAAAAGCCAATAAACTAAAAAATTAACTGAAAACAAATATATGAGGGCTTGAACTCAAAACCTTGACTCTGATACTATATTAGTTTACCACTCAACCCAAAAGTTTAAATTGATAGGTGAAGGCTCAATATTAATATTAAAGACAAGTCTCTAACAACCAATTTTGACTTGACAAAACCAAGATCCATAGGATTCTCAATTATATTATAATAATCATGTAAGTCTATACCAAAAACATCAATAGGCCAACTAAAGATATGCATGTGAAAATAGTGATTAATTTTTTGTGGATGGTGTATTTTAAAGAGTATAAACGAAGACTATAAGACAGAGCACGTTCGAGATAGAGTCAAAAGTATAGAGTGCAAGAAAGGGCATCAAAAGAGGAGAATGTGAGAATTTCTGCCCAAGTATTGGCGCCTAGGCATCAAACACCACCCCAACTCTGTTTTAAGGATAATTTGAAGTCTTTGAGTTAGTTTTAAGTTCTTTAACTTATAAACTCATATTCCAATAAGTATTAGGTTTAGAGGTCTTGGTAGTAAATAATTTTTTTTTTCTGTTTATAAAAATAAACGCAGCGGAAGTCAGATCGTCTTATTTATAATTACATGTATAAAGATAGAAGATTACTTCAATTCCTCGCTATGGCAGATCTTGAATTGACTAGCTGTAATCTTCTCTACTATCCTCAATCTTTAAACTCAATACGTGTGGACACGTAAATATTTCATAATCTCTAAAAACACTAGTACCCAAATATGAAAGAATGGTATTAATTAAATTACTTTTTCACGTAAGAATATGTAAAAAGAATTTTTTTTTCTCTCTATATGGTTGTAGTGTTATTTACTACTCCATACCTCATATATATATATAATTAAGAAATTTAAAATTTTTTTTTCTTTTGGATATTTAGAATTTGATTAGAATTAAGAAATTAGAGTTTGATTAAAATTTGAGTTAGTAAAAGGATTGCAAGACCTATGGGCTTCACAGCTCCAACTTAAAAGGTCTAGTCCTTATTATCTCATAATACACCAATTCTTCTAAATTAATCCCAAGTTATTCTACTAAAAGCCAATGGTTGTATTTTAGTAACCCATGTTATAAAGTAAAAGTCTATTTAATTAAAATTCTTTTTGATTAAATTGAGATTGGTTTTTAGACTAATAATAACCACTTAATTGACCCTCTAATTGATGTCCATAATTAAAGTTAAGCCATAAAAAAAAAAGTCTTGCCTATTTAATTACTTATTTACCCATAAGTCACTGAATACTTTAATGATCATTTTTAATATGTCTATATTTATAAATAAATTTTATTATTCAATAAATAATTTATTAAATAAACTATGACCACATATTCTAATGATCAAGTACTGCAAACAGCTTAGATGAATATTAATTATTAGATTTTATCTTGCAAATATATGTTCCTACAACCCATTAAATTATATCTCCAAGCTATCGAGGTTTTGACCGTTTATTTGGATTTCACTCCGTGATAACTCAAAAGATACAATGCATGAATGTAAGTTCATTACCTGCTCATGATTAAGATCAATCAAGCTTATTAAAGCTTTTGTGTATTAAGATCTACGACATTTAGTTAACCAGATAGAAATTCACAGTAGTCCCGTTCAATGTAACATATACACTAATTTTTTTTACTCGAAGTTTCAACTTCAATGATCAAGGTAAATCATCCACTATAAAAAGTAGAAAAACTATAACCTTACATAATGAAATGCTCTTTTTTATTAATGGCTGTGAACTTCTTTTAATTTATAAAGAACTTATGATTTATACCCTCTGTATTAGCATCATATGCTTAATATATAGATCACATATTTTATAAATATGAGATCATCAATATATGCTCAATTACATGTATGAATAAATTTTTATTAATCAAATAAAATATTATTTCACATGCTTCAATGGCATAAATAACATTATATGTCTAACATGAAGGATGTTATAGGGACTATACAAACCCTTGTAAACATATTTACCATATAACACTATGGATTAGTATCAATTGATCATTGAGAGGCTATTATAATCACTTATGAGAGAAAGTCATTTGTGAGCTTTATGATATTTGTAAAAGCATTTCTTTATGGGTGCTTTAATAATAAGAAGCATAAACCTTGGTCCATCGTGAGCATAGTTAATTATCGAACTACATAAATATTTGAGTACTTTCTTCTACTTTTTTTTTTCAATTATAATTTATCCATTACTTGTTGCATTATTCATATTTGTGTGAAACGTTTCCGTCAATAATACCTATATTTGTGCTTTGGTTAATATTTATCCATAACTCTTCAACAAGCAAATTAACGATATACCCATACATCAAAATCAAACTCACACCATGTATATTTTAAAGAACCATTATAAAGAGTGAGTTTCACTTGTCATTATCTTTCTCACCATCACGAGAAGGATGATCATTTGATTATAATACCAGTTTGTTGCAGAAAATTAACATTAGCACTAATTCTATTACTGGTAATTAACTTTAACATTGATTCCTTCATTGAAATTTATGGGTCATAATACTTTTTGGCTTAGTATTTAGCATAACAATACTCTATACGCTTTGTAGAAAATTTTACTTATAAATAAAATAAAAATAAATAAAATAAATCAGATAATATAGAAAATAATTACACATATAAGACACAATAATATATGTTGTTTGACAATAAATATTTATGTTTATGGTGAATTACTAGATTCTCACTTTTTTTATTAAATTATTTTATATATAAAAAACTCTTACAAGTAAAATTCAATATATATAATAATAGAGAAACTTCTAAAAAGTATACAGAATGCTATTTTATACTTATGCTTAGCGCTTAAACACTTTATGGTATTCTTTTGCGTTTATGCCCAGTGTTAGAGCTGCCCTATCATTTTATTCTCTCTCTTATTGATACTTAATTAATTATAAATGTTACAAAAAAATTATATAGTATTATAAAAAAATTATATAATGTTTACAAAATTTTTAAAAATCTTTTGTTAAAATAAAAGTTCACATAAAAAAAATCTAAAATCATAAAAAATATATAATTCAAGTCAAAACGAAAAATCTCTTTAAGATAGTGCCGTGTTCCCACCAAATTGGTGCCACAACAATGAACCAATTTTGAAGTAGCGTCGCAATTTTACAATTTATTCCCAGTTTTCTTTGTCTCTTCTTACTCTTCCTCACTTTCAATTCTCTATTTTAATTATTTTATTATATATTTTAAGTATATTTAATTTCGTGTTTAACTTCTTTTTAATTTTTAATTTAAAATTAATTTCAACAAAATCCTTAATGAGCCATGTGAATGTAAAAAACGACAGACCCCCGCAAATAACGATGCTCCAAGCGTGAGAGTACCACTACCATTTACTAAATTGCCTAATAGCAAACCTCCATTATTCTCAAAAGTTGTCGGCTTCGGGTTTGTTGCGTCCGACGAGTTCAGGCACCAGATATTTAGGCTCGGGTAGTTGGTGCTTACGCCGATGGCTTCTGAAATTAATTTAGATTTTGATGAAAAATAAGAAGAAGTGGGGAAAAAGTGGCTATCTGTAATCCTAACACTAATTTTTTAAATTTGATATTTTTAAATTGTAAATTTTATCATTTGTTGGGAACTAAAATCATTATAATAAAGGTATTAATAAAATTTTTAAAAACACTAAAATTTACACATCCTTTTGCAGCCTTAAGATCCGATGTCCGTTCCCCGTTTTCAAAATTTGCGATAACATTGTAAGTTTGTATCTGTCCAGGTCCAGCAAGAGTTCTCGATAAGGGATTCATTGTCTATAAACATTCGTCAGTGCGATCCATATGTAATGGTAAGGTAATGTAACGTAATGTAAAGTTGGTGCCACTAAAACATTAACTTCCAACTTCAGCACTATAAATTAACAAGTAACAATGTCTACGCGCTTATTCGGCGCTAACAGCATTTACGTCTTTCACTCCAAACGTCTCTTCGTGGTAGCCGCGCTAAAAACCCCAACGCTCTTTTCATTTCCATTTCGCCCTCTGCTCCAAGTCTCATCGCTCGCCATGTCACACCGCCCTAACTACCAAGGCGGCGGACAGCGCCGCGGTGGCGCATCCACATCCGGCCGCGGCGGCCGACGTGGAGGCGGCGGAGGTCGCGGCGGCGAGCAGCGTTGGTGGGACCCTGTCTGGCGAGCCGAGCGCTTGCGACAGAAAGCAGTCGAGGTATTGCGGTGGTGAATTATATTTCATTTACAGTAACGAGTATTATTTAGCCGGTTTTTGTTTTTGAGGGTATGACTGTGTAATATAACTGCTTTTGGTTGAAAAATAAACTTTTTAACTGCGTGACCAAACAAGTCATAAGCGCCTTCAGTAAATGAACTAAAGTCCTCTTTTGATTATCTTTTGTATGCTACAATGAGTTGAAGGTTTGATTATGTTGTTGCTTTAATTTTTAAAAATAATTGTATTAATAAAAATTATAAATACACCTTTATTTATTTGATATTCAGATGGAGATTCTTGATGAGAATGAATGGTGGGGTAAGTTGGAGCAAATGAAAAAAGGAGGAGAGCAAGAGATAATAATAAAGCAAAATTTCAGCCGTGCGGACCAGCAAACCCTGGGTGATATGGCTCATCAATTGGGTCTTTACTTGTAAGTGCGTATAATAGCGTGGCATCATATTTATATTTAATGGAGTATCAGTTTCAAAACGCTTATAGAGCCATAGTGCAGAAGTAATGTTTCAGCCTATAATGCATTAAGTGTTAAGGAAGAACTCCGATGATATTGTCAAGACGAATGTTGAAGATACTCAACTTGGGAATTTTTTACTAATTAGTAGTAAATGTTCTTGTGTGTTATCAATAAAAAGAAATGCATGTGTATATATATATATATTTCCATTTGGACTCTTGAATATCTATTCTGTAGAAAATCCACACTTATTTTATTTCTTTCTTTTTTGATGCACATCTTTGTGCTAGATTTTATAAATGTAAAGGACTTGACGGCCATGAATATGATCTAATGGTGTATCTTTATTTTTAAATCAATCTATTGTTAAGCTTCATCTCACAATTTCTTTTCATGATGTTGCACTTGTGGAAAGAAAGCCATGCATATAATAAGGGGAGGGCTCTTGTGGTTAGCAAAGTTCCACTGCCAATGTATCGGGCAGATCTCGATGAACGTCATGGATCCACACAGAAAGAGGTACATTATTTGCAAGCTATCATGTATGACGTCATTGTTTGATGCAAATTATAATCATATACTCAACCTTTATGCAGATTCAAATGTCTAAAGAGACTGAGAGGAGACTAGAAAACCTTCTGAATAGCTCGCAGGGAAAGGTTTCTGTTAATGATTCTGGTGTGGCATCAAATCAGGAAGTCAAACAATCATCACAGAATGTTAAAGTAGTTAATACTGTCTCTTCTGAGACTGATTCTGCAAAAGAGAGACTTAATATTGAACTTAAGGAGAGGCAGGAGAAATTGAAGGTACATATGCCAGTGTGCCCTTCTCGTGAAGTGGTTTTTTGTTACTATCTTCCTGATAGATAAGCTAAGATTGTTGTATGGTAAAAGGCGAGAAACATAACCTGTGTCATTTGTTGCTTACTTACAGGTGAGTGATAGTGTGAAGGCTATGCAATCTTTCAGAGAAAAGCTTCCTGCATTCAAAATGAAAGCCGAGTTTCTGAAAGCTGTTGCGGAAAATCAGGTTGTATCATATTAAAGAAAACATTTTTCTATTATTTAATTTTTCCAACTGATTTTGTAGTCATTATACAACTCTTTCCACAAAAAAGGGGCCCAGTATTCTGCATACAGGATTAAGTTCCACTATGATGATGCAGAGTCTATATTATTCTCAATATCCATTATTAAGCTTGTCCAATCAATGTATTGCACTAGTCTGAAGCTTTAGTTGAGTAGTAGGGTTTGTATTTGCTTCTCATAGTGTCACCTACCTTGTGAGATGTCACAAATTTCTTGGTCCAATTGGTAGAAAAAGACCTGCAACCCCTTGGGTATGGTTCTGTGGTGCCCCAGTTTTGAACTTGAGTTCACTAAGCAAGTTCACTGGATTTCTGCTAGGCAAAAAGAAAAAGAATGTCAATATTTTGCCCTAATACTTGCATACCTTAATAGTCAAGGTTATATGTGATGCATTAGGATGTTATGTTTTAACTTGGCAAGTAATGAATTCCTATCACGTGGTCACAAGGTGTTTAATATTGTAAGTTATGCTTAAGACGTTGGTCAATGGTACTTCCTTCTTGAGAATATGAATATTTCAGGAAATCTTTTAAAATAGAGTTTGTATTTATCTCTGGATGAAGGAAAAATTAGCATAATCTGAGAGTTTGTATTTAATTATTTTCAGATTGATAAATATAACTATAATTAAATATTTCAATAAGTAACTTGGAGAATCAGAGTACCTTCTCTTCTCTTTAATACCTACTGGTGGGTCATCTAAACCGATTCAGTATCTTGTGGTGCATATTTTTTTCTTGCATTGTGTCTATCAATCTTATTCTGTTCAAGCTCTCATTTCTAATGATATTTTTGGACAATTTCTTTTTTTCCTCAAGAAATGTTTGACTAATGATTGATTCAACACTTATTCCTTCTAAACTGAACTGCTCATTGTAGTGTTGAAGTAATTTTGTTAATTTCCATAATTATTATTTGACAATACAGGTATTGGTAGTTTCGGGGGAGACAGGTTGTGGAAAAACAACACAGCTTCCTCAATTTATTTTGGAACAGGAGGTATCTTGTCTGCGTGGTGCTGACTGCAACATAATATGCACTCAACCCCGTCGTATATCTGCCATTTCTGTCGCGGCGCGAATATCCTCTGAAAGAGGTGAGAATCTTGGTGAAACTGTTGGCTATCAGATTCGTCTGGAGTCTAAGCGCTCTGCTCAAACACGGCTCCTCTTTTGCACCACTGGAGTTTTACTTCGGCGGCTGGTAATATGATGTTCCTCTTACTTCATCTCCTGTGTAAATCCCGAGTTCTGTTTATTGGTTCTAGGTGTTTTGCTCTATAACTTATGTAAATATACTTGCCCTTTCACTTTGCTGGACAATGGAGTTGCTTTATGAATCTTTGGTTTGTGAATGGGTATTGTATGTAGTTGCCTTTTCACTTTAATAGCTGTGTCTTGTGAAGGCAATGCTTATGTCATCAATGAATTCTAGACTGCTCCAGAAGCAGTGAAGTTTTTGTTTACTTTGTTTATGTATGTAATTAATAATTCATTGTAGAAGCTATGGGAGAGGCTTAAAGATTCTTGTGCATAGCTTTCTACATTTTGAGTTATTTCTCAAATTTGATCTTAAACTACAGGTTGAGGACCCAGATTTAAATTGTGTGAGCCATTTGCTGGTTGATGAGATTCATGAAAGAGGGATGAATGAGGACTTTTTGTTAATAATTCTGCGTGACCTACTTCCTCGACGTCCAGATCTGCGTCTTATCCTGATGAGTGCTACTATTAATGCGGATCTGTTCTCCAAATACTTTGGAAATTCCCCAACTATACACATACCGGTACAATTAATTATTCAATTTTATAGAGTCGGAGAATGCATCTATGAGCTTCTTGAAGGCTTATATTGCATTTGTGCCTCATCATATTTACTTATTATTCATTTGTTTTCAAATGCATTTGCAGGGATTGACTTTTCCGGTGACAGATTTATATCTAGAAGATGTTTTAGAGAAAACTTGTTATAAGATAAAATCAGAGTTTGACAGCTTTCGGGGGAACTCTAGAAGAAGAAGTAGAGAGCAAGATTCAAAGAAAGATCAGTTAACTGCATTATTTGAGGCATGTCCAGAACTACAACTCTGACCATTTTAATTCACCATACTCAAGTAAATTCTGGATATAAGAGTTATAAGGGCCATCAGTATATTGAATTTATCATTGTCCTAAGAGCCCAAATTGCAATCATTGATGTTGGTTTATTTATTCAATGTTAGGACTAGCCTTTTAGCACTTGTAGCCTGTGACGCTTAGAAATGTTTTGGCATTAGTATTAACCGTTGCTTAATGTACTATTAGAAATTACACATAAAAGACCTGTGTTGACAACAGCTTGGACGTAAAGAATTTTAATGAGAATCTAGGTTCTTGATTCTTTTGTCAACTTTCTTTAATTTAATAAGTTTCGGCTAAGAAATCAAACTCATAATGTGGGACAAATATAAAAATAATATATGCCCACTAACCTATGGCTGTTAAGGATCATGATACATGGACATATTCTTGGCATGTAAAAGCAAAAACGTTTGCACAGTTAGCTGAGTGTGGATCATTTCACCCCCTAATTACGTTTTTGTAGCATATACGATATTGTTTCGCTTACAGCTCCATATACTCTTTCCTTATATAACTGTGCTTGTCATAGGTAAACATTTATGTACTTACGGTTTTGCTTATTTTTAATCCATGATTTAAGTCCAGAAATGGAGAGTTCCTTATGAAATCATGATCCTGAATGCTTTTTTAGACGATTCTTTTTAATGACATTTGGTACTTCATAGCTACTTTAGTTATTTTCTTATGTCGATGTATGAGGGCAGTTTTATATATCATTTGGGCTCCATTTCAAATGTTTTGTTAATAATTTGCACTAGTGCCATGTCTCAGAATTTAATTGTCTGACAGCCAATACGACGGTTTTATGCATAGAACAGCTTGAAATATACACATTTCCTTGATCGATAGATTAGGCTCTCATTTTGTAGCTAAGCATTCATTCTGTGATTCTGTTGAATACTTATTGCAGCATTTCTTTGTTTATGTAGGATATTGATATTGATTTGAAATATAAAAATTACAGCATATCTACTAGAGCGTCTCTTCAATCTTGGTCAGGTTTGGAGCTTGATTTGGGTCTGGTATGTACTTTGAGAACTGCTGTAATAGTCTACGCTTAATTTGACATTATGAAACTTTTGTATGAAGGAAATGTATGTAAGTGTGAATTTCTGATGGGTTGCTTGTATTCTAATGTATATTGCCCCTTTTGTTAATGTTTCATGACAATATTATTCTTAAATTGTCATAATATTATTCTTAAATTGTCATTTACTTCCTTCTTACATTTTGTATCACTGTATAATTATTGTTTCTTCTGTCGAAAATTATTTGTAGGTGGAGTCGACAATCGAACATATCTGTCGCCATGAGGGTGATGGAGCAATTCTTGTGTTCCTAACAGGCTGGAATGACATTTCTAAGCTACTTGATCAGATTAAAGTAAACAAATTTCTTGGAGATCCTAGCAAGTTTCTAGTACTTCCACTACATGGCTCAATGCCTACCATCAATCAACGTGAAATATTTGATCGTCCTCCCCCTAACAAGAGGTTAGCATCTTGATGTTACTAATTTTGCTTTTTAAGTGGTAAATGGATGCCTCCACTGAAAAGCTGTAATAATCTCTTATATTCTACTTCTATTGTTTTTTTTTTTTCTTAATTTGTAATCTGCTACATATGGTTCTTGCAGAAAAGTTGTTCTGGCCACCAATATAGCAGAGAGTAGTATCACCATAGATGATGTTGTGTATGTTGTAGACTGTGGAAAGGCAAAGGAAACAAGTTATGATGCTCTAAACAAATTGGCTTGTCTGTTACCATCATGGATTTCAAAGGCCTCAGCACATCAGGTATAGCATTGGGCGACTAAGATACTCTTGTTTGTTTAATTGTTGTAGCCAAATTCATCTGTTACTGAGTGGAAGATTCTTATTTTTGCAAATTTCAGAGAAGAGGTCGTGCCGGCCGTGTCCAACCTGGAGTCTGTTATAAATTGTATCCAAGAATTATTCATGATGCAATGCTACAGTATCAGTTACCTGAAATTCTTCGGACACCTTTACAAGAGCTATGTCTGCATATTAAAAGCTTGCAGCTTGGAACTGTTGGGTCATTTTTGGCAAAGGCACTTCAGCCACCAGATCCTCTGGCTGTTCAAAATGCGATTGAACTTCTCAAAACAATTGGGGTTTTAGATGATATGGAGAACCTTACTTCGCTTGGTGTGTAGCATTCAATTATATAGTTATCCTATTTTTTTCTTCGCTTTGGGCGGATGTGCTGTAATCTGATCTAATACCTTGTAGGCCGCCATCTTTGCACTCTGCCTGTGGACCCAAATATTGGAAAGATGCTTCTAATGGGAGCCATCTTTCAATGCCTCAATCCTGCTTTAACAATTGCGGCTGCTCTTGCACATCGTAACCCGTTTGTTCTTCCAATAAATATGATGGAGCAAGTTGATGCAGCAAAAAGATCCTTTGCTGGTGATTCTTGCAGGTTAGGCCATTGAGCCGAGCCACCCACTTGTTTGGCTTATATTTGTATGTTACTTGTAGGTGGAAAATCTGAGTTATTCCATTTTTTCTTTAATATCATCAGTGACCACATAGCACTTCTCAAAGCTTTTGATGGATATAAGGATGCAAAACGCAATCGAAGAGAACGAGATTTTTGCTGGGAAAATTTTTTATCTCCAATGACCTTGCAGATGATGGAGGATATGAGAAACCAGTTTCTGGATCTTTTATCGGACATAGGCTTTGTAGACAAATCCAAGGGTGCTAGTGTAAGCTCTTATCTCTCAATTTTTATCACTCTTTGTTCCCTCCTCTCCCCCATGTTTTCTGGTGGTTGTTTATTGACATCAGTATCCAAAATCTGTGATTAATTTTAGAGGTATTCCATTGACGGATTGCATGTCTGTAGCTAGGGGTGGGCATTATTCCCGAACCCGACCCGACCCATCCCAAAATTTTGGGTCGGGACGGGAATGGGTTCGGGACATAATTTTCTGTCCCGAACGGGACGGGTCGGGTTTGAGAAATTCCTGACCTGAACCCGACCTGAACCTGCCCCGTCCCGAACCCGAATCAAAACTACGTCATTTTAAAACAATTTAAAAAAAAAATCGGGATTTTCCGACCCGGCCAGAAATGTATCCCGATCGGGTAGGGGTCGGGAATTCTCGAACCCGAAATTGCCCACCCCTATCTGTAGCTCTTCTTTCCTCTTGCTGCTCCCAAGTTTTCCATGCTGAGGGCTGTATTATGTGACTCATATGTGTGTCGAATTGGGGTCTTACTAATTTACATGTGTGTGTGCATTATGTAGGCTTACAACCGGTACAGTGATGATTTGGAGATGGTATGTGCAATTCTCTGTGCTGGGCTCTACCCAAATGTTGTGCAATGCAAAAGAAGAGGAAAGCGGGCTGTCTTCTACACAAAAGAAGTTGGGCAGGTTTCAATCCATCCCGCCTCTGTTAATGCAGGCATTAATAAATTTCCCCTACCATATTTGGTTTACAGTGAAATGGTGAAGACAAATGGCATCCATGTGCGAGACTCAACGAACATCTCAGAATATGCTTTGCTTCTATTTGGTGGTAATTTTATCCCTAGCAATACCGGGGAGGGTATTGAAATGCTTGGTGGTTACCTTCATTTCTCTGCATCTAAGAGTGTATTAGAGTTAATTCAGGTAATTACTTGTCTAATGTTTTTCCAGTATTGTGTGTTTCCAACATGATGTTTGCCTTTTCATTTCATTTAGTTAAAAAAAAATATGATGGGGTTGACTGTTTTAATTGATTTTGCAGAAATTACGAGGGGAACTCGACAAGCTTCTGAATCGGAAGATTGAGGAACCAGGGTTTGACATTTCTGTAGAGGGAAAAGGAGTCGTTTCTGCCGTGGTTGAATTATTGCATATTCAAAATGTAGGGAACTAACTTCTGATGTGTTCTGCTTGGTGAAATTGCTCAAACATAGGAGGCCTTCAAGCTTTCTCCCTCCATATCCACAAATGTCGCATCATTTATGACACCAAGTTGAAACTTAAAGATCTCAAAGTGTTGGCAAATAGCTAGGACACAATACCAAGACTCTCTTGGTAGGTATTGAAAGCTGAATGTCCGATTCTTTAGCAGCTGTTAATTCCCACAAGATATAATATCATGTTTGGTTTACATAGTGCTTATTGGATAATATCTGCTGAATATGGATCTGAAAGTAACAGCCTTTAACAAGTGCTGCTGTCCGCTCTTTGTTTCTCAGTGTGACAGTTTTCATACAAAGAAGTTCGGTGCTTTGTGTTAAATAAGCGAACGATTCACATTTTATAAAGTGTGAACGGTTCCCAGATCTGAAAACGATTTCTAAAAGTAAAATTTCCAAGTTTTCATTACTAAGTGCTTGTTTGTTTGCTTTTTTAATATAGTATTGAATATGATTTAGTTTATTTAAACTTTAAGGCTATTTGTTTTTATAATTTGATAAAAATTTTAAGTAAATTTTGATTTAATTAAAAAACAATTTTTTTTAGCTTTTTGATTGTAAAAAATTGAATTATATTTTATATGATTATTTTTTTTCTTAAAAATGTTTTTGCTTATTTAGTATATTATATCTTTATTTTAAAAAACTATACATATAAAAACTTGATGAACTATTTGGCAAAGTTGATATAAACTGTTTATATGCACTAATTGGCAATGTTCATCAAATTTTGGAAATTTTTTAGAATAGGCGCTGTGGTATTGGATTTTGATGCTGTGGTGTTAGAAGTTGGGTTTTTAGATGAACAGTTTTTAAAAGTATTATTTATTTGTATTGAATGCGAGGATTATTTATAATTATTGTTTATATTTTGAACATTTTAGTTTCTTTTATGATTTTTATCTCAAACAATTTTATTCATGTTTGATTTTTAATATTCTCGTGCTGATAGTCTTTAAGTTTATAAAATAATATTAATATATATAAATAGTCAATTTATTAAAATAATTTGAATAAATATTAAGTTGAAGATGATAAAATATTATATATAATTATGTCTTATCAATACTCTTGGAATGAGTTCTATTTGCTTTTAGCTCAAGTTTGATATCGAATAAAGCAAATCTTGAGTTTAGTTTCCCTTGTGATGGCTTTAGAAGAGGGGGGACTTTAGTAGTATCCACTCATTCAAAACTTAATTTGAAAGTCATATTTTGACTTAGACTTTATCAGGATGACCCATAAGTCATGTCATGTTCATGTGTTTGTCAATGATTGGCCATTAAAAAAATTGTGTTATTCACAACTCTATCGAGCCTTTCATCTTCTAGTTTGAACTCCCTTTTTTGAACCATTCTCTCTAAAAAAATGTTTAGGTTAAACCTCGCTTCAACCATCCTTCATCAAAAAGAGCAATAGAAGTCCACCATAAATAGTTATCTACGAAGGCTAATTCCACAACAATTCACCAGTTTAGGGCTATGACATACTTTCACGGCAATTAAAATGAATTAAAGGTGAAAAAAAAATAAAATTTTGTTAGATTTTAAATACATTATTTCTTTAAAATTATTTATGGGTGTTTATGATTAAGTTTTTGAGTTTCATCATATTTTTTTGTTGTTTGATATGTTTCAAATTTTTTTAATCATTTTTTGTTTTATTATTTTCTTATTTACAAGATCTCATTGCATTTGCTTCATTTACATTATTGGTTTATATGTGTGTTTGAACCAGAATTTCAAGAGTTTTTTGAGGTGGTTATTGTGAGTGCAAAATTTTAGGGCTCGTGGGTTGGGAAATTTATACTATTAATGACCATTGTAATTATCATATATGGATACCATTATGTGATTGTGTAAAAATTTCAACACTAGAATGTTGGCACCGCTCCTTATGAAATTGTGTAAAAATTTCTATATTAAAATGTTTGTTGATGGAAAAAATGTTAGAGTTATATTTAATGGGGTTATAGCACGAGGATTGGACTGATACCAAATATAGAGATGTGTCTTTGTATTTTTGAACATAAATGTTGTTATTGTGTTTGATGGAGCAATACTTTAAAAAAAAATTTGTGTTTGTTGATTGACACGTTCAAAATATAAGAATTTATTTTTAAATGAAAGATTGTCAAAGTAATAAATAATTTGGTGAAAATAGGGTTGATCCACAGAAAAGTGAAATTAAGATTATAAATTATAAATATTTAAAAAAAAAATAAAGTAATATAAGACATTTGCAAATAATAATTTAAATAACCAATTAAAATGAATGCTAAGGTTATGAGAATTCACTTTTGGCATTTGAAATAAGAATATATATTTTTTTTTATAACTCAATTGAAATCCTCGTACAAAGGAGGTTCCACTCAGAAGATATAATAATTAAAGTTTATTATTATTTATATATTAACTTGTATTTATTTTTTTCAATTATTATACACAAAGCCTTATAAATGGGTTCAAGTATTTATTATGTCAATCTTTATATTTATCTACAATAAATCAAGACTCTCACTTTATAAGAAAGGATATTTATATCAAATCTTGTAAATGGTTTCAAGAATTTATTGTGTCAACTATAAAAATTGTTTATGATAAACCAAGATATACCACTTTACAAGAAATAGTATTAATATTACAAAAAAATTAAATACATCATATATAAATTTGCATAACTTAAGAATGAAACATTAAATTTATGAATAAGAGTTAAGTATATCTTATTACCTTGTCAAGAGTTTCACCCTTTCACCTTACACCTTAGTAAAAATAAAATTACTTGAACATAATAAAATAAAGAAAAAGAAAAGAGATGGAAGAAAAGATAACATTACTTTAGAATAATAAACAAAAGAAATAATGCAAAAGATAAGTATTTTAAACAAAAATTTAACTCTCTAATCATATACTTTGGGTATAAACAAGCCACCTATTTATAGAAAAGTATGGATAAATCAAGAAAAATAAAAAGGGAACCACTTAGATGATAAAAGTTAAGAAATGTGGTAAATAATTTACATTGATTATTATTAATGGACCAACTTGATTATCCAATTTGGAATTGATGTGATCTGAATTAGCTTCCATTCAAAAAATTAAAGTTGTAGATACTCTTATCTTTTTAAATGGAGTTGTCTCATATGTATTAGATACAAATTTCTATAGTTATGGGTCAAATACTGATGATTGTTCGAACTGGGATTGTACTATAAATCAGTTATATTCTATGCTATTTTTACCCTCTAAACGCTCGAATTTAAAGCCTTGTAAAATATAATATGTTAGCCCATTGAGTCAACTATTCACAGGATCAAGAATCACTCCAATTGGATTCCTAGGTAGAAAGTTATGCGCATTTTACCGAACCTACCACAAAACAGTTAAAAGGCAATTAAGTACAATATTGTAAACATACTTAAGTTAGTGGGTTAAAGACACTAGTAATACAAAACTATTATGTAAAACCCTTATTAAATATATAAATTTAAGTGTTCATTACAACCCCGAATCAACTTATTACTTGTCTCTTGCAATTCAAGCAAAAATAAAATTTAAACATTACTTAAGTATTTCAAATAAAACGTCAGTTCAAAATCACAATCACTATTATTGTTATTTCAATCATAACTTCTAAAATTGTGTGTGTGTGAATTTAGTCAAAGCTTTTTTACCACAAACCACAACATATATAGCTTTAAAAATTTTTTTCAAGTAAGAGTCTCAACTTCATATCCTCACAGGTGAATAACTATTTAGAGGGTTAAGATTTTACTCATAAAGTTGGAAAATAGATAATTGCTCAAGAAAATATTTTATTTAAGGACATACAGATAAACTAACATTGATCCAAAGATAGAAAAATTAATTCTTTAGAGTTACACTATTCTTTCCACATGCTAACTTCAGGACTTTAATTATTTTATACGAATCTTATGAATAGTGAGTCTAGTGATAAAATTGCTTCCTAATGACTTTTATCTTCTAAAATTGAACGAAAGCTTTATTGAACCGAATTGACTTCCTTTCTTATTTTTTTTAATACTTTTTTTGTTTTTTTGAAAAACATAAAGAATCATTACAAAATAAGAGCAATTTCTCACTATAATACTTTTCCATATTTTTTTTAACAATCCTTCAGCTAAGCAACCAAATCATTCTTTATCTCAAATAATGTTATTTCAAACAAAAATTAACAATTTCAAAAGATCAATGAAAGTTCGTAAACTATTATCTCAAACTTTTCCACTTACTCACCAAAGATGTGTGAGTTTAGAAAAGAAAATGTATACTTAAACATAAAAATTCTCTTGACTATATATATTGAATCATCCATCTTACTACAAGACTTAGTATTGTGCTCAAAAAATAATTTCGAAAGTTATTTTTTAGTAACATAGATAGAAAAAGTTATTTAAACTAAATAATTTTAAAATTATACCTCAATAGTAAAGTAAACTTACTTACGCAAGAGTTACAAAAAACTTAAGCATCAAACAAATAAACATAAAATGCATTAAAAATAAATCAATTAGAATACATTTCAAAAGTTTAATAATGTAATCTTTACTCTGCCATTCTAGAACCAGTCTACGTCTCAAGAATGCATAAATGAATCTTTGACTCACGTCATTCATGATGAATTTTTTTTTAAAAAAATAAAGTGATAGCAAAAATATTAACACTAACATTATATATCAACTACCCCTCAACCAGATTGAGACATTATCATCAATGTCAAAATATAGAAATAGTAGAGTATAGAAAATACCACCTAAAATGTCTTTTATTAGAAATAAAACTTGTAATAAAATAAAAAAGCTACACAAAATGCTTAAAAATATATAAAAGTAGATAGGATACAGATGAAGAGTCAAATCTATCTTGTATTACTTTTTACTGTCATCAGTATACCAATCTATCTGACTCATTGTTAGATCAAATAGAGGTATAAAAGTTTATAATTCATCGAGTAACTGATCAACAGTTGAAGCAAAAATGAGGATCTGTCGTGCCGCATATAAGACGAACTATTTTTTCACTACATAGTAAAAAAAAAAAGATAATAACTCATTATAAAAACCATCAATATTTAACAAACCAATGGATTTTTGGTGGATTTGTAATTGTGTCTATGAGACAATGTGAAATTTTTCCTCAAAAGTTCCAAAACCTTCAGGTAGAGCTATAAAGACACCAGCATTGCAAAGCATAAGAGACATTTACTCATGCATTTATGATACTTGTATATCATTCCCAATTATTTTTTTTACAATATTCACAACAGTTAAAGCTTTCGGTATAATATCCAAAACTCGACTGCCTTTATTTTACGTAGCTGTTGCCACATATCTAATTAATATATGATTACCTCCCTCATATACTAAATGAATTTTTCATTCAGCTAACACCTTACCAAGGGTTTCTACTGCTTCTACAAACTCTCCAGTTTTTTTAGGACTGGATCCACAAAAGACACAAATTTTTATGAATTTACGAGTTGATGTTCCTTCCATTATTATATTCATCCTCTCCCTTGAATGATTTTAAGTTTGTATAAAGATGCAGAGATAATGCAATGTATTTATAACGCCAAGAGATGTTGTAAAGTAAAGTTATATGGGTAGTTGGTTGTTAATGGATAAGATTAAGCTTTAAATATAAATTTTCAAAATCGACTATGGGTGGTTGGTTGTTATTGGAGAAGACATTTAGTTGAAATAAAATATTTAAAAATAACAGTTACAATAAATCTGTACAAGTAGTTGTAATTGTGGCTTACATCTTTCTCTGGTTTTACGTCCAGAAATGGCTTAAACGCTTTCTATGGGTCGATGATAGGTTTTCCATCCAATTTTTTTATAAATTGGCAAACATAGTCTTTTAAAGTCAGATTCTTGATATTATACCACTCATGTTTTTTTAGGAATATGTCTCATAATTCATGAATTGCAATATGCATATATCTATTAGCATGAGTCTCAAGAGTCGATAAGATATCATTTAAAGACTTCTTACTCAGGCCATCCTTAATGACCTAATTTTATTTTCGTGATTTATAGACACTATTCTAAAAGTGCAGCGACGTGTGTTGTAAGTCATGCGTGCACACTTGTAACAAACACTTAATCTTTTTGCCCTTTACTTTTTTGTAAAAGAGTTTTTACCTAAGCTAGGCATATAGGAAATTAATAAGTTTAAAAACTCACCTGTCAATCGAACTTTGATTTTAATTAACCAATTTAAATCAGCAGGTATATTCATAATCATTAATATCCTTAATCTTTCACATCTTGGTTGGTAAATTTTCTTTAAGGCATTTTGAGGTAATGAAGGAAAATATTTTTTTCAAATTCATTAGAATGTCATTAATGTTTTTTAGAAATGAGAAGAAGAGAAGGTATTAATAATTATAGAAAACTGACAAAACCGACTTGAAATGTCACGGAGTACCGTTATCCGTCACTTAATCGGGGTGCAAAATAAAACTTTAATAAAAATACTAAATTAACCTGCAAGTATAAAAAAAACAAATAAAGTTAAAAGAAGAATAAATATATATAAATATGTAAATAAAGATTAATTGGTCTCGTAACAAAGGTTAGACAGGGACGTAAATTCTTCATGAAAAGCTTAGTTTTGCTAGAAACGGTTAAAGTCTTTACCCATTTACCTTAAACACATTATCATTTCTAGGATTTTCAATGTCAATTATTCCATAAAGGTACACATATTTCACAATAAAATGACCACTTCATCTTGATCATAATTTTTCAGAGAATATGTAAAGTCGAGAATTATAACGTAAAACCTTTTGACTAACATCAAATATTTTTCTTTGAATTTTTTGATTATGAAAAGCTTTGATTTTAGCTTTATGAAATTTTAAATTCTCATATGCATCATTTCTCAAATTTTCAAGTTCATTTATTTATAATTTACGTATTTGTCTAGTAGAATCAAAATTTGCGTTGAAAGTTTTAATGGTCCAGTAGGCTTTATGCTCAAATTCTATAAGTAAGTGACAAAGTTTTTCATAAACTATTTTATAAGGAAGCATACCTAATGAAATTTCAAAAGCAATTCCATAAGCCTAAGTAAGTGACAAGGTTTTTCATAAACTATCTTAAGTCTTAAAGACCAATATTTGCGATTTAGGTTTACAATTTTTTTCAAAATTTATTTTATCTCCCTATTTGCTACTTCAACTTGTCCACTTGTCTAAGGATGATAAGGGGTGACAACTTTATGAGTAATACCATATTTTTTTATTAATGTTTCAAATGGCTTATTACAAAAGTGCTTACCTCCATCATTTATAATGGCTCAATGGATTCCAAATCGACTCAAGATATTTTCTTTCAAAAATTTCATGATTGTTTTGTGGTCATTATTTCGACATGGAATAGCCTTAATCCATTTTAAGACAATCTACTGCGACTAAGATATACGTAAATTCAAATGCTAGTGGAAATGGTCTTATGAAATCTATCCCTTAATAATCAAAGATTTCAATAACAAGAATAGGGTTCAAAGACATCATGTTTCGTTTTGAAATTGATCCAAATTTTTGACAATTTTTGTAACATCTGGAATATTTATTTATTACAATTAATTTTTATTTATGAGGATTAAATTTATTTGTTAAAGAAAATAAAAGAATTTGATTGATTGAAAAAGTGTTGGTATGGTATGAATGAATTCATAGAATTAACGCCTTGGCTATTTACACTTTTCCAACACTTTATCATGAACTAATTGCAATTGACCACCAAATGAATTGAAAAGTGGTAGAATTTGTTACTTTTGACTAGATTTTAACTAATTTAGTTAGTGAATAGTTATTTAAATTTTTGGACCAATCAAGTGCCATCATTTCTAACCAATGACATTTTTGTAGTTTTGAAGTTAGTTGAGGGCAAATTTGGCAAGAAAAATGATGAATATATAAAGGGGAATAGTGTTGAAAGATACCCATTTTTGCAAGAATAGTGCTGTTCCCCCTTCCTCACTCTTGCATTTTCTCTCAATTTTTCTTTTATTTCCCTTTAAATTCAATAATTCTACATACTTTCCTTGGTAAATCAAGCCCCCAAACCCTTTATTAAACCTATTTCCATCAAGTTTCAAGGATTATTTTTAAGTGAAATGGTGAATTTCAAGGTGAGTTAGTGGAACAAATTTAATTGAATATGAATTTGGGGTTTTAAGGGTTTGTAACTTCAATTGCCATTTAGAATTAGGAGTTTTTGCATTTGAGTGGGATTAATTGAAATTTGATTGATTATTTGTATATTCTTTAATATTAAGGTGAACGCTTGGGGAAGAAAAGCCAAGAAAATGAGAAAGAGAAGAAGTGAATGCCACTTGGAGGGTGTTCAAGGTTTGGTGTACACTTAAATTGAACTTAAAATTTTGTTTTAGGGCATTAGTGTATAATTATGTAATTAAATTATTTGATGGATACTTGAATGCAAATAGTGTGTTTAATTAATTATTATATTGGTTCTAAGTGAATTAAATATATTTTTAATATTGACTATTACCTATATGTGAAATTGGGTAAATTTTGGACCTATATGTAAAATTGGATAAAATTTGGACCTATATGTGAAATTGGATAAAATATAGACTTATATGTGAAATTGAATAAAATTTAGACCTATATGTAAAATTGTGTAAAAATTAGGACCAAAATGTGAATTAGTAAAAATTTTGGACTTATGTGTGAAATATTAAAAAATTTAAATTTATATGTGTATTATTGAAAAATGGGACTTATATGTAAATTTTTTTTTAAAAATTAAGACTTGTATGTGAATTCTTGAAAGTTTAGAATTTATATGTTAATATTTGAAATTTTTTGAGTTTAATTATGAATATTTAGGAAAAAAAATTGGGTTTAATATAATATGATTATTAAATTATTAAGGAGCCTTGGATAAACCTGAACATTGGTAGTGGGGATTAGTAGTTCGCATGCCAATAGAGTGTTATAGTAGTACTGTACTGTTCTATATCTCTAGTGATTCTGATCTGTATCTCTGATCCGACATATACTCTGATTTGATCTGGATTCGGTGGATAGTCACCGAGTAATCGATGCCGAATCACTACCTGATAATCCGTTGGCCCGTTGGCTAATCTATAGTATCGTGTTAGTATTATTTTGGACGCCTACTGAGATCATATGTAATAGTTTAAGCACGTATATGATAAATTAAATTTTAATTTAAAATATATGTTATGTTTTGATTAATTGATTTAAATATTTTAGTAAATTTTAACTTATCAAGTCGACATTGTGATAAGTGATAGTAATTGATTATGTTATTTGTACATTGTTTGAATAAATAAATTATATTATTTTAACTTTTGTGTACACCCATTAAGCAATTATATTTGCTTAGCATGTTGGATTTATCATGTGTAGGTAGTAGAGTTGCCAGTATTGAAAACTGAAGAGAGAAACCATATCTGCAGTAACTCGGATTAGTCACATTCTCTATTTATATATTTTGGGTAGATATTTTATTTGTATTCAAAATGTTTGTATACAAATTGTATGGACATCTACTATATATACATGTGTATGTATGATCAAGAACTGTTTTTGAGTTATAAATGATAAATTGTATATATTCTTTCAATCTTACGGTGTATCTGATTACATTGGGTGAATGATTAACCTTTGTGAGCTAATATTTGTATGGTGGGTCTATGGTTGAGTAACAAGAGTTGAGTTGAGAAATAAAATGATTGTGAGTGTTTTTCTTTGTAACAAGCGGTGGGAAGTCCAATTTTTAGAGGAGACTCTGTCTATTTGGTTTTAAAATATTAAAAAAATTATTTTAATATTAAGGTTTTAAAAGAAAATGGTAGCATTCTCTGATCTCATTTTAAAGATAGGCGGGTGAGGAGGGTGTTATAATTTTCACAAATTTTACAAAATGCATGTGTATCTTTAAATAAAGTAGGCCAATAAAATCCACACTGCAAGATTTTTGCAGTTGTTTTCTTTGATGAGAAATGTCCCCCATATGCTTCAGAATGACAAAATTCAATAACTCTACTTACCTCATTGTCGGATATATATCTTCAAAATATTTGGTCAAGACAATATTTGAATAGATAAGGATCATTCTAATAAAACTTTCTTACCTCAGTTAAAAATTTCTTTTTATCTTAAGCATTCTATTGAGGTGACATTTCTCCTGTTACAAGAAATTAATAATATTAGCATACCAAGGCATTATAACAGTAGAAA
The DNA here is from genome assembly GCA_946807835.1 of Ailanthus altissimus. Lineage (NCBI taxonomy): Eukaryota > Viridiplantae > Streptophyta > Magnoliopsida > Sapindales > Simaroubaceae > Ailanthus > Ailanthus altissimus. The sequence goes on from OX327709.1 coordinate 3,980,933, forward strand.
ATAAAAATTCATCGAAAAATGAATCATTAATGGGTGTTATTTATATTGATGAATCTGATGCAAGTCTTGATAAGTAATCTGAAACAACATTCTCAACTCCATTCTTATCCTTGATAGTGATATTAAATTATTGAAGCAAAAAAATCTATCGAATCAATCTTGGTTTTACATCTCGTTTTGACGTTAAGTATCTTACAGTAGAATGGTTAGTAAACACAACAGTTAAAGAACTAATTAAGTAAGAACATAATTTGTTTAATGCAAATATTACAACAAGTAGCTTTTATTTATTTTTGGTGTAATTCATTTGTGCACTGTTTAAAGTTCTACTTGCATAAGAAATTACATATGGTTTTCCTTCATTTCTTTGTCTCAATACAACACCAACAACATAATCACTGGCACCACAGATGAGCTCAAAAGGCAAATACCAGTCAGGAGATTGTATGATAAGAGATGTTAAGAGGTCAATTAATTTTTCAAACGAATTTTGACACTCTTGAATCCACTCAAATGATACATCTTTTACTAAAAGGTTACAAAGAGATTGATATATAGCACTAAAAAAATTTATGAACCTCATATAAAATTCAGCATGTCCTAAAAAAGATCGGACTTCTCTAATTATTTTTGGTAGCGACAAATGAGCAATGAGATCGACTTTTAGACGACACTACATGTCCCAAAACAATTTCAAAAGTAATCATGTGGTGACATTTTTTTAATTCAACACAAGATCTTTTTCTTTACATCTTTTTAAGACATTTTTTAAGTTTTCAAGACAATTATTAAAAGAATTTTCAAACACAGTTAAATCACCCATGAAAACTTCTAAATAATGCTCAATCATGTCACTAAAAATGCTTAACATACATCTTTAAAATGTTGTTAGAGCATTACAAAGTTCAAAGGGCAGACTTTTAAAAGTAAAGGTCTCAAAAAGGCACGTGAAGGTAGTATTTTCTTAGTCCTTTAGTGCTATAAGAATTTGATAATAGCCAGAATAGCATCTAGAAAGTAATAGTAGAGATGTCCTACAACTCTTTATAAAATTTGGTCAATGAATGGTAAGGAAAAAAGGTATTTTCTAGTGCCAAAGTTCAACTTCCTATAATCTATACACATTATCTAACTAAATGAGACTCGAGTTGGTATTAACTCACCTTTGTCATTTTCAATTACGGTGATTCCAATTTTTTTAGTACTACCTGAGTAGGGTTAACCTACTTACTATTTGAGATAGGATAGATAATTCATACTTCAAGTAATTGGAGAAATTTAGCTCTCATTACCTCTTTCATATGTGGTTTAATCTCCTTTAAGGTTGTTAAAAAGTTTTAGTATTATCCTTTAAGTGTATTTTATGTGTGCAAATCAAAGGTTTAATGCATTTTATGTCTTTTAAAGTTCACCCAATTGCATTTTTATGCATTTTCAATACTTAAATTAATTTACCTTCTTGTTCGCTTATGAATGTAGAAGAAATTACCACTGGATAAGTTTTTTTCTCTTCAAGAATGCATATTTTAGTCCTTCAGGTAGAGATTTCAACTCTAACTTTAGAATTTCGTTCTGCTTATCCTCATTTTCTCCTAATTCTTTAAACTTTAGTTTCCATCCTTTATTTTCAATCACTTGTGTACAGTTAAATAAAGAACATATGTTAAAGATTTTAGAATCTAATTGTATATTTGACTCAAATGAATTTATTATACACATTTTTAAGGGATTAATAGAACTCCCTTTTTGAATATGATCCTTCACAATCGTTTCAATCATGTTGGCTTCTTCACTTTCATCCTCCTCCTCATGTGATTACTTACATATATTGAAAATATTGAATTCAAGTGTCATGTTTCCAAATGAAAACTTCATTACTCAATTCCTGTAATTAATCAAAGCGTTAGAAATTGCTAAAAATGGACGGCTCAAAATAACAAGTATCAAATTACATCATTTAACAAGTTTTATGTCCAAGATAATAAAATTCACAAGATATATGAATTTATCAACTTGAACTAAAACATCTTCTACTATCCCTCTTGGTACTGTTATTGATCTATCGGCAAGCAAAAAAGTTACAGAAATTAGTTTTAACTCATCGAGATTGAACTGTCGATAAACTAAATATGACAGTAAATTCACACTAGCACCAAGATCAAGTAAGGCTTGTTTAATTTTATGACTTCCAATAATACATGATATTGTAGGACAATTAGGGTCTTTATATTTCAAAGCATTATTGTTCTGAAGAATGGCACTTACTTGTTCAACTAAAAATGCTATCTTTTTTACATTCACTTTCTTTTTATTGTGCATAAATCCTTAAAAAAATTTGCATAAGAGGGAATCTGTTTAATAGCATCAAATAAAGGAATATTAACTTTTACCTGTTTGAAGATTTCAAAAAGTTTAGGATTGTGATTCAACTTCTTAGCATTACGTAATGCATGAGGAAATAAGGATGGAGGTGAGAGTTTGGTGTTTTCTATGCTTTTCTTACCCTTAAAGATTGATTCATCGTTCTCATGAGATTCAGAAATGTGTTTTTTCAATAATTTTACCGTTCTGAAGAGTGATAACTGCTTTAACTTGATCTATGTGTTGGCTTTCTGAACTACATGTATTTGAGTTATGTTGTCCTTTAGGGTTTTGTTATGGTTGAGAAGGAAAATTTTCTTTCTTATGAATATTCAGTGCGGATGCAAATTTAGTAAGAGTATCTTTCAAATCAGCAAATGTTTGAGCATTTTGAGAATTAATAGACTCTTGTTTTTCAATGAATGCATGCAAAGTTTCTTTAAGATTTTTCTTAGGAGGTAGGATATATGGTGCATAACCTTGATGGTTTTGAAAATTTTGGTGTGATTAAAAAGGTGGTTGTAAAGCCTGTGTTTGAGTATCATTTTTCCAACTAAAATTCGGGTGATTTCTCAAACTAGAATTGTAGTTTTATGAATATGGGTTATTGTTTGACTGCATGAACGTGTTTAGAACATTGGCTTGTTCATGGAGACATTCTCTAAATGCATGCAAAGTTGGGCAATCATTAGTAAAGTGATAATGAGTTTAACATATGTGACACACAATTTCTTGAATAGATTTTAATTGACCACTATTTTTTATTTCAAAGGTTTTGACTTTTCTAGTTAGGGATGCTAATTTGGTTTGAAAGTCATGATCTTCCCTAAGATGATAAATATCTTCATTAGATGTAGTATTTTTAATTTTGCTAGGTATCTCATAGGTGCCAATAGTGTCCCAATTTTGAGCACTTTTTGCTAGTAAGTTTAGATAGTTTATTGCATATTCTGGGTCTTTATCCTCAAATTTTTCATTACACATTATTTTTATCATTTGCCTAACTTGGGATGTCAAGCCACCGTAGAAATTTGAGACTAATATCCAAGTTTTAAAGCCATGATGGAGACAGGTATTAAGTAGTTCTTTATACCTTTCCCAACATTGGTAAATGGTATCTCCTGATTTTTGAGAAAAAGTAATTTATCTTTTGAAAGAATTTATTCTATGGGGAGGAAATTATTTTTTAGGAATTGTTGTTGCATCTCATCCCATGAAGAAATGGATCATAACCTAAGGTTTTGTAGCCATGTTTTAGCTTTATCTTGTAAAGAAAAAGAAAAAAGTTTAAGTCGAATTGTGTTCATGTTACAATTTTGGTCATTATACGTATTACACACTTTTTCAAGTTCTCTTAGATGTAGGTAAGGGTTCTCTGCATCTAAGCCATAAAAAGTGGGTAAAAGTTGGATAATGCCCAACTTAAAATTAAAATGTGTTGTATCTGGAGGAAAATCTAAGCAAGATGGTGCACCGGATTGTGTAGGATTTATGTAGTCTCCAAGTGTCATAGGTCGGTTATGGTCATTATGTTGGGACTGATTGTCCCCTAGGTCTATGAGTCCCTCAATTTGATTATCGGTCATGATGTTAATTGGTGAAGAATGAAAAGATGAAGGAGAATCTAATAAATTATCAAATGAAGTTCTAAAATTACCTTTCACCAAACAATGAGAATTAGGATCTAGAAACCAACTACTCAAACAAAGAAATAAAACAAAATACAATAACAATAAATATTACAAATAAGAGAAATAAAATATTAACTAAAGGTAAATAAAATAGGCATGACTAACAATAAAATAAAATAGAGATAAATAGTTAAAAGTTAGATAAGTAAATGTTAGATTAGTCAATATTAGATTAGGATAATAAAAGTTAGTAAACAAAGAGTAGGAGGCTTAACCTTTTATAAAAATAAAACAAACAAAAAAAATATTAATTTCACTTTAGTGGCAATGACGCCAAAAATTTGACACTTTCAGAATATATGAGTTTATTCTCAAGTGTAGGATTGTCAAAATAATAAATAACCTGGTGAGAACGAGGTCGATTCATAGGAAAGTGAAATTAAAATTATAAATTATAAATACTCTAAAGACAAATAAAGCAATATAAGACGTTTGTAAATAATAATTCAAATAACTAATTAAAATAAATATTAAGGTTAGGAGGATTCACTCTTGGCATTTGAAATAAGAATATATTCAACTCTATTTATAACTCAATTGAAATCCTCACACAAATGAGGTTTCAATCGGAAGATATAACAATTAAAATTTATTACTATTTATATATTAACTTGTATTTATTTCTTTCAATTGTTATATACCAAATCTTATAAATGGGTTCAAGTATTTATTATGCCAATCTTTATATTTATCTACAATAAACTAAGACTCTCACATTACAAGAAATAGTATCTACGCTAAATCTTGTAAATGGTTTCAAGAATTTATTGTGTCAACTATAAAAATTGTCTATAATAAATCAAGATACACCAATTTACAAGAAATGATATTAATATTACAAACAAAATAAATATATCATATATAAATTTGCATAACTTAAGAATGAAACATTAAATTCATGAATAAGAGTTAAGTATATTTTATTACCTTATCAAGAGTTTCACCCTTTCACCTTAACAAAAAAAAAAATCTTATACATAATAAAACTAAAGAAAATAGATGGAGAGAGAGATAATATGACTTTAGAATAGTAAATAAAAGAAATAATACTACAAAGAGATAATACAAAATATAAGTGTTTTGAACTAAAATCTAGCTCTCAATTACATGCTTTGGGTATAAACAGGCCATCTATTTGTAGAAAAGTATGGATAAATCAAAACAAACGAAGATATAACTACTTAGATGATAAAAGTCAAGAAGAGTGGCAACTAGTTTGTATTGATTATCATTAATGCACCCATTTAATTATCCAATTTTGAATTGTTGTGGTCCGAATTAGCTTCCACTCCAAAAATTAAAGTTGTAGATAAGTCTATTATTTTTCTAAATTGAGGTTTCTCATATGTATTAGATACGTATTTCTATAGTTATGGGTCAAATATTGATGACTATTCGGACTAAGACTGTACTGTAGATCAGCTCTATTCTAGGATATTTTTACCCTCTAAATACTTGAATTTTAAATGTCTTGTACAATATAATATGTTAGAATATTGAGTCAGCTCTTCGCATGATCAAAAATCACTTCAATTGGATTCTTAGATAGAAAGTTATGCCTATTTTACTGAACCTACAACAAAAAGTTAAAATGTATAATTAGGTACAACATTGTAAACATACTTAAGTTAAGAGGGTTAAAAACACTAGTAATACAAAATAATGATGTAAAACTCTTATTAAATGTGTAATTTCAAGTGTTCATCATTGAAGAGCCTTTGAAGATAAAAAGTTTGTTATTACCATCATTGTTAGAGTGTGATCATTATACGAACTACACCGATATTGACTACTATAATCTTATTGCATTGAAGGGTGAAAAGTGGAATTAAAAAAGGATGATAATCTTGTGGGGTTAGTTAGTGAGTGTTTAAGAAAAAAGATTATTTTGTATGAATGTTGTCTTATGAAGGTGTTACCACTAAAGTCATTGACTCCCCAAAGTCAGGAAGTGCCAAATGTTACATTCTACACTAAATAGAAATTGAGTGTATCTTGGGTACATATAGTCAGGTAGATAGTATTACCTAACAGACTAACCTTTTGGGTTAATGGTAAGTACCCGACCTGTGACAAGTGGTATCAGAGCAGACTCGAATTATTATTGATGAGCACATAAAAATGCATATTTATTAAGAGATTCAGTCACCATTTAATGTCATTAATTTTAGCATTTTCTTGTATTTTAGCTTGAAATAAAGTGTTCTCTTTAAATTGTAGTTAATGAATGTTATTTGCACATGTTTAGGTAAAATGAACATAACTCTCAATGTAGAGATCAAAATGAAGAAATTCTTGAACCTGATGCAACATGACTCAATCTTACACAAATTTGAAGAATAGTTGAAAAGCCAAATCCAATATGTTATGGGCCAAAAATTGAGATACTGACTTAATTATAAACTTCAGCTCAGCTTGACCCAACTCACGTATTTGAACTGTATCTCACAAAATAGGTACTCAATTGATATAATTCTTGAATTTTTGAAATACTGACTTAATTATAAACAATTCTTATGTTGATGGTAAAGTCCAAATCAACGGCTATCATGGACCAAATTGCATTGCAAATGGGTAAAATGGTTGTTAGCCAAATTCTGATGTATATTTGGAATTTGCTCATATCTCATTGGATACTCATCCAATTTGCATGAAATTGATGCCTATGGAAAGAAGAGACAAAATTTTACAACTTTCATATCAAGAATAGGGCTAAATCAGTCATTTACATTATCAAAAATGTACTACAAATGGGTGAATGTTATTGGCCTAAAATTATTGAAGATTGATGTCACACATGACATATTTCCATTCATTTCCTATATAAGGACACTCTTAGGACGTTTTTAACATTAGATAATTCTCTCTTTTTTTCTTCTCATTGACATGTATTGTCATTTAGGCTAGAGTTCTTGACAAGGCTAAGAGATGAACTTTTATGTGTAATAAATCTACTTCTATGCTTTGATTTGTTATCAAGAGCTACAAATATTTGTAAGTTTGGTTTTGATTAAACCTTTATCTATTTTATTTTCTATAATCCAGAGGTTATAATTCTTATGTCTCTTATATGTTCATTCATGCTTTTCTTATGTGATTCTTGTTGAATTATAATTGTTATTGGTTACATTATTTTATATGTTAATCTTTTACTGCAATATTGTCAAATTGATATATTGTCGATCTTGAATAACAGGTAAGGGCAATAAATATTTTATATTCAAGTTGATCTTTTACTGCAATATTGTCAAAATTATATATTGTCGATCTTAGATAACTTGTATAAATAAACATGATTGTGTTAATATTTGCAAAAGAGTTTAGTCACACCAAATACATGTGTTATCAAATGTGTTATATTTTACATATCTACCAATTGATTGTTTGGGATGTAAAACTTTCAATTGAGTTATAAACATTAAATCAAAGTGTAGAGTAGATTTATAAAGCATAATTGTGATTTTCAAAGCCTTGCTTAAATCATCATAAGATATTTTCTTCAATTTATAGAGAATTTTATCTCATCAATTAATTTTATCATTTACTACCATTTTAATATTTTACTTCACCAACCTATTTTGCCAAGCTTCTACTTCTGATGCTCAAAATCCCAAAATCTTCTGATGCTCAAAATCTCAAAATCTTCTGATGCTCAAAATCTCAAAGATTTTAATACCATTACTACTCGAAGTGGTAAGATTGCAAGTGAGCCTACTTCTAAAATTAATACATGTACGAGTAGTAAAGATACCCATATTGAAAAAGAGGCCACAATGGAAAAAGAGCCCGAAAATAAGTTTTCAATCCCAGTGCCTTTTCCTCAAACTCTTTGACCGGTTGGAAAATTTTCAGAAATTCAAGGTGAGATTTTGGAACATTTGAAACAAGTTAAGATTAATCTTCCCTTGTTGCATTTGATTAAGCAGGTTCCAACTTATACCAAAGTCATTAAGGATCTGTGCATTATCAAAAGAAAACACCATGTTAAGAAAACTGTATTTTTGGCAGAACATGTAAGTACAGTGATTGAACAAAAGACACCACTCAAGTATAAAGACCCAGGATATCCCACAATCTCCTGTTAAATTAGGACACATGAGTTTGATCAAGCTTTGTTGGACTTAGGAGCAAGTGTAAATTTAATGCCCTATTCTATTTACTTGCAATTGGGACTTGGTGAGATTAAACCTACATATGTAGTCTTATAATTAGCTGACTGATCAATCAAGAAACCACGGGGAATAGTAAAATATGTTTTATTGCAAATTGATAAATTTTACTACCCTATTGATTTTCTTATTTTAGATACTCATTCTGTTGTTAACATGGAGTCAAAAATTCCTCTTATTTTGGGAGACCTTTTCTTGCCACTGCACACTTTTATTAATTGCAGAAATGGTCTTATGAAATTATCTTTTGAGAATATGACTCTTGAGGTGAACATTTTAAATATTGGCAAACAACTATGAGAAGAAGATAAATGCTATCATTCATATATGATAGACACATTTGTAGCGGAGAAGGCTTACAAAAATTATGGCTATGATTCTTTAGAAAACCTCATTGATTTTGATTTTGAAGAATTGTATTATCCTGATGAAACAACTGATGTGTTTAGTATTTTTGATTCACAGGATAAAGGGACTCGAATTTGGAAGCCAGGCATTGAAGCTATGTGGAAAAGGTAAACCACTCTATGTACTTAGGCGAGATCCCTCTTGTGGATCCTGTCTATCATGCTTGATCAGGTTCAATCTATCTGTACCATATTTTATATTTTATATTTTGACTTTTTATTTTTGCTTTTATTTTCTTTCACATTTTATTTTACTTTATTTTCTTCTTTTTATGTTTTCTTCAGTGTGATTTTATTTCCCGGTCAAGTGGCGGATATGGTACTCCGTGATTATTAAAGTTGGTTTTTCAATTCCTTAAAAACTGTCCCTCAAACTGTGCATTCATCTCTTTTCTTTCTTTCAAAATGGATCGCATTCTTGCCAACCTTAAAAAATATTTTCCTTCATTGCCTCAAAATGCTCTACTTAAGATTTACAAAGCACTGTGTGAAAGACAAAGGCTATTAATGTTGGGTAATATCCCTGTGCATCTTCATTGGTTAATTGAAGTCAAGGTTCGATTATCTAGTGAATCTGTAAATGATTTTGTTTCTCATATGCCTGGTCTTGGAAAAAGCTCTTATGCCAAAAGGCGACGAGCAAAAAGGTTACAAGTCTGTCATAAATGTGCTCAATGAAAATGTAACCGAAGTTGTCGTTCTTTAAGATTTACATCTAGAAATCGAGAAGACAAAATTCAGTTTATTAAGGATGGATTGAGTAAGGAGTCTTTGGATGATATCCTATTGACTCTTGAAACGCACCCCTGTAGGCTCGTGCAGCGTGAACTTCTCGATTTATGGAATAAATTCAAAAATAAACATCAACAATTTAGTCTCGGGAATCAACTTTAAAAGACCCTGTTTGCCAATTTATAAAAAAAATTGGATGAGAAGCCTATTCCTGACCCATAGAGGGTGTTTAAGCCGTTACTGAACGTAAAATCAGAGGAAGATGTGAGCCACAATCACAACTACTTGTAAATAGATGTGTTTTTAAATTTAAAATTTTATTTTATTTTATTTTATAAATAGTATGGCTACTCATATAGATGTCTTAAATTCAAATATTTTGGTTAAATAATGCATCATTTTTTTTTGTTTTATTTATTTATATGCATCATCATTTTAGTTTATATTTACTTAAGTGACTTTCAGGTTTATTTTTTTTGAATAATTGGCGTCTCAGGTAATGTCTCCTATACTTTATCTCTTTTTATTTAAACATTGAGAAAAATGTTTCATCTGGTTTGGGGCAGAGGATAGTAGACATAAGTTATATTTTACATTCAAATATATATATATATATATACAAAAAAAAAAGTAAGGATTAAACTAAAATGACGATGCTAATATATACTTTTGATTAGAATGACAGAGTAAAGAGTTTTAGTTCTAACTTTTGAAATGCATTTTAACTAACTTTTTGTTGTTTTGTTTTATGTTTAATGTATTGTTGTTTATTGCTTATAGTCTTGGTAATTCTTGTATAAAGGAATTTGTTTTCTGCCTAGGTATGATTTCAAAATTATTTAGGTTGAGTCATTGTTTTTATTTAGGTTACTAAAGAATGACTTCTAAAATATTTGCGAACATAAAGTTAAGCCTTGTGGTAAGACGGATGATTCAATTTATATAGCCAAGAGAATTTTCATGTTTAAATATATATTTTTCTAATCTCACACATCTTTTGTGAGTAAGTGAAAAGGTTAAGAAAACAGCTTATGAACCTTCATTGATCCTTTGAATTGGTTAATTTTTGTTTAGATTGATATTATTTGAATTACGAAATAAGTTGATTGCATTTGTGTATAATATAATTTAGTGAGAAACCTTTATAATGCTTCCTTGTATTCTTAAAAAAAAATAAAAAAAAGAAAGCAAAATACAAAATATATATATATATACACAAAAAAAAGAATAAATTCAGTTTAATAAAGTCTTCATTAAATTTTAGAAGACAAAATTTTTTTGTAAGACAATTTTCTCACTAAACTATATTGGTATTATTCTTACAAGACAATTGAAGTCCTAAAGCTGGTGCATGTTAAGAATAATTGATTTCTAAATAAATGATTTTCCTATCTTTGGATCAATGTTAGTTTATATGTCTGTCCTTAAAATTGACTTTTTTTTGAGTGCTTAACTGTTTTCCAACTCCATAAGAGAAGTCCTAACCTTTTAAACAGTCATACACCTGTGAAGATATGGAGTTGAGGCTTTTACTAGGAGAAATTATCAAGGTTATATCTATTGTGGTTTGTGGTAAGATGGTTATAACTTAGTTCACACACATAAAAATTTTGAAAGTTGTAATTGAAAAAATCATAATAGTAACAGTGATATTAAACTGACGTTTTGTTTGAAATGCTTAGGTAATTTTGCATATTCTATTTACGCTTGAATTGCTAGAGACTAGCAATGAGCTGGTTGGGGGCTGTGATGAGCACATGAAAATTCATATTTATTAAGAGATTCAGTCACCATTTAATGTCACTAATTTAGCATCTTCTTGTATTTTAGCTTGAAATAAAGTGTTCTCCTTAAATTGTGGTTAATGAATGTTATTTGCACAGGTTTAGGTAAAATAGACATAACTCTTAATGTGGAAATCCAAATGAAGAAATTCTTAAACCTGGTATAACATGACTCAATCTTACATAAACTTGAAGAATAGTTGAAAAGCCAAATCCAACATGTTATTGGCCAAAAATTGAGAAACAATAGAATCGGGCTACAACTTCAGCTTAGCTTGACCCAACTCACGTATTTGGACCGTATCTCACACAATACATATTCAATTGGTATAATTCTTGAATTTTTGAAATACTGACTTCATTATAAACAACTCTTATGTTGATGGTAAAGTCTAAATCAATCGTTATCATGAACCAAATTGCATTGCAAATGGGTAAAAGGGTTGTTAACCAAATTCTGATGTATCTTTGGAAATTTGCTCATATCTCATTGGATACTCATCCAATTTGCATGAAATTGGTGCCTATGGAAATAAGAGACAAACTTCTACAACTTTTATGTTGGGTACAGAGGTTACATCTGTCACGCCCTAGACCCAAAAGATCTGATGCATGACATAACTTACACTCATTCAATAATATTTAAACATTCATTTTAATTTCTTTCAGAATTATAGCAATTGAATTATGATTGGGACAATTAGTAAACCGGAGATACGCAGAGTTTTCTCAGAGATTAACACTCTACTACGTCACCAGTAGCAACTTTGTTACCGGAAGCCTAGAATATATTCATTTCAAATTCTTACTTAAAATTAATCCATAACCACACGTGGTGAAACGTAAACTAAATCCAACCACACACAATAAAATAATACATACGTATTTATTCAATAGGGACAGATCAAATATCTTATCCCACGTGTCCCCAAATAAAATACTCAGCAACCTAGCAACTTAGGGAACCCAAGGAACAGCAGAAGCCTTGTCAAATTCGCTAAGCACACATGTACCTTATTTACCTGAAATCACCATAAACTATAATGAGTATAAAACTCAGTAAGCATACTAGTTTTTCATATATCAAATACAAATACATATATATACACAATGCATATGTATGATATGCTGTGATCAATCAAAATCAAAATCTTATCAAATCACATGTCATGTAAGCGCTTACACATTCTTTCAAAACATATTAATGGAATACCATCACTCAACTACTACTTAGTAGGACTTACATATCACATATCACATAATGAGCCAAATGTCACTCGTAGGTGACATACCGTATGAGAGGAATAGTACAAGTGAGGTTTTAAATTACACATGCACCAATACGCCACCACACGAATGTGATGACTCACTCTTCCTTTAGGTACCAATAGGATCCTCCCTACATACGGAACACATAACACATACCAATCCCGAAGGAAAGGCCACACATAAAGGCTCCACAAATCACATAAAATATCTACTAAGTTAACAGTGAATTCAAGTACCCTCAAAACACAAAATATTTCTCATGGACATATTATACTTCAAAAGCTTTCTTTATTAAACATATCTTATTTTGAAAACTCACTTTCAAAAACACATGTATGTCCATGCTCAATGTCAATGCTCACATTCATAAACATATGTCTTTCACATTTCATATCAAATATACTTTAACATAACATAAACATATTTCTAAGCACATTTATAAAATCATACATAAATAATTACTATGTTTATTGTGATTTCAGTAAAAGTCTAGTATACTTACCTCTTAGCACTTTCAGCTACAATGCTTAAATCTCCTTAACCTATCAATGGAGATTAATCCTTTCATGAGCCTCACAATTCATACAAAATACTTTAAATAGCTTACAAAATTATACACAATGCATTTATCACATCAAATTAGTCTAAATACTTGGTTTCCCAAAACTTGTCATTCTGACCACTTACACTTAACAAAATTTTCTAATACATCAAATGATGTCCAATTACTCCAAAATTAAAATATATCATTCTTAACTCATATATCCTTCTTATATATGAATATTATATCAAAATTTCTACACAATCCATTCTATACACACCATCGAATCCAAACTACTAACCTGACAGGATCAAGATATTTATTGAATAGCATTTAATCTCCTAATTTTATAAAATCATATATTAACTCAAAAATTATAAAAATATCACAAAATTACTCTTGACATATATTTCACTCCATGATAAATATTTCACTTCAAAATCACTACCAAAAGTATTTTAAAACTATTTTATTCTATAACTTTAACAATCTATTAATAAAATATTCAATGAGCTGATACACTTTAGAAAATCATAACACTTCAACCACATTGATCTAAATTCTCAATTTCGAGTATATTATATTAGACATATAAAATTATCATATTCCACAAATTCGTAATTTTTGAAAATCATTCAGTAGGACAAAAATTGTTTGTCACTGTATCATACTGTTTATACAGGGAATTTCTAGAATTTTAGGGTCATTTGGTAAATTCACAACAAATTCAATTTCTGGAATTTTGAATCGATTCAAAGTCTCAAATGATCCTGAACATGTCTAATTTCATATACTAAAAATTTAAAATCAGAATCGAATCACAATAATTTATAAAATTACTGAATCAAGAGACTATCAAGCAAAAATTTCACAATTCATCATGATTTATCAAGCTATCTTATAGATCATCATCAATTCTCATAAGTTCTTACGAAATACACATCAAATCCTCAATTATACATATTTCTAAAAATCAAAACTTAAAGGAATTAACTTAATTAATACCAATAAATTGAGAAATAGGTGTGATATGCCTCTTAAAATCCAAAATTCCAATTTCTTTTTCTTTTTCTTCTTCTTCTTTTTCTTCTTCTTCTTCTCTTTCTCTCCTCTCTATTTCTCTCTTCTCTCTCTCTAAAGGGATAGCTCGACCCAAAAATGAGCAAATTAGGGTTTCAAAAGTGTATTTTTATACTAAGAGGCAAATTTTTGATATTTACGAATTTGCTCTCAAAACTTTCAAAGTATTACAATTTGGTCCCTAAAATAAATCTAAAGTCTTACAAATAAACCCAATACTAATAGTATATCCTTAACCTATACAAACACTACTAATAATAATACATAAATCAAGTATCACCCACATATAAATCAAATACGTATATTTATACATATATAAATACTTATTCTTATCGGTGTTGGATACTAGTTAATACAACACCAATCATTTACATTATCAAAAATGTACTGCAGGTGGGTAAATGTTGTTAGCCTAAAATTATTGAAGATTGATGTCACACATGACATATTTTCATTCATTGCCTATATAAGGACACTTTTAGGGCATTTTCAACATTAGATAATTCTCTCTTATTTTCTTCTCATTGACATGTATTATAATTTAGGCTAGAGTTCTGTTGGCACAGTAGGATCTAGGCACGTGGGTGTATGCATGTGCAATTGTGTCTATTGCCTAATGCAGCAGAAATATAAATTTTGCAATAAACACAATAAATAAATATATTAATCACATTAATATATTAATAAAGCTAGAGAACTCACCAAACGTGTAACGTTATACACGTATTTTTCCTAGAGTCCGCATGGAGACCAACTCGCGTGCAGTTCTAGTCACCAACTCGGTGGACTTGGTGAGTTAGAACAGTAGCTCCATATTCAGCCTGGGATTAACTCTTAATCCCCAAAATGGTCGGGAGTGAATTTACATTATTTTCTTCAAAAGGATAAGAAATGGAGATTTGAAGCAATTCATAATTGCTCCAATTAGAAGCAGAGGAAAAAATGAAACAATTTCATTTTTCCTCTTTTTCCTTTTTTTTTTCTTTCTTTCTTTTCTTCTTTCTCTTTCTTTCTTCTCCATTTCTCTCTTCTCCATTTCTCGGCCGAAATGGCCAATTCTTGCTTCTTCTCTCTTTTTGCTTTCTTTATATATATATATAAAATATAATATAAATATAATATATAATATAATAATAATATATAATATATATATATAAGAAAGATATTTTGATTATTTAACTATTAAATAATCAAACTGAGAAATGACCATTTTGTCCCTATAAATAGTTACCAAGTTCACTCCTTAGTGGGTCTCACCAAATCCCACATTTAGATAAACTTAACTGAGGGTCCACAATACGCTACGTGTCATAATACAATTAGTAAATAACAATTATTAATTAATTGTTATATTTAACACTTAAATATGGACACGCATGCATTCCCGTGGAATCGCTGAATATTACTGGATTAAACAATTTAATCCGGCACGCTGCTCCAGTGCACAATGAGTACACTCTATATCGCGGGACTCCCTAGGTCCTACGCTTGATTCGTCAAATGGAACTATTCCATAAGTCCATGAGCAATGTCCCACGCACACGTCACGGATATACAAATCAGCGTGTTGAACCATACAAGCTGAGGTTACAACGCATACGTATAGTCCTTCCGTCATGATATCCAGGATGTGCGGGGATATAGATTATCACCGTCAAATCCCTTTATGCTCATCCATATCTTATCTCCAGACTTGTATCTCGATGAACAATATGCGCAAACTCCCTTTGCCATATTGTTCTACCCTGTCGGAACTCTTTCCCGGGATGATTGCTTGTGGCCACAAGACTTTCTGAGATACAGTCTCGAAGCATCTGAATATCAAACTCCATATAAGAGCTGACGGATCCCATATCTGTACGCACCGGACTCTATAAGCATCGGACCATACCTAGCGACACCCAGCGGTCACACCATGAAAGGTCTGTGACATGTGTGGAACCAAAGTATGGTGGATTACTTACAAGCCCACCGTGGCACTCAGGTCAAAGAACCACGTATACTACTCAAATTGAGAGGACCCTCCCAGCTTATATTAAATGTCTATTGGAGGCCCTCGTGAGTCTGTTCCATATCCAGTCATAACTGGACACCTATATGTCAATACGAGCTCCAAGCTCATGGTCGGTCAGGAACGACCATCTATACTCGATAGATACGATATATGTTGATCTATATATAAAAGGGTATCCACTGATAGACCGCATCGGTAGAAATAGATCAAGGACTATTATTCGAGAACATACTTGCGCAACATGCATTTCCTGGCGCCTAATTACAACTTTTGTAACTATGCAGTTACTAGTATATTCCCAGGTCTATATCTTATTATAGACAATACTCCAATTCTTAGATCTGCTGAGTATTATAACCAGCTAACACTTAACTGTGCTAACATTTAGCAATTATATGTCTCAGCGTGACTAACTATGAGCCCTTATCTAAACCTTTTAAATTTGATCCGAACTCCTTCAAATCTACATTCTGTAATGTTACATGCATAACACTATATAATTTGGTATTAGCGATTTAATGGGAATGTACACTTGTATAAATACACAAGTATATGTACATTCAGGGATGACACGTAAGCACTGACCCTAACAAGTTCTTGGCAAGGCTAAGAGATGAACTTTTATGTGTAATAAATCTACTTCTATGCTTTAATTTGTTGTCAAGAGCTACAAATGTTTGTAAGTTTGGTTTGATTAAACTCTTATCTATTTTATTTTCTATAATCCAGATGTTATAATTCTCATGTCTCATATATGTCCAGTCATACTTTTCTTATGTGATTCTTGTTGAATTATAATTATTATTGATTACATTATTTTATATATTAATCTTTTACTGCAATATTATCAAATTGATATATTGTCGATCTTGGATAACATGTAAGAGCAATAAATATTTGATATTCAAATTGATCTTTTACTGCAATATTGTCAAAATTATATATTGTTGATCTTAGATAACTTGTATAAATAAACATGATTGTGTTAATATTTGCAAAAGAGCTTAGTCACACCAAATACATGTGTTATCAAATGTGTTATATTTTACATATCTACCAATTGATTGTTTGGGATGTGAAACTTTCAATTGAGTTATAAACATTGAATCAAAGTATATAGTAGATTTATAAAGTATAATTGTGATTCTTAAAGTCTTACTTAAATCATCATAAGATATTTTCTTCAATTCATAGAGAATTTTATCTCATCAATTAATTTTATCATTTACTACCACTTTAATATTTTACTTCACCAACCTATTTTGCCAAGAACTTCCTCAGGAGATCGATATATTAATCTATACTACGATAGCTGCGTTATATTTTGAGCGTAAATAATCATTCATATGTGGGCCTCTAAAATTACTCGAATAGAGATTGCCATGTGGAATATGATTTCCCATAGCTCTGGGGGGATGAGCAATACAGGTTTAATAAGCTCTATAAATTTCGTGTCTTGATATATAATAGAAATTATCATGTAAGTATTGAGTCCCTTATGTCCCTAGGAGATGGGCAATACAGACCATGTTGGCTCCTGAGTTTAGGTTAGACTGTTACAAGGATGTCACGTGATTAAGTTGAGGGGAGAATGTCACGTCCCACATTAAATAAAAATTGAGGGTGCATTACCTAACAGACTAGTGTTTTGGATTAATAGCAAACGTCAGACTTGTAACACAAAGTATAATAGTAGTAGTGGCCCAAGTATGAAAAGGAAGCTATTTTCTGATCTTGCCCATGGCTATGCTATTGCCTCTGTCACTATCCAAACATAGGACACCAAAATAAAGGACCCTTACTCTTAAGGATGAAAACATGATTTCCTTGCCTATAAAGATGCCCACAAAATTTTTGAATTATAATTTTTTTTTTGATATGTTCAACCACTTAAATGACCACGTGCAACTAATTAAACAATCAATGACAAATATTTTAATTTATTGTCAAAAGAGATTTTTAATCAAATTTAATGACAACAGGTTAATAAATTAAGACAAATTTGACATTTTTTAAATTTATGGGATAAAATTGAATATTAGCCCAAACTTTAAGCGTAATATTATTACTATCCTATTTATATTATTTAAAAAAAATATTTCTTTAATCAATTAAATATATATATATATATTTATGAATATTTAGTTAACTGTTTATATATAGGGAAATTTCCCTTTTTATCAATATTTTGGCCTATTATGCTTATTTGACCCAAGTCAAAATTTCAAATTTTTATTAACCAAAGAAATGCTATTTTGACAATTTCACCCTCAATTGTAATTTTAGGCATCTCTCTTAAAACACATTAGCAAGTGCTACGTGGTGCCATCATATGCTGCCAAGTGGCAAAAGTATTTATTTAATTTCTTTTTTTATGGAAAAATTTACTTATTTTATTATTGTATTTTATTTTATTATTTATTATAAATTTTATTTAATAAATAAAATATTATTTTTAGGTAAAAAGAAAAAAAACAAAGAATTCTCTTGACACTATCTAAATTCATCATCGAATACTTTCACACAATTTGTAGATCAGCTTGAAACACATGACATTTTAAAGAATAGAAGTAAAATAGCCAATTATGATATGAAGTTAAAGAAATTAAAAATAGGCCAAAAATTAGTAAATTTTTATTATTTATTTTTGTTATTGGTTTGTATTGTACTAGTTCAAATGTATATATTTGGTGTTAAGAATGTTAAAATATAGTTAAAAATAGGTGTAAAAAGTTAAAAATGACAAAAAGGTCAAAAATAGTGGATTCAGACTGGAACAACATGTAGGTCATGGTGCATGCGCCAAGCACATAGTTTCATACGCTAAAGTGCAAAGCATTGTGTGCACTTTAGTGTGTCACGTGGCACCATGAGGTAATTATTTTTTAAATTGTTTTACAAAATTAATTATTTTTTATTTTTTTATCATTAATTAATTTTTATTAGTTATTTTTTGTATTGTATTTATGATTCAATATTTTGTATTTTTAAAATTTTATATAATTATATTAATAATTATTTTGGTTTTTTTTTAGATTCTACTGATATTATCATGGTGTATTTTTTTATTATTGTATACTTTGGAGAAAGGTGAGAGAGTTTCAGTGATTGTGTTGAGAGATACACTGAATTTCAAAATAAGCACATGTTATTTCAAATAAAATATAAAATATGAAGCATTATTGAGAAGAGTTTGTCATATTCTTGGAGTTGATCAGATGCAGTATAAAATTACTCTCAGGTTCGAGGTTCCTTAAAGTAATGTAAAATTGAGACCTATTCCACTTGAAAATGATAATGATGCGATATTTTAATTGAGCCTACAGAAGAAAAGTGCTCACTACTATGTGTAACAGTGAAGTTTAAGCTCTTGAATTTGAAAATAATGCAGAAATACCCATGGAGCAGAAACAAGGCTACGCTAATCAATTCACGTTCACAAGCGGTAGCAACCAAATAAGTAGTGCCTCAACAATTCCAACCTTTGTGTATGTTCTAAACCTTATAGAGGATTATTATTATTCTCCTCCAATATTCAACGAACAACTAGCTTACACATATTATAATAGTAAGATATATGGAGATGTTGGCATTGATCTTTATTATAATATTAGTAATGATATTGGTTATAATATCAGTAATGATGATGAAAGTGATGATGGTTATAAGAATAATGATCGTGGTTATGATGTTAGTTATAATGTTGATAATAATGATGATGATGATTATGGAATAGAATCTGATGGAAATGATGATGAAGATACGAATGATTATGTTTCTAAAACTTCTGTTTATGGGTTGCATGATAAATATGTCTCGTATAAAAGAGAAGAAATGGTTAAGGCAGAAAACCTATTTCAGTTCATGCTTGAAATACTACCATTTGACTTAAACATATCTTAATGGGTATCTTGTACTAGAATTAGAGATGTGTTTGTAGTAAAGTTGTATAACAGTAAAGATGAAATTCATGATGCTATAAGCATAGTTGCACTTAGGGGCAAATGGATCTTCAAAGTTTATAAGTCTACCAAAGATCATTTTAAATTGGAATACGATGATGACAAATGCAAATGAAGATTACGTGCAGTGTCGACAGAAGAGAGACAGTTTTCACTATGAGGCGAGTAGATGCACAACACACTTATGCTTAGGGCCAATTTGTGGGATGGTCATTGGCAAGGTAAGAGTCGTATTATTGGTAAAGTAATTATAAATAAGTTTGCATCAATCAATAGAAATTATAGCCCGAAGGAAATTAAAGTAGATATACGTGAAGAATTTAGTGTTCAAATAACGTATATTATAACTTAAAGGGCTAATGAACATGTATTAAGATTGATAAGAGGTGCTCCAAAGGATTTGTGCGAGATTGCTTCCTACGTATAGCTATGTGTTACAACAGTAGAAACCAAGTATGGTTACTCACTTTGAAATTGATGCCGATAATCACTTTAGGTATTTCTTATAACATTGAGACCATGTATCAAAGGTTTTCGTTCATCCATCCGACCAATGATTGCAGTGGATGGAACATTTTTGAAATGTCCATTTCTTGATATACTGTTTGTGGCAGTTTGTAAAAATGAAAACAATCAGATATTTTCTTTGGCATGGGGATTATTGACTCATAAAATGATGCTTCTTAGGTGTGGTTTATGGTTAAACTGCGAAAAGTAATTAGTGACTATCAGTATTATTTTTATATCTGATTGACGCGCCAGTGTTGAAAAGGCTATATAGAGTATGTTTCCTAATATGTATCATGGATTTTGCATCTTTCACTTGAAGAGGGATTTGGTGATAAAATATAAGTTACCAACAGATAAGTCTAAAAAAGAGGGACACTTATCTGCCTATTTTCTTACTGCTATTACATATCGTCTCTTTGATTTTCAACACCAAATTAATAAAATACAAAAAATGAGACTCGATGTAACTAAGTATTCGAAAGAGGATATTGGTACATGAATATGGGTTCGATCAACTAATACTTTCAGAAGGTACAACATCATGACCACTAATATTGCAGAGAGCATTAATGCACTTGTAAAAGTAGTAAGAAAGCTTCTTGTGACCAATTTAGTGTAGTGGATATGAGAGTTAATGTAATTGTGATTTTATTATAGGTGGGGAGGCGGCACAATATATGATGACCACTAATATTGCAGAGAGCATTAATGCAGTTGTAAAAGTAGTAAGAAAGCTGTCATTCGACTTTTAGAAGGTACGACATCATGACTACTAATATTATAGAGAGCATTAATACAGTTGTAAAACTAGTAAGAAATCTTCCTGTGACCAATTTGGTGTAGTGGATACAAGAGCTAATGCAGCTGTGATTTTATTATAGATGGGGATGAGGCACAATATATGATGATCGTGTTGATGACTTTGGCAAATCGTAAGGTAATTAAATACAATGATGAAGTAAGTCGAATGATAGTTTATCCAATAAATGTTTCACAGTTTTTAGTCAATGACGATGGTAGAGATGAGATATAATGGACATTCTTGTAAGGACATGTAGCTTTTGAAAGTTTGACTTTCAGTAACAAGCTTGTTCCCATGCACTTGCTGTATGCAGATATCTAAAATTATCACACGAGAGTCTTTGTTCGACTTATTGTACAACCGAGACTTTTTTCTTTGCTTATAGCAAGTTAGTACTTTCGGTTGGCCATATGTCAGATTAGATAGTTCCAGAGAATTTGAAAAATATTGACGTCTAGTTTCTGATAGCACGTCGTTAAGTAGACAAGCGTAGAATGAATCAGATTTCATCTCAAATGGAGGAACCATCGAAGAACAGTTGTAGTCGTTTTAGACAACATGAATATAACTGACAGACGTGCTGAAACCCTGTTGCTTTACATAGCAAGTGATGTATGTTTGTTTATAAACTAAAATTTATATTTAATTTATATTATAGACCATTTTTAATTATATTACTTTAAGTTATAGTTTTGAGTTTTGTAGCTTTTTGTAATGCATTTAAATTTCATCAGTTTTTTGTAATGCACTTAAATTATTAATTATAGATGTATTTTTTATTTAATATTGATTTTGATGGTTTTGAGTTGTGGATAAGTTTTGAAAATATCTATAGAGGTGTCAAAATTGTAAGTTATAGATTTGGAATGTCTTAAATACAACGGAGATTCTGTCAAATTTTTTATACAAATTTATACGTGTCCTTTGTGTTTTTAACGAAATTTTGGTAGATTTTTTTTTATTTTATGGACATTCTCAAACCTGTATATTGGGAAAAAAAAATACTTCAATACAATTATATATCATCTCTGCACACATCTACCAAACACAATGACATCTAAACAATTATATAACATAAATGCACATTTATAGAATATATATTACACATCTATATATTGTTGTTTGTAGTGGTCCACAAATCTACTACCATCTTATGTTTACAAAAAACATCAATCTTGGGGAAGAAATCAAATGGTTGACCTAACATAAGATAAAAAATAAACATATAGGTAAATGCGCTGCAAACCCCATTCACGACCTTCTATTGAGGTACTTTATTTTTTAAACGAATAATTAGAAAAAGTAATATATTTATATTAACTTCTCCCCTTAATCCATAGAATCTACATATACAAAGATAATAAGGCATGAATTTACTTAAAGGTTCTATAAATTTTGAAATGGCTTCATTGGAGTTTTCATTCATGTTTGAATTATACAACATAATCCTCCCCTCAATAAAGTCGACCTTTATTACAAATTAATGTTCTTGATTGACATTCAATGAAATATATACTTGCACAAAATAATTATCGTATTATTTTGAACTTATTGTATTAATAACGATAAAAAGTTGTTACTGTACTTCCACTACCTTATTGACCCAAGTCCCCATTTTAGCACCAAGTAAATCCTCATTCGTTATTTATGCATATGCTAACAACGTTGTGACCCATTGAACCTCAAATTTTAAGCTGTTGGATGGTTGCCACATTTGTCTAATGTACTCCTAAAGAAAAAGATATATGACATTAAACTCATCAAAGTTAACCAACAATATTATAATGTAATGTGCACAATAGATGGATAAAAAATACTTACGTAAAAATATGCATATGTAACTGTCCAATCCTGTAAGTACAATTCGCAAAATGTATTTTGTCATATATGCAGAACCTTGAGATATTCATTTATATGCTACAAAACCGCAATAACATGTATATATGTTTTGATACTATTAAAAATCTTACATTAAAAAAATATAAAATAAAAAGTCCTTATCGAATTATCAAGCTAGTGAAATAAGAGTTCGTTAAACCACTTCCTATCAGCATCGAGTCCATATAAAGAATATAATGCTTTAGGTCATTATTATTTATCCCATTATGATATTCCTTAAGTTTTGTTTCATTTATATGAAGCAGTCGCTCATGTATGTCAACTGTAACTTCTGTTTTCAATTCCACAATTTTTCTTGTCACTTTTTTTCGGAATTGATTGGTATAAAGATTGCTTTTAGTTTGTACAGCCTTGTAAAGGCTCCCATACTTGCTTATCCCTTTTATAACAGTAGCAGGTATAATTTGTACACTTGCGAGACTCTCAGTTATATGCTGCATGTCCGGTATGGGCTGATACTGAGACTCAATCACAAGAGTGTGAGTTTGAAAGTACCGGCCATGAATTCTCTCCCCTAAAACAATATAACACCCATCAATATATTGACTTGTTAACTTTGTACCAAATCAAATTCATGTACAAAATATACCATAAACTGATCTGCATCCTCAGAGATCTTTAAGGACTTGAAGTGTTGTATCATGAGATTCATTTGATGCAAGATCTCTTATTTGTCCTTGTCCATCCTACTCATTAGTTATGCTTTAAGCTCTGAGCTAACTGTATCAATCTTTGTAGTGAGCTCTATTTTCATAAATTTTAAATCGTCCCATAGATCATCAATCTTCTTCTCCATAATATGATACTACGGTGATGTGCCTAACTCAAACTATACATAAGTAATTATAATCAATCTTCACAATGTAATACTAATCAACAACATATAGTGAATATAAGAAAAAAGATTATTAAATTATTATATCGCTGGCCCAGATACTGGTGAGGCTTCAAATTGGTACCCACTAAACATCCATATCAACCATAGGATCAGTGAATTGGATGGTCAAAATTACAACATGCTCCAGCTTTAGAATCCCTCCCTATTCTTCGGATGAAATGGGTAAGTTTGCCGCCATGCGACAGTCCGCATTCTTCTCATGTTTATGGGGCACTAACTTACTATGTACCTTCAAAACCTATAAAAATTTTAAATTTATTAATCATTAACAGGAAAAGGAATTTTCAACAAAATTAATATATATTTTTCTTTCTATGTAAAAATATACAAAATCTTCAGCTTTATTGAATACAATGTTTTTGACGTTTTTAGGAGGCTCCTATTAGTCTAATTTAGAAGGCGAGAAAAATAGTCACCCTCTTTGTATGCAAACACTGAGGCACATTTCGAGATTGTCTCGAAGATCCACACATGAAATAATAAAAAAATAACAATCTAAAATAGTAACGACACTATTTTCTTATTTTCTTTAATGTAATATAAAAATAACAATTTTTTTTTTCTATATTTTAATATAATAATATTTTGTTAATGAATCGAAAAGAATTACTCACCAGGAATGTTTGATCAAATGTGTAGAGGTGTTATATGCTTCCTTCTCATAACTGCGATTTTTCTTACCTTTACTAATTTTTTAACTAGCGTTGTGTTTAAGCTATTGTAGAGCACACTCTATGCAATCGTTCTCCACGGATAGACATTAAACTCATTTAAATCATCCACAAGGTGAAGTACAAAATATTAGATGACTCTACACTGATCACGTGGCATCAATAATTTATGAAATAATTAAAATAGACGCATTTTCACAATATCTATAACATCGTCAAACTTAACGTTTTTGAATCACCAATCTAAATCTTTATAGTTCAACTTATTTCTACCTCTAAGGTATTTATACCACAGTTTATTATCTAATTTTGATTTCAACTCACTTATTGAGGTATCTCTTATCCTTAAACTAGTAATTAAATAAAACTTTAGAAGGAAGAATCTAATTCACCTCTTATTTATATAGAATCATAACTCTTTATGTAAATATTTAGTATGTAATTGTATTAATAAAATCCATATATCAATATACTTAAGAAAGTAATATAATGTATATAAAAGAAAGGCCAAAACATACTGTTCTAAATAATTCAATTTGTCTTTTCGTTAATTTATTTTTTATTTTATCAAAAGTCCACATCCAAAAAATGCAAGTAATGGCCGCCATTCGATAGAATTTGTTTTTTGCAATTATGTAATCTTTTGAAACATTTTTATTCCTTAAAAAAAAATATTAGTATATAACTAATTGCATAAGTTTTAAAATATACAAATTTTAATTATTTTTTAATTAATTACAAAAATAAATTCAAATAATTACTAAAATTTAAAAATAACAAAATATAAAATCAAATCAAATTTAATACACAAAATCAAAACTAATAAAACAATAAATATTAATGACAAAAAATTAAATATTGACTAAAATCAAATAATTTAAGAACAATTTTAATATTTTTAATTAAAAATTAAATAAATTAACTATAAATTTAAAATGTTTTTTTTTTCATTTTTGGTCATTTATACCAATTTTCAACTTCTTTTTCATTTTTTAACATTAAATTTAAATATTTTAACAACTACAAAATAAAAATAACTTAAAAATATAATAAAATTAAATTTATAATAAAAATTTACTAATTTTTTATATTTTTAATTTTTAATAATTATAAAATAAAAATAACTCAAAAATATAATAAAATTAAATTTATAATAAAAATTTACTAATTTTTTCTTATTTTTAATTTTTAAGAGTTAGAGGAGGAGGAGAAGCGAGTGTTTTGTGTGATTTTGAAAAAAAAGGGCAAAATAGACTAATCTTTGCTTCTTTATATACTTCAAATATGTCAAAATAAATTATATATATTTGGTCAAAAAGTAAAAATCCATATAAACCCGATTATACTTTTACACATAAACAAAAACCCTCAAATAAAAAAAAGAAAAAAAGAAAAACAATTTTCCTTTCTCTCTTTCTTTGCACTCTTCCCCTTTCCCCTGTGACAAAAACCTGAAAAACCCCCTAAGCACAAACGTTTCCAGATGAAAACACACCCGCTTACATAAAAACCCTAAATTCAAATATAACACACTTCTCCAATTCATGCTCCGGTAGCCAAACCCTGAAGAACGAAGATCCGGTCCTGAACGATTAATGGGTCGGCCCGAACCTTGCGTCTTGTTCGCCCAGACCTTCGTTCATCCTCAACTCGACGAATACGTGGATGAGGTACACTCTCTTCGTCACGCTCACTATCACTCTATCTTTTCCCATTGCCAGTTCACTTTTTTTTCCCACTAATTTTAAATTCCTTATCTTTTCAATAATTCTTTTGCTTTTGTTGTGAAATTAGTGATTATGAATTTTTGTGTTAGCAAATTTAAAGTAGAACATATGTTTATTGAGTAATTAATATATTGACAAAATTTTATATTTTTATTACATTGTAAATGAAAATTATTGTGCAATTTGCTAATATTCCAGTTTTTTTTATTAGGTATTGTTTGCTGAGCCAGTTGTTATAACTGCATGCGAGTTTCTTGAACAAAATGCGAGCTCGGCTTCTCAAGCAGTATCTCTTGTTGGGTATGTTGATGTAGTCTCTCTTGTTGTCTCTTCCTTTTTAACTTCAGTAAAATATTTAATCAATTGTAATTGAAAATTGACTCAGTTAGTATGAGATATATTGGTCAGCAAAACAATGATGCTACTTTGGTGTTGTTAGTATGACAGATCATTTAAGATTTTAATTACTTGTTTCTAATTGAAAATTATGTATATTAAGGTTTGATAACAGAAATTTGCTTAAAGATATTGTCATTGGTTGATAGTTTCAGATAAGAGAAAGTTTTAAATGGTGTTTATTATGATATCAGGCTCTTTGAAAAATAAGGGGAATGCTGGATTGGGATCTGATTTTATTGATTTGGTGTTGAAGTTTTTTTTTTTTAATTATTGGGAAAAATGCATTTGCTTTTGATATCAGCATAAGCTGATAACCCATTGTTATTTTATGGGTATGAAGGTTCTAAAATCTTAATGTTTTGTACAGGGCCACTTCGCCTCCTTCATTTGCTTTGGAGGTTTTTGTCCAGTGCGAGGGAGAGACAAGATTTAGGCGCCTCTGTCAACCTTTTTTATATTCACATTCTTCATCAAATGTGTTAGAAGTGGAGGTATTTATTACATTATCTATATAGTAATATATATTTTTTATTATTTGTATCGTATTTTCTTCATATATGCCCATTTTTTTCGAATACATTAATAGTGAGCTAATTATATGCTAGTAATGTGTCTGCTAGTTTAATGCATGCATGTTGTTTAATTTGTTGAGTAATCAATATCTGCAGAGAATGCCTAATGCACCTATGTACTTGTGGAAAAAGTATGAAAAAGTGATTACATTTTGAAATTCTGAGATTTGAATCATTTGAAACACAATAATTCTGCTAGGAGTTTTGCAGGAGTTATGGTTTAAATTTTGTGCAGAAATTATGATAGTTCTTGTGGAATAGGAGAGTGCCTCATTATTATGGTCGACTTTGAAAGCAAAATGGGTGGAGGTATCTGAAAGTTTCTCAAAGTGGCATAGAATATAGACAAATCCACTTTGTTAGGGAGGAGTTAGAGACCAACCTTGTGGAAAAATCAATTTACTTCATTTTCAATAATTTGATTGATGCAGCTTTCCCTAATTACATTGAATTAAAACCCATGTTCTGTTTCATTTTCAAAGAGTGTTAAATGTTCTAGAAATCTGAAAGCTACAAAATGCTTTTCATTCTGAATTGAAAAACAAAAACCTCATTCTCCAAAAACTTGTGCTGACTAGAAGTCAGCTCAGAAATTTTTTTCTGCCTTCTTCAAAAGCGGGGTTTGTAAAACACACTCATATGTCCTTTCACATCTCCAAATTACTAATACTTGACACATTTCACCTCTTTTTTTTTTTTTGCCTAGATAACTGTTTCTGAAATGTGCTACCAAACATGTTTGAGATTTTGAAATGTATCATTGTTTCATTTTATCAAAACATCAATTATCATTGGTTCATCTTGTTAGTGAGATTCATACTTCTCTGGATTCTATTAGATACTTACCTTCTTGAGTTAGCAATTTCTCACTCTTATTCATATCTGTTGATCGAGAGAGTTTTGGGTGTTCCCTAGATCCTTGCTCCCTTTCCATTGAATGCATGCCATGTGTGTCTTGACTTTTCATGATTTGTTGGTTAATACACATTGCATGCATTCAATGGAAGGAGCAGCAGGCTCCGAAGTATTTTAGGCTTTCTCCTGTCTGTCCCTGCTATTGAAAAAAAAAAAAGAAAAAAAATAAAAAAAAAAGGACGAGTGAAAAAATAAAAATCTTATGGGATTTTCCCTCTTTTCCATCTACTTTCACTGTGTTCTTTGGTTGAGGAAGCTTATTGTGATCCGGAATCATGATGAAATGCATTGACTTTTTTGTAGGCTGTTGTAACTAATCATCTGGTTGTAAGGGGCAGTTACCGCAGTCTAAGCCTGGTTATATATGGAAATACTGCTGAGGATTTGGGACAGTTCAATATCGATTTTGATGATAGCTCTTTAACTGATCTTGTTACTTCTGCTGAGGGAAAGCTTGAAGACTTGCCTCTGGCGTTGCATTCAATTAATCGTACAATTGAGGAATCCATATCCTCTCTGAATATACTTTATATACCAGTTGCTGCATCTGATATATCCACTGAGGTTAAGCAGTTGTTACATCTGATGTTGAAGGTTTTTGAGTCGTCAAGTTCTGAGTCTGCAGTAAATAAAATTGTGAGCACATTAGTATTGGCAGCTTCATCTTACATTGCTTGTGACTTAGGTGACACAACCAATCAGAAGCATCTTGCTGCAAAAGATCATGAAAACAATCTAAACCGTGTTATTACTAAGGCCAAAAAAGAACTTCTTGAGCTTTATGGTGTTCTTAAGCATGATTTGGGGAATGAAACAACTGAGTTACCAAAAGATTATGCTTTTTTTGAGACTGAGGCTGATATGGCTTCTTCAAAACAGTTGGTGGATATGTTAAGCCAGTACTTAAATTTTGATGGGAATAGCTTGAGTGTTGGACATCACAAGCTTTCACCGGTAATTTGATCTAAATGCAATTTAAACTCTCATTGTGTTTCTTTTAGTGCTGATAAATTTACATTTGTTCAGTACCATACTAAGAAACTTATGCCCTATGTTTCACTCTGCCACTCTCCTTGCTTGCTCACTTGCTTATAGATCTTGCTCATTTATGATGTCATTTTTTATGTTCAGAGTAAGAGTATCATTTTGGGGTGGAGTGTGGCTCTTTTCCTGTGCTCTGGTGGAGAAAGTTGCTTTCATTTTGTCAACAGTGGGCGGATGGCTAAACTTGCTAATGTTTTTAGTCGCGGCATGAAAAATTCTACCTCCGTTATGTTGCTTCTACTTGGAGTTATTGAGCAAGCTACTCGCCATTCAATTGGATGTGAAGGTTTTTTGGGGTGGTGGCCTCGTGAAGATGAGAAGATCCCATCTAGCATTAGTGAGGGCTACAGGCGATTGTTGAAATTATTACTGCAGAAACCTCGCCATGATGTAGCTTCTCTTGCAACTGTTGTCCTTCATCGCCTGCGATTATATGAAGTAGCTTCGCGATATGAGGTATGCTTTCGTTACTGTTATCTTCCCTCTCTCTTTTAAAATTTTTTTAGAGTTTGGTGAGGGTTTTGATTGAGAAGGGTGGATGTCTTTTTTTCTGCAACCAAAACAGCTTCACAGATATTGTTTGGTAATTTTACTACTTGTCATATCCAGAGTGCCGTCCTTTCTGTATTGGGAGGTCTGTCTGCTGGTGGTAAGGTTACGGCCAAGACTTCAAACATGCTTATAAGTGCCAAATCACAACTCAAAAAGCTACTGGTTAGTTGCTCATTTAATTTGCATTTATATACTTTTTATGAAAATATAAATAGAAAATATGGTTGTTAGTTTCGCGTTCAGACAAATAATGTAATTCTGCATTTCCACTGCATAGTTCATGTTGTTGACAAGTATTATTGCAGAAATTGATAAATTTGCGTGGTCCAATTGAAGATCCTTCTCCAGTGTCCCGTGCAAGAAAATCATTGAGTCTTGTTCAAACAGAAGGATTGTTGTCATATAAAGTAACCAGTAACTTGATTCCTTCATCAACTTGTTGCTTTTCAAATTTGGATATTGATTCGCATTTGCTGACCCTTCTCAAGGTATGTCAAGCAATTAGCTCTTTTTCTTCTCAAAGGCATGATGTCATTCACATACAAAGACATGTTTATATAATTCTTTTTCATTTTATATGATTTTTGTTGGTACATGAATTAGTCCACTTTTTTTGGGTCTTTTTGGGTGATTAATGAAGCATATTGCTGGTTTTGTTAATCTTGAAGGCTTGATGGTTCATGCACACTGCAAAGGCTTGTTCGTATGTGATAGAATTCCTATTTTTTTTTTTCTTTTTAAATTGGAGGAAGATATGTCTGTTGACTTTTCCAAAGTGTTTTATCCAACTTGATTAGGCTGCAACTTACCATCAATCTTGATCTTTCTAATGGTAAATTTAGCCATTGTGTTAAAACACGTAACTATTGGGGCCACCTCTATTTACTTTTAGTTTGATAGTTAGTTTTGGATTTAATATAAAGTATTCCTTGTTTTCTGTTAAAATGGTGCAGTAACTAAGGTTTTTTTTTTTTCTCTAGTTAAGGAAGCATCAGTATGTCTTCTATGGTGATTTATTTTGTCCTTATTTACTGTTAAACATATTTCTATTTACCTCATTGCGTCTGCGCCTGTGTGTTCGAGTGGTGGAATGGAGTCTGTTGGAAGCTGACTTTCTTGCAGCATTATTAATTTGAAAATGTCTTATTGTTGGCAGGAGAGAGGCTTTCTTCCTCTGTCAGCTGCACTGTTGTCGTCATCTGTATTGTGTTCAGAAGTGGCAGATGCAATGGATGTACAATTGGATATTGCTTCATCCATTGGGGCCATAATCCTTTCGCTTCTCTTTTGTCGCTCAGGTCTTTCAGTGGCAGCTTTCCCATATTTTGAAATCAAATTTGAAGATTCTTGTGATTTATATATTGCATGTTTTCATTTTCAGGCTTGATATTTCTAGTACAGCATTCTGAAATTTCTGCTACACTAATTCATGCTCTAAGGGGGGCTAATGATCCGAATAAGGAAGAATGTATTCCTCTTCAGTATGCATATCTTTTGATGACTAAGGGTTTCGCTTGTGGCCCTCAGGAAGTTTCTACAATTGTTGAGATGCATTTGAGGGTGGTTAGTTCCATTTCTTTGTTGGATTATCCATTTTCAGTCATTCTTTTCTTTTCCTTAATCTTTGTTGGTTTCTAATTTCCATTATAGATTTGTAAATAATTATTTAAGTATAATGTTTTTCTCATGTTATGGCTCAGGTTAATGCAGTAGACCGTTTGCTTACATCAACTCCTCACTCTGAAGAATTCTTATGGGTGTTATGGGAACTCTGTGGTCTCTCAAGGTTGAACTTGTTTACTCATTTTGTCAAACTTTGGAGTTTATGACATTACTGGTTTTGACCTGCCATGCTTGTTTGATGATTTGCAGGTCTGATTGTGGACGCCAGGCTTTGCTTACTCTAGGGTTTTTTCCAGAGGTATTGATGAATAGGCTGTCTGAACCCATATTTACTTTTTCATTATGAAGTGAGTTTCAATTTTGTACTTGTCACTGGTAGTAGGGTGAAAAGAGATTAACCAGTTTGCTTATATATCTCTCCATCATAGTTACAGGCTGTAATTTACTTTTCTTTGCCGGGCCATAATTTACTTTTCTTATATGTCACATGTAATCTTCTACTCTAATACTGTGATTTAGTTTTTGGAAATTGTTGTAGTTTTCTTGTCGTGAGCACTAACTTCAAAATACTTTCTCATTATTTATAATCTAAACCGATCCTGAAGGAAGTTATTTCTAAATAACTATGTTTTTACTGAAGTTCTCGGCAATTTTTTGTTGTTTCAGACATGGTTGAATTTGTAGTATATAGCATCATTTTGCTGTAAGCCTACATACTTTTAACACATCAAATTTTTGTAGGCTGTTCAAATATTGATTGATGCTTTGCATTCTGCCAAGGAGTTGGATCCATCAACTAAGAATAGTGGTACTCTACTTGCTCTGTGATTTAAGTTTGGACCGGTAGCTAGTTCTCTTATTTGTATTTCTAATGAGCATAGATTTGGATGAATTTCTGGTTGTTCAGGAGCATCACCTCTTAATCTTGCAATTTTGCACTCAGCTGCTGAGATTTTTGAGGTCATTGTTACTGATTCAACTGCTTCCTCACTTGGTACTTGGATTGAACATGCAATGGAACTTCATAAGGCTTTGCATTCTTCTTCTCCTGGGTCCAATAGGAAGGATGCTCCCACACGTCTATTGGAATGGATAGATGCTGGTGTAGTTTATCACAAAAATGGGGTCATTGGTCTTCTACGTTATGCTGCTGTATTAGCTTCGGGAGGAGATGCTCTCTTATCCTCTACCAGCAATCTAGTGTCAGATCTGATGGATGTTGATAACGGCACTGGGGAATCTTCCAGTGGCTCTGATTTTAATGTTATGGAGAATCTTGTAAAAATTATTTCTGAAAAGTCTTTTGATGGTGTTACCCTTCGTGACTCTTCCATAGCGCAACTGACTACAGCTCTTCGAATTTTGGCATTTATTTCAGAGAACTCGGTATTTACTTGCTGTTGGTCTGCCGTATAGTTGTAGTATAGTCTTGCTTTGCTTACCATAGGTTTACTCTTTCCCTTCTTATTCTTTTTATTCTTCTTGGGTGTAGACTGTTGCTGCTGCTTTATACGAAGAAGGTGCTGTTACAGTTATATATGCGATTTTGGTTAACTGCAGGTTCATGCTTGAGAGATCCTCAAACAATTATGGTGAGTTGTTTGGTATGCACTTCATTTCAGTTGGTTTGTGATCTAATGGATATTCATGGCTTGTTAATACTGTAAATGGTTTCTACTCAATGCTCATTTGCTACGTCTGATGATCATCTTCTATAGTAAATCATTTGATTATGATTATGTTGTCTTTGACAGATTACCTTGTCGATGATGGCACAGAATGCAATTCTTCATCTGATTTATTATTGGAACGCAATCGTGAACAGAGCTTGGTTGATCTTTTAGTTCCTTCGTTGGTGTTGGTAATAACCCTTCTACAGAAATTACAGGTTTGTTGCATTTTGAACTTCTTTAATATATTTTGAAGGGCCACATGACCTGGCTGCTGGATTTGTATATGTAATGTGGTTGCTACGAACTTGTGACACGCATATTGTTAAAAGTGGTACGTCTTACGCATGGGATATCTTCACAAGAAGTTGGACATATTCTAGTGGAGCAGCTGGCAAAGAAGATGAGGACAATTTTCTAAAATCCATTTGTGCTTTTATAAAAAGAAATCTTATAAGCTAGAGACTTTTGTGAGAGTCTTAGTGTTTTCTTTGATAAAATTGGATAAATTCCGTTAATTGCTGTTGTTACGTGGCATGACATTCATTTTTTAAATTTATATAAGAGTGAATTTGTTGCATTGCTATGTCTGTAGGAAGCTAACGACCAGCATAAAAATACAAAACTAATGAATGCCCTTCTACGATTGCATCGAGAAGTGAGGTATTTGACATGCTCCTGTTCTCCGTTAGATAACTTAGATCTTCTATTCTGTATGTAATTGATGGAATTATTGTAACTGCAGTCCAAAGCTAGCTGCATGTGCAGCAGACCTATCTTCTCCGTATCCTAATTCTGCACTTGGTTTTGGAGCAGTCTGCCATCTTGTTGTGTCAGCACTTGCTTTCTGGCCAATTTATGGCTGGACTCCTGGTCTTTTCCACTCCCTTCTTGCCAGTGTTCAAACTACTTCATTGCTGGCTTTGGGTCCAAAGGAGACCTGTAGCTTGCTCTTTCTTTTGGTATGCAAGTTCCCAATACTTAATTTTTGCATAGTCTTGCTTATAACATGGAATGATGAAATGCTTCATTTTGAAGTGCCTGTGTATGCATCATATTCATTTCCTAGATCAATGTGACAGCTTGATGTGAATTTCTTCCTTGAAGCTTTTCACTTGAAACCTTATTTGTATATTCCTGAAATATTCTGATGATTTAAACCTTCTGGAACTGTCATATTTTGACTAGCTTTATGTTTCAACTCTTTTGCATGGAAAGAATGATTTATTTCCTGAAGAAGGTATCCGGCTATGGAGAAAAGGAATGCCCTTGTTGAGTGCCCTTAGAACGTTGGCTGTTGGGTCATTGTTAGGGCCTCAGAAGGAAAGACAGGTCGATTGGTATCTAGAGGCTGGATGCCTTGAGAAGCTGCTTAGCCAATTGAGGCCACATCTGGACAAAATTGCACAGATTATCCGACATTATGCCATTTCTGTATGTGTTCTCTCCCACAATTGTACTTTAGATTCGATATCGTTTTCTTCTGTGATATTCTTGGAGGGAGAGTGGCGTTGTTACTACGTTGTTATTTTTTGAAAAAATAGATTTGGTATGACATTTTGTGCTTGTCCGGTCATTTGACTCTTTAACAGGCATTGATAGTCATACAAGACATGCTTCGAGTTCTTATAATACGAGTTGCTTGCCAAAAAACTGAAAATGCTGCTCTACTTCTACGGCCCACATTAGTATGGATCCGAGATCATGTTTCTGACTCATCATCTCCATCAGACATGGATGTGTACAAGGTAATAGTGAAAATCCAATGTTAAAGTTTAACCATTTTCAAGTATGGTGCACTGTACTTGGTATATAATCCTCTCAATCTTTTCAGGTTCACAGGCTTCTCAATTTTCTTGCTAGCTTGCTGGAGCATCCTTGTGCCAAGGTTTCTTACTGTCAAACCCCGCACTTCCACCCCCTGCTTGTGGGGCTCTCTTCTGTCTTCCTGTTTTTCATTTGCAACTTATCTTTGTGCAATGTGACTATTTTTGCTGTCAGGCGGTATTGTTGAAGGAAGGTGTTCTCAAAATGCTAGCACAAGTGCTGAAGAAGTGTTTTGATGGCACCGATTCAGAAGGGAAACAGTTTTCAGACCACATAAATTCTTCTAAAATTGGTTTTACTTCAATTAGCTGGTGCCTTCCCGTATTCAAATCTTTCTTACTACTATGTAGTTCTCAAACACCATTGCACTACCCAGGGAGACATGACCTGTGAGTATATGAAATAAATTATGTTCTTTTTCCTTTTTCTGTTTTTCTTTATGGAGAATTCAATTGATTCATTAAAAAACTTTTGTTGGTTACTAGGTCCAAGTTTGATAATTTGAGTACTGAAGATTGTTCATTGATTTTACCACATGTTCTAAAGTCTTGTCAGGTATTATTTCCTTTCAAATTTGAATTTTTTTTATATTTGTACATCTTTCATGCTCATCACTTTGGGACAATTTTCAGAAGTTAAATGTTGCTTCTCATGACCACTCTACTCTGAGCAATGATGAAATTAAGGATTCAGTCAAAGATCAGAACAATTTATCAGATTTTTGTGTTTGATTAGATTTCGGGTGATAGAAATCTTCCAAAAGCTGTCTTAATTAATTCATCCATATAAAGATGAGAAAGTGTTTTACATAGTGCAACAAAACTAAAGAAATCTCTTCTTACAGAACTATATCAATGATAATGGAGAATACTCTTGATTTACAGGTCCTGCCAGTTGGAAAAGAATTAGTCTTTTGTCTTATGGTTTTCAGAGAATTAGCTTCTTCCACTGAAGGTCGAAGTGCTTTGCTGTCAATTATAAGTAATACTCGCTCTACTCTTGAAGAATTTGATTCAGGGGGAGAACATGAAAGGAATGGGAACCTTAGCCCTCTTAATGAGTTGGATTGGAGAAAGAATCCTCCTTTGTTATGTTGCTGGAAAAAGTTGTTGAAATCAGTTGAGTCAAAAGATAGCTTGTCAACTTATGCAGTTGAGGCTGTTACTGCACTGTCGTCAGGTTCTTTTTGCATTTGCATGGATGGGAAAAGGTCAGTCCACCCTGGTAATTGGCCATATTATATGCACATGTGCACTGATTTTAGTGTTTGCTATTGTTTAACACTATTTGTTATCTTCTTCTAAATGCTATCCTCATCTTGTATGAATACACTTTTATCTTTTGCAATTTCTTTACTAGGTGTAGTTTCACTGATTCAATATTTGAAATTCCCTTAAATATAGTCAAGATGGTTTGTGGAAGGCTTAACAGTAGGGACAAAACTTTTAGTGTTGTAATGGTTAGCTTGTCAAATGTTCAAACTGTCAGAATACCAAGGGATGGGCTAAATGGTATGAATCTTGGTCTCCAACCAATAGGTTAGAGGTTCAAATACCTTGAGGCACTTGCTAGGATACTATATCCTACAAGTTTCTTGACTACCATGTTTGTATAGTTTGGCAGTAGTCCCTAGTTTTGAACTGGATGCATGCATCAAGGAGTTTCTAGGTTATGCAAAAAAGAAAAGAATGTGTGCAAACTGGCTGAGGTCAAGTAGGGTTTAGAACATGTCTAGAAAAGCAGTTATGACATGTTCTCATGCGTACTCAAAACGAAAAGGATACACATGTTGCATGTAAATGAATTAAATATGAAACACTGGTTTCTACAAATATGTTTTATGGAAATGTATCAAGGTGAAGACCTGTTAGGTTATCACTCAACTAAAAAGCTTAAGCCAATAGGTCAAAAGGGCTGATAATTGTATCCAAGCTCAAGTACCATTTGGTTTTTATTGATTTATTCTTATTCATTTTCATGAATCACCCATCTTTTGAACTTCTATGTCCTGGCTATACTTTTGTGCAAATTTACCTTTAATACTTAGTTACTGCTTTTACATGCACAAGACAGAAAGTGATTTTGAATTAAAGTCCTCTTGAGTAATGCCACATCAGTTGGATAATGTCAAATATGTTTCCTTTCTTGCCTAATGTTCTTTCTACTGGCTTCTGGTGATTGTGCCAACATTGTTTTCTTTTTAAACTTTATGATTGTAGTGTATTGAATTCTTTCAATATTCTGACTGGCTGCTGATGATTTTTGAATATTTTTCCTTGTCTTGTTTTGTGCTTCTTAATTTTATCGCTTACGATGTTGGTCCATGCCACAGTTTTTGACTGTGCTACACTTATTGACCCCCTAAATAGGCTTTATGTCATTTCATTAGCTTAACTTTTGGTTTGGATGTTGATTAGTTTGAACCTGAATGCAATTGATGCTTTGAAAAATCTTTTCGGGCTTCCTGATGACAAGAGTGGGACTGAAGGCTTTTCAGAAGAAAATATAAATTACATACAGAAAATGGCTTCTGTTTTGTTGGAGATTAATGATGATAATGAGTATTCAGCTATCCCTGATATGCAGATGGCTTTGTCACAGGTATGTATTTTAACTTACTGGGGACCATCATCCAGAAACTCAAATGGTCTTTTAAGTTTTATTTAGTTATTGGCGAAACAGGTTTTAGATCTTGTGAAGGCATTGTTATTACTGTTGCAAAAGCCTACTGGTTCAGTTGAGGTGGCTGACGTCATCTTCACTGAAGGAATTCTTCCATCAACGGAGGGTATTCTAGTTCTTTCAAATATATATCAGATGGCAGATGACAATGTTGAAAAGGATGATGATCATCTTTACCTAGTAGGACTTGAAGACAAGTTTTCCTGGGAATGTCCGGAATCGTCTGAGAGATTGTCTCAAACTCTTCCTGCAAAGAGGAAAATGCCACCAGTGGAAGGCTTGAGCAGGCGTGCTAGAGGAGAAGGTTCAGTGGCTGAGATGACTCAAAATACATATTCACGTGGACAGGGTCCATCTACAGCTCCATCTGGCCCTACAAGGAGGGATACCTTTCGGCAGCGCAAACCAAACACCAGCAGGGCCCCTTCATTGCATGTGGATGACTACATTGCAAAAGAAAGGAGTGCCGAAGGTGTTACTAATTCTAATGTAATAGTAGCCCAGCGGGTGGGATCTACTGGTGGAAGAGCCCCATCAGTGCATGTTGATGAATTTATGGCTAGAGAGAGGGAGCGCCAGAAACGTACAGTAACGGTGGTTGGGGAGGCAGCAGCACAAGTGAAGAATGAAGCTCCTACAAGTGACACCCAAAAAGAAAAAGTTGAAAAGTCAAAACAGTTGAAAACGGATCTTGATGATGATCTTCAGGGAATTGATATTGTCTTTGACGATGAGGAGTCTGAACCTGATGATAAATTGCCCTTCCCTCAGCTGGATGATAATCTGCAGCAGCCTGCCCCTGTCATAGTTGAGCAAAGCTCTCCACACTCTGTTGTTGAAGAGACAGAGAGTGATGTTAATGAAAGTGGTCAATTTTCTCACATGGGTACACCATTGGCATCTAATGCTGATGAAAACAATCCAAGTGAATTTTCTTCCAGGATGTCAGTCTCACGCCCTGAAGTGCCTTTGACTCGGGAACCTAGTGTTTCTTCAGATAAGAAATATTTTGAGCAATCTGATGAAAAGAATGTAATTATGACTAAGACCTCTAGTGGGTTTGATTCTGGTGCAGCAGCAAATAGTCTTGGATTTTCTGCCTCTCTCTACAATAATGCCCCAGGATCATCAGTGCCAGTAGAATCTAGGATGACTCAAAATTTTTATCTGAAGAACAGTCCACAGCATTCTGCTAATGTTCCTCTCGCTACTGGAGCTCGAGGAGTTTATGACCAGAAAGTTATGCTCAATCAACCACCTTTACCGCCAATGCCACCTCCACAATCAATCTCACCTGTAATAGCTCAGGCTTCGGATTCTATCCCAAGTCAGTCATCCCCGTTTGTTAATTCCATAACAGAAGCACAGCTTCCAGTTCCTGCAGCTTTTCAAGTAAGAGAAGATAGCCCCTTTTGTTTAGAATTCTGGCTACAGGCTTGATATCTTTTGCTGTTATGTTTGCCGTTTTTGTAATCGGTCAAATCTTTCTTCTTGCAGCTTCAAGCAGATTATCTCTCAGCATTTAGTGGCAGTTCTGCACCTTTATCATCCTCCCTTCCTGGGGGATCTGCTAGGCCTCCGCTTCCTCCAACACCACCTCCTTTTTCATCTAGCCCTTATAATTTGCCATCGTTAAAAGCTAATTCTCAGATGTCCATGTACAACCAGGCAAGTGGTGGAACACCTGAGCTTCACCAGGCCCAGAGCTCTGTTTCGCCAATTGTTGATGCACGGTTGGGCAATGTTTCTGCATCAGCTGCTGGGCTTTCTTATCCACCACCTCCCCTCAAGCCACCCATGATCTTCAACAGGCCAGCTTCCATCCCTGCAACTCTTTATGGAAACGCTCCAGCTCAGCAGCAGGGTGAGAAGCCACCAATGATTATGCAGAATCTCTCCATTCCTCAGCCCTCCATTCAGTCAATGCACTCCCTAGCTCCATTGCAACCCCCTCAGGTTCCACGTCCTCAGCAACCACCTCAGCATCTGAGGCCACCATTGCAAGTTGCACAGCAGTTGGAACAAGGGATGTCTCTGCAAAATCCTGTTCAAATACAAATCCAATCATTGCAAACACTGCAGCCCCCACAAGTTTCTCCAATTCATACCTATTATCAATCTCAGCAACAAGAGTTTTCACCTGCACAGCAACGGCTGCAAGTTGAACGTGTTCAACCCCAAGTTCTACATCAGCAAAGTGATACTTCATCCCAGCAGCTACAAGATTCAGGAATGTCATTACATGAATATTTCAAGTCCCCAGAAGCTATTCAGGTATTTTATGCTCATCCTTTGCTAACAGGTTCATTCATCACTATTTATGTATTTGTTGTTATTGGTCATATATATTTTATGGATTCTTTCTACTTATAACTGCCATTATTTTTGTTTGATGGCAGTCTTTATTGAGAGACCGCGATAAACTTTGCCAGCTTTTGGAGCAACATCCAAAATTAATGCAGATGCTGCAGGTTATTATCCTTTCAAAGATCTTTCTGTTTCCTGCTTTCCCCATTTACTAGGATTTATTGTTGATAGGCAGTGAAAGCTTAGACAATGAAAGTGATGGAAAATAAAATCCTGCACAGGAATTTGTTCATTTTTCTGTTTCTGGTTTTTTTTCTTCATCAGACGCTTTGAAAAATCTGATCATTAGTGAAAATATTAGAGCTGGAAAACTAGTACTGAGTTTTATGAAACTAAGCATTAACTGAAACTGATGTTCAAATTATACACTTTTAAATGTAGTGACAGTTGCACATTTTTAAATTTATATATTGAAGAACATGTGTATATCTTCCCAACCTCCACAACACGCTGACTGACACAAATACAAACATTTTAAAGAAAATTCAGTCTCATTTAGTTAATGTAACAAAATTATGGGCACAATATTTTGTTTGAGAGATTGTACTAAGGAGCATCTTTTTAAACTAGATAGGTTTTACGCATAATTTTCGATGAGCACAACAGCATTTCCATTGGACCCCAAACTTCAATGGCATTGCTGAAAACCTACCTCTTCCTTTATCAAGATTGGGATTCTTCTGCATTATAATTCTAGTACATATTTTTTTGGTACTCTGATACTAAAAATCTGAGTGTCTTTTCGTTTAACAGGAAAGGTTGGGTCAGCTATAGCAGGCATGACATGGAAGCTCTTGTATTCTTTTAGTAACCTTGTGCAATGAGTTGGGGCCCTTCAATGCCTCTATTATGAAAGGCAATCATGATCCAAAGCGGCAGCCTTCTGCTAATCATTCTTTGTTCCGAATTAGTTCTTTATCATTCATGTACTATATATATAAATATTTTAATCGATATTTATTGGTATCCCATATTTCTATCACCATTTTTTGATTTTCTTCTTTTGTACAAAACAATTTTGCCTCTCTTAACTCTCTAGCTGATGACATGCCTTTTGACAATCTGAAAAGGTGGTTTCTTAGGTTGTCTAAATGTTGTTTGATTAATACAAAAAGGCCATTGTTGTGTTACTCGACGATACATTGTAAAGTTACATTTGTACTTGTGGCGTAAAATGTAAATTAAATAATTGGAATTTTTTGTTAAAGATTTCATAATCCGGTTATTGACTAATACACATTCCACTTTCAGTAATGTGGTTGCTTAGGCTCTTAAACGTTGATTTTGTAATGTAGTGATTTGGCTGATTGGGTTTTGAGTTGTCTGCATCATGCAAATTTCTTTAGACTTTTAATTCTGAAATATTCTCAGCGAGTACAAGTACTTCTGGAAACAATCTAAGGTCTTCAAGTAGTTTTCAGAAATCAGTCCCATCATGTCATTTATATTAATGCTTGTGATTTTCTGCTTATATTATTGTTAGGAGAAGTTTAAGGGTGAAATAGATAAAGAGCGTGTTTGTAATTGTTGTGCTTTTATTTAA
This sequence comes from Ailanthus altissimus, assembly GCA_946807835.1. NCBI lineage: Eukaryota > Viridiplantae > Streptophyta > Magnoliopsida > Sapindales > Simaroubaceae > Ailanthus > Ailanthus altissimus. Next base: position 4,022,644 of record OX327709.1, read on the forward strand.
ATTTAAAAGCACAATGGTAAAGAGTGTCTGATGAACATTCACTTAATTTATATTTAAGGCACATCACCTCAAATTGAATATCGTATTGTACAGTAAAATCGAGTGATAATAGGTGGCATTGGCATATAAATTGGTTTCATTCAAGATCTCCTTGTCAGTGTTTATGTATATAAAGGGATTTACGCTTGCTTGCTTAGCATGAATCCAAGGTGACACTCACCAATAAAATATGTACAAAATGCTCCTGTAATCCGGTTTGATGATCTAATCCTTGAATTTGTAAAAGCACATTGATGAGGATCTGCTAGACTGCTTCATGATCCAAGAAGCTCATGATCCCATAGATCCTATTTTAAGCCCCTATGTTTACTACCGACCAATTAGACATTCCTTCTTTTGGAAACATTATTAAATACTCACTCACAATACCAGTCACTATATTCACACATTACTATAATTTTTTTTTTCCTTTTTTCAATTTCACTATTTGAGGTAATTGGGTAAAATTTTCTAACATTAGAATTGCTCAAAACACCCTCAATTATAATGTGAAAATTCCATTATCATCTAATCCACGTTATAAAGAGCAATTCTATATTTGTCAAATATTATTTTAAATTTTTTTTTATTATAAATTGATGTATTAAGTAATTATTAGTTAGTAAAATGGTATAATTTTTAAAATCACTTATTATATCATTTTTATCATTCAATAATTACTTAACACATTATTTAATATAAAAAATTAGAATAATATTTAAAAAGTGTAATATTATTTTATTATAAATATCATTCATCCTAACAAATTTATGTTACACATGAGGAAGCTCTTAAAAAAATATTATCATTCAACCTTTTATTTGATGGTAAAAATGGTAATTACTTTGAAAAATTTTCAATCTCTTACAATATATATATAATGATGCATGCATGTTTATAAATGTAGGGGTGGGTTAAAAAAAAAAAATTGAATTGATCGGTTTAGTTAAATTTTTAATTGATTAAAAAAACGAATTTACCCACCCCTATTTTCTTATTTTTATTGGTGATATAACTGTCGGTAAGATCTCCTGCATCTCATTCCATTGGGGGGAAAAATCACTATAAATCCCGATCAATGCAAACGGAAACCTTACGTACAATACAAACACATTTATTTAATCGAAAGCTAAATCACTTTTTTCAAGGTCAAGTTTCACTTGAATTGAAGACACTACCTTCCCAAAGCTTATTTCATGGACCAACACTTGTAACCCCATTTTTATCATTTTCACCTTTTTATATTCATTCTGCCTGCTCTTTCAAGAAACCTAAATGATTTTCTCGAGGCATTTGCTTCCTATTCTACCTTCATCTCCACAAATGAGACCATGCCACGTGTGACAAACACCGACACCGTATATTTGCCTACGGGACTCTTACACACCACCCGGTCGTACGTCCTTAACGGCACCGGAACACCAACTTGCTTGCCCCATTACAATGAAAAATCATCATGTCCATGTGCTCTTCAAATTTATACTTTAACTAGTAACTTAAGTGCTTTTAGTACATAAGTACGTTTAGTTCAAGCACTCTTTATAACTCTTTGCTAACATTGTCACATTTCTCTTCAATTGAAAATCTCTCTCAAATTCGAGAGAGAGAGAGAGAGAGAGAGAGAGAGAGAGAGAGTGGAGTCTATGAAGTTGAAGGCTAGCTAGCTAGCTAGCAATTGGTGATGGAGAGAGCATGGAATCTTAAGCCTAATGTTGAAATATCACCAAGTTGTCCACGTTGTGGTTCTTCAAATACAAAATTTTGTTACTACAACAACTACAGCTTGACACAACCAAGGTACTTTTGCAAAGGATGTAGAAGGTATTGGACCAAAGGCGGGTCCTTGAGAAACGTGCCCGTTGGCGGTGGCTGCCGGAAAAACAGAAGGGGGAAGTCGGTGAGGCTAACCACCGATGGCGGCTCGTCTAAGAGCTTGGTTTATGTGGGTGGTGCAACTAGTGAAAATGCTACAAATGGGAATTGTTATGGAAAAAAGGTAAATGCTTTTGTTGAGTCAAGTACTAGCTCAACACTAGCTTATCAGCAAGATGGTTCACATATTGATCTTGCTCTTGTTTATGCCAATTTCTTGAATCAGAAACCGGAAACAAAGGTTGTCGGAAGCTTTGAGATGCTGGAATTGCCTGAATTTGATCCATCAATTGAGTTTTCAAGCATGGTGAGTACAAATTTGGAAAGTAGAGTTCAATTACCAGATGAAAATAATAATAATGGTCTTGTTGGAAGCCTAAGTTTTTCCGATTTGTCGGCGGCGGAAGAAGCTCATTTAAGAGATAACGATCATATTTACTACAGTGTTTTTGATTCAGTTCATGATCACAGGAATATTAATCAAGATGGGATTCGACCATGTTCAAGTCATCATGAAACAAGTAATCAAGTGTTGCCACCTTTGCCAAGTGAGGAAATTGCTTCTCATGAAATATTGTGGCTAAATTCTCAAATGATGGCGAATCATAATGTGCAAGCAGCAACACAAGAGCCAATGCTTGGTCCCGAAGCTCAAGATCCAAATAATTTATTGTTTGGTAATTGGAGTCCGTTTGATTTCTCAAGTGATGATGCTTTCAACAAGACTTGAGACATTGCAATTTCCACTTGATTGTTTTTCTTACTATATATATAGTTTTATATATAAATGTATGTATAGAATCAGAAAATTTTACATAAATAAGTAAACAAGTAGGGTTACCTGAAATTACAATGAGGGTGCCCATGATTAAAGTTTCATTATTTTTGGGAAATAAGCAATGAAGTACTCTTTGTTTACCCACTATTACAATATGTAAATAGTATTATAGTGTGTAATATTTTTGCTGCATTTAACCGAGGAGGGGAGATTCGAACTCAGAACCTCTACTCTAAATATTTTGTTAACCCTTTACTATTAGGCTATTAACACAAGTACGCATGCTTTGTGAATATTAAATTTACCGATTTAAGCAAAGAGGCTATTTAAGTTATATTTGTAGGCGTAAGTAGGTTTTAAATAGTATTATATGAAGTATTTCATATCATTTTGAATCTAATTATAAAAATTTATTTTTATGTATATATTTATTCTCTAAGGAAAATATTTATACTTTTAAAATATTGACACGATATAAATGATATGGTATATGTCTAAAATAAATGAATAATTATAATTCATGCCTTTTTCTTATTTTAAAAACTGTGAATAGTCGCACTAAAAATCTATGATTTGTATATATATCCTATAAATTAATCGTTTAACTCATAAATTTAAACTATTAGTCAAGGATTTAACTTTCATATATTTAAAGTTAAGTGTATAAAATGGATAGATCATGCATGTCACCAACATAAAACTCTCTCAATCCTATGACCTTATTCTGCATATTGCTTCTTCTTCAAAAGCCTCCTCTTTGCCTCTACCATAATCGCTACTTTAAATCCCTAACTATTATAGTTTAGTCCCAGAAATGGACATCCTATATATATTATTTGGCATAAAATGTAACCTCTATTACAAGTTTATTTTGATTGGTGACTACCCATATTATTTAATGATCCATTCCTACTTGTTTGCTCCATTTTTGGAGTTAATAGACTTTGAATTTTGATATCTTTTGATAATTATTCAACCGATCCTGAAAAATTGAAAATTAACTTTGAAAAATAACCCTCCGCCTACGGGTTGGATAGAAGATGAATTACAACTCTAATTTGGAGTTACGAACTCGAATCTCCTTTGCTCTTATAATTAAAAGTAAAACATAGTTAAAAAATTTGGAAAGAAAACTTTAAATTGTACTATAACAATGGCACAATATATATATATATATATATATATGATCTTCAAAGACATTCGATTGGAAAATTTCAGTGTTATAAAACATAAATTCATTGAAATCAAAAGCAATGAGACCTTGGTAGTCTTAAGCTTAGCTCTAGATGGTGCTAGAAGAGGGTTACAGTTCATGCTAGCTAGTAGCTAGAAACTCCATGAATCAAACAAGTTGTTCACATCTGGTCCTCAAATTGATGCCCTAGCTTGAGAACTTCAAGAGCAAACATGCAATTCAAACTTCTCAAAAGTTTATGAATTCTTTAATATTTTTTGGTGGAGAAAATTCAACATTGATTTGTTAAACTACTATTTGCTGCTCCTGATTCATGGAGCTTATCAATGTGAATTAGCTTCGAAACTTGGCAACGATAAACTTAGTGCTACACATGATCCCAGAAAATGCCCAAGATCCAAGAAACTATATGTTTCCCACGATCAATATCTTTGTGAAGATAAATTTCTAGGATAAAGGGTCTGAATTGTTTTTATCAAATCAGACAGATCTTTGAATTATCAATGCTGACTGATGATCATCATCCTCGTGGATCTCCTATAGATGGTCAAATTGATGTTTTAATTTATTGAGGTTCGCGTTTATTCATTAATATGGTATATACTTTGATGGGTTGATGATCTTATACGCTGATTAATTAGTTAATTATTATAATCTGTGGATGGACTGCGTGAGATTTAATTAGTTTTGCTCATAAATAAATCTTAAATAGCCTTAAATGTATTGAAGTTCAACCAATGCAATAATGACAGTATGACACAATTTTGAGAAGTCATATAAGATGTTTCAGTTTGGTTAGGTTATGAGTTTGTGAGAAAAATCTAATCCAGCTCACAGTTTTCTCGTTTCTTCTTCCCTTTTCTAGAGAAATGAAACTGATCGAAAACTAACGGGAAGTGTTGAAATTTTCAAATATGTTATCTTTTGGACAATTTTAAGAGAATTTTTGATAAAATTTTAGAACCGAAAGAAAATATTTATTGAAAGAGTTTTGATGTCAAGGTTCTTGTCCTTCATAATCCATATATTTCTTTCTTGCACTCTTTGTTTTCTTCAAAATAAAATCATAAACCGATTGTCTTCTTCATCTAGTTATTAACTAGATTCATAAATCATTTTCAACGATTTTGATATATAAATTATGGTCATATTCTATATATTTTTCTACAAACCAACCCTTGGTGTAAACAGAAAGGAATATATCAACTGCAGTCTGTATGTGATGATCATGATCATGAGCAGAACAAAACAAAAAGAATATTATTATTATTTAAATTGACTGAAATTGTGGGGGGTGGGTGGGTTGGGTGGTGGTGTTGTTTTATCATCATTACTCTTGAGATTTATATAAATTACATTTTGACGACAACTTTAATTTTAATTATATCGTCACCTTCTTTATTTGGGTGGTGTTGTTTTATTATCATTACTCTTGAGATTTATATGAATTATACTTTGATGATGACTTTAGTTTTAATTATACTGTCACCCTCTTTATTTAATTTGAATAATAAAAATACTCTCATGTTTAGATTATTAATACTATCATGCTTGAGGTTAATATAAATTATACTTTAATGATGACTTTGGTTTTAATTGTATTATCATCCCTTTTACTTAATTGAAAAAAAATGAAAATATCCTTATGATTTATCACATAATAACTTAAATATTTTTAAAAAATAAAGATTTTTATCTTTTTAATTAAATAAAGAGAGTAACAATATAATTAAAATTAAAGTCACTATTAAAATATAATTTATGCCAACCTTAAGGGATGATAGTGTTAATATATCCCATGTTTATATTTTTTTATCACTTAAATGATTAAAATATCCTTAAAATGGTGAGAGAATTTTCGTCCTTAAAATTAAATGAAAGGGTAACAATGTAAACTGTTATCAAAGTGTAATTTATATAAACCGTAGATGATGACACTATTAACATTCCTAAATTGAGGCCAGATAAGTAAACGTAAAAGTAAAAGATTGCTGGCTTTTTGGAACATTCAAAGTTCAAATTACTACTTGTTTCAGAAAAAAAAAAAAAGTTTCAAAAATTAGTACCCGTACCCTCTCTTCTTCTCTCTTTCTCTTTCGGTCGGGGAAATGGACCCTTCCTGAATTTAATATTACATGAATTACTTTCACCTCCAACTCCAAGGCAAGACACACTCAAAAATAAATAGAAATTATAAGCCAATGAGATGAAAGAGCTACAAGGGTTGACCTCGAGCCGCCATCAGGGGGGGTTTGTTCAAACCTGGTCTGCAGCCAACTTTTGTGAATTATTGACTCAGTACTCACCAAAAGTGTTAAATAAAGTTCGATTCTAGAGCCTCGTTTAATTAATTTTCTTTATTCAAGTTATTATAGTTTTAATCAATATTGTATCAAAGAATTGTATCCAAGTCACCATTTTGAAGGGCTTCATTTGATTAAAAATCATAATCTTTCAAAGAAATTTTAACTATGAATGTAAGTTGTATGATTGAATTAGATTAGATAACTCATTCTTATATATTTTGCCTGAGTTTGGATTTCGTTGTGACAACCCTTTATTCTGAAAGAGTTGTATTCCTCTTGAGAAGACTAAGTAAGCTGTTCTTATATGTATTGAATACATGAGATTGGAGGCAATGGAATGATAAATAAAACAGGTGGATGTACAAATTATTTCCTTTATCACATTCTTGGTTATATTGAAAGTTTGTCATCCTTTACCATTTAAGTTTTTAGCAAATTTCTTCAATTCAACTTGCTCTTGCAATGGAGCTTTCGATCTTTGTTCTTAGATCTATAATTATTACCAACAACTCAATTCCATGTCTGTTTGCTACTCTTAACGTCACAACTATTCTTAATTTAACATAAAAGGTTAAGACAAGACGAAGGCAAAAAGAAAAACCATCTCAAAGATCATAACAAATTGGGTTGGTGAAACAAGTGCTATTTGGTGACTTGTTAATCATTAATTTTCCGAAACTAGAACGATATCTATTCATAAAGAATCATTAGTGGGCACTTCGTGCCCATTTTTATCTATTATATCATCAACAATAATCATTATGTACACAAAAAGGGAAACTATTCAAAAACAAAATAGCTGATCAAACTTATGATTCTTCGTCTTCACATGTCTCTCTATGGAAATGAAGCAAGCAAATTCGCCGGTACACATTGAGAATTCTTCCAAGACCGACCATGCAATTTAAGAACTTCTCTTGCCCTTTCTTTGGTCTTGTTATTACTATCAACTTGAATCACCAAACACAATTTGGCCACAACACCAAGCTGCAACATCTCTTTAAGAACGCTAGCTGTTGCTGAGAATTTTGAAATTGATAGCAAAATCCTCACAGCTCTGTCACTTGCCACCTGCGAAATCCTAAGTATCCTCTTTGATACTATGGCCATACCTGCCCCGTGTTTCAACAACTCGGCTCTTCCTTCGGCGCATTGACATAGTAGATCAAGAACCGTCAGTATCAACTCAGAAACCCTTCTCTCTGATGAATCGAGAAGAAGCTCGATCAAGATGGATACGGCGCCGGCTTTGACTGCTTTGATCCTGTTGCTTCCCCATGGACAAACATTGACCAACACTTGCAATGAAGATTTTGAAGCCTGTTGAGAGATTTGATCGTGAAAGACTTGGATAACTTCGATGAATAGCTCGGGCCTTAAGCTTATGAGTTGCATTGGATCAGCTACTTCAAGCATTGATTTCAATAACAAGACTGCATAAGCTCGAGACTCGTAGGTTCCACGTTGCATGACTTGCGTTAATGACTCAACAAAAACTCCATTTTTGCCCATGAGATTCTTCAACCCGAGCTCCGATATTTGAAGATTGCAAAGAATGTTTAGGGCTTCATCAATAGGTCTCGTCGACTCAAACTGATCAAACCCATCTTCTAATGATACAAAAGCACTGAAGTTATTCACTATTGAAGCCAAAAACTCAACAGCACCAGCAGCTTCCAAGCAACGTTTGTTGGTCTCACTCTCGCCGGCGATTGATCTTAGCCTCTTAAGGCACTTGATTTGCAACTGAGGAGACTTGGCTTCACCGAGGAGCTTAGCAATCTGAGCTTTGTTGATCGGCGGCTTCGGCGTTGGGATTCTTTCAATGCCATAAGAAGCATTGAGAGTGCACCAAGATTGGATCAAACGGCGAAGCGTGTGATTTGGTGTCAGCTCACAATCTGATGAGGATAACACTTGCTTTGTCATTGGACATGTGTTGTTTTTCCCGGAAAATAACCATTTCTCGATGCTTTCCCGATCATACGTTATCCCCGTCGACACCGTCACCGGATCTTTCATGATTTCTAAAGAGATTGGGCAGAGAAAAAATGGAGGAACATCAATTTCTTCCATTGTCAAAACTCACTAACTAAACAAGATGATCAAAAACTTGCAAAAGAAAAAAAACCCAGATGAGAAAATTTACAAAACGAATAGAGAAATTTAAAGGTAGCAAATAATAACAAGGCTAGAAGATTAGAGAGCTCTTTGAAAGAATTGGATAGAAGGTAGTTGATGAGAAGTTATGAATTGGTTTGTTTTGAAGACGTTGAAGAGCGTTGGGGTTTTATATTCATACATGTGAATGTGGAGTTAATAGTAGTGAGCGCAGATTGAGAAATTCAAAACGTGAGAAAGTCAAAAACACGCAAAATGCAAAGGGTATTTATTTTGATGATTTGACTTTTCTAAATTTTAATTGAAGGGCTCAAGATTGAACAACCTTTACTGGGTCACAAAATTAATTAAATTAAAGATAAATATATAACCCAAAATGCTGACGTGGAATGTAACTTACAAAAACCTTTATGTGATTTGACTATTCTCATCGTATTTTCTTATTGTTTTTTTTAAAAATAAATTATATTTTCTATAAATATTGGGGGTGCCGACAAAAGGAAATGGAGACAGTGGTGGGCTTTTATTAGTTTCATGGCTGTTGCATGCCCTATTTCGCTCCATAGTTCTACTACTTGGCCTCTATTAATTGTCTTTTGTTCTTTACAATGTTGTTTTTTTTAAAAATATTTTACATTAAAAAAAGAAATTAGAATATATAGAAAATATTTATTGGTTAGGTAGAGGAAATAATTTTTGGTGCAGTCTAATAAAAAAAACAAAAATTAATTTGGTGATTAAATCTCTCTAGTGTAATTCTTAATTTTATATTAATATAGCTGACCTTGCAGTTAGCTAGAAAACTATTTGTTAAGTTGGTGTTTTTTTTTTTAATTAAATTTTTTGACTTGAATAAAAAAAATGTAAATTCTTAGTAGTTCAACCCGTTTAATAACCCATGTTTTAAAATTTAAAAAGTAAAATATATATAAAATAACATATAATTATATTATCAATTGGGTAACCTTTATATCTTTAAATTAAGATAAATAAACAGTTTCTATATTCCTTCCCTTTTGAGGATTTTGCATCACGTGTTAAAATTCCAATTAACAATTTGTTAAGATTCTAATGTCTAGCCATCCAATCACATTGTATGTGAAGAGGGAATCACAATGTTAATTATGATCTCATAATTGATGTTTCAAAAAGAAGTCAGAAACAGAAAGAGTTGAATTGATGTACAAAGAAAAAAAAAATTGAAAAAAGAAAAAATGCAAACGTTATAACTTTCAACTAGCACACAGCATATAAATGAATTGAGTATGACATGTCGGCGATGGACTCCGAGTAGAGTCAAACCTTCATCCTCTCTCTCTCTCTCTCTGCCACATGCTTAAATTGCTAGTAAAATCTTATCCTCAAGTCAAGGCAATGCCATTACATTAACGTATGAGCCGCCATCATCAATCATCCAACTCAGCTTCAGCTTCAGCCTCAGCCTCAGCCTCAACGGTTACAGGCTAAAGCTGTGATCTCGCTGTCTTTTTATTTGTAAGACACGCGCACGTTTTTCATTACAAAGCCGTCTGAATTCAGCCTACTACAACTGGCCTTAGCTAGCTTGTTTAACGACCAAAAACGATAATAACGCAGTTTCTTTTCTCTTTCTCTTTTTTTTGAAAAAATAAAAAACATATATATGAAGCAGTTCTTGTTAGTTAATATATTTTGTTAAGGCTTTGAATTATTATAAAGTCAACCCAATCACCGACCGCTACATTTTCACCGGTCATACGACGGCCGTAGTGATAATTATATAATCTAAATTAAGTTTAGAAATAGTTAGAAATTTATTAAAAAAGAGACAACTCTGAAAATTTCAATTTCATCATGCATATTTGGCATTCACCACGTCTATCACGTACGTTGGATCTCCAGTCCTCGTCCAAAAGAAAATGTTACTTCGTCAAAGTAAATTTACCTGAGTAATAACGTTTTTGTCCCTATATTTTAACTCTTTCTTAAGTAAGGACAAAATTTAATCATTTCTATCATATAGGTCCCTGATTTCTATTGAAAAGACTAAAATGACTTGGTGTTAAGAGACATGTTCTTGGTGAAAATCCAATTTTTTTTAAGGGTACTTTCATCATTTCAATAGGAGTAAGGGACACAATCAAAAAATAAAGGACCTATATGATACAAATAAAAAACTATGCCTTTATTTGAGAAAACATAAAAATTTCAGTACTCAAATATTACTATCCCTTATAGGCAGGTTCTAGTTGCAGTCCACCGGTTTTTACTTTTTCCGTATATGGCCCAACTGATTCTACTTGAAGCTTCTTCAACTTTATACATTCTTTGAATTAATACTATTTACCGATTTATGAAACTAACCCATGCCTTTTTTTTTTAAATTCACTGAACAATTTTGTTATAATCTTATAAATTGATTGAATGTTTCCAATCACTTGTTTACCCGACGTTGTTATCCTTCGAAAATTAAAAAAAAAACTAAAATTATTAATTAATAAATTAAAATGAAAAATAAAAATGATATCCTCTAATAATTTTTTTTATCTAAATTCTTTTTTAAACAAAGATTAGATGAATATTAGAATAAATAATTTAAAGGAAAAACATTTTTTTGTTCTTTTTCCAAAATGAGATTTAAAAAAAAACCAATGATTAGGCATTATAAAGCTATGTTCATACTATAACAGGTGATAAATCTTACTTTCTTTTTGGGGAAATCAAAACCTATGGTTATGGTGGTTAATCCATAATTAGCCAAAAGAATTCACAGTTATATTCCATTATCCAGAAAATGATAATTAATCACTGGAAATTGATAGTGGGTGTAATTAAGTAATATAAAGTCATTAATGGGTGTCTTTAGGCCTAACCTTATTTTGGCGAATCAACTCAACTTTGCCTGATATGTCATGAAGCATTAGGAGATGGCTTCATATTTTTATTATTTTTTCATGTTACTCAAGAGGAGATGAATCTTCCATTGGATGTATATAGCTACAACGTTATTGATGCCTTTGCCTTGAAAAAAAATAAAAATATTTTTCACACACACATATATATAAAATAAAAATATTTATCATATATATAAGAAAATGAATTAGTAACTTACCTGGTTCATTAAGTAAAAACTATTACATAATACTGTTTAGTTAATTCACAATGTATATATAAAATTTTATTATATATCTAAATATTTATAGTGATAAATTGTGCTGCTCACTAAAATAAAACTCTTAGGTAACTCTACATTACTGCGTTGAGAGAACACTTCTTATATAAAGTTTGGGAGCATAGCGCTACTTGTTTATAGAGTTTAATTATGGATCTCATCACAAGTAAATTGGAGTTTATTAAACTTATTACCTTTTCATTCGACACTGAAAATTTTCTTTATATGGCTAACTCGCAAGCATGACTTTGATACCACAATTAGGAGCTTAACAAACTTTACATATTTCTATATTAATATGATATTATCCACTTTAAACCTAAATTCTAATAATAATCAATTCCAACACTAGTTCCACCAATATATTCAAATCTTGTTTCAATTATTGGCCATCATTAATATATAGTTGACCATGTAGTTAGCAAGAAAACTATTTGTTAAGTTGCCGTATAAAAAAAAATACAAATTTTTAGTAGTTCAATCCGTTTAATAACCAATGTTTAAAATTTAAAAAGTAAAATATAAAAAAAAATAAAATAACATCTAATTATATTACGAATTGGGTAACCTTTATATCTTTAAATTAAGATAAATAAACAGTTTCTATAATCCTTCACTTTTGAGGATTTTGCATCACTTGTTAAAATTCCAATTAACAATTTGTTAAGATTCTAATTTCTAGCCATCCAATCACATTGTATGTGAAGAGGGAATCACAATATTAATTATGATCTCATAATTGATGTTTCAAAAAGAAGTCAGAAACAGACAGAGTTGAATTGATGTACAAAGAAAAAAAAATGAAAAAGAAAATGAAAACGTTATAACTTACAACTAGCACACAGCATATAAATGAATTGAGAGTATGACATGTCGGCGATGGACTCCGAGTAGATTCAAACCTTCCCCCCCTCTCTCTCTCTCTGCCACGTGCTTAAATTGCTAGTAAATTCTTATCCTCAAGTCAAGGCATTGCCATTACAATATTACATTAACGTATGAGAAAACGTCAAACATCAGCCGCATCATCAATCATCCAACTCAGCCTCAGCCTCAGCCTCAACGGCTACAGGCTTAAGCTGTGATCTCGCTGTCTTTTTATTTGTAAGACGCCCGCACGTTTTTCATTACAAACCGGGTGAATTCAGCTTACTACAACTGGCCTTAGCTATAGCTTGTTTAACGACCAAAAACGATAATAACGCAGTTTCTTTTCTCTTTCTTTTTTTTTTTTTTTGAAAAAATAAAAAAACATATATATGAAGCAGTTCTCGGTAGTTAATATATTTTGTTAAGGCTTTGAAACGGAGGCCTTAGTAATAATTATATAATCTAAATTAAGTTTAGAAATAGTTAGAAATTTATTAAAAAAGAGACGACTCTGAAATTTTCAACTTCATCGTGTATTCACCCCACGTCTGCAAGTACGGTGGATCTCCGGTCGTCATCCAAAAGAAAATGCTACTTCGTCAAAGTAAATTTACCTGAGTAATAGCGTTTAAGTCCCTAAATTTTAACTCTTTCTTAAGCAAGGACATAATTTAAATGTTTCTATCATATAGGTCCCAGATTTCTATTGTTATTGGTGAAAATCCTAATTTCTTAGGGCTACTTGCATCATTTCAATAGGAATAAGGGACTCTTTCAAAAAATATAAAAAGGAGTAAGTCAAGGACCTATATGATACAAATAAAAAACTATGCTATTATTTAAGAAAACATAAAAATTGAAGTACTCAAATATTACTATCCCTTATGGGCATTTGTTAGTGAATAAGAATGGGACAGCTTCTAGTTGCAGTCCACCAGTTTTTACTTTTCCGTATATGGCCCAATCAAATCCGTTGATTCAACTTGAGGCTTCTTCAACTTTATACATTCTTTGAATTAATAATAATAAGAGTATCTACATTTATGAAACTAACCCATACCATTTTTTAAAATTTACTTAATAATTCTGTTAAATTGCTTTCAATCACTTGTTTACCCGTCGTTGTTATCCTTCGAAAATTAAAAAGTACAATTATTTAATTAATAAATTAAAATGAAAAATAAAAATTATATCCTCTTATAAATTTTTTATCTAAATTCATTTTTAAACAAAGATTAGGTGAATATTAGATTTAGAATTAATAGTTGAAAGGAAAAACATTCTTTGTTCTTTCTCCAAAATGAGATTAAAAAAAAATTGAATGATTAGGCATTATAAGGCTATGTTCATACTATAATAAGGTGATAAATCTTACTTTTTGGGGAAATCAAAATCTATGGTTATGGTGGTTAATCCATAATAATCATAAGAATTCACAGTTATATTCCATTATCCCGAAAATGATAATTAATCCTTAGAAATTGATAGTGGGTGCAATTAAGTAATATAAAGTAATTAATAAGTGTCTTAAGGCCTAACTTTATTTTGGCAAATCAACTCTACTTTGTATGATATACACGTGACATATTGAAACATTAGGGGTTGACTTCATACTTTTATTGTTTTTTCAAGTTACTCAAGAGGAGATGAATCTTCCATTGGATGTATCTAGCTACCACGTTATTTATGCGTTTATCTTGTAAAAAAATAAAAATATTTTTCACACACACACATATATATATATATATAAAATAAAAATATTTACCATATATATAAAAAAATAAATTAGTGAATTATTTAGTTCATTATATAATAAGTAATACTATCACATGGTATTGTCTAGCTAATTTACAATTTCAACATAATTTATAATATATTACATAATTTTATCACATGTCTAAGTGCTCACAATAGTGAATTATTCTGGTTACTAAAATAAAACTCTATTTCTATATACATATACTTATTTTAAAGTTATATTTAACTAAAAAAAAAATTAAGAGCAAAAGTTTTGGATTTCTAATACTATTTCAATTGTCTATGATATTCATCTCCAAAAAAAAAAAATCAAAATTATATTGAATAAACATTGTTCTACATTTAATAATAAAGAAAGCCCTCAATTTATTTTAATTTAACACCGACAATTTTAAGGAGAGTTGATTAGAATAAGTTTAGAAAAAAAAATCATAAATTTTCATTGTAGTATTAATAAATAAGGTTAAAAAATGCATTTTTTTCTTCGAGAGGCAAAAAAAGTGTATTCAAAAGCGACCAACTTAGCCATACATTAATAAGAATAATAATGTTGAATACATCAATTCAACAGCGGTAAAAGTAATATATTGTATTGTATAATTAAAATTTGCATGTTGCGAAATGCTAATGTAGTTTCTAAAATGCAAGACTGGAAATGTTCAAAAACCAAACGGTGAAAAGCAACAGTCAAATTACAAATTTAATTATCTCAATTCTCATACATAAAACTAATCAAATAATAACCAAAGACGACTCCATGCAGCTAATTTTTTTTTAAAGTACTAGTATATGGAATTAATTTTTTTTTTAAAATACTAGTATATGGAATTATTAAAATTACAAACAGAAGATTATTGAGATAAGACATTTGTTTACGTATTGAAGCTAGCTTGAATACATACTTACAAAAAAGAAAGCTAGCTTAAATACATACCTACAAGAAAGAAATGAACACATACACCAATGTTAAAGAAGTATACTTCATAAAAAGAAAACACAAACTCACAAAGAAGAAAAAAGAAGAGAGATATTCATAAAAGAAAAATACAAGCCCTATAAAAAAGAGGAGAAAGAATTCATCATAACTTAATACTAGGGTTTCAATACATAGATGATATTATATATATTTGTTGGAGATAAAAGTTAGTGACACTCAGCCCAGTCCATAACTAGTTATGTCAGTGGGACTGAGTCTAGGCCTAAACACTTGTACTTTTATAACTTGGCTAATAAAGTCCATCTAGTGGGACTCAAGTCATGCTACATGTCACCACTCAACAATGATGTCAGAGGGCCTGTCATCGAAACTCAAGTACTTGTCACGTCAGCACAGGCTCACCAATAGGCGTACATGTCACTCTAGCTTAGATCTCACCACGTCACTCATAGGATTCGCTCAATGAGCACTTGGACACCACATTACCAAGCTATTAGACCTAAAGATAAGATTGAATAAGAGAATCTCTGAGAAACTAATGAACAAGTGCCACGTCAACGACTTCAAAGCTTTGACCACGGCTGACATAGTAAACAAAAGATGTCTGGGATAGTTGAGTAGTTAAGTATGAGATTTGCTAAGCTTAGAGGAATAGAGTCAGAGTTCCCCTCAGTACGCTCAGGTCTCACTAACTCAAGGTTGACAGTTCCAAAAGTAACTAATCACCAGTATTTTTAGTACTTTAAACGTCAACAGAAGGCAAATGGCCTCCTTGCCCCTTTGAGTGAAGTTTTTCAAAATACCTATAACGATGAGGACTATTCTTCAATGGTAGTTCGCCATGTGTCGCCATTAAAGAAAAATCTTTAGGCTAGCACCCTCATAGTTTAAATTTATCTCCAAAAAGTGAAAGAAAGTAAGGGACAATTGAAAATTTCAAAATTTGAACTCTCTCTTTAGTAACAGAAAACTATCCTCATTTTCTCTAAACATTTTACACTTTTATTAGGGCAAGTAAACCTTGGAGAACTTTCTCTAGAACACACCCACCTGACTTGAGCATCAGAATACCATTATTGACTTCATGTGCTTTTTGTTCCTCAGGTCTTTTCAGCTCGCTTAGCTCCAGTCTGGTTTCAGCTTACTCTCAACTCGACTTTGGACTCTCTATCACCAATAAAACCTTAACTCAACCCTTGGTGGAAGAAGGCCTAAGAAACTCAAACTTTCCAACACTTACTTCTCTTTCTCCTAACTAGTTAGGGTTGGGTTGCCCATAGCCTAAAATTTAGACTTTAACATCTAGCGTTGTCTATTGAAAAGCCGAGAAAAGCCTTACTTTTAGACGCTTTGCTAAGTTCGGCTAACTAAGTGTTCATACAAGCTATCCACCATGTTTGAGATATCAACAAAAACTGGAGCTTTGACTAGAAATCTACCTATTCAAAGGTTCCTCAAGTAAGTCCAAGGGAACACTTCAAGGTCACTTCATGAACTGCCTGATGGAGACACTTCGGTTACTTGAAAGCAGTTTAAAGAATTTACTGAGGAGTTAAGCTATACAATGACTAGTGTTGTTGGATTCTAAAGAAGGACAGAGAAGGAAACTTGTAGGCTAACTCAAGTTTATTCTGCCCGCTTTCACCTTGAATGAACTATGAGCCACTGATCCTGAGAGCCTAGGCAGAGTGGACAAGATAGTAAGAGTAAGTCTCTCTCTCACACCTATTGGGAGCTCCACTCTACTACAGAGAGCAGAACCAAAAAACCCTTTTGTGAGTGACCTTCAAGACTTCCTCAACGTCAAATACTAGGGCTGTAAAGAGGCAAAAGATGTCGAGGTGAGTACCACCATGTCCAAGCTCTTATTGAAGGTTAATAAGCTCCAACTAGACCTAGAGGACATTCATTGAGTTAATGATGTTGTCACTAGCTCTATCCTAGTAGTAGAGCTAGGTCCTCTTTTATAGAAGAGATCAAGAGTATACAGTTGCCTCTAAAGTTCAAATGTTTCAAATCACAAGCTATGAAGGAATGACTGACCCAGCGATTCACCTAAAGCTCTATAGAGGTCATGTGCTGATCTAGGGTGTAGATGAGGATGCTATGCGTTGCTTATTCTGCCACAATCTATGCAGAACAACTTAAGCTTAAAGCTTAAGTCTATGTGTAGCTTTGACCAGTTATCTGAGGCCTTTGTCTTTCAATTCAAGTACGCACGAGATAAGCCTGAGGACCTCTCTACCTTGATGTACCTGAGGCAAGGAGAGTTTGAGCCCCTCAAGGCTTTTATGTAAAGGTTTCACAAGGAGATTATTAACATAGGTGTTTTTGGTGATAAGAAAACACTTATCAACTTTTAAAAGAACATTAAACTTAAGAAGATGTGATTCGATTTTTTAGAGTCAGAGCCAAAAACCTATGGTGAGGCCTATGCTAGGGCCCTAAAATAGACTGAGATAGATGAGAAGTCATTAATAAAGAGGCAAGAGGAGAGAAGAGACAAATCTCCACCTAAACAAATACTTAAGAGAGCTGAGCTGGCTCTAATGCCACAGTTCTTGCCAAGAAAGTCACGCCCACGAGTGTCACGCCCAAGACCCAAAAGACCCGATACACGACATAACTTACATTTATTCAATAATAAGCACACATACAATCTTAATGTTTCTAGTATATTCCTAAATTCTTGTTTACAGGTTGATCTTATGTTTAAAATATAAATATAAACATTTATTGACAATATTTAAACATTCATTTCAATTTTTCAGAATTATAACAATTGAATTATGACTGGGGCAATTAGTAAACTGGAGATACGCAGAGTTTTCTTAGAGATTAACACTCTACTACGTCACCAGTAGCAATTTTGTTACCGGAAGCCCAGAATATATTTATTGCAAATTCTTACTTAAAATCAATTGTAACCACACTTAATAAATAATACATAAGTATTTATTCAATAGGGACAAATCAAATATCTTAACCCACGTGTCCCCAAATTAAACACTCAGTAACCTAGCAACTTATGGAACCCAAGGAACAACAGAAGCCTTGCCAAATCCGCTAAGCACACATGTACCTTATTTACCTGAAATCACCCTAAATTATAATGAGTATAAAACTCAGTAAGCATAATAATTTTTCATATATCAAATACAAATACATATATGTATACAATGCATGTGTATGATATGCTGTGATAAATCAAAATCAAAATGTTATCAAATCACATGTCAGGTAAGCGCTTACACATTCTTTCAAAATATATAATAAGAATACCATTACTCAACTACTACTTAGTAGGACTTCTATATCGCATATAACATAATGAGCCAAATGTCACTCGTAGGTGACATACCGTATGAGAGGAATAGTACAAGTGGGGTTTAAATTACACATATATAATGCTCATGCTCGAAGGTAAGAGTCAAACCCTCACCCTGATCATCGGTGAGTCTTCTCACATGCACCAATACGCCACCACACGAATGTGATGACTCACTCTTCCTTTAGGTACCAATAGGATCCTTCTTACATATGGAACACATAACATATACCAATCTCAAAGGAAATGCCACACATAAAGGCTCCACAAATCACATAAGATGCCTACTAAGTCAACAGTGAGTTCAAGCACCCTCCAAATACAAAATATTTCTCATGGACATATTACACTTCAAAAGTTTTCTTTGTTAAACACATTTAATTTTGAAAGCTCACTTTCAAAAAACACATGTATGTCCATACTAAATGTCAATGCTCACATTCATAAACATATATCTTTCACATTTCATATCAAATATACTTTGGCATAACATAAGCATATTTCTAAGTACATTTACAAAATCAAACATAGACAATTACTATGCTTATTGTGATTTTAATAAAAGTCTAGTATACTTATCTCTTAGCACTTTCAGCTACAAGACTTAAATCTCCTTAACCTATCAATGGAGATTAATCATTTCATGAGCCTTAACATTTATACAAAACACTTTAAATAGCTTACAAAATTACACATATTACACTTATCACATCGAATTAGTCTAATTACTTGGTTTCTCAAAATCTGTCATTCTGACCATTTATACTTAACAAAATTTTATTATACATCAAATGATGTCCAATTACTCCAAAATCGGAATATATTATTCTTGACTCATATATTCTTCTTATGTATGAATATTATATCATAATGCTTACATAATCCATTCCATAAACACCATCAAATCCAAACTATTATCCTGACAGGATCAAGATATTTGTTGAACAGTATTCAATCTCCCAATTTTATAAAATTATATACTAATTTAAAAATTATAAAACTATCAAAAAATTACTCTTGACACATATATCAATTCATGATAAATATTTCACTTCAAAATCACTGCCAAAAGTATTTTAAAACTATTTTATTCTATAACTTTAAAAATCTTTTAATCAAATACTGAAATGAGCTGACACTCTTTAGAAAATCATAATAATTTAACCACATTAATCTAAATCATCAATTTTGAATATATCATATTAGACATATAAACTTATCATATTCCATAAATTAGTAATTTTGAAAAATTATTTAGCAGATCAAAAATTGTTTGTCATTGTATCATACTGTTAACACATGAAATATTTAGAATTTCAGGGTCATTTTGGTAAATTCACTACAAATTCAATTTCTGAAATTTTTAATCGATTGAAAGTTTCAAATGATTCTGGATATGTCTAATTTCATATACTCAAAATCTAAAACTAGAATCAAAGCACAACAATTTATAAAAGTTTTGGTTTATGAGACTAGCAAGAAGAAATTCTGCAATTCATCATGATTTATCAAGCTATCTACATAAATCATCATCAATTCTCACAATATATTACAAAATTCACATCAAATCCTCAATTGTACATATTTTTAGAAATTACAACTTAAAGGAATTAATTAAATTAACACCAAGAAACTAAGAAAGGGTTATAATATACCTCTTAAACCTTAAATTCCAACTTTCTCCTTCTTCTTCTCTTTCTCTCCCATTTGTTTTCTCTTTTCTCACTCTAAAAGAGGTGGATCAACAAAAATGAGTGAATTAGGGTTTCAAAAGTGTATTTTTATACTAAGAGGTTAATTTTTAGTATTTACGAATTAGCTCCTAAAACTTTTAAAGTATTACAATTTAGTCCTTAAAATAAATTAAAGTCTTGCAAATAAACTCAATATTAATAATATGTCCTTAATCTATAAAAGCAATACTAATAAAAATATATAACTTAAGTCTCATCCACATAGAAGTAAAATATGAATATTATACAAGTACAAATATTTATTCTTTTTGGTTGTGGATAAGTGGTTACTAAAACGAGAGCATCAAGTCTCCATGAGGCTACCTGTAACGACTCAAATTCCACATCAGGCAGACTCGTTCAAAGTGAAGGCCTTATAAGGAGAAATCTCTCGTACCCTTGTAAGGCACCTTTTAGGGATGGCGATGTGTTCCGCCCATTAAGAACAAAACTGTAAGAGAGAATGATGCATGCGTGAACCCCAAAGCGAACATACCTTGTATAGGGATTCAGGTGGGCTCTTTTATTTGGTATCAGAGCAGAGGACGACTCTGTTTCGATGGTGGGGGGTTATATAACGACCCAAATCCCACATTGTGCAAACTCGTTCAAAGTGAAGGCCTTATAAAGAGAAATCCCTCTTACCCTTGTGAGGGGCCTTTTTGGGGATAACGATGTGTTCCATCCATAAAGGACAAAATCGTAAGGGGGAATGACGTGTGCGTAAACTCCAAAGCAGACAATACTCTGCATAAGGACCCTGCACAAGGATTCGGGTGGGCTCTTTCACAACTTCTCTTACTGCCTAAATTTAGTTAGATGAGCCTATAATAGGCCGTGAGAGGTCTTCCAATTCTAGTCATACAACCTGCTGAACACATCACGAGAAAATATATTTTTTTCCATCCAAAACAAGGGGTGGCTCTAGAAGCCCTAAACAGTAAATATAGCCTAAATTGGAGGAATAAGTAGTAGTACTGTAATTTTCATTAGGACTATTGTTACAATGCAACTAATTGCTCTGAGCTAATGGAGTAGATTGAGGCTTTGATCATAAATGGCTTGTTGAAGGAGTTCCTTAGTGAAGTAAGGAACATTCAGTAGGAGTCGGGCAATGAGTAGAGAAACAAAACTAAGGGCAAATGAGGTGCTCCAAAGTGGCCTACATCAAAAAATGTTCCTAAGGTCAATGTGGTCTTAGGAGGTCTCACTAGGGTAGGAACCTCTAAAAGGGTAGTGAGAAATTACACCTAAGAGACAAGAGGGGATATTATAGAGGGGATACTAATACATGTTGCTCACCTTACCCCTCACGAGCCTATACTATAATTGTGTTCAGTGAGGAAGATTGTCAAAAGTTATATTCCCCTATGATGATGCCTTTGTGCTTACCCTAAAATAAGCATTAGTGAGGTCGCCCGTGCAATGGTAGACATTGGGAGCTCAGTAGATGTGATCTACAAGGATACGTTGGACAAAATGGGGATTAAGTCCCATAAGCTATCACATGTCTCCACTTCATTAGTAAAATTCATAGAGGATAGTGTAATGTCCCTTGGATCCATCATTCTTCTTGTCTCTATTGGTAGTGCTTTAAACTCCACAGTTCATATGATCGACTTCCTAGTTATGGATCAATCAAGTGCTTAAATATATTATTGAGTTGGTTATTCTTGAGGGCTACCTGAGCTATTATCTCTATTTACTATCTAGCTATGAAGGTCCCAGTGAATTGAGAGGTTGCCATAGTGAAAGGTGACCAACTAGTGGCTAGGAAATGCTATGCTACTGTTGTAAGGTCAAGCTATTAAATAGCCATACTAGACCTGAGGGAAAATAACGAGGAGAACCAAGGTAAGCCTACTGAAGAGCTCACCTCGGTCTCAGTCTCTTTGTGCATCTTAGGTAAGACTGCCAATATAGGCTATTAATTGCCTGAGGAGGTCAAGGGAGCTTTAGTCACTTTGCTAAAAAATTATGCAGTTATGTTTGCCTAGTCTCATAAGGACATGCCTAGAATTGATCCAAAGCTAGCATGCCACAGGCTAAATATGGTTCTTAACCACAAGCCGGTCAAGTAGAAGAGAAAGCCCTTCAACTAAGAAAGATATGAGGCTATCAAAGTTGAGGTGGACAGGTTACTCTATAATGGTTTCATTCAAGAAACTTAGTACCATAAATGGGTCTTTAATGTCGTGCTAGTGAAGAAGGTGAATGAGAAGTGGTGTATGTGCGTAGACTTCATCGACCTTAATAAAGCATGTCCTAAGAATAACTCCCTTCACCTTAAATAGATTAATTAGTTGACTCGACCTTAGGGCATAAGCTTCTCAGCTTCATGGACGCCTTCTCAGGCTACAACCAGATCGAGATGTATTCGGATGAGGAGAAAACTACTTTCATCACTAATTGAATCATGTATTGCTACAAGGTAATGCCTTTTAGGTTAAAGAACATTGGGGGCGACCTACCAGCGGCAAGTAAACAAGCTCTTCAAGGACTAGATTGAAAAGATTATATTGATGACATGATCACAAAGTCCATACTTACTGCTGACTATAGATCAGACCTACAAAGGACATTTGAGGTACTGATGAAGTACAACATGAAACTGAATCTGGAAAAGTGTGCCTTTACTATGACAAAGGGAAAATTCATGGGGTACCGCATTGAGTAGATTCATTTCTAAGGCTACTAATCATTGTCAACCCTTCTTTAAAGTCTTAAAAGCTGGAAAGAATATAACTTGGACTCTTAAGTATGAAAAGGCATTTGAAAAAATGCAACAATATTTGCAGGAGCCTCCCTTACTTACTAGTCTATGACCTGGTGATGTATTCTTTCTATACTTAGTTGTGATCAAGACTGCATTAAGCTCGGGAGTAATAAGAGAAAAAGGTGAGTGAGTGTAGAGACCAAGCTATTACATCAGCAAAGCTCTAGTCTATGCCAAGAAAATGTACTAACCTATTGAAAAGTACATGTTATCTTTGATAGTAGCAACGAGGAAGCTATGACCCTACTTCTAAGCTCATATTATTGCGGTGTTGACTAATTTTTCATTGAGGTAGGTCCTTCAGAAGATGGATGAATTAAGGCAACTGATGAAGTGGTCGTACAAGCTAAGTGAATTCAATATTACTT
The DNA here is from genome assembly GCA_946807835.1 of Ailanthus altissimus. Classification (NCBI taxonomy): domain Eukaryota; kingdom Viridiplantae; phylum Streptophyta; class Magnoliopsida; order Sapindales; family Simaroubaceae; genus Ailanthus; species Ailanthus altissimus. The sequence continues at coordinate 4,045,876 of OX327709.1, forward strand.
ACAAGTTACGCCCTTCTATCAAAGCACAAGTTATTACAGACTTTATGGATAAACTTACTCCGGACTTAGACGGGGAAGTAGAGAAAAGGTGCAAGCTCAGTAAGCAACAAAAAGTGACTCATCAGACTATGCATGTAGATGGAGCTTCAAATGCTTAAGGAAGCGAGGTAGGGGTCAACGTAATTAGTCTCGAGGGAGTATTGGCAAGCTAAGTCAACAAAAAGTATCAAGCCAAGGATGAAAATATAAAAGCATACCTAAATAAGGATCAAGAGTTAATTAACACATTCGAAGAGATCCGTGTTGAGCAAATTCTAAGATAAGATAACTACAGGGTTGACCTACTAGCCAAGCTAACCTCCACTAGCACCATGAAGTTGCTTGAAATAATGTTAATGGAAGTTATACTTGAACCTAATATCCAAGCTGTAAAACCCATAAAAATTCATTAGTCGATGGTGAGCCTTGCTAGATGGATCTAATCATTAAATATTTGAGGGATAGAGTTACCCCTGAGGACAGAAATCAAGCCAAGAAGATGAGGTACCAAGCAGTATGATACTGTTTAATTGATAAGGTACTCTACAAGAAAGGACCTTCTCTGCCATACTTAAGATGCTTGGGACCTCAGGAAAGAGAGCACGTACTTAAGGAGATACATGAGGGGATGTGTGAAAATTAAGGAAGAGGCAGAGCCCTATATTACAAAGCACTAAAGTAAGGATACTTCTGTCTCAACATGAAGTAGGACGTGAAGGACTTGCTCAAGAAGTGTGACAAGTGCCAAAGGTTTGGGAAGATATCTAGACAGCCCTCTGAGAACCTCATAATACTGAACTCCCTTTGGCCCTTTATCATTTGGGGGGTAAATATTATTGGCCTTATATTGATTGGAATGGGAAGAACCAAGTACGCAACTGTAGCTGTGGACTATATAACTAAGTGGGCAGAGACCGAACCACTGACCTCGATCACTAAGAGGAAGACTATTGAGTTCATATGATAAGCCATAATTTATTGTTTCGGCCTACCTTATGCTATTGTAATTAACAATAAGACTTAATTCGACAACGAAAGGTTCAGATAATTTTTCAAGAACTTGAAGATCATCAATTGGTTCGCCTCACCAACTCACCCTTAGTTCAATAGATAAGTGAAAGTTGTGAATAAGATCATCAAGATCATTATAAAAAAGAAGCTCAATAACAAAAAGGTCTGGGTAGACGAGCTACTTAGCGTATTAAAGGTCCATAGGACCATGACTAGCACTGCTACTAGAAGGACTCTATTCGCTCTATCATTCGAGTCTGAAGTAGTTATACCAGCTGAGCTCAGAGAACCTACACATAGGGTTGCTGACTTTGATGAGGCTGCAAACACTAGCTCAGTCGCATCTAATATAGACCTCTTAAAAGAGATGAGAGACTCAGTTTCCATTAAAGTAGTAGCTTACTGATAATAGATAACTAAGATATGTGACAAGAAGGTTAGGCTAAGATAATTTAAGGAACGTGACCTGGTTCTTCACTGTATGAACCTAAATACTAAGAAGCCTTCGAATGTGGTCTTGGGCCCTAACTGAGAGGACCTATATCATATAGATAGAGTGATCGGGTTTAAATCTATAAGCTGACTCACATAGATGGAAAATGAGTAAAATATCTGTGGAATACAGCTTAGCTTCACAAATACTACTAGTGAGTGGTAGGTGTTTCTATTCTCCGTTCAATTCTCTTTTTAAGCTTTTGGCAGTTGCGATCTTCTATTCTTTCTTAGAGCTCAATTACATTTCTGGAAAGCTTAGTTGTTTGTGTTAATTCTAAAAAGTCCTAGTGCACAGAGTAAATGACATATTCTCTACCTATTCAGTATGTAGCAGGATATTATAACTGTACTAGCTATACTCATAATGTTCGCCAATGAAATGAAAGATGTTGTCCAATTGTGTTCTTGTGTCTCTAATAATTGTCAGATTATTGTGTGCCCATCTATACCCCTGAGTTATCTTACCTTCATAGTGTAAAGAAGAGTGAGGACTATTCAGGTCTTGATCTGAGAGCGAGTGGTAAATCGCTCAAAGAAAATGTTATCTCCATTTGCTTCTTATGCGTATGCCAAGGGAAAAGCCTTGGGATCACACCTATGTGAAAAGGCCTTGAAGATCCCCTCAGCAGGGTTATGTTGAGACCTTGAATTATTGGGTGTTGTGTGCGTGTGCGTCGTGCAACGAGTGAATGTGTGCATTTTAAACAATTTAATAATAGCATATCACATATACAATATAACGAAATTAATACACATTAAAATAATCTCATTACACTAATGAGATTAGAGGACTTACCCTCGAAGCATGTTTTAAACAATTCTAGTTGGGGATGTGGTAGGCTTCTATAAGCTAGAATAGTAGCTTTCTTTTTTCGGATAATTATTGAAGCAATACTTACTTCTTATGTTTCTGTCTCTCAGACTAAATTTAATGTTGATGCTTAATACAATTACAAAGTCTCACTTATTATTGAATTAAGCTCACCCACTATCTTAAATTTAAATGAATTCACTCGGTCAACTTATAAAGAAATGACTGCCACCAATATTAGTCAATCATAAAATAATTGTTTGCCACTTAGTAAAGCTTGACAAGAATTCTTAATTGCCATCAACAACTTTATAATTTTGAAGAGTAATCAAATAGCTTGGTGGCAAATGAAGAAAACAGCTAGTGACATAATAATGTAATAAAATAATTGGCCAATTAAAAAGTAATTGGTGTTCATTTCTATTGTTAACAAATTATTATATGCCTTTCTTATTAAAAAATAAAAAAAGATTTATTTTGTTTTATTTTGAATTAAAATAAATAAATAAAATGGCCGAATACATTTACTTTGAATCAATAAAAGTTAAAGAAATTTTTTTATAATTTTTTATTTATCAATACCCAATAGTGTGCCCATACAAATTATTGACACAATTTGAGGCATATACTAGGTAGATAAAATTATCAAGTCTCACTTGGCACAATCTTAAGTTTAACACTTACCTTAACTACTTCTCGAGAGATCCTAAAATAAATAAATGATCAATTAATTTAATTTAAATAAAATAATAATTATTTCATTTAATTGATAGCTATATCCACAAATGCCAAATTTAGTACCCATGCAAATTATTAGCATAATTTGAAGCATTCACTTTGTAGATAAAAGTGTTAAGTCTCACTTGACACAATCTTAAGTTTAACACTTAAACCTTAAATACTCTCCGAGAGATCTTGAAATAAATTCATATTTTTTGAAAATTTTTTGAATCGAACAATTCGATCTAGTGTTCTACACACGTGCTCAACGAGTACACTTCATATAATAAGACTCCTTATGTTTACACTCATTTTGTCTCATGGAAGATTTTCATAAGTCCACAATTGATGCCCCCTACATATACGTTATGGATAATACAAAATAGCGAATTAAACCATACAAGTTAAGGTTAATTCATATTCGTACAATCCCTCTATCATTAATATCCTAGAAGAGCGGAGACATAGATCAACACCGTCAAGTCCCCTATTGCTCAACCATAAACTTATCTCTTTGATTCGTATTCCAATAAACAATATGCAAAAAATTCTTTTTGATATTATTTATACCACAGGAAACTCTTTCCCGAGTTAAATGCTTATGGCTATAAGACTTTCTGGAATACAACTTTAGAGCATCTAGATATTTGACTCACCCATATGAGCTGACGGATCTCATATCTACATTCACCAGACTCCATGAGCATCGAACCATACCTAGCGACACCTAGCGGTCAGACCATGAAAAGTCTCTGACATGTATGGAACCTAAGTATGGTAGATCACTCACATGCCCACCGTGGTGCTCAAGTCAAGGGACCACGAATACTACTCAACTCGAGAAGACCCTTCACTGACGAATTTATGGGATATCTATTGGAAGTCTTCATTTAGTCTTGTTCAGTATTGTAGTAACCAATATCCACAACCGGTAAAAATAAATATTTATGTATTTACAAATATACATAATTTATTTGTATGTGGGTGATACTTGATTTATGTATTGTTATTAGTAGTGTTTGTATAGGTTAAGGACATACTATTAGTATTGGGCTTATTTGTAATACTTTAGATTTACATTAGAGACCAAATTATAATACTTTAAAAGTTTTAGGGGCTAATTTATAAATACTAAAAATTAGCCTCTTAGTATAAAAATATACTTTTAAAATCCTAATTCACTCATTTTGGTCAAGCCACCTCTTGTAGAGTGAGAAAAGAGAGAAAGAAAGGGGAGAGAAAGAGAAGAAAAAGAAGAAGAAAAAGAAGAAGAAAAAGAAGAAGAAAGTTAGAATTTAAGATTTAAGAGCAATATTATAATACTTTCTTAATTTCTTGGTGTTAATTTAGTTAATTCCTTTAAGTTTTAATTTCTAAAATATTTTCAATTGAGGATTTGATGTGAATTTCTTAAGATATTGTGAGAATTGATGATGATCTATGTAGATAGCTTGATAAATCATGATGAATTGCAGAATTTTTACTTGATAGTCTCTTGATCCAGGAATTTTATAAATTGTTGTGCTTCGATTCTGGTTTTGGATTTTGAGTATATGAAAATAAACATGTCTAGAATCCTTTGAGACTTTGAATCGATTGAAAATTTCAGAAATTGAATTTGTAGTAAATTTACCAAAATGACCCTGAAATTCTAGAAATTTTGTGTTAACAGTATGATACAGTGACAAACAAATTTTGATTTGCTGAATGATCTTTAAAAATTACGAATTTATGGAATATGATAAATTTATATGTCTAATATGATATACTCATAATTAAGAATTTAGATCAATGTGGTTAAATTGTTATAATTTTCTAAAGTGTATCAGCTCATTGCAGTATTTTATTAACAGATTGTTAAAGTTATAGAATAAAATAGTTTTAAAATACTTTTGGTAGTGATTTTGAAGTGAAATATTTATCATGGAGTGAAATATATCTCAAGAGTAATTCTGTGGTAGTTTTATAATTTTTGAGTTAATATATGATTTTATAAAATTAGGAGATTGAATGCTATTTAATAAATATCTTGATCTTGTTAGGTTAATAGTTTGGATTTGATGGTGTTTATGGAATGGATTGTGTAAGAATTATGATATAATATTCATATATAAGAAGGATATATGAGTCAAAAATGATATATTCTGCTTTTGGAGTAATTGGACATCATTTGATGTATAAGACAATTTTGTTAAGTGTAAGTGGTCAGAGTGACAGGTTTTGAGAAACCAAGTAATCAGACCAATTTGATGTGATAAGTGCAATATGTGTAATTTTGTAAGCTACTTAAAGTATTTTGTATGAATTTTGAGGCTCATGAAAGGATTAATCTCCATTGATAGGTTAAGGAGATTTAAGCATTGTAGTTGAAAGTGCTAAGAGGTAAGTATACTAGACTTTTACTGAAATCACAATACACATAGTAATTGTTTATGTATGATTTTATAAATGTGCTTAGAAATATGTTTATGTTATGCTAAAGTATATTTGATATGAAATGTGAAAGACATATGTTTATGAATGTGAGCATTAACATTAAGCATGGACATTTATGTGTTTTTGAAAGTGAACTTTCAAAATGAAATGTGTTTAAGAAAGAAAGCCTTTGAAGTGTAATATGTCAATGAGAAACATTTTGTGTTTTGAGGATGCTTGAACTCACTATTGACTTAGTAGGCATTTTATGTGATTTGTGGAGCTTTTATGTGTGGCCTTTCCTTCGAGATTGGTATATGTTATGTGTTCCGTATGTAGGGAGGATCCTATTGGTACCAAAAGGAAGAGTGAGTCATCACATTCGTGTGGTGGCGTATTGGTGCATGTGAGAAGACTCACCGATGATCAGGGTGAGGGTTTGGCTCTTACCTTCGGGCATGAGCATTATATTGTGTAATTTAAAATCTCACTTGTACTATTCCTCTTATACGGTATGTCACCTACGAGTGACATTTGACTCATTATGTGATATGTGATATGAAAGTCCTACTAAGTAGTAGTTGAGAGATGGTATTCCTATTATATATTTTAAAAGAATGTGTAAACGCTTACTTGACATGTGATTTGATAAGATTATGATTTTGATTTATCACAGCATATCATACACATGCATTGTGTACATATATGTATTTGTATTGGATATATGAAAAACTAGTATGCTTACTGAGTTTTATACTTATTATAGTTTATGGTGATTTCAGGTAAATAAGGTACATGTGTGCTTAGTGGATTTGTCAAGGCTTCTGCTGTCCCTTAGGTTCCCTAAGTTGTTAGATTGCTAAGTGTTTTATTTGGGGACACGTGATTTAAGATATTTGATTTGTCTCTATTAAATAAATATTTATGTATTATTTTATTGAGTGTAGTTATGAGTTGATTTTAAGTAAGAATTTGCAATGAATATATTCTAGGCTTCCGGTAACAAAGTTGCTATTGGTGACGTAGTAGAGTGTTAATCTCTGAGAAAACTCTGCGTATCTCTGGTTTACTAATTGCCCCAATCATAATTCAATTGTTATAATTCTGAAAAATTGAAATGTTTATATTTATATATTATCAATAAATGTTTATGTTTATATTTTAGGTTATGGGTTGATTTTAGTGTTGAACTTACTAACAACTTGTTAAGGATTTCTATGTTGAATTAAAGTTTAAAATTTTATGCAAAATTATTTATGAGTGCGCATTATTAAATAAATGTAAATTATGTCGTGTGTCAGATCTTTTGGGTCTAGAGCGTGACAAGTATCGAATCCTCATTAAATACCTATATCTATACGAGCTTCGACTAAGCTCATGGTCTATTAAGATTAACCATATGGATAATCCAGATTTAGATATACACTGATTTATATTAATCGGTTCCACTCGATAGACCCTCATAAGTGGAAATAGATCAAGAAGATACATTTTGAGAATATACTTATACAATGATATTTCTTAGCAATGCTTGCAACTCTTTGCAACTATGTCATTGCAAGCATATTCTCATATCTCTGTCCCATTTCAAACAAGGTTCTAACTACTTAGACCTGATCTAAACTCTTTCGGATCTATATAATGTCTAAAATATTACAAGCATCTTACATTAAAAAATAATTAGCGATTTAATGAAATATTTATTTATTGCATAAAGTATGAAATTACAATATTCATATAAAATTAGGATGACATATAAACACAAATCCCAACACGAATATCCTGTGTAAGAGGAATACTTACTATATAGACAGAGGGAGTAACCTAATTATGGGTCCTGAAAGTACAACAAGGTGAGTTATACCTATAAAAACATAAATGAACAGTTCTCCATTTATTGTCAAAAGAATAAATGTTATACTCTTTTCCTCGTACCCTTTGCATGTGGCTAAATAAAAAGAAGGATGCGCAGCCTCCTCACACCCTATTGGCTGCATCTAAGGATGAAAGGTTGAGAATTAAGCCTGATTTAAACTGGTCGTATAGAGTTCCCTTCAATAATACTGAGCTGAGAACCAAAGTGAGGCGCCCACCAACCATTTACGGAGGAAGTGGTCAAGGAGACCTAAAGCACATTGGAAGCACATTAAGCTCCAAAGGTACGAATACTTGATACTATTTTTTTTTTATCTTTATGCACTGTGCTTCCCTTCTTAGTACCTCGCTTTAGATGAGCCTAGTAATTAAAGCCTTTCTTAGCAACATCGGTAGGTAGTATTCAAGGTTACTAAATCAAATAATTGTAGTAATCAACACTAAATTTAAGTTCATTGTGTAATATTTGAGAAAACCTCTAATTTAGAAAAACGAGAGACTTAGTGCGTCAAACTGATAGTTATTCTCTTACATGGTATACTAACCAAATCAAAGCATACCACATATATATATATATATATATATATATATATATATATATATATATAGAAGTAATTTTCAAACACATGACAATATATTTATCAAGATTAAAAAAATATATATATAAAATTTCACCACATACAAAACAGTTCATACATTAACTATTGTCACCTAGTTAGGTCTGAAGTGCCTCGAAGCTTTAAGGGTAACTGAGGACTACTTAGTAGCCCAGACCTGTCAAAACACTTGTCATCAATGTTTGCCAAAGGGAATCCAAGGCCCAAAACATACCAAAATGCAATACCTAAGTTCATAATTAATTAAATACAGTCATTCAAAAAAGAGTTGAACAAGAAAAGTAAATAAGTTCATCAAAACGAGAACATATAAAAAGCAACATATAGGCTCCAGGGAAGACTAGAGCTCAGTAAATCACCACCAGAGGAGTCGCTGAAATAGGCGCTTGACCATCACCACCATAATTGCTATTGTTATCATCCTTATCTCCTTTACTATATTGGGAAGTGGAATCCATAGGGTTTTCAACCTTAGAAGGATCCTTAGCTGACTCCTTTTTTGTGGCTTCTCGCTGAGGAGCAGCATGGCTAGTTGAGGCTTTGACAGTCATTCTTCCCAGCTAAAGTAGCCACGGTGGGAGTTTCAGGTGCCAAGAAGGTGAAATCCAGCTCAGGGTAGGTAGAAGATGCCATTTGGCGAGTATGGTTTAGTGCCTTTTGCATTGCCTCCTCTTAAGCCTTTTATCCAATAAGTCGACAACATTGTTCAGACCAGTAGTAGTCTACATCAGCTCACTGTTGGCCAGCTCTAGAGCTACAATATCCTTATTCAAGTTCTCAAGCTCTTGTTTGTACTTATGCTTCTTACCTTTCAAGACCTCATCAACCTCCTTCGACGTCACTTTCAGTATCTCAAAGTCATCTTCAGTTCTCAGGGCCTTCTTCATTACCCCCTTGTGCTCTTCCAAGGCAAAGGCAATCTACAATCAAAAAATCAAGTAAAGTAAAGGAAAGCTAAGGTACCACAGAACAAGGTTCATAATTGAACAAGAAAGAGAGAGTAGTATACCTCATGAGACTGGCCTAAAGCCATAGATATAGTGCTTAATAGGCCATACTGTGAGGTTGACCTGGCCAGCTCGAAGGACAGAGCTTCCCGGACATATTGCAAGTGAGGAAACAAATACCCAACATTCCTCTTAAACTGAGAGCCCAACTCATCCGAATGTAGTGAACTTATAAAGGCTTGGCTAACTCGGGTGCTTTCCTTTTCTTGGACACAGAAAGACCAACACCTTTAGTCTTAGCAGGAGGAGGGACAGGGGAGCTCTCCTCAGTGAGAGAACTAGAGCTATAGGGTTGAGGAGGGTTGGAGAGATCTCTCATTAGGTTTTTCATCCAATCATCCCTTGCTAGCTTCTTGTCAGCCTCGAAGCGAGCGGTTGAGAGGAAGTAGAAGTGGCACCTACAAAAGTCTAGAAGAGCATTAATAAATTTACTACACAAACCAACCACAAGACGGGTATTACCATACAAATTCCACGATACCAAAAGTAAGAAGAAATAGGTCATTTACCCATTTTAGGGACCTCGGAGGGTGCTGAGCCAATCAACCTAACCTCCTTCAAGTTAGCTTCATCCAATATGTTTGAATCGTCGGTAATAAAATTAGCAAACTCTTTGGCAGCGAGAGCGGCTCTCTCCTTAGTAGGAGTATGCTTTAAGTCTTTGGACTAGTAACACACCGAGGACAAGTCAGTCACAAGTATAGGAAACATGCACAATCAATAACTACATAGACTTCCACAACAATATAAAAATAGCACAGAGAACTTGAGAAAAGTGAAAAATGCCAGAGTGGTTACCCTCGAAATCAGATTGAGAATGGATTCTCTTGGGGTGGTTGCTAACTTTCTCTGTGGAACCCCAATCTCCACCAGTAAAAAACCAACGTTTCTTCCAATTATTCTGGGACTTATATTCACTTATGGAATTTATGTTCCTATCAAAGGAGCTGATATAATAGGTGCCTTCAGCAAGGCTATTCCTCCTAAGGTAGAAAAGGTTCTCGAAGTTCTGAACGGTAAAATCCTCACCCAGGGTACTATTTCATAACACATGATAACTCGTTATATAGTTTGAGGCTACAGTGGTAGGTTGAGTAGGGACTATGTTGAGACAGCAAGTAGCTCATTGAATAGAGGCTGCAAAGGAAGCTTAAGCCCAAGGACGGAGAACTCTTTAAATATAGTTATCTCCCCCTCATGAAGAAATGCTAAGTACTCACTCCATTGAGAGACCCTGAGTGTAACTGATGGTAGGATTCCATAACGACTCCTAAGGAAACTCAAGTTGGCCTTAGTTAACTCAGAATATTCGGGTAAAGGGGTACGAGGCTTAGAAATGTCACCTATTAGAACGGAGGACGTGGAACCTTTGAAAGAATAATTCTTTATAGAAGGGAGAGGAGAGTTTGGATGGTAGTTTACCCTTCTTAATAGGAGATGGTTCATTTTAGAGGTTTCTTACTTAAGGACGAGGCGAGAAGTCTTAGACCCTTGTCCTACCTCCTTTATTGACTCATTGCTACTACTCTCATCCCATGAGCTACGCTTGCTACTACTAGGTTTGTCTATCTTCTGAGTCTTCGACATTCTATAGTACCACGACCAATTTTTGGGCTTTAGTTCTCCAACACACGTAACAACACTTACAACAATAGGCAAGTATTTTCAAAAGAACAAGCAAAAAAATGAGAAGAAATGGTGGGAAGTTTCTTACCTCTTGTATGCTTAGGCTGTGGCTCTAGCAAGTAACTCGATTTTGCAATATTTTGAAGATCATAATTTTGGAGAATCATGTAAAACTTGAGTATTCAATATCAAGGAAGAACAAGAACAATATTGTGAGGAAAAAAAATAAGAAAAGAAGTATTGAAGGGCGTAAAGAGGCCCCTACTTACCACGAGAATGGTCGGAGCTCAGTGACAATCATGCCGGAGCTAGAAAACTCACTCTGAGGAAACTAAAAGATAAGATAGCATGAAAGAAAAAGAAGAGAAACTACTTTGAGAGGCCAAGCATGTTGCTTAATAGTTAAAAAATAAGGGAGTTAAAAAGTTAGAGAGGCAAGAAGATATGGCCTTCTTCGCCACTCATTTTTAAATTGATCTCTTTATATGATGCCACGTGTCAACATGCTAAGGGGTTCGCGTATGTCATGATCTGGTATGGTGGGGCCACGATTGAGCCCCCCTCAATAAATATGGTAGAGGCGTAATTACTACCTCACCCCCTACTTACTTTGGAAAAAGGGCAAACTACTCATAGGCGGTTCCCAAAGATAGAGGAAGGGGTGGGAAGTTTCTCGCTAAAAAGGAATTAAAAAAAAAAAGAGGAAATGTGATGCTGACATATTGAGATGTGCCAAGTGTCAACTAAAGAAATGAATTTCTATTGCCCACCTTAACACGAGAAACTAAAAGGGTTGATGTTGGGGGTAAAGGTTGGTAACACTTAGCCTTGTCCACCACTCAGGTCCAGACTTCCTCTTAAGCAGCCCAGTTTATAACGAGCTACCTCAATGGGACTGAGCTCAGGCCTGAACACTTGGACATCCATATCCCATGAAGCTTATCTAGTAGGACTCGAGTCATGCTATGTGTTGCCATTCAATAGCGGTGTCAGAGGACACGTCATTAAAACTCAAGTACTCGCCATATTAATATGAGCCTACCAGTAGATGTACATATTATCCTAGCTCAGATCTTGCCACGTCACTCATGAGACCCATTAGAGAAACACCTGGATGCCACATCACCTAGCTATTAGACCTAAAGATGAGATTAGATAAGAGAATCTTTGAGAAACCAATAAGCAAGAGCCGTCAGTGGGCCTTAGAGCTTTGACCATTGTTGACACAGTAAATAGATAATGTTTAGGGTAGTTGGGCAATTTAGTATATAATCCGCTAAGCTTAGGGGAACAGAGTCAGAGTTCCCATCAGTGCGTTCAAGTTTCACTAACTTAAGGCTGATAGTCCTAATTATGACCAATGACCAATATTCCTAGTACTCCAAATGTTAGGGGAGGGAAAATGACCTCCTTGCCCATCCAAGTGAAAATTTTCAAAATACCCATCATGATGGGACTATTCTCTAATGGTATTTTTTCATATGTTGCTTTTGAGAGAAAATCTTTAGTTTGACACCTTTTTAGCTCAAGTTTATCTCTAAAAATTAAAAAGTGGTAGAAGACAATTGAACATTTCGAATTTTGAACTCTCTTTTTAGTAAGAGAAGACTCTTCTCATTTTTTAAAAATAATTTTTACACTTTCTCTAGGGCATGTAAACCCTAAGGAACTTCCTCCATAACACACTCACCTGACTTGGGCGTTAAAGGGCAGTCATTGGCCACCCCGCCAATGCCTGTCACTAACCTCATGTGCTCTGTGTTCCTTAGGTCTCTTCAGCTTGCCTAGCTCTAGTTTGGTGTTTAGCTCACTCTCAACTTGGCTTTAGACTCTTCATTACCAAAATGACCCCAACTCAACCATTGATATAATAAGGCCTAAGAAACACCTATTTATCTTTCTCACAACTCGTTATGGTCGGGTTGCCTCTAGGCCAAAATTTGGATCCTAACAATATCGAATATTGTTGTGGTATTAGGCTAGACTTTTTAATCCAACACCACTTAGGCATCAACTCACCCATAACTCTGATATAAGTTTATTATAAGAAGTCAAGCTTATCATTAATTCTACTTAGTAATTAGCCTTTACACTGACTCTATTGTTGAAGTTTTATGCATCCTAATACCACTAAAGCATGGTATAGCACCCTAATAATCCTATGTTCATGTAAAAGGCTTTACTTACAAATACCCAGAATATCAAAGATCAACATAAAAAGATAAAAAAAAATCACCATAAGACATAATATATACGTAGTTCAGCAACAAACACTTACATCCATAGTAGATCTATGATTCAACTTCTTTTATTAAGGGTTCACAAAGAACTCTTTAGATCACCAAGTATCTCTTAGATCTTATAGATCACTCAGAATCTCTCAAATCACCTAGATCTAATAATAAGAAATTTAACCATGGAATACAATGAATAGCTTGAGCTTTCTCTCAGAGGATATATCATCACTCTCTTGCACACTCAGTACTCAAGTGATCTCATGGTTACACTCTCGCGCACTCAGCACTTAATATCTATCTAGTTCTCTACTTTCTCTTATGTTTACATCTTTGATGCTTAATTAATTATAAGTAGTTACAAGGGTCTATATAGTGCACAAAGTGTCCCTAAAAGCTCTAAACCTAGTTGGAATAAGAGTCTGTGCGTGTGGGAGTCCAAAACCTACTTAAAGAAGTCAATTTGAGCTAAACGATTTTTTTTTAACAAGCAACGCAGCAGCGTTTTGCATTCATTGTTCAGCAACTAACGTTGGAACATTGATCCAACACTGTGGCGTTCTAAGGCCAACAGTAGGGCATTAGGTTTTTTGAAATCTTCGTTGGGGCGTTTTGTCTTCCAACCCTAAGACGTTTAGATTTGAAATGTCTCTACTTGTATTTTCACGTCCCTCATTGCTTTTGACTTTTCCTTTTGCTCCTTTCTCGTACATCCTTTGTGTACTTAATTTCGTGATAACTCCACATTAATTTTTAACTCAAAATCATGTTTCAAAATAATTTGAATTATCAATTTCAACAAATATAATACATAAATTTTATGTAGTTAATAGAAAAAAAAAGATGATTAATTTGTCTCTTCGTTTTTTATTAGTTTACAATGACAATTATTTTGAGTGTAATGCACATATATACATAAGCAATTCGAAAATTGTCTAATAAAATTTTACCACAAGTATATTTATTTACAAAATTATTGATTCTAGATAGGATGAAAGCAGATAACTAAAAAGAAATTAAGTTTATATACATACATAAAATAATTTTATATTTAGCACTTTTTTTTTATGTTTAGCACTTTCTTTTAATCAATTGTATGATAGATTAATGTTGAATTTAACTGATAGATTAAAAGTTTTTAAATCAATAAATTTTTTATCAAAAGATTATCTAAATTTATTTTTTTAAAAGTTTATATATAAGCTTAAATTTTATTTTAAATAGAAAACAAATAAATAAGATATAAAAGCAATACATTAAACATTCTTTTATAATATTAAGAGTTTTGAGGTTAAAATTCTATTCACACCACGACACGAAGATAGAAGAGATTTGGTTTATATTTAATCTAATAAAAGAAATTTGTCAATTAGCTCCTATATTTTACTTTTATATTTTTTCCTCCCCTAACTTTTTAGATATTTACATAAATAAAAAAGGCATCTAGATTAGCAGAATCAGTTTTTATGTTTCACATTCTGTGCATTCGGTCATAAAGTGTAGTTTGATTGACATATTATAGGAGTTGAATTATTGTAAAGTTAAATGAAGGTAACTCTAATTTGATAAAAAAAAAATTCTTTATTGGATGTACATAAGAAATGTATTTTGTCAACACTCGACAACATAAAGATGATTTTTAACACAACTTTTTGCCTATATTTCTTTCAATTAAACAATCTATTCTCAGTTATTGAAAGACTTCCTCTAGTTATTTGAGAGAGTTATTTAATTTATTAATTAATTAATTTTAATTTTTTTAATTATTTCAGAGAGTTGTTTAATTAGCTGATTATATTGCTGAACTAATTGATTATATTGTTATTAGTTGATATTTAGCATGTAATATTGTAATTATTTAAAAGTTAATTATATTATTATTAATTGATATTTGACCTGTAATATTGTAACTATTTAAGAATTGAAATTTGAGATGTAATATTTGTATAAAAAAATGATTCTACAAAAAATATAATGATCCAAGTGGTTAGTGATTTGAGCTTACTTTCTATCCCACAAGCATGATGCACACATCAATTCTTTTGTTTAGGACTTTTGGGTTGAAGTGTTAAAAAAGTTGGAACTTCAGGAACGTGTGTAATTAATAGTTGTTGGCCTGAACCAAAAAACAAATTCAAAACTAGGATCTATCGGTCCAATTTTGTGGCCTCTTCTTAAGACACTGAAAATTGTATTGGATTCAATGGCGAAAAATTGAACAAGACTTTTGAAGTTTTATATGGTGAAATAGAATGTCAAGTGTCAATTAATAAAATTATACTTATATTAGAAAATTCTAATGCTCCTTGCTCCTTTGCCATCTCCGACTCTCAGTCATTCTCTTTGGTCTTCCCTTTGCTATTCGTCAAATTGTATAAATTTGAATTTCATTTTTTAATCGACATCAAGTTCGCGAATTTATTGTAGTAAAACAATCTAGAGCCTTTTATAAAACACAATTTAAAAGTGTAAGTTTTTGTTGACTCCCAAATTTTGGGTTATTTTAAATTAATGAATTAAATTTATTTATTTTTAAAAATAATTGTTGAATCTCTCAAATTAAAAATAATTAAAATAATTATAAATAGACAAGAAATAAAATTATAATAATTCAGTTTAATGTGAATTTACATTCACTTCACCGAACTTAATAAATTTATTCATGTGATATTATTAAATAATATTTTTATAATAACAATACAAAAAATAAGAGTATAAGGAATCATAGCTTTACAGATGTAGCTTTTAATAATAGAGTCTTAAAATTTTTTATTTTTATTTTTTAAAATAAAAAAATGAGTTGAAGAAGAAGACAAAAGTCTATTTCTTTCTTTTTTAACATTTTGTTTTAAGTGTTGTTGTGTTTGATTGTATAATTTTTTTTAAATTAGGATATATTTATATTTTCTTTTTTTTAGATTTATTATCCCTAGATTGTAAGAGTATGATTTATTCTAACAATGCTGAGATTTTATAATCTCCAAAGATAAAGATTATTTTAAATCCTTAATAAATATGTATTTTGCCTATTTTCATGGTGGGCTGCAACAGACCTTTCCTATGCACTTAAGTTAAAGATTTAGGGAAATAGTACTCTATCTTTTAAGAGTATGTTTACTATGAATTTTTAAAGGGTAATGAATTTTATTTTTTTTATGTCAATAATTCTTAAATATTAAACTCGGGGGATATAATCCTTTTATGTAGTCAAATTTTAAATATTTTATAATTTATCAAATCAACAAAGACAAAAATTTATGAAACACAATTTAAGAATCTAGGTTCATTGAAGGTTTGAATCTAACCCTAATCAGAAAGTTTTAAATATTTTATAATTTATCAAATCAACAAAGACTCGTTTATACAACACAATTTAAGAATTTAGGTTCAATACAAATTGAATCCAAACTTAAATAAGAGCGAGGTCTATCTTCTAAATGCTGGAAGAAAATATACTTAAGAATTAGAAACAACCAGTTGGAAGCAGAAAAACAATAGTGAGAAGCTTTGTTTTATCAAATGGTTAATTGCTTGCGGGGAAACGTTATTCTGAAAATAATGATATGCCATTATCAACCTTTTCATTCTCCTCCTTCCAGGATTTTAGTTGTGAGAGAACAACAATATATATTATCACCATTTGCTATTAACAAAATATTTAATCTTTAATGTTCTTGTACATATATACTATATTAAAATGAACTACAATTATTTCATTAGCCTAGATAGCTAGTACGGTTTGATCCACCTATATAAAAATGAACTACAAACATGACTTGACATAGAAAAAATAAACCTGGTCGCTTTCTCTCATTTAGAAAGCAGAAGAAAAACTACTACCAATTAACCATTTCTACCTGATGCAAATCTTCAGCATATGACTTTGGTTCACTCAAATCACAAAAAAATTTAAAAAAAACTTGTTATTAGAAAAAAACTTCTATAGGGTTTGATCATACTGCAATTGTGTATAACGCGATTTAAAAATTTTGAACTAATGTAACAAATTTATAAGAAAATTGAAGGAAAACATTAGAGAATTTTTTTTTAATGACAGGAAATATGGTGGTAAGAGAAATTTTATCAAAAATGTATTTGATCATCCATTTAATTCACAAATTTGCAAAAATTCATATTTAATATTATTGACTCGAAAATTTAGAGAACTCTTGAGTTAACGAGTAAAATTTATTTATTTGTTAGAAATATTTTAGTAGAGACAAAAATAAAGATAGAGAAAGAAAAGATGACACAAGATATATAGTAGTTCAGCCTAATTCGAACTTGTGTCCACTTTATCGAGTTTTAAACTCACTCACATACACTATCTATCAAGGTGTTTACAAGAAGGCTCTATGATCATTACAAAGAGTAAAAAATAACACGTAGTATGTAAAGAAAAAGTATTGTCTCAAATAAAAAAGTCTTGTGTAGCCTTGGTCTTAATAGATTTTGTGTGTGCTTATTTTTGTTGAATTTGTGGCTATTTTAGGGTAGGTCTGATCTTTTGGCGTGATTTGGGAGATATCCTTTAAAATAATGTGATTTTATTTCTACAATAATGATAATTGCCTATTTAGATAACTTGCTTTTATCTTCTTTATTAAGGGTTTGACCCAAAATCTAAGAAAAAATAAGGGTCCACCAATTTTTAATATTAACTTGTTAATAGTGAAAACTTTATTGTTGTCTTCAGGCTACCAGATTTTATCCTCAGATTTTGGGCTTTCAATTTAGGAGTACTTAAAAAAACTAGGACGGGGTCTTGATGATATTTCATTTATAAAGTAGTCTTGAACTTCATATAAGATCTTCAAACCTTTTTATAGGGTCTTAAATAGTCCTGTAGGGATCGGACCTTCCTTACCAGGACTTTATATTATTTTCTGCATTTGCGGTTAAAAAACCTCTCTTAAGGCTCTTCTAAAAAATCTTAGTCGGAGACCACTAAGGGTGGAGGAGCTCCTGACCTATATAACCAAGTCTACGATGGGGCTTCCTCAGGGCGTCAAACCGATGATGATGATGATAATGATATGGTATGATAAAAAATAATGGTCTGAGGAACCACGTTCGAACTTTTAGATAGAGGTTGAACAATGTTAAACTGGTCCGAAGAATCTCATCTGAACCGATGCTTGAGCCGATCAACAGATATTGTCTTTTTGACATATGCTGGTTGAATTTTGAGTTGTTCTCATTTTCTAACTAATAGAAGTAACTGATTGTTCTTTATAGCATGTTTTTGGTCAATTTCTTTTGGTGTCGCACGTTTGTAAGGTTCTCCTCTAAGAGGTTACTCTGTCCGATAGTCTGTAGGTAACCTCGTGAGTGCAATCTCCCTACAAAGTGTTATTCTCCAGTCTTCATAGTTATATCTTCGTAAAGGTCTCCTAAAAGAGCGTTATCCTATTCGGTGGTCTGCGGGTAACTTTATGAGTGCTGCCCCCTATGAAATATACACTGCACATCCATAAGGTACACCTCATAGAGTGTTTATCCAGTCTGGTGGTCTATGGGTAACCTCATGAGTGTCGCCCCCTCTACGACATGTTAATCTAAAAGTGTATTTATAGTTTTATCTTCGTAAGGTTCACCTCATGGAGCGTTACCCTATCCGGTGATCTGTGAGTAACCTCATGAGTGCTGCCCCCCTATGAAGTATACACTGCACATCTATAGGGTACACCTCATAAAGGGTTTACCCAATGGTATATGGGTAACCTCATAAGTGTCGCCCCCTATGACGTGTTAATCTTTGAGTGACGTCATAGCTGTATCTTCGTAGGGTTCACCTAATAAAGTATTACCCTGTCTGGTGGTCTATGAGTAATCTCATGAGTATTGCCACCTTACTAAGTATATGATGTACGTCCATAGGGTATACCTCATAGAGCATTTTACTCACTCTGGTGGTCAGTGGGTAACCTCATGAATGTTGCGCCCTTATGGCGTGTTAATCTTCGAGTGTCTTTATTGCTGTATCTTTATAGGGTTCACATCATGGAGCATTACCCTTTCCGGTAGTCTTTGGGTACCTTCATGAGTGCCACTCCCTACGAAGTATACTCTGCACGTTCATAGGGTACACCTCTGACAAACACATGAAAATGCATGTTGTTAAGAGATTCAATCACCATTTAATGTCACTAATTTTAGTATTTTTCTGTATTTTTAGCTTGAAATAAAGTGTTCTCCTTAAATTGTGATTAATGAATGTTATTTGCACAGGTTTAGGTAAAATGGACATAACTCTCAATGTAGAAATCGAAATGAAGAAATTCTTGAACTTGGTGCAACATGACTCAATCTTACACAAATTTGAAGAATAGTGGAAAAGCCAAATCAAACATGTTATGGGCCAAAAATTGAGATACAACAGAATCGGACTACAACTCCTGCCCAGCTTGACCCAACTCACATATTTGGACCGTATCTCACAAAATACGTACTCAATTGGTATAATTCTTGAAGTTGTGAATTTCTGACTTAACTATCAACAACTCGTATGTTGATGGTAAAGTCTAAATCAGCCGTTATCATGGACCAAATCGCATTGCAAGTGGGTAAAATGGTTGTTGGCCGAATTCTGATGTATCTTTGGAATTTTGCTCATTTCTCATTGGATACTCATCTAATTTGCATCAAATTGGTGCCTATGGAAAGAAGAGTCAAAATTCTACAACTTTCATGTCGGTTGTAGAAGCTAAATCGGTTATTTACATTATCAAAAATGTGCTGTAAGTAGATAAACGAGTTATTGGCTTAAAATTATTGAAGATTGATGTCATCCATGACATATGTCCATTCATTGCCTATATAAGGAGACACTTAGGACGTTTTTAAAGAGATAATTCTCTCTTATTTTCTTCTCATTAACATGTATTGTAATTTAGGTTAGAGTTCTTGACAAGGCTAAGAGATGAACTTTTATGTGTAATAAATCTACTTCTATGCTTTGATTCGGTGTCAAGAGCTACAAATGTTGTAAGTTTGGTTTTGATTAAACTCTTATCTATTCTATTTTCTATAATCCAGAGATTATAATTCTCATGTCTCATATAAGTTCAGTCATGCTTTTCTTATGTGATTCTTGGTGAACTATAATTGTTACTGGTGACATTGTTTTATATGTTAATCTTTTACTGCAGTATTGTCAAATTGATATATTGTCGATCTTGGATAACATATAAGGGTAATAAATGTTTAATATTCAAGTTAATCTTTTACTGCAATATTGTCAAAGTGATATATTGTCGATCTTAGATAACTTGTATAAATGAACATGATGTATGTTAATGCTTGCAAAGAGTTTAATTACGTCAAATACATGTGTTATCAAATGTGCTATATTTTCCTATCTTCCGATTAATTGTTTTGGATGTGAAACTTTCAATTGAGTTATAAGCATTGAATTAAAGTGTAGAGTAGATTTATAAAGCATAATTATAATTCTCGAAGCCGTTGTCGGGGAAGCACACTAAGCGAAAGTCGGTTGCGATTATAAATACTAAAGTGTTAACTTTGTACAGTTTCTTTTCTTTGTAAAATCTTAGTTTTATTTTCTTTATTGTAATTTATTTATTATTCATGGTTGGTTCTACCACCTAATTTATTTTATTTTCTTTAGTTAATTTGTTATATTTTATGTTATCTTAATGGCTGATTTTACCGCCTAATTAGTTTATTTTCTTTTATCTATTTATCGCACTTTATTTTCTTTTATTTATTTATTGTACTTTCTTTTAATGGCTGATTTTACCGTCTAACTTTGTTCACTTTTTTTTATTTATTTATTGTACTTTATTTCTTTAGTTAATTTGTTGTATTTTCTTTTTATTTTGTGGCTGGTTCTACCGCCTAACTTAGTTTCTTTATTTTTTATTGTACTTTATTTATTTATTGCACTTTTTTTTCTTTAGTTAACATGTTGTATTTTCTTTTTATTTTAATGGTCGGTTCTACCGCCTAACCTTTTATTTATTTACTTATTGTATTTTATTTTTATTATTTATCTATTGTACTTTTTTATCGTACTTTACAGTCTTTTGTTTAGTTATTGTATTAATATTTCATAGTTGGTCTTACCACCTAACTCATTTCTATTTCTTTTTATGTTTATTCCACTTCTTAATTTTCCTTAAGCATTTCTTTCCTTAAAAAAATATATATATATTGTTGTTAGGATGTATGCATCGACTTAGAGACAAACGAGGAAGATTTGTGAGAGAATTAGAACTAGAATCACCCCGATAATTTTTAAGTGAAGAGAATTCACCTTCTAGTTCATCTTGTAATTCTAACACAATGAGCCAACACGAAGAAAACCCCGTTAGAACTCTAAAAGATTACTTGCATCCTACTCGCACAGTCACACCATCATGCATTATATTTCCACCTAACACACCACATTCGGATTTTAAACCTGGAATGATACAACTTCTTCCCATTTTTCATGGTCTAGATAGTGAAAATCCGTATGTACATGTTAGGGAATTTGAAGAGGTAATTGCCACCTTCCATAGCCAACCTGAAGCCATAGACACTGTTAGACTTAAATTTTTCCCTTTTTCTTTGAAAGACAAAGCAAAGAGTTGGCTATACTCTTTGAGGCCGAGGTCTATAGGAACTTGGGCAAAAATGACCCAAGAAGTTTTCAATAAATACTTTCCACAACACAAAACTAATGGCCTGAAAAGATAAATTTCTTCCTTCTCCCAAAAAGACAGTGAAACCTTATATCAAGCATGGGAAAGGTTTAAAGAGTTGCTAAATCTGTGTCCTCACTATGGGTATGAAAATTGGCGATTGGTTAGTTATTTCTATGAGGGACTCACAATTAGAGAGCGCCAAATTGTTGAGATGATGTGTAATGAGGAGTTCCTTCACAAAGATCCTGAGGAAGCCATAGAATTCCTTAATGACTTAGCCGAAAAAGCCCATACATGGAGTGGACCTAGCATTACTGAAAGCACAAATAGGTCACGACCTAATGGAGTTTTCCATCTTAGGGAAGAGGATAACCTCAAAGCCCAATTAGAGGTCTTAACTAGGGAGTTAGAGGCCTTGAAAACCAAAGATAGAAGGGTCACCCACACGGTTGCTAGAGTTGAGTCACACGATGTCTGTTTTGTCTGTGGAGGAGCGAAACACTTAGCTCAGGATTGCCCCATGTATAGTGAGATGGGAGGGATATATGAGGAACAATGTAATGCCCTAGGGATGTACAAGAAGCCTTATTCACCCTACTCTGAAACATATAATCCTAGCTGGAGAAACCACCTAAATTTCAATTAGAAATCTGACCAACAAGCCAACAGCCAGTGGAAACAAGAACAACAAGCACCCAAGTCTTATGTTGCACCTCAATATAATGCACGACCAACTAGGAGTTCTTTAGAGGATACATTACAAGCATTTATGGAGGCACAAAGTAAGACTAATCAAAAATTTGAAACAATTCTTGCACAGGTGGTGGACGAAAACAAAGAAATCAAGAGTCAAATCACGAAGTTGACCAGTGCCTTGACTGTACAAGAGCAAGGTAAGTTTCCATCTCAACCTCAATCCAATCCGAAAGGACAATTCTTGGCACAAGCTTCTACTTCTGATGATCAAAATCTCAAAGAAGTCAATGCCATTACTACTCGAAGTGGTAAGATTGTAAGTGAGCCTACTCCTGAAATTAACACATCTACGAGTAGTAAAGACACCCCCTTTGAAAAAGAGGCCACAGTGGAAAAAGAGCCCGAAAGTAAGTTTTCAATCCCAGTGCTTTTTCCTCAAGCTCTTCGACCGGTTGGAAAAAATTCAAAAATTCAAGGTGAGATTTTAGAACATTTGAAACAAATTAAAATTAATCTTCCCTTGTTACATTTGATTAAGCAGGTTCCAACTTATGCCAAAGTCATCAAGGATTTATGCACTATCAAAAGAAAACACCATGTGAAAAAAATTGCATTTTTGGCAGAACAGGTAAGTGCAGTGATTGAACAAAAGACACCACCCAAGTATAAAGACCCAGGATGTCCCACAATCTCCTGCCAAATTGGGACACATGAGTTTGGTCAAGCTTTATTGGACTTAGGAGCAAGTGTAAATTTAATGCCTTATTCTATTTACTTGCAGTTGGGACTTGGTGAGATTAAACCAACATCTGTAGTCTTACAATTAGCTGATCGATCAATCAAGAAACCATGGGGAATAGTAGAAGATGTTTTATTGCAAATTGATAAATTTTACTACCCTATTGATTTTCTTATTTTAGATACTCATTCTGTTGTTAACATGGAGTCAAAAATCCCTCTTATTTTGGGAATACCTTTTCTAGCCACTGCTAATGCTCTTATTAATTGCAGAAATGGTCTAATGAAATTATCTTTTAGGAATATGACTCTTGAGGTGAATATTTTTAACATTGGCAAACAACCATGAGAAGAAGACGAGTGCTATCATTCATATATGATAGACACACTTGTAGCAGAGGAAGCTTATAAAAATCATGGCTATGATTCTTCGAAAAACCTTCTCAATTTTGATTTTGAAGAATTGTATTATCCTGATGTAACAACTGATGTGTTTAGTATTTTTGACTCACAAGATAAAGGGACTCGATTTTGGCAGCCACGCTTTGAAGAGTTGCCACAAGAGAGGGAGAGACCGAAACCATCAAACCTCGAGACACAACAAGTTGAGCTTTCTCCACTGCCCAAAGGTTTGAAACACGCATTCTTGGGACCAGGTGATACCTTTCCTATCATCATTTCTTCTGAACTTAGTGCTAAACAAGAGAAAAATTGATAAAATTGTTAAAAGAACATAAGTCTGCACTAGGTTGGACCATAGCTGATATTAAAGGTATTTCTCCATTGATATGCTCCCATAGAATTCATTTAGAGGAAGGTGCCCAACCTCATAGAGACCCACAAAGAAGACTTAACCCAACAATGAAAGAAGTAGTGAAGAAAGAGGTCTTGAAACTATTAGATGCGGGTATAATCTACCCAATTTCTGATAGTCAATGGGTAAGTCCAACTCAAGTAGTTCTTAAGAAATCTGGGGTTACTGTTGTTGAAAATGAGAATGGGATACCTATTCCAACTAGGGTAGTAAGTGGTTGGAGAATGCGTATTGATTATAGAAAGTTAAACACAGCCACTAGGAAAGACTATTTTCCATTGCCTTTTATCGACCAAATTTTAGAACGTGTAGCTGGACATCTTTTTTATTGCTTTCTTGATGGGTATTCAGGGTATTACCAGATTAAGATAGCTATAGAAGATCAAGAAAAAACTACTTTTACATGCCCTTTTGGTACTTATGCTTTTCGTAGAATGCCATTTAGATTATGTAATGCACCAGCTACTTTCCAGCGTTGCATGTTGAGTATTTTCTCTGATATGGTTGAAAAATGCATGGAAGTCTTTATGGATGATTTGACTGTTTTTGGTAATTCTTTTGATTTATGCCTACTTAACTTGAAATTTGTTTTGAGTAGGTGTGAAGAAAAATGACTTGTGCTAAATTGGGAGAAATGTCATTTCATGGTATCTTCAGGAATCGTTTTGGGGCATATTGTATCTGAAAGAGGGATAGAGGTTGACAAGGAAAAAATTGAATTAATCTCTAAATTATCTACACCCAAAACGGTAAAAGATGTCTGATCCTTTCTTGGACACGCTGGCTTTTACAGAAGGTTTATATAAAATTGTTCTGCCATATCTAGACCATTGTGTAACCTTTTGCTAAAAGATACAGAATTTACATGGACACAAGAGTGTGAGGAGGCATTCCGAACACTCATTGCCAAACTCACCACTGCTCCTATCATGCAATCACCGGATTGGAACCTCCCATTTGAAATTATGTGTGATGTAAGTAATTATGCTGTAGGAGCAGTTCTTGGGCAACGGAGGGAGGGAAAACCCTTTGTTGTTTATTATGCTAGTAGGACTTTGAATGATGCTCAAATGAATTACACTACTACTGAAAAAGAACTATTAGCTGTTGTTTTTGCCTTAGATAAATTTCGTTCTTATTTGATTGGTTCACCTATGGTTATTTTTACTAACCACGCAGCCCTTAAGTACCTTCTTTCTAAGAAGGATGCTAAAGCCCGTTTAATTAGGTGGATTCTTCTTTTGCAGGAATTTGATATAACCATCAAAGATAATAAAGGCGTTGAAAATGTTGTTGCTGATCATCTATCCCGCCTTGAGTTCACTGACTCCACTGATTTGCCACCCATTCGAGATGATTTTCCGGATGAACATCTTTTTGCTATAAGCCAAATACCTTGGTATGCACATATCGTAAATTATTTGGTTTGTGGTGAACTTCCATCTGACTGGAGTGCACAAGATAAGCGTAAGTTCTTGGTTGAGGTACGTAACTTTTATTGGGATGATCCATATCTTTTTAAATACTGTCTTGACCAAATCATGAGACGTTGCATTCCTGAAAGTGAAGTTTCTAGTGTCTTAAATTTTTGCCATAGTGCTGCTTGCGGTGGCCATTTTTCTATAAAAAAGACAGCTGTGAAAATTTTACAGTGTGGTCTTTATTGGCCCACTTTGTTCAAAGACACTAATAATTTTTGTCGTTCCTGTGAAAGATGTCAAAAGTTAGGTGCTTTATCTCAAAGAAATATGATACCTCTTAACCGTATTCTTGTTATCGAGATATTTGACTGTTGGGGTATCAATTTTATGGGTCCTTTTCCTTCATCTTTTGGCTATCTTTACATCCTTTTAGCTGTTGACTACGTATCAAAATGGGTGGAGGCTGTAGCTTGTCGTACTAATAATAATACAACTGTGGTAAAATTCTTAAAAGAAAATGTGTTATCTAGGTACGGTATGCCACGTGTCATCATTAGTGACCAAGGAACACATTTTTGTAATCGTTCTTTTGAAGCTTTGATGCGCAGGTATGGTGTTCTTCACAAAGCTTCCACTGCATACCATCCACAGACAAATGGACAAGCTGAGCTAGCAAATAGAGAGGTTAAACAGATTTCGAAAAAGACGGTTAACCCGAATCGCAAAGATTGGTCTCTACGCCTTTCTGATGCATTATGGGCATATCGCACTGCATACAAAACCATCTTAAGAATGTCTCCATACCGGCTTGTTTATGGGAAATCTTATCATTTACCTGTTGAGCTAGAACATAAAGCTTATTGGGCTGTCAAAGCCCTTAACTTTGATTTGAATGCTGCAGGTCTCCAAAGAAAGTTACAATTGTCAGAAATAGAAGAGCTACGAAATGACGCATATGACAACTCTAGAATTACAAAGTTAAAATGAAAGTAGCTCATGATAAACAGATCTCAAGGAAACACTTTGAGCCAAATCAACGGGTCTATCTTTATGATTCTCAATTGCATTTACACCCTGAAAAGTTGAGATCTCGATGGACTAGTCCATTTATGGTAAGACATATTTTTCCTAGTGGTGCTGTTGAAATAGAAGACCCCACTGATGGACGGACTTTCAAAGTGAATGGACAACGGCTAAAAAGCTACGTGGAAAAGGTAAACGACTCTATGTACCTAGGCGAGATCCCTTTTGTGGATCCTATCTATCGTGATTGATCAGGTTTAATCTATTTGTACCATATTTTATATTTTGTCTATATTTTATCTTTTGACTTTTTATTTTTGCTTTTATTTTCTTGCACATTTTTTTTACTTTATTTTCTTCTTTTTATTTTTTCTTCAGTGTGATTTTATTTTTCGGTCAAGTGGCGGATACGGTACTCCGTGACTATTAAAGTCGGTTTCTCAGTTCCCTAAAAACTGTCCCTCAAATTATGCATTCATCTCTTTTCTTTCTTTCAAAATGGATCGCATTCTTGCTAACCTTAAAAAATGTTTTCCATTCTTACCTCAAAATGCTCTACTTAAGATTTACAAAGCACGGTGTAAAAGACTAAGGTTATTGATGTTGGGTAATATCCCTGTGGACCTTCGTTGGTTAATTGAAGCCAAGATTCGGTTGTCTGGTGACTTTGAAAATGATTTTGTTTCTCATATGCCTGGTCTTGGAAGAAGTTCTTATGCCAAAAGGCGACGAGTAAAAAGGTTACAAGTCTGTCATAAATGTGCTCGATGGAATTGTAATCGGAGTTGTCGTTCTTTAGGATTCTTATCTAGAAATCGAGAAGACAAAATTCAGTTCATTAAGGATGGACTGAGTAATGAGTCTTTGGATGATATCCTATTGACTCTTGAGACGCATCCCTGTGGGCTCGTGCAACGTGAACTTCTCAATTTGTGGAACAAATTCAAAAATGAACATCAACGGTATAGTCTCGGGAATCTGACTCTAAAAGACCCTGTTTACCAATTTATAAGAAAATTGGATGGGAAGCCTATCCCCGACCCATAGAGGGCGCTTAAGCCGTTACTGAACGTAAAACCAGAGGAATATGTGAGCCACAATCACAACTACTTGTAAATACATGTGTTTAAATTTCAAACTTTATTTTATGAATAGTAGGGCTACTCATGTAGATGTCTTAAATTCAAATCTTTTTGTTCAATAATGCATGTGAGTCATTATGTTTAAATTTTTGTGTTTTATTTTTAACTCTCTTTTGACAAACTGTCGGGTTACCATAATCATTGTTATCATTTAGTACTCTATAAATACAGCACCTCATTTTCTTCATTTTCATATATTGAGATAAAGGTGAGTGTAGATATAGAGGAAACCCAAGTTCGACAATTTCGAAATATATGTGTATTTTGTGGATCTAGTCCTGGGGAGAGTAAAGTGTTCGTAGAAGCAGCAAACAATCTAGGAAAAGCATTAGCTGTAAGAAAAATTCATTTGATTTATGGAGGAGGTAGCCTTGGGCTAATGGGGTGTGTGTCAACAGCTGCACATTTAGGAGGAAGTCAAGTTTTAGGTATTATTCCTATAGCTTTGGCCGTGGGAAACCTGACCGAAAAAATAATAGGGGAAGAATTACGAGTCTCATCTATGCATGAACGTATAGCTAGAATGCTTTGCAATGCAGACGCTTTTATTGCTTTACCAGGTGGTTTTGGTACCTTGGAAGAAATTTTTCAAATTGTCTCTTGGGTCCAACTGAATATTAATAACTATTTTGATTGCTTACTTTGTTTTCTTGATTAAGCTGTGGAACAGAATTTTATTTCACATTCGGCACGACAGATCCTGATTTCTGCTACTAAGGCTGATGAATTGATTAACAAATTACAGGCAGTTACCTACGAACCTGACCCAGCAATAACTAGGATCGATTGGTCAGTGGGCCTTAACAAGCGAAAATTGGATCTGACACTTCGTTTGTAAATTTTTCTTTTTATTTATTTATTTATCAGTATCATCATTTTAGTTTCTATTTGCTTAAGTGTCTCTCAGGTTTGTTTCTTTCAAATAACTAGTGTTTCAGGTAATGTCTCCTATACTTTATCTCTTTCTATTTAAAAATTGAGGACAATGTTTCATCTGGTTTGGGGGGAGGATAGTAGACATACGTTGCATTTTGCAAAAAAAAAAACAATTGTGGTCCGACATTTGATTAAAATGGCAGAGTAAAGAGTTCATTCTTGAACTCTTGAGACGCATTCTAGGTCAAATTAGAATGGCAGTGTAAGGAGTTTTAGTACTAACTTTTGAAATGCATTTTAACTAACTTTTTGTTGTTTTGTTTTATATTTCATGCATTGTCGTTTACTGCTTGTAGTCTTGGTAATTCTTGTATAAAGGAATTTGCTTTTCTGTCTAAGTATGATTTCAGAATTGTTTAGGTTGAGTCACTGTTTCTATCTAGGTTACTAAAGAATGACTTCCAAAATATTTTTGAGCACAATGCTAAGCCTTGTGGTAAGATGGATGATTCAATTTATATAACCAAGAGAATTCTCATGTTTAAGTATATATTTTTCTAAATCTCACATATATTTTGTGAGTAAGTGGAAAGGTTGAGAAAACAGCTTATGAACCTTCATTGATCCTTTGAATTGGTTAATTTTTGTTTAGAATGATATTATTTGAATTAAGGGATAAGTTGGTTGCATTTGTGTATAATATAATTTGGTGAGAAACCTTTGTAATGCTTCTTTGTATTCTTCAAAAATACAAAAACAAAAAAAGCAAAATACTAAAAAAAAAAAAAAGAGCAAAAATACCCAAAAAAAAAAAAGAAGCAATTCAGTTTAATAAAGTCTTCATTCAATTTTAGAAGATAAATATTTTGTAAAACAGTTTTCTCACCAAGTTATAATTGTATTATTCTCACAAGCCAATTAAAGTTCTAAAGCTGGCGTATGATATGAATAATTAATTTTTAAACAAATAATTTTCCTATCTTTGGATCAATGTTAGTTTATATGTCTATCCTTAAAATTAACTTTTTCTTGAGTGCTTAACTGTTTTCTAACTCCATAAGAGAAGTCACAACCTTTTAAACAGTCATACACCTGTGAGGATATGGAGTTGACTTTTACTTGGAGAAATTCTCAAGGCTATATCTATTGTGGTTTGTGGTTAGATGGTTATGGCTTAGTTCACACACACACAAATTATGAAAGTTGTAATTGAAAAAACCATGATAGCAACAGTGATCTCGAACTGACGTTTTGATTGAAATGTTTAGGTAGTTTTGCATATTCTATTTACGCTTGAATTGCTAGAGACTAGCAATAAGCTGGTTGGGGGCTGTGATGAACACATGAAAATGCATGTTGTTAAGAGATTCAATCACCATTTAATGTCACTAATTTTAGCATTTTCTGTATTTTTAGCTTGAAATAAAGTGTTCTCCTTAAATTGTGATTAATGAATGTTATTTGGATAGGTTTAGGTAAAATGGACATAACTCTCAATGTAGAAATCGAAATGAAGAAATTCTTGAACTTGGTGCAACATGACTCAATCTTACACAAATTTGAAGAATAGTGGAAAAGCCAAATCCAACATGTTATGGGCCAAAAATTGAGATACAACAGAATCGGACTACAACTCCTGCCCAGCTTGACCCAACTCACGTATTTGGACTGTATCGCACAAAATACGTACTCAATTGGTATAATTCTTGAAGTTGTGAATTGCTGACTTAACTATCAACAACTTGTATGTTGATGGTAAAGTCCAAATCAGTCGTTATCATGGACCAAATCGCATTGCAAGTGGGTAAAATAGTTGTTGGCCGAATTCTGATGTATCTTTGGAATTTCGCTCATTTCTCATTGGATACTCATCCAATTTGCATGAAATTGGTGCCTATGGAAAGAAGAGTCAAAATTCTACAACTTTCATGTCGGCTATAGAAGCTAAATCAGTTATTTACATTATCAAAAATGTGCTGCAAGTGGATAAATGAGTTATTGGCTTAAAATTATTAAAGATTGATGTCATCCATGACATATGTCCATTCATTGCCTATATAAGGAGACACTTAGGACGTTTTTAAAGAGATAATTCTCTCTTATTTTCTTCTCATTAACATGTATTGTAATTTAGGTTAGAGTTCTTGGCAAGGCTAAGAGATGAACTTTTATGTGTAATAAATCTACTTCTATGCTTTGATTCGGTGTCAAGAGCTACAAATGTTGTAAGTTTGGTTTTGATTAAACTCTTATCTATTCTATTTTCTATAATCCAGAGATTATAATTCTCATGTCTCATATAAGTTCAGTCATGCTTTTCTTATGTGATTCTTGGTGAACTATAATTGTTACTGGTGACATTGTTTTATATGTTAATCTTTTACTGCAGTATTTCCAAATTGATATATTGTCGATCTTGGATAACATATAAGGGTAATAAATGTTTAATATTCAAGTTAATCTTTTACTGCAATATTGTCAAAGTGATATATTGTCGATCTTAGATAACTTCTATAAATGAACATGATGTATGTTAATACTTGCAAAGAGTTTAATTACGTCAAATACATGTGTTATCAAATGTGCTATATTTTTCTATCTTCCGATTAATTGTTTGAGATGTGAAACTTTCAATTAAGTTATAAGCATTGAATTAAAGTGTATAGTAGATTTATAAAGTATAATTGTAATTCTCGAAGCCTTGTCTAAATTATCATAAGACATTTCCTTCAAATCATAGACAATCCTATCACATCCACTTAAATTAATTAATTTTATCCTTTGCTACTGCTTTAATATTTTACTTCATTAATCAATTTTTCCAAGAGCTTCCTCGTGGGATCAACACCTTAATCTATACTGCGATAGCCGCGTTATATTTTGAGCGTAAACAACCTCATAGAGCATTTACGTGGTCCAGTAGTTTGTGGGTAACCTCATGAGTGTCACCCCCTACGGCATGTTAATCTTTGAGTGTCGTCATAGCAGTATCTTCATAGGATTCATCTCATGGAGTGTTACCCTGTCTGGTGGTCTGTGGGTAATCTCATGAGTTTCGTCCCCCTTCGAAGTATACGATGCACGTTTATAGGGTACACCTCGTATAGCGTTTACCCTGTCTGATGGTCTGTGGGTAACCTTATGAGTGCTGCCCTCTATAGCGTGTTAATCTTCACATGTCTTTATAGCTGTATCTTCATAGGGTTTAAATCACAAGGCGTTACCCTGTCTGGTGGTCTGTGGGTAACTTCATAAGTGCTACCCCATACGAAGTATATGCTGCACGTCCATAAGTTACACCTCATGGAGCGTTTACCCAATCCGGTAGTCTGTGGGTAACCTCATGAGTGCCGCCCCCTATAGCATGTGAATCTTCTAATGTTTTTATAATTGTATCTTCGTAAGGTTTACCTCACAGAGTGTTACCTGTTTGGTGGTCTGTGTGTAACCTCATGAGTGTTGTCCCTTTACGAAGTATACTTTTAATAGCATTAAGCCGTCTTCTTGACAAGTGAGGGTTTATTTCCTATAACCAAAAAGAAGAAATCGTGTATAAAAAAAATTCAACACTAAGTAGAAAGTGGCTTACATAATTTATTTTTCATAAGAGCTTAGGTTAAGTGCTTGGCCTCAGAGTAGACTTTTTCGTGTTCGGATAGTTAAACCCTCTGAGTTTTTGTTATCGGCTCAAGTTCTTTCATTGAGAATGTTTTTTTGGGCTGATTATTGATTTGGGGTTTGACTTTTCCTTGAATTTGTGTCAGGCCTTGTGTCTTTTTGCATGAATATAATCTTGTACTTGCTTTGAGATTTTATATTAAGAGTTTAACTTTGGACCTGTTAAAGGGATACCTGTTCTTGGATCTGCTTAGGATCGTTTAATCTTGAACTTGTTCAGCATTTGTTTTATACCTACTCGAAATTTTCTACTTGAAAAATCTCTTAGACCTGTTTGGAATTTTTTTACTTGAATTCCTGCTCAAAATTTTTTGCATAAGAGTTCTCTTAGACCTATTCAGAATTTTTACTCTTATACCTATTCGGAATTTTCTGTTTGAAAATTCTCTTAGACCTGTTCAACATTTTCTTGTTTAAATTCCTGCTTATAATTCTTTTGTATTGATTCTGTTTAGAAATTCTACTTTTTGACCCACAAAGAATATTTCACATTTAGATCCGCTCGGAATCTTTTACCATTGGACTTATTCAAAATTTCTTTTGGACTTGCTTGAAATGTTTTACACTTGAATTGGTCGGAATTTTTTCTTCTTAGACCCGTACGAAATTTTTTATAGTCTTGGACCTACTCAAAATTTTTTATCTTGGACCTATTTAGAATTTTTGGTCTTGAACCTGCTTAGAATTTTTCTTAGACCTGTTTAAAAGTTTTATTCTTACACTTCCTCAGAATTTTTACTCTTGCACATGTTCAGAAGTTTTTGCTTGAAAAGTCTCTTGAACTTGCTCGAAATTTTTTTACTCTTGCATCTACTTGGAATTTTCTACTTGAAAACTCTTTTGGACCTACTTGAAATTTCTCTTGGACCTATTCAGAGTTCATGGTGAAAAATTGAGTAGCCTCTTTGAGAGCTTAAGTGAACTATTCTGGTCATATTTAAGTAGTCTCTTTGTCTTTTTTTATAAATCCAAACAGTTGTATTTTTTTTTAACTCTGAGTAGCTTTTTTTTTGTTATCAACCTTCTTCTTTTTCTTTTTTTAATCACAAAAACTACTTTTTTATTGCACTTGTACCTACTCAATTTTTTTTAAAACAAGAGTTGTTCTTTCTTTCTTTTCTTATGCTGCGCCTGCTTATATCCTTTTTTTTTTACACTATAGTTGCTCTTCTTTCTTTAAGCTGCATTTGCTCATAAAAATTTTTACAAGCTACTCTTTCTTTTTCTTTACATTGTACTTGTACCTACTCATGCATTTTTTTTATAATACTTGAGCTGATGAGCTACACTTGCGCTGCTCATACTCTTTTTTATGACATGAACTGCTCTTCTTTTATTGTGTACCGGCTTATATTATATTATTTTATTTTATTTAAATAAGATGCTCTTCTTTTATACTGCACTTGCTCATACTCCTTTTTTTAACGAGTTGCTCTTTTTTTATATTGCACCTGTTCATACATTTTTTTTAAAAAGTATATTACACCAGCCTATCAATATCATCCGAATATCTTTTACAACTTAATATTATTTTTTTTGCACTCATTGCCTCTTTTTTTTTTTATGCACCCCCTTATAGTTGCTACACATACCTTTTTATTCTTCATGACTGCACACCATAAGCTTCTCACCATGAGCAACAGCCTCTTCTTTTTCTTTTTTTTTTATGTCAAAGAATACTGGTAGTACATCCTTTTTTCTTGGTGGAAAATATTGTTCTACCACATAATTAGAGATTTAAGGGATCAGCACCACAATTTTCTAATCGAAATGAATATTTTACACATAAAGTGGACATATCATTGTAGAATTAGCATAGAAATTTGATGAAAAAAATTTATCTTTATAGTGTTGTTCTCAACAGTTAGTCTCTATGACTTTTTGTTGCGTTTTTTATAGACGACGCCAAATTGTTGACCCAAAAATTTAAAGAAATCCTTAGTCAAATAGTTAAATTTGTTTGTTTGTTATAAATGCTTTGGTAGAGACAAAAAAATAAAGATAGAGAAAGAAAAGATGACACAACATATATAATGGTTCAGTCCAATTTGAGTTTATGTTCACTTTACTGAACTTTAAACTCACTCACATATACTATCTATCAAGGTATTTACAAAAAAGCTCTATAACCATTACAAAAAATAAAACATAATACGTAGTATGTAATATGTAAAAAAAAAGTCTTTTATCTCAAATAAAAAAATCTTGCGTAGAAGCAAAAAGTCACCTACCCTCTTAGTTTTGAAAAAAGTCTTCTTTATATAACTTTAGTCTTTTTGATTTTTTTTTTATATTTATTTTTGTTGAATTTGTAATTATTTTTAAAATAAATTTAATCTCTTGACATAATTTAAAAAATATCTTTTAAAATAATATAATTTTATCTTTAAAATAATAATTATTATATATTTAAATAATTTATTTTTATCTTCTTTATTATAGTTCGACCCAAAATTTAAGAAAACAAATATAGTTTCGTGACTTTATGATATAAAAGGCCAGGAAGCATTTTCCGAGGTAAAAGTTTTCGAAATTACAAACAAAGATACAATATTTTAAAAGCATAGGCGATTGGTGTATTGGACCACCCATACAAAAGTAACCGATGAAGTAGTGGCCTTAAATTAAAGGGCTCGAGGACGGCTACACTTCAATTATTTCTCCAATTAAAATCAATTACTAGGCTTCATAATTGATCCCATGGTAACGACAAGTTTATCAAAGTATGTGAAATTGAAATTTAAAACCCTAAAAATAAACAAATCAAAGATAATAATTAATGCATATGTGATCGTTGTGAACAGTTTGAAGTATTTAGATGAATTGACTTCACCTCGTCAATCTTGTTAAAAGAGGAGCATCAATACATGGTGAATCCTTCCATTCATCGTAATGGGATCTTAGTATTTCCCTAGCTTTGTCTTTCAAATAAGGCGCACAATCAACTTGTAAAAAGGTGCAAAGCCTCGACACGGTACCAACCTTCAACATTTCTTCAAGAACCAGGCTGTTTACTGAGAATTTGCATATCAATGATAGAATCAATATGGCACGATCATCGGCCGCTGGCGAAACTCGTATAATCCTCCTTGTAACCACCGCTAGGGCGGCTTTGTGCCTCAGAAACTGTGCTCTTCCATCAGCACAAGAACATAGATGAAACAATATGCCAAGAATAAATTCTGTTGTTCTCTTTTCGGGTGCCGATAATTCGAGCTCAATGAGCTGAAAAACGGCGCCGGATTCAACCATCATTATCCGGTTTCTTCCCCATGGACAAGCATGTAACATTACATTCAAAGCAGCTTTGATCCCTTGCTGTGTAATCCCTTGCTTAAAAACCCCAACAATTTTCTCAAACAATTCTGGTCTCAACCGTTCGAGGAAATTAGAATACGCCGTTTCGATGATATTTTTCAATACTTTCAATGCATGAGATTTGATTGTCTTATGATTTTCCATCTCACAACCTAAAACCCACGTCAAAGATTCAATGTTTTTATCGTTTTCGACGGCGGAAAGAGAAGGGATTCGAAATAAATGAAGTGTACTTAAAGCCTCTTCTAAACCAACCACTTGATTTTTCTCAGAACATGATATTATAAACGAGAATATAGCCTTAGGCAAACCAACTTCGGTCATATACTTCCTGTTTCTTTCATTTTCGGCGGCCAAAATTTCCAATTGCCTTAGGGTTTTCAGTTGCAGCTGAGGATTCCACAGATCTTTGATGAGTTTGATGACGTGAAATTTATTGAGAGGAGCTTTTGGAGTTGGGATTCTATCGATGCCATAAGCAGCATTCTCAGTGCACCAAGCTTGGATCAATCGGCGCAAAGTGTGATTTGGTGTTAAATCTGAGTCTCTTGGCAAGGGCTGTTTTGTAACTGGACATATAGTGTTCTTGCCTTTGAATAGCCAATGTTCAATGCTCTCTCGATCGTATGTGATGCCAGTTATGGCTGTTACAGGATCTTTCATGATTTGGAGAGAAATAGGGCAAATGAAATACTGAGGAATTTCAATATCCTCCATTAAGAAACAACTAACAAGCAAATAAGATTTGAAGAACAATTAAAACAAAAACAAAAAACAAAATGGGTATTTGTTGTTATGAAAGTATATGAACAAAAAATTGGGATGAATCAAGATTGTCCGAATGGGAATGAATGGAAGTTCTATCTTTGTTGGTTTTCGCAAATGGTAAGGGAATGCGTCTAATTTATTGACAAATTTGAGAGAGAAATTTTTCATTACGTATAGGTGCCTGGTCGTGTCTTTATTGGTCATAAATTCTCATGAGACATTTCTTACCAAAAAAATTTAAATCAGATTCTAATGGAGGATTCGGCAGTCAAAGAAGAAAAAGATGAGACCTTTTTCTAAACACTTTATAAAACTAGAAATAGCTAGCGTTCAATTTGCGCTTATAGAGCTCTTCATTTATTTATTTATTTTAAGAATTAATGCATAAAACAATAGTCTTAATAAAGTCAAGTAAATGTATTGAACTTTCAATTTATCAGTTTTAATATAATCCATAATATATAATATATGATTTTGATATTTCGGCTTCAATGTAGTTCGGTATAGCCTTTTTCACATCAATATAATTTATAAAAATGAATTATACTTCATTTACTGTCCCCAATACTTGAATTGCTCTTGGTCTTGGCATGGCAGGTTTGATATATATGGGAACTATATGTTACCCTAATGTTGAATTTAGTATCATTCAACAAACTTTAAATTGTTTTATATTATTAAAAAATTCTTTAGTAACATCGTAAAATTATTTATAGAATTGAATTCTACTAAAATAAAGGATTTTTTTTTGTAATATAAAATAACAGATTTTTTTTGGGTAATTTAATTTTAAAAGAGGATAACTAGTTTCTATCCTTATGTATATATTTAATACAATTATTTTTTTAAAAAAAAAGATATTTGGACTCCTAACGTGTTAAAAAAGATATACAAACTATAATAGTTTCAAAAATTTTTATGACACTCCGGTTAGACAACGGCTTTTGTCTATTTTCATAAAATAAAAACTTAATTTGAACCCTTAAAATATTTAAAAAAAATAGACATACAAACTCTTTTTTATCAATAAAATAAATGAAAATTATTACCTAACAAAAGTATTTATAGAATTTTTGAAGCTATTGAATTTTGCATATTCCTTTTTTAAAACGTTAGAGATTCACATATCTTTTTCTCTTGTTTTTTGAAAAAAAAAATTCAACTAGATTTTAAACAATAGTTGCTCATAAAATATTATCCCAAGTTCATCATCTTAATGGCAAATAACCAATATATAGTTAGAACTATGTGGACAAAGCCGGTTTCGGCTATACTAAAAACCAATCGGTTTTGAAAGAAATTTGAAGGATTTGAACTAACTTTTAGAAGTGAATCCGGTTGGGTGATTATGTGCAATTTTGCTCATCCTAATCTAGATGTCCATATTTTTATAAACTATGAACTAGCGCATAATAAATGCTATCGGATAATTTATACATTAAAATTTTACTCTTCATTTGAATTTATCTTTATACTTAAAAGATCTCTTACGTTGTCACTCATATATAATCAAGATTTATAATTTTATAATTTTAATTTTATTAAAACCCATTCAGTATTAAATATCTCTTTAAATAAAAAAATATAAAAATTAAGATAGTATTGTTTGACTGAATTCTCTATAAAATTTTATTGAGTTGAATGTTAAATATAGCTGAATTTGAATGATTTGTTTGTTTTTTTAAATATTTAAATATAAATATTGAATTATTTATAATATCATTCTAATTTTCTATATTAAGCCAAAAAAACTATTAAAAAAAACAAAATTGACTTAAATTTCATATTAAATTTTAAAAAACAAATAAGCTAAATTTAAGCCATATTTAATATTAAGCTAAAAAAACATATAAACCCTAAATAAGGAGAGATTCTAGTTCAGTAATTAATTTTGAAGATCAAATTTTGGCTTTTTTGATTTAATTATTGATTAAAAAAATTTCTCTTGATATGTACTTTTATTTGGAAAAAAAATTATTCTTAGTTTTATGGATACATATAAAAATATTTTTTTTATTAATAAATAAGTTAAAATTTTTGGAATCAAGTATGGGCTACTGATTGGAGGTTCATTTCATTGTCAATCAATTCAAAGTCGTAAGACAATGGATGGATCATACAACGTGATCCATGCAAATGCAATAATTCTAGAAACGACATGATAGTCATCGTAGCACGTTATTGAGTCAAAAAGTTGAGTCGACGGTTGTGTTTACTTGCAAATTTACTCACCAATTAAATAATTTTTGTATAATATTAATTTATTTATTACGCAACCCATATATTCTTTTTTGACACGAGAGAACGGCGATTCGACGATATAAGGGAAAGAATTTAAACTCAATATATTGAGACTATTAACATATGTACAACCTAACTTATATATTAATAATAATTAGTGAGTACACGTTTGAACTTTATCGATTATTGTTATCCTAATTTTATTTTGTTGAAAAATTAATAATTCAAGATAAGAATTAAAATAAATATTAAATAAAAGAATTATAAAAAATTTAAAATGTATAAAATACGAGTTTAAAATATGTGGAATATAAAAAAATAAGTAAAACAGGATTTAAAGAAGCGAAAAAAACGCGGGAGGTGTGTACAGTACTGAGCGCTGTGGCGCCCATAGTTAAGCGCTGCTACGCCCAGGACAATAATCCAAGGCCGCAGCGATGGACGCTATAATGCCTAGTGCCGCGGCGTCAGACGTATCAGAAGTCCGTTTTTCTTTGGGGTTTCTAATTTTGAGAAGTTTTAGACTTCCAAAATAAGTGGACTCTTACTCTAACAAGGAATAGAGTAAATAGGCACGAAATACACCTTATATAAACACTTGTAAACCTTTGATTTCAGAATTAAGCATTAAGAGAGACTCTAAGAGAGAGGAAGAACTGAGTAGACATTAAATGCTTGTGTGCGCTAGGGTGGAACCGTTGTTTGAGTGATCATTGTTCGTGATAGAGTAAGGGTTCACTAAACGTTTAAGTTTTTTTGAGGGTTCTTCATTTGGGTTTTCCTTGTAAAATTTTTAGGGAGTTATAATAAGAGAGGTTAGGATCTTTGAATCTACCGTAGATGTAGGCAATTGGCCGAACTACGTAAGATTGTGTTGTGCTCTTTTATTTCCTGTTTTGGATTCTTGTTATTTTTACTTAATTGATAGGTTATTCCGCTGCGTTAAGAGATTAGAGTTCTAAATTAAATATTGAATTCTTCACTTCAACATAATCCCATAATCTCAAGAGGGGAAGAGCATTTTCTCTCTCAATATATTTTAAAATAATATTATTAATTTTCTTTTTTATTAAAAAAGTTTCTTCTTTTTTTAATGTTCAATTAGGTAACTTATTTTATCGCTTAATGTACAACGTGAAGATATATGGATCATTGAAATTTAAATAAAGGTTATAAAATTGAGAGACTAAGTATTATGTCAAAATTAAAAGGGCTCATTCTTGATACTATACAATGTTAACATCTTATATACTCTTTTTTTATTATTATTTTAAGAATGTTATCAATAATTCTTTTGAAATAATTAGGATTATTTATCAGCAATATCTATAAATTTTTAAATAGGTACTAATACCGGTCATTAAAAAATATTCTATTAATATTAACCTTTAACATGGTAGAGTTGCTAAATAAAATACCCTTGATAATATTTTTATCTTGATAATTATGTCCTACTTTATATATATTTTTGATTTTTTTATTTCTTTCTCTTTTTTTTTTACAAAATCAATTAGCACAAATCTCAAATATAAATAATACTTATTTGAGCACACAAATTGAACCTAATTTAGAATGAAATTTAATAAATAATATTTTAGTCTCACGTAAATTGGTATTTGAATTTTTAGTTCAATATTTACTAAAATTTATTAAACAATCTAAAAATAAATTTCAAAAAATTTATAATTAAACTCATCATCAAAATTTTTAATCTATTCATTAAAAGAAGCACAAAAAAGAAAAAAAAACAAACATTAACTTCAATTCTACATCAACAAATTATTGCATAATTTTATAAAATAAAACTCATTTAAGTGTTGTTTTACTTTACTATTCTTTGTTTGTTAAATTTTAAGAGATTTGGACTAATACTTAAGTATTGATTGATATTTTTTAAATTTATGCGTATTGCTGATAAATTGATCTTACCTTAAGGATATTGCTGATATATCTATTTTTTTATATATTACATGATAAAAAAATATTATGAAACCTACTTAAATTAAGATGTTATATATTTAGCAATATTTAATTTTATTTATTAAGACTTGTATTTAATATTAAGACCGGTAATGGTATTTACTTAATATTTTATTTTTTAATAAAACAATTTCTCTAATATAGTATCATAAACTTAATACGCATAAAAAAAAAGTATAAAAAAATGAATACCACTTGCTCATATATTGTTTTAATATTTTGACTTTAGTCTTAATTTCTTAAGTTCATATAAACTTAAAATCTTATGCATGTAAAAAATATATATATTTGAATCCGCGTTTCACCTTGAGAACCTATCAAGAATTATCTTTAATCTTCAATTTCTTGCCTTTACTTTTGAGTCGTTATTAATTAAAGAATTTGACAAGGCTTATTTTTAATCTTTAATTCCTTGGTCTTAGTCTTTTTTATCTGGAGACTATGTGATTTTAAAATCATATCCCTATTTTAGAGGCTTGTTAACGCTACTCGGTGCGTGATGTTTTGATTATGCATATTCTGTCAACTTACTTTTTTGATTATGCATATCCAAAGTTCGGCTATCTGTTTGATAAAATGTTAGTATAATCAAATGGTTAATCATTATAAATATCTTGTAGTTATTAAGATATCTTGAATTCAAACCGAAAGTTTATCACTCGAAGTCATGAATCATGTAATAATAAGATTTACTGAACAATCAAATTTCCCAGTTCCTATCGAAGATGAGTGCTTTCTCGGCAAAGGGTTGATTTGATTTCTATGGCCCAAAAAGTCGGCTGGTTAGTTGATCTCTTACTTTGAATCTGAGTATTTTCAAAGTCAAGCAAATTTGTTCGTTTTCTCGTAGTGTTTTTAATAATTTTGCTAGTTGCCTAGTGCTAGCTGGTCCTCACCCTCACTCTACTTCATTTGAACGCTCACCAATTTTTCAACAACGATTTAGTAAACAAACCCTAGTCACGTGAGGCCTCGAAACTACAAGCTGACGATTATTAGAAAATAAAAACATAATCTTTCAGCAATAATGATGCAACAGCAACGCTGCCAGCAAGCTCTAGCTTGAGCTCTTGTAAACTTGGGTTAAAATGCTTATAAAAGAATAATTAAATAAGAGTGAACGAAATAGTTGATCTAATTAGGGTTAGGCGACGTCAGTTTAAGACTAAAAGTTGAATGCTGTTGTTCATATACTCTTTTAACTTTCTCAAACTTTACCATTACTCTTTTGTTTATGAGAAGTAGAGTTCATTATCTTCTTCGAAATAAACTTTTTTTCTATTTTCTTTTCGTTCCTATCGAAGAAGCAAGTGTATATACGGTCCAAATTTGACACTTGCAACAAATTTGAGAGGGGAAAAAGATCACATATTGTTAGATATTGGAAAACTTAAAATTTGAGAGAATGAAAAATGAACAAATACCATTATCAATAAGACATGATTTGTGGGAAGAACAAGAGAAGAGAAGTAATTAAGTACACGTTCACATTTAATTACTTTTTTACATATCAAACCCCGCATCCGTCCACTTCCAGCTCAAACCC
Source organism: Ailanthus altissimus (assembly GCA_946807835.1). NCBI lineage: Eukaryota > Viridiplantae > Streptophyta > Magnoliopsida > Sapindales > Simaroubaceae > Ailanthus > Ailanthus altissimus. Next base: position 4,087,618 of record OX327709.1, read on the forward strand.
AAATAAAATTCAAGCAATATTTCACTGCCCTTTGAGGCATGTCTTAATTTTATAGATACCTGAGGTTCCACAATTGCTAAATTTGACAGATGACACTATTAAAAAAAAGAGTTTTAGTAATAAAACATTTGTGATAGAAATATACCATTATAAAAAATTTGTGATAAATTTTATACTATCAATAATTTGTGATAAATTCTATCACAAACAAAAAATTATATTTTCTATCATAAATTTGTAATATATTTATCACAAATCAGTCATAGAATATATCAGAAAATAAGTAGCATATGTTAGTGATAGATATGTTTTCAAATTATTTAATAAAAACTTATTCGATTAGGCACTTACCATCTATTTTCATTGTTCAACTCTTTGACAACACGAAAAAACCATTGTTCAACTCTTTGACAACATGAAAAAATCAAAAGCTCTGCCCTCCCTCTCTATCTATCCAATGAATGGAAGGACAGAGGCCTTTGGTGTCCCCTCCAGTCAAGAATTGGGGCCTCACAATCACTAGCCAATATACTTTTCTTGCATGCCTTTCTTCGTTCATGGTTCGATATTCTGGTGTCCTAAGCATAGAGGAACCACACCAATCCATCCCGAACGAAAATTCAAAATGACGTAGTTTAATTTAAAATAAATTTTATATCATAAATTTGTGATACATTCTATCACAAATTGGTAAGAGAATGTACCAGGAAATATTTTTCATATATTAATGATAGATACATTTTCAAAATAATTGATAAATATATTATAAATCTGATGTGCCAATGTATAAATCTTAATTTTTATTTTTAACTTAAAAACGTTAATTATTAAAAATAATTATATTTAAAAAAAGACTAATTAAGAAAATAAAGAAGAGTACAAATTAATTATTGAGAATATTTAAAAAATAAAGTATTGAAAAATAATTAAAAATAAAGCTTAAGAGCAAATTCATAAAAGTCTAAGCCTAAAATGGATAATATTATACAAATGTGAAGATATATATATATATATATTATTGGTCCTACAAGAGCTTTGGTTATGACTACCCACAAGTATGAAGTTAAGAGGTTTAATGGGCAGAATGACTTTAACCTATAAAAGATCAAGGTTATGGCTTTATTGGTAAGTCAAGGGCTTGACTCAATCCTTGAGGAGACTGCAACAACCACTTATGAGGAATAGAAGCCTGAGACATCAAGCTCTCGCCTAGATCGTGATTATACAAAGGAAGGCTCATAGTATGATAGTTCTTTCACTGAGTGATGATGTTTTGAGAAAGGTTGCTAGTGAAAATACGGTGATAGGTCTTTGAAAGAAGCTTGACCTTTATATGATGAAGTTGCTAGCAAATCCTCTACATAAAAAGAAGAATTTGTACTAGTTGTCCATGACTAAAAAGAAACCAATAAAAGACCATATTTACACATTCAATAAGATTATAATAAATCTTGAGACGATAGACATCAAAATTAAAGATGAGGATAAAGCTGTAATCTTGTTAAATTCATTGCCGTCAAATTATGAGCACTTTGTTGATACTTTCTTCTATAGTAAGGAGTCATTAATAATGATAGATGTCAAGGCCTCTCTAAACTTAAACTAGGAAAAAGATCAGAGACCAATGTAGTAGATGAACTAATTGCGAGAGAAATGTCTAATAAAAGAGAAGGAAAGAAAAATAAGTATTACTAATCAAAGTCAATAAGTAGACTTAAGACTTACTTTTGCTGTAATATGAAAAAAAACTTCATTAAGGATTACCTAGAGAAGAGACACAAGATGAAGGATAAGAAGAAGGAAGATGATGCTATAGTAGCCTAAAAAGACTATGATAGTGTAAAAACATTAGTTACCTCTAAATACAGCCTTATTTATTAATTATCAGCTTATTAATATAGAAAATGTATTAATGGGTAATGATATGGGATATCAAGTCATTGGGATTTGTATCATTAGATTGAGACTACATAATAGTGAGGTGAGAGAGTTGTTAAATATAAGACATGTTCCTGACTTAAAGAGAAATTTGTTATCTCTAAGATAGCTCAAATTGAATGTTCATTCAAGGCTGATAATGGAATACTAAAGGTGATTAAGGGTTTTATGGTAGTAATGGAAAGTGAGAAACGCAAAGAGTTATACTTATTGCTTGGAGATCTTTGGTTCTGTATCTATTGGTGCTGGCAATGAGAATATACAAACCAAATTATAGCAATATGAGATTAGGCCACTTAAGTAAGAAATGTCTCAAAGAATTGTATGATCGGGGTGTTCTTGGCAAAGAAAAGATTTATCCTTTAAGGTTTTATAAAGATTATGTACGTAGAAAAGCATATAGATTCGAGTTCAACATTAGAAAACATAAAACCAAGGGAAAACTAGATTACATACATTCAGATTTATGGGGACCTGTATAGACTATAACTCATAGCAGGATAGATACTTTCTATTGCTCATTAATGACTTTCTAGGAAGTTGTGGATGTATGTGTTGAAAAGTAAGGAACAAATGTTTAAGGCTTTTAAAGCTTATAAGGCACTTGTGGAGAATTAAACTAGTAAGAGAGTCAATAAACTTAGAACAGATAATGGTCTTGAGTTTTGTAATAATGAATTGGATAATTTTTATGCTAAGTGTAAGGCAAAGCATAAAATTATGAGATTAACACAATAACAAATAAGCTAGTGGAAAAAATAAATAGAACCTTACTCGAAAAAATAAGATGTATGCTAACAAGTGCTAAATTGTCTAAAGTATTTTTAAGAGAAGCAGTAGTCACAACAGTCTACCTGATCAATAAAAGTCCTTCTTTAGAAATTTGACTTTATGACACAAGAAGAAATATGGTCGAGCAGTACTCTAGAGTATGATCACCTGAAGATATTTGGATGCCCTACCTTTGTACATGTCAAACAAGAGAAGTTAAAACCAAGAGCTTTAAAATGGATATTTGTGGGATATCCAGAATGAGTTAAGGGATACAAAATTTGGTGTACAGAGATAAAACTACTAAAAAGTATCATAATCAAATATATGACATTCAATTAGTCAGTTGTGATGAAGATCAATCAGAAGGCAGACGTGAAGGAGATAGATCTTATAACGAACACAGTTTCAGAACCAAAAACTATGAGGATAGAAGTAGAACATAAGATAAGACCTAATATGCATTCAGCTTGGCACTTCAATGAAACAACATTGGGAGATGAACTGCAAACCCCATTTAAATACCTCAAAAACCACCCAAAAATATGCAAGAAATCTAGAAGTATAACTTGAAAATTACCAATTAGCCAAAGATAGATTAAGAAAAATACTAATAAAGAGGCTATAAGAAGTATTAACAGAAAAAAGTGACAGCATGCTATAAAGGAAGAGATTATTTCACTTAAAAAGAATAAGACATGAGAGTTAGTGGTTAGACTTAAGGGTAAGAAGCTAGTTGGGTGTAAATGAGTTTACAAAGTCATGGAGGAAATCCCAAGTGTAGACCTTACAATGCTTACAATATTCTCTCCTGTAGTCAAACACTAATCGATTAGGATCCTATTGTCCATATGTGTTAATCTAAATTTGTATCTAAAGTAAATGGATTTAAAAACTGAATTTCTTCACAGAGAGTTGGAAGGAAGGATATGGATGTTATAGCTGTAAGGTTTTGAAGAACTTGAAAAAGAATATTATACTTGCTTGTTAAAGAAATCTTTATATAGGATGAAATAATTTTCTAGGCAATGGTATAGAAGATTTGATTATTTTATGCTTCGGTGTGACTTTATTAGAAGTAAGTATAATGGTTGTGTGTACTTTATGATAATTTATACATGTATATATTGCTTTATATAGATGATATGTGGATTGTATATCAAGATAAAAGTGAGATACAAAAGTTGAAAGAGCAATTAAATGGTGAGTTTGAGATAAAAGACTTAAGGTCAGCTAAAAAGATCTTAGGTATAGATATCATTAGAGATAATAATAATGTTATATTCTTATCTCAGCAGCTAAAAAGATCTTAGGTATAGATATCATTAGAGGTATATACTGAAGGTCCTTAATAGATTTAGAATGTTTAATGTGAAGGCTGTATCAACTCTGTTGGCCATGTATTTCAAGTTATTAGCAGCGTAGTCACTAAAAACTGAAGAGTAAAAAGTGAAAATACAAAAAGTACTATACATAAGCATTATGAGGTGCATTATGTATGCAACAGTATACACAAGGCCTAATATAGCTCAAGCAGTAAGCGTGATGAGTAGATATATAGCCAATCCTGTTGGGTGCCAATAAATACTACTAGGTGCATGTATGTGGTGTGTATCCATTATTACATATACATGCATCTCATACATAATATGCATAGCAAAAACTAGAAATCTAATTTCCTAAAATAATGAACACATTATATTTTTGTCTCATTACAATAATGAACAAATTAAGGATTAAGAATTTACCTTGCAAGCCTTTGAAATGGATTAAGCTAGAGTTTCGCCTGAAATGAACCCGTTGGTAATTCTAGCAATCAATGGAGGTGAGCTTAATTGGCTAGAATAGCAATTTTAATTCTAGCACTAATTGAACTCTTAAACCCTTTAGATTAACTCTTAATCTAATGCTTAATACTTAAGCTATTTTAAGCAATAAACTTGGTTTTTGTTATGTTCAACAGTTGAATCACAAAAATTAAATTCCTAAGTTTTCGTGGCCGGTCTTGATAAGTGGGAAGATGATGAATAATGTTTCAACTATTAAAACAAAATGAAAAACTAGCTTTTTCTCTCCATTTTGTCCATCGCCTATTTTCCAAATTCATCAAATGAATTCTTCTTATTTTTCTTCACTCCGGCCATTTTATTGCCAAAATAACAATAAACACTTTTGTTTCATTTCATGCATATATAAATAAAATGCATTTCATTTCATTTAATATGCATTTCACTTTTATTTAGATTTCATTTAGATATTTAACTTAATCTTAGTTAACATTTAACTTTAGCTAAGTTAAGAAATTACTTAACCCTTAAATAATTTAAATATTTAAACTAACCTAACCCTAGTTTACAATTAACCTAGATTAAGTTAGGGTTTACTTAATAATTAACCAAACTAAAATATCAAATTAACCTAACTATATGGTTAAATTTTAACCATAGTTAAGTTAAATATTTATTTAAATATTAAATAAATATCTTGATTATTTAATAATTACATAATCAATTAAGTGAAATTATCCTTAAACCCTTTACTTGATTAGCAAGTTAACCCAAAGTCGGTTCCACCTAACCACACACTTAATTAAACTTAACCGAAGGTTCAATATACCCAACGTGTCGCGCTGTGGCACTAGGGCTTCTAGGCCCCATAGTCAAAGGGCTAGCTTTGTGGTGCTGACACTGTTCACTCAAAAGTTATTTTTAAATTATTTAAAAATTAATTTATGCATGTAGGGTTTATGAGATGCAGTAATAAGAGTTATTGTTTGTATTATAAATCGGGACATTTTTTCCTATGCTGGTAACTAAGCCCTACTGGTGGGATTAGTTGTGTTTGCATAGAAATAAATAACTGATTGAAAATCACATCTTTATAAAATGAGAATCAGTGTTTAAAAATCTCTCTTAATCAAATTAAAGTATATTTCATTATGAGATAATATTATATATGATCCGTCTTATCAATACGGTATTAGATAGGTCATTACGATCTTTTCCAATGTACTTTAGCATGAGGAATTTGGTCGGTGTGACTTAGACTATACTGGTAAAATATGAGATGAGTCAAATATATGCGAACGTATTATCCAATATTGCTTTAGCGTGAGGGTAGTGTTAGTAACATATATTTGATAATTGACAAGTTAATATGGAATACACTTACCCAATATTGCTTTAGCGTGAGGATAAGGTGTATTTAGGATAAGGTTAAGAGTTTGCATGAGATACAATTGACAAGAGTTGTCTACCAATTAGGATTACAAATGTCAATATTATTTTAACGTATGGCTCGAGTAAATTTTCAATAGAGTTCACTTCCCGCTGTATAGTTTAAAGAGTTTAAACTGTCATTATCCAATTTAAGAAATTATAGAGATTACGTAAAGTTGTGAGATGGCATTTTTAGATTAAAAAATGTATAATAATTATACCTATGATCTAAAACATTATTAATTAATAATTAAAAATGTCCTGCTACATATCTCCTTATTTGTCTTATAGAGATAAGATAAGTACAAGCAATTTGTTAGTATTCTTGATCTATGCACATCAATTGTAGGGTACCGAAAAATATTTAGACTTACTTTTGAATCTAATAATAGCTCTAAATTCGAAAAACTTTGGATATATTGATGATCAAAAGATAATAAAGATGTCTTTCTGATAATATCTCTTTAAAATAGGTTGAAATTTATCAGAATAGATAAAAAATGATTTAAGTGTTAAATCATATATACTGGCTTCAATGTCTAATGATTTTCAGCACGAGCATGTGCATATAATGTGCAAGTAGTATTGTGATCTGCTTGAAAATTTTTAATTGATACATCCAAATAACAAATAGAGAATAGTCACAATGAAAAATGTTTTCACTTGGATAAAGTTTGAAATAGTAAATGTTACTGTTCAAGGCACCCTAATTTAGAATACATAGACCCCTTAGATATCTCTTTACCAAACATTGACATTTCATTAGCAAATATTGCTAGAAGTATATGGGTATGAGATACCGCATGTCTTTCTCATATCTACAAGTTGTTGTATGATTTGAGGAATACTATGAAGCTATGAAAAGAAACGTACAGCTTCGCAGAGGAAATAGAGATTTCCTAGACGTAGTAGCTATTAAGACCTTTTAGGTCACTTCGCTATTTTGGAAGAAGCATTATGTTGTATAATTGTTATTTTATGTCAAATATTATTAGACAAATTATATCAATCTATATGGTAGACAGAGAGGGTTGTCATAAATACATTAGGAACAGTTCTTCATATTTATGTGATAATGGTAATGTTTGCTAACTGAGTGTCAGTTAATGAATAACTGTTATATTTTAAATACAACAGGAAATGTCTAGGTGAATAGAATAAATAGTTATTCAGAAACTCTAAACATAAAATTAGGTCACTTAGTTGTGAAACGACTATCCCTTTTGGTCAAGCATAGTTAGATACTTAATTTGACTATAAAACTGGACTACTGATTTATTAGAACTGGTATATAGTGATGTATTTAGTCCAATGAATCATAATGCTATGGGTGGATTTTAATACTCTATTATCTTTATGGTGATTTGTCAATACGGACATGTGTTTCTAGGAAACACAAGTAGAAATTTTTTTGAAGTATTTAAAAGGTTCCAACTAGAAAGTAGAGAAACAAACTTTTATGTATATTGAATACCTTCGATTAGATCAAGACAATTTATACATAAACAGTAGATTCACAAATTATTTAAAGAAGAATGCGATTCTCACTCAACATAGTTCTTTAGATACTCCTCAATACTAAGGTGTTTTAGAAAGGAGGAATCATGCTTATTTAGATACGGTCCAATTGATGTTGAGCTTCACTGATCTTCTAGAATATCTATGGGACTGTGCTTTAGAATTTGCTACTCACTTATTAAATATAGTTTTATCAAAAGTCGTTCCTTGTATTCTACCGAGTCTTAAGTAAGTTAAGAATTGAGATTATTCTGTTTGCATAAGAATTACGTAATAGGATAAACTTGCACCCAAATGGTATAAGTGTTGGTTCATTAGGTATCCCAAACATTTTATGGGATACCAATTCTATGATCTAAAGTAATGAAACATGTTCATTGCTCGTGATCCCATTTTCTCAGAGAAAGAGTTTCTCATAGATCGAGGGAATTGTGGAAGAATTGAACTTAATGAAGTCAATCAAAATGTATATGAACTAACAGTGCAAATTCAAGTTCAATTGAGTAAAATATCTTTAACACACTCTCTTCATAGGTTAGAAATGATATCAAGGCTACCAATTAGGTATGTTTGATACCTGAATGTGCCCTTGGTATTTTCTTAGTTGAAGAAAATGATCTTTTGACTTGTAGAGAGGCGATGTTTGACATCAATTAGGAAAAATGGCAAGATGTGGGACTTGGTTGACTTAAAATCTAAAATCTAACTTTCTGCATAAAAATCAAGTTTGGGACTTGGTTGTGCTTCCTGTGGGTATTCGTCCTATTTATTGTAAATAAGTTCACACAAAAAAAGCATGGGCTTGCTATAAAGGTAGAGACCTTCAAGACCGGACTGGTGATAAAAGGTTACACTCAAAGACCTAGGATCAGTTATGAGGAAAAAAATTTACCAGTAACTATACTAAAGTTAATTTAAATTTTGTTAGCTATTGCCGCATGTTATGATGTTGAGGTTTGGCTGATAGATGTAAAGATGGCATTCCGGAATGTATATCTCGAGCAAGAGATATGCATAGAACAGCCTGAATGATTTACATCCAGCCTAACTTCTAATCTAGTGTGCAAACTAAAGAAGTCCATTTATAGACTTAAGTAATTTTTTCGATACTAGAATCTTCATTTTGATGAAGAAATCAAAAGGTTTGGTTTTATCATGAACAAAAAGAAAGCATATGTATTCAAAAATAGCAGTATGAGCATGATTATCTTTCTAGTTCTCTACGTGGAAGACATACTCTATGTCAAAAACGACGTTGGTATATTGCAAGTCAATTAGCTAGTGTTATCTGAGTAAAGAACTTCTCCATAAAAGATTTAGAAGAGGCTTCATATATACTAAGTATAAATCTTTATAAAGATAGAGTTATGAGGCTGATAGGTGATGCGATATTTCTATATCATAAATTAAGTGCAAGTATACACTATCGTATGCAAGTAATAAAGAGACTAAATAAGTCGGATGTCGAACCCACAGGGATAATTTCTTCTTTTTAACCAATTACTAAAATGATATCTTCCTAATAATTATTCAGATAAATAAAAATCTAAGAATGAATGTAGAACATATAAAGGCAAAAACACAATGCAAGGAGATTTAAGTGATAGCAATATAGAGAAAACCTAGGATTAATACTATCCCTCAATATGCTTTCTAATGATTAATCTTCTAATATTTAACTCCTTTAGTCTTTGTTATTGATCAAGACACTAATGTATTCACAAGCCTCTTCCAAGGTCATGCAAGTATACCTTAATTTACCAAATACCTATATTCCTATGGTACTTGTAATAAATTAAGACTCATTAAGATTAGGTCTTATTGATCATACATGTCAATTAGGTATATTCATATCCTAAATTGAAACTTGCGTATGCAACATTGAATGTTACTCTACAATCATGCATCAAATTACCTAGGTCTAAATATTATGATTCCTCTTCTGAGTTTATCAATAATATTACCAACTCATGCACCATATATTGGCCAGATATATTGAAACATTAAAATCAAGTAATTTGAATATCAAAGAACTAAGTTTATTAAATATTCAAAAGATATGGCAATTAAGCACACATATTGAGTTCAAGTATTAACCCTAGAAAATAAGTTTAGCTCATGGCTACAAGAGAACAGCAGTAAAAATAATAATAAACCATAATACAATCAATAGCAAACCGATATAGACGTCAAATTGCTCTTAATTGCGTTGTCTAAGATCTCTTGATGCAGAAGAACGCCTTGAATTTCTCTCTAAGGTTGCTTCAATTAAACTCTTATTGCTCTCCAAGACTCGTGCTCTGTATTCTTAGTGTTCTTGAATTGCTCTAGGTTGTTCTTAGCTTCTTTGACGTATGGGAACAAGTGGCTTTTTATAGGGATTGATATGAGCTTAAAAATCTCAATTCTCGTCGGATTAGGACTCGCGCTACCGCTGGGGCGCTATGCTTCTGTCGCTGGGGCGACGCGTGAAAAAGGCTTCACCGTTGGGGCGGTAGGCTGATAGCGCTGGGGCGCTGTAATATCGCTGGTGCGATAAAGGTCTGGCACTGGAGCGCCAGATGCGACTTCAACAGGTCATATTCCTTATTTCGATCACTATTCCAGCATTGGGGCGGTAATCCTTGTGGCGTTGGGGCGGTGAACACATTATTTTGAAAACCTTGCGTTTTAGTCCCTGTTTTCGCTCCTTTTGTATTCTTTCTTTAAATTTTGTTCAAGTCCCTATAAATAACAATAATACACATAAATAGCCATCTATTCTCATAAAATCATAAAATATCAATAATAAAAACATGAGAAAATATATGACAATTTTGCCCTTATCAATAGGACTCTCTCAATCTTTGTACATAGACTAAGTCCTAAAAGGTGTAACTTTATTAATTATGAGATAATTAATCCGCCTTTCAGACATGGCATTCATCTTTCTAAGAGAAAATGTCTTCGTTAAGAAGATGAAAGAGTTAGAGTATCTAACTTATCATATGCATCAACTAGAGGTAGCTTGATGTATGCCATATTATATACGAGACCTGAATTTGGATGGTTGTAAGTGTTACGAGCTGGTATTAATCTGATCTAGGTTACAATCATTAATGGCTGTGAAACATATCTAAAATACCTGAGAGGTACAGAGGATAATTTTTTGAATCATGGAGAAAGTTACTTATAGGTGAAGGGATGCATATATTCAGACTTTTCGTCTAATCCAGATGGTAGAAAGTCTACATCTAGTTAAATATTTCTCCTCATCGGTACCAGAGCTAGTTGGAAATATGCAATTTAGATGTCCACGGTTAATTTTGCATTAGAGATAAAATATATTGTGGCTTGAGAAGCCTGCAAAGAAAGCATTATGGATATTCAAGCTAGTTGGAGAGTTTAGAATAGCTTCAATCTTAATGAATCCTATCCCACTATAATGCAACAATAACGGAATAATTGCTTAAGCCAAGAAGTCATAAATCACACCAAAATTCTAATTATGTGGACTCTGAATATCATATATTTAAAAAGATCTTGGTTATTAGAGATGTAATAGTATCTAGCATACATTCCATAGATAACGCAGCGGACCTACTCAGGCCTTAACTCCTAGGGTATTTGAGAAATGCGTAGAGTGTATTTGTATAAGATACCAATACAAATGGCACTAGAGTAAGTGGGAGTTTGTTGGATCTGGTACTTACGTGCTATTCTAATATTATATAAATATTACTTATTTAATATTTATACAATAAATATTTTGAATAAAATCGTTAATATTAAAACATATATGATAGCAATGTTTGTAACGTTACAGATGTTGTATGATCTGAAGGAATTTAAATTTGGTCTAAAAGAGTTTAGATCAATGCTGAGAGTTAGCAACGCTGAGAATTATAAATACTAAGAGTTAACAGGTTATAAGAATCAATGATATCTAAGGAGTTAGAGCCTTGTCTGAAACGGAACAAAAACCTAAGAGTATACTAGTAATGACATAATTGCAAAAAGTTACAATAGGTGTTAGAAAATGTCATTATACAAGTATGTTCTCAAACACTATGCTCATAATCTATTTTCACCAATGCAGGTCTATCGGTGAATTATTTTTATATAGATTAGTGTATGTTTATATCTATAGGGCATAGACAATTGTTTTTAATTGATCATGAGCTTAGAGCTTGTATAGGCATGCGGGCATTCAGTCAGGACTGGATACTGAACAGACTCACAAGGACCCAAATAGATATCCTATAAAGCTGTCAATGATAAGTCTTCTCGAGTTGAGTAGTATTCGTGATCCTTTAACCTGAGCGTCATAGTGGGTTTATGAGTGATCCATCATACTTTAGTTTTACGGATGTCAGAGACATTTCATAGTCTGACTGCTACGTGTTGCAGGGTATGGTCTGATGCTCATAAGTCCGGTGTGAGCAGATATGGAATCTATCAGCTTACATAGGTAAGTTATATATCTTAATGCTCTAAAAATTGTATTTTAGAAAGTTTTTTGGCCAAAAGCAGAAACCCCAAAAAATAATTTTTCGTAGGGTTAAACAATATTAGCAATTCATAAAAGAGTTTACTGATATTATTTTACGGAAATACAAATTTGGAGATAAGTTCACAGTTGAGCACATAGAGATTTAAAGGTCATAATCTATATCTCAACTCTTTTAAAATATAAGTGACGGAAGGATTATAAGTATACGTAATGACCTCAACTTATATGGTCTAACGCGCTGATTTGTAATATTTGTGACGTGTGCGTCGGGCATCGATCATGAACTCATGAAATAGTTTCATTTGATGAATAGAGCTTGGACCTAGCGAGTCTCACAATATGAAGTGTACTCATTGTGCATTAGGGCAGTGTACCGGATTGAATTGTTCAATCCAGTAAATTTCAGCAAAACCGAATAAATTTCAACAAAATCGAATATTTGTTTCGTGAACCCTCAGGATGTGCACATGTCAATACTTAAGAGTTAAGTACGTTAATCAATTAACAATTATTGTTGACCAAGTGTATGGTTAGGTGAGACCTACTTTGGGTTAACTTAGTATCTAAGTAAAGGGTTTAAGGATAATTTCACTTAATTAATTATTTAATTGATAAATAATCAAGATATTTATTTATTTAATAATTAAATAAATATTTAATTTAATTATAGTTAAAAGTTAACCATGTAGTTAGGTTAATTAGATATTTTAGTTTGCTTAATTAATTGTTAAGTAAACCTTAACTTAACTTAAGTTAATTATTAACTAGGATTAGGTTAGTTTAGATATTTAAATTACTTAAGGATTAAGTAATTTCTTAATTTTATTAAAGTTAAATGTTAACTAAGGTTAAGTTAAATATTTAAATGAAATCTAAATAAAAGTGAAATGCATTTTATTTATGTATGCATGAAACGAAACAAAAGTGGTTGTTGTTATTTTGGCAACAAAGTGGCTGGCCATTGAGTGAAGAAAAATAAAAAGAACTCATTTGATGAATTTGGCAAATGGGTGGTGGACGGCAAGATGGAGAGAAAAAGGTAGTTTTTCATTTTGTTTCAATAGTTGAAACATTATTCATCATCTTTCGACTTATCAAGGCCGGCCATGGAAGCTTAGGAATTTAGTTTTTATGATTCAAGTGTTGAATATAATAAAAACAAAGTTCATTGCTTAAAATAGCTTAAGTGTTAAGCATTAGATTAAGAGTTAATCTAAAGGGTTTAAGAGTTAAACTAGTGTTGAAATTAAAGTTGTTATTCTAGCTAATCAAGCCCACCTCCGTTGATTGCTAGAATTGCTAACGGATTCATTTTGGGCGGAACGCCAGCTTAATCCATTCCAAAGACTTGCAAGGTGAATTCTCAATCCTTAATTTGTTTATTATTGTAATAAGACAAAAATTTAATGTGTTCATTGTTTTAAGAAATTAGATTTCTAGCTTTCGCTGCGTATATTATATAGGAGATGCATGTATATGTAATAATGGACACACACTACATGCATGCACCTTATAGTATTTATTAGCATCCAACAAATTCGAGCAAAGAGCATTGAGTTACTATTAAGTGGTTGTGAGGTATTTAAAAGGAACGTCAAAACATGAACTGTTGTACAAAAGGGCAAGTATAAATGATGAGATAATAACATAGTATGTAGACTCATATTATATGGGTGACCTTGACAAAAGAAGGTTGTTGATTGGGTTTATTTTTACAACATTTGGATGTAGTGTGTAATGTTGGAAATCGGTTTTGCAACATATGGTGGTGCTATCAACCACAGAGGTTGTATATATAACTGTTGGAAAAACTATTAAATAGGGCATATATTTGAAAGGTATATGTTCAGAGCTAGTAACAATAAAAGAAGTGAAAGTTTGTGCGTATTATGATAGTTAGAGTGCCATACATTTGAACAAACATCAAGTATTTCATAAAAAATAAAAACATATTGATATAAGGTTACATTTCATCAAAGATATTGTATAGAGTAGTAAAGTTAGTCTATTAAAGATATCAATATTAGAAAATCTCGCAGCAAAAATATTGACTAAACCACTACCCTCAGTTAAATTCAATTAATACAAAAACTTAACCAAAATTATCGTTAAATAAACCAACGAGTGATGTGGAAATGATGAATCCAAGAAAAACTTTAAAGATTTTGAAACAAGGGGATTGTGAAGAATGGTAATTAAAAATCTTGTGAAAGATTTTTTTTTTTTTTAAGGAGTTGACATGTAGGTGGATACATAATGAATGTACGAGAAAAGAAAATGAAAGTTAAAAGTAAGGAAGAAAACATAAATGAAGCCAAAGGGCTACCAAAGTGCATGCTTTAGTGGCAATCCGATGCCTAAACGCCAACCTTGGTAGAAAGTTGGCGCTTAGGCGTCAGCCAAGGTAGTAACTTGGTGCCTAGGTGCCGAATTCTGGGGCTTATCGCGAAATGAGATTTTTTTGACCTATTTAAGTAGGATTTAAGTTCTCTAACATGTAAACTTTTATTATCAACAAAATTTAGGGTATATAGAGATGTTGTGGAGCTTATATAAACCATTATTAACATTAGAATTGAGGTAACATAAAAAATTATCAAAAGCGTATTCATTGTATCCTATTAAGAGAGATCTCTTGTGATCATTGATTCAGTATCTTGATCCACCGTGGATGTAAGTAATTGTCGAACCATGTAATTCTTATGTTGTGTGCTTTGGTTTCTCTTTTACTATTATCTTGATCTTTATAATTTTGAATTCTCAATTACTTGTATGTAAAGAATACTAACACTTCAAAATAAGCTCGAAAAATAAACCTCGGTAATTTCTTCAATTTTTTGATCATTTGTGCTGTAAACTTTTTAAGTGTTGCCTAACTGTATCAAGCACTTTTCTACCCTAGTATAAAATCCATGTTAAAAGTCCTTGTTCCACTACTTTCTATGCTTTAAAATGCATGGCATAAACCAAGATAAAGCAATATCTCACTCCTTTTAATTAAAAACTCAAACTTAAAAAGAGTAACTATAACCATTTATAACAGATTTTATCAAAATAACTGTGTGCATTTGAAAACTGTTTTAGAATTAAGAATTGTTCCTCTATACATTGACTACTACCTTCACAACAAAATAGATTACTAATATTGGAAACAAAAAGGCCTCATAGTCAAGGAAGTTTTATTTGCAAACTACCAGCCATTCACCTACAAATGCATGTTCTTATGAATTTTGATCTACAAATTCATATAAATGTTTATTCAAAAGACATATAGGATTTAGAACCTGCCATACGAAGCTTACAACATCATAAGGCAGAAGACTATTATCAATAACGTTACAATCCTACCACGTGATTATCTGGTGAAAAGAAACATTTGATAGCTTCAAAATGGTATATTATGTGCGAACTTTTGAAATCTCTTGCCTAAACTATGATTTTCAAAAGTTTTTTTATCGAGTTTTTAGACCTTAAATAATTAATTTTGACAAAAAATTTACTATCCCCTTGACTAACAAGTCTCAGAATTATGTGATGATTATCTAATGAAAAGAAGTGTTCAATAACTTTGAAATAGTATAATATATGCAAAATTCTGAAACCTCTAACTCAGTATTGAAAATAAAGAAACTAACAAATTAAACCACAAGGATTAAATAAATAAATTAAAACCAAAAGGTAAATTCTAATAAGCATGGGCAATATTATGATCTCAAGCTATGTCATTCAATTGTTAATTGTCTATCACAATAATTTTGGATATATAGGAGAAGCAATAACATGCAGAGATAATACCAACAAAATTTCATTAAAAGACAATAACATGATGGGAATTTCACGGAGGCATAAATAACAATTGTAGGAAGAATTTAAATTAGCACAAGGAAACTCACCAAACATTAAAATTAAAAATTATGTGTTAGATTAAGTGATTCAAAATTATGTTTGAGTATAATTTTAAGTCAAAGACCAATAAAGAGATGACACGATACCAAGAATGCGATGAACGGATGAGATTTGGAGCAAAACAGAGAGCTAGAAGCAAGGAAAGGCTTGAAACATGCAATGAAGCGTTTCCCAAGCCTTGGGGCTATAGCCTCAAGGGAGCCAAGTCATGGTGCCAACCTAGCACTAGCTAGGCACCGCGGCCTAGCCTTCTAGTGTCATAGCACCAGCCCATAGCGCCACAACACCAAGTTTTGATTTTAAGTGCAATTTTACCTTTTTATCGATTTTGCACTCTTACACACATAGACTCCTAATCCAACTCCATATAAGGTTTATAAGTACGCTTACGAACCTATATAAACCTCTGTTATGCTTTATCATAGAGCATGCTTAGAGAAAGCATTAAGAACATCGAGGATGTTTGGACGGCATTGAAGAGAGTGTTGAATAGAGAGCTCATGGAGCACTTGAGTGCTAAGTGGGTAAGAGGGTGCTATAGGAGCGTTTGAGTACTGAATATGCAAAAGAGTGTTGTGTAAACCTTTGGTGAGCTCCTCTACTATTGTATTCCTTGTAATCTCTTAACTAATCTTTGTGATTATTGAATGCGTGATCTTGATGATCATTGAGTGGTTCATTAATAATCACTGAGTAATAAAAGAAGTTAGAATTTCATAATCTACAGTGAACGTAGATAATTTATCAAACAACATATATTCTTGTACCTTTTGTGTGTTTAATTGTTATCTTTATTCACTTTATGTAATCTTTTACAGTTCTTGAATACTTATGAGTGATTATGAGTGAAGACTTTCGCTTAAAAATTTTTAACAATATGATATTAATCAAAGTTCACACACCCTAAATTGGGCTATACCCTGAGATGAGAGCAAATCCATTATAATGCTACAGTGTTATAAAGAACCCCTCATATTTCTTTGTTGTACACCACAAGTGAACCAATATTCCATTAACATACTAAATGAGTTAACCTATGTCATACCTCAAGATTTAAGGATCATACTTAGTTTGTTAAGTTAGACATTACCATAATCAAGATCGATACTCACATAATACAACCCTTTAATCTATTATATTAAATTATCAGGATTGATGCTGAGTAAAACATATTTGAAGAATGTATGGTAATTAGAATGTAAGGATTAGAAGCCTTCCATGAGAACCGAAAATATAACGGGTTTTTATAATCAAATCTATGTAGTGCTTAATAGGTTTTTTCTCTATAATTAAAAAGATGAGAAGAGCTCAACGTATAATGATTTGACTTGAAGACCACAACTCTATTTAAGGTCTTTATATATTAAGTTAAACTATAATTTCATTAATCATAATTTAAATAATATTAAGTTTTTACTCATATAAATCCATATCAAGTTAAATATCTCTAGAGCCTAATAAGTAATAGGCTAAATAAATCACTTAAGTTAACTCTTAAGATAACCCATAATATATAATTATAATTAATATATGAGCTCACATTAAAAAATAATAAAATCTAACATGTTACCCTCTCCCACCCTTATCTCTTCTTTGTCGTCCACTCCCTTTTTTATATCACAAGTGTTGTCAATTTCTCGTTGAACTATTTAAATACTTTAAAATCTACTAAATAAATATATTAATAAACCGTTATAATATCCCAAATAAAAGTTACTTCAATCTCTTTTATAAAACTCAAATTCAGTCCACAGACACAAGCATATACTCAAAGATTAGTTTAAATTCTTCATTATCTCTTTTAAACCAAACTTTGAATCTCGTTAATACATCATGTTATGTTTGAGTCTTTCATGACACAAATCAATTTTTAAATTTCTTGATGATCTCACTTGGTTCAAGTGATAAAACCTCTTATTGTTTGTTTCAGATCCAAGCACACTAACTCCAAGATGATCTCAGATGAAAACGAAGTAGGCTAACTCCAAGATGAGAAGATGAGGAGGGGGATTTGATTAAATATTGTGTAATAAAAAAGAGTTTCAAACATTCTTTAAAGGTTTTCAATGTTATCTCGCAAAACACAGCAATTATCAGATAAGCTTTAAAATTTTCAATTTCGTTTCACAAAAAGCAAGAACTAAGATAAGTAATCAATGGATTCTTTTTTTTTCACAAAAAAAAAAAGTTGTCTTATTTATTTTATTCTAAAAATATTCTAATTGAATATTGATTGACTGCCTTGCACTCAAACACTCATGTAAGTTTGTATACTTCTAATACTACCAACCTAATTACCAAATCAATTGCTACTGTTTATTTCAAAAGATCGGGAATTTTATCTTTTAAAGTATGACAACACAAAATCAACGTCCAAAAGATAAAGGAATTCTATTGAGATATGCCAAAATGAGACGGCATTGGATTCCTTTTACTTACAAATTTCTTACAGCTAGGTGATGTCATATCTGAACTTTTCTTATATATACAAATGTGTAACATTCTCTTTATCACACTACGAAATAATAAAGAAAATAAAAAAGATTTAATTTAATTTTTATTTATTTATTTTAAAAATTATTTTTTTAACTTCTCAACTTATTAAATTTCTTTTTCTTGTTAAGTTTATCTTTTTTATTTTGATTTATTTCTTTATTTTTTTATTTATTTTTATTAAATTTATTTTTTCTTTTAGGTTTATATTTTATTTTATTTTATTAATTTTGTAAATTCTATAAATATTCAAACATTCATTAATGAGAATACAATAAATAATATAATATTTTCTTTAAATCTCTACATAGTTTATTATATACATAATGTGTAACATCCTCTTTATTACACTACAAAATATGCTATTTCACAAATTCGTCTTGAAATTTATAAATAAAAAAGAAATTTACATGTATAAATTATAGTCGTTTGTTTCTCAATCCCCACCAGCAATTTCAGTATAGGTTTCTCATTGTTATCCTTATGATAAGCTTTTCTCTTTGTGACAGTGATGTGCAAGTGCCTTATTGAATTGTATAATAATAAAACCTACCAAAGCATTTTTCTAAGAGACGCACCTTTAACAAAAATAAATAAATAATAAAATTATTTGCTTATTTACTTGGACGTTACAGCAGAGAAATATTAATATGTTTTCAACTAACTATTTTATTAACATGTGATTGGTGGAGATTAATGATTGTTAAAAAAAATAACAAAGAAATAAATTTTGATCATTAATAATTAATACATAAATATATGTCAAAAGATTCTTAAAAATTTAAATAAAATTTAATTTAAGAGAGAATCCTAATTCATGAAGTCAAACATTATTACATAAATTATCTATTTCAATTATTAGTTTATCATTCAACTCAAAAATTTAAACGGATAGATAAATGTTTAATATTAATATTAAAGACAAGTTTCTAACAGTCTCCCTCACGTAAAACGCAGATCCGAATAGATCTGAATTAGATGAATCTCTCATCTCTAAAAAATTAAGAAACCCTATCCGAGTGGGTTTGAACTAAATAAATCTTCAGTCTCTAAAAAATTAAAAAAATTAAAAAAATTAACTAAAATAAAGATATATGAACTCAAACTTAAGACCTTAACTCTAATATCATTTTAGTTTATCACTCAACTCAAAATTTTAAATTAATAAATAAATACTTAATATTAATATTAAAGACAAATCTCTAACACCGATAAATCCCACATACAGTGAGTCAAATTCTTCCTAAATATGTGGTTTCCGGATGCATCTCTAAAAGTCACTATAAACAACCCCCCGACGCCAATGAGTTTTTTTATTTTTCTAAACCATAGGGCATTTACGTATTTAATCAAACAATTAAGGACTCTAGTGAAAACTGCTCTATAATATTGAGCTGGGGCGGGAAGTCCAAGTTTGGGCTAACCAGATACAACCCAGAGCTTCTAATTGCAAACTGAACAGATATTCTAAGGCCAGCCCAACTTCCTCTTACTAACACCCCAGCTCAAAAGTACAACTTTTTATTGCAAAAAGTTGAAGAGTGAAATCTAAGGGCTTCACTAGGAATCACTCACCTGGACATAGGATACTTAACTTGGGCTTGAAGCCCAAATCTCTCAGCTCTAACCTCGGAAACTGAGAGAGAGAGAGAGAGAGAGAGAGAGAGAGAATCTTTACTGCTGATGCAACTCGCAAGATCGAATTGAACTCCAACTTCTTGCTCGCGAAACTAGAAGATTATGATAACACTAATAGGTATTAATCTTTCAACCCGTCTTTCTCTTACCCTTTCAATTAGTTTATGCACTCATTTACTTTTAAAAAAAAAAAAAAGAATAAGCAACTGGCTTTAATTTTTTTTCCACTTCATGTTTGGCTTTGTTTTGCTCCCAGTTTACTTTCCTATCACAATTACCAAATGGGTTTGTTTCAAAATCTCATTTTTGCCTCAAATTCTTCATCTCTTTGTATGTATGTGTATATTTTGTAATATGTACTGGTTAGATAAACGTCAATTGGCTTATAGGAAAATGTTGAACTTGGCAAGGGATAATGCATAAACTTCATAGTTCAAACTCCAGTTGCTGAATTTAGTCGATTTTGAAGAGCTTTTGATTTCAATTAAATGATTCTCAGGTGCATTTTTTATTGTATGATTCTGAATATTAAATGAAATCTTGGTGGATTTTAGCCTAAAAGAGTGTCGTTCGGTATTTGAGAGTGTCAAAAGATTCCCATTCGCCTAGATTTTAGCTTTATTATTTCTTGGTAATTTGCAAAGAGTTTGACTGGTCAAGAAAAGTTTTGTACCATGCTTGAAATTTGTTTATAATGATGATTCTTTATTCCCTCGCTTTATGCTCATGTAGTATATTTTCTTTTAAATCTGTGATCAAATTTGATGAAACAATTCTTGTTTTTTCTGGTTTTAATACTTTCAATAATAGTGTTCTATCTAATTTTGCGTGTCAACTTATATGTCAAGTGTGCTCTTGTTTATGTATAGGTGGTAAAATGCATTAAAGCAACACCTACTAATGATCATTGCTTCAATGGAGTTTCTTGTAAGCTTCCCGACTAGCTCGTCATCCATGTTTTATGTTATTTACATTGTTCGATATTGACTCATAGAACAAGTGAAGTTCATGGTTGTGGTGGCACTCGAACCAAACACACCAATGCCGTTCTTATTGTTTACTGAATTTGTCATGGAGAGAATTTCGGATCTGTACTTGAAGAGCAGCTTTAATTATTTTCTCTGCCATGCAGAATCCAAAAATCAAACATTACACGTTGATGCCTTGTTATCTATATGAGAGACTTATTATTATTACATTTTCCCTCCCTCAATTATCGGAAATCATTTGGGTTGTCTTTTTTTCCCTCTAATCTTCCTCCTATGTTTTTCTTGCTTTCAGAATACAGAAATGGAGGCTCCAAGTAGGATTGGTGACCGTTCAACCAGTGATGTTGTTGTGAGGTTACGAACACAGGAAGGCCGAGACGACTGGTTATACTGTCACTCTGACATTCTCATTGAAAAATGCAAGTATTTTGCTGATCGCCTCTCTGACAATTGGCCAACTTGCCAGATTATTGACTCACGCAGCTGCGTTGAAGTTTACTGCCAAGAATTTGACTTTGATTACTATGTCAATGTTCTACGCCTTCTCTATATTGTCACTGATGCTACAGTGAATGATATGTGGCATGGTGTGAGTAATGCCCTTGGCATTCTTCGGGTAGCTGTTGAGTTGGGATGCCCACAAATTGTTACAGCTTGCGCTAACTACTTGGAAGCCGTTCCATGGGAAGAACCTGAGGAGGAGGAAATTCTAAGAATTATACCGAGCATGGGATCACAAGCAGAACAAATTCTGGCCCGTCTGCAGCCAGTCAATCCATCTGCTATTACGGGGATATTTCTCTCAGCCATTCATTTTGCCACATCATCGCCTCCTCTGAGCATGAATGAAGTTAAATCTACTGCACAAGAGCAGGCTGAGTACATGATCACAGAAGATGATGATGCTCCTTTGTTAACAGCCGATGAAGAGATAAAATCTGAGGTAAAACAATGTGTAAAGAGACTATTTTCCAGATTTAGAAATGTAATAGAATCATTCTTATGTGAGCATACAGAGTCTATTGCTGATGAAGGGAAAATGAAATTGTTTCAATGCTATCTATCAGATTTGTTGTGGGCTTGTCAGATATTGTCCAAGTTGGAAATTATGAGAGAATTCGTCAGCATCTGGGTGGATGCATCAGACAAGATAATTAAGGTAGTTGAACAAGCAAGTTCAATTACTGAAATGGTTGATGCAAAAGTGAGGGTTATTGAGTTGGCAGCAAAAGTTCTAGAGGCAATAGGATGTGGAACTGTTATTCTGCCAACTGCTAAAAGGCTTCACTTGGTGAAGGTGTGGCTTCCATTTGTAAGAGTTACAAAACCTGTAATTGACAACAAGGACGATACCCTGTTATTTAAAATAGATGGTGAGCTTTGGCAGTCGTTGGAATCCACATTTGTTTCAATAATTCTTGCGTTACCATCTGGGGATCAAGCAGAGATTTTGACTGAATGGTTGGAAAATCAGCACATACGATATCCAGATTTGACCGAGGCATTTGAGATCTGGTGTTACAGGTCCAAGGTTGCCAAGAGAAGATTGGAATTACAAGGTGGAAGCCTGGTATGACCAATACACTTTTTTAACTTTATTTGCAGAACCATTTTCACCCTTTTATTAGGCTATGATTCAGGCAGCTCCTGCTCTATCAGTGTTGAGAAGTCAACCTTTTTGTGTTCCCGTTGTGTATAGATCAGAGAATTGTTTAGAAGGCATCGAAATCAAATGTCTAACTTGGGATGGCATCGAAATCAGTGGCCCTTTGAGCTCCTTTTGTGCAATTTGTAACTGCAGTTTTAGTGCTTGTACATCGTAATGTGATTCTAGTTCTTGCGAAATTGTAAAAATTGTAATTGTCAAGATGATTAATTTCAGAGAAACTGAAATTGAGGTGTATGCTCATAATATCTGCCACTGCCAGATTCTAGCTATCAGATTGATATATTACCAAACTCTTTAGGCCAACCTTGATAATTTCTAAGATGAAGGTCTTAGTGCTCCTACTATAGCACCAATTGCTACCAGGCAGTGAACAAGCATTGAAATAAAAGATTCTGAATTCCAATTATTGAAACTTTTTTGTGGGCAAATTTTGAGAACTTGGTTTTGATGCTGTACTTTTTTGAAAAGAATGTTCCTTCTACCTGTCAAAAGATAATGAAGAAATCATTCTATGCTATCATTTAGGTACAAGTCCTCTAAAATTTATCTACTCAAATGGTAGTTCCCTTCCCTCTAAATAATTTTTTCTATTATTTAGAGTAAACAAAATCTTTATTAGCCTTAGAGATGTAAGTTGGGATATAATTGGGTTAGATTTCGGATGTCTATTATTAATATTTGACTATAATTGATATTTTTTTTAACAAATTAATACAAGTGAAATTCAAACTTCAAATTTTTATTACTCTTTAGTTAAACTAAATATTGAGCTCACCTCCATTCTCTTTCGTGGGGGAATGAGTTCTTGTTGACACAACATGGAACAATTCCCTATTATTATTATTATGAGAGAGATTTAAGTCTTTATGAGTAAATATAAACTCGTGAGTTTTTATTATTTAAAGACAAAAAATTAAATTTGTAATTTTTGGACCATTTGCACCCCATTCTCCAATCTAATTGATAGAATATTGTTGCAAATGCACTTATTTTCAAATAAATGTATAAAGAATAAATCTTTTTAAACCACCTCAATTAAAATTTTCACTTAGCAAATATCAAATTCATATTCATAGTATGTTATATTTGTACTTAAAGTAATATTACACATCTCAAGTTGTATCCTAATTAATAATATGTCAAATAACTATTGAGTGATAAAATAATATAAATTTTTAAAATTATTTATTACACAATATTATTTTTTAACACATTATTACTTAAAATATAACTTGAAATATAAATTGAGACGTGTGACATTATTTTTATATTTATTATTAACTAACTCTTAATGAAAGAAATCTAAACCCATAGTTAAAATACTCGTACACATTATTAATCTAACTTTTATTAAAAAACTTCGACCAAACTCGAATCTAATCAACTCTTTATGAAAAAACTTTGATTAAATTTAAATTTAAATTTAATATTTATAATATCAAAGTGCTACACCAAACCACTTAGATAAAGAGGTGGATGGCTATGGAATACAAGTGATTTTAAGTGGGAAATTTTCCACATTAGTCAATATTATATTAGTTAAAAAGTCTAAAACATACTAATCACATTCACTGCTGTCCTTGCCGCATAAGCAATCTACAAAATTCCAATATAAAATAAATGAGAGAGTGAATGGGGACTAATAAGTAGCTTCTTGTACAAAATTTGAATCTTTTACCAATAAACAACAATTTCTTTCACTATTCATATGTAATAACCCGATAATGTTTCAACAACTAAATCAATTGTTTTTGGACTCTTGTTGCTGACTTTTATTTGCTACTTTTATCTTAGTTTTATTTTATATATTTTTTTCTTTTAACAAGAAACCTACCGGGGTCCTTGTCCTAATCTATGACTATGAATCCTTATCTCGATGGATACATGCATTAGAAAAATTATACTTAATTCCATAGTTAGATAGTGAAATGTGAAAATATCTAGATCATTATTATAAAGATAAACATCGATTCAATATCTCATAGTTAAAAGAATAATTTAATGTGGTTTGATAGAATCTTCTCCTCATCTTAGACGCCGCATGAATTTAAATTATATCTATTAATTTAAATTAATAAATAAAGACTTAATATTAATACTAAAAATAAATTTTAATAAATCTCTCACATAGTAACGTGAATTCAATGGATGAATTTACATATATTTAATAATTAATTATATTTAATATTAATATTAAAAATAAATTTTAACAAATTTCTCACATAACATGTAAATTCAAACAAGAGATGAATTTACATTATATTTAATAATTAACCATTCAACTTAAAAATTAAGTTAATAAGTAAAAGTTTAATATTAATATTAAAGATAAATTTTAATAATTTCTCTTTTTTATATGAAACATGAATTCGAATAATTCTAAATTAAGTGACTAATTAAGTGGATCCCTCATCTCATAAAATGAAAATCAAGAAATTAAATGGAATTAAATGGATCCCTTATTTGTAAAAGTAAATTTTTTATTTTGTAAATTAAAATTAAGAAATTAATTATAAATAAAGATATAAATAAATTAATTCAAAACAAAGACATAAAAATTTAAATTCAAAACTTCAACTCTGAAATTATATTAATTTATTATTTAACTCAAAAATTTAAATTCATAAATAAAGACTTAAAATTAATATTAAAAATAAATCTTCACAACACCTAATAAAGAATTTAAAAAATTTTAACTTGTTCAATTGATCACTAATTATTTCCGGTGAAGATTGATATGTGCATCTCATATGTACATATATTTAAGTCACGATAATTCGACATGGCCACATTACTTATAAAGGAAAATTACATGCATTAATTTTGTTAGAAAATTGATTATTCAATAATTTTTGAATAAAAATTGATATAAATATTAAAGTGCAGAGTCACAAGAAGTTTAAAATGTGTGGGACACATATAAAGAAGTTTATGACATATGAGACACAAAGGGGGAAGCTTAGGATTCAAAAACGCGAAAGAAGTGAAGAAAACACGCATAGGGGGCACCAGGGCTAAGTGTCGCGGCGCCCAGCAGAGAAGCCCAGCGCCGCGGCTCCAAAAACCCCAGGATGTTCATTTTTTATCTGAATTTTGAGTTTTGAAAAGTTTAGGACTTTCAAAACAAGTGAACTCTTACTCCAACAATGAATAAGGTTAGTAGGCATAAAATAAACCCTATATAAACATTTGTAAACCCTTTAGTTGAGATTAAGAATTAAGAGAGACTCTAAGAGAAGGGAAGAACTAGGTAGATAATAAGTGTTTGTGTGCGCTATGGTGAAACTGTCGCTTGGGTATTCAATGCTTGTGGTAGAGTAAGGGTTCACTAAACATTAGGTTCTTTTTAGGGTTCTTCATTGAGTTTTTCTTATAATATCTCTAGAGAGTTAATAAGAGAGGCTAAGATCTTTGGATCCACCATGGACGTAGGCAATTGGCCGAACCACGTAAAATTGTGTTGTGCTCTTTTATATTCTGCTTTGGATTCTTGATATTTTGCTTGATTAACAAGTTATTCCGCTGTACAAGGAGGTTAGGATTCTAGGTTGAATCTTGGGTTCTTCACTTCAACCTAATCTCGAGAGGGAAAAAGAAGTTCCATCCCTCAACAAACTGGTATCAGAGCTAAAAGTTCAATAATATACACTTGAGGTATTTAAACCATAACTACAATCAAGTAAGAAATAGAGAAGTTCAATGGAATGAATGACTTCAATCTTTGGAGGAAGAAGATTAAGGCTCTACTAGTGAAGGAAGTGCTAGACTCAACCTTGGAGGAAGCCAGCTCCTCAACTAGCAATGAGATGACAACCTCAAAGTTCGGACAGAAAGATTGGGACACAATTCAAAAAAAAACTCATAGCACCATAATCCTAGCATTGAGCGACGAAGTATTAACGAAAGTTAGTGATGAGGAAATTGTTTTGAGGCTATGGTAGAGACTCGAGGTATTATACATGAAGAAATCTCTTGCAAATAGACTTCTTGTGAAGAAGAAACTGCATCAGCTAACAATGCACGATGGATCTTCATTGAGAGCTCACATTGATGAGTTCAACAAGATCATCATAAGTCTTGAGCAACTGGGCTTCAAGATGAAGGATGAAGATAATGCCATTATCCTATTAAGTTCGTTGCCGAAGAGTTATGAGAGCTTTCTGGATACAGTATTGTATGGTAATAAGTCTTTAATGATAAATGACGTCAAGGCATCATTGAACTCAAAAGAATTGACAATGAGATCTGAGTTCGAGAGTAGAGCAGCATTGCTTGCACAAGGAAAGAAAAGCAACCAATCAAAGAGGAGATCCACGAAGTGTTTCCTTTGTAATAAGGAATGACACTTTGTGAATGATTTTCTGAAAGCAAAAGTCCAAGGAGGGTGAGCTGCAATCGGTACTGAGAAAGATACCAAAATTATAGACACATTGGTAGCCTCAAAAGGAAAGTACGCAGGCAAATGGATACTAGATTCAGGGTGCAGCGTCCACATGTGTCCCAAAAAATCGATGTTTACCAACTATAAAGCCAAGAGAGATAAAGTTCTAATAGGGAATGACATGACTTGTGAGATCATGGGGTTGGTGACATAAGGTTGAGGATGCAAGGTGGAGAAATTATGGACTTACATGGTGTAAGGCATGTTCCTAAACTAATGAGGTACTTGATATGCCTAGGCAAGCTCGATGAGGAAGGGTATTCGGTTAGAGCGAAAAAAGAAAAACTAAGGGTAAAGAAATGACTTATAAGGTTTGAAGGTGAGAAGCATAATAGGGGGCTCTATGTGCTCACTGGGATGGCTATGAATGGCCCAGCACGGGGTGTTAGGGTGATGCAAACCACTAGGTGACATCCAAACCATGCTCACCGGGGTGATGAGGGTCGAAAAGAAGTGCAACACATACATACCCTATGCAAGATGCACGAATGCCTCTAGAAACCAAAGTAACTAGCCCGGAGAAAGTTAAGTCTTGGTGGAGACTTAACTGGACTCAACTCTAGGTGATAGAGTATATATGTGGATCAGATCCCGAAGCCTTCTTATTTGGAAGATTTTAAATTAAGGAAGGGTTTGTTGGAAAATTAGTGATTCAACAATCTTGATTGGACAAAAATTGCGATGAATACCAAAGTGGAGAGTCATAAGAAGTCTAGAATGTGTGGGACACGTATGGAGAAATTTATGACATGTGGGACACAAAAGAGGAAGTGAAATGGAACCCGAAGATGCGAAGAAAACGAGCATATGGGGCACCAGGGCTGATCGTTGCGGCTCCCATGGTTGAGAGCCGCAAGTTCAGCTCCGCGGCGATGGGTGTGATAATGGGCAGCCGCGGCACTAGAAACGTCAAGATGTCTATTTTTTATCCGGACTTCAAGTTTTGAAAAGTTTTGGATTTTCAAAATAAGTGGACTATTCATCCAACAAGGAATATGGTTAGTGGGCACAAAATAAACCCTATATAAACACTTATAAACCCTTTTGTTGAAATTAAGCATTAAGAGAGACTCTAAGAGAGGGAAACAACTAGATAGATACTAAGTGCTTATGTACGCTAAGGTGGAACAGTCGTTTGGATGTTTATTGCTCATGGTAGAGTAAAGGTACATTAAACATTAGGTTCATTTGAGGGTTCTTCATTAAGTTTTTCTTGTAAAATCTCTAGGGAGTTAATAAAAGAGGTTAAGATCCTTGGATCCACCGTGAACGTAGGTAATTAACCGAACCACGTAAAATTATATTATGCTTTTTTATATTCTACTTTAAATTTTTGGTATTTTACTTAATTAACAGGTTATTCCGCTACGTAAGGAAGTTAAGATTTTAAGTTAAATTTTAGATTCTTCGCTTCAACCTAATCTTAAAATAAAGAAAAGCGTTTCCTCCCACAACAAGTTCATTCACTGATAAGTTGTTACATCACTTAGGATCCAACTTTATTATAACCCTATTACTCTTAATATTTTGAATCAATAGTCGAACCTAATTTTTAACAATTTATAATTTATAAAGAATATATATATATATATATATAATCATGCTTTTGTTTTACGAAGCCTACCTCACAACACACATAACAAGTAAATTTCTATGGTCTTATTACAAATATAACTTATGATTTGAAAATAAAAATCCATTCACTATCACATGAAAAGTGTGGGGGTGCCATTTTACAATTTTATTTAAAAATTTAAAATGATTCTTCTCAAATATAATAAGAACAATTATATAAGTTAATTCAAACTCCTTAATTTTGCTTTATTAATTTTTAGTGTGAATGTAACATATATTTAAAATATAAGCGAAATATAAATAATTGTTAATTGGTTAATGCATTATCTATTTTAATAAATTATAAAAATTTATATAAATTTTATTTTTTATTAAAATAAGAGTGCACGTACTTAAAAAATTTAAAATTAGCTTAAATATACAATTATATCTAAAATATGATTTTTTTTCAAACAAGTAACGATGTGACGTTTAAACTTTAACGTTGGAGCGTTAATGTGACTAACTAATGCTACAACGTTTTAAAGTTATCGTTGCAGCATTGAATTTCTTAAAATTGATGTTATAGTGTTAAGCAACCAATGTCGCAACATTTTTAACTGCGAATATCTCATTTATATTTTCACGTCCCTTTTTACATTTAACTTTTCGTTTTATACTTATTTTATTTAACTATTACATTCTTAATCACGTATTGACTCTTTTTCATTCTTCAACAAAAAATAAAAATTATCTTTAATTTTAAATCACCAAATTACAATAATAACATTACACAACTTAAAATGAAATTATTTCTAACTCATTTTGAGTTATAAAATATTGTTTAGAATCTATCGAATACTATTTAGTTGACGCCTACATTTTAAAAACTTTCGCTTTGAGAATTTCTAATCGACTTTCTTAACTTCCGATCAAACATCATGATTCCTACAATTTCGTTTTTCATATCATATAATACACATTAAAAAAATACACCATATATCTACTCACAATCAAATATATATATTGGTATACCCAAATAACTAACTTTTAAGATATCAATCCATCTATCAATCTTCAAAACTTACAAAATTAATATACAACTCTCAATCCATATATGGCCAATACCTAAAGCTATCTATGAACTCAAATGGTTCTATGCAAAAGTATAAACCCTATCTATACTAAGTAAATTTTCTTCTTTCTTTACACTACCATGCAATATTGCATTTTCCTTGTTCCCAAAATGCTAGAGGGAACAGCAAGAAATAGTGCAAAAGAGAACCTTAATCAAGCCACAAAGTCAGGCAACAGTTGTGCCGCAAACCTCTTTCTGTTCTGAATATTGATGCTTTCATATGCAGCCGAAGAGTGAGGTGATGGAGTGTTTATGGCACCAAATTCGTTGGGCTCACCAATCTCAACTCTCCTCCCGAGTTGAATGTTTTGATTTTGGAGAAAAGGTTGATGTGTTGCTGCTGATAATGAGAGGTTTTCACAGTGGGGGAGGCCAAGAGTAAGTGAAACACCATTGCCTGAGAACCTTGGTGTGAATTGCTCTGCATCAAACCTTCCGATTTCACCAATTGGGTATTGGCCAAAACCTTGAATGAAATTCATTTGGTTCCCTATGAATGAGTAGCCATCTCTACTCTGTCTATCATCATCAAATTTCATCGAAAGCTGATCGTTGTTAGCCTCTCCTCCAGGCTTCACATCAATGCTTACAGATGGCACATTGCTTGGAGACAGCATCACTTCATTGCTTCTCGGTTTCTTTGGACTCCCTTGTGTCAAACCCTCCAATTCTGATGACCCTAAGAGGGAAAATCTTGACTGGTTTCGAACATTTCCCCCCATGGGAGACGTTGGAACTGTGGACATAGAAATTACAGAATGAGCATTCTGGTTTGTCAAATTGTTGTTACTGGTTTTGAAGCTTTTAGTAGTCCGATTTTCATTCACAGTTTTCTTCTCTTGTTGAGCAGTAGACTTGGATACTGAATCTTCATTGTGATCGCTCTTGCTTGTCTTGTCCTCTGATCCATTCTGTTCATGTTCCTTGATCTCCTCCGTGTACATTTCTTCAACCATTGGCTTCCAAAGTCGAACTCGAGCATTTATAAACCAATTAGACACCTGCATTGTCACAATACTTTATCAGCAAAAAGAATTTCACAACTGAAAGAATTGATAGCTCAAATTTGCAGAGTTAAAATTTTTTACCTGGCTCCTGGTAAGCCCTGTTTGTTTTGCCAGCGTCTGCTTGTCAGAATCTTTCGGATACCTGAAACACAAATTCTTAAATGTAAATGAACGGAAAAGACGGATATTTCTAAATCTATGAAACTGAAAGAAAATCTCAAATGGGTTGTGAGATCTATTAAGATTTCATTTGCTTACGGGTGAAGAAAGTGTTCGAAGAGCCAGGCACGAAGAACAGACACTGATCTTTCAGGCAATCCTCTCTGTGGTCTCCAAGCATTGTGCTGGATCATTCCCAATTGTTGAAGGGCTCGTTGTTGACGAAGATGATGATCTACAAATTTGAGCCTGGAGCCTTCAATTTTCCCTCCAAGGCATTCTTCTTCACCTAACATCCTATTTGCTGATCGAATTTGGCCCGTAATCGCATCTTTCAAGCACCTGAATTGCTTTGAAATTGTCTTCAACGCGAGTGCTGTGTATGTTCTTGCTGAGCCAATTCCTGTTGCTTGTTCAAATGAAGAAATCACAACCTGCATCTGATGATGATACTGCCTGTATCTTTGCTCCACCTAATTCAAACAAACAAAAATATGAAACTACAATACTCAATTCAATTCATCTGCTACAGACAAATGAATTTAAAAGGGCTATCTCAAAAGACGAACAATTTTCTGTTAAGTACTTGAAAAGTCGTAAGAGTATATATAAGTAAACGGATCTTTTTAAGAAGACAGAATATTAAAAAATTTTAAGAGGTGACTCCATGAAAGTAACCCTTAGTTCAATTTCATCTTATGATCTCATCAAACTTAATTGACAAAGACCCCAAAAACTTCAACAGGATTAACACTCAACTTTCCCAAGAAATAAAAATTCGTTATACTTGGAAACTACAACTTCATTATTAAGAAAAGACCAACATCATAATCCCACCAAAACTTTTACACAACTTAATACATACATACATACATACATATATATATATATATATAGCCAGCCATACCTCATCAAGCATGTTAATAAGCTTAGCTTTCTTCATCTGAATTTCTTGTCTCTCCGCCGTGCTAAGCTCGGCGGCACGCTTCCCGGCTCCTTCACCGCCATCTCCCGCTGCTCCCGATGATTCTCCGATCACCTTATTGCTATTATCGTTATTATTCCCACTACCCTTCTTTGACAATTCAGTCTTAATGTGAATCCCGCTATTGTTCACATTAACAACTTCATCCAGCAGCTCTTGAGCGGCCTTCAAGTACTTGGAGCTCAACAACACACTCTGCATGCCAGAAACGCCATTAGTCACGCCCGAACCCGGTGACGCAGACCCACCCGAAACCCTCATCTCTTCACCTGAAACAGCCTGGCCCTGACCACCCTGTGAGCTGTAAGCGGCATGCTGCTGGGAAGAGAGGCTCAAAGACAAACCCTGCTTTGCGCGTGGTGTGTCACGCGCCGATGGAGTAGGGTAATTAGGATTGTACAAGTTATAGTGAAAGCGGGGGAGGAAGCCATGCAAGGGAGAGATGGTGTCGTCTTGGACGGTGGTGGGGATGCCGACAAAGTGTTGAGTGTGGGGAGGTGGTGGCGCGTGGGGAGAGAGAGCGGAGGAGTTGAGGAAAATGAGGTTGTTTTGCTGCGGCGGCACTGGCGGAGGAGTGGTTGTGTCGGAGAATTGTTGGTGCTGAACGTAAGTTGTTGGGTTCATAAGTACAAGGGTTTGAAGACCATCTGGTGCTGCTGCTGCTTGAAGTTCTGCTGGGTTCCCATGAAAGTACGTTGCCATGTCTTTGGATTTTGTTCGAAAATTTTTATGTTGATGTAAGTTTCAAAACCGAACCTAACTGAACTACAAAATTGAAAAGCGACTACATTAGTTTTGATCACTTTCACATGTAGCATCAATCAATATCAACACAAATATTATATGTTTGTAGTATTTCAAATTTCCAAAAGCTCTTAAACGAAAGAATAAAACACATATTGTTATTATTAATAATACCTTGATTTGAATCTTTGGTGAATCAACCCATTTGCTTGTAGCTAGATATGAATAGAGAAAATTAAGATGTATTGATGTTTGATCTTCTCAAGCCAAATCTACCAAATTCAAGAGCGAAGAACACAAGTGCATGGTGAATTTAGAAATTAAGCATGCAAAACACCAAAGGATGAGATTTTCTGTTTTAAAATCTCATAAGACAAATGATCCAAAATCGACTATTATTTTTTATATATAGTTTCAATTTCTAGCTATAGAGATTGAAATTGACATAGCTAGAAGATGAAGAAGAATTAAAAAGGGGGAGAAAAGGAAAGGGGAGGAAAATAGCAAGCCATGTTGCTTATATAGATAGAGAAAAGATGAAGGTACTACAAAGAGAGAGAGAAAGAAAGAGAAAGAAAGAGAGAGGATAAAATTGAATATAGTATTTGTTAATAATATCAGTACCTGGTGTGATGGAAATTTGAGTGTGCACGTGGTTCATGATCATCTGCACTGTAAAGGAAAGTAAAGAGAGGATTTTTCACTTAAAAATGACCTAAAACAAACAACCCCATGAAAATTTTAAGAGAGATTTGAGAGAGAGAGAGAGAGCATATATATATATATATACAGTTATGGCTAAAATAAGTATACATAATACACATGAGAGAGAGGGAAGGGTACATCATCAGAAACCAACCTGCCTATATATGATTGATCTATGTAATCTACATAGGGATTTTATTAATACATATGATATGATATGATATTGAAACTCTTATAGATCATCAGTTATAGGTGAAAGCACTTTGTCAGACTCAAAATCTCTGCAACTTCCCCACTGAAAAGGAAAACAGAAGTAAAGAGAGAGATGGGGTTAAAATGACTGAGAAAAAGATACCCATCTTTATTCATTCACTCATTATCCACACATATATACACCAACAATTTATGTATATTAAAAAAAATTCCCAAATTTAAAGGGAAAATAAGAAAATTATGTTTGAAAATATATGTGAATATGTAAGTGTGAAAGGTTACTGTATTTTGCTTCATCCTAATAGTTTTTCTCTTTTGATTGTGTCATTTGGAGAGAGAGGTAGTACCTGCGAATGGATCAAAACAACAAGAGAAGTTCTGTGATTTGACTCTTTTTCTGATCTTTCCAAATCATTTGGTATGCAACTTTGATGAGCTACCGAAAAAATTTACGAGAGAAGGAAAGAGGAAGATGTGTATTAAATAATAATAATAATTTATATTATTTGGTATAATAAAAATGAATTTTTGTAAGTGTGTCAGTTGATACAAACAGCTGAAAAACGAGGAAACGTCTCCTTCCAACAAAGTTTGTAATTAAAAATTATTTTCTAAAAAAAAAATTGAAAAATTGGAAGGAAAGAGGAGATAATGATGATGATAAAGAGAATAGGATTGAACTTGGAGGGGGCCTATTTGTTCAATTTGATATTAATACCTCTTTGTCTTTTTCATTTTTTTTGTGGTTGGAATGCTAGAGTTTGAAGATAAAGCAATTAAATTGCCAAAGGAACATTGGACCAACCACCACATACACCTCCTAAAAGTTTTTATACATTTTTTTATCTATATTTATTTATATTAAATATATACAACATGTATAAATACGCAAAACTTTTTTTAAAAAATTAAAATCAAAACAAAGTATATCATAGAAGTAGAATTAGTTCATCGATAAAAAAATAACAAAATAGTTTAAGAATTTATATTAATAATTTAATGATAAATAGTTGACGATGCATGTATACTTATTTTAGTGGAGATATCGAATTCAAATCACTTCTTCTGGTATCAAAACAAAAGGGTTCGACATTTAACCTCAACAGATAAAGTAATTTTAAAAAAAATTCTTCTTGACATATGACTTCTATTAATAACGGGTTTAACAATATTTTTATACTCTTTTATAAAAATTAACTATATAAATTTGAATTTCGTTAAGTAAAGCTTAAAATCAAAATATATGTACGATCATAATCAAGTGATTAGGGGTGGGTACCAGTTCAATTTAATCAAAAATTGAATCAAATCAAAATTTTCAATTTGGTTCGGTTTAGAGTTCGATTTAATTTTATTGGATCTGATCGATTCGATTTTGATTCGGTTCAGTTCGATTCTATATGATCAAATTGATTGGTTCTAATTCTTTTGAAATCGATTAATTTAGTTTTGATACAGTTCAATTCGATTTGATTTTAACCTAAACAAAATGAAAATCGAAAATACCTACCCTCCAAGTGATAAAAGTCCAAATATAAAGACCCTACACAAAGTTCTAATACGTTACTACATTTAAACCTACTATCAAAACTATAGAAGATATGTACATATAGAGATTAAAAAAATTAATTAATTAATTATGATGGGGCCATGTATTTGCTTCTACCACTTTCTCCTTTTTAGTTCCTTCAATTTTTTATTTTTGTCTTGTCCTTCAGCAACTTTTGAGGGGCTTCAAGGATCCCTAAATATAGAGTTCATAATGTAGAAGTAGAATCAAACCCAAAAGGAAATTTTAATTATAGAACCAGAGGAAACTGTCTGTTTGTGGGCAAAAAATTAATGATAAAATATTTGCATAATATACATGTAATTAATTAACACATAAATATAAATAAATCAAAGAAGGTAACAACAGAGGTAATTTTTTAATAAAATTAAATGAATGAATGAATATTTAATTGTGAATATCTGAAACCATATTTTTCATAAACTTTTTTCTATCACCATCAAGTAAGAATGATAGTGAAAAGAATGACCACTGACAAAACTTTTGAAGTTAATGATGTTAATGGGACTAGGGTTTTCAAAATGGACACATTCTGTTCATATTTCTTTTTTTTATCTGATATTCTTGATTTATATTATATTGATTTGTTGCAGAAGCAGCTATGGTATTAAATTAATTGTTCTGAAAAAATATAAATAATTCCTAGGATTCTTCTTTGATGATAACTAATTGATTTAATTTGTCAGGCAAGTCTTTTACTATGTTTTTCACTGGTAGTAAAAGCTCCTTGCATGATTTTTCACATATACCCTTTTTCATTGTTGTGGCACTTTCAACCTTTTTAGTTTGTACCACTCCTTCTTTTTTTTTTCTTTTTTTTTTCTTTTTTTCCTTTATCATTTTTTTTTCTTTTTAAAAAGAGATGTCAGAATTCAAATTTTCGATATTAATCGAAAAACATAGTTACAATTAGGCCAATTATATCACCATCTTTAAATAGAATTTGAGGGGTGAGAAAATTCTAGTTTTGAATTGGTTGGTTTTCCACTTAAAATGAAATTGAACTGAATTAATCGATTCAAGTATAAAAAATTAAATTAGTTTTGGGTTTAGTTTTTAATATTTTTAAAAAAAATTAATTTATTGTAAATATTTTTTTTGTTTAAATCAAAGAAAAAATAATTAAACTAAAACTAAATTAGAATTTAACTGATCGGTTTCAAATAAATAGAATCGATCAATAACCAGAGTCTAAACTAAATTAAAAAAATTTAGTTCTGTTCGATTCAACCGATCTGATACTTACCCCTAATTTTGATTTCATATTTAATAGATTAATTCAATCTTAATTACATAATGAATTTAAATTAGATATTAAGTATTCTTCCTTTTAATATAAAATAAATTCAAAACATTTAAATTTATAATTGGTCTCACGTTTGCTCTTGCTCTTTTATCGTTAGACTCCATTCTATTAAAATTGAAACTTAATGTACATTTTTTGCACCCACATATGAATATAATAAATTTTGATTAATTTTTAATTAAGATAGTAAAATACGATCTTAGAAATTTTAACTATCTATACACAAAACACGAGAGAAAATCTTATTCATTTAATAAAAATAATAATAATAAGTGAGCCTACAGAGACAAAATTAGGGGGTGGCTCGGCCGGGTTAGTTTCAAAAACAATTAATAAAATAAAATCTATATTTTTCAAATATAACTTTGTGTTAAATTATTTTTTCTTAGATAATTTAAATTTTATTTTAACAACGTATAATAATATCAGTATTGATTTATATATTCTACCTTAATAGGATATAATTAATTTTTATATTTTTTGGACAGTATGTTAATTTATGTTTCAAACGACTTTTTTTTTATAATATTACTTTAAAAAGGACATTAAGTATTGTACATAACTTTATTAGTCATATATTTTCACAAACTCTTCGTAATAATTTTAATTCAATATTTAAAATTTCTCTTTTTTCTATTTTATACATACTTATATGTGTTTTAAAGTGAATTTAGTTTAGTAGAAAATTTAATTAATTTTAATGATTTAAAATCAATAATAGATAAATTACCTACTTTGAGACATCACAAAATACAACTTCAAAATTTATGAAATTATTTTGAAAAACAAAATTAACCCAACTAAAAAAGAATTTTTAATTACGTTCTTGGAGTTTACCTCACTTATTTGAAGTACCTATCTTGGTTAGATCCTTGTTATAGTTAATGGGTTTACTTGTTGAATAATGTTACACATCTTAAATTATATTTTAAATAATAAACAATTATTAAATAGTAAAATTAATTAATTTTTAAATTATTATTATATTATTTTATCATCTAATAATTTAATGTATTATTATTTAAGATATAATTTAAAATAAAAAAAATAAATGTGTAATATTATTGTTACTTGTTACTAACTAATTCATTAACTAGACCTTCTATATTTACAAAAATTTAAATCCCCACTTGTCTTTTGTGGATTCTTCTGCATTTATTTCCCCTAATCTAAATAAAAGTTACTGAAAGTAACCCTACCAAACTGACCCATGAAAGAAAAAATAAATTAAATAAATAAACCTTCTCTTCATAGTAAATATTTTTGCATGGAGCCATCAATGTCACCCTGCCAAACTTTCTTTTTTTTTTTTTCTTATGCATTCAAATCCAATGATACAATACATGATTTATGACTTGACACGGATCATTTAAGAATTAAGAAGTAAAACACATTAATATTATATTTATTTTTCACCCTCGTAACAAATTAAGGATCTATTTTGTTTATTTACTTTTAGAAAGTACATTCACAATTCTATCGAACTTCTCTTACATATCATTATCTTAAGCTCACATGTCTAAATAAATGCAAGGTAATAATATATGGTAATCACCTTTGTTATCAATTTGCTAATCTCTTGGCTTAGTCTTCAATCTTTATCAGCAATATTATGCTATATGATTATGCCACAGCAAGTTTTGTTTAACCCTAGTACAATTTTTCCGTACTAATATGTTCCCTTAATGGCATTTGTTGCTTTAGAAACGTGTTATGTGTCATATATCACATTAATTTTTTTATAATAAAAAATACTTAAATCTTTTTTCTTCTTGCCTTCACCACCGTGCGGATTTTTTTTTTCTTTTTCTGTGGGAGGACTTAGATTTATAGAGAAAATTTAAAATTTAAATGTTTAACTTAACAATTAACCTTATAAGTGGAGAGATTATTTTACTTATAAATTCAAGTATTAACTATTTTTTAATTAATATCAAAGAATTAATTTATTTAAAAATTCTCACCTAAAACAAAATCTTTGTTAATGATAGCTCAACACCAACTCTTTTATTTAATAATGAATCTGTTTATATTTTAATTATTAGAGATATCACTTGTTGGAGGGACTATAAACTTTTAAGAAGAAATTTAAGGTGTACAATAAAAATAATAATCTTCTAAATGAAGAGATAATCTTATAAATTGAAATACCAACTATTTTTTAACTAAATCAACTCACTTAATAATTTCTTATATATAAAATATTAATAATAATATTTAAAGTGGGCACGGTCCCTTTTTTGTGGGATTTTTTTTTTTCATACTTCAAAGATTGTTATCATGGACTCGTTGCTAGCTTGTTGCTACTTGTCTCTTCTTTTTCAAATCCCCATTTATTGTCACAAGAAAATGACTCAAAACATTGGAAAAAGCTTGAGATTTTATGCTTAAACAATTCATATATATGTCTCACCAAGATAAAGTTGGTATGTGGAAATATAAGCACAAGCTACATGTGTACCAATCACCAAATCTTGAACTACTTGCATCATCATCATCATCATCATCGTCGTCGTCAAGACCATAATTGAATCATGGAAGTGAAATAAATAATATATATTTTTCCTCCTTAGATGTAATAAAAATAAGATATGCAGTACAAAAGGTGAAAGAAAAAGACCCCACTTTCACAACTTTCGCCTTAGGGTTGGTGAACTATTTCTCCCAGATGGGCCATAACCCAAGTTCACATTGATTTATTTAGAACCTAACCAATTTTATAATCTTTTAATTATTTCCAATAACATATACAAAAAGCAAAAATTATTTATAAAATTATAGTTTTTTTGTTTCTAATATGAAAATAATACTCTTTTTTGTTTTGAAGATAGAGATATGAAATATCTTTATTTTTTTTTCCTTTTTTGTTTACTTAAATTTAAAAAAAAAATACCAATTTCATCAGTGATTTAATTCATATACCAATTTAATTATATATATATATATATATAAATACTCAATTGTTCGAGAAGCAAATGATCATATTCAGATATGAAAATAATAATAAAAAATAGTTTAAATTTTTTTTAAAAGGACTAACTAAATATTTATAAAAAAAAAATAAGGATTAAACTAGTACATATCAATAAAATCAAAGACGAATGTGACATTTTCCCAATTTTCAATAATAGTTCATGCATACCACCTTAAAGCTAAATTCAAAATCTAAATATCTGAATGTGTGGTCGTTAACCACTTATTCTTAGTCACATAAAGCAACCGAAGAAGTGCAATACACATCTTCCTCTCATCCTTGCTTTCAGTCCTAAGAACCGAAAAAAGAAGTAATATTCGATGCCATTTTGTTGCAACAATTTGGTTAAGATACTTCACAAGCACAAATGGTATAAATTAGGTCATTTCTTGTGTTAGCAACGCCCCAAAAAATTATTCCATTTATCCATCTAATCGCTTCCTTTCACTATCCGGTTGAAATCAACATTCGCTTTCATATTCAATATTATTAATAAAGTTTTTTTTTTATACATAGAAAATGAGAAAATCGAACTTAAAACTTAAACGATGCATTGCAAACCTTAAACCACTAGATTATCTTAAACAAGTGCTTTACATAAAGTTTTTAATTGTTGTTAAAGTACATAATTGTCTTTAAATGCATTACCTTTCAAATTTTGAGAGTATAAATATAAAGTAAGTTATAGTTTCCAAATTCAAACCCTAAATTAACATTCAATCCCTAACATATACGGAAGGAAATAGATATGTTATTAATGGTATTTTGTTTAGAATTAAGATTCTCTCTTAAGATAAATTTTATTTAAATTTTTAATAATTCTTTGACACGTATTTTATATTAAGTATAAGTGGTTAAAATTAATTTTATTATTATTATTTTAATAATCACTAATTTTTGTTAATCACACTATACTAAAATATTAGGTGAAAGTTGAATTTAAGAGAGAATCCAAATTTATTATTTAGCCACGCAACTCAACAAAATTTTATAATATGTGAGAATCTAGCATTTATTTGAAGTGAAACCTTACCTTCTCTTTTACAGGTAATGTAAATTTGATGAGATAAAAGAAAAAATATTATGAAATTAATTAAGATAAAATAAGATGAGTGATTCGGACATGATACCATTTTATTTTTTAATATCATATTAGATAAGGGCCAATAATAATATTTCAAAATAAAATTTAACAGACAAAATGATAGATGTAACTTAAACGTACCATCAGTAACTTTTCACTTTAATGGTTGTTCTCAATGTAAATTAATTCAAACTAAATATCATCCCTCGTCATATTTTCATAGTTAGGATACGCGCCTTGTATTTCAAGAGATATGGTATATGTTCGTTATTAATTAGTGTTGTATAATTATTATATTAAATGTTATATTTTATAAATAGTATCTTAAATTAAGTAGTGAAATGGTATAATAAATAATTTAAAAAATTATATTATTTTCACCACTTTATGATTATTTGACATGTCAATTCGAAATAAAAAATTAGTATACAATTTAGAAATGAGTAATAATATACATCTCAAATAATGATGTGTCACCATCTTATAACTGTTTGACATGTTAATTTGGGATACAATTTAGAAATAAATAATACTATATATATCAAATTCTATTCTAAATAATGATATGTCAAACAATTATTGAACAATAAAATAGTATAAATTTTAAAACTACACATTACACAATTTTAATATTTAATAATTACTTGACATATTATTATTTATAATATAATTTAAAATACAACTTGAAACATATAATATTATTTTTTAGGAGGTATAGCACTGCTCTTAATAACAAATTATAAAACATCAACAACTACTTAATAAGTGGTAATAATTGATTGATGACACATCAATTGGAATATAAAATATGAATAATATTATGCTTTTTAAATATTATCTCAAAAAATTTATCATAGATAATGTATCAAGCAACTATTAACTAGTGAAATAGATGATTTTAAACATTACATCATTTCACTACCTAATGATTACTCGACGAATTAATTTAAAATTAAAATTTTAAAATAACATTTAAAAAATATAACATTACTCATAAAAATATGTATTCTAATTTTGTAAAAAGTAATATCACATTTTTTAAATATTATTTTAAAATTTTTATCATAAATAATATGTTAAGTAATTATTAAATGGTAAAATTATATAATTAATAATTTTAAAAATTGTAACATTTTATTGTCTAATAATTATTTAACAAATTCATTTAGAATGAAAATTTTAAATAACATTTAAAAAATTGTGACATTTCTATATTGTAAGTCTAACATTATTCAATGTTACATAATATGACGTCTTATATTTTTTTAATAATAATAATTTAAAAAAAAAAAGGTCCTAACATTGTTACTGTTTTGTCAACGACGCTAAATCGAAATTAGTGTCTAGGTTAACCTGATGACCACGCATTCAGATATACATAGAAAGAGAGAGAAAGGAGGAGAAAAAAAGAAAGTCATAATCACCGCGAACAATAAATTAATTAGCAACAAAATTAAAGAGGCTGCTTCTGTGCTCCACCGCTATTTGATTCTTTTTCTTTACTTGAATACCCGCCTCAATACGCAACCATTATTGTTTTTTTTTTTTAAGAAAAAAAAAATAAAGAATTAATCATAATAATGAGGCTTTAAGTAAAGACTACTAGCGCATAACACAAAAGCACTTGGGTTACAATCACCTACTTATGACCTCACGTTTAGTCCGGGACGCGCTTGTTCGCACGCGTGCATTTCCTTACGCCAACATAATTTTGTGATGAAGTACAACAACATTGCTATAAATTTGAGAAAAAAAAATATTTGAACCATAGAAAAAAATATGCTGATTTTTAAAGTTTTTTTATTAGGTAATAATTTTTATTAAAATTAATGAAAATTTTGTCAAATTTAATGAAATTATAATTATACTCTTATTATGATTAAAAAATAATTTTATTAGTGTTTATCATTATTTATGACGTTGATCGTGTTGACGGTTGTTTAAACAATATTAATCAGTTATTGATTATTTATGATAAATTTTTAATTAATATTGACTAATTATTGATCGACGTTAATCACGTATTTATTATTTTTAGATTATTGTTAACTAATCATTGATTTGATAATAATATAATTTTATATTTATTTTTTTATTATTATTAAAATTAACAAAATTTGACCTAATAAAAATATAAATAAAATTTTTAATTATATTATCCCTTTTCTGAATATTAAGAGTTCCCTATAATTAATCATAATTTGCTCAACTATTATTTCACCCTTCTCCCTTTTTTCTCTTTCTTTGATAATAGTCGGCATGTGAACTTTTTGACAAAATTTTCCTTGTCGCCTTAACTGTTTCAGATTTTGATATCCCATGTCAAATTCATTGAATTATCACTTTTATTGACGCTTTTAAAAAAAACAAAAAAAAAAGCGAAAGTTGTTCTTGTTTAAATATTTGTGCTAATAATTAACATTATTTGCTCTCATTGTTTTTTTTAGAAACAAATTTTTATCCAAAAATTGTCATTGGCGATATACGTTCTCTTTTTTACTCTCGCTTCCAAGGAGAATTGAACCCTCTTCTTAAGGTAAGAAAGTAGAAACTAAGTAATTACTAAGGTTTTTCTTTCTTTCTTTTTATTGTTATTTAAAAAAATTAATTTAGCCAATAATAGATTATCTTTGGAGGGGAGAGAATGAGTTAATAACAATTTGAAAATGAAAAATTAGCTTAAATGTTTTGGTTATAGATTGATTTATCAAAATCTAATATTGAGGTTTTGATTGGATTAAATTTATTAGTTAAACATTTGCATGTAAAAGATTTGTAGTATATTTATTCTTTTATTGTATAGGTTTTAAATTTAAATCTCTCTCTTATATTAAATAAATAAAAAGTTACTTTTAATTTTTTGTGGTATATAAATAATAATTTGAAAAAAAGTAAAGTATAATTTGGAGATCAATCCATTCATTAACTTAAAAAATTACATCGAATTTTACATTTTACGTGAATGAGATAGTTAAAGATTTATTTTTAATATTAATATTAAATTTTTACTTATTAATTTATGTTTTTAAATTAAGTGATAAATTATTATAGTATCAGAGATAAAAATTTGAGTTCGAGATAAGTGATTTATGGTAAACTAATATTTTTAACAAATTCTCTCTAAATTCTCCCTTTATTTAAAAAAAATCTATCACTTTCTTTATTAAGTACTTAATTTATGATATTCTATTTTTTTTTAAGATAATAATCTGTTTATATAAACCAATTATTGGGACATAATTTCTTTAAAGAATATTCAAGTGCATTTTGGTCAAAACTGCGTATTGACAAATGAAACTTTCCCGACAGTGGGCTTCAATTCACTTAAA
Organism: Ailanthus altissimus; assembly: GCA_946807835.1. NCBI lineage: Eukaryota > Viridiplantae > Streptophyta > Magnoliopsida > Sapindales > Simaroubaceae > Ailanthus > Ailanthus altissimus. The sequence continues at coordinate 4,131,459 of OX327709.1, forward strand.
AGGTCATAATCTCTTAATTCATATTACTAATTATTGATCGAGAAATTGAGCAACTAAATTAAATATTCACTTACAAACCAACCACAATGACCATCCAAATTATACTTAATCACGATGACATGAGTCATGACACCCCAACTTAGTAACGAAAAAAAAAGGTGTCTAGTAAATCACTCGCCACACGTGCCATGGGAGTGCATGTGCCACGTGGCACCTACTTATTTTATAATAATCACAACGAGTCCATTGTATATTAATCACTCACGTAATTATTGTACATAAATTAAAAGAATAATAAATTTCATTGCACATTTTTTTATACGTATATTACATCTCATATTTTCAAATCTCTTTACAATATTGTAGTTCAAATATCTTTATAATTGAAAAACGAATACTGTAGAAATATATATCACTCAACCAAAAACAATATTGACGCGGACTTGGCACTAAATACTTTTTAAGATGTCTTCTAAATTATTGTCATGTTGTTAAAGTCGTGAGTATTAATATGTAGGGTTTATATCCAAGTGGTAGTATCAAGTTACTTAACTATGGTTCTTGAGAAATTATACAATTTGGCCAATTTCTCCACACAAAAAAAATATTTACGGGATCCTTATGTATCAAAATAATTACAATATTATAGTTCAAATATTAACTAATTATAATAAAAATTAAAGTCTAATATTAACTTTCAATACAAACAACTAAAATTAACCTCCTACTATCTAAGGACTTAAAACTACCTTAACCTTTGTCAAGGTTCGAAACCATAACCTTTAACTAAGGGGTGAATAAGCTTTGCAATTAGGATAAGTAATTATGTGTTTTATTACACTTTTTTTTTATTGTTTGTTTCGTTTTTTAAAATGATATGACAATCCCTTTTAAGTTTTTAACATTGATTTATTTGTGAAGTTTCCGATTTTTGGGAATCTCAATAATTAACTTTCGCATTGATGCTCAAGTTAATAAAAGCAAGAAAAGTCGAATGCTGTGTGTAAGAGTGTTTATCAAGCGAGAAGGTGTTGTGTTTGTGTGAGTGCTCTCGAAAATTATTCAAAAGGTCTCAATAGTGCTTTATTGGATTCTTAGTTATGAATGAATGAATGTAGAACGTATAGTGCATGCTTTTTTATAATGTGTGATGTTCAATCCGTTTAAGGATTAAAATGACATAATCTCGTAATTCAATAGATTATCTTCTTCTTAAGAGAAGTTTAATTATGATTATTTTTCAGGCATAAAGTTGATAAATTATAAGATAAATCATAATCACAATCATAATAAAATAAGTGATAAAGGCTTATCAATCACGCGATGAAGGTTTAATTGACAAGAAATAATTATAATCATGATATAATAAGGGTACTTTATAAGAGATGTTAGTATAAAAAATAAGTATTTAAACCTGACTCAAGTTCCTTGTTCGTTTTCTGTTAGGAAACATTAGAGAAGTTTGAGTTTGATCAGAATTTTTCTTCTGTAATTGGGATTGAACTCTTTTTCTTTGAAGGGCGTTTCGATAATTATAATTTTAGTGGACCTTTTTCTTAATTTGACATTTTGCTGCCCTTGTTAGATTTGTCGTTAATTCTAGCCTTTTAGTTTTGGGCTCTTGAACGAGTTCACTTTTTTTTTTCTCTTAAATTGCTATTTTAATTAATCTTACCAGTCGTGGATTATATATAACCAGTTAGAAGCTCAACATATTATATAAATTTTTTTTATCAATAAAATAATATTTGATAAAAATTTAAATGAATAAAAAAATATTCAAACTCAAAATCTCAAAACATTAAGTAAAAATAATAATTATCAGTATGTTCATTGGCATTTTTTTTTTATAATAATAAGATGAATGAGAACTCAAAGACTTTTTTTGACTTACTCAGTTGTAATAAAATTAGTACTTTTCAAAAAATCACTTTGATTCAAGACATCTCATTGCTAAGCAGTTAGATTGCAACTATTTAAAAGGTTATTTTTCATAAGGTATTTGATAATGTATGACAAACTTCGAGAATTGACTCCCTTATCTTATGTTCTGTAAAAGTTATATCACTATGTGTAGCATAATTATTGCTTAGAGTCGCAAAGCAACGTAGCTATCACATATCTTATCAAACCTAATTAATTTTTCCTATAATAATTTTTTTGTGTGGGAGATCCGATCTTATAAATTTTTTTTTAAAAAAAATCAATCAATATAATTAATTATTTAATTATATTTTGATAATTATAATATATTATATTATTAAATTTTTAACGTGCACTTAAAAGTTTTTTTAAGTGTTTGTGAAATATTTCAATCATAAATAATCATAATAAATAAAGAATAACAATCATATAATTACATAAAAAATTTATGTAATTTGATAAAAAAAAAAATTTTTGCTTATGGTGGATCAAAAATTTTAATATTTTTTTATTTATTCACAAAAATTTAGACCACAAAAATATTTCACAAGAGATAATTAAATAATATAATCAATAAATGAGCTATCAATGATTTATTAGTATTTTTTTTTTATCACTTAAATCTCAAACACTCTTATAGTACTCTCTTGCGCACTTAACATTCAATACTCTATTTTATATATTGAATTTTTTTTATAATATTTTAATAATCTAATTAGATTACAAATTTTTTTATAATATTTATAATATCCCTATAAATCATATATACAGTTAGAATAATAGTTCACATGTGTAAAAGTTGAAATTTGACACATAGAAGTTGAAATCTCAAAAATCACAAATTTTTTAAAAAAATGATGCCACGGAGCTTAGCCTCTGCCTAAGGTTGACACTACAACCCCAAAATTTGAAGGTGTTATTCTTGTACTTTAAATCTTTAATTGCTTTTGACTTTTTTTTTTCGATCTTTTCTTATTTATCCAACACGTCCTTAATCTCATGTCAATTTTTTATTAATTTTAAACTTAAAATCATCTATAAATATAATTTTAAACTACAAAATTTTCAATATTTATAATTATAATTTGTATTCAGAGAAAAGATTTTGTTTTGTAAAAATTATGTTTTTTGAAAAAAAAAATATATATATATATAAATAAAAAGTCTCTTTAATTTGGTAGGGGCATAACCAAACTTTAGACATGTTATTTTAACTCAAACAAATTTAAATTTGTTGATGACTCCAATCGCTTGCACCAAGTCCAAGTATGATTGCAAATATTTGGTCTATGGGGGCAATTAAAAATCTTTTGGTAAATATCACACGAAGGTTTCTAATTTATGGGACCTAATGTAGTTGCCTAATAAATCGGCTACGTTATGTGTGTTTAAGTCATGGTCTCCATTTTTCTCGACAATCTTTATCAAATGCTCGTAAAATCATTAAGTAAACAGAAAAAAGGGTTATATTTCCCTTTTATGTGTTAAAATTGACCATGTCTTGACCATAGGGGATTTTTTTTTTTTTTTTACAGCATAGGGAGACCATGGCCTTCGAGCTTCAATATTATTTTTAATAAATTTTTTTAATTTTTATTTTTAAAAAATAATTATTTTTTTGGTTTACTTTCTAAAATTTCAAAGTTAATACTAAGACACTTATATAATTAATATTTAATCCATTTTCACTTTAAATTTTGATACCACACATAATTTTGACAGTAAAACCTTGAAAAATTATCTGATTGAGGTATGAATCAAACATTAAATAAAAACTTTAATCTATTAAAACATTTAATTAACCATCCGAAATTCAAAATAAAAGCAAATTTAACTTTCCAAATGTGTTTTTAACCTTAAATATACTTTTAAATTAATCATTTAACTTTTGTCGTTATGTTGTTGACAAATATGTCCTCTATAATTATTAAAAAATAAAAATTCTTGTTAATGAAAAAAAATATTCTCTAAATTATTAATAAACATAACTCAAAATATTAATTGATTTGAGAGTTACAGTACAGTTTCTTAAAATATATTTTTGACTTATTTAGCTCAAAATAGGTGATTTCATTAATATTTCGATAGTTTTTCAAATTAGATAATCTAACTTCACAGTGAATCTACTTCCCATGTTATAGAATTGAGATGTAAACTGAAAAGGCTATAAATTTGCAAAAAATTTTACTTAATAATTATAATTTAATTAAGCATGCATTGTTGCAGCGATAATATATATGCATCTTAACTTAGATAAAAGGTTCAAATTTTAAAAAAAATATTAACTTAAATTAATTATTTACAAAAGACAATTCTTGATATTAAAAATCAAAGAAGGATTATTTTTAATTAATTATAAAAATTAAGTAGAATTGGTTGTTTTTAAAAATATTTATGATTTTATAAAAAAAAATTTTTGTTGACCTAATTTGTTGAATGTGTTTGATAAAAGATTTTAACGTGTAATCAAGAAAACTTTTGTACATTTTATATTTTTAAGAATAATTTAACAAGTTTTTCAAATTTTGAATATAATTAGCATTTTATAGTATAATTATTGACAATTGTAATTTTTTAAAATATATACTTTGTATAAAAAATTATAATTCCATTAAAAAATTTACAAAATATTTGAGATATCATTTTGTAATGAAATATTTGTATAAAAAAATTATAATTCAAAAAAGATTTACAAAATCACAAATGATATAAAAGTTATAAAATTATTTGTCGGTCAAATATAATAATATCACCTAGCATTTTTCCAAGAAATTTTAAATTAATGTTCTATACAAACCAAAAAGAAAAGAAAAAAAAAAAATCATGCCATAAAATCGCATGAAAATTCATTTAATTAGATAAGACCATTCATTCGTGCGGGGCCAAATAACAAAAAGATTTCAAATAAATTTGAAGAAATTGTTTTTATTTATCTATTTTTTATTCCCATCAGCAAAATTTGAAAAATCGGACCTCGAATTCGAAGGGTCCAAGACCCGCCACGCCCACCTCACATTAGCGCACTAAATGCTGGAGTTAGGCATGAACGCGGGTCCCACCGCGTTGATCCCACGTGCCACTCTCTGTTACCGTAAAGCACTTTACATTCCACACCAAACAAAGAAAAAAAAAAGAAAAAAGAAAAAAGAAAAAAAACCTTTATTAATATGAAAGAGAGAGAAAAATCAAAGAAGAAGATGAAAGAGTTGGGCTTGGACTTTTCCTAACGCAAAATGGTCCCCACATCCCCACACCACTGTACACGCGTCAACACGGCAGGCCTGCTATCCGCCTCTAAACAACTATATTCGTCTTCCGCCTGTGGCCCCCACCACCCAATCAAAACCCCTCCCCCCTTCCCCAAAGCGAAAAAAAAAAACCTTTAATTTTTTTTTATTAAGGCGTGTAGTTCCACGAATCGACGGGGCCCACGTGTTCACAAGGTCAAGAAGGCAACCAATCAGAGGTGAGATGGGTTGCTCCGCAACTGCCTTTTTTAATCCTTTTGCGGGATATATCTTCAAGCTTGTCGTTGTCGGCCGAGTGAAATTGAATTGATTTGACACGCGTTAGATTATTATAGCGTGTGACAAACTGTCCGCTCTACCCACGGTTACTTTGTCCCGACACGTGGTCAAGGTCAAATCAATCCCTTTCGATAAAATGACCATTTTAGCCCTCTATCCTTTTTTATTGGCTTAGCTTTTTGAAGTTATTATACCCCTCTGAGCTTTGTCCCTCCCTTTCATCATTTGTTCACTGGCTCTTAAAAGTTACACGTATGTCAGCTTCTGTCCAAATACCCCTCACATCCATCACAAGAGTCAATTTCCTTCGTCAATCACCGTTGTTCATGAAGACTCACTCGATCCGACGGTTCATATTAACTATAAATTCAAAATACGTGCGGGTAAGTACAGAGGATAATGTTTGAGTTGCGTGTTAATACAGGTTTTTGGATAGTGACGTAAGCAACACGTAGTATCATCATCTTAGGCAACGACAAGGAGCACTGTGGAATTATCCCAACTTTTGAATGACGAGTGGGAGTAATAAGATCACGCGGGTTCTAAGTGCGTGTAGATCACGGAATAATAGAAAGGAAGCAGAAGTTGTTGTGTCAGAGCAAGTGAGAGTGGAGCGCGTGGTATGTATTCTGCATGGAGATATTTTTCACCCGCAACGTGATTGAAGCTCTTACTGCAGCGAGAGATCTTCTCTGAGAAGAGTTGTTTCAATCATTTAGGGTTTTTTTTTTTTTAATTTTTTAATTTTTAGTAGTTGCAACTGCTACAAAAAAAAATATGGCAAATAACAATATATATGTTAGTTAGAGAAACGTTAATGACAATAATTTATTTTGAATTATCTTTTAATTAATAATTATGTGTCAATCGTTCTGTTATCTATTGACAATTTTGATGAAATTGAGGTATTTTTATAATATCATTCAAATATATTGAGATGAAAGTGAACAAGCGAAATAGATTTTACATTTAAGAGATTGTCCTAGCAGTAATTCATGTGCTCCTGTCTAATTAGGACGACGTACCTTTTCTCTCATCTCATAATAATTTTATAATTTAAATAAAATATATTTTATATTATATGTATTGTTTGTGATGATTTTGACAATATAGTTTAATATAAATATTAATAATAAATTTAATATAATATTAATAATATAATATTAAGTAATATTAGTTAATTAATGTAATATTAAATATTAAGTAAAAAAAAATAAAAATAAATTTTATTTTATTATAATTTTCATTTTTGCACAGGTCAAGCTTGTTTAATAGAAAAAAATTGTAAAATTTAAATTATCTTTTTAATTAATAATAATTTGTCTATCGTTTTGTTATTTATTGACAATATGGATGAAATTTATGTATTTTTTCACTTTTTTTCAAATATATTGAGATGAAAATGAACAAGTGAGTAATTAAATGTGAAAATAAATTTTGCATTTGAGGGCTTGCACACCAATAACTCATGTGCATCTTTCTAATAAGGACGATGTAAGTTTTCTTCCTATTTTATAAGAGTATTATAATTTAAGTGTGGTGTGCTTAACGTTGTTGTGTTGTTTTTAATAATCCTAATAATATAGTCTCATGTAAATATTAATAATGAGTTTGATATAATATTAATTGTATATTTTGATCATTCTAATACCAATGATTGATATAATACCAATTATAAAGTACATAAAAAAATGAAAAAATTAATATTTGATTATAATTTTCGTTTTCTGCATGGGTTAAGCTTGGTTTATAGAAAAAAAAAAAGGTAAAATTTGAGTAGTTGTCTAGTTGATATGTGAATTGTGAGAAATAATTTATTAAAATATGTAGAGAATTAGCATGTAAAATGCGTACTCTTTTTAATTAGAAACAATATATGAGAAATTGTACGTTCACAAAAAGATCAGTTGAATGTTTAATTCTTTAAATCAAATTGACTGAATGAATTTTCAGGGTAAAGTAACCTCAAATAAATTAGATAACAACAGAGTGGCAACAATGTCTTACAATCATTTCAAGTGATAATGAAAGTTGTCAACTCTACAAGGTTAAGTAGAATAAGAATGGATGAGAAAAAGAAACCAAAAAGAAATCTATTCATTCATTTTTGGTTACTCTATATGGATTAAACCCCCAAATAATGATTAGTTTCAACAACCTTAATACTTACATTCATGATTTCTAGACCATTTATGTTAGTTAATCAAAGGTGAAAACTTAAAACCCTAACCCTATTAAGATTTGGCTTATGGGATTGTGAAATTTGAGAATAATGTTATACGTGCACACGATTGATAACATATTATCAATTTCAATGTTTTAGTTTTGTACTTTTTAAAGTTTGATTTGAGCGACAATCGAATCTCTATACTTCTTCGCATGTTTAAATTTTTTTTATCAATTAAACAAATTGACATTTATATTTTGTTATATTATTGTTCATTAATTATATATTTAAAAAAAATTAATTTAGTTTGTTACGTAACTACTATATAATGAATTTTTAAACATATATTAAAATTTTGTACTATATTATAAATTATACAGAAATTATAAAAAATTATAAATTTATTAAATAATAATTTATGATAATATTACTTGTGGATATGACAATATTGCTGACTTTATAATGGGTTAGTAGTCTAATAAGTTATTTTTCTACATTCTAAATTATAAGTTTTACATTATCGTTGAACGTCCATTTACTTTGCATTATTAATATCAAAATTTAGGCTTGAATTTTGTAGCACATTCTCTTCAAAGCCATGCTTAATGCCTTGGGGCAACAGTATTGAACAATATATATAAGTCCACCATGCATGATTCATGCTTATGACCCGAGGAAGAAGAGAGAGCATGGACCACCAAAGCTAACTGCCATGAAAGAAAAAAAAGATAATAGTTAGGTTCTTTGCCTCCCCCAATAAATAGAACCCAACAAAAATTGTTGGGGGTGGGCGTTGGCTTTGGTTGCATTTAATCACCTCTTTATTAACTTTTGAGATTATATGATATCTCCACAAAATCTCATCGCAATAATGCAAATATATATACATGGAGCATATTAATGAACATAATGGGTGGTTTATATTGTTAAATTACTCGATTTATGATGATTAGATGATTCAACTAATAAAATCTCTTACGATTTTGCTGAAAATAAGAGGAAATTAATCTAAATTTGGAGAAAGTATACGCATGAGGATGATTTTTCTTTGGCCAAAAAAACAAAAGAAAAAGGTGTGAGTTTGGTCGTATAAAAATTTGATCCTACCCAATAATCTTTACGTTGTAACCCAATAATCATTAGGTGGGTTAAAGTTGCATTTGTCAAAAAGGTTTATATTTCAAAAGCTCAGAACAATAATTGTAAGAAAATATTCTGGATTAGCTTGACTGAATAGCTTTTGATGCTTTATTCTTTTTAGTAAACGTGGCCTCTTTTGATCCATTTATTGTCAACAACTGGTTTGATTGTTAAGCAAATACTGTTCACAAAAAAAATTTAGAAAAAGAGAAGGAAAGAAAGAGTTGTCACATTTAATTTCTCTTTGACCCATTTATTTTTTCATGACAATTCTTTTTGACACTGTGACACTAGGGAATCATATATTGGAAGAATCATATAAATACAATAAATAACATTGGTTTTTTTTTTTTTTGGTAAGAACATGGGGATTTATCAAATTCTTTTTTTTGTTTGTGGTAAATCTAAGAGAGTGCAGCAAAAATATTTTATAGGCTTTCTCTTTGGGTAAAGATTGTGATTTGTTTTTCTAAAATGAAAATTGGATTGTGACATTAAAGTTGCTTTCATAAGAATGGAACTTAGGATGAGAAATAATTAACAAATGAAAAGATGAAAGAATGACCAAAAAAAGAATTGAAAAGATGGAAGTCCACTGAGAGTATGCATACAGAAAAAACTATTATTTTTTAAAAAAAAAGTGGGGTGATTTTAAGTTTTTGGTATGCTGATTTTGAGGCAACTCAAAGACTAATAAAAAAGGTTAAGCTTGAAATATTGAATTGGATTGAATCTCAACACAACTGGCATTCTGATAAAATAATAACACTAAAAAATTTTCAAATCAACTTCTTTTGCTTTTTTTTTTTTTTTTAAAGAAAAAACTTGTAACATGATATTGATTCATGGGCATGCAAGTTCTTTGATGGATATGCTAAGGATTTTTGGACACTTAATTCAGTGCCTCACAAAGTATAGACAATGGGATATGTCCTATGCAATTTACTTCACTATCAAAATCATGCAATGTTATGTATCTTTCAGTCAGTCTTCTGTTGTGTTCCTTTGTATCTTATCATACACAAAACTAATATTAAAATCAAACCTTCATAATCTTGTTTCTTGAGAGTCAAGACTCAAGAAAGAAAAATCAATATTTTCCCTTTGAGAATTAAAAAAAGAAAAACAAAGGAAACCACTTAAGCTGAATTTGCCAATCAAAGTCCCAGTGAAATTTGCACAAAATGGGGTCATTTAGAGGGCAGTAATTTGATCCAAATACTCAATTAAAAATTGAGAGCAGATGGCCCCATAAAGGTCCACTTGCTTGAGTTCTGAAACAATGATATAAAGAGACATCAGACATGGGACCTTTTGGTTTTTTCTCTTTTAAATTTCTTTTTTAAAATTTTTTTTTGCCTTAGCTTCAATCATGAGATTCCTATTTTGCATATTTAGAGTAGTGGTATCCTACATGTTTTTTTTTTTTGTTTCTAGGCTAAGCCCATTACATCATTTATTGACCTTCCCCCTCAATTTCATTTTTCTGCATCACAAGATTGCAGTACAACTTCAATCGATAGGGCTACAAAACTTTCTTTTGATGTAACTAGTGCACGGATTCACTTAAATTTTCATGTCTCTCCAATAAGTTTTCCAGAAACCATTTGCTTTTATTTAGGTACGAAACTTTAATTCCTGAGTTCCCAAGCATCAAACTTGTAACGTTACATTGCATTCGCATGTAACTTGTGCTTGGACGTACACGATGATAAAATAAGCAAAAAGATTGGAAACAAAAGACCAAGTCTGGTCCACAATTAATTGGATTCAAATAGTGCATATTTCGGGCCAGAGTCGAAATCCTGGGCTGTCCGAATAAGTAAAACCCAAACCTTTTACTTGTAAATATGCAAAAGCCTATGTTATTTGCTTAATAAAAAAAAAAAAAAAAAACAAAAACAAGCACCGAAATGCCTATCTTAATAGTAAAATAAAATTTGTGCATCTCCTAATTTAAGTTAGGGTTTGAATCTTGATTGAGTCCAAGACAATTTTAGTTTAGACTAGAGAGTTTGAATCCTTATAGAGTTCACAACAGTTTTAATTCCTTTAATTATTAGAGATTTAATTTTTATTCATTTATTTATTTGAGAGTATTGTTTAATTAATATTTAAGCTATAATATTGTAATCATTTAAAAGTTGAGATTTAAATTAAGAGTTGTTTCATTGATATTCGGACTACAATAGATTACAATCATTTGAGAGTTGAGATTTGAGATGAATATTTGTATTAAAAAAAACAAATTATAAAACCAAAAACGTTGCCACAGATGAATTTCTGATAAGTGTATTTTTATGAATTTCCTCAAATTATATACCAAAGTAACATGGGTTTTAATTTCTTTTACCATCAATGTTAAGTATAACTCAAGCTGAATTCCGCCCATCAAATTCTTTCACCAATATAAGAAAAAAAAAAATAGAGAAAGAGACAGATTTGTTTTCATGATGGTAAATAAGTGAAAGGCTCGTTTGATTTTATCCAATTAAACTACATAATCGATAATATAATTTAATTGAACGACAATGTTTTTGCTTTTTTGTTTTCGGACAAAACAATTCCAGTATAATTGTCCAAACACGTAATAACAAGAGATGGGCCTATACAACCAGGCGGGCTTCTTGGCCCATGATAAGCTCGGCGACCTTTTAAAATACATTCTATCATTAATAATAAATAAAATTTTGTTTTTTCTTATATAATTCACTCCTCCATAGAAAAAAAAAAAATTAATTGTTATAACACAATCAGAATATTTTACACTTGATCCAATCCTAATCTCTCGATATCATTTATTTTAGGGTTTATGACTTATGGACTCTCATGGTTTAATGAAATTGATTGAATTTTTTTAATAATTTCAAAAACTTTTAAAACACTTTCGTCCATTAATATTTATAATTTGTTTTAACAGAATTTTTACTAAAAAATATACAGTTATTAATAAATGATGGTATTTTAGAATTTTTTTGAAATCAAAATTTTTTTCAATCAATTTCGCTAAATTCAAAAGTCATAAACTATTTATTTTATTTTAATACAAATTTTTGATTTCCCTCTTAACATTTTATCCATTTTTTTTTTTACCTAATTAAATTATTTTGACTTTGACCTGTCTAGAAACAACTCATTTATTATAATTAAGTTGTGTGCAATATTACAACATGTTATGCTAGAGAGTGCAGCACATTCAATATGAAAGAAGCCAGTCACAACATAACATTTTGCCACTTTTTTTAGGTTTTATGAACCTAATTCTATCTGGATAAGCAGTCTCTTTTTGCCCAATACTTGGACTCAGATTAATTATCAGGTTGGTCCAATTTTGTTTTTTATTTGCTTTCAATTCCAAGTCAATGTACCTGTTTAGCTTACCCAGTTTTTATTGCAGTTAATATTGATTATGGGGTTAAGGCATTTTTGTGTGTAATACTTATTTTTATTTTAAGAGTTTTAAAATGGATAATTTTATCTTAATTTATTATTTTTTTAATGAATTTTTTTTATTTTATTATATAATGATATTTTTATTATTATTAATTTATTATACAAAATTATCGTTTGTAAATATATATATTTTTAATAAGGGTGTATTGTCTTTTTATTGTAAAGGTATAAATTCGAGCGTATATAAGTAATAGTACAACTTAGATAATTTTTTTTTTTTTGTGCGTGTAAATGATTGTACAATTTATATAATAATTTATTTGGTTTTTACAACTTGATGCATGTTGAAGTTTTTTTTAAAAAAGATGTGAATTCGGGTGTGTGTTAGTAATAATACAACTTATATAATTACTTATTTTGGTTTTTACAACTTAATGCAGGTTGAAGTTCCTTTAAAAAAAAAAGAAGAAACAAAAACAAGACATTGATACATTTTAAAGATAATTTTACTTTCTTCTAAGAAAGCTCAGTGTCATCCACATAACATGAGACCACAGTTTTATATCTTTTGGTTTGATTTGACTTGTGGAAAAAATCTGATCAACATTTGATTTTCACATAAATTTTCTGAAATTTATATTAACTGATCAAGCATTTCTCACGGCTTATACGTACCAGCAAAAAATTCTCTATTTTAAAACAAAGAGTAAATTAAAGAGGTGCTTAATTTAATCTCGTAATTTCTAAATATTTTCTAAATCTGAACCATAGACATACTTGTAAAGGTCGAAAATGCAGCTTATGGGAATATGGTTCCTAAAGGATATTAATTAATGAAGATAATTAAATAAAAGTTGATAGATTTAAATACATACGAGAATAACTACAAACAAAATGCACATATTTTTATTGTTCAGATGTCGAGTGAGTTAGTAATAAAAAAAAGTTGATACTTAATTTATAAATAAATTAATTTATTTAATAAATTAATTTTTTAAATTAAATATCTAAATATTTTCACTTTATAAATTTAAGTCTCTTCAACAAGTCTTATAAAAAACAGACTTAATGTGAATAAATTTATTGTTAAACGAAAAAGGGCTAGTATTAAAAGTTTCAAAAATTATTGAATAATTTAGTATCTCATATTGATTAAAAAAGAATTAATATTTGAATTTATAAATAAAATAATTACTCTATTTAATATATTTTTCTTTTAAGTTGAATATCTAAATTTTATACTGTGGATATTAAGCTATGTATTTCAATTTGATTAATTAAGTCACAGCCTTAATACTCATTTTATTTTATACGCAACAAAAAATCATAACTCATACCATAAAAAAGAACATATAAGATCAACACACCAATAACAATAAAGAAAACAAACCAATCAATAAGACACAAGATATACGTAGTTCGACCTAAAATCACCTATGCCCACGAAGGATTTATGATTCAGCTTCTTATTATTGATATAGATTACTAAGTATCTTCTTACATCATCAATGATCCCATAAGACCCATTAGTATCTCCCATATAGACCTCTAAGTATCTACCCTTGATCACCATGACTCCAAAAACCTCTTAGTATCTCATTATAAGAGATTTTTATAAGGAATACAAAAATAACCTGAGCTCGCCAGTTGCGTAGGGCGACCGGGCCAGACTGAGTCAGAAAGGCTTTGATGACTTAAGGTTCATATTAGGGAAAGGAGAGTGAGGGGAAGAGGGGGCTGCCCTTGGCTAAGCCAAAAAGAATTTATGGTGTTTCTTTTGTTCACTTAAGAACAAAAAAAAAAAAACACTTCCCAAAGGTTACACCTTAGTGTACCGCACTTAGTGCCTACCTAGCTCCTATATCCTCTCTTATAGTTACATCTTGAAACCTTAGATACTTAATTTTTTTTTTGTGTTTAAAAGGATTTATATAATGAATAAAACACCCTTAAAAATTCTAAACCTAATTAGAATAAGAGTGCTAATCACACTTAAAAAAGAGTTTATATAGTGAATAAAATACTATTAAAAACTTTAAACTTAGTTGGAATAAGAGTCTTTACTTATAAGAGTCTTTACTTATAAAAGTCCTAATCCTATTTAAAGAAGTCAATTGAGCCAAAATATGAAATATCCTAAAGTTACAGCGTGAACAGTAACTAATGAACAGTACCCCACGCACAATGCTCGCCGTAAACAGTGTCACTGCATAAACAATACTCATTCTTTTTACTTTCCGTTTTACTCCTCTTTTATACACTAAATGCGTACTTAATTTCATAACGACTCTCTTCTTTATATTTATCTAAATTTTTATTTATACAAAATTTATTGAATCACTAATTTTTAACATATACTTTAAAAAAAATGCCCAAAATCCAATTTGTTTCATCTAAACTTTTTACACCATTAAACCATTTCCATTATTATGTGCTATCGGATTGTACATACAAAAGAATCAAAAAGAGTGCATGAGGTTTATATTCAAAAGCACTTTTTTTTGGCTTTGCTAGTTCCTCTTATAAGATTTCGTCCATGCAAAGCCACTAGTTTTTTTTTTTTTAATTTTCAAAAATGACTTCAAAATTTTATAAATATATTTTTTAATCACTTTTCAATTGTTTATTTTTATTAAATAAATAAATTATAAATAGACATATTTACCCTTATATACTTAATTTAGTATTAAACAAAATATTTAAACTTAAATCTAACAAAGTTAAACTTAGATTTGAATTGATCTATCTTCAAAAACACATTCAGATATTAAAAATTTAAAATAAATAGATTTGAAGTGGTTGTATTGCAAAAAAAAAAAAAGGAAATGAGGTGACAAAAAATTAAAAGTTGCATGGCAGAGAATTATCGCGGCCTTGCGATGCCATTGTGCCATCTTAGTCAAGGCATATGGCAAATTGACTATAGCATCTTGAGCCTGAGATGCTATGGCCGAGATGCGCTGGAGCTAGACAACGGCTAACTGCCGTCTGAGTTTGATAAATAAAGCTAAATAAGCTATTTTTTTTATTAGATTTGAACTCTTTTTCTTAAAAATTATTTTAACTTATTTTGCATGTTTAATTTATCTATATCATATTTTTCTAACTCAAAGTGTAATTTTTAACAAATACGAAATTTTTTCTAAAATTTTAAAAAAGTTACCAAGAATCAATTATTTTTAAAGTTTTAAATAGAAAATAAATTGTGTAAGACCTAATCTTTGCAATGGCAATTTTCAAAATTTTGATTTAATTGAATTTTGTTAAAAAAATTTTGAATTGAAAGAAAGAGAATTTTAAGTAGAAAGAGAGTGTTAAGAGAATTTTGAATAGAGAGAGAGAGAGAGTACAGAGAGAGTGTAATTTTTTTTGTTTAAAAGTATAAGAGTTTGAATTTTATATATTTGACTAAAAAAAAATTAAATTCAAATGTGACTAAAATAATATATTTATAAAAATTTGAGATTATTTCTAAAAATTTCCTTTTTTTTTTCATGCAAGTTGCTCATTTGATTTGAAAATTTGGAAAAAAAAAAAATTTAGTGCATTGGGATAATTAGGGAAGAAATATCACATTCTTGTCTAAGTTTAGATTGAGTATATAAATTTTTCTGATGGCATATCAAACAAGATAAGTTGGAGAAAAGATCAACCGAAAAAAATAATAATAATAATATTGTAAAAGCATTAGCTGTTTACCTTTTTCTATCCTTTTTTTGTTTCTTTTTTCTTATAATTCCTATCAACTTTCTGGTAAGACAACAATATTAATCAAATGATCGCGTCAGATCCGTATCACTTGTGATTGCTGACTTTGCTTATTCTCTCAAGTATAGCAAAATTTGATCAATTTAATAGATGATATTCCAGCATAAAATAATATATAATTTATTTATATATAAGTTTTATAAGATTGCATTTATCTTTAAATTATTTCTCTTAAAATAAAAACATGCAGCATTCTTTTGGGTATATTAAATATAACCTTAAGGTTATAAAGATGGGTATGGAGGGCTGACTTAAGCAAGAATATTTTGATAATGTGTTTCTTGATAATGAGTTAATTTGTCATCTCTTTATTTTGTTAATTAGTTACTTTTTTATTTGTTGAAGTGGAAGTAGATCAAATAAATAATATGATATAACAATAAGTAATTAGCAAGCAATTTAGAGAAAGAAAGATAGAAGAAAACAAAAGAATTTTTGTGGTTCAACAATTACTTAAGTTCATGGCAGATTAAGATCTCACTTATTTATTATTGAATCACAAGACACTCATAAAGTATGTCTTTTACAAGAATATTAAAACTTATAAAGAATTCTCAACAATTTCTCACTAAATTATTTCTCTTGTAATTTAGGATTTTTTTCTTGTGTGTAATTGTGTTGTAAAGATTGATATCAATTATAAAGAGTTATACGGGTTTATATAGTGCTAATAATAACTGTAAAAACTCTAAATCTAGTTAGAATAAGAGTCACTACTTGTAAGAGTCTAAATCTCATTTAAAGAAGTCAATTGAGTTAAAATAAGAAATACTTATAAGTTGCTACATGAACAGTACCTACATGAATAGTACTAATTGTGTGAACAATTCTTTGCTTTCGGCTTTTCATTTTTCTTCTTCATAGCATGACCTTTACATACTAGACTTCTATTTTTCATTAGTCTCAAACTCAAAATCAAAATTCATCCTTAATTTTAAATTACTAAATTTTAATAAATCCTTCATTGTTTCAAAATTATCATTGAAGTTTCAAAAATCTTTCATCTCTGCATCTTTAATCACCCTTACATAGTAATGACTCTGCTTAAGTCCTTGCATAGGATGAACTTAATCGAGGGCAGTGACTTAATCAACATATCAGCGGAATTTTTAGACGATGTAATTTTTGTTAGACTAATCTCGCCACTTTGAACAATCTCTTTAATGAAATGGAGTTGCACATCAATGTGTTTAGACCTCTCGTGAAATATTTGATGCTTACTTAAGTGTATAACACTTTGGCTATCATAACACACACCAGTGTTGACGTCTTCAATAACTATTATTTATGTGTATATCCTTTTTAACCACACGGTCTCCTTAATTGCTTCTCTCCTACAACTATATACTTCGTTTCTATGGTTGATAATGCTATTACATGTTGTAAAATTGACCTCTAGCGCACACTACACCCAAACACCGTGAATAAGTACCCAATTAAAGACATTCTCTTATTGAAATTACCTGCATAATTTGAGTCGATATATCCTCTAAGCATTTCACCTTTATTCCCAACCCTTTTATACAACAAACTAAGATCCGACATTTCTTTGAGATATCTCAATATCCATTTCACTGTAAGCCAGTGACCTTTTCTTGGATTTTTCATGTATCTACTCACGACACTCTCCGCTTGTGCCATATATAGTATTGTGTAAACCATTGCATACATAATACTTCCATGAGTACTATCATATAGTACTTTATTCATCTGCAGTTTATGCTATTTAAATTTTGGCGATTATGCTATTGAAAGTTTGAAATGTAGGCCAAAGGTGTGGAGACAGCTTTTGCATTGGACATAGCAAACTTTTATAGAATCTTGAATATATATCGTTGCTGTGACAAGAAGATAATGTGTCTTCTTTCCCTCATAATATTTATACTAAAATCCTCTTTGCTGCTCCTAAATCCTTCATCTCAAACTTGCTACTCAACTGCTTCTTCAATTTCTGTATCTCTTCCATATTTCTATATGTGATCAATATATCATTCGCATATAAAAGCAAATACATAATTATTCCATTATTGAAGCTCTTAAAGTACATACAACCATCATACTTGATTCTATTAAACCCACAAGTCATCATAAAGCCATCGAATCTCCTATACCACTGCCTAGAAGATTATTTTAACCCCATTTAATGACTTCTTCAATAATTAAGTATGCTCCCCCATGCCAAGTTTTACAAACCCTTGTAGCTACAACATGTATATATTATATTCTAGCTCTCTATTTAGGAAAACTATCTTTACATCCATCTGCTCTAGATGTAAGTCAAGGTTTACACACATGGCTAACAGAATCTTAATAGATGTATGCTTGATGACTGGAGAGAAAATCTCATAAAAGTCTATCCACTCTCTCCAAGTAAAACCTTATGCTACAAGTTTAGCCTTAAACCTTATAGGCTCTATTTTTGATATCCTATCCTTAACCTTATACACCTACTTGCACCATACTAATTTCTTTTGAGGTCTATCCACCAACATCCAAGTATTATTCTTCATAAAAGAACAAATCTATTCTTCTATAGCCTGCTGTCATTTATCATTGTTCTTACTCTTTATAGCCTCACTATAAGACTTAGGCTTATTAGACTTATGAGCGTATGCAGAATTAAATGCACGAGTAACTAAATTTGCTTGAGCATACTTAATTGGTGGGTCTATCATTTTTCTTAGCCTATCTCTGGCTAGTTGGTACTCTTCAAGTTTCATCTCAAGTGTCATATTCTAACTTTGGGTGGACTTAGAGGACCTTACCTGTGTCTTTTACTCGACTTTAAAGGTTGCCTTGTTGAAGTGTTGATCTGGGGGTTTATCAAATTTACTTTTAGGGTCCACTTCAACTATTTTTGGTGCTGAAACTTCATTAGGCACATATTCTTCTTTCTCATCTTCTTGGGGTTCTTTAAGTATTGTCATATCATCGAACGTCACATCTAGGCTTATAATACTTCTAGATAGCTTCAACTCTGTACACCACACATTGTATCATTTCATACCTTCGAGATACCCTATGAATATACCCTTCATAGCTCTAAGCTCTAATTTTCCTGGCTTCACATGTACGAAAGCTAGGCAACCAAATATTTTGAGGTTGCATCATTCGTGCATTCTAATCCATTCCTTACTTTTGGCTCTCTGTTTTGTTCTCTTTCCATCCGACTAATGCATTCTCAACCTCATGTCATCTCTTCATTAGTCTTCGACTTAAATCCATATTCAAATATGATTTTGAATCACCAAATTTTAATAAACCTCTCATTAATTTAAAATCTCTTAAGAAGCTTTTCAGGACCCATCTACGCCAACACTCAATTCCTAGTTAGCTCTTTGTATTAACTTAACTTCATTAAGGCTCATAAATTTGATCTCTAAGGATTTGAATGAATCTCACATCGGGTGACCTTTATATTATGATCTCCAGTATCACTCTTGACTCTATCACAATGCTTCGATGGCTGAATCTTATCTTTGCAAGTAGCATCCTTACTATACATTCTTTTTTTACCTTTATCACTTAGATGAGCTAATCTCCAGTGCCTCATCTTATTATGCATTCCCTCAATATTACATGTTGTGCCACTTATAATATTCTCATCAAGCACATATAATTTATTGTGCTTTTTACCTTTTATAATTATAAGGATACAATTCTTTTCATCAGTTCCAGTATTTCATCATATATAATCGTAAGGATACAAGCACATATAATCCCTTTCATCACTTCTAGTATTTCTTTTTCTACCTTGAATGAATATCTTACTTGATCTAGCATTCATAAGGATATCAAGTTCCTCTTAACTCTAGAAACATATCTTATATTAAGTAACTCCCTAACTTTTCCATCATGCAACCTCATCTTTATATTATCAATCCTCATGACTTGACAAGCCATATCACTTTTTGCCAGTATTTTACACCCATAATGGATCTACAATTGATAAATAATGATCTATTAGGACTCATGTAGAAACTACAACTAGAATAAAGAATTCACTCACCACTATACTTCCCATTAAAAGCTGCCAAAGATTCTAAAACTTCATAGTCATCCTCATAGACTAATGCAACCTCTCCTCCATTCTTTACTTTTCTTTCTAGAATCCCTAATTAAGTGTCATTCTTTCTTGCAATGATTGCACTTTTTGAAATTTTCTTTTGACTAATTATTCTTTTCATCTCTATATTCAACCTTT
Organism: Ailanthus altissimus; assembly: GCA_946807835.1. Classification (NCBI taxonomy): domain Eukaryota; kingdom Viridiplantae; phylum Streptophyta; class Magnoliopsida; order Sapindales; family Simaroubaceae; genus Ailanthus; species Ailanthus altissimus. The sequence goes on from OX327709.1 coordinate 4,151,581, forward strand.
TCTTTTACATTTAAACCTGCTGCACCACTAGAATTTGATCTTTTCACATATCCTTTGAGTTTAATGAGGTTTTAACATCAGTCAAATTAAAGTTTTCTGCCATACACGAGCGTATCCATAAAGTGCTTATAACTATAAAGTAGAGAACATAACAAGATAATTGCCTTATTTTCATCTTCTTTCTTGATGTCAGTTATCTCAAAATTAATGATAATCTTATTAAAGGTGTCAATATGGTCTTTAATTAAAGTTTTTTAGCCATGGACAACTAATACAAGTTCTTTTTTATATATAGATGATTCGTCGTGTAGAGGGCATCAAACTTCTTCCAAAGACCAATTGCAGTCTTCTCTCTAGTTATATCTCTCAGAACTTCTTCACTCAATGACATAAGAATGGTACTATAAGCTTTACTCTAAATGGCTTCACTATCAAGGTTAGATTTAGATGTTGCAAGTTTCTTCTCTTCGCTAGTTGTTGCTCGAGTCTCTTTAAGGACTGAACTTTAACCATTGACTTACTAGTAGAGTCATAACCTTCCTCTTCCATAAATTGAAATTATTCTTCTAATTGAACTTCTCAACTTCATACTTATGGGTCGTCATAGTTGAACAACTTATGTTTTAATACCACTTATTGAGATTTTTACGTGGCATAATACCACTTGTTGGTAATTTAGTGCCCTAAAATCCTAGTGCACATAAGATACTTTGCTCACAAGTAAATAAGAATAAAAAAGATTGCACACACATAATGGAGATAAATAATCATACACAAGGCACAATAATTACATACTTTAGCAATTGCCTAAGTCTACGGTGAATCACAAAATCCTAACTTCTTTTATTACTCAAATCACAAAGATATTTCACAAAAGATTACCAAGAAATATAATAATAAACGTGCTTCCAAAAGATTTATTAACACTCTTTTGTACACATAGTACTCAAATGCTCACTATATGAAACTCTTTTACATACTCAACACTCAAGTATTCTTTAAACTCTCTATTCCCTCTCTTTTATATGCTTGACTAATGTAATAAATTTACAAGGATTTATATAGGCTCTAAGACTCCCCTAAAAATCCTATATCTTAATAGAATAAGAGTCTACATGTAAGAGAGTTTAAAACTGACTCAAACAAATCGACTCGCACTTAAAATGAAAAAACAACAAAAATCAGCACCACAACACCGTTGAGGCATCAAGCTGGTGCTATAATGCCACCATGGCTGTACCGTAGTGCCAAGTTACTGCTAGGCCTAGCTTCTTCTGTGCTATGGTGCCAAGGGCTTGAAATATGTACTTTGTGCATTTTAATCATTTTCTTACTTTTGGCTCTCCGTTTCATTATCTTTTTTATTCGTCTCACGCGTTCTTAACCTTTTGTCTTCTCCTCATTGGTCTTCGACTCAAAATTATATTCAAATATGATTTTGAATTACCAAATTTTAATAATATCCACTGTACTGATGCATTCATTTGTACTATTTAAATTTATAGCAATGATTAGTTGTGATCACTTAGTTCTTGACTTTCTTTTATATATGTTAGGAACTATAGGCATACACTAAGTTTTGTTGGAATTGATTTTTTTTATTACTTCATTGATTCTTCTCTATCATTCCTTGTTTACTTCTTAAGATCTAAGCATCCAAGGTAGTAAAGCAACAATTATCTTTACTTAAATGATATTAATTTGTTTTCTGTAACATGCCTTGAAGATTCGAAACAAATTTATTAATTAACAAGATAAATGAAATTATAAGTCTAATTAACAAATTCAATAATATTATTTGTAATTAGTATAGAAAATTTTATTTTAAGAATCACTTAATGGTTAAGCAAAAATCACCAATTAGTTGGGTGGTTCAAACCTCTTTTCTTTGGAAAAAAATTCTCTCAAATATGTCAATTCTTTTAACCCTCGTTAAACCTTTAACTATTTAAATTGCATTATAAGTGAACTAAATTTAGATATAGATTATGTGGCTAAATTCAAAGGTACATAAACAAATGAAAGAGATGTTTAAAACTCACAAGTCTGTGAATAATGGTTTGTTTCATGCATGAATATACTTATTTGTGTCTTTAGTTCAACAAAAATAAATGACCCACGAAAGTAACAAGAGATTAAAGAGGAATAAGATAGATGCTATCCGAATTCAAAACTGTTATTCACTCTATGTTGTTTACATTATGAAAGGCTAAATATAAACACATAAGACCGACCATTATTAAAAGATTATAATGGAATAAATACAAATAAGGAAGTTTCCTTTCAGGTTATTATTATACAACTATGTGATTGTAGTTTCTAGCTGTTGAAGTCAAATGTATAGCTAGAAACCCTTTTGTTAACGCAACATACACAAGGCCAAGTTTATAGCAAATTATGATTTATTTCCTTTGGTGTTGCTGACTTCTTTTCAATGTTTAAGTTATTTCCATCTCATCTTCTCTTGCTACTTTCTTTAAAGTATTTAAGTTGTTTCTATATTGGTCTAGAAATTTGAATTACTTTTAAAGTTTGATTCAACTTAAATTCTATCAACCACCCTTAAGCTTGGAGTGCTATGGAATGGAGTCCAAGCTTGATTTAAAATTGGAAGAATAATGGTTTAGACAGAGGCTTAGTAAATTGATGAGCACAATAAATGCATATTTGTTAAGAGATTCAGTTATCATTTAATGTCACTAATTTTAACATTTTTGTATTTTTATGCTTGAAATAAAGTGTTGTCCTTAAATTATGATTAATGAATGCTATTTGTATAGGTTTAGTAAAATGGACATAACTCTCAATGAAGAAATTGAAATGAAGAAATTCTTGAACCTAAAGTAACATGACTTAATCTTACACAAACTTAAAGAATAGTTAAAAAGCAAAATCTAACATTTTATGGGCCAAAATTGGGATATAACAAAACTGGATTACAACTTCTGCTCAACTTGACCTACCTCACGTATTTGGATAGTATTTCACAAAATATGTACCCAATCAGTATGATTATTCAAGCAAGAAAATACTGACTCAATTATCTATAACTTTTATGTTGATACCAAAGTCCAAAGCAGTTGTTATCATAGACCAAATTATATTGCAAATTGATAAAAAGGTTGTTGGCCGAAATCTGATGTATTTTTGGTATTTTGACCATATCTTATTGGATACTAATTCAAATTGCATGAACTGAGGGGCTATGGAAAGAAGAGACAAAATGATACAATTTATATGTCGACCAAAAAGGCTAAATTGATCATTTTAATTGTAAAAAAGGTACAACAATTAGGTGAATGAGTGAGTGGCCTAAATTATTGAAGATTGAAGTCACACTAAACATGTTTTCATTCATTACCTATATAAGGACACCCTTATGAGGCTAATAGACATTTTTTCATGCTTTGTAATTCTCTAAAATACTTTTCTTTAATACTTATAAGAATGAATTGTAAGCTAGGCTAAAGGTTTTGGCAAGGCTGGAGATGAATTTCTATGTGTAATAAATTTACTTCTAGACTTTGATTCTTTATTAAGAGTTATAATGTTGTAAGTTTGTTTGTGTCTAAATTGTTACCTATTACATTTCTATAATCTAGAGGTTATAATTCTTATGTTTTATATATTTTTCAATCATGCTTTCTTTATGTGATTTGTGTGTTGAGTTATAATTGTTACTGGTTACATTATTTTATAAGTTAATCTTTTACCGAAATATTGTCAAAATGATATGTTATCGATCTTAAATAATTTGTATAGATGAATATGATTTGTGATAATGTTTACAAAGGGTTTAGTCATGTCAAATACATTTATTATTAAATGTGCCATATTATACATATCTTCCGATTGATTGTTTGGAATATGAAACTTTCAATTAAGTTATAAATATTGAATCAAAGATAGAATAGATTTATGAAGCATATTAGTGACTCTTGAAGACTTGCTCACATCATTATAATTTTTTTCCTTAATTCACATTTAATTTTACCTTCTCTAGATCAATCTCACAATCAATCTTTTCCTTTATTACTGTTTTACTATTTTTATTTCGTTAACCTATTTTTTCGAAAGCTTTCTCGTGGGATCAATACCTCAATCTATACTACAATAACCGCATTATATTTTGAGTGTGAACATAAATACATCAATAATTTGTTTGAAGGAAGGAGTAAACCTTGTCTTTAGCATTCATTAAGTCACTTTTTCTGAAATGAAATAGTAGTCAAGCTTAACGTGCTTAGTGCAAGCATGGAACACTAAATGTTTTGCCATCTTTAAAGCACTTTTGTTTTCATAAACCAAAATTGATGGTTGGGGAAGAGTAATGCCAATGTCATATAATAAGCAAGCCAAGTGATTTCAGCAGCAGTAACAGCCATAGACTAATACTTGACTTCAGCATTGGATTTTGAAATAGTGGCTTGCTTCTTTGAACTCTAAGAGATGCAGTTGGCACCAAGGAATATGTAATAGCATATTGTACTACGTGTTGTTTAAGGACAACTGACCTAATTTGAGTCAGAGAAACAATAAAGTGTTAATAAGATTTGAGTCATAAATTGAAGACTATGATCAAGGGAACCTTTAAAATAACATAATATGCAGTTGACAGCTTAAATTTTGGCTTGCTGGGTCTTTAAAAGTGTTGGTAAACTCTATTGACAATATAAGTAATATCTGGTCTAATAAAGGTTAGGTATTAAAGGCTACCAATAATTTGGTAGTATTCTGTAGCATCCATATGTTCATTATCGTTAGCAGAAGAGTTTTTTTAAGAGTTAAATGAGTTGTTTTCGCTGAGCAATATAACACACTTGTGGTTTGTAACAAGTTACGCTTATATTTTTCTTATGATAAAAAGAGACTACTATTAAATCACTATATTTCAACTCTTAAAAAAATAATGAAGTAGGCTGAGACACTTTAGTGCAAATTGAGAACTCAATTCTTAAATAATTGATTAAATTTTGGCATTCTGGTTCCCTGTAATAAGGACATCATTAACATAAATTAGAATTAAAATCATAATAAAACCATTGTAAAAATAAAAAGAGAATTATCAGTTTTACTGATTTTAAAATTGTTTTGAGTAAAGCATTAGTTAGACATTCAAACAAGGCTTGTGGGGCTTATTTAAAGCCATAAAGAGACTTATAAAGCTTGTAAATATGAGATGGATGAGTGGGATCAATGAAACCAAGTTGTTGTTCCATAAAGATTGTTTTTTAATGTCACTATAAAGAAATGCATTACTGACATCAAGTTGTTTTATATTCCAATTAAGGTTTACGACAAGAGCTATGGCTGACTGGATAGTTGTTTGTTTAACAACCGAGCTAAAGGTATTTGTAAAATCATCCCGGTACTTGAGTAAAACCCTTTTCCACTAAATGTGCTTTAAATATGTCTATAAACCTGTCTTCTTTATATTTGATTTGATAGAACCATTTAGAGTTGATAATATTAGTATGTGATGTCCACTGTACCAAAGTCGATGTGTTGTTTTGATACAGTTCTTATAACTCTTATTTCATGGCATGGATCCACCACACATCTTTGAGGGCAGATTTTAGGGTTTTTAGCTTAATGGTTGCGGTATGTAAGGTAAGATGGGGATTTTATTTTCATTTGTTCCTTGTAAGCATAGGATAAAAGTTCTAGGTAGAATAAGGTGGGGTCTCATCCTAAGATATAGGTACAGGTAGGTATAAGTTAGGCAAAGGTAGTTCTATATCTAGATTTCGTGTTATATTAGGTAAGTTGTGATATGGATAAACTAAATAAGGAATTTAAGGTGAAGACAAATTATTTTCGGTGTCTAAAGTTGGTATAATATTTAAGGCAATGCATGGTGCATTTTTGGATTAAGAAGTGTTAGTATTAAGCATGTTTGTGTTTACGATAGCGTCTTAAGTATGGAAATCTATAGGCGCCATAGTTTTAGGATGTTATGTGGTGGTTTGTTGTGTTTCACATTCTTGATGATGACAAGTCCTTATGGAATTTAGTGTGTTGTCCAGAAAAGAAAAGAATTGATTAGTTAAGAAATTCAAATTTGTAGGGATGCAACAATAGATTCCGTGGCTTTGGTGTTATCTATGTCTTTTGCAGTAGTCATAATTCTATAATTTTATTATTGTTTGAATTTTTTGTTGTTTGAAACCAAGCATCAAGGATTGGATAAATGATCAACGTATGCTCATCTTGTAAGTCATAAGAAGAGGATTCTTTATTAGAAAAAGGAAAAAAGTATTCATAAAAAACAATATGCCTTGAAATATATATTTGATTTATTTTAGGATTTAAACAACAATAACCCTTATGAGATGGGCTATAACAAAAAAAAAAAAAATGCAAGGATAAGTTTTTTCTTTTTTTTTTGTCAAATTTGGTTTTATTATAATCCCGGAAACACCCACAATCTAAATTTTCAAGGCTTTTATACTCAGGTGGCATTTTAAAGAGTTCCTCATAAGGACTTATAATCCTAATAGAGTTTAAAGGCATGTGATTAGGTAGACAATAGTGAAAATGCTTCAACCTAAAGTCTTAATGGTATAGAGGCGTGAAACATCATGGTTAAGGCAGTTTCTATAATATATCTATTTTCTCTCTGAGATATTATTTTCTTGAGTGTATAAGGATATGATATTTGCTTCACGATACCACATAATTAAAGATGGTCGTTAAAGGTTGTAGACAAGAATTTACCCTCTCTATCATATTGAAAAATTTTAATTCGTTGAACTAATTAGTTTTCTACTTGAAGCTAAAACTTTAAAAAACAATCAGAGAAGTCGGTTTTATATTTCAAAGGGAATAACTAATAAAATAGTGTGCAATTATTTACAAATAAAGCATAATAACGAAAATTTTAAGACGATTTATTAGTGAAAGTGATGATTATTCTAGGGTGCATGCATGTTAGTAGTGTGTTCCGTGAGTGATTTTAAACCTAAGGTGAATGCATGTGGGTTTGTGTCTATCATTCAAATATAGCATACGTATCATATACATACATGCGCAGCGGATGAGGGAATACAAATTTTATAATGATAAACACAGATAAACTTTACATGTTATCTCATAAATGTAAAATACATCAAGATTAAGAAATAGTATCTTGTCAAGCCTTTGGTATTTGGTCGAACCGAAGTACCCGCATTTGAAGAAACCTATTCACAATTCTAGTTCTATAACATGATGGGCTTGAGGAAGCTAGAATAGCAGTTTTTCCAGCAAATGATTCAACTCTTGAATCCTTACTTCTGCCTTATAGTATGAGTGACAAAAAATGGAAGAGGTGTTTTTGCTCTCAACACTTGAGAGAATTTTCTAACACTTAGCCTTTCAAAATTCTCTCTACCATTCCCATTAATCCATTGGCCTAATTTTTACTTAATTAATTGAGCAACATATTGTTCTTTCATTTGTTTATTATTTTTTTTTATTTTCTCACCTAATGGTATACATTATATTTGCCATTAGTGTTTTATTTATTATTATCTTTCATTTTCTCATCTAATGATATCTATTATATTTACCATTAGTTTTTGTTTATTATTATTAACAATAAACCAAATAAAAACAAAACAAAATGAAAAATTTTAAATGAACTTGGCCTTAATCTAGGCCAAATGAGAAAATACTTTCTCATTATTAAGAAATATCTTAAGACCTACCATTAACAAATATCACCAATTTATACTTATCATTTTATTTAATAAATATTAAATAAATAATTTAATCATGGTAGAAATACAAGCCAATTTAAATAAAAAAATTAATTGTTTGATTTCAATTTAAATAATAATATCATATATTATTATTATTATTTTATTCAATAAACATTTTAATGAATAAAATAATGATATTATTTGTTCAACAAATAAGATCATTTTGGCAATTTTAAATTAAACAGTAATTGCCCCACATGTGCCATGTGTTAACATCTCATTGGTCAACAACTAATTGTTAACTAATTGATGTACTTAACTCTTAAGTCTTGACACGTGCACGATCGAAGGGAAACCGAAGTAAATGTCTGGTCTGCTGAAATTTTTTGAATCGGACTATTCAATCCAGTACGCTGCCCTAGTGCACAACAAGTACACTTCATATTGCGAAACTCTCTAAGTCTACTCCCGATTTGTTAAACAGAACTATTCTGTGAGTCCGAGATCGATGCCCCATGCACACGTCACAGATATTACAAATCAATGCAGTAGACCATACAAGTTGAAGTCATAGTGCATACGTATAATCCTTCCGCCAATCATATCTTGGAAGAGCAGGGATATAGATCACTGTCGTCAAATCCCTATGTGTTCATCCGTGAACTTATCTCCAGACATGTATCTTAATAAACAATATATGTAAACACTTTTTTAATATTGTTTAACCCCGTGGAAAACTCTTTCTTGGGTTTGTTGCTTATGGCCATAAGACTTTCTAAGATACAGTTTCTGAGCATCTGATATATATAACTCATCCATGTGAGCTAATGAATTCCATATCTATACACACTAAACTCTATAAGCATCGGATCATACCCGGCGACACCTAGCAGTCACACCGTGAAAGGTCTGTGACATGCGTGGAATCAAAGTGTGATGGATCACTTACAAGCCTACCTTGGTACTCAGGTCAAAGGACTATGTATACTACTCAACTCGAGAAGACCTTCCATTGATGGCTTCATGGAATGTCTATTGGGGTCCTCATTGAGTCTGTTCAGTATTCAATCCTTACTGAACACCTATATGCTATACTAACTTCCAGTAAGTCCATGGTTAGCTAAGAATAACAATCTAGACCATCTAGGTATAGTATACACTGATCTATGTAAAAGGATTCCACCGATAGACCTGCATCGGTGAATTAAGACCATGAACATATAATTTGAGAATATACTTGCATGATAACATTTCTGAGCACCTATTGCAACTATGTTATTACTAATGTATTCTCAGGTCTTTGTACTGTCACAAACAAGATTCTAACACTTAGACTTCACTGATTAAAATAACATGCTAACCCTTCAGCATTTATAGTTTTCAGTGATGTGAACTCTTAGTATTGATCTAAACTTCTTTAGACCAAATTTGAACCCTTTCAAATCATATAATGTCTGTAGCGTCACAAGTATTGAACCATTTAATAATAGTAATTAGCGATTTAACAAAAAATGTACTGCATAAATATTATAAAATAAAATAAAATATTCATACAACAATGAGATGATACGTGAGTACAAATTCCAACATGTTTATCATTACAAATATTAAAGTGAACTTGTTTTTAATTTTAGCACCCAACTTGGTGGGCTTGGACTATTACAATACAATGAATGATATTTATTCTACTTTAACATTTAAACAACAAAATCACATTTCATTATGACTTGTAGCATGACTGGTCAATCAAGAAGAAGAATAGAAGAAAATGAAAGTATTCTCAACACTTGGATAACTTTTCCCAACTATTGGAAAATGAAAGACTTCTCTCTTTCTCTCTCACACTTGTACTGGTTGAATTTCTTCCTATCACAAATGAGCAACCTTTGCTCTTTTATTTGCAACAATAATTTTTCTCCGATTATCAAGCATTGGCCCTCACATGGTATGGAAACACTTGCCTTGCCATTTGCTTTTATTTTGTAACAATTGTTTACATTAAGCAATTGATAAAAGACTAATAGTACAAGTGTGATGCCGAATTTTGCTTGTTAGGTTGGTTAAACATTTTCTTCAATTCTTGCATATTTTAGCCCCATATGGAATGACAACAAATTGCCTTTATCCCTTGTTTTATTTAAACAATTTTAATGGTTAAAAGACATGTGCCAATTGCATTATTAGTACATAATAAATTGTAAGCCATTTAATCTAATAAACAATTATTGTTTGGCTTGCAATAATAATATCAAATATTATTATTATTATTATTATTTTATTCAAAAAATAATTTTATGAATAAAATAATGATATTACTTGTCCAACAAGTAGGTCATTTTGATAATTTTAAAATTAAATAATAAGTGGCTTACAATATTCCACGTGTCATCATTTTATTGGTCAATAACTTTTATTAACTAATTGATGTACTTAACACTTAAATCTTGACACGTGCACATCCAGATGAATATTGAAGTAAATGTTCAGTCTGCTGGAATTTACTTGATTGAACTATTTAATCCAATACGTTGTTCCAGTGCACAACAAGTACACTTCATATTGTATAACTCCCTAGATCTACGCTCAATTTGTTAAACGAAACTGTTCTATGAGTCCATGATCTATGCCCTATGCACACATCACGAATATTATAAATCAGCGCGTTAGATCATACAAGTTGAGGTCATAGCGCATACATATAATTCTTCCGCCATTTATATCTTGAAGGAGCGGGGATATAGATCATCTTCGTCAAATCCCTACGTACTCATCTATAAACTTATCTTTAAATACGTATCTCGATAAAAAATATGCATAAACACTTTTGCGATATTATTTAACCATGTGAAAAACTATTTTCCTAGGTTGATTGCTTATGGCCATAAGACTTTATGAGATACAGCCTCAGAGCATTCGGATATACAACTCACCCATATGACTTGATGGATCTCATATCTGCGTATATTAAACTTCATGAGCACCGAACCATATCCAATGATACATAGCGGTTAGCCTATAAAAAGTCTCTGACATACGTGGAACCAAAGTATGGTGGATCACTCACAAGCCCACCGTGGTGCTCAGGTTAAAGGACCACGAATACTAATTAACTCGAGAGAATCTGCCATTGACGACTTCATGGGATGTTTATTGGAGTCCTCGTCAAGCCTGCTTAGTATTTAGTCCTCATTAAATACCCGTATGCTATACGAGTTTTTGTTAAGCTCACGGTCAGTTAAGAATAACTATTTGAACCATCTAGATATAGTTATACACTGGTATATAAAAAAGGGTTCCACCGATAGACCCGCATCGATGAATTAGACCGAGAATATTATGTTTGAGAATAAACTTGCGTAATAACATTTTTTAGCACCTATTACAACTATGTTATTACTAGTGTACTCTCAAGTCTTTGTCCTGTTACAAATAAGGTTTTAACTCTTTAGATTTTGTTAATTATTATAACCTGCTAACACTTTAGTAATTATAATTCTCAGTGATGCTAACTCTTAGAGCTAATCTAAACTCTTTTAGATCAGTTTTGAACTCTTTCAGATCATACAATGTTTGTAACATTACATGTATTGTACTATTTAATTAATGTAATTAATGATTTAATAAAATATGCATTGTATATATATTACAAATTAAATATTCATACAATTTGGGATGACACATGAGCATAAATTCCAACAAACTCCAATTTTCTCTAGTGCCATTCATAGTGGTATCTAGTACCCATAGATTCCACGTGTTTCTCAAACACCTTTGGAGTTAAGTCCTTAATTAGTGGGTCAGCTACATTATTTAAAGAGTTAACTTTATAAATTATTACATCTCTCCTAGTCAAGATCTCTATAATTATGTGGTGTTTCCTCTCCACATGCTTAGATCTCTTGTGTGTTATTGGCTTTTAGTCAGTGAGTCCGCTACATTATTTACAAAGTCAACTTTACAAATTATTACATCTCTTCTAACTAAGATTTCACTAATTATATGGTATTTCCTCACAAAATGCTTAGATCTCTGGTGCGCTCTTGACTTTTTGGCTTGTGCAATGGCCTTATTATTGTTGCAGAATAATGGGATATGATCAATCGAACTTGGAACTATTCCAAGCTCGGTAACAAACTTGTGTATCTACATTGCTTCTTTCGCTGTCTCAGAGGCTGTAATATATTATGCTTCCGTTGTTGAATCAATTGTGGATCCCTGTTTGGTACTTTTCTAACTCACTACGGTACCATTGAGGATGAACACATATTTAGATGTAGACTTTTTATTATTAGATCAAATTAAAAGTCTAAATCTGTATATTCTCTAACTTACAAGTCACTATTTTCATAAATTAAAAACTTGTCCTTTGTACCTTTAAGGTATTTAAGGACATTTTTTATTGCCACCCAGTGGCTGCCACCTGGATCAGACTGGTACTGGCTAATAACACTTACAACTATGCTGATGTCAGGTCTAGTGCACATAATAGCATCCACCAGGCTTCCTATAATTGATGCATATGGCATGTTAAACATTCTAACTGTTTCATCTTTCGTCTAAAGAGACATTCTCCTTGAAAGATGAATGTCATATCTAAAAGATATATTAGTTATCTTACAAATAGTGAAATTATACTTTTCTAAGATACTGTTAATGTACGAGGACTGAAAGTGTCATATTAGCTTTCAAAATCTATCTCTATAAAGCTTTATACCTAGTATATAGGAAGCTTATCCCAAATCCTTTATGGAAAAGTTCTTATTTGGATAGCTTTTGACTGATTGTAACATACCAACACTATTTCCAATGATCAGTATGTCATCCAAATAGAGAATTAAAAAAACTATCATGCTCTCACTAACCTTTCTGTACACACAAGGTTCCTATTCATTTTTTATGAAACCAGACCCTCTGATTACCTCATCAAAACAAAGATTCTAACTTCGAGAAGCCTGCTTAAGTCTATAAATGAAATTCTTCAGTTTGCATACTAGACCAGCAGTTAGGCTAGATGCAAAACTTTTAGACTGTTTCATATATATCTCTTCCTCAAGATATCCATTCAGGAACGCCATCTTTACATCAATCTACCATGTTTCAAAGTCATAATATGCACTAATCGCCAATAAAATTTGAATTGACTTTAACATCGCTATTGGTGCAAAGGTTTCCTCATAATCGATTCCAAATCATCAAAAATAATCTTTTCCTATTAGTCAGGCTTTAAAGGTTTCTATCTTTCCATTGAGCCCACGCTTTCATTTGTAAATTCATTAATAATCGATTGGAACTATTCCTTCGAGAAGCTCAACCAAGTCCTAGACTTGATTCTGATGTATTGAGTCAATTTTGAATTTCATGGCATTTTGCCTCTCTATAGGTCAAATGATCATTTTCTTCAACTAAGAAAACTCCAAGTACACCTTCAGGCATCTGACAATCCTAGCAGATGGCCTTGACATCCTCTCAGACTTACATGGAGGGTATGTCAAAAGTATTTCACTCAATTGAGCTTGAGGTTCCATCTCTAATTCATTTTGGTTCCAATTGACGTCATCAAGTTCAATATTTCTATAATCTCCACGATCCATGAGAAACTATTTCTTTAGAAAAGTAGCATTATGAGCAACGAACATATTTCGTTCCTCTAGATCATAGAACTAGTATTCCATGGAATACTTGTGATATTTAATGAATCAATACTTATACCCCCTAGGTGCAAGTTTATCATGTTGTGTAACTTTTACATAAGCAGAAAAACCCTAAATCTTACAATATTTAAAACTCAATTTCCTTCCTTTCAATATCTCACGTGGAGTAGTTAAAACAAGTTTAGATGGAACCGTGTTCAATATGTGAGTAACAGTTTTAAGAGCATAACCCCACAGATATTTCGGGAGATCGGTGAAGCTTATCATCGATAAGACAATATCTAATAAGGTCTGATTTCTCCTATCTGAAACATTATTATATTGCAGAGTACCTGGAGGACTATACTGAGTAAGAATCCCATTCTCCTTTAAATAATAAAAAAATTCATTGTTCATGTACTCACTATTTGGATCTGATCAAAGGCACTTAACGTATACGTTAATTTGTTTCTCTACTTCAAGTCTGAATTCTTTGAACTTTTTAAAGGTTTCTGACTTGTGTTTTATAAAAAACACATACTTGTATCGTGATAAATCATCGATTAAGGTTACAAAGTATCAAAATCCACTAATTGCAGCATGATTTATTAGACTGCATACATCACTATATACTAATTCTAATAAATCAATGGCATGGTGTCCAATACTAGTGAACGGAGATTTGGTCATCTTTTCTTAAATACAAGATTCACAAGCTAGGTAAGGTTCTATGGTTAGATTAGGTATTTAACCATCCTTAACTAGACGGGTTAGACATCTAACGCCTATATGACCCAATCTCATATGCCATAATTGTGTTTCATTTAAAGTTAAAATACCATACATATCATACAAGCATAAGGACCAGTTCTTAATGTACATATAATACCCTTCACTGTCAAGTATAGGAAGACAGATAATTTGTCTGATAATGATGGGTACAAAATATCAGTTATGCAATACAATATTTTTATTATATAAGAGAATCAAATCAAAATATCCAACACCCTCAACCTGCAAGAAATCATCATTTTTAACTCGAAGTTGTACCTCTTTCAGTTGCAGCAATCTAACTTTTCTCAGACTCTACAACATATTACAAACGTGAGAATGACATACGGTATCTAATACCCAGCGTGAATTAACATCATATGCCATAGAAATATCAATGACAGGAAAGAGAATATCAGTTATGCAATACAATATTTTTATTATATAAGAGAATCAAATCAAAATATCCAACACCCTCAACCTGCAAGAAATCATCATTTTTAACTCGAAGTTGTACCTCTTTCAGTTGCAGCAATCTAACTTTTCTCAGACTCTACAACATATTACAAACGTGAGAATGACATACGGTATCTAATACCCAGCGTGAATTAACATCAAATGCCATAGAAATATCAATGACAGGAAACCAAATACCTGAGGGAGTCTTCTTCAAAGTAGCAAGGTATTTTGGGTAGTTGCACTTTCAGTGCCCATTCTCGCTGCAAAAGAAACAATTTTTCTTTGCCTTCTTGTTTTTCTAAGGCTTGGATATCTGCTGCTTTTGAGGACCCATTCAAGGTGTCTGCTTTACATTCTTTTTCTTCTTCCCTTTGGACTTCCCAAAAACTATTGGAGTAGAAGATGAAGCACCCTGAACAAAAAGCACCGAACCTCCTTTATGCATGTCCTCATCTACTATCTTCAACATGTTATGAAGATCAATATAGGTATGGGTCATTCCTTACATATTGAAGTTTATGATAAACTATACAAATGACTCAAACAGCAACTAGAGAATTAAGCTATTCCCCAAGTTATTGTTCAGAGAAATGTCCATTGACTCAAGCTTCTCGATTAATTCTATCATCATGAGGACTCACTGAACTGTCCAAGTTATTATTCACGAGTAATGTATTGAGTTTATCTGAGTTGTTAGTCATGTGTGAAGTAGCCCCAGTGTTTGCATAGGATTCTTGATCAATTCTATTGTTATAGTTCATGGCAACAACAACTTCTTTTTCACATGGGAAATTGTCATATCGAAACCGAACTAGTAGCAGTGTGTTCCCTTCTACCATAAATCTGACAAGTAACTATGTTTCCTTGTTCATTCTCTTTGTTGTGACTAAATTAGTTTGATTACAACTGTTACTCTTCTCGCAATAATTTTAGTAGTTGCTATTACTTTGGTGATTGTTCTGATAATTCCTATGATTTGAATGATTCTAATAGTTGCCATGGCTTGGATAATCTCTATTGTTTTAAAAATTACATATGCCACGACCACCAAAATTTTGCTTCTCTCTTTGATTTCATCCTTGTCCTCGTAAATTATGAAAGGCTTGATTTGGATCAACAATTGACTTATGCTCTTCTTTTTATGCTATAACCATTTCTTCATAATTTTGTATCCATAATTTTGGAAGGTAATAATAAATTTCTTCAAAGCAAGTAATGGTGGCTTGGCCAATATGGCAATCTTGAAATCCATATATTTTGGACCATAAGCTTTTGCTGTTTAAAACATCTTATCTTTATTAACAAAGAGTTTTGTTATGGCTGCCAAGTTTTCATAAATTCTTTTGAACTTCTTTAAGAAGTCTTCAAGTTTTAAGGAATCTTGCTTGAGAAAGAAGAGATTATCTTTAAGCCACATTTATTGTTCCTTTGATGTATGAAGCATTTGTTCTTTGATTGAGAGCCATATTTCTCTTGTTGTTTGTCATTCAATAAGAAAACTCAACGTGCTTTCAACCATCATCCCTTTAATTTAAGTCATCATCAATTCATCATTAATTTTCCACTATAAAAATTCTAGATTGACGATCTGTTTTGCATTTTGAATGATGGTTTTTTTATGGAGCTTGAACATCAGCTATGTAATATTCTAAGCCAAGACTCGAGATAATAGGAAGAACTTATGAATGCCAAAATAAATTATCTGATGAGAGCGCATTGGTGGAACGATTCAATGGTTAATTTCAAATATAGAAGAAGTTGTGTTGGAAAATTGGTGATTCAACAATCTTAGTTGGCCAAGAATTGAGATGAATACCAAAGTGAAGAGTTACAAGAAGTCTAGAACATGTGAGATACGTATGGAGAAGTCTAGGACGTGTGGGACACGAAGGGGGAAGCGAAACGGGACTCAAAGACGTGAAGGGAGCAAGAAAATGCGGATAGTTACAGGGCTCAGTGCCGCGGCGCCCAGGACAGTAAAACCAGCGCCGCAGCGCTGGGTGCGATTTTGTAAAATAATAGCAGTAACTTGGCACTACGGTACAGCCATGGTGGCATTGTAGCACCAGCTTGATGCCTCAACAATGTTGTGGTGTAGATTTTTGTTGTTTTTTCATTTTAAGTGCGAGTCGATTTGTTTGAGTCAGTTTTAAACTCTCTTACATGTAGACTCTTATTCCATTAAGATATAGGATTTTTAGGGGCGTCTTAGAGCCTATATAAATCCTTGCAAATTTATTACATTAGTCAAGCATATAAAAGAGAGGGAATAGAGAGTTTAGAGAATACTTGAGTGTTGAGTATGTAAAAGAGTTTATATAGTGAGCGTTTGAGTACTATGTGTACAAAAGAGTGTTAATAAATCTTTTGGAAGCACGCTTATTATTATATTTCTTGGTAATCTTTTGTGAAATATCTTTGTGATTTGAGTAATAAAAGAAGCTGGAATTTTGTGATTCACCGTAGACTTAGGCAATTGCTAAAGTATGTAATTATTGTGCCTTGTGTATGATTATTTATCTCTATTATGTGTGTTACTGCTATCAACCAGGGATGAGCGCCGCAGCGCCAGAACGCGTAGAAAAGTCTGTTTTGATTCGGGATTTCGAGTTTTGGGAAGCTTTGGACTTCCAAAACAAGTAGACTCTTACTCCAACAAAGAATAGGGTTAATAGGCACGAAATATACTCTATATAAACACTTGTAAACCCTTGATTTCATATCAAGCATTGAGAGAGACTCTAAGAGAGGGGAAGAACTGGGTAGACACTAAGTGCTTATGTGTGCTAGGGTGAAACCGTTGTTTGAGTGATCATTGTTCATGGTAGAGCAAGGGTTCATTAAACGTTTAGGTCCTTTTAAGGGTTCTTCATATTGTGTTTCCTTGTAAAATCTCTAGGGAGTTATAATAAGAGAGGCTAGGATCCTTGGATCCACCGTGGACGTAGGCGATTGGCCGAACCACGTAGATTGTGTTGTGCTCTTTTGTTTTCTGCTTTGAATTCTTGTTGGTTTTGCTTGATTGACAGGTTATTTCGCTGCGTAAGGAGGTTAGAGTTCTAGGCTGAATCTTAGGTTCTTTGCTTCAACATAACCTCACGAGGGAGAATGGCGTTACCTCCTTTAACAAACTGGTATCAGAGCTAGAAGTTCGATAATACACATCTGGGGTATTTAAACCATGGCTACAATCAAGTAAGAAATAGAGAAGTTCAATGGGATGAATGACTTCAATCTTTAGAGGAAGAAGGTTAGGGCTCTACTAGTGAAGGAAGAGTTAGACTCAGCTTTGGAGGAGGCCAGTTACTCAACTAGCGATGATGCGACAACCTCAAAGTCCAGGCAGAAAGATTGGGACACGATTCAGAAAAAGGCTCACAGCACCTTATTCTTGGCGTTAAGCGACGAAGTATTAAGGGAAGTTGGTGATGAAGAAACCACTTTTGGGCTATAGAAAAGACTCGAGGCATTGTACATAAAGAAGTCTCTTGCAAATAGACTTCTTGTGAAAAAGAAACTACATCAGCTGATAATGCACGAGGGAACTTCATTGAGAGCTCACATTGACGAGTTCAACAAGATCGTCATAAATCTTGAGCAACTGGGCATCAAGACTGAGGATGAAGACAAGGCCATTATGCTGTTAAGTTCGTTGCCGAAGAGCTATGAAAGTTTTGTGGATACGTTGCTGTATGGATGGAGTCCTTAACGATGAATGATGTCAAGGCATCATTGAACTCAAAAGAATTGACAAAGAGATCGGAGTCTGAGAATGGAGCAGTTTTGCTTGCACAAGGAAGAAAGAGCAACCAATCAAGGAGGAGATCCAAGAGGTGTTTCCTTTGTAATAAGGAAGGGCACTTTGTGAAGGATTGTCCGAAATCAAAAGGCCAAGGAGGGTGGGCTGCAATTGGTACTGAGGAAGATACCGAAGTTGTAGACACATTGGTAGCCTCAAGGGGAAAGTACGCTGGCAAATGGATACTAGATTCCGGGTGCAGCGTCCATATGTGTCCCGACAGATCGATGTTTACCAACTATAAAGCCAAGAGAGGTAAAGCTCTAATGGGGAATGACATGACGTGTGAGATCATGGGAGTTGGTGACATAAGGCTGAGGATGAAAGGTGGAGAAACTAGGGAATTACATGGTGTGAGGCATGTTCCTAAATTGAGGAGGAACTTGATATCCTAGGCAAGCTTGATGAGGAAGGGTATTCGGTTAGAGCGGAAAAAAGAAAATTGAGGGTAGAGAAAGGACCTATAGGGTTTGAGGGTGAGAAGCACAATGGGGGGCTCTATGTGCTTACTGGGATGGCCATGAGTGGCCCAACGTGGGGCGTTGGGGCAATGTAGACCACTAGGCGACATCCAAACCGTGCTCACCGAGGTGATGAGAGTCGAAAAGGAGTGCAACGCATCCATACCCTATGCAAGGTGCACGAATACCTTTGGAGACCGAAGTCACTAGCCCGAGAAAAGTTAAGTCTTGGTGGAGACTTAATTGGACTCAACTCTAGGTGATAGAGTATTGGTGTGGATCGGATCCTGAAGCCTTCTTATTTGGAAGATTTTTGAATCAAGGAAGGGTTTGTTGAAAAATTGGTGATTCAACAATCTTGGTTGGCCAAGAATTGAGATGAATACCAAAGTGAAGAGTTACAAGAAGTCTAGAACATGTGGGATACGTATGGAGAAGTCTAGGACGTGTGAGACACGAAGGGGGAAGCGAAACGGGACTCAAAGATGCGAAAGGAGCAAGAAAATGCGGATAGCTACAGGGCTCAGCGCCGCGGCGCCCAGGACAATAAAACCAGCACCGCAGCGCTGGGCGCGATTCTGTCCAGCGCTGCAGCGCCCAGGGACGAGCGCCGTAGCGCCAGAACGCGTGAAAAAGTCCGTTTTGATTTGGAATTTCGAGTTTTGTGAAGCTTTGGACTTCCAAAATAAGTAGACTCTTACTCCAACAAGAAATAGGGTTAATAGGCACGAAATATACTCTATATAAACACTTGTAAACCCTTGATTTCATATCAAGCATTGAGAGAGACTCTAAGAGAGGGGAAGAACTAGGTAGACACTAAGTGCTTGTGCGCTAGGGTGGAACCGTTGTTTGGGTGATCATTGTTCGTGGTAGAGTAAGGGTTCACTAAATGTTTAGGTCCTTTTGAGGGTTCTTCATATTGTGTTTCCTTGTAAAATCTCTAAGGAGTTATAATAAGAGAGGTTAGGATCCTTGGATCCACCGTGGACGTAGACGATTGACCGAACCACGTAGATTGTGTTGTGCTCTTTTGTTTTCTACTTTGAATTCTTCTTAGTTTTGCTTGATTGACAGGTTATTCTGCTGCGCAAGAAGGTTAGAGTTCTAAGCTGAATCTTAAGTTCTTCGATTCAACATAACCTCACAAGGGGGAAGAGCATTATCTCCCTCAATAATTTACAAGAGTAATATCTATTGACTATAATGCCATAAAGAGAAATAAAATAGAATTATTATTCACTCTCTATGTTATTTACATCGTGAAAGGCTGAATATATACATATAAGATTGGCCATTATTAGAAGCTTATAATGACAAATATAAATAAAAAATTTTCCTATAAGACTATTATAGAAGACTATTATAGAGCTACATAATTATAGTTTCTAGCCGTTGGAGTCAAACGTGTAAGACACAAGGCAATTTATATCAAATTATGATTTATTTCCTTTTGGCGTTTCTAACTTCTTTTCTGTGCTTAAGTTGTTTCCATTTTCTCTTACTACCTACCTTCTTTGAAGTAGTTTGAGTTGTTGTCATCTTGGTCTAGTGAGTTTAATTTACTTCTAAAATTTGATTTAACATGAAATCTATCAGAGATAATGGAATAATGATCTTTTTGTGCAAATAGCTAGTTTGTAGCCTTCATATTTTGTTCTTTGAACACCTTATTAAGCTGTGTGCTTCTCCAAGGATAACAAATGATCTTTGCACTGAAAATGAAGCTTACTTTACTACTCTTTTAATGGTCATACTCATAAGTGATATTTAGAAAAAAAATAATAATTAAATTCCACTTTCCATCAAAAGTAAATTTCCCAAATAATTAAATTTCACCAAAATGTTGCTGTAGTGGTTTTCTACCTTCTTTTCTAGGAGGGACATGGTTGAAAATATTCTTTGATTAGATTAAGCCATATTTTAAAGATATAGCTTCATCATTCTTCCACTTTCTTAGTCCAACCTACAAAATCTCACTTATAACTTAATTAATAAGAAAATTTTGCTGGCCAATGACATGATAAAAATGAACTCCTCCTACTTACACTCTGAGTCAATTAACCCACAAATTTAATTGATTCAACAATTCAACTTAACAATCTCAAGATTTTAATTAAAGCCGTGGAATACAGAGCACATCATAAACTTTATAGTGATCGGTTGGGTAGCAATCACCATCTCAGCTAGGAAAATTTTAGCTTCTAACTGAAAAGCCTATGAGAAAAAGAACTACTTGCACTGTTGAAACTATGACACTAGTGCTCAAAAAGTCTGGGAAACTTAAATTTTTGCATTTATTTTTTTAGATAACATCGAATTTAAAGTTTAGAGTTTAAAATTTAGACTTTACAATTTAAAATATAGTTAGATAGCAATTACAATATTATAACAAAATTTTAGCTTCTAATAAAAAGCCTATAAAAAAAATAATTGCTTATACTGTTGAAGCTACAACATTAATGCTAAAAAAATTCTTTTTTTTAATGGGTTGAACTCTTTTATAGGTAATATTTGAATTTAAGGTTTAAAATTTAAATTTTCGTTAGATAATAATCACCAAGTCAACTATGAAAATTTTAGCTTCTAATTATATTGTTGAAGCTACAACATTAATGCTCAAAAAGTCTAGAAACTCAAACTTCTATTCTGACTTTTTTAGTGGGCTGAACTTTTTTTTAGGTAATGTCTTTCCATTGATTCAGAAAAATGACAAGTGAGCTAAAACCTCTTGAAACCTTTGTGCGATGAAATGTGGGTTGCTTTGCTTCTTTGTTATGGGCAAAGGATAAATCATAACAAACTTCTTTGTTATGATTTAATATCTAATTACACTTTTATAATTTTGATAATTTTTATTGATCTTTTTATTAGTAAATTTTGTCAAATAAAATATATTATAGTAAATTAACAATTTATAAATAGTATCCAATATTAAATATTGAATATTATTTATTATGAACAATATTGCTTTTGTGCTTGCTGACTAGAAATTGGTTACTACTAGTAAATTGATTCAACGTGTATATATCATTGGATTTAAAATTTTGTGATTTATGTAATAATAGAGTTATTTTCATCAATGGAGCACTAAAGAGGAGTTAAAAAAATAAAAAAAAAACGGCGGTCTTCATAAAGCCATCACTCTCACAATGGCGAATAGTGGTGCACTACCATCACCATTAAAGTCCCCAACCATTAATCTATTTAATAATGGAGGTGATGCACCACCACTTGCCACCGTGAGAGTGGTGGTGCAATAGAGGCTATTACTTTCTCTCCACCTTTTGGCTCTTCTCTAGTGCTGTATTGACAAAAATAATTATATTATCATGTAGATTACAAAATTTTGAATTTAATGATATACATTTTAGATAAATTCGTTATTGATAACTGATTTTTAGTCGGCAACCGGTGATAGTGATACTGTTTATTATTCATCATTGGATATTGTACATATGTTGTTAATTTATTATAATACCATTTATTTAACAAAATTTACTTTTTTTAGGGGGAAAGGGGTAGATGAGTATTTTTAAAACTATAGGGATGTAGTTAGCTATTAAGCCATTCCTTAGGGGTCTACTTGTCCTTATATATATATATTAATATATTATCAGTCATATTATTTTGAGGGAAATTCATTTTACCAAAGAAAATCTTTCTACTCTAATCCTAGCTACAAAATGACAACACATGTAATCGATACAATATAATATTAATATTGTTTTGAGTTTCATCCAATTTTTTTCTTATAAATATAGGCCAATGAAGGACACCATTCTTATACATTTTCTTGCCCAAGCATCTCCATATACTCCTCTCCTCTGTTACTTCTCCATACACCATGGTTAAAGGAAAAGCCATTCTCAAAAGGGCTTAATAGCTTAACCTCTTGTACCTTTCCTAGCTTCTGTAATCTTTTCTTTTCAAGCAAAATCCCCCGCAACCTTTAACCATGGAAAATATTGAGTCAAATACTCAAACAAGGGCAGGGATTTTTGCTTCTGCATGGGGATGGCTTAAAGCCTTGCCTTGTAGATTCAAAGCTGAACTTACCAAGGTTGCAAAGAGCGTAAAAAAACTTGGACAAGATGATCCAAGAAGAATCATTCACTCACTAAAAGTGGGTCTTGCTCTCACATTGGTCTCTTTATTATACTATTCCAAGCCTCTTTATGGTAGTTTTGGGGATTCAGGCATCTGGGCTGTACTAACAGTTGTGGTAGTCTTTGAGTTTTCAGTTGGTAAGTTATAAATCATCAAGTTAAGCTATATATGCATCAGCTTATAACTCAAAAGTGCTTATAAGTCAAAAGTTCTTAATCAATAAAATTTCTTTTTCCTACACCAGGTGCAACCCTGAGCAAAGGTCTTAATAGAGGTTTTGCAACATTACTTGCTGGTGCTCTAGGACTTGGAGCACAACATTTGGCAATCCTTTGCGGAAAGAAAGGGGAACCGATTGTCCTTGGAATCCTTGTGTTCCTTCTTGGTAAATATATATACATAGAAGCAAAACTTAGTTTGCAGTAGCTAATTTACTTGCTTTTCACTTTGCTGATGCAGATATTGATTATATATGTTTATATATGCAGCCGTAGCATCTACATTTACGCGATTTTTCCCGCGAATCAAGGCAAGATATGACTATGGTGTCTTGATATTTATATTAACATTCAGTTTGGTAGCTGTTTCTGGTTACCGAGTTGAAGAGCTATTGGTGTTAGCCCACCAAAGGGTATCAACAATCATAATCGGAGGAGCAACATGCATACTTATCTCCATTTTTTTGTGTCCTGTGTGGGCTGGTGAAGATCTTCACAAGTTGATTGATTCCAATATAGACAAGCTTGGAAACTACCTTGAAGGTATAATCCATAATTCCTTTTAATTTACCTTAATGTTTCGTTGTATTTAATATCCTATCCTTCAAAGGTTTCTAAAATCTTAACCAAAAAAAAAATATTACAGGATTTGAAGGTGAATATTTTCAAGAGATTAAGAGTGAAGAGGGTGGTGATGCCTCCAAGAAAAACAAATCACTGCTTCAAGGGTACAAAAGTGTTCTAAATTCCAAAACTTCAGAGGAAACTTTGGTGAGTATTAAGCACCTCTTCCAAATTGTTAGCTTTGCATAAGAATGCCATTAACAATTATACTTTACTAATCTTCTTCGCAAGTTCTACTACTAACCATGCTAATAATTCCTTTGCTATATATTGTATATTTGTAGGCAAATTTTGCAAGATGGGAACCCGGACATGGCCGATTCCGGCTTCGTCATCCATGGCAACAATACCTGAAGATTGGAGCTCTTGCAAGGCAATGTGCATACCAAATTGAAGCTCTTAATGGCTACATCGACTCCAATATCCAAGTACTACTTCACGACTCTTTCTTACATCCCAATACTAAGCAAAAAATATGACATGGAAAACAAATGTTATCATGAGAAAAAAGTTTGATGAAAAAAAAATGGAAAAAAAAAGAAAAAAAAGAAAATGAATTTCGATCAAAATATCTCTACATAATTAACACATCTATTTATAGACTCTTTTTTATCCCGCATATAGAGATATATATTATGGAACCCTTTAAGTTGTATTATTTCTTTTATTTGATAAAATGTTAAAAAGTTAGTCCACTGTCCGAAACTTGCTGAAAAATTAATCATAATTACTCTTATAACATTTCCTCCATACAGAATATATAGCTATTGAAATATATATAATCAACTTGATAATCACGTCATAGTCATTAATTAAATCCAGTTCATTTATTTTTTTTGAAATTACATCAATCATATTATATTGTTAATATTACATCAAATTACACTATTAATATTATAATCAAACTATATAATCAAACTCTTTCAAGAGCAATACATATATCTTTGAGACATATTTCATTCGAATTACGTTATCCAAACCAGAAGACTTTCACAGGATGGAAGGAATAAATCAATTATACAATCGAGACATTTTTTAGAACCATACGTATATCTTTGCAACATATCCCACCCAAAATTACTCTACCCAGACTAAAAAGCATTCACAAGAGGGGAGGAATAAATCAACTATACAATCGAGACATTTTTGAAAACAATACGTACATCTTTGAAGCATATTCTACTCAAAATTACATTACCGAAAATATTGGGAGTAACACATATAACTTTAAGAACATCCAACCCATATTAGAAGGGAACTTTTTCGAAAATAACATATACATCTTTAAAGCACACTCCGTTCGAATCCTTTCAAACTACGCTACTAAAAACATTGAGAGCAACACATATAATTTTAAACACATTCTATTTAAATTAAAAAATTCTCATAAGACCAAAAAAATAAATTAATCAGCATAACATTTGTTGGAACTCAAAACTCTAACCTTAATAAAAAAAAAGGTATACAGGACTTACTACTAGGACAAGCTCTCTAGTATTTAAATCCAGTTCATTAATTAATTATTTTTTTTGCTGTTGCTGTAGGCACCACAAGAATTTCTAAGTGCAATTCAAGAACCATGTAAAAAGATGATTACAGAATCCGGCAATGCACTGAAAGCATTAGCTTCCTCAATCAAAACGATGACAGATCCATCACCAGCTAACCTTCATATCGAGATCTGTAAAAATGCCGTCCAGGATCTGAAACTCGCTCTCAAAGAAGTCTCACTAAATAATTTAGACCTTCAAGCAATAGTACAAGCTGCTACAGTTGCTTCGACGCTAGTAGAAATCGTGAAATGTGTCGAGAAAATTTCTGAGTCCGTCACTGAACTATCAAACCTTGCGCAATTCAAGAAAGTGGAAGCTACTGTATCTCCGAAGGGAAAGGCGTCACATTTGCTTCATCAAGGAACGGTGAATCCAGTTTCGGATGGTGATAGCCACCATGTTGTTATTGAAGAAATTTTAAAATATGACAAAAATTTGAAGTTACCATTTTCATTCGTATGAGCCTTGCAAAGACTATTTGTACATGAACTTGAATAAATGAAAAAGAAAAAAGAAATCAAATACTTATTATTTTTGCCGATTATGTAAAGATATTTTAACACAATTAATTGTGTTTTTTTACTTCTGATTCAACAAATTACTTTTGAAAATTACATGTGATAATAAGAATCAATCATAAATTTTAGCATTATCACAGTAAATGAAGAATCAAGAATCTGATTTACTAGAAATTGAAAACCCTAATAACAAGGCACCAAATTCCGGCCAAGTGTTATAAATATATTTGTTAATAACATGTGACTTAAAAAATTACTCGACTTGTATACACTTCATTGTCGGGTAATTAACTTGAGTTTATTTAGTTATTAATGTAATATTATCATTAATGCGTAAATATTCTATTATTAATTACACGTTTAATGATAATATTACATTAATATTAGTTTTGACTCACGCTGAGATAGTAAAATGGGAGAAATATTAAAAAACAAAACCTCTCCTACGGTTTGTAAGAATTTTCTACTGCTGAAGGAGAATAAGAAAAGAAATTTGTTTTTTCTCAAGTCGTTTGTCTTTTTACTTTTTTTTTTTTTGAGGTATATATACATATCAAGTTTTCTTTCTTTTTTGTTTTTTTTTTTGACAAACAAAGTATATATTAAGAAGAATCCTCAACTACAAAAGTTAAAATACAACTTAAAAATTTTGAAAGCCAAATCAAAGAATCATCTAAGCTTAACGATCATCGAGTAAGAGCATGGGCGACCATATTGATCTTCCTATCAACGTACTGACAAGAAAAATAGGCAAAAGATCTTAAAATCCCTCTAATATTATCAATCACAAACCCAATTTCTAACTGCAGAAAACCGAGCTTGCACAACATATTAATAATAGACAAAGAATTACTTTCTAGCATAATTTTGAGGTAAACAGAAGATAATGCTAACCTCATCCCCCACAAACACGCCATAGCCTCTTACATCTCAACTGAATCGATGAACCTTACTAGAGTGGTTGCCACTATCAGAACAACCCCCTTGTGTTTCTAATCTCTACTCTTGTACCAGCTTTAGATAAAGAGACATTATAAGCCACATCACAATTGATTTTCACGGGTCTATTTATGTCTCGTCACTAATCCTTGATCACAAACCCCTTTTTCCTCTCCATTATTGGCTATCTCACACTCTTCCAATAACTTCGGAATCCAAACATACAAATCAGTAGCACCCCGTGACAAACCTTCATGTAGGACACTATTCCTATTATGCCACAATGCCCAACAACCTGCCACTACCCATTTCTTTTGCTACCGACACTCCTTTAAGTAATTTGAAAGCTGTCGTCCCAAAGTCTTCAATCTTAATACCAATCCCATCCATCAAGATCAAACCCGAGTTCGCCACTATCTTCCAAAATTGCCTTGCCATCTTTTAAGACCACAAAGAATGAACCATGACTCACCTTGGTGACAACAAACTAGGCAAACATCAACCAGATCCACCTTCTTCCGTCTAAGTTTATTTGTAGTAGGCAGACAATTAAAATAAGCCTTCTAAATAAAAAAAATCATTTTGTTAAGAATTGGGGTACTCCAAAAAGACTTCCACCACAAAATTTATTGGAAATGTGCTATAAAAGTACAATTATTTGTATTTATATACTGCTAAAAATAATTAATAAATGTTATTTATTTAATATTATATTTACAATTATGATTATTTTTATTAAATATCATAAAATTCTTTGATTATTATATGTAACCTTAAATTTAGTATATAGTAGTTATATATGGGAGAATTAAATTTAAACGTAATAATCTAAACTTGTCCTTAGTTTAAATGAAGACAGAATCTTTATTTTGATAGATTATTAGTGTGATTCATTTGTATATTATATACAATAATTTTATCCAGATCATTCTATGTGTTGACATAGAAAATAGAGGCACTTTGTATAATGTTGATTATTTAAGACTGGACCACGATAAAATTAATTTTCTGTTAATCTCCGTTAGTAAAAAAAATTTATTTTATCACAATATAATAGTGTATGGATTAATTTTCATCCTGAGTGATTAATGAACTCATATTCATTGAGTTATATTTATTAATTTATAAGAAAAAAAACTGTAAAAGATTTTTAATCAATTACTAAGTATTTTATAAATGTAACAAAATGGATGACTGATAATATTTTTCACAGATATAGAATTCACTCCTTCTAAAAAAAAGTTAGATAAGTTATTCCCTTAATAATTAATTTTGATACTGAACATAATGAGCATTCAATTTTCTTTAAGAGTTAAAAAAATAATCAATTTGTGAATTTCACAAATTAAATGTTCAAAAAATGATTAATATGGATCAAGGATAAAAATGTAACTAGAGAGGTTAACGGATTCTCGACTTAACTCTAATTATGAACACTTATGAAGGATTGATCTATATAAAATGATTACTAAATAGACAAAGACAGTTTTTTTTTTATAATTATATGTAAAATTTAGACTTCAACTTTATATTTTTAGTCGAGTAACATAAAATTAATAAATAAAATCATCTTGATTAAAGTATTTAATCAAAATATTTAATTTATTGGAGCTTAATTTTGTAGGTTCATCAGGTCCCCAATCTAACTTCATAATCACTGAAATGGACTATTGAATTAATTGTTAGATCTAAAATATTAATTGGCCTAAGTTTAATTTGATTAAACTTATTAGAGCCAATTAATTAATTTGATTGACCCATGTTTAATTTGATTAAATTTATTAGGCTGCATCAATCATTGGTTCAATCCATAATTGTTATGGAATTAAATAAATAATTAGATTATTTAATTTAATTAAATAATTAGATCTTTATGAATTATTTAATTAAAAATAAAATTGGATATTATATTTATTTTTTTAATTATTTAAATTAAAATAATATAAATATATTATTTTATCCTAAATCTATTAGGATTAAGAGTTTAGATAATATAAAAATTCTTGTATTATAAAAAAAGTTTTAAAATTACTTTTTACGTATTTTTTATTAGTGCTTTTTTTGGGCTAAATTTTTTCTTGAAAAAAAATTATGAACACAAATTTAAATCTTTTGTAATTTATCAATTCGCCTATATGAATAGTCTAATGATGAGAGATACAACGTAAAAGATTTATTGACATTAACAAAAATATTTGTAAACAATTTACGATTGAGATATTTTTTTTATATTATTTTATTGTTAAATTAAAATAGACACAAAAATTTTTAAACCGGTTATGCAAAACCATCTTCTCCTCCCTCGAAGCCTGGCCCCTTTTGATCTCAATAGCAATACGGTAACCTCTATTAACAGAGTAGGAGCCCTTACTATCAAACTTTCTATTGTTTAGCTCCATGTATTTGATTATCATTATCTGTTCAAACAAGAGAACCCACGAAGAAGTTGGAAGGAAAATAAATTTGTCAACTATATGCTTTTACCAAAAACTTAAAGAACGTGGATTCATATATTAGACAAATTGAAAATATAAAAACAAGCAACAAAATAACTGAAGGTACTTACCTTTTCAGAACAAAATATTTTAGAACTGCTTTTTTTTTTATTTTTCTTTTTGTCTCGATTTTCTTTAGTGCTTTAACCATGGGAAAACGATACATCATGCTAAAAAACAGAAAAAGAAATCATCATGCCACAAATTTACCAAAAAACTGCTTTAATTAGTTTCTTGATAATTTCATTTTTTTTCTTTTTCATTTTATATATGGCTTCTAAAATTGAATTTAATTTTGAAGGGGAGGACAAACCCAAATTGAACTTAATTTTGAAGTGAAAAAGACAAACTAAAAAAAAAACTCGAAATTTATATTGTGTATATAATTTTTGTAAGGCCTAAGAGGGTCATACTCCCCTTCCTAATAGACCCTTTAAATTTAGATTATGTATATAGTTTTTTAATATTAAAATACTTATTTTGAGAGTCTCAAACGTTTTATAATTAGTAAATTAAATTATTAATTTAAGAAAGTGGTTTCTACCGGTATTAAAGACTTACTTTTTAATATTATTTAATATCTAAATAATGTCTCACCTTTCTTCACTTTGATGTTTTTCTACGATAAAAAATAATTTTTAATTTATATCTGGTCTCTATTCTTACATTTTTTTCAATTATATTATCTTATCTTAATAAAAAAAAAATTATATTTATAGATGGTCTCATTTATACATTTTTTTCTTAATACAAATGAATTTCATACTTAAATTCTTTTCCTACATGTAATACATCTTGTCTTTAATACCAAAAAAAAAAAATATTGTACTTGTAATTCTTTTCTTACATAGCATTTTTTTTTAATTTAACCTATATAAATAAAGTCACAATTATAAACCACTATACATTGATAATTTTATCTTCTCTTCAATTTGCATCAAACTCCTCCTTTATACAGAATAATTGTCCTTATGCTTCATTTTCCAATGTCTATTACAACAAGTGAACGTTCATTTCCGGCTATATATATTATCAAGATAAGACTTTACAAAAAAAAATGGATGATGACTTTCTAATAGACTCATTGATCACATATATTGAAAGGAA
The DNA here is from genome assembly GCA_946807835.1 of Ailanthus altissimus. Lineage (NCBI taxonomy): Eukaryota > Viridiplantae > Streptophyta > Magnoliopsida > Sapindales > Simaroubaceae > Ailanthus > Ailanthus altissimus. The sequence continues at coordinate 4,181,947 of OX327709.1, forward strand.
AATTATAAAAAAAAATTTAGCATACAATCAATTATAAATTATCTCCGAAATATGAAAAAATATTGAGTTGCTTTATAATATAAGAGTATGCAAAAATTTCAAACATTTTATATATATATATATATTCATCTATTATTGATATGGAATAAAAAAATAATTTTTTAAAATTTACTTTAAATGTTATCTTATTTTATTTTAATAAACTTTAAAATATATGTTGTAATTTAACCCTCCAAACTTCAAATCTTAATTCCGCCCGCTTGAAACCTATCTAGGTATTAAAGGAACATACCCGTAAGTGTAATAGACAAGTTGCCTACGAACTCTGAAACCATGAAGCAAATCCTATGTCTTTGACTGAAATTGTTGAGAAATTAATCGAGGAAAAAAATAATACATGAGATGAGATCATAACTCTTAACATTTTGTTAGTCAACAGCGTTATATTAATAAGATTTATTAGGTAAGAGACCGACTTTAATACTTACATTTGTTTTAAATAATCATGAACACTAGGCTATGAGGTGTATTTTCATTAGTGAAAAAGTCTGGATAATTAGATATAAGCAAGAGCTATCAGCTGGTGCTGCTAAGTGCACGTATATCTCCACTTGCCAGTAGCCCTATCTAAAACGAGTAATGAGTTAAACAGGCCTAAATATTCTACCTAAATGAAAAATGAAAAAAAAAAAAAGAAAAAAAAAAGAACTTGCTGAGGAGAAAGGGAATAACTGTTAGAGACTTGACCTTTGATACGAGTTGTTTTTCCCTTGAATTCAATTCAATGCAACAGCTGTTTAAGTTTTTAGGCGAGACAAGATTAAATTAAATGTCTTTAAAATTTAATAAAAAATTATTTAAATAAATCTCTTAAACTGATTCTCATTTAAGATAATTTATAATATATAGTTATTATTATTCTTAATACGTAAACTTACATACAAAAAACAATAAAATCTAACCATCTTAATTATAAGTGCAGTGTTTAATATAATATATTTTTCAAAACATGTAATCAAGATTGTTAATTATCCCCAGTATTTATGAAACTGACTCTATATTTTTGACCAGAAACCATATTACATTGACCATAATATGACTGCAGCCAATGCCTTGCCATTAACTTCGATCACCAAAAAAATAAATATACAAGATAGAAAATTAAAATTTTCCACTGGAATCAATATGCAGCAACAACTTGTCAACTTGATCTAATTTATATAAAGAAAAGTCAGAAATATATTTTTATTTTTAAAAGAAGGATATTAAAGCATCTAGTAGTATAGACCGAGTGGATTCACTAATAAATTCTTGCAGATTAAATTCATACGTGGTTGATTCAGAAGCATTCGTGTATGGGATTAATTAAGATTCACTAAATATCCCCATGAAAATCCTATTACAATTTAGACGACTTTCATTATTAGATCTCTTTCCACTTTTCATCTTAATTAAAATTTATAACTCTTGTATTCTTTGAAGAGTTGTCAATCACAGTCACTGTCCCATAAAAATGGGGATTGCGTGCTTCAAAGTTCAAACCATTTTCTATGAAAACTACACACGTGACCAAAAAGAAGATTGACAGAAATATGCGTTAGTCTTCATGCATGCAAGTTCACCATTTTTTTTAATTACAACAGTAATTGCTAATTCAATTCGTTTACAAAAATTTGGTTCAAGAATTCAATTCCATGTTTTAATTAACGTGATCGGCTTTATGTTTTTTCAAACTCTATCTTATGTCGTCACCAATTTTTACTTTGCACGACAAGTTGTTAGCCTTTTTGTTCTAACATAAGGATTCTGTGATTGAAGCAAAGAAGATAAATTAAGAAACAAAAATTCGAAACCTAACTAGACATAAAAGAATAAATTTATGAGTATAAAAAACAAGTTGTTGATAAAGAAAATTAAAAAATTCAGTTTAATTTAAATTTATTTATTTTAATAATTATTCTTTTTGATTTTTTAATTTATTGAGTTTATTTTAAAAAAAAAATTATCTTTTTTATTTTAATTTCTTATTAGATTTTTTTATATTTTAATTTATTTCTATTTAGTTTTTTTAAAAAATTTTATATATTTTCTATTTTAGCTTAAGAAAAAGTTACATTTAAGGACAAACAAACAAACTAACATTAATTCATAGATAAAAAAAATTAATTTGTTAGAGTTAAACCATTCTTATCACATGCTAGCTTCATAATTTTAATTATTTTATGCAAATCTTACGAATAGAGAGTCCGGTGATAAAATTGCTTTCTAATGACTTTTATCTTCTAAAATTGAACGAAGACTTTACTGAATTGAATTGACTTCTTTTCTCTTTTTTTTTTAGAAGACATAAGGAATCATTACAAAATAAGAGTAATTTCTCACCATAATACTTTTTCACAATATTTTTTTTAAACATTCTTCAGCTAAATAACCAAATTATTCATCATCTAAACTAATGTCATTCCAAATAGAAATTAACTATTTCAAAGAATCAATAAAAGTTCGTAAACTATTATCTCAAACCTTTCCACTCACTCACAAACGATGTTTGAGTTTAGAAAATGATATATATACTTAAACATGAAAATTCTTTAGAATATATATATATATATATTGAATCATCCATCTTATCATAAGACTTAATATTATGCTCAAAAAATAATTTTAAAAGTTATTCTTTATTAACTTAGATAGAAAAAGTGATATAAATTAAACAATTTTGAGATCGTACCTCGATAGTAAAGCAAACTTATTTACACAAGAGTTACCAAAAATTTAAGCAACACATAAAATACATTAAAAATAAACCAATTAGAATGTGTTTCAAAAGTTCAGTAATGTACTTTTTACTCTGTTATTCTAAAACTAGAATGCGTCTCAAGAATGCATAAATGAATCTTTTACTCACACCATTCATAATAAAAAAAAATTTAGAGAACAAAGTGATAGCACAAAAAAAATTAACACTAACATTATATATTAACTATCCTCCTCTCAACCAGATTGAGGCATTGTCCTCAATGTCAAAATATAGAAAGAGTAGAGTATAGAATATATCACCTGAAATATATTTTATTAGAAATAAAACCTGCAACAAAATAAAATAAACCACACAAAATGTTTAAAAATATATAAAAGTAGATAGGCTACAAATGAAGCGTCAAATCTATCTTGCGTTTTTTTCACTATCATCAGTATACCAATCTATCTGACGCATTGTTGGATCAGATAGAAGTATTAAAACTTATAATTCACCGAGTAACTGATCAATATTTGAAGCAGAAATAAGGATCCGTCATGCTGCAAATGAGACAAATTATTTTTCCACCGCATAGTCAAGAAAAGATAACAATTCATTATAAAAACCATCAACATTTAACAAACCAATGAATTTTTGGTGGATTTGAAATTGTGTCTATGAGACAATTTGAAATTTTTCCTCCAAAGCTTCAAAGCCTCTAGGTAGAGTTATAAAGGCATCGGCATTGCAAAGCATAAGAGACATTTGCTCATGAATTAATAATACATGTAACTCATCCCCAATTATTTTTCCAACAATATTTTCAACAGCTAGAGCTTTCGGTATGATACCCAAAACTCGACTGTCTTTATTTTAGACAGCTGTTGTCACACATCCTATTAATCCACGACTATCTATCCCATATACTAAATGAATTTTTCGCTCAGCTAACACTTTACTAAGGGTTTTTGCTATGTCTACAAACTCTCTAGTTTTTCCAGGCCTGGATCTACAAAAGACCCAAATTTTTGTAAATTTACGAGTTGATGTTCCTTCCATTATTATACTTACCCTCTCCCTTGAATGATTTTGAGTTTGTATGAAAATGTAAAAATAATGCAATATATTTATAGAGCTAAAAGGTGTTGTAAAGTTAAGGCATATGAGTAGTTGGTTGTTAATGGATAAGATTAAGCTTTAAATGCAAATTTTCAAAATCAACTATGGGTGGTTGGTTATTGTTGGAGAAGACGTTTTAGGTTAAAATGAAATATTTAAAAAAAAACTACTACAGTAAATACGTACAAGTAGTTGTGATTATAACTTACATCTTCCTCTAGTTTTACGTCCAAAAACAGCTTAAACGCCCTCTATGGGTCGGGGATAGACTTCCCATCTAATTTTCTTATAAATTGACAAATAGAGTCTTTTAAAGTTAGATTTTCGAGATTGTACTGCTTATGTTCCTTTAAAAATATATCCTATAATTCACAAATTGCAATATGCACATGTCCATTAGGATGCATCTCAAGAGTCGATAAGATACCATCTAAAAACTCTTTACTCAGACCATCCTTAATGAATCTAATTTTATCTTCGCGATTTATAGACATCATTCCTAAAATGCGGCAATGTGTGTTCCAAGTCATGCTTACACACTTGTAACAAACACTTAATCTTTTTATCCTTCGTTTTTTTTTTTTTTTGTTGCAAAAGAGCTTTTACCTAAGTCAGACATGTAGGAAATTAATGAGTTTGAAAACTAGCCTAACAATTGAATTTTGACTTCAATTAACTAACGTACAATAACAGTTATATTCATAATCATTAATAACCTTAATCTTTCACATCTTGCTTGGTAAATTTTCTTTAAGGCATTTTGAGGCAATGAGGGAAAACATTTTTTTGAATTTACTAGAATGTCATCCATTTTTTTAGAAATGAAAAGAAGAAAAGGTATCAATAATAATGAAAAATTGATTAATTCGACTTAAAATGTCACGAAGTACCATTATCCGCCACTTAATTGGGGTGTAAAATAAAACTTTAATAAAAATATCAAATTAACCTACAAGTATAAAAATAAAAAATAAAGTTAGAAGAAGAATATATAAATATGTAAATATGTAAACAAAAATTAATTGGTCTAGTAATAAGGGTCAAACAGGGACAAAAATTATTCATGAAAAGCTTTGTTTTTTAGAAACTGCTCGAGTCTTTTATCATTTACCTTAAACACATTATCATTTTTAAAAATTTTCAATGTAAATTGTTCCATAACGGTACACATGTTTTACAATAAAAGGGTCACTCTACCTTGATCTTAATTTTTCAGAGAATATGTGAAGTCGAGAATTATAAAACAAAACCTTATGACCAATATCAAATGTTTTTCTCTGAATTTTTTTTATCATGAAAAGCTTTGATTAACTTTATAAATTTTTGAATTCTCATATGCATCATTTATTAATTATTCAAGTTTATTTATTTGTAATTTACGTATCTGTTCAGCAGAATCAAGATTTATGTTGAAAGTTTTAATGACCTAGTAGGCTTTATGCTCAAGTTTCACAGGTAAGAGACAAAGTTTTCCATAAACTATCTTATAAAGAGCCATACCCAATAAAGTTTTAAAAGTAGTTCTATAAGCCTAAAGTGCATCATTAAGTCTTAAAGACTAATCTTTGCAATTTGAGTTTACAATTTTTTTCAAAATTTATTTTATCTCCTTATTTTCTAGTTCAACTTGTCCACTGGTCTGAGGATAATAAGGTTTAGCAATTTTATGAGTAATACCATTTTTTTCATTAATGTTTCAAATTGTCTATTATAAAAGTGCTTATCCACATCACTTATAATGGCTCGAGGAATTTCAAATCTACTCAAGATATTTTCTTTTAAAAATTTCATGATTGTTTTATGGTCATTATTTCGATATGGAATAACCTTAATCCATTTTGAGACATAATCTACTGCGACTAAGATATACGTAAATTCAAATGATAACAGAAATGATCCCATAAAATCTATCCCCCAACAATCAAATATTTCAATAACAAGAATGGGGTTCAAAGGCATCATGTTTCGTTTTGAAATTGATCTCAACTTTTGACAATTTTTACACGTTATACAAAATGCATTTGTATCTTTAAATAAAGTGGGTCAATAAAATTCACACTGCAAAATTTTTACAGTTATTTTCTTTGATGAGAAATGTCCCCCACATACTTCAGAATGACAAAATTCAATAACTTTACTTACCTCATTGTCGGGTATGCATCTTCGAAATATTTGATCATGACAATATTTGAAGAGATAAGGATCATTCCAATAAATACAAATTACCTCAATTAAATTTTTTTTTTTTATCTTGAGCATTCCATTGAAGTGGCATTTCTCCTGTTACAAGACAATTAACAATATTAGCATACCAAGGCATTGTAATAATAGAAAATAAAAATTCATCTGAAAAAGAATTAATAATGGGTGTTATTTTTGTTGATGAATCTGGTGTAAGTCTCGATAAGTGATCTGCAATAACATTCTCAGCTCTCTTCTTATCTTTGATAGTGATATTAAATTCTTGAAGCAATAAAATCCATCGAATCGGTCTTGGTTTTGCATCCTATTTTGACAATAAATACCTTAACGAAATTTATCTAATACAAATATTATAGCAAGTAGTTCTTTTTTAGTTATTGTGTAATTCATTTGTGCACTATTTAAAGTTCTACTTGCGTAATAAATTACATAGGGTTTACCTTCCTTTCTTTGTCTTAATACAACACCAATAGCATAGTCACTGGCATCACACATGTGCTCAAAAGGCAAAGATCAGTCAGGAGACTATATGATGAGAGCAGATGTTAAAAGGTCAATTAATTTTTCAAACGAATTTTGACACTCTTGAGTCTATCAAATTATACATCTTTTGCTAAGAGGTTACAAAGAAGTCTAGATATAGCACTAAAAGTTTTTATGAACCTTCTATAAAATTTAGCATGACCTAAAAATAATCAGACTTCTCTGACTGTTTTTGGTAATGGCAAATGAGTAATGAGTTCGACTTTTACCTTATCCATTTCAATTCTATTAGAAGACACTACATGTCCCAAAATAATTTCAGAAGTAACCATGTAATGATAACTTTTCCAATTCGACACAAGACCTTTTTCTTTACATCTTTTTAAAACATTTTTTAAGTTTTCAAGACAATTATCAAAAAAAATTTCAAACACGATTAAATCATCCATAAAAACTTATAAATAATGCTCAACCATGTTACTAAAATTACTTGACATATATCTTTGAAATGTTATTGTGGCATTACAAAGTCCAAGGGTTATTCTTCTAAAAGTAAAGGTCCCAAAAGAACATGTGAAGGTAGTCTTTTCTTGATCCCCTAGTACTATACAAATTTGATAATAGTTAGAATAGCCATCTAGAAATCAATAGTAGGGATGCCATGCTACTCTTTCTAAAATTTGGTCAAGAAATGGTAAGGAAAAATAGTCTTTTCTAGTGCCAAAGTTTAACCTCCTATAATCTATATACATCTTCCAACTAGATGAGACTCGAGTTAATATTAACTCACCTTTGTCATTTTCAATGACTGTAATTTCAGATTATTTTTGGTACCACCTGAGTAAGACTTACCCACTTACTATCTGAGATAAGATAAATGATTCTTACTTCAAGTAATTTGAGAACATCAGCTCTCGCTACCTCTTTCATATGTGGATTTAATCTCCTTTGAGATTGTTGAGAAGTTTTGGCATTATCCTCTGTGTGTATTCTATGTGTGCAAATCAAAGTATTAATGTCTTTTAAAGTCCATCTAATTGTATTTTTATGCATTTTCAATACTTCAATTAACTTACCTTCTTGTTTGCTTGTGAGTGTAGAAGAGATTACCAGCGGGTAAGCTTATTTCTCTTCAAGAAATGCATATTTTAGTCCTTCAGGTAGAGGTTTCAACTCTAACTTTAGAATTTCATTCTATTTATCTTCATTTTCACCTAATTCTTCAAACTTTAGTTTCCATCCTTTATTTTCAATCACCGAGGCGCAGTTCAATAAAGAATATATGTCAAAGATTTCAGGATCTAATTGTATATTTGACTCAAATGAATTCATTAGACACATTTCTAAGAGATTGGTAGAACTTCCTTTTTGAATATGATCCATCACAATTGTTTCAATCATGTTAACTTCTTCACTTTCATCATCCTCCTCATGTGGTTGCTTACACATATTGAAAATATTGAAGTCAAGTATCATAGTTCCAAATGAAAGCTTCATTACTCTATTCCTGCAATTAATTAAAACGTTAAAAGTTGCTAAAAATAAACGACCTAAAACAACAGTTATCGGATTATATCCTTTAACAGATTCTGTATTCAATATAATAAAATTCACAGGATATATGAATTTATCAACTTAAACTAAAACATCTTCCACTATTCTCTGGACACTTTTATTGATTTATCAGCAAGTAAAAGAGTTACAGAAGTTGGTTTTAACTCACTGAAATTGAGTTATTGATAAACTGAATACGGCAGTAAATTTACAGTAGCACCAAATCAAGTAAATCTTGTTCAATTTTATGACTTCCAATAATACATAAAATTGTAGGACAACCAGGGTTTTTATATTTCAAAGCATTATTGTTCTGAAGAATGGCACTTACTGTTGAAGCTGGTGCTTACGAGTTATTCCAATATTGTATGAATATTAATTGTTAATATTTATACAATAAGTATTTCGAATAAAAATTATTAATATCATATTTATATGGTATGATGCTTGTAACATTACAGACACTGTATGATATGAAAAAGTTCAGATCTGGTCTAAAAGAGTTTATACCAGAACTAATAGTTAGCAAAGCTGAGAGTTATAAATGCTAAGAGTTAGCAGTTTATAAGAGTCAGAGAGGTCTAAAAAGTTAGAACCTTGTATATAATGGGACAAAGACCTGAGAGTATATTTGTAATGACATAGTTACAAAGCGTAGCAACAGAATGCTAAGAAATGTCATTATGTAAGTATGTCTCATACATAATGTTCTTGATTTATGATCACCAATACGAGTCTATCGGTGAATTCACATTATATAGATTAGTGTATGTCTGTATCTAACTGGTTCAGATAGTTGTTCTTAGTTGACCATGATCTTAAAGCCTGTATAGGCATACAGGTATTCAGTCAGAATTGGATACTGAATAGACTAATGAGGACCCCAATAGATATCATATGAAACTGTCAAAGGAATGTCTTTTCGAGTTTAGTAGTATTTGTGGTCCTTTGACCTGAGCGTCACAGTGGTCTTGTGAGTAATCTACCATGTTTTGGTTCCATATATGTCAGAGACGTTTTATGATCTGACCGCTATATGTCGCTAGGTATGATTTGATGCTCATAGAGTCTGATATGCATAGATTCAAGATCCGTCAGCTTACGTAGGTAAGTTGTATATCCGATACTCCAATATTGTATTTCATGAAGTCTTGTGGCAATAAGCATAAACCCGAAAAAAGAGTTTTTCACAGGGTTAAACAATATAGCAAAAGTGTTTGCATATATTGTTTATTGAGATATGAATCTAGAGATAAGTTTAAGGATGTGCTAATGGGGATTTGATGGTGCTGATCTATATCCCCGTACATCCAAGGTATAAATGATGGAAGGATTATATGTATACGTTATGACCTCAACTTGTATGGTCTAATATGCTGATTTGTAATATTCGTAACATGTGCGTGAGGCATCAATTACGGATTCATGGAATAGTTTCATTTGACAAATCGAATGTAGACCTAGAGAGTTCCAATATGAAATGTACTCTTTGAGCATTTGGGCTGTTTACTGTATTAAATAGTTCAATATAGTATAATTCAGCAACTTACTAAGGTTAAGTTAACTAAAGTATATGGTTAAATGGTGGGACACACTTTAGGTTAACTTAGTAATCTACTAAAGATATAAAAGTAATTTTACTTTATGATTATTTAATTGTTAAATAATTAAAATAAATATTTATTTATTTAATTATTATATAAATGATCTAACTTAACTATGATTAAAGGTTAATCATATGGTTAAGTTAAGTTAACCTTACTTAATGGTTAAGTAAAGGTTAACCTAACTATAGTTAAGTTAGTTAACTATGGTTAGAGTATTTAAATATTTATTAACTTAAGGGTTAAGTTAAACTAACCTAACTAATGTTAAATGTTAACTATGATTAGGTTAAGTTAAATTAAAATGCAAATAAAATTCAAATTAGTTTGAAATTAATGCATTAGTATATAAAGGGAAATGAAATTCAAAATCAAAAGTTTTAGGTTTTTAGATTTTGCATTTTTGGGAGCCATTTCGATTTGAGAAATTGGAATTTTTTATTTTGTATTTTAAGTGTTAAAACAACAAAATAAATAAATAAATGGTTACTAAATGTAATAAATAAAATAAATTTATTTTTATTCAAGAGTTGAATAAAAGGAAAAACAAATTTAACTAAGTTAAAGAGTTTAACTTTGAATCAAGTTTAAGAGTTAAACAAAATGCTGGATTAACATATTATCATTCTAGACAATCAAACCCACAATTGTTGATTGCTAGGATTGATCTAAGTTTCATTGCATGGTGGACTTCAAGCAAATTAATCCAAAGGTTTCATGGGTTATATTTCTCAATCTCATTTTTTATTTAATAAATATGTATTACATGTGTTCATTGTATTATATTAATCTTTTGCTATGCACATATATGTATGAGATATGTATATTTTTGTATGATGAACACATCCCACATGCAAGCACCCTAGAATAATCAACACCCAACACTTTCTTGTTCCGCTAAAAATACTTTCTTTTTCACATTCAGTTTTCTTTTTACTATGCATAAATTCTTCAAAAATTTTGCATAAAAGGGAACCTATTTAATAGCATCAAATAAAAGAATATTAACTTTAACCTGTATAAAGATTTTAAAATTTTCAGGATTGTGATTCATCTTTTAGCATTACGTAATGCATGAGGGAATGAGAGTGGAGGTGAAGGTTTAGTGTTTTCTTTACTAAGTGTAAATTCTATTAGAGTTAGTGCTTACATGTCATTCTAATATTGTATGAATATTAATTGTTAATATTTATACAATAAACATTTCGAATAAAAATTGTTAATATCATATTTATATGGTATAATGCTTGTAATATTATAGACATTATTTGATCTGAAAGAGTTCAAATCTGGTCTAAAAGAGTTTAGACCAGAACTAATAGTTAGCAAAGCTGAGAGTTATAAATGCTAAGAGTTAGCACTGTTAAGAGATATCAGTTTATAAGAGTCAGCAATGTTTAAAGAGTTAAACTTTGTCTATAATGGGACAAAGACCTGATAGTATACTTGTAATGATATAGTTGCAAAAAGTTGCAATAGGTGCTAAGAAATATCATTATGTAAGTATGTCTCAAACATAATATTTCTGATCTATATTCACCAATGTGGGTCTATCAGTGAATTCACTTTATATAGATTAGTGTCTATATCTAACTGGTTTATATGGTTGTTCTTAGCTGACCATGAGCTTAGAGCTTGTATAGGCATGCGGGTATCCAATTAGGACTAGATTCTGAACAGACTCACGAGGACCCCAATAGATATCCTATGAAGTCGTCAAAGGAAGGTCCTCTCGAGTTGAGTAGTATTCGTGGTCCTTTGACCTGAGCGCCACGGTGGTCTTGTGAGTGATCCTTCATGCTTTGATTCCACATATATCAGAGGCCGCTATGTGTCACTGGGTATGGTCCGGCCGCTATGTGTTGCTGGGTATAGTCCGATGCTCATGGAGTCCGGTGTGCGTAGATACGGGATCCGTCAGCTTACGTAGGTAAATTGTATATCCAATGCTCTAAGATTGTATTTTATAAAGTCTTGTGGCCACAAGCATAAACCCGAAAAAAAAAGCTTTCCACAGGATTAAACAATATAGCAAAAGTGTTTGCATATATTGTTTATCGAGATACGGATCTAGAGATAAGTTTATGAATGAGCAAATGGGGATTTGACGGTACTGATCTATATCCCCGCACATCCAGGGTATAATTGATAGAAGGATTATACGTATACGTTATGACCTCAACTTGTATGGTCTAACATGCTGATTTGTAATATTCGTAACGTGTGTGTGAGACATCAATTACGGATTAGTTCTATTTGACAAATCGGATGTAGACGTAGAGAGTCCCAATATGAAATGTACTCTTTAAGCACTTGGGCAGTTTACCGTATTGAATGGTTCAATTCAGTATAATTCAGCAATTTACTAAGGTTAAGTTAACTAAAGTATACGATTAAATGGTGAGACCCACTTTAGGATAACTTGGTAACCTAGTAAAGATATAAAAGTAATTTCACTTTATGATTATTTGACTGTTAAATAATTAAAATAAATATTTATTTATTTAATTGTTAAATAAATTATTTAACTTAACTATGGTTAAAAGTTAACCATATAGTTAAGTTAAGTTAACATTACTTAATAGTTAAGTAGCTTAACCTAACCATGGTTAAATTAGTTAACTATAGTTAGAATATTTAAATATTTATTAACTTAAGGGATAAGTTAAACTAACCTAACTAAAGTTAAATGTTAACTAAGGTTAAGCTAAATGAAATGCAAATAAAATTCAAGTTAGTTTGAAATTTATGCATTAGTATATAATGGGAAATGAAATTCAAAATTAAGAAGTTTTAAGGTTTTTAGATTTTACAATTTTGGTAGTCATTTCAATTTGAGAAATTAGAATTCTTTGTTTTGTGTTTTAAGTATTAGAACAACAAAATAAATATATAATTGGTTACTAAATGTAATAACTAAAAGAGATTTGTTTTAATTGTTCAAGAGTTGAACAAAAGATAAAATAAATTAATTTAATTTGATTAAAACAAATGTTAATTATTTTTTGTTGGCTAGAAAATTAAGAGAGAAATGAAGAATGAAAATTGAAGTGTTTCAAGAGTTGAAAATATTTTCTATTCATCATCTTCTCCAATTAATTTAGCCATTAAAACATGAATTAAATTTGTTTTTATTCAAGAGTTGAATAAAAAGAAAAATAAATTTAACTAAGTTAAAGAGTTTAACTTTGAATCAAGTTTAAAAGTTAAATTAAATGCTGAATTAACATACTGCTATTTTAGACAATCAAACTCACCCTTGTTGATTGCTAGGATTGATCAAAATTTTATTTCATGGTAGACTTCAAGCAAATTAATCCAAAGGCTTCATGGGTTATATTTTTCAATCTCGTTTTTCATTTGATAAATATGTATTATATGTATTCATCGTATTAATTTTAATCTTCCACTGTCCACATATATATATGAGATATGTATATTTTTATATGATGAACACATATCACATGCAAGTACTCTAGAATAATCAACACCCAACAGGTTCAACGCTTTCCTTACCCTTAAAGATTGATTCATCGTTCTCATGAGTTCCAGGAATATTTTTTTCTATAATCTTACCATTCTGAAGAGTGATAACTAATAGGGGCGTAAAAGTACTATTATTATTTGTACTCAACTTTCATATTTTACTTCAAATCATAACTATTTGGCTATTTAATTGTAATTTTTGATCATAAATAGATGCACGATGCAAAATGTGATGCATAAGAACAAATGAGAGGCGAATCGGACGTCAAACGAGAAAGTTACGCTCAAAATACGAAAGAGGCACTAGGCGAGCGACTGAGAGCCGTGGCGCTCGAGGCAGGGAACAGTGTTGGGAAACAGTATTTTGCTACCGTAATCCGTGTATAGTATTTTTGCTACAGTGAATTATGAACAGTGTTTTAAAGACAAAAACTTATAAATAGAAGGCCAAAAACCCTAAGAGAGAGAGAGGAGAGAAAAAGGAAGAAAAGAGAGGCAAAAACTTAGAGAGAGAATTCACAACACAAAATCAAAGATCAAAACCAAAAATTGAAGAACCAAGATCAAGATTCAAGCTTCAAGTCAAGATTGAGGGAAAAGCACATCAAGGAGTCGCTTTGATTAGTTTTTCTCCTCTTTCTTTATCATTATGTTCTTTTTCTTGTTGATCTTTATAAAGTGATTTGATACTTTTGATTTTGTGATGGGTTAATTTGTTCATCTAGGGTTAGACTATGTGAACCTAGTATGAATTTGGATTGTGTTAATTTTTAGAGCATAATCATAGGGTAACAACTATGAGTTTCATCTAGGATAAACATATACCTAGATGATATGTATTAATAATTTAGACTTGATCTTATGAATTACATTCTGATTTGATTACCATAGACATATAGGTGATTGTTAGAATGTGTAATATAGCCACTTAACCATCGACAGAGGCTTGTGATGAGATTAGTGTCTAAGCCAATCAATTGGTATTAAGGGATTAACTAAGTGGTTAATAAATCCAATGAAATACTAAGGGACGAGTCAAAACCCTAGATTATTTTTATTTGTGAATTCTACTCTTTGTTTTTTGTCTAGTTAATTGATAGAATTAGATTAGTTAAATAAATTTCAGATTGTGATTTTCTGAATAAAAGTTAAGTAAGTATAATTTTAGAATTAGATTGCATCGTCCCTGTGGGGTCGATATCTGGACTTAAAATCTTATATTACTTGATTCGATAACGTGCACTTGCGCTTAACTACTATAGCATCACAATAAATAACGACTTTAACTTGATCTATGTGTTGGCTTCTTGAACTACATGCATTTGAGTTATGTTGTTCTTGTCAGACTGTGTGGGGGCCCACCATCCATCAAACTTTAAAGGCCTATAAGGGATGAGATCCCAGGTTCGACATTGGTTGAGGGTGCAGGTAACCTGAACTGGTTGTGTAGGTGCGCCGGTGGCTCTGAGGTGTCATCTAGTCGGTGGACAAAAGAGTTGGTGAGCCCCACATAGTCTGACAAAAAGGCCAGCCTGATGGGTACCAACCTCGAACTCGTAAGGCATATATGGATAAGATCTCGGGTTCGAGCACTAGAGAGGTCGTACATGAGATGCGGGTTATGTTGGAGCGTTAGCGCCTTGGCATACCCTGGTGAACCCCAGGTGACGGCTGAGGTATGCCCCACACACTCTATCAGTTCTTTGGAGTTTGGTTGTGGTTAAGAAGAAAATTTTTCTTTCTCATAAATATTTAGTGCGGATGCAAATTTAGCAAGAGAATCTTACAAATCAGTAAATGTTTGAGCATTTCGAGAATTAATAGACTCTTGCTTTTTAATAAATATATGCAAAGTTTCTTAAAGATTTTTCTTAGGATGTGGGATATATGGTACATAACCTTGATGGTTTTGAAAATTTTGGTGTGGTTAGAGAGGTGGTTTTAAAGCCTGTGCTTGAGTGTCATTCATCTAACTAAAATTTGAGTGATTTCTCCAACCAGGATTGTAGTTTTGTGAATATGGGTTATTGTTTGACCGCTTGAACGTGTTTAGAACATTGGCTTGTTCATGGAAACATTCCCTAAATGTAGGAAAAGTTGGGCAATCATTGGTAGAGTGATCATAGGTTTCACATATCTGACACACAATTTATTGAACATAATTTAATTGACCACTCTTTTTCATTTTTAAGGTTTCGACTTTTCTAGTTAAGGATGCTAATTTGACTTGAAGGTTATAGTCTTTCCTAAGAGAATAAATACCCCCACTAGATATAGTGATTTGAGTTTTCTAGGTGCCTCACAAGTACCAGCAGGGTCCTAATTTTGAGCATTTTCTGCTAGTAAGTCTAGATAGTTCATTGTCTCTTCTAGGTCTTTATCCTCAAATGTTCCATTATACCTCATTTTTACCATTTGCCTAACTTGAGGTGTTAAGCCCTCGTAGAAAATTTGAAACTAATCTCTAAGTTTCAAAGCCATAATATGGACAAGTATTAATTAATTCTTTATACATTTTCCAACATTGGTAAAGGATCTCTCTTGATTTTTAGACAAAAGTAGTAATTTGTCTTTTAAAAATAATTTGTTCTATGGGGAAGAAAAAAAATTTTAGGAATTGTTGTTGCATCTCATCCCATAAAGAAATGGATCCTGATCTAAGGTTTTATAACCATGTTTTGGCTTTATCTTTTAAATTAAAAAAAAAGCTTAAGTCGAATTGTGTTCATACTACGATTTTGGTCATTATACATGTTACACACTTTTTTAAATTCTCTTAAATGTAGGTAAGGGTTCTCTGCATTTAAGTAATAAAAAGTGGATAAATTTTGGATAATGCCCAGCTTAAAATTAAAGTGTGTTGTATCTGGAGAAAAAACTATGCAAGATGGTGCACCAATTCGTGTAAGGTTCATGTAGTCTTTAAGTGTCTTAGGCCAGTAATGGTCATTATGTTGGGACTGATTGTCCCCTAGGTCTATGAGTCCCTCAATTTGATTATCGGTCATAATGTTAATTGGTGAAGAATGAGAAGATGAAGAAAAATTGAACAAATTATCAAAAAAAGTTTCGAAACTACCTTTCACCAAACGATGAGAATTAGAATCTCGAGACTAACCACTCATATAAAAAAAATACAATAACAATAAATAATACAAATAAAAGGAAAAAAAGAAATAAAATATTAAATAAAGACAAATAAAATAGACAAAACTAACTATAAACTAAAAGTTAAATAAATAGTTAGAAATTAGATTAGTTAATGTTAGATTAGGATAATAAATAGTTAGTAAATAAAGAATATGAGGCTTAGCCTTCCATGAAAATAAAACAAACAAACAAAAAAAGTTAAATTTACTTCCTAACAATGGCGTCAAAAATTTGACACATCCAAAATATAGGAGTTTATTCTTAAGTGAAAGATTGTCAAAGTAATAAATAACCTGGTGAGAACAGGGTCGATCCACATAGAAGTGAAATTAAAATTACAAACTATAAGTATTTTAAAGACAATTAAAAATATATAAGATGTTCATAAATAACAATTCAATTAACCAATTAAAATAAAGCTAAGGTTAGGGGGATCTATTCTTGGCATATTAAATGAGAATATATTCAAATCTTTTTATAACTCAATTCTAATTTTTTTATAACTCAATTGGAATTCTCACATAAAAGAGATTCCAATCGGAAGATATAACAATTAAAATTTATCATCATTTATATATTAACTTGTATTTATTTTTTTTAATTATTATACACCAAATCTTATAAATGGTTTCAAGTATTTATTATATTAATCTTTATATTTGTCTACAATAAATCAATACTCTCACTTTACAATAAAGGGTATCTAGCCAAATCTTATAAATGGTTTCAAAAATTTATTGTGCCAACTATAAAAATTATCTATAATAAATTAAGATACACCACTTTACAAAAAAGTGCATTAATATTGTAAATAAAATAAATACATCATATATAAATTTGCATAACTTAATAATGAAACATTAAATTCATGAATAAGAGTTAAGTATATCTTATTACCTTGCTAAAAATTTCATCCTTTCACCTTAGCAAAAAGAAAATTACTTAGACATAATAAAACTAAAGAAGAAAAAAAATATGGAAGAAAGAATAACATGACTTTATAATAGTAAACAAGAAAAATAATACTACAAAGAGATAATACAAAAGATAAGTGTTTTAAACTAAAATCTAGTTCTCTAATTATATACTTTGGGCATAAACAGACCACCTATTTATAAAAAATGTGGATAAATCAAGATAAATAAAGAGAGAACCACTTGGATAATAAAAGTCATGAAGGGTGGTAATTAATTTGCATTGATTATCATTAATGCACCCACTTGATTGTCCAATTTAGAATTGATGTGGTCCGAATTACTTTTACTCAAAAGATCAAATTTGTATATAAGTCTCTTATCTTTTCAAATTGAGTTGTCTCATACATATTAAATACGTATTTCTATAGTTATGGGCCAAATACCGATGACTATTCTGACTGAGCATGTACTATAGATCAATTTTGTTCTATGTTATTTTCACCCTCTAAACGTTTGAATTCAAATGCCTTGTAAAATATAATATATTAGCCCATTGATTCAACTCTTCACAGGATCAAGAATTACTCTAATTAGATTCCTAGGTAGAAAGTTATGCCCATTTTACCGAACCTACCACAAAATAGTTAAAAACTAAGTAGGTACAATATTGTGAACATGCTTAAGTTAGGTAGGTTAAAGACACTAGTATTATAAAATAATTATGTAAAACCCTTATTAAATATGTAATTTCAAGTGTTCATCAGTCACCACAGAAGAGCAACTAATCTCTCTTCAATTCCTATAAGATCTAATCCCTTAATTGATTAAACAAGGCTATACACATCTGTATTTTAGAGCAGTAAAATTTGCTCTTACTTTTCATGGTCGAAAAGGCCTTGAAACAGTAACCAGAATAACCCTTCTGGACACTAGATTTTCTACTTATAAAAATGTCTATATTAGCACAGTTCAAACTACCTTTAATGATGGAATAGTGTAACATTGTATCCAAACTTTTGCATGCCAATCATAGATCCATTTCTCACCCCAAGCCTTAAAAGCCTTCAAATAACAGGTGCAGTTCTAAAAGCAGAAACTTATGCTGCCATTTTGTACTGTCAAATGGTCTACAGAATCCAAGATCATGCTCTTAACTTTGGTATTCCCCACCAAAATCAAGCGTCATTTTACTCTCTGTTATGTCAAACAAGGTACCATCATGTACTTATATCCTAAGGAAACTTTTAAATGATTAGCTAATTAAACTTCTTCCTGATACATGGATTACAAAGTATAAACAAAAGCAAAGAGGCATAACCTCCAAAAGCTATACAATCCACGAAGCACAGTTTCTTTCAACAGCAAGATAGTCAAACAGTTATTTGTTTTTAGAACCAAGATTGTTGGTGCCTCCATCTCTATTCTCTACTCAATTCATGATAAGGCCATACCAGTCAACAATCAAAGAAGACTTCTCTACCATATCATTTAACAAAAATGACAAGCCAATATACTTATTTCAGAGTCTTACAAGACACTGTTATTGGGATATAGACTATCAATGTTCATAATATCTTACAGACCCTCACTAAAATCAAATGATGAATATTATATGACCAAATAAATTCAGCATAAAAAGAAGAAATAGAAAAGCTCACAACAACTTTTAAAGAACGATGTGATAATAGAGATCCAGACGTTGATCTTTTGGCATATCTCTTAGGAAAGTTTAATTTTTATGTCACCTATTCTCCTCCAAAACCCAAACCATTACCTTGATTCCCACAACCATGTCATACCATCAAACCACCAACACAACAACCTCCAAAACAACAACCAATACCTGTTATATGCATGTTCACACCAGATGATTTCCCTCATTTACACCAATATCATAACCCTGAAGAATAAACCACCTAACATTGAAAATCAAAACTCAAACACCTACAAATCAGATAGTTCTCATGAACAGATAAGTCCAGCAGAAGCAGTTCTCAACTGGCAATCACAAAATATTGTAGCCCAAAACAAAATCCTTAAAAAAAAAATTAAACAATCCCAACAAAGGCTAGAGTAGAAAGTTGATACTAACTTTACAACACATCAAGTTTTAATTGAAAAGCTTAGGCTTTAAATTAAAACTCTTCATGAACAATTTTATCTTTAGTGTAGAATAATCTTCCTTTCTATGAACAAAAAAATAAGATTCAACATCTCAAAGCCTAGCTGGCCAGTTTAGAAAATGAATTCACCAAGTCATGGAAACCAAAAAAAACTTTGCCAAAAACATTCCAACCATTTTCTATTACCTTAAATCCAATTCTTAATTTTAGTCTAAACTTCATACCCACAAAAAAAAAAAAGTCAAGAAAAAAGAAAAAGAACCAGAACTCTCATCAAAAGAACCTATTATTCCAACCACACCTTCCAATACCACATCATCATCTACTATTCCAACAGTCCCAGATATCTTTCCTCTTACATCTAAATTCCAATTCATTAATCTCAGCAAAAATTCACCAGCTCTCTCTATCACATCATCTGTATCTGATACCTTTTCCAACCAAACAAACTCTGACAATAAGGCCTCTTCAGACTCTTTAATTCTTCCAGTGTCCTCATGATCTAGCCTCATAGAAAGTCTTTGATGAAGACTTCCAGCAAAGAGCTAATGTTATGAATAGTAGTTACAAACACAAGAGACTAAAAAACCAGCCAAGACATTAACGTGAAACCACATATAGCGACTATCATCACTCTTTACTAACTGAATTCCTTTTTCAACCAGCATATGTCCCTCCAATGCACACTTTCCCACAGTCAACTATACCAACTACCAGTTTTAGTCAAGGCATCACATCACATAACAAGTCTCACATGAGATCCAACTCACCCAGCCTTGCATTAACACTATACCAAGATAGCCAACCACTTCCGCAATTTAATAAAATAATTACAAAAGTGAACCGCCTAATTCTAAAGTTGAAACAAAGACAAGTCCATCAAACATAAGAAGAACAAAATCAAAAAAATGACAGCCTCAATGACACATCTTTTTAAGTTTACTATTAGCTACAATAAGGATGAAATTGAGTGCATCACGAGGTCCCGCGCATGTATATCTTTTGCTTTTATATTATGTTTTACTTTTGAAAAAGCATAATAATTATGTCAATCAAAGTGTGTCGTTTGCTTTATTAAAAGCATAATAAATGTCTATAAAATAATTGTATTAAGTCCAGCTGTCATCAAGTTTACAATGTTTATTTTATTTTTTTATTTTTTCTTTTAAGAGTTAAATATTTTGGATTTTTAAAAGAGTTGTTTGTCTATAAAATAAGATTATTTAGATATAGAGATTATAGTGTTTGAATATAAAAATAAGAGTGTTTAAATATAGGATATTTAAATAAATTAATATTAAAATAATAATATTATCTTTTTCAATTGATTCTAATAAAAAAATTTCTACCAATTGATCATTTATATTTTTTTTTAAATTAAAGATATTGTTAAAATTAAGTAAAAACTTGAGCATATCTATGATAATATCCTTAAAAAAAAAAAAAAATTGAAGCATCTTGTAGTTCTAGACTGCGTACGTTCACTAATAAATTATTGCAAATTAAATTCGTAAGTACTTGACAGAAGCATTCATGTATGGGTTATGATTCACTAAATATTCCCTGGAAAATCCCATTACAACTTTGACTGCTTTCATTACTAGATTTTGTTTACTTTTCATCTTAATTAAAATTTAAAATTTTGAAGAGTCGTCAATTACAGTGACAGTCCTATCAAAATGGGGAGCGCATGCTTCAAAGTTCAAACCATTTTCTGTGAAAATTACACCCGTGACCCGCACGTACCAAAAAAAAAAAGAAATTTGATAGCAATATAATTCAATTGGTTTACAAAAATTTGGTTCAAGAATTCAATTCCATATTTTAATTAACATGATCGGCTTTATGTTTTTTCAAACTTTATCTTATGTCGTCGCGGATTTTTACTTAGCGTGATAAGTTGTTATGTTTTTTTTTTTTAAACATAAGGTCTATGTGATCGAATAATAAAATATATTTTTCTCGCGCTTAATTGATGAAGATTCGAATTTTTATTATTAAATATAAAAGTAAATTTCTCTCTTTTGCACGAGTTATTCTATTTCTATGATTAAGAGTAAATATTTGTTTTTGTTTTTGTTTTTGTTTTCTAGTGTAGGAAGAAGGATTCCTACTTCAAACCTCAACTTTAGTCCACACAAAACAATGTGGTTACCATTACCTATGCTTATGAGTTATGACCACAACACGGCAAAGCTTTTTTTAAAGATTAAATTTTAGTTAATATATAACAATGGAGTAAGAATATTTTTGTTTCATAAATTTAATTTAATTTTTAATTTTATTTTACGAGTTTTAAAAATGAATAAAGATAATTTTACTTTAATATTTTAGGCTAAATAATAACTTTGTCCTCGTTAGATATAAAATACCCAATTATTTCTTAATTCGTTAATTTTTATCGTCAATTTGAATAAAAAATTTACATTTAATATACTTTTACTACTTTACCCTCAATATATAAATAGACATGTGTTATTGTATAATTTGTTATAAATGACACATGTTATCTTATAATTGGTTATATTATTAATAAAATAAATTAAAAATAAAAATTGACACTGTCGCCAGAAACGACAGCCGGTCGGCTGTCATTTTCAGCGACAGTGCCAGTTTTTATTTTTAATTTTTTAATTTATTTACAAATTATTTTTAAAAAAAATCAATTACATAATAACACGTATCGAAAAATAGGAATCATGTTTTAACACGTGTTATATTATTAAAATTCATTTTTAAAATTATATTAAATTAACTTAATGGATGAGATTGTGTCATTCGAAAAGACAATGAATTGGTAAGATTGTACCACGTGTTCAATGAGTAATTTATTTATATAGCTAGATTACATTTTTACCTTTTCACCATTAAAACTAACGGTAAAAATTAACGAATTATAGCAAAATTGGATATTTTATATCTAACGGGGGTAAATTTGTTAATTAGCCTAAAATATTATGGTAAAATTGTCTTTATCCCTTTTAAAAAATTTAATTTTGTCCCAATCTGTTAGTAAGATTCTGTTCGACGCGCGATCGGTGGCCTGTGGTGGTTGTCGGCGGCCACTTGCACCACCACCATCGTTGAACAGATCGATCGTGAATCTATCCAATGGTAGGGGCAGTGCACACCACCGTCCTACTGTTCGACGGCGAATAGCGGTGGCTGTCGCCTTTCACAGTGTTTTGTTTCCACTTCTAGCACTCTACGGTACTCTGTTGACTAAAAAAAATCTTACCATTGCGTAGATCACAAAATTTTGAGTCCAATAATGTCAATTTTGAATCGAATCGCAATTGGTCACCGACGGCCAATCGGCTACTAACGACGACGGCAGCAACTGCTCTCTTTTTATTTATTTATTTTATTATTTAAGTGATAAATCAGGGATTGACATATTGATATTTTGTGTCAGACTATGTTACTATTAACAAGTCAGTAACGTTTTGCCCTTTCAATGAAAAAATTAACAAAATCTTATTTACGGATTAAGATAAAATTAAATTTATAGAATAAATTTGAGAATTAAGTCAAATTCGTGAAATAAAAATATCTTTATTCCTATAACAATTCAAAAATATATGTTGGAGTGACAAATGAATTGTTATGCTACATTTTTTTTGCACATGGTATATTTAATGCAAATATTTGCCAAATGGCGAGCCACATCTAAATGTGTCCCATCTCTCTGCAATATTATTATCACTTTTTTTCTTAACATTTCAAAAATATTCCGATATTTACTATCGGTTTAAACACAAATACTATGAAAAAAATTGTTTTAGAGCGAATTAGTTATTGATAAGTAGGGATAACAAAAAAAATTACAAACACGTTAAATTTTGTCCACATTAGGAAGGATTTGATAAGATTTGAAGCAAATTTAGTATACAAAATTAAAATTTATAACGAATTTGGTAAGAGAATGATTTTGATGAAAAATTCGCGAATACCCACAATGGGTATCCGCACATACTACATTTAAAAAAAAATAAAGAAAAATTAAAAATATGAGTTGATTGTTTTTGCATTTATTTTTATCTCATATCAAAAAGTCTATATTTGATTTGACATTACTTATACCATTCAATAAAAATAAATAAAATTAGTTCAAAGGGATTAATGATTGTAATTGAAATTAAAAATAAAATTATAACATTTAACATAATTGAAATTGGAATTAAAATATTTAATATTTAACGCAATTAGAATTAGATTTGAAATTATAACATTTAACATAATTAAAATTGAAATAATAATTAGAATTAAACATTTAACGCAATTAAAATTAGAAATGAAATTGAATTTAGAATGATAACATTTAATATAATTGAAATTGAAATTGAAATTATAACATTTACACAAGAATTATAATATTTAATGTAAATAAAATTAGAATTAAAATTAAAATTAAAACATTTAATGTAATTGAATTTGAATTTGAAATTATAACATTTAACTATCGATATTAGAATTATAATTATAACAATTTAATGTAATTAAAATCAAATTTTGATTTAGAGTTATAACATTTAACGTAATTGAAATCAAAATTTGTTTTAAAATTATAACATTTAACGTAATTGAAATAGAAATTAGAATTAAAATTACAACATTTAACGTAATTGACATTGAAATTGGAAATGAAAATGAACATATAGTTATTAATGTAATTAAAATAAAAATTAGATTTAAAATTATAATATTTAATGTAATTGAAATCAAAATTGAATTTGAAATTATAACATTTAACATAATTGAATTCAATATTAGAATCAATATTATAATATTTAACGTAATTGAAATCGAAATTGAAATTCGAATTATAACAATTAACGTAATTAATCAAAATTAAATTATAATATTTAACGTATTAAAATTAAAAATTATAATTATAATTATAAAATTTAATATAATTGAAATTGAAATTCGGTTTAGAATTATAACATACGTGAAATTGAAATTATAATATTTTAACGTAATTAAAATTAAAATTGGAATAAGAATTATAATATTTAACATAATTGATATTGAAATTGAAATTATAATTATAATTATAACATTAACCTAATTAAAATCGAAATTGAATTTAGAGTTATAATATTTAACGTAATTAAAATTAAAATTGGATTTGAAATTATAATATTTAACCTAATTAAAATTAAAATTAAAATATTTAACGTAATTAAAATTATAATATTTATCGTAATTAAAATCGAGATTAGATTTGAAATTATAATATTTAATGTAATTAAAATTATAATCATAATTAAAATTATAACATTTAATGTAAATAAAATTAAAAGTATAATTGATATTATTTTAATTGCTATAATTTAAAAATTTTAATTAAATTAATATTATAATTTATTTTTTATTATATTAATTCTAAACCCGCTGAAAATCCGCGAATAATTCGTTGTGGATTTGATAATAAGTACAAACCCGTAAGTGTGTGTTTAGTAACGGTACTCCAAACCTGCAACGGGTTTGAAAAAGATATGATATTTTATTTTTAAGTGAATATGAATATAGTTTTAAAGGAATTCGTTCCAAACTCGCCTGCAATCATCCCTACTGATAAGAGAGGATATGAGATATTTTAAAAATAATTAAAAATAATAATAATAATAACGTTAAACTTTAAGGGAGTAAATGATAATTTTCTTAATAGTTATCCTTCCCCCGTAGACATAGTTATGAAAGAGACGCTTGTAAAATTTCCACCTATAAACTATAATTATCATTCCACACTTGTAAATGACACATGGTTACCGTTCCACACATTTATATTTTATAACACAGGAATAGTAACTTCACAAAGAGGATAATGAGATAATGCCCCTTTCTCCAAAGAACTTAGAAACCGAAATGAAATTGAAAAACGAAATTCTTATTATGGAGCAGCTCTGATAAAATAACTCCAAAATTGACAGATAAAGTTCAGATTGAACCATTTTTCCAAAAAGAAACGTACTGATATAACAAACAAAACCTTTCGAAAAGAACAAGTCAGTGATCCATTTATTCAACAAAGGTAATAAAACAAATGTGTTTTATTTTCGTCTTATGCTTGAAAGAAATTGATCATTTATTTCCATCTCTCAACCTCCTCTTCGGTTTCTTGAAATTCATAATAATAATAGCAAACAATATCCACAAATAAAATTCAAGAATATAACTATCTGCATGAATGACATGGGTTGCCATATTTCTCAATTTCAGAATGTCATGAATTTTTTAAATGTAAAGAGTTCCTCACGGCACCTATCTTAAGAACAACTGCAACAGTCAGCTTTAAATCTATCTTCAAGACCCTCAAGTTTACAGAGGCTTCACATTGAACAACAAACAAAATCATCCAATAGATGAAACCAAGAGCAAAAAAGAAAGCGGAGGGTAACAAGCTTATTCCAGTTTGAGCTAAAATAATATATTTCATTATCAGAAATTGCTTACAACAAATCATAAATTTACTTTCACTATAAACTACTTACTATTTTGGTATCTACTCTTTCTATTAACATATTAAAACAGCACTTCTATTTGGCTATCTAAATATATGTGATTAAGAATGATTACATAGTCAATAAAAGCAAACAAAAAATTCAGACTAATAAGCATAGACTGTCTCCTAAATACATCTCGTGATTGTTATACACAGAAAACTGCTGATAAATATCGATTCATCAACTTACCAGCCATAAATAGGATTTTCCACTTGTGGCGGCAAGAGATGAAGGTCTTTACAGTGCTGCTTGTCCCAGTCCCGTGTACCAGGTATTGCCCCAGTACACAGTCGAAGGAACTCATTCCCTGTGAGACAGTAGTGAGCAAAAGCCAACCCTCCATCAACCACCTCGGACAGGCTAGGCACTGAAACTGACTTTTTGATGATTCTTCCATTAGTTCTCGAAGTTGCATAGTCTTTGTCATTATTCAAGAATCTGTCAAGCTCAGAGTGCTCGATAAATCTCTGGGTGGCAGCTTCCCACGACAGTTTATACCTTTGCTCAGGAGTAAGAGGCTGAGGTTCATTTGCCAATGCTTCTTTCACTTTGGCAACAAAATCTTCAGATGTTTTGTAAGTCAAACAGTTGGGAAATGACCTAAAAAACTCATTCGATGGATGATCTGCACAGACTACAAATTTTCCCATGGCAAGTGCTTCTGCTGTAGCTGTGCAGAGTACATCACTAACACTAGGATTTATGAAGACTTTGTACCTACAAGCAAAGAAAAAAAAAAAGGTTGTTTAAAAGGTGATACGTACATACATACATACATACATATATATATATATATATGACAAGTTCAGTTTCATTGATGAAGTGTTCATTTCTACAAAACAATTCATCTTCCTAGAGAATCTCATCTTGTCAAGATTTTAAACTTGAGCAGGTTCTTTTTGGATGTATTTTATAATTATTCAACGGATTTTTAAGTCTCTAATAAAATCCTCCTTGCAGTAAATTCTATGAACAGAAACAAAGGTTCTCATAGTATCCTTACCCATGAAGAGAATCATCTGCATGATCTCTTCCTTTCTGAAAGTTGAGATTCAAATCCAACCTTTTAGTGGCACTTTGAACTTCATTTGCATCCTCTCCGTTACCAAAAACATCCAACTTAAAACCATCAAGATCTCTTTTGTGCTTTGATAGCAAATCTATCAACTCCCTGTACCCCTTTGCCCAGACCATTTTGCCTAAAAAGTAGGCTCCTTGTGAGAAAGCTTGATGTCCTTGTTCCCTTTCTGCAGCAACCCTTTCACCAATTTTCAAAAACTTGGGATTAACACCATGCACATTGCAAATCACAGATTTCGGTAAGTCCTGAGTGGCAGCTGAAAGGCGAAGAACCTGAATAGAGAACACACAACAATAAGAAACAGAACTTTAAACTCCCACAAATTGTATTAAAGAGAAAGGGGTTCAGCCCAAAACGTGACAGAACCACCTTCTAA
The DNA here is from genome assembly GCA_946807835.1 of Ailanthus altissimus. Taxonomy (NCBI): domain Eukaryota; kingdom Viridiplantae; phylum Streptophyta; class Magnoliopsida; order Sapindales; family Simaroubaceae; genus Ailanthus; species Ailanthus altissimus. The sequence goes on from OX327709.1 coordinate 4,209,291, forward strand.
GGACCAATAAGTTAGACACAAGCCAACATCAAACATCCAGCAAATGTGACATACCTTGTGACAGTATGCTCTTGCAACCCAGTTGTTTATGTGTTTCACAAGGAAAGCTTGCAGAGCCCCGTTCTTCTCTCTCTTGATATATTCCAAGTAATTTGTGTGGACAATGCCAACAACATGATTGAATTTATCAGTCCAGCGCTTACCATGATGATACCAATTCAGGTGCTCCGGTTCTTCTAGGATTGCAATATCAGCATCTTTTGATGGAATAAACTGAGAAGTATCTCCAGCAGGTATTATACTACGTCTTTCTTTTGAGAACTAAGAAACAATGAGAAACAAATGGTCAGGCACCAAGTATTTTAAGCACAATCAACAAGTTGATGCATAATTTTATTTCATCCAACAGCTACCTTTCCTGGATAAAAAGAGATTTTAAAATCTGCCTTGAAGCCAATCCTTTCCTCAAGCCAGTTACGTATGTAGTTTTCCTGCTCTTCTGGTGAACTAAAGGTGACATTGTTTGGATAAACTAATTCTTGATCCGACATACAGAGCCAGGGAACCAAGAGTGTGACATTCTGTTGTGCAGTCTTTGCTAAATATGCTGCGCGGAAAAGTGGATTTACAGCAGTTCCAGTCATCCATGGAAGACTAGCAGTTGTGACAATGGCAACATGTCTTTTTTTGTCTGACAGGTCATCCTTTCCAAAGTCTGTCCAAAAGCCACCTTCATAATGATGTCCTGTACTTTGAAGGACACTGGCAATCCTTAAATCTAGTTCATCATTTATATTATCATTCTCTAGAACAGAGCATTCTCCTCCAGCGATTGAGCGCAACAGAAGTTGTTCTTTGCGTTTGCTGCACAAGCTCTCCACTATCTTGTCACATATATCTGAAATTGTATTCAAAACACAAATAAATTTACAAGCAGTGTAAAGTGTGAAATCTATCCCCCCTGATAAATTGATCAACAAAAGAAGGAAAATGTGTCAAACATTCTTTGCCTTATGGACATCAAAAATCACAAATTATAATGACACTCTCCTTAATTAGTTATCTCCAACAACGTAATTTGCCTGATCAATTGTAAACGATCCTAACTAGAATATGCCAACTAATGGTTAATCTGCACATCTAATATGCTATATGCATAAGCAAAACAAAAAGATGATGGATGAAACATGGTAGTGTATTGAATTACAATAGCTAAATCATCACAAAAAAATTAATTTTGTCACATCCCTCAAATCCTCTCCACTGACATTTAGAGTTAAGGATTGAAACTTCTCTTTCATTTCAGGTCCCCACCTGAGAAACTAGCCTAGCCATTGATCCCTTTGCAGAAAAGCCATAATATTTGAACTCAGCAGCCAGATTAGTAATCCACCATATTAAGTACAAGGGATAGTACGAACAAAAGATAAGTAAATGGTAAAGAGTGAAATTTAATTCTAGTAGATTAGATAAGCTATCTATCATGCGCCTTTGAATTTAAAAAATTAAACTTTAAAAGGAATATATAGTTACTTGCCTCTTCTAACACCAAGTTGATCCAAAAATGGTCCAGATTGCCTAACCAAATGTGCCAAAAGTTCTGTGGGATCCAGTGGTGGCACTTCCTGGTCAGGTGAAAGACAAAACATTCAGCAAAATAGATCTTGTAGAAATACCCAAAAATAAAAAAGTCTAGTTAGTTTTCGTTTTGGACTTTTTTGACAGTCCTAACTGAAGAAAAAGGAGGTGGTTTCGGTGAACTTAGGATAAAGGTCTCGTTCAGATATGATATTATTGTATGTAGTTAATGAGCAATGGCCAAGACAATTTATTCTAAATGAGTTTAGGACAATCACAGCTTGCATCTGAATTGGAGAGAGTCTTGGCTCCACAAGAAAAGATGGGCCAGGCCCCCATCCTGGGGGCTTAGCTATTATAATCCTTAACTTTGGTATCTAACAAATCAATCCCCAAAGAAATTTCGGCCCATATTTGAACATAAAATTGGTGTTAGTATCTATTCATATATGAATGGGTCCAGATAGAACTACTCAAAAAGGAAAGCAAAGAAATGGACACAAATATAGGCATCCCATGTATTCTAATAGTAGAGTGACTAACAGGTTACACTCTAAGGCATCCAACTCGAAGCAAGATTACATGCAACTGAATTGTCATATTGTTTCACGTACTTCTTCTTATATAGTACCGTTTCAATTAGAATATTTTAAAACACATTTCATGCTTGATCCCTCTCAAACATCTAAGAATTATACATACGAAGTAGCCAATGTCTACCAACCCATCAAGTACTAAAATAGACACAAGAATGCACACAAAACTAAAGACCACGTTCATTTCTAAAGGCCATTGATGATGAAACAAAAAGCGAGGTGCATAAATTTTTTAAATGAAGTCAGCATGTCATATAACCAGAAATGGTGTCAAAAGAAACCATATAGATTATACACCAACCTTTGAATCCTGAGGCTCTTTGCAAATTGCTTTCTGCACAAACAAACATATAACATCTTATTAGAGAACATGTCCAAGTTACGTTTGTCAAATATATCAATACATGGGACAAAAGAAAGCACAAATAACGCAAAACATTGAAAACTTGACTAAAGTTCACCATTAAATGGTTAAAGCAAGCATTACAAAGCAAATACTGCTTTTAATGCTTCAAATTGGATTGAGCATATCTGTTTCATGAGACAATGCATAGACCTCAACTCGTAGTTCTTATTAAAGCTTCATGCACACTTTAAAAATAAAAATTTGGTCCCAAAATGATGTAAGTATTCTTTATACAAGCCATAGAAACAAACATGAGTAATGATGTGCCATAGAAACAAACGACAGTAATGATGTAAAGCTGCATCAAAACTCAGGCAAAAAGAAGAGTAATGATGTAGAGCACATTGAAACTCGTCTGAAAAGCTTGATTTTAGTGATCATGACCTGACTCCTGGTTTCTTGAATTTGTTACGGAGACAATAAAATACCACCTCCTAAATTGTCAGCTAACCTTGACTTAGAAACAAATTTATTCAAAATGTAACCTTAACTTGTAAAGAGACTGATCCATTTAGGGAGATAACAAAACATCACCTCCTAAATTGTCACCTAACCTTGACTTAGAAACAGATATGTTCAAAATGTAACCTTACTCGTAAAGAGACTGATTCATTAGGCCTTCCATAGCTCTAAGTGATTCTTATCCTCAACACCACAGGCTATGCAATTTTTTCTCTACTCCATCTCTACCACTTGAATCACGTCACTCCTCTACACTAGAGAGTGGCAAAACCATTTCAATCTCTAACTTATTACAAATAGGAGTCACAACGATCTTTCGGAAATAATATCTTATCAATTCTTGTCTTAAAAATATCCATCCTCATCCTATCAAAAATCCCATGTCCTTCATGGACAACTGATATATTCCAAGAAACATAATTGGCCTTAAACTCGTTCTACAGAAAGTATTTATTCAATTTTGTGTTTATTCTCTAATAGTATGATAAACACCATGCTTAATTTCCTCGCTTTTATAAAAAATCGACCCATTGCACCTAAACTGACCACTCTCAATAACTTCTCCACCATAATAATCAAGTTTCCACATTCCATCTCATCTTACTCAGCCAAAAACCCTTAAATTCTTGAATCACCGAAAAATATGCTATAGATGCGCAATGAAGAATCTAAAACCAGAAGAAAATAATATATATATATATATGTGTGTGTGTAAAAGAAAAAAAAAAAACTTACCCAACCGGATTTGACTTTCTCAACAAATTCACTACTTTTGAACCCACCAAAAATTTCCTCCACTGACAATTCTCTCTTTCTCTCAAATTCCCTCAGCCTCGTCCTCAATGCCCGTATTGGCTCCCACTCACCAAATTGCCCCTCTCCCTCTCTCTCGCTCTCCCCCCAAAATTCCCTGAACCCTAGTTTCCCTCTTTTACCACTATCAAATTCAATAATCCCATTAGTACCCCTCTCCTCATCCACCTCTGACACAATTGCGTTCCTTATCGCCGATAAGTCTATCCTTATCCTTGCCCGAGGGCCCCACTTCTCCAGCACGCGCTTGCTGATCTCCGGCGCCGAGTAAACTCGCCGAAATTCCGAGATTTTCGGCTGCAGCCTCTTAACGAAGTCAATTTCCGCAGGCGGCGGTGATTTATTCGCCGGAACCGGGAACGTTGAAGCCGAGTTGAAGAAAATCTCGAGCTCCCTGTCGAACGAGCTCGCCAAATTCTTGAACGAGTTGGCTCGGTTCTTCATCAGCTGAAAATCGGCGTCCGCCGAGTCACGCACCTCTCGCCAGCTCTTCGAGATGAACGAGAACGCGCTCGACGTCGTTGCTTGCGATTCGTTGTCCATTTGCCAGAGGTTTTTTTTTTTTAATTTTTGAGAAATTTGGGAATTTTGAGCGACTCTTTCGACTTTTCTGTGAAGGGAAACTTCAGTGGAGAAGACGAGAGAGGATTTTTTCTTTGGTGTGTGTTAATTATTCTGGAAATTGGGAGTACAGGTCGGATGCCACGTAGGATTACGGGTTGTTAAGATGTGGTGACGTGGATGAGGCACCTGTGTTGGATACGTGGCGAGATTTGATTGGTCCAGAGTGATTCTCGTGGGAATATCTTTGTGAAGTTTGCGAATATGCTAGAGAGAACTGAGGAGTCTTGTTTCCGTGTGGGGATGTGCTTCGAGGTTGATCTGATACAGGGATACGTAGTGCTTACCCATTGATATCATTAGGGTAAACAACATCTGAGTACCTGATTGTTTACAATTTCTCAAGTAAGGACATAGTAGATTCATTTGCATCAAATAGGTAACCTAACCTCTACCAAAATGACTGAGATACCCTTTATTCATGCGGTGTTACCATGTTATATTCTAATATCTTGTGACTAGCAACATGCAATCTTTTAAGGGTATTTTGCTTCTTTCCCGTCAGGGACCAAATTGGTACAAATGGAAAAACTATATTCTTATTTAGAAAAATCTTAAAATTAGGGATCCAAATGTTATTAACCCAATAATTAATAGACTAAAAATAAATCAGAAGCATCATAAGATAAATGCATCAATTTCCACTTATTGTTTAACGAAAGAATATTTTTAACAAGGAAAAGAGAATATTTTTATATAATATTTTTAAATAGTCTCAGAGAATCTTTCTGGAAGAGTCTTTTTCCATAAACATATAGAAAATGAAATTATCTGCAAATATTTAAATAGTTTAGACCTGAAGCTTTATTTTTTGGTCAATATCGCGAGAAAATTAAATGAATATCAAAATGAACATAATATAGAAAAACACCATCTCTTTGAGAGGCAAGAAAAACGTGAATGCTATAATTAGAAACACCCAATTCTTTAAAGTTGGGCATAAATATTGACTTATAACAAGATAAGTTTTAATAATAAAAAATTAAAAATTGCTATAATGTTATAATTTCATGCTCACTTTTTTAACAAAACAGTGCGATAACAATTCTAATATGTCTTGATAGATCCTACTAATTTGGTTCGAATTCGGTTTGAGTATAAAAAATTTAAATTTTTTTTTTTTGAATTTAGATGCAGATTATTTTCAAATTTTTAGATTTTAGTTAGTTTTAAATTTTTGTTGGAATTCAAAAATTCGGTCAAGATCTGAATTTTGTCATTTTTTAAAAAGTTAAATTAATTTTTAAAATTTTAATTTTTAATATATATATATATGTGTGTGTGAATTCAATAATTATTTTATAAATTAAATATTTTAAAATTTTAAATTTAACTTAAAAAAATTAAAATATTGAATTTAAATCCTAATTCGAATTACACAAATTCTACCGAGTTTAAAATAATTTAGGTAAAATTTAGATTCTAAATTCATAAAAAAAAAAAAAAATCTAAATTCAAATCTAATTTGAGCACTCAAGTTCTAAGTTCATAGAAAAAAATATAAATCTAAATTTAAATTCAAATTCAAATCTAAATTTTACTATCTAATAAACCCATCGCATAAATTTAAAAAAGAAAAAAAAAATCAACAACATAGCCAACTATGTTTACCTCTACTTTGAAGCAGCCAGCATGTGATTTGACTTTGACTAAATGGGAGTATATGACTTTAGTTAATATTAATGAAGAATATTCCGATTGTGCTAAGCCAAGAACCAAAAAAAAAAAAATGGAGAAAGGTCGGAATCAACCAAAGTGTAATTGTAATTTACAAACAAGACAAACTTTGATATGTACATTATGGAATCAAGCAGCCACGGGAAAAAGGCCACCTTCTTTGCCCATTATTGTTGCAACGAATGAGTGGACTTGGTGTTCCCATTGGCTTTTGTAGGCTGTTGAAAAATGTGAACCCACCAAATATTTGTCCCTTTGGTTCCTCACCTTTCATCTCTTTATTGTTCCATTCACACGTTGCAATTCCATCGCCACATGAAGATTGCTATTGGTTTTTGTTGGTTAGTTGTTAGTGGTTGTACATTTCTATATGGTTTCAAATTTTCTTCCTAAATCATTCCAAATGCAACTAGATATATGAGTTATATGTATTGTGTTAGAGTACTAGATTGGTAAAATTTAAGAATTATGGGTTTAAGTTTTTTTAAATCTAACAATTATAGTAAATTTAACAAATTTTAGAGGTCATGGATTATGTGATGAAATATGTTCTACCAATCTTGTAAACTATTCTCTTCAACGAGAACCACATGTAGTTTCAAAATATTTTGCCATAAAGAAGTAACAAATTATTCAAGTATCACATTAAATATATATATATATATAATTAAGTGCCTGATTTTTAGTAGGAATAATAAAATTTGGATATGAATTTAAGTTTTATTTAAGTTCTAGTCCAAATTTAAATTATGTGAGTATCTAAATACTCGAACCAAATTTTAACTTTAATAGTGATTTTTTTAATGCAAATTGTTTACTTTAGACTAAATTTGAATTCGGGTTATATATTCATATGGATCAAATTTTATTTGAGTTAGTTCATTCGTGTTTTTCTAAAATTCAAGCCATGTGAAAATAAAATTGTGATCTCTAATCTTCAGATGAGTTTATTGGTACGAAATATGTGTATATTTTAATATTTGTTGGAATTAATATTTTAAGATATTTGATGGAATATTTAAAAATTGCTTTCTAAAACAATTATTAAAAATTTATTGATCTAGAGGTTTGTCTTGATAGGCATAATATTCGAACTTCATTATGTACGGAAAAAGTAAAAGAGCAAAAGGTTCACATTATGCACGATGAAAATGTAATATCAAATGTGGGATTTAAGAGAAATTAACTTTAAGATATAAAAAGTAAAAACTAAAGGCAGCACTAATATAGAGTGTTTCCGAAAAATATTAAAAGATATATTTTTATTATAGAAAAATTATATATACGTTGGGTAAATTTATTCTATATATATAATTTTAATCATATTCTATATTATATGTTATCCTATATAAAATATATTAATAGTATAAAAAAGAAAGGTATGTTAGAGAATATTATCTTTATGTCCTCATATGAGTATTAACGGATTTATATAATTTTAAGATTCAATCTTACGTTCGTAAGTACTTTCTTCGATAAGCACGACCACCGAAAGAATATACAAAATTTTTATTATCAAAATTGCTCAAAATATAATATAAAAAATATATACACATATATATAGACCATTTTTATTTTCTTTTCTCTTATTCACTCACACACACATTTTTTAACAAAAGATTAGCACTCTTTATATAGTAGTAGTAAGGTTTAAAGTATTAATATTAATATTAATTTAGTATTATTATAATTTAAATATTTTATAACTCCAATACTAATGTGTAATTTATGTTTGAAATTTGTAACCCTTAGAATTTATTTTTACTAATATTTGAATTTTAAAATTGTAACTCTAATATTTTTATTATTTGTATTAAGTATTATAACTCTTCAATTATTTTAATATATAACAATAACAATATAAATATTGTCACTCTCACACATTTAACCTAAGTTTAATGGCTAATTTAAAATATAATTATTACTATATAATAAAGATAATTTAGTACTAATAATTTACAATACACAATTTATATTTAAAATATGTAACTTGTGAAATATTAAAAGATTTTAAAAACCTTTCTCCAATAATATATATATATATATATATAAAATTAGGGAGAAGGGGATTGCAATTCGGTAATGTGGGGTTCCTTTTGGTGACATCGCCTTTTTACAAAATCACCATTTGCAACAATCTCCTTTAAATTTTACCACTTTAGTTATACTTTACATTATTAAGAAAAAAATTAAATTGGATAAAACCTAAGCAAAGTAAATATAATCTATAATATCCAGTGATGTGAAGTGTGCTCAACACTGTCTCATTAAAAATCTTACTAGTAAACTTTTATGGGATAAAACTTGGTCCAAAAAAAAAAAAAAATACAATGCATGCTTGTAACTAATATAGTTCTTCTCTTAGAAGAATGTGCTCCCCCTGATTAAATATTTTCCTCAGAGTAATATCTATCAATTTGATAATTTGTTGAGTCAACACATATTAATTTTATAAACTAATTTTTTAAAAATTAACGTTGACAAAGATTTGGTGAGAAGATCTGAAAAATTATCAATGGAGGGTATCTATTTAACATTAATATTTTTGCTTTACTGCACTTTATTGGTATAGAAAAATTTTGAAGAAATTTTTTTTTATATATCTCTTTTGATATATTCACCTCTAATTTTAGCAATACAAATAATATTATCTTTATATATTATAATTAGAATATCTGCAAAGATAATTTGCATGTACTTTAGATATGATAAATGATAAATCACAACCATATGCATTTCTCATTAACTTCATTTAATGCAAGAATCTCAAAGTGATTAGAGGAGGTGGTAAAGAGGTTTGCTTTATGGATCGCCATGAGATTGTTATATTATTGTAAGTAAAATATATTTTGTCTGCGAGCAAGTTTTATGGAAATTATATAAGTAGTTGGCATATGCATAACCAATTATACATAAATTTTTGTATTTTCATTGAAATAAAATAGTTATAAATTTGTCGTTCCACGAAAGTTTCGAATTGGTGTAAAATTGAATCTTGCCAATAAGTTTATCACAAATGCTAGGCACGGTCTAATGTATTAGGCTAAATATAGAGTAAAGCATCAATTGCATTGAGATATAGTACTTTGGGTTAAGTATTTTCTCATCATATTTCTTAAAAAGAAATGAATCCTTTTGGATTAAAAGACTGAACAACCATAGGCATTTAACAAATAGATATTGAATCTTTTCAAAATCTTTTCAATAAAGATACGTTAATAGATGAAGTTTTCATTTAATTTAACTCGATCTGTTGGTCAAGACATTATTTTGTCTTCCTAAAGTGTTTCATTTCAAATTCTCTTTTTCAGTATTTAGTAATTCTTACGAGCTCTTCAGAAATCCTAATCAAATATATGTTACCCACATATACAACCACAATAAAAAATCTAAAATTTGACTTCTTTATAAAAACACATGGATATATTGAGTATTAATATATCCTTTTTTTATTAAGTATTTGCTTAAGCGGTTATATAATATACACCCAAATTATTTTAGTCTATATAAAGGTCTTTATAACTTAATTACATGCTGCAAGCATGTTAAATCCTTTAAAGATTTTCATATAAATATCTATGTCAAGTGACCCATATAAGTAAGTTATCACTATATCTATAAGACGCATATCAAGCTTTTCTAAAACTGTCAAACTTATTAAAAATAAAATTGTAATTGTGTTCATCATAGAAGAATAACTTTCATCATAATCTATACTAGGTATTTTTGAGAAATCTTGAGCAATGAGTTTTACTTTATATCTTATGACATCATTATTTTCGTTATATTTTCATGCAAAAATTCATTTGTGCTTTACGAGTTTGACATCTTTAAGTGTCCAAACTATAGGTCCAAATATTTCACGCGTAGTTAGGAAGTCAATTTTACTTGATGCTTTATTAAAATCTGACACATTGTAGACAATTATTTCATCACATTTTCACATTTCTCTTGTGCAAGCATAATTTGTAGATGTTTTCTCATTTTAAAATTCTTGTGTCTCTTCGCGATATATGTCTCTTGAGGGATTTGTGTCTCTTTAGGGATTATTAACTCTTTAGTAATTTAGAGAATGTTAATTTATTTACTCAAGTATCATTTTTAATAGGATCTTGATTTTTCACTTGTTTCTTTCACAAAACAATATCTTTTCAACTAAATGGTTTGTCACGCTTCTGGTGTATATTAGGTGATTCATTTGTTTCTTTTACTTAGACTGTTCTATAGGACTAATCACCATGACTGGTGTATTAGCAGTTGGTTTATATAACTTAGTTATTTTTTTATACTTCTATAAATACATCTAGTAATTCATTTACAATATTTTAAATATTAATAATTCTTCACACTTTATTTTTGTATTGATTTGTACAATGATCCAAATAAGACACAAGACCTTTTTCTTTCTTCTAATGGTAAGAATATTATCTCATCAAAATGATAATCTACAAATCATGTAGTAAACAAATTACCTGTTAAGGGTTCAAGATACTTTATACTTGATGGGGAGTTAACACCAACATAAATCTCCAAGCAACGTTGAAGTCCCATCATAGTGTGTTGTAAGGGTATTGTATGTATATCACAACGCAACCAAAGATACGTAAATTGGATATATCAAGTTTATGACTAAGTACAAGTTATAATGGGGAATATTGATGATATACAATAGGCCTTAACCAAATTAACATTACAACATGCAGAATAGCGTGACCCTATATAAAAATTGGTAATTGTGTGTGCATAAATAAAATATATGTAATTACTTGGAGTTATTTAATTAAAGATTTTATCAATTCATTTTATTTGTGAACATATAATATAGGATGTTTTACTTTGATTCCCACTTATATACAATAGTCATAAAATATTTTAGATGTAAATTCATCAGTATTATTTTAATATATGCTTTTAATAGGGTAGTCTAAAAACTGGCCTTCAATTTAATGATCTATGCAAGTTTATTTTATGTAGATAGTAAACAAACATGTGACCACTGTACAAATAGATCAATCAAAACTATAAAATAACAAAAAAATTCACTTAATAGATAAATTAGTCTACATACATCTCATTGGATCATTTGTAAAAAGGATAAAAAAAAATTTAACTTAATCTTAAAAAAGGAAAGTCTAACTACAATTTTTCCTTATAAGCAAGCGGTACAAATATTCTTATTAGATAATAAAATTTTTGGGTTCTTTAATGAATGTTCACGAGAGTTAAGTAGCCACCGGAGACCAACTTTTGTGAAGCCCTTTGGGTGATGGTTCCTTCTATGTCCTTGTTTTCAATGATCTTACTCATCATTGTTAATCTTGGATAATCAAGAAAGTCATGTCATATTCTAAATATTTTAGATACTGAACTTCTAGTTTATTACAACATTGCTTTCCATTAAATTCATTATTGTATAATACAAATCAGATAAGGCAAAAAGTTTTTTAAGTATGCATTTCTTATTTGAGATGTTGAAAGTAATGCAGGGATATTTTAAATTATTCTCACTCAAAGTCTCAATGTGACACCCATTTTTATGGATATTTTTAAAACTTAACAAATTTATTATGGATTTGTCAACATATAAGGCATCTTTTATATATAATTTTGATCCCCTTACTAATAAGATAGTTGCTCTTCTAAAGCCTCAATCAAATCTGCAAAATCTCATATAGTATTAACCTTTCCTTTAGTTATTATTAGTTTTAAAAAATATTTTTTATCTCAAAAGATGGCGTGAAGTTACATTATCAACTGAACATGTATTCCCAACTTTTCTTTACAAAGTGGACAACTCATCTATAAAAGTCATTCTTTATATTAAAGAAAAGTTCATATTAAAAATTAGCATAATACATTACAAAAAGTTACACTTCTTTTTCATTCATACAGAAAGTTATATTTTTTTTATCAATATTACAAAAAAATTATATTTTTAAAAATACAGAAATACCTAACAAAGAGGTATTAATTAAAGCTTAATGATTATTGTTTCCTTTTTTATCTTCAAAAAATCATATACATTTAAATGAGTAAGATTTGTAAGATTTGAATAATTAATAAAGTTTGTCTCTACATTCTTTCCTTTTATCTTGACAAATACCTTGTAAATTTAGATGTTTTGGGGTTTAACATGTGCATGACAAATATCCTTTTACACTACATTAATAACAAGTAACTTTATAATTCTTAAGGTGTTTATTCTCACACCAATTTATTTATCTTGGTGTTTTTGTCCCTTTTTGGTATTCCTTTGTCCTTAGTATTTATGACTACCTCAAGGGTGATAATTGCAACTACTTATTCCTTCACGAGCACATCTAACATTATGAGTATTTGTATTTGCTCTGAGAATAGTTGAGAACCAGTTAGATGTGATTCGTAATTTTTTAATAAAAATTCATTATTTTGTTCAACAAGCAGAAGATGCGATACTGTTGTTAAGAATGACATTGAGGTATAAAAAGTAGAAAATGTCTTTTTTAACATGTTTTATTTTGAAACTTTTTCATCATATAATTTCAATTGTGAGGTGATTCTAAATATGGTATATGTATTTAACAATAATTCTAAAATTCTATAATATCATATTTATTTATTCATGCCTTACTTTTAGAAAGAACATATTTTTCATATATTTTTTCAGAAGATTTGCAGGTCCTTTACCAATAAATATTAACCTTTCAAGCTCTTATATAGATGATAACAAAGGCTTTTAACTTGTCCTATAAGGATACATTATTTTCTTTTTCAGCTATCTTTTCAAAACCATTAGTTTAGAGGTATATCTTGGCATCAAATACTCATGATAGGTAATTTTTTTCATAAACATCAAATGTACAAATTTGTAAATTTATGGAAGACATCTTCAGGAGCTTTTAGATATGAAAGAATAAATTTAAAATTAGTATAATGAAATATAAATACTATTCAACAAATAAATAATATAAAAGTAATATTTAGAAGGAATAGACTTTCATATATTAAATAGTATTATTTAAAAGGTATGGCCCTCTATATTTATATGGATTCATAGTTACAAAGAGGCATAACCTTTCTTATATTGATAATAATGAGAAAGCATAATATTTTATATAAACAAATAATTAAAATAAATAAATAAATTTAAAATTTTGATATAGAATTTCAAGTTCTAATTTAGAATTACAATTCAAAATTTCAAGTTTTAAATTAATGAGATCGATTATTAAAATTTTAAATTCTAATTTCTTTATTTGTTATGCAAACTTTAATTGCAAATACAATATTTAAATTTAAAAGAACAAATAATATATATAATATTAAATAATATGCATATAAATACAAGGTAAATAAGATATAACTAATACAAAATATTTGTCTTTATTTTTTATGTAGAAGATCCAAATAAATGACAATTACATAGTATATTTATAATGATAATAATATAACATATAATAATATAAATACAATACAAACAATAAATAAAAACATAAAATAAAATAAAATAATAATTAAATATAAATATAATATGTAAAATAAAGAATATAAAATAAAATAAATTAATAACTTAATTTACCAACAAATCAATAAATCGTGTTGATAACATGCTACAAATAAAAATAATAATAATAACTAAAGACAACTCAAATATTATAGTATTTAAAAATATATATTTTTATTATAAAAAATAATATATATATATTTATAAATTAAGGGAAATGTTGCAATTCAACAATGTGAGAATTCTGTTTAAGAAAAAACAATGTGGGATTCCTTTTGGTGGAATTCACGCCACACTTATGCAAAACCGTTGCAACATAAGATTTCTTTTGTTTATGATGTTCAAATTAAATTCGGCATCATCAACATTCAGGCTATTTGGCCCATATTTCCTTTTTCCAAAAAGAAAGGGGGAAAAGAGGCTCATATTTTTTCCTAAGAAAGCCCACTACAAAATGTAAACAGTGAAAGAGAAATGATAAACCCACTCAACTTCTTTATAAATGTCCCCAATTCAATCTTGTGGGGTGAACTTATCATTACCAATAGAAACTTTAATAATGGGGGGCCTAACAGAGAATTATAGAGTTTAGTTAGAAAGTCTATTCCATTATTTTAATGCAGAAATTTTGGGCTGTGATGAGGACATCTGTCTAAAGGGACCCTCGTCACTTGCCTAAAACGGCACGTCAAGTTTGCGTTTTTAATTTACTTAAAAAAATAAAATAAAATAAAATAAACAAAACGAAGAAAAAAATTTATTTTTAAATATGTTAATAATCAAATAATAACAACTTGTTGAGGTGAAGCAATATTTGAATTTCTTTTAATTGCGTGATATTTTTTTTACATAATATTTTATTAGTATTTGAATCTTGCTTTGATAAATGCAATTTGTCGACCACTAAAATTTTTAACGAGTGTTTAATTGCATGATATATTAGATTGTAAAATAATATAATTTTTTAAATTATTTATTATATTATTTTATTATTTAATATTTATTTGATACATTGATTAAATATAAAATTTATGATACTATTTAAAAAGTGTAACATTATTTTTAATTATATTAATTTATTAACTTGCTTTTGCTTGAATTTAAAGCTCGTGTATAATTGCTCAATCTAATGAATAGTATTATCTTTTGATAATTATTTGTTATTTATGAACAAAAAAATATTTCACTTCTTAAATGATATCTCAAATTTTTTTATCTTACGTGTCAATTAATTATTAAATAATAAAATATTATAATATGTGATTTTGAAATTTTAAGACCTCCACCCCAATATATACATTGTCAAGTGCTCATCCCAAGTTCTACTATACACATAACACACCAAAATATAATAAAGAATGAAAAATTGTACTTAACACCCACTTGCTTAGAGACTCTTAATAGTCTCTTTATGAAAAGTCAACATTAGCATTAGATCAAGAAGTTGAACTCATTGGGGTGTGCATGGGGTTATTACGGCGCGGGCTTAGTATGTTCTAGCACACCATTTAAAAATTTAATAATTACTTAACACATCAATTTAAATCTAAAATTTTGAATATTATTTTAAAAGAGCTAAGGACATTTTTGTCTCTATAATTTGGCCAATGACCCAAATTTATTTCTTTATTTCAAATCATTTAATTTTATCCGTCTCTATTAAGCAGCTGTTGTTAAATTTGACGAAAAAATTTAAATATTTATACAATTATATTTTTACCTAGAATTTATGTGTCGATAAGTAATTGGTAATTGATACAAAAAGACACATGACATATTTGGATAAGATCAAATCTTAATATTTCTTTTTAAATTTTTTTATAATCATTTAAAAATAACATAAACCTTTGGCAGACCCATCACCAATTGACCTCTGTCGATAGCAAACCACCAATCTTCCGTGACAAAAATGATTAAAATTTCATAACATGAACTCCATTTTTTTTTATCTACAATGGTTTGGTTATTTTTTGAGTAAAAATAGAAGATAATCAAATACGATGGAAGGGCGATGACCACCATCGTTTGTCATCAAATAAGGGCGGTGGTGACATATACCCCACAACTATTTGATAGATCGACTATCAAACTATAAAATAGTGGTGCGCGGTACACATCATTGTTACCAAATTCGACGACGATCTTTGTTCTACAGTAGAAGGCGACGATCATTGTCATTTGTCGTTAAATGAGATAGCAGTGATATGCACCGCCACCTTATTTTACAACAAATGATAGTGCCCACTACCCTCCCACTGTATTTGGTTACCTTATGATTTTTTTTGTCGATAATGATCATATTATTATGCAAATTAGAAAAAATGATATCTAATGATATAAATTTTAATCATTTTTATCGTCGGATATCACAATTCACTAACAAGCTAATAGTGGTAGAGTTATTTTTTTAATTTTTAATTTAATTAATAACTAATTATTATTTAACACGTGTCAAAGTATATAAATATTTTTATATTGAGTTACAATTTATTTTTATGTTGATTTACAATTTTATCTTTAAATCGTTAGATTTAGTAGTAGCTATTTATAAAAAATAATAAAATTAAATAATTTAAGATAAAAAGAATAAATTTAAATAATAGGACAAATTATAAAGATAAAAACAACCTTTAATCCATTTGAGAAGTGTAACGGTAAAAAATCGGAGGTTCAAAAAACTAGAGCGTGTTAAAATAATTTAAATATTATCTGCCACGTCTGCAAAATCCATAACACCTGTCTCCGTCTTTCCTTAACGACGAAGTTGTTTGGCAAAGGACGCAACCGTCAATTTTACGAAACACCGAGCTCTCTTTTTCGGCAACTCGCAATTCCCACAGCTAAAAGTTTTGGTTCAGTCTTCAAACTTTTGAAAAGAGGAATCGAACTCCCAAATAATTCCACCACCAATTATAATTTTCGTAAATTAATCGTTAGATAGCGAGATGGGGTTGCTCTCCAACAGGTAATGTTATAGAATCTTTTTAAAATAAAAAATAAAAAATTAATTGAAGAAATTTGTTGTGATCAAATCATTTTTGATGATTGTTGTTGTGTCGTTTTCATGACCGAATGAATCATGAAAATGCAGAATTGATAGGGGGAGCCTGAAACCAGGGGATCATATTTACTCTTGGAGAACTGCTTATATTTATGCTCATCACGGTTTGCTTGCCCTTTCTTTGCATTTTTTTTTTTCGTAATTTTTTTCCAATTTTTGTTAATTTATGATACAATGGAACTGTTTATTAAGGCAATTTGTTGGGAGATTTGGAGAAATTTAGAAAGAAAGCATAGAAATGTTAGCTCAATGTTCATGTGTGTGTGTGTATATATATATATTTAACTTAACTGAGGAATGAAAATACATTGTTTTTGTTTTGTTTTATTTTATATCTAGTGTCGATAGATAATTTTTTTAACCCTATTAAAATATTTTTTTACCGTTGTTAAATGCTTTTTCATTTCTCTTGTTCCAAATGCTTTGAGAGCTTTCAGTAGTGAAATTTATTATCATTGTCATCTTCCAAAATTTAGTTTATCAGTTGTTTGAGATCTAAAATGTTCAGTTGACAATTGTTGGTTTTCATAATTTAGTTAGAACAAGAGTTGCGCCATTAAAAATTTAAACCAATGATTGTAAAACTCATCTATATCCGATATCTGAGGCAGATTGGCATTTTTTGCCTTTTCATTTGTAATCCTCAGTTGGAATTATCTCTCTTTTAAGTACCCGCGTTCGACTTTTGTATTGCGTAAGCTTTTCGATATCATTGATATATATTTATGTATAAAAATGGTTTTTCAACTTTGTTGATAACAGGCATTTACATTGGGGATGATAAAGTAATCCACTTTACCAGGCATGGCCAAGAAGTTGGAACGGGGACAGTACTTGATCTCCTATTGGTAAGCTCAGCACCGGCCCGATCTCTAACTCCTTGCCCAACTTGTACGCCAAACGAAGATGGTCAAGGAGTCATCCTCTCATGCCTAAATTGTTTTCTTGGTGGTGGTGTCTTGTACCGTTTTGAGTACGCTGTCAGCCCTGCTCTCTTTCTAGCAAAAGCTCGTGGTGGAACCTGCACTCTTGCTGTCTCTGACCCAAATGATATTGTCGTCCGTCGAGCAAAGTATCTGCTTGACAATGGTTTTGGATGCTACAACGTCTTCAAGAACAACTGTGAGGACTTTGCTATCTACTGCAAAACTGGACTCCTTGTTTTGGATCAAGGAACAATGGGACAGAGCGGCCAAGCAGTATCTATTATAGGCGGACCACTTGCTGCCGTTCTGTCAACACCATTGCGTCTTGTGACCACCAATGTCTATGGGATGGCAGCAACTGCAGTCACTGTCTATTGCGCCAGCCGGTATGCAACTGACATTGGCATGAGAAGGGATGTAGTGAAAGTCTCAGTGGAAGATTTGACAAGGCGGCTGGCAACAGGCTTGCTGCAGGTGGTTGAACCTCAAATTTCAGCTACACCTGCTCGGTAGTGTTTCCGTCTTGTCACCTGGTAATTGTTTACTTCAATTCGAAATCTTTGCTTTTGATGTCATCAATAATTTATTTGGGAGTACATTCCCAAGTATAAGGACTGCTATGAGTTTGTTGTACTGCAATATTTGTTGAACTTAATCTATGTCGGTACACAGGTCTGCTGTTTTAGTTGCATCTGCTCTGCCAACCTGTTTTCTATCTATTTATTAAAGTTAGATCAATTTGTCAGACAACTCCTTGAGTCCCTTGTACAGTCTTGTATACCTACCTATTCATGGAAGTGTTCGCTCAAAATTTGTTTGACAATTCAACGAGGCCATTGCTTGTTTGACATGTTTGTATTGAAATCTGGAAATCTCATGTGGAAGGCAATGCCAAAGATCTGGCTAAATCTCTGAAAATGTATTAATCAGTGATCAGCCGTATGAGCATTTGTATGTGGTTTAGAGCAAATGAGTTTGTTTCTTTTATTGAGAGTGTGCCGTTGTTGTTTATTTTTTTTTTCAACTTCTTAATCATCAGTTACCATTTAAGAAACTAGCTTGAGGTAATTTTAAGCTCTCCATCTATGGAGGTCATGCATTTACCTTTTTTTTACTGCATTATATCGGTCAAATTAAAATTGAAAATCAGCTTTCAATAATGATGGATGCTTATGGATATAAAGGGAAAATGTTTATCAATTTCACTTTTTCAATTATGGATTCACATTTTCGAGTAGCGTCAGTGTTGCTTGGTTAGATGATCCTGAAGAACTATTTACCTAAATCTAAGTCCGCGTTGTGTCATTTATGAGTTGTTACTTCCTGGCCTGAGTGCTAATAGACATAGTCTCATTTTCTACAACCGTATTTTGACCAAGTGGATTGTCATTAATGGCTGCTTGACAATGGCTTTGGATGCTACGATATCTTTAAGAGCAATTGTGAGGATTTGGGTTTCTACTGCAAAACTGGACTCCTTGTTGTGGTCAAGGAACAATATGCCAGAGTGGCCAAGTAGTTCTATTATGTGTGGACTGCCTGCAGCTGTTCTATCAATGCCATTGCATCTTGTGACTGCCAATATCTATGGGTTGGCAGCAACAGCAGGCACTGTTATTGCGCCAGCTGATAGGCTCCTGACATTGGCATGAGAAGGGATGTGGTGAAAGCCTTAGCGGAAGATTTGATAAGGAGGCTGGCAACAGGCTTGCTGCAAGTGGTTGAACCCCAAATTTCAGCTGTTGCCTGCTCCACAGCATTTCCAGTTTGTTACCTGGTAATTGTGAGATTTTAGGCTTCATCTTTGCTATTGATGGCATCAATATTTGAGAGTATAATTCCCAAGTAAAATGATTGCTTTTACCATCTATTATTCAAGTGTTTAAACTAATTTGTCGGCAACTCCAGGAGAAAGTTGCATTGGGTGTTTGCTTGTAGCTTTTACAGCTTTATATTGAAAATATGGAAAGCCAACTATACCATAGGTTTTGGTAAAATGTTTGAGAGAGTCTTGACTTCATAAGCATTTGTATACAGAGTTTAAGAGTATACCAGTATATTGTGTGTTGCTGTTATATAATTGTTATCTCAACACTTGGGTGTTCTGCAACTATATAAAGCTCATGCATCATAAATTAATTAATGATGGACGGTACTTTGATATTGAAGGAAACTGTCAAATAAAAATGATGTGTCAAATGTAATAAAAAAATTTTAAAATTTTAAAATTTATATTATTTTATTATTTAATATTTATTTAACACATAATTTAAAATAATTAACATTACTCAATAACTAAATTTGTTTAGAATAAATGAAAAATTCACTTGTTCCCATCGAAAGTCCAGCTCTTCTACACTAGTAAGTCTCATCGAGAAAAGCAAATACAATGGCAGTTTCTGTTTTTCTTATTTGAATTTGGGTTGGTTTTCGCTAAGATCTAATTTGTTTTTTAATTAAAAAATTGAATAAATTTGAATTTTACTAAAATATAAATTGAAAACCATCTGCGTTTCAAAAGAGAAGGCAAACAACCCCCCTTGACGCATAATCGGCATCTTGCAATGCATATGGCTGGTATTTCACCTGTAATCGAGCAGCTACAACTAAACTCTGATAATGGATAGATGAAACTGTTGCTAATAACTTCCATGAGAACTCAGAATTTAAGTTAAAGCACCAGCCATAAAATGCTATGAACGTTTTACATTTAAATTCTCAAAAAAACTACCAATAAAGCCTTGGCATCTCACAAGGATAACAAGTAAACTTATTATCTCCAATGCAATTTCATTTAAGATATTGATCTTCATGCAAGTCAAATGCAACATAGAACTCCAAGACACCGGTCCATGCGTGATGACAATGACAGCCAAAACCATCTACGAAAAAACATCAAAAATGAAGTTTCTTTTGAAACAAAATTGAACAGGCATACAGACGGGGTTTAATATATCTGATGTTACAGTAAATACTGGCAACTCCACTCCGCAAGAAGCAGAACATGCAGGACTTTTAAGAACATAAGGGAATCGTATTATAAAATGCTACTCAACAGAACTAGTCAGAGCTTCAAAACATGGATTCTTGTTCATCACCCATGTGTTAACAGTTGTCAGTAATCCTCTTAAACAAGCAAAACTGCGTTTATACAACCGTCATTCTCTGGGTTATTTGTCACTTGAGCATATTTACCTGCATTCATCACAATAATAAATAACATAAACAAAGAAAATGTGCAGAAGTATATTGTTCAAGCATAGAAATTGCCATTTATGTCTTACCCCACACAACTTTCCCGGCAGGTGTGACCAGACCCAATTCACTGACATTCACCTGAAATCCAGAGAGATAATAAATAAGCGCTCTAAACACCAGAAATCAAGAATATTTCTCTTATGGCTTACTAGTTCTTACCTCAATGATTGTCCCCTTAGTAATAACACCAAGAGATGTATACATTGGACCATTAGGATTCTTCTTGACACCAATGATCTCAAGATTGAAGGTGCACTTGAGTTCAGGGTGTGTTACGTGAGCTTTAGTAAAACGCAACCCTGAAGGACGAATGAAACGCTCGTACTTGGGAGGTTTTCTTGTAAAACCAGGTCCCACAAATGTGGCCTTAGTGACCATCCTCTTCCACTGCTTGACTGCAGGCAAAAAAAAGATAGAGACTGTTAGAAGCCATCAAGATATTGCATTTACAAGACAAACAATTTACCAAATAAATAAGCATGCTTCTAAAAGCATAGCAGAGTCCGCCTTGCAACCTTATTGTGCATGCTATTCTAGTCGGGCAACTAATTCTTGAGAATCAATTTTTTTGACTACTTTATAACCAAAATCCAACATCCAATCCACTAAATTTCTAAAAGAAGCCTTGTATACCTCAATTTAACCAGCTATTCTTAAGACAAACGCCCCATCCATAAATTTGCAGTGTAATATAACAGTCAGAATACTTACTTCTTCGTTTACCAGTCCTGATCACTTTAAACATTTCATCTTCTGCCACTGGCCTAACCTGAAGCGGAAAAACTTTTAAGTTAAAGCATGAAAAAATAAGGCAAAAACATTTGACGGAATTCCCTTAAAGGGGAAAAAGATGTAACCCTGGAAAGTAACACAAAAAAAAAAAAGATGAGGTGCTAAATAGAAAGGTTGAATTTTTAACATACCTTGGGCAGAGGTACTTCCCATTTTCCAGCTCTCTCTTTTCTTTTTTGCTTTATAGTGTTGCTAAGAACCTACAGAAAAACAAAATGTCAAATTTATCCACCAATAGGCATACGCAATATATGGAATTGCACACATAAATATCTATCAACAACTTACCTTTGCTCTTGTTGTATTTTCACGATCAAGCAAATAGGCAGGAACAGCTCCCTCTTGGACTTCATCGTCCGTCTTTCTTCGACTTGTTGACTCTTCATGCATTTTCAATCTGTTGAAATAGTAGAGTAAGTTATGAACATGCAAAATATTTTTACGATGAACTCTATTATACATCACTATATCAATCATAACTTCCAAGGATAACATCGTGAAGCAAAAGCAACAGGATAACTAAACACAAGCTGACGACTGAGGTGTAAACCTTGAAGCTCATATTACAAGATGAATACATAAACTTCACGCATGCATACGCAGGATTGGTATATTTGGAACATAACAGCATATATTGTCCTTAGCTTCTATACAAAGATGGTATCGAAAATATGACACTATCAGAATCCTGCAGAATTTGCACTCCTAGAAGTGCAAAAAGCAACGTAGTGATGTCCTCTATCATTTTGAAGGGAAAACAGAAAACAATTACCACTTCATTTAAAGACTAGACTCTATCAAAAACTATTAATAACATTGGTATCAGCTAATAATTAAAGAGTCAATTTTTCTATAAGATAATATTACATGGCTTAATACATTCTCTCGCTTAATCATTAATCCATTTAGCAGCACACTACAAAAACTAGATTGAGTTCACTAATGATGCAACAACATTATCTAAAAATGCAACTTTAGTTAGTAGCAAAACGCACCAGAGACATACTATTCTTGATCAAACTCCATAATTATTTTAAAAATTTTCCATAAACCCCTAACATTACAATTGAAAACCACGAAAGGTTTATTATAATACAATATCACTCTTAATAACACCTCACATTACCTTAACACGATATGCTGTAACCCATGATTAGATTAACATGTACAAAATATAGTCCACAAAAAGATAAAAGGGTATAAGTAAGCACAATCAATAAAGCTAATTTGAATAACATTTACAGAATTTTTTTTTAAAAAAAAGGGCTTACGTTTTCTTCATGAGAGCCTTCTCAGCGTATCGTTTCTTAGCAAACATCTTACCCTTAATACCCAAAGCCTGCCATTACATTCCAATTCAAGAAAAAAAAATTGAGAAATTCAGCTAAAAAATAAGAATCAGATAAATTTAAACAAAAATAAACATTGAATATTTTAGAAGAATTAACAAGACCTTTTGGGCCATTTCGGAGCGCTTGTGGACCTCACGCGCCTCCTTCTTGCGCTTGCGCTCGAAGTGATCGAGGCGGTAGCCATGGCGCTTCCTGTGAAGCTCTATGTAATCTCCTTGCGGCTGTTTAAAAAAAAAGCAACAAAACAATGATAATTAAGATCCGGTTCACTAGACGAAACGGTGAAGGTTAAGTATCCTAAAGATTGAAGGAAAAAGATTCACAGACGAACCATTTTGAAATTTGCTTTGAGGTTTCAAAATTTCAGAGAGAGTCGTGAAGGAGAAACCCTAGGGTTTTATTTCAGAGACAAAAGCGGTGCGGTCGGTTATCGGTTCAAAACTGACAAAAAACCCTACTCGGTCATTATAGATATGGGCCGGATCCAAATAAATGGGCTGGTTGGTATTATTCGACCGTTGCTATAAGCACCCCTACAAATTTTGTCAACTACGAACCATTTTTTATACAACCACAAGTTGAGTGCGTTGAGAAATACAAAGGGTGAATTTAGTAAGCAACCCGTTTAATGCACTCTTGTCAAGCCCAAGTTAGTTATATTTTGATTAAAGATTCGTTTTATAAAAATGTTAGTATAGCTATGAAAACATTTGTTATGAAAATGGAAAAAAAAAAATAAAGAGATCGAGAATGTTTAATAAACGCTCAATTGTGAAGTGAAAATTAAATTTATTGAACATTTTAATTATTATATTCTAAAAATACAATAAAATCATCTTTATACTAAATAAACCGTTAATTTAGGTAGATTTCATATAAATATTCTCTTAATATAATACTTTTTTTTTTTAAAAAAAAAAAAGGGAGGGGTGAAGTGGGTGTCTAACCACCTTTCGAACTCATTTATTAGTTTAGGCATTGTGTTATGAATCATGCATTAATGAAATGTTTGCCCAAAATTGCAGCAGAAAGTAATAGTTTTTCGTAATGGTGATTTGGTGCAGAAGTTGGGTCAGATAAAGACTCGTTATGCCAGGCAACCGACAACAAAAACAGTGGTGTCGTTTTTATGTTTCCCGACTAATCACGGCATGTGTCAGCATAATTTCATAACCCCCAGCTCAGTAACCACACACAATACCAACATGCATATTTCACTACTAAATATTAATAATGTCCGCCCCCAGCTGCCTTGCCCACGGGATAATAATTCTGTATTTTTCAGGTTAGAAATTTGAATTTTACTGAGATTTAAGACAACTTAAATAATGTAAATATTTTTTTTTTAAGTAAGAGTGTGTTATTCTCTTATTATAGAGGTGAATTCGAGCATCCGTAAATATATAAATGATGTATGATTTTAAAAAATATATTGTTCTCTCATTATAAATATGAGAGTGCGTAAATATGTAAGTGATGTGTCACCCCCGATTAATAACATTAAACACTCGTAATAAAGTGTTAAGTTAGTAAATATAAGGGAATATTAGACTGATAATGATAACACAGTAAACAGTAACATGAAATACAAAATCGATAGCATGTTGACAATGTCACAGTTTCAGAGATGTTGCCGTGTCATGAGGATGTGTGTGGGTATATATATTTGTTATTATTCTCAAGCAGCAGCCAGTCGCAGTGTTATCTGGATAAGAGTGAGACTTGTATGTTTTGATCATTTTCATAAAGGGGCCAAAGACTGGTGGCCTCAACTGAAGCTTAAAAGAGAAAGAGTCTTAACCTGAAATGTCATTGACATTTAGCCAAGCAGAGATGCAAATGCAATCATGTGTATTATCTCTTATCCATACACATGAACTTGATAGGATCAATTAATCATGGGAATAATTCTATCTGGGCCTGCTTTTCATTTGCCATTCTTTTTCCTATCATTTCATCTCTATTCATTCAGTTTACTGGTTTAATATTGCCTCATTTTGTATGGGATTTTTCTTTACCACTATTTTTACATTTAAATTTAGAATAAGAGTCTAAACCTAACTCTATTGTCTAATATTATATTATAATTATAGAGATTATTAAAACCAAATAAAAGAAAAGAGTTTGTGTAGTGTGGCTTTTGCCTTATTTGTAGAGCTTATGTTGATAAATACTTTTCAAATATGGTTTTTTAAGGAAAAAAAATTGTTAGTTATTTAGTTGTCAATCACAATTTATAAATTTTTATAGAATTTGTAAACAAATTTTGAAGGGTATATTATAAAGGTAATGAGTGAAAATTTAACCTTTTCAAACAAATTTGGAACGAGAATTCTAAAATATGAGCTTTTACAAATAGAAGAAAAATAATTTTTTTAACCCTCATTTATTTATTTATTTATTTTGTGTGTAACAAGATGATACAATAAATAACAACAACAACAACAATATTTAATTTTTAAAAAGCCCTTTTGAGTAATAGATAAATTATACTAAATATACCCTAAATTGATTAGATAGATTAGAAAAAATGTCAGTTTTATCCTTAATTTAATTGATTTATATTAATTTAATCTCTCTCTTTTTTTATATATAAATACTAAGCTAATTTTTGTATAGACTTTTTTACTAATTTCATAATAACTATTTTTGTCCTTATAGAAATTAATTGAATATTTATGAAAAAAAATAGAGATTAAATTAGTATATATTCATTAATTAAATGACGAAATTAACATTTTTTCTAATTAATTATAACTTTCTTTCAAAATTTAAGTTCAAAATGAACCGTATCACTTTCTAGATCTTTTTAGAACAAAATAAGGAGTCGAACCTGCGGCTCAAAATTTTATTCACCGCTTTAGTAATAAATTTTACCTTAACCTAATTTCAACTTAATCATATATAAATAAATGATTAGTGGCAGATATGATATGATTATTAATGGCTGATGGACCTTCACCTACATTGGATAATTAAACCTTGAAATAAAGAGATATAACGAAAGGCTTAGATCTTTCTACCTCGTATGGACCATTTGATACAACTATGCCCCTACCCCATTTACATTTTAAAGCCATGCCCGTCCCCGATATAAGATTACTATGTCTCTTAAAAATAAGAATTAGGTTCAGATTCGCTGTAATTCTTTTATCATGTATAACGTTATAATAATTTTTTTAATATAATATAAAAAATAATCTTATAATATAACATTAATGATTTACTCAACAATATTATGTTTAATGATAATTATAAATATATAAATAAATAAACAGCGAGCTTTGTTGAAGAGACATTTGAGGGCCTAAAAGACTATGACAAGTTACGAAATACAAAGATGCTATTCAATATTTCATTGAGAATGACTACATTGAAGAGTTATTTTTAGCAATAGTTTATTATTTTGGTGTTTGTGTTTGCTCTTTTAATAGCCTTTCATTCTGTATTGAATCACTGTTATCTTAGCTAGCTGTTAGTAAATTTTATTTCTTGTCAATAATTTTTATTTATAAAATAATAAAAAGAAAAAGAAATTCACTCTATTGAAAATTTTGAAAAAGGAAGAGAACGAAACTATCAAAAGAAGATAAAGATATTGTCTTTAAAGCAAAAAGCATGCTAGAGATTTTATATGGGTATGTTCTAAGGATATGCATACTGGCAAAAAAAAAAAAAACTTACTTAGGATTGTCATGTATATTTGCTAATTATTTTCTTATATAATTGTCCTTTTTAACAAAATCATCATTTTGAGGTGAAGTAACAAAAATAAATAAAAACTAAATTGATGAAAAATTTCACAAAAACACGCTTTAATTTTTATTAAAAAAATGTTATACCTCTTAAATATTATTTTAAATAATGTATTAAATAATTATTAAATAATAAAATAAAATAATAAATTATTTTAAAATTTATATTATTTTATTACCTAATAATTATTTGATATATCAATTTAAAATATAAAATAAAAATGGCAAAACTCAAGTCAAAGACTGAATTTTACCCCATTTAAATCGAACATAAATTGTTTTAAAATTTTCAAAATTCAAGCTGTTCCTGAATTTTTTTTTTTATTGTAAGTGGGTCTAGATGCCCAAAACTCATATTTTAACCTAATTTTTTTTAATTAATTTTCAACAAATAGGATGCAGACAATTATGGGTGAAAATAAAGTGCATCATAATAAATAAAAGTCCATTACTAGAACCAACTACCTGGTATTTGGATATAATTGACTTGAGCTTTGCATCAAATCTTCTCACCTTGACCAGCCATTAATGATAACAAAATACAGCTTGTTTTGAATCGGAGAATTACAGTGAAAGATTAAAGAGCTTGAGATGGGGAGACTTAGAGAAGTGTGGAAGTATCAACCAGAACAAAACTACAAAATAAGTGATTAAAAAATTTTAGTTCTGAGCCAAGTTAATCCGGGTCTCAAAAAACTCAAAATTTAAAAATAAAATCTACATTAAAAACAGAAAACTTGAATTTTTTTGGAGTTTTTTTTTAATTCGATTTTTTTTTAGATTTAAGCATTTTTCTAAATTTGGGTTTGGGTGCAAATTTTTGTTGCCTTCCCTAAATATAAGTACAAGGATGGAATTGAAAATAAGTGAAAGAATGAAGGGTATTTTAAGCACCGACCCAATACTTGTATTGTAAGTAGGTAAGCATTAAAAAAATCTTTTTAAGATTTAAAGCATAAAACAAAATTGAATATAAAATTAAGAGAGAGAAAAAAAAAAAAAAAGAGAGAGAATAATGGAAGTGCATGTGTGGCCTGAAAAAACTTTTTGACTTCTTTGGACTCAAGTTCCCTCAAAAGACTAGTACATACAAAAAGCTTAGAATATGATAATAGCCCCCATTTTTGTCTGCGCTTTTGTGGCCCAATCAAAATGACACCTTCGCACCGCCACACCGCCACCCAATTATAAGATTCATCAGCCCCAGAATGAGAATATTTTATCCAAAACAAAAGGAAGTAAATTAATTACAAAAAGAGGGGCTTCATTATCATACTTGAATATTATTGGGATAATAACATTTGAGCCCTCAATTCTTACACTCACTTAAATGAAATCATAATTTGTCTATTTATATCAAATAATTGATTTGTTCTACTAGTCAAAAGTTTTTTTTTTCCTATGCTCAAAGTTTTAGTTCATTTTCTTTAAAATTAATGTTTGACTGCAATTATAGAATAAATTTTAGGGATTAAAAAAATTGAACTCTTTAAAAGAATATCAAAAGTTAAACTTTCGATAATAAAAGTGTACGAATTGTTTAAAAAATCATTATTATTTAACTTGTACATTAAAATTTTAAAATCTTATCTAGCAAAATAATTATACAAATTTTGTTAAAAATTGTGAATGACAATCGAACAATTAATAACTTGTTTCTATTAATACAAACTACACTTAAAGAAAATTAATATAAAGAGACCTGAGTCTTTTTTATATATAAATTAGAGCAAAAGACATTAAAAACATCTGAGTTTTTTTGAAAGACACTTACAGATCTCAAAGTCTAAAAAAGTTATAAAGATTTTTGTTAAAAGATAATTTTTTGTTTGATTGATAGATCAAAATCGTTGAAAGTAGGAAGGCTATTAACAATATAGTCATTTTGATCATTAAATTAGACGAAAAACTATCTTCTAACAGAGGTCTATATGATCTTTTTAAAATTTTAAAAATCTACAAATCCTTTTAAAAAACTTGAAGGTTCTAGTGTCTTTTATAAATTAGCAAGTTGTGTTTTTATTTAGAAAAAGCATACATATTTAGAGGCTTAGATATTATTAATCCGAAGTAATTTAATAGAAACGGTCATCGATACATAATACCATTTCACTATTTTGATGCTTAATATGATTAGGCTCATGTTATGTAAAATTTAAAGTTCCTTGAAAGGTATTGTAATCAGTTCCACATGAATTACAATTATGATGTATAAGATTACAAATTTATAATTTAAATTATAAAAATGTTGCACTCATAATTATGCCCATGTGTCATTACAAATCCCAAAAAGAGATTAAAGATGGCAATAATAGATATGCCATTTTGTTGGAATTTTAGTGCAAGGCTTATTATGATTGAGGCCAGTAGGTTCAATTGATAAAATAATATAAAAAATTTGAAACATTTTGTCCTTATGATTGTTGGGTATCCAGCCAAGCCATTATCTTGTGAATGATTCATGTAATTATTTAAGAAACTAGGGTCTGTTTGCATGGAGAGAAAATATGCATGTTTTTTTTTTCTTGGGAAAAATGTTTTGGTAACAATAAACATTACAGCCCTCGAGAATGCTTGAGGATATAAATTATTAGCTAATTAAAATTTGATACGTGGTTGTGATCTAGAACATTAGTTCTAAAATGTAACCAATCAATGAAATTATATCATTTATATACCAAAAATGTACATATGTTCATTTTACATATAATATGGGGTCAAATTTTTAATTTTAGACATAAACAACGTTTCATTTGGATATAAAATCATGAGCCACATTAATTAGACTTCATTTATAACGTAATGTCAATACTTTTTTTATACAAAAAGAAAGCATAATATCAAATAGATAATATGCAATATCATATTAATGATACTGATTATCAAATTAATACATATTTAAAATTACACATGTATTATCATATGGATCGGATGGTGTGAATAATTTTTTTTCCCTTAAAAGGGTTTAGCCAGAAATTAGATACTTTAAATACTCAATTTATGTTCTCAATTTTTATTTAAATTCGGGTAATTATAAATGTAGTGTATCTTGACGACCACTAGAACAATGCTCTGAGAGCCATAGTGTGAATAAAATTATTTATTTAAATATAAAAAATAATTTGGTATTGTAAATATCTTAAAATAGTGCATTTATAGGCTTTAATAGTACACAAAATAGCATATAAGTTTGTTTTTGAGTGTCTTTAAAAAAAAAATATGTAATTGAGTGATAAATGTACTCTTAGATTAAGATCCAAAGCAACACGAGATATCTAAAATTTTGACATAAGCTCAGATTCGGGGCATTAACACTGTCACGAGATTTACACAAATTACACTTTAATAGAAACTTTAGTTTTAATTATATTGTTACTCTTTTTATTTAATTTAAAATTAAAAAAATTATTCTCATTTTTAAGAATATTTTAATCAATTGTATGATAAAAGAAATAAAACTCGGGGGATATTTTCGTTGTTTAAATTAAGTGGAGGGGTTATTGTATAATTAAAACTAAAATAACCATCAAAGTATAATTTGTATAAACCTCAGGGGGTAACAGTAATAATATTCCGCTCAGATTAGAATTGAATTGCAATCTAATCCAATTGCTTTGATTGAGTTTAGTTGTTCTTTTGCAGAGTCCAATGAACCATCTTTCTCTACCGACGAGAAAAATTAAAGCTTCATTGGTGTTGATTGTGAAAGATTTATTACCAACCAAGGAAAAGTTGATGCGGAATTTTATCATTTTTTATAAATTTTATGGAATATTAACACTGTAACCTTCTTGTTATAGCACAAATTATACTTTAATATCATTTTTGGTTTTAATTACGCATTACCTCTTTATTTATTTGGAATACAAAAATATCCTTATTTTTTAATAATATTTTAATTATTTATGTGATAAAATTATGAGATATTTTTATTTTTTTTAATTAAGTAGATAGATGATAATATAATTAAAATTAAAATTGTTATCAAAGTATAATTTGTATCAACTTTGAAAGATGACAGTATTAATATCTTTAAATTTTATTGATATATAAATAAATAATTTAATAGATTATATAATTTTTCGTATAATAAATAATATTGTCACATGTCACTGTATAATAAATTTATAAAATTTTATAATTTATATATAATTTATAATATTTTACAAAATTATATCATGTATCTAAAATTTTTTTATACGATAAAATATGTAACTCATTAAATTATTATAAAAAAAATTACTTTTGGTTTAATTACTTTTATCCACTTTATATATCTTTCATCCTATCTTGTTAAGAAACCATTTGGAAGAAATTAAAACTCTAATTAAGTGTGGTTTGTGCAATTAAAAAAAGAATAAGTGAATCATGAGATTCGGAATTAGTAAATAATGATCATCCATATCTCATTTTCCTCTTTCAGACGTTACAAAGATAATATATATTTTTTTTTTTCTCTTCATTTTTATTTTTTCAAAACAAAACATACTTTAAGATAACTTTGAACAATTTATTATTTTCATTCTTTTAGACTACGCCGAGGATTATTTTCTCTTATAAGTTAAATATTTTAAAATTATAAATTTAACATATATATATATTTCAATAGTACGATATATACATATTAATAATATAAACTCATTGATATTATTAGTGTAGCATAATAATATGAATGATAATATAAATATAAAAAATAAAATAATTAATATGATATTAACTTAACTAATTTTATCATAATCCGTCATATGGTACATACAGCTTAATTTGTATACGAAATATTTTTATTATTTTAGATAAAATTATCGATTTTCAAGATTTGTTAGTGGTCAACCACCACTAATCACATCTATTTTTTATTTAATAAAATTTTATTATTTAAAGTAATATTTAGTCAAACCAAATCTTCCTTTATTAAAATTTACTGTATAAAAGTTGGATATTAACAGTATGTCTCTAAGTTGTCATAAATTATATTTTGACGACAACTTTAATTTTAATTGTAATGTTATTTTATTATTTAATTGAAAAGATGAGAATATTTTTATTATTACATAAATGACTTAAACATTCTCAAAAGTTAAAGATAATTTTATGTTTTTAATTAAATAAAAGGGTGATAGTATAATTAAAATTAAAATAATCATAAAAATGTAATTTATGCCATCCTTAAGGGGTGACAGTATTAATATCCCGACAAAAGTCGGATCTGGTGATTTGGCTTTAATTTCCACATCCACGTGTCCTTTTCACGCTTCCTGTTTATTCAGGGAATTTTCTTCCCCCTAAAAGCATAGAACAAGGTCAAATAAGTAATTTGGATCAAAACCCGTGAAGATTTTGGACGAGTAGTGGGTAAGTCGCCGAGTCGTGGTTCAATTCAATCCGTAATTTTCGCAAAACTCGTGAGCACACCTGCTATGTCATTTATTTACAAGATTGCCATTTAGCTTCAATTTTATTTGAATAATATTATCAATCTTAAATTTAATTTTAAATAATTTTAAATTATATCCTAAAAAATGTTGTATCAAATAAATATTGAGTAGTGAAATAATATAAAATTTTAAATTATTTTTTATATTTAATATTTACTTAACACAAAGTGTTGTGTTAAGTAATTATAAAATATTCATTAAACTTCTCAAGTCTGCTTTAAGTGAAACGATGCATTTTCAGTCATTCTAAACAATTTAGGAATTTATCATTCTAATCCTTTTAATTTTAATTAATTACTCAAAAAGCCACACAACTTACTTTCATTAACATTAAAATGTTAGAATTAGTACTTACGTGCTATTTCTAATTATACATATACTTGTTATTTATACAAGTGTATATTTCTATTAAATCACTAATACTTATTTATATAGTACTATACAATGTAATATATAGACATTGTATTATTTGGAGGGGTTCAGATCTAATCTAGACGAGTTTAGATTAAGAGTTAGCCATACTGAGAGATATAAATGTTAAGAGTTAGCAATGTTAAATATTAGCTGGTTATAATACTCAGTGAAGATCCAAGAGTTGGAGCCTTGTCTGTAATAGAACATATACCTGAGAATACATTAGTAATCGTATAGTTGCAAGAGTTGCAATCAGGTGCTAGAAAATGTCAGTTGCGCAAGTATGTTCTCGATTATTGTTCTTGATCTATTTTTGCCGATGTGGGTCTATTCGGTAGATACCTTTATATAAAACAACATGTGTCGTACCTATAGGGTATAGATGGTTATTCCTAGTCGACCGTGAACTTGGAGTTTATATTGACATATGGTATTCAATTAGGACTAGATATGTGATGAACTCACGAGGATCTCCGATAAACATCCTATGTAAGCCGTCAACGGAAGGTCCTCTTGAGTTGAGTAGTATACGTGGTCATTTGACCTAAATGCCATAGTGAGCTTGCAAGTGATCCACCATACTTTAGTTCCACACATGTTACAGACCTTTCATGGTGTGATCGCTAAGTTTCGCTGGATATGGTCCGATGTTTATAGAGTCTGGTGCGTATATATATAGGATCTATTAACTCGCATATGGAGTTTGATATTTAGATGCTCCGAGATTGTATCTAAAAAAATCTTGTGGCCATAAGTATTTATCTCGAGAAAGAATTTTTGTCAGGGTTGAACAATATGTCAAATGGGTTTATGCATATAATTCAATGAAATATAAGTCAAAAGATATAACCCTATTAATAATATCTACGAGCCAACGAAAAAAAGAATAGTTCTATTATTCAACCAATATCAAAGAATTACAAGGTTAATTATATAAGTTACTCAAAGCTTCAAAAATTAGAAGAAAAAAAATGAATTACAAAGTATTCATTAAACTTCTTAAGTTTGAATATTTTTATAAGTCAAAATTATAAACTTTAACTCAAACGTTTAACAAACTTAACTAACTTTTATCATGTGGCAACATCTAATCGGTTCAACCTTTAAGTGAAACGATGTATTTTCAGTCATTCTAAACCTTCTAGGACTTCATCATTTTAATCATTCTACTTTTAGCTAATTACTCAAAAAGTTATGCAACTTATTTCTATTAACATTAAGGTGTAAGGGTTGGTGTTTACGTATCATCCCTGAATATACATATACTTATTATTTATATAAGTGTACATTCCTATTAAATTACTAATCCTTATTTATAAGGTACTATGCAATGTAACATTACAAATATTATATTATTTGAAGAAATTCAGATTTGATCTAAAGAAGTTTAGATCAAGGCCGGGCCCAGAGTTGACTACGCTAAGAGATATAAATACTAAGGTTACCACAGTTAAGTGTTAGCTGGATATAATACTCAATGAAGATCCAAGAGTTGGAGCCTTATCTATAATATGACATAGACCTGGTAATATATTAGTAATTACATAGTTGTAAGAGTTGCAATCATGTACTAGAAAATATCACTTGTACAAGAATATTCTTGAATATTGTCCCTAATCTATTTCTGCCGATGCGGGTCTGTTGGTGGATACATTTATATAGATCAACATATTTCATACTATAGGGTATAGATGGTTATTTTTAGTCGATCGTGAGTTTGGAGCTCGTATTGATATATGAGTATCCAGTTAGGACAGGATATAGAATGGACTCACAAGAATCTTTGATAGACATCTTATATAAGTCGTTGTAGTATAGTGGTGAGTATTCCCGCCTGTCACGCGGGTGACTCGGGTTCGTTCCCTTGCAACGGCGCCAAAAACTTGTTGTGTGATTTCTATAACACAAACTAACGCAAGTGCACATTATCGCAACAAGTAATATATGATAAGTAGAATATCGATTCCACGAGGAATTGTTATTACTACTTGCTAAGTACTAAAATTATGTTCTCCTATTCTTATTCAAGCTATTGGCAATTTAATGGTTTTGATATCTAAACTAACTACACAAGAAATAATAATAATTACAAGAATTGAGCAAAGAGAACAATTGTGATAGCACAAATACTCAAATGCCTAGAATTACAATAATCCCTCAATACTTCACTTGAATCTAACTACTCCCCTTAGAACTATCAATATGAATGTCAACCAAGAACTCTAATATCATCACAAGCCTTTTTTGCAGGCCAAGTGAGTATATCTCATTCAATTAACTACCTATATATCTATGATAATCAAATTGAATTAAGATTCATTAAGTTCAAATTCTCTAAATGGTCATATATGCCATATGAGTATATGTCTATCTCATATAGAACTCATGCTTTTACACAATGATCATACATCAATTTATCTATGGCCAATACAAAACTCTCTTTGTCAAGTTCATTAAGGTTCCTTAATCAATCTAATACATTATCATGTAATTAGAAGCATTAAGTATAGAATAAATTGAACAATTCCATACCAATATGATAAATAAGAAAAAATAATCAATCCAAGCTACATATTGAGTTCATATTGTAATCCTAGCAATAAAACTTAGTTCATAATTGAAAACATAAGTTTAGAGCATCTAACAACATCATTATACATGTTGAAATCCACAATAAATACGAATTTGAAGAGAAGAAGAAATTTTCCTTGATGCAATGGTGATGTTCTTCCTCCAAAATGCAGAAATTCTTCTTCTTCCTCTTGATGTTTGCCTCTTGTTGTTGATTCTTGCTTCCAAGACCCAAATGAAGTGTTTATTTTCATGCTCTCTACTACCCCCTCTTTCTCCTCACACCTCTTGGCTCAATAATGAGTGTTTATATAGGTAGGGTTGCAAAAAGAGGACAAAAATGCCTTTAAAGAGTGCCCAGAATTCAATGCCGCGACATTCAGGTTCAATGCCGCGGCGCTCACTCTCTGAAAGTGGCGCCCCGACGCTGCACTGTTCATGCACTATAGAAATTGTACTGTTCACACTTAGTGTTCATGTTTTGAGCATTTTAGTCACTTCTCAGATTTTCATCTCAAATAGCTTTATTTGCATCCGATTTTCGGTATTTTTGCTCCGATAGTGCTTAAACCTATAAAACAACATTAATATGCATAAATAGCCAAATTATTGAGATAAATTGAACAAATATCAAGTTAGGAAGATAAAATAGTTTATACAATTATGCCTTATCAGAGGGTCTTCTCGAGTTGAGTAGTATACGTGATCTTTTGACTTGAGAGCCATGGTGGGCTTGTAAATGATCCACTATACTTTAGTTCTACACAACGCATACATATAGTCATTCTGTCATGATATCATGGATGTGCGGAGATATATATTATCACCGTCAAATCCCCATGTGCTCATCTAGACTTGTATCAAATTCATAAACTAAAAATTAACAAAATTCAAATCCATTTTAGGTTCACATAGTTTAACCCTCGATGAATAATTTAGCCCATCACAAAACTAAAAGTATCAAACCAATTCATAAAGATCAATAAGAATAAGAATATAGTGATAAAGAAATAGTGAAAAAACTAATCAAAGTGACTTCTTGATGTGTTTTTCGTTATTCTTTAACTTGAAGTTTGAATCTTGATATTGGTTCTTCAATCTTTAGCTTTGATATTTGATTTTGTGTTGTGAATTCTTTTTCTAAATTGTTGCCTCTCCAAAGTCTCTGTTTGTGCTCTTAAAAGAGTGCTTTTATAGTTATGAGAAACCTTAGGGGTGAAGGCCTTCGAATCCAAGTCAAAAATAGGAGAGTTGAGAGAGGATTTATACTTCACATGGGTGCCGCGGCGCCAAGACCTGAAAATTTATACGGGGTCAATTATTGACTTGGGCGCTGCAGCGCTCAGCCCTGATTTAGTCGCTATTGTATTTTGAGCGCAACTTTTTCATTTTACGTTCGATTCACCTCATGTTTATTCCTATAGGCCACATTTTTTTTGTGTGCATCTATTCATGATTAAAAATATAATTAAATAGCCAAATATTCATAATTTGGAGTAAAATATGAAAGTTGGGTATAAATTATATTAGTATTTTTACGCTCCTATCAGACATAAGAAATCTCGTGATATAGAGTGTGCTCGTTTTGCACTGAGGCAGTATACTAGATTGAATTGTTCAGTTTAATAATATTCAGTATTATTACAAAAATGGGCATGTGTTCGTATTTAAGTGTTAAATACAAAAATTAGTTAATAATAATTATTTACTAATTATATCATGACATGTGACACATTGTTGACCCTCAGTTGATTTACTCAAATTTGAAATATGACGAGATCCACTAAGTGTATACTTAATAACTATTAAAATGGGCAAAATAATAATTTTACATATTAATTATTTAATAGTTAAATAATGAAATATATTTATTATTATATTATATTATTTAAATATAATATAATTTTAATATATATATAGATATATAATATTATTAATAATATATTTATACTTGATGGCCAAGTATAAATATATTTATTATTATTAAATTATATATTAATAGTTTAATATGTAATTGGAAAAATATTGGACAAATGTGTGTGTGGATGGTGTAGAAACGTTTTGAACATTATAGAAGCAATTTGGAATTGCTTTTAAAGTGTGAAAGTGTGTGAAAACGTGAGGTAATTTTAAATTGTTAAACCGAGTCGTTTTCCTTCTTTTGAAGAAGAA
Organism: Ailanthus altissimus; assembly: GCA_946807835.1. Classification (NCBI taxonomy): domain Eukaryota; kingdom Viridiplantae; phylum Streptophyta; class Magnoliopsida; order Sapindales; family Simaroubaceae; genus Ailanthus; species Ailanthus altissimus. Next base: position 4,246,663 of record OX327709.1, read on the forward strand.
AAAATGGCCGGCCAATTTTAAGCATAATTGAGAAATGAAATTGTTTCTTTTGTATTTTGATTTTAAGAGTTGAAATTTTGGGTAGTAATTATAATAATTTAACTATTTAATTCATTGATAAAGTATTGATTAAGGGTAAATTAAATAATATAGGGTTTAAGAGTTAAATTCAGTGTTTGATAATTAGAGTTGTTGTTCTAGTTTACCAAGCTCATCTAGTTGGTGACTAAAATTGTCAACGAGTTGTTCTCTAAGCGAACTCTCAATTATACGTGTAAAAGTTATATGCTTGGTGAATTCTCAAACTCACTATTAATATATTAATGTGATTAATATGTTATTTATTGTATTTATTGTATGTTTTATAATACCGTTGCGCCTAAATATGTACGAGATACGTATTTGATACAATGAATATAGTTGCACATGCATACACTCTAATATAAAAAGATCCCCAACAAAATTAGTATTAGAGTTGGTTTTGTATTAATTTGGGTATTGTTTGAGTGATGGAAGTGTTTTGGTTAAGTCCCGATATCAAATGGTGCATTTCAAGTGTTAAAACGGCTATACCAAAGTGAATTTGACATTGGGCGTTGCAGCATTGCATTCAGGCATTGCGACGCTGGGGCTCTTGGGCTTTGGCGTCGCAACGCTTGAAAGAATAGCACTGCAGTGTGGGGTCTCGGATTCCTTGCACTGCAGTGTGGGGTCTCGGATTCCTTGCACTACAGTGCTGGGATCCGGGCGTCGCGGCACTGGGGTTTGAAATCCTAGCATTGTAGCGTTGAAGGTTGGCACTTCAGTGCCGGGGTCTCTGATTCTCAATGCCATAGTGCTGGTAGCCGACACCGTTGCGTGTCACTATTCACATTAACAATAACTTTAAACAGTGTATCAAAATTAATTTTGCATGGCACTGGGGCTTCGGCGCCTCAACATCAGAAAGAACAGCACTGTAATGCGGGGTCTTGGATTTTCCGCACTGAATTGCTGGGATGCGAGCACCGCGGCACTGGGGTTCAAAATCCCAGCACTACAACGTTAAAGGTTGGCATTGCGATGTCGGGGTCTTTGATTCTTGGTGCCACAGCGCTGGTAGTTGTCGTCGTGGCATGACACTGTTCATATTAACAGTAACTTTGAACAGTGTTTCAAATTAATTTTATATGTGCTAGTTTATGAGATGTAGTGATAAAAGTTATCATTTTATATTATAAACTGGGATTTATGAGATGCAGTGATAAAAATTATTGATCTACATTATAAATTAGGATAAATTTTTGTGTTGGTAACTATAATGGTAGCCTCACTAATAGAGGTTAGTTGTGTTTGTATAGAAAAATTGATTAATTGAGAATCATCTTCTCATGAGATAGAGACCTAGAAGAAAGAAAAAATCTCTCTTAATCAGATTGAATAATATTACATTATGATATAATATTTTATTATGATTCGTTTTATCAATACGATGTTAGACGAGTCATATCAGCCTTTTTTCAATATTGCTACAGCGTGAGAAATTTGGTTGATTGGACTTAAACTATACCAGTTAAGCATGAGATAAGGCAAATATATGCGAATGTATTATCCAATATTGCTATAATGTAAGGGTAGTGTTAGTCACATATATTTGGTTATTGACAAGTTAATCTAAAATACACTTATCCAATATTGCTACAGCATGAGGATAATGTGTATTTAAGACCAAGTGGTAAGAGTTGTATGAGATACAATTGACAAGTGTTGTCTACCTATTGAGTTTACAAAAGCCGATATTGTTACAACGTAAGGTCAGAGTAAAATTTTAATGGGATCTACTTTCCATTATATAGTTTAAAGAGTTTAAACTATCGCTTTTCTATTTTAGAGATTTTTTAGATTATGTAAAGCAGTGAGAGGGTGTTTTAGATTAAAAATATTTAAATGTTATACTCATGATATAAAACGTTTAATTAGCAATTTAACAATCATTCCGTTCACATCTTTCGTTTATTTTGGCCTGTCAAGTATAATGATCGCTACGAACTCGTTAGTGTGCATAGTTGTGTGAGTGATTTTAAACTTAGGGTGCATGCATGTGAGTTTGTGTCTATCATTCAAATATAGTATACGTATCACATACATACATGCGTAGTGGATGAGCAGAATACAAATTACTGAATGATAAACACAAGTAAACATCACATGTTATCTTATAAATGTAAAGTACATCAAGATTGAGTTATAGTACCTTATCAAGCCTTTGGTATTTGGTCGAACTAAAGTACTCGCATTTGAAGTAACTCGTTCATAATTCTAGTTCCTCAACACGGTGGGCTTAAGGAAGCTAGAATAACAGTTTTTTCAACAAAGGATTCAACTCTTGAATCATTGTTTCTACCTTGTTATATGGGTGACCAAAATAAAAGAAAAAATGAAAAAAAGAAAAAATAAAATAGTTGAGTTTTTTGTTCTCTCAACACTTGAGAGAATTTTTCAACACTACAAAATTCACTTCTTATTTTTTCATCCCCTTCAACACCTTGCATGAAATTATTATTATAATTGAGCAACTAATTGCTCTTTTATTTATTTATTATTATCTTTCATTTTCTCACTTAATGACAACCATTATATTTGTCATTAGTGTTTTATTTATTACTATCTTTCATTTTCTCACCTAATGGCATCAATTGTGTTTGCCATTAGTTTTTGTTTATTACTATTAACAAAAACCAAATTAAAATAAAACAAAATGGAATATCATTTAAATGAACTTAGCCTTAATCTAGATCAAATGAAAAAAATACTTTCTCATCATTAAAAAATATCTTAAGGCCTACTATTAACAAATGCTACCCATTTCACTTATCTTATCATTTAATTAATATTAAACAAATAATTTAATCATATTAAATCATGGTAGAAATATATGTCAATTTAAATAAAAAAATTAATTGTTTGATTTCAATTTAAATAATAATATCATATATTATTATTATAATTATTATTTTATTCAATAAAAATTTTAATGAATAAAATAATGATATTATTGGTCCAACAAATAAGGTCATTTTGGTAATTTCTAAATCAAACAATAATTGGCTCATATGTGCCATGTGTTAACATCCCATTGGTCAACAACTAATTATTAACCAATTGATGTACTTAACTCTTAAGTTTTGACAAGTACACGACTAGAGGAAAACCGAACTAAATGTCTGGTCTGCTGGAATTTTCTGGATGGAACTATTCAATCCGGTACACTGCCCCAGTGCATAACGAGTACCCTTCATATTGTGGGACTCTCTAGATTCATTCCCGATTTGTTAAATATAACTATTCTATGAGTCTGAGATCGATCCCCCACGCACACGTCACAGATATTACAAATCAGTGCAGTAAACCATACAAGTTGAGGTCATAGCACATACGTATAATCCTTCTGCCAATCATATCTTGGAAGAGCAGAGATATAGATCACTACCGTCAAATTCCTAAATGCTCATCCGTGAACTTATCTCCATACATGTATCTTAATAAATAATATATTCAAACACTTTTACAATATTGTTTAACCTTGTAGGAAACTCTTTTCTTAGGTACATTGCTTATGGCCATAAGACTTTCTAAGATACAGTCTTTGAGGATATGGATATATATATAACTCATCCATATAAGTTGACGGATTCATGAGATGTCTATTGGGGTCCTTATTGAGTTTGTTCAATATTTAGTCCTTACTGAACACCTGTATGCTATACAAACTTCCAGTAAGTCCACGGTTAGGTAAGAACAACCATATAGACCATCTAGGTATAGTATACACTGGTCTATATAAAAGAATTCCATCGATAGACCTGCATCGGTGAATTAAGATCAGGAATATATAATTTGAGAATAGACTTACATAATAACATTTCTTAGCACTTATTGCAACTCTTGCAACTATGTTATTACTAATGTATTCTCAGGTCTTTGTACCGTCACAGACAAGATTCTAACTTTTAGACTTCACTGATTAATATAACATGCTAACTCTTTAACATTTATAATTTTCAGTGATGCTAACTCTTAGCATTGATTTAAACTTCTTTAGATCAAGTCTGAACTCTTTCAGATCACATAATGTCTATAGCGTCACAAGCATTGAACTATTTTATAATAGTAATTAGCGATTTAACAAATAATAAAATAGATAAATATTACAAAATAAAATATTCATACAACAATGAGATGGCATGTGAGCACAAATCCTAACAAGTTGATGCAGACCAATTTAATAGTACTAAGAATTACTTTGATTGGTAAATAAATCTCAGAAATATTCTGAATTTAGAAAAGCTTGGATATATTGTTGATCAGAGTTTGCTGTAAGGTATTTCTGACAGCGCCTTTCTAAAGGATATCAACGGATGGGGTGTAACCCTATTTGTTTAGGGTGCTTTATCTTCTACTCCGAGGACATCTGGCAAATCTAGAGGTAAGTAGAAGAAGAGGATGAGGCAGATACCCAGGATAAGTCCTCAGAGGCAATAATTATCCAAAGATCAACAAGAGAGCAAAGCGAATGGAAAGTATCTCCACAGCAGTAAGGTTGGGCATTAGAAATCCCACTGCCCTAAATATCTTATCATTATCAGAAAGACTTCCACAGGTTTATATTTGACAAACATAGATATTTCTATGACATATAATGTCAATTCAAGCCTAGTATGAGATGCCGCATGTCCCTCTTGCATTTACAATTGCAAGTACTAAGAGAGACTAGAATGCAACAACCTGAATAAGTATTGTTAAGAGTTAGAAATGATGATTTTCTACAGGTCCAAGTTGTTTGAGAATTTGACTTACTTCTCCCATGCAATATAATAGTTATATTACATGATTAGCATTGTATCCAGAACATTACTTGATAAATCGTGTCATTTCTTGTACTTGACAGTGAAGGATATCATATAAATACTAAGAATAGTTCTTTATGTTCATATGATGTGAATAATGTATATTTAGCTGAATATTAGTTAATAAATGGATAAAATATATAATTAAAAATATCAATAGACTAGAATATTTAAATGATATAGAACTGTGACATATGACATTAGATCATATAGGCATACAACGCATAACATATCTGGTTAATGATGGTTGAATACCTGGTTTAGCCATAGGATCTTAACTAGTTTATGAATAATGTATTTAGGAAAATGATCAAATGTCTATCTTTAAATGGTGGACACTGGGCCACTAATTTATTAGAAGTGATACATGGTAATGTATGAGATCTAATGCATCACGCTGCGATAGGACAGTTTCGGTACTTCATATCCTGTGTCAATGATTTGTAATGATACAGGTATATATTTCTTATAAAACACAAGTCAGAAACCTTTAAAAAAGTTCAAAGGGTTTTGACTGAAAGCAGAGAAACATACCAGAATGTACATCACATCCCTTTAATCAGATCGAGGTAGTGAATACATTGACAGCAAGCTTTTCGATTACTTAAAGGAGAATGAGATTCTCACTCATCATAATCTTTCAGGTACTCTGCAACACAATGATGTTTCGAGAGGAGGAACTGTACTTTATTAGATATGGTCCGATTAATGATGAGATTTACCAATCTATATCTGTAGGATTATGCTCCAGTAACAGCTGCTTATTAAATAGAGTTCCATCAAAAGTTGTTCCTTCTACTCCGTATGAGATAGTGAGAGGAAGGAAGCCGAATCTTAAATATGTTAAGATTTAGAGCTATCATGTATATGTAAGAGTTATATAACATGATATACTTGTACCAAAAAGAGTCGAGTTTTAAGTATTTTAAGACTTGGGGCTATCCTGTTCACGTAAGAGTTATGCAACAAGATATCCTGTTTTGTAAGAGTTATTTAGTAGGATACATTAGCACCCAATGGGGACAAGTATAGGTTCAATGAGTGTCCTGCGAATTTAATAAAATGTCAGTTCTATGATTCAGAGAAGTAAAATGTATTTATTTCTTAGTATACCACTATCCTAGAGGAAGAGTTTCTCATAGACCATAAGGATTATAGAAAGATTGAACTTAGTGAAGTCAATCTATAAATCAATTAGCCGAGGATGAGAACTTAGGGTTAATTAAATAGTAGATTTTTTGTTGGAATTTGTGTTTACGTGTCATTCTATTTTGTATGAATATTTTATTTTATAATATTTATATGGTGAATTTTATTAAATCGCTAATTTCATTAGTTAAATAGTATAGTGCTTGTAATGCTACAGACGTTGTATGATTTGATAGAATTTAGAACTGGCTTTAAAGAATTTAGACTAGTGCTAAAGGTTAGCAATGCTAAAAATTATAATTAGTAATAGTTAGACTACTAAGAGTTAGTAGGTTATAAAGGTCAGCAAAATCTAAGAGTTAGGACCTTATCTATAACGAGACATAGACCAAAGAGTACATTAGTAATAACATAGTTGTAAGGAGTTGTAATAGGTGTTAAGAAATGTTATTATGCATGCGTATTCTCAAACATGATGTTCCTGGTCTAATTCATTGATGAGGGTCTATTAGTAAAATTCTTTATTATAGATCAATATATGACCATATCTAAATGGTCTATATGATTTTTCTTAGTTGACCATCGGCTTACCAAAAGCTCATATGGCATACGGGTATTTAGTGAGGGCTGAATATTGAACAGGCTCAACGAGGATCCTAATAGACATTCCATGAAACTATTAATGGTAGGTCCTCTTGAGTTGAGTAATGTACGTGATCCTTTAACTTGAGCGCCACTGTGGGCTTATGGGAGATCCACCATATTTTGGTTTCACATATGTCAAAGACCTATTATGGTCTGACTGTTATGTGTCGCTGAGTATGATTTAATACTCATGGAGTCTGGTATGTACATATATAGGATCCGTCAGCTCATATGGATGAGTTATATATCGGATGCTCTAAGACTGTATCTCAGAACGACTTATGGCCATAAGCAATAAACTCGAGGAAAATCTTTTTTACAGGGTTAAACAATATCGCAAATGTGTTTATGTATATTATTTATCGAAATACGTATCTGGAGATAAGTTTATGGATGGATGCATGAGGATTTGACGATGATGATCTATATCCCCGCTCTTTTAGGATATAATTGATGGAAGGATTATACGTATGTACTGTGACCTTAACTTGTATGGTCTATTGCGCTGATTTGTAATATCTATGATGTATACATGGGGCATCGATCACGGACTCATAGAATAGTTTCATTTGACAAATCGAACGTGGGTCTAGGGAGTTCTACAACATGAATTCTACTCATTGTACACTAGGGCAGCATACTAAATTGAATAGTTCAATCCAATAAATTCCAATAGATCGGATATTTCTTCAGTATCCCTCAGGATGTGCACGTGTCAAGACTTAAGTATTAAATGCATCAATTAGTTAACAATAGTTGTTGACTACTAGGATGATGACACGTGGAACATTGTAAGCTAATTATTGTTTGATTTAGAATTTACCAAAATGACCTTACTTATTTGATAATCAAAATGAATTAATTAAATGTAAAATTATTTTGTTTTAATTGATTGGTCAAAAAATAATTATTTAATGCATTTGTTGTGTTTTAATATGATTAAAATAATATAAAAACAAAAACATTGGATGACCATTTTGTGGTAGGGTCAAAATGCGTTAAATAAGTAAGTGAAAAAATTATTTCTTCACTTGGATGCTTGATTCGATCGATATACACTCTAAACCATCACATGTCTTTTGCTTTGAATTATTTAATGTTAACAATTCTATCACAAGTTAAAAAAAAAAAAACATTTGAGTATAGGCATGAGATATCGATAAGGTCATTTGGTGTTGAACAAAAGAAGATGGGGGCTTTATTTATTTGCTTCAAAAATTAGCCACATTCATCCAATCATTCATGTGTTTTGCTTTATCAATTTGTTTAATGTAAACAAGACAAAAAGCAAAACCAATTTTACAAGTTATATGCCATGCCTTATAGGAATGAGGCATAAGATGTCAAAATTAGAGGGAAAGTGTAGTAAGTATAAAAGAGCAATTTTTTCTCATTTTGGATGATGGTTACATAGTCGAGAGAGAGAGAGAGAGAGATAGTGAAGCTATATTTTTTAATTGTTGGGCAAAAGTTCAAAGGGTTAAACTTCTTCTTCTTCCATTCTTTCTATATTAGCCAATCCATTAACATACTAAAACTATATTGTTTGATGTTTTAATTGTTAAAATAGTATAAACAAACTGATAGCCTTGTAGTTAGTTTAAAGTTTAAGTGTTAAGCTAATTAGTTTAAGAGCTAAACTTAAAATTTAAGTGTTAAACCCTTTACTGAAAGAGGTTATCATTTTATATTATCCAAGCCCACCGAATTAGGTACTAGAATCGAGCACGAGTGCGTTTCAATGCAAGAACTCTACTTCAATTAAATACAAAAGGCTTATAATGTAATTCTTAACAAAACTTTGTTATTTCAATTATGAGATAATTTGAAAGACTTGTTGTGTTTATCACTTAAGAAATTAGATTTTTGAACTTTCGTTGCACATAAATATGGATATGATGCATATTTTTGTAATGATGAACACAAATTCATATGTATGCACCCTAGGATTATGTACACTCACACTTTTAACAAACTCTCCAAGTGAGTCGGAAAAGATCTCTAAGTCATCTTTTGGGTATATTAGATGCTTGAAAATGAACTTGGAGTTTTCTTAGTAGAAGAAAATGATTCTTTAACCTACAGGGAGATGATATTAGACATCAATTCAGAAAAATAGCAAGAAGTTATGAAAACAAAAATTGACTCTACGTTATCAGAATCAAGTATAGGACTTGGTTATGCTACCTGTGAAAATTGTTCTCATCGATTGTAAAGAGTTTGCAAGAGGTAATGAAAGTCAGATGGAAGGTAGAGACCTTATAAGCCCAATATTAGTTCTAGATAGGTAATCCTTAGTGACCTAGGATCAACCATGAGGAAACCTTTAAACTAGTAGTGATGTTAAAGTCGATTAAAATTCTATTGACTTTTGTGGCATGCTGTGACTTTAAGAATTGGCAAGATGGATATCAAAACGGTGTTCTGGTATGCATATCTCAAGGTAAAGATATACACGAAATAGCCAAAAGTTTTTATGTCCAGGTAGACTTCAAATCTTGTATGCAGGCTTAAAAAGTCAATTTATGAGCTTTCACAGATTTTTTAAACTTGAAGTCATTGTTTTGATGAAGTAATCAAATTGCCTGATTTCATCAAAAATAATAAAGAGGCATATGTGTATGAAAGGTTAGTGGAAGCATAATAATTTTTTTGATGCTCTATGTTGATGACATATTAGTCATTAGGAATAATGTCAGTATGTTATAATCAGTTAAAAGTTACTCGTAAGAACTTCTTTATGAAAGATTTGGAAAAGGCTTTTTATATACTAGGTATAAAGTTTTATAGAAATAAAGTTAAGAAATTGATAGAACTTTCCCAAATCAGTTCACATCGATAGTATGTAAGAAATGTACAGTTTCTGTTAATTGTAAGATAGTTAAGGTACCTTTTAGGCATGATGTTCATCTTTCAAGGAGAATGCCTCTTCAGATGGAAGATGAGAGAGTTAGAGTGTGTGATGCACCAGATACATCAATATGGTTGTAAAAGTTATGAGTCAATACCAGCCTGATTTAGGTGACCGCCATTTGATGGTAGTCAAACATATTCTAAGGTATCTTGAGAGTATAAATGATAAGTTTCCCAGATATGGAGAAATTGACTTACAAATGAAAAGACACATAGACATAGACTTCTAGTCTGACCTAGATGATAGAAAATCTACATCTAAGTATGTGTTCATTCTCATTGGTACTAAGTGAGTTGGTATAGCACTAAATTGGGATTCATTACTGATTCATTTTGAAAGTAACGAATGAAGTAATGTAGATTCGTAGGTTTGTCGCTGGCCTTGGAAGAGTTTCAATATAGGTGGATCCTATCCTATAGTTTTGTGATAATAATAAGGCTATTGTACAGGCCAAGGAGCTACGAGGACACCAGTACTCTAACTCTGCTGAGAGAAGCTCACATAATTAGAGAGATCTTGGTTAGAGAAGATATGATTATTTACAGAAATGTTCTATAAACAATTTAGCAGACCCACTTTCTAAGACTATAACTCTAAAAGTATTTGAGAAACACATAAAGTCAATATGTATGAGATACCATCAGGAATGACACTAGAGCAAGTGAGAGATTGTTAGGGTTGATGCTTACATGCCATACCTGATTATACATATACTTGGTTATTTATACAAGTGTACATTTTCATTAAATGGTTAATCCTTATTTATATGGTACCATACAATGCAACATTATAGACATTGTATCACCTGAAGGAGTTCAGATATTATCTAAAAGAGTTTAGATCACGGCCCAGAGTTAGCAACGCTGAGAGATATAAATGTTAGAAATTAGCACATCTAAGTGTTACCTGGTTATAATACCCAATAAAGATTCAAGAGTTAGAGCATTGTCTGTAATGGGACATAGACTCGAGAATATACTAGTAGCTATATAGTTTTAAGAGTTGTAATTAGGTGCTAGAAAATATCAGTTGTGTGAGTATGTTCTTGAATATTGTCCATGATCTATTTTTACTGATGAGGGTCTGTTCAGTGAATACCTTTATATAGATCAGCATATGTTGTACATATAGGGTATAAATGATTGTTCATATCCGGTCGTGAGCTTCGAAATCTATTGACATGTGGGTATCTAATTATGACTAGATAAAGGACAGACTCACGAGGATCTCTGATAGACATCTTATGTAAGCCGTCAACGGATGATCCTCTCGAGTTGAGTAATATATGTGGTCTTTTGGGCTAAATGCCACGGTGAGCTTGTAGGTGATCCAATATACTTTGGTTCTACGCATGTCACAAACTTTTCATGGTGTAACCACTGGGTGTCGCTGGATATTGTCTGATGCTTATGGAGTCCAGTGTGTACAGATATGGGATCCGTCAGCTTGCATAGGGAGTTTGATATCCAGATGCTTTAAGATTGTATCTCAAAAAGTCTTGTGGTCACAAGCATTTATCCCGAAAAAAGACTTTCTGCCAGGGTTGACACTATAACAAAAGAATTTGCGCATATTGTTTAGTGAGATATAAGTTTGGAGATAGGATATGGATGAGCACATGAGATTTGACAGTGATAATCTATATCCCTGCACATCTAAGATATCATAACGGAAAGACTATACGTATGCGTTGTGACATCAGCTTGGATGATCGACGCACTGATTTGTATTTTCAAGACATATGCGTGCGGTAGTGTTTACGGACTCATGAAATAGTTTCATTTGACGAATCAGACGTGGACCTAAGGAGTCCTACGATATGAAGTGTACTCGTTGTGCACTGGGATAGTATACCAGATTGATTGTTCAGTTCAATAATATCCAGCATTATCACGAGAATGTGAACGTGTCCATATTTAAGTATTAAATACAAACATTAATTAACAATTGTTATTTATTAATTGTATCATGACTAGTGCATTGTGAATCCTCAATTTAATTTATTTAAGTTTGAAGTACGGTAAAACTCACTAAAAATATACTTGATAACCGTTAAAGAAAAGTAAATTAGTAATTTTATATATTAATTATTTAATAATTATATAATCAAAAATATTTATTATTATATAATATAATAATATGTTATATTAATTAATATAATATTAATATATATACTTGGTCCAAGTATATATATAATATAATTATTAATATGGCCGATATATTTATTATTATTATTATATTAATTTAATATGTATCTGGATAAATATGAAACAAATGTGTGCGTGAACGGTGTAGAAACGTTTGGAACATTATAGAAGCAATTTGGAATTGCTTTTAAAGTATGAAAGTGTGTGATAACGTGAGGTAATTTTGAATTTGCCAAAATGAGTTATTTTTGTTCTTTTGAAGAAGAAAAAATGGCCGGCCAATTTTGAGTATAATTTTGAAATGAAAAGTTGAAATTTTTGGGTAATAATTACAACAATTTAAGTATTTAATTTATTAATTAAGTGTTAATTAAAAATAAATTAAATTATTTAAGATTTAAGAGTTAAATTTAATATTAAATAATTAGAGTTGTTCTTTTAATTTATTAAATCCATCTAATTGGTAATTAAAATTGTTAATGAATTAATTTTTAACAAACTCTTAATTATATATATAAAAATTATAAATAATAAATTTTCAAACTCTTTATTAATGCATTAATATGATTAATATGTTATTTATTATATATTTTATAATATCGTTGCACTTAAATATATATGAAATATATATTTAATACAATAAACACAATTACACATATATATATACATTCTAATATAAAAGATTTTAACATAAAATTTTCAAAATTTTGTTTTATTTTATAATTTAGTATTTGATACAGTATATTTAACTATGTCGTCGATTTTTAATCATTATTTCACATAATTTTTTTGTAATGTAATGAATTAATAGTTTATATTCTAAAATCATCAATAATTTATATTTTGAGAGTAAAAAAAAAACTTCGAAATTTGAAGTAGAGACATTCAAATTATGTTATACGTACTATTAAATAAATACTTTTTTTTTCATATATGTGAATACATTTTAGTTGTTTCTCTTTGGATTGGTCTTCTATTTATACATTACCTTGAATTATTTAAGAATAATATTAAGTATTTTAAATTATATCTCAAAAAATAATATATTAAATAATTATAAAATAATAAAATAATTTTAATAATTATTTAATACATCACTTTTTAAAAATAATTTTAAATACCGAACATATATAATATTTGAGGTTCCATCAGCTAAAACAAAGAAGCAGCCATAGATCACTCCAATCACACCTCATCAATTATTAAATGATCAACATTTTATTAAAAACAAAAATCATTTACTCCATTTTCTGATCCGAGCAATAACAATTCCACCACGTATCTAAAAGACAATAATACCCTTTTTAGTTATTGATGATAGAGACAGACAGACGGGTAGATTCTCCAAGATAGAAGATAAAATTGTGGTGCATGTTAGATATAGTTATAATCTAGTTACTAACAACAAACCAATCGCCACTTTCGTTTTTTCTCATTTAGCATTTTACAAGTTCATTTTTTGTTTGAATTTCTCTTTTTTTTAAATCTCTTTTGCTGAACATTTCTCATCAAAGATCCGTACTTTACTGGTACACAGACTTGGTCCTCTAAACTTGTAACTTTTTTTTCTTTAATGTGGTGTTTCATTTAACCTTTTCTCTCATAAACCTACCTTAAGGTGCTTAAATGATCTGATTTCTGAATATATTTTTTTTTAATTTCTCTTCATTTCTGCATGCAAGATTTCAGGTGGGTATTCTATAAGGCAGCCATTGATGGTCAAATGAAGCTCCTTTAGTTTTTTTTTTTTTTTTTGTGGGGATGTCGTTTGAACTTTAAATGGTTCTTTATGATCTACAATGAAAACCCACCTTGTGTTAGCACTTGTTTTCACTTTTGAAGCACTGGTTTCGAGTGCAACAGACCCTGGTGACATTGATGTTCTTAACCAGTTTAGAAAAAACTTGGAGAATCCCGAGCTTTTGCAGTGGCCTAAAAGTGGAGACCCTTGTGGCCCGCCTAGTTGGAAACATGTGTATTGTTCAAATTCTAGGGTTACTCAGATTCAGGTTCAGAATGTTGGATTAAAAGGTCCTTTGCCGCAGAACTTGAACAAGCTCTCCAAGCTTGAGAATATTGGCTTGCAAAAGAACCAGTTCAGTGGAAAGTTGCCAACTTTTAGTGGGTTGTCAAATTTGAAGTATATATATTTGGACAACAATAATTTTGATTCTATTCCAAGTGATTGCTTTAATGGTCTTGGGAATTTGGAAGTCTTGGCATTGGATTATAACAATTTCAATGCTAGCACAGGGTGGTCATTTCCAAACGGTTTGCAAGGTTCAGCACAACTTACAAATCTTTCTTGCATGAGTTGTAATTTGGTTGGTCAGTTGCCAGATTTTCTTGGGAATTTTTCTTCTCTGCAAAACTTGAGACTTTCAGGCAATAACTTGTCTGGTCCAATTCCTGAAAGTTTTAAGGGCTTGAATTTGGTGAATCTTTGGTTGAATGATCAAAAAGGAGGTGGGTTGGCTGGTCCAATTGATGTTTTGGGAAATATGGTTTCGCTTCAGACTCTGTGGCTTCATGGGAATCACTTTACAGGGACAATTCCAGAGAGCATTGGTAATTTTACTTCCTTGAAGGATCTCAATCTCAACAGTAACCAATTTGTTGGTTTAATTCCTTCAGACTTAGCATCTTTAGCACTAGACTATTTAGACTTGAACAATAACATGTTTATGGGTCCAATTCCAAAGTTCAAGGCAAATAAATATAGTTATAGTTCAAATGCATTCTGTCAATCCATTGAGGGGCTTTCTTGTGCCCCAGAAGTTATGGCCCTTATTGATTTCCTTGGTGGGTTGAATTACCCTCCCAGGCTTGTTTCTTCATGGTCTGGTAATGATCCTTGTAAATCATGGTTGGGATTGAGTTGTTCAAATTCAAAGGTTACTGTTATTAATTTGCCTAATTCTAATCTTAGTGGTACCCTGAGCCCTTCACTAGGAAATTTGGGTTCCCTTACTCAAATTAAGCTTCAATCTAATAATATATCAGGACCAATTCCGAAAAGCTGGACTAGTTTGAAATCTTTGACATCATTGGATCTCAGTGAGAACAACATTTCTCCTCCACTCCCTGTTTTTGGTGATGCTGTGAAACTTCTCTTACATGGGAATCCTTTGTTGAATGGTAAACAATCCGGAACAGTTCCCTCTCCTGGTTCTGGATCTTCATCAGGAAGCTTGTCTACTCCAACCGAAGGTTCAAGTTCTATTTCTAGTCCTAGTGATTCTTCTGCTGAATCAACCAAAGCAAAAAACTCCCAAAGGGCCATTTTAGTTGCAATTATAGCCCCTATTGCAAGTATTGCAGTGGTTGCTCTTCTGGCAATACCTGCATCTATTTATTACTGTAAGAAGAGAAGAGGCACCGAGCAGGCTCCAGGTTCCCTTGTAATTCACCCAAGAGATTCATCTGATCCAGACAATGTGGTTAAGGTTGTTGTTGCCAATAATGGCAATGGAAGCACTTCTACAGCAACTGGGAGTGGTTCTGGCAGCAGACAGAATAGTGGAATCGGTGAATCTCATGTCATTGAAGCTGGAAACCTGGTCATATCGGTTCAAGTTCTTCGCAACGTGACAAATAATTTTGCCGCGGAGAATGAGCTTGGCCGTGGAGGTTTTGGTGTAGTTTATAAAGGAGATTTGGATGATGGAACTAAAATAGCAGTGAAAAGGATGGAAGCTAGTGTTATTAGCAATAAGGCCTTGGACGAATTCCAGGCTGAAATTGCAGTTCTTTCAAAGGTCCGGCATCGTCATTTGGTGTCTCTATTGGGTTATTCTGTTGAAGGCTATGAGAGAATTCTTGTTTATGAGTATATGCCTCAGGGGGCTTTGAGTAAGCACCTTTTCCACTGGAAGAAATTTCAGCTGGAGCCTCTCTCTTGGAAAAAGAGGCTAAATATTGCCTTGGATGTTGCCAGAGGGATGGAGTATCTCCATACTCTTGCTCACCAGAGTTTCATACACAGAGATCTTAAATCTTCAAATATCTTGCTTGGTGATGATTTCAGAGCAAAAGTTTCAGATTTTGGTCTGGTGAAACTTGCTCCTGATGGAGAGAGGTCTGTGGTCACTAGGCTTGCTGGGACTTTTGGATATTTGGCACCAGAATATGCTGGTAAGCACTCTTAAGTCCTCTCCAATCCTTTAAAACAAGATTTCATATGGATAATAATCGTTCAATACCAAAGCTAATGTGTTATTTAAAAATGAGTTTTGAATTCTGAAAAAAAAAAAAAAAGAATAGTAGCAGCTTTTAAGTTGGTGCTAAATGGCTATGGTTAGTGCATCTGAGCCAGGTCCTCTTCAGTTTCAAGGTCTGCTTGCTTTGAGTTTATGCCTATACTCCAGTTTCAAGGTTACCTTACATTGTTTATGCTTATATTAAACTAACTATTTGATAACCTGTTTTTGCCCATACTTTTAGAAATAATCATAATAGTATTTGTCATATGCTTAGCCTAAAGGAATCAGAATATTGAACCAAGTCAAATTACATATCAAGAAAAGAGTTAATAGCCTCAAGCAATAAGTCACCAAGCTTATTTGACAAATCACTAGATGATTTAAAACTCCTGGATGTTCTTATTCTTATTTCTGAACCTGGCAGGAATTCCACACATGATGCATTTGAAATCCTTATCATTCTCTTTCATGTTGGCCCTTGTGATACCAAGTCTGACTTCATTTTCTAACTGTTTCAGTGACAGGAAAGATCACAACCAAAGCTGACGTTTTTAGTTTTGGAGTTGTATTAATGGAGCTTTTGACTGGAATGATGGCTCTTGATGAGAACAGACCCGAGGAAAGGCAGTACTTGGCTGCATGGTTCTGGAACATAAAGTCAGACAAGGATAAGTTGAGGGCTGCCATTGACCCAGCCCTAGACGTGAAAGATGACACATTTGAGAGTATCTCCATCATTGCCGAACTTGCTGGACACTGCACTGCTAGGGAACCCAATCAACGGCCAGATATGGGTCATGCTGTGAATGTACTGGCACCACTTATTGAAAAATGGAAACCATTGGATGATGACCCAGAGGACTATTGTGGAATTGATTACAGCCTCCCTCTAAACCAAATGGTGAAAGACTGGCAAGCATCAGAAGGTAAGGACTCAAGTTATATGGACCTAGAAGACAGCAAAGGTAGCATACCTGCAAGGCCAACAGGTTTTGCCGAGTCTTTCACTTCTGCTGATGGTCGGTAGAAGAGGTAATATGTTGGTTTTCGTTCACTCTTTCTATTGGTAGGATGTAGATAGCTTGTTCTGTACCTCTGGTTTGAGAATTCATTGTCAATATGTTTTACTGCTTTTTTTTTTTTGCTATGTTGATTAAGATGGAGACTCTAGATGTTTAAGAAGTCTCATATGTAGGATTTGAATTTTCAGTTGTGAGATTCTATGGCAATGGTGATGTAGCTAGAGGCCATAATGAATGAGAACTGGTTATTTATTATTAATGAATTCTACTATTACATCCATTATCCCAAAGTGTTACAATGTTGATGTTCTTTTTATCGGTGATAAGAATTTTCTTTCCATGGGAGCTAATCCATACTTCGGTTGGTGCCAAGGCATTCAAGTTTCTTCTTTGAAATCAGATAAACCACTAAAACATATGCTTGGGCTGCATAGGCTTCATGCTACCATTACAAAATAACTTAATTCCCCCCTACCCTTCCATTAAAATTTTGGACTTCTTTAGCAAAGATAATGTGATCATCTAAGCAAAACGGAGAAGGGTTTTAATATCTTTGTTGTGTTGAATCTTCGGTTGTTCTGTTCTCTTCCTGTTGCAAGGGAAAGCAGTAGCATAGTCTTATAATTCCATATTTCTATTAAGGCCTGGTATTGGCATCTCCATATCCATGTTGCATCAAGCTTGTACTATCATGCATCTTCTTTCTACTACCTTCCATAATTCTATTCCTTCTGTTTTGTTATAAGCAGATGAACTCTTGCTCAATCCTCAATACCAGCCCAAGTTCCTAATTTTCACTTTGTTTAGTAAATGCTTATGTGCTAAGCGCTTGTCATTGTCAAGCAACAAAATTGGTTGGGTGTTACATTTTACATCATACTACATTTGTAACATTTTAATCCATAAAAATCTCGTACTAATGACAACATCCCTTTATGGTAATATGGGTTTGATTAGAAAACAACTGAAAATTTCTCAAGTTTTGCCTTAGATTTGTCAAATTAGCAAGTGCTACATCTCATAAAAATCATATTTTATATTTCAATTTCTTAAAAATTTACATTAGATTTCTTAAGCAGTGAATCCATTTTATTTCAAGGTGTGGACGCCCAGTCACATGCTCATTGCCGGAAGCTACGAACATGATTCCCAAGTCACTGGGTCCTATAACCAAGCAATTTCAATGGCTGCATAAACCTTGGCACTATTTTATATCACCACATGCATTAGCAGATAAACTATCTTTAGCTGCTAGCAGAGCATGAAGGGTCCAAAGTGGAATGTGTCAGCGTGTCACTATCTTTCGGGTCATCTTGATGGAGATCCGATGGGTCGTTTTCAGTCCGTTTTAAAGACGTGGGTCAGTCCTGAATTATGCGTGTAATTATTGATTGGTACTTGACACGTGGTTCGACAGCTGGCAATTTCGATTTCTATAAGTAAACTGCTTGTGCTGTGCCAATCAAATGCCATAAGATGTCGGAGGATTTTTTCTTTGAAGACCACACTTGAATCTAAAGGCAGTTGAAATCACTCCAGATTGAGTGCGAGTACTATGATAAACCTCGAAAATTTTAGTTATTTTTAATTATTCACTGCTCTCACTTTCGCCGCTACAATTGCTTTAGCTCAGGAATTCCTAAGATTTTCTGACAAACGGATAGAAAATGGAAAAATAATTTTTCAATAAAGATCAGATAAATACTGTTAGTTGTACAGAGCTGCCACTTTTTACTCTGTTTTGGTTTGGATCGGAAAACACAGCAATTGAATTCACTGGAGAATATAATCAATTCTCCACCTGCACAACCAGAGAAGTTATTCACTGAATAAACACTGATAGGGTAATCCAGTTATGTGTGATAACTGCAATTAGATGAAAACTGACTCGTTACAAAGTCTCCAAAGGTCTGCAAATGCAGTTGACATTAGACAATTAGTACAAAGAACTATAAACAGTACGTGGGTGTTACTCACACTAGCATATTTCTATTATACTTTACATCAGCTGACAAATTCTAACCTCCATTGCTGCTTAATGAGAAAAAGAGCCAAAACATAAATAAATTTTTTTTAAAAAAAAAGTTAAGGGGTTTTCAAATGATTACTTCTGGATTTTCTGTTACCTTAACAACATCAATTGATATCATTATGCATCCTCTGAAAAGCAACCAAGATGATAAGCACTAAGGAGATCCAAACTCTGATCCTTTGTTGGGGACATGGGCTGGATTGACGAAGTTGCCACAGGAGAAAAGTGTTGATATGGACGATTAACAGGAGGTAACAATAGAGACAACCGCTTGTCCATTGCTAGTAGCCGTCCACATTTACTGTACCAATGCAATTTATCAATTTTTGCCCTTGAGTTACCAAAGAAATTCATGAGGTTAAGCAGGAAAACTTATACCTGCAGACTTTAGAAAATAGAGTTTGATAGCTGCAGATCCAGTGCTAAAAAAACAAAAAGAGGAGGATACGAGCTCATATAAATGTGGAATCACCAATGGGACTAAAATGGGCAGTTAAATCAGCAAAAGAAATCTGAGGTGAGTACATCATACCAGAAGATAGTAAAGAGCTGTTTCATTCTCAATCCCAAGAAAATATTGTAGAGCCATACCAGCATGCTCCTGCAACCAGGAAACAAATAAACGTATGAACAGATCACTTCAAGTTTCATAGATAATTTCAACATATGAGCCACCTGAACTAGTAAAAAGCGTAAATTGAGCAGCAAGGCTGTTACCGTAATGTGTCTAAATACGTGATAAACAGAAGAACCTCTTGCATGTATGTAACTACCTCCCTGTTGAGAATAGAATAGAATAGAATAAAATCATCAGCAACAGGTTCAAATTAATTGCTGATAGTTCAAAACTGGGCTTGCACACTTCAAAGTATTACATCCTTCAAATGAGAACCAACTGATGTTAGCTAACATGCAATTTTATCGTCTTTTAAGTTCATAAGCACAGATAATTCTATGTGTTTAATGGACATTCATAAGATATTTGATATTGCCCTGAAACACAGTTACACTACACAACATATCCTGTATAACTTATTCTAATTTTGGGAGCCTGCATGCGTGTCTGTGTTTACATATACACATCATATGTTTATGGTTGCATGCTGGTGCAGCTGTCAATAATAAAGATAATTGAATAGGTGCAAGCAACATTTTGATTTTTCAAAAAAAAACAAGGCCAACATTAGTGTAGACGACTGCCTACTATCTAGGTCTGAGTAGCCAGAAAAAAGGACTGAGTTGAGAGGCAATCCAGAACCCTGTATTCAGATGAATACAAAGAGTGAAATCTTATTTAACCCTTGTGCTAATGAATAAGCACAGTTCATACACGAGAAAACTCTAGCTTGTCTAGGAACAAAGCTTAAGCTGGCTGGCCAAATTCTATAGGGTAGACCACTGAAGCTTCATCAACTTCAACAAAGCTTCATATCACACTTAAATGATTGGTTTGGCTACATCCAAAACTTCTAACATAACCTACAGATAGAAGACAAAAGAGTATGAACAAAAATCAGACTTCCTCTATAACAAACCACTTCGCCCTCCACATTCTATTAATATGAGCTCCTTGTAAGACACATCAATCATTCCACGCGACTCATAAATTTGAACAGCAATATGATGGAATGTTAATGAACATATGAGCACAAATCATGTTCAATATGTTGGAATGATAATGACCATAGGAGCACAAAACAAACTGCAAATACCATTTAGAAATGGAAGAAAAAGTGCTTAAAGCTGGAAATTGCAAGAAAATGCACCCAAAAATAAAATTACCTCATCTGGAGAAAAGAAAGCAACTGCATCTGGCTCAAAAGAACCGACTGGATGCAATGAAACTATAGCTCGGAAAACAGAAGGAAACAGCAACTCAATTACAGCAACCTTATCTGCAGTAACAGTATTTTGCAATCCTGGTCTCAGTTTACTTGAACTATGAAAATTATGCTCTTTCAATAATTCTAAGGGACTCTCATTTGCAGAAGTAGGCAATGAAGAAGCTCTTTTTAACCAGTCCAGTCGTTCGTAAGTGAAAATTTTCAAATTTGGAACTTCTTTCTCCAGGCGTATTAGAACATCTGATAGTGTTTTGCAATCACTGAGCTCTTCTTTATTGGCAGGTAGAACTTGGGAACCACAGTGCTTTTTTGATGCTGGTTCAGTACTTTGATCATTTAATTTATCATCAAGATGAGGAAAAAACCGCTTTTTCTGATCTGTGAAGGCCTTGAGAGCTAACCTGAAAATATTAGGACAACTTCATGAACTTCCAATGGCCAGCTTGGAATTTAATACACTCACAATCACCAATTCATGACTTGCCATAAATAAAATGCTTGTCCTTTATACATGCCTATATCATCTAGTAACAACCTTACATAATAAACTCTTGATCAAGCCCATTTATAGAAACTGAATTGAATTATCCTTTAAGCCAAAACAAATGAGATTTCGGAAAATGAAAGAAGACGAAGATGGAATGTACAGGAATGATCAAGAAATTATTATCTGTATTGGATTGTTATTTGTACATATTGTGCCTATTCTTTGGTTTTACTATTTTGTCTGAAAGAGTGTAGAAATATTTCTTCATGGACTTGCACATACTTTTAAAATTTATTTAGGGTAATTTATGAAATTTAAGGCCTAACATGGTAGAGATGGACATTGAGTTAAGGTTCTTTATATACATTTATAATGAAAAAAAAAGCTATATAAAGGCTTGAGTTAGGACTTCAAGAGAATTTTGATAGGAATTAGTTAATGAAAAGTCAATTTCTCACTCTTGTTGGCCCTCTCTTCCCTTAAATTCGCCTTTCAATTTCGTAAGTTCATAAACCTTAGTCAAGCTACAACAGAAGTGCTGCAAATTAGAGCTGACAATTTTCACTCAACACGACACGAAAAATGCAAGTTAGGTTAAGGGACTTTTGACTCGTTTAATAAGTAGGTCTGGTTACGGTGACCCATTTATGACCCTTTTATCACCCTTTTATCACTCATTTAAATTTCATCAGCTTGCCAACACATTTAACATAAAGAATAAATTTGGTATTTAAAAAAATATTAAGGACAAATTAATAGGGAATCTATTTTATATAATTTTTAAGACTTCAATTAGTTATTTTTATTTTTAATATTTTGGTTAATTTTGGGTGAAATGGGTTGCGGGTCAAAAATTGTTAAACGTGTTAAATAGTTTAATCTGTTGCACTTTGTTAACGGGTCGTGTGACCCGCCAAGCCGATTATGACCCGTTTAATAAACGGATCACATCGGGTAACCTGTTTATCAAACATGTCATGTTTGGGTTGCATGATATTAACCTGTTTATTTCATGGATTGTGTTCAAAATGGGTTAAAATTAAGCAGGTCAACAGTTGACCCGACCTGTTTTGCCACCTCTATTGCAACTAGACAAATGCCTATATACTTACCACAATTATTGCATTAAAGTTTGACACTTTCAGCATAACTACAAAATGAACATTAAGGAAGACAATTCAATAATATATCCTCACAAAAATCTCTACAAAACTGTAATAGTGGCATCAAGATGAATACTTCAAATGTCATGATTGAGAAGAGAGCAAAATGCTCTGTCAATCCATATTTCATGTAGATCAATGCAAATCAACCAAAATCCCAACTGACAAGTGAGTTGTAAAATACCTAAAAGCTTGTGGCTAAGTAATGATGAATCACTATATCTAAAAGCTTATACCTCTTGTTGTGAGAAGTCAAATAATTTTACCAACACCTCACCTTTCAAAAAATATACTCACCCCATCTCACAAGAAACATTCTCCATAATGTTGTAAAATGGACAAACAGTCGGTCTTAAAACTTCACTAATGCATTTTTGTATTTCTTTGAACGTCAGTTGATATTCCCTAGAACACTGACAGATAGACTGGTTTATAACATAATACTGCTTCAACAAACTCAGCATGCAGTTTATCGTTTAAATCCCACTTTCCAATAAAACATATGATGAGCAAATTTTAACGTGAAAATGCATGCCACATTGTAAAATACTATATCATAAAATGAAACCAGCGCATTATTATGACTAGAGACTCGAAATGCACCTGGTTCTGTCAACTGCGGATGCACCAGCCTGGCCAGCGAGCTGGCGTTTCCAAGCATATGCAACAACAGCGCCATCAGGACAAACCAACGGCATGTGCAAACCCCAAGAGTTGCTTCGTGACCGAAGAGATTCATTCAAAACTCCAGATTCTTCCAGCTGCCTTCCTAGCATAAGCAAAAACACCATTCAAACAACCAAAGAAGGTAACAATTCTTAAATAACTAACTAGCAAGTGACGAATACATGCCTACCGATAGTGCGAAGGTCCTGGAGGTGCTGCCGCATGGCGGCATCTTCTTTCTCGAACAAATTCCACGGTTTGTTGCTATGGTGAGGCTCCGCAGATATGAATAGGGCTTCCAGAAGCCGGTCGGCCCCGAGCCGGACGTCCGCAATGAGCCGACCTGCTTGGGCCAGTCTCTCCATTGCTAGGGCGACCTGCTTAGGCGGCGCCTCTGCCGTCGACTGCGGAGACGGATCAGGATTCGCCACTGCCAGTGAATCTTGCTGCTGCGGCTGCGGCTGCGGCTGTACCTGTGTTAGGGTTTGAAATTTCATATCCATTTAGCCAGTTACTATTTGTTTTACCAGGATTCAGTACTGAGAATGTCAAAAGATTTGAGAGTTTGGGCGTGAGAATTTGAAATTGATCGATAGTTGTTAGAAGGAAATGTTTGGGGTTTCGAGTATTAGGGTGAGCCGTGAGTGAGCCCCGAACCGTGGGAAAAGCAGTTCGGGTTGGATACGTGTGTTGGACACCCGTCCTGAAAATTTAATCTAAACCGAATGCAAGTTTTAGTTGTTTTTTTTTTAAATTCAAATATAATTTTCTTAAAATTGCTACAACTATAATATTTTTTTTCTTTTTCACTTGTGAATTACCTTTCTTATATAAATATTTTTTGTTTGTTTTTTAGATAACCTATTATTAATAATTAGAAATAATATTTTTTGGAGTTTTTATAAAAAAAAAATTTATTAAAAATTGTAAGTCAAAAAATGTGATTTGATTCTAAATTTATTGGATTAGTTAAGAAATTTTATCAGTATAATTAATTGACACTTGTATCAAGAGAATTCGAGATTCTTAGTGAGAGAACGAGTCTTTTGGCTAGAATTTAAAGTTCGCTTGATTGAGTTTTTCAAATAGAACTTTTAAAAGTAATATTTTTTAAAATAAAATTTTTAGAATTATATATATATTTTAAAAAGTTAGAGCTTTTTAAAGTAGACATTTTAGAATTAGATTTTAAGAAAAAAAAACTATTGGTTGTTTAGTTGTCAATTAAAAAAGCTTGTTTGAAGTATTAGATTATTTGATTATACATTGTTAAAAGTGTTTATCTGTTATTAAATTATAAAAAATGACACTTAATAAAATTTATATTCAAAATTTAAATAATTTGATATTTTTATATATAAGTTTAAATTTGTCATGTATTTTTTCAAATTTAATTTATTAAAAAATATTAATTAAGTAAAATCAATATATAGTAATCAACGAATTAATATAAATTATTATATTTTGTATAAAAAATAAAATAATATTTTTTTATTTAAAAAATAAAATATCAATAATAGATTTTGTAAAAATATAATAATTGTACAAATATGACAAATTAGATGTATAATACTTTAAAAATAAAATAAAATATGTTAATTAAATAGGGTTCACTTTTATTAAGGATATAATATAAAAATAAAAAATATTATTATGGTATATATCATATTACATAGCAAAATTACTTTTTTTTATCTCTAAAATTTTTTCTCTAATTATAATTAAATATCATAAAAAAAATTTAATATTAAAAAATTTCTTTTGATAATTAAATAAACCCAACCGAACAGACACTTATTCTCTTTCTTCTCTATAAGCGATTTCTATACTCTCTATCTTTTGTAATAGGATTATAAAAGATTGATTAGCATTAAGGTTGCAAGGATATGGTATAATGCAGAAAATAAACTTTCGTTGTTAAGCTCAATAATAGATGTAGAATTATAGTGCTGAAGATTATCTCGTCCATCTTTGTAACTTGCTAAAAAATCATGATTTTTATTAAGCTCCTTTGAATTAGCTAGTTTGATAATTTTTGTTAAACCAAAAGTACTCTTATTTTCATTTTGTATAATCTAAAATCTTCACAATCCTAAAATTTATTAATTCTTGAATGAATAGATCAACTCATGATCCAATACTCTAATTCTTGAATCCTAGATGGACACACAAGTGTCTTAACGAAACCCTAATCCTAAACTTTGATATCACTGTATAATTACAACAACATTCATAAATTAGAAGTTATTTGTTTACTGCTTCAAGTCAAATTCTTAAAATTATAGGATCTCAATAATAAGAAAACATTATCCGCGTTAAAATAAGGGGAAAAAAAAAGCTTTGGTTATTATCCAGATCTTAAAATTAGAATACCCGACCCGATGGATATTGCGATCCGAATCAAACACGTACGGTTCCAAAATGGCAAAATCTCGCCCTTCTGTACATCACCTTCCCGCTGAGGTTTACTAGTTGTTACACTGCCGCTATATTTGCTCCCGAGGGAAACTTTAAAAGAAAAGAAAAATTAGAAAATTAAATTTATTTAGTTTTTGGTTTTGAAATTTTGTCTTAACCGAGCAAATTTCCATATTGATTTCACGATTCATTTTCTTTCACAATTTTTTTTGTTTCCTATCAAGCATTAAAGCTCGGATAACGCTGTTAGCACCATCTGTTTGTAGCCAGTGAAAGTTGTTGGCAACGAAAGCAACTAATAATGGCCCGTTCTAAGGCTCCGTCGAAGAAGCAGCAGAAAAAACGCGGTGTCGATTTTAAAGTAAGTTTAATATCAACACTTCACATTTATCCTCGATTTCTTTTTTTTTTTCCCTTCTTTTCTCCAGGCTGATTAATGAACTGTTGATTTTTTCCAAATAAAAATTTGTAGAAAATAAAACGAAAGCTTGGAAGAAAGTTGCCGCCGCCGAAAAATGCTACAAATACAGAGATTAAATCCAAAGGTGAATATTCTTTTGATGTCGTTATTCTTTTCTCTGTATGTGATTGCAATTCATGATTATATGGGTTGGGAACTTTGTCTATTTCAATGGAAAAATTGATTGTTAAGTGATAATTTTTTATTTTATTTTATTTTTTCTGTGAGGTTTACTAAGAAATTAAATTTTTCTTGCCCAAATAACTATCATTTTGAATTTTTACTGCCAAGGCTCCACTTGTGGAAATGAATGTTCTGGTACAAACAGTATATTAAATTTTATGTTGTTCATTTTGAGTTTTAGGTTGATTGTAGTTAAACTAACTAACGTTGTTCATGAATAAATTTATGTTGTTTGATGAGCAGCTATTGTTCTTCCTGAGCAAAGTGTTGCATCGGAGAAGGCAGGTTTAGCGGTTAGCAAGAAGGGGTTAACTTTAAAAGAACTTCTTCAACAAACATCTCATCACAACTTGAAAGTTCGTAGAGGTATTTTATTATTTTTGGTAGAATATTGTGTGTTTTAACTATTGACATTCACCCTCTAAGAGGATGTTGATTTGATCCTGAAAATGACTCACCATTTAAGCATAAGTAGAAAACTGGGGTTTTGTTACTTTGAACTCAAGATGAGGGTGTTCTATTAAAATGCTTTCACTATTTTAATGCTATTTAGTTCACTTATTTGGAAGTTTTATTGGTCTGTAAGTCTAGGTTTAGCACTGATATTGATCTTTTCCCTAGTATTGAGTGGCAATGTTGATGTTGACGTAAAGTTTTATATCTTCTTGAAGATGCATTGATGGGCATTAAGGATCTATTTCAAAATTACCCATCAGAGTTGAAGTTGCACAGATATGCCGTTATAGAAAAGTTACGTGAGCGTATCGGTGATGATGATAAAGTTGTCAGGGAAACTCTATATCAACTACTTAAGACGGTGATTTTTCCTGGATGTAAAGAGGTAAAGCTTTGCTTCAATTTTTCTTTTTTCTAACTTTTATAGTTATTTTAAAGCAGGTCTGTATTCATAAATCAACATATACAACAATCTTCACCATTCTCACAGTCAATTATGTTGCTAGACACCCAAAAAACCCAAATGGCATACCTGTTTCCTGTTCTTTTCTCCAGCATTTGGTTGCTGTCATTAGGCATGTGGAAGATACTTAAATTAAGTGTTTTTAAGTGCTAAAAAATTATTCATGCAAAAGACCAAATAAAACCTATCCTTTTGTGAATTTTAGAAAATGTGGCATGGATTGATTACATTATTCTTTTCCCTATATCATAATAAGGGTTAATTTTGTTCATCATACAAAAGTGTGATCAATTCTGTTTGGAGGGTTGACCGCAAAAAAGTTTTAACTGGGGGACAGTTAACTTCAGCCATCATATGAGATATTTTGTTATTACTGCTATTATTGTTATATTCTTTGCTTTTAGAATCAACAGTTTCTCCAATTATCTAATTGTTATATGCCTTCTCTTTCAGGATAATCAAGGACCTTTTGTCGCCTTAATGATGGCCTATATTTTTAATGCGATGACTCATTTAGCAACTGATGTAAGGTTGATGGCTTTCAAATTTGTCGATCTTGTTGTGCAGTACTATCAACCTGCCTTCTCTTTATATGCTGAAAAGGTACCTAAATATTGTTCTTGTCATTGTTTTTTGAATTTTTATAGCCTCTTTTTTATATTTTTCCTGGTCAATATTTTGGTAATTCTTGTCAGATGCTCAAATTTTATTTTAAATTGGTTTTATCAAGTCTTTTCAATGATGTCCTCATTTTCACTTACATGTTTGAAAGTTTTATCTGTGGTTTCTTCACAAACAGATTCTTCAAAATTATGAGGATATTCTACGTAAGAATCAATTCTATTTGGAGGACAAGGGCAAGCTCAAAAGTACTCTTGGTGGTCTGGTGCGTTGCTTGTCGCTCTTGCCAAGCAATAAGAGACTAGTTGACTCGTATGAAAAGGTACCATCTAATTCCAAATTACTATCTAAGCTCACATTTTCTACATTTTTTCAGTAATTGGTGTTGTGGAGAACAATGTTAGCAAGTTACTGCATCTTCATCCATATTTGCTGTTTCATCTTATGTTTGAAAGCTCTGCTGTATATTTTTTATTGTCGTTGTTGTTATCTATGCTATTATACTATATTATGAAGGTTTATCCACCCTGTTTAGAATATGGGCAAATTTTATGGGAGGTTAATGACGATTTTCAAATTTGTAGGAGAGGTTTATAACAAATTCTAAATTAGTGTGGTTGCTTGTATTTTAGCCAAGCCTCAAGAGAGGTAAAGTAAATTTTTCTTGATTTACTTTTTAGGTGTGGTACCTGTTTAAACATTTGAAGACTATAATTCTTCCTATAATAATTATCTCAAAATATGCTGAACTATAGTATTTACAAAGCCATATTTATGGATGCTAATGTTGTTGATTATTGGGTCTTTTGTCTTCTAAGCACTCTTTGGCTGTTAATACTCTTTTTCTTATTCTCATAGAATATCGCCGGACTAAAGATGTTACATGCTTTTGAGCTCGATGTACCTACAGAATCTGCTGGTATGAGAAAGCACTTTGTTACTTCTCTTGGTCTTGTATGTGATAAATTTTTTTTATGTTATTATTTAGTTTTCCCAGTCATGGAAATATTTTACTGGTTTCCATTAACTGAAAGGTGCTTAGACTTGACTGATAACATTAGTGTGTGAATAGACTATATACTAGCTTTTTACTAATAACTCCTAAGTTTTGTTTTGTTTTGTTTTGTTTTTGTTAGTTTGCTTTGCAATCGTAAGCCTTGTATGTGTGCTTGTTCCCTCACTTAGGCATTAGTGATTTTCATATCTGATAGTTCATGTTGAAAATACAATTATTAAAAAAGTGAAGTGATCACTTTACATTTTCTTTTGCTGTCTGCTTTCCTTTCTATTCTTTACTTTTGGGTTGTTGGAAGAATATGCTTTAGTTGCATACCTTATGCATGTCTGTCTGTAGGGTTTTCTTCCATCATCAAGAAACTGAAGGACCTTGTGCCAGTTTTAGTCAATTGTTTCCAAGATTTTTTCCCGTTGATTCACAATATGCCATTACTGGAAGCACAATCATTTGATTGTATGCATTGTATACTTCAGAGCATAGATCTTGCTGTTGGATTTTTTGTTGGTCGAATCCACCAAGGTAAACCAGCATCAGAGCCTTCTTCTTGGGAATCTGATGTGGCAATATGGGATCAGACTATTTCATCGGTATTGTTGAAGAAGTTATTCAGTGTCTTTCCTCTCAATCCAGCACGTCAGCTTTCTGTAAAGGTATTTCTTGGTATAACTTCAATAATTATCTTTGCTTCTAAATGATAACTACTTAATCTTTTCAAATTTTTATCACTTAAAGACTGTTACTGCCATTTCCCTTTTATATAAAAATCCCATGTTCATCCTTGTTTGTAGTCAAGCAATGAGGGAAGACAATGATTCATAGCTTACATTAACAAATTGCTTTGTTTAGTCATGATTTTGAACTATGAGCACATTGATGACATGTATGTTTTTAGATGCATCGGTTTTTTCTATACTCTCATCCTTTTTCATAT
This sequence comes from Ailanthus altissimus, assembly GCA_946807835.1. Taxonomy (NCBI): domain Eukaryota; kingdom Viridiplantae; phylum Streptophyta; class Magnoliopsida; order Sapindales; family Simaroubaceae; genus Ailanthus; species Ailanthus altissimus. The sequence continues at coordinate 4,276,370 of OX327709.1, forward strand.
TCCCTGTTGTTTTCTTTGAAGGATGTTACATTCACGACTATAACATATCTTCGTATTAATTGCCATTGCTAGAATAAGAGATTTCACTAACTCTTTTCTTTTTTCTTTTTCTTGCTTGGTAGGTTGATGATAGATACTTCATCTTGAACATTGTGGTCACAGAAATATTTTTGCACTATAGCGAATGGATATGCCCTTCGGTTGTTTTGTTGGAGAAATTCCTAGGATTTATAGAAAATGCACTTCTTGGCAAGGTCTGATTCTTTCACCACTTAATTCTTAATTTCAAAAAATTCCTCGACAAGGTTTGAAATTACAATTGGCAGTCACACACAAGAACCATTGATTATGCAACTATAAATGTGAAGTTGCACAAATTTTTGTCTATTAGCAATTATCTATTCAGAGAATTATCAATGCTAGCTTTTGAAGAAAAATAAGTCTGTGCATCTCTTTGAAACCTTAGAACTAAACAGGTTAGGCTGTAATGTTGAATAGTTTTTGGATGTTAACTATTACCCAAAATTGGAATATTGTTCTGGGAGTAGGATAAAATGCCATGAAAGGAACAAAAATAAGAAGAAAGTTGCTTGCACAGTTGTCATAGAAAGAAATTGTCGTTCCTCTCCTTATAAACGTAAAAAGCATTTCAACAGAAGACAGGACTCAAGTATGTCTTTTACTTTGATTACATCTTTTTTCCTTGGAATAACTTGTTGCTTTGAATCTGCTTGTGTTCTGTTGGATGTTCTGAAATTCTTAGTGAGATTTTTATTTTCGTTTGATGTGGTGAAAATCATTTGATATTGGTTTCTTATAGATTTTATTTGGTATGTATGTTTTCTCAGACCTGCAGTGACACACGGTCCGGTAAAGCAATCTGGGAAAAGCATATACTTTCACTGCTGCCTTTTGTTCCAAAACTTGTGCTGCAAGTGTCAAGTGATTGGAAGTCTCGTCTTCTTCAGGTTTCACTTGTTCAAGAATTATTTGATCACTGATAGATTGTCGCTGAAAATTCCATCTATTAAATGTTTCTCTTGTTTTATTGAGATGAAATGTTCTCACATTTTTGTTTGTGGTTCTAGATTTTTTTCGCAAAGATCTAGTGGTTCCTGAGATGCATAAATATTGATCATGAATGTGGTTCTAATCAAAACTTTATTGCAGGCGTTTACGAGGACATTTGAGGATTGCAATCCAGAGTCTTTGCTAAAGTTGGCTTGCCTTTCTGCAATTGAAGAAATGCTTATTCCTGTAAGCTTGAATTTATTCTTTTGGACAAACAGTTTTGACTAGTGCTCTCTCCCTGTGTCTTTTTTCTCTCTCGTAAACCTTCTATTTTAAAATTTTTTTTTTCCAAGTGAACACTTATATTTTCTACATAAAATATAGAGAGATGACATGGTGTACCCAGATGCAAGTGATCCCTTATTTCAACATCAAATTACTTGGATAAGAGCTCTGCCTCAATTGCTAATTTTGTTGGGTGATAAGCATACATCTTCTCAGGTAGTTATCTGGTATTCCTAGCAAAAGGTTTTGAATGTGGACAAAGTTGTTGAATGCAAACATATTCACGATCTAGCATGTCTTTTCATGTTAGTTATGACTATCTTCTCCAATCATCATCTTAACCATTTGATATCAAACATGGCTAACTTTTTTCTTGAAACTACATGCTTCCCTGCAGGTTGTATTGCATCTTCTACTTCGCCTTGGACAACGTGCTTACTTGAATTCTTTCTTTTCCTGGGAATATGAGAACATGCAGTACTCACTTTATAAGTTTTACAGTTCATGTCAAGAGGAAGGCAAGATTCAATAGCACTTAAAATTGTTAGTGGTGAAAACCCCCCTTGAGCATTATGATTTGGTTTCTAATCATTGTTTTCCTTTCATTACAGGAGATATACGCTATGGTCCTTTTGTAAGGCTTTCCAGAGATTGTCAGGAACTGTCTGTCTGTGGCCTTTATTATTTCTCTAACTTGGGTCAACAGTTGCTGAAGTCAATAGCATCTTGTTGCCTATGTAAGAATTATTGTATTACTTGCTAATTGACTTGAGTCCTGAGGAATTCAGTAGTACTACACTCTAAATGCACTAACCATGCTTGCTGCATTTCTGAACTTGGTTTAATACTCCAAGCTGATGATTGACAATTAGGAAAGGCCTCATTTTCCCTTTTAACTAAAGATGGATGCACTTAAATTTCCATAGTTCCTCCTCAAAAGAGGGGATGAAAATATCTAGTTATGTGTCTACATGATGTCATATGCTGATTGTATATGCCGTAAAGTGAATTTGCTTTTTCTCTTTTCCACTGACACGAACATTAAAGTGATAGGAAGACAATACTAGAGAAAAACCTTGTTGTCTATTGATCACCATGAAAACCTATGGTTTTTTTTAATAATTTATATTTTTTTAATTGTATATTGCAGGTCCTGAATTGGAGCCGTTTGTATTATTTCGAACTGTAGAGGTTCTGCACTCAGCTTTTAGTACTGGACATATCCAGATTGCTGACCACATCAGTTTCTTCATCACATTACTATCCCGTTTCAAAGTTTTACCTGGTATCTTGCCATAAGTTTTTCTCTGGTCAACTCCTTTTCTGTTTATGACTAGCAGACGGCTGTTGTTTCCCTTTGATTATTTTTCGTAAATGAGTTACATTACCCTGTCATCTTATGTTTCTGGTACATTTGCTTTGAGTTATCAAATGTATCTTCATTTATCATTATATTAATTTTCTTGTAGCTAAGTTAAAACTGGTAATAGTATAGAAGTTTTTTTCTTGTCTGATAAATCTTAAGTGGAGAAAAGATGCAATGCTGTCTACAACAACTTAATGCTAAATTCTAGCTTCAGAATTAATCATCTCTGTGACAATCCCAAACCTTTTCTTGCACACTTGAGAAGTATTTTGGACAAGAATTGTTTTCCTAAAATACAGATATGCTTGGCTGTTTTTCGCTTGCAACTGCTTTAGTATTCCTAGTTTCGGTATGAGAGCTAAGTCATTACATTCTAGATTCATGGTTGATTATATAATATATGAAAGTAACGGGAGTTTGATATTTACAGGAAATATATATGCTGTTGTTGAGAATGAAGCGGAGATTTCAAACCGTGAAACCTTTAAGTCTCTCACCAATACCATCTGCTCATACCTGTCACAGATGGGTGACGATTCTCTTGTTTTCCAGATACTGGAGAAAGTTATATTCGACCAACTAGTAAGTTTGTGTCCTGGTAGTGTTTTTCTTATTCTACATTGATTATCCTCAACTTCAGCATACTGTTTATTGTTAATCTTTTGTTCAAAAAACAGTTGGTCCTTTAAGAGATTCTTATTTTTTGCAGACATGAAGTTCTTACATTTACATTTATTCTTATGTTGCAGTTACTACGACCACCTGTAGACAATGCATGTGCCATGCTCAGAATGCTTGTTACACTAGATTGTAAACCCACAAGACTTTCTGAACAGAATATCATCACTCTAAGTAATTACCTCTCAGGGTATCTAATCAATGCTGTGCATGTAAGTGTCTTTTCTTTTCTGCCTCTTCCTTTCTTCTCCTTGTTTGACATCTACCCTCAGCTCCTTTGTTGAAATTGAATAAGTAATATATCAAATTGTTTATGTAATTTCATACTCCCTTATCTTGTTATCTGTTTAGATTGTCTTATTGCTGGTTCTTGGAAACCATTGGGGATTATTACATTGAAACTCAGTTCTGAATTCTTATTAAAGGGTGCATTGGCACAAAAGTATGTAGTGACATGTCAAATTATAGCCGTATTGCTACCTTCCACCAAGTAGAATTACATCGTCACTTGATGACTGAAAACTATAGCTGTTGACCTGAAAAAAATGGCTTCTCGGATCAACGAGTCTTGAATTTGTTGAGGGGGAATTGAATTTGGGCCTTGTCTAGACTGGATCGATAGGTATGGGCTTGGGTTTTTTGTTTTTCGCGTGCTGTGGAGAGGGGGCCTGCAATGCATACACAAACACAAGCTCAAAGGTGGTCTCGCTAGGGTGGGTTCCGGCGAAGACGCTCCGATGCTTAAGTCTGATAAAGGGTTTTTTTTTCTCTTCGAAAATATAATAAAACGTAAATAAAATGTTTTTCTAGCGACGGGGGGATACCCTTTTCCTTCTTTCTTCTCTTTGTGTTTTATGGAGATTTTTCCTTCATTCTCTTCCATGTCTCCTTTTTTCTCCTTTTATAGTGATGGCCTTTTAAGGACTTTTTTGGGCTTCTCTCTGCAGTATTTCTATCTTGCGCCAGATATTTTCTGCTGTACTTCTGATACACGTCAGGTATCTTCATATTGTCCCCCTGACATATGCCGAATATCCTTCTACAGATTTTTTTAACCCCGTTCTTGCCCCACGTTAGATGTCACTTCTAATGTGTTAAGCATATTTCTCGGGTTCGTCTCTGCTGGCGTTTTTGGTTCAGGCGAGGCTTATTTTGGTTGGCCCGGGTCAGATTTTGAACGGCTTTCCCATACCACTTTGATATTGACGCAGAACTCTCATAACGAAGTTGCGAAATGTAGTTGGTACCTGCTCGGCCGTAGTCGCATTTGGGTCAGCAAATGTCGAACTGGTTTTATCATTTGACGACCAGATTCTTCATATCCAAACCGGTTCTGTTGTTCTGTTAGGCTTAGGCCCATTGGCCATTGCTCCTGGGCCAGCCTTGGTTGAATTCTGGGCCCTTGGGCCTAAGGGTAGGAAGAGGGGGATTTTCGGGGGGGGGGGGGGAGGAGGAACAATAGCTTTTTTTTGTTTTTAAAATTTTTGCATTTTCTCCTTTGCTGCTGATTTTGAATCCTTGGAATTTTTTTTTCGATGAAAAAATATTCCTGCTCATTGAATTCCATAAAATTAAGTTTGCCATTTGTTGGACAATATGAGCTGAAAGCTTTTTTTTTTTGACAATTTGTTTTAAAAAACCTAATGGTATTTGCTAAGCCTTTTCAGAGTGTAATTTTTGACCTGTCAACACAATAATCCTTAAAACTCTTTTTAACAATAACTTTGCTATATTGCAGTGTATTCCTGAAGATGATGATGAGAAGAACACTGTCTCTACGCATCAACAGATGTGCTGTTATTACGTTCTACCTTGCTTTTTCTTGTTTGATAGAAGCCACGAGCTTCTGAAACTTGTTTTGAACTTGATGGGATCACTAATAACTGAAAGTGGTTCATTGCCTCTATCTCATAGTTATGCACAATGTGCAATGGATAATTCAACTAGGATAAATGCAGTTGTTTCTGTCCTCCTATTGATGCATAAGGATACTAAAGTTTGGAAAATTATCTCATTGTTCAAGGAAGATATGGTCCATATTTTACAGACCATTCAGTCCTTGCAGGTATCATCTTGCACCCCAAGCTCAAAACATGCTATCTAGAAAGAATTTTTCTTTCTTATAACTGCTTGTTGAATGTTCATTACTTCTGTATTTACTCTGAAAATAATTAAAAGAGAAAGTGAAGGAAAACCACCAGTATTTGAGACCTCATTTATTGCTCATAACATTTTAGCATGTGCATATTTGAATAGGCTTATGCTCAATAACTTTGTGGAACTGATGGTTGTTCAAGCCAATGTTGAATTGAATATGCATTATTTGCACATATTGCTGTAAATATACCGCATTTAAATGTCACTTGCACATGCAACTGCCAATTTACATAAAAAAACTGTTAAGGTCAACTATAGTTTCAAATATTACCTAATTGGAAGCTCTTGATTTCCAAGTGACTTGGTTTGGCATGCATGGATTGAACATGTGGTCTTCTATGGATTGGTGTAAGAATATCAGTCTTAGATGTGTTTGATTCTCTATATATCTGATTCCTAGACTTGGTGTAACTCTAGATTTAGTTGGGTTATAGATTATGTATTGATCAATGTTGTATGGTACATTGTTTAAAATTATCAAAACATAATTTTACTTCTGAGCAGACAGCATTTAATTAGCTTGATGTAACAGATATCATGCGATTGGTTTTAATTCATATGTTGTTGGGTGCGTTTTTATTCTTCATACAGTCAGATGCAGCCAACATGAAAATCGAAGAAAGGCACAAAATACAATGTGCATACAGTCGACTAAAGATGGTTACAAGCACGTTACCCAATGAGGTGCCTGCAGTTTAGAAGGATGTTTGTAGCCCAGTCAATTTGCATCTCTGGCAAGTCTTCCTTGCTAAATCATCAGTAATTATCTTTGGGATGTTTTATATTCATGGTATAAGGAGGTGATGTGTTTGGTTGGACACTGACTTCTCAGAATTTAATGTTTTGCATTTCTATTCACGTCCCTTATGGATCTTCTGGTGATTACAAAATCATATTTAGAATTACTTTTCAAGGGGTATATGGGAAACAAATAACAAATTCTTGACCTGAATATGTCTGGGTGTATGATTGCCCCTGCTGTGCAGCTCTTAGAAACTAAGGTGATTCATCTCCAGTATGTGGCCCTGTTTTTTGGATATGCTTTTGTTCTTTTTGAGGTTATTTATTTCATTATTTTTTAATGTTGGGGGAATATTTTCCATTTTAAAAATGTTCCCATATATTTTTTTTTCTTTGTTGTTTTGTAACTAATTTAGATATTTGGACATTCACTTTTCATCTCACGTATTTTCAGCATTTCTCCTTATCATGGTTTCTTTTACAACTTGGATAAATTTGGTAGGAGAAAAAGAAATTATTTAGATCATGTGCTGATTTCTAAAGAATTCCTGCAAGTTGGGAAATTGTTATAATTTCACTCCACTCAATAGGAATTCTCGTCCTAGATTTATTCAGTTTTACTTATTTTCTTTTCTTCGTCCAATTTGAGCAAAGTTTCCTCTCTAATTATCAATTAGGAAATTAAAGATGCACAGAGATGATGAAAGGGGTACTGCACCAATTTACTATAAAACCAGTACTAAAATGATAAAAGAATGGAACACATTTAACTAGGTCTTTGACAATATTTGTGCAAATACTTTGCCAAGGTTAATAATTTCTTTTCTTAAAAAAAATTTATATTTGGTTTTTCTCAGTCAGGCATATGTTCTGCAAAACGATGGGCGGATTTGAAGAATGCTGGTTAATCAAGAAGAACATAGTCTCTTGAGCTTCAAGAATGGAATGCGCATTGGTTGGTAGGTCTATGATCCTTGCTGTAGTGAGTGAATTCTACTTGAACTTGTGTTTCTATATAAATGCAGCAGACTCTTATAGCCGCATGCGTATCTGCAATTTTGGTCAAATAGCAGATAGCCGTTTTTTTTCCTTTTCTTTCTTTTTCCAGAATAGGGAGATAGAACATTTGGGGTTTACCAAATTGGTCTCTCTGTCATTGGTTGTATAGTTATAAAATCATCGAGAGAGGAAATTTTGTAACAAGGAAACTCTGAACATGGACTAGTGGTTATATATACATCATCCAATAGCAGATTGCAATCTAGTTCTTGTTTGTTGTCCGGTTGAAGCCTTTTTCTTTTCTACTTTTCTGAATTTATCTTCCCAATATTTAAAAAATTGTAGCATCTTCAAACACATTTGTGAAGACCCTTCTTTAAGGCTAGTTCTTAAAAGAACTACATTGGTGAATGGCTGGCCATTGAGTACATGTTGATGGCAAACAGTTTGGTGGGAAGAGTTTGAACCATAATTGACAGATTTTTGTCAAATGATGAATAAGATTTAATAATTTTCAGAATAAAATGATTCTGAAAATGAAATCAATTGGGAGAAAAGTCCTTTTCCCGGAAGAAATGGTCCTGAAAATGATTAGACGACCAAATGGATGTGGGCGACTAAGATGTTAATTTTAGAATTTATATTATTTAATAATTTTTTAACATATTATTATATGAATACAATTTAAAATACAAGTTAAAATGTAAAGCATTATTTTTTAAAATATCGGTGTTTAAAAAAAAATAAAAATGTGGGCTAATTTTTTAGATAGACATCTGGAGAAATGTACGGCTAAGATTTATTTAGTGACAGAGATGAGATTCCAGGCTCAAGCCTTTCGGGCTTCAACAGACCGGCTCGTTCCGGGTTGCAAATTCGCAATTGGCAGAAAACTAATAATGGTAAATTTTTTGGCGCCAAAAAGAAATAAGGAGACCGAAGAGATCAAAGAGCAAAAATCCATTAAACAAAAACCATAAAAAAAACAAAATAATTAAATTAAAAACCAAAGGGATCCCTCGAAATGCAAGAGAGTTGATGCAATCCAAAATCAGCTCCTTCTTCATCATTGTCTTTGCCGGAATCTCCGTTTTTCAAGGACAAAAACGATGAGTCGGGCAGTGGGGAAAGAAAGGAACTCGTGATCGTCAACACTTACGGGCTTAGAGCTTCTAAAATTGATGGGTATGCTTGTTAATTTTTTAAAATATTTTCATTTAATTTGTGGGCTCTTTTGTTGGGTTCATCTGAGCTGTATTGTTCGTTAAAAAATTGATATTATTTTGTTTCTTTATGACAAAAATATGGAGTAAATGCTTTTGGTTTCAGTTATTCAAAATGAATTAACTATAAATGGCTCAATTGAATAGTTATTTCAATTTTTACTTACATGGGTTTGTTCTTAAACTTGGGGATTTATTATTTGTGTTTTTATTGAAATTTTGAAATCAAGTTTCCTCTTTCTTTTTTTTGTTTTGGATTTTTAGGGTTTCATTTGAGGGCAAAGGAAGTGAAATCAATCAAGAGTCAACTATTGTTTCACCAAAGAAACCGAAACCTCAATTAACGGAATGTAGAAAAAGAACACTGAACAAGAAGAGAAGCTATATTCAGTTGTATTTAGAATTTGGCCAATCTGATTTTCTTTTCCACACTTGTTCGTCGTGTGGGTTCAAGTATGCTCCAGGAGATGAAGTTGACGAAAAGGCTCATAAGTTATTTCACAAGAATTACACACATGGGATTCAATTCAAGGTTCATTTTACAACGCTTTTACTACAAATTTGTTTGTTGGTTTGTTTTGTCAAATTCTTGTTTGATCAAAATGTTTATAATTTTTTTTCAGGGTTGGCGCAACGAAAGAGTTGTTTATGTGCCTTGTCTTGAAGGAGGACGTATAGTTTTGATGTTAGATGGTGACTCTCCTGCTCATATGAATAAGGTTCAAATTTGAAATTTTATATTTAAGATTCACAGTTAACTGAGTGGAGCAGTTCTTACTTGATGCACAAGTAGTTTTTTTTAAATGACTTGTATAATTCATATTCATTAGAGTTGTTAATAGGGATTCTGTTAGTTTGGCAGGTTCAGGAAGTTATGAATATGATGGAGATTGAGCTTGGTGACGGATGGATCTTTCATAAGCTTTGTAAGGTATCTTGATTATATTTCAACAATTTGAAATTCTTTATGAATTATGCATCACTTATGCTAACACGTTTTTGAATATTCCGAAATATTTTCCAAATGGTTCTTTGAGATCTTGAAATGTTTATATGCTTTCAGTTTCTGGTAAGCATTATTATTCTCAGTAGCATTCAGCATCAATTTACTTATGCAGTTGTTTTTATAATTTTGTAGCTGCAATTGGCCTCATTATTAATGTTATAATGTGTATATATTGTTTTCTTCACTGTTTCATAAGTTGAAGAACCTGTCATGTTTGCTATGCTTGAATTTAGTATGCTGATCACCATTCTCATCATTGCTTCTCAACCAAAAATGTGCAGGTGTATCTGTTCATTTTGTCTCAAAGAGTTGCCGGCTGTCTAGTTGCAGAACCAATAAAGGAAGCATTCAAAATTTTATCATGCTCTGTTGACGAAGAAAGAACTGACGGCACCATCTCAAAGAAAATCAGATCACAATCAACAACCCTTCAATTCGGGGAAGTTGTTTTACAGAGGGAAGTCATCAAAAGAGCCCCTCCTGTTAACTCTTCAAATGCATTTGATGGGAACCAAATTGGGGCAATTGTGTGTGACAATGAAGCCACATCAGCTGTTTGTGGCATTAGAGCTGTATGGGTCAGTCCCTCAAACAGAAGGAAAGGTATTGCAAGTCAACTGCTGGAAGCTGTCAGGTAAATTAATGAACTCTTAAACCACACATCTTCTCTGTTTTATCTTTCTTTTGGTACTTTCTAAACTCCTCTATAATGCTGATTGATTTACAGATGTTTTCTCTCGTTATATAACAGAAAGTTTTTATTACTCTTCAACATTGATACCTTATGTGTTGTTCTTGTGCCCATAGTGATCACAAGACATGTTAAGATTTGTCTTAATACTAATATTAGGCATTCACCTTGAAGAATTAAGCTTTTAGATTGAATTGATTTGGTGATTTTCATATGTGATTGCAGTTTTTGTTTGGATTTGGTTGTTAACTCGTTTATTTCTCTTATAATAATGCAGGAGAAGTTTTTGCACAGGACTTGTTCTTGATAAAACCCAGCTGTCTTTCTCTCAACCAAGTTCAGCTGGAAAGGCCTTGGCATCCAATTATTTCGACACATCATATTTTTTGGTGTATAAAACTGATGAAAATAGCTGTTAGATTTTTGCAGTTTTTCACAGATTATTGTTGTATTGATAATTTTTTTTTTCATTTTCCATTTTTTCTGTTTCATTTATTCAGAAACCTTATTGCATGTCTTGAAATGAAAAGTGAAATCCAATATCTAGAAGAAATATCAACTATTTTTAGAAGAAAATTTGTTTTCGACGTTCTAAGAGGTTGCAATTGTAAGCTTATCTAGTAAGATTTTCACAGCAAATGAAATATCATTTTCCGCAAGAAGCAAAAATTCATTCTGTGGATTCTTACGGTAAAATAATATACTTCATAGGTTTTTGTTTCTAAACAAAGACGTGTATATCCATTAAATTTTATAAATAGTGAAACTATTGGAGCCGTTAAATGACCCTTTAAACCCAAAAATTGATGAGATATCCTCATTCACTTATCCATGATGGCGTTCGTTCGTTCACAAATCTCTTAAACCATTACACAACAAAAGAAGAGAAAAGGACAATTAAGTCCTTCAAATTTGATTCTCATTTAAATTTGTCCTTATTTAAAAAAAAAATTCAATTTTATTTTAATCTGTCATATTACTGTTGTTAAATTTAATAATTAAATGACAAAATTAAAACTCTGTAGAAAAAAGAAATACACATTGATAAGTATTAAATAATTATTGGTTATTAATTAAATAAACAAATAAATTTTTTTAAAAAAAATCACAACTACCGTTGTTAGTCACTTGACAGTAAGTCCCCACCAACGGAAAATTTTTTATTTTTAGATTATTTATTTTTTAAAAATAAATATTAAAATTTAATTTTATCCGAATATAACACGTTGATAGACATGACAATTATAGTCAAACAATCAATAATTGACACAAATTCTAATAAGGGCAAAAATGATATTATATAGCAAAATAAATTTTTTTGTCAAATCTAATAACAGTGGCCTATGAATTAGGATAAAACTATACTATTTGAAATAAGAGGGAGAAATTTAAATAATACATCAAATTTTAAAGACTAAATTATCCTTTACCCTAAAAAGAATGAAAAGGAATATCTTTCCAAGATGGGTTATTTTTAAAATATTATTCATATTCATAAGTAAATATATTTAAATATTTAGAAATTTAGAGATGCACTGTACTATTGATAGATAAAAGAGAAGATGATAATGAATATTTTTTTGGGGATTAAATTGGGTGTTTAAAGTTATTTTTAAGGAAAATGATTTGAAATTTGTAATAATGGATTTAATAAGAAAATAGGTGCAAAAGAGAAACTTTGAAAGTTCATATAGCCCCACCCTTTTCAAAGCAATTTCTTGATAGTTCATCTGGGAGCAATTTCCCCAACAACTACCCAAAAAGAATGTACAAACAGATAAATAAAGCAAACCGAATTCAAAAAGGCCCATCTAATAAATCACTTGCCACATCCAAGCAAACAGTTGCAAACAGCCAGATCACAGGACATGAGCTCATTTTAGCAAAGGGGCACTGAGTGCCTTCATTATTCATTTTCTAAGAAATTTCTGCCTCATCGCCTCAAATTAGGTACTGGATTATAGTTCTTCCGAACAATTTCAGGATTTCGTTCATCCGCATCCGTCAAAAGATAAGGGCTAAATACCTTCAAAACTTGTTCATATACTGGCTTCTTGAAATCCACAGCCTGCTCAAAGAGGGTTTAAGAACATAAGGCAAAAATGATACAAATTCTTTAAATACATGGAGTTCAACAGAACCTACAAATGAAAAAATTGAGTGCTAAGGTTTACGCACAAGCTCTAAAACTTGTTCCGGAAACATCCATGACCACTCCTTAAACTCTGGCTTTTCGGACCCGTCCCCCAAAAGATTGATCTCTTCCTCCTTTCCAATGAACTTAAAAAGAAACCTGTTTTTTGTCGGTTAAAAAAGAAATCAAATGGGTTTTGAGCATATTCATAGTATGGTGAAAACAAATGCCAGGAATTATGCATGTATTGCCAACACAAACAAGTAGATGGGTAATTGATAAGAGGATGCAGGCCCAGAGGTCCATCTTTAAAGATGGATTATATCTTGCACAACCAACCAAAGTTTTTCTGGAGTTACTGTGAGAATGAAAATAATTTCCCTTGATGATGCATTGGACACCGAATTTCACAAGGGAAAGGATCTTCATACTTGAGGTCCATACATCAATCAAGATTAAATTAACCATGAAACCTAAAAGGCGGGTAAAACATTTCAACAGAAAAAGACTATCATAGAACACAAGACAGCAACCACCCAAATGCGAATGATAAAGAGAGGAAACCTGGAAAACTTCCACTCAACCAAGATACAGTTAACCCAGCGACAAAATTCAGACAAGGGATAAAGAAATTAGGGCAATCAATGCCTAAAGTCAGGCATAGTAAACAACTAATAAATGACAATTGCAGTTGATGCAATAACTTCCACTCAACTTCAATATATGATCATCTCTAGGTAAGATGGCAGCCTTACCATTTCTGTGCTTGACCTTTATAATTTGTTCCCCAACGACGATTAAGTCTCTGTTTGACTTTACGTGGAAAATCATAAGTCAACCAATAAGGTGTCTGCATAACAATGCCAAGAACTAGTTCAGTCAGACGTGCTTGGAGAGATTACTCCAAGAATAAAAGCTAATATTCAAACTCATTGGAGTTAATCTAAAGTCTATACACAAACCTCCGCAAGAAATTCTGCTGAAGTAACACCAGTTTCTTCTCTCAATTCTCTTATGGCTGCATTTCTCAGATCCTCACCCTCATCAGCACCACCCTGTGTGTAAGGGAGCAGGTAAGGCAAATAATATTTGTGAATAGACTCGTCTAAATCTCAATGTTAATTTTTGAAACAAAAAGATTCCAGAAACACAGCATTCTGAGCTCATATCCCAAAACCTCATCATTATAATTGTACATCTAGCTTTAATGAAAAAATAAAATAATTTTTCTTATATTACCCCCAATATTACCAAAGCCCTATAGATCTATCCTGCAAATCAACGAAATAATTGAAGCTAAAACAACGAAATAATTGAAATTCTGTACTGAATTCAATAAACCCACAAAAAAAAAAAGCTAATTATAAACCAAAAACCCACAATAGTGCTGAATGTACCTGCGGCATTTGCCATGTATCTGGTATATGTAATCTCGAAGCTGTGAATATTTTCTACAAAATGTACAAATGAATAAATTAAATTATACAAAATAATTTATACGAATGCCTAGTTTGAGAGTGAGACCTTCTTAGAAGAATTAACGAGACAAATTCCAACGTTTCTTCTGTACCCATCTGGCGGCGCCTCCGCTAATAATGCCGTGAAAGATACCGAAGAAGAAGAAGTCGAACAAGAAGAGCAACACAAGGGCTGACGTGGCAGCTGCCGCCATACTCCCAGTGGCACACTCGCAAATTTAACCAACTTCACTGGGCAATTCCGTCTTACATCCCGATAAAACAGGGCATTTCCACTCACTCCACTTACGGCCATTCACGCGTCGTTTCGTTTCGTTTCGTTTCGTTTACTTACTTGGGCCCCAAGCTTAATCTAAAATAGTCTCGCGAATTACCAACTGCATTCCTTATCTTTTTGATTAGTTTTTCCAAAAATACCCTAACCGCCTTTATAATTACCAAACAACCCCTGCCCCGCGCCATTTCTATATAAACTCCTTTGTTCCCTTCCTCTGCTTTACTCAAACATGACGAAGATGGAGCCCGTTTTGTTTCCTGTCGTTTTCTCCGACGGTGAGCGCGAAATGAACATCGGACACGCCCCGGTTTACCCCTCTTTGGATTACAAGACCTTGCTGTCGTTCCTCAGCCGTAAGATCGGGATTTCTCCAAACCAGTTCACTGTCTATCTCGCCGACCCCAAGACAGCGCTCAAGAGTCCAATCACTGGGAAGGCCAATTTCTCGGCGATATCCCGAGAGAAGGACTGCTGCTTTTTCGTAGTTTTAAGACGATCGCGTGACTCACGTGCTCGAAGGCAGAGGAGGAGAGCGGAGCAGCAGCAGCCGGCGCCAGCGGCTAATGTGATGCTACTGAAGAGGAATAGTAATATTAATGATTATAAAATGAAGCGAGGAGTAAACGGTGGCGTTTTAGTTTGTGAGGCGTGCGAACGGGCCAAGGAAACGGGAAGAGAAGTCGGGTTCCATTGGTGCGTGTACGATGCTGTGACTTTCGGGTTCCGATCGCCGGCGGGGCCCATTGCCCGACCCGCTAAAGTTTAAGCAATAGCTTATTAGGTACGGTATATAAAACTATAAGGAGGTTAAAACGACAGTGTTTTGGGGGTTGTGACATTTAGATTGATTGATCTTATCTATTAAAGGCTTGCAAGAGAAGTTAAAGGAGAAATTTTGTGAAAATGGAAGCAAAGGAATATGGGTGAGAAAGAGAATATCGAAATCGTTGTCATTGTAGGTCCTTTGATTTGGCTTTTTAAGGTAATTGTGAGGTTTAAGCAAAGCTGGGCTGCTGAAGGATGTTTGATTGCTTTGCTGCTTCAATTTTTCTTTTTTCTTTTTTTTTTCTTTTCCATGATTTTGGAATTTTCTAGGGGGAGAGAAAGAGAATCCCTCCTTGGGTGAATCCTTTGTTGACATTTTGGATTTACTTGTTTTGCTCAAAGAAGACGAGAAAGATGGTTATGATGTTATGTAACCATTGCTATTCTACCTTGTCCTATAAGTTTCTTTTATTTTAATGAAAAATAAAAGGTCTTGGTTTATTATAGTGAGCTAGTTGTGTTACTGTGTGAGAACAAATTTTTTTTTTTCTAATTTTTTCATAAATAGTTAAAAAAAGATAAATTTGTATAACCTTAAAAAAAATAATCTTTATTAATAAAAACAATACAAAATGGAAATAATTGCTCATAAAATATAATGATATTGTCATTTTTAAAATTACACTTTTAACATTTAAAATAAGTATATTTTAAATTTTAAATTGTAATAAAAAAATATTATTTCTTAATATCTATAATGTATTTATTTTGTATATATAAGTTAAGTTATTAAAGTAATTTATTTGAAGTTATACTTATTTTATAAATTTATCATCGAAATATAGTCTTAACATAATATTGTAAAAAAAGTTCCTGAGAGAAATATAGTGAACGAAAGAGAAAATTTGAAAATTTTGAAAAAATTTAGAAAGTTGTTTCCGTATCAAAAGCATCATGTGGTGGCCTTTCTTGCACACGGCGTTGGCTGTGCAAAATGTGCATATGGCTCACCTCTTGCACGTGTCAGCATATCGCACATAAGAGGCACACGACGCACCTACCATTTCATGGGTCTTGCGCGATACTTTCATGCTATTTTTTTTAAGTTATGTTTTTGGATTTTTAATAATTTTTTTGTCATAAATATCATGGAGTATGAGTAACTTGTTATACATTTCGGAAGAATGTGAGAGAACTTTAATGACAAATGAAAGATATATTAGGTATGAGAAATGTGACAATGAGAGATAAAAATGGCGATTACATGCGATGTTAATGAATGTAATGAAGTATTTCATCATGCATAGAATAGATGCAGATAACACATATCAGCGGGACTGGTAACGTGATGGTTACCAGTAAGTTAAGAGTCGGATTATTGAAAAATTCATAAAAAAATAAGTTTGTATCAGTCAATCGACTTTATAAACTGAATGATATTTAATTCGATATGTGTAAAGAGTTTGGTGTGGAGATAACGCATTCCACTGATTGGCGAGCTAAAGAGTATGCATGCAGGTTGATAATCAGTACTTTAGATGATTTTTTTAGATTTCTTTGTGCATACTGCTATTTACTAGAATAAAAGAATTCGAGTACGGTTATTCATTTAAAAATTGATGACCTCAATCACTTTAAATATTTCTTTGTATTGTTCAAACCATTCATTAGAAGTTTCTAGTCATTTATCCGACTAGTTATTACAGTTGATGGAACATTTGTGAAAAGCATTCGGTACAATGTTTATAATTGTATATAAAAACGAAAACAATCAAATTTTACTATTAGCACGAGGGATTGTTGATTCTAAAAATGATGCTTTCTGAATATAGCTTATGGTCAAACTGCCAGAAGTCTTAATAATCTTGAGAATCTTGTATTTATATCGATCGACAAACTAATATTGAGAATGTCATTCGAGAGGTGTTTCATAATGCCTATCATAGGATATGCATCTATCACTTAAAATAAAATTTGGTCATACGATACAAGATACAATCAGAGAATAAGAATAAGAATAAGAATAAGAATAAGAATAAAGGATTCCTACCTTCTTATTTTATTGATGCGAAAGCATATTGCCTTTCTATTAAGTGCAAATTAAAAAGATACTGAGATGAAATCTGAAGCAACAAAATTTGTGAATGAGGACGTTGGTTTCCCCAAATGATTAGTTGAAGCATTTAGAAAAGCATTAATATTGTTGTAAAGGATGCATGATCCCTTCCTATGATAACTTTGGCTAAGTGGATACAAGAATTAATTGAAATTTGTTTTTTCCAAAAACAGTATGTTATAAAAGGTATGCGATACTTTTTGACGAGTTAAGCCCATAACAAGGTGTGAAAGTACAATGATAAGTCCATCTGCATGATAATTCACCCGATCGATCATTCTCGCTTTGTTGCAAAGGATAGAAGTAAAAATGAAACAATGAACATCTAGGCAGCAAAGTCATATAGTTGTCAGAATCTTGACTTAAGGCAACTACCTTGTGCACATACTATTGTAGTATGTAGATACACCATATTACAGTATCAGAGTCTTTGTTCACTGTATTACATGTTTGAGTGCCTATTTCATGCATATAGCGAGTCAGTTAATCCGATTAACCATTTGTCAAACTGAAAAAATTTTAACGAGTTGAAAGATGCTGACATCCAAGCTTCTATAGCATGTTATCAATCAAGGAGACATCGAAAGAAGCGAATTTCATTGTAAGGTGCTAAATCGACAGAAAATGTGTGCAGTCGCCGTAAGCTACATGGATATAACCGCCAGACAAGTCAAAACTCTATTACTTTGTATAATAGTTGATATGGCATGTTATTGTATTTGTTTTTTTTTTTTTACTATTTAATGTTATTTGCATTTGTCTAACTTAAATTTAAATTTAGAAAAGAGATATATAGACCCCTAAGGCTTTCGAAAAGGAACATGCAAGCCCTAATATTTTTAAAAATTACATTAAAACCCTGTTAGATAACAGTTTTCATCTATTTTAATGAAAAAACGGTAAAAATGTTAAAAGTACAATTATGACCCTTTAATTGAAAAACGTCAAAATTCAGTTAAACATTATAAAAATAGCTTGAACCCTTACCTTGTGGTTAAATGCCACACACTTTAACAATTTGAGTTATTTTAGCATTATCTTTATTCATAGGTCTCAAAATTTACTAATACATTGTCGACTACATGTTTATAATTTTAAAATTACTAATGACTTAGATTGAACATTGGCCACTCGCATGATAAGTAATAGTATTTACCACTATGCTATAACAAATTTTGTTAGAATAATGTCAAAATTAAAAATATAAAAATGGAAAACGACATATCATTAGCCACCATATGTTGCTGGTCACCGTCCGCAGTCGTTGATCATTGCCCGTGGCTGCCGGCCACCGATTAACATTTTAATCAACTCAAAAATAGTTGACTAACTAGTGATCAACAGTGGCCGACAGCGATAGGGAGGGCGGCTAGGGTTCTATCATTTTACATTTTTGTAATTTTTTTTTTGTTTTGACATTATTTCAACAACATTGTTGTACCATGGTGGTGAGTGTTAACGTGTTTTAGGGTGTATGTATGCGATTGTGTATATGTTAAAAATTTAAATACATATATCATATACACAATTTCGCAGTAAAATTAAATATATGATCAACATATATATATATAACTTATATAATTAACAACATACGATGATAGAAAATATATCCTTGAAGAACTTTGGTGAATATTTCAATTTTGAATTCTTCGTAGCTCTAACTTTGAGCTCATCTTGAAGTGCACTATTATTCAATTTTACCTCACAACAATCCGGTAGGATTGTAAAGTTAGAATAACAGCAATTGAATTTTCACCAACAATATTTTGTTTCTTGAAAGAAAAATAAGAATAATTTATTTTTCTTTCTTTCTAATTTTTCTTACAACACTTTGTTCAAAGAAAAATTCTCCAAAACCAAAACTCTCTCTAATCCTCTCTCATTGCACCTTTTGTTTTTTTTTTACTTCACTATTTGTTAATCAACTATTCAAAATAATTTTTAGGTGTGTTAAGTACTTCACAAGTGTTCCAAAAATCGATTAAGTGGCCAAAAAATAAAAAAAATAATAATTTAGTGACAATTATACCTAATTAGGTATATGTCTCTCACTTAAACCAAAACAATAAACAAGTAAATAATAATATTATTTATTTAAATAATATTTATTCAATTATTCAAAAACTATTTGAATAATTAATTTTTTTTACCTTATTTGATTTCACTAATATAGTTAATAAGTGAATTCAATGTGAAATAATTTATGAAACAAAATTATGCCACTTGTTAACATCTAATTAGTTAACAACTCTTGTCAACTAATTAAGTGATATACTTAACATTTAAGTCTAGACAAGTGCACAACCCGAGGAACCCTGAAATATATTTTCAGTTTGCTGAAATTTATAGGATGGAACTATTCAATCCATAATATTGCCCCAGTGCACAATGAGTATACTTCATATTGTGAGACTCTCTAGGTCTAATCGTGAATTGTCATATAAAACTTCTTCATACATCTATGAACGATGCCCCCCTAACACATTACGGATATTACAAAGTGATGCGTTAGACCATACAAGTTTGAGGTTATAATATATTTGTATAATCCCTCCATCATTTATATTCGGGTAGAGCGAAGATATAGATCAATACCGTCAAATCTCCATAGCCTAACCAAAAACTTATCTCTAAAATTGTATTTCAATAAATAATATTCTCAAACACTTTTGTGATATTATTTATTCCTTGGGTTAAACTCTTTTTTCAAGAATTACTGCTTATGGCCATAAGACTTTCTGAAATACAATTTTAGAGCATTAAGATATATTACTCACCCAAATGAGTTTAGAGATCTCATATCTATGCATACCAAACTCCATGAGCATCGGACTATACCCAACGACACCTAGCGGTCAGATCATAAAAAGCTTCTAAGATATGTGGAACCAAAGTATGGTGGATCACTTACAAGCCTATCATGGCACTCAGGTCAAAGGACCACGAATACTACTCAACTCGAAAGATCCTCCATTGACGACTTTAGTTTATTAGAGGTCTTTGTGAGTCTATTCAGTATTCAGTCCTTACTGAATACCTGTATCTCTATATGAGCTTCTACTAAACTCATGATTTGCTAAGGCTAATCATTTGAACTATCTAGATATAGACATGCATCAATCTATATATTTATTAAGGTATTCATTGACAGACTAACATCAATGAAGATAGATCAGGAACATAATATTTGAGAATATATTTGCATAATGACATTTTCTAGCACTATTTACAACTCTTTCCAACTACGCCACTACTAATATATTATCAGGTTTTTATCCAATTTCAGACAATGCTTTAATTTTTTAGATATCGCTGACTTTTATAACCTGATAACTTTTATAACCTGATAACTCTTATCAGTGCTAACTCTTAGAATTTATAACTCTTAGCGTTGCTAATTCTTAGCACTGATCTAAACTCATTTAGATCAAATCTGAACTCTTTCAGATCAGACAATGTATGAAACATTACAAACATCTTACCATATATAAAATATAATTAGCGATTTAATAAAATGATAATACTAGTATAAATATTAAACTAATATTCATACCTAAATGGATGACACGTAAGCACAAATTCCAACAGTGAATTCTCTTACTTGTCATATAGGTTGACCAGGTTTCAATCCATTTCAATAGCGATTTTTTTTATAACTTCATATTTGAGTCTAGATTGAATTTTTATTTTTACCATTTTTTTCGTTAAATTTAATGGAAACCGTCACTTAACATGATTTAGATGAAATTTTTAAAAACAATGGGGTTTGCGTGTCTCTTTTTTAAAACTTTAGGAGTTTAGATGTCATTTTTCCTTTAAATTTAATGTGACTTCTCATTAAGTTTGTAAAATTTTGCTATTCCTTTGTAATTCAAGCAATTGATATCACATGTTGTTATATTTTGTTATTATTTGATGTTATTTATATTTATATTTATATAACTCAACTTAAGTTTAAAGTTAATATATATGAAATCCACGTTTATTTTATTTACCACTTTAAAACTACCTTATCTACAAATTCATAAATATCTAAATCATGCATAACATTTATTTATTTTAAAACATATGTCTATAATTTTATAATCATCTTCTATCTAAGAAACAACTTAGTTAAAATACCAAATATAGTTGCAAAAAAATAATGTGTGAGAATATTGATTAAAAATTATTGGAATATGATTTGGGGATCAAGCTAAGTGTGTAGGGTGCATACAGATCGAAGACGGATGCGAAAGGAGGCGAAAAATAAGAAGGCGCACCATGCGACCAGCGCCGCGGTGACCAGGAGTGGGCGCCGTGGTGCCAGAACAGAATACTCAGCGCCGCAGCGCCAGGAAGGCAGCACCGCAGCGCTCAGCAGAAGCGCGCCAGCGCTGGAGCGACGAGATCCCAGCGCTGGACACGGGAACAGTATCCCAAAATTAGGAAACTTCTTAATTTCATCTCCCACTTATTTTAGGACTCCCTAATACGACTCCCACACGTATAGGAAAAACCTAAAATGTCTCAATGCCTATATAAAAGGCTATCAATTGGCTTGTAAACATATTTTGACAATCTTTGTGATCAAGTTAGTGAGATCTTTGTGATCTTAGAGATATCTTGGTGATCAACAATAATCTTAGTGATTATTCTTAGTGGTTCTTTGTGAGAGAAAATCCCTAGAGAATAAAAGAGAGTTTTTTTTGTGATCTTTCTTATAATAAGCATACTTTGTGGTTGCCTTGTGATTCATAATAAGAGAAGAGTGTGATCTTGATCCACCGTGGATGTAGGCAAGTTACCGAACCACGTAATTCCTTGTGTGTTCTTCTTCTACCATTTCTCTCTTTTATTTCTTAATAACTTGTTCTGCATTATTATATTACTTGGGTGAATTGTCTAGCTTGTTTGTGTGCTTCTGCTTCAACACAATGAGTTACAACAAAAATATAATCATGCAAAAGATTGACATCATGCACCATGTGTGTGTACTATTACAAATTGCAGTTTTCTTGGTTCATCTCGCCAGGTTTACCAACACTTTAGGGCTATACAAAAGAACTTGGCATGCAATTTAAAATATTACACTTAACTTTAAATGTTAAGCATAAATTTTTTTTCTAATTGGGATGCTAACTCTCTTTCAATAATGTGGCTTCTAATCTCACCTAATTTGTTTTGTTCTTATGGATAGATGAACTTAGACACTTGATTTATATAATTACTTGATGCAATTGTTGATATTATCGGATGTAAAGTTTTTTATATTTAGAAATTGTGCCCACATCTTCGAGTAAAAGGTAATAGACACTCGAAAAAATAACAAATTAAATTAAAATAAACAAATATTTTAAATAATTAAAATTAAATAAATTATTAAACAAATAGATTTTAAAAATTAACATTCATTATTTAATTATTATTATTATTAAAAAATAAATTATTTAAATTTAAATAAATTATGGATTAGTATTTATTTATTTAAATAATAATTGATAAATAATTAATAAAAATTTTAAAAAGTATTAAAATTTAATTTTGCACAGCTCACAATACGTTGCCCAACACTCATGTACCTGAAATATTTTTTGGGTCAATTTTGGTTGGATATTTTTTATTTTAACACATTTTTCATACAATCTACTCATATTTTATTTATATGGCTCACAATCTAATTAGTTTTAGTTATTTTCAACACAAACTACTAATTTCATCTAAAATTTAAAAAACAATAATGGCTTAAATTTTGAGCAATTTTCTATATAAAAAAATTCCTTATTTGTTTTTCTAATAAAGACCACATCTTAAATCAAATTCAATTCAATCTATGAAGTTTGAAATTCTGTTTCTAACCTAACTGAAATTAAATTTTAGTACAAATCATATATATAATTCATAAGGATCTCAATAAGAAACTTGAAGAAAGAATGTTAAAAATCTAGATAAAAAAGAATGCAATTAGTTCTAATATGTCATTGATAATTGTCAAATGATTCGTCAATAAAAATTTATGTGTACTTGATACTACTTTAAAATTTAACATATTCACACGTTATGAATATACAACTGTAAATTTATTGTATAAGACTATATTATTCTTTTATTATACTAAAGTTAAACTCTCGAAAAGTGCATCTAGCTACCTTGCTTAAATGTCAAGGCCTTTATACTTTTCAACTTGAAGTTAGGAGTTCGAGTCTTGGTGACAGTTTAAGGCATTGTAAATATTTTTCTCTTTTTATGAGAGTATAATTTCTCCTATTGTGAAAGTGTGAGTTGTGAAAGTGTGAGTTTGAACGTACTTAAATGTTAAGAAATGTATATTGTAAATATATATGTTGTATAGTAGGTGTTCCTTCCATTGTGAAAATATGAGTTTGAGTGTACTTAAATATTAAGTAATGTATAATGTATATATATATATATATATATATATATATATATGTTGTATAATGTGTGTGGGTTTGAGCGTATTTAAATATTAAGTAATGTATAATTTCAGTCTTTGTGACAATTTAAGGCATTATAAATATTTTAAGAGAGTATTTGTTCCTCCTATTATGAAAGTGTGGGTTTGAACGTATTTAAGTATTAAGTAATGTATAATCCTCGTAAATATATATGTTATATAGTGACATTATTTAAGTGTTAAGTAATATATAATCTAAATAAATCTATATTTTGTATAATAGTAGATATATTTTGTATGGTAGTAGTTGATCCTGTCTAAAAGAGTATTCGTTCTGCCCATTATTAAAATTTGAGTTTAAGCGTACTTAAGTATTAACTAAAAAAATTAATTGGTGTTGGTCTATAAATTCAGACTCCAAATATCAGAGTTATTTAAAAAATAAAGGAAAGGAACTCCCGAACTATAATAATAGAATTATGCAATAAAAATTAGCGGCATTATTGATACAAATTATTTATATAAATTTATTCACATTACTTAATATACTATAATATAATTGAAAGAATAAATACAAAAATAAAATAAATAACGTGAAAATAATTTAACCTATATAAATAACATGAAAATAATATAAATAAATTTATATATATTTAATTTAAATATATATTAGTATAATTTCTAAAAAGAAAAAAAAATTTGTGAAGAGCCATCAATGCTCGCTGTCACGGTCACTGTCAATTGGAGAAGCGTCGCAGAGCTAACACAGTAACCATTTTGTGTACATCCACAGGGTATCACATCTCTGGAAATAGTCTCTATGCTGACACGTGTATATTTTAATTAATTAAAATTAAAATATTACTTGATGAACTTTGACACTCAATTTGTGTAATTGCTTGATGCAATTATTGATATTATTGGATGTAAACTTTTTTATATTTAAAAATTATACCTACATCTTCGAGTAAAAGGTAATAGACGAAAAAATAATAAATCAAATTAAAATAAATAAATATTTTAATTAATTAAAATTAAATAAATTATTAAACAAACAGATTTTAAAAATTAACATTCATTATATAATAATAATTATTATTAAAAAATAAATTATGAATTAATATTTATTTATTTATTTAAATAATAATTGATAATTAATTAATAAAAAATTTAAAAAGTATTAAAATTTAATTTTGCACGCCTCACAATGCGTTGCCCAACACTTATGTACCTGAAATATTTTTTTAGTCAATTTTGATTGGATTTTTTTTAATTTAACATATTTTTCATATAATCTACTCATATTTTATTTATATCGCTCACAATCTAATTATTTGTAGCTATTTTTAACACAAATTACTAATTTCATCTAAACTTTTAAAAAAAATGACTTAAATTTTGAGCCATTTTCTATATATAAAAAATTTCTTATTTGTTTTTCTAATAAAGACCACATCTTAAATCAAATTCAATTCAATTTATGAAGTTTAAAATTCTGTTTCTAACCTAACTGAAATTAAATTTTAGTACAAATCATATATATAATTCATAAGGTTCTCAATAAAAAAACTTGAAGAAAGAATGTTAAAAATCTAGATAAAAAAGAATGCAATTAGTTCTAATAAATCATTGATAATTGTCAAATGATTTGTCAATAAAATAAAAAAAATCTTGGTATATGCTTGGTTAATGATTGTCCTGGTCAAGCAATGCGGACAATGGTCCTCCATGAACAACCTTTTTGTGACAAATGATTGACTGTATCTTCATTATTAAGGCAACCACCTCTCTAAAAGTGAATCAATTGGTCGCTTACAATTAGTAAAGGACACGTACAGAATTTTTATCCTCTAATTGTTCTGTTAGGGCATAAGTTAAGTGAGTTTATTGTACACCAACTCCATCATTTGAGAATATCATGTGGTTTAACAACCTTTAATATTATAAGAGGTTATGAATTCGAATTCTCTTTTTATAGAGGCATTCTTCTTTCTTCTTTTAGTGTACGAATTTTCTTTTATCATAGAGAGTATTTTCTCCTTATATAGAGCACGTATCTTCATATATATTTTGATATGAAAGCAATGTAGTATCGTATCCCAATTTCCTCTAATATAATATCATATGTACAAAAACAAAAAAAGGGGTGTTGGTTATACGTATTTCTTCTAATATAATATAAAATCCATCCTCAATTTGAATTGCATACTGCAACTCGTTTGTATAATGCTAAAATTATTAATAATTACCGATCAGTCATACGGTAATGAATTTGTTCTTGAACCTTGTACACATCGTCCGTCACACTATAGGAGCTGGCCATGCCCGAAGTGAGGGGGTTGGCTATCATAAGAGTATATTAAAATATTACATTAAAAAAAAACTAATTTTGTTCTAATTTGATTGTTAGATGAATTTGAAATTGAGAATCTACAATTAATATGTTTATATGCTAATTACCTTTTAGTCAATTCAATTGATAAGATTTATTTTTTAGAGAGCCCTAATTTTCTCTCTCTTAGATTTGCACGAGAGAAAAAGAAGGAAATAGTATAAGTCGAAATTTTGGTTGAATATATTCAGTGTTGATGGGCTGTAGCCATGAGTCTCCGCCATTAACACAATGGAAGCATTTAAGATACAATACAAGATCATAACTTTTTGCTTTTGAGTTTACTAAGTTATAACAACTTTTAATTTAATAGAAATATATTTCTCTGATCTTTTTATTTTCACATATGACCTCTTACAATGGTGTGAGACTATTAGACGTGACTCTCTCATCAAATTTACCAACGTTGGTATTTTTTTTCTACATTGATTTTGTTATTTGTGTATTTGTATTTACTTTCAATAAATATGATTTAGTGTGTGCTATATACATTTTAATTTGATTGTTATGTTAAGTTTTGTATTTTGTTTACTTGTGCTACTTAGATATAGATTGCAATGTTTACTTTGTTATTTTAGTTGTTGTTTTGTTATTTTAGTTATTCATAGAATAAATTTTATTTTCACATATATGTATACTCTATGAAAAGATAAAATAAGTTCATTTGAAATCACTTTATAGTAGTAGTGAGTTATTTGTATTGTAATTTCTTATAATTTATCTGCTGCAATTTTAATTAGAGAAATTAATTGTTCACTTATATGAAGTGTTCGTACTTCGTAGTAGGTGAATGTAGATTGGTAGTATTGTTTGTGTAGATCTCAATACATAAAAATTCTAGTGGTGCATTAATAAGATTAAATCAATAGATTCAATGATAATGAAAACAAGTTATGGAAAATAAAAATATATAAGTTTTTAATCAATAAAAATTTAAGTTTATAGCGTCTTAGTTGTTAATTTTTACTTTTTATTTTTTTTCTCACTCATTAACTAAAAAATACCTATTTAAACATGATTTCTACTCATTTGTATTAACTTAAAATCTATTTAATTTTAATCTTACAAAAAAATATGATGTTCTCTTATCTAATCGCTTAACATTCTTGTCGTATTTAATTTATTTCTCATAAACCAACTTACCCATTGTATATTTCTATTAATGGGCTATATCTAATATGACAATTCTATTTGAAATTTTGAGGCTCACGAGTGAAATAAAATTTATATGTACTTTTTTTAATATTTAAATGTAATATCATTAATTAAATCAATAATATTATAATATAAATTTTTTTATATAAAATTAGAAAATTATCAAAATAGTACATAAAAATAAAATAAATTTATTATGGCTGGTCCAAACTTATTATTCTTTCGCAAAGAGAAACCATACCCATCTTAAAGTGGGGACTATCCCAATTAAGAAATTATTACATCTATTACCAACCAAAGAAACCTACTTTATCATAGGAAAAAAAAACTTACCCTCTTATAAAAGGGATAAACTACCTTTGCGAATGAGGGTAAACCTCACATACGTGAGATAAAAAAAATTATTCCCTCACAGAAAAATAAAATAAGTCCACCAAATTTATTACAACCATTCTCCTACTAATGTAAATATATCCAAACACCAATACAAAAATACATTACAAAGGAACACAACACAACATCAATACATATGGCAGATTAGACAAAGTTCTATCATGGATCAAAGATTTCTTGCAAAGTTGGGAGTGGTGCTCTGACATCGAGGCTATGCCAACAGTGGTCGCCTACACCCGTGCATCCAAAAGTTGTTACTAGATGATAGGAGCGACAAAATTTGGTGGCTGTCCAGTGAAAATTGCCTACCTTCTGTTCGGTGAAATTCGGTCACCAGTCAGTCAAGACCCAAAAAATCTAAAATGGACATGGGTCAGCCTCACTTAACCGTAGCCGAATTGTTTCTTAGGTCAGATTAAAGTTAGGGGGCTCTGTAAGACGACAACAGCCAGGAGTTCCTAGCGGCTGAAGGAAGTTACAACAACTAGATCAACTCTTCTAGAGCCAAGAGTGGTCGGGGTAAACCAAAGGAATGCTCAGCATGGGCCAAGGGACACAACGAGACCATAAAGCAGCGCTCATCGCTGAGGTTAGGCGGCAGCCGAGAAGCTGTTAGAAACGACTAGACAATCGATGGAGAGAGAAAGAAGACGAAGAAGGCGCGAGGGAATAAATCTAAAGCTAAAAAAAACTAAAAATTTACAAAAACTTGAAAAAAAAATCTTAAAAAGAAAGGTTTAAAAGCCATCAGAGAAAGGTTATGGCCACCTCTCAGGTGGAAAGTTATTTGCTTAAGGCGCCACTGTAAGGGAAGAGAGTTTTAAGTTGAAAGAGTTTTTAGGGTTTCTTGTACATATACTTTTTTAACTTATGTGTACTTGATACTACTTTAAAACATATTTGAACTTTATGAATATACAACTATATATTTATTGCATAAGATTATATTATCATTTTATTATATTAAAGTTAAACTCTCAAAAGTGCACACAGTTATGACAATGCCTCTGTACTCCTTAACTTAAAGTCAAGAATTTGAGTTTTGGTAACAATTTAATGCATTGCAAATATTTTTCTCCTCTTATGAGAATATTTATTCCTCCCATTGTGAAATGGTGGGTTTGAGCGTATTTAAATGTTAAGAAATATATAATATAAATATATATATGTTATATAGTAGGTGTTTCTCCCATTATGAAATGATGGATTTGAACGTATTTAAGTGTTAAAAAATATATAATATAAATATATATATTGTATAGTGGGTGTTCTTTCCATTGTGAAAGTGTTGGTTTAAGCGTACTTAAGTAATTTATAATGTATATATATATATATATATTGTATACTAGGTGTGAGTTTTAACGTACTTAAGTGTTAAATAATGTATAATCATGATTTTGGCGACAATTTAAGGTATTATAAATATTTTTCTTCTTATGAAAGTATTTATTCCTTTTTATTGTGAAAATGTGGGTTTCAGCGTACTTAAGTGTTAAGTTATGTATAATATAAATATATATGTTGTATAATGAGTGTGTGTTTGAGCATACTTAAATGTAAAATAATGTATAATATAGATATATATGTTGTATAGCAATGTGGGTGTATTTAAGTGTTAAATAATATATAATATAAATATATATATATTATAACGATATGGGTTTGAGCGTACTTAAGTGTTAAATAATATATAATTCTAATAAATTTAAATTTTGTATAATAATAATTGATCCTGTCTAAGAGGGTATTTGTTTATGCTAAAATATGAGTTTTAGCATACTTAACTTAATATTAAATAATGTATCATCATAATAAATATACATGTTATATAGTGGTAGTTGGTCCTCTTAGTGTCGAGCATAATTAAGTTTTAAATAATATATAATTTTAATAAATATATATTATATAATAAAATATTTAATATAATATTAATATTAAAAAAAAATTCTCAAAACTTGCCTAAAAAAAATTAATTGGTGTTGGCCTATAAATTCAGACTCCAAATATCAGAGTATTTAAAAAATAAAAGAAAGGAACTCCTGAACTATAATAATAGAATTATGCAATAAAAGTTAGCAGCATTATTGATACAAATTATTTATAAAATTTATTCACATTACTTGATATACTATAGTATAATTGAAAGAATAAATAATAACGTGAAAATAATTAACCTATATAAATAATATAAATAACGTGAAAATAATATAAATAAATTTTTACGATTTAATTTAAATATATATTAGTATAATTTCGAAAAGAAAAAAAATCGTGAAGAGCCATCAAAGCTCGCTGTCGCGGTCACTGTCAATTGGAGAAGCGTAGCAGAGCTAGCACAGTACCATTTTGGGTACATCCACAGGGTATCACATCCCCGAAAATAGCCTCTATGCTGACACGTGTATAAAAAGGACGAACTACAGTATTCCCGACATCGACGTTGCATTGATTTTCTTCCTGGCAACATATCATATCCCCCTTTCAACCATTCTGGATCCCACGCTCGCGAATACAAATAACATACACCTCGCTGATGTAAACTCGCCATTTATCCCGTTTGACAGGTGGCCGAGGAAATTATGCGAGTGGAGGCTTCTGCTCTTTGCAAGCGAATGAATAAGGAGGATGCTACAAAAGTAGATCTACGAGGTGAGGGCTCTAAACGGGCGAGTCATGGTGAGTGAGGAGCCGAGTAATACGGCCCTGAGTCGTCCGTCTCAGTCGTGTGCCGAGTGGTCACGTGACCTCGTACGGTATGCTTATCCAAAAAAAACAAAAAAAGAATGTACGTTAGGCCTTGTTTGGTTTCAACCTTTGGCACTTAAATTATTTTTTCTTCTGATTGAGCCGACGGGAGAATAAAATATTTTCAAAGTAACTTAATTATTTTTATTTTACACTAAAACCACCCGTTGCCTCCCACAACATGTTTGGGTCACAAAATCGCTGTTCTCTCGTAATTATTTGTAAAATATGAATATTATTTTAATTGTTCTATCCCTTTATAAAATTTCATTTAATTAAGATTAACGTTTTGCTTCCATAAAAACCCTAACCATTCTTAAAATCTCGGTTGAGTGCCTTGTCAAGGAAATTTAGAATAATTGAAATATCTAATTGGAGTTAGATCATAAAATCTCACTGTTTAAAGATCTCTTCTCTCTCTTTGGATTGAACATTAATTATAATAATTCGGCTTGTTGAAATGTATAAGAAGTTTTATTATTTGATAGTAATTTTGTAAAATATACATACTTATACTGATAATTATTAAATATTTTGATGATTAGTAAGTAATAAAAACATAAATCATATAATGTTACTAAATAATTATGGGGATAAAGTGATGAATCCTTAGCTTGTATCTTTTTATTGGAACACTTTAAACAATTGAATTTTTATTATTGAGCAATTATTTAATAGATTCTTAAATTTTATCATTTTAATAAAGAGTAATGTTAAATATTTTAAAATTTTATCTTAAATTATATTTTAAAAATGACGTGTCAATTAAATA
Organism: Ailanthus altissimus; assembly: GCA_946807835.1. Classification (NCBI taxonomy): domain Eukaryota; kingdom Viridiplantae; phylum Streptophyta; class Magnoliopsida; order Sapindales; family Simaroubaceae; genus Ailanthus; species Ailanthus altissimus. The sequence goes on from OX327709.1 coordinate 4,307,148, forward strand.
TTAAATATAATAAATAATTTTAAAATTTATATTATTACACCACTTAATATTTATTTAACACATCATTTTTAAGATAAAATTTTAAAATACCTATTGTTTCTCTTTGATAAATATGTATATTTACACCGAACAAGTCATGACTCGGTCTAAACAATCATTCAAATAATACATATATATTACCCATCAAAATAAGGTCTAGATATGGAATGTGTATACAGCCATAAAAGTCAATGTCTTTTAAATAATTAATACTACTTTTTAATATGAAGTTATTGTTGTAATTTTTTTCTTTTTTTGGTTAGAGTCAAGAGAGACGTCTAGATCAATTCCAATTATAGACTAATTTAAATAATTATGACTATAGTGGATGATGTAAGAGATCTACTACCATAAATTATTTAAAAAAAAAATTAAACCCTTTTTCAATCACTTTTTTTTATAAATAAAATTGAATTTTATTTAAGAAACCAATAAAATATATAAAGTTAGGGGCTTTTGATAATAATCATAGAAATTAACGGGACATATTGATATACTTGCATACTAATAACTGTCCAACCCCAACCTTGTAAGTTAGGGGAATAAAAATCTCTAACTAAGGAATACTTTTCCAAAGAAAGAAGAGGAATGAAACAACTTTGAAAAATAGAGAGCAAAAGAAAATAACCTTCACATAAGAGAAGGAAGCTAAAACTACCATATACAACCACATTAATAATAATAAAAAAATCTACAAGAGCTATACAATCAACATCAAATAATTTCTATTGTGCACAATTGCCTAATAGGGATTTAGTGTCGCCGTGACAGTATCTCCAAATTCAAAAAAACAATGGTTGTTGACTCTACAGTGGAGAAGATCGACGATTTGGTCTAAAGATTTGTCGATTGTGGATTACGAGTGCTGATTTTCAGCAAGACCTTGACAAGGATCGACAAGAGTCAACAAAATGCCAGCGGCCATAAAACTACCTTGGCAACAAAATAGATTCGTTCACTAGCTAGCCCCCTAAAAGTTGAGGAAACTGAACGGATGGCGATAACTGGTGAAACACTGCGCGCAAGCATAAAATATAGCAAGGATCATCGTGGTGCTACAAGGTTGAGGGAGCACGATCTTAATTGAGAAATCGTAACAACCAACAGTTGAGACTCGATGGCGCCGAGGAAACAACAGGAACAAGGAGCCACTGCCGGTCGACCAATAAAACAAATTGACTGGACAAAACAAAACAAAACAATAGTACAATTGAAAAAGGACCTAAGAAACCAAAAGAGAAAGAGAAAGAGAAATAACAGATATAGTAAGGATAGAGAGAGAGGGGAACGAGGTTTTTTGCCCACTGAAAAAAAGGACTTAGCCTTCTCTCTGGTGGAAACTCAAGATCAGCGAGGGGTGAGAATATTCAAGAGAAAAGTTTAGTTAATGTGAACTAATAAGGTGATAATCAAGGTGGAATAATTTTACATATTTTAAGTTTGTATTTTAAGTAATAATATGTCGAACAATTATTTAGTGTAATGAATATTTTTAAACTTTCCATTATATTACCACTTAATTGACACATTATAAATTAGAATATAATTTAGATTGTGCAACATTACTCAATTAAGGTGACATTATACAAGTGAAATCAGATTTTTCTCTTAAACTAAGTTTTTACCAAACTTTTTATTAGTATGTGATGGTGATGGTGATGGTGATTGTTAACAAAAAAATAATAATAAAATAATAGATATTGACTATTCATATTTAATATAGAATATGCGTAATTTTTTTTTTAAAGTTTATTTTAAAAAATAATTCTAATTCGAGTTTAGAGTGTTAATCGAATTAGTTAACACCTTAAAGCTCACTCCTTGATCATTAGACCGGGTTCGATTCCTCTCTCCACCTAAATATGAAATTATGTGTATTTATCTCTCTCTCTCTCTCTCTCTCTCTCTCTCTCTCTCTCTATATATATATATATATATATATATATATATATATATATATATATATAAGATGATTCTAATTCATACATATGATCACATTATTTATTGTAATAAATTTAATTGACTTTTTTCACTCATGCATTATTTTTATGTCACCTCCAGCGTGTACACTATAATTTAGGTGTTTTCATTTTGTTTCATAGTATTATTGATGGATTTTTGTATAATTATAGAATGGGTGAGTTGTCCTTAATTTAAAATAATGATATATTTTTATTTATTAGTTAAATTTAACACAATAATAGATAGAACGGGTGAATTAGTGATATTTTTTTTTCTATTTTTAAATATTTTATTATTGTGAAAAATACACTAGTAATACTTTTGAACTTAGTACTTATGTCAGTAATTAGTAATAAAAAAAGTTATCATATATATATATATACACGAGTAATATTATCAATCCTAAATTATATTTAAGTTATATTTTAAATTAAAATATGTCAAATAACTATTAAATAATAAAATAATATAAATTATAAAATTATTTATTACACTTAGATAATTTTTGAATACATTATTATTTGAGATATATAATATTACTCATATATATATATATATTTGATATGAGAGAGGTGGATTTAAACATAAAATCATTAAAATGCACTTCAAACCTTTTACATTAAATTATTTAAACAAGTGATATATATATATATTTCTTTATTAAAAATTTGAAATATGTCTTGAATTCAATTTTTTTTAAAATAAAAAAGTCATCTAAACCCCCAAATTTAATTCAAAGGACAATTTCATCATCACATTTTTAGATTATCCAAAAACACTTATTTTTGTTAAAAAAAATTTATTTTTTTCATTTGCTTTTGCTATTCTCTAATATATATTTTTAAATAAAATAATAATAATAATATTATTATTATTATTATGTAGATCTTAAAATTTTAAATATAATAGTATTATTAAAAGTCAAAATTTATTGTTACAGTTCTCAAAAGGAAGATAATTTTAAAAGTAAAAAAATAAAGCTGTTTTTTAATTAAAATTTAAGAATTTAAATGTTTTTATTAAAAAAAAAACTCTTGACTAAGAAATTAAGGATTTGTTTTAAAAAGAATTCATTAGAGATTTATTCGATTATGTTGAGCTGTGTAAAGAAGAACATGGCTCAAAATCTGATCAAGAACCAAACAGGCCCTTTTTTGCACTCTCCTTTTTATAGAGAGAGAGAGAACATGTAACGTCAATTTGAAAACAGAGCTCATCGCCCTCCCTCTCACTCTCAATAACCTCTCTCTTCTCCCCCAAAAACCAACCAACGCCAAATCCAGCTTTCATTTCTTGAAATCAAGCCCCTCTTCTTGGTTATTTGCTTTCTTGTTTTCTATCCCTTCGTCTGTTTTCTAAAAGCAATATGGCTACTGATTTTCCCCTAAACTTGGGTAATGGCGAAAACTTTCTTCCTTATGACATTTTCTGTAACGACAAAAACAAAATCTCCTCCCTCCTCAACAACTCACATCTCCACCACGACCACCACCGTCATCTCCGCCGCCGCCAGCTGGCTTGTATCGACGACCTGGCCCACGACTTCACTGCTCTCTCTTTGCTCCAACGTCAAACTCAAAACCCACCTAAACCCCTTTACCAAATTCCCCATCATCACTTGGAGGTTAAATAAATATACTGGTTTTGGTTTTTGCCTTATTATTAAAAATATACATTTTTGAGTTATAATTTCAATATATTGCCTGCTTTTTTAATTTTTTTTTTAGCTTTGCATGGCTTTTTTTTGTGTGTTTTATTTTGTTGTTTTTTTCCACTTTGTAGCGGTTTACGCCCCCGGTTCGGACCGGTCCGGTTCAACCTCAGCTTCATAGGTGTATTGGCGTCAGCTGTGGCCGTCAACTTGATCAGAGACCTCACGAACACGAAACCGTGTCGTTTTCTTCAGCTGGGACCAAACCGGGACCCGATTTGCAGGTCATGAAACCGACTCCAGCCCTGGTAACTTGAACCGGATTTATTTTGTTTGTTATGATTATTCTATATTTTTTCATGATACGTCTTTTCAATGCTTTTTTTTTTGCAGCTTTTATGAGAAGACGACTTTGAAACTTAAAACTAATGATGATTTTTTTGTTTTGGTAGCTTGAGAGCTATCTGAAAGCAAAGGCTAACATGGTTTTGCAGAGACGGCAAAACCGCTTACTGCAGCACAACCGGCCAGTTTTGCCATTTAAGGGAAGTGGGTTTGGTTTCAAAGGCGGTTTTTCGAGAGAATCTGGGGGGACAGGCGTGTTTCATCCTCGCATTAAAACCACCAGTATTACTTCTGCTGCCAGTAATCCAAGGAAGCAAAGTGAGTAATTGTTTTTTTTTTTTTTTGAGTTTTGCAATATTTCTGTTTTAGGGTTTAAAAGTCTTTTTGTTGGGCTTGCCTTTTGCTGTTTTGGGTATTTTAAGTATGGGGTTTTCTCTTTGTATGCCAGAGAGAGGCAATAATAGTGGTTTCATTTTCGGAGTAGACTTGTTTGGTCCTTCGGTTCTGGTACTGTGACAGAATGTTACTAATTCTGTGAGTAATAAGTGTAGCACTAGAAAAGCGAAAGAGAGATGTAAAAGCATTTGAGCAAGTAGATTATTGTATATTGGGGTAGGATTTAAAGGCATTATTGTATTCTTTTGTAGCGTTGTGACATAATTTGTAGAGGGTTTGAACGAGTTGAGATTTCATATAACATGCATAATTAATATAATTTCCTTGGAAATGACAAGTGTGAGATGTAATTTTAGCTGTTCAAAGTATATTACTCCAATCCATCACTTGTGTTATAATTTGTGATTGAAAGTGCTTTTGATTCTAACTCTTTACATCATCAGAAATTGCTTATGGTAATGGTCAAGAAGTAGTGAGAATGGAGATTATTGTTAAATAAGATTTAATTGACTCATTGTTTGTAATATAAATGCTCCAACTCTGGGTAAATTACTGGCTGATGTTTGCTTTTGGGCAAATGGGCTCCTTTAACACATTGAAAGGAACTTGACTGTGGTCCCCCTTCCTTGGGATCATAATTCACATGTATGGTTTTGACTTGAAATTTTGGCTAAATTTTTTGCTATGGAGTTTCTTAGTAGTTATGATGATAAAGTGTTAGCATTATGAAAATAATTTCTCATCAGATTTTAATTTTGTAATGCCCACTCTCACATGGAAGGCTCAGAAATTTTTTTACGAAGTCCAATGTGTTTATACATGTGGAAATCTTCTACAAACTAGATTTGAAAAGGAATCTAAAAGATCATGAATCATAATGAGTAATGCTATGACTGGTTTTGTACATTGCTACCTTTATATTACAATTGGCTGATATTTGCAACAAAAATGTTATAATCCCAGATTTATGACACAGTGGTCAGCCATCCAAAAATCCCTGCAAGTTTTCTTATGTGTACTATTTATTGCAGGTGTGAGCAAGAAGCAAGAGTTTCAGGTCACTCAACAGAGGAACTCCACAAAAAAGGCAGCATCGAGCAATCTGGAGGATTGCCATTATTATCTTCCTCCAGATATGGGATTACCGCAAGACTGGACTTACTGAGCACCAATAGATCATAATTGCTGTAAGTGAAAAATAGAAATGTTGAAAAATATTTTGTTTTTGTGCAGTGAAGTAGATTCTCCTTGTTGTTTTGTCTGTCCGAGGTTAGTAGGAAGAATAAGTAGTTTGAAGATCCTTTTGGTATTTTATATACATATATAGCCCGTATATTGTGCTGCTTCTAGTTGGTTTCAGATATTATAGGTGGTATAATTTTCATAAATAGAATGTTTAAAGATTATTGTAAGATACTCTCTTTGTGGATCTATTATAATTATAACAACTTACGTAATATTTTCTTGCATTCTTTTTTATAACGTCCAAACTTCCATTATGTCAATAGAGATGTAAATTTCTATTCTTTGGATGTTGATTTTGTAAGTATAATATTATGAAGCAGGGCTGATGGCCCTTTTGACTTATGACGTATGCTATATAAAAAAATATATATTTTGAAACAACTTTTATTAATCAAAATTAAGTAAGTACAAGAATGAGAATCCTCATAAATTAAGTGTTCAAACTTTCTTTGAATATGATTTTTTCAAAGTATAAGCTGACTTAGAAATTAGCACTAATTTAGTTAAATTATGAATAATTATAATATTTTTTTGAATATTATGAATAATCAAAATTCACTTTCTTTGAATATTATTTGCTTTTCTATGAGCAAATAATATTTTAGAAAAAATAAATGACTGAAAAGACTCGATAATCCCTTTAAAAACATTGATTATTTGTTTTGTATCTGATTATATTATAATAGAATCAAGATTTAAAGAAGTGCCACCATATTTTTTAGAATAGTTATATCTTTAGCAATTGAAATAAAAAATAGATTATTATATTTTGTAATTTTGATAACACTATAATTCTCAAATGGTCTTGAGTTACAAAATTAAAACGTAATATATTTATAATATTACGTTTCATTCTTGCATCGGAATTAATTTTAATACGCCCCATAGGCAGTCACATTCAATGGTGCCTTAATGTAGATTTACTAGGGTGAGTTTTGACTTAATTTATTTGAAATTTTTTTAAAAAGTTCTCAACTCAACTACAATCTACTTTAACATCCATTATTCTTTTACTATTAGTCTACTGATTTTTCACACACCAAATATGTCGTAATATGATATAAAAAAAACCAAAATTAATAATATTAAAATTGTTTATACAAAAAATAAGGAAGTCACACATGGATGTTTTATAGGAGTATTTATTATTATTTATAAAATTGCACTCACGTACCTTTTTTAAAGAAGACAACCAAAGAGCAGTGATTGTATTTTTAGTCCCTCTGCATTTATGGCAAGTCTCATTAGTTGGAATAAAGTGACACATTAGACTAACATTTGTTGGAATCCAATCATGAGATGCATTCTAAAGGAAATTTTTCACTTTTGGTGAGACATTTAACTTTCAACGCTTCCATCACTCGTTAATGTCCAACTTCTTAGAACTATTAGAAACCCTAATCTGTTGACAAGTCAGCCAGTACCCACTCTTTATCGTGTACCTATCCCATTGATTATAATGCAATATAATACTATCCATCTGATTGAGACCATACCATAGAATAAGAATACTTAAAATAGCTTGTTACTCCTATAAAGAGAAAGCCCTACGAATGACATTAACATCTCATTCCTCTGAAATAGAGATGAGCTTAGAAACAGTAGTATGTTTGGCTAACTTGTGTGAGAACAAAGGTTTAAAAGACATAGGTCTAGGTAACCATTGATCATAGTACACAAAATGTTCTCTTAATTGCCTATCCGCTATCTAATCCCTTTAGAAATGATGTTTCTTCCCCAAAAGATATTGCGCCAAAGAAAGAAAGCACGAGAAGTTGCATTCACTTGCCAAAAATTCTCATTTAGAAAATATAACCCATTCACAATCCTAACTATAAGAGAATTCGGATTAGACACGGTACACCATCCTTATTTAACAATCGTGGCTTGATTAAAGATAATTAGATTTCAAAATCTAATGCCACAATTGTTTTTTCCCCACACAACACATCTCATCTACACCAATGTAGTTTCCTTTTCAGCTCATCGCTACCCCACCAAAAGCGTGCACAAAGACTATAAAGTTCATGGATTAGAGTTTCTAGGAGGCGGAATAGATTCATAGTGCAAGTAAGAATTGCTTGGATGACTGTTTTAATTAAAACCTTTCTGCTCGCAGCCGAGAACAACTCTCTTTTTCAACCCTTTAACTTGTTCCACACTTTATCTCTAATATTAGCAAAACATTCTCTTTTACTCTGGCCATTAATACTTGGGAGATCTAAATACTTTTCATGACAATTAATTCTCTGAACCCCAAGTACACTGAAGAGGTCTATAGATCTCTCATTTACAATTGGCTTACCAAAGCAAATAGCTGATTTATAAAAGTTTATTACTTAGCCTGAAGCCTTAGCGTATAAGTCTAACACTTCCCGGATGGTATAACTATAAGCCATAGAAGCCTTAGTAAAAATCAAGCAGTCATCAACAAAAAACAAATGAGAAATTAAGGGACCACGCCTACTACATTGAACCCCATGCAACCTTCATAATCTTTTCGCTTGTTGAAATAGAGAAGAAAGTCCCTCAACACACGTGATGAATAAATATGGAGAAAGATGGTCCCCTTGATGAAGTTCCATCTGGGGTTTAACCACACCTTTCGAAATACCGTTGATCAACACAGAATAAGAGACCGATGAAAGACACCTTATCAATAACCTGCACCAATTATCTGAGAAGTCGAACCGTCTAAGAATCAACTCTAGGAAAGGCCATTCCACTTGATCATATGCATTAGACATATCTAGTTTCATTGCCATATAACCTTCTTTAACCCCCATCCAACGCTTGACATAATTTAGACATTCAAACTTAATAATTGCATTATCAATGATCAATTTATTAATGATTGATGGCACTCTAAAATAAGGTCACCTAAGACTCTTTGCAATCTATTAGCCAAGGTTTTAGAAATAATTTTGTAGATAACATTACAAAGACTTATTGGTCTATAGTCCCCTAGCATCCTTGGTGAGTCACATTTAGGAATTAAGACAATAAGAGTCTAATTAATATAGGAGATATCACATTCATTATTAAGAAACTCCAAACAACAATTAGAAATATGATCTCCAATTATATCCCAAATTTTTTGATAAAAAAAGCAAGCGTACCATATTTACCCACAGCTTTTGTTGGATACATCTAAAATAAGGCATTTTGAATCTCCTCTTTAGAAAAAGGAATCTCAAGCCGTGAATTGTTGGCCTCAGACAGATGAGAGAAAATGTTGTCCACCACAATTCGTATATCTTGCATTAAATTATTAGAAGAAGAAAAGATATGTTGGAAATGATCTAAGAAGGCCTGTTTTATGTCACTCTCATCAACCTTCCACACATTATTAGCATTAAGGATCCTTTCGATTCTATTACACTTTTAGCGACCTGAAACTTTTCGATGGAAGTATTTTGAATTTCTATCACCACTTTTAAACCATAAAATTCGTTCACGCTGTCTCCAATAAACATCGTGCTTGTAAAGTAGAACATCTAAGACTTTTTTCGTATATGAGTTATATATATATAAAATAACACAACATTTCAGAGTGAAAACTAAATAAGACTAAAAATTGGTAGTAAAAAAATCTAAATATATATTATTATTTAAAATAATACTATACTCTTTTAACCCATGTCATAAAAATATTTTATTAATAAAATAATAATAATAATAAATAATTTTAAAATTATATAAATTTATAATTAATAATTATTTAACATATTAATTTAAAATAAAAGTTTTAAGAGAATGTAAAAAATTATGCTTTTAATGGTGGCAATTTTTTTTTTAAGTCTTTCTAATACAAAGGACCCTTTAAAAAGGGCAACTGTAGAGCATATTTGATTTGAGAAGTTTCTTTAAAACTTAGAAATGGATCAACTCATTTTATACTTTTGGCCTAAGATAAACTTGGAGAACAACCAGAAGGAGATTTAGAAACTCATGGAATAAGGAAAATAGATTTCTTATTTCGTTCAAGTCTGCCTTGTACAAAAGGAGGGAGTGGCTTTATATAGCCTGAGACTCCGGATACAAACAAAATAACAAACTTTTGACGTGGCACGCAAACCACCATGCAAAAAAATTAAATGACAAACTTTTGACGTGGCACGCAGGCCACCATACAAGGAAAGTAACTAGACAAAAAGATAAAAACATAACGTTAGGCCACGTGATAATTATGAGCACAAAGGCTCACCTTTTGAGGATTATTTTTATCACGTGGCTTAAAGTCTGAAGCTTGACTAGCTGGACCCGTTTGGGCTTCCATCATCATTGATTTATTTCCAAGCACGCTTGGCCCTTCTGTTTTCATATTCTTCTATGAATTCTTTTAGAATTTTGATTTCGTCAGAGCTTTCTTCACGAATTTCAGCCTCTTGTGGTGCTAGCTCACAGGATAACAGTTTTACTTCCTGTTGGACTTGTGACTCTGTAGGTGAAGGTTGAGCATCTTGGTATAGGGAGAAGGACAAGTCTGGTGGTCCTAGGGGGTAGGTGGGACATCGTGCATCTGTGTATCTGTCTCATGGGGTTCTGATGGAATGATTATAGAAGAAGAGTTTTCATGATTAATCGATGGAAAAAGAAAGATATGCGGGTATAAAAGTGGAGCCTTTTCAGACTCAGAACTTCACTACCATAGTACCTTCAAAGAAATCCTAGCAGTACAGCAGGTAATTGAGAAATTTGAATTTCACTTGATTGGACATAAATTCATGGTTGAACTAAACATGTCAACAGTTTCTCACATGTTGACATTCAATTAGAAGCGAATTCCAAACCAGTAATTGCTAAGATGGCAATAGTGATTTTCTAATTTTTCCTTCGAAGTAAAACACATTAAAGGCAAAGACACTACAGTTGTAGACTTCCTCTCCCACAACCCTATAAATATCGACACCCCATTCACCAACCGCATCACTAAACACATAGACAAAAGACCAAAGCACAAATCCTATTCTATTATCCTTCTAATGGCAGCCTCCTCTTCCTCTGCCTCTTCCTATCTTGTTCCACCAAAACACTTCATCATCCATCCACCAATCCCGTTCGCACCTCTGAAATTTGAAGATAAAATCAAAACCAGAACCATTAAGTCCAACACTACTGAGCTTATAAAATAGTATGACATCAAAGCTGTTGAAGAAAATGGATGGAACACTCTAAGAACCCCACTGTTCAATCTAACCTACCCATTTTTCTATCTGTTCACTGTTACCCCTTTCGAAGCTTGGTCAAAAAGTATTTTTTTACCTGTTATGGTACCTGCTAGACTCATACACCATTGCAATGGAGTTCCCTGTCCTAAAAATGAAGAAAATGGCTCGAGACAGTCTTGTCTAGCTACGATGCAATCACATTTTTACAATGGTTCCTCCCCCGAGAATAATGGCTAATCAAATTCAAAATACTAATACACCAACACAGTCAATCAAGAATGCCACTCGGAAGATTCTATATAGTTCTTCTCTTTCAACGTAAAGGGATGATTATATCTGATCATGAGGTGCATTACTATCCTGTTGTTGAGAATTATTTCATGTTTTCATACTCCCTTCATCTGTTTCGAGATAACCACAGAGTAGAAATGAGAGAACTGGAAAGAGTCATCGCTGAGAAAAATTAAATCATCCCGCCATCAGTATGGATGGACCCTGAAGACTGTGCCCCTTGGGAAACCACAGACGAAGACTTCTCATACAGACTCCAGTAAGCATCCAACATTCACCAATATAAACAAAGTGAACAACACCAACATTACCTCTAACAGTATTGCCAATACAACCGGGCCAGGATTAATCATGAAAACTCTCCTCCTATAATCATTCTATCAGAACCCCATGAGACAGATACACAGATGCACGATGTCCCACCTACCCCCTAGGACCACCAGACTTGTCTTTCTCCCTATACCAAAATGCTTAACCTTCACCTACAGAGTCACAAGTCCAACAGGAAGTAAGACTGTTATCCCGTGAGCTAGCACCACAAGAGGCTAAAATTTGTGAAGGAAGCTTTGACGAAATCAAAATTCTAAAAGAATTCATGGAAGAATATGAAAGCAGAAGGGCCAAGCATGCCTGGAAACAAATCAATGATGACGGAAGCCCCAATGGGTCCAACTGGTCAAGCTTCAGACTTTAAGCCAGATGATAAAAGCAATCCTCAAAAGGTGAGTCTTTGTGCTCATAATTATCACGTGGTCCAACATTATATTTTATCTTTTTGTCCAGTTACTTTTCTTGTATGGTGGTCTGTGTGCCACGTCAAAGTTTGTTACTTTGTTTGTATCTGAAGTCCCAAGCTATATAAAGCCACTCACTCCTTTTATACAAGGCAGATTTGAACGAAATAAAAAATCTATTTTCCTTATCCCATGAGTTTTTAAATCTCCTTCCGGTTGTTCTCCAAGTTTATCTTAGGCCAAAAGTATAAAATGAGTTGATCTATTTCTAAGTTTTAAAGAAGCTTATCAAATCAAGTATACTCTACAGTTACCCTTTTTAAGGGATCTTTTGTATCAGAAAGACTTTAAAAAAAAATTGCCACCATTAAAAGCATAATTTTTTACGTTCTCTTAAAATTTTTATTTTAAATTAATATGTTAAATAATTATTAATTATAAATTTATATAATTTTAAAATTATTTATTATTTTATTAATAAATTGTTTTTGACATAGGTTAAAAGAGTATAGTATTATTTTAAATAATAATATATATTTATAATTTTTTCTACCATTTTTGGAGTCCTATCTAGCTTTCACTCTGAAATCTTATGTGTTATTATATATATATATATATATATAGCCAATATACGAAAAACGTCTTAGATGTTCTACTTTACAAGCACGATACTTATTGGAGACAGCGTGCATAGATTTTATGGTGCAAAAGTTGTGATAGAAAGTATTTTCAATTTTTGGCTTCGGATCCTATTCAAGGAGTTGTCATTAGGTTATGTAAAAGGTTAGGCCATGTAAACCCGCCAAGGTAAAGGGCTATCAAGGGTTTTACTCCAAAGCATACCTCATAACCTAGTGCATTAATTTCTATTTTAGGGGCCCTGAGTGGACTTGACCACACCTAGCATTTTCACGACTTTATTTTAAGAGTAATGCTACTTTTTTAAAATCACATCTTAAAATTTAAATCTCAAATGAGGTGTTAAGCTACCATTGAATGAAAAAATAATGTAATGAATAAATTTGAAAATTATAAAAATTAACCATCAATAATTAACACATCATTTGAGATTTAAATTTTGAGTTCAAAGTATGGGATATGTAACATTATTGTTATTTTAATTTTAAGTGCCCATTTGATTGAGTTTCTTTACTAGCCAAAAGAGTTTTTTTTAATGTCAAAAGTTATTTTTAATCTTTTTATGACGCTTTGGAAATTATAAAAATTATTTTGCACTACTTTTAAAAACTCAAATATTGAGTTTTCAAGAGTAGAGCCTTTTGAGCTTTTTAAATATTTGTGTAATGTCACATATAACTTAATAATATTTTCTTATTTTCATATTGTACCTTAATAAAAATAAATCTTATTCAACTAACATATTTTAATATTTTTCAAAAGTCATTATACCTTCAATTTTTCATATCTATATAACTATTATATTTTTATAAGAATCTACTAAAATTTATTGTTGATTATTTTCTTTTTGAAATAAAAAGAAGTATTATTTTATTTTTAATTTTTATATAAAATATAATAATTTATATTGATTTATTGATTACAATATATTGATTTTACTAAATTATTTTTTTTAATAAATTAAATTTCAGAAAATACATGACATATTTAAATTTATATATATAAAAAAATCAAATTATTTAGAATTTTAATATAAATTTTAATTTGGTGCCATTTATGAAAATAGAACAAAAAGTCATGAAAGACAATCACTCAAAGTATCATTTTTGATAATTTAATACAGATAAGTACTTTTAATAATGTATAATCAAACGATTTAATATTTCAAAATAGCTTTTTTAATTGACAACTAAATGACTAGTGGTTTTTTTTTAAAAAAGCTCTACTTCTAAAAGCTCTATTTTAAAAAGTTCTACTTTCAAAAACTCTATTTAAAAAGCTCAATCAAATGAGCTTTAAAGCTAGTTACATCAAGGCTCGTGCTTTATATTATTAGCGAGCTCTGTTGGTTTTTTTGCTCCTAGTCTCCTCCCAATTAAATAATGGTACAATTTTTAAATTTTATTTTAAATAATGTATTAATAATTAATAAATAATAAAATTATTAAAAATTGATAATTTAAAATTATGTTTGAGTTTAATTTGAGTTGAAGACCACTAAAGAGTCGACATGAGGTCGATGATGCATTTGACGAATGAGAAAAAAATGGAAATGAAAAGTCAAAAGCAAGGAGGGGTTTGGAATGCATAAAGGATGTGATGCCATTGCGGCTCCACCCTTTTGACGCTGCGACGCTATCGCAACTTGTGGTTAGGTAAAAACATAATGCTTAGGTGTCAACTTGTAGGTATTTGTTGTTTTAAGTTGTTTTAATTTATTTGAGTCAGTTTTGGATTCCCTTACACGTGGACGTCTATTTAAAAAAAAAAGGATTTCTAATAATAATTTAGAGCCTATATAAACTCTTAAAGTGACATGCATCAAAAAGCATAAAAGAGAGTGCTAAATATAGAGCTTAAAGAGCGTGCGAGAAAATATTGTATATGGAGTACTTAAGTGCTGAATGCATAAGAGAGTACTATTATGAGAGTGCTTGAGTGTTAAGTGTGTAAGAAAGTACTGTATTGACCATTGGAGAGCTCGTTTATTGTTGTATTCCTTATAATCTCTTGAGAAGATTTTTGTGATCTTAAATGGTTTATTAGTAATCACTGTTAATAAAAGAAGTTAGGATCCAGTAATTCATCGTGGACATAGGCAAATTGTCAAACCATATATATTCTTGTCCTTGTGTATTTGATTGTTATCTCAACTTTACTTTGTGTGTGATCTTTTTATTCTTATTTACTTGTGAGTAAAGTTTTTCACTTCCACTAAGATTTTAGGGTGCTAAATTACTAGCAAATGATATAAAAGCACATAAAAATCCCGACAAAAATAATATAATAAATTATTTTAGAATTTTTACTATTTTATAATTATTTAACATATCAATTTGAAATCAAAATATTAACTAACACTAGAAAAATAAAACATTATTCCTCTCAAATTCTTGTCTGCTTGCAACTTGTAAGATAAAAATATAATTAGCCTATGAAATGAATTATTGATTTTTTTTTCTAAAAGACTAATAATAGGCCTTCTTTGTCATAAATCTTTCGTGAATTTACTTATTTATTTATGACTTAATCCAGAGGCTTTTGGTTGCAATTAACTCCATAATAAGAGCTGTCTTCTTCCACTTTAAGGAGGAATCGAATCCAGAGAGTTTTGAATTTGAAATGTGATTTAAAATTTTATTTTTATTATTGGGTGAATAATTTTAATTATTAAGTTAATATTGTTAGGATTTGTGCTTACGTGTCATCTCATTATGTATAAATATTTAATAATAGTATTTATATAATTATCATTTCTAATAAAATCGTTAATATTATTTATAATAAATGGTAAGATACTTGTAACGTTTCAGATATTGTATAATCTAAAGGAGTTTAGATCAGTGCTAAGAGTTAGCACAATAATAGAGTTAGTGAAATCTAAATAGTTAGAGCCTTGCTTGAAATGGGACAATGACATGAGAATATATTTATAATGACATAGCTACAAAGAGTTGCAGATGGTGCTAGGAAATGTTATTATACAAATATATTCTCAAACATGATGTTCCTGATCTAATTTCATTGATGCGGGTATATCGGTGGAATCCATTAATATAGATTAATGTATGTCTATATCTGGATGGTTCTGATGGTTGGTCTTAACAAATTATGAGCTTAGTGGAAGCTCATATAGACATACAAGTATTCAATGAGGACTGGATATTGAACAGACTCACAAAGACCTCCAATAAAAATATTATAAAATCGTGAATGGAAGGTCTTTAGAGTTGAGTAGTATTTGTGGTCCTTTAACCTGAGCGCCACGGTGGATTTGTGAGTAATCCACCATACTTTAGTTCTATACATGTCAGAGACCTTTCATTGTCTGACCGTTGTGTGTCGCTGGGTATGGTCCGATGCTCATGGAGTCCGGTGTGTGTAGATATAGGATCCATCAGCTCATATGAGTAGGTTGTATAGCATAATACTCCAAGATTATATTTTAGAAAGTCTTGTGACCACAAGTATAAACCTTAAAAAATATATTCCGAAAGGATAAATAATATCACAAAAGTGTTTGTGGATATTGTTTAAGTAAATATAAATCTGGAGATAAGTTGATGGTTGAGCAAATAGAGATTTGACAATGATGAACTATATCTCTGCTCTTCCAAGATATAAATGCTCTTCCAAGATATAAATAATAGAGGGATTATACAAATATGCAATAACCTCAACTTGCATGGTCTAACGCGCTAATTTGTAATATTCATAACGTGTGTGTAAGGCATCGTTCACGGATGTATGGAGGAGTTCTATATGAAAAATTAGGTGTAGACCTAGAGAGTCTCACAATATGGAGTGTACTCGTAGAGCACTGTAGTAGCAGACTGGATTGAATAATTTGATCCAATAAATTTCAACAAAATAGAATAATTATTTAGGGATCCTTTGGAATGTGTATTTGTTAAGACTTAATTGTTAAGTACATCATTTAATTAATTACAAGAGTTGTTAATTAATAGGATGATTGACAAGTGGCACAATTTGGTCCATAATTTGATTTTACCTTAATTTTATCATTTAACCTTAGTAATAAAAACTAGTAAGATAAAAAGTAATTATTAAAAATTGTTTTGAATAATTAAATTAGATATTATTAGATAATATGATAATATATATTAATCATGACCATTGTATTTTAATATAATGAGGGGCCTAAATGTTGGCCATTTATTTACCTAATATGATTAATATAGTTATATTTGTTAGGTAATAATTTAATTAAGTGGCCATTATTCTAGTGCTTAATAAATTAATTTTAAGTGGGAGAACAACAACTAAATTGGTGGTGCACTTTTTTTTGTTTTATTAAAAGTGTTGAATAACAAAAACAAAAGAGATTAAGCTAACAATTGAATTGATTCATTTAATTTGAAAGAGAAAAAATAATTCGGTCATTGAATGGAGAGGTAAAAGAAAATTAGTTTTTGTTCTTTCAAGTGTTGAAAAAATATGAAAAATCTCTCTTCTTCTTCTTTTCTCAATGATGCTAAAAATGAATAAAAAAAAATGAAAAAAAGATAATTATTTTAGACAAGAGTTGTTCAAAATAATTATTCTATGGAAATTATTTCTAAGAATTGATACAAGAGTTGTAAGTAAAATATTTATCATTTTCATTTAAGAAACAAAAATTGTATTCAAAGAGTTTGAATACATGTTGTTAGAAATTTTAAAAACTAAGCTTCTATTTTAGCTCCATAATTCCACCAAACTATTATGGACTAAAATTGTTTAACAATTCACTTCAAGGTGAGATCTTCAATTGGATTGTTGGATGACTTGAAGATTTTGTAAAGCTACCTTCTGTTAGGATTTGTGCTTACGTGCCATCCCATAATGTATAAATATATAGTGATTGTATTTATACAATTATTATTTCTAATAAAATCGTTAATATTATTTTTATTAAATGGTAAGATGCTTGTAACGTTTTAGACATTGTATGATCTGAAGGAGTTCAGATTTGGTCTAAAAGAGTTTAAACCAGTGCTAAGAGTCAGCAACGCTAATAGTTATAAACACTAAGAGTTAGTGGTGCTAAGAGTTAGCAAAATCTAAGGAGTTAGAGCCTTGTCTGAAATGGGATAATGACCTAAGAATATATTAGTAATGACATAGCTGCAAGGAGTTGCAGATGGTGCTAGGAAATGTCATTATGCAAGTATGTTATCAAACATAATGTTCCTGATCTAATTTCATCGATGCGGGTCTATCGGTGGAACCCATTAATATAGATTAGTGTATGTCTATATCTGGATGGTCCAGATCGTTAGTCTTAGCAAACCATGAGCTTAGTAGGAAGCTCGTATAGAGATGCAGGTATTCAGTAAGGACTGGATATTGAACAGACTCACGAAGACATCCAATAGACATCTCATAAAGCCGTCAATGGAAGGTCTTCCGAGTTGAGTAGTATTTGTGGTCCTTTGACCTGAGCGCCACGGTGGGCTTGTGAGTAATCCACCATGCTTTGGTTCCACACATATCAGAAACCTTTCATAGTCTGACCGCTGGGTGTCGCTGGGTATGGTTCGATGCTCATGGAGTTTGGTGTGCGTAGATATGGGATCCATCAGCTCATATGAGTGGGTTGTATATCCTAATGCTCTGAGATTGTATTTCAGAAAGTCTTGTGGCCGCAAGCATAAACCTCGGAAAAGATATTCCAGAGGAATAAACAATATCACAAAAGTGTTTGTGGATATTGTTTTATGAAATATAAATCTGGAGATAAGTTCGTGGTTGAGCAAATAGAGATTTGACGGTGATGATCTATATCTCTGCTCTTCAAGGATATAAATGATGGAAGGATTATACGAATATGTAATAACCTAAACTTGTATGGTCTAACATGCTAATTTGTAATATCCGTAACGTGTGTGTGGGATATTGTTCACAGACGTATGGAGGAGCTCTATATGACAAATTAGGTGTGAACCTAGAGAGTCTCACAATATGAAGTATACTCGTTGTGCACTAGGGTAGCGGATTGGATTGAATAGTTCGATCCAATAAATTTCAGTAAAAGAGAACGATTGTTTAGGGATCCCTCGGATTGAACATTTGTCAAGACTTAATTGTTAAGTACACCACTTAATTAATTAATAAGGGTTGTTAATTAATAGAATATTGACAAATGACAAAATTTGTTCTATAATTTGATTTTACCTTTTTACCATTTAACCATGGTAGTAAAAATTAGTAAGGTAAAAAGTAATTATTCAAAATTATTTTGAATAATTAAATCATATATTATTATTATATTATTAGATAATATTATAATATATATATAGATCATGGCATTGTATTTTAATACAATGAGGGGCCTAGATGTTGGCCATTTAATTACCCATTATAATTAAAGTAATTATAATTGTTAGGTAAAGATTAATTTAGGTGGTCATTATTCTAGTGCTTGGTTTAATTAATTTTAAGTGAGAGACCAACAATAAAATTGGTGGAGCACTTCATTTTGTTTATTTTTGTTTAATCAAAGTGTTGAATAAACAAAATAGATTTTGGCAAAACAATTGAATTCATTCATTCAATTTTTGGAGAAGAACTTGGCAATGGCAAGGAAGAGAGGTAAGAGAGAGTTCTTTGAGTTTTATTCTTTCAAGTGTTGAAAAATAAACAAACTTCTCTTCATCTCCTTCTTTAATAGATGGCAAAAAATGAATGTTATGTAAATGAAGAAAAAGATAATTATTTTACAAAGAGTTGTTCAAAATAATTATCATGTAGAAATTGTTTCTAAGATTAATATACAAGAGTTATATGTTAAAGATTTTTAATTTATACAAGAGTTGTATAGAAAATATTTACCATCTTCATTTAAGAAACAAAATTGTATTCAAAAGAGTTTAAATACAAGTGCTGAAAATTCTAAACACTAAGTTACCATTCTAGCTCCTTAATCCCACCAAAAGTTATGGACTAGAATTGTTCAACATATACTTCAAGGTGCTCTTCACATGGATTGGTGAAAGACTTGAAGATTTTGTAAAGCTACCTTCATTAGGTGAGTATTTTACATTATGTGTTATAATACAATATTGTTCAACATGTTTATATTTGTATAATTGTTATATTTGTTCATATATGTGATATATGTTGTTCATCATGTTCATAATTGTATAATTGTTATACTTATGCATATATGTGATATATGTTGAATTTGTTAAAATAGGTGTATTTTGTAACATGCTTCCGCTGCGCATATGGTAATTTTTGAAATTACGCATACACTCGTATAATCACACACTCTATGATAAACACCCAACACCTTCATTAGGTAAGTGTTCTTTACATTTTAATTTTATGTATATAATTATTCATTATATATTTTTGTTGTATAATAGTTATACTTGATATGTGATATGTGGTTAAACTTATTAAATTAGGTGTATTTATTAACATGTTTCCGCTGCGTATAGTAATTTTAAAATTACGTATACACTTATATGTCACATACTCGATTTCTAACAAATGTCGCACCAAATTTTAATAAAAGAGGTCACTAATTAGTGATTTTTTTTATAATCATAAATATCATTGATTAAAAAATTAAGATATTACAGGGACTATTGCTATACAAGCAAAGAATTACCGGGTCGATACAATTGATATTTACTAACAAATGCCAGAACCTAAACCTTTTTCTAAGAAGAGAAATAAATTAGACCCCAACACGAGGCCAAGCCCTAAAAGGGGTCTACAACCCTCTCGATGAGGGACCTACAACCTTCATAATAAGGGACTTACAACCCTCCCAACGAGGAACACACAACCCTTCTAACCGAGGGACAAAAATACTTTACACTTATTACAATATTGTACACAAGTCAAACCTAATCTAATCAACAGACCACCCAACCAAGCATACTGTCGAAACTGACAAACGTTGGTAAAACGGGAGCCAATGGTGGAGCCTGCGATAGCCGGAAGTAATAGATAGAGGTTGGATTTATAGTGTTTCAAAGCCAACGACGGCAAACAGCGGCGGGGCTGTACAGAACCAGTAGGGAATGAAAAGATCTCGGCTGGATATGGATCGAAACTATCGGGGAAGCACTGTAGGCTCGGGCGGAGCTTCAGGGACTCACGTCGAAGCTTGAAAAATGTAGCCCAACATACAGCCGCTCGAAAGGGCCAAGAATTGGTAGAGGCTTCTCGAAGGAGGCAACGGCCGTTCGGAGAAGGCGCGGCGACTTTTAGAGGCAACTTTACTAATCAAAGATCCTAACTTTATTAGCAGCCGGTGGCACTATCAACAAAAAAAAAAAAAAGAGCAAACAAAAAGATTACGAGTTCAAGCAATTCTCTAAAATTATTGAATAAATTTTATGACTAAAAATTAATCTATACAGTTTTTTAGTTAACATAATGTCGTATTTGGCATGTGCTTTTAAGATACGCAAGAATATGATATCCATTGGTTTTACCAAATCATCAAGATATAATCACTGATTAGTGGTCACTCACTTCTCTCCGGGAAGAAAACCTTAGCAAACCAGTACAAGGGCAAATAATATGATTTTGGGCTTATAACGTGATTAGGTAGCATCAATTAATTGGACAAAATATTTGAATTGATGCCTTGTCCGACCCATTTCTCTTGAGAATATATTTTTTATATTTAATTAACATATTAGTGTGATTTGGAGTATTATATATACAGTCAACTGCATTTGACTTTGTAAATAGCATTTTTCTTTTTTGAAACATCGTTAATGTGATATCATTGAATGAATCAATAATAATATATGTAGAGTTTTTGATATAAAATTAAAAAATTATTGAAATGTTACACATGAATTAAATATATTTATTATAATTCGTTTGGATCTACAATTTTTCTATAAAGAGAAACATATAAATTCTCTAACGGAGAGATCATCTCAACCAACCTACCTTATTTAAGATGAGATAAACTACCCTTTAAGTGGAGGACAAAGTTACCCTCCTCAAAAAGAAATAACCTAACCTCACGCAGAAGACATATCTATCTTATATAGGATAATTTTATCTCACGCAGTAGGATTATTATATAATGAAACAAAAATCACCCTCACACGTAAAGTTACAGACAACTACCCTTTTAACACATATAATCTCCATCTAATATAATGACCTTATCAAATGCATCAACAATATCTATAGTAGACTAACAAAGCAATATGACACAATATATCCGGTTACTTTAGGCGGGTGCAATGCGGTGGAAAACTGTCGGATTTGTTGCACACTGAATCAGGCAGAGCACGAGCTACTGGAGCTATGCTGCTTAGGTACAGTGGCTGGATGTCCAACGGTGGACAGCACAACGGTGGGTGGAAAAATGGCCAAAGATGAAGAGGAAAAAGGTAGGCGGTCGAGTTAGTTGGGCTGAACAGAGGGTGTTGTCATTGAGGGGGCAAGAAAGGCAGCACGTCACCAAGTCGACGCCGTTCAGAATCTCGTTCGAAGAGGACTCAATAGGAGGACGGCTGGAAAAATACCCGACGGTTGATAGAAAAGCTCGGTATGCCGAGGAGGCTCAATAACGAGGATCTCAGTCATCATGCAGAAGCTGGTCTGCTAAAGGACAAGACTGAACCTAGATTAGAACTAGAAAAAAAAAGGGAATAGCAAAACCAAATTAAAAGAAAGAGGGATAAGCAAGATAAAGCATGGAAAAAAATAAGAAAAATGAAAAATAAATCCTTCGGAGAGAGGCCGGCATCTCTCCAGGGATTTGGAGGCTGCGACTGTCTTAGTTGAGAGAGATTTTTTTTTTCGGGGGCTAGGATTTCAAGCAATTTTTTTGAAGTGGATAGTAGAGATGACTGTGTGAATAGCATTTAGAAAGGAACATTTTATTGAAAACAACGCCTACCTATTTAACGTAAACAGGTTCCGTGGTCTTTGAACTTTTATATCTAGTGACATAAGTTCGACATCCGATGGTTAATATAATTTTTTGAAAACCTTAAATTGTGTTTCTCATTTTTCTTTCTTTTTCATAATTATTTCTTTTTAAAATTTTGTCCTAAGTCTAATCCCTCCTAGGGCTCAACACGACCCATAAGTTCTAAGCTCCGGTATTTGGAGATCTCCTTATTTTTAGGCTAGGTCCATCATCCATATATCATAAATCTCGACCCATCACTAATGGAAGGTCCTAATAGTAAACAATGGAATGACTTTTGAGTTCCATTTATGGTTCTCGGTTTCAAAGTCCTCGCTATTAACAAGCACTCCTTGATAATCGATATTAGTCTAGCCAAAC
The DNA here is from genome assembly GCA_946807835.1 of Ailanthus altissimus. NCBI lineage: Eukaryota > Viridiplantae > Streptophyta > Magnoliopsida > Sapindales > Simaroubaceae > Ailanthus > Ailanthus altissimus. The sequence goes on from OX327709.1 coordinate 4,329,900, forward strand.
ACGTAAGGCTCCTCTCGAGGCTGATTACATTTGTCTTTATTGAGGATTGAAGACTCATCTATACTTTCGAGGATCTTGGAGTTGAACTTTTTAACCAATCTAATCCCTATAATTACGGGATCAACTAATCAACTCTATTCACTAAAATTAAGGAGGTTAATAATCTTTAACATAAATTAAATTCAAACAAATTAGGGATAGGCCTAATTAGGAAGGTACATATTTGTCGTAATACCAATAAGACTATGTAATAACTAATGTATACTTATAAAAGGAGGTTAAAAAACTAAAAAAAAATGATGATTCTTCTTCTTTTTTCCTACATTCAAAAATTCACATTTATTTCAAGATATTTTCTTTTGAGTTTTTCTATATTTGAAAATTCATATTTTTTCGTCTTTTTTTAACCTACATTAAAAAATTCACATTTATTTTAAAATATTTTCTTTCAAGTTTTCTGACAATGTAATATCACTTTTTTCAATTAGAAAAATACATAGCACTCCTCTAAGTACTTTCTAAAATTTTCTTTGGTTTTTTTTATTTTTTATTTTAATTTTTATTGACTTAAACATTAGAGAGTTGTCATTAAATTTTTTTTTGATAAGACTTAATGTGATTTGTGTTGTAGGAAGCTTGTAAAGCTTAAAATTATTCAAAGTGGTCAATCCAATCCGACCCATTAAAAGGCTATAATTATTCTAAAAAATTTACAAATTTACAAATTTAACTCATTAACGCAAAACAACCCAAAATCCAGGTTAACAATAATATATCTCATTAAAAAGGCAATTTTTGATTACTATTCCTATACTTTAATATAAGATTCGACAAGATATTTTAAAATAAGTGTTTTCAAAGTGCTTAAAGGTATATTCTAATATAATCATATATGATAATCACACATTTTAACTAATATTCCTATGCTGTTATGTATGAGCGAGAAATTGAATCCCTCAACTCACAAATAGGGAAATAAAAAATATGCATTGCAAGCTTTTTATTATTAAATTATTATTGGTGGAGGAAAATGTGCCCCCATACATTTTACTACTGAACCATTATAATATGTGCAAATACCTTATTTTCGAATATATTCTCAAAGACAAAGTGTGTTTTTAAACATAGTTTATTTTTAAAATAAAAATAGTTTAGGTGGGGCTAAATGAATCGTCCAAAATAAACCTAAAATTCATTTATTCAATAAACCTATAATAAAAAAAATTGAAATTAAAATTTTTATAAAAATATTATCATAAATACTTTCAAATAAGGTTTAATTTTAATAATATCTAATCATTAAAAAATTTTTTTGTGAAAGATAATAAAAATTGAATTAAATCATATAACATAATTAAATTATCATTTTAAACATAAAAAAAGCAATGAAATCACCATCCTACCTCTACATAACAAAGAAGAGGCACCATTTCTTATAAAACAATTAACTTCTTATTATTTAAATTATTATATTTACACAATGAATAATATTTAATATTGAATAATTATTTCTCTCCTAATTATTAAAAAATTCATTTTTCTTTTCTTTTTTTAATCTTTCTCTCATCTTAGTTTATCCTTCAACAAATACAAGTCCAGCAACCAACCACCACTAATCCAGCCACTGGAATGTGAATTCACCCACCATGAACTAACACAAACTCATAAAATACAAAACAATAAAATTAAAATCAAAATCAAAAAATTTATTAACAGTCACCACCTCTTAACAGAACAAAGATATAAAAAATTTCATCCTTCTAACTTTATTTTCAATTATATGACAAAAATTTCCAATTTCCTTGCAGTAATAGCAAACCACAAAACTTTATTCTCTTAAGTAATTACAACGTTAGTGTTGTCGAAGAGGTTCGGTGCAGTGGGTGGGGAGATATGGATAAAGAGTTGAGATCGGACATAAGGCCCCGATGAATTTCGAGTCATCGGTGAAGCAACAGTCGATTTATAATAACAAGAAATCCGATGATGCGGCGTCGTCTTAAGGACTTGAAGGAGATTGTTGGAGCACAGGGCAAAGAGAATGTCGAGAAATATTACAAATTTACTTATATTAAATATTTTAATATATTTCCAGACAGTGATTGATCGCAGCTTTAAACAGTTAAACAATGGATATTACTGTATATTTTTTAAATTAACGAGTATTAGTGAAATTAAATTTTACATTTAGTATATTTATGATAATATCTCATTTTTATATATAAACACAGTTAAATATATAATGTATCCTTACTAAATAAAACACATGAACTTTCATAAAAATAAATAAAGAAAGAAGTATAATTCTTAAAAAGTAATTTATTCTGCAATCTATTCTTTTTTTAGAAAAGTTTTATATAAAAGATAGAAAATTTGAATGCAGCATTTCATTTTAATGAAAGCAAAAGTGAATTCAAACATTTTATTATTGAGCCATTGTGACAAGTGTGAATTCCCCATTTTCAAGTAAAATGTTTTTAAAATTAAAAAAAAGTGTTTTATTTTTTAAAATAAAAATTATTTGAGTGGGGCTAATACCCTCCAAAATGTGTCCAATATATTCTTATTAAATAAAATATTTAAACTTCCCTAAAAATAAATAAATAAATAAAATACTTAAACAATTGATTCACTGTCAAACCCATTTGAATCATACCTAACAACAAATTCAAACAATTAACAGATTACCCACCTCACATTCTCTCTCTCACACATCTTAAATTATTTCGAAGGAAAATCTCAATTCCTTCTTAAATTATTTCACGCCAAATTTGCCTAACATTATTCGGCCCTTTAAACTTTTAATTTTGTTTTAAATTTCATAACATATTTTTATAATTTTCACTTTTAAAATAAATATTTTTATATTTTAACACTCGTATAATTAACTGTAACTTAATATAATTTTTAATTTTAATATTTAATCTCTCACTTCAAATTTTAATTCTGTCTTTTATTAATGTACGCATTAAAAAAAGATGACATGCATATATTTGAGTTGAAAAGGATTAAAATTAAAATCCAAAAGAAGATTGATAAAATGTCATAACTAACTATAGCAAATTAACAACCATAAAACGCAAAAACAGAAACAATGCTTGAGAGAAGAATAGAGGTTATATATATATATATATATATATATATATATATATATATATATATATATATATATATTTAATAGGTTACGTAATTTATTATCTAATAAATTTATATAATTGATTTAATAGGTTACGTAACTTATCATATAATAAATATTTAGATACATAACAATATTTTGTAATACATTATAAATTGTGTAAAAATTATAAAAATAAATTATAAATTTACTAGACATTAACATGTGCTGGTGTTAATGTAGTAGTGTTGCTCACTATATAGTGGGCTATACAGTCCACTAGATCAATTATATATATATATATATCTGATTTAGTGGACGATTAAGTTCACCACTCAGTGAACTCCAAGATATTGTTTTGCATTGTTTAACACTGTTGAAACATTATTAATGTACTACAGAATACTGACACATATCTTGAAATTCACCAAATGGTGAGCTCCGTCACCTATTAAATCAATTATGGGATAAGTACAAATTTACTCTCATGTTTTGAGTTAATTAACAACTTTATCTCAGTTAAATCTAAAATACTTAATTTTACCATAATTTGTTAATTTTTTCCATCAATTTGGATGAAAAATTTACATTTAATATACTTTTACTATTTTACCTCCAATAATAATATATAAAATATATGTAAATGGACACGTGTTATTATATGATTTATTACAAATAACATGTGTCATCGTATAATTGGTTATATTATTAATAAAATAAATTAAAAAATTAAAAACAAAACTGGCGCTGTCGTTGAAAAATGACGGCCGGCCGACCGCCAGCTAACTTTTTTCGGTAACACGCCGACAACAAAAATTTATCAAATTTATATCATTGGATTCTATTTTTTTATCTACATAGTGGTGAGATCATTTTTGGTAAAAACAAGATCAAAAAATGGTCAAAAATAGAGGAGAGTGGCGGCGGCTGGTAAAAAAAAGATCAAAAAATAGTCCAAAATGGAGGAGAGTGGCGGCGGCGGCCACCACCGGCCGCCGTTAAATGGTGGGCAGTGGCCGCCACCACTCTCCTCTATTTTTGACCATTTTCTGGTCTTTTTTTACCAAAAATGATCCTACCATTGTGTAGATCAAGAAAAATAGAATCCAATGATGTAAGTTTGATAAATTTTTGTTGTCGGTGTGTAGCCAAAAAAAGGTGGCCGACGGTTGGCCGGCCATCATTTTTCGACGACAATGTCAGTTTTATTTTTAATTTTTTTTAATTTAATTTATTTACAAATTATTGTAAAAAAATAAATTAATTACATGGTGACACGTGTCTAAAAGTACTAATCACATTTTGATACGTGTCATATTGTTAAAATTTATTTTAAAATTATATTAAATTAAATTAATAGATGAGATTGTACCACGTGTTCGAAAAGATAATGAATAAGTAAGATTTTGCTACGTGTTTAATGGGTTATTTTAACACATGTCATATTGTTAAAGTTTATTTTTAAAATTATATTAAATTAAATTAACGGATGAGATTGTACCACGTTTTCAAAAAGACAATAAATTAGTAAGATTTTATCACGTGTTTAATGGATAATTTATTTGTATGGTTAGATTATATTTTTACCTTTCCACCATTAAAATTAACGATAAAAATTAATAAATTACGGTAAAATTAAGTATTTTAAATTTAATTAGAGTAAAATTATTAATTAACTCAAAACTAATTAACTCAAAATATGATAGTAAAATTATACTTATTCCATCAATTATATATTTTAAATTTAATTAAAGTAAAATTATTAATTAACTTAAAATACGAGGATAAAATTATATTTATTTCATCAATTATATATATATATATATATATTAAACATAACTTTAAAGAAAGAAACTCGCTGAAAAACTGATCCTGTTTGTCTGCTTCTCCGAGGCTGAGGTGGATCTACATTGGTGCTTACAGGCGCCATGCCAATAAATGTTTAAACTTTATAATATTTTTTTATAAATATTTTACTCCTTAAAAGTGGATATTTGTATGTTCTAGCACTCTTAAAAGTTTGAATATAACATTAATATCTTCATATAATTAAACTATACTCTATATTATTTTTAATTTAAACATTTTAGTCCTGGTTCTTTAAATTCCCCTATTAAATCGACAATCACTATCAGATTCTTTATTTTTTTTTTAAAGTTTACAACCTGTTTTCACATAGTTAATTCTTTTCGTTAAAGGTAATAGAACAGGGGTAAATTTGTAATTATATATATAATTAAATTTAAATATTATGTAAAAAAAACAAAAAGCCTTAAGAAGGTATTTTTTTTTATGTCCCTCTTCTCTCTTCCATCTTACTTCCACTAATAATGGCATTCCCAAAATAAACAAAAAAACAAAAGACTGTCATGGCACGAGGATATTGCGTGATCTTTGCATAACCCGCGCGAGGCTTCATAAGACCTTTGCGCGAATTGCATAAATTTCGTCGCATGGTAGTTTGACGACCAGGTACTAACACTAAGGTCGCACATGCATGATTGGCAGCTTGTGTTACGAGCATTTGTTATTGACTCAAAAGATTAGTCTATTAAGTAATGCTGCATATCCACTTTTATATACCTAAGAGTCACCTAATTTTATTCGATATGAGACGTGACATTCTCTCCTATCCAATCACGTGACGCCCTCGTCATGGTATGACCCAAACTCAAGGACCAATCTTGTCACGCCCCAGATCCAAAAGATCTGACACACGACATCACTTACATTCATTCAATAATATTTCTAAGCACATTCATTTTAAATTTCTTTCAGAATTATAACAATTGAATTATGACTGAGACAATTAGTAAACCGGAGATACGCAGAGTTTTCTCAGAGATTAACACTCTACTACGTCACCAGTAGCAACTTTGTTACCGGAAGCCCAGAATATATTCATTGCAAATTCTTACTTAAAATCAATCCATTACTACACTTGGTGAAACTTAAACTAAATCCAACCACACACAATAAAATAATACATAAGTATTTATCCAATAGGGACAAATCAAATATCTTAACCCACGTGTCCCCAAATAAAACACTTAGCAACCTAACAACTTAGAGAACCCAAGAAACAGCAGAAACCTTGCCAAATCCGCTAAGCACACATGTACCTTATTTACCTGAAATCACCATAAACTATAATGAGTATAAAACTCAGTAAGCATACTAGTTTTTCATATATCAAATACAAATACATATATGTACACAATGCATATGTATGATATGCTGTGATCAATCAAAATCATAATTTTATCAAATCACATATCATGTAAGCGCTTACACATTCTTTCAAAACACATAATAGGAATACCATCACTCAACTACTACTTAGTAGGACTTACATATCACATATCACATAATATGCCAAATGTCACTCGTAGGTGACATACCGTATGAGAGGAATAGTACAAGTGAGGCCTTTAAATTACACATATATAATGCTCATGCCCGAAGGTAAAAGCCAAACCCTCACCCTGATCATCGGTGAGTCCTCTCACATGTACCAATACGCCACCACACGAATATGATGACTCACTCTTCCTTTAGGTACCAATAGGATCCTCCATACATATGAAACACATAACATATACCAATCCCGAAGGAAAGGCCACACATAAAGGCTCCACAAATCACATAAAATGCCTACTAAGTTAACAGTGAGTTCAAGTACCCTCAAAACACAAAATATTTCTCATGGACATATTACACTTCAAAAGCTTTCTTTATTAAATACATCTTATTTTGAAAGCTCACTTTCAAAAATACATGTATGTCCATGCTCAATGTCAATGCTCACATTCATAAACATATATTCACATTTCATATCAAAATATACTTTGACATAACATAAATATATTCTTAACCCCATTTACAAAATCATACAAAACAATTATTATGTTTATTGTGATTTCAGTAAAAAGTCTAGTATACTTACCTCTTAACACTTTCAGCTACAAGGCTTAAATCTTCTTAACCTATCAATGGAGATTAATCCTTTCATAAGCCTCACAATTCACACAAAATACTTTAAATAGCTTAAAAAATTATACACAATGCATTTATCACATCAAATTGGTCTAAATACTTGGTTTCTGAAAACCTGTCATTCTGACCACTTACACTTAACAAAATTTTCTAATAGTCCAAATAATGTCCAATTACTCCAAAATCAAAATATATCATTCTTGACTCATACATCCTTCTTATATATGAATATTATATCAAAATTTCTACACAATCCATTCCATACATACCATCGAATCCAAACTACTAACCTGACAAGATCAAGATACTTACTAAATAGTATTCAATCTCCCACTTTTATAAAATCATATACTAACTCAAAAATTATAAAACTACCACATAATTACTCTTAACACATATCTTAGTCTATGATAAATATTGTACTTCCAAATCACTGCCAAAAATATTTTAAAACTATTTTATTCCATAGCTTTAAAAATCTGTTAATCAAATACTGCAATGAGTGGATACACTTTAAAAAATCATAACATTTCAAACACATTGATCTAAATTCTCAATTATGAGTATATCATATTAGACATATAAAATTATCATATTCCACAAATTCGTAATTTTTGAAGATCATTCAGTAGGACAAAAATTGTTCGTCACTGTATCATACTGTTCACATAGGAAATTTTTAGAATTTCAGGGTCATTTTGGTAAATTTACAACAAATTCAATTTCTGGAATTTTGAATCGATTCAAAGTCTCAGATGATCCTAAACATGTCTAATTTCATATAATCAAAATTCAAAATCAGAATCGAATCACAAAAATTTATAAAATTCTTGGATCAAGAGACTATCAAGCAGAAATTCTGCAATCCATCATAATTTATCAAACTATCTTATAGATCATCATCAATTCTCAAAATATCATACGAAATACACATAAAATCCTCAATTATACATATTTCTAGAAATCAAAACTTAAATAAATTAACATAATTAACACCAAAAAATTGAGAAATAGTTGTGATATACCTCTTAAAATCCAAAATTCTAATTTCTTCTTCTTTTTCTTCTCCTTCTTCTCTTTCTCTCCTCTCTTTTTCTCTCTTCTCTCTTTCTAAAAGAGGTAACTCGACCAAAATGAGAGAATTAGGGTTCTAAAAGTGTATTTTTATACTAAGTGGCTAATTTGTAGTATTTACGAATTTACCCCCAAAACTTTCAAAGTATTACAATTTGGTCCCTAAAATAAATCTAAAGTCTTGCAATTAAACCCAATGCTAATAGTATGACCTTAACTTATACAAACACTACTAATAACAATATATAACTCAAGTATCACCCACATACAAATAAAATACGTATATTTATATATATATAAATACTTATTCTTATCAGTTGTGGATACTGGTTACTACAAATCTGGCCCGTATTGTCCATCCTCTCGAGAATAGAGGACCCACTATTTACGTGGTAATCTCTATTGGAGCTCAAGACACAAGATTTTTAGGGCTCACTTTGCTCGTATTACCTATCCCTTAGCAGTATATGGGACCCACATCTCATGTGGCAATCTCTATTGGGGCGATTTGAGAGCCCACATACGAATGAGAATTTGAGTCTGCTCTGATACCACTTGTCACGAGCCCGATGCTTGTCATTGACCCAAAAGATTAACCTGTTAGGTAATGTTGCAAACCCACCCTTATATATCCAAGGCCCACTTAATTTTTATTCGATATAGAACATGACACTTAACTAGCCGTTTATGGCTATTTATATATATATATATATATATATATATAAATTTTTTTTCTATCTTTAAATTTTACATTTAGTTAAAACTTTCATTTTATTATTTCATTGAGGATTTGTTTAATTTTAGGTTTGATTTGTAAATTTGTGGTATGATTGATGTAACAGTAGTTTATGGAGACAACTTTTGACTTATAAGAGTAAATTTATGTTGGAGTTAATTTGCATAACTAAAACTTTTCAATTTTGATGCTTTGAATGGAAGAAGAAAATGGAAAAAAAAAATGTAAGGGAAAAAGGAGAAAAAGAGGATATAGATGAATAATAAAAAATAAAGATTTATTTTATTTTATTTTTAATTTTAAACTAATACAAATTTTATATTAGGATCATTTTTGTCTTCTTACATTTATTATACATATCAATAGTAAAAATATATATATTTTTTGTCAATAGTTAATTGCTTACTTAATTAACTAAAATAATAATGGATTCAATTCTTTTTTAAGTTAAGTTTTCATCTAATATTTTATTATTATATATTTGATAAAAATTAATGATTATAAAAAAGTATAAGAATAAATATTAACCACTCATATTTATTATAGACCACGTGTCAAATTTTTTTTTAAAGTTTAGGTAAAACATAATTTAAAAGATGATTCTAATTTGGCAATGTTAAAGAGGCGCCTTGTACCTTTCAAATAATTAGAAACACAAAGAGCATTATTGATTGGAAAATTTTTATAAATAACTTTTAAATTTTATAAATATTTTTTTTAACTGTATTTTAATTCATCATTTTTTTATTAGCCAAACATCTCATAATTAAACATTCATACTCCAAATGAAAAACTTAAAATTTCTCTTGTGTTTCTCTACCGAACCAAGAATTATGTTGTTGGACCAAAATTTTTGAAGTTGCCATTACATAGATTAAATTTGTCCAATATATTGTTTGTCACTTCAAATCAAGAAAATAGCTAATTCTTATAAATTTTTTAAAAAATTTAGTATTGGTTAGAAATTAGTTAAAAATTACATTTGAAGTTAAAAATATGTGTTATTGATAAATTAAACATAAAAAATGAGTTAGAATTATGTAAAAGACATTGAATTCCAGTCAAAAATATGATTTTTTTAGTGTGCTTGTCTGAAACCAGATGGTGGTCAGTGTGGTGACCCACCGCCTTTAGATACCCATTAATATATTGCATTAGCAAACAAATAAATTATTTATTATTTAATATATTTCAACACATGAATACGTCAAGTAAATGTGTAAATTCAAATAAATTTCACTTACAAAGTCATCCAGCCAGTTGTGTAGCAATTTCTGAAACCATGTCGGGTTAGCTTCAATGCCAGGTAAGATGACTATACCCTCATCCTTGTCCAACCAGACCTGAAACTCAACTAAGATGGTAGAGTCTATATACTGCAATAAATTCATATCTGCTTGAGGTTTTACTTGAATTTTAATTTTTTTTTTCTCACGTACCTTTTGTGAAAATAGATTTGTATATGGGGTGTGCAAATACCATGCAGGCCTATATGGTCTCCCATATTAACTCACACCCTTATGTGGGGTAAGTAAGATCTTAACATTTACAGGATTGTCAATCAGTGACTAGGGTTGTATGTCATGACCAGTAGTTGGAGTTTGAAAACTATATTAATAGCCTGTTGGTGTGTTCTCTCCAAATGAAAATATATGTTTATATTAAAATAAGTCAAACTGCAATTAAGATATTATGATTTTAAATTTATTTTGCTCACCATATTCTGAATTTCGTTGGGTTGGAAGGAGCATGACTGCCTAAAGTACATCATCATCTGCTGCATCTGCTGTGTAAGTTCGTTCCGAAGCTGATCAATACTTGTAAAAATTTTACCTCTGTCATTTTCCATTCTCTACAGTAGTGCAGTTTCAGTACGATCAAATCTCTTATTCATTTTCTCCCACAGTTGCTCAATTTGATGTGTAACATCATAGTCTGCAGATGCACTATGTTCAGACTACAAGAAACATAACTATAGTCAATAACTTATTTATAAATATATGAAAATTTTCTTTTAGTTAATCGCGTAAATAAGTAATATACCGTTGCTCCAAACACTGGTTCTAACATTGGTGGGTTTATCCATTCATATATATATATCATCATCGTTAAGGTCGCTGAAATGGACATAGGCTGTTTGACGCTTGCTCTTGCTTTTACTCCTTTCATAATTATACATATTTGGTAAGTCCGTAGCATAACTCCCGCTTAGAATGCCTAGACGTCTATCCATTTGCACAATTGCCTCTTTATTCTCATGATCTTTTGGTACTAATTTATGATGTACCGAAAGAACCTACAAATTTAAAATTAAATTACGCGTAACACAAAATAAATTTTCTATACTTATATTTTTCATTAATCTCAAAATATACCAAATCTTTCCCTAATATTGTATTCTTAACGTCATCGAACTATGGAGTCCCTCGAGTCGTCCAATTCAAAATACGAGGAAAGTAATCACTGGAGTGAATACCAAAAACCTCACCACATACCGAAATTACCTCAAAAATTTATATCTAATATAATTATTTTTAAAATATAAGTTTTGTAACACCCTCTTCACCCACCTTTTCTTAAAATGAAATTAGAGAATGCTATCATTTTCTTTCAAAATCTTAATGTTCAAAATAAAAGCTTTTTATTTTAAAACCAAATAGACAGAGTCTCATCTAAAAATTAGACTTCCCACCACCTGTTACAAAGAAAAAAAACACTCTCAATCATTCTGTTTCTCAACTCCACTCCTGTTACTCAATCATAGACCCACTATACAAATTTTAGCTCATGGTGGTCAATCATTCACCCAATATAATCAGATACACCGTAAGATCAAAAGAATATATACAATTTATCATTTACAACTAAAAAACTGTTCTTGATCATGCATACACAAGTACATGCAGTAGATGTCCATACAATTTGTTATACAGGTATTTTGAATACAAATAAAATATCGACTCAAAATATATAAACAGAGGATGTGACTAATCCGAGTTGCTGCAGATAAGGTTTCTCTCTTCAATCTTCAATACTAGCAACTTTACTACTTGCGCGTGGTAAATTCAACACGCTAAGTAAAAACAAATTACTTAGTAGGTGTACACAAAAGTTGAAACAATATAATTTATTTATTCAAACAATGTACAAATAACATAATCAATTACTATCACTTATCACAACGTCGACAGAATAGGTTAAAATTTACCAAAATATTTAAATCAATTAATCAAAACATAACATATATTTTAAATTAAAAAATTCAATTTATCATATACGTGCTTAAACCATTACATGTGATCTTAGTAGGTGCCCAAAATAAACACTGACATGATACCATGGATTGGCTCACGGGCTATCAGATGGTGATCCGGTATCGATCACTCGGTGACTACCCACTAGATCTAGATCAAATCAGAGTATACATCAGATCAGAGATATAGATCAGAATCACCAGAGATACAGAACAGTGCAGTACTGCTATAACACCTTATTGGCATACCAACTACCAATCTCCACCTACTAATGTTCAGGTTTACCCAAGGCTCCTTAATAATTTAATAATCATATTATATTAAACCCAATTTTTTTTCTGAATATTCATAATTAGACCCAAAATTTTTTAAATATTAACATATAGATCCGAAACTTTCAAGAATTCACATACAAGTTTTAATTAATTTAATTTTTCTTAAAACAAATTCACATATAAGTCTAATTTTTTAATAACACACATATAAGTCTAAATTTTCTAATATTTCACACATAAGTCCAAGATTTTTACTAATTCACATTTGGGTCCAAATGTTTACATAATTTCACATATAGGTCTAAATTTTACCCATTTTCATATAGGTCCAAAGTTTACCCAATATTAAAAACACATTTAATTCACTTAGAACCAGCATAATAATTAATTAAACACACTATTTGCATTCAAGTATCCATCAAATAATTTAATTACATAATTATACACTAATGCCCTAAAACAAAAATTAAAGTTCAACTTAAGTGTACACAAAACCTTAAACACCCTCCAAGTAGCATTCACTTCTTCTCTTTCTCCTTTCCTTTGCTCTCATTTGCCAAGCCTTCATCTTAACATTCAAGAATACACAAATAATCAATAAAATTTCAAATAATTCCACTCAAATACAAAAACCCTTAATTCTAAATGGCAATTGAAGTTACAAACCCTTAAAACCCCAAATTCATATTCAATTAAAAAAATTTCACTAACTCACCTTGAAATTCACCTTTCACTTAAAAATAATTATTGAAACTTAATGGAAATAGGTTTAATTAAGGGTTAGGGGCTTGATTCACTAAGGAAAATATGTAGAATTGTTGAATTTAAAAGAAAAAAAATAAAGAAAAATAAAGAGAAAATGCAATAGGGGGAACAACACTATTCTTGCAAAAATGGATATTTTTCCACACTATTCCCCTTTATATACTCATCACTTTTCTTGCTAAATTTACCCTTAACTAAATCCAAAAGTATAAAAATGCCATTGGTTAGAAATTGTGGCATTTAATTGGTCCAAAATTTTAAATAACTATTCACTAACTAAACTAATTAAAATCTAGTTAAAAAGTAACCAATTCTATCACTTTTCAATTTATTTGATGGCTAATTGCTATTAGTTCGTGATAAAGTGTTAAAAAAATATAAATGGCCAAGGTTTTAATTTTATGAATCCATTCATACCATACCAACACTTTTTCAACTAATCAAATTCTTCAATTTCCTTTAACAAATAAATTTAATCCTAATAAATAAATATTGCGGGGTGTTACAAGTTTGGCTTATATAAAAATAAATAAATAATTAAGATTAAAATATTAAGTACAAAAAAATTACGACGTACCAGAAATGAGTGAGAAAAATCATACATGTTGTAACTCTCAAACTTACTATGTGCAAATCATTTCGTATTTATTTTCTCAAGTTTTTAGAATGCGACCTTCTTAAGTGAGTTATAAAGTACGATCCATGTAATATTGTCCCATGGATACTTATTAAACCCATCAAGGTCGTCCACTAAATATAGTATAAAATTTGAATCCTACTACATTCGTCACGTGGGATCAAAATACGATGCACAAAATAGAATAAACTCAACTTTACTGCATCTTCATCGTCTATCTTCGTTAGTTTCAGACATCCGTGCCAATTATCAAGAAATATGTACGACAATTTTTTTATCCCTGAAAAATATGTATCTCACAAACGAGTGCCCAATTTCTTCTTCAGCTGCTGGACAGGAGGGTAATTTCGCATATCTAGTCCATTGATCAGTACAAACTCCAGCCGGCTAAATTGGATGCATTTCTTCCTTATGTAAAACCACATATCATCGTGTAAATTGGAGGTATGCACCTCACGCAATAATAACTCGTGCACCAAAATACCGGAGAAGGTCAAATCTTGTATATCTAAGAAACTTCTCATACACGTCTGCCTAAATAATACCTTTTGATTATCTGTTAGTTTTTCCTTTATAGTTTTTAGACCCCATATCTTCGAATAAGCCGTTACTAATACACGAAAAAATATATGCTCTAGAAGTCTATATTTTTTCAATACGTTATTTTTTCTGTAACAAATAAGAAAATTAATAAATTAATATTATTAACAAATAATAAGCATACATATTAACTAACATACAATATTATTTAAAAAAAGTTCACAAATAATATTAATTCAACAAACATAAAAGGGAAATAGAAATTAAACACTAACATATTAATTAACATATTATAATAATTAATTAAATTAAGTTTTTTAGTATATAATTAATTACAGAAAGTACTCATTAAATAAATAATGTTACAAAAAATTAAAATTATTATTACTCAATAACATATATACAAATTATATTATTAGATAAATTAATCATTTAACATATAACAATATAGTTTCAAAAAATGAATATATAATATTAATCAACTTATGAATTAATTGTTGATATAATTAAATTAAATTTATTTACTTTAAATAAAATTATACATAATTAAAATAATTTAAAAAAAATTACAATTGTGCCACGTGGCAGCCTATAAAGGCTCCACGTGGCGCAACAGTGCAGCATCGCGGACTCAAAGTTTCTAATGGTGCTACGAGATGTGCCCTTGGGCGCATCTCGCAGGCCATCTTAGGCTCGCGGTATGCACCCGAGATCGCAAAGAAACCAGGAGGCCACTGCATTGACCGCCGTCTAGTTTCAGCAAAACACACCGTAAACTTCTATTTTTTTTTTTGTCTATTTTCAACGTTTCTTATACAATTCTAACCCATTTTCATATATAATTCATCAATTTCATGTATTTCTAACTTTAAATGCAAATTTTAACTAATTACTAACAATATTAAAAAATTTCAAAAAATTTTAAAAACTTATTAACAATCGACTATTTTCTTGATTTAAAGTGATAAATATATTGTATAAGACTTGATTTATGCCATGGCAACTTCAAATTGTTTTATCTAATTAAAATTTTCAATGTTCAAAATTTGGTGAAGAGAGTAGGAAAATATTGTCATTTTAATTTTAGGATAAAATTGTTCTATTTTGAAATATATGGCTAATAAAAAACAATGATTTAAAAGTTAGTTAAAATAATAATAATAAAATATAGGGGTTATTTATGATATTTTTCCTTATCGATTTTAGATTGGGAAGAGTGAAGATTTTTTTTGTAAAATAATTTTGAATGATTTTTTAATAAACAGTTTAAGAAAAAAAAATTACTGCTAAATTCTTATATATTAATTTTTTTCTAAAAAGTTGTGTTTTAATTAAATAAATACTTAAAATACCTTTAACAAAATATTATTTGAAAGGAAGTATTTTTGTTTTAAAGTGATTATAGGTGGTAACCACGCCTTTCAATTAATGTTAAGGTTTCGGGTATTTGTTCACAAATAAAAAATTCTTTAAAAAAAGAACTTCTCGATTAAATAAGAAGATGAAAATTATTTATTAATTATTCAAATATATAAAACTTCTATAAAACTGTTTATCCGAGGGAAAAAATGTTTACGCGTGTGACTAATTAAAAATAAATAAAAAAGAAACTTCCTATACAAAATATGGATTCACTTATTAGAGAGTATCAATAAAGATCATGAAACTGTTTCCCCATTATTATTTTTTAACCTAAGAAAAAGAATTTAAATTTAAAATCTCTAATTTAGTAAAGAAATAATATACTGAGAATTCTTTATAGTTGTTTAAATAAGTCCTATTTTCATATTATTTATTGGAATAAAAATATTTAAATTTTAAAATTTATTTTAAAGAATAATTTTATTCTTTTATTCTTAAAATTATTCAAAAAGATCTCTTTTAACTACAACTATAATTTTGACTTACTATTATTACTATTATATTTAAAAATTTGTAATTTATACAAAAATAGTGTTGTTTTATTAAAAAATGTGTCAAGAAAAATAAAAATTGGTGAAAAAAATAAACAATTTTAACAAAAAAAAATGTTTTTGAAGTAATTTTAAAAATAATAAATAAAACTATCATTTTGATCAAATTTTAAGAGTTTATATATATATATATATATATTTATTTAGTTCGAATTTAAAATCTTCACATAAGTGACGTGGATTTTAATATATAAAATAATAATAAATTAATAGACGGACCCACAAACTGACTAAACAGGATCTCCTTTCCTTGTATTCCTTAGTAACTACTTCATTCCTTGTCGTCTGCTGTTCGCTTTCAAATTTTCATTTCCTGAAAACATATAAAAAAAGAAAATAAAAAGAAAACAACTAAAAAAAATATAATTAAACAAAAAGCAAAATGGCACTTCGCAATTTTAGATTACCAGGTAACTAACGCTTGAATCACGCAAATTGTGTGTGCTTCAAACATTTTGATACAAAATTTGAAAAAGAGAAAGCAGAAAGAATGGGAGTGCCTCAAGCAATGGAAGCGTTGACAGAGCGAGCGGCGTTTGTTCGAGAATCGTTGCAGAAGAGCCAGACGAGCACCGATAACATGGTGTCCATTCTCGGCTCGTTTGATTATCGCCTCTCCGCTCTCGAGACCGCAATGCGCCCCACTCAGGTTGTTTGTCTGTTCTATTTTTGGTTCAGTTTGATGATTGATTTGTTTGAAATGATTATGTGATTGAGGAGAAGAAGATAGGAGATAGGTTTATGGATTTTTTTTTTTTGAATTTGTTGTGATTTTTGTGTTAAATTATGGTTAGATAAGGACGCATTCGATTAGGAGAGCGCATGAGAATATTGAGAAGACGATGAAGTTTGCTGAGCTTATTTTAGTACAATTTGACATCACTCGCAAGGTTTATTTGTTTCTTTCTTTCTCTTTTTAAATTCTTTGTTGTTTTTCATTTGAGATGATTCTGTTTCTTTCTTTTTGTGTTTTTTAAACCTGGAAATGAATGTTTCATAACGGAAATTCATTCTTTGCAAGGTTATTTCTTGTCTATAGTACTATTCATTCCTGTTAATTTATAAATGCTTGTATCCTGACTGATATTTATTGACAGGTATGATACAACTTCCTCGTTATAATGCAATTACAGATGACACCCATCTGATTGGTGCCATGGCAGTTGGGATACGAGTTATATCCCAACTTTGTGTACAGTGTTACTCTTTTCCTATTTGATTTTAATTCTTTAAACATGGCTTATTATCTGTCATTATCGATATACAAAGGTATCAAAATAGATTTGCAGGAGTAAGGATAAAAGTATTTTTTTCAAAGTTGAGAACCTCATGCATATGAAGGTGGATATCCTGAAATGGGATCTTTCTTCGTTAGCTTGTCAATGGAAGCATATACTATTCCTTCTGATATATAAAATTAGAGTTGGCAACTGCGATTTCTACAGTGATGCTTACCATTTTCTCATAATTTGAAGCCACTTTCACATCTCTTCTCAATCATTTATTAACAAAAAATAAGTGGCCTTACCTGAAATAAGATACCATAGACTATTTAACTGAAACTTAGCTTAATGATTATATGAATTTTGTAATTTATGTTACCCGGAAAAGAAACAGGAGTCTTCTTTTTATTTTCATATTTTTCAAGAAGTATTCCCACAAGCATGGTCATCAAGGATTCTTTTTTATTTTTTAACTCTTACTTGTAAGGGACATTGCATCTTTTGCTAACATGATTATAATTATCTTACATTATACATTTTAAGATCTTATTGTCAGAGCTGATCTTTTATTATTGATATGTCTAGGCAGAGGCAAAAATTCTCAGAGGTCCACAAGAGGACCTAGAAAGCTACCTAGAAGCAATTGATCAGCTGCGAAAGAATATCAAATTTTTCAGTAGCAATAAAAATTTCAAGAGCAATATTGGAGTGCTTAGCCAGTGTAACAACTTACTTGCGAAAGCTATCTCAAAACTTGAAGATGAGTTCAGACATCTGTTAACAAATTACAGGTTGGCTTCTCATAGATATTAGCTGCTGCTTCATTTATGTTTCATTGTGCGAAAAATCTTCTTGAGTAATGCTTTAATATCTTCTTGCTTTTATATCTTAACTAAAATTTTTCTGGATCTAATAACAGTTTTTCCAATTACCCAATCCCAGCTTCCACGCTTCACTAGATTTGTCAAGCTTGAGTTATTCACCCTACGCATATCTTCTTTTCCCTGTTCTCTTTTTAAAAAATTTAAGTCTTAAAAGGAAACTAAATACTAACATTGTACTCAAAACGATCCTCATCTTCGATTGCCTCCCAAATATCTGATCATTTCATTTCATTACTTTAGTGGTTCTCATATGTCTATAGGGCTGTTATCAACTTAGACAGTCAAGTAACTTGCATCTCTTCTGAATTTCAGCAAGCCTGTGGAACCTGATCGTCTTTTTGATTGTCTTCCCACCTCTCTACGACCATCATCTTCACCTGGGCTCGAAGGTGATTCTAAGAGTCATTCTGAGCAACAAAAGAGCTTGCAAGCCGCTGTTTACACTCCTCCGACTCTTATTCCACCGAGAGTTCTGCCACTGCTACATGATTTAGCCCAACAAATGGTTCAAGCTGGCCACCAACAACAGCTATTCAAGATCTACCGGTGATTTTTCTTTTTTGTTTTTTACTTAAATCTAATATTATGCTATTTTCCATCGTACTCTTAATTTTAAGAGAGCTTCTGATATTCAGCGTAGTCTATCTATCGGCAGAAATATGTTACAAAGTCAACTTTATGAAGTTTGTATTATCTTTTTCACTTTAATGTTTCTGATCAGTTGTTAAATGTCAGATCGTTGACTTACATATAAAATTTTGCCTGCGCACTGCTTGATTCTGGCTAAACGGCATCGACTTATTCACAACCCAACCCAGACAACAGGAAGTAAATATGTCATTAGCTGAGGATAACAATTTCTTTTTAGTTATTTTTTAGACTAAAATCAGACTTGATAATCTTTATTCCTGATATCCACATGCTGGTGGTGGTCTTCATCTATATTTAAGTTAGGATTAAGAATATCTACATCTGTCAAGCCTTGTGCTTGATTTGATTGATATTGTTAATTCATTGGTCAGCATTTACTTTTTACTTCTCAATCTCAAGTACATAAGATCTGCAATTATCTATTTTTAGGGACACTCGTGCTTCAGTTTTGGAAAAAAGCATCAAGAAACTAGGTGTAGAGAGACTGAGTAAAGATGATGTCCAGAAAATGCAATGGGAAGTTCTGGAGGCTAAGATAGGGAGTTGGATACATCACATGCGGATTGCTGTAAGGATTTATGTGAAATTCTGATTGATTCATCTTACTTATATTTCCTATGAAAATTTGAATGTTTAAAACAGGTAAAACTGCTCTTCGCCGGGGAAAGGAAAATCTGTGATCAAATTCTTGATGGCGTCCATTCTCTCAGGGATCAATGTTTTGCAGAAGTCACTGCAAATAGTGTCTCTGTGCTTCTTAGTTTTGGAGAAGCTATTGCCAAAAGCAAGAGATCGCCTGAAAAGTTATTTGTGCTTTTAGACATGTACGAGATTATGAGAGAACTTGAGTCAGAGGTACAATAAAGTTTACTAATTTCTAACAGATAAACTGCAGCTTAGAATTATGAAAAAAAAAACTGTAATTATCAACTAGCATATCCCTTCTTTGTTTTGTTGGTGAAGTATTTCAAAATAACTTTTCAGGAAAGGGTTCAAAGTCCTAAAAAAGAATTCTTATAGTTTATCAGTATGATTAACTGCTGAGCACAACATTTTACTTGTACATTTCTGTTTTCTTAGCTCTAATTAATATATGATCTGTGTGTGCACGTGCACGGCAACTACTGTGTGTCATTGGTAGATCTTGGATGGCTGATGGAGGGTTATAATAGATTCATCTTTTCTTAGTATATGTTACATCGAGGAGATAGGGCATAACCACTCTCTCTTCATCTTAGCTAAGAAATTTTTGAGTCCTTTCTCTCTGGTTGATATTGTTTTTTGGTGTTAAAATAAAGTATTGATACTATAATGATGGCTGAGTTCTTTTTGGTTTGTTGGACCCATTGAAAACTGTGATTCTGGAAGAAATTCTTCAGCGGTTTGAGAACATGTTGAAAACATAGCATTTAACTTATTTAAATGCATGGTTAAATAGCAGAAGGCGATTGCTTCAGTAAATAAAAGTTTAATCAACTAACATATGTAGGCAAAGAGGAGAAATTTCATGTCATTACCATAGGCCGCTGACTTTCATTACCTTGATGTGCGTGTCCATGTGGAATCACAACAGAGCTTTTCCAAACAATTTAATTTGTGATATAATTAGATTACATCTTGCTTCGAGCATAAGGAGTAATTAAGAGTAAATTCAGGAAAAGGATTATTGATACTCTGCAGTCCTATAGTTGGGAAGGTAGAAGTGGTGGCATGGAAGAAAAATGCAAAATTTGGCTTCAAGTACAGAAGTGGAAAGGAAATGCAGAGTCATGAAGGCATAACAAAACCCATGACAAAGTAACGGGAAATTCTAGAAACCTTTTGATAAAGGATGCCAAGATATCTCTTCATTGTTGTGATTGAAAAATGAATATATGCATAAAACTGAAATGAAGTGCTGGAAACATGGATACTTCCTATGATACATTATTTGAAATGGAACTTGTGGGCTTTTGGTTGGTGCTTTAAATCTTTTTCTTCTTTAGATGCAAGACACATTTTGGAAACTGATGCAGATTTTTTTTTTTATCTGACCCAGAAACTAATATCCTTTTCCTTCCTTCTTTCATATCCATTTTTTTTTTTTACTTATTTGTCTTGTATATATTTTTTTGGGTGGGGGTGGCAGATTCATTTTTTGTTTGGAAGTAAAGTATGCATGGAAATGCGAGAATCTGCGATGAACTTAACAAAGAAGTTAGCTCAGACAGCGCAGGAGACGTTTGATGATTTTGAAGAAGCAGTTGAGAAAGATGCCACCAAGACTACTGTTTTTGACGGAACCGTCCATCCTTTGACTAGCTATGTGATAAATTATGTAAAATTCTTATTTGAGTAAGTTGTGTTTGTTTTGCCTTTTACTTCTCGCTCTGCTGGTTTCTTTATTAGAAGGCTTATTATTTTATATACTGTCATATGTTTCCTAATTTTTCTTTTTTTGTTTTTCCTTATCTTGTTAATGACTCTGCTCATGAAGTCATTATTGGTAGTTGCTACTGTAAACTATAATACAAGTTATATTTGCACAGCTCATCTGTCCTCTGTGTTTGCTGTGTCCATGATCACTGCATTGATAGGATATTCGTATGTGATTGTTATCCCGTCAAGTTATTCTTACCCATGTTGGTTCTTCTTAGGTTATGGAAAATTATACTTTTTCAAGTTTATTATCTCATCCATTCAGACTTTTTGTGGTTATTGCTTGCAACATTTCCTTCTCTTTTCTACTTCGTCCATGTAAAAGTTTTGTTTTTGTTGTTTGCATTTTATCTGTTCAGCAGTGTTATCCCAACATTATGCATCTCACTAAGCAATTTAATATGTTCAGCTACCGATCAACACTGAAGCTACTTTTTGAAGAGTTTGATAATGGAAAGCCAGAAACTCACTTGGCAAATATAACTACAAAGATTGTACTGGCTCTCCAGAATAACCTGGATGGGAAATCCAAGCAATACAAAGATCCTGCATTGACCCAATTATTTCTTATGAACAACATTCACTATATAGTGAGATCTGTCAGGAGGTTTGTTTTATCTACCTATCTTATTAGCAAGGTGACGTCCCTTTTTACATACTAGTACATAGCTTTGAATATATATTTATTCAGGTCAGAAGCAAAGGACGTGTTGGGAGATGATTGGGTACAAATACAACGAAGGATCGTGCAGCAGCACGCAAATCAATATAAGAGAGTTTCCTGGGCAAAGGTTTATTCCTTTAACTACTAAATTTTATTGAATTCTTTTGATAACCACACCTAATTTTTATTAGAATTCTCTTGATTTATATTGATGATCTTTGAAGCCTTACTGGATCTGTATATTTTCTTAATAAACTCTCTGCTAGCTAATGATTATGTAGAAGCAGTCTGTTCACATGTAGATTTTGGTTTAAATATCAAATCATCCGTGATGCGAACCACAGCTAATCTTATCTGAACCACAGCCCATTTTATTGGAGTTCCCTTCAAACTTATTTTTTTATTTGTGTAAGTTGTTAGTTTATTATTAATTAGGAGCATCTCTAGTGCAGCATTGTTGGTATATGTTACTGATTCTGAAGAGTTGGAAATCCTCGAAAATTTTATACTTGCCTTTAAAATAGATATTCTGCATCTGAAATTTTCATGTTAACTATATCAATTTTTTAGTTGCACTGCTATAATTCATAGTTTTTTATTTATGTGCAGTGCTAGTTTATAAAATAAAATTTTGATTTCGTTGTAGACTTGCCATGATTTGATCAAGCTTATTCACTGTGATAGATTGATCTATATGCATACAAAGGATAAAGAGGCTTTTATTCCTTGCTATATTTTCTTTGCCATGTCTTTCAAGGATTTATACCATTCATGTTTGTTGGCATTTAATTTCTGTCTATCGATGTTCTGCCATTTTGTGCTAAAGCCCTTTAAATTTTAATTCTCTTCATATCTACTTGCTCTTGGCTGCTAATGTGCTTGTTCATTAATGGGTTGCCATCACAAGTATTAGTCATCTTTTGGTTTGAAGAAAATTTTGGTTATGGCATTCTTTTTGCTAACCTGTTTGCATCTTCAATATGCAGATTCTGCAGTGTCTCACTGTTCAAGGCACACCAGGAGCTGCGGGAGGCGATGGCAGTGCAGTTTCAAGAGGGATGATAAAAGATAGGTTCAAAGTTTTTAATGCTCAATTCGAAGAACTTCATCAACGACAATCTCAATGGACAGTTCCTGACAGTGAATTGCGCGAGTCTTTGAGGCTGGCTGTTGCTGAAGTCCTCTTGCCTGCCTACCGATCTTTCATTAGACGTTTCGGGTAAGTTCTCTCCTTTTTTTTTGTCTCAGCTCATCTACAAACAACTTTTTCTTCTTTCCTTTTGTTTATGCAAATGGGATTTTATGTACACAGGCCTATGATCGAGAGCGGGAAAAATCCCAACAAGTATATCAAATACCTCCCTGAGAATCTTGAACGCATGTTGAATGAATTCTTTGAAGGTAAGACCTGGAATGATCAAAAGCGATAAAACCAAGTATTCTTTGTGATTCAAAATTTATATAAGATTGATTATTTTGTATGCAAATGATGAGCTTTAAGTTATAGGCGTATTCATTTTCATGCAAGAGTTTGTCATTTCCCAATGATGTAGAAAAACAATGTCACTTTTGAGTGCATTTGAACATCCAAACTAACGTTAAATATAATTTTCTTAAGGAGTTCAGTCTCTGAGTGTAATAGTAATACAAATGAACACTGGATAGCTTTGCTTCGATTATGGATAATAATTGTTTCTTTGCATTTTTAATATCAGTGCTGAGAAAAAAATTATTAAATTATGTGCAGATTATAATCAATTACAGAAAATTTATTTTATGTATTTTAATACGTAAAATAATCTCAAAATATTCAAATTTATATTCTAATTGATACATTATTTATTAAAAATATTTTTGATATTTTAGAAAATTTTAATTATATTTTTTATCAAACACATATACCAAGGTGTTATTTCTTCTTTTTTTTTTTTAAAACATTTCTGAATATAACCAAAAAATTTGGAATGTATTCTAAACTAACTACAATCTCACTTTCTTAATTTTTATCTAAATATCCTTATGCATTAAACTCTAATTTTCTCTCTCCAACTCATAGACACACTGTCACTCATTTTTGAAAAATAGATGACTTAATTTGTTAAAAATAATATATTAAAGTTACCTTCTAAGTCACAAACACAAAAGCTTTGTATTTTTATATTAAAGCGGAAGTACACAAATAAATTAAACAATTCACCTAAAATTTTGTATTTTTATATTTAAGTGAAAGCACACAAATAAATTAAACAATTCACCTAAATAATATAACAATGTAGAATAAGTTATTAAAAAATAAAAGAGAGAAAATGATAGAAGAAGAACACACAAAGAATTATGTGATTCGGCAACTTGTCTACGTCCACGGCGGATCAAGATCACACTCTTCTCTTATTATGAATCACAAGGCAATCACAAAGTATGCCTATTACAAGAAAGATCATAAAAAAAACTTTCTCTTACTCTCTAGAAATTTTTTCTCACAAAGAACTACTAAAAATTATCACTAAGATTATTGTTGATCACCAGGATCACACTCAGATCACTATTGATCACAAAGGTCACTCTTGATCACAAAGATGATAAGATGTGTTTACAAGTCAATTGATAGTCTTTATATAGGCCTTGAGATGTCTTAAGTTTTCCCTATACATGTGAGAATCGTATTAAAGAGTTTTAGAACAAGTGGGAGACGAAATTAGGAAGTTTTCTAATTTCGAGATATTGTTTTCGTGTCCAGCGCTGGTGCGCTTCTGATGAGCGCTGCAGCGCTGAGGTTCTGTTCTGGACGCCGCGGCGCTGATTGCCTGGTGCGCTCTTTTTATTTTTTGTCTTCTTTCGCTTTCATCTTCGATCCGTGTATACCCTATGCACTTAATTTAAATTTCAAATCATATTTCAATAATTTTTAATTAATATTTTTATATTTTAAAAGAAAGATTGGCTTTGCGTTGTGAATCATCACGCAAAACTGCACTGCAATTGTGCTGGCATTGCCGTGTTGCCAAAGGGCCCTGCACGAAAGGCGCGTGAATGGCAATAGTTTTTTTTTTTTTTCCAATTAGTTGCCTCTGGAGGTGTCGAGGCAGCAGCTGCTAGTGTCACGACAGTAGTTATTGGTGCCGCTGCAGCAATTGTTGGTGGTGGTGGTGGTGCTGCTGCTGCTGCTGCTGTTGCCGCCTATTGCTACTGCACCACCGGCGACAACGTGGAGAGCAGTAGCACAGTAACACACCACCAACAGTATAAGTAATTGAATATGTATCGCGTGGGAAAGGCCGTGAGACATACTGCATGATTTGTTTTTAGGTTCTTCTTTTACTGTTTATTGTTCTATTTTCACAACCCAAAAACATTAGATTTAATGTATTTTACAATATATTTCTTTCCAAAAAAAAAACTTGAAATGTGTTATATCTATATTTTTATAGTCATGCTTTTACTAAAATGAGAAAAAAGTAGTGTTTGATTTTTGGGTTATAACGGAAAATGAGATTTTTAAGTTATAATGAAAATTATGAAACTAAAGTGACGAGGTTTTAATCTATTTTCGAGATATCTAGTTATAATAATTTAAAATAATGTATTAGGGTTAAATTAAAAAATTGCCTAAAATTATGTGCATTTCCAAAAATATTTTTTTAATCATTCTTAAATATCCATATTACTTATAAAAAAAATAATAAAATAAAAAGCTCATCTTATTTAAAATCTTAATTATGAAATTCCTTCCTCCTTACTTTTCCCTTCACATCTCATTACCTCAACTATAAAATTTCTTCGCTCCAATTTCATCTAAGTGTGAAAAGTGTTTTCACATCTTTTTAATTTAAAATGGGTGGCGATTGTGTTTTCAGTTTTATTTTAATAAAAAATTAATTTATATTTAATATAATAACAAAAAAAATTTAAATGAGATAGTTAATGGATTGGTTGAATCATAAAATTAATTATGAGTGTTAAGATTTATTTATAATATTAATATTTAATCTTTATTTATCAGTTCAAATTTTTTAATAAGCGATAAAACATAACATTTTAGTGGAACTTAAGTTTCATGTCACAACTGAGTCAGCAACTAAACATTACTGAAATATGAATAAACGAGAAGTTTAACTTTATATTTTGAGTAGATCAAATATTTAAACTAGAATGGATATTTGTCTTTTTTTATTAAAATAATATATTTTTTTAAATAAAAAGCAAAAATTAATAATTTTGTTAAAGATATAAAAAAATTAAAACAATTGATTCTTACTATATATATTTTATAATTAATAAGTTATATTTAATTTTCTTAAATGTATTTATATTTCTTATTTATATTAACCTAAAGTCTATATAAAGACTATTTATGTAGTATTTGTAATATACAGAATTACAGCAACAATGTAATTCTTAAAATTTTTCAGTTTCTTTTTATTATTTTGACTGTCTTTTTCTTTTTTTAAATATTTTTCTCACATGGTATCAGAGTTAAGTTACGATAATTCTCAAATCCTTTTGGTCATTTCTAGGAGCTAGTTTCTGTTGCTTTTTTTTTTTTCTGATATAAAATTTCTCAACGCACTTACACTCACAACGGTTGATTTCTTGTTTTCTCTATTAACGTGTTTGCAATCGCAGTGGTTGATCTTCTTAACGTGCTTGTCACTCCAACAACATTGCCTTTCTTCCACAAGAATTGTCTCTCTCCAATAAGGGTTATCATTCTCTGACAGTGATTGTATCTCAACGTGTACCATTACAATAAAAAATATTTCTTTTCAAACTCAAACTTTTATCATCTTGAGTTTAAGGGGGGATGTTAAAGATATAAAGAAATTAAGACAATTGATTCTTACCATATATATTTTATAATTAATAATCTATATTTAGTTTTCTTAAATGTATTTATATTCTTTATTTATGTTAACCTAAAGTCTATATAAAAGTCATCTATGTAACATTTGTAATACACAGAATTACAGCAATAAAATAATCCTTAAAATTTTTCATGTGAGAAAAGATAAAAAATAAAGAAAAAGACGGCCGAAATAATATAAAAAAATTGAAAAATTTTAAAGATTACATTGTTATTGTAATTTTGTGTATTACAAATACTACATAAATAACATTTATATAGGCTTTGAGTTAATATAAATAAGGAACATAAATATATATAAAAAAATAAATATAACCTATTAATTATAAAAAATATATATGGTAAGAATCAATTATCTTAATTTCTTTATGTATTTAACAAATTTTATATGTCTTTTTACATTTTTAATATTAAGAAAATAATAAAATATATTTTAAAATATTAAATAAAATAATTATTACTCTTATACTTGACAAAAGTAATATTAAATATGAATTGTTTATAGTTTATGATGTTGTATTTAAAGTTATATATATTTTTAACTCTTTATGTTTTAATTTAAACGAGAGCTCTTGCAGTCTTGATAGATCTAAATTATATGATAAGAGTGTATTTGGTCATTTTCAAATATGAACATTTGCAGTTTAGTTAAGTGGGCCGTTGGATTTTAGTTACAACAAGTTTTATAAAAATATTTAATATTAGATTTTAATTAAAATAAATTTTATAAAAAATCCTACATTAGATTTTAGTTAAAAAGTGGATATTCCCACTATAAAAAGAAGCCGAGATTTGAATCGAAAACGATGAGGATGTATATATCAAATAGGTATAAATATTTTTTTTATAGAAAATATTAATAAAGTTTTTGGCTTTTTATATAAAAAATATTGACTTTTAAAATTAAAATAATTAAAATTTTTTATTAAATTAAATAATCTTTAATATTTTAGTGAGTTAAATTAAATCACATTAAGCATTAAGGGAAAAAAAAAATACACACACAAAGAGACACTAATTTTTCAAGAATAATTTCGTGATTCTAAAAAGAGTTTAACATCAAATGTGTGTGTATGTCACCTATTCGCTCATAGGGAACATTTGATGCATTCATCAAATGTTGAGGGTTCGGGTATTGTTTGCCCGAATTAAAATGAATATGAAGAAATCAAATTAAAAATCAAATTTATTTAGATCTCTTTGAAATTTATAAATGATTTTATGTCGTATTTGTTTAAAGGATTTATAATATATTATTCTATTCAAGTGAAAGTGTTAAGTTTGATTCTTCCATTCTCAAATAAAAGAAAAAGATTTTATATCAAATATATATAAAATTAATATTAAAAATTGTTAATTAAAATTAATTATTTTTGGGCCCAAAGTTAGTTGACCCAATTAACTTCTACCACTTGTCCATTATTTATATGAAAAAGCTACTTCACGTAGGGACGAGTATATGGGATCCGCTGGAACAATTTAAATGAAATTAACTAGGCCCACACGCCAGCTAGACCTCCACGTGGCAAATCAAAGAGAGATGGCTAGACCCAATCCAAGTCCAACGACCAAAACAAGATTTGGAAGAAATATTCATATTCTCCTTCAAATCCCACCTATAAAAAGGGAATTATTCTTCATTTTGCAAATCGTCATAAATTTACTTTTTATAGCCTTTTTTTTTCAAAAAATTTATCTTTATAAATTTTGATGTAAGTATTAGAGTGTCTTTTACAAATAAATGTGGTAAATTATTTTGATAGTCAAAACCAAACTCGAAGGTTATTATTGGTTTTTTTATTGTGAAAACTACTTTAGATAACTTCAATTACAATTAATTTCTTTATACTACTATCACCAAAATTAATTATAAGGTAATTTTTATCTAATTTTTTAAAAAATAATGCTTCACATCATAAGTTTTATTTCAATAATGATGTATTAAATAATTTTAAAATATAATAAATAATTTTAAAATTTATATCATTTTATCATTTAATAATTATTTAATTTATTATTATTTAAAATATAATTTAAAAATACAATTTAAAATATATAGTATTACTCTTTCTTAAATTTATAAACAACAAAGTCATTTAAACTCTTTATTTAAGTCTTCTCCACACTAGAAATGGTACGACGAAGGACATAATAAAAAATTATTTTGGGTTAGGCTGAATTTTTTTTGTTTTAATTTTTATTTATTTATTTAAAGTTTAAATGTAATGTCACGTAATATTAGCCATTCAAATGTTTAGAACGTTTGTTTTCTCTACTACTGAACTTCGAAGTTAAGTGATTTATATTTAAGTAAAAAATTTTGAAGTAACACTTACATGTGTGGAATATGAAAATGAAGAAATGCACGCATGTCTTGTTTGAATATTAAATGAATTACTTAAAGTTTAATATATAATTAATTTGCTTCATAGTTCATACCATGTAGAACACAATTAGTTAATTTAGTTTTATCTTATATATAACAAGTTGTTTATTGTAAAAATTTATATGAATCTTTTAAAAAATAAATTAACTTTCGTACAATTAATTATATTCAAGTTTAGCTTTTCATATTAAAAAAAATATTTTAATAGTTTTTAAAAATAAAGTAACTTTTTTGGGGTCTAAAGTCCGAAGAGAACTGAATTGTGTTGAAATTGAATAGATCTAAATATGTATATCATATATTGAAGTGTTGAAAATGAATAGATCTAATTTAGGAAAATGTCCACAAATAAATTTTTTTTTAAATGGATATATTTTCATAGCCAGCAATTTAAAAGTTTAACTTTATTAATCACAAAGATAATTTTTAAACTATATTATCTTTAAATTTACTCAACATTCTCAAAACACTATTTTTCTCAAAACTTTCATCACTTACTCAAATTTTAACTCCAAAAGTAGTACATCAAGTGTTTGTATATTAATATTTGAAGATTTAAAACTAAAAAAATATAAATTGAGAAGTAAAATTTAGAGAACGATACGTTTTTAACTCATTTTTTTGTGTTGGTATTTTTGTAAAAAATAATAAAAAAATAAATAGATTTAAAGCAATATCAATTGAAAGCAAGTAAATTTAGTTGAAAACGATTGTAAATAGATGAAATATGACAAAAAAAATGTTAAATTCAATGAAAGAATGATGAGAAAACTAGAATTTCTCACGCCTCGTGCATGGCCTTGGGCTGTGCAATTTTGCGCGTGGCTCCTTAGGACCTCGCATGCCAGGCTTAGGCGTAATGATGGGTTGCATGCCAAGACCCATAGTCCCTTGTACAACTTAATAATGTGCACTTATCGTAACAAAACTTGATGCACTAACATACCGAAAAAATATTAGGTTATAAATTCATAAATTACCCTATACAAGTTTCCTTGAACATTACTAATTCATTTTCATTCAACTAATTTTTTATAGTAGTAACGAGCTGCAAATTGTAGCAGCTAACAGAGTTGCCAAAAAAATTTTCTCATTTGCAATTTTGCATTCTATAGAAACATATTTCTTTATATAAAATTAATAAAAATTAAATTTAGCGCAAATAAATATATTATAACAAATAATTAAAAAGAATAAAATAATAATAATAAATTTATTATTATTCTTATTTTTTATATTCTTCATGTCATGCGCGGCGGAGCCGTCAATCTCATCATCTTCCTCGACGATTTTGGTTACTTTTTTTATAATTTTTTTGGTCGATTTAAGTCACATCTACATATTTTTAACATATATTATTTCAAATATACTTATTTTCATCTATTTTTAACAAAAATGTACATAAATTAGAAAAAAATGAAAAACTTACTAATTTTTTGCCATTTCTTAATTTTTCCACCAATATTTTAGCTTTTAATTTTTACTATTTCATTAAAATAACTATCGATCTACTTCTTTTTAAGTTGATTTTTCAAAATATTTGTGATTGTGTTTTACAACTTTTTAAGTAATT
Organism: Ailanthus altissimus; assembly: GCA_946807835.1. Lineage (NCBI taxonomy): Eukaryota > Viridiplantae > Streptophyta > Magnoliopsida > Sapindales > Simaroubaceae > Ailanthus > Ailanthus altissimus. Next base: position 4,360,925 of record OX327709.1, read on the forward strand.
GTAGAGAGCAATGTCGAGGGTAAAGTGGTCTGAAAAAGTTGTATTTGGTTAATAAGGATCAAAACTTTATAGTAGGATTAAGATAAAAGTTTCATTAAAAAAAGGATTATTTTGGGACATTTCCCCTTAAAATAATTTAATTATTTTATAAATTATAAAATATTTCAAATCTAAAAATTATATTTGCCAAGCATTAATGTTTTTTCTCATAATAGTTACGACTTTAAAATTATAGTTCCTTTATATAAAATAGATCCGTAAGCTTAAGCTTAAGTTATACGATTGATGGTTTAGAATTGTTATAATAAAGAAGAATTTAATGTCAGCAATTTTTTTATGCGAAGGTTGTCCATCAATTGATGACTTGGAAATTTTTTGAATAAAAATGATTATATACTACAAATTTTCTTGTGTATTAATTACTTTAATAGCCCTTGGTTTGTAATTATTGAAAAAAAAAATAGTGTGATTTAAAGGAGTTAATTAACGGAACTAAGCATGAGTTGTAATATATTTAAATTATTAAATAAATTTTTTAAAAAAAAAAAAAAAGAATTTCTATTTTAGAGGCATTTGATGATGGAGTTTACAAATTCTCTTCAAATTTTTGGTTATATATTCTAACTTTTTTTTTGTTCAGAATACAATGCATTAAAACAAGTAACTGAAACCCTTAAGAAATGTAACAACAAAAATTGAACTGTTCTTATCATAAAATCATGGTTATATATTCGAGAGGAAATAAGATTATCTGCTATTACAATCTTACCTAATTTTCAAAGTATTTTTTGGGATACGTATTTTGTATTATTTATGCATTTTGTGTTAGTTATAAATGGTTAATATTTATTTTATAATTATTTCTTATCAACTACTGATTTCGTATTAATAAAAAAATTTGAATTAGATATTTGGGCCTACCATATCAAAGAATTGTATCTAGAGAGATGTCGGAAACACTCCATTAATAATCTAATTACACTCCATCCAAGATTTTGTTAAGGAAGAAAACAGTCATTCTCTATCTTGAGGTTATATTAAAGTAAAAAATTTAAAATTCAACCTAAAACTCTAACTCTTTTATGCAGCAGAATAATTTATTAATCAAGTAAAAGATAATAAGAATTTAAAGCAGAATATAAAAAAGTACAATATAATCTTACGTGGTTCGACCAATTGCCTACGTCTATGGTGGATCCAAGAATCCTAATATCTCTTATTAACTCCTTAGAGATTTTACAAGGAAAATCTAATTGAAGAACCCTCAAAATGGCCTGATGTTTAGTGAACCCTTACTCTACCATGAACAATGATCACCTAAACGACGGTTTCACCCTAGCGCACATAAGCACTTAGTATTTGCCCAGTTCTTTCCCTCTCTTACAGTCTCTCTTAATGCTTAATCTCAACTAAATAGTTTACAAGTGTTTATATAGGGTGTATTTTGTGCCTATTAACCCTATACTTTGTTGAACTAAGAGTCCATTTGTTTTGAAAGTTAAAAACTTCTCAAAACTCGAAATCTCGAACCAAAATGGACAATTGACGCGTCTGGCGCTACGGCGCTCGTCCCTAGGCACTGCGGTGCTGAGGACCCAGCGCTGCGGCGCTAGGGTGCTGTCCTGAGCGCCACGGCCTGGCAGCACCTATTCCGCATTTTCTTCGCTTCCTTTGCGTCTTTGAGTCCCGTTTCACTTTCCTATTCGTATCCCACACGTCTTAAACTTCTCCATACATATCCCACACGTTTTAGACTTTTTGTGACTCTTCACTTTAATATTTATCTCAATTTTTGTTTAATTAAAATTATTAAATCATTAATTTTTCAACAGTTTTAATATGTTATAAATAAACCTTCATTATTTTTAAAATATCCTTATTTATATTAAAATGTTATAAATAAATTCCAGTATCTGTAATAAACGGTAAATTAACTTTTATAGAAATTATTTTTCTTCCCCACCAAATACTTGTTAAATAAATCCAACACACGGGCTTTGTGAACTATCTTTTTAATAGAAGAATGAAATTAATTACACAACAAAATTTTAATTCATTGAAACTCTAATTTCAACCAATTAAAATCAAACACAAATTTTGGAGACTTCTTCATGTCGTGACTATGTACATTTCAATCCTCATGCAATAAACAAAATTAGTATTATTCAATCAAAGCTTGTCGCATGTATAATAAGTTTCTTCTTCGCTCTTCTGCTACTAATATAGTATTTAGTGATTTGGACTTGTTTTATAGAATCAATTGATCGGCAATTCTCACTTTGAATTTCATCAAGTGAAAATAATAAATCGCCACATCATCGGCCGTGGCCCAAGCCAACAAGCCAGTCACTGCTTATCCAGTCAACTGTGCTTGGGCATGGCAATTTAGTTTACATTTAACCGAGTTTTGAAGTTTTGATTTTTTTTTTTTCAAATTTGGATCTTAGTTTTTATCAAAACTCAAAAATTTGGTCTCGATCCGAATTTGAGTTTTTATTGGAAGAAATTAAAATTTGAATTTGAATTTGAATATGAATTTTTGTTAAAACTCAAAAACTCGACTATATTTTATTTTGTCTTTTTTTTAAAAAAAGAAAAGCCTTAAATTAATTTTTAAAATTCATAATCTTTAATGTATATGATTCTAATAATTGTTTTATAAATTAAATAATTTTAAATTTAACCTAAAAATTTGAAAAAAAAAAAACTTTAAAAAATTTAAATTTAAACTCAGATTTAACATGGCCCGAAAAAATTTAAATAAAACTTAAATTTTAAGTTCATAAAAAAATTTGAATTCAAATTCAAATTTTACTATCTTGAATTACACTTATAGTTCAGACAAAGACTTACATGAGATAATGATATATATATATAAGAGGGTTATCAAATTTAAAATCTTTAGAATGTACTATAAACCCTTACATTACTTGCCATTTATGCAAGTGCTGAAATACTTTTAATGAAACCATTTAAATTAAATCTAATCCCATTTATTGTTAGGTATATTTATTTTATATAATATTATAATCATACTTTATATTATATATTATCATACATAAAAGATTGATCATATTAACAATACAAATAAAAGAAAAATAATGAGTAAAAGAAAAATCAAACCTAGTTTGAGCATAAAAAATGCATGTTAATAGTATTGTCTTAAAGTCAAATAATCATTTCTTAATGCAGATAGTGATAGATCTATATGACTCGAAGATTTAACCCTATACTCAAAACTACTCTTCTCGACGAGCACGATCACCGAAACATTATGTCAAATTCTCATTGTTATAATTGCTCAAAACTCAATATAAAAAATATATAATTTAAAATAGTATAAAATATAATATACTTAAAACTTTTCTTTTCTTCTTCTTCACTCTCTCACACACCACTAATGTCATTTTTTTCTTCTCATTTTTATTTTCACACACACTATCTCTAAAGAAGGATTATCACCATTTATATATTAGTAGATAAATGTTAAGGTATTAATATCAATATTAACTATAATTTTAAATGTTTTGTAATTCTTATAATTAGTTATAATATTTTAATAAGAATTATTTAATATATTGTAACTCATACAATAATTTAGTATATTAAAACCCCAAATAATAATATCATATAAATATTATAACTCTCAAAATAATCACAATATTATAAATATAAATTTTGTAACTCTCAAATATTTGAACTAGGTTTAATGACTTATTTAAATTTTCTAATCACTATATAACAATGATATAATAATATTTGTTGATCATAAAAAATAATTTTCTTGACCAACGAGTTTTAAATTTGTATTATTGCGAGAATTAGCACATTGAGTTTCGTCTTATTAAGCTTAAAGGCTGAAATCTAAATCTTTTTCTTTGCCATCTATGGCTAAACATCTGCAAAATACTAAAAATTGTCGTTAAGACCTTACCAGGATGGGTTTTGGCAAAGACTCTACAATACTTAAGTTAGAAAAGACTATTTTTAGTGAGATTTTAAGGGAACAATAAGAAGAAGTTCAAAAAAGAAAAATTGAATGCAGAGGATGTTTTATCCAGAATCTAGAATTTAATATTGAAAAAAAGTCCTCTTCATATTTTGTGGTTTTCTCACTTATTTATAGTATCGGTCTTCAGAGAGTATTTATTGTGCTTATATTTTGCTAGTGTTATGGTTGAGTTGGGTAAGTTTTACTAATTTTATGTTATCCCAATTTTTTAGCATGATTTAAGAGATTATTTTCTAAAGATATTGCAATTACTCTATTCCTATAACTATGTTTCCTTTATAACACTGATTTTCTCTTTAAACTCGTTTCTGTAATAAGCTTAATTATTTATTTGTTCGACCCGGTAGTGAATTGGCTATTTTTCTACTATCACAGTAGTTCGACATCTCATATCGAGCTAATCTTTGTATTTCATCCTTACTCGTTAAGTTTTGTTTCCATCCTCGCAGGAGTACTTAATCAAAATGTATAAATTATTCGGCATGTAGTTGGCCATCGAGCCGATTTCTTTGTCCTATTCCTCTTGGTCATATTTTTTGGGAAGAACAATATTAATTTATAACATATAACTTACAATATTAAAATTATATTAATAATTTATAATTTATTAACCATTTAAAAAAGTTTCTAAAACTTTTTCTTCAACATTTATTGCCCCACGTATATGATATTCAAAATTAATATAACGCTTCTAATACTAAATAATAATATTGTTATTATCAAAGAAGTGGCTCCACTTTGAAGTGAGGGGCTTAAGTCGTGGTCTTGCGTAATCAAATTATAGGATTTTGACTTGCTTTTTCATAATCGAAAGCTGAAGAATATGCAACAAGTTATTTTACTGATGATTTTCTAAATATTTTTGAAATATAATGATTATCTACTCAAGTTATTTATTATAATTCAATAATAAAGAGTTGACGTGTATCTCTTCGACCCATACAAAAATTCTGATCCTAAGTTTAAAAAAGAAACATAATTTCTTTTAAAAGAAAAAAAATTGATCTTTTGTCGTGGGTTTGACATTTTTGGGTCAATGGGATATTTGGGCTTAGATGAGATGCTTTGGGCCTACTGTGTCACGTGATTGTAACGTGCAATTGCATATAAATAAATTCGAATTTGTCTTTAGTTAAAAAAATAAAAAATCGTCTTTGTTCTTAGTAATTCTTGGAAAGTACAGTCCAGGCACAGTGACAAAAATCCCGCGATTAAACATTTTAAAATTTTCCTTTAAAAAAAAGCATTTTAAAATTTATTTAAAAAAATTAAAATTATTTTTATATGTCGATATAACATTAAATCCATTATTTTTTAAATAATAACTTTATAATTATTAAAAAAATTTATTATATTATTTTATCTATCAGCTAATAAATACCAATTTATGTATATTTTTTTTGAATGAATTTATATTAATTATTTATATTTTATGATGCATATTTTTGATAACTTTTTTTTTTGAATATTTAGTTGGCTTTACACTAAAAAACCGAAAGTGAGTTTCTGGTAAAATTTGGCACATTTACTTGACAGCAACCTTTAAACTTTCAGGCAAAAACACAATTAATATGGTTCAATTAGACATTGACACGTGCGAAGGGACAGCTCACAGCCTTGGTTTCTTCTTCACTCTCCCTCTGTATTTAGAATCGGTTTATTGTCAGCTTATCGGCAATTCTCACTTGGAATTTCGAAAAACGAAGAATTAAGAAATGGCTACATCATCAGCCGAAGCCCAAGCGAACAAGCCGGTCACCGGCTACCCAGTCGCATACGCCTACGCGGTCCAGCCGCCACAGCCACAGCCACAACTGGGCCTGGTCAATTACCAAAACTACCCGAACCCTAGAGCCGGGTCCACACTCCTCTGCCGTCTGATCGTCATCGTGATTGCAATCATCTCGATCATGGGGCTAGCCTCCTTCATTGCGTGGTTGATCCTCAAGCCCCAGGTCCCCGAGTACCGAGTCGACTCAGCATCCGTCTCCCATCTCAACACCACCTCAGCGAACTCCTCATTGACAGCCACGTGGCAGTTCTCCCTCTCAGTTAGAAACCCCAACAAAAAGCTCGCTGTTTCCTATAAACCCCTGCAGGCCTCGGTCTATTACCGCGAGTCGGAGCTCAGTACGACAATGTTGGCTCCGTTTTCGCAGGAGAAGGGGAAGGAGACACGTGTTGATTTCCAATTGGTGGCTGCAAGTGTATACGTTGGGGAATATGTTGTGCGTGCCGTGGAGAGTGAGAAAGCGCGTGGAGAAGTGGAGTTTGGTGTTGGGGTTTTCGGGTGGGTCAGATTTAAATCAGGGTGGTGGCAAATGCGGTGGCGTTTAATGAGGGTTTACTGCAACAGCGTTAAGATCGGAGTTTCGAATAATGGTGGGACCGCTGGGAGTTTGTCGGGTAGGGTCAGCCCATGCTGGGTTGATTTGTGATGTAAGTGATGGATATGAGCTCACTCACACAAGGTTTTCAAATCTGAAATATTGCTTTTGGTTAATATATGGTACTCAGATATTCAATTCTCACTTGTAATTAATTACTTTAATTTTATACTACTCAGATAATTATTTAGACGAGGAGAAAACTTTTACTGTTTGGATTCTTTATAAAAAGGAATAGAATGAGTGATTTTATCCAATTATATTCTGGCCATTTTTGTTTTTTCTTTTATTTTTGGTATTTAAATCCATATGTTGAGTATCTTTGGAATGGCTTACAGTATCTAATTTCCTTAGAAATCACAATCATTTCTCGCCTGTGTTTAATTTATGTTGTGATGAATTTGATCACGGTTCTTGTTCTGGGTTGGTGGGTGAAATTTGTTATGGTATTGATGGTTTTCCCGGAGGCTGGCTCGGACTTGTGATAGATTTCCATGATTTTATCTACAGTGATTGTTAAGAATGTTGTGATTTCCATCACCAATTCGATCGAAACATTTGTGGCTAGCAGATTCTTTGATTTAATAGCTGCTTATTAAAAAGGTTTAAGCAGTTAGGAATCACATATTTGGTTAATTTTATTCCTATTTAGGTGCCATATATTGTCCTGATACATTGGATGAGTCAACGAGGAAGACAAGAAAATGTCTTTGTGCTTGAACCTCTAGTGTCTTTGTTATCATGCTTTTAATCTTATTTCTTCCTGTGCTTTTTGTTTTAGTTTTTTTTTTCCTTTTTGTATTTCCATTTTTAACTTTACTAGCATTCTTTTACCGTGCTCAATGGCCTTGAATCTTGTAAGTTCATGATTAGAATTTTGTGCAAACTATATTTTGCATCGAATGAATACACCATACTTGTGAGAATCTCTTCCTTGTGGTTGAGGTTGGAATTTTTTTTAAAACTGATTTTTCTTTTGAAAGCTTGTAATGTTTTTATTTGATATTACACAAATGTAAACTAAATCCTCTCCAACCCTGGTTTGAGAGGGATTCAAAACATAGACCACTTGTACCACTTTAAGAGGTTTTAGTGGTTGAACCAACTAAGACCCACATCTGGGTTGGAATTTGATTACCATTACCAATTGGGGGCATCAACTTCTTTGCTGCTGCATTTCAGTACTTGGGGAGATCTACTGTAGTGTGAATGTTTTGAGACCTTTACTTTCCTGAAGATATGATCTACATCTCTCTGCAACTGCATTTGATTCCCTTCCTAGTGATGGGAAATAAAAGTTGTTATCTGAGCGAGGTCATTTGTGAGAATTACGTTGTGAGAAGGCTGTAAGGGACAATTAGGGATCAATCCCAGGTCTCTTTATTTGTTTTTTTTTTTTCTTTTTTGATTTTATCATTTTGGGTGCTGCAGTGCACCATCAAGGTGCTCACTTGAGTTGAGTTTGGATTTGGATTCGGTCATTGTGGTGTTTTCAATCTGGATATATATTTTTTTCTCTTTGACAATTATTCTTGTTGAGTTAGACTTGTGCTTTGTTGTTTGTGCCAGAACATTTTTATGTGAATAGATTTTATTGTTAGTTTATTAGATCTCTTCCCCTTTCTTCTTTGCCAAACATGCTCATCAAATCAATTTTACAGAAATAATCTCTTTGCCTGCTATTGTATGGTTTGGATTCATTTTTTGTTTCATATATTGGTTAGATATCAGTATTAGTCTATTGGCTTTTTGAAAGCAAAACAAGGTGTGAGAGGATTTACTAGAGGACCCCATGAATAAAATCATGATTTTGATTTGTACCATTGAAATTATTGATGGAAGTCTTTGCCTTAGGTGCTATAAATGGTGGAAATGTGATGAAGTGAGAAGTTACTGTGAAGATGGATTTATTCTATGAGCTCATCAATTTTTTTAACTCATCTTTGACTGGGAATGGCCCAGAAGTGCAGGTTTATCCCAGCAGCCGGCACATCAAACATCAAAACTCTATGCATTTGTGCTTGTTTACCACTGGACAACGTATCTCGTATTTTAATTAAAATTGCTAGAATTTATATAAATGCAATTGAAGGTTTGAGGCCAATTCACGTGGTAGTTTGCTATTACATCTTTGTATTTGCCATGAAACCCTAATTAATTTACAGTAGCATATGATAATATTACAATGATCTGAAATATCTGTCGAAATGGGAAGACACAGTGGGTTAGAAAGGATGGCAAATACACAATGATTTGTATTGTCTGTCCAGGAGTTAAGATTTTGACGTATTGCATGTCTGTCCTCTTAGTGCCTTTTCTTTGAGGTAACTATTAACTTGGTTATCAATTTCTTTGTTATAAACTTAATATATAGTTGTTGAGATATGGAACATACGTACTTCTTTCTAAAAGGCTAATGCCTTTTCTTCATTAGGTGAAAAAGAAAATAATACAGGATTGTGATTTGAACTTAATTGCAACAACATTTGGCTGTGAGACCTTGTTTCATAAGTTATAATATTACAAAGCGTGCTTGTTTAAGTTTATAGTTTAAAACATGCTAAAATTTAAGAAAGATTAGACCTTTTTTCCTTTCCCAAGGATGTTTGGAGTTTGCTGCGAGTGTTTAGTGGTGGTTGAAAAAGATTATAGATGGCATATTTGGCAGTGTTAGCAAAAAGTTCAGCTTTTTGTAATTGTTAGACATAGTATTTTGTTATAGGCTTTAATCCACAGATTTTTGACTAGATATATTTCTCGTTTTCATTAATGGTAGTCACTATTATTGTTGTTTACTCAGTCCTGGAGCTTATTAGGGTGCTTATGTTAAGTGTTTGGTTATTGCTTTCAATTTTCTTCTTGTTGCAATCACCAAGAAATTACAGTGTATAGAACGTGATTATTATTGGAGAATTGATGGTGGCCCTTTGAAAATAGTTCAAAAGCAACTGTGGATGTTAGACAATTTTTGGTTGTAATTAGGCTTTCATAGTCAATGACACTGAATGAATCTTTCTACGTTACTTAACTTTTAGTGGAAATACATGGTGGGGAATTTATATTTTCCTTCCTACAACAGTTGGTTAATCATTTCTTTCAAATGAACGACTTGTTTTATATTCTGTTTGACTGATTGTGGGGAAGAGGAAATGGGCTTCTAGTTAGCTTCTCACTTACAATTTCACTTGATCATCAAAAAGGGTTTTTATAAAGTTGTGCATGTCGTAAATTTTGAGACTCTATTTCTGTTTCATTTATGTGCACGTTCAGATGAAAGGTTTAATAAGATTTTACTTTATAAGGTGAAATTCTGATAAATGATAGAAATTTTTTGTTTGTTCGCTAATTTGTGATGGATTTGCAGTTCTTACTTATCCTTCTTTCTATAACAAGCTGTTTGAACCCAGACGGCAAAACATTAGAGCTCTCAGATTATGGTATTTTAAGTAATATCTCTACCATTATCTGAGGCTATCCAATTTTCGGATAAGCATTAAAATAGACACTCTTTATCCAATATCATTAGTAGTATTGAGCAAGTGGAAAGCATTGGATAAGCCTGATTGGCCTGTTATTTCTAACTTCTTTTAGAGGTCTAGGCTATGGCATCCCTGTGCTGTCTGGAAATTTTTTTGATATATACATGATGAGATTCCCCAGTCATCATTACAGGAACCACATTTTGTTGCTCCTTTTCAACATGATTAAGATAGGAGCAAAGAAAAAATATTAAGTGATGATTTTATGGCATTGTTTAATGCATTTGATTGGAGGCTTCCATTTTTTCCGACAGGGTCTTGATATATACCAAATAATGCTGTCGAATTTATGAGAAATCAATGACTTGGTACGAGGCCAGAAACTACTTTGAAATGACACCTTATGAGATGACCTGTTTTTCTATTTACTGTTTGTTTGGTTTGGTAGTTGTGTGTTCTTATTCGTGAATTGTCATTCTTAGGCTTGGCTTTTTATTTATATTTTTTAAATTTTTTTTTAACTCTCCTTTTAGGCATGCTACTCCCGTAGCTATCGAGAATTTTGGGATAACATGACTTTTAAAATTAAACTATTAATTCACAATTCATGTTTATCAATTATCACAAGTCTTTTATTAAATATTTTAATATATTTAATGATTATACATAAAAAAAAACACTTGTTTTAAGTAAAGGGTTTATAAGTGGTAGATAATCTTGATTGATCAAAGTTCGAGTCTTTACTCATATATAAATAGGAATAAATTTTTTAAATTTTTAATAAAACAGACTTGGTTTTTTTTTGAGTTTGAATTTGTGGGTTGTATCTCAATATATATTATTATTGTATGTCTTAATATATTATTGTTATATGTATAAAAAGATTTTTAATTATAAATATCAGTAAATTATTATAATATAAAAAAATATAAAGAACTTATAATGTATAAATAGAGGTCTAATGTTTGAATCATTCTCTTTTTATGTCAAAATAAATAAATTATTAATTATACTAAAAAAATTGTATCCCAATATTATATTCCTAACCATGTTTAAAGAGCAAAGTAAAAAGTAGGTAATTCATAAATATTACTTATTAAATAAAATTTGATACTTACCAAACATTTTAACTGTTATATTTTTTAAATTAAGTGAAAGTACAACTTTTACAAACATATCTTAAATGTGTTCAATCTAGAACTCATCAATATTTTTGCCTAAATGATAAAATTCGAGTCACATTTCATTTTCTTTCCATTTACCTCAGTTCATCATATTTCATTTTTTTTTTCAAATTTTTTCTTTCCCACATTATTCATCTTAGTGTTGGATCTGCATTTTCCTATTGTTTATCATAAGGCAAAACGACTGCTATGGCATAAAAGTTATCAGAGGAAGCTTTTTTTTTCTTTCTTTCTTGAATGATTTTATTATAATTCAGTCAATCTCACTGGCGAATTCAGTCCATGTACACTAATACAGAATTTGATCCAACTAAACAATTTTTAAAATTTTTTTTTTTAACTTGGTGTAATTTATTAGGATATCTAATACAATTAAAACTTATTCAATTCATATTAGATAAAATAATTTAGTGAATTAAATTGGAATTTACAGCGATTTATCTTATCTGATTTTTTTTAAAACACTGATTATATATATATTTTGGGTGTCAAAAATAAACTAGGAAGAAGCTGTCGATGATTTAGAAATCAAATCCTCCAAAAAAACAAAAAGCCTAAATGAAATCAGTTGTAGAGATTTGACTTGACTGAAATTTCAAATTAAATTTTACCGCTAGTATTGAAAATGACGCGCTTGTCGAGTGGCCCATTTGTTCGACCTTGAATGAACAAATATTAAATGGACGGCGACACGATGGAGAGTGAAATTTTTGACCGTTCAAATTTTACCTTTTGCCGAGCGTTAGCGTCGGGACTCGAGAATTGTTTGTAAATCAAATATTTAGTGCATTATTTGATCGAGCTTTTTTTTTTTACCGGATAAAGGAATTATTTTAATGTTAATTTTTTATGACATTTAATTGCAATCAATTGATGAAAATTTTTAATTTTAGCCGTCTTTTTTTTTTTTGGTAGTAAAATGTCAAATAAAAAATACCCTCCTCAACATTAATAAATATGAAGTTTTAGACATTAAAATGACTATATTCAATAATTAATTCTAACCAAACTGTCTATTAAAGGCCCTTACGGGTGAATATGAAGATATTTATCTAGCATTGATTAAAAATTTAAATTATCTTTATTCTAAAAAATTTAAAATTTAAAATTTTTGATGTAAATACTACTTTTATAATTTTGAGATAAATTCATAATAAAAAAAGTAAAGATATGTGATTATTCTAATAGGATTGTATAATTTAATAACAAAACATATAAAAAAGAGATTGAAACAATAAAGGAATGGGTTTTGTTTGAGCAAGTTAAAATACTAAAATTTTTTTTTACGCATAAGACCTATTTTTTTTTCTTTATTACCTTCTTCTTTTATTGTATTTTTTATTGACCCTGACTTAAGTATCGGAAGAGTATCATAAAAAATACTTTTCAATATAGCTTAACTTTATTTGTAATTGTAGAAAACTTTTAAAGTCTAGTATATATTAAGAGGGATTATCTCAACTTAGTTTTTTTTTTTAATTTATAAAATCCAATCACTATTTTTAAAATATAAAACTCAGCTCGTGAGCTCAGAATCTCCCAAATTTTAAAATCAATAAACTCAAACATAAAAATTTTAAGTCAACTATTGAAAAGAAAGTGAAAAATAAAATATTAAAACTTAAAAGGTGCAAATCTAACAACAAAAAATGAAGAAAGGAAAAAAAGAGAGAGTTTATTTTGAGTACACGTTTAGTTATTTAAAATGTTATGATAGTTATAGGTAAGGTCTCTATTAGGTTTTGTTGTAGTTCCATCTTAATTACAAGTATGATATTTCACTTTAGAAGTATGATATTATTTATTTGTTTTATACATATATATACACCAAGAAAAAAGAAAGAGAATATCATGTGATATGAGAACGAGAGTCCCAATGAAAAAGATTGATTAGAAAACCACGATCAATGTTTACGTTTTGCTAGCCTTGTGTTGTAAATTATTGCATACCTACAAAAAGTTTGCCTTTTTATTTTATCATATACATTGCTTCATATCCTTTCATATCTTTGATCTGTGGTTCCTTTACATCAATTTTTTCCACTTCATTTTTGTTCTTTGATAACTACATTGATAATAACATCTAAATAATTCTAAACGTCACATACCCACCAAAACTTACTTTAATTTAAAGGTCAACAAACTCTCAAAGGCCATGCGAACGTGGTTATTAATCATCGCACTTTGGACAAAACAAATTATTTGGTAATTTTGATTCCCGAAAATGAAAAATAGCTTTCTTTCATTTTCAATGTTTTCCCACTTTTTGAATTTGGATTTTTTCGCTCAGGAGAATCCTTGACGATCAAGAGTTCTTTAGCTTGCTCTTTAATCTTTAATCTTTATTCATTCTTCTCACTTTCTATTGTCTCTTTCACTAGCCATGATTTTTGAGGAGAAGCAAAGTTTACAACATATTTATTTCTCTTTGTATAAACTTTGAGGCAAAGCATGTACGTATGCTACTCCCAAATTATGGATATTGCATTATGCTACTTATCTTCTTTTCAGAAATGTTTTTGGGGGAAATATTCCATGTTATATTTGTTTATTTGCAGGACATCAAATTGGTAAGAGTACACTTATAAAATAGGGATCAATAAGTCTATTCGTTCCAGAAAATTAAGTTTAAATAAATCTCGAATTAAGTTTACACCTGTTAACCAAAATTTTCTTTTAAAAAAAAAGTCTAATATTTATTAAAGGCATCAGCCCTGCAAAGGAAAGAAAAAAATACTTAAAAGTTAAACTTGCTTTTTTTTTTTTATTTATTTATTTAAAATCATGATCACGTCTTTAAATTTAAAGGCTTAAAAGCTTTCTTTTTTAAAAAAATTTCTTTTGCCATAACTTTTTCATGTACTCTTTCCTTTAAACTTTTTTTTTTTTAATTGAAGTCGATTCCAAGAACATTGAATAACAACTGCTGAGATAATAACTTTTATCATATTTTCAATATAATATATTCTGATTTGTAGTAAACCATAAAGTTTGTAATTATTTATAATCTGTAATCATCCATATTAGGAATGCAAAATATTAGTAAAGAATATTATTTTAAAAATTATCTTGTTTTTATTTTTTGATTTCACGAATATGCATTGTACCCAAGTAAGTGATTATGTGTAATTTGTTCCTTGCTTGTTTCTTCTGTTTTTGTAATTTGATTTTGGTTTAGAGATATCAACTTATTTTTTTAAAATTTTAATTTTTAGATTTGTTAAAGATTGACTTTTTTATATAGGAATGAAGGACTTAAATGAAATTTATGAAGATGAAGATTTGGAAGAAATTAATAAAGTTGATAGTTTGGATGATAATGTTGTGGAAGTTGAGGATAGTGATAATGTAGATAGTATAGAACAAAATTTAATAAACTAAAGGTTATGATATTATTTGAAAGTGTTGATGAAATGTTAACGGATTACAAGGACTATACTAAACAAATGAGATTTCCTATGAAGCGAAGAACATGTAAGAAAGGGAGTGACGAGATATTAAGATGGCTAACATTTGCATGTGCACGAAGTGATAAATCAAAAAGTACATCTAAAATATCTTAAGACTTCATCTAAAAACAAAACTTGATTACAAAATAAGGGTTGGATGTTATTTAAGTAAAGATGAAAAAAAGGAGAATTAGGTCTTTAATCCTTAAACACAACCATGAATTGAGTCTGTGCAAATCAAAGTTTTTTTCTCTATATAATCGAATCATTAGTTCGTGTGTTAAGAGATAACTTGAAATAAATGACCAAGCTGGGATTAGAGTTAATAATTTTTTTTTTCTTTGTTGTTGAAGCTAGTGGGCATAATAAAATCTCATTCTTAGAAAAAGATTATAGAGATTATATTGAAAAAAAAAAATTAGATAATTATGACTTGAGGAAGGAGTTGCTATTGCAATTTTGATGATGCAAATAGAATATACAGAATTTTTCTTTAGTATGAACTTTGATGAGGAAGGTAGATTAAAAAATATTTTTTGGGCAGATTCTAGAAGTAGGACAGCCTACAATGATTTTGGAGATATTGTTACATTTGATACCATATATCTAACGAAAATATATGACATGCTAGTTTCTCCTTTTGTAGGAGTTAACCATTATGGTCTGTCAATTTTGTTAGGATATGGCTTAATTTCATGCAAGGATATTGAGACATTTGTTTGGTTATTTAAAAGGTGACTTTTATGTATATCTAATTATGCTCATAACAAAATCATTATTGACAAAGATAAAGCAATGAAAAAAATAATTGATATTTTTTTTCCCTACTACTAGGCATCAATGGTGCTTATGGCACATTCTTAAGAAATTGCCTAAAAAGTTAAAGGGCAAGGAATACGAGTCTATCACTTTGGCTTTATAAAATTCACAAAGTCCTATCACATTTGAAGAAATTTGGCATGGCATGATTTTCAAATATAATTTAATCGACAATGATTGATTGGTTTGTATGATGAGAGACATCGTTGAATACCATATTTTGTAAAAAGTGATTTTTGGACAAGAATGTCGACTTCTCAGCGTAGTGAGAGTATCAATGCATTTTATTTTTTTAATGGATATGTTAACTCAAAAATAACTTTGAAGCAATTTGTAAAACAATATAATAGCATGTTGTGAAATAAAGTTGAAAAAGAAAGTCTGTTGGATGCTAAGTCTTTTTCCAACAGCTTTTATGTGTAACAACATATGAGATGGAGAAGCAAATTCAAGAGGTTTGCACGATTTCTTCCAGTTTCAAAATTTTCAATAAGAGTTAATAAGTAAAATATATTGTGAATTACTTCATTTTGTGAGTTCATAATATGAAATAAGAGATAATGTCGTAGTGGGAGAAGGTAATAGAAAAATTTATTTTAAAATTTCATTGCAAAAAGAAGAGTTTGAAGTTAGTTGTAGTTTTAAAAGATTTAAATTTAGAGGAATACTTTGTCGACATGCTATTACAGTGTTAATATGCAACGATATAATTTTATTTCTAGAGACGTATATTTTACGAAGATGGAGAAAAGATGTGCGAAGATGTCATATTAAGGTAAAAATTAACTATGATGCATGAAATTTTATAGTTGAACAAATGCGATATGAAAAAAATGTGCACAACTTTTTCTAAGGTTGCAGAGAATAAAAAAAGTTATGATAATAAGTTGGATTAGATCATATTGCATTGAAAGAATTTCTAAAGAAAGTAAGTAATAAAGGTAATTAACCAACCAACTTCTTTGTTTAAGGAAGTTGTAATACTAATATTGATGGTACAACATTTGAGACCTAAAACATACTTGGTCCAATGACAACTTGAGATAAAGTTCATCCACCTTATAGAAGAAAGCAGTCTAAACTTTTTAAAAAATCAAGGCCAAAGATAAAGAAAGTTTTATCTCATATAAGTATAGAGGTAAGTGTATTAAAGAAAATACTTAAATGTATATACTTTTAAACTATTTATATATTTTTAATTTGTCTTATTAAATTTGTAGAATTTACAAATAAGTGGTCCATCATTTTTGAAGTGGCTAATAGAATTTCAACACAAGAAAGCAATACGGGGATGGTATGTATCTTGTATAACTAAACTTATTGCTATTTTGCTATGATTTGTTCTAAATTTATTGTTAGAGATATGGTTTATTATTTTTGTTGGTACATGCTTACCCAAATTAATCAATTAGGAGTGGTATTTATCATCTTTTAAGATATGATTCTTACACGGTAAGTGTTATTAAATTTATTATTTTTATTTTTGTCTATCCTTGTTTCAATTTTAAGCATCATGATAATTTTTTTTCACAACAAACAATCCCTCCACATGGTAATAATGTGCCTTATGTTTCATCAATGATGACTTATGGAGGATCTTAGTATATGAGTTTTCAATAATTACTTTAACAAAATAGTCAAGGTTGATCATGGTGTGCTTAGAAGGAATAAAATAAATATAACCAAGTGGATTTCATTATTTTAGTTGATTATATTTTTAATTTACTTTGAGTATTTTAAATTTAGACTATTTATGCCTATTTTGAGTTAATGATGTTACTAATTTTTTTTTCTCTTATTAAATTTAGATATTTTAAAATTTATTTAGTTATTAATTAATTAATTTAATTTATTTATAATGAAAATATGATGAAACTTCCTACTTAAGTAGTTGTTGATCAATGTTCTTACAATTTACTTCAATAAGAAGTTTAGAGGAAAGAGTACATGAAAAAAATTATTACAAAAGTAATAAAAAAGGAAAACTTTTAAGCTTTTAAGTTTAAAAACATTACCATGATTAAGACGTTGGAGTTTCTTTTTCCTTTGTAGGACTCATGCCTTTAACAAATGTTAAACCTTTTTTATGTTGGCTAATACGTATAAACTTGATTTGAAGTAAGTTTTTTTGTTAGGACGAAAATACTTATTGAAATAAGAATACGTATTGAAATTAATTTTGACATACTTGTGGCTCCCACACAAATTACTATGTAAAAATAAAAATTATATGATAAATAATCACTTAACAAACGGTATTTTACAATGGGAACACCGCATATCCTACATCATTTGTATATTTTTTAGTAATATTTCTTTCAATAAAAGTATTATTCTTTGGAAGGGCTTTAGACAAACTGTTTTGAGAGAGCATACTTTGTATACATATTTTTAAAAACAATTATCATTCATTTATGTTTTAATAATTTGAATGTGTTTTAATTACTAGTGTCAAAAGGCAGCAAAAAATGTATTTAAAATTAACTCTGTAAATTAACATTTGAAAATTCTCCTATATTGGGTGTATATTTTCAACGCGCTCAATCGAAGTCAACACAGGCAAGAAGCTTCTGGCGTTGGTTCATAGGGGAAAAAGATAAAAATGAATAAAATAGAAAGCCCAAGTTAAAATTAAAAACTTGAGAGGTTCGAAGAAGATCTGCTTGTGGTGGGGACTTTATACTTTTCATTCTTTTTTTTTTCTTTCTGGGTACCGAAACTGGGGATGAGAAGCAGCCTAAAAGTCAGTGCACAAAGAAAAAGGCAAATCCTTTAAAGGGGTTCTATTTGCTATTCTATGGCTGTAGGGACGAAGACAAACCAAAACCCAACCCATTCACATGCCTCCCTTTGAATTTTCTTGGGATATTCTTGGCTTCTATCTTCTGTTTTTCAGGCTATCCTCATTGCTTATTTATTCTCACTTGGCCCCTCCTTCCCTTTATTCTTTTTGAAGAATCAAACAGGATTAGGCTTAAGGTTCTTTGTCCCTTGTACTCATTTAAGGATGTTTTAGAATAAAAAAACAAGTCTAAGAGAAGAATAGCATCATCCATTTTTTATTTTGAGTAGAAGGAGGGTAAAATTTGAGTATATGAAAAGTTGAAAACATTTATAAATTGCATATATTAATATTAGTTACTTTTATATGATATTTAACTTAAAGTAATGCTACACATTTTAAGTTGTGTTTTAAGTAATAATGTGTTAAATAATTATTAGGTGATAAAATAATATAAATTTTAAAATTATTTATTACACTCAATAATTGTTTAACATATTATTACTTGAGATATAATTTAAAATACAAACTTAAAATGTGTAGTATTATTCATTTAGTCTATGTGTGAGTTGAATTAAAACGTTTAAGCTTATAACTTGTTTCATATTTATTGTCAACATTGAATCATCGGGTTGAGTTAGATCTATTGTATGGTTTTTAAATTCCTATCCTTTTTAAATCTCATTTCAAAGATAACGCTTTTTATATTTTAGTCACATACACAACTTTATGTTAATGAAATTTAAAGTTGTAGAGAAGTGTACTCCAGTTATTAATTACTAGTCAATCATGTATATTTTCAATTTCCACGAGATTAATTTGATGTTGATGTATTGTTTAAAACAGTTCATATTTACTTCAAAATAATAATTTCAATGATGAGAATAAAAACCCAAGTAAATGGCCTACAATACTATATATGATTGAGGTCATCGATAGTCCTACCATTTTTTTCATTTTGTTTCTTCATTATTCAATTGCTTACAACTCCAAACATTAGAATCTTTTTCAATAATTTCTAACTAATATATCTTGATCAGCTATTAAGAAAATAAGCTGAAAAAAAACAGAAGAAGAAGACTAGATAGGACCCATTTAGAAGTTTGATCACATGTTTGTTATTGCAAAGTCATTTTGGTCACATATGAAGGAAGAATTTGAATAATTAAATATGAAAAACAACTGAAAAAATGAGTGTTGTAGATATCTAGCCATGTTCTTCAGTTTGACACTCCTATGACATTAATTAAGCTATAGCCTTGATACCCTTTTTAGACTCTATACGCAGCGAAAATCATAATTCACACCATAAGTAAAAACACATACGATCAACATACTAATAAAGATAAATAAAATAAACTAATCAACAAGACACATATATACGTGGTTCGGTCCAAAAATGCTTACGTCCACGGAAGATCTATGATTCAACTTTTTTTATTAATATATATCACTAAGTATTTTCTTACATCATCAATGATTCCATAATACCTATAGTATCTCTCATAGATCATTCTAATATCTCTTATAGAGATCCTTAAGTATCTACCATTGATCACAATAAATTCTCGAAGATCTCTTAATATCTCCTCATAAGAGATTTCTATAAGAAATTCAAGAATAGCCTGAGTATCTAAGCCAAAAGGATCTATATTGTTACTTTTAGTCACTCAAGAACTAAAAAAAATTAATCTCAAAAGATTACTTCCTAGTGCACCATGCACTTAGTGCCTACTTAGCTCATCTATTTTTTCTTATGATTTACATCTTGAAACTTTAGATGTTTGTCTTTCTTTTATATTTAGAAGGGTTTATATAGTGAGTAAAATACTCTTAGAAACTCTAAACCTAGTTGAAATAAGAGTCCTTACTTATAAGAGTCATAATCTCACTTAAAGAAGTTAATTGAGACAAACATAAAATATCTCTAAGTTGTCGCGTGAACAGTAACCACAAAACAGTACCCACTGCATGAACAGTGTCTCTGCGTGAACAGCACTCATTCTTTTGACTTTCTATTTTGCTCTCCCTTGTACACTCAATACGTATTTGACTTCATAATAACTCATCTTTTAATATTCTTCATAATTCTTACTCATATAAAATTTTTGAATCACCAATTTTTAACAATCAGAATAAATTATTCTAAAATAGTATTTCAGATAAGATATTCAAGATCATTTACTTAAGAGAACATGACCTCATGCAACATTGACAATTCCTTATGCCAAAGATCTTGCTAACATATATTAATGAAGCCCTTGATTATAGCTTTTTATATGATTTTCTTTTTTTCTTTTATTTTGTTGTTGAAGTCTGGCACTAAAAAGACTTATTATTAACCTAGGGATAGCGATATAGAATTTAGCACTACATTAGTATATCGAAGCCAAATGGATTTCTTATCATGTGTAAAGTTGCTAGAAGGGACAAGAACCTCTATTAAAGGAATTGGAAAATATGCAAGTATAAGGTTGCTTAGGATAGGGGACTTCTGAATTTGCAAGCAATAATTATTGACTATGCATTGAATTGAATAAGGGTAGTAGCCAACCTCGGTTGATTGGATGGTGGGTGTTTGTAAATGAAGATGGGGAGAAAGAGAACTTGCATAGACAGAGTAAATAAAGGTAGGTACAATGTCCACAAATCAAATTAATTAATAATATAGATTGAGAAAGGCAAGAGAAACCCCATTTCTTGTTTTTTATTATGAAGGAATATGATCATACTTCAATCACTTTATTGCATCATCCATCCACCATCACTAATTAGAAATTTTTGTTAACATATTGTTAACAACTCATAATCCACAATTCGAAATGACTGATAAATTAATCAATGTTTAGTTGAATGGTAATTACTAAATCAACATTTTGTTGTTAGTTAAGGGGGTATCTCTCACCATATTAGATAGAACAAATATGAAAATCAAGTCATACTTTGGTCATGTATAAGGTTTATAGATTTTCTTGTTTTTGGTAGGAAAAAGGAAAACAAAAGGTGATTTAATATGCTAGTGTGCGTTCTTACCCTAAGTAAGTGTTCAATATTACAAATTTTTTCAAATAATAATAATAATAATAAAACAATAAATCCAAAAACCTCTCATTTCGAAGCTGAATATTAATAAATTGGCCCCAACAAAATGAGAAAAAAAAAGAGAAAGAAATTGAAGAGCATAATCTTTCTTTTTGAAAAAGTTTTTGAGGTTTTTGCAATAATTGATTGAAAGAAAGAGAGGCATGAACTTTCCTTCTTTCCCAAGTTCAACCTTTCCCCTCCATACTTTAATGTTCTTGCATTTTCGTCCTTGCTGATAAAATATAGAAAATTTTCTAACATGACTCATTCATTGTTTCTACTTTCTATTGGCTCTCTCATCACGTTGTGCTTTGTTGGTGTGAGAGTATATTCTTGGAACCCTCACAAACATGAACGAGTCATGTTAAAAAATTGGTGAGCTGGGGGGCTTTTCTGTCATCTTGTAAAAGTGGGTCCCAAACCAAGCATGATCAGAGACGTGTCGCTAGGGCTTTCATCATCCAATCATCAAGATACAACGGTGATTAATGCATTCTCACAATTTTATATGCAGTATGATCAACCACGACACATAAAAGCAATAAACCAATTATATTACTTGAAAGTCATTAATCTTTTGCCATCTTTCTTCGATTGACCACTATGCCTTTCTGTCTATATTTGATTAGCAAAAAGCTAACCTCACTTTTGAAACAACATACAAGTTGTATGATAATATGAGCGTATTAGTTGGATCTAGTTTATTAAGAATTAATTCGAGGCTAAATAAATTTTAATTAAATAATGTAAAATATATACAATTTGGAAATTCAAGAAGAATAAAAGTTAAAAGGAAAGAAAATTAAAAAACCCATTTTGGTTTACTTGTCCATGAATTTTGGTTTCATTTTATTTGATTCCTTAAATTTAGAGAGTGATTTGGTAGAATTTGAAATAAAGGGTAGGTCTATTTTTGTATTTTTTTCATTTTATTTTACTTTATCAATCATACAAATCATTTCTTTTTACATATGACTACTATGACATAATGTTCTTATTTTCTTCTGACAAATCCACTATTTGTCTATTTCCCACTAGCCGCCCTAATTTTCTATTTTCATCATGAATGGGATGATAGAAAAATATTAGAAAGTTTGATCTCAATTATTGATCCATCCAGTACTTTCGAAAAGAAAACAAACCTTACCCATTAAGCCTTCACATTTTCTTTTTATTAAATAATATTATATATTTTAAATGGTATAATATCAAGCAATTGTTAATTAATAAAATAATATAAATTTTAAAATTATTATTAATTACTTAACATAAATGTTATTTAGCTTCCACTCACTCAGGCTACTTACTCTCTTTCTCTTAAATATTATAATTGAAACATATAAGAAATACACTTATATCATTCAATCCATACACACACACACACACACACACAACACGTTCATCGGAAGTCACGATCAACACAAAAGCATAGGTCCCTCTCTTCTTTCTTCTTTGTTCTTCTCTTTTTTATACACAACATTTCACTTCAACACCAAACCACAACTCTCTCAAACCCCAAGCTCTCTCTCAACTCAGCTCAAAAACAAAAAAAAAATCCTTCTCTTCCTCCACCGCCACCGACAGCGTCATGATTGTCAAGTCAACCAAAGACTGCTGCAAACACGGCCACAGACGCCGTAAAATATTCCGAGGAATCGTGGCCGGAATCTTAATATTCCTCCTCATAGTCCTCATCACTATCCTCCTCATTTGGGCCATTCTCCGCCCCACAAAACCTAAATTCATCCTCCAAGACGCCACCGTTTACACCTTCAACGTCTCCAATCCAAACTTCCTCACCTCAAGCTTCCAAGTCACCATTTCCTCGCGAAACCCTAATGACGAAATCGGCGTTTACTACGATAAGCTTAGTCTTTACGCCACTTACCATAACCAGCAAATCACCTATCGCACATCACTCCCCACGACTTATCAAGGCCACAAGGATATGAACGTCTGGTCCCCATACGTCTACGGCAACAACGTGCCGGTGTCGCCGGACAATGCTGTCTCACTGAGTCAAGATCAAAACAGTGGGGCCCTTCCCTTGTTGTTCAAGATTGATGGACGGGTGAGATGGAAAGTTGGGACCTTCATCTCTGGGAAATATCATTTGTACGTGAGGTGTAATGCGTTTATTAATTTTGGGAACAGGCAAGCCGGGGTCATCGTCGGCAATAACGCCGTTAAGTATCAGCTTGCGCAGAGCTGCAGTGTCAGTGTGTGAGAAAGAAGATGAAGATGAAGATGAACTGGGTTGACGCCCTTAAAAGTATTGTTTATCTATCTCTCTTTCTGTCTATTTTAAGCCGTTAGTTTTATATTTATATTTATTTTCCCTTTTCTTTTATTTTAAATTTTATATAAGGCGTTGGATTGTACATTTTGCTATACAATAAACGGAGAACATGGAAGGAGAAAGATAGCAAAATTACAATATCTGGCAAATTGTAGTTAAAAATAGACTTTGCAATATTAAATTATTATTATTATTATTTAAATAGATCAGAATTGAGTGTAGAGTGGAGGTTGTGATGTCATTTTCTTTTCGGTTTTTAAAATGACATATTTCGATAGTGATTTACTTATTGTTTACTTCTCCGTATCAATTTTTAAATATTTGTTTTGTCTCTTGAATCTCTTAAATAATAATAATAAAATAAATAAATATTTTGAACTTTTGAAGAAATATATATATTTTAAAGAAAAAAATAATTGTTTTCATTTAATGAAAATAATCGTCATAATCATATAATTGTCGGTAAGAATTTGTGCATTATATTTGCATGTATACACGTGCTATATATTTTTCAAGAAAATATTTTCGTTTGAATGATTTTGTATAAATAAAAAGATCTTTCTTCAAACTTTTGCTAAATTAATTCTCTCTACTAACATGTATAGTCGTCTATACAAATAGACCCACGTTGCAAAAGGCCATATGAATACCAACCCATAGATGAAGAAAATGTCAAAAGCAACCTCCAAAATAGGCATTTAATACCCAACAAATAGGCAGACAAAAAAAAAAATGCACGAAGAAGAGTTACCACAAGGGACGAAACTGTTCTTCTCTGCCGCTGCCTACTCGTAAAAGATGGATACCTAACTCTAATTACTTACCAAATATTAATTATTACGCTATATTTTTAAATAATATTTTAAAATTTTTATTCTCTATTAAATAATTATCAAATGGTAATCTATTATATTATTTAAAAAATATAACATTATTCTTACTCTTAAAATATGGGTTTAATTCCTAATTTTGCAAAGTATTAATCAAATTTTTTTTCTAAACATGGGCGAAATTAGTTTCAGTTCGATTCGGGTTCAAATCGAATCGAAACTGGATTTGATCGGTTTAGACCCCTTAGAACCAAACTAAATTGAATCGATTCGGTTTGATTTGTAATTTTTTTTAAAAAAAAAATTAGTGTATTTTTTTTTCTAATTGAATCAAAAGTAAATTGAACCGAAACATTCGGTTCTAAATAAAATAAATCGAACTCTAAAATTGAATTGAATCAAATTAAAAATTTTAATTTGATTCGGTTTAGTTTTTGATTAAACTAAATCGATTACCATCCCTAATTTTTTTTTATTAATAATTTTAGAAAATATCTATTGTTAACCCATTTAGAGAGATTTTTGGAGGTCTATATTCCGTCCAATAGAAGGCAAGTGTTATATGTGTTATGTGAGGTTACAAATTTTTATGTTTTAGATTATGAAAATTGCAATTCAGTCTAACAAAAAAATGTGTATTTTATTAGGAGATTAGGGTGTTTAGGGGGTAGGTTCATCTTTCTCTCACATGACAAGGCAAAGCCCATTAAGTGGTGGTCCTTTTCATCCACATCCACTCATATTCACTCACCTCTTCTCATCTCTCACCTATTAATAATGGAGTGATAGAAAGGGACTTTTTTTATTTGTGTCTATAAAGTCTTCACTCAATTCACTATGGTCCTTATCCTTCCTTCTATTTTAATCCAATTTTAGTCTCTACTAAACACTTTGCTTATTCTTCTATGTATTATTATTGTATTGGCCGAATATAGCGTGTGCTAGTCTTTTAGAAATTTAACGACACCATACAATGATCTCATCCCATCTATTGAGCACCGACTGATCAATCATTTGCTCTTATCATTGAACAAGCTCATGTTTAATTGGGTTGGTCACACATGAAACTAGTAAATTTATTGATTTACAAGTTCTTTTTTAACAACCCCAATTTAATTTTTAATTAGAATTTAACAAAATTGACAATCTAATTCTTGTATGTTTTAAAAAATTATTCATAAGGTTTGTATGTTTTTAAAATATTTAAATTAATGAAAGTAATTGGACTTTTTAAAGATAAAAATAACATTAAAAAGAATATAATTAAGTATTTTAAAAAATAAAAAAAATTTAATAGATAATTTTAAAAAATTAAATATTAAACTGTCAATTCTTTTAAAATTTTATTCAACCTAATTTTTAGGTGATGGAATTTAAGCAAATGATCGGTTTTATTCGCAAAAGAAAGTAACAACTACTAACCAAACTGATCAAATATTTTTGTTAACATAAGTAAGGATCCAATTTCAACATCAAAATCAATTTTGTTTACAGATTGTTGATTTAGTTAAGTCTTGGGAGCTTTTTTGTGAATTTGTGGCCATCATACTTTCATTAGCTGTAGGCAAAGGAAAAAAAAAAATAGAGATGAATCATGCAACAAATTTATTTTATTTTTATAATAGATTTGAGAATTGAGATTTAATCAAATAAGATCAGATACTACAAAAATATTACTCAAGATAAGGCAATTTCATAATTCAAATTAAAAAGTCATAAAAATGTTCCATTGTGTTTGGGACCAGAAATCATTTCAAGCATACCGCAGCCATTCAATGGCCTAGCTCGGACTTAAGATTTCCAAGAGAGAAATCGTTTTACTGAAAGCCCGTTTTCAGAATTCAAAGTAATAAAACGATATTTAGAAACGTTGTTTTGGAATACCTGGAAAACATTATGAAATCTCTTGATAGATTTTGATATTTGGATTTTTTGAAAATATTTGAAGCTAATAATAGCAAAGTGATCCCATACAGGATGGATTAGCACGGGGACAAAGAAATCAATGGAAGAAGACTAATTATTTCATGGCCATAAGATTTCTCTTCAATACCTAATATCAAGTTATCAATTTTATCTCTTCAGCCAAACTACATCCTTATATATAATTAAGAATAGACTACATAATCCTGAATTCAAAATAATAACAAGAAGATCAATAGTAGAACAAGGAAGAAAAAAAATTAAAAGTCCAACATATTACCATAAAGCTTTCTCATTTAACAACAATAAATTTAAGATTTAACATTTCTATTTATAACATATGAGTTTTTAGAGTTTATTTTGTGCTTGAAACCATCAGAAGTTGCCTTTGATTCAACAAGAAAGTGCTTTAAGCCGTTAGTTTTATATTTATATTTATTTTCCTTTTTCTTTTATTTTAAATTTTATATAAGGCGTTGGATTGTACATTTTGCTATACAATAAATGGAGAAAATGAAAGGAGAAAGATAGCAAAATTATAATATCTGGCAAATTGTAGTTAAAAATAGATTGGTGGCCGATTTATCCACTTGTGTTGTCGGTGTAAGTCACCGCTCTATTATTTAATGGCGGTCGACGGTGGCCGCCGCCACTCTTCATTATTTTGGACTATTTTTTGGTTTTTTGTTTAATAAAAAATGATCTCACCACTATATAGATTAAGAAAAATAGAGTCTAATAATATAAATTTGATAAATTTTTATTGTCGGTGTGTCATTGAAAAACGGTCGCCGGTGGTTGGTCGGCAGTCATTTTTGGCGACATTGTTAATTTTTATTTTTTAATTTATTTTATTAATAATATAACTAATTATACGATGACACGTGTCATTTGTAATAAATCATACGATGACATGTGTCCATTTATATATTGGGGGTAAAATAGTAAAAATATATTAAATATACATTTTTTATCCAAATTGATGGCAAAATTAACGGATTAAGGTAAAATTAGGTATTTTATATTTAACGGGGGAAAAATTATTAATTAACCTAAATGTTAGGGTAAAATTATCTTTATCCCAACTAATATTAATGGTACAAAAATTAAGACCTAAAATATACTTGATCTAATAACAACTCGAGGTGGATGAAACTCGAGGTAAAGTTCATCCACCTCGTAGAAGAAACTAGTCTAAAATTTTCAAAAAATAAAAGTCAAAGACAAAGAAAATCTTATCTTATATAAGTATGAAGGTAAATTTATTAAAGAAAAATATTTAAATGTATACTTTCAAATTATTTATATATATTTAATTTGTCTTATTAAATTTATCGAATTTACAAATAAGTGGTCCATCATGTTTTGAAGTGGTTAATAGAAATTCAACATAAGAAAGCAATACAGGGATGATACGTATCTTGTATAATTAAACTTATTGCTATTTTGCTATAGTTTGTTCTAAATTTATTGTTTGAGATATGGTTTATTATTTTTGTACATACATGCTTACTCAAATCAATCGATTGAGAGTGGTATTTATTATCTTTTAAGATATGGTTCTTATACGGTAAGTGTTATTAAATTTATTATTTTTATTTTTGTCTATCTTTGTTGGAAAATTCACCGAGTTAACCTATTTTAACTTTGTATAAGTTATTTTGACCGAGTCAAAATAACTTATACAATGATAGCCAATTTATTTTATTTTTCCTATTTTACCCTTATGTTAAATAAAATAAAAAAATAATTTTTTTTTCTTATTTTTCAATACACCAACGACACTTTTCCTCTCTCCTTCTCACTCTTATGGTTACTCTCACCATTCACGGTTAACACTCTTACTCTCATGATTAACACTCAACAATTCTCTCATTTTACACATATGAGAGAAAATTGGTAAGTGTATTTTTTAAATTTAATTTTTTGTGATTTTTGAATATTATAATTTATATTATGTTATAAATGTGTAAAAATGTGTAGATGTAGATATAGTATGAGTTGAAAATGTGTGTAAATTGAGAACCTGGCCGGAAATGGTGGAATTTGGCTTTTTTTTTGTAGTCAGACGTGTCGGCTCGTGTGTCTACGAGCTGCTGGTGGCAAGCGAGTAGACGCACGCGCCGGCGCATCTCACGAAAAAAATCGCCAAAAAATTTTAATTTTTTTTAATTAATTTAAGTTGTTTATGTTTATTTATAATTATTTAATTTAATAATTAAAATTGTTTAATTATTATGTAAATAAAATTTTTGTCTAGGTTGTTAGTTGTAATTAAATTAAATTTTGATTTAATTGTTATATATTATGTTGATTATTGTTTTGTCAATATTAATAATTTTTTAATTTTTTCAGGAAGGAGAAGTCACAAAAGAATACGTAATTGCCGAAAAATATTTCTACCGAGCGAACGTACATACTTACTCGAAGTTATAGGTTATACGGAATATAAAAAATAAATTGACTTCGAGACAGGTAGAAATATTTAGAACCACATGTTTTGGTAGTTTATTGGATGTATCAGATATTCCATTTTTAGGTATTTTAGCATATGAGATTTTATTAAGACGTGTGCATACAAAATGTTTATATGAAGAATTATAATTCTATATAGGTAAAATACGTATTAGATTCTCTCGTCAAGATTTTTATTTAATTACTAGTTTGAGGATGGAGGATTATCCTGTAGTAAGTGGGTTAGGTGATAGACTATGCCATAAATATTTTTCGTGTAGAAGTCAGTTTGTTACTTACAAGAATTTGGATCTGTGGTTCGTGAGTGTTGCATTTAACGATGATGTAGATACAGTAAAAATGTGTCTATTTTATGTATTTCATAAATTGATAATGCCACGTGATCGAAATAGAATCATACAATATTTTGTACTTCGTATTGTAGATAATTTAGATGAGTTTAATGTCTATTCTTGGGCGTGAACATTACATTTGAAGATGATGTAGATGCAGTAAAAATGTGTCTATTTTATGTATTTCATAAATTGATAATGCCACATGATCGGAATAAAATAATATAATATTTTGTACTTTGTCTCGTAGATAATTTAGATGAGTTTAATGTCTATTCTTGGGGCACGATTGCATGGACTGTACTCTACAATAATTTATGCACGACTTTAATTAAAAGGTTAGCGAAGGTAAAAAAAGCAGGCGTTGGGGATAAGGAATCATACAACTTATACTCATTTTATCACGCATTCTTGATAAGTAATTATATCTTTTTGATTCATTATCATATTAGGATAGAGAAAAATTTATTTTGTTGACATTGTAATATTTAAATTTATTATCATCTCAGGTGTGGATCTATGAGGCGATCCCGAGGTGTGGGGAGCTGTTTGCCGACAGGAATGGAGACTATTTTTCTCGTATTCTAAATTGGTCTAGCACGAACACCCCATTAAATGAAAACGTCGTAGATGTCCTATTCGATAGTGTTGGAGTATGCTTTTATGTTCAACAAAAAATATATATAACTTCCTTATAATTTGTGTTATATTTTCTAATAATGATTAATAAATCTAAAATATTATAAAAGCTTTGGAGGTTTATAGGAAGTTGGTACCCTGCAAACATGATAAGACTGCGAACTATCGTGCGGCGGTAAACTTTTGCATTTCATCGGGAAAATAGGGAGGGAGTCTTAAGTTGAAGTCAATTGATATCTCGGACACCCAATTCACCGATAATCTGCAACATCTCCACGAATTTGAAACCCCGCCAGCAACTGAATCAATGGTATAAAATTTAATTTTTTTTCCTTGAATTATCTGATGCTTATGTTACTGATTAGTATTAGTTTGTGAAAATTGATTATAATAACTTATGTATAGTTTCAATCCGGCACGTCAACATTACAGTATCAAATCCTAGAGAAGAGGATGGATGATTTTAAAAATAGGATATTTACTAGGATTGATAAGGGTAACGCAGAGCTTTCGACCAAGCTTGATAAGGCTGAAGAAAATATCTTGCATCAGATATCTCTCTTGATGCAACAGTTTAAACCAGCCAAGATCTCCGAGGATGTAGAGCAGAGTATGGTACGTTTTAAACATAAAATATATTGGATACAAAGTTTAACAAGTCAATACATTAACCGATATTGTTTAGTTTTGTAGGGTATCGAATTCATGGCTGCTGACTTTTAGACATTTGCTCCTGCTAGCAAGTTTCACCATCAATCATTTGCTCCTGTTGCTGATAGCCCTACAAGCTTAAAAATTATACTTGCTCCATTGGGTGAAAACATAAATAGGTATGGGCATCTTCGCAAGAAGGCAGCAGCCCAAGTCAGTTCATATACCAATCCTTTAAAACAGCCCGCGAAGAAGAAACTTGTGGAATTGCAAGTAGTACCTACTATTGATATAAACGGGCAGCTGATTCCTATTGATCAGAGTAAATATGTTGAGCTTCTGGATTGGATAAAAAATAATGACCTAACACAACGGGTTTATTTGCAAGGACTTGATCCGAACAACACACAGTTTAATGAAATACTACAAAATTGGCTTGACGATTCAGTGAGGACTTATTTTTACTTTTTTAGTTTTGTGAATTGTCTAATAATATTAAAACTTATACATATTGTCATGCCCCAGACTCAAAAGATCAGACACACGACATAACTTATATTCATTTAATATGAGCATACATACAATCTTATTGTTTCTAGTATATTCCTAAATTCTTGTTTATGGGTTAGTCTCATGTTTAAAAATATAAACATAAACATTCATTTCAATTTTTTTTCAAAATTATAACAATTGAATTATAACTGGGGAAATTAGTAAATCGGAGATACGCAGAGTTTTCTCAAAGATTAACACTCTACTACGTCATCGGTAGCAATTTTGTTACCGGAAGCCCATAAAATATTCATTGCAAATTCTTACTTAAAATCAACCCATAACCACACTTAGTGAAACATAAACCAAATACAACCACACCTAATAAAATAACACATAAGTATTTATTCAATAGGAACAAATCAAATATCTTAAACTATGTGTCCATAAATGAAACACTTAGTAACCTAGCAACTTAGAGAACTCAAGGGACAGCAAAAGCCTTACTAAATCCGCTAAGTACACATGTACCTTATTTACCTGAAATCACCATAAAATATAATGAGTATAAAACTCAGTAAGCATACTAGTTTTTCATATATCAAATTACAAATACATATATATACACAATGCATGTATATGATATGCTGTGATAAATCAAAATTCATAATCTTATCAAATCACATGTCAGGTAAGTGCTTACATATTCTTTCAAAACATATAATAGGAATACCATCACTCAACTATTACTTAGTAGGACTTGCATATCACATATCACATAATGAGCCAAATGTCACTCGTAGGTGACATGCCGTATGAGAGATGTTGAAATGGAAGCACACAAACAAACAAACAAAAAACACTTCAAGCAAATAATAATGCAAAACAAGTTATTAAAAAATAAAGAGAGAAAGGGGTAGAAAGAAGAACACATAAAGAATTACGTGGTTCGGCAACTTGCCTACGTCTACGGCGGATCAAGATCACACTCTTCTCCTATTATGAATCACAAGGCACTCACAAAGTATGCCTTTTACAAGAAAGATCACAAAGAAAACTCTCTCTCTCTCTCTCACTTTAGGGATCTCTCACACAGAACCACAAAGATTACTAAAATTATGTTTACAAACTAATTGATAGCCTTTACAAGCTAATAGGAATACCATCACTCAACTATTACTTAGTAGGACTTGCATATCACATATTACATAATGAGCTAAATGTCTCTCGTAGGTGACATACCGTATGAGAGATGTTGAAATGGAAGCACACAAACAAGCAAAAAATACCTCAAGCAAATAATAATGCAGAACTAGTTATTAAGAAATAAAGAGAGAAAGGATTAGAAAGAAGAACACACAAAGAATTACGTGGTTCGACAACTTGCCTACGTCCACGGCGGATCAAGGTCACATTCTTCTCCTATTATGAATCACAAGGCACTCACAAAGTATGCCTTTTACAAGAAAGATCACAAAGAAAACTCTCTCTCTCTCTCTCTCTCTCTCTCAGTTTAGGGATTTTCTCTCACACAGAACCACAAAGATTACCAAGATTATGTTTACAAGCTAATTGATAGCCTTTACAAGCTAATAGGAATACCATCACTCAACTATTACTTAGTAGGACTTGCATATCACATATCACATAATGAGCTAAATGTCACTCGTAGGTGACATACCGTATGAGAGATGT
Source organism: Ailanthus altissimus (assembly GCA_946807835.1). Classification (NCBI taxonomy): domain Eukaryota; kingdom Viridiplantae; phylum Streptophyta; class Magnoliopsida; order Sapindales; family Simaroubaceae; genus Ailanthus; species Ailanthus altissimus. The sequence continues at coordinate 4,393,457 of OX327709.1, forward strand.
TGAAATGGAAGCACACAAACAAGCAAAAAACACCTTAAGCAAATAATAATGTAGAACAAGTTATTAAGAAATAAAGAGAGAAAGGGGTAGAAAGAAGAACACACAAAGAATTACGTGGTTCGGCAACTTGCCTACATCCACGGCGGATCAAGATCACACTCTTCTCCTATTATGAATCACAAGGCACTCACAAAGTATGTCTTTTACAAGAAAGATCACAAAGAAAACTCTCTATCTCTTTCTCACTTTAGGGATTTTCTCTCACACAGAATCACAAAGATTACCAAGATTATGTTTACAAGCTAATTGATAGCCTTTATATAAGCTTTGGAACATCCTAGGTTTACCATATACGTGTGGGAGTCGTATTAAGGAGTCTTGGAGCAAGTGAGAGACTAAATAAAGAAAACATAAAACGAAAAACTGATTCCCGTGACCAGCGCCGCGGCGCTGGTGGGCCCGTCTGAGCGCTGCGACGATCGTCGTCTGGCGCCGCGGCGCTTAGTTACTGGATTGGGCATTGCGGCGTTGGCGCCTGGTGCGCCATTCTTTGTTTTCCGCCTCTTTTCGTGTCCGTCTTTTATTCGTGCGCACCCTACGCACTTGACTTGAACTTTAAATCATATTTTAATGATTTTCAATTAATATTCTCACAAATCCCCTCCTTGATTCAAAATCATCCACAAAGCAACTCGATCTTTCATTTTCGCATCTTCGGTCAGCCTCACAAAGTAGTGACTCCAGTTAAGTCCTTACATAGGACGAACTTAACCGAGGGCAGTGGCTTAGTCAACATACCAGCAAGGTTTTTAGATGACGCTATCTTTGTTAGACTAGCTTCACCACTTTGGACAATCTCACGAATGTAATGGAGCCTCACATCAATGTGTTTCGACCTCTCGTGGAACACTTGATGCTTACTTAGGTGTATGGCACTTTGGCTGTCACAATATACACCAATGTTCACATCTTCACTAGCGAATATCTCCGCACATATGCCTTTTAACCATACGGCCTCCTTGATAGCTTCACCAATAACTATGTACTCCGCCTCTGTGGTAGAGAGTGGAATCACATATTGTAGAACTGATCTCCAACACACATTGCACCCAAACACTATGAATACGTAGCCCGTTAATGATCTTTTCTTATCTAGATCACCTGCATAATCTGAGTCTACGTACCCTCTTACCATTTCATTGCTGTTCTCATCCCTCTTATATATCAACCCGTGATTTGACGTCCCCTTGAGATATCTTAGAATCCACTTTACTGCAAGCCAGTGATCTTTACCCGGATTTGCCATGTATCTACTCACCACACTCACAGCCTGTGCTATGTCTGGTCTTGTGCAAACCATTGCATACATGATGCTCCTCACACTGCTTGCATACGGTACTTTGCTCATCTGCAGTTTCTCCTTATTGGATGTCGGCGACTGTGTTGCTGAAAGTCTGAAATGCATGGCCAAAGGAGTAGAGACAACCTTCGCGTTGGACATACCAAACTTATCTAGAATTTTGACTATATATCGTTGTTGGGACAAGAAGATAACATCTCTTCTTTCCCTCACAATATCCAAACCTAAGATTCTCTTTGCTGCTCCCAAATCCTTCATTCCAAACTCGCCACTTAACTGCTTCTTGAGCTTCTGTATTTCTTCCATATTCTTGCATGCGATTAACATATCATTGACGTATAGAAGCAAATACATTATCCCACAACTTATGTTCTTGAAGTACACGCATCCGTCATACTTGCTCCTACTAAAACCACAAGCCATCATAAACTCATCAAATCTCCTATACCACTGTCTAGGTGATTGCTTTAACCCGTATAATAACTTACTTAGCAAACAAGCATGATCTTTTTTTTTTAGACTCCTCGAACCTTTACGGCTGTGCCATGTATATCATTTCTTCAAGCTCTCCATGTAGAAAAGCTGTCTTTACATCCATCTGCTCTAGATGTAAATCAAGATTTGCACACATGGCTAACAAAATCCTAATAGATGTGTGCTTGACAACTGGCGAGAATATCTTATGAAAATTGACTCCTTCTCTCTGAGTAAAACCTTGTGCTACTAACCTAGCCTTGAATCTCGTAGGCTCAATCCCCGGTATCCCCTCCTTCATCTTATACACCCACTTGTACCGACTAGCTTCTTTTGAGGTCTCTCCACCAACTTTCAAGTATTGTTCTTCCTAAGAGAATAAATTTTTCTTCCATGGCCTGTTGCCATTCTTTCTTGTTTTCACTCTTCATAGCCTCACCATATGTCTTAGGCTCATCATACTCAAGATTGTAAGCAGAATTAAAAGCATGAGCAACTAAGTCTGCTTGTGCATACCTGACTGGTGGGTTAATCGTTCTCTTTAGCCTGTCTCTAGCAAGTTGGTACTCTTCAAGTTCCATCTCAGGAGTTCTAGTCTTTCTTTGGGTGGATTTGGAGGAACTTGCCGGTGTTCTTGGTTCATCTTCAATGATCTCCTCGTTGAAGTGTTGATCTGAGGGGCATATCAGATCCATGTTCAGGCTCTACTTTAACTTCTATTGACTCGGGTGCTGAGTCTTCCTTGGTCACAGGTTTTTCTTTCTCATCTTCTTGGGAGATTTTTAGCATCGTCATCTCATCGAACGTTACATCACGGCTTATGATACTCCTTTGTGGTGTTAAGTCTTTACACCACACCTTGTATCATTTCACTCATTCGGGATATCCTATGAATACCCCTTTGATAGCTCTAGATTCTAACTTCCCCTCCTTAACATGTACAAAGGCAAGGCAACCAAATATTCTGAGGTGGTCATACTTTAGAGGATTGCCAGACCATTTCTCTTCTGGCGTCTTGAAGTCAATTGCTGAGGAGGGACTTCTATTGATCAAGTAAGCTGTCGTCACTACGGCTTCTCCCTAGAATATCTTGGACATCTTCGCATTGGTAAGCATGCATCTACCCTATTCTGCTACGGTGTTGATCTTACCGTTCTATACCTTGCAGTCCCATGCTTGGCACAAAACCCATTAAACTCTCTGTTGTAAAATTCGAGGCCGTTGTCAGTCCTTAGCCTCTTTACCCTTTTGCCAGTCTGATTCTCAACAAGAACCTTCCAAGTATTGAATACTTCAAAGGCTTGATCCTTACTCTTCAACACATAGACTCACAGCGTCCTCGAATAGTCATTAATCAAGTTGAGAAAATACCTGGCACCACCACGAGTAGCTGTCTGAGCTGGTCCCCCAAAGATCCGAGTATATGTAGTCAAGAGTCCCCTTAGTTTTGTGTTCGTCGGTACTGAACCTCACTCTATGTGCTTTCCCAAGCACACAATGTTCACAAAACTCTAAGAGTTGGAACTTATCTTCTCCAAATACTTTTTGACTGAATAACTCCTTTAGGTTTCTCTCGCCTAGGTGTGCCAGTATAAGATACCACAACTTGGTTTGCATACTCTCATCATCTACAGAGAATAGTGCAGAACCACTTATGACTTCACCCTTAAGCATATAAACCCTTTTGCGCTTCTCTCCTCTCATCACTACCATGGAACCTTTTAAAACTCTTAAAATTCCTCCGTCGATCCTGATGGAACACCCATTCTGGTCTAGAGTCACTAGTGAGATCAAGTTTCTCTTCAAATTAGAAACATACCTAACATCTGTCAACTCTCTTACTCACCCATCATGCAGCCTAAGCTTAACACTACCAATTCCCATCATCTGACATGCAACGTCATTACCCATTAGAACCTTACCACCACTAATGGGCTGGAAATTTGTAAACCAAGACTTGTGCGGGCACATGTGAAAAGTACAACCAGAATCTAAAATCCATTGTTCAAAGTTCATACCATCAGTAGCGATGAGTGTCTCTGCGCTGTCATAGCTATTATCACAGGCAAACGCAACATCCGCTTTCTTCTTGTCTTGTGCTCTCTTCTCAGGACAGTCCTTTATGAAGTGCCCCTCTTTCTTGTAGCAATAGCATTTCCTAGGAGTCATAGACTTCGACCTTGAGCCTTTTTTCTTCCCATCTCTATATGAGGGCCTTTCTCTTACAGATAAACTTTTTGCATTGCCCTCGGTCTGCTTTCTTAATAATTTTGAGTTTAATGATGATTTTACATCACCCATCGTTAAATTCTCTTTACCGTAGAGTAGCGTATCAATAAAACTCTCATAAGTCTTAGAGAGTGAACTCAGCAGGATAATTGCTCTATCTTCATCTTCTATTTTATTGTTGATAGACTCAAGATCAAGGATGATCTTATTGAAGACTTCTATATGATCTTTCATCGGCGTCCCCTCTAACATGGACAGCTGATACAACTTCTTCTTTATATGTAATCTGTTGGCCAACGATTTCCTCATATAAAGAGAGTTAAGCTTCTTCCAAAGACCTATTGCCGTTGACTCACCTGCTACTTCCCTTAGTACTTCATCGCTCAATGACAGAACGATTGTGCTATGAGCTCTTTCTTGAATGTCTCTTCTTTCTGCCTCAGCTCTAGATGACTATGACGTCTTCTCTTCATCACTAGATGGAGCTACAGTCTCTTCTAATGCCAAACCAAGCATTTGGCTCACCAACAACGCCTTAACCTTCATCTTCCACAGATTGAAGTCATTCGTACCGTTGAATTTCTCTATCTCGTACTTAGGTGTGGCCATGTCTGCTTAGAATCAAAGCTCTGATACCATTTTGTTGAAGCGGAAGCACACAAACAAGCAAAAAAGACCTCAAGCAAATAATAATGTAAAACAAGTTATTAAGAAATAAAGAGAGAAAGGGGTAGAAAGAAGAATATACAAAGAATTACGTGGTTCGACAACTTGCCTACGTCTATGGCAGATCAAGATTACACTCTTCTCCTATTATGAATCACAAGGCACTCATAAAGTATGCCGTTTACAAGAAAGATCACAAAGAAAACTCTCTCTCTCTCTCTCTCTCTCTCTTTCTCTCTCTCTCTCTCTCGCTTTAGGGATTTTCTCTCACACAGAACCACAAAGATCTTTTGTTGATCACAAAGATTACCAAGATTATGTTTACAAGCTAATATAGCCTTTATATAGGCTTTGGGACGTCCTAGGTTTACCCTATACGTATGGGAGTCGTATTAAGGAGTCCTGGAGCAAGTGAGAGACTAAATAAGGAAAACGTAAAATGGGAAACTAATTCCCGCGACCAGCGCTGCGGCGCTGTTGCGCCCGTCTGAGTGCTGCGGTGCTCAGTTACTGGATTGGGCATCGCGGCGCCCATGCCTGGTCGCCGCGGCCCTGGTGCCCGATGCGCCCTTCTTTATTTTCCACCTCCTTTCGCGTCCGTCTTCTATCCGTGCACACTCTACGCACTTGGCTTGAACTCAAAATCATATTCCGATGATTTTCAATCAATATTCTCACAAGAGGAATAGTACAAGTGAGGTTTAAATTACACATATATAATGCTCAAGCCCGAAGGTAAGAGCCAAACCTTTATCTTGATCATCGGTGAGTCCTCTCACATGCACCAATATGTCACCACACGAATGTGATGACTCAATCTTCCTTTAGGTACCAATAGGATCCTCCCTACATACGAAACACATAACATATACCAATCCCAAAGGCAAGGCCACACATAAAGGCTCCATAAATCACATAAAATGCCTACTAAGTTAACAGTGAGTTCAAGCGTCCTCAAAACACAAAATTTTTCTCATGGACATATTACACTTCAAAAGCTCTCTTTGTTAAACACATTTCACTTTAGAAGTTCACTTTCAAAAACACAAATATGTCCATGCTTACATTCATAAACACATGTCTTCACATTTCATATCAAAATATACGTTGACATAACATAAACATATTCCTAACCACATTTACAAAATCATACATAACAATTACTATGTTTATTGTGATTTTAGTAAAAAGTCTAATATACTTACCTCTTAGCACTTTCGGCTATAAGGCTTAAATCTACTTAACCTATCAATGGAGATTAATCCTTTCATGAGCCTTAACATTCACACAAAACACTTTAAAAAGCTTATAAAATTACACATATTGCACTTATCACATCAAATTGGTCTAATTACTTAGTTTCTCAAAACTTGTCATTCTGACCACTTACACTTAATAAACTTTTCTTATACATCAAATGGTGTCCAATTAATCCAAAAGAAGAATATATAATTCTTCACTCATATATCCTTCTTATGTATGAATATTATATCATAATTCCTACACAATTCATTCCATAAATACCATCAAATCCAAACTATTATCCTGACAGGATCAAGATATTTACTGAATAGTATTCAATCTCCCAATTTTATAAAATCATATAATAACTCAAAAATTATAAAACTCTCACATAATTACTCTTGACATATATTTCAATACATGATAAATATTTCACTTTAAAATCACTGTCAAAAGTATTTTAAAACTATTTTATTCTATAACTTTAAAAATCTGTTAATCAAATACTACAATGAGCTGACACTCTTTAGAAAATCATAACAATTTAACCATATTGATCTAAATTCTCAATTCTAAGTATATCATATTAGACATATAAACTTATCATATTTCATAAATCTGTAATTTTTAAAGATCATTCTGCAGATAAAAAATGATTTGTCTTTATATCATACTGTTAACACAGGAAATTTTTAGAATTTCAGGGTTATTTTGGTAAATTTACTATAAATTCAATTTTAAAAATTTTCAATTGATTAAAAGTCTCAAATGATTCTAAATATGTATAATTTCATATACTCAAAATCCAAAACCAGAATCGAAGCATAACAATTTATAAAATTCCTGGATCAAGAGACTATCAAGTAGAAATTCTGCAATTCATCATGATTTATCAAGCTATCTACATAGATCATCATCAATTGTCACAAAAGGAATTAACTAAATTAACACCAAGAAACTAAGAAATGGTTATAATATACCTCTTAAAGCTTAAATTCCAACTTTCTTCTTCTTTTTTTTCTTCTTCTTCTTCTCTTTCTCTCCCATTTATTTCTCTCTTTTCTCAGTCTAAAAGAGGTAGCTCGACCAAAATGAGTGAATTAGGGTTCAAAAGTGTATTTTTATACTAAGAGGCTAATTTTTGATATTTATAAATTTGCCCCCAAAACTTTTAAAGTATTATGATTTGGTCCCTAAAATAAATCTAAAGTCTTGCAAATAAACCAAATACTAATAGTATGCCCTTAATCTATACAAACAATACTAATAACAATATATAAATTAAGTATCATCCACATACAAATAAAATATGAATATTATACATATATATAAATATTTATTTTTTTCGGTGTTAGATAAGTGGTTACTACACATATTCTGTGTGTTTTATAGCACATAAATGAATATTTGAAGGTTTTGCATTTGCGTCAAAGAACTTTTTTTGACATGTACTTACAGGATTGTACAATTGCAAATGCATATTTCTACGTAAGCTATTATATTACCTGTTTATTGTGCATATAACATTATCATCTCCATGAATGTGTATATTAACTATTATCGACTTTAACGAGTGTCTTTTATCTGTGTTTAGGAGTACATTCGACAAATGTACCAAACGTCCTTCACTGCTAATCCTTCAGACAACAACGACTGGCTCGAAATTTTGTTGGCTTATGCACTTGGAACAAAGACCGAGTTACTTAGCGTTAAATCGTGGGCATCGGTCAATAAGGTACTTTTTAAGAATAATAATGACTTTTTACTGTGCATGTAACAACATTAAGTTAAAAATAATACCATAATTATTTTTGTAGGTATATATTCCTCTGAATATTAATCAAGAACATTGGATTGTAGTGCAACTCGACCTTGTTCGGTTTGTAATTGTTCTTTATAATTTCAGTGTGAACGGCCATTCAGACGAGTCCAGCATGAAATTTATAGAGCCTCTGTGTGTTGTAATGCTTTTGTACCTTCAAAGGTGTATATTTTATAGTTTAAGGGGCATACAAAGTCCAAATTTGTTCCCTTGGCCGGTGACTCGTGTCCGGGAGAATGTGCCGCAACAAGAGGTCGGGAGCGAGGACTGTGGTGTCTTTGCCTATATGTATATTGAATATCTTAAATTAGGTCGGCCATTTGACTTGTTCCTTGACATTGGTATCTTTTATAGACAGAAGATGGCCGTTGATTTGTGGACCACAGCTTCATAGATATTTAGTACTATAATTTTTTTACATGCATTGATTTGGGTGTATAATTGATATACCATAATTGTTTGTGGGCATTGATATGGGTGTATATATGCGGAAGTGATTTTGCAGTTCGATAGAATTGTGTTTATTTAATATGACAGGTTTGGGTGGGTGTATAATTGATAAATTATAATTGTTTGTGGGCGTTGATTTGGGTGTATGTATACGGAAGTGATTTTGCAGTTTGATAGAAGTGTGTTTATTTAATATGACAGGTTTGGGATCGTCCATATTATAGAGGAGATTCTGTCGAAATTTTGTGAAAATTATCAATATTAATACTAAAGATAAGTGCATTAAAATAAAATAAGTAAGTATGTAATACAAAGTATAAGTGCATTACAAAATAAGTGAATTACAGAAGTGACGAAGCTCGACTCTCATACATAATTAAGCCTCATGGTATAGCTATTTCCCTTATTTTTTTTTTCAGATTCATCTGAAATAAAAACAATTTAAATATTAGTCTTATATTATATATAATTAAATATCAATAAGGTAAATGTTTATAAACGAATATATATTACTTGCTCTGTAAAGGTACAGGGTTTCGACATGTTTGTCAGTTATGTCCATGTTGTCTATAACGACTACATATATTCTTTGATGATTCCTTTCTTTGAGATAGAATCTGATTCATCCGACGTCTGCCTGATTGACGACGTGCTATCGGAGGTAGAATGTCTATATTTTTTAAATACTTTGGGACTATCCAATCTGACATTTGACCAACCGGAAGTATTGGCTCGCTATAGGCATGGAATAAAGTCTCAGATGTGTAATAAGTCGACCAAAGACTCTCATGCGATAATCTCATGTATTTGCATGCGGCGAGTGCATGGGAACAAGGTAGTTGTCTATAATCAAACTTTCGACAGCTGCATGTTCTTTCTCCAATGTCTACTATCTAGTTTACTCCACCATCCATAATTACAAATTGTAAATCATCAACAGGAGAAATGATCATTCGACTTACGTCATCGTTATGTTTCATGACTTTTTGATGTGCCCAATTCGTCAAGACATTGGTCATATTTTGTGTTGCCAATCGTTTATGGTAAAACTACAATTGCGTTAGCTCCCACGTCCACTCTACCAAATTAGTCACCGAAAGCTTTCTTGCTTCTTTTGCAACTGTATTAATGCTCTCAACGATACTAGTAGTCATAATGTCGTACCTTCTAAAAGCACCAGATGATCATGCTCATCTCACCGTACTAACATCTTCCTCCAAATACTTCATTATGTCAAGTCTCATTTGTTGCACCTTGTTTAATTGGTATTGAAAATCACGGACACGATAAGCCTTGGTAGTAGTGAAGTAGGTAGATAGGTATACCCTTTTTTTAGACTTATCTGATGGTAACTTGTATTTTGTCATCAAATTTTCTTTCAAATGATAGATGTAGAACCTATGATATGCATGAGGAAACACACCCTGTATAGCTCTTTAAATATTGGCATGTTGATCAGATATAAAAATAAGATTCTGATAATCTGTAATAACTCCTCGCAGTTTAACCATAAACCACTCCCAAGAAGTATCATTTTCTGAGTCAGCAATTTTCCAAGTCAATATGTCACGCCCCAGACCCAAAAGATCCGACACACGACATCACTTACATTCATTCACTGCATGTGCACTCATAAATAATATTACACAAAATTTTCAACTTTCATTCAACACAGAAATCCTTAGCAAGTTGCTAGTAAGTTCAACACTAAAATCAACCATAACCTAACATATAAATATAAACTTCTCTTGACAATATTTAAACATTCATTTCAATTTCTTTCAGAATTATAGCAATTGAATTATGACTGGGACAATTATTAAACCGGAGATACGCAGAGTTTTCTCAGAGATTAACACTCTACTACGTCACCAGTAGCAACTTTGTTACCGGGAGCCCAGAATATATCCATTGCAAATTCTTACTTAAAATCATCCAATAACCACACTTTATAAAACTTAAACCAAATCCAATCCACACACAATGAAATAATACATAAGTATTTATTCAATAGGGACAAACCAAATATCCTATCCCACGTGTCCCCAAATGAAACACACAACAACCTAGCAACTTAGGGAACCCAAGGAACAGCAGAAGCCTTGCCAAATCCGCTAAGCACACATGTACCTTATTTACCTAAAATCACCATAAACTATAATGAGTATAAAACTCAGTAAGCATACTAATTTTTCATATATCAAATACAAATACATATATGTACACAATGCATATGTATGATATGCTGTGATCAATCAAAATCATAATCTTATCAAATCACATATCATGTAAGCGCTTACACATTCTTTCAAAACACATAATAGGAATACCATTACTCAACTACTACTTAGTAGGACTTACATATCACATATCACATAATGAGCCAAATGTCACTCATAGGTGACATACCGTATGAGAGGAATAGTACAAGTGAGGTCTTGAATAACACATATATAATGCTTATGCCCGAAGGTAAAAGCCAAACCCTCACCCTGATCATCGGTGAGTCCTCTCACATGCACCAATACGCCACCACACGAATGTGATGACTCACTCTTCCTTTAGGTACCAATAGGATCCTCCCTACATACGGAACACATAACATATACCAATCCCAAAGGAAAGGCCACACATAAAGGCTCCACAAATCACATAAAATGCCTACTAAGTTAACAGTGAGTTCAAGTACCCTCAAAATACAAAATATTTCTCATGGACATATTACACTTCAAAAGCTTTCTTTATTAAACACATCTTATTTTGAAAGCTCACTTATAAAACACATGTATGTCCATGCTCAATGTCAATGCTCACATTCAGAAACATATATTCACATTTCATATCAAAATATACTTTGACATAACATAAACATATTCTTAACCCCATTTGCAAAATCATACAAAACAATTACTATGTTTATTGTGATTTCAGTAAAAAGTCTAGTATACTTACCTCTTAACACTTTCAGCTACAAGGCTTAAATCTCCTTAACCTATCAATGGAGATTAATCCTTTCATAAGCCTCACAATTCACACAAAATACTTTAAATAGCTTACAAAATTATACACAATGCATTTATCACATCAAATTGGTCTAAATATTTGGTTTCTCAAAACCTGTCATTCTGACCACTTACACTTAACAAAAATTTCTAATACATCAAATGATGTCCAATTACTCCGAAATCAGAATATATCATTCTTGACTCATATATACTTCTTATATATGAATATTATATCAAAATTCCTACACAATCCATTTCATACACACCATCGAATCCAAACTACAAACCTGACAGGATCAAGATACTTACTGAACAGTATTCAATCTCCCAATTTTATAAAATCATATACTAACTCAAAAATTATAAAACTACCACATACTTACTCTTGACACATATTCAGTCCATGATAAATATTTGGCTTCCAAATAACTGCCAAAAGTATTTTAAAACTATTTTATTTCATAACTTTAAAAATCTGTTAATCAAATACTACAATGAGCTGATACACTTTAGAAATTCATAACACTTCAACCACATTGATCCAAATTCTCAATTACGAGTATATCATATTAGACATATAAAATTATCATATTCCACAAATTCATAATTTTTAAAGATCATTCAGCAGGTCAAAAATTATTTTCCACTGTATCATACTGTTTACACAGGAAATTTCCAGAATTCCAGGGTCATTTTGGTAAATTCACTACAAATTCAATTTTCGAGATTTTCAGTCGATTCAAAGTCTCAGATGATCCTAAACATGTCTAATTTCATATACTCAAAATTCAAAACCAGAATCGAATCACAACAATTTATAAAATTCCTAGATCAAGAGGTTATCCAGCAGAAATTCCATAATTCATCATGATTTATCAAACTATCTTATAAATCATCATCAATTCTCACAACATCAAACGAAATACACATCAAATCCTTAATTATACATATTTCCAGAAATCAAAACTTAAAGAAATTAACTTAATTAACACCAATAAATTGATAATTAGTTGTGATATACCTCTAAAGATCCAAAATTCTCATTTTCTTCTTCTTTTTCTTCTTCTTCTTCTCTTTCTCTCTCCTTTATTTCTCTCTTCTCTCTCTAAAAATGGGTAGCTCGACCAAAATGAGAGAATTAGGGTTTTTAAAAGTGTATTTTTATACTAAGTGGTTAATTTTTGGTATTTACGAATTCACCCCCAAAACTTTCAAAGTATAACAATTTGGTCCCTAAAATAATTCCAAAGTCTTGCAAATAAACCCAATACTAATAGTATATCCTTAACCTATAAAAACACTACTAATAACAATATATAAATCAAGGATCACCCACATACAAATAAAATACGTATATTTATATATATAAATATACATATTCTTACCGGTTATAGATACTGGTTACTACAATTCTCCCCTCCTTATAAGAATTTCGTCCTCGAAATTCATAACTTAAGCACATAGATGAGGATACTTAGATCTCATTTCTTCTTCTCATTCTCAATTTTCCTTTTCAACTGTATAGTTTATTCATAAAACATTTACAAAGCAATCTTCCTTGTATATAGGATTTGCTCATTGTGGTCCAAAATCCTAATAAATACTCATTCATATGTTAGATTATCTCTAAGTTGGCTCATAGCTGAGTATACGAGAGGAGTACGAAACATATATCCATAAAATAAACATATGACACACATTATGGACTTATAAAATTATACACACATATTTTTATTCTTTTTTCCCATTCGTTCAATATTTAATGGGTATCTATACACTTCACCTTTCATTCATTAAAGAATAACATAGATGTAGAATACCTATACTAATCTCTTACATAAAATTCTTAACTCCTTTAAAAATTTTAATCCCTTCAACATATACTCATACATCATAATATCATTCACTACCTTGATATCATTAAAAAAAAAATGTAGTATTTCTACGCAACTAAGTTGTCATTCAAATCAGAATATTGAAAGCATTATCTTAAACGATCAAAAATCAACTTCAATAAAAAGACCTTTAGTTCAACTGATTCTTAAACTATAGATCTTAACATTATATCTCTTACTTTAACTCTTAAAAAAAATAGTCCACCTTATTGGACATCATTTTCTCATTGAGATTGACATGTCTGCTTTTTCTAATATGCTCGATTTCAAATAGAAAAGATTCTACTAGCACAATTACTGCGATGGCAAATATGATTCTTTTAACTATTCCTTTAACGTCATCCACGTAAAAGGAAAGGACAAAACGATTATTGATTTTCTTTCATAAAACTCTATAAATAGCCTAAACCTCATAATCACTTTTCTAGCAATAAATAAAACCAACCTTCTTACCATCTTCATAATGAATCCCATTATCATAACTCTTCCCGTTCCTTTTTCTCCACCACAATTTCCAGACCTAATCAAAACCAGAACACTCCATTCCCGTGCCAAAGAATTCATCAGACACTACGCCATCTTAGCAGTCCAAGAACACGGCCTCACAGTTCTTGGTGGCCCTTTGTTCAACTTAGAATACCCTTTCTTTCACCTGCACTCTTTTTTCCCATTTTCCCAATGGTCCAAACCTGTCCTTTACTTGTTATGGTACCTGTTGGATCTGTATACAATCGCCATAGAATTCCCATTACTTAGAACCCTCCAAAAATTAGAAAAATGTGATGAAGATCATCCAGCCCTGATTTTTCTCCAATGGTTTTACCCAAAGACATGGTGGATAACTAAATTTCAATACATGATTGCAAACAACACAAATGCTGCAGTCCCCAGACAACATCTTTGGTCAGTCTTACTTCTCCAACGGAAGGGTATGATTATTTCAGATCACGAGATTCATTATTACCCTACTGTTAAGGATTACTTCACATTTACCCTTTCACTAAAGGGATCAATTAAACTCTGGCCTGAAGAAGTAATTCAGCAAAAGAGAGAACTTGAAAGAATTCTTGCTCAGGAAAATCAAATAATTCCTCCGTCTGTTTGGATCTCCCCAGAAGATGCTGCACCTTGGGAACAAGTTGAAGCTGACTTTACAGAAGACCTGAATTTTGCCAATATACTCAAATTCCAACAAAGACAAAAATATCATCTTTCACATCTCAGAAATACAAATTACTCTACTCATCATCACCATATCCCAAACATGACTTATTATGCCAGATACAGACAAACAATGGATAACCTTCACCAATGGCCTCAGCTAACTGTCCCGACAGAACCTACCCAATCTCAGCCAGTTGTCCCGACAGAACCTACTCAGTCTCAGCCAGTTGTCCTGACAGAACTTGACCAACACCAACCCAATCTTGACTTATCCCTCTTTCAAGACTCCCAACCTTATCCAACCGACACCCAAATCCAAGAGGAAGCCAGCACATCCCTCATCCAGACCAACTCACCTGGAGAAGATCAAGATATGGTAGACCCACATTCCACTCCGCCAGAGCCCTCATTCAATGTATGGGAACAACAACTCCATAAGTTCCTCTCTCACGGATACGACACAGATGAAAGCGACCAAGGAGACTCATTTTGACCTACATTGCTGTTTCTATTTTCACAGAAACTAGATCCGTGTTGCTCTATCACATCAAAGAGAGACTGATTACTGCTTTATTTTTATGTCAAGTGTGCTTTATCTTTCTTCATATCTGCTTTTAATCTATCGGCCAAAAATTAATGTTAAGACCACAAAATCTTTGTAATTAATAAAGTTAATTTGGCCTCATGTCCAAAGTCCAATTGTTAGCTCAAAAAGTCTTCAAGTCATTGATGTATTGTCGACCTTTAGTGCCAAAATGGCTAAGTCCCTAAATCCATGAAATAGGCCTTTATTGACTTTTCTTAATTATCTTACCTAACTTATCACACTTCCGACACAATTTTTATCACACTTACATATCAACATATATTTATTCAAGATTTTGCGACCTATTGTCCCTTATAAAATGATAAAGTAAAACTTATTCTCTTTTTTTTTTGTTTTACCTCACAAGAATCGAGAAAAATATATACTTGAACATACTTACACATATGCTCCACAGCTATTATCAATTTGTTTCTCTATAAATACATTATTATTGCATCCTTATACAAACTCAAAAATATTCAAAGATTAGGGTGAGCATAACAATGGAGGAAACCTCAGCTCGTCGATTCACAAAAATTTGTGTCTTTTGTGGATCCAACCTTGGGAATACTGAAGAGTTTACAAAAGTTGCAGAAAATCTTGGTAAGGTATTAGCTGAGCGAAATATACATTTAGTATATGAAGGAGGTAACCGAGGGTTAATGGGGTCTGTGGCAAAAGCTGCACACAATAAAGGTAGTCGAGTTTTGGGTATCATTCCAAAACCTCTAGCTATTGAAAATGTTGTAGGAAAAACAATTGGGGATGAGTTACAAGTCTCATCTATGCACGAGCGAATGGCTCAAATGCTTAGGCATGCAGATGCCTTCATAGCTCTACCAGGAGGTTTTGGGACCTTGGAGGAAATTTTTCAAATTGTCTCATGGGCACAATTACAAATCCACCAAAAACCCATTGGTTTGTTAAATGTTAATGGTTTTTACGACGGGTTGATATCTTTTCTTGACTATGCAGCGGGAACACAATTCATCCCACTTCTAGCACGACGGATTCTTATTTCAGCTCTAACTGTTGATCAACTAATTGATCAATTACAGTCTTTTATTCCTCTGTCTAATCCAACATTGCATCAGTTAGATTGGTCTACTCATGACAGTCAGAAGAAGCGCAAAATAGACTTAAATCTCACTCTGTAGCCTCTATTGTATTTTTGTTGCTGCTATTGTTGTTGTTTTCCTTTTCAATAAAAGTTGTTTCAATTGATGTCTTCAATACTCTACTTCTCTATATTTTGTCATTGAGAAAATTATCTCAATTTGCTCTATCACATGCAAATTATCATTATAAGATTTTCAACATCACTCTTACTAAGCATATTAGTCATAACTTAAAAGAAAATCTAAATGGTAACATTAAGATCCACAAGGTACCATTATCCACAACAACAACAATCTTAGCAGCTCTTGGATACTGTGTCATCTTCACAAAATCATACAAAATTTAAGGAATATGTCAAACTTTTACACAACAAAGCTACAAATACAATCCTAAGGATTTGGCATCTGCTCGGTTCCCTTGACTCGACACTTAAAAGTCTACAGAATCATATCTTAGCTCTGATACCAATAAAAGCTGTCACGCCCCAGACCCAAAAGATCCGACACACGACATCACTTACATTCATTCACTGCATGTGCACTCATAAATAATATTACACAAAATTTTCAACTTTCATTCAACACAGAAATCCTTAGCAAGTTGCTAGTAAGTTCAACACTAAAATCAACCATAACCTAACATATAAATATAAACTTCTCTTGACAATATTTAAACATTCATTTCAATTTCTTTCAGAATTATAGCAATTGAATTATGACTGGGACAATTATTAAACCGGAGATACGCAGAGTTTTCTCAGAGATTAACACTCTACTACGTCACCAGTAGCAACTTTGTTACCGGGAGCCCAGAATATATCCATTGCAAATTCTTACTTAAAATCATCCAATAACCACACTTTATAAAACTTAAACCAAATCCAATCCACACACAATGAAATAATACATAAGTATTTATTCAATAGGGACAAACCAAATATCCTATCCCACGTGTCCCCAAATGAAACACACAACAACCTAGCAACTTAGGGAACCCAAGGAACAGCAGAAGCCTTGCCAAATCCGCTAAGCACACATGTACCTTATTTACCTAAAATCACCATAAACTATAATGAGTATAAAACTCAGTAAGCATACTAATTTTTCATATATCAAATACAAATACATATATGTACACAATGCATATGTATGATATGCTGTGATCAATCAAAATCATAATCTTATCAAATCACATATCATGTAAGCGCTTACACATTCTTTCAAAACACATAATAGGAATACCATTACTCAACTACTACTTAGTAGGACTTACATATCACATATCACATAATGAGCCAAATGTCACTCATAGGTGACATACCGTATGAGAGGAATAGTACAAGTGAGGTCTTGAATAACACATATATAATGCTTATGCCCGAAGGTAAAAGCCAAACCCTCACCCTGATCATCGGTGAGTCCTCTCACATGCACCAATACGCCACCACACGAATGTGATGACTCACTCTTCCTTTAGGTACCAATAGGATCCTCCCTACATACGGAACACATAACATATACCAATCCCAAAGGAAAGGCCACACATAAAGGCTCCACAAATCACATAAAATGCCTACTAAGTTAACAGTGAGTTCAAGTACCCTCAAAATACAAAATATTTCTCATGGACATATTACACTTCAAAAGCTTTCTTTATTAAACACATCTTATTTTGAAAGCTCACTTATAAAACACATGTATGTCCATGCTCAATGTCAATGCTCACATTCAGAAACATATATTCACATTTCATATCAAAATATACTTTGACATAACATAAACATATTCTTAACCCCATTTGCAAAATCATACAAAACAATTACTATGTTTATTGTGATTTCAGTAAAAAGTCTAGTATACTTACCTCTTAACACTTTCAGCTACAAGGCTTAAATCTCCTTAACCTATCAATGGAGATTAATCCTTTCATAAGCCTCACAATTCACACAAAATACTTTAAATAGCTTACAAAATTATACACAATGCATTTATCACATCAAATTGGTCTAAATATTTGGTTTCTCAAAACCTGTCATTCTGACCACTTACACTTAACAAAAATTTCTAATACATCAAATGATGTCCAATTACTCCGAAATCAGAATATATCATTCTTGACTCATATATACTTCTTATATATGAATATTATATCAAAATTCCTACACAATCCATTTCATACACACCATCGAATCCAAACTACAAACCTGACAGGATCAAGATACTTACTGAACAGTATTCAATCTCCCAATTTTATAAAATCATATACTAACTCAAAAATTATAAAACTACCACATACTTACTCTTGACACATATTCAGTCCATGATAAATATTTGGCTTCCAAATAACTGCCAAAAGTATTTTAAAACTATTTTATTTCATAACTTTAAAAATCTGTTAATCAATTACTACAATGAGCTGATACACTTTAGAAATTCATAACACTTCAACCACATTGATCCAAATTCTCAATTACGAGTATATCATATTAGACATATAAAATTATCATATTCCACAAATTCATAATTTTTAAAGATCATTCAGCAGGTCAAAAATTATTTTCCACTGTATCATACTGTTTACACAGGAAATTTCCAGAATTCCAGGGTCATTTTGGTAAATTCACTACAAATTCAATTTTCGAGATTTTCAGTCGATTCAAAGTCTCAGATGATCCTAAACATGTCTAATTTCATATACTCAAAATTCAAAACCAGAATCGAATCACAACAATTTATAAAATTCCTAGATCAAGAGGTTATCCAGCAGAAATTCCATAATTCATCATGATTTATCAAACTATCTTATAAATCATCATCAATTCTCACAACATCAAACGAAATACACATCAAATCCTTAATTATACATATTTCCAGAAATCAAAACTTAAAGAAATTAACTTAATTAACACCAATAAATTGATAATTAGTTGTGATATACCTCTAAAGATCCAAAATTCTCATTTTCTTCTTCTTTTTCTTCTTCTTCTTCTCTTTCTCTCTCCTTTATTTCTCTCTTCTCTCTCTAAAAATGGGTAGCTCGACCAAAATGAGAGAATTAGGGTTTTTAAAAGTGTATTTTTATACTAAGTGGTTAATTTTTGGTATTTACGAATTCACCCCCAAAACTTTCAAAGTATAACAATTTGGTCCCTAAAATAATTCCAAAGTCTTGCAAATAAACCCAATACTAATAGTATATCCTTAACCTATAAAAACACTACTAATAACAATATATAAATCAAGGATCACCCACATACAAATAAAATACGTATATTTATATATATAAATATACATATTCTTACCGGTTATAGATACTGGTTACTACACAATAGATAAATCTAATTGTTTCCATCTTTACAAACGGCCACAAACATTGTACCAAGATAGAAACCGTTTAAAAATATTTCGTCCACTGCAATCACCGGTCGGATTAATGAATTAAAACCTCTAATGCAAGGTCCTAACGCCATAAAAGAATACTTGAAGTGATTATCCGCGTCAGTTTCCAAATGAGTAACCGTACCTGAGTAACTTTGTTGCAACATATAGCTGTATGCAGGAAGCAATCTAAACGAATCCTCAAGAGTACCTTTTATCAATCTTAATGCATGCACCCTAGTGTGCCAAGTATTAGTATACGTTATCTGAACACCGAATTGTTCACGTATATCTGCTTGAATGTCTTCCGGCCTATAATTTTTATTGACTGATGTAAACTTAATTTTTATTACTTTAGCAATAATTCAGCTCTTGGCTTGTCGATGACTATTCCGTAATTAACTCAAAACACATGTGTGCTCTGTATCTACTCGCCTAACAATAAAAAAATGTCGCCCTTCTGTCGACACTGCCCGTAATCTCTACTTACAGCTGTCATCATCGCATTTCAACTCGAAACGATCTTTGATGGATTTGTAAACTCTAAAACTCTATTTTCCCTTCAGTGCAACCATACTTATAGCTTCATGAATTTCATCTTTATTGTTATATAAGTTTTCTACAAATACATCACCAATCCCAATACAAGAATTTTTTTTTGATACATTCAAGTCAAATAGTAATATTTCAAGTTAAAACTGAAATGGGTTTTCTACGTTAACCCTTTCTTCTCT
The DNA here is from genome assembly GCA_946807835.1 of Ailanthus altissimus. Classification (NCBI taxonomy): domain Eukaryota; kingdom Viridiplantae; phylum Streptophyta; class Magnoliopsida; order Sapindales; family Simaroubaceae; genus Ailanthus; species Ailanthus altissimus. The sequence goes on from OX327709.1 coordinate 4,413,580, forward strand.
ACCATAATCATCATCATCATTATTATCACCCTCCTCATGATCATCATCATCATCACCAGCATCATCATTTACATCCCCATTCTCTTCATAATCATCATCATTTCTACCAACATCATCAACCTCGTAACCATGATCATCATCTTCACCAATATCATAGCCAAGATCAACGCCAACATCTCTACATATCTGACTATGGTCATATGTGTAGCCTCGTTGTTCGTTGAGCATTAAAGGAGAATAATGATAATCCTCCAGGGAATTTGAAATATACACAGAAGTTGCCAATGAGAATTGCTTAGCATAACCTTCTTTTTGCTCAATTGATGCTTTTGTATTACGTTCAGGTCCTCGAGCATCTACTGTTACACAAAGCGGTGTAGCCATATTATTCTGTAAGCTCAACCACAATATTGCATCATCGTCATTTTCAAGTGGAATGAGTCTTAACTTTATGGTACTTAAAAGAACCTCAAACTTTGGAGTTACTTTATAATGCACCTGATCAACTCTTAAAAGATGACAAATTCTTCTCAACAACGCTTTGTATCTAATATTTTTTAGAACAACCATATGCATATTTTGATATCCGATGTATCTTTCAAAACTATCCCTACAGCTCTCCCATCTTCCCTCAAAACATATAATGGTTGAAATTAGTGACATAATCAATGCCACCTGAAAAAATACAATATAATTTTAATTTAATTATATATAATTAAATTAAAAATAAAATTGAATATATAACTATTTATATATAAAAATATATTTTTATTTTAAATATATAAAATAAATAAATATATTTGGTGGTGGTGTTACAGTGTTGCGGTGGTGCGCATGAGCACCTTGTTGCAACCGGTGCTTATGACTGTTGTGCATGAGCACCTTGTTGCGACTGGTGTGCGCACAAAGCGGCGGCCAGCAACAACTACATGTGCAGCCACGCGCAGACGCGCACCAATCGGTAGCCAGCAACAACTACATATGCAGCCACGTACAGCCATAGCCCAGCCATAACAGCTATATGTGCAGTCACACACTGTCAGAATAATCGAGTTTAATCATCTATTCATTACTTTTCATCCATTACATTTATTTCAATAAATATAAATAATATTATTAATTAAAACAAACAAAAAACTTACTAGTTCTTAACTTCAGCTATTCGTCTTGAGTCTGAATCTTTGGACCGTCGTAAAAAGATGGAAAATTTAGATTGATCTTCAAAATTGGCAACAGATTTAAGATTTTGAGCTTTACAAGTGGTTTTGAGAATAAAACGAGAGATGATATTGTGAGGGGTAATAAAAGAAAAAATATATATTTAAAGTTGTGATGGTTTATATATTTAAATAAAATAAAATAAAATAAAAAATATTTGCTTTGAGCGCATGCATTAGGCGCGCGCCCAATGCATGCACCCAAAGCAAAGCGTTGTTGGGCGCATACTTTAGGCACGCGCCCAATGCAAGCAGCTAAAGTAAAGTGTTGTTGGGCGCATGCCTTAAGCGCGTGCCCAACGCATATGCTCAAGCCTTTCTATTTTTTTAAAATAAAATTTTATTTTTAATTTATTTATATATAATATTTAATTAATATATAACTATTTATTTTATTTTTAAATTTATTTATTAAAAAAAGTTAAATTGGGTGCTTGCTGGGCGCGCCCCCAGGTATGCGCCCAGCGAGTATTTTTTTTTATTTTTATAATTTATATTATTATTATTTTTAATTATTTAAAAATTTATGGTCTTAAGTAATTTATATAAAATAAAATAAAAGATTAAATAACAACAAAAATTTATTAAAATTATAATAAGGATAAAATAATAAATATCACATATATTTGATTAGTATAATTTAAAATATTTGATTTCGATCAAAATAAAAATTTATATTAAATTAATGATCAACTCGAGAAAATTTTCATCTTTGTTTCAATTTTAAGCATCATGATAAATTGTTTTACAACAATAACAAGCAATCTCTCCGTATGTTAATAATGTGCATTATGTTTCATCAATGATGACTTATGGAGGATCTCAATATATGAGTGTTCAATAATTACATTAAAAAAAATAGTAGAGAGGTTGATCATGGTGTGCTTAGAAGGTATAAAATAAATATAACCAAGTGAATTTCATTATTTTAGTTGATTATAATTATAATTTATTTTGAGTAATTTAAATTTAAATTATTTATGCTTACTTTGAGTTGATGATGTTATTGATTTTCTCTCTCTTATGAAATTAGATATTTTAAAATTTATTTCATTATTAATTTATTGTTTTTTAAATTTATTTAATTTTTTTATAATGAAAATATGATGAAACTTACTACTTAAGTAGTTGTTGATCAACGTTCTTACAATTTACTTCAATAAGAAGTTTAGAGGAAAGAGTACATGAAAAAAGTTATTGCAAAAGTAATAAAAAAAAAAAACTTTTAAGCTTTTAAGTTTAAAAACATTACCATGATTAAGACGTTGGAGTTTCTTTTTCCTTTGTAGGGCTCATGCCTTTAACAAATGTATAACCTTTTTGATTTTGGCTAATACGTATAAACTTGATTTGAAGTAAGTTTTTTTGTTGGGACGAAAAGATTTATTGAAATAAGACTACGTATTGAAATTAATTTTGACATACTTGTGGCTCTGACACAAATTACTATGTAAAAATAAAAATTATATGATAAATAATCACTTAACAAACCTTATTTTACAATGGGAACACCGCATATCCTACATCATTTGTATTCCAATTTTATTAGCATAGTGTTAATATTAAATATCATAGTAATTATTAATGTTTAAATTAGTTAAAGTACATAGGATAATTTTATTAGAAGAGTATTATTTTTTTTGGTAATATTTCTTTCAAAGACTGTTTCTTAAATCCTAAGATCGATTTTTTTTTTTCTCAATAAAAAGTAATATTCTTTGGAAGGGCTTTGACAACTGTTTTGAGAGAGCATACTTCGTATATATATAAACAATTATCATTCATTTGAAGGTGTTTTAATAATTTGAAGGTGTTTTAATTACTAGTGTCAAAAGGCAGCAACAAATGTATTTAAAATTAACTCTATAAATTTTCAATGCGCTCAATCGAAGTCATCACAGGCAAGAAGCTTGTAGCGTTGATTCATAGGGGAAAAAAGATAAAAATTAATAAAATAGAAACCCAAGTTAAAATTAAAAACTTTAGAGGTTCGAAGAAGATCCTTTGTGGTGGGGACTTTATATTTTTCATTATTTTTTTCTTACTGGGTGCAGAAACTGGGGGATGAGAATCAGCCTAAATGCCAGTGCACAAAGAAAAATGCAAGCCTTTTTATAGGGGTTCTATTTGCTATTCTATGGCTGTAGGGACAATGACAAACCAAAACCCACCACGTTCCCATGCCTCCCTTTGAATTTTCCTGGGATATTTTTGGCTTCTATCTTCTGTTTTTCACGATATCCTCATTGCTTATTTATTCTCACTTGGCCCCTCCTCCCCTTCATTCTTTTTGAAGAATCAAACAAGATTAGGCTTAAGGTTCTTTTTCCCTTGTACTCATTTAAGGATGTTTTAGAATAAAAAAACAAGAGTCTAAGAGAAGAATAGCATCATCCATTTTTATTTTGAGTAGAAGTAGGGTAAAATTTGAGTATGTGAAAAGTTGAAAACATGTATAAATTGCATATATTAATATTAGTTACTTTTATATGATATTTAACTTAGAGTAATGCTATACATTTTAAGTTATATTTCAAGTAATAATATATCAAATAATTATTGGGTGATAAAATAGTATAAATTTTAAAATTATTCCTTATACTTAATGATTGCTTAATACATTATTATTTAGATACAACTTAAAATATAAATTTAAAGTGTGCAGTATTATTCATTTAGCCTATTTGTGAATTGAATTAAAACGTTTGAGCTTATAACTTGTTTCATATTTATTGTCATCATTGAATCATCAGGTTGAGTTAGATCTATTGTATTGTTTTTAATTTCCTATCCTTTTTAAATCTCATTTCAAAGACAACGTTTTTCATATTTTAGTCACATGCACAACTTTATGTTAATGAAATTTAAAGTTATAGAGAAGGGTACTCTAGTTATTAATTATTGGTCAATCATGTGTATTCGTAGTTTCTACGAGATTAATTTGAAGTTGATGTATTGTTTAAAATAGTTCATATTTACTTCAAAATAATAATTTCAATGATGAGAAATAAGAATCCAAGCAAATGGCCTACAATACTATATATGATTGAGGTCTTCAACAGTCCCACCATTTTTATCATTTTGTTTCTTCATTATTCAATTGCTTCACAACTCCAAACATTAGATTCTTTTTCAATAATTTCTAACTAATATATGTTGATTAGCTATTAAGAAAATAAGTTCAAAAAACAGAAAAAAAAAAAAAAGAAAAGAAAAAGAAGGAGAAGAAGACTAGATAGGACCCACTTAGAAGTTTGATCACATGTTGTTTGTTATTGAAATGTCGTTTTGGTCAAATGCGAAGAAGAATTTAAATAATTAAATATGAAAAATAAGTGAAAAAAATAAGTGTTGTAGATATAAAGCCATACTCTTCGATTTGACACTCTTATGAAATTAACTAAGCTATAGTTTTGATACCCCTTTTAGACTCTATGCGTAACGAAAATCATAACTCACACTATAAGTAAGAACATATACGATCAACACACCAATAAAGATAAAAAAAATCAACAAATCAACAAGACATAATATATTCGTGGTTCGGTCAAAAAATGCCTACGTCTACTGAGGATCCACAATCTAACTTATTTTGTTAATATATATAGTTAAGTATCTTCTTAAATCATCAATGATTCTACAATATCTATAGTATTTTTTATAGATTACTATAGTATCTCCTATAGAGATCTCTAAGTATCTATCTTTGATCACCATGAATTTCTCAAGACATCTTGGTAACTCCCCATAGACATCTTTAGTGCCCAACTTTAACAGAAAAAAAGAAAGAAAGAAATAAGAAAATCATATATGAAAGCTAAATCAAGGACTTCATTAATATATGTCAACAAGATCTTTGGGATAATGAATTGTCAATGTTGCATGAGATCATGTTCTCTTAAGTAAATGATCTTGAATATCTAATCTAAAATATTGTTTTAGAATAATTTATTTTTCTTGTTGAAAATTGGTGATTCAATAATTTTCTATAGATAAAAATTGTGAAGAATAGCAAAAAGAGAGTCATTATAAAGTTAAGTACACATTGGGTGTACAAGGGATGAGCAAATTAAAAAGTCAAAAGAATGAGTACTATTCATACGGCAACACTGTTCACGTGTGACGGGTATTGTTTTGCGGTTACTATTTACACGATAACTTAAGGGTATTTCTTTTTTTTTTTTTTAGCTCAATTGACTTATTTAAGTGAGATTAGAATTCTTATAAGTAAGGACTTTTATTTCAACTAATTTTAGGGTTTCTAAGGGTATTTTACTCACTATATAAACCCTTCTAAATACAAAAGAAAGACAAGTATCTAAAGTTTTAAGATATAAACTATAAGAGAGAATAGAGAAGTTAAGTAGGCACTAAATGTGTGGTGCACTAGAGACTTATTATTAAACTAGGGATAGCGATATGGAATTTAGCACTACATTAGTATATTGAAGCCAAATGGATTTCTTATCATGTGTAAAGTTGCTAGAAGGGACAAGAACCTCTATTAAAGGAATTGAAAAATATGCAAATATAAGGTTGCTTAGGATAGGGGACTTTTGAATTTGCAAGCAACAATTGTTGACTATGCATTGAATTGAATAAGGGTAGTAGCCAACCTTGGTTGATTGGACGGTGGGAGTTCGTAAATGAAGATGGGGAGAAAGAGAACTTGCATAGACAGAGTAAATAAAGGTAGGTACAATGTCCATAAATCAAAGTAATTAATAATATAAATTGAGAAAGGCAAGAGAAACCCCCTTTCATGTTTTTCATTATAAAAGAATAGGATCATACTTCGATCACTTTGTTGCATCATCCATCCACCATCACTAATTAGAAATTTTTGTTAACATATTGTTGGTAACTCATAATCTACAATTCGAAATGACTGATAAATTAATCAATGTTTAGTTGAATGGTAATTGCTAAAACAATCTTTTGTTGTTAATTAAGGGGTATCTCTCACCATATGAAATAGAACACATGAAAATCAAGTCATACTTTGGTCATGTATAAGGTTTATAGATTTTCTTATTTTTGATAGAAAAAAGGAAAACAAAAGGTGAATTAATATGCTAGTGAGCATTCTTACCCTAAGTAAGTGTTCAGTTTTACAATTTTTTTCAAAATAATAATAATAATAATAAAACAATACATCCAAAAACCTCTTATTTCGAAGCTGAATATTAATAAAATGGACCTAACAAAATGAGACAAAAAAAAAAAAAAAAAAAGAAAGAAAATGAAGAGCATAATCTTTCTTCTTGAAAAAGTTTTTGAGCTTTTTTGCAATAATTGATTGAAAGAAAGAGAGGCATGAACTTTCCTTCTTTCCCAAGTTCAAGCTTTCCCCCCCATACTTTAATGTTCTTGCATTTTCGTCCTTGCTGATAAAATATAGAAAATTTTCTAATGCCACTCCTTCATTGTTTCTACTTTTTATTGGCTTTCTCAACACGCTGGGCTTTGTGTGTTGGTGTGAGAGTATATTTTTGGAACCCTCACAAACATGAACGAGTCATGTTAAAAAATTGGTGAGCTGGGGGGCTTTTATGTCATCATGTAAAAGTGGGTCCCAAACCAAGCATGATCAGAGACGTGTCGCTAGGGCTTTCATCATCCAATCATTAAGATCCAACGGTGATTAATGCACTCTCACAATATTATATGCAGTATGATCAACCACGACACGTAAAAGCAATAAGCTAATTATATTACCTGAAAGTCATTAATCTTTTGCCATCTTTCTTCGATTTACCACTATGCCTTTCTGTCTTAAGTTTGATTAGCAAAAAGCTAACCTCACTTTTGAAACAACATACAAGTTGTATGATAATATGAGCGTATTAGTTGGATCTAGTTTATTAAGAATTAATTCGAGGCTAAATAAATTTGAATTAAATAATGTAAAATATATACAATTTAGAAATTCAAGAAGAATAAAAGTTAAAAAGAAAGAAAATTAAAAGAGAAAAATCCATTGGTTTACTTGTCCATGAATTTTGGTTTCATTTTATTTGATTCCTTAAATTTAGAGAGTGATTTGGTAGAATTTGGAATAAAGGGTAGGTCTATTTTTTGTATTTTTATCATTTTATTTTACCTAATCAATAATACAAATCATTTTTTTTTTACCTATGACTACTATGACATATGTTCTTATTTTCTTCTCCCATTAGCCGCCCTAATTTTCTATTTTCATCATGAATGGGATGATAGAAAAATATTAGAAAGTTTGATTTCAATTATTGATCCAGTACTTTCGAAAGGAAAACAAACCTTACCCACCAAGCCTTCACGCTTTCTTTTTATTATATATCAAAATTACATTACAGAATAATATTATATATTCTAAATTGTATAGTATCAAGTAATCATTACATAATAAAATAATATAAAATTTAAAATTATTCATTATATTTAATAATTATTTGACATAATTATAACATTAATTAACTTACAGTCACTCAAGCTACTTACTCTCTTTCTCTTAAATATTCGTATTGCAACATACACAAACCGATATTATAGTTGAAACATAAAAGAAATACACTTATTTCATTCAATCCATACACACACACACGCAACACGTTCATCGGAAGTCACGGTCAACACAAAAGCATAGGTCTCTCTCTTCTTTCTTCTTTGTTCTTCTCTTTTTTATACACAACATTTCACTTCAACACCAAACCACAACTCTCTCAAACCCCAAGCTCTCTCTCAACTCAGCTGAAAAAAAAACAAACTTCTCTTCCTCCATCGCCACCGACAGCGTCATGACTACCATGTCAACCAAAGAATGCTGCAAACACGGCCACAGACGCCATAAAATATTCCGAATTATCGTGGTCGGAATCTTAATCTTCCTCCTCATTGTCCTGAGCACTATCCTCCTCATTTGGGCCATTCTCCGCCCCACAAAACCTAAATTCGTCCTCCAAGACGCCACCGTTTACTCCTTCAACGTCTCCAATCCAAACTTCCTCACCTCAAGCTTCCAAGTCACCATTTCCTCGCGAAACCCTAATGACGAAATCGGCGTTTACTACGATAAGCTTAGTCTTTACGCCACTTACCGTAACCAGCAAATCACCTACCGCACGTCACTCCCCACGAATTATCAAGGCCACAAGGATATGAACGTCTGGTCCCCATACGTCTACGGCAACAACGTGCCGGTGTCGCCGAACAATGCTGTCTCACTGTGTCAAGATCAAAACAGTGGGGCCCTTCCCTTGTTGTTCAAGATTGATGGACGGGTGAGATGGAAAGTTGGGACCTTCATCTCTGGGAAATATCATTTGTACGTGAGGTGTAATGCGTTTATTAATTTTGGGAACAGGCAAGCCGGGGTCATCGTCGGCAATAACGCCGTTAAGTATCAGCTTGCGCAGAGCTGCAGTGTCAGTGTGTGAGAAAGAAGATGAAGATGAAGATGAACTGGGCTGACGCCCTTAAAAGTATTGTTTATCTATCTCTCTTTCTGTCTATTTTAAGCCGTTAGTTTTATATTTATATTTATTTTCCTTTTTCTTTTATTTTAAATTTTATATAAGGCGTTGGATTGTACATTTTGCTATACAATAAACGGAGAACATGGAAGGAGAAAGATAGCAAAATTACAATATCTGGCAAATTGTAGTTAAAAGTAGACTTTGCAATATTTTTTTTTTTTGGGGTTTTTAAAATGACATATTTCGATAGTGATTTACTTGATGTTTATTTCTCCGTATCAATATTTAAATATTTGTTTTGTATTTTGAATCTCTCAAATAATAAAAAATAAATAAATATTTTGTATATGATTATGACGATTATTTTCATTAAAATGAATGCCATTATTATTTTTCCTAAAAATATATATTTTTAGGAAAAATAATAATGGCATTCATTTTAATGAAAATAATCGTCATAATCATATAATTGTCGGCAAGAATTTGTGCATTATATTTGCATGTATACACGTTCTATATAATTTTCAAGAAAATATTTTCGTTTTAATGATTTTGTATAAACAAAAAGAGCTTTCTTCAAACATTTGCTAAATTAATTCTTTCTAGTAGCATGTATAGTCGTCTATACAAATAGACCCAAGTTGCAAAAGGCCGAATGAATCAACCCATAGATGAAGAAAATGTCAAAAGCAACCTCACAAAATATGCATTTAATACCCAACAAATGGGCAGACAAAAAACAAAATGCACGAAGAAGAGTTACCACAAGGGCAAAAACTGTTCTTCTCTGCCGCTGCCTACTTGTAAAAGATGGATGCCTAATTCTAATTACTTACCAAATTCTAATTATTACGCTATATTTTTAAATAATATTTTAAAATTTTTATTCTCTATTAAATAATTATTGAATGGTAATCTATTATATTATTTTATTATTTAATAATTATTTGATATATTATTTAAAATACTATTTAAAAAATATAACATTATTCTTACTCTTAAAATATAGATTTAATTCCTAATTTTGCGAAGTATTAATTAAGAATTTTTTCTAAACATGAAAAAAATTAGTTTCGGTTTGATTCGGATTTAAATCGAATCAAAACTGAATCTGATCAATGTAAACCCTTTAGAACCAAATCAAATTGAATCGATTCAGTTTGATTGTAGTTTTTTTTTTAAAAAAAATTTATGTTTTTTTTTTTTTTTTGAATTGAAAGCAAACTGAACCAAAACGATCGGTTCTAGATAAAATAAACCAAATTCTAAAATAAAATTGAATCAAATAAAAATTTTTAAATTCGATTCGATTCAATTTTCGATTAAACCAAATCGATTACCATCCTAATTTATTTTTCTTTCTAAAATTATCTATTGTTAACCCATTTAGAGAGATTTTTGGAGGTCTATATTCCGTCCAATAAAACGCAAGTGTTATATGTGTTATGTGAGGTTACAAATTTTTATGTTTTAGATTATGAAAATTGCAATTCAGTCTAACAAAAAAATGGGTATTTTTTCTCACATGGCAATTTGAGGTCCGTATTCCGTACAATTCAGTCTAACAGTTCATCTTTCTTTCACATGGCAAGGCAAAGCCCATTAAGTGGTGGTCCTTTTCATCCACATCCACTCATATTTACTCACCTCTTCAAATCGCTCACCTACTAATAATGGAGTGATAGAAAAGGGACTTTGATTTGTGTCTATGAAGACTCACTCAATTCACTATGTTCCTTATCATTCCTTCTATTTTAATCAAATTTTAATCTCCACTAAACACTTTGCTTATTCTTCTATGTATTATTATTGTATTGGCCGAATATAGTGTGTGCTAGTCTTTTAGAAATTTAACGGCACCATACAATGATCTCATCCATCTATTGAGCACCGACTGATCAATCATTTGCTCTTATCATTGAACAAGCTCATGTTTAATTGGGTTGGTCGCCCATGTGTTTAATTTGTAGAAACTATTAAATTTATTGATTTACAAGTTCTTTTTTAACAACCCCAATTTAATTTTTAATTAGAATTTAACAAAATTGACAATCTAATTCTTGTATTTTTTTTTAAATTAGTCATAAGGTTTGTAAATTTTCAAAATATTTAAATTAGTGAAAGTAATTGGATTTTTTAAAGATAAAAATAACACTAAAAAGAATATAATTAAGTATTTTAAAATATATAAAAAAATTTAATAGATAATTTTAAAAATTAAATATTAAACTGTCAATTCTCTTAAAATTTTATTCAACGTAATTTTTAGGAGATGGAATTTAAGCAAATGATCGGTTTTATTGGCAAAAGAAAGTAACAACTACTAACCAAATTGATCAAATATTTTTGCTAACATAAGTAAGGATCCAATTTCAACATCATGATTATATTTTTGTTTATAGATTGTTGATTTAGTTAAGTCTTGGGATGTTTTTTGTGACCTTGTGGCCATCATACTTGCATTACTGTAGGCAAAGGAAAAAAAAAAAGAGATGAATCATTCAACAAATTTATTTTATTTTAATTTTATAATAGATTTGAGAATTGAGATTTAATTAAATAAGATCAGATACTACAAAAATATTACTCAAGATAAGGCAATTTTCATAATTCAAATTAAAAAGTCATAAAAATGTTCCATTTTTTTTTTCGACCAGAAATCATTTCAAGCATACGACACCCATTCAATGGCCTAGCTCGCACTTAAGATTTCTAAGAGAGAAATCGTTTTTCTGAAAGCCATTTTCATAATTCAATGAATAAAACGATATTTAGAAACGTTGTTTTGGAATACCTGGAAAACATTATGAAATCTCTTGATAGATTTTGATATTTGGATTTGTTGAAAATATTTGAAGCTAATAATGGCAAAGTGATCCCATGCAGGATGGAGTAGCACGGGGACAAAGAAATCAATGGAAGAAGACTAATTATTTCATGGCCATAAGATTTCTCTTCAATACCTAATATCAAGTTATCAATGTTAACTCTTCAGCCAAACTACATCCTAATAAATAATTAAGAATAGACTACATAATCCTGAATTCAAAATAATAACAAGAAGATCAATAGTAGAACAAGGAAGAAAAAGAATGAAAAGTCCAACATGTTACCATAAAGCTTTCTCATTTAACAACAATAAATTCAAGATTTAACATTTCTATATATATCATATGAGTTTTTAGAGTTTATTTTGTGCTTGAAGCCATCAGAAGTTGTCTTTGATTCAACAAGAAAGTGGATATCCTTTTCTTTTGGTCGTCCTGCAAATGAAAGCTAAATTGGAGTAAGAAAAAAAATAAAGAGAGAAGAGAGAGAGAGAGGAGTTACTACCCTCTACTCTATTGGCCAAAAGTATGTGATTTCAATAGGCTAGCCCTACATTATATAGGATGAGAGTAGGATCTCCTCTCATAAAAGATAATATTATCTATTTCAATGAGTTAGCCCTACATTATATAGAATGAGAATAGGATCTCCTCTCATAAAAGATAATATTTTCCATCTCATTATTGGTAACTAATAGTATCTAATAAATGGTCATATTTGTCTAAATATAATATTAGATATAGGTGTACTAAAATAACTTATTAACAATATGACAATCACTGATGTTGATATGAAAAGTTATATACATAGCATATATTCATATCTTACAAGAAACAAAAGATTCCCAATCTATTCGAACTTCATCTATCTTCTTTTTAATATATGTTGTCTTACCCATGAACAAGTAAGATATAAAATAGAAGAAATAAGAAAGTTATAGATTAAACATTACATACTTTAAGTCGCACATTAATAGGTAAATGAATTTAAAAAAACTTACATTTTGTGCAAGTACTTTGGCGTCATTTATAATATTCCTTATGTGCGTTATTATATAGAGTCCACATTCCATAATTTCTAGTTAAATTAGGGCATGAGAAAGTAATTTAAGAAACTCAAGTTTTTGAATAAATAGATACATTTAGTTAAAACCTACTTAGAAGTGATATTTTCACCTTAACTTGAAGCTAACTGATTGGTGATCTCTTGTGGTTGGCACCTTCTTAAGCAAAATGAATGGATATGCCATTATAATGTCAAAAATAAAATTAATTGATCACTTATTCATACTTGAATATAAATTAATATTGTTGTATTGAGCCTAGAACCCATTTATTCAAAATAGTTTGAAATTCAATACATATTTGATCTCCCCTAAGATCTATATGATAAATTATTTTGTTAGAGAGGTCAATTACCTAAGAACCTAATGGAACTATATAAAAAAAGTAAAAGAAAAAAACACAATAAAACTTAAAATGCAATATATAAATAACTTATACTCTAGATTATAAGGAACTAGTTGTAATTAATTATGTAATGTGTTTTTAATATAGTAAATAATTGCACGTGAATGTTCATCGACCACTGTCCTTGTTGCTAGCTTTATTGCGAGAGAGACGATAAATGGATTAATAAATAAATGCATTTGTCAAATTCGACTCCTTCAACTTTTCGTCCAATGATTTAGGTAAACATTTAAAATTAGTTACATTGTCACATTATTTAGAAATGAAAACAAGGCATAAATATTACTCACATTACATCATTTGTATACAACATATGCTCACAAGTGCGAAGTATATAATATACTCACAATCCTAAATCTGTAACTAGGAGGTATACTTATGTCCAAAAATCTCAGCCTCAAATTTTATTTTTTTTCCTCTCTCACTAAGACAATTATCTATTAAAGTTCAAAAAATTATAAATTGTGGGCATCTAACAAAGTTATATTTATTTTTCTGTCTTGTATTTCTCCTAAACCCTTGTATGAGTTTAGGAGTGGCATCATTTTTTCTCTTAAAAATGGTTGTTGATGGCTACATAATGCAAACAAACTTCTACATTAAAATACTTGCAAACATAGGATAATGAATTATTTATATAAAAATAAAAGTAATAAAAATCAGCATAATATAATGTGCAATTTATCAATTTTAAAAGAGGGGGCAACTTTGGACTTTGTTAACTCTTGTTAGAGTTTTTCCTAGCATTTTTTTAAAAACTTCTTTTTGCTATTCTATTAGGTATTTTTCCAACCTTTATAAGGGTGTCTTTATCCTAATTAAATTGAAATAATTATTAAATAATAATTTATAATGCTCCACTTTTGAAATGACCGTAGTAGTTGCTAAATTAACTTACATTGAATCATTTACATTTGACAAGTCAACATATATTCAAAACAATTGTTAACTTATTTGAACTATGCCCCATCTGAAAACTTGGCATTTATTTGGATCTTCTCCTCCAGGGAGGACAGCTTAGCACTCATTCTTGCTATTTGCTCATTAGACTTCAACTTTTTGGTCTTTAACAATTGATCTCCAGTAGGTATGCTAAAGTATATATAGTTAACTGATTTTTAGTAGGTATGTTAAAGTATATATTATTGGTGATATACTTGCATACTCCCTAGAAATGGCTAGTAGTAGACTTTCTTCCCAAACACCAAACCAAAATATATTTGTCTTCTTGAAAAATATTTGCATCCTTCCTTGTTTCACTTTCAAGATCATCCTACAATAACACTGACACATACATGTAATTGTGACATTGTAAAAATTTTCTTGGAACTAAAATTATCCATTTATTAATAGTAAAAGAGGAGTTAAGAATACTCCAATTTTGGAAATTATTGGCATCACTTCCCGATTTCTCCTTATTGCACTTTTCCAAGTGACACTCTTGTCAATTTGAGTCTCAGACAAACTGGTCTCCTACATCTAGTAGCTAAAATAAATAAAAATGTCAATAATATAAAATTTATGTTTAGTAGCAACAAATGAAACAAATGAAAGTATTTACAAAGGAAAAAGGTCTTACTATCTTTTCAATTAGTCTAACATAACCCTTCTGCCCTAAACTATGATTGCACTTGTTAGACTTTATTTTTTATTAAGCAACTTCTCTAACTCTCTAAAAATCAATACACGACTACAATAGTTTGAGAAAACTGAATAAAGTTATATCCACAACTTGAAAATTAGATTTAATACACTTACTGTGAATTCTAGTGATAACCTAGATTTCACTATCGCATTCCAATCATATATTTTATCCATTTGTAATTTATTGGTGGTTTTCTCAATGCTTGTTTGATGTGCTTGCATGGTAAAATATAGTCAACCTTTAAATAACATCTAAACATTTGATGAGCGACCCCGATGACCCTTATGGAGTGTAAAATTTGTTTCTTATTGCGAGGATCAACCTCAAACTGAGCTTGCGCAATAATAAATAAGTTATTAAGTTAAATGAGATAGTTATATCACATCTGAACTTTTATCAAATCTAAAAGAATTGAATTAGGCAATGTATTTCAATATTTACCTACACCTATTTCCAAAGGTACTCATTCCATTAAGATGGTACCTTTCGCTAGTTTGTGTACATAATAGAGATCCATTGTCGAACAATCAAGCCAATGGCTTTGGTCAAAGCAATACCCTTCTCTCTTTTTAGTACACCAATGTTTTTGTATTTGTTAGGGTTTGTGCTTAAGTGTCATCCCTGTTTATATGAATATTTATTTTGTAATATTTATACAATGAATATTTATTTTATAATATTCATATTTTATTAAATTACTAATAACATTTATTAAATGGTACTAAAACTTGTAACACTATAGACATTATATAATATGAAGGAGTTCAGATCTGGTTTAAAGGAGTTTAGACCAGGGCTAAGAGTTAGCAACGCTGAGAGTTATAAATGTTAAGAGTTAGCACTGCTAAGAGTTAGTAGGTTATTAGAGTCAGCGAGATCTAAAGAGTTAGAATCCTGTCTATAATGTGATAAAGACCCGAGAGTCTACTTGTAATAATATAATTGTAAAGAGTTACAAAAAGTGTTAGAAAATTTTATTATTTAAGTATGTTCTCAAATATAGTGTTCCTGATCTATGTTCACTAATGCGGATCTATCGGTGAATCACTATTATATAAATCAGTGTATGTCTATGTCTATATCTGTATTGTATAGATGATTGTTCTTAACTGATCATGAGCTTAATGGAAAACTCGTATAGACATGTAGGTATTCAATCAGGACTAGATACTGAACAGACTAACGAGAACCTTAATAGATATCCTATGAATCTGTCAAATGAAGGTCCTCTCGAGTTGAGTAGTATTGTGGTCCTTCAACTTGAGCACCATGGTGGGCTTGTGGGTGATCTACCATACAATAGCTCTACGTATGTCAGAGAACTTTCATGGTTTGATCACTACGTGTCGCTGAATATGGTTCGATGCTCATGGAGTTTGGTGTGTGTTGATACGGGATCTGCCAACTCACATAGGTGGGTTGTATATCCAATGCTCCAAGATTGTATCTTACAAAGTCTTATGGCCATAACCAATGAACCCAAAAAAAGAGTTTCCTATAAGGTTGAACAATATAATAAAAGTGTTTGCGTATATTATTCATTAAGATATGAATCTGGAGATAAGTTTACGGGAATTTGACGGTAATGATCTATATCCCGTCCATCCAAGATATAATGACAGAAGGATTATACGAATATATAGTAACTTCAATATGTATGGTCTATCGGATTGATTTGTAATATCCGTGACGTATGCGTAGGCATCGATTTTATGTTAATTTAACCTAACTAGGGTTAAATATTAACTATGGTTAAGTTAAGTTAAATATAAATTCAAATTAAATAAAATTAAATTCATTTGTATATATTTACAAAATGAAACAAAATTTCATAAGTTAAGATTATTTTTGCTAAGTGTTTGGCCAATCAAAATAAAAGAGAAAGAGAAAGAAAAATTATTTTCTTATTTTGAATTCAATTGTTGAATTTAAAATCAAGTTTTCTTTTTATTAGGCATAACACCAATTAAGTGAAAATGAGTTTTTGATTTAATTGATTAAGTGTTAATCAAAGGAAAATTAAAAACTTAGGTTTAATTTGTTAAACAATTTACTAGATTAACATACTGCTATTCTAGATAATCAATCCCATCCTTGTTGATTATTAAGATTGACAAAGTTTGTATTTTAAGTGGACTTCAAGCAATTTTGATCCAAAGGCTTCAAGGGTTAATTCTCAATTTCGTTATTAATTAGATTAATATGTAATAATTCTATTTATTATAAATTTTTATACTTCCGTTGTGCATATATATGTATAGGATATTTATATTTTATTGATACACGCATAATGCCAATTCCATGCACCCTTAATAAATCAACACCAAACAAATGGTATCAGAGCAATTTTGTATTGTTTTGGGTATTTCTAGTGTTAGGTAAATGTTGGTTGTGTTGTAGAACAAGTTTCAGGGCTGTGGTGGTGCATTTCAAGTGTTGAAAATGCAAAATCGGTCAAAACAACCTTTGGAAGGCCACAGTGTTTATGTTCAACGCTGCAGCATTCATGGTGAACACCGCGGCATTGGATGAAGAACGACGTGGTGCTAGAGGCATTACTTCCAATGCTGCAGCATTGAGGCTTTTGAAGCCTTAGCACTGCAACGGTAAATAATCAACGCCGAGGCGTTGACACTAAAAAAGGACTTACATGCAAAAAAAAGAGTAATTTTTTTTAATTTTTGCATTAGGGGATTTATGAGATGTAGTAATAAGAGCTATTAGTCTGCATGATAAACCAGGAATATTATATATATATATATATATTTTACGTTGGCAACCACAATGAGAGCTATAATGGTAGGGATTAGTTATGTTTACACGATTAAATAATTGATTGAGAATAACCTTTTCATATGATGAGAGCTTGTATTTAAAATCTCTCTTAATCAGATTGAATTTTATTATATTATGAGTTAATAATTTAAATGGTTCACCTTGTCAATACAGTGTTAGCCGGGTCACTACGGTATTTTTTAATATTGCTTTATTTTGAAGGGCTTAGTCGGTGTGATTTGGACTATGCCGGTAAAACATGAGATGAGTCAAATATATTCGAACATATTATCCAATATTGCTTTAGCGTGAGGGTAGTGTTAGTAATATATATTTGATAATTGACAAGTTAATCTAAAATACACTTACTCAATATTGCTTTAGCATGAGGATAAAGTGTATTTAGGATCATTGATAAGACTTGTATGAAATGCAATTGGCAAGAGTTGTCTACCTATTGGGTTTACAAAGGCCAATATTGCTTTAGCGTGAGGCTGGAGTAAAATGTCAATAGGGTCCACTTCTCACTGTATAATTTAAAATTTTTTAAACTATCATTATCCCTTTAGAGAAATTAAAGGGATTGTGTAAAGTATTGGAGGACATTTTTTAAATTAAAAGTTGTATAATTATTATACCTATGATTTAAAATATTTCAATTAGTGATTTAACTAATTTAAAATCCATTGCTATCTTCTATTTTATTTTGTCTTATAAAGATTAATATAGCTTCGAACAACCCTTTGATGCGCATTCTTGATGCTAACAAACTCAATGGTGCTGAAAACTATTCAGATTGAATGATCAATCTTAAAATTGTTCTTAATTCTGAGAAGCTTGGATATATTATTGATCAGAAGATGCCGAGAAGTTGTTTCTAATGATGCCACCCCAGAGGAAAGAGTGACATATTAGAAATGGTTGGATGATGATTTAAAAGTTAAATTTTACATCATTGCCTCTATTTCTAATGAGCTGTAGAGAGAGTATCTCTATATAGACAATGCTAATAACATCATGCTCCACCTAAAAGAGTTTTTTGGTGACAGATCTCAGGTTGAAATATATTGTGTCGCCAAAGTGCTTTTTTAGGCTAGACTTCTTGATGGCAGTTCAATCTCATGTCCTCAAAATTATTAGATATATTAAGAGGTTTACGACTATGGACATTTCTTTGAACAATAATTGGGGAATAGTTTGATTCTTTAGTCACTTTCGAGGTCATTCACGCAGTTCATTATGAACTTCAATATGCAGGGATTGACAGGGACCTATGTTAATCTTCATAATATATTGAAGACAGCAGATGAGGACATGTACAAAGGCGGCTCAACCCTTTTTGTTCAGGGTGTTTTATCTTCACCTTCTACCCCGAGGGTTTCTAAGAAGTCTAAAGGGAAGAAAAAACAGAAGATGAGGCAAACACTCCGAATGGATCCTTAAAGGTGACCCATATCCAAACCTCTAAAGAAGAGTAAGGCAAAAGAAAATTGTTTCTTTTGCAACGAGGATGGGCACTGGAAATGCAACTGCCCAAAATATCTTGCTAGCTTGAAGAAAACTCCCCCAGGTATTTACTTTTCTATCATAGACATTTTTTTAGCATTTGATACTAGTACAGACTGAGTATTAGATACAGCATGTCCTTCTCACATATGTATTGTGTTACAGGGTCTAAAGGAAGTTAGATTACTTCAGCCAAGAGAGGTAAAGCTTCGAGTTGAAAATGACAATTTCTTGCAGGTTAAAGTTATTGGACATTTAGATTTACTTCTTCATTGTAATAAAACAGTTGTATTGTATAATCATTATTATGTTCCTAGTACCATCAGACATATTATATTCCTTCCTGTACTCGACAGTGAAGGGTATTATATATATATATATATATATATATATATATATATATATTCGAAACTATTTCTTATGTTTATATAATAGACATGATATTTTATTAACTGAGTGTCAGTTAGTAAATGGATATAATATATTAAATACAACTAGAAATGTCATGAATATGCAAGTTAGTAGTATTTTAAAATTTTTAAATAAAACAGAATTACGGCATACAAGATTAGGTCATATAGGTTTGAGACACCTAACCCGTCTGGTTAAAGATGGTGAGATACCTGATCTGACCATATAGTCTTATACAGTTTGTGAATCATGTATTCAAAGAAAGTTGGCCAAATCTCTATTTACTAGTGTTGGACATCGTGTCTCAGATTTATTAGAATTGGTACATAACGATGTATGCGGTTCAATGAATCATACTACAATGGGTGGATTTCAATACTTTGTAATTTTTATCGATGATTTGTCACGATACAGGTATATGTTTCTTTTGAAACACAAGTTAGAAACCTTTGAAAAGTTAAAAGAATTTTGACTTAAAGTAGAGAAACAAACCGGCATGTATATCAAATGCATTCTATTATATCAAGGCGGTGAGTATATGAGTAGTGAATTTTTGGATTATTTAAAAGAAAATAGAATTCTTGCTCAATATAGTCCTCTAGATACTCTACAATATAATAGTGTATCAAAGAAGAGAAATCGAACTTTATTGGATATAGTTTGATCGATGATAAGTTTTACTGATCTTCTTGAATATCTGTGGGGTCATGGCCTATAAACTACTGATCACATATTGAACAGAGTTCCATCTAAAGCTGTTCTCTTTACTCTATATCAGATATTGACTGGAAGAAAACTGAGTCTTAAATATTTTAAGTTTTGGGGCTGTCCTTAAGTAAATGTTGCACAACAGGATAAACTTGCACCTATGGGGTACAAGCATCGGTTCATCGGGTATCCCAAGAATTCAATGGGATATCAATTCTATGATCCTGAACAACAAAATGTATTCGTTACTTACAATCCCACTTTTCTTGAAAAATAGTTTCTCATAGATCTTGGGGATTGTAAAAGGATTGAACATGATGAAGTCAATTAGAACCAAGATGAACCACCGATGAAAACTCAGGCTCAATCGAGCAGCCTTTAACACACCCTTTATGTAGGTAAAAAAGGATGTCTAGGCCACCTGTCAGGTATGGTCAGATATCTAAAGTTGCACTTGGAGTTTTCTTAATTGAAGAAAATGATCTTTTGACCTATAGGGAGGTGATATTGGACATTGACTCGAAAAAATGGCAAGATGCCATGAAATTTAAAATTGACTCTATGCATCAAAATCAAGTCTAGAACTTGGTTCAGCTTCCTAAAGAAATAATTCTTATCGGTTGTAAATTGATTTATAAGCAGAAGTGTGGGCCCGATGGTAAGGTTGAAACTTTTAAAGCCTGACTGGTTGCTAAAGGTTATACTCAATGATCTGAGATTGATTATGAGAAAACTTTTGCACTAGTAGTGATGCTTAAGTCAATTAAAATACTATTAGCATTGGTTACATACTATGATTATGAGATATGACATATAGATGTAAAGACGACGTTCCTTAGTGAATATCTCAAAGAAAAGATATACATGGAACAACTTGAAGGTTTTGCATCCAGCTTGACCTCTAGTCTAATATGAAAACTGAAGAAGTCTATTTATGGACTTAAGAAGGCCTTCCGAAGCTGGAATCTTCATTTTGATGAAGTAATCAGAGGGTCTAGTTTCATAAAAAATGAAGAGGGAGCTTGTGTGTACAGAAAGGTCAGTGAGAGCATAATAGTTTTCTTAGTTCTCTATGTGGATGATATACTTATCATTGGGAATGATATTGGTATATTACAATTAGTCAAGAGCTATCTGAGTAAGAACTTCTCTATGAAGGATTTAGGAGAGGCTTACTTTATACTGAGTATAAAACTCTATAGAGATAGAGCTAAGAAGTTGATAGGACTTTCTTAATCATCATATATTAATAATGTCTTATAAATGTATAGTTTCACTAATTATAAGACAACTAATGTACTTTTCAGACATAACATTCATCTTTCGAGGAAAATCTGTCATCAGACAGAAGATAAAAGAGTTAGAATGTCTAATGTACCATATGCATCAGCTATTGGAAGCTTGATATATGTTATGATGTGCATGAGACTTGACATCAGTATGGTTGTAAGTGTTACTAGTCGGTACTAGTCTGATCCAAGTGACAACCATTGGATGACAGTTAAACATGTCCTTAAATACCTTAAGGGTACAAAAGACAACTTTCTTATTTATGGAGATAATGACTTGCAGATGAGGGAATGCATAGATTCAGACTTTCAATGATAAAAAGTCAACACCTGGGTATGTGTTTATTCTCAATGGAGCTGCAGTGAGTTAAAAAAGCACTAAACAAAGATCCAAAGCTGAGTTTACTATTAAAGCAGAATACATAGTAGCCTCTAAAGCAGCGAAAGATGTGGTGTGGATATGTAAGTTTATCGCTGAACTTGGAGTAGTTTCAAGTTCAAAAGATCATATCCTATTATTTTGCGACAATAATAGAGCCATTGCACAAGCAAAAAAGCCAAGAGCATATTAGAGATCTAAATATGTGGAAAAAAAAATCACATAATTAGAGAGATCTTGACTAGATGAGATATAATAATTTATAGAGTAGATTCTATAAATAATGTAGCAGATCCACTTACTAAGGCCATGACTCTAAAGTTATTTAAGAAATACGTAGAGTTTATAGGTATAAGATATCAGTATGAATGGCACTAAAGCAAGTAGGAGTTTGTGCCTACATGCCATCCCTCTTTGTATGAATATGTATTTTGTAATATTTATGCAATGAATATTTTATTAAATCACTAATAACATTTATTAAATAGTACTAAAGTTTGGAACACTATAGACATTGTATAATCTGAAGGAGTTCAGATTTAGTTTAAAAGAGTTTAGACTAGGGCTAAGAGTTAGCAACGCTGAGAGTTATAAATGCTAAGAGTTATAAGAGTTAATAGGTTATAAGAGTCAGCGAGATCTAAAGAGTTAGAACCTTATCTATAATGTGACAAAAATATGAGAGTCTACTTGTAATGACATAATTGTAAAGAGTTGCAAAAGGTGATAAAAAATGTCATTATGTAAGAATGTTCTCAAATATAGTGTTTCTGATTTATGTTCACCAATGTGGATTTATCGGTAAATCACTATTATATAGATGTGTATGTTTATATCTGTATTGTACAGATGATTGTTCTTAGCTAACTATGAGTTTAGTGGAAGTTCGTATAGACATATAGGTATTCAGTTAGGACTGGATACTGAATAGACTCATGAGGACCTCAATAGATATCCTATGAATTTGTCAAAGGAAGGTCCTCTCGAGTTGAGTAGTATTCGTGGTCCTTCAACCTGAGCGCCACGGTGGACTTGTAAGTGATCCACTATACTTTAGTTCTATGTATGTCAGAGACCTTTCATGGTCTGACTGCTACGTGTCACTGGGTATGGTCCGATGCTCATGGAGTTTGGTGTGCGTAGATACGTGATTCACCAACTCACATGGGTAGATTGTATATTCGATACTCCAAGATTGTATCTTACAAAGTCTTATAGCCATAACCAATGAACCCGGAAAAGAGTTTCCTACAAGGTTGAACAATATAGTAAAAGTGTTTACATATATTGTTCATTAAGATACGAATATGAAGATAAGTTCACGGATAAGTTCACAGAAATTTAACGGTGATGATCTATACCCTGCCCATCCAGAATATAATGACGGAAGGATTATACAAATATGTAGTAACCTCAACATATATGGTCTAACGCGCAAATTTGTAATATCTGTGATGTATGTGTAGAACATTGATCACAGATTTATAGAATAGTGTTATTTGATGAATCATGCGTGGATCTAGAGAGTCCCAATATAAAATGTACTCTTTATGCACTTAGGCAGCGTATCGTATTGAATAGTTCAATACAATAAAATCAAGCAATTTATTAAGGTTAACTAAAATATATGGTTAAATGGTGGGACTTATTTTATGTTAATTTAGTAACCTAGTAAGAATATAAAAGTAATTTTATTTAATAATTATTTAATTATTAAATAATTAAAATAAATGTTTATTTATTTAATAGTTAAGTAAATAATTTAACTTAACTATGGTTAAAAATTAACTATATGATTAAGTTAAGTGAACCTTATTTAATGGTTAAGTAAAGTTAACTTAACTATAGTTAAGTTAGTTAACTAGGGTTAAATTATTTCAATATATATTTAACTTAAGGGTTAAGTGAAACTAACCTAACTATGGTTAAATATTAACTATAGTTAGGTTAAATTAAATATAAATTCAAATTAAGTGAAATTAAATAAAATTAAATTTATTTGTATATATTTACAAAATGAAACAAAATTTCATAAGTTAAGATTATTTTTGTTAAATGTTTGGCCGATCAAAATAAGAAGAGAAAGAGAAAGAAAAATTATTTTCTTATTTTGAATTCAATTGTTGAATTTAAAATCAAATTTTATTTTTATTAGGCTTAAAACTAATTAAGTAAAAATAAGTGCTTGATTTAATTGATTAAGTGTTAATCAAAGAAAAATAAAAAATTTAGGTTTAATTTGTTAAACAATTTATTGGATTAATATGCTGCCATTCTAGATAATCAATCACACCCTTGTTGATTACTAAGATTGACAAAGTTTGCATTTTAGGTGGACTTCAAGCAATTTTGATCTAAAGGCTTCAAGGGTTAATTCTCAATTTCGTTATTAATTTGATTATTATGTAATAATTGTATTTATTGTAAATTTTTATGCTTTAGCTGTGCATATATATGTATGAGATATGTATATTTTGTTGATAAATACATAATACCACATGCATGCTGTTGGGTTATGGGTTGTACTAATTAACTTAGGGTGTTTGCATGTGGGTTGTATTCATCATACAAACAATATACATATCTCATACATACATGTGCACAGCGAAAGATTAAATACAATGAACACTGAAAATACATATTTGATTAAACTGAAATTCGAGATTGAGAAAATATCAGCAATGAAGCTTTTGGATTAATTTTCTTTGAAGTCCGCCATGAAATGAATCTTTGATCAATCCTAGCAATCAATAATGGTGGGTTTGATTGTCTAGAATGGCAGCATCTTAATCCAGCATATGTGTTTAACTCTTAAATATGATTTAAAGTTAAACTCTTTAACTTAATCAATTTTGTTTTTCCTTTTATTCAACTCTTGAATAAATAAAACAAATCTTGTTTTTAGTTATTACATTTAGTAACCATTTATCTAATTTGTTTTGTTGTTCTAACACTTAAAACACAAAACAAACAATTTCAATTTCTCAAATTGAATTGGCTCCCAAAATGCAAAAACTAAAAAACTAAATCAAATTCTAAACTTAATGATTTTCAATTTCATTTCACTTTATATACTAATGCTTAAATTCCAAACTAATTTGAATTTCATTTGCATTTCATTTGGCTTAACCTAACCTTAGTTAACATTTAACCATAGTTAGATTATTTTAACTTAACCTTTAAGTTAATAAATATTTAATTAATTTAACCATAGTTAACTAACTTAACCATGGTTAGGTTAACCTTTACTTAACCATTAAGTAACGTTAACTAACTTAACCTTATGGTTAACCTTTAACCTTAGTTAAGTTAAATTATTTATTTAACAATTAAACAAATAAATATTTATTTTAATTATTTAACAATTAAATAATCATAAAGTGAAATTACTTTTATATCCTTACTAGGTTACCAAGTTAACCTAAAATGGGTCCCACCATTTAACCATATACTTTAGTTAACGTAACCTTAGTAATTGCTGAATTATACTATATTGAACAATTCAATACGGTACACTGCCCAAGTGCTCAAAGAGTACATTTCATATTGGGACTCTCTAGGTTTATACCCGATTTGTCAAATGAAACTATTCCATTAATCCGTAATCGATGCCCCACGCACACGTTACGAATATTACAAATCAGCGTGTCAAACCATATAAGTTGAGGTCATAATGTATACATATAATCCTTCCATCATTTATACCATGGATGTGTGGGGATATAGATCAGCACCATCAAATCCCCATTTGCTCATCCAATAATCTTATCTCCAGATTCGTATCTCGATAAACAATGTACGCAAACATTTTTGCTATATTGTTTAACCCTGTGGGAAACTCTTTTCCCGAGTTTATGCTTGTGGCCACAAGACTTTATGAAATACAATCTCAGAGCATCGGATATACAACTTACCTACGTAAGCTGATGGATCCCGTATCTACGCACACCAGACTCCATGAGCATCGGACCATACCTAGCGACACATAGCGGTCAGACCATGAAAGGTCTCTGACATATGTGGAACCAAAGCATGATGGATCACTCACAAGACCACCGTGGCGCTCAGGTCAAAGGACCACGATTACTACTCAACTCGAGAGGACCTTCCTTTAACGGTTTCATAGGATATCTATTGGGGTCCTCATGAGTCTGTTCAGTATCCAGTCCTGACTGGATACCCGCATGCCTATACAAACTCTAAGCTCATGGTCAGTTAAGAACAACCATTTGAACTAGTCAGATATAGATATACACTAATTTATATATTGTGAATTCTCCGATAGACCCGCATTGGTGATCATAGATCAGGAACATTATATTTGAGACATACTTACATAATGATATTTCTTAGCTCATATTGCAACTCTTTACAACTATATCATTACAAGTATACTCTCAGGTCTTTGTCCCATTATAGACAAAGTTCTAACTCTTTAGACCTCGCTGACTCTTATAAACTGATAATTATTAACAGTGCTAACTATTAGCATTTATAACTCTCAGCTTTGATAACTATTAGTTCTGGTCTAAACTCTTTTAAACCAGATCTGAACTATTTCAGATCAAACAATGTCTGTAATGTTACAAGTATTTTATCATATTAATATGATATTAACAATCTTTATTCGAAATATTTATTGTATAAATATTAACAATTAATATTCATATAATATTGGAATGGCACGTGAGCACCAGCTCCAACACATGCACCATTTATAAATCAACACCCAATAATATTTGACCACAATTTTACTACCATCTTTTGTAGTGTTTAAACTTGTCTTCTTAGTCAAACTCTATGTGTATCTATTAGTCAAATCCATGGAACCATTAGACTCATTATCACTTATACTACTATTGAAATTCTTATTTGTTATCTTGTCAAATAAGAGAAAAATTAGACTCATTATCTCATACATATATATGCACATGCATGCACCATTTATAAATCAACACCTAACAATATTTGATCACAATTTTACTACCATTTTTTGTAGTTTTTAGACTTGTCTTCTTAGTCAAACTCTGTGTGTATCTATTAGTCAAATCTATGGAACCATTAGACTCATTATCATTCATACTACTATTGAAGTTCTTATTTGTTATCTTGTCAAATAAGAGAAAAATTAGACTCATTATCTCATACATATATATGCATATACATGCACCATTTATAAATCAACACCCAACAATATTTGACCATAATTTTACTACTATCTTTTGTAGTTTTTAGACTTGTCTTCTTAGTCAAACTTTGTGTGTATCTATTAGTCAAATCCATGGAACCATTAGACTCATTATCGCTCATACTACTATTGAAGTTCTTATTTGTTATCTTGTCAAATAAGAGAAAAATTCATAACAAAGAATTTTTCTATCAATCCAATAAAGTAATTTACAAATATTAATAATATATCTTAGCAAAAAAACTTATATGAATGATAATATTTACAAATTGAGTTTTGAGCAAATATGTCGAATAAAACTTAGTCATTAATTTACTGGTATTCCTATTTTCGGTTGGTTGACTAATCACAATTTGTTCTTATATAATTTAGAGTGGTTTTATCTTTCCCGTTAGGCATATAGTCCTTCAGAGGTGATTCATTCATCAATGGTATTTGAATGTTTATACTATCCACTTCATTACCCTTTTGCGGCATCATACAAGCAATAGAATTTTATTTATCAATTATGTCTTCATATTCTTTGCTCAATCTATCACATGATATTCAAGACTTATCTATGTGAAAGATAAAAAATATAGCCTGAAAAAACATTTTATTTCATAAAATTCTTCATATACAAGATTTATTTAGAAGAATTCTCCTTTAAGGAGAGCATATGAATTATTAAATACTTTATATCTTTCCTATATAAATAAGCAAAACAGATTATTTCTAACTACTTGTATAGCAAGGATGGAGTTTTCTTGGGACTAGCTGGACTTACTGCCTATGTAGTTTATATCTGTAGTTTATAAATAAACTATTTAATTTTTTCTTTTAAACTTTTTTTAATTTTTTATAATAGTAAGTTTCCATGTGTCAACTTAAAGGCAATTATAAACACTTGTTTCTCTCAAAAATCATTGTCACATACACAACCATTGGTCAAAGAGAAAATGTATTCTTATATAATAAGATTCAACTTTTTCTTCTTTTTTAAAGAGCGGTAAATTTCTATGCACCGACTTTGAATTGTTCAAACAACTTAAAGTCATAAACACTTCTTTCCCCTCTAAAATCATTGGCACATAAACTACAATCAGCATAAACACAAAAGCATTATTTCTACGTTCTTTAAGTTGTAACAATATGGATTTAGCAGGTGTTCTTATGACCTATCCCATGAACACATACTTAGAACAAAAACTAGTATAACAATTTAAGCTCTCTTAGATTTGCAATTGAGATGTTTATATAATAACTTCTATGATGATATTTCTTGTTATATTAATTCCTCTATTTGCATGTATAAGGACATCCTTTTAATATTCAAACGCCACGATTATAAAAAGATATAGCAATGGTTAGAGATTAAAATTAATGATTCTTCTTTGGTTTTAAAAATGCTTAGTTATTGCATGAAGCTTGTCTTAGAGTCTGTTTGTAACTAGCTAACTATCAGGTTTCAACTTAATTTTGAAAGTATAATAATTGAATTGTTTAATAAAAATATTTCATTTTATCATTAATTTTTTGTAATCTTTCTAAACTCTGCAGCTAACATTCTATTTTAAAAAAGCTATAGATTACAATCAACAGAGAGAAATATATTCTCATTTGGTAGAGCTAATTACTACCTAAGCCCGTAGTATATATTTATTCTCAGTTTATGTGTTGATGATGGATAAGGGGTACTTTATTACAAATTCATTCTTGAACTAAAGGTATGAAAGAAAGAATACATATCAATCGACCGTGGGTCCTTCCTGTATGCCACCACAACAATTTTTAAGTTTTTTAGTTTGGAATATTTTTTTTTTATCATTGACTTTAATGAACCGTACGAACAGCAAACTCCACATATTTACCACACCACTTTTGCTAACAATAACCACAACAATAGAGACCACATGCTTAGAAAACACAAAACTCACATGTCCAGTAACTGCACCATACTCAAAACTCAACATGCACAGAAAAATGCTTAGAAAACACAAAATTCACATGTTCAGTTACTGCACCATACTCAAAACTCAACATACACAGAAAAGGCACAGAAAAAAGCATGCCTTCGATTTATTTTAATAACAATCAACTTCAAAAATTTTATTAAGTAAATAACAAACAAACAAAAACCCATATGCACAGAAATAAACAAACACAAAAATAATATTCTATTCTCCAAATGCTTACCTCACCAATTTTTGCTAACAACCACAACAACCGAGATCATATGTCTCAAAAATACAAAACTTAAATGCTGACAACTAAAATTTTTTATATTAAAAACAATAATAGTAGTTATACTATTTTCTCACTAAAATAATAATAAAAATCTTAAAATTTGTAAAACTCTACCTTAAAAAAAGTACCTCAATTAATTTTAAGAATACATGATTTGAGAAGCTTTTCAGATGATGTTCAAAAGTCGAATAGCAAGTTCGAATTTGAAAAGATTTACGACAAAGATTATAGAGTGAAGGTTCAGATTTTGAGAGAGAAGATTTGTGAGATTTAGTTCAAATAACAAGTTCGAATAGGCTTAGATTTTTCAACTATTACATATAGCAACGACGTCATTTTGGACTAGTGAATACAACCAAAATAATATCGTTTCTTTATCCAAGTAAATAAACCTCAAAACGATATCACTTGAATGTCATTTTACCTTAGAAAATGATGTTGTTTTAACAAATATTATTACACAATAAAATGAGGTCTTTTACCGTGACCTTATATATACTAACAATGCTAAAATGACGTTGTTTTATAATTTTTTTTAAAAAAAATTCATACTATGTCGTTTTTAATGAAACATTAGATTTTTTAAAATTTTCTTAAATAATCTAACAATGCCAAAACGAAGTCATTTTATAATTTTGAAAAAAATTTGATACGATATCGTTTTATAATAACACGCTAGATTTTGTTGGTTGTTTGGGCACAACTATGAAAAGAAAAATAAAATAATGTGAGTGAATGAGAACACTATTTTTTTTTAATTTCTTTTTTTAACAAATCAAATACCCATATAAATAAGTTCCTCTACCTTATCTAAGTAGGAATATAAATTCAAACTAAACTTTTACATAGGAAAGTCTAAATAAGATTAGAACTCATAATTCTAATTATAATTAAAATAGCATTAATTAACATTCTCTCCTATAATGTGATTTTTTTGAACTCTCAGAAACTCTCTTAGTTGAAAAGACTTTTCTTTTGGAAGAGTTTTGATAAATATATTAGCTACTTGCTTTTCAGATTTGCAAAACTTGAGCTGAATCTCTTTATTACTAATTGCTTCTCGTATAAAGTGATACTTAATGATAATATATCTGGTTATGCTATGAAAAACTAAATTCTTTAAGATTGTTATGGCTAATTTGTTATCACAAAACAACTCCACACCTTCTTCTTGATTCTCTTGAATGTCATCTAACATTCTTCGTAGCCAAATAGCTTGAAAAGTTGCCAATGATGCTAAAATAAACTCTGCTTTAACTGAGGATTATGCCATTGTTTGCTGCTTCTTTGATACCCAAGAAATCATACCAAAACCAAGATAAAATGCATAGCCTAAGGTGCTCTTCAAATCATCATTATAATCACCTCAGTCACTATCACAAAAATCAATCAACTTAACGTCCACATTTCTCCAATATTTGATGCCATAATTTATTGTGCCTTTCAAGTATCTAAGCACTCTTTTTGCTGCCCCTAGATAAAATTGGCTGGGAGAATGCATAAATCTTGATAATAAAATTGAGGCAAACATAATGTTAAGTCTTATGGTTGTGAGATACAATAAGTTCCCGATCAAATTTCTATAATAAGTTTCATTAACTTTCTTATTCCCATATTCTTTCTTCAATTTATCATTGACCACCAATGGTGTTGCTACTTCATTACACCCAAACATACCAAATTTTTTTAGAATATTTTCTTCGTATTTCTTTTGACAAATAAACATACCATCATTTTCTTGATATTTTAATGCTAAGAAAATAATGTAGTAAACTCATATCACTCATCTCATTTTTGAATACTTCAACCATTTTTAATTGTTCCCCATAAAAATCAAATCATCAACATAAAGAGTGACAATAAGCACCTTGACTTTTTACATATAAGGTAAGCTCACTTTTGCTTTTACTAAATCCTTTCTTCAAGAAATAGCCATTAATTTGAGTATATCAAGCTTTTTGAGCTTGCTTTAGGTCATACAAAGCCTTTATAAGCTTGTATACATTTTATTCTTCACCTTTGGCAAGATACCCTCGAGGCTACTCAACATAAATATCTTCTTCTAATTCCTTATGTAAAAAAGATGATTTGACATTAAGTTGGTATAATGACCAACCTTTTTTATGTAGCTATGGCAATGAGGGTTCTTATGGTGTCAAGTTGAGCAACTTGAGCAAAAGTTTCATAGTAGTCAATACCAGGTTGTTATGAGTAGCCTTTAGTCACTATCCTTGCTTTATTTTTTTGCATACTTTAATTAGCATTATATTTCACCCTATAAATCCATTTCACTCCAATAATTTCTTTCCCATTTGGCTTTTTTACAAGCTCCCACATTTTGTTTTTCTCAATAACATCAATTTATTCTAGCATAGATTTTCTCCAGGCTTCTTCTTTTACAGCTTCTTTAAAACTTTCAAGTTCAAAAACACAAAAATTGTATTTTTCATAAATTTCTCTCAAACTCTTTACTTTTTGTAGAGTTATAGACTGCGAAGAATTAGATGAACTTGGAGACTCACTAACTATTGGTGATGAGGTTTATAGTAGGAAGACTTGAAGAAAATTTTCTTTGTCTTCATTGCCCTTTATGATAATATCTTTTACAAGAATATTCTTATTTCAACTTTACTATGCTCTCAATTCCATGCTGCTTGTTCATCAAATAGCACATCACGGCTTGTAATCATCTTGTTGTTCTTCAAACTATAAAGCCTATGGCCTTTAGATTGAGAGCTATAGCTTAGAAAAATACACTTCTCACTTGCCTTATCAAGTTTATACCTCTTTTCTTTTAGAATTTGTGCATAATATATACAACCAAAAACTTTTTAATGCCTTATTGATGACTTTTTTCTGCACTGTGCTTTAGTGGATGTTTGAGTTTAATGTGCCTTTGTGGGATATATATTTATTAAATGTACAATAGTATACACTGCTTCTGCCCAAAAAATCTTTGGTAGCCCTTTTTCATGAAGCATTGCTTTGGCCATCTTTATCACTGTTTGGTTCTTTCTCTCTAACACCTAATTTTGTTGTGTAGTATAACCAACAATGAGTTGTCTTTCAATGCCTTCATCTTTACAAAACTTGATTGACGTGAGTTATACTCTTTGCCCCTTTCATTTCTCAAGATTTTCAAGTAATTTTTGCTTTGTTTTTCAACAATGCTTTTAAACTTCTTAAAAATATAGAAAACTTCATATTTCACTCATAAAAGACACTCGTATCATTATTGTAAAATCATAAATGAAAAGAATAAAGTATTTGTTTTTACCATGGGAAGGTATAGACATTGGTCCACAAACGTCTATATATTTCCATTCAAGTGCTTGCTTTGCTCTCTATTCAACCCATTTTAGAAAAGGTTGTCGATGGTGCTTTCCAAGTGCACACCCTTCACAAACTCCTTCTTTATCTTATGGGTTACTTGGCAATCTCATAACCATATTTCTTTGATAAAGCAATTTCAACCTATGAAAATTCAAGTGCCCAAATCTTTTATGCCATAGCAATGATTCATCAATTGCTTCTATCTTCAAGGCTATATCTCCTCCATATTTAAAAACAATTGATAATCTTTTATTTTTCTCCATGGCTCTCTTCTTCACAACTTGCATCTCATGTTTCTTGTCAAAAATAGTGTAGCCATTGCCTTCAAAGTGAACATCATATCCATGTTGACTAATTATCCAACACTAAGTAATTTTTTTTCCAATTATGGAACAAGCAACACATCACAAATATATTTAGTTTCCACCTTGGTTTGAACCCAATTGTTCCTTTTGCTTTTATTTGCACAAAAGCACCATTATCCATTTTTACTTGTGAGTTAATTGAATTATCTATATTTAGAAAAATATCTTTATCACTAGTTATATAGTTACTACAACCACTATCAAGAAACCAAACATCTTTTTTTTTTTTTGTTCAGAGGCACTTTGGCAAGCATAAAATAAACTTTCTCCACCTTATTTTTCTTTTGCAACACTTGCCTATTGATTGTTTTTAAATCTACAATCTTTTTGCAAGTGCCCAAATTTTTTACAATTTAAGCATTAGGGTTTTTCCTTATTCCAATAATCTCTTTCAATGTGATTGCTCTTTTTACAATTGCACTTTTGTTGTGATTAGGATGCTTCTTCATTATTAAAACCTCTTCTTTATTTGTCCCATCTACCAAAGTTCTCTTGATTAATAATATATTGAAACGGGCTCTTAATAGATTTTTTAGAGCATCGCATCGCATCAATTTTCTCTCAAAAGATTTTAGAAAACCCATCAACTCCTGTATTTTCAATAAAGAAAGATCCTTCGCTTATTCTATCACAGAAACAACGAGATCAAATTTTTCAGGCAAACTAATAAGGACTTTCTCAATAATCTTCTTGCTTTCAATACTTTCACCATATATTTTCATATAATTCACAAGTTATGTAAATCTATCTGAAAATCCTTGCATGGTTTCATTCTTTTTTAATTTTATATTTTCAAAGTCTCTTCTATGATCTTGAAGTTTAGAAGTTCTAACCTTTAAACTCCCTCTGAATTCTTTTTGTAGAATATTCTATGCTTCATTTGCTATTTTTACACCAATTATTCTTGGAAAGATTGTATCTGAAATGCCTTGTTAAATCTTCCCAAGGGCTTGTGCTTCTTTTTGTTGCTTCTCTTTTAAAGATCTCTTTTACTCTTTTGTCAATTTTCCTTTTGAATTTTCGTCTTTTGCTGAATTGGATTATCTAATTCCTTCTTCTATAAAATCCCATAAATCAAAAGAGAGGAAAATAGTTTTCATCTTAACACACTAAAAATCATAATCTTCTCCATCAAATATAGGCATATGAGATTGAATTATTGTGATGAAATTGTTCTTTCCATAGCAATTCTCTTTGCAGTAATTTTCTTCTTTGATTTATGGCTCTGATACCAATTTATGTTAGTTGTTTGGGTATAATCATGAAAAGAAAAATAAAATAACGTAAGTGAATGGGAACACTTTTTTTTTTATATCTTTCAACTTCTTTTTTAACAAACCAAAGACCCATATAAATAGGTGCCTTTACCTTATCTAAGTAAGAATATAAATCCTAACTAAACTTTTACATAGGAAAGTCTAAATAAGATTAGGATTCATAATTCTAATTCTAATTATAATTATATTAATTAACAGATTTATTAAAATTTTATTAAATAATTTTAAAAAATCTATTAGTAATATTTGAAATTTATTTCCTGATGCATTTTATCACAAATTTGTGATAAAAAAATTAAATTTTATGATTGTGATAGAATCTATCACGAATTACTGGTAGTATAAAATTCATGATAAAATCTATCACAAATTTCTAATATCGATATATTTCTTTCATAAAATTTCTATCACTAAAACTCCTTTTTAGTAATGCTTGTATGTCATATTATTTCTCACAAGAACCTTTCTACTATTACTAACATCATAGAATGTAAACAAATGGTTGCTAGGACACAGGAAAGCTACAACCAAAATTCATAACCCATTCTTGTCATTTGTTGTAATCAAGGCGTCAATAAAATCCTAAATGTAAGTTCTGTAATTATGAATTATGAAATATTTTATTTATTATATATATTATGTTCCTTTTTAAAGATCTTAGAGAACGAGTATAAAAATCTCGAACTTGTTCGACTGATTGAACTTCGACAGTCCAATAATAAAGATAAAAGAGAAATTTTAATGTGTGTAGGATCTCAAATGGTTGCTATTTCTATTTTGTTACCTCATGCTAAAAACACGACAATATTTTATTTGTTTATTCTATCCTAATACGAAGAGGAAATTCCTCATTTTTTATAATTGATGAATGCAATTGGTTTTGTTTCTCAATTGCATTCCATCACAGTAAAAAAAGGAAATTCCTCATCTTAAGCTAAAATAATCCTCTAGTTCCCAAGAACATCTCAACCATTCTTTTAAAAACCCTAAAATGTTGAAGTAAAAAACTCTCATAAGTTCATATACTCTATATACTTTATGTAAAATAGCTTCCACCATATTCCATATTAATTAGAAATTAGATTCTTCTAAAGCTATTTAATCTAATTCAAGACCCGATCAATAGATACTTCATTATCACTAAAAATAAATTGAACATCCTATATAGGATCTGCCTCCATTCGTACTACCTTTATTCATATTAAAAAAAAATTATAATAAAAAGAAAGTATTGCTAGTTCGAAATCAATTTGAGAAAAATGGAAGGACTGAATTGGTAAATATTATTACTTCTAAAGCAATTCAAAAAAAATAAAAGGACTCGGGTGATATTTAGAGGACTCAAAATTAAGTACTAAAATGCTCTGTTTTATTAATGATTGTAAACATAGCTTGTTCCATACAATGTCATTTTTAAGCCTTTAATAAGTTTAAAAGCTAACTAATTTTTCCGCCCTCAATGACCTCTTAATTTATTGTTTAATTTTGGATTTTGGCTCTCAATGGATCGATTTGCAACGGCCTTCAGTGCTCGATTCAGCTGCTTAAATACATTTTTATATAAGGAGAAAAGTTCCTCTAAGTTAGAGAGAGAGCTTTGGAGAGTCTTAGAGAGAGAAATCTAAAAAATCATTGTGAATATGTTTTCAAGATTACTTTCTTGAAAGGGGTTTTGAGTTTTTGATTCTATAATTACTTTGATTCTGTATATTCTTGTTGTATACACTATTTATTAGTGCATTTTAGTGAGTTTGGTCAAGTTTGGTTCATATTAAACCAAACCATTATAAGATTGTTCTTGTTTGTGATTGTTTATTTTATTAATTGATCTTGATTGCGTTTGGAGTCTTTAGTTGGTATTTTCAAAATTTTCTTTATTTATATTAGAAATTTTAAATTTTTATCTTATAAATTATAATTCTTTTTTTACTAGCTTCTATAAATATGTTGTTATGTTGTTGAAGACCATCTCAACAAGAGGTTAAGCTCGACAACACATAAATTTTCTATTGAGAAATAATTTGACTATCGAAAATTCAGTGGCAATGATGATACTCTTACAAGGTAAGTTCTTTAATTATGAATCATGAAATATTTATTTTTATTATTATATATATTAAGTTTTTTTAAAGGATCTTGGAGAACAAGTACAAAAATCTCAAACTTGATCGATCGGTTGAATTTCGACAGCGTAATGATAAAGATAAAAGACCAATTTTAATGTGTGATGTAGGATCTAGAATGGTTGTTGTTTCTATTCTACTACCTCATGTTGAAAAAACATTAGCATTTTATTTGTTTATTCGATCACAATACAAATAGAAAATCTTTTGTCTTAAGCAAAAGTGATCTTTCAATTCTTAAGAACAACTCGACTCTTCTTTCAAAAACCTTAAAATATTACATTCAAAGATTCTTATGAGTCTATATACACTGCATAATGTATACAAAGTAACTTCCACCCCTTTTATAACCATTAATAAAATGTTAGATTCTCCTTGGAGCTATTCAATCTAATTTAATACTTTGTCAATAGACACTCCATTATCAATGAAAATAAATCGAACATCCCATATAAGATTTGCCTCTCTTCGTACTAGGTACTATTTCTTTATTTTTGTTATATTAGATTTTTTTAAAATTTTATTTTACAAATTATAATTTTTATTAGAGATTTGGTGATTCAACAATTTTGGATGGACAAGAATTGAGCTGAATACCAAAGAGGAGAGTCACAAGAAATCTAGAATGTATGGGATTCGTATGGAGAAGTCTAGGACGTGTAGGGATATGAAGGAGAAAGTAAAACGAGACTCGAAGACGCGAAAGAAACGAAGAAAACGCAGGAGAGGCCACTAGGGCCGAGTGCTACGGCACGCAATACAGAAGCCTAGTGCTGCGACAATGGGTCCTCAGCGCTGCGGCAGTGAGCGCGATATAGTGAGCGCCACGACATCCAGGGACGAGCATCGCAGCGGCAGACACGTCAGAAGTCAATTTTTGATTCGGATTTTGAGTTTTAGGAAGTTTTGGACTTCTAAAATAAGTGGACTCTTACTCTAATAAGGAATAGGGCTAGTATGCACGAAAAATGCCCTATATAAACACTTGTAAACCATTTATTTCAATTTAAGCATCTAAAGTTTCAAGATGTAACCATAAGAGAGAATAGAGGGGTTAGGTAGGCACTAAGTGCGTAGTGCACTAGGGTGTAACTTTTGGGAAGTGTTTTCTTTTAGTTCTTAAGTGAACAAAAGAAATACCATAGATCCTTTTGGCTTAGATGCTCGGGCTATTCTTGTGTTCCTTGTAAAAATCTCTTATGATGAGATACTAAAAGGTCTTGAAGAGTTATGGTGATCAAGGGTAGATACTTAGAGGTCTCTATGGGAGATACTAAGGGGTCTTGTGGGATCATTGATGATGTAAGAAAATACTTAGTGATCTATATCAATAATAAGAAGCTGGATCATAGATCCTCCGTGGACATAGACAATTTTAGGCCGAACTACGTATATATTGTGTCTTGTTGATTGAATTATTTTTTTTATCTTTATTGGTGTGTTGATCTTATGTGTTCTTACTTATTGTGTGAATTATGATTTTTCGCTGCGTATAAAGTAAATGGGTATTAAGGCTATGGCTTAATTGATGCTATAGAGGTGTCAAACTGAAGTGCATGACTTGATATTCGTAACAAACTAGTATCAGAGCATGGGTTAAAGTCCATATTATAGAGCATAGGCAGCAGTGTCAGATTGTAGAGCAAAGGTTGTCAACCATGAGAACTCACAAATATAAAAGAAGAACAATAAGAAAGATGATTATCTGAAAGAGGAAAAGATAATGGTCTTATTAGGGATTTTTTTGGGGTAAAGATCACTCTTGAAGAATAATACCAAGAAGATGGCATCATCTAGGTCCTGGTCAGAAGAATCATTCAGATTGGACACAAAATAAAGATGAAAAAAGAAAACAATTAAGATTGAAGGGCAGACCCAAAAAGTGTTTAGGGCACTCAAAGGGATAGTCCTAAAGAAAGACAAAGATAGAAGAAAGGTGAATTTACAAGTCTATTGGATGACTAGGCAAAAACCTTAATTGCATGAGAGCTTCTAGAGGAATAAGTGTCTGATGAATAAACTATTTTTGGGATCTAGGGTAGTGTTTTCATATGAGTCATGGAGAATCGTTATTTATCAATTGGTGAAATATGGCTTATGGTTAGTCATTGGGGATTGGTAGAATAAGATTGGGACTACGTGGTGAAAAAGACAAAGGAGAGACTAGGTATGAGATTTCATTCCTCATCTCATGAAGACCTAATGGACTCGGGACTGCTAGATCAAAATAGGGAGATTCATGGAAGACAGATGGAAGGAATACTAAATGGGAAGCAAAAGGATCGAGGAGTGATAAGCACAGAGGAAGGCTATGTGCTTGAAGAAAAGTGCTTCGAATGGAATCAACATAGGGTTGTTGATTTGAAACAGAACATAAAGCAGCTTTGAATTATATCACTTTGTGGCAGGGGTCGAAAGAGAATGTGTGGGAAAAGTAGTAATGGCGAGAATATATTTTCACTATTAAGGAATTGTGGTCATAATATCTTCGGGACATGGAAGATTGTAACATTGAACTACTCTAGACATTAGTATTCAAGAATCTTTGGAGACCGTAGTCGTAAGAGCCTTAGTTAAGTCTGGGACTTAACTTATAGACAATGCTGGTGAGCATTAGTCAAAAAGGCGTGACGATGATTAGCTTCATGGAGAGATATTTTAAATTGAGGATGAGATTTGTTGGAGATTTGGTGATTCAACAATCTTGGATGGACAAAAATTGAGATGAATACCAAATAGGAGTGTCACAAGAAATCTAGGACGTGTGGGACACGTATGGAGAAGTCTAGGACGTGTAGGAATACAAAGAGGGAAGCGAAATGGGACTCGAAGAAGCGAAGGAAACGAAGAAAATGCGGGAGAGACCACCAGGGCCAAGCGCCACGACCCTCATGGCTGAGCGTCGCGGTGCTCAACACAGAAGCCCAATGCTGTGGCGCTGGGTCCTCAGTGCCGCGACGGTGGCCATGATATAGTGATTCAACACAGCATCCAGGGACGAGCGCAACGGCGCCAAACATGTCAGAAGTTTGTTTTTGATCTGGATTTCGATTTTTGAAAAGTTTTGGACTTCCAAAACATGTGAACTCTTACTCCAACAAATAATAGAGTTAGTAGGCATGAAAAACACCTTATATAAATACTTGTAAACCCTTTTATTTCAGATTAAGAATCTAAAGTTTCAAGATGTAACTATAAGAATAGATGAGTTAGATAGGCACTAAGTACGTGGTGCACTAGGTTGTAACCTTTGTGAAGTATTTTCTTTTGGTTCTTAAGTGAACAAAAGAAACACCATAAATCTTTTTGGCTTAGATGCTCGGGCTATTCTTATGTTCCATGTAAAAATCTCTTATGAGGAGATACTAAGAGGTCTTGAAGAGTCATGGTAATTAAGGGTAGATACTTAGAGGTCTCTATGGGAGATACTAAGGGGTCTTGTGGGATAATTGATGATGTAAGAAGATACTTAGTGATCTATATCAATAATAAGAAGTTGGATCATAGATCCTCCGTGGACGTAGACAATTTTGAGCCGAACCACGTATATATTGTGTCTTATTGATTGATTTTTTTTTATCTTTATTGATATGTTGATTTTATGTGTTCTTACTTATGGTGTGAATTATGATTTTTCGCTGCACATAAGATAAAAGGGTATTAAAACTATAACTTAATTAATATCATAAGGATGTCAAATTAAAGTGTATAATTTAATATCCTCAACAATTTTATGGATATGTTTTTAGACACCATCTAATAAGAGGTTTAGCTCGGTAATCCATTAATAAGAGTATTTCAACTATTGAAAAGTCAACAATGATTATGATACTCTTAGAAGGAAAGTTCTTTAATTATAATTTTAATCCAGTCAAATTTTTTTGAGTAATATAGACATTACAAACCCTATAAAAAGAATGGTGTTTACTACAATTGCATCGAAGCTGTGGCTTACTATGATGACAATAGGCTACAATCAGTCTCTTTAACTCCATTTAGCAAGGACACAAGACTACTAGTGTTGCGAGTCCAAATTTTATGGGCAACAGCTCTTGCTTCCTAAGGAACTTCTAGAGTTTAATTAGAAGAAGCCTTATGGACTTTACAGCATTGATGTAAAGCTTTACTTGAAGGTTAGGTTCAGATTCGGCAAGATCAAAACTTCAAAGTTTAAGCCCAAGATCAAGTGTGAGTTGAAAGTTCCTTTGAACTCTTTTAATGCAGACTCGCTGGTGGGTCTAAAAAAACAAAGTGCGATGTTGAGAGCGCAATCTTTATCTTGTTTGATGGAGTCTTCAATATAGTTTTATTCTTTTTCTGGTTCATTCGAGTCGAAAAAAACCCAGTTCTGTCCGATTTCGAAAAAATAAAAGAAAATGCAACCCACACTCAAAAACAAAAAAAATGAATTTGTTAAGTTTTTTAAGTTCGAGTTTTTTTTTTTTTTTCATTTCTAGTTGAACTTGAACAATGCAATGATAAAGATATAAGAAGAATATTAATATGTGACGTAGGATTATTTATTTAATATGTGACAATCCAACGATAATCTTAGAAAGTTAGATCTTTAATTATGAATTTTTTTTTTCATTATATATTTTCAGTTCTTTTTTGAAATGATCTTAGAGAATGAACACAAAAATCTCAAACTTGTCCGGCAGGTTGAACTTCGACAGTCCAACAATAAAGATAAAAGACCAATTTTAATATGACGGATGATGTTTCTATTTTACTACCTCAAGCTAAATAAGTGACTATTTGTTTATTTGGTTAAAGTATGAAGATAAAATTCCTCATAAGAAAAAATAATATTTTATTCCTTTATTTTAGGTGTATATATCAATATAATTTTTTATATTTTAATAATTACTACATTAATTGTTGTCAAAAATTTACTGTTAAATAAATTCTCTCTAAGAAAAAAATAGTATTTTTATCAATTTTAAAATAAAAAATATAAAAAAATAACACGTATTATTATATTATAAGTTAATATTAACACGTGTCATCATATAATTGATTAATATTTATAATAAATATTTTTTTGAACAAATAAATATTTTTAAAGTAAATTAATAAATATATAATTAATAAATAAAGGACGTGTCATACTATAATTAGTTACAAATGAGACATGTCATTATGTAATTGATTTATATATTTAATAAATATTCTTTTAAAGAATAAATATTTTAAAATTAAATTGATAAATATATATTTAATAAATAAATGATACATGTTATAATATGATTAGTTACATATGACACGTGTCATCATTAATTGATTTATATATTTAATAAATATCTTTTTTAAAGCAAAATATTTTTAAAAATAACTTAATAATATATATTTAATAAATAAAAGGCACATGTTATAATATAATTAATTTAAATGATATGTGTCATCATGTAATTAGTTTAAATTTTTAATAAATATTTTTAAAAATAAAATAAAATAAATAATAAATTTAAAAAAAAAAAAAAAAACTACCACTGTCGTCAAAAAAGGCGATCGGTCAGCCACTGACCACTATGTTTTGATGATATTCCAACGGTAAAATTTATTAAATTTTATATTATTATACTCTATTTTTTTCTAATCTACACAATAATATAATTTTTTTTTAAAAAAAGGCAGAAAAATACAAAAAATGGTGAGAGTTGGGTGGTGATCACTGTCGCTCATTATTAAACGGGGGGTAAGATAACCTACACTATCCCCACCTATGGATAGATCAGCAGCCGACCTTATCATAGGTGAGAGCGATACAAGTCATCGCCACCTCCTCCCTCTCTTTCCGGCAAGTGGCGGTGGCCACCGCCCCTCTCTCACCATTTTTGATA
Source organism: Ailanthus altissimus (assembly GCA_946807835.1). Taxonomy (NCBI): domain Eukaryota; kingdom Viridiplantae; phylum Streptophyta; class Magnoliopsida; order Sapindales; family Simaroubaceae; genus Ailanthus; species Ailanthus altissimus. The sequence continues at coordinate 4,455,617 of OX327709.1, forward strand.
TTTTTTGCAATTTGTTTTTGCAAAAAAATCTCATTATTGTGTAAATAGATAAAAAATAGTTTAATAATGTAAAATTTGATAAATTTTACCTTCGAAATGTAGTCAAAAAAATGGCAGCCACTTAATATCGTTTTTCAATGACGATGGCAATTTTTTTTAATTTTATTTATTTAATAAAAATTTAAATTAATTAAGTGATGATACGTGCAAAAGATTAATAGACATTTGATTAAGGGTATTATTGTAAAAGTAACAGAAAAATAAATATTTAATATTAAATTTTTAACGGTAGGAATTATCATGATAATTATTATAACACGTAGAACTATAGTTATATATACCCCTAAAATAAGGGACAAAAATAACATTTTGCTTAATGCAATTACAAACATTTCTTGACAAAACAATTTTACCCTTTTTCCAAAAACTCTAAAATATTGCAGTTAAATTTTTTTTTAACAAAACGTATACTTATATATATAAATGAATGTTTTTCTTAATTTAATGCTCAATCATCAAGTTGAGGAAGGACTATTAGTTTAATATGAAACCTTACATTGAAAAACTACCGCGTGTATAAATATTCAAAATTTGAATTTCTTTATTGATTTTAGATTTGAATGGTTGAACTGCGAACCAATCCCATACTTTTAGTTTTTGATTATACAAATTGTGAACAAAACCTAAACTACTTAATATCGAATTGAATCAGCTGATTTAGTTCGATTCTCTGTAATCTATAGCCCATTGATTTTTTACTCAATCCCTACATTTAGTTTATTTTATTTCAAAAAAAAAAGTTTTTAACTTTTATAAATAAATAAAAATTGATTGTGCAAGTATTTTTAGAAGAGTGCAATTAATATTTAGCAAAAAAATTTATTTTTTATTATATATGGTCAGTTTTTCAGTTTGGACTTTGGTGTTAGTTTATTAAAATATTATAATAAAAGATTCTTTTACCCTAAAAAATAGATATATAACAAAACAGTCATAATAACAAAGAGTTTTTAGGTATTTTAAGATATCAAGAAGATTTTTAGTAATTTAAAAAATTAATAGAGTAAGGACATTTTTATGTTTCTGGCTTAATGTTAAATATATATGGTTTAATTTCGTTTATTAGCCTTTAAATTATTTTGTTTTCTAAGTTAATAGGAATATTTAAGTCAATTTTGACTGAATTAAAAAAGTGAAAGTTTTTAACTTTTTGTCTTGATCTAAAAAATTTAAATGATATATTTACATTCCCATCTATATAAACTCATTCTTTCTTTTATATTTATTACATACACTTTTTTTTGTGATCTCTTTATTCTTCAATTCAACTAATTAAGATTTCAATAATTTATTTTAATTTTTAATATAAATTTTAAAATAATAATTTTTAATTTTGTTATATGTAAAAATATTAATTAAAAATCATTGAAATATGATTTGGGGATCAAGTCAAATGCGTAGGGTGCGCACAGATCGAAAACGAACGCGAAAGGAGACGAAAATCGAAGAAGGGCGCACATCAGGCTCTAGCGCCGCGGCGACCAAGATGAGCGCCGTGGCGCCACTTCCAGTACCTGAGCGCCGCGGCGCTGGGATCTAGCGCCCAGCAAATATCGGACCAGCGCCGCGGTGCTGAACGCGGGAACAGTGTCCCGAAATTAGGAAACTTTCTAATTTCATCTCCCACTTGCTCTAAGACTCCTTAATACGACTCTCACACGTATAGGGAATACCTAGGACGTCCCAATGCCTATATAAAGGCTATCAATTAGCTTGTAAATACCTAGTGAACTTGACAACCTTTGTGATCAAGTTAGTGAGATCTTTGTGATCTTAGAGAGATCTTGGTGATCAACAATAATCTTAGTGATTATTCTTAGTGGTTCTTTGTGAGAGAAAATCCCTAGAGAGTAAGAGAGAGTATTCTTTGTGATCTTTCTTATAATAGGCATACTTTGTGGTTGCTTTGTGATTCAGAATAAGAGAAGAGTGTAATCTTGATCCGCCGTGGACGTAGGCAAGTTGCCGAACCACGTAATTCTTTGTGTGTTCTTCTTCTACCCTTTCTCTCTTTTATTTCTTAATAACTTGTTCTGCATTATTATATTACTTGGGTGAATTGTTTAGCTCGTTTATGTGCTTTCGCTTCAACAAACTGGTATCAGAGCTTTGGTTCTAAACAAACATGGCCACACCCAAGTATGAGGTAGAGAAATTCAACGGTACGAATGACTTCAATCTGTGGAAGATGTAGGTTAAGGCGTTATTGGTAAGCTAAAGATTTGGTTCGGCATTAGAAGAGACTACAGCTCCATCTAGTAATGAAGAGAAGACGCCAGAGTCATCTAGAGTAGAAGCAGAAAGAAGGGACATTCAAGAAAGAGCTTATAGCACAATCATTCTATCATTGAGCAATGAAGTACTAAGGGAAGTAGCAGGTGAGACGACGGCAATGGATCTTTGGAAGAAGCTTAACTCACTTTATATGAGGAAATCGTTGGCCAACAAACTACATATAAAGAAGAAGCTGTATCAGCTGTCCATGTCAGAGGGGACGCCGATGAAAGATCATATAGACGCCTTCAATAAGATCATCCTTGATCTTGAGTCTATTAACATCCAGATAGAAGATGAAGATAGAGCAATTATTCTGCTGAGTTCACTCCCCAAGAGCTATGAGAGTTTTGTTGATACGCTACTCTACGGCAGAGAGAGTTTAACGATGAGTGATGTAAAATCATCATTAAACTCAAAGTTATTAGAAAAGCAGGCTGAGGGCAATGCAGAAAGTTTATCTGTAAGAGGAAGGCCCTCATATAGAGATGGGAAGAAAAAAGGCTCAAGGTCAAAGTCTAGGACTCCTAGGAAGTGCTATTGCTGCAAGAAAGAGGGGCACTTCATAAAGGACTGTCCTGAGAAGAAAGCACAGGACAAGAAGAAAGCGGATGCTGCGCTTGCCTATGATGATAGCTATGACAGCGCAGAGACACTCATCGCTACTGATGGTATAAAATCTGAACAATGGGTTTTAGATTCTGGTTGTACTTTTCACATGTGCCCGCACAAGTCTTGGTTTATAAATTTTCAGCCTATTAGTGGTGGTAAGGTCTTAATGGGTAATGACGTTGCATGTCAGATGATGGGAATTGGTAGTGTTAAGCGTAGGCTGCATGATGGGCGAGTGAGAGAGTTGACAGATGTTAGGTATGTTCCTGACTTGAAGAGAAACTTGATCTCATTAGGGACTTTAGACCAGAATGGGTGTTCCATCAGGATCGACGGAGGGATTTTAAGAGTTTTGAAAGGTTCCATGGTAGTGATGAGAGGAGAGAAGCACAAAGGTGTTTATGTGCTTAAGGGTGAAGTCGTGAGTGGTTCTGCACTATTCTCTGTAGATGATGAGAGTATGCAAACCAAGTTATGGCATCTTAGACTGGCACACTTAGGCGAGAGAAATCTAAAGGAGTTATATAGTCAAAAGGCGTTTGGTGAGGATAAGTTCCAGCCCTTGGAGTTTTGTGAGCATTGTGTGCTAGGGAAAGCACATAGAGTGAGGTTCAGTACCGGCGAGCATAAGACTAAGGGGACTCTTGACTACATACACTCGGATCTTTGGGGACCAACTCAGACAGCTACTTGTGGTGGTGCTAGATATTTTCTCAGCTTGATTGATGACTATTCGAGGAAGCTGTGGGTCTATGTGTTGAAGAGCAAGGATCAAGTATTTGATATGTTCAAGACTTGGAAGACTCTTGTTGAGAATCAAATTGGCAAAAGAGTGAAGAGGTTGAGAATTGACAACGGCCTCAAGTTTTGCAACAGAGAGTTTGATGAGTTTTGTGCCAAGCATGGGATTGCAAGGCACAGAACAGTAAGATCAACACCACAGCAGAATGGGATAGCTGAGAGGATGAACAGGACCCTACTTGAAAGGGTTAGATGCATGCTTACCAATGCGAAGATGTCCAAGACTTTCTGGGGAGAAGCTGTAGTGACTGCTGCTTACTTGATAAACAGAAGTCCCTCCTCAGCAATTGACTTCATGACGCCAGAAAAGAAATGGTCTGGCAATCCTCCGAAGTATGACCATTTTAGAATATTTGGTTGCCCTGCCTTTGTACATGTTAAGGAGGGGAAGTTGGAACCTAAAGCTATCAAATAGGTATTCATAGGATATCCCGAATGAGTAAAAGGATACAAGGTGTGGTGTAAAGACTTAACACCACCAAGGAGTATCATAAGCCGTGATGTGACGTTCGATGAGATGACGATGTTGAAAACCTCCCAAGTAGATGAGAAAGAAAAACCTGTGACCAAGGAAAACTCAGCACCCGAGTCAATAGAAGTTGAAGTAGCGCCTTAAAACGGATCTGATATGCCCCCAGATTAACACTTCAACAAGGAAATCCTTGAAGATGAACCAAGAACACCGGCGTGTTCCTCCAAGTTCACCCAAAAGAAGACTAGAACTCATGAGTTGGAACTTAAAGAGTACCAGCTTGCTAGAGACAGGCTAAGGAGAACGATTAACCCACCAGTCAGGTATGCACAAGCAGACTTAGTTGCTCATGCTTTTAATTCTGCTTACACTCTTGAGTATGATGAGCCTAGGACATATGGTGAGGCTATGAAGAGTGAAAACAAAAAAGAATGGCAGTAGGCCATGGAAGAAGAGATTAGTTCTCTTAGGAAGAACAATACCTGGAAGCTGGTAGAGAGACCTCAAAAGAAGCTAGTCGAGTGCAAGTGGGTGTATAAGGTGAAGGAGGGAATACCGGGGATTAAGCCTACGAGATTTAAGGCTAGGTTAGTAGCACAAGGTTTTACTCAGAGAGAGGGAGTCGATTTTCATGAGATATTCTCTCCAGTTGTCAAGCACACATCTATTAGGATTTTGTTAGCTATGTGTGCAAACCTTGATTTACATCTAGAGTAAATGGATGTAAAGACAACTTTTCTACATGGAGAGCTTGAAGAAATAATATACATTGCACAGCCGCAAGGGTTCGAGGAGCCCGATAAAGAAGATCATGCTTGTTTGCTAAAGAATTCATTATACGGGTTAAAGCAATCACCTAGACAGTGGTATAGGAGATTTGATGAGTTTATGATGGCTTGTGGCTTTAGTAGGAGCAAGTATGATGGATGCGTATACTTCAAAAACATGAGTTGTGGGATGATGTATTTGCTTCTATACGTCGATGATATGTTGATCGCATGCAAAAATATGGAAGAAATACAGAAGCTCAAGAAGCAGTTAAGTGGCGAGTTTGAAATGAAGGATTTAGGAGCAGCGAAGAGAATTTTGGGTATGGACATTATGAGGGAAAGAAGAGATGTTATCTTCTTATCCCAACAGGGATATATAGGCAAAATTCTGGAGAAATTCGGTATGTCAAACGCGAAGGCTGTCTCTACTTCTTTGGCCATGCATTTCAGACTGTCAGTAGCACAGTCGCCGACATCCGAGGATAAGAAACTGCAGATGAGCAAAGTACCGTATGCAAGCGCTGTGGGGAGCATCATGCATGCAATGGTTTGTACAAGACCAGACATAGCACAGGCTGTGAGTGTGGTGAGTAGATACATGGCGAATCCAGGTAAAGATCACTGGCTTGCAGTAAAGTGGATTATGAGATATCTCAAGGGAACGTCGAATCACGGGTTGGTGTATAAGAGGGACGAAGGCAGCAATGAAATGGTAAAAGGGTACGTAGACTCAGATTATGCAGGTGATCTTGACAAGAGAAGATCGTTGACAGGCTACGTATTCACAGTGTTTGGGTGTAGTGTGTGTTGGAGATCAGTTCTACAACATGTGGTTGCACTTTCTACCACAGAGGCAGAGTACATAGCTGTTGGTGAAGCTATAAAGGAGGCCATGTGGTTAAAAGGCATATGCGTGGAGATATTGGCTCATAAAGAAGAAAACACCGGTGTATACTGTGACAGCTAGAGTGCTATACACCTAAGCAAGCATTAAATGTTCCATGAGAGGTCGAAACACATTGATGTGAGGCTCCATTACATTCGTGAGATTGTCCAAAGTGGTAAAGTTAGTCTGACAAAGATAGCGTCATCTAAAAACCCTGCTGATATGTTGACTAAGCCACTGCCCTCGGTTAAGTTCGTCCTATGCAAGGACTTAATCGGAGTCACTACTTTGTAAGGGTGACCGAAGATGCGGAAATGAGAGATTGGATTACTTTGTGGATGATTTTGAATCAAGGAGGGGATTTATAAAAATATTGATTAAAAATTATTGGAATATGATTTGGGGATCAAGCCAAGTGCGTAGGGTGCGCACGGATCGAAGACGGACGCGAAAGGAGGCGAAAACCGAAGAAGGGCGCGCATCAGGCTCCAGCGTCGCGGCGACCAGGATGAGCGCCGCGACGCCACTTCCAGTACCTGAGCGCTGCAGCACCCAGCAAATATCGAGCCAGCGCCGCGGCGCTGAACGTGGGAACAGTGTCCCAAAATTAGAAAACTTCCTAATTTCATCTCCCACTTGCTCTAGGACTCCCTAATACGACTCCCACACGTATAAGGAATACCTAGGACGTCCCAAGGCCTATATAAAGGCTATCAATTGGCTTGTAAACACAACTTAGTGAACTTGACAACCTTTGTGATCAAGTTAATGAGATCTTTGTGATCTTAGAGAGATCTTGGTGATCAACAATAATCTTAGTGATTATTCTTAGTGGTTCCTTGTGAGAGAAAATCCCTAGAGAGCAAGAGAGAGTATTCTTTGTGATCTTTCTTGTAATAGGCGTACTTTATGGTTGCCTTGTGATTCAGAATAAGAGAAGAGTGTGATCTTGATCCGCCGTGGACGTAGGCAAGTTGCCGAACTACGTAATTCTTTGTGTGTTCTTCTTCTACCATTTCTCTCTTTTATTTTTTAATAACTTGTTCTACATTATTATATTACTTGGGTGAATTGTTTAACTCGTTTGTGTGCTTTCGTTTCAACATTATAAATTATAATTATGAAAATTATCTTACAACTTTAAAAAAAATTATATGTTATAATAAAATTGCTATGAAATATTAAATTTTATATTATTTTAATATTAATTTGTATACAAAATATTATTTTATTCATACATTTCTAGCTTTTATTATAAGGATACAAATGTGAATGTACTAGTTTTTAGTTAGTTTTTAATTGACAAAAATAACTTAATACTTAGAGTAATGATATGATTATATAATTGAGATACAAAGTTTTTATTTAGTTGACGGGGCATCTTATGTGTTCATAATTTATTGATATTATGCAACTACCATCTTAATAAGAAGTAAAAAATTAATAATTATTTAATAAGTGGTAGTCACTGATTAGTGACACATCAATTGGTAAGAGTAAGTAAATTTGGTTTCGAGTCAGTTCTATTTGGAATTAATCTAAAATTGAATTGATCGGTTCAATTTGTAAAAATCGGACAGGCTCAATTTGGGTTGAGTTTTTTTTTTTTTAATTTTTAATTTTTTTTTATTTTAAATTGAACCAAACTAAACCGACCAAAAACCGAACCTACCAAAAATCAATCGATTTAATTTTTGATAGGTTCGATTATCATTTTCTTTTTTTGGACACCCCTATTAGTTGGGATGCAAATTCTATATTCCAACTATGAAAGCATAATACTACTCTAATACTTATATTTAAATATTCAGTAAGAAAATAAATAAATAATTTAAATTGAGTTATTCAACTATATTTAGCATTTAGTTATATTCAACTTTATTCAAAATCCAGTGTTTTAAAAAAAAACAAACAAACGCTAATTAAATGGCAAATTCCATATATATAATTTATTATTGGCTTCTTCGCATCACTCCGCCACTATCTTATGTTATAACAATTTATATAGATACAATATCACTTCACTCCTCTATTATCTTTATGTTACAGAATAGATATTTTGATCATTCGTCATCTCATTGAATTATTTTCTCTGTAAATCTTTCAATTATACCAAATATATATGTCGTAAGCGCAATAGAAGTTTCCTTCCCCATGGAACTGGTGATGAGTTTTATGTAAGCTTGTAACCTCAAATCTCGGTTTAGGTACCATCATTAATATGCAATCCGTACCTTCTTCTTTGTCCTCTGTCGATTCTTTATTGCCATATTCAAAAAATGACGCGTGACCGTGCCTGATAGATAGAAAAAAGTAGGAAATTGGAAAACCATGTATGTGGACGAATCATCATTAATAAAAATCTCCAAATTGACTTGGTCAACCATCCAAAAAAATTCATTGTTTTCCCATTTATGTTTCATTTTATACAGAAAGTCAATATCTTGGGAAGGCACAAGGCAACATCAATCCACAGTTCCCATAGAAAAAATAGACTATTAAAGCGAGTTTTGGAAATTACCAAGTGCCATCTTATAAATTAACTGAAAGAATATATGCTTAATCTAATAAGACTATAGCACAAACTATACTCAATCAACAAAGCAACCGCGTTAAACTGACACAATAATGACACGGCCATTGCCGCGCCTCTTCGTAATGCATTCAAAAAGAATCACACTCTGCGGCGCAAACATAAACGATCTCTTACCTTTCCCACTCCATTATCACTCGTTTTCTTAATCTATATATACCCTTTAACTTCTCCTTCTATAACATATTTCTCTCATTCAGATTTCTCTTTTGTTCTTGTTAACCGAAAAGAATCTCTAATTCTCTAGCTTTCTCTTGCTCTCTTTTTGTTTCAACTATGGCTGACAAACAAGGCCATCTGAATGGAGCTTATTATGGTCCAGCAGTCCCACCTCCAACAAAACACTACCATCGCCCTGGCCGCGGCTCAGGCTGTGGCTGCTGCTGCTGCCTTTTCAGCCTTTTGCTAAAAATCATTATTACCATCATCTTCATTATCGGCCTTGCTGCCTTGATCGTCTGGCTCATCTTCCGCCCCATTAATAAGGTCAAGTTTCATGTTACTGATGTCTCTCTCACAGAGTTTAACCTCACGTCAAACAACAACCTGCGTTACAAACTTGCTCTTAACATCACCATCAGAAACCCTAATAAAAAGATCGGTGTTTACTACGATCGCATCGAAGCTAGGGCTTACTATGATGGCAAGAGGCTACAATCAGTGTATTTAACTCCATTTTATCAAGGACACAAGAATACTAGTGTTGTGAGTCCAGTTTTTGACGGGCAGCAGCTCTTGCTTAATGAGGAACTTCAAGAGTTTAATCAGGAGAAGCCTTCTGGACTTTACAACATTGATGTAAAGCTTTACTTGAAGGTTAGGTTCAGATTGGGCAAGATCAAGACTCCAAAGTTTAAGCCCAAGATCAAGTGTGAGTTGAAGGTTCCTTTGAACTCTTCTAATGGCAGACTTGCTAGTGGGTCTGAAAATACAAAGTGCGATATTGATTTCTGATCAACATTAGAGCGCGATCTTCTTCTTGTTTGATTGAGTCTTCAGTATATTTTTATCCTTTTTCTGGGTTTATTATTCTTTCGTTTTTTAGTTATATATTATGGTCTTGATATACGCATTATTTATGTTTTCATTTAAATATTGTTGGATTACACGTGGTTTCTTTTTTTTTTTTCGTGCTGACTTCGGTTGCTTTGTTTAAATAAATAATATCTTTAATGTTTATTTTTCGGGCTCTTTATGCTGATCATTATTAATTTGATATTAAATAGCTTTCAATATGTAAAAGAACATAGGATAGAATTATTTGTGTTATTGAAAGTGAGAAGCTGAGTACATAACTTGAAACTAGTAACCAAGTCAAACATGTGGCCTTTGAATTGGCAATGAGTTTTAGATATTATCAAAACAATCCATTTAAATGAGTGAATAGTTTCCTTTCTTTCTTGGATTAGCATAATGGAGTAGCTTGTGGTGGTCAGTATATTACAAAGGATAATATTTCATGTATCAGGTGGATAATATATATTTTAATTATATCATACATCATGGCCCCAAGGTAAGTATATAAATATTTTATGTTTTGGTCAAGAATATTAAAAAAAAAAAAAGAAGAGAGATGAAAGGAGATTGTGAGTGTTAACTGATTCGATTTGTAAAATTTCTTCAGATGAAATGAGTAGTTTAAGTCTGAATCTTGCTAAAAGAAAAAAAATAGGGTGGAAATTTATATTGTGGGTATTAATTGACTTAATTAATAAAATAATATGAAAAATTGAGATTCGAATTCAGTTTAACCTACATTAATGGAGAGATTTAACTTGTATTAATTAGATAACATTAATTTTTCTTAATATATATATATATAGGGTGAAGAGTAGATAGAAATGGAGAGGGCTGGCGCATGCATTTAAAGTTGGTTTGTTTAGTTTAGTGGAATGGAGCAAGTGGCCATCTTGAACTAGATTAGACTATGAAAAATACAAACTGATAGTTAATAACTAAGAATATAATAAAATAGATATTGGAGCAAAACATGCTCATAGAATATATTCGCATTTCAAAACATTTTTTTATACGAGGAGGATATTTAAACTTAAGACTTTCATTAAAGTAGAGATAAATTTATTACCAACTTTTTATTATTAGATTGTTAACATAAATACCATTTCAAACACATCTTTTAAAAGTTAGTTTATTTCAGAATACAAAAAAAAAAAAAAATCCTATCATCCTAATTAATCTCAGTAGTTAATTGTCAATTTTAGTAATGTAATATATTTTCATATATATATTTCTTATTATAGTATCTTTTTATTATATGTTGACCTAGATATTTGGGTAATCGTCAAGTCAAACTAAATTTATTTTAAATGAGATTAAAAATAACAACACAAAGATAGAGAGAGGAAAGCAATATTAGATATATAGTTGTTTAACTCAATTCGAGCTTATCTCGCTTTATTGAACTTGATGGATCTATTCATATACACCTTTTTTTTACATAGCCATAAGGCACTATGGTCATTACAATATAAAATAATACAAAATACAAAATAATTAATATGGTGGAGAGATCTCTCCTTATAGGGCTTAGTAGCAAAATCCTTTTAAGAAGATTTGTAATGTCTTGATTTAAGGGGTATTAATTTTCTAAATTTTATGGATAATATTCTCTCATTAGATTTCATTATTTTAAGGATGAAGACTCCACTTTTTTAAGATTAGGGTTGACCCCAAAATCAATAAAAAAATAGGGACCCTTCATTTTTTAGGATTAACTTCTTAATACTAAAAACTTAATTATAGTTCAAATTTCAAGTCTATCTTTGGGGTGCTTGAGTAATGTGATGTAAAAGTTCAATCCCTGTCTTAGGTAAGTTCGGGTGTTTACTAAAATTATCCTTACCTTCGGCAGGCTCGAGTCTTCATAAATGCAATCCCTATTATGGGTGGGCTCGGATGCTTACGAAATTATCTCTACCTAAGTGAGCTTGGATTTTCATAAATGTAACTCTTACCCCGGATGGTCTTGGGTCTTTATAAATGTAATTTCTGTCCTATGCGGGCTTAGGTGCTTATTAAAATTATTCCTACCCTAAGCGAGCTTAGGTCTTTATAAATGTAATCCCTACCCTGGGTGGGCTCGGATGTTTACTGAAATTATCCTTGCCCCAAGCAGGCTTAGGTCTTTACAAATGCAATCCCTGCCTTTGGTAGGCTCAGGTGCTTATGTTGATTGTAGAAACTACATCCTTGTCCTAGGCAGGCTCAATATTTATGTCGATTGTAAAAACTTCTGAAAGTGTGCTAATTTTTTAAAATGCATATATGTGATGTGTGTTCATTACAATAAAATTTACGTATTATATACATAAATTAAGCGCAATAGAATTAGAAATTTAATTTTCTAATGCAACAACACATTTAAAATTTAAATTTCATTACTTTAATGAAATTAAGAATCGAAACTCATCTATTAAACTTTTTAAAATTACTAAATTGAAGTCCATTACAAAACACATTTACTGACAATTTTCAATAATGATGTTTAAATTCTTTAAATTTAATTGTAACTAAACACTTTAATTACCTTAATTTATTTCAAAGAAAATAAATTATTTTTATTTATTTCAAAGAAAATAAATTATTTTTATTTATTTCAAAGAAAATAAATTATTTTTATTTATTCAACACCTAAAATAAACAAAACAACTTTCTATTGCTTCATTTTAATGGCCGGATGAAGAGAATGAAACTCTTTACAACTCTTGCAAGAGGTTTTCTCTCTCTTCATGGTAAAATGGCCGAACAAAACTAATCAAATGTAACAAAAACATTTCACTTTAAAGCCAATTTTTGAAGATGGCCCCCACAGCATGACTACCCATGCTTAAGCCATTCACATTTTTGCCCTTTGTCTTCACAAAACAAATATTCACGTGTTGATTGAATATAAAATCTTTTGTGACCAAAGTAAAACAAGCAAAAAAAAAAAAAAAACTTTTGCTTTAGATTTCTTCTAATTGTTTGGCCGGCCAATACACTTGACAAAATGAAACATCTTTTATTTTTAATTAATTAATTTATTTTCCCTCTTATTTTGGCAAGTTAAGGTATGTCCACTAAGTCATGCCATCATGTTTCTTCGTTGATTTATTTAAATAATAAATAAATGAAACATGTGATATTATTAATTTAATAACGCAATTATACATTAAATAATGTAAATTCTTTTACATTATTTAATTACAAATAATCTATACAATACACTTTAAATTTAGCTTTATAAAATTATTTGACTTAATAAAATATATAATAATAACAATTATTAATACATTTATTTATTTAAAAATAATTTTTGAATAAATTAATAATTTTATTTGTCTTATAAGTAAAGTTATTTTAATCACTTCTAAGTTAAACAATGAATGACTTACAATGTGCCAAGTATCATTATCCTATTGATCAACAATTATTTTTAACTAATTAATGTATTTAACTCTTAAGTCTTAACATGTGCACATCTTGAGAAAATTTGAAACAAATATCATAGTTTGCTAGAATTTATTAGATTAAATTATTCAATCTGGTATGCTACCCCAGTACACAATAATTATAGTTTATATTATAGGACTCTCTAGTTTCACGCTTGATTTATTAAATGAAGCTATTCTATTAATCCATGATCGATGCTTACGTACACGTCACAGATATTACAAATCAGCACATTATACCATACAAGCTGAGGTCATAATATATTCGTATAATCCTCCCGTCACATATATCTTAGAAGAGCAAAGATATAGATCACTACCGTCAAATCTCCACGTGTTCATCTGTAAACTTATCTCTAGATTCCTATTTTAATAAACAATATACGCACATACTTTTGCGATATTGTTTAACCCTACGAAAAACTCTTTTATGGGATTTTATACCCTTGACTATGATAAATGTAAATTATATCTATTATTTTAACGCCTTTTAACTTAATTAATTGCTTATTTTAATAAGAATATTAAGTTTTTTTTATATATTTTATTATTATTTTGTAGGTTTGGAGTCAGTAGAGCAATTGGGGATAAAAATCTAAAAAAAAAAAAGCAAAACATCAAATTACTACAATACAAGCCACAGTGATTTGCTACAATACATGCTACAGTGATTTTTCTTAATGACAAACAATATATCGCCCCAACGAAGTTCCAGCGCCCAAAGCTTTTCGCTCCAGCAGTGAACAATCGTACGTAAATAGTAACTTATGAACTGTGCATGAAATTGTACTTATGAACAATATTAATGAATAGTAGTCACGCTATAGTAAAAAGAAGTACAACTCAAATACTCCAATCAATCTATCTATATAAATGCCACTTATTTCAGACCTCAAAGAGAACACAACTTAGAACTCTTAGAGTCACAACACATTGAAAAAAGTAATTTTTAGAAAGAGAAGTAAAGGCAATTCAAGCAAGAGATTATTGGCGAATCTTTGGTGTATAACCAACTGCGAATTGACGTCTATATTGGTTTGCTTTTGGTTGTATCATGTTTATTTTATTTTTTAACTATAATTCTCTTGTTATCATAAGCTAAATTTACTTTTTAGGGTTATTACTTGAACTCGATATGTAAGCTTAATTGTTTGATCTTTTTAATATTTATTTGAACTCAATTCTTCATTATTCAAATTATTTATTTTTAATGCTCATTATATCTGATCAATATTATGAATGTTTTGGTAATACTTTGATAAACTCGGAAGAGGTATCATTGTATTTAGACATATATAATTTGACACATAATTGTAGAGTAACATTTAATGTTGCATATACAAGTTTCGAATTAGGATAGAAATATACCTAATTGGCATGTATGGTCAATAAAATTTGTTCTTAATGAATCTTAATTTATTACAAGTACTATAGGAATATAGGTATTTGATAAATTAGGATATACTTGCATGACCTTGGGAGAGACTTGAGAATACATTAGTGTCTTGACTAATAATAAGAATTAAGGGATATAAATATTAAAAGATTAAATCTTTAGAAACCATATTGAAGGACAAGAATTAACCCTAGACTTTTTATATATTGTTATTTTCTTATTTTATTTAAGTGTTATCATTTATTTTCTGCACTTTTATTTTACTTAAATTTATTACAAAATTAAGATTTGATTTTTTTCTGAATAATTATAAGAAAGATATAATTTTAGTACTTGGTAGAAAATAAAAATTATCCCTGTGGGTTCGACATCCGACTTTATAAGTCACTTTATTACTTATTAAGATAGCGTATACTAGCGCTTAATTTTAAGATGTAAAAATATCGCATCAGGCCACAAGATTTTCTGAAATACAATCTCGGAGTATCAAAATATACAACTCACCTATGTGAGCTGACGAATCCTATATCTACACACAAAGAACTCCATGAACATCGGATCATACCAATAACACGCAACGATTAGACCATGAAAGGTCTCTAACATTCGTAGAATCAAAGTATGGTAGATTACTCACAAGCCCACTTTGACGCTTAGGTTAAAGGACCATGAATACTACTCAACTCGAGAAGACCTATCATTGACGACTTCATGAGATATCTATTAGAAGTCATCGTGAGTCTGTTCGATACTTAGTCCTCACTGAATACTCATATACTTATACAAGCTTCTAGTAAGCTAATGATCAACTAAGAACAACCATATATACTATATAGATATAGACATATACTGATCTATTTAAAAAAAACGTAGTGTTTGAGAACATACTTGTATAACTTACATAATGATATTTCCTAACACTTATTACAACTCTTTACAACTATGTTATTACTGGCATATTCTTAAGTCTTTATCCCATTATAAACAAGTATCTAACTCTTTAGATTTTGTTAATTATTATAACCTGTTAACTCTTTAGCATTTATAATTCTCAACGATGCTAACTCTTAGCGGTGATGTAAACTTATTTAAACCGGATTTGAACTCCTTTAGATCATACATTATCTGTAGCGTTACAAGCATGGAACCATATATTATAGTATTTACAATTTAATATAAAATATTTATTGTATAAATATTAAACAATTAATATTCATACAATATTGAAATGATACGTAAACATTAATTCCAACAACTTCATCCCTGCCCTAGGAAGGCTTGGGATCCATGTACATTGTGAAACTCCATTCTTGCCTTTAGTGGGCTCAAGATCCATGTCGATTGTAGAAACTCCATATGTGCCCTAGGTAGGCTCAGGTTTCATATCCATTGTAGACACTCCATCCTTACCCTGGGCAGGCTCAGGATCCATGTCAATTATAGAAATTTCATCCCGTCCAGGGCAAGCTCAAGATCCCTATCTATTGTAGAAATTCCATCCCTACCCTAAGCATTCCAAGATCCATGTTGATTATAGAAATTTCATCCTTGCCTTGTTGGGGCTCAAGATACATGTCGATTATTGTCTTGTTATTTTGCACTTTGCGTTGGGTTGAGGTCATGAGAATATAATTAAAATAAAATAGAATACACATAGATAATAAATAATAGTGAGTATGAAGAGCTTAAATGGTCGGCCTAAAAAAGAACTTAAATAGCCTCATTAAGAGTTTAAGTGGTCAGGCTTGGTGAAAGCTTAAGTGATTATGCTTGGGAAGAGTTTAAATGGTTGGCGTCAAGTGCGTACTTATGTGGTCAACCTTGAAGTGAACTTACGCGTCTGAGGTAATTAGTTCTCAAGTCCTTTGTCTATAGAAGGCCATTATAAATTGTACATACTGTGAGGGCTTATTTATAAAGGTTAAAATAACTTGTCATAAATAAATTTTCAAAAATATGAGGGCTAATTGAGAAAATCTAAAATAGCCATAATTCCATCTCTTTTATGTGATCTTGCTTCCTTGATAAATTAATTTCTGCCAATTTTAGTTAACACAAGATTATAGCCCTAATGGTTCCTTATCGTTAGTTGTTCAGGTTCCTGTGGTTCCCTCGTTCATTCCTATTTATTGTTCTTTCTGTCTTTTTTTTTAAACCCGAGGTTGTAGCCTCTTTATATATATATATATATATATTCATCCCCTTTTCACCTGAGCAATGTCTCTCTTCTTCTTTTCTTAATTATCCTGAGAAAGCCTCTTGCTACACCTCTCTTTTCTTGTTTTTTTTACACAAATTTATATAAAATCAAACATTAATATTAATCAAAATTATAAACTTATCTTTATTTCATTGTTCTTCATAGTCAACCTCTATGATTTTTTGTTGCATTCCTCGTAGATGGTGTCAAACTGTTATTCCCTGGTTCAATCTTATCTATTGTTCTTTCTATCTTTTTTTTTAACCCGAGGTTGTAGCCTTATATATATATATATATATATATATATATATATATATATTATTTCATCCCTTCTTCACCTGAGCAATGTCTCTCTTCTTCTTTTTTTAATTATCCTGAGAAAGCTTTTTGCAACACCTCTCTTTTCTTTTTTTTTTACACAAATTTGTATAAAATCAAACATTAACATTAATCAAAATTATAAACTTATCTTTATTTCATTGTTCTTCACAGTCAACCTCCATGATTTTTTGTTGCATTTCTCATAGATGGTGTCAAAATGTTATTCCCTGATTCAATCTTATCTATTGTTCTTTCTATCTTTTTTTTTTTAACCCGAGGTTGTAGCCTCTATATATATATATATATATATATATATATATATATATATATATATTATTTCATCCCTTCTTCACCTGAGCAATGTCTCTCTTCTTCTTTTTTAATTATCTTGAGAAAGCCTTTTACAACACCTTTCTTTTCTTATTTTTTTTACACAAATTTGTATAAAATCAAACATTAACATTAATCAAAATTATAAACTTATCTTTATTTCATTATTCTTTACAGTCAACCTCCATGATTTTTTGTTGCATTCCTCATAGATGGTGTCAAACTGTTTTTAACCCGAGGTTGCAACTTCTATATATAGATAGATAGATAGATAGATAGATTTATTTCATCCTTTTCTTCACCCGAGCAACGTTGCTCTTCTTCTTTTT
Source organism: Ailanthus altissimus (assembly GCA_946807835.1). Taxonomy (NCBI): domain Eukaryota; kingdom Viridiplantae; phylum Streptophyta; class Magnoliopsida; order Sapindales; family Simaroubaceae; genus Ailanthus; species Ailanthus altissimus. Next base: position 4,473,112 of record OX327709.1, read on the forward strand.
TTAATTATCCCGAAAGAGCCTTCTGCAATGCCTCTATTTTCATGTTTTTTTTTAACACAAAATTTGTTTAGAATCAAACATTAATATTTAATCAAAATCATAAACTTATCTTTGGATCGTTGTTCTTTACAGTCAGCCTCTATGACTTTTTGTTGCGTTCTTCATAAATGGTGCAAAACTGTTGACCCAGATATTTGGGCAATTCACAAGTTAATAAGTTAAATTTATTTTTTAGTGGGAAACGAGATTAAGAATACAAAACAATGATAAAGAAAGGAAAGAGACACTAAATATATAGTAATTCAACCCAATTTGAACATACATCTACATCAGCGAGCTTGATGAGCCCATTCATATACACTATTTAATAATCTTTTTACATAGTAGTAGCACAAGACACTACGGCCATTATAATATAAAATAAAATAAGAGAAAATGAGACAAAGTAATTAACATAGTAGAGAGACCTCTCCTCCCTATTCTTAAGCCCTCCTTTTTTATGTGTGTTGTAGGGCTTTGTGGTAGAGTTCTCTTATAAAGTTATTAAATTCTTTGATTTAAATGGTATTAATTTTCTCATTGATTTTCTAGATTTTAGATATCATATTCTCTCATTAAATTCCATGATTTTAGGAATGAGGACCCCATTTTTTATAATTAAGGTTGACCCCGAAATTTAGAAGTACATTATATCAGTTATATATATATATTTTAATTTTCTAGTATATATATTTTTTAAGATTACATGAGATTAGCATGTTGATACTACGTCAGACAATACTACTGATATTATAATCAGAGTTTATTATTAAAAATAAATTTAGAGTAATATGTACAGTTTTGAGACATTTTTCACCCAAATTACACTACTGAACCATTGGAAACAACGCATACAATTTTGAGTACATCTCACTCGAAATAAAAGACTCCTACAAGAGGTGAGGAATGAATCTACATTCTTAGCTTCCATTAAAGCTCGAACCTCTAACTTGGTTACAGAAACGCACTTTTATGAAAGAGTACTTGCCTTGTAGACAAAGACTTTTTAATGTCATATCCCACATTTAATAAAAAAAATATTTAAAATTTAAATATATATATATATATATATATATATATATATATATATATATAAGAAATAGACATCATTAACTAACAAGCTAATATTTTGAATTAATAACAAACTCCCAAACTTGTGACACTAATATATGTTATAATAAGCTAATTAATTTAATTATAAGCTCACATATGCATTTATCTGCATACACATAAAACTTGCATGCACAGTTGACCACCAGGAGTTTGGTGTCGCCGGAACACTCCAATTGCCGTAAATGGCCATTGACGGATGACCCTACGCTGGAAAAGGCCGGCGATTGTTTAAATCTTTCAATTATATCAAATATATATGTCGTAAGCGCATTAGAAGTTTCCTTCCCCATGGAACCGGTGATCAGTTTTAGGTAAGCTTGTAACCTCAAATCTTGGTTTAGGACGCAATACGTACCTTCTTCTTTGTCCTCTGTCGATTCTTTATTGCCATATTCAAAAAATGACGCGTGATCGTGACTAATAGATAGAAAAAGTAGGAAATTGAAAAACCATGTATGTGGATGAATCATCATTAATAAAAATCTCCAAATTGACTTGGTCAACCATGCAAAAAAAAAAATTCATTGTTTTCCCATTATGTTTCATTTTATACAGAAAGTCAATATCTTTGGAAGCCACAAGGCAACGCCAATCCGCAGTCCCCATAGAAAAAAGAGACCATTAAAGCGAGTTTTGGAAATTACCAAGAGCCATCTTATAAATTAACTGAAAGAATATATGCTTAATCTAATAAGACTATAGCACAAACTATACTCAATCAACAAAGCAACCGCGTTAAACTGACACAATAATGACACGGCCATTGCCGCGCCTCTTCGTAATGCATTCAAAAAGAATCACACTCTGCGGCGCAAACATAAACGATCTCTTACCTTTCCCACTCCATTATCACTCGTTTTCTTAATCTATATATACCCTTTAACTTCTCCTTCTATAACATATTTCTCTCATTCAGATTTCTCTTTTGTTCTTGTTAACCGAAAAGAATCTCTAATTCTCTAGCTTTCTCTTGCTCTCTTTTTGTTTCAACTATGGCTGACAAACAAGGCCATCTGAATGGAGCTTATTATGGTCCAGCAGTCCCACCTCCAACAAAACACTACCATCGCCCTGGCCGCGGCTCAGGCTGTGGCTGCTGCTGCTGCCTTTTCAGCCTTTTGCTAAAAATCATAATTACCATCATCTTCATTATCGGCCTTGCTGCCTTGATCGTCTGGCTCATCTTCCGCCCCATTAATAAGGTCAAGTTTCATGTCACTGATGTGTCTCTCACAGAGTTTAACCTCACGTCAAATAACAACCTCCGTTACAAACTTGCTCTTAACATCACCATCAGAAACCCTAATAAAAAGATCGGTGTTTACTACGATCGCATCGAAGCTAGGGCTTACTATGATGGCAAGAGGCTACAATCAACGTATTTAACTCCATTTTATCAAGGACACAAGAATACTAGTGTTGTGAGTCCAGTTTTTGACGGGCAGCAGCTCTTGCTTAGTGAGGAACTTCAAGAGTTTAATCAGGAGAAGCCTTCTGGACTTTACAGCATTGATGTGAAGCTTTACTTGAAGGTTAGGTTCAGATTGGGCAAGATCAAGACTCCAAAGTTTAAGCCGAAGATTAATTGTGAGTTGAAGGTTCCTTTGAACTCTTCTAATGGCAGACTTGCTGATGGGTCTGAAATTACAAAGTGCGATGTTGATTTCTGATCAACATTGGAGCGCGATCTTCTTCTTGTTTGATTGAGTCTTCATTATATTTTTATTCTTTCTTTTTTTGGTTCATTATTCTTTTTTTTCTGGTTATATATTATGGTCTCCATATATATATATATATATATATATATATATTGTTGGATTATATGTGGCTTTTTTTTCTCATTAGAGTGACATGTGTTGTTTTGCGTAAATAAATAATATCTTTATTATTTATTTCTTAGATCAGGTGCATGATATATATTTTAATTATACTATACATCATGCCCCCAAGGTAAGTATATAAATATTTTATGTTTTGGTCAAGAATATTAAAAAAAGAAAAGAGAGATGGCAGGAGATTGTGATAGTTAACTGATTCGATTTGTAAAATCTCTTCAGATGAAATAAGTACTTTAAGTTTGAATCTTGCTAAAAGAAAAAAAAAATAGGGTGAAAATTTATATTGTGGGTATTAATTGACTTAATTAATACAATAATATGAAATTTTTAGATTCAAATTCAGTTTAACCCGAATTAAAGGAGAGATTTAACTGATATTAGATAACATTAATTTTTCTTAATATATATATATGTTGAAGAGTAGATAGAAATGGAGAGGGTTGGCGCTTGCGTATTTAAAGTTGGTTTTAGTTTGGTGAATGGAGCAAGTGGCCATGTAATATGTAGACATTTCAAACCCTTTTTTTTTACATGAAGAGGAATTTGAATTCAAGATCTCTATTAAAATTAAATTAAATATTATAATTGTAATATAAATATTATTTCAAAACATCTTTTAAAAGTTAGATTATTTTAGATTACAAACTAAAAAAAATCCTATCATCCTAATTAATCTCATTAATATATTGTTAAATTTAGGAATGTGATATACATAAAGAGTCTTTTTCAACATACATATTCCTTATTATAGTTTCTTTATAGAAAAATAATAGTTTAATTTTTGTGTTTTTGTTGAATTACTCATTTGATACATAATATTTTAAAAATTATTAATTACATCTTTTAGGGTCATGGTATCTAAGATTGTGTAAACAAAAAATATAGTGGATCCATTACCAAAATCACTGCTAGCAAAGAGTTTTAAACTCATATGAAAAAATATGGGAGTCAATAGATACTTAACATGCTTTAGAGTAAGTGGGAGATTGTTAGTCATGTAATGTTATTTTATGCTCTTAAAACATGTGAAATAACATTTTATTTTATTAATAAAAGTTTATTCATACATATAATTGAGCATATATTAATGAGCCTATATTTATAAAGTATGTAATCTACGTATTAGGCATATGATGCTAATATAGAAGGTATAAATTATAAGTTCTTTATAAATCAAATCATATTTACAGTCATTAATGAAAAAATAGCATTTCATTATGTAATGTTATAGTTTTTTTACTTCTTATAGTGGATGATTTATCTTGATCATCGAAATAGAGACTACGAGTAGAAAAACTAGTGTATATGTTACATTGAACAAGATTACTGTGAATTTTGATCTAGTTAATTAAATGTTATAAATCTTAATTCACAAAAGCTTTAATGAGCTTGATTGATCTTAATCTTGAAAAATTAATGAATTTACATACATGTGTTATATATTTTGAATTATCATAGAGTGAGATTCATATAAACGGTCAAAATTTTGATATCTTGGAGATATAATTTCATGGGTTATAGGAACATACATTTAAAAGATGGAATCTAATAAATAATATCCACCTAAGCTATTTATAGTACTTGATCATTGAATCTGTGGTCGCAATTTATTCAATAAACTATTTATTGAATAATAATATTTATTTGTAAATTTATTTACAAATATAGACATATTAAAAGTGATCATTAGATCATTCAGTGATCATTAGATCATTCAGTGACTTAGAAAAAAATAAATAATTAAATAGGTAAGATATTTTTTTATGGCCTAACTTTAATTATGAACATCAATTAGATGGTCAATTAAGTAGTTATTATTAGTCTAAAGACCAAGTCTAATTTAATTTAAATGAGTTTTAATTAAATAGATTTTTAATTCATAACATGGGTTATTAGAGTACAGCTCTTGACTTTTAGTGGAATAGTTTGGGGTTAACTTAAAAGAACTAGTGAGTTATGAGATGATTAGGACTGGGCCTTTTAAGTTGGAGTTAGAAAGTCCATGAGTCTTGCAGTCCATTTATTAGCTCAAATCCTAATGAAACTCTAAATTTTTAAATGTAATCAAACTATAAATACTCAAGGAGATTTCTATATATATAAAGATAGGGAGTAGTAAATAATGAGCACAACCATAACAAGAACAATTCTTTTAGTATTTTTATGTGGAAAAAGTATTTGATTACTATTCTTCTCTTAGATTTAGGTATTGTTATTTTAAATATTAAGAAAAGATCTACATGTCCATATACGTTGAGTTTAAAGATTGAGGATAGTAAAAAAGATTATAACCATCAATTCAAGATTTACCAAAGCGAAGAATTAAAGTAATCTTTTATCTTTATACATGTAATTATGAATGCGAGGAATTGGTTACTACTCTTCATCTATTGCTAGTTCATTTAGTCTTTTTGAGACTTTGCATTGATTCTTATAATGTGCATTTTCTCCACATTTGAAGCAAGTGGATGTTCTAATTTTTCTAGATTTTTTTTATTTGTGGCGGGATTTTTGATATTTTTCTTGATTGATTTTTATAATATTTTTTTATATGGTTTGGATTTGTATGTTTTCTTGAATTTTTTGTTTCTTTTTTTAAGGGTGCAACAAGTTTTTACATAACCATATTGAGTACATTATGATCCTAATTCCCTTTTAGATTGTTGAAATTCTGATATTAATTTTGATTTAAATTTCAAATCAGTACATAATTCTAACCCTCCATTGATGACAAAGTTGATTATTTCACCATAAGATATTTGATCATAAGGAATATAGTCGTTATTGAGTTATCTAATTTTTATTCTAACCTTTTCAGCAAACAATTTTAGAAGTCTAGAAATGAATCTTTCTTTCCAAAATGATTAATTACAATCATTTTTGAAAAATATTCTTGTTAAGAATAAGTCTTTGTATCATCTGAAGTCTTAAAGTGTTGGATATATGAGATCTATCAATTTTTTTTAATCTTTCTCGAAATTAAATTGGGTCTCCTATGAAATGTTTGGTTATTTCATAAATTAATGTATTGACTAAATTTGGTTGCTCTGTTGAATGACTCATATTTTTTATTTTGACTATGTTTTGAATTGTTAGTCTATCATTTTCAGTGAAATAATGATTCCACCAATCTTTTAATTGACCTGTGAAATCAAATATTAATATATTTGTGATTTAAGGGTATGTAACTTTTTGAATTTTATAGGTAGTGATTACCAAATCACTATTAACATTTCATGAAGTAAATTATGTATTTGATATTTACTTAATCCATTTATATTATAAATTGAAGAAACGTCATATTTGAAATTTACGTATTGGCCTCTTTCTTCATATTGGATATCTAGGGTGTGTGAATATCTCCATCTATATTCCATATATATCATTATTATTGACTTTTTCGAGTCACTCATCAACTATCTTATGTTATACCAATTTGTATACATACGATACACTTCACTCCTCTATTATCTTTATGTTACAGAATAGGTATTTATTTTGATCCTTCGTCATCTCATTGAACTCTTTTCTCTTTAAATCTTCCAATTATACCAAATATATATGTCTTAAGCGCAATAGAACTTTCCTTCCCCTCGATGGAACCGGTGATGAGTTTTAGGTAAGGTCGTACCTTTAATTCTTGGTTTAGGTTCCATCATGACCGTGACTGATAGATACAAAAATTCAGAAATTTGAAAACCATGTATTAGGATGAATCATCATTAATAAAAATCTCCAAATTTACATGGTCAACCATGAAAAAAATTCATTGTTTTTCTATTTGTGTTTCATTTTATACGGAAAAGTCAATATCCCTGGAAGCCGCAAGGCAACATCAATCCACATTACACGGAGAAAAATGGACAATTAAAGTGAGTTTGGGAAATTACCACGAGCCATCTTATAAATTAACAGAAAAAATATATGCTTAATCTAATACGACTATAGCACAAACTATACTCAATCAACAAAGCAACCGCGTTAAATTGACACAATAATGACACCGCGCAATGCATTCAAAATGAATCATACTCTGCGGCGCAAACATAATCAATCTCTTACCTTTCCCACTCCATTATCGCTCGTTTTCTTAATCTATATATACCCTTTAACTTCTCCTTCTATAATATATTTCTCTCATTGAGATTTCTCTTTTGTTCTTGTTAACAGAAAAGAATCTCTAGTTCTGTAGCATTCTTTTGCTCTCTTTTGTTTCAACTATGGCTGACAAACAAGGCCATCTGAATGGAGCTTATTATGGTCCAGCAATCCCACCTCCAACAAAACACTATCACCGCCCTGGCCGCGGCTCAGGCTGCGGCTGCTGCTGCTGCCTTTTCAGCCTTTTGCTAAAAATCATAATTACCATCATCTTCATTATCGGCCTTGCTGCCTTGATCGTCTGGCTCATCTTCCGTCCCATTAATAAGGTCAAATTTCATGTTACTGATGTCTCTCTCACAGAGTTTAACCTCACGTCAAACAATAACCTCCGTTACAAACTTTCTCTTAACATCACCATCAGAAACCCTAATAAAAAGATCGGTGTTTACTATGATCGCATCGAAGCTAGGACTTACTATGATGGCAAGAGGTTACAATCAATATATTTAACTCCATTTTATCAAGGACACAAGAATACTAGTGTTGTGAGTCCAGTTTTTGACGGGCAGCAGCTCTTACTTAGTGAAGAACTTCAAGAGTTTAATCAGGAGAAGCCTTCTGGACTTTACAGCATTGATGTGAAGCTTTACTTGAAGGTTAGGTTCAGATTGGGCAAGATCAAGACTCCAAAATTTAAGCCGAAGATTAAGTGTGAGTTGAAGGTTCCTTTGAACTCTTCTAATGGCAGACTCGCTGGCGGGTCTGAAAATACAAAGTGCGATGTTGATTTCTGATCAACATTGGAGCGCGATCTTCTTCTTGTTTGATTGTGTCTTCATTGTATTTTTATTCTTTTTTTGGTTTATTATTGTTTTGTTTTTTTCTAGTTATATATTATGATCTTGATATACACATTATTTATGTTTTCATTTACATATTGTCGGATTATATGTGGTTTTTTTTATAAGAGTGACATCTGTTGTTTTGTGTAAATAAATAATATCTTTATTATTTATTTTTTGGGCTCTTGATGGTGATTATTAATTTGATATTATGGAACCTAAGATGAATTATTTGTGTTACTGGAAACTAGTAAATAAGTCAAACATGTGGCCTTTGAATTGACAATGGGTTTTAGATATTATCAAAATAATCCATTCAAATGGGTCCAATAGTTTCCTTTCATTCTTGGAGTAACATAATGGAGCAGGTTAATATTATGTAACAAGGAATAATATTTCTTGGACCAGGTGGATGATATATATTTTAATTATACTATACATCATGGCCCCAAGGGAAGTATATAAATATTTTATGTTTTGGTCAAGAATATAAAAAAAAAGAGAGAGAGAGAGATGAAAGGAGATTGTGAGTGTTAACTGATTCAATTTGTAAAATTTCTTCAGATGAAATAAGTAGTTTAAGTTTGAATCTTGCTAAAAAAAAATCGGGTGTAAATTTATATATAATATGAAAATTTGAGAGATTAAGCCAAATTAAAGGAGAGATTAAGCTTATATTAGATAATATTAATTTAAGAGTACAAAGAAATGGAGAGGGCTGGCGCACGCATATTTAAAGTTGGTTTGTTTAGTTTGGAGGAATGGAGTAAGTTGATCTTGACCTAGAAGAATAGACTATGAATAAATACAAAAAATTGATAGTTAATAACTAAGAATATAATAAAATAGATATTGGAGCAAAACATGCTCATGAAATATGTACATATTTCTTTCTTTCTTTTTCTTTTTTTTAACAAAATATTTGAACTCAAAATTTTTACTAAAATAAAGGTAAATATACTACAAATCCTTTATTACTAAACTGTTAATATAAGTATCATTTGAAAACATCTTTTAAAAGTTACGTTACTTCAGATTACAAACTAAAAAAAAGAAAGTATCCTATCATCCTAATTAATCTCAGTAATATATTATAAAATTTAGGAATGTGATATATACGAAGAGTCTTATTCAACATATATATTCTTGATTATAGTTTTTTTTATAGGAAAATTGATAATTAGTCTGTATGTTTTTTGTTAAATTATTTATTTAGTTCTTAATATTTTAAAATTTATCAATTACATTTTTTAAAGACGTTTTTATTATTATTTTCGTTCTTGAAATATACTTTTTTGTTATTATATTTATCCTTAAAATATGAATGTTTTAGTTCTTAAGGGATATAATTAATAATTTTTAAAATATTAAGGATCTAATGAGTAATTCAACAAAAATATAAAAATTAAGATAGCAATTTTTTATTTTTTTAATTATATAAACTGTGTATTTTTTTTATTTTCTAGTATATGTTATAATAAGCTAATTTGGCACCTTTTGCAATGCTTATTTAATTTAATTACAAGCTCACGTGCATATGCATTTATCTGTGCACACATAAAACTTGCGAATGCTTTTATTTAGTGTTAGGTTTTATTTGGGATTTGTTTATTATTTTTTGGCAACATCCAAGTTAGTTACTTAGGACTCACCACACGGCTTTGTTAATGTGTTTCTATCAGAAAAAAAAAATTAATCCTTTTTCTAAACGCGGACCGTAGATTTTATTGCATCGAGGAATTTAATATACTTTCCCCCTATAAAATTAAATAATATAAGAAACGTCAGATTGACTAAACCACAAAAAAAAAAAAAAACAGGTGCATAATCTGTTGGATTAAGACAGCTGATAGTATATAAAATGGTATAAACGAGTCTTACCATGTTTAAAGGTAGCTAATTTATTGAGATAGCTTCTAAGCTTTTCTTAGATCATCAAGATATTAAATTTAAAATTTTATACAAAAAAAAAAAAAAACTTCCCCGATGAGATTTCATGACCCCAAGAGCTAGTTCATCCTTTTGTTTTAAACATGTTCTTTTTAAAAGTCTAATCACTAAAAAAATTTAAAAATAAAGTAAAAACTAAAAAGTTTTGGAGTATTAAAAAAATTGAAAAAATAACGAATAATTTTATAAAATAGAAGGAAAATGGCCATTCTCCTTATTATTATATCGCCAGTCTCGTATTAGATTTTTTTTGGTTATCCGGAGCTCATTATCGAAAACCCTCTAGTTTTATCTTGTAAAATCGTTTACATTTGACCAATTTTTTAAAATAAAAAAATATAAAATTTAGAATCAATCACTTGTTTCTTGCCCACGTTTATGGCTGAATACACCCACAAGATTACTAAGTAACAACACTTTCATTGCAACACAATTTGAGAATTTTTTTAAACTCTAATTATAGCCCCATGTTATATCAAAGTCAAAAAGCCCAGCCTAAGGAACCCAATAATTTACAAGGCTCAATTGACTAAAGGCCACGGATAATCGAGGTTCACAATCTAAAAATTTTAAAGGGCCCAAAGGATAAGACATATTGGGATGTCGAGATCTTATCACCAAAAACACTTACAAGCAAAAATATCAAAATTGGCAAACAAGAGCTTCTTATTCACAATTGCACCTAATTGCATTATCCAAATAGTAATGCTTGTGTACCCTTTGACCTCATGTCAAGGGTTTAAATTTTGGGAGGAACTAAGAAAAGTTCATTTGATTATTTGTAACTTGGGCAGTTTAAGTTTGTAAGCAATTTATAATATGAATTGAAGTAATTTGAAAAGTTTATAATTTGAGATGTATAATGAAAAATATTCGTATAAAAAAAAGAGCTTCTTATCCATAATATTAGACACTATTACGTGAAAGACCCCGATAACTTACATTAACAATCCTCATATACAAGATATTGAGAAAACAGATCATGAAGTCCGAGAACCACCACATATAAAACTAATCATGCCATCTAGTGAATTTGGGGAGACATAGCACATTACTCACGTCCCCTATAAATATGGACACCTCAAGCACCAACACCACGATGCTTAAATTTCCAAACCTCTTGCACATTTAGAGACGTGACATAATCTTTTAAAGAGCCTATGAAAGGGAGAGTCGAGGGTCGTGCGAACAAGGACAAAGTTTCAAACAAACTAAAAAATTGAGAAAAGGCAGGAATTTTAGGCAAAAAAATATTTTTCAAAAAGTCTTAACTCTTTTCTATTTTAAACACACAAACTAGAAATACTAACTTAAAGCATTAAATGGTCCTTTCCAAAAATAACTATTGGTACAGTTATTATCGTGTTTGTGAAAATAACTATTGGCACAAAATAACTATTGGTATAGTTATTTTGTGCTTTTCAAGATAGTTCTTAAAAGACACAAAATTACTCGAAGAACTTACAAGGGTATAGAGAATCGTTCCTAAAAACAATTATCTTTTAACAAAGGTTTAATTGTTTAGTCAAGAACCATGGTCAACACTAACAAATGCTATACTAAAATTACATAACTCACTTCTATTCTAGCTAAAGTACTAATTTATTAAATTTTAATCTTGTTAAAGATATTATAAGTCTCAAACTTTTCTCTTCCCCGAATGTATCTCTCAAATCTAAGTTGAAAATAATGTTTTTTTATATATATATTTTTTCTAATCTAAACTAAAATTAATGATTTTGTTACTATTTTTCTCAAGTATATATATAATTAATATATTTTCTATGAAAATGATCAAACCAAATTTATTTTATATTGTGAACTATTATTAATATATTCACCAATGACATGCATATTTATTTTTTAATTATTTCAACTCTAACTTAGAAAAAACAAATTAATACCTTTTATTTTTAAAAAAAAACCTTCAACCCAACTAACTGAAAATTTTTTATTATGTAATATTTTTAAAATAAAATATTCACTAAAAAAATAAAATTTTGTTAAGAGCCCAATAAACCACACATATTTTCATATTAGTATGATTTTGTCCACTTTGAGACTAAGTTCTCGTAGTTTTGCTTTTGGACTCTACTCAAAAGGTTTCATACTAATTGAGATATAATTCACTTTTTATATACCTATGATCTTTCTTATTTCTTACTAATGTGAGACTTTATTTACTTCTTTAGCAATCTCCTACTCAAACAAATGATCACTGAGCCTTCTTTCAAACGATATTTCATCTATCCATCTTCCACACAGGAAAATCTCATATTGCACCACTATCTTAAGAGCTCACTCTATCAAATCAATTTGGCATCACTGTATTAAAAGGACACGCCTTGTGTGAAGCCCGTAACACACCACCGCATGTCTATAAAACTTAATCACATATCCTATTGCAAGAAAATTAAGACTTACTAGACTCACCACATTCTCATTAGGTAACGAGAATTTTCTTCACATAGCTAACTTTGAAGCATGACTCTTGAAAATTCAATAGAGATAGAAGGTAGGCAATTCAAGAAAAAGGTGTGAATTGTGTATTTAACAATTAATGTTTTAGAATAAATAATTTATGCAATTACCAATAATATAAACAAATAAATTAAAACACAAGTAATTGCAGCAAATAAGAGAGTAAGGGAAAGAAAAAATGAAACTTGAATTTTTACGTGGTTCGGTCATCCACATAGTTTACATCAATGTCTCAAAGTTAACCATACTTGATGATTCCACTAGATCAGTCTATCTTTAAAGATCCTTTGATTAACTTACCAAGTGTTAATCAAATATTTACAAATTGATTTTTTCAAGATCCTTTGATTAACTTACTAGGTATTAATCAAATATTTACAAATTGACTTTTTTAAGTACCAATTAGACCTTGATTAGTTTTTCAAATACTAATCAAACCTTGATAATAAATTAAATTTATTAGGTACTAACTAAACCCTAACAAAGATTGATTTTATGTATCAATTAAACCCTTACAATTTGAACTCTCTCAAAGAGTAAATACAACAATTATAACTCATGGTAAGTATTATAATTGATACAAAGATTACATAGCACTCTTACACTTTCAATGCTTGAATGGAGCTTGTATTTATCGTTTGAGGAGTAAAATAGTCGTGCTACAGTGATCTGGCTGTTATTACAGTAATATGACAGTTACTAGTTGTTACTATAGTGCTTCACAGTAATTTAACTATTTGCACGATGATTTAACCGTTATTAAACAGTGGCCATTACTGCAGTCATAAACAATACAATGCTACAGTTCTCCAAAGTTTTGAACTTTTACATTTTAGTCTATTTTTATAAACTTTCAAAACTTTACTCTTTGGTCAAGAACGTTATTTTTCTCTATTGTTTGGAACCATCAAAACTTCAACACTTTCTAAACCAATAGCTCTAATACTATTGTTAGGAGTCTAACGAACCACACATATCTCTACATTTGTATGATATTGTCCACTTTGGGCCTAAACCATTATAGAACCATCAAAACTTCAATGCTTTCTAAACTAACAGCTTTAATACCACTATTAAAAGTCTAACGAATCACACATATCTCCACATTTGTATGATATTGTCCATTTTAGGTCTATATCATCATAATTTTGCTCTTGGACTCTACCTAAAAGGTCTCATACCAATAAAGATATAATTTACTCCTTATATACTCATGAACATTCTCTCTTTTTTTTTTTTACTATATGAGACTTTATTTACTTCTTTAACAAATTCAATTTAACTATTATTTTTTTACTAGATCCTTTTTCTTATGTGATTTCCTTCATTATTCTAAATTTATTATAAATTTTTTAAAAAGGAAAAATTTTTAAAAATAAAAGATTATAAATAGACTAGCTTTTATGATTAAGGAAAGGCCGTATATGTCACACCCCAGACCCAAATGATCTGACACACGACATCACTTATATTCATTCAATAATATATAAACATTCATTTCAATTTTTTTTTTTTCAGAATTATAACAATTGAATTATGACTGGGACAATTAGTAAACCGGAGATACGCAGAGTTTTTTCAGAGATTAACACTCTACTACGTCACCAGTAGCAACTTTATTACCGAAAGCCCAGAATATATTCATTACAAATTCTTACTTAAAATCAACCAATAACCACACTTGGTGAAACTTAAATCAAATCCAACCACACACAATAAAATAATATATAACTATTTATTCAATAGGGACAAATCAAATATCTTATCTCACATGTCCCCAAATAAAACACTTAGCAACCTAACAACTTAGGGAACCCAAGAAACAGCAGAAGCATTGCCAAATCCGCTAAGCACACATGTACCTTATTTACCTGAAATCACCATAAACTATAATTAGTATAAAACTCAGTAAGCATACTAGTTTTTCATATATCAAATACAAATACATATATGTACACAATGCATATGTATGATATGCTGTGATCAATCAAAATCATAATCTTATCAAATCACATGTCATGTAAGCGCTTACACATTCTTTCAAAACGTATAATAGGAATACCATCACTCAACTACTACTTAGTAGGACTTACATATCACATAATGAGCCAAATGTCACTCGTAAGTGATATACCGTATGAGAGGAATAGTACAAGTGAAGTTTTTAAATCACACATATATAATGCTCATGCCCGAAGGTAAAAGCCAAACCCTCACCTTGATCAATGGTGAGTCCTCTCACATGCACCAATACGCCACCACACGAATGTGATGACTCACTTTTCCTTTAGGTACCAATAGGATCCTCCCTACATACGGAACACATAACATATACCAATCCCGAAGGAAATGCCATACATAAAGGCTCCACAAATCACATAAAATGCCTACTAAGTTAACAGTGAGTTCAAGTACCCTCAAAACACAAAATATTTCTCATGAATATACTACACTTCAAAAACTCTCTTTGTTAAACACATTTCACTTTGAAAGCTCACTTTCAAAAACACATATATGTCATGTATGTCCATACTCACATTCATAAATATATATCTTCACATTTCATATTAAAATATACTTTGACATAACATAAACATATTCCTAGCCACATTTACAAAATCATACAAAACAATTACTATGTTTATTGTGATTTCAGTAAAAAGTCTAGTATACTTACCTCTTAGCACTTTCGGGTACAAGGCTTAATTCTCTTTAACCTATCAATGAAAATTAATCCTTTCATAAGCCTCACAATTCACACAAAACAATTTAAATAGCTTACAAAATTATACTTATTGCACTTATCACATCAAATTGGTCTAATTACTTAGTTTCTCAAAACCTATCATTCTAACCACTTACACTTAACAAATTTTTCTTATATATCAAATGATGTCTAATTACTCTAAAATCAGAATATATCATTCTTAACTCATATATCCTTCTTATGTATGAATAATATATCATAATTCTTACACAATATAAATTTATATTAGACATATAAAATTATCATATTTCATAAATTTGTAATTTTTGAAGATCATTAAGCAAATCAAAAATTATTTTTCACTGTATCATACTTCTCATACAGGAAATTTTCAGAATTTTAAGGTCATTTTAATAAATTCACTATAAATTCAATTTCTCAAATTTTGAATCGATTTAAAGTTTCAAATAATCCTACATATAATCAAAATTTAAAATCAGAATCGAATCACAATAATTTATAAAATTCCTGGATCAAGAGACTATCAAGTAGCAATTCTGCAATTCATCAAGATTTATCAAGCTATCTACATAGATCATCATTAATTCTTACAATATCTTACGAAATACACATCAAATCCTCAATTATACATATTTCCAGAAATCAAAATTAAAGGAATTAACTTAATTAACACCAATAAATTGAGAAATAGTTGTAATATACCTCTTAAAATTCAAATTTCTAATTTCTTCTTCTTTTTCTTCTCTTTCTCCCCCCTCTATTTCTCTCTTTTCTCTCTCTAAAGGGGTAGCTCGACCCAAAAATGAGTAAATTAGGGTTTCAAAAGTGTATTTTTATACTAAAAGGCTAATTTTTGATATTTACGAATTTGCCCCCAAAACGTTCAAAGTATTACAATATGGTCACTAAAATAAATCTAAAGTCTTGCAATTAAATCCAATACTAATAGTATGTCCTTAACCTATACAAACACTACTAAAAATAATAAATAAATCAAGTATTACCCACATACAAATAAAATATGTATATAAATATTTATTCTTACCGATTATGCATACCGGTTACTACAGTATATATAGTCTAGAAGGAAAATTTATTTTCTCATTCTTAATAATTTTCAAAAGCATAAAATTGTTTACAGAAATTAACTATTGAAAAAACAATTATGAGATTAAAAATGAGATGCAAATAGCTCTAATTCAATTAGAGTAGTGCGATAAATACAAAGTTAGAATATAAAATTTATATTTTTATTAATGTGATATTTGACGAGTCTTTTAATGTGAATATTTAATAATTGTGACATTAATTCTAAAATAATAAAATTAAAAATTACTCAATACGTGATGATTTTGTATTAGTGTGATATTAATTAAAATACAAACTTTGTATCATAACTTTATATGTATAACATGAATATTCTTTTAAACATGAGTGAATTTGAAATAAAAACAAGCAATTATACTTGTCCCATTAATTATACGATCCAAGTTAGACTCCGTTTTTCCCAATACAAATGCTCTCAACAAAAATCCCTAAGAAAGCAAAAGTCGTCGCCCTTACCCCTCATCCTTTTTTTCTCTCCACAGGATAGGAGGCTTTTTGGCCTCCTATCTAGTGGCTTCCCCCCCCACCCCTCATCTCTTTCTCTTTATTTTTATTTTCTTCTCCGCTTTATCTTTTTTTACTATTTCGTTTTATTTTCACTTTCTGCTTTACTTTCATTTTTTGATGCCTCTGCCGGTAGTTTCTTTTGGTTAATCTTACCGTTTTGTCAGTTTTAGAGTCGTTGCTCCACTGAGCTCAGTGGAGTCGATGACTTACTGGTGGCAGACTTACTCGTTATCGCTCTAACAGTTGTTGTTGTGCCTTTGCTATAGTATAGTTCTTCCAGTTCTGGCAATGGTAGTTCAACTCCGATGATCCCACTCATCGGACACCGCTACACCATTGTTTTTGGCCGATCAATTTTGGTAGTTTCTCCCTGGAATCTACTAGCCTGTCTTGTCATCTCATGCTTTGTACAGCCGCTCTCTGTTCTGATAGTAAGATCCGACTTCCAACCACTGCTGACTTAAGGTTCTCTTGTTGACAGTGCCAAATTTTTTGCCACTTTTTAAAACTTTAGGTGTTGGTGCTTTAATATTGTTGTTTGTTAATTATTTTGTGTACTATATTGGGATGTATTATTTTATTTATCTGAGCTGTGGATGTATCTCCCACTCCTACGTGAAAGTTATTATCTTTTTTGCTCCTTGTTATTAAGGTCATTTTCTCTTTAAAGATTAATCTACCCCTTAACATAGGGGTGAATGAGATTAAGCTAAGCATCAATATTTAAACATCATCTATAAATCCTGTCATTTTCCTAATATCTTGATTAAAAATTTCACAAGTTATATCTTTATTATTATTTTTTCAATTGATTCAATTATTTAAAAAAAATACTTGTGTCATCAATTAATATAAATATTACAAATTTAATTGATGAATTTACATGCACATGGTACATACGAACAATTCTCTCTCTCTCTCTCTCTCTCTCTCTCTCTCTCTCTCTCTCTCTATCTATATATATATATATATATATATATATATATAGACCTATGTGAAATAAATTAAATGAAATAAAGACTAAAAGAAAGCAAATCTCTAACTTTTTTTTTAATAATATTATGTTTTTTAGATAATATTTTAAATTTTTATTTAAAATAATACGTTAAATAATTATTATATAATAATATAATGTAACGAATAATTTTAAAAATTATATTATTTTATTTTATTATTTAATAATAATGTAATGTAAAGATGTTTTTAAAAATTATATTATTTAATAGTTATTTAATATATTAATTTAAAATATTATTTTTTATATATTATTTTAGAGAATATAAATCTTTGACTTGACTAGAAGAAAAATTATTGCGTGGAGAAAAGCTAATTGCATTTATTGATATCGTCCGAAGTCTATTTCCGTATCGAACATGTAGTAAAACAGCTCCTTTAACGCCAAAATTGAACCGATCATGTAAAACTTTGGCATGCAAAAAGTGTAATTACCATTTGTAAATTTAAACAATCACAGTGGAAGGCAAAAGCATTTATATTGAACAAATGAGGGAAAAAAAAAAAAGAGCTACAGTGAGTGTTAAAGGGTCATTGGGACCTGAAAATAAACTTTCTTGGGTTCTCCGATTTGAAATTAGACATAGATGTCGCGTTGTGTTGGCACGGCCATCAAATTTTGATCTAGGCGGGCCATCGTGTCTGCGTTGGTAGGGCGTGAAAGTTTGTCATGCCGTGCTGATCCAAACACGATTTTTTGGTCACAATTAGCACAACATGAAGTTATGTCAGCATGACAGGTCTTGTAGGCCTTTTTTAAGAATTAATTTTAATTATGAATTTATGATTATATCATAATTTTAATTTAATATAATCTTAATTATTTTTAATAATTAATTTATTTAATTTATCCTATGAATACAACTTAATTAAAATTGAATGAGTGAATCCTTGTACAATTGAATTATAATTATAATTTAGCTAATTAAATTATTTAATTTAACTAATGAATAATACAAACTAATTGAAATTGAAATCTTGTACAATTAATTATAATTTCAATTTATTCAATTAATTATAATTTCAATTTATTCAATTAAATTATTTAATTTATCTCATGAATAATCTAAATTAATTGAAATTAAAATTAAATTCTCATACAACTGAATTATAATTTCAATTAATTCAATTGAACTGTTTAATTTATCTAATGAATACAAATTAATTGAAATTAAATAATTGAATTCTTGTACAATTGAATTAAATAATACAAATTAATTAAAATTGAAATTGAATCCTTACATTGAATTATAATTTTAATTAATTCTATTGAATTATTTAATTTATCCCATGAATATCAATTATAATTCCAATCAATTCAATTGAATTATTTAATTCATCCCATAAATACAAATTAATTGAAATTGAATGATTGAATCCCTGAACAATTGAATTATAATTTTAATTTAGTCAATTAAATTATTTAATTTATCCCATGAATACCAATTAATTGAAATTAAATGATTAAATCCTTGTATAATTGAATTATAATTTTAATTTAGTCAATTAAATTATTTAATTTATCTCATTAATAATATAAATTAATTGAAATTACAATCAAATCTTTATACAATTGAATTATTTAAATTATACCATGAATATCAATTAATTGAAATGAAATGATTGAATCTTTGTATAATTGAATTATAATTTCAATCAATTTAGTTTAAATTATTTAATTCATCTCATTAATACAAATTAATTAAAACTGAATCATTGAATCTTTGTACAATTGAATTATAATTTCAATTTAGTCAATTAAATTATTTAATTTATCCCATTAATACTAATTAATTGAAACAAAATGATTTAATCCTTGTACAATTGAATTATAATTTCAATTTAGTCAATTAAATTATTTAATTTATCTCATTAATAATACAAATTAATTGAAATTAAAATTGAATCCTTATACAATTGAATTATAATTTTAATTTAGTCAATTAAATTAATTAATTTATCTTATGAGTATCAATTAATTTAAATTAAATGATTGAATCATTGTACAATTGAATTATAATTTCAATTTAGCCATTTCACAATTGAATTATAATTTCATTTTATTAACTTGAACTATTTGATTTATCATATGAATATAAATTAATAGAAATTAGAAATCTAATATTGTACAATTAAAATTTAATTTTAATTAATTAAAGTGCAACATTGAATTTTATTTTAGTTTACTCAATTGAATAATTTTATCACGTATATAAATTAATTAAAATTATAATTAATTTAATATAAAATAAAATATATAATAACATATTTTAATTTTATAATAGCCCATATTTAATATTAAATTTGAAGAATTTAATCAAAATTGTTGTATTGCCTAGTGTTTGGTAGCTTTTACTTAGTTGAGATTTTAACCATTAGGTCTTGAATTTAATATTTTGTGTAATGAGACCCTTGGTGGGCTATGCCAAAAAATGCGGCCCAACACGACATGACATGTTGGGTTGTGCCGCACGAGCATGACACTGTAACTTGTCGTGCTGCCTTATGGCATGTTACAATGCTGATCTACGACATACTACGGTCTTATGCTGGGTAGTGGGCGACCCAGCCCAACCTATTTGCCATCTCTATTTGAAATTATAGAGGTAGAGGATTATTGGATTAATCATTAATTATTGGAAGGAGCTAATGATAATTTATTGGCAAATCACCAAGTTAAAATTTAAAAGAAAAAAAAAGATATCTATATCTTAAAGTTTTAGGAAATGGACATATAGATTCAGTGTTTTTAAAATTTTCATCAAGACTCTTGTCGAGTAATGGTTTTGGTTAATTTGAATTGGAGAAAGAATATAAATAAAAATTCACTCTAAACTCAAATTTGAAGTTAGTAGACTCTCACATAAGAAAAAAATGTCATTGGTAAGTATTGAACTCTGGTGACTTATATGACAAGTAAAAGTACTCACCATTATTCTACAACTAATTTTGTTAGAATATAATACCAAAATAAAAAATATTAAAATAAAAATAATAGAACTCTAGCCACTATAGAAGCCACCACTCGTTGTCTTTGACCATCATGTTGGTTGTCAGTCAACATTCCGATCACTCAAAAATGGTAAACCAACTAGTTCTAGTAAGCTTCGTCATAAATCATCATTAGAATTATTAAAAAATATATCAAAACCCAAAACAACCACCACCTTTTTTATTTTGCCATTTCAGCCACCATTAGACATCAACCAAACATCTATTTAACTTAGAAAGGTGAAACAACAGTTTGGTTGATGACCAACAGCAATTGAAACAGCAGTGGTTATTTCAGCTTTTGATATTTTTTTTTTGTGATTTTTGCGATGATTTACGACAAAGATGGCTACAATTGGTTGGTCAATCATTTTTGAATCAATTGAAATATTGATCAATGACAATCATTTCTGAATCAATTGAAATATTGATCATTGACCGACGTGATAGCTAGCAATAACTAGCGGTGGCTTTTGTAATGGCTAAGATTTTATTATTCATCTTTTTTTTTTTTATATTTTTATTTTGATATTATTCTAAAAATATTTGTTATAATATAATAGTAAGTACTCTTATTTATCATGCGAATAATTAGAGCTCAATCCTATCAATATCCTTTTTTTTTTATATATCTAACACCAATACAATATTCTTTTGTTAGTAAAATTATGGAAAAAGAATATTTTAACCTCTAAAATTTGGCAAAAGGGTTAATGTACTCATCTAGTTTTTTAAATTATCCATTTACACTCTCAACCATTAATAATTAATATTTGATTTCATTTGACTTCATAAAAAAAATACTAAATGAAGCGCACAATTAACATTCCAACCATAGAACATTGAGCCGTGAATTTCGAGGGTTTTTTCCTTTATTAACGTGTTAAAATATGGATCACTTTTCAGAGTTTCATAATGATCCCTGTCAATAATGATTGAGTCATGTGAAGCCTCAATCTTTCTCTAAATCAACTCTAGCTTTGGCTTTGATAGATCATCTTCCATTAACATAGTTATTGCATCAAAAAATAACAGAGTCTTCTTCTTAATCAAACTAATCTCTGGCAATCTTCTTTCTTGGTGATGGAGTAAACTTCGAAGTTACAGAGATTGTTGGTGACATGAAGTTCTTTGTACACTTTGAAGCATAAGTTGAAGACTTAACTCTTTTGGGGTCTTAAACTAGAGCTGTTTTTGTTCTCTTTATCCTTGGAATCACCCAAAGAAAATTTTTCTCTGACAATGGAGCTTTTTCTAGGATCTACTGCTCGTCAAACACAACAAAGAGTATACAAATCAGATCCTATAAACCAAACTTCCAAAGCATGGCCATTATCTGTTTGTTTGCCAAAAATAGCCAAGTAAAGATACATAGAAAATAGCTTTATGTACACTTAGAAAAAAGTGCTACCTCATGACTTATATAGGACTTGCTTGTTCAACAAAAATGACTTAATTTTCAGGATAATTTTTGCTATAACAGAAAGATTTTCAAGTGTATGAAAGGCAAAAACTAATTGTTCCTTGATTATGGCTACAAATACATAATCAATTTCTAACAACTAGGAATAGCCAGTCTTTGTGATTAAGTTTGTATAGATTATCAAAATCTCAACGAGATGCTGAAGGGGCTTTTATAGAGAGAACAGAACGAGCAGAAGCAAGTGTAAATGTTGGTTTCTTTGTGATGCTTAGACGAGATAGCAGAGATAGGATATTGATTGGTGATGTTTATAGGTAAAAAAAGAATGTGAGTTCATTTTCTGTTTTCTATTCACTTTTTTTTTTGTTTGGGATCATAATTCATAACAAGTGAGAATGGTAAATGTGCTACACTTCAGATTTCTTTGGAAAATTTCCAAAAATGACCCTATTAAATATTATATTTTTTACTTGGGTCAAAGTTTTTAATCTTTTGTGGACGAAAGCATAATAATTTTATATTTTTGCCCCTCTTACAAAAAATTAAATTTTTCTCTTCCCTAAAACAAAAAACTTTAGCGAAAATGTTTAGATTTAAAGTTAAAATGATGAAATAATGCTGAAAATAGTTATAAATTATCAGAAATAGTGAAAAACAGTGAACAATAGACAAAAAAGGCCAAAATTTGTATTTTGGCCACTGTCATCACCGACGTGTGAACAGAATGCAACAACGTGCTACAATATGCATAATTTAATATTTTTTATTTTTTTGTTTTATATTTATTAATTTATTAATTTATTATTTAATTTTATAATATTGTTTTTAGAAACAAAAAAAATTGACACACTACTTAATTTTTAAATAATTAATTAAATAAAATTTAAAAATAAAAATTAGAAACAAAATAAAAATAACATTATTGATTATTTAAAAACTAAAATTTTAAAAAACTAAAATTTAATTAAAAATTTTTAAAAATAAAAAATTTAAAAATTTAAAAAATCAAATATTTTTATTTAAATTATTTAAAATAAAAAAATTATGATTAATTAATTAATTAATTTTTATTTAAATTTTAGTTTTTAAAATAATTAATTTATTTTATGTACATAAAATAATTTATTTTTAAAATTTATTTAGTTAATTTAATTTTATTATTTAATTTTAAATTTTTCATTCTTGTAAGAGCATTCAAACTCAATTTCTCCGTTAATAGAAAAATACATTACAAGCCATTTAAGCAAGTGTAATTTGTTTTTTCTTTTAAGGGATTAATCTTTTACAAATTATTTCCATATTTTATAAAATTAAATAAATAAATAAATAATGATAATTTCAAAATAATATAATATTATTTTTAAAAAATTAAAAAAAATAAATTAAAATTTTTAAAAATTACCATGTTATGCAGCTCGCGTGTTGTGCATTATTACTTAGCACGCAACACGTTTGCTTAAATTACACTTACTTAAATAGTATTTTATAATTTGTAGTGCATTCTTTTATTAAAATAAAGAAATTGAGTTTGAATCTCCTTGTAAAAATGTAAAAAATTAAAATAAAAATAAAAAATAAATTAAGTAAAATAAATTTGTTTATTTAAATAAATTAAATTATTATTTAAAAAACAAAGATTTAAATAAAAAAAATTCAAAATTTTATTTATTTTAAATAATTTAAATGAAAAATATTTAAATTTTTTAAAAAACTTTTAAATTATTTAATTTTTCATTTTTAATTAATTAATTTAAAAATAATTAAAATCAATTATTCTTTAATTTATTTAAATTATTTTTTAAATTATTTAAATTTAAATAAAAATTTATTTTAATTTTTATTTATTTTTTATTTTTTAAATTTAGTTTTTTAAATAATCAATAAATTTATATTTATTTTTTATAATTTTTTATTTTTATAATTTTATTTAATTAATTATTTTAATTTTAAGAAGGGTGTCATATTTTTTTGTTTCTTAGAAATAATATTATGAAATTAGATATAAATTAATAATAAAATAAAATAATAAAAAAGTTAATATATGTAAACCAAAAAACAAAAAATTATTAAATTACGCATACTATAGTGTGCGGAGACACGCATCACATATTGTTCACGCGCCAAAATGTAAAATCGGCCTTTTCGATCATTTATTTTTTTTCACTATTTTTAATAATTTATGACTATTTTTTACTATTATTTCACCATTTTAACTCTAAATTAAAATTTTTGTTCTAAATTTTAGGAGAGAAAAAAATTTTAAATTTTTGTAAAAGGGCAAAAATACAAAACTATTATATTTTTAATAACAAAGAATTAAAATTTTTTACTCTAATAAAAAAATATTTAATAGAGGTCATTACTGAAAATTTTCCGATTTCTTTTGCCTTTAAAATCCTGTACTTGTATTTCTTTAGCACTTTTACGCAAACGGGTACAAAAATTTACGGCAATTTCCAGCTGTACAGACATGCAAATCGTACGAAAATATTTAATGTCTCACGTGGTAAAAGCAATTTAATGCAAAACAAGCTGTTAAAGAAAAGCCAAATACAAAGACAGTCCACCCAGATTCTGCCACTTCAGATAAATTGAATGATGTGGCGAAATCTTAATGCATCCGGACATGCAGTATCGTAAACTGAAACTTCTTTTGTACGAGAGAAGTGCAAAACACGGTGTCCAAGCGAAAACATACGAGTAAAATACTTTAAATAATATAATTAAAAAATTAAAAATTAAAAAATTAAAAAATAAAATAAAAAATTTATATAATTTGATAATTTATTTATATCCACAACAAATCAAGATCACGTATTTTTATTACTAAATTTTAAGATACTAATAAATTATATCTTTTACAAAAAAAAAACTCACAAAATAATCACTTTCTTGTAATTAAAGAATTTTTTTATTAAAAGTTATAAAATATATTTAATCACAAAGATCTGTATTTTTATCACTAAGATATTTTTACAAACTAATAGAGAATTTTTATATACACTTTAAAATGATATAAATTTACTTTAAACATGTGAGAGTCGTATTAAATTTTTTTGAAATAAATGTGAAATGAAACAAAACAGGAAACAACTCATCACGCTGAGCGCCGCGACACTCAAGTTCTATTTTGGGCGCTGCAGTGCTCATAACCTGGCGCCCCTACACCTATGCCTAAGCTTCGCCACTTACATCTTTCGCCTCCGTCTTCAATCATTGCATACTCTACACACTTAACTTATTCTCTAAATCATATCTTAATAAATTTTAATTAACTTTCTCGCATTTTTCATATTAAAAAACCGTGGACAAACCCTATGGAATCTAAAAGCCAAATCAAACCGATCGGGTATGTTTGATCATTTACTTACTTCAGTCATTAGTAAACTTAGTTCTGATTCTTATTTTAATGTCTTGACTTGCATTATATATATATATATGAGACCTGATTTGGTAAGCGCTCATTATCTGGTGAGTTTTTATAATATATTAATATTATTTTAACAGTCATTAACAATGATAAATCATGTTAAATAGTATTTTAGAGTTTACCAATTAATAAGCTCCATCGTCTATTAGATAAGTACTCAATATATATATATCTTCCTATTGTCATCTCTAAACGTTAAATTTAATGAACTTTCAACTTTTTTTTAATTGTTTATGAATAAATGGATCCGAATGAAACCAGAAAGAAATTTGAAAAAATAAATATAGACGTACATACAATTCTATTCAACTGAGGGATTTGCAGATGACAATATCACCATATTTTTCGGACAGCTACTTCTACTTACTACAAACTTCTAAGCTAACAAACGACTTGTCGTTTTGACCTTTCGGCATCATCAAACCTTCCCCATTTCCGGGCGAAGACTTTTCGTGAGTGGGAGATGGCGAAGGAGTATAGTAGGGAGGCGAAGTGCACGGAGTCGAAAATGGCGTCGTCGCCTCAGCAACAGCTACGATCTTGATCACCTCCGCATCACTTAAACTCTCCTCACCTTCAGCCTCAAAACGCACCCCTCTGCTCTTCGCCACCTCGTTATCAGTCTCGGTCTCAGTCCCCTCTCTCTCCTCTTCTTTGATAGTAAACAAAAACCTAGAAGGCCCGTACCCGTACACTCCCTGCTGCCACTTCACCACGTCATCATCCTCCACCACGGCAGCCGCCGCCTCCACATCCTCAGCCTCCGGGACATGTGGATTTCCGGCAGGTTCGACCCGGGACTGGTTCTTCCAACAGAAGAAGTCAAGCAACTGCTCTTTCGACGGGGTCGTGTAAAACGGGTCGGTCCGCCGCCGGAAAGTCTGGCGCCGCCATAGGACGTAAAGAAGCTCGCCAACTAAAGCCAAAAGAGAGACTAAAAACACTACAGTTAGTATAGTTCCTAGCTTGGTTAAACCATTCATGGCTCTTTTGTTTTATTTCATTGTATCAAATGTTAGAGATGAAATAGCTTTTGTGGCTTTTGTGTTTCTTGTAAAGCGTATTTTAACGGGTTACCGGATAGTTACTGGAATTGTGTGTTTGAGGGTACAAACTTATGTGGGTTCGAGTTTTACGGGGAGCGGTGGGTTGCCGGTGAGGAAACGGATAAAGACTCAAGAGTAAAGAAGAAGTTAATCTTGTGAAGAAAATGATGTGTTGGTTGGTTTGATGTTTTTTTCTTGGAAATGTGGTTGAGAAAAATGAAAGAAAAACAATTAATGATGACGTGGACGTTGAGTTGGTGGTGACATGGTCTTGCTTTTTTTTAAAATTTGAATTAGTTTGGCGGATGGGAAGTTACTGTCTTTAATATTTTTTTATTTGAAAAAAAGATAATGTATCACTAATACTTGTAATTATAATTTAGTATAAAAAATTTACCATACACTTAATTTTCATTATAAAAATTCCAAATTTAATTTTTTTTTATAAACAATCGATATTTTTAGATAATATCTTTTTTAGTAATAATAAACATCTCAAATTTATATTCTGAATTATATCTCAAAATGATGTTTCAAGTAAAGTAAAAATTCAATATATAAAATAGACAACCTAAGAAGGGGATATAAATTGTATATTTCAATAAAATGATCTATAATAAATAATTTATGAAATTAACAATAATATGTAAATAAATTGAAATATAAGTAATTACAGTAAATAAAATAGTAAGGGAAAGAGAAAATTCACAACCAAATTTTTACATGGTTCGCCCATCCACACGACTTACATTCATGCTTCGAAATAACAGTGTTTGAGGATTTTACTAATTCGGTCTATTTTTCAAAATTATTTGATTAATTTCTTAAGTGTTAATTAAACCTTTACAAATTGACTTTCTCGCGTACAAATCACACCCTGATTAGTTTCTCAAGTACTAATCAAACTTTGATTAATTTCTCATGTACTAATCAAACCCTCACAACGTGTTAACTTTACCAAATACAAACTAGACCTTTACAATGATTGATTTAGTGTATCAATTAAACCTAAACATTTTGAACTCTCTCAAAGTAAATACAACAATTATAGCTCATGGTGAGTATTACAATTGATATGAAGATTACAGAGCACTCTCACACCTTCTAAACTTGAATGAAGCTGGTATTTATAGTTTGAGTAAAATAATCGTTGTTACAGTGATCTATCCGTTGCTACAGTGCTTTAGCCGTTGTTACAGTGATATGACCCTTATTAGCTATTGCCACAGTGCTTCTACAGCAATTTAACCAGTGGTAAACAGTACTGTTGCTACAATCATCAATAGTATTTCGGCTACAGTGATCAAAAGTTTTAAACTTTTTACATTTTAGTCCATTTTCAATTTTTTGCACTTTGGTTTAAAATATTATTTTTTTCTATTGTTTGGAATTATCAAAATCTTTAATGCTTTCTAAGCCAACACAAACATTGAGGGTAATAAATAATTTTAGAATTTATATTATTAAACCACCTAATGTTTGCTTGACACATCACTTTTTGAATACAATTTGGAATGTCTAGTATTGCTTTATTTTTTTAACCACAAATGATTAGGTTAATCTTTATTGGTCAAGAAATGAATAATTGAACAATTATACATTTGAGTTATATTTTCTCTCTACTAAAATTTCAACCGGCTTTCTCTCAAGAAATTAAAATTTTTAAAGTTTTTTGTGTTTGTTTTGTAAATATACGAGCATCGAAGTATAATGTGATAAAATAAGAGAAAATAAAGTGAATCGAAAAGAAATAGGGGGAATTAGAGAAATTTGGGAACAAATACACAGTTCCTATTCGTGGGTGCGAATTGTCCACTTTTTTTTTAAAAAAATCTTTTTATTTTTGTTTTATTTTTAAATTATAATAAATAAATAATATTTATTTATTTAATAATTTAAACAAATAACAAATAATTTTATAGTTTATTTATTTAATGATTAAGTAATAAACAAATAATTTACTATAATAATTTAGCACAAGTGTATGCTATCGTATTTAGTAATATAAAATTTTAAGTTCAAATATCATTTTCACAGAGATTATACAATTTAATTTTTTCAATCAAGTACTAAAATTATAACTACTTAATTTTTATAAAAAAAAAAATCAAAATATAAACTTTAGCTAATTAACCTAATTCTATTAAGTTAAACTAAATCTAAATAACAAATAAATAAAGAGTTGAATCCACCAATTGATAAGAATCTAAGGTTTCGACTTATCCCTTAGTATTTCATTAGATTCATTAACCTCTTAATTAATCTTTTAATACAAATTGATTGGCTCAGACACTAATCTCATTACAAGTGTCTGTCAATGGTCGAATGGTTATATTACAAATTCCAACAACTACTTATATGTCCATGGTAATTAGAATAGAATGTAATTCATTAAGATAAAGTTTAAATCATACCATACATGCCACATAGATATATGTCTATCATACATAGAACTCATAGTTGTTACCATATGATTATGTATCAAACAATCATAGGCTAAACACATAAATCCCTTTGTCAAGTTCATCATGGTTTCTCAATTATTCAAAATATTGGCCAGATTTAATGAAATTATTAAACACAAGATAGAATAAATAAATTATATGTATTAAGTTCATAAACTAAGAAAGTCAATAAAATTCAACTGCATATTAGGTTCAAAAATCTAACCCTAAAAATAAAAATTTAAGTCATGGTGAAATAAAAAATTATAGAGTTTATCAAGAATAATATCATGAAAATCATAAAAAAAATTAGAAAGATAAAGAGTTGAAAAGATAAAACTAATTTTTTTGCAGTATTCAATCTTCTAGTCTTTTTGATCCTCCAAAATTTGATATTTCTCTCTCTTTCTGATTCTTAAATTAGGCTTTTTGATCTTCTATTTATAGATTTTTGTCTTCAATTTATAATAAAACATCAACTATAAGTCAAATTAGGATTACTGTTCACACACATTGTTCATAAGTACTAACCATGCATATTGTTCATGTAGCACCGTAGAGCTCGTTTCTTGGCGCTACAGTGTTGGGTACTGTAGCAAAATTAATATAGCACGTTACTGTAGCAATCTATTGTTAGGGTATGTGCTTATGTGCCGTCCTTATTTATATGAATACTTATTTGATAATATTTATACAATTTATATTCTATTAAATCGCTAATACTCTTTAATAAATGGTAATGATACTTATCAAATTACGGACAGTTTATGATCTGAAAAGGTTCAGATCCAGTCTAAAGGAGTTTAGACTAATGCTAAGGGTTAGTAAAGCTAAAGGTTATAAATGCTAACAATTAGCACTGTTAAGAGTTAGCAGGTTATACGAGTCAGCGAGATCTAAGGAGTTAGAACCTTGTCTATAATGGAACAAAGACCTGAGGGTACAGTAGTAATGACGTAGTTGCAAAGAGTTGCAATGGGTGCTAGAAAATATCATTATGCAAGTGTGTTCTCAGACACTGTATTCTTAATCTATTTTTACCAATAAAGGTCTATCGGTGAATCTCTTTCATATAGATCATTGTATGTCTATACCTGTTGGATAAAGATGGTTGTTCTTAGTTGACCATGAGTTAGAACTCATATAGACATACGGGTATTTAATTAGGACTGAATAATGGACAGACGTATGAGGACTCCAATAAATATCCTATAAAACCGTTAATGATAAGTCTTCTCGAGTTGAGTAGTATATGTGGTCCTATGACCTGAACGCCATGGTGGACTTATGGGTGATCTACCACACTTTGGTTACATGGATGTTAGAGACCTTTTATGGTCTGACCGCTTCGTGTCGCTGGGTGTGATCCGATTCTCCTATTGTTGTATGAATATTTTATTTTATAATATTTATCCAGTTCATTATTTATTAAATTGATAATTATTATTATTAAATGGTTCAATACTTGTGACACTACAGATATTATATGATTTGAAATAGTACAGATTTGGTTTAAAGAAGTTTAGATTAATGCTAAGAGTTAACATCACTGAAAATTATAAATGCTAAAGGGTTAGCATGTTATATTAATCAGTGAAGTCTAAGAGTTAGAATCTTGTCTGTGATGGTACAAAAACCTGAGAATACATTAGTAATAATATAGTTGTAAGAGTTATAATAGGTACTAAGAAATGTTATTATGTGAGTCAATTCTCAAATTATATGTTCCTGGTCTTAATTCACCGATACAGGTCTGTCGATGGAATCCTTTTACATAGACCAGTATATACTAAACCTAAATGGTTTAGATGGTTGTTCTTAGCTAACCATAGGCTTACTGGAATTTCATATAGCATACATGTGTTCAGTAAGAACTGAATACTGAATAGACTCAATGAAGACCCTAATAGACATCCTATGAAGTCGTCAATGAAAAGTCCTCTCGAGTTGAGTAGTATATGTAGTCCTTTGACCTGAGTACCATGGTGGACTTGTAAGTGATCCATTATACTTTAGTTTCATGCATGTCATAGACCTTTCATGGTATGACCGCTGGGTATGGTCTGATGCTTATGGAGTTCGGTGTGTACATATATTGAATCCGTCAGCTCACATGGATGACTTATATATCCGGATGCTCAGATACTGTATCTTAGAAAGTCTTATGGCCATAAGCAATAAACCTAGGAAAAAAGATTCTTACAGGGTTAAACAATATTATAAAAGTGTTTGCATATATTATTTATTAAGATACGTGTCTGGAGATAAGTTTATGGATGAGCACATAGGGATTTAACTGTAGTGATCTATATCCCTACTCTTCTAAGATATGATTGACAGAAGGATTATATGTATACGCTATGACCTTAACTTGTATGGTCTACTGCACTGATTTGTAATATATGTGACGTGTGCGTGGGGCATCGATCTTAGACTTATAGAATAGTTCTGTTTGACAAATCAGGAGTGGACCTGAAGAGTCTCGCAATATGAAGTGTACTTGTTGTGTACTGGGGCAGCGTATCGGATTGAATAGTTAGATCCAGAAAATTTTAACAAATCAAAAATTTACTTTGGTCTCCCTCCGGTCGTGCACGGGTCAAAATTTAAGAGTTAAGTATATCAATTAGTTACTAACCAATGAGATGTTGACACATAACACATTGTAGGCCAATTATTGTTTGATTTAAAAATTATCAAAATATCATTATTTGTTGGACAAATAATATTATTATTTTATTCATTAAAATTTTTATTAAATAAAATAATAATAATAATAATAAATGATATTATTATTTAATTGAAGTCAAACAATTCATTTTTTATTTAAATTGACATGTGTTTCTACTATAATTTAATAAGATTAAATTATTTAGTTACTATTAATTAAATATTATAATAAAAATAAATTGGTGGCACTTGTAAATGGTAAACGTTAAATGTCACTTGCAAATGAAAAAGAGTTTTTCATTTTGGTCAAGATTTTGGCTAAGTTCATCCAAGTCATTTTTTATTTTGTTTATTATAAACAATGATAAACAAATTACAAATGGTAAACGGCAAACATTGACCATTATAATGGATGCCATTATAGAAGAAAAATGATAAGTAAATTACTAATGACAAACATTAATCATAATAATAGGTGCCATTAAGTAAAAAAAAATAAAAAGAAAATAATAAACAAATAAAATAGTAATATGTTGCTTAATATTGTAAGGTGAAAATTAGGTCATGGGATGAGTAAAAATTGTAAAGAGAATTTGAAAGGCTAAGTGTTAGAAAATTCTCTCATGTGTTGAGAGCAAAAACACATTCTCTCCATTTTGGTAACCCATACTATAAGATAGAAACAAGAATTCAAGAATTGAATCATTTGCTGGAAAAGTTGCTATTCTAGCTTCCACAAGCCCACTATGTTGAGGAACTAGAATTGTGAATGAGTTGCTTCAAGGCGGGTACTCCGGTTTGATCAAATACCAAAGGCTTGACAAGGTACTAATTCTTAATCTTGATATATTTTACATTTATGAGATAACATATAAAAGTTAATTTGTGTTTATTATTAAGTAATTTATATTCCGCTCATCCGCTACGCACGTATGTATGTGATACATATGCTATATTTGAATGATAGACACAAACTCATATGCATGCACCATAGGTTTAAATTCACTCACACATAGATATTGTTAGGTGTTGATTATTTTAGAGTGCATACATATGGGATATGTGTTCATCATAAAAAATATATATATCTCATATATATATGTACACAGCGAAAGTCTACAAATTTACAATGAACATAATAAATACATATTAATCAAATTAATAAACAAAATTGAAAATTTAACCCATAAACCCTTTGGATTAAATTGCTTAAAGTTTACTTGAAATGTAAACTTTGATCAATCCTAACAATCAACAAGATTGAGAATTCAACTCATGAAACCTTTGGATTAAATTACTTGAAATCCACCTGAAATGTAAACTTTGATCAATCATAGTAATTAATAAGAATGTGTTTGATTGTCTAGAATAGCAATATGTTAATCAAGTAATCAGTTTAACTCTTAAACTTAATTCAAAGTTAAACTCTTTAGTTTAGTTAAATTTGTTATTTGTTTATTCAACACTTGAATAAAAATAAATTTAATCTATATTTTAACAACTAATTTTAATTAGAAAAAAATGATGAATAGAACATATTTTCAACTATTGAAAACATTACATTTTTCATTCTCAATTTCTCTTTCAATTTTTCAGCCATTCTAAAAAACTTAACTTATTAAAATTAAATCATTTTATTAATATAAACAAAATACATTTAATTAATAATTAATTTAACATGTATTTGATTTTAATTTCACTTAAATTTGAATTTACATTTAACTTAACCTAATCATAGTTAACATTTAACCTTAGTTAGATTATTTAACTTAACCCTTAAGTTAAATAAATATTTAAATATCTAACCTTAGTTAACTAAATCATGGTTAAATTAACCTTTACTTAACCATTAAGTAAGGTCAAGTTAACTTAACCATATGGTTAACTAGTTAAGTTAAATTATTTATTTAACTATTAAATAAATAAATATTTATTTTAATTATTTAACAATTAAATAAATAATTATTTATTTTAATTATTTAACAATTAATAATCATTAAGTAAAATTACTTTTATGTCCTTACTAGGTTACCAAGTTAACATAAAGTAGGTCCCACCATTTAACTATATACTATAGTTAACTTAACCATGGTAAATTACTAGATTTTATTGTATTGAATTATTTAATACAGTATGCTGCCCAAGTGCACAAAGAGTACATTTCATATTACGAGACTCTCTAGGTCCACACTCAATTTGTCAAATGGATGCCGCACGCACACGTCACAGATATTACAAATTAGCTCGTCAGACTATACAAGTTGAGGTTACAATGCATATATATAATCCTTCCATCATTTATACCCTGGATGTGTGGGAATATAGATTAGCACCATCAAATGCACGTTAGCCCATCCTTGAACTTATTTTCAGATTCGTATCTCGATAAACAATACACGCAAACGCTTTTGCGATATTCTTTAACCCTGTGGAATAATCTTTTTTCGGGTTTATGCTTGTGGCCACAAGACTTTATGAAATACAATCTCAGCGCATCGGATATACAATTTACCTATGTAAGCAGAATAATCTCGTATCTACGCATACCGGACTCCATGAACATCGGACCATACCTAGCGACATATAGTGGTCAGATCACAAAAGATCTCTAATATATATGAAACCAAAGTATAATGGATCACTCACAAGCCCACTGTGGCACTCAGGTCAAAGGACCACGAATACTACTTAACTTGAGAGGATCTTCTTTTGATGGCTTCATAGGTAGTCTATTAGGGTCCTTGTGAGTCTGTTAAGTATCCAGTCCTAACTAGATACCTATATACTTATACAAGTTTTAAGCTTATGGTCAGCTAAGAACAACTATCCGAACTAGTCAGATATAGACATACATTAATCTATATTATAGTGATTCACTAATAGACCCGTATTGGTAAATATAGATAAGGAACATAATGTTTGAGATATACTTACACAATAACATTTTCTAGTACCTATTATAACTCTTTGCAATCATGTCATTACAAGTACACTCTTAGGTCTTTATCCTATTATAAACAAAGTTCTAACTCTTTAAATCTCTCTGACTTTTATAACTTGCTAACTCTTAACAGTGCTAATTCTTAGTATTTATAACTCTCAGCATTGCTAACTTTTAGCCCTGGTCTAAACTCCTTTAGACCAGATCTGAACTCCTTCAGATGATACAATGTCTGTAGTGTTACAAGCATTATACTATATAATTATAAAATTAATATTTTTTATTCGAAATGTTTATTGTATAAATATTAAACAATTAATATTCATACAATATTAGAATGGCACGTAAGCATCATCTCCAATAGATATGGGACCCGTCAGCTCACATAGGTGGGTGATATATCCGATGCTTTGAGATTGTGTCTCAGAAAGTCTTATGACCGTGAGCAATGAACCCGAAAAAAAAGTTTTCTACAGAGTTGAACAATATAATAAAAGTGTTTATTTATATTGTTCATCGAGACACGAATCTGGAGACAAGATTAGATGAGCACATGAGAATTTGACAATGCTGATCTATATCCTTGCTCATTCAAGATATAAGTGGCGGAAGGATTATACTTATGCGTTCTAAACTCAGCTTGTATGGTCTAATGCGCTGATTTGTGATATCATGATGTGTGCCTGGGCATCAATCATAGACTAATGAAATAGTTCTATTTAATGAATCGAACGTGGACCTAGAGAGTCTCACAATATGAAGTGTATTCGTTGTGCTTTGGGACAGCGTACTAGATTGAATAGTTTAATTCAGTAAAATCCAACAAAGTCGAATATTCGTTTCAGGAACCCTCAGGATGGTGCATGTCAATACTTAATTGTTAAGTACAATTAATTGGATAACAATTATTGTTAATCAATTAAATGGTGTCACATGACGCATAGTGAGTCATTAGTTAAGTTAACTCGAGTGTGAGTTTGGTGGGATTCACTTTGGATTAAATTAGGGCAATTTAAGAATTTCATATATATGATTATTTAAGAGTTGAATAATCAAAATATTTTAATATTGTAATATATTAAATAATGTGAATAACTCAATCATGGTTAAAATTTAACTAAAGATGAGTTATGATTATTTAATTATTATTTTATATTAAAATATAAATATATTAGATATTTTGATAAACTTGATTGCCAAGTTTAGTTAACCTAACTATAGTTAAGTGTTAATTATGGTTAAGTCAATAATGCATTATTAAATTAAGGATATTTGGTGGCCAAATATCTAACCTTACCATGATCAATTGTTGACCATGGTAATGTTAAATGAATAGTGTATGTATATATGTGAAAATTGAAACAAAACAAAAGAGAGTTGTAACAAGGGTGGCTGGTCATTTTTTAGAGAGAAAGAAAAAGAAAAATTATTTATTGATTCATATTTCAAGTGTTGAAATATATTTCTCTTCATTTATTTCCATTAATAGGCTACCTATTGCAAGAACAAAATATTTGTTTTATTGTTGATCAAAGGAAAAAATAAATTATTTGGGTTTAAGGGTTAAACCAAATTTGTTGGATTCAAGCTATTGTACTAGCTGATCAAATCCACAATAGTTAATCAT
Source organism: Ailanthus altissimus (assembly GCA_946807835.1). Classification (NCBI taxonomy): domain Eukaryota; kingdom Viridiplantae; phylum Streptophyta; class Magnoliopsida; order Sapindales; family Simaroubaceae; genus Ailanthus; species Ailanthus altissimus. The sequence goes on from OX327709.1 coordinate 4,509,407, forward strand.
TAGAACTGTGAATAAGCTACACTTTGGGCAGATTCTCGATTCATTAATCCAAATGCTTCAAAGGTAATATTTATCAATCATTGTTCTAATTTGATTAAAAGCATGAATTGTGTTCATATAATAATTTTAAGACTTTTGCTACATATTTGATGTGTATATATATGTATGTGATGCGTATGTATTGATTATGAACATAAATATCACATCTATACACCATATTTTAATCAATACCATCATCTACTGTGGGAGGTATTGTAGTAATTTGATGTTTTTGTCTTATTTTCTTCAGATATTTATTCTCATTTGTTCAATTGACTCTAAACCTATAAAATAATAATAAAACATATAAAAAATTAAATAATCTTAATTTAAACAAACAAATATTAAGTTTGAAAGATGAAATATTAGACCTAATTAACTTATATCAATTGCACACAGAAGAGCATATGCGGTGTGCATGTGCGGGCTGCATGGCATGCAACATGCGGGAGACACTCCCAATTGGTATTTTTTTATAAATTATTTAATTAGTTATTTTTTATATTTAAATTATTAAATAAATAAAAAATTATTTATTTATAATTAAAAACAAAAAAAAAATTAAGAAAAGAGGATAATTAGTAGTTCCATTAACAACCGCGAATCTATTTTCAAATTTTTTTCAATTCACTTTGTTTCTCTCCGATTCATTTTATTTTCTTTCACTTTATCACTTTACGCTTCGATACTCATATATTCATAAAATAAACACAAAAAACTTCAAGATTTTTAATTTCTTGAGAGAGTGCGAGTTTGAATGTTTAGTGAATAGAAAAATATATAACTTAATCACATAATTATTCAATTTTTTATTAGTAAATATTATCTAATTTATTTATGATTAAAAAAAATATTGCCTAAAAATATAAGTCATTTACAAAAAAATTCATATTCTAATTCCCCTCTTTTCTTAAATTGCTATTCATTGGTGGCCAAATTAGTTATTTAAATCTTAAAAGAGAAGTATGATGTTGTCTATTTTTTCATTTATTAAAAATTGTGTTAATTTGTAATTGTTTTGGCACCAAAATCAATTCTACTAGCCCTTTAAGACCAATATAACACGACTCAAGAATTTGTAAATTTTAGCACTAATTTTATTTGTATTGTGAGAAATATAAAATGATGTGTATATTTTATTGTAAGGATATTGTATAAAGTGAAATTTTATATAGACTTTAAACTAATATACAATAGAAAAATAAAATATGTAAAAGGAAAGAGGTTATTAACATATTAATTACAATATAAAATATAGTAAATACTAAAATATGGAAGGAAAATTAATATGATTGATTTATATAATTAAACTCCCCCTAAACTTAAGATGGCAAAGTAGAAGTAAGTTTGACTTTGGAGACCAAAGTCTAAAACAGCCAGGAAGAAGAGATTTGGTAAAGATATTAATAGGTTGATTATCAAAAGCGATAGAGTGGAGCGTAACTGTTCCCTCAGAAATATGTTGCTGAACAAAGTGACAATCTGTTTCAATATGCTTAGTCTACTCATGAAAAATATTATTATGAGTAATTTAAATTGTACTTTGATTGTCACAATAAAGAGGCGTAGCTCTAGAGTAATAACCATACTCCAAGAAATTATCGAAGCCAAACAATCTCTTAGATAGTATTAGCAAAAGTACGATACTTAGCCTAAGTATTAGAACAAGCAGTAACTATTTGCTTCTTACTTTTCTATGAAAAAAAGAATCTCCCAATAAAAGACAAAACCTAGTAGTTGATTATTCATCTATAAGATTACCTACCTAATCCGCATAGGTTTGGAATAGAACTGAAGCTTATATAAGGAAAGAGTAGTAAAAAAATACTAATAATCAAGAAGTTTAACAAGGAGCTCTCTTACCTAAGTAGAACGAAGAGGTAAAGGTGTAAAAGAGTCAATGATGTCTAAAGTAGATCATTTAGACGAGGTGAGCAGCTCAGGAACATGCATTATATTAGAAGGCTCACATGTATAAAACTTAGAAGAAGTATTTGCGTGTGAAGTATTAGAAAAAAAAGATCAATAGTATTATCTGTAAAAAATTGTGAAACATAAGCAGATATAGAATGAAAATTAGATACAAAAGAAAATATTTTATACTCAAGAAACACTACATAACGAGAGATGTGAAGGCGGTTAGTTATTGGATCCCATCTTTACAACCTATCCTAAGTGTCTGACTTGTTTTTAGATCCTACACACAACAACTAAAAGCAATAAAATAAGACATGAAAACTAAGTTCGCATAGTTAATCGACAGATAAAAGATTTAATGTAAAGTTGAAAAAAAAAAAAATGTCAGATATAGAGAGATTAGAACAAAACACTTAATTAACGTGACTAAATTTTATGAAATAACTATTAATAGTTTGAATAAAAGGTAAATAAAAAGTAAGAGATTTAAAGGAGAAAACTGTAGGCTTAAAAGTCATGTGATTGCAACATGTAGAATCAAAATATCAAGAAGAATTATCTGAAATACTAGAGGAAGCAAAAATTAAAGATTTACCAAAGTTTTAGAGTAGTTGACGAAGTAAAGACTCGAGATTACTAGCCAAGTTGAAATAGGGACTCGCACTATTTTAGGTAGCAGTAACAGCAAATCTTGTAAAAGTAATACCTTAAGACGATTTCTTTCTGTTGGGACAATCTTTGGATAAAGATTAGGTCCAATCTGTTGACATATTCTATTTTTACGTGTTGGATAGCTAAGAATTAAATGTCCAAGTAAGTTGCAACGATAACATATTTTAGACAGTGCAAAATTAGCAGAGATATGAAATTGAGAAATATCAGACTTCGCCATTATAATATATCTAAAAGATATGTAATTTCAGCCCCTCAATTCTTTGATAGTTGCAAATTAGCTCTTAATTTTTTTAATAATTATAAGTTGACCCTAAAATTTTTGATAATTATAAAATTACCCCAAGACTTTTAAAAATTACAAAATAATCCCTAAATAATTTAATAATTACAAAATATATTCAATTTAAAATTACACAATGACTTCTAAAGAATTTGATAATTTTAAAATAACCTTAAAACTTCTATAAATTTTAAAGTTAACCCCAAAAGTATAGAAAATTATAATATGACATTAGATGTTGAAAAGTTTGCAAAAAACCCTTATTACAAATCGAAGAGCCAATTGGGCAAAAAAGACACTGTAGATTGGTAGATTTGGCAAAGAAAAGCCGAATGATGGTGGCAGTGACAATCAATTCATCGAAAAACTATTAAGATCTGAGATAGATTGCACTGGACGATAAGGCAGTTGAGCAGCGCGTGAAGGCGCGTTCGATGGTGAGTCAATGCGATTCCACTGTTGCAGAAATTAACGGTCAATTATGATGTGATGGGCTAGGCAATGTTAATCATGACAAATTTTAACAAGCTTTTATGACTTTTTGGCGAAACTCCGATAAACTTCTGACAAATTTTAAAAAATATTTTGGTAAGTCTCCAACTAAACAAAGAGACATTAATAGAATCAAAACTCTGATACTATGTGAAAAATATAAAATATTATATAAATTTTATTGTAAGAATATTATACAAAGTAAGCCTTTACATAAACTTTAGACAAATACACAATAGGGAAATAAAATATATAAAAGAAAAGAAGTATTTACATATTAATTACAATATAAAATATAGTAAATCTCAAAATATCAAAGGAGGATTAATGTGATTAATTTATATCATTAACAAGTATAATTATATTGTGAATATATGAATTTTTTATGACCTTTCATTTAGATCAGAATAGCATGATTTTTAAGTTTTTTTTTTTTTTTTTTATGTGAAAGAGAGTAAATTTAAACTTAGGACCTTCACTAAATTAGAAGTAGATGTATTGTTAGTTTTTTATTACTGGATCATTAATACAAATACAAATTTTAAGTATTTGAATCTAGGAATTTAAACTTCTTAAGAAAAGAAAAAGAAAAAAAAGGTCATGTACGAGTGATTTGGCGAGATCATTAATAAAGTATGATAGATTTTGGCTACTTCAATTGTATTATATGTTTTCTTAATTAAATTTTTATCATACATATCTCTCAGTTAATTTATAAAAAAAAAAAATTAAAATATACATGACAAAATTTTGTAAAGAATATGTAATTTGAGGAGAGGACTCAAAACTCTCTGTCATTTATTGATATAAATATGCATGAGTACTTTCATTTTTGTAAAAATATTTATTAGTAATTAAATAGGTTCTTTTTGTCAATATCATAGTTATTAAATATTTATTAGTAATTTAAGTGCGAAATCAAGAAGGGTCCACAAAGAAAAGTAAACGGTTTCTTTCTTTTAAGCTGAGGTGTATCTATTATCTAATCTATCATCATCAGCTAGTTTTAGTTTATCCCAAGCGTGTTTGTTCTATGTCCCAACCCCCATGATCGATTTCGGATCTTTTGTTATTTTCTTGGCTTGGGGCTCCAGTAATTTATCACCAAGCCCAATTTGATTATGTGAGCCAGATAATATCCGGTTACAATCCATTTGGGCCAACTTATACGGTCCAATACTATACCATTTATATGGTCAACATTGCCTCATTACATGCGCTACGAAGGCTTGTTCAACTCTATGCATCTTTTTTATTACGGTTGAGAGTTTGTTCCGGCGAATATTAGGTAATTAATTTATTCTTTTTGTTTTATAATTTTTTTAAAAATTTGAATAGAATATATTTAAAATTGTATGTGTTATTTTTTATAATATTAATAATATAATTCATATAATTGTAATTTGAATGAAATGTATTCAAAATTATACTTATTACTTTCGATAAAATTACACATTTTATAAAATTAAAAATATTAAATTTATTTTGAATTGACTTAACTAATGACATAAACCTATTGATAGATTTTCTTCTAAGTCAATGACTTTCTTAGGCATATAAATTATGGATAAGTGTCACATAATTGAGAAATTGAGATACAAAAACCAATTTTATAAATATAATATTATTGATATTTTTATTATTTTTTTATAAAAAAATTTTAGCCGACTATTACTAGGAATTAAACCCTCACTTTAAGTTTCAGAGGTATATACGGTACCGTCCAACTAAAAAAATTTGTACATAGTATTATTGGTTAATGCTCTGACTTTGTTGTGAACAATGATTTTTGTTTTTTTAAATAACTCATCCTCCAATTGCCTTAACGTGACAAATGAGTTATTATGAACCATGAAAAAGAAAAACACATATTTATGGATTTTGCAACGGGGTTATCAATCGTATTTACTTTTATTATATAGAGTGATAATACTTGGGGGCCTTAAGAGATGGATTAATTTTCTCTAGATCATTCCTTGTCCATGTTGCTTCTTGGAAACTTATGTGATTCTAATGTTAATGAGCCAAATTTATTTCATACAATTATAGGTTCCAAGAACAACCTGAAGTGTTTTAGCATAAGATGTTAAATATCAGCTGGGCCTTAAAATTTGACAAAGGTGATGGTAGCAATGATGGACTAATCTTGAGCTGGGTCCATTCAAATCATTAGCAAATTCCTAAAGGCAGAATCTTCTGTTCCAGGTCGATCATAGCCTGGCAATCATTGCCATCAACACACAAAATTGCAGATTGGCTAGCAATTCCAATCGAGGCAGTGGCATTTACAGCTTGCTTTTCTCTTCAATAACGAGTATAATGAAGTTGAAAAGTGATGTGTAGTTATTATAGTCTTTTCATTGTCTTTAGGGTTTATTATGAAAACAACCAATAGATTACATTCATATCTTCTGATGGTCAAAGAAAATACGTTTACGTGCATTTAAATAAACTTTGAAGTAAATTCTAGAACCGATAAAGTGCAAGATATTTAAAAAATAAGGAGCATCAACATGCTAAAAATAAGCTAAAAAAACTGCCAGTTGATGCCGTCTTAGCTGGGGTTTGTGACTTTGTGTATCTGATCCCTCGATGATGCTGGAATCTGAAATAATAAAAGAAAAGCATTGTGGTGTTTCTAAGAATAAAAATGAAATGGTACAGAAAAACGACCCAACAATCATCAAAAGCAGCATCATCTCCAAAGTCTAATCATCATCACTCATATTCTGGGTTTATTCGCGAGTGTTTTGCTTCTCCTTTTGACCAAGTCATATACAAAAAAGAGACAAACTCTTCCCAATAACTAAAAACAACAGCAGCACATGAAAGTGTAGTACTGCTCTCCTTGGATCCCTCACTCATCACTTTCAAATGATAAATCCATAAAAAGCAAAGCAGCAAAAACCAAAAAAGAATTAGTGATGATAGTGATACAATCAATAATGTTGAGTATATATATATATATATCCTTATCCATGATATATCTATAGATTGTTAAGGACTTTAGGATCCCAGATTTCCCTTACTTTCATGCAAAAATTTTCACTCATAAGAGAAAGCAAAAGAGGAAGAAATAGACAGTGACCTTATGTAAAAGAGCCATTTGTTAGCCCCCCTTTTCTTAAAGTCTGCAAAGGGCATAAGGTGTGTGGAAACTTTGTCTCCATGCTTATGTTGTCTTTCTTAGATGCTTACAATTTTTCTTTAAGTTCCTTTTCTTGGTGGGTCTTTAGAGGAGGTCTTTCTGCTGAATTTTTCTTGTTTGTTCAAATAATTTGAACTTTGTATTCGGTGCAAATAAAGGGATGCAAATTGATCTGTAATCTCACTCTCACAAGTTACAATCTTTTGCAGTGAAAAAGCACTTTAAAAAAAAATAAGCTGCAGTGCTGGTACGTTTACAAGGCAAGAAGTGAAAAGAATTAACATTATTTGCTTATGCTCTGTTTTGTTGTCGAGAAGAGTAAAGATTCCATGTTTAATTACTTTTGCCTAGCTAGTTTACTCATCTTGATTTTTATAAAATCGCATCATCAAACTGCAATAAAATCTATATAGTTGATGCTCATGGAAGGAGTCAATAGTCCTAACTCCTATCAAGTATCATCAATAAAATCTCTGTTAAAATTTGGAACTTGCTAATGGGATTGATAATAAAAATGAATAATAACTTAAAAAATTAGGTCAAATAATGAGAGGAGAGGACCCCGATCCGTTCTTTTCACAGGTAGGCTAATATTGAGGTCCCTAATCATTTCAAGTTTATTGATTCTCATTCAACATTTCATATTAAAAAGATTAATGTTCTCTAAAGTATTCGATTAATGGCCATTCCGGAAAAGGTAACATCCGAAATGCCTTTAACTTACCTAATTTGTTTTTTAATAAACCTCGACTAATCTAGGGAGAGTAATAAAATAAAATAAAACTAAAGAACACCTAATTAGAGAGATAAAGTGAACCTTATCCCTGAAAATATATTTGGTTTAGGGTTAAATATCCTGTTGTTTGTAATTGGACCGATTCCAATATCAAATAACTTATCTTTATTCTAATTAATTAACCTCATTTTTTTTATTATATACTTTTTATATAGGTAGTACATAAATGATTCAGGGTATACAAATTCTAAGTGTACAAACTAACGCTGTGGGTAAGTTGAATGAAAATAATAAATGAGTCACAATCAATATGAACAAATAATATGAGCTATGTGATAATTTCATATGATAGTGTTATATTAGTTTGTATGAAAAACTTATAAGCAGAAGTTATACATATAGTATTAGCTTAAGATATTGGATCAATTTTAGAATCTAAACTAACTTCTAATTTTAATAGATCCTATATGCACGCATGACCATCAAACTATTTGTATCTAGATCTAGTGCTGGTATGCGCAACTTAAGTATATTCAAACTGGTTACATTAACATGTTCTTTTTAACATATTAAGAAGCTATAAGAAATAAGTAATAAATGCAATATTATCATATAAAAGTACCTTAATTAATAAATTGATTTAAATTGTTGTATGGTAAAAATTTATATTTGTTATTTACTTTTTTTTAATCCTCAATTCATGTGGTTGAGATACACACAAATGTTAACAGTTAGTCAAAGAAATTGCAAATTTAACTTATTTCTTCTCGAAGTGAAGAAATCATATGCAAAATTAATTTACAAGACGTCTATCAAGAATTCAACCTTTTGTTATGTTTTCAACTTTTTTTACCATACAGTGCTGCCTTCACGATGGCATGATTCTAATTTCATCTTCATTAAAACGCCCCCTCAATCATGTCAAAATGATTTGGCTAATCGATCTACATCTTGTCAAATCAATTTGCTTAAAGGTTTAAAAGAATATAAAAAGCTTTAAATAAACTAAGAAAAGGGTAAGTGACCATCTGATAAAGAATAGCACCATTATTTGAAGTAGAAAAGCAGATGAAACCCATATCTTGAGAAAGATATATGATTATATATACAAAAAGTTATTTAGGTACTCATTTATTGTGCTTATAAAAAGGTTTCTAAAGTAAAAGGAAACAAATGGCTCTTAAAGATGGGGAAAAGAAAATAAATATGGATGCCCATTGGCTCCATTAAAGCAAAGAAGATTGTTGCCTTAATGAGTATGTCTCTTATCCTCCAAGGCTTATCAATGAAGTTTTTGGCACCTAGGCCCCAACGGTGACGTATTTATTCTATTAAACTTTTGCGTTGTTGAGAGACAATGCTTTGAGTTGGAGGACTTAATTTTTCATGAGATGGGGGCATGGGGCTCCACTAAAGGCTATATATCATCATTTTATGGGCCATTTAACAAGCTCTTTTTATTCCTTAGTGTGAGAATTTTAGGATACCTAACTCATCATTTTTACTTATGTTTCAAAACAGACGGACATAACATAAGTATTTCTGTGAAAAAGGTTTTTGATCAGTTTGTATATTAATTATGGTGATAGGGTTTTATTTTAGTCCCTCAATTTCTTCTTCTACTTTGTCTTTGTTCTTATATTTAAAGAATTTTATCTCTTAGTAATTGTCATTTTTTTTTCGAAAGTTTATTGATTACCGTTGAAACAATCAATTTTTTTTAAGTGGATCTATTTGAATCCATCGTAATACTTTATAAACTCACTTTTTAATAATTTTTTAATTGTTAAAATATCTATAAGATAAATTACTATTATAGACACAATAATATAATTAAAAGAGAATTAAATAAAAACAATCTTACTCATTGTACTTATCTTTTAATTCATTTATAAAACATAGTGAATATACACTCGTATTTTTTTATTTTAAAATTTTATTTTATATTCACTATCAATTTGCAATAATATAAATTAATTTTATGAAAAGAAAAATTAATATTGAGAATAATTTTAACAATAAAAATGTATATTTTCTTTTATTTAAACTTTGATTGTTAAAGGTAAAAAAAGAATTTGACTTCAATAGTTAAAAAATAAGTTAATCATTAGTAAACAACCAATATATATATATATATATATATATATATATATATATATATATATATATATATATATATTTTTAACTATCTAGAGAAGTTAAGACAATGTACAACAATTGATGGGTTATTAAAAATATTAGAATTTGATTATTCAAATTTGTATTTAAGTATATTGTGAGTTAGAGGCCAATGATAATTTAAAATGAAATTGAGGATGTGTTAGACAAATAAAAAAAAGTAAAAAATAATAATCAAAAGCACAGAGGGGTTTAAAGTGTGAAGAAAAGGTGAAGCCACATTGCATCGGCGTCTAGGCACCAAGACCTGGGTGCAAGTGGCACCTAGGCACAAACTTAAGAGAAGTTTTTCGTTTTGAAAAAGATTGTATCCCAAAGTTTATTTTTTGACTCCTACAATGCATATATTCTTATTTTAACTAGAAATAGAGTTTCTATGGACATTTTGAAGTTTATATAAACACTTGTAACTTTTTAAAATAATCAATCATTAATAAGTAAACTCTAAAAGAGAAAATAAAGAGTTAGAGAGCGCTTGAGTGTTGAGTATTGTGTGTACAAGAAAGTACTAATAGATAATTTGAGAGCTTTGACTATTAAGTATTTTTTATATTTTTTTTGAGAGATTTTTGTGATCTGAGAGTTCTTATGAATTAATAAAAGAAACTAGGATCTCGTAAACTACTGTAGACGTAGACGTAGACGTTTGTTACTGCATGTAACTTTTTTGTACCTTGTGTGTAGTTATTTTATCTCTTTGTGTGTGATCTTTTCTATTCTTAACTAATTGTGAGTGAAGTCTTCCACCAAATGCTTAAAATTTTTTAGAGTGTACATTACAAACCTCAACAAAAAAATGTCCATATGAAAGTTATAATAAAAATTTAGATAGGTTTATAAAGTAAATTTTAAATTTTAAAAATTTTTAGTTTTAATGGTAGATTTATTGAGATAGTGGATTTATATGAATATTTTGGTGAATTTAAAAAGTCACATTTTTTTAATTTAAAAAATATGTCAGTTTAGAAAGAGTTTAAAGTTATACTAGAGTGTAATTTTTCATATCTTTATTGTTGAAAAATTGGTGATTCAACAATCTTGGTTGGTCAAGAATTGAGATGAATACCGAAATGAAGAGTTATAAGAATTCTAGAACATGTGGGATACGTATAGAGAAGTCTAGGACGTGTGGGACACGAAAGGGGAAGCGAAACAGGACTCAAAGACGTGAAGGAAGCAAGAAAATGCAGATAGGTATACAGACTCAGCGCCGCGGTGCCCAGGACAGTAACCCAGCGCCGCAACGCTGGGCGCGATTTTGTCTGGCGCTGCAGCGCCCAGGGACGAGCTCTGCAGCGCTAGAACGTGTGGAAAAGTCCATTTTGGTTCGGGATTTCTAGTTTTGAGAAGTTTTAGACTTCTAAAACAAGTGGACTCTTACTCCAACAAGGAATAGGGTTAGTAGGCATGAAATACACCCTATATAAAATCCTTGTAAACCTTTGAGAGAGACTCTAAGAGAGGGGAAGAACTGAGTAAACACTAAGTGCTTGTGTGCGCTAAGGTGGAACCGTTGTTTGGGTAATCATTGCTTGTGGTAGAGTAAGGATTCATTAAACGTTTAGGTCCTTTTGAGGGTTCTTCATTGAGTTTTTCTTGTAAAATTTCTAGGGAGTTATAATAAGAGAGGCTAGGATCCTTGGATCCATTGTAGACGTAAGCAATTGGCCGAACCACGTAAGCTTGTGTTGTACTCTTTTATTTTCTGCTTTGGATTCTTGTTGTGTTTTGCTTGATTGACAGGTTATTCCACTGCGCAAGGAGGTTAGGGTTCTAGGCTAAATCTTAAGTTTTTCGCTTCAACATAACCTCGAGAGGGAGAAGGGTGTTTTCTCCCTCAACAAACTGGTATCAGAGCTATAGGTTCGATAATACACATCTAGGGTATTTAAACCATGGCTACAATCAAGTAAGAAATACAAAAGTTCAATGGGATGAATGACTTCAATCTTTGAAGGAAGAAGGTTAGGGCTCTGCTAGTAAAGGAAGGGTTAGACGCAGCTTTGGAGGAGGCTAGCTACTCAACTAGCGATGAGACGACAATCTCAAAGTCCCGGCAAAAAGATTGGGACACGATTCAGAAAAAGGCTCATAGCACCTTATTCATGGTGTTAAGTGACGAAGTATTAAGGGAAGTTAGTGATGAAGAAATCGCTTTTGGGCTATGAAAAAGACTCGAGGCATTGTACATGAAGAAGTCTCTTACAAATAGACTTCTTGTGAAAAAAAAACTACATCAGCTGACAATGCACGATGGAACTTTATTGAGATCTCACATTGACGAGTTCAACTAGATCATCATAAATATTGAGCAACTGGGCATCAAGACTAAGGATGAAGACAAGGCCATTATCCTGTTAAGTTCGTTGCCAAAGAGCTATGAGAGCTTTGTGGATACGCTGCTGTATGAAAAGGAGTCTTTAACGATGAATGACGTCAAGGCATCATTGAACTCAAAAGAATTGACAAAGAGATCTGAGTTCGAGAGTGGAGCAGCTTTGCTTGCACAAGGAAGGAAGAGCAACCAATCAAGGAGAAGATCCAAGAGATGTTTCCTTTGTAATAAGGAAGGGCACTTTGTGAAGGATTGTCCGTAATTAAAAGGCCAAGGAGGGTGGGCTGCAATCGGTACTGAGGAAGATACCAAAGTTGTAGACACATTGGTAACCTCAAGGGAAAAGTACGCTGGCAAATGGATACTAGATTCGGGGTGTAGCATCCATATGTGTCCCGACAGATCGATGTTTACCAACTATAAAGCCAAGAGAGGTAAAGCTCTAATGGAGAATGACATGACTTGTGAGATCATGAGAGTTAGTGACATAAGGCTGAGGATGCAAGGTGGAGAAACTAGGGAATTACATGGTGTAAAGCATGTTTCTAAATTGAGGAGGAACTTGATATCCCTAGGCAAGCTCGATGAGGAAGGCTATTCGGTTAGAGCGAAAAAAGGAAAACTAAGGATAGAGAAAGACTTATAGGGTTTGAGGGTGAGAAGCGCAATAGGGGGCTCTATGTGCTTACTAGGATGGCCATGAGTGGCCCAACGCGGGGTGATGGGGCAATGCAGACCACTAAGCGACATCCAAACCATGCTCACCGAGGTGATGAGGGTCGGAAAGGAGTGCAACGCATCCATACCCTATGCGAGGTGCACGAATGCCTTTGGAGGAAGAAGTCACTAGCCCAGGAAAAGTTAAGTCTTAGTGGAGACTTAATTGGACTCAACTCTAGGTGATAGAGTATTGGTGTGGATCGAATCCCGAAGCCTTCTTATTTGAAAGATTTTGAATCAAGGAAGAGTTTGTTGGAAAATTGGTGATTCAACAATCTTGGTTGGCCAAGAATTGAGATGAATACCAAAATGAAGAGTTACAAGAATTTTAGAACGTGTGGGATACGTATGGAGAAGTTTAAGACGTGTGGGACACGAAAAGGGAAGTGAAACGGGACTCAAAGACGTGAAGGAAGCAAGAAAACACAGATAGGTATACAGACTCAGCGTCGCGGCGCCCATGGCTGAGCGTCGCAGCGCCCAAGACAGTAACCCAGCGTCGCAGCGCTGGGAGCGATTTTGTCTAGCGCTGCAGTGCCCAGGGACGAGCATCGCAGCGCCAGAACACATGGAAAAGTCTGTTTTGGTTCAGAATTTCTAGTTTTGGGAAGTTTTGGATTTCTAAAACAAGTGGACTTTTACTCCAACAAGGAATAGGGTTAGTAAGCATGAAATGCACCCTATATAAACACTTGTAAACCCTTGATTTCAGATTAAGCATTGAGAGAGACTCTAAGAGAGGGGAAAAACTGGGTAAACACTAAGTGTTTATGTGCGGTAGGGTGGAACCATTGTGTGGGTGATCATTGTTCGTGGTAGAGCAAAGGTGCACTAAACGTTTAGGTCCTTTTGAGGGTTCTTCATTGAGTTTTCCTTATAAAATCTCTATGGAGTTATAATAAGAAAGGCTTGGATCCTTGGATCCACCGTGAACGTAGGCAATTGGCCAAACCACGTAAGATTGTGCTGTGCTCTTTTATTTTCTACTTTGAATTTTTATTGTGTTTTGCTTGATTGACAGGTTATTCCGCTGCGCAATGAGATTATAATTCTAGGTTGAATTTTAAATTTTTCGCTTCAACATAACCTCAAGAGAAAGAAAGGTGTTTCCTCTCTCAACATTTATAAATCCACTAATAAAATTTAAGTTAATAAAAGAATCCATAAAAACGAGTCCTTAACATTTTTTATATATAGACATGAATGTCAATATATCTAAAAAAGTTTTTAATTTTTATTTTAAAAATTTAAAATTTGAGCTTCTTTGTATAAAAGTAAAATTATTTTTTTTTTATTTTAAAAATTTTTTGTAATAAAATTATTATGTAGACTTTTAACATTAAAAAAGTAATTTTAACTTGTGAAAAAAGTTATTCTAAATAGGCTTCAAAGTGTAGATTTCTTTTTGAATGATTTTTTTTATAATTGCGATGCTCATATCAAACTCAATTTTAAGGGTTGAAACTCTCCTCAATTTTAAGTGTTTAGTTCTTTATGACATAGACATCTGAGTTTGATTATAATTTGACTTGATTTAGGTTTAGAAACTTGAGTTAAATTATAATAATTTGATTTAGGTTAGTCTGAAGAGACCTGGCTAGATTAGTACTATGGATGGTAGTTGTTAGACAACATTAATTTAAATGACTAGCTCAAAATGCGCTCCATGTGGATGCTTAGTGCCATGACACATAATCAAATTGGTCTATCTTTCAACTATTATGTGTTGCCTTTCCCACCTTATACTTTGTTAATTCATTGAGCTGCAATGCAATTCCACTTTTTTTTTTTCATTTATTTTATTAAAAATTCTTAAACAGGAAAAAGGTGAATGTACTAAAAAGATGCATAAATCAAAGTTAGCCCAGTAAGGAAGGTTAAATACCAGCCACAAGGCTTGAAAAAGAGAAGAGCTTTTGCTTTAAAAGGGACACCCACTTTCTGCAATTTAATTACATTATTATATCTTTATTAATTACTTTTTCATGCACAACTTCATTTAATTTCATTAGCTTCCTGCTTTTGAGGGAACCTTAGATTCCATTTTGCTCACGTTTGATTAAAATAATCTTGTGTTTCATATCTGGGTGGGATATCATTCAGATAATCATAAAAGTGCATGATTAATTATCAACAAATCTCGCAAAAACACGAGAATAATTATGCTAAGATTTGCTCATAATACGAAGAGAATCATTTCAAGATTAGTTAATCAATTAAGTTATTAAATTCATATAGTATATATGATTTAATATTTTACTTTGACCAGTTCTAAGAATAAACTTATATTAGTTTTAAAGTAGTATAAAATAAATTGAAGAATAATTACGGAATACATGCTTTCTTTGGATACCCGTTGGCAGTTGATATGAATGTAAGTTATGTAACATTATCTTATTGATGAAAATTATACTGTTAATTTATTACTCAATTTAAAATTTAAAATTTATAAATAAAAGTATAAGTTAAAATAAAAGTGAATTTCACTTAAACTGAAATAGTCAAAAGCTTAAACTAAGTGTAGGCATAGATTTGAATTAAAGTGAATTTTACTTCGGTTGAAACAGAGAGACAAATTAAAAAAAACAGAACATTTGAATCCTCATATTATAATAAAAATGATAATTTATTCATTTTATTTTTATAATTATTTATTTTTATAATTTTTTTGATTAAATTTGATAAAATTACCCATTTTTTTAAAATTAGATGAAAGTAAAAATTGTTAATAATACTAATTGGCATTAAAAAAAAAGTTAAAAAATGAGTAATTCTATCAAATTTAATAAAAAATTTTATAAAAATGAGGTGAAAATAGATAATTTTAAAAAAAAATGAATAAATTGTTACTTGAACTATAACATGGAGTCTAAATGTTATTTACTCTTTAAAAAATTAATTGAAAAAAATATAGACTCATATATTATATTAATTTTTTACTTAACCCAAAAATTTAAACTGACAACTAAAAATTTAATATTAACATTAAAGATAAATCTTAATTAATAAAAAATCAAACAACTTCGGATAAAGATGGCTAAACCATAAGTTATTTACTTTAGAATAGTTGCTATTAACAAACATATATTTTATTTTTAAAAAAACATATATTACAGTTAATCTGATCATCATGCCAAAGATGCAACTAGAGATCTGGAAAAAAAAAATCGAAAGAGAGAAATTCTATTTGTCGAGGGTAAAAATGCAAAGAGAAAAAAAAAATGAAAACCAAAAAGAGGTCCAAGATGGAGGCTTCTTCCTTTTACAGTTGTTGGAGATAAAAATAATGATAATTAAAAGAAAAAGGTTAAAGGGATTAGTAAAAAGTAGAAGAGAATATAATAATACTAAGCTGGATTTAGCTAGAGAGAGACTGCAACTCATCAAACCCCACATTGTGTTCATAATAATGCATCAACTTCCAAAACCCTAATCCTTTTTAAAAGCAATAAGGCGACAAATTCCCTACTTATGCTTAAGGGTTTTAATTTAAAGCTGTGAAGATAACAATCTTTTTGCGATTCTAAAGTAGAAACATCTTTAAGGTTAAAGATGAGATGCTTGTATATGTTTTTTTTTTCCTAATTAATCTTTTTTGTTTTTATTTTCCCAACTTTTACTTTTTAATTGATTTATTATTTTAATTTAAACCCTTATACCGCAACTTGTTAGTGCTTTCCAAAGATGAGAATGTTGGGTTACGAAAATCAAAGGAAGAGAACTTATTATTCTCTTACAAAACGCATCGTAAAACATAAAAAGTAGTGCTCTTTTGATATTTCTTATGGAAGATTTTGCTTTATCTCTTCTAAAGTAGAAAAGTGGTTTCTCCTTTGCACAACCATTACGTTATGGATCATGCCTTAATGTTTACTTTGCCGACTCTTAACTTTTTTTTTTTTTAATGTACAAAAAGAATAGTATAATAATGCAATTAATTTGAGTTTTAATATTTATATCTCACCTTCCAAATATATGAATTTAATTAAAGATTAAAATTTACAAATTAATAAGATAATGTACTCTCAAATCCAAATTTCAATTCTCATGCACCCAATTACTCTCTTAATACAATTTTTATTTTCCATTATAAAGATTCCCAAGTATAAGAGAAAGGCTTTTTCGATTAGACATTAAACAGGTCCTGTAAAATTAGAGTCTAAACTGAAATTCGAACCACTTTAACATACAAATATTTACTTTCAATGTCTGGTTGATTTTTTTTTCCCTTTTTATTTTCTCAAGACACCAAAAGAATACTCAAAAGAAATCCATTACAGCCAAAATTTATATGTATATAGACAAACTTAAACACTCCCACCTTTTTTTTTCCTTTTTTTAATTATTTAAATTTTATATTAAATTTTAGTTATTCAAAATTAAAGATAAAATTATTTTTAAATTAAAAATTAATGACAAGTGGAGAATACGTTGACGGATGAGAAAGGAACAAAAATGAAAAATCGAAAACAAGATACTATTTATATAAAACTATTCACACCGAAATATTGTTCATAGTAAAATACTGTTCACATACTAAGGTACTGTTTACATCGCGACTTGTGGGTGTTTCTTGATTTGGATTAGTTCAACTTCTTTTAGTGAGTTTTAGATTTTTTAACACATGACCTTCTATTCTAGTTAAAAATAGAGTTTTTAAGAATTTTGTAACTCTTTAAAATTAATAAAGCATAAAAAAGCATTAAAGATATAAATATAAGAGAGAATAGAGAATTTAGGCAACCTTAGTGCAGTGAGTGCGCTAGAGAAGGTGCCATAAAAATGTTTGAGTGTTGAGTGCACAAGAGAACCTTGATAGATCTTTTGAGGAAAGTTCTGATTATTTATTATATTTTTTTATTAATCTCTTATTGTAAAATTCTAAGAGATTTGGGAGATACTAGTGATTTAAAAGATATGAGTGATTTAGAGGGATTTTAGTGGGATTGAGAGATCTAAGAGATCCGAGAATTCTTTATGAACTGTAATTTTTTTTAAACGGTTAATGAAAAAAATTAGATTATTGATTCATTGTATACGTAAGTATTTATTGTCGAATTACATATATTTTGTATTTTGTAATAATTAATTTTTATCTTTATTGTTATGTCTAATTTTTTATATTCTTAATTATTTATTAATAAAATCTTTTGTAAAGTACATATGATTCTTAGAATGTATGCTAAAAATTTTAATTAATAGAATCAGTTTTAGTACTAATTATTAAGTGTGATTAGTACTAAAGCTGTTTTTCCGCAACACTTTATGACGCCCCAAAATTACTCATATGGTGTACCATATTTTATCCCTTAATTCAAGTTCTTTAGGCTTTAACTTGTTTATGTTCTTAAATATTCATGGTAAATATACTTGAAAGTTGAAACAAACAGCTAGAGCCATGTGCCATACGTCATCAAATCAATAAAATGGTTATATACGAAAAAAATTCGAAGGAAAATTGTGAATGAACAAAAAGGCAGTTAAATATAGTCCGAAAGATTTACACAACTGAGAAGTTGAAAGCTTAAAATTTAAATTTAGTCAGCACTGTTCACATACGTTCGGTCATATATATCTGACGCACCCTTGACTTCGAAACAGGAGCTAGCAACTCAGAAAGTCAACCTTATCATCCTTCTGAACAATTTTAGTTATCACAATTTAAAAAAATTTCACTACTCTTAATTAACATCACTAATTACTTCAGTTAATTAACCTTTTCATCCTGTGAACTCCATAAAATTTATTCAACTCTTGGGGTACAATAGAATTAGTGATTTTTACCGTTTAGCATCTCTCTGATATAGTATTGGTTCGAATTTTTGACATTAAAATGCAAATATCTGTATCTGAAAATTCTTTTGGTTTAATTTACCGACATGTATAATCAGATTGCTTTGTTTTAGTACAACTCATCAATGTAGGAGGACGATTCCAAAAGCTGGAAAAATCATATCTGATGAATTCAAAGCCTCTTTATCTGCAGCAAAAGACCAAGAAGAATAAACATAAAGCTAAAAGCACTTAGAGCTTATTCTTCACTTCATTTTTTCATGTTACAGTAGCTTCAGATATAACGTGGGTATGTAGATGCTAGCTCTTGACAGGATATGTGCTTTTCCTCATGTGCAAATGTTTTGTACATTGAATGCATTATTTGAACATATCATATGTTTTATGAAGATTCAAATAAAGTGAGAAAAGATCAGGTTAATTGGATAATGAATTTATTTGAAAATGAAAGATACCTTAATTTTCTTTTCTTTTCATTTTTTTTTTCTTTTTTTGACAGAAAACAGAGAATTCATTAGTAAAGCAACTAAGCTGATGGATGACTTGGATCCCTTATAACAGATTGCAATAGAGAAGGATGACCCTCATTTCTTACAACAGATTGCAATAGAGAAGGAACAGAAGCATTCCAGATAGTTTCCTGAACTACAGTAAGAGCAAAGTTTGCAAGAACATAAACAAAGAAAGATACATTAACCACATGAAATCATAAATAATTGTCATGTTCGAAATTGGTGATTTAAAATTATATTTGAATTTGATTTTGAGCTGAAGACTAATAAGGAGTTGACACGAGATTAAAGACGTGTTAGAAAAATAAGAATTGGACAAAAATGAAAAGCCGAAAGTAAAGAAGGACTTAGAGCATGAGAGAAGTCGTTTCTAGGCCTTGGTGCCGCAGTGCCAAGGTGGCCAGGCCATGGCACTAGCCTGGATAGAAACTCAGCGCCATGGCGCCACATCGGAGACACAGAAGCTCCGCAACGCCACATTTCGTGAGTTTTTCCATTTTGAGTTTTATTGCATTTCAAAGTCGATTTTGCACTCTTACAATGCGCGGACTCTTATTTCGACTATAAATAAAATTTCTAAGGACGTTTTAAAACTTATTTAAATTACTGTAATCCATTACATTAATTAAGTATTAGAAAAAAAAAAATTCTAAGAGAGAGAATATAGAGTTAGAGAATGCTGGGTACGCAAGATAATAACATAGAGAGCGCTTAAGTATTGTGTGTGCATGAGAGTGCTGATAGATCATTTGAGAGCTCATTTATTATTGTATTCCATAGCAATCTCTTATGAGAGATCTTTGTGATATGAGAGTTCTTTATAAAATAATAAAAGAAGCTAAATCCCATGATACATCGTGGACATAGGCATTTGTTACTAGACCACATAAATTTTTTGTGCCTTGCGTGTGATTGTTTATCTCTATTATGTGTATAATATTTTTTATTATCAGTTATTTATAAGCAAAGAATTCCACAAAGTGCTTAAAGTTTTTAGAGTGAACCCTAAAAGCTTTAATAAGTAGTGTCAAAGCCAAGGTTAAGCATACGTTGTTCGATCATAGCTACTCATAAGTATAAAATTAAGAGGTTCGATGAGCAGAATGATTTTAATCTATGAAAGATTAAGGTTATAGCACTACTGGTAAGTCATTGGTTAAATTTAACCTTTGAAGAGACTCAAGCAACAACCAACGAAGAGAAGAAGCTTGTGATATCTGGAATAGAATTAGATTGATAAACCCTTCAGAAGAGAGCACATAGTACTATTGTTTTGTCACTGAGTAATGAAGTTCTAAAGGAGGTAACTGAAGAAAAGACAATAATTGGTCTTTGAAAGAAGCCTAATAAATTAGACATAACAAAGTCTTTAACGAATCATCTGTATATTAAGAAGAAGTTGTGTTAGTTCTCCATGAATGAAGAAACTTCAATTAAAGACCACATTGATACTTTTAACAAGAATATCATAGATCTTGAAATGTTGAAATCAAAATAGAAGAAGAAGATAAGATAATCATCTTGTTGTGTTCTCTATCTCCAAGATAGAAGATGAAGATAAGGTATTCATCTTATTGTATTCTCTACCTCTAATTATGAGCACTCCGTGGATACATTCATATCTAACAAAGAGAGTTTAAAAATGATTGATATAAAAGCCTCGTTGAACTCAAAAGAATTAGAGAAAAGAATTGAGTCTAATAGTACCACATGATTGACTGTGAGAAGAAGGGCTAGGTATAAAGATAGGAAGAACAATCAGTCAAGGGGTAAATCCAAGAAATTTTTGTTAGGGTTTGTGCTTACCTGTCATCCATATTTGTTTGAATATATAATATTTATACGATATACATATATTGAATCGCTAATTACATTAATTATATGGTATAATTTTTGTATTGCTACAATATTATATGATTCGAAGGAGTTCATATCTGATCTGAAAGAGTTTAGATCAGGGTTAAGAGTTAGCATGTTATAAGAATCAGTGAAATCCAAGGAGTTGGAGCCTTGTCTGTAATGGGACAAAGACCTGAGGGTATACTAGTAATGACATAGTTGTAAGAGTTGCAATAAGGTGCTAGAAAATGTCATTATGCAAACATATTCTTAAATATTATGTTCTTAATATATTTTCACTGATGTAGATCTGTCAGTGAATCCCTTCTCATATAGATCAGTGTATGTTTATATTTATAGGGTACAGATGATTGATCTTAGCTGACCATGAACTTAGAACTCGTAGGCATACAGGTATTCAATTAGGACTGAATAGTGAACAGACTTACGAGGATTTTAATAGACATCCAATGTAAGCCATTAATGGAAGATTCTTTAGGGTTGAGTAGTTTTCATAGTCATTTGACTTGAGTGCCATGAGTGATCCACCATACTTAGGTTCCAAGGACGTCAAAGACTTTTTATGGTCTAATCGCTGCGTATCGCTGAGTGTGATCCGATGCTCATGTAGTCTAATGTGCTCAGATATGGGATCCGTCAGCTCACATAGGGAGTTATATATCCAATGCTCTAAGATTATATATATCAGAAAGCTTTATGGCCATAAGCAATAAACCCGAGAAAGAAGTTTCTCACAGGGTTGAATAATATAGCAAATGTGTTTGCGTATATTATTCATTGAGATACGAATCTGGAGATAAGTTCATGGATGAGCTTATGGGAATTTTTCAACACTAATCTATGTTCCTATACATCCATGATATAAATGATGGAATGATTATACGTATGAGCTATGACCTCAAGTTAAATGACATACGGCATCGGTCACAGACTTATACAATAGTTTCATTTAAAAAATTAGGCCTGGGCTTAGAGAGTCTCACAATATGAAGTGTACTCGTTGTGCACTGGGATAGCGTACTGAATTGAATAGTTCAATTCAATAGAATCCAACAGAATCGAATAATTGTTTCAAGAACTCTCGGGATGCGTACATGTCACAACTTAAGAGTTAAGTATATTAATTAGTTAATAATTATTGTTGACCAATTAATTAATGACACATGACGCATAGTGAGTATTTGATTAAGTTTACTTAAGTGTGTAGTTAGGTAGGGCCTACTTTGGGTTAACTTGGCAACTAAGTAAGGGTTTAAGGGTAATTTTATATATTTAATTATTTAGTTCATAAATATGAGATATTTATTCATTTAATAATTAAATAATCAATAAATTAACTTTGGTTGAATAGTTAACCTAGGTTAAGTTAATTAAATATTTAATTAATGTTTACTTTTTTGAAAACGTAAATTAGTCTAACTATAGTTAATAGTTAATTTTAGTTAAGTTGTTTAAATATTCAATGCTTGTTGGACAAGTATTTTAACTTAACTAAAGTTAAGGGTTAACATGAATTGGTTAACTAAACCTAAGTTAAAGAGTTAACTATGATTTAGTTTAATTAATTGTTAATGATATATATGTGATAAATGAAATAAAAATGAAATTAATGCTAAAAAAATTGGTTAGCCATTGGAGAAGGAAAATAAGAAGAAATTGTTTCTTTTGCTTTGAATTCAAGAATTGAATTTACTATTTATCATCTTCTCTATTAAGCTTAGGCCATTAAAGTATTAAAGTTTTTGTTTTATTGATCAAGTGTTGATCAAAAGTAAAATAAACAGTTTAGGGTTTAAGTGTTAAATCTAGTGTTGGATTCAAAGTAGTTGTTCTAGATAGTCAAGCCCACCGCAGTTGATTGTTAAAACTGTCAACCGATATTACTTTAGGCGGACTTAAGCAGTTCTTTAATCCAAAAGTTTATGAGGTGAAAATTTGTCAATCAAATATTAATATAATTAATAGTCTTAAATTGTGTTCATTATTTGCTTTGATACTTCCACTGCGTATGTGTATGTATTTGATATGTATATATGTATGATAGACACAATAACCACATGCCTATACCATAATTTTAATTGACACCAACAATTCTATCATTGTAAGAAAGAATGGTACCTGATTAAGGATTTTTAGAAGAATGCCAAAGATAGGTGGAGATGCTGCAATTGTTTGTAAGGATGACTATAAAGTTACAAAATCTTTGATAGTTTATGATGGGAAATATGCTAGTGAGTGAATACTTGCTTTTAGTTTTATTTTTCATATGTGTCATAATAGATCATTGTTTATCAATTATAGATCCATTAGGGGTAGTAAAATACTAATAGGTAAGATACGACTTGTCAAGTCATGGGGATTAGTAGTATAAATATGAGATTGCATGATAAAAAAAATTAGGTAATTACTTAGTGTAAGACATATTCTTAGAGTTAGGAGGAACCCGATATCCTTAAGAGTGTTAGATCAAGTAGAATATTCATTCAAAGTAGAAAAATGAATACTAAAAGTAATGAAAGGATCTATGATGTCTATGAAAAGTAAGAAGCATGACGAAGACTATATGCTTGATGAAAATGCTATGAACGGCTCAACATGTATTGTTGAGAGAATTTAGACCAAGAGGTAGCATTGAAGCTTAGCTCACCTAAGTGACAGGGGTCGAAAGAGAATGTATGGTAAATGTGTTGTTGGCAAGATTAAGCTATAGTGTCAAAAGTGATATTGGAGATCATAATACGAAGGCTACCCAAGGGGAGATGCATTCGTATCTTTGGATACCAAAGTCATGAGTCTTAGTAGAGTTAAGTCTAAGCAAAGATTTAACTGGAACTAATACTTAGTAAATTGAGCGTTGAAGTAGATGGATCTTGAAAAAAATTTTAAGAGATTTTGAATCAAGGAGGACTTTGTTGAAAATTGATGATTTAAAATTATGTGTGAGTTTGATTTTGCATTAAAGACCAATGAAGATTCGACACAAGGTCGAAGACTCGTTAGACAGATGAGAAATAGACAAAAACAGAAAGTCACAATTGAGGAAATGCTTAAAGGGTGAGAGGAACCATTTTTAGGCATTGGCACCAACCTAGACATAAACTCAACAAGGCAACACTGTAGCGTTACATCAGGGCCACAGCGATGCCGCAATGCCACCTTTCGAGATTTTTCTTGTTTTGAGTTATATTATATTCTAAAGTTAGTTTTAAACTCCTACAACTCGTGAAAACTTATTCCAACTAAAAATAAAATCTTTAGAAACATTTAAAAACCTATATAAGCCCTTGTAACTAAGTGGATTAATCAAGTATTAGAGAAAAAACTCCAAGAGAGAGAATAGAAAACTAAAGAGCGCTTAAGTGTTAGATGTGCAAGAGAGTGCCATAAGAAGTGCTTGAGTATTGTGTGTGCAAAAAAATACCGATAGATTCTTTAAGATGTCGTCTATTACTATATTCTTTGGTAATATTTTGTAAGAAATCTTTGTGATCTAAGAATTTTTTGTGTACTAATAAAAGAAATTCAAATTTCGTAATTCATCGTGGATGTAAACGTCTGTTGTCAAACCATATAAATTTTTTATAACTTGTATATAATTATTTATCTCTATTGTGTGTATAATCTTTTTTATTCTTAATTATTTATAAGAAAAAACTTCTACAAAGTACTTGAAATTTTTAGAATACACTTAAAAATTCCAACAATTATTTCTGAAATATGAAATAAATTGTACTAATCATTAATACATGAATTAGTTGATCTCATGTTGCTGATCCTTTTTGAGAGTATAAACCGATGAGAAATTCAATTTTTCTCTTTAAAAATGATTGAAAATGTACAATTTCTCCTAATGTTGCAAATTAAAGAAATTTGTATGTATTTGGACAAACTTTAAGAGATGTGAAGAAAAGAAATAAATATAACCAATGACTTGATAGATTCCAATTTTGGAATTCATTGCATACATGTTATACAAACATAAATCAATCGTGTTACTCTGATTCAATGGTCCATATGATGGTTGCATTCAGCAGATCCCTTTTGTATTTATTTATTTATTTTAATGTACTTTACTTTTTCGAAGGAATTAGAAATGATTCCTTTAGTTTGGTTCAAAAGCTATCCTACTTGGAAGCACCCAATTTGTTCTATCATTTTCATGTTGCAGTACTCTTATCATTTTGATTCATTCAAAGAAACAACAAAGACGCAGGCCCCATCTGAAAAAAAGAAGAAGCTATATATACAAAGACGATTTAGCTGGAAAAGAGTTAACAGTTGATTTGTCTATGATTGCCAAAAAAATATTTCATGTCATGATAAGCATGAGCTAGTAGTACCACTATGCTAGATTATTTCGAGAAATCACTTTACTAATTAGCTATTGTAAACTAAAAAAAAAGGTGAAAACTGAGATTTAATATTAAAAATACTAATATCTAATTTTTATTTTATCGAAATTGTAAAACAGTTGATGTAGATGTAGTAATCATGCGTCAAGATATTGTTTTTTTTTTTTAATCTATCTATATATTGAAAAACCTTCTGGTACTCTTTAGAGTAATATAATCTTCTAATATTCTTCTCTTTAAATAAAATAAATTATATTTAAATTTTCTTCAATCAACCGACCAATTAGTGGACTTACACAAAGAAGAAAACAATGCTGATCAGGAAACGCTTAATAAACAAAAATGGGTACCATCAGCTATGAGAATACGAAGATGACTTGAACTCAACGTCTTCTTTGCTAAAACTTTCTCTTTTAAATTATATATACTGTCTCCTCAGTCGTTGTGTTCGAACAGTGGCCATTATCCAATTGCAAAAGAGATTCATTAATCCTCAAGGCTTTGATGTGTGCACGGCATTGATGTAATTCGGTGGATGACTTTTATAATATTTACTTGAGCAGTATAGTTTAATTAGGTGCATGCACCATGTGGAGTGATTTGATTCTCTAAAAAGAGTTAATATTTTGTTTTATAAATAAAATGACATGTTTATTTATAAGGTAAGTTTTTAGGTTGAATACTTAAATTTTATGTTTTTTTATACAAGTTTAAGATTTGATATCAAAATCAAAATTTAATAATTAGAATATAAATAAATTTATTGTTAAATGAAAGAGCTAGTATTAGACCATCATAAATAAAGATTTTATTTGAAGAAAATTTTTTAAATAAATTAATTCTCTCCTATTAATTTAAAAAATATTAATATTTAAATTTATAAATAACCTTCCACTTATAAAATTGTTCTATCGGATTAAACATTTAAATCCTGAACTTTCTCTTTAGTCAAGTTACCCAGACACACAAACCGGAGCGTATAGATTTGAGTCCTTGCATGATGCATGAACTTAACGGAAGTCTGACGAAGTTATATATAATAGACAATGTATGGGAAACAAAAAAGTAAAGAGATAAGAGTAATATTTCACAAACTTATTCTTTGTACACATTTCCTTATTACTTAAGAATAAAAAATAAATAATATGACACATGTGTTATTTGTCAGACTTTGTCATTAATTTAAAAGATTAGCCTGTTAAATAATATTATATATTTATTTTTATGTATGTAAAATTTATTTAATTTTTATTCGACGTAAAATGTGATATTTTCTTCCACTTAATCACGTGATATTTTTATTACAGTGTGATTTAAATTCAATGACCAATTTAACCTGTATTACCCATCCTCTAGAGTTAAGAGACTTACAATCCATGTAAAAATTTTTATTGGGACCTCAAGACAAAAAATTTTTAAGATCTATTTGGCTCATATTGTCCATTCTCTTAGTGGCATAGGAGACTCACATCTTATGTAAATTTTTATTATAACAATTTTAGAGATTAATATATAAATAAAAATTCGAGTCTGATACCACTTATCATTGATAAAAAATACTAATTTATTAAATAATATTACATTCTTATCCTTGTATACTAAAAATCTATCTAGTTTTTATTTTAAAACTCGCCATTTTGATTCGAATGTGACACATGGCATTGATATAACTCGGTAATCACATCAGTTTGCATAAAAGGCGTTCGATACTAATAGTTTTGTAAAGAGTTTATAAATATATTACTGAAAGAATAATTCATAATAAAACATCCTCTTATGGGGTCAAAAAAAAAAAAAATTGAAAGGAATCGAATGACATGCTACGAATCTGTGAATAGAAACAAGAGAACAGAATTTAAGAAGAAAGAAAAAGGAGACGTGATAAAAGTTCATTGGATAGTAATATGATACACGTAGTTTTACAGAAAGAGCTAGGCAAATGCCTTCATCTCCAGCCCCAAGACATACTTGAGAACTAAAGAAGAAACAAAGAAAACAAAACCTGATAACGTAATTACTTGAAGAATTTCACCTATTATAACTCCATAATTTTAAAAATAATCCGTTTATCGACAGATTCAAGGAGCCCAATGTTATCAATTGACTGATCGTCAGTGCTATCATCATCAATGCAAATATTCAAATCCAAAGATAGTGAAGAGCTTGTCTCCTCCAATGCAGCACTTTTCTCCTCTTCAGCTGAGCCGTCTGATTTTTGCTTAACGGGAGGAGAGCAAGCTCTTGATCTTGAGCTAAAGCTTTCGCAGCTCAAAATGATAATAGCATCTCTGAGACCAACTTCATCGCCATTTGAATTGATTATTCTTCCACTTTCAATAGCCCTTTTGAAACCCTTTTGAGAGCAATAATCCGCTTGCTCAACATCTTCGATTAAGAAGACTCGATGCGGATTATTGGACACTGCTTCGGCAAATCTCTCAATGTAACTACAACTTTGTTCATCTCTTGATCTTTTGTTTCTACAATCTTCAGTTGAGTCAGCTCTTGTAGATGAGAAGCTGCTTAAGGCAATCGAAATGAAGTTGTTGCAGGAGCCAAAAACAAGCCTAGCCAACTCTTGAGCTATCTTCTCTTTTGAATCTATATCAACTCCTTGGAAGAATAACCAAGTTTCTTCTTTGTTCTCACTATGATCTTTAGCTTTCCCTTTTCTTCTCACCATGCCAGACCTGCATCTTAAAACTGTGCTCGCAATTTCAGGAATAATATCTTTCTGCCATGGCACTTTTTTCTCCAATGCATTGCATAGAGTTGTCAGATTCTCAGCATTTATCTCCTTGAACTTGTGGACATATTCCATTTCCATGACATCGCTTGAAGAAGTTGAGTTTGGAGTGGAATTAGGGTTTGATGAAAAGTGTTGTTTGAGATCCTTATGCTCCGGAATGTACAATCTCAAACTGGGTTCAACAGTGCTCTCGTTAGCCGTTTCAGAAAACAAGAAATGGTGTTCCCTCCATGACTGCTTGGGTTCAATAACAGGCCAATCATGGTGAGTTTTATTCAAATTAGGGTATTGGTGATCATATGAGAAACCAGAAGTAGAAGAAGAAGGTGAAACAGAAGAGAAAGTGAGGGTTCTCTCAGAATAATAAGGTTGTTTGTGGATTGAATTGCAAATCGAGTTCCATTTTTTGCAAAGATCTCTCACTGTAGAGTCCTGGTTAAGAGAAAAGAAAATACCAATTAAAATTCAGTTTAAATTTGCATATTCTTATTGTTGAGCAGCTGAAACATGAGATGGGATTGTAATTAACCTTATTATTATTGCTAAGAGATGCTTTGTTCTCATCCTTGTATTGTTGAAGCCACGCGGGAAGGCTTGAAGTAGTAGAGTCACTGTCACAAGCGCTGCTTTGTAAGCTTCGAGCTTCGGCCTCAAACTTGGCTGAGCAAACAGCGCAGCAAGTGAGCTGCTTCTCCTCTCCACCTTCAAATAAAAGCCAGCTAGACCCATTTTCAGCTCTCTTGCTTGTGGACTGACTTTGTAAATCACTGTATGAAAAGAAAATAAAGTCAAAAGTTGAGCATTTCATTAGCAGCTAATTTACTAAGCGAAGAAAGATCATTTAATAGAAAAAGTTGAAATGCTTCAATACAAGGAAAGCCCTCCTTTTTCTATATCCCCTGTGAGGAAAAGCAGTGATATTAAATGGATCTAGTTCATTTCAGTTTGTCAATCTTAATCTTCCTTACATTTCTCACTTTTTATCTCACAAGAAATCAATGCAAAGACATTGGTAAGAAAACAAAAGTGATGAGAGAGTAAAGAGAAAAAAAAAACTATTTTTGGCTCTTTACTTCTGTGAAATAAATAGCTTTCTATCAGCGTAATGTTAAACTATTTAAATATTATTTTAAATTAATATATCAAATAATTATTAAATAATAAAATAAAATAATTTTTAAAATAATTATTACACTATTTTATCATTAAATAATTACTTCACATATTATTTAAAATAAAAAAAATTTAAAATACCAATTTAAAAGTTATCGTTATTGTTAAGTTAAATTCTGTTAAAAAAAAACAAATGGCAAAATATTTTAGAAAGAGAATATAGATTGTGATATGTAAAGACATACAATTATATCCAATTTTACCGAGTTTACCTGTCAGTAGTGATGAGACTCAAGCGTAAGCTGCCTGCAGGAATTGTAAGAGGATGAAGGCGCCAAACAGTTTCAAGTGATGGATGGCCAGATTTGCATCTCATGTAAGTTTGGAAAGTGGCAATCCCCATAAGCCGAAACCTTCCATTTTCTCCAATTCCACAAACCAATTTCCCAAGCTCCATGATTATGTGCTCAAGTGAACAATAATAGCCTCTTCCTTGTTCACTTGAACTAGCCCTATAATCAGCCCATTCAAGATCTCTCAAATTCAAAATAACTCCTCTACCCATGCAACTCCTAACAAGGTTCTTGATTTCTTCAACTTTTTGTTCAACTTCTACTCTATTGAGATGCCTAAAAGAAGAAAGAGAAAGGGGTATAAACTTCACATCTCTCAAAGCCTCAGGAACATCTCCTTTTTTAATTTTGTCCATTACTCCTCTAACCACACCCTCAATACTAGCAAGACACTCTCCTACAATCACAAAATTTCTCCTCCTTTTGCTCATCAATTTTTCTATCACGTACATAACATCTTCATTCCTAATTGGATCTGATACCCTAGATTTTGCAACTTTTGTTAGAGGAGCCGACTGAGAGAGGACCAAAACATTACTTTCCTTAGACTTATTACTACTCACCGGAGTACTTGGAGAACATATCTCTAAGGACACAGCTTGTTCAACATTGCTTTTCACTTGGGTACTTGAGAAACCTGCTTCTCTCATGACTCTACTCACACTAGGATCATCTAATATAGAGATGATAAGTTGTTCTAGCTCTATCTTTACAGCTAGGAGCGGTTGCTGCTGGTTCTCAATAGAGCCGCGCCGCTGATGAGCCTGAGCGCGCTTAAAGGCAGCAACTAAGGCATTAGAGATGGTAGGATATTGAGAATGAGCACCCAACATAGGGGTTGAAGTTGAAGCTGGAAGGCGATTAAGTGCAACATTGAAGCAGAGCTCTAGAGCTTTGCACTGAAGGGGATGAGAGTGGGATTGCAGGCAAGCCGTTCGGAGTAGCCCTGTGGAAGCTGCAAGCATGGTGTTTGCTACATGAAGTGGCGTGACTTGGGCATGGCCGCGACGTCTAGCGAGTGTTTCGGCTTGTTTTACAACACTTGCAGCCTCAGCTGTTAGGGCTTGTTGTACTGTGCCTGCCCTCATATTTCTCAAACTTCACTATACTAGTGATAAGAACTTGAAATGGTGAGATCAAGGAAGATCTTGATGAGAGTTTAGAAGCATGAGTGTTGTTTATAATGAAAAAATGAATGAAAAATAGCACATGGGTTGTTTTCTTTTAGATTTGGAGAAACTAAGAGAGAGTAGAGAGATTAGCAATCAAAGTGATGATAGGTTTTGAAGGAGCTATATCTATAGTACTATGAAGTAGTGCAGTTCTATGAATCTGTGAGGCTTTGTGTTATCTAGTCTCTAGATTATGATTTGGTTCGTGGAGAGAGAGAGAGGATGTGAAATATATGGAAGGTGGGCTATGCTTTTCTTGTAGTTGAGATAAAATTTGGGGTCCAAAGTCGATTTTGTAGTGGAAAGTGGAATGCATGTGCTGACAAGCAGGACGAATGCACCAGTATCAAAGGCAACTCAGCTTTGCCCTATCTCAATTTTGATAAAAGATATGGATTTCCTTAAGTGGGTCTCTCTCTTTTATGCAAAATGTTGAATAGAATTCAAGTTACTAAACCAAAAACCAAATAGATCTTAATTACGCATTAAATACAAATAAATCTTGTACAGAAACCACTTTTCTAGCCTTGACATCAAGAATTAGTTACTGGGGAGTCACAAAAATTAAACCTAAGATTTAATTTGCATCATTAATGAGAATGAGAGAGTTTTTTTTTTTTAGCATCCGCCAAAATCGAGGACCTGAAAAGAGAATGGGGACTATGTGTCCAAAGGAATCGGGAACTGTGTACGATTTTCTTCCGGACTGAATGACAAGGAATAAAGCGTTGCTCTCTTTCCATTTATTTGCTTTATAAAAACACTCTTTGAATGCATATATTTTGCATGGGGATTAAAAATCTCAACAACAAAAACATTCCCCTCATCTCTCTCTTTCTCACATTATTTCATAAAGGTGGAGCTTTTGGACCCTCTCTCTCTGCTTTGATTCAAAAATGCACAAACAAATCACGAAGTGAAGAACATATGATGATAACGAACTCCCAGAGTCCTAGGGCATTAATGTTTTGATGATGGGTTTTTGTTTCATTTACGTGTCCCTTGCAGCACAAAATTAGGTATAAGCGCATCATGCCATGTATTATTGACTATCAGGCTTATGTCAGGAAATCTGCAAGTTTAAGTGACTTTTTTGCTAATTTGAGCTATAGTATTTTTCCTAAATGATTTAGAGCAATAATGAGTTAGTTTCTGCTTCCTATGACAATATGAGAATTCTTTTCACATAGAATAGGGCTTATAATTTTTCTTATTTATGAATTTTCATTTAGGGGAGTGGGAAATTTTCAACAGCTATGAAATTTAGACCTACCGTTCACATAAAATGTGTCGACCTATCATAATATTTCCAAGAAAATTGTATCAAGGTCATGTACTTTCTGGATCTCTTATTTTTCTTCCAACGCTTTCAATCGGATCAACGTAGTTCAGATGTATCACCGTATGGTGATATGTGCTTGATATGTTAATTAGCAGCATATAACCATATCGTTTTGTAAGAAAAACTAATATATCCATAACTGGTGCGAAAATGTTGTTGTCTTTCTGACTTTTGGTTAAAATCCTTTCTGGGTATTTGATTACTGAAGTATTTCACACAATTTAACTAGGAGAATCAACGAGGCCACGACTGAAAGAAGTTGAGCAGTGACATAATATTTTGTCAATTCTGATGCTGCCAATTGTGATATGCATATTTCTTTTTTTTTTTTATATTAAAATAAGAAGTAAATATCTTAAGTAATATAATAAAAAAATAAATAATTAATAAAATTAAGAGAAAAAAAAAAGAGAAAACACACAAATTTATGTAATTTGATAATTTATTTACGTTTATGATGGATTAAAATTACGCTATCTTATTATTGAATCACAAATTACTCACAAAGTATGCATTTTATAATAAAGAACTTACTCTCTCTTATAAATTATGAGTTTTTCTCACTAAAAATCACAAAAAATATTATGATCATAAAGATGTGTTTACAAGTCAATAAATAGTCTATATATAAGATTTCGAATTACTTAAGTTAACCCTAAGCTTGTAGAAGTCATTTTAGGGATTGGAACAAATAGGAGATGGAATAAAACAAAACAAAACAGAACAAAACAGGAAACAATTTTTCTGCACTAGCGTCGCGACGCTGGATGGACTCGCGCCCATTGCAGCAGTGCCCACTCTCTGTCTAGGGTGTTACGGCACCACGCCTGGACACCATCTTCTCGTTTTCGCCTCATTTTTTCATTCGTCTCCAATCCTCACGCACCCAACGCACTTGACTTGCTCTCCAAATCATATTATAATAATTTTTAATCAATTTTCTCATAAATTCACTCTTTGATTCAAAATCATTCACAAAGTATTTTCAATCTTTCATATCCGCATTTTTTGTTACCCTCATATAGTAGCGACTCCAGTTAAGTCTTTACATAAAATGAACTTAATCGAGGGCAGTGGTTTAGTTAATATGTCACCAGAATTTTCAAACGACACTATCTTTATTAGACTAACTTTATCACTTTGGACAATCTCTTAAATGTAATGGAGCCACACATCAATGTGTTTAGACATCTCATGAAACACTTAATGCTTGCTTAGGTGTATAGCACTCTGGCTATCACAGTACACACTAGTGTTCAGATTTTCAGTAGCCATTACTTCAGCGCAAATGCCTTTCAACCACACGACCTCCTTAATAGCTTCTCTAACAGCTAT
This sequence comes from Ailanthus altissimus, assembly GCA_946807835.1. Taxonomy (NCBI): domain Eukaryota; kingdom Viridiplantae; phylum Streptophyta; class Magnoliopsida; order Sapindales; family Simaroubaceae; genus Ailanthus; species Ailanthus altissimus. The sequence goes on from OX327709.1 coordinate 4,542,508, forward strand.
ATTCTCTGCCTCTCTGGTAGATAGTGCAACCACATATTGTAGAATTGATCCCCAACATACATTACACCCAAACACTATGAACACGTAACCCTTCAACGATCTTTTTCTATCTAGATCACTTGCATAATTTAAGTTTACGTATCCTCTTACCATTACACTACTATCTTCATCTCTTTTATATATTAATTCGTGATCTGGCATTTTCTTGAGATATCTCAAAATTTACTTTATTGCAAACCAGTGATCCTTATTTGAATTTGTCATGTATCTACTTACCACACTCACAGCCTGTACTATATTTGATCATGTGTAAACTATCACATACATGATACTCCCTACAGCGCTTGCATAAGGTACTTTACTCATCTGCAACTTCTTCTCTTAAGATGTTGGTGATTGTATTGCTGATAATTTGAAATGCATAGCTAAAGGAGTAGAGACAATCTTTGCGTTGGTCATACCAAACCTCTCTAAAATCTTAAGTATATATCGTTGTTAAGACAAGAAAATAACATCTCTTCTTTCTCTTACAATATCCATACCCAATATCCTTTTTACTGCTCCCAAATCCTTAATCTTAAACTTGTCACTCAATTGCTTCTTAAGTTTTTATATTTCTTCCATGTTCTTACACGCGATTAACATATCATCGACATATAGAAACAAATTTATCATCCTACTACTCAAGCTCTTAAAGTACACACATTTATCATACTTGCTACTACTAAATTCACAAATCATCGTAAACTTATCAAATCTTATACCATTGTCTAGGTGATTACTTTAACCCGTATTACGACTTCTTTAATAAACAAGCATGATTTTTTTTTCGAGCTCTACAAACCCTTACAGCTGTGCTATGTAAATTATCTCTTTAAGCTCTCTATACAGAAAAACTGTCTTTACATTCATATGCTCTAGATGTAAATTTAGGTTTGTACACATGACTAATAAAATCCTAATGAATGTAAACTTAAGGACTAAAGAGTAAATCTCATGAAAATCTACTCCATCTTTCTGAGTAAAACTATGTGTAACTAGCCTAGCCTTAAATCTTGTAGGCTCTACTTCCAATATCCCTTTCTTAACTTTATACACACATTTGCACCTCATTAGTTTCTTTTGAGATCTTTCCACCAACTTTCATATATTATTCCTTTTAAAAGAACTAATCTATTCTTTCATGGCCTACTACCATTTATCTTTATTTTCATTCTTCATAGCCTCACTATATGTCTTAGGCTTATCAAATTCAAGAGTTTAAACAGAATTAAAGGCGTGAGCAACTAAATTTGCTTGTGCATACCTGATTGGTGGGTTAATTGTTCTCCTTATCCTGTCTCTGGCTAATTGGTACTCTTCGAGTTCCATCTCAGAAATTCTAGTCTTTCTTTGGGTGGACTTGGAAGAACTTGTCGGTGTTTTTGGCTCTAGGATCTTCTTGTTGAAATGTTGATATGGGGGCATATCAGATCTACACTCAATTTTCACTTCAACTTTTATTAACTCAGGTGCTGAGTCTTCCTTGGGCACAGATTCTTCTTTCTCATTTTCTTGGGAGGCTTTCAACATTGTCATCTCATTGAACGTCACGTCACGACTTATGATACCCTATGGTGGTGTTAACTCTCTACACCATCCCTTATATCCTTTAACTCATTTGGGATACCCTATGAATACCCCCTTGATAACTCTAAGTTCCAACTTCCTCTCCTTTATATCAACAAAGACGGAGCAACCAAATATCTTGAGATGATTATACCTGGGAAGGCTTCCATACCATTTTTCTTCCACATCTTGAAGTCTATCACTGATGAAGGATTGCTATTGATCAAGTAAGCTACAATCATCACAGCTTCTCCCCTAGAAATCCTTTGACATCTTTGTATTGGTAAGTATGCATCTAACTCTTTCAAGTATGGTCCTATTCATCCTCTCAACTACGTCATTTTGCTGTGGTGTTGATCTCACTGTTCTATGCCTTACAATCCCATACTTGGCACAAAAAATATCAAACTCTCTATTGCAAAATTCAAGGCCATTGTCAGTCCGTAGCCTTTTCACCCTTTTGCTAGTCTAATTCTCAATAAGATTTTTTCAAGTCTTGAATGTATCAAACACTTGATCCTTACTCTTCAACACACAGACCCACAGCTTTCTTGAATAGTCATTAATCAAACTAAAAAAATACCTAGCACCTCTAAGAGTAGCTGTTTAAGTAGTCCTCAAAGATTCGAGTGTATGTAGTCAAGAGTTTCCTTGGTTTGTGCTCGTCGGTACTGAACCTCACTCTATGTGATTTTTCGAGCACATAATGCTCACAAACTCCAATGGTTAGAACTTATCCTCACCAAACACTTTTTGACTAAATAACTCATTCAGGTTTCTCTCACCTAAGTATGCCAGTTTAAGATGCCACAACTTAGTTTGCATATTCTCATCATCTATAAAGAATTATGCAAATCCACTTACAACCTCTCTCTTGAGCACATAAACACTTTTGTGCTTCTTACCTCTCATTACCACTACGGAACCCTTTAAAACTCTTAAAAAACCCTCTGGTCGATCCTGAAAGAATACTCATTCTAGTCTAAAGTCCATAGTGAGATCAAGTTCCTCTTGTGGTCAGGAACATACCTAACTTCAGCCAACTCTTTTACTTGCCCAACATATAATCTAAGTTTAATACTACCAATTTTTATCACTTGACGTATAACACCTTACCATCATTAATGGATTGGGAATTTATAAACCAAGACTTGTGTAGGTACATGTAAAAAGTACAACCAGAATCAAAAACTCATTGTTCAGTATTTTTACCATCAATAGCGACTAGTGTCTCTACGTTATCATAACTATCATCATAGGCAAGTGCAACATCCATTTTTTTATTGTCTTGTGTCTTTTTATTCGGACAATCTTTTATAAAGTGTCTATATTTCTTACATTAATAACATTTTCTAAGAGTCTTGAACTTTAATTTTGAGCCTTTCTTCTTCCCATCTCTATATGATATTCTTTATCATGCAAATAACCCTTCTACATTGGCTTTAATCTGCTTTTCTAATAGCTTTGAGTTTAAGGATGATCTCATATCACTCATCATTCAACTATCTCTACTATAGAGTAACGTATCAATAAAGCTCTTGTAACTTCTAGGAAGCCAACTCAGTAGAATGATCACCTTATCTTCATCGTCTATTTTTATATTGATAGACTCAAGATCAATAATGATCTTATTAAAGGAATCAATATGATCTTTTATAGGTGTCCCATCTGAAATGGACAACTGATACAATTTCTTCTTTATATGCAATCTGTTGGCTAACAATTTTCTCATATGAAGAGAATCAAACTTCTTCCAAAGACCAATTGTTGTCATCTTATCTACTACTTCTCTTAGAACTTCATCGCTCAATGATAGAACGATAGTACTATAAGCTCTTTCTTAAATGTCTCTTTTTTTCTACTTCAGCCTTAGATGACTCTAACATTTTCTCTTCTTTACTAGATAGAGTTACAGTCTCCTCTAATACCGAGCCTAACTATTGACTCACTAACAACGCCTTAACTTTAATCTTTTATAGATTGAAATCATTCGACCTATTAAATTTCTCTACCTTATATTTGGATGTGATCATGTCTACTTAAAACTTTACTCTGATATCAATAACTTGCTCCAAATTAAAATTTTATTTTTTTAAACTTTAAACAAAAAAAAAAAAAGCAAAATGAAAACATCATTTAACCTTGAGCTTGAGGTTAAGTGACAAATTAATGTAAGGTTTATACTCATTTGTTCATTTGAAATTGATGCATCATGCAATAGCTTTTTGTTGACTTCAAAAGAAATGTCGAAATGAAATCACTAGCAAGATCACTAAAAGTTTAAAAAGGAAATTCCACATTTTTGAAAAATTTTAATGCACTTTAATCATTAATGGACATAATAAACCTAAACCCTTGTCTTATTCCATTTTACACGGAGAGAATTACAATCTTCTCTCTAATACCAGCTGAAGACCATTAATTAAGTCTCGTATATTTCTCTGATATAATAACTATTTTAGTGTCGTAACCTATGACATATATAAGAAAGCAACTTGAAAAAGCCTATATATATATAAAGAAGAGCATTTCCTCCCCTTCTTTTGGGTTCGATTCAAGATTGAAATCAGTTAATGTTGGCCATTTGCAGAGTAGTAGTAGCAACACCATAAATTTTTCTGTAATTAGGTTTGTGAAATGAATATCAATTGTAGCAAATTGAATTATGCATATGATGATAGAGTGAGTTTCTTTCTAAGAATTATGCCTCAACCAACCTAATTATTTGAATATATATATAACGTTTTTATCTAGGGTTATTATTATCGCAATAGAGTAACAAGTGGCTATTACAAAATAAAAAAAATACAAAGTAGATAAATATTAATTTACTTAAAAATAAGGGGGAAATTGGAAATTTCCCTATATTTATATTCTAAATTTGGTCAGCAATGCTATAATTGAGTCAATAACTAGCTCCAATAGTCCAATTAATGCAGTCCACGAGATTCATGCTTTAATATTAATTAATATATATGGAGTGAAGGTTTGAAGTAATCAACAATTGATTTAAAGTTAATATTAGACAATAAACTTTGTAGACAAGAGCACCTTCTGAGTTGAGAACTTAAATAACTAAACCACCAATGGGGTGTTTGGAAAGTGATTTAAAGTAATAATGCGAATTTCCTGGTAGTCATATTCTTCCCTTGGTGCTACACAAAGTATATAAAATTTATATATTAAGATTATACCGTCCATTATAATTATGAAAAACTTTGTTATTAATTTCTAATTAAGGAGAATTAATTTTGTGGATGTTGGATCATCAGCTTTGTTGTGGCCCATGTTTATTCCTCAGCATGCCTGTGCATAGAAAGCAGAGCTACAGTACTATTCTCTCCATTACCAAGGTGTTGCAAACTAATAAAATTAAAAAAGAAAAAGAGTCTCTAAACATATTTTCCTTAAGCAACAAACGAGAGATCTGCCTTTCATTCCTCAATCATCTTCGACTTTAATCATGTTCTCATACAAAGACCAACCTCGGCAAATGATGTTAGGTTATTTACTGATAATATAATTAATTTCTGTCACAACAATGATAATTTTATTTATTCAGGATGGAATTTAAGTTTGGAGAAATGTAAAAGAAAAGAGGGGAAAAAAAAAAAAGAAAAATAGAGAGACGAATATTCTGGCAATCATAGAGAAGAAAGCTGGCAAATGGCAAACGATAAATAAAAAAGAAAAAAGTTTAATAGCCACAAGATAATGACAATTGACAAAAGCTGATGGAACTTCATGTTTTTCACTGATGAACAACAAGCAGAGGAATGTTTTCTTTATAGGGAACCCTAGAAGGTATTAGCATTTCACATGAGATAACATGACAAAACTTTGTCACAGTTTTAAAACCTTTTGAATCCTGTTGATTTTAACATATTAAAGGTGATTTGGTTGAATTTTTTAAATAGAATTTTAAAAAAAAATTATTAATTATTTATTTGTTAATTAAAAAATTCTTTGAAGTAATAGATTGATTAGTTACACATTATCAAAAGTGTTTATTTATTATTAAATTATTAAAAGAATACTTAATAAAGTTTATATTAAAATTTTATATAGTTCAATCTTTTTTACATAAAATGAAATTTATAATTTAATATTTAAAATTTATTAACCTATTTTTGTAGACAATACAAAAGTAATTCATGCTAAAATTTAATTTGCTATCATTATAAAAAAAAATGGTTAAAATAATTGAAACTCTAAACATAAATAAATACGAATTTATAAGAATTCAAGTAAAACATAGCAATCAATGAATTAAATACATTATTGTGTTTAGTACAAAGATTAAAAATAAAATACTACATATCTATGACAAAAAAAAAATTGGTAAATTCTTGTAGAGATATGATAATTACAAAGATATGAAGATATGGTAACTTGTAACAAAAGGTTAAAAATATTTAGTTGAATAGGGTTCATTTTTATTAAGGATATTCTATAAATTAATAATATATTAGTAAGTATATGTGTTAATACATAAATATAAAAAAGGTTAAAAAAAAATTCAAAATTTAAATTTTTGTAAATAAAGGTAAAATAAATTTTTTAATATTTAAAAACTCTTATTTAATTACAATCAAATGCCATTAAAAAAAATTTTAAAAGTTTTTTATATTAAAAAAAAACTCTTTTAACCATTGAAAAACTCAACCAAATATACACTAATAATATAACAGCCACAAATTTGTTGAATATATATTTATAGTGCTTTTAAATGCAAATATCGACAGATTTTTAAGATATGCAAATGTTATTTTGATAATATTTAAATTATTAGAATTATTATAGTGATATGACAGTTTATGATAATTGTTTTAATTTAGAATGTTGGCCATAACTCTCGAAGATTGTTTAATGCCATGTTGCCATGCATCTTTGTTCTCGGCATCTGTTTAAACTTGTATGATTCGCACGTGACAAGTACGTGAGAGGAAAATGAACTGGAAGGATATATAGGAGTTGGACCCAAATAACTCTTAATGTTAAGACATATAATCCAAAACCCTCAACTGTTTGTTCTTCTCGGTGAGCAATGAGCATTCTCAGTCACCGGTCAAAAAGCTTGTATCTTTGTTAGCCTAAAAAGACATACAAAGGAGGGGCACCCAAAATAATTTGACAAACAAAGCAGCATCCTGTAATGCTAAAAAAGAAGGGTTTGAATTGAATCGAAAGACAGACGATCAGGAATATTAACACTTGCTTAAATCTCACACTAGCTAGCTAACCCTTTTCTTTAAATTTTCTCTCTTGCAATAACGGTTTGATTAACTTTATGTTTAATTAAATTATGAAAGCTAGCAGATCTTATAATGTTTAACAAAAGTTTGGTCGACATTCATAACTGTTGCTTCCTAAAATTCTGATGAGTTTGGACACCAAAAGATGTGTATCAAAGTGAAAGTTCATTAGGGGTTTTCTTTTCTCTTCTTTCACTATCAAATCTCTTAATTTTTTCATGGAAACAAACACATTTTGCATTAGTTAAATTAAAGGCCCTTGTATATATTTTTTTTAATTTTTTTTACTTCTTTTGCTTAAAGTAAAGCAGTCTATGATAAAACAAATAAAATTTAAAAATAAAAAAAAGAAAAGAAAAGTAAAATATGGCATTATCTACTCAAAAGGGCCGCTCATTTTATGCTTTTTAAGCTACAAATAAGCATCCTTGGTCTATACGTGGCCATGTGGGTGAAAAGCAATATCTAAGAGGACGAACAAAATTCAGTGAGAGAGAGAGAGAAGAGAACAGATAATTAATAGTAATTGGCCAGCCAGGCTTTAAAGGTTTACAAGGAGAAAAAGGTATTCTAATTTTGACATGACAGCCTTGTTAATGTAAAGGCAATGGAATTACGTACCACACACTCCTTTTCTTAAAAGTCTGCATTATTTTAATTTTATGTTCGGTATCTACCACCACTATAAGCATTGAATTATTTAGCTTCTTTGTTTTTCAATAGCATCAGAAGGTGGTTATTTCGTTTATGTTACAACATCAAATTTGACTTTGATGTCTCATAATTAGCATGGGTCTTAACGCACTTTTCTTACAAGAAGTTAATGAATAATGAAGGGTTTTTTTTTCCTTTTTTTTTTTGGGTCAAAAGTTTGATCATCACATGAGCTTGCTTGTGATTGATAAAGGCTAAGAATATCAATTTGGTTCAAGTATTTATCTAAATGGATTAAAGTATTTCACTCTCCGGTGGGATATTACCAATTACCTTCTATGAAATTTCATAATCATCAGTGATCTCTTTATAATTTTAAAATATTTAATTACTCTTTTTTAAAGGGTGATCAATATTTTTTTTCAAAAAGAAAATGACATCAATAAAAGAGGTAATTAGATATTTTCAAAACTATAAAAAAAAAAAAGAAGAAGTAAATAATGAGTATGAAATTTCACAAGGAGATAATTGTTGATATCCCTCTTCGAGTTGATTGCAGATAGTATCGGTTCAGTTCAAGGGCTAAATCTAAAGTAACAAAGGTTAAAAATGTCAATTTCTGTCGTAGTTAACTCAGTTTTGGGACTTGACTCTTAATCCAAGGACTTTAATGTAAATACATCTAAAGACTTTAATGAAAATGCACTCCAAAAAAAAAGGATTATTTAGGGTGGACAAACTCATTTCAATTCGATTTTTAAAAAATAAATGGATTATTTAAGGTAGGCAAACTCAATTCGTTTTGATTTTTAAAAAATAAAATCGAACTGAACTAATTCAATTTAGTTTAATTTTTTATTTTTTAATTCAATTTTCAAATTTTTAATTCTATTTGATTCAAATAAACTTATTTTTTGTTTGATTTAATTTTTAAATTTTTTTATTATATTTTTTAAAAAAATTGATTTTTCGATTTGAAAAGCTTAGCTGAAATTTTCAATTTTTTAAATTAAAAAATTAAAAACTGAACCGACCAAAAAAAAATAAAACCAAACAGATTGATTCAATTTAATTTTTTAATTTTTTGCCCACTTCTAAAATTACCAATGACTTTAATATAAATGTATTGTAGGAATAACGGTTTTATCATAATTGACCAAGACTAAAATGTCAATCACATCCCAAGCTTGCTTACCGAGGCGTTTAGTGAACAAGAAATCCCCATGAGCCATACAGTATAAGTGTGATGAGTATAGGGGCTTTTTGTAATTAAACGAGGTGCAAAACATCAACTTAATCGAAAGTCTTAAACAAAGTTAACAAATGAAGGATATTTTTGCCCTAGTATGATCATCACGGGGACATTCAGGCAATTACCCGAGCCACAAAATATCTATTTCGTCCAAGGATGGGATTACAGCAGGGGCTTTCCCGTAAACAGAAGCACAAAATATTAGTCTCATCTAGATAAGTGCCTTGACCGAGTTACTATTGTAATTTCAACCAAATGCCTAATTACAATAAACACCCATTATATTTGCAAAATTGTTGATTCTATATTAATATACAAAAAAAATTTAGTATCAACAGAAAAATAAAATAAAGTTTTCCGCTTACCCTAGAGTTTCATCCAGCTTGACCATCTGACAAATTTCCAAGATCATCGTTTTGCAATAATGGAGCAAGTAAACTCCAGATTGAGGACCTCTGTTTACAAGCTTCCTCATGTATCAACAGGCGAGCAGTCTCACACGCCTTAGCACTAGGGAAACCAAGTGTCCATCGCCCATCTATTGCAGCATTCGCCTTTGACTTGTTGCCTCTAGTTTTACTTGCACCAGATCTTGGATCAAATTCTCTTATCCGAAGATGCAACCATGTCGGATGATCCTCATCTATCTTTGGCTGTTTAAGGCAAAGGACGAAAACGTGTCACTAAGTATCTATGAGAATCGAAAGAGTTACAAGATAAATTTTTGAAGTAGAAATGAAAAGGCCAGATTTTATGCATGTAACAAATTCATTCAGCAATTAGACTAATATCAAGGCACCTGAACATTGTTGAATATCATATAAAGCATTTTGACCATCAGAATCTACTAGTGACAGAACTTACACTCAATCCTGCCAGTGGAGCAATGGCAATTACAATGCCTCGCTGACTACGGAAAGGATGTTTCTCTGCTAGAATAACTTTTCCAGATACGCCTCTTGCCACAGGCATAAGGTGGATATCCCTGATTCCAGCATTGGAAAAGGCAATCCTGCATGGGATTCCTGATCCTACAAAACATGGATAGTCTGCATTAATAATGCATGATTATGGAGAACATTTGAACAATCAACAAAAGATGAGGTCAAATGACACCCAACCTAGAGAAACCTCTGACCCAAAGCTCGCAGATGTAGGATCTGAAGACCGGGATGTTCCAGAATCTGTGGCAGAACTGATTGTTGAGTCCAACAAGGGTTTTTCAGGCAAATCTCCTTTGGAAATAAATGCCTTCAGCTGAAGATGGAGAATGAAAGCCTAAAAGAATTGTGCAATATGAGATGTATATCACAGCAAATTATGCAATATTAACAATTTTTATAAATAGATATGACAGAATATGGATACTTGCGATATACAACTATGAGCTCAAAGGCAAACTTGAACCATACTCATTAAGGAAAAAGACTTAACGGAAACAAAAATCTAAATATGACCTGTAATAACAAGTAACTGTCATAACACATTATTTACATTTGATATTGGTCTATTTCCTCATCTGTACTGCGCAATGTAAAACAGACCAAAATATCCAAAAGCAATAAGGCTAGCATGCCAATGACATCTATCCAGTTCAAGAATGGCACACCCCTAGCATTTATTTAGTTCAAGGAGTCACTTAAGTCCTTTTAACATTTCTTGTAACATCAACGAGTTCATAGAATAGTATACAACCATCATAATTCTAAGAAGCATCCTATCATGTGACAGAGATTATTCCTTTTAATTATTGAATAAAACTTCAGCAATAATTACGAGTAAATACCTTCACAACATCAACCATTTTTTCCCAAGCAATATCTGAAGAAGTTGTATTGTCTACAATGTATAAAGATTACAAAAAAGGAAGGGATGAGACAATAATGTTTGTAGCTAGCAAAAGGAAAAAGGCTGATCCAACTGTAGAAATAAGAACCATTAATCAACAAAAAAGTGGCCAGTACCATCAGTTGTTTGTTGGCAGACAGCAAGCTCTAGTGCAAATAAGGGACTTCTAGATTGCAAAGGCTCCTCAAGAGCTGTACACAGCATTGAAATAGATGTTATGAGTTCCATAAAGTATCTGACGTAACACACCCAAAAAATAATTGTCTGTCTTTTAAGTTCACCACTCAAAAAAAAAAAACCCTCCAATGTATGGCCCCCTTTGAAGACCAGATTCTCTACCTCATACCTCTTTTACAGTTTGCCCATTCATCTGTCAGAGTATCCAAGATATGATCAAACCAGCATCCATCAAGTTCTTTTTGAAGACGTTCACAGGAATGCTGATATGAAGCCTGTCAAGAGGAACTAGAAAATATAAAATTTAAAAAGATTGATACTAACAATGGTTTAATCTCCATGAAACAATTTATCGTAAGTAAGACGAGGTTCCTTTAAGCATTTGATTAAATTCTAAAGCTAAAGGAAAAAGCAACTTTGTTCCATATTGACTTCTAAGGCTAATGCTTCAACATGAATTGTCATAATGTAGTGTAGCAACATACATGGAAAACTTCAAATTAACAACGTGTTAAGTTACCTCTTGACCCAAAATTTTAAGCTTATACTTAAGAGCACAACAACAGTACTTAAGCTGTAATAGGTCCCTTTACATGCCAGAACATGGATCAAACACAACAAGAGTGCACAGCAACAAATACAAACAAAACTATTTAACTCATATAATGGGGATTCAAACAAAAGACTACTTGATCAAACTAGTTCACTTGAGCAAAAAGCTCTAACAAAAGAAATAGGTTTCTTACATTGAAGCCTAAACTTAGGAGAATCCAGAATTTCTTTTTCTTTTTCTTTTTCTTTTGTTTGATAGGAAACAAGAACTCTATTAGAAAAAAAAAAGAATTACAAAAACAAGTGGATAAGGAATTCACATGTTTCAAAATAGAATCTACAATCCACTTGGTTAATATTGAAATTATATGCCAATCAAATAACTGCAGTTAGTGGCCTGCAGTCATAGCAAGCAAAACCGAAGAAAATACTAAATGTTTCAGATAAGAAATCAAATATGGGAAGGTCATGACCCAGTACCAATCCTGACTAAGAAGGGTCTTGAGTGGGCTTTCTAGACTGAATCCTACAATTTTGCATCTTGAATAAAGGGCTCTCATGGGATTGATTCACTAATCTAGTAGTTAGTCTTTTACCATTAAACATCATCATGAATATTTTTATCAACGCCTACTTCCAATATGCAAGTCCATAGTAACCGAAGATGTGACTATTCTGCATTGAAGTCAAGAGAGAAGCATGTACATTGACTTTAAAATGTGCATCAAAGCAGTAGAAACCTTACATTGAATAGGTGTAGATGGTGATCACCGAGTGCCTTTCCTTGAAAACTCAGAAGCTTCAGTAAGATCCAACCTGTATGCCATTGTACTAGTGCATGGACCGGAGGTTGACTTGCTAAAACCTTCAATAAAGCATCTAAAACCTGTGAACAATGAATAAATGATAGATCATGACATTGAAGGCTGTGGAGAATCTAGACACAAGCTCACGAGTCAAGTTATTAATGTATCCTGGTGACAGCCATAAGGGTGACATATTAAGAAGCAATTTTAAAATTAAAAAGCAAAAGTCTAACAACAACCATCAGACAATACACAAAGCTGTGGCATACGTCTGACAAGGATATGGTCATTTACTGCCAGCGAAGCTGAAGAGCTATAATTCTATGAGCGAATATAACAACAATATTAAATTACAAATTACTTCACTAATAATAATCCTGTAAGCTATCATATCTTCATAGTCATAAAAGGAAAATAGAATGTAGAAAGCATCAATGCATTGAAATCTGAGTGACCAGTGAACTGAACCCAGCATGCATATTATTAAAAACAACTGCTTTGCATTGGCACTGCTCTCACTTAGTATAGAAAATTAAAAATGGATAATAGGAACATATCTATTTCCTACCATGAAGCTTTATAGTCACACTGGCAAATAGAGACTAGATGCATCATTATATCACAACATTTATTGCTCAAGTAATTGTTTTCATCTTAAATATATCTCATAAAAAAAATGTTAAAAGCCCATCACATCTCAAGAAAGGCAAAAGATCACCAACTCAACCAATCATCATCAAGTTTCTAATTGCATCATTATATCACAACATTTATTGCTCAAGTAATTGTTAAAAGCCTATCACATCTCAACATTTATTGCTCAAGTAATTAGAGACTAGATGCATCATTATATCACAACATTTATTGCTCAAGTAATTGTTTTCATCTTAAATATATCTCATGAAAAATGGTTAAAAGCCTATCACATCTCAAGAAAGGCAAAAGATCACCGACTCAACCAATCATCATCAAGTTTACACTATTAGAAACCATTCATAGACAATTCAATGTCTCATACTTCTAAATGAATAATCAATTCTTCATAGAGACAATTCAATGTCTCCTACTTCTATATGAATAATCAATTCTATTTGTGTACTGAAAATGGAGGTCATTAATGCACTTAATCACAAATTAATGCACTTAATCACAAATTAATGCAATCATTTGCTAAGTACAGTCACAAAACCACTAGAAGGCCATGGGTGTGTTCCTCCCAATGCTAGAGTAAGAACTTTTAGAAATGAAAGGACTTATTTTTAGTAAGTTTTGATTGTGTATTGCTGCATGTAGAGGTATCAAAATGGGTCCACGGGTTGGGTTCATGACAGGTACATCGTTGGCCCCTTTAATTTTCACATGACCCAAATACAACCCGTTTAATAAATGGGTCAAAAACATGCAACTCGAACACAACTTATTTATTAAACAAGTCACCCAACACGACCTGTTTATTAAATAGGTCATAATCGGGTTGGCAGGTCACACGACCCGTTAACAACCTGCCACTATTTTCTTTTTATATTTTAAAAAATAAAAATAAAAATAAAAATGTAAATTTATTAACTAAATTATCCTTAATATTTTTCAAAATACCAAATATACCTTTTCTATTAAACAAGTTGATCTACCAACTATCAACCCGCCAACCTGTTTAATTAAATAGGTGATAAATGGGAGGCGGATTACATGCATTAAAAATCCACCATCCTGAATTTTTCTTGTCGGGTTCGGAGACCAGACGAAAAATTGACAGCTCTAGGTGTATACTTAGAAAAATCAATCCATTAAAATGTGTCAGAAAAGTTAGTTATTTACCATTGCATCTTGCATTTTGCATAACCCGATCACTGAAGCCAAAAAAGACTCAAGATCTGCTCAGAGGGAAGTAAAAAGGAAGAGAACAGAGGAAAAAACAGATAAATAAACAAAAATACATCACAAATATAAATTTGATGGGGTGCAATAGAAAGGAACTGTAAACATAAGATACCTTTACTTTCTGCTAAGAAGAGCAATAAATATAGAGATGCAAGTAACAGACTGGGATTATCAGAAAAAATATACGCAAAAATTCCGTTCCTGCACCAGAAAAGAATATGAAGTGAACTCCACACAATTATAATCAATGTAAAAGAATGAAAACAAAAATCAGATTAGGTCACTGTATTTACAACTTGAAAGGCTATAGACTTTGTCCAGCTGCTGCACAATCATCAGCAAGATCATGCCAGTAAACCGACACAGCAGTCCATTAAACTCATATTTTTTCTGAACTCTGATTTCACATATATCCAATTATCTGGGACCACTATCTATCAAACAATGATGCTGGAGTTCAGTTTCCCTGCCTGGGCTGCAGTTCATTGAGATTTAAGCCTAAAATTGCCATATACATGCCACTGACATATTTTAAACATGCACTGGAAGAATTTAAGTCTCAAGTCAACTAACTTCTGAATCCCGAAGAAAACAACATCTATATCAACATGTTAATTCTTAAGTATCTTCAGTTCTAAATCAAAAACAATATGGCCATCTGTTAATTATGAAGTCCCAAAACCAACCTCCAAGAGTATCAGCTAGCCTAAGTTTAGAACTTTCAAACATTTCCTAAGACCTACATGCTCATCATCAATCAATAATAGGAAGAAAACTGTATGTGGTTTGCATTTATGCTTAACACCTAAAGTTCTTTTGCCTTATTGTAATGATACACTCTTCTTCATATCAATGAAACAGGATAAAATATAAAAGTAGTAGGAACATTTACTAACCTTTCTATACATACATTGCTATCCCCAAATATATGGTTCCCATTGACGTTTTTGTCTCCTTGAGACTGAAGAGCAAAACTTTCCATGAAATCCGGATCATGCAAAAGGTTCAAAAAAGAGTGTCCACAGCTACTCCCATTTGTTATTTCACCTTTAGCAGCATCTCCCATGCTTAAGGTCATACAAGGATACATAATAACACCAGCCACAGCGTTGATGATGTTCTTTCCACCAACAACTACAAGAAGATGAGAAACTATGTACAGAGACGTAACTGCAGACAAATTAAAGCCCTGGAAAAAAAAATTTAATAATAAGTTCACAAATATGAAAAATGTTTCAAGTGAGAAGATTTTGGTTTTAATAATCTACATCTAGATATATCTTCATAAGTTCTTTTCCTTGTTTTCTCTATTCTTTTATGAGGGTTAGTAGTTTAAGCTTTTTAAGAGATCTCAACCCAAACCCAAAACCTGAGTCCAAAAGGAAACCTCCCAAGTTTATCTTTCAGCCAATTGAAAATCTGTAACAGGATATATTCATGGCCCAGTGGTTTCATCCTGGCATGATATCCAGGGTACTGACTGAAATATAAAATCAAAATACTCGTTATTTAAATTTCAATCTATTAAGCAATTGTAGATACTTTTCTAAGAATTAAAAGAATAAAAATAAAAGAGTCTTAAAATTTACTTGCATACTCAACCCTAAAGTCTTGGGTAACAAGCTTCAGATACTAATGCCCCTATCATCTAATGCATATACCCAAATCCTATACAATGTTTCCTATGAAATTACAACCTAAACACAAAGAAAAGAGTTAGAGAGAGAAAACAACTCACATTACTCTGCCTTAACTGCAGTAGCGGGAGCAATATTGGAAAGACAAGTAGGCTCAGAAGGTCATGGGTGACAACTTTACTCAGATGAGACTCGCCAACAGAAAGAATATCCTTAAAGTAGTAGAGATCATCCACAATTTTATCACTTTCCAGGAGTACTTCTTTTCTCCTCTGGTTAGTGCCTGTCTCACTGCATCAAGGTCAGGTAGGTTTCCCTTCAATACATAGTTAAGCATACAACAATTTGATTATCATTTTCCAATGCATAAATTTTTCTATCAAATTGAAAGCAGCATACTCTGTAATTTGGAGGAGGCCATCGAGATGAATGCCTTTCTCTCTCATGCCATAAACCAAATCTGAAAAGTACTTTGAGACCGGAGGACTTGTCACGAACTGATAGACCATGTCATCACTAACTGCATAACCAAAAGGATACTGTTGCAAGATACCACAAAAATATATTTATATCCAAAATATTGTATGATCTATTCTATTTTGAGAAGGAAATAAAATATAGAAACACTATACCATGTAATATGTTGAGGGTTAATGCACGCACTGCTGTCTGAATCATCTTTTCTCCGTGCTGAGCAAATTTAATAGCCTTAGTATACAAGGGAAACGAAGTTACAACATCCTGTAATCAAAGATAGACATCATTAAAATACTATAACCTTTTCCATGAACAAAGTAAATAATACTTGAGCACAAGCAAAATTCACCTTCATCAGGCTACCACCAATAAGTGGGATTCAAATGTGTACTGTCACCCATAAATTGAAAAAGAAAGTAAAATAAATTTTAAAAATTAAATACACATATCAACCTTATGCTAAGTTGAATCAGTCGAGAAATCCTGGAAGTGATATACATGTTGACTGTATCCAAAAGTTGCTAATTATCATTTTTCTATATTTCAATGGTGCTAAACCCATGGTCACCACTGTAAACAGAAAAACAATATCCTGGCAGTGGCATATATGGTGACTGAACTCATCATATGACCCTGACAATTGAACTATATTTTTCCAAACAATCACGATTAGCAATAAGACTGCACAATTCTCACAATATTCATGGTATTCAGTATGTTCTTCCTAACCATAAAACACTCAAAAGAGATAATTAGGTCACTTTAGCATTCATATCAATGAGGGGCCTCTGTCATAGCTTGGAAAATATTCAAGTTAGTAATTTGTCACAATGGTATTCCAGTTACACCAACTGCACCTTAGAGGCCTTGGCCTCACTTTCCAGAAAGACATTCTATGTACTTCATCAAATTGTTTTATAAGAGTATCCTTTGCTTATCATAATTATATTTAGAAAAGAGACGGAGTTCATCTTTATACCATTTCATATCCATCTGCTTATGGTTCTCAATACCGTCAGCTGTCTACATAGTTGCAGAAAAAAGATACATGGAGGTGACAAATATCACTATTACAATCATCTTTTCGCTAAAGCACTTTTGCAAGGTTACACCAAGAGTGCACATTTTCTTATAACTAAAATTTCCAGATCCTTGACCTCTGCAACTAAATTGTCATAATGAAGACAAACCATATTCCTAATTACATAATAACAGTATTCTACATAAAACCGCATAAAGATTAGCCTGAAAGGTAAATTTGCATCAATGTATCTACGAGACAAGCTCTAACTTACCCCATTAACCCGTACAAGAAGACAAAGGGTGTCTCTATTAACTTTGCCGCTCACTGCTCTGATTTCAGATGAACAGAAAACAGAAGGAAGAAAAAGAAAGAGGAAAAATCAGAAAGGAATCAGTTCCCTGTTTATAGAACAAATCAAATGGGTTCCAGCAAGAAGGAAATAACGTGAATTAAGTAATGTCTTGCAAGAATAAATGTTACATGGCTATCTCATAGAAATTTATAGTAAGAAATACCGAAGAATATTAGAACCTTAAGAAGGACATGTAATATGGAGCCAGATCTCCTCCATCAAATGCATACTCATGTTCTATGATGCTGTTGATATAGCCATTACTTAAACAATAGTCTGCATGATACAATTGTTAAATACGTTACCAAAGTTGTATGGGGAACAGGAAGAAGAATGAAGCACTTCAGAGAATAAATAAACAAAAACGTTTACAGCCACGATTCAAATATATTACAGATTTTATTTGAAGACAATCATATTTTCCCCAACCCTCCATTCAAATTTTCAAGTGCTTAAGCCCAGACATTTCGAAATAAAAAAGATGGAAAAAACCTAACATTTAGAAATTTCACCACAAGTGTCAATGGAACTTGCATCTTACATATTGCATGTTCACTACCCAAGTTCTGGATCATTATGCTAAGATATTGAAGCAAGGGAGCCTCAATTTTTGAATTTCTACCGATCTTTAAGACACGAACAAACTCAGCTAAAACTTGGTAATCCATAAAACATCTGCAAAGATCCAAATACAAATCCATATTATCATTCAAATACCCACAATAATAACCACACAAGAAGTTGCATAAAAAATGGCACATACTCAAAAATTACTGGATCTTGTTTATCGCCATATGTAACTATCTCTACTACAGATTGCAGCAGATCAACAACTAGTTCCTTGAAAAAAAAAAATGAAGAAAGAAGATAACATAATGAAAACAAAAATGTTAACCCATTCTACCATTATATATAAGACAGTAAAGAAAATTGACTTACTCTATTATGCTGATCAATAGCTTTGACCTTTTGCAATTCAGTAATCACATATCTACATTTATAATAAGATAAAATAATCTCCACATGAGAAAGAAGAGATAAATGTAATGACTCTAATAACCACAATAATAGTAAAGATAGAAATCAAAGGGGGGAAAAATTTTGTCTTTAAAAGCAACATAGTCATTAGAGAAACCATTTCAAGTACACAATTGTTCAACACCACAAGCTAATTAAAAAATTCCAAAAAATGCAGTGAATAGCAAGGATGGATTATGTAGGAATATCTCACTCGACCTTATCCCCTAAACTGCACATTGTGCATGTCATCCATTTATCTACCCTCTTGTCAATTGTCTTCAATTTACTCTTATCATATAGAATATCTTTCACTTTCAATTGTCGAAACACAATGCATAAATATCTCCCTTTGTGCAAGGCATTTCAATTCAAGATTACTTCTCCAAAACTAAAAGGCAGTTATTGACAAAAAAATTTAAATTTCAATATTCAAACTCCAGAGCTGATCAATTGTGAATAAAACAGCCAAATCAAACTCAGAACATACGAACCCTAGCACAGCTCCACAAGGACTCTTAACAAACTATGATTTGAAACCAATTACACATCATTCATAACCAATTACCAAAAAATTTCGAATTGAACTCAGAAAAAAGCATAAAACTCACAAAATAAAGAAAATCTATTTTAAAATTTTGAAAATTTAAAATCAGTTAACAGACTGAAGAGAACTCACTTAAAATGTTGAAGAGAGAAGCGATCGATGGACCGCCAAACGGAACGCCACATAGCGAAAGATCAAACCAGATCTGCTGTTAAGTGACAATCATTCGTTCAATTTTCATTTTTATTATTTTTTTCGTTAATTGGTCCGCGTGCATGGAAATCAGGTCTGGCCGTTTGGTGGTAGTTATATAGGGTTGTTAAGTTTGGCAACTAACTGTCAACGTTCTATTGTTGTTTGATTTTTCCGTCAGATAACGTTACACTTTTGACGTGTCATTTCGTTTAACATTCCCTTTTATTTGTTTTTTTCTCTCCGTGAAGCTTTTGTTCAACCTTAATTTACGAAATTGCCATGGATCTGGAAATCTCGTAAGGATGGTACTAGATTGGGTTTTGAATAGATATTCTTAATCTTGTATTGTATTCAGTTTAAATATAAAATATCAAATTTTTTTAAAATTTATTATAAATTTAAATTTTTAATATCATATTCACTCTAATAAATATGTACTCATTATCAAAACTGTAATGAATTATTCACAAATTTTAAGCAGATATAATAATTAATATATAATACTTAACACACGTATTAGAAGTAAACATTAAAAGTGTACAACGTTATGCGTTTAACGAGCTTAACACGTGTACTAAAAGCGTACACTAAGCTTGTAATACATACTTAACTCTTAACACAAGTGTTAGAAGCGTATGCATATATTAAACATTCAATATTACGCACCTAACGCTTAACACACGTCCTAAGAGCCCATACTAAATACACAACGGAAGCTCCTAGTACACATACTAAATACACTAGGTATATAATACACAGTGTAATGCCTTTTTTCCCTAAAAAAAAGGTAATATTCGCAAATACCTGTTATGGGGATCCATAAATTTTTTATTAAAATTATACTCATCCTATATCTACTACGAGTTTTAATTTTATTTATTAAATACATACTAAATCCACTTTAAATTTTATTAAATTTTTTTCAATACAAACTAATTTTAGCGGATTTGCAAATAACTTTACCATCCCTAAATCCAGAATATATAATTTGTTTTTACCAACATTGTGACTTAGGTGTATTTAGATCAAATAAGAGGACCAAAATATAATTAAACCGTTTATATTTGGGAAAAATTACCGAATCCCCTCAAACTTCTAAGAATCTCAAGTATAGCGAGTTGTTACAAAAATAGTCACTTATCTCCCCTATAATTTAAACGATGACATCATACCAATAAAAATAACTTTAATTACATGATAAAATAATGCCTTAAATTTATGAATAGAGATTTGCCAGTTCATGTAGAGCCAATTTAATATAAAAAAAATATGATATATCTTCAAGAAAATCTCTTATAGAGTAATATAAACCTTAAAAGTACGAGTATTAAATAAATTTTGAACAGATAATTTTTCGAACTAATTCTTCTTGTAAGAATCGTTTCTTAAATGTTTTATTATGTTTAAATTCCAAGAGAAAACCCATTTTGTATTTTATAAATTTACATGGAGATGGAATCAAGTATGAACTCTTGCCAGTTTCTTGAATAGAATTGGGAAAATAAAGTGAAAAAAATAAAACGGAAAGAGTAGAAAAAGAATGAAACTAGAACCATATTTTTCTTATGTTTTCTCTTTTAAAATTTGAGACCATAAGTTCTTATATCATGTAACTGATTTTTCTAGGATTGCGATACTCTTTTCACCACTTCAGAACTAAAACAAGCTTGAAATCCAAGAAATTAACTGCACATCATAGTTTCTAAAACCATAAATGGAAACTCAATAATATTACAAAGTAAATGAACTTCCTGTCAATAAATTGCTTTAAAAAAACTACAAATAATTTGCAATGCTAAAACGACATGTTGGACACGATGGATTTTTCTTTACCCACTTATCAGCACACTCTTCGTGCAAAAAACTTTTACAGTCACAAGGAAACTGAATAACCTTGTACTCATTCTTGAACTTTTGCAAACATATAACACATTCCTTTCCCACAATCACGATACCATCAGAGTCATCACGCTTTGTCGTCCACTTAATGGTGAAAATGACAAGGATTTGAATGGCCCTATGATTTTCAATACCGTTAGCAAGTGCGGCATTGGCAACATCAGTGATCTTGAGGGACAAGAGGTGTTGGTGGTCAACTGGAACGGCGGGCTCGTCCGAGCTAGAATCTTGGGGTTGGCTTTGGCGAAAGAGCTTTTGCATGAAAGAGTGAACGAGATGGTTAACTGGGTCTGGTTCGTTGAGGTCTAACACGGCGAATCGGAACTTGTGGAGCATGTGCTCGGTGCCGGATCGAGTTGACATTGTGCGGTCGAAGTCGGAGCATAGTGTTTCCTTTTCTACTCGCTTTACTTTGTATATGTAATTGTAAATGTAGGGTGACTGCATTGAAGACAGAGCAGAGATCTGCATTGACAGAACAGAGATGGAGAAAAAATATAAGAAACTCTGTTAAAGAGATGGGTTTTAATAGCAGTATTTCATGTCCGAATCCGATAAAGTTTTGCCTGTCCGAAATCGATAAAGATTAGGAATATATTTTTTTGTCAGATTTCCGGAAACGTGAAGCAAAAAGCTCGTTCTAATAAAGCCTGGACAAGTGCTTTGGGTTGGGCCTTAGCCCATGAAAAGTCGGCGTTTATTAAGCCGAGAGAAGACAACGGTCAACGATCATTATTCATGAAATTTGAAAATACAAATTGCAAACTGGATGTATAATTTATTTTTGCTAATATTTATTACTTAGGCGTAATGTAGACTAAATATGAGGACCTAACTACAATTAAACATTTGTTATATGGAAATTTTAATAATTTACATTTTACTGATTCTCCCCGATTGCTAATAATTTTAAGTAAAGCACGTTGATGCAAAAATAGTTAACCACCTCTCCTGGGAACGAACAGAGACACCAACAACAATTTTCATTTCAGAGTGAACACCGTTAAAAAGGTAAGGACTATTTAAACCCATAAATTTTCTGTCATCACCGCTTCATTTAAAGAAAACACCAATAAAATTTCAAAATCTTAATTTATTCTATGCACATCTTAAAATTACAATAGTATTTTTATTAGGGAAAATTTTTAAAATGGCCCCTTTTTTATAAGTTATTGTTTTTAACCACAAATAAAATTTCTAATTTTTTTAATTAAAAAAATTAATTTTGGACTGTTTTTTCCTCAATCCCAAATATCTCTAATTTTTTTCTCTCTCATTCAAGTGCATAAATTTGTTTAAAAAAATGGATATATCTAGTAAAAAAGGGTAGATATTATTTTTAAAAAATTAAAAAAAATAATCAGAGAGAAACCACGCCTTTATAGATGCCACAGGCGGCAAATGACAACTAGTTATAAGTTAATTCTTATAAATCTCTTATGTATAATAAAAAAAGTTAAATATCATATAAATTATTTATAAGTTAATTCTTAATGTTTTTAAAACAAAATATATAAAATGAGAGATTGACAACTCTTTTTTTTTTTAAGGTTTGAATGGAGAGGAAAAACTTCACTCTTAAAATTTTAACTCTTATTTTTCTTTTTTTTTTGAATTTGAGTGATTATGAATTGCAAAATGTATTGATGATCAATTGAGCTATGCTCAGAGAACAAACTAAATGATAGGAATGACATCTCTTTTAACATGAATACTAGCTAGAATAATAATCATAGAAGGACACATGGTAAAATATTTAAAAAGATTATCCCTACAAATAAATTGTTTTTAAAGAAAAATATCCAACATCATTGACAAAACGTCTTAGGTTCCTGCAATAGGCTTTACTAACATAAATAAAATGACACGTCGGACACGATTTATTTTTCTCCACCTACTTCTAAAAACACACGTCGTGAACAAAATATTCAAAGTCACAATAAGGCAACTGGGTACCCTCGCGCTTATTCTCAAGCTTGTTTAAACATGTCTTGTCCAATGATTCTATCAGCACTTTAGCAGCACATTTTATCCTCTTTCCTAATTGAGAAAACAACGTGAATTTGGATGACTCAATGATTATTAGCACCGTTGGCTTAGTAAGTGCGACATTGGCAACTTTAGCAATCTTGAGGAACAAGCAGCGTTGGTGGTAAGTGGAATGGCGGGATCATTCAAGGTGGAGTTGAGGGTTTGGCTTTGGCCTTGGTGAAAGAGCTTTTGCATGAAAGAGTGAACGAGATAGTTATCTGAGTCAAGCTGGTCGAGGTCTAACATGGCGAACCAGAACTTGTGGAGCACGTACTCGACGGTAGCTCAAGTTGACATTGTGTTATATGTCTTGTTGCGAATATCAATCCATACTCCTTAGTTTGACACCCCTACGGCATCAACTAACTACAATCTTGATACTTTTTTGATTCTATGCGCAGCAGAAATTATAACTCACAACACATACGTTCAACACACCAATAAAAATAAAGAAAATAAATCAATCAGCAAGACACAAGATATACGTTATTCGACCCATAAATGCCTACGTCCATGAAAAATCTATAATCCAACTTCTTATTAATAATATAGATTACTAAGTATTTTCTTACATCATCAATGATCTCATAATACCTCTAGTATCTCCTATAGATCACCATAGTATCTCTTATAAAGATCCATAAGTATCCACCATTGATCACTATAAATTCTCCAATATCTCTTACTATCTCCTTATAAGAGATTTCTATAAGAAATATAAGAATATCCAGAGCATCTAAGTCAAAATAATTTATGTTATTTCTTTTATTCACTCAAGAACCAAAAGAAAACACTTCTAAAAAGTTAAATTCTAGTGCACCACGCATTTAGTACTATCTAACTTCTCTATTCTCTTTTATGGTTTACATCTTGAAACTTTAAATACTTGGCTTTCTCTTATATTTAAAAGAGTTTATATAGTGAAATAAACTCTCTTAGAAATCCTAAATCTAATTGGAATAAGAGTTCTTATTTGTAAGAGTTCTAGTCCCACTTAAAGAAGTCAATTGAGCCAAAATAGAAAATATCAATAAGTTACCGTGCAAACAGTAACCATAAATAGTATCTGTCGTTAACAGTACCCAATGAACAGTGCCACCATGAACAATAACTTGTCGCGTGTGAATAATCTCGCCACATGGATAGTACTCATTCTTTTGGCTTTCCGTTTTGATCCTCCCTTGTACACTCAACGCATACTTGACTTTATAATGACTCTCTTCTTGGAATTTATCTCAATTCTTACTCGTACAAAATTATTGAATCACAAATTTTTAACGCCTCTCTTAATAGAATAAGGATAATTTGGATAATCCTAATCCAACTATAATATCGATTATGCCAACTATAAATAAAGTGTATTCTTGATGGAAGAATCTATGTACTACAGAAAAGAAACATATAAATTGTGGTATAGAATGAAACTTGGTTCTTTTATGTAATTTTTGTCATTGAGACTTATGTTATGAAACTCTATTTAAGTTGATATTTTTTTAATATTAATACTTAATTATGTATATATTTATTTGAGAAATATCATTAAGTTTTGACTTAGAATAAACATGTGGTTTATTTATTAAGTAATATGGGCTTATGATAAGAGATTAATGCATTGTGATACATGAAAGATAATATTCATTTTAAATGACTCGTCAACATGATTCATGCATTTATTTCTTATTATGGTAAAAAAATGGAATATATGGACCGAGTGGAAAAATGTTAGAATTTTATTTTAAACTGATCACCTAAAGTATAAATTTTATCTACATTCAATCACTTAAGTATTATGATTGAAGTAAAAGTGGTCCATATATACCTCTCTTAATAGGATAAGGACAATCCAGATAATCCTAATCCAACTATAATATCAATTATGCCCACTATAAACAAAACGTATTCTTGATAGAAGAATATACGCACTACAGAAAATAAACATATAAATTGTAGTATAAGTCCATAAGTCATTCAATCTCCTTTAGTATTATATACCATTATATAGAGATTGATTAAGGCTTACAAGCTCCTAAATACGTTCAAGCTCAATTCTAAATTCTTAAAGTTATCAATGACCGGAGATATATCAGTTTTAACTTTTATTTAATTTCGTATTAATCTAATTACTTATTAAGTTATTAAACATAATTAGATTATATAGAAAACTAACACGTGGTGTCAGAGTTGTGTATAGCCTTTGCCTTGTTGTGCAAATTAAAAAAACTCAATTAATGGCCAAATTTAGATTTCAATTTTAAATGTGTTGTTTAGGAAATTTTGATAAAAACTAAGGCTCAAAATCATTTAAAAAATTGAATTTCAAGTATTATGACACTTGAAACGAAGAATTTAGAATTCGAATATTTGAGATATGACCAATTTTTTGAATTGAGTAAAAAAAATGGGTCACGAATTTATAAATTGAGTCATACAACCCAGTTAGAGGTAGAAGACGATGCTAGACGACATGTTGTCTAGCAGCTGTTAAATGACTAACATATCATCTGGCTGTATTAAGTCAATTAAGCAAACGACATGCCTTCCGTGATTGTCATTAGAAAACTAACATATCTATCTTTACTTTAGTGAAGGTGCCAAATTCAAATTCTCTCCCGAAGTCAAAGAAAATAAAAATTAAGAAATTAAAAAATTGAATATTCTACATAAAGTTTACTTGTCTATAAGGTATTTTACGGTATTTGATTCACAAAACACCAATTATTCAATGCAAATTATATCTTATCACTAGAAACAGAAAGAAAAAAATCATTTGCTGCTCAGACTCATCACCATCTGAATATTATTAACATTAATGCTTTTCATTTTTTACGAACATACTGCAAAGTTATTCCCGCGACCGTCAAATTCCAAGAAATTCGAAGACAGCCTTCAATTTTATTATTTTTATAAATAATAAAATATATATATATGAATCATTTATAAATTTCACAAATTTCTCTCTCTCTCTCTCTCTCTCTCTCTCTCTATATATATATATAGAGGGAATCACATCTCCAAACAGTAATCGTAGAAAACACAATAATGAAATTAATTTTTTAAAACACCACCAAAAATTAAAAAAATCCTACAAATAAATTGCTTTAAAAAAATTCCGACGATCAGCCAAACTTCGTAGTGTGCGTAGTTGCTGCAATAGGCGTTTTACAAGCATAGTTAAAAGGACACTTCGGTGACGATCTATTTTTCTGCATCCTGTTCCAAAGACACGCGTCGTGAACAAAATATTTACAATCACAGTAAGGCAATTGGGTGCCTTAGCGCTCAATATTCTTAACCTTTTGCGAATATCTAACACACATTCTTCTTCTACTTCACACTCTAAATGCTCCTCTTGATCGTGAAAATGACAAGGATATGGATGGCTCGATGAAGGGTTTGCCTCGGCAAGTGCAGCATCAAGTATCGAACCAATCAAGAACATTTGCCTCTTACAATGGCGAAAATGTTTGAAAAAAATATGAACACATTAAATGCAACGACTGTTAGGACTCGAAATCTCTTATTCCATTTAACTGGTATAACTCATTAAATCTTTTTTAACAAAATACACTGAGAAAGAAAGAAAAAAAAACTCATGAGACTTTCTCGTTCTAAATAATAGGGGTTTCGGTTCTTTAAAGTGTTGTAAATGCTTGTATTTAAGATTCACAGAAAAGTTATAATAGTATAGTAGAGTGGCTATCATACAATGAAGAGTTACCAATTTATTTTTAGTAATAATAGAGTCCTTATTGTCTTAAATTAGATTGAATAGCTGTGGAGAATCTCATTTATAATTAATAGTTATGGAAGGGGCTAGAGCTACATTGTATATTGTATACAGAGTATAAAGACTCATGTTAGGAAATTTTTTAATTACAATATTTTAGGGTTTTTGAAAAATGGATCGTGGGAATTGTTTTGTCAAAAAATTTCGTAATTGCAGTATTTTAATGTTTTTGAGAGAAGGGTAGAGATGTTCTTGGGAATTAAAGGATTATTTGGGCTTAAGACGAGGGATTTCATCTTCGTATTGTGATCTAATGCAATTGAAAAACAAAATCAATTCCATTTGCTAATCACAAAAGACAAGAATTTTCTACTAAATAAACAAATAAAATATTTTGGATTTTTTAGCATGAGGTAGCATTATAGAATCAGCAACTATTTGATATTCTAAATCACAAACTAATTATTGGTTTTTTATACTCATTCTCCAAGACCTTTGAAAAAAAATAAATTTACATGTATGAAAAAATAACATTTTTATATAAAAAAAACGCGTGGGACTATAATAGCTACCCTTTATCTCAGCGCAAGTTAGCAAAGCTAACGTACGCCGTTTCCCATGGAGAAAAAGAGGTCCAGCAAAATCTCCCCCCTCCCTTCTGCTGATTTCCGCTGCCGTCCGATGATCCTTAAGTGGGCAACTAGTTCTGCAATGACGATGGCTGAGCCAAATTCCGGAGAAGGTTCTACTACTGTTTCGACGATGATCTCGGCCCCGTCCAGTGGTGAGGATCTAGCGGCTGAGCATGGCGCTGCTCTTGGTGCTTCCGATCGGGCGACGATCCCGATTTCAGACGCTGAAGATGCTGCCGTTTCAACTGGTGCTAATGGATGCGTGATCTCAGCCATTAAAGGTGCAGCTAATGGCCAACCTTCTGTAGCGGTGAAAATTTTGATGATTACTGGTCTAGCTTGTGATGAGTTTTTGGAGCCTAAAAAGTCGGAGCAGTAGCAAAACACTGTTTCGACTAGGCCTTGGACTTCATTATTTTCTGAAAAATAGGAACCGAATGACTGGAAGTGTATTGAACTACATTGCTCCTACTGTTGTTAGTGGCCAGAAAGTGATCAAATTCTACATTGAAGAACTCTCTGAAGAAGAGAATCGGTGGAAATTTGCTTTGATTGGATGCGTGTATAAGTTGCCTCCACGACCTTATCGATTGCAAGCATTCATAATGTCTCGATGGAAAAGGTATAGACTGATCTCTATCCATCCCATAAATGATAGATTATTCTTGTTCAATTTCAATAATGAATTAAGACAGAGAGATGCTCTTGCCGATGGACCAATTACTTTTGATAAGTGGCTATTAATTGTTAAAATTTAAAAATTTAGGATAATTATTCGTTTGGTGCCTATTTGAGTTTAGTTTCTTAGATTGCCATAGGAGTTTTGAAGTTCTGTTATGCCGAGTAGAATTGCTAATTTATTAGGGACATTAAAGTTTCGTGACCAGTGTACATTAAATAGAACAAAATTAGGTTATACTAAGGTTTTTATAAAAATGGATGTATAAGATGATTTTCCTTTTGAGCCGACTTTAAAGGATGAAATAGGGAATACTCTAGTACAAAAGGTAGTTTATGAATGGAAACCGATTGTGTGTTCCAAATGCAAAGAATTTGGTCATGAAGAAAGAGATTGCAAAAAGATTAAACATGTTTGGAAAGTGAAAAAATAGTCAGGGACTAATGCATTAGCTAACCAACAAAAAGTTTCCTCAGAGAGCCATAATAAAGAAGTATCGGCGGAGGTAGCCCACTTAAAACCAGAGTGGACAACTGTTACTAAAAGAAAAGACAATGAAGCAATTGCCTCTACACTTGAGTTACCATTATCTTATAAGGAACCGAAAATAAGTATGAGATCTAGTCATGCAGTGGAAAGATTCAATTTGAGAAAGTATATAACATTAACTCACGAGGTAGGAATTATTGACGAAGGCCGTTGGGCTACAAGAAAGTCAAAATCCCCTGTAAGGGGAAAATAATCGCCAATTAGAATATTCGGGGTCTCCATGACCCCTGCAAATAATTAAAGGTGAGAACTCTAATTAAGAAAAAAAGATTGTATCTTCTGGGACTATTAGAAACAAGGGTTAAGAAAGAAAATATTACTAAGATTTGGGCTAAGTTAGCTTTAAGAGATTGAAAGATGGAGAATAATTCAGAATGTATGGACATGGGAATAATATGGGTTGTCTTTAGTCCAGTTGGGTGTAATCTGATAGTCTTGTTTAAGCACTAACAATTTATGTATTGTAAAGTGAAGATTGATGATAAAGAGTTTTATTGGACAATTTTCTATAGTGCTTCTTCTACTAAAGATAGGAATTACTATGGCGAGACCTTAATATAGGTATGGTGAATAAGCAAACTCCTTGGTTGATACAAGAAGACTTCAACAATATTCTTGATGCCAACGACAAAATAGGTGGCCAATAGATCAGTGATAGCATGATGGATTTGTTCAAGAACTGGATCTCAAATTTAGAATTGTTCAAATTAAAAATTGTGGTTGCGAATTCACGTGGTGTAACAATCAGATGGGCGATCAGCAAATTTAGAGTAAAATTGATTGGGTGTTTGTTAATGGGACATGGCTTGATACATAAGAGTTCTCTGAAAATGAGGTGTCGATAGCTAGCGTCTCTAATCACTCTCCTCTTATACTAACCATTGGTCAGGCTCTACCCAGGAATTATATCGCTATTAAATTTTTTAATGCTTGGTGCTCCCACTCTGAGTTTCTTGGGATCGTTGAAAGAGTTTGGCAAATAAAGGTTGTGGCTGTCCTATGTCTAGAATTTGGTCCAAGCTTAAACTCCTTAAGGGTGAACTCCAGAAGCTCAACCAAGAACACTTCTTTGATGTCTCGTAGAAGATTACAAATTGGAAGTTAGTTTTAGAATCTTTGCAGAATAGATTGGTAGGAGATCCCTACAATCAATTCTTACCAAAAAAGGAAATGTGTGTTTATCAGCATCTTAGAAAACTCATTTTGACAGAGGAAAGCTTGATTAAAAAGAAATCTAGAATCCATAAGATCCAGTTCATGGACTCAAATTCTAGGACTTCTATAATATGGTTAAACAGAGACGCACCAGGAACAAAATTGTTACTATTACAGATCAGACTGATGATCTTATTTGAGATCCTGATGCAGTCAAATATGATATAGTCGCTTATTATAAGAACTTGTTAGGTACAACTACGCATACCAGACTCTTCATTAATAAAACAGTCATAGATTCAGGCCTAAAGCTAAAAAAGGGTGATAGAGCTATATTGTGTGCCTATGTTATAGACTAAAAAGTTAAAAAAAAAGTAATGTTTAGCATCAATGGTGATAAAGCCCTAAGACTTGATGGATACAATAGCTTTTTCTTCCATAAGAGCTAGAATATTATAGGTAAAGAAATAACTAAAGCGGTCTAACACTTCTTCTCAACAAGTCAGTTTTATAATCCCATTAATGTTACTGCTATTACTATAATTCCCAAGGTACCCAATCCCTATGGATTTGGTGACTATACATCTATAACTTGTTGTACTGTCTTATATAAATGTATTGCTAAAATAATCAGTACGAGATTGTAGAAGGTTATGGGATACTTAATAAACCCTAGCCAATCAATCTTTGTCCCTCAAAGGAAAATAGTAGATAATATTCTCTTAGTTTATGAATTGGTGAGGGGTTATGATAGAAATTATAGAGCACCAAGATGTGCCCTCAAAATTAACCTGTGTAAAGTCTATGAGGTGTCCTGGGATTTTCTAGAAGAAATATTAATGGGGCTCAATTTTCTTACTCTTTCATATGTCTAATTATACGGTGTGTCCTATCAAGTATGTTTTCTATAATGGTGAATGGTAACTTGAAGGGGTTTTTTCCAAAGAAGAAAGGCCTTAAACAAGGGGATCTTATATCCCTATTGTTGTTTGTTTTGGCTATGGAGTACTTAAGTAGGAGTTTGAGATGTATTATTGAAAACAAGTTTATGTTCTATAAGGGATGTAGGAAAATGAAGTTGAACCATTTGATATTTGTTGATGATTTATTCATATTCTCTCATGGGGATGTGGGTTCTGTTAGTCAATTCAAAAGAATCCTAGATGATTTTTACATAGTCTTTGGTTTGCAACTTAACGTGAATAAAAGCTCCATCTTCTTTGACAATATGCTTAATTCCATTAAAGAGGCTATCTTACAGCTTACTCAGTTCTAGAATGGTGTTTTACCGGTTAGATATTTGGGTGTTCCTTTAATCTCTGGAAGACTTAAGAAAGAATATTGCTAAGAATTGATTCGCAAGATGACTTCAAGAATATCCAGTTGGACAGTTAAATACCTCAGTTATGTTAGGCGACTGTAGTTAATCAATATTGTTCTTTCTAGCATGTATGTCTACTGGTGCTCTATATTTATCGTTCCAAGGACAATGATTAAACAAGTTGAGGGTCTGTGTAGGAAATGTTTTTGGTATGGTTATGACCTACAGCACAGAGGAGGTTTAGTAGCATAGAAGGATGTTTGTAAAGACAGAAAAGAATGAGGGTCTTGGCATAACCCTTTCATATTTGGAACTAAGCAGATATCATCAAACATATTTGGGAATTACTTTCTCAGCAATCTTCCTTATGGGCAAGATGGGTGATAGAGAACAAACTTTGAAGGCTTAGTTTCTGAAGCATTACAAAACCAATAGATTGTAGCTGGGTACGGAGAACAATTCTTGAACAATGATGTCATATAAAAAATTTGTTTAAGTATGATTTGGGAAATAGTTCTTCTTTCTCTTTCAGGTATGATCCATGGATGAATGGGGAGTCCTTGACAAACAAATTCCCCACTGTGAATATTAAAGAAGCTGATATTTCACGAGATACAAAAGTCAAAAATCTTTGGAAGAATGAGAAATAGAATTTGCCGACCTATTAGATAAGTATATTAACCAGGCTTGGAGCTATATTATGAATAACTTTCGTGTTACTCTTACCAAAAAGGATACGATTTCTTGGATTGGATGCTCAAACATGCAATTTTCCATCGCTAATGCTTTGAGGTACCTAAAAGATAAAGACTCCAAATATGGATGATATAAACTAGTCTTGGGGGCTCAGCATATTCCTGAACATAGTTTTGTCACTTGGCTAACTATTAAAAATAGATTAACTACAAGTGAGAGAATTATAAAATGGAGTATTGCAACTTCAACAAATTGTCTACTTTGTGGTTGTGATAAAGAAACAATACAACATCTTTTTTTCTAGTGTAGCTTCTCAATAGGTATATGGAAATAAATCCTACTTGTTTGTAACTTTAACAGATGTCCATTACCTTGGAGAAGGGAAATTGCTTGCTTTAGTAGGAAAATTAGAGAAAAATCTATCATCAATCGGGTTCAAAAAGTTGCTCTATATGCCTCTATTTATTACATTTGTAGGGAGCGTAACCAAGTAGTTTTTTAACCAAAAAAACCCTTTCTGCTAATGCTATCTTTCAATGTATAAAGGATACTATGTGGTTTAAATGCCTTGGAGTCATAAATGGCCAATGTGTTGATGTTGTTGTTCAAAAGTGGTGAGATGTATTGTGTGAGGTCTTTTAGATTGTGATTCTTGTTTTGTTTGAGACCCTGATGTATCTTGTTGTTTGATTAATAAATATTTCTTTAATTATCAATATATATATGAAAATAAATAATATTTCATAATTCATAATTAAAGAATTTAACTTATAAGAGTATCGTCATCACTGTTGAATTTTCGATAGTCGAAATAATCCTCAACAAAAAATTTATAGATTGCAGTGTTGAACTTGGTCTTCGATAGCATATTTATGAAAAGCTAATAAAAAATTTTAATTTATAAGATAAAAAATTAAAAATATTCTAATTTAACAAAAATAAGAAATATTACCTAGTATGAAAGGAGTCAGCATGAAAAGAGTCAATACGAACAGAGTCAGATCTTATATAGGATGTTTGATTGAATGTCTTTGGTCTTGAGGGACAAGCGGAGTCGGTCAGCAAGTGGAACAGTCGGCTCGTTCGAGTAAGAGTTTAAGGTTGGTTTTTTCGGAATAACTTTTGCATGAAAGAGTGAACGAGATGGTTAACTGGGTCTAGTTGATCGAGGTCTAATATGGAGAATCGAAACTTGTTGAGGATGTTCTCGGATTTATCTCGTGATGAGATTTCATTGTCGAAGTCTGATCATAATGTGTCACTTATATGTCATCTTGGTTAGGATATGTAACTAAACGTGGGGTGGATCCATTGAAGAAAGAACAGATAAAGATGGAGATAAAATATAAGAAGTCATGTTAAGCAGATGTGTTACATAGCATTGTCATTTGTGACTCTGAATTTGAGAAAGTTTTGTTTGTTTGAATTGATAAGGACAAGAAATTTGTTCTTTTAATTAATTGGCAAACTTCGAAGAGCGAGAAGCAATGCTATTTATATAAGCTTTTCCCATATTATCTTGTTGACTAACATAAGATTTTGATATTAAACAACATAATCTTGGATCACGTTCATAATAATTGTTTACACCTGTAAGTTCAACATTTTGAAAAGTTGCTCAATGTCTTGAGATTCAATTCTTTGAGACTTTGAAAGAGGTTGTTCATCAATAATCGGAGTGTCACTGGTAGACCAAACATTTTATTCATTTTTGTTAACTAAAATTTAGGTAATTCTTAAATCAACGAATTGAATTTATTTCTTCTAAAAATAGCAATTAACAAAATGATTGGACTTTATATAAACGGGGTTAAATTAGTTCGCTCCTAGTGTGTCGGGCATAGTAAGAATCCTACAACCAAAAATAGGTTAAGCCATTCTAAAAAAAAATTTCAACAATGGTATTCTAATACTTAAATCAGTAAAGCTTGAAAAAAAAATTTCGAGTAAAAAGAATTTAAAGGCAAAAAAAAGAGATAATGAAAAAAAAAAAAAGGCTTATTCAGAGTTTTCTTGAATCTCTTCTTAGTTCAGCAATTTGAATTTTATTTATAGTGATGTCATATGAGTTCTCCTTATAGCCATAGAATTTTATTAAAATTAAAAAGCATCAAGACTTTTCCTTTGTGGATTTGTCTACTATAGTTTTACTAAAATAAGAACAAACCTTTCTTATCCTTGTTAGACTCCTACCGAGATTATGCAAGTTGTATTTGTTGAGAAAATTTTCAAATCCCATGAATATTGGTAGCAAGTTTATTTTAGATTACTAGTGTGTGACTAGTGTGGTTGGCTTACTGAGGAGGGTGGTCGGTTTAATTGAGGAGAGCATCCAATGCTGAGCACCCAACGCTAAGCACCCAATGTCAAGAACTCCTATTAGGAAAATCATGTACTTATGAGCTAGTTTGAGGACTTTTCTTGTTAGGCTTTGTTAAGGATAGTGTGCTCTAATCTATATGTCCTTGACCCGCACTTATGGGCTGGAATCCAATGGGAATAAGGGTCCCTTAATTTTCAGTGTTAATTTGTCAATATTAAAAACTTTAGAATTAGATTCCATTTATTAACTTGAAACAACCCGCTTCGAATTCTCTAAGAATTTGAAACAAGTCCTTAATTATTTCTTTATAGCAAATGATCTAGTCATCAAAATTAGTAGTTTTTTTTTCCTAATAATTCTGTAGAGTTTCTTTACCTATCATACTTTGCCTACTTGCAATATTTACCTTATCAGCAAATAATCATCAAAAGCCTCTGACCTATTATCCTTAATCAATGTTAAAAAATAAACTCATCTTCCACAAGTTAAACACTATCATATTAATACTCCAAATTATACATCTAACCATGAATACACAAGGTTGAATAATTATCATCCGATGGACTCTATAACAATTCTATAAATATACCAACTCAAAAATAATAACTTCACGTACTATTATCTGACTTAACTTCTAAGCTCAAACTCCACTGAGCTTATTATTTCTTATAATCTATTGGGATGAGGGATGAGAAACTTAATAAAAAAAATAAAGTGAGTCAATTGACCTAGTGAGTGGAGATGGTTTAAAATTTTAAAAATAATCTTTAAAGCATATGATAAATACATAAATAACATTTCTCTTACTATTCATTATGAAAAACAGTTAAAGTGCATAAAATAAGCTTTACTTAAACATATAAAAATTTTATGTAAAATTGTTTATCATAATAAATGCATTTCCCAATCTCTAAACACAAAGAATAGTTGAAATCTATTGTCATGTCTTTTGTTAATAATATAAATTATCATAAAATCATGTACTTGAGTATAAGTATCTAAAATTTGTTGTCGTGCCTTTTGTTAACATGAGTATGGTCAAACAGTTTTAGTATTTAAAACATCATATACTATTATTTATACCCAAAAAAAATCACACTAAACTAGTATCCAGGAGAAAATCTCGCCGTACCCAGAATGTTCCTCGGACAGAGCATTGAACGTACTCATCTTATATCCTCGTCTTATGCATGTATACAGCAAACTAGCTCTCAAAGAGTAAAGTGCCTATACACACAACCCAAAATTTATATGTGTGTACAGATAAGCCTCAAATGCCTAAATCTCATATCTTCATCTAAATGAGATAGGGTACAGCTTAATGGTTTCAAAATTATTTTCCTTATATAACATATATACTTATAATTTTCTTTCTTTTGATATAGGTGATCATGGAAGATTATTTTGTTTATTTTTTCGATTTATATTACTTTATGAGTTTAAATTATTAATTATCATCATTTTAAATACTCAAGGGAGATATGATTTATAATTTGGGTAAAGGAACAGAAAATTCATCTTAAGCTCACAAGTTGAAACCCTCTTGAGGAATAGATATTTTATCATGATCTAGATAAATGCACAAGGAGTTTTGTGATTGGATACTTAAATTATTTTTATGATTTCTACTTCATGGTTTTAGAAAAATATATTTTAAAGCATGATGAGCATGGTTTTGTAGCTAATAATATGTATATTTTCCTTGATCACAATTTATCTTGATTGTGGTTTATTTTATGAAATAATTTATTTTATATTATGGAGAAAATATCCATACTATGATTTAGCTCACGATATGCTATACTTGAGATAGAATTTTTCATGTATTAATATTGGTTCTTTTAAATAGTTTAAGATTTAAAGAGTATGAGATATGATACAATAAAATGTTATTATAATTTCAAACTTAAGGTTTTTTAAAACTTTATAATTTTGACCACTAATATCTAACCGATTTTTCTTATGCATCAAACAAAATTCATTTATTGGATCAAACTATATTGTTCTTAGACATAAATCATTATCAAATCAAGTAAATCAGATTTTATCCCCTCCAAAATCTAAGTCATAATCAATCTTAAAACTAAATCTATAACTTGACAAAATAGAACATTCAATGAGTAATTTTTAGTATCTGAATTTTATAAAATTACATACTTATTCAAAAATCATGAAACTATCTCAAAATTACTCATGACGCATATCTTAGTCTATAATAAATCATTCAAAGGTAATTGGTTTCAAGAATTTATTGTGTCAAGTATAAAGTTTGTCAATAACAAATTAAGATACACTACTTAGAAGAAAGGGTATTAATATTACAAACAAAATAAGTACATCATATATAAATTTGCATAACTTAAGAATAAAACATTAAATTCGTGAATAAGAGTTAAGTATTACCCTACCAAGAGTTTCACCTTTTTATCTTAGCATAAAGAAAATTACTTGGACATAATAAAACTAAAGAAAAAGAAAAGAAATAGAAGAAGAGATAACATGACTTTACAATAATAAATAAGAGAAATAATATTACAAAGAGATAATACAAAAGAAAAGTGTTTTAACCTAAAATCTAACTCTCTAATTACATATTTTGGGCATAACTATGCTACTTATTTATAGAAAAATATGGATAAAGCAAGACAAATGAAGAGGAAACCACTTGTATGATAAAAGTCAAGAATTGTGACAAATAATTTATATTAATTATCATTAATGCATCCACTTGCTTATCCAATTTGTAATTGATGTGGTCCGAATTAGCTGTCACTCAAAACATCAAAGTTGTAGATAAGTCTCTTATCTTTCTAAATTAAGTTGTCTCATACATATTAGATACGTATTTCTATAGTTATGGGCCAAATACTGATAACTGTTCGGATTGAACCCGTATTGCAGATCAGTTCTGTTTTAGGCCATTTTCACCCTCTAAACACTCAAATTTTGAATTCTTTTTGAAATACAATATACTAGCCATTAAGTCAGCTCTTCGTAAGATCAAGAATCACTCCAATTGGATCTTTAGGTAGAAAGTTATGCCAATTTTACAGAACCTACCACAAAACAGTTAAAAGCTAATTAGGTACAATATTGTAAACATACTTAAGTTAGAAGGGGTTAAAGACACTAATAATACAAAACAATGATATAAAATCTTTATTAAATGTGTAATTTCAAGTGTTCATCAATAATTTCATTGAGGAAATACTTTAAAATAATTTTATTTCAAAACTTCTAAAATCTAACACTGAAACCACTTTATTTAAAAAATCATAACGATTCGAAATCAATTATTTAAATTCAAAATTTTGGATATGATATATAGACATATAAAATTATTTTTCAAAAACTCGTAATTTTCTAAGATCATTTGATAGATCAAACTCAGTCCTTCATCTAATCATACTGTAGAAACAGGGGATTCTCAGAATTTTAGTGTCATTTTAAAAAAAATCACTAAAATTCAAGTTCATGGATTTATTTTTTTATGATTCAAGATTCTAAATATTTTTGTCTAGTTTCATGGGTTAAAAGTCTAGATCCAAACTCAAAACACAATATTTTATAAAAATCACAAACTAAATTGTTCTCATACATAAATTCTACAGATTTGTTATAATTCTTTCTCTATTTCATATAATCATTCTCAATAATAAAAATATCTCATCAAATCCTCAATTTATCAAGATTTTAGAAATCATAGCTTCACAAAATCATGTAATAAATACAAGGATTAGAGAGAAAGTTATGAAAATATCTTTTTGGTCTTTAAAATTTTTGTATAACACTAATCCTCCTTGTATTCCCTTCACTTTCTCTCCCTCTCTCTCATATCTAGAAGGATCTGGGTGGCTGGCTAGGGTTGAGGAAAAAAAGGGTTTATATAATGTTCAAAAATTTACCCCTTTGCCCCTTATTGGATATTATCAATCGAATCCAACATTTACTCTTTCTCAAAATAGCCCCTACTCCAAATTGTAGTACATGTTTTGAGCCTAGTTTCATTAAGTCTAAATAAGTCATAATCCAACTTATAACACATGTATCTAGGCCTAATCTCAAATCTAACTTATATCATATATCAAGCCAACATCTAACTTGGTAATAGATTTATATTTTTAGTAATAAATAACTCCATAATAAAATGAAATTTTTCTTCTTCCTAATATATACAATATGAACATCATAAAATAAGCATAAAATTGTAAATTCAGTTATTATGCACAGATAATACTTCCAACTCTTCCACCTTAAAAAAGATAATAGGGTATTACATAACTAGTCTTTAGAGTGTCATAGAAATATGAGGATGATCAGAGTCTTCTGTTTGGCGACTTATCAAAGTGCTCTGTTTAAAAATTGAGTCCTCGTGGATAAGTTAGTGTGCTGATCAGTGATATATTCTTTATGAATAGGTCTTGGGCCTGTCTGACAGGACCGTTTTGTCATAATGGCAAGGGATAGATATTTAAAATTGGTGCCCAAATACGCATTTAATTAGCGGCCTTTCGAGAAATGTGTACTGATAGGTAGCTAAATGAATAATTGCATCTTTATAAATTTTATGATGACATGGCCTCATCTCGTAGAATTAGCGTTAATCGAATAGCTAGGGCATGTCATTTGGAGGAACATGTCAGCTTAAACAGTAATTTCACTTATGAAGGTGTTCTAGGCCCTAGAATTTTGAATCAACAGTCATAATTACTCTGAGAATTGTGTATATAAGAGAGTGGTCTCTTTACTTTACCACTATTATTTCATTTGATAATTTCTAAGAGAGAAAAAGCTTTAACGATCTAGAAAGAGACTTAGCATATTTTGAAGCACACTTTCTTGCAATTTTTGATTCTTCAAAACCACAATCTTTGTAAAAGTAAGTATATTTATGGGAAAATGATATTTGAACTCCTATGTTATAGTGAAATTGACAATTTACTCATATTATTTTTAAAATTACCCATTTTTACCAATTTTTATAATTTTTTCTGTTAAATTTGATAGAATTGTCCATTTTTTTTAAAATTGGATGAAAGTAAAACTTGTCAATAATACTAATTGGCAATAAGAAATTTTTTAAAAAAAATTGGGTAATTCCATCAAATTTAATAGAAAAAATTGTAAAAATAAAGTGAAAATGGATAATTTTAAAAACACGGAGAGTAAACTGTCACTTTTACGATAACATGGGGGTTCAAATGTCCTTTACCCTATATTTATTGCTATTTTTCATCCTCTAATGTTTGTTTCTTCCATTATTTTAGTATGCTTTTTTGTGCTTAGTGTTTCTAGATTTATGTTCTTTAAAACTTGAGTGTTTGTCTTGAGTCCTCAATTTGAGTATTCATCGTGGTTTATTGTTAAGGAAGATTTTGATGAGTTGTACCTTTTATTTGCTTAGGTATTAAAAACCATGTCTTCTGTTGATGATTCTCAAAATATATTTGGTCATGAATTTAGTTATTTTAATGAAAGCTCGGCTGTTAAGAGTAACTCAACCTAAGAAACAGAGAGTGAAAATGTCGAGGGATTTAAGGATCTGAAAGGGATGTTGCAGAAGTGCCTGAGTCTTAGTGATTCTAAGTGTTGTCCATTGGTGTGATGCCATCTCACACTTCTCCATTGAGAATTTCTAGCCAAACGAGTAACAGAACCCCTAGCGTTGGGACGCCAAGCTTAAGCGCTGCGGCATTTGGGCCTGGAAACCCTAGCGCCATGGCGTTCATCATCTAGTGCTGTGCTGCTAGAGCTTGGAAGGCCTCAGCGCCGCGATGCTAAACTTCATACCCACAACGTCCCGACTGCTGTCTTCCCCGATTTAGCATTTTCTGCAGTTGAAATGCACCACCACAGCCTTGGGACTTCACAACAACATATTAAACACTCTAAAACACCCAATGAACACCACAAAATACTCTGATACCATTTGTTAGATGCCAATTAAAACCTAATCTATTAGGCACGTGTATGTAGTATGTGTGACCATTGTTGATATATATGTAATCTATGCATCCCATACATAAATATATACGTAGCGGAAGATGAAATCTAATTTCTAAATTAATAAACACAATAAATTTATCTCATTACAATAATGAATAAATTTAAAATATATTAATCACATTAATATCAAGATTGAGAATAATCACCTCATAAGCCTTTGGAATTGATTAAAATGAAATTTCGTCTAAAATGAACATGTTGACAATTCTAGCAATCAACGTAGGTAGACTTGATTGACTAGAAAAACAACTTTAATTTTTTAGCACTTGTTTAATTCTTAAATTTTGAAATTAACTCTTAATCTCTATCTTAAGCTAAACTCTTTAACTTAAAAATTTTATTTTTCAAAGGATTTGTTTTAGTTTTCTTGTTCAACACTTGAACAACTAAATCAATCCTTTAGTTTAATGGTGGCCAACAATGAAGGGAGAAGAAAGGAAATATTTTTCAACAATTGAAAAACAAAAAAACAAAATTTCACTCTTTCTTTTCTCCTGGCCGAGCATTAGCATCCAAGAAGTATATGAATTGCTTTTGTTTCATTTACTAATGGCCGGTCACTAATTGTCACCAAAATGAACTTTTCATTTTCTTTGCTAACGGCGGAACCACTTTTGAACAAAAAGCACCGAAGGAATTGATTTTCATATATTTAAAAACAACTTTTGCTTTCGAAATGAATTTCAATTTTATTTCATTTGCATTTGCTTTGTAATTTTACTTTTAGATATTTAACTTAACAACATTTAACTTTAATTAAGTTTGAAAATTACTTAACACTTAAACAATTTAAATATCTAATTAATTTAATCTTAATTAACTAACTAACTTAAGTTAAATTAACTTCAACTTAACAATTAAGTAAAGATCTTTAACCTAATTACATGGTGAATAATTAACCATAATTAAATTAAATATTTATTTAATAATTAAATAAATAAATATTTGATTATTAAATAATTAAATAATTAATTAAGTGAAATTATCCTTAACCTCATACTTGATTA
Organism: Ailanthus altissimus; assembly: GCA_946807835.1. Taxonomy (NCBI): domain Eukaryota; kingdom Viridiplantae; phylum Streptophyta; class Magnoliopsida; order Sapindales; family Simaroubaceae; genus Ailanthus; species Ailanthus altissimus. Next base: position 4,583,815 of record OX327709.1, read on the forward strand.
TCAAGCTAACCCAAAGTAAGTCTCACTTAACTAAACACTTGAGTCAACTTAACCGAATGCTCAATATGTGTCATGTGTCAATATTTAATTGATTAACAATAATTGTTAACCAATTAATGTATTTAACTAATTATCAAGGTAACTTAAAATAGGTCCCATTTGACCACACAATTGAGTCAACTTAACCAAATGCTTACTATGCATCACGTGTCAACATTTAATTGGTCAGCAATAATTATTAACTAATTAATGTACATAACATTTAAGTCTTGACACGTGCACATCTCGAGAGTTCTTGAAACAAATATTTTATTTTATTAAAAATTATTAGATTGAACAATTAATTTAGTATGCTGCCCTAATGTACAACGAGTACACTTTATATTGCGAGACTCCCTAGGTCTACGCTCGATTCGTCAAATAAAACTATTCTATGAGTACATGATCGATGCCCCAAGCACACGTCACATATATTACAAATTAGAATGTTAGACTATACAAGTTAAGGTCATAGCGCATACGTATAATCCTTTCATCACCTATATTCTAAATGTGAAGATATATAGATCAACACTATCAAATCTCCATATACTCATCCATGAACTTATTTTTAGATTTGTATTTCGTAAAACAATATCCGTAAACTCTTTTGCGATATTGTTTAACCTTACAAGAAACTTGTTTTTAGGCTTTATACTTGTGGCCACAAGACTTCTTGAAATAGAATCTCGGAGCATCACGATATACAACTTTCCTATGAGAGCTAACAGATCTCATATCTATGCACACTGAACTCTATGAGTATCGAATCATACCCAGCGACACGTAGCAATCAGACCATGAAAGGCCTCTGACATCCGTGGAACCAAATTATAGTGGATCACTCACAAGTCCATTGTGACGCTCAAGTCAAATGACCACGAATACTACTCAACTCAAGAAGACTTACCATTGATAGATTCATAGGATATCTATTAGGGTCCTCGTAAGTCTGTTCATTATCCAGTCCTGACTGAATGCCTATACAAGCTCTAAGGTCATGGTCAATTAAGAACAATCATCTATATCCTACAGATATAGACATACACTGATCTATATAAAATAGATTTATCGACAGACCAGCATCGATGAAAAGAGATCAAGAATATAGTGTTTGAGAACATATTTACATAATGACATTTTCTAGCATCTATTGCAATTCTTTACAACTATGACATTACTAATATATTCTTAGATCTTTGTCCCGTTTCAAATAATACTTCAACTCCTTAAATATGGTTGGCTCTTATAACTTACTAACTCTTAGTAGTGTTAACTCTTAGCATTTATAAATCTCAGTATTTATAACTCTCAGTTCTTGTCTAAACTCCTTTAGATCATATCTAAACTCGACTATCATACAAAGGACAAACAAGGGATCCGATGGAAGGGCCAATTCGAAGGGTTCCTCTAGCAATAAAAAGAATGGGTCAATTGAGGCCTCTACCACTGATAAAGAAAAGAGGTCGGTCGAGGCCTCACCACATACTCCCAAAAGTCTAATGCCCACATATGTAGACATATAGCCCCAACCATCTCATCATCTCAATTAAGTGGGGATAGTCCAATAGTAGGGTTCTGAAATGGGTTGTCTTCTGACTTAAGATATTGGTTGAGGCATGGGTCTGCATCCTAACATTCATTCGACCTTCATTTCTCAAAGAGAGATAAATACAAGCATATGGTACCCCTAATGAAGAAGGCCAAGCATATAATCCCAAAAGATCGTGTTACTTCTATAATAATATGCAGTAGTTCTCAGTCCCTTACACACGGCTTGAGGTGTATCTTGAGGGTAATTTGGTAAACTTTATTATCTTTGTAATGGCATCCTTCCAATGCTAATTATTCAATTTTTTTACAGGGGATCTTCGCTCTCACTAGTCATTGTGATGCTCTTTGTAAGGCAGTGACATATAAGCAAATGTCAGCAGATGCTAAGGCCGAGGCAGCCAAGCTGAAGGAGGCCTTAAGGGAGGCCAAGAAAAAGATTGATGGGTTTAAGCAAGAGCTCAACAATTGCTTGACCAGAGTAATGAATGTCAAAGTTAAGGAGGTTACCAAAGTCGGAAAGGCAAAGGTTAAGGCAGCTACGACAAAGGATAAGGTTTAAATTCTTAAGTTGGAGATCAAGGAGCTTGGGATTCTTGTGGGAGTTTTTTGGGAGGAAAATTTCAACCTTTTAAAAAAGAATGAGGAGCTGGCTGAGAAGCTTAAGACTTCTGAAATTCTGCTTTTAGAGGGAGTGACTCAAGCCTTTGACAAGGTCAATTATCCTAAGCTAAACCTCTAATGGTTGGATGAACTACTCACTAGCCGAGAGGGAGGTAATGAGAAAGTCGAGGATTTGATACAGTGAACGAAAGAGGTTGTCCCTCCTTAACCTGTCCTCAATATATATGCTCCAACGATTGAGGAGGGCCATCTAACCAAAGAAATTCCTATTTTGAATCTGTTGGCAATCAAGCTCTTACTCTTTAGTCTTAGGATTTTTCTTTTTTTTTATTTTTTGTAATCTGAATTGTGCACCCTTTATGTATGAAAATTTTCTTATAAATGAAGAACTTTTTTTTCACACCTGCGTAAATGTGATCCTTGCTTGATTGCTTGCTCAATTTTATGCATCTATAATTGGTGCTTGTGAATGTTATAAGTAATTTTTGCCTATGAATACTCAATCCTTCTCAAGGTATTGTCCTCGTTTTTATGTTGTTAGTCTATTTGAATAAATGAGCAAATCTATGACTCCTCAGCATCTTTTGGTATCTCATTTAAGGACTACTCGTGATGTTTGATCAGGGAGGGAGGTCTCATAATGAGCTGAATGATGTTAAGTCCCTAAGGTTTTTGTCTTAGCACAGACTTGAAAGTCACCCTGAGGATTGCTCAAAAACCTTAACCGCGAAGATTGTGATAATCTTAAACTATTGTCCTTTTTAGCTTTCATTGGTTATTTAAAGATGCCCGAGGACTTCATTAGTCTATTTTGAATAAATTTAAATTTATATATTTAAATTATATGCTTATTTTTTAAAATATTTAATTATAAGTTAAAAGTTGTTTGTTTTTATAAATTAAAATTATCTTAAATCAAAATTTTTTTTTACACTTATATCATTATTAATATTGATATTTACCCAACTTATTAACAAAGGGGATTGATTTAAAAGAATATATTAATTATGTTAGCTAATGATACAGTACAATTCTAGAATTAAGGAATTAGAAAAAAGATAAAGATATCTAAATTTTTAAAATTTGATCTAAATAATAATTTCATCTTATTATTTTTATAATTATAAAAAAAAGATATTTTTTAGCGACGGTGATGATAAAATTTCGACTATATCATCAATATCATTAATTTTAAATTTTCATAATTTACATTATAATAGTATTATATCATCTAAAAAAATAAAAAAAAAAGTATAAACTAATAAAAAAAATTGTACGAAAATATGTCTTTTTCTCGTGAAAACAAATTCATGACTTTTTTTTCGAGGGGGTCGTAGACCTTTTATACCAAAGCAATCGACAAAAAAAAACCCTAAAGGCTATCAACCTACAACACCAGAGAAGAGATAAACCAACCTACCAAAAAGTAAAGTGAATGCTCCCACGGCCACATATAGATAGATGTTCAGAAACTATTTTCGTCTAATAATGGTGGCGGTGAGTAGATATTCCATTAACAATCAACATCCAACAAGGTTTTTAATTGACAACCATCAACCATGTGCCTGCCTGCCTGCCTGCCTGCTAACTCATTTCGTTTGTTCGTATTCTAGCACATGCCAACTTCCCATTTTTCATTATACATCGCATTCGCACGTTCTTCATAGTTCACACTTTCTCTCTCTCTCTCTCTCTCTTTTTTCTTTTTTAATATCGTCACTTGTCCCACATCTTTTTCTCCAAAATTAGCCATAGCCATGCCCAATAACTTAACTAAATTACATAAATAATTTAAGGAAAGAATATTTGAATGAAAAAATTGTCACTTTAATCTTTATATTTTTATTGAATTATTTTTGAAATTTTAAAAATGAGTAATTGAATTTTTTAAGGACAAAAATACTCATATTTCATAGATGAAAATAGTATCAAAAATACCTATAAAAGATATAATTAATAAATTTTAAAATATTAATGATTAAGTGAATAATTCAATAAAAATATAATGAGTAAACTATCAATTTTTCTATTTAAATTTGATGTTTTCATTTAAATTAAGAAATTTAATTGTCTTTTATATCTATTACCATTTTATAATAATAGAAATTAGCAATCTACCCATTAAAATTTTATTATAAAAAGAAGCATGTAATATTCGTATTCCATATTAATAAATGAGAGAATATTTAATTACTAATAGAAACATTTGATGATAGACCTGCATTAGGGTCTAAGTGCCATGGCCCCCAAAGCTCTATAAAGATTTTTAACTCAATAATAAAGTTTTATAATTTTATTTTAAAAATAAATATTTTTATGATTTATCTCTTTTAAAAAAAAATTATAATAATTGAACTTTAATCCTATATAATTTTTTACTTTGACATTTAATCTTCCCCTCCTTTGAATGTTGGTTCCACCCTTTTCGACACTAAAGTAATAATGTAAACATTACACTTATAAAATAGTTACACCAATAAAAATATGATATGTTACATTTTAACAAAGAATATAGGACTCATTATAAAGGAAAATTGTCAATTTAGTCTTTAAAATTTAGTTGAATTACTTAATTAATCTTTATATATATATATAAAATAAATATTTCATTTAGTCTTAATTATTGAAAAAAAATAACATTTAAAATGTATTTTTTTAGATTGATTAATAATGATAAATGGACTTATATTTAATTAAATTTATCTTACTTCGTCTAAAAAAATTGCATTTTAAATATTATTTTTTCAATGGTAGAGATTAATTGGGATATTTCAAATTAAAATATAATAATTAACTAAATAATTCAACTAAATTTTATAAATTAAACTGACAATTTTTCTATTACATATCAAATACATTGCTATGACATCGTCTTAATAATATTAATATATTATATTATGAGATCCTATTGGAAGTATATATTATTATCATAGAATTTGTAGATATGGGTTGAGTGTTGAAATTGGTGAAATGGATAATAAAGGGACGGCTATAAGCTTATATATGCAATTCTTGAAGTGGTCCTCGCTGAATTATCAGTCTTTTTGTTTGTATTTTGAAACTTATCCCAAGTATAAGCCAATTTGTAATGCTTCACCCATCTCTCGATTGTCTTCTACCTCGTTTGCTTCTTTCAAATTGGTGTTCTCTCATTGTTAATAGAAAGAGAAAATCTTAACCGAAATGAGGAAAAACTAGTAAATAATTGTTACATAGAAATTATAAGAACTTAGACTAAAAGAGCATAGAAAATCCCAAATACATAAGATTCAAAAAAAAAGTGTTGACTTGTAAAACGTTTTCGAATTGAGAGTACCTTCTTTAAGTTAATCGGCACAATAATCAAAATTCAACTACTCTATTCGATCAAACTTTTAAATAAGAAAAGATAAATTCACACCTTTCAAGTTAGTCAAAATAATAATTAAAACATAACTACCATATTTTGTTAGATTATTAAAAAAGAACTATAATTTCTTTGAGGTAGTTAAAGCAATAGTCAAAACTTGTCTACCCTATTCAATCAGACTCACTACCCACAAAGTCAAACAAAATAAAAGTCGAATACAGACAATCCTGTTCAACCATGCCTTAATCTAGGAGAAAAAAGCCCATGCCTATATTTAGTAAGGGAATGTCTAAAAATGACTACCTCTAATAATCAAAGTAATCTTTAAAAAATAACTTAACTTACAAGAGATATAGAATTTTATATTATCAAAGAAAAATCTCTTAAAAAAAGGATATTCTTAAAAATACGGTACAAAACTTATTAAAATAAGTAAGATCAAGTATAATTTTAAAAAAACTCTAATGGTATAATTTTAAAAAGAAAAATTCATAAAAATGCCTACATTAAAAATGATTTTAAAAAAACTACGGATCGAACTCACATCTTCGCCCTATAAAAAGATGAAGAAATCAATATTACAAATAGATAAAATAAAAAATGCATTTTGCACGGTGCACTTTGCTTTTTCTTTTCTTTTTTTAAATTTTTTATTATAAATTAATTAAAATAAAAAAACCAAAAAAAGTGAAAATTTCCCTAAATTCCAAGAATTTATTTACTAAATTAATTAATTAATTAATTTTTTTAATTAATTAACTTTTTAATTAATTTATAAATAAATAAATAACCAAACTAATGCACGCGTATTAACTTGGTTTACTTCTTTTTCTTCTTTCTTTTGTTCTTAATTAATTTAAATAATTAATTAAATAATTTTGTTTAAAAAATAAATAATAAAAAATTAAATAATTTAAAATATTGTAAAAAATAAATTTTTTATATAAATTTTTTAAAATTAATAATATACTTATATTATTATAATATTGTTTAAATTTATTTTTAAATTAATATGTTTTAATTAATTAAAAGGTGCTGATGCGTATGCTAGCATCAGCATGATGAGCGCGCATCAATGCCTTTTTTAATTAAAAATTTTAAAATATAAATTTTTTTTTTTTATATAAATTATAATAATATTTATATAATTTTAAAATGTTATTATAATTTAAAAAATATTATTATAATATAATTATATTATTAATTTTAAATAATTTAAATGAAAAAATTTATTTTTTAAAATATTTTTGTTATACATTTGTTTTTTTTTTCTGTTTTCACTTATAATAATATTGGTTTTAATTAAATATTTTTAATTAACAATTGTGTTTTTAGTTATAACAATAGTTTTTTTATTAAAATTTTTTATTTTAGTTTTAATTAATTTATAACTAAAAACACAAAAAAAAATAATTAACTCTGAACCGTAACCCCTAAACTCTAAATGCTAAACCTTAGTTAAATTAAAATTTTATTTTAATTATTTAAAACTAATTAAATTTTGTTATTATTTTTTAATCAAATTTAAATTTTTAAACAATTAATTTATTTAAATATTATTTTTTAAATTAATTTAATAAAAGAAAGAAAGAAGAAAAAAATTGTTTTTAAATTTAGTTTTTATTAATTATTTTATTTTTAAAACTTAAAAAAAATAAAATAAAACAAAAAAATGCAAAGTTTTACCATTTGCCAAGCGCCCCATGTGTGGCACACAATTGCTTTGCCTTGGTAAAACTTTTTCAAGGTAAAGCGATGGTGCGCGCATCACGCCGGTGTCAATGCTTTGACGCAAGCGTCTCAAAGCATTGACACCCGCACGTCTATTTGTTGACGCATGCGTCAATTTGTTGATGGGCGTAAGTTTTAAAATTTTATTTTAAATATTATAATTATTTTTATAATTTAATTTTTTATATAAATAATTAATTTTGCCATGCACCCCACGTGTGGCACACAATTGTTTTACCTTGATAAAACTTTTTCAAGGTAAAGCGATGGTGTGCGCATCGCATCAGTGTCAATGCTCTAATGCAAGCGTCTCAAAGCATTGACACCCGCACGTCTATTTGTTGACCCATGCGTCAATTTGTTGATGGGCGTAAGTTTTAAATTTTTATTTTAAATATTATAATTATTTTTATAATTTAATTTTTATGTAAATAATTAATTTTAAGTAAATTTATTATTTAATTAATTGATTATAATAAATTAAAAATATTTTTTTTTATAAATTCTACAAATAAGGGCAAATTGAAAAATATATTATGTCTTTAATTATTAAATTATAAAATTTTTGAATGTAATAAAAAAAAAATTTATCTCAAAAAAAAGTCTAACAGTAAAAATTTTCCTAAAATTAAATATCTCACCCATTTTTCTGTACAACAAAAGCACTAATAGCTTGCCCAACAAGATCGAGAAAAGCAAAAGCACTTCCAAAGAAAGTTGGATGCTCCTCCAACATGAACTTGAAAAAGCTTTATTATAATCACAAATTTCACCACCAAATCAAGATACAAAGAAAGTAGGAAAAAACAAACAAAACGGCCGAAAAGCATTATGCTTCGCAGCCCCGAAAGCAGTTTCCTAAAAGCACTTTCTTCGAGTTTTTGATATCTTTATGTCAACTTTTTCTCGACAATAATTACAAAATCATCACCAACAACTTAAAACCCATCACGGTAGCTTAAAAATTAGCAATCATCATCGTTTATTTCATCATCATCGCACCCTAAAAGCATCCACAAACGTTCCATATTTTCATAATAAATCTAGATTACAATATAATAAAATCTTTAAGAATCTAAAAATGAATTTAAAAACCCAAATAAATTTACATCAGAAGATGATCCAAATTTGTGTCTAATAACGACCACTCAAGTTATCACGACAAATAATATCAACCAAATTTTTTATGGAAATAACAAAATGTAGATCATATACATTTTTGTTTAGCAAATCCAAATCTCTCGTTAGCCAAATCAAACTCCACATAAAAATTCTGCTGCTGGAAATTCCCCAAAATTATCGCCGGCCCGCTGCTCAGCTGCGGCCCCGCCGCATTATCGGTGGCGAGTATCAAGCAGACCACACCTTCACTGCCAATAAAGGCAAAATAATTCTCCAGTGGCAATGCCATTGTAGCACCGCCTTTAAATTTGAAAATCAATTCCGGTACGAGAACCGATTCTTTCCCCGAGATATCGAAACACGGCCTTAAACCGGACGCATTTTCCACGTCAGCAACTCGGCTATAATTACCCATCTGTTTTATGAACTGCTGGGCTACCGCTTCAAAAACGGGTCCCTCCATGAATGTAAACGTTGAACCCGAATCCACAATGGTCCCTCCGTTTCCATCGGATCCGGGGACCAAATAACTGTACGGAATCTTAACTTTCTTATTACCAACAACAATTTGACGTAAACCAACGTAATAATACTCTCCAAACGCAGAATTCGACCCGACCGGGTTCTTGTAAAACGGAGTGTAGCTCACAACCGGTTTTTTCGAATCACCCGAATCCGACCCGGTGTCCAAAACAAGATTACTACTCACCGGCGCGTCGTCGAACTTGCGAGGAAGTAAACAGTAAGAGAATTTCTTGAGACCCATTTGGGAGGGCAACGATTCGGGGCTACGACCGAAACCCGCAATGCCGGCGGGTTGTCGGTTGGAGAAAATGGAGCATCCGACAACAAAATCCGGCATCGTTTTGCTGGGAAATCTCAAGCTTTCTGATAACAAAAGCCCACCAGTGGACCCTAAACCGTACTGAACTATATAAGGAGGGCAAGTTTGTGTACAAGTGTTGTTGTCAACGTCACAGTCTTGGCACCGGGACTGAACGTTCGTGCCGAAGAGCCACGAGCATTTAGGGCTTTTGCAGCCGACGAGCTTAGAAGAAGAAGAGAGCTTAGGGATGAAAATGGGGATATGAGATGAGTCAACGTTTTGGAAATTACACTTGGAGCAAAGATAACGCGACGTGCATGGGAACCAAACGAGACTGCTACCGGTATCGAAAATGAAAGGGGTTGTTTGTGGCGGCGTGCCGAAGCTCAAGGATATGGAGTAGCCGCCGTAGCTGTGAGAGAACAAAGGGGTTTTGAGAAGAGAAGTATCAGAAGTCTTATTGGTTTTGGTTCTTGTTTTGAGGTGGTGGGCTCTGGAGATGGAAGATGAGGCTAATGAGTTGAGGATTTTGTAAAGGTCTGATGATGCTGATGAGGGGTGGCGTTTGTCTGGGAGAGGGGAGAGAGGGACGGTAATGGTGGCGGCCGACGCGGCGGTGATAAGGAGAGAGATTAAGAGGGCAATGAGAGAGAATGGGGAAGAAAGTGCCATGGAATTTTCTTGGTTCTTTGCTTTCTGAGAGTGCGTGAATGATGCTGCTATTTGTTTTTGTTTCTTTGTTTATAGGGAGTTCACGGATAGAAAGACTGGAATCAAGTTCGATTTGGGTGATAATATTGCCACTCCGGTAGAAAGAATTTACAATTTATGCCACTATAACCTCGAATTTTCCCCTTCGTGCTCGAGATTAATAATTTTTTTATTTTTCCCCTCAAATTATGGTGTAACTTTTCAATCATTATCTCAAGATTTTTTAGCAATTTGAATTAAATAATTAAGTGTGATTGTTAAGCTTTTAAGATAATATGTTCAACATAATTCCAACCCTTCAAAGTGATAGAATTTATTAGTTAACAAATTATGTAATAATTTTAGTAAAAATAAATATATTATTGAATTTTATTCTGGTTTTTGTGATTTAACTTATTAAGTCTTCTGAGATGATATAAAAAGTTGAGATTCAAATCTTGTTTACATAAGATTAAAAAGTTGAGATTCAAATCTTGTTTACATAAGATTGGGAGAACTAAAAGGATTTGGTTTATATTTATAATAAAAAGAAAAAAAATTAATTCATCATATTATTAATTTATTTAATAAAATATCACATTTTATATGTTTTCAAATTTTCATCCCTCACACTTAGAAAATCAAGAATTTAGTATTTTCTCAAGAAAGTGACAAGAACTTATGCAGAGATATTTTGAAGAAAATGCCTTTTGTATTTTATTTTTTTGAATTGAATACAAAATTAATCATATTTACAACTTATATAGCAATTCATCTTCTAGAATTATCTAACAAACTAAGATTAAACAACGGTGTAGATTGCATCTAGATTATAGAGTAAAATTGCAAGTTGCAAAAATAGTGAAAAAATTAGTTACGATCTATAACAAACTTGAACAATAAATATCTCTAATTCTGTGCTCATTGAAAGTCCACATCAGCTACTTACTACATTGCTCATTCTTTCATCCCCTTTCAAATTCAAGGGTTTAGAAATGAGTTTGAATTTGTCAGCTAAAAACTAAAAACGAGATGCAATAAAAGCCTTTGTGAACAAGTCTGCAATCTGTGCTGTTATTGGAATGTATCTTACTTCAGCCTCTTAATTTAGTATTTTGTCTCGAACAAAGTGGATATCCACTTCAATATGCTTTGTTCGATTATCAAACACTGGATTAATGGCAAGAGCAACAGCACCTTAGTTGTCACACCATATAATTGGTGTTTTAGAAGGCCGAAAATCAAGTTCAGATAGTAAGGACTTAACGCAAGAGATCTCAACTGTAACTTGTGCTAAAGCCCTATATTTAGACTCTATGCTTGACCTTGAAATTGTTTTCTGCTTCTTGGAACTCCAATAAACCAAATTTTTAGCAAAGAAAACACAGTATCCCTTAATAGACTTTCTGTCAATAGTGTCACAATCCTAGTCTGAGTCAGTATAAGCCACTAAATCAAGCTGCTTACTAAGCTCAAAATATAAACTAGTATCCTTTGAACCTTAAAAGTATCTAAGGATTTGTTTGCAACAGGTCCAATGTGTAATATTTAGAGCTGATAGGAACTGGCTTAATTTATTTACAATAAAGGAGATTTCAGGTCTTGTAAGGGGGACATAATGGAGAACCCGCTGTATGAAGAAATTGATAAAATTTTTGCAGACACTACACTTCTATACAATGTAATGTCTGCAAAAAATTTATCAATTATAAAAGTGTAGTGTCTGCAAAAAAATTATCAATTTCTTCATACAACTTGAACCTTGTACTCATTGGAGTTATACAAGCTTTAGCATTGATCATGTTGGTTTTCTTTAATAGCTCTATAATATATTTTTGCTGACATAAATGTAATGCAGAACCAACTCTAGATACTTCAACACCAAGGAACTAATGTAATTCTCCCAGTTTTTTAAAGCAAACTCAACATTTAGCTGTTGAATGAACTGTTGCAGGGAGGCCGCATCATCACCTATTATTATAATGTCATCTATATAGACTAACATTATAATGACATGTTGAGCATTTCTTTTCAAGAACATAGAAATAATTTTTACTTAAGATTGGTAAAATCCCATTTAAGTAATGTTGAACTAAGTTTTTCAAACTAAGCTCTTGAAGCTTATTTCAAGCCATACAAGACTTTTTGTAGCTTGCATACATGATTAGCTTTATTAAGTTTAGTAAAACCATATGGTTGAGTCATATAAACCACCTCATTTAAGTCTCCATTCAAGAAGGCGTTGTTAACATCTATTTGCCTTGATTTCCACCCTTTTGTCACAGCCAAGCTTAGAATAATTCTAATTATGTTTGCTTTAACAGCAGGACCGAATGTCTCAATATAATTAATGCATGTTGCTTAATGATAACCCTTAGCTACCAAACTTGTTTTATATTTACTTATACTCTCATTAGAAAAAAAAAATTATTCTAAAAACCCATTTATGGTCCACAACTTTCTGTGCACAAGACTGTAGTACTAAAGACCATGTTTTATTCTTTATTAATATTGTATACTCTTCTGCCATTGCCTATTTTCAAACAGGAATTTTTTAATATTCTGCTGCTATTTCTGGTAAGTTCTTTTCTGGCATGTGTAATTTTACAGTATAAATCTTTGACTTGAAAATATCAACCTTTGATCTAGTTCACATAGGATGCACATTTTTAACCTATTTTTGCATACTTCATCTATTAGTGTTGTGGCTGTTTGCTCTGGTGTTAGTGTTTGACAAGCAATGTTTTGATTATGTGTCTGTTGTATTTGTTGTGGTCTTGGATTATGTAAGTGTATGGTAGAGAATAAATCGACAAGAGTGTCATGATAATGTAAATCAAAATTTTCAAAAGCAATAACTATTCTATTCTCAATAGTCATTATAAGAATTGTACAACATTAGAAAAGAACAATGCTTGTGGTGAATAACTGACAACAACAGGTTGTATTGCATTTGTGTAAGAAGTGGTTATAGAATTAGAAATATCTTACAAACTTTTAAATTTTTGATCATTTTCAAAAGGGAAATCTAATTCATCAAAGTTAACATGTCTTGAAATATAAATTATTCCCTTAAAGGTCATGCATTTATAACCCTTATGCTAACCACCATACCTAAGAAAGATTTATTTATCTGTATGAAAGCCGAGTTTGTGTTTTTGGTAGAATCTCAATTAAGGATAACGGGTGCAACCAAAAACCTTCATGAAGCTATAGTCTGGTAGGTGTTTAAACAGCAACTCAAATGGTGATTTGAAGTTTAATACTTGCATAGGCATTCTATTTATAAGAAAAGTTGTTATTGAAAAAGCTTCTCACCAAAATTTTAATGAAAAACTACTTTGACCCAGCAAACTCAGTCCTATATCTACAATGTGTCTATGTTTTCTCTCAATCCTACCATTTTAATGGTGTGTGTATGGACAAGACACTCTATGCTATATTCCCTCTTGCTGAAATAACTTTTCTGGACATCTAAATTCACCCCCAAAGTCAGATTGAAACATTTTGATCTTATTGTTTAAAAGCCTTTCAACATGTTTTTGAAAATGTTCAAATAGTTCTAAAACTTGTGATTTCTGATACAAAGGATAAACCTAAACAAATCTGGTATAATCATCAAGAAAACTGATATAGTATCTAAAACCATGCCCTAAGATAATTGAGGCTGGACCCCAAACATCTGTATGAACAAGTTCTAAGGTAGTATTTGTTTTACTTTCAAACAAACTAAAATGATGTAAATGGTTATTTCTCATTTAACAAGCTTGACATAACTTTGAGAAAGCAATTTTATTGATATTTGGTTTGAACTTACAAACTGATACAATTCTTTGCAACACATCTACATTTGGGTGTCTAAATTTATTGTGCAGTATAGTAGAATTTACATCAGTTTGTGAGTTATGCAAGAAGCTTTGTACATTGACATTGGGGTACTCAGAACAAGAAAACATATTAAACCAAGTATTTTGAATTGATTCCAGTAATATTTTCAGAATTTGATCTGACTTGAGTGATTATCTTCTCTGGACACAATCTTTCTCCTGTGAGTAAATCTTTTAGATTATTTCCTCTAGTTAATGCTAGAATTTGTGATTTTTATAACAGAAAATTATTGTGATCTAGTTTGATAGGAGTTGAGAAATTGAAGGAGCTTACTTGATCGATAGCAAGATTGTTGAACTGAGAACCAAGGATCGATGATCTCATCTAATCTGCATTAGTATTGGTGTTAGCCATTTCGTAGGCTCTGATACCAACTTAGAAAATCAAAAATTTGGTATTTTCTCAAGAAAGTGACAAGAACTTATGCAAAGATATTTTGAAGAAAATGCTTTTTGTATTTCACTTTCTTGAATTGAATACAAAATTAATTGTATTTACAATTTATATAACAGTTCATTCTTTCTAGAATTATTTAACAAACTAAGATTAAACAACAATATAGATTACATCTAAATTATATAATAAAATTGCAAGTTGCAAAAATAATGGAAAGGTTAATTACAATCTGTAACAAACTTGAAAAATAAATATCTCTAATTCTGGACCTATTGAAAGTCCACATCATCTGCTTACTTCAATGCTCATTCTTTTAACACGATGTTGTTTAAACAACTAAGCAATTCATGTGACAATGTGTTATTGTATAAATGAATCAATGCATAAATGATATAATATGTTTTTTTTAAATAAAAAAAAAACTTTTGCCTATTATCATAATAATTTAAATTACAAATTTTAAAACAATTTGATGGTGTGGTGTATCATCATGTATTGTTTAATTTAACAAATTTCGTAGATTTATTTTTTCTTTTAACAACTAAGTAAATTTTAAAATAATATAAAATTAAGTACTTATGTTAACAGCTCGGTAATAAAAAAAAAATTAGTATATCTATTTTCAGTTTAATCGAAGTTTGGAATTCAAATCCTCCACCCATGTAAAGAAAATTTAAAAAAAAAAGTAAATTTCTTAAAAAATTAGATCATCTTCAGTGAATCAAGTTTGAACATTGACTTGGAATTGTTTTTGTTTTATAGTGTGAAGCCTGTCAACTTGGCCTAAATTAAAGGGGTGGGATGCTCTGCTTTAGTGCGACATTATTATGTAAAGATGAAGCAAATGATTTCCAAAACAAAAGAACGTGCCGGGGGGGCTAATCTTGTAATTTATGCTTAATGGAGTGTCAATTTATGAGCAGTAAAGTTACCCACAACCAATACGGAGATTACGTGGCAGCAAAAAGTGTTGTTAGCCGTTGAAAGAGCATAATACTGTGGGTGAGGTGGACCGTAGATTACAGAACCAATACAGCGTTACTGATGTTGACGTGGCGTACGACAAGGTGAAGAGAACGAATCGAATGCGGTCGAGCCCACTGAAATAATCTTAAGGAAGCCAGAATGACCATCAAATCGAAGGACCTGTTTGATCCGTTGAATGGAGCGGCACTTGGATGAGAAATCGGACACGTGAAACTCTGGTGAGCTGACTGCTGACATGGTGTCATTCTCTCACGTGTCGTGAACGTTGAGCACAGTAACCGCTCGCAACGGCCACCATTGACTTTTTAACACGAGAAATGAAGAAATTTTACAACTTTTTTACTTTTAAATATTAATTTTTTAAAATATGTTTACCATACAAAAAATTTATTAATTGTTTTGAGAAATGGTGGTTGATATTATTAGTTAAAAAATATTACGCCTATAGTCATAATTTAATATTTTATTGTTAGACACAATGAATCAAGTCTATTCTATTCTATTCTTTTTGTTATTTTATGACTTTTATGTTTACTATTTGTTGCGTTTTAAATATTTTTATAAAAGTTCGTGATACATAGTAGTATTATATTTGTATGTGACTAAATATTGTTTGCTCGACCGACTTAGAACATTAGTGTCTTTTTCTTTTCTTTTTTTTTTTAATGGTTTGCAAATCAATGTTAGGGTTAAGGATCATAATCCTTTTTCAAATTGAGTTTAATAATAATAATAGACTATACATAATTAATATAATACATATGTTAAATAAATTCAAAAATTAGATAAATCATATCATAAGATAATTTTAATCTAGTAATGATACCTAATGGTGCAATTCCAACAAATTATAAGAGCTAATTATTGTTTGAACTCAAAAAAAAAGTAAAAATATCGAGAATTTTTTTAACTTAAAACCATTTTCATGCAGAGTTAAGTTAACTTTAAAATTAATAATAAAATTATGTTATAAAATGTAAAATTTATATCACAATTTACATGAAATTTATTGATAATTGTATTATTGACTTTATTTATCAATAATTAACTTATAATTAAGTAACAACTATTTGTCAAATAATTTATTACATTAAGTAAGATATAAATTTTATAATTATGTCGTATTAATTTGAAATTAAAACTTCAAACTTTTAACTTATTTAATAAAAAATAATGATACACTTCTCAAATGTTATCTTAAATTTTTTTTATCTCAAATGCTATATCAAATAATTATTGAATGATAAAATGATATAATGAATAATATTAAATTGTGCACAATTTTATTACAGTATAATTACTTAACACATTAATTTAAAATAAAAAATTTAAAATATTATTTAAAAAAATGTAATATTGCTCTTTAAAAAAAATATATGAACTAAGAAAAGTAAGTTGTTGAAACTTCAACATTCTATAAATTAAGCAAATGAATTTTTAATTTCAAAGATACTCTTAAAATAATCGTTGAAAATCATGGGAAGTATGTATAATAGATTTGGAGATTTTGTTATTACAATTAGATATAGTAATTTAACTCGGATATAGACCTAGATTTGAAAAATTTTGAAAATTAGAGTTGAATTATTTTGAAATATTCAAATTCGAGTTTTTGTCCGAAAGCTTGGCTCAAATCCATTTTTTTTTTAAAAAAAAAGATTTTAAATCAATTCCTAAAATTTTTAACCTTTAATATATATTAATCTAACATTTGTTTACAAAATATATATTTTAAAAGTTTAAATTTAACCTAATTTTTTTTATTAAAAAAAGTATAAAAAAATCAATTTTAAACCTAATTTGAAAAAAATCGAATAAAATTTGAGTTTTAAATTTATAAAAAAATAAATAAATCTAAATTTAAATTTTACCATTACAATAAGTCAATTTGGACATTTTGTAACCACATATATAGTCGTTGAACTTGACTAGTTGTATATATAAGGTTATGATTACAACTTGTAATATTTGTATCAAAAAGTGTCATTATGAATGAAATAGCAGCCGGGTCAAAAGCAACAAAATATGTTCGTATTGTGTGTTAGGGACAAAATGGCTCTTGAAAAAGAAACCCAACCACGTGAATATGGGGGACGAGTTTCCTAATTGCTGTTGGTGGCGTCACTCTCACTTCACGTAAATGAATGAGGCCACGACAACTCATTTCAACAAGTAGCATTTTATATATAATTTACTTTTATTTTTAATTATACAACTAATTTTACAGCTTTTATTGGAGGCATCCGTGGATTTCTATGCAGGCATGTGGGTTCAATTATTGATTGTGAAATCATTTATAATATAATATTGGAATTTCTTCTCAAAAAAAATGTTGTGAAAAGAGAATTAAATTTTATAACTAATTATTGACAATAAAAAGGGTTAAAGGAAGTAAATAAAATTTTATATTGATAAAAAAATAAAAAAGATTATAAATATATAAAGAGTTAATTATATTATTATTAATATGAGATTTTTTGAATAAAGTTCAAGAGTAAAGTCATGAAGACTTAATTTTAAAATGAACAATATCATATCAATATAAAAATATATATGATTCTTTAGATTTATAATAGAAAAATACTACAAAGTGATCATAATTGTAAATCACAATATTTTATTAATGTCTTGAATTCAAATACTTCGTTTTTAATTTATTGTTTTACAAAAAAAAAATTATACTATCTAAACTTATTAACTAAGATAATGTCATTACACATTTGCTTAAATAGCATAATGATAAAAGCTTATAGTTCATTTTTCTATTAAAGAGAATGTTCTAAGTTGATTTTTTTCTCACCCAAGTCAAAATAAAAAAATAATAATAATATCATTACACTTACTTAAATGGCTCAATAATAAAATGATTATAATGTATTATTCATTCATTAAAGTGAAAATCATCCCTCATCCCTTACGTCCAAAAAAATAATAATAATACCATTTTTCTCAAAATAATATTAACATAGTCGTGGTATGCAATAATTCAGAATTATGGGTGACAATGGAGTGGAGATCACAATCCCAATTTTATGCCTGTACGGTGCGAGAATTCTCATTCCTAATATATATAATTCAGATTCAGGGTAAAGGATTCTCAAATAGAGATAAAGATCCCCTTGGGTACCTACCCCATACTTGAATTTTTTTTTAATTTCTTAAATACTATTTTATTTTTACCACTTTAATTTTGTGAAATAATTTTTCACCACGTATATGTTAGGGTTTGTACTTACGTCCATCCTTGTTTATATGAACATTTATTTTGTAATATTTATATAATATATATTTTATTAAATCGTTAATAATCTTTTATTTAATAGTATTAATTCTTATAACACTATAGATATTATATGGTCTAAAGAAGTTTAGACCAGAACTAAAAGTTAGAAACGTTGAAAGTTATAAGTGTTAAGAGTTAGCAGGTTATAAGAGTCAATAGAATCTAAAGAGTTAAAACATTGCCTATAATGGGACAAAAATCTGAGTATATACTAGTAATTACATAGTTGCAATGAGTTGCAATAGATGCTATGAAATGTCATTATGCAGATATGTTCTAAAATATTATACTTCTGATTTATTTTCACCAATGCAAGGTCTATTGGTGAATCTTATATATATATATATATATGCATAGTACATATGATTATTTTTAGCTGACCATAAATTTAGTAGAAGCTCGTATAAACATGCAGGTATTCAGTCAAGATTAGATACTGAACACTTATGAGGACTTCAATAGACATCTTATGAAACCATCAATGATATGTCCTCACAAGTTGAGTAATATTCTTGATCTTTTGACCTGAGCGTTGCAGTAGGCTTATGGGTGATCCACCATACTTCAATTCCACAAATGTCAGAGAGTTTTCATAATCTGACCTCTACATGTCGTTGGATATGATCAAATGCTTATGGAGTATGGTGTGCGTAGATACGGGTTCTGCCAGCTCACATAAATAAGTTGTATCTCTAATGCTTCGACATCGTATTTTAAAAAGTCTTATAGCCATAAGCAATAAACTCAAGAAAAGAAGTTTCTCACAGAGTTGAATAATATAGTAAAAGTGTTTGTATATATTATTCATCGAGATACAAATCTAAAGATAAGTTCATGGATGAGCTTATGAGAATTTGATGGTGCTAATCTATGTCTCAGTACATCCAGGGTATAAAGACGAATAGATTATACGTATGCATAATGACCTCAACTTATAAGGTCTAACGCACTGATTTGTAATATCTGTAATGTGTGCGTGGGGCATCGATCACAGACTCATAGAATAGTTCCATTTGACGAATCCAGCGTAGAATTAGAGAGTCCCAATTTGAAGTATATTCATTATGTATTATAGCAGCATACCGAATGAATAGTTTAATCAAGTAAAAATTTAAAAAATTACTATAATTAAGTTAATTAAAATATATGATTATAATGGGATTTACTTTAGATTAACTTTGTAATCTAGTAAGAGTTTAAGAATAATTTCATTTAATTGATTATTTAATTATTAAATAATTAATATATTTATTTATTTAATAGTTAATAACATAATTTAACTTAATTATCGTTAAAAGTTAACCATATTGTTAAGTTAATTAGATATTAACTTTATTTAATAGTTAAGTAATGTTTAACTTAATTTATGTTAAATTAATTAATCATGGTTAGATTAATTAGTTATTTACTAAACTTAAAGAGTTAAGTTAAAACTAATTTAATTAGAGTTAAATTGAGTTAAATGTAAATGTAAATTAAAATGAAATTCATTTAAGTTATAAGCTAAAATGAAAACAAATTTTGAGAAGTTTTACAATTGAGTGGCGGTCAAATATTTGGAGAAAGAGGGAAAGAAATTGTTTCTTGGTTTTTTAAATTCAAAGTGTTGAAATTAGCAATTCTTATTCTATTTTTATTTTAAGCTACTTATTGTAATAATAAATTGATTTGTTTTAATTACGCAAGTGTTGATAAAGATTAAAACAAATTATATTTATTAGACTAAAAGTTAATCTAAAGTATTTAATTATTAAATCAATTGTTGAATTATATGCTGCTAGTCTAAATAATTAATTCTACTTTTATTGATTATTAGAATTGGCATCAGTTATATTTTAGGTAAATTTTAAAAAAATTTAATTCAAAAACTTCAAGGGTTATATTCTCAATTTATAATTAAACTATTTAATATGTACAATTTGTGTTTATTATTAATTGTATACTTCCACTGTGTTTGTATATATATAAGATTTGTATTTTTGTACGATGAACACATATACTACATGCATGCACCTAATAAAATCAACTCATTTTAGTACAATCATAATATACTAAAACAAAATTGTAAACGTTATAAAAAATATATAAACTACATCAAGTATTCAATTCTTCAACTACAAATTTTAAAAATTAATAATATGAATTAAAACTCAAAAATAACAAAAATTAATTGTTTCTTTGAACTTTGACATCTAAATTATCGTGTTTTTTTTTTGTAATCTAAACATCAAGTCTTTATTACAATTCTTCACAAATCTATAACACAAAATAAAAGAATATTTGAATTAGATGAGTGATGATTAAGAAATTAAGAATGGTAATAAAATTATTTATCTATTTTGTTTGTTTCTCTTCATCTTCTTTTTCTTCCTCAATAAATAAATTCACTCCAATTTGAAGGCAAGTGTCTAATATTAAATATAATTAAGAAAACAAAAAAAAATTAAAAAAATATGAATAAGAATCAAAATATTTAAAAATATAATGTAAGTGAATTTTATACTTTCAAATTTAACACGTAACCACTTTGATTTATATAAAGAAGTAAATTTTGTCTACATTAAAGTTTTTTTTTAAATCAAATATTTATAGTAGGTTTGAAAAAATCAACTTATCTCTAAACTCAACTTAAATTTAATTCGAATTTGAATTATTATACCTAAATTTATCTCATTTTTAAAAAATACTTAAAATGTAATCTGAGATACTCTTTGTTTAGAATGGATCCTATAAGCCCAAACCCAGAAAATTCTGTCACCCTTATTCCCAATAAATTAAATTGGGTCATGCTAAATATGCCCACTTATTAAAAGAGACAATATTATTTGTCCTGGGGACATTTAGTAATATTATATTCTCTGTTTGTTGAACTCTCAAAAATCCAAAGAGTGCTTTAAATGGGCCTAGTAGTAGAAAAACTCCGCCAAGGTTTGGTAGGCTTGAGGGGTATTCTTATTTTGAGGAGAAGTGATGATAAGTGCACCCCCTCCTTTATTGTAGACACCCACACCCACCGACTCAGAAAGGGAAGTGTAAATGGATATAAGCCCGGTGAGTATAGCAAGAAATAATCATGTAATCAGAAAATAATTCTTTAGTCTCTCCCTTCAATCTTATTTTGGAGTCCTTCATTGAGTTTAAGATATTTGAGTCTGCAGCGATTTTAAATTTGATCCGAACTTATTTTTGACGGATTCTCGACTAAAATGTATGTATGCGTATATATATATATATATAGAGGCAGGATTTATGATATTATATTTTTTATATAATATTTTATATAAATTTTAAATTATTAGATAAATATATATTTTATGACACCTAATTGCATTATCCGAATGAAAAATGAGATTTAAATCTTGAAAGAGTTTTCGGAGTTTTATTTTCTCTAATTATTAAAAATAGTTGTATTTTGATAATTATAATTTGAAATGTCTTAATAGTTGTAATATGAATTTTTTTTCTTAAAAAAAAGAAGAATATATATTTAATAATTTATGTGCAATTAGACATGTATAATTAATGTGCTGTATTTAATATACATTTAAAATTTTAACTAAATCATTAAATATGTATTGATTTAACTAAACCATTTGTCAAATTTGCTAATTACTATATTGCCTTTTAGCCAAATGTGACTTTATAGTTACCCGTGATGCCACGCTTTTTGCTATAAATAGAAGCGTGTGTTTGTAGATTGCATTATCACTCGAATGAATAAAAGACTCGGTTTCAATTGCTTTTATTCGTAATGCTCAGTTTCCATTCATTTTAAATTTATAATCCCGTATTTTATCACAATACTTTATCAACACAAAGACTCTATTTCAAGATAATAAAATTTTAAATAATAAGTTATATACTTTTAAGAAAGATGAAGAGCGATGTACAAGGATTCTATTGGAGGAAAATATGGATTTAGATAATAAGTTATATATATATATATATTTTTTTTTAAATGAAAAGATATGTTTAATAAATAGTACAACAACACATATAATTTTTTGAAATAAGAAATATTTTTAAAATTTGTTGTTAGTTGAAGTGAAGGTTGATATTATATCAAACTCGATTAAAAGTTTCAAAAAAGATGATTTATTTAACAAATGTCACAAAATTATACATTCACGATGTCTTATATTCACCAAAGGAAATTCCTACTTAGCTTTAAAAATATTCATTATAATCTAATAATTTTTATATAAAACTTAGCTTCAAAAATTTTTGTTGTGATAATTTTTATATCTCTCCATTATTTCTAAAGTCTCTAGTCAAAAACAAACATTAAAAAAGTTTCATGCTTTCTCATTAGACTTATATTATATGACGATCGGACCATTTGATAGCTATGCAATTATAAATGAGAAATTAAAAGATTCAAAGACTTTTATGCTCTGGCGTGACTATCTTGACCATCCTAGATCAATAATGATATAAAGGATTATTAAAAATTCTCATAAACATCCATTAAATGATATAAATGAAAGTGTCAATTAATCTACGATGTATACATTTAGTATTTATGTTCATATAGCATACATACATATACGCATCATATATGTAGTGGAAGTCTAAAAACATATTATGAACACAATTTAAAATTTATTTTAATCAAATTAAATTTAAGATTGAGAATTATTACCTTTGAAGCATTTTGATTAATAAACTGAGAATTTACCCGAAATGTAACTTTTAAACAATTTTAGTGATTAACAGAGTGAAATTGATCAACTAGACAACAACTTAATCTAACCATTTAGTTCAACTATTTAAACTCTCTTGATTAACACTTAATTAAGTTTTCAACTCTTGAATAAATAATATATTACAAAACAATTGGTATTTTGTTCTAATTCAACATTTTGAACAACAAAGGTTTTCCATCAATTATTTGTAATTTGGTTGACCGAAAATGAAAAAAATGAAAGAGAGATAAATAGCTTTTGATTTTTCTTTGCTTTAACACTTAGAGTGAAATCAAAGAAATTTCTCTCTCACCAATTTGCACACAAATCTACAATATATATGTAATACTTACCTTTTGATTATTATAATATTTATTTCTTAACCTTAATTTATTTAACTAAATTAAAGTTAATATTTAACTTAACCTTATTTAACTAAACTTAACTCTTAAGTTTAATTAGATATTTAAGTTAATTCAATCCTAATTAATTTTTAACCTAAGTTAAGTATAAGATTATCTAACAATTAAATAATTTAAATATCTAATTAACTTAATCTAATGGTTAATTATTAACCATTGTTAAGTTAATAACTTACTTAACAATTAAATAAATTATTTTTAACTATTTATTTAACAATTAAATAAATAAGTATTTTAATTATTTAATAATTAAATAAATAAGTATTTTAATTATTTAACAATTAAATAAAATTACCCTTAAGTTCTCGTTTAATTCAAAGTGAGTCCCACTAAATTCACACTTGAGTTAACTTAATCGATAATTTATTATGCGTTACATATCATCATTTAATTGATCAACAATCATTGTTATCCAATTAATTATACTTAACACTTAAGTGTTGACACACAGGCATCCTGAGGGTTCTTATAACAAATATTCAATTTTGTTAGATTTTATTGGATTGAATTATTTAATTCGGTACGCTGCCCTAGTGCACAACGAGTACACTTCATATTGTAAGACTCCCTAAGTCCACGCCCGATTCATCAAATGAAACTATTCAATGAGTCCATGATTGATGCCCCATGCACACGTAATGGATATTACAAATTGACGCGTAATGGATATTACAAATTGACGAGTAAAGTGTATAACGAGTACACTTCATATTGTAAGACTTCTTAAGTTCACGCCTAATTCATCAAATGGAACTATTCAATGAGTCCATAATCGGTGTCCCACGCACATGTAATGGATATTACAAATTGACGTGTAAGACTATATAAGTTGAAGTCAGAACACATACATATAATCCTTCTATCATTTACATCCTAGATGAGTAGAGATATAGATAAGTATCGTCAAATCCTCATGTGTTTATCCAATCATGTCTCTAGATTCGTATCTTGATGAACAATATAAACAAACACTTTTGTTATATTATTCAACCCTGTGGGAAACTTCTTTCTCAGGTTTATTGCTCACAATCGCAAGACTTTCTAAGATATAATTTCAAAGCATCGAACATACAATCCACCTATGTGAGCTGACAGATCCTCTATCTATATACACCGGACTCCATGAGCATCAGACTATACTTAACGACACGTAGCGGTCAGACCATAAAAGGTCTATGACATCTATGGAACCAAAGTATGGTGGATCATCCACAAGTCCATCGTATGGCTCAAGTCAAAGGATCAAATATACTACTCAACTCGAGATGACCTACCATTGACGATTTCATAGGATATCTATTATAGTTCTCGTGAGTCTGTTCAGTACTCAGTTCTAACTATATACTCGTATGTCTATATAAGCTATAAGCTCATAGTCTGTTAAGAACAACCATCTGTACTTTACAGATATAGATATACACTAATCTATATAAAAAGGATTCACCGATAGACCTGCATTGTTGAAAATAGATCAGGAATACAGATATCTATTATAGTGAAAAAGGATTCACCGATAGACCTACCATTGACGATTTCATAGGATATCTATTATAGTCCTCGTGAGTCTATTCAGTACTCAGTTCTAACTATATACTCGTATGCCTATATAAGCTATAAGTTCATAGTCTATTAAGAACAACCATCTGTACCTTACAGATATAGATATACACTGATCTATATAAAAAAAGATTCACTGATAGACCTACATTGTTGAAAATAGATCAGGAATACAGTGTTTAGGAACACACTTGCATAATGACATTTTCTATCTCCTATTATAACTCTTTATAACTATACTATTACTAGTGTACCATCAGGTCTTAGATCTCAATGACTCTTATAATCTGCTAACTCTTAAGAATGCTAACTGTTAATATTTATAACCCTTAACTTTGCTAACCTTTAGCACCAGTCTAAACGCTTTTAGATTAGATCTGAACCCTTTCAAATCATATAATATCTGTAATGTGATAAGCATCATTACCATTTATTAAAGAGTATTGGCGATTTAATAAAATATATATTCTATAAATATTATCAAAGAAGTATTCATACAAACAAGGATGGCATGTATAACACCGATCTAAACTCTTTTACACTAGATTTGAACTATTTTAGATCATATAATGTTTGTAATGTGACAAGCATCATTACAATTTATTAAATAATATTGGTGATTTAATAAAATATACATTGTATAAATATTATTAAATAAGTATTCATATAAATAGGGATGATATGTAAGCACATACTATAACAATAAAGATTCTACTATCCAACAAGAGCACTTGCAATACTAGTTCACGAGATAAAGTGATGATTAGACCGTCTCTTCCTAAAATTGACTTTGAATCTTCATCATTTTGTAAAGAATTCAAGAAGATATTTACAGACCAATTTATCAATTAAATAAACTATTGTGCTACTTTATGGTCATAGTTAATGAATCTGCTAATCGGTCACATGTTTATTTATTATCTACTCCTAATTTTATTTTTGTTAAATATTTTTTACATATATTATTAGATTATGTGCATAGTTTTCAGATTATCCAATTAAGATCTTAAGTCTTAATAATGAATGGCGCAAAGACCTTTAATGACTATGGCATATTAATAAAACTTAATGTAAAACATTTAATGACATATGTTCATATTAAAAAATGGGTTAACAGAATTATTTATTAAAAAGTTCTAAATAATTGTAAGAACTTTACAACTACATACTCAATTATCTATTTTAATATAGGGTCACATAATTATAAATTTTTACATTTCATAAAGTGAAATAAAGTGCGAATGATAGTACATTTGCAGTAAGTTATAAATCAAAATTATCTTATTTTTGTATAGTGTCTCGATAATTTTTTAATATTATATTAGTAGTTCTATAATATAATATTAATGATTTTATCAATAATATTTTATTTGATAATTTTTTTATAAAAAAATTTATTATATTCTCTTTTTTTTAACTAAATTTTATCTCATTAAATTTTATTATTAAAAACTTTTAATAAGGCAGTTATGTTTCCAACACCATTTTATAATTCATTGAATATTATATTTTTCTACTTTAGATTTTTTTTTTCTCAAAGTTTTTTCTGATTAAAGTCAAATACAATTATCATTATCATGAAGTAGTGAAAATCTAACAAGCAATGTTACAACATTTATCTCTCCACTTTTCGTCATTCCCATAAAACAGGATCTAAACCATTTGTAAACTTACTCTGTCTTGCCTTGAGCCATATCACTTTATAGTTAAGCATGATGGCATGCTTTTTGCTATAAATAAAGTCCTGTGTTTGGAGACTGCGTTATCAATCAAATGAATAAACGACTCTCAGTTTCAATTGCCTTTATTGGTATATATTGCTCTGTTTCCATTCATTTTCAATTTATAATCCTTTCTATTACAACAGTAGGAAAATTTTAGACTTTGCTGTCATTCCACAATAAACCCTAACGCTTAAGAAGTAAAATTAAAAACAAAAACAAAGCCCTGTGACATAATATTATTTTTAAGTGATCCTTTTAACAGATCTCTAAGATATAAGAAAGATTTCGTTTTGAGCAAATCTAGGTAAAGCCACCCTAGGCCCTTGAGATTTCGGTCAATCTTCACTTCTCTTTTATAATTTTAAAAAATATCAAAACCCCCATCTTATTGTTACTGTTTACTATTTTATTATTGTTTTATTATTACCGTTCCATTAATTTTAACTTTTTTTATAAATTAATAATTTAATCTCTAATAATATATAATTTGATAATTTATTAAAAAAAACCATTATTGTTTTGTCATCACTATTTCATTAATTTTAATTTTTTTATGAATTGATAATTTTATCTTTGACATATATAATTTGATAATTTATTAGAAAAAAAAAAAAGAGCTTGAAAGAAATTAAACCATTGATCTTAAAGATAAAATTACTCATTTTCACCACTAGATCAAATTAAAACTTACATAATATTTTATAAAGATTAATATATATATATACTCTATAAATTAATAATATAAAATTTTAATTCTAAATTAAATAAATTTTAGTACTTAAAAATCATAAATAATAATAAGTGTAAAATATTTTAAATATCGTTTAATTAAAATAAGTTTATAAAAACGAGTTGTTTTTGGGAAACCCATTATAAACATCTTCTCATTTTCTAAGTATTCTTAAATTAATTGAAAAGAAATAAAAAAAAAGTATTGATAATTATGTTAATTATAAAAAATAATTTTCTAACATAATTATCAATATTTTTTTAATATAATATAACAGCTCATTTGAAAGCATAGAAGAATTTAATATTATTTGTAGTAATTTATTTTAATTTAAAATTTATGAAATTTTTTTTTTATGAGTTGAATTTAATTCTCAATATTTACTATTTACAATTTTTTTGTGAACTCTCAAAAGTAATAATTTAAAATTCAAATTCTTCATGAAAATTTTTGTTTTTATTTAATAATAAATAATAAAAATTCACATATGAACTAGAAAATAAATTTATTTTTAGTATGTGTTATATTTTAATATTTTTATTTTTTTTTGGAGTAATTAAGAAATTATAAAATAATTCATTTTCATAATAAGTTCCTAAAACTTAGTCTTTAAGTCTTTTGTTGTAAACTTGTACATATTTAATTAAATTTATTTATTTATTAAAATATTTTTTACTTATTATTGTTTATAATTTTTTAGTACTAAAATTTATTTAATTTTGAATTAACAACTCATTTAATTAATCTATAGGGTATACAAATATATATATATATATTAGTCTTTATAATATATTATGTAAATTTTAGTTTGACCTAGTAGTGAAAATGAGTATTTTTATCTTTGAAGTCAATAATTTAATTCCCTTCAAACTCTTTTTTTTTTCCTCATTTATTTAGAGGCAAAACTATTAAATTATATATTAACAAAGATAAAATTATCAATTCATTAAAAAAGTTAAAATTAACTCATTTAACAAAACTGTTAAACTATATATTATTATGGATAAAATAATTCATCAAAAAAGCTAAAATTTAATAAAATAATGATAATGGAATAATAAACAATAATAATGGTAGAAAATTTTTGGTATTTTTTGAAATTATAGAAAAAGTAAATGGATATTAATTGAAACCTTAGACAAATGATCGGTTTTCGCAAATCTCTATGATACAAAGGCACATTTAGTTGCTACTTGCTAGAATGGAATTGAAACCATTAATCAATATACAATTAAATTGGATTTGATTAGATGCCCTATTTAGAGTTTTGAGTCAGTACAACTCACCAGTAGCCCACAAAGATTTTGGAGAATTTGATTTTAGATTATGCTTATTATTCAAAAGAAAAAAAATATATTTGAAATATTAAACAATAGGCTGAGTTATAAGGCTTTAGATCATCGTATATCCAAAGAGAACCTAAATTATTATTGCAAAGAAAAAAAAAATATTATGTAATGCTAGCTAGCTTGCTCAATCACATACTAGCCAAAGCATTTGAATTATTATTGCCATGGTTAGAAAAATCAAATACCCAACTTGTAATTGTTTACATGTATATGTGCCTCGAATCGAGGCATAAGATTCTGATAGTATTGTAATTTAATTAGAGAAACAATTTTGGTGAACAATTCTAATTCTAATGAAACTTTGACAATGTCCAAAAAGTGTATCATCAACCTCTCGCATAAGTTAGGAGATCATATCCTTTTCATTAAAGGTTTGGTTTATCCACCACCAAGCCTTGTCTTTCAAAAGAGAGATGATAATTGACACTTCTCTTTTTATCTTATTTTCATTCTAGTCTTTATCATTGGACATTTCAGTTTAAAAGCAATATGATAAAGCAAAATTGGGAACGAAGATATGCTATGTTTTTACAAATCCTATTGATTGAACTTGTTCCATTTAGTTTATGTTCATGCATGTATACGAAAACCATATTCTTAATGAATTTGAATTGATTGTGATTGTGAACCAAACCAGACAACCCACAATAAGAGTTTCAAAAGCCATTGAAATTTTATGTCACAAAAAGGAAAAATATTTGGGTCATGATACAAATTTATCACCTTAAATCATTGATGAAGAATGACTATGACAAATTAACTTGAGAATCTAACATAAATCACGAGTTAGTTGTTAAAGGATTATAAAGAGTTGGGTTCCCTTTGAGCTTACCCGACAAGGTTGATGACACCATGCCCATCAAGCTCCACCACTCGTTACATTAATGTAACTTTTTAGGATAAATGTTAAGCCATATTAATATGTAAATTCAAATCCCTATAATGTAATATTTGTAGTCATATTGATTATGTATTTATCATTAATTAATGTCAAGCATTACTCACTTACATTATGTGTTAATAATATTTTGTATTATAACAATAATGGTATGCGTGATTAATCATTCTCCATTTTATTTTTATAACTCTAATATTCGGAAAAAAAAGTCAATGCATTTAAAAATAAACGAAATTTTTTTTTATCAATAAATCTACTAGCGATTTGAATGTATATTTAGGATTTATTTGGTCAAACTTTTTAAATAGAATTTTTAATAATAAATTTTTTAAAAGTAAAGTTTTACATATAAAGTTTTCAACAAAAAATTAATCGCAATTTAATTGTCATTTAAAACATCTCTTTTACTTTAATAGATTGTTTGATTGTACAATTTAAAAAGAATATTTTTATAATTAAATTATTAAAATGACAAACTAAAAAATAGGTGGATAAAAAAAATTTAGTATTAGTACTGAAATTTCTTCTTTAAAAAAATGCATTAAATAATTTGTTTAACTCAAAGTCACACAATATGAAACTAGGAGTGTAAAATTTATGAACAAAATTTCCAATATACAGGAAACAACTCAAATAATTTATAATATTTAAAAAGGAAATTAACCCAAAAAATAAGATAATATTTAGTAGTAATTGATATGTTTTATTGGATAGTATATTTTATATTATAGAGATGGCAACTTCAACCATTACATTAAATATTTTTTTAAACAAAAATTAATGGTACATTTTGATAATAAAAAGATAAAGTTATGATAACTTTGACATCACAAAAGTTTTTAAAAAAAAATTCAAATTTTTTTATTTTAATATCTTAAATTTTGAATTTTTATTAGTAGAGATAAAATAATATTTTTAATCTTCAAATTTTTTTCTTCAAATGTAATCAAATTTCACCCAACAAAAATTGACATTAAAAAAAGGTGTTTTCACTAATAAAAAACTCAACCAAATAAGTTTTTAGAATATGTTTTATAAAAATATATTATAAATACATTGATTTTTTTCTTTTTATTTTATTTTATAATATATTATGTATGTTTGAAATATTTATTTCAAATAATATTGTTACTCAATGGCAGTGGCGAAGCTCCACAGAGGCCTAAGGGAACCATAGCTTCCTGAGTATTAATTTTTTAAAAAATTTTATCTTTTAAAATAAAATATTTTTATAATTTGATTCATAAAATTTTTAAATCTTAACATTAAATTTTTATATAATAAAATTATATAATTTTTAACTTTAATATTTAACCCCTCTTATTAAATTTTGATTCTACTCTTACAAGTAAGTGATTAAGTTTATATAATTAATTTTTTTCTTAGTGCTGATTACACTTATTGGTCATAATTTTGTTGGGATTCATTTAAATTAGCTTCTTCAATCTCAAATTAACACGTAATTAATTCGTATTATCATTATCGACGTTGAGTAAATCATGTGGCTATTATTTTGCGAAGTTTAAGCACATAATCTTCAATTTTTTTTTAATCACTTTTGACCACCACTTCCATCTCTAATTTTGAAACAAAAGCCCATCACAATGTTTATAGAGATAATTCGATCCCAATATCTCTTGTTTATTAAGTTAGTGAACTTGTAAGCACTTAACATCAATAGTTTCGTCGGATTAATACTACTTTAATCCACCTTATTTTTCATTCATATGATATAATAAAGCGTTTTGATTCTCTATAGATATAAAATGTGAATAACGAAAGAGAGTCTCTTTCATTAATTTTAATAAAGGATCAAAATGTTTATTATAGAGATTAAAAAATTATTATGTATTTATTTTTTAAAATAAACCCAAAAAATATTACAAATTTTTTTTAAAATAATCTCATTTTTTAAGTAAAAATTTATTTTAACTCCTCAATATATTTATAAATTTTATTAGTCAAACACTTAATTTTTGTCTTTCGATCATATAAATTATTTAAAATTTTAATTTAAGACATTTTAAAACTAGTTAAAATTAATAAATTTATATTAGTATGTATTAAAAATTAATAAATTTAATTAAAAAAAATTAAGACTATATTCTAATGATAAAGTCGCGCCCTATCTCGCGGTGCAAGGAGAGCACAAAGTCCCTCCTCGCGCCATATCTCTTGCTGCAAGAAAAGTGTAAGAAATCACGAGTTATGCCTATTATTTTGGTTTCTGATTTCATTGTAAACCATGATAATTTTATTAATTTATTATTATTTTTAATTAATTTAAAAGTACTTTTCAAAATTATTTTAAAAATTAAGAGTAAATTGAGAATAAATCCTAAAATTTCAGTCCATTCTAAAATATATTCGGTGGTAGATGATTCGGCAACAGTGGCAGAAGGAGAAGATTAACTGCATAACCCGTCACCAGTAGATCACAAAATTAAAATAAAATAAAATAAAATAAAAGCATTTCATTTCATAAAATAAAAAGAAAGAAGAATTGATAGTGACAGAGACAAAAAGCTATCAATAATTGACTGGACAAGACTCAACTCTCAAAGAGACTTTTCACACACACTCTCACTTCTGATCCAGTTACCGTCTTGGAGTACTGATTTCTAAACTCAATCTTACGCACTGTTTTGTCTGCACCCGTGCAATCTACATTCGGTCTGTTTGCCGGCGGCTGGTCGCACGTGCCTGCTTTCCTGACACCCTTCATTGTGGGTCCCCTATGTCATCATTCCGCCGTTAAATCTTAATTGCGATGTGATCCCGTGTTGCGTTTTTATGTAGATTGATCCGACGGCACGTGGGCGTCCACGTTTGTATTTGTACGGTCAAAGTGGAAATGTCGGCAAAATTAAATTTCTTCTTATTTATTCTCCATTAATCTTTTAAATAATATTATTTATTTATTTACGTATATTTAAATTTATTTAATTTTTTTTATATGAAACAAAATGTTTTCTCCTATTCATTTATCGACGCTCTTTTGTTGCGATTTAATCTAAATTTTAAGGTCAACTTAAATTTAACCTTTATTAAAATTCAAAATGCATAACTTTTTAAAACTCATTTAACTTATATTACTCGTTGTCGCTACTTTAAAAAAGACTCATGTCATCTAATTTATATTTAATATATTAAAGTAAACAATAATTTATTATTAAATAAAAATAAATTTATGTAAATAATATTCACATGAACAATAATTTTTAAATATATATTACTATTTTTGTCCCTACTTTATAATGCGTTAGTCTTCACCATCTTTGCTAGTTTCTTTAGCTAATACAATAACAAAACTTTTACAGAAATTAATATATTATAAATATAAACATCTTTAAAATCTAAAATAAGAAAACTTTAAATTTAAAATAAAATTATATTATAGCTTATAATAACAAAAGAGATTAGTGAAAAAAAAAACACACACCCACAAAGACCATCTCAAATCAACAAGATTCGAATAAGAAAAAGTCACAATAAATTAAAAACTAAACGTTATTTTAAAATTACATAATATTTATTTTTTAAGCAAAATTCACATTTTAAGAATGTACAAAAGTTCGCTCTTGAAGATTTTTAAACCGAAACGATATTTTTGTGTCATTATATGCCTAATTATTTATCATTAGTCGAATTCTCATTCTTTAAAAAATTTTATAACCCATCAATTTGCGTAAAATGATTTGTGTAATTGGTTTGCATGTATAATATTACATTTAACCGAAACTACTTATAATTTGCAAAATAATATTAGCATTAGATTTTGAACGGCTTAACTTTGGTTTGAGAAGGATTTATAAAACCATTCACAAAACATGACCTATGTAGAATCTAAATCATTTTCATGAAATAATTGCAATGACCTCTCTTATAATTTAGTTTAATCATATCCAACTTTTTGGGGCATTGGTATAAGAAAGAAATTTATTATTTCTGATTCAAGCGTTGAACTTAAAAAAATAACTTGATAGGTGATAGTATCTAAAATTTTGAGGCATTGGTACAAGAAATTTTTTTATGATTTATGATTCAAGCGTCAAACCTAAAAAAATAGCTTGATAAGTGAAATGATCATCATATTTATAAATTTACATACCAATCATTTTTTAGTTAATGTGAGACAATTAGTTCATTTAATAATTTTCTTCTTAAATGAATAAATCTTTGATAATAAAGGACAAACACTAACTTTATCATTTAATAATAAGTTCATTCACATTCTAATAACTAAAATTTAATTCTAATACTATTTGTTGGGAGGTCTACTACCACTTGTTAAGAAGTCTGATACTACTTGTTAGGGAGCCTTGATGACCTCTCTTATAATTTGATTTAATCACAAACGAGCCGTCAAGAGTTTGATACCACTTATTAGGGGCTTTGATGACATCTCTTATACTTTGGTTTAATCACAAATAAACCATTAAGGCGCCTCAGAACTTGTAAGGAAGAAATTTATGATTCATGATAGGTGAAATGATCATTTTTATCAACTAGTTTAATAGGTGAAAAGATTATCTTACTTTTAAACTCAAATATTGATTATTTTTTAGTCAATATGACACTACTAACTCACTCAATAATCCCTCCTTAAACGATCATTTCATTTGACAATGAATTTATTCATATTTTGATTATCAAAATTTAACTCTAATACTAAATGTTGAGGGAGCTTTGGGCTTATAATAGAAAATTTTAGAATCTAAGTATCTAACTCGCATACTAGCTTAATAAGTAGAGGAACTATTTTATTTATAAATTAAAATATTAACTATTTTCTAATGACAATCAATTCACTTAACACGAACTCACTATATATACATATATATATAATTTAATAGATTACATAGTTTATTATATGATGAACAATACTATCACATATCATTGTTTAACAAATTTATAATTTTTTATAATTTTTATACAATTTATAATATATTATAAAATTTTATTACATGTCTAAAAATTAATTATATAATAAATTATATAACCTACTTAATCATTTATATATATAATCTCAATTTATATATATAAATTTTTTATTTTTTTTCAAATGTTATATAATTTCACTATTTACACTGTCAAGTATCAACAAGCATTTTTTTCAACCAAAAAAATCAACTAGCACGAATCATAATAACTCTAATAAGGAGATATTGGGAAAAAGTATGAACCAATCAACAGAAACTACGGAGGCGCGTAACATTTAGAGAAGTAGGACCACACCACTTTACTCGTGGTCTCCGCACCACCGTATAATGTTGTCGTCGTGCTGGCGATGAACAATGCAATCACATCTCTAAAGAAACGGATAAAAACGTAAAATAAATTAAAAAAATATAATGGGTTTGGTGGGTGTTTATCGAAATAATCAAATTAAAGAATGGAGTTTCTGAAAGAGGAATTAAATGAGAGGAAACACGTCAGTCAATGTCAATCAAAAAGGCATAAATCATGCAGAAAAAAAAGTAATCATTACTCTTTATTTTTAAATTTATGGTTTGCGTTTGCAATTTCCCAACGCATCCAATCATCCCGTCTTTTCTCTTCATTTTGAGCACCCCCCCCATTCTTCAAGTTCATCCAAACGCGCCACGTTAACACCCTACCAAAGGCTTGTCTTTTTTAAATAAAAAAAAATTATTTTGGAAACATTTTATTTTTATCATTTATTTTAGAATAATATTTCAGTTTTCTTTAAAACCAAGTTTAATGAAAACAATTTCAACATTTAAAAATATTAAAGAATTTATGAGATGAAAGATATATCATTGTTATAAAATAATTATATTACTTAAAATACACTAAAAAAAATAAATATTATTACTTAACGATAATAATATTATTCAATGATAATAAAAGAAAGACTCTATCGACTTTTATTGACTTTTTTTTTTAGCACTTGTTAAGGTGCTAATGTATGCTTTTTTTTTTTATAAGGAAGAAAAAGCACAGCAAAATGTCTCCTTCTCCTCCTTCTTCGTTATTACAATTGAGAATTTAACATTCAAATAATATTG
Organism: Ailanthus altissimus; assembly: GCA_946807835.1. Lineage (NCBI taxonomy): Eukaryota > Viridiplantae > Streptophyta > Magnoliopsida > Sapindales > Simaroubaceae > Ailanthus > Ailanthus altissimus. The sequence continues at coordinate 4,619,698 of OX327709.1, forward strand.
GTGGGGATCTAAAAGAAGTTGGGGTTAAAATCCTAACTAAAGAATTGGAAAGTGAGTTTGTTTCAGCGGATTGTGAAATTGCCTCTAACCCTAACTCATTTGCCACTTGTGGTGTCTGTTACAAGGACAACCTCAAAAGGTAAAAATCCTTTTAAGTTCTTTAATATTTGGTGTTTCATTCTCAATTTATCTAAATTATTAGAAGGGTTTTGTAAAAAGAGGTTTCAGGCTCTTTTATGTTTTAAGTTAAAGCTCTTAAAAGCCGAGTTAAAAAAATCTAATAGATAAAACTTTTTGGATGTCTCTTAGAAGATTACAGATTAGAAAATAGTATTGGATTCTTTATAGAGTAGATTGATTATAGACTCATTTAACCAAGTATTGCAAGACGAGAAAATATACATGTACCAACATTTGAAAAAAGTTTTTGTTCAGTTCGGAGCTCAAACTTTAGATATTTTCATAATATAATGAAGCTAAGAGAAGTTAGGAATAAAATTACTTTTATAGCAAATCAAAATGATAATATTATCCATGACCCTAAGGTTGTCAAAAATTCTATTGTTAACTACTAAAAAGACTTGTTACGATCTGTTACTGATAGAAGAATGTGTGTTAACAAGAAAATTAGACCTAAACTCAAGAAGGAAGATAGGATCTTACTTTGTGCCCTTATGTAAAACTAAGAATTTAGAGAAGCAATGTTCAATATTAAAAGGGATGAAGCCTAAATCCCTGGATACAACTTTTTTTTTTCAAAAAGGTTAGTTTATAATTGATAAAAAAAGTAATTGAGACTGTACTACGCTTCTTCTTTATAGGTCAATTTTTCAAACCCAACAATGCCAATATAATTACTATTATTCCTAAGGTGGCTAACCCTCAAGGATTATTGGATTACAGACCAATTATGTTATTCTATATCATATAAATGTATTACTAAGGTATTCACATCCAGACTAAGAAAAGTTATGGACTACATGATATACCTTAGTCAATCACTGATGATGTGCTCTTGGTGTTAAAGCTGGTGCTTACATGTCATTCTAATATTGTATGAATATTAATTGTTTAATATTTATACAATAAATATTTTGAATAAAATCGTTAATATTAAAACACATATGGTATATTACTTGTAAGGTTATAAATATTGTATGATTTGAAGGAGTTTAAATAAACGCTAAGAGTTAGCATCACTAACAGTTATAAATGATAAAAGGTTAGCAGGTTATAATAGTCAATAAATTCTAAAGAGTTAGAGTCTTGTCTATAATGGGGTAAAGACCTGAGGATATACTAGTAATGACATGGTTATAAAAAATTACAATATGTGCTAGAAAATGTCATTGCAAGTATGTTCTCAAATACTATGTTCATATTACTGATCTATTTTCATCGATACGGGTCTGTCGGTGAATCCCTTTAATATAGATCAGTGTATGTCTATATCTGTAAGGTACAGATGGTTGTTCTTAGTCGACTATGAACTTAGAGCTTGTATAGACATGCGAGTATTTAATCAGGACTAAGTATTGAACAGACTCACGAGGACCTTCAATAGACATTCCATAAATTCATCAATAGAGGTTTTTCTTGAGTTAAGTAGTATTCATGTTTCTTTGACCTGGGTGCTATGATGAGCTTGTGAGTGATCCATCAAACATTAGTTTCACGTATGTCAGAGATCTTTTATGGTCTAACCTCTGGGTGTCATTGGATATGACAACTCGAATGCTCATGGAGTCCTGTATGCGTAGATTTAGGATATGTTAGCTAATATGGGTGAGTAGTATATTCTGATACTCCAAGAATTGTGTTTCAAAAAGTCTTTTGGTCAAAATAAGATATCCCAGAAAAGAGTTTTTTTATAGGATTAAACAATATCGTAAAGGAGTTTGTAGATATTATTTTACAGAAATACAAATTTAAAGATATGTTCATAGATATACTTATGGAAATTTGACGGTGCAGATCTATATGCCCGCACATTTAGGATATAGGTAACGAAAAGACTATACGTATGTGCTATAACCTTAATTTGTATGATCTAAGGCGCTGATTTATAATATTTATAACGTGTGAGTGGGGTATCGATCACGAACTTATGAAATAGTTCCATTTGACGAATCGAGCGTTGATTTAGAGAGTCTCGTAATATGAAGTGTACTCGTTGTGCATTAGATTAGCATACCAGATTGAATTTTTTAATCTAGTAATTTTCAGTAAAATCGAATATTTGTTTTAAGAAACCCTCAGGATGTGCGTGTGTCAAGACGTAAGTGTTAAGTACATTAATTAGTTAATAATTATTATTGATCAATTAAATATTAACACATGGCGTATAAAGAGCCATCAGTTAAGTTGACTCAAGTGTGGTTAGATAAGATCCATTATGTGTTAACTTGGTAACCAAGTGATAGTTTAAGGGTAATTTCACATATTTGATTCTTTAATTATTAAATAATCAAGATATTTATTTATTTAAGAGTTAAATAAATATTTAACTTAAGTGTGGTTAAAATTTAATCATATGGTTAGGTTAAAAAGATATTTAAATATTTTATAATTAAATAATATTTAACTTGACCTAGATTAATTATTAACTAAAGTTAGGTTAATTAATCATTTAATTATTTAATTGTTAAAAAAGTAAGTTAGTCTAACTTTAGTTAAATGTTAACTTGAATTAAGTTAATTAAATATTTTATTATTTATTTTATAACTAAGTAAATTTAACTTAACTAAGATTAATTATTAACCATAATTAGACAATATGCTTGATGGCCAAGTAAAGTTAATTTAATCAAAGTTAATTGTTAACTAAGATTAAATAAATGTGAAACTAGAGTTAAATGAAGCACATATTAAATTAATGGATTTGGAATTTATTTTTTTGGCTAATGATTTACATAAGTGGCATGCCATTTTGGTGAATAAGAATGAAATGTTCATTTTTTTCAAGTGGTAAAAAAATGCTTACAAGGATAGTTGGCCAAATAAAAAAAAAAAGATGAAAGAGAAGAGTGTTTTCTTCCGACCATTCATTTTCTTCTCAAATAAGTTAGCTATAGAAGCATTGAGTTTTATTTTTAAAATTCAAGTGTTAAGTAAATCAAAATAAATTTATTGCTTAAAAATAGTTTAAGTTTTAAACTATAAATTTAGAGTTAATTTAAATAGTTTAAGTGTTAAATCAGTGTTAAAATTAAAACTGTTATTCTGGCGACTCAAGCCTACTTCGTTGAATTCTAAAATTGTCAACGAATTCATTTCAGGTGGTACTCTAACTATGTATTGTCTGCAGAAGCATATTTTTTATAGTGGTGAATGACAATCTTGAAGAATTTTTTATAGGAAAGAAAGGATGAGACAAGAGGATCTTATATCCCTTTTATTATTTGTTCTAGCAATGAAATATCTTACCAAAAGCTTGAAATATAGTCCTGTAGACCAGTTTATTTTTCATAAATGGTGTAAAAGAATGAAGATGAACCACTTAATTTTTGTTAATGATTTGTTCCTCTTCTCTCATGGAGATAAAAAATTTGTTAGCCACTTCAAAAGGTGTTTGATGAATTTTAGATGGTCTCAGAGTTACAGCTGAATGCACATAAAAGCTCCATCTTTTTTTGGATATATCCCTAAAGCTACTAAGGAGGTCATTTTGCAATAAACTTAATTTCAGTATGAGCTCTTACCTATTAAATATTTAGGTGTTGCTATACTGTCTGGAAGACTAAAGAAGGATCACTGGTAGGATTTAATTAAAAGGATGACCACAAGAATTTCTAGTTGGTCAATCAAATTTATTTCATATACATGTTGGCTTTAACTAATTAATGTTGTCCTTATGAGCATGAATATTTATTCATTCTCCATCTTTATTCTCCCAAAGAAAGTCTTTATGCAGGAGGTTCTTATAACAACGGAATGAGTCACAGAGAAAAGATGGATAGTTATATGGTGATCTTGAATTAAGGAGGGGATTTGTGAGAATATTAATTAAAATTTATTGGAATATGATTTGGGGATCAAGTCAAGTGTGTAGGGTGCACACGGATCGAAGACGAACGCAAAAAACGAGAAGGTGCACCATGCGACCAGCGCCGCAGCGCCAGGAAGCCAGCGCCGTAGCGCTCAGCAGAAGCGCGCTGGAGCGACGAGATCCCAGCGCTGGACGCGAGAACAGTATCCCGAAATTAGGAAACTTCCTAATTTTGTCTTCCACTTGCTTTAGGATTCCCTAATACGACTCCCACACATATAAGGAATACCTAGGACATCCCAAGGCCTATATAAAGGCTATCAATTGGCTTGTAAACATATCTTTGTGATCTTGACAATCTTTGTGATCAAGTTAGTGAGATCTTTGTGATCTTAGAGAGATCTTGGTGATCAATAATAATTTTAGTGATTATTCTTAATGGTTCTTTGTGAGATAAAATCCCTAGAGAGCAAGAGAGAGTTTTCTTTGTGATCTTTCTTGTAATAGGCATACTTTGTGGTTGCCTTGTGACTCATAATAAGAGAAGAGTGTGATCTTGATCCGCCATGGACGTAGGCAAGTTATCAAACTACGTAATTCTTTATATGTTCTTCTTTTATTTTTTTTCTCTTTTATTTTTTAATAACTTATTTTACATTATTATATTACTTGAATAAATTATTTAATTTATTCAAGTACTTTCACTTCAACACATAATTTGATGTTTGTAACGAAAAGAGTGAAAGGGCTAGAGAATTTAATCTATGCAAATATGGAATAAGTTGTTGTTAGTACTATGTTTGGAAATTTACTAGTTGCGAAGCCTTTTTTATGGGCTAAATGGTAATTGACAACATGCTTTGAAAGCTTAACTTGTACGGCATCAAATTTTGGGTTTGGAGAAAGTTTTTGTAACTTAGAGGCCTAGTAAAAGAACTCTTCTATTATAAGGTGAGAGATGGCTCAAATTTCTACTTCTCGCTTGAAAGTCTTTAGTAGATAAGTTTCCTTGTATGACTATTTATGATTCTAATATTTCTGGATGCTAAGGTAACATAGCTATGGAGAAATTAAGACTATTACTTTCGTGACCATAGCACATTGTTTAAGTTTGGGAATACCTTCATAATTATTACTCTCTTACTATTATAAAAAAAGACATAATTATTTGAACTGAAAGTCCAACAAGGCAGTTCTCAATTGCTAGTGCTCGGAGAACCATAAGAGTTGAAGAAAATAAAGTTGCTTGGTACTAGCTAGTATGGGGAGCTCAGTACATTTTTAAGCACAACTTTATTACATGGGTGGCTAGGGAGGATAAGCTACGAACAAGGGAGAGAATAGCTATTTAGGTCATAAATTTTCCATTGTACATAGGTGGTGAGTGTTGGTTTTCTCTTCGATGTAGCTCCTGAATTTTTTTTTCTGTTCCTATCTAGGTTTGCTGTTTGTTTTCTCGATCATGCTCCAGTTGTAATTAGTTGGTTTTAATACAATTCTGTATTTTGGTTGGTTATCACTCATATTCAATGAATCTACAAAACTTAACATCTAATAATAAAGTTTACTTTTTAATTACTGGATTATATGCATCTTACATACTCATGAAATTCAACATTTCAAATTTTGTTGGGTGTCTTAAACTGTAAGCTCACATTTTTCTTTAAAAAAATTAAAGTGAAAAAAGAAATCATGTTAGAAATTGTTTCACTAAACATACCGAAAATGTCATCAATTTATTTATTTCAAAAAAAAAAAAGGAAAAGAACAAAGAAAATTAAACGCCACAACTTTAAGCTTTTGTTGTAATGTCAAAACTTCAAAAATAAAGGCATTTATGTCACCTTAATCCACCTATATCTGGTTATAACTTTATGTTTTGTCATAGTATTCTTTTCTTCTATCATCTTTTAAAGCTTTGTGTCGCATCATTCTCGTTAAAATTTTGATCTTGGCAACTTGCTTGATTTGAAGAAAATGTTTCTTTCTTTTTCAAAGGATGCAAGGGAAATGTTAGTCTATCAATCTCAGATTTGACAAAGATCCGAGTTCTTTCAGTTTAGAGCTAGCAAGTAAATTGGCCTTTAGTTTTTGTTGTTGATGAAGTATCATTTTTTTTTTTCTGCTTGGACTATTATGTTTCTGATGGTATTAACTGTTTTTTAGAACTACTAAAAAGCTATCTATTAGCATAGAAAAATTCTTAATTATATTTTGATTGTTTTGTAGTTTTATCTTTTTTTTTTCTCTGAATTTTTATTAGGTATTATTTATTTATTTTAAAGAAGATTGTTTGTTTATCATATTTGATTTTGAGTTTGAAATCAACGAGAAAATAATATAAGATCGAAAACGTGATAAATGGATGAGATTTAAAATAAAATAGAGAGACAAAAATAAAAAAGTGTACAAAAGTACTATTTTTGAAATTTGGACTATGGCACAAGCCTAAGAGTAGTTCGGCATCGCATCATCCGATTTCCTATTTTGTGTTGTTTTGACATTTTTAAATTCGTTTTAAATTTCTTTTACGCTTAGACTTTTATTCTAAGTTGATATATAATTTTTGGAGATATTTTTAAAATTTATATAAATGCTTGTTATGCAATTAAGGTGATAAGCATTAAAAGGTATCAAAGATAGTGTGGAATATAAAATTTAGGGAGTGGTTGAGTGTTGAATGTATAAAAGAGTATTGTATAAATCATTGAAGAGTTTGTTCAATTGTATATTTTTTATATCTCTTGAGTGATTTTTTTATTATTAAGTCCGTAATTTTTTTATCATTGAGTGAGTGATCTTTATAATCATTAAGTGAATAATCTTTGTAATCACTTATGATTTGTGATAATTATTAAATGATAATAAAAAAAGTTAAAATCTTTCAATCTATCGTGAATATAGATAATTTATTGAATTATATAAATTTTTATATTTTATATGATTGATTATTTTTTTATTCATTATATATAATTTTTGTAATTCTTATGTACTTACGAGAAAAAATATTACAAAAATCCTGACAATAATATTTAAGTACCTATTAAAATATGTATTTTTACATCAATCCAGACAATAATATATAAGTACCTATCAAAATATATATTCTATCAAAATATGTATTTTCACATCGAATCCTGACAATATTTAAGAACCTATTAAAATACATATTTTCACAACGTTGATATATATATGTATACATTTAAAAAAAAAATACAAAACTACTTTTAAACACAACATAAATCAAGCCTAATTTATCATAAACATTTTTATATAACTTGCTTCCACTTCATTCCTTTGTGAGCAAACATCTTATTTATACTAAAAATATGTCGTTTCGTTACTATAAAACATTTCATTTAAATTCAATAACTTTCATAAAATCACAATCGTGCTAAAAATAATTTCCATATTACGAATTTGTACATGTAAAAACCGACCAAATTAATAACTTGAGTTTAGGAATAAATAAATAAACGAACATGTCACATGATTTGCAATTTTATGATTTTACATATTTTTGTTTGTGAGTCTTAATCCTTTTTATCTTTTTATAATCTTTAATGATTATAGAAAGTGATAATTATTATTGGAGTTTAGGGTGTTAGTCGAAGTTCGACCATTAGGTTGGGTTTGATTTTTTTATTATTTAAGTATAAATTTGTATACGTGTATTGTGATGATTATTATTAGTGTTAATCACAATTAGCATCTTAAAGCTCAACCATTAAATTGGGGTTCGATTTTTTTTATTATTTAAGTGTGGATTTGTATACGCGTGTTGTGCATTGTAAAAATATATATATATATATATATATATATAAAAGAAGGAAGTGATTATTATAAATGTTTAATTAATCCATGTTTATGGTTGTCATTAATTAGGGACCCCCAATAAAACAGCGGGTTTACACGTGACTTCCATGTCTTTCTATACAAGACAACGGCGTTATTTATTTTAATTATTTAAGCACCAAATATTATTAATCCCATTTAGACTATCAAGTGGATGCGTCCTCGTGTAGCTACCGTGAGTTCTCCTTCACAAAACATACACATGTCCTACTTTGCACATCTATCTACGTTATCCGTTAGATTGCACACCTAACTAACAGGGAAAATTATTCAATTTTCTATAAAATTTAACTTTCTTAAAAAAAATTTCTCATGAGACTTGAGAATAAGTAAATTAACATATCGCCCACCACTTATGAGCTGTGATGGGTAACTTTGATTTTCAATTTAAGGTCAAGGTTCGAGTCATTTTTTTTTTTTTATATAAAGTAAGGATTTGTTTCATAAGAAAGTTATTAATATGGAGTCGGATTTTATTTTTAGATTTTTAATTAACAAGAGTTGGATTACGTTTAGTCATTCGATTTGGATTTTATATTCTGCTTAATTTTATTTTTAGACTTTTAATTAACAAGAGTTTGAGTACGTTTAGTCATTCGATTAGGGTTTTATATTCTACTTAATTGTTTAACGTAAAAGTCTAAAGTTTTACCGTGTATTTCAATATTAATCCTTTTTTAATTTTAAAGGAGTAAATTTCATGTTTTTTAATGATAAATTTCTCTAAATATAGTAAAATAATTTCGGTATTTTATTAGTCTAAATTTACGAAGTACACACAACAAACATCATCATTATATATCGCCATAATATTTGATTATAATTATCAATAGATTTATTATAATATCTAAAACAAAAGGTAAATTAACATATCTATCTACTATTTCATCAAAGAAATTCATTTATAAGGAAATTAAGGGCCCTCCAATCACTTTGTAAATAATGTTTTTAAAAATTAGTTATGAAAATAAAAATTGTTTAAACTTTTTTTTATTTTGAAATGTTTCTAATAAAAAAATTGTTTAAACTGTTTTTTAAAAAATTATTGATTAAATATCATGTCATGCTAATATTTTTAGCACTATTAATTTGTTTTTCCTTTCAGGAAGCTATTAAGGGTTGTTATGTTATTTTAATTTAACATTGCTAAAAATATAAAATAATGAATTATACATTGATCTTCATCCTTTCTTTTTTTTTTTTAAAATGACCTTCATCCTTGACTCCTTTCAAGTTTCAATATATGCAATTTCGGCTATCCATTCCTTAATTGATCCATCCATAGTAGAAATTCAACAAAGATAATTTTGTTAATCGGTCATATTGATATAAATATCAATTTAACATCTCTAATTTATCCTCCATATAAATTTGCACTCTTATCATTTTACAATAATTTTGGTTGAAGCCATGTCTCTGGTTTATAAAAAAAAAATATTTCATAGAAAAATCTTTTTTGTCTCAATGATTTACCGGTAATTTAGTAATGTCACATGGATTGCTCTTTATGCCAATAATATATTAACTCTTGTTTTATAAAAAAAATAAGAGTACAATAATTTGCCTTTGAACTGTTTAATGATTAATTAAGGGGATAATAATATTGTCACCTTCTAAGATTAGTATAAATTACACTTTAATAATGGTTGTAATTTTAATTACATTGTCACCTTCTCTTCTTAATTGAAAATTCAAAATTCTCTAATCTTTTAAAGATATTTTAATTACTTACATGATAAAATTATGAAAATATTTCCTCATTTTAATTAAATAAAAAAAGGTGGCAATGTAATAACTAAAGTCTCCATCAAAATATAATTTGTGACAACCTCAAGGGGTGACAGTGTTAATACCCCCATTAATAATGTGGAAAACATTAGTAATAATTAGGGACAAATATTTTTTTATCTCTATACTCTCCTAAAGTTTAGGGATCTAAAGCACCATTTTTATGTTTTCCAACTTTGTGAAAATATGTAATATTTTTAAGTAAAAAATTCTGATAAATTAATGATTTTAATTAAAAATAATAATTTTTTTGCTAAGTTCAATTTAAAGCTAATGTGTTAAATTAATAATTTGATAAATTTATAAAATAATATTTTTATGAAAATATTCTTATAATTTTATATAGCACTTAACATATAAAATTAATGTACAACTAAATCTATGTAATATCTTAAGGAGGCCTTCGTAAATTAGGTATTTAGTTTTTATTTTTAAATAAATAAAATTTATGAATTTTTTTTTTTAAAGAAGTATCTATTTTTGTAAAATATAACATTACATTGTAAAGTAAAATATTTAAGTCATTTAATTATAATAAAAATATATTAGATATAATGTTTTGAAAAAATAAGAGATATTTATTAATTAATCAATTACTTAATAATTTTATTAGTCTTAAAGATATTAATTTATAGATCCTTTGGTAATTAAATATAATTTAAATTAAAAAATGTATGAATATATACTAACATAAATAAAAATGAATTTTTTTAACATGAGCTTAAGGGTAATAGTGATTGCAATTTAATTTTTTCTTTTTTTTTTGAAACTCTTGCAAATTAATCGTAAAATTGCAAATAAAAAGGGAAAAGAAAACAGAAAAAGAAATAATAGTGAGACGTGATCCTAATTCCTCGTATTCACGAGGGTCGTTCCTCAAATAACAACACTTAGCTATTGTCTGCCACGTGGGGGGTATACATTGGCTGGGGCTTATTATTGGTGCCACAACATTTTTCTCCACTCTAGCCTACGAAACAGAGTATCAAAACAGAAAATTTTTCTATCGAATGCCAGTGGGATTATTTTATTTATTTAATTAATTTTTAATATTTTTCTCACCTTTAATAAAATAGAAGTTGTTTCCCTACCCTTGTGTATATATAAATAAGTAAATAGCAATGACTTGGCCAAGGAGTACTTGAGCGTTTGAAGGGTGTTGTTGTTCTTCTTCTATATTTATAAACAAATCATCACTTTGTTCTCATTCTCAACCCTCTGCCTTTTGTTCAAAGGAGATCATTATTTCTCTTTTGAAAGAGAACCTTTTTTTATAAAAAAAAGAAGGCAAAAATGGAAGAGACAAAGTCGAGATTCAAGAGAATTTGTGTGTTTTGTGGGAGCAGCTCAGGCAAAAAAGCCAGCTATCAAGAAGCCGCTGTTGAGTTGGGCAAAGAGCTGGTAATGAAATAAAGTTTCCCCTCTCTTTATAATTCTTTTTTCTTTTTTCAGAATTAAAAGCATTTTGAAAAGTGAATGTTTTATAATCTCAATTTTCACACATTCAAGCCTTTTCAACAAATCCTGCATTGTTCTTTTAAACTCTGATGTTTTTGTTGTCATAAATCACTTTTCTTAATATCCCTTCAACGGTGCAATTTTGAAACTCTTCTCTTTAGTTTTTCATGTTTTTTTAATCTCATAAATTGAGCAAAAATTTTCTGTAGAAATTTTCCTTTACATTAAAACTTTTTTTCTCCCTTTTTTTGGTGCATTATTTTCTCTTTTCTTTTCAACTGGGTCTGTTTGCGGTGGCGCGCTATAGCCAAAAAAAAAAATAAAAATTAAACCGTTGAACGTGGGCATATGATTGTTGAGCAAAATATTAGCCATGAGAGGGGAAGGTTTAGGGTTTAAGTTTGGCATGAGAGAAAACTGCTAGCTGTAACCTGCCTGTCAGGTGAGCAGCCTTTTTGCATGATCTTTCTTTGTGGGTATTTTCTATTTTCTCACAACTCATCAAAAAAAAAAATTTTAAATTTTGTATTTGTCATCCATTTCCCTTGAGAAGCAAGCAAGCAAGCAAACGTGCTATCTTGATATCATGACTCTCATTCAAGCGTGTTCTTGCCTTGAGCATTTCGGTAACCATCCATGACCGAACCTCCATGATTTTTTTGTTTATGGCTTCTATGTAATATAATTGTATCATTAAATATTTAATTATTTTATCGCTCTTATAGGGAGAGGGGGATTGTTATTTGCACTGAAGCTTTGTTATTATTAACACCCACTTCATATTTATTTATTTAATAATGTTTGTGATGATGGTGATGATTGGTGAATGTGACACGTGTTAATGGGTTTAGGATTTTCGATGTTGTTTTGGTCTTTCTTTTCTGAAGGTGGAGAGAAAAATTGACTTGGTTTATGGAGGTGGGAGCGTGGGATTGATGGGTCTTGTTTCGCAAGCAGTTCATGATGGTGGGCGCCATGTTCTAGGGTTTGTTCTCTCTTTCATCTTGGGTTTACAATTTTCTTTTTCTATTAAAAAAAATTTGGTTTCAGTGTTTCTTTATTTTCAATGAAGTGGGTTCAAAGGCAGACATCATGGGATCAAAAGCTCCACCAGACAAATAAGGGATTTGTGCCTTTTTTTCTATAATTGTTTTCATTTTCCATCATGTGAACAAATGAGTTATCTTTTGCTTTGGTCTACTCTTGTTGACATTAGAACATTGTTCTATCTTCTAATGCCTTAAAAAAAAAAAGGCTAGTTTATATGGTATATATCAATATTCAGAACTGAAAAGCTTTTGTGTGCAGAAATTTATTACAAAAGTGAAATCGGTTTTGATCCTTGCATATATTGTCAGTCTCTTACTGCAATTTTCTTGTTAAGAAGATAAAGATGGACAAAAAGAAAAGTTTTGATAAAAGTATGGAAACTTTTAGGCTGTGAATGGAGCCAGCACCTTCTTTGACCTTTTCTCCCCAGGAAGGGACCAACCATTTTCTGAAAAGACTTTGCTGCCCCGCTAAAACTATGTCTTATCTTCTTCCATTTCATAAACTATGTTTATTATATAAACTTAAGTGCTTTCTGATGAAGAAACAATAGAGTTTAAATGATGCTGATCTATGTTTATATGGTTGTTTTGCAGAGTTATTCCGAAGACTCTAATGCCACGAGAGGTGTTAATTCTTTTACCATGATAGGACTAAAGTTCTTTCATATAAAGCAATGAAACTTGATTAGATTTTTGTCGTGGGACAGTGTTGTCTCTTAAGCTTAGGGTAGCTTTCTTTCAGTCCATTTTCTTTTGGGATAGTCAATAGAATTAAAGTAGAGCATTTATGTTCAATTTGAACTTGTGAATGTTGATTTTTGGTGTGGTAACTCAATTGTTGATCTATATTTCTGGGGTAAATTAATTGACTGTTTCAGAAGTGTAAATGTTTTAGAATTACATGTAAGACACTGGGTTATGTTAGGATTATAATCGATCATTTTGTTATTAAATATTAATGATACATGGATTACCATGTAGATAACTGGAGAGCCTGTTGGAGAAGTGAGAGCTGTGTCTGATATGCACCAGAGAAAAGCTGAGATGGCCCGACAAGCTGATGCATTCATCGCCCTCCCTGGTGTTGACATGATCCTTTATCTTCAGAAATCTGCTACCTTTTTTGGTTAATCTCAATTTTTTTTTCCAATCCTTTGTGTAACAAGTTATTAATTAACAGGTGGTTATGGTACCCTTGAAGAATTGCTTGAAGTCATCACATGGGCTCAACTCGGAATCCACCGTAAACCTGTATGCGACTATCTTCTTTGATATTTTGGTCTTCTTAGGAATTGAAATAACCAATAGGAGTGACAAGTTTGGTAGCAAATACTAAGTAATTTCCTAACTAATATAGTGACATTATTTTGTAATTTATTCCATGACAATGACAACTGAAATAAAGCACAAGAGTATGCATTTGTACTTGGCGGCAAGTTGGATATTTTGGAATCAAATTTTTGGCCATGTTAATCAATTAGTTTTTTTTTCTATAATTAAATATGCTATAGTTTGGTTAAAACTTTAAACTAGTCCAATTTATTATCAATGTTGTTATTGGTTCATGTAGGGGTGGAACTAAAATTTAAGGTGAGAGGGAGTCAAATGTTAGAAGTTTAAAATTATATTGAGTTAAGAGTTTAATTATATGAGAGTTTTGGTATCAAATTTAAAATTTTGAGGGCTTAAATCACAAAATTACCTATTTTAAAAAGAAAAAATTATAAAAATACATTATTGAATTAAAAAAAATTGTCCCCTCAAGCCCCTACGCAGTTCCGCCATTGGGTTCATATGACATCATGTTCTAGAACTCTAATTAACACTCTAGTTTCTGCCGCTGAGTTAATTGTGTGATTATACATTTTTTATTTGTCGTGTATTTTGAGTACACGGCTGTTTTTTGCTGTTCCACTCAAACGGGAAGCTTAGATGACCAAATTCAGCCTACAAATCTTATTGATGGTGATATATAGATAGATAGAAGGATAGAATCAATGCATGTGCTGCATCAACGGGGTTCACATGGAAAGATAGTCTAAGATTTGATAATCTTATTATAATCATGTTAAAATGATTTGGAGAATTGATTAGGAGAATCTCTGTTTGAATGGGAGAAAGTTTCTTTTGATGGAACTTTAAAATAAGTTAAAAGTATTGGTCAGAAGAAGCTGGTTGCTTTAATTTTCTGCATTTTAGGTCACTTAGAATTAAATGTTTGGTCTTCAATGTTATATTTTAATTCCATAATGAAGATGGTTTCTTTTTTTTTTTTTTTTAATCTTATTCTTGTAGGTGGGTCTTTTGAACGTCAATGGGTTCTACAATTCATTGTTGTCTTTTGTTGATAAGGCCGTGGACGAAGGCTTCATCTCACCCACCGCACGTCGCATTATAATATCTGCCCCAACAGCTAAACAATTGGTCAGACAACTTGAGGTAAATGGTTATTCTAATTCATTTTAATAAGATTAACTTTAGAATGATTAATCCTTGAACGCATATTGTTGCGGATCCAACACATATTTTAATTTTACACTATACTATTTGAAGTGAGTTCATATTCATCATATTCTAATTTCAGAGAAAGTAAAAGGATCTTCCCATTGGTTAGCAGCCAGCTGGTTCTAGCATTTTTCACCATTATGTTAATAATTCTACAAAGAAATTTAACGTACAAGAACATATGAGCCGTGGTTTTTGAACATTCATGTTTGAATTGCATCTTAATGCCGTAATACTGCTTTCAATTCATTTTCACAAATACTAAAATGTGAGCAGTTGTTTTTGATTCTCATGAATTATATATTTTTGCTTATATATCAGGAATATGTGCCTGAATACGATGAAATAACATCCAAGTTAGTGTGGGAGGACAGACTGAATTATGTATCAGAATCGAAGATTGCCACGTAACATGTCTGGAATTCAAAACCTTTTTTTTCTTTCTTTTTTGGGTTCTTGCGTATTCGGTATACAGGTATATACGGTCTTATGCCGTACATCTTGAGCACAGTAACCTGGTTGGTCATTTTGGAACTGAGGCAGCAATGTCTTCAATATAAATATATATACATGTTTTTGAAGAGGAAGTGTCCTACTTCTCTTTTTGTGAAACTGTGGAAGGAAATAGATCAACAAAGCTTTGCTAAGTTTTGTTTGTACATTTTCCCATTATCTTGTAGCCAAACGAAGAAGAGGACCAAACTTTCTTTATTCAACCTACCATTATAATATAAAGATATGGTGCTTTGAGTGGTGATTGAGAATGATAAAGGTAAAAATGCAAGGGGATGTGATATAATATTAGTAGGGTGGAAACATTGGGTCTTGATTTCTATACGAGGACCTTGACAAATAAAGTGAGAGTGTTAAAGCGCAGCAATTAGCGATGTCGATTATGTAGAAGGGCAGCGAATGATGGTTGTCGACAAAGTTTTTATTTTTTAGTTTATAATTGCAAATGGTATGCACATGCACTCGGCCGTTGCTCGTCAATCAAGTGATAATTGGTTCGCAGAGGTTTTTAATTAATTAAGTGATAAATAGTTTGTAGTTTATTTAAAAAGAGGTTTCAAATCTCATTTTTAATAGGATTTTTTAAATTCCATTCCTCTTTACTTGTACTAATAGAATTCGATTTCTCTTCACTCGGGTTGATAAAAACGATAAATAATACTAACTAATATAAATAGTAAATATTATATTATGGTATATTAAAAATAATCTTTAAATGCATTACTAAAAAAGTTTAATTTATTCATTTCGGTTAGTAATAATTTTTATGTTTAAGTTTAATTCAATTGGTTTTTTTTTTTTTTTGAAATAAATTGAATTCGTTAAATTATATTATTAGGGGCTTTTGATAGACTATCAAAGAGTTTAACAAGATCTAATAATAAATTTTTACATTGTCAAAATGTTCGACTCCTATCCTTTGAAGTCAAGGGAATAGAAATATATTTTAATAGGTAGGGAGTAAAAGAAAATAATTAGAAGAGAAAAAATATAAACAATGTTATAAAAAATTAAACTACAAACACAATTATAAAAATACCACTACACATAATTCGTTCAATGAACACAATCCTACTAAAGTCTAAATTTAAACAACAAAAACATGCAAATATTGATTTATCTTTGGTTAGAACATCGCTAGAAATAGATTGACGACCTTGCGATGGTCAGAGTCAAGAATCTACGTATTGGATCACCAAAAACTTAAAACTTAAAACTTAAGGACATGGAACCAAAAAAAAACTTAAGGGGCATGAAACAAATGGCCTATTTGATGATAAATAAAGTATTTGTACTTTTTTTTAAAAATGTTTTTTCATAAATTTCATTAAATGGACTTTCTAGAGACCCTTAATAACCAATTATCGCATGGATAGCTATAGATCCAATAAATTTAACATTGAATCCTTTAGACGTGTCAATTGAGCAAATAGGGTTATAGTAACTAGGATGAATATCTCGTATCCGAAAACTATCAATTCTTTCTATCAATTCTCTAGGGCCTAAATAACTCAATTTTCTCGAACTATTTGTGTCAATTAATTAATTCAATCCAAAATTTGAGGTAATGGATGTAATTTAAAAAATGAATCATGACCAATCAAAAAATAAAATGCTTAAGGATTTTTTTTTTTGACTATTATAAAGTTATCCAACTTGAGTTATGAGAGTATAAATGCTTTTTGTTTTTCTTTTTTAGAAAAGAAAAAAAGAAAAACAAAAAAGGACTTAAATCTTTTATTTTATTTAATTAATTTGATTATTTTATAGATCTATTTAATATTCTAATTCTTTACATAGACATAATTTCTAATCATTTTTTAGAGAAAAAATCGATCGCGGCAACAGGATCTTATTAAAGGTTGGGCTGAAGAAGGCATCGAAAAAATATAAAGCCCTGTCGGGATTACAAGATCACAACAAGGAACCTAAAATGATTTGAACATAAACGCCTTGCTTAGAGGAGGCCAGAAGACTCATTATTGGCCCCAAGGCTTGCCGGCGAACATTCTGCACATAACCTCTTGTTGAGATTTTTGCTTACATGCCATCTTTTTTATGTATAAATATTTGTTTTATATTTATACTATTATCATTTCATTAAATTGCTAATTATATTTTATATATGGTAAGATGGTTGTAATGTTTCAAACATTGTATGATTTGAAAGAGTTCAAATCTGGTTTAAAGAAGTTTAGATCAGTGCTAAAAATTAGTAATGCTGAGAGTTATATATGCTAAAACTTAGCACTGATAAGAGCTAACAGGTTATAAAAGTCAGCGAAATCTAAGGAGTTAGAGCTTTATCTAAAATAAGACAAAGATCTGAGAATATATTAGTAATAATATAGTTATAATGAGTTACAAATAGTGTTAAGAATGTCGTCCTGCAAATATATTCTCAAATGTTATATTCCTGATCTATCTTCGCTGATGCAATCTGTTGGTGAAAACCTTATTAAATATAGATTAGTGTATGTTTATATCTGGGTGGTCCAGATAGTTAGTCTTAGTCGACTATGAATTTAGTAGAAGTTTGTATAGAGATATAAGTATTTAGTAAGAACTGGGTACTAAACAAACTCACAAGAACCTCAAGTAGACAACCCATAAAGCCGTTAGTAGAAGGTCTTGTTAAGTTGAGTAGTATTTGTGATCCTTTGACCTAAGCATCATAGTGGACTTATGAGTGATCCACCATACTTTAGTTCTACACATGTAAGAAACCTTTCATGGCCTAACCATTGTGTGTCGCTGAGTATGGTCTGATACTTATGGAGTTCGGTGTGCGTAGATATGAGGACTATTAGCTTATTTGGGTGAGTAAAATATCATGATGATCCAAGATAGTATTTCAGAAAGTCTTATAGCCATAAGCAATAAAACCCGAGAAAAGAGTTGTAAGAAACCTTTCATGGCCTAACCATTGGGTGTCATTGGATATGGTCTGATGCTCATGGAGTTCAGTGTGCATAGATATAGGAACCATTAGCTTATTTGGGTGAGTAAAATATTATGATGATCCAAGATAGTATTTTAGAAAGTCTTATAGTCATAAGTAATAAAACTCGAGAAAAAAGTTTTACCTTAAAGATAAATAATATCGTAAAAGTGTTTACAGATATTATTTATTAAAATACAAATTTGAAAATAAGTTCACGGTTGAGCATATAGAGATTTGATGGTAATCTATGTCTTCGCTCTTCCAAAATATCAATGATAAAAAGATTATACGAATATATTATAACCTTAACTTATATGGTCTAATGTACCACGTTGTGATATTCGTAACATGTGTGTCATTGTTCATAGACTTATGAATAAGTTTCATATGACAAATCGGGCGTGGACCTAAATAGTCTCACAATATAAAGTATACTCATTGTGCACTGAGGCAGCGTATTGGATTGAATAGTTCAATCCAAAAAATTTTAGCAAACTAAAAATTTGTTTCAGGTTCCCTAAAAAAATGTACTTGTTAACACTTAATTGTTAAATACGTCACATATATAGTTGACAAGAGTTGTTAACTAATAGGATGTTGACAAGTGGTATAATTTGGCTCATGAATTATTTTTTCCATGAATTTATCATTTAACCTTACTACTAAAAACAAGTGAGGTAAAAGTAATTATTCAAATTATTTTGAATAATTAATTAAATATGGATGGAGTATATGTATTCATGACATGGACTAAGTGTACATAATGTGTAATTAAATTGTGTTTGTCTTTAACAAAACATATTGGTGGCGATATGCAATAGTAGAGCATTAGTTTTTGTATTGTAATGCAAATTGCATAAATTATATCACATGGCATAACGAGAGGTGGTGGAGCAATATAGTGAGTGTCTTTAATATTTCCATTTAAGTATGTCTCTTAGTAGGCCATGTATAGCATTATGTGTTAAGAAGATGATTGAATTCATTTATTCAAATTTTACGAAGGTAAGATACGTAAGTGATAGTTGAGAGAGAATTGGCCAAATATTTTTGGCAAAGTGTTTAAAGCAAAGGGTTGTGAAGAACAAAATCAAAATACAAAGTATTCATACCATCTCACTCTAAACATAAGAACTTGTTGTTGGAACATTTTTGTGGCTGTTATTCTAGATTCACAATCCCACAATTTTTGTTGTGAACTAGAATTGTGCAATAGCACACTTCAAGGTGAGTTCAAGACTTAGAGATTGCAATTCTTGAAGAATTAAAAGTTAACTTCAATCCGAGTAGGTTTTCTCACTTGTAATTTAGTTTAATTAACATATGATCATATATGAGATATATATATATATATATATATATATATGATTGATTATATTGATTAAGTGTATTTTGTATATGATACTTCTGCTGCATGTAATAAACTTTTAAATTATATGTACACTTAATAAATCATACACTTACTAAATACCTTCGGGAACAGCCACCATCACGGATGAGCTGAGTTGTACATTTTCAACTATCTAGAGTAAAGCTGAAACAAACTAATCAAAATAAATTAAAACCAACACAATCTAAAAACAAACAAACAAACTAAAAGTAAAAAAAGAAAGCTAAGTTAGAGGTCGAAAAGAGATGAAGAGGGGGAAGAAAAAAATTGTCTAAGAGGAGGCCGATGACCTCCTTTTCAATGGAGAATATATTTTATAAGGTAAGGGTGGAATTTGGTTGAGAGAAAATTAATGGGCTCGAGAAACTTCTTAGTTTAATTTAATTGTTGATATGGTTAAAAAGCCTATAAGGCTCAAAGTAACTGCAAGACCAACACTTGTTGCCGAGGTCTACAATCCTCAAACCTAAAGCCTAAATTAGATGATTTTAAAGAAAGCAATTTCTAAGGACTATAGCTATTAGAAGAAGGGCACTTATACAATGAGAACTTGCCACCATAGTTAGTAGATGACATAATGTGAGCAAAGCTCGCCAACTTATATCCATAGCTCTTTGGTGACAGGCTAAGAAGTTAGCGACTAACAATTTTGAGAATTACTTATCAGAGAATAAATCTACGATGTCCGAAGATGTTAATAATGGACCCATTTGAATTTCTTCTTATATATATTAGTACAAGCCCAATTGGGTACTAAATCCATATTAAATGTCAATTAGCATAGGAAGTCTTATTTAGTTAAAATTCTTTTTCCTTTTAAATTGAGATTGGAATAGAGTTTTAGAAGCCTATATAAAAGTTTTTTTTTTATTGTAATGGGGATTCAATTCAATAGGCAACAATTACAATTTTTCTCTCAATTTCTCTTTTCTTATTTTTAGCTTTTCAACCCAGAATTTCTTCATCCTTGCTTGTTAATTCTTATACCCTAATTATTGGAATTTTGCTTGCTCTTTTCTGTCTTAATTTCTCTTTTCTCATTTTTAACTTTTCAACCCAGAACTTCATCATCCTTGCTTATTAATTCTTATACCTTAATTGTTAGAATTTTGTTTGCTCTTCTCCGCGAAATAATTAAAGCTTTACAGTTTGCTCATTATCTCACAGAGCAAGTTTATTTTAAGCCTTATTCTTTGCAAACAAAATTTAGCCTTACCTTATTTGGTAAAACCTTAACCTTAGTTCTTTAGAAATTTGAGGTAATTTACATTTTTAGCAGTACACTAGACATACACAAACCCAATCATATAATTTTTATGTATGAACAAAAAGAACTAAGAAAGAGACAACACATTTTTTATATCTCCTATGAAGATGAAAGGGTGAAGCACCAAGCCCAAAATTTTTATAACTTAAGCTACTTGCATAACAAAAAATATAATATAACCACCCAAAAAATCTATTAAAAAGAGAGTCAAGGTTTATATGTGTGAAAATACAAACAATCAGATTTAAACATAAAGAAAAACAAGAAGTAATAATTTTTTGCCACATGTATTTTTTTGATTTTACATATTCGAAACTTAAAGTTTCAAATTTAGATGTCGAAGCCTTTTTGCTAAATATAATTGTCAACGCAGCCTTAAGGTGTTTTTTAAGTGCAAATGAAGATCTCAATCACTGAGAGAGGAACTTAAAAATTATCCCTTAAAGAATAGACCTACAATGCTTGAAGAACATGGAGAGAGACATCATACTCTCCATGTATCATATGAACACAAAACACAAAGAACAAGAAGCTCACAATTCCTAAATTCTTAAGTTACTTGCATAATTAAGAATGTAGTATAACCACCTAAAAAAGTTATAAAAAAAAAGTCAAAGCTCGTGTGTGCGAACAAAATCAAAAGCACTCAAATTTTTAAACACACAAGGAAAAAAAAAACAACAATAACTTTATAAATAATTTTTTAAATAACTTTCTAATAAAATTTAGATTTCATTGGAGTGCTTGAGAAATCAAAATGGCAAATTCATAATATCCCCACATTTTGTCTATACTTTACACGTTTGGTGTTACAGTGTGTCGGCGGTCTATCGGCATACGGCGCAGCCGCGTTTTGATCATGTGTATTTGTTGAAGAGCTGTGCTCTGTGCGTGACCAAATAACCTGAATCTTGGGGGTCACTTGAGTTGTGGGCCCCGATGTGGGATAACCACCCTTCATATTCACGGGTCCATCTGTTCCCACCGATTGATTTTGATTGCCATCATCATATTCATAATTCATAGTTTTAAAGTAGATGATTAAATTAAACCAATTTTTTTTTTGTTAAATGCCAAAATTAAATGACCCAGAATTTAGACATTTTAGAATGACCATTATCCTTCTAAAATTATCCATTTCCAACTATTTTTGCATATTTGTATGAAATGTCTCAAAAATAAATGTAAGCTAAATTCTGGGTGCTAATTGTTGGTAATGACTTTTGAGGTAATATGTTCAGGTATGATGGGTTCTTAAACATGTAACAAAATTTTATATTATCTTATAAATTATGTAAAAATTATAAATTAATTAAAAAATATTATTGATAATATTGTTTATTACATAATGAGCTACATAATATATTAAATTAATTATATATATGTGCTTGTTTGTAATCATAAATATAATTTAATAATAATCATATCTTTTTATAAAAATAATTCATAACAATTCAAGGGAAATTGTCCAAATTATTAAAAACAAAAAACAAAACACACACACAACTACAACAAAGAAGAAGGAAAGAATGTGAAAGTTCATCTGTCCAATTCTTGGTTGCAAATTGATCAGCAATGATTTAGAGAATCCCATGTGATCCATTTTAGATTCTCCGTGGTCAACTAAAATTATAGTCGAATCAATCTAAGGCTGTGATTTACTTGCAGAAACTTCAATATTTTTATAAGAATACATCTGATTCCGATAAAACGGCAGATCTATCTATCTACCCTATTGGAAGTGGTTAGGTCTTTTAAAAAATTTCTATTAAAATAGTAACCCTTTTTAAATTAAATTAGTTAAATTTTATATTATTCGACATTGGTCTTTTATAAAATCAAAATAGCAATACTGAATATTTCAAATTGTATTGTAAAATTCTTCCCACCGATTATATGATATGTTGTTAAATGATAAAATAATGCAATAAATTATTTTAAAAATTATATAACCTCACCATCTACCGGAGAATTGTTAATGTCATGTATCAATATCATTTATGTCATTATTTGAGATATAAATTATAAAAAATAATTTAAAAAGCTTAGTATTATTATTAGAGGTGGATACGGTTCGGTTCGATTTTTTAAAAAAATAAAATCGAAACTAATTTTTTTAATGAAAAAAATCGGACTAGACTGAACCGATTTTTTTCGGTTCGATTTTTTTGGTTTCTTTGATTTTTTTTAATTTTTTAATTTTAAATTATGAATTTTTTTAATTTTTAATCGGTTTTTTTGGGTGAAAAAAATCGAACCGAAACTGAACCGGATCGGTCAATTTTTTTTCAAAAAAATCAAATCAATTTTTTTTTTAAAAAAAATCGGATTGAACTGAACCAAACCAACCGGTTCGATTTTTCAGTTCTCTGTTTTTTTTGCCCACCCCTAATTATTATTAAGTTATTACAGATAATTATTGATATTAAATTTTGGATTATTCTAAATTAACAAATTGAATTTATTTATTTTATAAAACAATAATTGGGTCTGTTAATGGGCCAAGCTGTATATGCATAAAAAAAACTCTTCTCTCACCCTCTTAACTCTTTGCTAGTGATTGAGTAGAAGCAAGGCTCTACGGTTCCTACACCGTGGTTTTCCCTCGCCTGGCTATTGGGCGTTGATCTCGCACTTCCTCCCTTCTTTTTAGTTTATAAGACCAATGCCAACCCTTTATCCTCCTTCACCTATACGAAGCCTTACTTTCACATAACTATTAACACTGCACACCCCTCAGTAGCTCTTTACGAAAATTTCATCATACCATTACACACCACTCAGTTTCTCCTTACGAAAATTTCATCATACCACATATTTTTCCCATATATAGTTTACAGCCAGCCCTCTCCCTTCCTATCTCAGTATCTCCTTATGGAGGACATGGAGAGCCTTTGTAAACATCTTACCCTATCAAAGGAAGATGGGAAAGTACTCTCTCTAGACAGCTGGGGGTGCAAGGACGATAAAAGGATCACGGCTAACAGCCTGGTGGGAAAATTTTTATCTTTGAAACAAGCCAAAAGGGGCTTTTAAATGGGTTATGCTACAAGCCTGAAGATTGAATAAAAGAGTCCAGATAGAGAATATGGGAAAAATTGCTTCATTTTAAAGTTTTGTTCAGAAGTGGATAAGCAGAGAGTTCTATAATATGGCTTCTAGAATTTTGACAACGCCCTAGTGGTCCTAGCAGAGCTTACAGGAATTAGAGACATATCAAAAACAAAATTTTCAAGAGCTTCCATAACATCCCGATCCTTTGTATGAATGAGAATATTGTAAAGAAACTGGGACAATAACTGGAAAATGTGGAAGAAGTTGAAGCTGACCCAGGGAGAATGTGTCTTGGAAAGTTTCTAAAACTGAGAATAAATCTTAGTATCTCCAAACCCTTAGCTAGAGGGATCAGATTTAATCTAAAGAAAGGGGAGGAACCATCGGATCTTATTATCAAATACAAAAGACTATCAAATTTTTGCTTCTGTTATTGTTGCATTGGCCACGTGGTTAGAGATTATCCATCGGCTCTAGAAGAATCAACCTACATTCATAGAAAAGGCTTGAAGTATGGGCCATGCATAAGAGCTTTGCCATCAAATAAAAAGCAGAATAGAGCCAGGCTAAGCCAAAGGAGAAAGAATGTGGAATTGGCGGGAAGGGGAAGTCAAAAAGTTATATGTCAGGATTGCAAATTAATGTGCAGGGTGAAAAAGCTGGGAAGGCTAGTGCTGAAGCAAAGATTAAGACATCACCAATCTCGGAGCTCCAAGATATAAGACAATCAAGTATATCGACTCCGAGTACGGAGAATGAGACAGTTATGTCAGAAACATGAGAGAAATAAAGAGATCCTCACAATGCTCTTTTAGCCTTTGAATTTCCTGAGAAAATAATGGTTGGTGGGTCGTGTGGGCAGAAAGAACATGTGCAAGCAGTAAGCCAGATTGAGGGCCCAAAACCCAATTTAAGCCCACCTCCTAATAGGGCTTCCCATTGCCTTACCGCATCAAGAAATGGAGCGGGGAATAGAAACCAGCAGATTAGAAACTAGAAGAGAATGGCTAAAATGTGTTTGAAGGGCCTAGAGGAAAAGAAAACAAGTGAGAGGCTCAAGAGATCTCTCATGGACGCTGAGGAGAAGCAAAGCCCAAAAAAGAGCAAATATAG
This sequence comes from Ailanthus altissimus, assembly GCA_946807835.1. Taxonomy (NCBI): domain Eukaryota; kingdom Viridiplantae; phylum Streptophyta; class Magnoliopsida; order Sapindales; family Simaroubaceae; genus Ailanthus; species Ailanthus altissimus. Next base: position 4,644,625 of record OX327709.1, read on the forward strand.
GGAATCTATGACAAGTAGCTTTTTTTTTGCTAAGTCCTACACACTTCAATGTTCAAATTATTTAATTGGGAGAGGCTGGTAGCCAGTTATGTGTCACGTTTCATGTGCTTTCAAGTATTTTTTTGAACACTCGATGTGCGACTAGGTTCGTTAGAGGTCTTTTGGATCATGGAACGTTACGTGGACTGGAGCTTCTAGAAGGCCTACTGTTTGGATGGAGAACCGGGTTGGGCCTGTGACTTATTAGAGTAGTTCACCTTAATTAGAATTTCATAAAAGGTAGAATGGCATCTAGGAATATTCTAGAGCATAATACTCCATCTTGTATATACACCGTTAAATCATTTAGATCTCAGCCGTCGATTGTATAAGGCTACTACTATATAAAGGGGAGACTTTCACTTGTATAATTCATCTCATAGCTTTGTTTTCTCTTCAGCAATATAGAGAGCATTCATGCAAACACTTGGTGTGCTTGTTTTTCTTCTCTTTGTGTGGTTTTCTCGGCTGCTTAGCACGCAACGCGTCTAAGGCCGCACGGTTCGAAAATAATCCGTGACAGTTGGTATCAGAGCAGGTTTAGAAATGAAAAAAGACGGCAGACCATCAGATTTAACTGAAGAGAGGGGTCAGAACCCCAATGCTAAGAAGCATGGCACTGGTCCTCACGAAAAGTCAGTAGATCCAGGTCAGGATATCGGGAGTATGGTGAAAGCACTCAGCAGCACTGTTGGGAAGGCGGTAGATCGCCTTGGAGAGTTGGAACAGCAAGTAGAGAAGATCGAGGGGGGCCTCGACACTCAAGGAGACGAGCTGTACTTCCTCCTCAGCACATCCATCGAGGCTTACGCCGATAAGCAGTGAAACTGGATTAAGGCTTTCTAGGAGCAGGTCCTCACCACGATGGACAAATTTCAGACCCAAGTAGAGGAGCTACGTCGAGGGTTTGAAACTGTCCAAAAGGATATGGTGGTGTGCAAGCGGGCGGTGGCGAATGAGTTTGTCGTCGCTCAAGTAACGGTGTCTACACCGAGGATCGATGCTCTTAAGCCCAAGGAGTTCAGCGGGAAGCGGAACGCCAAGGAGCTCGACAATTACTTCTGGCAGATAGAGAGATACTTCGATGCCCTAGGCGTACGGACGAGGATAAGGTAAACACCGCGACCTTATATCTCTCTGATCATGCAATTCTGTGGTGGCGTAGGAAGAGCGAAGAGATTCGCAAGGGTACCTGCACCATCAACACCTGGACAGAGTTGTAACAGGAGCTAAAGCGTCAATTCTATCCGGAGAATGTGGCGCACGATGCTAGGAAGCGTCTAAAGGAGTTGAAACAGATCAAGTTGATTGGCGAGTACGTAGAAGAGTATTCACTACTGATGTTGCAGATCCCCAATATGAGTGAGAAGACTTGCTGTTCAATTTTTTCGACAGAGTACAGACATGGGCATCCAATGAGCTGAGGGGGCGTGGAGTGCAGAACATATCTGACGCCCTTACATTGGCGAAAACGCTCAATGATTACCGCAAGGGTGATGCGGGGAAGTTCAAAAATTCGAAGCCCAATCACAGCAAAGGTGTCACTGATAAGGGCAAATTTGTCATATATTTTCTCATGTTTTTATTATTGATATTTTATTATTTTATGAGAATAGATGGCTATTTATGTGCATTATTGTTATTTATAGGGACTTGAACGAAATTTAAAGAAAGAACGCAAAAGGAGCAAAAACAGGGACTAAAATGCAAAGTTTTCAAAGTATGTGTCCATCGCCCCAGCGGCACAAGGATTTTAGCCCCAGCGCTGAAATAGTGATCGAAATAAGAAAAACGACTTGCTTAAGTCGCGTATAGCGCCCCAGCGCCAGAAATTCACCGCGCCAGCGGTGAAGCCGTTTTCATGTAGCGCCCCAGCGCCAAGATCCCACCGCTCCAGCGGTGATAGCTTTTTCACGCGTCGCCCCAGCGACAGATTCATAGCGCGCCAGCGGTAGTGCGAGTCCTAGTCCGACGAGAATTGAGATTTTCAAGCTCAAATCAATCCCTATATAAAGCCACTCGTTCCCAACCTTCAAGAATGAATCCAAGACGACCCAAGAGCACCAAGAATACAGAGCACGAGTCTTGGAGAGCAATAGGAGCTTAATTGAAGCATCTTTAGAGAGAGATACAAGACGTTCTTCGGCATCAAGAGTTTCTAGGCAGCGCAATTAAGAGCAATTCGACGTCTATATCGGTTTGCTAATAATTGTATCATGATTGATAATTATTTTCACTGCTGTTCTCTTATAGCCATGAGCTAAACTTGTTTTCTAGGGTTAATATTTGAACTCAATATGTGTGCTTAATTGCCATATCCTTTAGTATTTAATAAACTTAGTCATTTATTATTTAAATTACTTGTGTTTAATGCTTCAATATATCTGGCCAATATATGGTGAATGAGTTGGTAATATTATTGATAAACTTGGAAGAGGAATCATAATATTTAGACCTAGGTAATTTGATGCATGATTGTAGAGTAACATTCAATGTTGCATATGCAAGTTTCAATTTAGGATAGGAATATACCTAATTGGCATGTATGATCAATAAGACCTAATCTTAATGAATCTTAATTTATTACAAGTACCATAGGAATATAGGTATTTGGTAAATTAAGGTATACTTGCATGACCTTGGAAGAGGCTTGTGAATACATTAGTGTCTTGATCAATAATAAAGACTAAGTGAGTTAAATATTAGAGGGTTAATCATTAAAAAGCATATTGAGGGATAATATTAATCCTAGGTTCTCTCTACGTTGCTATATCTTTAAATCTCATTGCATTGTGCTTTTACTTTTATATTTTCTACATTCATTCTTAGATTTTTATTTTTCTGAATAATTATTAGGAAGATATAATTTTAGTAATTGGTTACAAAGAAAGAATTATCCCTGTGGGTTCGACATCCGACTTATTTAGTCTCTTTATTACTTGCATACGATAGTGTATACTTGCACTTAATTTATGATATAGAAATATCGCATCAGTCACGCCCCAGACCCAAAAGATCCGACACACGACATCACTTACATTCATTCACTGCATGTGCACTCATAAATAATATTACACAAAATTTTCAACTTTCATTCAACACAGAAATCCTTAGCAAGTTGCTAGTAAGTTCAACACTAAAATCAACCATAACCTAACATATAAATATAAACTTCTCTTGACAATATTTAAACATTCATTTCAATTTCTTTCAGAATTATAGCAATTGAATTATGACTGGGACAATTATTAAACCGGAGATATGCAGAGTTTTCTCAGAGATTAACACTCTACTACGTCACCAGTAGCAACTTTGTTACCGGGAGCCCAGAATATATCCATTGCAAATTCTTACTTAAAATCATCCAATAACCACACTTTATAAAACTTAAACCAAATCCAATCCACACACAATGAAATAATACATAAGTATTTATTCAATAGGGACAAACCAAATATCCTATCCCACGTGTCCCCAAATGAAACACACAACAACCTAGCAACTTAGGGAACCCAAGGAACAGCAGAAGCCTTGCCAAATCCGCTAAGCACACATGTACCTTATTTACCTGAAATCACCATAAACTATAATGAGTATAAAACTCAGTAAACATACTAATTTTTCATATATCAAATACAAATACATATATGTACACAATGCATATGTATGATATGCTGTGATCAATCAAAATCATAATCTTATCAAATCACATATCATGTAAGCGCTTACACATTCTTTTAAAACACATAATAGGAATACCATCACTCGACTACTACTTAGTAGGACTTACATATCACATATCACATAATGAGCCAAATGTCACTCGTAGGTGACATACCGTATGAGAGGAATAGTACAAGTGAGGTCTTTAAATCACACATATATAACGCTTATGCCCGAAGGTAAAAGCCAAACCCTCACCCTGATCATCGGTGAGTCCTCTCACATGTACCAATACGCCACCACACGAATGTGATGACTCACACTTCCTTTAGGTACCAATAGGATCCTCCCTACATACGGAACACATAACATATACCAATCCCGAAGGAAAGGCCACACATAAAGGCTCCACAAATCACATAAAATGCCTACTAAGTTAACAGTGAGTTCAAGTACCCTCAAATCACAAAATATTTCTCATGGACATATTACACTTCAAAAGCTTTCTTTGTTAAACGCATCTTATTTTGGAAAGCTCACTTTCAAAAACACATGTATGTCCATGCTCAATGTCAATGCTCACATTCATAAACATATATTCATATTTCATATCAAAATATACTTTGACATATCATAAACATATTCTTAACCCCATTTACAAAATCATACAAAACAATTATTATGTTTATTGTGATTCCAGTAGTAAGTCTAGTATACTTACCTCTTAGCACTTACAGCTACAAGGCTTAAATCTCCTTAACCTATCAATGGAGATCAATCATTTCATAAGCCTCACAATTCACACAAATACTTAAATAGCTTACAAAATTATACACAATGCATTTAACACATCAAATTGGTCTAAATACTTGATTTCTCAAAACTTGTCATTCTGACCACTTACACTTAACAAAATTTTCTAATACATCAAATGATGTCCAATTACTCCGAAATCAGAATATATCATTCTTGACTCATATATACTTCTTATATATGAATATTATATCAAAATTCCTACACAATCCATTCCATACACACCATCGAATCCAAACTACAAACCTGACAGGATCAAGATACTTACTGAACAGTATTCAATCTCCCAATTTTATAAAATCATATACTAACTCAAAAATTATAAAACTACCATATAATTACTCTTGACACATATCTCAGTCCATGATAAATATTTGGCTTCCAAATAACTGCCAAAAGTATTTTAAAACTATTTTATTTCATAACTTTAAAAATCTGTTAATCAAATACTACAATGAGCTGATACACTTTAGAAATTCATAACACTTCAACCACATTGATCCAAATTCTCAATTCCGAGTATATCATATTAGACATATAAAATTATCATATTCCATAAATTCATAATTTTTAAAGATCATTCAGCAGGTCAAAAATTATTTTCCACTGTATCATACTGTTTACACAGGAAATTTCCAGAATTCCAGGGTCATTTTGGTAAATTCACTACAAATTCAATTTCCGAGATTTTCAGTCGATTCAAAGTCTCAGATGATCCTAAACATGTCTAATTTCATATACTCAAATTAAAAACCAGAATCGAATCACAACAATTTATAAAATTCCTAGATCAAGAGGTTATCCAGCAGAAATTCCATAATTCATCATGATTTATCAAACTATCTTATAGATCATCATCAATTCTCACAACATCAAACGAAATACACATCAAATCCTTAATTATACATATTTCCAGAAATCAAAACTTAAAGAAATTAACTTAATTAACACCAATAAATTGATAATTAGTTGTGATATACCTCTAAAGATCCAAAATTCTCATTTTCTTCTTCTTTTTCTTCTTCTTCTTCTCTTTCTCTCTCCTTTATTTCTCTCTTCTCTCTCTAAAAATGGGTAGCTCGACCAAAATGAGAGAATTAGGGTTTTTAAAAGTGTATTTTTATACTAAGTGGTTAATTTTTGGTATTTACGAATTCACCCCCAAAACTTTCAAAGTATAACAATTTGGTCCCTAAAATAATTCCAAAGTCTTGCAAATAAACCCAATACTAATAGTATATCTTTAACCTATAAAAACACTACTAATAACAATATATAAATCAAGGATCACCCACATACAAATAAAATACGTATATTTATATATATAAATATACATATTCTTATCGGTTATGGATACTGGTTACTACAAAAGGTGGGGGAACTAGGGCGTCTCAACCTCCGCAGGATAAGGAGGGAAAAGGTAAACCGCCCACAGGGAGAGAGCAGAAGCACAACGATGGGAGAAAGCCGAGATCTAGCTGCTTCCTTTGCGATGGGGATCATTGGGTGAATGACTGTCCAAAGAAGAAGGCTATCAACGCAATGTTGGAGACTCAACAAGCGGGCGAACAGGGACAATTGGGATTTTGTAGTTGTTCAATGCCCTCAATGCCAAGCGGGTAGCCCGCACGCCAACAGGAAAGACGCTGATGTACGTTGAAGCCTACATTAATGAAAAAAAGACTCAAGTGCTAGTGGATACTGGAGCTATGCACAACTTCATGAAGTATGCAAAAGCAGTACGCTTAGGCCTCAAGATGGAGAAGAGGATTGGCTACCTCAAGACCGTAAACGCCACAATTAAGCCACTGGACGGGGTCATTCATGGAGTTGAAATGAACCTTGGAAAATAGAGCGGTAAGGTAAACTTTTCGGTAGCCCCCCTTGATGATTTTGATGTTGTTCTTGGTATGAATTTTCTACGGCAGTTTAATGTGGTACCATTTCCCTGACACAACTATGTATGCATCCTGGAGGAAGGGCCATGCATGATACCGACAGTAAACAAGTAAACAGGTGGGTAATCCAAGTCCAACGTCTATACCACTCTCTTGTCTGCCATGCAACTGAAGAAGGGAGCTAAGCGGGGAGAAGAGACATACCTCGCCACGATATGAGAGGCAGATGATGATGCGTACGGGGGTGAAGAGGAGCTGCCAGCAGAGATCACGAAAGTGCTCAAGCAGCACCAAGACTTGATGCCAGCAGCACCACCACAGAAATTACCACCAAGACGGGCGATTGATCACGAGATTGAACTGGAGCCAGGAGCTAAACCTCTAGCCAAAGCGCCCTACCGAATGTCTTCACCAGAGTTAGCAGAGTTGCGGAAGCAACTCAAAGAGCCACTGGATGCAGGGTTTATCCATCCATCTAAGGCGCCCTACGGTGCGCCCGTGCTTTTTCAGCGCAAGCACGACGGATCATTGCGGTTATGTATAGACTACCGGGCGCTGAACAAGGTCACTGTCAAAAATAGGTATCCCATTCCTTTAATTGCTAACTTGTTTGATCAATTGGGACAGGCGAAGTACTTTTCGAAGCTGAACTTGTGATCAGGTTACCATCAAGTGCGGATAGCCGAGGGTGATGAGCTGAAAACAACCTGTGTAACGCGTTATGGGGCCTTTGAATTTCTTGTCATGACATTTGGCCTTACAAACGCGCTAGCCACTTTTTGCATACTGATGAACAACATACTCTAACCCTTCCTCGACAAATTCGTTGTCGTGTACTTAGATGACATCGTCATCTACAGCAACACTCTCAAAGAGCATGTGGAACACTTAAAATCTGTCTTGAAGGTGCTCCGCGAGAATGAGCTGTATGTGAAGAGGGAGAAGTGTTCATTCGCCAAGTCGGAGGTAGAATTTTTGGGTCACAAGATCAAAGAAGGCAGGTTGATGATGGACAGGGCGAAGATTCGCGCCATAGTGGATTGGGAGGCACCTACGAAAGTTACCGAGCTGTGGTCTTTCTTTGGGTTAGTCAACTATTATCGAATATTTATCAAGAGCTATTCCACCATTGCTGCACCCCTTACCGACCTGCTAAAGAAGACTAAAGCATGAGAGTGGACTAAGGAGTGTCAATGGGCTTTTGATCGACTGAAGATAGTAGTGATCGAGGAACCAGTCTTAGCATTGTCGAATCACTTGTTACCGTATGAGGTACATACTGATGCGTCTGACTTTGCCATTGGTGGTGTATTGATGCAGCAAGACCATCCGATCGCGTATGAGAGCCGAAAACTCAACAAGACGGAGAGGCGCTATACAGTACAAGAGAAGGAGATGATGAGGGTCATCCATTGCCTGCGTACTTGGTGACACTATCTGCTTGGGGCAAAGTTCGAAGTGATGACGGACAACATAGCAACGAGTTACTTCCAAAGTCAAAAGAAACTCAGCCCGAAGCAAGCTAGGTGGCAGGATTTTCTGGCAGAGTTCGATTTTGAGCTCGAGTACAAACCGAAAAAGGTGAATGTAATGGCAGACGCCTTAAGCCAGAATATCGAGTTAGCAGTTATAAGTAAGCTGAAAGACGATTTGCTCGGCCTATTTCATGAGGGAATGAAGCATGATCTCGTAGCCACACAGCTCGCCACTCAAGCACAAGAGGGAAAGACTCAATGATTTTGGGTAGAATATGAGCTTCTCTACACCAAGGGATGCCGGGTATATGTGCCAAAGTGGGAGAACTTGTGGCGTAACCTCATTAGAAAGTGTCACGATACGAAATGGGCAGGACATCCAGGACAGCAGCGTACACACGCCCTATTGGAGACAGTTTACTATTGGCCACACATGCGGGAAGAGATAGAACAGTTTGTCAAGACTTATCTTGTGTGCCAACAGGACAAGATCGAGCAGTGGAGTTCCGCATGGCTATTGAAGCCACTGCCCATACCGGAGAGACCTTGGGAGAGCATCTCTATGGATTTCATCATAGCCTTGCCGAAATTCGAAGGGTGTAGAACTATCATTGTGGTGGTAGATCGATTTTCTAAGTATGCGACTTTCATACTAGCGCCCAAGAAGTGTAATGCGGAAGAGACAACTAAACTTTTCTTCAAGCATGTAGTTAAGTACTGGGGGTTACCGAGAGTGATAGTCAGTGATCGTGATACGAGGTTTACAGGGAGATTCTGGACTGGATTGTTCAATCTCATGGGATCGAAGCTTCGCTTTTCCACCAGCTTTCACCCACAAACGGATGGGCAGACTGAGAGGGTGAATGCATTACTGGAGCTGTACTTGCGGCACTTTGTGGGCGCAAATCAGCAAGATTGGGTCAAGTTACTCGATGTGGCACAGTTCTCATACAACTTGTAGAGGAGTGAATCGACGAACCAGAGCCTGTTCAAGTTAGCTACTGGCCAACAACCTCTCACGCCATACGCACTAGTATCCAGCGATACAGGGAAGAGTCCGACAGCTTACAAAGCTGTAAAATCCTGGCAGGAACAGTCGAAAAAAGTATGGGTGTGTCTGGACAAGGTGACAAAACGGATGAAGAAATAGGCTGACGGTAAGCGAAGACATGTTGAGTACAGCATAAGGGATTTAGTGATGGTGAAAATCCTTCCGACGCAGCACAAGTCTACACGCACACTTCACAAGGGCCTTGTTCGAAAATATGAAGGGTCATTTCTTATTACCAAGAGGTTTGACAATGTCTCATATAAGGTGAAGCTGCCTTCGAGACTTCGACTACATCTGGTGTTTCACGCAAACTGTCTAAAGCCATACCATGGTGATGCGGAGGACATGGAGCGTGGGCCACAAACTAGGGCACCATTGGGAGTTTTCACATCTTACGACAAGGAGGTTGAACTTATTTTTGATGTGAGAACAGCACGTAAGAAGAACTGCCTTCCGAGTCGTGAGTATCTTGTCAAGTGGAAGGGATTGCCCGATAGTGAAGCAAGCTGGGAACTCGAGAACGCACTATGGCAGTTTGAGAACAAGGTGCGCGAATTTCAACAAGGACGCGACGAGGGCGTCGCGTCAATTTGGTGGGGGAGAATGTCATGCCCCAAGTGCTCTCAAGCATTTCCTCGAGCACTTGGTGCGCGACTAGGCCTGTTGGAGGCCTCTTGGACCATGGAGCGCTACGTGGACCGGAGCTTTTAGAAGGCCCGCTGTTTGGATAGAGAGCCGGACTGGGTCCGTGACTTATTAGGGTAGTTCACCTTAATTAAAATTTCATAAAAGGTAGAATGGCATCTAGGAATATTTTAGAGCATAATTCTCCATCTTGTATATACACCGTTAAATTATTTAGATCTCAGCCGTCGATTGTATAGGGCTGCTACTATATAAAAGGGAGACCCTCACTTGTATAATTCATTTTATAGCTTTGTTTCTCTTCAGCAATATAGATAGTATTTGTGCAAACACTTGGTATGCTTATTTTTCTTCTCTTTGTGTGATTTTCTTGGCTACTTAGCACGCAACGCGTTTAAGGCTGGACGGTTCAAAAACAATCCGTAACACCTAGTAGAAACCATGTTAGTCTTATAATGTTCGGGGGCTAAGGAACCCTAAACGTTCTTATTACTGCATAGAACTCTCCAAAGATATAATGTTAATTTAGTGTTTTTGTGTGAAATAAAATGCAATAATTTTCAGATGAAAAGAATGGGAAAGTCGATGTTGATGTTAAAATTTTGATAACTGCCTTACAGTTGATAGACAAGGCTTGAGAGTGGGGCTAGCCCTCTTATGGAAAGTCGATGTTGATGTTAAAATTTTATCATTTAACCACCACCACATTGATGCGATGGTCCAGTTCAAAGGGAAACCCTATGGTGTTTCACGGGCCTGTATGGACACCCTGACCAGCACCTCAAGAAACTCGTTTGGAAATTGATGAGCAAACTTGCAGCCCTATTCTCCATCCCTTCATTTGTATGGGAGATTTCAATGAAGTTTTAAGTAATGATAAGAAGAGTGGAGGCCAACTGGGAAATCCTGAAGCTATGGAGGAATTCAATAAGACTTTAAGAGACTACAACTTAGCAGATTTAGGATGGACAAGAACCTATTTCAGTTGAAATAATAGGGGAAGCATACACCTAGTGAAAGAGAGGCTGGCTAAATATATTGCATCTGACCAATGGAGAGCCATCTTTAAATATGTTAGGGTGACCAACTTAATCTCAAGGGGCTCAGATCATAAACCAATACTACTAGAAGCTTATAAGAGCAACTCAGAAGCAACTCACTCGAAAAACACAAGGAAATCCAAGTTTCACTTTGAGGTAACGTGGAGTAACTATGATGAATGCAAATAGAGAGTTCAGAACATCTAAGGGAATATTGTGAGATAAAAGAGTCCCCAAGTGTTAACAATTTCCTCTCTAATGTTAGGAAAACTTAAGGGGAAATGAGAGACTAGAGTAAGAAATAGTTTGGCCAATGGAAAACTAGATTAGGAGTGCTGAAAAATAGTCTGCTCAATTTAGAAAGGTAACCGAGGAATAGGGAAGTCCTGGGGGGAAATAAAGAACACAGAGAAATAATTAGAGAAGCTATTATGGGAAAAAGAAATCTACTGGCAACAGAGAGCTAAAACAGGTTGGCTTAAGGAGTGGAACTAAGGCATCAAGTTCTTTCATAGAAGAGCTTCAGAGATGAGGAAAACAAACTCAATTAAGGGGCTCCTAGATAGCAATAATAGGTGGACAATTGATGAAGGGCGGATTGAAGAAATCATATGTTATCACTTCTAGGAAGTGTTTTCTTTAACTAATCTAAGCCTAGGATGTATTCAGGAGGCCCTTGCTGATCTCTCCCCCAAAATCACGGTGGATATATACTCTCACATGGAAAAACCTTTCATAAAGGAGGAAATCTTCATTGCTTTGTCCCAAATGCACCTACTAAAGTTAATTGGACCTGATGGTTTGCCAACGGGTTTCTATAAAAGAACATTGTCTTGTAGTATAAGATGCAGTCTGGAAAGTATGTGACTATCCTCAACCAATGAGGGGACTGCTCCATGCTTAACTTGACATATATAGCATTTAATCTAAATGTAAAAACCCACTGAAGGTGGGTGAGTACAGACCTGTTAGCCTCTGTAATGTGATTTACAAAATCATATCCAAATCCTTGGCTAATAGGCTTAAGCCCCTACTGAATGATATCATCATGCCTTTCCAAAATGTCTTCATCCCCACTCGACTAATCTTTGACAATGTCATTGTGGGGGTATGAATGCCTTCACAAAATCAAGAACTCAAAAAGAGAGAACTCAAAGTTGGGCAACTCTAAAGTTAGATATCAGTAAAGCCTATGATAGGCTAGAGTGGAACTTCCTAAAAAGAGTGATGCTAAAGCCTGGATTTTCACAAAAATGGGTAAGCCTGGTTGTGAGGTGCATTTCCCCAGGAACATTCTTTATTCTCATCAATGGAACACCCAGAGGAGCTTTAAAAACTTAGAGGTTGAGGCAAGGCTTTCCTTTGTCCCCGTACCTCTTCATTTTAGGGATAGAAGCTCTTTTAGGCCTGTTCTTGAATGCTGAGAATAGGAAACTTATCTAAGGATTGAAAATGTCCAGGAATTTCACCCTAACTTACCTCTTCTTCGTGGATGACAGCTTAAGTTTCACCAAGGCATCAGGGGAATGATGTAAGAACCTAAAAAACATCTTGGCATTATATACAAAAGCCTCATGGCAGCTTGTTAACTTGGGTAAGTCCTCCTGATTCCTCAGCGCCAACACTGATCATAATACAAAGGTGGAAGTCTTGGGATTAAGATCGATCTTGATTCATGAAAAATATTTCAGTCTGCCATCAATCTATTTGTTTTTTAATTCTATCACAGATAGAGAAAGGTCCAAAAAAGGATCAGATCATAGCATCCTTGCTTGTTCTCTTGGGGTGGCAAAGAAACCCTCATAAAGGCAGTGGTGCGGAGCATTCCCACCTATGTAATAGTGGTGTTTAAAATTCCCTTCTCTATCTATGACAGAATTCAAAATTTGGTGGCTACATACTAGTGGAGTAAGTAGAAAGGAACTAAGTGTATGCACTAGGCAGCATGAAAAACCCTATGTGTCCCTGAGAGTAGGGGTTGTCTTAGGTTTAGGGACTTGAGAGACTTTAATTAGGCCTTGCCAGCCAAGCAAGGTTGGAGATTAATCCAATTCTTCAACTCCCTCGTGGAAATGGTTATTAAAGCAATATATCATCCCTATTCCAATTTCCTTGACAACTTATTAGAAAGTAGGCCTTCATACATTTGGAGGAGCAACATATGGGGCGGAGATAGGTGGAAGATTTGCAGGGGTCTAAGGTGAAAATCTACCAAGACAGCTAGTTGCCCAAACCACACTTTCAAACCATTATCTCTCATCTCTTTACCAGTCTTTGCCTATGTATCTGACCTTATCACAGATGGTCTCCAGTGGAATGAAAAGCAACTCCAGGAACACTTCATTAATGATGATCAAGTGTTAATTAAAAGAATCCTCATCCTAAGGAAAAAGGTACAAGACTAGCTAATTTGGCATTTTGAGAAAAAAAAAAAAAGCTCATATACAGTAAATAGTGGATACCAAGTAGCACTGCAGATATGCTGTCCAGACACCCTCTCATCCTTATTTAGCTCCTCCAGATAGTAAAATTATCTATGGAATTTACATACCCCTTTAATGTGAGAATCTTCCTTGGAGAGTCTATTTGGAGCTGCTCCTCACTAAAGTGAACCTAGCTAGGAAGAAAATTCTTGATAAGCCTTTGTATACCATATACAGAAGACAAGTAGAAGACACTTTCCATCCTATTTTTAATGCAAAGATGCTGCTAAATCTTGGAAATCCTATACATTCTATAGAAACATAGACAGAAGCCACATAAATCCTCTTATAACTCTTGAGAACCTATCAGGCCAAATCACAAAAGACCAGTTTGAAGGGCTTGCAATGTTGATGTGGCTCATTTGGCATTCCAGGAAAAGATGGATTCTCAAATCATTAGCCCTTGAACCAAACCTCATTTCTGTTAAGGTAAGGGCTTTGTTGGAAGCATATAAGTTAGCATCCTCTGGTGCCACAAAACCTTCCCCTATGGATCCTATCGTGTACCAAAAACTTGGGAACCTCTGAGATTGAATTCTTATAAATTGAATGCAGATGCAGCCTTGGAGGAGATGACTGAGAAAGCTGGTATTGGCATCATTATGCGAAACCATGCAGAGGAAGTCTTGTTGGAACTTCGGTTACTACTTCTTTATGGTTGAGTGTAGAATATATAGAAGCAGAAGCAGTTTTTAAAGGAATCTGTATGGCAGCTGAATCAGCCCACTCTCTCTTCAGGTTGAATCTGATTGCAAAGATGTGGTTAACCTGATTTGGCATAAAGAGGAATTCATTTCAGAACTAAGAACTTTGGTTTCAAAAATTAGGAAATTGATATACTCTTTTTGTATTACATCTATTACTTTTGCCCCTAGGACATGAAATGGGGTAGCTCACCATCTGACCAAATTGGCCATTTCTTCATCTGCTACTAGAATTTGGCTAGAAAAGACTCCTACTATAGTCTCACATCTACTGTAATCTTGTTCCGTATTATTGAATCCATTTTTTTTTTAAAAAAAATTGGCCAAAGCTGTGGTGATACTTTAATAGTACGTATACCAGGCCTGGTCTATATTTGCACTTTGAGGCATGGGTTGAAGTTCCAATTAGATAATTTTATAGTCACTTTAATATGTGTTAAGATGTCAAAGCCTTGGATTCGATCAAGATTAGAGAAGAATAATCATAAATAAACTTGAGACATAATTATAGTGATTTAACTCTATAGAAGCTTATGGCTATTTTACTGAGCTTGATTAATTCATTTATATATATTATTAATGTCTTTTTTTTATTAAAAGTACAAGGAGGCAAATGTTTTACAAAGTAATCATATTTACAAATATATTGTCTTGGAGAACTTTGGAGGCTGTAAAGAGTCTTTGAAGCCATGATGGGACCTTTAGTGATTGTAATTGCTAAGAAAGAATTGATCTAGAAGAAAAAGATTGTAAAGAAGAATGTTTTTTTTTCTTGTAGCCTGGAGGAAGGGAAAAAGGCTCCTTCTTGGTCACTTAGCCTAGTTTTATAAACATTATTATGTTTAGTTATAGAGTACTTTTAAAATTAGGACAAGTATTTTTTTTTTTAACTAAGATATATCTCGAGATTATTAGAATATGATTTATGCTAGAATTTAGAGACTTTGAGATTTTTAAAAATAAGTGTGATTTGCGTCTTAGGTCAATCTTATCTCTCAATCTTTATTAAATAGTGATTAAGTAGCTTCTCACCCACTTAAAGGGAATTAATAGTCGGCGTTATGGAGGGCTTATAGTTTGGCCATAGATATGAAATTTTATGTTATAATGAAACTTTTATAATTTTATATTTTTAAAATCTTTTCATGATATATTTTGTTAAGTAATAGTGTCTTTCTAATCATTAGCATTATTCTAAATGAAATGTTACAAACTTCAATGAAAAATATATATTTTAAACATAGCTCGAAGTGCATATCTCAAATCGATTTAAATTGGTATAGGTTGGTCTGGTTTTAACTTTAATTAGGTTGGATTGAGTTAGAAAATAGTAAGTCTATTTGACCCCTTTTATTTATGAGTTGTGCGAGACTTACATACTTGTATTTCAATTGACTAACTGCTTGACACATTGATATGGTTGCTATAGGATATAAATCAACTTTAGATACATCAAATGCCACATTAATTTGTATCTCGAGTATATAAATATTTATTATTATTTATTTATTTCAACAACCCTCTTTTTTTATTATATTTTATTATTTATTTTATAAAATAAACCTAAATTTTTAATACAAAATAATATATTAAATTTTTTTTTTTTATAAATAATGCTACACTTCTAAAAAATATTTTAAATTTTTCTATCTCAAATGATGTGTTTAGTAATTATTGAGAGTTAAAATTGTGCAACTTCTAAAATTACTCATTACACTATTTCACTATTTAATAATTGATTAACATATTATTTGAGATAAAAAAATTTAAAATATCATTTAAAATGTATAACATCATTCTTCTTTTATAAAATAACTGTAAATTTTTAGCACAAAAATGACCTACATATG
Organism: Ailanthus altissimus; assembly: GCA_946807835.1. Taxonomy (NCBI): domain Eukaryota; kingdom Viridiplantae; phylum Streptophyta; class Magnoliopsida; order Sapindales; family Simaroubaceae; genus Ailanthus; species Ailanthus altissimus. The sequence goes on from OX327709.1 coordinate 4,660,286, forward strand.
AATCAATTATATCTCGTGTAACAGTCTTTTACTAAATTTCTAAAAGCAGAACTTTTAATAAATGAAAAAAATGATATTTAATTGCATATTGTATTAATAATAAAATATCGACATGATATTAGTTTCTTTTTTAACGATTTTATGAGTAAATCTTTCCTCTATTTTTTTTTTTTAAAAAAAAATTATTAGAGTGGAATGAGAATTAAAAGCTTATGAGAAACTTAGGAGGGTCAGATAGCCATTTCAAAAACAAAAAACAAAATAAAATAAAACAAATTTTTTTTATCCTAACCTAACCCAAACCCACCAATACCCACCCCTAGTTTTTAGTACGGGTAAGGCCTTCCTCAAGCACAAGTCCAAATTAAGTTGCTGTAAACTTGATATGAATAAGATTTGCTATTTTAACATGGTGTTGAGGCCCAATTGGATTTGTATTGATCATCGGACACACTTGTAGACAAAGCCCAAGTAGATATGGCAGTACAATTTGCTAGAAAGAAAGTGTCGTGTAGAAAAAATATGCTAATTCTGGAAATCATGATTATTAAAATATATGCATAAAACATAAAATGAGCAATCAGTGTATCTGCAAATCAAACAAAGGAAAATGGGCAATTCAACTCCAATGCATTTATTTTCACAGGCTGCTCCTCCTCAAAAGCTCACAATTAACTAAAATCACATTACATGAAAACAAAACTCATCTGTACCTCCCTAACTGACATAGATATGCATCCGAGGAATTAATGCTACCCGCTCTATATAGCTGAGAAGTACTCCTTGCTGAGTTTTGGGTCTGGCTTCATAGACTTTTCACCAGGCTTCCATCCAGCTGGGCAAACTTCATCTGGGTTTTCCTGCACGTACTGCAAGGCCTGCAGAAAACATTTGCAGCGAAGGATCAATCAATATGTCAAGGCAAACGGAAGAAAAAGGGGGGATTGTCCAAATTTTTTAAGAGGTAGATCTTGATAAAGAATAATAAAAATTTTACACTCATTAAAATATAATACCTGGAGTGTTCTCAGTGTCTCATCAACACTCCTACCAATGGCAAGATTGTTAATGGTAGAGTGCTGGATGACTCCTTCTTTGTCAATAATGAAAAGTCCTCTCAGTGCAATTCCCTGTATTACGACAAATGTTGGTACAATGATCAGATGCTTTCAGCAACAAGTTGTATCTAATCAGGAGAGACTAAAGCTACAATGAGAAAACCGATCTCGGTATTTTGTCTAATGCATAATTGAAATACAAAAAACTCGCTCCAGATAGTGACTACTATAATATATAGTGGTTCAACTGGAAGGAGAAATGGCTTTTGTAACTGAAGAAAACACAGGCCCCGTGGTTCTTAGTAAATGCTTTATGGTAAACTGTTTGGATAACTTCATCCTTCATTTCTCAATGACCAGTATTTCTTCCAGGACCTTAGAGCAGGCCCTCTTCAATAGTTATTCTGAATAAGAATATATACATCCTTCCAATTTTCTTAAACACCATTCTGATTAAGAGGCATTCAAATTGTCAACCTTACTGCACAACATCATTGCTATGCCAATGAATTTATTAAGGAAAATGTGATTTTTGACAATTGAAGATTGCAGACCACATGCCCCAGTCACATGGGGTAAGATTTTCATACCATAAAGGTTTTGTTGTTTGTTGCTTGTCTCATACAAAAGAACTTTTATGTGCTGAGAAATTTAATGCCAGAAAATGAATGCTGAGAAAATAAACAATACCACGGGGAAAAAGATCTTTTGTATTGCTTTGCTCTGTTGTATGTTGTTGACCATAATTCATATGCATATAAAAATGATGCATGAGATGGGGAAGTTCCACATCACTACCATCATCCAACAGAACAAGTATATGATTATGATATTGCAAAATTCTGAATCATACATAAGGGATTGACCATAACACCAGGATAGAAGACTTAGATATCAGAGTAGAAGTTTATCATCCTAGAAACAATTTGTAAACATTTATTTATAAGCTGTTTTTTCAGGAAAACAACCATGTGCAAATTGAGATGATTTCATACCTGATCAGGTATCAGAACACCATAGGATTTTGAAATTGATTTGGTGACATCGGAAATTAGTGGATACTTCAAATCACCAAGACCACCAGACTTTCTATCTGTTTGGACCCACGCCAAGTGAGAGAACTGCAAAAACAATAAGAGACCATCAGCATTTATGAGCAAAATCAGAATTTGGACTAAACTGTAATCTAAGCCAAAGACAAAGAATTAAGAACTTTAAATTAAGTTTTCAATGCAAAGGCACCATACAAACATTAGAAAACATTTAAAAAGAATCTTTAAATACTGTAACCATTGGAAATCTCAAAGATTATATAAAGAAGCACTTAAGCAGCAGTCACCATGATGTGTGCATAAATTATACATCAACGGATCAATTTCTTATGATCTAAACTAAATAAGAGAACTTACATTTTCTTTCTAGATCTATTTTGCTTAATTATCTTTTTTTTTTTTTAACATTCTACCTTTCAACTTAGAACTTCACTCTTTACCACTAAAAATACACGTGTATGTGTTTATATACATGTTCATGCCATCAACTCAAATGCAGTCAATATGACAGAACAATCACGCACATACACATTCAGTGCATGAATGCTGAACATTTCAATTGTTAACTAAAGTTCATCAGTCACCAACTACTAGAAAGGGGAATCTGAAATATATTCTCCAATGACTATACTGCAACATTAGTAGGCAACTAGCCTGTGATGATACAATACTAGAACAGTATGCAGGCAGGCAGCAATTAATTATTTGAAACCATTTTCTGTAACTTACCACACTGTCAATTGAGACACCTAATACTTCCGTGTTTATCTTTTCAAACTCTGCATAACGGTCACTGAATGCAGTGATTTCTGCAAGAAGGGCACAGGAAAAGATGAGAAAATTTTAGTTCCACTCTCATCTAAACTTCCACTTTACTGTGTTCAGTGCCAAACAAACCTGTAGGACAAACAAATGTGAAGTCCAATGGGTAGAAAAAGAGAATCACATATTTCTTCCCAATGTAATCTGACAGCTTGACCTGAAATGATACTAAAACAAGTTTTAAAAAAAGAACAAATAAATAGTGTACATGAACTTTGTTAACCCATATAACATCAATAACACAACTAAGTGCGCTAATGATATCTTAGAAAATTCTTCTTTCATTTTATAATTTACCATACATTGATGAATTCCTGATCGAAAACAGCCTCTGCTTCAAAATCAGGTGCCTTGTTTCCAACCAATGGTGCTTCACTCTGCAAAATAAGGCAAGCAAAACAACACATCAGAAGTCAAATCAAAGCAGTATTTAACTCGCTAATTCACTATTAATTATCAGAAAACACCTTAAATCATGCCATCTTCCCGACCACAAAAGAATTTCAAGTTACATTGAACTACTGTCTGCTAATGCCCATTTTGGCCACTGTTTCTTAGAATGAAAAACAATAGACAACACTTTAAGCTAGGAACTTTCCAAAACTTGTTTCTGAAATAGAAAACATTCTTTTCAAAATTATGACAAAAAATTGGACTCCACAATTTCTTTTTTTCCACCCATCTTCAAAAAAAGAGTTTTAAAAATAAATCCAACTTTTTTGTCAAAAAGATAATTTACTCATTTTATAGAACAATAACAAACAAACTTTCACTGTTTTTCAGTTTTTAAAAAAAAACAAATTCCAAAACACCATTTTGGCAATATAACCAAAAGGACCATTAAACTTAGCTTGCCTCAGCCTCTATAAGCTTCAACATTCCAGGGTTAAATTCATAGCGGATAAATTTTTTTTACAAGTTTTAGTTTCTAAATCACTACAAAATGCCACACTTTCCAGAACAGTATTAAATATCGATTCTCTAGACAACAGTTGTTTTAGCATTTTAAACAAGAAAGAATTTCTACTGTTACACTCTAGCCTGTTCATCAGTTTAATTCAATATTAAAGTACCCACAATTTATTTTCAACATTAATAATAGGAGATGACGAGGAAATCAAGACAAGAAGAAAAGAATGAGGGTTTCTTACGGAAGCTTTGACAGCGAAGGCCTTTCTAGAATGTGAGCCGCGGGTGAAGGAAACGGGTTGGGGAACCCGTGACTGGAGGGGATTGCGGAGGCCGGAGAAGGAACGGGCGATGGTTAGGGTTTGAGGAGTGGAGATTGAAGAAGAAGCGAAAGCCCTGGGGTTTGAGGACACGAAAGCAGCTGTTGCAGTAGCAGTAGCAGTAGCAGCTGAGCAAGCCATTGTTTCGTTGAGTAACTGTGGCTCTTCGCTGAATCAATGTATGTATGAATGTGAGAATCTTAGCTTAGGTGGAGAAATGGTGGGTGAGTGAGAGGATAAGTAGGAGGAGTTAATGGGGGTTTCGTTTTGGGTTTGGTGGAGCGGAAGGTTGGATTGTGATGTGTGGCGGGTCTTGTCGGGTTTACCGGCTCCACATATTTCGGGGGTTACCTTACCGGAGATCTAGGTCTTTCTTGATGGCATTTTCGTCATTTTATCATGTCTCTTATCTTATTAGCTTTGAGATGGATCGAATCCAATCCAACGGCCTTTGTCTGCGGATTTCGTGAAACGGGCCGTGCAATACCATACACCTCATTTCATAACTCAAATGTAAATCACGTCGTGTTTTTTTTTAATTTAATAGTATAACAATTTATTGATATTTATAAGTAGAAATCTATCAGAATGATATTATAATTTTATAAATGCAAATATAAATCATGTTATATTTTTAATATTATAATAATTTATTGATATTTATAATTAGAAGTCTATTAAAATATATAATAATAATATTTGTGAAGTGTAATCACAAATCTAAATTTTATAAAAGTTTAAATTTACAACAATAATATTTGTAGAGATGCAGTCCATAAATTTTAACTAAAAAAATATCTAATCTACAATAATGATATTTGTGGAGACATAAATTATAAATTTAGACCCAAAAAAAAAAAAATCTACCCCATTAAAAATTTTAAATAAAAAATCTACTTCTATTTATACATAAAAAAAACCAGAACTCAAACTTTAGCTCTAAATTAAAGACTAAAACTATCCACAATTTCACCAGGGGGTAAGGGAAAAATCTTTATCACTTCGGCCTGTCTTATTCCTTTGAGGATAAGCATTGGGATTAGAAGATTGTGATACAAAACCATTCAGTGAGATAAAATTTGCAAACGGTCACATTGTTTTTGTGTTTGTATGGTAATCTAGTTCGGCCTTCGGATAGGTAGAAAGTCTTTCCGCCTAGTTTCAAATGGGAGAGCAAAAGAGACGAATCTCAATGACCAGACGAATTCGCAGCAAGGGTATCTGCCAATTATTATCGTAAATAAGGCAAAAAGACTAGCATTCAATGCATCAATGAATGATAGAACCTTAGCTTATATTTTACTTAATAGTGAACTTTGAAATCCTTGAATTAGTAAGTTTTTTTTTTTCCTGTCGTTATTGAGAAAGAGAAATCTTCAAAAAGCAAAAGGATGTATGATTCTTAAATGATATTTTTTTTTGACTTTCTATTTATCTTTTAAAGGAGATATAATTTTTTAGGAAAGTCTATAATGTGCCCTCGCTGAGTTAAAACTTAAAATATTTGAAATAAATATTATTATAGAAAGATTTCAATGACAAATAACATATGACATCATTCTCTGCTCATTTTATGACGTTTTATTTTAAATTTATTATATTAATAAAATGGTAAAAATAATTATAACATATATAAAAAATTAATTGAATATTTTTATTAAATCATCCTATTTTAAATTTATTCCATATCATTAATTTTGTTTAAAATAAAAGGCAAAACAAGAATTTGAGCTTTTGAAGGCCAAATTATAGTATAAACTTTTAAGTTTAATAAAGTAATATCCTATATCACTCAAAAGTGTTAAAATAAATGGTCATATAAAATGAGTGGTAACGAGCCAAGTTAACAATGATGCATTTTGGGTCTAAAAATAATTTGGTGTAACCCATTGTCACAAGCAAAATCACGAGAGAAATGATCTTGTGTATATACCAAAGTAAAATAATCAAGGTGCTTAGGACCATCTCTCATAAATGGTATCAAAATCGCAGCCAAACAAATGGTATCAAAGTTGTAGTCAGACCAAAGGTGTGTAGATATTGCTCTCAGCGAAGATATTAGTTCTTCAAGTAGGGGTGATTGTAATATCCCACGTCGCTCTAGAGTGTGAAAGCAATAGGTCATATAAGAGAAAAAGATAATAAGACGTAGCTCAACTAGAAGTGTGTGGATATTGCTTATAAGAGTGTGAAAACATTAGGTCATATAGAGAATAGATAATAAGCCAAATTAACAACGACGCATTTTGAACTTGTGAATGATTTAGTATAAACGTAGTGTCCCAAGTAATACTGTGAGGGAATGATTTGGTGTATCCCATAAAGCAAACAATATCAGTGCCTAGGGTTGTCTTCCACAAATAAAATAAATTAAATCATTATTTTTATCTTATGTCAATAATATATGAACTAAAAAAAATTATTAAAAACTTTAACATAATTTTAAGAATTGATGATATGTATGTGTTTCTAAATTTTTAATATTTTTTAGTTAATCAATTGTAAATGGCTTTTCCACTAAAAAAATATTAAACAATAAATATGTAACGTATTATTAGAAAAATATATTTTATATTTTAAGATTAATAGATATAAAATAAAAGTATAAAGATCAAGATCTATAGAAAACAAATACATATAAAGTTATAATAGTAAGATATTAAAAAATTAACTAATATATAAATAAAATTATTAAAATATTTAAAACATTCTAATATTTTTTTCTTGACTTTTGAGTTAGCAATAAGAGTTTGGCACAAATTTGAAGAGAATATAAAATTATTAATGTATAGCATTCTATAATTGCGAGTCTATTTATAGGTTAAATTGAAAAAAAATATTTTTCATATAGGAAAAGAATTATAAGTATAAATTTTTTTGTATTAAAGAAAATATATATTTCATATTATAGGAAAAAAATTATAAATATAAAGTTCTTTTGTATTAAGAAAAATATGTATAGATGAGACTATTTAAAAATATAATATTTTTTTTATTAGATAAGAGAATGAAGTTGGAAAAATATAAAAATAAAAACCATTTGTAAAATAAATTTTTTATTAGTTAAAGTGGAAAAATATGAGATATTACTTGAACATTAAATAATATATTAAAAAGAAAATCTTAATAATAATAGGAATGACTTTCTTAAATTGATAAATTACCCTAGAGTTCGCAAATCACTTTCTTAATTTAATAATTTACTCCACCAAATATCAGAGTTATGAGACCACTTTTTTAAATTAATAATTTACCCTACTAACTATCAGAATTTTAAAATAAATTTAAGAGGCCAAAATAAGTATTTTCATATTATATACATATATAAATTTAAAAAGAACTGTTGCATAGCTTAAAGGGGTCGATGGCCTTGGGCCGTGCAACAGTTTACCCTTGCTTAAGATTCATTCTTATAAAAAATTATATGAATTTGAAGTCATGACTATTAAAAAGTTAAAATACTTATTATAAAAATGTAATGTAAATAAATTAGTATTTGATACATAGAATGAATATAATTTTTATGACATATTTTTAATTATAATTACAAAATTAAAGAGAAATTGATACGAAACTAACATAAACAGAATTTTTCCTCTTAAACAAATATATAATAAATTATATGAAAACTCAGTGAGAATTTTATGAGATTGATCAACTTTATAATAGTAGTAATGCATCTTTTAATCTCATCCAGTTGGTATGGTATTGAATGGAATCAAATTTTGAATCCCTAATAAAATTTAGACATTCAAATTATCTCATAAAATATGACTCGTGCATATTATAGACTATTATTTTGATTTTAAGATAAATTATATTATTATCGTTCCTTCCCATAAAATTTCTCTTTGGGTCTAAGGCTTCCAGGTTTAAAAAAGGTCAGTCTCTAAAGAAACAGTCAGATGTTTTCTTGTGAGAATAGTCATTCTCAGGGTCTACCATTGCTTGAAGAATAGCCTACTTCAAAGAAAGGTCTAGGATAATAGCCAAAAGACCCAGGCCCGATAGAGCTGAACAGCGAAGAATTGGCTTGAACTTAAAAGACCTGATTGGTTATCTGAAACACTTATTCGCCAAGGTAGACCAGGATATAGCCAAGGCCACCATCTACGTACTAATCAGATCAGTTCACTCCAGCGCCTGCGTAATCAACAAAGAAATCGGGCCTACTGTCTGCCGAACATTCTGACTAGGTACAGCTAGTAAAGTTAATAGAAGGTCAGCTCTTAAGAAGATCTCAGATCATGACAGAGACGAACGGGAAGATGCTACCAAAAAACTCACCCACGCAAATCGAACTTAACCTCACACTAACCAAATCCACCAGCAAAGACAGACGTAAGGAATATGCCAAGAATATGCTTAACACATCAGAAAGGTACCTGGTGTGTAACAGAAGCGGAATTAGAAGATTTATAGCAGAATATTTGGCGTGTGTCAGAAGCATAGCAAAGGCAGAACACCCCAAAAGGTCCCCCAAAGACCAGGGTTATAAGAAAAAGAAAAAGACATTGAAGATGAGAGGATGCCCAAATAACAAAGGAATCAACATATAGAAAAATGGTTTTTTTTTATTCATTCTAAACATGTTTTTTGCTTCGTTTCTTACCGGGCTCCCACCAAAAAGACCTCTACTGATTTAAGCATCAAAGAGTCTTCGCCGAAACCCACCCCGGTGAGACTGTTACCGTAGTTGTATTATGTTTTATAAGTCTTTCCATAGCTGATAGTAGAGAGGAAATCCAAGCCTGTGTGAGCAAGCCCAATCAAGATAAGGCCCGAGTTTTGTTTCCCGCTCACAAATAAATTTAAGGCTTGTTGGCCTGAGAAATCATTTTTTCGATCAACAGTTTTTGGCGCCATCTGTGAAAAATCAAACAAAAAACTTTGTCCAATAAGACAACAGCCGACTATGGCGGAGCGGTCATCCACCAGCAGGAATTGCGTTGTCGAAGAGCAAGGCTCAAACCCAAACTAGGCCTTTCCCTTGGATAAAAAGCTTGCTGCCACTTAAAAAACAAGCAGAATTAAGAATCCTGAGGAAGGAAAGAGAAGAACTAAGACAGCTCATGGTCGAGTTGATCAGGAGTAAACGAATGAAAGTAGGAAATGGCAGGAGGGAATCTCAGGAGGAAATTTGAGAACAAACAGAGTGAAGGGATGGACTAAGGACTCTGCACAATTTAGCTTGAGAAAACAGACCAAGCCAAGTAATTCCCGAGAGAGATGAGGTAGAGTATGGAGATTTTGAGTCGGCAACGAGAAGAGAGCCATCCACTGAATAGCGACAGCATCAACAGGGTAAGTTGAACCTAGAGAGCTGTTGGTAATTGAGTGTATGACATACAAGTGTATACGTAATTTTAAAAATTACTACACGCAATAGAAGCATGTTAACAAATACACCCAATTTAACAAATTTAACTACATATATGCTCAAATATAACTATTATACAACAACTTATACATGATGAATAATTGTGTACATAAAATTAAAATGTAAAGAACACTTACCTAATGAATGTAGCTTTACAAAATCTTCAAGTCCTCCAATAATCCAATTGAAAAGCTCACCTTGAAGTGTATTGTTGAACAATTCTAATCCATAATGGTTTGATAGGATTATGGAGCTAGAATGGTAACTTAGTTTTACAATTTCCAACACATGTATTGAAACTCTTTGAATATAAATTATTTGATTCTTAAATGAAGATAGTAAACATTTATATATAACTCTTGTTTAAATGATGAAAACAATTTTAATAGATTAATTAATTTTAGTACAACTCTTGTCTACAATTATTAATCTCTTTCTCCATTTTCTTTTATTCATTTTGAGTCATTCATGAGAGAAGAAGATGAAGAGAAGTTTTTTTTTTTGTTTTCAACACTTGAAAACACACAAAACCAAAACTCTTTCACTTACCTTGAATGAGCTTAACTGAATTCTTTTCTACAAAATGAATGAATCCATTCAATTGTTATGAAAATTTTGTTTTTGATATTCAACACTTTGATTAAATAAAAACAAGTGCTCCACCAATTTAATAGTTGGTCTTTCACTCAAGATTAATTTATCAAGCACTAAATTAATGACTAATTAAATTAATCTAGCACTAGAATAATGGTCATCTAATTAAATCTTTACCTAATAAATATAATTACTTTAATTATAATGGATAAATAAATTATCAACATCTAGCCCCTCATTATATTAAAAATACAATGGTCATCATTAATATATTATAATATTATCTAATAATGTAATAATAGTATCTAATTTAATTATTCAAAATAATTTTTGAATAATTACTTTTTACCTTACTAGTTTCTACTACCAAGGTTAAATGGTAAAATTAAGGTAAAATCAAATCATGGACCAAATTATACATTTGTCAACATCCTATTGATTAACAACTCTTGTTAATTAATTCAATGATGTACTTAACAATTAAGTCTTGACAAATACATATCTCGACGGATACCGAAACAATTATTCTATTTTGTTGAAATTTACTAGATCAATTTATTCAATCCAGTTTGCTACCCCAGTGTGCAACAAGTACACTTCATATTGTGAGACTCTTTAAGTCCACACCTGATTTGTCATATGGAGCTCCTTTATACGTCCGTGAATGATGTCCTACACACACGTTACGGATATTACAAATCAGTGCATTAGACCATGCAAGTTGAGGTTATTGAAAATTTATATAATCCCTCCATCATATATATCCTAGAAGAGTAGAGATATAGATCATCGTCGTCAAATCTCTATTTGCTTAACTATCAACTTATCTCTAGATTTATATTTCCTTAAACAATATCCACAAACACTTTTGTGATTGTGATATTGTTTTTCCCTTCAGAATATATATTTTCTGAGGTTTATACTTGTGGCCACAAGAATTTTCGAAATACAATCTCGGAGCATCAGGATATACAATTCATTCATATGAGTTGATGGATCCCATATCTATGCACATCGGACTCCATGAACATCGGATCATACCTAGTGACACACAGCAATTAGACCATGAAAGGTCTCTGACATGTGTGGAACCAAAGTATGGTGGATCACTCATAAGTCCACCGTGACGCTCAGGTCAAAGGATTACAAATACTACTTAACTCGAAAGACCTTCCATTGACGATTTTATGAGATGTCTATTGAAGGTCTTTGTAAGTCTGTTCAATATCTAGTTCTTACTGAATACTTGTATGTCTATATGAGCTTTCACTAAACTCATAGTTTGTTAAGACTAACCATTTGTACCATCCAGATATAGACATACACTAATCTATATTAATGGATTCCATCGATAGATCCGCATCAATGAAATTAGATCAAGAACATGATGTTTGAGAATATACTTGCATAATGACATTTGTTAGCACTATCTGCAACTCTTTGCAGTTATGTCATTATTAATATATTCTCAGGTCATTGTCCTATTTCAGACAAGGCTCTAATTGATTATATTTCGTTAACTCTATTAATCTGCTAACTCTTAGCATTACTAACTCTTAGCATTACTAACTCTTAGTAATTTTAATTATTAGCGTTTCCAACTTTTAGCACTAATCTAAACTCCTTTAGACCATATCTAAACTCCTTCAAATCATACAATATCTGAAATGTTGCAAGCATCTTACTATTTTTTATAAATAATATTAACGATTTTATTAAAAATGATAATTGTATAAATACTATCATTAAATATTTATACATAATGGGATGACACGTAATGGGTACAACCATCGAACCTTAAAGGCCTATAAGGGATGAGATCCCAGGTTCGACATTGGTTAAGAACGTAGGAAACCTACGGATTCTATGTGTGGTGCGTCAGTAGGCGCTGAGGTGTCAGCCACTGGTTGGACTAAAGTGTTGGTGAGCTCTACCACTATCTTACAAAAAGGCCGGCCTTTTTGTTAGAGTATGTAGGACCCACCAACTCTTTGGTCCACCGGCTGGATGACATCTCAGAGCCACCGGCGTCCCAATATACAATTACTCAGGTTACCTACGCCCCCAAGGATTTGAACCTCTGCCCCCATCTCCTTATAGGCCTATAGAGGTTCGTCCTTATACCTATCCGCTATGTTGACCAGATCACCGATCTATTGTCTATTGCAGGACTAAGGCAAGACTAAATGTGCAAACTCTTTCATATAAACTTAGAAGAGGTCTGCTTTCCTTTGGTATAGGGGCTTGAAGCAGTACAATATGACCTCCTACAACGAGCTGACCAAGAAGTTCGCACAACTCTTTTGAGATTCGTGCGAAGTAGCTAAGGATCTAGAGCAATTGAAGTAGGTCAAATAAGGCCAAGAAGAGAGCCTAAAAAATTTAATCAAAATATTCCATAAGGAAGGGATAACCTTAGGAGCTTTCGACCAGCCCATCACCCTGGACGCCCTTAAAACAGGACTAAGGCTAAATAGATTCTGGTACTATCTTGTAAATAGTGGTATTACGAATTACGCAACGGTGTGTAACAAGGCACTGAAGTATATATCGATAAAAGAAGGTAAAGAGGCTAGGAGATTCCTTGCCGAACTACCTCAAGAGCAAGCCCGGCCTAGACAATGAGTCAAATATAAAGGAAGAAAGAGACCCATGTACCCTCCACAGAAATATCGAAGGATGAATGATGAATATGTCCCTTGTAGAGAGGAAATTTCATAAATTGGCGTGGTACACCTGACATCCGAAGGAATAATACATCGAACAACAAATAAGGAAATCAGAGAGAATGGCCAAACAAATTCGGCTCAGGTGCTCCCCCCAGAGCTCGAGGAACCATAGTGAACCTTCGACTGGAGAGAAGAATGTGGTTCATGTTGAGAATTTTCTCCCCTTAGCCGTGCCACTTGAAAATATCTACGAAGCAATTTAGGATCAGGGTCTGCTAAATAGGAATTTCAAAGGGAAGAGAGTAGAGCGGCGAATAGACCCGAAGAAGTGGTGCATCATGCATAAGTGGGCAGGACAAGCCACAAGGGAGTGCCTAGAGTTGAGGAAGTAGGTTGACACCTTAATAAGAAATGGGAACCTGGAAGAAGTCCGAGCAAATTAATAGCTCACGACTGCTAGCCAACCCAGCGGGCCGAATCCTAACTCCATCACAATTATTTTTTATGGATCCATGTTGGTGGGAGAATCAAACAAACAACAAAAAAAACTACTCCAAGTACTTAATGGTGGCATACCAAGTTATGTGTAACGCCCTTTTGAACAAGAAACCAAGGCTACCGCAAGAAGTGCCGATCATGTTCATAGAGCAGGATGTGCAGGGAGTCATTTATCCACATGATGACGCGCTTGTGATCGAAGTGTTGATGACAAGAGAGAAGATAAATAGGGTATTCGCCGATCCGGGCAACTCGTTCAACATAATCTTTAAAGAAACCCTGAATGATCTAAGAATCAAGAACCTGTACATAGAAAGGACCCAAACACTGCTGCAGGGGTTTGAAAACAACTGTGTGATGCAGGTAGGGGTAGTGGCCCTCCCCTTACTTAGGGACAAAAGCCCTATGAGAAAATCGTAATGACTAAATTCGTAGTGATAGACCAGCCCTTCCTATACAAGATCCTCCTCGGATGGTCTTTCATGGTAAGTATGAATGTTGTCTTATCTATTCATTACCTAAAGCTAAAATTCTTAGCAAGGGAGGGGATTGGAATAGCTTCATGAGATCAGAAGGCAGCCAGGAATTGTTATGCGATGATAACGATGAGGGTGTTCCGTATTTCCACCGCTAACCCATTAGAGGAAGTCGATAAATCCCCAGAGCCAGCGAAAGAATTAAAAGATGTGCGGGCAAAGCCGAGAAGCCTGAGAAAATGGTTAAAATGGGAACCCAGTTAAAGCCCGATATCAAGGAAGGACTGACCAAGCTAGTTCGAGAATTCTTAGACGTCTTCGCCTAGTCCCATAAAGACATACCTAGAATCAACGTAGAATTGGCTACCCACAGGCTAACTATCAGCCCGGTGTCCCAACCAATTAAGCAGAAAAAGAGAATCTTTAACTGAGAGTGAAATAAGGTTGTAATGGCAGAAGTGGAGAAACTGTCGGCGACAAGCTTTATCCAAGAAGTCCATTACCCTGATTGGTTGGCCAATGTAGTGATGGTGAAAAAAGCCAATGGGAAGTGAAGAATATGCGTAAACTTCACCAACCTAAATAAGACGTGTCCCAATAATAGTTTTCCCCTCCTAAAGATCGACCAGCTAGTAGATGCTACAGCTGGGCACGAGCTGCTGAGTTTCATGAACGCTTTCTCTGGCTATAATTAAATCCCTATGTTTTTGCCCCCCGACCAAGAAAAGACATTGTTCATCACCCATCAGAGGACCTATTACTATCAAGTGATGTCGTTCAAGTTAAAGAATGCTAGAGCTACCTACCAGAGACTGGTAAATAAGCTCTTCACAAATCTAATCGGTAGGAATATGGAGTTCTACGTAGACGATATGATATCCAAGTCAATTAAAATGAAGAACTATATAGCCGATCTGAGAGAAGCCTTCATGGCATTAAGGATGAATGAGATGAAGTTGAACCCGAAAAAATGTGTCTTCGGGGTAAGGTCCGGGAAATTTCTAGGCTTCATGGTAAGTCAGAGGGGGATAGAAGCTAATCTAGACAAAGTTCGAGCCATCCTGAAAATAAAGTCCCTAAGCACGGTGAAAGAGATCCAGCGGCTCACAAAAAGGATCACAGCACTGAATAAGTTCATTTCCAAGGCCATCGACAAGTGCTTTACGTTCTTCCATGCAATAAAGAGAAAGGAAAAGAATCAGTGAACGGGAGAATGCGAACAAGCTTTTAACAATTAAAGGCCTACCTTTTTAAACTGATGCATTTAGTCGTCCTCAAACAGGGGGAGGCATTAGTAAGTATCAGAGTTCTCAGACCACTTTCTTAAATTGATAATTTACTCCACTAAATATCAGAGTTGTAAGACTACTTTTTTAAATTAATAATTTACCCTATTAACTATCAGAATTTTAAAATAAATTTAAGAGGCCAAAATAAGTATTTTCATATTATATACATATATAATTTTAAAGAGAACTATTGCACAGCTTCAAGGGGTCCATGGCCCCTGGGTTGTGCAACAGTTCACCCTCCACTTAAGATTCATTCTTATAAAAGATTATATGAATTTGAAGTCATGACTACTAAAAAAATTACAAACACTTGTTATAAAAATGTAATGTAAATAAATTAGTATTTGATAAATACATAAAATGAATATAACTTTTATGAAATAATTTTAACTATATTTACAAAATTAAAGAGAAATTGATACGAAACGACATAAATAGAAATTTTCCTTTTAAACAGATGTATAACAAATTATATAAAAACTCAGTGAAAAATTTATGAGATTGATCAACTTTATAACAATAGTAATGCATATTTTAATCTCGTCCCATTGGTACGGATATTGGATGAAATTAAATTTTGAATCCCTAATAAAATTTAGACATTTAAATTATCTCATTAAATATAACTTGTGCATTTTACAAACTATTGTTTTGATTTTAAGATAAATTATATTATTATTATTCCCCTCTCCCCTAAAAATTTTCCTTTGGGCTTAAGGCTTCTAGGCCAAAGGAGGTCGGCCCCCAAAGGCGCAGTCGGATGTTTTTCTTTGGGGATTGCTCTCTTCAGGGCCCATCATTGGTTGAAAAATAGCACACTCCGAATACAAGCCCAGGGATTAGGCCAATAGGCCCAACCCCGGTTGAGCTGAACAACGAAGAATCGATTCAGACTCAAAAGACTTGACCGGTAATTTGAAGCACCTATTCGGCAAGGTAGACCTGGATATAGCCAAGGCCACCATTTATATACTAATCAGATCAGTTCACCCCAGCACTTGCGTAATCAACAAAAAAATTAGGTCGACTGTCTACCGAACATTCTGACTAAGTACAACCAGTAAAGTTAATAGAAGGCCAACTCTTAAGAAGATCTCAGATCACAACCAAGCCAAATGGGAAGATACCACCAGAAAACTCACTCGAGCAAATCGAACTTAGCCTCACACCAACCAAATCCACCAGCTAAGACAAACCTAAAGAATATGCCGAGAACATGCTTAACACATCATAAAGGTACCTGACATGTAACAGAAGTGGAATCAAAGTATCTGCATTAGGATATTTGGTGTGTATCAGGCATACGACAGAATGATATTTGGCGTATGTCAGACACATAGCAGAAGGATATTTAATGTGTCAGAAGCACAGTAGAGGCAGAGCACCCCAAAAGGCCCTCTAAAGACCAGTGCTATAAGAAGAAGAAAAAGACATTGAAGATGGGAGGATGCCTAAATAACAGAGGAATTAACACACAGAAAAAAAAGATTTTTTTTATTCATTTTGGACACGTTTTTTGCTTCATTACTTACCAGGTTCCCACCAAAAAGATCCATACTGACTTCAGCATCAGAGTATCTTAGCCAGAACCCACCTCGGAGAGACCGTGACCATAATTGTGTTACGTTTTGTAGGTTTTTTCATAGTTGATAGTAGAGAGGAAATTCAAGCCCGTGTGAGCAAGCCCAATCAAAACGAGGCCTGAGTTTCGTTTTTCACTCACAAACAAATTTAAGGCTCGTTGCTTCGATGAACTATTTTTTCGATCAATAATAATTATTATTATTGTGCTAATGCTGCATCTTATCGAATTTAACTTTTGATAATTTCGGCAACAACTGCTCAAGTATTTAAACTAACACCTCATTATATTCAACTCGCGATGGTTCTAATATAATCCCTTGAAGTGTTGGAATTTGAAAAAAAAAATCACTAAAGATATTATGTTAATATAAATTTTTTGTTCAAGTTTAAAACACACACACACATATATATTTATTTAGACTACTAAGGTTATAAGAAAAGAATATGTAAATTTTAATAATTTTAAAAATTTTATTGACATTTTTATTAAATAACCTTTTTTTAATTTTATTTATAAAAAAAATTAAACCCAAAAGATTTTTAAAAAAAGGATATGTAGATCTCTTTTTGTAATTAAAATAAATAAAATTTATTATTTAACAAAAGTGTCGATGTAATTTTTTAAATTATTAGAATTTATATATTATTTTTTAAAAATGGGTCAAAATGTCATTTAAAAAAAATCGGTAAATATACTATGTTAATATTAAAATTTTGGTGGTGGTAATACTTGAGTCCTGAGACGAGGCTCAGTAAGATAGTCCTACGGTTTGAAAACGGCCACTTTTAAAATACGAGATACAATCCATGACAAAGTTGATGGTACAAAAACAAAGCCCGTGTAAAATTGGGCCAGCTGATTTCTCAATCTCAAAGGACAAAAACAAAATAATTTATCCAAAACCTCAAGAACCCCTCTTTAGATTTCAGATATCGCATAAACAGCTCATCTCGCAAACTGCAAATCATATTTTTGCTCGTCTTATCCTTTACCCATCACTCCCTCAGTCCCTCATTTTCCCCAGAAATTTTTTTAAAAAAAAAAAAAAGAAAGGAAAAAGTACTGAACCTCACGATTCAACTAACAAACAATGTAGCAATGCAGGACACAATCTGCTCTTCAGTTTCTCATCCAAAGCTTCATTTTCCCTCAACCCACCATGATTTTCCCTCACTTTCTCGCCCAAGAAACCTCCACTTTCCCTCCCTTTCCGCCAGAACAATCACCCCTCTTCCTCCCCTACCCCCCAAAATTACTCAGATACCCCCCATATCCCCGCCCCCGACATTACCCACCAACCCCCCCTCTGAATTTCAAGAGAAAATGCTCTATCTCGACTCCATTGGCATCGACTTCGTGTCCCTGATTAATGACCACCCTCCGATCATCTCCGCCTCTCTCTCTGATGTAAAATCCACCGTTGACTTAATCACCTCCATGGACTTCACTGCTGCCGACTTCCGCCGCATCGTCTCCATGTGCCCCGAAGTCTTAACCACCCCAGCTTACGATATTCTCCCGGTCTTCACTTTCCTCCTCAGAGAAGCGAAAGTAAACTTCTCTGGTTTGAGAAGGGTCATCAACCGACGGCCGAGATTACTGGTCAGCGGCGTGAAAACCCGACTCCGTCCCACCTTATACTTCCTCCAAAGCATGGGCATCGCCGAGGTAAACAAACACACTAACTTACTCTCTTGTAGCGTTGAAGAAAAATTCATTCCACGTTTACAGTATTTCCAAAAAATCGGGTTCTCCAAAAAAGAGGCTACGGGGATGTTCCGCCGGTTCCCGCAGCTGTTCAATTACAGTGTTAAGGACAATTACGAGCCGAAATTAAATTACTTTGTGGTGGAAATGGGGAGGGATTTGAAAGAGTTGAAAGAATTTCCACAATATTTTTCGTTTAGTTTGGAGAATAGGATTAAGCCTAGGCACCAAACTTGTGTTGAAAAAGGAGTGTGTTTTCCTCTTAATGTATTATTGAAAACAAGTGAGGAGCAATTTCAGCTGAGATTGGATGTGTGTTGTAATTCTTCGATGCCCTTCTCAAGTTCGCCTTTGTCGCGTATAGAATGTCATATTGATTCAATGTAGAGTAAAATTTGTTATTGTATTTATTGTTACTGAGCTTTGTTTCTTTATTTATGTGCTTTTTTGTTGTTGTTGTTTTCTTTTCAAGTGTTTCAATCAACTCTGCTGAAAATTTGAAGCACGTAAAATTCAATTAGAGCTACTGCACATAATTTTGCAATAATGTAGTAGATGAATCTTTTACAAATTTTAAAATTGTATATGTTGAAGTTGCACTTGTTTTTGGTGTTTCTCAAGATTAGTCTAACAGATGGTTTAGACATATTTATAGTGTTTGAACTTAGGATCTCAAAACAGGGTTTTGTATGTTGCATCGTAAGATTTGATGCTTAATGGAACATTCAATTTTATATTTGAATGTCAAGTCTGCATATCTAAGCATACAGTAGTATTCCCGGGAACTGCACGAGCTTTGAACTGAAAACATGGGCTCATCACGGATAATTTGATGTTATTTGGTTCCTGCTCCAAGTTAAACCGGAATTGTTCTCAGTTTTAACTTGAGAAATATGTTTGGTGTCCCTGTACTTCTAATGCAAGTTCTTCTAACAGATGATAATTAGGAACTCTTCAGTCTGTAAGTGTGGACATAGTGGAATAGATGTTAGTATCTTCCTTTTTCTGGTTTTGGGAATTGATGATTATAGGGAGTTCTAATTGCCGGATTGTGACTGTTAAAATAATTTTAGGGATTGATGTTTAAAGAGATCTAATTGCTGGATTAGTGTCTGTTACTATAATTTCACGTGCTGCCCAGTGACATAGAGTCAGCTTCTCTGGAATTTCATTCAGCATCACATATTTTCCAAATTGATGAATGGTAGGCTTTTACTAGCTTTCATAGACAGCTCTCCCATCAGGGTGCTGTATCCTATATGTTTTTCTTTGTTCTTAAATAAGGAAATGTAAAAAGTACTGGATTGTTCAGGTTTTCATTCCCGGCATCATTTGGGTTGCACTCATTGGTCATTAGGTACCAGTGCAACCCAAAGGGTTTTTTGCTTGTACAAGTAAAACCTGCTGATGGCCATTTTAAGTTTGTAGTGAGAGATAATGCAATCTGTATGTTGCAAATCACCAATGGAAATTAACATGTATTGAAGTTCTGTAAGTGTTGTTTGTTTGGCTAGGAAATAAGAGAAAATGATAGGAAAAATATCAGGAGATTTCTAGAACTAATACCTCAATTTTTTTTTATATCAAAATGACAATAATACAATAGTATTTATAGACTTGATTACAGTTTTATGGACTTGGTTAGAAATAATCAATTCGTAACAACTAAAACAAACTTTCTTAATTGCCTTCCACGTCAGCATTAAGAGTTTAACTAACTGCATAACGAAAATGACACAATAGTAAACTCTTTGATTGATGCTATTCTCTGTACTCGAATACTCTGCTTCATTTGCACACTTCTTCATCACTTTATACATTGCTGCAAACATCTTCCTAATATCCCCCTTCAAGCCGATGGTCAGGCGGAGACTTGAAGCTTGGATCTTAGCCAAATAAACCTGTCAGCAGCTAAGGGTTTAGTAAATATATCTGCTATCTGATCTTCTCCTGGAACAAACCTAACCTCAAGCTCATTGGAAGCTATTTTATCTCTTATAAAGTGCACATCAAGTTCAATGTGTTTTGTCCTTGCATGAAAGATTGGATTTTGTACCAAAGACTGAGCACTAGTGTTATCACACCATAAAATGGGTACTGTCATAACAGGAAAATGAATTTCGGCAAGTAAAGACTTTAACTAGACAATTTCTGAGCATGCTGCTGCTATGGCCCTATACTCAGCTTTTGCACTTGACCTGACCACCACTGTTTGCTTCTTTGAGGATCAAGAAATCAGGTTATGTCTAAGAAAGACACAGTATCCTCTAATGGACTTTCTTTCATTGGGGTCACTATCCCAGTCAGCATCTGAATATGCTGTCATATCATATTCCCACCATTGTAAAGCTCTAGACCATAGTTAGGAGTAGATTGCAAATACCTCAAAATTCATTTACATGCTTGATCGTTGGAGCAACTAAGAACTGACTCAACTTATGCATTACAAAGGATAACCCTAGTCTTGTAAGTAATGCATATTGTAATGCACCTACTAGGCTTCTGTATAGAGATGGATTTTGAAACAAGCTATTACCATCCTTTAGTAATTTCTATCCTATACTCATAGGAATGGTACAGCCTTTACAATTTAGCATATTAGTTTTCTTAAGCAAATCTGCAATATATTTTGCTTGTGACAGACATAGACCTATTCTAGTATGTGTGACTTCAATACCAAGGAAATAGTTAAAGTCTTTAAGGTTTTTTAAAGCAAAGGTACTGCTTAGCTGCTTGATGAACTCCTCTAATTTGCTTGAGTCATGGCCGTAATTAGGATGTCATCTATATAAATGAGTACTAATATAATCTGACATAATACATGTTTCACAAACAAAGAGTTATCTGATTTGGAGTTTAAAAAATCCCAACCCAACAAGGCACTTCTCAATTTGTCATACCAAGCTTGAGGAGCTTGTTTTAACTCATATAATGCCTTTTGTAATCTGCATACATAAGTTGGACTCGTGAAGCCTTCTGGTTGTGACATATAAACAACCTCTGTTAAGTCTTCATTAAGAAATGCATTGTTAATGTTAATTTGTCTTATTGGCCATTGATGCATTACTGCTAAACTAAGAATCACCTTCATTGTTGAGGCCTTGACAACTGGACTAAAGATTTCAAAATAATCAAATCTTGGTGTTTGCAAAAATCCCTTAACAACCAGCCTTGCTTTAAGCTTGAAAATGGTACCATTAAGGTTATATTTTATTCTAAATACCCACTTATTACTAGGGATGGCAAAAAAATTCGCAAATTCGCTAAAATTCGCCCGCATTGGGAAGGATCTAGTAAGGCTTGAAGCGGGTTTGGTACGGGTTTGGTATTTAAAATTAAAACCCTCAACGGATTTGGTACGGGTATGATTTTAATGAAAAATTTGCGGATACCCGCAACGGGTATCCGCACATACTACATTTAAAAAAATATAAAATATAAAAATATAAATTGATTATTTTTTCATTTTTTTTATCTCACATCAAAAAATCTACATTTTATTTGACATTGCTCATACCATTCAATATAAATAAATAAAATTAGTTCAAATGAACTAATGATTGTAATTGAAATTAAAAATAAAATTAGCATTTAATATAATTGAAATTGGAACTAAAATATTTAATATTTAACGTAATTGAAATTGAATTTGGAATTATAACATTTAACGTAATTAAAATTAAAATTGTAATTGTAATTAGAATTAAATATTTAACACAATTGAAATTGGAAATGAAATTGGATTTAGAATGATAACATTTAATGTAATTGAAATTGAAATTGGATTTGAAATTATAATATTTAACACAAGAATTATAATATTTAATGTAAATAAAATTAGAATTAGAATATTTAACATAATTGAAAATAGATTTAAAATTATAATATTTAACTATCGAAATTAAAATTATAATTATAATAATTTAATGTAATTGAAATTAAAATTTGATTTAGAATTATGATATTTAACGTAATTGAAATCAAAATTGAAATAAGAATTATAATATTTAACATAATTGATATCAAAATTATAATTATAATTATAACATTAACGTAATTGAAATCGAAATTGGATTTGGAGTTATAATATGTAACGTAATTGAAATCAAAATTAGGTTTAAAATTATAATATTTAACGTAATTAAAATCGAAATTGGATTTAAAATTATGACATTTAACGTAATTGAAATCAAAATTGGAATAAGAATTATCATATTTAACATAATTGATATTAAAATTATAATTATAATTATAACATTAACGTAATTGAAATCGAAATTGGATTTGGAGTTATAATATGTAACGTAATTGAAATTAAAATTAGATTTAGAATTATAATATTTAACCTAATTGAAATCAAAATTGGATTTAAAATTATAACATTTAACGTAATTGAAATTAAAATTGGAATAAGAATTATAATATTTAACATAATTGATATCAAAATTATAATTATAATATTAACGTAATTAAAATTAAAATTAAATTTGGAGTTATAATATGTAACGTAATTGAAATTGAAATTAGATTTAGAATTATAATATTTAACGTAATTGAAATCGAAATTGAATTTAAAATTATGACATTTAACGTAATTGAAATCAAAATTGGAATAAGAATTATAATATTTAATATAATTGATATCAAAATTATAATTATAATTATAATATGTAACGTAATTGAAATCGAAATTAGATTTGGAATTAAAATATTTAACATAATTAAAATAAAAATATTTAACGTAATTAAAATTATAACATTTATCGTAATTAAAATCGAGATTTGATTTGAAATTATAACATTTAATTTAATTAAAATTAAAATTGAAGTTAAAATTATAACATTTAATGTAAATAAAATTAGAATTATAATTGATATTATTTTAATTACTATAATTTAAAAAAATTTAATTTAATTAATATTAATATTTTATTTTTTATTATATTAATTCAAAACCCGCTTAAAATCTGCGGATAACCCGTTGCGGGTTTGATAATAGGTACAAACCCGCAAGTGCGGGTTTGATAACGGTACTCCAAACCCGCAACGGGTTTGGGAAGGATATGGTATTTTATTTTTTAAGCGGATATGGATATGGTATTAGAGGTATCCGTCCCAAACCCGCCCGCTGCCATCCCTACTTATTACTCACTATTTTTGCTGCCTCAGTGTAAAGAACCAAAGTCCATTTTCTGTTTTTAATCAATGCTTCAAATTCATCTTTCATTGCTTGTCTCTACTTTGGATCATTCAATGACTGTTTTTGGTTCCTGTCTTGTTTCAGTGGATTGGCTAAGATATACTTTAGGCTTGAAAATTTTAAGTTTAGACCTGATAATCATGTGATGCTTAAAAACAGGTTGTGTCTGAGGTAGTGATGGTGTTAAAGGGCGAGGGTTATGTAAGTTCTAAGATTGGTTCGAATAATTTGAGGAGTGTGTGTGTTTGTGATAGGTTCTAGTGTATTTGAATTGCTGTTAGAGGGAGTTGTTGTTGCTTGTAACTGTGGAGAGGTGTTTACTGCTGCTTCAGAAGATAACCTGCTGTCAGAGACTATATAATTGCCATCGATTGGTAAAGAACAGAATTTAAGGGCAGTATGACTTGTGTGCATATTAATGTTCTTTGGTTAAGTGTTTCAGCTGTAGTGTGGTGTTTTGTACTAAAGAGTTCTTGATAAGAGAAACATTTCTCATTAAAAATAACATGTCTTGCAATAAAAAAATTTTCAGACTTATGCATACATTTTTATCCCTTGTGCATCGGACTATATCCAATGAAAAGACATTTTTCTGAATGAAAACTAAGTTTGTGTTTGTTATAAGGTCTGAGCAATGGAAAATATGCACACTTAAAGGGTTTTAAAAATTAATAATCAGGTAGAGACTTGAACAATTGTTGATAAGGTGACATGTAATTCAGAATTGGTGTTGGTAATCTATTTATAAGATAAGTAGCTGTATAAAAAGCTTCACACCAAAAATCTAAAGGTAGTTTTGCTTGTGCTATTAAGGTCAATCCTATCTCAACAATGTGCCTATGTTTCCTTTCTACAATTCCATTTTGGTGATGTGTATGAGGGAAAGTAAGCCTGAATTGGATTCCATCGTGCTTTAATGTTTCAACAAAAGACTGAAATTCTCCCACCTCAATCTAACTGAAAAGCTATAATGTTGGTGTTGAATTGCCTTTTAACTTGTTTTTGAAAAAGAAGAAAGGTACTCAAAGCTTCTGGCTTGACCTTTAAAGGAAAGATCCAACTATACTTGGTAAAGTCATTTATAAAATTAATATAGTATCTAAAACCTTCAACAGTTTCATATGGTGAGGGTCCCCAAACATCTGCACATATAAGTTCTAAGGGTTGCCTAGTTTTAGTTAATGTAGATGAAAAATGAATTTTGTGCATTTTTCCTAATTGGCATGCATCACTAAAAGGTATCATCTGGAATTTTATTGCATACATTTAACATGTTACATCCCTTTAATACAATCTTTAATATCAAAGGACTTGGATGACCAAGTCTCAGATGCTACAAGTTTCAATTGGCAGTATTAGGTTTAGTTTTTTAATACTGATAATAGGAGTTTCTAGTTTGAGATACAAAAGCATAATGGTTTGAGTCAATGGCACCTAATTGACTCTTATTTATATTATATGTAGGTGTAAACTTTACAATTTGGGAGAACAGGGACAAAGGTTTACAGGGTTTATGAACAAGGTAGTTTTTTGGACATTTTGACAAGGTTGCAGAAGCTAATTGTGGTAGCAATCTATATAGTCCATTCACAGCTACTCTTTGTAGCAATAAAGTTTCCTTCTCATTGGCCTTTACAAGACAATAATTATAATGAAATTCAATGTAAATTGGGTTATTTTTAATCAATTTTGAAACACTCAACAAGTTCTTTGTTATTGAAGGCACACATAACATATTTCTTAGCATTAGTATATTACCAGTTCTTGACCTTAGACATGAGGTTCTTGTGCACAGTATATTTAGACCATGACAATTTCCAATAATGAGTTGATCCATACTTGTGTATTCTTGCTTGTTGTTGAGATTAGCATCATCATAGGTCAGATGGTGTGTTGCTCATGAATCAAGGTATCATCCTTGATCTGTTGCACCTTCAAAAGCATTTAAAGCAGTAAGATAAGTAGTTCTATTCATATGATTCTAACCTCTAAAACATCTTGAACCTTGATTGTCATTGAACTAATTAGCATAGCTTGCATTAACTTGACTCTAGCCTTTTAATATGTACTCATTATTAAACCTGTAATAGCATTTTGCAACTGAATGCCCATATTTTTCACATATTTGACATATGATCTTCATAATACCTCTACCAAAGTTTCCTCTTCCACCTGAAAACTGACCTCTTCCTCTGAAGCCATTAAAATTTCCTCTTCTATTGGTAAAACTAGCATTATAACCACTAATATTAGCACAATTGAAATTTTCAAAACTAAATCCATTATTTTCACCTCTTCCACCAATGAAACTTCATTTTTTAAAACTTTTCTGAGCATAATTTGCATTAAACACATTATTATTATTATTTCTTCATGAGGTATTAAGGACCAAACGACTCTCATGAGTCAGCAATATTGAGTAGGCTTCATTTAAGGATATTGAACCAATTCTACTTGTAGTAACCAGTATCCACAACCGGTAAGAATAAGTATTTATATATGTATAAATATACGTATTTTATTTGTATGTTGGTGATACTTGATTTATATATTGTTATTAGTAGTGTTTGTATAGGTTAAGGTCATACTATTAGCATTGGGTTTAATTACAAGACTTTAGATTTATTTTAGGGACCAAATTATAATACTTTAAAAGTTTTGAGGGTAAATTCATAAATACCAAAAATTAGCCACTTAGTATAAAAATACACTTTTAAAACCCTAATTCTCTCATTTTGGTTGAGTTGCCTCTTTTAGAGAGAGAGAAGAGAGAAAAAGAGGGGAGAGAAAGAGAAGAAGGAGAAGAAAAAGAAGAAGAAATTGGAATTTTGGATCTTAAGAGGTATATCACAACTATTTCTCAATTTATTAGTGTTAATTAAGTTAATTTATTTAAGTTTTGATTTCTGAAAATATGTATAATTGAGGATTTGATGTGTATTTCGTATGATATTGTGAGAATTAATGATGATCTATAAGATAGCTTGATAAATCATGATGAATTGTGGAATTTTTACTTGATAGTCTCTTGATCCAAGAATTTTATAAATTGTTGTGATTCAATTCTGATTTTGAATTTTGAGTATATGAAATTAGACATGTTTAGAATCATCTGAGACTTTGAATCGATTCAAAATTCCAGAAATTGAATTTTTTGTGAATTTACTAAAATGACCCTGAAATTCTAAAAGTTTCCTATGTGAACAGTATGATACAGTGATAAACAATTTTTGTCCTACTGAATGATCTTCAAAAATTACGAATTTGTGCAATATGATAAGTTTATATGTCTAATATGATATACTCAGAATTGAGAATTTAGATCAATGTGGTTGAAGTGTTATGATTTTCTAAAGTGTATCAGCTCATTGCAGTATTTGATTAACAGATTTTTAAAGCTATAGAATAAAATAATTTTAAAATACTTTTGACAGTTATTTTGTAGTGAAATATTTATAATGAATTAGGATATGTGTCAAGAGTATTTCTGTGATAGTTTTATAATTTTTGAGTTAGTATATGATTTTATAACATTAGGAGATTGAATACTGTTCAATAAGTATCTTGATCCTGTCAGGTTAGTAGTTTGGATTTGATGGTGTGTATGGAATGGATTATGTAAGAATTTTGTTATAATATTTATATATAGGAAGGATATATGAGTCAAGAATGATATATTATGATTTTGGAGTAACTGGACATCATTTGATGTATTAGAAAAATTTGTTAAGTGTAAGTGGTTAGAATGACAGGTTTTGAGAAATCAAGTATTTAGACCAATTTGATGTGATAAATGCATTGTGTATAATTTTGTAAGCTATTTAAAGTATTTTGTGTGAATTGTGAGGCTTATGAAAGGATTAATCTCCATTGATAGGTTAAGGAGATTTAAGCCTTGTAGCTGAAAGTGTTAAGAGGTAAGTATACTAGACTTTTTACTGAAATCACAATAAACGTAGTAAGTGTTATGAATGATTTTGTAAATGTGGTTAAGAATATGTTTATGTTATGTCAAAATATATTTTGATATGAAATGTGAAGGCATGTGTTTATGAATGTGAGCATGGACATACATGACATATATGTGTTTTTGAAAGTGAGTTTTCAAAATAAAACGTGTTTAACAAAGAGAGCTTTTGAAGTGTAATATGTCCATGAGAAACATTTTGTTTTGAGGATGCTTGAACTCACTGTTGACTTAGTAGGCATCTTATGTGATTTATGGAGCCTTTATGTGTGGCCTTTCCTTCGGGATAGGTATATGTTATGTGTTCCGTATGTAGGGAGGATCCTATTGGTACCTAAAGGAAGATTGAGTCATCACATTCGTGTGGTGGCGTATTGGTGCATGTGAGAGGACTCACTGATGATCAAGGTGAGGGTTTGGCTTTTACCTTCGGGCATGAGCATTATATATGTGTTATTTAAAATCTCACTTGTACTATTCCTCTCATACGGCATGTCACCTCGAGTGACATTTGGCTCATTATGTGATATGTGATGTGTAAGTCCTACTAAGTAGTAGTTGAGTGATAGTATTCCTATTATATGTTTTGAAAGAATATGTAAGCACTTACCTGACATGTGATTTGATAAGATTATGAATTTTGATTTATCACAGCATACCATACACATGCATTGTGTACATATATGTATTTGTAATTTGATATATGAAAAACTAGTATGCTTACTGAGTTTTATATTCATTATATTTTATGGTGATTTCAGGTAAATAAGGTACATGTGTACTTAGCGGATTTAGTAAGGTTTCTGTTGTCCCTTGAGTTCCCTAAGTTGTTAGGTTACTAAGTGTTTCATTTATGGACACATAGTTTAAGATATTTGATTTGTTCCTATTGAATAAATACTTATGTGTTATTTTATTAGGTGTGGTTGTATTTAGTTTATGTTTCACTAAGTGTGGTTATGGATTGATTTTAAGTAAGAATTTACAATGAATATATTTTGGGCTTCCGGTAACAAAGTTGCTACTGGTGACGTAGTAGAGTGTTAATCTTTGAGAAAACTCTGCGTATCTCCGGTTTACTAATTGTCCCAGTCATAATTCAATTGCTATAATTCTGAAAGAAATTTAAAATGAATGTGCTTAGAAATATTATTGAATGAATGTAAGTGATATCGTGTGTCAGATCTTTTGGGTCTGGGGCGTGACACTACTATTGATCAAGGTAGCAATAGCATCATACTCAGAACCTACTCTTATACTAGTAATGAGATAGGTAATGAAGTCATCTTTATCAATTTTATATTCTGCTGTAGCCAATTCATTTCAATTTTAAGAAGTATTCAGACATGGAAGATTGATTTTTTCTTAACATTGTTAATTACATCTTAAGCTGAACAGTTTTAGCTTTAGATGTTGATTCAAACTGTCTATTAACATTTTGCCACAATTTAAAGGATGATTTATAATCAATAACAAGACCAAGAATATTATCTTGAATTGTGGAGAATAATCAACTCAAAAGGATGTGATCTTGTCGCATCCATATTTCAAAATCTGAATTGACATTATCGACTTCTTATTTATTTGCTCTATTTGCTGTATTATTGCCTTTGATGTACTGATCTGAACAAGAATTGCTTCCATTAATCAGATCTTCAAGTCTATTTGCTCGAATCACAGTCAAAACTTAAGATCTCTAAATTGTATAGTTAAATCGATCAAGTTTCACTGTTGTAGTAAAGGTATAAGCAGTGGTTTATGTTGAAACTATGTTTGAAGGTGCAAAAGCTAAACTCGAAAGTATAAACTATGTTTGAGCTAGCGCTTGCCATAGGCTCTGATACTATATTGAAGTTCGTAAGTGTTATTTGTTTGGCTAAGAAATAAGAAAAAATGGCAAGGAAAATATAGGAGATTTCTAAAACTAATACCTCAATTTTTGTTATATCAAAATGACAATAATATAGTAGTATTTATAGACTTGATTACAGTTTTATGGAGTTGGTTAGAAATAACCAATTCAAAACAATTAAAACAAACTTTTTTAATAACCTTCCATGTCAGCATTAAGAGCTTAACTAACTGTATAACCAAAACGACATAGTATTAAACTCTTTGATTGATGTTATTCTCTATACTTAAATACTCTACTTTATCTGCACACTTCATACATTGCTGCAAACATCTTCCTAATAACATGTACCCCAAAGTGATAAACCAGAAAGATCAACAGGAAAATTTTTCTTTATCAAGAATATTGTAGCCCCCTCTTTGATTTTGTTATTGGCTTCTTTGATAAGGTACGAGCAAACCTCCAGAGAAACCGGTGGCCATCAACATTTAATGAATGATGCTTGGTCAAATTCTGCAGTATGCTTCCAGAATTGCCTACAGCACCTGCTGTCGTAGTCAAGCAAGTACTTGGCTCAAGAGACTACAATGTCATCTGTTTTTGAAAACGCAAATGCATGGTTGAGAGCATATTTGTTATAGAAATCTATTGGCATATCTTTCTTTGGAGATGAACTAATAAAATGAATCAAGGGACACAAGTTTTAATTTTTATTTACATTCTTTTACAAAATATGAAACAGTTTCAATACCCAACCCAAGTTACATATGTTACTTTCATTACATTATAACTTTGTATATAAATTAAAGTTTTGGAGCCAATAATCCTCTTAGCCGATCGACACCACCTCCCTTTCTCTTCACCTAGAAGTTGTAAAACGGGCACCATGCCACAACTGTCATTATGATCCCTGTGGATCTTTTTAATGAACACAAAAACAGTGTGGAAATCGTGGGATGGCCAAACATTGCCATTTTGCCACTTGTCATGCTACTAAAAGTCGTAGTACCGATCTTGTGTGCTGCGTGGTCCATTAAACTTTTTAGGGTTTTTGATGAGACAGTGAGTTAGAGAAAGGGTTGGGTGAGGAATTGTGTGCCAAATAATCGCATGCTTCTTACTGAATAGTGAAGACAAGAAGAAAGGTGCGTATCACCCTTTCTTTTGTTTAATTTCCTTGTTTTTTTTTTTTTTTGACCTTTTCTGTGTTAGCATTTTGTGCGAATGGCGCATTCCTTTCATTATTTATATTTGTTTCCCCAAAACGTTGTCATTTTTATGACAAAATCGCATAGTAGTTCATTTTTATACATTTACACTCTTAGTTAATAAATGAATATTTTTTACTTCCTTAAGTACGGATAATTAAATGGGAAAATCTCATAATATTTAATTTGTCTAAACCTAATTCAGCCTTTTATTGAGAATTTTTTTACTTTGTCGTAAAAAGAGGCTTCTTAAAATTCATTTTGTCTAAGAGATCTAAAACTACAGAACTAAGAAATTTTTTAGAGATTAAAATGCTACTAATTAAATGATGCAAAATGAAGTTAAAAACCCAAAACTTAGAAATCCTCTTCATACAACCTCCCAAATAGAGCTTTAAGCTTTTGGTAGAAAAAATTTAACTTATTGAATATCAAGCACCATTTTAAGAGAGAAAAAAAAAACCGCTGTGGTTATGTTAATTATGATAAGAGGTGTATTATCATAGAGGTATGATAAAAATTATTATAATAATATTTTGGACAAAAAAATATATTGGGTCAATAACTAATGAATCCCAAGTTTTGGGCCGAGTATTTTAAAGACTAACTTAATTTTTAAAACAATTGAAAGATCATCGCTTGTCAATATTTTTTTTTTGTTTCTTTTAATAAAATCTTGATATGATAGTACAAGGATTACTTTTTTACCTTTGTTTCAATGTGCATAACTTTGAAAATAGAATTTAACTGAAAAAAAATAGAAGAACGTGTATTGATTTTAAATTTTAATTAATTGAAAAGTTATGCAATGTCAATTTTACCCTTAATTACTAACGGTAAAATCTAAAATACCTCTAATTTGTAACTGTTTTATAATGATGTAAAGAATTATTGAAAGACTCGTATAAAAAAAAAGCTTTACAATAATAGAATTGATCTTCAAACTCACCATACATTTAGTTTAACCCTCGCTCTTACCAGCACAGCCGTTGTGGTCGCCGCCGCCTCTGCCACTACTAATAACAAACGAAGTACTACCAGTGCCACTAATAATACTACAACCACTAGGAACAACTATCAAATAAATGTCCAAAACTCATTGCTAGTAGCAATGATAAAAAGAGCCTGAGTTTATGAGCAGTAGATTTTGATAACAACCACAATAATGGAACCAATCATTCGTCAGTTAAAGGCCAGCAACAACTCAAATCTTAAACGGTTAGAAATTAAGGGTATTTTGAAATTTTCATCATCTACTAAGGGCAAAATGATGTCGCACAGCTTTCTAATTACTTGAAATTTTAAATTAATATACATGCTTCATTTTTTTTGGGTCAAATTCCTTTTTTTAGAGTAATGCGCATTGAAACATGGGCAAAAAAGTAATCTTACATTGTCAAATCATGATTTTGTTAAAAGAAATAGAAAATACTAACAAATGGGTCTTTTAATCATTTTATAAATCAAGAGTCTACCTATCATTGACTTTAAAATATTTAAAACACTCAAAAAGAGATTTTCACGTTAATTCTAGTAAAGCAGCTCTCTTATATTATAATCAAATAATTAATTAAGTTTAAAAAGCTCATTAGTAACGTCAAGTCATACTAACTTGATAATTAAGTAGGTAGAAGTTTAGTTTGGCCTCTTATCCAATCAGTTATTAAACAAAAATAACGAGACGCCAAATTAAATAAGAAAAATAGAAAACACAATAGGTACGGGTCACGAGCATAATATCATAAAAATAAAGAGGCAAAAATGAAAATAAAAGACTTACAAAAACCAAAATAAACGTTAGTACTAATAATAATATCAATTATTTTATTCCGCAAAACTTCCCTCCACATCCATCCGAACTAAAATTCCCTCCTTCCCTCGTTTTCTTCTCTCATTCTCCTTCTCCCTGTTCTAACCCCGCCCCCCCCGGCGCTCCTCTCCTCCATCTCGTTTTAGATCTAATTTCTCGCCTTTCTTTCTCTCAATTTCTCGTTTACTTACTCGTCGTTTCGTCCTCCCAATGTCCGGTGCCGCCCGCGCTCCCACCCGTCCCGCGCCGACGCCGCCGCCGCATCCGCAGCCCTCGGGGCCGATCATCCCCCCGATTAAGCGCCACCTTGCTTTCGTGACAACTAAGCCGCCTTTTGTTCCGTCCGATGATTACCATCGCTTCTCGAATACTCGCCGAGCCCCCGATCAGGAACCTGAAGCCATTGTTGTTAGATCTCCAGTCAGTTCCCTTTTTTTTTTTTTTAATTTTAGCTTGAATTGAGTTTCCCTTCATTTAGTTTCAGTGGCTGATGCTGTAATTATTGAAGGATTTTAGTTTTTTTTTTTTAATTTGCGTTGTCGTTTTACTTATTTATTTAGCTTTTATGATACTGAATTGAGTGTTAGTTTTGGAGTTTGTATTGTTTTGCAAGAAAAATTATTTACTATTTTACTTCTTAATTTTTCAATTTATGTGAGTAGTTCAATATTTTTACACTCAGTTAAATTGCTGTGCTTACTCCTTTGCGTATTAGTAAATTATCAAGTAATCTTCGATTAATTTGCATGTTTCTTGGGGTTTTGTCAGCGATTTATGTAAGTGTAGGTTATTTGATTGATGACATTTTCAAATTTGATATATGGAAACATGTTTGTTTGCTGAATTAACTTGAAAATGCTATGTAATTCAGTCATAATTATATGGTGACTGTGGAAATATTCTCAATGTTGGATAAATTGCACTCTTCTCCATTGATGTTTTCAAGTTTATTGTATAATATACCTGTATAAGTTTTAACTATGGTCAACTGTTTTAATGCTGTGTTGTTAATACAGTTCTGCGGTTCTGTTTATGTCTCTTAGAAATTAAAGAGGAAGAATGGAGTGGATGACAATGTAGTTGAATCTGGTGACTGGGTCGGGTGTCCTGGAATGACTAACATATCCAATGGTCCCTTCAATACACCCGTATCTGCAAAAGTGGGAAGAGTAAACAGCAGGTCAAAAGCAACTAAGGGAAATAGATCAGCTCCTCAAACACCTGTTTCAAATGCTGGTGAGAAACTTAATCTGTTATCATTTTGGTTCTCTTTTTTGGTTACCCATATCATCTGATATAGGCTTCAAATTGAGTACTCATTGATGAAGTAAATTGGATGATACTAATTACATATGCTTCATTACAACATAAAATAGGTTTTGTGCCTTATTAACTTCAGTATACCTATCAACACAAAGGAGCAAAAAACTAAATTTACCTGTTTATTCTAACTTGCAGGTTCCCCTTCTATGCTTACTCCAGTTGGCAGCTGCCGTTATGACAGTTCCTTAGGTAATCCTGAAGTTCTTGGAATTTATGATGAGTTCTTTACATTCTTGGCTGTTTTTGTAGCTCTAAAGCTGTTATATATGGTCAGGTTGATAATTTGCTCAAAATTTTCAGGTCTTCTGACAAAAAAGTTCATAAATCTGATTAAGCATGCCAAAGATGGTGTACTTGACCTGAATAAGGCTGCAGAAACTTTGGAGGTGATAATGCAGCTTATTGACAATTTATGTTGTTGAACGCTTCAATGTTCTAAGGTCTTCTCTCTATAAAATGGAAACAGGTGCAAAAGAGGCGGATATATGATATAACAAATGTACTGGAAGGAATTGGTCTCATTGAAAAGAAGCTTAAGAACAGAATACATTGGAAGTAAGTCTTCTGACATTTTTAGGAATTTGATGTTTTTTATTTTATCCTTAATTTTTTATGTGGCATGAGAACTTACACAAGAATTGATCAAATTAATTAGGGGACTTGAGAATGTAGCTCCAGGGGAAATGGATGCTGATGCCACCATATTGCAGGTATGCAAAAGTAATATTGGCTTCTTGTCATGCAAACAGTGACAATGTTTTTAGTTTGTTCTATATGCAATCAAATTTCTGCATCCCTTTATCTTGGTTTGTAACATTGCACAGAAACTTACTACTGCCGGCTCATCTACTGAAAAGGGGATCAAGAAAAAGAAAAATTAGAGATTTATTTTAGTGGTTATCTTGAGATGGACCGGATTTTATCTTAGTGTCTTTTCCTGCAGGCTGAAATTGAAAACCTTTCCGTGGACGAGCGCAGATTGGATGACCACATAAGGTTGCACGCTTTCTTCTCAGAGCTGTAACTTTTGCTGTTTTGAATTTGTCTGAAAAACTACTAATGCGTTGGAAACTGTTTAAGGGAAATGCAAGAAAGACTGAGGGCTTTGAGTGAAAATGAGAACAATCAAAAGTAAAATTTCTTCCCGTGATGTTTTCTTTTTTGATCCTACTTACAGTTTACTAATTTTATCTGCACACATTGACCTTTTCTGCACCTTTCATAACTATTTCAGGTGGCTTTTTGTGACTGAAGAAGATATCAAGACCCTACCCCGCTTCCAGGTTAGTTTATTCTTTGTGCTACACTTTATTGAGTTCTTTTATGATCATAACTCACACTTATCTCAAAAGATCCTTCAGCTTATTCTAAAGTAAACTCATCTGCTTTGCTTCTCACAGAATCAAACCCTGATAGCAATCAAAGCTCCTCATGGAACTACACTTGAAGTCCCTGATCCAGATGAAGTAAGTTGACAGCTGAAAAGTTTGAAGCGAAGTTAGCTTCTTCTGATTTATCACGTTCTTGAGGCATGTTACATTGCTCCTGTGAAATGCAGGCTGTTGATTACCCACAGAGGAGATACCGGATAATTCTTAGAAGCACAATGGGCCCCATTGATGTATATCTTGTCAGGTAATTTGCCTTCTCGGCAGGGTTAAACTATCTGCCTCTGCACTTTAATGTCTCATCTTCACTTTTACTTGATATCTTATTACATTAATTGCTGTATCAGATTATAGACAACTTGGTATCCTTGTATTAACATTCTTAAATTTCTACTTTCTTCCTTTTCATTTAAGTCACCCTTTTTGGCTTTTCAGTCAATTTGAGGAGAAGTTTGAAGAGATGAATAGTGTTGAGCCAAATGAGAGCTTCCCACTTACTTCAAGCTCAGGTTCTAGTGAAAACCAAGTAAGGGAGATAACCAATGTGGAGAGCACTGGAAATGGAATTGTGGCTGAAGCACAACATGCTCATCAAATGTGTTCTGATCTCAATTCTTCACAGGAGCTTGTAGGTGGAATGATGAAAATTGTTCCCTCAGATGTTGATGTATGTGCAATTATTATCATATTATTAATTTTTATAGCTTCCTATTAGAGAAACCACAGATTTATATGGACCAATATCCTTTGGTAGGGTATTTAGAAATTCAGGTGGTGAGGAATAAAATACCATTTCAAAGAAGGTTTAAGTTCTGAATAAGTTGGCAATATTTTAAAAATTGCTTTGCGTCTGAGCCTCTGAGGTGAAGCATAGGTTTGAGGTTATCAAGTCAATTGCTTGTGGAATTTTAGTGATATGAATATTCAGCCCAAAAGATGGTCTTCTGTTTTTTTCCAGAGTAACTGTATGTTAACAAGGGATTGGACTACTTTATATTCATTTGGTCTTCATAATTTTTCACAGGAGAGTATTTTCTTTATAACTTACCTCTAAATGCATCCTCATCTCTCAAATATTTGCAAACTATGTCCAAGGGAAGTAGGATAAATGGAGTTCTAAATGCTCGTATCTGGATATTTTACCTCATATATCCTAATAAACAAATGATATAGTATTTGCTTTGTTAATTTTCTTTCAATGTTCAAGTCTAACTCAAGTGTCTTATTGTTGCAGAATGATACTGATTATTGGCTTCTATCAGATGCCGATGTTAGTATCACAGATATGTGGAAGACCGACTGTATCCTTTATATAAAGTGTCCCTTCTTCTTTTATCTGCATCTATTGTCCTTCCCCTCCTTTCCCTTTTCTCCTTTTCAGTTCGCAATGTGATTGTTAAATCCTTGAGTCCAGCCATAGCAGGTGTCGAATGGAATGGAATAAATATGCTGCCTGCTGATTTTGGAATGTCAGATGTCTGTACCCCGAGGCCACAAACTCCCTCATCTAGGATAACTGAAGTTCCATCAACTGATTTTAACTCCACACATAGATGATATTTACTTGTCTAACAAGCTCAATCAAGAGATTCATATAGGTACTTCAGCAAATTTCCATGTCATACAATTAAGGATTCCAAGAAGTTGGATGATCAGATTCAGTGTACATCAAAAAGCTGTCAGAAGAGGTTGGCACAAGATGTCAAGTAAAAGTTTTGATCCATGGTTTTTTACTAATAAATTATTCTTCGAATTTGAGATAAAGTGGTCGATTTTCAGCAAAGACCAGCACACAAAACACTGTTGAAACCACATGCAGAATATCATTATAGCATTAAGGATCCTCTTGCTTGGAAAATGAAGGCAGCCATATCTAAATGTCATGAAACAGACATGCAACAGAATTGGTGCACTGGATGATGTCAGGTAACTGAAATCTTTTCTGGCCCCGGGTTGCTCTGACTGTATGATATGAACCATTGTTATACCATTTGATGTAAGAAATTTGACGTGCAATTATGGTGAGAGCCTGATTGTTTCTTCATTTTACATACTCTTAACTCAAACCTGTATTTGATTTCTACAATTTCGACAGTTACAGATTGAACTTCACTTTTGGAAGTTGAATTTCTGAAGTTTTAGTATACCTCTAGAAGATAAGAGTTTAAAAGTTCACAGGATTCTTTGAAAGTAGAGATAATTTAATTAAGACTTAATTAAGACTCTTTGTTTTTTTAGTCTTGTGTTCCTTGTCACGGGTCATTATTGACGGAGATGTAACTAATCCGCATTCAAGGTTCAGAAGTAATGTTGATAATGAGGACTTTTTGACACATTCACTAAAAGGCAGTTCTAAGTTATCTACCCACATGGAGATGGAGGAAGTGGGCCAAAGAGCTTTAGGTGTTAGACTTTTCATGGTGTTCGATGATATTATCTTTAAGGTTAAACAAAAAAAATTCTAATTTTCACTTATGTAAGCAAGTGGGTGGGTGTAAATGAAAAATAAGTATAACTATTTTCTTCTGTAACGACGTCGTATATTCTACTCACTTGTATTTAGATAACATTGAAAGAGTGTAGATATTCGTGATTTTCAGGAGAATTTCACCATAATGCTTTGAGGCTTGGCAAAAAGTTGGACAAACGAGGGAAGATTAGAAAACTTCTTTATGTTTTACATTCAAAATCATTAAGGTTAAATAAGAGTTGGCCTTTTTAACATTCAAAATCAGCAGAAGTATTCATTTGTAAGATTTGTTTTTTTTCTTTTTTAACTTGATGGAGAAGGAATTAAACTTAGGATCTTTATTTTAATAGAAAAGTATACTTTAAATTTTTTATCATTGGGGCATTTAAGCAAATACTTAATTTGTAAGTTGTTAGTGCTTTTTTTTTTTTGCATTTTTTTTATAAAGCTTAAGGATTTGGAGTAATTATATTGTGACTTCATGGAATGTCCCTAGCAAAACGTTGACATCATATCAATCAATATTACTAAGTATTAGTGACTTGGCCGAAGACGATAATGGACATTGATGAACAAAAGAAACAAAATAATATGTAGTAAGAGCAGCAGAACCACAAGCTCAAATTTGACAAGATTGTGATGTAGCAAGTAATATGGCAAAATTGATGAATAATACAAAAGCAAAGGAGCTGCTGCTGCCAATGCCACTGGCTGGGTATTTTTATGATTCGGTGTCCAGCTCAGCACCATGTAACCTTCACTTTCTCCACGTCAGATTAATGGAATAGTGGTCCTACAACATCACTTTTGTTTTTTGCTGTATGAGCATAGACGACATTATCGTCATGTCTGTGTAGAAAACTAATTAATTAACGAGTAGTCTGTCTTTGATTGGATGAAGCAGCACAACAACTGAGAGGAATAATTGGTGGCCACCAATTGGCTGATGTGATGTTGTGTTGTGTTGTGTTGTGTTACTTGTCTGTTTCTTGCAAGGAGCCGGAGCGGCATGTTACTGGTTCTTCAGATGTCAAAACTCGGGAAATATTAATAAAAATTCTAATCTACCAAATATAAAGTAAAAGTAGAGCTCAACTGCACATTGTCCTCGATAAATTTTTATAATCATTTAAATTATGGCCCCTGCGTCTATTATCGTATTAGGTATTTCAGTTGGTCTACCGTTGGTATTAGGTATTCAGTTGGTGTAGCGTTGTTTTTTTTTTCTTTAATATTATAATAATTTACTATTATTTATAATTAAAAATTTATTAAAATATATAATAATAATTTAATAAAAGTAAGGCATATAATAATAAACATTTATCGAAACATACAACAATTATATTCATTGAGATGCAGCCTATAAATTTAAATTTAATAAAAATTAAATATATAATAATGACATTTGTTAAAATACAATTTATAAATTTAAACTTAATAAATGCCAAAACTACTTCATTAAAAATAAGAGGAATCTATTTCTATCATACATTTAGGGTACTCAAACTTTAACCTTCAAATTAAACCCAAAGTTATCAACAACTAAATCAAAAGATAATGGGCGTCTAACGTTATTCTTTATAAGCGTACCAACAAATTTATTTTAATATATATATAAATAAACTTGATCTAAATTGTAAAGTTGTAGACTGCGCTTGATAACCTTTTTTTTCTTTAAATTATTTTTATATATAAATGTCATTACAAAGATAGGATAATCAACTAAAAAATTTAAACTACTATGTCAGTATATGACCAAAAAATACATTTATTAAACAATTCTACCAAAGCATATTTGTAAATAGAGGAAGGCGAATGCAACATCTACATACTTAACAATGCTTTTAAGATGATGTTTTTTAGAATTAAATTTTTTATCGACATATTCTTCATTTTATATATAGAGAGAGAGAGCAACATTAATCAATGATGAGAAATTTTTAAAAATAATACAGATACTAAACATTTTATTCCAATTTTTTTCAATTAAATATTAAAACTAAATTCTTTTCAATTATAATATCTGCGTGATTGGAATTTAGACCCTCTTGTTTGTTGTTTAAAATTATGCTACAACGCAAAATGATTTTAAAAGGAATTAAAAAAAAATCAATTTAGACCTTTACTTCACCTCACAACACAAAATGATTTTTTTTTTTTTAAATTTAAAGAAGAAACCTTACTTCATCTAACTCCAAAATAACTTAACGGTTTAACTAATTTGAATGCAAAAGAAAATCATCATAAATAGAACAAATTATCATAAATTATTTAATTTTATATCATTAAATTCTATTTCTTGTGATCTACATAATAGTGTGATTATTTTTGACAAAAAATATAAAATAAATGTCAAAAATGGTGTGCTCCCGCCCCATTATTTGACGATGAACGGCGGTGGTTGCCGCCCCTCCCCCACCATTTTAACTTTTTCTTGTAAAAAATGATTATATTATTGTGTAGATTATGAAAAATATAGTTTAATGATGTCAAAATTTGCATTTATTAGTATCCATTTTTCGGCGACGGTGGATAGTAAATATATTAATTAGTTATTATTTATTTTATTTTAAAAAATTATATTTATTAAATATATAAATCAATTATGTGATAACACGTGTTATTTATAACTAATCATATTATGACACGTGTCCTTTATTTATTAATTTACTTTTAAAAATATTTATTCCTTAAAAAATATATTTATTAAACATATAAACCAATTATATGATGACATGTGTCATTGTAATTAATTATATTATGACATGTAACTAATTATTTATTAAATATATATTTATAAATTTACTTTTAAAAATATTTATTTCTTTCAATATATATTATTAAAAATATTAACTAATTATATGATGACAAGTGTAATTTGTAACTAATCATATTATGACATGTGTCATTTATTTATTAAATATATATTTATTAAATTATTTTTAAAAATATATTATTAAAAATATTAATCAATTACATGATAACAAATGTAATTTGTAACTAATCATATTATAACATATGTCATTTATTTATTAAATATATATTTATTAAGTTACTTTTAAAAATATTGATTAATTACATGATGACATGTTTCATTTATAATTAATTATATTCATATTATGACACATGTCTTTTTATTTAAAATATATATTTATTAATTTATTTTTAAAAATATTTATTCTCTTAAAAATATATATTTATTACAAATTTTAACCAATTACATAATGATACGTATCATCATTAACTTATCATATTATAAAATGTGTTATATTACTTATCATGTTACTGCTCAAATTAACATCTGACAGTTTTATTTTATTAAGGACAAAAGTACTATTTTATCTTTAAAAAGAATCTATTTAATAACATAATTCTATCAGTATGAATTAACGTAATAATTATTGAAATATAAAAAATTAAATTCATATAAATTCATAAAATGAGAGACTAAAATGTCATTTTTTCTAATTTTTATCAATGATATAATGTCTTTAAAAAATTGTGATAGTTTTCTGATAGTTTTCCTATCATTGCAAACATATGTAGGTTTTAATCTCAAATAGTCAAAAATTGGGGATTTTAATTATTTTAGCCAATCCTCCCAATTTCTCACTATTTTAGCCAAAGAATGGTATGTGAGGACAAAAATACCCTCACAGCCTCACCAATTTTATTTCTAACTTTCTCTTCAACCCTCGCACTCACCTTTCCCAATTATCTTTAAACATATTTTCTAATCAATTTAAATCCAAACCATAAAATATAACAACAATCTTTTAATTGGACAAATTTAGAAGTTTGACGGATTTGGGAGCATGGTTTTATTTTAGCGAGATAATTAGAATTTGAG
The DNA here is from genome assembly GCA_946807835.1 of Ailanthus altissimus. Classification (NCBI taxonomy): domain Eukaryota; kingdom Viridiplantae; phylum Streptophyta; class Magnoliopsida; order Sapindales; family Simaroubaceae; genus Ailanthus; species Ailanthus altissimus. Next base: position 4,701,719 of record OX327709.1, read on the forward strand.
ATTAGTTTGAAATTCATTAAAGTTATAATAGTTTTTTTTTAAAATTTTACTTAACAAATATATGATGGACAATTTTGTCATTGGAATTGTTTATGATGCATTTGAGAGATTTAAATAATAATATGGCGAAATATTTACAGAAAATTAAAATAAAAAAAGTTCGAAAGCTCTCAAATACACTAAATACTTGATAGAATATCAAAATCAAATATTTAACAAATTTTATCGAATGTTTTAAGTGCTCGATATTACCCTCGAATGAGTGCTTTCGAGCACACATGTAAGGTCGCTCGATAACGCTCCCAAATATGTGTAGTCGAGCACCCATTTGGGGGCTTTTTTATTTTTATTTTTTAATTTTTAATTTTAAAATCTTCTTATGTTTTTTTTTTATATTTTTAAAATTTACATTTATTTTTATAAAGTACCAAAAATTGTATTTATAGTGCTCAACAAAATTTATCAAACATTACTTTTAATGCTTGACAAAAATATTTAAATAATGTATTGTTATTGTGCTCGATAGAAAGCCGTCAAGCACAATATGCACTTATACAAAATTAATATATATTTTTTTAATCTCATTTAACTACAAAACTAACAAAATTAAAATTCAATCAAGTCTCATATACTATATTATTTGTATATAATCTTTTACATTTTATATCATTTAAATAAATACTATAAAAAAAGAATTATTAATTTTAAAGTAAAATAAATGAATTATGAGAAACTTATTTTATTTTTTTCTCAAATATTCCATTTATAAGTTTCTATCTAGACAACCAATTTTTATGTATTTGGTTTGTTTTAGATATACAAAATTCTATTTGTGTTTTTTTTTTGATTTTATTTTAAAGTGAGTTTGATAAAGGGATTAATGAAGTTGGGGCTTTGGGAGACATTTTTGTCCTCACACCATTTTTGGCTAAAATGAGGGCTTTGTTTATACTTTAATGCACGCAGAAATATTTGGGGTCATAGTACTATTGGTTTTAATCCATAATAGTAAAAATGAAGGCTTTAATTATTTTAGCCACCCATTCTAATATATCATAACACTTGATCCTCCCTCACTCTCTTTCATTTCAGACTCTTAACTCTCTCTCCTTATACTCTTTAAACATATTATTGAATCAAGTTAAAATTGTCAATTTTATTGAATTAGAACCACAAAATATAACAACAATTTTGAATTATAAAAATTTGGGAGCAAATTTTTATTTTAACAAATTAACTAGGGTATTGCCAAAATTAATTGAAATTTATAATTTTTTTAATTTTTACTTAAAACAAAGTTATGATAAATATATTTTTTGTTGTTGGAATTATTCATGAAGTGATTAAGAAGTGTAATTAATAATATAGAAAAGTATTTAAAGAAAAAAAATAAAAAATATTAAAAAAAATTACCAAATGCACCAATTACTTGATAGAATATCAATCCCACAGACTCAACATTTTTCTTAGATCTTGTCGAGTACAAAAGATTGTGCTCGACAAATTGGCTTTGATGCCCAACCAAAAGAATTGTTTAAATATTTGTTGAGCATTAAAAATTGTGTTTGATAAATTTTGTCGAGCATCAAAATTATTTGAAGTATAATTGTTTTTAAAAGTAAAAAAAAAAATACAAAGCAAAAAAATAATATAAAAAAAAACATGAGCGCTTGACAACACCATAAAATGTGCATCCTTCTTTTTTTTATTTTAAAAAAATTCTTTTATCTTATATTATTTCTTAAAAAATTAATTTTATACAAAGTAATCCAAAAAAATTTGCTCAAGACAAATTTATTGAAACTATAAAGGTATTTTGTTCACATAACTTCCTTTTTTTTTAACTAATAATAATAAAAAAAAGACTAAAATAATTAAAACTTGTCGTATTTTACTAGTGTATATTAGTGCCCTTATACAATACATAAATAATGGGGCAGCCATTCGTCAGAATTCAATCAGTAAATACATCAATAGAGTCGTTAGTTAAATTTAAACAAAAGCCTAATTCTGGTCTTTAACCAGTGGGTGAGAATTGAGATGTGCTGAGATTCAAGACCCGTCTGAAATTAATTAATTATGTATTTATTTTTGTGATTAATTATGACTAACATTTTGCATTAAAATTAATGATTTTCTCAAGAAATGAAACATCACAAATAATGTGAACGCTAAATAAAATAAAATAAAAAGAATTAAACCAAAAACAAATTGAGCGGAGCGTGAAGTGACAACACAGTTTCTATTTCTCTATGGTCCCTTCTTTCTCACTCCTTATGCTCTCCAAAGCCATGAACTCACCCGCTGCTTCTCCTCCTCCTCCGCCACCGTCACCCTCACCTCCCCTCCGCCGCAGAAACTCAATATCCACCTCCGTCCCTCTCCCCGCAAAACTCTCTCTCCCAACCAAACCCCTCCATCACGCCTCCAGCCTCCCTAACGGCGACGTATCGTCACTCGAACTCATCTCCCTCAAATCTCCGTCCTCTTCTTACACTTCTCTCAAAGATCTCCTGCCTTCTGCCGCTGTAAACTCACCCACCGCGGGATCCGCCTACGAAATCTCCATACGCAACCGCTTGGTCAAGCAGGCCGCCTGGGCTTACCTCCAGCCCATGTCCGCCTCCCCCGACTCCTCTAGCGACCACTTCCTCCGTCGTATCTGGGTGAAATTCTCCGATGCCCAGAGCTCAATATCGTCGTGTCTCCGGTTAATCAATTCCCATATTATTTATAGTCTCTCTCGGGCCATTGATCGAATACTCGGTATATTCCGGGTAAAAATCAGCTGATAATATAAATGGTAAAAAGAATTTACAAAAAGAAAGAATTAACTAAATTTTCATTACAGAAATAATTCTTTTGTTTCGTTTTTTTTTTGGTGGGTGTTTGATTTTTGTACAATTTTGATTAAGCAAATATTCTGCAACCAGTTTGTTTTAGTTGGGTGGTTTTTGGCGGCGGAGCCTCAGCCGAGCTTCGAGGATCTTGTCGTTGGGCGTGGTGGGCGAATCCGGGATGTAGCCGTCCTCGACGGCGGCGAATTCTGATGAGCTGCGCGTGTGGACTTGAACCAGATTGGACTTGGGCGGCTCCGAAACGGCGCGGTTGATTGTGCTGTTCCGGGATCCAAACAGACCCCAATTCTTGGACTTGGTCTTGGGTGATTGGAGAAACCCGTCTGGCGGCAGCGGCGGCGCGGTCGGTGCGGGCTTACTGGATTTGTGATTCTGCAGTTGCTGATGTTAGCTTAAAATTCGAGTGGCGTTTTGTGTATACAAAGGGTGTGTATAAAGGCAAAATGTACATGTTATTAATGAGTGCAATCTTTGCTTTGTTTTGCCTATGAGCAGAGCAAACAAAACGTTGTTTGGTTTCGGGTTTGGCAACTCTTGGAAGCATAAGCTTCTGTGCTTTTCCGTGTGATTTTTGCCTTTGTAATAATAATTCTAACTAATTGATTGAAGAAATTCTGTGTTACAATGGTCTCTATGAAAGATGTACCTCAGAGTTTTTTTTGGCGGATAGCCCAGCCAAGAAATGAAGAATTTCAAAGAACTTTTCTTGGCTCAATTCTGCGCAATTTCGCCAATAGTAAAGGGCCAAGTCCCATATCCTAGCTCTCATTTCCAGTATCTTTCGATCAATGTCTGTTTCGTGTCTTGATACATAAGGTCGCAGCAGTGTTTGATAAATATATCCAGATCCCTGCATCAAACTTGTCTGGTTATAAAATGTCCAAATGTGATTTTTTTTTTAAAATGCAACCTTTCCATTCGGAAGTTTGATTTTTACCTTAGTTTTCGGATACCATAAGTAGATGAAAAATGCCAGCTTAAACTCTCCATACATTGGCAACCTTCAAGAGATTACCACAATCATAAAAATATAAAAAAAAATAGTAGAAAAAAATTGTGTAAGATTTGCCGAGAATTTTCAATTTTGCATACCATGAAGCACATACATCTGCAATCCTCTCAACAACAGTCATAATTGCCACAAGAATCCTGCAAAATTTTTGGGAGATAAATTGTTAAAGCTAGTGAAACTAATGCTAAAAGGAGATTGATAGAGAACATAATTATAAATATAATATGGCAATGATGCTAGCATGGCTCTGGCTAAACAATTCAATAGGATGATGACCGATCAAATTTATTTTGCTTTCAATCCATTTTTGCTCATAATTATGCCTTTAAATTCTTAAGCCTATATAGACAGTAATGAGTATCTGAAATTAACAACTAAAGTTTCGTGTCGAAGAGTAATTATGGAACCTAAATCATACACTACATTCTGAATATCAATTTAATATTCTACCGCTGATGTACCAACCGAATAATTCCCAGGGATTCTAACAGATAATACGGCTTAATATGGTTACTTCTTTCAATTTGCAGAGCACTTTTAATTGATTAATGATGGGTTAATTGATAAACAATGAGTGGAAAAATATAAATGAAAAGCAAACCAAAATCCGGAATTTGAAAAGAATGATTCTTACCAATATTGGCACCAAAACCTGAGTTCCTCAATCTCGACTCTGTTCTTCTCCAAAATTTTATAGCATTCCAAGGCTGGATATGCATACCCAAGAACCAATCTGCCATAATCCGAATATGATTGAAGAAATAAAGTTCAACAAATGCATAAACAGAACATCCGAAAATAGAAAGAAATAAAGAAAATAAAAAGAAAAAGCAAAGCAAAGCAAAAAGAAGAGATTCAATGAGACTGGATAGTGAAGGAAATCATACATGAGACATCTGGTGATGAAATCCCCCAACATCTTTAATTCCTTCTGAATAACGTTTCAATACCCACCAAAATTCCTGAAACGAAATGTACAAAATCATCTTCATCCGACCATTTGGCCATAGGAAAATCACCATATATATCTCAAGTGTACACGCAAATGATATTTATAAAAGAAAAAGAGAAGAGAGAAAAAGAACCTGTTAGCAATCTTAACTAGTGATCTATGGCTGAAAAAAATCAAAATCTGAAACAAATATCCCGTTGAAGAAATTCAGAACGCTGCGTCCAAAGCAAGAAATACGAATCAAACACAGCAATGGATATAACAAAACCCAAAAAGGAAAATGTTGTAAACACTGAAATTCTTTAGAAGAAACGGTGTTCAAACCTTTAAGAGAAAGATCTCTGATTCTACGAATAACAATAGAGAGGGCGCAGAAACTTGAGATAAGGGAAAAAAGTTTGGGAATGTGGGTATTTTTTTTTTTTTCACAAAATGTATTAATAATATATATAGAAAGAGAGAGGAGCAGTTAAGTTATTGAATAAAGAATGAAGAACAAAGAGAAAAAAAGAAAATTTGGAGATGGGGATCTCTTGCAGCAGACGCTTCTCGGTTCTTTTACACGCAAGTCTGCGAGAAGAGGGGTTCATTAATCATTGGGATTCTCCGAACGGGTTTACCGTTTTGACAGTTATGCCACTCAGGGGTACTTCCGTCATTCCATGACCACACCATTTTTTGGCGGTAAAATGTATCGCTTACGCTGCTGGAGCTTGGAAAGATGGAAGAGGTAAAAAGTAAATTAAAACTAACAAATTATGAGGCTATTTCTCTTCAGTCTTTCCCTTCGACTTTTTTTTTTTTTTTGAAAACCCCTTGACTTTTTTTTCCCTTTCAATATATTTTTTTTTTTTTTACTATCTTTTCAATATTTTTTTTTAAAGAATATTGTTTTAGTTTTTTTGAATTTTTTTTTATAATTTGCGGAGAGAATTTAAACCTTAATTTCTAATATTATCTCTAGAAAGATGTTATGCGTTTAGTGGATGTCAAAATTTTCTAAACTATAAAATAAGTTATTACGTTATTTTATAATTAAAATTTACTTTAAAAATGTAAAATTACATTTAAATAAATGATACAAACAACTTATTATACTGTCACGTTATTCATCTAATATACCTTATACATTAAATCATTTGAAATAAAAAATTTAAAATACAAAATTAAATATTGTAGTATTACTTAAAACATTAATCTTAAAAAAAATTCTTACAATTAAAAAACTCTAAATATTTAAAAAGTTTTGTACAAGGCAAAAATAATTGATTAAAATGATAAGTACGATTTTAAAAATTAGAAGAAAAAAAAAATTGAATGGAATCAAAGAAGCTTTTGTCGGGGTCTTTTAATAATGGGTTAAAAAAGAATTAGGACATCAATGATTAAGAATTAAGATCAAGATAATGGTAAATTAAAGAAGATTAGCCGCAAGGGACAATAATTTGTACGCTTTTCCTTTTTGCTTTGATGTAGGAGTGGGACCCCTACAACTAGTAAATTACCTTGAGAATCTTCAAGATGGAAAAATGATATAAAGGGAGGGTAAAATGGTCATTTAAGAGTTCGTTGACCGCCTTACTTTCAAACACGTTCGTTCCCTCGACCTTCCCCGATCGTGACAAATGACAATACTTGCTTAAACGAAAAGGTATATCATGGCTGATGCAAATGCCATCGTGTATGGGATATTATTATTGTTATCCCCTTCGGTTTATATAAATTATATTTTAATAATAATTTTGAATTTAATTACATTAATACCCTTATACTTAATTTCAAAGACAAAAATACTCTCAGAATTATTTTCTTTTACACATAGATGAATAAAATATGTTTAAAAGATGAAGATATTTTTGTCTTTCAAATTAAGTAAAAGGAGTTATAATATAATTAAAATTAAAATTATTATCAAAATGTAGTTTATATAAACTTCAGGGGGTGACAGTGTTAATACCCCCATAGGTTTTTTGTTTTTTTTTCACTGCAAAACGATACTTGCTTTTGTTGCAATTTCGTGCCTCACAAAACAAAATTAAATGGCCAGCAAGCAAGAAATGGTCAAGGCTTAGGACCTATTCGCCAAGCCAAACATAAGAATAATTTCAGCTTCTAGTCCTTGTTGGCAAACTAAGTGTTCTCATCTGGAAGAAATATTTTTTCCAAAATGGTCTTTTTTTTTTTTTGTTCTTCTAAGAAATTAAAACTTTCTTAAGATTCGAGAATTTGCTTGAAATATGTTCTCAGTACAGGAGTTGAGAAGCAAATAATGGCATCAATGGAGTTAATTACATTAATAGTAATATTATTAGTATTATTATCACATCACATTGGGAGTCGTTAACGTTAGGTCAACCTTCTAACCAAATCAAATTGTCACCATTCCATTTATTTGATATGTTTTGAATCTAGATAACACCTCGGTCAACATCTAATTGCTCATCTTATTATTATTATTATTATTATTATCCCTTTAGAAAAGATCAAAGAAGACGAAGACTCCCATGAAGCTTACTAATCGAATGATGTAATTGAATTAGTCAAAATAAACATAACTAGCGTTTCTCTTTTAAATCTCTTTTTCTTTTTAAATAAATATATAAAAAAAAAACATAACTAGGGTTTATCTAATTGGATTTACCTTAATTTGCTTCATTTTGAAGTTTAATTTATTGAACCATCCCCTTAATTTCTCTGCATTTTCAACCTCAATGAATACGTTATTTTCATGATGAAGAACAAGTCAACATTAGTAAATTATAAATCAATTAAAGAGCTGCGTGTATTGTGTGTTTGAAAGAGATCTTCTATTGAAAATCTTTCAATCTCATGTAAATACTAGGAAATTTCTCGAACAAATTTAATTTTGAAAGAAAGTAAAAGCGTGAGAAAGATTGCTTGCACATGTTAAGAAATTAGCTAAGCTATCGGTTGATATTATTTAAGTATGAATTTTAGTTATATTACTAATATTATTTATTATAATTTTTACGTGTTTTAATATTTTAATGATTGATATTTAGTATTTTAAAATTATTTATAAACTTTGCGGAAGACTACATCTACAAGTCATCAATAATATAAAATAATTATTTCAAAATGCAAGATATACGTAATTCGGCAATAAATATCTACATCCATAATGAATCAAAGATTTAATTTCTTTTATTTAGTTCACAAAGAACTATAGGTTATAAATATCTAACACAAGATATTAATAAAAAAATATAATGAATAGCCAAAACCCTTTCTTAAATTACTTATTATCGCTATCTTGTGCATTCAGCACTCAAGTGATCATGTGGTAACACTTTCTCGCGCACTGAACATTCTAGTGTCTACCTAACTTTTCTATACTCTCTTATGTTTACATTTTTTATGCTTGATTAATTTTAAAGGATTACAAGGGTTGATATAATATTTAAAATATTCATAAAAATTTTAAATCTAATTGGAATAAAAGGCTATGTGTTTAGAAAGATCAAAGCAACTTAAACTAATTAAGTCGTCTTAAAATAAAAAATTGTCAAAATTGGGTGCTCGTGGCTTTGCTGCGATCCCACACTGGCACTGCGGCGCTGAGGGTTTTGACTTTGGCGTTACGATGCTAAGAATTTAGTACCATAACACTCACACTTAGAGATTTGTCTCATTGTGTTTTGCGTCACTCTTCGCTTATAGCTCCCTGTTTAATTCAATTTATCATACGTTTAATGCATAATTATTTTTGTATCGACTATTTATTAATTTTTAACTCAAAATTAAATTTAATATTAATTTTGAATCACTAAATTTTAACCGCGCAAAATAAAGAATGACTTTTTTGCTTGTTTTGCATGTATTAAATAAAGTAATGTGAAATTATATTTACACAAAGAAAAAAAAGATAATATTCATTAAAATTATTTTTTCATAAATAGGAAGGTTACATTTGTTACTTAATGTGAAAAACATTCTCCTAAAACAAATGTAAACTATATGGTTATAGATAAGATATCTAGTTTCACACTCGTACTACCCATCAACGTTTTTAAAATTACTTTTATAAATAATGTTGCCTACTCTTTAAATTTAAGATCAACTTGAATTTTTTATCTTCCGAGGGATCGTGACATTTTTTTATTTAGTTTAACTTTTTTTTTCTTTTTGATATTAAGAAAAAAAATTGAACTCAAAACTTTTATTAAAGTAAAAATAAACATACTATCAACTATTTGTTATTAGATTGTTAACACAAATACAATTTAACTCGTTTTTTTATTTTGTAAAGAATTTGACTTCTTATCCTATTTAATTCAATTATACAATATCTTGTCACATTTAATGTGATAATTGATTAAAAAAATTAGAGTTGATACTAGTGATTATAGTCCCAAAACCATGTGATTTTGTGAGACCTTGACATTTGTACATCTACTACAATAATTTGAGGAATCGTTTGATCAACTAAATGGGTAAATTCATGTGCTTATGTTAGACATTCACAATGGACAAAATTAGATGAACCCATTCAATAAATTGTATGTGTTACTTAAAAATAATGTGTTTTTGTGGAATTCCATTTCCAAAGCCTTGCAAGAAAAATACCTTATTAGGCATTGGCTAGGTTGTCGAAAGACTCCTCACCAACAACTCCCTTTTGAAAATGGTTCACGGTTAACATCATTTGACTTCTTCTAGATACTTAAATACTAAATATTGATTCGTTAAGAAGCACATCCCCGTCCCAGCCCCATGATTTGGTTTTGGTTTTGGTTTTAATTGATATTGACACTTGTTAGACACGTGGTGGCCTCACAAACGTCATGTTTGTCAATCGAAGGCTTTGTATTTGGGCCTGAACATTTGATTGGGTCTCGGAATTTGCATCCAAGCCCATAGGTAGCTAGAAACTTGTATTTACTTTCGCACCCACATAATTTTCTAACCAAACGCATAGACATCATTGAGGTAATAAAATCAGCCCAGAAGTTTACAACTACACAAAAATTATACTGTAGAAACAAATTTTCTTCCCCCCCACCCTTTTTTTTGGACAATAATGTTACTCACACAAAGTGCCAACTAATACATTACTAATTGCTAATCATTATATATTAAATAATAGTTCAGTTTACTTATCTTATTATTAATGTATTAATTACTAGCCATTATCATTAAACACATACTAAATATCATATCAACTATTTTACACTATAATTTTATATAAAAATTACAAAAATAGTTAACCTCGTAAACAATGTCACTTTCTTTAATTTTCTTTTCAACTTGATAATCAAATTCAGATTTCAAAATGCAAGCCCAAAGTTTCCCCATAATATATAATGTAATAGGTTATATAGTTCGATGTAAAGTGAGCAATATTGCTATATGACATTTTTTTAATTAATTAACAAAAAACTTTAGGCGATTATTAAGTTGAGGAATTAAATTTATTATTTATTAAAAAATAATTATTTGAGATTGACAAAATAAAAGACAAGAGAGGAATGACATCAATATATAATAGTTTAACTCAATTTGGGTGTATGTCCACTTTATCAAGTGTATTGACTTACTTACATATACTATAAAATGATCACTTTACAAAAATAGTACAGGGGGCACTGCAAAACATGTACGAGCCCCTTCTAATGGAAAAATCAAATTCAATGAGAATTTGGTTCATTCTATACCTACACATTACGGGCATCTTGCTTTTCTATGTTATATAGATTTGCATGTAATTATTGAGAGTGAAGATGTTATGCATAATGTGATTATTTGCCAAAAAAATTTTTTTTAGTTCAAAATGATTAATATATAGAATCAGAACAAGTTATTGCTGAGATTTGGGCGGGAGTATACATTTTAAATTTTATAGAGTCAAAAACATATTTATTCTAACTTAAAGGGGAAAATACACTGGAGTACTGATGTGTACCATACACCATAATCTACATATATTAATGTCCACCTCTTACAAAAAATAAGTCATTTATGGATGGGGGTTCAGGCAATACTAATGTAGTTTCTTTTTCACTCCACAAAGATCAAGATTAAATGAATATTCATTCTCTTTCTGTTGAACAAAGAGATATTCTAGCCTCTCACTTTTAATGAATAATGATCAAATAAGACACAAATTATTTAATTCTGATTTTTTTTGCTAAAAAAGAAGGTAGCATTTTTAAGATTCCTGATTATTCGGGATTTAATCGAACAATCAATATTAGTTATTGGAATCTCATACATACTATAATTCTCTACGAGATTTCTGATTTATTAACAAAAAAGTGAATAAATTAATTTCTCATTCCATTTTAATTAATTTCAGAACAAAAAAAAGAGCTAATGTCTCATTTGGATATCTCAATTGAAATACCAATAAAAAGGATTTTCTGTAGAAATAGTATTCTTGCCTATTTTGACGATCCTCGATACAGAAGTAAGAGTCATGGCCATTACAAAGAAAATAATAAAAAAAATCATGCTAAGAATGTCTTAAAGAGAAAGTGGTTATTTTGAATCCATAAGAGATATTATTTTTTATTGTTGAGTAATCATTTTTATAGATGTTGTTGGTAGAGTATGTTAGGAATTTAATAATCATCATTAATTCTTCCATAAATTTTATAATTAAGGGATAATAAATTCCTCTATTAATTCAGCAATTAAGGATACGATTATCTAATTTTAGGGATAAGAACCCTTTTTTATGATTAGAGTTGACCCCAAAATTTATGGGGAAACACACACAATTCATGATGTACCTCTCCAGGAATCCCTTCGGGAACTTTGTCGTGCAGCACGTTTTAGAACTCGAGAACCCAGCTTTGATTGAAACAATCAGCTTTGCACTCGGTGGCCATTACATTGATCTGTCTTTCACGAAATGTGGTATCTATGTAGTTCAAAAGTGCTTGAACTATCAAAACATAGTGCATTGTATAGTTGAAGATTTTATGAGCAGCAACAATATTTTGGCTGTTGCAAATGACAGATACAGCAACTATGTGATTCAAACAGCATTGGAAGAGACAATCAGTGTGAACAGACCTGATCTTCATTAGAAACTTGTGATGAAGCTCCAACCACAAGCTTCATTGGAAGAGACAATGAAATATGGGAGGAATATTTATAATTTGATTAATGATTATAACAGACAGCCAGGTCTGCGCTATTAGTAAAGATTGGCAACATGTAATCTCTGAATTTTGGATAATTGTTTGAATTTCTGTTGCTCAAGTTTGTCATGCAGTGTATAAAAAGTAAAAACACTTGTAATTCTCTGTTTCAGTCTAGTAACGTGTACTTGTTTATTCTTTTGTATGCATTTGGTGATAAAATTGTTTATTGTGCGTGTGAATTGGTTAATATTACTGTATTTTTTTTCCAGCATCATTTTGCATACCGATAACAGCTTGAATTCAACCACTTAGCCATGGTCCTGTTAAGCTGTACCAAAAGAATAGTGTCTTGCTTATTTTAAATTGCCATATATATGTACACTTTAAATTCATGAAAAAACAGAAGCCCTGAAACTAGGAAAATTATGCATCCTGATGAAATTGCGCTACAGTGTGTATCGAGCAAGATGAAATGCACTGACAAATTAGTTCGAGAAACAGAGTGAAAAACTGAACCTTATATCTTAGAGAATATCAGCTTCCCCTGTTCGAGAAACAGAGTGAAAAACGTTCCCCTGTTCTTTATTACATTTTAGCTTTTAAGAAACACAACAAAATGCCTCAAATAGCTTGCTTTCCTCAAGACTCCTGATTGCTTTTCTGCTCTTCAAAACTTATCAATATCTACCCGCAGTTCATCCGAGCCTCCAACAACTCTCATGATGTAGAATACACCTCAGCAAATACCAGCTTCCTTGTCTAAGGAATAAGAGCACCATATCCCAACAGTTCAGCCATCTAGCAAACGATGACTCGTATTGCCTGTGAGTTTATCTTTTCAAAGCTGTCCACCGGCCAAGAAATTGTCTTCAAGTTAGTGTATTTTCTAAATTCTCTAAATAATAAAAATATTCGACCAAAAAGCAAATGAGGGAAACGCTTCCCAAAATATTTTCCTCAGCATAAGAAAATGAAATTCCAGTTACAATAACCCTCAATATTGTTGAAAATTAGTTTATATACCACTTGAGCCAATTTCATATTAGTGAGAGATGATATATGGTGGTTTGGTTAGGTCTATATAAAATAAGACATTCTTTGATATTAAGTGTACTTTTAGAATAATTCTTTTTTTCTCGTCTATTTGTAAGACCTCTTTATGAAAACCTCATAGTTCAAAATTTTTGCATTTAAGCCTTTAAAAGTTATAAAATTTCAATTGTTTCTTTTATTTTTAGGCATTTGTAGTAATATCTTATTGTTTGAATAATTACAGTATTAACCTTATTATTTAAATATTTGCAGTTTGACCCAATAGTTTGAAATTTATATTGTGGCCCAATTTTTTTGTAATTTCTCTTGAAGATAGTGGACTTATTTTAGCGGTGCCCGAGGACGTAGGTAACATTATCGAACCTCGTTAAACTTGGTGTTATTTTCTTTTTTGCATATTGTATTGGATGGTTGGTTGCCTCATTGTGGTATTGTTAGCATCATTGATTGTCCGCATAACAATTGGTGATAATGCTAATTGTTGTTTGAATGCTTCTTGGTATAATAAGTGGTATCAGAGCCCCAGGCTTAGGACGGTGAGTGGCTATTTTCTGTTGAACACTTACTACTATTCTGGGTTGGTGAATTTTAAATTGCTAGTTGTTGGATATAATTATTTGATGGAGCTTGGTTATTTGTGATATTGTGTATCGAGCTCATTTGTGCAAGGTAGCTATAGCAGCATTATCATCTACATCAATGAGGACAGTGATAATGTCTAGTGCAAAAATAGATGTGAAAAAATTTGATGGCCGTAATAATTTTGGCTTATTGCAGAGTGACGTGTTGGACGGATTATGTCAGCAAGACTTGGATATAGTTCTGGAAGAAACTAAACCAAAAAATATCAAGGAGACAGACTGAAACAGGCTTAATATAAAAGCTTGTGGGTTGATTTGTTCTTGTCTGTGTAGAGAGCAGAAGCATCTGTTTATCAGAGAAAAGTCTGTCAATGCATTGTGGAAGGTCCTGAAGAACAAATATATGAAGAAAAGTAATGAGAATCAGCTGTATCTATTAAAGAGATTGTTTCATCTTCAGTTGAGATAAGGTACGAGTATCAGTTCTCATATTGATGAATTTAATAAGTTAATTGCTGATTTATTAAATTTAGAGGAAACCTTCAAAGATGAAATAAAGACTATGCTATTGATTGGTTCTCTTCCGAATGAATTAGATCATTTATATATTAATCTCATCTGTGGAAAGGATAAATTGTCATATGAAGAAGTTTGTTTTTATTTGACAAACTATGAAATCTATAGAAAGGATCAGAGAGAACATAGAGATGAGTCAGTAGAAGCATTGATAGTAAGAGAGCGTAGCCAGAGTAAAAGCCAAAAACAAGGAAAAAATCTAAGTAGATGGGTAGAGTAGGAAAAGATGAGTGTGCCTTTTGTTGGGAGAAAAAGGATTGGAAGAAAGATTGTTTGAAGTTGAAAAAGAAAGAAAAAGATATGTCTGTTTCTGATGCATGTGTTGTTGAGAGCGTAAGCGATGATAGTTTGTTAGATTTTTGTTTAAGTGGTCATTCATCCACGTCTCGTTCTGACGAATGGATTATGGATTCAGATTGTACTTATCATATGTGTCCACATCAGGAATGGTTATTTAATTTTGAAGAGCTTAATGGTGGAGTTGTGTATATGGGCAATAATGATAGTTGTCATACTATTGGGATAGGTTCAATCCGGTTGAAAAATGATGATGGATCAATTAAAGTTCTAACAAAAGTTTGGTATATACCGAAGTTGAGGAAGAATCTCATCTTTTTGGGAGCCTTAGTGATGTGCATCATGAAGGTTCTAAATCAACTCAAGAAGGCGAGCTGAGCGTAAAGGAGATTTCAGATGGTCCAATAACAAGGGCTAAGGCTAAACAGCTTCAAAGGGCCATAAGTAGTCAAATTGGAGCTATTGAAGCTTCTATGGGATTAGAAGCTTGCGATCTGAATGGAAACGAGCTAAATGTATTTATTTGTCTTCAATTTGAGATTGGGACGTGATTTAGAGACGTTTGGTGACGTTGGGCTTTAAGAAGCAGCTAAGGGCTTTCTTTTCATGCTATTGGGCTTTATTTACTTCTTATGTTACTACTTTTATGTATTTGGGCTATTTTGAACTTGTTTAGTTTTGTTTTAAATTGTTAAGTCATATTGGGCTTATTTTGGGCCTTTTTAAGTTTATTAGGTAACATTAGGGTTTCACCTCATTTTGTAAGCCTATATAAGGCATGTAAAAGTCTTGTAGAGGCAGTTGCCTCATTTTGAAATTGGAAGCACGAAATAAAAGAGCTATTTCTCTCTCAAAATTGTCTTCTCAAGTTTTTCAACTCTTGAAGATAGTTGCTGACTTATCACTCTTTGATCATCAAGAGTGTGGCGTCAAAACCCTAAACTGATCCTTGTGGCGTCCATTCGACTTATCAAGGTATCTATTTAGTTCTATCCTCCATCAACTTTGCAATTTAATTTTGTTATAAATCAAGGCACATCATCTGGTATCAGAGCACAGGATTTCAGTGTGCAAACTGAAGTTTTAGCTATTGAAGGTGTCTTGCTATTTTTTGTGTTATATAATTTCGTGGGGTTATTATCAGTTTGGGTCTCTAATATTTGAGGAGTTGAATTGCAACTCTGAAGCATTAAAATTAATTCTTAGTAGTTTGTGAACTGGAGATGAGTTGGCTGAATTAAATTGTTCTTGAACCTGGAAATTTTGTGAACCTGGAAATTTCGAATTTGAGTAAATTGTTGCTATCTGATTGTATTTACTGAATTGGTGGAAAATTCAGTTTGAGAAGAGTGTTTTAGCTACTGGTTGTTTTGTTCAATTGTTCATACTTGTTTGGGGTTTTTGTTAATAATGGCTGATGATGATGCAAGTAGAGTACCAAAGGGATTGAGTTTAGAACAAGCTCAACTCGTGGGCTTACAACGAGCTCATGATGAATTTCGAGGTGAGATTACTGAAATTCGTGGACAACTTGCTGCAATTATAGAAATGATGCAAAGAAACACTTTGCAACCCCAACAAAGGCGGGTAGGGCATAGGGTACCTCAAAATGACCTAGGGAATGCTGGAGATGAGCCAAATAGGGATGATGAGGCTGAAGATAGGGGTAGGATAAGGAGGCAGCAAAATGACCCTACTAGTGGTATCAAACTTAACATACCACCATTTAGAGGTACTAGTTCTCCTGAGGAGTATCTTGAATGGGTTCAGAAGATAGAAAGGGTGTTTGATTGGCATGAGTATCCTGAGGCAAAGAAGTGTAAGGTAGCAGCACTTGAGTTTACCGATTACGCACTTTTGTGGTGGGAAAACTTAAAAACTCAGCGAAGAAGGGATGACGAAGAAGAAGTTACAAGCTGGCCACTTATGAAAAGATTAATGAAGAAGAGATTTGTTCCGGATTACTATAAACAAGAATTATACATCAAACTCCAGACTTTGCGGCAAGGTTCCTTGAGTGTGGAGGAGTATGTGAAAGAATTTGAGCTGTTGCTAATTCGCTGTGATTTAAATGAACCTCAAGAGCAAACAATAGCTAGATTCCTTGATGGATTGAAGAGGGACATAGCTAATGTTGTTGAGTTACAGCCCTTCATATTTCTTGAGGATGTCATAAAGCTTGCAACTAAAGTAGAAAGACAGCAGAAAAGAGGGGGTATCCATATGAGGTCAACTACAACAAGTAATACAAAGGCTGTTTCTTCACCTTCGCGAACATGGAACACACCTAAACGTGATGAGAAAGTGGAGTTCAGTAAAGGAAGTGTTAGTTCAGGTTCATTGAAAGGAAAGGAGAAGGTATTTGAACCTCAATTTTCCAGGAGATCGCGAGACATCAAGTGTTTCAAGTGCTTGGGAAATGGGCATATTGCTTCTGAATGTCCGAATAAGAGGGTGATGGTTTTACAAGGGAAGTATGGAGAGCTTGTAAGTGAAGATGAAGCTGAGATGGAAGAGGAATCTAAAGTCGAAGTGACTGAACAAGAAGAGAATCTTGAGCCAATGGAGGGAAATTTATTAGTTATTCAAAGGATTTTGAGTGCTGAAGTTGATATTGGTTTGGAACAGCGCGAAAACATCTTTCATACAAGATGTCAAATCCGAGATAAGGTTTGTGCCATGATCATTGATAATGGTAGTTGCACCAATGTTGCATCCATTACTTTAGTGGAGAAACTGGGATTAACTACTGTTCCACATCCAAAACCATACAAATTACATTGGCTTAATGATAAGGGAGAGATTCAAGTTACAAGACAGGTTCGGGTGCCATTCTCCATTAAAACCTTTCATGATGAGGTTTTATGTGATGTGGTTCCGATGACAACTAGTCATGTGTTATTAGGACGCCCATGGCAATTTGATAATGATGTGACCTATAATGGGCGAAGGAACACTTATTCATTTGTGCTGAATGGGAAGAAAGTGAATTTGATGCCATTGAGTTCTCAACAAGTTAGAGAAGATCAGTTGCGGAATCAAAGGAAGATGATGGAATCTGGTAAAGGGTTAATGTTAGCCAAAAAGGGAGATGTTGAGCAAGCACTAGCTTCTGTGGGGGTTGTTTTCATGACTTGGGCAAAGCCTTTATTGCAAGTGGAGGGTTTGGATTTGCCAAGGCAGGTTGTGGAGTTACTTGAAGAGTTCAAAGATGTATTTTCAGAAGAGCTACCATTGGGATTACCACCTATTCGAGGGATAGAGCATCAAATTGATTTGGTGCCTGGAGCTTCACTTCCAAATAGACCAGCATATAGATGTAATCCGGAGGAAGCAAAGGAGATCAAAAGGCAAGTTGGTGAGCTCTTAGAGAGGGGCTATGTGCGTGAGTCACTTAGTCCTTGTTCAGTGACTACTTTGCTTGTTCCAAAGAAGGATGGTACCATGAGAATGTGTGTGGACAGTCGAGCTATCAACAAGATAACGGTTAAGTATCGATTCCCTATTCCTAGACTTGATGATATGCTTGATGAATTGCATGGTGTTGTTTATTTTTCTAAAGTTGATTTAATGAGTGGATATCACCAAATTAGGATGAAAGAAGGTGATGAATGGAAAACAGCCTTTAAAACTAAGCATGGATTGTATGAGTGGATGGTGATGCCGTTTGGGCTTTCTAATGCACCTAGTACATTTATGAGACTTATGAACCATGTTTTGAGGAAGTTTATTGGGCTGTTTGTTGTGGTCTATTTTGATGATATCTTGATCTATAGTAAAACTTTAGATGATCATGTGAAACATCTTATGGCTGTATTTGAGACCTTGCGTGATGCTAAGTTGTATGGAAACATCAAGAAGTGCTATTTCTGCCAAGATAGTGTTATCTTTTTGGGGTATGTTGTTTCTGGTAGCGGAATTAAGGTTGATGAAGAGAAGGTTAAGGCAATTCGTGATTGGCCTAAACCTACTGGTGTTGCGGATGTGAGAAGTTTTCATGGTTTAGCCTCTTTCTATAGGCGATTTATTAAAGACTTTAGTTCTATTGTTGCGCCTATGACAGAGTGTTTGAAAAAGGGAAATGAGTTTAGGTGGAATGAGAATGTACAGAAGTCATTTGAACTGATAAAAGAACAATTATGTTCTGCTCCAGTTTTAGCACTTCCCGATTTTGCTAAAACATTTGAAATAGAGTGTGATGCTTCAGGGGTCGGTATTGGGGCTGTGTTGATGCAAGAAAAAAGGCCAATTGCTTTCTTTAGTGAGAAGCTGAATGGGGCACGGTTAAACTACTCTATTTATGACAAGGAGTTTTATGCATTGATTCGGGCTCTCGAGGTATGGCAGCATTATTTATTACCTAAAGAGTTCGTTATTCATACTGACCATGAATCATTAAAGTATCTTAAAGGGCAGAACAAGCTGAATAGAAGACATGCCAAATGGGTAGAGTTCATGGAGCCATTTCCATATGTCATAAAATACAAGAAGGGGCAAACTAATGTCATTGCTGATGCTCTTTCTAGGAGGTATGCATTGATTTCTATGTTAAATGCAAGGCTTTTGGGTTTTGAACAGGTGAAAGAACAATATACCAGTGATTCATACTTTGCTAATATGATGTCTAAATGTGCTAAAGGAGCTTGTGATGGGTTCTTTGTGCATGATGGTTACTTGTTCAAGTTGGGCAGAATGTGTATACCTTCAGGATCCTTACGTGAGTTGCTTGTGCGTGAGGCTCATGGGGGTGGTCTTAGTGGTCATTTTGGGGAGAAGAAAACTTATGAGCTACTGAAAGAGCACTTCTTTTGGCCTAATATGCTGCGGGATGTTCATAAAGTTGTTGAAAGATGTGTAAATTGCAAGAAAGCTAAGGGTAAAGAGAATGCATATGGACTATATATGCCTTTACCTATCCCAGAGCAACCATGGATGGATATTAGTATGGATTTTGTGCTTGGATTACCTAGAACACAGCGTGGGAAGGATTCAGTGATGGTTGTGGTTGATCGGTTCTCCAAAATGTCACACTTTATTCCTTGTAACAAAACTGATGATGCTATTCATATTGCTGATTTGTTTTTTTAGGGAAATTGTACGTTTGCATGGAATCCCTAAAAGCATTGTCTCTGATCGTGATACAAAGTTCTTAAGCTATTTTTGGAAGACTCTTTGGAAGAAGCTTGGAACAAAGTTGCTTTTCAGTACTGCTTGTCATCCACAAACTGATGGGCAAACTGAGGTAGTGAACCGTACTCTATCTTCTTTATTACGGGCTGTTATAAACAAGAACTTAAAGAGTTGGGATACTTGTTTGCCTATTGTAGAGTTTGCATATAACCGTAGTGTGCATGGGGCTACAAAATTTTCACCATTTGAGATTGTGTATGGATTTAATCCATTTGTTCCTATTGACCTTGTTCCTATTCCAATTAATGAGATAAGTCCTTCACATTAAAAGTGGTTGAAACATTGTAATCACTAGGAAGGTCAACTTTGTAAGCATTACTATTTACCTTCTCTATAATACGAAAAGGTCCATCAACTGATCAAAGAGTGATAAGTCAGCAACTATCTTCAAGAGTTGAAAAACTTGAGAAGACAATTTTGAGAGAGAAATAGCTCTTCTATTTCGTGCTTCCAATTTCAAAATGAGGCAACTGCCTCTACAAGACTTTTACATGCCTTATATAGGCTTACAAAATGAGGTGAAACCCTAATGTTACCTAATAAACTTAAAAAGGCCCAAAATAAGCCCAATATGACTTAACAATTTAAAACAAAACTAAACAAGTTCAAAATAGCCCAAATACGCCACACTCTTGATGATCAAAGAGTGATAAGTCAGCAACTATCTTCAAGAGTTGAAAAACTTGAGAAGACAATTTTGAGAGAGAAATAGCTCTTCTATTTCGTGCTTCCAATTTCAAAATGAGGCAACTGCCTCTACAAGACTTTTACATGCCTTATATAGGCTTACAAAATGAGGTGAAACCCTAATGTTACCTAATAAACTTAAAAAGGCCCAAAATAAGCCCAATATGACTTAACAATTTAAAACAAAACTAAACAAGTTCAAAATAGCCCAAATACATAAAAGTAGTAACATAAGAAGTAAATAAAGCCCAATAGCATGAAAAGAAAGCCCTTAGCTGCTTCAAATCAAGGCACATCACTTAGAATCTAAAGGCTGTTTTATATCTATACGAGATGGAATTCTAAAGGTCACTTCAGGCACTCTTGTGACATTGAAAGGCACTAGGAGGAACAACTTGTATTACTATGATAGTAGTACAGTGATTAGATCAGCAGTCATGGTTTCTGATAATAATGCAGATTCAGAGATCACTAGATTATGGCATATGCGGTTGGGGCATACAGGTAAGAAAGCCTTATTCAGTTTAGTGAAAAGGGGCTTATTGAAAGGTGTAAAGACTTGTAAGCTAGACTTTTGTGAGCATTGTATTTTGGGAAAGCAGAAGAGCGTGAAGTTTGGCACCGTTATTCATAATACCGAGGGTATTCTTGATTATGTTCACTTAGATGTACGGGGACCTTCTCAGACTACATCAATGGGAGGATTGCGCTACTATGTTATTTTTGTTGATGAAATTTTCAAAAGAACTTGGATGTACGTTTTGAAATCTAAAGATGATGTACTTAGTGCTTTCCTTAAATGAAAAAAGATGGTTGAGACACAAACAGGCAGAAAAATCATGCATCTCAGAACAGACAATGGTGGTGAGTATTGCAATGATCAGTTCTTGAAATTGTGTCAAAATGAGGGTATTGTGCGTCATTTTACTGTGAGAGGTATACCGCAGCAGAATGGGGTGGTAGAACACATGAACAGGACATTGTTGGAGAAAGTTCGGTGTATGTTGTCTAATGCGGGATTGGGTGAAGAGTTTTGGGCTGAGGCTGTGATTTATGCGTGTCATCTTATTAATCGTCTACTGTCAGCTGCTATTGGTGATAGAACACTATTGAAGGTTTGGTCTGGAAAACCTGTTTCTGATTATGATTCTTTACATGTATTTGGCTCTATTGCATATTATGATGTGAAAGAATCGAAGCTAGATTCCAGAGCCAAGAAAGTAATTTTCTTGGGATTTTCTTCAGAAGTGAAAGGATATCGTCTTTGGTGTCCGAGTTCGAAGAAGATTGTATCCAGTAGAGATGTAACATTTGATAAGTCTTCTATGTTGAAGAAATCAGAAACCAGACAACAGTAAATAGTACTCCGCAACAGGTGGAGCATACTCAGTAACAAGTGGAGTTGAAAACAACTACATTGAACCTGGTTAGATCTGTAGAGACAGATAATGGTACTCCTATGATAGAGGTGGTTTTGGGAGATGATAGAGAAGGTTATACTCTTAAACCTCAACAGCAACAAGAAACTATTGCAGTAAATAGGTCAAGACGTGAGATTCAAAGACCTACTCGATTTGTTGATATCGTAGCCTATGCACTTCCAGTTATAGATGATGATGTGCCTTCCACTTATAGAGAGACAGTTAACTATTCTGAAGTTGATCAGTGGAAAACAGCTATGGAGGAAGAGATGCAGTTTCTTCAGAAGAATGAAACTTGGGAGCTAGCTCAAATACCAAAGGGTAAGAAAGCAATTGGGTGCAAATGGGTATACACAAAGAAAGATGGATTTTCTGACAAGAAGGATGTCCGCTACAAGACAAGGTTGGTGGCTAAAAGCTATGCACAGAGGGAAGGAATTGACTACAATGAGGTATTTTCTCTAGTTGTGAAACACTCTTCCATTAGAAATTTATTGGCCTTGGTAGCTCAGTTAAATATGAAATTAGTTCAACTCGATGTAAAAACTGCATTTTTACATAGTGACTTGGAAGAGGAAATCTATATGACTCAGCCAGAGGGATTTAAAGTTGCTAGTAAGAAAAAATTAGTTTGTAAATTGAAAAGATTGCTTTATAGTTTGAAACAATCACCGAGGCAGTGGTATAAGCGATTTGATCGGTTTATGATGGGTTAAAGGTATATAAGAAGCAAATTTGATCATTGTGTGTATTTTCAGAGGCTATATGATGGTTCTTTCATTTATCTACTTTTATATATCGATGACATGTTGATAGCTTCAACAAATGTCGAAGACATTGAAAAATTGAAGATTCAGTTGAACCGAGAGTTTGAGATGAAAAATTTGGGTGAAGCTAAAAAGATACTAGGCATGGAGATTAACAGGGACAGAGAAGGAGGTAAAATTTGTTTGACTCAGAAGCAATATTTGAAGAAGGTATTACAACGTTTTGGCATTTCAGAGGAGTCAAAACCTATAAGTACTCCACTTGCTCCTCATATGAAGATCAGTGCATCTTTATCTCCTAGTTCAGATGAGGAACGAGAGTATATGTCTTAAGTTTCATATGCTAATATAATTGGTAACCAGATGTATGCTATGGTGTGTACAAAACTTGATATTTCACATGCAGTTAGAGTAGTGAGCAGATATATGCATAATCTTGGTAAGGGACATTGGCAGGCTATGAAATGGATTCTACGATATTTACTGAAGACCGTAGATTAGTCTTTGAGAGAGATGATACATGTGATCAATGTGTTGTTGGTTATGTTGATTCTGATTATGCTGGTAACTTGGATAAACGTCAGTCAACAACCGGTTATGTGTTTACTCTTGTGAGAGCATCTGTGAGTTGGAAGTCTACTTTATAGTCTACAGTTGCTTTGTCTACTACAAATGCAGAGTACATGGTAGTTACAGAGGTTGTGAAGGAAGCTATTTGGTTACAGGGATTACTGGATGAGTTGAGAATTGGTCAGAAGAAGATTCATGTTTATTCTGACAGTCAAAGTGCTATTCATTTAGCGAAGAATCCAGTATACCATGTTCAAACGAAGCATATTGATGTTCGGTATCATTTTATCCGGGAGATCATTAGTAAAAAAAGAATCTTACTTCAAAAGATTGGGACTGCCAAGAATCCCGCAGATATGTTGACTAAAGTGGTGACAGCGATCAAGTTCAATCATTGTTTGGACTTGATCAATATAGTTTGAGTTTGATAGCGCCATTGGGCGCAAATTTGGAGCCACTGCATTTGGATAGAATTTTTGGAAAAAATGAAGTTTTGTGAAGGATTGGCATATTCGCCAAGGTAGAGATTTGTTAAAAATTGGCTTACATATCAATTGAGCTAATCCCACATTAGTGGGAGATGGCATGTGGTGGTTTGGTTAGGCCTATATAAGACAAAGCCTTCCTTGATATTAAGTGTACCTTTGGAATAATTCTTTTCTCTTCCTCT
Organism: Ailanthus altissimus; assembly: GCA_946807835.1. Lineage (NCBI taxonomy): Eukaryota > Viridiplantae > Streptophyta > Magnoliopsida > Sapindales > Simaroubaceae > Ailanthus > Ailanthus altissimus. The sequence continues at coordinate 4,725,462 of OX327709.1, forward strand.
ATTTGTAGGATCTTTTTATGAGAACATCATAATTTAAGGGTTTTACATTTAAGCCCCTGAAAATTATAAGATTTCAATTTTTTCCTTTATTTTTGGGTATTTATAGTAATACCCTATTGCTTGGGTAATTAAAGTATTGATCCCACTATTTGAATATTTGCAGTTTGACTCAATTATTTAAAAATTTGTATTGTGACCCAAAAATTTTGTAATTTCTCTTGAAGATAGTGGATTTATTCTAACGACGCTTGAGAACATAGGTAACATTACCGAACTTCATTAAACTTAGTGTTATTTTATTTTTTACATATTATGCTGGATGGTTAGTTGTCTCGTTGTAGTATTGCTAGCATCATTAATTATCTGCATAACAATTGGTGATGATGCTAATTATTGTTTAAACGCTTCTTGGCGTAATAAATACATCCTTCTTTAGTGTGAATAAATATCCAAAATTATAAAATGAACTTTGGTTTCTATGCTTCACAAGTTATAAGCCTAATCAAACCAGAAACCGTGGCCGTGAAAAATGAATGGACTTCTATTGTTACTTGCGAAGTGTTGTTGCAGTTGATAACCAAAATATAAAGAACATTCTCACAGAAAAAGATGCACGGTTCCGAAGAACCATAATAGTTTCTGATATAACATCATGCAGTTCTCAGTAACAAAGTTGCTTAAAGACATTTTTCATGAATCCGTTCTTAGAAACATCTAGCAAAAGGCTCCTCTTCAATGTGATTTCTTGATTTAAGCTTATGTGACTGTTAATTGAACTATTTCTTCTTACGCGTTATTCTCCATGTCTATTACTAGACAATTAAATGCTTCTTCAATTGCCAAAGAAAGTAAAAGATTCAAACAGAGCATCAATAATCTAAAGCAAATCTTGGATTATCTATCAAAAGACACATGACCCTTCATTTCAACCGAAAAGATTCAGGAAAAACATACAAAATAAAGCACTTTCAAGGTCAAGAAAGCTCCCTCTTGATATCTCACCTCAAATCAAACAAGATCAGGAGCACTCCAATAAAAAATTTCCCTCTTCCCAGAAGCTCTTGGTAACCTTCATCAGCTCTTGATTTGAAGAAACACTGGCTGATAAATCCCCAACGCACAATCGATTAGTTTTTTAGTCAAAACAGAACATCTTCATTACTGTAAAACCAAAAAATTCAAAAAAAGAAAAGAAAATAATGATAATAACTACACATGTAAACAAAGACTGTAATACTAAAAACAGAATTACGACAAATGCTGATCATGCTCACAATATGGCAGACACAACAATTTAAAGTCATGAAAAAAATCATCCTAGTTAATGAACAGGATTAACGAAAATTCGTTGTTTATATGGACAATAAAATATGAGCATACATATGCAAGTCTAGGGTACGTATGATTTGAAATAAGATATAATCAATTTTACATTTGAAAATTTGAAAATAAGTTCAATTGAGTTGTTTTTGCACTACAAAGAAATAACATTAAAATTGTTGACATATATGTTGTGATGAACAGAGCCAAAAAAAAAAAAAAAGAACAAAAGAAATGATATCTTACAGAAAAATCAGGCCTCCGTTGACTTGCTTTCCTCAACACTTTTGCTTGTTTTTCTGCTGTTCAAGCTCATCTGAAGTTCATCTCTATCTCCAACAGCTCTCCTGGTGAAGCAATACACCCCGAGGACAAATGCCGTCAAGCCCCCAACGACCATCAGATGCTTGGTCTTACGAAAAAATTGAGATAAAAGGGATCTTGGTTGTTGAGGAGAGCGAATCTGTTCCAATTCCACCTCGTCAGATCTGCTAATACTTCCAGTAGCTCTAATTGTGCTGGCATTATTATCGACGTCATTATGTGATTTCCTAATTTCAGCGCATTCACTGCATTCTTCTTTGCTGGTGTCCCAAAATTTCAGCATGGAAATGTTTGGTTTTGTCTTGCTGCGATGTGCATATACTGGACACACCCCACAACATTTCACTCTCGCACTTTCGCTTACATCAATTCTCTTCCCATTACTTATATCATATACGAGAGGATAGTGAAGGGAGAATTCAAAAGAGACAGATATAAGATGGTCCCCATCAGGTATCATATCATTCCAATCAGAGTCAAATGCAAGAAATAAATGATCTGGGTCAATCCACTCCCTACCAAAAAAATTGTAATAATCATCGGATTTAGAGAGGGACTTGGTTACAAAAACGTATCTACATTCGATTCCCTCAATGAAATCAATATGGTAATCGTTGCCACAAAAACCTTCTCGGATTTGTTCTTGGTGCTGTTGTTGAATTGAACATGCTGGATTCTTACTTGAGAAGATGCCATGTTTGCTTCTTCATTCAATTCTAGACAATTATTAAAGATGAGTTCTTTCCAGCACCATTGAGGTCTTAATTTGGAGCGTTGGGACCATGTTTCCATTATGGATGCGTCTAATTCTTCTGGACATGATGGAACCTCTGGCAAAGATTGGAGCCCTTTGCAATTCTCTGCATTTAATGTCATTAGAGATTCTGGAAGCTCTGCTATTGATCGAAGCATATTGCAATTCTCTACATTTAAGTGACTTAAATGTAATGGAAGCTCTGGTATTGATTGAAGCATTCTGCAATTTATCAACTTAAGTTCTTGCAATCGAGAAAGATGCTTGATGCCAGGACTGAGTGCAGACAAGTAACAACTTTATCCCCCTTCAACTTCTCCTTCTCATGTTGTTTTATTTGAATTATTGTGAGAGTAGCTCTCAATGTTGGAACTTGCTTATCTTGATCAACAATCTCCCATAAACCCAAAGACTTTAAATATGACTTCATTTTAACAATCTATATTTGATAATTTTTCTTAGAAAATTGAGGAATATTAAAAGCAGTATTGCTTCCTGAAGCCATTTAATCACTCTAAGTGTTTAATCACTCACTTACAAGTGTTTGAACTCTCAAAACTCTCAATGTTTTTTTTTTACTTAAACCTCATAGCCCATAAGAACAATACTTTGATACTAATGTTGGTTTTGAATCAATTACACAACCATAAAATATTAAACCATACATAAGAGAGAGAAAAATAAAACACGTAGTTTTTCTTTATAACCATGAATCACTCTTCCATAACCATTCTATTTATAGTACATAAAAAATTCCACACAACACATTATCTTCACTTAACAAATGATGTATACACTTAATGTCACGCTCCAGACCCAAAAGATCCGACACACGACATCACTTACATTCATTCACTGCATGTGCACTCATAAATAATATTACACAAAATTTTCAACTTTCATTCAACACAGAAATCCTTAGCAAGTTGCTAGTAAGTTCAACACTAAAATCAACCATAACCTAACATATAAATATAAGCTTCTCTTGACAATATTTAAACATTCATTTCAATTTCTTTCAGAATTATAGCAATTGAATTATGACTGAGACAATTATTAAACCGGAGATACGCAGAGTTTTCTCAGAGATTAACACTCTACTACGTCACCAGTAGCAACTTTGTTACCGGGAGCCCAGAATATATCCATTGCAAATTCTTACTTAAAATCATCCAATAACCACACTTTATAAAACTTAAACCAAATCCAATCCACACACAATGAAATAATACATAAGTATTTATTCAATAGGGACAAATCAAATATCATATCCCACGTGTCCCCAAATGAAACACCCGGTAACCTAGCAACTTAGGGAACCCAAGGAACAGCAGAAGCCTTGCCAAATCCGCTAAGCACACATGCACCTTATTTATCTGAAATCACCATAAACTATAATGAGTATAAAACTCAATAAGCATACTAGTTTTTCATATATCAAATACAAATACATATACGTACACAATGCATATGTATGATATGCTGTGATCAATCAAAATCATAATCTTATCAAATCACATGTCATGTAAGCGCTTACACATTCTTTCAAAATACATAATAGGAATACCATCACTCAACTACTACTTAGTAGGACTTACATATCACATATCACATAATGAGCCAAATGTCACTCGTAGGTGACATACCGTATGAGAGGAATAGTACAAGTGAGGTCTTGAAATTACACATATATAATGCTCATGCCCGAAGGTAAAAGCCAAACCTTCACCCTGATCATCGGTGAGTCCTCTCACATGCACCAATACGCCACCACACGAATGTGATGACTCACACTTCCTTTAGGTACCAATAGGATCCTCCCTACATACGGAACACATAACATATACCAATCCCAAAGGAAAGGCCACACATAAAGGCTCCACAAATCACATAAAATGCCTACTAAGTTAACAGTGAGTTCAAGTACCCTCAAAATACAAAATATTTCTCATAGACATATTACACTTCAAAAGCTTTCTTTATTAAACACATCTTATTTTGAAAGCTCACTTACAAAAACACATGTATGTCCATGCTCAATGTCAATGCTCACATTCAGAAACATATATTCACATTTCATATCAAAATATACTTTGACATAACATAAACATATTCTTAACCCCATTTGCAAAATCATACAAAACAATTACTATGTTTATTGTGATTTCAGTAAAAAGTCTAGTATACTTACCTCTTAACACTTTCAGCTACAAGGCTTAAATCTCCTTAACCTATCAATGGAGATTAATCCTTTCATAAGCCTCACAATTCACACAAAATACTTTAAATAGCTTACAAAATTATACACAATGCATTTATCACATCAAATTGGTCTAAATATTTGGTTTCTCAAAACCTGTCATTCTGACCACTTACACTTAACAAAAATTTCTAATACATCAAATGATGTCCAATTACTCCAAAATCAGAATATACCATTCTTGACTCATATATACTTCTTATATATGAATATTATATCAAATTTCCTACACAATCCATTCCATACACACCATTGAATCCAAACTACAAACCTGACAGGATCAAGATACTTACTGAACAGTATTCAATCTCCCAATTTTATAAAATCATATACTAACTCAAAAATTATCAAACTATCACATAATTACTCTTAACACATATCTCAGTTCATGATAAATATTTCACTTCCAAATCACTGCCAAAAGTATTTTAAAACTATTTTATTCTATAACTTTAAAAATCTGTTAATCAAATATTGCAATGAGCTGATACACTTTAGAAATTCATAACACTTCAACCACATTGATCTAAATTCTCAATTCCGAGTATATCATATTAGACATATAAAATTATCATATTCCACAAATTCATAATTTTTGAAGATCATTCAGTAGGACAAAAATTATTTTTCACTGTACTATACTGTTTACACAGGAAATTTCCAGAATTTCAGGGTCATTTTGGTAAATTCACTATAAATTCAATTTTCAGAATTTTCAATCGATTCAAAGTCTCAGATGATCCTTAACATGTCTAATTTCATATACTCAAAATTCAAAATCAGAATCGAATCACAACAATTTATAAAATTCCTAAATCAAGAGGTTATCTAGCAGAAATTCCACAATTCATCATGATTTATCAAACTATCTTATAGATCATCATCAATTCTCATATGATCTTACGAAATACACAACAAATCCTCAATTATACATATTTTCAGAAATTAAAACTTAAAGGAATTAACTTAATTAATACCAATAAATTGAGAAATACGTATGATATACCTCTTGAAATTCAAAATTCCAATTTCTTCTTCTTCTCCTCTTTCTCTCTCCTCTATTTCTCTCTTCTCTCTCTTAAAATGGGTAGCTCGACCTAAAAATGGTAAATTAGGGTTTAAAAGTGTATTTTTATACTAAGAGGCTAATTCTTGGTATTTACAAATTTGCCCCCAAAACTTTTAAAGTATAACAATTTGGTCCCTAAAATAAATCTAAAGTCATACAAATAAACCCAATACTAATCGTATATCCTTAACCTATAAAAATATTACTAATAACAATATATAATTCAAGTATCACCAACATACAAATAAAATACGTATATTTATACATATATAAATACTTATTCTTACCAGTCGTGGATACTGGTTACTACACTTAACATCATCATAACTTAGCACATTAGGTAGATACCTCACGCCATTATTACAAGCACATTAGTTAGACAACTCACACTATCGTTACAGACACATTAGTTAGACACCTTATACTATCATTACAAGCACATTATTGAAATAAAGAAACATAAAATAATTACAACCATTAAACTAAAAAAGTTTCACATATTAACAGCCTTTGCTATATTCTCCTCATTTGATGCCATTTCACTCTCCAAAACAAGCACCTACAACAGAGAATCTTTTCATTAGCTGAATATAAGAATTTTACAAATCTAAATTCACATACAAGAAGAAAACTAGAGACTTTCTTGGTTTCTCCAAATTCTAATTATCTTATCAAAACAGTATTCATTTAACTGAAACAAAAAGAAGCCAAATAAAAAATAAATTAAAAATTTATTTTGACCTAATTAACCGAAACAACCATTATCTTCTAACAATTGACATAATCACAAAAAAATAAAAAATAAAATACAAGATTATGAAATACAGATTAATGCAAGTACATAAAATCAATTGAATATTATTACAATTAACAATAATAATTTCAAAATGAATATACTAACCTCTTCAGCGGAGACTGAGATCTCGTTGGCTTTCTTTTTGACTTCTTGTGTGTGTAGCATCGTTCATGGCGTACATAGGAATTCTATTTAATAAACTAGATGTGAACTTAGAGAGTCTCATAATATGAAGTGTACTAGTTGAATAATGAGATAATAGGTTCGGTCGAAGAGTTCTGGAAAAATTATGTATGAGTAGAATTTATTTTTAAGACATCTCAAATTAGACACGTGTCAAATTCTAATTGCTAAAATTTTATACATCACTAAGCCTTAAAGTATAAGTTTTAGTATAGTACTTTGACAAACGTTGGACATACTTGACTATTTCAAAAATGCTTAATGGTTAAGTATTGGTGTAAGATTTTGATAAGTGTTGGACACTAGTTATGAATTTAGTTATTTTATTAAATCTTATTGATAAGCTTTGAATAAGTTCTTTGACACTTGTCTCTTTTGCAATGGTCTTATTATTTTAATAAAGTTTATTAGATAAGTTTTGTCTATGAAAAATGATACATTGTTTAAGATGGTGAAAAGTGTATATTTAATGACTTAAAAATAATCAAAAGTTTAAGAAATATTTTGTTAAAGGCAGGAGAAAGTATTTGTCTATATTGAAGAAAGTAGGAAAAAAAATAATTTTTGACTTTTATCCTTCATGTAAAAGGGTTAAACCAAGATATGTAAAAAGTAGGAAAAAAAAGAGTTTTGTTTTATCATTTTTAAAAGAGAGAAAATCAACCACTTTTTGTGAAGAATAAGCAATTGTTGCTCTTTTCTTCAGAGTCATTTTTCTCACCTAAAATTGAAAGACACCAAAGTAAGAGTTGTTTGAAAAAATCCTACAAAATAAAAGCTACTATTTTGGCATTCCAAGCCACTAAGTTGGAGTATAAAATTGCCAAAGAGAGTACTTCAAAGTGAACTCAAGTTTGAGAACCTCTTCCAAATGATTTCAAGGTAATTTCTAATATTAAGTGTGTGTTTGTTGAATAGAAAATTAGTTTTTCATTCCACTGCGTTGTTTATTTGTATGACATGCAAGTTTTGTAATTCAATAAAACACCATTTACATGCAAGCACCCTAGTAAATTAGCACACCAACAATTGGTATCATAGTATATTTATGTGCCTTTATAGGTATATTGGAGTGTTTTGTGCTGTTTGGAATGCCTACAAATAATGGGTAGTGCATTTTCAAGTGTTGAAAGTGTAGAACGAAGTCTTTGTTCATCGGAGGCTAAGAGCGTTTCATGCTTAACGCATGGGTGTTCATAAATTTGGATGAACACCGGGGCATTAGGTGCATAACACTGCGATGTTCAAGGCATATACTCCATTTTATATTCTTTTGCGTATGATGTTTATATAATGCCATATAACTGTTATTGTTTATGCTGTTAACTACAATGAGAGCCTACTAGTAAGAGTTAGTTGTGCTTGCACAAAACAAATATGTGATTGAGAATCACATCCTTATAAGATGTGGAGAAGTGTTCAAAAATCACTCTCAATCAGATTTAATAGTATTTTCTTATTAGATAATATTATACAATGGTTCTCTTGTCAATATGGTGTTAAATGGGTCATCTCAGTCTTTTTCAATATCGCTAATGTTAGAGATGATACTTACTTGCCATTCTGATATAGTATGAATATTAATTGTTTAATATTTATACAGTAAATATTTTGAATAAAATCATTAATAATAAATAAATATATAGTAATATGCTTATAAAATTTCAGATATTATATGATATAAATGAATTTAGATCAGTATCCAAGAGTTAGCAAAGCTAAAAGCTATAATTGCTCAGAGTTAGCATATTATAAGAGTTAGCAAAATCTAAAAGTTAGAGTATTGTCTGAAATAAGATAAAAATCTGATAATATATTAGTAATGACATAGTTGTAATGACATTTCAGATATTATATGATATAAATGAATTTAGATCAGTATCCAAGAGTTAGCAAAGCTAAAAGCTATAATTGCTCAGAGTTAGCATATTATAAGAGTTAGCAAAATCTAAAAGTTAGAGTATTGTCTGAAATAAGATAAAAATCTGATAATATATTAGTAATGACATAGTTGTAAAGAGCTGTAAATGGTGCTAAAAAATATCATCATACAGTATGTTCTCAAACACAATATTCTTAATATATTTTTATTAATGCCGGTATATCGATGAAACTTTTTTATATAGATTAATGTATGTCTATATCTAGATGGTTAGTTAATAAAGGTTAATTAGCTCTAATATTTTCATCTTCCAAGCTTAATATTTGTGCATTGAAATTAAAATTATTTTTCTTTTATATATTTTATTGTTATTTTATAGGTTTGAAGTCAATGAAATAGATAAGGATAGAAATATAATAAAATAAGGTAAAAAATCAAATTGCTATAATCCAATGCTACAGTAAATTTGCTACAGTGCTCAGTGTTGCAGCGCACAGAATGACGCTAAAAAATAGTATGTACAGTGCCTAAGCGTAGAATCAAGCATTGCAATGCTGTGTGAACAGTAACACATAAATAATATTATAATCTGATTTGTATTTAATATTTTACCTTAATTTGAATACATAAATCTTTAAATAGAAGGCAAAAGCCCTAATTCTAGAAAAAAAAGCTTTAAAGAGGCAAAAATTTAGAGAAAAATTCATAACATAAAATAAAAAATCAAAGTTAAGAAATCAAGATTCAAGCTTCAAATCAAGATTGAGAGATAAGCAACCTAAGACGTCTTCTTGATTAGTTGTTCTTCTCTTTTCTTATAATTATGTTCTTGTTCTTGCTATTATTCATGGATTGGTTTGATACTTTTAGTTTTGTGATGAGCTAAACTTGTTATTCTAGGGTTAGATTATGTAAACCTAGTATGTAGTTGTATTTTATTGATTCTTAGTTTATGAACTTAATTATTATAATTAATTCATTCTATCTTGATCTTAATACTTTCATTATACCTTATTAGTATCTAGAATGATTGAGGAACCATGATAAACTTGACAAAAGGATTCATGTGTTTAGCTTAGGATAGTTGGATGCATGATCATAAGCTAACAACTTAAGTTCCATGTAGGATAGACATATACCTAGATGGCATGTATGGTATTATTTAGAATTGATCTTAATGAATTACATTCTAATTTGATTACCATAGATATATAGGTGATTGTTAGAATGCGTAATATAATCACTTGACTATCGACAGAGACTTGTGATGAGATTAGTGTTTAAGCCAATCAATTCTTATTAAATAATTAACTAAGATATTAATAAGTCTAATAAAATATTAAGGAATGAGTCTATACCTTATTATTTTCTTTTGGTGAATTTATCTTTTGTTTAAGTTGATTTAGTTAATAGAATAGGGTAAGTTAAATAAATTTTAAATTTTAGTTTTCTGAATAAAAATTAAGTAGTTATAATTTTAATACTTGATTGAAAGAATTCGATCGGTTTGTCCTTGCGGGATTCATACTTGGACTTAAAATCTTATATTACTTGTTATGATAACGTGCGCTTACGCATAGCTAGTATAACATTAATCATTAGTTTTAGCAGACTATGAGCTTAGTGTAAGCTTATATAGGCATATAGGTATTCAATAAGGACTGGGTAGTGAACAGACTCACGAGGACCTCCAATAGACATCCTATAAAATCGTCAATGGAAAATCTTCTTGAGTTGAGTAGTATTCGTGGTTCTTTAACCTAAACGCTACGGTGAGCTTATGAGTGATCCACTATACTTTGGTTCCATGGATGTCAGAGACTTTTTATGAACAGACCCCTGCATGCCGCTAGGTATGGTTCGATGCTTATGGAGTTCGGTGTGCATAGATATGAGATCTGTTAGCCCATATGCATAAGTTGTATATATTGATGATCCGAGGTTTTATTTTAGAAAGTCTTATGACCACAAGCATAAACCTCAAGAGTTTTTTGTAGAGTTAAATAATATCGCAAAAGTGTTTACATGTATTGTTTATCAAAATACAAATCTGGAGATAAGTTTATGGTTGAGCATATAGAGATTTGACAGTGATGATCTATATTTCTGCTCTTCCAAGATATAGGCAACAAAGGGATTATATAAATATGTTATAACCTCAGTTTGTATAGTCTAATGCGCTGATTTATAATATCCGTGACGTTTGCACGGACTTATGGAAAAGTTTCATTTGATAAATTGGACATGGACCTAAGGAGTCTCACAATATGAAGTGTACTTTTTGTGCATTGGGGTAGCGTACTGGATTGAATAGTTCAATCTAGTAAATTTCAACAAGCAGTGATTTGTTTCAGGATCTCTCAAAATATACACTTATTAATACTTAATAAGCAAATAAATACCTTTGTTTAAGGTATTTGTATAATCTAATGCGTTGATTTATAATATCCGTGATATTTGTACGGACTTATGGAAGAGTTCTATTTGATAAATTGGGCATGGACTTAAGGAGTCCCACAATATGAAATGTACTCGTTGTGTACTGGGACAACATACTGGATTGAATAGTTTAATCCAGTAAATTCCAGCAAGCAAGTATTTGTTTTAGGATCTCTCAAAATATGCACTTATTAATACTTAATAAGCAAACAAATACCTTTGTTTCAGGTATTTGTATAGTCTAATACGTTGATTTATAATATCCGTGAAGTTTGCACGAACTTATGGAAGAGTTCCATTTGATAAATTGGGCATGGACCTAAGGAGTCCCACAATATAAAGTATACTTGTTGTGCATTGGGGTAGCGTACTGGATTAAATAGTTCAATTCAGTAAATTCCAGCAAATAGGTATTTGTTTCAGGATCTCTCAAAATATGCACTTATTAATACTTAAGTGTTAAGTACATCAATTAGTTAACAAAAATTATTAACCAATAGAATAATGACAAGTACATAATTTGGACTCTTGATTCTTTGACTTAGAAATAACTAAAATGACCTTACTTGTGAGATAACAAAGATCATTTATTTATTCAAAATAGTTTTGAATAATAAAATAATAATAGTTATTATTATTATCTATTATTGTTATTAAGTCAAACAAAGGAATAATGGGTATGGGTTTTGATATGGTGGCGGGACCTTATTCTTGATCAAATATCGGGAAATAAATGAAATAAAAAATGAGAAGATTATGTGGGTGCGCCGGTGGTTTTGAGGTGTTATCCAGTCGGTGGACTAAGGAGTTGGTGGATCCCACATAGTCTTACAATCATATGTATATTTAAAATCATTCATTATATTTATATGATATAAATAATATTTTGTTAGCTAAATAATAGCCGATAAATGACCATTATAGATTAGATAACAAAAAATGCCATGAATGTACAAGTTAATGCAAGTAATAGCTTCGGGAACTTTGAATGAGATCGAATTATAGCATACGGGATTAGGTCATATAGGTGTAAAACACTTATCTCGTTTGGTTAAGGATGATCGGATAGCTGATTTGACCAAAAAACCTTATCTAGTTTGTGGATCTTGTATTCATGAAAAGATAACAAAATCTTCTTTTACTAATGTTAAACACAAGGCCACTGATTTATTGAAACTAGTATATAGTGATGTATGTGATCCAATGAACCACACTGTGATAGATGATTTTTGATACTTTATATTCTTTATTGATGATTTTTCATGATAGGGATACATGTTTCTTATGAAACATAAATTAGAAACTTTTGAAAAGTTTAAAGAGTTTTGATTTAAGATAAAGAAACAAACTGAGATGTATATTAAATGCCTTCGATTAGATCAATGCGGTGAGTATATAGGCAGTGAATTTTCTGATTATTTAAAGGAGAATGAATTCTCGCTTAGTATAGTCCTCTAGGTACTCCATACACTATGGTGTTTTAAAGAGGAGAAATCAGACTTTATTATATATGGTCTGATCAATGATGAGCTTCATCGATCTCCCATAATATCTAATAGAGCTATGCTTTGAAAACTCTTGCTCTCATATTGAATAGAGTTCTATCAAAAGTTGTACCAACCACTCCGCATGAGATATGGATCAGAAGAAAATCGAGTTTTAAATATGTTAAGATTTGAGGTTGTCCTGCTTACTTAAAGGTTACGCAGTAGGATAAATTTACACCTAAGAGGCATAAGTATCGGTTTATTGGGTATCCTAAACACTCTATGAGATACTAGTTCTATGATCCAGAGAAATGAAATGTGTTTATTGCTTGTTATGCCATCTTTCTAGATAAAGAATTTTTCATGGATCGTGGAGATTTTAGAAAAATTAAACTTGATGAAGTTAATAGGAAATATATGAATCAATGATGGAACTTTAGGCTCAATCATATGAAATACTTTTAACACACTCTCCATGAAGGTCGGAAAGGATATTAAGGCCACATGCTAGGTATGGTTTGATACCTGAAGGTGCCTTTTATGTTTTCTTAGTTGAAGAAAATGATCATTTGACTTATAGAGAGACAATGTTAGACATTGATTCAAAAAAAATGATAAGATGTCATAAAATTAAAATTAACGTCACAATTATGTTTGGGACTTGGTTGAACTTCTAAAAAAAATTATTCCTATCAGTTATAAATAGATTTACAAGCAGAAATGTGGATCCAATGAAAGATAGAGACTTTCAAAGCCCGACTGGTGGCAAAATATTATATTACGAGATCTAAGATCGATTATAAGAAAACCTTTTCGCCAGTAGTCATCCTAAAGTTAATTCAAATTTTGTGGACTATTGCCACATATTATGATTTTGAGATATGGAAGATTGATATAAAGACGGCATTCTTGAATCGATATCTCGAGAAATAGATATGCATTGAACAACTAGAAGGTTTTACATCCAACTTAACTTCTGGTTTAGTATGTAAACTAAAGAATTCCATTTATAGATTTAAGTAGGCTTTTCGAAGTTGGAATCTTCATTTTAATGAAGAAATCAGAGGGTCTAGTTTCATAAAAAATAAAGAAGAATCATATGTGTATAGAAAGGTTAGTGGGAGTATGATAGTCTTCTTGGTTATCTATGTGGACAACATAATCATTATAAAAAATGATATTAGTATGTTACAGTCAGTCAAGAGCTATTTAAGTAAGAAATTCTCTATAAAGAGTTTGGGAGAAGCTTCATATATACTAGATATAGAGCTTTATAGAGATGGAGTTAAGAAGTTGATTGAACTCTTTCAATCATCGTACATAAATAATGTCTTTAAAAGATACAATTTCAGTAATTGTAAGACAATTAATGTACATTTTATATAAGGCATTTATTTTTTGAGGAAGATGTGTCCTCAGATGGAAGATGAAAGAGTTAGAATGTCTAATATACCATATGCATTAACTGTAGGAAGCTTGATGTATGTCATGATGTATATGAGACTAACATTAGTATGAATGTAAATTTTATGAGTTGATATCAGTCTAATCCAGGTGACAACTATTTGATGACAGCCAAACATATCCTTAAATACCTTAACAGTATAAATGACAAGTTTCTATTATATGGAGAAAATTACTTACAAGTGAGAGAATGCATATATTTAAACTTTCAACCTGATCTAGATGATAGAAAGTCTACATCTGGGTATGTATTTATTCTTAATGGTGCCCCAGTAAGTTGGAAAAGCACCAAGCAAGCGTCCACAGAGGATTCTACCACAGAGGTAGAATATATTACAGGTTCGAAGGTTACAGAAGAAGTAGTGTGAATACGCAAGTTTGCCTTTAAACTTGAAATAGTCCCAAGTTTGATAGATCCTATCATATTATTTTGTGATAATAACAAGGCAATTACTTAAGTCTAAGATCCAATAAAGCACCAAAAGTCTAAGCATATGGAGAAAAAATACAATATAATTATAGAGATCTTAGCCAGAAGAGATGTAATAGTTTTTAGAATAGACTCTATGAATAATGATCCATTAACTAAGGCATTAACTCCTAAAGTATTTGAGAAATACGTAGTGTCACGCCCCAAACTCAAAAGATCTGATACATGACATAACTTACATTCATTCAATAAAGTGCACTCATAAATAGTATTACACAAAAATTTAAACTTTAATTCAACATAGGAATATTTAGTAAGTTGCTAGTAAGTTCAAAACTAAAAATCAACTCATAATCTAACATATACACATAATCTTCTATTGAGCATATTTGAATATTCATTTCAATTTCTTTCATAATTATAGCAATTGAATTATGACTGGGACAATTATTAAACCGGAGATACGCAGAGTTTTCTCAGAGATTAACACTCTACTACGTTACCTCACGCAACTTTGTTACCGGAACCCCAGAATATATTCATGGCAAATTCTTACTTAAAATCAATTCATAACCACACTTGGTGAAACTTAAACTAAATCCAACCACACTTAATAAAATAACACATAAGTATTTATTCGATAGGGACAAATCAAATATCTTAAACTATATGTCCACAAATGAAACACTTAGCAACCTAACAACTTAGGGAACCCATGGGACAACAGAAGCCTTGCCAAATCCGCTAAGCACATATGTACCTTATTTACCTGAAATGACCATAAACTATAATGAGTATAAAACTCAGTAAGTATACTTATTTTTCATGTATAAAATACAAATACATATATGTACACAATGCATATGTATGATATGTTGTGATTAATCAAAATCATAATCTTATCAAATCACATATCATGTAAGCGCTTACATATTCTTTCAAAACATATAATAATAATACCATCACTCAACTACTACTTAGTAGGACTTACATATCACATATCACATAATAAGCCAAATGTCACTCGTAGGTGACATACCGTATGAGAGGAATAGTACAAGTGAGGTCTTGAAATTACACATATATAATGCTCATGCCCGAAGGTAAAAGACAAACCTTCACCCTGATCATCGGTGAGTCCTCTCACATGCACCAATACGCCACCACATAAATGTAATGACTCACTCTTCCTTTAGATACCAATAGGATCCTCCCTACATACAGAACACATAACATATACCAATTCCGAAGAAAATGCCACACATAAAGGCTCCACAAATCGCATAAAATGCCTACTAAGTTAACAGTGAGTTCAAGTACCCTCAAAATACAAAATATTTCTCATGGACATATTATACTTCAAAAGCTCTCTTTGTTAAACACATTTCACTTTGAAAGCTCACTTTCAAAAACACATATATGTCATGTATGTCCATGCTCACATTCATAAATACATATCTTCACATTTCATATCAAAATATACTTTGACATAACATAAACATATTCTTAACCCCATTTACAAAATCATACAAAATAATTACTATGTTTATTATAATTTCAGTAAAAAGTCTAGTATACTTACCTCTTAGCACTTACAGTTACAAGGCTTAAATCTCTTTAACCTATCAATAGAGATCAATGCTTTCATAAGCTTCACAATTCACACAAAATACTTTAAATAGCTTAAAAAATTATACACAATGCATTTATCACATCAAATTGGTCTAAATACTTGGTTTCTCAAAACCTGTCATTCTGACCACTTACACTTAACAAAATTTTCTAATACATCAAATGATGTTCAATTACTCCAAAATTAGAATATATCATTCTTGACTCATATATCCTTCCTATAAATAAATATTATAACAACATTCCTACATAATCCATTCCATACACACCATCAAATCCAAACTACTAACCTGACAGGATCAAGATACTTATTGAACAGTATTCAATCTCCTAATTTTATAAACTCATATACTAACTCAAAAATTATAAAAATATTATAGACATACTCTTGACACATATTTTAATCCATGATAAATATTTCACTTCAAAATAACTACCAAAAGTATTTTAAAAATATTTTATTCTATAGCTTTAAAAATCTGTTAATCAAATACTGCAATGAGCTGATATACTTTAGAAAATCATAATACTTCAACCACATTGATCTAAATTCTAAATTCTGAGTATATCATATTAGACATATAAAATTATCATATTCCATAAATGCATAATTTTTTAAGATCATTCAATAGGACAAAAATTATTTGTCACTGTATTATACTATTCACATGGGAAATTTCCAGAATTTCAGGGTCATGTTGGTAAATTCACAAAAAATTCAATTTCTGGAATTTTGAATCGATTCAAAGTCTCAGATGATCCTAAACATGTCTTATTTCATATACTCAAAATTTAAAATCAGAAGCGAATCACAACAATTTATAAAATTCCTGGATTAAGAGACTATCAAGCAGAAATTCTACAATTCATCATGATTTATCAAGCTATCTTATAGATCATCATCAATTCTCAAAATATCATACGAAATATACATCAAATTCTCAATTATACATATTTTCAGAAATTAAAACTTAAAGAAATTAACATAATTAACACTAATAAATTGAGAAATAGTTGTGATATACCTTTTAAAATCTAAAATTCTAATTTCTTCTTCTTTTTCTTCTCCTTCTTCTCTTTCTCTCCCCTCTTTTTCTCTCTTCTCTCTCTCTAAAAGAGGTAGCTCGACCAAAATGAGAGAATTAGGGTTTTAAAAGTGTATTTTTATACTAAGTGGCTAATTTTTGGTATTTATGAATTTGCCCCCAAAACTTTTAAAGTATTACAATTTAGTCCCTAAAATAAATCTAAAGTCTTGCAATTAAACCCAATGCTAATAGTATGACCTTAACCTATACAAACACTACTAATAACAATATATAAATAAAGTATCACCCACATACAAATAAAATACGTATATTTATACATATATAAATACTTATTCTTACCGGTTGTGGATACTGGTTACTATACTAACGGTAAAATCTATGTTTATGGCCGATTAGTGTATTATAACTATTATATTAATATAAATTAAAAAATCATTACTTACTTAACAAGTAGTAGTTATTGATTAATGATGCTGGTGTGCTAATTCACTAGGATGCCTGTATGTAAATAGTATTTATTGAATTATAAAACTTGCATGTTATACACACAAATAGCACAGCAAAATAAAATTTTAATTTTCTATTCAACAAACACACACTTAGTAGAAGTTTTGTTACTCTAACAAAATTAAATATTACCTTGGAAGCCTTTAGAAAAGGTTCTCAAACTTGAGCTTACCTTGAAGTGCTCTCTTTGATAATTCTAGATTCTAACTTGGCGAGATTGGAATGCTAGAATGATAGCTTTTTTTATTAAATTTTTCTAAACAACTTTTACTTTGATCTCTTTCAATTTTGGGTGAGAAAAATGGACTTGAAAGAAAAAAGTAACACTTGCTTATTTTTCTCCTCAAAAGTGGTTGATTCTATCTTTTCTAAAGATGATAAAACAAACTCTCTTTTTCTCTCCATCTTTTATATATCTTGGTTTGACCCTTTTACATGAAGGATAAAAGTCAAACTATTTTTATCTTATTTCCTTTAATATGGACGAACACATTTTCGAAACTTTTAACAAAATATTTTTTAAGCTTTTGATTATTTTTAAGTCATCAAATATACACTTGTTAACCATCTTAAACAATGTAATATTTGTTTTATAAATAAAGCTTATCTAATAAACTTCATTAAAATAATAAGACCATTGCACAAAAGATACGTGTTCAAGAACTTATTCAAAGTTTATTCAATAAGTTTTAATAAAATAACTAAGTTCATAACTAGTGTCCAACACTTGTCAAAATCTTACACCAATATTTAACCATTAAGCATTCTTAAAATAATCAAGTACATGACAAGTGTCCAACACTTATCCAAGTACTATATTAAAACTTATCCTTTAAGGCTTAAAGATATATCAAATTCTAGTAATTATAATTTGACACGTGTTCAATTCTAGCAAATTAGAATTTGACACATGTCCAATTGAAGAGGTCCTCAAAATAAATCCTGCTCATCCATAATTTTCTTGAATCAGACTCTTTAACCTAGTTCTTTAACCTAGTTCGTTAACATAATTTTCTCTATGTTCATGCCTAGTTTGTTATATGAAACTTCTCTATATATCCATGAACGATGCCCTACATTCACGCTATGAATATTATAGAGTAACACGTTGAAACAACAAGCTGAGGTTAATTATATACGTATAATATTTTTGTCACTTATATCCTAGAAGAGCAGAGATATAGATCATCATCGTCAAATCTCTATTTGCTCGACTATGAACTTATTTTTAGATTTGTATTTCTATAAACTATATACACAAATAATTTTGCAATATTATTTATTTTACAAAAAAAACTCTTCTTCGGGTTTATAATTTATAGCTATAAGACTTTCTGAAATACAATCTTGGAGTAGCAAGATATATGACTCACCTATATGAGTTAACGGATCTCATATCTATGCACACCGAACTCCATGAACATCAGATCATATTCAATAACACCTAACGGTCAGGCCATGAAAAGTCTCTAATATACGTGGAACTAAAATATGATGGATCACTTACAAGCTTATCTTGGCACTCAAGTCAAAGGATTGTGAATACTATTTAGCAAAAGAAGATTTATGATTGACGGTTTTATGAGATGTCTATTGGAGGTCCTTGTGAGTCTGTTCAGTACCCAGTTCTTACTAAATACTTGCATATCTATACGAGTTTCTACTAAGCTTATGGTTTGTTTAAACTAACCATCTAGACAATCTAAATATAGATATACACTGATCTGAAAAAAGTTCACTGATTGACCCGCATCGATAAAAAAGATCAAAAACAAAGTGTTCGAGAACATATTGCATAATAACATTTTTAAACATCATTTACAACTCCTTGCAACTATATCATTACTAAGATATTCCTAGGTCGTTATTCCACTTCATACTAGGTTCTAACTTTTAGAATTTGCTAACTCTTATAACTATTAATTCTTAGCACTTATAACTTTTAGCACTGACCTAAACTCTTTTAGATCTACAATGCCTGAAACGTAACCAACTTTTTACCATATATTAAATAGTATTGACGATTTAAATGAAATGTTAATTGTATAAATCTTAAACAATAAATATTTATATAAAATGAAATGGCATGTAAGTACAAAATTTCAACAATTTTCACTTGCTTTAGTGCCATTCATGATAATATCTAATACTCATTGACTCTACGTGTCATGGCACTGCACTACTGGCACGATATTGTCCACTTTGGGCCCCACTGGGCCCTTACGGTTTTATTCCTGGGGTGCCCATACACCCCAAAAGGCCTCTTACCAATGAAGGCAGTCCATCCTTTATAAACCCAGCATCTCTCCCGTGCTTTGCCGATGTGGGATTTGCCTAAAGGTGTATTCACCTCCCCTTCGGGACTCAGTGTCCTCACTGAGGCACACACTGAGGTTTGCCCCACCATCGCTCAAGAGGACACGCAGAGCCGCTCTGATACCATCTGTCATGGCACTGCACTACTGGCACGATATTGTCTGCTTTAGACCCCACTGGGCCCTCACGGTTTTGTTCCTGGGGTGCACATACACCCCAAAAGCCTCTTACTAATGAAGGCAGTCTACCCTTTATAAACCCAGCATCTCTCCCGTGCTTTGCCGATGTGGGATTTGTCTAAAGGTGTATTCTGTGTGTGCCTCAGTGAGGACACTAAGTGTAGTACCCAATATCCACAACCGGTAAGAATAAATATTTATATATATATATATATACGTATTTTATTTATATGTGAGTGATACTTGATTTATATATTATTATTATTAGTGTTTGTATAGGTTAAGGACATACTATTAGCATTTGATTTTTTTGCAAGACTTTAGATTTATTTTAGGGACCAAATTGTAATACTTTAAAAGTTTTAGGGGAAAATTTGTAAATACCAAACATTAGCCTCTTAGTATAAAAATGCACTTTTGAAACCCTAATTCTCTCATTTCGGTCGAGCTATCCCTTTTAGAGTGAGAAAAGAGAGAAAGAAAGGGGAGAGAAAGAGAAGAAGAAGAAGAAAAAGAAGAAGAAGAAGAAGAAATTGGAATTTTGGATTTTAAGAGGTATATCACAACTATTTCTCAATTTATTGGTGTTAATTAAGTTAATTCCTTTAATTTTTGATTTTTGGAAATATGTATAATTGAGTATTTGATGTGTATTTCGTAAGATATTGTGAGAATTGATGATGATCTATGTAGAGAGCTTGATAAATCATGATGAATTGCAGAATTTCTATTTGATAGTCTCTTGATCCAGAAATTTAATAAATTGTTGTGATTCGATTATGGTATTGAATTTTGAGTATATTAAATTAGACATGTTTAGTATTATTTGAGACTTTGAATCGATTGAAAATTCAAGAAATTAAATTTATAGTGAATTTACCAAAATGACCCTAAAATTCTGAAACTTTCCTGTGTGAACAGTATGATACAGTGGCATATAATTTTTTTCCAACTGAATGATCTTCAAAAATTAAAAATTTATGTAATATGATAATTTTATATGTCTAATAGGATATACTCAAAATTAAGAAGTTAGATCAATGTGGTTAAATTGTTATGATTTTCTAAAGAGTATTAGCTTATTGCAGTATTTGATTAACAGATTTTTAAAGCTATAGAATAAAATAGTTTTAAAATACTTTTGGCAGTTATTTTGAAGTGAAATATTTATCATGGATTTAGGTATGTGTTAAGAGTAATTATATAATATTTTTATAATTTTTGAGTTAGTATATGATTTTATAAAATTAGGAGATTGAATACTGTTCATTAAGTATCTTGATCCTGTCAGGTTAGTAGTTTGGATTTGATGGTGTGTATGGAATGGATTATGTAGGAATGTTGTTATAATATTTATTTATAGGAAGGATATATGAGTCAAGAATGATATATTCTAATTTTGGAGTAATTGAACATCATTTGATGTATTAGAAAATTTTGTTAAGTGTAAGTGGTCAGAATGACAGGTTTTGAGAAACCAAGTATTTAGACCAATTTGATGTGATAAATGCATTGTGTATAATTTTTTAAGCTATTTAAAGTATTTTGTGTGAATTGTGAAGCTTATGAAAGCATTGATCTCTATTGATAGGTTAAAGAGATTTAAGCCTTGTAACTGTAAGTGCTAAGAGGTAAGTATACTAGACTTTTTACTGAAATCACAATAAACATAGTAAGTGTTATGAATGATTTTGTAAATGTGGTTAAGAATATGTTTATGTTATGTCAAAATATATTTTGATATGAAATGTGAAGGCATGTGTTTATGAATGTGAGCATGGACATACATGACATATATGTGTTTTTGAAAGTGAGCTTTCAAAATAAAATGTGTTTAACAAAGAGAGCTTTTGAAGTGTAATATATCCATGAGAAACATTTTGTTTTAAGGATGCTTGAACTCACTGTTGACTTAGTAGGCATCTTATGTGATTTGTGGAGCTTTTATGTGTGGCATTTCCTTCGGGATTGGTATATGTTATGTGTTCCGTATGTAGGGAGGATCCTATTGGTACCTAAAGGAAGATTGAGTCATCACATTCGTGTGGTGGCGTATTGGTACATGTGAGAGGACTCACCGATGATCAGGGTGAGGGTTTGGCTTTTACCTTCAGACATGAGCATTATATATGTGTTTTTTAAAACCTTACTTGTACTATTCCTCTCATACGGCATGTCAACTACGAGTGACATTTGTCTCATTATGTGATATGTGATGTGTAAGTCCTACTAAGTAGTAGTTGAGTGATAGTATTCCTATTATATGTTTTGAAAGAATGTGTAAACGCTTACATGATATGTGATTTGATAAGATTATGATTTTGATTGATCACAACATATCATACATATGCATTGTGTACATATATATATATATATATATTTGTATTTGATATATGAAAAACAAGTATATTTACTGAGTTTTATACTCATTATAGTTTATGGTGATTTCAGGTAAATAAGGTACATATGTGCTTAGCGGATTTGGCAAGGCTTCTGCGGTTCCTTGGGTTCTTTAAGTTGTTAGGTTGCTAAGTGTTTCATTTGGGGACACGTGAGATAAGATATTTGATTTGTCCCTGTTGAATAAATACTTATGTATTATTTTATTGTGTGTGGTTGGATTGAGTTTAAGTTTCACCAAGTGTGGTAATGGATTGATTTTAAGTAAGAATTTGTAATGAATATATTCTGGGCTTCCGGTAACAAAGTTGCTACTGGTGACGTAGTAGAGTGTTAATCTCTGAGAAATCTCTGCGTATCTCCGGTTTACTAATTGTCCTAGTCATAATTCAATTGCTATAATTCTGAAAGAAATTAAAATGAATGTGCTTAGAAATATTATTGAATGAATGTAAGTGATGTCGTGTGTCAGATCTTTTGGGTCTGGGGCGTGACACTGAGTCCCGAAGGGGGGGGTGAATACACCTTTAGGCAAATCCCACATCGGCAAAGCACGGGAGAGATGCTGGGTTTATAAAGGGTGGTCTGTCTTCATTGGTAAGAGGCCTTTTGGGGTGTATGGGCACCCTAGGAACAAAACCATGAGGGCCCAGTGAGGCTCAAAGCGGACAATATCGTGCTAGTAGTGCAATGCCATGACAGTTAGTTACGATATGATTCTCATTAATTCTCTCATAAATTTTATAATGAAGGGATAATAATATTAGGATTTGTGCTTACGTGCCATTTCATTATGTATAAATATTTAACTATAATATTTATACAATTATCATTTCTAATAAAATCATTAATATTATTAATTATTAAATGGTAAGATGCTTGTAACATTTCAGACATTATATGATCTGAAGGAGTTCAGATCTGGTCTAAAGGAGTTTAGATCAGTACTACGAATTAGCAACGCTAAAAGTTATAAGTCTTAAGAGTTAGCAGTGCTAAGAGTTAGTAGGTTATAAGAGTTAGCGAAATCTACGGAGTTAAAGCCTTATTTAAAAAGGGACAAAGACTTGAGATTATATTAGTAATAACATAGCTACAAAGAGTTACAGATGATGTTAGGAAATGCATTATGCAAATATGTTCTCAAACACTATATTCCAAATCTAATTTTATCAATGCGGGTCTATCGGTGAAATCTAATAATATAGATTGGTATACGTCTATATCTGTATGATTTAGATGATTAGTCTTAACAAACTATGAGCTTAGCAGACACTCGTATAAAGATAAAGATATTCAGTGAGGACTGGGTACTGAACAGATTCGCGAAGACCTCCAATAGACATCTCATAAGGCCATCAATTGAAGGTCTTTCGAGTTAAGTAGTATTCGTGGTCCTTTGACCTGAGCGCCATAGTGGGCTTGTGAGTGATCCACCATACTTTAGTTCCACATATGTCAAAAACTTTTTATGGTTCGATGCTTATAGAGTTTGGAGTGCGTAGATATGGGATCTGTCAACTCATAAGTGAGTTGTATATCCTAATACTCTGAGATTGTATTTCAAGAAATCCTGTAGCATAAGTATAAACCCTGAGAATAGTTTCTATAGGGCTAAACAATATCGCAAAAGTGTTTACGAATATTGTTTATAAAAATACAAATCTGGAGATAAATTCAAGATTTAGTAAATAAAAATTTGACGATGATGACTTATATCTCTGCTCTTCCAGGATATCAATGACGGATGGATTATATATATATATATATATATATGTTATAACTTTAACTTGTATGGTTTAACGTGCTACTTTGTAATATCTGTAACGTGTGTGTGGGACATCGTTCACGAACGTATGGATGAGTACCATATAACAAATCGGGCATGGACCTAGGGAGTCTCACAATATGAAGTGTACTCATTACGCACTAGGGTAGCAGACTAGATTCAATAATTTGATCCAAGAAATTCCAGCAAACCAGATATTTGTTTAAAGATCTATTGGAATGTACATGTGACAAGACTTAATTGTTAAGTATATCATATAATTAATTAACATAAGTTGTTAACTAATAGGATATTAACAAGTGACATAATTTGGTTCATAAATTATTTTTACTTTAAATTGACCTATTAACCTTGCTAATAAAAATAAGTAAAGTAAAATAATTATTCAAAATTATTTTAAATAATTAATTAAATAGTAAATATAAGAATTGTTATTATAAATGTCAATAAGAGTACAAACAATTATTACTATGACTTATTAATAGTGGCATGATATTATGAATGATGAAACACCAATAAAGTAAAGTTTATAAAATTTATAAAAATTAAAAATATTTTAATTTTTATTAAGTGGATAATTAAATTACATTAGCACAATAATAAAAGAAAATAAAGATGTCATTTTCAAATTTATTTGTGTTAATTAATAATGTGTAAATTTATTCAATAGATAAGCATTAGTAAAACGAAAAAATATTGATGGCCAACAAAATTAAAAGGTAGGTCATTTATTATTTTTTGGTAGAGAAATAAAACAAAAAAAAAAATGAAAGTGGTTCAACCATTAAAATAGAGATGAATTGATTTGATCAATTCTATCGCAATTCCATCATCCAACCATGCTAAAGAAAAACAAGAAAATTGAGAAGTAAAAATATTTTTAGATAAAAACATGCTTCAATGAAATATAGTTTTAAATGTGCTACGCAAGAGTTGTATAAACAGTCTATAAACTTGAAAACAAATATGTATGTGTTGAAAGAGTTCGAACACATACTGCTAGAAATTAATCAAAGTTACCATTGTATCTTCACAATTCCACCGAATTGTTGTGAATTAGAATTGTTTAAAAGTAGACTTTAAAGTGAACTCTAAAATTTGTAATCTTCACCGAAATTCTTCAAAGATATGTTCCTGGAATCTCAACTTATTTATAATTCAGTTTACATATATACATATTAATTATATATTTAATTCCACTATAAATCGTATACGTAAAACATATATTTAAATTTTTTAATATATATATATATATAATCATATACATACACCAAAAAATAAGTTAACAAATAATCCTCTTATTACTTCTATAATTAAAGATATGATTATCTAATTTTAAAAATAAGAATCCATTTTTTAGAATTAGAATTAACCACAAAATCTAGAGGGAGCATATATAATTTATGATGTATTATAAAATTTTATCAAATATTTATATATTAATTATATATAAAATATAAGAAGAGTATACATAATTTATGATGTATTACAAAATTTTATCGTATATTTATATATTGGTTATACGATAAGTTTCCTAATTAACTACAACAAAACTTTATACATCAATTAGGTGGGTAGGAAATTAGCCAAACGTCTCATCTTCTTTTAATTGGTTTTTCTTTTGAGCCGATCTCTTTTTTAGTTAAAAAAACAAAAGAAAGCTTATTCTTGAGGTGACGAATAACTTCGATGGAGATTCTCCCAAACTTAGAATTTCACTAGAAAATCTCCTCTTTTCAGACGGTGATGCATTCCTACAATAAACAAACAACTTTGAGAAAAACAACCTATTTATTATCAATCAACCGCAGGTGTTAGAAAGGACTACTTCCTTCCTCTTCCAATACTAATTAATTCATCATCAATCAATACCTATCACTTGCTAAGTAAGTATTGATTTTTTTAATTTATATTAATATAAAGATTATCAAATATTACATTAGTTGATTTATATTGTAATTATATAAGTATAACATTATTATTATATATATACATTATCGCCAAAAGTCAACCAAAAAAAAAAAAAAACTAATCTGAACTACTTATTAATTACATAAGCAAGTTAGTGTTGATTAATTGACCAAAAATATGGGAGAAAAAAAAGAAAGAGACTCAGAAAGTTCGCCTTTCAAAACATAACTAAACTAGTCAAAAAAGGCACACTACGATATAAACACAAGAGTTTCAGAATCGTTTGAAAGAATCAGGTAATGTGAGTGCATTTATAAATTATATGTTTGTGTTTAATTGTTTGTTAAATTACAGTTTAAAAATTTGAGTTTCGAATTATTTTACGGAATATGTATTTCACGTTTAATATTAATATTAAAATTAAATCATAAGATCCAAAATCTAATTAGTTCAAGCTTTAATTTTAATGATGTGGACTGGAAGTTTCCCAGAAATCAAGTCAAAACGACACGTGAAAATATGAGTGTTTCTATAATTTTGTAGTCGCTTTGAATCTTTGGTGTGGAATTCAATCTAATGCAACTCGGGCCTTTAATAAAATAATTAATTTGAAAAATCAACGTGATAATAATTCATGGGCGTATCTTATTTATAGACTTTGAATCGAAAATCAATGCTATCTGTGACTAGCATTAGTTTTTCAACTACCAGGACACTCTTTCGTTTACGCTTCTTCCATTTCAGGTAATTACCGGTTGCTCCGAATATTTTGCGCTTTTTTTTTTTCAGTTGGATTTCTTCATGTAAGGAAGTTCCATTTCTTTTTATTTGAACAATTGCGTTGCATGTTTTATCAGCTCAGCTGACCCAGTTCTATTTCTCTTTGATATTTCTCTGTTTTTTCCAGGGCAAGTAAAGATATGGGTCGTGAGAATTTGATCTCCCAAGTTAAAAAGCCTGTGAATTTGCGGTTGTGTCATGTGTCTAAGTAAGAAAGAATATCAATACACAGTTCCTTTTTAATTTTATTTTATTATTTCTTTTTTCAGTGAAATTCTGTTTGTTTTAATAGTTCCATTTTGACGTGTTTTGCTTTTGATTTTTGGTTCCTGGTCAGTCACATAGCTGAAGTGCTGGAGATTAAAGCTGATGATCCTAAAGTGCATGTTTTATTTATACCTGGAAACCCAGGTGTGTCTTTGTTATTATTGCTTTTGTTGTTAATTCAGTTATTGTAAGTATCAGAATTAGGACCTGGGTTGGTGGTTATTTCACAGGTGTTATTACATTTTACAATGATTTTGTGGAATCACTGTATGAGAATCTTGGAGGAAATGCATCAATAACAGGCAAGACACTAGTATTTCTTCGTCATGTTATTATTCTTTCTTTATCGATGGGTTATTCAATTTTTGAGATATGGTTTGTATGCTAATTGGTTACATCTATGTGTTCAATGCAGCTATTGGGCATCTGGCTCAAACAAGAAAGGTATTAACATTCTTCTAGTGTAAGATCAAGAATTTTCATGGATTATTGTTATATTTGTGGTAGTTTCTAGTCAATTAACTTGACATATGATGAAAATGGGGGTGAAAGTATTTGATGATAGTTGCTATGACATCTTAGTTCCATTCATCAAGTGTCTATGGTCAGAGACGTTCACTCCGTGTTGAGAGTATAATGTCAGAGCTTCATATACATAATCAAGCAGCAAGGAGACAAACATGACTGAAGATAATGTGTTTCTGTATGGACATGAACTAATTACTTAACATATAGAATGCTTGGAAGCTATAGTGCCAAAGTAAACATTGATTAAAGAAAATATCATTTTTGAATCTCTCTCCCAAACACAAAATTGGTAATATGGCATCTTTAACAATCCGTCAACTTTTGTACTGGTTTGCTAAGGAATCTAATTAAGCAATGGAGCTTAGCTATGGTTATGAGTTTGAGTTA
Organism: Ailanthus altissimus; assembly: GCA_946807835.1. Classification (NCBI taxonomy): domain Eukaryota; kingdom Viridiplantae; phylum Streptophyta; class Magnoliopsida; order Sapindales; family Simaroubaceae; genus Ailanthus; species Ailanthus altissimus. The sequence continues at coordinate 4,753,615 of OX327709.1, forward strand.
CAAAACAAACTCAGAAACTCTATCAATTAAGAGTTGGTGTTGGTGATAAATTTGGTAGAGAGGTTACTAAAACTACTTGTACGTTCTCTTTGTGATAATAATTATGTGTGCGGAAACCTCCTGGAGATGAATTTTCTCTGCTTTTGAACCTAAAAGTCCTAAATGTATTAGTGTTAGATTATAAGCAAATGTAAAATTTTTACAATGAAGTTTAGGTCCCAAGAGAACAGTTGAGCTTGCAAGTCTATTTGTGGTAAAGGAAAAATGCTAGGAAATAACTAACCTTCTCGTTTTTACGAGTTACTTTCACTTAAATATTTCGATCTTAATTACTTATTTTTTGTTTCAAGTTAAAGTTATTCTTGATGAGCTAGGCTTTGCTGCGTGCTATTAATGCTTCATTTCATGGAGTGGCTTGCTGTTTCCTATATTAAAAAACTTCTTTTGTTTCTTTGAAAGGCATCCTATGCAATACAACTTGTTCTTTTTTCTTTGCTTGCTTGATTAACTGTGCAGCTATTCTTTAGACCTTGTTTTAAATGTTTTCCTCTTGTTAGAACTTGGAGCCTGGAAGGTTGTTTTCTCTGCAAGAACAAATTGATCATAAGGTAATGTGTTTGCTATATATCCTGGTAGTAGTGACTAATATTTCAATAAAGTTGCAAATTTACCATTGGTTTTTTAAAGATAATGTTCTATAATGGTTAATAGTTTGGACAATTTTTGGAGCTGTTGCTTTTATGGACTGAAACCTTGTTAGTTGATGTGCTTGAGTTTGAAGAATGCCCTCGCTGATAAAAATATCGACTTAGTTTCATGTCTTTAAATCTTTCCCTAAAATGTTATTAAACTCAAATTTGTCTAGAACGTTACCTCTGTATGCATTCCCATTTCATACTCTTTTTTTGACTACTCTCATCTAGGTTTCTTATGATTAAATTAATTTATATGATTTAGTCTGCCGCTACATTATATTTTGTTGCAATTTCCATTCTATCTTACTTCTTTTTCTTTTTTGCAGATGGACTTCATCAAACACGAATTACAAAATATTGAAGTTCCTATAGTACTGGTGTGACCAGTTTGTACTCTATTACATTCTATAGTTCTAATATGATATTGACTTTTTAAAGTGCCTTGTCATCTACAAAAGAGGAATTAAATACAACATTCTTTTAGGATCTTTATCGACATCTTTCAGCTAATTTTGGCTTCTATGGAAATGCTCTGGGATACACATAAACTTATTAAAAAATATATAGAAGAAATAATGACTTCTTTTGGTTGGAAAAGATAAACTTTGTTGGTGATTTCAAATCAACCATAATTTAATTATATTTTTATATAATATTGGTTTTTTATTTTGATCTTTGTTAGCTCACTTATAGTTTGTCTCTGTAGGTTGGGCACTCTATTGGTTCACATATAGTTCTTGAAATGCTAAGGAGGTCTTCAGAAAAGGTGACAAACACATTCAATTTCAGGTTTCTGATTCTTTGCTTGTCTTGCATGTTTCTGACTTGTAGAAACCTGCTTGTGATTGCTTTATTCTGGTGTAATAGGTGATATATTGCATTGGACTGTATCCATTTCTGGAGGTAAACCAACAATCAGTAAACCAGTCCATTGTTGGCAAAATTGCAGCGTAAGGCTCTTAACTATTACGAGTAAAATTACCTTCCTCCACTTTATTTGCTGTAGTTGTGTGGAGGCTTCTTTTGTGTTTTATGTGAAGTAAACTTTTAAATTAATGCATACGCATTCGCGATATGCGTGCTCTTACTATTCCTATTCTGATTGCACCTTTCTTGCACGTTTTCGTTCTTACTTGCATTCATCTGTGAATTATTTTCTCTGCAAAAACTTATTGGATCTTTCGGCTGGTACAAGTGATTGGGTTATAAAAAGCCCAAGTAGTTGATCTGTTGGCTTCATGAACGAGTTGTAATTTGGCATTCTCTCTTGATCCTAATTATTAAAACTCGAGACTTTTAATCTTTTGAGTTTTTGATCTACCACTGATGCATGGAACCTGATAGTACAGATTTATGAGTTTCAGGTCTTCGATTGCATCAGCTGCAGTTAGTTCTGCTATAGCATCTTTGGGGCTTTTACCTAGTAGAGCTTTAAGGTTTGTTGTGTCTAAATCTCTTGGATGGTCATGGTCTGCTACTGCAGTTGAGGCTACCTGCGCTTATTTGTCACAGGTGAACCCTATATCTATTGCAAGGAGTTGGCTTCTTGTGTTGCAAATATACTTTCTATGAAAATTTTCAACATATATTTCTTTCATTGTCCCTTTGTTGCATTATTGAATCTATTTATAATTAGTTCATACTATCTTGGAGGACCTGCTAATCACACTACAGAGATGCAATTTCTTCATGGTTAATATGGTAAAGTTAATAGATATGCATATAGAAGAATGAAAAGTATGTATTTGCTTGTAATTTAAATTCTAGTTCTCGAACTCAAACTGATGTCTTTTTTTATATTTAATTTATTTTCAGTATCATGTTATGCGGAATGTGCTCTTCATGGCAATGACAGAGTTCAAAAAGGTAAAATCTTTATTTGGTTATGTCAAAATGGAGGACGTAATGCTGCCAATTTTCTCTTGTAAAATGTACTCTTAAACTAAATAACTGTTCTCATATTGACTTTATTACATAGCTATGTTCTTCTATCTATTTTATAAGATAAACCGCACCATCTTGCACCTGGGTAAGTTATAAAAATTTGTCATTCTTTTCCATTAAGTCTTTGTAGTATAATTCTTCTACTTCTATAATATTAGGGTAAAATCTGTAGTTGAAGTCCTTATCAACTCTCTGAAAATCTGGTTACTACTAACAAAACCTTCATTAAGTTTTCCAATTCATGTATCATGCTTTAGTTCTGGTAGTCAATATCCTCTTCCAACTTTTCTTTCATCATATATATATGGGATGTACTAAATGTGTTTATGATAATTAACCACTTCAACACACTGAAGAAGAATTTTTCAACTCATAGCTAGTGATACTTTTTGCTTAAACTTACCGTGTGAGCATGGCATGATCTAGTAGAATTTACAGTAATCAATGTATATTAAAACATACATCTATTTAAACTGATAACAAAAGTGCATTTCTCGTTGTTTATGCTTAATTGTGTTATTTTGTCACATGTTTATTTTCCTGTTGTGATATTTACTTTATCAATCATATGCTAGTTTTGTCTACTTATTAGTGAGTAGGCAGTGTCACTCATACAGTAGTAGTAAGATAACAAAATTGTGCTGACTTGGGCCATTTCTTGCAGCTGTCAGGACCACCAGATTGGGCATTTATGAGAGAAAATCAGGGTAAAATTGCATTTTTATATGGTGTTGACGATCACTGGGGTCCATTGGAGATGTTTGAAGAGGTAAGGATGGATTCACCATTTTTTTTTCTCCTTAACAGGATCATTGTTTACATGAAAAGCTTCAGTGATATACGTCGCACGTATACAGCACATGTTCTGGAGTACAGGGAAGCCATATGAGTCTTGTTTGAATGGTTTCAGGCAGAGTTCATTTCGCGAGGCTAATACCCCAGGGAAATACTGGGATAGCAATGGTGTCACTGATGTTTTTACAATGAAATTGTGTTTCTTGATCTCAGGATTTGCCTAGAAATTTCTATCCTTTCGTTTTCTTCTCTGAACCAATGTTTGCTCTCTCACAGGCATTCTACCGTTGATTACATAGGCTTATTTTTTACTGACATTTCATTTCATGCTCACAGATCTCCAAGCAGGCCCCGGATATCGCTCTATCAATTGAAAACGAGGGACACACTCACTCTTTCTGTGTTACCCAGCCTGGGTCGATATGGGTTGCTTCCCATGTAGCTAGCTTGATCAAGAATAAGACTTCGAGTTTAAAGCAGTGAGGTCAGACCATTTCTTGCCACATTTTCAGATTGGCTGTGGTATAAGTTTCTCAAATATTAGAGGGGAAGGGAAATAAACTTTTACCAATGTAATTCTTTTTTTCTTTTTTCCCCCCTTTTTATCAAATTTCAATGTAATACTTGGATAGATCTTGCTATTCCGAACTGAATTCAGAATTATGAATATTTCAAATCAGTGGTAGTCCCTTCATCCTTGTGCACTTGGCTTCTGAGTTTTAATTTCTATCATCATAAGCTCTCAAATGCACCCCATAATTTTCACAATACTCTCTAGAAATTATGCTATGCACCCCATCAGTTGTTATTGAAAATTGTCTATTATGATTATAACATATAAAACATGTACGTGGCACAATATTAGTAAATCGTTGAACTTGAAAACAGAAGTATGATTTTGTTACCCTTTTGTTCATTGTTTGCTTTTGTTGACCTCTGTGGAGATCCCTCAGTTCGAAATTCTTTTTTAATTTTTTTTGCTTTTATTATATGAAACATAAATTACTTCCTCTCTAAATTTAGTTTGAAGGAAAGGAGATTCGAATATCAAATATCTTGTAATATTTGTATGAGTTTATTTTTATCAATTACTCTGATTGTTGCAAGGTTTCTAGTATACACTATAAGAAATTATTAGCGTGAAAGTTTTTCACTTATGAATAATTAAAAATAATAAAAATTATATAATCAAGAGGATAAACAATTAAGCAAACAAAAAAAACAAATATTCAATGTACATAGTTCAATAAATTTGTTAAAATTTTATTTATTTATTTTTTTGGTATACAAAGAACCCTAATAAAAAATATAAGGAATATTCAAATAGTTCAGAACTATTAAGGATTTATATTATATTATTTTGTACACTCAAAACACTTAAGTATGACTTAAGTTCTATTCTCTCTCTTATTGGTAATTTGATGTTTAATGAATTACAGTAGGTTATAAGGATTTATATAGTGTTTAGAATGTCTTTAAAAACTCTAATACTATTTGGAATAAGAGTTCACATATTATAGAATCCAAAACCGACTTTAAGAAGAAGTTGTACTAAAAAATAGAGTTTTTTTTTTGAATAGACAACGTTACAACGATCAACTCAAAGCTAGGGCAGTAATGCAATTATCAGATCAACATCGCAACATTCAATATCAATGATCATCGCTGCAATTTTGAGATTCCATCGTCATGGCGTTTATGTTAGACATATCATTTTATTTTATTAATAAAAATTTATTAATACATATAATTGAGCATACATTGATGAGTACATATTTATAAAGTATGTAATTTATGTATTAGGCATATGGTGCTAGTACAGAGGGTATAGATTATAAGTTCTTTATAAATTAAATCTAGTTCACAACTATTAATGAAAAAAGACATTTCATTATGTAAGGTTGTAGTTTTTCTGCTTCATATAGTGAATGATTTGCCTTAATCATCGAAATAGAGATTTTGAGTAAAAAAAAATAGTGTATATACTACATTGAACGAGATTACTGTAAATTTCAATCTGAGTAACTAAATGTCGTAGATCTTAATTTACAAAAACTTTAATAAGCTTGATTGATCTTAATTCTGAGCAAGTAATGAACTTATATTCATACGTTGCATCTTTTGAGTTATCACGGAGTGAGATCCATATAAACGGTAAAAACCTCGATAGTTTGGAGATATAATTTCATGGGTCGTAAGAACATATATTTGTAAGATGGAATCTTATAATTAATATCCACCTAAGCTATTTGTAGTACTTGATCATTAGAATCTGTAGCTACGGTTTATTCAATAAATTATTTATTGAATAATAATATTTATTTGTAAATTTATTTACAAATATAAACATATTAAAAGTAATTATTAGAGCATTCAGTGACTTTTTATATATTTTTATGTGAAAAAAGAATTTAATTATTACCATTATCTCAAATTTTGGTATTAGTGATTTTAAATATTAAGTAGAGATCCACGTACCTATACATGTTGAGTTTAAAGGTTGAGGATAATAGAAAAAATTACAGTCAATTAATTTGAGATTTACTATAACGAGAAATTGAGGTAATCTTCTATTCTTATACATGTAATTATGAATAAGACAATCTATCTTCCGTTGCATTTATTTTGATAAATAAAAAAAATTTAATTACTACTAATAGTTGATGCGTCAAGTTTCCTCTTGTGCTTTTGCGTTCATTTATATATTTAATTTTTATTTTTAACTCTTACTCGTTTATTCAACGTATTCTTGATTTTATCTTAATTTTTTATTAATTTTTAATTTAAAATCAAACCTATTTTTAATTTTGAATTACCAAAATTTAACATTGATTAATATTTACATAGTTTGATATTTCTTTAATGTAAATAATGCAAACTTTAGCCACTCTTTGTGGTAGTAGGTTTTCACTTTTCACAATAACCAAACTAAAGGTCTAAGTTTCGGTACAATGTACATCACTAATTTATATACTAATTGTGTGAAATATTGAAAGTAGAATATTGAATATATATATATATATATAGTTGTTCTAATGGATGAGATCAGTGATGATGTTACTACTTGTAATCGAAATTATCCTCTACATAATAATTTAATTTAACTAAAGTGCATTCTTCACAAACAACCGAGACTTGAGAGTCCCAGCAATAGCAGTATCACAAGACTGATGGCACGAGACATGGTCATAGTTTGTAGCTTAATTTTTTAGCCCCCCCGTGACTCATTGGTTTCAGGACCAATCTAATTCATTTTTTTAAAATCCCCAAATTCACATAATATTTTAAAAGTTAGGGGCAAGCGAAAATCATGTGTTTCTCGTAGGATAAAGACAATTTGCCAATCATCATTCTTGCCACAATATTAAGTAACATAATAATGTTAATATTAACTATTGCATTAAGCAAAATACAAAATTAGGTTAAAACAAAATCAGAAAGAGCAATTCCTGTTTATTAGGATTGTACTTATCCTTTTTTTGAAAAAGTTTTTTCAATCAAAAATATTATTATCTCTATTGATTATAAAGGTTGAGGTCAAACATTTGTTAGTGTATAAATATATTATTAGATCCTATTAATTTTTTGATTAATTATCAAAAATTCTTAATAATTTATCTTTACTAATTTTTTTGGATGGAATTCGATATATTTCAAAATAAAAATCAGAAAGAATAACACTATCCAAAGTGTTAATGAACTTTATAAAAAAAAAAAATTTTAAAAACATTAATTGTAATCTAATCATTAATCAAGTTAAAAAAAAAAGAGAATACTTCTTGAATTTGGGGAATTCATTTTTAATTAATCGCAGCGAGAGAGAGTCTTGTGAGCAAATTTCCTTTGTACTTGATTGGGTTCGTTCGGTATAAAACTAATAACATAAACTTTGGGTTACGTAAAAAAACTCTGCTCTTTTTTTTTTTTCAAAAGTAAAATCTGCTATTTTCGGAGACACAATTTGACGTCCCTGCTTTGCGCCACGTAACACGTTTGTTTGGGATTGATTTGGCCACTTTTATTTAAAGCTACTTTTTTTTTCCATTGATTTTTTAAGTATTTTTTTTTCCTTCTATGTTAAAATCATAGAGTATGAGATGGTTTCAAAAAGCTGTCTAATCACTTAAAATTAGGTTTTTTTCATCAATATTTATATTTATCATAATTTTTTATTTAATAATAAAATCACTACACATTATTATTATGTGATTAAATAATTAGACAATTAGGTGATAAAGATATTCTCACCTAAAAGCTCGAATTTGTTTAAAGTGCATTTTATCATTCATATAAGATATTATTATGAATATTTTGAGGTAAAATTTAATTTTAATAATATTCACTAATTTATGATATGTATAAATGCTCAATTATTAAAAAATCTTTCGTGAGAGATAATGGGGAGAAGGGCAATTTAGTCTTTTTTAAATGAGTTCGACTTCTATTAATTTTTTAATGCACACATGACAAAATAAATGATTAAACCTCATTATCTCTATTGCAAAAACATAGAACCTTGAGTTCAAACACCTTATTTTTCTAATTACCCTCACCTTAAAACACACAGACACGTGTTGTTAAAACGAAATGACTTACAGCTAAAATCACACACACATTTACACCTAAACCTTATTTAAACTAGACGATCTATCTAACCTTGAAATGAAACGACACTCAGCCTTGACGTTTGGGTTGTCACCATAAAAGCGACATCGAATACAATTGAAGAGTCATCATAAAGAGACGTTGAACACTGCAAAAACAAAATCAAATTAGTTTTTTTGGCACAAATTTGAGTATTTATTTTTTTAGGGTTTACTTTATTTTCACCATGACATTTTATGGCATTTTGAGTGGTTGCATGTTGTTTTCTCTTAAAGTAATATTTGCATGCCGAGAAAGATAATGAAACTTTTTTCATTCTGCGGCTTGATGTCTGTTTATAGGTGCTTTAATGAATGAGAACAAAATATGATTTTTTTTGAACTTGTTTGCTTTTTCTTAACACAATAAAACCTGTTTGTTTTACTTTTTAAGGTGCTAATTTTAAATATGATTTTTTTTTTGTGAATTTGGGTGTTGTGCTAAGTGTAAAAATGAATTTTTTTTATTAACTTGTATATGTTTGCATGTATGTAGTGGTTCTGATTTGATCAATTGCTTGTAAATAGGTGAAGCTCTAATTATTATGCATGAGTGTGGTGCTTTTGATAAATTTGTATTTTTTAAGTGATTGCATGTGTGTGGTGCTTTTGGTTTGATAATTGTGTATTTTTAAACATCAAATTGCATGTAAATAGGTGAAGCCTTAATTATTGTGCATGTGTGTGGTGCTTATAGTTTGATAATTGTGTATTTTCAAACATCAATTACATGTAAATGGGTGAAGTCCTAATTTAGGTGCATGTGTGTGGTTGTACTGATAATGTTATTTATTTTGAATATATGTGTAGCAGTGTTGATGATGCTTTTTATTTTGATATAAGTATGATGGTGCTGAAAGTGTTATATTTAATTTGATTTCAGGATGGTGCTATTTACTTTGAATGTAAGTGTGTTTGTAAGAGGTTTATTTGCCAAAATATATATATATATATTGATAAGTAGTAAAGTGTGCTTGTTGAATTATGTATCCAAGCTATTAGCAATAGAATAGTCTATCTTAATGAAAAATATAAAGTAAAAGTTGTCTTACCTTATTTGGGGGTATGCTATAATTAAAGGATGAAATAGTCGTAGAATTAAAGTTTGCATTATTTTGGTCTATAAGGGTTGACAGCATAGATATTACCATAGAGGTTGTGCCACCAGATGTAATACATATTCCAGTTACTAGAGGATCCAAAGCCTAGGAATCTAGATGTAGTAACCAGTATCTACAATCGGTAAGAATAAGTATTTATATATGTATAAATATACGTATTTTATTTGTATGTTGGTGATACTTGAATTATATATTGTTATTAGTAATATTTTTATAGGTTAAGGATATACGATTAGTATTGGGTTTATTTGTATGACTTTAGATTTATTTTAGGGACCAAATTGTTATACTTTGAAAGTTTTGAAGGCAAATTCGTAAATACCAAAAATTAGCCTCTTAGTATAAAAATACACTTTTAAACTCTAATTTACCATTTTTAGGTCGAGCTACCCATTTTAAGAGAGAGAAGAGAGAAATAGAGGAGAGAGAAAGAGGAGAAGAAGAAGAAAAAGAAGAAGAAATTGGAATTTTGAATTTCAAGAGGTATATCATACGTATTTCTCAATTTATTGGTATTAATTAAGTTAATTCCTTTAAGTTTTGATTTCTGAAAATATGTATAATTGAGGATTTGTTGTGTATTTCGTAAGATCATATGAGAATTGATGATGATCTATAAGATAGTTTGATAAATCATGATGAATTATGGAATTTCTGCTGGATAACCTCTTGATCTAGGAATTTTATAAATTGTTGTGATTGGATTCTGGTTTTGAATTTTGAGTATATGAAATTAGACATGTTAAGGATCATCTGAGACTTTGAATCGATTGAAAATTCTGGAAATTGAATTTATAGTGAATTTCCCAAAATGACCCTGAAATTCTAGAAATTTCCTATGTAAATAGTATGATACAGTGGAAAATAATTTTTGACCTGCTGAATGATCTTTAAAAATTACGAATTTATAGAATATGATAATTTTATATATCTAATGTGATATACTCGGAATTGGGAATTTAGATCAATGTGGTTGAAGTGTTATGATTTTCTAAAGTGTATTAGCTCATTGCAGTATTTGATTAACAGGTTTTTAAAGTTAGAAAATAAAATAGTTTTAAAATAATTTTGGCAGTTATTTTGAAGTAAAATATTTATCATGAATTCGTATATGTGTCAAGAGTATTTCTGTGGTAGTTTTATAATTTTTGAGTTAGTATATGATTTGATAAAATTAGGAGATTGAATATTGTTCAGTAAGTATCTTGATCCTGTCAAGTTGGTAGTTTGGATTCGATGATGTATATGAAATGGATTGTGTAGGAATTTTGATATAATATTCATATAGGAAGGATATATGAGTCAAGATTAATACATTCTGATTTTGGAGTAATTGGACATCATTTGATGTATTAGAAAATTTTGTTAAGTGTAAGTGGTCAGAATGACAAGTTTTGAAAAATCAAGTATTTAGACCAATTTGATGTGTTAAATGAATTGTGTATAATTTTGTAAGCTATTTAAGTATTTGTGTGAATTTTGAGGCTTATGAAAGGATTGATCTCCATTGATAGGTTAAGGAGATTTAAGCCTTGTAGCTGTAAGTGCTAAGAGGTAAGTATACTAGACTTACTACTGGAATCACAATAAAAATAATAATTATTTTGTATGATTTTGTAAATGGGGTTAAGAATATGTTTATGATATGTCAAAGTATATTTTGATATAAAATATGAATATATGTTTATGAATGTGAGCATTGACATTGAGCATGGACATACATGTGTTTTTGAAAGTGAGCTTTCCAAAATAAGATGCGTTTAACAAAGAAAGCTTTTGAAGTGTAATATGTCCATGAGAAATATTTTGTGATTTGAGGGTACTTGAACTCACTGTTAACTTAGTAGGCATTTTATGTGATTTGTGGAGCCTTTATGTATGGCCTTTCCTTCGGGATTGGTATATGTTATGTGTTCCGTATGTAGGGAGGATCCTATTGGTACCTAAAGGAAGTGTGAGTCATCACATTCGTGTGGTGGCGTATTGGTACATGTGAGAGGACTCACCGATGATCAGGGTGAGGGTTTGGATTTTACCTTCGGGCATAAGCGTTATATATGTGTGATTTAAAGACCTCACTTGTACTATTCCTCTCATACGGTATGTCACCTACGAGTGACATTTGGCTCATTATGTGATATGTGATATGTAAGTCCTACTAAGTAGTAGTCGAGTAATGGTATTCCTATTATGTGTTTTGAAAGAATGTGTAAGCGCTTACATGATATGTGATTTGATAAGATTATGATTTTGATTGATAACAACATATCATACATATGCATTGTGTACATATATGTATTTGTATTTGATATATGAAAAACTAGTATGCTTACTGAGTTTTATACTCATTATAGTTTATGGTGATTTCAGGTAAATAAGGTACATGTGTGCTTAGCGGATTTGGCAAGGCTTCTGCTGTTCCTTGGGTTCCCTAAGTTTTTAGGTTGCTAAGTGTTTCATTTGGGGACACGTGGGATAAGATATTTGATTTGTCCCTAGTGAATAAATACTTATGTATTATTTTATTGTGTGTGGTTGGATTTAGTTTAAGTTTCACCAAGTGTAGTAATGGATTGATTTTAAGTAAGAATTTGCAATGAATATATTCTGGGCTTCCGGTAATAAAGTTGCTACTGGTGACGTAGTAGAGTGTTAATCTCTGAGAAAACTCTGCGTATCTCCGGTTTACTAATTGTCCCAGTCATAATTCAATTACTATAATTCTGAAAGAAATTAAAATGAATGTTTAAGTATTATTGAATGAATATAAGTGATGTCGTGTGTCAGATCTTTTGGGTCTGGGGCGTGACACTAGAACATAAAAAGGAGGTTGATAACACATTGAGTCAATTTTCATGCATCACCCAATGTGATCTTGAATGTGTTAACCATAGTCAAATACTTACACAATCACAGGTAGATTGGCTTAAACCATATCCAATTGAGTGTCAAACATACCAACTTGAGCTTGATATAAAACCACTTATGCGTGATACACAATCACCTAAGTAAGAAATATTATGATTTGTATTTACGTGCCATCTTATTTGGTATTAATATTTAATTTTAATATTTAAACAATTGATATTTAATTTAATAGCTAATTTTATTTATTGAAATAGTAAGATGCTTGAAACATTTTAGATATTGTATGATCTGAAGGAGTTTAGATCAATATTAAGAGTTAGTAATACTAAGAGTTAGTAGATTATAAAAGTTAGCAATATCTAAAGAGTTAGAGCATTATCTGAAATGGGGGCAAAGACCTTAGAATATATTAATAATGACATAATTGTAAATGGTGCTAGAAAATTTTATTATGCAAGTATATTCTAAAATATTATGTTTCTGGTTTATTTTATCAGTGCGGGTTTATCGATGAAACTTTAATATATAAATAGTGTTTATTTATATGTGGATGGTCCAGATGATTAATCTTAGCAGACTATAAGTTTAGTGAAAGCTTGTATAGGCATACGAGTATTCAGTAAGGACTAAAACTGAACAAACTCATGAGGACTTCCAAAAAACATCCTATAAAGCCATCAATAGAAGGTCTTCTCGAGTTGAGTAGTATTCATGGTTCTTTGACCTGAGCACCACGGCGGGCTTATGAGTAATTCAATATACTTTAGTTCCACATACGTCAGAGACCTTTCATAGTCTGATCGCTATGTGTCGTTGGGATAAGGTCCGATGCTCATGGAGTCTGGTGTGCGTAGATACGAAATATTTCAACTTATATAGGTAAATTGTATATCCAATGCTTCAAGATTATATCCATAAAATCTTATGGCTATAAGTAATAAACCTGGGAAAGGAGTTTTTCGTAGGGTTAAACAATATCGTAAAAATATTTGCGTATATTATTTATCGAGATACGAATATGGAGATAAGTTCATGGATGAGCAAATGGGAATTTGGCGGTGTTGATCTAATACTCGCACATCCAAGGTATAATAATGGAAGGATTATACAGATATGGTTAACCCTAACTTGTATGGTTCAACAAGTCATTCAATAATATTTGTAACGTATGTATGGAACATCATTTACGAATTTTAAGAAATATTCCGTAAGATAAACAGGCGTGAATATAAAGAATCTCATAATATGCAATGTACTCGTTGAACACTGGGGTACAAGCCGGGTCGAACGGTTCGATCCAGGAGATTTTCGAAAGTATGATTCATTTTAAAGACTTCTTTGTAAAGTGAAAAACATAATTTACAAATATTACAAATAGGTCATTCTTTTGCTAAAAATATTCTTGACACATGTCATTAAACCATTGGCTCTTGTAATAATTGAACATTATTTTATTTAAATAAACATATGATGTTTATTATATTATTTTATAAGACATGTGTTGGACATTTGTCTTGAATAGATATATGATGTTTATTATATTATTTTTATGTGACATGTGTTGGACACTTGTCTTAATAGATTAATTAACTAATTAAAGTTTGTCTTCTTGTCTTATATTGTTAAGACAAAATATGTATTTTAATATATTATTTTAAATGGTGCTTGAGCTATTATGAGAATATTTATCTTGGTTTTATTTATTTATTTAAAATATTTACATTAAAATACTTTTATTATTTATAAAAGTAGTCAAACAAGATAATTGTCTCATTTTGTTAATTTAAAGAAGACAAAATTTGGTCAAACATGTTTATTTAATGAAATAAATATTGTTTTAGTATTTATTAATTCATTTACAAAATCATTGTAATTAAATGAAAGAAATGCCTTTTGGTATAATTATTTAATGGAAATGATAATGACATGTGTATTTTTCACTTAAGTAAAAATGCATAAGGGTTATGCTTGGAGGGGTGGTGAATTTTGGCGAATGCATTCTTTGCACACTTTGAAAGACATTCAAAAATAACAAAACACTTTTTCTTCTTCTTTCAAGTGAGACTTGATAGGAAAAATAAAAGGGAAAAATATTTTGTTTCAAGAGTGAAAAAATAGAGAGTTTATTTTGCTTAGAGAGTTTATTTTGCTTAAAGAGTTTAAGCAAAAAGACATAAATTTCTACACCATAATTAAAACTACCATTCTAACTACTCTAATCCCACAAAGTGTTGGAGACTAGAATTGTTCAAAAAATTACTTCAATGTGAACACTGAAAAGTTTTAATCATCACCGAATCACTGGGAACACAAAGAACAAAAGGCTTACCAAGGTAATTCTCTATAAACCCTAATAATTTTATTTATAAGATAATATGAAAATTTGATGGTGTTTGTCGCTTAGGAAATTAGATTTTCAGACTTTCGTATGCGCACAAATATGTATATGATGCATATTTTGTAATGATGAACACAATCCCACATGTCACGCCCCAGACCCAAAAGATCCGACACACGACATCACTTACATTCATTCACTGCATGTGCACTCATAAATAATATTACACAAAATTTTCAACTTTCATTCAACACAGAAATCCTTAGCAAATTGCTAGTAAGTTCAACACTAAAATCAACCATAACCTAACATATAAATATAAACTTCTCTTGACAATATTTAAACATTCATTTCAATTTCTTTCAGAATTATAGCAATTGAATTATGACTGGGACAATTATTAAACCGGAGATACGCAGAGTTTTCTCAGAGATTAACACTCTACTACGTCACCAGTAGCAACTTTGTTACCGGGAGCCCAGAATATATCCATTGCAAATTCTTACTTAAAATCATCCAATAACCACACTTTATAAAACTTAAACCAAATCCAATCCACACACAATGAAATAATACATAAGTATTTATTCAATAGGGACAAACCAAATATCCTATCCCAAGTGTCCCCAAATGAAACACACAACAACCTAGCAACTTAGGGAACCCAAGGAACAGCAGAAGCCTTGCCAAATCCGCTATGCACACATGTACCTTATTTACCTGAAATCACCATAAACTATAATGAGTATAAAACTCAGTAAGCATACTAGTTTTTCATATATCAAATACAAATACATATATGTACACAATGCATGTGTATGATATGCTGTGATCAATCAAAATCATAATCTTATCAAATCACATATCATGTAAGCGCTTACACATTCTTTCAAAACACATAATAGGAATACCATCACTCAACTACTACTTAGTAGGACTTACATATCACATATCACATAATGAGCCAAATGTCACTCGTAGGTGACATACCGTATGAGAGGAATAGTACAAGTGAGGTCTTTAAATCACACATATATAACGCTTATGCCCGAAGGTAAAAGCCAAACCCTCACCCTGATCATCGGTGAGTCCTCTCACATGTACCAATACGCCACCACACGAATGTGATGACTCACACTTCCTTTAGGTACCAATAGGATCCTCCCTACATACGGAACACATAACATATACCAATCCCGAAGGAAAGGCCACACATAAAGGCTCCACAAATCGCATAAAATGCCTACTAAGTTAACAGTGAGTTCAAGTACCCTCAAATCACAAAATATTTCTCATGGACATATTACACTTCAAAAGCTTTCTTTGTTAAACGCATCTTATTTTGGAAAGCTCACTTTCAAAAACACATGTATGTCCATGCTCAATGTCAATGCTCACATTCATAAATATATATTCACATTTCATATCAAAATATACTTTGACATATCATAAATATATTCTTAACCCCATTTACAAAATCATACAAAACAATTATTATGTTTATTGTGATTCCAGTAGTAAGTCTAGTATACTTACCTCTTAACACTTTCAGCCACAAGGCTCAGATCTCCTTAACCTATCAATGGAGATTAATCCTTTCATAAGCCTCACAATTCACACAAAATACTTTAAATAGCTTACAAAATTATACACAATGCATTTATCACATCAAATTGGTCTAAATATTTGGTTTCTCAAAACCTGTCATTCTGACCACTTACACTTAACAAAAATTTCTAATACATCAAATGATGTCCAATTACTCCAAAATCAGAATATACCATTCTTGACTCATATATCCTTCTTATATATGAATATTATATCAAATTTCCTACACAATCCATTCCATACACACCATCGAATCCAAACTACAAGCCTGACAGGATCAAGATACTTACTGAACAGTATTCAATCTCCCAATTCTATAAAATCATATACTAACTCAAAAATTATAAAACTACCACATAATTACTCTTAACACATATCTCAGTCCATGATAAATATTTCACTTCCAAATCACTGCCAAAAGTATTTTAAAACTATTTTATTCTATAACTTTAAAAATCTGTTAATCAAATATTGCAATGAGCTGATACACTTTAGAAATTCATAACACTTCAACCACATTGATCCAAATTCTCAATTCTGAGTATATCATATTAGACATATAAAATTATCATATTCCACAAATTCATAATTTTTAAAGATCATTCAGCAGGTCAAAAATTATTTTCCACTGTATCATACTGTTTATACAGGAAATTTCCAGAATTCCAGGGTCATTTTGGTAAATTCACTACAAATTCAATTTCCGAGATTTTCAGTCGATTCAAAGTCTCAGATGATCCTAAACATGTCTAATTTCATATACTCAAAATTCAAAACCAGAATCGAATCACAACAATTTATAAAATTCCTAGATCAAGAGGTTATCCAGCAGAAATTCCATAATTCATCATGATTTATCAAACTATCTTATAGATCATCATCAATTCTTACAACATCAAACGAAATACACATCAAATCCTTAATTATACATATTTTCAGAAATCAAAACTTAAAGAAATTAACTTAATTAACACCAATAAATTGATAACTAGTTGTGATATACCTCTAAAGATCTAAAATTCCAATTTCTTCTTCTTTTTCTTCTTCTTCTTCTCTTTCTCTCTCCTTTATTTCTCTCTTCTCTCTCTAAAAATGGGTAGCTCGACCAAAATGAGAGAATTAGGGTTTTTAAAAGTGTATTTTTATACTAAGTGGTTAATTTTTTAGTATTTACGAATTTGCCCCCAAAACTTTCAAAGTATAACAATTTGGTCCCTAAAATAAATCTAAAGTCATACAAATAAACTCAATACTAATCGTATATCCTTAACCTATAAAATATTAATAATAACAATATATAATTCAAGTATCACCAACATACAAATAAAATACGTATATTTATACACATATAAATACTTATTCTTACCAGTCGTGGATACTGGTTACTACACCACATGTATGCACTATAGGATAATTAACACTCACAAGAAACACACCCACCGCAAAAACATACCTACCAACCCAAAGTATTCATGGTACACTAGGGTTTTTTTTGTACATAGATGAGGATGCAGATGAGTTATTCCATTTCTTTGATAAGGAGGAATATGATAAGGGTAAGATTGAGGGTTCTATAAAAGCTCCATCTGAGGGTTTAGTTAATGATTATATGGAAGAGTATGAGTCAGGTGATGAGAATTTTATGATTAGCTTATTTAAATACGAGGACTAACTTGTAAGATCCCAAGGATAATCTGGAAAAAAGTTGTTGGAATTTATGCTTACGTGCCATCCCATTATGTATCAATATTTAATTATAGTATTTATACATTTATTATTTCTAATTAAATCATTAATATTATTAATTATTAAATGGTAAGCTGCTTGTTATGTTTCAGACATTGTATGATCTAAAGGGATTTAAATCTGGTCTAAAGGAGTTTAAATCAGTGCTAAGAGTTAGTAGGTTATGTTAAGAGTTAGCGAAATCTAAGGAGTTAAAGCCTTGTCTGAAATGGCATAAAGACCTGAGAATATATTATTAATGACATAGCTGCAAAGAGTTGAAGATGGTACCAGAAAATGTCATTATGTAAGTATGTTCTCAAACATTATGTTCCTGATCTAATTGCATCGATGTGAGTCTATCGGTGAAACCCATTAATATATATTAGTGTATGTCTATATTTGAATGGTCCAGATAGTTAGTCTTAGCAAACCAAGAGCTTAGTGGAAGCTCATATAGAGATACAGGTATTCAGTGAGACTGAATACCGAACAGACTCACAAGGACCTCTAATAGACATCTCATAAAGCTGTCAATGGAAGGTCTTCTAAGTTAAGTAGTATTTGTGATCCTTTTGTAGTAACCAGTATCCACGACTGGTAAGAATAAGTATTTATATATGTATAAATATACGTATTTTATTTATATGTTGGTGATACTTGAATTATATATTGTTATTAGTAATATTTTTATAGGTTAAGGATATACGATTAGTATTGAGTTTATTTGTATGACTTTAGATTTATTTTAGGGACCAAATTGTTATACTTTGAAAGTTTTGGGGGCAAATTCGTAAATACTAAAAAATTAACCACTTAGTATAAAAATACACTTTTAAAAACCCTAATTCTCTCATTTTGGTCGAGCTACCCATTTTTAGAGAGAGAAGAGAGAAATAAAGGAGAGAGAAAGAGAAGAAGAAGAAGAAAAAGAAGAAGAAATTGGAATTTTAGATCTTTAGAGGTATATCACAACTAGTTATCAATTTATTGGTGTTAATTAAGTTAATTTCTTTAAGTTTTGATTTCTGAAAATATGTATAATTAAGGATTTGATGTGTATTTCGTTTGATGTTGTAAGAATTGATGATAGAGGAGAGAGAAAGAGGAGAAGAAGAAGAAAAAGAAGAAGAAATTGGAAATTTGAATTTCAAGAGGTATATTATACGTATTTCTCAATTTATTGGTATTAATTAAGTTAATTCCTTTAAGTTTTGATTTCTGAAAATATGTATAATTGAGAATTTGTTGTGTATTTCGTAAGATCATATGAGAATTGATGATGATCTATAAGATAGTTTGATAAATCATGATGAATTATGGAATTTCTGCTGGATAACCTCTTGATCTAGGAATTTTATAAATTGTTGTGATTGGATTCTGGTTTTGAATTTTGAGTATATGAAATTAGACATGTTTAGGATCATCTGAGACTTTGAATCGACTGAAAATCTCGGAAATTGAATTTGTAGTGAATTTACCAAAATGACCCTGGAATTCTGGAAAATTTCTGTGTAAACAGTATGATACAGTGGAAAATAATTTTTGACCTGCTGAATGATCTTTAAAAATTACGAATTTGTGGAATATGATAATTTTATATGTCTAATATGATATACTCGGAATTGAGAATTTGGATCAATGTGGTTGAAGTGTTATGAATTTCTAAAGTGTATCAGCTCATTGTAGTATTTGATTAACAGATTTTTAAAGTTATGAAATAAAATAGTTTTAAAATACTTTTGGCAGTTATTTGGAAGCCAAATATTTATCATGGACTGAGATATGTGTCAAGAGTCATTATGTGGTAGTATTGTTTAGTTAGTATATGATTTTATAAAATTGGGAGATTGAATACTGTTCAGTAAGTATCTTGATCCTGTCAGGTTTGTAGTTTGGATTCGATGGTGTGTATGGAATGGATTGTGTAGGACTTTTGATATAATATTCATATATAAGAAGTATATATGAGTCAAGAATGATATATTCTGATTTCGGAGTAATTGGACATCATTTGATGTATTAGAAATTTTTGTTAAGTGTAAGTGGTCAGAATGACAGGTTTTGAGAAACCAAATATTTAGACCAATTTGATGTGTTAAATGAATTGTGTATAATTTTGTAAGCTATTTAAAGTATTTTGTGTGAATTTTGAGGCTTATGAAAGGATTAATCTCCATTGATAGGTTAAGGAGATTTAAGCCGAATATATGTTTATGAATGTGAGCATTGACATTGAGCATGGACATACATGTGTTTTTGAAAGTGAGCTTTCCAAAATAAGATGCGTTTAACAAAGAAAGCTTTTGAAGTGTAATATGTCCATGAGAAATATTTTGTGATTTGAGGGTACTTGAACTCACTGTTAACTTAGTAGGCATTTTATGTGATTTGTGGAGCCTTTATGTATGGCCTTTCCTTCGGGATTGGTATATGTTATGTGTTCCGTATGTAGGGAGGATCCTATTGGTACCTAAAGGAAGTGTGAGTCATCACATTCGTGTGGTGGCGTATTGGTACATGTGAGAGGACTCACCGATGATCAGGGTGAGGGTTTGGCTTTTACCTTCGGGCATAAGCGTTATATATGTGTGATTTAAAGACCTCACTTGTACTATTCCTCTCATACGGTATGTCACCTACGAGTGACATTTGGCTCATTATGTGATATGTGATATGTAAGTC
This sequence comes from Ailanthus altissimus, assembly GCA_946807835.1. NCBI lineage: Eukaryota > Viridiplantae > Streptophyta > Magnoliopsida > Sapindales > Simaroubaceae > Ailanthus > Ailanthus altissimus. The sequence continues at coordinate 4,774,037 of OX327709.1, forward strand.
CTACTAAGTAGTAGTCGAGTAATGGTATTCCTATTATGTGTTTTGAAAGAATGTGTAAGCGCTTACATGATATGTGATTTGATAAGATTATGATTTTGATTGATCACAGTATATCATACATATGCATTGTGTACATATATGTATTTGTATTTGATATATGAAAAACTAATATGCTTACTGAGTTTTATACTCATTATAGTTTATGGTGATTTCAGGTAAATAAGGTGCATGTGTGCTTAGCGGATTTGGCAAGGCTTCTGCTGTTCCTTGGGTTCCCTAAGTTGCTAGGTTGTTGTGTGTTTCATTTGGGGACACGTGGAATAGGATATTTGGTTTGTCCCTATTGAATAAATACTTATGTATTATTTCATTGTGTGTGGATTGGATTTGGTTTAAGTTTTATAAAGTGTGGTTATTGGATGATTTTAAGTAAGAATTTGCAATGGATATATTCTGGGCTCCCGGTAACAAAGTTGCTACTGGTGACGTAGTAGAGTGTTAATCTCTGAGAAAACTCTGCGTATCTCCGGTTTAATAATTGTCCCAGTCATAATTCAATTGCTATAATTCTGAAAGAAATTGAAATGAATGTTTAAATATTGTCAAGAGAAGTTTATATTTATATGTTAGGTTATGGTTGATTTTAGTGTTGAACTTACTAGCAACTTGCTAAGGATTTCTGTGTTGAATGAAAGTTGAAAATTTTGTGTAATATTATTTATGAGTGCACATGCAGTGAATGAATGTAAGTGATGTCGTGTGTCGGATCTTTTGGGTCTGGGGCGTGACAGCTTTGACTTGAGAACTACAGTGGGTTTGTGAGTGATCCACCATACTTTGGTTTCACACATATTAGAAATCTTTCATGGTTTACCCGTTGGGTGTCACTGGGTATAGTTCGATACTCATAGAGTTCCATGTGCGTAGATATGGGATCCGTTAGCTTATATGAGTGAGTTGTATATCCTAATACTCCAAGATTGTATATCAAAACGTCTTATGGCCACAAGCATAAACTTCAAAAAATATATTCTGAAGGGATAAATAACATCACAAAAGTGTTTATGAATAATATTTTTAGAAATATAAATCTGGAGATAAATTTATGATTGCGCAAATAGAGATTTAACAGTGATGATCTATATCTCTACTCTTCTAGGATATAAATGATAGAAGAATTATATGAATATGCTATAACCTCAACTTACATGGTTTAACGAGCTGATTTGTAATATCCGTAACGTGTGTGTAGGGCATCATTCACGGACGTATAGAGGAGCTCCATATAACAAATTGGGCGTGAACATAGGGAGTCTCACAATATAAAGTGTATTTGTTGCGCACTACGGTAGCGAACTAGATTTATATATTGATCTAATAAATTCTAACAAAATAGAATAATTATTTTAGAATTCATCAAGATGTGCATTTTTCAAGACTTATTTGTTAAGTGTATCACTAAATTAGTTAACAAGAGTTGTTATTCAATAAGATGTTGACAAGTGGCACAATTTGGTTCAGGAATTAATTTTACCTTAAATTTACGATTTAATCTTGGTAGTAAAAATAAGTAAAGTAAAAGTAATTATTCAAAATTGTTTTGAATAATTAAATTTTCTATTATTAGATAATATTAAAATATATTAATCATGGCAATTATATTTTTTATGCAAATAGGGGTTTAGATGTTGGCTATTTAATTACCTAATATAATTAAAGTAATTATATTTATTAGGTAAAGATTAATTTAAGTGAACATTGATCTAGTACTTGATAAATTTAATTGAGTGAGAGACTAACAATCATGATGGTGGAGAGAGCACTTATTTTTGCTTAGTCATCATTTGAAAAACCAAAATGAATTTATTCATTCATTTGTTGGTGGTGAAATACAACCAAGTGAGGGAGAAGTGCGAGAGTGTGTTTTGTTCTTTGTTCTTTCAAGTTTTAAAAACATAAAAACCTCTCATCATCTTCTTCTCTCATGGATGGCTCAAAATGAATAAAAGAAAATGGAGAAAGAGATATGTATTTTAGACAAGAATAATTCAAAATAATTATCCTATGAAAATTGTTTCCAACAATTATACAAGAGTTGTATGTAAATATTTACCATCTTCATTTAAAAAACAAATAATTGTACTCAAAGAGTTTGAATACATGTTGCTAAAAATTCTAAATCAAAGCTACCATTCTAGCTTTATAATCCCATCAAACCATTATAGACTAGATTTGTTTAAGAATACACTTCAAGGTGAGCTCTTCACTTAGATAGTTAGAGTACTTGAAGATTTTGTAAAGTTACCTTCATTAAGTAAGTATTCTTTACATTTAATTTTAGCATAATTGTTCATCATGTATAAATTATGTATAATAATTATACATGAGCATATATGTGTTTAATTTTTCAAATTCGGTGTATTTTGTTAACATGTTTTCGCTACGTATAGTAAAATTTTAAAATTACATGTACACTCGTATATCACACACTCAACTCAACAAAAGTATGTGTAGAGAAATCATAAAAGCCAATTTTCTTTGAAGTTGGTCACTAATTTGTTAAAAAAAATCATAGAAAAGTTTAGAGATGCACTTTTCAAAGTGCATTATCCAACAAGGATTCACACCAAAGAGAGTGAAAAATGAGCCTTCAAGAGTCACTATTAAGTGCACTTTGTAGGGTTGTCCTTAAAAAATACATACTAGTAGGTTTCCATATAAAATGTGCTTTATAGTTAAGAGTTACAAACCTAGGCATACATGTATGAAGTGCTCCAAAACAGTAGAGGCTAACTCAACATGGATACTAAAGGAGTTTGGGAGTTTGGTTAAAGTAATGCCTGACGTCAAAGCTAAAGTTCTTCAATAAGAACTATTATAGTATAGTGTGACTGTGTTTAGACTTAGAATATATAAAGCTAAGAGAAATGTCTTAGACATGCTAGATAAGGATCATAATCTACCTTATGTTGACTTGCACAAATATACCTATATGGTTTAAGAAAACTAATCTTCGTGCAGTAGCAATCACTCAATCAAAAATAATTCCTAGCACAGAATGTATTCTCACAACCAAATCATTTAAGAGAATTTTTATAGTCTTTCTTGCACAAAAAGTAGATTACTTGAATGGTTGTAGACCATTTATAGGGTTAGATGGATGTCGTTTGAAAAGAAAATTTGGTGGTATTTTATTTTCTGTTATGGCTCTATATGCCAATAATGGCATATTTTCATTAGTAATGTCTGTGTGTAAAGCTTACTGCACTGAAAGTTATTTTTTTTTTGTTTTATTTGATCGGCTATGAGGAGAGGAGGATGTTAAAATTTATTAGTGATAAATAAAAGGTCCTATTGGATGCGTTGCAAGCATACTGGTTAAACTCTAATACTGTGTGTTGGGTATTTATATACTAATTTAAGAAGTCATTAGTATAGTTTACATTTGGAAAATCTATTCTGGTATGCAACAAAAAAGACAGACAAATATCAATTCAAAATTCATCTTTAAAAAGTCAAAGAAATTAATTTGCAAGCATATGATTGGCTAGTTATGTTGGGATTTATGCTTACGTGCCATCCCTTTTGTGTATAAATATTTGCTTTATATTTATACATTTATGATTTCAATATATCACTAATTATTTTATTTATAAATATGGTAAGATGCTTGTAACATTTTAGACATTGTATGATCTGAACAAGTTCAGATCTGATCTAAAGGAGTTTAGATCAGAACTAAGAGTTAGTAAAATCTAAAGAGTTAGAGCCTTGTCTGAAATGGGACAAAGACCTAAGAATATATTAATAATGACATAGTTGCAATGGGTTGCAAATGGTGCTAAGAAATGTTGTTATGCAAATATGTTCTTAAATTTAATGTTCCTGATTTACCTTCACTAATGCGGGTCTGTTAGTGAAGATCTTAATATATATATATATATATATATATATAGATCAGTGTATATCTATATCTAGATAGTCCAGATGGTTAATCTTAGCAGACCATGAGTTTAGTGGAAACTCGTATAGAGATACAAGTATTCAGTAAGGACTGAATATTGAACAGACTCACAAAGATCTCCAATAGACATCCCATAAAGCCGTCAATGGAGGATCTTTCGAGTTTAGTAGTATTCGTGGTCCTTAGACCTGAGTGCCACGGTGGACTTGTGAGTGATCCATCATACTTTGGTTCCACACATGTCAGATACCTTTCATGGTCTGACCGCTGGGTGTCGCTGGGTATGGTCAGATGCTCATGGAGTCCGGTGTGTACAGATATGGGATCCATCAAATCAATTGGGTGAGTAAAATATCATGTAACTCTAATATTGTATTTCAGAAAGTCTTATGGCCATAAGCAGACATCCAAGAATTTCTTGGGAAAATAATATCGTGAAAGTGTTTACGGATATTATTTATTGAAATACAAATCTAGAGATAAGTTTATGGTTGAGCACATGGAGACTTGACGGTGTTGATCTATATCTCCGCTCTTCTAGGATATTTATGATGGAAGGATTATACGAATATGTTATAACCTCAACTTGTATGGTCTAATGCGCCGTTTTGTAATATCTGTAACATGTGTGTGGGACATTGTTCACGGACGTGTGAAATAGTTTCATATGACAAATCGGGTATGGACCTAGAGAGTCTCACAATATGAAGTGTACTCGTTGTGCACTGGGGCGGCGAATTGGATTCAATAATTAATCCAACAATTTTCAGCAAATTGAAAAATGTTTCTAGGTTCATTTTATTATTCACTTGTCAATAATTGAAGGTAAAACACATTATTGGTTTACAAGAGTTGTTAACCAATAAGAAATTGACAAGTGACATAATCTTGCTCCATAAATTATTTACCATGTATTTACCTATTTACCTTGCTTGGTAAATACATATATGGTAAATGTAAATAATCAAAATAGTTTTGAATTATTAATATTTTATATATTAATCAAATTATTATTATTAATTGGAATAAGTGGCAAACACCATTTACTAATGAAGAATGCACTTGTTATTAATAATAAGGAAAGTTTACCACTTTGTAATTCTTAAATGATGCACTAAGGAAGTGGTAAAACCACTTAACATTGATTAAATGCCATTTACTCTCTAGAAATTGATTCAATTGGTTGAATCAAATTGGTGAGTGAAAAATATGATAGATTAATGTTTGTAATGGCAAACATGGTTAAGTGGTGGTGGAGCACTAAGATAAATCATTCTTTGCACTTAAGAAAGAATTGAAAGAGTTCAATGTGTGCAAGATAGAGTGAAATTCGTTCTAGGAGCAAAGAGAGAGAATTGAGAGCTTTTCCTAAGTGTTTTTCTCAAAGTGTTGAGAGAAAATGCAAAGGCTTACCAAGCTACAACATATAGAGTTGTAAAGAACTATAGAAAACACCCAATTCTTCTCATCTCTTGGTAGTAATCATAAGGACAAATTGTTTTAAGTGTTAAAACAATCATTTGCTGAAAATTCAAGGCTGTCATTCTAGCTTCACAATCCCACCGGATTTAGTTGTGAACTAGAATTGTGCAAGGGAACACTTCAAGGTGAGCTCAACAAAATTGAAGCTTGGAGTTCTTGAAGATTTGTAAAGCTACCTTCATATCCGGGTAGGTTATTTATTTGTTATTCATTTTATATCATACATGAAATATATATATGAGATATATATATGTACTTGAATGATCATACATGATTGAATATGTTACATATTGTTTAATATGTATGAATACTTCCGTTGCGTATTTAATTTTTGAAATTATACACATCATACACCATATCACACAACAAGTTAAACTGACACATGACAATTGGTCAAGACATGGATTTAATCCTAATGTCAAATGTGACCACGTGACAAACAATTTTATTGATGCATTTAATGGTTGGTTGCGGAAGGAAAGGGCAATACGTATTTTGACTCTACTTGAGCATTATAAGAGAAATGTCATAGTTAGAATGCATGAAAGTTTTTAGTATGACTAATCATGGGAATAAGACATGGCCCCATTTGTGAGAAGAAAATTTGACAAATTAGGTGACTAGGGTCAAGAATTGAGGATACTAAATGCCAAAAATGTGATTTCTTTGGGAAATATTGGATCCTAAGAGATTTATTTAGTTGATATGAATGCAAGAACTCATGAGTGTTTTATGATAGAGCACAATTATATAAAATATTTTTTCATCCTAAACTTAAAGTTTGTTCAAATTATCTTAATAATTTGACTATTTATGTATGTTAATGTTATTTTATAGTTTACAAACTATTAGCACGAGAATACTAAAAATCGAATGCAAACTGAGTTGTTTAGGATAAAAAAATAAGAAGAGACCAAAATGCTCAAAATGTAAATAGTGATTATAAATAGTACCATGTATAGTACACACGAACAGTACTTTTGATACTATTTAACTAGAAACCTAGGTCTAGGCGCCTCGGTGCTCATTTTGGAAAATATTTAGTTTTGATTAATAGTAGTAAATAGTACATATGAACAGTGCTGATGAATAGTATTTATAAATAGCGACTATGAACAGTGTATTTAAATAGTATTATGAACAATCATCGTGGTCACTATTCATCTAGAATACAAATTTTTAAAAAATATTGCAGTAATTACTAACTTTTAAAGAGCAAAGTTTGCTCTATTTCAGTGCCCTAAGTCAATAAAATAGTGATCATTGAGCCAAAACAATGAAGAACAGCATGGGGAGAGATCAAAAACACTAATAAACAAGTCTTGGATCGAATCAAAATCAAGAAAAAGAGGATTCAACAGGAATGATCAAAATAGAGTAATAGAGCAGAGAACTTTCTTTTCTTTTTTTTTTGTATTTGTTGTATGATGATTTCCTTTAATTTATTGATTGATTTTGGTTCAAGAACTCTTGTTATTATCATGGATTAATTTCATATAACTAGGATTATAATTTGAACTCAATATGTATCTTGGATTCACTGTCATTCCTTATTCATTATGTCACTATTGGATTGTTCAATCTATTGAGTGCTTAATGCTTCTAATTACATGACAATGTATTAGATTGATTTGAGAACCTTAATGAACTTGGAAAAGGGATTTTTGTGATGGACATTAATATATTGATGTATGATCATTGTGTAAAAATATGAGTTCCATATGAGATAGGAATATACTTATAGTAACCACTTATCCAACACCGAAAAAAATAAATATTTATATATATGTATAATATTAATATTCTATTTGTATGTAGATGATAATTAATTTATGTATTGTTATTAGTATTGTTTGTATAGATTAAGGACATACTATTAGTATTGGATTTATTTGCAAGATTTTAGATTTATTTTAGGGACCAAATTATAATACTTTAAAAGTTTTGGGGGTTAATTTATAAATACTAAACGTTAACCTCTTAGTATAAAAATATACATTTTAAACCTTAATTTACTCATTTTTTAGGTTGATCCACCCCTTTAGAGAGAGAAAAGAGAGAAATAGAGGGGAGAGAAAGAGAAGACGAAGAAGAAAAAGAAGAAGAAATTAAAATTTAAAGTTTTAAGAGGTATATCATAACTATTTCTCAAATTATTAGTGTTAATTAAGTTAATTCCTTTTAAGTTTTGATTTCTATACAAATGAAAAATTGGGGATTTGATGTGAATTTTGTAAGATATGTTGAGAATTGATGATGATTATGTAAATAGCTTGATAAATCATAATGAATTGCAGAATTTCTACTTGATAGTCTCTTGATCCAGAAATTTTATAAATTGTTGTGCTTCGATTCTGGTTTTATATTTTGAGATTATGAAACTCGACATGTATAGAATCATTTGAGACTTTGAATCGATTAAAAATTACAAAAATTGAATTTTTAGTGAATTTACCAAAATGACCCTAAAATGTTAGAAATTTTCTGTGTTAACAGTATGATACAGTAAAAAATAATTTTTGATCTACTGACTGATCTTAAAAAATTACAAATTTTTGGAATATGATAAATTTATATATCTAATATTATATATTCAAAATTGAGAATTTACATAAATGTAGTTAAATTGTTATGATTTTCTAAAGCGTATTAGCTCACTGCAGTATTTGATTTATAGATTTTTAAAGCTATGGAATAAAATAGTTTTAAAATACTTTTGGAAGGGGATTTGAAGTAAAATATTTATCATGGATTGAAATATGTGTCCAGAATAATTTTATGGTATTTTTATAATTTTTGAGTTAGTATATGATTTTATAAAATTGAAAGACTAAATACTGTTCAGTAAATATCTTGATCCTGCCAAAATAATAGTTTGAATTTGATTGTGTTTATGAAATGATTGTGTAAGAATTATGACATAATATTCATACATAAGGAGGATATATGAGTTAAGAAAGATATATTCTGATTTTGGAGCAATTGGATATCATTTGATGTATAAGAAAATTTTGTTAAGTGTAAATGGTCAGAATGACAAGTTTTAAGAAACCAAATAATTAGACCAATTTGATGTAATAAGTGCAATATGTGTAATTTTTTAAGGTATTTAAAGTGTTTTGTGTGAATTTTGAGACTTATGAAAGGATTAATCTCCCGAAAGTGTTAAGTGATAAGTATACTAGACTTTTACTGAAATCACAATAAGCATAATAATTGTCTATGTATGATTTTGTAAATGTGTTTAAGAAATATGTTTATGTTATGCCAAATTATATTTGATATGAAATGTGAAATACATATGTTTATGAATGTGAGCATTGACATTGAGCATGGTCATACATGTGTTTATGAAAGTGAGCTTTCAAAATGAAATATGTTTAACAAAGAAGCTTTTGAAGTAAAAAATGTCCATGAGATACGTTTTGTGTTTTGAGGATGCTTGAACTCACTATTTACTTAGTAGGCATCTTATGTGATTTGTAGAGCCTTTATGTGTGGCCTTTCCTTTGAGATTGGTATATGTTATGTGTTCTGTATATAGGGAGGATCCTATTGGTACCTAAAGGAATATTGAGTCATCATATTCATGTGGTGACGTATTGGTGCATGTGAAAGGACTCACCGATGATTAAGGTGAGGGTTTGGCTCTTACCTTTGGACATGAGCATTATATATGTGTAATTTAAACCTCACTTGTACTATTCTTCTCATACGGTATATCACCTACGAATGACATTTGGCTCATTATGTGATATGTGATATGGAAGTCCTACTAAGTAGTAGTTGAATGATGGTATTCCTATTATATATTTTGAAAGAATGTGTAAGCGCTTACCTAACATGTGATTTGATAAGATTATGATTTTAATTTATCACAATATATCATACACATGCATTGTGTACATATATGCATTTTTATTTTGATACATAAAAGATTAGTATACTTATTGAGTTTTATACTCATTATAGTTTATGATGATTTTAGGTAAATAATGTACATGTGTGCTTAGCAGATTTGGCAAGGCTTCTGCTGTCCTTTGGGTTCCCTAAGTTGCTAGATTGCTAAGTGTTTCATTGTGGACACATAGTTTAAGATATTTTATTTGCCCCTATTGAATAAATACTTATGTGTTATTTTATTAAGTATGGTTATATTTAGTTTATGTTTCATCAAGTATGATCATGGGTTGATTTTATATTAAACTTAGTAGTAACTTAATAAAGATTCCTATGTTGAATTCAAGTTTGAAATTTTATGCAATATTAATTATAAGTGTACATTATCGAATGAGTGTAAGTTATGTCATGTTTCAGATCTTTTGAGTCTGAGACGTGACATATCTCATATGGCATATATAACCATTTGTGAAACCTACTCTTAATGAATCTCAATTCATTATAATTATCATAGGCATATAAATAATTGTTTGATTGAGGTATAATCACTTGACCATCGGAAGAGGCTTGTGAATGCATTTGAGTTTTTAGTTAACAATGCATATTGATAGATTAAAGATAACAAGTGAATTCAAGTGTAGTATTGAGAGATAATTGTAATCCTAAACATTTGATAATTAGAGTGTATAATATCATTTCCTTACTATCTCTATCATTAATTTAATTAATTAGTTAATTTAGATATCTATTTATTGAATTGTCAATAGTTTAAATAAGAGTAGTAGGGTACAATTTTAATACTTAGCAAGTAATAATAATAATTTTTTGTGAGAATAATACTCTACTCATCGTATATTACTTGTTACGATAACGTATAATTGCATTAATTTGTGTTATACAAAATACACAACACTTTGCATGACAAGTCAGTAGTGTACCATACAAATATGCAATAAGGGTAATTCTTGATTTGAGGGATAACCTAGAACAGTATGTGGATAAGAGCCTATGTAAGAACATAATTTTGTCAACTTATAAGGGTTTGATTAGGCTTATACCAAACAAATGTACATAGGATGATGTGAACTTGCCTAGATTGAATCCCCCACAAGTAAAAAGGTTTGTTGGCATACCTAAATTGCAAAGAATGGGGGGAGCCAAATGAATCTCACAAGGCATAAAGATAATTTATTGTGAAATATAAAACATATGGAAGATTGGGCCATAATTCTAAGACATGTGGCTAAATAGGAAGAGTAATTATGTAAATGCAACTCTAATTGGTTTTTTATTTTTTCTGGTTCAATTTAGTTTTTTTTTAAATTTTTTTTCAATTATTATTAATATAGGGGGACAAATTTAGCTAGAGCAACTTTATCAAATTTGGGAGCAATAAATAAGGTAGCAAAAGCTATAGTAAGTAACTTTAGTATAATAGTTGCACACTTTAGGAGCAAAAAGCTTTAAGTTATATAATTTCTCTTTAACTTAACTTGCAAGGGAGAGAATCAATTAGTAAAGTTGTATCCACATCATCTATAGGTGAAAGTGCAGTTGCAAGTAGTACATTTTGCAATAATAAACAATTTTCTCTTAATCTTCTATTTTCTTTTTCAATTTATACTTATGCATCATTTTAGGGAATAGAGGAACATGAAAGGCCTGACAAATCTAAGAACATGAAGTACATTGATAAAAAATGATACATTTTATAATTGTAGCATTTTGTAAGCTTCATCAATAAGATTGTTGATATGGATGTTATACACTATTATACAATTATTTTAATGTTATGCATTGTTATTACTTGTTATGAATGTTAAGAAACACGTGAATCCTCTAAATATTTTGACTTATTTCTAATTTTTTAATACAATATAAACTTTAAACTTATTTTTTATTTATGAATATTTCTCATACGTTTAATATAAGCTTCATGGTGCATCTTATTTTTTTTCATGCACATGATAACACTACACCCACTAAGACAACAAAAAAATATTAGCACCTTCTTCACTTCATCAGTTTTTCCATTTTTACCTAATCAATAACTATTTTACAAACTTCTCCATCTAAATCTGCACTACTTCTATCAATAAACTCATTTATGAAACTTTGAGCATTCAATAGTTTAAATTATCTTTTATTGGTTCTCATAATCTATAATACTTATATTTCCTTCCCTTACAATAAAAGTACAACTTATGAAAATTATTCTCTGATTCTAATATCTTTACCCCTGCCTTCCTTCTATATAAATAATTTTTATTTTTAAATATGATAATTCTAACATTAACTTTACTTAAATTTATAAGGTTGGACATTATGTATGATTGAATTTGTAAGGATGTTAATGAAGAGAAGAAGTGAGGTTGTTGCAAGATAAAACACAAATTTGAAAGACAATCACTTGTGGAATTTAAAAGTTACGATTTATAAAATAAAATAGTCACTTATACAACCTTTTATAAGCTATTATTTGACCATTGCAATGTAACGATCACATGCAAAATTTAACAAATTGGAAAAGGGTGTTTTCATAATATACCACCGGTATTAATTTATTCACAAAGTATAAAAGCTAAATAATTTAACTATTGAAAAGCCTGAGTTTTTGCATAAAAAATTATGTCTCATTTACTACACGGGGGCTAAAATGATCATATCATCATTTTCTCATGTCAATATAGTTATTTCATGCAAATTAACAAAAAATTTGTTGTATCTCACAGAAGATTCTCTAACGACCAAACTTTATTACACATTTCGTAAATCAATAAGTATTATTGAAATTAAATTTTACCTAAAAATATTCATGATAATATTTTTCAAGCATTACACATAAGACATTGAATGCAAATACTTTTGTGTCAAGTAATAATAAAATTGAGAATATATTACCCATTTAACTTTTCACTTCTTAATTTGACTTCATCAATTTAAAGTAGATTTAGTCTTAAATTTAATGCTGAATCTCTCCCAAAAGCTAAAGTTTATATATCAAGTAAATTTTATTAATATGATATTAAAGTAAAACAATTCGTGCTATGCCGTTGAAAAGCAATATCGATCACATTCACATTACCAAGATTAACAAGCTTCAATTGATATAAAAGTAAAACATCATATTTCAAATACTTTTGCATGTTTACATCTTTCAACCTTAAATAGTCAAATTGGTAAGTAAATATCAATTATAATATAATGTCTTATAAAATAATTTTACATTATTAAGTGGTGTAATATCAACTCCTTAGCCCAATAATTACGCAATAGGTGAATTATGATATACAATTTAAAAAGTTTGTTAAAGATTTATTTTTAATATTAACATAAAGACTTCATTTATAAATTAAAATTTTAAGTTAATTGATAAATTAATATAATACTAAAAATAAAGTATTAAGTTCAAATCCACATTTTATATAAAATGTTTTACATAAAAAGAATTATTAAAAATTTATTTTTAATATTTATATTACCTTATTTAAGTCATACTTAAATTCACATCTTATATGAGATGTTTCGCGCAAAGAAGAATATTAAAAACTTTTTCTTCTTTGATTGCGGGAAGGGAATGATAAATACATCAAAGCCAACTAGAGAAAGATGTGCGGTTGAGATCAAATAGTTATAGACAAAATTTGACAGACAAGAAATGGTATCATTCAGGGCCCTCCTCAACTTCACATGCAGAATTTATACTCTCTCCCATTTGGCTCAGTCAAATTGTCTCTCACCACCACCCCAATTCCAAAGGCAACAAAATTCTACAAACCAAAGCCTTTTCCAACTTTCTCTTTCTCTCTTTCTTTTACGAACTCTGAACCTTTTTCTCGCATTACAATAATGCCAACAACAGCAACAAGAAAAAAGCTCATCCTTAACACTGTTGCAGTGAGCTTAGGCTGCGGCAGCAGCTGCAAGAAGCCAAAGCTCTCATTCCTCTTCCACCCAAGACCAAAACCCAAAATACCCACTTACCAAAAACACCACCATCAACACACTTCTCTTTACAACTCTTCTTCGAGCTGCTCATCATCTCTCAAAACGAACTACCCCACTGAATATTACGAAACTGCCAGCGCCTCCACGTTCTCTCCCAATATGGAAACCCCGATATCCCAATACTATTGGGATGCAACGGATGTCGAGTACTCACGACCCGTTCGAGGGTTCGGTCGCGTCGGAGGCGAGAGCGTGGCCGTCGAGAAGGAATCCGACGACCCTTACTTGGACTTCAGGCACTCGATGCTACAGATGATATTGGAGAAGGAGATTTACTCGAAGGACGATCTTAAGGAGCTCTTGAACTGCTTCTTGCAGCTGAACTCGTCTTATCATCATGAGATTATCGTCAGGGCTTTTACTGAGATCTGGAACGGAGTGTTTTCAGTGAAGTCGTCGTCGGGCTCTTCTTCGTCGAAGCTACACCATCAGCTGCATTACTCTTCTTCTGGGTTTGGATACAAGTAGTCGTCACGTGAGATGCACGTGGGTTCATGAGTGTTTTTTAGTATATGCTTAATATTTTCTGACAAATAAATCTTGTCATATGTCTGAGATGTAAGAAAGACCTGCAAAATAAGCTATAATGTGGGTCTCTCTTTCTAGTTTTTAAATCATTGTACAAAGATTTTGAAGGAAATGTAATGGCAAAAATCAATAGAATCAAGTTGTTAATTTCTTCTTTTATTTCTTACTTTGTGTGTAGATTTGGTAAATTTTAAATGGGTTAAAACTAGCAAATAGGTTGGTCAAGAGTTTGCTGGTTTCATGATAAATGGCAGCAAGCGCCCCTAGTGGGGTGGGAAAATGTAGGCATTGGGATTTGTCTTTAGTTATAAATCCGGGACCAAGGCCTTCTCTTTTTTCGAGTATCGGTAAATATACCCACAAATCTTAATTTTGGTGTGGGGGGGGGGGAACAGTTGGGTGATTTTTATGCGTTAATAAATGGGTAAAAATTTAAAGGGAAAAATTTTCAGTGAGTGGAGTGCAGACTTTTGTGGATTTTCCAAGACGGTGCCGTGTGGGTAATGGGTATCGTATTGTAATGATAGTTTAGGGGGGTGGGTGGCGTGGGGCTTTGACCTTTCTCAAAGTTCGTGTCACTTTAGATCTCTCCACTCTGCATATTGTTTTGTTACACTCAAGTTACCATATGATAAATTAAAAATATAAAGTGAAGATCTTAATCTCAGAATTAAATCGATTAATAATAATTATATTATTATTATTATTATATTACCTTAAAAAAAGTGATAACGGTGGTGTTAATAGTTTATAGATGGGGGTTAAAATGGGCACGAGTGCCGTACGATACGAATCTGACACAGTATTAGAATTCCATGGCCTTTAGACTGTACTCACATTCAGACATTTTAGTTTTTTTTTTTTTTAAATGGGTATGCACGGCAGTACGAAAATATGATTATATAATTCATTTCTTTAAAATATTGTTGAAAAATCGGTTACTCACTCCAATCCGATATTATTTTAGTATTAAATTCAGTTATAATACTTATGCTATTTATTATTTAAGCAATTTATGAATATTTTATCTACAAATAATTAATAATATAAAATATTACACATCATGAAGATAAAAAAATAATTATCACAAAACACAAATTAAATATAATTTGATGATAAATACTTGTGTTTATAGTGGATCAAAATTTCAGTTTCTTTTATTTATAGTTCACAAATAACTTTATATCATGAATAATTAACACAAAAAATTAATTAAAGAATAAAATAAATAGTTAGAGCTCTCTCTCAAATGATTTATCATTACTCTCTTGCGCACTCAACATTTAAGTAATTCTATAATAGTATTTTCTTGCATACTCAACACTTTAGTGCCTATCTAAATTTTTATTCTTTCTTTTATGTTTATATCTTTGATACTTAATTATTTTAAAGTGTTACAAATGTTTATATAGTTTTTAAAATATTTTTATAAACTCTAAACCTTATTAGAATAAAGTCTATGTCTTTAGAAAATACAAAACCTACTTAAACTAATTAAGTCGTCTTAAAAATAAAAACAATCTAAATTGGGCGTTGCGACTATGAGGGTTTTATCTTCAACGCTGCAATGCTCACACCAGGAGATTTGTCTCCTCTTGTGCTTTCGAGCCCTTTTTCACTTGACTCTCTGTTTTTGTCTCTTTCTCGCACGTCTAACGTATACTCGTCTTCATATCAATTTCTCATTAGTCTCAAACTCAAAATCATGAATAAACACAATTTTGAATAACTAAAATTTCAATAAATATATATTCATAAAATTTATTATTAATTAGAAAAAAAATAAAAAGAAAAAATACTTAGCGTACTAACTATGAATTATATTAAGTTGGCTTCTTTTTTTATACAATTATTACATTATAAATTTTAAATCTCAATATTACATGTCAAAGATTAACTAATTACAATAATGTCACAACTGGATATTTGCCTCCCAACTAAGGGTGGGCATAAGTTAGGTTGAACCGAAAATCGAACCAAACTGAAAATTTTTGGATTGGTTTAAAATTTGACTTTTAGTCGATTTTATTTATTTGGGATGATCGTTTCAGTTCCATTCGATTTCAGTTTGGTTCAGTTTAAATAAAAAATACACTTGAAATAAGCTAAAAATTTAAAAAAAAAATCGAATCAAACCAATTCTATTTAATTTGGTTTCATTTATATAAAACTGATCAATTTAGTTTCGAGTACGAATTGAACTGAAATTAAATTTGCCTACCCTTACTCCAAACAATTAGATAATTACTTTTCATAACTGGAGGAAATTAAATTACTCTTAACTCTATTAAAATTCAAACTCTTAACTTTAATAAATGATACACAAATTTTATCATTAAAATAAACATCTAGTGCATATCGAGTCAATTGTTTTAGAATTAGACATGGGGTTAACTCAACACACAAGGCATGAATGATTTCTTTGAACTATACCAATATGACATGACAATATTTACATTTTTATACGGAAATGTTTTTATTATTTCTCACCTGTCAAAAAAAGAAATCACTATTATATATTCAAGATTTTAAGTTCTATATTAGACATTTTAAGTTAGCATTGGACCTTTCAAATTTCTTGTATTAGAGTTTTTAAGTTAGAACTTAAGTTCTATGTTTTTTAACTTGTAGGTTATGATTTCAACTTTAAAATTAAAGTTTCCAAATTTTGTGTTACAGTTAAAACATTACATTAAAGTTTAATACTAAATATGCAAGAATAACAAAGACATTAAGGATAAGTAAGCAAATTAATTAAATATCAGAATTAGTATACAAATAAATATATAAATGAACTCTTAAAGTAAATAAAACATATATACTTAACTTGAGGCATCACTCCTTTGGCACTTTATTTACCTCTTATTCTTTTTATAAAAGTAAATATTATAGAAATACATAATATTTACAATAATTACAAGTAATTAACATAGTAACATTTGGTGCAGTGATAAATCATCTCAGAATTCAAATTTTATAATTAAAATAATGCAAGGTATTTTTCACCTATTGTAGTGAGAGTAGATTTCGATAAAATAAAATAAATAAAAAAAGATTTCGATCTTTATAAACGGTGGGCTTTTTGTGGGTAACTTTTAAAACTTTTTCAACGAAATCTTATTTTAAAATGTTTCAAACAAATCTGAATTTACTTTGTAAATTTTTATTTTGAAATGTGGGTGTTCAAAGTAAAATTTAGATGACCAAGCTAAAACAGTTGGTGACTCTCTTCTGCAATATAACAGCAAGCATTTTTGTTACGAATAGATCCAATCTCTTGATTTTTTTTTTAAAAAAAAAATTTACGTTCTTTCTTTAAAAAATAAAGGATTAAAAAAATTATATTAATTGTAATTTTCTCCAAAAATCTTTGAGAAAAACATAAAAAAAAGACTCAAATAATACGATCCTTTCGTCGCTCCAAAATAAAATGAAAGGAGCAATTTTGTAATTCTTAATATGTGAAAATATGTTGTTTGATGTTCCATATTTGATCAAGTTAAAATAGTTGAAAATTCTCTTCTGCATTCTATATATATAGGAACAAGATATCTTTTTATTTTTTTTCAGAAAGAGATATCATGTGTTATTTAAAAGTAGAATTTTGATACTACTTGACATAACATGATTAATTAAATTAAAATCACATTACTTATTTATTTATTTATTATTATTTTTATATTTACTCTTCCAATCTTATTATGCGACATCACAAAATTTGAATGAATTTGTACGATTAATTTATACATTTAGTTATTGTAAATATTAGTTTGGATAGAAATTCACCCAATATCTGATTTGCTTAACGTTAACACTTTGAAGAATTGAACTGTAAATTTAGGTTTGATACAATCATACATTTGAATGTATGGTGATAGCACGATCTTCTATGTTTTCTTATTATATTTTTTTATTCATGTATCATATTTAATAAATTTTAAGAATTTAAAATATATAGCAAAAAAAAATTAGAACATGTACATATGGAGCGTGGTTTATAAGTAAAATGGCTCAAATTTTGAATGAAGATTAAAGAACAGAAGAAGAAAATGAGTACATGTGCAGCTAGAATTAGGATATGCAAATGGCAATAGTAAAATTTCAATTCAATCTCATCTCTCTCTCCCATAACTATTTCATAAATGAATTGTATGATAAAATTAAAAGCAAAATGAATGTGGTCTATCTTCAAGGGTTAGTCAAATCACAAACATAAAAGAAACCAACAGGTAGCAGGAAATCTTGCTACATGCTAATATTACTGATACAAGTGGAAAAAACAAGGGGCCTTTGCTCTTCATATCAAAACCCAGAACCAGATCAGAAGCCTCTCATTTATAGTTGATTCAGATACATGAAATCGATGCAACATAAATTTTGCAACTCACTCCAGTCCAGCTCAACTCTCTTTAAATATACTTTTACCCTAATAACAACATATTGATTTAATGGTTTTGCTTTCATGTTGAGCAAAAGGTGCTTTTCTACTTGGCTCTCTCTCTCTTTTTATTTGTGAACTAAATAATATGTTAATGGCTTTTCAAAATTTAGCTAAGTTTCAATAAGTAGACTGTAGACACAAAGACAATCTTCATCTAATCCATTAGCAACTTTCATTTTTAGTGGGAGACAATAGATATCTTATTGCTTTTGTGGGCTGAAAAAAGTTTGAAAAGTGATGGAAACAAAAATGATAATAAGAAGAGAAATCACTAAAAACAAAATTAGAAAAGTCATGAAAACAATTAGATCAGAGAAGAAACGTTAGCATCATCTCGTCTATAACGAATGAACCAATAGTCCTTAGTCTCCGCCACATGCAGTAAACTGTCCATCATTTGAAAAGAGAGAACAGGTGAAACTGGGCAAAGTGAAGTACTAGTTAAAACTATCAAATCTTTAAAATGTAGACAAAAGAATTGGGGGCCATTAGCCCATAGATGAGTCATGTAGCTAGGTACAACTCTACAAGAGTGATTTTTCAACTGTTGCAGAAAGCAACGATACAAGAAACAAGATGAAAGACAATTCAATGTTGGAACAGGAACAGAAACAGTACATGGTTTAGTTCTTTCTGGGTTCTCTGATGTCAATATTAATGTGCGTGGTATTATTTGATAAAGATCGGACAATGATGAATGTTCTATCAAAAAAATGAAAACTTGAAAGTACTCTTTAAGTTAGTGAATTGAGGGGTCCAAAAGCACAAGGGTCTAGGGCTAGGGCTAGGGCAATCTTTTTGCCCAATGAAATGAAACATTTTGTTCTGGAGAAATCATTTCTTTGGCCTAATGATTTGAGCTTATTAAACATTTAAAACTTTCGTGTTTAAAGGAAAGTGGCCTAGATGACAACGAGTGAATTATAAGCAAATGAAAACCACAATTTAGTAAGATAATCCACAATGAGGACATGAAAAGCCAGTTTTCCAATCTTGTCTCTCCAAAATATGCCTTTAAGTTGCCCTATGTTTAAATGTTAAATTCTTAATGGTTTGCTTTTTGAGGACATATGGAGGTTTTAAGCCACTTTAGGGGAGGGGAGGACCCTGCAACGCTTAATTTTGAATTGGGTCATTTTGGCTCATTTAATAGGAGACAAAGTGCACGACTTCTAAAGGAAAAAAAAAAGAGTAAATAGTTGAACATTAGGCAAATGTATATGTAACTGATATATGTCAATAGTTGGATATTTGGGGCTGGTTTTTTCTGGGAGGATGGACAGGCACAGGTCTAATTTTGATGGTAAAAGCCCAAAACCCATATGCATGCACACCCAATCTTCTATGATTCATTTTGGGCCTCCTATCTTTTTGTGTTATGAATTAGATTTGCTTCTTCAAAATATGGGTCAAGTTCAAAGAAAATTTTCTTTTCTTAAAAATAAAATAGCAACAGTGAACCTTATTTGTTTCTGAAGCTGCAGAAAAAGGAGTCATCATATTTCAGACACTGTGAGCCCAATATATGAAGCAACATGAGAATGATTACTCTTTACTTGAATGCTGAGACAGCTGAGTTGTTCCATCACCAGTGCAAAGGTATAATAATAAGCATCTAGTAAAAAAACCCACCATAAAAAATGGTGCTCAAGTCGGTGCCGATTTGCATTAATTGAATAAAGAAAAATTCGTAACTCCCAAGTAATGAGAAAATGACAGATCGTCATTATTAATAGGGGAGAGGGAGAGTGAGAGTCTCGATCATGTGTCACTATCTTCAGCAGTCCAATATGAACAAGATCGTATTGGGATCTTAGATCAATGTTGAAAGATTTGCTATGTTGTCTTCGATTCTATTTTCATTAATGCTGAGATGTCAAAGTGGAGTGATTGATGGGATTCAATTACAAAGGCAGAGGCATAAGCACCGGCACGGCCTAGTTGATTGTTCTTTTTTTTTTTTTTTTTAACATTCGGAGTTGAAGAATTTATTGTTGAAAATAAATATGTATTTAAAAGAAATTAATTTATTAAACTTAAGTATAAAATTAGTAAAATTAATTTATTTAATTTATATTTAAGTGATGATAAATGAGCTAATTTATTTTATTTATGTAAAATTTATTGAGTAAATTTATTTGACTTATATATAAGTGGTGATAATTGAGTCAATTTATTTGACTTATATATAATTGGTGTTGATTGAATCAATTTATTTTAATTTATACATAAGAGATTGTTGGGCTAATTTATTTGACTTAAACATAAAAAATAAAAAAATTAGTACATGTGGCACCAAAATTGACAGACTTTTTGCATTATAAAACCTTATAAATAGCCTCTTTTAGAGATAAAATTTTGGAAGGGGACACCAAAATGTAACACCATTGTAATACTAAAAATACTAAAGAAAAACAACGGAAGAGAAAAAAAAAAGTAAGAGTATGAGAAAAAAAAAAGGTTTGTTTTTATTTTTTTTATCTTGTAAACTATTGGGTTTAACTAAGGCTTTATAGTGTAACTATCATTAAGGTAGTATAAAACACTTGTAATTTTAAATTAATGTTCTCTTGTAGTTAGCTCAATTTGGTGGGTGAGTGGTAAAAATTTATGTAATTGCAATAATTTGTTACATAAAATTTTTTGTCTTTGATAACTTGTGAATGTAGATTGGATTTGAATTGAACCACACAAATTTTTATGTTATTATTCTTTCTTTTTTTTCTTTAATATTGTTTGATATTTTATGTAAATGTGAATTCAAAGAGAGAATATAAAATCTCCGTTTAATTAATTGTGAGTTTTCTATTTTTTGTATTTTTTTTATACTTATAATATAAAATTAAAAAAATTATTAAAAATTACACAAAAATAAAATATGTCTATAAAGATTCGTTCGAATCTATTACTCTTTAAGAAAAAAAAAACATACTAATTTCAAATTGAATGGTTATTATAATAAAAAATTATTATTACCACTTCAAAATAATAAAGCTTACCTTCTCGTAAGAAAGAAAAACATATTCATTTTGTAAGAGAGGAAAAATCCTCATAAAAAAAATATAAATTATCCTCACACTAAAAAAGCAGTATAATACAATGCCATATATTTAATACCTCCTACATTTATCAATTTTAATAGTACCTTTTTATATCACCCAAACCACATATATACAACTCGAGAGCCATGGAGTTCCTGCCCGTAGTTGATTGTTTGTATTAAACTTAATTGATGTTTCCGAAAAATACAGTATTCGGGACGTGTGTGTAATGTGTTGAACTTAAATGTTGAGATTTCATTTTCGGGCTCCATGTAAATACATAATAAATGAACTTCACTGCCTTTCTCCTTTCCATTTTATTCAACATCCCAAATTCACTCTCAAATTTTAGGTTCTATCTATTTGATTTAATGAGATATTCAATTTATTATCCCTTGCTATTATTTTTTTAACACCAGTATTCAAAGTCAAGAGGCATAGGCATGGTATTAAAAAATTGAAGGGTCAAAACATTTATATTGTGAAGGTTAAAATTTTAGACTGCGAAAACTTGCATAGCCAAAAGTAATAAAATAAAATAAAAATATTCGAAAGATAAAAATCTACTGGGTTAATGAGATTAAAAGATTTTAAAACAAATCAAAAGGGTTTGATAAATGAGAGAGAAAAAGATTTTGAGGTATCGTCTTCTTCAACCTTCTGTCCCGTTATAACTTCAAAACAAGAAGTTACCCATAACTGAGCATTTGCCTCTTTATGAGAAATTGTCTTCTTGGCCCACGTTACACAATTAATGTTGGGTTACAATTTTTATGCAATTTGATTTTCCTTTTCTCGGAAAATGAAGATGTCATTATCTCACTAATTACCATACCAAAAACTTCAAAAAATTTCCCGAGAAAACGTGGTATTGGGTTTTTCAAAACTAGTTGCCAAGTAAGAGCCTGCAGACTGCAGAGTAAATGGGCACGGGGTGGGTTTGTTTGTCCGAGCAAGACAAAATATTAAATGTAAGTGGGTGCAGTTTAAAGTATTGGCTGTTTGCACTTCTTAGGATTCATACTATAGTCAGTATAAGAAAAATAAATACTATATAATTGAGATTTAAAGTTCCTTTTTTTTGTTATTGTATGTTAAATATTTCAAATTCATGTTAAAATTTTTAAGTTGGGTTTTCTATTTTTCTACTATTTAAGTTTTTAAGTTGTGATTTTAATTTTTAAGAGATTTTGAATTTTGCATTAGTAATTGCACAAGGTAGCGGAGGGGCTGTTTATTTTTTTTATTTTTATCTGAAAATTGAATAATATTTAATTTTAGTCATTCAACAATTAGAATGTTTATTTTTTTTAACTTAATATTAAAATAAAGTGATTTAAGTTTGAATAGAATATAGTAAAAGAAACATAATTGATTTAACATTAAACGATTTTTGTTTTTTAATCTGAATATGACTTAATTTCAGTGACCGTTAACGTTTGAAATTAATTTTTAGTTGAATGCTGAAATTAGGTCATTTATGTTTGAATGCATTAAGTAAAAAAAAAAAAAATTAATCTGAATGTTAAATGAATAATTTAAGTCTTAATTTTTATGCTTGTATTTTTTTGACATAATTCAACAATTTTGTATAAGTAAGAATTGAGATAAATATAATGAGAGAGTCATTATAAAGTTAAGTATGCATTGAATATATAAAGGAGGAACAAAATGTAAAGTCAAAAGAATTAATATTGTTTATGCAACGACACTGTTTATGGCGAGCACTGTTGTTCGCTGTGAATACTATTTACCAGGTACTGCTCAAAGAGTATTGTTCACCGTGGATACTATTCGCAAGTTACTGTTTATAAGGGCATTGTACACACGGTTATTATTTATGCGGCAACTTTAAGGTATTTTTTGTTTTAACTCAATTGACTTTTTTAAATAGGATTAGGACTTTTACAAGTAAGGACTCTTATTTTAACTAGGTTTAAGATTTCTAAGGGTGTTTTTATTTATTATATAAATAATTCTAAATACAAGAGAAAGAAAAACATTTAAAGTTTCAAGATATAACCATAAGAGAGAATAGAGGAGTTAGGTAGGCATTAAGTGCGTAGTGCACTAGGGTGTAACTTTTTGGGGATGTTTTCTTTTGGTTTTTAAGTGAACAAAAAAAGCATCATAAATCCTTTTGGCTTAGATGCTTGAGCTATTCTTGTATTCCTTATAAAAATATCTTATGAGAAGATACTAAGAGATCTTGGTGAGTTATGGTGATCAATGGTAGATACTTAGAGGTTCCTATGAGAGATATTAAGGGGTCTTGTGGGATCATTGATGATGTAAAAATATACTTAGTGATCTATATCAATAATAAGAATGATCCAGCTTCTTATTATTGATATAGATCACTAAGTATTTTCTTACATCATCAATGATCCCACAAGACGTGGATATATACAATTTTGAGCCAAACCACGTATATTTTTTGTCTTATTGATTGGTTTGTTTTATTTATCTTTATTAGTGTATTGATCTTATATGTTCTTACTTATGATATAGTTATGATTTTTCGCTATGCATATAATAAAAAGGGTATCACGGCTATGACTTAGTTGATGCTATAAAAGTGTCAAACTAAAAAGCATGACTTAATATCCGCAATAATTTTTTTTTATTTTGCGTTAAATATTTAATATTAAAAATTTTAAATTACATTTATACTTTTCTAATTAAATTTTTGTAAATAATATTAATAAAAAATAATCAAGAAGCTTTTTAAATAAATACCAAGTAATTTTTCTCTTTTTTGTAATAAACAAACTAAAATATTTTCTTTATAAACCAAATCCAACACAAGGTTGGATAGTTAAAAAGGGGTTTCAAGCAAACCTCATATGAAGACCTCGGATCTAAGGTCTTTAATTATTAATTTTTCTCCATTCTCTTTAAGTAGAAAGAGAGAAAATGTAAAGAGGGAACTTGATTCCTCTCCATTCTCTTTAGGTAAAAAGAGTGAGAGTGATATAGAAAGAAAAGAAGAATAGCAATTTTAGAAAAATAAAATTCTCTAGAGAGAGAAAGTGTTAGAACATCTCTATAATTCTATTCCTTGTATGATTTTTGAGTTATAATATAGTGTTAAACATGTTATTTAGCTACGGAAAGTGGATACAAGTTCATGATAATAGAACCATTATAAATCTTTAGCATTCTTTTTCAATTTTATTTTCATTGCTACTAGTTGACTTTAAATTCTTGATTATTTGAGTTTTAAGTTAGATTAAAAATTTTCAACAATAGTATCAGAGCCAAAGGTTCGAAGGATTAAAATAAAACTAAAATATAAAATTAAATAATGGCGACCACTGAGTTTAAGGTGTAAAAGTTTAATGTGCATGGAGACTACAGCTATGACAGAAAAAGATAAAAGCCTTGCTAGTAATAGTATAAGGTTGCTAAAGCCTTATTGGAGTTTAAGAAGGAAAAAGGAACCTCGGTAAGTGATGAAAAGATAGCAGAGATGGATGAAACCATTTTTAGCATCATCATCTTGCAATTATTCGACAATGTACTACAACAAGTTAATAAAGAGACCATAGCAAGGGAACTTTACGGTAAGCTTGAGAATTTGTATATTTTTAAATCGTTTTTAGTAAAATCCTTTTAAAAGAAAGGTTGTTTGGCTTTTGAATGAATCATTCAAAAGGTTTATAGAAGAATCTTGATGAATTCAAGATGATTTATATAGATTTGATAAATACTGATGAAGCAATTAGTAATGAGAATTAATCAATTATTCTCACAATTCATTACCAAGTTTTTATAGGAAAGTAAAATTAGTAATTAAATATGGCAAGAGAAAATCTTACCCTAGATGATTGTTTGATTGCTTTAAGACTAAGGGATTAAGAAATAAAATATGAGAATGAAGATAGATAATGAGGAAGATTAGAGAAAAATGAGAAAGTGAAATATAAAGAAAAATTCAGGTCTAAGTTAAAGACTAGTGAAATAAAGTTTTATTTCTGTGGAATGGAATGACACTTGAAGAGAAATTGCTATGAAATAATTAAGAAATTAAAATAAAAGAGTTCCAGATCATGTAGATGTGGCGGTAGCATCTGATAGGTATGACAATTAAGAAGTTCTCACAGTTTCAGTGGAGAAAAATCTTAAAGGTTGACTCCTAAATTTATATGTGCTTATTATATGAGTTATAATAAGGACTTGTTTGATTCATATAATAAATATAAAGGGGTGAGGTATTAATATGAAATAATAATTCATTCAAGGTGATTGAGATAGGTACAATTTTCATAAAAGTTGCATGATGGAATAATAAAGATCCTAAAAGACACGAGCATGTTCTTGAATTAAAGAAGAACCTGATATCTTTAGAGGTTCTGGATGAATCAGGATATATTTGTAAAATTAAAATGATCAATTAAGGATAAACAAGAGTTTTATGCTCATGATGAAAAGAACTAAGCTAGTTGGTCTATATATTTTACAATGGGAACTGTCACTGGAGATACTGGTGCTACTATTTATGCAGGGTACAATAAGACTAAGTTGTAGCATGAGAGGTTAGGCCACACGACAAAATTAGCTTACTACAACTAAAAAAATAAGGACTCATTGGAAATGAAAAGTTGGTTAGGCACTATACATTAAGAAAATAGTGTATAGTTAGTTTCAACATTAGCAATTACATGGTAGATAGAATTTTATAATATATCTATGTTAATTTATGAGGGCCAACAAATACAGCAACACATGATAGTAATAGGTATTCTCTATTATTGGTTGATGACTTCTCAAGAAAAGACTA
Organism: Ailanthus altissimus; assembly: GCA_946807835.1. Classification (NCBI taxonomy): domain Eukaryota; kingdom Viridiplantae; phylum Streptophyta; class Magnoliopsida; order Sapindales; family Simaroubaceae; genus Ailanthus; species Ailanthus altissimus. The sequence continues at coordinate 4,800,184 of OX327709.1, forward strand.
TATGAAAGTAAATGAGTCAATGAGAACTTAGAGTAAGGAGGAGAAATCTCACATTAAGGTGGAGTTACAGGCCTAAACCTCTATTGGAGATAATATACAAATTAAACCAAAAGAGGATCCATAACCTCAAACTGATGAAGAACAAATACAAGATTAATAGATAAAAGTTCAAGGCAGAGACTTAAGACAGAGGCTCAAGATAAAGATCCAAAACAAAGGTTCGAGACAAAGGTTCAAGATAAAGGCTTGAGATAGAAACTGATATGTGATATATGGTTACAAAGATTGGTTTAGAAACATAAACTGAATAGATCGTTTAGTAACAATGTTTATAGATAATCGGTTAGCTATTCATCTCTACAAAACTCAATAATCAAGAAATTGGTTTCTAGTTGAAGAATGAAGCTATAGAAGATAAACACTAAGAAGAATCTTGCTATTTGTAAACAAATTTAAAGTATGTTTAAATCTACTGCATATAAATAAGGAGTGAGCAGCAAAAATAAAATCCGAATAGAAGGTTAAGTATTATACTAAGTACATGGATTAAATTACTTTTATGATTAAAGGTGGATATATAAAGAATATTAGTCAAAAAGTAATTCTCAAATAAATACCAAGTAATTTTTCTTTTTTTTTATAATAAACAAATTGAAATCTTTCATTTATAAGTTAAATTCAAATCCAACTTAAGGTTGGATAGCCAAAAAGGGGTTTAATGCAAACTTTATACAAAGATATCAAGTCTAGAGTCCTTAATCATCAATTTTTCTTTATTCTCTTTAGGTAGAAAGAGAAAGAGAAACATAAAGAGAGAAAGAATGCTAGTTTTAGAAAAAGAAACTATTTTAGAGAGAAAAACAATACTAGTACATCTTTGTAATTCTATTTTCTATATGATTTTTGAGTTATAATACATTATTAGACATATTATTTAGTTCAGGAAAGTGAACGTAGATTTATGAGAACTGAGCCATAATAAATTTTGCGTTATTTTTTAATTTATTTTTTTACTATAATTGATTTTAAATTTTTATTATTTGAATCTTATATTGAATTGTAAAATTTTAATAGTTTTGAGTTTAAATTTTAATTTTAGTGTTTTAGTTTCGACAAGAGATTTTGACTTTTTTATTTGTGAATGTAACTTTATACGACTTGAAAGGTAATTATACAAGTCTATATTTCTTTATCACAAATATATACTTGTTTTGCAGTGAAAATTTGTACGAAGAAAGTATTTTATGTGAAAAGTAGATTCATGTTTAGCAAGAAAAATTTTCAATTTATTCATTGAAGTTTAATAAATTGCTAAGTTGGTTTCTCTCTCTCTCTCTATATATATATATTAGTGGATGTCATTAAAAAAATAACATCTACAGTGTATTTTTTAAAGATCAGTAAATTAAATTTAATTAAATATTGAACTATTTATTAGGCATGTCAATTTACTTAACTATTATAAAAAAATGTCGTTCAGATATTATTTTTTTAACAAAAAAATATAAGAATTTAATGAGTAATTTCAATAAATTTTAAAGGCTAAATTAATAATTTATCTTTATAAATAAAGGTAAAATTATAAATATATATGATTACTCACAAATCAATCATATTAACTGCGTTTGAATTATTATTATTTTTTTCACACTATATTCAAGTTAATGCAAAATACTTGAACTTATAACTCAGATGAATGAATGATGCTCATCTTCTACGGACGATCAACCATTTATTATTCTATTAAAAATACAATCCCAATAATTTATATCATTATCATTAACATTACATAGTTTATGGTAATTATTAAATTGAGTGTCAACATAATTGGTGGCACAAGGTTTAGAAGCTTCGGCGCTTGAACAAGAATCTTGGCTTAGATTTTGACGCCTAGGCATCCATTTGAATCTGAGATATTAACATTGTTATCCCTGAGGTTTATACAAATTACAAATTGATGGTAACTTTGGTTTAATTATATTGTTATCTCCTCATTTAATTTGAAGAAAAAAAATACCCTCAGAATTATACTTCTTTTATAACGTAAATGGCTAAAATATCTTTAAAAGAGGAAAGTATTTTTATTTTTTAAATTAAATAAAATAATAATAATAATATAATTAAATCAAAGCCATCGTACAAATATAATTTGTGTAAATCACAAGGGATAACAGTGTTAATACCCGTGTGATTCTTGAACATGGAGCTGACATTGACAATATATAATTTGTAAATTAGCAGAATAGAGAAAGAAGAAGCAATATAAACAATAGGCAAAACCCTATAACACTAGGTCGAAAACTGCTGCTTGCTTGCCTGCTTTGGGGGACATATATGGGGACCAAAAATGACCCATGCAAAAATTAAATTTTTTTCCAGTAAGCATTCATTTATTAACAATTTTGCCTCTTAAAATAGAATACTTTACTTTTTAGCCTCTATAAAATTTCAACTTTAGCATTTTGGTCTCTCTGACTCTTATTACAAAGTTTGGCCCCCTATAATTCTTCAATTTCAACATTTTCACCCCCACCCACTTCAGAGCTTACTTGAATAGGTTGTTATTGCAATACTCATTAGCCAAATATTTAGCCGAAAATCTCTACCGATTCTTATAAATTTCGATAAATATTTAACTATTGAGTGCTGATCTTGTTGAAAACTGAAACTAAAACATCATCCAGTAAAGGCATGCAATTAACTCATTTAGATTTCACCAAAATTGGTAAATGATGAAAATATATATCTATCCATACGATAGAATATCTCTTAACGGTCCCTCTTTTGCACCACTCAATGGATATCTGGTAGTGACAATCTGCTGACCCACTAAAGAATATGTCATTCCCTTGTTTTTTCTGGTAACATTTTCTTGATATTGAAAGAGAGACGACCAATATTTCAAAGGAAATTCATCATTTCTATGGGCACTGATGAGTTGATAAGGTGCCCTGGCCGTTAGATGAACTTCCTATTTGTTTAATTTACACAAATCTTTTTGAGTCCATTTACAGTCACGGAGCTGATCAAATTTAGCTGATCATCATATGGGTTTTTTTATTCATGTTCTTTTAACATGTACGTAGCTGATACTCAAGACTATGAAATTTATTCCATCTTTTAAGCTGTGTTCACGTGGTCACAACAATTGAACACCAACCAAACTTTTAGTTTCCTCTTCAATTTCTGGGGGCTATCAAGATATTGTTGCAGATGGGAGTTAGGGACCAGGCCAAAATTCTTCGCTGGAAAGGAATTGTGCCTATCAATTGATAAGGACTGTCAAATTCAAAAAAACCAACGGCCCTGATCACTCACTCTCACTCTCAGATTGCAGACAAGTACTTCCAGGTGATGCATAGCTAATGGTGGATACTACTCAAATCACAATGTATACACGTGCACTTTGGTGATTCCCGTTGCATGAGATCAATTTTTTTTCATTAATTATATATCAACAACATGGAAAGAAACTAACTCGGTATGTCATTACGACAGAATTTCCGTTTAAGCAATCTCTTTTGTCATTATCTTGTTAGCTTGCGTTTCCATTAAAGTGACTAATTTGTCTTACTTTTGCAATAAATTATAGTAAACTTTTTGTTTCAAAAAGGCAAAATTTTATAAACATAGAAATTTCCTGTAATATGCACAAACTTTTGCCCTAACATGACCGCACGTGTATGTTATTTTCACACGTACAAATATTTGCCCAGGAAGAAAGAGAGAGATTCTTCAGAAAGTTTTTGACTATCATTGCTCAAAACTACTGATATACACATGGAGTTTCCATTGAGTCAAACATCTATGCATCATCATCTTGTTCTTCAATCTCATCTTCGGCTTCTAGTAATGAAGACAAACAAGGACTAACAGTAACACAATCAATCTCCTCATTTTCTAACAGAGAGATACAAGGAGTTGAAGAAGAATCTTCAGAAGAAGAGGAAGACGTGTAAAAGGACAAAGGAGAAGAAGGAGAAGGAGCTGAGCAAGAACAAGAAGCTAATGTAGATGATGAACAAGTAATAAAATCACTACTGCTATTAATACTAGAAGCAAAAGCAAGGCCAACGAGTAGGTCAACAAACGCACCCACGATGTACCCATGATTGCTCTTCCCGTTCATTTTCAAATACCAACACAGAAGCTCTTCAAGATCTTCCCAGTCTTTCAATTTATGAGCTTCCACCATTTCCTCCATTGATTTACGAAAATCAAGATAGGGATCTTGAGACTCCATCGACAAGACCAAGCTCTCTTTGAAAGGAAACCCACCAGCTGCCTTGGCCTCTTCCAGGATTGAACTCGTCTCTCCGGGCTCGAAAAACAGCCTGTCTGATCTCAAACCTCGAATGACAGTCTCTAACGTGTCGTCCCTTGACGCATTCGACGCCGTCGAGAAACTTGCTGTTGCTGACTCGGATGTGTTGGTGAACAAAGATGACTCGGTTGTTTCAACATCAATGGGATTGACATCTAAATAAGCTGAGTTAATGGTCTTGAACATGTTGTTGTTAGTATTGGTGGTGGTGTTGTCATCATTATTGGTTCGAAAAGAAAGGGTCCGGGGCTGGTGACAAGAGGGCCAAGGCCATGATGATGATCTTGACAATGTGGTGGCGCTGGTGGTGGTGCTGTTTTTGGAGAGAAAGGGGAGTTTCATTTTCTTGCCCATGTTATGGATTGATTTGGGAAGATTATAGAAATGAAAATGTTGTCTGGTGTTCAAATGATTTGTTCAGAGAGCTGTTGTATTGAAATGGTTTTCTGTAATAAGCATTAAATGAGAAGTCAGAAAAGATCTGTGGCTTGTGGGGAAGTGATTTTGGAGTAGCGGTGAGACAAGTGGGGTGGGGTGGGGGGAAGTTGGAAGAATAAGAAGAAGGGTGGTGGGGTCTTTCACTTTTTATTTATATGGTGTATTAAATTTTGAGCTACAAAATTTATTGTAGTTCAGTTGAGCTCATTCAATATTATACGAAGTACTTCTGAATTTTTTTATCAATTGTTTGAATAACTCTGTCTTGGTTCAAAAGAAAAAAAATAAATAAAACAAATCTGTCTTTTTTTAATATTATCGGGACGTTATATAAAAATAAAAAATGCGTCCAGGCTTATAATTTTCATATAAAGAAAAACAGACAAATTCCATAGTAAGAAATTATTCTAATTTAGAAAACTACCATCTCTTTAGAATGAAGAAATCTACTCTTATACTCTTACATAAAAGGGATCAATTATCCTCGCAGAGTAAGAAAGATTAACTACCTTTACACAAGAAGAATCAAAATAAAATCTGTCTATTTAAGCCGAATTGCAAAACTAGCAAACATATGTAAAATAGCATGAATTTAAAATTATGCAATATTATAGAATTCGATAAAATGTCGTTTAAAAGTTATTTTGAAGCTATATAATGTTGTACTACATCTTAAACAAATAGACATTCTTATTGGAGAATTGTCTATAAACACTAATAATCAAGAATTAATATATAGAGGTTTGCCTAAATCAAATTTAATTAAATTTCACAATTTACACCTATAAAGACGTATGTTTATTACAGGTTTCGGCTTCATTGCTTGGAATCATAGGGGGAGGTTATCCTTTCAGGAGTGAAAAAGATTGAAGGCCTTCCTGTGATAGAAGCTACAACCATTTATTGAGGTTTGAAAGTAATAAGAAATTTTAATTTTGCTTCCGTTGAAATTGAATTTGATGCAGTTATTGTGGTAGATGATCTTCTTTTAAGGACCATCGATTTTTTTGAGGTTGGCTCTATCATTCAAGACATCTTGATTTATTTTAGAATCGTTTAGTTCGTATAAGATTTTATTTGTTCCTCGAGACAAATAAAATTGTGCATGAATTAGTTAGAATGACTACTTTATCCGATTCAAATGTAATTTGGAACACAACCGTTTAGTTTAGTTTGAGTTTAAATTTGCATTTTTCCTTTTAAAAAAAGTCCATTTCATGAGTTTAATATTAATTTTCGGATGATGAATTTTATATATTTTATTCGATACAATGCTAAACATTTTTTTAACTTATGAAATAAGAAAATAGGTTTTGAAAATGATACTAGTTCTTGAAATCTGAAGAATTTTGCACCTTTTCCTTTTTTTATACTTTTTTGTGTAGCATGTTTTAGAGTTCATTTTTATAAATGAGAGATATTTACTCTCACCTTTTGCTTTATTATACTTTTATTTACCATATCTTTTAGGGTTTACTTTCATATATATAACAAAAGGTCTCAAGGCTCACTATGTTCTCCCTAATTAAATGTTCTTGAGTTTTATTTGTTTTTATGCTTTTAATAAGTTCATTTTGCATCGGGTTCACATTATTGCAATCTCAAATAGACCCTAAATATATAAAAATATAAGATGAGAGTGTAATAAAAATAAAATTAAACGTGTCTTTAAGGTATACATTAATGTAAACTAGATTTCTATTTTAAAATATCATAACCTTAGTTACCAAGAAAATCTTTCAAAAAATCAAATGGATACCACTTAGAAGATGATTGCATTTGGAGGAAAAATAATGGAAAATTCAGAACTCAATCTGTAAACAAGCCTAGGCTATGTATCAAACAAGAAGCAATGAACCATATGGGGATGGATGAATCCATATGCATGTGTAAGTAATTAAGAGTCAGTCGCGTGCTTCCCCATGCAATCCAGATAAGAGATTGAGACCCGAGAGAGAGAGAGACATTGATTTGTTTCTTCCAATCTCTCATTTTTTTATGCATTAATCAGGTATTGGATTTTTGTCTACTGGGGTTTTAAGGAAAGAGAGAACCTAGTCCATTGATCCAGTTGCTGTGATCTCTCATACAATTTAAGGCCAATGGGCAAAGTTTTATGAGCAAGATTTTGAGATTCAATTTCATGTCTTTTGCTTGTGCATTATCAATAAAGGGGACCATAACTATATGGTATATATACTGCATTTAATCTCTTAGAATGGACCATTTCTATGATACATACATCTTACAACTTATAATTTTGAAGTTTCAAATATTTTTACCCCATTTGTGTGTTGAGTTAAAAGTCTATGGAGTCAATGATTGTGGGCACAAAATAACCCAACAAAGTACAGAGCCAGAGGGATAATTTTTGGAGCTCCTGTAATTTAAGGTAACAATTCCTATCGAGTGATTTGGAACATGGTACATACATACAACCTTATTGTTTTTATACAATCTTTGAAAAGACAACAACAAAAAAAACTAAACATTAAGAAATTGATACGTAATTTCGTTTTAATTTGACATGATTGAATGCTTGTTATTAGGTCATGTTCAATCAATCGTGTCATCGTCTTCTGTTGTATATCATAGCTCAATGTGGATTTTCTCTAGCTTATTGATATTGTATTCAACTATGTAATTTGTCCTCTTTAGTCTTTATATTTTATTATATTGGATGAATAATATTATAACCTTTCAATACTTTTTTATATTTAAAATAATTTATCAATTACTTATTAGATGGTAATGAATATTTTTTTAAAAAAATCACAAAATTAATTAATGTGTCATTAAAAAAGAAATAAAATATTAAAATACTGTTTAAAAATGTAATATTACTCATATTCTAACATAAAAGATTAAGAATGCATCAATCATCGAAGAACCTTGTACTACCAAAAGAAAGGTGATGATTGTAAAAGTGAGGGCTCATTGCTTTTTAAAAATGTGTATAATATTTGGGGATGGTGGTGGATAGTTACATTGCAAGAGTATGGAATTAAAAGGGAAGACCACCTTATCCCTTTTACCCCTAATACATGGGACCATAATTTTGATTGAATATGGAATGTGGAGTACCACAATTTTTTATTAAGGCAACTCAGAGGCACACATCTCCAATTACTTTGATTTTTTTTTTTAAAGTCTACATCATATATTTGGTTGGGGACATTTTAGATATTTGTTTTCCTAAGGTTTTGAAAATGGGATATTTAACTTTTAATAATTTCACAAATTTTATTTACACTCGTATAAAATAATTAATTCTGTTAATTTTAATGATAAAAAAGATAATAATAAAAATTTATTGCATTTTAATTAAAAAAAGTCAAAATTTAATTTTAATGTTAAAAAAAGAAGTTTGAATATCTGATTTAATAGTTAAAAATCACACACTTTAACCAACTAAATTATTCAATCTTAATGTTTATATATAGATTTACATATTTTATTAACATATTATTATCGAGATCATATGTTAATAACCAATTAAGCTATTTCAACTTTATGTTTATTTGTGGATCTACACATTTTATTTAACATATTGTCTTCGAAACTATATGTTAATGATTTTAAAAACGCATTGACAAGGTTTGAACCTTACTCACCAATATATATATAAAAAAAAGAGTACTCATCAGTTAGTTATAACAAATTTTATGACATAATATCAAAACTAAAAACACAAAAAGGTGAAACAATAAGACCATAACACCATTTATTACTGTCGATCATCGTTCGCCACCACCTTGCTGCAAGTCACCGCTTGTTGCCGCTGATCATTGCCTATTGCTGACCACTGCCCATTGGTCATTATATGCCTTCGTCGGACAACAATTGGCAACGAATGGTGACGAGCGGCAGTGGGCGATAGATAAGTCCTATTGTTTCACCTTTTTATATTTTATATTTTGATATTATATCATAAAATTTGTTATAACTTAGTGGTGAATACTCTTGTTATATAGATAACTAAGGTTCAAACCTTATCAATGGTATTTATAAAATTATTAATATTTAATTTTGAGGACAATATGTTAATAAAATTTGTAGTTTCATACATAAACATAAAGTTGAAATAGATAGGGATGGTAACAGATTAGGTTTGGGTCGGATAACCTTAAACCTGTATTCACACCCGCTTCAAAAATAAAATTATCAAATCCGCTCTTGTAGATATATACTCTTTGCCAAACTCACAATTGATTATCCGTGAATTTAAGCGGGTTGTAACTTAATGTAATAAAAAATATAAAACAATAACATTAATTTTAAAGAAAATTTATAAAATATAGCAATCAAAATCTTATAAAAAATTTAAATTCAATAAAATCTTCTCATTAAACTTAAAGTCATTTCTAAGTTAAAACTAATAAAAGTAACTCATAAATAATTAACACAAATACTAGACAATATAATTACAAAGTAACCCTATTAAACAAAAATAGTTTTTCTTAATCTTAATTCAAAATTTAAGAACATGTCTTATAAATGAATTATATTAGTATATTATAGTTTTAAGATAAGCTAGTTTGCCAACTAGAGCCAATAACATATTAAATATTAAAAGAGTAAAAAATAATAATAAAACAAAATGGTTATCAATCTCCTTCATGTGAAGAAATAAATAAAAGTTAAACAAAATGATTATCAATCTACATCATGTGAAGAAAATAAATAAAAAAATTAAACAAAAAAATAATTCATCTTACTTAAAATATTCATATTATTTATTTAAATAATATAATATCAGTGAGATAAAAATTAAAGAGAGATTAAAATATATTGTTTGATAATTAAAGAAATATTTGATGAATGTGAACTAATATTTTTATAAAAATAAAATATTAAAAATAATAAAATTACGAGACAATGTTTGTATGATAAATGAGAATAAAAACAATTGTTAAATTGAAGAAGAGATAAAAATCATTTTTTTTTACTTTTCATTTGGGGTTATCACAAAAGTAAGTCTTCATCCATCCTATCCCATTTGCATGTGGGCACATGGTGAAATAATTAAAATCTATCACATGATGAATAACAAAGCAAATAAATAAACAAACAAAAAAGCTATGCTTCGTGGAAATCTCCTTAGGTTTCTTGATTGCGAATGATTGTTGAATGCCCAATTAATAATATTGGTGGTATGTCGAGGGTACAACAGACGAAGAGGCCCTCTCTCTAGTCCACACAGAAGGAACAAAAACATTTGCATAGTGCTTGGATTATCTTCGCTGCAACCTTCCAAGTGCACGTCATCACTCATAAATATTCAATTATGTCATCAACAGCCAACTTAAATCCTGTCCACCACTTTGCTGCCGCCGGGTCTTGCTAGTGCTAGCTTTTCTCTCTTGTTTTCAACAAGAAACAAGCAAATTGCAATTACAATTCATGTAAAGTCCCAACAAGATTTCATTTCTATGGGGATTTAATTTATAAGATCAATATCTTTTAAACGAAAAATGGTTAGCTTAACTCCAATTTTTAATCTAAAAAATGCAAACAAAAAAATCTTAGTGCAAGTACATTTTTTTAAAATTTTTTTATAAATGACCTATATTTTTAAGTAATATATTTTTTTAACTTTAAATTTAAAAGTTAATTCTTTATAGTTAAGAAATTAAAAATTGAATAATTATACTCTTGACTTAAATTTTGCTTTCCATCAAATATTTGAACCCAACTCTTTTCTTTCCAAAACACTCTAAAATCGACATTGTATAAATTGACAATTTCGAAGGTTGTATTGTATAGATTAGCGTACAAGAACACTAGTGGTTGACCTTAAATATGAAAAACGATCAATAGTTGTTAAGTTTATTAAATTTTGTATGTAATTTGTAGTTTATATTAAAAATAGGTGAAAATGATTAAATTGTGAGTAAAATGAGTGAAATATGGGTAAATTGTATTATAAATGAGTTAAAAATTAATGAAATTAAAAAAAAGACCAAAATCCATTTTTTAGAAGAAAAAAATGCGGCGGCAAGAGGCGTTTCTTGCCCTACGCGTCGTGTGAACGACATGTAGTACTTGAAATTTTTTTATTTTATTTTATATATTATTTAATTAAAATAAATAATTAAATTTTTTGTTTAAATAATTTAATTATTAACTAATTAAGTAATTTATTTAATTTATTAAATTATACAAATATTTATTATTAATTTATTCAAACAATTGATTAATTAAATAATTTTTAATTTGTTCATGCTTAACATTTAAAGTTAAGTGTAAGGTTTTATCTTACTAGAATTACACTATCGAATTCTTTTTATGATTATATTTCTAGTTGTAATATATTGTTTCTTTACAACCATACTTAGCATTATATAATGGTAAATGAAATAAAGTGAATTTTATATATATTAACATTAAATTTAAATTAAGTTATATCAATACAAATAATATCAAATAGTAAAAAAATACAACAAATTGCTATGTTTTACAATAGAACAGTAAAATGAGAAATTTAATGAGAAGTCATATTAAATTTAAATTTAAGTTATACAAATACAAACAACATTAAATAGTAAATAATAATAATAACATACTATAAATTGTTATGCAAAGCAACAGAGTTTCGACAATAATTATGTCGCATGCTGCTTACAATAGTTACACACATTCTTCATCTGTTCCTCACATTGTGATAAAATTTACTTCTTCGGACGCCACCCTAGTTGATGTTGTGCTATATGAGATTGGATGTTAACGTCTCTCGGTTCATCCAGAACTTTTCAATTTATTGAATGACCAATTAGATTGACTAGCTCGTTATATGAATGAAATAAGCACTAAGATGTGTGACAGGGTGAACAAAGACCTTAATACTATAATATGGCCTATTTGCATACTATAATAGCTTGGGCACAAAAAAGTTGTCAAAAATCAAATTTTTAACAATTGCATGACTTTGCTGGAATGTCTATTATTCTGTTTTTACGTCCATCCTTCATGACAAAGTGAGAATAATTGATCGGTGAACTATCATGCGGGTGGACTTATTATTGTGCTTCCAAACTCTATATTAGGCTTAATTTGTCAGAAAGGATGCCATACTTTTTGCAGCCTCCCATCTTTGGAAAAATTAATTTTGTATTAATTCTCATATCCATTCAACCAAGGTCATCATAGGAAGAGATTGTGTATTCTTTGCAACAACATTAATATTTTTTTTGTAATATTAGTGATTATGATGTTATGTCTTCTAAATGCTCCCACTGATCGGGCCCATTTGAAAAAATCAACCTCATCTCCAACTATTTTTGTTGCCTCAAGTTTCATCTTTTGCATCTTCTTAATTTTCAAGAATTTTCTCTTGAAAATTAGAAAGGCGATATACTTTCGTAGTAACAAAATAAGAAGTCATAAATTTCCCTCTTTCTTCTCTAATGATATCTTTTATTTTATGACCATTTTTTTTTTTAAATGAAAGATGCATACATCCTATGATAGGTATTAAAAAGCACATCTCGAATGGTCTTCTTAATACTAAATTGTTGATAAGATATAAATATAAGGTCCTTAAGATCACAAAGACCTCCTTGTAGTTTGCCTATAAACTATTCACAAGAAGCATCGTTTTTAAAATTAGCAAACCCTCGTGCTAATGGAATTTTTTTTTTTTTTACAAATGGCCATAAATATTGTACCCTGGTATGCACATTTCAAAAATGTTACATCAACTGCAATAACTAATTAGATGGATAACTAAAAACTTCTAATGCATGGTCCAAGTGCCACAAAGAAATACTTAAAGTAATTGCAGTCATCAATTTTCAAATGAGTAGTCATACTCGAGTTCTGTTATTTTAACACATAGCACTATGTAGAAAGTAATCTACATGAATTCTCTAGAGTATCAGTTATCAACCTACGTGCATACTCTTTAGCTCACTAAACAGTGTAATATGTTATCTCCACACCAAGCTCTTTATATATGTCGACTTAGATCATTGTTGGTATGTAAAGTCGACTGACTAATGCAAACTTATTCTTCATGAATTTTTTAATAATTCAACTCTTAGTTTGTCGATGACCATCACACAATCGATTCAACTGACACGTGTGATTTGCATCTATTTTTCACAAGATGAAATGATTTCTCACATTTGTTGACATCGCACGTAATCATCATTTATATATTTTCAAAACAATTTTTTGTTAACTTAAAAACTCTAATCACCCTTAATTGCCAGCTAGTTAATAGCTTACTAAAGTTCATCTTTGTTATCATATGACTTTCTCACAAATAGATCCCCAATTCTAGAATACGATACCTTATCGGGTATGAATAAGTCCAATGGTGATATTATAGAAAGAAACTAAAAAGGGTTTTCAGCTTCAACATTATCTCCTCTTCTATCTTCAACATTAACAAGCGTTTCATTAAGAGAGTTATTGAAAATATAACAATATTCACCTTCTGGTAAATCAATTAAATTGTTATATTCTTCCACATAATCAATATTTTCAAAACTATCGACATCCCCATCTACTCCACTATCATAGTGCATATAAGTTGGATCTTCATTGAATATCATATAAGAATAATGATAGTCAACAATTATATTTGTAAGAAGCACAACAATTAGTATTATTGAGATTGTGTAACTCACTTAGTTGTTACTACTTGCTGATACGAAGTAATTATAATAAGGTGGTTGGTTATAAATGGGCGCTTATGCTTTCTCTTCACGCACAAAAGTTCTAGAATCCAATGTTATCTATAAATGACATAACGATCTTTTATTGATCCCCATAAAAGACCGTATTATTATTTTTAATTTCAATTAATCTCAATTTAATCCCTATTGCATTAATAGAAATTTTTAGAATTACCATATACTTTAGATTATCAACTTCAGTTGCACGATACACAAGATTTAAAAATCTTTATAATTCACATCCTTCAACACAGAAATATTGAAGTTCTTATGCTCAACATATCTCTCATCGTTGTCATTAAAGCTCATTCATCATCTCTCAAAATACATAATGAGTGACTTATACTCTATGCCACCTAAATTTTTTTTTAAAAAATTAATTAAAGTAGACATTATATGATAATAGAACTATATTTCGATGCTAATACATTAACAAAACAAGCACTAACTTACAAAAAAACTACATTGATAACTCAACTTATATATATGACAAATATATATTATACAATAATAGAAATAATTTTATATTTTTTTTCAATTTAAAATTTGAAACCTCCTTATTCTAAATGTTAGAGCTTATATTTTTAAATGAATTTACAAGAACTTCAATCGATTTTGTGTTTTTATTTTTAAATGTTTTATTTATTATTATATTTTATCAACAAGGATAATTATGGCTATTTTACATAAATTTAGTTAATAAAAATAACCTATTACTTTGTAGCTAAAAAAATTGGATAAAGGTATTTAAACTTTTAAAATTTGATCAGAAAGACAATTTTATCTCATTATTTTAAAAAATAACCCAAAAATACTCCTTTCGGTAATAACAGCAATAAGATTTTAACTTACCATTAATATTATTATATTCAAAATTTTATGATCTATATGATAACAGTATTGTTTCATTAAAAAAAATGTCAAAAAGCAAAAACTGGTGAGAAAAATAATTTTTTTTAACAAAAATGAATATTTTTATTTAATTCTAAAAACAAAGGGATTAAATTGTTATTTAGATCAAATTTTGAGAGTTTAAATATTTTTTTTTTTAAAAAAATGGTCAAAAAATATAAATCATTTATGAAAATTTCCTACATTTTTTTTTATAATTGAATCAAAATGAAAGGAATTAAAATTTTATTCTTGCAGGCCCACCTCCAAGCAGAGTAATCTGTTAAATAGACCAATGTCACCAGGCCAGGGTACCAACTTGTGAACTTGTTCCACCACAATGAAAGAGACCACCACGTTCCCAATTGTGTCTCTGCCTATCTACTTGTCTTGAAAATAATATATGAAGAACCATATGTGAAAGCCTGCATCATATACCCAGGTGAAAATACAGTAATTCATATTTTATTGGAAAAAGAAAAACTCTTCCATGTAGATATAAATACACAGGTTAGAGTGACATTTAAATCCAAATCATTTGTGCCACTTTAAGAAATTTTACCAGCTAAACAAACTAGTTCCCCATGTGACAAATCCATAATGAGAAACTGTCCTCACTTATCTTTCCCCTACAGCAGATTGGGAAGTGGAGTGACCGCATATAGCACAAATGTGCAGCTAGTGCGAAGGAGCAACAGAGATGAGACAATTATCCAGCCATTTGCCATTGACAGTTATTCTTTTAATTGGTTGTCTAAAACAATCTTCCCTAAGAACTTCAAAATATGAGAGCAAGTAGCAAGAAGAGCCAAACCTGTAACTGGTTCGCGCCAGCCATCATCTGCTTGTATGCACATATGCAAGGATGCTCTGATTGGGACCAATATACTCGGTGCTGAAACCATAATCCTGCGAGTAGGTTACATCAGATCCAACCAGAAAACACAACATGATAAAATTTCTGCTCAAGCAGATTATATTCACTATCACATTGAATTCACAATCACCAGTGGTCATATTATACAACATTGACTATAAGCGCATTTTCTATGGCAAGCACAGACACAAAAAGTCCTAAATAGCTAAATCATAGATGCAACTACATAAGCTAATAACAGATTGCCTACAAGTTTTTTACGTTGATCAGGTAAATGTGTACTTCTCTAGAAATCGTCAAGCAGTACCATTCCAATTAAAACCACCCCAAAGATCTGATTTCACTATGAAAAAATAAAAGATAAAGACAATTTTTTCGAACTTCTACATAGCAAGAAACAAACCCAAAACACAGTAAATGGTAGCAGGATCTTACCAATATATTCAAAACCTAAAATAAGGATCAAAACAAAATGATACATAATCTCAGCTAGTTCACAGAACCATGTGGCCTGCGTTGTCAATGATAAATTAAACTGAGATGGTTCCAAATATTAGAAAAAGTTCTACCTATCTAAAAAATGGGCCCCAACTGGATTACCCCATGAATTGACGTGGGCAACGGTCCACTCAACCCCACATACTCATACATTGTACTCAAACCGGTGAGCTGCACTTGAACCAGATACAATGTGGTATGGCCATGTGCTCTTTTACTTTTTCAAAGAATCTTTTATCTCACAAAATATCCAAATAAACAAAAATTTGTCACAGGAGAAAAATGGAAAAGACTTGGAAATATACATGCTTAAACAGAAAATACTAATAATGTTCATCATAATTATATCAACAGTTGAAGTGCTATTAATTGCATCAATTATCAAATTACATAATTACCAATGAGTTCAACTAATGTTGGAATTTCTTATTATTTTAATCAATTATATCATATATGCATTATTTGTATTTATAATCAACTATTACTTGTAATTTATTCAATCATACTGACATCAAAACTAAATTTCTGTTAAACCCTCAGTGGAACTTTTGACTGCTGATCTTTTCCCTAGGTCATGACAATTCAGTTTTAAAAGCATGAAGTTCAACTAATATGGTTATATATAGAGTAAACACAAGTAAGGGCAAAGCATTTACTATTCATATAAAGTTCAACGTTGAATAGCTTAGGATCAGTTGAACAAGCTAGAAAGGTGAAGTTTTGACTGTTGATCTTCTTTTTTTCATAGGTCAAGGACTAGTTTAAAAGCATAACGTACTACTGCACAAAGATCAACATAATTTTGCTTAACAATTTAGGGATCAATTAAACAAGCTAGAATATCAAAGCTTTCAAATTTTCAAGCTCAATTGTTTTAATCCTTAATTCCATTAAAGAATGCCAAAGAATTGGATCATATAACAAATCAAAGCTAAGGTAGCCCCTAGGAAACTAGATGAAACTTCAATCCTAGAAGTATCCAGAGCCCAGCCAGTTGTATAAGAAGATAAAAGTTCCCTTCATAATTCTCTTCTAAATGACAATGTTACTGGTGAGAAGAATAACTAAAACAAAAAGTCCTTTAAAAGGAGAACTACTGCAGATGTAATGTACAAATGCAAAAGGAAAGACCAAATAATGGAGTCAGACTACTACATTCCAAGTATGACAGTGTACCTTCAAAATTTCTGATGCCAAGCTCATCTTAGGAAAGAAATCTGCCCGCCTGTTTGCTGACCGCGGTTCTCATAAAATAGTAACCCCAGAATTCTCGGTAACATTTAAAATACCTCTCTTATATACAAACAGGAATTTAGAATGACTACAGTTGAGGTGCAAACTCGGATATTCTTTTGCATGTATCCCACATTGCCAAGTCGCCTGAGAAAAGCCATCAGACACTAATACATCTAAACAGTTAGACCAAGTAAAAATCAATATATTCATCTTATATCATCATGCCAGCTCTAGAAGACAATTAAAGCTTGAAAACATTTCTCAGATATCACTAACTGTCAGTAAGATACATCCAAGCAATACATATGCCACCAAGAACAACCAACAAATTTGGTCATTGAAGACTAATTTGTGTGAACTGGAGATTATTATCTCAGCTTGCACTTAACAACACGCTTGTCAATATCTAAGGAGAGGTGCACATAGAGACAATTGATGAGATACTGGAATTATACATATAAATTGCTCTTTGGAACTTCATCAACAAAAGGCCTCTGATATAAACTTCATACATATAGCCATACCTATGCTTCTTTTAAAGCAAAAATTTAGTTCCTCTCACAATATCTTCAATGCCTATAATTACAAATGTTTCAGCAAGAGGGAGAATATGGATATTGAGTCATTCTATCAATACTTTCGTCAGCTTCTTGCTTCGAAGGTCATTATGGCACAATAATTGAAGGAAGAAGCTTCCACCACAAGAACATGCATAGAACCAATAAAAAATATATTTCTTCAGCAAACAAATTCACACTTTAGCAATATTCAGAAACTAATTATTGCTAATTGGCACAGCAAATAAGACCAACTAGATATTTGCATATATCAAGGTTACTAAATTTCTTTGGCAATTTGCTGCCTTTAGATTCATTCATAAAATATTTGAACCTAGTGATGTCTGCAGAAACACATATGATATGGTGCAAACGTACAAGTACTTAAAACTGCAGGGGCTAC
This sequence comes from Ailanthus altissimus, assembly GCA_946807835.1. Taxonomy (NCBI): domain Eukaryota; kingdom Viridiplantae; phylum Streptophyta; class Magnoliopsida; order Sapindales; family Simaroubaceae; genus Ailanthus; species Ailanthus altissimus. The sequence goes on from OX327709.1 coordinate 4,818,089, forward strand.
TGTTGCAGGACCATCGAAAGCAAAGGGCTTCTAAATCAACATCAAATAACATTATACTCAAAAAATCCTAAGGGGATAATATAACAGAAAATATTAGGAATAGAATATAACAAAGCTTGTTAATTTAATAATGATAATGAGAACACATCTGCTTGATTATTGTGATGTTTCAACAACCAACATGAACAGTTTCATGCAAGAGTCATAGCAATAAATTTGAATGACTAAATCTTCTTTCCTAAGCAACCTGTATCTCACTGACATGCTCAGAAATAAGCCAATTCTTCCAAATTATGGTCTTAAAACTCTTTGTTTACTCAGAAAGCAAAGTTCACAATGTGCACAGAAGAACTGATCTCAGGTTCAAGTACAGACCCGTATGCTGTGATCCATATCAGCATGAAACAAAATGTAATGAAGCCACAAATTAGTTTTCAGGATAAAACTAAGAGAACAAGCTATATGTACATTATAACGTAGCTAGTTAACCTATTGACCGTAGCTTCTGCCTAGAGCCTTCAAGTTCACACAGTAAGGATATGTTCTTATTTTAGGAAAGACATATTGAAGAATTTGTAGATGCAACTCAAAAAGCCATGGCCCTTACCATAACCATGAAAGCACAAGAGAGATCAGTAGGTGCTGATCATTAGATCCCGCAAGTCAAGAAACAATAACCCCCATTATTAACTGCCATAATCACAACCACCATGGAAAATCACCCACTTACTAAACCAATTGTTTGTTTTAAGCAAATCAGCATAACACCAGAAAACAATAAAAACCAGACAATCAAGTCTATCTTCTGCTCCTCTTACCATTAATCCCTCATATTGCTAGAGACCTAGCAAGGCATGTACACCTCTGAAGCAGAAACAAGATCATAGAAGTTAAGGACTCAAAAACACTTACAAGTGAGACAGCCCGGATAAAAGCATGAACCATCCATATATTTTTTAGAGGCAGTCAGAAAAAAAAGAAAGGTTTCCAATACCACCAGAGGTTTTATCTAGTTTTTAATTGAAAACAATGCCATCAAGTAATATGATTGCCTGAAAATATACAGTCATCCATCATTCACAAAGTTGTGCACTTAAAACAGTACTCAATGTTCAATGCAAACAATTTTAGAGGGCTTCAATCATAAATTAAACATTCAAAGAAAGGCTGAAGCAAGAGAGTCAGCTACCCATTACTGAGAAATATGTGTATTCAAAAAGCTACACTCAATATGCAATAAAAACAGATATCTAAGGCTCCCGTCTTAACTTTAACAATGAAAAAAAGGCTCCCTATTTGTGTCTGTACATGTTTGATGATATAATTAAATAAATTTGGCATAAAACCCAACTTAATTAGAAATAAAGCTCGGTACAAGTGTTGCTCTAAGGTATTATTCATTTAAGTGATGCAAACATAATTTCAATCATGCACAACCAACAATCATCGTAAAATGCTATCATATCATCCCAAAGCTTTTTATTTTATGATTACAAATTTAGGCACTGTTTAATTTAACAAAAGATGATCCTAATAGTGAATGATAATTTAACAAAGGAAAAAAAAATGACTTTCATATATATTTCATATCAATGACAGAAGGCAATCAGTGATGCTCACTAGTCATTATTAGCATGTTACCAATTACGGGTGTCAATTGCTGTCAATAATAATTTAAAGTATCTGAAGATGCAGTTGATGCTTATTGAACGTAAAATGTGGGATTAATGATTGTCATCAATCAACAATAATTGCTCAAGATGGTTGTTAGTAGTGACAATCACCAATATTAAAAATAATGATCAACATTGAATAGCCAGGACAATGACAATTCTTGGCCATTTTATACCTACAAGATTTCTAACATTTTTGAAAATAATTTGCCTTGCTGACAATGTATTGATTCATGGAAATTAAGCTTGATTTTCTGTTAACTCAGAAACAGTTATCTTCCAATGTTGCACTAAAGAACCAAATAATATGCAAAATATTCTCCTGCAAATCATTTTGGCGCAATAAACAGAACCCTAATTTTTTTCATTTTTACCACTACTGCTACCACCACAGCTGATGTCACCACCATCATAGCCTTCACTAATGCTATAACCTTGTCATAAGAACCACTAATATGGTGTATGACCCAACCCATTAAAATTTAAATATAATTATCCATAAAGAATATGGAGAAAAATACAATTTCGACCCACTTCATTTTTATTCCCTTGTGGAACTTCTCAAGACAAAGTCCAGTTTCCTAACCAACTGTGAATCAAGTCATTTGTGATCTAGATATTTTTGCGCATTAACAACTATAATAAGGAAAGCCTTGAAATTCAATCCTACATCTTAAGACTGCCAGGTTTTTCACTTGTATCATACAATACTAGCTCTTAAGGTTTAAATGGCAAGTGGCAGATATTTACAAAAACAAGCAATACAGCTGAATACGTACAAATAATTTTATGAGTAAACAAAATTTACACAGCCTACAAACTAGAAACCAGGAATCAGCTTTCAATCATGGAAAGAATTAAATCACTGCTTATCAGAATTATGCAAAATTCAGTTACCTATCGACTAAATATGTTGGGAACTAACCACTGAATAGCATGCATGTAGTGAGAGTTTTCATATAACTAATATCAAGATCTGTGTAGTGAGATCTTTTATATAACTAATATTGAGATCTATCTTCGTACACCAAATACTCCAGGTTCTCACTTGTATGCGCATCATGATCGAGGCACCCATCATTTGGTTGGAAATCAAAACCCACCCCTTACTACTGTCAAGATCTATCATAGGTGTGTCCCTCATTTATTCCACTAGAACATTCTTCATATCTCCATGTACCGCCATTAGGGGTTATGGAAAAGCATCTCCAAAGTCATCTTGTTTCTCAATACATGAAACAATACTGGGGAAGTTGCTAGGGTGAGATACAAGAATCAGCATTGATCTAGAAACTTTTCTCACTGGCCAGTCGTCACATTCTAAAGACATAGTGACAGAAGCCCATAATGCAACTTACAGTAATGTAGAAGGGAGTGAAATATACTGATTCCACATTGAATAAAGCAGAAATTTCGCTATTCAAAATCAATGTATTGTATCAACAATAGCTATTACTCCCATATCCGACACAAAGTTTCAACTCTAAAGAAACATTTCCTGGAATCTGCAAAAATCAAGAATTCTAAATCCATTTAACTAAATAGCACCACCCTTCTTCCCCAACTGTAAATGATCAACCAATTACCAATATATTTAACCAATACCAATATATTTAATAGGGCACGTGATAAGTTCCCTCAGGCTGACCTCCTAACATTCAACAATACTTAAAAAGAATACCAAATAAGGAAGTGTCATGTATCTGCACATCCAGCCTACTGCCTTTTTTTGTACTAACAAAAGAAGAGCTGCGATCCTTTGACCAAAAAGAAGAAGCCTAAGGTTTCCTACTCTATGCAGCAACTAAAAACCTGAAATTTCTCAATCCGTTAATACAGGAAAATGACAAGATTAATCAGTTATCAATCAAAATGAAAAAAAAAAAAGTACGGGGAACAGACATAAGCTTAAAAGAATAAACTGAACTAACTCTTAATATTGATAACCACCCGAAATGTGTACAGGAACAGGACATTATCAACATCAAAGAAAACTATCATCATATCAATATCATTTTATTATCATTAACATTATTCAAGAACTTCTAAACCATGCAAAACATTCGCGTACTTTACAAGCACTTCATCACTCCCAAAGTAAACATCTTTAATCTTCAAGAACGCGTACAACGTCATCAAGCTATCCGACCCAGCCTGATGGCTCTTCCCGATCACCCGTTTCACATTCAAAGCCTCGCATACGCGATCTAATCCGCCGTACAATCCAGCGCAAAATCTCATCATATGCTTCACATCATACACTTTCCCCCCGAAAAAGACGTTCACTAATTGCAAAAAATGGGTCAATTTCTGGGGCAATAACAGCCGGGTCAGGCATTTTACCAAGTACCCGAAATCGTACGCGCTGTGGAAGGTCACCCACGTGACGTCGTCGTTTAACACCAAACCCGACGACATCAACAACTCGGCGAATTGGGCGGAGTCGACTCCGAGTTCACGATTCTTTTCGAAATTGATGCCTTGCCGTTTTAAGAGCTCAACAGAATCGTGCGCGTGGGCGTCATTCAGGATATCGAAGTCCTTGAAATTGAACTCCCAGATGTAACAGGTAGAACCCGACCCGAGATCCGGGAGATTACCTTTGTCGTCCGATAGAGTGAGACCGATCTGGATCAGGTTTAGCAGATCCACATTGGCTTTAAGACTCGAATAATTTGCGTTTGGCTCGAGGTGTCGGTTACCGGCCCCGGCGTCAGATCGGACGACGACGCCCGGGAACTCGGTATCCATTGCGATAATCGGGTAACGATCGACCAAAGATCCAATCTTTTGGAATTCGGAGACCAAGTTGTAATCATAAACCTCTCGGATCACGATCCGCGGCGGCGGCACGTCAGACATTGCTAACACACGTGTCAAGTAATCGTGCGGTTATATTTTTTTATTTTTTATTTTTTGTCTTTTTGGGATTTTATTTTTATTTTTTTTTGGTCTAGGGTTTGGCCTCTGGTCTCGAGTTGGAGGATTTTCCCAAGATAAAAGAGTATTTTTATAAAGAGATTATGACGTCGAGAGGGGGGTCCGGATTAAAGGCGGTTTCGTTTTTTTATTTTTTGAATTATATAATTTTTAAAAAGGTAATTGGTAATTTTCAAATTTTCTGTTTAGATAGGGTAAAGGTACAAGGGGGTGAAGCGAAGGGTACAAGCGGGAGAAACGGGGGTATGTAAGTGAAAGTGCGTTGGCACTTCTTTTTTTTTTTTCTCTTTTAATCGTAATTTTGGCTGAATTTAGGGAGGGGGAGGTGGAGTGGAGCCCGCGTTGTTCGAAGTGAAATTACATAAATGCCGGTGGGTTGTTTTGGGTTTTTCCTTTTTATTTTTATTTTTCCAATTTTTGAGTACTTACAAACTGATTGGTTGCAACCGAAGTCTAAAAAAGATGAAAATAATTGAATGGTTGCAGAGCAAGTGTTTGTTATATAACCTGAGCAGCTACAATTTTTAGTTTCTTCCTCTTAGACAAAATTTGTAACTTTTATTAGTAGATTTATTTTTCTGTGATTACCATGGAGTGGACCATGCATAGCACTGAATAGAAAACCGTCAAATATATCAATTATGCCTAACATATATAATACGAGTGCATAACTGATGTTACATAGCTCTATTGTTAATGCGTATGGTAGAATAATCCTATATCCTTATAGCATAACTTCATTTGCCTATGCCCTTAAGTAATAATGAATTTTATATTCGCACAAAAACACTTTTTCCTTCTGAAATATATCTCACTTCCCATTAACATTCATTCTTTGGTATCTATTTTACAGTCTCATGTCACAAACTCTTTTAAAACAAGTGACCTTAAAGACTTTATGTACTAAATAATTTAAAAAAATTTATATAAAAAAATAAATGAGAGACACATATGACAAGAATGTAAGAAAATGGTTGTTATTATAATTTTAAAAATAAATTACAAGTTAAAAGTTTATTTTTATAATTGAGGATCACTCACTTATATATTATTAATATTATACAATCATGTTTAAGATCTAAACAATTTAATGATGGATATACAAGATGAAAAAATATGTTAAAGAATATTTTAATATGCTATTACATATTTTACGAAATATTTTTTTTTAAAAAAAGTCTACGTTCCTTATAAGTTGTCGACTTGACTTAGATTTTCATTAAAATTAACGAATTTTCTAGACGCTCCGATTCACGAATCGCTCCACTAGCCCACGTAGCCTCTAAGAGGTTTTGTTTTGTACTAAGTATTTAAAGAAATACTTGAGAATACTTGGGTCACGACAGTCTCCTCCACCAAATTCACGTGATACCCTTCTCGCATCTTCACTAGAACTCGCGCACCTCATTCTTCAAACTATCATAGTGCACTCTCGTGTACCCAACTTGCTTCCATATTGAGCAACCCTTTTCACTTGACAAAATACTCACGACTCGAAAGACAGTCCTTCGTTCGTACTGTCCTTTCATTAAGGTTGAATTTCGCACCTTTGTCATCTAATATAAAAATCCCCTAAAGTTTTCGAGTGTGCGACTCATACTCCATATCTTCCGTACCTCTACAGTATAGCTTCTAACAGCTTGAGGAAAACATCAGATGCAACCGTTGTCTCAAAGGCAACCCTACATTATATGGAACATTGACAACAAAAATTGGCTCTTCGTCCCCACGATCAACACTCTTGTGAAATGGGCATACTGACTTGCATTGTGTTGAAACTATCGCCTCCTTCACCAAGTCTGCTGCACTATACTTGACATGTCGCCACTCGTCTTTGACCCGCTTCTTGTGCTAAAAATGTACACTATATAATGCCTTAAGTTGTTAGATGACTACCACACCTGACAACTCCTTAGGTTGCCTCTGTAACTCTCTTATCTCTGGTTGAGGCATCTGCACTATAATTGAAAGCTTAAACCCCAGCTCCAACTTATCTCTATGATAAATCCTTCCTCTTGGTGATAACTTCTTCAGTATGACAGTTAACATGACCTCTTTGTGCTCCCTAAGTACTTCTGTACCCCTAATGGTAGCTTATTTTCTCTCCATTTTACCTTATCATCTATCTCCTATATTATGGTTTGGATATGTCTTTTATTTGCGCTCAGCAACTGCCTATAGTTGAATAACAGAAAGAAGTTTGGTATTGACTTTTGGTTTTGATTGCCTACCCTTGAGCTTGTCTATTATTGATATTATTCAATGTCCCCTCTCCATAATACACATATAGTTGTGTCGAGGAAGTGGCACCATATCGTATTACCTCAAGAACTTCATACCAAGCACCACATTAAAATCATCAAGAGGTGTTACTAAAAAATTTACCTCACCGCTAAGTCCTCAGGTGGATTTTGACTCCTCAAACCACCCAATCCAACAATTTAGTTGCAATGTTCACAGACATGAGGTATCCTCACTCTTTCTTCATGTAAAGTCCTAAGCCTTTTGCCTCTGCACACTTAATAAAGTTATGTGTGGCATCAGTATCTATCAGTACTTAAGTCTTTATATAATTAATATAAGCTTCAACATACATGAGCATATTTCCTATCGACGCATGGGTACCCCGCTTAGTTTTTATAGTGTTGAGCATTTACAAACACCCTTATTTGGCCTTGTTCTCTTACCTTTCATGCCGTAATCATTGTGTTGAGAGCCTTCTTCTTCAAGTAGTCCTTAGCCCAATCGCAAATAAACCAACTTGTCTTTAGTCCATTACCCATATGACCGCCATGCTTCTACTTTTTTCAATTGGGCAACTTGTTTTTCTCTTTTTTGTCTTCTAGAGGATGAAACTCCTTCGCTCCCCTATCTTTGTTGTGATTGAATTTTAAATTCTTAGACTTTCTCGCTTTACCTTATGGTAATTCATAAGTGTTTCCACCAATATAAGGGAGTCAGATATATTTGCCACTCTGCTATGCTTCAATGGATTCCCATGCTTGTAACCTATTTAGGAAATTAAACTATAAGTCCTCTTCACTTATGTTAGGGATCTGTAACATCAACAAATAGTACTCCTCTACGTACCGCTAATGGACTTAGTTTGCTTCAATTCATTTAGTTACTTTCGAGTGTCATGCACCACGTACTTCGGATAAAACTAAGGCTTTAGCTTCATTGCAATTATGCACATATGGTAATGGTGCAAATACCCATATGTATCTCTTTACTTTTCCTACATCACTACAGAATTGAATGATCATAAAGGTATAAGGCTACGATATTTATCTTATTCTCATCCCGCATGCTATGTCGTAAAGTATCTTTTTATTTACAAAAAAAAAAATTATCAAGCTTATTGACGTTCTGCTTACCATTGAATTTCTTCAACTTAAGAGCCACAACTCTCAGTGCAACCACCATAATTTGAGTGGCAATAACCCTATTTGCAATTGTTCGCTTATACAGCACCATATCCTTCTTGATAGCTTTAAACTCTTTATGCAGTTTCTTTACTTGGGCTTAAACTTTGTCCATAGTAGAATAAATTTTCTCTTGAAAAGTCTTTGATCCAATCTTACTACTTCCCAACATAGCTCTCGATGGATGTATTGATGAGGGAGTGTTGCTCATTCCCTTGAGTGTCGAGGTCCACCTCGAGCTTCTTCACATACTGCTCTAACTCCCAAAGATAATTTAGTTGTCTTTCTTATAATGCCACCAAATGTCTTCACCAGGTCTCTAGATCATGGTTAGGATCAATAGACCTTACTTTCATAAGGTATATTGTCATGCCTTTTAGCTTTAGAATCTCTATCTCTCTCTTCACTCACCTCCGATGATGTCGTCATGTCTTTTATCATCTTCTTTGAACCAGCTCTAATATCATTTATTATGGGTTAAACGCTTGCCATTGACTCAAAAGACTAGTTTGTTAGGTAATACTGTCTATCCACTCATACATACCCAAGATCCACCCAATTTTTATTCGATGTGGGACGTAACATTCTCCCTCATCTAATCACGTGATGCCTTCATCACGATTTGACTCAAACTTAAAGGCTAACTTGGTCTATATTGCCCATCCTCCTAAGGACATAGAGACCTACTATCTATGTGACAATTTTTATTAGGTCTCAAGACATAAGATTTTCAGGGTTCATTTAGCCCGAAAATACATATCTCTATTATTTTTGAAAAACTCACATCTTACGTGATAAGATATCTCTATTAAGGCGATTTTAGGGGCCACATACGAATAAGAATTTGAGTCTGATCTGATACCAAATATCACTTATCTTTTTAGAACCGTGCAACTTTAGACACTTTACGTGCTATACAGCCTAAAAATTCACACACAAAGAAAGAGATGTGAGAAACACATATTTAATGTTTGAGAAAAAAACTCTCTATTATAAGTGAAAGAGATTACAAGATAAGAGTTGAATCATACAATTGAGAATCACTCGCTCTAACTCTATACAATTAATGGTTAGGATCTAAACTATCTATAATGTATATGCAAAATAAAAATATATGTCAAAGAATATTTTAATATATTACTACATATTTTATAAAATATTTTTTTTAAAAATAAAAGTTTACATCTTTTATAAGTTGTGGACGATTTGAATCATCATCAAAATTAACAAATTTTTTAAAAACTCTAATTTATAAATCACTCTACCAACTCACATAACAACTTTTCCGCATATCAAATATTTGAAGAAATGATTAAAAATATTTAGACTGTAACACTTAGTAGTGTTTTAATGTTTGATTAAAACATTAAAATATTGCAAAAAGCACATTCAGGTTAAAAAAAAACTTGAATAAATTTTTATATTTTTCGTGCCTATTAATGTTTAAAGTGGATGATGGGCACTTAATCAAATAAAATTAAAACAAAAGACCCCACCAAACATCATTTTAATCCTCTTCAAATTAACACGCATTAGCCAATAAGAGCAGGAGCCAGAAATTGGAATATTGATTATTGACTAGCGTATAGCCTTTATGATACATTACTTTATCTAATGATATACAACGTTCAGAAAATAATAAAATTATGTGATTAATATTTTAAAAAAAAATTATGTGATTAATCAATAACAAAGAACTTTATAATATATTTGCATTATATGTTATTAAAAGATTCTCATCTATATATATTTAAGTGTTTGCTTCAACGATAAATTTTGTGTATTTTTCTGCTTATGTTAAGAGTTTAAATTTTGGTTGATATCAAATAATATAATTATTTTTTTTATGAGAATTATATAATCGAGATGAGGTGTGCATAAAGCATATAAAATAATATTTTTTATAAATTTTATAGTACGGGTTAAGTGAGTATAAAGAATATAAAATAATATTTTTGATGGTTTTGTTTATTTAATTTAATAAAATATTTAATAATATAATCTAAATATACAAAAATGTTCTCAATGATTTTAGTTATATAATCTAATGAAATATTCAGTAATATTATATATAGCAATATCTATGATAAAGAAAAAAATTCATATTTATATAATCAGGACTATAACATGACCAGTTAAGTGTGTTGATGATCAACATTTTTAAAAAAAAAATTTAACTTTCACTGCTGTAATTCTTTCTTTTTATTTTAATGTTATAAATCTACTCATATTTAAAATCATATTACTAATAAGATTTATTGAGATTGAATCATGTTACAATGCAGTCGAAAACAAACTAAATTTACATGATTAATCGTAATGCATATGCTTTCATATTACAATTCTATTCATGAAATTATTCTTAATCGAATTTTCAAACATGAACAAGACATAATATTTTAAAGATATTTTGAAATTCAACTAAATCAAAGATCATATATAACAACAGTCAACAACTAAAATGCATGTGATTATCATTAATGGGTTATTACTTTAGTTAAGATACAACATACATACAACTTCTGGAATTTAACTTTGTATGTAGGTTTAGCAAAATTTTTTATGGAGCGCAGAGCCCGACTTGAAAGTGTATAAATTAGAAGAGATTTTGTAATTTTTTAAGTTTTGCGACAGGTATAAAGATGAGTTATCATCCCTTATCTATATTAATGGTAAGTATGGGTATTGGTTATCACCTATGAACCTGTTTCAAAATTTTGAATTTAAAAAAAAAAAATTTAATTAAAGTGTATTATTATAATTTAAAAAAAATTTAAATATAAAAAATAAATATATTCAAATACGGGACACCTTAGGAACCATCCTCATTTAAGAGATTTTCATCTCCAAATTTAAATTTTTTAATTTGAGTATGGATGAATATAAAATTTTTTAATCCATTTGAATATAGGGATAATGATTATTATCTCCGACCCAACTAGCCTTATTACCAATTCTATTTGTGAGTAGAATATTATTGATATTCAAGTGCACAAATATATATATATATATATGATAAATGAAAGAAAAAGAGATAAAATATATTTAAATGAGTACATAGAATACACATAAGAAAAAACGGCTAAATTATAATCTATGGTGGACCAAAGTATGGATGGCAACATGATGAATCTAGCTCTCTATCCACAAGATCCAAACCCTGATAGATAGGGTTTAGGTCTATTTATATGGATTTCAAGTAGGTTCCAGTCTAAATAAAAAAAATTTAAGAGAGTTTATGGCAGATTTTGATGTCATTTAAAACTCGTGCCCAAATTTAAACCAAACTTATTTGAAAGCCTTATAATTTGTTAACTTTTTTTATTAAAAAAAATTAAGATTTTGTCATCATATGTATAATGTAATCAAATAAAATTATTCTATAATTAAAGCTCCTTTTTCCTTTATTTTTTTACTTCTCATTCTTTTGCAAACATTAACTTCAAGTCTTTAAGATTTTTATTTTCTTTTTTGGTTTTTTTTTTATAAAGAAACGTTATTTTCTTTCAATTTGATTTCTTGTGAAGTTTAAGGTTTATTTATTGTTGACTTGCTTGCATAGTTGAAAGTTAGATATAATAATTTGTTTTTGGAACTTTATGATCTTCCATTGGATTTTAATGTACAGTAAAAATAAAAATTATTCTTTTTTATTATCTATTAATATGTACAATTTTTTAAACAAGTTAATACATGATAGATTTGAAAGGGATACGAATTTTTTTTTTCATTTGGGTTTAAATTTAAAACAAAAAAAAAAATACATAAACCCATGATAAACAAAAAAAAAATACAAATGATGGATTTAAGGCAGATCTAAATCTTAAATTTTTTTCATACATCTAAATTTAGAATAAAAGAAAAAAATTTAGTTTAAACTCGTTCCTCGCCATTCTTAGACCAAACACTGAAATTATAGCACGAGTCAGTGTCAATGTGAATGCCCCATAGGCACGCATAACTCAAAACTCTAGCTCCAATAAGAGGAAAAAACGTTTTTCCAACATATAATGTGTTATACAAATTAAATATAAGACAAATTGAGTTGTATTCATAAGCATAATATTAGAGAGAAAAAATAAAATAAAACTATTAAAAAGAAAGCAATGCTATTTTTCCTTTAAAAAATTATATGCTTTTCAAACATTAAAAACAAATCATGCTTACAAATGTGCTTGGATAAAGCTTATCTTGAGAATGCCGTCTAAATTGAGTGGAGAATGGAAGAAAAACAAATCGGTGTGTGAATTTATGTGAATTTCTAGCTGAGAATTTGCATAGTTAAACGTATTCATCCAGATTGTGGTTAAAATCCCTCATTTACCTTCAGAAGAGCTAATCATGAAACTGGTTTTAGCAACAATTGATATCATTACCATTCAATTGTCCAATCAAATTGAACACATCATCCTAGTAGTTTCTGGTGCCGCCTAATGCCAACACCATTCTGTTTCAACCATGGAAACTGGGATTTCCATTCTTACCGTTGTGATGCCTTGACATCATAAATAATATACCCATTTTTGTATGATCAGAATTAAACCTTAACTATTCAGAGACAAAAATGTTTTAAGCCAACAAAATCACAATCATTAAAGAAAAATGCATGCAAATAAACATAAGTTTTATATCTGCTTATCCATCTTGAGGCATGAAGTTGCGCCTGAAAAGAATAAGGAACATGCTTATGCCGGCAAGTACCTTTTCCATAGTTCAACCAAGGAACTTTCAGAAGCCATAGGCAAATTCCATGAAAATGAGCAAGCAAATGTTATACTTGTGTTCCATTCCTCTTGCACCTCCAGAATGCCAGAAAAAGAAAGCGCGCACCCAATGGAGATGACAAAGAGAGTCTATGCACTAACACAATTAGATTTTCAATACTACTTAAGATAATATTTTCTTATATTTGACACACAAAATCCCATTAATCAAACAGCATCCTTTCAATACAGTTTGATAAAAGAAAAACAAAACAATGATGACGCCATGGAGAAGTAATGGGAGAAGGCCTTTTCAGGTCTTCCCTCTATGTTCTTAACATCAACAGGATCAACACAGCATTACAAACTATATATTGCATATTGCAATATGCAATAAGCCCCATGATACCGATATGATCTCAGAAGCTAGAAGTAGGTACCCTCAGGAGGTTGAACCAACTTGCGGTTGTGTGTGGCTGCCATCTCCTTTTTCAGCTGTGTGAGTATATCCTCCATGGTGTACTCTCGCTGCCAATTTGCAAGAAGTCCAAACTTTTTAGGTTCCACCTGCAGCAATTGCATGTCATCAAATTCTTGCCTTTCCCTTCGACAAAAGCAGCACATGATGAACAAATTGGAAAAATAGAAAATAAAAAAATGCAAGGATATTGCAAGTATACCGCTCCAGTTTCATGGTTAACACAAATCATGTTAATTCGTGAATGAAAACGAACACTTGGTGGCTTTTCTGGGTAATCTTTATCACAGAACAGCTTCAACTGATAAATTCGACCTTCATGTACAGTCTGGGACCCAAAAAAGAAAAAGCAAAAGTAATTAACCATGCAGCTATCTAAACATGTAAAAAAATAAAAAATACGAACATGATATGAGAGCAATACTTTCTCTCTCTGCAACATGCAACATAGTTTTTAGCTTAGAAAATTTCCAAGAATACAACTGTATAGACAAACATAAGAATTCCAACTTTCGACTAGTCGCCATTCCTCAATAAGTTGCATTTTGTGTCAAGTTCAAATGCTTATAATATGTCCAAGACAATGGCCAAATTTTATTTCATGAATGGGCATACATAACAACGGACTTGTCAAATTTGAAATAGGGAAAGAACCTTTTTCCTTCTTCATTCATGTGGATGTGTGTTAGTAAGGCATAACTAACCCATCCCACAAGCCAAACTCCAACCCACCACCTACAAGGGGATTTGAAACTTGAACCTAGAATTGTCAAGGGTAAAAGACGGCTAAACTTAGCACTGTGAAATATGATGGAAAAAGTAGTATGGACCCCATTGATTGTTACTCTTCATCCTTCGTAACCCCAAGACCACCAAATATTGAGGCCTTTAGGATGATAACCTACATGTTAACCAGTTAGAAGGTATATTCATTGCTATTTTGAGTCAAGACCAAGAGATAATCTACAAACACGTCAAAATTCAGAGCTCATTGCTTCAAATAGTCTATATATGTGACTGGGTTCACAACTGCAATGTGTCATCAGATGGAACAATTTTACAACATAAATAATTTATCAATTAAATGAAGATTTAATTACATTGTGAGGACCGATAATGGTGCCAGTCCAAGAGCGCATGTAAATGTCATCTCCATCATCCATCCCATAGCTGACAGTGCCATCTCCAATACCTTTTTCTCCACGTTCAAGTTCCTCCAACAATCTGAAATTTCGAGGGACTGCACACAAACTCTAATACTTAGTAACACCAATAGTATGTAACGAGAAATATAATGAGAAATGTGGATAGAGAGCTTAATAGCCAAGTGCAGTGAATGACTAATAAAAAATGTTTAACATTCTCTGCAAGTATAGATCTTTCACAATTGCATCAGAATTCAAAAATTCTTCAAACCATGTCATAGAAACTTCTTTTTTTCTAAAAATATATAATGCTCCAGGTGATTATTGAAGACCAACAGAACAAAAAGAAAAAGATGTGAAGCATCACATCCTTCATATGAAAGCTGTTCAAGATGTTTTAACCAAAAAAGCAAGTCTTTAACATTTCCCATTTAATTAAGAACAATTTAGTAACACCTGGAAAAGAGTCTTCTTTTAAGACTTCCTTGGATGATGAGAATATAATTACAAAATACAACAAGGTCATACTAATATGAGCTTCTTCGGGCTCAACCACAGACATTATAGCTTGGTCATTTTGCCTGAAATGCTATTAGATTACAGCCCTTTGGGGTTATTTATCTACTCTCTTCACTTTTTTCTTAGCAGCAGTAACATTAACTGAAGGATCAAAGATCAGCTTGAGTCCCAAGCTTCTCATAAGAATGACCCGTATATTTGAGCAAATTTCAAGTTTTCCAATCATATTACTATAGAAAACATTTCTTTATTCAGTCTCCTCCTTCCACAGTTTTCTAAAATAACATATCGATTCATCTCTTATCTAATTTAATACCTAGAAATATGTGAATCTTTCAATGTTTGCTGAATAATAAAATAGAGACATCTGCGAGCTATACATCCTCGATAATCAGGAAACATGTGGGGGGATACCTAAAGTAGGTGCCCAAAGGTTTGAACCCATGATATCCAGGCTGAAAAGCAAAGGTCTTAACCACTCAACCCAACCCTTGAATTGGTTCATCCCTAGTTCAAACACATTACATGCATAATTTCATAAATCAGCTTCAAAAACTTCCCAGACCCCAAAACCAGAATGCAAGACCTAGAATTTCATTGATTTTAACGTCAAAATATGTCAAATTTGGATAAACCACTGCAAAGCTTTGACAATTCACGTCCAAGATCCCTAAATACATCTCAAACACAATGACAGACTAATTATTTAAATTCACCAATACATCCAACCAAGAACTTGAGGAATTGACCACCCAACTTCAAATACCCCATCTCACTTAACAACTACTAACTTTGGTTACAAAAGTGTAAAGGTGAACTTAGTTAATTCAGATTAGACCTGAAAATGATGCATGGATCTTGTTTTATGAAAAAAAGTAGAGATAAATAAAACTTCCAATCAAGTATTCTTATCAACTAAAGTTAAATAGACAAATGACAAATCAGAAACATGTACAAGTTGCATGATCTTTCCATATGGCGGCCAGTCGGCCCCATCATATATGGGCATGTATTGCCGTGCCATCTGTAGAGAAGAATTGGCAAAATCTTCCAAAAGTTGGTAAGAACAAGTCACCATATAGTTTCATCTTAACACCAAAAGATATCAAGATAGTATAACAATGATTTGTTCCTAAAGAATAACTTCAAAATCTTAAATCGAATGTACAACCATCAATTACATACAAATAAAAGTTGACACTAACCCATACGCATATACCCACAAGAACAAAATTACAAAGCAATTCAGTATATTTTTGACACAATTTTATTAAGAACCCGATTAGCAAAAATTAATATCATTAGCAGAAACAACTAACAAGCCTGAAAAGGGAACATCGCGTAGCAAGGCCTCATAGCACGTTTGTTTCAATCGAACTCCATCGACTAATTAAAAAGGACTTATTTAGTTCCAGTAAGTGTAACAAGCAATCCTCATCCTGAACACCAGAACAATAAATGAGCTGTTTGTGAACCCTTAACAAAATATTCAGTAGGGAAATGATGATGATTGGATAATATTAAAATCCCTAAATAATAACCCAAAAGATGGGCTCAATTTTACTATCAGACATTCAAATAACACAAAACATGTACAGATTATATTCAATTTACAATCAAACAAAGCAACGCAGAAGCCGATTATGCACAAAATATAACTAGCAAAAAAACCCCAAATTAAGAACGAAGAAATTTTATTAAAAAAAAAAAGCAATCGCAGCAACCCATGAGTCCATTACACGAAAGGGACAAGGCCCGGTACAAGAAACACAAAGAAAACGAGAGAATCAAAATCAAAACGATGTGCAGATTCAAGGGAAAAGGACAAGATCATAAAAAAGAAGAAGATAAAAATGAGGAGAAGAAACTGACCCACGACACTGGATCCTCCTGAGCCAAGCGTCATGGGTGCGATTTTGGTGAGATCTGTGAGAGACGAGGGAGGAAGAAAAAGAGAATCTTTTTTAGGAAGAGAATTGTGATGAAAGCAGAAGGCAACGAGAGAATAAAGAGGTCTTATTGTGGGCAGTCTTTGTGAATTTTAAGATATTTGGTTTATAATTATTATTTATTATTTGTTTTTTATATATAAAAAAAAAAGTGTTGGTTTAATGAGTGAGAGCTTTGGAAATAAAGTAGATTTTATTTTATTTTTCATATTCATTTTATTTTTCTTTGTAATGGCTTCAGTGGAGAGTGAGCGGTGGTTTGGTTATCCTGTGTAGAGACATTGTATTAGCGCAATTACTATCTTATTCTCACTAGCAAATAGATGTAACTATCTCACAGGAAAGTCAGGTGCCATGGAGGTTTACGGGGTTTTATGAGAATCCAAATGTTAGCTAGCGTCGTCATTCATAGACCATTTTAAATTATCTTCGGGACCTTTCCGAATTTTCATGCCTCTGCGGTGGCGATTTTAAAGAAATTATGCACTTTTCAAAGAAGATGGGGGGTGGATCTTGGTCCGAGTTTTTATGAACAAATTTCGTAATGTTAAATGGCTGCTCTCTCCGAAATTTGGGTTTTGAGAGGCCGAAATTTACTTGGTGTAACGGTCACAAGTTGAGGGGCCTTATCCAGTTGGATAGATTTACATGCAACCTTGCTTGGTATTGCTTCCCTTCCTATATGGTAAACATTTGAATTTCTACCTTCGGTCATTGTCTGTTATTCTTGGAAACTTTTGGTGGTGTCTATATTATCTCAGTCTTACGGGCTACTCTTTAATTTTATAAAATTAAAGGGTTTAAATGAAAATTTATATAAAATGCACAATAATTAAAATATAAATTTTGTGTTTTTGTTTTTTAAAAAAAAAGTAAAAGTTAAAAATAAAAAGTAAAAAAGAATGAAAGAAAGAAGAAAGAAGAAAGAAGAAAAAATAATTTAAGGTTTTAATATTTTTTTTTATGGTTGAATGTCAATTTGAACTTTAATTTTATTCAAATTTTGAAGGTGGGTTCTTAACATTTTATTTTATAATTCTATTGGATTTAATTTTCAAATTAGCTTTTGATATAATAGAATCTAACAAATGTATACTTGAGAAGAATTTGTTAGATTTATTATTATTGAGCCAAGATTAATATTCTTGATGTTGTGGTAAGCCTCTAGTGTGATTTTAGAGAGGATATTAATGTAATCCCATTATTATTATATAGTGGAAGTGTAGATATCAAACTATGGTCCCGTAGTTTTTTTCGAATTAAATTTTCTACATAAAAATTTGGTGTCCATTATGCTTGATTGAGTTTATAATTTGTGGTAATATTATTTTACTATTTGTGGTGATATACTGCCCATTTTAATAACACAAAGTGGGAAAAAGAATTATTTTCGTTGCGTAGTATTTTGTGATCTTTTTCAACAAAGTGGTATCAAAGTTAGTCAGGTTGTACAGTGTTTAATTTGTGTTGATTAAAATGGATGAAAATTTTACATACATGATTAAATTGAAGACATGAAATTATATATAGAAGTCCAAAATAGAGGATTTACACTTTATAAAAGACCTACATGAACCCATTGAAGGGGATGCTGTAAAACTTGAGAAAATGAGTGATAAGGAGTGGATCCAATTATATAGAAAATGTGTTGGTAGTTGGCACCATTAAACAATGGATAGATCAGAGTGTGTTTCACCATGTGGCAAAGGAGACCAAGACTGATGTTATGTGAAAAAAATTAGAATCCATTTATGAGCAATCTACACCACAAAATAAAGCCAATTTAATAAAGAGACTTGTAAATTTAAAATACAAGGAATGACACAGTATAGCTGAGCACACCAGTGAGTTTCAAGGCCTAGTGAACCAGTTGACAACTATGAATATTTCACTAGGTAATGAATTACAACCATTGTTATTACTTAGTTCCTTAACGAATAGTTGGGAGACATTGGTGGTGTCAGTAAATAATTCAGCACCAAATGGGAAGCTAACCGTGGAAATGGTTAATGATAGAATGCAAAATGAAGAAGCCAGAAGAAAAAATACAGGTATGAGTTCTTATAAGACAGAAACACTTGTTACAGAAGAGCATGAAAGACGAGGAAGAAGTTAAAGTAGAAGTTCTAGCAATAACAATTACAGAGGAAGATTTAAATCTCAATGGAAAAATGTCAAGTGTTACTATTGCAATAAAATTGGGCATATAAAAAGAGAGTGTAGAATATAGAAAAGGGAACAGGCTATAGAAAGAGGTGAATCATAGAAAAATGAACAAGTAAGCAATACAATAGTTGCTGATGAGGATATGACTATTGTTTATGATAGGAACTCCATAAATGTCACATGTTATACAAGTGATTGGGTAATTGATTCGGGTGCTTCATTGCATGTTACTTCAAATGGTGATTTTTTCACATTCTACACTAGTGGTGATTTTGGCTATGTCAAGATGGGAAATGATGGTGCATCCAAAATTATAGGCATAGAAGATATTTACTTGGAGTTCAGTGTTGGTAGCAGATTACTACTCAAGGATGTCAGATATGATCTAGAAATGCATCTGAATTTGATCTCCATCGGCAAACTTGATGATGATGGTTATTACAACTACTTTGGTGAAGGTAAATGAAAGCTCACCAAAGATTTTATAATTTTAGCTAAAAGAAGGAAGGTTAACACTTTCTATGTTATGGAAGCTAAGCTCATAAAAGAATATGTCAATGTAACAGCAAAAAAATCTGACATTGTGTTGTGGCATAAAAGGCTTGGCCACATAAGTGAGAAAGGGCTTTAAGTTCTAGTAAGGAAGAATGTTCTACCTAACTTGTGTCACGGACTGTTTTAGAACCGTGCGGCCTTAGATGCGTTGCGTGCTAAGCAGCCGAGAAAACCACACAAAGAGAAGAAAAATAAGCACACCAAGTGTTTGCACAAATGCTCTCTATATTGCTGAAGAGAAAACAAAGCAATGAGATGATTTATACAAGTAAGGGTCTCCCCTTTATATACTAGCAGCCTTATACAATCGATTACTGAGATCTAAACGATCTAACGGTGTACATAGAAGATGGGATAATATCCCTTAGAATATTCCAAGATGTCATTCTACATTTTATGGAATTCTAATTAAGGTGAACTACCCTAATAAGTCACAGGCCAAGCCCGGTTCTCTATCTAAACAGTGGGCCTTTTAGAAGCTCCAGTCCATGTAGCACTCCATGGTCTAAAAGGCCTCCAGCAGGCCTAGTAGCGCACCAAGTGCTCGAGAAAATTCTTGAGAGCACTTGGGGCATGACATTCTCCCTTACCAAATTCACGTGACGCCCTCGTTGTGTCTTTGCTGAAACTCGCGCACCTTGTTCTCAAACTGCCACAGTGCATTCTCGGATTCCCAGCTTGCTTCACTATCGGGTAATCTTTTTCACTTGATAAAATACTCACGACTCGGACGACAATTCTTCTTACGTACTATCTTCACATCAAGGATAAGTTCAACCTCCTTGTCGTAAGATGTGGAAACTCCCAATGGTGCCCTAGTTTGTGGCCCACGCTCCGTGTCCTCCGCATCACCATGGTATGGCTTTAGGCGGCTTGCGTAAAACACCGGATGTAGCCGAAGTCTCGAAGGCAGCTCCACCTTATACGAGACATTACCAACCCTATTGGCAATAGGAAATGATCCCTCATATTTTCGAACAAGGCCATTATGAAGTGGGCGCGTAGACTTGTACTACGTCGAAAGGATTTTCACCATCACTAAATCCCTTATGCTGTACTCAACATATTTTCGCTTACCGTCAGCCCATTTCTTCATCTATTTTGTCGCATTATCCAGACATACCTGTACTTTGTT
The DNA here is from genome assembly GCA_946807835.1 of Ailanthus altissimus. Taxonomy (NCBI): domain Eukaryota; kingdom Viridiplantae; phylum Streptophyta; class Magnoliopsida; order Sapindales; family Simaroubaceae; genus Ailanthus; species Ailanthus altissimus. The sequence goes on from OX327709.1 coordinate 4,838,777, forward strand.
CGACTGTTCCTACTAGGATTTTGCAGCTTTGTAAGCTGCTGGACTCTTCCCTATATCGCTGGATACTAACGCGTGCGGTGTGAGAGGTTGCTGGCCAGTAACTAACTCGAACGGGCTTTGATTCGTTGACTCACTCATTTGCAGGTTGTATGAGAACTGTGCCACATCGAGTAACTTGACCCAATCTTGCTAATTTGCGCCCACAAAGTGCTGCAAGTACAGCTCCAGTAATGCATTCACCCTCTCGGTCTGCCCATCTATTTGTGGGTGAAAGCTGGTGGAAAAATGAAGCTCCGATCCCATGAAATTGAACAATCCAGTCTAGAATCTCCCCGTAAACCTTGTATCACGATCGCTAACTATCACTCTCGGCAACCCCCAGTACTTGACTACGTGCTTAAAGAAAAATTTAGTTGTCTCTCCCGCATTACACTCCTTGGCCGTCGGTATGAAAGTCACATACTTAGAAAATTGATCTACCACCACAATGATAGTTCCACACCTATCGGATTTCGGCAAGGCTATGATGAAATCCATAGAGATGCTCTCCCAAGGTCTCTCCGGTATGGGCAGTGGCTCCAGTAGCCCTGCGGGACTCCGTTGCTCGATCTTGTCCTGTTGGCATAAGAGACAAATCTTGACAAACTGTGCAATCTCTTCCCGCATGTGTGGTCAATAGTAAACTGTCTCTAATAGAGCGCGTGTGCACGCTGTCCTGGATGTCCTGCCTATTTCATGTTGTGACACTCTCTAATGAGGTTACGCCGCAAGTTCTCCCACTTTAGCACATATACTCAACATCCATTGGTGTAGAGAAGCCCATCTTCTACCCCAAAATCGCTGAGTCTTTACCTCTTGTGCTTGAGTGACGAGCTGTGTGGCTGCAGGATCATATTTCATTCTCTCATGAAATAGGCCGAGCAAGTCACCTTTCAGCTTGCTTATAGCTGCGAACTCGACCTTCTGGCTTAAGGCGTCTGCTACCACATTCACCTTTCCCGATTTGTACTCGAGCTCATAATCGAACTCCGCCAGAAAATCCTGCCACCTAGCTTGCTTTAGGCTGAGTTTCTTCTGACTTTAAAACTAACTTATTGCTATGTTGTCCGTCATCACTACGAACTTTGCCCTAAGTAAATAGTGTCGCCAAGTGCGTAGGCAATGGATGATCCCCGTCATCTCCTTCTCTTGTACCGTATAGTGCCTCTCTGTCTCGTTGAATTTTCAGCTCTCATACGCGATCGGATGGTCTTGCTGCATCAATACACCACCAATGGCAAAGTCAGACGCATCAGTATGTACCTCATATGGTAACAAGTGATTCAACAATGTTAAGACTGGTTCTTCGATCACTGTTGTCTTTAGTCGATCAAAAGCCCATTGACACTCCTTAGTCCACTCTCATGCTTTAGTCTTCTTTAGCAGGTCAGTAAGGGGTGTAGCAATGGTGGAGTAGCTCTTAATAAATCTTCGATAATAGTTGACTAACCCAAGGAAAGATCGCAGCTCGGCAACTTTCGTGGGTGCCTCCCAATCCACTATGGCGCGAATCTTCGCCCTGTCCATCATCAACCTGCCTCCTTTGATCTTGTGACCTAAAAAGTTTACCTTCGGCTTGGCGAATGAACACTTCTCCCTCTTCACATACAGCTCATTCTCGTGAAGCACCTTGAAGACAGATTTCAAGTGTTCCACGTGCTCTTCAAGAGTATTGCTGTAGATGACGATGTCGTCTAAGTACAAGACAACGAATTTGTCGAGGAAAGGCTGGAGTATGTTGTTCATCAATGTGCAGAAAGTGGCTGGCGCATTTGTGAGGCCAAATGGCATAACAAGAAATTCAAAGGCCCTATAACGTGTTACACATGTTGTTTTCGACTCATCACCCTCCGCTATCCACACTTGATGGTAACCTGATTGCAAGTCTAGCTTCGAAAAGTACTTCGCCTATCCCAACTAATCAAACAACTCAGCAATTAAAGGAATGAGATACCTATTTTTGACAGTGACCTTGTTTAGCGCCCGATAGTCTATGCATAACCGCAATGATCTGTCGTGCTTGCACTGAAAAAGCACGGGCGCGCCGTAGGGCGCCTTTGATGGCTGGATAAAACCTGCATCCAGTAGCTCATTGAGCTGCTTCCGTAACTCTGCTAACTCTGGTGGAGACATTCGGTAGGGCGTTTTGGCTGAAGGTTTAGTTCTTAGCTCCAGCTCAATCTCGTGATCAATCGCCCATTTTGGTGGTAATTTCTATGGTAGTGCTGCTGGCATCACGTCCTAGTGCTGTTTGAGCGCTTTCGTGATCTCTGCTGGCAGCTCCTCTTCACCCCTATACGCCTCATCATTTGTCTCCCATATCATGGTAAGGTATGTCTCTTGTCCCTACTTAGCTCCCTTCTTCAGTTGCATGGCAGACAGGAGAGTGGTGTGGGCGTCGGGCTTGAATTGCCCACCTGTTGGCTTATTTACTGTTGGCATCATGCATGGTCCTCCTTCCAGGATGCATACATAGTTGTGTCGGGGAAGTAATACCACATTAAATTGCCGCATAAAATCCAGACCAATAACAGCATCAAAATCATCGAGAGAGGCTACCGAAAAGTTTACCTTATAGCTATATTTTTTTAGGCTCATTTCGATTCCACGAATGACTCCGTCCAGTGGCTTGATTGTGGCGTTCACGGTCTTGAGGTAGCTAATCCCCTTCTCCACCTTGAGGCCCAAGCGTACTGCTTCCGTATACTTAATAAAGTTGTGCGTAGCTTCAGTATCCACTAGCGCTTGAGTCATTCTCCCATTAATGTAGGCTTCAACGTACATCAGCGCCTTTCCCATTGGCGCGTGGGCTGCCCGCTTGGCATTGAGGGCATTGAGCAACTATAGACATCCTAATTGTCCCTATTCGCCTGCTTGTTATGTCTCTAACATCGCGTTGATAGCATTCTTCTTTAGACAGTCCTTCACCCAATGATCCCTATGGCAAACAAAGCAGCTAGATCTCAGCTTTCTTCCGCCGTTGCACTTCTGCTTTCTCCCACCGTTGTACTTTTGCTTTCTCCCTGTGGGCGGTTTACCTTTCCCCTCTTTATCCTGTGGAGGTTGAGACTCCCTAGTTCCCTCACATTTGCTGTGATTGGGCTTCGAATTTTTGGACTTTTTCGCATCACCCTTGCGGTAATCAGTGAGCGTTTCCGCCAATGTGAGGGCATCGGATATGTTCTACACTCCACGCCGCCTCAGCTCATTGGATGCCCATGTCTATAATCCGTCAAGGAAATTGAACAGCAAGTCTTCTTCACTCATATTGGGGATCTGCAGCATCAGTAGTGAGTACTCTTCTACGTATTCGCCAATAGACTTGGTCTGTTTCAACTCTTTTAGATGCTTTCTAGCGTCGTGTGCCATATTCTCCAGATAGAATTGACGCTTCAGCTCCTGTTGCAACTCTGTCTAAGTGTTGATAGTGTAGGTACCCTTGCGAATCTCCTCGCTTTTCCTACACCACCACGAAATTGCATGATCAGAGAATATAGGGTTGCGGTGTTTACCTTATCCTCATCTCTTATGCCTAGGGCGTCAAAGTATCTCTCCATTTGCTAGAATTAATTATCGAGCTCCTTGGCGTTTTGCTTCCCGTTGAACTCCTTGGGTTTAGGAGCATCGACCCTCGGTGCAGACACCGTAACTTGAGCGGTGACAGACCCGTTCACCACCGCTCGATTGCACAGCACCACATCCTCCTTGACAGTTTCAAACCCTTGGCGTAGCTCCTTTACTTGGGTTTGAATACTGTCCATTGTGGTGAGGACCTTCTCCTGAAAAACCTTAATCCAGTCTCGCTGCTTATCAGTGTAAGCCTCGATAGATGTACTGATGAGGGAGCACAGCTCGTCTCCTTGAGTGTTGAGGCCCTCTCGATTTTCTCTACTTACTGCTCCAACTCTCCAAGGTAATCTGCTACCTTTCCAACAGCGCCGCTAGTGCTCTCACCATACTCCCCACATCCTGACCTGGATCTGCTGACTTATCGCGAGAGGCAATGCCGTGCTTCTTAGCTTTGGGGTTCAGACCCCTCTCTTCAGTTAAATCTAATGGTCCGCCATCTTTCTCCATCTTTGAACCTGGCTTTGATACAAACTGTCACAGACTGTATTAGAACCGTGCGGCCTTAGACGCGTTGCGTGCTAAACAGCTGAGAAAATCACATAAATAGAAGAAAAACAAGCACACCAAGTGTTTGCACAAATGCTCTCTATATTGCTGAAGAGAAAATAAAGTAATGAGATGATTTATACAAGTAAGGGTTTCCCGTTTATATACTAGCAGCCCTATACACTCAACGGCTAAGATCTAAACGATCTAATGATGTACATAGAAGATGGGATAATATTCCTTAGAATATTCTAAGATGTCATTCTACCTTTTATAGAATTCTAATTAAGGTGAATTACCCTAATAAGTCACAGGCCAAACTCGGTTCTCCATCCAAACAGCGAGCCTTCTAGAAGCTCCGGTCCACGTAGCGCTCCATAGTCCAAAAGGCTTCCAGCAGGCTTAGTTGCACACCAAGTGCTAGAGGAAATGCTTGAGAGCACTTGGGGCGTGACACTTGGCAGGTAAGTCTCTTAAACCATGTGATCATTGTTTAGCAGGAAAGGCATATAGAGTTGGATTTCGTATTTTTATCCATCTAAAAGAGCAAATTTACTTAATTTGATACACATTGATGTATATACTATACATACTAGAACACGTGGATGTGCATTTTACTTTGTAACTTTTATTGATGACTATTTTAGAAAAGTATGAATTTTTGCTCTAAAATCTAAAGACCAAGTACTTGATGTCTTTAAAGATTTTTATGTTAAGGTTAAGAAAGAGATAGAGACAGTTGAAATGTGTAAGGGCGGACAATGGTGGTGAGTACAGAAGACTATTTGAGCAGTATTGTAGATCCCATGGTATCAGACTTAAGAAGACTATGCCAAAAACTCCTCAGCAAAATGATGTGGCAAAGAGAATGAACAGAACGATTCAAGAAAGAATCAGGTGTATGCTCTCTGATGCAAAGCTACCTAAATACTTTTATGGTGAAGCAATGTGGACTACAGTTGATTTAATTAACTTTTCTTCTTCAACTCATTTGGATGATGATGTACCTAAAAGAGTTTGGACTTGAAAAGATGTTTCATATAAGCACTTAAGAGTGTTTGGTTACAGGGCATTTATTCATATTCTAAAAAATGAAAGCTTAAAGCTTGACAATAAGGCTAGAGAGTATATCTTTTTGGGTTATGCACATTAAGTCTTTGGGTATAGATTATGGGATTCAATGAGTCAGAAAATCATCAGAAGTAGAGATGTTACATTTCTTAAAGATTAAATAGTTAATGGGGTATAGAAAGATGAGAAGCCTCAAGAATTTGATGAAATTTCTATTTCTGACACTTTCAAATCAATTCTTTCACCTGTAGTTTATGATGATTATAAGGGAGATTCATAAGAAGATTTTGATGATAGAGTTGATGATAATGGTCAAGTAAAATAGGTTGAGCAAGCACCTCCAGAACTATATGATCCACTTGTTGAGCCTCAGTTAAGAAGATCAATGAGAGAATGCCATCACTCCTCTAGATATCCACCACACGAGTATGTGATGCTTACAGACAGGGGAGAACCTGAAAACTTCCAAGAAGTTATGTCTCACTAGCACAAGAATGAGTGGTTTAAAGCTACGCAAGATGAGATAAAATCATTGCATGAGAACCACATTTATGAGTTAGTAAAACTAATTAAAGGTAAGAGAGCTTTAAAGAACAAATGAGTTTACAGGTTGAAGATTAAAAATAACTCACAACTAAGGTACAAGGCTAGGTTGGTTGTGAAAGGGTTTAGTCAGAAGAAAGGAATTGATTTTGAAGAAAATTTTCTCTTGTAGTGAAGATGTCTTCTATCCGAGTTGTCCTTGGTTTAGCAGCAAGTTTAAACTTAGAGATTGAACAGCTTGATGTAAAGATAACTTTTCTTAATGGTGATTTGGAGGAAGAAATCTACATGGAGCAGCCTGAGAGATTCAAAGTCAAAGGTAAGGAAGATTTAGTATGTAAGTTGAAGGAAAGCTTGTATGGGCTGAAACAGACATCGAGACAGTGGAACAAGAAAGTTGATTCTTTCATGGAAAATCATGGTTTCAGTAAGACTACATCAGAATATTGTGTTTTTATAAAGAGGTTTACTGATAATGATTTCATTATTCTCTTACTTTATGTGGATGATATGTTAATTATTAACCATGATGGTAGTAAAAATGAAGGGTTGAAGAAAGAACTCAGTAAGTCATTTGCTATAAAGGATTTAAGACAGGCTAAACAAATCCTTGGCATGAAGATCTTCCATGACAGAAAAAATGGAAAGTTATGGTTATCTCAAGAAAACTACATTGAAAGGGTTCTTGAAAGATTCAACACGAGTAAGGAAAAATCAGTTAGTTCACCACTTGCAGGTCATTTCAAGCTTAGTTTCAAACAATGTCCTACATGTGAGAAAGAAAAGAAAGAAATAGGTATAATGCCTTATGCATCAGCTATTGGTAGTTTGATGTATGATATAGTTTGTACTAGGTCAGATATTACTCATGCAGTTAGTGTTGTTAGTCGGTTTCCCTCTAATCTTGGCAAAGAGCACTAGACACTAGTGAAGTGAATTTTCAAATACCTTAGAGGCACCTCTAAGACATGTTTGTGTTTTAGTGGTGATAAATTTGTATTGTATAGGTACACAGATGCAGACATGGTAGAAGATGTGGATTTTAGGAAGTCTACATCAGGATACCTGATTACCTTTGTAGGAGGAGTTGTGTCATAGCAATCCAGACTTCAGAAATGTATTGCTTTGTCTACCATAAAGGCTGAGTATATTGCAGTTACTAAAGCTTACAAGGAAACCTTATGGATGAAAAAGTTCTTACAAGAGTTGAGTGTGAAGCAAGAGAGCTACATAGTTTAGTGTGACAATCAGAGTGCCATTCATTTTACAAAGAACCTAACATTCTACTTAAGATCCAAGCACATTGATGTTAAGTATCATTGGGTATGTGATGTATTAGAATCAAAATTGTTACAACTTGAAAAGATACATATAAATGAGAATGGATCGGACATGATGACTAAGCTATTATCCAAGGAGAAGCTTTAAGTTTGTAGAGGGAAAGTAGGCCTAGTGGATTCTTCCACATGACGTGGAGGAGAGATTTGTTGATGGGGTCTACATTATGTGGGCCTTATGGGCTACTCTTTAATTTTATAAAATTGAAGAGCCTAAATAAAAATTTCTATTAAGTGCACAGTAATTGAAATGTAAATTTCGTGTTTTTGTTTTTAGAAGAAATAGAACGCAGAAGGCAAAAACGAAAAGTAGAGAAAAACAAGAGAAGAAAAAAAAAAGAAACTTAGGGTTTTAATTTTTTTCTTTATGATTGGATGTCAATTTGAGCTCCGATTTTGCTTAAATTTTGAAGGTGAATTCTTAACATCTTGCTCTACAATTCTATTAAATTTGATTTTCGATTTAGCCTTTGATATAATAGAGTCTAGCAAATGTATACTTGAGGAGAATTTGTTAGATTTATTATTGTTGAACCAAGACTAATATTCTTGATATTATGATAAGCCTCTAGTGTGATTCCAGAGAGGATATTGCTATAATCTCATTATTATTATATAATGGAAGTATAGATATCAGACTACGGTCTTGTGATTTTTTCCGAATTGAATTTTTCACTAAAAATTTGTTGTCCATTGTGCTTGATTGTGATTTATAATTTGTGGTAATATTATTTTGATATTTGTAGTGATACACTACCCATTTTAATAACATAAAGTGGGAAAAAAAATTATTTTCGCTGCGTAGTATTTTTTGATATTTCCCAATAGAAACTCTTTATTCTGCTGATTGTAGTTACAGCATGGTGAAGGCCATTCAAAAGCTCGGTTTCACTTTGAAGAAACTTGGGCTGATGCGGTTGAATGTTGTGAGTTAGTTAGGGAAGGCTGGTTTTGTTCAGAGCCATCTTTAGCTTTAATTCGATATAACTTATCTCGTATTGGTTCTAAATTGTAAGGCTAGAATTTATATGCTGTCAACCACATAAAATGTGCTCTTCAGGAAAAGCTGAATGAACTGACTAATGTTAAACCAAACTATCTCGATTGCATCTTGGGCTAAAGTATAGGTTATGGAAATAGATATGGAAGCTTTAATGGAGAAGACTTGAAGGTCCTAGTGGCAATGTTTAAAAGTCAATTAGTTGAAGATGGTAGACTGCAACACAAAATATTTCCATCACAAGGCCACAGCTCGTCGAAGGAAAAACCAAATAAAAGGCTTATTGGATGATCATGGTTCTTTGATGGGGGATGAAGTCAGATGGCTTAACTTGTATCCGATTATTTTGCTGCTTTATTCTTTTCTAGTATATGTTCCTCTAGCAGATTAAATTTTATTCTTAATTGTATTTGATGCGATATTTTTATATCTTAAAATTAAGTACGAGTACACACTATCGTAATAATAAAGGGACTTATAAAGTCGGATGTCGAACCCACATGGATAATTTTTATTTTTTATCAAGTACTAAAATTTTATATTTCTTGTAATTATTCAAAAAAATTAAATCTTAATTTTGTAATAAATTTAAGTAAAATAAAAGTATTAGAAAATAAATGACACAACTCAAATAAAATAAGAAGATAGCAATATAAAGAAAGCCTAAGGTTAATTACTATCCTTCAATATGTTTTCTAAAGATTAATCCTTTTAATATTTATATTCCTCAATTCTTATTATTGGTCAAGACACTAATGTATTCACAAGCCTATTCCAAGGTCATGTAAGTATATTCTAATTTATCAAATACCTATATTCCTATGATACTTGTAATAAATTAATATTCATTAAGAACAAGTCTTATTGACCATACATGCTAATTAGGTATATTCCTATCCTAATTCGAAACTTGCATATGCAACATTGAATGTTACTCTACAATCATGCATCAAATTATCTAAGTCTAAATACAATGATACCTCTTTCGAGTTTATCAAAGTATTACCAAATCAATCATAATATTGATCAGATATAATGAAGCATTAAGAACAAATAATTTAAATAATGAAGAATTGAGTTCAAATAAATATTAAAAAGATCCAACAATTAAGCTCACATATTGAGTTCAAGTAATAACCCCAGAAAATAAATTTAGCTCATGGTAACAAGAGAATTATGGCTGAAAAATAAAATTAACATGATACAACTAAAAGCAAACCAATATAGATGTCAATTCGCAGTTGGTTGATACGCCAAAGATTCGCCAATAATCTCTTACTTTTCTCTCTAAAAATTGCTCTTCTTCAATTATTGTGGCTCTAAGAGCCCTTAGTTGTGTCTCTTTGAACTCAGAAACAAGTGGCCTTTATATAGAGATTGATTGGAGTCTTAGAGTTGTATTCCTTTTAGGATTAGGAAAAATCATATTGTTCATTGCTGTCGTGAACATTGTTCATCGCTGGGGCGATAGCACTGTAGCATGGGGGGGGAGGGGGGGACTGTTCACAGAATACTGTAGCATTACTGTAACATTTTATATTTTTCCTTGTTTTTCTTAGATTTTCATCCCCAATTGCTCAATTGACTCTGAACCTACAAAATAACAATTAAACATATAAAAAGCCTAATATTTTTATTAAAATGAGCAATTAATCAAGTTAAGGGAGTGAAAATAATAGATATAATTTACGCTTATCAGTATTTCATCAAGATAAGTGTTTTAAACTAAAATTTAGTTCTCTAATTACATATTTTGGGCATAAACATACTACATGTTTATAGAAAAATATGGATAAATCGAGACAAATGAAGAGAGAACCACTTGGATGATAAAAATTAAGAATTGTGGCAAATAATTTACATTGATTATCATTAATGCACCAATTTGCTTATTCAATTTGGAATTGATGTGGTCCGAATTAACTGTCACTCAAAACATCAAAGTTGTATATAAGTCTCTTATCCTATCAAATTGAGTTGTCTTATACGTATTAGATATGTATTTCTATAGTTATGGTCCAAATACTGATGACTAATTGGATTGGGCCTGTATTACAGATCAGTCCTATTTTAGGCCATTTTTACTCTCTAAACGCTCGAATTTCAAATACCTTGTGAAATACAATATGTTATCCATTGAGTCAGCTATCATAGGATCAAGAATCACTCTAATTGAATTTCTAGGTATAAAGTTATGCCTATTTTACCGAACCTACCACAAAACAATTAAAAGCTAATTAGGTACAATATTGTAAACATACTTAAGTTAGGGAGGGTTAAAGACACTAATAATACAAAAAATATATATATATATAAAATCCTTATTAAATATGTAATTTTAAGTATTCATCACACCTCCCAACTAGCTTATTGTTAGTCCTTAGCAATTCAAACATAAATAAAATTTGAACACTGCCTAAGTATTTTAAACAAAATGTCAGTTCAAGATCACAATTGCTACTAAGGTTATTTCAATCATAACTTTTAAAATGTTTTTTGTGTGAATTAAGCCGAAACCTTCTTACCACAGACCACAACATATATAGCATTGAAAAAAATTTCGAAGTAAAAGCCTCAATTCTATATCCTCACAGGTGAATAACTTGTTAAATGAGTTATGATTTCACTCATGGAGTTGGAAAACAGATAATCGCTCAAAAAAAAAGTTACATTTAAGGACAAACAGATAGACTAACATTGATCCAAAGATAAGAAAATCAATTATTTAGAGTCAAATCATTCTTTCCACATGCTTGCTTCAGGACTTTAATTATTTTTATGCGAATCTTACAAATAAAGAATCTGGTGATAAAATTATTTTCTAATGACTTTTATCTTCTAGAATTGAACGAAGACTTTATTAAACTAAATTGACTTTTTTTTTATATATACTTTTTTTTGCTTTATTTTTTATTGTGTGTGTTTTTTTTTAAAGATATAAATAATCATTACAAAATAAGAACAATTTTTCACCATGAGTTTTTTTTCATCCTTCAGTTAAGCAATTAAATCATTCCTCATCCCAAATAATGTTATTCCAAACAAAAATTAACCATTTCAAAAGATTAATGAAAGTTCGTAAGCTGTTATTTCAAACTTTTCTATTAACTCACAAAAAATATTTGAGTTTAGAAAAAAATATATATATACTTAAACATGAAATTTTTTTTGGTTATATATATTGAATCATTCATCTTACCACAATGCTTAGTATTATGGTCAAGAAATAATTTTAAAAATTATTCTTTAGTAACCTAGATAGAAAAAATGATTTACACTAAATAATTTCAAAATTATACCTTGATAGTAAAGCAAATTTATTTACGCAAGAGTTACAAAAAATTTAAGCAATAAATAAATTTACATAAAATGCATTAAAAATAAACTAATTAGAATGTGTTTCAAAAGTTCAGTATTGTACTATTTACTCTGCCATTCTAGAACTAGAATGCGTCTCAAGAATGCATAAATAAACCTTTTACTCGTGTTATTCATGATGAATTTTTTTTATTAATAAACAAAGTGATAACAAAAAACAAAATTAATACTAACATCATATATTAACTATCTTTCCCCCAACCAAATTGAGACATTGTCCTCAATGTCAAAATATAGAAAGAGTGAAGTATAGAAGATATCACTCGAAACATATTTTATTGAAAATTAAACTTACAACAAAATAAAACAAGCCACACAAAATGTTTAAAAATACAAAAAAACAGATAAACTACAGACGAAGTGTCAAATCTATCTTACATTTTTTTTCATTGTCATCAGTATATCAATCTATTTGATGTATTGTTGGATCGGATAGAGGTGCAAAAGCTTGTAGTTCATCGAGTAACTGATCAACAGTTGAAGCAGAAATGAGAATCTGCCGTGCTGTAGATGAAACGAACTGTTTTTCCACCGTATAGTCAAGAAAAGATAACAACTCATTATAAAAACTATTAACATTTAATAAACCAACGAGTTTTTGGTAGATTTACAATTATACTCATGAGACAATTTAAAAAAATTTCTCCAAAGTTTTAAAACCTCCAGGTAGAGCTATGAAGACATTAGCATTCCGAGGTATAAAAAACATTCGTTCATGCATTGATGATACCTATAACTCACCCCTAATTATTTTTCTTACAATATTTTCAACAATTAAAGCTTTCGGTATGATACCAAAAACTCGACTGCCTTTATTTTGTGCAGCGGTTGCCACATGTCCCATTAATCCAAGACTATCTCTCTCATATACTAAATGAATTTTTCACTCAGCTAACACCTTACAAAAGGTTTCTGCTACTTCTACAAACTCTCTAGTTTTTTCAGGGCTGGATCCACAAAAGACACAAATTTTTGTGAATTTATGAGTTGATGTTCCTTTTATTATTACACTCACCCCCTTTCTTGAATGATTTAAGTTTATATAAAGATACAGAAATAATGCAATGTATTTATAGAGCCAAAAAAGTGTTGTAAAGTTAAGTTACATAGATTGTTGGCTTAAAATGCAAAATTTTCAAAATCGACTATGGGTGATTGGTTGTTAGAAAAGACGTTTAACTTTAAAATGAAACATTTAAAAATAACAGCTACAGTAAATGTGTACAAGTAGTTGTGATTGTGGCTCACATCTTCATCTAATTTTACGTCCAAAAATGACTTAAACGACCTCTATGGGTTGGGAATAGGCTTTTTATCCAATTTTCTTATAAATTGGCAAACAGGGTCTTTTGAAGTTAGATTCCCGAGACTGTCCTACTCATGTTCTTTTAGGAATATGTCCCATAATTCCCGAATTACAATATGCACATATCCACTAGGATGTGTCTCAAGAGTCGATAAGATGTCATCTAAGAACTCCTTACTCAGGCTATCCTTAATGAACCTAATTTTATCTATGCAATTTATAGACACAATTTATAAAGTGTGGCAACGTATGTTGCAAGTCATGCGTGCACACTTGTAATAAACGCTTAATTGTTTTGCTCTTTGTTTTTTTTGCAAAAGAGCTTTTACTTAAGCCAGGCATATAGGAAATTAATGAGTCTGAAAATTCACCTATCAATCGAACTTTAACTTCAATTAACCAAAGTAAATCAACAGGTATATTCATAATCATTAATAACCTTAATCTTTCACATCTTATTTGGTAAATTTTTTGTAAGGAATTTTAAGGCAATGAGAAAAAATATTTTTTCAAATTCTTTAGAATGTCATCCATTTTTTTAGAAAGGGGGAATAAGAGAAGGTATCAGTAATTATGGGAAACTGAGAAAACGACTTAAAATGTCATGAAGTACCGTTATCTGCCACTTAATCAGGGTGCAAAATAAAACTTTAACAAAAATATAAAAATAAAGTTAGAAGAAGAATAAATATATATAAATATATAAAATAAAGATTAATTGGTCTCATAATAAGGGTTAGACAGGGATATAAATTCTTCATGAAAAGCTTGATTTTCTAGAAACGGCTTGAGTTTTTGCCCGTTTACCTTAAACACATTCTCATTTCTAAGATTTCAATGTCAATTGTGATAGACTGTGGTGGGGCCCACCCAACACCTTGGGTCTACCTGGGTATGCCTTAGCGCAGCGCTCTAGCCACAGACTATCAAAAAGGTCGGCCTTTTTGTCAAACTGTATGGAGCCCACCAACTCTTTGGTCTACCAGCTGGATGACACCTCAGAGCCACCGACGCACCCACACAACCAGCTTAGCTTACCTGCGCCCCTGAGAATTCGAACCCCCGCCCTTATCTCCATGGAGTTCACATGGAGACCAACTCACATACAGTTCTAGTCACCAACTCGGTGGGCTGGATAAGCTAGAACAATAGCCTTATACGCAGCACTGGGTTTAACTCTTAAACTCCAAAATAGTCGAGTGTGTTTTCATCATTTTCTCCAAAAGAATGAGAAATGGAGAATTTAAAGCAATTCACAATTGCTCCAATTGGAAGTATAGAGAAAATGAAACAATTTTCTTTTTCTCTCGGCGCCATTTTCTTCTTTCTTTTTCTTTCTCCATTTTTTTCTTCTCTCAGCACACAAATGAAATAAAACAATTCATTTCCTTTTCATTTTCCATTTCCCGTTCACAAACACACACTTCACACTTTCTCTCTTTCTCTTTATATATATATATATAAAATAAAATATTAATATAATATATATAATAATAATATAAAATTAGTAATGAGTGCCAACTATTTAACACCTAAAATTTAATATTAATATATATAATATCTAATAATAAATTATTATATAATATAATATAAAAATATATTATATAATATAATAAGAGAGATATTTTAATTATTTAACAATTAAATAATTAAAGTAAAAAATGACCATTTTATCCCTCATAAATAGTTACCAAGTTTACCCCCTAATGGCTCCCACCAAATCCCACACTTTGGTAAACTCAACTGAGGGTCCACAATACGCTACGTGTCATTATACAATTAGTAAATAACAATTATTGACTAATTGTTGTATTTAACACTTAAATACAGACACGTACGCATTCTCGTGGTTTTGCTGAATATTGCTGGATTAAACACTTTAATTCGGCACGCTGCCCCAGTGTACAATGAGTACACTCCATATCACAGGACTCCTAAGGGCCTACACCTGATTCATCAAATGGAACTATTTTATGAGTCCGTGAGTAATGTCCTACGCACACGTCACGGATATACAAATCAGCACGTTGAACCATGCAAATTGAGGTTACAACGCATACGTATAGTCCTTCTGTCATGATATCCTAGATGTGCAGGGATATAGATTATCACCGTCAAATCCTCTAGCGTTTATCCATGTCTTATCTCCATACTTGTTTCTCACTAAATAATATGTGCAAACTCCTTTGCCATATTTTTCTACCCTGACGGAACTCTTTCTTGGGATTAATGCTTGTGGTCACAAAACTTTTCGAGATACAGTCTCAAAGCATCTGGATATCAAACTCCCTATACGAGCTGACGAATCCTATATCTGTACACATCGAACTCCATAAGCATTGAACCATACTCAACGACACCCAACGGTCACACCATAAAAGGTCTGTGATATGCGTAGAACCAAAGCATGGTGGATCACTTACAAGCCTACCGTGGCACTCAGATCAAAAGACCATGTATACTACTCAACTCGAGAAGACCCTCCATTGATGGCTTACATAGGGTGTCTATCAGAGGCCTTCGCGAGTCTGTCCCATATCCACTCCTAATTGGATACCCATATGTCAATACGAGCTCCAAGCTCATGGTCAGCTAGGAACAACCATCTATACCCTATAGGTATGACATATGCTGATATATATATAAAGGTATCCACCGATAGACCCGCATCGGTAGAAATAGATCAGGGACAATTATTCGAGAACATACTTGCATAACTAGCATTTCCTGTCACCCAATTACAACTCTTGTAACTATGCAGTTACTGGTATATTCTCAGGTCTATGTTCCATTACAGACAAGGCTCCAACTGTTGAATCTGCTGAGTATTATAACCAGCTAACACTTAGTTGTGCTAACATTTAGTATTTATATCTCTCAGTGTGGCTAACTATGAGCCATTTTCTAAACTCTTTTAGATATGATCTAAATTCCTTCAGATCTACAATGTCTGTAACGTTATATTGTATAATACCATATAAATGGGTATTAGAGATTTAATGGGAATGTACTCTTATATAAATACACAAGTATATGTACATTCAGGGATGGCACGTAAGCACCGACCCTAACAAATTGTTTTATAGGGGTACACATGTTTCACAATAAAAGGGTCACTCCATCTTGATCTTAATTTTTCAGGGAATATGTGAAGTCGAGAATTATAAAGTAAAACCTTCTAATCAGTATCAAATATTTTTTTTGAATTATTTGATCATAAAAAGATTTGATTTTAGCTTTATAAATTTTCGAATTCTTATATGCATAATTTCTCAATTCTTTAAGGTTATTTATTTGTAATTTACGTATGTGTCTAGTAGAATCAAGATTTGTATTGAAAGTTTTAATGACCCGATAGGCTTTATGCTCAAGTTCCACAAGTAAATGACAAGGTTTTTCATAAACTATCCTATAAAGAGACATACCTAATGAAGTTTTCAAAGCAGTTCTATATGTCCACAGTGCATCATTAAGTTTTAAAAATCAATCTTTGAGATTTGGGATTATATTTTTTTTTCTAAAATTTGTTTTATTTCACTATTTGCTAATTCAACTTGTCCACTTGTCTGATGATGATAA
This sequence comes from Ailanthus altissimus, assembly GCA_946807835.1. Taxonomy (NCBI): domain Eukaryota; kingdom Viridiplantae; phylum Streptophyta; class Magnoliopsida; order Sapindales; family Simaroubaceae; genus Ailanthus; species Ailanthus altissimus. The sequence continues at coordinate 4,855,146 of OX327709.1, forward strand.
GGGGTGGCAACTTTATGAGTAATACCATATTTTTTCATTAATGTTTCAAATGGCCTATTACAAAAATGCTTACCTCCATCACTTATAATGACTCGAGAGATTCTAAATCGACTTAAGATATTTTCTTTTAAAAATTTCATGACTGTTTTATGGTCATTATTTCGATATGGAATAGCCTCAATCCATTTTAAGACATAATCTACTGCGACTAAGATATATGTAAATCTAAATTATAGCGAAAATGGTCCCATGAAATCTATCCCTCAACAATCAAAGATTTTAATAACAAAAATGGGGTGCAAAGACATCTTGTTTCGTTTTAAAATTGATCCCAACTTTTGACAATTTTCACACGTTATACAAAATGCATGTGTATCTTTAAATAAAGTGGGCCACTAAAATCCATACTACAAGATTTTGCCACCTATTTTCTTTGATGAGAAATGTCCCTCACATGCTTCAGAATGATAAAATTCTATAACTTTACTTACCTCATTGTTGGGTATGCATATTTGAAATATTTGGTCATGACAATATTTGAAGAGATAAGGATCATCCTAATAAAACTTTCTTATCTCAGTTAAAAATTTCTTTTTGTCTTAAGCATTCCATTAAGATGGCATTTCTCATGTTACAAGAAAATTAATAATATTAGCATACCGAGGCATTGTAACTGTAGAAAAAAAAAATTCATCGGAAAAAAAATCATTAATAGATATTATTTCTATTGATGAATCTTGTGCAAGTCTTGATAAGTAATCTGCAACAACATTCTCAGCTCCCTTCTTATTCTTGATAGTGATAATAAATTCTTGAAGCAATAGAATCCATCGAATCAGTCTTAGTTTTGCATCTTGTTTTGACATTAAGTACTTTATAGCAGCATGGTCAGTAAACACAATAGTTGAAGAACCAATTAAGTAAAAATGAAATTTATCTTATGCAAATATTATAACAAGTAGTTCTTTTTCAGTTGTTGTGTAATTCATTTGTGCACTGTTTAAAGTTCTACTTGCGTAATAAATTACATAGGATTTACCTTCCTTTCTTTGTCTCAATACAACACCAACAATGTAGTCACTAGCATCACACATAAGCTCAAAAGATAAAGACCAGTCAGGAGATTGTATGATAAGAACATATATTAAGAGGTCAATTAATTTTTTAATTAATTTTGACACTCTTGAGTCCATTCAAATGATACATATTTTGCTAAGAGGTTACAAAAAGGTTTACATTAAAGTTTTTGATGAATCTCCTATAGAATCCAGCATGTCCTAAAAAGGATCGGACTTCTCTGACTGTTTTTTGTGGAGGCATTTGTGTAATGAGTTCGAATTTTTTTCTTATCCACTTTAATTCCTTTAGAAGACACTACATGTCCCAAAATAATTCCAGAAGTAACCATGTAATGATATTTTTTTTCAATTCAACACAATACTATTTTCTTCACGTCTTTTAAAGATATTTTCTAAGTTTTCAAGACAATTATCAAAAGAATCTCCAAACACAGTTAAATCATTCACGAAAAATTCTAAATAATGCTCAACCATGTCACTAAAAATACTTAACATATATCTCTTAAATGTTGTTGGGGCATTACAAAGTCCAAAGGACATTTTTTTAAAAGCAAAAGTTTTAAAAGGGCATGTGAATGTAGTCTTTTCTTAGTCCTCTAGTGCTATAAGAATTCGATAATAACTAGAATAACCGTCTAGAAAGCAATAATATGGATGTCCTGCTACTCTTTCTATAATTTGATCAAAGAATAGTAAAGAAAAATAGTCTTTTCTAGTGGCCGAGTTCAACTTCCTATAATCTATGTACATTTTTCAACTAGACGAGACTCGAGTTAGTATTAACTCACATTTGTCATTTTTAATGACTGTGATTCAAGATGTTTTTGATACTACCTGAGTAGGACTTACCCACTTACTATATGAGATAGGATAGATGATTCATACTTTAAGTAATTTAAGAAATTTTGCTCTCAGTACCTCTTTCATATATGAATTTAATCTCTTTTGATGTCGTTGGAAAGTTTTGGCATTATCCTCTAGGTATGTTCTATGTGTGCAAATCAAATGATTAGTGTCGTTTATGTCTTTTAAAGTCCACCCAATTGTATTTTTATGCATTTTAATAATTCAATCAACTTATCTTTTTGTTCGTTTGTGAGTGTAGAAGCGATTACCACCGAGTAAGTTTGTTTCTATCTAAGAAATGCATATTTCAATCATTCAGGCAGAACTTTTAACTCCAACTTTGAAATTTCGTTCTGTTTATCCTCATTTTCTCATAATTCTTCAAACTTTAGTTTCCATCATTTATTTCCAATCACCTGTGCACAGTCAAGTAAAGAACATATGTAAGAGATTTCAGGATCTAATTGTATATGTGACTCAAATGAATTTATTAAGCACATTTCTAAGGGATCGATAGAACTCCATTTTTGAATATGATATATGAATTTATCAACTTGAACTAAAATATCTTCCACTGTCCCTCTTGGTATTTTTATTGATCTATCGGCAAGTAAAAAAGTTACAGAAGTTGATTTTAGTTCACCGAGATTGAGCTGCTGATAAACTGAATACGGTAGTAAATTCATACTAGCTCTAAGATCAAGTCAATTTTATGACTTCCAATAATACATGAAATTGCAGAACAACTAGGGTTTTTACGTTTTAAAGCATTATTGTTCTGAAGCATGGCACTTACTTGTTCAGTTAAAAATGCTTTCTTTTCACATTCAGTTTTTTTTTTTACTGTGCATAAATCCTTCAAAAATTTTGCATAAGAGGGAACCTGTTTAATAGCATCCAATAAAGGAATATTAACTTTTACCTGTTTGAAGACTTCAAAAATTTCAAGATTGTAATTCATCTTCTTAGTATTATGTAATGCATGAGAAAATGAGAGTGGAGGTGAGGGTTTAGTGTTTTCTTCATTAGGTGTAGGTTCAATGCTTTCCTTACCCTTAGAGATTAATTCATCATTCTCATGAGGTTCAAGAATGTCTTTTTCAACAATTTTACCATTTCGAAGAGTGATAACAGCTTTAACTTGATCTATGTGTTGGTTTCCTAAAGTACATGCATTTGAATTATGTTGTCCTTTGGGGTTTAGTTGTGGTTGAGAAAGAAATTTTCCTTTCTCATGAATGTTCAGTGCGGATGCAAATTTAGTAAGAATGTCTTTCAAATCAGCAAATGTTTGAACATTTTTAGAATTAATAGACTCTTGCTTTTCAATGAATGTATGCAAAGTTTCTTCAAGATTTTTCCTAGGAGGTGGGACATATAGTACATAACCTTGATGGTTTTAATAGTTTTGGTGTTGTTAGAAAGGTGGTTATGAAGCCTGTGCTTGAGTGTCATTCCTCCAACTAAAATTCGGATGATTTCTCCATCCAGAATTATAGCTTTGTGAATATAGGTTATTTTTTGATCACTTGAAAGTGTTTAGAACATTGACTTATTTATGGAGACATTCCCTAAATGCGAACAAATTTGGGCAATCATAAGTAGAGTGATCATGGGTTTCACAAATGTGACACATAATTTCTTGAACATATTTTATTTGACCACTATATTTTATTTCTAAGGTTTTACTTTTCGACCTAGGGATGCTAATTTGGCTTAAAGGTCATGGTCTTCCCTAAGCTGATAAATACCCCCACTAAATGTAGTACTTTGATTTTTGCTAGGTGCCTGATAGGGGCGCAAAAGTACTAGTATGATTTATACCTAACTTTCGTATTTTACTTTAAATTATAAATATTTAGCTATTTAATTGTATTTTTTTAATCATAACTAGATGCACGATGACAAATGTGATGCATAGGAACAAATGGGAGGCGAATCGGACGTCAAACAAAGAAGTTACTCAAAATATGAAATGAGTACCAAGGTTGGGCACTGCAGCGCCCATTACTGAGCGCCAAGGCGCCCAAGTCAGTAGCTGAGCGCTGCGACATCCACAACCCAGTGCCATGACACCCGTGGCAGTGAACAGTAACTCATAAACAGTAATATGAAGACAAAAACCTATGAATAGAAGGCAAAAAACCCTAAAAGGGGGAGGAAAAAGGAGGTGAAGAAAAGAAGCAAAAACTTAGAGAAAGAATTCACAACACAAAATCAAAGATCAAAGCCAAAGATTGAAGAGCCAAGATCAAGATTTAAGCTTCAAGTCAAGATTGAGGGAGAAGCACATCAAGGAGTCACTTTGATTAGTTTTTCTTCTCTTTCTTTATCATTATGTTCTTTTTCTTGTTGATATTTATGAATTGGTTTGATACTTTTAGTTTTGTGATGGGCTAAATTGTTTATCTAGGGTTAAACAATATGAACCTAGTATGAATTTGGATTGTGTTAATCTTTAGTTTATGAACTTGATACATTCAATTGTTTCATTCTATCTTGTGTTTTAATGCTTTCATTATACCTGATCAATATTTTGAATGATCAAAGAACCATGATGAACTCGATTGAGGGATTCATGTGTTTGGCCTATGGCAGTTTAATGCATGATCATAGGATAATAACTATGAGTTCCATCTATGATAGACATATACCTAGGTGGCATGTATAGTATAATTTAGACTTGATCTCAATGAATTATATTCTGATTTGATTACCATAGACATATAGGTGATTGTTAGAATGCGTAATATAGTCACTTGACCATCGATAGAGGCTTGTGATGAGATTAGTGTCTAAGCCAATCAATTGATATTAAACAATTAATTAAGTGGTTAATGAGTCCAATGAAATACTAGGGGACGAGTCAAAATTTTAGATTATCTTTATTTGTGAATTCTACTCTTGGCTTTTGTTTAGTTAATTGATAGAATTAGATTAGTTAAATAAATTTTAGATTTTAGTTTTCTAAATAAAAGTTAGATAGGTACTGTTTTAGTACTTGATTTGTAGATTTAGATCACATAGTCCATGTGAAATCGATATTTAGACTTAAAATCCTATATTACTTGATACGATAGCGTACATTTACGCTTAGAACTATAACAAACAATCAAATTTTTAGTGCCGTTGCCGGGGACTAGTTTTATCTATTCTTTAGATCAATACTAATACCAATCTACTGACTTTTAATTCAGATTTTTATTTTTGTTTTATTTTTTTATTTTTACTTTGATTTTCTTTTTCTTTTGCCTTGATAGTTCATACTATAGAGGGAAACAACAATCACATCAACAATCCTATGTTTGAGCCTATGATACCATAGAGAGCTTTGAAAGAGTATGCTATCCCAACTATAATTAGTATTCAGTCTAGTATTCGGCGACCAACCATCAACGCTATTGACTTTCAGATCAAGCCGAATATTATTCAGATGCTGAAAGAAATTGTATAATTCAGTGGAGCTTCTAATGATGATCCTAACATGCATATCATAAATTTCTTGAAATTTTATGATACCTTCAAATACAACGAAGTCTCTGACGATGCCATCAGATTGAGATTATTCCCTTTCACCTTAAGAGATAGAGCTAAGAGTTGGTTAATGTCATTGCCATTAGGATCTATATTGTCATGGAAAGATTTAGCATACAAGTTCTTAGCCAAGTTCTTTCCACTAGCAAAGACAGTAAATATAAGGAATGACATCACCTCATTTAATCAGATTGATGGAAAGTCATTATATTAAGGCATGAGAGCGCTTTTAGGATATGTTAAGGAAATGTCATCATCATAGAGTCCCTAAATGGCTATTAGTCCAAATGTTCTATAATGGATTAATAGGCCATTTAAGGACTATTATAGATGTCATTGCTGAAGGAGCTTTAATAAATAAGTCTATAGATGAGGCTTATGATTTATTAGAAGAGATGGCATCAAATAGTTACCAATGGCCAGCAGAGAGAGTTACACTCAAGAGAGTTGTCGGTATATATGAAATTGACGCATTCAATGCATTGATAGCTCAAATAAATACTTTATCTAAGAAGTTTGATGCATTAAATGACGTCAAAACCCGATAAGTGACATGCAACTTTTGTGGTGATAATCATATGAATGGGCAATGCATAAAAGCAGCGAATTATGTGGGCAATTTTAACCGACAACTACATAACCCACAATCTAACTTCTTTAATCCAGGGTAGAGAGATTATCCAAACTTTTCTTGGCGTTACAATCAAAAGAAGCTATCTAGACCAATGAATCCCCCAAGATTTCCGCTACCACAAGAAAAGAATCTAATTTTGAAAGACATGTTTATGCAATATGTAAAGTCCAACGATGCCATCCTACAAAATCATTCAGCATCTTTGAAGAATTTAGAGGTTCAAATGGGATAACTTGCTGCTGCAATTAATAGGAGACCTCAAGGCACTCTAACAAGTGATACTGAGACAAATCCAAAAGGGATTGTAGAGCAATGCCGATGTTACAAGAAAATATATCCACACCACCACCACCATCAAGTATAAATGAGAAAGAATGCAAAAAAATAAAGTGCAACCATATAGACCGTCTATTCATTTTCTTCAAATGCTACATAGGTGTCAAAAAAGTGTTGAAACAAAAAATCAGTAAAATACCAGTCCAGAAAATAGTACGGAATCTCAAGAAAGTGCAGAATTCTCAATAATGAAACGTACAAAAACTGATATTAAAGTGTAGCAACATTCTAAGGTGCAGAAAAGTGACAACACAGTAAACAATATTAGTAACAAATAGCAGAATCAGCTCATGCGCACTATATTACTTGACTGTTGTAGCATTAATATGGTGCTATTAAACACCAAAGAGCTGAAAGACTTAGAGATGTTGAATCCTTACATAAAAAAAAAAAGGTGTTAAGGCATAGAAAAAGAAGAAAGAAGAAGAAGAAGCAGTACGATGACAGGATCAAAGAGAACGGCACAAAAGAGACATTTCGCCGGTCTAAGATTCAAGTCTTTTCGGAGAAGCACGAGGAGAAAGAGGAACAAATTATTGCCCAAGATCTAATAAAGAAGATGTGGAAGCCGAAAGAAAGAAATCCTAACAATCTTATATATAAAGATGCTTCCACCATTGACTTTGATCCTCCATAAGAGTAGAAAGAACCCCGCCAAGCCGACGGCATTAAATCAAGTGATTATTGGGAGGCAACCCAAGTAGTTTTTATTTTTATTTTTGTTTAGTTTCAATTTTAGTTAAGTTAGTTTCTTTTTTTTGTAGGAATAAAACAGCAAGTTGAACATTTAAAGAGGCAGCACAAGCAATTGCAAGCGTTGGAAGCAAAGAAAACTACAGTCACATTCATCAGAACAAAATGCTGAAGTGCTTTAACTTCATCTACCAGGAGAGTTTTTCTTACTTTTAAGTTTATTTTTAGACATTGAGGACAATATCTAATTTAAGTTTGAGGGTGAAAAACACATAACCTGTGTTTATTGTTATTGCATGATTTGAGTGGTTGTCTTGTGGAATAATTTTTTTTTTGTCTAGTTTTGGTTATGGTGATGATCATTAGTCCATGATAAGAAAAAAAATATTGGCTGAATTTATTTTCACCAGTCTTTAGAAAATAATAGATGCTTGAGATAATTCTTATATCATGAGTCTTGGACAAGTTCAAGCTCATTTTTTATCACTTCTTCTTGAGCACTTTGAAAGAAGCATGTATTAGTTGAATTTTTTTGTTTAGAGTTATTCATGCTTAAGTAGTACACCACAGTCTCGATGACCAATACTCTAGAACTTGCTTGATTACTACTTGAGGCGAAATTCTAGAATTCACATACTTATGGAAATGACATTAGGCCATATTTGGACCTTTTGAGCCTTTTCGAGCTTACCTTATATGTATATTTATCCATAGTCACCTTGTTTGACCTAATTACTTTTTTTTTCTATTTAACCACATTACAAGCATAAAGATTTTGAGTTTACTTATCCTAAAATCTATCGGTAGTATCATAAACCTTGAGTTTACTTAAAAATATTCTTAAAATGAAGAAAGTTATAGATGTATGAAAGAAGGGTACTGTAATGAAAAGTAATAAGTCTTGAAGGTGCATATCATTCTAAGTTTGGGGGTACATAAAAAAAAATATTTAAATACATAATACCCCCAGCTTAAGAAAAATAAAAAATTCTTTGCAAAAAAGTGATTAAATGAAAGATGGAAATAGCATAAATTTGGGGGAGGAGAAGGAATCAAAAGGTTTGTAAGTAAAGTTTAGGTGTTAATGGTGTAATTTGCACTTTATATATATCTTTATATCCCGCCTTTACCTTAGTCTTATATTACAAGCTAATTAAAGTCCTAAATAGATCCTTAGACATGTGTATTTCTACATAAGTGGAGAATAGTACAAACAGCAAGCTTATGGTAGTGTTATAATTGAAAATATGCTGAGATATTATATTTATGTACTTTCTTAAGTATTGAGTAAATCTATATTCTATTTAGCTAATTACTTGCTTATTACATACACGCACAAGTGATCATTTACAATGGAGAATGAAGTACTTGATCAATGATATGAGGATTGTTGAAAGTTGTTTATTGATTTTTGAAAAGCTTTGTGTTATTTTTCGCAGCTTTTGAGACAACGATATTGATCATCTAATCAACCTGAGCTTGTTTTTAATTTTTAGTTTTTATTTTTGAGTCATGAATAAGTTGTGAATTTTTTTAATTTATTTTGCTCGAGGATGAGCAAAGTCTTAAATTTGGGGGTATTTGATAGGGGCCTAAAAGCACTAGTATGATTTATACCTAACTTTTGTATTTTGCTTCAAATCATAAATATTTGGCTATTTAATTTTATTTTTTATCATAAACAGACGCACGATGAAAAATGTGACACATAGGAACAAATGGGAGGCGAATCAGACATCAAACAAAGAAGTTACGCTCAAAATACGAAATGAGTACTAGGGATGGGCGCCATTACACTCAAAATACCAAAGGAGTACTAGGGCTGGGCGCCGGGGCACCTAGGTCAGTAGCTGAGCGTCATGGTGCCCGTAGCGGTGAACAATATTTTGCTACAGTACTTGTGAACAGTAATTCGAAGACAAAAATCTTAAGAAGAAAGAGGAAAAAAGAGGTGAAGAAAAAAGGCAAAAACTTAGAGAAAGAATTCACAATACAAAATCAAAGATCAAAGCCAAAGATTTAAGAACCAAAATTAAGATTCAAGCTTCTAGTCAAGATTGAGGGAGAAACACATCAATGAGTCACTTTGATTAGTTTTTCTTCTCTTTCTTTATCATTATGTTCTTATTCTTGTTGATATTTATGAATTGGTTTGATACTTTTAATTTTGTGATGGGCTAAATTATTTATCTAAGGTTAAACAATATGAACCTAGTAAGAATTTGGATTGCGTTAATCTTTAATTTATGAACTTGATACATTCAATTGATTTATTCTATCTTGTGTTTTAATGCTTTCATTATACCTGATCAATATTTTGAATGATTAAAGAACCATGATGAACTCGATTGAGGGATTCATGTGTTTGGCCTATGGTAGTTTGATACATGATCATAGGGTAATAACTATGAGTTCTATCTAGGATAGTCATATACATAGGTGGCATGTATAGTGTACTTTAGACTTGATCTTAATAAATTACATTCTGATTTGATTACCATATATATATAAGTGATTGTTAGAATGAGTAATATAGTTACTTGACCATCGACAGAGGCTTGTAATGAGATTAGTGTCTAAGCCAATCAATTGATATTAAAGGATTAACTAAGTGGTTAATGAGTCCAATGAAATACTAGGGGACGAGTAAAAAACCTAGATTATCTTTATTTGTGAATTATACTCTTGGCTTTTGTTTAGTTAATTGATAGAATTAGATTAGTTAAATAAATTTTAGATTTTAGTTTTCTGAATAAAAGTTAGGTTGGTACAATTTTAGTACTTAATTTATAAATTTAGATCACATAGTCCATGTGGGATCGATATCTGGACTTAAAATCCTATATTACTTGATACGATAACGTGCACTTGCGCTTAGCTGCTATAGTAGACAATCAGTACCTCACAAGTACCAGCAGTGTCCCAATTTTGAGCATTTTTTGCTAGTAAGTCTAGATAGTTTAGTACCACTTTTGGGTCTTTGTCCTCAAATGTTCCATTACATATCATTTCTACCATTTGCCTAACTTGGGGTGTTAAGCCCTAATAGAAATTTGAGACTAATCTTCATGTTTCAAAGCCATGATGGGGACAGGTATTAAGTAATTCTTTATACCTTTTTCAACATTGGTAAAGAGTCTCTCCTGGTTTTTGGATAAAAGTAGTAATTTGTCTTTTGAAAGAATTTGTTCTATGGGAAAGAAATTTATTTTCATAAATTGTTGTTGTATCTCATCCCATAAAGAAATGGATCCTGGCCTAAAATTTTATAGCCATGTTTTAGCTTTATCCTTTAAAGAAAAAGGGAAAAACTTAAGTCGAATTGTGTTCATGATACAATTTTGGTCATTATATGTGTAACACACTTCTTCAAATTCTCTTAGATATAGATAAGGGTTCTCTGCATCTAAGCCATGAAAAGTGAGTAAAGGTTAGATAATGTCTGGCTTAAAATTAAAATATATTGTATCCGAAGAAAAATTAAGCAAGATGGTGCACCGGTTTGTGTAGGGTTCATATAATCTCTAAATGTCCTAAGTCGGTTATGGTCATTATGTTGGGACTGATTGTCCCCTGAGTCTATGAGTCCCTCAATTTGATTTTTGGTCATGGTGTTAATTGGTGAAGAATGAGAAGATAAAGGATAATCTAACAAATTATCAAAGGAAGTTTCGAAATTACCTTTCATCAAACGATGGGAATTAGGATCTCAAAACCAACCGCTCATATAAAGAAATAAAATAAAATACAATAACAATAACAATAACAATAAATAATACAAATAAGAGAAAAAAAATTAAAGTATTAAACACAGGTAAATAAAATAGGTAAAACTAAAATTAAAATAAAATAAAGATAAATAATTAGAAGTTAGATTAGTTAATGTTAGATTATATAATAAAAAGTTAACAAATAAAGAGTAGGAGTCTTAGCCTTCCATGAAAATAAAAGCGAATAATAAATAAAGTAAAGCAAGTTAGGAAGCTTAGCCTTCCATGAAAATAAAATAAACAAATAAACAACAACAAAAAATGTTAATTTTATTTTCCTGACAACAGCGCCAAAAACTTTATACGTCCAAAATATAGGAGTTTATTCCCAAGTGCAAGATTGTTGAAGTAATAAATAACCCGGTGAAAATGGAGTCGATTCACAGGAAAATAGAATTAAAATTACAAATTATAAATACTTTAAAGACAATGAATGCTGCATAAAATGTTTGTAAATTCAATTAACCAATTCAAATAAAATCTAAGGTTTGGAGGATTTACTCTTGGCATAAGAAGTAAGAATATATTTAACTCTTTTTATAACTTAATTGGAATCTTTACACGAAGGAGGTTCCAACTAGAAGATATAACAATTAAAGTTTCACAATTTATATATTAATTAGTATTTATTTCTTTCAATTATTATACACCAAATCTTATAAATGAGTTCAAGTATTTATTATGCCAATCTTTATATTTGTCTATAATAAATCAAGACTCTCACTTTACAAAAAATGGTATATACGCCAAATCTTGTAAATGATTTCAAGAATTCATTGTGCCAACTATAAAATTTGTTTATAATAAATCAAGAGGCACTACTTTAAAAGAAAGTGTATTAATATTACAAACAAAATAAATACATTATATATAAATTTGCATAACTTAAGAATGAAGTATTAAATTCATGAATAACAGTTAAGTACATCTTATTACCTTGCCAAGAGTTTTATTATTTCACCTTAGCATAAAGAAAATTACTTGGACATAATAAAACTAAAGAAAATGAAATGAAATGAAAGAAGAGAAAACACGACTTTAGAATAATAAATAAAAGAAATAATATTACAAAGAAATAATACAAAAGATAAGTATTTTAAACTAAAATCTAATTCTCTAATTACATATTTTGGGCATAAACATACTATCTATTTATAAAAAAAATATGGATAAATCGAGGCAAATGAAGAGGGAACCATTTGGATGATAAAAGTCAAGAATGGTGGCAAATAATTTACATTGATTATCATTAAGACACCCACTTGTTTATCTAATTTGGAATTGATGTGGTCCGAATTAGCTGTACTCAAAATATTAAAGTTGTAGATAAGTCTTTTATCTTTCCAAATTGAGTTGTCTCATATATATTAGATACATATTTCTATAGTTAAGGGCCAAATACTGATGACAGTTTAGATTTGGCCTGTATTGCAGATCAGTTTGGTTTTAGACTATTTATACCCTCTAAATGCTCGAATTTTGAATACCTTATAAGATAAAATATTAGTCCATTAAGTCAGCTCTTCATAGGATCAAGAATCACTCCAATTGAATTTTTATGTAGAAAGTTATGCCTATTTTACCTAACCTACCACAAAATAGTTAAAAGCTAATTAGGTACAATATTGTAAATATACTTAAGTTATGAGGATTAAAGATACTAGTAATACAAAATAATGATATAAAATTCTTATTAAATATGTAATTTCAAGTGTTCATCACCCACCATATGACAAACCCATGCTATAGTGTTTTATCAATTTATCAAATCATTATTAAACTATCAAACACATGTGCTATGGACATTTTGTTGATACTCTTCTATATGGAAGAGAGTCATTAACAATGAAGGATGTTAGAGTAGGCTTAAACTCAAAGGTGTTAGTTAAGAAGTCAGAACAACAACAACAAAATTCTGCAGCTGTACTTATTGCTAGAGGGAAAGCTGAAAGTAGAGAAACTAAAGTAAGAAATTCTTCAAGATCAAAATCGAGGGGTAGATCCAAGTGTTGGGATTTGTGCTTACGTGCCATCCCTTTTATGTATAAATATTTGCTTTATGTTTATACATTTATGATTTCAATAAATCACTAATTATTTTATTTACAAATATGGTAAGATGCTTGTAACATTTTAGACATTGTATGATCTAAAAGAGTTCAGATCTAATCTAAAGGAGTTTAGATCAGAACTAAGAGTCAATAAAATTTAAAGAGTTAGAGCCTTGTCTGAAATGGGACAAAGACCTAAGAATATTTTAATAATGACATAGTTGCAATGGGTTGCAAATAGTGCTAGAAAATGTTGTTATACAAATATGTTTTTAAATTTAATGTTCCTGATCTATCTTCACTAATGCGAGTCTGTTAGTGAAGACCTTAATATATATAGATCAATGTATGTCTATATCTGGATAGTCCAGATGGTTAGTCTTAGCAAACCATAAGTTTAGTGAAAACGCGTATAGAGATACAAGTATTCAGTAAAGACTGAATATTGAACAGACTCACAAAGATCTCCAATAGACATCCCATAAAGCCGTCAATGGAGGATCTTTCGAGTTGAGTAGTATTTGTGGTCCTTAGACCTGAGTGCCATGGTGGACTTGTGAGTGATCCACCATACTTTGGTTCCACACATATTAGATACCTTTCATGGTCTAACCGCTGGGTGTCGCTGGGTATGGTCCGATGCTCATGGAGTCCGGTGTGTATAGATATGGGATCCATAAACTCAATTGGGTGAGTAAAATATCCTGCAACTCCAAGATTGTATTTCAGAAAGTCTTATGGCCATAAGCAGACATCCAAGAATTAATTTTATTCTTGGGAAAATAATATCGTAAAAGTGTTTACGAATATTATTTATTGAAATACAAATCTAGAGATAAGTTTATGGTTGAGCACATGGAGACTTGACGGTGTTGATCTATATCTCCGCTCTTCTAGGATATTTATAATGGAATGATTATATGAATATGTTATAACCTCAACTTGTATGGTCTAATGCGCCACTTTGTAATATTTGTAACATGTGTGTGGGACATTGTTCACAGACGTGTGAAATAGTTTCATATGACAAATCAGGCATGGACCTAAAGAGTCTTACAATATGAAGTGTACTCGTTGTGTACTGGGGCAGCGAATTGGATTGAACAATTGATCCAACAATTTCCAACAAAATGAAAAATGTTTCAAGGTTCCTTTTATTATTCACTTGTCAAAAATTGAAGGTAAAACACATTATTGGTTTACAAGAGTTGTTAACCAATAAAAAATTGACAAGTGACATAATCTTGCTCCATAAATAATTTACCATGTATTTACCTATTTACCTTACTTGGTAAATACATATATGGTAAATGTAAATATTCAAAATAGTTTTGAATTATTAATATTTTATATATTAATCAAATTATTATTATTAATTGGAATAAGTGGCAAACACCATTTACTAATGGAGAATGCACTTGTTATTAATAATAAGGAATGTTGACCACTTAGTAATTCTTAAATGATGCACTAAGTAAGTGGTAAAACCACTTAACATTGATTAAATTTTATTTACTCTCTAGAAATTGATTCAAATGGTTGAATCAAATTGGTGAGTGAAAAATATGATAGATTAATGTTTGTAATGGCAAACATAGTTAAGTGGTGGTGTAGCACTAAGAGAAATCATTCTTTGCACTTAAGAAAGAATTGAAAGAGTTCAATTTGTGCAAGAAAGAGTGAATTTCGTTCAAGGAGAAAGAAGAGAGAATTGAGAGCATTTCCTAAGTGTTTTTCTCAAAGTATTGAGAGAAAATACAAAGGCTTACCAAGGTTCAATATAAAGAGTTGTAAAGAACAAAAGAAAACTCTTAACTCTTCTCATATCTTGGTAGTAATCACTCATATAGACAAATTATTTTAAGTGTTAAAACAATCCTTTGCTGAAAATTCAAGGCTGTCATTCTAGCTTCACAATCCCACAGGATTTAGTTGTGAACTAGAATTGTGCAAGGGAACACTTCAAGGTGAGCTCAACAAATTGAAGCTTGGAGTTCTTGAAGAATTGTAAAGCTACCTTCATAACCGGGTAGGTTATTTATTTGCTATTCATTTTATATCATGCATGAAATATATATAAGATATATATGTACTTGAATGATCATATATTTGATTACATGCTTGAATTTGTTACATATTGTATAATATGTATGAATACTTCCGTTGCGTATTTAAAATTTGAAATTATATGCATCTATACACATCACACACCATATCACAACACCAAGAAGTGTTACTTCTACAAGAAAGAACGTCATTTCAAAAGGGATTATCCAGAAAAGAAAGCTAAGTATCAAGGAAAGAGACCTGAAGCAGATGTAGCTATAGTCTATGAAGAAGATTATGAAGTTGCAGAAACATTAGTTGCTTCGAATGGGCAAAACACCGGTGAGTAGATTCTTGACTCCGGATGTACTTTTCATATGTGTCCTAATAAAGCTTTGTTCACTAGTTATCAGTCCATTAATGGTTGTAAGGTATTAATGGACAACAATATGGCTTGTCAAGTCATTGAGATGGGTAATATTAGGCTGAACCTACATAATGGGAGTGTGAGGGAGTTGTTAGATGTGAGGCATATACCTGATCTTAAAAGAAATTTAATTTCTTTAGGCATGCTTGATTAATCCGGTTGCATATTCAAGAGTGAGAGTGGTACATTGAAAGTGATTAAGGGTTCAATGGTTATAATGAGAGGTGAGCGTAAACACGGGTTGTATGTGTTGAGTGGAAAGGCTGTCATTGGTTCTGTATCTTTCTCTGTTGATAATGAGAATATACAAACCAAGTTATGGCATTTGAGGTTAGGGCACTTGGGTGAGAGAGATCTTAAGGAGTTGTATGATCAAGGTGTATTTGGCAAAGGTAAGATTCAGCCAATAGGGTTTTGTGACCATTGTGTACTTGGGAAAGCTCATAGAGTTAAGTTTAACACGGATGGACACAACACCAAGGCCACTCTTTATTACATACATTCTGACCTTTGGGGACCTGCACAAGCTGTCACTTATGGTAGTGCACGGTATTTTTTGTCATTCATTGATAATTATTCAAGGAAGTTGTGGGTTTATGTGTTGAAGAGCAAAGAGCAGGTGTTTGAAACATTTCAGAAATAGAAAGCACTTGTGGAGAATCAAATGGGTAAGAAAATCAAAAGACTTAGGACGGGTAATGGTATTGAGTTTTGTAATATTGAGTTTGATAAGTTTTGTGCTAAGTATGGTATTGCAAGGCATAAAACGGTGCGGTACACACCATAACAGAATGGACTTGCAGAAAGGATGAACCGAACCTTACTTGAAAGGGTAAGGTGCATGCTAACCAATACCGGATTATCTAAAGCATTTTGAGGGGAGGCGGTTGTAACTGCAACTTACTTGATAAACCGAAGTCCTTCTTCAGCTATTGGCTTTATGACACTAAAACAGAAATGGTCTGGAAGCACTCCAAAATATGATCACCTGAGGGTATTTGGATGCCCTGCATTTGTACACATCAAGTAAGGCAAACTAGAACCAAGAGCCTTGAAGGGGATATTCATTAGATATCCGAAAGGTGTTAAGGGATACAAGGTGTGGTATACTGATCTTAATCCACACAAGAGTATCATTAGTAGGGATGTGACGTTCAATGAATCTACATTTTTGGAAACCAATTCAGATTCAGTTTTGAAGAAGCCGGAAGATGTGCCAAGTTCAGTTTTTGAATCTGAAACTGAACATCATGAGGTGGAACATGATTTGAGACCTAACATTCCTATAGGTCAGCAGTTCAATGATGATGCACATGAAGAACAAGAACTTGAAATTTTCTCTGAAATAGCACCATTGCAGTTTAGCACTCCTGAAGCTGAACTTGAAGAGTACCAGTTGGCTAGAGATAGACAAATGAGAGTTGTTCGACCACCGAGCAGGTATGCATATGCTGATTTGATAGCTTATGCGTTTAACACTGTACACTATAGAATATGATGAACCAAAATCATATGCTAAAACCATTGAGAGTGTAAATTGTGTTAAATGGCAATAAGTTATGGAAGAAGAGATCACTTCTCTTAATAAGAATTAGACCTGGAAATTGGTGGTGAAACCAAAGAACAATAGGTTAATTGGCTACAAATGGGTTTACAAGGTTAAGGATGGGGTTTCAGGTGTTGAGCCTACAAAGTTCAAGGCTAGGCTTGTTGCACAGGGCTTCACACAAAAAGAAGGGGTTGATTTCCATGAAATCTTTTCTCTAGTTGGAAAATACTCATCCATTCGCATTTTATTATCCATGTGTGTAAATCTAAATTTACATCTTAAACAAATGGATGTAAAGACAGCTTTTCTTCATGGTGAACTTGAAGAAGAGCTATACATGGCACAACCGAAAGATTTTGAAGAACCGGGCAAAGAAGATTATGTTTGTTTGCTAAAGAAGCTTTTATATGTGCTGAAGCAATCTCCAAGATAATGGTATAGGAGATTTAATGATTTTATGCTGCATTGTGGCTTCACAATGAGCAAGTATGATGGATGTGTGTACTTCAAAGCATTGAATAACAGTAAGCGTATATATCTCCTTCTATATGTTGATGATATGTTAATTGCATGTGAGGATATGGAAAAGATAAATAAGCTGAAAAATCAGTTGGGTGGTGAGTTTGAAATGAAAGATTTGGGGTCAGCCAAAAAATTTTTGGGTATGGATATAGTGAGAGGCAGTGATGTTATTTTCTTGTCTCAACAACGGTATATACTCAAAGTTCTTGATAGGTTCAGAATGAGGGATGCCAAAGCTGTGTCGACTTCATTGGCAATGCATTTCAAACTGTCGGCATCTCAATCACCACAAATTAAAGAAGAAAAATTGCATATGCTTAAGGTACCGTATGTTAGTGCTGTTGGTTCTATCATGTATGCTATGGTTTGCACAAGGCTGGATATAGCACAAGCGGTGAGTGTTGTAAGTAGATACATGGCTAATCCTAGAAAGGAGCATTGGATAGTCGTGAAATTGATACTTAGGTATCTAAAGGGGACGTCACATTGTGGTTTGCTATTCAGAAGGGTTGGCATAAGTGATGAAATGGTGAAGGGTTACGTGGACTCAGATTACGCAGGTGACTTGGACTATAGGAGGTCTTTATCTGGGTATATCTTCACGATGTTTGGATGTAGCGTATGCTGGAAATCAGTATTGCAGCATGTTGTAGCACTATCAACTACCGAAGCCGAGTATATAGCCTTAGGAGAAGCAATTAAGGAGGCTATATGGTTGAAAGGTATATGTGCTGAACTTTTGTCTATGGATGTAGTTAATACTTCAGTACATTATGATAGCCAAAGTGTCATACATCTAAGCAACCATCAGGTGTTTCATGAAAGATCGAAACACATTGATGTTAGGATGCATTTCATTCGGGATATTGTGCAGAGTGGCATTATTAGTCTGTGTAAAATTTCGACGTCGGAGAATCCTGCTGATATGTTGACTAAGCCGCTGCCCTCAGTTAAGTTCAAGTTGTGTATGGACTTAACTGGAATCACAACTTACAATTAAGGTTGTGATGTGGAGGATGGATCCTTAGTTGCTCTCTTGGTATTGTTGGAGTGATTTTGTATCAAAGAGGAGATTTGTGGAATTTGTGATCCAAAATTATGTTTATGATGTTGATAATGTTTGGAACAAACTCGAAAACATGTCGGAATTATTTTGGAGCGGGAAGCATGTGTGGAAGAGGTGTAATTTTAATGAAACAGTTGAAAAAAAAAATGCAAAAGAAAACAGGGAAAAATTCCCAGGTGTGAGTGCCGGGGCATTGGGAAGTATTGGTGGAGGCATTGGCCAATGCCCCGGTGCTGGTGGAGGCATTGGCCAATGCCTTCGCCAATGCCCCGGCATTGACCAATGCCTTCGCCAATGCCCCGGCATTGGCAGGGGCATTGAAACCAGTATGTCAATGTCGGGGCATTGACATTGGTACTGTTCATTAACCTAAATATACGAATTTTGGACTTTTCCTTTACATGTTTGAGTATTTTAAATTTCATATAAATACCCAATTATGCCTAGGGTTAAATTAGAACATGAGAAACACTCTCAAAATATTATACAATAAACCATAGAGCTCCAAATTCAATTGTATCATTCCTTGATCTTGTAAGATCAATTCTCTTGTAATCAAACAAAGAATAAGAAAGACTTGAATCTTTGATCCACCATGAATGTAAATAATTTGTTGAACCACGTATTTTGCATCCAGGTATGGTATATTTATACTTTTCTCTACTGTCAATACTTAACTCTACAATTTAACTTGTTGTTCTTACTTGAATAATTTTACCTACTTCATTATTTGAATTCTCTACATATTTCATTGCGTGTTAAACTCTACAATATATAATGAATCTCAAGATTAATATGGAGTTACGTGGCACTGTAATTAAACTATCTTATTTTTTTTTATCGTATTATTCAATTATTTTGTCACATTATACCCAAAATTTAGGAAACTAATTTTGTAAGTATAGTATTATTTTATAAAGCAATTATACAATTTTTAAATACCACCCTTATTCGATTCGGCAAGTCAAACGCTGAACAAATTAAAGATGTTCGTTTGTTCAAAAGTCAGAAAATTAATATATACATCTATATTTAATTAGTATTTTCTAAATATTCTCTTATAAAATATTGTTTGATTCCACTGAGGATTAAAAATAACAAAACTTTGTTTTATAAAAAAAAATAACAATAATAATAGAAAGACTTTGTGGACGGCTGTTAAAAAAAAAAAGACAATGTTGATACATTCAAGATTATTATTGTTAAAAGAAAATTCAATTATTATCAACTAAAATAATTATGATCGATGGAATGAATAATATTATATTTTTTAAATATTATTAAATTTTTTTTATATTTTAAATAATATATCAAACAATATATTTTGTATTCATTCTAAATAATATAATAATTAAAGTGTTTAATTGCATTGAATTATCAAAATTTATGTTAAATATTTAAAAGAGATTGACCTTATTATTGCTCTAAAAAAATTTTAATAGTAAAACGAGGGCTATTTTTTTTAATTTAGTCAAGTTTCAATTTTCTTTTTTAGTTAAAAGAAACCTCAAACAGTTACACATGCCCTTATTTTATTAAATTTTCATTTCTCAATCAATCTTCTCTCAAAAACCACAAAACAATTGTTTATATATAAAGAAAAACTCACTTCAAATCGGTAATTTATTTATGAAAGAGCAACTTATACATAAAAAACAGAGATACTTCAAAAAAAAAAATTAAAAATCAAACATTTCAAAAATAATTCAAAAAACAAATATAAAGATGAAAGACATGAATTTTTAAAATTTTTTAAAGGGATTGACAAACCCTTAATATTTCAAAAAGGTCAAAAAAACTCGTGTCAAAAGATAGATTCTGTTTTTTTTTTAAAAAAAAAAAGACGGATGCCGTATCTTTTAACAATTATATGAGCAAAATTATTTTTTAATTCATTTCTTTTAATAATTAGATGAAAATAATTATTCTTTAACTGTTAAATGGGCTAAATGTTATGCCCCTATATTTAATATAGAAGAATAGAAATACACATATTTTTTACTTATTAAATGAGCTAAATTATAAAAAGTATTATTATACTTTTATATTTAATAAAAATACACACACTCAATAAGACTTGAAGCTAAATTTTTTGATTAAAAGTCAAATATTTTAACTAATAAACTATAAGTACTTTGTTGATACTTAATTATTTATTTGTTATATATTAAATACAACAGTTTTAACAAATGAATTAAATAAAAAAATTAATTAAATTAAAAACATTAAAAAAAGAATTAGGCGATCACGATTAGCGGTGTCTTGATACCTACTAATTAGAAAGAGTACCCTTCTTATAACAATTCAAAACCCTTGTTCAGTTAACTTATCTGGCTAGTTGTTTCTTCAAAGCTGATTCGCCTTAATTACATTTTGATTCAACGACAATTGATAAAAATGATCAAAAGCTTATGTCTTTCTTGTACTACTAAATTTCTATATAGATTAGATCATTCATTTTATATCATAAGAAAAAATCCCAAAAATTTGATAGTGATAAACGAAGTTATTCCTTTAATTTCAGGACCTATTTTTTAACAAATTCTGTTAAACTTAAGAAAGCTGCTTCTTGATTCAAAATATTCTACTAGAGAACCAACTTTTCTCGTAAATCTCAAAATTATAATTAAATATTTATTAAAAGTATATTTAAACATATCGTATTGTTTGAAAAAAGAAAAAAAAAATTACGACATTTGACATCTGAATTGAGATCTACTTGAATTATCAGAAATCAAACATAATGAAATGCAACAATTGTTGTTGTTCATGGGAATTTAGTTTAGACTTAGAAGAGACGAAGTCTAATATTTTTTAAGGCTCCTGAAATAGTCTAATGTATCTTTGATATTTTAAAAGTATTTTTATATGAGGTTAATTTTTTTTGTGTGAAGGCCAAATTTTTTTGTTCGTAATATAGGTGGATATCTTTATTTGAGATAGGTCCTGTTATGAGACTTTGTTCTATCTCCGTTGATTAGAGAAATATATTCGGGTAGGCCACAAAAATCATATATAATTCTTGTAAAGCGTCCTGATAATTATTTAATGCATATCAATAAATTTATTATATAATATTATAAAGTTATTTGTAATATTATATTTTAAATTAAAAAAAAAGTATTTTTATATGTTGTGCCACGTAATTTTATTACGTTTAATTTATAATTTTTGTATATTTTATAATATATTATAAAAATCTATCATATATCAAATACTCACCATTTAATAAATTACGTAGTTTATTAAATCATTTATATATATCTATATATATATAATGAGATTACTTTTAAGTTAAACTTTTAATATAAAAAATAAGATTTAAAATTTTAATTAATTGATGTGCTGTAATTTAAGATGTAATGTTGATAATATTAAATATTATTTTTAATTTTAAATTTACACCATTAAACTATAAAATTAATAAATAAAAATTTAAGTAAAAACTTAACATAAAAAACCTCACCTAAATATATTATTTATGAAAGAGTAATGTAAACTTTTTAAATTTTTATTTCAAATTAAATCTAAAAAATAATGTGTTAAGTAAATATTAAATATAATACATAATTTTAAATTTTATATTATTGTATTATTTAATATTTAGTTAATGTATCACTTTTAAAATTTAATTTAAAATAAAAAATCAAAATAGTATTTACGAAATAAAAAGAACTCAATGAAAGGCCTACAGATCAATAATTTAACCGTTCAAATGGTCTTAATTAGAGCCAGTGCGGACGTGGCACGTGGACTTAAATAACAGCATCAAATGAGTAATAAACAAACAAATAACCTTCGAGAATGTAGGAAAAAGGAACAGTGGGAATCGACTGGCGAGAAAAAGAGATGACAAAATTCGCAACTTGAAGTCTCACGTATTAGTAGTTAAATTCTCTGATAAATAAAGCTGTTACTTTGCTCATAATCTTCAGGTTTGCATTTTTTTCTCCCGAGATTTTATTGTTGTATTATTGATTTTTGTTTTCTTACTTTTTATGCATACCATCTGCCTGATAAATTTACTAAGAGAACTAAGTGAAAGAAAAAACCATAAGGATTTTTTGCTACCGAATGAATGATTTGAAAGCAAAGTTTAGTGGGTTTCATTTGTTTGGTTTTTTGAGGCTAAAAAATTAGACCCCTTATTTGTTTTGTGGTACTCTAGGGCAGTACTCTTTATGATTAGAAACTTTGTGGGTGCTTTATCTTTTAGAAATGTCTAAACATTGACACTCGTCGTTAAGCTTGAAAATGACTAGTAATGTTCATGCGCGGATAATTCAAAATTTTTTTTTTTTGAGGAGCGATTAATTTTATTGTTGAATATATTCAGTAAGTAATGCTTTAAATTAACTTTGTCATAATGACCATGGTCAGTGATCTTATTGGGTTGGGTCGATTTAGTCTTTACTATAGAAGAATGAAGTCAAGTGATGAGCTATAATTGTCGTTGGAATGAGTTATATTAATGTTTAATTGTTGTGTTAACAGGTATTGGAAGGATATGAAATTGAGCATAATGTATATATTTTTCTACTAGAATAAAATGGTGCCTAATAATGAAAGAAGCCAAAGGAAGCATAAATACTCTTCTCTACGACAAAGCAATGGAGAATGATGTCTTAGTTTTGTCGCACCATTTTCTAGATTTATGATTTCATAATGAATTTGATCTCAATGATAGACTTAATTGTTGGTTTGCTTGTGGCTAAAGTAATTTTTTCTTCCTTTTTTTTCCTTGTTGCAGATGTCTTTGTATATTGGTAACTTGTCTTCTCGCACTCATAGAGGTGAACTTGAACATGTCTTCCAAAGGTTTGGACGATGTAATGTCCGACTGAAAGATGGATATGGGTTTGTAGTATATGACTCACCTCCAAATGCAGAGAAAGCTTTGATAGCACTAAGGGGAAGGAATATCTTTGGGGAGCCATTAACTCTTACATGGTCGAATAAGCAGCCCAGACATCTTGAAAGATTTTCAAAGGCTGCTAGATCCTATGAGCCACTGAACAGAAGGAGTTCTACCAGAGGAGGGGGAGATTATGCTAATAGAAAATTGTATTCAAATAGTATTCAAGATCACAAATATGGTATTGATCGAATGGGTAGAAATGACAGAAGGCTTAGTTCTGCTAACATGCTTGATGAGGACCCAAGACACCATCGAGCCAGTATTGAAGATCACATCCAGGAAGAGCATTGTGATTATAGGGAAAGTTTGCCAGATGAAGGTGGGAATCTTGAACCTAACCTGGTGGACAATGATAGATGGGATGGGCAACTACATGACCAACCAAATGGTAACATTGTCGAAAAGGGCATAGAATCAGACCGATATGAACATTACCAAGGTTATGACAGGAAGGCTGAGGATGAAAACCAAAAAATGGCCTATTCTGATGGTTTTCATGCTCTACAAAGCTCTCAAGAGATGCTGGAGAGGGAACATCTTTCTGAAGTGCCTTTAGACCATCCTAATGATTCAAAGCCCCATCAGACTTGTTACAGTTGTGGAGAATCAGGCCACAAAATGCACAATTGTCCCAGAGAAAGCACGTCACAGAGGAAGTTGATGAGATTTGGTAATAGGAATGATGATGGCATTAACAGAAGAGGTGGTGGAGATGAAGACAAACTGGAAAGAGACCCTTATCAGGGAAAGCTGCGATTGGATAGGGACTCCATAACAATGAGTCAACTTGGAGATGATGGGAAAGCATTTGGTTATGGAAGGCACCGAAGGTTGGAAAAGGATAGATGCTTCAATGAGGCAAAGGAGACTGACGGGGTTTGGAGAAAGGACCATGTAGGAAAAAAGCGAGGTAGGAGGAATTTCAAAACTCTAATCAAACCCAATGAAAAAAAAGCTAAAAGGTCAGTTTCATTTCCTTTTCATTCTGATTACACTGAATCCAGATCACACTTGACTTCTCGATCTTCTAAACATGTTCTAAGGTCTGGTTTGTGCTCTAGATCAAGATCAGTTTCTTCCAGATCGCGTTCTTCATCTTACAATAGAAGGTCCAGTTCGACATCCTATGATTTTAGATCTACACGTTCCAAGTCTAGGTCAAGGTCGAGCTCTCATACATCCTTGTCTCTGTCTGTATCCCTTTGTCAGCCTTTGCCATCCTCTCCGGACAAGGTGCAGTTGAATCTGAAAGGCTCTTTGGCTAATGCTGCAATTCCTGAATCTAAGGAAATTCTAGTTGAGCAAGGGCAGGCGGTTGATGCTGCTGGTTTGGAGAGTACTAAACTGGATAATAACATGTTGGTTGAAGAAAATCCAAATGTGGTTTCATCTTCCAAATTGGAAAATGGTATGGACAAAAACCAGCCCATGCAGAGGGATGGTGATGACAGCCTCTTGATGTCAACACCTTTACATGACATAACAAATCCAAGTACATTACCATCAGAGAATGGCATGCTTACTGTTAGAAGCATGTCTTCAGAAATCTTGAAAGAGACTAAGGACTGTCAGAATTCTGATACATCAATGATGGTGCATATGCCACCACCAGTTAAGACCTCACATTCAGAAGCTCCTGTCAGTTCCCAGTCTGTATGTTCTACGAGCATATCCTCAGATGAGATGTACATAGTTCTGAAGCACTATGGTCTTGAACTTCATGATGATACTGAAAGGGGTTTACTGCCAGAAACCTTTTTTGGTTCTGCTCGCTTATGGCCTTGGGAGATCATCTACTATAGAAGGTTGAAGAAGGGCCCTATTTCAATTGAGAATTATGCTAGGAGAGTTGCTCAAAATCAAGAATTCCATATTGTTGATAAGTATGTAAGAAGCAGCAGTGGATGGGGAGAACTTGGCCAGACTACTCATGAAATATCTTATCTATGATCCGTCAACTTATGTTTTTGTGATTAGAATCTGAGCATGTTTGCACCTATCTTGCATTTGATACAGCTTTTTTGGGAGTTCACATGAAGGTTTCTTGTGGATTTTTCAAGTTGAAGCAGTTTAACTGGTAATGTTGGAAAGTATATTTTATAAGCAGGAATGTGTATCATTTCTTTGCATATTAGTTATGAATTATATGAAAAAAGTCCATTTATGTGTTGAATGTTGGGCAGGGAATATTTTTAATTTCATGAATTTGGAGAAAAAGAAACTGGTTTTGCTCTTTTCAGGCTACTTTTGTTGTTCCAATGACTAGTGCTTCATAGCCCCCTTGTTATAAGGTTATTATGCATCCAAATTACTGCAAATGATTACTAGCTGATCCATGTTGTTCAATTTATTGCGAGCAATTTGTGCACTTCTCTAATGTGCTAAGATGTAAATACTGAAAATGTGCCTTTGATGGATCAGCTCTTCCCTTCCCATCCAAAACTTCTCTAAATACTGAAAACATCTTAGCACATTAGAGAAGTGCACAAATTGCTGTAAAAATTAGAGAAGAGCTGTAAAAATATATATTTGCTGTAAAAATTTGCACAAATTGATGTTCTCTAATGTGATCCATTTTTCAAACACATATTTGCTGTAAAAATATCAGGAGAAAATGTGCCTTTGATAGTTTCAACTTCTTCCCAACTATTTATTAATTGATTAATCTATTGTAGTTGCATTGTATTAGCTCTTGGACATCATGATTCAAATATGAGGCATATATCTAATGAGTAGACCGGATCCTGTGACCATTAATAGACGGAAAAACAAAAGTACTTGTAATAAAAACTTATTAAATTATTAAGTTTCTTCATGACTTTTTTATTAAAAGATTCATGAAAGAGTTGTGACCTTTTGTATGAAATGAGTTATCTATGCTTTTTTGGGACCATCTAAAATTTTAAGTTATTTTCTCTAAATTTAGTAATTTAATGATTTTATGATGCCAAATTGTGTAATGAAATGTAGACGTAATATGAACTTTAGATTGTTGTTTGTTTATACCAGTTAAATAGTTATAATGTTAAAAATAATATTAGTGACAAACGTAAATCATCCTTCATGTGAAATTCCATAAAAAATAGGAGCCATTCTTTGTCTAGAAGATGCCATATAAAAGACTTTATTTTTTAAGAAATTAACAAGAATCCATGAATATAAGATGTATGTTGTATGTTGAGAGCAGGTGTACATAAGAAAAAACATCACAATCAAAAAGAACAATAGCATTCAACATCTAGTCACTAGTAGACTTAGGAAAATCTCAGTTTTGGATGGGAAGGGAAGAGCTTCATTTAGGCACAAGAAGCAGATAATTTTGAGAGAGAATATTATTATAAAATTTCCATGTGATAACTCATTCTTTTCCCTAAAAATATTTCTAGGATCTTTAGTTGGATGACTTATTCTTTTCTTTTTGACCACGAATTTTGCTAGATTTTGTTTTATCATCCATTTGTTTTACTTTTAACAAGTAACAGAAAGCGATTGTAAGTATGTACATTTCTTTATGTGTTTCTTTTTGTTTTCATTGGCCAATTTTAACAATAGAACCTAAGACAGCTAACTGCACTTAGATGCCAGGTCTTGCTAAGGGCTAATGTTCCACTAGTAGCTATCCCTATAATCTTCCTTTTTACTAGCAAGATTAGGGAGCGACTTGGTACTGTTTTTCCAGCTGGGTTTTGTAGGCTTGCATTAGAGATTGGGTTGTTTCATTTATTGGGCTGAATCTGAAATATTGATTTGAATGACTTGAGTTGGAAAAGTCTCGATATACATTGAACAGATGTTGTAAAGGCTTTCATATGCTTGCATTATAGGTTTTCTTGACTTTTCTCCTTTGCTATGTGAATGTTTATGATAGGATTTGAATCTGTTGGTCTATTTGGTGGTCTGCTTTCTATCTGTTGAGTTTATGTCACACAATAAAAAAAGAAATTATAAAACTCTGTCATTTCGTTAGTTTCAAAAAGAAAAAAAAATTATCATTCAAGTTGGTGTTGAGTCAGTTGTCATGTGTTAAATAACTGCTGGCCCCTCATCGTCTCCCCTCAGACCCTCGTGCATCCACATAGACACATTCAGTTGATAATGCCCTATACCCTCCCAGGTGCTGTAGGCCTTGCCCCTGGGCTAGGGCTTCATGAACAACTCGTCTTTTCCTCTTCAATGCATGCATTTGATGCATTTTCAGAAACCGAGTTTGTAGAACCATTGTTTCAAAAATAGGACCACTTGGCACTAATAATTGCTTACGTTGAATTTTGGACTTAACTTCTAGCAGACTAATTTAGCCATATTTTTATCATTTTTTCCTAAGCTTGAATTATTGGTCTCTGGGATGGTTGTTGGGATTCCTAGTGAATTTTGACATAACATGAATTTCATCTCATATTATGTTGTTTAACCTGTCTGATTAATGGTCACACTCCCATCCATTGCAGGTGTTTGGATAGATTTTCTACATTTGTTTGAATTAATGCAGATATTGTAACTCAGGAAGTGTTATCCTTCCTTTTTTCTTTATTTTTCTTTTAAATTAGAAAAAGTTAATTACAAGGAAGATGGTATGGCTTCCTTGCAACCTATTTGCAGGTAAAGGAGAAATGCCTTTTGTTATCAGCAATTTTTTTATCTTTATTATATTGATCTCTATTCAGAAAATCTATGTTCCTTTTGTGCTGATGGTTGTAGGGATCTCTTAATGTTCTAATTGCCCTTTTATTTCAGTGGTGTGAAAATTGTATGCTAATTAAGCAAGTGTTTGAGCTATGGTTTTTGCTTGGGTTTGGATTCATGTGTGGATCTTTGCAAACTTGTTCAATAGCAGAGAGTTCATCACATAATCATTGACTTCCAATATCTTATAATATTTGGAATTGTGCATCTGAAAACTTGTGGGTTAGAGATTATTGGCTACTGAAATTGATTTCTCTTTCTGAACTTAAGTAGTATATACGATATTGATTTAAACAAGTGGTGTACCGAAGCTCTGGTGTTCTTTTAGTGTTTTCTTATGTCTTGAAAGATATGATTGGTCAGAGATGAGGAAATCCAAACCAAGCCTGGGTGTAATGGTTTTGTTGATGAGATTGCTAGATTTTTTTGTGCAAATGCATTAAGACTTGGTTAAGATAACTGCCATCTTGTTTACAGTTGGTGACAGGGTGGCTCAATATTTTGCCATCTGAAGATGACCACTGTTGAGATCGATTTGAATTTATTTTTGTAATGCTGTGGTGATTTGGTTTGAGGTGAATAGAAGAATGAATGTATTGTGAGAAGGCATGATGATTTTAAGTATTGCTAAGTTGCCCATTTTCATAGTATGCTAGTCTAGTGGGTTTTATGTTGGATTTGAACTGCTCTTTTCTGTTTCTAATTATAAGGATTATAAGGATTTAAAAGAGCTTCTGGATTAGAGATTGATTTAAAAGAGCTTTGAGAACAATAAGGATTCAGAGAACTTGTGATGCAAAGCTTCATGACCCCTAATATCTAGGTTGGTTTCGGGGAGTTGAAAGACATTTTCTATCCTGAAACCCTCACATGAAGGATTGAAGTTGTTTAACTGATGTCATTGACGAAGATGCTTCTACCTGATGCAATTGACTGAATTTATTTTCATTCCTTTTAATTAAATGCGTTGTGTCAGATATGCTGAAGGAGCAACTGATGCTAT
Source organism: Ailanthus altissimus (assembly GCA_946807835.1). Lineage (NCBI taxonomy): Eukaryota > Viridiplantae > Streptophyta > Magnoliopsida > Sapindales > Simaroubaceae > Ailanthus > Ailanthus altissimus. The sequence goes on from OX327709.1 coordinate 4,884,303, forward strand.
TTTTGCTTTCTTGTTATATGTTTATCTAAACTAAGAGAGTTTGGCGAGGTTTTGCAACTGCAAGTTGACAATTTTTCAAAGGACAAAGACAACCATATCTTGTAACTGTTTCTTATCCAACTAATATGTTTATTAATACCATATGTTCTATGTTTTGCTCCCATGCTTTCTGACTTAATTGATCATTAGTTGTAGCAGCTTTGCAGGTCTTCTTGTTGTGTCTATCAGTTATTATTGTACATGAGTTTTCTGTCTTTTTGCTTCTCAGTTAAACATATGATTAGCTGTTCAATTCATGGGCTCATGCAAGGTCGAATTTCTCCATAATGGTTTTGTCACCCTTTTTTTTCCTCTCTGAAAAGAGAATTTGATATTAAAACTTCAACATTAATTAGATATACTTTTTTAGTAAATATTATCACAATGGAATTGATCATGAAACTTAGTTACTCTTATTTATCTATTTTCATATATTCTACAGCCTTGATTGAAATGATGCAAGTGGAAAATAGTCTTGATATAGAAGATTGCCAGTTGTATGCTATTATCTTCATTAGTAGTGACTTTTGCAATGTGGACTATTTTCATAGTAGAAGGATATTTGAACTGAGAAAGAATAGATGGATTGTGACCTGAGTAATATTGTTATGGAAGTAACTTGTTCTTAGGTCTTCTATGATTAATGTATTTGAATAGAGCCGCTCGTTTCTTTGGAGCATTTTGTTTAGGCTTTTTGCACTAGAGGCAACTAAGCTTTTGCAAATGTGTATATATATAAAAAAAATGTGTGTATATATATATGTTATTATATTTGCAAATATATCTCTATTACTTTGGCAATTATTGTGTTTGTGTGCACTCACAAATAAAAGGGTCTTGGAATCAACAAGTCGGTGTTTTCTATGAATCCTCCTAATAGTTGTGCATCTGTGTGAGCATACAATGTATTCTTTTCATTATTATTTTTTTTTAAGTTTACACTTACTAGAGCATTGAGTCATTTTCTGGTGCACATGCTTGTTCACGTTTTAGATTATGGACATCCAACCATCTAAACAGAAATTTAACTTTTTGTATAGATCGTTAAACGTTCTTTGCATATAGTTGGATGTTTGATTTTAAAAATGTGCAAACATCTACACCTGAGAATTTATTTTAGAGCATTTATATAACAAAATAGACACATTTGTTGCTGATTTAGTCATTTTTAATTTTGTTCTAAAAATTTCATTATAATAGGATAAGGTTTTTTTTTTTATCTTCCCTATGCTTTTAAGTAAGAAATTGCAGAACGGATGATATAAGTGTACAAGTGAAAGAGAGAGTAAAGGATGCATGTGGTGTGAGTTAAGGTAGGGGGTTGGAAAAGAAGGAAAAAGAGTAAAACAGAATTGAATGGGGGAGAACATAGACAAATGTGAATGTTAAAGAAGAGAAGAAATTGCTTTACCGAAATAGAGATGGCACCAGAAAGTTGGCTTTTAGTGAGTGTGATGAGAAGAGAGTGAATAGGAAAGCAAAGGAGAAAAAATTGAACAATACAATACTAAGGGCTTGAAGGTGGAATTAAATTTTGTATTTATCATCTGACGTAATGCCCTCATTATTCTCAACCGTCTCAATTACTCTTGCATTTATGTGTTATTAATTGTCATTCAATCTAATATAGACCCCTTTTTTTTAATGCACTAACCACCCAACTCTCTCTTCCTTCACTTTTACCCAATTACCCCTACCCTTTTCGTAAATTAACTTCTTTGATCTATGTATAAAATGCTTCCTATTATATGTTTTTATAATGTTGGATGTTAATGCATATTATATTTTGTTATTTGTTCTCAGATAATCTTAGTGATATCTATTTAGTTCTAGCGAAGACCGTTATGGATGCATTATGGACATAACTTGAAAGTGCTTTTCAACTGTCTGGGCAGTACAGTAGAAAAGTGTTTTTCTTGTAAAAGCACTTCCCAAACTCATTCTCATGCATATTTAGTTAACTTTGTTGACATTTGAATAGAAAATCTATAATTTGTTTAGATTATACACATTTTTATCCAGTTGGCATCTATTGTGAGGTTACCTTACGAAGAAAAAAGAGTTTTTAAGGAAACTTCACACTAACAGCCATTTGATTTAGACATCTCGTAGTTTTGGGTAGAGTAAGTGAGTCAAGTCGCCCTTGTTCTATTATGCCAACCAAGTGTGGGCCAAATCACCCTGGAAGTGGGTCGAAGTTATATCCATTGCCTTCTTCTCTAACTGCTTTTTTAGTACTTTTTGTGACAGATTTTACCCATATTTTGGGATCAGGTAAAATTCATTGATTTTCACTTTTCTGAAAGTACTTTCAGTTTCAGTTTTGACTGAACTGTGTGCAACAAAAGCTTGTGTGGCCTGGTGATCAAGTCAAATGGTTACAAGGTAATACTAACCCAGAAAACAAAAGAATTTAAGCCAGAGATTAACCTTAACATGCTTATCAGAAAATTTGGGCAACTGCAGTCAAACCAGTTGTCAGTCTTCTGCCAAGAGATAAAAATAAAATAAAAGTTCTATTTGGCGCTCCATCTTTTTGCTCTTGTAATAACCCTTTTTTTTATAGATTTTTTTTCCTTTTTCTTTTCGGCAGCTGGAGCAAGGAAAAATGGAGGGCAAATAGCACTAGCTAGAACAAAAAAGGAGAGGGAAAAAGAGAGACAAAAGACTATGACATAAGTCCTAGGGAACAACAGAATTAGGCTAAAGAGATTGAGAGACCTCCTACTACTCTAGCTCTTCCTTGTCTTGCCGGTGGTGTTGTCATGAAGGAAATCAAGCAAGACGGTGCTCTTGCATTTGGGGCATTTGGGATCATCCTCTGACAACATCACATACATGAGGCACCTGGGGCAACCCACCAGCACCATGGACGTGGCTTCAGGGCTATTTGAGTATCGAAGAGTGTCCTCTTGGTTCTCAGATGACACGCACGAGCTTGGTGGAGATGTTGGCGAGACTGTTGCCGATCGGGTTGGTGACTCCATGATTTGGTGTGCCCTTGGAGGCGAGAGGTTCAGCTTGAGCTCTAGCTTGGGAGCGTTTCCATTTCTGCGGCTCATCTTTTCTGGTATAACTTCTATTTATCTAACCCGCCTGCTACCATCAACACAAGAAAAAAAATGAACATTCAGTAACAAAGACATAGTCAACGCAACAATTTTTCATATTCTCATAAATGAGCGATAAAAGAAGTGTTCTGTTATTACCTTTGAAGGCTATTGTAATCCAATATGTGATGAAGAAGAGAGATTGGTAGTGAAAGTAGATGAAGGGAAAACCAAGGAGCTGGCTAAGGCAAAGGGCTAAAGCTATAGATAAAGCTAAAGCTCAAACCAACACCATTAACAAAGTTCTGTTGGCGTTGTTGGATGAAGCTGAAATGGGATTATATATAAGGGGATTGAAGGAAGAGAGATGGGCTTTCTTTAAAGCTTAATTTAATTATGATGAAGAGGTGGAGGGTTTATGGTAGAGAGAGAAAAGAGTGAGAGAGAGAGAGAGAATTGAATTGAAGAACTGGTAGAAGAAGAGTGTAAATTGAGGCCAGAAAATGTATTAATGGTTGGAAAAAATCGCAAGGAGTATGCAGGAATAGGAGAATTGTAGTAAATATATTTATCACTACAAATTACAAAGTGTAGCAGCAGAAGCAATTCATTTCATTTATTCATTTGCTTTAAATTTGTTAGTCGGTGTTTATTGTTTTTCAAAGCAATGTGAACCCAACTGCTTTTATGGCTAAACACTCAGTTTTTAAAAATACCAACACCAGCTTTGAATTTAATATCAAACACCAAGCCAATTTAATTGCAACCAATCAAAAAAGTTGCATAGCAATTAAATTCAGCTAGCCTTCAAGAAAAAAAAAAATTCAAAATCAACAACTTCAAAAATAAATAGCAGCTCGCTGAAGTTAAAGTTTCATAAGGAAGCACAACAAACCCAGTAGAAACAAAAACATAGGATTATATTTCTAATCTCTATATTTTTCAATGAGAGTACAATTACTTATTATTATTTGGGTTAATTTGATTTAAACTTAACATTGTCATTTAAGGTGAAAATATTATTTTTGAAGTTAATTAAATGCTTAATTTTAATTATATTTGTTAATTACCATTGACTTTTACTTTAGGGGTGAACATGCGAATGCAATCAGCATCACTTATACCCATGTGGGGATTATTAATTGTATTAGAAGAGGGTTTCATTTTGACATTAATGGTTTTGTACTCGTTGAATTAATAATTTGAAGTGGCCAATTTGTTTTTTAACTCTTTACTAATTAAATTTGATATCTAAGAGGTACACAACCTAACAAAAATCTTTTGGTCATTGGCAGAGTGAATGAGTGGCAGTTCAAAATTCGGAATTATCATACTTTTATCATGCATATGTTGACAAATTTTTAAGATTTGTCATCATCCTTTAATCATCTAGGACTTTGAAGAAAATGTATCAAAATTTGGCAACCAAATTATTTTCCACCATAATCATGGTGTCACTTGCTACATGTATTTGCCTTCTTTAGCTTGACCTTTGTTCTTAAAATGGGGTGAGATAAAATTAAATTTCAACTTAACCTAAAGAGAAATCATAATTGCCCATGAAAAAGAAACACTTTTTTCCCTTTGAATTTTGGTTTTGGCAGCCTAAACCTTAAAATTTTGTTTGGCAGAGCTAGATAAATTGGAATAATTAAGCAGGTCCAAGTGCAGTGTCGAAAAATGTTGGAAAAACAAAGAAAAATATAAAGATAAAACACAAAAAAAAAAACAATTAATTGAAAAAAACCATAGAAAAACTTGTTAGTTGTCATTTTCAATTTTTATTTTTGGTACCCAAACTCAAAGATTATAATCTAGTCACATCTGGGTTTTATTGATACAAAGGTATTTTTGAAAAAAAAAGATATCTAATTTTAATTTTTTATTTATAAAAATGTTAGTTTTATTCGTGATTTAATTAATATATATTAATTTAATCTTTACTTTTTCGATAAATACTTAATTAATTTATTTAAGGACTTTTTAAAGCTATTTTTTGTTATTATTTTCATTCCTAAATAATGATCCTTTTTTTTTAAATAATTAATTGAGTATTTATAAAAAAAGTGAGAATTAAATTAATATATAATTAAATCAAGAATGAAATAGGTATTTTTTTTTCTAATTTATTTTAGTTACTTTTTATTTTTATGCTGACTTTTGGTTATTTTTTATTATCCCAGTTAGGGCCAACAATTTTGAGAAGAAAAAAATTGCCAAGTGCAAACTTCCCATTATTTATTTATTAACTTTTTTAAAAAATTAAGGTTTGAAAGAAGAATTTATAGCTTAATCATGGCAGCCATGAGGGCAGCTATGCCTATATCACATGTTCAATAGACATAAAGTTTTTATTGCAAAAAAGAGATGATGCCTCATAATTAGTTATTATACTTAATTTTGTTTTCAAAGCAGTTAGCCTTTTATAAAAGCACTTAATTGGAAGAAAAAAAAAAATTAGAGTCCACTTGTATATATTGTTGGTTAGAGGATGGGATTTAAATTGAATCCACATGATTTCTTTCATAACCCAATTTATTATCTAACTACACAATAATATCTTAATTGTTAACTTAATTATTGTTGTTGAACTAATATTTTTTAAAACTATTAAAATCAAATGAATACACAATTAAATCAGTGTTGTTGAATGGTTACTTGGAGCGGATGTCTATAAATAAATTTGTACATGAATTTATTTATATATAAAATTATTTTTTCATCAATTTATCGTTTGTTTCGTTATCAATATATAAATAGTAAAATAATGTAATAAGTGATATAATATTTATAAAGCATGGCTTATTTTATCTTCTAGTATTGACAAGCACTTTCCCGTGGGATAGATTTTTCATTTTTGCAAATTAATAGGCCGTGGAGTGGAGCATTCTCTTAGGAAAAAGGGAAAAAAAAAGTTGAATTAATAAAGAACTGCCAATTTGGTTAATATAATAAATAGTAAGCTGCTTTCAGTAAATAGCTTTTATGAGAGCCACCGGAAGGCCAAAACTGCATAGTGCTAGAGCTCACTCATCTTCTTCTTGATTATTCTATTTTTCGATTTCAAGTCTGCTTCGGATAAGTATGTATTTATTTTATATTCAGCTATTTATAATACCATGATGGCATTAGGGCTATGCCAAAAATGGTTGAAATTCTAAATCCAAGTGGCAAAAAATTGGATGCTACCTTTATGTTACTTATTAAAGAAATTCCAACTAACAGTGTTAAATTAAATAAATTGTTGTGTTTTAGACTGCAAATGTACACAATGTTCTAAGATATAGAGTTAATTTTGCTTATAATATTTAAGTCAAGACAACCAATTATTTTTCTTTTTTATGTTGCATCCGTTTATTAATGTTTTTTTTATCCCCTTAATTGGGGTTTGTGGGGAAAGAATAGAAAACTCTAATAAAGTGTTATGTTTTATGCGAATAAAAATTAAGTAAATTTTAAAAATATATAAACGGATAGATAATATTATTTAATACATTAGTCTTTTAAATTAATAGTAAATATCTAACTTATTACAAAAAAGAACTTGTATTTGGAAACATATATTGATTGAATTAAAGATTTATAAACAGAAGAAGGGAAAGAAGGGTTGAAAATTTTGATCATTTTGTTGATCTTTCAATGAAGAGTTGACCCTAATATTCTGGATCTCTCAAGTGAAGTGAGTTCCAATTATGCAGCCATTTCTGCTTTAATAAAAACTAATAATACGAGAAAAATCAAACTTAGTGATAGTCAAATTCATTCAATTCAGTCAAAAGTTTCCAACCCCTTAATTGCACGTCTTTGTGTTTTACATCATGCAATTCATTATTCGAACATGCAAAAGGCAAAATTAGACGTGGTAGCCACAAACTGTCCTTTCTCCAAATCTACATCAATTAATTTTCTTATTATTAGCATCATTTTTAATAATTATTAATTTATTTACAAACCCATCAAGATTTTATGGCGTAAAAAGAGGAGTTTGCATCAATTCATGGGCAGGGTGTTCTAAATATGACTGCAAAATGAACACTTCCTTATTGGCTTTGTGGTAATAATCAATCATCAACCCTAGATTTTAACTTACATGTCAAATATATATATATATATATATATATTCTACATATAATAAGCTATTTGTATTTGATTTAATTATGCATAGCTGTGTTCTCCGAAGAGGATTAAATTTTTGGGTGGCAACAATTAAGTGTGGACTGTTCCCTATAAAACTTAAATTTTTGTCAGCTAGGAGTATTAATTTTGAAGGTACTAATCTTTATTATTAATTTGCCTACTAGAAAGTAGAAACTAGAAAGTAGTGCAATTTGAAACTTGAATTTATTTGGTTAAATGATCATCATTAATAATTGTAATTTTAAAGCATATGTAACGTGGCGAAAATCGAAGAAATAGAAAGTACCCACTTCTGGTTAAGTGGTGAGTAACTTTAGTTTTCAATTTGGAAATATTTTTTTAGTTTCTTGACGTGTATAGGTAGGAGTAACTTTTTTTTTCAATATTTGTAAAGTAGCTTTATTTTTACCTTTCTTAATTTTAAATTTGTGAGTACATTTCTTCAAATTTTAATAGAGTAAATTTGATATTTTTTTAATTTAAATTTGCGAAGAGTAGAATTGATATTTCTTAAATTTATATTTGCAAGTAAATTTTTCTAAATTTTAGTAGAATATATTTGGTTTTTCCTAAGTTTAATTTTGTGAGTTACACTACAACAAATGTAGGTCCCAATATATATTTAATTATAAATATCAGTAAGTTTGTTGTAATATTAAAAAATATTATATAAAAAAATGACTTTTTTTTATAAAAAGTGTAATTTTTTTAATGGTAAAGAGAATGACAATTTTAAAATTTAAAGAATATTCATATCAGTAAAAATCCTAACAAAATGTGAATATTTATTATATATCCCGAATTTTCAAGTTAAGAGAAATCGGATTTCTTTTATAATTAAAATAATAGACTTTTAGGAAAACAAGACAAAAAAAAAGAACATTTAAACTCTATTCTTCTATAAAAAATAAAAAATCTCAAAATATTTTAAATATAAAAAAACTTCAATTAAAATTCGAAGTGAAAATAATACACAATAAAAATTTGTGAAGACACGAGGGCATTATTTTATTGCGTTTTATTTATTTAAAATTTTTTGTGGGAAGTTAGATATCTTTAAATAACTAAACTTCACGCGCTCCCTCCCCCCCACCTTCTCTCTCTCTCTCATTTAGACAACCATGGCTGTTGTGCAGATTAGTGACCACTTGAGTCACACCCATAAATCTTTTCTTTTTATTTTTTATTTAAAAAAAGTAGGGGGGAGGGTGCAAGCACAAAGGATTTGTTTTTACATCTTTACCTTCCACAAAGTCGAACTTGAGTGATAACATAGCACGAAAGTCTAACAACTACCGGACCATACCCTTAGAGGCATTTCATTGCATTTTATTTTTGTGATTGTAAGTTTTAAATAATATAGGAAAATTTTCACAAATGTCCATATTTTTATGTATTTATTTTATACACAAAGTAATAAGGTAATATTTATTAGTCAAAATATTAATATAGTAGCCCTTACGGATTAAAAATAATAAAAAACCAAATATTTAAAAATAAATGCACAAAAATCAATTTTCTTTTTAGAAAATTTATCCAAAGAAATATACTCCAAGATGAAGATCTTGAGAAAAATAAGGTGAATAAAGAGAAAAAATCATAAATCTGAAGAATTTAAGAAAGTTTACAACTTTTATCTAAAAATGCATTGCGTGAGCAATTTTCTTGTGTGAGAACGGTCGCAGGAATATGATGTATTTAATTTATAATAAAATAATATATAAATAAATAAGTGTATAAATTGAAAGATAAATTAAAATATTAGATAAGTATATAAAAAAATTAGTATAAAAAATTAAAATATATTAATTAAAAATAAATAACTATAGAATTAAAATTTTTATTTACTTATTTAAATAAATATTTAATTAACTAGTAATAAAATAATTAATTACTTCATAAATTAATAAATTAGTTATTTACTTTTTTTTATATATTGTTTCAATATAAATAAAAAATATTGTTAAAAATATATTTTTGCGTGCAACAAACGATGAGTGAATTGATTTATACACAAGAGGCACACATAGATTTGCGCCTCTTAGGCACGAGACGAGACCTTGCCAAGCACCTCGATAGGTATTTCGTGGATCCAACATGCCTATTTCGCATGGGTTTTGCGTGGAATTATAGAATGCTAATTGTTTATTTTTATTAACTTTTATAATTTTTTAAAACTTTTTTTCTTTCTTAATTTATTTTTGTTCTTAATTTTTTTACTAATATTGTGGACTTTGTTGAAGATGGTGCTTACGTGTCATTTCGATAATAGTAATAATATCGATAATAATTGTTAATACATAATGATATGGTAAAAAGTTTGTAACTTTTTAGACATTATAGATTTAAAGGAGTTTAAATCTGAACCAAATGAATTTGGGTCAGCGTTAAGAGATTAGTATATCTAAGAGTTAGAGTTTTGTTTGAAATAAGGACAAAGACCTAAAAATATATTAGTAATGACATAGTTGCAAGGAGTTGCAAATGGTGTTAAGAAATGACATTATGTTGTATGTTCTTGAAAATATTGTTTCTGATCCATGGTTGCTGACACGAGTCAATCGTATTCCTTTCAGATCAGTGTATGTCTATATTTGAATTATTCAGATGGTTAGTCTTAACAGATCACAGGCTTAGCGAAGCTCGTATGGGTATACAGGTATTCAATAAGGACTAGGTACTGAACAGACTCACGAGGACCTCTAGTAGACATCCCATAAAGTCATTAATGGAGAGTCTTCTTGAGTTGAGTAGTATTTGTAGTCATTTGACCTAAATGCCACGGTGGACTTGTAAGTGATCCATCATGCTTTAGTTCTACGCATGTTAGAGACCTTTTATGGTCTGACCACTGTGTGTCGCTAGGTATAGTCCAATGCTCATGAAGTTCAGTGTACGTAGATATGAGATCCATCAGCTCATATGAGTGAGTTGTATATTATGATACTTCGAGAATTGTGTTTCAAAAAGTCTTTTAGCCAAAAACAGATACCCCAAAAAAGAGTTTTTTATAGTGTTAAACAATATCTACAAATACAAATTTGTAGATATTGTTGTATGAAAATATAAATTTGGAGATAAGTTCATAGTTGAGTACACAGAGATTTGACGGTGATGATTTATATAGTTGACCTCAACTAGCATGATTCAACGCTCTGTTCTGTAATATCCGTAACGTGAGTGTGAGGCATCGTTCACGGACTTGTAGAAATATTTCGTAAGACAAACGGGTGTGAACCTAAGGAGCCTCACAATATGAAGTGTACTTGTTGAGCACTGGGATAGCGAATCAAGTTGAACGGTTCTATTCGGGAGAATTTTAAAAAGTAGGATTTGATCCAGGATCTCTAAGAAAATATGTGTCATGGTTTAAGTGTTAAATCAATTATATATATATATATATATATATATATATTAGTTAAATAAGTTAACTAATGAAAAAATGACACGTGGCATAATGGCTTTATGTATGAGTGACACATGTCATATGCATGGTATAAATTGATGACAAATGGCAAGTATGAAAGGATACTTGTCTTCTTGCATAGGATGCATGAAAGACAAATGTCAAGCTTCCATAGGCCAAGTTTAAAAAACTTTGCAATTGTTTCACTTTAATCCCCATTTAAGCCATTTATAAGCCAAAATTTGAAATTGTTTCATTAAGGTTCCATTTACATATTTTTCAAATGAGAGAAAATGTTCAAACTATTAAACTGTCATGGACAAAAATTGTGTTGGGTGATGATTAAATTATAGGTGCATACAAGTGGTTTATATGTTCATCATGCAAATATACATATCTTATAAATATACATACAGATAAAAAGTCTGAAATTAAACAACGAACATAATTTAAACATATTAATCAATTTAATTATAAATTGAGAATATCACCATTGAAGCCTTTAGATCAAAATTAACCGGAGTCTGTATGAAATGCAACTATTGCCAATTCTAATAATCAACGGAGGTGTGTTTGATTGGCTATAATGACAGCCTATAATCTAACACCGGTTTTACATTTAAACCATTAAGATTAACTTTTAATCTAATAAATTATTTGTTTCAAATTTATTCAACCCTTGAATTATAAAACAAGCACTTTTGCTATTATAATGAGTAACCCTGTTGAAGCGGAAGCACACAAACAAGCAAAATAATTCACCCAAGCAATATAATAATGCAGAACAAGTTACTAAGAAATAAATAGAGAAAAGGGTAGAAGAAGAACACACAAAGAATTACATGGTTCGGCAACTTACCTACGTCCACAGCGGATCAAGATCACACTCTTCTCTTATTATGAATCTCAAGACACTCACAAAGTATGTCTTTTACAAGAAAGATAATAAAAAAAAACTCTTTCTTTCACTTTAGGGATTTTCTCTCACAAAGAACTACTAAGATCTCTTGTTTATCACAAAAATTGTCAAGATTCTTAGTTGATCATAAAGATGTATTTACAAGCTAATTGATAGCCTTTATATAGGCTTTAGGACGTCCTAGGTTTACCCTATGCGTGTGGGAGTCGTATTAGAGAGTCCTGAAGCAAGTGGGAGACGAAATTAGAAAGTTTCCTAACTTCGGGACACTGTTCCCGTCTCTAGCGCCGCGGCGCTAGCGCGCTTACTGCTCAGCGCTGCAGCGCTGGCATCTTGGTGCTGCGGCGCTCAGGTTCTGTTCTGGGCACCGCGGCACCTGCGCCTAGTGCGCCTTTTTTCATTTTTTGCCTCTTTTCACGTCCGTCTTCGATCCGTGCGTACCCTACGCACTTAGCTTGAACCCCAAATTATATTCTGATAATTTTTAATCAATATTCTCACAAATCCCCTCCTTGATTCAAAATCATCCACAAAGTAACTCGATCTCTCATTTTCGCATCTTCAGTCACCTTCACAAAGTAGTGACTCCGGTTAAGTCCTTGTATAGGGTGAACTTAACCGAGGGTAGTAGCTTAATCAACATATCAGTAGGATTTTTAGATGACGCTATCTTTGTTAGACTAACTTCACCACTTTGGACAATCTCATGAATGTAATGGAGCCTCACATCAATGTGTTTCGACCTCTCATGGAACACTTGATGCTTGCTTAGGTGTATGGCACTTTGGCTATCACAATACACACCGGTGTTCACATCTTCTCTAGCTAATACCTCTGCGCATATGCCTTTTAACCACACGGCCTCTTTGATAGCTTCTCCAACAGCTATGTACTCTGCCTCTGTGGTAGATAGTGCAACCACATGTTGTAGAACTGATCTCCAACACACACTACACCCAAGACACTGTGAATACCTAGCCCGTTAACGATCTTCTCTTGTCAAGATCACCTGTATAATCTGAGTCTACGTACCTTCTTACCATTTCATTGCTGTCCTCATCCCTCTTATACACTAACCCGTGATTCGACGTTCCCTTGAGATATCTCAGAATCCACTTTACTGCAAGCCAGTGATCTTTTTCCAGATTCGCCATGTATCTACTCACCACACTTACAGCCTGTGCTATGTCTGGTCTTATGCAAACCATTACATACATGATGCTCCCCACAGCACTTGCATACGGTACTTTGCTCATCTGCAGTTGCTCTTCATCGGATGTCGGAGACTGTGCTGCTAAAAGTCTGAAATGCATGGTCAAAGGCGTAGAGACAGCCTTCGCGTTGGACATACCAAACTTCTCCAAAATTTTGACTATATATCGCTGTTGGGACAAGAAGATAACATCTCTTCTTTCCCTCACAATGTCCATACCCAAAATTTTCTTCGCTGCTCCCAAATCCTTCATTTCAAACTCGCCACTCAACTGCTTCTTGAGCTTCTGTATTTCTTCCATGCTCTTGTACGCGATCAACATATCATCGACGTATAGAAGCAAATACATCATCCCACAACTCATGTTCTTTAAGTACACGCATCCGTCATACTTGCTCCTACTAAAACCACAAGCCACCATAAACTCATCAAATCTTTTATACCACTGTCTAGGTGATTGCTTTAACCCGTACAATGACTTCTTTAGCAAACAAGCATGATCTTCTTTTACGGGCTCCTCGAACCCTTGCGACTGTGCCATGTATATCGTTTCTTCAAGCTCTCCATGTAGAAAAGCTTTCTTTACATCCATCTGCTCTAAATGTAAATTAAGGTTTGCACATATAGCTAACAAAATCCTAATAGATGTGTGCTTGACAACTGGAGAAAATATCTCATGAAAATCGACTCCCTCTCTTTGAGTAAAACCTTGTGCTACTAACCTAGCCTTGAATCTTGTAGGCTCAATCCTTGGTATCCCCTCCTTCACCTTATACACCCACTTGCACCCGACTAACTTCTTTTGAGGTCTCTCCACCAACTTCCAGGTATTGTTCTTCTTAAGAGAACAAATTTCTTCTTCCATGGCCTGCTGCCATTCTTTCTTGTTTTCACTCTTCATAGCCTCACTATATGTCCTGGGCTCATCATACTCAAGAGTGTAAGCAGAATTAAATGCATGAGCAACTAAGTCTGCTTGTTCATACTTGATTGGTGGGTTGATCGTTCTCCTTAGCCTGTCTCTAGCAAGCTGGTACTCTTCAAGTTCCAACTCAGGAGTTTTAGTCTTTTTTTGGGTAGACTTGGAGGAACTCACCGGTGTTCTTGGTTCATCTTCAAGGATCTCCTCGTTGAAGTATTGATCTGGGGACATATCAGATCCATATTCAGGCTCTACTTCAACTTCTATTGACTTGGGTGCTGAGTCTTCCTTGGTCACAGGTTCTTCTTTCTCATCTTCATGGGAGGTTTACAACATCGTCATCTCATCGAATGTCACATCACGGCTTATGATACTCTTTGATGGTGTTAAGTCTTTACACCACACCTTGTATCCTTTTACTCCTTCAGGATATCCTATGAATACCCATTTGATAGCTCTAGGTTCCAACTTTTCCTCCATAGCATGTACAAAGGTAGGGCAACCAAATATTCTGAGGTGGTCATACTTCGGAGGATTGCCAGACCATTTCTCTTCTGGCGTCTTGAAGTCAATTGCTAAAAAGGGACTTATATTAATCAAGTAAGCTGCAGTCACTACAGCTTCTCCCCAGAATGTCTTGGACATCTTCGCATTGGTAAGCATGCATCTAACCCTTTCAAGTAGGGTCATGTTCATCCTCTCTGTTACGCCATTTTGTTGTGGTGTTGATCTTACTGTTCTATGCCTTGCAATCCCATGCTTGGCACAAAACCCATCAAACTCTCTATTGTAAAATTTAAGGTCGTTGTCAGCTCTTAGCCTCTTTACCCTTTTGCTAGTCTGATTCTCAACAAGAACCTTCCAAGTCTTGAATACTTCAAAGGCTTGATCCTTGCTCTTCAACACATAGACCCACAGCTTCCTCGAATAGTCATCAATAAAGCTGAGAAAATACTTGGCACCACCACGAGTGTCCCTCTTTCTTGCAGCAATAGCACTTCCTAAGAATCTTAGACTTCGACCTTGAGCCTTTTTTCTTCCCATCTCTATATGAGGGCCTTCCTCTTACAGATAGACTTTCTGTATTGCCCTCGGTCTGCTTTCTTAATAACTTTGAGTTTAATGATGATTTCACATCACTCATTGTTAAACTCTCTCTGCCGTAGAGTAGCGTATCAACAAAACTCTCATAGCTCTTAGGGAGTGAACTCAGCAGGATAATTGCTCTATCTTCATCTTTTATCTTGATGTTGATAGACTCAAGATCAAGGATGATCTTATTGAAGGCGTGTATATGATCTTTCATCGGCGTCCCCTCTGACATGGACAGCTGATATAGTTTCTTCTTTATATGTAATCTGTTGGCCAATAATTTTCTTATATAAAGTGAGTCAAACTTCTTCCAAAGACCTATAGTCGTCGTCTCACCTGCTACTTCCCTTAGTACTTCATCGCTCAATGACAGAATGATTGTGCTATGAGCTTTTTCTTGAATGTCCCTTTTTTTTGCCTTAGCTCTAGATGACTTTGATGTTTTCTCTTCATCACCAGATGGAGCTGCAGTCTTCTCTAATGTCGAACCAAGCCTTTGGCTCACCAACAACGCCCTAACCTTCATCTTCCACAAATTGAAGTCATTCGTACCGTTGAATTTTTATACCTTATACTTGGGTGTGGCCATGTCTGCTTAAAACCAAAGCTTTGATACCAGTTTGTTGAAGCGGAAGCACACAAACATGCAAAACAATTCACCTAAGTAATATAATAATGCAGAACAAGTTACTAAGAAATAAATAGAGAAAGGGGTAGAAGAAGAACACACAAAGAATTACGTGGTCCGGCAACTTGCCTACGTCCATGGCGAATCAAGATCACACTCTTCTCTTATTATGAATCTCAACGCACTCACAAAGTATGTCTTTTACAAGAAAAATCACAAAGAAAACACTTTCTTTCACTCTAAGAATTTTCTCTCACAAAGAACCACTAAAATCTCTTGTTTATCACAAAGATTGTCAAGATTCTTAGTTGATCACAAAGATGTGTTTACAATCCAATTGATAGCCTTTATATAGGCTTTAGGACGTCCTAGGTTTACCTTATACGTGTGAGAGTCGTATTAGAGAGTCCTGGAGCAAGTGGGAGACGAAATTAGGAAGTTTCTTAATTTCGGGACACTGTTCCGGTCTCTAGCACCGCGGCGCTGGCGCGCTTTCTGCTCAGTCCTGCGGCGCTGGCATCCTGGCGCTGCAGCGCTCAGGTTCTGTTCTGGGCGCCGTGGTGCCCGCGTCTGTTGTGCCCTTCTTTGGTTTTCGCCTCCTTTCGCATCCGTTTTTGATCCATGCGCACCCTACGCACTTGGCTTGAACCCCTAATCATATTTCAATGATTTTTAATCAATATTTTCACAAAACTTAATGAAAATAAAATAAGAATTATTAATTTCAACACTTTAAAATAATAAAACAAGACTTTTCTTCTCTTTCTCTTCAAATGACCGACAACTTCAATAAAATAAGAATTCACTTATAAAATTTCTTTTAATTTCACCATCATATACAAATACTTTTAATTTCAAATTAATTTTCATTTTATTTAAGTTTAATTTCACTTTAATTTAATCCTAGCGTTAACAATTAACTAAAATTAAGTTAAATTTTATTTAATTATTAAATATAATAAAATATCTTAATTTTTAACCTAACCCAATAACCAAAGTAAAATCAAACTTTTATTTAACAATTAAATAATAAAATATTTTAATTTTAACCTAACCCTAAGGTTAACAATTAACTAAGATTAAGTTAAACTTTTATTTAATAATAAAATATCTTAACTTTAACCTAACCCTAAGGTTAACAATTAACTAAAGTTAAATTAAACTTTTATTTAACAATTAAATAATAAAATATCTTAATTTTAACCTATCCCATATAGGTTAAGTTAAACTTTATTTACTAATTAAATAATAAAATATATTAATTATTTAATAATTAAATAATTAATTAAGTAAAATTATCATTATATCCTTACTAAATTACCAAATTAATTCAAAGTGAGTTTCACCTTAACCATATATTTTAGTTAATTTAACTATAATATTTTGCTGAATTTTATTGGATTGAACTATTCATTTCGGTACACTGTCCTAGTATACAATAAGTACACTTCATATTGCAGAACTTCCTAAGCCTATGCCTAATTCGTCAAATGAAATTATTCTATGAGTCCATGATCGATGCTCCACGCACGTCACAAATATTACAAATTAGTGCGTTAGACCATACAAGTTGATGTCATTATGCATATGTATAATCATTCCTTCAATTATACCATAGATATGCGGGATTTAGATTAGTATCGTCAAATCCTTATTTGCTCACTCATAAATTTATCTCCAGATTCGTATATCGATAAACAGTATACACAAACACTTTTGCGATATTGTTTAACCCTGTAAAAATATTCTTTCATACGATTATTACTTATGGCTATAAGTTTTTCTGAGATATAGTTTCAAAGCATCGCATATACAACTTATCTATGTAAGCTAAAGGATCTTGTATTAACGTACACCGGACTCAATGAGCATCAGACCATACCCAACGACACGTAGTGGTCAGATTATAAAAGATTTTTGACATATGTGGAATCAAAGTATAGTGGATCACCCACAAGCCTATCGTGACGCTCAAGTTAAAGGACCATAAAATATTACTCAACTCAAGAGGACCTATCATTGATGATTTCATAGGATGTCTATTAGGATCATCGTGAGTCTGTTTAGTCTCCAATCTTGACTGAATACCTGCATGTCCATATAGCTTCAACTAAACTTATGGCAAGCAAAGATTAATTATCTATACCATGTAGATATAGACATATACTAATATATATTATTGGGATTCACCAATAGACCCACATTGGTGAACATAGATCATGAACATAATATTTGAGAACATACTTGTATAATGGTATTTCTTAGCACATATGTAACTCTTTACAACTATGTCATTGCCAGTATACTCTTAGGTCTTTGTCTCGTTTCAGACAAAACTCTAACTCTTTAGATTTTGCTGACTTTTATAACCTTCTAACTCTTAACAGTACTAACTCTTAATAATTATAACTCTCAGTATTGTTAACTCTTAACATTCCTAACTTTTAGCCTCTGTCTAAACTCTTTTAGATCAGATCTGAACTTCTTTAGATCAGATCTAAACTTCTTTAGATCATACAATGTCTGAAATGCTACAAGCATTATACCATATATGTTTAATATTAACGATTTTATTTAAAATGTTTATTGTATAAATATTAAATCATTAATATTTATACAATATTGAAATGACACATAAGTACTAGATCCAACAAATTGGTGCTAAAAATTCATACAAATGCTGTAATTCTAGCTTTGGAATCCCACCACTTCATTGTAAACTAGAATTGCTCAACGAGATCACTTTTGGTGAGCTCCAGATCGATTTTTTCACCAAGTTCTTCAAGGGTATGTTTTATGTTATACATCCTATTTTTGATTCAATTATTGAGTTTGCTTGTTGGTTAATTAAGTTTAATTCCACTACATAATTACTTGTTAGAATGCATTTGATATTAATCAACTTGTACACAATTCACATACATGCACTATGAATACAAACTTTTCTTTTTCTAACTTTTTTGCTAACTTTTTTTTAAATTTATTTTTCTTCTTAATTTAATTTTACTAATGTTGTGAGTTTCGCCAATATTGTAGTATTTATTTACAACAAACTTGTAATGTATTATAATAACTTAATTTAATTTTACATATATGAAATTCACTTAATTTTAAATTCAAATCATGCATAAAATTTATTTATTTATTTAGAGGCATGTATCCATAAATGTATGATTATCTTTTGCCTAAAAATAACTCAGTCTCAGGACTAAAATCTAGGGATTGACATAATATAGGTACTCAATAAAAATACATACAAAAATCTCACAATCCTCACTATTAATCATTTGTTGGGCCAAACCTTATCTTAACCTAATTACATCGAAGGGCATCAAGGCTAGTACAACATCTCTATTTAGATCATAAAATCTATATGCCTAGAGATAACAAGACATCAAAATGCATAATGGAGCGACATGGCTCACCATCACATCATCATCGTATCCGTTGAGATTAAAATCATTGAAAATGATCTTCCGCTTCACTAAATCCACCTCAGCTGTAATTCAATGCTTGTACTTGTGGTTGACAAACATATATACTTATTTGAAGTTGGACATTGTTTTGTAAATAATATAATATAAATAAAAAATTAAATCTTTTAACCTACAAATATTTTACATTTTTAACTTTAGCCCATAGTTTTCTGCCAAGTAATTCCTCTTTGAGCTTTAATCCGTATGACAATAGGCATTCATCCTATGCAATGACGGATAAGTTTATGACGAATTGCATCTAAACAAACTTATAGGACTCTTAAAATTTTAACAAAATAAGTAATCAATATATGTCAATGAGAAAAATTAATTTACAAATATTAAAGAACTAAAAAAAACTTACAAAGAAATACGTATCCATATAAGTGAACCCTTATGGCAATGAGTGATGATATTTGCATTGTCTTTGATTGACTAATTTTAAGTACTCATTGATGTGCTACAAAATCCAATAAATAAAGTTAAAAATTAATTAATTTTAAAGAAAATAAAATCCAATACATATGTAATTTCACTTACAAAGCCATCCAACCATTTCTCTAATATCTCCCTAAACTATTTCAGGCCAACATCAAGCCCAGGTAAATTGATCTGACCCTCACCAGTACGAAGCTAAGCCTCAAACTCGGCTTGGATAACAAACTCTATCAACTATAACAGATTCACATCCATTTCTGACTCATTGCACTGAGGCTGTACGTGAAGTTTAGTCTTCCTTTTCTTGACTTTTTATGGTAAGAGATTAGTATATGGGGTGTGTTTAACTCATACGTCCTTGTATTGCCACCATACATATTCACACTTGGGTGAGGATCAGGTAAAATCTGATATTAGCGAGATGTTCAGTCAAGTATTGCATGTGATAACCAATAGCTAGAGTTTGAAAGTCATCTGTTCCGTATTCTTCAATTTGAAACAAAATATATAATTGGATAATTAATGTATATAGTTTCTAACTTTATTTATTTCTTTACTATTTTTTGACTTGTGTTTTCCTAAAAGGAACATATCTTGAAACACTGTATCATCAACTTCATCTAATGCACAAGGTCATCTTGTTCCCAATCAACCATATAAAAAATCAATTATCGATCTTGGTCCATTTTTTTCATCAGCTCAATTTTGTCTCAATCCATTCTTTGCATCACCTGTACCTCCAGCTCTCTAATCTTAATTGCAACGTCATAATTATATGATGTGTTATGTTCAATCTACACAAAAAATAACTATAGTCAATATATATTTTAATATAGTAATTAAGTTAATTTTGTCAAATTTAATAAGTAACTAAAACTATTATTGCTCGAGACACTTGTGCGGTTTCTTTTTCATGGTTATCCTTAACATCCAAATCATCATCTTTGGGGTCATTAAAATAGACAAAGACCCTCTGACTCAAGCTCTGTGTAACACTACGAAGATTTGGCAAGTCCAAAGCATAGCTCTTGGCTGGAATCCCCAAATGTCTGATTAATTAGATGACCTTCTCATCATTCTCATGGTATTTTAATACTAACTTACGATGTGCCTTTAAAACCTACAAATATTTTAAAATTAGGTAACACATATTTGTGAACAAGATGTATATAATTACATGTGAATGAATTAAAAACATACCAAACTCTTCTCTAAAATTTTTAGTTCAACGTTTGCAAATAGAGGAGTCCCCTTGCTCTATCAACTCAAAATACGAGGAAAGTGGTGACCATTGCGAATATTAAAAATCTCACCATAGACCGCTATGGCCTCTAAAAAAACACTTGAGATAATTAAATAACAACAAATTATTATCAATAAAAATAAATTATTAAGATTAATAATAACCAACAAAATTACTATGCACTTAGAAGGCGAACGCAAATCCGTACATGTTATATTTCTCTATCTCATTCTCTGCAAAGAATTTTTTTATTTTCACTAACTTTTAGAAGGCTTCCTTACTGAGTGAGTCGTACAATACGCTCCATGTAATATTGCTCCATAGATTTTGATTAAACTTATAAAAATCGTCCACTATACTTAGAACAAAATCTTGAATCTCTCTACGTTCGTCTCACGGGATCAAAATACAATGAATAAAATAAAATAAACTTAATTTCACCGTCTCTTCATCATCAAGCTGCTCTAAGTCTAGATAAGTGAACCAAGTATCAACAAATTTATATGTCAAGTGCTTTCTACCTAGAAAGAATAGCTCCCATTAGCGATTTCTCAATTTTGTTTTCAATTTTTAGACAGGCAAGTAATCTCCTATCTTTAACCCAATAATTATAATAAACTCTTTATGAGAGAACCAGATGTGTTTCTTATTAATATAAAACTACATCTCCATAAACAAATTAGTAGTCTCCACCTCCCACATCAAAAGCTCATGAACTAAAATACTCGAGAAAGAGAGATTTTGCATATTCAAATAATATCCCACACAAGTCCCCCTGAACAATTTTATTTGATTGAGTGTCAATTTCCATCTTATAAGATTGAAGGCCTCCTTATTCGAATAAAATATAATCGACATGCAAAATAACTCATTTTAGAGAATTCTATATCGTTTAGAGATGTTATTCTTCTTTAAAACAATTAATAACAAATAAAATTAAAATAATTATTAAACAAACTAATATGTTAAATAATTAAAAATAAATCAATAATTAAGCAACAAACGTATATATATGAAATAATTAAAATTAAATAAATTAAAATAAATATGTATATTATAAAATTAATAAGTAATAATAAATAATTATTAAAATTAAAAAAATTATAAATGCATGCCATGTGGTGCACATAGTGGGCACCGACATAGGCTCTCTATGCCTTGTGGCGCCCATGCACACTAGCCCTGCACAAAACGTTTCAATGTAGATGGCAATCAGTCAACCATTGCACTAGCCGCCATTTACATTAGGGTTTTTACAATTTCTAGGTTATTTTAGCTGATTTTTTTTTTTAACATTTTTCCACTTTTTAAATATATTTAATCTATTTCACTCATAATCTAATCATTCTCTCCTTTTTTTTAACAAAAACTATAATTTCATCTAAAATTCAAAATAATTACTAACAATTAGCTAATTTTTAAATTT
The DNA here is from genome assembly GCA_946807835.1 of Ailanthus altissimus. Classification (NCBI taxonomy): domain Eukaryota; kingdom Viridiplantae; phylum Streptophyta; class Magnoliopsida; order Sapindales; family Simaroubaceae; genus Ailanthus; species Ailanthus altissimus. Next base: position 4,906,292 of record OX327709.1, read on the forward strand.
AAAGTGAGGAATAGGATGAGTAAAGTTCAATCTACACAATACTAGCTTTCAAATCGTTGATCTAACCAACTTTGAGTTGAAAAAGTTTTGTCGAGAAAGAATGTGTTCGGGTTTGAGAGAGAGAGAGTTTTTTTTTTTTTTTTGAGTTTTTTTAGGATGGAGAGGGAAAATAAGACTCAAGGGCATAATTATCTAATTTTAATTTTTTTTTTTTTACTATAAAATCCTAACTTCTACATTTGAAATTACAAAAGAAAAATGCCTAAAAAATTGGGTCATTTATGAAAAATTCCCAATAATATATGACATGCCCGATTTTGATATTAATAATCTAACATAGGCGTTCACGAAATTAAGGTGAACAAAAATAAGTTTGGTTGAGGCCAAATGATGATGCTAATGTATTGAAAGTCAATGTTAGATTTACAGAATATAAAATTTCCAGATCACCCATCTCACCCATTAAAAGCAACTCATTGTTTAATCTTCTCACGAAGTTCACATTTATAGCACATTATGGGGGGAGAGATTACATGCAAAAGTGGAATATTTCGCTTGGTTCTTTTAAAGCAGAGTTAAAGCTTCCTCAAAGAAATCAAACCAGAACCCTAAAAAAATAGCAGCAATGGAAATAAATTTTGTCAATAGAATGGGAAAATAAATATTGTGTGCTGGTTTTTGAATGCTCAAGAGATTTTGAAAAGCTAACAAATTATATATAGGAGGAACTTGTATCAACCGTCTGCCAGCTCTTTTAATGTTTTTACAAGTATCTCATCCGTTTATAGGCAGTACAATTATTAAAAAATTTGCCGAATAAATGAGATAAGTAACACACTGTTTGGGTATTTGTTGCTCAAGTGCAACTGAAATTTGATGGTAGCAGTGTAGGTAAGAGGCATTATGTATATGGGTCTCGGGGCTTGTAAGTTAGATATTCATTAATAATACTCTTCAGGTTTTTGTGATGTTCCTTAAATATTTAAATAATTTTGTAGTGAAAATTATGCGGCAGATGATCGATAATACATTAATTCATATGTTGGTGATCAAAACAACCAACCCATGCAGCTTTTTAATGAGCAGATTCAATGGCTGTAATGGAGAAAATGTACATTTAGGTTTACTATATCATTTATTGTGAACCCAACTGCATTATTCAGGTTCTCAAATCTTTGGATAATGGAGGAGATTGTGATCCATGTTGTCTCTTCTTTGATTAGTTTTTATGTCTCACTGTAAAACTAGTCTTAGGTTAGATTGTTCCTTTCACGTAACTTCACCATTTTACTATACTCCTCTAATCTGGTTATCTTATCTTCACATATAGAGTTGTGGATCCGTATTTCTGAAAAATTGTGAGAATTTGATATTTGTGAGTTTTCACTTAATAATATTATATTATGCATTTATCTAAATTTTAGATTTTACATTAAACAAATTATGAGTATGATTATTTATTTTTTTAGATTACGTCAATCATATTACAATGTTAGATACTATACTAAATTATACTATTGATATCATAATTACATTTTTGAGGTACACTTGATTTGAATTATATTATCAAAATTATTGAGAGTAATAAGTACAATTTTGAATACATCACATTTAGATTATAATGTTAATACTATTTTAAATTATACTATTAATATTATAATTACATTTTTGAGGCACACTTAACTTGAATTACGCTAATGAAAAATGTTGATATTATATTAGACTATATTATTGATATTATAATTACATTTTTTAGGCACACTTGACTCGAATTATATTATTAGAATCATCGAAAGTAATACGTATAATTTTAAACACACCCTACTTAAATTATAATGTTAATATTATATTAAACTATACTATTAATATTATAATTATATTTTTTAGATAAAATTAATTTAAATTATATTATTAAAATAATTAAAATAATACGTATAATTTTAAACACATTCCACTTAAATTAAAAATCTCACACAAGATGAAAAAATAAACAACTACATCTACCACGCCTTTGCTGAAGCAAGTCCTCAAATACAAATATGACTATTTTGTTTGATGATGGCAATATTTATGTGATATAAAAGATTTACTTCAAAGTTTCCTCCTCTTAAGAAAGTCTTAGGTATATCTGAGGTAGTATAATTATTCAATGATATTTAACATGCATATTTTTATTTAATGTAACTATGGACTTGTCTAATAATTTTTAAAATAAATATATATGATATGACTTTATTAAATTATTATATGAGTAATATATACTTCGAGCATACAAAGTCTACAACATGTTAGCTAAATTTATTGCATTCTATACAAAAATAAAAGTCTCATTTAATATAAATAAATAAAAAGAAAAATTAGAAGGCAAATTTTGTTGCCTAGATAACGAGTTTCTGGACTTCCATATACATATTTTCTATTAGAATTTCATTTCAACTTCACGAAAATCCATGAAAATGCTTATAGAAGGAATTAATTTACTTTGATAGAGAAGAGATGTGACATTTTATGATGTAATCAGGTACATCCATAAATAAACAACCTCCATGGTTCTAATTGAAGTATATGTACGTATTGGTAGCAATAGTATACTCCATTATTGAGTTGTATTTCACCGTTTTCTTTCTCTCTCTCTCTTTAACTTTGTTTTAAAAAACAGTTTACTTTGGAGGGAGGACAACCTAATTCATGAAGTTGTATCCTTGATTCCTCACATATTGATTAGCATTCATTTGGGATCAATGCTATGTAACCCTATTTGAAACAAAGAAAAATAAAGAGATGCCCTGTAACCTAGGTTATCTTAAGTATGCACTGTACTCTTATTTAAAATTTACTGGTTTATTTATTTAAATATAAAAAGAAAGAGAAAAAAAAAGAAAAATCTATCTATGACTAATCTTTTAGAAATTTCAAAATTATATGTTATTTTCTTATGCATGCATATATATGAACATTTTGGCCCTATATATAAAAGAATTCGGACGAATGTAGAGAAAAATGAACCCTATATAATGAATATTGATATTTCAAAATTCCCTCCTTGTACAAATAAGAGCATGTATTGCTTATTTTAGTATTTAATGAACCATATTATATATATATATATATATATATATGCAAATTCTCAAATTGAAAAGGACGTAAAACACTATTAAATGTTTGCCTTGCAATAAAGGGAAAGTTTGCAATAAGATTTTCGATAATAATATATTTGTTGTTACTAGTTACTACCCATAAAGTGGACCTCGTGATTTTGATTCTATATTCTGACCTCGATATAAAGATAATGTAATTTGTAAATGAAAGAGAGAAAATGATGGACCTCGCTTTGTTCAATTTATAAAACCTTTTAAAATTGTATAAGAGATTTAGAGTTACTGAATCTTGTTCATGTTAAAATTGAAAAATATTTTAATTTATACTAAACGCGATAAAAGAGTTTTTTTTTTTATAAAAACATTGAAAGAAAAATTGTCAATTTTATAATTTTTTTTAATATTTATCACTTACTCTTTATTTATTTATTTTATATTATCAATTTACCTTTATTTATAATAACACTAACAAAGAAAATGCACTTTTAATGATGTTGATTTAAAATTTGAGTAACTCCCGGATTAAAGAATTCAATTTATTATTTATTTTGAGAAAATGAGATCGAGATTAATAAAAATAATTAAAAAAATAGTGAGACGTATAATTTTTAATAGTTCAGCTTAATGTGAACTTATGTCTAGTTTACTGAATAATGAACTCACTTATATAACACTATTAAATAATGATTTTATAACAGAGATATATGGAGGCAAAGTTCTTATAGAAAAAAAATAAACCACTCTCTCTTTAAGAATAACAGATGTGATGCCCTTCTTTCTAGCTTATAGAGAAGACTGATACTAAAAAACTTATTTGCCTTAATGATTTTACCCTCTAATAATATGATAGTAAGAGTATGGGGTTGTGGTATTTGAGTAAAATTGGGATATAATAATATTTCTCTAATTAGGATTATTTTTTTATTAGAGTTCTGCTAAAATAAAAACAGTACTTTCCTTATCTGGTTATGACTTTCTTATAGAGTCTTAATGAAATAAAAACAACTATCTTCTTACCATTTTAGGACTCTTTCTGATCCTTTTAATAGATTAAGACTTAAACTGAAATCTAAGGAGAAACGAGGGTCCTTTAATTTTTAGTGTTGACTTGTCAACACTGAAAACTTTATAATAGTTTAAACTGGGAGATTTACCCTCTGATTGATCTATTGTGGAGTGCTCGAATAGTATGAGTTCTCATTCTACTTTGACTTTAAATTTAGATCAAGATTGATTAATTTATTTTGTATTCCTAGATTGGTTTATCCTTCAGTCTCCAAGGAGTTTTAGTAGTGGTTAAACTTGGTAAGGACTTGCATGAGGCTGTGGCTCCTCGACTCTTCACATAGTTTAACAAATGAGGTTTCCTTGAAGAATTAGTTGAAAGAATCATGGGCTCTTTAATTGAGAAGGTCTTTGATGTCCATATGATTTGGCCTCAAGGAGGGCTAACATGACTTTAGTGAGGGTTTACGTGGCCTCGCTGAGAGCTTACGGCGGCGCATGACAGCCTTGATAAAGGCTTATATGTGACTGGATGAGAGCTTATGTCAACGTATGATATCCTCGATGAGGGCTTACATATAACATGTCTAGAATATAGAAGTTTATTTTTAAGTGCAGAATTGTCAAAGTAATAAATAACCTGGTTAGAATAGGGTCAATTCACAAAGAAGTGAAATTAAAATTACAAATTATAAATATTTTAAAGACAAACAAAGTAATATAAGACGTTTACAAATAATAATTCAAATAACTAATTAAAATGAATACTAAGGTTAGAGGGATCCACTCTTGGCATATGAAATAAGAATATGTTCAACTCTCTTTATAACTCAATTGAAATCCTCACACAAAGGAGGTTCCAATAAAAAGATATAAAAATTAAAGTTTATCATCATTTGTATATTAACTTGTATTTATTTATTTTAATTATTATACATCAAATCTTGTAAATGGGTTCAAGTATTTATTATGCCAATCTTTATATTTGTCTACAATAAATCATGACTCCCACTTTATAAGAAATGGTATCTACGCTAAATCTTGTAAATGGTTTCAAGAATTTATTGTGCCAACTATAAAGTTTGTCTATAATAAATCAAGATACACTACTTTGTAAGAAAGTGTATCAATATTACAAAATAAAATAAATACATTATATATAAATCTACTTAACTTAAGAATGGAATATTAAATTCTAGAATAAGAGTTGAAGTATATCTTCTTATCTTACCAAGAGTTTCACCATTTCATCTTAGTAAAATGAAAATTACTTGAATATAATAAAATTAAAAGAAATAGATGGAAGAAAAGATAACATGAACTTTAAAATAGTAAATGAAAGAAATAGTACTACAAAGAGTTAATACAAAAGACAAGTGTTTTGAACTAAAATTTAGCTCTCTAATTATATACTTGGGGCATAAATAGGTCACCTATTTATAAAAAAAATATAGATAATATAAGATAAATTAGGAAGGAACCACTTAAATGATAAAAGTCAAATAGGGAGGCAACTAATTTGCACTGATTATCATTAATGTACCAAATTGATTATCCAATTTGAAATTAATGTGGTCCGAATTCGCTTCTATTTAAAAAATCAAAGTTTTTGATAAGTTTCTTAGCTTTCTAAATTGCGTTGTATTATACGTATTAGATATGTATCTCTCCAGTTATGGGCTAAATACTTAAGACTATTCGGATCGGGCCTGTACTACAGATCAGTTATATTCTAGGCCTTTTTCACCTTTCAAATGCTCGAATTACAAATTTCACGTGAAACTCAATATTTTATCCTATTACATCAGCTCTTTATAGGATCAAGAATCACTCTAATTTAATTCTTAGATAGAAATTTATGCCCATTTTATCGAACCTACCACAAAATAGTTAAAAGCTAATTAAGTACAATATTATAAACATGCTTAATTTAGGAAGGTTAATGACATTAGTAGTGCAAAATAATGATATAAAACTCTTATTAAATATGTAATTTTAAGTGTTCATAAGCCTAAATGAGGGTTTACGTGGCTTTGATTAGGGCATACAACAGCCTCGATGAAGGCTTATAGTGACCTTATTAAGGGTTTATGACGGCTTCAATAAGGGATTAAATGGCCTTAGTAAGGGCTTAAGTGGATTACGCGTCCTCGGTGAAGGCTTACGTAGCCACAGGGATGAGGTCTTTATGCGTCATTGAGGATGAATACTTTAGCCTTGGCGATGAAGGCTTATACAGACTCGAGGATAAGGTCATACGCTGCGTCAAGGATGAGCTCTTCGGCCTTAGCGATTAGTGCTTATCTATCCTCGAGGATAAGCTTAAGTAGTTATAGTGCTTTTATATTAGGACAGCACTAGCCGTTAATCAAGTTTTCACTTGTTATGGTATAAAGTAGTTGAACTTGAGTTACTCCATAAACGTGAGCTGAGCAATAAACATTGACAAAAGCCTAAACACCGTAAGCATATGATAAAATGAAAAAGAAAAAGTCAAATATCATAAGCAAAAGTCGAAAGGAAAAGAAGTTGAAAAAAAGAATAATAACAAGTTGAGCACATAAATCGAGAAAAATAATAAAAATAATAAAATAAAAAATAAAATCGAGGAGTTTCCATGGTCGAGCTTTATGATAAGGGCTTATGCAGCCTCATAGATGAGGTCTTACGTGGCCTCGGTTCTTAGATTTGGGCTCTTTAGCCTTTTGATTGTCAACCTTTGGTACTCAGATTTGTAAAAGTCTACTGTTATATTAGGGGCCTATTTTTAAAATTTTGAAAATATGCTAGTTGAAATTAAAATTCTTAAAAATAAGAGAGACTTGAGTAAAAGTATTCTATCTGAAGCTTATCTAGAGAATATTTAAAATATGCTTGCTAAAATTAAATTTTTAGAAACTCGGAGGGGCTGAGTGAAAAAAGTTGAGTGATGCACTTAATTCTTTCTTTTCTTCTTAAGTTGCATGGACTCTCTTCTTCAACTTGGCTAATCGTCACCAAATCTTCGACCACCATGAGGAGGCCATTGATTACTGCAGAGGATGATGTTGACCACCACGAGGAGGTTGCATAATGATGGCTGAAATGATGAGCTTGAAAGGGGTGGTTGGTTGTTAGGTTAACGACGCCAATCTAGGATTTTTTAGCAATGGTAGAAGGCGGCGTTGCTTCAATTAAGGTCACCAAATTTTTTTAAGTTAATTGGTAAGTTTATTGGCGGTGAACAATAACTAGCACGATGAAGATGAGCGGTGGTAATAGTAGTTTATGGTAGCTAGGGCTTTGACTTTTCCCATCTGGTGAAGTAGTTGACGGCGACAATGGTGTATTTAGCCAAACTTCTTCCTTGAGGCAAGAGCTGATAAGATCGAGTCCTTACTATACGAAGGGCTATGGACTGGTTATAGTTCTTAAGTTCACTAGTGGATCATAGATGTTATTGACATACCTTTGGCATGTATCATAGTTTTTGACTAGATTCTTGGCATCTCAGAGTGTAGTTGGTTAGTAATAACCCATCCTCAAGGTCTTTTGAGCCAAGGCTTTGGCTCCAAAGTGATTTCCTTAAATTCCTTCATGAATATCTCGGATTACGTATTTGGCTTTATTAGGTCTCACACATCTTAGGTAAGGGAGGGAATATCCTTGTTGATAGAGGATGTCAGTGATAAAGGTGTATCAAGTTGCCTTGTATCTTAGTTGTTGTGCTTTTAACTTATCTTATAACAACTTCTTTATATGTACATATTCTCATAACAGATCTATTCAGCTGGAGATAAAAAATCTACATGATTTATTTGGTCCCAATTTCTTGATGCTCGGCTTAAAAATGAATTCGAGGGGAATAGATCATGGTATTTGAGTTTCCTTAATTAAAGATATTTGCACCAGTATATCTGCCTTATTATTTATGCCCTTGGTATCTACTAGATCTTAACCTCTTTGAATTGCTTTATCAGCTTGTTGACTTTTTAGAGATACATGGCCATGTGATCTCTTTGTACTTCAAAATCTTTATTAACTTGATTGACCACAAGTTATGAGTCACTTTTGATGAGGACTCTGTTGGCAAAGAGTAATTGAGTAACTCTTAGTTCAATTAGGAGGGCTTCATATTTTTCTTCATAGTTTGAAGTAGGGAAGTCAAATTTGATCAAGTAACTAAGCTCGTTTTCCTCCAGGCTAATAAAAATGATTCTAGCTCTACAGCCTTAAGAGTTGGAAGCTCTATCTTTAAAGATTGTCCAAGTTGAGGCAGGGGACCGCTCATTAATCTATTTATCTTAGGGATGCTAGAAGGAAATTTTAGGTATGACCATATCATTGTAGGTATATTCTAAAATGAAACCTGTAAGGTATTGTCCCTTTATTGTCATTCTTAATTTGAACTAAATGTCAAATTCAATAAGTTTGACTGCCCATTTGGTTAATTGTCTAAAGAGGTCGGGTTTATGGAGGATCTATCTCAAGGGCTAGTTAGTGAGGATGATTATGGTGTGGGCTTTAAAGTATGGTCATAGTTTTCATTATGCCATAACTAGTGTCAATGCCAATTTCTCAACTAGGGAATAACCGGTCTCAGGATCAGTGAAGGCCTTACCAGTAAAGTATATAGGTCTCTAGGCTCCCTCATCCTCTTTGACTAATATTGTGCTTGCTGCTTGCACTGAGACCCTCGGGCATATATGATTAATTATTCCTTAGTCTTTAGTATTATAAGGTAGAAAGGTTGCGCTAAGTATTTCTTAAACTTCTAAAAGGCCTTTTCGCATTAGAGTGTCTACCTCATTTTCCCTTTGCTTTTGATAACCTGAAAAAATTTCAAAATATCTATTAGTAGCTTTAGAAATAAACCTACTAAGAGCAATAATTTGGCCTATTAGTCTTTGGATTTATTTGACAGTGGTTGGGGACTTCATCTCAAGGATTGCTTGGATTTTATTTGGATTGCCCTTGATTCCTTTCTAGCTTATTATGAATCTAAAGCAATTTTTTTTATTAAACTCTAGAGGCACACTTATCAAGATTTAGCTTCAGATTGTGCTTTTTTAGAATTTCAAGTATTTCTTAGGTCATTCACATGGTCCTCGGGCCGTACTGAATTTGTAATCATGTTATCTACCTACACCTCCATGCTTTTCCTGATTAGTAGTTTAAACAGCTTATTTACAAGCCTTGGTAGGTAGCACTTGCATTTGTTTTAGCCCAAATAACATGACCTTGTAATAATAAATCTACTGATATATAATAAATAATGTCTTCTCCTGGTCGGGAGGAAACATCTTGATTTAGTTGTACTCTAAAAAAGTATCTATAAAGATGAGAAGTGCATAACCGACCATGGAGTCCACCAAGTGGTCAATGTTTGGGAGTGGAAAGCTACCTTTAGGCAGACCTTATTTAAAATTGTGAAGTCTATGCATATTCTCTATTTTTCATTGGCTTTTTTTTACCATCACGACATGAGCAACCATCAAGGTAGTGGACTTCTCAGATGTACCCTACTGTTAGAAGCTTTTTAACCTCTATTGTGATAGCTTCATTCATTTTCTGATTGAAAACTCATTTCTTTTACTTGATTGGCTTGAAAGACAAATTAATAACCAACGAATGAGGTATCAAGGCAGGATCTATTCTTTAAATGTCCCTGTGCGACAAGAAGAAGATGTCCGAGAACTCTTTTGCTAGTGCACTAATCTTTTCTCTAACTTTGGGTTCTAGCTATGACCCTATCTTTACCACCTACTCAGACGACTTAGGTTTAATAGACACTGAGATTAATTCCCTAATTGGCTTCAAGGACTTTGACTTATTCTCTTCCTTTGGTCCATTGTTAAGATGTAGAAAGTTCTCTTGAATAAGCTTGCATAGTAATTCCTTGTTACCTTTTGATCTCCATAAATAACCCATACTCCTTCTTTAGTTGGGAAGTTTGATTTTAGATAGTGGATAGACATAATTGCATTTGAATTTCTCGTAAAGGGTTTACATAATAAAATTTTATCTGGTTGACTAATACAAACTTTACCATCATGGTTTTAATATAAGGTTTCTCTTCAGAGGCATAGGTAAACTGACGACCCCAAGTGACATAACACTGTTATCTCCAAATTCGTATAGTAGGATCTACGTTCTTTCTATCTTCAGGTCCTTGATACCAAGTTTATCTAATGCTCCTTTGAACATTATATCCACTGAGTTTTCTGAACGGTCACTACTAGAACATTATCTTGTAGATAAATAATTCCTCATGCATCTTGATCGATAAACATAATGAGAACTGCTTGAACCCAAGGTTTTTGGCGGTTGAGGTGCTGCACAACACTTGGTGTCCCACAAATAAGTATCGAAGTAGTTTTTCCTCTGCTTATTTAATTCATCTGCAAGTGTTGGGCCTCTTAAAATTATCATAGTTACAGCTATTCAGGGAGAGTTCTTAGCTTTTAAATTCTCATTTGGTCGTCGTTATTTCTTCTCCAAGTTAACTTTAAACTCTTTCAAATACTTGCTCCTTATTAATTAGTCCACTTGATACCTTAAGAATTTGCATTTGTTAGTAATGTGGATGTGGTCCTGGCGATATTTGAATCTTAAGTCCTTATTCCACCTCTCAAGTGGGGTCAAAAGAGATTTTGGCTTCTTAAATAGGCCTTTCCCCTTAATGGCCTCAAAAAGTATTATCAAGAGAATGGTAAGAGGAATAAATTTTCTTCTTGAATTTTTGCTACACTCAGGGGAGACCTTCTCATTCTATCCTCTTATTCTCCTTTTGGGGTCGATTTCTTCGAGGATACTTTGTCACCCTTAGTGGTGTCTTACCTTTTTATTCTCGAATGATGCTATTCTTGAAAGATTTTAGAACACGACCATGTATCTTTCCTTGAATGTCTTATGTGGCTCATTCTTTTGTTGCTTATAGGTAACCATATAAGTTATGGTCGAGTACTCAGACAAATAGTACTAAAATCCATTTAGCTTTATCCTTGCCTTAAAGGCTTTTAAGTGATCAAGAGATCAAATGCTCCAAGCTGTCGAGTTCTCATACAAATAATACCAAAATAAAAAATACTCTTTTATCTTAAAACTTAGTACCAGTGAAGGGGATTTGTTTCTTTCTAAGCTTGACAATTGATGTAGGTATGTCACTTGGTCCATATAGTGCTTCGGATGCTTTGTACTCTATTAATTGATAGTCTCAACAATTTAAAGCCTTTTGGTAATTCTTTGTCCTGAGCTTGTTGGTAAGAGAAGGCTTTCTTTCCCTTTTGGTTACTCTTTGAGGAGGTTCTGACCTGCCTCCCTTATCAAGAAACTGGTATAACCACTTTCAATTTCACGAACTTTCTCTTTTAAAAGATTTATTGTCTTAAATGCCGAGTTCTACTGCTTGTTCTCTTCCTTGATCCCACAAGTGAGTATCTTTCCCCTTTTTGTTTTTTCATTTGAATTGATCCAAGAGTCTTCGGGCATCACTTGTGCCTAAATCGCTCACATTCCTCATATTATCTAAATCGTAAACTTCTGATCAAGAGGAAGTTCGGTCACCATTTCCCTGATATTACTTGCTCAATGGATGACTTTCTTTTCTAAGTAACTCTTCTCGAATTCCTTTTCCCTTGTGTTCTCAAATAAATCGATGAGGGTTCTTACTACCCCTGACTATTATAAGGGTGTTTCTCAGGTTCAACTGGTTGTGTTGTATCTCAATGATCTGCTGAGGCTCTTACCGTTCTTTTAGATTCTTATATTTCTTTAATATTTTCATCAACAAACGTTTTAACTCACCCATTTTCTGTTGTGAATTTCTCAATTCCTCTTTCCTCATTTCTTGATAAGCCGATGATTCTCTATCTTAGAATGGTACACTACCATTTCGCATTTTTATGGATAGCTCTTGATTCTGCAATCGAGATTCTCGTCAGGTAGCAAGTTCTGCTTATTACTCTGAGTAGCCATAAAGCGGGTAACTACAGTATTTAAACATGCGTTTTTCATAATTTTTTGTTCTTGTATTTGACTGCTTCTTGTTCTATTCTCATAGATGACGCCAAATTATTGACTTGAAATAACTCATAGAACAATGAGTTAAATTTATTTTTTTAGAAAACGGGATCGAGATTAAAAAAATAACAAAAGAAAAAGCAACAAGACACAAAATTTATAGTGGTTCACTTAGTATGAGTTTATACTTTATCGAATATGATGAGATCACTCATATGATACAATTGAATAATTATTTTATAATGAAAATACATGAACGCAAAGACTTTATAGAAAAAATAAACCACTCCCCCCTTAAGAATAACATATGTGCCTTTGCTCTCTCTAACTTATGGAGAAGACTGTAAATAAAAACTCATCAGTCTTTATGATTTTACCCCTTATTTATAGGATAGTAAAAGTATGAGGTTGTAGAATTTAAGTAAAATTCGGATATAATAATATTTCTCTAATTAAGATTCTTTTTATTGGAGTCCTGCTAAAATAAAGATAATAACTTTTTTATCTGTTTATGATTTTTTTGTAAAATCCTACTGAATAAAAACAACTCTCTTTTTATCTTTTTAAGACTCTTTTTGAGCCTTTTAATAGATTGGCCTTAAATTAAAATTTGAGAGGAAACAAATGATATAAGTGTCTTTTACATAACATTTTATATTTATAAATTCAAATTTGATAAAATAATTTAAAAGATGTGATTTTGTTATTATAAAATTTTTAGTGTAATTTTACTTTTAGCTTTTTTAGTAATATTTTTGTATTTTAAAGAATAAATATTTTATTTTATTTTTGTGAGGATTAATGCAACTTTGTGTTATTTATAGGTATTTCAAGTATAAAATAAGATTATTTAAGTTATTACAGTCAGGGACTTAACCAAATTTTTTTTGGGTTGGGCTAATTTTTTTTTTTTATATCATTTCATAAGTTTTACGGTATAAAATAATCTTATTTATAAAAAAAAATTTGTGCCTTATATGGGGAGATATAATAAACTTTGTAATTTCAAAATATAAAGAAATTAAAAATAATAATAATAATAAATGAAAAAAACAAATACTATTAAATTTGTGCTCTATAATATCTTAAAATATATTATTGATTTTGTATCATTAAAAATAAATTTATTTTAAAGCACATATAAATATAAAGTAGAGAAATGAAAAGTAAAAACTTAAGTGTTAATATATTAAATTTATTATGTAGAATTTGTGAAAATATATGACTAAAAAACAATTAAATTCTTTAAAGCAATATTTTAAAAAGATCGTTTCAAATATAAATATATTTATTATTTTGTAAAACATAAAAAAAATTAAATATAAGTTAGTTCTATTTAATTAAGATAAGAAATATAAATCAAAACTTATGTTGTTATATATTGTTAAATTAAGATATACGATTTCTCAGTTAGAAACTAATTTAACACATGGAAAGCATTTTGAGCTAAATACAAATTTTACGGTGATTAAAAAATATACACCTTTATACATATATTATTTTATTTTTTAAATCTATATTAATTTGTTTTGGGAGAGCTTGACTCGGCTATATCCTAGTTCTGTGTCTAATTATAATGTACTTCTAACACATCTATTTTGATGCTAAATATTATTAGCATGTTGCATTAAGAGAAAAATAGTAAAAGAAGGAAAAAAATAATAATTATTTCATAAAATCTTCGTAACGATAGGGGGGCAATTGGATGATATAAAAAAAATTAGAGAGTGAGTGATAAATAGAGAAATTATAGGGAAGAAATTGGCAATTTTATAATAAATAAAAAGTACAAGGGAGTGTGAATTTAAATTTCATACATATGTGTAGATTTCTTTTTTAATGATTGGTTCTAAAAAATTATTAAGGATGATGCCCAATTTTATAAGAATATGTGAGGGTGATTTGAAATTTTTTGAGAATGTATCTACTTTTATTGGGCATGATGCATGAAGTGATTATATTTCTTGATCCCTTAACTTAAGCTTAATCAAGATGTACATAGTCATAACAGTATTTATGCCTGATTTGATTAAACTTCACATTTTAAACTGAAAGCAGTACACATTTTGTTATTTGATTAAAGAAACTTGTGCCATATGAATTCATTATTAAGCGTAAGAAAATATTGCTGGTTCTTCTTTTAACACTTGAGATACAACAAATTAAATAAAGAACAATATTCTCTTACGAAAAACTGACAGTTTAGTCCTGTATTTTTATTGAATTATTGATTTGGTCTCTAATATATTAAAAATTATCAATTATATTTTTTAAAAATATTTTTTTATTATTATTTTTATTTCTAAAAATATACTTTTTTATTATCATTTTTATTTTTGAAACATTACTATTTTTATCCCTAAAAGACAAATTTAGTAACTTTTAAAATATAAAAAATGTCACGAATAATTCAATAAAAATACAGAACTAAAGTAATAATTTCCCTTTGTAAAAATTAAGAAAGTGGAGAACACGTTCTTATATATGTATTAACATCGGATATCTTAAAGTACATCTTCAAGGTCAAAGTATTTTTTAGATTTCTATGTCTATTTTAAATATCCAATTTGCAACATTTTAATTATAATTTTATTATATTAAGATAAACATGATATAATAAAAAATATATAATCACATTGAGGATCTTATAAGAGCATTCCATTGTCGATCACCAACTAAATCTCACAATGATGACATTTATGATATTTTAGTTTAAGTTAGTTGTTATTATTCAGAGTAAAGATTAGAATATTATCTAATTAAGTGATACTTGAGTACTTCATTTTCTATTTTATTAATTTAGGGTCAAAGAATATATATATGTACACACATGCTTAGAATCAAATTATTTTCCTACCATTTTTTTCAGTATAATTATATTGATATAAGATAGTACCTGATTTTTTTTTTTTTAATAATATATATCTTAGATTTGCATGAGCTTCTTCTAGATCTCTTAAGTCAAAGATCTTAATACAGAGAATTTTTACATGATTAATCTATGATCTTTAAGGTTTGACCCAAATTAAGATGATGAAGATAATTTACATCTGCATGCAGGCTTAAGTTAACATGACGTGCACTCCATGATTAATTCTTCATTATTATTTATACATCTTTCAGATTCGTTTATATATCTTCAAGTGGAATAATTTCTTCGTCTCCCTACAGTTTTCTTTAACTATAGATAAACCCTTTTGGTTTGAAAATTAGGCAAATATATATATATATATATATATTTTTAAAGAGCAAAAATACCAGTTTCCCCCACTAAAAACTCACTTTTCCTGTCTACTTTTTCAGAAATACCCAGTTCTATTATTTTAAGAGGATAATTAGTCACTTTGTAAGAGATAAAAAGGAATTAATTAGATATTTTTTTAGAAAAAGTAAAGGAAAATAGTGATTGTTGACTTAAATGCAAGGAGAAAAACTAGTTTTCTTTTTTTATTTATTAAATAATAGAGGTACGTATGCTTGTAATTAGCTTAATCCCCACTAAGAGAATTCTTAAGTATTCCCAATAAATGATGTTTCTTCTATTAATACAACTCACGTGTTTAATAATTTTTCATAATTGGTTGACAAATATACATGATTTAAATCTGATGAAGGAAAGTGTAAACACAAAAAGTATTCTAAACTTTTTTCCCAACTAATAATAATCATAAAAAAGTTATCCTATCGTTCCAACTTTTGGTGGAAAAACGTCTTTTTTCTCCTATCCTCTCTTTATAAAAATATCTAAAATACATCACTTTGTGAGAAGAGAAATCTTCTCTCTGGTAAAAAATAAATTTTCTTTCTTCTTTTTTAGTATTATTTTTTTTGTTACAAAATAAATTTCCACTTAAATTTATATTTATTGTGATGTGTGTTTATCTAGATTTAACTTTATGATAGTTCTTGATACTTGTAAATCTATGGTAATTTTTGAGGTCTTTAATCTTTTTCTATTTAGATCTATATAATCTTAGATAGTTTTGAGTGTTCCGGTATATATTGGTGTTTTGGTATGGCTTCTCTCTAGATTGGAAACCTTTGTTAAATTTGATAAAATACTATTTAAAAAGATTAATTTTAGTAGTGAACAATAAAGAAAGAATGATGGAGGTGCCTTCATTTGAACTCGAAATTTGATTGTGTATAATATATAATAAAAAAATATTCTTGACAGAATATCTCTTCTACACAAAATTTTACTCATTGTGCTTTAATAAGATTGTTCTTTTTCAAAATTTATTATTGTAAAAAACTTTGTAAAATTTGATTTTATATCCCTAAAATATTTAATAGTAATATTTTGGTTTCGTTAATAAAATTATATTTTGTTGAAGGGGAAGTATACAAAATAAGTAAAAAATTTTAAGTAAATAATGATGTAAAATAAATTATTAAGAAATAAAAAAAAAAGAGTAGAAAGAAGAACACACAAAAAATTACATGGTTCGGCAACTTGCCTATGTCCACGGTGGATTAAGATCACACTTTTCTCTTATTATGAATTACAAGGCACTCACAAATTATGTCTTTTACAAGAAAGATTACAAAGAAAACTCTCTCTCTCACTCTAGGGATTTTCTCTCATAAAAAATCATAAAGATTATCATTAAGATCACAAAGATGTGTTTATAAGCCAATTGATAGCTTTTATATAGGTTTTGGGACGACATAAGTTTACCTTATACGCGTGAAAGTCGTAATAGAGAGTTTTGATGTAAGTGGGAGACGAAATAAGGAAGTTTCCTTATTTTGGGATACTGTTCCCGTCTTCAGCACCACGGTGCTGGCGCGCCCGTCTAAGCACTGCGGCGCTGGTCTCCTAGAGCCGCAACGCTCAGGTTCTGGAATGAGCGCCGCGGCGCTCACGCCTGGTCACCACAGTACTGGCGCCTGGTGCACCCTTTTTCGTTTTTTGCATCCTTTCGTATCCGTCCTCGATCCGTGCACACCCTACGCATTTGACTTGAATCCCAAATCATATTTCGATGATTTTTAATCAATATTCTCACAAATTCCCTCCTTAATTCAAAATCATCCACAAAGTAACTCGATCTCTCATTTTCGCATCTTCAGTCACCTTCACAAAGTAGTGACTTCGGTTAAGTCCTTGCATAGGACGAACTTAACCGAGGGTAGTGGCTTAGTCAACATATCAGCAGGATTTTTAGATGACGCTATCTTTGTTAGACTAACTTCACTACTTTGGACAATCTCACGAATGTAATAGAGCCTCACATCAATGTGTTTCGACCTCTCGTGGAACACTTGATGCTTGCTTAGGTGTATAGCACTCTGGCTATCATAATATACACATGTGTTCACATCTTTACTAGCCAATACCTCCGCACATATGCCTTTTAACCACACGGCCTCCTTGATAGCTTCACCAACAGCTATGTACTCTGCCTCTGTGGTAGAGAGTGCAACCACATGTTGTAGAACTGATCTCCAACACACACTACACCCAAACATTGTGAATACGTAGCCCGTTAACGATCTTCTCTTGTCTAAATCACCTGCATAATCTGAGTCTACATACCCTCTTATATATCAACCCGTGATTTGACGTCCCTTTGAGATATCTCAGAATCTACTTTATTGCAAGCCATTAATCTTTTTCCGGATTTGTCATGTATCTACTTACCACACTCATAGCCTGTGCTATGTCTGATCTTGTGCAAACCATTGCATACATGATGCTCCCAACAGCGCTTGCATACAGTATTTTGCTCATCTGCAGTTTCTCCTCATCGGATGTCGACGACTATGCTGCTGAAAGTCTGAAATGCATGGCCAAAGAAGTAGAGACAACCTTCGCGTTGGACATACCAAACTTCTCTAGAATTTTGACTATACATCGCTGTTAGGACAAGAAGATAACATCTCTTCTTTCCCTCATAATATCCATACCTAAAATTCTTTTTGCTGCTTCCAAATCCTTCATTTCAAACTCACCACTTAACTGCTTCTTGAGCTTCTGTATTTCTTCCATATTCTTGTATGCGATCAACATATCATCAATGTATAGAAGCAAATACATTATCCTACAACTTATGTTCTGGAAATACACGCATCCGTCATACTTGCTCCTACTAAAATCACAAGCCATTATAAACTCATCAAATCTCCTATACCACTGTCTAAGTGATTGCTTTAACCTGTATAATGACTTCTTTAGCAAACAAGCATAATCTTCTTTTTCGGGCTCCTCGAACCCTTGCGGTTGTGCAATGTATATCGTTTCTTCAAGCTCTCCATGTAGAAAAGCTGTCTTTACATCCATCTACTCTAGATGTAAATCAAGGTTTGCATACATGACTAACAAAATCCTAATAGATGTGTGCTTGACAACTGGAGAAAATATCTCATGAAAATTGACTCCCTCTCTCTGAGTAAAACCTTGTGCTACTAACCTAGCCTTGAATCTTGTAGGCTCAATCCTCGGTATCCCTTCTTTCACCTTGTACACCCACTTGCACCCGATTAACTTCTTTTGAGGTCTCTCCACCAATTTTCAGGTATTGTTCTTCTTAAGAGAACTAATTTCTTCTTCCATGGCCTGCTGCCATTCTTTCTTGTTTTCATTCTTCATAGTCTCACTATATGTCCTAGGCTCATCATACTCAAGAGTGTAAGCAGAATTAAATGCATGAGCAACTAAGTCTGCTTGGGTATACCTGATTGGTGGGTTGATTGTTCTCCTTAACCTGTCTCTAGCAAGCTGGTACTCTTCAAGTTCTAACTCAGGAGTCCTAGTCTTCTTTTGGGTGGACTTGGAGGAACTTGCCGGTGTTCTTGGTTCATCTTCAAGGATCTCCTCGTTGAAGTATTGATCTGAGGGCATATCAGATCAATATTCAGGCTTTACTTCAACATCTATTGACTTGGGTGCTGAGTCTTCCTTGGTCACAGGTTCTTCTTTCTCATCTTTATGGGAGGTTTTCAGTATCGTCATCTCATCGATTGTCACATCACGGCTTATGATACTCCTTGGTGGTGTTTAGTCTTTACAACACACCTTGTATCCTTTTACTCCTTCAGGATATCCTATGAATACCCTTTTAATAGCTCTAGGTTCTAATTTTCCCTCCTTAACATGTACAAAGGCAGGGCAACTAAATATTCTGAGGTAGTCATACTTTAGAGGATTGCCAGACTATTTCTCTTCTAGCGTCTTGAAGTCAATTGCTGAGGAAGGACTTCTATTAATCAAGTAAGCTGCAGTCACTACAGCTTCTCCCTAGAATGTCTTGGACATCTTCGCATTGGTAAGCATGCATCTAACCTTTTCAAGTAGGGTCCTGTTCATCCTCTTAGTTACGCCATTTTGTTGTGGTGTTAATCTTACTGTTCTATGCCTTGCAATCCCATGCTTGGCACAAAACCCATTAAACTCTCCGTTGCAAAATTCAAGGCCATTTTCAGTTCTTAGCCTCTTTACCCTTTTGCTAGTCTGATTCTCAACAAGAACCTTCCAAGTCTTGAATACTTCAAAGGCTTGATCTTTGCTTTTCAACACATAGACCCACAGCTTCCTCGAATAGTCATCAATAAAGCTGAGAAAATACTTGGCACCACCACGAGTAGCTATTTGAGCTGGTCCCCAAAGATCCGAGTGTATGTAGTCAAGAGTCTCCTTAGTCTTGTGCTCGCCGATACTGAACCTCACTCTATGTGCTTTCCCAAGTACACAATGTTCACAAAACTCTAAGGGCTGAAACTTATCTTCTCCAAATGCCTTTTGACTGAATAACTCTTTTAGGTTTCTCTCGCCTAGGTGTGCCAGTTTAAGATGCCACAACTTGGTTTACATACTCTTATCATCTACATAGAATAGTGCATAACCACTTATGACTTCACCTTTAAGCACATAAACCCCTTTGCGCTTCTCTCCTCTCATCACCACCATGGAACCTTTCAAAACTCTTAAAATCTCTCCGTCGATCCTGATGGAACACCCATTCTGGTCTAGAGTCCCTAGTGAGATCAAGTTTCTCTTCAAGTCAAAAACATACCTAACATCTGTCAACTCTCTCACTCGCCCATCATGTAGCCTAAGTTTAATACTATCAATTCCCATCATCTAACATGCAATGTCATTACCCATTAACACCTTACCACCACTAATAGGCTAAAATTTTGTAAACCAAGACTTGTGCGGGCACATGTGAAAAGTGCAACCAGAATCAAGAACCCATTGTTAAGAGTTCTTACCATCAGTAGCGACGAGTGTCTCTGCGCTGTCATAGCTATCATCATAGGCAAGCACAGTATCCATTTTCTTCTTGTCTTGTACTTTCTTCTCGTCTTGTACTTTCTTTTCAAGACAGTCCTTTATGAAGTGTTACTCTTTCTTGCAGCAATAGCACTTCCTAGGAGTCATAGACTTCGACCTTGAGCCTTTTTTCTTTCCATCTCTATATGAGGGCCATCCTTTTACAGATAAGCTTTCTGCATTGCCCTCGTTCTACTTTCCTAATAACTTTGAGTTTAATGATGATTTTACATCACTCATCGTTAAACTCTCTCTGCCATAGAGTAGCGTATCAACAAAACTCTCATAGCTCTTGAGGAGTGAACTCAGTAGGATAATTGCTTTATCTTCATATTCTATCTTGATGTTGATAGACTCAAGATCAAGAATGATCTTATTGAAGGCGTCTATATGATATTTCATTGGCGTCCCCTCTGACATGGACAGCTGATATAGCTTCTTCTTTATATGTAATCTGTTGGCCAACGATTTCCTCATATAAAGAGAGTCAAGCTTCTTCCAAAGACTTATTGCCGTTGACTCACCTACTACTTTCCTTAGTACTTCATCGCTCAATGACAGAACGATTGTGCTATGAGCTCTTTCTTGAATGTTCTTTCTTTCTGCTTCAGCTTTAAATGATTTTAGCGTCTTTTCTTCATCACTAGATGGAGCTGCAGTCTCCTCTAATACCGAGCCAAGCCTTTGGCTCATCAACAATGCCTTAACCTTCATCTTCTACAGATTGAAGTCATTTGTATTATTGAATTTTCT
The DNA here is from genome assembly GCA_946807835.1 of Ailanthus altissimus. NCBI lineage: Eukaryota > Viridiplantae > Streptophyta > Magnoliopsida > Sapindales > Simaroubaceae > Ailanthus > Ailanthus altissimus. Next base: position 4,927,427 of record OX327709.1, read on the forward strand.
ACCTCATACTTGGGTGTAGCCATGTTTGCTTAGAACCAAAACTCTGATACCAGTTTGTTGAAGTAGAAGCACACAAAACAAGCAAAATCTCACAAGCAAATAATAATGCAGAACAATTTATTAATAAATAAAGAGAGAAAGTGGTAGAAAGAAGAACACACAAAGAATTACTTGGTTCGGCAACTTGCCTACATGCACAGCGGATCAAGATCACACTCTTCTCTTATTATGAATCACAAGGCACTCATAAAGTATGCCTTTTATAAGAAAGATCACAAAGAAAACTCTCTCTCTCACTTTACGGATTTTCTCTCACAAAGAACCACAAAAATTATCACTAAGATCACAAAGATGTGTTTACAAGCAAATTGATAGCCTTTATATAGGTTTTGGGACGACCTAGGTTTATCCTATATGTGTGAGAGTCGTAATAGGGAATTTTAAAGCAAGTAGGAGGCGAAATAAAGAAGTTTTCTTATTTCGAGATACTGTTCCCGTCTCCAGCGTCACAGTGCTCACGCCTGGTCGCCGTGACGCTGGTGCCTGATGCGCCCTTCTTCATTTTCTGCCTCCTTTCGCATCCATCGTCGATCCATGCTCACCCTACGCACTTGATTTGCCCACTAAATTATATTCTAATAATTTTTAATCAATATTCTTACTTTTTTTTTAAAAAAAAAAATTATCTTACCAAATTTTACGTGATGGAGAAAAGTATAGAATAGTTATACTGTAGTAAAATTATTCATCGATATCATGATATATATACATATATATATATATATACATATATATATATATATATATATATTATAGTTATGCAACTACCAATATGATTGGTACTTTCTAAAAAGAAATTTTTTTAATTTAGTCTCTAAATTTTTTTAATTATTTATTAAATCTTTAAATTTTTTAATTATTTATTAAATCTTTAATTTATTTTATTATCCTTAAAAAATGTAATTTAGACATTTTTTATCTCAATAGTAAAAACTAAACTGGATATTTTAAAATTTTTAAAGAGCTAATAAATAAATCAAGAGCAATTAAAAGACTAAACTATCAAATCTCTTTTTCAAAATAAATATATAGATATATAGATTTTATTATATGATTATACAAATAAGGTGGTAGAACACAGGTGCGGCTAATATTAGGAAGATGAAAGAATTACGTTTATTGTACGTAGTAGATCTCCATCCCTGTCACTAGATCGATCCTGCAACGTAGGTCGCAAAATAGAAAGCTGCAAATTTTGTACCTTCTTAAATAATCAAATTTATGAAGAAGAACTCATGCCTCTTTGAACTCTTCAATTCAGTCAGTCAATTTCATACAGCTTTGATTCCTAATATTTTTACCGATAGTTGTTAATGCACATGTTACTCTCTAAATTCCAGCCAAACCACCAGCCTTAGAATATTAATGAACAGGGTAATATCTTAGTAATTTAAAATAGCCAAAAGTCAGAAAGGATCAAGCACATATGGAGATCATAATCCAAGCATTAATAGAAGAGTTATACGTATAGAAATTTTTATTACCCTATTGATGAAACTAGGAATTAATTCTCAACTTCTCAAGCTTATTGAAATGCATGCATTGCATTTACTGATACGCCTACTCTTTAGCCTTTTAATCTGGCGAAAGAGAGACCCATTTTCGGATGGATCACCTTCATGTCATGTGCCAACCAAAACCCCATCAAGAAAAATTAAAAAAAAAACTTTTTAAGAAATCAAATGGATGGCTGCATGCATTGCTTGCTGCTATTTTAATTATGAACATTCAAGTTTCTTACTGCATCATTTAATTTATTATTTTTATGCTGCTTTCACTTTAAAGGAAATCAGAGTTCTTAATGGCGGGGTTTTAAAGCAGCAGATACGAGTAGAAATAGATCAGTTGCATTTTCCTATGAGATCTTTCAATGTTTCCATTAAATCATTTTAAATATATTTACACCAAAAATATTTATGTTAATAGGATTTCTGGGACGACCCTCGTGTACATTTAGGCATCACGTGCAATCACGTGTATTACAATACTCGCGTGCAATAATCTATTTCTAATTTGATGATGAAGCCTTCTCCATCATATATAACTCATAAGCTTTGAAATTTTACAATTACTGATAACTGATATATAAATATATACTAAAGTTGACATTAGTAGTCAGATGTATCGAATCTCACCTAAATTGAATTTTTATTATAATCTAACCCTAAATGTCAGTTTGTTTTTTAAAAAAAGTGATATAACTATTTAGGGTCATAATTAATTAGTACCTTTAAAATTACTAAAAAATAAGGATTATCAAGAGAAGGGCAAGTTTACCATATATCCATTGTATGGTTTGAACTCTTAAACTGTTTTATTATATGTTTTAAAAATTAACGAGACGTCTAAGTAATGCAATTGATGTTACGAGGGCCGCATAAATGTGAAACCAGATCCCTCTGCTACCATTTTCAGTAAGGAATAAATTGTACAGCAAGAATTCTCTTGGGGAAAATGACCATTACTCTCCACTTGTTTAAGTTAATATTCACTTATTTATTTGAGGTTTCAAAAAAGATCAAAATTATAAATAATTAATTTAAAAAATATTTTAAATAACGTTAAATTCAAATAAATTTACAAAAACATGAATTTTTTAAAAAATCCCTTATAAACATATTTTTATTTTTTTTAAATATTCTTAAATTAATTAAAAAGAAATAAAAATGTATCAATAATTAAATTAATTATAAAAAACAACAAAAGTAAAAAAAAATTATTTTTCGTATTTAGTCATCAATTATCATTTTTCACCTATGATATAACATTAAATTTTTATTAGCAGTTATAATAATTAAAACTCGTTTGAGAGCATAGAAGAATTTATTATTATTTATAGTAATTTATTTTAATTTAAAAATTGATGAAAAAAATTTTCTTATGACTTGAATGTAATTCTTAATATTTATTGTTTACAATTTTTTTTTTTTTGTGAATTCTCATAAGTTATAATTTAAATTTAGAATTCATTTACAAAAATTTATTTTATAATTTAACATTAAATAATAAAATTCACCTGTGAACTTGAAAATAAATTTTCTTTTAGTATGTATTATATTTTAGTATTATTTATTTTTCGATCAATTTAAAAAAATTATAAAATAATTTATTTTTATAATAACTTTTTAAAACTTAACATTTAAGTCTTTTGTTATACATACTTTAATTAAATTTATTGTTTGTTAAAATATTTTACTTTTATTATTATTTATAATTTTTTGTTCTAAATTTTATTTAATTTATAATTAATCTAATTTATATATAAGATATTAATCTTCATAAAACTTTTATAATCATAAATTTAGCTAGTGATAAAGCTCTACTATTTTTATTTTAGAGGTCAAGAATTCCAATGCTCTCAAATTCAAAATTTTATATTATTGAGAATAAATTTGTAAAATTATGTTAACTGTAAAAAAAAAATAGTTGAATATTTTTAACAGTAAAATTGTTTTGGTTGTTTTCAAAACCTCGAGAGCATAAATAAATATTAACTGAAACTACAGGAGAGTAATGATCATTTTGTCAATTCTCTTGCCTCACCCGTCATCAAAGTCTTTGTTATAATGAAATCTTATCACGTGTGTATTAATTTTTTTTTCCATACTGGTGAGTACTAATAACTTCAGAATTTACGTTGTTTAAATACTCAATCATAATTTAATCACGATATTACCTTTCAAACAGCAGTACAAAGAAGATCCTAGGTACGTATTAAGATCTATCGATAATTGTAACGTGAGAAAAAGGCCAACTAACAATAAATTTTTTGTACCAAATTGTGGGGCGTTGGGACTCTTATTAATAGATGTGACTCGGGCAATCCAAAGTAGATTGAAAGTTGAGTTCATATTTTGTGACCAACGGATTTGTCCTTGTATATAAATAAGAGTAGTTTACGATTTGGCACATGGTTTTATAGCTCTGCAAATCATAAAATTTTGCGTTTCATAATCTAGATTTTATGTTTTGAGAATTTGAGTTGTGTAAATTTTATATTCTATGTTGTAAAATTTAAAATTCATTTTTGTATATTTGAAGTAAACACGATCAATAAGAATTTAGGGAGTTTGTCACTTTCCCTTATTGTTTTTCCAAACTATCAAAATCTCCTCTATTATTTTGTAATGCCTAGAAACCTCCTTGTTGTCACGACGAATTGATGATAATGGAGAAATTCAACTCTAAAAAAGTAAGAATATCATTTCCGTTTGAATTTAAGATTCAAAATGTCTTAAAAATGGATTTTTGTTTCTTTGGACAAGACAGACATGTCATTAAAGGTGTTGAAAATTGGATTAAAGAGAAAGGTAGTAATTGTGTTGGCTCTAAAATCACAGCCAAAGCAAAAGCTTTGTTGTAATACCCAATAGAACAATCCCTCAACTCTGGAAAATTAAGGAAAAAAATAAATATCGAATAAACCCATTGTTTAAAGGCATGTTTTGTTAGAATGGACGATTCCAACATTATAATAAGAGATTGTTGATAGTTGATGGTGTGATTTAATCATTCCTTGGATATAAAGTGGGAATGAGGGTGTGAAAATAAAAAAGAATTATTTTTCTTACAACAAATCCAAATCTCAAATTTTTTTTTTATGACCGAATAATTAACGGGTTATAATTTGTAAAGAAATGATGATATTTTGTTGGTTAAGGCATTGTTTATTTGTTAATGGCCCCATTAATAATTATGGTTAAAAAAGATTTAATGTTTACTATATTAATTTTTTAGCTATATATATTGAGGTTATTAGCATGCGTTTTAAAAAACTCTAAATACTATATTAAAATTTTTTACTCATAAATAATTAAAAATAATAAAAATCACACAATCAAAAAAATAAACAATCACAAATACTAAATAAAGTACAAATAATATACGTGATTTGGCAATAACTATCTAAATTCACGGTGAATTATGGGATCTTAGATTATTTTATTTAATTTATAAAAAAAATTTATAAGAGATTATAAAAGAATACCCAATAGTCCAAAGCTTTCAAAGATCTATACTACACTATTTTATCCACTCAAAGCACTCAAATGCAACTTAAGGTTTTTATTTTATCTGTTGTTGATACTTATAAATTTGAATAAATTATAAGGGTTTATATAGGCTCTAAATCGACCTTAAAAAACTTATTTTTTTGTTGGAATAAGAGTTTATACGTTGTAAGAGCCCAAAATTGACTTAAGGACATCAAAACAACTTAAATCAAGATTTCTCGGATAAGTGGCGTCGCAGCACCCAAGTTCTACCCAAGTTGGTGCCATGGCTTGGGTTCCTTGGGGTTGTGGCCCCAAGGCCTACAAAATATCCCTTTTGCACTCCAAGATTCTCTTTGCTTTTAGTTTTTTTATTTTTGTCCCTTTTTTTACATGCTCAATGCATCATCGACCTCGTGTCAACTTTTCATTAATCTCCAACTCAAAATTAAACTTATCCTTGATTTCGAATCATCAATTTCTAACAAACTTCTTATTGATTGAAAATATCTCTTAAGAAGTTTTACCAGGATCCATCCACAACAATGCTTTATCACTTACCATTAACTTCAGTTAAGTCTTTATCCAAACTTAACTCCTTTTGGGCTAATGATTTTGGTCTCTAAAGATACAAATGTATTTTCCTTTGGGTAGCCTTTGTATTGTAATCGCTCATATCATTCTTGACATCATCATAATACCTCTGTGGCTTAACCTTGCCAACACAACTTTTGATACATTATCTTTCAACCCTTGTCACTTTGGTGAGCAAATGTCCAATGCTATTCCTTAGTTTTCATCCCCTTAGCAACTTATGTTGAGCTATTCACAACATTCCTGTCAAGCACATACAACCCCTTGTGTTTTTCACTCTTCATAATCACTACAGATCCCTCAATTATCTCTAATATTCATTTTGTTTTCTTAAATGAATATCCTTTTTGATCTAGCACTTTATGAGATATCAAGTTCCTTCTAACTCTAAGAACATACCTTACACTATATCACTCCTTAATCTTTCTATCATGCATCCTCATCCTTATGCTACCAATACCATATTTTTACTAGCTATATTATTATCCATTGGCAAATAAAGACCTATTAGGACATATATGATAACTGCAGCTAGAATTAAGTATCAATTCACCAACATACTTCTTATCAGAAGTTATCAATGATTTTATAACTTTTAAGTCTTCTTTATAAACTATTGCAACCTTCCACCATTCTTTGCTTTTCTTACTAGTTAATCTTTCTTCAAGAGTCATTTCTTACTTGATTGTTCTTTCCATCTCATTTTCTTCCAATTAAGCCTACTGCATTACTGAATTAAGATCTTTTTTCTAATTCTTTAGAGTTGAGATTTTAACATCATCACTGTTAAAGTCTCCATGTCATACATGAGTGTATCTATGAAGTGCTCATAAATTAAAGATAAAGAATATAACAAGATAATAATCTTATCTTCATCATTGATCTTGATGTTTATCGTCTCAAGATCTATGATAATTTTATTGAAGGCGTCAATATAGTATTTCATTGAAGTTCCTTCAGCCATAGACAACTGATACAACTGATACAACTTCTTCTTGACATATAGATGATTTGTTAGATACTTCGTCATGTTTAGTACGTCAAGTTTCTTCCAAAGATCAATTGTTATCTTCTCTTTAACCACATTTCTCAAAACTTAATCACTTAATGATAGAACTATGATAGTATGGGCCTTCTTCTGAATGATTTTCTTATCTGATTCAAATCTAGGGTTTGTCAATTTTTTTCTTTACTGGTTATTACTTGAGTTTTCTCAAGGGCTAAATGTAACCCTTGACTCACTAATAGAGCTATAACCTTTACCTTCTACAAATTGAAATAATTCTACTTATTGAACTTCCCTACTTTATGCTTGTGAGATGTCATAGTTAATACCCTTTAGGTCTTTTCTTTGACTTTAGCTTTAATACCAAATCATTGAAGTTTTAAGCGTGCATTCTAAGAAACTCTAAATGTTTTGCGAAAGAATTTCACTCACAAGTAATTAAGAATAACAAAAGATTACATAATTAAGGAGATAAATAATCACACATATCAAATAAACCACACACAATATATGTGGTTCGACAATAACTGCCTACATTCATGGTGGATCATGAATTATAAAAGAATTCTCACAAGATTATAAAAGAACACTTAATAGCCTAGAGCTCTCAATGATTTATACAGAACTATTTTGTGCACTTAAAGCACTCAAGCGCAATCTAAACTCTATATTTTCTCTCTTGTTAATGTCGATCAATTTTAATGAATTACAAGAGCTTATAGATGCTCTAAATTGACATTAAATACCTATTTCTTGTTAAAATAAGAGTTCATACATTGTGAGAGTCCAAAACTGACTTAGGGGTGTTAAAATAACTTAAAACAAGCTTTTCTGAATAACTTGATGATTCTCATTTATTTGCTTCATATAGCTTGCATTTGATGACTTCATCATTGTGCAAGTTCAAGGCTACTCAAAGTTGATGACCTGGATTTTCTTTCAATGAATTTTCAAAATGCTTATTATCAATGTCTTGTTTGGGTTGAGAATGGTAATTGTGTCAATTTCAATATGATGGTTGGATGGCTTCTTTTTCCTTGAATATTATAGAGAACTAGTGGTTGCTAGAACACTTTTAGCGTTTGTAGCTCTTATTCATCTTCTTCTTTAAGCTCTAATTTATGTGTTTGAAGAGATGATATATGTTCCTACTTACTATGCATATCTTCAACGAATCTACGCAATGATACCAAGATACTTGGCAAGTTCTAACTTCTGCTTTAAATACTTTTTTTTTTAAGAAAAGAATATTTAAATTTTTAAAATTTTAGAAAAGAAATATACAAATTTCAATGATTTAAAAAATCTCATTTATACTATTGTTAAGTAACAAATTTTGTTTGTTTTAATGACAAAAAAGAATTTGTATGTCTATTTTTTAAAAATTTTAGAAGTTTAGAAAATAAAAAAAATTATTATTTAATAAGAATGTTGATAAAATTTCTAAAATTATTAAGCTTTATATATATATATATTTTAAACCGTTAGGTGTTAGTATATATATTTTATTGTTATTCGTCCTCCAGTCATATTTTGTCAATGCTATTGGCAAATTTTTTTTGTAAATAAATTAATATGACAGGAACATTTAATAACTACCATTATATGGTCTTGTCAAACACCCATTGGTGCCAAACATCAGTCACTTATGACATCACTTAATATTGCGAGGATAAAATGATAAATAAATCTAAAAGAGTAGGAATTTACGTCGGCAAGATATTTTTTTTTTTTTGACAATTTCAAAATGTCCGGAGGACTTTTGGTAGTTTATAAAAGTAAAAGAGAAAAAGTGATAAACTCCTTAAAAACTTATTAACACTCTTATTTAAACTAACGGACATTTTACGATGCTTCTATAATCTAAAAGGTAAAAGTTTGTTGATAATCTTAAATGTCAAACTTGTAATGCAAAAAGTTGATCATCTTTATATCCTTTATGTCAAATTTTTATGTTTTGCATTCTAGATTATATCTCTAAAAACATGAAGAGAAAAATGAAAGATATTTTATCGATTAATGAAAGAATTGATTGATAACTATTGTTATTAGCTACTTTATGTCTACCAATCTTAAAAAGTAAGTTATTTTTTAAATTTTATTTTAAATAATGACATATTAAATAATTATTAAATGATAAAATAGTATAAATTTTAAAATTATTAATTATATAATTTTATTATTTAATAATTATTTAACACATTATTAATTGAGATACAATTTAAAATGTGTTTTGATTCATTTCTAAAATATCCCCAATTCCTCACATTTGAGAAATAATAATTTTATTAAGGAATAAAATATATACTGTACCATTAAAAAGGAATTAAAAATTAAATCCAAAATTTTTACTAAAAAATAAAAATGTTAAAAAAAAGAACTTCAAACCCAAATTTAAACTATATAATTTATGATAATTAATATAAAAATAATGAAAAGTGTTGGTAAAAATTAAGTATGCACCATGAAATAAATCAATTTTCGGAGTGGTTGAAACCATAATGACTAAATGCTTCTGCAGAGATTTATAAATGTATTGAATATCGAGGGAGAAGTAAATAATTAATAATTGGAATGAAAGTTGTTGAAGATAAACCTATTTTAAGTTAAAAACTTTTATTAATTCAACAACAATCTTGAATTACCCATTGAATGAGGAGTTATTAAGTATCGCCCAATAATTCATTAATATATATTGACAGGTCAAATTCAATAAGCAATCAAATGTGTGAGCCCTACAGAAAGGTTTTAATGATGATGGGTTAATATAATGTTTGTTAATTAATTTATTATATATAGTACCAAGAAAATATTAGAAATATATTTAAAGTATGATTATTTGTGTTTATTTATTGTTGAAAATAAATGATATAGGTTATTTATTCAATTTTTATTGTTTGTAATTTTTAATTATTTTTATTAAATATCACGAAATTCTATTATTATTATATATAATTTCTTTATAATAGTTATGGATTTTATAAAAAATACTCTTAAATTTTGGCCTAATTTTATCGATACCCAAACTTTAAAAAATAAACAGTAATATTCAACTTTCAGATAATCTTATGTTAAAATTAATTGAAAAAAAAGATAATATCGTTATTTTAATGTCGTTTTATCCAAACAATCCTTATCTCATGTTCAAATACCATTATCCATATATCTAAACACTATTATCCTTATATCCAAACAATCATATCTTTATATCCAGTCACACCCAAAATACTATTTTATTATTATTTTTATTATTTTTTTAAAAAATTATAAAACATAAAATAAATAAAATAAAAAATAATTGCTACAGTTGTAGTGGTCGAAATTGACAGCTACTTGCGGCCACAAGTGGTCACTGTTGTAGCGGCCAAAATTGGCCGCTGCTTGTAGACAAAAGTGGCCGTTGCACATGGCCACAAATGTTTATTGTTGCAGCAGCCAAAAGTTGCCGTTGCAACATCGACTTTTTTTTTCTTTAATTTTTTTTTACTTTAATTGTATTTTTTAATGTACTAATTACATTATTAATTAAAAAATTAAGAAATAAAAAAGATATTACTAATTTATTATTGAAATATAAATTTTTTAATGGGAGAATTTATTTCTCGTTTGCTATGCAAGAATAGATTGGAATAGATCGATTGTTTCATTACCTTTTAGTCTAAAAGGAAAATTTGATCATTTCATGCAAATATGTAAATTCTAATAGAATACTTTTTAGTGGTTGAGCATTACTGCTTATTTTTTAAAGTTGAAGATATAACAAAATTGAATGGCTAGGAATTTTCTTTTTTTTTTTATAGAAATAGAATCCACTCATTCTAATAAGAATTTAGATAGATTGTTCTCTTGATAATTGATTATGATTTTGGATATAATGAGCCCAATTTTCTTTAAAAGTTAAAGAAAATTATTATTTTGTAATTTTCATAAATTAATTATTCAAAAGAAGAATTAATTTGGATCAATGATAAAGATAAAATTAGAGAAGTTAACAGACACTCGATCTAGTTCTAATTATGAACACTTATGGAGGATTGATCTATATGAAATGATTATTAAACGGACAAAAACAATTTTTTATTTTATAATTTATATGCAAGATTAAGAGTTAATTTTATATTTTTAGTGGAGTAATATAAAGTTAGTAAATAAAATTATATTGATTAAAAAAGTTTTAATAAAATGATTTAATTTATTGAAGTTTAATTTTATAAATTCATCAATCTCCGAACTGGCTCTATAAAATATTAAAATGGACTATAGGTTAATTATTAGATCTAAAATATTAATTAGTCCACTTTTAATTTAATTAAACTTATTCGAACTAATTAATTAATTTTGTTTGATCATGTTTAATTTGATTAAACTCATTGGGTCCAATCAATTATTGACTCAATCTATAATAATTATAGAATTAAATAAATAATTAGATTTAGATAATTTGAATAATTATTGATTATCTAAATTATTTAATTAAATAAAAATTAATATTAAATATTATCCTAATCTTTATCGGATAAGAATTTATCTATTTAATTATCTAAATTAAAATAATATATATATTATTTTATCTTAATCTTATTAAAAATTAGAGGTAAGATAAAATACATATTTTTTATAAAAAAAATATGTACGCTTCAAAAAAAAGTTTTGAGACTTTTTTTTTTATGTGTGTGTTTCCATAATTCCCTTGAATTGAAAACTTTTCTAAAGAGGAAAATTAAAACACAAAAATTAAATCATCCATAATTAATAGATTCGTCCACACGAACGGTTTATTTGCAAGAGATATAACGTAAAAGATCTAGAGATTTTAACAAAAAAACATATATTGAAAATTCACAAACAAAGTATTATTTTTATACTTATATATTACTAAATTAAAATTAGCATAATAAAATTTTAAAATGCTATCCTGCAGAAAATTCCCAGGACTGAAAAACTGAGATCTGCTTGAATTCGTTAAGGCTTAACAGATTTAACAAGTGAAATTATGACTATGAATATAGCAATTAACAGGTGTATTGTCAATGTTTTATCTATTGAGAACTACTCATTAGTTGGGGAGAGGGTTCGATATAAGAAACACTGCTCATTGTTGTTGCCATAATCTCACCTGACAGTGTCCATATTAACCTTGAGCCAAGTTTCTGGAGTGGTTTGGCAATTGTATTCCCATCTTGTTCTATAGGATCTTTGCCATCCTGAATTCTTTAGAAAGATTTTTAAAAGTCTCAACTTTCGCATTTCCTCTATGTGGAGGCTCATCCACATTACCAAACAAAAACTTATTCCTAGCATACCAGTTGACCATATAACTATAACTACCAGCTCTAACTCCTTGGTGTGCAAGTTTTTAGACAAAAGTCATAAAATCCATCGAAGTTGTTCCTTGGAGTGAAGACAACTACAACAGACAACTTCCACACTCTCCATGCATGTTTGCATAAATTACAGCATGCTGAATATTTTCAATTCTCCCTCTCCATTTCTCCGATTATTAGGAGTAGATATTGTATTTTTTTTAATATTAAGAGTAGACATTTCATTTGTAATAATATATATTTATAAAATAGAATCTATTTGGTAATATTTACCTAAGTAGTTGGCAGAACTTGATCATTTAAACATGTGGTCGTATTTTAATTAATTATTTATTAAATAATAATATTTATTTGTAAATTTATTTATAAATATAAACACATTAAAAAATGATCATTAGGGCATTCAATAACTTATGAGTAAATAAGTAATTAAGGAGGCGAGATACTTTTCTATGGTCTAACTCTAATTATAAACATTAATTAGATAGTTAATTAAGTGATTATTATTAATCTAAGACCAAGCCTAACTTAATTAAAAGAGTTTTAATAAAAATGATTTTTTATTTATTTAACATGGGTAATTAGAGTGTAGCCTCTAACTTTTAATATAATAGTCTCATATTAACTTAGAAAAATTAGTGGGTCATGAGATGATTGAGACTGAGCTTTTTAAGTTGGAGTTAAGAAGTCATTGAGTCTCTATTAATTTAAATTCTAATCAAATTAGTTCAAATTCTAATCAAATTTTAAATCTTTAAGGATAATGCCTATATATAGAGAAAATAAGAAATAGTAATGATAATAATAATAAGAATAATTTTTTTACATATTTTTATGTAGAAAAGAGAATCATATTACTTCTCTTCTCTCAATACGTGTAAGTTTGAAGATTAAAAAAAGATCTATATGTCAACATATTTGAGTTTAAAAATTGAGGATAATAAAAAAAATTACTTTCATTAAGTTCAAGGTTTATCAAACGAGTAATTGAGGTAATTCTCTATTTCAATATATATAATTATAAACAAAATAATCTAATCTCTAAATCATTTATTTTATTAAACATTTTTTTCATCCCAACAATAATGACACATAGCAAATTGTGCTATTGTAAAACAATATCAAGATTGAATTTTTGTGAGAATTTGTTAGTATGGATGTATTTCTATTGTACTCTAAAGGCATAATAATTAAAGTATACACAATTTTTACTTTATATTTAGATGTTTATCAAACATTTATCTTCTTTAATTTCACAAAAGTGCTTCTACTACACAATAGCCATGATTATACAAACCTTAAAATTTTAGTTGCAAAATAACAATAATAAAAGAAAAAAATGTTTAATATCTTTTTTAAAATAAGAAAAAAAATGCTTAATTTATTTTCTTTTTATCGTCAACTTGAAATTAAAACAACAAAATAAGAATTCACCTTGTATATAGGTGCTTTCAGATCTTACATTACTCATGAAAGTGAGTTTAGGATAGTTTATAAAGCTTGACCTCTTCTGATTAAATAGATGCGTTTTAGGTGAAAAAAATTTCTATAAAGTTTAAAAATAAATTTATGAGAGTAAAAGATGTGTGCATAAAATCTAAAAATAAATTTATGAGGGTGTGTGAAGTCCAAAAGCGAACAATGTCTACTTAATGATTAAGCTTGGGTGTTACATGTATTATTGCTTTAAAGGTGTAGTTATTATGAAATGAACCTACTTATTAATTGGAAATTATGGTTATTAAACATTTAATCGTTGTACTTGGTATTTAAGTGGAAACATTTTTATACCAAATGAACCTAAGAATGAAAAATGGAGTGAACAAAGTCAATGCAACAGAATGAGAAGAACGAAAATATAGAAAACTAAGGATTACACAACATTTAGCACTAGTGGCTCTCTTTTAAAGTGTCAAATAAGGTTATGGTTGTTCACAATAATTGATAGTCATTAATTTGAGTTAGAGTCTATTTGATATAGAAGTACTTCTACTTAATTTTGAAAATAAAATAATTAAAATGTTTGTTGAATACTATTTTTACTGTATAGTTAGGTGTTCATCAAATATCCATCTTTTTTTTTTCTCATCACTAATACTTTTATTTCAAAGTAGTTGTGACTTCAAAATCACATCACCTTTATAACAAATAACCTGGACATACAGTTTTTGATTAATGGAAAAGAAACCATCTAATATTGCATTTGTAAGTTATCGTTTGCACATAAATTACTAATTGGGTTTTAGACGGAGCTTCTCAAATTGGCTTGGACTTCTCTTATTTGAGTGTTTTTTTTTTGAGGAATTCTCTTATTTGAGTGTTGACTTGTCCGCTTTATCAATCCTTATATGAATGGGTACTCTCTAATTTTTTTTTTCGTCGAGTAAATAATGCCTAATGGATGGTGTTGGGCCTTAATCATAATAACCCAACAAGTGTAACAAGTAAGTGCCACTTTTAGGCCCGAAATGACAATTTAAAAGATAGGAACTGATAATATGTCAGAGGGCTGATATGGTGAACTAAGCAAAGTCCCATGATGGTAAAAATTACGAGATTGGTCCCAGCGAAAAGAAAAATCATAATATAGTTATAATTGAGTAAGTTTAGTTTGAGTTATCTTTTACCGCGTGTTTTTCAAATAGAAAAGGAGAATACGCAGGAAGAGTAAACAGGTTTAGTTTCTATTCTTACAGTTCTGTTTTAATTGAAGTTTATGAATTTATGTGTGAATCCGATGAGTAAAATCCATGATAAACTCTAAATTCATTGATTATTTGCACATACAAAAATTTAAATTCGAATTAAATTTTATCAATAGATTCCTGTTTCGGACTAGCTTCTACCACTATATAAAGATATAATTTCTCATCATTTAATTCAAATATAATAATCATAACAATCTTGAGATCTTCAAACAATTTCTGAAAATAATATTTAGCAATTGTAATATTCTCTTATTTGTTGAAATACTTTCACACACTATACTTGACTTATTGTTTTGTTATTGGCTTGAGCGTTGAAATGTTTTTATTTGTAAAAAGATAATCTATCTTTAATATTTTTAAAAAAGTCTAAAGAAAAACAGTGGTGTTTTTAGAATTCCTTTGAAAAATTAATGGTGCAAAAATAATTTCTTGAGGTTCAAAATTAGGAACTTCAATAGCACATTCTGTGGGAAAGTTACAAAAACTTTCTCATCCTAATAATCTCTCAAACCGCAAAAACACACTTCTAGATAATCAAATAGACATGACATCACAACCAAGTAACAATTATAACCTTGAAAACCTGTTCAACGAGTCTTATACTGGAGAACTCAATGCCCTTGGCAACGAGTTTACACTTGGAGTAACAACCCTTCTTACAAAGCTAATTGAGAAAATCAATGAATACTGGAATGAGAACCTAGAACTATATGAAAAAATGATGATGTTACAAAGGGATGTAGACAAGGAAGATGACTTTGAACTATTTCTAGAAAACTCGCACACATCGCCTACAGTAACATAAATTTTCAAAAAGGTTCTCGAAAATGTGCCAACCCAAAACCTCACCCGAGAACCGGTTCCTAAAATATAAGGAACGAAAGGAAGAGAAGACATAAGAGCATATATATTAGAAGAGATAGAAGAAATATATGCCAAAAAGAACAAAGCAGGACCTTTAAAGGATATAATGATGTTAGAGAATAAGGTAAACTGGGATCCATTTACAGATGCGTTAGAGAAGAAGGTAAACTAGGATCCATTCACAGACGCAATAAGGCTAGCCACAAGATAAGAGAAATTTAGTGTCCCCAATTTCTACATGTTTAATGAGACTAGTGATCTTGAAGAACATATATTCCACTTTAATGCCAGAATGATCATGCACACATACAATGGGCACTAAAGTGCATAGTCTTGCCCTAAAGCCTAAAAGGGTCCGCTCAAAGTTAGTTCCAAATTTAAAATAAAATTCCATCTCTTCATTCGAAGAGTTAACCGAATAGTTTATCGTATAATATGTATAGAATTGAAGGACTAAAAAGACCACATTTGACCTGTTTGCGATGAAACAAAAAGACGCCGAGTCTATTAAAAAACTTTCTTAATAGGTTCAACAAGGAGTTAAGTGAACTGGGAAGTTACGATTCAGAAATAATATCCCAAGTTTTTGAAAAGGTTGTTAAGCCTTCCACTCCTTACCATAAATATTTGATACATAAGAAATTTACTTCTTTCAAATTGATCTACTAAAAGTTCGAGCAATGGATTAGAGAAGAAGAAATATAATCCACCATAAAAAAAGAAGCTATCATAAATAAAGAAGCCTCTGTGATAACAGTAAAGAAATATGAAAATCCTAATCAAAAGCAAAACTATAGGAAAAAACCCATAATCTGGTAAGTGGCCTAATAACTACCAGGACAAAGGGCCAGAGAAGAAACCTCGACAACCTCAAGAACTATTAATTTCTATTAACACCTCTGCAGGAAAAAAAAAGGGCAAACTTGAAGGATATAGGAATATTTTGGACACTTATACCAATCCAACGCTTTATTGAATAAAAGGACTGAACAAAAAACTGCTCATTTCATAATGACTATGACTATACCATTTAGACTTGCAGAGCTTTTTACTTTCAAATCCATAAAATGATGAGAGATAAACGATTACCAGAATACTGGGCCTAAAATGACATCAATAGAACGTAGGAGCCAACAAACAAACTAGTAAACCAAAATCACACAGAGAAAGTAAACATGCCTATCCTCAACTTCATATACAGATCTTTGTTTGACTTTGATAAAATCTATTCAAGAATTGTAGAACTATTATTAGAAGAAATAGACAAATAAGTACTTCTAGTGCTTGAAAGACCAGGGGAAATCGAGGAACCAATAAAAACACTAGTTGCTAGACAGACAGTCAGCCAATTCTTCATATAAGTTATACACGGGTGACCACCTCAGAAATCTGGGATAGAAGATAAGTGGAACCTCTATTTTGAAGAGCTTCTAAGATCTAACGATGCTAAAGTACAGAAACTTCTATCTCCATTTTTATTCCCCAAGAATTAGGGGATATTAAATTTTCACGAGAAGACCTAACCGGTCTAGCCATGCCCCACCTAAACCCACTAGTAATCAGTCTAAAAGTCACTGGAACCATCATAGGAAAGGTATTAGTAGAAAGCGGAAGCAGTGCCGACATATTATTCTAGGAAGCCTTTAAAGGACTCAAACTGAAGATAAAAGACCTAAGACAATGCAACACAAAGCTAATAGCCTTCGTTAGAGGGAAGGTTCAAGCGAAGAAAGTAATAACCCTACCAGTTATCATGACAGGAAAAAGATTGAAAGTAAACTACCTGGTTTTTTCAAGCCTCCACTGCCTATAATGCCATTGTTGGATGCTTCTGGATTTATTATATGAAAGCGGTACCTTCAACATTACATCAAGTTGTGCAATGTGCCTCAACAACACGGAAGGAAACCATAGAAATCAAAGGTGAACAAGTGCAAGCCAAACAATATTACACCAACTCACTAAAAGCTAACGAAGATAAATTGTATAAAAAAACAACCAGAAGCACCCGTAACCAATTCTAAAAACAACAAACAAGCCATTTCCATTGAGGAAGAACTTGACACCAAATAACAATTATTCAATCGGTGGCTAAAGGAAGTTCTTTTCGGAAAAGAATACATTCATCCAAGAACAAAGAAAATAGAAGAAGTAACTATAGACCCTTCAACCCCTAATTAAAAATTTCTTTTTGGCACTCACTTGATCGAATGAGAATGTCAGCAATTCATAGAACCATTTACCAAGAACCACGATATCTTTGCCTTGACCCACAAAGACATGTTTGGAATTGGACCCATAAGTGATATGCCATAGATTAAACATCCAAGAGGGATATAAACTAGTAAGACAAAAATAATGACGATTCGTACTTGAGAGAAACCAAATTTTACTCAATGAAGTAAACAGGCTACTAGAAATAAGGTTCATTAAGGAAGTCAATTACCATGATTGGCTTTTTAATGTATGTGTCAATTACACTAACCTTAATAGGAAGTAGAGAGTATGTGTCGATTACACCAACCTCAATAAAGCCACACCCAAATACTCATTCCTATTACCAAAGATTGGCCAAATGGTGAATGCAACAATTGGATATAAGCATTTGTCATTTCTAGATGCGTATGCTGGATACAACCAAATTAGGATGGTAAGTGAGGATAAGGAAAAAAAACCAATTTTATAACAAAGAGAGGAATCTATTGCTATAAAGTAAGGTCTTTCAGACTAACAAACGCAGGAGCCATATTCCAAAGACTCTTGATTAAAGTCTTTAGTAAGTTAATTGAAAGATAAATGATATCATTGTCAAGAGCAAAAAGGTAGAAGACTATATCACAAACCTTCAGGAAGTCTTTGACGTCTTATGGAAATACATATTAAACCCAGCAAAATGTACCTTTGGAATTCCATTTGGAACCTTTTTGGGACATATAGTCAGTACCCGAGGGATAGAGGTAGACCTATCACAAGTTCAAGCACTAAGAAAATTTATAATTCCCCAAACCTCAAAAGAGATCCAGATATTGACTAGAAACATAATAGCTCTAAATCGCTTCATCTCAAGAATGTCAAATAGATGTAGGCCATTTTTCCAAGCCTTGAAAGCAAGGAAGGGAAATAGCCAAGGCCCAGCACAAATAGAAGATCTGTAAAAGCTCAAAGACTACTTGAAGGAACCTTCAATCCTCTCAAAAACCATTTTCAATGAAACCTTATACCTCAACTTAGCCGTATCCACCATAACAATAAGAGCAGCCTTGGTAAGGGAAGAAGAAAGAAAGAAAAAACCCATATTTTACACAAGTAAGGTACTCTCAGACCTAGAAACTCATTATTCAACTACAAAAAAGAAAATCGCCATAACACTTAACGATACAAAAATAAACTTTGCATTACTTCAAAACCATCCTATAGTTGTATACACTTCTTACCAACTAAAACAGATCTTATCTAGATTAGATGCTGTTAGAGGAGTTACAAAAATGGCTATAGGTTTAATACACCTAGACATTAGTTTCTAATCTAGAACTGTTATAAAGGGGGAAGCCCTTATTGACTTCTTGCCTGCGTGCGCACCAAAGCATTAGATGATTCCTTACTTCTAGAATCAAAACAAACGATAAAAATATAGGAAATGCATATAGACGGAGCATCAAAAAATAAAGGTGTAGGACTTGGAATACATCTGAAAAGCTTGGAAGGATTGGTACTGGAACACACCTTGAAACTTCAAACTCCTACATTAAATAATAAAGTAAAAAATGAAGCCCTAATCGAAGAACTAAATATAACCTGACTCCTGTCAATCAAAAGTCTAGAAATAAAAACTAACTTCATACTATTAACTTTCGAGTGAAATAGACAATACACCATAAAGATGAGTGAATAAGGATGCTTTTGAACACGTAAAAAAAGATAGCATTAAGCTTCTAGAACATCATCGTCGTGCAGATTGCTTAAGAATAAAATATTAATGCATATAGACTAGCAAAGGCCTTGACAGCGAACTTTACCATGACAAGAATCGTTCTTTTAATATAAAGAGAGAAAACCAACATAGAAGACCTGCAAGCACAAGGGATAATAGAGATAATAACAATAGCCTAGATGACTCCCTACATCGAATACTTAAAGGAAGAGAAGCTTTGGCGGGACAGGAAGGAAGTCAGGAGTCTATAGAGAAAAGCATGAATGTTTACCCCCTACAGATAACCACATTTATAGACAATCTTTATCTGGAGCATACATGAGATATGTATCAGTAGACAAAGTACACGATATTTTGACATAGATACATAAGGGCATATATGGGAACCATTCAAAACGAGAAATCTTAGCTCAGAAGGTGATGCAACAGGGATATTTCTAGCCATTAATCAAGATAAATGCCATTGCCTATGCCAAGAAGTACAAAAAATGCTAGAAGCACACCACGTTCATCCATTAACTAGTAAAAGACCTCAACGCCATATCCAGCCCTTGGCCATTTATCTAGTGGGGGATGAATATAGTGGGGCCCCTTTCTAGTAGCACTAGAAGAAAAATGCTTTGTCCTACTAGCCACCAATTATTTCATTAAGTGGTTGAAAATAAAGTTCTATAGCAATATCACAGGATTGAAAGTAAAATATTTATCTGGCAACATTATCACTAGATTTGGTATCCCCCAAATAATAATGTCTAATAATGGAAGACTATTTGTAAGTGTAGTTGTTACCTTTTTCGTACTAAATTTAAAATCTAACAACGTTTTTCTTCTCAAAGCTACCTACAGGGAAATAGATAAGGCAAGATCATTAACCGACATAATATTGACAATATTGCAAAAGCACCTGGAATGAAAGAAAGGCAAATGGCTTCAAAAGCTCTGATTGTCCCGTAGGCTTACAGAATGACAAAGAACAGGTCTACTGGAATCTCCCCATACTCCTTGGTATATGGAACAAAAGTAGTGCTCCCCATGGAAGCATTCATACCTACCTTAAGGATAAGAATAGTATAACTAGAACTTAACAACGAAGCCTTATCCACAGCCAAAGACTTAACAGATGAAGCTTGGGAAATTACAGCAATACACAATAATTTACAAAAGCTAGAATTAAGAGGCAATACAGTAGCAAGGTTCAAAAAGAAGAACTTAATGAAGGCGACTTGGTTTTACGAGAAGCTCTTGATATTAACAAGGAAAGCAATGCTGAAAAAATTATAGAAACATGAGAAGGTCTTTACAAAATCGTGTGAAAATTGGACAAATGCATCTTTTTTTTTTACAAGACATAGCAAGGAACCCAATCTTAACTCCCTGGAATGTCTCAATGCTCATAAATTCTATGTATAAATCATTTTCTTTTTCTTTATTACTTAGACTCTTTCATTGACATTCAAATTTTATTTTGGTAAAAATTTGAATTTAATTCAAATAATAAATCTACAAACATGCCAAAAATTTCTTATGAGGGTTACCAAACCTAAATATGGAAACTATGGTTCTCGTTCCGTTGAGACGGGCAAAGGCATTCATATAGTCATGCTCAATCATGGCCTTGTTTCGTGGAGACGGGTAAAAGCATCTAGACTGTCACACTTAGTCTTGGCCTCGTACTGTGGAGATGATTAAAAGCATCCAAACCGTCACATTCAGTGTGGCTCTATTATATAGAGATGAGTAAAAATATCTAGACCATCACACTCAATCGTGGCCCTGTTCCGTGGAGATGAGCAAAAGCATCCAGAACATCATGCTCAGTTGTGGCCTTGTTCTATGGACATGGGTAAAAGCATCCATAAATTACATACCAAAAGACTTCATAGAAAAGTTTCATGCCTTGCCAGGAAGCACTTAATTCTAAAAATTTCCTAGAAGGGTTTTGTGCCTTTGCTAAAAAGCACTTAAATTCAAAGACTTAAGAGAATGGCTTTTTACGAGAAGGGCTTCGTGCCTTTGCCAATAAGTACCTATATTTAAAGACTTATCTGGGAGGGTTCCATGCCCATGCCAACATGCACTATATCCAAAAACTGCCCTGGAAAGACTCATTTCCTTCATAAGGAAGTACTTATACCAATAACCCTCTCTGAAGGGCTACACATTAGGAAATGAAAGTATCGATTTATTCCACTTAGTCAAACTTTTAGACATTATTTTTTTCCTTAAACAAAAGTAAGTGAATTAGAACTCTAAAATAATGTACAACATATTCCAATCATTATACATAAGACAAGCCAAATATACAATGAAATTTTCATTTAATAAAATCTTTTACACCAAAAAAACCTCTAACAAAAAACAAAACAAAATACAACCACTCCTCATATGAATTCAGAGAAAGCTTTACTACATGTAGATCCTCTTCTATTGTTCATTCACCATTAGAATCATAGTTGATCTGCCTATAATCATCATCAAGATGCCTAGCAGACTAACCTTTGTAAAAACCACAAGCTACATTAACATTTATGGGAAGCTGTCTGTATATAGCTGGATCCCACCCAACACAAAAGCCACGATGAAACCTATGAACAGAAGAAATTTACACTTCTCAATTAGATAAGACCTTTGCAATAACCAACTTACAGCTCCATAAGGCATCTAAAGCTGCCTTATCTACATGAGAATAAGCATATTCCCTTTAGGAAACTTCTAGAGGAACTCGAAGATCATTAGCTACCCTTCCAAGTTGTGTAGCTCTATCTTCCACCAACCCTAACATAACAGCTCTAGAAAAAACACGATTGGTTGCATCCTTAAACTCTCAATGCTTTTTTATAAGCTCAGAATTTATAAAAACTAACTGTTCTTAAAATGACTCTTTATAATGGTCTAAAAACTTTTCTTTTGACGAAACTCAGTGATTTCAACTTCCATAATTACCTTCCCTTGCTAAAGGTTCTCCACTTCTCATCTAAGAAGGACAATCTCTTCTCGCATATATTCAAAACACCTTAAATTTTAGAATGATCTTTTGCAATCTCTATATTTTTTATCTTTATTTCCTCAAGTTTTTTTGACATACGATTGAAGTCTTATTAAAGCCTAAAATCTTTATGAACTTCCTCTAAATCTAGGCGAAGCTTCTTATTGGTTTCCTCTATAATAATAAGTTTTAAACTTAGAATTACGTTCCTTCCTTGAAGAAAAGATTCTTCTTTAGTCCTCTTCTCTAATTACGCCTGAAGATGCTTGATCTTTTTCTCAACCTTGTATACTTTCCATCCATATGCCCCTACAGTAAAAAGATTATCTTGCACTGCATGCTAAAAACAAAATTCAATAAACTAGATAGAGACACAACATCTAAAAAAAACATAAAGGAAAAAATCCATCAATTTTCTTACCCTTAGAGATGACGTTGCACTTATTTGCTACAGAGTCTCAACCTTTATACTAGGGGAGAAGATTTCCAGGTTTGCCTAGGTAAAAATTTTCCCCAACATTGCGGCTGAACTCTCATCGTGAAACTGAAGAATAGTACTCTTTTGAACATATTCCTCAGCCCCTTTCTTCAAAAACCTTGGGGAAAACTCATTAACCCCCTTAACACAAGTAGACAGTGAAGAACTAACACTACATAACCCTTTACTCTCTTGTTTCATTCCTTCAGAGGGAAATACCCTTAAATTCTTTTAAATCCTCGATAATAATAGGACTCTTTAAAACAAATTGGAACCTTCGAGGGTTAGGAATGAAAGAATCCAATTAAAAGAAATAAAAGGGAGCAATTTTTGTAACTTTGAGGATACATGGCGCTAAAGGTTCTAGAATAGAACATTCCTCAATAGAAGCAGACGGTCCCATATTGGGCTCAGAAGTCAAAATACCATGTTTATGGTCAGGAATCTCTAGTGACCTCACTCAACCAGTTTCATCCTTTTGGGGAACCTCCACAAAATACCCAGGAACATTAGAATGTGAGATAAAGTCAGAAGAAACCTCAAAAGGCACATCAGGAATCGAATTCTTCTAGGAACATTACGATTGGGATCCTTAGAAGCCATAAGACTAGAAATTTAGAAGAGACCATATGAGGAGGGTCAAAGGAAATAACTAGAGCCTCTGTTGCTTCCACTTACATACTCTCGCTCGTTTATGCTCCAATTTTTGCCTTTTTAATAGGGGACATCAAATCCACTTACGATAGCCTTCTTCTTAGACTTGGACTTTTACAGTGGGAATAAATTCACTAGAACATTCAGATGCTCTTTTATAAATAATTAGAGAGCTGTAAAATTCAAGGATAAGAAACTAGACACATATTTAGGGGAAAAAAGGAATATAGCCCCAGCCAAAATAGAAAGAAAAGTTAATAACCTAACCAAAACTAAGAATAGAAAAATCTTTTAAGGAATAAGGACTTATTGATATCTAGAATTTTTTTTTTTGTGTATGTATAGGAAAGATAGATGGAATCTTCAAGAACTTCCTTAGGAAAAAAAATCCTTCTCTGAGATAATTTAAGCTAGGTTACTCGATGACAAAAACCCTTAAAGTCAAAAGGAGGGGCCCAATCTTTATATTAAGATCTAGTAAAGTAAGGAGCCAGACCTTTTCCTCATGAGTTAGGGCACAAGGAAAATTTTGAACTCTTTCAAGATTTTAAAACTTCCGCAGCATTGCGAGAGAATTAATGTATTTATAGTTAAAGGGGTGGCTTCAGAAAAACTTTCTTAAACACACTCTCACCTTAGAATTAGTGGAAACAAAAGAGTAATCTTCCTGTCATAAACCCAAAGAATATATTTACTTCAAAAGAAAGCCACAGTTGTTTTCAATCCTCGCTGATGACAATAGCATTCTCTTCAAATCTAGTTTGCTTACCTTCAAAAATTTTGAAGAACTTTTTTCCTCCATTAGGTTGCTAGAAATAATTTTGTTTAGAGCAAATGAGGTTATAAGTTAGAAAAACATCATAAAGTGTCAAAGCAGTATGGAGGGTTTATCATATAGTTCAAAATAGAAATATCTTGAAGTAAATAAAAAATGTTAGGATGAACCTGAAGTGGTGAAAGATAGATAACATAGAGGAACTCTAGGATCAATGGAAGAATAAGAAACCTAAAGCATTTTTTATGTTCACGAAATAGAGAGAGTTCCCATTGTATAACAGTATGATGTTCTCAATAAGGACTCTTTCATGGCATAATCCAAATCTTAATATCTTTAGGGATGGAGTATTCTAATTTAAGTTCTTCAATAGAAAGGGAATTGATATCTCTACCCATCTTTGTTGACTAATAGAAGACAAGATTAAAAAAAGACAAACAGATTTTTCTTTGAAAGATACAAGTAAGGGAATGGGTTTTTTAAGTAGTAAACTAGGGATGAGGAAACCTTAATTTAGATTATAAATTGTATGAAAAGATGAAAAAAAAAGCAACATGTCCACCTAATAAAGTAGAAACGTTTCCATAATTAGACACCTTTTATAACTTATAATAAATGGGTGAACATGTGGAACTTTTTGAATTAGAAACATGGCACTTCCTAGTTGATCTTAAGCATTATTGAAATAAAGAAGTGTGTCCAAAATGTTTTTTAAAAAAAAGAAAGAGGAACACACTCCTTCTCTTATAAGGGGCATCTGTTGGGCCCTTAATCATAATAAGTCCAAGAAGCTTAAGTAAGTTCCACTTATAGGCTTGAAAAGAAAAATAGAAGATAGGAACTAACAACATGTCAGTGGGTCGATATGGTGAATTAAGTAAAGGCCCATGATGTTTAAAATTACGAGATTAGTCTTAACAATCAAAACACTATTTATATCTTCAAATAATCTCTGAAAATAACCCTTAGCAATTATAATACCTTCTTGCTTATTGAAATACTCCTACACATTGCACCTAACTTCACCTTCTGTTACTAACTTGAGTGTTGGTATGTTTTTATTTGCAGGAGGACGGTCTATTTTCAATATTCTTGAAGAAGTATAAAGAAGAAAAACAGTGGTGTTCTCAGAATTTCTTTGATGAATCAAGAGTGTGGAGGTAATTTCTTGAGGTTCCAAAACCCAGGAACTTCAGATGGTGTAGCTTTACAACTAATGAACAAATTTTCAACTTTTTGCAGAGAATAGCTTTAACAGTATTGCGAATTTGCTTCGACAATATTAGATTTAAATCCAATTTTAAATTGTAAGAAGTATGAGAGTTAAGCTTATCCGATAGAGAAATATTGTTAAAGATGATATGATAAGACTGTTATAAGTGATTTGGCTCTATTTGAGGTTGTTTTACGTACGACACAAAACTAGAGTTTCAACTCGTAGGAAACTTATTTTAAAGATTTGAGGGAATTCACCTCTTGAATCTTATTTTAAAATTTTAGAATTGTTTTCTGAGTATTATAAACACTGTAATTAAAGGTGGGCAAAAAAAATGAGAATAAAAAAAATCGGTCCAAACTAAACTGAATCGGCCAGTTTAGTTCATTTTTTATTAAGATAAAAATAGTTCGATGTTTAAAAAATAAAAAATTGAAAAAACATGTCGGTTTCAGTTTGATTTTGTGAAAACCAAAATTGAATTGAAAAACCGATTGTATAGAAAAACAGAATGAATATTTGCTTGCAAAGTACCTTAGCGCTATTGGTAAGTTAATAAAATGATAAGGTGTTTAAGTGTACACTATCCAGGGTTTGATTCCTGGCCAATTATATATATATTTTTTATAATTACTAATACGTTAAAGTTAATATAGTTCGAGTAAAATATGTTTTTAATCAAATATTAGGCTTTAACTCAGTTGGTTAATTGAGGCTTTTTGCTTCCTTATATCTACAATTCAATTCCTAGTAGCATCAAGTTTACTTATTTTTTAAATTATTAATACTTAAATATTTAAAACAAATGCATGAAATGTATTTTGATCACTAAAATAGCCTTAGTTCTATTGGCAAAGTGGCCGTGTTAAGGATTTCTTAAAGGTTATGGGTTTGAATCCACTTTTCAGCTTTTTTGTTTTATTTTTTTAATTATTAATATGTTTCAATATAATATAAAGAAAACAATGTGTTTTAAGCTAATAGTTGCCTTTAACACTGTTGGCAAAATGGAAGCATTTCTCCTTAGAAATATGGGTTTGAACCCTTAGTTTGTCATTCCTTAATTTTTAAAAAAAAATTAAGGCAGTAAATCAAAATCGAATTATTTCAATTTTTTTTTCCGTACATTCAGTATTTTCTTTTGTTATCTTTTAAAATTTGAAAAAAATAATAGTCCTATTCAATTTTGGTTAGAATCAAATCGTGCCTAACCTTAACTATAATTATACAAAGCTATTGAGTTGTGAGTAGGGTTGAAGAAAAATGCTAAAGAAGAGTGTGAGAGTGGTATAATGTGTTAAAAGAGAGTGAGTTATGACGTCTTTTAGTATGAATAAAAATATTTTTATAGAGTTATGATTTTGTAGTAGGTCAAAACTCCTTACTGGACCTCTTAATCCTTCTAAAATATTGATTATTTAATGAGTTTTTTCTTAATTAAAAGAGAAAAATGAACTTAGTATATAAAAGGAATAATTACAAATTCTATTTTTGAAAAAGTCTTAGTATATTAATTACTTATTATAGTGAATAATCAACTTACCTTTTTAATTTTAAAAGGACTTTAAGGCCAAAAAGTATTTTAATCGTTTGTGTTTCTCTATTACTTAGTCACATGGACTTATTCTTATTTAAGCTAAGTTTTCCCTAAGTGGGCCTTAGCCTTGGGATCTTCATGCTTTGGGTTTTATTTAGTGTAATTTTATAACTACCAACAACTTATAGATTAAACATAATAAAATGGGATTGATCCAAAAACATGTTTTACCTTGTGTTGACTTACATAATTATATAGACTTGAACTTAAGTCTTTTGTTAATTTTTGTACAACGATACAACCCAAATAGTTTACCAAAATACTTAAATGGATGCACAACTCAAACTAATCAATAAAATTGAAGTTTAAAAAAAAAACCAAAAAAAAGAAACATAACAACTAGGTCTAGTTATTTTTTTTTAATTTTAATATTATATTTGATATAAAGATATAAATCATGCAATATGGGATAGAAATTATATATTTAGATATTATGTAATTGAGGAGTAGGCAAATCATTCACCAAGGAATTAAGAGAGTGGATGCAACCATGTTAACTCCAAACACATGGAACTTAGAAAGTGGACCAATGAGTTATTAGGATGAAAGGGATTTCTTTTTATAAGAATCACAAATCTTGAATAACTTTGGCAATGTTCTCTTCTTTGTTTAAATAATTTAGTTTGTAGATCTTGCAAACATAAATTAAGATCAGCTTTATATTCGCTGGCCAATATACACAACATGGATAAATTTAAAAGAGTTCACAAATTGTTAGAAATCTTTCTTTTAAGTTTTTAATTTTTATTGAAACTGATTTTTTTCCTCTCTCTCTCTCTCTCTCTCTTTTTGGGATATTGCCACTTTTCTTTTGTAGTTTTATATATTTTTCATTTATCTCTACTATTTTTTTTAAAAAAATTTTATTCTAATATCCTTTATGGTTAGAAAAATTCTATTAAGTGAATACTTTTTTAATTTTTTTCTTATTTTATCTCTAATATGACAATTGAGATGTAAAAATAACATATAATCATATTTATACTCAAACATAAATTTTTTTTTGTTATATAAATGTGCTGATTTCTTAAAATAAGTGTATATATATGTGTGTGTGTGCGTGTATTTTTGTGTGTTTGTATAATGATTCTCATGTGCAGAAGTAAATAATTTTTTAAAGCATTAGTCCTTTTTTTAAAAACTAAAGTCTAACATTGAATAGTTAAAAAGTAAATATTCGCACTTTAAAAAGTTATAAACATTTTTTTTTTGTCAAGGCTCTTTCTAATACCTATATGTTTAAAATACAAATAAGGTAGAGAGAATGGGTCGTAATGGTGGTTTGGTTTTATTGTGGATAGATAAGGTAGATATTTTTCTACTATCTTATTCTTAATTTCATGTTGATGTCTCTGTTACTGGACAAGGGAAAATTTAGCGCCTTACTAGATTTTATGGCCACCCTGAGACATCTCAACATGTTTATTCTTTGACACTTTTAAGGCGTCTTTGTATTTTTTTCTCCTTTCCCTTAGGTATGTGGTGTAGACTTTAATGAGATTCTAAAAGAATCAGAGAAAGATGGTGGTCTACCTCGGCCTCCTTACCTAATGTATAATTTTAGAGATGCCATTGACAATTGTGATTTCTTGAAGATTTAGTTTAAGGGTCCCCCTTTCATGTGGTGTAATGGGCATACATCTGATTCTTTTATTCAAGAAAAACTTAACTGAATGTTTTGCATATTCTATTGGCATAATTTATTCTTTAATGCCTTTGTTTGACATTTGGACTTTTAGGGATCTGATCATCGGCCACTTTTGTTGATTTTTGGGGAGTCTGAGGTAATGAATAGAAGGGGTTTGTCTCATCGCTTTCGTAGCAGGTTCTATTTTGAAGAGGCATGAGATGGTAAAGAGGAATGTAGATAGCTTATCATTGAAGTGTGGTCGCCAAATATGACCTCACTTGATTTGGTGTGGGGTGGTTTACAATATATTAGGACCTGTCTTAGAAATTAGAACTTAGTGATCTTTTGTAGATTGAAAATTGAGATAAAAGAAAAGCAAAAAAGCAACTTTTGAGTTCTTTAAATCAATGGTTGGATGCTCAGGCTTGGTAGGATATTATTAACGTTAAAAAAAAAATCTAAATACTTCTTTTTATAAAGATGAAACCTACTGGAGATAGCGTTCGAGGGTTCAGTGACTTCAAGCAAAGTATATAAATTCAAAGTTTTTCCATTTTAAAGCTTTTGGTTAAATAAGGAAGAGATATATTTATGAAATTTCAGATAATGATGATATTTGGTGCACAGGCATGAAACAGATGTCTGAGATTTTTATTGATTACTTTGCTGAAATCTTCATCTCGTCTAACCCAATTGTAATGGAGATTGATCTAATTATATACTATGTTGAGCTGCATTTATCTGAACATAATATTTATTGGCTAGATTCCCCTTTTTTGTGATGATGAAATTCACAAGGCAGTTTTTAAATGTCCCTTACAAAAGCACTTGGTAAAGATGGTATGTCTACTTTATTCTACCAGAAATTTTGAAATATTATTGGAAAGGATATCTGTAGGGTGTATTTGAATTTTCTTAATAATGGAGACGATCTTAGAATGGTTAATGAAACCCTTATCACTTTGATCCCAAAAGTTGACAAGACCAAATTTTGTTCAGAATTTCAACCGATTAGTCTTTGCAATGTCCTTTACAAGATTATTGCAAATGTAAAGGACATTGCAAAGGCATTGGCAAACAAGTTACATCATGTTATAGATAAGGTGATTTTTTACTCTCAAAGCACTTTTATACTAGGGTGACTAATTATTGATAATGCAATTGTTGGATTCGAATGTTTGCACGCTCTTAAAAGAAATAAATTTTTTGTTGGAAATTATTTAGCTTTAAAGTTGGATATGTCAAAGACCTATGATAGGGTTGAATAGCCTTTTTTGCTAGCCATGATGCAAAGGTTAAGTATCTCAAATAATTGGTGCCAAAAGATTTATTGATGCATTTCCTTAGTATCTTATTCTACAATATATCACCTTTTTGAGGTCTTCTTTAGGGTGACCCTTTTTCTCTGTACTTTTTTTTTGTTCTATCCTAAGGATTTTTTGCTCTTCTCAATTCTACTGAACGAAGAGGTGATTTGTATGGTTTAAGGTATAAGAGACGGGGCCCCGCCATTTTTTTGTGTGCTAATAATAGCCTGATCCTTACTTAGGCCTCATTGAATGATTGCATATTGGTTAAGAGAATTTTGCATAATTATGAGATTACATTTGGACAAAAGATTAACTGCCAGAAATTAGCTGTTTATTTTGGTAAATATATATCGTTGGAGATTGCTGCACAACTAACTCAATGTCTTGGCATAGTGCAAGTCCCTTATCATAATAAATATCTTGGTATACTTGCTGTGTATTTTAAGAATAAACAGAATCATTTTGCTCTTATTCAAGAAAAGGTGTGGAGTAAAATGAAAGGTGGAAAAAGAAATCTATTTTCAGCTGGAGTTTGGGAGGTCCTTCTTAAATCAGTGATTCAAGCAATTTTAACTTATGTTATGAACTTATTCAAGCTTTTGAAGAGTCTCATAAAGGAAATTCACAAGCTTTGCTCCAGATTGTTTTTTGGGTGATGTTGAGAACGTGAAGAAAATTCATTGGTGCTTATATGAAATGTTATGCCAATATAAGATGGATAGTGGTCTTGGTTTCAAGGAGTTGAACTCCTTTAATCAAGCTATTCTTGTTAAACAAGGCTGGTGGGTGATAGCTAATCTAAACTCCCTAGTGGCTAGAACCCTCTAGAGCATTTTTTTTTTAACTCATTCTTTTTGTAGGCAAAACCTAGATAATTGAACCCTTTGGTCTCGAAAAACATACTTTGGGGGAAAAATTACTTACAAATGGGCTTTGTTGGAGAATTGGTGATGGCTCATCAACTTCAATTTATTATGATTAATGGCTTCCTCGACCTTTTTCTTTTAAGATAGCTAGAACGCTCGGTGGTGGCTGATCTCTTTCTTCCTTTAAGTGTCTGGAATCAAGACCTTATTCAAAACTCATTCTCAAAAGATAAATGTGACTTAATATTAAGTATCCTGTGCTACCATCTTGGAGACATCAGAGCGACTCAGTCATATAGCACTTCAATATACATGGATAGTTCACTGTCAATAATGGCTATTGGTTATTTCATATTACTGATTATGCTTCCTCTAACAACGATGGTTCTTATTTTCGTACTTGATGGCAGTATTTGTGGAGTTTGCAGCTTCCTTCAAAGATCAAACATTTTGTTTGAAGACTTACATATGGTTAGATCTCAACATTTTCCAACCTCAAGCAACACCCTAGTTGATTAATTATGCACTTGTAGTGTTAAAGGTGTAGAAAATTCTATATATGCGTTATGGTTATGTGATGCATTAAAGAAAATACGTCACATTTATTCTTTTATACAATCCATATATATCACAATACACCTATATTGAATCTCTTTTTTTTAATTGTAAAACAAGTTTATTCATCGATGATTTTGAGGTGTTGATGATTCTATTATGGAGATTATGGTTCTGCAGAAACAAATATGTTACAGAGCAAAAAGTGATGGTGTTATCAAATAGGTTGAGTTGGGCCAAATCTTACTATAGTGAGTTTAAGTTTATGTATGCAATTACTAATGGAACTCCTTAGGTTTCATGTAAAATATGGACTGCTCCAAAGCTTGGATTAATAAAACTATATATCAATGCAAGACTTTAATCAAAGTATTCCAAGTCTGGCTTAGAAGTCATTTTACGTGACTATTTTGGGGTTGTCATGATTTCTTCATCTATTCCAATGACCGAATGTCTAGTAGATATTCTTAAGGCTTTGACACTACTACGAGGTCTCAAGGGTGTTGGGTATTTCAACTCTAGAGGTAGTTTTTTATGCTCATAATATTATTCAAGCCATCAACAACAAAGTTCAGTCAACCTCAAAACTTGGTTTGATTATTTAAGACATTGCTTTCATGTCTTCAACATTTTCTTACTGCTCATTTAGCCATTCTCATTGATTCATTAATAGAGTTGCCCATAAGTATGATTTAGCCATTCACATTTTGCTTTAAGTCTTGATTATGAGAATATTTGGTTTGGTAAAGTGCATTCTCAATTTGAACAATTTGTAATTGAGAATTATTCCCTTATGATTTAATCCAAATTTCTCTTATTCTAAAAAAAATATACAAATTTTATTTTGAAAAAAAATGTATTAAATTGTAAAAAACCTAAAACTACTAACATTTAAAAAAAAATTCCATTGTGCATTATCTTTATATGCAAGATTTAAAACCTTCAAAGATTTTTGTAAAACTTTAATGACTTTTAAAATTTAAAATATAAAGTAATTTAAACGTAAGGATATAAAATATAGTCAAAGTTATAGCAACTAATAAAATAAGTTTTATTCTAAATATATAAAATATATAATTTGTTTACTTAAATTAAAAAAAAGAACAATATTTCGGTTTTTTTATAAAAAAACAAAATTTAGGTTTCAAAGCCTAATAATTACTTTTTTGTTGATCTAAAAATATATTAAAATACTAAAAGCCAAAATATACTAAAAGATAAAAATATAACTAGAATATTAAAAATCAAAATACTCTAAAAAGTAATTTTCCTAATTTAGATATAAAAATATAAAATAATTATATAAAAGCCGATTATACCTTTAAAAAGTATATTTCTCCCTTAGTATTATGACGGTAGCGGGTAATGTATAATATAAAAAATTTAGGAGTTAAAGTAGTAAATATGCAAAACCACAAAGGAGAAAGTCCCTTCTTTTTTAAATATTATATGAATAAGAAATTGAATCCTTCTTCTTTCTTTCTTTTTTTTAATCATTTTATAAATGAGATTTACATGTCAAACCTCTTGTACCACTCTAAATTTGTTAAGAATTATTTAGATAATGTTCCTACTAAAATATCAAAAATATTTCTCCCAGTATTTGATGGGTGTTTCAATAATTAATAATTATTGATGTATTACTAATTAATGTCTATTATGTGTTAAATAATTTTTTAATACTCATTAATATATATCGCTAATTAATAATGATACATTAGATATCATATTATACTTTGTATTCCAACTTTATAAATTTAGCATTATTATTACTATATTAAGAATATTTGTGATATATCATGTTTGAGCACACATTACTAATAAATATTATTATTATTGGTTAAACTAATTAGCACCCTTAAATATTCATTTAAAATTTATGTTTTGATGTCATTTATTTTCCAAAAGTTTCAATTACAAATAAGGTTATTGATGAAATTATTAGTTACTCTACCACTTCTAATTATACAATATATTTGAGGTTAATAAAATAATACAATGAAATAAAAATAGGATATTTTCAGTAGCTCTTGAGATTCATCAAACTATCAGACCAAGGAAAAAAAATAATAATAAACTATTATAAAATAAAAAAAATTAATAAACTATTATAAAATAAAAAAAATTAATAAACTATCTTTGCGATAGACTTTTTACCATCAATATAATTTAAAAGAATTAATATTTTCACTAATTTTGAAGGGAAAAAGGTTAGAACACTCCATGAACGTAGTCGTTGGAGTCTCAATGACAGTTTCCCTATCTTTATTTACTTGCACGACATTTTTGACAAATTTCAGTCTCTTGGTGAAATTCTCTCAAATTAAAGTGGGTTTTAAAGAATTTCACATAAATATTGGGGCCATTTGAGAAATCAGTGCAAAGCAGAAGGACAAACTTTGTAAAGGCAAAAGAAGAGTATAAATGATTTGAGAGATCTTTCTGATACAGGCAGGCAGGCAGGCATAAACCAAGCAAGAAGTAAATGGGCAACGCTCAGTCACCTCCAGCAGATCCTCGTTTTGCTTCGGCCTCCAGGTTCTTCTCTTGCTTTCTCTCAATCTATCTTTATGTTGACATATGGATTTTGGTTAAGAATTTTTTTTTAGATCGTTTACTCAAAATGATCTTGAAGACCTCAAGAAACTGTTTAAATCACTGGTCGCTCAGTCACAGAGCAATGGGAAACACGTATCCCCCTCAGTTTTTCAGGTTCTTTTTGATAACCCTATTTTCATTTTTCATTTTTATAGGTGCTCTTTTTCTGCTTTTTGGGTAATTATACAATCTTAAGTTCATGTAACTTTGGTTTAGGCATGTTTTGGACTGAATGGTGCTCTTGGGGAGAGAATGTTTAAATTGGTTACCCAGAAACGACATGATAACAAACTCACCTTTGAGGACCTTGTAGTTGCTAAAGTAAGTGTTGTTATGTTATTTGTATGTGATCATAGTTGTGTATATATTGAATGCATAACATAAACGGTTGATGAAATTGTAATCTTTCCATTTTAATCTTTTGCTTCTTGCAGGCTACTTATGAGAAGGGGACAAAGGATGAAATTGAAGAGTTTATATATCAACTGTTAGATGTTAATGATGATGGCATCTTGGGGAGGTAAAAACTACAATCAGTTATCCTCGTTACTGTTTGTTGAAAGCATAATGATAGTTTTAATATGAGATTCTACATGCTGTTATAAATGATACCATGTGCGATGGTGATTTTTGTGGAGATGCACTCATGTTGATTTGAAAGGATTTCCTTTTGTTTGGTAACAGTGTTGGTTAAAAAGATATAATTTGCCCATGTTTTTTTAAAAGTTTTCTCAGATAGCATAAGAGGGGAAAAATTGGTAATGACAAAAGAAAGAAATGAACTATGTGGGAAGAGTTTTCATGGAATATCTGGTTGTTGTAGACATATTTATTAAAGAGTTTAGGATGTTTGGTTAATGATTCAATGACTATTTTCCAGGATAATTTGGATGAGATTATCCAAAAAGAACAAATACCACTTTCTTTGTTCTTTTTACATTTAATCTAATTTAAGGATTGTATTAAAAAATTTCTTTTGAGCTCCCAATTAGATCTGTTTTTGTGTGTTTGTTCTCAGAAACAAAGAATTGTAACTAGAATGAATATCAATTGAACCCTTAATGATTTGATTGTTCATACCTTTTATGCTGTTTAAGGTACTTCTTGTTTACCTTGGTTTCTCTTCTTATTTTCTTGTTGATGGATGTGAAATTTTGCAATCCGATGTCAGGTCGGATCTGGAATCTGTTATAGTTGCAATGTTGGACAGTATATTTTCCTTGAAAATTTCTGAACGTGGATCGAATTCTCATCAGGAGATCGTGGATGTATTTCTGAATTCTGCAACTTTCTCAAAGAATGGTGAAGGATGCAGTGAACCCAGTATGTCTTTTGAGGATTTTAGAAATTGGTGTACTCTTATTCCATCTGTGAGGAAGTTCCTTGGAAGCTTATTAATGCCACCAGATCCAGGTTTGTTTGTTCTTCTTCAGTTATTTGCCCCCTTGATTGCTGCCCTGTTTTGGCTCTATGCTTAAACTTTTCATATTGCTTCTATCATCGAAAATCGAATAGAAAATAAGCATATCAAGTCTAATTCAATATTAAAAGTAGTATGTATGATTTATGTGTGATAACCTTTAATTTTTCAATTTGTTTCACTGACAGTAGCTTCTGAATGGATTGATGACCTTCAACTTTAAATGCTTCTTTGCTTGCTGGCCACATTAGATGTCTACTCACAGGTTTTTATGTGCTTTCTTTGTAATGAATACCAGGTTTTCCCAAGGGAAACTTGGTTGGGCCTTGATGGATCGAAGCCTCCTTACACTAACTTTATAAAGAGATTAGCGTAACTTCTGTTGTGCTTAGAGTGGGATGGGGAGGGGGAAAGAATACACTGATGATTTTCTGAATTAAAAAAGAAGTAAAAATGTTATTTTTGGTTGCTGTGATGGGTCAAAAATTTGTGATATTAACCTGCATTCTGTTTTCCTTTTATTTTGGACATCTAATGTTAGTGTGATTGGTTATTCTGGTTGTAAGTTGTTACCTTCTTGTTCAGGGAGACAAGGTTGCCATGTTCCCCAATTGCTGCATCCAGAGAGTATTAGTTATAGTGTGTTATTATTGAGGAAGGAGTATGCATGGCATATAGGAGGGGCTCTTTCTCTGCAAGAGCTGGAGGAGTGGAAACTTTTGTATCATAGTTCTCTGAATGGCTTAAGTTTCAGCACATTTTTGGGCAATGTAAAGTGAGTAGCTTGCTCTGTTCATGCAATTATCTGATACCTATGCCAATGCTATTTTTCAATAATCTAATTATTAGTCATGTTGCTGTTTTTGTTTTGTTGTGAACCCCAAAACTCTAACAAATTTCTGTATATTGGAATCTAATATTCTGAGCAGTTAGGAAAGGAATATGCTATCATAGTCATCATTTTTGTAGCAGCATTATCTGATTTTTGAGCTGCCCTCATTCCTTATTTTGAAAACTGTCAATTGTTGACTGCGTAAACCTTGCATTTTTTGAGATCTTGTGGGATGTCCTAGGCAATTGGTAGTAAGGCTACACTGTGCCTGTATTAATATGGTGACTCAAATGTGCGTAAGGCTATAATTAGAAGCCACTGGATGCAAAAATTCTATAGACAAAATCAACACAGCATGTGTGATTTGTACAATTTATATAGCACAATTTTCTCATGTGTTAAAATAATTATATCATTCCATTGATCTTTTTTATGTCCATGTTTCTGAATTTATTTCTGCCCTGTTTTTGCAAAGAAAGTAGAAATCCTGTATACTTTCTAATTTCATTTCAGTTTTTTTTGGTTTCTTGATTGATTTTGTAAGTGAGAATGGATGGGTAATTGTATAATTGAACTGCAGAAATGATGAAGGGCCAACAGTGTTGATTATTAAGGACAGGGAAGGATACATATACGGCGGTTATGCTTCTCTGCCCTGGGAGAGGCATGGTGATTTCTATGGAGATATGAAGTCTTTTCTTTTTCAGCTCTATCCAAAGGCAGCTATTTTCAGGCCTACTGGAGCAAACAATAATCTGCAATGGGTATATGTCTACTTGTTCTCATAGTTTCTAGGAAAACATAAAATTGTAATAGTGATTTCTAGGACTCCCAGTTTATGGTACTTTCCTTTTAATACTGCTAATATCCATGTAGTAACTGAATAAAGCCTTGCCGGCATCAATTCATACCCTATATATTAAACAGTCATATAGGTTTAGGTATAGTACAGTAGTTGAGGAAGGGTCTGTTTATTGTATAGGTGCTTCTGCTGTCCTTTTAAAAGACAAGCAGTTAAAAGTGTTTTCTGAACACTGCTACTACACAATTAGGTATTTAACAAACACCCACCTTCCATTTGACAACCAGTGCTTTCACTCTACAGTAGTTATAGCTTTCAAACCATAGCACCTCTATACCAAATGGTCTTAAGATATTTGGACAACATATTGCTTTTGTTTCCCAGGAAGAAAATCTGCTGTTCGGCAAAATGTTGAGCCACTCTACATTGTCTATTCTGGAGGGAAGGACTATTACGAGATTGATTATTGCTAACATTTGGCCCCAGAAGCATTTATATCACTCTCAAACACTGCAATAACTGATCTAATTTAAATATGTGTCTTTTGTTTGAAAGGTGTATAAGACTGCTTGTCAACTTTATGTTTATGAACTGGCTTTCCCGTGCACGTTGAAATAATTTATTTTGCTATGAACCTTGTATTTGCAGTGTGCAGTAAATTTCAGTTCAGAGAGCATACCTAATGGCATTGGTTTTGGAGGCCGTGTCAATCACTTTGCTCTGTTCCTCTCAGCAAGCTTTGATCAAGGGCACACCTTCACCAGTCCCACATTTGGCAACCCATGCCTTTCGAAGACCAACCAAATATATCCAGAAGTCATAGAATGCTGGGGAGTTATTAAAGGAGCACAGCAAGAGAGGCAGGATGCTCTGAAGAGCACCATACTGGAAAGATTTAAGGAGGACCGTCATATGCTTAATATGGTTGGACTTGCAAATTCAAGTGAGTAATTTTACAAGGTTTTCAACCTTGTATAACTACATAATGTGGCTCTGGATGGTCTCTTAATGATTGGGGAAAATCATCTTGTAGCTAAATCCAATCCTACCTTGCAAATATCTGAATATAGTTTCTACCTGTATGTTTTCATTCGATACTTTGTATATTGGTGTTTTTACTAGTCACAGTTTCAGATACACTGCAACATATATGTGGTCCAGTCTAAAACTATGATCTGCATCCGATAGGTCATGAACAAAGTAAGAAGATGGTGTTTGATTTTATATATTTCTCCTTGTACTTCAACATTTTCTGCTGGATACTTGGACATTCTACAGTTCACATTTTATTCTCACTCTAAAGAGCATGCTCACTGGGGCAGTCAACAGGAAACTGAGATAGCATGCAGCGCAAGGATACGAAGGGATGTTAGGGTGTACAAATTCTCCGCCAGTTTCAGCAAGATGAAGGATTCTTTACACTGTTCTATCAAAACCTTGCTGGTAAGTGCAAGAAAATGTGAAGATAGAACTGCCATCTTGTTAAAGCATTTTCAATGCTACAAACAGCTTACAATGGGTGGAATCGAATTCGATTGATGATTGATTTCATTGCCATAGCCAGAAGAAGGATATATTGGTCTGAGAAAAACCTAGTAAGTTTCTGAAGTCATAACCAATAACGGACCATTTTGCGCTGAGCAAGTCTGCAAGTTACCAATAGCAACCCCATTCCTAGTTCCTCAAGCTCCTTACAGAAGGTTACCCGTGAGTTACTGTTTTTCTCTATTATCGTGGCTGTAACGTGTCACGGCCCTGGTGACGTTCCGTGAAAATGGCATGAAATTAGAGAAATTATACGTTAAAAGTGAATATACCAAATACTTCATCCAAGGTTAACATTGCCAACTCTTATTTCCACTGCACTGTTACCGTTGAATCCGACCATCAAACTGCAGTTTGATATTGTAATATCAAAAGTATGGCAAGCTTGATATGGTGTTTAGTAACGAAAGCATCATCCTCGAAAGGGATCCAAAAATATCAGCAGTTGATTATGAAAACTTCAACAGGGTACCAGGGTAAATGTATACGGAGCACTCGGTGGGAAACGTGCTGCTAGAAACATGATTCCATAAAAGAAAGGCAGCATTATATACAAAGCAAGTGGTTCTTCAGCGATTGCTAGTGATGTGCCACATGCTTACAGAGCTTCAAAGCATACTGTTACAGGTCAGACTAAAAACTTGTGTGCTAAGCTAGGGCCGTATGGAATTAGGGTTAACAGCATTTCCCATACGGGCAGAATTAACATGAGGGTGGCACGGGAGCTGGTTTCTTAAAGAAGATATAGCCGAGACCACTTTGTATTGGGCGGTGACAATTCCAAGTATAAGATGGCAGCAAATCGATTTTGAGACAAATACGATTAAATCTATGTCTTTAAAAATGAAAATTTCAAATTTTCTCAAATTTTCTCAAATTTTCTCAAATCTGTTGCAAATTTGAAATTTCATTACTAAATGCGCTCGAAAGGATGTGTACTTCTTATTTAACCTGTAATAAATTATAGGCGAATTTTAAGTAACTTTAAATTAATATAAATAAAAATATAAAATCATAACATT
Organism: Ailanthus altissimus; assembly: GCA_946807835.1. Lineage (NCBI taxonomy): Eukaryota > Viridiplantae > Streptophyta > Magnoliopsida > Sapindales > Simaroubaceae > Ailanthus > Ailanthus altissimus. The sequence continues at coordinate 4,967,191 of OX327709.1, forward strand.
AATTTAAAATTTTTTTTATAAAATATAATAATTAAAATTATATCATAAATTTAAATTTAATAAAAGTCTTCTTATCAAAGTTAAACTCATTTCAAAATAAAAGCAACAAATAAATATCTAATACAAATATTAGACAACATAATTAAAAGCAAACTAATTAAACAAAAATGATTTTTCAGACTTGATTTAAGATTTACAAATGCTTTTATATTAATATCTTATAGTTTAAAGATAGGCCAATTTGCTAATCCTTCTAAACAGGGAGGATTTTAACAAGTTTGCGGATCATTTTACCAACCTATCTAGGAATATGAGCAGCCAGAACCTCCTTGATGATGGAGGAGTCTACAGAACTACTGATCGTGCTTTAGGAAAGATCTTTCAAGAAATAGGTTTCTTGACTCTATTTTCCGGAAATATCTACTTGTTATAGTGTTAAAAGTGTGCTCATATCATAATCCTTTTTTCGCTTGCTTTGTTATATGATGGGAAATAAGTACATTCATCCTACAATTATTGAAGAAAAGTTAAATAACACTGAATCAAAGATTACAAAACTAACCCCTAACAACGATAGCATGATAAATTAAAATTCAACTTAAATTATAATCTTATTTCTAAAATAAGAATTAGACATACCCAAGAATTATGCTCAAAAAAAAAAAAAAAAAGAGAATGGCAGCCAAAAACCATATAATCATTCCTATATTTCTGGAGTCAATCAAAGCCAATTATATCACCATCACATATAATATGAAAACACTTCCAGAAATTAAGCCATAAAAGTAAAAATAACCATTTAACATAACATCAAAATTGTTTTGCAAACACAAAATCTAACCGAAAACATTAGATAAAATAAAACTTGAAACAAAAAAATTAAATCTTTCACATGAAATCAAATAGACATTCCACAAAATCCCACTCTCTAATACCTCCTCCTAGCTCCACCAAAACCGCCACGACCGGACTCAACAGCAGGCGCGGCAACAGGGTCGACGCGGACAATACCTGGAATGTCACTCATACCCAGAGCTTCAAGCATGTCGAGGGTCTCCTTATCAACCTCAATTTGATCGGTCTTGATGGCACTCTCATCTGGGACGAAGTCCATGCGGCGCTCGCGCTCCTCCTCTTGAAGCTTCAACGAGATGCCCCGAACAGGACCCTTCTGGATCCGTTTCATCAAGTGGGTCGAGAAGCCGGCGATCTTGTTACGGAGTCGCTTTGATGGGATGATGGCTACTTCTTCGAGTATCTTCTTGTTCGTGTGGAAGTCCAGTGTCATGCGTGAGTAGTAGCGTTCGATCACTTGGCGGGAAGATTTCTTCACTGTCTTTGTACGGACGCGACCCATTTTGCTAGAAGCTCTGAGCCTCTGCCGTGTGTGTTTGTGCCGAGATAGTGAATTAGGAGGAGAGAAGACTTAAGAGAGTTAGGGTTAGGGTTACAGTCACGTTTTCAGTGGGAATTTATAAATCATTGTTTTCAAAGATGGGCTTCTTTTGAGGCCATCAATTGCGGCCCAGTTAGGGAATTACTGGGCCGATGATTATGGTCTGATTGTTTTCTTTTCTTTGTTCGCGTTGGTGGCTGCCCTTAATTCCTCGTATCCACAATCGAAAATATTGATCAACAAAGTATACGACAACAACACTTGGCTAAATGACCCGGTCGTAATGGATATGCAGTGCATTTCTATATTAAAACAGAGATTTTAAATTGGATTCTTTCCTCTCCCAAGTCAGAAAAAAAAAAAAAAATACAAAACAACTCTATTCTTGCGAGAGTTTTTGCTAAGTTAGTACAAATAATACATATTTATTATGTTTACAAATTTAAGTAATACAAAAGAGTATAAAATAAAATAAAACATTTGAAATTAAAATAAAGTGTAAACAAATATGAGATTGTGACAAAAGATACAATATTAAGATTATCCCCATTCTCAATTTGTTAAAAATGACGAATAGAAATAGAAAATGTACAATAATATGTTATTGGTTTGCATAAATTAATCTTCTATCACATAATTATATACCCTTTGTTGAACCAGTAGATTTCATTGAACATTGTTTGGTCCAAATACACTAAGAGATCCTGCATCTTCTCTCCATACCATGTAGCAATGGTATGGTACTTAAAAGAGATATTATTATTAATACTCTTAAAGTATTGTCTAATTATAATAATATTTATAAGTTAAAAAAATTAATATTAATATTTAATTTTTTTTTTTATAAAATATGTACGAATGTTCAATCGTTAAAAATATTTTATTAAATTAAATAATTTTCATGTTAATTAGTATTAAATAACTAAATTACCCCTTATACGTTAAACAGAATTGACATGATAATAACTCGTAGGGATTTCAAAATTTTGACTTTAAAAATAATTAATAATAAAAACCCTTTAAAAATTATAAAAAATAAAACAAAATTTTTAAATACTTTAAAAAATAATAAATTAAAGTGTAATAATAATAAATAAAATTAAAAATAGTAATAAATAAAAACTTAAAAAATTAAAAAAAGGCAACCAAAATGGTTGTTGATCCGACAGTCTTTGTGGCTACCGATCTAGCGGCCATTGCGGTCATCGATCCAACCAGCCAATGTTTATTTTTTTAAAATTTTATTATTATTTTTAAAAGAATTTAAATGTTTAAAGTGTGAAAAGACTTGATTACTCTTAAATCTATTAACGTTGATAGTAAATCGCTAACAATTAAATATTTGTGTATATTTTATAAAAAAATTAAGTACTAACGTTAATTTTTTAAATTTATAAATATTTATGTAATTAAGTCATGCCTCAAGAATATTAATGATTATATCGCTATTTAAAAAGGTAAGTACAAAAATGTTAAATTGCTCTTGTAGGTGTGTTTGTAACTTTGTATAGCCACTGCTTCTTTAAATTGAGATCCTTATAATTCCATCTATATCTAAATACTCCAAGAGTTACACTACTCGATTTTGTATTTGATATCCTTGCAACAGAATATGATGTATGCATTTATAATGAAAACGAACAATCATTACATGTATAGACTATCCATTACACTACTTGCTATACTGAAAACTATTTTCTTCGTGAAACTAGATTATTTAAATTATCAACCACTAAACTCAATAATACAAAGTCAATGTTCAATATTACACAGCATATATAAAGTTAGAAAATGTAATAGTTCACATTCGAATAGAGGGGAAGAACCGCCAAAAAAGAAAAAAAAAAGCATAGAAAGTCAAAGAAATTACTTCTAAAGCAAATTTAGTGGCAAAGGTCCCTTTTCAGAAAAAGGAACAAGCAATGCTTGGCAAGAAGAAATTCTTCAACAATTCAAAAGTTTTCTCAAAGAAAAAGGGTAAGTACTATGTGTTAGGCAAACTTAGACATTTTACTAATCAATGCAAGTTTCAGAAAGGAAGACAAAAATCCCAAAGCCAATTTGTTTGAATGGAATGAAGTTGTTGCCCCCTTATGTAATCTCAAGTAATGGTTATTGTTATTAACAAAGAGTGGGTGATAACTCTAAAGCTACAAGTCATAGAAGCTCATTCCCATGATTATGTCCTAATGAAAAAAGGCTAGGAACAAGTGTATCTTAGAAACTCACATCCTGCACCTAGAGTGGAAAAAGAAAAAATCCTTCTTAAATTAACTTATAATAAAGTACTTTTCTTAAGTAATGTGCTCTATGTTCCTAAGATAAGATATAATCTTATTTTGGTTTTGTATTATGAAAAGTTGGCATAAAAGTCGCATTTGGGGGAGACAAAATTATTATGCCTAAGAATCGATTATTTATTTAAAAAAGGTATTATTCCAATGAATTATTCAAGTTGAATGTACTTGATACAATAATGAATAAAAATGCTTCTATTGATGTTTACTTTGTAGGTTCAATTGATTTATGGTATAGTAGATTTAGTTAAATGAATTTTTCTTATTTAAAATGAAAGATATTGGCTTACTAACAAATATTGATATGTCTATCATGAAGAATGAGTTGCATGTATTTGAATATATAACAAAAGTAAAAATTATAAACCAATATTAAAGAGAGAAACTATGTTACTCAGTTTAATTCACAATGATGTTGGCGATTTAAAATATATCGTACTTAGAGGAGATAAAAGGTTTTATGTAACTTTCATTTATGATTTTTTTAGATATACAAAAATATTTTTATTAAGAACTAAAAATGAGGAGATTAAAAAGTTTTTAATATATAAACAAAAAATTTAAAATCAACTTGAAAAGAAAATTAAGAGATTAAAAATTGATAGAGTGCGTGAATATGATTATAAAATGTTCAATCCTTTTTGTGAAACCATGACATAATTCATGAAACAATACTACCATTTTCACTAGAATTAAATAGGATTACAAAAAGGAAAAATTAAACTTTGAAAGAAGTGAAAAGAGTAATACTTGTAAGTTTTAGAGCACCAATGAATTTGTGAGTGAAAACTATACTTACAACATTTTACTTACAAAACTAAATACCTTATAAGAAAATGGGTAAGATAACTTTGAAGTATGAAAAAAAAATATAAGCCTAATCTATCATATCTTAAAGTGTGTGGGTATTTTGCAAAGATCTTAATCTTTGAACTAAAAGAATTAAGTTAGGCTAAAAAACCTTTAATTGTATTTATAGGGTATTCTTAAAATAGTGCTGCATGAATATTTTTGGTACTAAAATAAAAAGATAAAGTGTTTGATGCAAACACTATTTTGACAAAATGTTTATTTATAAAGTTCTTTGCAACAATATTCTTTGAGAAGATTAAAATGAAAAGGCCTTAAATAAAAATAATAAGTAATCATCTAGACAGTTTAGATATTGAACTTAGAAGAAGTAAAAGAACGAGGAAAATCACTATCATTAATAATAAATTTTATGTTTTTCTTGCAAAGAATGATCCTCGAACCTTTGATGAAGTTATGATATCTCATGATGCACCCTTGTGAAAATAGGCGGTTAACTATAAAATAGACTCAATTATGTGTAATTATTTATGAAAAATTATTGACTTACCCCTTAGAACAAAATTAATTAGGTGCAAATGAATCTTTAAGAAGAAATTGAAAGCTAACGGGTCTATTAATAAATATAAAGTAAGATTAATTGTTAAAGAATTTACTCCAAAGAAAGATATTAATTACTTTAATATTTATGCTTTGACTACAAGAATAGCATCCATTTAAGTTTTAATAGCCTTAATAGCAAAATATGAATTATATATTTGTCAAATAGTAGTTAAAATAATTTTTTTGAATGTAGACCTAGATGAAAAAATATATACGAGACAACTGAAAGATTGTATCACTCCAACTATAAAGCAGAAAGTGTATAGACTTGTGAAATTGTTATATGACTTAAAATAAGCATCAAAACAGTGGCTTGAAAAGTTTGATTAAATTTTAATATCAAATACTACTACAAAATTAGGCTTTACTAATGTTAAATTTTATAATGTTAGTGTTGCTAGAACCAAAAATTTGTTGACACTATAATAAATGTTGGTGAATCATTGACACCATAATATTAGAGAATCATTAACATCATAGTATTCGAGAATCATTAACATTATGGTATTAGAGAATTGATGATATCATAATATCAATGAAAAATCAATCAAGTTTTGATTGCCTTAGTAGCAAAATATGAATTATATATTTATCAAATAAAAGTTAAAATAACTTTTTCGAATGTAGACCTAAATGAAAAATATATACGAGACAACCGAAAGATTATATCACTCTAGCTACAAAGTAGAAAGTGTATAGACTTGTTAAGTTGTTATATGGCTTAAAATAAGCATTAAAATAGTGGTTTGAAAAGTTTGATTAAATTTTAGTATCAAATACTACTACAAAATTAGACTTTACTAATGTTAAATTTTATAATATTAGTATTGCTAGAATAAAAAAATTGTTGACATTATAATAAGTGTTGGTAAATCATTGACACTATAATATTAGAGAATCACTAACATCATAATATTAGAGAATTGATGATACTATAATATCAATGAAATGTTGATACTATAGTATCAGAAACATAAAATGTCAATAAATTAGTGATGCCATAGTATCAAAAACATAAAGTTTCAGTGAATTAATGATATCATAATATCAAATAATTAAAATTACATAGTTTTAATTAAAAAATAATTATTTTTTATTTTAAAAATTAATTTTTGAGAATAATTTAAATTTAAAAAAAGATTAACTAAGAAAAGAAAGAAAATCTTAAAGTACAAATTCAATATTATTGAGAATATTTTTTAAAATGAAGTAATGAATTACAAATTTTTGGAGATACTCTTTGTATAAAAATATATGAAAACCATATCCAAATGAAATATTGAAGTGATCACATGCAATGTTTATCTAAAGACGAAAAAAAAAAAAAAAAAGCTCCATTAAATTAAAGAAAGCCCTTTTGGGTGTTTAATTTGTTTTTATTTTAAAAAAAAAACACCCAAACGACGTCGTTTTGGGGCAAAAACTTAGTCCTCTCCTAAACAACAAACCGTTAATTTCCTCTCTCACTCGTCTTCTTCTATCATCTATTTGCTTGCCAGACTGACGCCAAAAACTAGATCCCAGACTGACCATTCACTCGTCTTCTTCGATCTTGCTCTATCAAGCCCTCTCTATCTTGCTCCATCACTGTATCAAGGTGTTCTGCTTATACATATGATCTCTCTATCTTTCAAATGATCCAAGACGACGGCGACGAATCATCAATTCAAATTGTATTCACTGCAGAGTAGCAAAAATATGTGTAAGAACTGAACCAAAAGGCCGCCAATCTCAGCTGTACGATTCAAGATCTGCTACTCAGATTGCCTTCCCTTGATATTTCTCAATGCCCCCTGACCTCCACGTCCACTCTCTCGCCTACAAATCCGTCCTTGCCCTCCAGCTTAACTCTCACTCTGCTACCCGTGAGCAGGTGCTCTCTCTTTCTCTTTTTTTTTTTGGAAACTTTTTTAGTATTTTGTTATTAAAATTCATGTTTTTAGTTTAAAGTTATAAACTTTATGGTTTTATTTTTGTTGGTTTTGGTTTTTGGTTAGTATAAATCATTGTTTGTGTGGTTTTGTATTCGAGTATGTTGTATACACGTTTAAAGTTGACATATTTTTTTATTAAAATTTATGCTGTTGGTCACGTGGGTTCTTAATTTTGATTCTTGCTTGGAAGTGTACGTTGGTTTAGTATATTATCCTAATTTTTGTTGAAGTAAAAACATACGAATAAGGAAAATTATTTAAATAATATATATAATTTAAATAATTAAAAAATAAAAAAAAGTAAAAAAAAATACACAAAAAATTATGTAATTTGATAATTTATTTATATATATGACGGATTAAGATTACACTTTTTTTATTATAAATTATAAGTCATTCACAAAATATGTCTTTTATAAAAAGATTATAAAAAAAGTTTCTTTTATACTTATGAATTTTTTCTTATTAAGAATTACAAATATTTCTTTTTAATGATCATTAAGATGTCTTTACAAGTCAATTGAAAGTCTTTATGTAAGTTTTGGAACGTCCTAAGTTTACTCTAAACGTGTGAGAGTCGTATTAGAGAGTCCTGAAGTAAGTGAGAGACGAAATAAGGAAGTCTCAATTCGGGAAACACTTCCCACGCCCAACACCGCGGCACTGGTGCGCTTGTCTGAGCGCTGTGGCACTCGTCGCTTGGTGCCGTGACGCCCACGCTTGGGCACTGCTCCCTTCGTCTTTTGCCTCCTTTCATGTCTGTTTTTCATCTTTGTACACCCTATGCACTTAACTTATTTTCCAAATCATATATCGATAATTTTCAATCAATATTCTCACAATTTTTTTATAGATAGCTTGTGTAAATTGGCCTGGTGATTTGAATGGTTTCTCTCCTTTGGTGTAATACTTTGATTGCATTCTTGTGGATCTAGATGCTTTACTTGAGATGGTCCTTTGTAATAAGCATCTCTGAGAAGAACAATAGTGGATTAATTTGCTTAACAATACTTGGTTCAGCTCATGAACAAACACAAGATTCTATGAATCCGACTCTTGAGCTTGGTGTTAACCTTGGGTTCAGCCTGAGTTCACTGTAGGATGTAAATGACTTAATATTGAACAATCTGATATATATCAGATTGAATTGATTACAAGTGGGCTTTGTGATTTGTACCAGACAAGCATATACGATATTATGATCCACGCCGTTGTATGATGGATGAAACAGAATAAAATAGTGTTTCACTTCTAATATTTTGTTATTGAATGATTACTTCTTCTTATGTATACTTCCATGTATAGATGATAAGTTAAAAACGTTATGGCTAATAGGCTGATGTTTTCTTCTTTTTGCCTATTAATTGTTGCTACAAATTTTTGTAACCAGGCACAATTGAGAGAGGTGACGCTGCTGGAAGAAAATGCTGCATATGAGAAAGCAATATCAAATTGTGAAAATAGAATACAGGAGAAAATACAGGAAGCAAATTCACTTAGAAGGAAGTTGAAGGTCTGTGCTAAGATTTCAAAGTTTAGTTCCACTTGCTACTCTCATAAATAATGTATCCGCATTCAATGAACGTAACAAATTCTGACCATACCTATTTAATTATAATATTATTTTAACTCATAGTATGTAAGTGCATTTTACTTTATGACAGAAACCTTTTGGTAAATTTCATGTTTTTTTGAGAAGGATAATTTTATTCAAATGTTTTAAGTTAATTAATAATTTTGTTTACGTTAAATATAAAATATTTAATTTTGTTATAATTTATTAATTTTTATTGTCAATTTAGATAAAAAATTTATATTTAATATATTTTTATTATTTTACCTTTAATATATAAATAGACACTTGTCATTGTATGATTTGTTATAAATGACATGTGTTATCGTATAATTGATTATATTATTAATAAAATAAATTAAAAATAAAAACTGACACTATCGATAAAAACGACGGCCGATCGGTTATCGGCGACATGCCGATAATAAAAATTTATCAAATTTACATCATTAAACTTCATTTTTCTTGATCTATACGGTGGTGTGATCATTTTTGATAAAAAAAGACCAAACAATGGTCAAAAATGGTGGAGAGTGGTGGAGGCCGCCGCTCTCCACCATTTTAGACTATTTTTTAATTTTTTTTTACCAAAACTAATTTCACCACTGTGTAAATCAAGAAAAACGGAGTCTAATGATATAAATTTGATAAATTTTTATTGTCGATGTGTCGCTGAAAAACGGTCGCTGGCGGCTGGTCGGCTGTCGTTTTCGGCGACAGTCTCAGTTTTTTATTTTTAAATTTTATTTTATTTACAAATTATTTTTTAAAAATAAACTAATTACATAATGACACGTGTCTAAAAGTACTAATCATATTTTAACATGTGTCATATTATTAAAATTTATTTTAAAATTATATTAAATTAACTAAATAGATGAGATTGTACTACGTATTTAAAAAGATAATGAATGGGTAACATTATGTCACGTGTTCAATGGATAATTTATTTATATGGCTAAATTATATTTTTACTCTTCCACTATTAAAATTAACGACAAAAATTAATAAATTAAAATAAAATTAAGAATTTTATATCTAATAGAGGTAAAATTATTAATTAATCTAAAATATTAGAATAAAATTATCTTTATCCCTTTTTCAAATTTGATTTTGTGTTCAAGCTGATGGCGTGGTAAAATAGAAATCATAGGCAAATTGATTTGTCACGACTTTTAGAAGTTTTACTTCAACTTTTTATGTTTTCAGGAAATAGATGAAGTGGAGAAAAACCTGGCGTCTGAACTGGACAAAGTTCAAATTTCATTGAATGCCAGCCAATTAGAAAAGTTCACCAAAACCACTAGTCAATCCCTATTGGCAAATGAAGCTGAAGCTGATACGAAAGTTTCAAACTCAGTTGTAACTGAAGAATTAGAAGTCAAGAAAAATGAATTTGTATCAATCATCTTTCCTTTTGGTAATTGACTATTCATTTTTTCTTGTTGTTGTTGGATTTGTTTTGTGAATGCTTTTGAAAATTGTTTGATGCTTCCGGAGTTCAATGGAAGAGAGGGTTCAAGAATTTAAGAAAATATGGGCATAAGTTCAGAATGATGCACTAAAGCAATCTTCCCCTGGTATCTTTTATAATTAATTTATTCACAGCCTTTAATGCCATATTATATTTTGGTCTTAGCTGATTCTCTGACTTACAAAATGGTCTGCCTATGATAACCATCTTTTAATTAAGGCAATGCTTTCGTCCACCTTAGTAATATACCTCAGTGTCTTCCTCAAATATTAACTGTATGATCAAAATGCAAATTCTTCCTTGAGATTTCATATTGCATTTGCAGGCAAACTTGTTTTTGTGATTGACAAATTCGGTAGCTTGGGAAATGTAGCTATGGGAAGGATGTTGATTTAACATAAGTTCAGCAGGATGTCAAATTCATTGAGGGGGCAAAAAGCATTATGCCAGCAGTCATTTATATAATTGCTCAGTGATTTTTCATGTTATCGATATAATACCTTGCTGGAATTTTTTGCACTCCACTCTCTTGGAAAACTTTTTCATTGATGCATGTTGCCTATTATGGCACCAGAGGCCCCTGCTAATTGTTTCTGACCTAAGAGGCTATATGATGTGGGCTAGCAAGTGAGGCCATGAAAATTGTCTGTTGTTTTTCCTGTCTTTTCATAATGCTATGCAAACTTTGCTTGTTGAATTCTCGCTTATTCTGGAAATAAATAAAAACATGTAACTGTAACAACTATATTTATATCCATGCATATTTAGCAGTAATTGCTTATATACACTATTTTGAACTTAAGGAAATACTGTTGTGCAGCTCAGAGAGAGAAGATGTTAAACAAACAGCGTCACAGGTTAGCTTATAAACTTTGCTTTTTAAGTTTCTTTTGGCCCAACGTAGTGTCAATTATTTGTTATATCGTATATTTATTTTGATAATATTATGATTTGTAGTCACAAGCAGAAGATCTGGTCAGTGAAGTTCATTCGAAACAGATGGAACTGGAAAAACTGAATAGGAGTGTGTGGAGAGAGATCATTTACTTGATCTTTTATACAACTAAATGATGTATCAAGGTGTTCTGCTTATTCATATCATTTACTCCTTCAAGGTGTTCTGCTTATACACATAAAAGGATTATTGTATTGAGTTATTCTTATTTTAGAATAGGAGTGTGTGGAGATCATTTGCTTGGCTTTCTAACCTTTTCATCTGTTTAAACTAATGCTAAGCTATATTTAGCTTCAAGAAAAATTTAGTTTTTTGGTATCATAAAGATTTGAAGATATATAAATTGTTCTACTTTTTTAATTTATTTATATATTTTTCTTTTTTAATATAGGTGAGCGTGGAAGATTATTTTGTTTAATTCTTCTTAGGGGGCATGTGTTTAATCTTCAAATATAAAGATATTTTGTTACATATCATGATTAATGTGCTTATGGAGCTATTATAATTTTTTAAGATTTAGTTTGAGATGTGAATGTATTATTTATGAAATTTAATTTGAATACTTTGACAATTATAGTTGAATGACATTATGTAATATTTTGACCATTATAGTTTTAAATGTAGTTTTATGATACTTAAATATTTGATATTTATTTAATGTGGTATTTATATATAAATTCTAGTACAATTATTTAGATTTCAGGTTATTAAAAAAATAATTTCAATTATTTTTTTTTTCAATTTCTAATACTATAGTATTAGAAATTTACTGACACTTATTTAAGTGTCATTGAATCATTGCCATTATAGTATCATAGATTCTCTAATATTATGGGGTCAAAAATTTATTGATATTATACCGTTAGAGATTTACTGACACCATGATGTTAGGGATTCTCTGATATTATAGTGTCAGTGATACACTGACACTTAATTTAGTATTAATAAATTTCTGATTGAAGCAAACTAACACTATTTTATAGTATCAATGAAATCATTTTTTGACACTATTCTAGCGTCAGTGAAAGCTAATTTTATAGTAGTGATAAGCCAATACTCCACCAAAACTTGGAAGAAATGCACTCATACATAACTTAGTAGTCATTGAGTGAAATAATCTTCTATGTTCACCTTTATCAAAAGAAAGAAAAAACTGAATAAATTAAAAAAGTTGAACAATTTACTTATCTCAAAATCTTTATGATATAAAAAACTATATGAATAAATAGTCCTAAAACAATAGCATAAATAATCTCAATACATCTCCAAAATAGCCCTTAAAACAGTAGCATAAACAGACCATAAACAGCCCTAAATGACCCCAAAACAATAGTGTAAATAATCTCAAAACAACCCCAAAAGAATAACATGAATGAGCTAAAAATAAAACCAAAATAATCCCAAAATGACCATAAAATAGTAGCATAAACAAGCCTAAAAGAACCAAAACAGTCCTAACATAGCCCTAAAACAATCCCAAAATAGTACTTAAATATTATGATTTTCCCTCAAGTATGTCCTCACTCTCAATCATATATGAAGCAGACATCAATGTATATACAAATAATACGTTGAGAATATTATTATCTCATGGTAATAAGTTAAAAAGAACTTTTAATATAGTTGAGAATCCTTTATCAGACTTTCCTTTAATATTATAAATTTTCATCAAATCAGATAATTTAGAATGCCTTGAATTAGGATATAGAAATTTTTCTGCATCTTTAAGTAAATCTCTAAAATACTTAATATTCTTATCACATTGTTCATAGGCATCATTTAATTTATCTATAATATTATTATAATCTTAGTATTTAAGTTGTCATTTACTAGAATGGTATTGGCAAAATGAAAATCTCAATTTACGGTCAACTTTTTCAAGTTACATATATGGGCAAAAATCATTTTTCAAACAAGTAGACTTTTATTAATTTAGGAGTATAAAACTCTATATTTTACTTCTTGTCTAATATTACTCCTAAATCTTTGTAAAGGGTTAGGAGTAGCATCTTTTTTATTCTTAGGAGTATTGGCAATCTGCTAAATAATGCAAACCAATTGTTTCATAAGAAAACACGCAAACTATATTTTAATTTGATTTGGGACAACCTGCTATATAATGTATCATTATTGTAATTGATCTTGAATTGCTTCTATACTATCTGAATGCAGAGACATTAATAAGTTCATTGGAAAAGGAAATTGATGAAACAAAACAAAAATGAACTCATGTAAATACAACCCATAAGTAAATGTACATTATTTGTTATAAACAAAATCATGAATTATGTAATTCTTGAAAGTATTGGCACCAATGGCTAGGGACCAATTGAGTGGTTGACAAAAAAAGTGCGTAGATATTTAAAAAAATAAATAAAAATTGTGCAGATAATTCATGGGAGGTTGGTACAACTTAAAATAACATAAAATCTCATCACATTTAGCTACCTCGTAGATATAACAATGCAAAAAGGAAAAGAATAAAAACAAAAGCATGAAATTCCATATAAAGAAATCATATGTACGTGGATCCTCATCCTCATGAAAAAAAGACTATGTAGCCAACAAGAGCAATAAAGTTCTTCAAATCAGTATGGCTGCTTCTATACATCAACAACCGTTGGTTAGCAAAACCCAAAATAGCTATAACAAAATGACCCCTTATCTTCATCTTCATTTCCTCACTATTTTAGTGAAAAAAATGCACATCTTTTTTCTATATGTGATTAATTTTTCATGTACCCATAATATTGTAAGTAAAAGAAACAATATTGTAAGTAAAAGAAACATAATCAACCTCTCATCAATTTCATCCAACATGAAAACACCATGTAATAAATTTACCAATTCATTAGGAGGGGACAATTTATTGGGGTCTTTTTAACAGTTTTCCTAGGTGTTCTCCCAAGCTTCTTGTTCTTTTCATCACCATAAAGAAAATAAGTTAATTAGTCAATAACAATGTAATGAAATTATTCCTAGAATTGACAGTTTTAATTGGTTAATTCACTTGCACTAAATAAATTTTCAATTGCTAAGTCAGTGTCCATATCCAACTTTTTAGCAACTGATACCTTATTGAAGTTGTTTGCCTCATGAATATTGTCATTTCTTTGAACTTTTTCCTCTATATCATCCAATTTTACCATATACTATTGATAATTTGTCGTCATATTTTCTATCTCCAACAAGTGATCATCAATAGATATATCAAAATATATATTAGTGGCGATGTACTTGCCTACCTTTAAAAATGGCCAGAAGTAGGCTTCCTTCTTAGAAATTTCATGAATCCCTTCAAGTTTTCTTTGACCATTCCATGCTTCACTTTCAAGATCACCCTACAATAACAATCATGCAAATATTTAATTGGTAAGTTGTTAAAATAAAACAATAGAAAAAATATTACAATTTTATAAATGTATTAAAATTAAAATAATAGTTAATGATTATTATAATTTTATTCACAACTTCTTAGCAACTGATACCTTATTGAAGTTGTTTACCTCTGAATATTGTCATTTCTTTGGACCTTTTCCTCTATATCATCCAATTTTACCATATACTATTGATAATTTGTTGTCATATTTCAACATTTCTATCTCCAACAAGTGATCATCAGCAAATATATCAAAATATATGTTAGTGGCGATGTACTTGCCTACCCTTAAAAATGGCCAGAAGTAGGCTTCCTTCTGAGAAATTTCATGAATCCCTTCAAGTTTTCTTTGACCATTCGGTGCTTCACTTTCAAAATCACCCTAGAATAACAATCATGCAAATAATTTAATTGATAAGTTGTTAAAATAAAACAATAGAAAAAATATTACAATTTTATCAATGTATTAAAATTAAAACAATAGTTAATGATTATTATAATTTTATTCACAACTGATAGCACTTTCATTGTATAGCTTCCATTCTTTCTCCTTCTTGCTCTCTTTCATGTCTTGCTCATGTGAATTTGAGTCTTTGATAAACCAGTCTCCTACATCTAATAATTTAAAATATAGAATTCAATTTTTTGTAAAAAATTACTAAAACAAAAAGAAAATAAGTTATATGAGAAGAAGGTCTTATTATTTCTTCAATAAGTCCATCATATCTTTTGCGACCCAATATGTGATCGTCTTTATTAGACTTCCTTTCCTTTGAGATGCTTCCATGACTTTCTAAAAAGCAACACTCCACCAAGCAACAAGTTACAAAAAGTATTCTTAAAGTTACAGAAATATGACTATAGACAAGCAACAAGTCACATTTGCTCATGTTATGCATTAAGGTCTGTAAACTTGCAAGACATGATATGCAATATGTGTTTAATTTGTTACTGGTAGATTAAAGTATTTACTGCAGCAACTTACGGATTCCACAAATGAAATAAACATCATGCAAAACGATATCGAAGGATATAGACAATATCAAACTAAGTCATAACATTTTAGTATTTAATATTTAATAGAGTAAATAACTCAACACAATTTAGGTGTGCTAAAGTATAATCTAGCATATACAAATTAATATAACTATCATTAATATATAAACTAAACTAAGCACAGTTTAAGTGTGAAAATAAGATTTAATACATTTACTATAAATTCATTACTCAACCTCGATTTTACAAACACCTTTCAGTTTTTTTATTTTATTCACTTGTACTCAATGGGTGACTTTCTCAATACTTTTTTGTCATTTTTGTGTGGTAGGATGTAGTCAAACCTTAACTGATTTCTGAATGTCCGATGGCCACCCTCATAGAATGTAAAACTTGTTTCTTGCTACAAGAATCGACCTCAAAACGAAATTGACAAATAGTGACAAAAACTTGTTAAACATTCATAGAAATATGAAAATAATTTTTGGGGCAAAACTAAAAAATAAATTGATGTAAAACTTAACCAAAGGTTGATCAAATGAGCTGATTTATACATGAAACTGTCGCTCACTAAAAATAAAAGAAAACTATAACTTTTATGATTCAAATTATAAGAAAATTAACCAGAATATGACTTTGAGAAACAATGACAAGAACTTGAGATGAAGTTTTACCTACACCCACTTCTATAAGGACTCTTTCAATTAAGATGGTACTTTTTGCCAATCATTATACACTATAGGAGTACACTATCAAACTACCACGCTGATGGATGTGGTCAATGCCATACCCCCATCTCTTTTTAGCACCCCAAATTTATTGTATTTGACCACTATTTTGCTATCGTCTTTGGTAGTTTTGAGACTTGTCTTTTTTGTTATACCCCGAGTGTGTCTATCACTAATATCTATTGAACAATCAGACTCATTATTGCTTATGCTTCATTTAGAATTATTGTTTGTCATCCTGTGAACATAAGAGAATTAATCAACAAAGTAATACAGGATAAGTATAGAATTATTGAAAACATAATATACGTACTCACAATATAAGTACACAATCTGTTTAAGAAGATTGTCCTCATTTAATAAGAGCATAGGTTACAATTAATCAATGATAACATAAGGTACACATTTAAATATTGAAAAATAACATAAGTTACTGCTTCACTTGTAATTTTACATCCATTTGGTTGACTAATATGTATTCATAATCCGTTCTTATATAAATTAGAGTGATTTTAACTTCTACATTACAGTATTGGGCCTCTGCAGGGGGTTTATATATGATTGGTGGTTGAACGTTTATAATATCCTCTTCATATGGACTTCATTTTACTTTATTACCCATTTTAGGCATCATACAAATAATTGAATCTTTGACATTTTTCTAATTCGCCATGTAAAAAACTTGTTTAGCTTGTGAAACCAATATAAATATATCGGATCTATGACCTACTTTATCAAGATAAAAAATTGTGAACCTATATATATCAACTTTAACACTATGTCTATTATCAACCTAATCATACTTAAAAATAGGGACCTTGAACATGTGGTAGTCCGAAATCTCAAATGTCATCTTTAACACTATAATAGGAATTTCACAAATTATTGGACTTTTATCCTTAACACTAGCAACTTGCATTGCTGTTGCTACAACACTAACACTGCTATTTTTTGTTATGTAATTTTAATCTTTATATGATGTATGTAAGGTGTAACCATTTATTTGATACCTTGCATATCTAATGACATTTAGGCTTGATCTTTGTGCCAACCATTCTATAACTTCAGATATGTGCTCACAATTTTGTAATGCATTTATAATCGAAATTTATAACCCTTCAATAAGAACCTCATGAGTTTTATGTATTACTTGAAACAAATGAAAATGTACGAAGTTTTTTTTATGAACATACTTGTTTTTCCAACCAATATGCAATTGTACGGTTATGTTGGTCTTTTAACTATTTTTTGTTGCTTGATTGATGCAGGTATTGCTTATGAAGCCACCTAAAGTGCTTCCTAAATGAGTAAAAATTATTTGTAATATTATCAAACATAATATTAATCATAATATATATTACTTAAAGAATTTACAACATATTAAAATTTTCTTAATATAAAATTGAACCTCTTTTGTATTCTTTACAACATAGCGATGTGCTTCTTCTAGCAGAACATTATCAACATTAATGATCTGACCACCAATAGAAGGTCGTTGAATTACGTACCATTTTCTTCATTTGCCCAGAAGGATCTCTAATTGCTTTTAGGCCAAACATGTATTCTTTACAAAACTCCATTGAATCTTCAACAACATAACACTCGGCAATGCACCCTTCGGGTCAATTACAATTTACGCACATAACATTTTAGAACTTTCATATACTTCTCAAAAGGATACATCCATCTTAGGTAAATTAATCCATAAAGTCTTACCTCTTTAGCAAGATGGATAGTCATGTGAACTATGATGTCAAAGAAGTATGTGGAAAATACTGCTCAAACAAACATAATGTGATTACAAGATCAACTTGTGTACTTTCCAAGTTTTCAGGGTCTACTACTGTGCTATATAAGGCATTGAAGAAGAATGAAAAACTTAGTGATATCAACTTTAAAATGCTCTGGTAATAGGATCCTTATGGCTAGAGGCATGAATTATTACATCAATATATGACAATCATGCAACTTCAAACCCATAATCTTGGCATTTTCCAAAGATACAATGTTTTGAAAGTTTGAACAATATCCTGTAAGAACCTTTATTATAAAATATTTTATTTTCGCCAAAGTGTTGCAAAATATTTTATTTTCTTTCTTACTCAATGTTGTACATGCTGTAGGCAAAATAGTTTGGTTGTTATGTTTCTTAGGGTTTAGCTTTTCTTTTAACTTTAACTCTTTCAAATTCAATCTTTATTTTATACCTTTTTTTTGTCTTATTTGAAATTTAGTAAGGTTCTATAAATGCTCTCATGCACATTCCTTTCAATATGCATAACATTTAATTGATGATGAATTAACAAGTATCTTTAATAAGGTAGGTAAAAAAAACAGACTTCTTATTCCAATATACAATGTCATCATTATTATCTCTTCTTCATTTTCTCTATTTCTTCCTTTATTTTTTTGAAAATCAGCTAGCAACTTAAAATTTCCTCCATGCTTAATGGTATAGGAGACAATCTATATTTTGGTTCACCATTAAATAGTTTTCTTTATGAATGATATGAGGGATTGGCCAGAAGAAATCGTCGATGCCCCATATAAGACATTTTCTTGTTGTACTTTAGCCTACACGTATAACTACCCTCTTTATAATATGAACAAGCAAAATATCCCTTTATAGTAACACCAGAAAAATTTCTATATGCAGGGAAGTTGCTTATAATCCACAAAAGCATAGCCCTTAAATAAAAAACTTCTTTTTTACAAGCATCAAAGGCTTCAACTCTCCCATCCCAAAGTATTTATAAGTCATCAATTAATGGTGCCAAATACACATCAATATCATTATTGGGTTGTCTTGGACTAGGAATTAACATGAACTTTCTCTTTATGCACAACCAAGGTAGAAAGTTATAGTTGACAAGAATAACTAGCCAACAACTATAATTACTACTAAGAGAGCTATATGGGTTGATACCATCAGATGAAAAAGCCATTCTGAGGATTTTACTATTAGATGTTGAGGGAGAAAACGCCCTTCTCCCTCTTGAGATTAGGTTAAAGCGAAGAACCTGAAGTTCAACCTAGAACCCTAATATCTTTGAGCAGTTGAATAACCTATTTATCAAGCAAAATAGCAAGAATTCAAAGCAGAATATAAAAGAGCACAACACAATCTTACGTGGTTCGGTCAATTGCCTATGTCCATAATGGATTTAAGGATCCTAGCTTATCCTATTAACTCTTTAGAGATTTTACAAAAAATATTCAATGAAGAACCCTTAAAAGTACCTAATGTTTAGAGAGAACATAAAGATGAGTCAATAGAAGAATTGACAGTGACAAGGAGTAGTCAGAGTAGAAAAATGGGAAAAAAAGGGAAAATCTAAGTCAATGGGTAGAGTAGAAAAAGACGAGTGTACCTTTTATCAGGAGAAAGGGCATTGAAAGAAAGATTGTCCAAAGTTAAAAAAGAAAGAAAAAGACATGTCTATTTCTGATACATGTGTTGTTGAGAGCGTAATTGATGATAGTGTGTCAAATTTTTATTTAGGTGGTCATTTATCCATGTCTGGTTCTGACGAGTGGATTATGAATTTGGGTTGTACTTATCATATGTGTCCACATCAGGAATAATTATTTAATTTGAAGAACTTAATGGTAGAGTTGTATATATGGGCAATAATGATAGTTGCCATACTATTGGGATAGGTTTAATTTCGTTGAGAAATTATGATAGATTAATTAGAGTTTTGATAGATGTTCAATGTGTATCGAAGTTGAAGAAGAATCTCATCTCTTTGAGAGCCTTGAAATCTAAAGGTTAATGGTAGAGTTGTATATATGGGCAATAATGATAGTTGCCATACTATTGGGATAGGTTTAATTTCGTTGAGAAATTATGATAGATTAATTAGAGTTTTGATAGATGTTCAATGTGTATCGAAGTTGAAGAAGAATCTCATCTCTTTGAGAGCCTTGAAATCTAAAGGTTGTACTGTGTTTATACAAGATGGAATTTTAAAGGTCACTTCAGGCACTCTTATGACTTTGAAAGGCACTAAGAGGAAAAACTTGTATTACTATAATGGTAGTACAATGATTGGATCAATGACCATGATTTTTGATAATAATGCAGATTCAAAGATCACTAGATTATGGCATATGCAATAGGGGTGTGCAAGTGAGAAAGCCTTATTCAATTTGGTAAAAGAGGCTTATTAAAAGGTTCAAAGATCTACAAGCTAGATTTTTATGAGCAATATGTTATGAAAAAGTAGAAGAGAGTGAAGTTTGTATTAGAATTTGTGTTTACGTCCCATCCTTTTATGTTATGAAAATTTATCTTTTTATTATTTCATTAAATTGCTAATTATATTTATATATGGTAAGATGCTTGTAATGTTTCAGACATTGTACGATCTGAAAGAGTTCAGATCTGGTCTAAATAAGTCTAGATCAGTGCTAAGAATTAGCAACGCTGAGAGTTATAAATGCTAAGAGTTGGCACTGATAAGAGTTATCAGGTTATAAGAGTCAACGATATCTAAAGAGTTAGAGCCTTGTCTGAAATGGGATAAAGACCTAAGAATATATTAGTAATAATATAGTTGCAAAGAGTTGCAAATAGTGCTAGAAAATGTCATTATGCAAATATGTTCTCAAATATTATGTTCTTGATCTATCTTCATTGATGCTGGAATGTCAGTGAATACCTTAATAAATATATAGATTGGTGTATGTCTATATTTGGATGGTCCAGAAGGTTAGTCTTAGCAAATCATGAGTTTAGTAGAAGCTCGTATAGAGATACAGGTATTCAGTAAGGACTGAATATTGAACAGACTTATAAAGATCTCCAATAGACATCCTATAAAGCCGTCAATAGAGGGTCTTTTGAGTTGAGTAGTATTCGTGGTCCTTTGACCTGAGTGCCACGGTGGGCTTGTGAGTGATCCACCTTACTTTGGTTCCACACATGTCAGAAACATTTCATGGTATGACCGTTGGATATCGCTGGGTATGGTCCGATGCTCATAGAGTCCGGTGTGCATAGATATGGGATCTATCAGCTCATTTGAGTGAGTATTATATCCTAATACTCTATAGATTGTATTTCAGAAAGTCTTAAGACCATAAGCAATAATTTCTGGGAAAAGAGTTTAACCTTAGGGATAAATAATATTACAAAAGTGTTTGGAAATATTATTTATTGAAATACAATTCTAGAGATAAACTTTCGGTCGGGCATATAGAGATTTGACAGTGTTGATCTATATCTCTGCTTTACTCGGATATAAATGATGGAGGGATTATATGAATATGTATAACCTCAACTTGTATGGTCTAACGCACTGCTTTGTAATATCCGTAACTTGTGTGTAAGGCATCATTCACGGACGTATGGAGGAGTTCTATATGACAATTTAGGTGTGGACCTAGAGAGCCTCACAATATGAAGTGTACTAATTGTGCACTGGGGAAAAATAATGGATTGAACAGTTCCATCCTAAAAATTCCAGCAAATCAAAAATATGTTTCAGGATTTCTCGGGTTGTGCACTTGTTTAGACTTAAATATTAAGTATATTATTTAATTAGTTGAAAAGAGTTATTAACTAATTAAATATTAACAAGTGGCACAATTTTATTCCATGAATTATTTTACCATGAATTCAACCATTTACCATGTTGGTAAAATCAAATAAGGTAAATATTAATTATTCAAATTATTTTTGAATAATTAAATAAATATTATTTAAATAAATAAAATATGATTTTATTTATTTGTTATTTTATTCCTAAATGGAAGACATACCTAATTTGAGAAAAATAAATTAAATTAAGTGGAGTACTATTTTGTGATTAATGGTTAATTTTATTAGACCATTAAAATGGCCACAAAAAATTATTTTGATAGTTGGCCACTTAATCTAATTTTGATGGAGCACTTATGAAGTGTTGAGAGTACTAAAAATGGTTGAGTTTCATGTGTGTTAACAAGTGAGTGAAAGGAAAATTCGTGCAAGAATTGAGAGGAAAAAGAAGAGTTGGTTTTGAGAGAGTTTTTCTTTGAAAGAAGACTTGTGAGAAAAACTAAAGGAGAAAGAAAAATAAATCCTTCTTATTTTTCTTTCAAGCAATTCAAAACCTTGTTGCTGGAGATTATACTGCTGCTATTCTAACTTCACAATCCCACCTGATTGTTGTGAACTAAAATTGAACAAAAGTGCACTTCAAGGTAAGCTTAAAGTTGGAGTAAAGAAATTCGAAACTTGAAATCTTCATCAGAGGTCTTCAAAGGTATGTTTTATGTATTCTTAAGTTGTTAAGAATTGAAGTACATGTGTATATGTTGATGACATGATAAATTCTATTGCCAAATTCGTGTATATGATACATGTGTTTAATTTTTTTAATATGTACACAATCACATGCATACACCTTAAAATACGTTAACAGTTTGGCACCACTATTTATAATACCGAAGGTATTTTTGATTATATTTACTTAGATATGTGGAGACCTTTCCAGACTACATCTATGAGAAGTATGTGCTACTATGTTAAATCATGTTCATTTAAAAATAATAAGTTCAATCTTTCAAAATTTAAATCTTAATGGTATTTGATTTCTAATTTATTATCTTTACAAATTAAATAATCTTGCCTTTTTTTTAATGAATCATTGCATGTTAATATATATGGTACAAAGCAAAAGTTATTTGATGAGAACTCTGCTATCTTATGGCATAAGTGATTAGGATATATCTCTAAACAAATAATAGAAAGACTTATGTCATATAAAATTCTTAATTCCCTTAATCTAGCAGATTTTAAAGTCTATTTTAAGTATATTAATGGAAAATTGACAAACAAAAGAAAGTTAGGTACCAACAGGAGCAATAACGTCTTAGAACTAATACATATTGACATTTATAGACCATTTCATACAGCTACTTGGAATGGCCAACAGTATTTTATTACATTCATTGATGACTATTCTTGTTTTTAGGTACCTTTACATGATTCATGAGAAGTCTTAATCTCTAGACATATTTAAATTTTTTAAAGTTGAAGTTAAAAATCAACTTGGTAAAAAAATTAAAGTTATCAAATTTGATCGTGGTGATGAATATTATAGAAGATATAATGGATCAGGTGAACAACGTCTAGGATATTTCTTATGTCATCTATCTTTAAAAGTATAAGTTTTATATAGAATTAGAAAATAATCCAATCAATTTCAGTCAAACTAAGTAAAGTCCTAATTCTAATAAGTGGATTGAAGTCATGAAGGATGAGATAAAATTTACGAAAGACAAGAATGTTTAGGATCTTGTTAAGTTGCCTAAAATTGAGAAACTTATTAGTTGCAAATGAATATTTAAGACTAAGAAGGATTTAAAAGGCAATATCGAGAAATATAAAATGTGTCTTGTTGCCAATGGTTTCGCTCAAAAGGAAGGCATTAATTATAAAGAGACTTTTTCTTCGTTATTAATAAAAGACTCTTTTAAAATCATCATAGCACTTATAACTCATTTTAATTTAGAATTACAGCAAATGAATGAAATGATTGCGTTTTTCAAAGGTGATATTGAGGAAATAATAAATATGGTACAACAAGAAAACTTTATATCTATAGATATAAAGAATATTGTTTGCAAATTGAAAAAGTTCATTTACAATCTCAAGCTATTAAGTGGGTGTGTGATGTGTAATACACGTCTATGAGTTTTAAATTGATTGGTGGCAGAAAAAAAAAGAGAAAAAACAAAGGAGCAAGCGGTGGCCGTAATATATAAAGTATAATTGTTTTGATTTGCTTGTTTAAGAAGAAGCAAATAGAAAGAAGAGAAGAAAAAGAAAAAATCGGAAGAGAAAAGAGAGAAAAAAGAAAAGAAGAAGAAAAAAAAGAAAAAAAGAGTGAAAAGAAAAGCCGGAAGAAAAAAAAAAGGAATTCAAAAAGAATTTAAGAGAAGAAATAAAGGAGGAATTTCAGGAAATTAGTTTAGATAGTTAGATTTATACCAAGTGATTTAGCGGGCAATAGTTTTACGATATTAGAATATTTATATTTTAATATTTATAATACATATCGGTACTAATGATGTATTTTTACACACTATAATATAGAAAGTGTGCCGATAGCGGGTAGATCTCAGAATCCAAAACCAGTTTAGGATTAGCGCGCTTTTGTGAGTGGATAGCTATATATATATATTTTATATGATTTTAAGACAATAATTATGATTTAAATACATGTTATCAAATTTAGTCATGATTTATTTTAAATAGATAAATATTTATGTTAATTAGTACATTTAGAAATATTGTTTAGAATTTATTATAGTATAGTTTATGATTACGTTCAGTACAAAAATATTTATTTTAAAACAATTATACTTTCATGATATTATATAGTAGTAGTTTTTGAACCACCATATGCGTACCTTCTATTTTAGTGTAGTTGTTCTGCGCATGCGTTAGAGTAGTTTAGTTTTTTCTACCCAAGCGATGTAGCATTCCGCCAAGTAAGACTAGCTCAGATCCCTCGCTCTGCCTGTGCGTGAGTTACTCTGCCAAGTTAGACTAGTTTTTCCCCGGGTACAAATTCGGTATGGTTTTCAATGTATATATAGTATATGTTTCCAGAGCTATGTTACATATATTCTGCTGGATAATAGATTTTATGATAGTTTACACTTTCAGAATTTCAGATTTCCAATATTATGTTATAATTTTAGCTTTAACACAGATTTTATGACAGCTCATACTTTCAGTATAAGTTTATTGACTATCCAGTATATAGTTTCATGATTATTCTATCTTACAGATTTATACGTGTACAATACATATAAAGTATATAATATTTTCAGATTATGTTTACTCACTGAGCTACAAGTTCACTCTTTTTCTTATTTTTTCCAGGTTGTCACAGGAATTCATGCAGGGTGATACAGTAATCACATTTTAAGGTTGGCCCACGACACGCATAGCTGCATAAGTGTCTCAGTTTGTGTATTTGTATATCTTTTTGTATATTAGAATACATGTGTACACTTTTTGTTGAGGCAGGTAGCCTCATTGTATCATATGTATGAGTAAAGAGTATGTTAGTCCCATGTCATCGCAAGATTCGTCTTAATTCTCGAGGAGGGCTCGGGTCGGGTCTTGTCATTTTGGTATCAGAGCATGGTTTTAGATTTTGTAGACTAGTACATGATACGTGCATGTTAGAGATGTCATTAATGAATTGTTGCATTTTATATATTTTCATCATGTGTCCACGTGGTCGACCTCGTACGAAACTTGTAAGTGAACTGGGAGCTCCCTTAGTACCAGATAGAAGGGAGTAATCTATTAGAAAGGAAGTATCTGAGTCAGTTTCCCCTGTACCTATACCTCAAACTCAGCTTAATCATATTGTAGAAGAGATACACCCTCAGTTAGTGCCACAACCTGTGATATAGTCTACACAGGGACAGCCTGATAAACATGCCTTAGAGCAATCCATAGATAGATTGGCCCAGTTAGTTACAGTTGCAATGGAGAGACAAACACAGAGACCACCTAAGAGAGAGAACACAATAGAGTATGTTCGTAGTTTGAGGGTAGAGAATGTTTTAGGCACTACAGAGCTAGCTGATGCAAAGTCATGGTTAACAAAAGTAAAACGAATATTTAATGTTATGAGATGTATTGATGATGAAAGGGTATCCTTTGCTACATTTTTACTTGAAGGTGAGGCATACCACTAGTGGAGATCAGTATCACGTAGATATGGAGGGGTGATTAGTTGAGATGATTTTTGTAAAGAATTTAATGTTAAATTCTTTCCTATGGTTTACCAAGACATCAAGGCTAGTAAGTTCTTTGAGTTAGAACAGAAAATGATGACAGTGGAGGAGTACGAGAACCATTTTATAGAGTTATCGAGGTTCACTTTATATTCAATACAGAATGAGAGGGATAAATGTAAGAGATTTGAACAGGGCCTTAGAGGCAATATTAGGACAGCAATTATAGCTATAGGGCACAATAATTTCAGTGAGTTAGTAGGGGTTATAATAAGAGTTGAGAGAAGCGTAGTAGAGGCACGCAGAGCCCAGTCATTCAAGCAGAGACCAAGCCATGGTTGGTCAGTTGGTGGATCAAGTAGCAGTAGAGTACCTGGAGGAGACACATCCCATACAGGGTATTCTGGTAGACAACGGTATGGTCAGAGTCCTATGTTATCAGGAGGACAGAGACAGAGTTCTAGTTAGAGTTTTGTGCCTACATCTATTGGAAGCAACATAGGGAGT
The DNA here is from genome assembly GCA_946807835.1 of Ailanthus altissimus. Lineage (NCBI taxonomy): Eukaryota > Viridiplantae > Streptophyta > Magnoliopsida > Sapindales > Simaroubaceae > Ailanthus > Ailanthus altissimus. Next base: position 4,993,593 of record OX327709.1, read on the forward strand.
TAGAGACCTCGAGGTGGTAGCTAGATAAGTAGTAGTGCTAGCATGAGAAGGTACCTTCAGTGTTTCATTTGTGGCAGGAGTCATGAAGGACAGTGTCTGAGAGGTTTTAAAGGTTGCTACCATTGCGGACAATCTGGACATTTGAGAAAAGATTGCCCTTATCTTCTTCGGAGGAGTAGCTTAGCACAAAGTACAGCTTCTTAGGGTTTTCAAGGTAGCAGTGGCAATATTCAAAGACATGAAGGATTTCAGACAAAAGAGCCTATCTTTAGTATTTGTGTACAACCTAGCGCTTTAGGAGCTAGTAGAGATCCACAGAAGGGTCATCCAGGTCGACCTTGTAGCTAGCCATATGTTTTGCTTTAACTCAGTAAGAGACACAAGCTACCCCAGATATTGTTACAGGTATACTGACTATTTTTAGCTGAAAGGCCCATATTTTAATTGATCTGGGCTCTAAGTATTTTTATATTTTCCGTATCTTTGCTGTGCATGTGGATAGAGTGTTAAAACCTCTAGATTGTAGCTTGGTATCAACCACACCGGTTAGAGAATCATTATTGGCTGAGAATGTATTTCAGGGTTGTGTTATCAAAGTGGGTAGTAGTGAGATGGTAGCAGATTTAATTCCTCTTGATATACATGATTTTGATGTAATACTTGGGATAGATGGGTTAGCTAATCACCATGCTACTATAGATTGTTTTTGAAAGGAGGTTATATTCAGAAGACATGAAGAGCCTGATATTATTTTTTGTGGAGAGCGATGAGTTCTATCATCCTATGTTATATCTGTTATGACAGCTAAACGGTTGCTTAAAAAATGATGTCCAGCCTATTTGACATATGTTATTGATACCAAAGTCAATGAGGCTACATTAGAAGATATTCCGGTGGTCAGAGATTTTTTAGATGTATTTCCTGAAGAACTTCTAGGCTTACTATCAAATAGAGAGATTAATTTTAGTATTGATTTGGTTCCAGACATAACTTCTATCTCTAAAGCACCATACAAAATGGCCTCCTCAGAGTTAAAAGAATTGAAGACTCAGTTACAAGAATTTGTTGATAAGGGTTTCATTAGACCTAGTGTATCGCCATGGGGAGCACCAGTATTATTTGTTAAAAAGAAAGATGGAACTTTAAGGCTATACATTGATTATCAAGAGCTAAATAAAATCACTATATGCAACAAGTACCCACTTCCTCACATTGATGATTTATTTGATCAGTTACAAGGTGCAAAAATTTTCTTAAAGATCGATCTACGATCAGGGTATCATCAGTTAAAGATTAGAGATACTGATGTGTCTAAGACTGCCTTCAGAACTCGATATGGGCATTATGAGTTTTTAGTAATGCCATTTGAGTTGACTAATGCTCCAGCTGCATTCATGGACCTTATGAATAGGGTATTTCGTCCTTATCTTGATCGATTTGTTATGATTTTTATTGATGAAATTCTTGTATATTCACGGAGTATAGAGGAGTATGCAGAGCATTTGAGGATAGTGTTACAGATTTTGAAGAATAAATAGTTATATGCTAAGTTCAGCAAGTATCAGTTCTTGCTAGATAAAGTTACATTTTTAGGCCATGTGATCTCAACAGATGGAATTTATGTGGATCCTTAAAAAATTGAAGTTGTGGTAAATTGGGAGCGACCAGCTAGTGTGATAGAAATTAGAAGTTTTCTCGATCTAGCAGGTTATTATCGGAGATTTGTTAAAGACTTTTCTATGATCGTTGCATCGCTTACAAATATAAAGTTTATGTGGACTGATGAATGTGAACGTAGTTTTCAAGAACTTAAAAATAGATTGACTTCAACTCCTATTCTCACTGTTCCATCTAGCAATGAAGGATTTATAATTTACAATGATGCTTCTAAACAGGGATTAGGTTGTGTATTGATGCAACATGGTAAGGTGATAGCTTATGCTTCTAGGCAGCTTAAGAAGCATGAGTTGAATTATCCAACCCATGATTTAGAATTGGCAGCAGTGGTATTCGCCTTGAAGATTTGGAGACATTATCTATATGGTGTTACATGTTAAATCTTCACTAATCATAAAAGTTTGAAGTATTTGTTCACACAAAAAGATCTGAATCTGAGACAACGGAGATGGTTAGAGCTAATAAAAGATTATGACTGTACGATTGATTATCATAGGGGTAAGGCGAATGTGGTAGTAGATGCAGTGAGTAGGAAGTCTTCTAGCTATATAGCTTATTTGAAAGTGACTTATCTTTCATTGTTAGTTGAGTTAAGGTCTATGCGGTTGAATTGTCTGTAGACATGTCTGGAGTCCTTTTAGCACATTTTCAAGTTAGGCCTATGTTGATTGATCAGATTCAAGAGATGCAAGATCAAGATCCTAATTTAGTTAAACTTAAGCAAGAAGTAAGAAATGAAATGCGGACTGATTTAACTTTGAAAGATGATGGGACATTAGTTATGGGTAATAGACTTTGTGTTCCAAATAACTCAGAGTTAAAGAAACAAATTTTAGAAGAAACTCACAGCTCAGCTTATGCTATGCATCCTGGCAGCACTAAAATGTATCATACTCTGAGAGAACATTACTAGTGGCAAGGTATGAAAAGAGAGATTGCAGAGTTTGTATCTCACTGCTTGATTTGTCAATAGGTCAAGGTAAAACATCAGAGGCCAGTAGGATTATCTCAACCACTTTTAGTTCCTGAATGGAAGTGGGAACATATCACCATGGACTTTGTTGTTGGGTTTTCTCGTACTCAGAGGGGTCATGATAGTATTTGGGTGATTGTTAATCGACTCACAAAGTTTGCTCATTTTCTACCTTATAAGATTTCATACTCATTAGATAGGTTGGCTCATTTGTATGTGAGTGAGATTGTACGGTTACATAGGACTCAAGTGTCAATCGTATCAGATAGAGACCATCGATTTACTTCTCGATTTTGGCATAGCTTACAGAAGGCTTTAGGCACTAAGCTAAGCTAAACTTTAGTATAACTTTTCATCCGCAGACAGATGGGCAGTCGGAGAGAACTATACAGATATTAGAGGATATGCTCAGAGCTTGTATGTTGCAACTTAATGGTAATTGGGATGATTATTTACCATTGATAGGATTTGTATATAATAATAGTTATCAGTCTAGCATTTAGATGGCGCCGTATGAGGCATTATACGAAAGAAAATGCAGAACTTCAGTTTGCTAAGATAAGGTTTGAGAAATGAAAATGTTGGGTCCAGAGATTATCCAGGCCATAAGTGAGAAGATTAGTATTATCAGAGATAGACTCAAGGCAGCTCAAGACAGACAGAAGAATTATCCAAATAAACGCCGTAGACAGCTTGAGTTTGCAGTAGGAGATAGAGTCTTCTTACGTATCTCACAATGGAAGGGTGTGCTTTATTTTGGGAAACAAGAAAAATTAAGTCCTAGATATATTGAGCCATATGAGATTCTAGAAATGATTGGTGTGTTTGCGTACCATTTTGCATTACCACCTGAGTTGTCACGTATTCATGATGTGTTTCATGTTTCTATGTTACGAAAGTATATACTTGACCCTTCTCACATTCTAGACACTCAGCCAGTTTAATTGAGGACAGACTTGACTTATGCAGAGGAACTTGTTCAGATAGTGTACTATCGTCAATAAGGACTACGTAATAAGACTATTTCGCTAGCTAAAGTCCTATGGAGGAATCATGCAGTGGAAGAAGCTATATGAGAGCGAGAGGATCAGATGAGAGTTCAGTATCCTTATTTGTTTCAGAGAGGTACATGAATTTCGAGGATGAAATTTTTATAAGGGGGGAGGAATTGTAATACACATGTATGTGTTTAAATTGATTGGTGGCTGAATAAAAACAAAGAAAAAAAAAGGAGCAAGTAGTGGCTGTAATATATCAAGTATAATTGTTTTGATTTGTTTCGTTTAAGAAGAAGCAAATAGAAAGAAGAGAAGAAAAGGCAAAAACCAGAAGATAAAAGAGAGAAAAAAGAGAAAAAGAAGAGAAGAAGAAAAGAAAAAGAAAAAAAAAGAGAGAAAAGAAAAGCTTGAAGAAAGAAAAAAAAGGAATTAAAAAAGAATTCAGGAGAAGAAATAAATAAGGAATTTCAGGAAATTAGTTTGGGTAGTTAGATTTATACCAAGTGATTTAGCGGGTAATAATTTTATAATATTAGAATATTTATATTTTAATATTTATAATACATATCAGTACTAATGATGTATTTTTATACCCTATCATATAGGAAGTGTGCTAATAGCGGGTAGATCTTAGAATCCAGAACCAGTTTAGAATTAGCGCACTTTTGTGAGTGGATAACTATATATATATTTTATATATTTTTAAGACAACAATTATGATTTAATTACACGTTATCAGATTTAGTCATGATTTATTTTAGACAGATAAATATTTATGTTAATTAGTACATTCAGAAATATTTTTTAGAATTTATTATATTATAGTTTATGATTACGTTAAGTACAGAAATATTTATTTTAGAACAATTATACTTTCATGATATTATACAGTAGTAGTTTGTGAACCACCATATGCGTACCCTCCCTTTTAGTGTAGTTGCTCTATGTATGCGTCAGACCAGTTTAGTTTGCTCTACTCGAGCGATGTAGCATTCCGCTTGATTAGACCAGCTCAGATCCCCCGCTCTGCCTGTGCGTGAGTTACTTCGCCAAGTTAGACCAGGTTTTCCCCAGGTACAAATTTGGTGTGGTTTTGAATGTATATGTAGTATATGTTTCCAGAGCTATGTTACATATATTTAGCTTGATAATAGATTTTTTGATAGTTTACGTTTTCAGAATTTTAGATTTCCAATATTATGTTATAATTTTAGCTTTAACACAGATTTTATGATAGCTCATACTCTCAGTGCAAGTTTATTGACTACTCAGTATATAGTTTCACAATTATTCTATCTTACAAATCTATACGTATATAATACATATAAAGTATATAATATTTTTAGATTATATCCACTCACTGAGCCACAAGCTCACTCTTTTTTCTATTTTCTCTATTTTTCTCAGGTTGTCACAGGAATTCGTGCAGTGTGATACAGTCATCACATTTTGAGGTTGGCCCACGACACGCATAGCTGCATAAGTATCTCAGTCTGTGTATTTGTATATCTTTTTGTATATTAGAGTATATGTGTACACTTTTTGTTGAGGCAGGTAGCCTCATTATATCATATGTATGAGTAAAGAGTATTATAGTCACACGTCATCGCAGGATCTATCTTGATTATCAAGGAGGGCTCAGGTCGGGTCCTCTCATAATGTGTAGAGTCAACGTATAATTTTAAAATTTTATACTCGCAGTGGAAGTATCACATACAATATATACACAATATAGCATAATCAAACACATATATCTCATATATGATCATATGTTAATTAAACTTAATAACAAGTAAACCTACTCGGATTGAAGGTAGCTTTCCAATTCTTCAAGAACTTCTATCTTCAAACTTTGAGCTTACCTTGAAGTATGTTGTTGCACAATTCTAGTTCGCAACTAAAATTGATGGGATTGTAAAGTTAGAATAACAACTCCAAATTTTAAGTAGTTGGTGTTTTAACTTTTAAAATACTTTGTTTCTCATGGTGTTTATTTCTTATGAGTGACGAGAAAGAATAAAATATATTTTTTAATCTTTTCTCTTTTTATTCCTTTCACAACACCTTGTTTAGAGCTTAGAAAATACTTAACAAAAACTCTCTTAACTCTCCCTCCCTTCATATGACTAAATAATGCATCCCTTGAATGAATTCAATTCATTCAATTTTGGGTCCATTAAAAAATGTATTTCACGGCTTACCAATAAAATACATATTGGTGGAGATAATTGATCACTTTGAACTAATTTCTTTACTCCATAATGAATGGTCGGCTATCTCACTTGTGCAGTACAAATGATAATGCATTTTTACATTATTTAATTGTTTATATGCCTTACCATAATATTTTACTACATTATTATTGTTATTATTATTATTATCAATGGTAAACATCACTCATTACATTATATAAGTGCATGCTCCATATATCAATAAAATAATTACAATTAAAAATATGTATTATTGATGTATATATTAATTATTCAAAAGCTATTATTGAATAATTACTATTACCTTATTAGCATTTACTAGCAAGGTAAATGTGTTAATTCATAGTAAAATAATTTATGGACCAAAATTATGCCACTTGTCAATTTTGTATTAGTTAACAACTCTTATCAACTAATTAAGTGATGTACTTAATATTTAAGTCTTGATAAGTGAACAATTTAAGGAACCTTGAAACATATTTTTGGTTTGGTAAAATTTCTTAGATTGAACTGTTTGATCCAATATGCTGCCTTGGTGCACAACGAGTACACTTCATATTTTAAGACTTTTAAGGTCCACGCTTGGTTTATCAAGGTATATTAGTCACCCAAATGAGCTGATGGATCCCACATCTATGTACACCGGGTTCTATGAGCATCAGACTATACCCAGCGATGCTTAGTGGTCAAATAATGAATGGTTTCTGATATGTGTTGAACCAATGTATGGTGGATCACTCACAAGCCCACCGTAGCGCTCAGGTTAAAGGACCACAAACACTACTCAACTTCAGAAGACCCTCCATTGTGAGTCAGTTCAGTACTCAGTCTTAACTAAATACCTGTATCTCTATATGAGCTTCTATTAAACTCAAGGCCCTAAAACTAAAAATCTGAACCATCCAGATATAGACATACACTAATCTATATATAATAAGGTCTTCACTAACAGACATGCATCAGTGAAGATAGATTAGGAACATGGTGTTTGAGAACATACTTGTATAACGATATTTTCTAACACAATTTGCAACTTTTTACAATTATGTCATTACTAATATATTCTTAGGTCTTTATCTCATTTCATACAAGGTTCTAACTCTTTAGATTTCACTAACTCTTATAACCTGGTAACTCTTATCAGTGCTAATTCTTAGCATTTATAGCTGTCAACATTGCTAATTCTTAGCACTGTTTAAACTCTTTTAGACTAGATCTGAACTCTTTCAGATTATACAATATCTGAAACGTTACAAGCATCTTACCATGTATAAAATATAATTAGCAATTTAATGAAATAATAATAGTATAAATATAAAACAAATAATCATACATAAAAGAGATGACACGTAAGCATAAATCTCAACACAAGCAAGCATCTCATCAATAGTATCACAAGTTTCATCAAGTAGTTACTTCATCTGCTTTTAGAAGAATGTAGATGATGAATGTATATATTACAAATTTAATGGGACTAAGTTTATCTTCCTGGTTTTGTATGTTGATAACATACTTTTAGCCAGCAATGATATAGGCTTATTGCACGAAACTAAGAGATTTTTATCAAAGAAGTTTAAGATGAAATATCTTGGGGATGTATATTTTATATTAGAAATTCAGATATATCGAGATCGTACTTGAGGTATCCTTGGATTATCACAAAAGAACTTTGTCGATAAGGTGCTTAGAAGGTATGACATGAAGGATTGCACTCTAAGAGATACGTCTATTGCTAAAGAGTGATAAATTCAGTCTTATTCAATACCCCAAGAATGAGATTGAATAAAAAGAGATGCAAAAATTCCTTTATACGTCAGTAGTAGGGAGTCTCATGTATATTCAGGTGAGTACACATTTAGATATTGCGTATATTATTAGAATGCTAGACAGATATTTAAGTAACCTTAGAATGGATCATTGAAAAGCAGTTAAACGAGTTATGCTATATTTACAGAGAACAAAAGATTACATGCACACCTATAAAAGATAAGAAAGAATTAAAATTATCGGGTATTCTAACTTTGAATTTGCTGGATGCCTAGATAATAAAGAACCTACTCAGGTTATATATATACTTTGGCTTAGGGAGGTATTTTCTGAAAGAGTGCTAAGAAGACACTCAAAACATTTTTCACTTTGGAGTAGCTTGTTTTGAGGCATCAAATTGTGAGATATAGTTGCGAAACTTTATCACAGGGTTGTGGATTGTCAATAGTATTGAAAGATCATTAAAAATTTATTGTGATAATAAAAGCCCTAGTAATGTATTCTCATAGCAATAAAGGCTCTCCAAAGTCTAAGCACATTCATATTATGTTTGTAGTTGTTAAAGAAAGAGTTAAGAGTTAACAAGTGTTAATAGAATATATTTGTACAAACTCCATAATTACGGATCCACTTACTAAAGGATTACTACCTAATGTGTTTCACGAGCATGTTGCTTGTATCAGTGTTGTATTTTTTTAATGATGTGCATAAATAATGGAGCTCATTACTTAATGTTCATTTGGTTACCATACATTTATTTATTTTTTAATTTTCTATAGAACAAAGTTTGATTGATTATTTATTGAAACTCTTAAATAAATTTGCACTTTTTACTGCAGTTTTGTATAAAGTTTAGAAAGTGTTTGATACTTTATTACAATTTTACATAAACTTTAAAAGTCATTTAACTCATTAGAGTTATAAAATAGGACTAATTATAAGTAGACATGTTTAAGATCATATTTTATGTAATTTCCATGCTACACATCTATATTTGATTTATGTTATTGATTATATTGGTATGGTGACTATTAATGGGTCTAATTAGAATATCTATAGCGAATGTCACTTTAATCCCATATTGATATAATTAATAGACCAGATTGTATATAAGGAAGTTTCAAGATAAAAAAGCATTTATTGTGCACATTAAGGTTTATAATGTATAACAGTTTTTGGATGACATATGTGGCCCAACTAAAAAATTGTTAAGTTTGATTATTTCCTTTATGTGGACTCGCATATTAATAGTAATTATAAGTTACAAGCTATTTTAAATAAATGTCAATTTAAGTGATCTATTTGGGTTATCTTTTATTGGGTTTTAAAGACATGTAATTCAAAATAGATTTGTCATGTGTAAAAATATAATACTAGTTAGATTATGATTGTTAGGATTATAGTTTAAATTAGTATATAAAGACCTCTTTTAGGGTTGTGGTCTCCAAGTCAAATTATTAGACTTGGAGCACTTCTCCTCTTTTTCATTGTAGCGAGAGAACTCCATTGAGTACTATATATATTTAATTGTGGAATGCTATTATACTTTTGGTTCTTATACAAGATTGTTAATATTCAAATTTTAATTACTATAATTTTTTCAAGTATATTTTTTTCAACATTTATTATAAAAAATTGATATGATAAATTTTAAGTTATATTTATATGCTGTGAACTATATTTGTAATTATGTCTAACAATCCATATATAATAAAATTTATGATATAAGGTTTCAATTGAAATCCAATTACCAGTAATAGACAACTAGACGATAAAAGTGAAAAAATGTAAAAGTAGATCAACTTGCACGATAAAATATTTTAATGTAAGCAAGGACATAATTGATAAAAGAGAAGTCTTTTCTTGTATATAATCAGGTTTTTATTCATAATTAGAATTTATAAAGAAAAAGAAAAAAAAATGTTTTCTTGTTTCTTTAAGTAATAATATTTCAATAGAAATTTTAAGAATGGTAATGTCCAGGTAGATTATTTCATAATCGGCTTTTGGAAAGTAAACCCTACAAGAATTTCTTTAGTGGACTAAATTATAAAATAAGTGCTTTAAAATTTTTTCAAACACATCTTTCAATCATAAATTATAATTTTCAAAATTTCAAAATCAGGATAAGAATCCAGATCAATTCAAACAGTAGGTTTAGATAATTGCTTCTCAAGTTAACACCATTTAAAAGTTAGTAACTATTTTATTTTAAAATAAAATATTTAAAAGTTAACAATTTTTTATTATGTATAATTTTTAGTATGAGTTGAGTTATAAGAGTGAAGAAAAATTTCAACCTCAGGCAATCTAAATTTAAACAGGTTAAGAATCTCGATCAATTCAAACCATAGACTTAGGTTTGGGTTTAGTTTAATTTGTATGTTAAAAGAAATTTTAAGACATATGTAGATAATGATATGTGCACGAGTTTTAATGGATGGTGTGAGAAAATTAATTAAAAATTATTTTAATATATTTTGACAAATAAATTAGGTGGGTTAGATGCGCAGGAAAATAAGATAGATGCGAAAGAAGGTGATTGGAGAAGGCATGATTGCCCTGGGCTAGGCGTCCCAGTGCTCACAGGTTGAGGCTATAATGCCTCGTCGCCAGAAGCCCAACACCAAAAGCCCAGCGCCATGGTACCAAGAAGTGAGCGTTGCGGCCTTAGTGCGAGAAATAAGTTTTCCATTTTGAACAGTCTTATAAATCTACCCGGATTTTTTAAAATAATTTTACATATTTTGGGTTAACCTAGTGTCACATCCCACATCGAATAGAAATTAGGTAGATCTAGGGTATATAAAGGTGGGTATGCAATATTATCTAACAGGCTAGTCTTTTAGATCAATAGCAAGCGCCCAACCCGTGATAAGTGGTATCAAAGCAGATCCAAATTCTTATTTGTATGTGGGCCCTCAAAATTGATTTAAAATAGATTGCCATATAGGATGTGGGTCCCTCATGCTGCCATAGGGATGGGCAATACGACCAAATGGGTCCTAAAAATCTTGTGTCTTGAGTTAAATAGATATTGCCACGTGAGTAGTAGGTCCTCTATCCCCGAAGGGATGGGCAACATGAGCCAGGTTGGTCATTGAGTTTGGGTCACATCGTGATAAGGGTATTACGTGATTGGGTGGGGGAGGATGTCATATCTCACATCGAATAAAAATTGGGTGGATCTTGAGTATATAAGGGTGGGTATACAGCATTGCCTAACAGGCTAGTCTTTTGGGTTAATGGCAAGCGTCAGGCCTGTGATATTAGGTTGTCCTAAAGCCTATATAAAGGTCCTCAATTGGATTGTAAACACATCTTGGTAATCAAAACATTCTTTGAGTTCTTTTGTGAGTGCTTTGTGATTCAATAATAATAGAGTGTGATCTTGATCCGCCGTGGACATATGCAAGTTGCTAAACTACGTAAATTCTTTGTGTGTTGTTTTTTTACTTTTTTTTCCACCTTTCTTAATTGCTTGGTTGTTGCATTATATACTTTGGTTTAAGCAAACATGGCCACACCCAAGTATGAGGTAGAGAAATTCAACGGAATGAATGACTTCAATTTGTAGAAGATGAAAGTTATGACTTTATTAGTGAGCCAACAGTTAGGCTCAGCATTAGATAAGATTGTAACTCCATCTAGTGAAGAAGAGAAGACGTCAGAGTCATCTAAAACTGAAGCAGAAAAAAAAGATATTCACAAAAGAGCTTACAATACAATTGCTCTGTCATTGAGCGATGAATACTGAGGGAAATAGTTTGTGAGATGACAACAATTGGACTTTGGAAGAAGCTTGTCTCTCTTTATATATAAAAGTCATTGACCAATAGATTGTATATAAAGAAGAAGCTGTATTAGTTGTCTATATCAGAGGGGACACTGATAAAAGACTTTATAGACGCCTTCAATAAGATCATTATTAATCTTGAATCTATCAACATCAAGATAGAAGATGAAGATGAAGATAAAGCGATCATTCTGCTAAGTTTACTCCCAAGAGTTATGAGAACTTTGTTGATACGTTACTCTACGACAAAGAGAGGTTAATGATGAGTGATGTAAAATTAATATTAAACTCAAAACTATTAGGAAAGTAGATCAAGGGCAATGCCAAAAGTTTATCTGTAAGGGAAAGATTGTCATTGATGCGATATTTCTATATCATAAATTAAGTGCAAGTATACACTATCGTATGCAAGTAATAAAGAGACTAAATAAGTCGGATGTCGAACCCACAAGGATAATTTCTTCTTATTAACCAATTACTAAAATTATGTCTTCCTAATAATTATTCAGAAAAAATAAAAATCCAAGAATGAATGTAAAAAATATAAAAGTAAAAACACAATGCAAAGAAAATTAGGTGATAGCAATGTAGAGAAAACCTAGGATTAATATTATCCCTCAATATGTTTCTAATGATTAATCCTCTAATATTTAACTCACTTAGTCTTTATTATTGGTCAAGACACTAATATATTCACAAGCCTCTTCCAAGGTCATGCAAGTATATCTTAGTTTACCAAATACCTATATTCCTATGGTACTTGTAATAAATTAAGATTCATTAAGATTAGGTCTTATTGATCATACATGTCAATTAGGTATATTCCTATCCTAAATTGAAACTTGTATATGCAACATTGAATGTTACTCTACAATCATGCATCAAATTACCTAGGTCTAAATATTATGATTCCTCTTCCGAGTTTATCAAAATATTACCAATTCATTCACCATATATTAGCCAAATATATTGAAGCATTAAACACAAGTAATTTAAATAATAAATGACTAAGTTTATTAAATATTCGAAAGATATGGCAATTAAGCACACATATTGACTTCAAATATTAACCCTAGAAAATAAGTTAGCTCATGGCTACAAGAGAACAGCAGTAAAAATAATTATAAATCATGATACAATTATTAGCAAACCGATGTAGACGTCGAATTGCTCTTGATTGTGCTGCCTAAGAACTCTTGATGCCGAAGAACGTCTTGTATTTCTCTTTAAAGTTGCTTCAATTAAGCTCCTATTACTCTCCAAGACTCGTGCTCTGTATTCTTGGTGCTTTTGGGTCGTCTTGGATTCCTCCTTGAAGGCTGGGAACGAGTGGCTTTATATAGGGATTGATATGAGCTTGAAAATCTCAATTCTCGTCGGACTAGGACTCGCACTACCGCTGGCGTGCTATGCAGTTATCGCTGGGTCGACGCGTGAAAAAGCTATTACCGCTGGGGCGGTGGGATCTTGGCGCTGGGGCGCTGTATGAAAACGGCTTCACCGCTGGCGCGGTATGTGGATAGCGCTGGGGCGCTAGACGCGACTTAAGCAGGTCGTTTTTCTTATTTCGATCACTATTTCAGCGTTGGGGTGAAAATCCTTGTAGCGCTGGGGCGATGGATACATACTTTGAAAACTTTGCATTTTAGTCCCTGTTTTCGCTCCTTTTGCGTTCTTTCTTTAAATTTCGTTCAAGTCCCTAAAAATAACAATAATACACATAAATAGCCATCTATTCTCATAAAATCATAAAATATCAATAATAAAGACATGAGAAAATATATGACAATGTCCAATGAATTCTAAGGAGAAGCTGTAGTGATTGTAGCTTATTTGATTGATAGAAATCCCTACACAACAATAGACTTTAAGATATTGGAAGAGAAATCGTTTAGTAACTCTCTAAAATATGACCACTTTAGAATTTTTGGCTGCCCTACCTTTATTTATGTTAATGAGAAGAAATTAGAACCTATAGCTATTAAAGGAGTATTCTTAGGGTATCCCAAAAGTGTAAAACGATACAAGGTATAGTATAGAGAGTTGACACCACTAAGAAATATCATAGTCTATGATGTGACTTTCGATGAGACGACAATATTGAAAACCTCTCAAGAAGATGAAAAAGAAGAACCCGTGTCTAAGAAAAGCTCAGCACTTGAGTTAGTAAAAGTTGAAGTAGAGCCTGAGTGTAAATCTGATATGCTCTCAAATCAGCATTTCAACAAGAGAATTCTTAAAGATGAGCCAAGTATACTGCGAGTTCTTCCAAGTCAACCCAAAGAAAGACTAGAAATCCTGAGATGAAACTTGAAGAGTACCAGCTAGCCAGAAACAGACTAAGGAGAATGATTAAACTGCCAATTAGGTATGCACAAACAGATATGGCTGCTCACACTTTTAACTCTACTTACACTCTTGAATTTGATGAGCTTATAAAATATGGTGAGGCTTTGAAGAGTGAAAATAGAAATGAATGACAGTAGGCCATAGAAGAAGAGATTAGTTCTCTTAGATAGAATAATACTTGGGAGTTAGTGGAGAGACCTCAAAAGTAACTAGGGGGTGCAAGTGGGTGTATAGGGTTAAGGAGGGGATATCAAGGGTATAGCCTACAAGATTCATGATAAGACTATTTGCATAAGGTTTTTCTCCAATTGTAAAGCACACATGCATTAGGATTCTATTAACCATGTGTGCAAATATTGACTTACATCTAGAACAGATGGATATAGAGATAGCTTTTCTGCATGAAGAGTTTGAAGAGACAATTTACATGGCACAACCGTAAAGGTTTGTAGAGCCTGAAAAAGAGAAGTATACTTGTTTACAGAAGAAGTCATTATATGCGTTGAAGCAATTGCCTAAACAGTATTATAGGAGATTTGATGAGTTTATGATGACTTATGGGTTTTATAGAAGCAAGTATGACAGATCCGCGTACTTTAAAAGTATGAATAGTAGGATGATGTATTTACTTATATTTAGATGACATGTTGATCGCATGTAAAAATATAGAAAAAATACAGAAACTTAAAAAACAGTTGAGTGACGAGCTTGAGATAAAGGATTTGGGAGCAGCAAATAGGATATTGGGTATGAACATTGTGAGGGAAAGAAAAGATGTTATCTTCTTATCATAATAGTGGTATATACTTAAGATCCTAGAGAATTTTGGTATGTCCAATATAAAGATTGTTCCTACATCTTTAACCATGTATTTCAAACTTTCACTAGTAAAATCGCTGACATTTAAAGAGGAAAAAATATAGATAAGTAAAGTACCATATGCAAGTGCTATGAGGGCATCACATATGCGATGGTTTGTACAAGACCAGACATAGCACAGACTATGAGTGTAATAAGTATATACATGACAAATCTAGAAAATGATTACTGGCTTGCAGTGAAGTATTTATTGAGATATCTCAAGAGAACATTGGATTATAGATTGATGTATAAAAATGCTGAAGGCAACAGTATAGTGGTAAAAGGATACATTGACTCTGATTATACAGGTGATCTAGACAAAAGAATATTATTGACGGGTCATATATTTATAGTGTTTAGGTGTAGTGTGTGTTGGAGATCAGTTCTACAATATGTGGTTGCACTACCTACCGTAGAGGTGGAGTACATAGCTATTGGATAGTTATTAAGGAGGCCGTGTGGTTGAAAGGCATATGCGCGGAAGTAATGGCTACTGAAGATGCGAACATCGGTGTGTATTATGATAGTCAGAGTGCCATACACATAAGCAAGCATCAAGTGTTTCATAAGAGGTCTAAATCCATTGATGTGCAACTCTATTACATTCGAGAGATTGTCAAAAGTATAAAATTAGTCTAACAAAGATAGCGTAATCTAAACATTTTGATGATATGTTGACTAAGCCACTTCCATTGGCTAAGTTCATCATATGCAAGGATTTAACCGGAGTCACTATTATGTGAGGGTGACCAAAGATGCGGATATGAGAGATTAATAATACTTTGTGAATGATTTTGAATCAAAGAGAAGATTTGTAAAACAATTGATTAAAAATTATTGTAATATGATTTCGGGAATAAGCTAGGTGCATTGGATGCTTGAGGGAGTAAGACGAACACGAAAAAAGGCGATTGGAGAAGGCGTAACTGCCCAGGGCTGGGCGCTGTAGCGCTCGCAGGTCTGGTAAATTTACTCGAACTCCCTAAAACTATTCCACATGTTTAAAGTTAACATAAGTCATCTTAAAGCCTATATAAAAATCCTTTATTAGTTTGTAAACACATCTTGGAGATCAAAACAGTCTTTATAATTTTTAATGAGAGAAATTCTTAGTTATAAGAGAGAGTTGAGTTCTTTGTGAGTTTTTTTATTTTATAAAAGGTATATTTTATGAGTGATTTGTAATTTAATAATAAGGGAGTGTGATCATAATTCGTTATGAACATAAATAAGTTACTGAACTACGTAAATTCTTTGTTTGTTATTATTCTACTTTTTTTCTCTAATTTTTTTAGTTGTTTGATTGTTGCGTTATATATTTTAATTTATTACTTATTTGATTGTTTCACTTCAACAGATGGGGATATTGTAATATTGAGAACTTGTCTGTTGTAAAAACTAAAACACAAAGCTGAGTATATAATAAAAACATTTATGTCTTATTACTTCTCAAGGATACTTAACCATGATTTTTAAAGTCAATGACGCCATATGCTAGATAGGTTTGGCCACCATAATACAGGCTTATTACATTCTGAAACAAACCTTTGGTCTATGACATTAACTTTTGGAGTGCCAAACTGCATGACTCGTTCGTGGTGGTAAAACCTCCATCAACCTCAAGATTTAGGCCGCTCACGTACTTGGACTCATCGCTGCTCGAAAACACTGCTGCTCGCGCAACATTATCTTTTTTACATTTGCCGATGCACTGAAAAGTTCCTCCACCATTAGATCAATTTGTATAATGATATATAAACTGATCCTGACGAAAAATGCTTGCATACTACTTGGCTAAATATGAACTAGTGCACACTTTATTATAATCAATGTTTGACGTATTCTTGTTGGCAATGATTTGACTGAATTAAATAAAAGATGATAGCATATAAAAGTATTAGCATTAAGAAATTAATCAAAGTTGAAGTATTTGATGACAGTAGACAAAAGTGATGTACGTGGAGGCCAGAATTAAAATACATTAAAATAGCAGCTTGTATGAGCAGACTATTCCACGCTCAATCTCATTTGTTTATGAAAATTTGGCACAAGGGCGGACAAAAATTAATGATGCATAATTTTAAAAATATTTAAATTAAAAATTTTAAAGAGTTAAAATTTATATAATAATATAATTTAAAATATAAAATTTCAATTATTATTATAATTTTTTAAAATTTTGGTTCAAGCCCAATCTCAATTATTATTGTGATGTACGAAAACCACTCAATACACTACGCTAACACATTGAGGCATTCTGAAACGTTTACTCCCAAGAGAGAAAAAAAGAAGATACACTTATTCGATCACTTGTTATATTACGTAGACATATTGAGATACGCCCATTTAAAAGGTTTACTGTTTAAAAGGGAAATAAGTCTACTCCTAAAAAAGGGAGAGTAAAGCTCCCATAATATTGAGAAGAAATGTTGCTCTAAGTATGAATTAAATCCTAATGGGCAGACGATACTTTTTTTTTTATAATAATAATTCAACTGATCCAGATGAGAATGCTTACTTAGTACTTGGCTAAATATGAACTAGTGCACACATTATTATAACAAAGCTTTGAAGTATTTTTGCAGGGGACGCGAAGATTAGATTGAATTAATAAAAAGATAATAGCATAGGAAAGTACCACCGTTTAAGAAATTAGTCAAAGCTGAAATAATTGATGACTATAGACAAAGGTGATGCACGCAAGGCCCAGAATTAAAATACATTAATATATCTGCTTGCATGAGCAGACTGTTCAACGCTCTACCTCATCTCTCAATTTTACGAAACATTTGGCAAAAGGGTGGACAAAAATTAATGATGCAAAATTTTTATAATATTTAAATTGAAGTTTTAAAGAGATAAATTTTATGTCATAATATAAGTTAGAATATAAAATTTTAATTATTAAAAATAAAATTATAATAGCTCAATATCTCAAAAGGTCCACTGAAATCTGCAAAGAAGATTCATCACATGAGCACTTAAACATCTTGGTCAATAAGAGAATGTCATCAGCTAAAACTCTTAGGCTCTAAAAACTCTCCAATATGCCCACCATGTAATAAGAGGCCGACCACTTATGCTCTCATAGTCAGACAAGAAGGTTTCTACTTACTATTAACTAAAGACTTAATGGTTAAAAGTTAGAAAAATGATCAATTTGTATAATGATATATAAACTGATCCGGACAAAAAATGCTTGCTTAGTACTTGGTTAAATATAGACTAGTGAATACTTTATTATAATAAATATTTGACGTATTTTTGTGGGCAAAGATTCAACTGAATTAATTAAAAGATAATCGTATATAAAAAGGACTAGTGTTAAGAAATTAATGAAAGTTGAAATAATTGATGACTATAGACATAATGAATGGTCAATTTATAAAGTAGTATTTAAAACATATATAAGTTATGGACTGAAAATAAGTCTAGTATTAAACACTTACATGTTTGGTTTTTCAGCCAAGGCTAGGTTGTATATGACTAATGAAAAGAAATGTATTTAAGATCAGTTAACTATTATTTTGTTGGATAATTTGAAAGTTCAAGGCATTTCAAGTTTTATAATTCCTCAATAAATCTTTTTTCAAGATTGGCTATATTAAATTTTTTGAGGATGTTAAGTTTGTTTGGGGGGATAAGGTTAGAATATTGTCTTTGAAGAAGAATTTATTTCTCTTCTTATAGTTGCCATTGATAATAGCTAGACTCCCAATCTAAAATGAAGAATTTGGTCTTGGCCTTGAAGAGCAAACTCAACAATATTAAGAACAAATGCCATTGAGAAGATCTACTAAGGAAAGGAGAATTGTGATTTTGGATGATTAAATCATCTATTTTTAAGAGTATAGTTTAATATAGAATTAGAGAATGATCCAATCAATTTCACTACGGTCAAACAAAGTTTAATTCTCATAAATAGATTGAAGCCATAGAGAATGAGATTTCATTCATGAATTACAATGACGTTTGGGATCTTGTTAAGTTGCCTAACACTATGAAACTTATTAGATGTAATTAGATATTTAAGACCATGAAAGATTCAAAAGACAACATTAAAAGATATAAAGCGCGTCTTGTTGCCAAGAGTTTCCCTCAAAAGAAAGGTATTGATTATAATGAGATTTTTTTTTTGATATTAATGGAAGATTCTTCTAGAATCACTATGACACTTGTAACTCATTTTGATTTAGAGTTATATTAAATGAATGTAAAGATTGTGTTTCTCAAAAGTGATATTGAGGAAATGATATATATGGTGCAACAAGAAATCTTTGTATCTATAGACCCAAAATATATAGTTTGTAAATTAAAGAAGAAAATCTATGATCACAAGCAAGCATCTTGACAACAGTATGACAAGTTTCATCAAGTAATTACCTCATTCGCCTTTGTAAATAATGTAGATGCTGAATACATTTATCACAAATTTAGTGGATATATGCATATATCCTGGTTTTGTACGTTGATGACATACTACTAGCCAACAATGATATAGACTTATTTCACGAAACCAAGAGATTTTTACCAAAGAATTTTAAGATCAAAGGAATTCTGATATATTGAGGTTGCACTCAAGGTATCTTAAGTTATTATAAAAAATATTTATTAATAAGGTGTTTAGCAGGTATGGCAAGAAGAATTGCCAATAGTATTAAAAGACTATTGAAATTGTATTGTGATAGTAAAGTTATAGTGATGTATTCTAATAGCAACAGAAGCTCCTCAAAGTCTTAGCACATTGACATTAAATTTCTAATTGTTAAAAAAGAGTTAAGAGTCAAAAAGTGTCTATAGAACATATTGGTACGAACTCCATAATTACGGATCTGCTTACTCAAGGGTTACCACCCAAGGTGTTTCACGATCATCCTACTTGTATAAGAGTTGTATTATTTATTGATGTGTATAAATAGTGTGAGTTTGTTATTTAATATTCATTTGGTTAAGACACATTTATGCTTTTTTATTTTTAAAAAAATTTCTATAAAATAAAGTTTGATGGATTATTTGTTGAAACTCTGAAATAAGATTGCACTTTCTACTACAGTTTTATATAGAATTTAAGTGTTTGGTACTTTTTATCGCGGTTTTGTTTAAAGTTAGAAAGTATTTAACTCGTTGAAATGAAATTTGAGATCATATTTCATGTAATTTCTATGTATACATCCAAATTTGATCAATGTCTTTAATTATGTTGGTATGGCAACCATTGATGGTTTTAATTGGGAATATGTTCAGTAAAGATCACTTTGATCCTATATTGATATAATTAATAGATTAGATTATATTTAAAAAAATGTTTAAAGATAACATAACATTTATTGTGCACAATAAGTTTATAATGTATAACCTTTTCTAGACAGCATATGTAGCTCAAGTGGGAGATTATTAGGTTTTATTATTTTCTTTATGTGGGCTCATATATTAATAATAATTATACATTATACGTTATCTTAAATAAGAGCTAATTTAAGAGATTAAAAATATTTAGGTTATCTCTTATTAGGCTTTAGACACATAATTATATATAAACTTGTTACGTGTAGAAATGTAATACTAGTTAGATTATGGATGATGGGATTACAGTTTAAACTAGTATAAAAAGACTTCTTTTAGAGTTTTGATCCCCAAATCAAATCATTAGACATAAAGCTCTATCATCTTTTTCATTACAAATAGAAAACTCCATTTAGTGCTATATAGACTAATTGTGGAAGGTTACTATATTCTTAATTCTTATTCAAAGCTGTTGATCTTTAAATTCTAATCACTATAGATTTTTTAGGTATATGTTTCTCAATATTTATTCTGATAATTTGACATTATAGATTTTATGTTATATTCATATGGGTCTAGTTATATTTATAATTATGTCTAACAATCCATATATAATAAAATTTATGATATAAAGTATAAATTGAAATTGAATTGCTCATAATAGATAATTTGACGATAAAAGTGTGAAAATGTAGAAGTAGAACAACTTGCATGATAAAAGATTTTAATGCAAGTAAGCACATAATTGATAATAAAGAAGTCTTTTGTAGGATATAATGAGGTTTTTATTCATAATTAAAACATATAAAGAAACAAGAAAAATGGTTTTTTTTTCAATAATAAGATTTTAATAGAAATTTTAAGAATATATAGATTGTTTCAAAGTCTGCTTTTGCAATGTAAACCCTACAAGCATTTCCTCAATGGACTAAGTTATAAAATAAGTGCTTTAAAAAATTTTTACAAACACTTTGTCAATCGAAAATTATAATTGTTTCCAAAATTTCAAAATTAAGTTAAGAATCCCGATCAATTCAAACAGTGGGGTTAGACAATGGCTTCTCAAGTTGACACCATTTTTAAGTTAGTAATTATTTTATTTGAAAATAAAATTTTAAAAAGTAACAATTTTTTATTGTATATATAAAGTTATATGAGTTAAAAAAATTCCTAACCTAAGCCAATCTAAATTTAAAAGGTTAGGAATCTCGAACAATTCAAACCGTAGGGTTAAATTTGGGTTAGCTTAATTTGTTAGTTAGAAGGAATCATTAAGACATATATAAATAATGATGTGCACAACTTTTAACGGATGGGAATCGATATTGTAACATTGAAAAAGCTCGTCTGTCGTAGAAAAGCAAACACAAAGTAGAGTATATAATAAAAACATTTATGTCTTATAACTTCTCAAGAATACATAACCATGATTTATTCAGACATGACGATATATGCTAGTATGCTAGGTAGGTTTGGCCACCATAATACAGGCTTATTAAATTCCGATTCAAACTTCCGGTCTATGACATTAAATTTTTTAGTGCCAAACTACATGACTCATTCGTGGTGGTAAAACCTCCATCAACCACAAGATTTAGACCGCTAATGTACTTGGACTCATCGCTGCTCAAAAATACTGCCGCTTGCGCCACATCCTCTGCTTTCAGCACCACCCCTTTTAAATTTCCCGATGCACTAAAAAGTTCCTCCACCATTTTCTTGTCCATCCCCATCGAGTTTCTTAACATTGGTGTCGCTACAGCATAAGGAGATATGCAGTTAACCCTAATGCCATATTGCCCTAGCTCTACACACAGGTTCTTCATAAGCCCTACCACGGCGTGCTTAGACATTGTATATGCATGCGGTGTCGAGCTGCCAATCATGGAAGCAACACTGGCAGTGAAGAGAATGACGCCTTTTTTAGCCGGAATCATAACCCTAGCGGCATGCTTGGCACCCAAGAAACCACCATACACATTAATCTCAAAAACCCTTTTGAAGTTCCCGTTATCGGAACATAAAATTGTCGGATCTTTATTACCAGGGATTCCAGCGTTGTTGAACATAATGTCTAGCCTGCCATATTTGGACATGGCAAAATCAACAACATTTTGGACGTCGGAATCACAGCCGACATCGCAGTGTACATAATAAATTGTTTCATTCGAATCAAATTCCTTACAAATGGCTTGGCCAAGATCATCTTGCACATCGGCTATAATGACTTTAGCACCATGTTGGACAAATAGTCTAGCCGTACTCTCACCCAAGCCACTTGCACCTCCGGTGATTATTGCTACTTTGCCTTCTAACCTTAAACATAAAAATAAAATTTTACTCAGTGCATCATAATTTGAAATACAATTGAAGGAAATCATTCTTGTTGTTAGTATCTGGTGAGAGCGAGAAATAGCATACCTTTTGGCTGGAATTGGAGCTACCGAGGAAGAGCTTGTCATTTTTAAATGAATATGAACCCAAAATCAAAGCCGATTAGATTGCTTCAAATTTAGCATACAGGGCTTAGATCGCATTTCTAAATATATGCTGAGAACAGGAAGAAAAAATGCAAACGAAACATAAATATTGAGAATATTTCAAAAATGGCCTATATTTTTAGGTCATATTTTCTGTACCATAAACTTATAGTCTAATGTTTATAATTTAAAATTATGATAAATGGACATAATTTTCCTTCTTGATAAAATATAATAATAAATAAAATATTTAAAATTAAATACTGAAAATTGGCTGATATTCTTAAAATCAATCTCAAATCAATGTAGTTCTATTTTTTTTTTTTGTGTTTTTTTATAAATGTATAATACCAAAGTATAATGTGATGAAGTAGAGAAAAAATAAGGTGAATCAAAGAAAACAAATTACAAATTTAAATTGTTTTTGAGTAGTTGCATCACATAACGATCAATAACTAATTAAATAATTTATTTAATTTAATTTATTATTTGTTAGTAGTTATTAATTGAATAAATGGTTATAAGTTGAAAATATGAAATTTAATAATTAAATATTTTTTGATGAAAATAAGTAAATATTAAATTAAATGAAAGGATTTGTCAAAAAAATGAGAAGGGACATTTTGCGCATCCTTTCCCCGTGTGATGAATTTTGGATTCCTACAAAATTCATTTTTCTTAGATTTTTTAGATTTATTTCTTTTTCTCCCTTATTCACTCTACTTCTCTTCAAAATTTTATCACCAAATGTTGGAGTTTGTTTTTTATAACAGATTTTGAAAAACTCAATCGATTTTTGTGAATTTTTTTCAAATGTTTTATTTACCATTATTTTCAATTAATAAGGGCAATTGTATCTAATATTCATAATTTTGGCTAATAAAAATGACACTATTACGTTGTAGCTAAAAAACTTATTGCCTAAAGATATTGACTATTTTTGACAAATTTCCATAAATATTTGTAATGGTGAAAAACATATATATATATATATATATATATTAACTGGATTTGTTTTTGAGGTACAATTTCTTTTTTCCTTCACCCACCTATTTGATGACAGGTATATCAGCACGACTACTTGGTTCATTACACTAACATATTGAGCCGCGTTCAAAAAGTTTACTCTCGAGAGGGAAGGGAAGTGGAGACCCACCTACTTAATAAAAGGCATATCATCGAAAGAGAATTATCAAAATTTTTCACGTTACCATTGTTTATTGTTCTATTTTTACTATTCTGTTAATTTAATTTTTTTTTGATAAATTAATAATTTTATCTTTGATAATATATAATTTTACAATTTTTCCCTTAAATAAATGAGAACAAAAAGAGAGTGAGAGTTACCATTGTTTATTGTTCTATTTTTACTATTCTGTTAATTTTAATTTTTTTTATGAATTGATAATTTTATCTTTGATAATATATAATTTTATAATTTTTTCCTTAAATAAATGAGAACAAAAAGAAAAGGAGAGAGAGCTTGAAGGAAATTGAATCTTTGACCTCAAAGATAAAACTACGAATTTTCACCACTAGGCGAACCTCAAGTTTACATAACATATTATGAAAACTAATATATGTATATCCTAAAAATTAATTAAATAAATTGCTACCTCTAAATTAAATAAATTTTGGTACTAAAAAAGTTATAAACAATAATAATTGTAAAATATTTTAATAAACAATAAATTTAATTAAGTATGTACACGCTTACAACAAAAGACTTAAAGATTAAGTTTTAGGAACTTATTAAAAAATGAATTATTTTTATAATTTTAAAAATAATAATCTAAAATAAAAAATATATTAAAATATAATACATACTGAAAAAAAGTTATTTTCTAGCTCATACATTAATTTTTTTTTAAATATTAAATAATAAAATAAAATTTTATGAAGAATTCAAAATTTAAATTATAACCTACGAGAATTCACAAAAAACAAATTGCAAACAGTAAATATTGAAAACTGTATTTCAACTCAAAAAGAATAATTTTTATAAATTTTTAAATTAAAAAATTACTACAAATAATGTCAAATTCTTCTATGCTCTCAAATGAGTTGTTAATAAAGAAAAACATTATGTTATATTAGAAAAATATTTTTAAATGATAATTGATGGATACATATGAAAAATAAATTTTAAGTTTGTTGGAAAACTAATTTTTATAATAAACATAATTATCAATACTTTTTTTTTATTTCTTTTCAATTAATTTAAGAATAATTAGAAAATGAGATGTTTATAATGGGTTTTCAAAATAAACTCTTTTTTCTAAGTTTATTTTAATTAAACGATATTTAAAATATTTTACACTTATTATTATTTATAATTTTTTATTACCAAAATATATTTAATTTAAAATTAATAATTCATCTTTTTAATTTATACGGTATATATATTAATGTTTATAGAATATTATGTAAGCTTTAATTTTTTCTAGTGGTGAAAATAAGTGAGTTTTTCTTTAAGGTCAAGGATTTAATTCTCTTCAAACTCTTTTTTTCTCTAATATATTTAGGGATAAAATTATTAAATTATATATTATCAAGAAAAAATTTATCAATTCATCAAAAAAGTTAAAATTAATAGAATAATGATAATGAAATAATGAATAATAGTAATAGTTGAGAGTTTATAATACTTTTTAAATTTATAAAAAGATAAATGGAAATTAACTAAAACTTTAAAGAAAAAAAGGGTCATTTTCCCTCATCGAGATCACTTAATACACTACACTGATACATTGAGACATATTTGAAAAGTCTACTCCCAATAGAGATAAAAAGAAAGAACCACTTATTTTATGAAAGGCATATCAACGGGATTACTCATTATACTACATAGACATATTAAGAAACGTGCATTCAAAAAGTTTACTCTAAAAAGGGGAGAGAAATCTACTCCTAAAAAAAGAGGAGAGTAAAACTCCAATAATATTTATAAAGAATAAATGTTGCCCTAACTCAAAATTAAATCCTAATGGGCGGACATTACATTCAAGACCGCTTGGTGTATGATATAGAGCGCGATTAGAGTTATTGGTTTATAATAATATATAAACGACTGATCCGGACGAAAAATACTTGCTTATTATTTGGCTAAAATAATTGATGACTGCAGACAAAAAAGATGTACGTGGGGCCAGAATTAAAATACATTAAAATAGCTGCTTGCATAAGCAGAATGTGTGCCAAACTACATGGCTCATTCGTGGTGGTAAAACCTCCATCAACCACAAGATTTAGGCCGATCACGAACTTGGACTCATCGCTGCTCAGAAACACTGCCGCTCGCGCAACATCATCTGCTTCCAGCACCACCCCTTTTAATTTTGCCGATGCACTAAAACGTTCCTCCACCATTATGGTCAATTTGTGTAATGATATATAACCTGATCCTGACGAAAATTGCTTGCATAGTGCTTGGCTAAATATGAACTAGTGCACACTTTATTATAATAAATGTTCGACGTATTTTTGTTGGCAAAGATTTGACTGAATTAAATAAAAAGATAATAGCATATGCAAGTATTAGCATCAAGAAATTAATCAAAGTTGAAATAATTGATAACTGTAGACAAAAGTGATGTACGTGGAGGCCAGAATTAAAATATATTAAAATAGCCGCTTGTATGAGCAGACTATTCCAAGCTCAATCTCATCTCTCATTTGTTTACAAGGGCGGACAAAACTTAATGATGGATAATTTTAAAAATATTTAAATTGTAAATTTTAAAGAGTTAAATTTTATATGATAATATAATTTAAAATATAAAATCTCAATTATTATTATAATTTTTTAATATTCTGGTCCAAACCCAATTTCAATTATTATTGTGATGTACGTAAACCACTCAATATATATACTATGCTTGCACATTGATGTATTCTTAAAAGTTTAATCCCAAGAGAGAGAAAAAGGAAGATACACTTATTTGATGAAAGGCATAACAACGAGATCACTCGTTAGACTACATAGACATACGAAGACATGTACATTTAAAAAGTTTACTATTTAGAAGAGAAAGAAGTCTACTCCTAAAAAGGTTAAAGCTCCCATAATATTTATTGAGAAGAAATATTGCTCTAACTTAGAATTAAATCCTAATGGGAGACAATACATTTTTATAATGATATATAAACTGATCCGGACGAGAATGCTTACTTAATACTTGGCTTAGTATGAACTAGTGCAAACATTATTATAATAAATCTTTTAAGTATTTTTTCAGGGGACGCGAAGATTAGATTGAATTAATAAAAAGATAATAGCATAGGAAAGTACTAGCATTAAGAAATTAATCAAAGATGAAATAATTGATGACTACAGACAAAAGTGAAAAGTTATGCACGTGAGGGTTAGAATTAAAATACATTAAAATAGCTGCTTGCATGAGCGGACAGTTCCACGCTCTATCTCATCTCTCATTTCTTTACAAAAATTTAGCAAAAGGGTGGACAAAAATTAATTATGCAAAATTGTTACAATATTTAAATTAAAAATTTTAAAGAGTTAAATTTTATGTCATAATATAAGTTAGAATGTAAAGTATCAATTATTAAAAATAAAATTATAATTATTATATATTTTAAGATTATGGTCTAAGCTCAATTTCTTAAAAGGTCAAATGAAACTTACAAAAAGGCTCATCACATAGGTATCTAAAGATCTTAGTTAATAAGAGAATGTTATCAGCTAAAAGTCTTAGGCTCTAGAAACCCTCCAATATGCCCACTATATAAGCTCTCTAAGAGGCAAACTATTTAAACCCTTAGAGTTAGAAGAGAAGGTTTCTACCTACTATTAATCAAAGACTTAATGATTAAGAGTTAGAAAAATGATCAATTTGTATAACAATATATAAATTGATCCGGACGAAAATTGCTTGTTTAGTACTTGGCTAAATACGAACTAGTGTACAATTTATTATAATAAATATTTAAGTATTTTACTGGGCAAAGATTCGATTGAATTAATTTAAAGATAATAGCATATAAAAGTACTAGCATTGAGAAATTAATCAAAGTTGAAATAACTGATGATTGTAGACAAAAGTGATAGTTAATTTATAAAGCAATATCTAAAACCTGTACAAGTTGTTGACTGAAAGGAAGTATAGTGTTTTGCACTTACAAGGCTGGTTATTGAGTTAAAGCTAGGTTGTACATGCCAAAAGAAAAGAAATTTGACTTAAGAATAATTAACTATTGTTTTTTTTTGGATTATCTGAAAGATCAAGGGGTTTTAAGTTTTATAATTTCTCAAGTAAATCTTTTTTTAAGACTGACCATGCTAAATTTTTTTTTAAGATATTGAGTTTTTTTTTGGGGGGGGGGGGGGGGGGGGGGGGGGGGGGGGGAGGAGCATAAGGTTAGAAATATTGTCTCCTACAGTTGCCATTGATAATGGTCAGATTCCCAATCCAAATTGAAGAATTTGGTCTTGGCTCTGAAGAGCAAACTCAATGACATTAAGAACAAATGCCATTGAGAAGATTCACTAGAGAAATGAGATGTAGAATTTCGGATAGTTATGTCATCTATTTTTAAAAGTATGAGTTTGATATAGAATTAAAAAATGATCCAATCAATTTCACTAAAGCCAAACATAGTTTTAATTCTCATAAGTGGATTGAAGCCATGGAGAATGAGATGAAATCCATGAAAGACAATGACGTTTGAAATCTTGTTAAGTTTCCTAAAACTATGAAGCCTATTAGTTACAAATAGATATTTAAAACCAAAAAGCATTCAAAAGGCAACATCAAAATATATAAAGTGTATCTTGTTGCTAATGGTTTCGCTCAAAAGGAAGATATTGATTATAAAAAGTCTTTCTCTTCAATATCAATGAAAGATTGTTTTAGAATCATTATGACACTTGTAACTCATTTTGATTTGGATTTATATGAAATGAATATAAATATTGCTTTTCTCAAATGTGGCATTGAGGAAATGATAAATATGATGCAATAAGAAAACTTTGTATCTATAGACCCAAAGAATATAGTTTGCAAATTGAAGAAGAAAATCCATAATCTCAAGCAAGCATCTCGTCAACAGTATCGAAAGCTTCATCAAGTAATTACGTCATTTACCTTTTGGGAGAATGGAGATGAAGAATGCATATATCACAAATTTAAAGGAAGTAGGTTTATTTTTCCTGTTTTATATGTCAATGATATACTACTAGCCAATAACGATATAGGCTTGTTACACAAAACCAAGAGACTTTTACCAAGGAATTTTAAGATGAAAGGAATCTAGATATATATCAATATCGCACTCGAGGTATCCTTAGGTGCTTAGAATGTATAGCAATAAGATTTGTGCTCTAGAAGATGTGCCAATTGCTAAGGGTGAGAAGTTTAGTCTCATTTAGTGCTTAAAGAATGAGATTGAATAGAAAGAGAAATAAAAGTTACTTTATGCATTAGCAATAATGAGTCTCATGTATGCTCAAATGCATATACGTCCAGTTATTACATACATTGTTAGAATACTAGACAGATATTTAAGTAACCCTGAAATAGATCATTCAAATAAGTTGAATAGATTATGTAGTATTTATAGATAATATTGGATTACTTACTCACATATAGCAAATTAGAAAGATTGAAAAATCATTGGGTATTCTGACTCAAATTTTTTTGGATGCCTAAATAATAAAAGATCAACATCAGGTTATAAATATATATATATATTGGGTTAGGGAGTTATTTTCTAGAAGAGTGCTAAGTAGACACTTAAAACCTCATCCACTATAGAGGCTAAGTTTATAACTTGTTTGGAGGCACCAAATTATGAGATATGGTTTTGAAACTTTATCACAGGGTTATAGATCATTGACGGTATTGAAAGACCATTGAAAATGTATTGTGATAATAAAGCCGTAGTGATGTATTCTCATAACAATAGAAGCTCTTCAAAGTATAAGCACATCGACATCCAAGTTTCTAGTTGTTAAAGAATGAGTTCGGAGTCAACAAGTGTCGATAGAACATACTGGTACAAACTCTATAATTACGGATCCGCTTACCAAAGGGTTACCATCCAAGGTGTTTCACGAGCATGTTACTTGTATGAGTGTTGTATTATTTAATGATGTGCATAAATAATGTGAGTTTGTTATTTAATATTCATTTAGTTAAGACACATTTATCTTTATTTTAAATTTTTTTTCTATAGAATAAAGTTTGATGGATTATTTGTTGAAACTCTAAAATAAGATTGTACTTTCTACTACAATTTTGCATAAAGATTAAAAAGTGTTTGGTACTTTCTATTGCGATTTTGTGCAAATTTTATAAAGTATTTAACTCATTGGAGTTATAACATAGGATCTGTTTGAAATAGACATATTTGAGATCACATTTCATGTAATATTTATGCTACACATTCATATATGAGATTATGTTGGTATGGTGACCATTGATGGTTCTAATTGGGACTATGTGCAGTGAAGGTCGCTTTCATCCCATATTAATATAATTAATAGAGTTGATTGTATCTAAAGAGATGTTTCAAGATAATATAGCATTTATTGTGCAAATTAAAGTTTATAATGTATAACTGTTTCTAGACAATATATATGGCCAAAGTAGGAGATTGTTAGGTTTTATTATTTCCTTTATGTGGGCTCATATATTAATAATAATTATACAACATACGTTATCTTAAATAATGGCTAATTTAAGTGATCTATTTAGGTTATCTCTTATTAAGCTTTATAGTCATCTAATTCGATGTAGACTTGTCATGTGTAGAAACCTAATACTAGCTAGATTATGGTTGATGAAATTACAATTTAAACTAGTATATAAAGACTTCTATTAGAGTTTAGGTCCCCAAGTCAAATCATTAAACATAGAGTTCTTCTCATATATTTCATTACAAAGAGAAAACTCCATTGAGTGCTACATAGACTAATTATGGAAGTCTACTATACTCTTGATTCTTATTCAAGGCTATTGATCTTAAAATTTTAATCACTATGAATTTTTTAAATATATTTTTCTCAACATCTATCCTGATAACTTGACGTGACAGATTTTGGATTATATTCATATGGGTGTAACTATATTTATAGTTATGTCTAACAATCTATACATAATAAAAATTATGATATAAGGTATAAATTGAAATCGAATGGCTAGTAATAGACAATTGGACAATAAAAGTGCAAAAATGTAGAAGTAAATCAACTTGCACGATAAAAGATTTTAAGGGAAGTAAGCACATAATTGATAATAGAGAAGTCTTTTGTATTATATAATAAGGTTTTTATTCATCATTAGAATTTATAAAGAAATAGGAAAAATATTTTTTTTTAATAATATGATTTTAATAGAAATTTCAAGAATATATAGATTATTACATAATCTGCTTTCGAAATGTAAACCCTACAAGCATTTCTTTAGTGGACTAAGTTACAAAATAAGGGCTTTAAAAGCTTTTTACATACATTTTTTCAATCCAAAATTATAATTGTTTTCAAAATTTCAAAATCAGGTTAAGATTCCGGATCAATTCAAACTGTAAACTTAGACAACGACTTCTCAAGTTGACACCATTTAGAAGTTAGTAATTATTTTATTTTAAAATAAAAAATTTAAAAATTAACAATTTTTTATTATATATATATATATAATTTTTAGTTTGAGTTGAGTTATATGAGTTAGAAACATTTCTAACCTAAGCCAATCTAAATTTAAACAGGTTAGCAATCTCGAACAATTCAAACCGTAGGGTTAGATATGGGTTTTGCTTAATTTGTAAGTTAAAAGAAATCTTTAAGACATATATAGATAATGATGTACACAAGTTATAACGGATGGGGATCGATATTGTAACATTGAAAAAGCTCGTCTGTCGTAGAAAAGCAAACACAAAGTAGAGTATATAATAAAAACATTTATGTCTTATAACTTCTCAAGAATACATAACCATGATTTATTCAGACATGACGCCATATGCTAGTATGCTAGGTAGGTTTGGCCACCATAATACAGGCTTATTACATTCTGATTCAAACTTCCGGTCTATGACATTAAATGTTTTAGTGCCAAACTACATGACTCATTCGTGGTGGTAAAACCTCCATCTGTTAAAATTACAACACCAAATTAAATTAAAATAATTACAACATCAAGCCCAAGATTAAGCCCAAATATTTACAAGCCCAATTCTTGAAGTTTCTAGATTAGGTAAGATATTTTAAGTTAATAATTAAGGAGATAAGTATTATAAACTTGTGTGGTTAATAAATTTTTATATTATTTTATTTGTGTGGTTTTGGTTTGTTGAAACTAAGTATAAATACCCCCCTCCCTCATTTAGTTTTGCAAGCAAGCAAGTTAAGAATAAAGAGTTGATCAAGTATTTGATCAATTGTTGAGAGTTTAGAGTGTTAGAGAGTTGAGCAAATAATAAGCTCAACAAAGAGTGTGTGAGAGTTGAGTTGTGAGTGTTATGTTGTAAATGAGAAAGAGTGAGAGTTTCTAAATTTTGTGTTGTAAGTTTTGTATTAATAAAAGTGTTCCATTTGTGCTCTATTATTCTCTACAATTGGTATCAGAGCGGGACTGTCTGGGACTGCTCAAGTTGTAGGATTTCTAAGAATTCTGAGTATGCTCTGTGGTTGCAGCTTTGACTGATCTTCCACATCAGAAAAGATTTTTAGAAATTGTGAGTGAGTGAGATTCTGTGTTTTGTGAGTAGTCTGTGACTCTGCAAGTTTGTTAACAAAACTTGTTTCTAAGGTACTGCCAACACGATGGGTGACCTTCAAGTCGTTGGAGGAATCAAGAAGCTCAACAACCAAAATTACAATACATGGGCGACGTTGATGGAGTCTTACCTTCAAGGCCAAGATCTTTGGGAGGTCGTTGGCGGGAATGAAGTGAAGCAGCCAACAGACGAAGCCACTTTAAAGAAGTGGAAGGTAAAAACTGGTAAGGCTATGTTCGCCATTAAGACCACAGTTGAAGAAGAACTGTTAGAGCACATAAAGAAGGCTAAGACGCCAAATGAAGCATGGGACACTTTTGCATCACTCTTCTCAAAGAAAAACAACATGCGACTACAGCTTCTAGAGAATGAACTGTTGTCAATTGCACAACGCAACATGACGATCAACCAATACTTCACAAAGGTAAAGTCCTTGTGCCGTGAAATATCTGAGTTAGATCCTGCCGCTGCCATTGCTGAAACTAGGATGAAAAGAATTATCATCCATGGTTTGAGGCCCGAGTATAGAAGTTTTGTTACTGCTGTACAAGGCTGGCCAACCCAACCATCTCTCATTGAATTTGAAAATTTGCTTGCTGATCAAGAAGCGATTGTCAAGCAAATGGGTGGAGTCTCTTTAAAAGGCGATGAAGAAGCACTCTACATCGACAAAAGAAAAGGTCGATTTAAACGACGTGTTGGTGGAGGATCTAAAAGAGATGATGACAAGATAAAGAGTTATCATCAAGAAGGTAGCTCACAAACAGGGGGAGTATGGAGGGCTCGCGGCAATGGTAGTCAATCCAACCAAAAGAAAAAGTTTGAAGGAAAATGCTACAATTGTGGAAAAATAGGACACATGGCAAAAGATTGTTGGTCTAAGAAAAGGTCTGCTGAGGGTAATGCTGCCACATCAAACTCAGAAAGAAAAAGTGAAGATGAGTGGGATGCTGAAGCGTCTGTCGCTATAGAGGAAGAAGACCTATCACTCTCAGTGATAATGCCTGGACGGATTGACTATAAAAATGATTGGATCGTCGACTCAGGATGTTCAAATCATATGACTGGTGACGAAGAAAAGCTGCAAGATACGACTAAGTACAAAGGAAGTCGCGTGGTGGTGACAGCCAACAACTCAAGATTGCCTATAGCTCACATCGGTAACACAGTCCTTGCACCTCGTTACAGTCCTAACAAGGTAACACTTCAAGATGTCTATCATGTCCTCGGCATGAAAAAGAATCTATTGTCAGTATCACAGTTAACATCTTCTGGACACTATGTCTTGTTCGGTCCACAAGATGTTAAGGTGTACCAAGATTTAAAAATCATGGGAACACCAACAATGGAAGGAAGACGACTAGAGTCAGTCTATGTACTATCAGCAGAGTCAGCTTATGTAGACAAGACTCGAAAGAATGAGACAGTAGATTTGTGGCATGCACGATTGGGACACGTAAGTTATCATAAGCTAAAAGTGATGATGAGCAAGACAATGCTTAAGGGTCTACCTCAACTTAATGTGAGAGTGGATACAGTGTGTGCGGGATGTCAGTACGACAAGGCACATCAACTACCATATGAGGAATCAAAGTTTAGAGCTAAGGAGCCATTGGAGTTGGTTCACTCTGATGTGTTTGGACCTGTCAAGCAGCCATCAATTAGTGGTATGCGGTACATGGTGACATTTATTGATGACTTCTCGAGGTATGTATGGGTTTTCTTTATGAAGGAAAAATCAGATACTTTTTTGAAGTTCAAGGAATTTAAAGAAACAACTGAAGGAGAAGTTGGAAAGAAGATTCATTGTCTCCGCACAGATAATGGAGGAGAATATACCTCTAATGAGTTCTCACAATATCTTCGAGAAAATAAGATACGACATCAGTTCACATGTGCCAACACGCCACAACAAAATGGTGTTGCAGAAAGGAAGAATCGGCATCTTGCAGAGATTTGTAGAAGTATGTTGCACGCAAAAAATGTACCAGGAAGATTTTGGGCCGAAGGAATGAAGACTGCAGCCCACGTGATTAATAGGCTTCCTCAACCAAAGTTAGGGTTCATATCACCCTTTGAGAAGTTGTGGGATATGAAACCTACAGTGAGTCATTTTCGAGTATTTGGTAGTATATGCTATGTGTTTGTGCCAAATCACTTGAGAAATAAATTCGACAAAAAGGCAATCAGGTGTATCTTTGTTGGATATGATAACCAGCGTAAAGGATGGAAATGTTGTGACCCTACTAGTGGGCGGTGCTACACATCAAGAAATGTGGTGTTTGATGAAGCATCTTCATGGTGGTCGCCACAAAAAGAGGAGCTTCCAGATTCAAAAGAAATAGAAGAACGACTACAACAAAAGATAGATGATCAAATTGCTGAAATCCGACCGAGCCAAGAAGACCTTGATAATGGAAGCAGTGATGACAACACCGAGCAAGAGACAACTCAAAGTCCTTGGCAAACTGGCATCTATCAACAACCAACAACGGAGGCCAAATATGAAGGAGCAGAACCTGCAACTCCTCAGTCTCATCCTCGAAGGTCAATAAGAATACGAAAGCCTAATCCCAAATATGCTAATGCGGCTATGGCGAAAGAGGAAAATTTTAAGGAACCTGAGACTTTTGAAGAAGCATCACAGAACTCTGAATGGATTAAAGCTATGGAAGAAGAAATTATAGCGTTGGAGCAAAATCAAACTTGGGATTTAGTGCCAAAGCCAAAGGATGTGAA
Organism: Ailanthus altissimus; assembly: GCA_946807835.1. Lineage (NCBI taxonomy): Eukaryota > Viridiplantae > Streptophyta > Magnoliopsida > Sapindales > Simaroubaceae > Ailanthus > Ailanthus altissimus. The sequence continues at coordinate 5,028,461 of OX327709.1, forward strand.
ACCTATATCTTGTAAGTGGGTGTATAAGATCAAAAGACGTCCTGATGGATCGGTGGAGAGGTATAAAGCTCGGTTGGTAGCTCGAGGATTTTCTCAACAGTATGGACTAGACTATGATGAAACGTTTAGTCCAGTAGCCAAGATCACCACAGTACGAGTTCTACTTGCATTGGCAGCTAGTAAAGGTTGGATATTGTGGCAAATGGACGTAAAGAATGCTTTTCTACATGGAGAGTTAGATCGGGAGATCTATATGATTCAACCAATTGGATTTGAAAGCAAATTTCATCCTGATTATGTGTGTAAATTGAGAAAGGCATTGTATGGATTAAAGCAAGCTCCAAGGGCATGGTATGGTAAAATTGGAGAATTTCTAACACATGGTGGTTACTCTGTAGCACCAGCTGATTCTAGCCTGTTCGTCAAAACTAATGGAAAGAAACTTGCAATTGTGCTGGTATATGTGGATGACTTAATTATCACTGGAGATGATGAAGAAGAAATTCGTCGAACAAGAGAGAATTTGGCGGTTCGCTTCCAGATGAAAGAGCTTGGACAACTTAAGCATTTCCTTGGGCTCGAAGTTACTCAGACAGCAGAAGGGATTTTTCTAGGACAACAAAAATATGCCAAAGATTTGTTGCAGAAGTTTGGGATGCTAGAGTGCAAGCCTATCTCAACACCGCTAGAAGCCAATGCCAAGTTGTGCGGTCATGAAGGAAAGGATTTAGAAGATGGAACTATGTATCGACAACTGGTAGGAAGTCTCATCTATTTGACATTGACTCGACCAGACATTTCTTATGCAGTTGGAGTAATAAGTCGATACATGCAAAATCCTAAGAAACCTCACTTAGAAGCAGCTCGACGAATATTGAGATATGTGAGAGGCACAATGGACTATGGTCTCTTCTATAAGAAAGATCAAGATTGTAAAATAGTTGGCTATTGTGATGCTGACTATGCTGGAGATCATGACACACGACGTTCGACCACTGGGTATTTTTTCAAGATTGGTTCAGGAACAGTCTCTTGGTGCACCAAAAGGCAACCGACTGTATCATTGTCAACTACTGAAGCTGAGTACAGAGCAGCCGCAATGGCAGCTCAAGAAAGTACATGGTTGATGCAATTGATGGAGGATTTACATCAGCCAAGAGATTATAAAGTGTCAATATATTGTGATAATCGGTCAGCAATTTGTTTGGCAGAAAATCCAGTTTTTCATGCAAGAACAAAGCATGTGGAGGTGCATTATCACTTCATCCGGGAGAAAGTTCTGCAAGAAGAAATTGAGTTGTTGTATGTTAAGACCGAAGATCAAGTGGCTGATTTGTTCACAAAAGGCTTGGGTGTTGATAAGTTTGAAAAGTTTCGAAGACAACTCAACATGGTTAGAAGAATGGAAGTTGGTGTTGAGGGGGAGTGTTAAAATTACAACACCAAATTAAATTAAAATAATTACAACATCAAGCCCAAGATTAAGCCCAAATATTTACAAGCCCAATTCTTGAAGTTTCTAGATTAGGTAAGATATTTTAAGTTAATAATTAAGGAGATAAGTATTATAAACTTGTGTGGTTAATAAATTTTTATATTATTTTATTTGTGTGGTTTTGGTTTGTTGAAACTAAGTATAAATACCCCCCTCCCTCATTTAGTTTTGCAAGCAAGCAAGTTAAGAATAAAGAGTTGATCAAGTATTTGATCAATTGTTGAGAGTTTAGAGTGTTAGAGAGTTGAGCAAATAATAAGCTCAACAAAGAGTGTGTGAGAGTTGAGTTGTGAGTGTTATGTTGTAAATGAGAAAGAGTGAGAGTTTCTAAATTTTGTGTTGTAAGTTTTGTATTAATAAAAGTGTTCCATTTGTGCTCTATTATTCTCTACACCATCAACCACAAGATTTAGACCGCTAACGTACTTGGACTCATCGCTGCTCAAAAATACTGCCGCTTGCGCCACATCCTCTGCTTTCAGCACCACCCCTTTTAAATTTCCCGATGCACTAAAAAGTTCCTCCACCATTTTCTTGTCCATCCCCATCGAGTTTCTTAACATTGGTGTCGCTACTGCATAAGGAGATATGCAGTTAACCCTAATGCCATATTGCCCTAGCTCTACACACAGGTTCTTCATAAGCCCTACCACGGCGTGCTTAGACATTGTATAAGCATGCAATGTCGAGCTGCCAATCATGGAAGCAACACTGGCAGTGAAGAGAATGACGCCTCTTTTAGCCGGAATCATAACCCTAGCGGCATGCTTGGCACCCAAGAAACCACCATACACATTAATCTCAAAAACCCTTTTGAAGTTCTCGTTATCGGAACATAAAATTGTCGGAGCTATATTACCAAGGATTCCAGCGTTGTTGAACATAATGTCTAGCTTACCATATTTGGACATGGCAAAATCAACAACATTTTGGACGTCGGAATCACAGCCGACATCGCAGTGTACATAATAAATTGTTTCATTCGAATCAAATTCCTTACAAATGGCTTGGCCAAGATCATCTTGCACATCGGCTATAATGACTTTAGCACCATGTTGGACAAATAGTCTAGCCGTACTCACCCAAGCCACTTGCACCTCCAGTGATTATTGCTACTTTGCCTTCTAACCTTAAACATAAAAATAAAATTTTACTCAGTGCATCATAATTTGATATACAATTGAAGGAAGTCATTCTTGTAGTTAGTATCTGGTGAGAACGAGAAATAGCATACCTTTTGGCTGGAATTGGAGCTACCGAGGAAGAGCTTGTCATTTTTAAATGAATATGAACCCAAAATCAAAGCCGATTAGATTGCTTCAATTTTTAACATACAGGGCTTAGATCGCATTTCTATATATATGCTGAGAACATGAAGAAAAAATGCAAACGAAACATAAATGTTGGGAATATTTCAAAAATGGCCTATATTTTTAGGCGCTATTTTCTTAGCCACAAACTTATATTCTAATGTTTATAAGTTAAAACTATGATAAATAGATATAATTTTTCTTCTTGATAAAATATAATGATAAATAAAATATTTATAATTAAATACAAAAATGGGCTGATATTCTTAAAATCAATCTCAAATCAATGTACTTTTGAATTTTTTTTTTGTCTTTTTTTTTTAGGCAAATGCATAAGCATCAAAATGTAATGTTATGAATGTAATGTTATGAAGTAGAGAAATAATAAAATGAATTAGAGAGAAAAACCCGCAAATGAAAATTTTTTTTAGTAGTTGCATCACATCACGCCCAATAACTAATTAAATAATTAATTTAATTTAATTTATTATTTGTTAATAATTATTAATTGAATAAATGGTTATAAGTTAAAAATATTAAATTAAATAATTAAATATTATTTAATGAAAATAAGTAATTATTCAGTTAAAAGAAAGGATTTGTCCAAAAGAAAAAAATGAAGAGAAGGGACATTTTGCGCTTCCTTTCCCCGTGCGATGAATTTTGGATTCTACAAAATTCATTTTTGTTAGATTTTTTAGATTTATTGCTTTTTCTCCCGTATTTATTCTATTTCCTTTCAAAATTTTATCACCAAATGTTGGAGAGTGTTTCTTATAACAGATTTTGAAAAACTCAGATTTTTGTGAATTTGTTTCAAATGTTTTATTTATCATTCTTTTCAATTAATATGGGTAATTGTGTCTAATTTTTATAATTTTGGTCAATAAAAATTACACTATTACTTTGTGGCTAAAAAAACAATTGCCTAAAAATATTGGCTATTTTTAAAACTTTTCATAAATATTTATAATGGTCAAAAGCGTATATATATTAGCCGGATTTTGTTTTTGAGGTACAATTTCTTTTTTCCTGCACCTACCTATTTGATGAAAGGTATAATAGCGGGACTACTTGGTACATTACACTAACACATTGAGCCGCATTCGAAAAATTTACTCTCAACAGGGATGGGACCACCTATTTAATAAAAGACATTTCATCGAGAGAGAAAATGACCATTTTCTCTTAAGGTTTTAGCTAATTTTTATCTACCTTCCTTTGATTTTAAAAAGTAATAAAACTCCCTACCATTACCACTGCTTACTATTTTCATTACTGCTCCGTTATCATTATTTCATTAATATTATTTTTTTATAAATTAATAATTTTATTTTTGATAATATATAGTTTAATAGTTTTATCCCTAAATAAATGAGAGAAAAAAAAGAGAGCTTAAAGAAAATTGAATCCTTAATCTTAAAAATAAAACCACCCATTTTCATCACTAAACTAAATTAAAGTTTACATAACATATTATAAAGACTAATGTATGTATACCCTATAAATTAATTAAATGAATTGTTAACTCTAAATTAAATAAATTTTTGTACTAAAAGACAAACAATAATAAGTGTAAAATATTTTCATAAACAATAATTTTAATTAAGTATGTACACACTTACAACAAATGATTTAAAGATTAAGTTTTAGGAACTTATTATAAAAATGATTTATTTTTATAATTTCTTAAAATTAATCTAAAAAAATAAAAAAATACTAAAATATAATACATATTAAAAATAAAGTTATTTTCTAGCTCATACATTAATGTTTATTATTAATATTAAATAATAAAATAAATTTTTATGAAGAATTAGAAATTTAAATGATAACTCAAGAGAATTCACAAAAACAAAATTGTAAACAGTAAATATTGAGAATTATATTCAACTCATAAAAAATAATATTAATAAAATTTTAAATTAAAAATTATTACAAATAATGTTAAATTCTTCTATGCTCTCAAATGAGTTGTAAATAAAGAAAAAACTATGTTATATTAGAAAAATATTTTAAAATTATAATTGATGGGTACATATGAAAAATAAGTTTTGAGTTTTGTTGGAAAACTATTTTTTATTATTAATATAATTATCAATACTTTTTTTTATTTCTTTTCAGTTAATTTAAGAATAATTAGAAAAAGGAAAGATGTTTATAATGGGTTTCCAAAATAAACTCATCTTTCCTTTTTCTAATTATTCTGGGTTTCCAAAATAAACTCATTTTTGTAAATTTATTTTAATTAAATAATATTTAAAATATTTTACATTTGTTATTATTTATGATTTTTGAGTACTAAAATTAATTTAATTTAGAATTAACAATTCATCTTATTAATTTATAGTGTATATATATATATATTAATGTTTATAAAATATTATGTAAATTTTAGTTTGGTTTAGGATGAAAATAGGTGATTTTATCTTTAAGGTCAAGGGTTCAATTCCCTTAAACTCTTTTTTTTTTCTCTAATTTATTTAAAGGTAAAACTGTCAAATTATATATTATTAAAGATAAAATTATCAATTTATTAAAAAAATTAAAATTAACGAAATAATAAATAATGAAAACAGTAGAGAAATTTTATTACCTTTTAAAATTATAAGAGAGTAAATAAAAATTAGTTAAAACTTCAAGGAAAACAAAGGTCGTTTTCTCTCATCAAACCATTCAATACACTACACTGATACACTAAGACATTTTTTAAAAGTCTATTCCCAAGAGAGAGAAAAAGAAAGAGCCACTTATTTAATGAATGGTATATCAACGGGATCATTGATTATACTACATAGACATGTGAAGACACGTACATTTAAAAGGTTTACTCTAAAAAGGAAAGAGACTAAAAAGAGGAGAATTGAACTCCAATAATATGTTAAAAATTACAACACTAAATTACAATACTAAATTAAATTAATTACAACATTAAGCCTAAGATTAAGCCCAAATATTTACAAGCCCAATTCTTGAAGTTTCTAGATTAGGTAAGAAATTTTAAAGTTAATAATTAAGGAGATAAGTATTATAAACTTGTGTGGTTAATAAATTTTTATATTATTTTATTTGTGTGGTTTTGGTTTGTTGAAACTAAGTATAAATACCCCCCTCCCTCATTTAGTTTTGTAAGCAAGCAAATTAAGAATAAAGAGTTGATCAAGTATTTGATCAATTGTTGAGAGTTTAGTGTGTAAGAAAGTTGAGCAAATAATAAGGTCAACAAAGAGTGTGTGAGTGTTGTGTTGAAAGTAAGAAAGAATGAGAGTTTCTAAAATTTGTATTATAAGTTTTGAGTTTGTTGTATTAATAAAAGTGTTCCATTTGTGCTCTATTATTCTCAACAATTGGTATAAGAGCGGGACTGTCTGGGACTGCTCAAGTTGTAGGATTTCTAAGAATTCTGAATATGCTCTGTGGTTGCAGCTTTGACTGATCTTCCACATCAGAAAAGACTTCTAGAAATTATGAGTGAGTGAGCTTTTGTGTGTCGTGAGTAGTCTGTAACTCTGCAAGTTTGTTGACAAAACTTGTTTGGTATTACTGAGATACTGCCAACACGATAGGTGACCTTCAAGTCGTTAGAGGAATCAAGAAACTTAACAACCAAAATTATAATACATGGGTGACGTTGATGGAGTCTTACCTTCAAGGCCAAGATCTTTAGGAGGTCATTGGTGGAAATGAAGGGAAGCAGCCAACAGACGAAGCCACTTTAAAAAAGTGCAAGGTAAAAACTTGTAAGGCTATATTCGCCATTAAGACCACAGTTGAAGAAGAAATGTTAGAGCACATAAAGAAGGCCAAGACGCCAAATGAAGCATATGACACTTTTGCATCACTCTTTTCAAAGAAAAACAACATGCAACTACAGCTTCTAGAGAATGAACTATTGTCAATTGCATAACGCAACATGATGATCAACCAATACTTCACAAAGGTAAAGTCCTTGTGTCGTGAAATATCTGAGTTGGATCCTGCCGTTACTATTACTAAATCTAGGATGAAAAGAATTATCATCCATAGTTTGAGGCCCAAGTATAGAAGTTTTGTTACTGCTGTACAAGGCTGGCCAACGCAACAATCTCTCATTGAATTTGAAAATTTGCTTGCTAATCAAGAAGTGATTGCCAAGAAAATAGGCGGGGTCTCTTTGAAAGACGATAAAGAAGCACTCTACATCGATAAAAGGAAAGGTTGATTTAAACGACGTACTGGTAGAGGATCTAAAAGAGATGATGACAAGATAAAGAGTTATCACCAAGAAGGTAGCTCATAGACAGAGGAAGTATAGAGGACTTGCGGCAATGGTAGTCAGTCCAATCAAAAGAAAAAGTTTGAAGAAAAATGCTACAATTGTGAAAAAATAGGACACATGGCAAAAGATTGTTGGTCCAGGAAAAGGTCTGCTGAGGGTAATGGTGCCACATCAAACTTAGAAAGAAAAAGTGAAGATGAGTGGGATGCTGAAGCGTCTGTCGCTATAGAGGAAGAATAACTATCACTCTCAGTAATAATGCCTGGACGGATTGACTATGAAAATAATTGGATCGTCAACTCAGAATGTTCAAATCATATGACTGGTGACGAAGAAAAGCTGTAAGATATGACTAAGTACAAAGAAAGTCGCGTGGTGATGACAGCCAACAACTCAAGATTGCCTATAGCTTACATCGGTAACATAGTCCTTGCACCTCGTTATAGTCCTAACAAAGTAACACTTAAGATGTCTATCATGTCCTCGGTATAAAAAAGAATCTATTGTCAGTATCACAGTTAACATCTTCTGGACACTATGTCTTGTTCGGTTCACAAGATGTTAAGGTGTACTAAGATTTACAAATCACGGGAACACCAACAATGAAAGGACAATGACTAAAGTCAGTCTATGTACTATCAGCAGAGTCAGCTTATGTAGACAAGACTCGAAAGAATGAGATAGTGGATTTGTGGCATGCACGATTGGGACATGTAAGTTATCATAAGCTAAAAGTGATGATGAATAAGGCAATGCTTAAGGGTCTACCTCAACTTGATGTGAGAGTGAATATAGTATGTACGGGATGTCAGTACGACAAGGCACATCAACTACCATATGAGGAGTCAAAGTTTAGAGCTAAGGAGCCATTGGAGTTGGTTCACTCTGATGTGTTTGGACCTATCAAGCAGCCATCAATTAGTGGTATGCGGTATATGGTGACATTTATTGATGACTTCTCAAGGTATGTATGGGTTTTCTTTATAAAGGAAAAATCAGATACTTTTTTTAAGTTCAAGGAATTTAAAGAAACAACTGAAGGAGAAGTCGGAAAGAAGATTCATTGTCTCCGCATAGATAATGGAGGAGAATATACCTCTGATGAGTTCTCACAATATCTTTAAGAAAATAAGATACGGCATCAGTTCACATGTACCAACATGCCACAACAAAATAGTGTTGTAGAAAGGAAGAATCGGCATCTTGTAGAGATTTGTAGAAGTATGTTGCACGCAAAAAATATACCAAGAAGATTTTGGGCCGAAGAAATGAAGACTGCAGCTCACGTGATTAATAGGCTTCCTCAACCAAGGTTAGGGTTCATATCACCCTTTAAGAAGTTGTGGGATATGAAACCTACAGTGAGTCATTTTTGAGTATTTGGTTGTATATGCTATGTATTTGTGCCAAATCACCTGAGAAATAAATTCGACAAAAAAGCAATCAAATGTATCTTTGTTAGATATGATAATCAGTGCAAAGGATAGAAATGTTGTGACCTTACTAGTGGGTGGTGCTACACATCAAGGAATGTGGTGTTTAATGAAGCATCTTCATGGTGGTCGCCACAAAAAAGGAGCTTCCAGATTTAAAAGAAATAAAAGAACGACTACAACAAAAGATAGATGAGCAAATTGCTAAAATTCGACCGAGCCAAGAAGACCTTGATAATAGAAGCAGTGATGACAACACCGAGCAAGAGACAACTCAAAGTCCTTGGCAAACTGACATCTATCAACAACCAACAACGGAGGCCAAATATGAAGGAGCAGAACCTGTAACCCCTCAATCTTATCCTCGAAGGTCAATAAGAATACGAAAGCTTAATCCTAAATATGCTAATGCAGCTATAATGAAAGAGGAAAATGTAAAGGAGCCTGAGACTTTTGAAGAAGCATCACAGAGCTCTGATTGGATTAAAGCTATGGAAGAAGAAATCATAGTATTGGAGCAAAATCAAACTTGGGATTTAGTGCCAAAACCAAAGGATGTGAAACCTATATCTTGTAAGTGGGTGAATAAGATCAAAAGATGTCCTGATGGATCGGTGGAGAGGTATAAAGCTCGGTTGGTAGCTCAAGGATTTTCTCAACAGTATAGACCAGACTATGATGAAACGTTTAGTCCAGTAACCAAGATCACCACAATACAAGTTCTACTTGCATTGGTAGCTAGTAAAGGTTGGATATTGTGGCAAATGGATGTAAAGAATGCTTTTTTACATGGAGAGTTAGATCGGGAGATCTACATGATTCAACCAATTGGATTTTAAAATAAATTTCATCCTGATTATATGTGTAAATTGAGAAAGGCATTATATGGATTAAAGCAAGCTCCAAGGGTGTGGTATGGTAAAATTTGAGAATTTCTAACACATGGTGGTTACTCTATAGCACTAGCTGATTCGAGCTTTTTCATCAAAGCTAATGGAAAGAAACTTGCAATTGTGTTGGTATATGTGGATGACTTAATTATCACTGTAGATGATGAAAAAAAGATTCGTCGAATAAGAGAGAATTTGGCGGTTCGCTTCCAAATGAAAGAGCTTGGACAACTTAAGCATTTTCTTGGGCTTGAAGTCATTCAGACAGTAGAAGGAATTTTTCTAGGACAACAAAAATATACCAAAGATTTGTTGCAGAAGTTTGGGATGCTAGAGTGCAAGCCTATCTCAACAACGCTAGAAGCCAATGCCAAGCTGTGCGGTCATGAAGGAAATGATTTAGAAGATGCAACTATGTATCGATAACTGGTAAGAAGTCTCATCTGTTTGACATTGACTCGACCAGACATTTCTTATGCAGTTGGGTAATAAGTCGATACATGCAAAATCCTAAAAAAACCTCACTTAGAAGCAGCTCGACGAATAGTTGGCTATGGTTTCTTTTATAAGAAAGATCAATATTGTAAAATAGTTGGCTATTGTGATGCTGACTATGCTGGAGATCATGACACACGACGTTCGACCACTGGATATTTTTTCAAGATTGGTTCAGGAACAGTCTCTTGGTGCAGTAAAAGGCAATCGACTGTATCATTGTTAACTACTGAAGCTGAGTACAGAGCAGTAGCAATGGCAACTCAAGAAAGTACATGGTAAATGCAATTGATGGAGGATTTACATCAGTCAAGAGATTATAAAGTGTCAATATATTGTGATAATCGGTCAGTAATTTGTTTGGCAAAAAATCTAATTTTTCATGCAAGAACAAAGCATGTGGAGGTACATTATCACTTTATCCGGGAGAAAGTTCTACAAGAAGAAATTGAGTTGCTGTATGTTAAGACCGAAGATCAAGTGACTGATTTGTTCATAAAAGGCTTGGGTGTTGATAAGTTCGAAAAGTTTCGAAAACAACTCAACATGGTTAGAAGAACGGAAGTTGGTGTTGAGGGGGAGTGTTAAAAATTACAACACCAAATTACAATACCAAATTAAATTAATTACAATATCAAGCTTAAGATTAAGCTCAAATATTTATAAACTCAATTCTTGAAGTTTCTAGATTAGGTAAGATATTTTAAAGTTAATAATTAAGGAGATAAGTATTATAAACTTGTGTGGTTAATAAATTTTTATATTATTTTATTTGTGTGATTTTAGTTTGTTGAAACTAAGTATAAATACCCCCCTCCCTCATTTAGTTTTGCAAGCAAGCAAGTTAAGAATAAAGAGTTGATCAAGTATTTGATCAATTGTTGAGAGTTTAGTGTGTTAGAGAGTTGAGTAAATAATAAGCTCAACAAAAAATATGTGAGTGTTGTGTTGAAAGTAAAAAAGAGTGAGAGTTTTTAAAATTTATATTATAAATTTTGAATTTGTTGTATTAATAAAAGTGTTCCATTTGTACTCTATTATTCTCAATATAATATTTATTGAGAATAAATGTTGCCCTAACTCAGAATTAAATCCTAATGGGCAGACATTACATTCAAGACCGCTTGGTGTATTATATAGAGCGCGATTAGAGTTAATGGTTTATAATGATATATAAACTGATCCGGACGAAAATGCTTGCTTAGTACTTGGCTAAATGTGAACTAGTGAACACTTTATTATAATAAATCTTTGACGTATTTTTACGGGCAAAGTCAATTAATAAAAAGATAATAGCATACTAGCGTTAAGAAATTAATCAAAGCTGAAATAATTGATGACTGCAGACAAAAAAGATGCACGTGAAGGCAAGAATTGAAATGTATTAAAATAGTTGCTTGCATGAGCAGATTGTGTGCCAAACTGCATGACTCATTCGTGGTGGTAAAACCTCCATCAACCACAAGAAATAGGCCGCTCACGTACTTGGACTCATCGTTGCTCAAAAACACTGCCGCTCGCGCAACATCATCTGCTAGCTGCACCACCCCTTTCAAATTTTCCGATGCAATAAAAGGTTCCTCCACCATTATGCTCAATTTGTATAACGATATATAAACTGATCCTGACGAAAACTTCTTGCATAGTACTTGGCTAAATATGAACTAGTGCACACTTTTATTATAATAAATGTTTGACGTATTTTTGTTGGCAAAGATTTGGCCGAATTAAATAAAAGATAATAGCATACGAAAGTATTAGCATTAAGAAATTAACCAAAGTTGAAATAATGGATGACTGTAGACAAAAGTGATAAAGATTACACTATTACTTTGTGGCTAAAAAAATTTGCCTAAAAATATTGGCTATTTTTGATAAATTCTCATAAATATTTGTAATGGTGAAAATCATATATATGTTAACAGGATTGGCTTTTGAGGTACATTTTCTTTTTTTTCTGCACCCACCTATTTGATGAAAGGTATATCAGCGGGATTACTTTGTACATTACACTAACACATTGAGTCACGTTTGAAAAGTTTAATCTCAAGAGGTAGGGAAAGGGGAGACCCACCTATTTAATAAAAGACATATTGTTGAGGGAGAAAATGACTATTTCATCTTAAGATTTTAACTAATCTCTATTTATTATCTGTGATTTTAAAAAGTACCAATTTTTTTATCATTATTATTATTTATTGTTATCGTTACTGTTCTATAACTATTTCGTTAATTTTAACCTTTTTGATGAATTGATAAATTTATTCTTGATAATTTATAATTTGACAGTTTTGCCCCTCAATAAATGAGAAAAAAAAAAGAGTTTAAAGGAAATTGCATTTGGGTAAGTGCTTACATGTCATCTCTATTATATGAATATTAATTTTGATAATATTTATACAATGTATTTTGTTAAATTGCTAATAATTTTTAATTAAATGGCAATGATGCTTGTTAAATTACGAATATTGTATAATCTGAAAGGGTTCAGATCTGGTCTAAAAGAGTTTAGATCGGTGCTAAGGGTTATCAAAGTCGAGGGTTATAAATGCTAACAGTTAACACTGTTAAGAGTTAGTAGGTTATAAAATTTAGCGAGATCTAAAAAATTAGAGCCTTGTCTATAATGGGACAAAGACTTGAGGGTACACTAGTAATGACATTGTTGCAAAGAGTTGCAATAAGAACTAAAAAAATGTCATTATGAAAGTGTGTTCTCAAACATCATGTTTCTGATTTATTTTAACTAATACATGTCTATCAGTGAATCCCTATCATATAGATCAGTGTATGTCTATATCTATAAGGTACAGATGGTTGTTCTCAGCTGACCATGAGCTTAGAGCTCCTATAGGCATACAGATATGTAGTTAAGATAGAATATTGGATAGACTCACAAGGACTCCAATAGATTTCCTATGAAATTATCAATGGTAGGTCCTCTCAAGTTGAGTAGTATATGTGGTCCTTTAACCTGAGTGCCATGGTGAACTTATGGGTAATTCACCACACTTTGGTTCCACAGATATTAGAAACCTTTTATGGTCCTCTAAAGCTGAGGGTTATAAATGCTAACAGTTAGCACTGTTAAGAGTTTGCAGGTTATAAAATTCAGCGAGATCTAAAGAGTTAGATTCTTATCAATAATGGGACAAAGACTTAAGGGTACACTAGTATTGACATTGTTATAAAGCGTTGCAATAGGAGCTAAAAAACGTCATTATAAAAGTGTGTTCTCAAACATCGTGTTCCTGATTTATTTTAACTAATGTAGGTCTATTAGTGAATCCCTATCATATAGATCAGTGTATGTCTATATTTTTAAGGTGCAGATGGTTGTTCTCAGCTGATCATGAGCTTAGAGCTCCTATAGGCATACGGGTATTCAGTTAAGACAGAATATTGATAGATTCACGAGGACCTCAATAAATTTCCTATGAAATTATCAATGATAGGTCCTTTCAAGTTGAGTAGTATATGTGGTTCTTTAACCTAAGTGCCATTGTGAACTTGTGGGTGATTCACCACACTTTAGTTCTACAGATGTTAGAAACCTTTCATGGTCTAACTGCTAAGCGTCGCTGGGTGTTGTCCTATGTTTATAAAGTTTAGTGTGAGTAGATATGGGATTCGTTAGCCCCTATAGGTAGGTTGTATATCCAATGTTAAAAGTTAACCATAGTTAGGTTAAATGAATATTACATATATATGTGTGTGAATTGAAAAAAAAAATTGAGATATCTTTTGCATTTTTGGTGGTCAGCCATTACACTTGAGAAGGGTGAGAAACTTGTTTTGTTTATGTTTTAAGACTTAAGGAAAAGAAAAATAAAACACAACCTTATCTTAATCTCTTCTTTAATTAGGCTAAGCCATTAAAGCAAAACAAGCTTATGTTGTTCATCAAGAGTTGATCAAAGTGAGAACAAATAGTTTGAGTGTTTAAAGGGTTAAACACAAGTTGGATTTTGCTGTTGTTTAGTTGATCAAATCCACCTCGTTGATCATTAAAACTGCCAACGAAATTGCATTTTGGGCAGATTCTCGGTCTTTTAGTCCAAAAGGCTTCAAAGGTCAAGATTTCTCAATTTAGTTTTAATTTGATTAAAAGTATTAAATATGTTCATAATTTGTTTAAATACTTTCTGTGAAAGAAGAGAATATGATTCCGTTGGGTTATTCATTATAAAAAAGAGTACAATATATAGGAAAAAAAGACAGCCCTAGAAAAAAAGTCTTTTATACAGAAAAGGAATATCATTAGTGCATTCCTATTTTACGTCTACCATATATATACCTACTATATATGTTTCAACACTCCCCCTTAAGCTGGAGCATATAAGTTATATGTGCCAAACTTGTTACAAATAAAATCAATTCGAGGACCCCTAAGAGATTTAGTAAGAATATTTGCTAGCTGGTTATTTGAACTAACATGATACGCAGAGATACAATTAAACAATATCTTCTCTCGAATAAAGTAAATGTCAACTTCTATATGCTTAGTCTTTTCATGAAACACCAGGTTGGATGAAATATAAAGTGCAGCTTGATTATCACAAAATAATTTCATTTGTGAAATGTCCATAAACTTTAATTCTTGGATTAATTACTTCAACCATATAAACTCACATGTAGTTAAGGCTATGGCAAGATATTCTGCTTCTGCACTTGACTTAGCAACAATATCTTGTTTCTTACTTTTCTATAATACAATATTACACCCAACAAGAATATAATATCCGGTAGTAGATCGTCTATCTGATAGAGATCCTGTCCAATCTGCATCTGAGTAGCCCACAACTTGTGTGTGACCCTTATTCTCATACAATAATCCTTTTCCTAGTATCACATGGAGACTGTAAACATTGACTAACAACACTGACTAAAAAGGAAATATCAGACCATGTGATGGTAAGATAATTAAGTTTACCAACCAGTCTTCGATATCTCCCAGGGTTTGAAAGCAGTTTCTCTTATCCAGTTAGAAGTTTAGCGTTAAAATCCATAAGAGAATTTATAGGTCTACAGTCTAATATTCCTGTTTCCTCTAGAATATCCAACATATATTTTCTTTGAGAGATAACAATTCTAAACTTAGATTGGGCAACCTCTATACCAATAAAATATTTAAGCAATCCAAAATCTTTAGTCTGAAATTGACGAAACAATTGATTCTTTAATTGCTTAATGCCTTCCTGATCTTCTCCTGTAATAACAATATCATTAACGTATACTACTAGATATATGCATTGACCCTGTAGTGTATGTTTATAGAAAATAGAGTAATCTGACTCACTTCAGATCATGCCAAACTCCTAGATAACAGTACTGAAGCGGCCAGACCAAGCACGAAGAGACTGTTTCAAACTATACAAAGAGCAATAAAGCTTACATACCAAACTGGACTCTCCTTGAGCAATAAATTCAGGTGGTTGCTCCATATATATTTTTTCCTGAAGCTCACCATAAAGAAACATATTTTTGATATCAAGTCAGTGCAAAGGCCATTAACGAATGGAAGCCATAGATAAGACCAATCGAATAGATGATATTTTAGCCACAAGAGAGAAAGTCTCGTAATAATCCTGCCTATAAGTCTGAGTATATCCTTTTACAACCAATTGAGCTTTCATTCTGTCCACTTAACCATTAGGTCCAACTTTGACAGTGTATACCTATCAACAACCAACTGTGGAGTGCTCTGGTGGCAACCGAATTAATTCTCATATACCATTAACATGTAAAACAGCCATTTTCTCAACCATTGCTTAACACCAAAAGCCTCGCGAAATATTTTGGGGATAGAAACAGAAGATAAAGTAGACACAAAGGCATAATATTGGAAAGATAAACGATGATAACTAAGAAAATTATATATAGAATAAGGATTGTAAGTGGATCGTATACCTTTACGAATAGTAATGGGAAATTGTTCATCAGAGGGCAAGACCACAGTCAGAAAGGAATTAAGAGCAGACAGTGAGTCAATAGAAACAGTATCAATGACATCACCGGTATCAATAGTAACACATACAGGATCTACATCAGGAATAATAGTATCATCATCTATAGAAGGAATGGTTACAAGATTATCACAAGCTGAAGATAGAATGGCAGACTCCAGCTCAGAGGATAACACAATAAGATGAGCAATATAAGTAATTAGAAGAAATTCTATGATGATTTGTGTTTCGGAACAAAAGAAAGAGAAGAAATAAGAAGACTAAAAAAATGTGACATTAGCAGATATAAAATACCGACGTGTGTCAAGAGAATAACACTTATATCCTTTTTGAAGATAGGAGCACCTGAGGAAGACACTTTATGGATTGAGCAAATAAGTTATCTTGGCCAGGAGAAAAGACATAGATAAATCATGTGCTGCCGAAAACCCAATGTGAGATAGAATATAATGGTATATCAGAATGTAGAAGAGAATAAGGGACTTTATTTTATAAAATGAAAGAGGGTATACGGTTGATTAAGAAACATGCAATAAGAAGCATCGGCCCAAAAATGGAGAAGAACATGATTATGGATAAGTAAGGTGCGAGCAGTTTCAATAAGATGCATATTTTTATGCTAGGCAACCCTATTTTGTTATGAAGTGTAGGTAGGACTAATGTAAAATTCCCTGAGAAGAGACAAATTTAGTAAAGAGAGTAGAAAAATATTCACGTGCATTATCACTATGCAATGTATGAAGAGTAATAGAGAATTGTGTCTTAATTTCTGCACAAAAGGATTCAAATATGGAGAATCGTTCATATCGATTTTTCATTAAAAATAACCAAGTGCAATGTGAATAGTCATCAATAAATGTAACAAAATACTTAAACCATAAAATAGAAGGAATTCGACTAGGACCCCAAATATCATAATGAACTAATTCAAAGGAAGACGCAGTCCATTTATTGATACGATTGGAAAATGACCCACGAGAGTGTTTTTCAAATTAACAGGACTCACAATTTAAAGACAAAAATCTAGAAAAATTTGAATCATTATTTGTAGTTTTAATAGACTCAGATGTCCCAGATGATCTTGAATAAGTGCTGGAGATTCAGTGACAGTGCATGCTATAGATGGTTGTTGAAGACCAAGATGATAAAACTCCGGTGACTCACATCCTGTGCCAATCGTCTGTCCCGTACTGCGATCCTATATAACGACAGAGTCATCAATAAAGGTGATAGCACAATTTAAAGAACCAGTGAGCTGACTGACAGGTATAAGATTAAAAAGATAACACGGTATATAAAGAACAAATTCTAAAGGTAAGGAAGAAAGAAGATATGCTCGACCAACTGCTTGAGCAGTAATTGTGGAACCATTAGCTAAGGTGACAGATGGTAATGAACTAGATGTATAAGTATGAGAAAGTAATTAAATATTACCAAAAATGTGGTCAGAGGCACCGGAATCAAGGACCTAGAGTCCTAGAGAAAATGACTGAGCAAAACAAGTGACCAAAATACCAATATGTGCAACGGAGGCAATGAAAGAGGTAGATTACTTAGCCACTTGATATTTAAGGTATTCCTCATAGTTGGCATCAGTGAGAGTTATGGATAGAGGTTTCTTATCTATGGTGTCAGAATGAACAAGGTTAGCAGCCCGAGGGGGTTGTCTATGTAACTTGTAACATTTATCTCGGGTATATCCCCACCGATAATAATAAGTACACTTGGGATGACTTTTTCCACAATCACTATGCTCTTCCTTAAAAGAAGGTTGTGACTGAGATGCCAAGACGGAGAAATTTGAATCAATGGTAGAGGGCCCAGACTGATGACTTAGAATAGATACACGAAGTAGCCGGCCAAAGACATCATCCATGGAAGGAACAACAACAATAGAAAGAATCTGATCACAAACTGATGAAAGCTCAAGGCTAAGTGATTATGGCTGAGAACCATAAAGAATTTATCCTTTTGAGCAAGATCGTCAGCTATAGTTTCACCACATGGCAGGAGTGAATTAAACTCAGCTTTAAGGGGGCTATCTTACCAAGAAATTTTGACATCTCTATACCCTGTTGTTTCAAATTAACTAGACTCGAGACCACAGAGTACAACATTTGAATATCATTAGTATATAAGAACTTAGCTTGATGCCAAATATCAAAATATGTTCGATAGGCCATATAAATGGGATATAATTGAGGATCGATGGTTTGCCATAATTGATTACATAATAAAGCATCAACCATTTTCCACGCAGTTGTATCTTTATTTTTTAAATCTGTAACCTTGGTAGTTAAATGGTCCTCTAAGTCATATCCCATGCACCACAATTCAATAGATGCAGCCCAAGAAGTAAAATTACTACTCCCTACCAATTTGTCAACATAAATAGTCAGGAATGAACCAAAAGAATAAATTGATTCTGTTTTAGAGCTCTCAATAGTTATATTGGCTCAAAAATCAGAGAGGATAAGGAAAAAGAGAACAACGGACGGCCAGGAGAAATTTTTCAGCGACATAGTAGCAAAATTTTGGTGATGGTAACAGTAGCTAGCAATGACAAGGGACACTGTGGGTGGTTTTAGGGTTGCGAGGAGCGATTGGTGCTGACAATGAAGCTTTACGCTCATTGGAGACTGAGATAAAAAAAAACGTGAAGCTAAGGAAAGAGGCAGCACATGGCAGCGTGTACAAAAGTCAATGACTGTTGGGTCATCACAGAAGTGATGGTGGTGCTATCTGAGGAAATGAATGCTATTATTAAAAGTCTAAGCTTATAAAAAAATATTAGATTTTGGCGACGGCACTTGGGGTGTGTGCAGTGGAGGCTCAACTTCTGTTTTTGTTAGAGGTTCGCCGGTGAACTATTGGTGATGTCAGAATAAAGGACGCGATCACTAAAAAAGGAAGAACATATAGTGGCCAAAAAGGAAACAGGCGAATTTGCCGAAAAAACTAAAAATTAGATAGAGCACAATGGCTCTGATACCATGTGAAAGAAGAGAATATAATTCTATTGTGTTATTCATTATAAAGAAAGAGTACAATATATAGGGAAAAAAAGGCAGCCCTAGAAAGGAAGTCTTCTATATAAAAAAAATGAACATCATTAATGCTTTCGTATTTTACGCCTACCATATATACACTTACTATATACATTTCAACACTTCCGTTGTGTATATTGATGCGTATATATATATATATATATATTTTTGCATATGTATGTTTGTATGAACACAATTCCACATGTAAACAAACACCCATTTTTAATCAGCATTAACAAATTGAAACCCTTGACCTCGAAGATAAAATCGCTCAATTTCACCACTAGGCCAAACTAAAGTTTACATAACATATTATGAAGACTAATATATGTATACCTATAAATTAATTAAATAAATTGTTAACTCTAAATTAAATAAATTTTGGTATTAAAAACTCATAAACAATAATAAGTGTAAAATATTTTAATAAACAATAAATTTAAATTAAATATGTACACGCTTACAACAAAAGATTTAAAGATTAAGTTTTAAGAATTTATTATAAAAATTAATTATTTTTATTATTTCATAAAATTAATCTAAAATAATAAAAAAAATATTAAAATATAATGCATACTAAAAATAAAATTATTTTCTGGCTCATACATGAATTTTTATTATTAATATTAAATAATAAAATAATTTTTCATGAAGAATTCGAAATTTAAATTATACGTTAAGATAATTCACAAAAACAAATTTGCAAATAGTAAATATTGAGAATTATATTCAACTCATAAAAAATAATTTTAGTAATTTTTTAAATTAAAACAATACTACAAATAATGTCAAAATCTTCTATGCTCTCAAATGAGCTATTAATAAAGAAAAATATATGTTATATTAGAAAAATACTTTTTAAATGATAATTGATGGATACATATGAAAAATAAGTTTTGAGTTTTGTTGGAAAATTATTTTTTATAATTAACAATATTATCAATACTTTTTTTATTTCTTTTCAATTAATTTAAGAATAATTCAAAAATGAGAAGATGTTTATAATGGGTTTTCAAAATAAACTCATTTTGTAAGCTTATTTTAATTAAACGATATTTAAAATATTTTACACTTATTATTTTTTATAATTTTTTACTACCAAAATTTATTTAATTTAAAATTAATAATTTATCTTATTAATTTTTAGGGTATATATTAATGTTTATAAAATATTATGTTACTTTTAATTTGGTCTACTAGTAAAAATTGATGATTTTATTTTTAAGGTCAACAGTTCAATTTCTTTCAAACTCTTTTTTTAAAAATTTATTTATGGGTAAAATTGTTAAATTATATTTTATCAAAGATAAATTTGTTAATTTGTAAAAAAATAAAATTAACGAAATAATAAATAGTGATAATAATAGAGAGATTTTGATACTTTTAAAAACTATAAAAGAGTAAGTGAAGATTAACTAAAATTTAAAGAAACAATTAGTCGTTTTCCCCTATATAGACTACCCAATACACTACACCGATACATTATGACATTTTTGAAAAGTCTACTCCTAAGAGAGAGAGAGAGAGAAAGAAAAGAACCACTTATTTAATAAAAGGCATATCAACAGGATCACTCATTACACTACATAGACATTTTAAAGAGTTATTGCCACGTAATGGCAGCTTCTCCCAGAACTTTCTTCAGGTTTAATGGCAGGTCTTCTCAAGTGTCATCCTTGATTCTTGTGAAAGCCTCCTCGAACAAAGAACTCGTTCTTAGTTGTAGATTTTCTTTTGATCATGCAGTTGATAGCAGCTGATGCGATATTTTTATATCTTATAATTAAGCGTAAGTTTACGCTATTGTAACAAGTAATAAAGGTACTCAATAAGTTGGATGTCGAATCCATAGGGATAATTTATACGTTTTAACCAAGTACTAAAATTATGTCTTTCTAATAATTATTCAGAAAAATAAAAATCTAAGAATAACTGTAGAAAATATAAAAACAATAACACAATGCAAAGAGAATTAGGTGATAGCAATATAGAGAAAACCTAGGATTAATACTATCCCTTATTATGTTTTCTAATTATTAATCTCTAATATTTAACTCCCCTAGTCTTTGTTATTAATCAAGACACTAATGTATTCACAAGCCTCTTCCAAGGGTATGCAAGTATACCTTAATTTACCAAATACCTATATTCCTATGGTACTTGTAATAAATTAAGATTCATTAAGATTAAGTCTTATTGATCATACATGCCAATTAGGTATATTCTTATCCTAAATTGAAATTTGTATATGCAACATTAAATGTTACTCTACAATCATGCATCAAATTACTTAGGTCTAAATATTATGATTCCTCTTTCGCGTTTATTAAAATATTACCAATTCATTCACCATATATTGGCCAGATATATTGAAGCATTAAGATCAAGTAATTTGAATATCAAAGAACTAAGTTTATTAAATATTAAAAAGATATAGCAATTAGGCACGCATATTGAGTTCAAGTATTAACCCTAAAAAATAAATTTAGTTTATGGCTACAAGAGAATAACAATAAAAATAATAATAAATGATGATACAATCAATAGTCTATATTCTTGGTGTTCTTGAATTGCTCTAGGTTTCTTCTAGGTTGATTTTTAAAGTCTGAGAATGAGTGGCCTTTTATTGGGATTGATATAAGCTTTAAATCTCAATTCTTGTAGGATTAGGACTTGCACTACCGTTGGGGCGCTATGCTGCTGTCGTTAGGACGCTGTGTGTAAAAGGCCTCACCGCTGGAGCTGTGGAATTATGGCGCTGGTCTGTCGCTGGCGCGATGGCAGTTTGGCGCTTGGGTGCTAGTCGCGACTGAAACAGGTCTCCTTTTCTGATTTTCTTATTTCGATCACTATTCCAGCTCTGGGACGAAAATCCTCGTGGCCTTGGGGCGACAGTTCCATATTTTGAAAATTTTGCATTTTAGTCCCTGCTTTTGCTCTATTTGTATCCTTTCTTTAAATTTTATTCTAGTCTCTATAAATAACAATAATGCACATAAATAGTCATCTATTCTCATAAGACAATAAAATATCAAAATAAAAATATGAGAAAATATATGTCCTTATCAGCAGCTAAGACCCAAGAGTCGTGTCCTTTCCATTTTTTCAAGTGACGTTTAACTGACTAGAATTCCCTAGGCTATCTGATCTGTTGAATCTGACGGCTTAGTTTACTGTTTTCTGAGGAGGCACATATTTATTGCTCTTGAGAATCCAAGGCGTTGTGCTTCTAGCACCAAGCGTCTCTTTGTTTTGATCTCGTCCATTTATTTCATTTTTGAATGGTCTAAATCACTTTACTACTATTATAAGTAGCCCCTCTCATCTATTTTGTACTTTTTATCTCGCGTTCTTTTTCTTTGCTGTCCCCTTACTATGTCGTCGTTGCTCCCCTCTTTCTGTATTGAATGCGCTTTCTTAACTTGGTGATTCTCAGGCTCCATTGCCGTCGATCCCTTGGCTTTTTGCATTTCTTCTAGGTAAGTATGTCCTTTTATTCTTTTTTATCTTCTCCTTGTTTGCTTTACTTATGTTCATTGTTGCCTTGCTTTTCTGGTCTTAATGGTTGTTGCCAATTTTCATTATTTTCTGGGTGTGGTTGGTTTGTCACTATCCTCGCCCAGTAATTCGTAGTCTTGTTTAAGAAGTGTCTTTTGTGCATTGATGGCCTCTAGGGACAACATAGGCTTTTTGATCGTGGATATAGCTGAGGAAGAGAGGGAACAGTCCCAGAGCTTCTGTTAGTTAAGAGGAGCAGGGGGCTTGGGCGAGTTAAAGGGCGTCCACCTCAGTAAGTGATGCTCTTCCCTCGTTAAAGGTAGTTCTAGGCAAAGTCAAGTCGGTTATGAGTGCCAGGGAGGGGGAGGGTAATGACCCCGAGGCGGGAGAGGACGTAGAGGTGGTGGAGTTTGAGATGAACACTAGGTACCGTGTCTTATGCCTAAACAAGGATGATTTAGATCTTGTCGAGCATTCATATAATATCCTCAAGATGGTCACCCTCAAGCTGCCTACCGAGAAGGATTACCCGAGTAGTCATACTAAAGGTGAGGTGGCAATTCATAGAGTTTTTTATGTTAGGCCTAAGGCTTCCCATGTAACGACATTTTGTTAAGATGCTAGCCCGCCTCGGTAAAGCTCTATCCTAGTTAGGCCCCAATTTATGGAGGGTTTTAACGTGTCTGTTTGTCTCGTATGCAAGGGTAGGGTAATCCCTCCTCCTCCCCTCATATTTTCAAAAATTATGCTTTTTATATCACTTTAGGAGCAACCCTAGAAGCCAAATGGGCTTCTATTATTTTTCCTTTCATGGTCTCTAGAACCTGGTCCCTAGCCATTTCCAGATAAATTCCAGGCATGTCTTTGTGGACCAGAAAAAGACATCCAAAAATTCTCAAACCAGCTGGGTTAGCTCTTTCTTGACCTCTAGCCTTAACTGGGTTCCCACCCTAACTACTTTCTCAGGTTCCCCAGTCTCAACCTATAGGTCTTGTAATTCTTTCGCTGGCGCCGGTGACTCATAGACTTTCTTTCTTGGATCGACGACGAAAATAAAAAAATTTTTCCTCGCCGTCATCGTCTAGCAGCTTCTAGCTGCCTTCTAATCTCCCAATACTATTTTGATTCCTTCTCCTACCAGGAATTTCAGCTTCAAGTAATGGATGGATAGCTATATTAGTACTCACCATGAAAGGTCGCCCGAGGAGAATTCATTACGGGAATGGTCGATCTATCAGCATAAACCTAGTCATCACTATTTTTTTGTAGAGCCTCTGTCCAATGGTGAGGGGGAGTTGTCCCCAAATCCTTGTAGAGACATTTAGGTCTC
Organism: Ailanthus altissimus; assembly: GCA_946807835.1. Lineage (NCBI taxonomy): Eukaryota > Viridiplantae > Streptophyta > Magnoliopsida > Sapindales > Simaroubaceae > Ailanthus > Ailanthus altissimus. The sequence goes on from OX327709.1 coordinate 5,052,183, forward strand.
CTCTATGTGCAGGTTCCTAATTTTTAGTTCATCCTAGGTTTCTTTAAAGATTATGTCGACTGAACTACCTGGATTGATGAACACCCTGTTTATCTTTTCTCCTTCTACCAACACTTCAATCACAAGTGTGTCATTGTGGGGATAACTGATTCCTTGTACGTCCTTCTCCATGAACATGATCAACACCTCTTGTGGTAGTCTCGGCTTCTTGGCTAAAAGGGCGTTGCACATGACTTGGTGTGCCACCATTGAGTACTTAGAGTAATTCTTCTACTGCTAATTTGAATCTTCTGCCAATATGGGTTCACCTAAAATAATTGTGATAGGGTTGTGGTTCAATCCACCTAGCAGGCTAGCGGTCGTGGCCCATTGATTTGCCTGAAACTCTTTCAGGTATCCATTCTTTTATTAGGTGATCGACCTGCTTTCTCATCTCGGTACACTCTTTAGTAGCATTTCTCGGCCCTTTATGCATGTTGCACCACTTTTTAAGATCTGTTCATCATTCTACTTCTTTTTTCCCTTGAAATTCTTATGTAACAACCCCTTATCCTAGATTGCTTAATAGACGTCCTCGAGTGGTATGGCCAATGGTAAAATATTCTCAACACGGGCCACCCTTCTTTTTTCACTCGATGGTTTATTGTTCATCAAATGTTAGGACTCCCCTAAGGGGGCACTTAGTGGAAAATGGTTCGGCCCTTCCCCTTGATTTCAGAGCCCATTATTTGACACATTGTTCCTTTGATTATCAAGCGTACTGCATTAGTTCAAAAAATTTCCTCTCTATGGGGTACGGTATTTGTCATCCATCCTCTGGTATTTTAGTGGGGAGTAGGGGTCTCTCTCCCCCCCTGTATCTAGCTTCTATGTATGGCTGTGTCTTCCCTTAAGGTGGTTCGACCAGGGACCTCTTAGCCTCATCGCCTTCTTCTATTGACATGTATTTCGATGCTTTGTTGTACGCTGCTACATAATTCGCTATACCACTTTTTGTCAAATGGTACCAAAATTTATTTAGTCTTAATCCTGCCTTGAGGGCGTCCAGAGTAATGTGCTGGTCAAACACTCCTAACGCTATCACTTTTTTGTGGAGCCTCGGACGTAGTCCCTTAAGCTCTCCCCTTGACCCTACCTGATCTGCTTCAACTACTCTGGGTCCTTAGTTACCTTGTATGAGCCTCGAAAGTATTGGGTGAAATTTTTGGCCAACTCATTATAGAGGGCGATGCTGCCCTATTTTAGATCTCTATACCAGAGTAGAGTGGGCCCCTCTAAGTTTATATAGAAGAGTCAGCATATTTGATTCCGCTTTAGTCCCGTGATGGATAGCACGTCAATGATTTGGTCGACATAGTAGCTAGGGTCAATGACTACCCTATAGATGGGAAAGTTGGGGAGTCAAAAACCATTCGGAAGCTTTATATCTCTCAGTTCGTCTATCGGCAGTGACTTTCTCTCCCTTTCGATCTTCCTTACGATAGACTGATCCTTTTTCTCTCTTTCTACCAAAAGGCTTTCCAAATTTCCATCCAATCTATGAATCTTACTTTTTAGGCCTGATTCATCTTTTTCTGTCGCTGGCTTGAAATCCCCAGACTTCACCTCTCCTATCTCAAGGATAGCCTAGCTTGGCCTATTTGTCCTGGCTAAATTGTACAGAGTCTTCGGTCTATTCCTTCGCTCTGTCTGTTCTTGAACCTCTCCCCAAGACTCCCCCCAGCGATTTTCTACTTTCATTTGCTTACTCCTAATCAGCTCAGTCATAATTTATCTCAGTTCTTCTCTCTATTTTATCAGGGTTCTCCGTTTTGCCCGTATTTCTAAAGGCAGAGAGTCATCTATTAGAGGAAGGGGTCGGTTTGGGTTTGAGGTTCGCTTTCCGACAATGTGATTCTTGCTGGCGAATAACTGTTCTGCCATAGTCAGTTGTTGCCTTCCCAGATAAAGTTTTTTGTTTGATTCCCATATACGGTGCTAAAACCTGTTGACCTGAAGCAATGGTTCCCTGGGCTAACGAGCTTTAAATTTGTTTATGAGGGGGAATGAAACTTGGGCCTCGTCCCGACGAAAGTAATTAGTGCGGACTTGGGCTTTCTCTTCGCCACGAGCTGTGAAAAGTCTATAAAAAATACAAATACAAGCTCAATGATAGTCTCGCCTAAGTGGGTTTCAGCAAAGATGTTTCTATGCTTAAGTCAAAAGGCGTTCTCCCTTTAGGAGTATGATGAGAAAAGAAGTAAAAATGCTTATAATGGAATGAGGAAAACCTTTTTTCTTTGTGTTAATTTCTTTGCTGTTTGAGCATTATCCTCCTAATATTTTCTTTTTTTCTTCTTATAGTGCTAGCATTACGGGGTTCTTTCTGGCTTTTCTAACTTGTACCGAATATCCTCTGCTGCATGTCTGACACACACTAAATATCTTTATACCTTGCATCTGACACACACCAAATATCCTTCTGCGGATCTCTAGATCCTGCTCTTGCCATATGTCAGATTCTCTTTTGATGTGTTAAGCATATTCCTTGGGTTTGTCTCTGCTAGTAATTTTAGTTAAGTGTGAGGGTAGATTCAAATGGCTTGGGTCAGATTTCAGGCGACATCTCTCCCATCGGTTCGGTGACTTGGATTTCTTAAGAGTGAACCTCTTATTTGCGTTGACAATACCTGATTGGCCCATCTAGTAGATAATCAATTGACTTCTTCACTAACTATGTAGGCATCGAGATGAGCCAACTTGATTATAACGTAGACAAAGATTATGGTTGTATTCGAGTGGGCCTAGCTGAACAAGTGTTTCTGTTTGCCAATCAAATTCCTCCGAGTCCGAGCCAATTCTCCACCGTTCCCATTGGTTATTACTTTTGGACCTGGCTTTGAATTAGACTTGCTACCCAAACAGCGGTGAACCTTTGAGGAGAATGGTCTTTTGGAAGAAGCATCTGACTAGGCTCTTGGGGACAGACCGCGTTCGAGTTTAGAGGTATTCAGCCCAAAACGGGGGGACATTATTAATTTTTATTATTTTTAACCAAATATTTTTACTATAATTTCATATGATTCTTATCTTTGATTGATCATGAAAACATAGGGCTTTTATTCCTCTTAATTCAAGCTTTAAATTGATGTATTATATGACTAATTTGGTTGGCTAATTTGAGAGAATTTCTAATTTGAAAATTTTGGCTATGAATACATAAACCCTAGAAAGATCTGAATTGAATCTTACAAATTGTGCAAGATTCATTGTGTCTGTGTGTGATTAATTATTCTAAAGAGATTATATGTTTTATAAGGATCAAAGCCCAAGATGTCAACACAATTGCCGTGAAATCATAAAAAATCAAGTTGGCCATTAAAGATAAAATTATAGATCTTGTTCTTTAAATTTAGCATGTTTTAGCTTGTTATTTTGTCTACTAAATAGTCTACACATGTTAGAATTTAAGAAATCTACAAAAGCCATCATAATTTGAGCCGAAAATACAAGTTTTAAGGGTGTTTTTATGAAATGGGTCAAAATCGGGTCAAATGACCTGTGTTACAGGCTTGACGTGACCTGGTTAGAGGCTGAAGATGACCTCCAACCAAGTCTTTTGAAACCCACTCGCAGGGCCACGCACGTGGGATGCGTGTTGGTTCATTCGAAGCCCGTTTTGACTCTTTTTTTATTGAACTCCATTTTTCATCTTATAATTTTATAAATAATTTATGTTAATTTTTTAAATGAAAATATATTTTAGATAGTTATTACTTTTTTTGTGTTTTGATTAGGAGAAAAATAGTTTTGGTAAGATTTGTTTTGAAAATTTACTAGAAATTATTTCAATATATATAGAATAAGAGAACAATATTCATTCTCCTTAGATTGAAACTTTTGTTAGTGTACTCCCCTAATTATGTTTAGTTATATAAACTATTACTATAATTAGTTTAGAATTGTTGTTCAAATTTATGCGACTATGATTCATTGATGAAAGTACATTTTGTGACGTACTTCATTTTGTTTGATCACATGCATATATGTTGTTAATATAAATTATTGTGTTGGGCAATATTATTAAAATTTTCCCAATTTTGGAATGTTGCTTGTAAATTATTGAGGTTATTTCACCAAAGTGGTTTAACCATCAAAGTTTGCAAGATTTTTATTGAGTTCCTATTTTATTAAAGGGAAATATTTTTAATTAATTGGTACAATCACTTGCCCAAAGGGGGGTTATTGTGCAAATTAATTTAAATGGCATGAAGAATATTATATGAGATAAATAATCTAATAAATTTATTTACCTAAAGGGAATGAATTTTATAGAGTTATTTATTTCACTATTATTGAAGGAAATATGTTGATTTAAAGGTCGATCTGCTTGAAGGGGATGAATTTTTAGATTTATAAGTTTTTCTTATTTTGTTGATCTTCATGCTTAGATAATAGTTGTTTATTATATACTCTGCCCAAATGGAAGTTTATGATAAGTCAATTGATTCTCATATATATTGAATTGTTTTTCCTTAAATGAGCATTTTATCTATTGCCCATAATTGATCTAGTTGCAATTTTGAGATACAGTCTCTTTTGTTGTGAACAACAATAATACTATAATTGATATCCTGAATGGGTTAAACTATAAGAGATGAAAATTGGATATAGAGTTCACTTTAGGATTAGTGGATATGGATATGGCTCTACGTGAAAATAAACCTCTACAACCCATTGATGAGAGCACTGAAACTCAAAAAGCTCATTATGTGAAATGGAAAAAAATTGAACCGATTAAGTATCATGGCAATCAAAAGGTCTATTGCTAAGTAACTCCTTGGATATTGTGACCCATGTGAGGATTGATTGACACTCACAAGGATGAGAGGTTCTAAAGAATGAGAGATTGTAACATCCCACATCACTTGTAAAGATGATCTTGGAATAGCTTATAAAGTTTAGCTACCTCTAACTAAATAAATGCGTTTTGGGTGAAGGACGCTTGCATGAAGCCCAAAGTGGAATAACCTAATCACTAAGTGCATGATTAGAGAAGAAAAGCTATAAAAGGCTAAAAGAGAGAAGAGTGAATGTGTTCATTTTGTAAGCCCAGCTTCCACAGTCATAAGAAAAGTAAGAATTTCAAGAATAATAGGAGTAAAAAGCAGAATGATGGAACCAATAAAAATACAATCATAAAATGTTATCATTGCAACAACAATAGTCATAAGAGGGTTGACTGTTTTAAGTTTAAACGTTAATTAGAGAAGAAGAAGAAGGAAAAGGGCATGTTATTTGCCTATGTCTATTTTAAATCCAATGTAGTTGATGCTCCCTCAGATTCAATGGTGTCTTGACAACGATGCTGTCATTCTTGTTACAACTACTTTACTGGAATAAGAAATTTGAGAAAGCCAAGGGAGAAAAAGTCAAAATTTAGAGTTGGTAGTGATATTGAGATTAACGTTGAGCATATTGGGACTGCTGTTTTAGAATTAAATTTTGGTTTTCAACTTATTTTTGACAATGTTTTATGAGTATCTTGGTTTAAAAGAAATTTGATTTCACAATTACTACTTGATAAAGCTGGATACTCAATTACTTTTGTAAATAAAAGACTTGAGATAATTTATGAATCTAAAGTCATTGACAATGGTGTTTTAACTAATAGGCTTCATAGATTGTCTTTGTTATCTCAAAAATATTATCGTTCCTATAATGTTGAAAACACCACAGCTAAAAGATCTTTGATTAGGAAAAGATCTTTGTTATTGTGGCATAAGCATTTGGAGCACATTTCTAAGGAATAAAATGCTTAATTCCATCAAGGATACCTCATCCTCTTGATTCTGATGGCCTAAGAGTTTGTGTTGATCGTGTGAGATGAAAATTGATAACAAAACCACAAAAAGGTGCCACTTGTAGCAAAAACATGTTAAAGATTATTCATATAGACATTAGTGAACCTTACTCTATTACTTTATATGGTAACAAGCACTTCATTACATTTATTTATGATTTTTTTCGATATGGCTAAAATTATTTGATCAAAGAAAAGGAAAATACACTAAAGTGTTTAAATTCTTCTAAACAGAGGTAAAAAAAACAGCTAAGAAAAGTCAAGATTGTAAGATCTGATCAAAGTGGTGAATATTATAGGAAGCATGGTAATGCTAGCCAACAAATGGATCCATTTACAAGGTATTTATAAGTTATTAGTATTGTTGCTTAATATATCATGCCTGGAAATCCTGAACAGAATGGCATGGTAGAGAGACATAACTGCACCCTTATATAAATGAAACGAAGCATGATGATCATATTTAATTTGCCATAATACTTGTAGGGAGATGCTATTAAAACAACAACCTATATTCTGAACCGTGTTCCTAGCAAGTTAGTGCCTATGACACCTTTTGAACTATAGACTAACAAAAAGCCTAGTTTAAATCATTTTAGACTATAAAGGTGTCTAACTGAAGTAAAGATCTATGATCCTTCTTTAAAAAAGAGATATTTGATAACTACTAGATATTACTTTATTGGGTATTCGAGTCACTCAAAAGGATACGGATTTTATTGTTCAACTCGTGGCATTAATATTGTTGAATATTAGGTAGCAAAATTTTTAGAATTAAATGTTGTTGAAGATATTCCCTCTAGTCCCATAAAAGAGTGGAATCCTTTTAATGATATTTCTTTACCATTGACTTCCTCACAAGATAACCCTAAAAGTGCAATCATTAATTGTGGGATTCAGTAGGGAATTGATATTGCCAATTCCCTTACTGTTGTAGAAACTCCTATTGCAGATAAGATTATTTTGACCAATAAGCCCATAATTGAATCTTCTTCTGAAGTACAAGTGAGGAAATCACAAAGAACTAGAAAGGTTGTAATTTTAAATGACTAATATATTTATCTTAGGGAGGGAGAGTATGACATTAGAAAAGAAGTTGATTCGATAACTTATCGTGAATTTCTTAATAGTGACAAGGCAAATAAATGGTTAATTGTCATGAAAGATGAGATGCAATCTGTATCTGATAATGATGTTTGGGAATTTGTGGATATTTCAAAGGATGTAAATGGGTATTCAAGACCAATAGAGACAACAAAGGGATTGTTGAAATATTCAAGGACCTGATTGGTTGCAAAAGGGTATATATAGCAATAAGGTATTGATTACACAAAGATATTTTCACTAGTTTTCACCAAAGACTCTTTTAGGGTGATTATCAAAATTGGTAGCTCATTTTGACTTAAAGCTTCACCAAATGGATGTTAAGACCGTCTTTTTTAATTGAGATTTAAGTGAGGAAGTCTACATGTCTTAGGCTGAAGGATTTAAAGAAAATAGGAAAAAAGAACATGAAATGTAGATTGAAAAGGTCTACTTATCATTTCAATCAAGCTTCTCACTAGAGGTACTTGAAATTTGACAAAGTTGTGACTTCTTCTGATTTTGTAGAAAACAGGTTTGATTAGTGCGTATACATGAAAACTAGTGAAAGCAAGTTTATTTTATGGTACTATATATTGATTATATCCTACTTGCTAGTAGTGATGTGAATCTCTTGAATGATACCAAGTGCTTTTTGTTTGATAATTTTGATATAAAGGATCTCAATGAAGCATCTTTTATTCTAGGAATTGAGATTTATCATCACAGATCTCAAAATATCTTATGACTATCATAACGAGTCTATATGGATTGTGTGCTTAAAAGGTTAACTATATTGACATGCAAAGTGGGTGAGGTACCTGTTGTGAAAGGAGATAAACTTAGCAATAAACAATATCTTAAGAATAATTTTAAAAAAGAAGCCATGAAGATTATTCCTTATGTCAATGCAATAGGTAGTCTTATGACTATCATAACGAGTCTATATGGATTGTGTGCTTAAAAGGTTAACTATATTGACATGCAAAGTGGGTGAGGTACCTGTTGTGAAAGGAGATAAACTTAGCAATGAACAATATCCTAAGAATAATTTTAAAAAAGAAGCCATGAAGATTATTCCTTATGTCAGTGCAATAGGTAGTCTGATGTAAGCACAAGTATGTACAATACCTGATATCACCTTTATAGTTAATATTCTTGGTAGATATTTATCAAACTCTGGATATGATCATTGGGTTGTTGTAAAGAAATTCATGAGATATCTACAAAGAACGAAGGGCTTTATGTTTGTGTATAAGAGGGTTGATAATATTGATGTAATTGGATATTAAGATTCTGATTTTGGTGGTTGTTCAAATGATTGTAAATTTACTTTAGGATACATCTTTATAGTAGTTGGTGGAGCCATTTTATAAAAAAGTGTGAAGCATAGCTTAATTGCATCGTCAACCATGTATGCTAAGTTTATAGCTCGTTAAAATACATTTTCTCAAGCTGTTTGGCTAAGAAATCTGATCTTAGAGCTATAAATTATTCATTCCATCTCTATACCCATTGTGATTTATTGTGGTAATAATGCAATTGTGTTATATTCTAAGAACAATAAGATCAATAATGGTTCCAAACATATGAAAATTAAGTATCTCACAATCAAGAATGTAGTAAAGAAAAATAGATATTGTGATTGAACATATAAAAACTGAGTCCATATTAGCTAATCCCCTGACTAAAAGTTTAAGGCCATAGTTTTTATGGAACATGTTGTGAATATAAGTGTCATTGAATCTTTTGATTCTTTGGTTTAAACTAATCTTTTGATTCTTTGGTTTAGTGGGAGTTTATGTATGTTCTTTTATTTTGATTATTATGCCATGCAAAAATTTATTACTATTGATATACATTTTGCAAAATTAAATTTTTTATGATGATTATCACTATTGTTGCATATTATATTTTGAATTGTATACAATATGATATCTTAAGAATTATAGTTGTATACTTTTGGACATCATATATAACAGTTATTTTGAAATCTTATGTTGAACTATTTATGGCGTATGAATTGATGAAGTTATGCAATTTTATTTTGATTGAGAGATTGTAGTTATAATTTCATTTTGATTTTGATTTTGTTAGAAAATTCTAATGAGGACCGATAAAAAACAATGCATATTAATGTTGTTCATATGTTGGCATTGGTTTCTTACTACACTATTAGGTTTATGATCCATGTCGATATGATTATTAGTATTTGGGATTATGAATGGTTATATGTCGTTGAGATTACCATATAGATCATCATAGTCCAATATTAAGATAATGTAGAAACGAATAAGTTTTTCAAGATACTACTTATTGACTACCATTATTTTAAAAGGTATGGCCACACGAAATATAATTTTTCTGTTATTAATCTGAGAGTTTTGTTTTCAAAATTGAATTTAATAAACCGTCAAAAATTAATTAATATTAGTCCAAGTGGGAGAATGTTGGAATTTTTTTATTAAATATAGGCTAACAATAATTTAATTTTTATTTTATAAAAATAGATTAATAGGTAGTCCATTAATTAATCAGTTTAATATATTTAGTGATCATTTTTGAATTAGGCGGTACCATCTTTTGTGTAAAAACCTAATTGAGTGACAAGTGTAAGCTTTTGAGCCTCATTGAAGTCTATTATAAGAGAGCTCAATACAGAATTATAATTTTGTATATAAAAGGTAGGTCTCCTTATTAACCTAAACTCAACTATTGAGAAGAGTATATTCTTACCTATTGAGAACCACCAACTGTCAATCTAAGTTATAAAGAAAAATTAACTTTTAATTCACTGCAACAATAAATTAATTAATGGTTATTGCTTAAATAGATACATTTTTTATAACCTATTTTTAATTGTTGTGTTTTTTTATTTATATATGGTGTTAATTCATAATTACTTAATTTCGTAATATTATAAATGTTATTGGAATAAATATCCAACGGTACCGTCATTAGGTCTATCTTCATCCTCCGAGTCCTAACATATGTTATATGAAGAATTAAATAAGTCATTACTAATATATTTTTTTTAATTAAAAAAGTCATTACTAGAAGTATCCAAAAAGAAAGGCAAATCAAGAATCTCACAAGTAAATGACACTCTAGCAACATAGTACTGCCCACTGGTGACTAAAGAAAAGGGAGTAAGTCAGGAGAGGATCGACATCAGTTTATTTTTAGATAATAAAAAAAAGTGGAGAATGTTGAAATCGGTGGAATAGATGTTCCCGAAAATGTCTCATCATTTGCCAGGGAAGAATCGGGGAGGAATAACTCATCCCACGGAAGCAGAACGCTAGAACTAATATGATTTTGGAGATCTTGGAGAGTAAAGGGAGTGAATCCATGACCAAGTTCAGTAATGTTCATGTTTATAAGAGAAATAACAAGATAAAGTTCCCCAGTTTCGGGATGAGAGCCTCGTGAATGACTACAGAAGGGAATTGTACACAAGGTAGACTAGCGTATTCAAGAAACAAGTCCAACCGTCAAATCAACATGCTGGAAGTCTTTGTTCCAGATAAGCTTCTTCAAGAAATTTTCTCTTTTAGAAAAGTAGGAAGTAGAAACCAACTACGAAGTTGCAATAGATGCAAAAGTTAATATGTCAACAAAGAAGGAAAATGAAGAAACTCAGAAGGAGGGTAAAAAGAATTCACCTAACATGTTGAATTTTAGATGCACAGTTAATGGCAGGTTGGGTCTCTTCCACTGACCTCTGATCATGATTGGATTTTTCTTAAAACCCTAGCTTTTCTTCAAACTTGCAGAGAATTTATTTATTTATTATTTTTTGTACCCCAGTAGAAATTGCATTTTAGATTATTAAGATTATAGTTATTGAAAAGATCGTACAAGCACAAAAAATCGGGGCAAACATCATATGATTCATTAAAAAAAGTCCCCGAATCATATGGAAGACTTTGGGATACGGTGGGGGGAAAGTTCTATCATATCCTATAATTTGAGAATCATTTGCGGAAATGGGAAACAAAAGCATTCAAGATGCCTTAGAACAATACAATCTCACCTGGAAGGATAGAACGTAGATTTTGAATATTGTCATTGCGAGGGAAATCACGAATATGGACATTTAGCGGTATACAAAAAGTGGTTTGTCTTATTTTGATACGGGGAGGGGGATTTTAATAGGGGTGGAATTAAGATTTAAGTTTTGGGGTTAAATTATAATATAAAATTTTAATTTTAATAAAATAAAATAAAATAATAATTTTATTTTATGTCAATAATAGATGAATTAAAAAAAATGTTGTTTAGAGCTTTAGCATAATTTTAAGAATTAAGATGATATATAAATTTTTAAATTTTTAATATTTTATTTTAAAATTTATCAAATTGTAGATGACTTTTCTAAAGAAAACAAACAATGAACATGTATTATACTATTCATAAAAATAAATTTTATATCTTAAAATTAATAAATTTAAAACAAAAAATAAATATCAAGATCATAAAAAATACATATAAAGTTATAATAGTAAAATATTAGAAACTAACTATTATATAAATAAAATTATTAAAATATAAAATATTTTAATTTATTTATTGGAGATTATTTTTTGTTAGCTTTTGAGTTAGGAAGAAAAATTTGATGCAAATTTAAAAAGAATATAAAATCACTAATGTATTGATAGGGGGTGTAAAAGCACTAGTATGATTTATACCATATTTTTATATTTTGCTCCAAATCATAAATAATTGGCTATTTAATTGTATTTTCTGATCATAAATAGATGCACGATGAAAAATATGACGCATAAAAACAAACAGGAGATGAATCAGATGTCAAACGAAAACATTATACTCAAAATACGAAAGCGATTCCAGGGCTGGGTACCGCAGCGCCTATGACTGAGCACTGCAGCACCCAAGTCAGTAGTGAGCGCCACAGTGCCCACAGCGGTGAACAGTACTTGATGAATAATATTTTGCTACAGTGACTTGTGAACAATAATTTGAAGATAAAAATCTATAAATAGAATACCAAAAACCCTAAGAGGAGAGAGGAGAAAAGAGAAAAAAAAAAGAGACAAAAACTTAGAGAAATAATTCACAACACAAGATCAAATATCAAAGTCGAAGATTGAAGAACCAACTCAAGATTCAATATTCAAGTTAAGATTGAGGGAGAAGCACATTAAGGAATCACTTTAATTAGTTTTTCTTCTCTTTCTTTATCATTATATTCTTTTTCTTATTGATCTTTATGAATTGGTTTGATATCTTTGATTTTATGATGGGTTAATTTGTTTATCTAGGGTTAGACTATATGAACCTAATATGAATTTGAATTGTGTTAATTTTTTGTTTGTGAACTTGATCATTCAATTGATTCATTCTATCTTGTCTTTAATGCTTTCATTATACCTGATCAATATATTGAATAATTGAGGAACCATGATGAACTTGATAAAGGGATTTATGTATTTAGCCGAGGATAGTTTGATGCATGATCATAGGGTAACAACTATGAGTTCTATCTAGGATAGACATACACCTAGGTGGCATGTATGGTATGATTTAGACTTGATCTTAATGAATTACATTCTGATTTGATTACCATAGACATATAGGTGATTGTTAAAATGTGTAATATAGTCACTTGACCATCAACAGAGGCTTGTGATGAGATTAGTGTCTAAGCCAATTAATTGGTATTAATGGATTAACTAAATGGTTAATGAGTCTAATGAAATACTAAGAGATAATTCAAAACCCTAGATTATCTTTATTTGTAAATTCACTCTTTACTTTTGTTTAGCTAATTGATAGAATTAGATTAGTTAAATAAATTTTAAATTTTAGTTTTCTGAATAGAATTTAAGTAGGTATAAATTTAGTACTTGATTTATAGAATTAAATAGCATAGTGCCTGTAGAATCGATACTTGGACTTAAAATTATATATTACTTGATACGATAGCGTGCACTTATGCTTAACTACTATAACATCACATACGACGTTCTATTATTGTGAATCTACTATATAAGTTAAATTAGAAGAAAAAAAAATTTTCATGTAGAAAAAGAATTACAAATATAACATTTCTTAACAATAATGAAAACATGTATTTCATCTTCCATGTAAGAAAATAATTATAAGTATAAAATTTTTTGTTTTAAGTATTACTTATAAATATAAAATTATTTTTATTAAGATAAGAGAATGAAGTTAAAAAATGTAAGAATAGAGGTCACTTATTAATTAAAAATTATTTTTATTAAAAACATTAATGTAGAAAAAAATGAAATATTGTTTGAATATTAAATAATATAGAGTAATGTCATGAATTTTAAATTTTTATCTCAAATTGTATTTCAAAAATGATGTGTCAAGTAAAAATTAATTGTGAAATAATGTAAATTTTAAAAATATTTATTAAAAAGTTAATTTTTAATACTAGTATGAACCACTTTTTTAAATTGACAATTTTATCCCCTAAGTATAAAAATTTGAAAAAAATTTAAAAGGACCAAAATAGATATTTTAAAATTATAAAATTATACATAATTATATATACACAAATTTAAGAAAATTTGTTGCGGGGGGGTGAACGTTGGTCCTGCTACAGTTTCGCCACTGTGGATCAATATAGGATTCCCACTTAGCACTAAACTATTGAAGTGCTACAAAAAGTTGTCTTAACACCTCTAGACATATCCACTAAAAAAATTCAGATTTATTATAAATTATATGAAAAAGATAAATTCTTGAAAGCCAGATGTTCGTTGACCAGGTGTAATGGATTCTAGTGACTATTTATCCCTTGTGGAAGGTTCAACGGCCAGCAGTGGAGAAGGACAAGAGAATAGCCTGGACTGAAAATTTGAAAGAAAACTGCTATTTCCCTCTTAAATTCTATCTTTAATAAGAGAAATTTTCATTTTTTGCAAACATAAGAAAAAATCACACTATAGAAAATTCTCTCAATTTAGATTTAACAAATTTATCTAGAATTTTTCAATATTTTTCTTTAATCCTTCTTTTACTTAAAACTTATTTTTTAACATTTAAAAAAAGAAAAAATTGACTGACTTAAACTTTAGAGTATTTTTTTTAAATACTAAAAATCATTAATCAAATACATTTTTTTGAAAAAAAATATTTTCCCGTTATTTCATTCTTGAAGTCCGATCACAGCGACTTCAACTCTTTATTATTCAGTATTTAAATACCACGTGACAAATCATTTTAAAAATGAAATTGGTAGCAACAATTGAAAAAAGTACTCTAAACTCAGAAATCTATTTCATAGATTTAGGCTTTTTAATTTTATCTTTGTAAAACTAGTTGTTGATGTTATTATTATTACAATTATTGATCTTCATTTATAGGTTAGGCATTGTAATGATCGCAGTGCAGAAGTGAATGGAAGAGCAATTGCAATATTGTTTGGATGTTCTTTTTGATAACGTTGTAAAGAATAAAATTACATTTAAAATATGAAAGGTGATTAAAGAGGTCTAATAAATTAAAAGCGAGGGCTAATTAAATAGCTCCACTCTGATGTATAATCATATATCATCTAAAGTACACATATAAAAGAAACCAACCTAATTCAACTTTAACGTATGAGAAATCTCAATATTAAAGCATAGGGTAACCAAAGTGCATGTCATGCAAGACAACACTTATTTAAGTTCTGAATATTAGCATAATAATTTATTTTTATTTAAAGAAAAAGAAAAGGAAAAAAGAGACTTAATTTGTTTGAAATGAGAAGAACCAAAACAACAAACCAAAAAGCGAGAATAACCGAATGGAGAAAAGAAAAATACAGCTGGAGAAGAAAACAAAAAGCAAGAGCAAAATCTCGGGTTGTCAATCCTTTTTTTGAAGAGTAATAACAACTATATTCTAATTCAAACAAAGTCGTAATTTCAATTCTCCTCGTTTTGTCAATTCTTGTTTAACTTCTTTTTAGGATTCATGACTCAATGGATTACGTCATACTGATTTGATACTTTTTTTTAAAAAACATTTTAGGAATGTAAAATGTGATTTGGGCTCAGGTCTTTTTATTTCAACCTACTGTCATGCTTAAATAGAGCAGACTGCTGGGCTCATTCCACAATAGACACAACTAATGTCCCCCCACAAATAATGAATTAGAGCCTAAGTTCTGAATGAGTTTAATGGACATGTTTCTTCACTCCCATGAATCAGCAAGTGACACATTGCATATATTTATTTAGTAATATTCCTTTCTTCGTGTGTTATTGTTCTAACCATATGAAATGCTTCGTCTTCTGTCACTTCTTGATTTAACAAAATTTCTTGCTTCGATACTCTTTCCTCTAATAAACTCAAATTTTTTTTCCCTCTGTTTGCTAAAGAGCCCTAATTTCTCTTAAAAAAAATTAACGATTGCAAGATTCGTACATTCGTTTGCTCTAGACAAATTGAAATCAATTTCGAGTTCTCCTAGGGGTAAATGTTAGAAACCTACCCCACAACGAATCTAATTCTAACCTACCCTCTATTAGTCTTGGTGAACTTATTTTTTCGAAGAATATTTGAACTATTTTCGCTTTTCTCTTCCTTCTCAAATTCATGAAGCTTTTCTCTTCCTTCTCAAATTCATGAATTTTTTCATGTGACTAGCCTTTTGCCTTTACAAATTCATCTCAATATTTTTTACCTTTTCCAAGACATTGTTATTCTTAATCATATATTTTCTCTCCTATATGATCTTACACTTTATGATGTTTTTGTCATTTATAATCTTCAACACTCCAAAAAAGATTACTATTACTCTCCTAAAAGAGAAAGAAAGATTATTTATAACTTGAAGACAAGAAAGTCAGTTTTGAAAAAATGTCATAGTGATTAATGGTGACTAGAAGCGTCTTGGCTATCCTTATGGAATTGCTACAAATTTTGGAAAATATAATTAGAAGATGAGTTTATCTTTCACAAATATCCCTAGAAGGGAAAGGTTTTTAAGGAAATTTTTTCTAGAAAAAAACCCATATCTCATAAGGTGTTGTCCCATACCCATCTTTTCTGAGGGATTATGCTCATTAAGAAAGAGTATGCCATTAGCCTTTGCTCTCACTTCTGAAGAGGTATTTGGACTTTGACCTCTCCAAATTTAAAATTTGTTGGTCATTTTAATGGCCAATCCTTTTTAACACTATTAGTTTAACATCACACTCTTTCTGATTCTATCTGCTTTCCTCCAGAGATGGAAGTCGAGAGTGCTAATGCTGAGAAACTCTATCATCTTATTCATATTCCGGCTTTTTCCCTGTAATATGTAGTTTCACATGATTTTTATTTTATGAGTTTAGCTACTGATACTTTACCTTTCTTGATTTGCTTTGTTGAATGATTGTTCAATTATAGGTACATTGTAAGCTTGGCAGTTTAAGAAGAAGAATAAGTATTGTAATTGATTTTATTTATTAATTACTTTTTTTAAAGAAATTGTTTATAAGTTTTTTTTCTTATCAATACTTTTATGGGAAATGATTTATTTTTATGGTAAATATGAAATATATGCCAAATGATAAATTAAAAAAACTTTGGGATTGATTTAACTCTACATATATTCCTACAATTTTTGTTTAATAATAATTTGAGATAATTTTAAAATTTTTAGAATTTTTATTTATATGAGCATAAAATTAGAATCAAGTTTAAGGATAAAATTGATTCTCAAAATATGATTTTGAAAAATAATCTACTTTTTCCTTTTTGTTGACCTTGAATTTTTTATTGTCCTAAACCAACGAGTTGAATTTATATCTCTTAAGTGATTGGACTCATTAATGGGCTGGGCAAAGATGGCATTTTGTTGGCGCATGTATTGAGCTTAGTTCATTTTTGGGCTCTGTGCTTGTGGTGGTTTTTTAGAGCCTTATATTTGATCAATAGTAAGGAGAAATAATCATAAATAAATATGAGACATATTTATAATAGTTCAGGTCTATCAAAGCCTATGTCTACTTCACTAAGACTAATTAGCTCACTCAGATATACTGTTAAAGATGACTTTTATAGAGGTATAAGGATGCAGAGCGTCTATAAAAGAAATATAATCATAAGTACTTTGACTTGGGTCTTTAAGGGCAACCATGGAGCCTTTGAGCTATGATTGAGTCTTGGGGGCTCTAGTCTACTTAGAAAGATCTAAAAGATGAAGATCTTCAAAATTGTGTAAGGGAAAAAGCCTTAAAAGCCCTCAATTTATGTTACTTAGCCTCATTTTATAAGCGCTATTATGCTTGATTATATAATTCTTTTAGAATTAGGGTAAGCCTTTACTTTCCTAACTAAGATACAACCTAAGTAGCTTTTGCTTCATTCTTCTTGCGCTTCTTTAGAAAGACTTTAATCTTAGACAGGGGAAGTGATTCTTTTGTACCTTTCTCTTTCATCCTCTCTTGAAGGTGCTGCTCTTTTTTCTTTTTTCTTCTCCTCCTATACTTCAACAACTTTTTTTGGCTGTGAGATTCATGGTATCTATGTCTTTGAGCTGCTTGGTATTTGGGTGGACCACATTAATGCTGAAACAGTTTTCACTCTCAAATAGCAACTTAATCTCCTTAAAGACTTTGAATGTGATAATGTCATCTTACATACTTGTGGTCAACTCCCCCTTTTGGACATAAATGATCGTTCATCCGATGGCTGAAAAAGGTCTTCCAAAGATGATGAAAAGCTCACTGTATTCTTTCATATCTAGAATTATGTAATATGCGGGGAAGATAAACTTGTCCACCTTTACTACCATGTTTTCTATGATTTTCTTCGAATAGGCGAAAGATCGATTAACAAGTAGAAGTGTGATATTGATAGGTTTTTCTTCTCTTAAACTTAACTTGTTATAGACAAAGATAGGCATGAGATTAATGCTTAGTCTTAGATTGCATAGTACTTTTTCAAGGTCATGATTTTTAATTTAGTAAGGTATGGTAAAGCTTCTGGGATCTTTGAGCTTATGAGGTAATTTCTTTTAAAGAATGGCACTATACTTCTCTGTAAATGCTTCAGTATTTTCTTCTTCGATAGTATACTCTTCATAAATTTGACTTAGTTAGGCATCTATTCAAGCGCCTCTACAAAAGAAAGATTAATATATAATTTCTTAAAAACTTCAAGAAATTTAAAAAATTGCTTATCTAATTTCTTATTTTGCAACCTCTAAGGGAATGATAGAGATGGAGTGAATGAATATATGGGCTGATTTTGCATATTGCTACTAGTATTTTTTACTGTCACTACACTTTAAGATTTTTCTGCACTTATATACTAGTTTTTGCATTTTTATCTGCTCAAATTTTTGCACTTTTTTACATTTTTGCACTATTTTTTGGATTGGTATGCTACTGATTTTCTATTTTTACACTTGGTTTGCATCTCTGTAGCCTTTGATAAAAAGATATTAATGGTTTATATAGTTGTACTTCATTTTGTTGTACCATTGTTTTCTTCTCTTTCATGCTTGAAGATGGTGTTTATATATATTTTCGTGTAAGATCTTACCACTTTTTAAAGAGATAACTTGGCATTATCTCTTGAATTTGCCTAAGTGTCACTTGGTAAAGCTCCTTGAGGCCACTTTATTAATTATTGCAGCAAGTTGTCCCATTTGAGCCTCTAAATTCTTTAAGGTTGGTGAATGATTCTATATAATGGTGTCATTTGACTTCATGTAGTGCGTAAGCATGTCTTCCAATGACTGCTTCTTTATTGCGTGGTTGAAATCTTTGGAGATTCATTAATCTAGATGACTCCTCTTGGTTGTTATGGTAAGAGACGTTTGAATAATCTCTCCACCCTGAGTTGTAGAAATTTGATTAAGGGTTATGTTGCTGTTAGTTGAAAATTTTCATATAATTCTTTAACTCTATGCACCGCCCATTCATATGGTTGTCACCAGAAAAATTACAAGTCACTTGTTGAGTCTTGACGATGTTTAATGCATCAAACCTCTTAGATAACATATTAATTTGTGCTGCCAATGCACCAAATGCATTAATCTCATGAACTCCAATAACTTTCTTAAGTGTAACCCTCTCAACTGCCCATTAGTAACTATTGGACATCATCTCCTCTAGTAGATTATAACCCTTATCCGTAGACTTATTCATTAACGTTCCTCCAGCAGTGGCATCTATAAGGGTTCTTAAATGGCCTACTAATCCGTTATAGAATATTTAGACTAATAACCATTTAGAGACTCAATGATAAGGGCACTTCCTCAACATGTCCTTGAAGAGCTCTCATGCCTTATAAAGTGACTTACCATTGATATGAATAAATGAGGTGATATCATTCTTCATCTTTGTTGTTCTTGTTGGTGGGAAGAACTTGGCCAGAAAATTTCTACACTAATTCATCTTACATTGATATGGATCTGGATGAGAATAACATTATCCAACTTTTAGCTTTGTCCCTTAAAGAGAAAAGGAATACTTTAAGTCTGATGGCATCATCTAAGACTTTTTTGCATTTAAATGTATTGCAAATCTCTAAAAAATTCATGATATACATGTTTGGATCATTATTAGAAACACTACTGAACTATACAATTTCTTTTAACATTTGAATAGTACTTAGGTTGATCTTAATATTTTTTGTATTGACGGTTGGTCATCGAATACTGGACTGATCACCATCTGCACTAAGTACTTCATACTTTTTTAATGCTCTTTGTGGTATCATAGGTTCAAACACAAGATTATTGATGTGATTATTCTTCTCTTTCATATTTGAAGATTAGCGCTGTTCAAAACTAAAAATAAAACAAATCAAAGTAAAAAAAATAAAATAAAATATGAATTAAAAGTAAAGTAGTTTGGTATTAGAATTAATCTAAAGAATAAAAAAAAATTAGTCCCTAACAATGGCGTCAAAATTTTTTTTATACAATAATAACTAAGCGCAAGTGCACATTATTGTATTAAGTAATATAAGATTTAAGTCTAAGTTGTTGTTCCCATAGGGACTATTTAATTTATTTTTTTTAATTAATTACTAAAATTAATTCTATTTTACTTTTATCCAAAAAAATCTAAAGATGGATTGTATCTAATTAATTTAATTTTATCAAATTAAACCTAATATTAATCAAAAGCAAGCAAGGGCTGAATTTACTAATCAAAAGAAATTTAGGGTTTCAACTTATCCCCTAATATTTAATTAGACTTTTTAATCTCTTAGTTAATTCGTTAATACAAATTAATTGGCTAGATTCTAAACTCATCACATGCCTTTGTCGACAGTCAAGTGGCTATATTACACTAAAACAATTGCCTATGTGTTTATAGTAATCCAAATAGAATACAATTCATTAAGAGCAAATACAAAAATACCATAAATGTCATCTACGTATATTTCTATCCGGCATGAGACTCATAGTTATTACCCTATGATCATGCATCAAACTATAATAGAATAGATACATAACTTCCTCTTTCGAGTTCATCATGATTCTTTGATCATTTAAAATATTGGTCAGATATAATGAAAGCATTAAACACAAGATAAAATGAATCAATTTAATGTATTAAGTTCATAAATTAAGATAGTCAATAAAATTCAACTATATATTAAGTTCAGATAGTCTAATACTAGATCAAAATAGTTTAGCTAATGACAAATTTAAGATTATCAAAGTAATGAATTAAAAACATTATGAACAGGATTAGAATAATAAGAAAATAAGAAAAACTATTCAAGGAGATGCCCTAGATTGCTTCTATCTCTATCCTAGCTTGATGCTTGAATCTTGATCTTCAATCTTAAATTTTTGGCTTAGATTTCTTGTTTTGTGTTGTAAATTATTTTTCTAAGTTTGCCTATAATAAAGTCTATTTTTTTTGGCTCAAAACAAAATACTTTTATAGGTATTTACAATCCTAAGATTGAAGGGCTTTAAATCTAAGCCAAAATAGAACATTTAAAAAGGGGATTCTTTTGTCGCACAGGCATTACGGCACCCATATTTGGAAATAGCCAATCCTTGAAATACGATTGGGTGTTACAGTGTTTATTTTGAGTTCGGTTTGTCCCAAATCTCCACACCCTAATTTGTGAACCTATATCAAATAAAAAAAACACGAATAAATAGCTAAGAATTCATAATTCAGATCAAAACTTAAGTCCATAATGATAAATATAATAATATATTTAAACCCTTATTAAATACCCTTCTAAATGGGTAAAAGCTTATATATTTTGTTTGTTGTGTGTCCTTTATTTTTATTACCTTATGCTTTTTTTTAAAAAAGTAAAGCCTATCTTTTTTGCCTATTAGTATTTTGTTTGGTATAACAGTTTGGATATTGTTTTTTATCAGCAATTTTCACGGACGAAACCAAACAGAAATTTGATAAGGTTATAAACATTTGAATGAATGAGAATGAAATAAATGCAAGAAAATAATTCTTGGATAGTACTCTTATCTTTTATTTGAAAAAAATCTAGTGATTTTCTTTCTCCTTTTCAAGTGACCCCACGTGCCTATAATAGCGAAAGCATCCTTACAGTCTTACTAATAAGTTCAAAGACTTGGCCAAACAAATTAGGCGGAATAACAAAAAAAAAAGTAACAGGAAGGGAAGTTTCACAAGGAACTAGGTCCAAGTTTGGCGTGGCTGTCAAGGATGGCTTTTATGCACTAAGTTATCCAAGTCAAAGTGATCCACCTAACTGTTCTATCGCTCGACTCGCATGATATTTTGAGAAAAATCAACGTGTAGATTCTATATTTCAGCTTAAGTCTCAATATAACTACAAATAAAATTACACTTTTGCCCTCTAGACTGAAGTTAGTATAATCACTCTTCTATAAATTTCATCCAAAATTAAAGGAAGATCAAAACCGAGAAGCCAAACCTTTACTTTCTTCCATGTTATTCTTCCCCACTCAATTTCAGATTTTTCTAGGAAAATATGAACAGCTGTTCCTCTGCGGCAGCCAGCAAAAGGTAATAATAAGATCTTCTTGATATTATTTTATATGTAATTTTTTTTAATTTCTGTGCTACCTGCAATAG
Source organism: Ailanthus altissimus (assembly GCA_946807835.1). Classification (NCBI taxonomy): domain Eukaryota; kingdom Viridiplantae; phylum Streptophyta; class Magnoliopsida; order Sapindales; family Simaroubaceae; genus Ailanthus; species Ailanthus altissimus. The sequence continues at coordinate 5,074,143 of OX327709.1, forward strand.
GCCGACATGGTTTTCAAATGTTTGTCCCTGAATCTCACTAATAATTTGGCATTGTCACCTAAGTTTAGGCTACAAGGCAAAGTGGCAATCATCACTGGAGGCGCAAGCGGGATTGGAGCAACCGCGGCCAAACTTTTCCTTGAAAATGGCGCCAAGGTTGTTGTTGCTGATGTGCAGGATAAACTTGGCCAAGCCCTTGCTGATAAGCTAGGGGAAGATGTTTGCTACGTCCATTGCGACATATCAAACGAAAATGATGTTATCAACCTCGTTGATACAACCGTGGCCAAATATGGAAAGCTTGATATCATGTACAACAATGCTGGCATTCTCGACCGTAGCTTTGGGAGCATTTTGGATACTCCAAAGTCTGATCTCGAACGTTTGCTTGCTGTTAACACCGTTGGTGGTTTCTTAGGAGCCAAACATGCCGCAAGAGTCATGGTACCCCAGCAAAAGGGTTGCATATTGTTTACAGCGAGTGCGTGCACAGAAATTGCGGGACTTGGCTCTCCTGCTTATACTGTATCAAAGTATGGGATCTTAGGACTAGTGAAGAGCTTGGCAGCCGAGCTTGGACAGTATGGGATAAGAGTAAATTGTGTATCACCTTATGGCTTGGCAACTGGCATGTCAACTAAAGGAGTTGATCCAGAAGTAATCGGAGCAACAATGAGCCAGATAGGTAATTTAAAAGGTCAGGTTCTGAAAACTGATGGCATCGCAAATGCTGCGCTCTACTTGGCTAGTGACGAAGCAAGTTATGTGAGTGGACAGAATCTTGTAGTTGATGGAGGATACAGTGTTGTGAATCCAACATTGATGACAGCTTTTAATCTTATCAAGTAATTGGAACATTCGGCGATGCAAGATGCGTTTGTCACTTTACCGAAAATCTAATTATATATTCATTATGGTACTTTGAGATGTACGATTTGCAGATTCTGATCAATAGTAAATTCATTTTTTTTTCTCTCATGATTTCTTATTTCAGGATCTGGATGTAGATTTGTTCTCCATAAGTTTTCTATTTTTTGTTCTTAAAAATTAAAATCATTTGCAAATGATTGTTATATACAAAAGGCAGGCACAAGCTAGCTGCTGGATGGGATTAGTGAAGACCTTGCCTGAGCTTGGACAGCATGATATCAGAGTAAATTGCGTCTCACCTTATGGCTTTGCTACCGGAATTTCACATAATTGGTGAGCTGATTCACCATTAACGAGCGAATGTGGATAATTAAGCGGGCGAATTCTGAAAATTGAAACGCTGCGCTCTACTTGGGTAGAGATGAAGCAAGTTATGTGAACGGGCAAAACAATGTAGCTGACGGTACATGGATTCAGAAATGACTGACTAGTAAATTTAATATTTTAATATATTTCTTTAATAACTTTTCACACATTTGTAAACTCCAAGAAAAGATAAAAACTAAAGGGAATCGTATTTTTGCCTTTTTGTGCAGAATCGATTTCTGCCTTCTTGTGCAGAGTGCTAGCCCATCAAGATGTGGGGGTATGTTATTGCCCTCGATTGTGCTCAAATATCCGGAAGTCATCAACCTAGGCTACCCGTAGCAAGAATATCGAGAGTAGAAATGGATAAAAAGAATGTTTACAAACGTGCTTGAGAAAGAAAGTTGAATTGAATTAATGCTAGCAATACTAGAGTTTACATCTCTTTTTTTATTTAGGTTGAATAAAGTAAATTTATCAAAATAGGAAAATCTGAATTGTTTAACATGATAAAATAAGGTTAATGAAATTAAAGAAAAAAATGGAATTAAAATTCGAATTTTTTAAAAAATAACAAAATTGCCAGAAAAAAAGAAAAAAATGACTCTGACAAAATTTTACTATACATTTTGGGACCTAAACAACAACATTTGTGGTGGGTCATGACATAATTCTCACTGATAACTTCAAAACAATATACTTTTTATGCGATTTGACCCAATATGTCTTAATTAAGATCATTGAAAATTAAGTTCCAAACTAAGACCCTACATCAATGAGACTGCCCTTTGCTTTTAGAAGCATCTTTTGAAATTTATATATAATTTTATTTTTCTCTCTTCCTACTAGAAAGGAACCCGACCCTATTAAATTTTTTTTAATAAGATTTGAAATAGATTTGAGATGAATTTGAGATATAAAGTTAAAACTTATAATAAATATATATATATTACTATTTTTGAGATTTTATAGAAATACAAAGGCTTTAAATAAATATAAATCTGCAAAACTAAATACTTTAATAAGAGAATAGCTTATTCCTTATATCTAGAGTCGACATCTAGCACAATAATATGCTCAGCTTGATTTCTTAATTTTTCAAATGAGTTTAAGCTTGTTTATGAATTTTATGGAACATGTTCAATAAATGTTTCATATAACTATCAATAGAAAAATTTACAATATTTTCCATTAAGAATGTATATAATAAGTTTAAAAAGTGTAGTGATTCAATTATATTTATTTAGTTTTTAGTTATTTTTTAAAAGTGATAACAAAATAAATTATCTTTTAGAAACTTTTATGTAATCAGAAAAACTTTTTTGTCGGTCAATTTCGTTGTTCAAGAAAACTAAGCTTAAATTTATATTTGGGATGAGTTCGTTTAATTGGTGAATTTGCATCTCAACTATCAAAATTTGAGTTTTATGTAATTTTTATTTTTTATTAAGATTATTTTAAATATTAATCAATGTAATATTATTATAAACTTAAACTTGAGATATAATATGGATTGATGTATTTAATAGATTTTATTTAAAATTATATTAATTATACAATTTACCTAAAATTGGTTAATAATTCATTGTGACTTTGATAAAAATTTTATATACGCCAAAGTAAATTTGATAATAAAACTTAAAATTAAAAATTAATTTAAAAAAATATTATTTTACTTTCTTGATAATATGTGCAGATTCGAATTTAATAATATTGACTCAAATCTAACCACTGTCATTTCTATTCTTGATATTCTGCCAGATGTCTATAAACCTGGAGAACTAAAATAAAAAAATAAAGCCTCAATTGCAGCAAAAATGTTAAAAGTTCATTCGTCGTGATACATAATGAGATTTTAGTTGCGAGTTTGAGTCGGCGGTTCGGTGAACTCAACTTCTTTTTTTTTTTTTTATAACTTCACACCACGAATAAGTTTGTTCAATTATGGTGGCTACATTAGATATCATATCTTTGTCGTAACAAAAACCACTCAATTTTGTCCACCACTAAATGTTAAGATAATGGCCACTACGCTTTTCTAAAATAACATCTAATCATCATTGGCGTGCAGGACTTGACTTTTCTTTATGTTTTTATTATCAATGTTGTGAGTAGAAGCAAGTGACGGTGGCTTCCACCACTATCACAAAACCCACATGGGAAAATCATAAACCGCCTCTGCAGTGTGCTTTTTGAGAAAAGAGTTAAAAATGGGCATCTTCTATGTTTGATATATATATATATATATATATATATATTATTTTATATTATTATTTTATTGTATAATTTACAACACATCACTAATACGATTTATAGTAAATTAAGTTCTTAACTTTTAAATTAAAATATTGATTTATTTTATTTTATTATTTATTTTATATATTTAACTATTATTTATATTATATATTTATTATTATATGTGATAATATTTATAAGGATATTATGTAGTTGTCATTTATTTATATCTTTTATTTCAAAAAATAAAGATAAATATTATCTATTAGTTATATCTTTGTTATTTCATGTTTATATATTATGTTTATTTTTTAAATTTTAAATATTATATCTACAACTTAAAACCTGTAAAATAAATTAGTAAGTTAGAACCTAAAATTCTAATAATTGATATTATTAATTCAAAATTTGAAGTTTTATATCAAAATTTTTAAATTTATTTTTTTACTTTAATTATTTATTTATATAGAGATTATGTCTGTTCATTACTATTAATCTATAGAATGTTATATCTCCTCGTTACTATCAATAAATGTATGATTATAATGTTAATATAACTAACAAACAATAAGAACAAATAGTTCGCCCTAAAAAGAAAAACGCTCTCTACTAAACAAAACACAGCCGCCCCATCCCCAAAATAAGCCGCCACCGGAGAGGGGGCTTTGGCCTCCTTTCTGGTGGCCGAACCACCTGGTCAGCGTTGAGCTTCACATATGCTAGCCACCTCATTTTCTTTCTGTTTTTCTCTTTTCCAGGTGCTCTCCGCTGCAGCCCACCGTCAAGCAAGCAACCATGCACCGACGATCGTTTTGCCTCCGTCAGCTTGCCGCTGCCTGCTGTTTTCGTGCGCTGCCTACCTTATCAATGCTAGACCATTGTTTTCCTTCATCGAAGCTTGCATGGTCTTTTCGCAATGCTGCCAGTTGGCCATGGACTTCACTTCACCGGCGCCTATAAGAGGTGGTTTGATGTGCATCTCCTCGCCGGCTTACCCCTTGGCAACCATGCTTCTTCTTCTGCCTTCACCTGCTCGCCGCAGCCAGCGATCACATTGTCAACATGTTCCGGTGTGATGCAAATTCGGCAGCCTTCTCAGTGCTGCCGATTGTTTGTGCAAAGTCTGTGCCTCTGCCACAGCTGCTCTTCCCAGCCCGCACCAAGCCCCCCCGGGTCTTGGTGGAACTCTTCCAAAAATTCATATGTTTTTTAAGCCATTTTGGTGTGCCCTGCCTGTCCGACGACGAGCAGTGCTCCCGACAGACGATTCTCTTTTCGGTAGTTTTCATTGTGGTTTCGGAATATGTACTGTTACTTGCTTAGTTATTTTGGTTTTATGAGGATCTGCATGACTTAAGTTTAAGTCTAGCAACAATAATTTTTTTCTTTTTTAAGGGATCTGTATTTCCCTCCTATGGAGGTCTGTTTATCTCTTTCTATAGAAAGGTTTATCTTCCCTTTCTACAGAAAGGTCTATCCTCCATTTCTTCGAAAATGTCCGCCCTCTCTTTCTTCGAAAAGAGTCTTATCCTTATCCACTATAGGTATGATGGCCTTCTTCTTTGCAAGAGACTTGAATCAGATGATCTCAAAATGTATTTATCTTATTCTGGTATTCCTTTGATATGTATATTAAAGAAAATTGATGTAATATCTTGACGATATTAATGATATGATTTAATCCCATTAAAAAAATAATAATAAATGTATAGTTATGCCTCCTAATTACTATTGATACATGAAAAGTTTTGTCTCCTAATTAATATTATTTTATAATATAAAAAGTCATGCCTTCTAAATATTGCTTTTGATATTTATATTTTGCATTATAAATTTGTTGAATAATATTTATATTTGATCGTACTAATTTTTAATTCTCTTTTTACATATCCAAAAGTTCATAAAAATATCTTTGATCAATTGATTAATCTCTACACTTGATGCCTTTAAAACATTATCTATCATTCGTGCTAGATGCCAAGATGCACCTTCAAACTAATGGTTTGGAAAAGACAATTGAAAAAGAAAATGATGTGTCCATGAAAGATAAGTTGAGAGCTATAATTTTCCTCTATCATAACTACATTATAAGGTTAATATTTGTTGGCAAAGGACCTGCAGATCATTTGAAAAACTCTAAAAGAAAGACATGTTCATAAAAAAAATATGTTCATCCTAAAAAATGAGAAACGAGTGGATGAATCAAATTGTTGCTAAATACAATTTTACTAATTAAATTGTTGCTAAATATATTTTTACTTTGTTTAGAATCACCTCATAGCTGAAATTATATGGTGAAAAAATTACAAAAAAAAAATATGTTAGAGAAAACATTCTCTACTTTTTATGTCTTTGATGTTATTTTGCAGCAACAATATTGTGAGTGTCAATACTAAAAATTAATCTCATGTCTTGAACGAAATAATAAGCTCTTATTAAAAATTATGAATCACCTTCGACTACTTCTTAATCATTTTCAAAAGTAAATGTAAATACTTATAAAATCGTTGGACGTGGTCATTGAGAAGAGAGAAGGTGCAATTATCACCCTCATAGTCTCTATAAATACAAAAAATGAAGGAACACTAAAAAAAGGGCAAAAATAGCAAGATAAAGACAATAATGTAAAGAATAAACATCTTGAGTATTAAGAAAAATACTTGTATTGATATGGTGCATTATGAAGCATTTATTAAGGTAAAGGAAAAAAAATATGTAGACAATTTTTATTGATGACTCAAGATCATGCAGATTTTACTCATATAGATGTCTTCAATTTCTTTGAAATAAAGAAGGAACACTAATTATTAATCTTTAATATTTTCATGTTAGTTCTTTTGTGTAAAATATAACTTTTATCATCTTGATATCTACTATGAAATTTTATTTAATATATGAAATAACTTTTAAAGATGAATTGTCCGTATTGAAGCGGAAGCACACAAACAAGCAAATCACCCAAGCAAATAATAATTTAAAATAAGCAATTAAGGAATTAAAGAGAGAAATGGTAGAAGAAAAACACACATAAAATTAACGTGGTTGGACAACTTACTTACGTTCACGACGGATCAAGATCACTTTCTTTATATTAAATCTCAAGGCACTCATAAAGTATGCCTTTTATAAGAAAGATTACAAAGAAATTATACTCTCTCTTGTACTCTAGGAATTTTCTCTCACTAAGAATTACAAAGAAGGCTTAATCACAAAGATTTCTTTTGATGATCACTAAAATCTCTTGGGTTATTACAAAGATACGTTTACAAGCTAATTGAAAGCCTTTATATAGGCTTTAGGACGTCCTAGGTTTACTTTAAATGTGTGGGAGTCGTATTAGGGAGTCTTGAAGTAAGTGGAAGACAAAACAAGTTTGCAATAAAATAGAAAACTGTTCCTGCATCTAGCACCGCGGCATTGGTGAAGCTTGCCTAGGTACTACGGCGCTCGTCACTTGGCGCCACAGTGCTCAGATTCTGGTTATGGCACTGCGGCGCCCACTCCTAGTTGCCGCAGTGCTGGCGCCTATCATACCCTTCTTCATTTTTTGCCTCCTTTCACGTTCGTCTTCGATCCTCGCGTACCTTACGCATTTAGCTTGATCTCCAAATTATATCTCGATGATTTTCTATCAATATTATCACAAATTTCCTCTTTGATTCAAAATCATCCAAAAAAATAACTCAATCTCTTATTTTTGCATCTTCGGTCACCTTCACAAAGTAGTGACTTCGGTTAAATCCTTGCATATGATGAACTTAACCGAGGGCAGTGGTTTAGTCAACATATCAGCGAGATTTTCAGACGACGCTATCTTTGTTGGATTAACTTCACCACTTTGGACAATCTCTCTAATGTAATGGAGCCGCACATCAATATGTTTTGACTTTTCATGGAACACTTGATGCTTGCTTAGGTGTATGACACTTTAGCTATCACAATATACACTGGTGTTCACATCATCATTAGCCAATACCTCTGTGCATATGCCTTTCAACCACATGACCTCTTCAATAGCTTCACCAACAGCTATGTACTCTGCCTCTGTGGTAGATAGTGCAACCATATGTTGTAGAACTGATCTCCAACACACACTACACCCAAACACTATGAATATGTAACCCATCAACGATATTCTTTTGTCTAGATCACTTGCATAATCTGAGTCTACATATCCTTTTACTATTTTATTGCTGTCCTTATCCCTCTTATGCATTAACTCATGATTCGACGTCCCCTTGAGATATCTCAGAATCCACTTCATTGCAAGTTATTGATCCTTATCTGGATTTGCCATGTATCAACTCACCACACTCACAGCCTGTGCTATGTCTAGTCTTGTGCAAACCATTACATACATGATGCTCCCCACAACGCTTGCATACGATACTTTACTCATCTGCAGCTTCTCCTCTTTGGATGTCGGTAACTGTGCTACTGAAAGTCTGAAATGCATGGCCAAAGGAGTAGAGACAATCTTTGCATTGGATATACCAAACTTCTTTAGAATTTTAAGTATATATCACTATTGGGATAAGAAGATAACATTTCTTCTTTCCTTTACAATATCCATACCCAATATTCTCTCCGTTGCTCCCAAATCCTTCATCTTAAACTCGCCACTCAACTGCTTCTGTATTTCTTTCAAATTTTTACAGGCAATCAATATATCATCGACGTATAGAAGCAAATACATCATCCTACAACTTATGTTCTTGAAGTACACGCATCTGTCATACTTACTCCTACTAAAGCCACAAGCCATCATAAACTCATCAAATCTCTTATACCACTGTCTAGGTGATTGTTTTAACCCATATAACAACTTCTTTAGCAAACAAGCATGATCTTCTTTTTCAGGTCCTCGAACCTTTGCAGATGTGCCATATATATTGTCTCTTCAAGCTCTCTATATAAAAAAGTTATCTTTACATCCATCTACTCTAGATGTAGATCAAGATTTGCACACATGGCTAACAAAATCCTAATGGATGTATGCTTGATGACTGGAAAACAAATCTCATGAAAGTCAACTCTCTCTCTTTGAGTAAAACTTTGTACAACTAACCTAGCCTTGAATCTCGTAGGCTCTATCCCCAGTACCCTCTCTTTCACCTTGTACACTCACTTATACCCAACTAGTTGCTTTTGAGGTCTCTCCACCAACTTTCAGGTATTGTTCTTCCTAAGAGAACTAATCTCTTCTTTCATGGGCTGCTACCATTCTTTCTTATTTTCACTCTTTATAGCCTCACCATATATTCTAGGCTCATCATACTTAAGAGTGTAAGCATAATTAAAAAGCATGAGCAACTAAATTTGCTTATGCATATATGACTGGTAGGTTAACCGTTCTCTTTAGCATGTCTCTGGCTAGCTGATACTCTTCAAGTTCAATCTCAGGAGTCCTAGTCTTTCTTTGAGTGGACTTAGAGGAACTCACCAGTATTCTTGGTTCTTTTTCAAGGATCTTCTTGTTGAAGTACTGATCTGGGGGCATATCAGATCTAATTTCAGGCTCCACTTCAACTTCTATTGACTCGGGTGCTGAGTCTTTCTTGGGCACAAGTTCTTCTTTCTCATCTTCTTTGGAGGCTTTCAGTATCGTCGTCTCATCGAACGTCACATTATGGCTTATGATTATGGCATACTTCTTAGTGGTGTTAAGTCTTTACACCATACCTTGTATCCTTTCACTCATTTGGGATATCCTATGAATACCCCTTTAATAGTTCTAGGTTCTAACTTTCCTTTCTCAACATGTACAAAGGCAGGGCAACCAAATATTCTGAGGTGGTCATGCTTTGGAGGATTGTTAGACTATTTCTCTTCTGGCATCTTGAAGTCAATTACTGAGGAGGGACTTCTGTTAATCAAATAAGTTACAGTCACTACAGTTTCTCCCCAAAATGCTTTGGACATCTTTGCATTTGTAAGCATGCATCTAGACATTTCAAGTAGGGTCATATTCATCATTTTAGCTATACCATTCTGCTGTGGTGTTAATTTTACTATTTTATGCCTTGCAATCCCATGCTTGGCACAAAACCCATCAAACTCTCTATTACACAATTAGAGGCCGTTGTCAGTTCTCAACCTCTTTACCCTTTTGCCAGTCTGATTTTCAACAAGAGCCTTTCAAGTCTTGTACACATCAAATGCTTGATCCTTGCTATTCAACATATAGACCTACAGCTTCTTTGAATAGTCATCAATCAAGTTGAGAAAATACCTGGCACTACCATGAGTAGCTGTCTGAGCTGGTCTCCAAAGGTCCGAGTATATGTAGTCAAGAGTCCCCTTAGTTTTGTGCTTACCGGTACTAAACCTCACCTTATGTTCTTTTCCAAGCATACAATACTCACAAAACTCAAAGGGTTAGAACTCATCCTCACTGAACGCCTTTTGACTAAATAACACCTTCAGGTTTCTCTCGCCTAAGTGTGCTAGTCTAAGATGCAACAACTTGGTTTGTATACTTTCATCATCTATAAAGAATAATGCAAAACCACTCACAACTTCACCCTTAAGCACATAAACACCTTTGCGTTTTTCTCCTCTCATTACTACCATAGAACCCTTTAACACTCTCAAAACCCCTCCGTCGATTCTAATGGAACACTCATTTTGGTCTAAGGTCCCTAGTGAGATCAAGTTTCTCTTCAGGTTAGGAACATACCTAACATCTATCAACTCTTTCACTCGCCCATCATGTAGCCTAAGTTTAATACTACAAATTCTCATCATTTGACATACAACGTCATTACCCATTAACTTCTTACCACTACTAATAGGTTAGAAATTTACAAACCAAGACTTGTGTGAGCACATGTGAAAAGTACAACCAGAATCAAGAACCCATTGTTCAGCATTCATACCATCAGTAGCGACGAGTGTCTCTACGCTGTCATAGCTATCATCATAGGCTAGCGCAGTATTCGCTTTCTTCATATCTTGTGTTCTATTATCAGGATAGTCTTTTATGAAGTGCCTATCTTTCTTGCAACAATAGTACTTCCTATTTGTCCTAGACTTCGACCTTGAGCCCTTTTTCCTTCCATCTCTATATGAAGGTCTTCCTCTTACAGATAAACTTTTTGCATTGCCCTCAATCTGCTTCTCTAATAACTTTGAGTTTAATGATGATTTTACATCATTCGTCATTAAACTTTCTAAAATCATCATTAAACTTTCTCTACCGTAAAGTAGAGTATCAATAAAACGCTCATAACTCTTGAGGAGTGAACTCAGCAGGATAATTGCTCTATCTTTATCTTCTATCTTTATCTTCTATCTTGATGTTGATAGACTCAAGATTAAAGATGATCTTATTGAAGGCATTTATATGATCTTTCATCTATGTCCCCTCCAACATAGACAATTGATACATCTTCTTCTTTATATGTAATCTGTTGGCCAATGATTTCTGTATATCAATGGAGTCAAGCTTCTTCTAAGGACTTATCACTGTTGTCGCACCTACTATTTTCCTTAGTATTTTATCGCTCAATGACAGAACGATTATGCTATGAGTTATTTTCTGAATGTCCATTCTTTTTGCTTATGCTTTAGATGACTTTAGCATCTTTTTTTCATCACTAGATGGAGTTTTAGTCTTCTCTATTATCGAGCCTAGCTTTTGGCTCACCAACAACACTTTAACCTTTATCTTTTACAAATTGAAGTCATTCGTACCGTTGAATTTCTCTACCTCATACTTAGGTGTGGCCATATCTTCTTGGAACCAAACTTTGATACCAATTTGTTAAAGCGGAAGCACACAAACAAGTAAATCACCCAAGTAAATAATAATGTAGAATAAGCAATTAAGGAATTAAAAGGAGAAAGAGTAAAAGAAGAACACACAAAAAATTGACGTGGTTCGACAACTTGCCTACGTCCACGGCTGATCAAGATCAATCTCTTTATATTGAATCTCAAGGCACTCATAAAAGTATATCTTTTACAAGAAAGATCACAAAGAAATAAGACTCTCTCTTACACTCTATATATTTTCTCTTACTAAGAATCACAAAGAAGACTTAATCACAAAGATTTCTTTTGATGATCACTAAGATCTCTTGGGTTATCACAAAGATGTGTTTACAAGCTAATTGAGAGCTTTTATATAGGTTTTAGAATGTCCTAGGTTTATCCTAAACGTGTGAGAGTCATATTAGGGAGTCTTAAAGTAAGTGAGAGACGAAACAAGTCCGCAACAAAATGAAAAACTATTCATGTATTCAGCGTCCATCGCCGCGACGTTGGTGAAGCCTGCCTGGGCACTGCAGTGCTCAGGTTCTGGTTGTGGCACCGCGGTGCCTACTCCTAATCTTCGCGACACAGGCGCCTGTCACACCATTCTTCATTTTTCGCACACCCTACACACTTGGCTTGATTTCCAAATCATATCCCGATGATTTTCAATCAATATTCTCACAGTCCACTTTAAAATATCGGGGATGCTTATTTAGCTGATAATGCAACTATATACATTATTATTTGAGAGAAATATTAAAATGAAAGTCAATACGATATTAGGTCCTACGGATCTAATTAAATGCTCTAGAAGAGCAGCGATCTTATTAGCAAGTGAAATAAAGTTATATATAAGTAAAACTTTATATGTAAATAGATCTAGAAGAAATCTGCTTAATTTTAAAGATATTCGTAGAAATGAATATCACATTGAGACTTTGAGTGAGAATACATATATTTGCATAACTTTTAACATCTTATACAAGAAATGCACACTTAAAAAGCTTTCTACTTTATAATATTGTTTGTATTAGTCATAAATTTAATTAAAACCTACACTGATAAACTAGAAATTTAGTGATCTAATATATTTTTATGTTATAGCATGACTGCCTTAGTCATCATGCTCAATGATGATGTATATGATCATTGAAAATCCTCATGAAAATCTATTATAGAACCTGAAGATTCTATTGATTAATGACAATATTTGTATCATTTGTTCACAAGCCAAACTAATGGTTAGACCACCCCTTAGACCATTTCTTCTAAGTTTAGTTTAGAATCTCAATCATTTTTAAAAAGAGAATTCAATGAGATATTTGTGGATCAAATTCATTAACCAATTAGTCTTTTTTGCTATTCTATGGTTTCAATTGATACATCTTCACAGTTATATCATATTTGTTTATTATCTATATAAAATATTGTATTCGTTAGATTACTAGCACAAATCATTAGATTGAGAACACAATTTCTATACTACCTTATTAAAACCATATGTTTTGATAATATAAGTGAGTTTACATCTAAAAATATTTGATAACTATTGTCATCAATGGGAATTGATGTAGAATATCTTGTACCACACGTTTACACATAAAATAGATTAACAAATTTCTGAATTAAATGACTCTATCACCCTCACTATGTATTAAAGATGGGACCTCAACATCACTTGAAAATTTATGTTGATTTTAACTCATCATCAATTATAAGATATCTTGAACCTCTGATTGGTGATTTGTCTATCGCATGATTTACGGATTATTATATCTTATTTGGATCCTTACATAAAACAATATAAAAATAATGTGCAAAGGATTGTTTATCTTCAATGAATAATTCATCCAAAGTAACTAAGCCATATATACCAATTACCAATACATAAGCTCAAGTAATTATTCATGTAGAACAGTCTAATCAAAATGTAGCTAATGAATCATCTATTATACATTAAAAGTGTAGCAAACCACTTGGTTCAAAAAATATTGTTCCATAGAAGAAGAAAGTGAAAATTGGGATCTTATTGAAAATTATGCTCGAGCCAATAAAGCTACATTCTCTAAATCATTAATATTTAAAGAGTTAATACTCTCTAAAGAGATATAAATCCATGAAGAGACATAAGTCTCTAAGAAACTGAAGCGCCTGAAGAGATACAAGCCCTTAAAGAGACATATGTCTCTAAAGAGATATAAATCTGTGAAGAGATATAAACCCCTGAAGAGATATAATCCCCTTGAAGAGATACATGTCCTTAAAGAGATACAAGCCCATGAAGAGATATAATCCCCTTAAAGAGATACATGTCTCTAAAAAAATACAAGCCCATGAAAAGATACACATCCTTTAAGAGATAAAGTCTCATAAGAGATATTAGTTCTAGAATAGGTACAAGAATTTTAAAAATGAGGAAAAATGATACAAATTATGTTTACACAGGAGAAATGTAGAATATGACAAAATAATTATTGATAATGTATTCTCATTTGCAATAGCTACTAAAACTATGAATGATGATTTTGAGTCATAACTGTTGTAAATGTAAAGAAAGGCAAGACTGGTTTCAATGAAAAAAGTAATTCAAACAAAATTGAATTATATAGCCAAGCATAAAATATTTGGACTTATAGTTTAGACACTTGAAGATGTCAAACTCGTAGATATAAATGAATTTTTTTATATTTTTTATGAAAATAATGAGGTCACCAGATATAAAGTAAGACTTGATTAAAATTTTTCGCAGAAACCTAATATTGATTATGATAAAACTTATTCTCCGTGTTGGACATAATTATATTTTGATTTTTAATAAGCTTGACAGTCTTAGAAAAAGTTTTATATGCGTCTTATAGATATAGTGATAGCTTACCTATATGGGTCACTTAACACATATATTTGTATAAAAATTTCTAAAGGATTCAACATACCTCAAGCATGTAATGACAATTTATATTCAATTAAGTTAAAAGGATCTTTATATGTATTAGAACACTTTGGAGGCATGTGGTACAACCACCTAAGTGAATACTTGGTAAAAGAACGATATATTAATAACATAATATGTCCATATGTATTTTTAAAAAAGGACAGAATTTGGGTTTGTCATTATAATTGTATATATGGATAAGATGAATTTGATTGGACCTCCTAAATAGCTCCTAAATACTACAAAATATTTAAAAAGATAATTTGAAATGAAAGATATATGATAGACTAAATATTATCTTGGTTTACAGATCGAGCACAAATTAAATAAAATCTTTATTTATCAATTTATCTATACTGAAAATATTCTAAAAAGACGTAATATTGATTAAGCTCATCCATTAAGTACCCTTATAATTGTTCGGTTTCTTAATCCTAAAAAGGATCCATTTCGTCCCAAGGAAGGTGATGAGAAAATATTTAGTCTAGAAGTATCATATTTAAATGTAATTGACACTTTATTATATCGAGCCCTATGCACCAGATCGGACATAGTTTTTTGCAATAAGCTTATTCATAAGATTTAATTATACACCAACTCAACGTCATAGGAATGTTAGGTACTTGTCTAATGTTTATAAAGCCCACTTGCAAATGGGATATGTTTTTACTTTACAATAATTTCGTAGTGATTTGCAAAAGTAAATCTTTGTTGCCACCTCCAAATTATTTTGAGACTCTTGCACTACATGAAACATGTAGAGAATACATATAACTGTGTTTTATCATTCATCACATTCAAAGTACATACAATACACTATCTGTAACATATATTCCAATTATAATATGTGAAGACAATGCTTTGTACTATTCAAGTTGAAGGCGGATACATCAAAAGAGATAGAACCAAAGATATTTCTCTAAATTTTTTTACACCCATGAATCATAGTAAAGCGAGAAGATTAATATTAAACAGATACTCTTCATTGATAATTTTGTTAATTTGTTTACCAAATTTTTGTCAAATATTAACTTTTGAGAAATTATTTTATAAGATTGGCATGCGCTAGTATAATAAATTGATAGATGTTACTTTAAGAGAGAGTTTTAATCAAGGGAAACATATTCTTCTAGAAGAAAATTTAGATTAGTTATAAACGTGTATTATACTTTTTTTTTTCTTCGATAAACTTTTATCGTACTGAAATTTATTGACAAACTTTTAATGAGACAGTTTGTGAGTATGTTTATTGTCATTATACATTATAGAGTCATATTTATTTTTAATTAAATTTTTTTCCCCTTAAATTTTTCCTTAACAATATAAAATACAATAAAAATGGTAAAATTCAAAGGAAAATGTTAGTGAGCGAAAAATTGGTAACGACTTCCACCATTATCACAAATCCCTTATAGGTGGAAATATCATAAACCACCTAGCACTTATGTATATATATATGTACTATGTGCTTTCTAATACATGAAATCCAAAAAAGGTCATTCTTCTATGTTTGTTATATATATTATTCTATATTATTATTTATTCATTATATATTTATTAACATATATATTATTCTATATCATTATTTATTTTATTATATATTTTATAACAATAACTTTGTTTTTGTTTTCTTTTTTAGAAGAGATAAAAAGTTTTACACATCAAATAGTAACTTATTTCCTTATTTTTATTTAAGTTTAGGCAATCACTAAACAAACTCACAACTATCCAAACTACGCCCAAATGCATATTATTGTTATAGTTTGTATGTTTGAGATTTATTATTTGCCCATAAATTTAAAACATTAGAATTCTTTTCTCATCTTAAATTTTTAAACACATAATAAAATACGACAATAGCATAAATATGTAATTAAAATTTCCATTTTACATTGTTAATAAAAATTTATATTTAAATTACACAAACCCTTCTCTTAATTATCTTACTTTTTTAAACATTAAAGCTGATTTTTCTTATCTTAATATTTTCACTTTAGGTCCAGCTCTAAATAATTAGAGGCCCTAAGCTTAAAATATGATTCGGGCCATTATTTATTCTAAAAGAATTATTAATTAAATTTTGTAGGATAATTATTTTGTATAAAGCTTTTTCTTCTTTTTTTTTAAGACATGAAGACTTTTTTTTCTTCTTCTTTTGAATTGTTGATATCAATAGATTTTACTTGGAATGCGAAGGCTTTTTATTCAAACATTAATAGAAGACCTTTTATCTTCTTTTGCATTGTTGATATCAATATATTTTTTTTTTTATAGAATGCGGAGGCTTTTAATCAAACAATATTAATGAATTTTTTTTTTTTGAATTGTTGAGATCAATGGTTTTTACTTGGAATGCGAAGGCATTTTAATCAAACATAAATGAAATTTGACTATTTCTTAAATGGAGTCGTGGTGATAATATTAAAGATCTACGTAATTAATTAATTAGTTTATGATAAGAAGATGAATGTTTGTCATTTTTTTCTTTTAAAAAAAATTAATACATGAAATTTAAACTATATACCTCCCTACTCCGGTGTATGCGGAGTTTAAATAATCCTAAATCTTTTGGTTTAACTCAAAATAATTTAATAACTGAATTAACTAACACACACATATATATATATGTTTATATCATGATTTTCTTAAATTTTATAAATAAACAAATTTTTCATAGAGCATAAGAATGGAGTTAAAGAGAATATTTGACTTTTTAAGCAACAAGAATGAAATTTAATTTATTTATTAGATGGAGCTTTACTATTTCTTCTATATAATTGATAATTAAAGGTGGACACGGTTCGGTTCAATTTGATTTTGGTCGAACCAAATCAAATCAATGATTTTTTAGATTTTTTATAATAAAAATCAAATAAAATTAAATATATTAAAAAAATTGAACTAAATTGAACTAATTTTTTCAGTACCATTTAGTTCAATTTTTTTGGTCAATTTTAAAAAATATATATATTTGACAAAACTTCCAACCTATGATTCAAACCCATGCCTTGAAGGAGTAATAACAACCACCTTACCCCACCTTACCATTTGAGCTGAAATTAATTTTAATGCTAAAGTTAAATCTATTTTATTATATTGTTTTAGTTTTTTTGTGAATATGGAAAAAATTAAAAATATATTTTGACAAACACACATGTTATGAATTAAACCCAGGATGTGCAGAAGTAATAACCGTTGCCTGATCAATTGAGCTGAAACAAATTTCAATGCTAAAGTGCAATCCATTTTATATTTATTTAGTTTTTTGTGAATTTGAAAAAAATTAAAAATATATTTTGACAAATACACATCTTATGAATCAACCCCAGGATGTGCAGAAGTATTAACCGTTGCCTGACTAATTCAGCTGAAACAAATTTTGAGACTAAGGTGCACTCGATTTTATTATATTTATTCAGCTTTTTATCAATTTAAAAAAAATTAAAAATTTTTTTTTTGACAAACACCCAAATAGAGTTGATGGGATTTGAACATGTGAATTGAAGGAATGCACAACCATCAGTTTACCAAGTGAGCTTAGCCGATGTGTTTTAGCTGAAGTGCAATCCATTTCATTATATTTAAATCTAAAAACATTAATAATTAAAGAAACAGAATGGATTCAAACTTGTGACTTTAAATTTGAAAAGAGAAAGTCCCACTACATTGCCACCTTAGCTAAAGTTGATCTCGAAACCAAAATGTAACACATTTACTCATATCTAAATTGTAAAAAATTAAGAATTTAAAAATAAAGATTGCTAAACATAAATTAAAGACGTGGAAAGACAATAAGCGTGAACTATCAATTAAGCTATAGTTGAATTTGAAACCAAAAGCATGCTATGTTTCTTATATTTGATTTTAAAATATAATTAATTAAAAAAATTAATTTTTTGGTTCAGTTCTGGTTTTATGTGAAACCAAACTGAAATTGACTAGTTAATCAAATTTGATCGGTTTTTTGGGTTATTCGAATAATAAAATTGAACTGTTTTTTTAAATATTAAAATCAAATTGAACAAGTCAGTTCGTGGAATTTTTCAGTTTTCAATCTTTTTTGCCTTCCCTTATATATAATTATATTCTCAAAAAAAAAATAAAAATAGGACCTTGGTTATTGAGGTCCCCTAGTACGAATATCATGGGAAATTACTTCATAGTTCTTGTGTACTTCCTATAATTATGAAAAAACCTTCTAACCACATGTGAAAAAGAGCACTAGGATACTTAAAGTCAGTAAGTATAAGATAAATAGATACACGTGTGTGTGCAAATAGGTTAGTTATGATTCAAGAACAAGCAAGGTTGTAAGTTTGTATACTTAGAATGGTTATACGTTTTGTTCTAAGAGTTTTGTGTATGTTTTTCTTTATTAGATGCCCTTTCTGCAAATTAGTACTTGGCTTTTGTGTGAACTGAGAGCAAATGAGCTATTTTGTTTTATAGTAAATATGGAATAACTGAATGGATCTTAGTCATAAACACTTTTTACTCAAAATTAAAACAGTTCCTAACGGGTTTCAAGTAAATTTAATTTGTCAGAATTCAATTCTTAATTAAAAATACGTTATGCCCATTTCATATATGTAAAGACAACATGAAGTGCCTAATAATTCAAATTAAAGACAAGTTTCAAATTGTTCCCTCTTTTCATAGTGTACATGATTCGTTTGTGGTATTTATAGGTCGACAAGTCTAGGATAATTATGTTTGTGAGAAAGTTAGCCTATTATATTATGGGTCTCTGATAAACACATTAAAATACATATTTAGTAAGAGATTCAATCACAATTTAATATCACTAATTTTAGTATTTTTATATTTTTAGGTTTTAAATAAAGTGTTGTCCTTAAATTGTGATTAATAAATTTATTTGCACAAATTTAGGTAAAATGAACGTAACTCTCAATGTAAAAATTAAAATAAAGAAATTATTAAACCTGAAGTAATATGACTCAATCTCATACAAACTTGAAGAACATTTGAAAAGTCAAATCTAACATTTTATGGGCCAAAATTGGGATAAAATAAAATTACATTACAACTTCCGCTCAGCTTGACCCACCTCACTTATTTGGACCGCATTTCACACAATACATACCCAATCAGTATGATTCTTAAAGATGTGAAATACTGACTCAATTATCAACAACTCCTATGTTGATCATAAATTCTAAATCAGCCGTTATCATCGACCAAATTGTATTACAAATTGGTAAAATAGTTGTTTGTCGAAATCTAATATATCATTAGAATTTTACCAATATCTCATTGGATACTCATCCAAATTGCATGAACCTGGTGGCTATGAAAAGAAGAGACAAAATATTACAACTTTCATGTTGGCTAAAAAGGTTACATCGGTCATTTATATTATCAAAAAGGTATTATAATTAAGTGAATGAGTGGTTAGCCTAAATTATTAAAGATTGAAGTCACACTAAACATATTTCCATTCATTCCCTATATAAAGACACTCTTAAGATGTTTTCAATACTACACAATTCTTTCTTATTTTTCTCTCATTAATATGTATTGTAATCTAAAATAGAGTTCTTGGCAAGATTAAGAAATGAACTTTTATGTTTAATAAACTTACTTCTATACTTTGATTCTTTGTCAAGAGCTACAAATGTTTGTAAGTTTGTTTGTGCCTAAACTTCTATTTATTTTATTTTCTATAATCCAAAGGTTATGATTCTTATGTTTCATATATTTTCAGTCATGCTTTCTTTATGTGACTCTTGTTGAATTATAATTATTATTGATTACATTATTTTACATGTTGATCTTTTCTACAATATTGTCAATCAATATATTGTCAATATTGGATAACATATAAAGACAATAATTGTTTCATATTCAAGTTAATATTTTACGGCAATATTGTTAAAATGATATATTATCGATCTTAAATAACTTGTATAAATGAACATGGTTTGTGTTAATATTTGCAAAGAGTTTAGTCATATCAAATACATGTGTTATCAAATATATTATATTTTTTTCATACCTTCTGATTGATTGTTTGGGATGTGAAACTTTCAATTGAGTTATAAACATTGAATCAAAGTGTAGTATAGATTTATAAAATATAATTGTGATTCTCGAAGCCTTGCTTACATTATCATAAGACATTTTACTCAATTTATAAACAATTCTATTTCATCCACTTAAACCAATTAATTAATTTTCTCATTTGCTATTACTTTAATATTTTATTTCAATAACCTAAACTGCCTAAAGCTTCCTCGTGGGATCGACACCTCAATCTATACTGCAATAGTCGCATTACATTTTGAGTGTAAATAAAATTTGGCGCTATTGCTAAGGAGGCATACTAAATGAAAGTAGGTTGTGTTTATCAATACTAAAGCGGTAACTTTGTACATTTTCTTTTCTTTGTAAAATTTTTATTTTTAAATTTATTTCATTTGTGTAATTTATTTTATTATTCATGGTTGGTTCTACCACCTAATTTATTTTATTTTTCTTAATTAATTTGTTGTATTTTATTTTATTTTAATGTTTAGTTCTACCGCCTAACTTAGTTCATTTTCTTTTATTTATTTATTGTGCTTTGCACTTTATTTTCTTTGATTTATTTATAATACTTTGCACTTTATAGCTAGTTTTACCGCCTAACTTAATTCATTTTGTTTATTTATTGTACTTTGTAATTTATTTTCTTTTATTTAGTTATTGTACTTTATTTATTTATTTATTTATTGTACTTTGCAATTTATTTTCTTTTGTTTATTTATTGCACTTTATTTATTTATTTATTTATTGCATTTTATTTTATTTATTTATTTATTGTACCTTTTTATTTATTTATTATACTTTATTTTAGTTTTTTTTAATTTATTTATTGCACTTTGCATTTTATTTTATTTTATTTATTTATTGCACTTTTTTCCTTTAATTTATTTATTGTACTTTGCAATTTATTTTCTTTAATTTATTTATTGTACTTTTTTTTTATTATCTTTTGTTCATTTATTGTATTTTATATTTATATTTCATTGTTGGTTTTACCAGCTAACTCATGTTTATTTCTTCTTGTGTTTTATTTCACTTCTTAATTTTTTCTTGAGAATTTTCTTCATTTTATTTTTGTTAGGATGTATGCATCGACTTAGAGACAAACGAGAAAGATTTGTGAAAGAAGTAGAACTAGAACCAATACTACAATTTGTAAGCGAAGAGAATTCACCATCTAGTTCATTTTATAATTCCAACACAATGAGCCAACACGAGGATAACCCCGTTAAGACTCTAAAAGACTACTTGCATCCTACTTGTACAGCCACTCCATTATGTATTATATTTTCACCTAACACACCATATTCGGATTTTAAATCTGGAAGGATACAACTTTTGCCAACTTTTCATGGTCTAAATAGTAAAAATTGTTATGTACATGTTAAAAAATTTGAAAAGGTAATTGCCACATTCCATAGCTAACTTGAAGCTATAAACACTGTTAGGCTTAAATTTTTTCCTTTTTCTTTAAAAGACAAAGTAAAGAGTTAGCTATACTCTTTGAGGCCAAGGTCTATAGGAACTTAGGCAGAAATGATCCAATCATTTTTTAATAAATACTTCCCACAACACAAAACTAATGGCTTAAAAAGATAAATTTCTTCTTTCTCCCAAAAAGACAGTGAAACCTTATATCAAGCCTAAGAAAGGTTTAAAGAGTTGTTAAATCTGTGCCCTCACCATGGGTATAAAAATTGGCATTTAGTTAGCTATTTTTATGAGAGACTTATAATTGGAGAGCGTCAATTTATTGAGATGATGTGTAATAGGGAGTTCCTTCACAAAGATCCCGAGGAAGCCATAGAATTCCTTAATGACTTAACCAAAAAAGCCTATACATGAACTGGACCTATCGCTACTAAAAGCACAAATAGGCTATGACCAAATAGAGTTTTCAACTTAGGGAAGAGGATAGTTTAAAGCCCAGTTAGAAGTCTTAACTAGGGAATTAGAGGCCTTGAAAATCAAAGATAGAAGGGTCACCCATACAGTTGCTAGGGTTGCGTCACATGATGCTTGTTTTGTCTGTGGAGGAGCGAAACCCTAAGCTCAGGATTGCCCTACTTAAAGTGAGATGAGAGGGATATATGATGAACAATGTAATACCCTAGGGATGTACAAGAAATCTTATTCACCATACTCTAAAACCTATAATCCTAGCTGGAGAAACTACCTAAACTTTAGTTAAAAATCTGACCAACAAGTCAACAACTATTGAAAATAAGAACAACAAGCACCGAAGTCTTATGGTGCACCTCAATATAATGAGCAACTAACTAAGAGTCCTTTAGAGGATACATTACAAGTATTTATGGAGGCACAAAGTAAGACTAATAAAAAGTTTGAAATAGTTCTTAACAGGTGATAGACAAAAATAAAGAAATCAAGAGTCAAATTACAAAGTTGACTAGTGCCTTAACTATATAAGAGCGAGGTAAGTTTCCATCCCAACCACAATCCAATCCAAAAGAATAATTCATGGCACAAGCTTCTACTTCTGATACACAAAATCTCAAAGAAGTTAATGCCATTACTACTCTAGGTGGTAAGATTGTGAGTGAGCCTACTTCTTCAACTAACACATCTACAAGTAATAAATACGCTTATCTTGTAAAAGAGGCCATAGTAGAAAAAGAGCCCGAAAATAAATTTTCAATCCCAGTGCCTTTTCCCCCAAGCTCTTCGACCTATTGGAAAATATTCAGAAACTACATCTGTAATCCTACAATTAACTGACCGATCAATCAAGAAATCATGGAGAATAATAGCAAATTTTTTATTGCAAATTGATAAATTTTACTACCTTGTTAATTTTTTTGTTTTAGATACTCATTTTGTGGTTAACATGGAGTCTAAAATCCCTTTTATTTTGGAAATTTTTTTTCTTGTCACTGTTAATACTTTTATTAATTGTAGAAATTGTCTAATAAAATTATCTTTTGAGAATATGACTCTTGAGGTGAACATTTTTTCATATTGGTAAGAAACCACGAGAAGAAGACGAATGCTATCATTCATATATGATAAACATACTTGTCGTGGAGAAAGCTTATAATTTTTATGACTTTGATTCTTTAGAAAACCATCTTAATTTTAATTTTGAAGAATTGTGTTATCCTGATGAATTAACTGATGTATTTAGTATTTTTGACTCGTAGGATAAAGGGACTCGATTTTGGCAGCCACACTTTGAAGATTTTCCACGAGAGAATGAGAGACCAAAACCATCAAACATCGAGACACCACAAGTTGAGCTTCCTTTACTGTCTAAAGGTTTGAAACACGCATTCTTAGGACCAGGTGATACATTTTCTATCATTATTTCTTCTGAACTTAGTGCTGAATAAGAGAAAAAATTGATAAAATTGTTAAAAGAACATAAGTCTGCACTAGGTTGGACCATAGCTGATATTAAAGGTATTTCTCCATTGATATGCTCCCATAGAATTTATTTAGAGGAAGGTACCCAACCCGATAGGGACTCACAAAGAAGACTTAACCCAACAATAAAAGAAGTAGTGAAAAAAGAAGTCGTAAAACTATTAGATGCGAGTATAATCTACCCAATTTTTTATAGTCAATAGGTAAGTCTAACTTAAGTAATGCCTAAAAAATCTAGGGTTACTATTGTAGAAAATGAGAATGGGGTACCTATGCTAACTAGGGTAGTAAGTGGTTGGCGAATGTGGATTGATTATAGAAAGCTAAATATAGCCACCAGAAAATACTATTTTCCATTGCCTTTTATCGACTAAAATTTATAACGTGTAGGTAGACATCCCTTTTATTGCTTTCTTAATGGGTATTCAGGATATTACTAGATTAAGATAGCTATAGAAAATCAAGAAAAAATCACTTTTATATGTCCATTTGGTACTTATGCTTTTCGTAGAATGCCATTTGAATTATGTAATGCACCAGCTACTTTTCAACGTTGTATGCTAAGTATTTTCTCTAATATGGTCGAAAAATGTATGAAAGTTTCTATGGATGATTTGACTATTTTTTGTAATTTTTTTATTTATGTCTACTTAACTTAGAAGCTATTTTGAGTAGGTGTAAAGAAAAAGGACTTGTGATAAATTGGGAGAAATGTCATTTCATGGTATCTTCAGGAATCATTTTGCAGCTTATTGTATTTGAAAAAGGGATAGAGGTTGATAAAGCTAAATTTGAATTAATCTTTAAATTACCTACACCCAAAACGGTAAAAGATATCCAATCTTTTCTTGGACACGTTGGCTTTTACAGGAGGTTTATACAAAATTTTTCTGCCATTTCTAGACCATTGTGTAACATTTTGCTAAAAGATGTTAAATTCACATGGACACAAGAGTGTGAGGAGGCATTTTGAACACTCATTGCCAAGCTCACCACCACTCATATCATGTAATCATTAGATTAGGACCTCCCATTTGAGATTATGTGTGATGTAAGTAATTATGTTGTAGGAGAAATTCTTGGGCAACGAAGGGAGGGAAAACCCTTTGTTGTTTATTATGTTAGTAGGACTTTGAATGATGCTTAAATGAATTACATTACTACTAAAAAAGAACTATTAGCTATTGTTTTTGCCTTAGACAAATTTTGTTCTTATTTGATTGGTTCACTTATTATTGCTTTTACTGATCATGCGGCCCTTATGTACCTTTTTTTCTAAAAAGGATGTTAAAGCCCATTTAATTAAGTGGATTCTTCTTTTGTAGAAATTTGATCTAACCATCAAAGACAAGAAGGGTATTGAAATGTTGTTGCTGATCATTTATCTTGCCTTAAATTCACTAACTCCACTAATTTGCTAGCCATTCAAGATGATTTCTCTGATGAACATCTTTTTACTATAAGCCAAATACATTGGTATGCACATATCGTAAATTATTTAGTTTGTGGTAAAATTTCATCTAACTGAAGTGCACAAGATAAGCATAAGTTCTTGGTTGAGGTAATTATTTTTTATTGGGATGATCTATATCTTTTCAAATACTGCCCTGACCAAATTATGAGACATTGTATTCCTGAAGTGAAGTTTCTAGTGTCTTAAATTTTTACCATAGTACTGCTTGTGGCAGTCATTTTGTTATAAAAAAGATGGTCGTGAAAAATTTATAGTGTGGTCTTTACTGACCCACTTTTTTCAAAGACACTAATAGTTTTTTTCGTTTTTGTGAAAGATGTCAAAAGTTAGGTATTGTATCTCAAAGACATATGATGCCTCTTAACCTTATTTTTGTTATTGAGATATTTGATTATTGGGGTATCCATTTTATGGGTCATTTTCTCTCATCTTTTGGTTAGCTTTACATCCTTGTAGTTGTTGACTATGTATCAAAATGGGTGGAGGCTGTAGCTTGTCGTATTAATGATAATACAAATGTGGTAAAATTCTTAAAAGAAAATGTGTTATCTAGGTATAGTACACCACGTGTCATCATTAGTGACTAAGGAACACATTTTTGTAATCATTCTTTTGAAGCTTTAATGCATAGGCATGGTGTTCTTCACAACGTTTTCACTGCATACCATCCACAAACAAATGAACAAGCAAAGCTAGCAAATAAAGAGGTTAAATAGATTTTAAAAAAGACGGTTAACCCGAATCGCAAAGATTGGCCTCTACGCTTTTCTGATGCATTATAGGCATATCGCACTACATATAAAATCATCTTAGGAATGTCTCCATATCAGCTTATTTATGGAAAAACTTGCTATTTACCTGTTGAGCTAGAGCATAAAGCTTATTGGGCTGTCAAAGCCCTTAACTTTGATTTGAGTGCTGCAAGTTTTCAGAGAAAGTCATAATTGTCAAAAATAGAATAGCAACAAAATGATGCATTGATGTGATAATTCTATATCTTAAAATTAAATACAAGTATAAACTATCGTATGCAAGTTATAAAAGGACTAAATAGTCAGATGTTGAACCCACAAGGATAGTTTCTACTTTCTAACCAAGTACTAAAATTTTGTCTCTCTAATAATTATTCAAAAAAATTAAAATCTAAGAATGAATACAAAAAATATAAAATCAATGACACTATGTAAAGAGAATTAGGTGATAGCAATATAGAGAAAACCTAGGATTAATACTATCCCTCAATATACTTTCTAATGATTAATCATTTAATATTTAACTCATTTAGTCTTTGTTATTGATTAAGACACTAATGTATTCACAAGTCTCTTCCAAGGTCATGCAAGTATACCTTAAATATTAAATATTTAAATAACAAAGGACTAAGTTTATTAAATATTAAAAAGATATGGCAATTAAGCGCATATATTGAGTTTAAGTATTAACCCTAGAAAATAAATTTAGTTTATGGGAACAAGAAAACAACAGTAAAAATAATAATAAATCATGATACAATCAATGGTAAACCGATATAGACGTCGAATTTATCTTGATTGTCTTGCCTAAGAAACTCTTAATGTCGAAGAATGCATTGAATCTCTCTCTGAGGTTACTTCAATTCAACTCTTATTGCTCTCTAACAGTTGTGCTTTATATTATTGGTGTTCTTGAATTGGTCTTGGGTGCTCTTGGATGATCTTTAAAGGCTGAGAAAAAATAGCTTTTTGTAGGGATTGATATAAACTTGAAAATCTCAATTCTCGTTGGACTAGGACACGGACTATCGCTAGAGCGCTATGTTTTGTCGCTAGGGTGATGCGTGTAATTGGCTTCACCGCTGGAGAAGTGGGTTGTTGGCACTAGATCGTTGGCCTGTTGTTGGCGCGATGAAGAGATGACGCTGGGGCACTGGATGCGACTTAAACAAATCTAATTTTCTTATTTCGATCACTGTTCTAGCGCTGGGGAAAAAATCCTTGTGGCGCTAGGGCGATGGACTCATACTTTGAAAACTTTGTATTTTAATCCTTGTAAGTAATAATAATACATATAAATAGCCATCTATTCTCATAAAATAATAAAATATCAAAATAAAAACATGAAAAAATATATGACAAATTTGCCCTTATCATGCATATAACAACTCCAAGATTTACAAAACTAAAATCAAAGTAGCTCATGACAAACAGATCTAAAGGAAACACCTAAAAAGTTAAGATCTAGATGGACTGGTTCATTTATGGTAAGGCATGTTTTTCCTAATAGTGCTGTTGAAATTGAAGACTACACTGATGGGCGAACTTTTAAAGTGAATGGATAGCAGCTGAAAAGTTATATGGAAAAGGTAGACCACTCTATGTACTTAGACGAGATCCCTCTTGTGAATCCTGTCTATCATGCTTGATTAGGTTTAATCTATCTATACTATATTTTATAGTTTGTCTATATTTTATCTTTTGACTTTTTATTTTTACTTTTGTATTTTATTTTATTTATTTTCTTTTTCTTTCTTCAGTGTGATTTTATTTTTTGGTCAAGTGGCAGAAACGGTACTTCATGATTATTAAAGTCGATTTTTCAGTTACCTAAAAACTATCCCTCAAGCTATGCATTCATCTATTTTCTTTTTCGCTTTCTTTCAAAATGGATCGTATTCTTACCAACATAAAAAAATGTTTTTCTTCATTGCCTCAAAATGCTCTACTTAAGATTTACAAAGCACGATGTGAAAGACTAAGGCTATTAATATTGAGTAATATCCCTGCGGACATTCGTTGGTTAATCGAAGCCAAGGTTCAATTATTTGGTAAGTCTGCAAATGATTTTGTTTCTTTTATGCCTGGTTTTGAAAGAAGCTCTTATGCCAAAAGGTGACGAATAAAAAAGTTACAAGTCTGTTACAAATGTAGTCAATGGAATTGTAATCGGAGTTGTCATTCTTTAGGATTTGTATCTAAAAATCGAGAAGATAAAATTCAGTTCATTAAGGATAGACTAAGTAAGGAGTCTTTGGATGATATCTTATTGACTTTTGAGACGCATCCCTATAAGCTCGTGCAATGTGAACTTTCAATTTATGGAATAAATTAAAAAATGAACATCAACGGTATAGTCTTGAAAATCTTACTCTAAAAGAACCTGTTTGCCAATTTATAAGAAAATTGGATGAAAAGCCTATCCCAAACTCATAGAGGGCGTTTAAGCCGTTACTGGACGTAAAATTAGAGGAAGATGTGAGCCACAATTACAACTACTTATAAATATATGTGTTTTAATTTCAAAATTTTTTATTTTATTTTATGAATAGTAGGGTTACTCATATAGATGTCATAAATTCAAATCATTTGGTTAAATAATGCATGTGGGTTATTATTTTTAATTTTTTGTATTTTATTTTTAAATCTCTTCTAATAAACTGTCGAGTTACCAAAATCGTTGTTATCATATAAATACAACACCTCATTTTCTTTATTTTCATATATTGAGATAAAGGTGAGTATAGATATAGAGGAAACCTCAGTTCGAAAACTTCAAAATATATGTGTATTTTGTAGATCTACTCCTAGGGAAAATAAAGTGTTTGTAGAGGCAACACACAATCTAGGAAAAATATTAACTGCAAGAAAAGTCTATTTGATTGATAAAGGGGTAGCCTTAGGTTAATGGAGTATATATCAACAGCTGCACATTTAGGAGAAAGTCAAGTTTTAGGTATTATTCTTACGGCTTTAACTATAGGAAACCTGATTGGAAAAGCAATAAAGGAAGAATTACGAGTCTCATCCATTCATGAACGTATAGTTAGAATGCTTTACAATGCAAACGCTTTTATTGCTTTACCAGGTGGTTTTGGTACCTTGGAAGAAATTTATCAAATTGTCTCTTGGAACTAACTGAATATCCAATGAAAACCCGTAGGTTTGTTGAATATTAATAACTATTTTGATTGCTTACTTTGTTTTCTGGATTAAGCTATGGAACAGAATTTTATTTCACATTTGGCGTGACAAATCCTTGTTTCTACTACCAATGCAGATGAATTGATTGACAAATTACAAATAGTTACCTACAAACCTGACCCAGCAATAACTAGGATCGATTGGTCAGCAGGCCATAACAAGCGAAAATTGGATCTAACACTTCGTTTGTAAATTTTTGTTTATTTTATTTATTTATTAGCACAATCATTTTAGTTTATATTTGCTTAAGTGTCTCTCAAGTTTGTTTCTTTTGAATAATTGACATTTCATGTAATGTCTCATATACTTTATCTCTTTCTATTTAAACATTGAGGATAATGTTTCATCTGGTTTGGGGGGAGGATAGTAGATATAAGTTGTATTTTGCATTTAAAAAAAAAAGATAATGGGGTCTGACATACCTATTTGATTATAATGACAGAGTAAAGAATTCATTTTTGAACTCTTGAGACGTATTCTAGGTCAAATTAGATTAAGAATGGCAGAATACAGAGTTTTATTTTTAACTTTTGGAATGCATTTTAACTAACTTGTTATTTTTCATGCATTATTGTTTGTTGCTTGTAGTCTTAGTAATTCTTGTATAAATAAATTTAGATTTCTACCTAGGTATGATTTCAAAATTATTTGAATTGAGTCACTATTTCTATTTAGGGTTGCTAAAGAATAACTTTCGAAATATTTTTGAGCACAATGCTAAGCCTTGTGGTAAGATGGATGATTCAATTTATATAGCCAAGAGAATTTCAATATTTAAGTATATATTTTTTTAATCTCACATATCTTTTGTAAGTAAGTGGAAAGGCTAAAAAGACAGCTTACGAACCTTCATTGATCCTTTGAATTGATTAATTTTTGTTTAGACTGATATTATTTAAATTAAGGAATAAGTTGGTTACATAGTTGAAGGACGATTTAAAGTGAATTCTCAAATTTTGTGAATATATTTTGGTGAGAAACTGTTTATTTATTTATTTTGTGATGCTTACTTGTATTCTTAAAAAAAAAATATATAAAATATAGAAAAAAAGTAAAATACCAAAAAACAAAAGAAAGAAAAAAAAGAAGAATAAATTCAGTTTAATAAAAGTTTTCATTCAATTTTAGAAGAAAAATATTTTGTAAAGCAGTTTTTTCACCAAGCTGTATCTGTATTATTCTCAGAAGACAATTGAAGTTCTAAAGCTAGTGTATATTAAGAATGATTGATTTTCAAACAATTGATTTTTCTATCTTTGGATCAATGTTAGTTTGTATGTCTGTCCTTAAAATTGATATTTTTTTGAGTGCTTAATTATTTTCCAACTCCATGAGAGAAATCATAACCTTTTAAACAGTCATATACTTGTAAGGATATAGAGTTGAGGCTTTTACTTGGAGAAATTCTCAGGGCTATATATGTTGTGGTTTGTGGTAAGAAGGTTACGGCTTAATTCACACACACACAATTTTAAAAGTTATAATTGAAAAAATCATAATACGAATAGTGATCTTGAACTAACGTTTTGTTTGAAATGGTTAGGTAGTTTTGCATATTCTATTTACGCTTGAATTGTTAGAGACTAGTAATAAACTGGTTGGGGGTTGTGATAAACACATTAAAATACATATTTATTA
Organism: Ailanthus altissimus; assembly: GCA_946807835.1. Taxonomy (NCBI): domain Eukaryota; kingdom Viridiplantae; phylum Streptophyta; class Magnoliopsida; order Sapindales; family Simaroubaceae; genus Ailanthus; species Ailanthus altissimus. Next base: position 5,104,801 of record OX327709.1, read on the forward strand.
AGAATGCAGTCACCATTTAATGTCACTAATTTTAGCATTTTTATATTTTTAGGCTTTAAATAAAATGTTGTCCTTAAATTGTGATTAATAAATGTTATTTGCACAGGTTTAGGTAAAATAGACGTAACTCTCAATGTAGAAATCAAAATGAAGAAATTTTTGAATCTAGAGTAACATGACTTAATCTTTAAGAACAGTTAAAAAGCCAAATTCAACACTTTATGAGCCAAAATTGGGATACAATAGAATTGCATTATAACCTCCGCTCAGTTTGACCCATCTCATTTATTTGGACTTCATTTCATAAAATAAATACCTAATCAGTATGATTCTTAAAGTTGTGAAACACTGACTCAATTATCAACAACTTTTATGTTGATGGTAAAGTCCAAATCAGCCGTTATTATGGACCAAATTGTATTGCAAATTGGTAAAATAGTTGTTAGATAAAATTTGACATATCTTTGGTATTTTGCCCATATCTCATTGGATACACATCCAAATTGCATGAACTTGGTGGCTATGAAAAGAAGAGACAAAATGATACAATTTTTATGTCGGCCAAAAAGACTACATCGATAATTTTCATTATAAAAAAAGTGCTATAATTAGATGAACGAGTAGTTAGCCTAAATTATTGAAGATTGAAGTCACACTAAACATGTTTCCATTCATTGTCTATATAAGGACACTTTTAGGAAGTTTTCAACACTATATAATTCTATTTTATTTTCTTCTCATTAACATTCATTGTAATGTAGGCTAGAGTTTTTGGCAAGGCTAAGAGATGAACTTTTATATTTAAAATATTTACTTCTATACTTTGATTCTTTGTCAAGACCTACAAATATTTGTAAGTTTATTTGTGTCTAAACTCTTATTTATTTTATTTTTTATAATCCAAAGGTTATAATTCTCATGTTTCATATATTTTCAATCATACTTTCTTTATATGATTCTTGTTAAATTATAATTGTTATTGGTTAAATTATTTTACATGTTAATCTTTTATTGCAATATTGTTAATCGATATATTGTCGATCTTGAATAGTATGTAAAGACAATAATTGTTTGATATTCAATTTAATCTTTTACCACAATATTGTCAAAATGATATATTGTCGATGTTAGATAACTTGTATAAATAAACATGGTTTGTGTTAATGTTTGCAAATAGTTTAGTTATATCATATACATGTGTTATCAAATGTGCTATATTTTACATATCTTTCGATTGATTATTTGGGATGTGAAACTTTCAATTAAGTTATAAATATTGAATCAAACTGTAAAGTAGATTTATAAAGCATAATTATGATTCTCAAAGCTTTGCTTACATTATCATAAGACATTTTTCTCAATTTATAAACAATTTTATCTCATCCATTTAAGTCAATTAATTAATTTTCTCCATTGCTACTGCTTTAATATTTTTATTTCATGAACCTATACTGCCTAAAGCTTCCTTATGGGATCGACACATCAATCTATACTGCGATAGCCGTATTACATTTTGAGTGTAAACAGTCTCCCTTGTAGAAGTAGAATCTAAGCACTTGGTGTGGGTGATTGAGCCTAATGGGAGGTGGGCCTAATAGATGCTTCCTTCTCCATAAGTGAAGGAATGTGTCCTTTTAATGGGAAGTTTAAAAGTCACACTTCATTACTCACCAATTAACGTGTACTACATATTTTTTTAGTGTTTTTAACTTTCTCGCCTGTTACCAACTCTTATTGTTTCATTAGTCACGTTGTTTTCCCTTTAACTAATGCACCAATAATTTATTTATTTCCTATATAACCCTACAATTTAACCTTAATTTTTTATTTTTCACTTTTACTCTTAAAACAACCTTGCAATTCTGGTTTTCCCTTTTCTTTGTCTCTTAAGAAACCCTAATTTTTCAAATTCTCTTTTGTTATTCTGCAACAACGATGAAATGTTTGAACAAATTTTCAAATGATGAATTGAAATCCATGCTTTAACTTCATAAAAGTGTCCGAATCATAAATCTTTTCACAGGGTCATCTCTCTAAGACCCATCATATTTTCAAGTGGATAAACTCTTCCTTTTGAGGGAACACCTAATGTGTTTTAGGTTTCCTATCCCTCTTATTAACTATAATCTAGTTCCTCCATAAAAACCTGAGGTTTTGGGGGTAACTATATCTCCAGACTCTATTCTTCCCATCAGTCCAACTATTCCAGAAGTGACCACAATTGGTCCTTCTATTACTAAGTCTTTTTTTCATTCCTCATTTCGATCCTCTAGTGGAAGTTTGGCTTCCTCGCATGCTCCACACAATAAGGATGGTATGTATGCTTATTTTTTAGTTTCTATTATGAGAAGTTTAATTGATACTTACCAAACTCTTATTTTTCCTTCTTCGATTTTTCCAAGCTTATATGAAGAATCACTTTAGTGTTGCTCCTGATCCATCATGTCACAGAGTAAAGAAATCAAGGACCCTAAAGTTAAAGAAGAGAGAATCTTTAGCAGTTTTTTAAAGTACGGAGGCTATTCTTACTTCCAAAAACCAAGGTCCCTGAAGTTTTGGCTCCTAAAGTTACCCCGAAACCCACTCAATGGGATGCTCTAGAAACCACATAAAAAGCTTTTACAAACTGATGATGCTCCTTCCTTTAGTGCAGAAGAGAGAGCTCGTTTGCATGAAATGGTAGAAGTTATTGGTTCCAAAATTGAGCCTCCTCTATTTTAAGTTTGATTTTGAAATTAAAGATTTTGTCCCTCCTAGTAAGTGTCAAAATGTTTTTGTTCATTCCTTGGGTCTTTACTTCCTCATTTTCTTGGTATTTACTTATTCCTTTCTAACTTATCATTCCCATTTTGTAGAAGATTTACTAGAGGTGAGCAGTGACTCTAGCTTTGGTTCTAACCATAACTCTAATGAATACACTCCCCCTTCCCCTATGAGAAAGAGAAAGAGAGTATAGGCCCCTCACACCGATATTCATCACTGTGTTCTCCCTTACGTTACGCCTAATGGGAGGAAGACGCCTTTTGTCCACTTTTCATCAAGTGAGGCTCCAGAGATGTGATAAGGCATCTATTATCCTATGAATAGATGGAGAAACTTATGTTGTAGTCTTATCAAGGTTGTTCACAAGAGCTGATCAGGTGATGCTAAGAAGGCTTCCTAACATGAGTGCCAAAGCGTGGAAACAAAAAACATCGCTTCTTTAATAATGTTCTGCTTTGTTGTTATTGTTTACTAATTTTGGCAAGTATCAGTTTTTAATGTTTGCATTTCTTGTGTAGGACTTCCAGGATAGCCTTTGTACAATAATGGCTTTTGAGGATGAGCTCAATGTATCTCAATGATAAGTGTAAGGGTTAAACGAGCAACTAAAATTTTTTGCCAATAGGGATCAATTCAAGAGAGGTCGAATCCTACTTCCGGAAAGCAAACTTTGTAGATTGGAAGAGGAAACATAAAACTAAAGACAAATGCTATGGATTTTTTATTTGTGGCCCACCTTAAGTCAAACTGTAGAGTCATTAACCGAAAACAATAATGTATTAAGGAGATCAGCGATGATCTACTAAGAGAAAGGATTGACTTGAATGGTTCCCTAAAAGTTAATAAATATAAGGGTGCTTCTTTGAAAGGGGAAGTTAATACTCTGGAAGGAAGAGTTGACAGTCTAAAAAGCGCCAATAGGTCCTTGTAAGATCAAGTGTTTGATGTAAATGTCAAGAAAATATGTTGTTATTGGTGCATATCTCTTGAGGGCTACTTAGTCACGATCTTCTGAATTGGGATCAGCTTTATAAAAATCGAGTAGGCCCTTGCTGCGCTGAAGGCAGATCTAGAAGCAGCCAATAGATAATGGCATATAAAGGTTGTTACTACACATGCTCTATATGATCACCAAGTCCAGGTTTCCTTAGCTCAATCATTCAGGAGTGGCCTCAAGTCTAGGCAGGATCGAATTAAATATCAAGAATTGCTATAGGACTTTATGCTATATTAGTTTAGTATTAAGGATGGTCATCGAAATATCATTAATGACGACATCTATAAATTAATTATGATTTAGCTAGGGAAGGCACTTCAAAAGTAGATTTAAATGTGTTGGACCTCTCAGAAGATTCCTCTTCTGATAAAAAGTCATTACTTTTGCCATTTTTTATTCTAAGTGTCTGAAATTTTGCTTTGACCTTTTATAATGATAAAGTTCTTTTTTTTCTCGTTTGGTAAGGAAATCTTACTTTTGATATACTGTGTTAGCATTACTTTATTTATTAAATGCTATTGACTGTCAATTAAATGACTAACCATGCAATCCTATATTACCATTTAATTTGCATTAAAGCAATTAAATAACCTTCATTGCAGTAACTAATGGTGCAATAAGTATATAGAATTTTTTACCAAGTGCTGGTTCCTTTCATGTTATATTCGCACAACAACTTAAATGCTTAAGTATATTTTCTTGAACCCAGAATACTTATGCTTTTATGGACTTTATTTCCACTTCCATATAAAGTGACGAAGCATTTCCAATAATCTAATATATCTGCGAGAGATACTGATGAAAGAATATTAGGAGTAGTTCTTTCATTCTTTTTTAGGATCAATCTTTAGAGGTATTTTTGATTATATAGTTCCTAGGAACACGAATTTTCCAAAGGATCTAGTCATCTTGAACAATATTTAGAAGGGTGATATGAAGATATACAACCTTGTCAATGGAGTCATCTTACGTTTACATCTTTCATTTTTCATACACACTTTTAAGGAAGGGTGATTCGAGGACTCGTAGTCCTTTCTATGAAGATTTTATGCTTCTATGGAAGGAAGATCCTTCTGAAGAAGTTTTTCTTATAATTTATGCTTTCTAGGAATACTTTGTACTTCATGGAAGACGGATCCTTCTGAGGAAGTCCATCTTATCATTTATCTTCTAGGCTTTTAGGGAAGTGTGACCCTAGAGTTAATAATCTTCTAAGGAAGACTTTTTGTTTTGCAGAAGGAGATCCCTTCAATGAAGTTCGTCTTATTGACTAGGCTTTTGAAGAAGTATGACCTAATGATCTTCCAAGGAAAACTTTGTGTTGTGAGGAAGGGGATCTTTATTGAGGAAGTTTGTCTTATCATCTTATCATTTGAGATTTAGAGAAAGTGTGACCTAAAGGTCAGTGATCTTTTAAGGAAGGCAATGTGAAATATTTATGACAACTACAATGGTAACTTGAATAATGCATTAATATGATTGAAATAATTATGTAAATCATCTTACACATAAAAAATCTTTAACTTTGAAATGTTCTATGATGTGGGGATTTGGTCTTCATTCATGTTCTACAATAAAAAGACTCATTGGTCTAGCTTTCTTCACACTTTCCAAGGCCATTCTCATGTCTCGATCATCTTTCCAACATTTTGTTCCTTATTAATATCAACGACTTCCTTAAAGACTAGGTCTCCACCCTTAATTTATCATCTACAAACTTTCTTATTGTAATGCTTCTGCATTTTGTTCTTGTAAATTATAGGGTCCTTAGTTCAACGAGCGCCACAGTCTAGTTTCTTGATAACTCTGTAGGGTCCTTCCTATGTTTCACTCATTTTGCCTGCATTATTTTCTCTATTAATGTCTAGGGCTTCCTTTAACACTAGGTCACCTTTACTGACTGTTCTTTCTTGATTTTATGTTCTCGTTAATTTTTCATCCTTATTTTATATATTACTATGTGGATCGTGACAATGTCTCTAGCTTCATTTGCCAAATCTTTGATGAGGGTTAAAGCTTTGTCGTTTAGTTGTAAGTTCACTATCCTTGTTTGTAAAGTCAGAAGGAAAGCTTTAATAGGGAGCACAGCTTCTACCCCAAACACAAGTGCATAAAGCGAGTTACCAGTGGATTTATTCTTGGTGGTTTTGTATACCCATAGGAGACTTAGTAGTTCTTCTAACCATCTTCTTCTTTTCCTCTTAAGTTTTTTCTTCAAGAAAGTGAAGATTGTTTTATTTTTGATTTCTACTTATCCATTTTCTTGTGGGTAACTCCTAAAGGAGAATTTTTGTTTGATCTTGTATATTCTGCAGAAGGTTATTACTATGCTACTAGTGAACTGCCTCTCATTATTTAACACCAGTACCTGTGGCATCCCAAATCTAGTTATGATGTTGACCTAGAGGAACTTCTTTACTTCTGTGTCGGTTATGCTATTGTAGGCTTCTACTTCAACCCATTTAGTAAAGTAGTCAGTCGGTACCAACAAGAATCTCTTTCCCCCTGTGGCCGTAGGTAGTGGTCTGATAATGTCCATCATTCACTGGATAAACATCTAGGGGCATGAGACAATGTGTGTGTAGACTTTTTAGAGGGAGGTGTATGATCGGGTCATGCTTCTGGAATTTTTCATATTTCTTAACATAGGCCAAGGCTTCATTATTGAGTATAGGCTAATAGTACCCTTAAATTAGAATCTTATGTGCTAATGTTCACCCGTTGGAACGATTTCCACAAGTTTCCTTGTATACTTATTCTAGTATTATTTCCCTTTATTTTTAGCTATGCATTTGAGGTATACTCTTAAAAATGCTCTCCTGTAAGGGCATCTTCGTAGAGGATAAACATTTCAACTTTACTTTTAAGCTTTCGTGTTTTTTTTCTATCCTTTAAGAGCTTCCCAACTCTTAGGCATTCTAAGTAGGGAGTCATTCAATTTTAAAGGGGATCTATTTTTGTGCAGTTTATTTATTGAAGAGTTGTAATTTCCTCCGCTATAGTTTTATCTATGTCAGAAAGTAGAATTAGCTTACTTGTTGCTGTATCTGCTGGTTCTTTAGCCAATCAATTAGCTTTTGTATTTTGAGTTCGGAGTATCTATTTGTTCGAGACTTTGCCCAACTTCTGGTCTATTTCCCTCGCTCATTGAATGTAGCTTTTCATCATATCTTCTTTCACTATATAGTCACCATTCTATTAGAAAGTGATAAATACTGTGACGGTATAGATCTGCAGCTTTCTAACTAGTAATTGAGAGGCTAGAATTAGCCATTCAATTAAAGCTTCATACTCCACCTCATTATTGGATATCCCAGGTGGTAATTTTATTGCATATTCTAAGATAAGGCCTTCTGGACTTCTAATTCTAATGCCTAAGCTTGCTTCTTTCTGATTGAAGGAGTTATTTATATACATTAGCCATGGTTATGTGCATTTAATATGTATTTCAGTAAGTATTTCATCCTCTACGCCTGACTTGCATTCTAAGAGAAATTCTCCTAATGCTTGTCCTTTAATAGTAGTTCTGGGCTTATACTGTATATTTAGATGGATAAGTCCTAATGCAATCTTCATTATTCTACCAGTTGCATCAGAACTTAATAGTATTCTTTTTAAAGAGTAAGAGGTGAGGATAATGATTGGATGGGCTTCGAAGCAATGCTTGAGTTTGTTCTTGGCTTGAATAAGGGTGAGAACTAACTTTTTAGCCACTGTGTATCTAGTTTCTAGGTCTGTCAATGCTTTGCTAGTGTAGAATACGAGGTGATATTGCTTACCCTCTTCTCGAAAGAGGACTGCACTAACCGCTACTTAAATACTTCAAGATACACGTACAATATTTCATGTAGTGCTGGTAGAGATAAAATTAGAGGCTTCCCTAGGTATTCTTTTAGATTTTGTACTGCCTCTGTCTATTTGGGCCTTAAAAAGTGTCATTCTTTTTTCTTGGTTGTCTAGAAGAAAGGTCAGCATTGGTTAGATATATTAAAGATACAACGATTGAGTTTGACTATCTTTCCTGTTAGTATTTGCACTTTTATATGTATTTGTAGGACTGTTGTATTCTGAAGTTCTTGGACTTGTACTGGATCAGCTTCTATTCCTTAAGCACCTATTATATAGCCCATGGAGGCTCTGGATGACATTTCAAATGATCACTTAGTTAGATTTAGGCACAACTAGTATTTTCACAAGGTTTTGAAAACTTCTTGTAAGTTTAGTATGTGATCTAAAGCTTTTTTGCTATTGACCATGGTATCGTCCATATAGGCCTCCACTGTTTTGCCCATGAGGTTCCCGAAGACCTTTGTTACTAGCCACTTTAAGGTTGCTTCAGCATTCTTCAATCCGAATTGCTTCACTTTATAGTAGTATATTTTTGTCTAAATAATATAAATGGTTTTTTCCTTATCCTTTCGATCCATTTTAATATGGTTATAATCGTTATAAGTGTCTAGGAATGGTAGCCTTTCGTATCATGTAGTAGCAATGATCATCTAATCAATCTACGGAATGAGGAATGAATTCTTAGGAGTTATTTTGTTTAGGTCTGTGTAATTTACACAGACTCTCTATTTGCAATTCTTTTTAGGCACTACCATGGTGTTTGCTAACCAATTGAGGTAATGCACTTCTCCGATAAAGCCTACTTGGAGGATTCTACCAAGTTCCTCAATGATTATTTTGTTTCTTTCTAGTGCAAACTTCTCTGCTTTTGTTTTATAGTTAGAATTCTTTTCGGAGGTGAGCTTGTATGTTATGACTTCTGGATCAATTTTGGGCATGTCCCTGTATGACCAAGCAAAGATGTTTTGGTTTTGTGTTAGAAGTTTGATAAGAACCTTTTTCTCAATTTTGATCAACAAAGTCTTGACCTTTACTTTCTTGTCTAGCTATGATGGGTTGACTGTTACCTCTTTTGCTTTTTTCGTTTGAGGAGGAATGTATTCCTCTACCTTTTTTTTTTCTCGAGGTAACATCTTTAGCCAGACGTTCTGTAATTGCTATTGTTATTGGGGATCCCTAATTATTAGGAGGAATACCCACTTCTCTCATCGGATGTCCTCTCAATGAAGGATGATCTTCATATATGGTAGAGTTCTTGTTAGTTTCTTTTGGGAATTTTAGGGAATTGGTATAGCATTATTTTGCTTTAATTTGTTCTCTTTTGATATCTAATGTTACTTTTCCATTTGATAATACACACCTTACCACATAGTGGAAGGTGGATGATACTACTTTTATGTAGTGGATTCAGAATCTTCTGGCAACAGTGTTGTTTGCTAATGGTGCATCTATTATCGGGAAATCTATGTTTAGAACTTTTTTTGCTACTATAACATTAAAAGTTTTGAACCCTTTAACTTGTACTCTATATCCTCTGAATGTTATAAGCTCATTTTGGCAATTGTGGATATTTTATCTATTAGGCTCGTCATTTTGAAAATATCCCAAAAAGGATACATATACTACTTCCTCCATCTACTCGTATCTTTTTGACAACGTTCCTAGCTATATTGAGTGTGATAATTAAGATGTCCAGGTGTAGTAGTTTAATGTCTGTCAAGTCTTGTATAAAAAATATAGTTTCTCCTAAATCATACTCTATTGTCATTATTGTAGGTGTTGAGGTCTCTCCTACACCTATTTTCTGTATCTTTGTTGCCCTTCGAAATAATGGCCTTCATCACTCGTCCTTTCCTATTTATTCTGGAGGTCTACTATATAGGACCTTTATTATATGTTGGTTTAAAATCGTACGGGCAATTTCTACTTCGTCTAATCTCCTGTAGGCTCCCCGCTCTTATATAAATCTTCTATCACTATAAGATCTCTAGTTTCTTTTTAAGTGTAGAGGGGATCATATAGGGATCCATGTACTACGTTTAGCATTTTGGCAATTATGTTTTCTGCTGCTGTTATCTTTCCAGTAGGAGCTCTTGCTTCTTTTTAATTAGTTGCACTTGCTTTATTTGGTTCCATTTTTACCTGGAACTCCTCAAGGAAGCCATTCCTTATTAGAGCTTTGATTTGCCTTTTTAATACTAAGCAAGTGGGTAGCTCATGCCCCTTCTTGCTGTGGAATGGGCATATCTTGCTCTGTACTCTTTAGTGGTTTAGGATATCGATCAGTCTTTATTTTTTGAATAACCTCTGATATTTATACTATGGCCAGATTTTCTCTGTTGATGTTTATTAGGGTGAAGGGCAAAGACTTTGGGCTTCTTTTCTTGCGAGTACCTTTTTTGTGTTAGAAGGTCTCTTATTGTGCCTTTCATTGCGATATGCCTAATTTTCCTTTTAGGTAGTTATCATTGAGGCTTCCTTTATTGCCAAGGTTGCATCTTCTTCTCAATTGATCATTTGATTTGACTTTTGACTTAGCAATTCAAAAAATATAAAAAAATTTCGAACCATATACTGGTAATAGGTAGTGGTCGACTTTATTGCCTTTCAAGGGCCTGCATTACTATCTTTGAATCATAACTTCCTATTTCCATCAACTCTTCATTGAAGTTATTTAGGAATCTTTTGACAATCTCGATGTTTATTTATCTTAGACGGAATATGTCTGATGTGGTCTTTTTCTTTTTCATATTTTGAACTTATTAGGCAATGAAGGTGGCAGTGAGCTTTTTGAATAAAGAGATGGAATCTTCCTTTAGTCGTTAAAACTAGTTTTGGATTGCTCCATTGAGGCTAGAAGGAAAGATTCATCATTGTTGTCTATGATCATATTTGAAGTATAGTAGAAGATGAGCTCTAGGGTCTCTTGACCCATCATAAGGAGTGAAGTTTAGAAGAACAAAGTTTTTCAATCATTTAGCCCTCTTAATTTTTTCTATAAAAGGATCTTGGTTAGCTTTTCTTACTAGAGAAAGTGTATCCTCTAGGATTCTAAATTTTGGACCATTTCTGTATAGTTCTCCTATTTACTTCAGGATTTACCCTTTAAGCTCATCTTCTTTGGTGGAGCTTTTTCTCTTACTTTCACTTTGGATTCCTTAAGTAGATCTACCCTATATTTTCCTAAAAGCCTTCATCAGAGAAACCTGAACAAGCAAAAGAAGTTCTGACCACAGCTGTTGAAACAAAAGCTAGAGCTGCTTCTAAAACAAAGTTCACAATCCAACATATTCAATAGCAAACCCAAGATCCTCATAAGAGTGTTGAGGATTCCCAGCACGAGTTTCTCTCTTTGGAAGCTCCTCGTAATCCACTGGGAAGCTTTCTTTGGCCTCTAGGGTCTCAAACAACTGCTAGAATTTTGAGCATAGTTATAGAAGCAGTGTCATCATTAGGAAGAGCAGGGCCTCTATTGCTAACTCCGATTTTGCTTGATCTTGAATTATTGGTGGTTATGATATTTTTTCGAGAAGGTTGGCTTTTTGTTCTGTCGTTGTATATTCTTCCCACAAATGGCGTCACTGAAAGCTCTAATTCTAGAACTCTCTAAAAATTACATCTTAGTCCTTTGAATTGTCTTGAATTACCATAAAGAAGAGCATCATCCTCTTGTAAAAAAGAACACTTCGACGCTCAAGTCAGTGTATAATCAACACAAGTGTGCAATGGGTGGGAGTGCTCTTAATAAAAAATTTTATGCTCTATACCTATGTAATGTATATGCGTATGGTGTTTTTAATGATTATAAACATATAATGCATGCCTTTTTATAGTGCGATGTGGTAGAGTTTTAATAATAAACTATATGCAGTAACAGAGTTTAACTCATGTACAGTATAACCGCATTTGCGATAAGATGGTAATCTCTATCATCTTATCGTCATGCATTCATGCGATAAGGTACTAATTATGTAGTGAATTAGAGATATCATTATGACAATTCATCCTCAAGTATAATTATGATTGAAGAAGAAAGAAGCAACGTACTTATACTCTTGTTTCTATTGGGAAATTCTATATTTTTACCTTTCTTTAGAGTATTTTGGTAGTTCTACCTCTTTTGGGCTTGACCTAGCCTTCTTTTTCACGATAAAGCTTTGTTTCTATGCCTTTTAATTTTTATTAGGCTCAGCTTGCTTCTCTTTGGGTCCGAATGTGTTTCAGATATTTGCAGGATTCTCTTACAAGTGGAATGGGCTACTGGGCTTAATAATAATAGGCCCAACATATGGGTTTAGAGTCAATAAAGTAAATAGGAATGAAAATCTAAAGAAATTAAGGTAAAATATCAAAAGTGCTATAGTAAATTATGAATAATAACCATAAAGAGTAATTTTGCTTCAGTGCCAGTGTTAGGGCAGTCAAGTTAGTGTCTTCAGTGTCCTAGTGCCCAAAAAATGAATGACGCAATGCCCATGTAACTATAAAAAGACTCATAAACCACCCTGGACATGAAATTGCCTTAATTTTCAGCTATAAAATCTATAAATAAGAGACTTTTGAAGTCGAAAGGTATACAACAAGAGAGAACATAAACGAGAATAAATTTTAAGGAGTTTAAATTGCGATGTGAAGATTGAAGAAGAGAACTCAATGGCAAATTAGAGAGAAAAAGTGTTGAATCAACTACTATTCTTTATTTTCTTCTTCTTTTATTTATATCTTTTGTTTTTTCATCATGGGCTAAGTTTTACATGTAAGGTTACAACTTTGAACTTTATATGTGATTGAATTCAAGATCTTTTCTTATTTTTATGAACTCAATAATAGAATTGTTTAATTATTCCATGTTTAATACTTTATAGTTACTTCATCACTAATTAGATTGTTGTGGAAACTCTAATGAACTTGATGAAGGAATTTAGATGTTGGCCTTATATAATTTAATATCTGATCATAGCATAATAGTTATGAATTTCATGTTGGATAGACATATACTTACATGGTATATATGCTAGTAATAGATTAGTTTTTAATGAATCTTATTATCATCTAATTAATATAGACATATAGGTAATTGTTATGACAAGATATAGTCACTTGACCATTGACAGAGGCTTGTAATGATATTAGGGATCTAGCGAACAATTCATATTGACGGATTAACTTAAGAAAAGATTAATTGGCTCAAATAACATATCGAGGGATAGTTGTAATTCTAGATGTTATCCATTATTGGTATCCTTAATTTTTTTTATCTTTAGTCTTAGTCGTTTCTATCTTATTAGTTTTTTCATTTATTTAGATTATATTACTTATCTTTTCAATTTTATTCGTTTGAATAAAAGTAAGAAAATACAATTTTAGTACTTTGTTATACCAATAACAATAATTCTTTGTAGGATGGATATTTTACCCACTCTTTATTACTTGTTTATGAAAGCGTACATTTGTGCTTAAGTATAACACAACACATGGTAGAACGAAAATTTATTTGCCATAGCTCAAATATAAATGACATTTTTCCTCTAGTGAAGCAAAAACAAATAAGGTTTGTCCTAAAATGAAATAAGGTGATCAGTGATGAAGTAACAGGTTACGTGAGATTGGGTTCATTGGATGTCGAATACTATTGCAGGAAAAGGAAGTAGAGAGTTTGTGTTGATTACACTAACCTCAACAATGTTAGTCCTAAGTAATCATCCCCATTGCCTAAGATAGATTAAATAGTCGATACAATTACTGGATTTTCATTTTTAGGTGCCTACAATAGTTATAATTAGATTAAGATGGATTGAAAGGATTAAGAGAAAACATGATTTACCATAGAAAAAAAGAATCTTTTGTTTCAAAGTAATGTTTTTCGGTTTGAATAGCACAAGAGCTACCTTCCTAAGACTTGTCCTTAAAGTCTTTGAGGCTTATATATATGACACACTCATGAAGAGCAAAGGAGCATAAATCCATTTGAAAAATTTACGGGAGGTGTTTAGTGTGCTAAAGAAGTATAAGATGCGTCTAAACTAAAAATGTACTTACATAGTTTCAATGTGGAACTTCCTGGGGCATGTGGCTAACATTCAAGGAATCGAAGCAAATCCTTCCCAAGTGCTTCAAAGTAAATCCTTCCCAAGTGCTCCTATTAAAGAAGACAAAGATTCCAAAAATAGCAAAAGAAGTTCAAACATTGATGAGAAGGATATTTTCACTCAGCAAATTTATTTTAAGATGTTAAACATGTTGGAAGGTTTTATTGTTATGACATTCATAACACAGCGGAATGGAAAATAAAAAAAATTCTACAATCTTTGCTTTCATTAGATAAAAACACTTTTTATCTAAGGATCTTATGAATATATGAATTTAACGTTAAAGTAAATAAAATTTAACAAGAACATACCTTGAATTCACGCAGAGTTTTCTTTCACCAAAGGATTCCAAACCAAGTCTCTTGTTCTACAGTGAGAGGAAGAGTGGTTTTCTTTCTTTGTTTTTCTTGTAAAAAGAAATACGTATCCTACGTTTTTCACATGTGTGTTTTGTTTTATTTAGACTAATCTTCTTATTTTAAAATAATAATTTAATTAATAACATTTACTAATTAAATTATTATCTCTTAAAAGGAGACCTAATTCATGTAAACCACACAGAGTCTTACTCTTTGTGGTTAACGTACAATACTCAACATTTGAGCATTATTAGTCTTTTAATAAAAAACAAATACTAAAATTAAAATTATAATCTTTTTGATAATTTTAAAATTATCCTTAAGATTTTATTTATTTAATTTCTTAAATTAAATTTTTAATTATAGTTGGATAAGATCTTATCTATATTAATTAATTCTTAATTAATTAATTTTATCCAAATATAAACTATACATATTTGAAAACTAATTTTTTTTGAACACAAACAATTTGTCCCTCGAGAGATACTTTTTACAGTTCCTCTTCCATTGCCCCTCGACTCCACAATGAAAATATTTTCCTTTCTTTACTTTGGAGTCCTTCTTTTTACTCTTACTGCGATTAAAGGCTTTCTTGGTCTTTCCTCCATAACTTGAACCACCGCCAATGTTCTTCCTTTTTTTATTTTGCTTAGAGGAAGACTGCTTAGCTTCAGCAACATTTGCCTCAGACTCTTTAGGCTTATCTGATATAGTCTTAAACGTTTGCAGTTCATTAAGTAGCTGCGTCATACTATATAAGAGCTTATTCATAATATAATTTGTTTTAAACTATGAAAAAGCTGGAGTAAGAGACTTTAGAATAATGCTGACTTGAGTCTTATCATCTATGGTAGCTTCATGAATCTCTGCCTAATCCATTAAATTGATCATGTTCAAAACATATTCACGCATCAGAACTCCTTTCTTCATTTTAGCATTTATATAGCTACGGGTAGCTTCATGGCGGCTTTGTTCTGACTGCTGGCCAAACATCGCTTGGAGAGAGTCCTATATCTCACATGCAGTCTCCAAGTGCTCGTGCTTCATTCTAAACACATCGCTCATGGTGGCAAGCATATAGCAGCGGGCCTTATTATTGGCCTGTATCCACTTCTCATATTGCTCCTGTACATTACGATGAACATTGGCTGCAGGTTCTGGGGGACACTCCTTTATAAGGAAAAACTTTTGGTCCTCACAGATCAGTACAATATTCATATTACTTTTCCATTTTACAAAATTATCACCGATCAATTTTTCATTTGCTAAGAGAGTTATGATTGGGTTTGTTTCAGACATGATGCTGAAATAAATAAATAAAGCAATTTTAAGAATACTTGAATAAATATCATAACGATTTTTAAAATAGTAAACATGATGCATGACTGCATTTATTTAAACATATAAATATATATACTAATCCACGATAGTTCAATTTAACAATTAATATGCTGCCATAGGGTAAGTCACATTAAATTTAAATTAAAAAAGAGACTATTTCAAATTAATAGAAAAGTTTCAAAATATCTTATATTTTTATTTAGCTATTAACTACCATTTTATTTTGGTCAAGACATGATTAACCTCTTAATTATATCTTTGTGAGTGTAACCTATTATTTCAAATTAAGATGATTTAACTCAAAAAATACCGCCATAGGGTCGGTCAATTATGAAATACATCACTTAATCCTATCTCTAAGAAGTTAACCTTGCTATTAAATTAGGCAGACACCCGCCGTAGGGAGGACGAAATCAAAGCGTCGCGAGGCGCCACCATATCTCACGATGTTGTACTAATAATAGAGACCGGTAGGTTCATTGTCATGTATCCTCTCCCACTCACTATTTTTAACTATGTGTTTTTATAATTTATAAAACATCTTTATATTTTATAACTTCAGCAAATTATTATATCTCATATAACAAATTACTAAGTATAGTTAATTAATCATAATAAAGTCTAATCTCATTGGGTCTAGATTCATTAGTCTAACTATTCTTATTAAATAGGCCTAACAATTTAGGTGAACTTAGTTTTTCAATTACTAGATTAATTATTTATTATTTATAAATAATAAAATCAATAATTTTATTAATAATCCTAAATTAAACTATTTAATTTAGGTTACCTAGAATAACGTAAAATTACCAATTTAAATATTAAACCTAATTTCACATTATTTGATTAATTATACAAGTTCTAAACATGCTAATCAATCAATTAATTTAATCTTATTAATTATAATATGCCATAATAAAATAAAACTATTTAAATATTAATTATGGCATGTATGCATGTCATATTATAATAATATGAGTTGGTACAAATGCATGACATGTAATTATGCATGATCATGTTATAATTCATCACATAAATAAATAACATAAATAAATATTTAATATAACTTTGGCCGAGTCCCCTAAGATTTTAAATTACAACCCATAAAATAAAAGTAAATTAGTTACATAAAAAGAACAGGCACGCAGGCCTAGTTGCACATGGTCTTCTTAAGTTCATAACGAGCCTAATCCACTTTCTTTGTAATTTTATACATTTAGGCTTAAGAACTTTTCTTAGGCCCGTAATATATTTTACAAGATAATCTAACTCTTAGACATTTGTTTTATATATAAAAAAAATATGCATATAAAGTCCAAACAATTTGAACCAAAAAAAATAAAATATAAAAAAAAACTGTTTTTTGTTTTCGTCGGCAAGGGATGCCAACATTTGGCTACCTTGTCACGAGCTTTGAATGGTGGCAGTAAGCCACCAAATTATCTTGCCTTTCCCCCTTTTTTTCTTTACGTCTTTCACTTTTCTTTTTTTTTTTCGTCTTCTTCTACTCTGCTTTTTTTTTTTTATTTCCGTCTTTCACTTTTCTTAATCATTCAACGACAAGAAACAAAAAAAATATTACAAACAATCCTATACCCCTTTATTGGTTTACACAATTTTGATTTAATTAAAATAAAAAAATATTACAATCAATGTTAGAGGACCGTATAATTAATGACCAAAGGATCCATACATAAAATAATCATTCATCACATGAATATTATAAAAATGCAAGTACCCACTTAAACATACATACCCATAAAAATAAATCATGATTTAAATAAAATAAATCATAACATAAAATTATATATTCAAGAAACCATCACTCTGATACTAGTTGTTGGAAGGTTTTATTGCTATGATATTTATAATGCAGCGGAATAGAAAATAAAAAAATTCTATAATCTTTGTTTTCATTAGATAAAAACTCTTTTTATTCAAGGATCTTTTGAATATATGAATTTGATGTTAAAGTAAATAAAATTTAACAAAAACATACCTTGAATCCACGTAGAGTTTTCTTCCACCAAAGAATTTCAAACCAAGCCTCTTATTCTATAGTGAGAGGAAGAGTGAGCTTCTTTCTTTATTTTTCTTCTAAAAAGAAATACATATCCTGCGTCATATGTGTGTTTTGTTTTATTTAGACTAGTCTTCTTATTTTAAAATAATAATTTAATTAATAATATTTACTAATTAAATTATTATCTCTTAAAAGGAGACCTAATTCATGTAAACCACACAGAGTCTTACTCTTTGTGGTTAACGTATAATACTCAACATTTGAGCATTATTAGTCTTTTAATAAAAACAAATACTAAAATTAAAATTATAATCTTTTTGATAATTTTAAAAATTATCCTTAAGATTTTATTTATTTAATTTCTTACATTAAATTTTTAATTATATTTGGATAAGATCTTATCTATATTAATTAATTCTTAATTAATTAATTTTATCCAAATATAAACTATACATATTTGAAAACTAATTTTTTTGGACACAAACAGTTTGTGTAATAATACAATCCTTTTTATTTGTTCACTGTAATAACGAAAGAGGTGGTATTGGAGACCTATGAACCTACAATTTCAAGATCCAATAAATTTTGAATAATTAATTAAACATTTTAATTTATTAATTTAATTTATTAATTTCAGTGTTATTTCACTAAAAACTTGTAATTGCACTCTTGAAATTGTAGATATAATTTACTTAGAAAACATAGAGCAGTCCATTGATTTAATCACTACATGTAATTTAACTCTCCATAAATGGTTCATAATTAGAGCTAGGTTAATTACCATTTTATCTTTCTAATTATTTCTTTATCCTTAAGTACCATTAATTCACTAGCGAACAGTTAATTTGTAACATTATTACAAATTGAGCGTTTTAACCGTTCAGTTCTAGAATTAACCCTTAAGAGAACCTTCTTTCTAACTTCTATTGGGAATGAATGGATTCCATATCTGTAAATCATATTCCCAACCGTTTCTGACAGGACCCAACCCGAGACCCTCTACTATAGATCCCAGCGGCCCTGCCGGGCACCCCGACGGAAGTTCCTCCGAACCTAACTGGGTAAGTTAAGAAATTCCGCGAGGCGAACCCCTTTTTAATTCTTGTTACTACTAAGAAGATCTAGTAATATACATGAAAACGGCATCTTAGTTTTAAAAACAAACGGACAGAGTTTCCCCTGTTTTTCGGAAAATCCATATAAACCTGTAAGGAAATTTCATTTCTAATTCGAACACATCTCAATTCTACCAATTCGGACCTCCGGTCCTTTTCAAATCAAATCCAACACAACTCAAATATTTCGTGTAAATCACAAAATAAGCATAATCATAAAAAGTGAAAACGATCATCATAAACTGGAAATCTCTTCTTCTTGATTCAATACATACTTACAAATATACATGCCTACAACTATTATGCATAAAGTAAAGAGTGCTATTAGCACATTTACATGTACAAAAATTATCTATGGATTCGGCCCACTACTCGATGATAGGAGAATCAGCAGCTTGCGTTCCGAGACCTGCACCTGGGAAAGGGGGTTTAAAATATAAAACATAAAACGCGTGAGCTAAAGGAGCTCAGTGAGTGTAAATGAGAATTCAATTACAAGAATATTATACAAAGATAGCAATTTTTTAAGTACATGCAGAAATTATGCTTCTAAAACGGATGTAAAATTGTAAAACGGTTTCTAATATCATATGCTAATGAAATCTTGCCGAGCGGATTTTATCTACATCTTTGGAAAACTATATTCAGAATCTGTATAACATAATAACTGCTGTGTGCATATAAATGCATAAATGCTATCGGTAAATCGAAAACTAGTAAAATACTCGCTCGGCCATTTTCTTTCTAAACTGTACCAATGGTAACCCTAAAGCTCTATACTCACGCAGCGACTCAACTAGCACCGTATACGTGAGTAGGTCACGAGGCACCTCAACTAGCAGCACCCATAGTGACATCTCAAGACATCTTACTGGCTAGGTAGCGGAATCCTACATCGCATGCATATAGCGAGACAATATCCCGTACACATAGAGCGACTCACATGACTCGACATCCCGACTTCCCGGAGTTAGTGACACACCCCCAAGACCTGCCCATGTGCACGGGATATACCGGCCGGGTCTAATACAATCATCACCACTATAATCTGAGGGTACCAATGGCCTTAAAACAAATGCAGGAATTTTCAAACTGTTTCACAAATCGATCATGTAAAAGCATGTCTATGAATATATCAAGATCATAAATCATGTTTATGCATCGAAAGCTCATAAAACATACATAGTCATTGTGCGAAAACATAATAACCGAAAAGTAAAAGAAATGGCAGATTTTCACTCACAACCGCTCCGCGCTCAATTTCGCTCCTGATTCCTGCTCCCGTTAACGCTCTCGGTTATCCTCACCTACGCGCCATAAATGACATTTAGAACCAAATCGAACACTAGAATCTCATTTAACTACTAAATGCCCTAATCGGCATACAAAGCCCGGATGTAAACTACTTCCCGATTTTAGTTACGGAGCCATAATCGAAACTAACTCACCATCCGGCGCCCTAAAAATTATTGAACACCTTATCATTTGATTGGACATACTTGCCCTTCACCTTTCCAACATGGACAATTATGTCCCATTTTCTTCATTTTTGGGTTTTTCATCAACCATATACATTCCATTCACAAAATGCATCATTTACACACAACAATTCAATCAAAACGCCACTCAATTCCTAACTTCCCTAAAGTGGCAGAATTTCACCCTAGGTTCCAACACATTCCTTTTCTCAATTTCTTGTTCCAATTACAACAAAATCATGCCAATTTCATTCTAAAGCCTTAATTACAATCAATTGAAATCTCTACAACAAAATCACCAAAAACCCTAATTCTCACCTTGCCAATTTCTTCAAATTGATGACTCCTTCAAGCTCCAAACTAGAATTTAACTCAATCTAAGCCAAGAATACACATAAGAACATCAATTAACACATTCTTGAATTCTCACTTATCAAACTCATAAAAGATGTTTTTCTTACCTCTTTTTCTTGAATTTCCACTAATAGAGACTTCAATTGAGCTTAAGGATTGGTTTGTAACCTTAATTTGGCTTGATTACACATGAAAAATCATGAAAAAAAAACTTGAATAGTCACTGTAGCAGCACCCCCTTTGAAGCTCAAATTTCTCTCTTTTTTGGGCTAAGTGTTGGTTTTGATCTCTCTTCAAATTTCTACACACTTCTAACATATATATAGTGGTCCCTCAATTTACCATTTTGCCCTTCAACTTACTTAAAACTTCTAATTTGCCATTAGTTAAAAACTAATTATGTAATTAGTTCATTTGTAACTATTTAGTTAGAATAGTTCAAAGAACTAACTAGAACTTCCAACTTGGCAATCCATGAGATTTCTTCTAATTGGTCCATTCTCTAATATATGGATTATGTTTCTCAACAAAGGATTGTTCCATTCATAACCCTTAAATGGAAATTCATGTAGTAAATTAGAATTTTCTTTTCCAAGACAATAGAGAAAAATTCTAAAAATATTCTAGGGTCGTCCGGCGCACTGATCGAGTGTGAAATTACCACATTAGGTCTAATATCTCTCACGTGCACTATAAAGGAAATATTTTTAATAGGGTTAAAATTGAGTAACCCTACGGTGTCTTATTTGTTCTATACCGAAATTTAGGTGCCAATACTACTAATAGGGATTGGATATTACAGTTTATCTCACAATGCCACCAAAATATAAGTTTTTATTCTGTTCTTTAAACAAACCGTAACGAGTATTTCAAATGACATAAACAGGAGTTTATGATGACTCAGGATTAAGGTTAATCAGCATATGATTATCGGTTGACGTTATTTAAATTCTTAATTAACAACGGTATTTTACATAAGAATTCAAACTATGTCTGGTCCAGTCCTATATAATCATATTATATATAGTACCTCCACCATAATATCACTACATTAGTGATCCGGATAAGATCACTACATTTTAAATATTTGTGGACCGCACTAGTAATATTTAATTAAAGATTTCAAACTTTAATTAATTTATTACGAACTTTTTCTGTTTATTATCCATAACTTTAATCCTCTTGTATATAACAATTATATACTAAAGTTATGATTACATAAATAAACAAGAGATTTTTTGATATTTATGTTATAAAATTATGAACACTCATCAAGTATAAAATTGTAACTTTATTAATTTCATAAAAATAATACGAGTACATGCTTTTAGGGCATTATCCCTAACAAAACAGATGCATGTCATTTTTCAAAGTTATTAAAAGTAAAAATGAAGGCTTATAAGGTGCAAAACAGACTAAAGCTCTACAATAGCTGAAAGAATATCTTAAAAAGCCACAATCTTATCTTCCTAATAAAAAAAAAACCTTATTTATATATTTTCTAGTTTCTTAAAACTACCTTTAATGCCGTTCTTTTCATGGAAGAAGATAAATAATGAAACATGTAATCTACATGACCAAAGTTTTGTTAGAAGCAAAAACAAGATACTCAGCATCTGAGATGCTTTTGTTATTATTGATGCTAGCTAGGTAAAAGTGAGGCATTATTTCAAAGCTCACAGATAATGGTGTACATTTTTTATCCACTCAAGCACATCTTGTCGAAGCTAGATGCTATATGAAGGATTACCAAAATGATGACAAGTCTGACCAACCTAGATATTGAATACCAATTAATGTAGCAATGAAAAGGCAAGTATGGGTGACCTTTTACTAGAATGTAAGCTTACTGTAGAAGATAAATCCCTACTTCAAATTGACTGAGAGAAAGCTCGACCTTAGGGAATGCATATCGACGAGTTAGCAAATTAACATCACTTAAGAATAACTATAAAAATTGAGTGCTCAAAAGGACTTGTTATGTACTATACAACATGACTCTTATTCGTTGCATTAAATAATGAAACAAAATATAAAGCCTTCATCGAGAAGCTGACACTTGCTACTCAGTTACTGATAAAGAAATTGTAGACCTTCAGTAACTAAACGTCGGTTGCCTCACAATGGAATAGGGATTATATTGCCAAAGAAGAGAGAATGAAGGTCTAATTATGTAAAAGCTAAAGAGTTTGTCAAAAGAATATAAGAGGCTATAACCATCCAAATTTCTTAGAAGTGAGAATTTATAATAAGATAAACTAACTAATGAAGCTTCAAATGAAAAACTCTCTAATTAGAAAAGTTATAATTCTTATAAGAGAAAAAGATACAATGAAAGATAAAAAAATATAAGTGTTGGTACTTTTACATTTTACTAATTAGATGACACTTGTTGAGAGAGGAATCGCCCTTTTTCTTCTCGAGATTAGGTTAAAATAAAGAACCTCAAGTTTGACATAGAATCCTAACTTCTTTATATAGCGGAATCACCTGTTTATCAAACAAAATAACAAGAATTCAAAGCAAAAAATAAATATCACAACACAATCACTTATGTCGTTCGGCCAATTGCATACGTCCATAATGAATCCAAGGATCCTAGCCTCTCTTACTAACTCCCTAGAGATTTTACAAGAAAAATCCAATGAAAAATCCTAAAAAACACCTAGTGTTTAGTGTACTCTTATTCTACCACGAACAATGAACACTTAAACGATGGTTTTACCTTAGCGCACACAAGCATGTAGTGTTTACCTAGTTCTTCCCCTCTCTTAGAGTCTCTCTTAATACTTAATCTCAATTAAAGGGTTTACATGTGTTTATATAGGGGTTATTTCATGCCTACTAACCCTATTCCTTATTGCAATAAGAGACCACTTATTTTGGAAGTCTAAAACATCCCGAAACTCAAAGTCCGGATAAAAAATAAAATTTTTCTAGCTCTGGTACTGTGGCGCTGAGGTCTTAGCGCCGTGGTACTGGGTTTCTGTTTTGAGTGTTACAGCGCTCAGCCTTGGCACCTTCTCTGCACTTTTCTTCGTGTCTTCGAGTCTCATTCGCTTTCTTCTTTAGGTCTTATACATCCTAAACTTCTCCATATGTGTCCCACACATTTTAGACTTCTTGTGACTCTCCTATTTGGTATTCATCTCAATTTTTATCTAAATAAGATTGTTGAATCATTAAATCTCCAACAAACCCTTCCTTGATTCAAAATATTCCAAATAAGAAGGCTTCTGGATTTGATCCACACTAATACTATATTACATAGAGTTGAGTTCAATTAGGTCTTCACCAAGACTTAACTTTCCCCAGGCTAGTGACTTTGGTCTCCAAAGGCATTCGTGCACCTTGTATAGGGTATACATGCATCGCATTCCTTTTCAACCCTTATCACCTTGGTGAGCATGGTTTGGATGTCACCTAGTGGTCTGCATTATCCCAACACCCTACGTTAGACTACTCATAGCCATCCCAGCAAGCACATAGAGCCTTTCATTGTACTTCTCACTCTCAAACCTTATAGGTCATTTCTTTACCTTTAATTTTTCTTTTTTTGCTCTAACCGAATACTTTTCTTCATCGAGATTGCCTAGGGATATCAAGTTCCTCTTCAGTTTAGGAACATGCCTTACACTATGTAAGTCTCTAATTTCTCTACTTTGCATCCTCAACCTTATGCCACCAACTCCCATGATCTCACAAGTCATGTCATTTTTTAGTAAAGCTTTACCTCTCTTAACTTTGTAGTTGGTAAACATCGATCTGTCAAGACACATATGGATGCTACAACCTAAATCTAGTATCCATTTGCTAGTGTACTTTCCCTTTGAGGCTACTAATATGTCTATAATTTCAGTATCTTTCCCATATCGATTGCAGTCCACCCTCATTGGCCTTTTGATTTCAGACAATCCTTCACAAAGTGCCATTTCTTATTATAAAGGAAACACTTTTTGGATCTCCTCATTGATTGGTTTCTCTTCCTCCTTTGTGCAAACAATGCTGCTCCACTTGCTGACTCAGATCTCTTTGTCAATTTTTTGAGTTTAATAATGCCTTAACTTCATTCATTTTTTGAAACTCTTTATCATACATTAGCATATCCACAAAGCTTTCATAGCTCTTCAGGAATGAACTTATTAAGATTATGTTCTTGTCTTCATCCTTCTCAGTCTTGATACCTAATTGCTCAAGACTTATGATGATTTTGTTGAACTCGTCAATGTCGACTCTCAATGAAGATCCCTCGTGCATTGTTAGTTGATGCAATTTCTTCTTTACAAGAAGTTTATTTGTAAGAGACTTCTTCATGTATAATGCCTCGAGTCTCTTTCAAAGCCCCAAAGCGGTTTCTTCATCACTAACTTCCCTTAATACTTCGTAGCTCAATGCTAAGATTATGGTGCTAGAAGTCTTTTTCTGAATCGTATCCCAATTTTTCTGTCCGGACTTTGAAGTTATTATCTTTTCGCTAATTGAGGAACTGGCTTCCTCTAAGCCCGAGTCTAGTCCTACCTTTACTAGTAGAGCTCTAACCTTCTTTCTCTAAAGATTGAAGTCATTTATCCTATTGAACTTCTCAATTTCTTACTTGATTGCAGCCATAGTTTAAATACTCTAGGTGTGTATTATCAAACTTTACTTTGATACCAATTTGTTGAGGGAGGAATCTCCCTTTTCCCTTTTAAGGTTAGGTTAAAGTGAAGAACCTCAAGTTTGACTTAGAACCCTAACCTCTTTGCACAGCAGAATAACTTGTTTATCAAGCAAAGTAACAAGAATACAAAGTAGAAAATAAAGATTATAACACAATTACTTACATGGTTCGGCCAATTGCCTATGTTGACGATGGATCCAAGGATCTGAGCCTCTCTTATTAACTCCTTAGGGATTTTATAAGAAAAATATAATGAAGAACCCTTAAAAGGACCTAGTGTTTAGTGTACCCTTACTTTAACACGAACAATGAACACTCAAACGATGGTTCCACCCTAGCGCACATAAGCACTTAGTGTTTACCCAGTTTTTTCCTTCTCTTAATGCTTAATCTCAACTAAAGGGTTTACACGTGTTTATATTGGGGTTATTTCGTGCCTACTAACCATATTCCTTGTTGGAGTAAGAGTCCACTTGTTTTAGAAGTCCAAAACCTCCCAAAACTCAAAGTCTAGAACAAAAACGGAATTTTTCCGGCTTTGGCACTGAGGTTTTGGTACTGCGGTGCTGAGCTTTCTCTCGCCTGGCATCAAAGTGCTCAGCCTTGGGCGCCGCAATGCTCAGTCCTGACACCTCTTCTGCGCTTTTCTTTGCATCTTTGAGTCCCGTTTTGCTTTCCTCTTCGTGTCTCACATGTCCTAAACTTCTCTATACGTGTCCCACACATTCTAAACTTCTTATGACTCTCCTTCTTGGTATTCTTCTCAATTCTTGTCTAAATAAAATTGTGAAATCACCAAATCTTCAATAACACCTGATATAAAATACCTTCAAGATAGAAGCCTTTGTCATATAAGAATGAAATGTGGAAGCTCAGAAGCAAATTTAGAAGCATTGTACTTATTAGTGCAGATATGTATAGACAAGTTTTCACCAGTCCTTATTTGAGTGTGGAAAAGGCATTGGAAAGCAAGTTCTAGAAGTAGTTCGTGAAGGAGTTTAAGGAAATCACTCTACTGTAAGGATTTTGGCACATACAATTCTTTAGCAATGGTAGTATTGGCCTACCTGCTTATGCGAAGCAATGTTAGCAATGTCAAAAACATACACCCTTAATCAAATTACTCATAGGGGAACTAAACACTATAATCAGCCCATAGCCATTTGTTCAATAGGAAGCAGATATTTAGGCCCATAACTAGAAGTTGTTGGAGGAAAAAGATTTGTCCTGTTAGCAACTCACTACTTAACAAAATGTGTCGAGGGGCATATAACATTACTAACATGAAGTTTGAAAATTGCTCTAGAATAACATTATGGCTGGATATAGAATGTCAAAAATCATTATCATAGATAATAGAAAATATTTTATGAGCAAAATATCTAATTGTGTACGTTTGCATAGTTCATCAAGACTTTATAATATAAGGTAATGGACAAGCATAAATCTCTAACAAGACCATATTTTCTATCCTAAAAAAGACGTTAGGAAGAAAGAAAATAAAGTGGTTGAAGAAGCTACAATGAGTGTTGTGGGCTTATCAAACAACCACTGGAAGGACAATTAGCAATTCACTATGTTACGGGTTGGAAGCTATATTTCTTATGGAAGTTTTCATAAGTACACTTGGAAAAAAGCTCGCGAAACTCAACTTGAACAATGAGGCATTGACAGAAGCTAGAGATCTTACAGATGAAGTAAGAGACATTATCACCGTACATGCATTAGCTTACAGAGGAAGAATGAAAAGACAATATGACCGGCATATCAGAAAAGAAAATGGATAGGAAACTTGGTGCTTTGACATGAACTAGACACAAATAGAGAACTCAATGCATAAAAGATGATAGAAACTTAGGAAAAACCCTACAAGAATCTTAGAAATGTGGATAGCGGGAGTTGTATCCTGAAAACAATGGACGAAAAGACAATTCCTATACCATATATTTAAAGCATCCAAAGTTCCATATGTAAGATAATTTCAATTTTTCTGTATCAAAATTTTCTCTATTCAATAAGATAGTTCTCTTCATGGATTTTTAAATTAAACATCTTTACAAAGGCAAGATGAACAAATCACATAAATACAAAATATCTAAAAAACATCATTTTCAAGGACCATGTGCTAAAAGATATTGTTAATAATATACAAACGACTAAAGGCCGTCCGGAGAGTGTGCTAAAAAATAATCATTTAATTATAATAATATATAAGTGAACCTTCCCATGAAGGATCGTATGCACAAAAACTGTCTCAGCCATTCCTCCGATAAAGAATCATGCACTCAAATTAGTTACAAAATAGAAGCATCCTTCCTAGGAGAGATTATGTGCCCATATCTCAAATTATAAAATACTTTACGCCATCATTCTAAGAAGGAACGTAAAACAGAGTTTAGCACAATTAATTGCAAGATTGCAAGAGTCTTTTGAAGAAGGATCACATAGAATCCATGAGCTTCTTCTATAAAGCATCACGTTAAGTTCACAATTTCTTCTTAAGAAGAACCTATTTCGAAAATGCATTCAAAATCATTCTTCCCATGTGGTATTATAGGTTAATACCTGTAACAGACAAACTGCAAGATCATTCAAAAGAAAAGAATAACATATTACACGTGACACAATTCCCCAAAAAAGAGAGCTTCAAAAATCAAAGGAAGTCATCCCAACATCAAGAAACACGTGACACAATTATAGACAATGCAAAGAAAGATGTGTTGAACTTACACAAAGGCGAAGAAGTATCTTCATTCCATTATATTAAAGCAGAGTTCACATAAAATGTTCAAGAAACATCACATATGACGCAAAAACTAGGAGAACATACAGGATCGTTCTTAGACGAAAGCAACTAATACTACTTTAGAAGTAAGAAATTACAAATATAATGGAAACAACTGTTTTAACAAAATTAGGTAGGATGGACAAAATAAATTGAGAATAGAAAATATGAGCACAAATTGATTGGTTCGGTTTAGTTGGTTTTTTTCTCTAAAAATTATTCGATTTTTTATAAATGAAATACTAACAGTTAGGTTCGATTCTCACTTGAGTTATGCAAAACCAAAACCAAACAAAAAAATAAATGTATACTAGATTTAATTTGAAATAAGTATGTGGAAAAACGTAATTGATCCAATCGTGTTGCTTACCATAGATCTTGACACATTGAAACAATATCAGATATATATATATATATATAAGACAACCCTAATTCTATAAGCCATTATTTTTCTCACAAACATAAATCTCTCTAGCACTGCCTCCACCATGACCTACAACCTTCGTTCCCAACTTCCGATCACGCTAAAACAAACATAAACAAACTTTTTGTCACTGTTGTTATCACCTTCCCTTTTCTCTTTCCCCTTTTTTGTTTTATTTTATTATTTTATTTTTCTATCATTCATTCTACCAATCACCGTCCGTCGTTAACCCATCATCGGTCGAATTCTTTCTTATATGATCATTGGAACTTTTTTTATTGTTAATTATATTTTTTTATCATTTATTAATTAACTTTTGTTATCTAATATTTGGTTAATGACTGTGTTTTACATTATGGGGAAGGTTTGAAAGTTCTCGTCTTTTTAACTTTATATGATTTATTTGAGTTACAAAAAATGTTCCTCTATATTTATATTTTTGGCAAGTAATAAATTAAAACCAAAAAATGAAATTGAACCAAGTTAGAAAATTTGATTTCGGTTTGGTTCTCTATCTTAGTTTTGGTATTTTAAGTTCATATTTTAGAAAAATTATAAATTTTTAATTTTAATGAAAATTGAACCAAACCATGCCCCATCCTAAAATTAAGGGACAAAAGGAAAAATAAGGTTTCATTCTTCTTCTAAAGATGAAATTTCTAGAAGGTCAATAACATTAGGATTTCTTTCTAAAATCAATGGTCATCAAATCAAACCAATCTTGATACCAACCACATTTCGCATCGAAGTCCTTTGAAAGAAGCTTATGAGAAATAGGTTCCCTTCCAAACCGAAAAAAATATCTAAAAGCATGAACAAATGCTTTGCGACCTTGACAATTATGATGCTGCTAGCTAACTTAACTTTTTCCTAGATTGTTGTGAAGCCAAACAAGCAACATCAGTTTCATTCTTCATTTCCTCTATCATCCTTTAACAGTTCTCTAAGGCCAAACTAATCTCCTTTTGACTCTCTCAAGTTTTACGAGACGCACTTCAGCTTATCTAAAAAAGTCAGCACCAGCTTGTGCCTTGTTGGCCACAACTCTTATCTGATCATGCTTCTAACTCAACTCGACATTTAATGCTGAAATTGATCAGTCTTCTCAAACAAGTATGCTTCCGCAACATCCTTTTCAACTCTCAAATCAACCATGTCATTCTCTAGACTGGCAACTACTTCATCTCGATTCTTCACAATAGATTTAAGCTGTGGAGGGAATATGGTTCAAAAATCTGTTACAAGTTAGTTAGAAGAAGTGATGATGTGGGAAGTGCTGACATGTCAAGTATGGGCCAAGTTAGTTAGAGTAACTAACTGATTTATGGAAATTCCAAAAACATAAATGGTTGTGTTTCAACTAATCTTGTAGAAAAAATATCTTTGTGATTTCTTAACCAAATTGAGCTCTGTAAAAGGTTGTGCTCTCCTTGTAATTTGTAGTAAAGATTTTCATTAATGAAGTTCCTTAGTGATGGTTGCTTCAACTGTGGATGTAGGCATTACAGCCGAACCACGTAAGATTTTGTATGTCCCTGTTATTTTCATTTCTGCATTTTACTTTCTATTTTTTGATAACTTTTCTTGATTGAATCTTGAGAAGTTTTGGTTGCAATCTTGCTTTGAGATCGAATCCTGGTTATATTGGTATAACAAATTAGTATTAGAGCTCGGTAAACTTTGAAATGGCAAATTCCAAAACTGAGGTAAAGAAGTTTAATGGTGATAATGATTTCATTATATAAAAAATGAGGATGAAAGCAGTTCTTGTTTCACGAGGACTTGAGTTTGCCCTAGATGAAGTAGATGACACTGAAGTTAGTGCAGGAGATGATCAAAAGCCTACATTATCTATTGAAAAATAATTTAAAGAAGAAAAAGAAAGAAAAGATATTGATAAAAGGGCATATAGTGCAATTGTTCTTTGTCTTGGTGACAAGGTTTTAAGAGAAGTATTGAAAGAAACTACTACAAGGGGAATATAGAACAAGCTAGATGCTCTCTTCATAAGCAAATCAATTGTAAACAAGCTTTATATGAAGAAAAGATCGTAGGCCCTGAGGATGTTTGAAAATTCCTTAATTAAAGAACACGTAGATTTTTTCAATAGGGTTATTCTTGATCTTGAAAATACTAGTGTCAAAATAGATGTTAAAAATCAAGCAATAATTCTAATAAGTTCATCACCTAATTCTTATTAGCATTTTGTTGATAATTTACTCTATGGAAAAGAAACACTTACCATGTAGGATGTTAAACCCACTTTAAAAGTCTAAGCAACTACAGAAGAAGAATGGGGATAAAGAATCTGGTGGTGCTAATGCTTTAATGGCAAGGGGTAGATCTAAGAAGAGGAATGATAAGGGTAAAGGAAAAGATCACGGAAGATCTAAGTAAAAAGGGAAGAAAATATAGTGTTATAAGTTCTATAAGGAAGGGCATTTTATTAAAAACTTTCAAGAAATGAAAAAGATAGAGGATGGATATGAGTCTGTAAATTAGTTACCTATTATAAATAACAGATCAGAGGGTGAATAGGTGTTGGATTCAGGGTGCTAATTGCATATGAGTCCAAGTGAAATATTTTTTACTAGCATTGGTTATATTGAAGGTGGTAAAGTCTTGTTAGCAAACAAAATGGCCTAGAAGATTGTAGGGATTAGAATAATAAGATTTTAGATGCATGACAGGGTTATCAAAGAGCTTCACCAAGTGAGATTTGTTCCTGAATTAAAAAGGAATTTAATTTCACTTGGTGTTCTAGACCAGTCAGGATGTTTCTTCAAAGTAAAAAAGAAAGTTGTTAATTTAATTTCACTTAGTGTCATAGACTAGTAAGGATGCTTCTTCAAAGTAGAAAATGGAGTTCTCAAGGTGATTAAGGGTTCTTTGGTGTTGATGAAGGAAGAAATCATAAATAGCTTATATGTCTTGCAAGGCAAGACAATTATTGGTGGTTCTGGTAATTCTAACTTGATAGTACAGGATAAAACTAAGCTTTAGCACTTGAAGTTGGCTCATATGAGTGAAAGGATTCTCAGGGAGTTAAGTTTGCAAGGTTTACTAGGAAAGGAAAAGGTCAGCTCACTTGAATTCTATGAGCAGTGAGAACTTGGTAAAGCCTACAAGCTAAATTCTCCAAGGTTGTCTATAGAACAAAGGCAACCTTGGATTACATTCATTTAAACCTATGTGGACCAATAGAGGTTCTCCCTCATGGTGGATCAAAGTATTTTGTTACTTTTATAAATGATTACTCAAGAAAGTTTGGCTTATACACTAAATCTGAGATTAAGTTTTTGATAAGTTTAAATCTTGGCTTACACTTATAGAAACAAAGACTGAAAAAAAGGTTAAGAGACTCAGAATTGATAATGGATTGAAGTTTTGCAGTTCTGAATTTGATAAATTTTGTACATAATGTGGTATTTCAAGGGATAGGACAGTGAGACATACCTCTCAGCAAAATGGATTAGCAGAAAGAATGAACCGAACTTTGATAGAAAAAGTTAGTTGATTATTGTTCTATGTAGGCCTACCAAAATAATTTTGGACCGAGGCAGTTACCACAACTGCATATATAGTGAATAGAAGCCTTTCAATAACCATTGATAAACAAGACTCCTAAAGAGACGTAGTATGAAGTTGCACCAGAGCCAACACACCTTAAGATATTTGGTTATCCTTTCTATACGCATATTAAACAAGGGAAGCTTAAACTAAGAGCCCTTAAAGGTATCTTCATTGGTTATCCTAAAAATGTAAAAAGTTACAAGCTTTGGTATACAGATTTAAGAGCTCTTAAATGCATAGTGAGTAGAGATATGGTGCTTAATGAAGAAGAAATGTTAAGATAGTAGGACAAGTCAACATAACAACCTTAAAGCTCCATTGTACCAACAGATAAGATAAGTATAGAGTTAGAAAGGTTTAATAATCAAGAAATTCAAAGTGATCATGTTAAAGAAGTAACAACGCAATCAACATTTAAGGATTATAAATTAGCTAGAAACAGACAAAGAAAGCATATCAAACCACCAATAAGGTATGTATATGCTGACCTTATTAACTATGCCTTAGCAGTCTTAGAATTAGTAATTGGTGATGAACCACTCACTTATAAAGAAGCAACTAGAAGTGAATATAACTTAAATTAGTTAGAAATTATGAATGAAGAAATTGCTTCTTTAAATAAGAACCATACATAAATATTAGTTGTTGGTTATAAATGGATATACAACCTTAAGTAAGGGATACATAAGGGTGAACCTATCAAATTCAAAGCTAGGTTAATAGTAAAGAGCTTTACAAAAAAAAAAGAGTATTAACTTTATTAGAGTTTTCTCTCAAGTGGTGAAGACTTAGAATTGGATTAGATGGATGAAGAAATAGCTTTCTTGCATAAAAACCTATAAGAAGAGATCTTCATGTAACAACTAAAAGGTTTTTAGGTTCTAGAAAAAGAGGATCATGTATGCTTGTATCAAAAAAGTTTACATAGGTCAAAAAATCACCAAAGTAATAGTACATAAAGTTTGATGACTTCATGATCAAGTCTAAATAACATAGAAGCAGCTATAATAATTGTGTTTACTTTAAATATTATGGAACTTAAAGATATGTCTACCTATTATTTTATGTAGATGATATACTGATTGCCAGTCATGAGAGAGTTGAACTGATCAAATTAAAAGATCAGCTAAAATTAATTTTTGAAATGAAAGATTTGAGCTGTGCAAAAATGATTTTAGGAATGAAAATCAGAAGAAATAGAAGTGCAAACACTTTATTCCTTAGTCAAGAGGAATATATTAGCAAGGTGATTAAGAGATTTGCTATAAGTGAATCAAAGAAAGTATTTATTCCATTAAGTGCTCAGTTTAAGCTAACTAAAGCCATGGCACGTGAAACAGATCAGGATAAAGGTCAGATGAGTAAAATTTCCTATGCAAGTAGAGTTGGGAGCCTAATATATGGAATGGTATGTATAAGACCAAATATTACATATACCATCAGTGTGGTAAGCAGGTTTATAGGAAATCCTAGTTGGGAGCACTAGAAAGCTGTTAAATAGATCCTAAGATATTTGAATGGAACAGTCAACTATGGTTTGATGTTTAAGAAAAGTGACTTTGATAAATATTGGTTGCTTGGCTTTGTTGATGCTAATTTTGTTGGTGATATTGATAAAAGAAAGTCCACCACAAGTTACGTATTTAAGCTGTTTGTTGTTAGTATTAGTTGAAAATCAATATTACTAATATTGTTGCCCTATCAACTATTGAATCAGAATACATAGCGATCACAGAGGCAGTGAAAGAGGTAATATAACTTAGAGGTCTCATCTTGAAATTTAGTTTTGATCATAAATTAGTTCATGTATACACTGATAGTAAGAGTGCATTTTACTTATGTAAAAATCAAATGTTTCATGAGAGAACCAAATATATTGATGTTAGGTTCTACTTTGTTAAAGATAAAATAACCAAAGGATCAACTATAGTGGAAAAGATCCAAATAGAAGACAACCTAGCTAATATGCTCACAAAACCTTTGCCATTCACTGATTTCAAGTTGTGTTTGAACTTAATCATAATTGAAGAAGCTAAAAAATGCAGCATTAAATGAAGCAATCTATGTAAATGAAGATTTATGAACCAAGTAGAGATTTGTGGAAGAAATATGGTTCAAAAATCTGTTGTAAGTTAGTTAGAAGAAGTGATAATGTGGCAAGTGGGAGCGAAGTTAGTTAGAATAATTAACTAATTTCTAGAAATTCTTGAAATATAAATGGTTGTGTATCAATTAATCTTGTAGAAAAAAATATCTTTGAGATTTCTTAACCAAATTGAACTTTATAAAAGGCTCTTGTAATCTGTAATAAAGATCTCAATTAATGAAGTTCCTCGGTGGTAATTGCTTCAACCGTGGATATAGGCTTTACAGCCAAACCATGCAAGATTTTTTGTCTCTCTGTTATTTTTATTTTTGCATTTTACTTTCAATTTTTTGATAACTTTTATTGATTGAATCTTGAGTAAGTTTGGTTGTAATCTTGCTTTACTCTTACATCTTAACCTTCAACAAAACCAATTCAGCTTCCTTTGTTATTTCCATGATATTAACAATAGAAAATTTAACCTTCAAGTCAGTAATTCTTTAAGCTAACAGACTAAACTTTTCTTTATAAGCATCAATAGTAGTGTAACTATTTTCTTACAAAACATGTAATAAAATAAATGCATGTAAACATCTTGCACACCTACAACAATATCATCCAAACCAAATATATGCAAGCACTTACTGTAATCCAAGATTGAGTGCTTCAAAGTTCCCAAGCTTTAGTACCCATGTTTGGGATCATCCTCTTGTCCAGTTTGTAGATAAAAATTCCATTTAGCGCATTAGAACCACATTCAGGGTCTTAGTCAAAAAAGTTGTTAAGAAAGTAGACTCCTTTACAACCTTAAAAAAATCTCCTTTAACAAAGATAGGGTTGAAATAGTCTCTTTCCTCAGAAGGTAGCTAAGGAACAATGAGAGATAAGACTAGCAAAAAAGGGAGAAAGATTATTGAATATCAATAACTAGCCAAAAGCTATAGAAATTCAAGCAAAACTATCAGTCTTACTAGTGTCAAATGAAGAAATAAGTGAGATAAAAAATGCCTTTCTTTTAACACTCGAGGCCAAGATTTGAAGAGGTAAATCCTATTGCACTCAAAGCGAAAGCTTTTTCAACAAGTTAACATAGGAATCAAAATGGGCAGTAGTATTAAGGACGTTAACTTCATTCGAAGGAACGTCATAGTCTATCACAGTATCAAAACTCACAAGTTTTAGACTATTTGCAGTTGGATTAATAGTGGGCATTGTTTACGCTCAAAATATAATACGAATATCATAGTATAGATTAAGGTGTCGATCTCACGAGGAAGCTTTTGGTAAAATAGTTTGGTAAAGTAAAATATTAAAGTAGTAGTAAAGAAGAAAATTAATTAATTGGTTTAAATAGATGAGATAGTAATGTCTATGAATTGAGAAAAATATCTTATGATAATGTAAGTAAGGCTTCGAGAATCACAATTATGCTTTATAGAACTACTCTATACTTTGATTCAATATTTATAAATCAATTGAAAGTTTCACATCCCAAACAATCAATCAAAAGATATGTAAAATATAGCACATTTTATAACACATGTATTTGATATGACTAAACTATTTATAAACATTAACACAAATCATGTTCATTTATATAAGTTATCTAAGATCGACAATATATCATTTTGACAATATTGCAGTAAGAGATTAACTTGAATATCAAACAATTATTGTCTTTACATATTATCCAAGATCGACAATATATCGATTGACAATATTGCAGTAAAAGATTAACATGTAAAACAATGTAACCAATAAAAATTATAATTCAACAAGATCATATAAAGAAAGCATGACTGCAAATATATGAAACATGAGAATTATAACCTTTGGATTATAAAAGATAAAATAGATAAGAGTTTAGGCACAACCAAACTTACAAATATTTATAGCTCTTAACAAAGAATCAAAGAATATAAGTAGTTTATTAAACATAAAAGTTCATCACTTAGCCTTGCCAAGAACTCTAGCCTAGATTACAATACATGTTAATGAGAAGAAAATAAGAGAGAATTATTTAATGTTGAAAACATCCTAAGAGTGTCCTTATATAGGCAATGAATGGAAATATGTTAAGTGTGAGTTCAATCTTCAATAATTTAGGCCAACCACTCGTTTACCTAGTTGCAACATATTTTTTATAATGTAAATGATCGATGTAGATTTTTTGACCGACATAAAAGTTGTATCATTTTGTTTCTTCTTTCCATAGGCACCAGGTTCATTCAAATTGGATGAGTATCCAATGAGATATGGGCAAAATGCTAAAGATATGTCAGATTTCGGCCAACAATCTTTTTACCCACTTGTAATACAATTTAGTCCATGATAACAATTGATTTGCATATTACCATCAACATAAGAGTTGTTTATAATTGAGTCAGTATTTCATAGCTTTAAGAATTTTACCAATTAGGTATGTATTTTATAAAATACAGTCCAAATACGTGAGTTGGGTCAAGTTAAGCGAAAGTTGTAACCCAATTTTATTGTATCTCAATCAATTGCCATAACATATTGGATTTGGCTTTTCAACTGTTCTTCAAGTTTGTGCAAAATTAAGTCATGTTACTCCCAGTTTAATAATTTCTTCATTTTGATTTTTACAGTGAGAGTTACGTCCATTTTACCTAAACCTATGCAAATAGCATTCATTAATCACAATTTAAGGAGAACACTTTATTTCAAGATAAAAATACAAAAATGCTAAAATTAGTGACATTAAATGGTGACTAAATCTCTTAATAAATATGTATTTTCATGTGTTCATCACAGCCCCCAACCAACTAGTCTCTAGCAATTCAAGCATAAATAGAATATGCAAAACTAGCTAAACATTTCAAACAAAAAGTTAGTTCAAAATCACTATTGCTATTATGGTTTTTTCAATTATAACTTCCAAAAATTGTATGTATGTGTGAACTAAGCTGTAACCTTCTTACTACAAACCTTAACAGATATAGCCTTGAGAATTTCTCCAAGTAAAAGTCTCAACTCCATATCCTCACAAGTGTATGACTGTTTAAAATATTAGAATTTCTCTTATAGAGTTAAAAACAGTTAAGTACTCAAGAAAAAGTCAATTTTAAGGATAGACATACAAACTAACATTGATCCAAAGATAGAAAAATTAATCGTTTTAGAGATCAAACATTCTTGACATGCACCAGCTTTAGGACTTCAATTGTCTTGTGAGAATAATACAAATATAACTTGATGAGAAAACTACTTTACAAAATATTTGTCTTCTAAAATTAAATGAAGACTTTATTAAACTAAATTGATTCTTCTTCTTTTTTTTTTTTTGGTATTTTGCTTTTTTTTTAATTTTGTTTTTTGAAAAATATAAGGAAGTATTACAAAATAATAAAAATTTTCTCACCAAAATATATATACACAAATGTAACCAACTTATTTCTTAATTCAAATAATGTCAATCTAAACAAAAATTAACAAATTCAAAGGATCAATGAAAGTTTGTAAGCTGTTTTCTCAACCTTTCCACCTATTTACAAAAGATATGTGAGATTAGAAAAATATATACTTAAACATGGGAAATCTCTTGACTATATAAATTGAATCATCCATTTTACTACAAGCATTGTGCTAAAAAAATTATTTTGAAAGTCATTATTTAGTAACCTAAATAAAAACAGTGACTCAACCTAAATAATTTTGAAATCATACCTAGACAGAAAAGCAAATTCCTTCATACAAGAATTACCAAGACTACAAGCAATAAACAATAATACATGAAATATAAAACAAAACAACAACAAGTTAGTTAAAATGCGTTTCAAAAGTTAAAAATAAAACCTTTTAGTTTACCATTCTAATTTGACCTAGAATACGTCTCAAGAGTTCAAGAATGAACTCTTTACTCTGCCATTTTAATCAAATATCGGACCCTATTATCTAAATTTTTTTGGAATGCAAAATACAACTTATGTCTACTATCCTTCCCCCCAAACCAAATGAAACATTGTCCTCAATGTTTAAATAGAAAGAAATAAAGTATATGAGAGATTACTTGAAACGCCAATTATTCAAAAGAAGCAAACCTAAGAGACACTTAAGCAAATATAAACTAAGATGATGATGCTGGTAAATAAATAAATAAAAAATTTACAAACGAAGTGTCAGATCCAAGTTTTGCTTGTTAAGGCTTATGACCAATCGATCTGAGTTATTACTGGGTCAGGTTCGTAAGTAACTGCCTGTAATTTGTCAATCAATTCATCTGTATTGGTAGCAAAAACAAGGATCTACTACGTCGAATGTGAAATAGAATTTTGTTCCACATCTTGTTCAAGAAAATAGAGTAAGCAATCAAAATAGTTATTAACATTCAACAAACTTACAGGTTTTCGATTGATATTCAGCTGGGTCCAAGAGGTAATTTGAAAAATTTCTTCCAAGATACCAAAACCACTTGGTAAAGCAATAAAAGCATCTGCATTGTAAAGCATTTCTTTGTGGATCCCATCGGGGTTGGGCACCTTCCTCTAAATGAATTCTATAAGAGCATATCAATGGAGAAATACATTTAATATCACCTATGGTCCAACCTAGTGCAGACTTATGTTCTTTTAACAATTTTACCAATTTTTTCTCTTGTTCAGCACTAAGTTCAGAAGAAATGATGATAGGAAAGGTATCACCTAGTCCTAAGAATGCGTGTTTCACCTAGTCCTAAGAATGCGTATTTTAAACCTTTGCGCATTGGAGAAAGCTTAACTTGTGGTGTCTCGAGGTTTGATAGTTTCGGTTTCTCCCTCTCTCATGGCAACTCTTCAAAGCGTCGCTGTCAAAATTGAGTACTTTTATCCTGTTAGTTAAAAATACTTAACGCATCAGTTATTTCATCAGAATAATACAATTCTTCTTAATCAAAATCAAAGAGGTTTTCTAAATAATCAGAGCTATAATTTTTATAAGCTTCCTCCGCTACAAATGTGTCATCATATATGAATAATAGCATTCATCTTCTTCTCGTGGTTGCTTACCAATATAGAAAATGTTCATCTCAAGAGTCATATTCCCAAAAGATAATTTCATTAGACCATTTCTACAATTAATAAGAACGTTAACAGTGGCAAGAAAAGGTCTCCCCAAAATAAGATGAATTTTTGACTCTATGTTAACTACAGAATGAGTATCTAAAACAAGAAAATCAACAAGGTAGTAAAATTTATCAATTTGTAACAAAATATCTTCTACTATTCCTCGCGGTTTCTTGATTGATTGGTTAGCTAATTGTAGAACTACAGATGTAAGTTTAATCTCACCAAGTCCCAATTGCAAGTAAATAGAATAAGGCATTAAATTTACACTTGCTCCTAAGTCTAACAAAGCTTGACTAAACTCATGTGTCTCGATTTAGTAGGTGATTGTGGGACATCTTGGGTCTTTATATTTGGGTGGTGTCTTTTGTTCAATTATTGTACTTACCGATTCTGCTAAAAATGTAGTTTTCTTTATATGGTGTTTTCTTTTGATAGTGCATAGATTCTTAATGACTTTGGCATAAGTTGGAACTTGTTTAATCAAATGCAATAAGGGAAGATTAATCTTAACTTGTTTCAAATGTTCTAAAATCTCACCTTGAATTTTAAAATTTTTCTCAACAGGTCGAAGAGCTTGAGGAAAAGGCACTGGGATTGAAAACTTATTTTTGAACTCTTTTTCCACTATAGCCTTTTTTTCAAGGGGGACATCTTTACTACTCATAGATGTGTTAGTTTTAGAAGTAGGCTCACTCACAATCTCACCACTTCGAGTAGTAATGGCATTGACTTCTTTGAGATTTTGTTCATCAGATGTAGAAGCTTGTGCCATGAATTGTCCTTTTGGATTGGATTGAGATTGAGATGGAAAATTACCCCACTTTTGTATAGTTAAGGCACTGGTCAGTTTTGTGATTTGACTCTTGATTTCTTTATTTTTGTCTATCACTTGTGCAAGAATTATTTTAAATATTTTATTAGTCTTACTTTGTGCCTCCATAAATGCTTGTAATATATACTCTAAATGACTCATAGTTAATCGTGCATTATATTGAGGTGCACCATAAGACTTGGGTGTTTGTTGTTCTTACTTCCAATAGTTGTTGGCTTGTTAGTCAGATTGTCAACTAAAGTTTGGGTGGTTTCTCTAGCTAGGATTATAGGTTTCAGAGTAAGGTGAATAAGGCTTCTTATACATCCCTAGGGTATTATATTGTTCCTCATATATCCCTCTCATCTTACTATAAGTGGGGCAATTCTGAGCTAAGTGTTCCGCTCCTCCACAAATAAAACAGACATCGTGTGACTCAACCCTAGCAACCGTATTTGGGACACTTCTATGCTTTGATTCTTTGTCAAGAGCTACAAATGTTTGTAAGTTTTGTTGTTCCTAAACTCTTATCTTTTGGTTTTTAAGGCTATCCTTTTTCCTAAGATGGAAAACTCCACTATGTCGTGACCTATTTGTGCTTTCATTAATGCTAGGTCCAGTCTTTGTATGGGCTTTTTGGGCTAAGTTATTAAGGAATTCTATGACTTCCTCGAGATCTTTGTGAAAGAACTCCCCATTACACATCATCTCAACAAATTGACACTCTCTAATTATGAGTCCCTCATAAAAATAGCTAACTAAGCGCCAATTTTTATACCATGGTGAGAGCACAGATTTAGTAACTCTTTAAACATTTCCTATGCTTGATATAAAGTTTCACTGTCCTTTTGGGAGAAGAAAGA
Source organism: Ailanthus altissimus (assembly GCA_946807835.1). Classification (NCBI taxonomy): domain Eukaryota; kingdom Viridiplantae; phylum Streptophyta; class Magnoliopsida; order Sapindales; family Simaroubaceae; genus Ailanthus; species Ailanthus altissimus. Next base: position 5,145,440 of record OX327709.1, read on the forward strand.
AATTTTTCTTTTCAGGCCATTAGTTATGTGTTGTGGGAAGTATTTATTGAAAAATACTTGGGTCATTTCCGCCCAAGTTCCTATAGATTTCGGCCTCAAAGAGTATAGCCAACTCTTTGCTTTGTCTTTAAAATTAAAAAGGAAAAATTTTAAGCCTAACAGTGTCTATAGCTTTAGGTTAGCTATGGAAAGTGGCAATTACCTCTTTACATTCCCTAACATGTACATAAGAATTTTTACTATCTAGACCATTAAAAGTGGGTAGAAGTTATATCATTTTTGGTTTAAAATTTGAATGTGGTGTGTTAGGTAGAAATATAATGTATGATGGTGTGGCTGTGTGAGTAGGATGCAAGTAATCTTTTAGAGTCCTAACGGGGTTTTTCTCGTGTTGGCTCATTGTATTAAAATTATATGATGAACTAGATAGTGAATTCTCTTCCCTTACAAATTGTGGTGGTGGTTCTAGTTCTACTTCTTTGACAAATCTTCCTCGTTTGTCTCTAAGTCGATGCATACATCCTAACAATTTTTTTTTTAATGAAGGAAATGCTCAAGGAAAATTAAGAAGTGAAATAAAACACAACAAGAAATAAAAATGAGTTAGGTGGTAAGATTAATCATGAAATATAAATATAAAATACAGTAAATGAACAACAGATAATAAGCTATAAAGTATAATAAAAAAAATACAATAAGTAAATAAAAAAAGTACAATAAGTAAATAAAAGAAAACAAATGTGCAATAAATAAAAAAAAATTAAATGCAAAGTACAATAAATAAATAAAAGAAAAAAATTAAAATAAAATAAAGTACAATAAATAAGAAAAAATATAATAAGTAAATAAATAAAAAGTTAGGCGGTAGAACCAACTATTAAAATAAAATAAAAATATAACATATTAACTAAATAAAATAAAGTGTAATAAATAAAAAAAATAAAGTATAATAAAAAAAGTGCAGTAAAAAAATAAAGTGCAATAAATAATTAAAGTACAATAAATAAACTAAAGTGTAATAAATAAATAAAGTGCAATAAAAAAAAATTAAGTTAGGCGATAGAACCAGTCATTAAAATAAAATAAAATACGATAAATTAACTTAAAAAATAAAATGCAGTAATAAATAAAAGAAAATAAAGTGCGAAGTATAATAAATAAATAAAAGAAAATGAACTAAGTTAAGAGGTAAAATCATTCATTAAAATAAAATACGAGAAATTAACTAAAAACAATAAAGTGCAATAATAAATAAAAGAAAATAAACCAAGTTAGACAGTACAACCAACCATTAAAATAAAATAACATACAATGAAATAACTGAGTTAAGTGGTAGAATCAACCATGAACAATAAAATAAATTACAACAAGAGAAATAAATTTAAAAACAAAAATTTTACAAAGAAAAGAAAATATACAAAGTTACCACTTTAATATTGATAAATGCAATCGACTTTCGCTTAGTATGCCTCCCTGGCAACGGCATCAAATTTTATTTACGCTCAGAATGTAATGTGGTTGTCGCAATATAGATTGAGGTGTCGATTCCATAAGGAAGCTTTTGGCAAAATAGGTTAGTAAAATAAAATATTAAAACAGTAGCAGAGAAGAAAATTAATTAATTAGTTTAAGTAGATGAGATAGTATTGTCTATGAATTGAGAAAAATGTCTTATGATGATGTAAACAAGGCTTCAAGATTCACAATTATGCTTTATAAATCTACTCTATACTTTGATTCAATATTTATAACTCAATTGAAAGTTTCACATCCCAAATAATCAATCAAAAGATATGTAAAATGTAGCACATTTTATAACACATGTAGTTGATATGACTAAACTCTTTGGAAACATTAACACAAATCATGTTGATTTATATAAGTTATCTAAGATCGACAATATATCATTTTGACAATATTACAGTAAAAGATTAACTTGAATATCAAACAATTATTGTCTTTACATGTTATTCAAGATCGATAATATATCGATTGACAATATTGCAGTAAAAGATTAACATGTAAAACAATGTAACTAATAACAATTATAATTCAACAAGATAACATAAAGAAAATATGACTGAAAATATATGAAACAAGAGAATTATAACCTTTGGATTATGGAAAATAAAATAGATAAGAATTTAGGCACAACCAAACTTACAAATATTTGTGGCTCTTGACAAAGAATCAAAGCATAGAAGTAGTTTATTAAACATAAAAATTCATCTCTTAGCCTTGCCAAGAACTCTAACCTAGATTACAATGCATGTTAATGAGAAAAAAAGAAGATAATTATCTAATGTTGAAAACGTCCTAAGAGTGTCCTTATATAGGCAATGAATGGAAATATGTTAAGTGTGAGTTCAATCTTCAATAATTTAGGCCAACCACTTATTCACCTATTTGCAGCATTTTTTTTATAATGTAAATGATCGATGTAGACTTTTGACTGACATAAAAGTTGTATCATTTTGTCTCTTCTTTCCATAGGCACCAGGTTCATTCAAATTGGATGAGTATCTAATGAGATATGGGCAAAATGCCAAAGATATGTCAGATTTCAGCCAACAACGTTTTTACCCAATTCCAATACAATTTGATCCATGATAACGGCAGATTTGGACATTACCATCAGCATAAGAGTTGTTTATAATTGAGTCAGTATTCCTCAGCTTTAAGAATTATACCAATTGGGTATATATTTTGTAAAATACAGTCCAAATACATGAGTTGGATCAAGCTGAATGGAAGTTGTAACCCAATTCTATTGTATCTCAATTTTTGGCCTATAATATGTTATATTTGGCTTTTCAACTGTTCTTCAAGTTTATGTAAGATTGATTCATGTCAAGTTCAAGAATGTCTTCATTTTGATTTCTACATTGAGAGTTACATCTATTTTATCTAATCCTGTGCAAATAACATTTATTAATAACAATTTAAGGAGAACACTTTATTTCAAGCTAAAAATACAAAAATGCTAAAATTAATGACATTAAATGGTAACTGAATCTCTTAATAAAGATGTATTTTCATGTGTTCATCACGTATCCCAAAAAATCCTTCTCTGGATAAGGATCAATATTGGTAGTAAAATCAATAGGTTTAAAGGAAGGAATTGGATTGTCTTCTGTAGCACGAGCAGATGAACCTTTGGTTTCAGTCGACAATAAGCTAGTAGAATGATGAGATGAATTCATTGCTAACAGATTGCTTCTTCATAGATAGATATAAAGGATGAGCTTCACTAAGGTGAAACAATTGATGCCTTCATAGCATTAGGGAGTCCTTTTATGAAGGATTGGAAGTTTGAAAGAACAAAAAAGCATAAATATATAAAATAAATTCGACAAAACTATGGAAAACTTATCACACACCTTTCTGAGAAGACATGATTAGAGCGAACACTAGAGAAGGTTCGTAAAAACATGGACTTGTGGAATATCCTCAATTACAGAAGCTCTAATAAAAAAGTCTTCCTTTTAAAAAACCATGGAATGAGGAATCTCGAAAGAAAGAGGAACATAATCAACAATACATTGAAAATTACCATCTTTTAAATCCTTACCTGAACTGGAAGTAGAAGCAGAAGATTTAGAGAAATCATTATCAGGTGAGTTTGAAAAGAAAGACAAATCAAGAATCTCACCAAAAGACAATACTTAAGCAACACTCACATCACCCACTGCAATAGGTAAAAGAATGATTAGAGAAAAATCATATGAGCATTTCGTTCAAATACTAAAGAGACTTAGTATTTTTACTTACTTACAAAAGGGAAGAAATCAATTGAAGTAATATTTTTAAAAACATTCATCTTATTTCCTTAGGCAAAGGTCGTAAAGGAACACTTCTTCTAAATGAATGAGAGTTCGTGCATAAACTTAGGCTTAGAAATCATACAGATTCAAGGCGTCGAAACCTTGGTTGATCTTAATAGTGTTCATATTAGAAAGGACAAGGCAAGACAAGGCAAGGTTCTTGTTGTGATTTTGTACACATAAGTAATTAATAATGTGAAATTATAAAAGATAAAAAAAAACAAAAGAATTGATAATAAGAATCAAAGAAAACAAGACAAAAATTTATATAGTCTGGCAATTGTCTACATCCATAATGGATCAAGATTCTAAATTTTTTTTATTGAATCAATGATCATAAAATATCTATCTCACAAGGATTATAATAGATGCTTTTTTGTTTGTGATATTTCTCAGGCTAAAATAAAGGCCTATTTATAGCTTTTTACATCCTAAGTAAATCTTAATTCGAGTTACACTTAAAAAAGAAAGTTAAAACCTTTTAAAACATGAGATCTTCGCATGGAACCGTCACTGATGCTGCGACTCTCATCACTTAGCGCTGCAACACTAGGTTTCCTAGGTGTTGACGCTACTACGCTCATTTAGCATATGTCACGACACTAAGAGTTCTAACTTCGGCATTGCAATGCCGACGTTTTTAATTTTGGCACTGTGACACCCAGACTTAGGTAATCTCTTTATCTTCAACCTCTATCTCGAGTCCTAAACCAATCGATCCAGCACAAACTCGGCTTCCTGTCGTATCCTTATTGGTCTCAATTCAAAATTATACTTATACATAATTTTGAATCACCAAATCTTCGTAATCCCTCATTAATTTAAAAATCTCTAAGAAGCTTTCTTTGGATCTGTCATCTTTATATCACACGCTTAACTATATAGCGGTGATTCCAGTTGAGTCATTGTACAAAAGTAACTTAACTAAGAGCAGTAATTTAGTCAACATATCTACAAGAATGTTTTATGTTGATATCTTTGTTAGACTAATTTCACCACTATGTATAATATCTCAAATGAAATGTAACCTCACATAAATGTGTCTTGATCTTTCATGAAATACCTGTTATTTGCTTAGATGTATAACACTCTAGCTATCACAATGTACATATAGGTTTTTACTTCCTGTATTGCTAATAGCTCTGAACATATCCTCTTCAATTATATAGCTTCTTTAATAGCTTTACTAGCAGCTATATACTCTGTCTCTGTAGTTAATAATGCCACTATATGTTGTAAAACTGATTTTCAACACATATTACATCCAAACACCATGAATATAAACCCATTTAACTATCCTTTTTTGCCAAGGTCACTATCTGTACACCCGTTTTTATACAACAGACCGTATTATGACGTTCCTTTCAAATACTGCAAAATTCACTTAATAGCAAACTAATGCTCCTTACCTAAATTAGCCATATATCTACTTACTATGCTCACTATTTAAGCTATATCAGGCTTTGTGTATATTATTGCATAAATAATGAACCAAACAACGCTCGCATATAGTACCTTTTGCATTTATAGTTTCTCATCCTCAGTTTCTAATGACTATGCTACTGATAATTTGAAATGCATAGCCAACAAAGTCTAAACTGCCTTCATATTAAGCATTCTGAATTTATCAAAGACCTTCAGTATATATCTTTATTGTGATAAGAATATAACATCACTCTTGTCCTTAATGATATCCATACCTAAGATTCTCTTAGCTAGCTCCAAGTCTTTCATTTTAAATTCATCATTTAACTACTCTTTTAACTTTTATATCTCCTTTTTATCTTGACATGTAATCAATATATCATCTACATAAAGTAACAAATAATTATACAAATTATTTTCTAATGCCTTAAAGTACATACATCCATCATACTTACTTCTGATAAAGCTAAACGGAAGCATGAAATCATCAAATTCTTTATACCACTGCTTAAGAGATTGCTTCAGCTATTCAATGACTTTTTTAACAAGTAAGCATGATTTTCCTTACCAGGTTCTTAAAAACCCTGTAGCTGTGATATGTATAGCCTTTCTTCAAGTTCTCCATGAAGAAATATTGTGTTAACATCCATTTGTTCTAATTATAAATTCAAATTTACATACAAAGCTAGTAGGATTATAATCAATGAGTGTTTGACTACATAAGTGAAAATCTCATGAAAATTAACCCCTTCTCTCGAAGTAAAGTCTTGTACTACTAACCTAGCCTTAAACTTTGTAAGCTCTACACTTGAGATCCCCTCTTTGACTTTGTAAACCTATTTATACCTAACTAGCTTCTTGCTTATATAAGTCTAGCACTAAATCCTATGTCTTATTCTTCATAAGAGAACTAATCTCTTCTTCTATGGCATGCTGCCATTTATCGCTATTACTACTTTGTATAGGCTCCTTGTATGACTTAGGCTCATTATATTTTATAGTATAAGCTGCATTAAAGGCATGAGCTATCAAGTCTGTATGAGCATACCTTATTGGTAGCTTAATCGTTCTCTTTAACCTATCTCTAGCTAACTGTTATTCTTCACGTTCTAATCCTAGAGTTCTAGTTTGTCTTTAGGTACTTATTGAGGTACTTATAGGTGTTTGTAGTCCATCTCCTAGTATTATTTCTTTGAAGTATTGACCCGAGTGCATATCAAGTCTCATCTCATGTTTCACTTTCACTCTCACAATTTTTGGTACTGAAACTATTTTTAGCATAAGCTTTATCTTCTTTACTTCAATCTTCTTATTGATTTCTATCATAGTTGACTTATTAAACATTTATCTCTACTTATGATACTCTTTGGTAGCTTCAGCTTTGTGCACCAAAATTTGTATCATTTTACTCCTTCTAGATATCTTATATATATCCCTTTCAAGGCTCTAAGTTTTAATTTTTCTTGTTTGATTTGTATAAAAGTAAGGCATCCAAATACCCTTAGATGATCATACTCTAGAGTGCTACTTGAACATTTCTCTGTAAGTATCATAAAATAAATTATTAAAGGGGGACTTCTGTTGATCAAGCAAGTTGTTGTGACTATCGCCTTACCTCAAAATATATTTGACAAACTGACATAGATCAACATACATTTTACTCTCTCTAGTAAGATCTCATTCATCTTTTCTACTAGCATATTTTACTGTAGTGTTGATCTTCCTATTGTATGTTATGTAATACCATACTTGGCACAAAAGATATCAAACTCAGTGTTGCAAAACCATTATTAGTTTTAAGTTTCTTAACCTTCTTACTAGTTTAATTCTTAATAAGGGCTTTTCAAGATTTAAAAGTTTCAAATACTTATTCCTTACTTTTCAACATATACACCCATAATGTTTTTAAATAGTCATCAATGAGCGTAAAAAAGTACTTAGCTCCACTATGAGTTATAGTCTGCACAGGTCCCTATAAATATGAATGTATATAATTTAGTGTACTTTTAGTTTTGTGTTCTCTAGTATTGAAATTGACTCTATGAACTTTTTCAAGCACACAATCTTTACAAAGCCTTAATGGTTGAATTTCTTCCTTGCCAAGAACACCGTAATCATAAAATTCTTTGAGACTTTTCTTATTTAGGTAGCCTAACTTTATATGTCATAACTTGGTTTGTATATTCTTAATATTAGCACTAATGGATGTAGAACTAAGGATAGCTTCTTCAAGTAACACATATAATCTATTGTGTTTCTCACTCTTCATCACTACCAAGTGTCACGGACCTTTCGAGAACCATGCGGCCTAGACGCGTTGCATGCTAAACAGTCAAGAAAACCAAGCAAAGAAGAGAAGAAATACACACACCAACTATTTGAAAGAAGGTTTCTATATTACTAAAGAGAAACACAAGCTATGCGATATTTTGTATAAGTGAGGGTCTCCCATTTATATACTAACAGCCGTATACAATTGACGACTGAGATCTAATTGATCTAACGGTGTACATACAAGATGGAATAAGATGCTCTAGAATATTCCTAGATGCCATCACATATTTTATAAAATATTTCTTTCCTAATTGGGGTTAACAGCCATAATAAGTCACGGGCCAAGCCCAGTTCTCTATCCCAAACAGCGGGCCTTCTAGAAGCTCCGGTCCACGTAGTGCTCCATGGTCCAAGAGGCCTTCAGCAGGCCTAGTAACGCACCAAATACTTAAAAAAAATGCTTGAAAGCACTTAGGGTGTGACATTTTCCTCTACCAAATTCACGCGAAGCCCTCATCGCGCACCTTGTTCTCGAATTGCCACAGTGCACTCTCTGGTTCCCAGCTTCATGAGATACTCACGACTCGAACGACAATTCTTCTTCCATACTGTCCTCACATCAAGGATATGTTCAGCCTCCTTATCGTAAGATGTGAAAACTCCCAATGGTGCTCTAGTTTGTGGCCCATGCTCCTTGTCTTCTGTATCACCATGGTATGGCTTTAGGCAACTTGCGTGGAATATCAGATGTAGCCGAAGTCTCAAAGGTAACTCTACCTTGTACAAGACACTGTCAACCCTCTTGGCAATAGGAAATGGCCCCTCATATTTTCGAACAAGGCCCTTATGAAGTGGGGATAGACTTGTGCTGCATCGAAAAGATTTTCACCATTACTAAGTCCCATACACTATACTCAACATGTCTTTATTTGCCATTAGCCTATTTCTTCATCTGTTTTGTCACCTTGTCTAGACACACCCACGCTTTGTCTAATTGTTCCTGCCAGGACTCTTCAGCTTTGTAAGTTGCGGGACTCCTTCCCGTATCGCTTGATACGAGCCCGTGCGGCGTAAGAGGTTACTGGCTAGTAGCTAAGTAAAATGGGCTTTGGTTCATCAATTCACTCCTCTGTAAGTTGTATGAGAACTTTGCCACATCGAGTAACTTGACCTAATCTTGCTGATTTGTGCTCACAAAGTGCCGCAAGTACAGCTTCAGTAATGCATTCACCCTCTTAGTCTGCCCATCCATTTATGGGTGAAAGCTGATGGAAGAACGAAGCTTCAATCCCATGAGATTGAATAATCCTGTCTAGAATCTCTTTATAAACCTCGTGTCACGATCGCTGACTATCACCCTTGGCAACCCTCAGTACTTGACAACATGCTTAAAGAAAAGTTTTGCTATCTCTTCCGTACTACACTTCTTGAGCATCGGTATAAAAGTCGCATACTTGAAAAATTGATATACCACCACAATAATAGTCCCACACCCCATAGGCTTTGGTAAGGCTATGATGAAATCTATAGAGATGCTCTCCCAAGGTCTCTTCGGTATAAGCAGTGGCTCTAGTAGCCCTACGGGACTCCACTGCTCGATCTTGTCCTGTTGGAACACGAGATACGTCTTGAAAAATTATTCTATCTCTTCCCACATGTGTGGCCAATAGTATACTGTCTCCAATAGGGTGTGTGTACATCGCTATCCTAGATGTCCTACCTATTTCATGTCGTGACACTCCTTAATGAGGTTAAGCCGCAAGTTCTCCCACTTTGGCACATATACTCGGCGTCCTTTGGTGTAGAGAAGCCCATCTTCTACCCAAAATTGCTGAGTCTTTCCCTTGTGTGCTTGAGCAGAGAGCTGTGTGGCTACGGGATCATGCTTCATTCCCTTGTGAAATAGGTCGAGCAAATCACCTTTCAGCTTGCTTATAGTTGCTAACTCGACCTTCCGGCTTAAGGCATCCACCACCATGTTTGCCTTCTCTGGTTTGTACTCGAGCTCGTAATTGAACTCCGTCAAAAAGTCCTGCCACCTAGCTTGCTTCAGGCTGAGTTTCTTCTGGCATTGGAAGTAACTCGTCACTATGTTGTCCGTCATCACTACAAACTTTTTCCCAAGCAGATAGTGTCGCCAAGAGCGCAGGCAGTAGATGACCCTATTCATCTCATTTTTTTGTACCGTATAGGGCCTCTCCGTCTCGTTGAGTTTTCGGCTCTTATACATGATTGAATAGTCTTGCTACATAAAAATACAACCAATAGCAAAGTCAGATGCATCAATATGTACCTCATACAGTAACAAGTGGTTCGACAATGCTAAGACTGGTTCCTCGATTACTACTTTCTTCAATCGATCAAAAGCCCATTGGCACTCATTTGTCGACTCCCATGCTTTGGTCTTCTTTAACAGATCGGTAAGGGGTGCAGCAATGATGGAGTAGCTTTTGATGAACCTCCGATAATAGTTGACTAACCCAAGGAAAGACCGCAACTCAGTAACTTTTGTGGGTGCTTCCTAATCTACTATGGCGCGATTTTTTGCCCTATCCATCATCAACTTGCCGTCTTTGATCTTGTGACCTAAAAAGTCTACCTTCGGCTTAGCAAATGAGCATTTCTCCCTCTTTACATACAACTCATTCTCGCGGAGCACCTTCAAGACAACTATAAGTGTTCCACGTGCTCTTTAAGAGTGTTGTTATAGATGACGATGTTGTTTAAGTACACGACAAAAAATTTGTCGAGGAAGGGCTGGAGTATGTTATTCATCAATGTGAAAAAAATGGCTGGCACGTTTCTGAAGCCAAACGACATGACAAGAAACTCAAAGGCCCATAACGCATCACATTGGTAGTTTTTGTCGATTACTACTTTCTTCAATCGATCAAAAGCCCATTGGCACTCATTTGTCGACTCCCATGCTTTGGTCTTCTTTAACAGATCGGTAAGGGGTGCAGCAATGATGGAGTAGCTTTTGATGAACCTCCGATAATAGTTGACTAACCCAAGGAAAGACCGCAACTCAGTAACTTTTGTGGGTGCTTCCTAATCTACTATGGCGCGATTTTTTGCCCTATCCATCATCAACTTGCCGTCTTTGATCTTGTGACCTAAAAAGTCTACCTTCGGCTTAGCAAATGAGCATTTCTCCCTCTTTACATACAACTCATTCTCGCGGAGCACCTTCAAGACAACTGTAAGTGTTCCACGTGCTCTTTAAGAGTGTTGTTATAGATGACGATGTTGTTTAAGTACACGACAAAAAATTTGTCGAGGAAGGGCTGGAGTATGTTATTCATCAATGTGAAAAAAATGGCTGGCACGTTTCTGAAGCCAAACGACATGACAAGAAACTCAAAGGCCCATAACGCATCACATTGGTAGTTTTTGGTTCATCACCCTCGGCTATCCGCACTTGATGGTAACTTGATCATAAATCCAGCTTTGAGAAGTACTTCGCCTGCCCCAATTGATCAAACAAGTCAGCAATTAAAGGAATTGGGTACCTATTCTTGACAATGACCTTATTCAGCGCCCGGTAGTCTATGCATAGTCACAATAATCCATCGTGCTTGTGCTAAAAAAGCACGGGCGTGCCGTAAGATGCCTTGGATGGTTGGATGAATCTCGCATCCAACAACTCCTTGAGGCGGAGACATTCGGTAGGGCGCTTTGGCTGGAGGCTTAGCTCCTGGCTCCAGGTCAATTTCGTAATCGATCGCCCGTCTTGGTGGTAATTTCTGTGGTAGTGCTGCTGGCATCATGTCCTGGTGCTGCTTAAGCACTTTTGTGATCTCTGCTGGTAGCTCTTCTTTGCCCTCATTCACCTCATCTTCTGTCTCCCATATAATGGCGAGATATGTCTCTTCTGCCCACTTGGCTCCCTTATTTAGTTGCACGATGGAAATGAGAGTAGTGTGGGTGTTGGGCTTGGATTACCCACCTTCTGGTTTATCTACTGTTAGCACCATGCATGTTCCTCCCTCCAAGATACATATGTAGTTATGTCGGAAAAATGGTACCATATTAAACTGCTGCAAAAAATCAATACCAAGAATAGCGTCAAAATCATCGAGAGGTGCTATCAAAAAGTTTACCTTACCGTTCCATTTTTTTAGGCGCATTTTGACTCCACGAATAACCCCATCCAGTGGCTTGATTGTGGCTTTCACAGTCTTGAGGTAGCCAATCCCCTTCTTCACCTTAAGGTTCGGGCGCTCTGCTTCCGCACGTTCTATAAAGTTTTGCGTAGCTCTAGTATCCACTAGTGCCTGAGTCTTTTTCCTGTTTATGTAAGCTTCAAAGTACATCAGTACCTTTCCCGTTGGCGCGCGGGCTGCCCACTTGGCATTGAGGGGCTTGAGCAGCTGTAAACATCCCAATTGTCCATATTCACCTGCTTGTTGAGTCTCCAACATTGCGTTGATAGCCTTCTTCTTTGAACAGTCCTTCACCCAATAATCCCAGTCGCAAATGAAGTAGCTAGATCTTGGCTTTCTCCCGCCATTGCGCTTCTGCTCTGTCCCTATGGATGGTTTATCTTTTTCCTCTTTATCGTACAGAGGGTGAGACTCTCTGGCTCCCCTACCTTTGTTATGATTGGGCTTCAAATTCTTAGACTTTCCTGTATCACCCTTGCGGTAGTCAGTGAGCTTTTCTGCCAATGTAAGGGCGTCGGATATATTTTGCACTCCACGTTGCTTCAGTTCATTGGACGCCCAGGTTTGTAATCCATCGAGGAAATTGAACTATAAGTCTTCTTCACTCATGTTGGGGATCTGCAGCATCAATAGAGAATACTCCTCTATGTACTCGCCAATGGACTTGGTCTATCTTATTTCTTTTAGACGCTTCCTAGCATCGTGTGCCACGTTTACTAGATAGAACTGATGCTTCAGCTCTTGTTGCAACTCTGTCCAGGTGTTGATGGTGTAGATACCCTTGCGAATCTCTTTGCTCTTTATACGCCACCACAGAATTGCAAGGTCAGAGAGATATAGGGTCATGGTATTTACCTTATCCTCGTCCCGTATGCCTAGGGCGTCAAAGTATCTCTCCATCTACCAGAAGTAATTATCGAGCCCCTTGGCATTCCACTTACTGTTGAACTTCTTGGGCTTAGGAGCATCAACCCTCGGTGCAGTCACCGTAACATAAGCGGCAACAGCTCTATTTGCCATTGCTTGTTTGTATAGCACCACATCCTTCTTGATAATTTCAAACCCTCTACGCAGCTCCTCTACTTAGGTTTGAATCCTATCTATTATAGTGTAGACCTTTTCTTGAAAAGCCTTGACTCAGTCCCGTTGATTATCGGTGTAAGCTTTGATTGATGTGTTAATGAGGGAGCACAGCTCGTTGCCTTTAGTGTTAAGGCCCTCTGATAAGGCGTAATTGTATAAACTATTTTATCTTCCTAACTTGATATTTGTTCAATTTATTGGGCTATTTATGCATATTAATGTTGTTTTATAGGTTGAAGCATTATCGGAGCAAAAATACCGGAAAACGGACGCAAATGGGAGCATTAGAGATAAAAATACGAATGGAGGCACAGTTGCTACAGTGGCACTGTTGCTACAGTACCACTGTTTTGCTACAGTGCAGCGCCGCGGCACTGGATTTCAGCGCCGCGGCGCCGATTGCAGAAAGTGAGCGCCGCAGCGCTAAAATCGCAGCGCCGCGGCGCCGGGAGCTGGACAACAAATTGTGACAGGTTCCTGAAAATCAGAAAACCCAAAATGCGCCCTAATTCCGTGCTCTTACCTATTTATTTGCTCAAAACTTACATTTTGAAGGAGGACTCCAGCTGGGACAGCAGCTGGAAACACAATGAAACACCTAACTTCTAAGTTTGAAGAAATCAAAGAGGAGGGAAGCAAGCTTCAACAACAAAGGCATTTGACAGGGATGTCTTCTTTGCTTTGATTCTTTACTTGTTGTAAGATGTTTAGTTTACATGTATTGATGGAATTAGCTTCAAGATTGTGTAGTTTAATGATGAGCTAATTTCGTTCATCTAGGATTACATCCTTGAACTCATTATGTGATTGATTTTAGTTCTCTCTTTTATGGTATTAATTCAGCCTTTGATATATTCATTGTGCTTGTGCTTAATGCTATTTGATTACTTGGCCAGTGATTAAATTGATCTAGAAATGCTTAAATAAACTTGACAAAGGCATTTAGGTATTTAGTCTTAAGCATATTGATGCATGATCATAGTGTAGTACACTTGAGTTTCATATGAGATAGACATATACTCATAAGGCATGTATGGCTCATAAAACTTGTGCTTAATGAATTTTGTTCAATTTATTTATCATAGACATATAGATATTTGATTGGATGGAATAGATTCACTTGACCTGCAAAAGAGGCTTGTGATGTGTTGAGTGTTTTGGTCAATATATCAAGTTGAGAACCAATAAACATCAAAGAGATTCTGCTGAATTTATTTGCATAATGGGGGATAGTTTGTAATCCTAGGATTTCTCATATTGAATATAATTTGTTGGTAATTTAGTTTATCACTTAGCATAATTAAGTTGTTCTTTTACTTGAGTAGTTTAATCATCATACATTAAATCATTTTCTGGATAATAGTAGAAAGACACCATTTCGGTACTTAAACTAGAAAAGATAAATCATTCTCTGTGGGATCGACACTTTTCTCATCATATATTACTTGTTGCGACAACGTGCACTTGCGCTAATTTGTGTTATAGAAAACACACAACACCCTCCTCGAACTTCTCCACATACTGCTCCAGTTCTCCAAGGCAATCTACTGCCTTTCCAACAGCGCCGCTGAGTGCTTTCACCATGCTCCCTACATCTTGACCAGGATTTGCTAACTTGTTGTGAGGGACACTACCGTGCCTCTTAGTTTTAGGGTTCTGACCCCTCTCTTTAGCCAAATTTGATGGCACGATGTCTTTCTCCATCTTTAAACCTGCTCTAATACCAAATGTCACGGACCTTTCGAGAACTGTGCGGTCTTAGATGCATTGCGTGCTAAGCAGCTGAGAAAACCACACAAAGAAGAGAAGAAACATGTACACCAACTGTTTGAAAGAATGCTCTCTATATTACTGAAGAGAAACACAAGCTATGGGATGCTTTGTACAAGTAAGGGTCTTCCCTTTATAAGCTAACAGTCGTATACAATCGACGGCTAAGATCTAAGTGATCTAACAATGTACATATAAGATGGAATAATATGCTCTAGAATATTTTTAGATGCCATTATATATTCTATGAAATATTCCTTTCCTAATTGAGGTTAACAACCCTAATAAGTCACGGGCTAAACCCGATTCTCTATCCTAAACAGTGGGCTTTCTAGAAGCTCTAGTCCATGTAGTGCTCCATGATCTAAGAGGCCTCCAACAGGCATAGTCGCGCACCAAGTGCTTGAAAAAATGCTTGAGAGCACTTGGGGCGTGACACATGGAACCCTTTACTACTCTGAGTATCTTATTATCTACTTTGAATGAACAAACAACTTGATCTAGCATTCCTAGAGCCACTAAATTCTTTTTCAAATTAGGAACATATCTCATATTTAGCAGCTTCGCACCTTACTGTCATGTAATTTAACCTAACGCTCCTAATCTCAATGATTTAACATGCCATGTCATTACCTATTAATATTTTTTCACTATTAATGGGCGAATAATTGATAAACAATGTATTATCTAGACACATATAGTAAGTGAAGCCATATTCAAGTATCTACTCACTAACTTGTTTTCCATTAGAGGCAAATAAAGTCTTTGTACTATCGTAGTCTTTCTTATAGGTTACTGTAGCATCACTTTCTTTCTTCTTTTCCTTCATCTTGGACTTCTTCTTTGGGCAATTCTTAATGAAACAAAAACATGTTTTAGGTATGCCCCTTGACTTTGATCTTGACTTCTTATTTTCTTTTCTTATCTATTATCAGACATTTTTCTTACAGTTAACCTATATGTAATATTAGTCTTTAATCTTTTTCTTAGTTCTTTTGAGTTCATCGAGGCCTTGACATTTATTATTGTTAATGAATCCCTACCATAGAGGTGAGTATCAACAAAATGCTCCTAACTTAAAGGTAAAGAACTAAACAAGATTATGGCTTTATCCTCATCTTCAATCTTGACATTAATCATTTCAAATTCAATGATAATCTTGTCGAATGAATCAATATGGTCTTTAATTGGTGTATCCTCAGCCATTGACAACTAGTACAATATTTTTTTCATGTGCAAATCATTTGCTAGGGACTTCATAATATAGTGATTATCAAGCTCTCTCCAAAGACTTATTGTCATCTTTTTTCTAGCAACCTCCTTCAAAATGCCATCACTCAATGAAAGAACTATTGAGCTATTGGTCTTCTTCTAATAAGATTCACGATCTAGATCAAGTTTAGATGTCTCTGATGTTTTCTCTTTACTAGTTGAAGCTGCAATCTCCTTAAGGGCAGAGGCAAACCTTTAACTCAATAGTAATGCCATAATCTTGACCTTTTATAGGTTGAAGTTATTCTACCTATTAAACTTCTAAACTTCATATTTATGGGTCACCATAACCTTAACTTTAATATCAATTGTTAGGATTTTGTACACACAAGTAATTATAAATGCAGAATTATAAAGATCAAAGAATAGTAAAAAGCAAGAATCAAAGCAAACAACATAAGAATTTATTTGATTTGGCAAATAAATGATTACAAAAGATCATTTGTGGATCAAGATCCTAGCCTTTTTTATTGAATCAATGATTACAAAAGATCTCTTTGAAGGATTACAATAGATACTCTCTTATTTGTGATGTTTCTCCAGCTAGAATAAGGGTCTATTTATAGCCTTTTATAACCCAAGCAAACCTTAATTTGATTTACATTTAGAAAAGGAAGTTGAAACCTTTTAAAATAGGAGATCTTTGCATGAAATAGTTATTGGCGCTATGGCGCTCACCATCTAGCGCTGCAATGCCCATCTTCCCAGTATCACAACGTTGAAGGTTTTGACTTTGGCACTGCAACACTTGAATTTCTAATTTCAATGCCGTAACGCCTATCCAACCATCATTGCAGTGCCAGATCTAGACAATCTCTTTATCTTCAACCTTTATATTGAGTCTTACACCTGTCCATCCAGCTCAAACTCTGCTCCATGTCATATCTTTATTGGTTTCGATTCAAAATTATATATATACATGATTTTAAAGCACCAAATCTTTATAGATCTTTTATTTTAAGAAGAGTTAATAGATAAGTATGGAAGAAAAGAATCACACTTGCAGAAGGTTGGAATACTCTAGCAACAAATCCGAGGCCTTAAATCACCATGCTAGTATCGCTTGTTTCGCTTGTTTCAAATAAACCTCTTAAAAAAAAAGAAGAAAAAAAAAGAACTCCCTACAAAAACAACAAAAGTTAGAAAACTCATAAAAGACAAAGATCAACATGGGAAAGAAAAAGATTAGAACTAACAAAAGATGCCAAACGCCTTGTGAATGGCATAGAGAAGGTTTGACCTCCTCCATATTCACCATTAAAAATTAAGAGATTTAATTGAAACCCCCCTAATTTCACTTCAAAATTTGTACAAAATTTATCCACCATTCTTGGTAGCCCAATGGTGACGGAATTTATCATTTACAAACTTATAGTTGTAAAGGAGATCGTATAAACATAAGAAGTTGGGAGGATGCATCATATGGTTCATGAGAAATATTTTTTATATCATGTAAAAAAATATTAGAATGTATTTATAGTGGGGATAACTCAACCAAGTAAAGAAATTCTAAAATCATTAGTAGAATAGGGAAAAGGAAGCATTCAAGATGTCTTCAGAACAAAACAATTTCTCTAGGAAGGGTTGATAGGGGGATCCTAATATTGCCATTCCAAGAATGCTCGGATATGAACATCAGGGGGAATGAGGAATGTCATTCTCAATTCCTCAAAAGAAAAATGCTCTAGGCGATAGCCTTGCATCTTTGTAAGAGTGTTAACCTTTTTTAGTATAAAAATGAGTAAAAAAATGAGAATTAAATTTAAGAGTAGTGAAAAATAAGGCAGGTAAGGAAAAAATAGTAATTAAAAGCATAAAATATGATGGAAACACGATTGCGATGAAGGATTTTTATAGTCGCAGACTGATATTGACGGTTTCAAGGGATGGGATGGCCTTGATAGTTGAAGAATCGAGACATTTTGTATAGGAATGATATCATAAATGGTTCCAGTAGGCAAGAATTGAAGTGTTACGGACACGTGGCAAATGATCAGAAAAAAGAAAGTGTCTCTTCAAGCTTTATAAAAATTTTAGATTTAATAATAACTTTATTTATATTATTTTATTCTTTAAAATTTGTATCTTATAATTTAACTTTTCAAAATTTGAGTTTTTGACCTTAAAATTTTCATATAATTAAATTTTAATTTTATATTATTTTTTACGTTAATATTTGATCGGCCATCATTTAAATTTTGGTTCCTTGATAGCCTTTATATGTAGATCCATAAGTCATATATCCAAAATTACATGTGATCTTCAAATTTTAATTTTATTGGATAAGCCTTGATCAAAGCAGCAAAAAGCTAGAAATTTGGTTACAATTTTAATGGAAGAACTGAAGAAAGTTTCTTTTCACGTATTTAAAGTAAATTTATAAGTTAGATTTTTTTTTAAGTAAAAACTAAGTTGGATGTTGCTGCAGAGGACAATAATGCCGATGACCTTGATCTACCCTTGTGGGTAGGTTGGTCTTCCTCCAATGCTGAAGCAAAAAGATCATCGAAATTGGTTCAAGAGGTGACGCTGCCTATTTTCATAAAAGAGAGTTTTCTCTGCCAAACCAATAAAACCAATGCTATTTATATGATGATCATGGAATTCAAATTTCCTTTTTCGATTCTCATAAAATAATGACAAACTTTTTTTATTGTCCGGAACCCATTTTAGAAAATCTTGAGATTGGAAATTGAAGCTGGAAATTGTACGTCTTTCACAGTTCATAATATTCTTTACAATATTTCAAAAGAAACAAGAAAAAACTATTACATGTTTCTTTTTGTACAAGTGAGGCAGCAACATGTTCAAGCATAAAGCTCCAGAAAAAAAAAAGGGCACCCCAACTTCTCTAACAACAGCTCCGGTCAATAAACTCTTTTCACCGAAAAAACAAAACAAAATCAAAACCAAATCCTTAAAACCAACGCCAACAACAATATCAACAATTAATTGCATTGGCAAATTGGGATTTTTCGTTCGCTAAGAAAATTCTTTTCTTCTCTCTAAATTATAGATTTGACTCTCATTCGCTCATCAAACTTTTTCATCTCCCAATTTTATAGAAGACATTGAAGTTTTATAAAACTCATTTTTAATCGTTAATTCATACAAGAAAACAGTTAAACACTCAAGAAAAAAGTCAATTTTAAGAACAGACATATAAAATAACATTGATCCAAAGATAAGAAAATCAATTGTTTAGAAATCAATTATTCTTAACATGCACCGGTTTCAGGACTTCAATTGTCTTGCAAGAATAATACCAATATAGCTTGGTAAGAAAACTGCCTTCCAAAAAAATTGTCTTCTAAAATTGAATTAAGACTTAATTAAATTGAATTGATTCTTTTTTTTTTGTATATATTTATTTATAGTTTTTTGGGGTATTTTGCTTTTTTTTTTATTTTGAATAATAGAAGGAAGCATTAGAAAGGTTTCTCACCAAATCATATCATACACAAATTGTAATACCCCAAAATTTTTATTTATTTTGATTGAATTTATTAGTCAAAAGAAATGGAAGAATTTGATTGGTTGAATAAGTATAGTACGGTATAAGTGTTTGCATGAAATTAAAACTCATGCTATTACAACTTTTTCAACATTTGGACCAATAGACTTTTGCCAACATTGTTAAATGGAATTTATTAGAATTAGTTAGATTTTAACTAGATTTTTTATTTAGTTTAGTTATGAATAGTATTTGGAATTTTTGGACCAATCAAATGCCACCATTTCTAACCAATGGCATTTTTGTAATTTTGAGTTTAGTTGGGAGTATTTTTGAAAAGAAAAATAAAGGCTATAAAAGGGGGAATAGTATTGAAAAATTTAGAGAAAACCAAACATTTGGCCGTCCCCTCCTTTTTCCATTTTCTCTGCATTTTTCTTTTATCCCCGTTTAAATTCAACAATTCTCAATACTTCCATTAGTAAATTAAGCCTCCAAATCCTTAATTAAAGCCTTCTTCATCAAGTTTCAAGGATCACTTTTAAGGTATAAGGTGTTATTCAATGTGAGTTGATGCTAAAAATTTTATTGAATATGAATTTGGGGTTTCAAGGGTAAATAGATTAAGTAGCCATGTAGAATTAGTGAATTATACTTTTAATTTGGTAAATTAGAAATTTATTCATTATTTGTGTATTTTGGAAAATGAAGGTGAAAGCTTGGCCAAGGATAGCCAAGGGAAGGAGAAGGAGAAGATGTGAGTCAAGTGGAGGAATTAAGCTTATAAGGTTGGTGTACACATTAGTTTGAAACTTAAAATTCTTACCTTAGGAAATTTAGTATATATTGATGTATTTTATTAATATGATGGATGAGTATGTTGAACTATGGCATTAAATTGATAATTATATTGTTTCTAAATGTATTAAATATGTTTTGAGTATTGAATATTAATTGGTGGTCAAAATTGAAAAGAAAAGAAAAGAAAAATTGGGCATAAATATGAATTTTGAGAAAATAGGACTTATATGAACATTTCTGAAAAATTCTGGACTAAATTATAAATATTTAAAAATTTTATGTCTTTATGTGTATTAGTATGTAATTACAACTTATATATGACTTGTTGAAGAAATTGGGGCCTAATGGCAAAATTTGGAACAAATGGGCCTATAAGTGGAAAATTGGAATATTTTGAATTGAATTGTTAAATCTGGAAAATCTGGAACTTATTTTGGTATTTTTGAATATTTTGGACCCCTATGAAAAATTTTGGAACATTTGAGCTTATGTATAAAAATTTTAAAAATTTTAGACATAAAGGTAAATAGTGAAACAATTTGGGCCTATTTGTAATAATAAAAAAATATTTGTGTCTAAATATGAATAATTAGAAACATTGAATAAATATGAATTTGTATAATAATTTGGTTTAATAATAATAAATTTGTGTTAAAATATATTTTTTTAAAAGAAAAATAATGTATTATAATAATACTATTGTGACGCCCTAAGTAAACCTGAACATTGGTAGGGGAGGATTGGTAGTTGGCATACCAACAGGGTATTATAGCACTACTGCGCCATTTACTTGTTCGATGATACTACTCTGTGTATCCGATCTGTTATCTATTCTGATCTGTTCTGGATCTGGTGGGTAGTCACCGAGTGGCCGATGCCGGATCATTATCTGATATTTATTAGCCCATTAGCCAATCCATGGTATCGTGTCAACGTTTATTTTGGGCGCCTACTTGGATTAAGTATAAATATGATATTTGTGTATATATATATATATATATTTGATTAATTGAAATGAGAAATCGAAATAATGTTTTGGTTTAATGAATTGATAAATTGATAAATTTTGATTTATTATGATATATAGAGAAAAATTGGTATTACTCAAAATTTCATTGTTTATATATATAGTTTATTGCAAAAAGGTAATAAAAATTTTATTATACTGTTTCATCTTTTGTGTACACCCACTAAGCTGTTGTGCTTAGCGCGTTGGATTTACCATGCGCAGGTAGTAGAGTTGCCATCACTAAAGATTCAAGAGTAAATCTTTATACAACTGCTCAGAGTCGCTCACATCCTCTCTCTATATATAATTATTTTTGGTAGATATTTTGTTTGTCTATAGACTGTTGTGTATTATATTATGGACATTAAGTGTATGTGCATGTATATATGTATTTATTCAGAACTGTCTCTTTTAAAACCATGATATATGATATATATTTTGATAATATACTGGATGTGAAATAGTTTTGTAAAGGTTTGATATATTTATATTGTGATATGAGTTGTGAATATTTGCTGAAAGACAAATATGAAAGTTGGTTAAGAATGAATATGAAAATTTTGGGAGTGTTTCTTTTGTTATAAGTAGTGTAAAAATCAAATTTTTAGGGGAGACTCTATCAGTTTTTCCCCGTAAATGTTTATATAAAAAATATATATATATATTTTTTGAAGTTTAAATAATCATTATCGTTGTTTCTGTTCGATGCTATCGTAGCACCCCCTGATCTGGTGTCTCGATGAGAGGCGAGTGAGGAGGGTGTTACATTTTTAGTGGTATCAGAGCCCAGGTTTAGGCGTTCCTAAGACCTAGATGTGTGTAGCATTTTGTGTGTGGATGCATTAAAAATATATATATATATATTTATAAGAGGATGTGACTCTGACTTGCAGAATTCTCTTCTGTCTTATATAGGATAAGAAATGGAACCCTCTGACACCCGAAGAGCCGAGGGTGCTGATAGGAGTGTTGGTGATAGCCCAGTCAGTGTAGCTGGGGGAGTTTCACGTGAGTCATTAAGCCCAAAGATGCCTGCACAGGCCAAGCAAGGCCAGCCAGTGTTTATGCAGCAAATGGCTGAGTTTTTCAGCATATAACCCGAGTTGCACCTAAAAAATCGGTAATAGAGAGGTTGGCGAAATATCGACCCACTGATTTCCATGGAAGACGAGATGAGGATGCATCTGTAGCTAAGTATTGGTTTGAGTGCACACAGAGAATTTTACAGCAGCTTCATTGTACACAAGAGGAAAGCTTAGAGTGTGCAATTTCTCTTTTACAGGAAGATGCCTACCAATGGTGGACTTCAGCATCATAGATGGTACGGCCTGAGGAGCGAAACTGAGATTTCTTTCAGAGAGAATTCAGAAGGAAGTATATTGGCCATATCTATATTGATAATATGAAGAGAGAATTTATTAATCTGAAGCAGCGGCAGATGACAGTGACTGAATACGAGAGAGAGTTTATTAGGCTGAGTAAGTACACTCCAAAGATTGTAGTTGTAGAGGCAGACAGATGCAGACGGTTCGAGGATGGCCTGAATGATTATATACGCCTTCAGATTACAGCGTTTCAGATCGAAGAATTTCAGAGACTAGTTTCTGCAGCGCTTAATGTAGAAAGGGTGAAGAAAGAGGAACAGGCCAGGAAAGATAGAAGCCAGTTAAAAGGGGGTCCAGGACAATCTAGTGCATCCCAACAATCGAGTAAGAAATTTAAGGGACTTCAGACTAGTGGCCAGCCGTACGTGTTGAGGCAGGGACTGGGATCCTCTGTTAAGTCAGGACATCCGACAGTTTCTATAGCCAGTAACCCTGGGAGTACAGCGAGAGCACCGACCCCTATATGTGAGCATTGTGGTAGAAAGCATTTGGGGGAATGCTGGAGGTTGACAGGAGCTTGCTTTAAATGTGGATCACATGATCATTTTCTGAAAGATTGCCCGAGAAACAAAGGTAATTTTATTCCACCGACTGAGAGATCAGCTACTACGGGTCAGAAAAGCGGAAGGCCCAGCCAAGCAAATGTAGCAAGAAGCAGTCAGAAACAAGTACCTGCACCAGTAGGAAGATATGAAACTCGGACTCCAGCACGTACTTATGCCATCATGGCTCAAGAGGAGCAAGAAGCACCTGATGTTATCGTGGGTACAGTTTCTATCTTTGACACCTCAACTCATGCATTAATAGATCCAGGATCCACTCATTCATATATTTGTACTACTATTCCTAGGAAGAGAAACATACAGGCTGACATGACTGAACATGAGGTGTTAGTTAGTAATCCTTTAGGTCATAGTGTGATTGTGAATAGGGTGTATCGAGGATGTCCGATTTAGATACAAGGGTATGAATTTCCAAGCGATTTAATGGAATTGCCTTTTCAGGACTTTGATGTAATTTTAGGTATAGATTAGTTGTCACATCACCAAGTTGTAATTGATTGCCATCTAAAAAGAATTACTCTTCAGACTGAAGATGGAAAGGAGATAACTATGGTAGGAGAAAGGGCAGACTATCTCTCTAATGTTATTTCAACCACTACTACTAAAAGATTAATCAAGAAAGGGTGTGAAGCTTATCTGGCACATGTAGTTGATTTGAGGAGAAATGGATCTAATCTTCAAGATATACCCACTGTATGTGACTTTTCAGATGTATTTCTGGATGATTTACCTGGCTTGCCACCAGAAAGAGAAGAAGAATTTGTTATTGATGTTGTGCCGGGTACTACCCCAATATCTATTCAACCTTACAAAATGGCACCTACAGTGCTGAAGGAATTGAAGATACAATTGTAGGAGTTACTAGACAAGGGATTTATATGATCCAGTGTATCTCCGTAGGGCGTGTTGTGTGATTTCTATAACACAAACTAACGCAAGTGCACGTATCGCAACAAGTAATAAAGTGATAAGTAGAGTGTCGATCCCACGGGGAATTGTTATTACTTGCTAAGTACTAAAATTATGTTCTCCTATTCTTATTAAAGCTGTTGGCAATTTAATGGTTTTAATATCTAAACTAACTAAACAAGAAATAATAATAATTACAAGAATTGAGCAAGGAGAACAATTGTGATAGCACAAATACTCAGATGCCTAGGATTACAATAATCCCTCAATACTTCACTTGAATCCAACTACTCCCCTTAGAACTATCAATATGAATGTCAACCAAGAACTCTAATATCCTCACAAGCCTCTTTTGCAGGTCAAGTGAGTATATCTCATTCAATTAACTATCTATATGTCTATGATAATCAAATTGAAATAAGATTCATTAAGTTCAAATTCTCTAAATGGTCATATATGCCTATGAGTATATGTCTATCTCATATGAAACTCATGCTTTTACACCATGATCATACATCAATTTATCCATGGCCAACACAAAATTTCCTTTGTCAAGTTCCTTAAGGTTCCCTAATCAATCTAATACATTTTCATGTAATTAGAAGCATTTAGCATAGAACAAATTGAACAATTCCATACCAATATGATAAATAAGGGAAAATAATCAATCCAAGCTACATATTGAGTTCACATTGTAATCCTAGCAATAAAACTTAGTTCATAATTGAAAATATAAGTTTAGAGCATCTAACAACATCATTATACATGTTGGAATCAACAACAAATACGAATTTGAAGAGAAGAAGAAATTTCCCTTGATGCAATGGTGATGTTCTTCCTCCAAAATGCAGAAATTCTTCTTCTTCCCCTTGATTTTTGCCTCTTGTTGTTGATTCTTGCTTCCAAGACCCAAATGAAGTGTTTATTTTCGTGCTCTCAACTGCCCCTTTTGCTCCTCTTTCCTCTTTGGCTAAACAATAGGTGTTTATATAGGTAGGGTTGCAAAAAGAGGACAAAAATGCCCCAAAGAAGTGCCCAGAATTCAGCGCCGCGGCGCTGCACTGTTGCTACAGTACGACTGTAGCAGTACTGTAGCTACAGTGTTACTGTAGCAACAGTGCCTCCTTTCGTATTTTTATCTCTAATGCTCCGATTTGCGTCCGTTTTCCGGTATTTTTGCTCCGATAATGCTTCAACCTATAAAACAACATTAATACGCATAAATAGCCCAATTATTGAGATAAATTGAACAAATATCAAGTTAGGAAGATAAAATAGTTTATACAATTACGCCTTATCAGGGCGCACCCGTGTTATTTGTGAAAAAGAAGGATGGGTCACTCAGACTGTGTGTGGATTACAGACAATTGAACAAGGTCACAGTCAAGAATAAATATCCCCTGCCTAGAATTGATGATTTGTTTGACCAATTGAGAGGAGCTAGTGTTTTCTCTAAGATAGATTTGAGATCGAGGTATCATCAATTAAGAGTGAAAGAGTCTAACATTTTGAAGACGGCTTTTCGAACTCAATACGGACATTATGAGTTTGTTGTAATGCCATTCGGGCTGACGAATGCACCTACAGCCTTTATGGATTTGATGAACCGTATTTTTTGCCCGTACATTGATCAGTTTGTAGTGGTGTTTATTAATGATATTCTAATTTACTCTAAGACCCCAGAAGAGCATAATAGCCATCTCCGTACTGTATTACAGACTTTGAGAGAGCAAAAGCTATATGCTAAGTTGAGTATGTGTGAATTTTGGCTGAATGAGATTTCATTTCTGGGGCACATTGTGTCAACAGAAGGCATTAGAACTGATCCTAAGAAGATAGAAGCAATCTTAGAGTGGAAGGCACCAAGGAACATTAAGGAAGTCAGGAGCTTTCTTGGCTTAGCTGGTTATTACAGACGATTTGTGAGAGGGTTCTCCTTAATAGCAGCTCCATTGACTAAGTTACTCCAGAAAGATGTTAAGTTTGAGTGGAGTAAGGAGTGCCAAGCAAGTTTTGAGAAGCTTAAGGCATTGTTGGTTGAAGCTCCAGTTTTGACTCAGCCAGTGTTTGGAAAGGATTTTGTAATCTACAGTGATGCCCCACATAATGGTATTGGTTGTGTACTGATGCAAGAAGGAAAGGTGGTTGCTTATGCTTCCAGACAGCTCAAGACCCATGAGAAGAATTATCCGACACATGATCTGGAACTAGCAGCCATAGTATTTGCTTTAAAGATATGGAGACATTACTTGTATGGGGAAAGATGTTACATTTATACTAATCATAAAAGTCTTAAATATTTACCCACTCAGAAAGAGCTTAATTTAAGGCAGAAAAAGTGGATGGAGTTGCTTAAGGACTATGATTGCGTTATTGATTATCATCCGGGAAAAGCGAATATAGTAGCTGATACTTTGAGTAGGAAATCCTTGGTTGCGTTAAGGACTTTGAATGCTTCTCTGAAGATGGCAGCTGATGGTGCAATAATAGCAGAATTAAAAGTCCAGCCTAGTTTGATCTACCAGATACGAGAAAAGCAGAAACAAGATGAAAAGTTGATGATCATCCGTAGGCAAGTCCAAGAAGGGAAGGAAACTGATTTTGAAATGAAAGGAGATGGTTGTTTGTACTTTAGAGAAAGACTATGTGTACCTCAAGATGATGAATTGAAGAAGACTATTCTGAAGGAAGCACATAATAGTTTTTATGCTATGCACCCAGGTAGCACGAAAATGTACCAAGATGTGAAGACTCATTACTGGTGGCCTAGTATGAAGAGGGATGTAGTAGATTATGTGACTAAATGTATGACGTGTCAACAAGTGAAGGCTGAGCATCAGGTTCCATCAGGTTTACTACAGCCTATCTCAGTACCGGAATAGAAGTGGGACCGTATTACTATGGATTTTGTTACTGGTTTACCTCTTAATCGGAGCAGACATGATGCCATTTGGGTGATTGTAGATAGGTTAACTAAGTCAGCACATTTTCTATCAGTTAGGACTGACTACTCCTTAGATAAACTAGCAGAATTGTATATTAAGGAGATAGTCAGGTTACATGGTGTGCCTGCATCCATTATATCAGATAGAGATCCGAGGTTTACATCCAGATTTTGGAAGAAATTTCAAGAAGCCTTGGGTACTCGATTGAATTTCAGTACGTCCTTCCATCCACAGACAGATGGACAATCAGAGAGAGTAATTCAAGTGCTTGAAGATATGCTAAGAAGCTGTGTTATTGATTTTGAAGGAAGTTGGATTGACCATCTTCCATTAATAGAATTTGCTTATAATAATAGCTATCAATCAAGCATCGGCATGGCACCTTTTGAAGCACTGTATGGAAGGAGATGCAAGATAACTCTATGCTGGACAGAACTTAGCGAGAATAAGCTAGTAGGTCCAGATTTGATAAGAAAAACTGAAGAGAAGGTGAAGATGATTAAGAAAAGACTTGAGGCCGCAACTTCACGATAGAAAGCTTATGCAGACCTAAAAAGGAAAGATATTGAATATGAAGTTGGGGATAAGGTTTTTTTGAAGGTATCTCCATGGAAGAAAGTATTGAGATTCGGGAAGAAAGGGAAGTTAAGTCCTAGGTTTATTAGTCCATATGAGATTATTGAGCGTGTGGGTTCGGTAGCTTACAAACTAGCTTTACTACCTGGATTAGAGAAGATACATAATGTGTTTCATGTATCTATGCTAAGGAGATATCGATCAGACCCTTCTCACGTTATCACAGCTGAAAGCATTGATGTACAACCTGATTTAACATATGAAGAGGAACCGGTAAAGATATTGGATCGAGAAATCAAGGAGTTACGGAATAAAAATGTTCCACTCGTTAAGGTATTGTGGAGAAATCATAAGATTGAAGAGGCTACCTGGGAAAGCGAGGAAATAATGCGACAGCAATACCCGCATTTGTTTGGATCAGGTAAATTTCGAGGACGAAATTTCTTAAGAGGGGAAGAATTGTAATACCCCAAAATTTTTATTTATTTTGATTGAATTTATTAGTCAAAAGAAATGGAAGAATTTGATTGGTTGAATAAGTATAGTATGGTATAAGTGTTTGCATGGAATTAAAACCCATGCTATTATAACTTTTTCAACATTTGGACCAATAGAATTTTGCCAACATTGTTAAATAGAATTTACTAGAATTAGTTAGATTTTAACTAGATTTGTTTATTTAGTTTAGTTATAAATAGTATTTGGAATTTTTGGACCAATCAAATGCCACAATTTCTAACCAATGGCATTTTTGTAATTTTGAGTTTAGTTGGGGGTATTTTTGAAAAGAAAAATAAAGGCTATAAAAGGGGGAATAGTATTGAAAAATTTAGAGAAAACCAAACATTTGGCCGTCCCCTCTTTTTTGTATTTTCTCTCCATTTTTCTTTTATCCCCCTTTAAATTCAACAATTCTCAATACTTTCATTAGTAAATTAAGCCTCCAAATCCTTAATTAAAGCCTTCTTCATCGAGTTTCAAGGATCAATTTTAAGGTATAAGGTGTTATTCAAGGTGAGTTGATGCTAAAAGTTTTATTGAATATGAATTTGGGGTTTCAAGGGTAAATAGATTAAGTAGCCATGTAGAATTAGTGAATTATGGTTTTAATTTGGTAAATTAGAAATTTATTCATTATTTGTGTATTTTGGCAAATGAAGATGAAAGCTTGGCCAAGGATAGCCAAGGGAAGGAGAAGGAGAAGATGTGAGTCAAGTGGAGGAATTAAGCTTATAAGGTTGGCGTACACATTAGTTTGAAACTTAAAATTCTTACCTTAGGAAATTTAGTGTATATTGATGTATTTTATTAATATGATGGATGAGTATGTTGAACTATGGCATTAAATTGATAATTATATTGTTTCTAAATATATTAAATATGTTTTGAGTATTGGATATTAATTGGTGGTCAAAATTGAAAAGAAAAGAAAAATTGGGCATAAATATGAATTTTGAGAAAATAGGACTTATATGAAAATTTCTGAAAAATTCTGGACTAAATTGTAAATATTTAAAATATATGTAATTAGAACTTATATATGACTTGTTGAAGAAATTGGGGCCTAATGGTAAATTTTGGAACAAATGGGCCTATAAGTGAAAAATTGAAAACTTTTGGGCTGAATTATTAAATCTGAAAAATCTGAAACTTATTTGGGTATTTTTGAATATTTTGGACCCACATGAAAAATTTTGGAAACATTTGGGCTTATGTATAAAAATTTTGAAAATTTTAGACATAAAGGTGAATAGTAAAACATTTTGGGGCTATTTGTAATAATGAAAAAATATTTGTGTCTAAATATGAATAATCAGAAAAATTGAATAAATGTGAATTTGTATAATAATTTGGTTTAATAATAATAAATTTGTGTTAAAATATATTTTTGTAAAAGAAAAATAATGTATTATAATAATACTATTGTGACGCCCTAAGTAAACCTGAACATTGGTAGGGGAGGATTGGTAGTTGGCATGCCAATAAGGTATTATAGCAGTACTGCACCGTTTGCTTGTTCGATGATACTACTCTGTGTATCCGATCTGTTCTGGATCCGGTGGGTAGTCACCGAGTAGCCGATACCAGATCATTATCTGATATTTGTTAGCCCATTAGCCAATCCATGGTATCGTGTCAACGTTTATTTTGGGCGCCTACTTGGATTAAGTATAAATATGATATTTGTGTATATATATATATATATATTTGATTAATTGAAATGAGAAATCGAAATAATGTTTTGGTTTAATGAATTGATAAATTTTGATTTATTATGATATATGGAGAAAAATTGGTATTACTCAAAATTTCATTGTTTACATATATAGTTTATTGCAAAAAGGTAATAAAAATTTTATTATACTGTTTCATCTTTTGTGTACACCCACTAAGCTGTTGTGCTTAGCGCGTTGGATTTACCATGCGCAGGTAGTAGAGTTGCCATTACTAAAGATTGAAGAGTAAATCTTTCTGCCGCTGCTCAGAGTCGCTCACATCCTCTCTCTGTATATAATTATTTTTTGTAGACATTTTGTTTGTCTATAGACTATTGTGTATTATATTATGGACATTAAGTGTATGTGCATGTATATATGTATTTATTCAGAATTGTCTCTTTTAAAACCATGATATATGATATATATTTTGATAAAATACTGGATATGAAATAGTTTTGTAAAGGTTTGATACATTTATATTGTGATATGAGTTGTGAATATTTACTGAAAGACAAATATGAAAGTTGGTTAAGAATGGATATGAAAATTTTGGGAGTGTTTCTTTTGTTACAGGTAGTGTAAAAATCAAATTTTTAAGGGAGACTCTATCAGTTTTTTCCCGTAAATGTTTATATAAAAAATATATATATTTTTTTGAAGTTTAAATAATCATTATCGTTGTTTCTGTTCAATACTATCGTAGCACCCCCTGATCTCGTATCTCGATGAGAGGCGAGTGAGGAGGGTGTTACACAAATGCAACCAACGTATTCTATAGTTCAAATAATATAAATCTAAATAAAAATTAACCAATTCAAAGGATCAATGAAGATTCATAAGTTATTTTCTCAATATTTTCACTTACTTACAAAAGATATGTGAAAAAAGAAAAATATATACTTAAACATGAGAATTCTCTTGGCTATATAAATTGAATCATCCGTCTTACACAAGGCTTAGCACTGTGCTCAAAAGTATTTTGGAAGTTATTCTTTAGTAACTTAAATAGAAACAGTGACTCAACCTAAACAACGTAGAAATCATACATAGGCAGAAAAAGCAAATTCCTTTATACAGGAATTACCAAGACTACAAGCAATAAACAACAATACATGAAATATAAAACAAAATAAAAAAAAGTTAGTTAAAATGCATTTCAAAAGTAAGAAATAAAACTTCTTACTCTACCATTTTAATTTGACCTAGAATACGTCTAAAGAGTTCAAGAATAAACTCTTTACTTTGCCATTTTAATCAAATGTCGAACCATAAATTTTTTTTTTTTAAGGCCAAATACAACTTATGTTTACTATCCTCCCTCAAACCAAATGAAATATTGTCCGCAATGTTTAAATAGAAAGAAATAAAGTATAGGAGACATTACCTGAAATGCCAGTTATTCGAAATAAACAAACCTGAGAGACACTTAAGGACCTATAAACTAAAATGATGATGCTGATAAAAAAATAAATAAATAATTTACAAATGAAGTGTTAGATCCAATTTTTGCTTGTTAAGGCCCACTGACCAATCGATTTGAGTTATTGCTGGGTCAAGTTCGTAGGTAACTGCTTGTAATTTGTCAATCAATTCATCTGCATTAGTGGTATAAATGAGGATCTATCGCACCGAATGTGAAATAAAATTCTGTTTCACAGCTTGATCAAGAAAATAAAGTAAGTAATCAATATAGTTATTAATATTCAACAAACCTATTGGTTTTCGGTGGATATTCAGTTGAGCCCAAGAGGCAATTTAAAAAATTTCTTCCAAGGTACCAAAGCCACCTGGTAAAGCAATAAAAGCGTCTGCATTGTAAAGCATTCTAACTATACGTTCAAGCATGGATGAGACTCATAATTGTTCCCCTGTTGTTTTCCCAATTAGGTTTTCCATGGCTAAAGCTGTAGGAATAATACCTAAAACTTGACTTCCTCCTAAATGTGCAGCTGTTGACACACACCTTATTAACCTAAGGCTACTCCCTTCATAAATCAAATGAATTTTTCTTACAATTAATGTTTTTCCTAGATTGTTTGCTGCTTCTACAAACACTTTATTTCTCCAAGACTAGACCCTCAAAATATACATATATTTCAGATTGTTAAACTGAGGTTTCCTCTATATCTATACTCACCTTTATCGCAATATATGAAAATGAAGAAAATGAGGTGCTGTATTTATAGAGTATCAAATGATAACAATGATTGTGGTAACCCGCCAGTTTTTCAGAACAGATTTAAAAATAAAGCACAAAAATTTAAAGATAATAACCTACATGCATTATTTAACCAAAAGATTTAAATTTAAGACATCTATATGAGTAGCCCTACTAATCATAAAATAAAGTTTAAAATTAAATATAATATCCAATCTCTATTAGTAGTATTGGCGCATAGATTTCGGTATAGAGCAAATAAGACACCGTAGGGTTACTCGATTTTAACCTTATTAGAAATATTCCCTTTATAGTGCACGTGAGAGATATTAGACCTAATTTGATAATTTCACACTCGATCGGTGTGCCGGACGACCCCAGAATATTTTTGGAATTTTTCTCTATTGGCTTAGAAAATAAAATTCTAATTTACTACATGAATTTCTATTTAAGGG
The DNA here is from genome assembly GCA_946807835.1 of Ailanthus altissimus. Taxonomy (NCBI): domain Eukaryota; kingdom Viridiplantae; phylum Streptophyta; class Magnoliopsida; order Sapindales; family Simaroubaceae; genus Ailanthus; species Ailanthus altissimus. The sequence goes on from OX327709.1 coordinate 5,177,728, forward strand.
TTATGAATGGAACAAGCTTTTGTTGAGAAACATAATCCATATATTAGAGAATGGACCAATTAGAAGAAATCTCATGAATTGCTAAGTTGGAAGTTTTAGTTAGTTCTTTGAACTATTCTAACTAGATAGTTACAAATGAACTAATTGCATAATTAGTTTTTAACTAATGGCAAATTAAAAGTTTTAAGTAAGTTGAAGGGAAAAATGGTAAATTGAGAGAGCACTATATATATGTTAGAAGTGTGTAGAAATTTGAAGAGAGATTAAAACCAACACTTAGCCCAAAAAAAAGAGAGAAATTCGAGCTTCAAAGGGGGGTGCTGCTATAGTGACTATTCAAGTTTTTTTTCATGCTTAATCAAGCTAAAATAAGATTACATACCAATCCCTAAGCTCAATTGAAGCCTCAATTAGTGGAAATTCAAGAAAAAGAGGTAAGAAAAGCATTGTTTTATTAGTTTGATAAGTGAGCTTTCAAGAATGCTTAAATTGATGTTCTTATGTGTATTCTTGGCTTAGATTGAGTTGAATTCTAGTGTGGAGCTTGAAGGAGTCATCGATTTGAAGAAATTGGCAAGGTGAGAATTAGGATTTTTGGTGATTTTGTTGTAGAGATTTTAATTGGTTGTAATTAGGGCTTTAGAATGAAATTGGCATGATTTTGTTATAATTGGAACAAGAAATTGAGAAAAAGAATGTGTTGGAACCTAAGGTGAAATTCTGCCACTTTAGGGAAGTTAGGAATTGAGTGGTGTTTTGATCGAATTGTTGTGTGTAAATGGTGCATATTGTGAATTGAATGTATATGGTTGATGGAAAAACCAAAAATGAAGAAAATGAGACATAATTGTCCATGTTAGAAAGGTGAAGGGCAATTATGTCCAACCAAGTTATAAGGTGTTCAATAATTTTCAGGGCGCCGGATGGTGAGTTAGTTTCGATTATGGCTCCGTAACAAAATTTGAGAGGTAGTTTACATTCGGGCTTTGTATGCCGATTAGGAAATTTAGTAGTTAAATGAGATTCTAGTGTTCGATTTGGTTCTAAATGTCATTTATGGCGCATAGGTGAAGATAACCGAGAGCGTTAACTGGAGCAAAAATTGGGAGCGAAATTGAGCGCGGAGCGGTTGTGAGTGAAAATCTGCCATTTCTTTTACTTTTCGGTTATTATGTTTTTGCACAATGACTATGTATGTTTTATGAGCTTTCGATGTATAAACATTATTTATGATCTTGATATATTCATAGACATGCTTTTACATGATCGATTTGCGAAACAGTTTTAAAATTCTGCATTTATTTTAAAGGCCATTGGTTACCTTAGATTGTAGTGGTGATGATTGTATTAGACTCGGTCGGTATATCCCGTGCACATGGGCAGGTCTTGGGGGTGTGTCACTAACTCCGGGAAGTCGGGATGTCTAGTCATGTGAGTCGCTCTATGTGTACGGGATATTGTCTCGCTATATGCATGCGATGTAGGATTCCGCTGCGTAGCCAGTGAGATGTCTTGAGATGTCACTGTGGGTGCTACTAGTTGAGGTGCCCCGTGACCTACTCACGTATGCGGTGCTAGTTGAGTCGCTGCGTGGGTATAGAGCTTTAGGGTTACCATTGGTATAGTTTAGAAAGAAAATGGTCGAGCGAGGATTTTACTAGTTTTCGATTTACTAATAGCATTTATGCATTTATATGCACACAGCAGTTATTATGTTATACAGATTCTGAATATAGTTTTCAAAAGATGTAGATAAAACCCGCTCAGCAAGATTTCATTAGCATATGATATTAGAAATCGTTTTACAGTTTTACATCCGTTTTAGAAGCATAATTTCTGCGTGTACTTTAGAAATTGCTATCTTTGTATAATGTTCTTGTAATTGAAATCTCATTTACACTCACTGAGCTCCTTTAGCTCACCCATTTTATGTTTTATGTTTTTAAACCCCTTTCCCAGGTGCAGGTCTCGGTACGCAAGCTGCTGATTCTTCTATTGCCGAGTAATGGGCCGAATCCGAAGATTATTTTTGTACATGTAAATGTGCTAAATAGCACTCTTTACTTTATGCATAGTAGGCATGCATAGTAGGCATGTATATTTGTATGTATGTTTCGAACCAACAAGAAAATATTTTGAGATTTTAATGATCATCTTTACTTTTCATGAGTATGCTTATTTTGTGATTTAAATGAAACTTTTGAGTTGTGTTGGAGTTGATTTGGAAAGGACTGGAGGTCCGAATTGGTAGTATTGAGATGTATTGGAAATAGAAGTGAAATTTCTTTGCAGGTTTTATATGGATTTTCCGAAAAACAGGGGAAACTCTGTCCGTTTGTTTTTAAAATTTAGATGTCATTTTCGTGTATGTTACTAGACCATTTTAGTAGTAACAAGAATTAAAAAGGGGTTCGCCTCGCGAAATTTCTCAACATACCGAGTTAGGTTCGGAGGAACTTCTGTCGGGGTGCCCGAGCAGGGCCGCTGGGATCTATAGTAGAGGGTCTCGGGTCGGGTCCTATCATTAAAACACATGTATTTATAGGTAGTTGTGATTGTGGCTCATATCTTCCTCTGGTTTTACGTCCAGTAAAGGCTTAAACGCCCTCTATGGGTCGGGGATAGGCTTCCCATCTAATTTTCTTATAAATTGGCAAACAGGGTCTTTTAGAGTCAGATTCCCGAGATTATACCGTTAATGTTCATTTTTAAATTTTCTCATAGATATTACATTAATTTCATTGGTGAATACACGAGATATACCTAGATATTTCCATTGAAAGTCAAATCAGAATGTCTTAAAGTGTTCAAACTTTTTAAACTTCAAGTAGAAAAGTAATTTGAAAGACATATCAAATCCTTGTAGTCAAATTGGGGAGGGGAATACAGAAACTTTGTCTCATTTCTTTAAGAACAAGGAATTTTCTTTAGACACCCTTGTCCATATACATACTTGGTCTAACCCTTCTGTTACAAGAAAAAATGCATCTTACCTTTTGATGGGATGCATTCCACACCAGTGTATATTTGATCAATAGACTTCCCACTCTTCACTTAATCACATGTCACCATTTGAGAAGCTTTACCAATTGAAACATGATGAAATGCAAACCATATGACACACTATGAGTACGGGACAGAAGCTAAGCAAAGATGATGATGAAAGCTTCTCAGATTCTACATTTTTTAGAAGCATTGTAGGAGCATTGTAGTACTTAACACTCATTAGACCAGAACTTGCTTATTCTGTGAATAAGCTAAGTCAATTCATGTCAAAGCCTTCAACAAAATGTTGGGTTATATGGGGTATATCAATAAAACTTAGGATGCTTGCATGTGTGTTGTGTTCATCATACAAACAATATACATATTTCATACATACATTGCACAGCGGAAGATTAAATATAATGAACACAGAAAATAACATTTGATTAAACTGAAATTCGAAATTGAGAAATATCACCAATGAAGCCTTTGGATTAATCATGAAGTCCACCATGAAATGAATCTTTGATCAATTCTAGCAATCAACAAGGGTAGGTTTGATTGTCTAGAATGGCAGCATCTTAATCCAGCATATATGTTTAACTCTTAAACATTTTTCAAAGTTAAACAATTTAACTTAATCAAATTTGTTTTTCCTTTTATTCAACTCTTGAATAAATAAAACAAATCTTGTTTTTAGTTATTACATTTAGTAACCATTTATCTAGTTTATTTTGTTGTTCTAACACTTAAAACACAAAACAAACAATTTCAATTTCTCAAATTGAATTGGCTCCCAAAATGCAAAACCTAAAATCTAAAACCAATTTAAAAAATTAATGATTTTCAATTTCATTTCACTTTATATACTAATGCATAAATTCCAAACTAATTTGAATTTCATTTGCATTTCATTTGGCTTAACCTAACCTTAGTTAACATTTAACCATAGTTAGATTATTTTAACTTAATCTTTAAGTTAATAAATATTTAATTAATTTAACCATAGTTAACTAACTTAACCATGGTTAGGTTAACCTTTACTTAACCATTAAGTAAAGTTAACTAACTTAACCTTATGGTTAACCTTTAACCCTAGTTAAGTTAAATCATTTATTTAACAATTAAACAAATAAATATTTATTTTAATTATTTAACAATTAAATAATCATAAAGTAAAATTACTATTATATCCTTACTCGGTTACCAAGTTAACCTAAAGTGGGTCCCACCATTTAACCACATACTTTAGTTAACGTAACCTTAGTAATTGCTGAATTATACTATATTGAACAATTCAATACGGTACACTGCCCAAGTGCTCAAAGAGTACATTTCATATTGGGACTCTCTAGGTCTACACCCGATTTGTCAAATATAACTATTCCATTAATCCGTAATCGATGCCCCACGCACACGTTACGAATATTACAAATCAACGTGTCAGACCATACAAGTTGAGGTCATAACGTATACATATAATCCTTCCATCATTTATACCCTGGATGTGCAGGGATATAGATCAGCACCATCAAATCCCCATTTGCTCATCCAATAATCTTATCTCCAGATTCGTATCTCGATAAACAATATACGCAAACATTTTTGCTATATTGTTTAACCCTGTGGGAAACTCTTTTCCCGGGTTTATGCTTGTGGCCACAAGACTTTATGAAATACAATCTCGGAGCATCGGATATACAACTTACCTACGTAAGCTGATGGATCCCGTATCTACGCACACCGGACTCCATGAGCATCGGACTATACCCAGCGACACATAGCGGTCAGACCATGAAAGGTCTCTGACATATGTGGAACCAAAGCATGATGGATCACTCACAAGACCACCGTGGCGCTCAGGTCAAAGGACCACGATTACTACTCAACTCGAGAGGACCTTCTTTTGACGGTTTCATAGGATATCTATTGGGGTCCTCATAAATCTGTTCAGTATCCAGTCCTGACTGGATACTCGCATGTCTATACAAGCTCTAAGCTCATGGTCAGCTAAGAACAACCATCTGAACTAGTCAGATATAGACATACACTAATCTATATATTGTGAATTCACCGATAGACCCGCATTGATGATCATAGATCAGGAACATTATATTTGAGACATACTTACATAATGATATTTCTTAGCTCCTATTGCAACTCTTTGCAACTATATCATTACAAGTATACTCTCAGGTCTTTGTCCCATTATAGACAAAGTTCTAACTCTTTAGACCTCGCTGACTCTTATAAACTGATAACTATTAACAGTGCTAACTATTAGCATTTATAACTCTCAGCTTTGATAACTATTAGTTCTGGTCTAAACTCCTTTAAACCAGATCTGAACTATTTCAGATCAAACAATGTCTGTAATGTTACAAGCATTTTACCATATTAATATGATATTAACAATCTTTATTCGAAGTGTTTATTGTATAAATATTAACAATTAATATTCATACAATATTGGAATGGCACGTGAGCACCAGCTCCAACACAAAACACTGGGCAACATGTAAGAGAGTTTTAAGATATCTTCAAGCCACAAAAGAATATGGCTTGGAATTCATGTCTGGTGGCAGTATCAGCATCATAGATTACTCAGATGCTAACTGGGGTTGTGACCAAGATGACAGAAAATTAGTTAAAGGCTATTGTGTTTACCTAGGTAGAAAGCTTGTTGCCTGGTCATCTAAGAAATAGCATATGGTGGCAAGATCGAGTACAGAGTCAGAATATAGAGCACTTGCTCTTGCCTATACTGAAATCTTTTGGATTTTATCACTACTTTCAAAATTATATATAACAGTTGAAACAATACCTGTTATATAGTATGACAACATTGGAGCAACATCTCTTGTAACCAATCCAATCTTTTATGCAAGAACAAATCATATAGTGATAGATATGCACTTTATAAGAGATCATATAGCAGCTAAAAAATTGAGAGTTGATCACATAGTAAGTACTGAACAAGTGGCAGATATTTTCACTAAACCTTTGGCATTCAAGCAGTTCACTTACTTAAGAAACAAACTCAATGTTGCTAATAGAACCTTAAGTTTGAATGGGGTATTGGAGATATAAATAAATCAGGTAGACCTCGGGTAAACTAGAAGATACAAAAAGCTGATCATGATTTGAAGATATCATACGGTTGAGGGTAAAACAGGGGAGTTAGTTACAGATTTCGGTTTCTTTACTTTTCCCACCAATAATAATTTGTTAAAGAAGTTTGTTACAGAGCTGACTATAAATAGCAGCCATTTGTTATGTTTTAAAGTGGTGAATTCAATAAATAAATCAGACTTCTAATATTCATCCTACTCACACTCTAAAAAGTTTTCTCACACTTTCTTACTTAAATTCTCAGTAACCAAACGACAACCTTAAAACATTTCACAATTTCTAACTAAATGGTTGCCAGATATAAGCTTTACCAAAATCCTTCATTAGCTGATCTAGTGGCTTTATACTGTCAAGTTAATTCACCTGTATCAGAACCAAAGTCCTATAAGATAACTTTAAAGATTCCCTGGCTATTTCACGTAATAAAAGATGAACTTGCTACCTTCCCCAAAAAACAAAAAATTAGATATTGGTATTGTGATCTAGAAAATGTGAAATCAATAGTTCCAAATAGATTTTTCATACAAAGTTCAAAGAAGATGGCTTAGTGGACAGATTTAAAGAACTTTTAGTGGCTCAATGAAATCAAATCCGAGGGCTAGATGTTTTGAAAAAACTTTCAGCCTAGTTATCAAACCTTCAACCATATAATTAATTTTGTCTCTAGTCGTGTCTTCGGGATGGTTTATAAAGCAACTCAATGTAAAGAATGCTTTTTTTAATCGATATCTTAAAGAAACTGTCTTTATGGAATAACCTCCAAGCTTCAAAAATTTCAAGTTTGAAAGCTAAATTAGTCTTTCTAGGAAGACATTGAAGCCCTATGGAACTCTTTCTCAATCGACAATTCTCACAACGAATAGATCATAGGGATCCTGGAAGCGGTGGTTAAGAGACATCGCTATACAGTAAAGTTTGGTCTTTTTGTCAAAGTCTTAACAAGGAAAAACTACCAATGTAATGCCTTCCAAATTATAATGAAAAGAATGTGGTGGCCTAATGGAGATATGAGATTTTGATGGCTATGAAGCTTTCAATTTTTGTGTGAATTTGCGCTAGAGGAAGATCAATCAAGGGTGTTGGTGTCCGAGCCCTAGAACTTCAAGAAATTCCTCATAGCCATGGAATCAACCATAGATGAAGACTCCGCCGTAAACCCTACTTTTCGGTAAACACCCTTTTAGATCCAAGTGTACAATGTCCCGATAATTCATATCAACGTCGAGACAGCCGAATTGATTGAAAATAAAATTGGGAGTTTCTAGAAGTGGACACTGATGATTCAGGATCATGCATAGGGAGATTCCTTCATATCCGAGTAAACTTTTGCTCAACCAACCAATAAGGAAATGAGTTTTCCTTAAACTCGGGACAAGTGAAAACTTGATATGGCTTGACTTCAAATATGAGAAAACTCTTGAATTTTTGTACCCTCTGTGGGTTGTTAGATCATGGCTACTATGAGTGCCTATAATTATGCCCTAGAGTTATTAAAAAACTTAGTAATCACCACTATTTAGAAAACATACGGGTGGCAGTAAGTTTTAAGCTACAGAAGCTCTCCTCAATAAGGAAAAAACATAAAAGTTCCCTTACACCTCATCCTGAAGACCTCAGAGAAGCTTCTCACCTAGACAATGATGAACTTGGGCTAGAGGACTGTGACTTATAACCCGTAACACGAAAATTGGACAGCAGACGCTGGTAGACCCTCCCCGGTGGGCGTAACTCGAACAACAGCCACTTTCGACAAACCAGAGACACCAGTAGAAGAACCTTACACGTTCATCCCTTTGAATAATAATAACACTCAACCTAATGGGAAAGACCCTTATACTAGCCACTAGAACCATCAAAAAAGGCTGCCGAGGCACGCGAAACTGACAAAAGTGTAAAGGGCATCTTGGATTTTAACTCTGAAATTTTTAAAGGCTCCTACGCATGCTCTCAAAATACAGGTAATGGGGTTACCAAACAGTTGAAAGAAGCATGGTAATGACTCTATAACAGGCCTGCAAATGGACCGGCTGCACGTGAAAAAAATCATCTTGAGGGGAGGGGGTGGAAAATGCTAAACAAATAGGTCCCTCCACATGAGTGTTTAGGCAGCTTCTTACAATGGAGAATGCTCAACTGTCACATGCATATCCGACAGCATGCATATGGGTAAAAGGGATAATAAAGGCATGCAACCGGTGGAAGCTTAGAGTGTGGGAGAAAGCAGTCTTGAAACTCCACCCGATAGCATGCTTATAGGGGAAAGAAAAAACAAAGGAAAGAAATCGAAGGAATCCGGGCATGTAGGAGACAGCAGCATTGAAACCGAGGAGAAATTATATGGTTGCAAGGTGCAAGACACAATTGAAAGTGGCAGTCCCTTAAAATATTCACGTGCAGATGCTTCCATAATTTTCAAAATGGCAAACAACAGCAATGATTCTACCCCCCCTTGGCGCCCACATGAATGGAGAATTTGAGGTGCGCACTGCTTTTGGCATAGACTTGGCTTCAAAACCCTTCTATAGGTCAGGTTTTGAAAGCTACAAAGCTACCACATGCGTGAACCTGAACCACAACCCCCCGCCAGCCGCTCTTTTGTATTCCGGGAATACCAACTCCAAGGCTGACACTAACTACACAAACAACAATAACCCCCACCTTCAACCTATTTTATACACAAAAGAGCCATTCAATTGATAAAACAAATGCTGCCCCTGAAGATGCTTTGAATAAAAAATTATTCATAGGCTCTCGGATCCATAGAGAATTGCCTGAATCTCCTCCTAATGGAGCACCTGTGCTAGAACAATCTACTGGCACTTGCTCTAAGAATAATGTTTGCCCTAACCTCTCAACTCCCTCTGAATTCCTCACTTCTACCAAAACACAAATTGATCAAGTATGGCCCCTTCAAAGATCCTTCAGACAAAACATTCGAAAGTAAGCTAACCTCTCTCTTAAACGCTAGCAGCAATGTGCCACGTTTGGTAAATCCAAGCCAAAAAAGAATAAGCGAAGCAGCAACACAGCAAACAACCACCCACCCAAAAGAACAATAATCGATACTACAGGGTACGTTTTTCTAACTAAAGTATCCATACCCTTCTCTCTAAATATTCAGGGTGCGACCCTGCAACAAGAAATGGGCTTGGCTACAGTCTCTATAAGACAAAATGACTCCTCCTCTAAAATTCCATTGGCGGCTCCTGCCAATTAGCAGGGCTGTCGACCTCAATGAAAACCTTAAGCTGGAAAGTGCAGGGGCTGGGTAAGCCTCGCATATTCTTAATTTTGTGCACCCTTATATAAAATCACTGCCCAGATGTGATCTTCCTTATAGAAACATGGGCACTCAAACAAAGATTAGAAGATCTTCGAGTCAAACTTGGCTATGCTGGTAAATTTGTTGTTGAAAAAGAGGGTCATAACAGTGGTTTAGCATTACTATAGACTGAAAAGGTGGATATTTCCATCCTATCTTACTCCCGATTCCATATTGATGTTATTGTTGCAGGGATGGAAAAATAATGGCGCTTCACAGGCTTTTACGGCCATCTCGAAGCTTCTTAGCATACTCATTCTTGGACACTTCTCAAACGCCTGCTCCCTTTATCCTCTCTCCTTTGGGTGTGTAGAGGAGATTTTAATGAGATTCTTTCAAATTAAAAAAAAGATTTCAAATTCAGAAAAAGATGGTGGCAACCTGCGAGCCCTCTATCTTATGCAAAACTTTGGGAATGCTATTGATGATTGTGAACTTTCAAGAATACAATACAAGGGCCCTCACTTCACCTGGTGCAATGGGCATTCCAACGCAATTTTATTTAGGAAATACTTGATTACATGCTTTGCTTTTTCTCATGGAACTATCTCTTATCTGATGCCTTTGTTCAACATCTTGAGTTTTGGGGTTCTGACCACCGTCCACTTCTACTAGTTTTCGGGGAATCCAACCCTGGCTGACAGGAATTCATCCAGGCATCCTTGCAGCAGATTCTATGTTGAGGAAGCATGGGCTGATGACAATGACTGCAAAGACCTTATTGCCGAGGGTTGGTCCCACAATCTGACATCCCTTGTCTCAGTGTGCGGAAACTTGTTGCATATGGGGTCTATGCTTAAAAAATGGAATTCGACACATTTTAGAAGATTAAAATCAGAAATAAAGGAAAAGAAACTTACCCTTGGGGCTTTAAATTAGATAGTGGACACTAATAATTGGCAAGACATCATTAAAGTTCAAAACTCTTTAGACGTTCTCTTGTATAAAGAGAAGATATATTAGAGACAACGGTTAAGGGTTCAGTGGCTCCAGGCAAGGGATAAAAACTCATGATTTTTTCATGTAAATACTTCTAGTCGTAGGAAAAAAACTCCATTTCTGGGATCAAGGACAGTGCAAGTGTCTGGTACACTGACAAGAACCAAATTGAAAAGACATTTCTTGGTTACTTTTCTGATATCCTCACCTTTGCCAATACATCTGAACTGGTGATTAACTCAGTAATTTTCTATGTTGAGAAACGGTTATCTGAACAACTTTGCAGCTGGATAGACTCTCCTTTCCAGGCAAATGAGATTTACAAGGTGGTTTTCCAGATGTCTCTAACAAAAACTCTAGGGAAAGATGGTGTTCCTGCCTTATTCTATCAAATATTCTGGGATATATTAGGTCTAGATATCTGCAGGGTGTGTTTGGGCTTCCTCAACAATGGAGAGGACCTTAGGAAAGTCAATGAAACCCTTATTTGCCTAATCTCTAAAGTTAACGATCCAAAGGAATGTTCGAATTTTTGCCCGATTAGCCTCTGCAACGTTCTTTACAAGATTATTGCTAAGGCGATGGCCAACAGACTTCGTTAAGTTATGGATGAGGTGATATCTGAATCTCAGAGTGCTTTCATCCCTGGTCATTTAATCATTGATAACGCAATATTTGGCTTTGAATGTCTCCATACCCTCAAACATAACAAATTCTCTATTGTGAACTACATGGCCTTAAAATTAGATATGTCAAAGACTTATGACCGAGTGGAATGGCCATTTTTAGTGGCTATGATGTAAATACTGGGATTTTCTAGTTCCTGGTGCCACAAGATCTATCAGTGCATCTCATATATTTCATATTCGATCGTAAAAAATTGTATGCCAAACGGTACCATATCTTCTTCTAGAGGGCTCCGTTAGGGAGATCCCCTTTCTCCGTACATGTTCCTTCTTTGTGCTAAGGGTCTCTCGACTCAACTCCAGTTTGGGGACCAACAAGGTGACCTATCGAATTTAAGGTATGGACTATATGACCCAACAATCACCTATCTACTCTTTGCTGATGACAGTTTGTTATCTACTAGAGCATCGGTGAAGGATTGTACCACGATAAAGGATATCTTGAGCTCCTATGAGATTACCTCGGGTCAGCAAATAAATAACAAAAAGTCTTCAGTATACTTTGGTAAGTCTATTTCAATAGATCACACTTCTCAACTTACCTTATACCTGGGAGTGGCACAAGTTCCCCACTATAGCAAATACCTGGGCCTCCCTTTTGTTTCTGGCAAAAGCAGACAAAATATTTTTGTAGATATAAAAAAAAAGTGTGGAATAAGCTAAAGGGCTGGAAAAGGCACCTTCTTTCTGCAGGGGGTCGAGAGGTCCTCCTTAAAGTAGTAATTCAGGCTATTCCAACCTATGTAATGAACTTTTTTAGGCTCCCAAAGAGATTAATAAAGGAACTCAAAAGCCTTTGTGCAAGATTTTTCTGAGGTGGTGATGGCAACAAAAAGAAAATCCATTTGTGTTCTTGGGACAGGCTGTGTGCCCCTAAGAGGGAAGGTGTTGTTGGGTTCAGGGAGTTGAGTTCTTTCAACCAAGCCATCCTCGCTAAGCAGGGCTACCGACTGTTGGCTAATCCAAACTCCCTAATGGCACGGACCCTCCAAAGCATCTATTTTCCTAACTCCTCCTTTTTGCAGGCCAATCCTAAATGAACTAATTTATTGGTTTAGAAAAACATTCTTTGGGAAAGACACTTGCTTATAAAAGGGCTTCGTTGGCGCATCGGAGATGGATCTTCTGTCTCTATCTACCATGACCAGTGGCTTCCTCGCCCATTTTTCTTTAAACCATCATTTCTCCACAGAATACCGGAGCATTCCATGGTTGCTGATCTCCTTCTCCCTTTTGGACAATGGAACCTTAACTTGATTCGTAACTCATTTTGTGATGAAGAATATGACTTAATCTTAAGCATCCCACACTCCCCTACTTGGAGTCGACAAAGCGATTCTCTTATGTGGTACTATGATCGACATGGGCACTACACTATTAAAAATTATTATTGGTTATCTCATATTACAAACCAAGCGTCATCTAGTAATGGCAATACTGATTCAAGCTCTTGGTGGTAATTTTTATGGAGTATGTAGCTTCCACCAAAGATTAAACATTTTATTTGGAGAGCTACCTATGGTTGGATTCCTACACTCGATAGTCTCAAAAAACACCATGTTCCTGTCGACAATCTCTGCTATCGGTGTGCTAGAGGTGCTGAAAATCCTATTCATGCAATATGGCTTTGTGATGCACTTAAAAAAGTAAGGGAGGTTTGTTTGTTTATGCACGATATTAATATCCTTCATAACACCCCTATGCTTGAGCTTTTTTATCGAATGCAATGCTTCTTTATCAACCATGGATCTCGAGATTCTATTAATTGTGTTTTAGAGACTTTGGTACCTGAGAAACCAAGTGGTGATAGAAAAGAAAGTCATTACAGCTTTTGATACACTATGCTGGGCTAAATGTTATTGGCGAGAATTAAAAACTACTCGTGAAACCTCAAATGAAACTTCACTAGTAGTCCACAGAAGCTGGAGGGCGCCTCGACTTGGTGTGATAAAACTGTATGCTGATGTTGGGCTTTCTCCATCACAAAACAAAGCAGGGCTGAGCATGATCTTATGTGATCATGCAGGATCTATTCTGGCCTCTTCATCTATCCCTATTGATGCAAAATCTAAAATGGATTTCCTTGAAGCCTTAGCACTGATGAAGGGCCTCATGTTAACTAGAATGCTGGGCATCTCCACTATTGAAGTGGTGTCAGACTTGGCTAGCACTATTCGAGACATCAACAACAAAATCCGTTCGGCATTTGAACTCGAATTTGTGCTTCAAGACATTGCTTCAATCTCCTCTCTATTTTCGTTCTGTCATTTTAGCTATTCTCACCGCTCTACTAATAGAGTTGCTCAAGAACTGGCTCATATTGCTTTAAACATAGATCCTCAGAAGATTTGGTCTGGTAAAGTATCTCTCCAAATTAATCATCTTGTATTTGAGGATTCCTCATATTGTTGGAATTAATAAAATTTTAACTCAAAAAAAGAAAGAAAGCTAAATTAGTCACTTTATGGCTCAAAACAGGGCATGGTTTCACAATATTTGCTTTATCTTGGCTTTATTTGTAGCAAAGCTTATTCTTTATTTTTTGTTCTCAAACAAGCTGACTTAGCCATCTTAATGTTAATCTATGTTGATGATGTGGTCATTACAGGTAATAACTATTAATCCATTGATCACCTTATTCAACAATTAAGAAATGAGCTCGATTTAAAGGATCTCGATCGCTTACAATATTTCCTCGGCATAGAAATAAATTATTTTTGTAGTGGTACTTTCCTTGCTCAGCCAAGGTACACCAGAGACCTTTAAGTCAAGTCAACATGCTCGATTGCTTTCATTTCACCACTGCTATGGTTATTAAAATTCAACAATCTGAGAATCACAACAAGCTAATTTAATTCCACTACTTATTGAAGATTAGTAGGAGGTCTTCAATACATTTACTCTTACAAGACCAGACATTGTTTATATTGTTAATAAAGTGTGTTAGCATTTTCAATCTCCTACAGAAGCTAATTTACGGGCTGTTAAATATATCATTTAGTATCTAAAGGCACTATAGACTATGGCATACATATCCTTGCTCAAAGTTCTCAAACTCTAAGTGGCTTTTGTGATGCCAATTAGGAAGGATGTTCCACAACCAAACATAGGACTATTGCTTATTGCATTTTCCTTGGTGCATATTATATCTCTTGGTCATCCACGAAGCAACCAACAATTTTTAGGTCTGGTTCAGAGGCGGCATAATAACTTGCTTCGACCACTGCCGAAATAACATGGTTAACATTTCTTCTTCGAGACATAGGTAAGTCCTTGCATTTACCGCCTCAATTGTTTTGTGATAATATAAGTGCTTTGCATATGACAATTAATCTAGTATCCCATGCTCAATAAAAAATATAGAGAAGAATTATCACTTTGTTAGAGAAAAGATAGATGTTGGAGCTTTAATTACTCAAATTATACCTTCCAAAAAGCATATTACTGATATCTTTACAAAGGCTCTTCCTAAACAATCATTCCATAAATTTTGGTACAATCAGGGAATAGAATGCCTTCCACTCATCCGCTTGAGGGAGATGATAAAGAAACAAATCAATCACAATTGCCTCGAAATCAATCACCAAATTCTCAGCTACTAGAAACCAATTTGGCTGAATGCAGAGCTTTTTCTAAGGGATTAAATTCTGCTCATATAATTCCTAAAATCCCTCCAAGTTGTCATTGACAACAACCTGTATTCTAAATATACTGCCTTCTGTATTCCTATAATTTATCCTTTGATTTCTCTTTTAACTTAAATTGTCTGTTTGATCTAACATTGTAATTATTTATAAGTGTAATTTCCTCTTACAAATTGCAATGAAAAATTAGCTTAAGCACTTTTCTCTTTAATTTTTATAGGCTACCACATCACTATATTATAGCTGCAATCAATGATATCCTGTCACGTAGTGGTCTCAGAAATTTTGTCAGAACAAAAGTTTATTAGTTGATCTATAATCTTAACAATAAAATGAAATAACAAATTTATGTGCATTTGAAATTCTTTTCGACATGACAAAACATATGTTTAAAAGAACCAAAAGATTTTCTTAAGCTTATCAAGCTTCAGTCAAAATAACAATACCAAGCATTTTTAAAAAAAATTTATGAAAGATACCAAGCATGTTTTAGAATAGGAAATTAAAACAAGTTGATAAATTTTATGAATAAGACATGTCATTAAGCTGGCGGCCATTAAAATGAGTGAAACATTATCGGAAGGACCTGTTGTTTATAACATGAGCCTAATATTATTACTTGCTAGAGATAAAAAAAAAGTAATCAGAAAAACAGATCAAAGATTTCAATTTAATGGGCACGTGATAGTCAAAAGACTGTTAAAATCGACATCGATCACAGTACTGGAATTTTAGTTAAATAATATCAGACTTCTCAAGTAGTATTTTAATATTTTTTATTTAATATTTTTCTATCTCAAATGATATATTAAATATTTATTAAATAATTAATTTTGATAATTTTAAAATAATTTATTACACTATTTCGTCATTTAATAATTATTTAATACCCAAAATATTTGAATACTAATTAAGAGTGTCATATCAGTTTTTTTTTATATAGTTTACACGAGAAATAAGAGAAAGTCTAGTTTACAAACATCATTATTACATAATTACTTTGCACGTTTTACTTATTTAAAAAAATAATAATAATAAATTTACATTTTATCACATCCATTAATTTTAAAACAAATCAATCATGATCACCGTTAAGATAAGTAAAAAAAAATTTAAATCTATGAAAAATTTTATTATTTGAACCTCTGACTTATAAAACTATTGGCACAAGGCTATTTATTTAAAAAATAATGACTTATTTAAGTTCTCCTTCTTATAAAGGTCATATTATTTGTATAGGACATATATCATGTATAAGATATTGTATAAAGTAATTTTGTTTCTTATTTTTGTAGTAGTACTAAACCTATATAAAGGCCACCTTTTATAAAATTTTATTTTATTATTAGTGAAAAAAATATATTTGTTTTCATAATTTTGACATGGTATTAAAGCGGATTTGAATCTTTTTCGTACTTTGTATTTTGAATAACATAATTCGAACTTTAGTTGTTGGTTTCATGGTAATTACTTCAAGTAAAACCAATGTTCATACTACAACTCTAGTGTTAGAAATTATAGTTCAACAAGATAGTTCAACATTTCTAACAAGTGTTATACTGAATAAGACTAATTACTCATTATGGTCTCATCTTATGGAGATGTGGATTAGTGCTCGTAACAAGACTGGTTATCTCATCCAAAAAATGATGAAACCTACACCTAAAGATTTAAAATTAGAGGCTTAGATTACTAAATGAGTCAAAAGCTGGCTTATTGACTCGATGAATCCATCATTGATGCAATGGTTTATTCATCTTTTTATAGCAAAGGAGATATGGGAGGATGTGGCTAGAATATTCTATGATGGGTTTGATGAAACATGCATTTTCAAATTGAATTATAGATCTTTCTCTACCGAACAAAGTGGCCACCCACTATTAATATATTATAATGAACTTGTTGCTATTTTTCAAGAGATTAATCGTAGAACTATATCTCATAAGGGAAAAATAGAAGGCGTTGTTTAATTACACTTAGCTATGTCATAACTTGAAGTTCATTTTTTCCTAAGTGGACTCGATTCTAAGTTTGAACAGGTTCAAGGAGAAATCTTACAAAAAGATTTGAAGCTTGATCTCAAGAGTGCATATACATATGTTTAGAGGGAGTATAAACAAAGACGAACTATAGGAGACTAGCCAATCTTGAAAACCTTGATCATCATAGTTATTTATACTCGACAAGGGTCATCTTTGGGTCTATCAAAGAACAATTCTAAGTAATCTTATAAAGGGTTTGTATGTACGCCTTATGTTGAAATCAGTCATTTGAAACAAAAATGCTATAAGATGATAGGGTATCCTAAATGGTAGGATTTTATGAAGAAACCTCGAAAAAATACTATAGGAAAAGCTATGATAGCATTTATAAAGGAATAGGAGATACAACCAACTACCAATGTTACGTACTTAAGTACACTTGGTAAGGCCTCTGTATTTTTAGTTACTTTTAATAATAGTATGTGGATTATTTATACAAGTGCATCCAATCACATGACAACGAATCCTAGTCAGTTAAAATCTTTTCTCCCTTTCTCCTAGTTAATTTTTCTATAGCCAATGGTAATACCTCTTCTATTACTATGGAGGGTTCTATCATCTTATCGGATAATATCACCTTAGATAATGTACTTGTGGTTTCATCTCTTGAATTTAATCTTCTTTCTATTAGCCAAATCACTTTTACTCTATCTTATACTATAACCTTTTAGCCTTCTTTTGTGTTTTTTAGGACATTTTAATTGGGAAGATTCTTGGTTATGGTGTTAGATGAGGCAAACTCTATTGCTTAGAGTTAAAGTAAAAAAAATGAGATTAAAGCTTAATCAAGTGACTATTTGGTTGGGGCACTAAAGGCTTTGATCTCTTTCTTTTAATTATCTCAGAAAATTACAACTGTATTTATTTTATAGTTCAAATGATTTCAATTTTCATTGTGAGACATATGAACTAGCTAAAAGCCATAGTATTTCTTATTCACCAAGCTTGAATAAAAGTTTGAAACCTTTTGCAATTATTCATTTAGGTATATGGGGTTTTAGAAAAAAAATTGCCCTTTTCTAAAGCTCGTTATTTTATTACATTTATTAATTATTGTACTCTAGTGACTTGGATATCTCTTTTTTGAAATAAAAGTGATATGTGTATGACGTTTTAGGAATTTCATAGTATGGTGAAAATGCAATATCAAAGGCACATTCATGCTTGACAATTTAATAATACTAACGAGCTTATGGATGCCTGTTTAGGTGCTTTTTTGAGACAACATAGAATTCGACACCAAACATCTTGCATATATACTCCACAACATAATGGATTAGTAGAAAGAAAGAAAAGGCAAATACTAGAGATAGTTCAAGATTTTCTCTTTAGTATGAATATGCCTAAGTTTTATTATGGAAATGCAGTAAAACTAATGGTTTAATTAATTAATTAAACACCATCTAGTGTCATAAACTTCCAAACAGCTCAACAAAAGATGAAAGTATTACTTTTGCCTTCATCTCCCTAAACTTAAACCTTACGTTTTTGGTTGTACGGTTTACATTCATTTGTCTAACGTTCTTTGAGGCAAACTTGATCCATGTGCAAGGTTTCTTTGTTGGCTATTCGAAGTTTCAAAAGGGTTATAGGTGTTATGATCCTCAAACTTAGAAGTTACATGTTATCTTGGATGTTTCCTTTAATGAGTTAGAACTATACTATTCAATAGGAGTTTTTCGATCTTTTATTTAAAGAGAGATTCATAATAAAGAGAACTTGTCCTACGAATTTGGCTCGACACATGAATTTCGTGGAAGAAGCATATTTGAAGTAAAAAGTAGAGATAGATTTTTGAGTCTAAACTTGGTGTCAAGACATTTGATTAAGACCCCTTCCCCTACCCGATACACTCAAGTTGCTCGTACTTATACCAACAACCGAAGAATCATCTAATAATATTTCTATATGTAATTTTGGATCCTATAATTAAAGAACCTAATGAAATATTTGATATCACAGAAAATGTAGCCAATAAATATCGATAAAGGGCTAATACAAGAGTTCTAAAAAAATAATATGATCCTGGCTTTAAAATAAAAATAAAGTACCCAATCAGTAATCATGTATCCATTCATAAGTTATTAGAATCATATGCACGTACTGTTAATCAATTATCCACTGTATCCATTCCTAGTAATGTGCAAGATGCTTTGGCAGATCCAAAGTAGACTATGGTTATGAATAAAGAAATGGAGGCCCTTCAAAAGAATAATACTTGGGAGATGTTCCTATTACCTAAAGGGAATATGATAATTGGATATATATATAGATTTTTATAGTTAAACTTAAGGCTGATGGTAGTATTGATAGATATACATCGAGGTTAGTTACAAAATGATACAGACAAAAGTATAAAATCGATTATGAAGAGACCTTTGCACTAGTAACCAAGATTAATATAATTTATATTCTTATTTTCGTAGTAGCAAACCGAGATTGGCCTTTGTAACAATTTGAACAATTTGATGTCAATAATACTTTTATCAATGGAGACTTAGAGGAGGAAGATTAAATAGAGTTACCAATAGGAGATGATCCAAACAAAAGAAAGGCTTTACAAAAGTTTCTTGTGGCTAAATTTGAAATGAAATACCTCAATCAACTTAAATACTTCTTGAAAATTGAAGTCTCAAGATCGAAACTTGTTATTTTTCTCTCATAAAGAAAATATATGTTAGACCTCTTAAATTGAAACTGTGATGCTAGCTTGTAAATTAGTTGAGACACGTATAAATATGAACCACAAAATTGCTGAATTTGTAAGTCAAATGCCAACTGACAAATAATGCTATTAGAGATTAGTTAGAAGACTAATCTATTTGTCTTATACTATGTCAAACATAGCTTATGTAATGAGTGTCGTAAGTTAGTTTATACTAGGCATGGCAAAAATACCTACAAATCCTATAAAATCAACTCTTATTGAGAAAATTTTGATAAGGCTTGATGTGAGTTTGGTATACAAAATTAAAACAAAAAGGAAATTTAGAACGAGTATGAGTTCAGTAAAAAAGTCGCAAATACCCATTG
Organism: Ailanthus altissimus; assembly: GCA_946807835.1. Taxonomy (NCBI): domain Eukaryota; kingdom Viridiplantae; phylum Streptophyta; class Magnoliopsida; order Sapindales; family Simaroubaceae; genus Ailanthus; species Ailanthus altissimus. Next base: position 5,197,511 of record OX327709.1, read on the forward strand.
CAAGTATCCATTACCCCCAAATATTATTTTTTTTATAAATTATTTTTAGAGATAATCACTTATAAAATTAATTGTTTATAGATTTACATTATAAATTTATAAGTATATTTTTATTCAAACACTCTTTATAAGTCATAAATTTTTTTGCTTGTTAGGATACAACACTGGAAAATTCAGTTATATGTTTTCAATATTCTAATGCAAAATAAGTCGTAATATAATCATAAATTATAAATTATTTATTACAAAATTACAAAATGATTTCTTGACACTAAAAATTTGTCATATAATTATTGATTTCAAATACTAAACTTACATTATTATAGTCTAGTTAAATAGAGTCAACATTATGTTAATTTCATATTAATACAAAATACTAATACAACTAGAAATTGATATTTGGTTTAAATATTTGCTGGACGGGACATTCTCAACATCTTAAAATAGAGTTAATGAGAGTAATTATAGTAATATTAAATTATCGGTGAATATTATACATTCAATGAAATTCAATTGCAATTGATCCATAAACTAATTAAAATATTAAAAAGAATAAGTTAAAATAAAAATATAGCATGATTTTGTTAGTTGCATATGTAAAAATGAGTTTAATTTTTTATTATATTATTTAAAACCTGCTTAAAATCAGTGAATAACCCGTTACAGAATTAATAATGAATATAACCCTGTTAGAACAGATTTAGTAATGAAACTCCAAACTCGTAATGAGTTTAAGATGATTTGTTATTTTATTTTTTAAGTTAATTCAGATATTGGTTTAGGGGTATCCGTCCTAAACCCAGTCCACTGCCACCCTTAATTTATGTATGTACTTAGTAAAAACCATATGAATACAGTATATTAAATTTTAAAGTATTTGAAGAGTGTACTTGGAATAGGTTTGCTATTCTCAAAAAATAGAATTTTGAAGTATTAAAAGATATACGGATTCCTTGGAGAAGAGAGATGCAAAAGTATGTAACTAAATCAAGTGTAGAAATTGAATTTCAAGGCGTGGCTCGTGGTATATGCGTGTTGTTATAAATTAAAAGTATATTATGAAATTTAAAAATGCAAAAATAATAAGAAACGATGGATCATATTTTTTAATAATAATTCTATATTTGAATAATAATGATTCAAACTTTTTATTATAAATAATATATTAATAGTTATTGATCGGAGACTCTTCAATTCTAACACTTCTCAAAAAATAGATAAAATCTCCATATAATAATTAGACATAATGCTAATCATTAAAGAGATAGAGAAAATCTTTTACAGTATAATAACGAGATACTTAATCCAGTTAAACAGGAAACATTCTGGATTGCCTTTCTCATTAAGCAGGCGTGCACAACACGAAATAATACCTGACATTTATAATTTTACCTTCTTATGTGCCAGTACATCGTTTATATACATCGGCTGAGTTGACTTTTATATTTAAATTCCAAGTGCAGCAACTACTCCGAAACTGACATTTATATATAATTTCTCTTTTTAATTCATTTGTTTAAATCTATAAATTCCAACCGATTAAGAAAGGAGAACTCAAGCCATAACCCAAAGCTTTTTTTTTTCATTTCTGATCTAACAATGATGTCTGGTGGCTCCGCAGCACCCTCCAATAGGTAACTAATAAGTACTTCGGTAATTAATTTTTTGGAAGATCTTATATTGTTTTGTCCATCAATATTTTAATAGTAGTTACCAAATTCTTTTGTTAATCGTCTTTTTTTTTTTCAGATTAGAAGGCAAGGTGGCAATCATAACCGGTGGATCAAGCGGGATTGGAGCAGCCACGGCACAACTTTTCCATAAAAATGGTGCCAAAGTTGTTGTAGCCGATGTCCAAGATGAACTTGGCGAAGCCCTAGCTGATAAGCTAGGGGAAAATGCTTACTACATCCATTGTGATGTATCAGACGAAGATGAAATCATCAATCTTGTTGATACAACCGTGGCTAAATTCGGAAAACTCGATGTCTTGTATAACAATGCAGGTATCCTTGACCGGGGCCATGGGAGCATTTTGGACACTCCAAAGTCTGATCTAGAACGTTTACTGGCTGTTAACACCGTTGGTTCTTTCCTAGGAGCTAAGCATGCCGCAAGGGTTATGGTACCCCAGCGCAAAGGTTGCATATTGTTTACTGCAAGTGCTTGTACAGAAAACGGAGGACTTGGGTCTCCTGCTTACGCAGTGTCAAAATTCGGAGTTGTAGCACTTGTTAAACACTTAGCAGCCGAGCTTGGTCAGTATGGAATAAGAGTAAATAGCATCTCACCTTATGGGGTGGTGACTGGAATGACGGCTATTTCTGGAGTTGATCCAGCAGTAATGGAAGCAAGAATAAGCGAGCAGGGTAATCTAAGAGGGCATGTTCTCAAACCCGATGATATTGCAAATGCTGCGATCTACTTGGCTAGTGATGAAGCTAATTATGTGAGTGGAGTCAACCTTCTTGTTGATGGTGGATTCAGCGTTGTGAACCCTACCATTATGAGGGCTCATAATCTTACCAAGTAAAAAATTTTATAAAGTAATCAGTACTCGTGTGTATGGAATTGAAGATGTACTGATCAGCTGCTTTTGATATATTGATTGGTCTGATTGCCGATCTGAAATATGAGTCAAACACCTATTATTAAGACTTTCGACGCGATGTGTGATTGTACCCTATTAATAAACTGAACATATCAGTCATTCTCCTTTAGTAAGATATCGCTGGAAAATTTTCAAATCCATGTGAAGAGGCACATATATTTATATTTAAATGTGAAATACACAATCTTCAATTATGCAATGGAAAAGACATACATTTTCATTTAAATTACAATAAGAGGCAATCATATTGACTGTTACTTTAATTTGAAATGGTAATAGTTTATTTTAAATTATTAATTAAATTCAAATTTTAATTTGAATAAAGAAATATGTATGAAGGGTCATTTCCCAGATGAAGGATTACATAAATATTTATAAATAGATGTCATGTTTAGGTCATTAAAACATTAGAAAAAAAAAAAGTCTTTCCATCTCCTTTTCTCTCACCAACTAATTTGGACTATTTTCGGTTTTTTTTTTGGTGCATTAAATTATCCAATATCTTTTTCTTAACTATAGAAACAAAACATTGACTCAACTTGCAATATTTAAGAATATCCGAGTTTGCTTTCATTGATGCACAAGTATGGGAAAAAATAGTGTTTTATTGTATTCAAAAATTTGTTTAGTCAATGTGCATCCATTGATAGTTAATGTGAATAATATATATATTTGTGGATTAACATTTGTAATGTGCCTTCAAGTATTTATAAATTTTTTTATTACTATTGTTTCTAGTATCTACAAAAATTCTCATCATCTGTTTTTATTCCCTCAAATTATTCTCAATTTTCTCCAACATATATAACGTGTATATATATATATATATATATATTTCACATTATTTATTCTAAATTTGTTAAGACTAAAATATTATTGCTTGGACCTCTACCTGTACTCCTAAAATTATTTATTATCAAGTGGTAACTTAAATGACATGAAAGCAAGTTTAACCAATCTCTTGTTGGTTAGAAGATCTGCTTCTTTGTTTAAATCTTAATCTTGAAAGTAAACTCATCGATCCTTCAGGCTTGTTTAAATCGCTTTGCTCATATGTATATCCATTGCTTGATTCATCTTCCTCGTTTTTACCTTATGATCGATTTCGCCTTTTTGAACAATACCTATAAGTCACTAACATATGCACAGGCTGTAATGAGAGGAGAAAATTTTACAATACATTTGTTGTAGCACATCATCTATATAACAATTTAATAAAAGTCTAATATTTTTATTTTTATTTTAAATACTGATAATCAAATGATTGCATTTATAAATGAGTGTGTACGCGACGTGATCTCATTGTTTAGCTGGACTATAATAAAAAAAAATATATTCCAAGACTTCGTCAAGCTTAAAAGTGGTGCAAAAGGGAGAAAAGGTGCAGAGAACGATGGCAAATTACCCAAAATGACCCATTAATATTTGATCAAACAGTACATGCATTGCTTTTCTTACGGAAGCAAGCAACAGAGACACTATAACGCGTGAAAGAAAGACTCAACTTCACAGAAAAAAAATCCAACCCATGTCTCTTTAGCCAATTTTAGCGTGGGAATGAGAATGGGAGTAGTAGGTTCCACGTGAGGCCTACCACAATTTAGGGTTGAGAAACGGAAGTGTTAAACTGAACAGGGGCTTGAGATTTGAGAATATGAGAATAGAGGATGAAAACACTCTTTTACCCTTATTTTCTTTCTTTTTATTATTTTAAAAAAATAATTATAATAGTTTTATAAATATCATCATACTGAAGTATTATATTAATAATAATATATTCATATATCATAATTATTATTGCTATTATATTAATTATTATGTTAAATATTCACTTATTTATTTTGTAAACTTGTTTATTATCATACTAAAAATATATATGCAAATTAAATAAAGTAGACTCGTGGTCTTATTTTCTACAAAATTACATTTCTCTTCAACATTGTTAGTGACCTTACAAATTGAAGCATAGTGTCCAAATTTTTTACAATTATAGTGTTTAACTTGAGGAAGACCGAACCTTTCCCTTGAATTGTTTTCTCTCCCATTTTTCTTGGTAGGAAATGACCATTGTCTTTGTTCTTCTTCATTTGTTACCACTCTTATTCCTAGGTCTTTACTATGATTTCCTCCATGTTGGTTTCTCTTATTCTTGGTGCCCTTGTTTTTTTTTTTCCCTTCAAATTAAGCTTTATTTTGAAGAACCAAGACTTTAGAAAAATAATCTAAAATAGTTTTTGAATCTTTCATATATAAATATTTAAACTCACCTCTTAAAGTTCGAAGACATACCTTCTTCACCTTTTTCACTCATTTGCATGAAATACGAAGCAACTCACATACTTATTTGGTGGTAGTTGCATTTTTAACTTTTTCAAAGCCACCATAATCTAAGGCTTGATAGATGGTGTAGATATATTTCTTGTATATCTTTCTTGCTTCCTTCAAAACTGCGTATTGTGCTTGGAAAAGAAAAGCCACATCTTGTGGTTCTTCATAGCCTTTTTGTATAATCCTTTAAGCATCTTGAGAACCTAATAAATTATTCATTTTAATGCTCCAACTATCATTAATTATTCTTACTTAAGTGTAAGAATGTGAAAAGAAACCATCCTACTTGCCTTTTTTTTAGTGAGAGATTCTTATGGCTTCGATACCACTTCATTGGAAGAGGAGCTTAGTGTTTATATAATATTAGGGAGAGAAAGAATTAAAAGAGGGGAGAGGATTTGTAAAGACAACTCTTATTGAACTTTCAAAAATTTTAACTTATTATAAAATACAAGAACTCACCCACATATACAACTGTGAAAGGAGAGTGCTATCTAACACCTTCTATCAAACAATTAATATCTAACACCTTCCTTGTTTAATAAAATATTTGACATAAAATAAAAAATTATTCTAAGAGAAGAGTTATTATGAAGTCAAATACGCATTGAGTATATAAAATATGAGCAAAACGAAAAGCAAAAAAACTGAGTACTGTTTATGCGGCACACTGTTCACGGCAAGTACTATTGCGGGGGTACTGTTCACGAGATACTATTCACATGTACTGTTCACGCATGGGTACTGTTTGTGCGGATACTATTCACGTGGCAACTTTAGGATATTTTCTGTTTTGATTCAATTGATTTCTTTAAGTGGGATTAGGACATCTATAAGTAAGGACTCTTATTTCAACTAGGTTTAAAGATCTAAGGGTGCTTTATTCACTATATAAACCCTTCTAAACATAAGAGAAAGATAAGCATATAAGGTTTCAAGATATAACTATAAGAGAGAATAGAGGAGCTAGGTAAGCACTAAGTGTGTGGTGCACTAGGGTGTAAGCACTAAGTGTGTGGTGCATTAGGGTGTAACCTTTGGGGAGTGTTTTCTTTTGGTTCTTAAGTGAACAAAAGAAATACCATAGATCCTTTAGGCTTAGATGCTTGGGTTATTCTTATATTCCTTGTAAAAAATCTCTTATGAGGAGATACTAAGAGGTCTTGGGAGTCATGGTGATCAAGAGTAGATACTTAGAGGTCTCTATGGGAGATACTAAGGGGTCTTATGGGATCATTGGTGATGTAAAGAAGATACTTAGTGATCTATATTAATAATAAGAAGCTGGATCATGGATCCTCCGTTGACGTAGGCAATCTTGGGCCGAACCACGTATATCGTGTGTCTTGTTAATTGGTTTATTTTTTTATTTTTATTGGTGTGTTGATCTTATATGTTGTTTCTTATGATATGAGTTATAGTTTTCCGTTGCGTATAGAATAAAAGTGATATCAAGGCTGTGGCTTAGTTGATATTATAAGGGTGACAAATTGAAGTGCATGACTTGATATCCGCAACAATCTAACACCTTCCTTGTTTAATAAAATATTTTTGACATAAAATAAAAAATTATTCTAAAATATAATAATTCTAAAAACTCAAATTAAACATAGATCAAATTTGAACTCAAACTGATAAACTTAAATATTTTTGGACCAAAATTAAATTTGTTTTTCAACAATAAACACCTTTTCCTAGCTTATCGCGATGGGCTTGGTCAGGACTATATATTTTGAATATCCGTTCTTACAACTTTGGCACCATTACATAGAAACGTTTCGGCCCCTCGTTGTCCTACCTAAAATTGAGATAATATATAATTAATACATAATTAAGGCATTGTAGTATTGATTAATCCACTTTCAAAATTATTGAAATTAAATCTCACGTATAATTAATAATTATAATCTTAATCATCGAAAGTGGGTTAATCAATTGGTGTAAAAATAATGTCAAATATGAGGACCATTGTTTTATTATAAGTAAGCAATTTTTGAAGAATAAGTATTTAAAAATGTATTTATGTGCTTTATACCAACGTAGAATCTCTTGACACGTATTTTGTTTAATCATGTATGATAAAGATTTATTTTATAATCATGTCACATTTTTTTCAACTACCTACCTCTATATTAGTAAAATATTAGATTATTAGAGGATCTTGATCTAGATAAGGGATATATTTTCTTTGAGAAAATGATATTTTGGTCCCTTATTTTAGGGGTATACACCAACGTAGTCTCTCATATTTTAATAATTACCACATTAATTCTTTCCGTTAGAAATTTGTAGTTAAATATTTAATTTTTATGACTTTTACCATAATACCCTTAGTCAAATGTCCACTAATCATCTAACACGTGTCATCATTTAATTAGTTTAATTTCTTATAAATATTTTTTAAAATAAATTAAATTTAAACTTAAAAAAAAGAATTGCCATCGTCGTTGAAAATGGTGATCTGCCATAATTTTTGGCGACATTTCGACTGTAAAATTTGTCTAATTTTATATTATTAGACTTTATTTTTTTTTATCTACACAATGGTGAAGACTTCTTTTTGTAAAAACAAGTAGAAAATTGCTAAAAATGGTGGTAGAGAGACAGTGGCAGTTCCTTTTTTAATTTATTATTTATTTTATTTTATTTAGAAAATATTTATTAAAAATTTAAAGTAATTAGATGATGACACGTGTCATTTGTAACTAAGCATATTATGACACATGCCATTTATTTATGAAATATATATTTATTAAGTTACTTTCAAAAATATTATTTCTTTAAAAAATTATATTAATAAAACATATAAATCAATTACATGATGACATTTGTCATTTGTAACTAATCATATTATGACACGTGTCCTTTATTTATTAAATGTATATTTATCAATTAATTTTAAAATATTTATTCTTTAAAAATATTTATTAAACATATAAATGAATTACCTAATGGCACATGTCATTTGTAACTAATCATTGTATAACATTTGTCCTTTATTTATTCTTTAAAAAAAATATATTTGTTATAAATATTAACCAATTATCTGATAACACGTGCGAATATTAACTTATCATATAATGACACGTTTCAATTTTTTTTAAACTGACATTTGACACTTTTATTGTAAAATAGTAAAAGTACTATTTTGCCTTTAAAGAGTACCCATTTAATAGCAAATTTATGATGGTAAGGATTAACTTGATAATTATTAAAATATGAAAACTATGTTAGCATATACTCCTAAAATAAGGGACTAAAATGTTATTTTTTTATTTTCTTATAAATAAAAAAATTGAACCAAAGATTTGGCAAAAAATCTCTAACTATGTGGTAATAATAGTGCGAAAAAGATTTGATAACATATTTATTAGTAGATAATTTTGATGAAATGTAAACTAATTAAGAGGAATCAATTTGCCTTATGGCTCTTATAATAAGACAAAGAAGATAGGGCTATGTAGAAACCTAGACCAAATAAGAATTCCAAATTTAAGCCTTGGGGTTATTTAGGCCAAGCTCATTTGATAACACAGATCCATAAGGCCTGCATTGGCTACATCATTTTTAAAGTGATAGTCAAAAGGTCAAATGGATATCTCAGTGCGTTATCTAGCAATCCATGTACCTCTTAAACCCCACACCTACTTTTCTTAAAAATTATGTCATAATGGTAGAAATACCCTAGCATCTTTATTGAGTCAACCAATAACAAGAAAGCTTCCAGAGTATAAAAAATAGGTGCAGCCTTATAAAGCATTCAGTATGAGACTATATACAAGTCTTGTTTATTATAAATAGTATTGTAAAAATTGTCATCTATTATAGCACCTCATTAAAGATAAGATCACATGAACAATAAACAAAAGGCCAATCATGAAGTGTCATGTTATACAACTCTATCTACATAAAGGTTAAATCAGCACAGAATCACTAGGTGGCATTAAGGTGAATACCAGACTGTCATAAAACTTTATTATGCATATGACATTTGCTAATAGCACTATTAAAATAATGACATTTATTGAGCATATTATTTATCACCAAGGAAAACCTATACAAAAAATAAAGATTTATTAAAATACCCTAGATAATAAGGATATTCCTTAGTAAAATAATATTCTTACATTCTTTCACAAAGTATGACACATAATCCTAAAACATTTTCCTCTTTTGTACCTAAGCATAATATCTAGCCTTAATATATTACACTATTTTTTTCATTAAAAACCCTCCAAGTAGTCTAATAAGATTACATTAACCTTCAATATATAAGCATCAATTTCTTAAAGGATGATACAATAAGTTGTTCATTATTCATACAACTCTTCCATATCCATCTCTTTTCTCATCTCTTTTAGAGCTAATTCCCTCTTTATTTTCATATTAGGGCTTATCCCATAACTCTTTTTACAACATTCAATCATTTGATAAACCTCAAAATCGCCCTTTATTTTTATTAAGAAAACCTTCATCAAAGCACACAGAAATCACTTCCTAAGTTTAAAAAAGTGAAGAACATATGAGATCTTAGCCTATGCGTATTATCATTTTTGTTATCTATATCTTGTCATTTCTCTTTTATATAGAGAATTTAATAATGAGCTCCAACCACAGATGTAAGCCTTTAGATTAAACCATATAAATCTTATGAATTGCTTCTTTTTTATTTTTTATTTCCTTATCAATTGATAATGTATTGTGTTTACCTTAAAAATTACGAGGTTGACCTAAACATGCACATAATACGTGTCTTAACTCTACTTTTACAAGTTAATGATGCCATAAACTTGCTTTTGCACTATCATAAAGCTCTGAGCTTAGCTGAGATTTGTTGCTCACAGCATTATTATAATCACCCCTGAACAATTCTTTGACCTCAGTTCTGCTTTAAGCCATCTCTTGACCATCTTATAAAACCTAAGTCACCTCAGCCTCCAAAATGTATTATAAACTCCTCTCTTATCAACTTTGTACCTTGTAAACACCTACTCTGGCCCTAAACTCAACCTCAACAACCTTCTTTAACCGAGCTCAGCAAAATAATTTTTTTTATGTTGTCCTCTACTCGCCACTCCTGCATCCTCGCAATCTCTATTTAATTGTTGTTTTTCCTTGTCAAAATAAATTCTCCTGCGTTTGTATTCAAAAAATATTTGAGTCTTTTAGTTGCCAAATTTTTGCTCAAACAATATTTGACTGAAAAATACCATTATTAAAAGTAAGAAAGCGCATTTATATGATTATCGGAGTACTTAGTTACCTTTTGCCGGACTGCAGGGCCATCATTCATCTACTCCTCAAACTTATGAAGTTTAGGACGAAGCGTTTAAGTAAGAAAAGTAAAGGCCTAAGTTTGGGCTGCATAATTTTCTTCATTTTTTTATGGTATTTGTAGACTGTCAAGTGAGTACCATATTCGAATTCACAACTAAAAGAAATGTGATGTGCCATTTTTGTTTTCTTTGTTTTTCGACTTACAGATACTGAAATGTTGCATGCGCTGATAAGGTCAGAAATTTGATGCTATAAACAAAATTTATCAGAAATTTAATGCTATGAACGGAATTATGTAATGATCAATCATGTGATAAGTAGTTGTAAATATGATACGCCCGGTTTGCTCATTCAACATGATGGCTTGTAGACAACATGAAATTTTTTTCTGATTCCATGGGTCTAAGAAGTAGCAAAATAATTAATATTAAATATATAAGTTTTCTAAATTAAATAATTTGATAATATTGTATGATTTATTTTAGTTAATATTTTTACATAATAGTTACATTATCTATTTTTTACTTTATTTATTTTTTTTCTCATTTAAATCATTTATTACATTTCTTTCAATACAAAAAAGAAAATCATTCACAAGAACACCAAAAGTATATCTTGAATGAGAAGACAAAATAAGCCTTAGAATAAAATTGAATACATTGTATAATAAAAATAACTAAATAAATAATAGAAGTACAACAATAAAACACAAATAAAGTAATTAATAACTGAAATTGTATTTTGTATTGTTTTTTTTTTTTTGGAAACCTTAACAAAATGAGAGAAGTTTATTAAAATATAAAAAAGACAGAATTTAAAAATTATTGATTCTATATTATTACTTGTAATGACAGGAACTGACCCGAGCGTTCTCGGGAAGTTAAGGTGGATTCTGTGATAACATGGGACTAACATGCTTATACTCTTTTCATCTGGTAAAACGAGATTACGCGCCCTAACAAAAAGTGTACATGTGTACACAAATATACAAAAAGATATACTAATGTTACAGAATACGACAATCATACAGTTATGCATGTAATGGCCAGATCTCTAAATGTGAAGTACAAATCATACTTCATGATATTCTTGTGATAACTTGAAAAAAATATAAGAAAAATAGAAAAAAGTGTGAGCTTATGGATCAGTGAGTTGATATAATTTAAAAATATTATATACTTTATACATACTGTAAGTAATAACTTCTACTAATGATTTAATAATAAATAATACTATAAATAATGTACGTAGAAGTCTGTAATATAAAATAATCACGAAACTGTATACTAAAAATATAAACTATCATAAAATTCATTCTGAAGCTGAATATATATAACATGGCTTTGGAAACATATATTATATATATACTGAAAATTACACCAAATTTGTATCCGGGGAAAAAGCTAATCTAGCTTGGTGGAGTAACTCACGCACAGGCAGGATAGCGAATTTGACTTGGACTAACCCGAGGAATGCTGCATCGCTCAAGTATAGCAAATAAATTGTCAGACACATGGGCAGAGCAAACTACAATAAAGCATAAGGTAAGTATATGGTGGTTCAAAAACTACTACTAAATAATATTATAGAAGCATAATAATTCTAAAATATTTTTTTTTGTACTGAACGTAATCATAAGATATGGTATAATAAATTCTAAAAATATTTCTGAATATACTAAATAACATAAAAATTTATCTATTTAAAATAAATCTGATAACATATAATTAAAACATAAATGCACTAATCTTAAGCTGGTTTTAGATACTAGGGTCTACTAGCTATCGATACTCCTCCTATATTATAGAGCGTAAAAATATATCAATAGTACCAATATGTATTATAAATACTAAAATATAAATATTCTAACATTGTAAAACTGTTACCCGCTGAATCACTAGGTATAAATCTAACTACCCAAACTTATTTTCTATAATTTTTCTTTTACTCCTTATTTTTCTCTCGGTTTTTCTTTATTCCCCTTCTTTATTTATTTTTTTAAATTTTTTCCTCAATTGATTTGTTTCTCCTCAACTTAGAAATAGTAATTAAAGCATTTGCTTCAATTTATAGCAAATATTTTTGCCCATGAAACCAATGAAAATGAGCCACATATATAGCCGAAGAGGTGCACCATAATGCAGCCATCTATTTGTCATATTTTGCTGGCTTAAAGGAAATTAAATGACTTACTTTTCAACATGCAAGAGGAGCCACGTGCTATTGTTACCCTTAATATGAAAAAAAAACAAAAGGCTAAATTCCTTGTATTAAAGGCACATGTACATAATTCCTCATCTTTTATAAAAATTTCGTCCTTAAAATTTATATACCTATCTGAAATAAGTATGGATACTGAACTCTCATCTGATCCTCATACTCCTATGTATCCTCTTCCATTACATGATTCTTCCATAAGACATTAAAAGTAGAATAGTCTTATTACATAGTACTTGCTAATGGTAATCCAATATCTGAATAGGTTTCTCATCATAAGTTAAGTTTGCCCTCAACTGAACTGGCTGAATATCTAGAATATGAGAAGGATCAGGTATATACTTCAATAACATAGTAACATGAAACTCATCATGAATTTGTAAGAACTCAAGCGATAATGCTAAGAGGTAAACAACCACACCAACCTTCTCTATAATCTTATATGGCCCAATATATTGAGGACTTAATTTCTTCTGTTTTCTAAAATGAAGCACACCCTTCCATGGTGAGATTCGTAAGAAAACTCTATCTTCTACTACAAACTGAAGTTGTCTAGTGTTTATCAGCATAACTGTTCATGTGTCTTGAGTTGCCTTGAGTCTATCTCTAATAATATTGATCTTCTCGCTAGTGGCTTAGATAATCTCTAAACCCAACAATTTTCATTCTCTAACCTCATCCCAGCAAATTAGAGTTTTGCATTTTCTTTTGTATAGAGCCTCGTAGGATGCCATCTGAATGCTAAACTAAAACTATTATTATATGCAAATTTCATCAATGGTAAATAATCATCTCAAATACTCTTAAGTTGCAACACATAGGTTCTGTGCATATCTTCTAATATCTGTATAGTTTTTTTTTACTACCCATCTGTTTGAGGATGAAAAGTTGTACTAAAGTTTAACTTAATGCTAAAAGTCTTCTATAAACTAGTCTAGAATCTAGAAGTGAATCGATGGTCTCTATCTGATACAATGGACACTGAAGTCTTATACAATCGTACAATCTCACTCATATATAAATGAGCCAGCCTATCTAATGAGTATGAAACCTTATCAGGTACGAAATGAGCTAACTTTGTGAGTCGATCAATAATCACCTAAATACTATTATGATCATTTCGATTACGTGGAATCCTAACAACAAAATCTATAACGATATGCTCCCACTTTCACTAAGAAATTGGAAGTGGCTGAGATAATCTTCCAATTCTTATCAACTCTCAATATTAAGTCAGTCCGCATTTCATCACTCACTTCTTGCTTAAGTTTAACTATGTTAGGATTCTGATTTTTAATCTCTCAAATCTGATCAATAAACATAGGCCTAACTTGAAAATGTGCTAGAAGAACTTTAGACTAATCCATAGACAATTCAACCCCCATTGAACTTAATTCAACTAATAAGGGAAGATAAGTCACTTTCAAATTAGCTAAAGAGCTAGAATACTTTCTATTGAGTGCTTCAGTTACCACATTTGCCTTACCTTGATGATATTCAATTGTACAATCATAATCCTTTATCAATTCTAATCATCTCTGTTGTCTCAGATTTAAGTCTTTTTGTGTGAACAAATACTTTAAACTTTTATGATCAGTGAAGATTTGGCATGTGACGCCATATAAATAATGTCTCTAAATCTTCAAGGAAAATACTACTATTGCCAATTATAAATCATGGGTTGGATAATTCGACTCATGCTTCTTAAGCTACCTAGAAACATAGGCTATCAGCTTCCTATGTTGCATCAATACACAATCCAATCCTTGTTTAGAAGCTTTATTATATATTATAAATTATAAATTATAAATCCTTTGGCACCAGATAGAAGAGTGAGAATAGAAGTTAATGTCAATCTCTTTTTAAGTTCTTAAAAATACCTTTACATTCATCAATCCACTCAAAGTTTACATTCTTTCTAGTCAACTTGGTAAGTGGTGCAACAATTTTAGATAAGTTATTAACAAACCTCCGATAATAACCTGCTAGATCGAAAAAACTTCTAACTTCTGTCATACTAGCTAATCGTTCCAAATTTATCACAGCTTTAATTTTCTGAAGATCTACATAAATTTCATCTACTGAGATCACATGGCCTAGAAATGTAACTTTATCTAGCAAGAATTGTCATTTTTCGAATTTAACATATAATTGTTTATTCCTTAAAGTCTATAACATTATCTTCAAATGCTCTATATGCTCCTCTGTACTCCATAAATAAATAAAGATGTCATTAATAAATATGATAACAAATCAATGAAGATATAGACAAAATACTATATTCATAAGGTTCATAAATGTAGCTAAAGCATTAGTCAACTTAAATGGTACCACTAAAAACTCATAATGCCTATATCGAGTTCTGTAAGCAGTCTTAGACACATTAGTATCTTTGATCTTCAACTGATGATACCCTGATCACAAATCAATCTTTAAGAAAATCTTTTCACCTTGTAACTGATCAAATAAAACATCAATGAGAGGGAATGGGTACTTGTTGCGTATATATTAAGCTCTTGATAACCAATGCATAGCCTTAAGGTTCTATCATTCTTTTTAACAAACAATACTAGTACCCTCCATGGCGATACACTAGATATGATAAAACCCTTATCTACCAAGTCTTGTAATTGAGTTTTTAATTCTTTTAACTCTTAATGAGCCACTCTATATGGTGCTTTAGAGATAAAAGTTGGGCCTATAACTAAATCAATACCAAAATCAATCTCTCTATCTAGTGGTAAACCTGAAAGATCTTCAAAAAATATATCTAAAAAATCTCTAACCAGCGGAATATCTTCTTATTTAGCTTTATTGACTCTGGTATCAATGACATATGCCAAATAGGCTAGACATTGTTTTCTTAGCAACCATTTAGTTGTCATAGCAAATATAATATAAGATTGAAGAACTCGTCGTTCTCCATAAAAATAATATCATCATCTCTATATCTTCTAAATATAACCTCATTTCGAAAACACTCTACAGTAGTATGATGATTAGCTAACTAATCCATCCCAAGTATTGCATCAAAATCATGCATATAAGGAGGAATAAAATCTATTATTATCTCACTACTACCTACTTTTATAACACATCCTTAAAATACACTCTTAACCAACAATGATTCTCTAACTGGTATGGCTACTACTAAACTACAATCTATGGGTTTAAACTCTCTATCCATATGCACAACAAAAATGTAGAAAATAAAGGAATGCATAGAACCCGAGCCTCACAATAAAAAATAGTTAGCATACCTATAACAACATCTAGGGTGGCATATACCTCTTGTTGAGTCAAAGTAAATACATGTGCATGGTTACAAGGTCGACCTATCTAACCCATTTGTGGGTCTTTACTAGCTCCAGAAGCTTTAGGTTGTGCTCTACCACTACAAATAAGCTATTCTGTGTGAGGTTTTCCATGTCTCTGAACATGGCTACTACCATCTTGAAAATCCTCAAAAGCTGCTGTGGGCCCCTACCCCGCTACTTGCAGAGTGGGGTCCACCTCTACTTGGTGGGCCCCACCCTGCTAGTAGAGGGGTAGGGACTCACAATAAATACCACTCTGATAGGACCCGATCCGAGACACTCTACTATAGATCCCAGCGGCCCTGCCGGGTACCCCGACGGAAGTTCCTCCGAACCTAACTGGGTATGTTGAGAAATTTCGCGAGGCGAACCCATTTTTAATTCTTGTTACTACTAAGAAGGCCTAGTAACATACATGAAAATGACAGCTTAATTTTAAAAACAAACGGACAGAGTTTCCCCTGTTTTTCGGAAAATCCATATAAAACCTGCAAAGAAATTTCACTTCTATTTCCAATACATCTCAATTCTACCAATTCGGACCTCCAGTTTTTCCCAAATCAAATCCAACACAACTCAATTATTCATTTGAATCACAAATAAACGTAATCATAGAAGTAAAAAGAACGATCATCATAAAATTGAAATCTCTTCTTCTCGGTTCAAAACATACATCCAAATATACATGCCTACAACTATTATGCATAAAGTAAAGGGTGCTATTTAGCACATTTACATATACCAAAATGATCTTTGGATTCGGCCCACTACTCGACAATAGGAGAATCAGCAGCTTGCGTACCGAGACCTGTACCTAGGAAAGGGGTTCAGAAAATATAAAACACAAAACGGGTGAGCTAAAGAAGCTCAGTGAGTGCAAATAAAATTTTAATAAAATAACATAATGTATAGATAGCAAATTCTAAAGTTCACGCAGAAATCATGCTTCTAAAACTGATGTAAAACTGTAAAATGGTTTCTAACATTATATGCTATTGAAATCTTGCCAAGTGGGTTTTATCTACATCTTTGGAAAACCATATTCAGAATCTGTATAACATAATAACTGATGTGTGCATATAAATGCATAAATGCTATCGGTAAATCGAAAACTAGTAAAATCCTCGCTCGGCCATTTTCTTTCTAAACTGTACCAATGATAACCTTAAAGCTCTATACCCACGCAGTGACTCAACTAGCACCGCACACGTGAGTAGGTCACGGGACACCTCAACTAGCAGCACCCACAGTGACATCTCAAGACATCTCACTGGCTATGCAGCGGAATCCTACATCGCATGCATATAGCGAGACAATACCCCGTACACATAGAGCGACTCACATGACTCAACTTTCTGACTTTTCAGAGTTAGTGACACACCCCCAAGACCTACCCATGTGCACGGGATATACCGGCCGGGTCTAATACAATCATCACCACTATAATCTAAGGGTACCAACGGCCTTAAAAACGAATGCAGAAATTTTAAAACTGTTTCTCAATTCGAACATGTAAAGGCATGTCTATGAATATGTATCAAGATCATAAATCATGGTTATGCATCGAAAGCTTATAAAACATGCATATTCATTATGCGAAAACATAATAAACGCAAAGTAAAAGAAATGGCAGATTTTCACTCACAACCGCTCCGCGCTCAATTTCGCTCCCGATTTTTGCTCCCGTTAATGCTCTCGGTTATCTTCACCTATGCGCCACAAATAACATTTAGAACTAAATCGAATGCTAAAATCTCATTTAACTACTAAACGCCCTAATCGGCATACAATGCCCGGATGCATACTACTTCCCGATTTTAGTTACGGAGCCATAATCGAAACTAACTCACTATCCGGCGCCCTGAAAATTATTGAACACCTTATAACTTGGTTGGACATAATTGCCCTTCACCTTTCCAACATGGACAATTATGTACCATTTTCTTCATTTTTTATTTTTCCATCAACCATATACATTCAATTTACAATATGCACCATTTACACACAACAATTCAATCAAAACACCACTCAATTCCTAACTTCCCTAAAGTGGCAGAATTTCACCCTAGGTTCCAACACATTCATTTTCTCAATTTCTTGTTCCAATTACAACAAAATCATGCTAATTTCATTCTAAAGCCCTAATTATAACCAATTGAAATCTCTACAACAACATCACCAAAAACCCTAATTCTTACCTTGCCAATTTCTTCAAATTGATGACTCCTTCAAGCTTCAAACTAGAATTCAACTCAATCTAAGCCAAGAATACACATAAGAATGTCAATTGGAGTATTCTTGAAAGTTCACTTATCAAACTCATAAAATAATGCTTTTCTTACCTCTTTTTTTTAAATTTTCACTAATTGAGGCTTCAATTGAGCTTAAGAATTCATATATAATCTTATTTTAGCTTGATTACACATGAAAAATGATGAAAAAAAAACTGAAATTTCACTGTAGCAGCACCTCTTCACCTTGCACGAATTTGCTCTCCTTTTTGCTTTAAGTGTTTGCTTTTTGATCATTTGAAAATTCTACACACTTCTAACATATATATAGTGCTCCCTCAATTGACCATTTTGCCCTTCAACTTACTCAAAATTACTAATTTGCCATTAGTTAAAAACTAATTATATAATTAGTTCATTTTGTAACTATCTAGTTAGAATAGTTCAAAGAACTAACTAGAACTTCCAACTTGGCAATCCATGAGATTTCTTCTAATTGGTCCATTCTCTAATATATAGATTATGTTTCTCAACAAAGGCTTGTTCCATTCATAACACTTAAATGAAAATTCATGTAGTAAATTAGGCTTTCCTTTTCTAAGCCAATAGAGAAAAATTCCAAAAATATTCTAGGGTCGTTTGGCGCACCGATCGAGTGTGAAATTACCAAATTAGGTCTAATATCTCTCACGTGCACTATAAAGGGAATATTTCTAATAGGGTTAAAATTGAGTAACCCTACGGTGTCTTATTTGCTCTATACCGAAATCTAGGCGCCATTACTACTAATAGAGATTGGATATTATAATTTTACCCCTTCTTAAAAACATTTCATTCTCGAAATTTAAATCATACCTGTCTCACAGAGGTGAGGATGTTGCACTCGCATTTGATCTTCACGTTCCCACGTGGCTTCTTCTACCCCATGGTTCATCCATAACACCTTAACTAAGGGAATGCTTTTGTTACGAAGGACTTGCTCTTTCCGGTCTAGGATTTGCACAGACTTCTCTTTGTAGGTCAAGTTCTCGTTCAATTCTACCAATTATTCCCTTAAGATGTGTAAAGGATCTGCTATATACTTGCGTAGCATGGAAACATGAAACACATCATGGATTCTAGCCAGATCTTCGGGTAACTGTAGACGATATGCCACCTTCCCAACTCTTTCAACTATCTTGTACGGTCTAATATATCGGGGACTCAGCTTTCCTCGATTCCCGAATCTTAATACTTCTTTTCATGGCGATATCTTCAGAAAGACCTTATCACCGATCTCAAACTCCAAGTCTCTTCTTCTGTTATCTGCATAACTTTTCTGTCTATTATTAGCTGTTTTCAATCTCTGCCTGATAAGTTGAATCTTTTCCGAAGTAATCTGGATAATTTTTGGGCCGATCAGCTTCCTTTCACCTACTTCATCCCAACAAATTGGAGTTCTGCACTTTCTTCCGTACAATGCTTCATATGGTGCCATTCCGATGCTAGTCTGGTAGCTATTATTGTAGGCGAACTCCATTAGCGGCAGATGAGTATCCCAACTTCCCTTAAACTCCATAACACACGCTCTAAGTATATCTTCAAGTGTCTGAATTATCCATTCCGACTGACTATCCATCTGAGGATGAAAGGCCGTATTGAAACTCAATTTTGTACCTAGAGCTTTCTGTAAACTGGGCCAAAATTGAGAAGTGAACCGTGAATCCCTGTCTGACACAATGGATACGGGAACTCCATGGAGTCGTACCACCTCATCTACGTACAACTGGGCCAATTTATCTAAAGAACAACTGCTTCTAATGGGTAGGAAGTTGGCAGATTTCGTCAGTCTATCAACAATCACCCATATTGCGTCATTGCCTCTCTGGCTACGCGGAAGTCCTACCACGAAGTCCATCATTATTCTTTCCCATTTCCACTCTGGAATCGGAAGGGGTTGCAAGAGCCCTGCAGGTTTCTAATGCTCCGCTTTTACTTGTTGGCAAGTTAGGCATCTCGAGACAAATTCAGTTATATCTTTCTTCATGCCCTTCCACCAGTAGTGCTCTTTTAGGGTACGGTACATCTTTGTGCTCCCCGGATGCATAGCATACACGAAAGAATGAGCTTCTTCCATAATCTCTCTTCTTAACTCATTTACATCCGGAACACATAACCTCCGACCCAAGGTTACTACACCATCCTCGGTCACTGCAAGATCCTTCCGCTGCCCGAACTCGATTTCACCCTTTAATTTAAGTACTTGTAGATCTTGAGTCTGTAGTTCTTTGATCCGATCAACCAGTATTGGACGGACCTGAAATGTGGCTAATAATGCTCCCGAATCTGACAATTCTAATTTTACACCTAAAGACCTCAATTCTATCAACAACGATAGATATGCGACCTTCAAGTGAGCTATTGAACCGACAGGCTTTCTACTGTGAGCATCTGCTACCACGTTAGCTTTTCCTGGATGGTACTCCAAGGTGCACTCATAATATTTAACAAGCTCTAGCCACCTTTTCTGCTTCATATTCAATTCTTTTTTAGTAAACAAGTACTGCAAGCTCTTATGATCCGTAAAGATCTTGCAAGGAACCCCATACAAATAATGCCTCCAAATTTTTAAAGCAAAAACTACTGCAGCTAGTTCTAGGTCATGTGTAGGATAATTCTGTTCATGCTTCTTTAATTATCTGGATGCATAGGGTATTACTTTCTCCTTGTGTATTAGCACACAACCTAGACCTTGCCTGGAAGCATCACAATATATGGTAAAACCATCATTCCCGACAGAAGTGTAAGCACAGGGGCTAAAGTGAACCTTCGTTTTAGCTCTTCGAAGCTCTGCTGGCACACTTCTGACCATACAAACTTCTCTTCTTTCCGGGTTAACTTAGTCAGAGGAGCGGCTATCCTTGAGAATCCTTCTACAAACTTTCTATAATATCCGGCCAAACCCAAGAAACTACGGATCTCCGTCACGTTCGTGGGTTGTCTCCAATTCACTATTGCTTCGATCTTCTGAGGATCTACTGCTACCCCTTCTGCAGAGATTACATGCCCCAAAAATGCAACTCTATCTAGCCAAAATTGACATTTACTAAGTTTGGCATACAGCCGATGCTCCCTTAAGGTCTGCAAAACTATCCTTAAATGTTCTGTATGCTCTTTCTCACTGCTTGAATAAACCAGTATATCATCAATAAATACTATAAGAAACCGATCTAAATAGGATCTAAAAACTCTATTCATAAGATCCATAAAAGCAGCTGGGGCATTAGTTAGCCAAAAAGGCATAATCAAAAATTCATAATGCTTATATCGGGTCCTAAAGGCCATTTTAGGAACATCTTCCTCCCGAATCTTCAGTTGATGATAGCCTGACCTCAGATTTATCTTGGAAAATACTCTGGCTCCTTGCAGGTGATCAAACAAATCATCAATTCTCGAAAGTGGATATTGATTACGCACCGTTACTTTATTCAGCTCCCGGTAATCAATGCACAACCTCATGCTTCCGTCTTTCTTCTTCACAAACAAAACCGGTGCACCCCAAGGAGAAGTACTCAGTCTAATGAAACCCTTATTCACCAACTCTTCTAACTGAACCTTCAGTTCTTTCAATTCTTAAGGAGTCATTCTATAGGGTGCTTTAGAAATTGGTTGTGTTCCAGGGGCTACTTCTATTTTAAACTTTATCTCTCTATCCGGAGGCAATCCCGGAAGATCCTCGGGGAATACATCCAAAAACTCTCTCACCACCGGAATATCCTTCAATTTCGTTCCACCATCTCTTGATCAATCGGACGTAGACTAAGTAACCCTGACATGACTTCCGAAGCATCTTTCTTACCCTCATTACCGACACCATGCTGGTGGAAAGTGATTTTCGCACCCCACGAAAAATAACTTCCGTTCCGCTAAGGCTACATAATCTAACTTCTTTCCGGAAGCAATCCACTGAGGCTCGATATTTAGACAACTAATCAATTCCTAAAATCACATCAAACTCACTGATGGCCAACACAATCAAATCCGCCATAAACTCTTGGCTTTCAGTATTGATTTTACTACTCCTATACACCGTTTCTACTATAATGGAGTCTCCGATAGGAAGAGACACTACTACCGCACCATCTAATAACTGGGGCGCTATACTAGCATTTGCAGTAAACTCTACAGAAATAAAAGAATGGGTCACTCCAGGATCTATCAGTACATAAGCATCTCGATCAAAAATTGACATTGTACCTGTCACAACTTCTGGGGCCGTATTCGCCTCCTGTTGGGTCACCGCAAATACCCTAGCCTGGGTATGCGGTTTCACTTGTGATCCACCGGATGATCCTCCTCGACCGACTCCCCTACTAGGCTGGCTCGCGTCGCTCGATCTTCTGAATTGGGGGCCTCCTCGAATCTGCCCTCGATCGCCACTGGTTTGTCTCGGAGCTGGTGGTCTATCTACTAACTTACTACTAGCTCCATCATTCGGGAAATCTCTCATGTAGTGACCCTCTTGATTGCACTTATAACACCCGGTAATCCCTTTCCTACAATCCTTCAGATGGGCCTTGCCACATTTATTACACATCGGGAAATTCTTCCGACTCTCCTTAGTGCTTCGGAATCCGGTGAATGGTTGCCGAACGGAAGCTTGGCTGGATTGAGCTCTTTGGCTTGGATTTTGACTGCTGGACCATAAAGATCTCTCCTCTGTTCGGGTGAATTTACTCGGTCCTCCTCAAGAACTACCTGACCAGCCTCTTTTCTGACCCTGCTGTTTCGGTTTAGGGATGGCCGCCATGCTTCTGTCAACCCGTGTTGCAGCTTCCACCAATGATCCATACTGAGTGTGGGCTACCGATACTACGTACGCCCTAATTCATGGATTGAGATCCACTGCAAAACGGTTAGCCTTCTGCTCCTCATTATCGGCTATAAATGGAACGGCACGAAGGAGCTCTGAAAACTTCTTCTCGTACTCAGCCACCAAGAGGGAACCCTGTTCAAGCTTGAAGAATTCTTCTATCTTCGCATCTTTATAACTTTTGGGGTAGAACTTATTCAGAAATTCCTCTTTGAAAAGCGCCCAAGACACCCCATCGGCGTTCCTCCTTTGCAAGGCCTTCCACCAATCTTTCGCTCCTTCTTTCAATAGAAATGCGGAGTATACCACTATCTGCTCTTCCGTACATCCCATAACCTGAAAATTTTCTTCATTGTTCTCTAACCAAGATAGAGTTTTCTTGGGATCTCCGGTACCATCATAAGCCTTAGCGCCCAATTTTGTGGCGCGTTCAATGGACACTCCGGTCTCTCGCGGCTGTTGGATCACCGATGCTAGTATCTAGGCCATTTGAGCTATATTCACATTTCCACCCTCTGGCTCAGCGAGTTGAGATGATTCAGGAGAGGTTTGAGGCGTAGGAACATTTACTGACTCATTTTCTTGCTCCTCTTCAGGTGCAAGAGCCTCCGCAGCTGTTCTCCTAGTACGTGGGCCTCCACGACGATGCATATTTTCTAAAAATTTAGTGATGCAAATAATTATCAAATGCAAAGAATTCAACTTACTAAACTTAGAAAAATATGCATGCAATTTCAAGAATCTCATTCTAAAAATGAACTTTTTAACTAAAACTTCAAAAATCGTGCTTTGATACCACTCAAGGCACCTTTTTATTGTGGGCCCCCACCCCTCTACTAGCAGGGTAGGGTCCACCCCTCTACTAGCAGGGTAGGGTCCACCCCTCTACTAGCAGGGTAGGGTCCACCCCTCTACTAGCAGGGTGGGGTCCACCCATATGGGGTTCTAAGACCACTGGGGAGCACCTCTAGTACCAGCTCAAGTGGTACTAGAGGTGCTCCCCAGTGGTCTTAGAACCCCATATGGTCCTGGGTACGAGCCTCGGAAAGGCGAAAGAAATGAGGGGGGACTCCGATATCGTTTGAGTGGGCCCACTGAGTAGGGGTGGACCCCACCCTGCTAGTAAAGGGGTGGGGGCCCACAACTGCACCCTATACTAAACTGCTACTGTGTTATAAAAATAAACAATTTCTTCTCAAATGTCCAGTTTGTCCATAATGATAACAACCTCTCAAATATCGTCCCTCATGACACCTGCCATAAATAGAACACTGAGGATACCTTCTCATGCTAGCACTACTACTTAACTGGCTACTACCCCGAGTCCTCTGACTCCCTATGCTGCTTTTAACAGATGAAGACATAAAACTCTGACTAAAAATCTGTCTCTGTCTTCCTGATAGCATAGAGCTCTGAATATACCATTGACTACTAGAATATCCTATACGGTATGTCTCTCCTATAGATGCTCTATCACTACTGGATCCATTAGCTGACCCATTTTTTACCTTGTTTCTATTTCAATGACTGGGCTCTGCATATCTCTACCAAGCTTCTCTCAATCCTCATTGTAGCCCCTGGTAACTCACTAAAATCATTGTGTCCCATGGCTTACTAGCTTGGATATCTTTGTATACCATAGGAAAGAATTAAGCATTAAAATCTTTACAAAAATTAGCCCAACTAATCACTTCTCCATATCTACGTGATACTAATCTTCACCAGTGGTATGCCCCATCCTTAAGTAAAAATGTAACAAATGAAACCTTCTCATTATTAGTATATCTTATAACATCAAATATCCGTTATATTCTGATCAGCCATAACTATGCATCAGCTGGCTCTGTAGTGCCTGAAATATTCTCTACCCTTAAACTATGAACATACTCTATTGTGTTCTCTCTATTGGGTTGTCCCTGTATTTGTCTATCTACTGTAACTATAACTAACTGGGTCAGTCTATCTATTGATTACTCTAAGGCAAGTCTATCAGACTGTCCCTGTATAGGTTGCCTCACAAGTTGTAGCGCTAGCTAAAGGAGTATCTCTTTTACAATAGGATTTGCTTGTGTTTAAGGTATGGGTACAGAGGGAACTGACTCAACTACTTCCTCTCTGATAGGTTCCTCCCTTCTCTCTAGTACTAAAGGATATCCAGTTCAGCCACAAGTTTCATGTGAAGTTAGCCATGCGGACGCATGATTAAAATTTATAAAATGCAACAAATCATTAATGATATCTCTAGTATGCATGCGTCATGTACTTGTCTACATAATTCAAAACCATGTACTGATACCAAACTAATAGAACTTAACCCAAGTCCTCTTAGAAAGTCAAGGTAGATCTTACGATAACATGTGACTAACATGTTTATACCCCTTTCATCTGGTGAAATGGGGCTACGTGCCTAAAAATATGTGTACACGTGTATACAAATATACATAAAGATATACTAATTATGCAGAATATGACAATGATGTAGCTATGCATGTAATAGCCAGACCTCAAAATGTGAAGTACAAATTACACTGCACGACGTTCCTGTGATAACCTGAAAAAAATATAAGAAAAATAAGAAAAAATGTGAGCTTGTGGATCAGTGAGTAGACATAATTTTAAAATATTATATACTTTATGCATACTGTAAATAATAGCTTCTAGCAATGCTTTAATAATTGATAATACTATAAATAATGTACGTACAAGTCTGTAATATAAAATAATCACAAAACTGTATACTAAGAAATAAATAAACTTGCACTGAAAACATAAACTATTATAAAATTTATTCTGAAGCTGAATATATGTAACGTAACTCTAGAAACAAGTATTATACACATACTAGAAACCACACAAAACTTTTACTTCGGAAAAAAGCTAGCTAGCTCAAGTGGTACCAGAGGTGCTCCCCAGTGGTCTTAAAACCCCATATGGTCCTGGGTTCGAGCCTCGAAAATGCGAAAGAAATGAGGGGGGACTCTGATATCCTTTGAGTGGGCCCACCGAGTAGGGGCCTTGCTAGTAGAGGGGTAGGGACCCACAAATCCGATGAAATGCTGCATTGCTCTAGCATAGCAAATAAACTGGTCTAACACATACACAAAGCAAACTACACTAAATGTGAGGGTACACATATGGTGGTTAAAAAATGTTTACTATATTATATCATGGAAGCATAATTATTCTAAAATAAATTTTCTTATACTAAATTTAATCATAAGATATACTATAATAAATTCTAAAAGCATTTCTAAATACTAAATAACATAAATATTTATCTATCTAAAATAAATAATGAATAAATCTAATAACATGTAATTAAAACATAAACTGCTAGGTATGGTCCGATGCTCATGGAGTCTAGTGTGCGTAGATACAGGATCCGTCAGCTTACATAGCTAAATTGTATATCCGATACATCGAGATTGTACTCAAAAAATCTTATGGTCGTAAGTAATAAGCCCATGAAAGGAGTTTCCCATATGGTTAAATAATATCACAAAAGTTTTTGTGTATATTATTTATCAAGATAGTAATCTAGAGATAAGTTCATGGATGAGTAAATGGGAATTTGATGGTGCTGATCTATATCCCCGTACATCTAGGATATAATGACAGAAGGATTATACATATGCATTCTAACCTCAACTTGTATGATCTAACATACTGATTTGAAATATTTATGACGTGTGCGTAGGGCATTTTTTACAAACTCATGCAATAGTTTCATTTGATCAATCGGACGTGGACCTAAAACGTCCTAATATAAAATGTACTCATTGTACACTTTGACAGTATACCGTATTTAATAATTCAATACAGTATAAAATACAGCAAATTACTATAGTTAAATTAACTAAAGTATATGGTTATGGTGGGATCCACTTTGGGTTAACTTGGTAACCTAGTTATGATGGTAATTTCACTTTGTTAATTATTTAATTGTTAAATAATCAAGATATTAATTTAAATAGTAACAAATAAAAATCTATCTTAACCGTGGTTAATTACTAACCAAAGGATTAGGTTAAAAGATATTTTGTGCTTAACTAAACTATGATTAATTATTAACTATGGTTAGGTTAAATAAATATCTAGATATTTTATTTTTATTATTAAATAAATATTAACCTAACTAGGGTTAATAATTAACTCTAAGGTTAGGTTAGCTTGATATTTATTAACTTAAGGGTTAAGTTAATTTAACTCAAGGGTTAAGTTAATTTAACTCAACTAAGGTTAAATGTTAATCTTAGTTAAATGAATGGTTAAATTAAATAAAAATGAAATTTAAATTAGTTTGAAATTTATGCATTGGTATATAAAGTGAAATAAAATTCAAAATTTAAAATTCAAATTCTTTTTGGTTTTAAGTTTTACAATTTTTGCCGGCCATTTTCAATTATGAGAAATTGAATTTGAATTCTTGTTTTCATGTTTTAAGTGTTAAAATATCAAAGCAAAAACAAAGGCTATTAATTATTATAACTAACTAATTGATTTATTTTTAATTGTTCAAGAGTTGAACAAAATATAAAATAAATTAATTTTTCATTAGATTAAGTGTTAATCTAAATGATTTAAAGAGTTAAATCAGTGCTAGATTATATTGCTATTCTAGCTAATCAAACCCCCCCAAGTTGATTACTAGAATTGTCAACAAGTTAATTTTATATGGACACCAAAAAATTTAATCCAAAGGCTTCAAAGGTGAATTTTTCAATTCCGTAATTAATTTGATTAATTGAATAAATATGTGTATAATTTATAATCTTCCACTGTGCTTGTATACGTATGAAATATGTATATTTATAAGATGAATACATATACCACATTCATACACCCTAGAATCATCGACACCAAAAAATTGGTATCAGAGCAATTTTGTATCGATTTTGGTGTTTTTGAGTGTTGGACATGTTGTTGGATAGGTTCAGGGTTGTTGTAGTGCATTTCAAATGTTGAAAATATAAAATCGGTGAAAAGAGCAGATTGAACGCCGCACCATTGGTAAGCCAATGCTGTGATGTTCGCACTCTTTAATAAAAAATTATTATTATTAGATTAAAAATATATATTTATTTAATTGTTAACTTAATTATAGTTAATAGTTAACCAAGTGGTTAAGTCAAATTAAGATATTTATGTAAACTAAACTAGAGTTAAAAATTAACTTTGGTTAGGTTAAGTAAAATATCTTACTATTCTTAATAGTTAAGTTTTTTTTTTTACTTTAACTTAACTAAGGTTAATGGTTAACTTTGAATTCGTTAAAGTTAAATAATAATAATAATTGAATAAATATTTTTTTTTGAATTGTTTAAAACATAATATATGTATGTGGAGGTTCATTAGATGTAGTGATAAGAGTTATTAGTTTACATTATAAACCGGAATTATTGTTTCTGTGTTGGTAACCACAATGGGAGCCCTATTGGTAAGGGTTAGTTGTGTTTGTACAGAAATAAATAAATGATTGAGAATCACCTTCTCACGAGATAAGAGCCTGTATTTAAAAAATCTCTCTTAATCAGATTGAATTTTATTATATTATGAAATAATATTTTAAATGGTCCGTCTTGTCAATATAGTGTTAGACGAGTCATTACAGTCTTTCTCAATATTGCTTTAGCATAAGAAATTTGATCGGTGTGATTTGGATTATGCCGATAAAATATGAGATGAGTCAAATATATACGAACGTGTTATCCAATATTACTTTAGCGTAAGGGTAGTGTCAGTAACATATATTTGATAAATGACAAGTACTCTAAAATTCACTTACCCAATATTGCTTTAGCATAAGGATAAAGTGTATTTAGAATTAATGATAAGAGTTATATGAGATGCAGTTGACAATACTTATCTACCTGTTAGGTTTACAAAGGCTAATATTACTTTAGCGTGAGGCTGGAGTAAAATGTCAATAGAGTCTACTTCTCACTATATAGTTTAAAGAGTTTATACTGTCATTATCCCATATAAGAGATTAAAATAATTAATTAAAGCAGTGGGAGGACATTTTTAGATTAAAAAATATATAATAGTTATACCCATGATCTAAAGTATTATTTATTAATTAACTATTAAAAATATTCTGCTACATATCTCCTAATCTGCCTTATAGAGATATGATATTTATCTTATAGTTATAAGATAAGTATTAAGCAATCTGTTAGTATACTTGAATAATATACACACAAATTATAGGGTATCGAGAAATATTTAGACTTGCTTATGAATTTTAGAATAGTTATAGATTCAAAAATATTTGATATATCCAAACTATATATAAAAAAGTCACAATGAAAAGTGTTTCCACTGTGATAAGGTTTTAAATAGTAAGTGTTACTATTCAAGGCACTTTGACTTTAGAAAGATTGACCTATTAGATATTTGTTTACCAATCATAAACATTTCATTGGCATATGATGCTAACTCTACAAGGGTATGAGATATCGCTTGTCATTCTTATATCTGTAAGGTATTACATGATTTGAGGAATGCTACGATGCTTAAAAAAGTGAATGTCTGCTTCGCGTAGGAAATAGAGATTTCCTATACGTGGTAGCCATTGAGATTTCTAAGTCACTTTTCTTTTATGGCAAAAGCATTAATATTATATAATTGCTATTTTATGAAGAATATTATTAGATGAATTATATCACTCTCTATACTAGACAGAGAGGTTATTATAAAAATGTTAGAAATAGTTTCTCATGTGTTATGTGATAATGATAATATTTTATTAACTGAGTGTCAATTAGTGAATGGTCATTATATCTTAAATATAACATGAAATGTCTTTAATGCATAGGTGAACAGAGTAAATAGTAGTTCAAGAACTTTGAATAATAAGGAATAGTAGCACATAAGATTAGGTCATTTAATCATAAAACGACGATCTCGTCTGGTAAGGATGGTTAAATATTTAATATGACTATAAAACATTGGCTAGTTTATGAATTCAGAATTCAAAGAAAAATGACTAAATATTTGTGTAGGTGTTAGACATCGGACCACTGATTTATTAGAACTGATATATAGTGATGTATTTAATAAAATAAATCTTACTGTCATTGGTTGTTTTTAATACCTCATTGTCTTTATAGTGATTTTTCATGATATGGATATACGGTTCTAAGAAACGTAGGACAGAAAATTTTGAAGAGTTCAAAACATTCTGACCATGAATGTAAAGAAATAAACCTTTATGTATATTGAATGCCTTCAATTAGATTGAGACAGTTTATACATAAGCAGTAAATTCATAGATTATTTAAAGGAGAATGCGATTCTCATTCAACATAGTCCTCCAAATACTCCTCAATATGAACGTATTTTAGAAAGGAGAAATCTGACTTTATTAGATACGGTTTGATTGATGTTGAGCTTCACTAATATTCTTGAATATCTATAAGATTACGCTTTAAAATCTACTGCTTACTCGTTGAAAATAGTTCCATCGAAAGTCATTCTTTCTACTCTATATAAGATATAGACTAAGAAGGAACTGAGTTTTAAGTATGTTAAGGCTTTGAGATTTTTCTACTTGTATAGAGTTACGCAATAGGATAAATTTGTACTTAAATGGTACAAGTATCAATTCATTGGGTATCCCAATCATTCTATGAGATACCAATTCTATAATTTTGAGGAATGAAATTTGTTCATTACACGTGATCTCACCTCTCAGGAGAAATAGTTTCTTATAGATCATCGGGATTATAGAATGATTAAACTTGATAAAGTCAATCAAATATATATATATATATAAATAAATGAACCAACAGTGGATTTGAAGTTTAATAGAGTAAAATATCTTTAACACACTCTTTTCATAGGTCGGAAAGAATATCAAGCCCACCATTTAGGTATATTTGATACTTGAATGTGCCCTTGGGATTTTCTTAGTTGAAGAAAATGATCATTTGACTTATAAAGAGGTGATGTTTGACATTGATTTGGAAAAATGGCAAGATGTCATAAAATCCAAAATTGACTCTACGCATGACAATTAAGTCTAGGACTTGGTTGTGTTTTCTATAGGAATTGTTACTATTTGTTGTAGATAGGTTTACAAAGTGGAAGCGTGGACCCCAAAATGAAGGTAGAGACCTTCAAGGCCTGATGATGTTGAAATGTTACACTCAGAGATCTATAATCGAAAATGAGGAAATCTTTTTCATTAGTAACTATGCTAAAATCAATTCAATTTTTGTTTGCTATTACAGTGTATAATAATTTTGAGGATTGGCCATTGGATATAAACGTAGCATTCAAGTATGTATATCTTAAGGAAGAGATATTTATAGAACAACCTAAAGATTTTACATTCAACTTAACTTTTAATCTAGTTTACAAATTGAGGAAGTCCATTTATGTACTTAAGCAGTTTTGCCAAAGCTATAATCTTTGTTTAAATGAGGAAATCAAAAAGTCTGGTTTTATTAGGAATGAAAAGGAAGCGTGTGTGTTCAGAAAAGACAGTGAGAGCATGGGTATCTTTCTAGTTCTTTACGTGGAATACATACTTAATGTCGGTAATGATGTTGGTATATTGTAAGTCAATCAGCTAAGTGTTATCTGAGTAAAGAATTTCTTCATAAAAAATTTAGGAGGGGCTTTCTATATACTAGGTATAAATATTTATAAAGACAGAGTTATGAGGCTGATAGGAATCTTTTAATCTTCGTACATAGACTAAGTCTTAAAAATGTACAACTTTATTTGCTGTAAGATAGTTAATGTGCATTTCAGACATTACATTCATCTTTCTAGGAGGAAGTGTCCTCGGAAAGAAAATGAAAGAGTTAGAGTGTCTAACTTATTATATTCATCAACTAGAGATAATTTGATGCATTCTATATTATGTATGAGACCTGGATTTGGATGGCTATAAGTGTTATGAGCTAGTATCAGTCTAATCCAGATCATGACCATCAGATGGCCGTGAAATATATCTGAAATACCTGAGAGGTACAGAGGATAAGTTTTTTAATAATGGAGAAAATTTCTTACAGGTCAAGGAATGCACATATT
The DNA here is from genome assembly GCA_946807835.1 of Ailanthus altissimus. Classification (NCBI taxonomy): domain Eukaryota; kingdom Viridiplantae; phylum Streptophyta; class Magnoliopsida; order Sapindales; family Simaroubaceae; genus Ailanthus; species Ailanthus altissimus. The sequence continues at coordinate 5,229,386 of OX327709.1, forward strand.
AAGACTTCTAATCTAATATAGATGGTAGAAAGTTTACATCTAGTTATGTGTTTCTCTGTATTGATACTGGAGCTAGTTGAAAGTGTGCAATTTAAATGTCCATAACTGATGCGATATTTCTATATCATAAAATTAAGTGCAAGTATACACTATCGTATACAAGTAATAAAGAGACTAAATGAGTCGGATGTCGAACCCACAGGGATAATTTTTTCTTTTAAACCAACGACTAAAATTATGTATTCCTAATAATTATTCTGATAAATAAAAATCTAAGAATGAATGTAGAAAATATAAAAATAAAAACACAATGCAATGAGATTCAAATGATAGCAACGTAGAGAAAACCTAGGATTAATACTATCCCTCAATATGCTTTCTAATGATTAACCTTCTAATATTTAACTCCCTTAGTCTTTATTATTGATCAAGACACTAATGTATTCACAAGCCTCTTCCAAGGTCATGCAAGTATATCTTAGTTTACAAAATACCTATATTCCTATGGTACTTGTAATAAATTAAGATTCATTAAGATTAGGTCTTATTGATCATACATGCCAATTAGGTATATTCCTATCCTAAATTGAAACTTGCATATGCAACATTGAATGTTACTCTACAATCATGCATCAAATTACCTAGGTCTAAATATAATGATTCCTCTTCCAAGTTTATCAATAATATTACCAACTCAGTCACCATATATTAGCCAGATATATTGAAGCATTAAGATCAAGTAATTTGAATATCAAAGAACTAAGTTTATTAAATATTCTAAAGATATGGCAATTAAGCACACATATTGAGTTCAAGTATTAACCCTAGAAAACAAGTTTAGCTCATGGCTACAAGAGAACAATAGTAAAAATAATTATAAATCATGATACAATTATTAGCAAATCGATATAGACGTCGAATTGCTCTTAATTGCGCTGCCTAGGAACTCTTGCTGCCGAAGAACGTCTTGTATCTCTCTCTAAAGTTGCTTCAATTAAGCTCCTATTGCTCTCCAAGACTCGTGCTCTGTATTCTTGGTGCTCTTGGTTTGTCTTGGATTGATTCTTGAAGGCTGGGAACGAGTGGCTTTTTTATAGGGATTGATATGAGCTTGAAAATCTCAATTCTCGTCAGACTAGGACTTGCACTACCGCTGGCGTGCTATGCAGTTATCGCTGGGGCGACGCGTGAAAAGCCTTCACCACTGGAGCGGTGGGATTATAGATCTGGGGCGCTGGAGTGTCGTTGGCGTGGTGACTCTTCGGCGCTGGGGCACTAGACGCGACCTAAGCAGGTCGATTTTCTTATTTTGATCACTATTCCGGCGCTGGAGCGATAATCCTTGTGGCGCGGGGGCGCTGGACTCAAATTTTAAAAACTTTGCATTTTAGTTCCTATTTTCGCTCCTTTTGCATTCTTTCTTTAAATTTTGTTCAAGTCCCTATAAATAATAATAATGCACATAAATAACCATCTATTATTATAAAATCACAAAATAAAATATCAATAATAAAAATATGAGAAAATATATGACAAATTTGCCCTTATCAAATAACTAATTATGCCTTGGAGGTAAAATATGTTGCGGCTTGAAAAGCCTGCAAATAAAGCACTATGAATATTCAAGGTAGTTGTTGAGCTTTAAATAGTTTCAAGCTCAGTGGATCGTATCCCAATATATTACAACAAAAATAAAATAATTGCTCAAGCCAGAAAGCCAATGGACACACTAGAATTATGATCACGTAGACTCTAAATACTACATAATTAGAAAGTTTTTAGTTACTAGAGATGTAATAATATTTAGGATACATTCTCTAGATAATGTAGCAAATACACTCAAGCCAAAATTTATAGGGTGTTTAGGAAACACGTAGAGCGTATTAGTATGAGATACCAATACGAATGGTATTAGAGCAAGTGGGAGTTTGTTGGAGTTGATGCTTATATGTTATTCCAATATTGTATGAATATTAATTATATAATATTTATACAATAAATATTTTGAATAAAATCGTTAATATTAATTATATGGTATTAAGATTGTAATGTTACAGACATTATATGATCTGAAGGAGTTTAGATTTAGTCTAAAGGTGTTTAGACTAGGGCTAAGAGTTAGCAATGCTGAGAGTTATAAGTGCTAAGCGTTAGCAAATTATAAGAGTCAGCCAAATTCTAGGAGTTAGAAGTCTTGTCTAAAATAGGACAAAAACTTGAGAGTATACTAGTAATTACATAGTTGTTAAGAGTTATAATAGGAGCTAGAAAATGTCATTATGCAAGTATATTCTCAAATACAGTGTTCTTGATCTATGTTCACCAATGCGGGTCTATTGGTGAGTCACTATTAAATATATCAGTGTATGTCTATATTTGACTAGTACAGATAGTTGTTCTTAACTAACCATGAGCTTAGAGCTTATATAGGTATACGAGTATCCAGTTAGGATTGGATACTGAATAGACTCATGAGAACCCCAATAGATATCTTATGAAACCGTCAAATGAAAGTCCTATCGAGTTGAGTAGTATTCTTGGTCCTTTGACCTGAGTGCTATGGTGAGCTTGTAAGTGATCGATCATATTTTTGTTCCACATATTTCAGAGACCTTTTATGGTTTTCCGCTATATGTCATTGGGTATGGTCCGATGCTCATGGAGTCTGATGTGCGTAGATACGAGATCAGTCAACTTACATAGGTAAGTTGTATATTTGATGCTTCGAGATTGTATCTCAAAAAATCTTATGGCTGTAAGTAATAAACTCGGGAAATGAGCTTTTTATAAGGTTAAACAATATCGCAAAAGTGTTTGCGTGTATTGTTTATCGAGATATGAATCTGGAGATAAGTTTATGGATGAGCAAATAGAAATTTGACGATGCTGATCTATATCTTCACACATCTAGGGTATAATGACAGAAGGATTATACGTATGCATTCTGACCTCAACTTGTATGGTCTAACATGCTAATTTGTAATATTCGTGATGTATGTATAGGGCATTACTCACGGACTCATAGAATAGTTTCATTTGATGAATCGAACGTGGACCTAAAAAGTCCCAATATAAAATGTACTTATTGTGCATTTGGGCAATATACCGTATTGAATAGTTTAATATAGTATAAAATACAGTAAATTACTATGGTTAAGTTAACTAAAGTATATGGTTATAGTGGGACTACTTTTGGTTAACTTGGTAACATAATAAAGGTATAATGGTAATTCCACTTATTGCTTATTTAATTATTAAATAACCAATATATGTATTTAAATAGTAATTAAATAAAAATCTAACTTAATCATAGTTAATTGTTAACCAAAGGATTAGGTTAAAAGATATTTTGTGCTTAACTAAACTATGATTAATTATTAACTATGGTTAAGTTAAATAAATATCTAGATATTTTATTTTTATTATTAAATAAATATTAACCTATCTAGGGTTAATAGTTAACTCTAGGGTTAGGTTAGTTGGATATTCATTAACTTAAGAATTAAGTTAACTTAACTCAACTAAAGTTAAATATTAACCTTTGTTAAGTGAATTGTTAAATTAAATGTAAATAAAATTCAAATTAGTCTAAAATTTATGTATTAGTATATAAAATAAAATAAAATTCAAAATATTTTTGGTTTTAAGTTTTACAATTTTTGGCTGGCCATTTTCATATGAGAGAATTGGAATTTGAATTCTTGTTTTCATGTTTTAAGTGTTAAAACATCACAGCAAAAACAAAGAATATTAATTGTTATAACTAATTGGTTTAGTTTTCATTGTTCTAGAGTTGAACAGAATATAAAATAAATTAATTTTTTATTAGATTAAATGTCAATTTAAATGATTTAGAGAGTTAAATCGGTGCTAGATTATATTGTTATTCTAACTAATCAAACTCACCCAAGTTGATTACTAGAATTGTCAATAAGTTTATTTCATGTGAACTCCAAAAAATTTAATCCAAAGACTTTAAAGGTGACTTTCTCAATTTTATAATTAATTTGATTAATTAAATAAATGTGTTCATTGTATAATTTTTAATCTTCCGTTGTATTTATATGTATATAAAATATGTATATTTATATGATAAACACATATACTACATGCATACACTTTAAAATCATTGATACTTAATAATAACGTTATAAAATTATTACCCGCTAAATCACTTATTATATATCTAATTATCCAAATTTATTTTTTTTCAATTTTCTTTATTCACTTTCCCTTTTTTCATTCCTTACTCAATTGATTTGTTTCTCTTCACCTTGAAATAACAAATAATTTTATTTATAATACTTTAAGTCCTAAAGAAAGAAAGTCCATTTATGTCATTATAATAAGAAATACAAATTTTTATGTTATAAAGGTAAGAAAAATAATATTTTATAAAAACCTTTTACATCGGAAAGAGAGAATTCGAACAAACCTCCACATGATTAGAGGAATAAATGCATTGTTAGCCTTTTACCGTTCGAAGTTATTAAATAAGTGTAAAATACAAATCTTTTAAAATACACTAATTTATAAAATGTAAAGCAAAAATACAAACTTGGGGAAACTAAATAATTAGATAATTAATACATATTTTAATATTAACTTTTGTTTTCTCTTTCTACCAAGAAAAATCATATCCTTCAATCATATTATAGACGATATCAATTAAATATTCTATGAGATTAGCATTCTTTCATCAATCTCTTTGATTATTTAAATTATTACAAATTATAGTTGTTTCTCGAATTAGAGTGATTTTTATTTATTTTCTCTTTTGTCTCACCTCTTTCCTTATAATTACACGTGGATTCGTATAGCTTTCCTCAGTCCTTTAAGAAGGAAACTGCCAGAAAGGAAGTAACATTAGAAGAAAGCGAGGAAAAGAGAAAAAGAGATATTAATTAATTATTGTCAACTTAGAAAATACACCATTGATAGGTCTAATTAATCCCCACCACTGATAGATCTTCAATCTTAAGATCGAAAGTTTGTGTAAAAAATTATGCAAATACTTTTTATATAAACAAAAAAATTAGCTGGAAAGTGTCAAATTGGTCGAGTGGCTTAAATCTATGTAAGTTTGACTCACTTTCCGTACAAGTTAGGTTTCACCAAGTTGGTTTATGATTATATTAAAGTTATTATGTGTTTATTTGGTTGAATTTTTTTATTATTAAAAGAATTTTTTTTATTTTAATTAATTTTTTTAAAATAAAAATTGTTGGTAATGTTTGGTTGTCATTGGAGAGAGTTTTTAAAAATTGAAAAAGTTATTTTGCATTTACTTGTAATAGCTTAAAATTTGAGTTTTAGAAATAGAATTTTTTGAGATATTTTTTATATTTGTATAATGTCATATATATCTTAATAATATTTTTTAATTCTAGAGTGTACTTTTAATAAAAATATTTATATTCAACTAACATTTTTTGTTATTTGTTTAAAAGTCGTCATGTCTCAATATCTCTATAATCATTATATTTTTACAAAATTCTCTATCCAATTTTTGTTATCGATAAATATTATTTTATTTTTTAATTTTTATATCAAACACAATAATTTATTTGATTCATTGATCGATATGTATTAATTTGGATTCTAATGTTTTAAGAGATTGGATTTGAAAAAATATAAAATAAATGTAAACTTATATATAAAAAAAATAATTTGTTTAAAATTTAAATATAAACTTTATTAAATATTCTTTTTTATAATTTAAAAATAAATAAGCACTTTTAATAATATGCAACCAAATAATCTAATACTTTAAAAGAGTTTTTTAAATTTACAACCAAATGATTAATAGTTCTTTTTTAAAAGCTCTACTTTTAAAAGCTCCATTGAAAAAATAAATCTAACCAAACAAATCATAAGACAAATAAGCCCAATGGGTACATTAGACATTTCAAAAAACGTTTTCACAAAGATATTAAATAAAAATTACCAAAATCTTATATATATATATATATATCATTGTAATTTTAATTTTCTTATATTTCTAATTTAGAATTAAGTATCATAATATTTTTTTCCCTTGGAGGGATATTGCACTAAAGTCTCTTTGACCTCGGGGTAACCTAATGATGCTTAATGACTTATAAGATGGCAACAAATTGAGTTTGGGAAGAATACTATTAAATTGGTACTCTCACTCGCTTTGAAAATAAAATATCAAATCTTTTTAAATTCATTGCAGATTTTAAGTGTAATTGTTGCACCTACTCTAACGATTACGCAATCCTATTAAACCCTCAATAGATTATCGATAGAGTTTAGCAGGTTGTAAAATTAATGTAACAAAAAATATAAAATCATAATTTTAATTTTAAATAAATTCTATAAAATATATCAATCAATATCATATCACAAGTTTAAGTTCGCAATTATAATAAGATGTAATAATAGTAATTCAATTAATTTTCAAGATTTTCTTAAAAGATTTTTTTATTATAAAAAAAGTACATGACCAACTCAAGTTTTGATAGTTGAGATGCAAATTTACCAATTAAACAAAACTACCTCAAACACAAATTTAAACTTAGTTTTCTTGAAAAACCAAGCTTAACTAGCAAACGATTGTTTGATTATATAAAAGTTTCTAAAAGATACTGTTTATGTTATCTTTTCAAAGAAACAACTAAAAAATTAATATACATAATTGAATTAAAGAAATGACTAAAAAACTAAAAATTTAATAGATATAAATGAATCACTGCACCTTTGAAGCTTATTATATACTTTCTTAATATAAAATTATAAATACTTCCATTGATAGTTCAAGTTGCTCAAAAGTTAGAACCTCGCAAAAATTACCTCCTCAATCTTAGTAACTCTTTGAAATTACAAGAAAGCACTATCCTCATGCAAAGAAAAATATTTTGATGTTTAGGTTAATGTTTGTTTAAGAAAGAAGGTGCTCGGTGTATAAGGAGTGTCTCAACAGTAAGTAGAAAAGTGATGAATGCTCTGAGTGTAATTAAGTTAATTGCATAGGTTTTTAATGAATGATTGATTAGATAATTGTATCTATATATAGTGCATGGAACTAAAACCATGTCCAAGTATGCATGCACGAATTGACTATTGAGCTAACAAATTGCTTCATATTATCAAAAACTATCACTTGTGGCATTCATATCTCTTAATAATATTCTACCATATGAATTTTCTTTACTTTTGATATAGTGATATTATTGTAAGCCTCTGCTTTCATCCATTTCATAATGTAATCCATAGCTAGCAATACAAATAACTTTTCTCTAATTACAAGAGGCAAAGCTTTTACGATGTCAATTCCTTACTATATAAAAGGCCAATGGCTAGAAGCCGTGTTTAGGTCTCTAGCTAGTAGATGAATAAGTGTTCTATGCTTTTGGCACTTCTGGTACTTTGTTTACGTACTCTAATCATTCTTCTTGTGAAAGGGTAAAAATACTCACATCTCATCATTTTGTGTATAAGGATGTCTTTATTGGAGTGGTTCTCTAATATTCCTTTGTGAATCTTTTCAAATATCTTCATCCCATTATTGAATAGAACATATTGTATGTCTTTGTTAGGGAATGACTGTTTGTATAGTTGTCCATCTATTAAGGTGAACCATCAAGCCTTGCTCTATAACTTTCTTGCGATCGACAGAAAGCTTCCCATCTTGCAGGAAATTAATGTAAGAAGTCATCTAGTTAGTAGAAGTAGTTATTTCCATCAGGTTTTAGGTTTTCATATTTGTCTTGTGTTCCTTAGTCGTTGTCTTAGTTTTGGATGAGAGTGAAACTATTTAGGTGAGTGGATGCTCTATTGCAAAAGCTTTATTTACAAGTTTCTTTGCTTCTATAGACTGCTTTTAAGGATTCTAGGAGATAGTTACTTCTAGGAGATATTCGACTACCTTTTATGCTTTCATGAGTAAGTTGTTCATTTGTTCTTCTTTAGTGAGGTAGTCTTTATTCCATTATCTAGTGTCCAAAGTTAAATCCATGTAGATATTGAACTTCATGATCATCAGTTGTTGTGTTATTGTGAGTGGTTTAATCAATGCTTTATACTCTGCCTTATTGTTTGAAATAAAAGATAAAAGCTTCACTGCATGTTTTAATATAAGTCTATTTGGGCTTTTATTCTAATTCCTTTATCGACTCTTCTATAATTGAAAGCTCTTAATCAATGTTCATCTTTCAATATTTCCTCTAGTTTCAGAGGATCTGAAAATAAGTTATCGTCTTGCACTGGTGGTTCATACTTTAGCTAGAAGTCTGCCATAGCTTGTCTTTTAATCGTAGTTCTTAGTTAGTACTTAATGTCTAAGTGAATTAATCCCATAACCATTTTAATGACTCTTCCTACTCCATCTAGTCTAGATAGGTTCCATTTGAAAGGATAAGAAGTGTACATAACTAGATACATCTAAGAATGGTGATGGAGCTTGTCTTTAGCTTGGATCAGAGAAAGGACAAGTTTCTCTACTGCTAAGTATTTAGTTTTTACATCTAAGAGTACTTTATTATTGTAGAAGACTGATTTTTGCGGACCATTTACTTCCTTAAAGAAAACCGTGCTTACTACAATAGTGAAAACTATAAGATAAAGAAACAAAATATTTTTAAGAAGTGGCATAGATAGTATAAAAGGTTGTCTCATATATTCTTTCAAGTTTGAAGTATTTCCATTTGTTCTGGTCCCTACAAGTTTTAATTGTTATGCTTGATAGCTTGAAAGAAGGGCTTACATTTGTTTGACATCCAATGTATAAATCTATTTATAACTATTACTCTTTAAGTCAACATATGAACTTGTTGGAGCTGGTGCTCACGTGCCATTCCAATATTGTATGAATATTAATTGTTAATATTTATACAATAAACGTTTCGAATAAAGATTGTTAATATCATATTAATATGGTATAATGCTTGTAACATTACAGACATTGTTTGATCTGAAAGAGTTCAGATCTGATCTAAAGGAGTTTAGATCAGAACTAATAGTTATAAATGCTAAGATTTAGCACTGTTAATAGTTATCAGTTTATAAGAGTCAGCGAGGTCTAAATAGTTAGAACCTTGTCTATAATGGGACAAAGACCTGAGAGTATACTTGTAATGATATAGTTGCAAAGAGTTGCAATAAGAGCTAAGAAATATCATTATGTAAGTATGTCTCAAATATAATGTTCCTGATCTATGATCACCAATGCGGGTCTGTCGGTAAATTCACAATATATAGATTAGTGTATATCTATATCTGACTAGTTCAGATGGTTGTTCTTAGTTGACCATGAGCTTAGAGCTTGTATAGGCATGCGGGTATCCAGTCAGGACTGAATACTGAACAGACTCATGAGGACCCCAATAGATATCCTATGAAACCGTCAAAGGAAGGTCCTCTCGAGTTGAGTAGTATTCGTAGTCCTTTGACCTGAGCGCCACGGTGGTCTTGTGAGTGATCCATCATGCTTTGGTTCCACATATGTTAGAGACCTTTCATGGTCTGACCGCTATGTGTCGCTGGGTATGGTCCGATGCTCATCGAGTCTGGTGTGCGTAGATACGGGATCCGTCAGCTTACATAGGTAAGTTGTATATCCGATGCTCCGAGATTGTATTTCATAAAGTCTTGTGGCCACAAGCATAAACCCAGGAAAAGAGTTTCCCACAGGGTTAAACAATATAGCAAAAGTGTTTGCGTATATTATTTATCGAGATACGAATCTGGAGATAAGATTATTGGATGGGCAAATAGGGATTTGATGGTGTTGATCTATATCCCCGCACATCTAGGATATAAATGATGGAAGGATTATATGTATACGTTATGACCTCAACTTGTATGGTCTGACACGCTGATTTGTAATATTCGTAACGTGTGCGTGGGGCATCGATTACGGATTAATGGAATAGTTTCATTTGACAAATCGGGTGTAGACTTAGAGAGTCCCAATATAAAATGTACTCTTTGAGCAGTTGGGCAGTTTACCGTATTGAATTGTTCAATACAGTATAATTCAGCAATTACTAAGGTTACGTTAACTAAAGTATATGGTTAAAATGGTGGGACCCACTTTAGGTTAACTAGGTAACCGAGTAAGGATATAATAGTAATTTCACTTTATGATTACTTAATTGTTAAATAATTAAAATAAATATTTATTTATTTAATTGTTAAATAAATGATTTAACTTAACTAAGGTTAAAAGTTAACCAAATGGTTAAGTTAAGTTAACCTTACTTAAAGGTTAAGTAAAGGTTAACCTAACCATGGTTAAGTTAGTTAACTATGGTTAAAGTAATTAAATATTTATTAACTTAAAGGTTAAGTTAAAATAATCTAACTATGGTTAAATGTTAACTAAGGTTAGGTTAAGCCAAATGAAATGCAAATGAAATTCAAATTAGTTTGAAATTTATGCATTAATATATATAAAGTGAAATGAAATTTGAAATGATTAAAGTTTTGAAATTGATTTTAGATTTTAGGTTTTGCATTTTGGGAGCCATTTCAATTTGAGAAATTGAAATTGTTTGTTTTGTGTTTTAAATGTTAGAACAACAAAACAAATTATATAAATGGTTACTAAATGTAATAACTAAAAATAAGATTTGTTTTATTTATTCAAGAGTTGAATAAAAGGAAAAATAAATTTAATTAAGTTAAATAGTTTAACTTTGAATCATGTTTAAGAGTTAAACACATATGCTGGATTAAGATGCTGCCATTCTAGACAATCAAACTCACCCTTGTTGATTGCTAGGATTGATCAAAGATTCATTTCATGGTGGACTTCAAGCAAAATAAATCCAAAGGCTTCATGGGTGATATTTTCTCAATCTCGAATTTTCAGTTAATCAAATGTTATTTTCTGTATTCATTGTATATAATCTTCCATTATGCACATGTATGTATGAGATATGTATATTGTTTGTATGATGAACACAACCCACATGCAAGCACCCTAGTTAATTCGTACCCCATAACCCAACAGAACTTTCTTCAGTGTCTTGGGTATAGTGATGTTCCTAAGAACGTGGACTTGTGTTGGGTTAACTTTAACTCTATGATCTCCCTGAGAGACCCTAAAATAAATAAATGGCCAATTTATATAATTTAAACAAAATAATAATTATTTTATTTGAATGGTAGCTATATCTACCAATGCTCAATTTAGTATCCATACACATTATTGGCACAATTTGAAATGTACACTAGGTAGATAAAAGTGTCAAGTCTCACTTGGCATAATTTTAAGTTTAACACTTAAACCTTAGTTACTCCCCAAGAGACCCTAAAGTAAATTCATATTTTCTTAAAACTTCTCAGATCGAACAATTCGATTCGGGCACTACATACGTGCTCAACGCATACACTTCATATAGTGAGACTCCTTAGGCTCACACCTATTTTGTCTCACAAAACATTTCTGCAAGTTCATAACCGATGCCCCCCTTACACGTTATGGATAATACAAAATGGTGAGTTAAACCATACAAGTTGACGTTAATTTATATTTGTACGATCCCTCTATCATTATATCCTGAAAGAGTGGAGACATAGATCAACAGCGTCAAGTCCCTTATTAGTCAACCATAAACTTATCTCTTTTGATTCGTATTCCAATAAATAATATACGCAAATTCCTTTGCAATATTATTTACTCCACAGAAAACTCTTTTCCGGATAAAATACATATGGCCATAAAACATCCTAGAATACAACTTTAAAGCATCTGGATATTTAACTCACCCATATAAGCTAATAGATCCCATATCTATACACACCGAACTTTATAAGCATCGGATTATACCTAGCGACACCCAGCGGTCAGACCATGAAAAGTCTCTGACATGTATGGAACCTAAGTATGATGGATCACTCATAAACCCACTGTGGTGCTCAGGTCTAGGGACCACGAACACTACTCAACTTGAGAAGACCCTCCACTGACAGATTTATGAGAAATCTATTAGAGGTCTTTATTGAGTCTAGTTCAGTATCTAGTCCTTACTAAATACATGTATATCTATACGAGCTTCCACTAAGCTCATGGTTTGCTAAGATTAACCATCTGGACTATCTAGATATAGACATACACTGATCTATATTAATTGGTTCCATTCGATAGATCCTGCATCAGTGAAAATAGACTATGAACATTTAATTTGAGAACATATTTACATAATGATATTTCTTAGCAACGCTTGCAATTTATTTGCAACTATATCATTGTAAGTATATTCCCAGGTCTTTGTCCCATTTTAGACAAGGTTCTAACTCTTTGAACTTGATCTAAATTCATTCAGATCAATACAGTGTCTGAAATGTTACAAGCATTTTACCTTAATAAAAATAATTAGCTATTTAATGAAATATTTATTTATTACATAAATATGAAAATACAATATTCATACAAAATTGGGATGGCACATGAGCACAAAGCCCAACACTACATTCATGTAGTATTGATTCACAGTTACCTTACAGACAAAACTTTCATAGAATCTTTTACAGGTGTCCTATTTATCTAAGGTCCCTCTAAGATAGGAAGCATGTTTTCAACTACTTACGTAAGCGCTTGCTCTGCACATACTTTATATAACCTTCATTTGTTTACTCTCTCCCCCTTGTCTTTCTCTTCCTCAAGATAGGTGAAGTTGAATAAAGAGCCATGAATTGTGTGTAGTATGAGCAGTATTTCCTCTTCCTCATTATCATGATTTTTCTTTGTAGCAGGCTTAAGTTCTTTTATTGGTCTCGCAATATTCTTAGGTTTAGTTTCTAATCTATACTCTATAAAGTGTCTGTTCCTTATGAGGACATGAACTTATTCTTGTAAAGCTTTATAGCCTTTAATATTTTATCTATATTCATTGTGAAAGGGATAGTGTTTGGACTAATCCTTATATTTGTCAGGTGCCTCTATTGGCATAGGATGAACTCTCTCTCCCTTGTCTTTCTCTTCCTCAAAGATAGGTGAACTCTTTATCTAATTACCCAAAATTATTCACAAAGTATTTCGATCTTTCATATCTATATCTTCAATCATCCTCACATAGTAGTAACACCGGTTAAGTCTTTGCATAGGATGAACTTAATCGAGGGCAGTGACTTAGTTGACATATCAATAGGATTTTCAAACTAAGCTATCTTTATTAGACTAACTTCACTACTTTGGAAAATCTCTCGAATCTAATGAAACCGCACTTGAATGTGTTTAGACCTCTCATGAAACACTTGATGGTTGTTTAGGTGTATAGCATTCTGGCTATCATAATACACACTAGTGTTCACATCTTTAGTAGCCATTACCTATGCGCATATGCCTTTCAACTACACACCCTCTTTAATAACTTCTCCAATAGCTATGTACTATGGCAGCTAGTGTAACCACATGTTGTGGAATTGATCTCTAACATATCCTATACTCAAACAATCTAAATACATAACTCGTTAATAATCGTCTACTATATAGATCACTTGCATAATCTAAATCTATGTATCCTTTTACCATTACACTGTTGTTTTCACCTTTTTATACATTAATCCATAATCCGACATCCCCTTGAGATATTTCAATATTTACTTCACTGCAAGCCAGTGATCCTTCCCCAGATTTGACATATATCTACTCAACACACTCACAGGTTGTGCCATGTCTAGTCTTATACAAATCATCGCATATATGATGCTTCCCACAATGCTTACATATGGTACTTTACTCATCTGTAATTTCTCTCTTTGGATGTTAGTGATTATGCTGCTGAAAGTTTAAATTGCATGGCCAAAGAAGTGGAGACAGCTTTTGCTTTGGACATACAAAACCTTTTTAGGACTGTGAGTATATACCGTTGTTGTGATAAGAAGATAACATCCATTCTTTCTCTAACAATATCCATATCTAATATCCTCTTTGCTACTTCTAAATTCTTCATTTCAAACTCTCCACTCAAATGCTTTTTGAGTTTTCCTATTTCTTCCATGTTCTTACATACGATCAATATATCATTAACATATAGAAATAAATACATTATCCCATTACTCAAGCTCTTAAAGTACACGCATTCATCATACTTGTTTCCATTAAATCCACAAGCCATTATAAACTCATCAAATCTCCTACACCACTATTTAGATGATTATTTAAACCCATATAATGACTTTTTCAATAAACAAGCACGATTATTATTTTCAAGCCTATGCCATGTAAATTGTCTCTTCAAGCTCTCCATATAGAAAAGATATCTTTACATCCATCTGCTCTAGATGTAAATTAAGGTTTGCACATATGGCTAACAGAATTCTAATAGATGTGTGCTTGACAACTAAAGAGAATATCTCATGAAAATTAACTCACTCTCTCTGAGTAAAATCGTATGTAACTAGCCTAGCTTTAAATCTTATAGGCTTTATCCCCGGTATCCCTTTCTTAACTTTATAAACCCATTTTCCCCCACTAATTTCTTTTGACGTATCTCTACCAACTTCAAAGTATTATTCTTCCTAAGAGAATTAATCTCTTCTTCTATGACATGTTGCCATTCATTCTTATTTTTTCTCTTCATAGCCTTACTATATATTCTAGGCTCATTAAATTCAAGATTGTAAACAGAGTTAAAGGCATGAACAACTAAATATGCTTGTGCATACCTGATTGACGGGTTGATCATTCTTTTTAACCTGTTTCTGACTAGTTGATACTCTTCAAGTTCCATCTCAAGAGTCATAATCTTTCCTTGGGTGGACTTGAAGGAACTCACCAGTGTTCTTAGTTCATCTTTAAGGATTTCCTTCTTGAAGTACTAATTTAGGGGTATGTCATATCTACACTCAAGCTCTACTTCAACCTCTATTGACTCGGGTGTTAAGTCTTTCTTAGACACAAGTTTTCTTTCTCATCTTTTTGGAAGGCTTTCAATATTATCATCTCGTCGAATGTCACGTTACGGCTTATGATACTTCTTGGTGGTGTCAACTCTTTACACCATACCTTGTATCGTTTCACACTTTTAGGATATCCTATGAATACCCCTTTGATAGTTCTAGGTTTCAATTTTCCCTCTTTAAACTGAACAAAGGTAGGGCAACAAAAAATTCTAAGGTGGTCATACTTAAAAGGGTTGCCAAACTATTTCTCTTCTAGCATCTTAAAGTCTATCGCTAAGGAGGAATTTCTATTAATCAAATAAGCTGCAGTCACCATAGCTTTGTCCCTAAAATGCCTTGGACATCTTTACATTGGTAAGTATATATAAAACCCTTTCAAGTGAGATCTTATTCATTCTCCTAACTACACCACTATGCTGTGGTGTTAATCTCATAGTTTTATGCCTTGCGATCCCATACATGGCACAAACCCATTAAACTCTCTATTGCAAAACTCAAGGCACATGTCAGTTCTTAGCCTCTTAACCCTTTTGTTAGTCTGATTTTCAACCAGAGCCTTTCAAGTCTTGAACGTATCAAATACTTGATTATTGCTCTTCAACACATAAACCTACAACTTTCTCGAATAGTCATTAATAAAACTGAGAAAATATCTAGCCTCATTATGAGTAGCTATCTGAGCCAGTCTCTAATGATTCGATGAGCCGGTCTCTAATGATTCGAGTGTATGTAGTCAACAGTCCTTTTAGTCTTGTGTTTACTGGTATTAAACCATACTCTGTGTACTTTTTCAAGTATAAAATGCTCATAAAACTTCAATGTTGGAACTTATCCTCATCAAATGGCTTCTGACTAAATAACTCTTTCAGGTTTCTCTTACCTAGTTGTGCTAGTCTGAGCTGTCATAACTTGGTTTTCATATTCTCATCATTTACAGAGAATAATGCAGAACCATTTATAACCTTTTCTTTCAACATAAACACTTTTATGTTTCTCACATCTCATTATCATCATGGAACCTTTTAACACTCTCAAAAACCCATCCATCAATTTTGATGGAACATCTGTTTTAATCAACCTTTTTGATCAATGCAAAAATTTCTTCAGCACACAATAAAAATAGGTAAAGTGCTAAAGGATCTCCTTGTCGTAATACCTTTGAAGGCACCACTTTACCTCGGGGCCTACCATTTAATAGAATGGAATTAGTTACAGTTGTTAGGCATTGTCGAATCTTATAGCACCATGTATCAGAAAACCCTATAATTATCATAATCTCATCTATATAACTCTATTTAACACAATCATAAGCCTTTGACATGTCAAGCTTTAGTACTATAAACCTATTTTTCAACCGTTTCCTCCTTTTAATTATATTCAAGCACTCAAACTCAATTATTGTATTATCAGTGATCAACTGGTCTAAAATGAATGCACTTTAGGATTTTGATATTACATCCTTCAAAACCACTCGAAGCCGATTAGCCAACACCTTAACAATAATTTTATATGCCATATTACACAAACTAATAGGCTTAAAATCACTAGACTATTCTGGATTGTCAACTTTGGGATTAAGGCAACTAACATCTTATTCACTTAACTTAAATCCTCATCATTATTCAGAAAGTTCAGGCATACTATAGTAATGTCTTGCCTAACAATATCCTATACTTTTTGTAGAATAAGGCTATTAGACCATCATTCCCGAGAGCTTTTAAAGAAGACATCTCGAAAAAGGGCTTGACGAACCTCATCCCTTTGAAATTCTCCATTTAAAAACTGCTTACTTGGTCCCGATAGTCTGTTGGTGACACATTCTATTGCCATTTGAATCTCTTTCTTTCTCGGGTTGGAAGAACAAAATATGCCCAAGAAATACTCTAAAAGAATTGATCCCATTTCTCCAGTGAAAGACCGCACAACACTTCTGTCTCTTAAGCTTTAAATCCAATTCTTGTGTCTTTAACTTGACACTTTATAATGGAAATACTTGGTGTTTTGATCCCCGCTTTGAAGCCACGAAATTCAAGACCTTTGTTTCCAATAAAGCTCATATTTATAGAGTAAAGCATCAAGTGATTTCTCTACCTTGCAAGCTTCTTTCCAATTTTCAGAATGTATATCTCAATTCAAATCTGTTAACTGTTTTTGTTTATCACGAAGCTTCTTTCCATTAACCAACCGCAGACTTAAAACATTTTTTACTAATGAAAGAGCCACTCTTTTCTCTCCTGCTCTACATGCCATAATGAGGGCATGACTAATAAATAGAATGCATATCCCATTCAAGTTCTAGTTAATTCGGTTACAAGGGCTCAAGCTAAAAAATTCTAGAAACTCTAACTAGACTGATTCAAAATATTTGAGCATAGGTGAATTCATAGAGGCCTAAGGAAGAAGTTCCACTTGTTCCACAAGGTTGGATTTCCCTGATTCAAGCTTTGGAATAATATAAAAGAAATTTCTCAGATCACAACGTGGGTGGATTGAATGGAGTTTTCTAAATTGGTAATTATCCAATCTTAACTCATCAAGTGTTGTAGAATGTTGGGAACAGCAGCACAACAACCTATGTGAGCAACCCAAGTAGTTAAAAGCTTTTGGGAGCCTACAATAAATATTTATGATAGTAGTTATAATGTTTGAAATAAAACTTGAGTTATTGGTGGTAGCTGGTAGTTAGTTAAAGTGTGTAGTTATATTTATTGTTGTAGTTGTAAAGTTTGAAAGCTAGTTAAAAATAAATTCTTATTGGTAGTAGTTGGTAGTTAGTAGTTTTAAAGTTATCATTAAATGTTGTAATAAATACTGACATCCCAAATGTTCATTATAAATACATGAGGGATGAGAGGAAAGCATTCAGCAATTTGATTAAGAAAATTATCCTTAGTTCTTTTAAAACTCTTTGAACTTATTAGAACAATTTCTGTGGCGTTCTCCTTCAACTTATCAATTAATCATTTCATAATTGATTGTAGTGTCTTTATTATTCCAAGGTTCTTTCTTTAATATAAGCAACGGGTCACGATTTCATACAAATATATTTCTAGACGGTCTTGGAGTCCTTCTTGATCTAAAACTTTATCAATTTTTTGGCGTGGAACATATCAGTTAATATCAGAGTCTGGCACTAGTTACAAGTTTGTCTATCTTTATATTTTAAAAAAAGAATTAAAAAAAAGCAATATTGCAATTCAACTCTTGTAATTCGTATTTTAATTTTATATCTTTGAGTTCCTTTTTGATTCCACAAAATTGAATTCCTTGCTATAGAAAAATTCGTGGCACAGTCTTGTTTTTCTAAGCTTTTAATTGATTAGTTAGTTCTTGGAGAATTATTGCTGAAAATTGTAATATTTATTTAATTAGTTTGATAAGAACCTATAGAGGATTACTATGAATAGAAAAGGCAAGAGCGGTGAGCACATAAAAGGGTAAATACCAATTTGATTTTATGTAAAACACGAGTGAAAGTTGAGTGAATCATTCTTTGAGTGAAACACGAGAAAGAATGTGCGAGGTTCTTTTTTTTTTCCTCTAACTTTGTTTTGCGCTAAACATATCAGACAACAAGAACAAAAATACTTCCGAAAATGCATCAGAAGAGGTTGATCAAAAGTTTCTCATAGAAGCTTTAATGGGTGAAATGAGGAGAGTATTGAAAGCAAAGATAGAACAGGTTCGTGAATGGATAGATTGGGTAAATAGTGCATATTTAGAGCAGCCATAAAATAATCTTAGTGTGCATAGGAGAGGGAAAGTTCAACCTAAAAAAATGAGAGTTGAATCTAAAGAGTGTTATGGGATAGTTTTGATGAAGAAGGTGACCAACATTCAATCATTGGAAATAGAAGATATGGTAGGCGGTTTAGAAAAGTTAGGAATCGGGAAAATAATAATTTGGGTAGTATTAAGATGAAGATTTTGTCGTTTCACAGTAAAAATGAACTAGAAGCTTACCTCAACTGAGAGAAGAAGATGAAATTAGTTTTTGATTGTCAAAAATATTCCAAGATAAAATGGTAAACCTTGAAGCCATTAAATTTTCTGATTATGTGATTATTTTGTGGGATCAACTACTTTTAAACAGGAACAGAAATAGAGAGCATCTAATAGAGACATAAGAGGAAATGAAAACTGTGATGAGGAGGTGGTTTGTTCCAAGCCAGGACTACCATGAGTTATACCAAAATTACAAAGTCTTACACAAGGTAATCGAAGTGTGGAGGATTATTATAAGGACATGGAAATCATTATGACTAAAGTGAATGTAGAGGAAGACCGAGAGGTCACTATGGCTAAGTTTTTAGTTACTTTAAACTAGCAAATTGTTAATTTGGTGGAATTGTAACATTATATGGAGTTAGAAGATATGGTGTACATGGTTATTAAAACTGAGAACTAACTTAAGAGAAAGATGAGAAACAAGCCACTACTAAGCCCAAAATTGAGCAAAAATAAGAAATGACTAGCCATGGAAATCAATGTAAATTTGATTCTTTCACCACTCAAAATCATGATATTAAGCTTTTTAAATGCCAAGGCAAGGGTCACATAATAAGCCAATGTCTAAACAAAAGAGTTTTGATATTGCGAGATAATAGTGAAATTGAATCCCATGATGAAGATTTCACTGAATCTATGCCACTATTGAAGGATGTAAATGATGAGGAATACGTTGTCCAATGTGAATTGTTGGTTGTAAGAAGAGCTCTAAGTATATAGGTCAAAGAAGATAACGAAGTGCAGCGAGAAAATATTTTTCATACTAGATACCATGTACAAAACAAGGTATGTAGTGTGATTATTGATAAAGGTAGTTGTACTAACGTTGCTAGCAGTACAATGGTGGACAAATTAGGGTTGCCAATAATTAAACATCCTCGGCCTTATAAATTACAATGGCTCAATGATAGTAGTGAGGTAAGGGTTACTGAATAGGTATAAGTTTCCTTTCGTATTGGAAAATATGAAGATGAAGTTTTGTGTGATGTATTTTCGATGCAAGTTGGACACTTGTTACTAGGCTGACTATTATAATTGGATCAGTGTATTAAGCATGATAGTTTCACCAACAAATATTCGTTTATGTTTAATCAAAGAACAATCACTCTAGTCCCTTTGTTACCAAAATAGGTCTATGAAGATCAAGTGAGATTATAAAAAGAGAGTAATCAAAAGAAAAAGAGTGAGGAAAGGAAAATAAATTTAAATCAGAAAGAGAAAAAAAAAGGGCCGAGAAAAATAAAAGAAAAGCAGAGAGAAAAGCAAACTTCTATGCAAAAATAAGTGAAATAAAAAGAGCGGTGTTTTTAAATCACCCAATGATTGTAGTTTTATACAAAGAGGTGTATTTACACACTAGCCAACTTGACTTGTCTCTGCCTAGTTCAGTTGTTTCTCTTTTGCAAAAGTTTAATGATGTCTTTCCTAGGAGATTCCACTTGATTTACCTCATATTTGAGAAATTGAACGTCAAATTGATTTTATGCCTGGTGCTTCTATTTCAAATCGATCAGCCTATTGAAGTAATCCTGATGAAGTAAAGAAGCTATAAAGGCAGGTTAGTGAATTGATAGAAAAAGGGGTATGTAAGGGAAAGTATGAATCTGTGCACCGTGCCAGTGATTTTGGTTCCTAAGAAGGATGGATCGTGGAGAATATGCATCAATTGCCGAGAAATTAATATTACAATGGTAAAGTATCGCCATCTTATTCCTTGCTTAGATGATATGTTAGATGAGCTGCATAGTGCTTGTGTATTTTCTACGATTAATTTAAAGAGTGAGTATCATCAAATAAGAATGAAAGAGGGCGATGAATAAAAAAGAGCTTTTAAAATGAAATATGGTTTATATAGTGGTTAGTTATGCCTTTCGGATTAACTAACCCATCGAGTACTTTTATGCGATTAATAAACCATGTCTTCCATGCTTTTATAGGAAGATTTGTTATTGTTTATTTTGATGATATTCTCATTTATAGCAAAAATTTGGATGATCATGCTATACATTTAAAATTTATTTTGGATGTACTTCGAAAAAAGAAGTTATTTGCTAACTTGAAGAAGTGCACCTTTTGCACCGATTAGCTTGTATTTCTTGGTTTTGTTGTGAGTGCACAAGGAATACAAGTTAATAAAGAAAAAATCTGCATGATTCAAGAATGGCCGAGTCCTAGAAGTGTAGGTCATGTTCGTAGTTTTCATGGGCTCGCTAGTTTTTATAAGAGGTTTGTGAAAGACTTTAGCAGCATCACCGCACTGCTTACTGAAGTTATCAAGAAGAACATTATATTCAAATGGGGAAACGAACAAGAGAATTAATTCTAATTGATCAAAGAAAAATTAACTCATGCTCTTTTACTTGCTCTGCCTGATTTTACTAAAACATTTGAAATTGAATGTGATGCTTTAGGTATAGGTATAGGCTAAGTTCTTATAAAAGGAGGAAGACCAATAACATATTTTAGCGAGAAATTAAGTGGAGCAGCCTTAAATTACCCTACTTATGATAAAGACTTATATGTGTTTTTTCGAGCATTAAAAGGATGGCAACACTACCTTTGGCCTAAGAAGTTCGTGATTTACACTAATCATAAGTCTTTGAAGATTTTAAAAGGCCAACACAAGCTAAACATGAGACATGCACAATAGGTGGAATTCATTAAGACATTCCCATATGTCATCCGATACAAGCAAGGTAAGGAAAATATTATTTTCGATGCACTTTCTCAAAGGTACGAATTTCAACTCTTGATGTAAAATTACTTGATTTTGAGCATATTAAAGAATTGTATCTTTTAGACCATGATTTTTTAGAGGAGTTTTGGACTTGTGAGAAAAACGTAGTAGTAAGTTCTTTAGACACAAGGGTTTCTTGTTTTGGAAAAATAAATTGTGTGTGCCAAATTGCTCTTTGCATGATTTATTAGTAAAGAAATCCTATAGTGAAGGGTTAATGAGACACTTTGGAGTTGCTAAGACTTTAGCCATTTTGTAAGAACACTTTTAGTGGCTAAACATAAAAATAGATATTGAGAGAATTTGGGTTAGATGTGTTACATGTAGGCAAGCAAAATTCTGAGTGCAACCCCATAGTTTATACACACTACTGCCTATTCCTAGTGAGTCTTGGATTGATAGTTCGATGGACTTTGTGTTAGGTTTTCCTAGGTTTAAACATGGTAGGGATTCAATTTTTATGGTTGTGGGTAGATTTTCTAAGATGGCACATTTTATTCTATGTCACAAAATTGATGATGTTTCACATGTTGCTGATTTGTTCTTTAGAGAAATTGTAAGATTACATGGTATGCCTAGAAAAATAGTTTTGGATAGAGATGTTATGTTATTGAGTTGCTTTTGAAAGACTTTATGGTGTAAGTTAGAAACTAAGTTGTTATTTTCTACTATATGTTGATGCGATATTTCTATATCATAAAATTAAGTGCAAGTATACACTATCGTATGCAAGTAATAAAGAGACTAAATAAGTCGGATGTCTAACCCACGGGGATAATTTCTTCTTTTTAACCAATTACTAAAATTATATCTTCCTAATAATTATTCAGATAAATACAAATCTAAGAATGAATGTAAAAAATATAAAAATAAAAATACAATGCAATGAGATTCAAATGATAGCAACGTAGAGAAAACTTAGGATTAATACTATCCCTCAATATGCTTTCTAATGATTAACCTTCTAATATTTAACTCCCTTAGTCTTTATTATTGATCAAGACACTAATGTATTCACAAGCCCCTTCCAAGGTCATGCAAGTATATCTTAGTTTACAAAATACTTATATTCCTATAGTACTTGTAATAAATTAAGATTCATTAAGATTAGGTCTTATTGATCATACATGCCAATTAGGTATATTCCTATCCTAAAATAAAACTTGCATATGCAACATTAAATGTTACACTACAATCATGCATTAAATTACCTAGGTCTAAATATTATGATTCCTCTTCTGAGTTTATCAACATATTACCAACTCATTCACTATATATTGGCCAGATATATTGAAGCATTAAACACAAGTAATTTAAATAATAAAGGACTAAGTTTATTAAATACTAAAAGATATGGCAATTTAAGCACACATATTGAGTTCAAATATTAACCCTAGAAAATAATTTAGTTCATAGCTACAAGAGAATCACAGCAATAAAAATAAAAATAAAACATGATACAACCAATCGCAAACCGATGTAGACATTGAATTACTCTTGATTGATGTTGCTCTAGATTCTTGGTGCTCTTGAACTGTTCTAAACTCTCTTTAGGTTGATCTAGGTTCTTCTCTTGTCTCCCTTTTATGTCTTGGGTCGAGTGGCCTTTTATAGGGTTTGATTTGGACTTGAAAAACTCAATTCTGGTCGCACTAGGATTCGCGCTACTGCTGGCGCATTATGCAGTTGTCGCTGGGGCACTGCATGAAAACGGCTTCATCGCTGGAGCGGTGAGCTAATAGCGCTAGGGCTCTGTATCGTCGCTGACGCGATGAGTATTTGGCGCTGGAGCGCCAGATGCGACTTAAACAGGTCATATTTCTTATTTCGATCACTATTACAGCGCTGGGACGACAATACTTATGGCGCAGGGGCGCTGGACTCATATTTTGAAAACTTTGCATTTTAGTCCCTGTTTTTGCTCCTTTTGCATTCTTTCTTTAAATTTCGTTCAAGTCCCTATAAATAACAATAAAGCACATAAATAGCCATCTATTTTCATAAAATTATAAAATATCAATAATAAAAATATGAAAACATATATGACAAATTTGTCCTTATCATCTGTCACCTACAAACTAATGATTAAATCGAAGTAGTAAATAGGACTTTGTCTACTTTGTTGAGGGTTATAATTAAAAAGAACATCAAAACTTGAAAAGAATGTTTACCACATGTTGAGTTTGGTTATAATTGTACTATTTATTTTGCTACTAAGTTTTTACTATTTAAAATTGTTTATGATTTTAATCCTTTAACTCCATTAGATTTAATGCCATTACCTTTGTCTGAATGTGCTAATTTAGAAAAATGGTGAATTTATTAAGCAGATACATGAGAAAGCAAGACTCAACATTGAGATGAAGACAAAGCAGTACACAAAACAAGTTCATAAATGGCGTCGACAGCTAAGTTTTGAACCTAAAGATTGGGTTTGGTTACACATGCGAAAAGAAAGTTTTTTAGCACATAGGCGATCTAAGTTATTCCAAGAGGAGATGAAACTTTTCAAATCCTTGAGTGCATCAATGACAATGCATATAAGTTGGATTTGCCAGGTAAGTACAATGTTAATGCCACTTTTAATGTTATTGATTTAAGTCATTTTAATGTAAGTGATGATTTGAGGATAAATCCTTTTCGAGAGAAGAGGAATAATAAAGGCACGACTAACAAATGAAATGCAGATCCTACTCAAGTTTTAATTAGTTTGGTTACAAGGGCTCAAGCTAAAAGGTTCGAGAAAACTCTCATTGAACTGATTCAAAATATTTAGGTTGAGGTGAATTCATAGAGGCCCAAGGAAGATGTGTCCACTTGTTCTACAAGGTTGGATTTTCATAATTCAAGCTTTGGAATAATCTAGAAGAAATTCCTTAAATCACAAAGTGGGTGGATTGAGTGGAGTTTTATAAATTAGTGATTATCCAATTTTGACTGATCAAGTATTGGGGAATGATGGAATACGTAACACAACAGCTTATGTGAGCAACCCAAGTGGG
Organism: Ailanthus altissimus; assembly: GCA_946807835.1. NCBI lineage: Eukaryota > Viridiplantae > Streptophyta > Magnoliopsida > Sapindales > Simaroubaceae > Ailanthus > Ailanthus altissimus. Next base: position 5,254,007 of record OX327709.1, read on the forward strand.
TAGAAGCTTTTGGGGGCCTATAATAAATATTTATAATAGTACTTGTAATGTTTGAAATAAAGCCTTAGTTGTTGGTGGTGACTGATAGTTAGTTAAAGTCTGTAGCGGTATTTATTGTTGTAGTTGCAAAGTTTGAAAGCTAGTTTGGTAGTAGTTAGTAGTTTTTAAGTTATTATTAAATGTTATAATAAATATCGGTATCACAAATATTCACTATAAATACATGAAGGATGAGAGAAAATTTTGATTAAGAAATTTTTCTTTGGTTCTTTTAGAACTCTTTGAACTTATTAGAATACTTTTTGTGGCGTTCTCCTTCGATTTATCAATCAATCATTTTATAATTGATTGTGGCATCTTCATTATACCAAGGTTCTTGCGTCAATATAAGCAATAGATCGCGGTTTCATACAAATCTGTTTTTAGATAGTCTTAGACTCTTTCTTGATCCAAAACTTTATCAATTTCGTAGCATAGATCATATCATACAACTGATGATAACTTTGAAAGCGGGGGTGATTTATTAATCAAATCCATGTTTTCGTACTTAGCAATGATATAGACAATCTTCATTCCAAATAAAATGAAAAAAGCATAAAAAAAACCATGAAAATCGTAAAGAATGGATTTTCTAGTACCCTCCTAAACGTTCGACTGTTGGTTGGCAAATAATAAAAACGCGAGTATATAAATTTAATATCAAAAGGTAGAACTATCAGCACATTGTTGTTGTTGAAGCAAAAGCACACAAATAAGCAAAATCACCCAAGCAATATATGCAGAATAAGTAATTAAGGAATAAAGAGAGAAAAGGTAGAAGAAGAACACATAAAGAATTACGTGGTTTGGCAACTTGCCTACGTCTACGGTGGATCAAGATCACACTCTTCTCTTATTATGAATCACAAGGCACTTCATAAAGTATGCCTTTTACAAGAAAGATCACAAAGAAAATTAACTCTTTCACTCTAGGGATTTTCTCTCACAAAGATTGTTGATGATCACTTAGCTTTAGTTTACAAGCCAATTAAAAGCCTTTATATAGGCTTTGGGATGTCCTAAGTTTACCCTAAATGTGTGGGAGTTGTTTTAGGGAGTTCTGAAGCAAGTAGGAGATGAAATAAGAAAGTTTTTTTATTTTGGGATACTGTTCACGTCTCTAGCGTCGCAGTGCTGGGCTCTCACCGTCGCGACGCTCACATTCTAGATTGGGCGCTGCAACGCCCACGCCTGGCCTATGTTTCATTCATCTTTCGCCTCCTTTTGCATCCGTCTTTGATCCGTGCAGACGCTATGTACTTTGCTTGCTCTCTAAGTCATATCCTGATGATTTTCAATCAATATTCTCACAACTCCACTCCTTGATTCAATATCATCCACAAAGCAACTTGATCTCTCATTTTCGTATCTTCGGTCTCCCTCACAAAGTAGTAACTCCGGTTAAGTCCTTGCATAAGATGAACTTAATTAAGGGCAGTGGCTTAGTCAATATATCAGCAGGGTTTTTAGATGACGCTATCTTCGTTAGACTAATTTCACCACTTTGGACAATCTATCAAATGTAATGGAGCCTCACATTAAGTTGTTTCTACCTCTCGTGGAACACTTGATGCTTGCTTAGGTGTATAGCACTTTGGCTATCACAATATACATCGGTGTTCACATCTTCACTAGCCAATACCTCCGCACATATGCCTTTTAACTACACGGCCTCCTTGATAGCTTCATCAATAGCTATGTACTCCACCTCTGTGGTAGAGAGTGCAACCACATGTTATAGAAATGATCTCCAACACACACTACACCCAAACACTGAGAATACGTAGCCCATCAACAAATTTCTCTTGTCTAGATCACCTGCATAATCTGAGTCTACGTACTCTCTTACCATTTCATTACTGTCCTCATCCCTCTTATATATCAACCTACAATTTGACGTCCCTTTGAGATATCTCAGAATCCACTTTACTGCAAGCTAGTGATCTTTACCCAAATTTGTCATGTATCTACTTACCATACTCACAGCCTGTGCTATGTCTGGTCTTGTACAAACCATTGCATACATAATGCTCCCCACAGCGCTTGCATACGGTACTTTACTTATCTGCAGTTTCTCTTCTTCAGATGTTAGCGACTGTACTGCTGAAAGTTTGAAATGCATTGCCAAAGGAGTAGAGACAGCCTTTGCGTTGGACATACCAAACTTCTCCAGAATTTTGACTATATATCGCTGTTGGGATAAGAAGATAACATCTCTTCTTTCCCTCACAATATCCATACCCAAAATTCTCTTTGCTGCTCCTAAATTCTTCATTTCAAACTCGCCACTCAATTGCTTTTTGAGCTTCTATATTTCTTCCATATTCTTGCATGCGATTAACATATCATCGATGTATAGAAGCAAATACATCATCGCACAACTTATATTCTTGAAGTACACGCATTCGTCATACTTGCTCCTACTAAAGCCACAAGCCATCATAAACTCATCAAATCTTCTATACCACTGTCTAGATGATTGCTTTAACCCATATAATGACTTTTTTAGCAAACAAGCATAATCTTCTTTTTCGAGATCCTCGAACCCTTGCGGCTATGCCATGTATATCGTTTCTTCAAGATCTCCATGTAGAAAATATGTCTTTACATTCATCTGCTTTAGATGTAAATCAAGGTTTGCATACATGGCTAACAAAATCTTAATAGATATGTGCTTGACAACTGGAGAGAATATCTCATAAAAATCGACTCCTTCTCTCTAAGTAAAACCTTGTGCTACTAACCTAACCTTGAATCTTGTAGGTTCAATTCCCGGTATCCCCTCCTTCACCTTATATACCTACTTGTACCCGACTAGCTTTTTTTGAGATCTCTTTACTAATTTCCAGGTATTATTCTTCCTAAGAGAACTAATTTCTTCTTCCATAGCCTGCTGCCATTCTTTCTTATTTTCACTTTTCATAGCCTCACCATATGTCCTAGGCTCATCATACTCAAGAGTGTAAGAAGAATTAAAAGAATGAACAATTATATCTGCTTATGCATACCTGACTGACGGGTTAATCGTTCTTTTTAACCTGCTTTTAACTAGCTGGTATTCTTTAAGTTCCATTTCAAGAGTTCTAGTCTTTCTTTGGGTAGACTTAGAAGAATTCGCCAGTGTTCTTGGTTCATCTTCAAGGATCTCCTCGTTGAAGTATTGATCTGGGGCATATCAAGTCCACTTTCAGGCTCCACTTTAACTTCTATTGACTCGGGTGCTGAGTCTTCCTTAGGCACAGGTTTTTCTTTCTCATCTTCTTAGGAGGTTTTCAGCATCGTCATCTCATCGAACGTCATGTCACGGCTTATGATACTCATTGGTGGTGTCAAGTCTTTACACCACACCTTATATCCTTTTACTTATTCGGGATATCTTATAAATACCCATTTGATAGCTCTAGGTTCTAACTTCCCTTTTTTAACATGTACAAAGGCAGGGTAACCAAATATTCTGAGGTGGTCATACTTCGGAGGATTTCCAGACCATTTTTCTTTTGGTGTCTTGAAGTCAATTACTGAAGAGGGACTTCTATTAATCAAGTAAGCTGCAGTCACTACAACTTCTCCTCAAAATGTCTTGGACATCTTTGCATTGGTAAGCATGCATCTAACCATTTCAAGTAGGGTCATGTTCATTCTCTCAACTATGCCATTCTGCTGTGGTGTTGATCTTACAGTTCTGTGCCTTGCAACCCCATGTTTGGCACAAAACCCATCAAACTCTCTATTGCAATATTCGAGGCCGTTGTCAGTTCTCAACTTCTTCACCCTTTTGCTAGTTTGATTCTCAACAAGAGCTTTTCAAGTCTTGAATACTTCAAACGCTTGATCCTTACTCTTCAATACATAGACCCACAGCTTCCTTGAATAGTCATCAATTAAACTGAGAAAATATCTGGCACCACCACGAGTAACTGTTTGAGCTGATCCCCAAAGATCCGAGTGTATATAGTCAAGAGTCCCCCTAGTCTTGTGTTCCCTGGTACTAAACCTCACCCTATGCGTTTTCCTAAGCACACAATGCTCACAAAACTCCAAGGGCTGGAACTTATCCTTACCAAATGCCTTTTGACTAAATAACTCATTTAGGTTTCTCTCGCCTAGGTGTGCCAGTTTAAGATGCCACAACTTGGTTTGCATACTTTCATCATCTACAGAGAATTGTGCAGAACCACTCATGACTTCACCCTTAAGCATATAAACACCTTTGCGCTTCTCTCATCTCATTACCACCATGGAACCCTTCAAAACTCTTAAAATCCCTCCGTCGATCCTGATGGAACACCCATTCTGATCTAGAGTCCCTAGTGAGATTAATTTTCTCTTCAATTCAAGAACATACTTAACATCTGTCAACACTCTCACTCGCCCATCATGTAGCCTAAGCTTAACACTACCAATTTTCATCATCTGACATGCAATGTCATTACCCATTAAGACCTTACCACCACTAATAGGCTGAAAATTTGTAAACCAAGACTTGTGCGGGCACATGTGAAAAGTGCAACAAGAATCAAGAACCCATTGTTCAGAGTTCTTACCATTAGTAGCGACAAGTGTCTCTGCGCTGTCATAGCTATCATCATAGGCAAGAGCAGCATCCGCTTTCTTCTTGTCTTGTGCTTTCTTCTTCGGACAATCCTTTATGAAGTGCCCATCTTTCTTGCAGCAATAGCACTTCCTAGGAGTCATAGACTTTGATCTTAAGCCTTTTTTCTTCCCATCTCTATATAAGGGCCTTCCTCTTACAGATAAACTTTTTGCATTTTTCTCAATCTGGTTCCCTAATAATTTTGAGTTTAATGATGATTTCACATCACTCATTGTTAAACTCTCTCTGCGTAGAGTAGCGTATCAACAAAACTCTCATAACTCTTGGGGAGTGAACTCAGCAGGATAATTGCTCTATCTTCATCTTCTATCTTGATGTTGATAGACTCAAGATCAAGGATGATCTTATTGAAGGCGTCAATGATTTCCTTATATAAAGAGAGTCAAGCTTCTTCCAAAGACCTATTGCTGTCGTCTCACTTGCTATTTCCCTTGGTACTTCATCGCTCAAAGACAGAACGATTGTACTATGAGCTCTTTCTTGAATGTCCCTTCTTTCTGCTTCAGCTTTAGATGACTCTGGTGTCTTCTCTTTATCACTAGATGTAGCTGCAGTCTCCTCTAATGTCGAACCAAGACTTTGGCTCACCATCAACGCTCTAACCTTCATCTTTTACAGATTGAATTCATTCGCACCGTTGAATTTTTCTACCTCATACTTGGGTGTGTCCATGCCTGCTTAAAACCAAGCTCTGATACCAGTTCATTGAAGTAGAAGTACACAAAAAAGTAAAATCACCCAAGCAATATATGCAGAACAAGTAATTAAGGAATAAAGAGAGAAGGGGTAGAAGAAGAACACATACAAAATTACATGGTTTGGCAACTTGCCTACGTCTACGGCGGATCAAGATCACACTCTTCTCTTATTATAAATCATAAGGCACTTCACAAAAATATACCTTTTATAAGAAAGATCACAATGAAAACTCTCTTTCACTCTATGAATTTTCTCTCACAAGGAACCACAAAGATTGTTGATGATCACTTAGCTTCAGTTCACAAGCCAATTGAAAACCTTTATATAGGCTTTGGGACTTCCTTGGTTTACCTTAAACGTGTGAGAGTCGTTTTAGGGAGTCTTGAAGCAAGTGGGAGACGAAATAAGAAAGTTTTCTTATTTTGAGATACTATTCACTTCTCCAGCGCCTCAGCGCTGGTGTGCCCGTCTGAGCACCACAGCGCTCGTCGCCTGACACTATGACACTCACATTTTGGACTAGCCGCCGCGGAGCCCAGCCCAGGTCACCGCGGGGCCTACGCTTGGCCTATGTTCCATTCGTCTTTTGCCTCCTTTCGCATCCGTTTTCGATCCGTGTGCACCATACGTACTTGACTTGCTCTCTAAATCATATCTCGATAATTTTTAATTAATATTCTCACAACTATTACCATTGTATAAATTAATTGACAATCGGAGTTTGCTGCCACCAATCGTCCCTGATTGACCTTGTAGGTATATTGTGGCAATTTTACTTTATTCTTTAACGAGGATCTTAAAATATGTGTATTTTAGTGCTGGATCAAAGAAGAATTTTGATTAATTATACTTTTTTGACATAAAATAAACTTTGTGTATGGATTTTAGATTAAGAAAAAATTAATCTAGGCTGTTAAGTCTAAATACTAATTAGGAGTTTAATTTTTATATACTTTTCACCCATTTTTAACTTAAGATTTAAGTTTGACTATTTTTTTCACTTAAATTTGTTTGGTTTTGTCAATTTGTGCAAACGAGGAAATAAGTGAATAACTTGGAAACTTCCTATCACTGAAGTTTAGTTTTGGAAAGTTTCCAATTTTGGGCGAATCCTGTGGTAAATGAAACTCTTGCTTTAAATATCGGATGGATGCGAATCCTGTGGTAAATGAAAGCGAAGAGACAGGTCCACAATTCATTTCTTGACACGGCTTCCCAAATCATTTATCTTCAAAGAGAGAGTCTGGCACAAATGTCAAAGGGGAAAAGGACTGCTTTCTATAATTCGTTTTAGGTAAAAAAAAAAAAAAAGATGAGTATCAAAACCACTTGTTTCCTCATTTTATAAAGCCACGAAAAATTTTATATGGAGGAGGAATTAATTGTTTTGTCTTGAATTTTGAAATTTCCACGAAAAAGAAGAAAAAGAGCAATTTTTTCTGGAGAGAATTTTTGAAGAAGAAGAATTTTGTATGAAGAAAGGAGGAATTAGTAGTCTTGACTTCTGAAATTTCCACCCAAAAAAAAACGAAAGAGAGTAATTTTTGAAAAAGAATTTTGTACGAAGAAAGGATAAATGAGTAGTTGTGTCTTGACTTTTGAAATTTCTAACAATTTTCTTCTGTATCTTAGTTTCTTTTTGGGCCTGATTTTTTTTTTAATTAATACTAAATATGGTTTAATTTTATTTACTCAGTGATAAGTTTGTTTATTTTCTAACTTAATAAGAGTTTTAAATCCACAAAGATTGAATTAAAAAAAAGTGAATAATTTTTACTTTTTGGCTGAATGTAAAACATTTAAATTATTTAATTAATTTTTTTTAAAATATTTATACTTATATCATATGTTTATATCTCTATCCATATAAAACTATTCTTTCTTTTATGTTTATCATATACGTACTTTTTTTTGTAGTCTCTTTTTTTTTTAATTAAACCAATCAAGATTTTAATTATTTTTAAGTAAATAATCTTTTTTCTATTCACTTTAAATTAATTACATTCAACCCTACAATTTTTTTTCAATTTTAAAACGAATAATATCATATTCATTTTCTCAATATGATGTTAGCATGAAAATACATAATTTCTTTGGCATCCATTATTTTCTCAATATCAAAATGGGATGTCAAATTAGAAAAATAAAATCAAAATTAAATGTAAAGTGCAAGTAATTCTTCTAGCACAGTTATATTTTTGTCACAACTTCGAGATAAAATTTAAATCAATTGTTTAAAGTATATAATTAAGGCTTTTCGTTTTCTTTTAATTGTGCACTATAATTGTTTTGATGAATTTTATATTAATGTTCTTTAATATAATTTTTAAAATAATTTTTTTCTTTTTTTATTTTGCAATAAATTAAACTATTAAAGTTGTCTTACAACTTTTTTAAAAATTCATTGTTATAAGAAATTACAATAAAATATTTGCACTATTTTAATATTAATTTGTGAATAAAAATATTAATTTATTCATACATTTTTAGTTTTTATTATTAATTCTACATTTAAAGTTTATAAGGGTACAAATGAAAAAGTACTAGTTTTTAGCTTATTTTTAATTAAAAATAATAATTAACTTAATACTTATATTCAAATATTAAGCAGAAAAGTAAATCCATTAGTTTTTAATTGAAAAAAACACTACCTTAGTTTATTTTTAAATGTTCATGCTTCAGTTTATGGGTTTATTAAATATTAGATAAGGCTACAATGTTGCCAAACCATGACAATTTAAATCCATTAGTTTATGCTATTCAAAGTTTATTATTCCATGTTGAGTATGCATCATTGTTCTTATTGCTTTTAAATGCTTGATCACCGTTTAAATGATTTGTTGTGCATGTTGAGACCGATAGATGATATATATAATTAACCTCTCATGATGTATGTTATGAATTGAATTAAAGACAAAGATGTGTCAACATAATTCATGCAGTTTGATTTATGAATTTCCATAGAACTTAACGAGCCATTTTGCATATTGAAATTCACTTAGAGCTATGATGGGTTAATATATGGGTGTAGTTTTAGTATTACTCGAGAGAGGATATTAATAAGTAAATGACTTTTACTATCAACATGGATGATATTTCTTTGAAAGCATATTTTTAGGGTTTATTTTGAATGGTTATGGTGAAGTTGAATGCCTTAGCGTCTTAATCTCTTGGTGAACTCTATTTCTACTTGCATTTTCTTTAAATATTTAATTTTTATTAGGGTAAATTTCCTTTTTCATTCATAACTTTAATCTTCATTTTTTAAAAATAAAATAAAGATTAAAAAAATTAGTAAATAATAGGATGATTAATATTTATGGGACGATACTTCACTTATCATTAAATTACTTAAGCCGATTAGTATACCTTTTAAATTTATACTTCAATTTGATAGGAATTTACTTTACTTTTATTAATATCGTTACCAACTATCCCTATTTTAACTTGAATTTTATTTTATCAATTTTTCTTCTTGTTATTTTAGGTTTCTTCTCTAGTGCATTAGATGATAAAAAAGCTTCTTCCTTGAACTATTTGATTCAAAGATTGAGCGAATGTTGAGATGATTAAATAAGGAAAAGAAAGAGATTTCATCAAGATCACACCATAGAATAAGCACTAGAAAGACCCGAGGTATTAAGAGACTATGTTGTGCCCTCAGTGAATGGAACAACTTTAGCATTAGATAACTTGTAATTCAAGCCAACATCTTTGAAATAAAGCCTGTCATTATTTAAATGATTTAGACAGCTATGCAGTGTAGTAAGATGCTAAATGATGACCCCAATACTTACATTGCCAATTTTCTGAATATTTGTGACACTTTTAAGCATAAGCATAATGAAGTTTCAGATTATGTAATGAGGCTTAGGCTTTTCCTATTTTCACTTAATGATAAAGCAAAAGGGTGGTTGAACTCATTTTTTATCGATATTAGTCACAACATAGGAAAGGTTGGCTCAAAAGTTTTTAACAAAGTTCTTTCCTCAGCAAAAATAGCCAAAGTGAGGAATGATATAACTATTTTTAGATAGTTTTATATGGAGTTATTGTACAAAGCATGAGAGAGGTACAAAGACCTGCTAAGAAAATGCTAACATCATGGTCCACCAAATAGTGATTGATGCTACTATAAGAGGAACATTGATGGGGAAAACACTAGAAGAAGCTTATGAATTGCTATAGAAGACGGCCTCTACAATTATTAATGGCTCTTAAATTGAATACCACCAAGAAGAGTTGTATAAGTCAATGAGATTGATGTCATCACTATTTCAAATGCTGAGGTTGAAAAATTTACCAAACAAATGAGAAATATAAGCTTCAATATTGTGCATACTGTAAGCATACATAGAATAGTAAGGCAGTCATGCTAATATTGTATGTTAAGTTGAAAGTTCTTTTGCACCATCTATCTTTGAAAAAATCACTATATATCCAACTTTAATCTACAACAACACAATTCTTATTCTAATAGCTACAATCTAGCTTAAAGAAACCACCCAAATTTTCAATGAAGCAACACTTATAATACTTTAAAGTTACCTCAAGGTAACTAACAATAAGAAAAAGAAGTCCAATTTGGAAGAGTTCATCATAAAATTAATCATCAAATTGAAACTAAATTCCATAATCAAGAAGCTTATATTCGAAATTAGGAAGTGCAATTAGGGCAACTGGTTAGCATACTTTCTTGAAGACCTCAAGGATCTTTACCAATTATTACCAAAATTAATCCTGGAAGCAAGTAAATGCCATAACCATGTGAGTGGATGTGAGCTTAGAAATTTAGATGGGTTACCCAAGTGGCTGAGAGGAAGAAAGATTTTGAACCTCCAAATTTGAGGTAGCCATAAGGAGATCTCACCAAATAGCCTTACAACAATCAACAAATAGCCACTATCGATTCCATATCCTAAAGTCCATGTTCCCCCAATCCATTTCCTTCAGATATTGAAAAATAATAAATTAGATGAGCAATTTTTCAAATTTTTTAGTATATTTAAAAAAATTACTTATTAATATTTCTTTTAAAGATGTGTTGGAACAAATGTTAAGCTATGTCAAATTCATAAAAGAAATATTTTCCAATAAAAAGAGATAGGAAGAGCATGAAACTATTATGTTAACCAAATAATGCATGATCATTTTTTAAAATAAACTACCACCAAAAGCTTAATGATCCATGGAGCCTTACTATTCCATGCACAATTGGAAATTCTAATTTTGATATAGCTTTGTGCGATTTAGGTGCAAGCATTAATTTGATACCATTTTTGTTTTTAGGAAATCAGGACTTAGTAAAGCCAAGGCAACAACTATTTTCCTTCAATTAACTTAAAGTCTATCCAGTACCCAAAGGGCATAGTTGAGGATGTACTCATTAAAGTTGATAAGTTGTATCTTTTTCTCAAATTTTTTATTTTGGACATAGAGGAAGATCGAGAGATACCCATCATTTTAGGCCGATTATTCTTACGCATAAGAAGAATTCTTATTAATATATAGCCACGAAAACTCATCGTTAGGGTGCAAGATTAGCAATTCATGTTCAATGTGTTTGAATTAATAAAATATCTGTCCAATGTTGACCTATGTTGTTAGATAAACACAATTAGAAAAATAGTAAAAGTGACTTTCTTAAATAACATGCTGTGAGACTTATTTGAGGTATACCACTCATTCTAAGACCACTGAATTCGAGAATACAAGCATTATATAGTGTGAAAAATATTTGAAAGCGTTATCACTATAGTTTCACACAAGGGGTCTAAAAGTGGAGGAGCTCGGGAAAAGTCCTTCTCAGCCAAAACCATCAATTTAAGAGCCTTCATTACCTTAGCTCAAATTATTGCCCTCTCAATTAAGGTATGGTTATTTAGATAATACTTCTTTATTCCAATAATTATTTCTTTTTCCTTGATAGATCTTGAGGAGGAAAAGTTACTTTAGGTATTGAGATGACACAAACTTACTTTGAAATTGACTATATTCTACATAAAAGGAATAAGCACTTCTATATGCATGCAAAAAATCTTAATAGAGGAGAGCTACAAGCTATAGTGTAATCACAAAGACATTTAAATCCAAACCTACAAGAATGGTTAGGGTCAAGGTGCTTAAATTGCTAGATGCTGAGATAATCTATCAAATCTTTTATAGCTTATGGGTGAGTCCAGTGCAAGTGGTACTGAATAAGAAAGAATGTCGGTCATAAAGAATGATCATGATGTACTTATCCTAATAAGAATTGTCATAGGTTGGTGGTTGTTCATGGATTACAAAAAATGCAATAATGTTACTTGAGAAAACCACTTCTTATTGCTATTTATTAACCAGATGTTTGAAAGGCTTATTGGCCATACTTACTATTGCTTTCTATATGGATACTTGAGCTACTACCAAATACTAATAGTACTAGAAGACCAAGAGAAAACTAACTTTACATGTCTATATAAGACCTATGTTTATGAGGATCCCTCCAGCTTATATAATGCATTGATCATTTTTCAAAAAAACATGATAACGAATTTTTCTAATATGGTGGAAAATTTTATTGGATGATTTTTCTGGTTTAGTTCTTCTTTTGATGAATGTTTAAACACTTTTTCTTTAGTTTAACAAGGATGTAAGGAAACTAACCTTTTTTTAAATTTGGAAAACTATCATTTCATGGTGCATAAAGGCATAATGCTCATCCATACGACATTTTCTAAGGGGATGGAAATGGATCAAGCTAAATTGAAAGTTATTGAAAAGCTAATCCCACCAACAACTAAACTCTTTGAGGTTATTAAGGCATACAGGGTTTTATAGGCATTTTTTTCCTTTGTAATCTCTTAGTTAAAAATATGGCTTTTGACAACTTGAAACAGACGTTAGTTTCGACATATATCTTAATGGCACTAGATTTTAAACTTTCTTTTGAGCTCATGTGAAATACTAGTGACTTTGTCATGGAGTAATTTTTGGGTAGCAAAGAGAAAAGTTTCTTTAAGTGATATATTATGCTAGTCGTGCCCTTAAAGGAGCTTTGTTGAACTATGCCACCATCGAGAAAGAGTTTTTGACTGTATTTTTTGCTCTAAAATTTTTTTGATCATACGTGATTAGAGCCAAGGTCATTGTTTACACTTATAATTCAACTCTCATAAACTTGCTTTGCAAAGAAGGATGCTAAACCAAGGCTAATTTGGTAAGTTCTTCTACTATGAAAGTTTGACTTGAAAATCAAGGATAAAAAGGGGACCAAAAATTTATGAAGCACTCTTGGATGAGAAACTCTTTACTTTACACACTACAAATCCTCCTTGGTACACCGACTTTCCAAATTACTTTGCTAGTAACATTATTGCTCCCAATCTCTCTTATTAACAAAAGAAAACAAAATTCTTTTCTAATGTTCAAGCATTGTTTTTGGGAAGAACCACTCTTATTCAAGTTTTTCTTATACCAAATAATTTGAATCTGTGTTTCAGAAGCCAAAATAGAGAGCTTATTTTGGGCTTAGTATCCCCATATGGGCCTTAGCCAAGAGATCTATAAGCTTGAGCCTTACATAGTGCAATTCTATACCTACCAAATTATAACCCACCAATTAAACCCTGTAAAATGGCTTCGGCCTATATGTCTTACCTTATTAAAAATATCTTTGTTTGTGTGCAAGCATAGACTTGCACCTTTGTTTATTTTGTATAGCAATGTAATTTTTTGACCATATATACTAGCAACAAATAGATAGCCAATGATAGTTTTATTTTTTGAGTTTGCGAATCATTTACATCATCATAATAAATAATTTATGTAGTAAACTATGACATCATTCATGAGAATCTCTAATTTCTTCATGAGAATTTGAAACCTTTATCATGGTTAGATTCACAAAATAAATTCTCCATTAGCAACAAGGTTCTTGCCACTCATAAATCATGCTTCATCAATATCTAATTAAAGTGTAACATTTGCAATGCCCTCAGTTTTTAGAACATGCCTTCTTAGATTACCCTTCTTGCTAGTTATTGCTTTTATTATTTCTGGGTCAACTCTACTCTTAAATGACTCTCTATCATCAAAGTATAAGGCAAGATGCAATTTACTCATATACCATGTTGTCTAAAGTTGGCTAGCCCAGCTTTTGACTATTACTATAATCTCATTTGGACATTGTATTTATTAGTAAGATTGACAAGCCTTGTAAATTTTATACAAGCAATAGTTGTAAATAGTATGCAACCTTTGTGGGGGGCACCATGACTCTTGCAATAGGTTTCACTCTTAAAAAAATCACTAATTGCGTTAACAACAAGTACACGGTTTAGATCAGACTTTTAAATATCCAAAATGCTCCCAAAGCTATGGTCAACAATGTCAGCATTTTTCTACATTCTATCTAGCTTTTTATATTTAGCCACGGTAATATCAATGATATTGATGATATCATCTTTATTTGATACATCACTATTGGAATGATCAAATATATACCAATACTTAATAGCATAATTGAATTGAGAATCAAGAAACTAAGGAAAGAAATAATCACGAAACACCTATCAATATATGGTTTGACAGAGCCTATATCCACGGGCCAACACAAAAATGGTTGATGAAATTATTCAATCAAGATCAAAGGATTACAATATTGATTACACAAGCTTTAGGATTCAGAAGAAATGATGAATTATAGAGTTTACATTAAGCATCCCAAGTTCAAGTATTTATAAGTCAAGATTGGAAACTTTAACCCAAAACTCACACAAACTTAACTAACTTTTGCCATATGTCACCATCTTATTAGCTCAAAGAATTCAAAAGAAATGGTTGGATTTTTATCATTCTGGATCTTCTAGGTTTTTTATCATTTCAGTCCTTTTACTTTCTACTAACTACTCTAGAAGCCACTATACTTATCTTTATTAGCACTTAGGTCCTCAAAACCTCATTCCTTTTGTAGTATAGTTCTCGATACAGTACATTTATCTACATTATAGTTTTGTAATTATTATTTTACAATCTCCACCTTTATTTTATATTAATGAGCATCTTAACATCATTTCTGGCCATTTTGCATCAACTTCATTTGTTAGTCACACCAATCAAGTTGAAACAAAGCATGAAGTTTGTTAAGGAAGTTCCTTCGTCATCATATTAGTTGAATTCTCAAAAGTATAAATCTTGATCAAATTTACCATCTCTTAATAATCTAATCTCAAATGAAGTGTACCTTGATGTCAATGTATTTTGTCATCTTATGGAACACGTAGTTCTTACTCAAGTGAATTGTAATTAGCTATCATAAAACACATCAATCACCTGATCATCCGTTACTAGTTCTATAATTAAGCCTTTCATCCAAATTATTTCATGAACTATTTCTATACTTGCCACATACTTTACTTTTATTGTTCACAAAGCAACCACAGGCTGCAATATAGCTTTCTAACTAATACAATACCCCTTTACTAAGAAAAATTAAATGGTCAACGGCCTTCTCTTGTCTTGATCACTAATATAATCAACATCTACAAACTGCTTATCTATTCAACTTCTAACTCACCCTTCCTGAATAGCAATCCATAACTAAAAGCTATCTTTAAGTATCTCAGTACCCATTTTTGCTTTCACTTCTTGGATTGGCCATATACTTACTCAGCAAACTTATAGCATGGATAATGTCCAACCTTGAACATACTATTGCATACATGATACATCAAACAACACTCGTATAAGGTATTTTTAGGATCCTCTATTTCTCCTCATTGGTGGAAGGACTCTGTTTAGCTCAGAGTTTAAAATGCATGGCCAGGGGAGTACTTGCAAACTTGGTGTTTTTTTCATCACAGGTTTTTCCTAAAGCTTCTTAAGTAAACCAACATTTAACAACATACATCTCACCTTCTCTATAATGGTCCTATTCATCCTTTTAGTAAGACCATTTTGTTGTGGAGTTCCTTATACTATCTTGTACCTTAAGATCTTATACTTGGCACAAAAGGAATCAAACTCAAAGTTATAAAATTCCAATCCATTAATAATCCTAAGCTTTTTAAACTTTGATTTTCCACTAATGCTTTTCAAGTTTTGAAAGCATTAAATAATTGGTTTTTACTCTTAACAAATATACATAGAGCTTTTTTTAGAAATCATCGATGAAGGTTAAGAAGTAACTTAATCTATCTAAAGACTTTGTCTGTGTAGGATCCTGAAGATTAGAATGAATATGCTCCAAAGTTGACTTCATAATGGTTCTCTCAAGCTAAATTTTACACTGTGGGCTTTTCTCAATACACAATGCTCGCAAAACTCTAGATTCTCTAGTTTATCATTCCTAAACACTCTATAATCTTTCAATTCCTTGTTCACTTTCTCATAAATATGCTAGTCTTATATACAATATTTTAGATTTATTTAGGCCATTGTCCATTGATATAACAATTGATCCCTCAATAGCATTTCCATTCAATATGTAAAGACCATTACCCTAGTCATTTTAATAACCACAAATGACAACCTAACCACTTTCAAGATTGTTTGTTCTAACTTGAAAGTACAACCATTCTATTCTAGTTCCTATAAAGAGATCATATTCCTTTTTAGATCTTGGATGTATCTTACATCTCTCAACTCTCTAATTAACCCATCACACATCCTCATTTTTACTGTCATAATACCAGTAATCTTGCAAGTGAAAGGTGTATCTAGAATCTAGGATCCACTCACTTCTAATAACATCCTTTAATGCAACTAATGTGACAACACTGTTATAGCTATCATCTAAAGCCACTATTACATCTCATTCTTAATATTTTGTCTTCATCTTAACCTTTCTTTCCAAACAATCCTTTTTAAAGTGCTCTTAATTTCTTTTTTTTATAGAAGTAGCATTTCTTCCCTTTAACCTTGGACTTTGATCCGTTGGTATTGTTTCCCTTTGATTCCCTTTTCTCAAGCCTTCACCATTGCAATCTTTGGTAAGTTTTCTTCACTAATTCCTTTGAATTAAAGGAAGATTTTACATCATTCATAGTCAAAAATTCCATTTTATACAAGAGAGTATCCATAAAGTGCTCATAACTTGGAAGAAATGAGCTAAACAGAATAATGGCTTTATCTTCATCTTCAATCTTTACATCAATGGTTTCAAGATCGATGATGATCTTATTGAAACTACCAACATGATCTTTGATTCAGCCTTACTTCCTCATATTCAACTGGTAGAGTTTCTTATTCAAATGTAATATGTTGGCCAAAGATTTGGTCATGTATAGGAAGTCCAATTTCTTATATAAACCAATTGTAATCTTTTCACTAGCTATCTCTCTTATGGCTTCATCACTAAGCAAAAAACCATTAGCCTTTAAATATTTTGGTTTCTTGCTATCTAGATTAAATGCAACTTCCTCAAATGCAAATGTAAGCCCTTAACTAACCAAGAGTGCCTCTATTTTAATCTTTCATAAAGTAAAATCATTCTCCCTATTAAACTTCTTAATATCAAATTTGTGAGATGTCATTAAGTTTACAACTCCACTTTGATACCAATTACTAGAATGATCAAACCTAAACTAATATTTAATAGTAGAATTAAATTGAGAATTATAAAACTAAGAAAGAGAACAATCAAGAAACATATGTCAGTTTACGTAGTTCGACAAAGTTTACATCCATAGGCCAATACAAGAAAGATTGATGATATTATTCAATCAAGATCAAAGGATTGCAATCTTAATTCCTCAGGCTTCACAATACTTCAAGAATTGGAAGAAATGATGAATTACATAGTTTACATTAAACTTCTCAAGTTTGGGTATTTATAAGTTAAGACTATATCCTTGAACCTAAAACTCTAACAAACTTAACTAACATTTACTACATGTCAACATCTGATTGGCTTAAACTCTTTAAGTGAAACAGTGCATTTTCGATCATTCTGGACCTTCTAAGACTTTATTATTCCAGTACTTCCACTTTTTGCTAATTATTATAGAAGCCACAATACTTGTTACTGTTAGCATTTAGTTTCTTGAGAACTTCCTCTGTTTTATAGTTTGATCTTTCATATAGTACATCTGTCTCCATCATTTCATATAGTACATCTGTCTCCATCATTGATTCTTAATCTTCATTTCACAAATGGACATAGCAAGCACCTTCTCTTAGCTTGTGAGCAAGGGCTTGTCCAAGTTTATTGTCTTGGACATTGGCTATGGCAACTTTGGCACCATTTGCATGGCAAAGTAGCGTCATAGTTGCTCTAATTTCGGTTGCTCCACCAGTAACGATTGCTATTTTGCTTTCTAATCTAAAATTTGATCACATTGAAAAATCATTATTCAGATTGATTAACAAATACTGGAGAATCATGTTACTCCGTTAAGTCAAAAAGAAAAAGGAAGATGAACGGCTCAAATAAATCTTAATATAAGATGAACATATTATTATTTAATCTATCAAGAAGTTAACTAGTACGGAAAAAAATGTGAAGCGGGAGTGGTAAGTTAATTACCTTTTGCACGTTGTTGTAGTACAATCACCGTTCATATTTTACTTAAAAATCTAATACTCAGAAGGAATAGTTTGATAAGAAAAGTAAAGGTTATGCTTGTAGTTTAAGGTACTTCCTTGACTCTTAATGGAATTTACAATAACGTGAAATCTCCGATAAGTAAAGTGTTGATTTCCTAGTTGCTTCGAAGATATTATCAACAACATTAAAACCAAATGCTACTTCTTCAATAGATTATTGTAATCAAGTGAGCCATGTTATCACAATAGATAGTCGGCTCGAAGAGGAATTGCTACTATTTGTATGGTAAAGTCAAATTTGAACATTTTGCTCTTTGAAGTACTTTTTTGACCCTTTTATACCCTAAATTACAAGCAAATGACATGCTCGAAGAGATAGCATCCAATAGGTACCAATGGTTAGCAGAAAGAATTACTCTAAGAAAGATTATAGGTGTGTATGATATTGAAGCACTCACCACCTTGATAGCACAAGTCAACTTATTGTCAAAAAATGTTGATGCCATCGAGTGAGTGCAATGAAGAGTCAACTTATCACTTGTGACTTTTGTGGTGACAATCATCTAAATGGCCAATGTATGAGTATATTGAAAAAGGACGTCTAGACCCCTAAGGTTTAAGGAAACGGACATGCAAACCCCTAAAAGTTTAAAATAGTTAACATAATCTATTAAAGTTAACATTGGAAAGGGTAAAAATGAAAAATCACCCTTTTGAGTAAAAAAAAATAGAAATTTTGACTAATGCTGATCAACACTGATCAATACCCGGTCAGTAGCCAATCAACATTAGTCAATAACTAGTTAATAGTTAATAGATGATTTTTTATTTTTACCATTTTCACCATTAATTTTAATAGATTCTATTAACTATCTTTAAATTTTAAGGGTATGTATATCCCTTTCCTCAAATTTTAAAAGTTCAAAAATTTTTTTCTCTAAAATTAATTACACTATTAATTTTGATTTTAATTTTATTTATTTAAAAAAAATGATATTTAAACCAATAAAATTTTAGAAAATGGCTAGGTGGACCTCAATATTTTTAAAAACTTTATTGACACCCATATCAATTAATTGGAGAAAGTGTAAAACTAGTGATAGTACAATTATGTCTTTGTTTTCTAGTTAAGGTCCTTTATGCTTTATATTGATAATGTACATATCAGTAAAAGACAAGCCAAATTATTATGCTACTCATCAATGAAACCCGACTTCTCTCCTATTTCCTTGGCCTGTTCGCACTCCTCACAAATTAAAACAGCACCGTTTAATCCTCCATTCGTTTCATAATCATTAATATTAGTATTCCTCCTTGGTAGCATCACATTAGCTGTCGGCGCCGATTGTTTTTGCTCCACTCTTCTTCTGTCTTCACGCAGTGATTCACAAATTGGTTTCTATTTCGTCGTGTTTGAGTTAAGTAGAGGAAGGGAATCAAGGGGGTCTATATAGAAATGGCTCGTTAGGAAAGTCATCAGTCCCAAGTCGCGTTTACGCCGTCTCAGTAGCAGTAGGAAGCCATTTGATAAAGTGCCACAGCTTCTTCAAATTCAATAGAGAGGCCACACCCCACCCCAACCCTTTACCCACTTCCAGCCACCACCATTATTTATCATGGCCAGAATCATCACTTGATCCGTCGGAGTAGTCACCTCATGATAAATCAATGGCGAATACACCTTTGGACGCCGAAATCCAAGCCAATTTTTTTTTTCTTCTCCTCTCCCTCATATAAACTCTACCATCAATATATTGCCTTCAATCTTATTTTTTTGTAACAAAATTTTAAATCGGAATTTTTTTAATTAATTGTGGGTTGGTCTCATACTTGAAGAATTATTGGTTGGTTTGTATTTGAAGCAAGTTTTTCATTATGCTGGTAATATATGCTTAATATGTAAGATTTTATTATTGATTTGCTTATACATAATAATCATAGAGCAAACCTGACAATAAAAGTATTTGAGATGACATACGTATCAATATCAGATAGGTAGACAGGTTTACCTTCTGACTTTGCGAATAATACCCATCATCGTGATAAACAATATGTGCAGCAAGGTACGGCATCCGTTACTAAAAGCTCTAATCGTTTGATAGGGATTTGTGAACTTAATCATTGAAGGATTTACAACGCTGAATCCTCCATCAACGACAAGGTTTAGACCACTCACGTAACTTGCTTCATCACTAGCCAAGTAGAGTGCGGCGTTTGCGATGCCTTCAGTTTTCAGAACTTGCCCTCTTAGATTACCCATCTCGCTAGTTATTCCTTCTATTATTTCTGGACAAGCTCCACTTAGAAGTGTTATTCCTGTCACCAAGCCATAAGGCGAGACACAATTTACTCTTATACCATGTTGTCCGAGCTCGGCTGCCAAGCTTTTGACTAATGCTATAATCCCATATTTGGACACTGCGTAAGCCGGAGTGCCAAGTCCTGCAATTTCTGTACAAGCACTGGCTGTAAACAATATGCAACCTTTATGCTGGGGTACCATGACTCTTGCAGCATGTTTTGCTCCTAAGAAACCACCAATTGTGTTAACAGCAAGCAATCGATCTAGATCTGACTTTGGCGTGTCCAAAATGCTTCCAGAGCTACGGTCAATGATGCCGGCATTATTGTACATTATATCGAGCTTTCCATATTCAGCCACGGTTGTATCAACGAGATTGATGATGTCACCTTCTTTTGAGACATCACAATGGATGTAGCAGACGTCTTTGCCTAGCTTTTGAGCAAGGGCTTGGCCAAGTTTATCTTGGATATCGGCTATAACAACTTTGGCTCCATTTTCATGGAAAAGTTGTGCTGCGGTTGCTCCAATTCCGCTTGCTCCGCCAGTGATGATTGCTACTTTGCCTTCTAACCTAAAATTGGATGACAATTGTCGTAATTAACATTGAGGGACTAAAGAATTGGGAACCATATCTAGGTAGCTAGTTTATATAACACAAGAGTTGGAGCCAAAATGAAAAGATCCAACAGAAAGAAAGTCATGTAAATCTTATGTCTAAGATGAATTCTAGATGCTGTTTCTTTATTCAGATTGTCACTCAATGACAAAAAGTCAACTTGGTACCGAACGCACCGAGAGTGGCAAG
Source organism: Ailanthus altissimus (assembly GCA_946807835.1). Taxonomy (NCBI): domain Eukaryota; kingdom Viridiplantae; phylum Streptophyta; class Magnoliopsida; order Sapindales; family Simaroubaceae; genus Ailanthus; species Ailanthus altissimus. The sequence continues at coordinate 5,274,995 of OX327709.1, forward strand.
CTAATTACCTTTTGCATGTTTGTACGGAGGAACCGCCGTTCATCTTTTCCTGAAAAATCTGAAACCAGCGGTAAAAAAGTTAGGTTTGGCTAGTTGCTCTTGGTGAATTTATAAAAACTCTTTTTTTTTTTTCAATCAAAGAAGAATTTTGTTAATAAGATTGAAAAGGAGAGAGTAGAGACCGAACATCAGGGAGATAAAATGTCAGAGCAGCAAGTAGCATTTTTATAGTTGCTTTGAAGACGTGCAAAACTGGAAGATAAAAGTCACACGCAAGTTTAGTTAGTTGGATATTGATTTAGAAGATATTAGTATTTATTCAAATTGTTTAATTTAGATTTAAAATATAGAAGAATTGACTTTTTAAAAACCAATTCAAATTAAATAAAATAATTATTCTAGTCTAATTATTTCCTTAAATTCTAGAAAAATTGTTAGGTTAATCCCTAAATTTGTTAAAATATTCGATCTAGTCTCTACTGTTGAAAACAATAACATTTAAAGTGTACTTTTTAAGAGTAATAAAATAAATTGATATGTTTAATACTTGATTGTGACTTTCCTAAATTCTATTCTTCTAAAATAAAATTCTAAAAGTTTTTTTTGGGTTAAAATTAATTATTAAATAAACTTATCATATTCTTTTTGAAACACCTATTTTTTCTTTTTATTGACCCTAAAATTTGGTAATTCAAGAATTAATAGGTTGAATTTGTTTGCTGCTGAGAATCATTAGTTAAGATTAACAAAATATAAAAAAAATCATAGTACAAACACCAAATTTATGGTGATTCAGCTCAATGTTAGATTACGTCCACTTTCACCGAGCCTCATCAACCCACTTACTTCCATTATAATATTGTTATTATTACAGAGATACACGAAAACAATGCCTTTATAGAATAAAAATATGTAACCCCCTCGTCCAATAAAGAATAATAGATGTGTTGTCTCCTCTAAAGGATAATTAATGAACTCTTGTGATAAGAAGTTTTATCATTTTCTTTATGGTTTGGCTCTCCTTTTATAGGTTAGTAAATGGGTTATAAAATTTGAGTTAAATTGAGATATTAAAGTACTTTCTTAGTTAGTCTTATCTTATTATATTTATGCTAAAATAAGTATAATAATTTTCTTTTTTATTTAAGATTTTTTTTAAAGAGTCTTATTGAAATAAAAGCATCTCTTTTTTACTTATTTAAGAGTTTTGTTTTGAATTTTTTAATAAATTAGACTGACCGAAATTCAGTGAGAATACTTTTTAATTACACTATTCGATATTTGAAAAACTCTTATAAATACGAGTCTTTATGTTTTCTAATTTCAATATTCATGCTATCTTATTCAAATATTCAAGGATCAATTTTTCTTTTCTGTACTCCTCGCTCTACTGCTTGCTTCTATACATTATTGCTATTACATGTCACTACTGCGCTCAAATTATTCTTCTTTCATAAGATTTTCATTGTCTAAAATAAAATTGTTTTAATTCTAAATAGTTTTTATTTTCTTTTCTTGAATACTATTTTTGTTTTCACAATGTTTATTTGTTTTTAGTTTGATAAAATAAAATAATGAATAAAAAAAATAGAAAAGTAATTTTGCATCACGAAAAATAAAAAAACATTAGATAAATAATTTTTTATAATAAATTAATAATTTATATTAAAAGACCTCCTAAGGCTCCAAATTCTTTTAATCGCCCTGGCTAAATCCTGCGTCGATTGGAACTACATTTCATTTTTTATATTTCTACGAGCAAGAGAAACAAAGTAAATAATTGGCTACTGGGAAGATCTAGAAATCTTCTATAATCTCAAGTTATTGTAAATCAAAATTGAGAGAATATTTATGAAAAATAATGAGAAATTTTATTAATAAAGAGAGTATTTTCTTATACATAAATTAATGGAAAGAGAGAGAGACCTAAATGAACTCTTGCGCCCTTTTTATAGCCAAGGATCCTAGGTGAAAAATTAAAAGGGCCTCTCACATATATGTTAATTTACAATAATACTCTGTTAGAATTATTCCTACACTATCCTCCCTCCAACACTCCTTGTGAATATAAGGAGTCGTTTAGTGGCTTAGAAGAGTTGTAATATGTCATTGATCTTATAAAGTTTTCTTCGATTTGGATGAATTTGAGTTGCATTATCTCTATGATTTTATAAATTCACGTTGTCTTTTGAAACTTCTATTTTTATAACTTTTTTAACATTTTCTTTTAAAGATGCGCTTTTTTGGAGACAAACTTTTTGCGAACTTGTTGATTTTTTTCACCTAAATATTAATGTTGATCTTTGCTATTTTAGAGCATTATTTACTAATATTCATGAGATATTTATGTGTCAGTAAAACTTTTGATGCACACTTTTATATGTATATTCTTTTTTGTTTTAACTATTCTTAGTAGATTTGATAGGAACAATACGTAGAGTATATTTAATTTGCTTAAAAAATTGTAATAGATTTCTTGTCTTACATCTTTGAACTCTTTAAAGCATTCAAGAAAAAAGAATATAGTGGCAATTATTGAAAATAGGTGTGTGTAAGTAAGAGGTGTGTGCGAGTTGTTCTTTTGATGCTTATTTTATTCTCTTGGATGTATTTTCAAGCTTAATATCTCCTTGTAATAAAAGGATGTACTAATGATTTATATAAAAAAAAGTTGTACATGCGTAACTAAATGCCGACTAAATTATAGATGCGAGAGTTGTGTACCTGAAATCATAGGAAACTGATTCTATGTGATTCATGAGTTGCGACTCACTTAATGACAATTTTATTTTTCTTTTGTATTTTAATTTTTTTTATAATTTTGGATTAGATTTATGCGAGCTTTGTTTTTAACAGTAGTGTATATAAGCAAATATTTTTTCGATTTGTTGTGAATGAAACATTGAAAGTTTTTTTTTTTTTATCATTATTCATTATTTTTTTCCTATGCATTGCTTTTCCTGGATATCAAAATACAAAACGCTAGTAACATTTCATAACCGTCGCATTTTTTTTTTTTGTTGTTGGGGGGGGGGGGGGGGGGGGGGGGGGGGGGGGTTGGTGGTGTTGGAGGGGAAAGTGCTTGTTTCACTGTGACTTATGAATATTCTTTTATTACATACTAATTGTGAGTTATAAGTTTGAGCATCTTAATGAATATTCATTTATTATGCATTAGTCGTCACTTGTGATCTGTGTGATTAAGTTAGTACTCATTTATTGTATATTAGTTGCGATTTGTAGATTTGAGTGACTTAGTGATTATTCTTTTATTGAATATTAGTTGCATCTTACAAGTCTAAAAGACTTAGAAAATATTATTTTATTGAATATTAATTGCAACTAAGAGTAACTTAGCAAATATTCTTCTATTAAATATTAGCTATAACTTGTGAGTTTGAGCGATTTGGTGAATATTATTTTATTGAATGTTTGTTGCAGCTTGTGAATATGAGCAATTTAATGAATATTATTTATTCTTTTATTAACTTTTAATCGCACCTTATGAGTCTTTTATTGACTATTAGTTGTGACTTATGAGTCTGAACGACCTTAGCAAATATTTTTTTTATTGAATATTAGATGTGACTAATGAGATTGATCCATTTGTAGTTTAAGACTTTTTATGTCACACATGATGACTTTGTGGTTCAAGGATTTTATTTTGTGCCTAGCGACTTTTGGCACACGGTTATTTTACTTCTGCCGTTGTTTTTATGTTTTTATTTTGAGTGTTTGTGTCCTAATTTTTTTTTTATCTTTATGCCCTTTTTGTTTTGGGTTTCTGCACCCTCAGTTTGGATCTTTATACCCTTATTCTAGGTCGTTATGCCTTTATTTCAGGTCTTTGAAAATCATGTAGAGTTACTACCATGTGAAATTGTAGTTTAGAGAAGTAGCAATCATACAAAATTTTAATCTTATAAAGTTCTTGGTATCAAGTTTCTTAAAATGCCTTGTAATTTACACAAGCAAAAATATGTATACTTTGATTTATTGTTATTATTTACCATTCTTCTTTTCTTTTTTTTTTTCTTTTTTAAGAAATTACTTGCAATAGTTTTCATTTTACAATAGTATATTTATAAAAGAATTTACAGTATATATATGAGAGAATTCACATGTGTGATTTTTATTTTATGGTAGTATATTTATGAAAAAAACTCACTATATATTTGTGAGAGAACTTGTCTGTGTGAATTTCACTTTGTGATAGTTCACATATGAAAAACTCATAATACATTTGTGAAAGAACTCGCTTGTATGTATTGAAGCGGAAGCATACAAACAAGCAAAATCACTCAAGCAATATATGTAGAACAAGCTGATTAAGGAATAAATAGAGAAAAGGTAGAAGAATAATACACAAAAAATTACGTGGTTCGGTAACTTGCCTACGTCCACGGCGGATCAAGATCACACTCTTCTCTTATTATAAATCACAAGGCACTCACAAAGTATGCCTTTAGAGAAAACTCTCTATTTACTCTAGAGATTTTCTCTAACAAAGAACCATAATGATTATTGATGGTCACTTAGATTCTATTTACAAGCCAATTAAGAGCCTTTATATAGGCTTTGGGACGTCTTAGGTTTACTCTAAACATGTGAGAGTCATTTTAGGGAGTCCTGAAGCAAGTGGGAGATGAAATAAAGAAGTTTCCTTATTTCGAGATACTGTTCCCATCTCTAGCGCTGCGGTGCTGGGCTCTTACCGTCGCGGTGCTGGCGTGCCTGTTTGAGTATTGCGGCGCTCATCTCCTGGCGCGGGCGCCTGGTGCCCCCCTCTTCATTTTTTACCTCCTTTCGCGTTCGTCTTCGATCCTTGCGTACCCTACACATTTGACTTGATCTTCAAATCATATTTCAATAATTTTTTAATTAATATTCTCACAATATGTTTTTTTACTTTATAGTGGTACACTTATAAAAGAACTCGCAATATATTTGTAAGAAAACTCACTTGTGTAATTTTCACTTTGTGGTGATTTGCACATCCATATATATTGTTATCGTTGTCGTCGTCATCCTCGTCATTATGAATAAAAATGTAGCACGTGTAAAGGACTCATATACACATTCAAATGATTATCTCAAAAGATCTTCATAAATTTAAGTGTCAAGTAGTAGTACTTTGAAATATGCAAGTGATGGCAAAGTATCATCAAGATTGTTTATTTGCATGTACATAGCTCAAAAGTGTTTCACATAATCTCTTAGAGTCTCCTCTGACCCTTGTTTAACAATTACTAAATTAAACACATTAACTTTATTTTTAATGAGTCGTTTAAAAATGATTAACAAATAACTTGAGAAATTATTGAAGGTTTTGATTGACTTGGATGGTGGGTTTTAAAATTACATCATTTCAATGCCAGTAGAAGTTACAAGGAACAACTTGCATTTGAAGGAATCACCATAATCTTCAAGCAATATAAATGTTTTAAAGGAATACATGTGGCTCGCTTGATCAAAGTTTTCATTAAATGATCTAAAGTGGGATATGTGAATTTCAATATCTTCTTTTGGCTTTCAATCTTATCACTGACTAGGAACTTTGGCAATTTCTAAGCTGAAAATGAATGAGAAATGCCATGAATGTGAAGTGAATTGACTCTGCATCCACTTATCATGTATTTCTTGGACATGAGTTTTTAATGCTTTTTTTAGTAAACAATTCACAGGGGATAGTCTAATAGTTAGAGGAACAGGGATAGTGGTAGTAACTATGCTTGGGAAAACTCACGAAGAAATATTATTGTTGGAAATGATGATCCAACAATATTGTACAGGTGAGAATTGAAATGAATACCATGGGGAGGGCATGTTAAAGTCAAGCACGCATTGGACACACAAGGGGGAGTAAGATGGGACTTGGAAGAGTAAAAAGGCAAAGAAAAATGGAGGACTATTGTCTAAACCATAGTACCGAAAGTAGAAAGGCCAGCGTTGTAACACTAGCGGGGGTTTACATTGGCGTTACGGTGCTCAGTTTCAAGAAAGTCTTATTTTTGCTCATTTTGACTTGTTTGAAGGGATTTTAGACTTTTAAACACATTGACTCTTATTCCAACTAAGTTTAGAGTTTATAGGAACTTTTTATTCTCTATATAAACCTTGTAAACCCTTTATTTTGAGATCAAGTATTAAAAGAGAGACTCTAAGAGAAAAGAAGAACTGGATAGACACTAAGTATTTATGGGCACTAGGGTAGAACCATTGTTTGGGTGTTATTATTCTTGGAGGAATAAATGTACACCATTCATAGATCCTTTAAGAATTTTTTATTTTGTTTTTCTTGTTATAATTCTCTAGAAGAGTTAATAAGAGAGGTTAGGATCATTTGATCCACTGTGAACGTTGGCAATTGTTGAAACACGTATATTGGTTGTGTTGTGTTCTTATTGAACTATTTTGTTATATTTGCTTGATAATCTTATTTTTTTGTTGCACAAGGGTATTAGGATTTAAGGTTGATCTCTATTAAAGTTCTTCCCTTAACTTAATACCTAAGGATAAGAGCATTTTCCTTCTATAATTTGGTATCAAAGCATAGTTTGATAAGACACTTCATATAGTATTTAAACCACGCTACTATTAAGAAAGATATAGGTAAATTCAATAAGATGAATGACTTCAATCTATAAAAGAAAAAGGTGAAGGCTCTAGCTAGGTAGCTCAAGTGGTACCAGAGGTGCTCCCCAGTGGTTTTAGAACCCTATATGGTCCTGGGTTCGAGCCTCGGAAAGGCGAAAGAAAGGGGGGGGACTCTGATATTCCTTTGAGTGGGCCCACCGAGTAGGGGTGGACCCCACCCTACTAGTAGAGGGGTGGGGGCCCACAATAAAAAGGCGCCTTTTTATTGTGGGCCCTCACCCCTCTACTAGCAGGCTAGGGTCCACCTCTATTCGGTGGGCCCACTCAAAGGAATATCGGAGTCCCCCCTCCTTTCTTTCGCCTTTTCGAGGCTCGAACCCAGGACCATATGGGGTTCTAAGACCATTGGGGAGCACCTCTGGTACCACTTGAGCTACTCACTCTGACAGGACCCGACCCGAGACCCTCTACTATAGATCCCAGCGGCCCTGCCGGGCACCCCGACGGAAGTTCCTCCGAACCTAACTGGGTAAGTTAAGAAATTCCGCGAGGCGAACCCCTTTTTAATTCTTGTTACTACTAAGAAGATCTAGTAATATACATGAAAACGACTTTTTAGTTTTACAAAAAAACGGACAGAGTTTTCCCTGTTTTTCGGAAAATCCACATAAACCTGCAAAGAAATTTCACTTCTAATTCCAACACATCTCAATTCTAGCAATTCGGACCTCCGGTCCTTTTCAAATCAAATCCAACACAACTCAGTTATTTCGTGTAAATCATAAAATAAGCCTAATCATAAAAGTAAAAATGATCATCATAAACTGGAAATCTCTTCTTCTTGATTCAACACATACTTACAAATATACATGCCTACAACTATTATGCATAAAGTAAAGAGTCCTATTAGCACATTTACATGTACAAAAATTATCTTTGGATTCGGCCCACTACTCGGCGATTAAAGAATCAGCAGCTTGCGTTCTGAGACCTGCACCTGGGAAAGGGGTTTAAACCTAAAACGAGTGAGCTAAAGGAGCTCAGTGAGTGTAAATGAGAATTCAATTACAAGAATATTATACAAAGATAGCAATTTCTAAAGTACATGCAGAAATTATGCTTCTAAAACGGATGTAAAATTGTAAAATGGTTTATAATATCATATGCTAATGAAATCTTGCCGAGCGGGTTTTATCTACATCTTTGGAAAACTATATTCAGAATCTGTATATCATAATAACTACTGTGTGCATATCAATGCACAAATGCTATCGGTAAATCGAAAACTAGTAAAATCCTCGCTCGGCCATTTTCTCTCTAAATTGTACCAATGGTAACCCTAAAGCTCTATACCCACGCAGCGACTCAACTAGCACCGCATACGTGAGTAGGTCACGGGGCACCTCAACTAGCAGCACCCACAGTGACATCTCAAGACATCTCACTGGCTACGCAGCGGAATCCTACATCGCATGCATATAGCGAGACAATATCCCGTACCCATAGAGCGACTCACATGACTCGACATCCCAACTTCCCGGAGTTAGTGACACACCCCCAAGACCTGCCCATGTGCACGGGATATACCGGCCGGGTATAATACAATCATCACCACTATAATCTGAGGGTACCAATGGCCTTAAAACAAATGCAGTAATTTTCAAACTGTTTCACAAATCGATCATATAAAAGCATGTCTATGAATATATCAAGATCATAAATCATGTTTATGCATCGAAAGCTCATAAAACATACATAGTCATTGTGCGAAAACATAATAACCGAAAAGTAAAAGAAATGGCAGATTTCCACTCACAACCGCTCCGTGCTCAATTTCGCTCCCGATTCCTGCTCCCGTTAACGCTCTCGGTTATCCTCACCTACGCGCCATAAATGACATTTAGAACCAAATCGAACACTAGAATCTCATTTAACTACTAAATGCCCTAATCGGCATACAAAGCCCGGAGGTAAACTACTTCCCGATTTTAGTTACGGAGCCATAATCGAAACTAACTCACCATCCGGCGCCCTGAAAATTATTGAACACCTTATCATTTGATTGGACATACTTGCCCTTCACCTTTCCAACATGGACAATTATGTCCCATTTTCTTCATTTTTGGGTTTTTCATCAACCATATACATTCCATTCACAAAATGCATCATTTACACACAACAATTCAATCAAAACACCACTCAATTCCTAACTTCCCTAAAGTGGCAGAATTTCACCCTAGGTTACAACACATTCCTTTTCTCAATTTCTTGTTCCAATTACAACAAAATCATGCCAATTTCATTCTAAAGCCCTAATTACAATCAATTGAAATCTCTACAACAAAATCACCAAAAACCCTAATTCTCACCTTGCCAATTTCTTCAAATTGATGACTCCTTCAAGCTCCAAACTAGAATTTAACTCAATCTAAGCCAAGAATACACATAAGAACATCAATTAACACATTCTTGAATTCTCACTTATCAAACTCATAAAAGATGCTTTTCTTACATCTTTTTTTTGAATTTCCACTAATAGAGACTTCAATTGAGCTTAGGGATTGGTTTGTAACCTTAATTTGGCTTGATTACACATGAAAAAAAAACTTGAATAGTCACTGTAGCAGCACCCCCTTTGAAGCTCGAATTTCTCTCTTTTTTTGGCTAAGTGTTGGTTTAATCTCTCTTCAAATTTCTACACACTTCTAACATATATATAGTGCTCCCTCAATTTACCATTTTTCCCTTCAACTTACTTAAAACTTCTAATTTTCCATTAGTCAAAAACTAATTATGTAATTAGTTCATTTGTAACTATTTAGTTAGAATAGTTCAAAGAACTAACTAGAACTTCCAACTTGGCAATCCATGAGATTTCTTATAATTAGTACATTCTCTAATATATGGATTATGTTTCTCAACAAAGGCTTGTTCCATTCATAACCCTTAAATGGAAATTCATGTAGTAAATTAGAATTTTCTTTTCCAAGTCAATAGAGAAAAATTCTAAAAATATTCTAGGGTCGTCTGGCGCACCGATCAAGTGTGAAATTACCAAATTAGGTTTGATATCTCTCACGTGCACTATAAAGAAAATATTTCTAATAGGGTTAAAATCGAGTAATCCTACGGTGTCTTATTTGTTCTATACCGAAATCTAGGCGCCAATACTACTAATAGGGATTGGATATTACAATATAATTCAGAAGAGGTTTCACAATACCATAATTCTAGTGTTGAGTGTTAAAGTATTAAGGAAGGTGAATGAAGAAGAGACGGCTTTGGGTTTATGGAAGAAACTCGAGACTTTATGCATGGGGAAGTCTTTGGCAAATCAACTACTTGTGAATAATAAGCTGCATCAGCTGTTATGTCCGAGGAATTTTCATTGAGAGACTACATTGACGAATTCAAAAAGTCATCATAAGTCTTGAGATCTTAAGTATCAAGATAGAGAATGAAGACAAAGCCATCATCCTATTAAGTTCATTATTAAAAAGCTATCAGAGCTTTATAGATACGCTACTATATAGGAAGAAGATTCTTACAATGAATAATGTCAAGGTATTTTTGAATTCAAAAGAATTTACAAAGAGATCTGAAACCAAAAGTGAAACAGCTTTATTTGCACGAGGAAAGAAAAGCAACCAATAAGTGTTTTCTTTGTCACAACCAATAAGTGTTTCCTTTGTCACAAGAAAGAGCACTATGTAAAGGATTTCCCTAAATCTAAAGGAAAGGATGTGAGTGCTGCAAACGGTACTCTTGAGGAAGATATCGAAGTTGTAAACTCATTAATAGCCTCAAATGGATAGTATGCTAGCAAATGGATACTATATTCTGAGTGTGGCATCCATATGTGTTCAGAAAGATTGTTGTTTATCAACTACAAAGCCATCAGAGGTAAAGCTCTAATGGGGAATGACATGACTTATGAAGTCACAGGGTTTGTGATATAAGGCTAAGGATGCAAGGTTAAAAACCTAGGGATTTACATGGGGTTAGACACGTTCCTGATCTAAAGAGAAATTTGATATCCTTAGGGAAGCTCAATGAATAATGGTATTCGATTAGAGTGAAAAAGGAAAAATTGAGGGTAGTAAAAGGATCTATAATGTTGAAAAATAAAAAGCACAATGGGTGGTTCTATGTACTTAAGGGGATGGCTGAGGATGGCTTAACATGAGGTGTTGGGGTAATGCAGACCATAAGACGACATTTGAAGTATGCTCACCGAAGTGATGAGGGTCGAAAGGGTGTGCATTGCATTCATACCTTATACAAGAAGCACGTGAAACTTTTGAGACCAAAGTCACAACCTTGAAAAGTTAAGCCTTGGTGAAGACTTAACTGGACTCAACCCTAGATGATAGAGCATTAGTATGGATGGGTTTAGAAGCCTTCTTATTTGAAGATTTTGAATCAAAGAATGGTTTATTGGAAATGGTGATTCAACAATCTTATATGGGTAAGAATTGCGATGAATACTAAAGGGAGAGTCATGTTGAAATAAAACACGCATTGAATATATAAGTGGGAAGCAAGATAAGGCTTGGAAGTGTGAATAGGTGGAGACAAATAGAGGATTAATGTCTAGCCGCCGTGACCAATTTCAGTGAAGTCTTATTTTGGCTCATCTTGACTTGTTTAAGGAGGTTTTTAACTGCTAAACATGTAGACTCTTATTCCAACTAAGTTTATGGTTTCTATGGACTTTTTATTCTCTATATAAATCTTGAAAACCTTTAATTTTGAGATCAAACATTAAAAAAGAGACTTTAACACTACTATAAATAAATTCAAAATTGAATTACTAACCCTTCAGATAGTAGTGTTAAAGTGAATCACTACTGTATCAGTGAATTATTAATACCATAAAATGAGTGAATTATTGATACCATTGTGAGAATACGCACCCAGTTATCCTGATAAACCGGGACATACCGGTCCCAGTGGGCCATCACTGGTCCAGGCCTCCCAAGTGGCCTCCATTCACTCAAAGCATACCCCCAAGGAATCGAATCCAGGTGGGTTATACCACCTCAAGATGCCTAACGAATCCGTCCTTGTACCACTTGAGCTGGCCAGCCCAAGTGGTACAAGGACGGATTCGTTAGGCATGTTGAGGTGGTATAACCCACCCGGGTTCGATTCCTTGGGGGTGATCATTTGTGTGAATAGAGGCTACTGTGAGGTCTGGACCAGTGATGGCCCACTGGGACAAGTATGTCCCGGCTTGTCAGAATAAATGGTGCGTATCCTCACATTAAAAGGTGCATTTTTTGTGAGGATACACGCCCAGTTATCCTAATAAGCCGGGACATACCGATCCCAGTGGGCCATCACTAGTCCAGGCCTCCCAAGTGGTACAAGGACGGATTCGTTAGGCATCTCGCGGTGGTATAACCCACCCAGGTTCGATTCCTTGGGGGTATGCTTTGAGTGAATGGAGGCCACTCGGGAGGCCTGGACCAGTGATGGCCCACTGGGACCGGTATATCTCGACTTATCAGGATAACTGGGTGCATATCCTCACAACCATGGTATCAGTGAATTATTTATATCGTGGTATTAGTAAATCTCTAATACCTTAGTATCAGTAAATTGTTGATACCATGATATCAAAGAATCATTGACACTGTGGTATTAAAGATTTTGTCTTTAATTTAAAATATTTTTTTAATAATTTTAATTTTGAATTTATTTATAAACTACAATTTCATACATAAATAGTACATTTAAATAAATATCAAATTATTAATTTATTTATAAATAAAACAATTATCAAACTATCCAAATTAAGTTTCATAAACTATACAAAGTATCTCAAATTAAATCTTAAAAGACTAAGATAGTTCTATAAGGGAAAATAAGGAAATTACATATGTACATCATGGAGTATGTTATCCGGTCAAAGTCACAAAATAACAAAGCACCTTTTGTGGAAGAAACTTTATCCAACCAATTCCTATAAACATTATCAAGCAATGTAGTAAGCATTTCATAATTTTCTTCAGAGATAGTCTAATGGGTAAGTTGATCCCCAACACTTCAGAGACAACTAGCATCATCACATTTTTATCACCAAAGATGATCGAACCAAATTCTTGGCCTATACTGGATACAGTATAATTTACTGTGAATGTAACCTCTTGCATATGACATTCATTAATTTAGGTTCAAAAATAACTATTGCAAAGAAACTAATGAAACAATAAAAAGTAATCAATAATTATAAAATGAGAACCTTTAAAGAAATTATTATTAGGGAGAGGACTCTAGAAGAACTATTCTGTTTTAATCTATTAAGTGAGAATATTTGCTATACAAAGCAATTATTTTTCGGCCTATAACCATGAGTCACATTTCAAAATTATTCTGTACTGATCTAGAAGAAATGAGCCTACAATCTTTATATGGTTTGAAAGCTTTATATGTCTAGTTTCAGTAGAAGTTTATAGAAGTGAATTTGGAATACCCTACAAAATGTTATTCTAGAAATATTACAAGAAGGTCAAAAATAGTGTAAACTTACTAATGCAAGTACAGGAGCTGAGACTTTCCAAATTTATGACTTCTTTACAATCATATTATATGGTTAAATGATATACTATTAGAAATATTATTGATTTAGAAACGCAATACAATTTACGGTACTTAATTTGGAGTTTAATAGAGAAAGTTATGGCTTTATAAATACTAAAAGGTCAAAGGGTACCATAGCCTGCATTATCACTAACTTTTTTATGGTTAAAACTAAAATGCAAGACTTTTATAAGATAAAATATGAGCCTGCATCATCAAAATTTACTACTTGTGAATTATTCATTAAATCAACCACACATTAATCATAAACTAACAATATGTTTACCACAACCCAATAACTCTGTCAATGTTTTCATCAAACATGTAGTGTGCAGAAAAATTTTCATGAATCAAAACTTACTTTATCAACCAAAATTTCCACCAAATTCCCTACATTGAAAATAAAACAATAAAATTACATGAGCAAAAGAACAATCAAATTGTATGAAAAAGATTGCTAGTAATTATTGATAGGACTAGATACATTAAATGAATAACGTAATGTAGATTATTGTTTAGCTCAATGAACTTTCTTGAGTTAAACTAAAAGACATAATAAATTAAATGTTTGAAAAATAATAAATTAATCCTGAGTTTGTTAAGAAGTCACTATAAAAGTTATGATCACTGAATTCATAAATAGCAAGAAGAAATTACAACTTAGATGGGGCATGCATTTTGAGGCTAAGTCGGATGCATCAAAGTATAGTCTCTTATTTGAAGCACTCTCACACATATATTTGAAGTAGTTTTTCTTATAAAAGGATAGTGCTTTTTAATAAATTGAAGCACACATTGAAGAAATTGAAATAATTTCTATAAAGTTCACATTTTTAGAGCTTTCATTACTATTTTCAAAATTCTTGCATCTAAAGATTCTAGAAAGATGAAAAGTTTGAATTAAAAAATATTAATAATAGCTTTTATTGACATCAAATGCATGAGAATATAGGAAAACATTCTCTTGATTTTTAAAATTCTTTGTATGGAAACGATGATATTATTATAGGCCAGTAGGGGGTCCAACGGGCAATAATTAACCATCCACAGAACCAAAAGAAATGAAACAGAATACAACTGTGATTCTGTTTGTTGAATTTAAGCACTGAATGCTCCAAGCCTACATTGCTATAACCAACTCAAGTATGACACCACAACAAATTCTAGCTTGCACAAATAATTCTTAACTAGATTAATCAAAAATATAATATTTGAAATTCAATATCAAGTAACAACAAATGCAAAAGATTTCAAAATTTTGGACATTCTGATTCTCAATGAGTTTACAATGCAGAAAGACATGGAAGTCATTAGAAAAAATAGCAACAAGCTAACAATAGACTCACATCGTTCAAATATTTTTCATGAATATACACTTCGTCTTGAAAAACTTTGTCAATGCTTTCATCAAACATGTGGTGTGCAGAAAATATTTCATGAATCAAAACTTACTTTATCAACCGAAATTTTCACCAAATCCCATACATTGAAAATAAAACAATAAAATTATTATAAGATATGAGCTAACAAGATATTAGCTATATCAGTCTATATCACTTTGTTTTGAAAACATTCTTGTCAAGAGTCTTTCTTTGTTGAATTTACCAAGCATTTGAGAATTTTCTAATTGAATTTCTCTACAACTAAATGGGTCTAGACCATTATAGTCTACTGATCTACTCCAAACACTAATCTATAACTTAAATGAGATAGGACTGATGTAGATTAGCAGATGAAGCAAAACAGAGAAACCAATAAAATAGTAATATGCCACAACTTTCATTTTTAGAAGTTAAACTACTACAATATGACAACATTATCTTTATGTTTTACTAATTATAAAAATTTATCATTATAAACCAATTTCCTATATTATTTTATTCCTTCATTTTGATATGAATGACTAAGTGCTCCCTATTACTTTAGAGACTCGATACTCTACTTACACAGTGATTTCACCGTTGAACTAAACAAAAGTCTAGTTACAAACAAAGACTAGAATTTATTTTAGCCACTCAGCTTCTAGTGGTTGCAGATATTTCAACAATCACCTTTATTGGCTAACACAATTATGCTATCCATCCACCTCAAACATCCCTCATCTTCCTAAATCATTTCATAAGAAAGAGAGTCCTCATATATGTTAGCTAAAAAATTAATGAAAGAAGTTTTGATGCTCAGAAAGAAAATAAAAAGAAAAAAGGAAAAAAAAACATGAAAGTAGAGAAGGCATGTCATTCATTAGAGGAGGTGCCACAGCTATAAAAAATAGATCCAAAAATTTCATATGAAAAAAAAATAAATAGCATGATCTTTTGATGCTTAGGCAGTCTATCATATTCAAAAACAAACAGCATGCATACAAGAATAAAAAAAGAAAGAATCCATTATGACAGAAAAAGAAGAAATCAAGAATTTCTAACATAATGTTCACCACCGTTGATGATATAACATACTATACACCAACTGACATAAGTAGAATATTATATGCCAAGATGTATTGCATAGTACAACTATACAGGTAGGTAGTAGGTTGCCTTTTCCTAAGTCACAAGTTGTGCATGACAATTGCGGCACAGAAAACATCAAAAATTGTATCCTTGATACATGTGACTAAAAACATATTAACAACCAAATTAACTTGAGATCTTAAACTATTAAGCAAATTATTATGTGAACAATAAGAGATAAAAGTAAGTAACAACACAGAATAACAAATCTCGGGAAGGAAAAACCTCTGAGTAAATACCTTGAGAACATTAACAACGTTGGTTGATGCCTTGGGATTCTCATTTCTAGATGCATTTAGAGCAGCATTTGTTACATCAAGATTATGCTTCAATGAGCCATTTTCTTGGTTCAATCTCAAAATTTGCTCTTGTCATTTGGCAATTATCATAGGAAGGATAATAGAATGGAAAAATTAGTTTGAAAACCTATTTAATATTATAAAAGAGAAAATCTTCTTTAAATTATGAAGATCATTTTCTTAATGTATTAGTTTCAAAACCAGCTAGTAATATTCAAAACAAAATTTGGGAAGAATACTTTTAATTTGAAACAATTCACCTCCAAAGAAAATTACCATTATAAAGATATGTAATCATTCAAAGCCACGGTTCACATTGTATATAACCTCTGATGCGATTATGTTATACAAATTAGGATTGATATGATAACTTAAAGGCATAAAGACCAAGTCAACTAATCAATAAGATATGATAACTTGAAGTAATATGGATATCTAGTATAGTTTGTTCAAACTATATTCAAAGAAACTGTTAACAATACATCAGCCAGAATCTTTTCTTTTTATGCTAGATGCAATATTATGAACTAGGAAATATAGAGAAACTTGGAGTCCACTTGATATTTAGAAAAATATTATAAACAAATAAAATAATACTTTAATCCACTAATAATTAACACCTCTTATGTGCATAATCTTACCTTCTTTGCTTATCAAGATACATATTCGATTGATGTAAAGTTTGATATTTAATTGGATAAGTCCATACAACCAAGCTATGAATTTATAAAGAGATTGCATGAAGTGGTCCAAAGTTCCCCTACAAGTTTGGTGTTGTAGGAAAGTGCAGAAAAGCGGACACTTCTACCATTACCACCAAAAAAAGTATACTTCAGACATTTCCTGAGATGAACAGAAAACAGGTCAAGGTAGAATGGGAAGATTCACTTTTCAGTTGGTTCACTGCTTCTTGCTGATAACTCTTATTGAAAATAAACTAAACCGGCCATACACTAGCTATAAACCAGCAACATGTTTGCTACAATCCAATAACTCTCTCATTGTTTTCATAAAAAATGTGGTATGCAAAAATGTTTTCATGAACCAAAAATTAATTTATCGACTAAAATTTCAAACAAATCCCACACATTAAAAAAAAGAAAATCAAATTACATAAGCCAAAGAAAAATAAAATAAACAAATTCACCAAATCCCATTATTCAACTTGATGTACTTCATACTCTGTCACCAAATATATTCATAAGGTAGATGATAAAAAGTAAGAAATGAGAGAAAAAAAAGATAACATTAAAAAGCCAACCAAAGTACCTTACCCCAATGATAAACTTGTTTTTGTTTCGCATTTTCGTACTGTCATCTACAACTAGATCCAAGACAGCAACCTCCAATCTACAATTAAAATTATAATTTATCAATGCTCAATAGTTGAGCTTGACATCTAGATAGGATGTAAGTTAACACGAAATTTTCAGTTGCTTTTCTTTATGGGCAGGAGAGATAGAGTTAATACACTCACATAGCAACAACCAAACGAGTATTTGCATGTACATAGATACTTAGAAGCACATGTTATTTATAAAAAAAAATGGCATATATACAACTATAAAAAAAAAGAACAAAAGTTAACAAAAGGCGAACAAGAACATGAGCAACCAACCATTAGGACGTGATTTTGCAAACATTATATAACAAGTCTCTACAATAAGTTTCAATTGAATAAACACAAGAAAAAGCAGGAACCTTCAAAGTTTTATAGAAAGAACATGAAAAACCTTCAAAGTTTTAACCTTCGATCAGCGACAGCGGTGATGGTAGCAACGATGACGATGACCTATTCATTCTCTCTGAACTAACCATCCAAAATAGCAAGACCCTTAATTGAAAACCCTAATTTTCAATTTTTCAAAAAGAATAGTGAAAAGTTAAATAATTTGTTCATGCAAAATATCCGAAATTGAAATGCAAAGAACTGATGAAAAAATGAGAAATTTAAAACCACAAATAAAAATTTAAGTCAAATTTGCTTCGGATCTAATGCAAAGAACCTAAATAAAACTTAAAAAATAAATAAAAAAAGAAAAATGAATGAGAGCGGCAGTAGAGTTTAAAGAGATTAATGTTTTGTTTTCTTTGGGATCTTGGCTTGTTAAGTACCTTATTCATTGAACCTGCTCTCTTAAGCACTTGCACATATTTTGTTGAATAAAATTGGCACTATAAGAACTGAGATATAAAAGATTATTCAAGGCATAGGTTTTTAAAATATTTATAATAATTAAAATTTTTAAATAAAAAATAATGTTTTGATACTATAGTATCATTAATTCTCTAACACTTCATTCTCTGATACCATAATATCGATAATTTATTGACACTTTATATTTTTGATACTATAGTATTAGCAATTCATTGACACTATTTAAAAAAGTGTCAGTAATATAGTGTCAGTGAAGATCATTTTTTTAATAGTGTAAGAGAAAAAAAAAATTAAGTAGACTCTAAGTGCTTGTAAACACTAAAGTGAAACCGTTATTTGAGTCTTATTGTTCTTAGAAAAATAAAAGTACACTATTTAGAGATTCTTTTAAGAGTTTTTCATTTTGTTTTCCTTATAAAAATTCTCTAGAATACTTAGTAAGAGAGTTTATGATTCTTTGATCTATCGTGGATATAGACAATTGCCGAATTACGTATATTGATTGTGTTGTGTTTTTTTTTATCTAGTTTATATTCTTATTATATTTACTTAATAATCTAATATTTTCGCTACGCAAGGATATTAAATTTTAATGTTGACCAGCATTAAAATTCTTCCTTTAACTTAATAACTAAAGAGAAGGCGTTTTCCTTCTATAATTATTGACAAGCAACTTCTCTGAAAACTACACTTGTACTACATTTAATATTGTATTTGGTTTCATCAACGAAAGTGGAGTGGCTTATGGAGGTAAATCTTTTCAAGGACACTTTTCAAGGACTCACAAGAGAGCTAACTAAATCGCAAGTCTTTATTTCGCTTGAGAACTTTTTAGAGTTAAATTTGATGTCGGGTGAAAGTATTATTAAGTTGGTCCATCTATTATGCTTGCTCATCCAACTTTTACTGTAAAGTTGAAATCCAATCCACAGTTACGGAGCTGCAATTTGTGGTACAGCGAGTTGCAATTTAGCAAGTCATGGTGCAGTAAATTGCGGTGCAGCAACTTGTAGCACAGCGGGTTACAGTGGCACAAAGTAAGGATTGTAAGCATCTTCTCTTGTCTCAAGAGCATAATTAATTATGTTGTTAAAAAGATACATTATTAACTTTGGAAGTAGTTTCAGTTTGTCGTTTTTCCATGATTATTGTGCACAAGAATTAACCAAAGGGGAAGAATACTAACTCCTCAAATTTTCAAATGAAAAATGTGTAAAATACTATATGTGAAAATAGATATTTTAGATCTGATTTTTGACGAGGAAAATGAGAAAATGCACAAGTGCGTTGTTGGAAAAAAAGTTTCTACATCTTATTTTTGGAAGCTGACTTTAGACTAAATCAAGTTCGGAAATTAATAGCTGAATCAAGTCAACATCCAATCAAAGAAACGGTCCCAATAAATAACCATAATAATAAATTACGGCTTCATCCCAACTACAGATCGAAATAAATCTGGACTCTCGAATAACAAAGGAAGGTGAAATAGATGTCGATCGGCCAACAAAACCACAAATAATAGACGAAGAATCAAAAGCAAAATCGCGAGTGAAACAAATCAAAAGCACTTGCGTCCATCTTATTTTCTCTCATTCCATGAGTTTCAGGCCAATAACTGATCGCACTCTCGTGAATCCGAGGATTGTACTGTATAACGCGAAGCAAATAAGAAACCAAGAGCTGCATGCTCTGGAGTGAAGTGAACACACTAGACTGGGAGGGAATCCATTACTTGAAAACAACGAGGACAAGACAATTATGAAGAAAGTTCTCGGTTAAAATACAAAAGAAAAAAAGAGAGTATCAATACATAAATTGATTTAGTCTTAATTCATAAATTTTTATTAATTTATGATTGTGTATATATGATTGTGAATTCTATAAAGGATAATTCTGTTTAATTCATAAATGTTTATTAATTTAGTGTGAATTGTGACTCGCGGTTTTTTTTTGGTTAATTTTTATATAAATTTTATTTTTTACATATATAATTTTAATTTTTTTTAAAATATTTAAGAGATTTAACTAAACTGAATCAATTCGGTACGGTTTGATTCTTATACACGATTCAATACAATTCAACACTTAAATTGATCAAATGAACTACTTAATTTTTATAAAAATGATATAATTTATAATATAAGACAAATTTATTAAAAATATAATTCATGTTTGTTGAGGTAAGGAAACTATAAATATAATAGTTTTAATTGATAAATTAAGATCTATGGGGAAAACAAGATAAAATTATTCTATTATTAAAATAATAAGGGTATAATAAATAAAAACATTCATAAAAATGGTTAAATACCTTGAACGGTCCATTGTCTTGGCGGATTTACACAATCTAGCCTTTTACATAATTAGTGACAAGTCTCAGAACAGGATTTGAATCTAAAAATACTAATTTTTTTCTTCTTTTAGTCTTTCTGATACAAATAATCTCTTAAGTAGAGCAACTGTAGAGCATATTTGATCGAGTAAATTTCTTTAAAATTTAAGAAAATAGATCAACTCATTTTATACCTTTTTACCTAAAGTTTACTTTAAAAAAAAATAATAGGGGAATGAGAGTTGGAAAGTATAAGGCCACTCCCTCTTTTGTACAAGATAGAGTTGGAAAAAATAAAAACTTATTTTCTCTCTAAATCCCCTCTCGATTGGTCTCAAAGTAAGCTTTAGGCAAAAAAAATATAAAATGAGTTTATCCATTTTCTTAAGTTTTAAAGAAATTTACTCGTGCTCTTTTGTATCAAAAAGACTAAAAGAAGAAAAATATATATTTTTAAATTCGAATCCTGTTTGAGGAGTTGTCATTTGTTATGTAAAATGTTAGACCGTGTAAACCTATTAAGATAAGGGGCCGTTTAGAGTGTTTTGCCATTTTTATTAATAAAAACTCATTATTTTTCATAAATATTCTCTCAATTTTATCTTACAATAACTTGCGATTATAAAAAGAAATTAAATCGTTTATATGACACCTTATTGACTTGATGATTGTTAATCTCTTGGCTATCTTAAGTCCCTTTTTATAGATATTATTAAGTTATATTGATGCTTTTTATATATTGAATTTCAATTAAAATTTTAGATTTTTTTTATTATGATGTTCATTAATTTTAAATCTATTTAAGATCTTCAAGGAAAAATGAATCTTGAGTGGCCATTAATTGGATAACGAGTGGCTATTAATTGATGATGTGTAGCCATTTTAGATTTATGGAAGATTGGATGTGTTGTCCAAATCAGATGGGTGGCCATTAATTAGACGAGTTTTCATTATCACTTTGTGTCCGGATGACTATTCATATGCCATTAATTGAATTGAGTAATTCGCATTGGTGTTTTGTCCCGAACGTGATAGCCATTCATATTCTGTGTTTAGATTTACTTTGCTGTTTCATGTTTAGATCGAGATTTATTTTGTTTGATTTGTTTCACTTGCGATTTTGCTTTTGATTCTTCGTCTATTATTTGTGGTTTTGTTGGCCGATCGACATCTATTTCATCTTCCTTTGTTATTGTAGAGTCCAGATTTATTTCGATCTGTAGTTAGGATGAAGTCGTAATTTATTATTATGGTTATTTATTGGGACCGTTTCTTTGATTGGATGTTGACTTGATTCAGCTATTAATTTCCGAACTTGATTTAGTCTAAAGTCGGCTTCAAAAAATAAGATGTAGAAACTTTTTTTCCAACAACGCACTTGTGCATTTTCTCATTCTCCTCTTTAAAAATCAGATCTAAAATATCTATTTTCACATATAGTATTTTACACATTTTTCATTTGAAAATTTGAGGAGTTAGTATTCTTCCCCTTCGGTTAATTCTTGTGCACAATAAACATGGAAAAACGACAAACTGAAACTACTTCCAAAGTTAATAATGTATCTTTTTAACAACATAATTAATTATGCTCTTGAGACAAGAGAAGATGCTTACAATCCTTACTTTGTGCCACTGTAACCCGCTGTGCTACAAGTTGCTGCACCGCAATTTACTGCACCATGACTTGCTAAATTGCAACTCGCTGTACCACAAGTTACAGCTCCGTAACTGTGGATTGGATTTCACCTTTACAGTAAAAGTTGGATGAGCAAGCACAATAGATGGAGCAACTTAATAATGCTTTCACCCGACATCAAATTTAACTCTAAAAAGTTCTCAAGTGAAATAAAGACTTACGAATTTAGTTAGCTCTCTTGTGAGTCCTTGAAAAGTGTCCTTGAAAAGTTGTACCTCCATAAGCCTCTCCTCTTTCGTTGATGAAACCAAATACAATATTAAATGTAGTACAAGTGTATTTTTCAAAGAAGTTGCTTGTCAATAATTGTAGAAGGAAAACGCCTTCTATGTCGATATTAAATTAAAGATATTAAGTTAAAAGAAAGAACTTTAATAGAAGTCAATCTTAAATTTTAATATTTTTGTACAATAAAAATATTAAATTATTAAGTAAATATAAAAGAATATAAATCAAATAAATAAAAATATAATACAATTAATATACGTGGTGGTGCAGCAATTGTTTATATTTATTATGGATCAAAAAAGTTTAACCTTTCTTACTAACTCTTCTAGAGAATTATTATATAGAAAACAAAATAAAAAACTCTTAAAATATCTTTGAATTGTGTATTTTTATTTTTTTTCAAGAATAATAAGACTCAAACAACGAGTCCACTCTAGTACTTACAAGTCAAACACCTTGAACGGCCCCTTTCTTTGGTGGGTTTACAAGGCTTAGACTTTTACACAACGTAGTGACAACTCTCCAAACAGGATCTAAATTTGAATATTTTTTTTTTTTCAATTTTTCTAATACAAAGGATCCCTTAAACAGGACAACTATAGAACATACTTAATTGAGTAAGTTTATTTAAAATTTTAAAAAATGAATAAACTCATTTTATACTTTCTTGCCTAAGGTTTACTTTAAAAATAATTGGGAGAAAATTTAAAAACTTGAGAGAAATGTTTTTTTTTTCAACTCTTTCTTGTACAAAAGAGTGAATGGCCATATATAACTTAGAACTCTCAATACAAACAAAATAACAGCAAATTAACAAGCTTTTAACGTAACACCTAAACCACAATACAAGCAAATTATTCTAAACTGGATAAAAATAAAAATATAATATAACGTTGAAACTACGTGATAATTATGAACTCATAAACTTAACTTTTGAGAGTTATTTTTATCGCATGGCTCCTCTGGCATATATGTTAATTTATAATAACACTGATGGTGTAGAAATTATTCCTACAATTAGTTATTCACATTTAACTAGATATTATGGGTCACATCATTTATTTATTATTTCATTAACTTTTGAACTATTATTATCAATGTCCTTGTATTTACTGAAATTTTACTAATATCTCAAATGAAGTTTGTTATTTAGCAAATATCTTTATATTTTACACTAATGTTAGTAACACCCTTGACTAAGTTTCATGCATCACAAATGTCTCCGCGTGTGTGTATATATATATATACAAACGTCAACAATACCTGTGAAGTGCATTTACGGTTAGGCAAGTTTTTATTGATCATGTTGAAGGACTATTTTATCTAAAATTAAATCTACAAGTGTAATGATATTTTTACCTTTCCGTCTAATTAAAAGAAAACATAAATACTAATTTACTCTTTATTGTATAATAATAGTGTAGTCAAAAGTGATCTATGAAGAGTAAGAATTGGTGGAATTTAGGTGGAATAGATTGTTTTTTGCAATAATTTATTAAAATAAAATAATGTTATATTTAAATAATTTATAATTTAAAAATACATCATTATTGTTATATTTTAAATTACAAATATGATCTTTGTACATGATGATTAATTTGTTATTTATGCTATTCCTCATCGCAAGGGAAGGTAAAAATATCATTACCTCTTAAATTTTAACGAGTAAAATAATTCTTCAGTATAAGTAACAAAAAGCGACCTGGTGACAAATCTATTTTAGGTGTGTAGTTGATTTTTGACAAAATGTAAGGATATTTGTAATACAACAAACTTAATTAGGGGTATTGTTGATGTTTAGATAAAATATGGGGACATTTGTGATACAATAAATTTAATCAGAGTCGTTTAAAAAAAAAAACAAATTAATCAGAATTAATGCAGCGACATTGCTGATAATATCGATATTTTATAATTGTTTTGCATTTACTGTGGGTCACATCATTCATTTAATATTTTATTGATTTTTATATTTTTATTCACTTAATTTTTTAAGAAATTGTCAACGTAATATTATTGTCTTCTTTTTATAAACATTGAAATGCTTTCCCCACTGACTCAACAACCAAGTCCACGTAAATGTTTCTGCAGAAAAGTTTAAAGAAATTATAATATTACTTTGAAATTATGTGTGAGGGAGAATTTTTTAATTTAATAATAATATTTTTTACAATTTTTTTAATAAATAATTTTAAAATTTTTTTAAAAACATTTAAGTCAAATAATATAATCTATATTTATTTCCAAAAATTTTTAATTTTAACCATTTAGCCAAGGAGGTCATAACTACTAGAGGAGCTCCTATGGGATGGAGACGTGTCCTGAGTAATTAAATTTTGAACGATTACAATTTTGAGTATACAACGTCAAAGTTTTATTTTAGTGGGCAATGAACTTCATTATATAATGAATACTCGAGGAAGTTTCAAAATTATGTAATATTTGTAAATTATGTTAAAGTTTTGAATTTATTCATAGTACTATATAATTGTCTTATTTGTGGGCGGAACTGTTACAAAGCTTTTGGAGCCATAGCTCCTCCAAATCAGTCTCTTTAAATTTATATATGTATAAATTTTTTTTTGTCTTAAAATATTCATTTTGGTGCCCAGTAAATTTTTTTTAAAATTTTATATTTAATGAATTAAATTATTAATTTAATAAAATAGTCGTTATTAATGTTCCCCCCAAAAATTCTCTCTTTCGGCCTTTGGGCTTGAGATCTCTAAAATTCGATCAACACCAGCGCCTAGAAACTCAGCCGGACACTTCCTTCCAGAGGTCACTCTCTTTTCAAAAGATTCACCAAAGCTTGTGCAGCGAATCCAATCCAGAGATAAGCCCATGAGCAATGGCCGATGGGCCAAAACCCAATAGAGAAACGATAGAGAACCGGTTCGGACTCGGAGAAAGATATTTGACGTATGTCAGGAGCACATCAAAAAGATATTTAACGTGTATCAGAAGTGCAACAGGATATATTCAGCACAAGACAAAACTATTACAGAGAAAAACTCAAAAAAAGCCCTTGAAAAGCCATCACTATAAAAAGTAAAGAGGAAGACATTTGAAAGGATGATAAAAAAATTTTAAAAGAACGAAAATCAAAAAGAAAAGGAAAGAAACACTCCCTCTTGTCCCTTATATTAGAGGGATTTATTCTTGTTCTATTATGTTTTAGAGAAAAAACCTTTTTCTGACTTAAGCATCGAAGTGTCTTTGCCGGAACCCAACCTGGTAGGACCTTCATCAAGCTTTTATTCATGTCCTCTTTGTAGGCCCCCCACAACTTGCGACAAAGAGGAAACCCCTAAGTCCGCATTAACTGCTTCCATTGAGATGAGCCCCAAGTTTGATTCCCTATCACAAATAAATTTAAGGCTTGTTGACCCAAGGAACCATTTCTTCAAGTCAACAGTTTTGGTACTGAATGTGGGGATGGAACAAAAAGCTTTGTTTGGAAGAGCAGTGATCCAGAATGGATAAACAGTCTTTCGCCAGCAGGAATCATGTTGCCGAAGAGCGAAGCCCAAATCCAAACCGACCCCTATCTCGAATAGAAAGCTCTCTACACTCTGAAACACGAGCAGAATTGAGAACCCTGAGGGAAGAAATGGAGGAATTGAGACAGCTCATGACTGAACTGATTAAGAATAAGCAACCAAGAGCAAGAAATCGCGGGAGGAGATTCGAGGACAGACGAATGCACCATCACGAAACCATGAAATGTTGAGTTGCTAAGAAAATATTATCTCTAAACTTTTTTGTTTGCAATCATTCACTGTATAACACATCATGCTTAAATAAAAACCTTTTCGTTCTTGCATGGATGACCGCGAGGAGAAACTTGAACAAAACACAAAATGAATCGCCCATGTAAATAGCTTTGGGTTACTTGGCAGAAGACCTGCCCAGAACCGCCTGAAATAGCATATCACACCTCACCTGAGGCTCCTCGTGACATCGCCATTACAGGAATACCCTTCTCCCTCGTTGATGCATCGCCGTGACTAGTTCGACGCTCATGGAGCACTTTATCATCACCAATTCGACACTCTTTCTATAGCATCACACTACGACGGCTCGGTGGGGCGAAGGCTGTGGCACTTCCACAGCATTACTATAGGTTACACCATGGCCCCTATTGAAGAGGGTTTGACCCTGGCTTTACCATGGTATTACTGTGGCCTTTCCACAACACCTATGGCACGCTGTTCAGCGTTATCACACCAAGTCGGTCCCCCGAAGTATTGAAGGGTTCCGCACATTAAACTGTCCAAGCTACTCAACTTGGACTGCATCAACGACCGATGCATCACCAGAGCCGACTCAGCTGCTAAATTGGATCGAGCATACTATAAGACGCCCTAAGAGGGTCTTATTTAAAATTATTCATGATCGCGGTTAATAAAATCATCTGCACAACAGTGCCGATTATGTAAAGGCTGTTCGGTTCCAGCTAAAGTTGTTTGGCCTCAGTATCATGAGTTCGTTGGAAATGATGACTGCTATTCGATCTTGACTAAAGCTATTCGGTAAAACAGTCAACCTATTTAACTACAAGTCTTATTATTATTCGTGAAATATCTTATTCAGAATGACTACTATTCAATCCTAACTAAATCTGTTCGGTAAAATGATCCGCCTATTTAACTATAAGTCTTATTATCATTCGTGAAATATCTTATTTAGAATGACTACTATTCGATCCTGACTAAAGCTATTCCGTAAAACGGTCAGCCTATTTAACTACAAGTCTTATTATCATTCGTAAAATATCTTATTCAAAACAATGATTATTATTAACGGTGTGGTTATTTTAACAAGATCAATGTTTTATAAGTGGTTCGGCTACATTATCACATTTTCGCTGCGGCAAAACAAACTTAATTTTGAGTAGGTAAAAAAGAATAGAAACAGATGTTAAGAAATGTAATTATGCATTCATTAAAGATGATTACATGGGCCGATTACAAGGTATTCCAAAAAATAATCCTACAAAGGGGAGGGATCGCTCAGGCTGTAGGAACGGTGTCAGGCATGTCCAAATTCATGATGGGAACGGTTTTAGGAGCATGATTGGATAGAGGGACCGCGACAACAGGAAGGTCGGCTGGCAAAATCAACGATCCCTTGTGGCTCAGCAGGAGCAGCGCTACTAGCCTGCCCCTGGTCGGCAAAGGGAGTAACCTCGCTGCTACCCACAACAGCAACACCCCCAACAGGGGTAGGCACATCAACTGAGGGGACATCATCGCCATTAGCACCAGCGGGCACTGGCGCTTCATCATCTCGAGCGCCAGAAGTTTCTCCTTCATGGAAAGAGTCACCAGTGGTTAAAGATCACAGCCACTGTAGGTCAATCTCTAAGTAGTGCTCCTAAAAAAGGGCGATAGACTTTTGAAATCCTTTTATCACGCTTTGGCGGAAGCCCTCTTTATGACCACCTGACCACTAGTTCCTCTGCTGCTCAAGCTGGACCGCCAAAGAGATTCAGCTCTGTTCAATCAACTCTCCCTCTCTTTAAGCTGCACCAAGTTACGCTTCAAGTTCCTCCTTTTGGCGCAACAGCTCACTAACTTTGACCCCTTTCACCGCCAGAGAATTCATCATCGTCTGCTCGACCAGCCATTTTTTATGTTTGAGATTGACAATTTGTTCTCTGCCTCAGCCCTAGTGGTCATCATCTCCTCCAACTTGATCCCCGTCTCATCAGCCATATTCCTCTACTGCTCAGCTATCCTTCTCGCCTGTTGAATTTTAGCTTTGAACTAAGCAAGGTCATCCTTCACTTTCTGAGCACAGGCAACAAAACCCATGATCTCGGCCTGGAACCGAGAAAGCAGGAAAATGGACTATAGGAAAACAGAGGGTCAAAACAAGCAGATGACGAAAGAAGAAATGAACGAAGTACCAAGCAACTTACTTCAATAGTACATCCAAGCGTGACATTGAAGCTCATGGCAGAATCTAGAGAAGACGCGTAACCTGCCTAGTTGGGGTTTACATACCTCTCTAGTTCCAGCATCACCGGGAGCAAGAAGCTCAAGTCCTCCCTAGCCTTCGGAACAAGAACTGAGGTAGACACTTGGGAAGGCCCCCGTGGGAAGACCGCCCCTCCCACCTCAAGGAGCTGGACGATACAGCAGCCCACCCAGATGGTGTGACCTATGTTGAGGAAGGAGCAGGTGGCCCCTGCCCTCTACTTGGCATTTGGGCAGTGGGAAAGTATTGTAACCGAGTCTCGGCGGAGGCCCATTCCTTAGAAGAAAAACTACCTTAAGTCGGACCTCTCTTCTGGACAGTTAAACTCCAAGCAGTCTTATCCTCGCGAGCCTGAACACCGATAGATGTCGAAGACGATCCCTTTCCCTAGGAAGGCCCCCTCGCCTGGCTCTTCTTGGAATCGAACAGTATGCCCATGACACTGTCAGGGTTTAGAGGCCCCCGACCGCCAGAGGAAGAGCCTTCAATGCGACTTTTCTTCTTCCTCTCACCACCTCCTTACTCAGATATTTTTGCATTTTACACAAGTGTAAGAACGAGAAAAAAATGGGGAAGGAGAAGTCAGGAGCAAAAGGACAGAGACTCATTTCGGGTTCGAGGTAGAGATGGAACGAAGGGAACCAATCTTGATTTGACAAGACTAGACAAGGATAACAGCTTCTGAACCAGACAAATGTATTAAAGCGCGGTGTCTATTCGATTGAGGGTCTGCTCAGACACTTCCACGTCAGTAGCTTAGGTAACTACAGAAAAATAGGCAAGCAAAGGAAAGTCAGCTGAGCTGAGCAAACTAGTTAAATCTACACATACGAAAGGGCTAGAACCTGCGTCTGCAGAAAAGGCAGCAGAGACAACCCATTCTCCCACATCCCTCTTAGGGACCCTCTGACCCCACTTTTCCCTAATGAAAAACCACTTCCCTTTCCAATCCTTTACAAATGTGGGTCGGCCAGGGACTGGGTTCTGAAGGCCATGAAATAAGAGGTAATAGAAGCCCATTTGGCTTCTGGCGTTGCTCTTGAAATAGTACAAGTAGCATAATTCTTGAAAATGAAAAGGGGGGGGGGGGGGACTACCCTACCCTCTCCTACAAGACGAACAGGCCGCTAGCACTCTCTATGAGTTGGGACCTAGCTGATAGGGGGATATCCCGAGGCGGGCCAATATTTTGGCAAAATATAGTTGCATAGGAAGCTTGAGGCCTAGCCTAAGGAACTCAGCATGAATGGCCACCTCACCGTTGGTGAGACTGCTCAAGTAATCATCCTTGGAAGGTAGCCTGAGGGTAACCGTCTCGAGAATATCGTAGGTGTGCCTGATAAGATCTAAGTCATTCTTATTCAGGCAAACATTCTTATTCAGGCAAAAGGCGTAGTATCTGGCATTTATCTCATACTCCACTACCTCCATGCCTTCCCCTACGACTGGGCCCTCGGGATCGTTGCCCTCCCCCTCCCTGACATTGAGGACCGATTTGGCCTCACTTAGAACTACCTCGAATGAGGAGGGAACTCCACCTGCCGAAGTAGATGTCCCCTCAATCGTGGAGAAGAAAATGACTACTTATATGCAATAGTGGAGTGATCTAGACCGTTCAACATTGAAATGAACAGGAAAGATTGACAGGGAAAACAAAAAGGTGCCTAGTACTAGAGACACAACGCCTCGGATCCCTAGGCACAATAACTATGCATCTCTTCAGAAGAACTGTAACCCAAGCCGTCAGATTCAGACAAATCGGATGGCTCGGGAGACTCTCATCAATTAAACATTACTTCGAAAGAGAGAAAGACAAGACGTTTGGGTCGCAACTGCTATCAACCGCACGATCAGCAGAGGATCAATGGCTGACAATGAAGGAACTTTTGCAAGAATCAACGATGACATTTGTGAAGACTTGCCATTAAATTTATAAGTTCTGAGAGAAGCTGCCATTACGTGGCAGTGACTTTTTGAATCACCATGACAAGTCAACTTATTCTGACGTCCCCAAAATTCAAACCAAATCACGTGATTACTTTCAAAAAGCAATTTAGATCGGCTCGGTTAAGAAAAACAATAGAAAGAAAGATAAAGGTGAGGCTTAATGAGCAATATAAACCACCCAGATAGGAATATAGTTTTCAATTTTGATAAATCAAAATTAGAAACTAGTGGACCCCTGTTTCCCCTATGAAAGTCTTTTCTTTTGGCCCTTGAGCCTGAGGCCTCTAAAATTCGATCGAGACCAGCCCCTGAAAGCCCAACCGGATGCTTCCTTTTAGATGCCACTCTCTTCTCAAAAGATTCACCAAAGCCTATGTAGCAAATCCAATCCAGAGACAGGCCCAAGAGAAATGACCAATGGGCCAAAACCCAATAGAGAAACGACAGAGAATTGGTTCAGACTCAGAGGGTCTGGTTGGTAAAATGAGAAACTTTATCCAGCCTTTTCGACCCAAACATGACCACGACCGAGTAGGTACTGACCATTTTCCACTAGCTTCGCCTTTAGGAATCCCGTGTCTACATCAAACTAGTGAGGAGGGTCGTTCAAAATTTGACCTAAGCCGTTTGAAATAAGCCTCAAACCAAAATCGCTGGCGGAGACAAACCTAAGAGGATGCTTAACACATTTAAAGGGAAAGCTAACGTGCGATAGGAACAGGGTCAGAAAATCTGCAGAAAGATATTTGGCGTATGTTAGGGACACATCAAAAAGATATTTGGTGTGTGTTATAAGTGCAACAGGAAATATTCGGCGCAAGACAAAAATACTGCAGAGAAAAACCCAAAATTGCCCCTAAAAAGCCATTACTATAAAAAGGAGAGAGGAAGAATTTAGAAGGATGATGAAAAAATTCCAAAAGAACGAAAATAAAAAAAAGGAAATGTCCTCTACATTATAGGGATTTATTCTTGTCTTATTATTTTTTAGAGAAAAAACCTCTTTCTGACTTAAGCATCGGTGTGTCTTTACCGAAACCCAACCCGACAAGACCTTCATCAAACTTGTGTTCATGTTCTCTTTGCAGGCCCCCTACAACTCGCGACAAAGAAGAAAACCCCCAGGCCTGCATTAACCACTCTCATTGAGATGAGAACCAAGTTTGATTCTCTCTCATAAATAAATTTAAGGTTCGTTAACTCGAGGAACCATTTCTTCAGGTCAACAACTAATATTAAATAATTACTTTTAATACATTATTTAAAGTCCAAACAATATTTCACCTTTTTTTTACTTTCACGTTTTTCTCTAATAAAAAGATAATTATTAATTTACAAGTGGTCTTTATTTTTATATTTTCCCAACTTCATTATTTTATCTTAATAAAATATAATTTCATATTTATAAATGGTCCTATCTATGCATATTTTTCTTAATACAAAAGAAATTTATACCTGTAATTGTATCCTACATGAAAGATGAATACATCTTTCTTTAATACAAATGAATTTATACTTGTAAAGTTTTTTTTTTTGCATGAATTTATTTTTCAATTTAACTTATATAAATAGACTTACAATTATGAAATATCATACATTAGTGATTTTAACTTTTCTTTAAATTTACATCAAACACTTCTTCCTAACTTAAAAGTCAATAAATAATTCTCTAAAAAATAAGTAGATTATAATCTTTTAATTCTTTTAATAATTTTATTTATATATTAGTTAATTTTTTAATATCGTACTATTATAACTTCATATGTATTTTTTTACGAATCTTAATATTTGTACTTTTACTTTAAATTTATTAATTTTAAGATATAAAATTTATCTTTGCCAATAACACAATACATATTTATTATTTTATATTTTTTCAATGAGAAAGTTATTTACAATTGATCAATTTAAAAAAATACTAAAATTCATGAATCACACATCATCACCAATTATTAAGATAATGCTAAATTTTTCAACAACATATTTTTTTCAATTCATCTATTATTGACATGGAGTAAAAATATTATTTTATTTTGTTAAATTTAAAAATTTATATCTTAGATCCGCCTCTTTGTTACTCTATATCATAAGTTACATGGCTTACAACATTATTTGTTTTTTATAATTTGTCCATTATTAAATTGGCTCAACTAGTTCGCACCACTTAAAGTAAGTAGTGGACTTTTCTTAAATGATATTTGGCTAATAGAGTGGAGTTGGACCTAATACATTTTAGCACGTAGCCCAAAACTATCAAAAGGTCTATATCCATGCTTCTTGACCCATGGAACCCATCAATTCACAGGAATAGGGGATACTGGTTTGAAGTAAGATTCCTTCTCCTTTTTCAATTTTGATTATTGAATTATAGCATGATTATAAAGTCCAAATTCAATACTATTTCTTCATAATTCATTTTATTATACATACGTTCACGTATACATAAAATCTTGTTTTGGATTTTGTTCCACTATTATATAAGCATACTATTTTTTATGACTTATTCATTTAATTTAAAACAGTCTAAGCCTTTTATTTATTCTTGATCCTTAGGTAGCATTCTTTAAGTGCATCATACATATGCTCTTAGTTCTAAAAACACTCCCCGCATACATAACACTTCTCTCAATTAGAAACCGACTTGAACATTGAAGTGTTTTCTTTTGAAAAATGAAATTTTTATTCTTCAAAGAAGATGCTAAAGAGTAAGGAGACACTAAAATAGAAAAGACCTTTCGCGACGGCAAAAAGTCATCGCATATGTGACCATCGTAAAATTTTACAACGGTTAATTAGCCATTGCAAAAAGGTCTTTTGTGACTGCTAATTAGCCATCGCAAAAAGTGCATGACGCATGACTCTTTTGTGACGAATAATTAGCCATTGCAAAAAGTCTTATCATATTTTTTTAATTTAATATTTTTAAAGAAATATATTACAATGTCATCCAAAACATATTAATAACATCCAAAATATATTAATAACATTCATATATGACTGTTTAAAATGTATTAATAACATCTAAATATGACCATTCAAAATTTTAATAATATCCAAAATGTATTAATAACATTCAAAATATGTTAATAACAATTCTGAACTTTTTAACTTCTATCCAGTTTTTGTATGATGATGGCGTGCACAAGAAGCATCTTGAACCTATAAATAAAATATTTGTATTTTAAAGGTGATTTTACAAATAAAAAATTAATATTAAATTAAATATTCATACCTGCATCATTAGTAGATAGTTGAAACCCAGGACTATAAAAAAATTGTTGCATCATTGTACACATCTCATCACATCGATTTTGCAGAAATATATATTTACCTTGAAGATTATTATAATTAGATTTTAAACAATCTGACTTTGCTTTTACCTGTTAATTGTTTTGGCTTAAACTTTGTTGTGCAATATCTGATAGTGATGGACCATGCCCATAGGTTTTAACATATCCATGACTATCATGTCCCATCACATCAATAAATATTTGGTCTCTCGTAGCTTCTGTTTGTTCATCATTAGGCAACTGAGACAAAAGCTCATTTAATTGACCCTAAAAATATTGAAACTTAGTTAGAATATAGAAGTTTAACAATTTCTAAAATAAATGACTATTGTAAATTTATATCACTTACAATTATTTCGATGCTATCTGAATCAGCTATACTACCATCAGATTTGGATCGAGTCTTAATAAATACACTCATACGATCTGTCATTTTTCTTTTTTCTTCATCTAAAACATCATAAACACATACATACACACAATAATTAATATTACATTGAATACAATAATAAATATCAACATTATTAAACCCTTCATTCACTAACAAACCAATTTAAAAAAACCAATAAGCCCAAATTCAACCATAAATAAATAAAATTAAGTTAATTATGTTCAACTTCTTGATTTAAATGAAAATAAATACATGCAACATGAAACCTAGCTCTTTTTAACTCCTTTCTAAAAGGTAGGTGATTTTATCTCATTCAAAAATGCATAATTCTATATGGTAGTAATAGCTCAAGTTTTATCCACTTCAATGGAAATTCTGGCAGCATCTCCTTTCAGTTCTCCAAGTACACAACATAGATTAATACATGCTTGTGTTATTTCAAGTTATGTACTCAAAATAACACAAAATACACATTAATCTAGTATGTACCTAGAGAACAGTATAAGTCATCACTGGAATATCCATTTAGTGAGACAAAACTTGAGCTACTATTACGATATAGAATTATGCTTTTCCAAACTGACCAAATTAGGAAAATAAAAAATTATATAATAAAATATGTTTTTCTCATTGTTATTTTCTAAAGATGGTGAGAGTCATATGACATACAACTCTCACCATCATAAGAAGATAACAATGAGAAAAGCATGTTTTATTATATACTTTTTGAATGGGTCTAAGGTTACATACATGCAAAAATTAAATGCATATTATTTTAAAATAAATTAAAACATATCAACATATCAATGAAAATATATTAAAACATATTAAGCATATTAATAAATTAAAATAATCTCCTTACTTGCATAGCCTCTACCGTCATTAACTTTAACTTATAGTTCTTTATCTAAAAGTCATACCAGTTTAATTACTAACCATTAAATTTAATAGATTATGAACAAGCATAAAACTGTAAAGTATTTTTAATAAATATCACATACAAATGTAAAATAGACCGAACAAACATAGCATGCCATGAGTCTCATATAAAAACATCAGGGTGGCACTATAGAAACTAAAATGATTAACCTTTGATAAAAGATTATATTATCTTCATCAAAATTTGAATGTTATTCATTTAGGCTTAATTAGGAATCTATGGGATAAGTTAATAATTTGGGCCTAGTTAAGAATTTTTAAACTAAGTTGAAATTTTTGAGACTAATTATTCATTTAGGCTTAAGTATAGCTATTTATAGCCTCGACTAACATACATCACCCATACAAAGTTAAATGATCTTTATTATTATATTATTATAAGTATAGCTATTTATATTGATTCAAAAGTTAGGACTTGTAAAATAAAACAAATTCAATTTTTCATATACAACTACTATATTTATGTATGTGGGCATTTATATTATGCATTTATATTTAAAGTGCTTAAAAACTTACAATATAATTCTGCTATATAAGATAGTCTCGAGGGTTTAAAATTAGGGATGCACCGTTAGCAAAATTAAAGCTTAAGTTAAAAAAAGATGTTAGCAGTATTGAAAACAATATACATATTGTTAATATTTATACAAATCAATCGAAACACTATTAACAATTTATACTATATTCACAACCCTTTTATTTTTATGAACTATAAAATAGAATATGCAATTTTTTCATACATAAGATGCATTCAAACAGGAAAACAAAATTTAAAAAAATAGATAAAAAGTGGCATCTTCTGATCATGGGCGACTTTACAAACTTTCTCATGAAAAAAAAACAAAGAGATAATTAAATTTCATTTGCCTGCTGGTCCCTTGCTTTAATCATGGTGAAAGAAAAAAAGTCTCACAATAACTTTAATTCATAAGAAAGCAAAGTTGGGAAAAAGCAAACATGAATCAACTGCTCTCCTAACTAAGGATATGCCTTATCCAAAGCCCATGAAATCAAGCTCAGGAAGCTGCGTACATGACATAAGAACAAATATGATTAGAAATCCAGAAATTTTAGCATTAAATGTAAGGAAGTAGAATTAGGAAATAGTAAAATTGTCCCTCTCAGATAGTTTTCTTTTAGTTCTAACATACACGTTAACATTGCTCCTCAGCTTGTCACTTATAGGCTTGTTATCATTTTTGCCATATTTCCTTGGTTTTCCCTTCAAACTTATGACAACAAATACTGTGCAATTTGAATTACACGTTTTGATTTTTTTTCTTTTTCTTTTTATGTTCCTAAGAAAAAGGAAAATTATTTAATTTTAATATTCAAACTAAGTATGTAACAATTTATTCAGTCACTGACTGAGTACTAAATCAAAAATCAAACATCCCTCAGAATATACTGATCTCAATAAGAACTCTAATGCATTGATTCAATGTTTAATTCCATACAGGTTATCTTTTTTAAATTACTTATATCAAATTCTTCCTCTTCTGCAATATAATACAGAAGAATGTAATTTGTAAGAAACAATGCAACATAACTTCTAAAAGATTCTCCTCATTCACACATGTAACCCATTTACTAATGACTAATGAAAGGTTATGTCAAAGAATTAGTTTCTTATGAATGTTAGATAAACCGACTTCCACACCAAAGAATTAGTTTCAGAACAAATAACTAATTCACTCATTCAAAATCATTAAGATTCAGCTGATAAGGCATAGAGCACTAGGAACACAGTTTTAGTACAATA
Source organism: Ailanthus altissimus (assembly GCA_946807835.1). Taxonomy (NCBI): domain Eukaryota; kingdom Viridiplantae; phylum Streptophyta; class Magnoliopsida; order Sapindales; family Simaroubaceae; genus Ailanthus; species Ailanthus altissimus. Next base: position 5,311,714 of record OX327709.1, read on the forward strand.
AATTAGCAGTACAACAATGAATTACACAAGATTTCCAGTTGAGACAAAAAAATAAAATTAAACTTCATAATGAAATAAACCCATAAATTATTTAATTAAGAGATTCAGACTTGAAGAGATGATTAAGAATCAAAAATCATAAAAATTAACTAAAATTGTCAAAAATTGCTAAAGCACCTGAAATTGCTAGAAATTGAATAAACTCTAACTATAATTTTCAAAACCTACATTCATAGATTGAAGAAATTGATAGAAATTAACTAAAATTTTCAAACCATACCTTTAAAGATCGATTGAGATTAGAGCTCTGACATAACTTCACAACTAAATTTTTAAATCAAATAAAAAGTCGATAAGAAAAATATGTTGATAAAAAGAGAAAATAATTGTTAATAAACTGATAGGAGATAGTTAGAGATAATATTAGATTGGATACCTGAGAGACGACGAGAAACAGGTTGCAAAAGATTCATTGTTTGAATAGTAAAATTATGTGACCTATCAAAATAAAAGGAAAATGTTGAATGATAACCATCTTGTACACGGTAAGCGATCTAATGTGTAGCCAACCATATTTAACAGTGAAATTTTTGAATACAGTACTAACTCTTAAAAATTTTTGATAACCCATTCAAGATGATGGATTTAAGCTTAAAATGCTAAATAAATACATATCCACCTCCTTGAACATCATAAGCAAATATAGAGGCCTGGTTAAGGATTCTCAGGCTCTTGAACCACAAGAGCATTATGTGTTGGGTGTTGATTATTTTAGAGTGCTTGATTATTCTAAGACGCTTGCATGTAGGATGTGTTCATCATACAAAAATATACATATCTCATACATATATGTGCACAGCAGGAGATTAAAATTAATACAATGAATACATGTAATACATATTTATCAAATGAAAACGAGATTGAGAAATTTAACCCATTAAGCCTTTGAACTAATTTGCTTGAAGTCCGCCATGAAATAAAACTTTGATCAATCCTAGCAATCAACAAGGGTGAGTTTGATTGTGTAGAATAACAGTATGTTAATCCAGCATTTAGTTTAACTCTTAAACTTGATTGAAAGTTAAACTCTTTAACTTAGTTAAATTTGTTTTTCTTTTTATTCAACTTTTGAATAAAAACAAATTTAATTCATGTTTTAATGGCTAAATCAATTAGAGAAAATGATGAATAGAAAATGTTTTCAACTCTTGAAACATTTCAATTTTCATTCTCCATTTCTCTTTTAATTTTCTAGCCAACCAAAACCACTTAACATTTGTTTTAATTAAATTAAATTAATTTGTTTAATCTTTTGTTGAACTCTTGAACAATTAAAACAAATCTATTTTAGCTATTACTTTTAGTAACCAATTATATATTTGTTTTGTTGTTCTAACATTTAAAACACAAAACAAAGAATTCCAATTTCTCAAATTAAAATGGCCACCAAAATTGCAAAATCTAAAAACTTATCAATTTTGAATTTCATTTCACTTTATATACTAATGTATAAATTTCAAACTAATTTGAATTTCATTTGCATTTAATTTAACTTAACCTAATTATAGTTAACATTTAACCTTAGTTATGTTATTTTAACTTAACCCTTAAGTTAATAAATATTTAAATATTCTAACCATAGTTAACTAACTTAACCATAGTTAAGTTAAATCAGTTATTTAACAATTAAATAAATAAATATTTATTTTAATTATTTAACAATTAGATAATCATAAATTAAGATTATATTTATATCCTTACTAGGTTACCAAGTTAACCTAAAGTAGGTCTCACCAGTTAACCATATACTTTAGTTAACTTAACCTTAGTAATTTGCTGAATTATACTATACTGAACCATTTAATACGGTAAACTGCCCAAATGCTCAAAGAGTACATTTCATATTGGGACTCTCTAGGTCTATACCTGATTTGTCAAATGGAACAATTTCATGAATCCGTAATCGATACCCTACGCACACGTTACGAATATTACAAATCAGCGTGTTAGACCATACAAGTTGAGGTCATAACGTATACGTATAATCCTTCCATCATTTATACCCTAGATGTGCGAAAATATAGATCAGCGTGTCAAATCCCCGTAAGCACATCTTTAAACTTATCTCTAGATTCGTATCTCGATAAACAATATATGCAAAAACTTTTGCTATATTGTTTAACCCTGTGGAAAACTCTTTTTTCGGGTTTATGCTTATGACCACAAGACTTCATGAAATATAATCGCGGAGCATTGAATATATAACTTACCTACGTAAGCTGACGGATCTCGTATCTACGCACACCGAACTCTATGAGCATTAGACCACACCCAGCGACACATAATGTTCAGACCATGTAAGGTCTTCTGACATATGTGGAACCAAAACATGGTGGATCACTCACAAGAGCACCGTGGCAATCAGGTCAAAGGACTACGAATACTACTCAACTATAGAGGACCTTCCTTTAACAGCTTCATAGAATATCTGTTGGGGTCCTCGTGAGTTTGTTCAGTATCCAGTCCTTACTGGATACCCGTATGCCTATACAAGCTCTAAGCTCATAATCAGCTAACAACGACCATCTGCCCTAGTCAGATATAGACATACACTAATCTATATTATGAGAATTCACTGATAGACCCGCATTGGTGAACATATATCAGGAACATTACATTTGAGACATACTTACATAATGATATTTCTTAGCTCCTATTGTAACTTTTTGCAACTATATCATTATAAGTATACTCTCAGGTCTTTGTCCTATTATAGACAAGGTTTTAATTGTTTAGACCTTGCTGACTCTTATAAACCTGCTAACTTTTAGTATTTATAACTCTCAGCATTGCTAACTTTTAGCGCTAGTTTAAACTTCTTTAGACTAGATCTGAACTCGTTCAAATCATGCAATGTCTGTAATGTTACAAGCTTTATACTATATAAATATGATATTAATAATTTTTATTTGAAATGTTTATTGTATAAATATTACATAATAAATATTCATACAATATTTGAATAGAAAGTAAGCACCAGCTCTAACAAACTCCCACTTGCTTTAGTGTCTTTCGTACTGGCATCTCATACTAATACACTTCACGTGTTTCTCAAACACTCTAGGAGTTTAGGCTTAATGGGTCTGCTATGATATCTATGGATTGTTCCCTAGATTTTATTACAACTCCTGTTGCTAAAAAATTTTTAATTATGTGATATTCAGAGTTCACATGATCAGAATACTGGTGTGCCTTATGGCTTCTTAGCTTGAGCAATTACCGTTATTTTGTAATATAGTGGGATAGGATCCACTAAGCTTAGAACTATTCAAAGCTCTGCAATTAACTTGAATATCTATAGTACATCATTTGCTGGCTTCTTAAGCCATAACACATTCTACCTGCAAGGCAGAATTAGCTATGGACATTTACTTACATGCATTTAACTAGCTCCGGTATTGATAAAGAGAAACATATAACTAGATGTAAACTTTCTACCATCCAGATCAGACGAAAGTCTGAATATATGCGTCCCTTTATTTGTAAGAAATGTTTCTCCATATTATATAAACTTATCCTCTATACTTCTCAGGTATTTCAGATATGTTTCACAACCATTTAATGATCGTGATCTGGATTAAACAAATATCAGCTTGTAACACTTACAACTATCTAAATCCAGATTTCGTACATAAGATGGTATGCATTAAGCTATTTCTAGCTTATGTATCTGAGATGTTAGACACTCGAACTCTCTCATCTTCTTCTCAATGACACTTTCTCTAAGAAAGATGAATGCCATGTCTAAAAGAGACTTTAACTATCTCGCAATCAATCAAGTTGTACCGTTTTAAGGACTTAGTCTATGTACGAAGATTGAGAGAGTTATGTAAGCTTCCTAGCTATACTACATAAAGCTTTATACCTAATATGTAGGAATTTTCTTTCAAATCTTTTATGAAGAAGTTCTTTACACATATAATATTTATCTAATGTACTTGCTATATACCAACATTGTTTCCAATATTGAGTATATATTTTCCACTTTAGAAAACTAAAAAAGATAATCATTCTCCCACTGCTCTTTCTGAACACACACTCTTCCTCTTCTTCAAGATAAAACTAGATTTTCTAATTTCATCATATAAATAAATATTCTAGCTTTGGAAAAACTACTTAAGTTCATAAATGGAGTTCCTCAGTTTGCACAATATATTAGAAGTTAGGCTTGGATGTAAAAATATCAAGTTGTTATATGCATATCTCTTACTCGAGATATACATCCCAGAACACCATCTTTACATCCATTAGCCAGTCCTTAAATTATAATATGTGACAATAGCCAACAAAATCCAAATTGACTTTGGTATGGTTACTAATGAAAAAGGTTTCCTCATTACTATTCTTAGATCTATGAGTGTAACCTTTTAACATCAGTTTAGCCATAAAGGACTATTCCTTCAAATAGAGCCCACACTTTCACTGCGTAAACTAATTTATAGCTAATAAACAAAATTTCTATAGGAAGCACAACTACTTAGAGTTAATTTCGGATTTTATGGTATCTTATTATTTTCCCGAACGATGACAAACATTGTCTCTCCATAAATTAAAATGATCTTTTTCTTCAACTAAGAAAATACCAAATGCACCTTTAGGTATTAAACATACCTAAATGATGGCCTTGATATCCTTTTCGACCTATGAACATAGTGTGTTAAAGGTATTTCACTTAATTAAAATTAAAACTCCACCTATGGTTCATCTATATTTTGATTGATTTCATCAAGTTCAATATTTCTATAATCTCCACAATTCATAAGAACTGTTTTTCTAGGAAAGTGGCATCAAGTGAAATGAACTTATTTCGTTCATCTGAATTGTAGAATTGGTATCCCATAAAACACTTGGGATATCAAATGAACCGATACTTATACCGTTGGATACAAGTTTATCCTATTGCATAATGTTTATGCAAGGAGGACAACACCAAGCCTTAGCATACTTAAGACTCATTTTTCTTTTAGTCAATATGTCATACAGAGTAGAAGGAAAGATTTTTGATAGAATTATATACAATAATGTGTAGCAGATTATAAAGCATAATCCTATAGAAATTGTAGAAGATCAGTGATTCTCAATATCAATCAAACTATATCTAATAAAGTTTGATTCCTCATTTCCTAAACATATTTATGTTGAGGAGTATCTGAATGACTATGCTGAGTGAGAATCATATTCTCGTTTAAATTATATGTGAATTTACTGATTATATATAAATTACTTCGATCTAATCGAAAGCACTTAATATACATAAGGGTTTGTTTCTTTACATTCCTTGTTAGAACATTTTGAACACTTCAAAATTTTCTAACCTACGTTTCCTAGAAACACATGTCCATTTGGTGAAAAATCACTATAAAGACAATGAAGTATCGAAATCACTTATAGCAGTAAGATTCATTAGTTTAAATACTTCTTTATGTACCAGATCCAATAAATCAGTAGCCTGGCATCTTACACCTACATAAAGATTCGGTCATATTCTCTTGAACTCATAATTCATAAACTAGTCAATGTTCTATGGTCAGGTCAAATATCTAACCATCCTTAACCAAACGGGATAGTCATCTCACGACGACATGACCTAATCTTATATGCCACTATCATTATTATTTAAAGTTATTGAACTACCATTTATTCAGTTCATTTATACACTTATGACATTTCTTGTTTTATATAAGATATAACGGTCATTCATTAATTGACATTCAGTTAGTAAAACATCATCATTGTCATAAGGAACTATTTCCTAATATTTTTATAATAATTCTCTCTATCAACTACAATGAGTGATATGATTCACTAAATGATGTTTGGGGCAAAATAAAAATTATACAACATTAATGCTTTTGCCTAAAAGGAGAAGTGACTAAGAAGTCTTAACGGTGACCACATCTAAGAAATCTCTATTTCCTACGTAAAGCTGAACTTTTTATTTCCTAGCTATCAAGCATTTCTCCAATCATGCAACATGTTCTAGATATGAGAATGACAAGCGATATTTCATACCCTTGCAAAGTTAACATCAAATGTTAATGAAATGTTAATATTTGGTAAAACAGATATCTAATGAGTCAATCTTTCTTAAGTCAAGGTGCGATAAATAGTAACATTTACTATTTTAAACCTTGTCACGGTGGAAACACTTTCTATTATGACTATTCTCTATCTGTGGTTTAATAATATCAAATATTACTGAATCTAAAACTATTCTTAGATTCATAAGCAAGTCTTAAATATTTTATTTAGTACCCTATAGTTATTGGGTATTTATCAAGATTACTAACGGATTGCTCGTACTCATCTTATCTCTATAAGACAAATATTTTATCTCTATAAGACAAATATCTTATCTCTATAAGATAATTTAGGAGATGTGTAGCGGAACATTTCTAATCGTTAATAAATAACGCTTTAGATCATGGGTATAACTATTATACATTTTTCATCTAAAAACACCCTCCCACTGCTTTACTTAATCCCTTTAATCTCTCAAATGGGATAACGATAGTTTAAAAAATTTTAAACTATACAATGAAAAGTGGACCCTATTGGCATTTTACTCCAACCTCGCACTAAAGTAATATTGACTTTTGTAAACCCAATAGGTAGACAACTCTTATCAATTGTATCTCATACAACTCTTCCTACTGATCCTAAATACACTTTATCCTCACGCTAAAGCAATATTGGGTAAGTGTATTTAAGATTAACTCATCAATAGTCAAATATATGTTACTGACATTAACTTCACGCTAAAGCAATATTGGATAATATGTTCATATATATTTGACTCATCTCATATTTTACTGGCATTAGACCAAGTCACACCGATCATATCCCTCATACTAAAGCAATATTGGGAAAGACTATAATGACCAGTCTTACACCTTATTGACAAGACGGACCGTTTAAAATATTATTACATAAAATAATAAATTTCAATCTGATTAAGAAAAATTTTTAAAACAGACTCTTATCATATAAGAGGTTATTCTCAATCAATTATTCATTTCTGTGCAAGCACAACTAATCCCACCAGTAAGGCTCTCATTGTGGTTACAAAAAAAAAATATTATTTTCTTGGTTTATCATGTAAACTAATAACTATTATTATTACATCTCATAAACCCCCCATATGCGGAAATAAAAAATAATTTACTTATGTTGTTTTCTAGTGTCAACGCTGCGGCATTGGTATTATAGCGCTGCAACGTTAGGGCTTCACAAGCCTCAGCGCTGCGATGCTGTCTTACCTGCGCTGGGGCGCTAGACATCTAGCGCCCCTGCGCTCATCCAACACTGGGGCATCATACACCCAGCTTCACAGTGTTCATATAAGCATAATACTTTTTATGACTTATTCATTCAATTTAAAAGAATCTAAGCCTTTTATTTATTCTTGATCCTTAGGTAGCATTCTTTAAGTGCACCATACATATGATCTTAGTTCTAAAAACACTCCCTGAATACATAACACTTCCTTTCTCTCAGTTAGAAACTGACTTGAGCATTGAAGTGTTTTCTTTTGAACAATGAAATTTTTATACTTCATCGAAAATGCTAAAGAGTAAGGAGACACTACAATAGAAAAGGCCTTTTGCGACGACAAAAAGCCGTCGCATATGTGACCATCGTAAAATTTTGCGACTGTTAATTAGCCATTGCAAAAAGGTCTTTTGCGACTGCTAATTAGCCATCGCAAAAAATACACAACACATGACTCTTTTGCGACGGCTAATTAGCCGTTGCAAAAAGTCTTATCATATTTTTTTTAATTTAATATTTTTAAATAAATATATTATAATGCCATCCAAAACATATTAATAACATCTAAAATATATTAATAACATTCAAATATGACTGTATAAATTTATTAATAACATCTAAATATGACCATTCAAAATGTATTAATAATATCCAAAATGTATTAATAATATTCAAAATATGTTAATAATAATTTTGAACTTTTTAATTTCTATCCAGTTTTTGTTTGTTGATGGTGCGCACTAGAAGCATCTTGAACCTATAAATAAAATGTTTAGAAACTTACAATATAATTATAAATAAAATGCTTAAAAACTTACAATATAATTTTGCTGTATAAGATAGTCTTGAGGGTTTAAAATTAAGGATGCATCACCAACAAAATTAAAACTTATATTGGAGAATGATGTTAGCAGTATTGAAAATAATATACATACTTTTAATATTTATACAAATCAATCGAAACACTATTAACAATTTAGGCTATATTCACAACCCTTTTATTTTTATGGACCACAAAATAGAACATGCAATTTGTTCATGTATCAGATGCATTCAAACAAGAAAAAACATTTTAAAAAAAAAAATAGATAAAAAATGGCATCTTAGCAACTTTACAAACATTTTCATGAAAAAAGATAAAGAGGTAATTAAATTTCATTTGCCTGCTGGTCCCTTGCTTTAATAATGGTGAAAGAAAAAAAAGTCTCACAATTTTAATTCATAAGAAAGCAAAGTTGGGAAAAAGCAAACATGGATCAACTGTTCTCCTAACGAAGGATATACCTTATCCAAAGCCCATGAAATCAAGGTCCGGAAGCTGCATACATGATATAAGAACAAATATAATTACAAATCCAAAAATTTTAGCATTAAATATAAGGAAGTAGAATTAGGGAATAGTAAAATTGTCCCTCTCACATAGTTTTTCTTTTAGTTCTAACATACACGTTAACATTGCTTCTCAGCTTGTTGTCTTTTTTGCCATATTTCCTTGGTTTTCACTTAAAACTTATGACAACAAATGCTGTGCAATTTGAATTACACGTTTTGATTTTTTTATTCTTTTTCTTTTTATGTTCCTAAGAAAAAGGAAAATTATTTAATTTTAATGTTCAACTAAGTATGTAACAATTTATTCAGTTACTGACTGAGTACTAAATCAAAAGTCAAACATCCCTCAAAATATACTGATCTCAATAAGAACTCCAATGCATTGATTCAATGTTTAATTCCATACAGGTTATCTTTTTTAAATTACTTATATCAGATTCTTCCTCTTCTGCAATATAATACTAAAGAATGTAATTTGTAAGAAACAATGCGACATAACTTCTAAAAGATTCCACTCCACACATGTAACCCATTTACTAATGATTAATGAAAGGTTATGTCAAAGAATTAATTTCTTAGGAATGTTAAATAAACAAACTTCCACACCAAAGAATTAGTTTTAGAACAGACAACTAATTCACTCATTCAAAATCATCAAGATTCAGGTGATAAGGCATAGAGCACTAGGAACGCAGTTTAAGTACAGTAAATTAGCAGTACAGTAGTGAATTGCACGAGATTTCTAGTTGAGACAAAAAAATAATAATAATTAAACTTCATAATAAAATAAACCCATAAATCACTAAATTAAGAGATTCAGACCTGAAGAGATGATTAGGAATAAAAAATTATTTAAATTAACTAAAATTGTTAAAACATCCGAAATTGTTAGAAATTGAATAAACCCTGACTATAATTTTTAAAACTTACATTCAATGTTTAAAAAAATTGATAGAAATTAATTAAAATTTTCAAACCATACCTTTAAAGATTGATTGAGATTATAGAGCTCTGACATAACTTCACAATTAAATCAAAATTCGATAAGAAAAATATGTTGATACAAAGAGAAAATAATTGTTAATAAACTGATAGGAGATAGTTAGAGATAATGTTAGATTGGATACCTAAGAGACGACGAGAAAGAGAGAACGAAGTTGAACAAGACAAAGAAAATTATTTCAAAATGGGAAAAGAGAAGAGAAAAGAGATGACGAGAAACGGGTTGCAAAAGATTCATTGTTTGATTAGTAAAATTCTGTGAACTATCAAAATAAAAGTGAAATGTTAAACGATAACCATCTTGTACACGGTAAGCGATCTAGTGTGCAGCCAACCATATTTTAACAGTGAAATTTTTGAAACATAGCATGTTGTGAATTTCTAAATGATCATTTACTGCTGAATATAGTACTGACTCTTAAAACTTTTTGATAACCCATTCAAGATAACGGATTTAAGTTTAAAATGTTAAATAAATACATATCCACCACTTGAACATCATAAGCAAATATAGAGGCCTGGTCAAGGATGACAGGACTCGATCCGAGACCCTCTATTATAGATCCCAGTGGTTCTGTCGGGCACTCCGATGGAAGTTCCTCCGAACCTAACTGGGTATGTTGAGAAATTCCGCGAGACGAAACCATTTTTAATTCTTATTACTACTAAGAAGGTCTAGTAATATACATGAAAACGACATCTTAATTTTAAAAATAAATGGACAGAGTTTTCCCTGTTTTTCGGAAAATCTATATAAACCTGCAAAGAAATTTCACTTCTAATTTCAACACATCTCAATACTATCAATTCAGACCTCCGGTCCTTTCCAAATCAAATCCAACACAACTTAAAAGTTTCATTTAAATCACAAAATGAGCATACTCATGTAAAGTAAAGATGATCATCAAAATCTCGAAATATTTTCTTGTTGGTTCGAAATATACATACAAATATACATGCTTACTACTACTATGCATAAAGTAAAGAGTGCTATTTAGCACATTTACATGTACAAAAATAATCTTCGGATTCGGTCCACTACTCGGCAACAGGAAAATCAGCAGCTTGCGTACCGAGACCTACGCCTGGGAAAGGGTTTTAAAAACATAAAACATAAAACAGGTGAGCTAAAGGAGCTCAGTGAGTGTAAATGAGATTTCAATTATAAGAACATTATACAAAAATAGCAATGTCTAAAGTACATGCAGAAATTATGCTTTTAAAACGGATGTAAAACTGTAAAACGGTTTCTAATATCATATGCTAATGAAATCTTGTCGAGCGAGTTTTATCTACATCTTTGGAAAACTATATTCAAAATCTGTATAACATAATAACTGTTGTGTGCATATAAATGCATAAATGCTATTGGTAAATCAAAAACTAGTAAAATCCTCGCTCGGCCATTTCCTTCCTAAACTGTACCAATGGTAACCCTAAAGCTCTATACCCACGTAGCGACTCAACTAGCACCGCATACTTGAGTAGGTCACGGGGCACCTCAACTAGCAGCACCCACAGTGACATCTCAAGACATCTCACTGGCTATGCAGCGGAATCCTACATCGCATGCATATAGCGAGACAATATCCCGTACACATAGAGCAACTCACATGACTCGACATCCTGACTTCCCGGAGTTAGTGACACACCCCCCAAGACCTACCCATGTGCACGGGATATACCGGCCGGGTCTAATACAATCATCACCACTATAATCTGAGGGTACCAATGGCCTTAAAAACGAATGCAGAAATTTTAAAACTGTTTCGCAAATCGATCATGTAAAAGCATGTCTATGAATATATCAAGATCATAAATCATGTTTATGCATCGAAAGCTCATAAAACATATATAGTCATTGTGCGAAAATATAATAACCGAAAAGTAAAAGAAATGGCAGATTTCCACTCACAACTGCTCTGCGCTCAATTTTGCTCCTGATTTCTGCTCTCATTAACGCTCTCGGTTATCTTCACCTACGCGCTATAAATGACATTTAAAACCAAATCGAATACTAGAATCTCATTTAACTACTAAACGCCCTAATCGGCATATAAAGCCCGGATGTAAACTACTTCCCAATTTTAGTTACGGAGCCATAATTGAAACTAACTCACCATCCGGCGCCCTGAACATTATTGAACACCTTATAATTTGATTGGCCATACTTGCCCTTCACCTTTCCAACATGGACAATTATGTCCCATTTTCTTCATTTTTGGTTTTTCCATCAACCATATACATTCAATTTACAATATGCATCATTTACACACAACAATTCAATCAAAACACCACTCAATTCCTAACTTCCCTAAAGTGGCAGAATTTCACCCTAGGTTCCAGCACATTCCTTTTCTCAATTTATTGTTCCAATTACAACAAAATCATGCCAATTTCATTCTAAAGCCCTAATTACAACCAATTGAAATCTCTACAACAAAATCACTAAAAACCCTAATTCTCACCTTGCTAATTTCTTCAAATTGATGACTCCTTCAAGCTCCAAACTAGAATTCAACTCAATCTAAGCCAAGAATACACATAAGAATACACATAAGAATGTCAATTGGAGCATTCTTGAAAGTTCACTTATCAAACTCATAAAATAATGCTTTTTCTTACCTCTTTTTCTTGAATTTCCACTAATAGAGACTTCAATTGAACTTAGGGATTGGTTTGTAACCTTATTTTGGCTTGATTACACATGAAAATTCATGAAAACAAAACTTGAAAGGTCACTGTAGCAGCCCCCCTTTCCAAGCTCGAATTTTCTCTCTTTTGTTCTAAGTGTTTGCTTTTGATATTCTTCAAAATTCTACACACTTCTAACATATATAGTGCTCCCTCAATTGACCATTTTGCCCTTCAACTTTCTCAAAATTACTAATTTGCATTAGTTAAAAACTAATTATGTAATTAGTTCATTTGTAACTATCTAGTTAGAATAGTTCAAAGAACTAACTAGAACTTCCAACTTAGCAATCCATGAGATTTCTTCTAATTGGTCCATTCTCTAATATATGGATTATGTTTCTCAACAAAGGCTTGTTCCATTCATAACCCTTAAATGGAAATTCATGTAGTAAATTAGGATTTCCTTTTCTAAGCCAATAGAGAAAAATTCCAAAACTATTCTAGGGTTGTCCGGCGCACCGATCGAGTGTGAAATTACCAAATTAGGTCTAATATCTCTCATGTGCACTATAAAGTGAATATTTCTAATAGGGTTAAAATCGAGTAACCCTACGGTGTCTTATTTGTTCTAGACCGAAATCTAGGCGCCAATACTACTAATAGGGATTGGATATTACAAAGGATTCTCAGGTTCCTGAACCACAAGAGCATTATATGTTGGGTGTTGATTATTCTAAGGTGCTTGCATGTGGGATGTGTTCATCATACAAAAATATACATATCTCATACATATATGTGTACAGCGAAAGATTAAAATTAATACAATGAACACGTGTAATACATATTTATCAAATGAAAAACGAGATTGAGAAATTTAACCCGTGAAGCTTTTGGATTAATTTGCTTGAAATCCACCATAAAATAAAACTTTGATCAATCCTAGCAATTAATAAGGATGGATTTGATTGTCTAGGATAACAGTATTTTAATCCAGCATTTAGTTTAACTCTTAAACTTGATTGAAAGTTAAACTCTTTAACTTAGTTAAATTTATTTTTCTTTTTATTCAACTCTTGAATAAAAATAAATTTAATTCATATTTTAATGGCTAAATTAATTGGAGAAGAGGATGAAAAGAAAATATTTTCAACTCTTGAAATATTTTAATTTTTGTTCTCCATTTCTCTTTTAATTTTCTCACCAACCAAAAACACTTAACATTTGTTTTAATTAAAATAAATTAATTTGTTTCATCTTTTGTTCAACTCTTGAACAATTAAAACAAATCTATTTTAGTTATTACTTTTAGTAACAATTATATAGTTATTTTATTATTCTAACACTTAAAACACAAAACAAAGAATTCTAATTTTTTAAATTGAAATGGCCACCAAAATTGCAAAATCTAAAAACTTATCAATTTTGAATTTCATTTCACTTTATATACTAATGGATAAATTTCAAACTAATTTTAATTTTATTTACATTTAATTTAACTTAACCTAACCATAGTTAACATTTAACCTTAGTTATGTTAGTTTAACTTAACCCTTAAGTTAATAAATATTTAAATATTCTAACCATAGTTAAGTAACTTAACCATAGTTAGGTTAACCTTTACTTAATCATTAAGCAAAGTTAACTTAACTTAACCATATGGTTAATCTTTAACCATAGTTAAGTTGAATCAGTTATTTAACAATTAAATAAATAAATATTTATTTTAATTATTTAACAATTAAATAATCATAAATTGAAATTACATTTATATCTTTACTAGGTTATCAAGTTAACCTAAAGTAGGTCCCACCAGTTAACCATATACTTTAGTTAACTTAACCTTAGTAATTTGCTAAATTATACTATATTGAATCATTCAATACGGTAAACTGCTCAAGTGCTCAAAGAGTACATTTCATATTGGGACTCTCTAGGTATACACCCGATTTTTCAAATGGAACTATTCTATGAATCCGTAATCGATGCCCCACCCACACGTTACAAATATTACAAATCAGCGTGTTAGACCATACAAGTTGAGGTCATAACGTATATGTATAATCCTTTCATCATTTATACCCTGGATGTGCAGGGATATAAATCATCACTGTCAAATCCCCGTAAGCACATCCTTAAACTTATCTCTAGATTCGAATCTCGATAAACAATATACGCAAACACTTTTACTATATTGTTTAACCCTGTAGAAAACTCTTTTCCCGGATTTATACTTATGGCCACAAGACTTCATGAAATACAATCTCAGAGCATTCGATATACAACTTACCTACATAAGCTGACGTATCCGATATCTACGGATACAGGACTCCATGAGCATCGGACCATACCCAGCGACACATAGCGGTCAGACTATGAAAGGTCTTTGACATATGTGGTACCAAAGCATGGTGGATCACTTATAAGACCACCGTGGCGATCAGGTCAAAGGACCACAAATACTACTCAATTCAAGAGGACCCTCATTTGACGGCTTCATAGGATAACTATTGGGGTCCTCGTGAGTTTGTTAAGAATTCAGTCCTTACTAGATACCCGCATGCCTATACAAAGTCATGCTTATGATGATGACTAAGACCTTTCATAGTCAGAGACCTTTCAAAGTCATCTGAAGTTGAAGTAGAAAAAAAAGACATTCAAGAAAGACCTTATAGCACAATCGTTTGCTCATTGAGCGATGAAGTACTAAGGGAAATAGTAGGTGAGATGACGATAATAGGTCTTCAAAAAAAGATTGACTCGCTTTATATGTAGAAATCATTGACCAACAGATTGCATATAAAGAAAAAGTTGTATCAGCTGTCTATGTCAGAGGGGACGCTGATGAAAGATCATATAGACGCCTTCAATAAGATCATCTTTGATCTTGAGTCTATCAATATTAAGATAGAAGATGAAGATAGAGCAATTATCCTGCTGAGTTCACTCCCCAAGAGTTATGAGAGCTTTGTTGATACACTACTCTGCGACAAAGAGAGTTTAACGATGAGCTATATGAAATCATTATTAAACTTAAATTTATTGGGAAAGTAGATCGAAGGCAATACAGAAAGTTTATCTTTAAGATGACGGCCCTCATTTAGAGATGGAAGGAAAAAAGGATCAAGGTCGAAGTCTATGACTCCTAGAAAATGCTATTGCTATAAGAAATAGAGGTACTTCATAAAGGACTATCCTGAGAAGAGAGCACAAGACAAGAAGAAGGTGGATGCTTCGCTTGCTTATGATGATAGCTATAACAGCGCAGAGACACTTGTCGCTAGTGATTATAAGAATTCTGAACAATGGGTTCTTGATTCTGGTTGTACTTTTCACATGTGCTCGCACAAGTCTTGGTTTTCAAATTTCTAACCCATTAGTGGTAGTAAGGTGTTAATGGGTAATGACGTTGCATATCAGATGATGGGAATTGGCAATGTTAAACTTAGACTGCATGATGGACGAGTGAGAGAGTTGACAGATGTTAGGTATGTTCCTGACCTCAAGAAGAACTTGATCTCATTAGGGACTTTAGACCAGAATGGGTGTTCCATCAGGATCGACGGAGGGGTTTTGAGGGTGTTGAAGGGTTCCATGGTAGTGATGAGATGAGAGAAGCACAAAGGTGTTTATGTGTAAATGGGTGAAGTTGTGAATGGTTTTGCATTATTCTCTGTAGATGATGAACGTATATAAATCAAGTTATGGTATCTTAGATTAGCACACTTAGACGAGAAAAACCTAAAGGAGTTATTTAGTAAAAGATGTTTGGTGAGGATATGTTCCAGTTCTTTTAGTTTTGTAAGCATTGTGTGCTTGGGAAAGCACCTAAAGTGAGGTTTAGTACCGATGAGCACAAGACTAAGGGGACTCTTGACTACATACACTTGGATCTTTAGGGACTAGCTCAGACAGCTACTCGTGGCGGTGCTAGGTATTGTCTTAGTTTAATTGATGACTATTCAAGAAAGCTATGGGTCTATATGTTAAAGAATAAGGATCAAGTGTTTGATGTATTCAAGACTTGAAAGGCTCTTGTTGAAAATCAGATTGGCAAAAGGCTGAAGAGGCTGAGAACTAACAATGGCCTTAAGTTTTGCAATTGAGAGTTTGATGAGTTTTGTGCTAAGCATGGGATTGCAAGGCATAAAATGATAAGATTAACACCACAGTAGAATGGCATAACTGAAAGGATGAATAGGACCCTACTTGAAAGGGTTAGATACATGCTTAACAATGCAAAGATGTCCAAGGCATTTTGGGAAGAAGCTGTAGTAACCACAGCTTACTTGATTAATAGAAGTTCCTCTTTAGCAATTGACTTCAAGATGCCAAAAGAGAAATGATTTGGTAATCCTCCTAAGTATGACCACTTCAAAATATTTTGCTGCCCTACCTTTATACATGTTAAGAAGGGGAAGTTGGAATCTAGATCTATCAAAGGGGTATTCATAGGATATCTCGAAGAAGTGAAAGGATACAAGGTGTGGTGTAAAGACTTGACACCACCAATGAGTATCATAAGCCGTGATGTGACGTTTAATGAGATGACAATACTAAAAACCTCCCAAGAAGATGAGAAAGAAAGACATGTGCCCAAGGAAGACTCAGCACCCGAGTCAATAGAAGTTGAAGTGGAACTTGAGAATAGATCTGATATGCCCCCAAATCAGTACTTCAACGAGGAGATCCTCGAAGAAGAACCAAGAACACTAGCGAATTTCTCCAAGTCCACCCAAAGAAAGACTATAACTCCTGAGATGAAACTTGAAGAGTACCAGCTAGCCAGAGATAGGCCAAGGAGAACGATTAACCCACCAGTCAGGTATGCATAAGTAGATTTAGTTGCTCATGCTTTTATTTCTTCTTACACTCTTGAGTATGATGAGCCTAGGACATATGGTGAGGCTTTGAAGAGTGAAAACAAGAAAGAATGGCAGCAAGCCATGGAAGAAGAGATTAGTTCTCTTAAGAAGAACAATACCTGAAAATTGGTAGCGAGACTTCAAAAGAAACTAGTTGGGTGTAAGTGGGTGTATAAGGTGAAGGTGGGGACACCGGGGATAGAGCCTTTAAGATTTAAGGCTAGGTTAGTTGCATAAGTTTTTACTCAGAGAGAGGGAGTTGATTTTTATGAGATATTCTCTCCAGTCATCAAGCATATATCTATCAGGATTTTGTTAGCCATGTATGCAAACCTTGATTTACATCTAGAATAGATGGATGTAAAGATAACTTTTCTATATGGAGAGCTTGAAGAGACGATATATATGGCATAGCCGCAAGGGTTCGAGAAGCCCAGGAAAGATGATTATGCTTGTTTGTTAAAGAAGTCATTATATGGGTTAAAGCAATCACTTAGACGGTAGTATATGAGATTTGATGAGTTTATAATGGCTTATGGCTTTAGTAGGAGCAAGTATGATGGATGCGTGTACTTCAAAAATATAATTTATAGAATGATGTATTTTCTTCTATACGTCGATGATATGCTGATCACATGTAATAATATAGAAGAAATACAGAAGCTCAAGAAGCAGTTGAGTGGCGAGTTTGAGATAAAGGATTTGGAAGCAGCAAAGAGAATTTTGGGTATAGATATTATGAGGGAAAGAAGAGATGTTATCTTCTTGTCCCAACAGCAATATATACTCAAAATTCTAGAGAAGTTTGGAATGTCCAAAGCAAAGGCTGTCTCTACTCTTTTGGCCATGCATTTGAGACTTTCAGCAGCACAGTCGTCGACATCCGAAGAGGAGAAATTGTAGATGAGTAAAGTACTATATGCAAAAGCTGTGGGGAGCATCATGTATGCAATGGTTTGCACAATAGCAGATATAGCACAGGCTGTAAGTATGGTGAGTAGATACATGGAAAATCCGAGTAAGGATCACTGGCTTGCAATAAAGTGGATTCTGAGATATCTCAAGGGAACGTCAAATCATGGGTTGATGTATAAGAGGGATAAGGACAGTAGTGAAATAGTAAGAGGGTACATAGACTCAAATTATGCATCTAATCTAGACAAGAGAAGATCGTTGACGGGATACATATTCACAGTGTTTGGGTGTAGTGTATGTTGGAGATTAGTTCTACAACATGTAGTTGCACTATCTAGCACAGAGGTAGAGGACATAGCTATTGGTGAAGCTATTAAAGAGGCTGTGTGGTTGAAAGGCATATGCACAGAGGTATTGACTAATTAAGATGTGAACATTGGTCTATATTGTGATAACCAGAATGCCATACACCTAAGCAAGCATCAAGTGTTCCACGAGAGGTCGAAACATATTAATGTGAGACTTTATTATATTCGAGAGATTGTCCAAAGTGGTGAAGTTAGTCTAATGAAGATAGTATCATCTAAAAACTCTACTGATATGTTGACTAAGCCACTACCCTTGGTTAAATTCATCCTATGTAAGGACTTAACTGTAGTCACTACTTTGTAAGGGTAACCAAAGATGCGGAAATGAGAGATCGAGTTTCTTTGTGGATGATTTTGAATCAAAGAGGGGACTTGTGAGAATATTGATTGAAAATCATCGAAATATAATTTGGAGATCAAGTCAAGTTCGTAGGGTGTGCGAGGATCGAAGACGGATGCAAAAAGAGACAAAAAACAAAAAAGTGCGTAACAGGCGCCAATGCCACGACGATCAGGAACAAGCGCCACAGTGCCGAAACCAGAACTTGAGGGCCGCGGTGCCAGATGATCAACACCTTAGCACCTAGATAGGCATGCACTAGTGCCGCGATGATAGACGCTGAACGCTGTGGCGCTGGACGAGTAAACAGTATCCTAAAAATTGGAAACTTCCTTATTTCGTCTTCAACTTACTTTGGAATTCTCTAATACGACTCCCACACATATGGGGTAAACCTAGGATGTCCTAAAGACTATATAAAGGATTTCAATTGGTTATAAACACATCTTTGTGATCGAGAAAGAGATCTTCGTGATCATAGAACATATCTTTATGATAGATTAAGAGATCTTTGTCATTAACCTTCTTTGTGAGAGAAAATCCCTAAAGTGCAAGAGAGAGAGTTGTTCTTTGTGATCTTTCTTGTAAAAGGCATACTTTATGAGTGCCTTGTGATTCAATAAGAAGAGTGAGTGATCTTGATCCATCGTAGACGTAGGTAAGTTGCCGAACCATGTAAATTTTTGTATGTTCTTCTTCTACCATTTCTTTTTATTTTCTTAATAACTTGTTTTGAATATATTTGCTTGGGTGATATTGCTTGTGTTGTGTGCTTCTGCTTCAACAATCTCTTTATATACTTTTCTCTCCGATTCCACACCATGAGGGAGGGTAAGACCCTCAAAACCTTTCGAGTCACTAATTTTGATAGGTTCATATAAAAGTGGAATTGTTGAGAGTTAGTAAAACTTAAAAAAAGAAAAACCAAGTACATAAAAGAATTCATGGAAAGAGACAAAATATTCACAAATTTTCAAGAACAAAGGAAAGAACAATACCAGAAGGTACAAAAAGTTCTAATGCTGGATCAATATTAGTAACTAATTTTAAAGGAACCTCTTAAACAACTAACTTAGCAATAACCTCGGAACCATACATCCCAACGTCAGGCTCCAGTAACACCTAAGAAACTTCCTATACCACTTTATGAACCTCTAGCACAAAGTTTAGAATTGTTGCTAGAACTATTAAAGGCATTCCCTACTTTCAACAGTGACCGACATGGGCTTCGATCTATTTTTCTTGGCTAAAGAAGCTTCAGCACTCCCAAGCTTACTCTTGAAACCTCTCTTCTTAATTTTGAGCTTCATTTGCAAAAAGATATCAATCATCCATCTGAAAAGTTCCGCTATAAAAGATTGAAGAACTACGACAATGAGACAAATGTAATCACAATGCAAAGAGAAACAAATGTGTTAAGGTTAGTACTTACGTGCCATCCTTGAATGTATATATATTGTGCATTTATATAAGTATACATTTCTATTAAATCGCTAATACTTATTAATATGGTACTATGCAATGTAACATTACATACATTGAATGATCTAAAGGAGTTTAGATCAGATCTAAAAGAGTTTAGATAAGGGCTCATAGTTAGCCATGCTGAGAGATATAAATACTAAATGTTAGCACAATTAAGTGTTAACTGATTATAATACTCAGCGAAGATCAAAGAGTCGGAGCCTTGTCTATAACAGGATATAGACTTGGGAATATACTAGTAATTGCATACCTGCAAGAGTTGTAATCAAGTGTCAGAAAATGTCAGTAGCGCAAGTATATTCTCAAATAATTATCCCTGATCTATTTCTACCGATGCAGGTCGTCGGTGGATACCATTATATATATATATCAGCATATGACGTACTTATAGGGTATAGATAGTCATTCCTAGCCGACCGTGAGCTTGGAGCTCGTATTGACATATGGGTATCTAGTTAAGATTGGATATAGGACAGACTCACGAAGGCCTCCGATAGGCACCCTATGTAAGCCATCAACAGAGGGTCCTCTCGAGTTGAGTAGTATACGTGGTCCTTTGACCTGAGTGCCACAATGGGCTTATAAGTGATCCACCATACTTTAGTTTCACGTATGTCACAGACCTTTCATAGTGTAATCACTGGGTATCGCTAGGTATGGTCATTTCACACATTGATTATTTAATTATTAAATAATCAATAATATCGCATTATTTTATTTTATTATTTTAATATATTAGAGATATATATATATATATATAAATGAGATATGTGTGTGTGATAAGCTAAGTGTGTGTGTTTTTGTGAACGAGAAATGGAAAAGAAAGGAAGAAATGAAAATTTGTTTCATTTCTTCCATGGGAGTCGAGAAAGAGAAGAAAAAACAAGGAAAAGAAGAGAAAGGAAATTGTTTCATTTTTCCTCCTTGGTTCCAAAAGAAGCAATTATGAATTGCTTCAAATTCTATTTCCTTATCCTTTTAGATAAAAGGAAGAAAACACACTACCGATCATTTTAGGGTTAAGAATTAATCTCGCGCTGGATATGGGGCTACTGTTTTAGCTCATTAAGCCCACGAGTTGGTGACTAGAACTGCTGACAAATTCTAAGAAATACGTGTATAACGTTACACGTTCAAGTAAGTTCTCAATACTAATAATATATTAATATGATTAATATATTTTATTTATTGTGTTTATTGCATGTTTAATACTTTCGCTGTTTAATATGTATATGATACGTATTTTAAAAAATAGACACAATTGTACATGCATACACTAATGTATATTAAATTATCGACAAAAATGGTAGCAGAGCCATTTAGGACATATTTGGATGTTGTTTGAGTGAATGGATGCAAAAAGCCTAGTGTAAATGGCGCGTTTCAAGTGTTGAAATGGGTATGCCAAAGAGGGAACATTGGGCATTGCAGTGCGAGGCAGCTAGCGTTGCGGTGCTGGAGGTTCGACCTCTCAGTGCTTCGCTGCGTTTAATATGTATATGATATGTATTTTAGAAAATAGAAATAATTGCACATGCATACACTAATGTATATTAAATCCTCGACAAAAAAGGTATTAGAGCCATTTAGGACATATTTGGGTGTTGTTTGAGTGAGTGGATGCAAAAGCCCAGTGTACATGGCCCATTTCGAGTGTTGAAACGGGTATGCCAAAGGGGGAGCATTGGGCACTGTAACGCTAGGCGGCTAGTGCTGCGGTGCTGGGGGTTCGACCTCCCAGTGCTGCAGCGCTAAAGGTCTGGCACCGTAACGCTGGAAGTTCTTTCTCCCAGTGCTACAACGCTAAAGGTCTAGCGTCGTAACACTGGAAGTTCTTTCTCCCAGTGCTGCGGCGCTAGCAAGCCGACGCTGAGGTACTGAGGTTCTAAAATTCCCACCCCAACGGTGAAAGCTGTGCACCGCAACGCTGAAGGTTTGACCGTCCAGCGTTGCAGCAAGGTTATATGGCACCGCGGCATTAGGGTGTTTGAATTTCCAGTGCTGTAGCGATCCAATCCGGCACTGCAGCGGTGTATTGTTCACTTTTGACTGTTCCCAGCTACAGTGTTTTGAACAGTGTTTTGAAATTAATTTTATATGTGCAGGTTTATGAGATGTAGTGATAAAAGTTATCAGTCTACATTACAAATTGAGGTTTATGAGATGCAGTAATAAAGATTTATCGGTCTGCATTATAAATCAAGATTAATTTTTCTATGTTGGTAACCACAATAAGAGTCCTACTGGTGAAGGTTAGTTGTGCATTCATAGAAAAATTAATTAATTGAGAATCACCCTCCCCATGACATGGAGAGCTAGGACTACATAAAAATGTCTCTTAATCAAATTGAAGAATATTACATTATAAGATAATGTTTTATTTTGATTTGTCTTGTCAATACGGTATTAGACGCATCACGTTGGCCTTTTTCTAATATTGCTACAGTGTGAGGGACTTGGTCGATTAGGCTTGGACTATCCGATTAAACATGAGATGAGATAAATATATACGAAAGTATTGCCCAATATTGCTACAACATAAGGGTAGTATCGGTAGCATATATTTGATCATTGATAAATTAATCTGGAATACATTTATCCAATATTGCTACAGCGTAAGGATAAGGTGTATTTAGAATCAAGTGGTAAGAGTTGCATAAGATGCAATTAACAAATGTTGTCTACCTGTTGGGTTTACAAAGGCCAATATTGCTACAACGTGAAGCCCGGGTAAATTTTAATGGGATCTACTTCTCGCTATATAGTTTAAAAGAATTTAAACTATCGTATTCCCGTTTAAGAGATTATCAGGATTAGGTAAAGCAGTGGGAAGGCATTTTAAATCAAAAATGTATAATTAGTATGCCCATGATTTAAAATATTTTATTAGCGATTTAATGAACATTCTGCTTACATCTCCTGTTATTTTGGTCTGTCAAGTTTAATGGCCACTACGAACTAGTTGATGTGCATAGTTGATGCAGTCCAACTCAAGGGTACTAGGAATTACTTTGATCGGCAGATGAAACTCCTAAATGTTCTAGATTTAAAAAATTTTAGATTTATTGTTGATTAGAGTTTGTTGCAAGGTATTTCTAATAACACTTCTCTAGATGATAGAATAGAGAGGGTGTGACCCTCTTTGTTCAGGGTGCTTCATCTTCTACTTCAAGCATATCTGGTGAGACCAGATGTGTGAAAAGAAGAATATGAGATAGATGCCTAGGATAAGTCCTCAGATGCAACATTTATCCAAAGATCAATAAGAGAGCAATGTAGATGAAAAGTGTTTCCACTGCAGTAATATTGGGTATTGAAAATTTCACTACTCTAGAAGCCTTATGATTGTTAGAAAAACTTCCACAGGTTTGTGTTTGACAAACATAGACATTTCTATGGCATATGATGCTAGCTTAAGCTGGGTACTAGAAATCGCATGTCCCTCTCATATCTGCAATATCTTGCATTTTTTTGCACCTCGCGTCCTACTCTCCATTTTCATCCTTTCTCATACGTCTAACTCGTACTTATCTCCGTGTTGTCTTCTAATTGCTCTCCAACTCAAAATTAAATTCAATTTCAATTTTAAATCACAAATTTCAATAATAATAAAATGAAAAATAATATAAAATATAAACATATGAAAATATTTCACTTTAAAGACGTATTAACTTTATGATAATTGTTACAATTGTCTTCCATAAGTCAATAAAATAAAATAGTTCCTTAAAGAAATTTTTAAAAAAAAAATTCACATAAGTTTGAATACTTCTAAAATTTAGGTAAATGCACTTTATAAGCCACTTGTGAAAATAAGGGCACGAAAATTTTTTTTCATGGAAGAACTAATCAATTCTATTGAATTCAAACCACAAAAGTAAAAAAAAAAAGAGAATAAATTTTGAGTAAGTTTATAATTTACGTAGATAATGGATGAAACACTTAGTATATTAAAAGTATTGTGAAAAGATGATTAAAATTCATCTTGGAAAATATTTAGAGTCAGACCAATAAGTAAGAGATATGCGAAGAAGATGTAAAGACAAGAAGAGCTCAAAAAGCACAAATAATAGGTTAGGTGCCACGGCGTTAGAAGTTTACAACTGCAACGCCCAAGATAGAGCTTGGAGTGTCATGGCGCTCTGTGTGTAGTGTAACAATGCCTAGCTCCAGGTCTTAGTGTCGTGGCACTAGAAGCAGAGGCAACAATGCTTAAAAACTAGTGCTGCTATGCTATTGTGACTAAAACCCTATTTAGGATTTTTAGGTTGTCTCAAACACCCATATTTTACTCTAACTCGAACTAGGGTTAACTTATGACTTATGTAGGCCATATAAGGGTCTTATTTTAGCTTGAAAAATATCATCACAACATAAACACCAAAATAGAGTAATTATTGAAATCCTTTTTCTAGAGTGAGAAAGTTCTTTTGTGAGCTTTGTGATACTTTTAAAAGCATACTTTTATGAGTACTTTTGTGATTTAATAACAAGAAGCAAAATCTTAATCTACTGTAGATGTAGGCAATTATCGAACTATATAAAATTTTGTGTGTGTTTTTCTTATAAATCCCTTTCTAAATTCTTTTTTATCTTATTTACTGCGTTATTATACTTGTACGATTAAGCACTTTAACCATAACAAACTGGAAAAATAAAGTTTTAGCAATCATGGCCAAGCCCAAGTATGAAGTAAAGAAATTCAAGTGTACAAATGACTTTTGTGAAAAGTTAAAGTGATGGCGTTACTAGTGAGCCAAAGATTAGCCTCGAACCTGGAGGAGACTACAGCTTTGTCTAATAAAGAAGAGAAGCCAGTGTCATTTAAATTTAAAGCAGAGAGAAAACACCTTCAAGAAAAAGTTTATAGTATAATCGTTCTGTCATTAAACAATGATGTTTTGAGGGAGGTTGTTGGTAAGAGGACAACTTTTGGTCTTTGAAAGAAGTTAGATGATCTTTATATAACAAAGTTATTGGAAAATCATTTGTATATAAATAATAAACTTTATTAGTTGTCCATATTATAGGGTTTTTTGATTAAAGACCATATAAATTCCTTCAATAAGATCATAATCAATTTAGATACTATCAATGTGAAGAATGAGTATGAATATAAGACAATCATTATGTTGAGTTTCTTTCTTTATAGTTATGAGCACTTTGTTAATATAGACTTTACGATAGAGATATTTTAACTATGAAGGATGTGAACTCATCGTTCAACTTAAAATAATTGGGAAAGAAGATAGAGGCTAATGTAAAAGAATTATCTGTAAGGAAAAAACTTATATATAAAAAAGGTCAAAGAATGACTCAAGATCAAAGTCCAAAGGCAATCTTAGGAATTTCTATTATTGTAAAAAGGAGAGGCACTTCATAAAAGGTTGTCCTAAGAAAAAAATCCAAGGATAAGAAAAAAAGAGATAGATACTGCTATCGCTTATAAGGATAGTTATGACAGGACAAAAACTCTTGTAGCTTTTTATAGTAAGAGTTCGAATGAATGAATTTTATATTCTGATTGTATGTTTTGCATGTGTTTGAATAAGTCGTGGTTCACTAATTTCAAGTCCATTAATGGTGGTAAACTATTATAGAAAAATGATATGGCTTATCAAGTGATGGGAATTGGTAGTGTTAGACTTTAAGTTATATAATAGACAAGTGAGAGAGTTATTAGAAGTTAGGTATATTTTTGACCTCAAGAGACTTGATCTCACTGGGTATGCTAACAAGAATGTTGTTCCATTATAGCTGCAAGATGGATTATGAGAGTGTTGAAAGGTCTTATAGTGGTGATGAAAAGTGATAGGCATAATGGTATGTATGTGCTGAGAAGAGAGGCAGTGAGTGGTTCTATATTATTCTTTATTAAGAATAAAAATATCCAGATCAATTTATGGCATCTAAGGTTAGCTCACATAGGTGAAAGAAACTTAAATGAGTTATATGATCAAACGGTATTTGGTAAGAATAAGTTCCAGTCATTTGAGTTTTATGAGCATTATGTGTTTGAAAAAGCACATAGGGTAAGGTTTAATACTGGAGAGCACAAAATAAAGGCTACTCTTGATTATATACACACAGATCATTTGGGGTTAGCGCAAATAATCACTCATAATAGGCAAGATACTTCATAACATTCATTGATGATTATTTAAAGAATCTGTGGACATATATGTTAAAGAGCAATAAGCAAATGTTTAAGTCATTTAAAACATGGAAGGCTTTTGTTGAGAATTAAACTGGCAACAAAATTAAGAGACTAAAGACTGACTATGGTCTCGAGTATTACAACGAGGAGTTTGATAGCTCTTGTGCCAAGCATGATATCATAAGGCAAAAAAACTGTGAGATCAATACTGTAGTAGATAAATTTGACAGAGAGGATAAATAAAACCTTTCTTAAAATATTTAGATGCATGTTGACCAATGCAAGGGTGTCTAAAGTATTTTAGGGTGAAGTTATAATGATAGTAGTCTATTTGATCAATAAAAGTCCTTTATCAGTGATGGACTTCAAGACCTCTAAAGAGAAGTTGCCAGACAAGGCAAGTTGGAACCTAGAGCATTGAAAGGAATATTTATAAGATACTCTAAAGGTGTAAAAGGATACAAGGTGTGGTATAATAAATTGAAATCATGAAGGAGTATCATAAGTAGAGATGAGACATTCAATGAGAAGACAATATTAAAAGTTTCCTAAGAAGAAGTGAAGGGAGAACTTGTACCTAATGAAGTTTTAGCACCAGAAACAGTTAAAGTTGAAGTGGGCTTTAAGAGTAAATCTAAGATGCTCTTAGGACTCTTGAGATGGAACTTAAAGAGTACCACTTTGCCAGAGATAGACTATGAGAATGATAAATCCACCTATAAGGTATGCTCAAGTAGACTTAATTACTCATACCTTTAATTCTACATTCACTCTTGAGTTTGATGAGTCTAAGACATATAGATAGGCTATGAAGAGTGAGAATTATGAGAAATAGCAGTAAGCCGTGGAGCAAGAACAATACCTAGTTTTGGTGGATAAACCTCACAACCAAAACCTAGTTGGGTGCTGATGTCTAATTTAATGACCTAGCGTAAGTGCACGCATTTTGTATCAAGTAATATAGGACTAAGTCCAGATTATCGATCCTACAGAGACTATTGTTTCTATTTTCTTCAATCGAATACTAAAATTACTCTACTTTACTTTTATCCAGACTAGCTTTAAGGATGGAGTTTAACTAACTAAATTATTGCTATTGAACTGAACCTAATTAAAATATTGCAAATACTTAGAGATAGAATTCACTCAATTGATAAGTAATCTAGGGTATCGACGCATCCCCTAATAGTTCACTGAACCCTTTAACCCCTTAGTTATTTCCCTTTTTGTTAATTGATTGGCTAGACACTGATTTCATCATAAGCTTCTGTCGATAGTCGAATGATAATATCACACCCTAACAATTACCTATATGTCTATGGTAATCCGAATAAGATGCAACTCATTAAGATTAAGTCTAATCAAACCATATATGCCACCTAGGTATATGTTTATCCTAGATGGAGCTCATAGATGTTACCCTATGATTATGTATCAATCTACCATAGGCTAAACACATGATTCCTTTCATCAAAATTTTCATGGTTCCTAAAAAATCAAAATAGTGATCAAGTATAATGAAAGCATTAAGCATGGATACATTGAATCAATTAAGGGACTAAAGTTCATAACTAAGAGATTAAAAGAATCAATTACATACTAGGTTCAATAACGTCTAACCCTAGGTCAAGAGAAATTAGCTCATGTTCAAAACAAGAATATCAAAGCAAAAGTATGAAAATATAATGAACGAAATCATCTCTTAAGAGTAAGGAATAAAACAAAACAAGTGATCCCCTGAGTTGTTGTTCTTCCTCTTGTCTTGGTTGCTCAAGAGTTGATTCCCCAATCTTCAATCTTCAATAACTTCACCTTGATTTCTTGGCTTGAATGTGTGTTTGTTGCTTGTGTTATTCTCCTTGCTAAGTCTCTCTATTTTTGCCTCAAAAGAGTGTTTTTGTTCTCTCAAAAACCCTAGGCACAAGCCGCCCCCCTTTTTCTCAAAGAAAGGAGGAATATTTAAATCTCCCGCATGGGTGCCGCGGCGCTAGGGTCTCAGCGCCGCGGCGGTGGACATGAGTACAGGTATCCACAAATCTTTGATGAGCGTCGCGACGCTAGGTGCTGAGTGCCGCGGCGCTCATACGCTGTTCTAGGCACTGCGGCGCCCAACCACCACCTGCTATTGTTGCGCTACTTTCGTAATTTGAGCGTAACTTCTTCGTTTAACGTCTGATTTGCCTCCCGTTTATTCCTATGCATTACATTTTCCATCATGCATCTGTTTATGATTAGAAAACACAATTAAATAGTCAAATACTTATGATTTGGAGTAAAATACGAAAGTTAAGTACAAATCCTACTAGCGCTTTTATGCCTCTATCAGGTGCGATTGGGGTATAAGGTTAAGAAAGAGATTATCGAGAGTAGAGCCTATAAGGTTTAAAGTTAGGCTAGTGGCATAAGGTTTCACTTAGTGTGAGGGTATAGTCTTTCATAAGATATTCTCACTAGTAGTCAAGTACATATTTATTAGGATTTTTGCCAACTATGTGTATGAACCCATATTTACATCTAGAGTAAATAGATGTAAATATAACTTTTCTACAAGGAGAGTTAAAAGATAAAATATACGTGTCATAGCCACAAGGTTTAAAGAATTCGGCATGGAAGAGTATGTTTGTTTATTAAAGAAGTCATTATATAGATTGAAGCAATCTTTTAAGCATTAGTATAGGAGGTTTGATGATTTCATGATGACTTTTGGGTTTAATAGAAGCAAGTATTACTGTTATATGTACTTTAAGAACCTTAGTAGTGGGTTAAGTATTTATGTACTTTTGTAGGTTGATGATATGCTTATTGCAAGTAAAGATATAAAAGAAATACATAATTTGAAAAAGTAATTGAACAACAAGCTTGAGATGAATGATTTGGGAACAACAAAAAGAATTTTGAGTATAGATATTGTGGAAAAAAGAAAAGACGTTATCTTCTTAACATAATAGAGATATATACTTAAGATACTTGAAAATTTTGATATGTCTAATACAAAGGTTTTCTCTGCTCATTTGGCCATGCATTTCAAACTATTGACAGCATATTTGTTAGAATTTAAAAAAGGTAAACTGTAGATAAGTAAAGTATCATTGTTAGTGTTGTATGGAGCATCAAGTATGCAATGGTTTGCACAAGACATGACATAGCATAAACAATTAGTGTTCTGAGCAAATGCAAGAAAATTCTGGGAAACAAATCACTAGTTTGCAGTCAAGTGGATTTTGAGATTTCTTAAGGAAAAGTTAGAGTAAGTTTATTCTACAAAGGGCTAGGAATGAGGGTGAAATGGTAAGAGAATATGTTGACCTAGATTATGTGGGTGACCTTAACAATATAAGGTCTTTGACTTGGTAGATATTTACGGTGTTTAGGTGTAGTGTAATTGGAGATCAATTTTATAGCATGTGGTAGCAATATCAACCACAGAGGTGGAGTATATAAATGCGGATGAAGGTATTAAAAAGGCCATATAGTTAAAAGGTTTATGTACAAAGATGATGGCTATTGAAAACATTGACACCGATGCGTATTGTGATAGCCAAAGTGCCATACACCAAGTAAGCATCAAGTATTTTATTAGAGGTTAAAACACATTGATGAGCAGTTTAATTTCTTTAGAGAGATTGTTCAAAGTAGTGAGATTAGTCTAACAAAAATTGTGTCATCTGAAAAAACTGCTGATATGTTGACTAAGCTATTGCCTTCGGTTAAGTGCGTTTGATACAAGGACTTAACTGGAATCACTACTATATAAGGATGACAATGATGCAGAAATGATAGATCTTGGAAGATTTGTGGATGATTTCAAATCAAGGGAGGAATTGGTGAAAAGATAATTAAAAATTATCTTTGAAAAGAGTTGGAGCCAAGCCAATAAGTAGGGATATACGAAGATTCGAAGATGAGAAAAACTTAAAAAGCACGAAGAATAAGGTGGGCGCTGGGGGTTCATCGCTGTAGCGCCTAAGACAGAGCTTAGAGCGTCGTGACGCTCTATGTGTAGTGTCGCGGAGCCCAATTTCAGGTCCCAATGTCACAACACTAGAAGTAAAGACCACAACACCGCGACGCTACTGATACTAAAACATTTATTAGGATTTGTAAATTATCTCAAACACTTTATTTTGTTCCAACTTGGACTAAGGTTAACTTTGAATGCATATAGGCAATATAAGGGTTTTATTTTGGCTTAAAAAAATATCATCATAATATAAACACCAAACGAGAGTGAAAAAGTTCTTTGTGATACTTGTAAAAATATACTTTTTGTATTTAATAAGAAACAAGATCTTAATCCGTTATGAACGTAAGTAATTGTCGAATTGTAAAAATTATTATATATGTTTTTCTTCTAATTCCCTTTTTTTAATTTTTTTATATCTTATTTGCTGCACTATTATATTTATGGGGTTAAGTGCTTCCGCCCCAATGATTTTAGTTGTAATTTTTTGAAGTCAAATATTAAGTTTAACCACAAAACATTGAATAACTATCAAGTAATTAGAATATAAATAATATTATATTTTTTAATTAATATTTCATAAATATTATATTAAATAATGTACTATTTCATAGAAGTTATATAATATCAAACAATTTAAATTCGAATTTAAAGAAAATTTGAACATCTACAGTATTTTTGATTCATTATTATTTATGGCAAGAGTAATCGTGGTAGCTTTGGAAAACAGAAGAGAAAGCGAAAGAAACCCAGCCACCTCCCCTCTCCCATCTCTACCGAAGAGAGGCTTCTACTTCCTCTCTGGTGGAAACATTCCCTTTCTCTCCCCTGTTTACTCTTTCGTGTTTTATCCCTTTCACTTATTCCAGCTTTTAATGGTTGTTCGAGTGACTAGATTTGGGCGGTTCTTGCTAGCTTCAAAACCTCATATGAGGTGCTCTATTTGCACTTTGGCGTGTTTATCCAGTGATCTGCATCTTGTTGGCAAGGCCTCGACGTATTCAGCTCGCGTTGACCTTGTTCAGATCTGCACCTTGCTGCCATCTTCCCTTGGATTTATCTCGGACATTTTTCGTCGAATCTTTGCCGAACTTCCATCGAATGTTGTCCCTTTCACATTCCTTTTGCACTCTCAAGTCCCCTATCACCACCGGCAAGGTTGGCTTTCTGGATTCTTCCGTTCTCACGGTTGCCTTGGTTGCAACCTGATTCAGATCGGTTTTGATGTGTTATTGGGCCGCTGGAATCTATTTCATTTGTTGGGTTACCAATAGTCTTTATTGGAGGTTTGCAATTTTTTTAATTCAAAAATAGTCTTTATTTTCTTTTTTAAAAGGATTCCATTGTTGCAAGAGTTTTTATTTCAAGTGGTCTTAATATATATTTATTTTGCTCTTTTTTAATATTCTTGAATCGCTGCATCAAAGATCTTTAATGTAATATTTTAATAATATTAAATGATATGAACTATTTTACTAAAAAAAAAAAAATTCGTGGTCAGCTCTGACCAGCTAAGATCTAACTTTAGATGCCATTTTAATTAATTTTACATTACAGGACACAAGTTTAGGCTGCCTTCCTCTTGGACTTAATTTGCATGAGATTTATTAATTCCTCATTTATGATCAATAAGGGAGGTAGTTGAAAGTTGCGACTTCTCATTTAAGTACAGTAAAATTTCAAGGACAATGACAGCTGCACTTCAAGTCTATATGTCAGATAGATTTCTATTTAAAATAAATGATATGACGTTCAAAGCATTTATGCAAAAAATAAAAAAATAATTTAATAATTCTAAAAATTTCCATTAAAGATCACCACGTGTTATAATATGTTTACATGAAAAATACATGTGAATCAAAAGGACATCTATATGATTTTTCAATAAATTCTATTTGAAAAACAATACTACCCTGAAACGCAGGTTGTCATTTATTTTGCAGGGATGTAAGACGAGGGCCTTGCAGTGGTGGTGGCAATAGCTTAAACCCTAAAGGTAATGGGGCCGGTATTATGAAATGCAGATTGCGGTGGGAATAGCTTAAATAAAACAATAATGATATCCTTAAATTTTGAATTTCGAATGATGTGTAAATAAATAATAAATGATTAATTTTTATAATTATTTATTATATTATGTTTTATATAATAATAGTTTAACGTTTTATTTAAAATTTAAAATATAATTTAAAACTTATAACATTACTCAAATAAAGAGAATAATTTTCATAAAATGAGTAAGGTATTTATTCTTATCCCAGAATCCCTCTATTTATAATGAAAGGCTTATGGATTTTGTTCAAATTATAATTACATCCTTAATAGATATTTAATAATAAGTAAATAAATTACTCCTTAATGTAATTTATTATTCTTACACTTATCCCCTCTTTGAATAGTTTATTTTATAATAATTATTTTATAAAATAGAAGTAATACAATAAATTGGAATTCTAATATTACAAGTTTGTTTAAAAGTACAATAAAAAATTATTTGGCTTGATTTTCTTTCTCATCTTCTTTATTTGTCTTTTGCTTTTTGGAGCGAGCTTGGTTTGACTGGTCTGTTCGTCCTTTGCAACTTGCCTTTCTTTGTTCTTGCAGTGTCATGTTCTCAACAACCAATTAGTGGCATTTCATCTAGCATTACTTCTCCAGCTAGCGACAAACTAGCTGTTCAATTTTGGCGAGTGGGTGGTTTGCTTTTTTCTATCAATCAGTTTATTCATTGTCAGCATTATCATTTTTACTTCTATTTGTTTTGTTTTGTTTTTTTTTTTTATGTTTTGCCTCTCCAAGAGCTTTTACTAAGACAAGAACTTGTTGAGACATTTTTCAATTAGTCTATTAGTTTATTAAATTAGAAAGTCGCAGATCTTAAGCCATGACTCGCATCTATCCAACTCGCTATTCATAAAAAGAATGTCTTATTGAAGGAGACATAAAGTCGGAGAGCTTGAGTCTAAACTTGCATATTTTCAGCTCAACGCTGATCAAAATGATTTTTTATTGAAGGAAAATAATGTTCTTACTGAGAGTTTGATTATTGATTTGTCATCTAGCCAAAGTGAGTTATTTTCTTTTTTTCGTTAATACTAATGCTTTGACTAATGAGGAAAAAAAAGGCTTGTTGATGATTTAGCATTTTGACAACTCGTTTGATCTTATTATCATGAATTTTAAACCCGTCGTAAGTCCAGAAGAGATAACAGATCCTTAATTAAGCTTTTAGAGCTATGTTGAAATTTGTGCTCATATGCCATCCCAAATTTATTTGAATATTATTTTTTTATACTTATGTAATAAATAAATATTTCATTAAATCGCTAATTATTTTTATTAAGGTATAATGCTCGTAACATTTCGGACATTGTATTGATCTGAAGACAGGTCTAAAGAGTTAGAACCTTGTCTGAAATGAGACAAAAATCTGAGAACATACTTGCAATGACATAGTTACAAATAGTTGCAAGCGTTATTAAGAAATATCATTGTATAAATATGTTCTCAAATTAAAATCTCTTTCCACCAATGCAGGGTCTATTGAATGGAATCGATTAATATAGATCAATGTATATCTATATCTGGATAGTCCAAATGGTTAATCTTAACAAACCATGAGCTTAGTGGAAGCTTGTATAGATATATATGTATTTAGTAAGGACTAGATATTGAACTAGACTCAATAAAAACCTCTAATAGATTTTCCGTAAATCCGTTAGTAGAGGGTCTTTTCGAGTTGAGTAGTATTCGTGATCCCTAAACCTGAGCACCATGGTGGGTTTATGAGTGATCCACCATACTTAAGTTCCACACATGTCAGAGACCTTTCATGGTCTGACCACTAGGTGTCTCTGGGTATGGTTCGGTGCTTATGGAGTACGGTGTGTATAGATATAGGATCTGTTAGCTCATATAGGTGAATTAAATATCTAAATGCTCTAAGGTTGTATTCTAGAAAGTCTTATGGCCATAAGTATTTAAACCCGAGAAAAAGTTTCCTGTGAAGTAAATAATATTGCAAAAGCATTTACGTATATTATTTATTAGAATACGAATCAAAAGAGATAGGTTTATGGATGAGTTATAAGGGACTTGATGTTGTTGATCTATGTCTCTACTCTTTCAGGATATTAATGATAGAGTGATTATATGAATATAGATTAACCTTAACTTGTATGGTTTAACTTGACATTTTGTATTATCCATAACGTGTATATATATGGGGCATTAGTTATGGACTTACAAAAATATTTCGTGAGGTAAAATAAGTGTGAACCTAGAGAGTCTCACTATATTAAGTGTACTCGTTGAGCATGTGGGTAGCGCACTGGATTGAATTGTACAATTCAGGAAGTTTTTAGAAAATATGAATTTACTTTAGAGTCTTTCGAGGAGTAGCTAAAGTTTAAGTGTTAAATCTAAAATTGTGTCAAGTGAGACTTGATACTTTTATCTACTTAGTGTATGTCTCAAATTGTGTCAATAATTTGTATGGGTATTAAATAAGCATTGGTAGATATAGTTACTATTTAAATAAAATAATTATTTTTTTGTTTAAATTAAATTAATTAACCACTTATTTATTTTAGGATCTCTCGTGAAGTAGTTAAAGTTTAAGTGTTAAACCTAAAATTGTGCCAAGTGAGACTTGACATTTTTATCTACTTAATATATGTCTTAAATTGTACCAATAATTTATATAGATACTAATTTGAACATTGATAAATAAAGTTATTAAAAAAAAAAAATAATTATTATTCTTTATATTTGTAATTCGGCAAATAATGAATCAAATGAATACACTTTACATTTGTTCAAATTTCATTGGATGGAACAAAAACAATAAAGTTTGTTAAAATTTAATTGGTTAAATTCGGAGGTTATAGCTACTTGTTTCATCTCTATAGGCGTGAATCAAATTTGAGGAATTGAATTGAATTCAATTTAAGCAATTGGTGACGTGAAGCAAATGTTAAAAATTGAATTGAATTCAATCCAAGCAAGAGGTGGTATAAATGATGCCACCAATTGCTTCTTTATTTTGCCACTAATTTATGTTTAATAAGTAAGCTTTTCTTCTTACTTTGTCACTATATTATATGTGTCATTTAAATTTCATATAATTGGTTGATAAAGAGGCAAGCTTTATCTATAAATATAGTGCATGGCCGAGAGAAGCAAAATAAAAAAAGAATTGATTTTTTTTGTATTTGTAAAGGTTAAAGTTAAAAGTATCCGAGAGATAGAAAATCAAAGAAAAGTAAAAGTTGCTTTAAATATTTCAAAAAAGAAAGCTGTTATTTTAGCTTATGGAAGTCCACTACGTCCCCAACTAAAATTGTTAAAAGTATGCTTTGAGGGTAAGTCTCCTAATCTCATTAGTGTAATGAGATTATTTTAATGTGCATTATATTTTTACTGCGTTGCATGTGAGACATGCAATATTTATATATATTTTTAAAATGCACATATTTACCCGTAACACGGTGCACACGCATACAACACCAACAATGAAAACATTATGATTGATTGTATAATAAAAAGAAAGCATAAGTTCGTCGACTGAAGGACTTTCTCCATTAAAAGGTTGACTGATAACAATATTTTATCTTGTTTCATTTATAAAGGGATATGAAAATGGCTGAGAGGTTTAAGATCTAGATCCAGATTTACAGTGCAAGTTTCATTATCTGATTTAATTATCCTTTGATGATAATGGTTTGAATGATGATATGGTGGATGACTCGTATCTAAAGTCTAATGATGGTGATGATTCATCGGGTCAAGAAATAGCTAGTCATGATATTCCTCTTCTTGGATTTTCTTTTCAGAAGGCAATAGTGAGTCTTTTTGTTTATTTTGTATTTTTATTGTCTGTTATTGTTATTTTAAGACAATATGTTTCCCTTCTTTTTCAAGATTTTGAAAAATAATAGAAGGGTAAAGGTTTTTACTTGCCAATATGTTCTTGCTAAAGCCATCTCACTAAAGGATACTTCTTAGATCTTTTATTTGTCTCCCCTTTTTTGTATTTCTTAATTTCAAACTTTTTTAGTTCTAGGTTTGCTAATACTCCTTTGGTGAGTAAATGTTTACTTTGATTGATAAACGAGTTTTGAGATCCTTTTGGATATCATTCTTACTAGTTTGGTTTGTGTTATATTTTGGGGTATGTCTTTAGAATGTATTTAGATGTTTTCAAACTTGGCTCGATAAGGGTATACTTTGGATATATTTTGAGATGTAGTGGATGCATTTATGTTTGACATTACAAGGGTATACTTGATGTATATCAAATGTCATTTTGGGTATATTTTGATATGTATATTGAGTGTTAATCATATGCGCAACCCTCTTTTTCCTTTTTAAGAAGTATTAAGGGCCTTTTTTTCTTCTTATTTTTGTCGTCTCTATCTTTCTCTTTTTCTTTTTATTCTGTTATAGAGAGAGATATATTTTCTTTTAAGATATGCATACTTGGTATACTTTATATATCATTCGGTATTAGATGAATACAATTCGATAATCCTTTGTCAGTTAATATATTTGAAACTAAAAATGAGTTATAAGTGTAAGTGAATTGTAAATATTATTTACTCCACTTTTTTTATTATGTGATACGATTTCTCTTTTTTATTTTGTTTACGCAACTTATTTAGTCGCTTTTTGATTGAATTTAATTATATGACTGTTCGTCTTCTTTGAATGTACCACATAATTTATCTTTTTTTTAATTATGTATGTAGTATAATTTGATCGCTTTTTAATCTCTTTTTTATTATAAGGTTTAATAATTTATCTTTCGACTTTGAATATATGATATAACTAGTTTGTCTTTTGGCTATGAGAATGCAATAAGATATTTTCCTTTTGTTTATGAGTGTGCAACATGACTAATCATTTTTCATTTTGATCGTGTGACATGACTAGTCGTCTTTCTATCGTGCGACTTATTTAGTCGTCTTTCTATCGTGCGACTTATTTAGTCGTCTTTCTATCGTGCGACTTATTTAGTCGTCTTTCTATCGTGCGACTTATTTAGTCATCTTTTAATCATAAAGGTGCAACATACTTATTCATCTTTTAGCTTTGAATGTGCGACATAATCAATCGTCTTTCAATCATGTGTCTTGTTTAGTTCTCTTTATAACCATTAGTGAGTTATGTTATGATACAATTTACAATTCTATTATTTGTAATTAATTATAAAATTTTGTTGTCATGGTATGATTGTGAAGAAAACAACTTGCATTTTATGTAGCTAATAACTTTCATTTGTTGTGTACATATGTGCTTTGCAAGATTTTGATGACATGCATAGTTTTGTAACTTATATAATTTTGGTAACTTGTGTGCTTTGATAACTCTTGTATTTTGGTAACTCATGTGCTTTGGTAACTTATGGGCTTTAACATCTTAAGTGATTTGACAACTCGCCAGATTTGACAACTCATGTGATTTGGTAACTCACAAGATTGGATAACTCGTGTGATTTTGTAACTCGTAAAATTTTAACAACTTACGTGAATCTTTTAGCTTTTATCTACCTTTTATGATTTGTTCTCCTCTTAGAATCCCTTGAAACTAGTTGTAATTGTTATTTGGCAAAGTTCTATATCTTATTTGATGCCAATAATGATGCAAAAATCTCTTTAAGTTATGAGTACATGAGATGACTTGTCATCTTTTTTATTTTATGTATGCAACATAATTAATTATCTTTTAACTGTAAATATGTGACATGATTAGTCGTTTTTCAATTGTGCCACATGATTAGTCATCTTCTGATATAATGACGCGACTTATTTAATTGTCTTTTGTTTTTTATCATGTGCCATAATTGGAAATTATTTAGTTTTTATTGTGCCAGATAATTAATCATCTTTTAATTTTGAATGTGTGACACGATTGGTTGTCTTTTTTATTTTAAGTGTGCAACATGATTTGTCTCCTTTAAGCTTTGAATATGTGACATGATTAGTCGACTTTGAGTTTTGAATATATGATATAATTAGTCACCATTTCTTTTTTTTTTTCTTGAATGTGTGATATGATTAGTCGTCTTCTAATATAATGATGTGAAATGATTAATTGTCTTTTGATTTAGTGGTGTGAGATGATTAGTCATCTTTTTTATTTCAAGTATGCAAAATAATTGGTTGTCTCTTGATTTTGAATGTACAACTGATGTGTGCTACAATAGCCTAGTTCAAGTGTACACTATCATATAAAGTAATATAGGATTTAAGTTTAAATATTGTTGTTACAGGGACTATGTGATCTAATTCTATCAATCAGTTATTAAAATTATATCTACTTAACTTTTATCCAGAAAGACTAAAATATAAATTTCAATCTAACTAAACTACTACTAAATTAAACCTAAACTAAGCAATTATAAATGAAAGGTTAAATTCAACAAGTAAAGATAATTTAGAGTGTCAACTCACCCCCTAGTGTTTCATTGGATTTATTAACATCTTATTTAATCCTTTATTACCAATTATTAGCTTAGATACTAATCTCATCACAAGCCTCTATCGATGGTTTAGTGACTATATTACACATTCTAATAATCACCTATATGTCTATGGTAATCATAACAGAATGTAATTCATTAACATCACCTCTAAATCATACCATACATGCCATCTAGGTATATGTCTATCTTACTGAAACTTATAGTTGTTACCCCATGATCATGCATTAAACTATCCTAAGCTAAACATGTAAATCTATTTGTCGAGTTCATTATAGTTCCTTAATCATTCATCATATTGGCCAGATATAATAAAAGTAATAAAACACAAGATAGAAAGAATCAATTATAATGTTTTGACTTCTTAAACTACAAGTCACAAATATCTACCTATATATTAAGTTCAAAAGTCTAAACCTAGATCAAATAAATTTAACTTATCATAAATCCAAGCGTATCAAAGAAATATATGGTGAACAACAAGAACAAGAACATAATGATAAGAAAAGAGAAGAAAAACTAATAAAGGTGACTTATTGGTTACTTCTATCTCAATCTTGACTTGAAGCCTGATTCTTGAACTTGAATCTTGATTTCTTAGCTTTGATCTCTCAACTTGTTTTATGAATTATTTCTCTATATTTTACCTCTCTAAAGGTTTGTGCTTTGACTCTGAAAAGCATGATTTTATATCATTGAGAAACCTTAGGGTTGAGGGCCTTCGAATTCAAGTCGAAATATGACTAAAAGGACAGGGTTTCACTTGTTGCACAAGCACTATAGTGCTGGGGGCTGAGTATTGTGGTGTTGAGACCTAGAAATATGAGGAGTATGGAGGCTAGCTGAGCACCGTGGCATTGGGTGTGGGCACTGCAATACTCTACTTTCATATTTTTAGCATAACTCTATCGTTTCTCATTCGTTTCGCCTTCCGTTTGTTTCGACTTATCACATTTTCTCTCGTGCACCTATTTTTAATAGAAAAGCACAATTAAATAGCCAAATATTCATAAATTAGATCAAATTCAATTTTAGAGTAATAAATATACTAGTGCTTTTACGCCCTTATAAAATGTCCTCAATATGTCCTTGAAGTGCTCCCATACCTTATATAAAAACTCTCCATTTATCTGACTGAATGTGTTAATGTCATTCCTCATCTTTGCTATCTTTGTTAGTGGGAAGAACTTGATTAAGAACTTCTACACTAAATTGTTCCATGTCGATATGGATTCAAATGATAATGAAATCAACCAACTCTTAATTTTGTCCTTTAAAGAGAAATGGAACAATCTAAGTTGGATAACATTGTCTGAGACTCTGTTTACTTGAAGTATTACAAATTTCCAAAAAATTTATGATATGCATCCTAGGATTGTCATTAGAAGGTTTACTGAACTATACAGATTCCTTAAGCTTTGAATCATACTCGGCTTGAACTCAAAGTTATTAGCGTTAATAGTTGGTTACCAAATACTAGATTGAACAACTTTTGTAGTTGGGACTGCGTACTCTTTCAAAGCTCTTTGTGGTATCATTGGCTTAAATACTGGATTATTGATGTGATCGTTGTTATTCTCCATGTTTAAAGCTTGACCTATTGATGTCGAAGTTTATGTAGTGTTCTTTCAATCTTAGAATCAAAAGAAGTCAAATCAGTGCTTTTCACCCTTTGCATGAACTATCAAAGAAAAATAAAACGAAAATCAAAGTCAAAAGAAAAAATAAAATAAAATAAGACAAAATGAAAATCTAAATTAAAAATAAGTAATGAGGTATTAGTTTTGATCTTAAGAATAGAGAGAGTAATCCCCAG
This sequence comes from Ailanthus altissimus, assembly GCA_946807835.1. Taxonomy (NCBI): domain Eukaryota; kingdom Viridiplantae; phylum Streptophyta; class Magnoliopsida; order Sapindales; family Simaroubaceae; genus Ailanthus; species Ailanthus altissimus. Next base: position 5,352,403 of record OX327709.1, read on the forward strand.
CAACAACACCAAAAATTTGATATGTGCTACAATAGCCTAGTGCAAGTATATGCTATAATATCAAGTAATATAGGATTTAAGTCCAGATATCATTTTCATAGAGAATATACGATCTAATTCTATCAATCAATTGCTAAAATTGTATCTACTTAACTTTTATCCAAAAAAAAATGAAATTCAATCCAATTAAACTACTACTAAATTAAACCTAAACTAATCAATCACAACCAAAAGATTAAACTCAACAAGTAAAGATAATCTACAGTTTCAACTCATCCATTAGTGTTTAATTGGATTTATTAACCTGTTAATTAATCCCGTAATACCAATTGTTGTCTTAGACCCTAATCTCATGACAAGCTTCTATTGATGGTCGAGTAACTATATTAGGTATTCTAACAATCACCTATATGTCTATGGTAATCAGAATAGAATGTAATAATTAATTAAAATCAAGTCTAAATCATGCCATACAGGCCATCTTTGTATATGTCTATCCTATATGGAACTTATATTTGTTACCCATAATCATGCCTCTAACTGTTATAGGCTAAACATATGAATTAATTCAAGTTCATCACGGTTTCCTTAATTATTCATTTTATTGGCCAGATATAATGAAAGCAATAAAACACAAAATAAAATGAATCAATTATAATATATTAAGTTCATAAACTAAGAGTAAAAAACATCCAACTACATACAAGGTTTAAAAGTCTAACCCTAGATCAAATAAATTTAGCTCATCACAAATGCAAGAGTATCAAAGCAATACAAGAAGAATAGTAAGAACAAGAACATAATAATAAGAAAAGAGAAGAAAAACTAATCAAGACGACTCATTGGATTGGTTTTATCTCAATCTTGACTTGAAGCTTGATTTTTGAACTTGAATATTGATTTCTTGACTTTGATTTCTCAACTTGGGTTGTGAATTATTTTTCTAAGTTTTGCCTCTCTAAAAGTCTGTGTTTTGGCTCTGTAAAAAGTGATTTTGTAGCTTTGAGAAACTCTAGGATAGAGAGCCTTTGAATCTAAGTAGAAATATAACTAAAAAGAGGGATTTTACTTATCGTACGGATGCTGCTAGTGCTAGGAAAGTACCATGGCACGACAACCTAGGAGCATGAGGAATTTAGAGGTTAGCTGGGCACCGCAACACCTTACAATCTTTCTCGAGCTCTGCAGCATCTAGTCTTGGGTTTTCGCATTTTTGTATTTTGAGTTCAACTTCATTGTTCCTCGTCTGTTTCACCTCCCATTTACTGTGATTCATTGCGTTTTTCATTGTGCACCTATTTATGATCAAAACTACAATTAAATAGCTAAATATTCATAAATTATATCAAAACTCAACCTTGAAGTGCTAAATATACTAGTGCTTTTACCCCATTATTAATAACATCATTAGTTGTATTTTAAATATGAATGTATTACACGCTCAATTATCTTTTAATTATAGTATAAATATGTGAGATAATCGATCGTCTTTTAATTATTATAATACGACATAAACAGTTATCTTTGATTATAAGGGTGCAACATACTCAGCTATCTTCAAGTCAAAATTGAGATAAAAGTAATCCAATGAGTTGTCTTGATTATTTTGTTTTCTCTTTTCTTGACTTTGATCTCTCAACTTAGGTTGTGAATTATTTTCCTAAGTTTTATCTTTCTAAAAGTCTGTGTTTTGGCTCTGTAAAATGTGATTTTGTAGCTTTGAGAAACCCTAGGATCGATGGCCTTTGATCCAAGTGAAAATACTAAAAATGGGGATTTTACTTGTCGCACGGGCGCCACCAGTACTAAGGGAATGCCACGACATGGCAACCTAGGAGCACGAGGAATTTAGAGGTCGGCTGGGCACCGCAACACCCTACAATATTTTGTAGGCTCTATAGCACTTAGTCTTAGGTTTTGGTATTTTTGTATTTTAAGTATAACGTCTCTATTTCTCGTCTATTCCACCTCCCATTTACTGTGATTCATTGCGTTTTTCATTGTGTACCTATTTATGATCAAAACTACAATTAAATAGCTAAATATTCATAAATTATATCAAAACTCAACCTTGAAGTGCTAAATATACTAGTGCTTTTATGCCATTATCAATAACATCATTAGTTGTATTTTAAATATAAATGTATGACACGCTCAATCGTCTTTTAATTATAGTATAAATGTGTGAGATAATCAGTCGTCTTTTAATTATGATAATACCACATAAACAATTATCTTTGATTATGAAGGTGCGACATACTTAGTCATCTTTAAGTCAAGATTGAGAGAAAAGTAATCCAATAAGTCGCCTTGATTAGTTTTTCTTCTCTTTTCTTGACTTTGGTCCTCAACTTGTGTTGTGAATCATTTTCCTAAGTTTTGTCTCTCTAAAATTCTGTGTTTTGGCTCTGTAAAAAGTGATTTTGTATCTTTAAGAAACCCTAAGATCGAGGGCCTTTGAATCCAAGAGGAAATAGGACTAAAAATGGGGGATTTTACTTGTCACACGAGTGCTGCCAGTGCTAAAGGAGTGCACGGCATGGTAACCTGGGAGCATGAGGGATTTAGAGGTCGGCTAGGCATCGCGACACCCTACAATCTTCCTTAGGCTCTGCAGTACTTAGTCTTGGGTTTTGGCATTTTTGTATTTTAAGTATAACTTCGTTGTTTCTCTTCTGTTTCACCTCTCATTTATTCTGGCTCATCACATTTTTTATTATGCACCTATTTATGATCAAAACCACAATTAAGTAGCCAAATATTCATAAATTAAAGCAAAACTCAACCTCAAAATGCTAAATATACTACTACTTTTACGCCACTATCAATAACATCATTAGTTGTATTTTAAATATGAATGAATGACATGCTCAATCGTCTTTTAATTACAAGTATAAATGTGTGACAAATTAGTCGTCTTTTAATTATAATAATGCAACATAAACAGTTCTCTTTGCTTATGAGGGTATGACATACTTAGTGATATTTTTGTTTTAATCTTGCAACTTGTTTAGTCATCTTTCAATCTAATGACTTGTTTAGTCATCTTTTCACTCTAATCATGCTACTTATTTAGTCATCTTTTAATTATAAGTATGCGATGTGCTTGGTTATCTTTTGAATATGAATATGCGATACATATGCGATATAATTATTCATCTTTTAGCTTTAAATTTGCGACATAATTTTGTTATAATGATACAACATACTTAATAAGGATGTGACATACTCTATCATCTTTCAATCATAAGGGTGTGACATATTTAGTCATCTTATAATTATGAGGATAAGACAAACTTAGTCATATTTGACTATAAAGGTGCAACATACTCAATTGTCTTATGATTATGAGTGTGTAACATACTTAATCGTCTTATGATTATGAGGGTGTAACATACTCAATCGTCTTTCAGTCATGCAACTTGTTTAGTCATCTTTTTAATCATACAACAAGTTATGCTTGAATGTGACTTACAGTTTTACTACTTGCTTTTAATTGAAAAACTTTTATTGCCATGATATATCTATAAAGAAAATGGCTTACATATTGTGTAAAATAATTTGCTAATAAAATTTTATTTTAAAAGCGCGCGTAAGAAAGTACTTTGCAAGACTTTGATAACTAACAACTTGCAAATTTGTTAACTTGTATGATTTGCCTCATATCTCATTTTATTTTTGGTGAGACTTTCATTAACCGGTTGATCGCTGATGGTAAGAACTTACAGTTAATTGAAGACTTCATCTACTGTTTCTTCAAAGTTATTTTAGGAGGAAATTTGCATCTTGATTAAAAATGCTTTTATGAGAGCTTTAATTACTCAATTAAAAATATTTCCATCATTATGTTTGTCAAAATTTCCCCATGACTACTACTTTATTTAGCATCATCATCATTGTTAGGTTGACCGTGTATGCATAGTGTGTTTATTGATAAGGGAGCTGTGATTTCTGCTTCTTCAAGAGTAATTTTGGATTGCGACTTGTTGATGGAAGAGGCACATAATTCTTAAGGATATACTTGACTAGAACACCTCTTCGTACCAAATCTTCACTTTGCTTTCTTAATGTTTGATACACGCTTGTATTGTGTCTATAGTCATTATGGTATAGGCATTTTTGGGCTCTATTTGGTTGATCAGCTAGAGTTCTTATAGGTGAAGGATCACAAAAGAGTCCTCTATGCTTGTTATCCATCCATATATTCTCCATATAAATATTAAGAGGGAGTTCAAGTGTTTGAAGAGTGTTAAACCCTGCTCCTTTTTCATACTTTTAAGAGAGTGGGGGGATCGTGCCATTTCTCTATAGTCTATTCTGGTGTTATCATGTTGTCCTTGAATTTCAAAAGGAACATATTGGATGATGGTATTTATGAATACTCTACTACTTCTACTTAATCGATCTTCTTTCATGCAAATAAAAGATTTTACACATTGAAAAGACTCTTCAATACATCTTTAGGGTTATCATATAAGATCCTTATATATCTGTATATCAAGAAGTAATCCTTTGCAAAACACAATAAGAGGTAAAGTGATATTCAAATTCTTTATGTACATGTACATATCTCGAAAGTGTCACACGTAGTCCTTCAAGAATTCTTTTGGTCTCTGTTGCACAGTAGCTAAATTAAACACATTGATTTATTGTTGACGAGTTTTTTGAAAATGGCTAACAAATAACTTGCAGAAGTTATTGAAAGTTTTGATAGATTTTGGAGGCAGGTTTTAAAACTGTCATTATAATACCATTCAAGGTTAGAGGGAACAACTTACATTTGATGGCATTACTCACGCGGCTTTTTGGATTATAGTTACTATCAAAGGTTTTGAAGTGGGCCTGTAAAAATAAGGCGGCTTCTTCTAGCATTTAATATTATATGTAAATGAAGATTCTTGCAGCTTCCATGCAGTAAAGGAGTAAGAGGCGCCAAGAGTGTGAAACTAATGACTTCTAGCTATTCATGAAATATTTCTTACACACGAGCGAGCTATTAGTGCCTCTTTTGGTAAATAGGTTGCTGGAGACAACTTAGTAGCTAGTGAAACTGAGATAGTAAAAGTAATGAAAGTTGAGAGAACTCGCGGAGAAGTATTATGCACTGGTAATTTCTTATTGAAATGTACTTGACATTGCTATGTTGTACGCGAGTTTGGACTTTAGTGCATCAATGGTGGTGGTATTGCCCATGAATGTACAATTTATGGTGATATATATAGATGAAAATTCGAATCATCGTCAAAAAGGATGTTGACACTCTTAGAGGACTGGTGACATTGTGTGAGGTGAACTCACAACTCTTTATTCTGCTTGAAAACTTCTTGTAAATAATTCTATTGTTGAGTAAAGGCGCTGGTGAATTATTCCATCTGTTGAGCTTGTGCATCAAGCTTCTGCTGCATGGTTGAGAACCAATTCATAACTTGTGGTAAAGTCGCTTGTGGCACTATGCCTAGAGGTGCTGTGACTTGCTGATTATAAGTGTCATATGAGATTTTAAGAGTTTGTTCTTGTTGCTAGAATGAGACTTCGTTGACTTTGGAAGAAGACTGAACTTAATGTTTGTCTAGCATCTTATGCACAAATGTTCATAGAATATTGTAAAAATGTGATAAATAAACTAAGATGCTAATATAATATTAACCATATGAAATTATTCATGTTAGTTTTGAGAATCACGCTATCTAAATGAAAATATCAAGGCTTTTGATATTAACGTAAATTTAAAGCAATTATATCAATTGACTTTTATCTCTAAATGTATGTAGCAATAACTAATGAAAGTAACGATATGTAATTGTTGCATTTAATAAGTAAAACATATGAAATTGAATTTAAAAATTATTTTGTAAGCAAACTAATGAGACTCTCGAATCACCTTAAATCCATCGTAGATCATCGTACATTATAAATTAGTGTGCACTATAGATTAGCATCATTGTGATCAATTAAAATTAATGCTATAATAAACTCAACTCAATGTAATACATGATCAAATTATTATGAAATAATCAAATCATAAATAAGTTGAGAAATAGCATAAAAGAAATAAAGATCATGATTATATAAGTATGACAGAAATATGAGATCAATCATAAATAATCATGATTCAATACTTTTTACCTCTTGATCACATCGAAATATAAATAAAAATAATATAATAGAAACAAATCTCAAGTATAATAAAAGTAAACACTGAATCAGATTTAATGCTAAAATAATAATAATGGCTAAATTTGATTCTGCTAAAATAATAATGGCCATGAAAATGAATGGTGAATAGTTTGTGATCTTGATGCATGCTATAATAGTTAAGTATAAGTGCATGCTTTCGTATCAAGTAATATAGGATTAAAGTCTAGATATCATTCCTACAAGGACTTATTTAACTTATTTTTTCCATCAAGTACTAAAATTAATTATATTTACTTTTATCCAGAAAAATCAAAAGATGAATTTTAATTAATTTATTCATTTATATCAAATTAAACCTAATGTTAATTAAAAAGCAATAAGGGTTTGAATTCACCAATTAAAAAGAATTTAAGGTTTCGACTTATCCCCTAGTATTTCATTAAACCTATTAATCTCTTAGTTAATCCCTTAATAATAAATTATTGGCTTGGCTCTAATCTCATCACAAGCCCCTGTCCATGGTCAAGTAACTATATTACACCCTAACAATGACCTATATATCTATAATAATTCGAATAGAATGCAATTCATTAAGAACATGTTTAAATAATACCATATATGCCATTTATGTATATTTTTATCTTATATGAAACTCATAGCTATCGTTATATGATCATGCATCAAACTTTCTTAGCTAAACGTATAAATTTCTCTTTCGAGTTCATTAGGGTTCCTTGATCATTCAATATGTTAGTCAGATATGATGATAACATAAAACAAAAAATAGAATGAATAAATTTAATATATTAAGTTCAAAAACTAAGAGAGTCAATAAAATCCAACTATATATTAGGTTCAAAAGTCTAACCTATATAAAAAACCTTTAGTTCATCATGAATCAAAGAGTATCAAAGTAACTAATAAAAAACATCATGAACAAGATTATAATAACAAGAGAAGATGAGAAATAACATAAGAAGATGCCCTTGATTGCTTTTTTTTTTATCTGACTTGATTGTACAAATCTTGACTTCAAACTTAAATTCTTTACTTCGATCTCTTGTATTTGTGATGTATTTTCTTTGGTCTAAGTTTGCTTCTGAGATTGTGTGTGTTTGGATCTGAAAAATAGTGCTTTTTATAGGTGTTTGTAACTGTAAGGACTTGGGGATACGAATCCAAGTCGAAATAGTACTCCAAAAAAGGGGTTTCTTTTACTGGCATTGTAATGCTAAGGGTTAGGCACTGTGGCGATGGTGGTGGGTGCCGTAGTGCTTAACTTTCTAGTTTAGATGCTGCAGCGTCCACCTATAGGCATCGCAACACTGGCCTAGTGTTGGTCAGTCCATCAATTTTTGCCGTTTTGCATCCAATTCTTTTAATATCTTCATGCCTTGGTCGGAAACTCAAATAAATAGTCAAATATTATTGATTTAGAGCAAAAACATAAGTTCAAAATAATAGAAATAATAAACTATACAAGCCTCTATTAGATCTCAAGTCCATCAAAGTTCATAAAAAACAAAATCAGGATTTAGAAATTAGATTTCAAATCACAATCAATCCTTTGCATCATGGTTTAATATAAATGTAATTTAATATCATCATGATTTTGTTAATATTTAGTTTTCATCAAACCATATGATTTAATAAATGTGATAATTCATGATGATCAAACTCGGCCATAAGACTGAAATCTATATAGATATATTTGATCTTCATTAATAAAATATTAATAATAAAATAAATAAATGAATAATATCCATCGAAGCTTAAGAGTCATTCAAACTGTACAATGATCATAATTTTGCTATTTTTTTATTAGATTTGAAAATTATGATTAGTTAATATAAAATAAATCATAATAATAACTACAATATCAAAAATTATGTATCTAATCAAATATAAAATCGTAATTAAAAAATTAATATAAAACAAATCATAATAATAACTGTAAAATCAAAGATCGTAAATAATTATGATCATATGGTTCATCCAGTTTTGTTCGTTTGATCATATCATAATATTAACAAAATAATATTGCAAAATAAAAGCTTAATAAAATAATATTTAAGCACAAAAATTAGGGCTGGTTTGACCTTAAAATGATCTCATCATGGTAATATAACGATCAATATTATCTGATGTTGATCAAGTAATAATAATTGATCCGACCGTGGACCATAATCATGTAATTTATCACGATTCAATTTTAAGATGATGGCCGTTGATCATTTCAAGAAACCAAAGTATTTCAAGAAGTAATCAGATGGCTCATAAATCATAAATCAAAGCATAAAATGATTGGAAGAAAATAATTGAAATAAAATAAAAAAAATCAAAATTATGATTATGAGTGAAACCATAATCGTATATATGATCAAAATAGTTCACCACAAGCAGAATCACGTAGATCAATGACCACTTTCTATCCAATCATTTTGGCTTGTGACTAACAATTGTGATCAAGGATATACATCAAACATGATCAAACAAATGTATTTGTTGTTTTTGATTAAGTAAATCAAATGAATTAAATGAAATAGTCAAAAAAAACAAATTATGATCAAATGGAACAAACAGATCAAATTATCATGATGAAAAACTAAAATAGATTTACGAGTGATAGGCAACCAAATGACCATCAGGATCTATCCGATGGCAAAGATTTAATCATCATATTCATGAATTAAAGGTAAAAGATAAAATCCATAAAGAATAGTCAAAAAGCAAAAGCCATTATCTGCCGTGATCATGATTATATTAGAGCTAATCAGATCGAAACGGATCATGCAGCTTAATGCTTAAAAAAACATCTTATTAATTAACAATGACTCATGGTGCCTTTCGTGCGATAAAATTAAAAGAAATAAATTGTGATCATGATTGAAATAAAATCACTCAGAAATTATCAAAATCGAAAGCAATTAATAGTTGCTTCATATGGCATCTAAAATCAAGATCTGATCATATGTGATCGAGATCTAATCATTTATCATGGACAAAGATTAATGCATCAAACTGTGTATACGTGATCAATCAAAGGCCAGATGATTATGGCCATAATATTATGATCAGGTCTGATCATACAACTTCATCGTGATCATCCTGGTTTTTCTATGTAGTAAACACGAGTGATGATTTCAATGTAAAAATAAATAATGCACACATATTGATATAAAAGAAAATAAAATAAATATAAACACAGTAAGAAATGTGTTTGATTTTAAGAAGAATATTTGTTGTTCACGTGAAACTAAGAATGACTTGTTCATCTTTTTAATCACTCATTATAAAAATAATTTTATAAAGACATGAAATAATTACTATGATTGTTCTGATTATTTTAATGGATCAAGTTTTCATTTTTTGAAGATCAATTAGATGTCCGATATCAAATGAATCTATCCAACAAAATTGGCAACTGAACGAAATTATCAGCCAAATAGAATAATTACAAGATTTAGGCCGAACTGTGAAACAAAAACAGGTTCAGCACTTGAGAAATCATGAATCTTTCATTAAATAGTAATGAATTCTCATGGACAGCGCCAAATGGAGGATTTTAATGTTCCATTAATTTATAAATTTTATGAGAAAAATGAGAAGAAATGAATTCAAGATTTAAACTCTCTGTACCAACTTAAAGAAAAAGATGCTACGATGTTTTGGGCAATTTGTGATTTTGACAAATTGCTTCTCATCATGACCATCTCATACAATTGATTAATTATTTAATCAGCTTAACCACGGTGTTGGAGGCTTAGGGGCGTTTAGTGTTTTTTTCTTTAATATGATATTTCTGGACTTGTCTTATAAAAAAATTATTTTCATAAAAATGATATGGGATAGGATTCAAATTATTTTGTTCAGTTTAACAAGAGAAAATAGAAATATCATCTTTCAATTATTTTTAAAAAATATATTACAAAAACCGTTGATAGAGGCTGCTGGCCTTTATCCGAAGATCCAATCAATTCGCGCACAATCTAATTTTTTTTAAAAGTCACCCCACGTTAAAAAAAGACCCACCTTCGTGGAATAGAGGATTCAACTTTATTTTAGATCCGAGATTGACAGGCAAACTTACCCATCAACTTATGGTTCAATAAATAGTCACGTGTATTATGAGGAGACGGAATGAATTCTTATTTTAATTTTAATAATTAATTATTATTTTATATGATGGATAATTTTTTTACAAATAGACGAAATTTATTTAAGTCCTCTTTTTTATTGATGACTCATTAATGCACTTAAATTCTTATTGATTTAGGTTTTATAAAATATGAACACTCGTGCATATTGTAAAAGAGATTAAAACTTATACATTATAAATAAAAACGGTTATTTATTCATGCATTCATTCATTGTTGAATTAATTGATTCATTATTTAAAATATTTATTCATAGACACAACAAATATTACAAATATGTTTGTCTTTATGATCACTTCTCCACATACTAGTACCCATTCTTTTTTACATATACTAACTTAAGCATTGAAGTATTTTTTTACGTAGAAAGATATTGCACTTTTGTTAATGGTACTAAGGGTCTTGAAAAGCACATCTTCCACTTCAACGTGAAGATCATCTGGCACACGATATATGAGCCCATAAAGTGCATCACATTTTTTATAGTCTAAAGGGACTAACCCAAGCATGGTTTTAACGATTTGATGAAATGACAAAGGAATTCATCAATTAATATATGTGAAATTAGAAGAAAATGAAGAAGAAGACTACTTTAAATATATTTTTCATGAAGCCAGGGAAGAACGAGACAATAAAGAGTTTCCTTATCTAGTTTAACTGAGAGCTCAAAATGTTAGAAAGCTTTGATACAGAGATAGTCGTATAAGCATACAGAGAAGCAATAAGGATATCGACTTCTACTATTAATATCTCATTTGACCAATGGATTAGAGAAGAGGAAGATGAAGCCAACATTCTACTATTAACATTTCATTCAAAAGAACTTTACTTCTTTCAAATTAATTAATTAAAAGTTTGAGCAATGGATTAGAGAAAAGGAAACTGAAGCTAAGACAATGAAGGAAGCTTTTGTGATTACAATACAAAAGGAAGGATATATATCCAAAAGATAAGAATTTAGGAAGTGATCATCCACTAGGGTAGGTGATAAGGATATTAAATGGAAAAGGCAATTTGAGCCTTTAATCTTGTTTAATATATTTGTAAAGAAAATTTAGCTGAAGTTTAAAAACTTTAAAATCTACAAAAAACCAAGACTGATCCCAATGTTACATGTGACAATTACTAAGCGCAAGTGCACGATATGATGAACAAGTAATACAGAGTGAGTAGAGTATCGTTCCTACGAGATTGTTATTATTTTTGATCAATTACTAAAAATTATATCTCCTTGCCTTTATCTAGACAAATGGTAGTTAGATTTGTTTATACTAAAACTAAATAATAACACTACTAATCAATCCTAATTGTGTTAGCAATAAAATGATATTACTATATGAAGAGTATTTAGGACTATAGTTATAGCTCAATATGATTTTCTAACAATTTTATCCTATTTATTAGTCCCTCAATTCAATTATTGGTCATAACATGAAATACATCGTAAGCCTCTTTCAAGTTGAGAAACTATACATTGATCTACTAATTACCTATATTCCTATGGTAATTCAAATAAATTAAGATTCATTAAGACCAAATTGTATTAATTATACATGTCGTATAGGCATATTCCTATCCTATATTGAAACTTGCAGATGTTACTCCACAATCATGTATCAATTTGTCCTAGGCTTAACACTAAGATGCTTTCTCCAAGTTTATCCTAATGTTCCTTAATTATTCAATCACTATTCTAATATATTAAAAGCATTTTGAAAAAAATGAATCATAATTTGAGTTTATAATAATGGGATCAAATAAATCAAGTGCATGTATTGACTTTACAACTTTAATCCTAGATAATAAAATAAAATTAACATGTAAGAGTTTTATGACTAAATATAATAATAATTATGATACAACCTAATCAAACTGAATATTATAAAGACAATATGATCTCCACTCAATCTTTGATGTTAGTTAAATCCTCCAATCATTAGCCAATATACTCTTGATCTTGTGTAATTCCTATCCAAATGAGTTTTAAATGTTATTCTTACCTAATATAGAATGATTTCTAGTTCAGAAATGTGTTAAGATTGAGAGAAATGAGTTAGGATTAAGGTTAGGTTAGGGGCCGACCAAACTAGTCCAAGAGTTCAAAAAGTGAGTTTTTATTTGGTACAGTAAAAGTTTCAATAGTGCAACATTCAGCCATGAACACCTAACGCTGCGACGTTCATCTTCTTCAACATTAGGGCATTCCCAACGTCATAATGTTTTTCTACATTACTAGGGTGTTGAGTACTTTAGAATATTTTCCACGACGTTTATCTTCTTGAATGTTTCTTTAACTCGTATGAGGCTGGAGCTTTGGCATTTAAACACTGAGGAGTTCATCAACATGCATGAACGGTAGAGTTTTAGAAGGTTGAACACATGGGCATTCATCTCTAATCTCTATCAAATTTAGATATTCACTTTTTTACTCCAATTATGACTGTTTTTGCTCCAGTTCTTTCATTTCCCTTCTTATCATGATAAAACCCAGGAAAAACAACATTCAACGCACAAATGACTCTAAAATTATTTGAAAATAAACATTTCCTAGGATAATTTGGGGCCTAAATATATATATAACTTACACATATCAAATACTCTCATACTTAGATAATTACTCTTCCTCGAGCAATGAGAGAGAATAATAAATTCACAAAAAAGATTTAAATGAAAATAAAAAATCAAACATAAAACACTGACACATGGTTGGATTGATTTGATGATTACACATTGTCTCAAAAATTGCCTCACTTATCTTCAAATCCTTTGGAATTGAAAAAAAAACTCTTAAAAATTTACAAACACCATAATTAAGCACTTTTATTATTCCTTATAAGTGATCTATCTTGTGTGTGCATGAAATAAATTAGTATTAATCAAATTTCACCTAGATTGGCTTAAATACTCAAGATTTCATAGAAACATTTTTTCTTGGCATTCTTTTATTTACAGAACACTACCATAAGTTGGTTTTTTTACAACTCTCTACTAATATAAAAATACACATGATTAAGGATCAAATAGGACTTTAATAAACTTGTAATGTATGACTAGGGTGAAGATATGATAAAATGGAGTAATATTTGGGATTAAATCACACAATAAAAATGAATAAAATAATATATATCTAAACATATATTCACACTTTTTGCTTATCAAACTTTTCATCACTTTTCAAAGAACAACCCCAAACTTATTTATAACTTTCTTTGTTGATCTTTAGATATATATTATTTTATTTTATTTTATTCATTTTTTGAAGCACATAAATATATATTTTTGCTCATTTTTTTATATTTTATATTATTATTATTCTTTTGACATAATAGTATTTCAAATGACTATATCCCTAAACTTAGAATATTTTAGCTCTCCTGAACAAACAAAAGTCATAACCATTATACTTATGGTGTGAGGGGTAATAATGATGGAACAATATGTAAAGGTTTTTAGGCATTATTGCAGTTAACAAAGAAAGATGGTTATTAATCTCAAAATAGATGATTAGGGATAAAAATATATTGGTAGTCTGGTTCCTTGCATATCTAATGATACTCATCATCTATATCTGTTGACAAGTCAAATACACCATTGATGGAGGCCGCATCGAATACCTCCATCTTTCCTCTAACACACCTGATGATCGCTATGCTAAAGGGCAATGGCGTAGAATTCGCACACAATCAGTGTTATACTGATTTGCGGCTCTAACAGAAGGTCTCCCAATGCTGCCTTTGAATCATTGCCTCAACCCCAGACAATACCAAATCTACAAGATCAAATCCCCGCTTAGGAATTAAAGACATGTTCACCACTTTGTTGGTGATTCAATCTTGTGTAGCTACTAAAATAAAGCGAGAAATGTTGAATAATTACTATTTAATATCACGGTTCTTTGTCTCTTTAGTGTCATGGTAAAAAACATGATAAAATGGAGGATTTGGGTGGTTTTTCTTATAGATAGGAGTTTTGGTAATTTTTGTTGGATTTTATGGTGTTTAGGGTGCTATTTTGTATTTTGATATATGAAAAGTGTTATAGATGTGGTATGTTTTATATTTTGGATTGAGTGTATGTTGGCTAGATTTGATGTTGGTTTGAGAGAGTTAAGCAACTTTTTTGGTTTTGGAATGAGAAGAATAATCAAAATTTGTATGTTTAACACAATGTTTTTAGTGAATGCTAAAGCTTTATAGCTTATAACTCTACAACGTTCATCTAATTGATGAATGCGAGGTGATAAAGCTACTGAATGCTAAGGTGTCCAAAGTTTGGGACTTTTTAAATTCTGAAAATATAATATTGTTGGCATATTGATAAAGAGAACACAAAGTCGATGGTAACCTTTTTGTCTCTTTAAATTCAATTTCTATCGCTGAGGCATTGGGCATGTAAAGTTGGGATGTTGTGTGAGACAATGGGTAGTTTTTTCACAACGCCCTCACATTAGACTTATTGGAACATACTGGAATTTGTACGGGGGCTTCGGGCTTTGAAACGCTAAGGTGTTGTTTTGGATTATTGATTGGTCTGTCATTAACGTTGCAGTGTTCCCTAATGAATGCTACAGCGATGTCCCCATTTTTTTTAACACACTTAAAAAAAAAGACATTAGTAAAGAAAAATAATAATAGACAAAATACAATAAAATTTACCTTGGGTTACCTCCCAAGCAACACTTGATTTAATATCATCAGCTTGACATCTTACTTTATCACTCACAGTGGATCAAACTGTATGTCTTAGTGTTAATATTCTTTTTCTTTGACTTTCATAGCTCTATGAGAAAATCGTTAAAAGACAGCTCTGACCACTTTACTTTGAGTCTTCCCGTAAAGACTTTAATCTTAGATCGTAAGATTGACCTCTATTGGCTAGTAATTACTTTCTTCATCTTGATCTTGTCTCGTTGCTTTCTAATTTTTATTTTGTGCGGTGATGCCTTTTTGTAAGCTTAGGGATAGATGGCTTTTTATCACTTTCTGCTTATGAGAAGGTTATGCTTCCTCTGGCATTACCATTTCTACCTTGAAATAATGAGAGAAATCCACGGAAATCTTTTGATCATGGTTTTTTTTTAAAGCTTCTTGTGCAATGAAAGTGATGGATTGCAATGATTCGAGAAGCTTTGTTATACTTCTTCTTGTACTTTCTCTACCTTTTCTATTTTGTACTTCATCTATGGAATAATTCCCTTTTGATTCGGCTTCCTCAACGGTTTCAAGTTATTTTATCCCATTTTCCACATTGATTGTCTTGAATTGTTCAATACTTTCTATTAGATTGATTTCTATGTAGCTAGGTAATACATTGTGAGGATGATTATAGCCAACTTTCGATTATTTAATTTGATTCTTTAAAATTTGCAAAATAGTAAATTGGGCTTGTAAGAGGATGTATGTCTTCCTTATGTATTATATGAATGTATCCTTAAAGGTGGGATTCTTCTTATGCTGCAGCTGATTTTTTGTTGGAATTCTAGGAGGATTCACTTGCCTTGAAGTTTGTTCTTGGTTGCTTCTCCAATAAATCTTAGTATGATCCCTTTATTCTAGAAAATAGAAATTGGAATTGGGTTGTGCTATTGTTAGTTATAACCTCAAATATAATATGTAGTTTTCAAGCAATGTCCATTTGGATGGTTGTCACCATATAAATCATAAGTGGCCTTTTCTCTTCTCTCAATAATTTTTCTTGTAGCAATATTTTCAACTATCCATTCATAACTGTTAAAGGTGATCTCTTTTAACAAGTGATAAGCATCATCAACAGACTTATTTTATTAATTCACCCCTTATAGCAGCATCAATTACTATCTTTAATTGCCTTACAAATTCATTGTAGAATGTTTGCATAAGTAGCCATTTTGGAATCCCATGACATGAAAACTTTATTAGCAATTCGTTAACTCTCTATACAACTTCATCTAAAGATTCTGAATCATACTGTATAAAGAAAGTGATATTTCTCCTTATTATTATTGTCTTGGCCAGTGGAAAATTTTTTGCTAAGAACTTCAAAACTAAATTATCCATGTTGTAATAGACCCCAATGGTAGCGATATTAGTCAAATCTTTGCTTTGTCTTGAAGTGAAAAAAGAAAATAGTCAAAGTTATATTAAATCATCTAAGACTCTATTGTATTTGCATAAATCACAAATTTTTAAGAAATTTACAATATGCTTATTTAGGTCATCATTTGGTAATCCACTAAATTATACTGAGGTTCTCAATAATTGAATCATCTTTGACTGGATTTCAAAGTAGTCGACTTCTATAGAAGATTTTTGAATACTAGACTATAGGTCACCAACTTGCATGACAACAAAATCTCGTAGTGTCTTTGTATGCCAACTTGGTTTTGCTCATTCATCAAGAATGAATCAAATATGTTTGAAAAATGAAGATAAAAAATGTAACTATACAAAGTAATGTCTAAATTAATAGTGAGATAGATTAGTATTAGTATTGGCAAAAATAACTAAATTCCCCGCTGACGATGCCAAAACTTGTTTAAGCAATTACCAAGTACAAGTGCACGCTATCATGAGCAAGTAATATAGAGTGAGTAGAGTATCATTCTCATAAAACAATTATTATTATTCTTAATATATTACTAAAATTGTGCCTCCATACTTTTATCTAGACAAATGGTAATTTGATTTGTTTATACTAAAACCAAGCACTAAAACTACTAATCAATCATAATTATGTAAGCAATAAGGTGCAATCATTATATAAAAAGTATCTAGGACTATAGTTATCTCTTAATATGATTTTCTAATAATTTTATCCTTATTATTAATCCCTCAATTCAATTATTAGTCATAACACGAAATTTATCACAGGCCTTTTCCGATAGTCGAGCAACTATACCTTAATTTAACAATTATTTATATTTCTATGGTAATTCGAATAAATCGAGATTCATTAAAATCAGGTTGTATTAACCATACATGTCATATAGATATATTCCTATCCTATATTGAAACTTACAGATGCTACTCCAAAATTATGTATCAATTTGTACTTAGCTTAACACTAAGATATCTTTTTCAAGTTTATCCTAGTATTCCTTAATCATTCAATCACTATTCCAATACATTTTAAAAACACTAAGAACAAACAAATTGAGTTTATAATGATAGGATCAAATAAATTTATTGCATATATTGAGTTCACAACTATAATCCTAGATAATAAAATTAAATCAGTATTATAATATTTTTATGGCTAAATATAATAATAATAATTATTATTATTATAATACAATCTAATCAACCCGAATATTGTAAAGATAATGTGATCTCCACTTAGTCCTTGATGGTGGTTGAATCCCTTAATGATTAGCCAATATGCTCTTAATCTTGTGTAATTCCTCTACAAAATAGCTTTAAATATTGTTCTTCCCCAACATAGGATGATTTTTAGGTTAGAGATGTGTTAGAGTTGAGAGAAATGGGTTAAGTTTAAGTTAAGGGCTAACCAAGCCATTCTAAGAGTTCAAAAAGTAAGCTCTTATCTAGTGCACTAAAAGTCCTAATGTTGCGATGTTCTACCATGAACGCTAGGGCATTCACTTGAATGTTTCCCTAATGCTACAACGTTCATCCTCTTAAACGCTTGGGCATTACCATGTCCTAGTGTTTTTCTGGATTGCTAGGGCATTGAATGCTCTGGAACATTCACTGCGACATTTATCTTCTTGAATGCGAGGCTTTTTCAACTAGTATGAGTGTTGGAGCTTTGGCATTTGAACGTTGAGGCATTCATCAACATACATGAAAGTTAGAGTTTTAGGAGGATGAATGTTAGAGCATTCATCTCTATTCTCCATCAAATTTGAATATTTACTTTTTAACTCCAATTGTAACTGTTTTTACTCTAGTTTCTTCCTTTCCCTTATTATTATTATTATGATAAAACCTTGGAAGAACAATATTCAATGCATAAATGACTCTGAAATTACTGAAAAATGAACAGTGTTTAAGATAATTAAGGGTCTAAATATGTATCTAAATTTCATATATTACCCAACACCTAAGGATTAGAGAGATCAAACTACACATTGTGCCATTCACAATGAGCACAAGCACAACATTAACATTATAGATCTCTAAGAGGGTAGATAAATGCCCTTATAAGAGTTTCAACTAGAAATAGAACCTAAAAAAATTGCAATAGCAAAACCATAGAGAGATCTTAAGCCAACTAGGAGAACTTCAAATTCAAAAAAGATAGACACCAAGTACTAAACATGATTCATAGATCGGTGTTTGATTTTCAATACTAGGAATAAGAGGAAAGCATAGAAAATGGAGTAGATCAAAAAAAATGCTAAAGAAGAAGACTTAAACATGATGATCTTAGAGGGGCTAAAAATAACAAAAGAACCAATAGAAGATTCCATAGAAGCATTGTCCACAAGAATGTAATCAACTAACACTATGCGACAATACTTCATGAAAGATGAAAGGTGGAAACCATTTTTTCTAGAAGGGTATCTAAAGCCTAGACAAGGGATATGAGAGACGTCAGCTTCCACCATCATGGAAATCGAGCAAGAATTATGAGAAATATTCTTCTATTAAGAAGATTTAACTAACCAGATGCTTCCACATCTCCATCCATTAGTAATAACCCTATACATAGGAAAGGTTATTGTATAATGTGTGTTAGTTGATGGTGGAAGTAATACAAACATCATGTTTTGGGATGTTTTCAAAAGAATAGACCTACACGTGAAAGACATCAATAAAACTCATTAAGTTTGGAAGAATGAGAGTACCAATTAAAGAGATGATTACATTACTAATGGTAGTAGTGGCAAAAAGATTGGAAGTAAACTACTTTATGGTCGATGCATCCTCTACTTATAATACAATGGCAAGATGTTTTTAGATACATTATATAAAGGTCCTTCCTTTTATCTTACATTACGTGGTAAGGTGCGTATCAACCAGTGAAAGAGGAGTGATGGAAATAAAGAATGAGCAACTGCAGGAAAGATAGTGCTTTGCTAACTCAATTAAGCCTTAAAAAGGCAAGAATGAAACAAAGAAAGCTATAGTAATGACAAAGAGATGAGAGGAATGAAGAAAGAAAGGAGAAAATTAGATGAAACAGGAACATCAAATGACACAGTAACTTCTATAGAGTTTTTTTTACCATTAGATGAGAAAACACTTCCAAAATAGCACTTATAGGGCAAATGGTTGTAAGGGTTTCCACAGGTGGAAGAATATACTTTATCCTATGTGGAGCAAACTAAGGAAGTACAGTTGGACCCTTTGGCCACCACTAAGAAGATGTTGTTAGGCACTAACATAAACGAGGAAGAAAAAATAATGATGATTGACTTATTCATAAAAAACCACAATGCCTCTGAATGGTCCATTAAGTTATGTTGGCATAGATCCGAAAGTTATATGCCATAAGTTGAGTATAACAAAGAACGACACCTTGGTTAGAGAAAGGTAAAGAAGAAGATTTGATTCATATAGTAATAAGATTATTAGTTACAAGGTCGATAAGTTGCTAAAAGTTGGCTTTATGCAAGAAGTCCACTATTTAGAATGGCTTTCCAATGTGGTAGTCATGGCAAATAAGAGTGGAAAAGTACGAGTCTGTGTAGATTATACCAACCTTAACAAGGAAACTTCAAAAGATTCTTTCTAGCTTCCAAAGATAGATCAGATGGTAGACGTAACAACTAGACATGAGAGACTATCATTCCTAAATGCATACAACTGATATAACTAGATTAAGATGGATCTAGAAGATAAAGAGAAAATAAGCTTGGTGACTAGATGAAGAGCCTATTGTTGTAAGGTTATACCATTCAATATAAAAAATGTAAACGCTATCTTTTAGCAATAAATCAATAAATTGTTTACAAAGATAATATAGAATACAGTAGAAGCATACATAAACAACATTATAGTTAAAAGCAAAAAAATAAATAAGTATGTTGTGGATTTACTAGCAGTATTCAATGTCTTATAGAACAAATGCATTTGATCCAGTTAGGAATAACTTTAGAATCTTATCTAGAACCCTCATTGGACATATCGTAAGCACAAGGAAAATCTATGCGGACCCATCATAGGCCCAAGCCCTCAAAAGCCTTGCTATACTCTCAAACTCCAAAATAAGTGCAAATTGTCACCAAAAGGATAATAACACTAAGCATGGTTGAACAAGTATCCTAGTTCTTTCTTTCCTTGCTCTTTAAGTCCCTTGAAGTATCCTCAAAGAGTTAGACAAATTGATAAGGAATTTCCTTCAAAGAGGTAGACAGACAGTAGAAATTGAATTTCTATACCAACAAAGCATTACTGGATGCAAAAACAAGATATTCAACTACTGAAAACTTGACCTTACCCTATGCAATCTAAAAACAAGTTGAGACGCTACTTTAAAGCATATCCCATTGTGCTGTATACTTTCTACCCTTTAAAATGCATATTATTTAGACTCGATGCCATGAGAAGGGTTATCAAGATGGTAATGAGACTAATATAATGGACGACACTCTTTCACTAAATCCACTAGAAGCAATAAAAAAACAAGCAAATACGCATAAATGAATCATCTAATAAAAAAAGGAGCAGAACTAAGAATCATGATTAAATGCTTGGAAGGATTTAAATTAGAGCACATAGTAAGGTTTCTTTTAGCAATATGCAACACCAAGGTAGAATATGAGGCACTGATCGAAGGGTTAATAGTGGCTCACAAGTTAATATTTAAGAGACAATAGGTACACATTTACTGCACATTAGTCAGCTCCTAATGGAACAATGATTATACAAGTCAATGAAGAGAAGATGAAAACTTATCTTTTCAAAGCAAAGGAAGCCACCTAGAAACTATAAGAAGTTACAATTACCTAGATACCAAGTAGTCAAAACATAGAAGCATATAGACTGGCAAAGAAAGCAGTAACAGTAGACTTCTCACTTTAAAATATGGTTTTGCTTCTTATTCGTGAAAATATTAAAAGACGAAACAATATAGTAAGGTGAAAAAACTAAACATCTCATGGAAATCACAACTTTAAAAAATTGAATGACTTATTAATTTTTTTTTGCAAAACAAAAAGCTTCTTAATTATCGAAAGGAAACTATAAAACTCAAAAGTAAGGCAGAAGAGTCACACTATTCAAAGGCATATTGTACATACGAGGCATTCACCAGTGTCTATATATGATGCCAACTTAAAGAACAAGGACAAAATATACTTGAAAAAGTACACAAAGGAACCTGCAAAAATCGTTCTAATAGAAAGGCCCTGGCCCACAAGATCCTAAAATAAGGGTATCATTAGCCAACTATAAAAATCAGAGGCATTAGATTCTTATTCACCTTAAAGTAGGGAAATTACATATAATCAACAGTTCATGGCTATTTAATTAGTAAGGGATGGACATCATAGGTCTCTTACCTTTAGCAATCGAAGGAAAATAACTTACCTTTCTTGTAACAAATTACTTTATAAAATGTTTCAAAGGTAAGGCCTATACCAACATAATCAAATCTCAAGTAGAAAGTTCTTATTGGCTAACATTATAACTAGATTTAGAATGTAATAGGTATTAGTCTTAAATAATGGGAAGAAATTTGTTAACTCGATCGTATTTACTTTTTGCAACAAATGTTAGATCTAACAAAAGTTCTCTTTTCAAAACTATCCACAAGAAAATGAAAAAGTTGGGATCACAAACAAAATCATCTTTACTGTTTTAAGAAAGAAATTGGAAAGAAAGAAGAAAAGATGGCTAAATGAACTACCAAAAGTCTTTTAGGCATATAGAATAACAAAGAATTGATCGACTAGTAGCTTACCTTATGCACTAGTTTATAGTATAAAACCAGTGCTTCGCATGGAAGAATTCATCCCCACCTTATGAACCAAGTTAGTGAACTTAGAGTTAAATATGAAGTACTTTCCTTAGCCAAAACTCTTACTGACGAAGCCTGAGATATCCCATCCATCCATACCATAATGTAAAAAAAAAAAGATTAAAAAAGCAAGTCAATCAAAAAATCAGGAAGTGAAATCAACGAAGAAGATTTAGTGCTGAGGGTAGCATATCTATTATAAACTATATAAGAGAAACTCATTCCCACATAATGGTACACATCCAAGTTAAATAGATTGTATGTTTGAACAATTCTTTCTAATTCCACTTTTTGCTATTTAATATAAGTTAAATAGCCACCCTTGGTAAAAAGAAAACATATTGAAAAACCTCATTTAAAGGGTCAACTGCCCACAAGTTGTCCCTACCTAAAAGAAAACCTATTAAAAGACTTTCCAGAAGGGTTGAGTTCTCACAAGCTGTCTTTGCTCAGAAGCAGACATATCAAAAGATTTCTTTGGAAGGGTCAAGTGCCTATTGGTTACCCTTACCTAAAAGTAAACATAACAAAAGACTTTTTTTAGAAGGATCGAGTGACTACAGGATACCTTCACTTGGAAGCAAACATATCAAAAATCTTCTCGAAAAGGTTGGACGTCTATAAGCTACCCTTACTTAAAAGCAATCATATAAAAAGTTCTTCGAAAGGGTAGAGTACCTACAAGCTACGGTTATCTTCCGTAGTTGTGTATCTTTAGATCACCCTTCTTTAAAGTACGAGAGTTAGAAAATATTCCTTGTGAGGTTTGTAAACCTATGGTTCATCCTTCCTTGGAAGCACAACTTACTAAAACTCTTTCATAAATGGTCGAGTGACTATAGGCCGCCCTTGCCTAAAGCATTAGAATCCAAAATGTCTTTCTAAAAAATGGCCATGTATTTCTGGATCACCTTTTTTTGAAATCACAAGACTTTATAAAATATTTCTTGGAAGGTTCATAGACCTGTGAGTCACTATTCCTTGGAAGCATAGATTGCTATAAAATCTTTCATGGAAGGTTTATAAACTTCAAGCTGCATTTCCCAAAGTACTAGAATTCAAAAAGTCTTTCTTAAAAAGGTTGTGTACCTCTAAATCACCTTTCCTTGAAAGCATGAGAGTGAGAAAATCTTCCTTAGAAGGTTTATAGACTCGTAGATCACCCTTCCTTGAAGGCAATGATCGTAAAACATTATGTCATAGAAGGTTCATAAACCCTAAGATCATCATTCCACAGAAGCACTAGAAAATATCTTCCTCAATAGGGTCGTGTATCTCCAAATCACCATTCCTTAGAAGTACAAAACTAAAGAAAATCTTGCTTAGAATTTTGGTAGACCTACAGGTCATCCTTCTTTAGAAGCACATATCACCAAATAATCTTTCATGGAAGGCTTATAGAACAGAAGGTCACTTTCTCTAAAAGCATTAGAATATAAAACATCTTTCATAGAAGGGTTGTGTATCTCTAGTTTACCTTGCCTTATAAGCATAAGGTTTGAGAAAATCTTTCTTAGAAGGCTCATAGACTCACGAGACACCCTTCTTTAGAAGCACATATCACTATAAATCCTTTCTCAGAAGGTTCATAGAAAAGCTTTAAAAAATTTCGTTTAGAATTTTGGTAGACCTACGAGTTATTTTTCTTTAGATGCACATATCACCAAATAATCTTTCATGGACAGCTTGTAGACCCTAAAGTCACCCCTCCCTAAAAGTACAAGAATCCAAAAGTCTTCTTTGAAGAGGTCGTATATTTCTAGATCACTTTTCCTTAAAATTATGAAGCCAAGCAAATCTTTCTTAAAAGGTTCGTTAACCCATGAGTTACTCTTCTGTGGAAGTGTATGTTACTAAAAATTCTTTTGTGGAAGATTCATAGACCCCAAGGTTACTCTTCCCGAAAAGCATCGAAATCTAAAATGTATTCCTTGAAAGGGTCATGTATCTTCAGATCACCTTCTCTTGAAAGCATAAGAGTAAAAAAAAATTCTCATTGGAAGGTTCATAGAGCTATAGATCACTATTCTTTGGAAACATAAATCGTTAGAAATCCTTTCAAAGATGGTTCATAGACCCTAAAGGTTATCCTTCTATAGATTTTTAGAAAATCTTCTGTAGAAGTTTTATAGACTTATGGATTACCCTTTCTTGGAAGCAAAGATAACCAAAAATTCATCCATGAAATAGACCCAAGGGTCACCATTTCTTGGAAGTGTAAATCACCAAAAATTCTTTCTTGAAATATTTGTAGACCTCAAGTCACCCTTCCTTAAAAGTAGAAAACTTTAGAAAATCTTCTTTGAAAGATCTTAGACCTATGAGTTACCTTTCTTTTGAAACGTCAATACCTATAAAATCCTCATTGGAAGGTTCATAAGACCTATGGTACCTACCTTAAAAGCAAACCTATAATAGAGAAGTCGTACTTAGCTAAATCGTTTTTGTTTCATATACATAGAAGCAAGACTTAGCATTTTTTAACATGATTTTATAATTCTTATCATACATACACAGAAGCAAGACATAGCATCTTGTTTCATATAATTACATGCACAAAATCAGAAATTAGATTCATAGAGTATACACAGTTCATATAATATTCAAAAAGCATTAACATAAAAAAAAAAAAAACTTGTCTTTACATTAAATCAAAAATTCATTATATGTTCATGGCTTTATAATGATTCAATAAGGAAATTATAAAAAAAAATGGAAATAAGAATAGGCTCTACTAATCCTCATCAGAAGACTCGTCAGATAGCTCTATAATGTCATGGTATACCTTTAAAACACCTTTACTAGTAGAGTCATAGTTGATCTTCCAAGGCTTGTCCTCATGAGGTCTTGTAGACTAACCCCAATAACACTGACAAACAGCATCAAAATCCTTAAACAACTCTTTATATGGGAAAGTATCTTGCCCATACCAAAATCCTAGACAAAAGTATCTACTGGATAAAACAAGAACTTGGCGTTTATATATACTTATGCTAGCATCCAATTATCACTTCCATTTAACATTGAAAGCCTCTATTTTAGCCTAAAAAGCGTTAGGAACTTTCTAAAGTAGCTGAAGCTTTCTGGCCATAATCTCTAATTCAAATGCCTAAGCCTCAGACTCTTCAACAAATTAGCTTTCAAGACCTTCATCGTGCTTCCTCTATAATTGAACATTAGGTATATATACCTGATCTTGAAGATGGTAATTGGTGGACTTTAGGGCATCCCTCCCAAACTTTAAATCTTTTACCTCTCCATCTAAGAAGTATACCTTACCCTTATTTGACAACAAGGAAGATTACAAAAATAGCTCGTATCCTTCTATTTTTTCCTTCATCCTCCCTAAATTATTCTAGGGGATGCAGCACTACCCTTGTAGTAATAAATTGTAATCAACCATAGATTTCACTTAACCTCTTAGTTTCTCTACCTCATCTTGGAAAGCCTTTAGTTCATCCTTATACACCTCGACTGTATATAATCTATTTTGCAAAGCCTGCAAACATGTACTAAGATAGAAACAACACAGCCACATTTAAATTCATAAATAAAAAAACTAAACTCAACATGATCCATGACGAAGTGCTCTTTTACTCACAGTCTACTTCATTAATCATTAGGAGTAGCTAATAGGGGCGTAAAAGCACTAGTATGATTTATACCTAACTTTTTTTTTCCTTTAAATCATAAATATTTGGCTATTTAATTGTGTTTTTTTGATCATATATAGATGCATGATGGAAAATGTGACGTATAGGAATAAACAGAAGGCGAATCGGACGCCAAATGAAGAAGTTACGCTCAAAATACGAAAGGGGCACTAGGGTTGGGCACCGCAGCGCCCAGCAAACGAGTGCCGCGGAGCTCGTGGCGGTGAACAGTACCCCATGAACAATATTTGCTACAGTAACTTGTAAACAGTAATTTGAAGACAAAAACCTATAAATATAAGGCCAAAAACCCTAAGGGAAAGGAGAAGAGAAAAGAGGCAAAAACTTAGAGAAAGACTTCACAACACCAATCAAATATCAAAGAAAAAGATTAAAGAACCAAGATTAAGATTCAAGCTTCAAGTCAAGATTAAGGAAGAAGCACATCAAGGAGTCACTTTGATTAGTTTTTCTTCTCTTTCTTTATCATTATGTTATTATTCTTGTTAATATTTATGAATTGGTTTGATACTTTTGGTTTTGTGAGGGGTTAATTTGTTCATTTACAATTAGACTATGTGAACCTAGTATGGATTTGGATTGTGTTAAATTTTAGTTTATGAACTTGATAAATTTAATTGATTCATTCTATCTTGTGTCTAATGCTTTCATTATACCTGATCAATATTTTGAATGATTGAGGAACCATGATGAACTCGACAGAGGGATTCATATGTTTAGCCTATGGTAGTTTGATGCATGATCATAGGGTAACAACTATGAGTTCCATCTAGGATAGACATATACCTATGTGGTATGTATAGTATAATTTAGACTTGATCTTAATGAATTACATTCTGATTTGATTACCATTGATATATAGGTGATTATTAGAATGTGTAATATAGTCACTTGACCATCGACAGAGGCTTGTGATGAGATTAGTGTCTAAGCTAATCAATTGGTATTAAAGGATTAACTAAGTGGGTAATGAGTCCAATGAAATACTAGGGAACGTGTCAAAACCCTAGATTATCTTTATTTGTGAATTCTATTCTTTGCTTTTGTTTATAATTGAGAGAATTAGATTAGTTAAATAAATTCCAAATTTTAGTTTTCTGAATAAAAGTTAAGTAGGTACAATTTTAATACTTGATTTATAGAATAGATCGCATAGTCCCTGTGGGATCGATATCTGGACTTAAAATCTTATATTACTTGATACGATAGCGTGCACTTGCGCTTAGCTACTATAGCACACCAATCTGTAGCTTCATATCTACTTGATTGAAGAGACTCCCAATTATAGTAGCGAAGCTCTCTCTATCCATGTGAAGTATGGTGAACTCCATCATAACATCTATACCCCAATTCCAGAATCATGGGCAAAAGTATCACTAAACTAAGGAACCCTTCTCAGAGGCTTGCTTGGACGAGAATATAGTCGATCCTCAATCAAACCCTTCCTCATATTTGCCCTTACCCAGGGAAGTGGCATAACACTATATTATTTTCTTGCTTCCATTCTTGAGGGGAGAGGGACTAGGGTCCTCCAAATTGCTTTAAACACTTATTGGCTCCTCTATAACAATGAGACAAGAAAGATTTTGAACCAAGAAAGAAAGATTAAAGAATAACAATAAAAATAATATGCAATAAACAACTACCCACCTGGGGGATAAATCATTATAAAGCTAAATTTGGAATAAAATATAGAGTAGCCTTCAACTTGGGAAAGACTTGCCATAAACGCAGGTACAAAACTTTCCTCCCTAATAAGTTCTCTTTGAACCTCTAAAATCAACTCCGCAACCTCAAAAGGCCTTGTCATAACCTTAAGAACAATTACTAGTTCTGTTAAAGCCTCTAGAACTGGCCCTTTAGGTTCAGATGTCCCACATACAATCTTTTGATTTGTACCTCCTACAGTAGGCTTAGAGGTCCTCTACCTTTTAATTAGAGAAGTCAGATTATATGCTATAGTAGTTAAGCGCTAATGCACACTATCGTATCAAGTAATACAGGACTTTAAGTCCAGATATCAACCCCACAGGGACTATACAATCTAATTCTATAAATCAAGTACTAAAATTATACATACTTAACTTTTATTTAGAAAACTAAAATCTTGAATTTATTTAACTAATCTAACTCTATCAATTAAACTAAACAAAAATAAAAGGGTAGAATTCATAAATAAAGATAATCTAGGGTTTTGACTCATCCCCTAGTATTTCATTGGACTCATTAACCACTTAATTAATCCTTTAATACCAATTGATTGGCTTAGACACTAATCTCATCACAAGTCTCTGTCGATGGTCAAGTGACTATATTACATATTCTAACAATTACCTATATGTCTATGATAATCAAATCAGAATGTAATTCATTAAGATCAAGTCTAAATTAGACCATACATGCCACTTAGATATATGTATATCCTAGATGGAACTCATAGTTGTTATCCTATGATCATGCATCAAACTACCTTAGGCTAAACACATGAATCCCTCCATCAAGTTCATCATAGTTCCTCAATCATTCAAAATATTGATTAGGTATAAATTAAACACAAGATAGAATGAATCAATTGAATGTATCAAGTTCATAAGTCGACCTGTTGGCAGTTTTAGGACTCAACATGGTAGATTTGAGTTGCTAGAACAACAACTTGTATATTTTCAGCATCGATTTAACACTTAAACCATTGAAGCTACTGTTGGATTAACTCTTAATCCCATAGCCTACCACTTAGACTATATTCATTTTGTTCTTGATGTATTCAACACTTAAATCCATCAAAACAAATAACTCAAAGGCAATATTAATGCTCTTTTGTTTAGGAGAAGAAGATGAATAGCAAAACAATTTTTTCTATTAAGTATTTCTTGTTTTTAACACTTAAAAACTCAAAACAAAAATAATTTTCCTTACCTTAAAAATTGGTGGCCATCTTGTTTTTACTTCAAAGAAGAAAGTGAAAAATATTTTCATCTTCTTCTTTCTCTATGGCCGACAGCCAACTTAGCTCTCTTCTTCTCCTCCTTCATTCAATTCAATGATGAAATGAATACAAACTTAATAACAAAGGTCGGCCATTTCTTTTGCTTTTAAATTTTTTATTTGTTTCATAAACCAAATCATATTGTTTATTGCAAATACAAAGATAATGGAATGCCAACCACCCACAATAATCATGGTTTGCCACATCTTTTATTTAATAAATTATTATTAAAATAAATTTGGTTTATCAAATAAACTAAATGTGTCCATAATTGGACACGAGTGGGTGGCCAGCCATTTGTTGTCTTTGACAAGAAATTTTACATATAAGTCCTTATATTTTTATTTAATATCCCTTTTAAGCAACATTTACTTTAACTTAATTCTTTGCTTAATAAAATCTCATTTTATTTAGTAATTAAGTCCTCAATAAGATATTTACTTTATTAATTCAACCATGAGTTAACAATTAACTCTAGTCAAATTAACTAGTCACTTAACTCTTAAGTGAGAATAAATATTTAAATTATTTAATACTTAAATAATTAATTAAGGAAAATAACCTTTAAGCCTTTCATTAACTCAACGTAGGTCCCACCTTACCCAATATTTGAATCAATTTAATTGAAGGCTCACAATGTGCCACGTGTCACTAGTTAATTAGTCAAAAATAATTATTAACTAATTATTGTACTTAACACTTAAGTATTGACACGCGCGCATCTTGAGGGTTCCTGAAATAAATATTCGGTTCTGCTAGAAATTACTAGATTGAATAATTCAATCCAATATGCTGCTTCAGTGCACAACAAGTACACTTTATATTGCGAGACTCCCTAGGTGTACGCCCGTTTTGTCAAATAAAACTATTTCATAAGTCTATGATCGATGCCCCACGCACACATCACAGATATTAGAAATTAACGCGTTAAACCACACAAGTTGAGGTCACAACGCATACGTATAATCCTACATCATGTATATCCTGGATGTGCAGTGATATAGATCAATAGCATCAAATCCTTGTATGCCCATCCATGAACTTATCTCCAGATTTGTATTTTCAAGAACAATATACACAAACGCCTTTACTATATTGTTCAACTCTTTAGGAAACACCTTTCCCGGGTTAGTACTCGTGGCCACGAGATTTATTAAAATACAATCTCGGAGCATCTGGATATACTACTCCCTTATGAGAGCTGATGGATCTCATATTTGTACACACCGAACTCTATAAGTATCAGATCATACCCAGCAGTCACACCATGAAAGGTCTGTGACATGCGTGAAATCGAAGTATGGTGGATCACTTACAAGTCCACTATGGCATTCAGGTTAAAAGACCACGTATACTATTCAACTCAATAGGACTCACCGTTGACGGTTTCATAAGATGTCTATTCGTGTCCTTATGAGTCTGTTCAGCATTTAGTCCTAACTGAATACCCATATGCATATATAAGCTTCTAGTAAGCCCATGGTCGGCTAAGAAAAACTATCTAATGCCATCTTTTTCCTCATTCAACCTACTAAATCTCCATTACCATCAATATCATACGCAATCACTTTTTTGCCTAACTTTGCTCCAATTCAAAAATAGCTGATGTGTTGGATTTTAAGCTCTGATACTAAATGTTAGATTCTAGGATTCTAGCGACTACGACATTGATACCAAATATTGAACACAATGAAACATAAATAGAACACTTTTATTAATATTCTTATACACTAAACACAAAACATACAATACAAACTTTAAAAATTATCATTTTTCCTCACTTACAACATAACACGCACAACTCAGTACTCACACACTCTTTATTGATTTATTACTCTTACTCAACTCTCTATCTACTCTCAACATTTGATCAAATTCTTTGGACACTTGATCACGTTCTCTCATTTAATCAAGTTCTTAAACACTTGATCACTTCCTCTTACTTGATCAAGTTTCTAAACACTTGATGTCTTACTAAATAAAGAGGAAGGTGTTTATACTAAACTCCATCAAATCTAAACCACACAAATTAAATATTTTAAAATTTTATTAACCATATAATTTTCATACTTATCTTTTTATCAACTTCTCCAAAAATATCTCTACCTACCTTGGATATTTCCAGAATCTTTGGTTTTAGAATCCTCCATTTCTTAGGCTTTGATCAAATTCTTTGGACACTTGATCACTTTCTCTTATTTGATCAAGTTCTTAAACACTTGATCACTTCCTCTTACTTGATTAAATTTCTAAACACTTGATGTCTAACCAAATAAAAAATGGAGGTATTTATACTAAACTCCATCAAATCTAAATCACACAAATTAAATATTTTAAAATTTTATTAACCATACAATTTTCATACTTATCTTTTTATCAATTTTTTCAAAAATATCTCTACCTACCTTAGATATTTCTAGAACTTTGGTTTTAGAATCCTCCATTTTTTAGGCCTAGGCCTTTATTCTAGAATGCTCAATGTCTTTGGCTTAGGCTTTGATCCTAAAATATTCTATGTGTTGAGTTTAGGCCTTGATTGCAGAATGTTCTATGTGTTGAGTTTGGGCCTTATAGTATTGAATTTTATTATAAGCCTAAAGTTGGTGTTGCAATTTTTAATACTACCCCTCAACACCAACTTTCTCTTTGTTGCAGCATTTTCTTTAGCATTTCCTTCAATCTTTAGCGCGAGCAAAGCTTTTCTCTTTTCATTAAGTATCTTTTTATATTCCTCCATAATCACCTCCTCGTTCTCAAACTCTTTCTCTTTCAACTCTTTTGTAGGATTCTCCTTGTTAGCATTTACAATATTTTCATCTCCAACAAATTTCTCAATACTTGTGTTGTTCTTAGGTTCTTCAACCTATAGGGTAATTGTATCATTTGGGGTTCCCTAGTAACTGCGACCAGGCCCTTCATATTTATAGCTCAAGTGCTTTTGTATAAAGACACCACCATCATACACTGTGGTCGATTTAGCTATAGGCTAAAAATCATCTTGCTTATTGTGATTAGGAATACTCAGAAGACCTTTTGACTTCTGAGTTACACCTTTCATTACTTGTGTACACTTGTTCAACTCCTCTAATTTAGCAAAAGCCTTCTCCTTCTTATCTCTTGCCAACTCTTTTGTGGCCTCTTGACATTATTTCATACATTCCTAGCCTAATTCTCTCATTTTGAAACTCTATACCTAGTTATCTTTTGGTTCAAATATGGGTGCCACAAATTCTCCTTCTTACTTTCCTTAAAGTTGAGACTTAATCTTTTTAATAATCTCTCTACTATATTTCTTGCTGCTAAACTCTTTTAGCTTAGGAGTTTCAATTATTGGTGTACCAATCGTAACATTAGCAGTAATAGCCTCATTCACCACCACTTTCTTATATGAGACCAAATCCCTTTTAGCAGCTTCAAACTTGTTACACAGCTCCACTTAGTCTTCAAGCTTTTCTATGGTGGAATTGACCTTTTCTTAAAACTCTTTGGTCCAATCCTATTCCGCACTAGCATAACTCTCAATGGATATGTCAATGTCAAGGTGTAGCTCATTTTCTTAAATGCCAAAGTCCACCTTGAGCTTCTGTACTTACTACTTCAACTCTCTATAGAGATCTATTTTCTTTCCTACAGCACCATAAAGCTTCTCCATGCTTATATAATTTGATCTTAAGTCAACAGTCTAATCATTTCCATAATCACTCTATTCATAAATTATTGTTAAGAGTGATAAGTCTTCCTTCTCTTAAGTGATTGACATTTTAACATCCCACTCTTTTTTATATATTTTTTTTATAAATTTGAGATGGTAGCATTACCCTCAACAAACTATTTCTTAGACCAATCATGTTTTACCATATGTTTATTTTTTACAGTTGTAACATTTTCATTCAAACGTTTCTTTTGCTTGAATTGACTACCATTTTAGCGAGTTCTCTATGATCCTCCTGTCTGTGAGCTACCTTTTTTATGACTCTTTGACTTGTTATCGTCTTTTTTAGATCCTACACCAGCACGTAGTTTAAATCTACCTTTCCTCTTGTTGACATATAGTACTTCTTCATTGCCTTTTAATGAAACCTCACCTATTTTCTTGGAAATCACCTCTTAATTGGCAAGTAAATTTTCAAACTTAATGATAGATGATCAGGTTAGCCTGCCTTATATAGCAGTAACAAAGCTTCTATACTCATGCCTTAGACCATGGATGATTCTATTTCATCTTAGATTTAGCAATAACGCAGTATGATCTAATTTATATATCCTGTGGCATAAACACTTTATCTGTATAAAGTATTAATTGATTGTCATGTTGCATTATATAATTAACAAAAGCTTATTCTCTAGAAGTTGTAGTCATATATTTTTCTTTAAGAAGAGTGATGCAAAAGTGTCACATGCTTCCTTCAACATCTTAGCCTTCTTTATGTACTCCAACATTTCTTCTTCAATTATGATTTTAATGGCAATATAGTCTTACTAGCTTTCACCTTCTAATTCTTTAAAATGGCTTCATTTGTTAGGTGTTTCACTTTATTCCCTGCTAACGACTTCCCAAAGATCTTGACCTCACAGGTAAGACTCCATCAACATCACCCATGTATTATAATTTTAATTGTTGAGCTTATTAATTCCTCTAACTACTTAAAGGTCACCTATCATGTCAACAAGACTTCAATAATGCTGAAAAGTTTGATCTCAAACTTCAAGCTTGTAGAGTTTCAAACACAACACAACCTAAGTGAAGCTCTACCGAGGTTAATATTTAACAGTCCCACTGTTTTTCTTAATAGCGCTTTCACCAACACTACAGTAGCAATGCCTACATATTTGTTTATATGAATTGTGCACCAAGAAAATTCTCAAGAAAGATTGGAGGGGTCACAATAGTTTTACTTAAAATCTAGACTTCTTAGGCAATATTATCCCTTTTGACAGAACCTTTATAGACATATACCACTTATACAACTACACCAAGCTTTGATACTGCAAGAATAATAGTATCGTATATGTAAATAGTACCCTTTAAAATAATCATCGTATGAACAGTACTTCGACTATTATTCTATGACCCGAACAACCTGGCTCTGATACCAATTATCGAATTCCAAGATCCGGATAACCACAACTCTAATACCAAATATTAGATTCTAGGGTCTTAACAACCACAACTTTGATACCAAATATTGAACAAAATAGAGCACAAATGGAACATTTTTATTAATACTCTTGTACACTAAGTACAAAACTTACAATACAAACTTTAAATATGATTACTCTTTCTCACTTACAATACAACACGCACAACTCAGCACTCACACACTCCTTGTTGAGCTTATTACTCTTGCTCAACTCTCTATCTACTCTCAACACTCAACACTTGATAACGTTCTTTGAACATTTGATCACTTCCTCTTATTTAATCAAGTTTCTAACACTTGATATCTCTTTATCACTAGATCAAGTTCTTAAACGCTTGATCACTTTCTCTCACTTGATCAAGTTCATAAACACTTGATGTCTAAATTAAATGGAGAGGGAAGTATTTATACTAAACTCTATAAAATCTAAACCACACAAACTAAATATTCTAAAAATTTATTAACCATACAATTTTTTATACTTATTTTTTTATCAACTTCTCCAAAAATATCTCTACCTACTTTAGATATTTCCAGTTGGGCTTGGATTTTGGTTTTTGAATCCTCCATAATTTGGATTTGTTCCTTGATTCTAGAATGTTTCATGTCTTGGACTTAGACCTTGGTCCTAGAATATTCTATGTGTTGGACTTGAGCATTGATTCTAGAATGTTTTATGTGTTGAGTTTAGACATTATAGTATCTGATTTTATTACGAGCCTAAAGTTGATGTTGCAATTTTTAACAAAACATTGTATAATTTTATTAAGAAGGTCATTCTCAAATATTAACTTGCCACAAAGATTTTTCACAAAAGGGAAAAATCTTTAAACACACATGATCAAGAAGATTCTGGGTACTTAAACATTCCGAGTGTTGGATTGACAATGCTAAAACCTCCATCAATGAAAAGATTGTGTCCACTCACGTACTTTGCCTCATCACTTGCCAAATAAAGAGCTGCATTTGCAACATCCTCCGCCTTAAGGGTCACACCCTTTAGATTAGCAAATGAATTCATTACATTCTCAAGCTCCTCATCGTTAAGCCCAACAAATTTAGTTGCCAGTGGTGTTGCCAGTGCAAAGGGTGACAAGCAATTTACCCTAATGCTAAATTGCCCGAGCTCTACAGCAGCATTTCTTGTGAGTCCTAGAACAGCATGTTTTGCACAACAATATGCATGTGAGGCAGCACCACCAACTTCTGAACTTATGCTAGCAGTTGATATAATGCTGCCACTACGGGCTGGAATCATGACACGGGCAGCATGTTTGATGCCTAAGAAAACTCCAGTCACATTAACACTTAGAACACGCTCGAAATCGGCCTTTTCGTTGTCGATTATGCGCGGTTTGTTCTCATCAGCTATGCCGGCATTGGTGAACATTATATCCAGCTTGCCATGATTTGCAACGGTTAGGTCAATGGCATTTTTTATATGGGATTCGTCAGTGACATCGCAATGAATATAGGACGAGTTTGATTTGCCTAAGGTCTCGACAAATGAATGGCCCAGCTCATCTTGTACGTCGGCAATTACAACTTTGGCTCCTTGCTGAGCGAAGACTTTAGCAGTACACGCACCAATACCACTAGCTCCTCCAGTAATTAACGCGACCTTGCCTTCCAGCCTACAATATAGATGTATGTATGAAAATTGAAATGTTAGATTCTTCATAATTGTTACATTTTGCCAAGGTTTATTGCGGACAAATACTACTAAGATCCAAAACTTATTATGTACATATAATATAATATATATATATATATATATATATATTGCTCGGACTAGAATTTCATAAACTAATAATTTCATATTATGTGAGAGCAAGTTAATGTAATTTTTTTCAAAAGAAGTCGAAAAATCATGAAATCTCAACAAAAAAAAATTCTACCCTTTAAGGTTAAGAATTAGAAGTCTAAGGACATGTTTGGTATGTGAGATTGGATAAAATTAGTTAGGATTAGACAAGATTGGATAGAGTGTGACTGAATTAGACTAATTATAACAATTATTTTTGTTTAATCTAATATAAATTGGATCAGACTGTTAAAATTATTTTTTAAAAATAAATAATTAAATACATAAGTGCTAGTTAAAATTATTTAAATGAAATTTAATTAAATATTAAATTTAAACTTTATTACTATAGATTATTGAAAATTAATGAAGTAGTTCATTCTGTATTGTAATGTTGTTAAATATTTGTACATTAATTTAATGTTTATATAACAAGATAAATAACATTAATATAATGAAATTACATTAAATAATAATAATATAAACAACAAAAAATAATTTAATATTTTTAAATACTTTTTTAAGCTTCAAAGGGCTTATGCAAATATATCCCAAGGATCCATGGGATAAAAATGCCTTCATTTTATTCATTAAGGTTTGTTTCTGAACCCAAGTAAATTATGCCACTATATATATACATATATATATATATATATATTTACTTCAAACACAAGATAGGATAAAAAGTTAACAAAATAATCTAAATCCTATATCATATCATATAAATCAAACGGCCCCTAAATATCTTAGGCAAGGCTTAAACAAGAGCCCGTTGGGAGCCGGAACAAGAAAAAGGACCCATGTTACTAGGGTTTCCATATGAAAGCTGACGAGGCAGAGTGTCAAGTAATTATGGCGGCTAGTTGAGGCAATGGTCAAGTAATTAAGCCCAAAAATACTGACAGAATTCTGCAATTGATCAAAAAGCTTTGTGGCTTGCATATAGGAAAAACTACTCAACGATCTCCTCTTGAGGTTTGATCTAATGGCAAATACTCTCTTAGGTCAATTAGAAATTAATCAAAGACTTCTGTCGTAAGAATGTTTTTTTAAACATCAATTCCAAGGGAAGTGTATGGCAAATTAGTGTTAACAAAGATAAATAAATAAATGAAGCATCAAGCCCAGTCTCCACATTTGTGCATAATAAGCTGGTAACTGGTATCAGAACTATGATCAAAATGCATAAACACTAATTATCAAGAGGAAAACCGGTATCAGAAATATATTCTGAAGTTAAAAAACAACAAAGCTCGCATACTGTCCAGTATAGACGAACAGATGAAGAAAAAAGAAAATACATAACAACTGATTAAGAAGATATAAAGTTTTGTTTGGTTTGCAATTACTCACCTTCTAGTGATAGCAGAAAGAACAGTTGCAGTGGCCATTTTCCTGAAAACTGGGAAAGAAAGAAAGAAAGAAGAAAGTTGATTGTATATCTTTATTATTCTAAAACAAATATGAATAAAGGATGAGACTTAGAAAACCAGTACCCTTTATTTATTGTTGACTTGGGGGTACATAAAGACAATTCTCTGCAAGTTCGCATCTTCATTTATCAAAAAATAATTTTCCAAATAACTGTATATTAAAATTTTCTTTTCAATATTTTGTACCAATTAATTAACTGTATTATCTATTGTTAACTTCAAGTTTCAAGTCAAATTTTGAAAGAAACTTGGAATCATTCATTGTATGGGGTATTAAAACTGTCACCCCTAGATTCTTATAAATTATATTTTAATAACAATTTTAATTTTAATTATAATATTATTCTCTTTACTTAATTATAAAAATATTTTAATAATTATATTTTTTTTGTCATCAAATGATTAAAATATTCATAAAAATAATTATATTTTTATCTTTTAATTAAGTTTAAAAAATAACAATATAATTAAAATTAAAATTATATTAAAATATAATTTATACTAACCTCAAGGGGTATAATTATTAATATTCCTTCATCATATTTAACCTAATGATGAGAGCATTGAAAAGTTCAAAACAATGAATACTATCTTTTGACTTTGAATTTATATTATTTGATCCAATGTTATCAAAAATATTTTCAGTTAATAGAATTTTCCTTATACTTACACAAACTCTTTCTTCCTGTTTTTATTTCTTTTTTATTTTGTTTTTTTTTAAAAAAAGCACTATAAGCAAAAAATTTAATATAATTGTCATAAATATTATGAGTAACGTTAGACATTTTAAATTTTATCTTAAATTATATTTTAAAAAATGATGTATCAAATAAATATTATATAATAAAATAATATAAATTTTAAAATTATTTGTTATACTTAATATTTATTTAATATATTATTTTTTAAAATACAATTTAAAAAATTTAACATTATTCATAACATTTGTGACGATTAATTTTTAATATAAATTTATGTTTTAAATTTCAAGATTGAAGATCAAATTTTTGCTTAACATGATGACAAGCACATCTTAAATCCCAAGACCCATATCAAAATTGATTTAAAAGTATTTAAGATATTAATATCCTAACTAATAAGGAGATTTTTTTAACATTTTTAAATAATGAAGATAAATCCGGTTACAAGAAATATGGAGGTCCCTACATAACATGCATCTAATAATCATTGTCTATCTTTTGACTTTATTCAACCTGCAAGTTGTCTTATCAATCATCATATGTATAGCACCATTATTTGCTATATTTTTGTAATCTTGGTAGTTGAATAAATATGTCCGAACTGAAAATCATGGCTCTAAATTAATCATAAGAACACAAGTTTTTATATATATAATTGAACCGGTCGGCTACCGATTAATTCTTCGTTAAAGAACTAGTTATTTATAATATTAAATACCGAAGCATATGAGTTAGAATCACTTTGTTTACGTGGGGTATCTTTGTTTTATAAAATTGAAGTTCTATGGTTTAGAATTTTCACAATTAATTATTTAATTATTTTTGCATACTTTTCTAATTAATGAAAGTATATTATTCTCTTGTAAGAAAAAAATTCAAATGCTAAGCTAGTATTTATCTGGAAAAAAAAAATTTAGTTGTAGAGAAGTATTTACAAAAATAAGTATAATTATGATAAATTACGAATGATTGAATAATAATGAATGATACATGAATAAATAATCGTCTTTATTTATAGCATATAAGTTCTAATTCACTTTAACGCATGCATGAGTGCATATATTTAATTGAACCCGAGTTAATTAGAATTTGATTCTATTAATGAGTCATAAAATAATAAAGAAAGATTTAAGTGAGATTCGTCCACTTGTGAGAAATCTTTCGTTATGTAAAATATTAATTAATCAATAAAAATTGGAATAGAATTCAAAATTTAATCTATCCTCACCTCCTCATAATGCAAGTGATCCGATAACCCTATCCAATTACCACATGCAAGTGATCCGATAACCCTATCCAATTACCACTTACCAACATCATGTACTTTTGAAAGCTAGCCTTCTTGTCTTCGACATCAAATTAAATTTTTCTCTCCCTATTTAATGACCAGTATTAGGTTATTTTTGAATAATGCATGTTGTAGTTTAAGAAAATATGTATAAGGTTAGGCCATATGGCAAAGGAATCATATGGTTTAAAAGAGTCACATCTTGTAAAAGGTGGAAGACGTTGGGATGAATTTGTAGGGAGAAAATTGGTTACATAGAGAAACTCATGAATAATTAGAGGAGTGGAGAATCAGAAGCAAAAGAGATACTCCCTGAATAAAGGAAGTTCCCCAACCTTCATAGAGAAAGAATCCGCGTGTTAGAAAGAAAGAAGGAAAGCTTTCAAATTTGAAAAATGTGAAGAGAGAAATAACAACCAAATATTTAAAGAGGAAAAAGAAACTACCCGCACGTCAGTCTGCTAAATCGAAAACATCACTAGAATTCAAAGAGATATGACTGTTGAAAATAGTAACAAGTGAAAAACGAAAAGTTTTTTTAGGAACACATGGCGGACGATGGTTAAAAGTGAAGAAGTTTGCCTAAAAAGTTTTCCACTTGAAACGTCACTTCCTTCACTTATGAGGGAATATCAGTTGAGTCCCATCTCTATAAAGTGCATCATCTATCATGCATCTTGACTTTTAAGGATAGGCTATAGACGTTTACCCCTTTGGGCTTGTGGTTCATAGGAAAGGTTCCCACATTTAACATCTGTGAATTTCGCATATTGGTGATGCTTCATCACCTTCCTCCAGTCTTAAATAATAGCAACAATAACAGTAAGGCTATCTATTATCGCTTCACTTACCGCGAGTTCTTTCCTAGCATAAGTTAGCGAAATTTTTTTAAACTTCTTTTGCTAACCCTTTGTATTTCTTTTGTTTTTGAATTATAGTTCCTTTATAGTTGCCAACTTTGAAGACATCCATATTACTTAAAAAGGTGAGATACTCAATTTCTCACTCATCAGTGCTTCCTCTAAGTCAGATGATCCTTCATGTTTTGGTGTAGGTACAGAGTTTGATGATGAGAGTAGTTCCTCAAATGGTGCTTCTTAAGAACTTTCTACTGTTACCAATCCTTCCATCAACGATCCTTCTATGGCTAAACCCTTTTCATCCTTTGCACTAAAAACTTTGTGATTTGTTTCTCTTGTTGCAGATCATCCAATGATTGACCCTTCTACAGCTGGTCCATTAATTCCTTCTTATAAGGTTCCTTCTCCTAGAGAAGTTAGACCTTCCAATAAGGAGGCATTAACTATTCCTCCAATAGACACTTGCTCTCGTCTAGGACGGTGGGTTGATGCTTGTTTCTATTTTTATAATTGTTTGCCTTCTCTTGATATTTTTGCTTTCTTCTATTGCATATCTTTAGGCTTTCATGAAAGACCTTTCAAAGGTGCTTCTAGATTGTTCTCCAAAGTCCCTTAGAAAGCAAGGATGCCAAGAAAAATAATAAAGGTATCCAAGAACATACCTGAGGGTTCTGGCTCGAGGACCTCTCTAATCAAAGGTAGAGGACTTTTGAACCTACTACTGAGGATGCAGTTCTTGAGGTTGTAGCTGGTTTATCTTAGGCTGAGATGCCAATTCAAGAGACTCTAACGAAGCTAGTCGTAGCATATGTGGTTACAATAAAGCCTCATGAGACTTAGAAGTTGACTTTAAACGTTCCAATGGAACTAATTAGAGAAAGAGATTTTATGTTTGAGCTATACTATGTCTTTTCTAAGCTAAGGCTACTCCTATTAGTGATATTAAACCTAGGGTGCATGAATATGAGTCTATGTCTATCATTCAAATTTGCATACGTATCATATATATATATATGCGCAGCGAATGAGTAAAAAATCTAATTTCTTAATGATAAACACAATAAGTTTTACATATATCTCATAAAAATAATATAGGGATTGATAATTTATTACCTTGGCAAGCCTTTAGTCTCTTATTAAATCGGAGAATCGCGATGAAGCAACCCATTCATAATTCTAATTCTCGAACATGGTGGGCTTGAAAAGTTTAGAATGGAAGTTATTCCAGCAAATGATTTAACTCTTAAACCCTAGTTTAACTCTTAAGCTAATATACTTAACTCTTAAGCACTTGGACTGGTTAGAACGAAAAGAAGAAGAAGTTCAATACTTAAACTTTTCCCAATACTTAGGAAAACTTAAAGTTTCTCCTTTTCTCTCTTTTGGCCGTGTAATCCATCATAAAAAATGAGCATGAATTGTGCTATTTATTTGTTTCAATTTCTTTCCCTTTCTTAAACAATATATGGCCTATCATATATGGCACACATATCTCTTTCATAGAGTATTATTTTATCATTTGCTTACAATAAACAAATGACACAAAACAATAATTCATTTGGCCAAAATTTGTGACCAAATTTATGAAATAATTTCACTTCTTTTACAAGCCACAAGGTCCCACTATTGACTTGCCTTTTGCACTTATCTTTGATATGTTTACATTAAATAAATCAAAGCTTAAAAATGTGTTAGTGGTGGACGAATTCAACAAGAAGAAGAGGAAATAATTTCCTTTCTTGTATAACCTATTTTGGGCCCACCTCTTACAAGTCATGCCTCTTTGTTTCATTAATAATTTATTTAATCTATATTAAACAAATTATCAACATGTGCTTGAAAGAATATAATATGATTGTGTGACTTCCATTAAACAATAATATCATATTTTATTATTTTATTCAATAAACAATTTAATAAATAAAAAAATGATCTTACTTGTCCAACAAGTAAGGTCATTTTGGTAATTTTTAAGTCAAACAATAATAGGCCTATAATACACCACGTTTTAATATCCCATTGGTCAACAACTAATGTTAACTAATTGGTGTACTTAACTCTTAAGTCTTGACACATGCACGGCCCGAGGAAAAATGAAGTAAATGTCTGATTTGCTGAAATTTAATGTCCATGGGGCGCACCCGTGTTATTTATGAAAAAGAAGGATGGGTCACTCATACTATGTGTGGATTACAGACAGTTGAACAAGGTCACAGTCAAGAATAAATATCCCCTGCCTAGAATTGATGATTTGTTTGACCAATTGAGAGGAGCTAGTGTTTTCTCTAAGATAGATTTGAGATCGGGGTATCATCAGTTAAGAGTGAAAGAGTCTGACATTTTGAAGATAGCTTTTCAAACTCGATACGGACATTATGAGTTTGTTGTAATGCCATTCGGACTGACGAATGCACCTGCAGCCTTTATGGATTTGATGAACCGTATTTTTTGCCCGTACCTTGATCAGTTTGTAGTGGTGTTTATTGATGATATTCTAATTTACTCTAAGACCCCAGAAGAGCATGATAGCCATCTCCGTACTGTATTGCAGACTCTGAGAGAGCAGAAGCTATATGCTAAGTTGAGTAAGTGTGAATTTTGGCTGAATGAGATTTCATTTCTAGGGCATATTGTGTCGGCTGAAGGCATTAGAACTGATCCTAAGAAGATAGAAGCAATCTTAGAGTGGAAGGCACCAAGGAACGTTAAGGAAGTCATGAGCTTTCTCGGCTTAACTGGTTATTATAGACGATTTGTGAAAGGGTTCTCCTCAATAGCAGCTTCATTGACTAAGTTACTCCAGAAGGATGTTAAGTTTGAGTGGAGTAAGGAGTGCCAAGCAAGTTTTGAGAAGCTTAAGGCATTGTTGGTTGAAGCTCCAATTTTGACTCAGCCAG
Source organism: Ailanthus altissimus (assembly GCA_946807835.1). Lineage (NCBI taxonomy): Eukaryota > Viridiplantae > Streptophyta > Magnoliopsida > Sapindales > Simaroubaceae > Ailanthus > Ailanthus altissimus. Next base: position 5,395,386 of record OX327709.1, read on the forward strand.
TGTCTGGAAAGGATTTTGTAATCTACAGTGATGCCTCACATAATGGTATTGGCTGTGTACTGATGCAAGAAGGAAAAGTGGTTGCTTATGCTTCCAAACAGCTCAAGACCTATGAGAAGAATTATCCAACACATGATCTGGAACTAGCAGCCATAGTATTTGCTTTGAAGATATGAAGACATTACTTGTATGGGGAAAGATGTTACATTTATACTGATCATAAGAGTCTTAAGTATTTACCCACTTAGAAAGAGCTTAATTTAAGGCAGAAAATGTGGATGGAGTTGCTTAAGGACTATGATTGTGTTATTGACTATCATCCAAAAAAAGTGAATATAGTAGCTGATGCTTTGAGTAAGAAATCCTTGGTTGCATTAAGGACTTTGAATGCTTCTCTGAAGATGGCAGCTGATGGTGCAATAATAGCAGAATTGAAAGTCCAGCTTAGTTTGATCCACCAGATATGAGAAAAGCAGAAACAAGATGAAAAGTTGATGATTATCCGTAGGCAAGTCCAAGAGGGGAAGGAAACTGATTTTATAATAAAAGGGGATGGTTGTTTGTACTTTAGAGAAAGACTATGTGTGCCTCAAGATGATGAATTGAAGAAGACTATTCTGAAGGAAGCACATAATAGTTTTTATGCTATGCACCCAGGTAGCACGAAAATGTACCAAGATGTGAAGACTCATTACTGGTGGCCTGGTATGAAGAGGGATGTAGCAGATTATGTGACTAAGTGTATAACGTGTCAACAAGTGAAGGCTCAGCATTAGGTTCCATCAGGTTTACTATAGCCTATCTCAGTACCGGAATGGAAGTGGGATCGTATTACTATAGATTTTGTTACTGGTTTACCTCTTACTCGGAGCAGACATTATGCCATTTGGGTGATTGTAGATAGGTTAACTAAGTCAGCACATTTCCTACCAGTCAGGACTGACTACTCCTTAGATAAACTAGCAGAATTGTATATTAAGGAGATAGTCAAGTTACATGGTATGCCTACATCCATTATATCAGATAGAGATCCGAGGTTTACATCCAGATTTTGGAAGAAATTTTAAGAAGCCTTGGGTACTCGATTGAATTTCAGTACGTCCTTCCATCCACAAACAGATGGACAATCAGATAAAGTAATTCAAGTGCTTGAAGATATGCTCAGAAGCTGTGTTATTGATTTTGAAGAAAGTTGGATTGACCATCTTCCATTAATATAATTTGCTTATAATAATAGCTATCAGTCAAGCATTGGCATGGCATCTTATGAAGCATTGTATGGAAGGAGATGCAAGACACCTCTATGCTGGACAGAACTTAGCGAGAAAAAGCTAGTAGGTCCAGATTTGATAAGACAAACTGAAGAGAAGGTGAAGATGATTAAGAAAAGACTTGAGGCCGCAACTTTACGACAGAAAGCTTATGCAGACCTGAAAAGGAAAGATATTGAGTATGAAGTTGGGGATAAGGTTTTTCTGAAGGTATCTCCATAGAAGAAAGTATTGAGATTCGGGAAGAAAGGTAAGTTAAGTCCTAGGTTTATCGGTCCATATGAGATTATTGAGCGTGTGGGTCCGGTAGCTTACAGACTAGCTTTACCACCTGGATTAGAGAAGATACATAATGTGTTTCATGTATCTATGTTAAGGAGATATCGATCAGACCCTTCTCACGTTATCGCAGCTGAAAGCATTGATGTACAACCTGATTTAACATATGAAGAGGAACCGGTAAAGATATTGGATCGAGAAATCAAGGAGTTGCAGAATAAAATGTTCCACTCGTTAAGGTATTGTGGAGAAATCATAAGATTGAAGAGGCTACCTAGGAAGCAAGGAAATAATGCGACAGCAATACCCGCATTTGTTTGGATCAGGTAAATTTCGAGGACGAAATTTCTTAAGAGGGGAAGAATTGTAATACCCCAAAATTTTATTTATTTTGATTGAATTTATTAGTCAAAAGAAATGGAATAATTTGATTGGTTGAATAAGTATAGTATGGTATAAGTGTTTACATGGAATTAAAACCCATGCTATTACAACTTTTTCAACATTTGGACCAATAGAATTTTGTCAACATTGTTAAATGGAATTTACTAGAATTAGTTAGATTTTAACTAGATTTTTTATTTAGTTTAGTTATGAATAGTATTTGAAATTTTTAGACCAATCAAATGCCACCATTTCTAACCAATGGCATTTTTGTAATTTTGAGTTTAGTTGGGGGTATTTTTGGAAATAAAAATAAAGGCTATAAAAGGGGGAATAGTATTAAAAAATTTAGAGAAAGCAATACATTTGGCCGTCCCCTCCCTTTTACATTTTCTCTCTATTTTTCTTTTATCCCCCTTTAAATTCAACAATTCTCAATACTTCCATTAGTAAATTAAGCCTCCAAATTCTTAATTAAAGCCTTCTTCATCAAGTTTCAAGGATCAATTTTAAGGTATAAGGTGTTATTCAAGGTAAGTTGATGCTAAAAATTCTATTGAATATGAATTTGGGGTTTCAAGGGTTAATAGATTAAGTAGCCATGTAGAATTAGTGAATTATGCTTTTAATTTGGTAAATTAGAAATTTATTCATTATTTGTGTATTTTGGCAAATGAAGGTGAAAGCTTGGCCAAGAATAGCCAAGGGAATGAGAAGGAGAAGATGTGAGTCAAGTGGAGGAATTAAGCTTATAAGGTTGGTGTACACATTAGTTTGAAACTTAAATTCTTACCTTAGGAAATTTAGTGTATATTGATGTATTTTATTAATATGATGGATGAGTATGTTGAACTATGGCATTGAATTGATAATTATATTGTTTCTAAATGTATTAAATATGTTTTGAGTATTGGATATTAATTGGTGGTCAAAATTGAAAAGAAAAAACAAAATTGGGCATAAATATGAATTTTGAGAAAATAGGACTTATATAAACAATTCTAAAAAATTCTGGACTAAATTGTAAATATTTAAAACTTTTATGTCTTTATGTGTATTAGTATGAAATTAGAACTTATGTATGACTTGTTGAAGAAATTGGGGCTTAATGGCAAATTTTGGAACAAATGGGCCTATAAGTGGAAAATTGGAAACTTTTGGACTGAATTGTTAAATCTAAAAATTTTGGAACTTATTTGGGTATATTTGAATATTCTAGACTTATATAAAAAAATTTAGAACATTTGGGCTTATGTATAAAAATTTTGAAAATTTTAGGCATAAAGGTAAATAGTAAATAATTTAGGGCCTATTTGTAATAATAAAAAAAATATTTGTATCTAAATATGAATAATCAGAAAAATTGAATAATTGTGAATTTATATAATAATTTGGTTTAATAATAATAAATTTGTGTTAAAATATTTTTTTTTAAAAGAAAAATAATGTATTAATAATACTATTGTGACGTCCTAAGTAAACCTGAACATTGGTAGGGGAGGATTAGTAGTTGGTATGCCAATAGGGTATTATAGCAGTACTGCACCGTTTGCTTGTTCAATGACACTACTCTGTGTATCTGATCTGTTATTTATTCTGATCTGTTCTGGATCCGGTGGGTAGTCACCGAGTGGCCGATGCCGGATCATTATCTAATATTTGTTAGCCCATTAGCCAATCCATGGTATCGTGTCAATGTTTATTTTGGGCGCCTACTTGGATTAAGTATAAATATGATATTTGTGTGTGTATATATATATATATATATATATATATATGTTTGATTAATTGAAATGAGAAATCGAAATAATGTTTTGGTTTAATGAATTGATTAATTGATAAATTTTGATTTATTATGATATATAGAGAAAAATTAGTATTACTCAAAATTTCATTGTTTATATATATAGTTTATTGTAAAAAGGTAATAAAATTTTATTATACTATTTCATCTTTTGTGTACACTCATTAAGCTGTTGTGCTTAGCACGTTGGATTTACCATGTGCAGGTAATAGAGTTGCCATCACTAAAGACTGAAGAGTAAATCTTTCTGCAGCTGCTCGGAGTCGCTCACATCCTCTCTCTATATATAATTATTTTTGGTAGATATTTTGCTTGTTTATAGACTGTTGTGTATTATATTATGGACATTAAGTGTATGTGCATGTATATATGTATTTATTCAGAACTGTCTCTTTTAAAATCATGATATATGATATATATTTTGATAATATACTAGATGTGAAATAGTTTTGTAAAGGTTTGATACATTTATATTGTAATATGAGTTGTGAATATTTGTTAAAAGACAAATATGGAAGTTGGTTAAAAATGGATATGAAATTTTTGGGAGTATTTCTTTTGTTACAAGTAGTGTAAAAATCAAATTTTTAGGGGAGACTCTGTCAGTTTTTTTCCGTAAATGTTTATAAAATAAATAAAATATATATATATATTTTTGAAGTTTGAATAATCATTATCGTTGTTTCTATTCGATGCTATCGTAGCACCTCCTGATCTCGTGTCTCGATGAGAGGAGAGTGAGGAGGGTGTTACATAAACACAAGACTATTCACCAGCTAAATTCATGTCTTGAGACAAGAACGAAATGAGTAAATAGCACAAATTAACAATTTCGCAGGCATTAACACCTAAATTCAAAGATTAAGTGTACTAATGAAAAATGAAAATAAGTAGAAGCAGTAAGATAACAATATTCATCAAGTATAATCCAAGCAGGAAGGAAGCTACAACACCTAATAGTAAGATCAAATTATTGTAACTAAAGAAATACAACTAAAAAATTACCAATATTGTTAATATTGATAACAATAATTTCTTTATCTTTAAATATCTAGAAAACACATGAAAAGTTTCTGAAACAATTAAACCTACATCCTATGAAAACCTAAAATTAATCATTGCATAGAATGATTCAAAATAAAAACAGTAGCAAAATAGAACCAAATGACTAAGAAAATTATCCTGCGAAATTAAGCTCCAGCAAGCTGAATCAACAACACTGTAAAGTAAAAGCATTATGAAGCCGAAACTCTCCAAAACTGAAAGAACTCGTCAATTAAAGAAAAAATCAATGACTATGGAAAATTAAACAAACCCTTCAACAACTCAATGACTCAACACTCCTCAAAGTCGAAACAACCTTTTAATTTTAACAAAACATCAAGCCCGTGAAAAAACAAAGTTAGGGTTTGTTATGAGATTTTATAAGATACTAACCTTCTAAATGTGCAATGTTTTGATTTCACTATCACAATGGAACATGATTTGCACACTCAACAACTCAACAAAGGTTATGTTGTCACAATTTCACAATCGAAACTAGGGTTTTTCAGTTTTTTCATTAAACTATATTTTTAGTTGATGCTTTGTTTACAAGCCATAGAAGCAACATGATTTTTCATTAACACTACTTCAAAGCCAAGTTCGGTTCTGAAAAGGTAGGGGATGCTCACCTCTCCACATTTTTCATTAACACTACATTTTTGAAACTCTGGGAAAGCAGTTTTTTCAGTTGATGCTTCGGTTACAAGCCATAGAAGCAACATGATTTACCATGCTAATGCCATTATTATATTCTCTCCAAGTTTTATTCAGGTGAAACTGAAAGGGGATTTAAAGCTTATGTATACTTGTATTGTAAATGCTCATTATCATTATTGCTCTTTTAATTTTCATCTTGATTCCGTCAAACCTGTACTTGTCGCCTATAAATATAAGTTTTCAAAACTAACGAATCAAATTCAAGCCTCTCAAACATGAAAAAAAAAAAAACAGTGAAGCTGATCTTTTTAGTTCATTAAACTTTCCACTTTCTAGAGGAACATTTGAACGGGAACTTTAGAATGATTACCATCACGGTAAGAAAGATAAAAGGCAATTGTCTAAAGTCGGACAACCTTTGTCATTTTATTAACTGCAATGAGATTCTTTGTTAGGAGGTATAAATTTACTTTTGAAGATTCAATCTTCAGAATGGAGAGTCCTTCAAATACCTAAGTAAAGTTGTTAGAGTTAAGAATTAGGATTATCTTCTAAGCTAAGCTTTATCTAAACTTTTAAAAATCCTTTGACAAGTGTTTTGTATTAGAGATAAGTGGTTATCGGAAAAAAATACATTACATTTTCACACTAACAGATGCCACAAACCCTACATTTGGGAAGTAAACCCTATAAAGGAAATACAAACACATGCAACATACCCTATATTTTGGAAGTAGGTCTTATACAAGGGAATATAGACCTCACATTTGAGAAGTAAACCCTACAAAAACACATGTCACAAATCTTACATATGGGAAGTCACATGCCACGGACTCCACATTTTAGAAGTAAACCCTATAAAAGAACATATGCCACATACCTTAAATTTGGGGAGTGGACTTTATAACAAGGAATGCAAACACATGCCACAAACCCCACATTTGAAAAATAGACCCTACAAAAAAGAATACAGACATATGTCATAGGCCTCACATTTGGGAACTAAACCCCAAAAAGAGGAATACAAACCCTATAAAAGGGAATACAAACACATGCCACAGACCCTACATTTGGGAGTAGACCTTATAAAAGAAAATACAAACCCCGCATTTAGGAATTAGGCCCTATAAAAAGGGGAAATAGACACTATAAAATAGCACATGCGACAAACCTCAAATTTAGGAAGTCATATGCCACAAACCCCATATTTGAGAAGTAGACCCTATAAAAGGGAATACAGACACATGCCATAGATCCCACATTTAGAAAATATACCCTATAAAAAAGAATATAGACACATGTCATAAACCCCGTATTTGGGAAGTAGAACTTATAAAAGGGAATACAAACTCCACATTTGGGAAAAAATTATTACATTGTCTCAACATCTACTAAGACTCGAACCCTTAACTTTATTATTGGGAGGTGCACACTTAACCACTCGACTAAATCATCATATGCCTTTCTTAAGTCACCTATAATCAGTTAGTCTATATATTTACTTTTATTAAAAAAACATATGGGTCAACTATCACAAAAACTAAAAATCTACTCTTATATACATGCAAAGAGATTGAAACTCTACTATTTAAAAAATAAATATAAGGTACAGTTTAAAATCTACTCTTATTTATATGCAAGAAATAAATGGAAGGTACAATTTAACATTTGGTTATACAACCTTAAAATGCAGGCTCATCCATGTCTACTAACAGCCAGATTTATGTGAAAAACAAACCAAGTTCAATATAAGCTTAAATGTGTTATAGGTTAAGCATTTGAATTTAACTCAAAAGACTAGCCAAGTAAGTAACATTGTCTACCACTAATATATATTTGATTTCCACTCAATTTTTATCAAATATAGAACATTACAAATGACACTACCCATGTGACACCTATACTTTAAAATATAAAAAACAAATAAATAAACACAACTACAGAATGTATCATATTTTCATGAACTAAAATTTATAGATAATATAAGACAAAATAAGTCAATAAAACCATTTTTTTAGAAATATTTTTCGAATAGGCACTTTTGAAGTAAGTCGATTAGACCTATGAACAAATTTAGGACTTATCAAACAAAATCATACGTGTATAAGAAAAAATACAAAATGAAAAGAATGCCTTTTATGACTTGAGCCTAATTATAGTGTAGCACAACTAAACCAATCAACTTAAATCTACTTGAAATTTGTTTAGAATTAGATAAACAGATGTTTGATTAGATGAAAGAAAAGGTGAATGGATAAGGATTCTTATTAGCAGAAAGTTATTTATTTAGGAAGTGTTGTTCTATTTAAGTCATACTTTTTATATAAGACATATTACTTATATAAAATATATTTTTTTGTATAGGACATATGTTTTGTATAAGAAATATTTCTTCTCTAAAGTGGTTTTTTTTTTTTTTTGTAGTAGCACTAAGCCTATATAAAAGACCACCTCTTTTACATATTTATTCATTATAGAAAAATATTCGTATTTTTCAATAATTCTGACATGATATCAAAGTAGATTTGAATCTTCTCTATGCTTTGTATTTCAAATAACGTATTTTGAACTCTTGTTGTCAATTTCATAGCAAATATATAGTGGAATTTTATGAAACAATACCTCAAAAAATATTATAAGAAAATCTAAGATAACATCCACGAAAGAGAAGCAAGTACAACCCATGACTAATGATGTTCACCTAGGTATATTCGGTAAAGCCTTCGTATTTTCTATTACTTTTAAGAATAATACTTAGATTATTGATACAGGTGCATTTGATTATATGACTAAGCACCTGGTCAGTTAAAAGCTTTTCTCCCTTCCTCTCAATTAGTTATTTCTCCGGCTAATAGTTGTACCTCTTCTATTACTAAAGAGAGTTCTATCATCTTATTGGACATTCTTGATAGGAATTTATATAGACTATTATTTATATCATTTTGGACTTAAATTTTGCCCTAAATCATGAGTATTTAGTTTTTATTTGAGATTTTTTATCATGTATAGGTTTATAACCCAAGGTGTGAAGATATTGGAGAAATCGGGCATGAAATGATAAAAATTGAATGACTTGACCAACATTGGGCCAGCGTCACGGCAACCATGAACAAGTGCTATGGCACTCGTGAAAGTGAGCTACGCACAGCGACGCCCATAACCAATGCTGCAGTGCCTAGCCAGGGATCTTTAGACTGTGTTTTCTAGGCTTCAGTGCCTCGACGCCCAACCCCCAACATTACAATGCCCATACAACAAAAGAAACCCCCTTTTAAAAGTCCTATTTTGACTTGAATTCAAAGCCCTGCGTCCTTAGGGTTATAAAGACCTATAAAATCACCCTTTTTCATAGCCAAAGTCACACGCTATCAGAGAAAAACTTAGAGCAAATAAAACACATCATAAATACAAGAGATTAAAGTAAGGAATTGAAGATCAAGATTTGTCCAATCAAGTCAAGAGAAAGAAAGAAGCAATCTAAGGTGTCTCCTTATGTTATTTCTCATCTTCTTTTGTTATTATGATCTTGTTCATTATGTTTTCCATTAATCACATTGATACTCTTGGATTCATGATGAACTAAACTCTTTTTATCTAAGGTTAGACTTTTGAACCTAATATGTAGTTGAATTTTATTGACTCTTAATTTATGAACTTAATATATTAAATTGATTCATTCTATTTTTGTTTAATGCTTTCAATATATCTAGCCAATATATTGAATGATCAAGGAACCATAATGAACTCGAAAAAAGAATTTATGTGTTTATCCTATGATAGTTTGATGCATGATCATGGAGTAACAGCTATAAGTTCTATGTAAGATAAAAATATACCTAGATGGCATATATGGAATGATTAGATTTGTTCTTAATGAATTACATTATATTCAAATTACCATAGATATATAAATAATTATTATGGTGTAATATAGTTACTCGACCATCAATAAAGGCTTACGATAAGATTAGAGTCTAGCCAATAATTTGTTATTAAGGGATTAACTAAGAGATTAATAAGTTCAATTAAGTATTAGGGGATAAGTCGAAACCCTAGATTGCTTTTAATTGGTGAACTTAACCTTTACTTGTTTTTTGATTAAATTTAGGTTTAATTTGATAGAATTAGGTCAATTAGACAAAATTCATATTTTGATTCGTCTGGATAAAAGTTAAAGTATGATTTATTTTAGTACTTGATTGAAAGAAATAAATTAAATAGATTCCTATAAGAACGATATTTGGACTTCATTCCTATATTACTTGATACGATAGCATGCACTTGCGCTTAGCTATCATTGCGTACATCAACTCTCACCTTAGATATTGTACTCGTGGTTCCATATTCTTCTATTAGTTGAACCACCTCTACCCTTGCCTGCACTATAATGCTTTAGCTTTCTTTTTATAATTTCTAGGTCGTTCTAACAAGAAAGATTATTGGTTATGATTTTAGACAGGGCAAAATCTATTACTTGGACTTAATGAAAAAAAAAAGGGTTTGATGTGTTGATAAAGATCGAGCAACTATTGGTTGTGGCATCGAAGGCTTTGACATTTTTCTTTTGACTATATTAGGAAACTACAACCGTATTTATTCTCTAGTTGGAATGATTTCAAGTTTCATGTGAGACATGTGTGAAAGTGTGTTAATGTACTAGGGCGCGTGCATGTGTTACGTGTTCATCATTATTCAAGTTATACATCATATACATAAATTAGCATAACGGAAGTGGAAATCTCTATTTTCTAGTGCAACAAACACATTTAAAATTTAAGTTTTATTATTGTAATGAAATTAAAGATCAAGAATTACCTGTCAAGCTTTTGGAAATTACCAAACTAGAGTCCACCATGAAGCACACTCATTGAAAATTCTAGGATTCAACTAGGGTAGGCTTGGATCACTAGAATAGCAACTCTAATTTTTAGCAATGTGTTTAACTCTTAAACACAAATAGTGATTAACTCTTAAACACAAATAGTGATTAACTCTTAATTACCTTGGTTAACTCTTAACCATTGCTTAAACCTTTTAAGCTTGGGATAATTGTAAACACTTTAACTAATCTTGTATTTATTTTATAACAATTAAATTATTTTGCCTAATACAACTCTTATACAAACCAAAACAATCTCTTCATTGTTCATTAATGGTTAGCCATGTAAAAAAGAAGAAGAAAAAACAATAAACCATTGCCTCTTACTTGGTTCAACACTTGAAACATAAAAATTTCTTTTTAAGCACTTAATATAGTCAAACCATATCAATTGAAATAGATGAAGAAATAGTTTTCAACCCTTAAAAACATCACAAAATTCTCTCTTCACTTGGCCAAATCGTCTCATCCATGGAGAAGATGAACAATTCTCCAAAAATTGTAAAAATTGCTCTCTTCTTCACCCATTATCAAGTGGGTGAATCTTTCACTCCCAAAAATTGAAACACATTTCATCTTTTATCATTTTTTGCTTCACATTATCAACAACACAAAGAACCCATCACGTATGGCAATAATTACCTTAATCTATGCTTTCATGTTTTTCCAGTTTGTCAAAACATTTGTTGACTTTTATTTGTAAAATAATTTTGCAAATGTCATGGCCGAATGAATACCAAACAAATGAAACAGCTTTCATTTGTTATTGATTTTTCCTCCTTTTGCAAGTCAATGCCAATGTCCCACTAAGCATTACATTTATACTTAAGCTACTACATATTTTATTTTATTTTAATCATATTAATAATAATAAAATAAAAACATGTGATTTGTGATTTAATAATTAAATCAATTGTTTGATTTTAAATAATAGAATATTAATAATAATTATGAATATGTTTATGTATTCAAAATATTTTTGAATAAATAAATGACTTTACTTGTCTTATAAGTAAGGTCATTTTGGTAATTACAAAGTTAAACAATAAATTACCTATAATATGTCATGTGTCAACATCCCATTGGTCAATAATTATTGTTAACTAATTAATGTACTTAACTCTTAAGTCTTGACACGTACACATCCTTAGGGAACCTAAAATAAATATTCTGATTTGCTAAAATTTATTAGATTAAACTATTCAATCCAATATGCTGCCCTAGTGCACAACGAGTACACTTCATATTGTGAGATTCCCTAGGTCCACACCTAATTTATCAAATAGAATTATTCTATGAGTTCGTGATCGATGCCCTATGCATACATCACAGATATTACAAATCAGCACATTAGACCATACAAGTTGAGGTCATAATATATCTGTATAATCTTTCTGTCACCTATATCCTGGATGAGCAGAAACATAGATCACCACCGTAAAATTTTTTCGTGCTCATCCATGAACCCATCTCTTGATTTGTATCTCGATAAATAATATACGCAAACACCTTTGCGATATTTGCATATATTATTCAACCCTATGGAAAACTCTTTTTTGGGGTTTATGCTTATAGCCATAAGTCTTTTTTAAATACAATTTGGAGCATTAGGATATACAACTCACCTATATGAGCTGATAGATCCTATATCTATGCATACCAAACTCTATGAGCATCTGACTATATCCAGCGATACGTAGCAATCAGATCATGAAAGGTCTCTGACATACATAGAACCAAAGCATAGTGGATCACTTATAGGTCCACCGTGGCACTCAGGTCAAAGGATTATGACTACTACTCAACTCGAGAGGACTCACCATTAATGGCGTCATAGCATGTCTATTGGGGTCCTCGTGAGTCTGTTCAGTATTCAGTCCTTACTGAATATTTGTATGCTTATATAAGCTCCCAGTAAACTCATTGTCAGCTAAGAATAACCATCTATACCCTACAGATATAGCATACAATGATCTATATAAAAGGGATTCAACGATAAACTTGTACCAATGAAAATAAATCAGAAACATAGTAGTTAAGAACATATTTACATAATGACATTTTCTAGCACCTATTGTAACTCTTTACAACTATGTCATTACTAGTATGCCCTCAAGTCTTTGTCCCATTATAAACAAGGCTCTAACTCTTTAGATCTCACTAATTATTATAATCTACTAACTCTTAATATTTATAACTCTCAACGCTGCTACTCATAGCTTGGTCTAAACTCTTTTAGGTCAAATCTGAACTTCTTCATATCATACATTATCTATAGCGTAACAAGCATGATACCATTTATTATACTATTAACGATTATTTTTTAAATATAAATTGTATAAATTTTAACAATTAATATTCATACAATATTGAAAAGGCACGTGAGTACCAACTCCAACAATGTGAACTAGCTAAGAGCTATCGTATTTCTTATCTACCAAGTTTGAATAAAAAGTTTAGAGTCTTTTACATTATTCATTCGGATATATAGGGTCTTGCAAAAAATTTATCCATTTCTAAAGCCCATTATTTTACTACATTTTTTTATAAATGTACTAGAATGACTTAGATATCTCTTTTTCGAAATAAAAGTGATATATATATATATATGAATTTTTAAGAATTTTATAGTATGTTGAAAACTCAATACTAAAGGCAGATTCGTGCTTGGCTATCTAACAATGCTAACAAGTTTATAAATATCTCTTTAGGTGTTTTTTTGGGAAAACATGAACTTCAACACCAAACGCCCTGCACATATACTCTACAACAGAATGGATTAGTGGAAGAAGAAAAAGGCAAATATTAGAGATAGTTCAGTTTTCTCTCTTTAGTATGAATATACCTAAGTTTTATTGGGGAGAGGTAGTAAAATCAGTAGCTTATTTGGTTATTTGAACACCATCTAGTGTGATAAACTTTCAAATGCCTCAACAGAAGATGGAGTCATTACTTTCTATTCCTCATCTCCATAATCTTTCACCTCAAGTTTTTGGTTGTACAGCTTACTTTCATGTGCCTAAAGTTCTTTAAGGCAAACTTGATCCATGTATAAAACAATGTGTCTTTGTTAGCTATTTGGAGTTTCAAAAGGATTACAGGTGTTATAATCCTCAAACTCGAAAGTTACATGTTATCATAAATATTTTCTTTTATAAGTTAGAACCATACTATTTATGGGGAGTTTTTGAGTCTTCTCTTCAAGGGGAGAGTCATAATGAAGAGAATTTGTCTCATGAATTTGGTGGGAAAAAAAAGCTAATTTGAACTAAATGATAGAGATGTGATTTTTTAGTCTAGACATAACCTCTAAACGAGGACCCCCTTCCACCCCCCACCCCAATCCATTGCCTAAGTTGGTCATACTTACACTATCAATCGAATCACCGAAGGATATTTCTCCACAAGTAACCTTGAATCTCATAATTAATGAACCTAATAAAATATTTGATCTCACAGAAAATGTAGCCAATAAATATCCACAAAAGGGTAATAGAAGAGTTCAAAAAATAATTAAGCTTAACCTTAAATCCAAAATAAATTATCCAATCAATAATCATGTGTCCCTTAATAAGTTATCATAATCATATGTGCACTTACTATTAGTCAATTATACACAGTATCTATTCTTAGTAGTGTACATGATGTTTTGGTAGATCCAAGTTGGACCCGGGAGATGAATGAAGAAATGGAGGCCCTTTAGAAGAACAATACTTGAGAGATTTACCCATAACATAAAGAGAAGAAGAAAATTAGGTGTAGATGGGTGTTTATAGTTAAACTCAAGGTTAATGGTAATGTTGATAAATATAAAAGCGAGGTTAGTTGCAAAAAGATACACGCTAAAGTGTAGAATCGATTATCAAGAGACTCTTGCACTAGTAGCCAAGATTAATACAATCCATATTCTTATTTCTATATTAGTAAATTGAGATTGGCCTTTACAATAATTCAATGTCAATAATGTTTTTCTCAATAGAGACTTAGAAGAGAAAGTCTATATGGAGCTACCACTTGAAGCTTAATGCAAGCTTTTAAGAACAACTAAAGTATGTAAATTAAAGAAGGCATTAGATGAGCTAAAGCAATTACCTTGAGCTTGGTTTGGAAATTTCTAGTCCACAATGAGAGATTTTGGTTATAAGCAAAGTAATTCAAATCATACTTTGTTTATAAAAACACAAGGAAGGAAAAATAATTATTTTAATTGTGTATGTAGATGACATGGTCCTATTGGAAGAAAACCTAAACAAAAGAAATGATTTACATAAGTATCTTGAGGCTAAATTTAAAATGAAAGATCTCGATCAACTCAAATACTTCTTGAGAATTATAGTCTCAAGGTTTAAACTTGGTATTTCTCTCTCATAAAGGAAATATGTATTAGATCTCTTCACTGAAATTAAAATGTTAGCTTGTAAACCAGTTGAGACACCTATAAAGATGAATCACTAGCTTATAGATTATATATGTCAAATTTCAACTGACTAAGAGCTTTATTAGAGGTTGGTTGAAAGATTAATCTGTTTGTCTTCATGGCTAGACATAGCTTATATAGTGAGTGTCATAAGTTAATTTATGCATACACTTAGTAAAGAATATACGAATGCAGTATATCGAATCTTAAGGTACTTGAAGAGTATGCTTAGAAGGGGTTTGTTATTCTAAAAAAAATAGTCTTAATTATTGAAGGGTATATGGATTCTAACTGGGCAGGAGATAAACTTGATAGGAAGTCTACATCTAATTACTTCAATTTTTTGGAAGGTAATTTAGATACTTAGAGAAGTAAGAAGTAAAAGGTTGTAGTTAGATCAAATACGAAAGCTGAATTTTAAGGTATGGCTCATGGTGTATACGAGTTGTTATGGGCTTAAAGTATATTACAAGATTTTATGATTGAATATGAGGAATCGATGAGTCTACATTGTGATAATAAGGCAACTATTGAAATTGCACACAACCCAGTTCAATATGATCATGCTAAATATATAGAAGTTGATCATTACTTTGTTAAAGAGAAACTTGATAAAAAGATCATACAACTTTTGTTTGTTAAGTATGAAGATCAACTAACTAATGTTCTCACAAAAATAGTAGTAGAAAAAGTGTTTTATGATGTAATTAACAAGTTGAGCATGATAGATATTTATGCACCAACTTGAGGGGGAGTGTTGACATAAGGTTATTTATCTAAGAAGTATTATCCTATTTAAATCGTACTTCTAATATAAGACATATTATTTATATAAGATATATTACTTATATAGAATATATGTCTTGTATAAAACATATTTCTTGTGTAAAGTATTTTTTTTTTTATAATAGTAGTAGTAGTAGCAACAGCAACAGCACTAAGATTATATAAAGTCCACTTCTTTTACATATTCATTCTTTGTAAAAAATGATTCATATTTTCTCATAACTTTGATTATTCATTTGCTTGGTTGGCCACTTTGATAAGGAATTGGGATTCCTTAGGAATCTAATTCCTTAAATTTAAGGAATTAGAATATCTTTCTAAGGGTGTTGAAATCTTTATTCCTACCTACCACTTTATTAAATTATTATATTTACCTTTTTTATAAAATTGTTAAAAAAATAAATTAATAATTTCAAATAAAGTAAATTAATTTTTTAAAAATAAATAAATTAAGATTTAATAAGTATAAATATTAATTAATTTAATAATATTAGTTAATTAGTATAAAATTATAAATTAAAATTAAGAAAAAAAATTAAAATATTTTTTTAACATCAATGTTAGAATCCATAACTCAACATCAATATCTATAAAGCTCTTACCCTCTTTTGAATCCTATCATGATCTCTTACACTTAAAATTTAATATTAAAACTCAGGGCCTAAATATCAAAACCTCAAGATGCTTCCCCCTATACTCAGTCTAACTTTAAAATTTCAAAACCCATCTCCTAAAGTGGTAGGTAGAGGTCAAAAACTCAAGAATTAAAAATGACCCTTAGACATAAGACACAATTTTAAGATATAAGGTTCCTGTCTCACCTAAAAATAAATTGAGTGTAAGAAAAGTACTCTTTAATTTTAAAAAAAATAAAAGAAAATTATCACCAAACACTAACTGCTGTTTTTTTTTTCTAGCGTAAATATTTAGAGCACATGTGGTAAAAAAATTGGTTAGAAACATTCTCAACTAGATATTAAATTATTTATATATAGAAATAAAATTGATTTTAATTTAAATTTTTTATTTAAATCAAATATAAAAAATTAAAACTGAAAGGTATTTTTATTTAAATAAAATACTACTCATTCTTTTTCCTTATTGATTTCATGCTCCAACCAAACAATTGAATCATTTCCATCTCTCATTCCTTTCCTCTTTCCTCTCAACATAATCTAAAATCGTATTATAGAATGCACGTCAAAAAAAAAAAAATTAATTGTATTATTATAGAATGATATATAAAAAGATCCAGACATGCCAACCACCAAATCAATTAGTGCTAGAATTAAATCCCTTCATTATATTGAAGTAGATTAAACTATCAAAATTATAGATTTTCTTTATTAGTATGTAAAGAGAGTTAGAAAATCTGTGTAACAAACTGAGAAAATCTGGTAGATGCATGTGTAATTGTAATCAGTATTAATATAACATATAAAGCATATATAACTTCAAAAATTAAACATAAGCATGTGGACATTGAAAGGCCCATAGATCAGAAATCAAATACAGATTTTAAAAGTTGGGCTTGGGCTTGGGCTCGTAGCGGGACTAGAGACCGCTATTAAAAAAAAAATTGAAAAACCAACGGTCGTCATTTAGATACCGAAAATATTAAAACACCAGCTGCACGACAAAATCATAGGTTTTACAAATATGAAAGTCTCAGAACTTAGCAACACAAAATTACCTGAAAATGCGCAAAACTTTGACAGCGTTTCACGTGAATTGAAGATCTCGAAACATCTTCAATGTCTCCTCTGCGTCTTGTGATCATCGTAGTGTCGCTGTTTACATGCCGTGCAACATGGGCTCTGAAGGAGACTCGGACGGGATCGGAGCGGCTGAGTTCGCTGACTCGGGAGCTGTTGGACTCAGCGAGGCAGCCCGAGTTCTTCGAGTGGTTGAAGAGGGTTCGGAGGAGAATACACGAGTACCCTGAGTTGGCTTTTGAAGAGTACGAGACGAGTCAACTCGTAAGATCGGAGCTTCACTCGCTTGGGATTGAGTACACGTGGCCGGTTGCTAAAACTGGGATTGTAGGCTCAGTTGGGTCAGGGGCGCAGCCTTGGTTCGGTCTTAGAGCTGACATGGACGCCCTTCCTATTCAGGTTTCACACTTGAGTAATTTCTGATGTAGCAGACTAGAACACAAATTCTGTTAGTTTCTCAATTGATGCAGCATTGTGATATGAACCTCCATGATAATGCATTAATAAAGCCTATAAATGATGATACGTGGCATTTTCTGATTGATTATAAATTAATTGAGACACAGAATTTATTTCTTAGCCATCTAGGTTTAGCATTACTCTTAACTTTATTCAACGTTTACTACATGGAAAGGAAATGGTAGAATGGGAGCATAAGAGCAAGATCAACGGAAAAATGCATGCTTGTGGCCATGATGTTCACACAACAATGCTGCTTGGAGCAGCTAGGCTGCTTCAATCCAGGAGAGATAAATTAAAGGTAAATTCTTAATTACACAAACATCATTCGAAACAGATGAGAAACTATTCTATCAGTTTGTTGTGACTGAATTGCATTGCTTATATTTCATGTCAAAGGGCACGGTTAAACTTGTCTTTCAACCTGCGGAAGAAGGGCATGCCGGGGCATACCATATGTTAAATGAGGGTGCTCTTGAAAAGATTCAGGGAATGTTCGGATTACACATTAATCCAGCAGCGCCCACCGGTACGATTGGTTCAAGACCTGGTCCTTTGCTAGCTGCTTCTGGGAGGTTTCTAGCCATAGTTAAAGGAAAAGGTGGTCACGCTGCAAACCCCCAGACAACTAGAGACCCTGTTCTTGCAGCATCCTTTTCAATCCTTGCTCTCCAACAGATAATTTCTCGAGAGACTGATCCTCTTGAGGCCAGGGTAACATTTTCTCCAACTTTTTTATACAATTGTTTATATGACTTAGCTACAAGCAGATTTGTCTGCGCAAACGACAAATGGATCCACTGTCACACTTGCATCTGCTAGCTTGAGTATCAATATTCTACGTTGTATGTCATCATCTTCTCCTTGTAATTACATTTCCAACCATATACAGGTACTCTCGCTTGGTTTCATTGAGGCAAGCCAAGCAGGGAATGTAATCCCAGAGGCTGTGAGATTTGGGGGCAGTTTGAGGAGCATGACTACAGAAGGTCTATTATACCTTCAGCAAAGAATCAAAGAGGTATGTGTTATTTGAGGTTGTATTTGATGGATGAAAAGTAGAACTCCTCAGAAACATTCTAATTCATTATGTTTAGTAAAAAAAATTAGATGATGTTCAATTGCGCGTGATTGATTGCTTCAATGTACTATTGTACTATGATTCAACAATCAGTGATATCTATAATTAGCTGTACATGCTGTGTTCCAAATGACTTCATAAAACATACTGAAACTCAAAAATATTAATGGACAGAAAAGTACAAATATTCTTGAAAAGCATAACATTCTCTATTCATACGTGTTCAAATATGTGAGTTGAAGATGGCGAGACAGCTGATGAAGTAAACTTTATTGTCAAGATAGTGTGACATCGTATTTTTATTGCAAGATGGAGGAGTATTTAACATTTTCTGTTAACAGATCATAGAAATGCAAGCAGCAGGTCACCGCTGTAATGCTTCAGTAGACTTCATGGAAGAAAAACTGAGGCCTTATCCGCCTCTTGTTAATGATGAAGAAATGTATGAACATGCGAAGAAGGTAGGAGCCTCCTTGCTGGGGGAAGAAAACATGCGCCTTATTCCAATGGCAATGGCAGCAGAGGACTTCAGCTTCTACTCGCAGAAGATGGCAGCCACATTTTTTGAGATCGGGACAAAGAATGAAACAATTGAATCAATTAGCAATTTGCACTCACCGTATCTGATTATTGATGAGAATGTTTTACCCATTGGAGCAGCTTTCCATGCCGCTGTAGCCATATCTTATTTGGACAACCACGCTGTTGAAACTAAATAGGAATATGTTTCCTCATATGAGACCGATTGGATTTTGAATCTGCAAAAGATATGTATATTAATATTTAAGTCCTTTGGTATTTCACCAGAAGTAATCCTTTCATATTAAACACATTTTGTTCTTCAAATGAAAATTAATAACAAATAATCACCAGTAAACAAGTCTAAGGTTTTTAAGACATTCAAATTTCGGAAGTTTCAGTTTCTAAAGTTGAGCTGTAGTGATGTTTAATGACATCAATGCTTACTACAGCATGGGATTCCAGCTTCTACACACAGAAGAATGCTGCTTTAGCTTTGGAGCTTGGAATAAAAATTAAAAAAAATGAGTCCCTGAAATCTGATTAAACATTGCACTCACCTTAGTTTGCTATTGATGAAGAGGTGCTAACAACACGTGGCTCTTCAAGCTTCTTTAGCAGTAACATTAACCATGTTGAGACACGATAGAAATATGCCAGGAACATCATTTCAAAACCAGTGCAACCGGAAAAGAATGTTATTATTGCTGCTCAATCGAAGCATTCTAATACCTTCGTTTACAAGAAACATAGTATCAGCAAAGATAACTGGTTTATTGAGGTTGAACCAGTGACAAGAATTCACTAATGTCCTGAAGCCACATTTACCTTCATTCCTAGATTTTTTTTTTAAAAATACTCCAAGAGAAAATTTTCAAGAGTTAGACATGTCATAATGCTCCAAGACAAAATTGCTCCAGGTTATAGCAAAATACACGAGTTAATGTTGTAGTTTACATATAGAATTTTTCTTATATATATAAAATTAAAAATTAAAAAAAAATTCTCTTACTTACCTACAAGCACTCCAAGAATAAAAGAAAGGAAACATGTATAAATGCATCACATTTCAAATTATGAAAATTTTATCAAATGTAATACAGAATACGGGTAAATTTTAGTGCTGGCCATCTTTGACAAAACAATTTGAATTGTGGAAGTTCGAACAAGATCTACACTACAAAGAATACAGTACTATATGAACTTCATTCCAACTTCTGAAGCGATAATGATTAATTGGCATGGATAGCTCTTGACACAGGCACCTTGACAGGATATGCAAGTTTCAAACCTTTCCCCATAGGTACACAGGTAACCTGGTTATGTTAGATTTAAGAGTATGATGTCTTTCAGATCATTAAACTGGCTATAATTATATCCATGCACATTACCAACATCATGAATCTGGCTGAACATCAACATTTCGGAACATTGCATTGCCACGTCTTGGATTTAAGACTTCCGAAGTCTTTAGGTTAAACAGAGCATCATTGTCACATTACTATCCAACAATTTCTCAACCTTTTTGACAACCAAAAAAATCCTTTACACTCCGTTAGATTGCACAAAATTGCAGTCCTGAGCAGGCACAAAATTAGAAGTCAAACAGCTTGGTTTCTCTACTCTACAGTATTTTCGGAATGAAATTCAATTTCCGTTGAACTGAATTCAGCGGAAACAAGCCCAGGAAGTCCTTTACCTCCAAAAGTCCACAAATCCAGAGTTTATTTTAGGAAGCCAATTGCAGTGATATAGAATATACAAGGAATTCAAGCCTCGTGAACTAAAGTGAACTGCGACCAGGTATTTTTCTAAGCCCCCTATCCTTCATTTTGCTCCTTACAAGAGAGACATCCAACCACCGCTCTGCTGCTGCATAGATGTTAGATAACAGCACATAACTACCAGCATTCTGTGGCTCAATCTCAAAAGGCTGGTTGGCTACTAACTCTCCTAACTCAATGTCACAGTGTAACTTACAGCCCCCAAGTAGTGCACCCCAGGCAGTTGCATGAGGCTCCACTGGCATTGAATTTAAAAGCTCGTAAGCTGCTTTTAAGTGTCCTGTCCTACTAAGAAGATCAACCATACACGCATAATGCTCAGGAGAAGGAATAATCCAGTACATGTTTTGCATGGATTTAAAGTAGTGCCAACCCTCCTTGACAAGGCCAGCATGACTACAAGCAGTCAAAATGACTGTGAAGGCAACCTCATCAGGAATCAACCCTTCACTTATCATTCCATTGAAGAGGCTAACAGCCTGTGAGCCATGCCCATGCATTGACAATCCTTGGATCATGGAACAATATGATATTAAGTCCTTATTAGGCATCGATTCAAATAATTTTTCTGCTCTATCCATGTTCCCACACTTGGCATTCATATCTATAAGAGCTGCAATAACATGACGTCGTCTAAGATCCACTTGGCTTCTACTCAAATAAGAATCAACCCACTTAGCTAGTTCCAAACAACCCATTTGAGAACAGGCCGCCATCAAGCTCACCAATGTGAACTCATCTGGCTTAACATTCTTTTCACACAGTTCTGAAAATATCTTCACAGCCTCATCAGGCTCACCATTCTGCGCATATCCTGATATTAATGCTGACCACGCAACAATATCTCTATCAGGAGCTTCCTCAAACAAGAACCTTGCTGACGCCATATCACCAGCTTTTTATATCCATCCATCATCGTTGTATAAGATACCACATTCCTCTCAGGCATTTCATCAAACAACTTCCTAGCACTACTTAAATCCCCTATTTTCACAAACCCACCAATCAATGAATTCCATGACGCGACATTCCTCTCCGGCATTAAATCAAACACTCTCTTCGCTTCCACTAAATCCCCAACACTAGCGTAACCAACAACCATCGCTGTCCACGAAACAACATTTCTCATACACATTTCATCAAACACTTTACGCGCGCATAAAATCTTCTTACCTTTCCCATACATATCAATCAAACTAGTTCCCACAAACACATCGTCTTCAACGCCCCACTTAATTACACACGAATGAATCGCTTTCCCTCCACTTAACCTGAACTCGCTCGAACAAGCCTTAATTACTAACGGGAACGTGTATCTATCAAGCACTGCTTCCTCCCTCAACATGCGAATAAAAATAGAAAAAACCTCGATGAAACGAGATTTCTGAGAGTACCCTTTTAAAAGGGTGTTCCAAAGAAAAGTGTTGGGATTGATAATGCGATTGAAGATAGATGTAGAGTAAGAGAGGGGAGTGGCGAGCGAGTGACAGAGCAAAATGAAATGGAAAATGAGAAACGGATCTTGTTCAAGGCCTCTTTTGATGATATGAGAGTGCACTTGCTGAAGGTGAGTTTGAAGTTCGCACTTCTTTACGAGTGTGAGGAGTGATGCGGGTTTAGGGATTTTGATCGGCGCTGGGCGTGGGAACGAAGGCATCAAACGGAAGGAATTGAACTTACATGGCTATTCGCCTTTGATTTTGGTTGGCCTTGTGCACTCGACCATGCATCACGTTGTTTTTGGTCCGTGGTGAAAGAAATTTTATATTTTAAAACAAAAAGGAATATTATCATAAATATTTTTAAAATATTCTCTAATATAAATAAAATTTATTAATTTAAAAAATAAATATTAATATTAAAATATTAAAAATTATTCTGTTAAAATTAATAAATGATTAAATTACTTTTTAAAATACATTCTACTCCACATAGTACTATGTTCAAAAATAAATAATAATAAATAAATAATATTTTTTTATTTTTTGAATTAATAATATTAATAATTTTAAAAAAATTAAATTAATAAAAAATAATAAAATTGACGGCCAAATGGCCATCAAACGAATAACCATTCGAATTAACAACCATAGTGGTTACTAGTAACCAGCGGCCTGTGTATTTTTTTATTTTTTATTTTTTATATTTTTTTTAAAAAAATGAGTGTTTAGAAATAAAGATAATATTGTTTAGAAATAAGGATAACATTGCTTGGATAAAGAGATAAAAGTGTTTAAATAAAAGGATAAAGAGTATTTGGATATAGAGTAATGACTGTTTGGATAAAACAATATTAAAATGACGATATTATTTTTTTTACAATTAATTTTAACAAAATATTTTCTAACGATTAGGCATTAGTGCTTATTTTTCAAATTAGTGGGTATTACTGATATTAAATCATACTTCAAGAGTATTTATGATAATATCCCGAACAAAAATTATATATTATCAAAAAAAATTTTTTAACAAAATTTTTTATTTTTATTTTTTTAACGCATATAATTATACATCACCTAGTACTTATGTGTACACATATTCACACCTCTATATTGCTTGGACCAACTACCTTCACAATAAAATAAAAATATTTACAATGCTTACGTACACATAACTCCATAACAAGATGACTAATTACCCACACAAGAGAATAGAGATATTTATACTGCTTTGACTGCTATCAAGGTTTGAACAATATATACATGATCGGAACTATACATCACTTATCATGTAAGTACTTACGTAGCATGGAGTAAGAGCAAAATGAAAATAAAAAATGAATGGGATCTTATTCAAGGCCTTTTTTGATGATACGAGAGTGGACTTGGTGAAAGTGAGTTTGAAGTTCACACTTCTTTACAAGGGTGAGGAGTGATATAGGTTTATGGATTTTGATAGGTGTTGGGCATGGGAACGAAGGCATCGAATGAAAGGAATTAAACTTGCATGGCTATTCGCCTTTGATTTTGGTTGACCTTAGGCATTCAGTAATGCATCAGGCTGTTTTTGGTTTTCTTCCCTGTAGCTGTGGTGAAAGAAATTTTTATTTTAAAACAAAAAATATATATTATCAAAAACAAAATTGCAAGATTTTTTATTTTTTATTTTTTTACATTGTCAGATATTTATTTATAACATATACATCTATGGAGAGTAATGCATAATACTTAAGTATACACATACTCGCACCTCCACATTAAATGGACCAACTACCCTCACAATAAGATAGAATATTTATAATGCCCACGTACTCAAACCTCCATAATATGACCAATTACCATCACAAGAGGATAAAAATATTTACAATACTTTGGACTATTATCAAAGTTCGAACAACATATACATTATCGAGACTATACATCATTCAACACTTAAATATATAGATAGCGAAATAAAATGAGAAATGAAAATGGGATTTTGTTCAACGCCTTTTTTGATGATACGAGAGTGGACTTGATGAATGTGAGTTTGAAGTTCGCACTTCTTTATAAGGGTGAGGAATGACGCAGTTTTAGGGATTTTGATTGGCGTTAGGCGTGGGAATAAAGGTATCAAAGGGAAGGAATTGAACTTGCATGGATATTCGCCTTTGATTTTGTTGGCCTTGGGTATTCGATAATGCATCAGGTTGTTGTTGGTCTTCCTCCCTATGCTGTGGTGAAAGAAATTTTATATTTTAAAAACAAAATTATATATTATCAAAAGTTTTTTTACAAAATTTTTTTTTTAATTTTTTTAACATTGTTAGATATTTATTTACAACATATACATTTATCGAGATAGTATAGTATACTCACACCTCCACATTGGATGGACCAACTACCATTCTAATAAGATAGAAATATTTACATTGGATGGACCAACTACCATTCTAATAAGATAGAAATATTTACAATGCCTACATACTTATATCTCCACAATAAGAAAATTAACTACCTTCACAAGAGGATAGAAAAATTTATAATGCTTTGAGCTACTATCAAGGTTCGAACAACATATACATTACCAGAATTATACATCATTTAATACTTAAGTATACACATTCCCACACCTTCACATTGGGTGGACTAACTACCCTCACAATAAAATATAAATATTTACAATACCCACGTACTCATACCTCCACAATAGAAGAACCAACTACCACTATAATAAGAAAAAAATATTTACCATACCCACGTACTCACGCTTCCACAATATGAAGACCAACTACTCTCACAAGATAATAGAAATATTTATAATACTTTGGGCTACTATCAAGGTTCGAACAACATATACATTACCATAATTATACATCACTTAGTACTTAAGAACACACGGTGCCACACCTTCACATTGAGTGGACCAACTACCCTCACAATAAGATAGAAATATTTACAATGCCCACGCACTTATACCTCCACAATAAGAGGACCAATTACTTTTACAAGAGTATAAAAATATTTATAATACTTTGAGTTGCTATCAACATTCAAAAAACATATACATTACTAGAAATATACACCACTTAGCACTTAAATACACACAGAGCCACACCTCCACAATAAGAGGACCAATTATCCTCATAAGAGGATAGAAATATTTACAATGCCTTGGATTACTACACCACATGTAGCCACACCTCTACAATAAGAGGACCAATTATCCTTACAAGAGGATGGAAATATTTACAATGCCTTATGTTCGAACTGTTAACGTGTTTTAAGATGCATGCATGTTATTGTGTACATGCTGAAAATTTTTAAATACATGTCTAACATACATTACACAGTGAAATAAAATAATATAATTAACATATACACACTACAACTAAATCAAAAACAGTAATAGAATCGAATACATACCCTTGTAGACGATTCAAAGAAGATTGTTAAGTTTTGAAGCTTGTTGAGCTCACAATAAAGTTCTCTCATCAATAATTCTTGACTTCAACATTTGGTGGGATTAGACTAGGTAGAATGGTAGCCTTTGATGTATATTTCGTGCAAGAATCAAAACAAATTCAACACTTGAACTAGTTGAAGTATCAAATGCTTAAAAATAGTATTTTGGGACCTAAATGAAACTTATTCAAAGTTTGTATTTTCTCTCTTCTTTTTTGCACGAAAATTTCATTCATAAAATGAATTTTAATTCATATAAAATTTATTTTATTTATTCATGAAAGATACCTAAGACATTTTGTGGACATATGTCTAACATATATCTATATTTGGCCATGTAAAGCCATGAATGAGTGGCAAATGTCACTTATGTTATCCATGCAAACACTTTGTATGGATGACATTTGTCACATGCATGCTACCATTTGTCACACAAGTAGCCATGCATGGATGCCATGTGTACTGATGAACACTTGAAATTACACATTTAATAAGAGTTTTACATGATTGTTTTGTATTACTAGTGTATTTAATTTTCTTAACTTAAGTATGTTTACAATATTGTACTTAATTATCTTATAACTGTTTTGTGGTAGGTTTGGTAAAATAGGCATAACTTTCTACCTAAAGATCCAATTGAGGTGATTCTTAATCCTGTGTAGACCTGACTCAATGGGATAACATATTATATTTCACAAAGCATTGGAAATTCGAGTGTTTAGAGGGTAAAAATTGGCCTAGAACAGAATTGATCTGCAGTACAGGCCCAGTTTGAACAGTTATCAGTAATTGGTCCATAACTATAGAAATACGTATGAGATCACTCAATTTGGAAAGATAAGAGACTTATCTATAACTTTTATGTTTTGAGTGACAGCTAATTCGGATCACATCAATTCCAAATTGGATAATCAAGTGGGTGCCCAAGTGATAATGAATGCAAATTATTTTGCCACCATTCTTGACTTTCATCAACCAAGTGGTTCCCTCCAAATTTGTCTCGATTTATCCATGTTTTTCTATAAATAGGTGGCTTGTTTATGCTTAAAGAATGTAATTAGAAGGTTAGAATTTAGTTCAAAATACTTTTCCTTTGTATCCATTTCCTTGTACTATTATTTCTCTTGTTTACTATTAAGTCATGTTATTTCTTCTTCTATTTCTTCTCTTTTCATTTAGTTTTATTATGTCCAAATAATTTTGTTTAAGCTAAGGTGAAAGGGTGAAGCTCTTGGTAAGGTAATAAGATATGTTTAGTATTTATTCATGAATTTAATGCTTTATTTTTAAGTTATGCAAATTTATATATGATGTATTTATTTTGTTTGTAGAATTAATACCTTTTTTTTCTAAAGCGGTGATTCTTGATTTATTATTGACAAACTTAATACTTGGCACAATAAATTCTTGAAACCATTTACAAGATTTGGTTTATATAACCTTTCTTGTAAAGTGGGAGTCTTGATTTATTGTAGACAAATATAAAGATTGGCATAATAAATACTTGAACCCATTTATAAGATTTGGTGTATAATAATTAAAAACAATAAATACTAATTAATATATAAATGATGATGAACTTTAATTGCTATATTTTCCGGTTGGAACCTTCTTTGTGTGAGGATTCCAATTGAGTTATAAAAAAATTAAATATATTCTTATTTCTTATGCCAAGAGTGAATCTCCATAACCTCAGCTTTTTATTTGAATTGGTTAATTGAAATAATATTTGCAAACATCTTATACTGCATTAATTATCTTTAAAGTGTTTATAATTTGTAATTTTAATTCTACTTCCCTGTGGATCGACCCCGTTCTCATCGGGTTATTTATTACTTCGACAATCCTGCACTTGGGAATAACTTCTATATTTTGGACGTGTCATGTACATTTGCACTTTTCCATGCAATAGAGACCTATTTGAAACATTTACAAATTATAGTTCTCACTTTTCAAATAAGTCTTAGAACATATTCTGCTTTCCAAAACCTTACCAGATTGATCCATATGATTCACACCACTACCCCAATGCTCAATGAGTACACTTCATATTCTGTGATTCTTTAGGTTCACACTCGTTTATCTTACGCAATACTTTCGCAAGTCTATAAACGATACCCCACACACATATTATAGATATTACTGAACGGAGCATTAAACCATATAAGTTGAGGTCAACCATATCTATATAATCCTTCCATCACCTAATCTTAGAAGAATAAAGATATAGATCATCATCGTTAAATCTTTATTTATTTATCCAAAATTATCTTCAGATACATATTTTTGTAAACAATATCCACAAACTCCTTTGTAATATTGTTTAACCCTAATAAAAAATTATTTTTTTAGGGTTAACATTTATAGCCATAAGACTTCTAAAATACGTTCTTAAAGCATCTAGATATACAACTCACCCATATGAGCTAATGGATCTCATATCTATGCATACTGGACACCATGAGCATCGGACCATTTCCAATGACACCTAGCAATCAAACCATAAAAGTCTTTGACATGTGTGGAATCAAAGTGTGGTGGATCACTCACAAGTCCACTATGATGCTCAAGTCAAAAGATCGGGACTACTACTCAACTCGATAAGACTCTCCATTAACGGCTTCATGGGATGTCAATTAGAGGTCCTCGTGAGTTTGTTCAGTATCTACTCTTTACTGAATACTTGCATGATCTAGATGATAGAAAGTCTACATCTGGATATGTGTTTACTCTCAATAGAGGCACAGTGAGCTGAAAGAGTACCAAGTATGAGTTTACAGCTGACTCTATCACAGAGGCAGAGTACATTGCAGCTTCTAAAGCTACAAATAAAGCTGTTTGGATTCGTAAATTTGTCGCTGAGCTTGGAATAGTTCCAAGTTCATCAGATCCTATCCAATTATTTTGCTATAACAATAGGGCCATAGCACAAGCAAATGAGCCAAGAGCACACCAAAAGTCTAAGCATGTGGAGCGAAAATACCACATCATTAGAGAAATCTTGGCAATGAGAGATGTAGTTATTTCTAGAATAAATTCTGTAAATAATATAGCGGATCCACTTACCAAAGCCTTAACTCCTAAGGTGTTTGAGAAACACGTAGAGTCTATGGGTATTAGATACCACTGTGATTGGCACTAGGGCAAGTGGGAGATTGTTAGGGTTGTGCCTACATGCCATCCCAGTTTTGTATGAATATTTGATATCTATACAGAGTATATTTTGTTATATCGCTAATTATCTTTTAATTATATGGTTTAATGCTTGTTACGCTACAGATTTTATTTTATCTGAAGAAGTTCGAATACTGTCTAAAAGAGTTTAGACTGGTGCTAAGAGTTAGCAAATATTTTAAGAGTTGAAACGTTGTCTATAACGAGACAAAGACCTCAGAATATGCTAATAATGATATAGTTGCAAGAGTTGTAATAGGTTGCTAGGATATGTCATTATGCAAACATATTCTCAAATACATAGTTCTTGACCTATTTCTACTAACACAGGTCTGTTAGTAGATCCTATTAATTTATATAGATCAGTGTATGTCTATATCTGTTGGGTACAGCTGGTTGTTTTTAGCTGATCAGGATCTTAGAGATTGTATAGACATACAGGTATTCAGTTAGGACTGAGTACTGAACAGACTCATGAGGACCTCAATAGACATCCTATGTTGCCATCAATTAAAGGTCCTCTCGAGTTGAGTAGTATACGTGGTCTTCTGACCTGAGCACCACAGTGGGCTTATGAGTGATCCACCATGCTTTGGTTCCACGCATGTCAGAGACCTTTCATGGTCTGACTGCTGGGTTTATCTGGGTATGGTCCATGCCCATGGAGTCCGATGGGTGCAAATATGGGATCCATCAGCTCTCATAAGCAGTGATATATCTAAATGCTCTAAGATAGAGTCTCAGGAAAGTCTGTAAGCAGTTAATCCAAAAAGGTGTTTCTATAGGTTAAACAATATGACAAAGAGTTTTGCCATATTGTTCAATTGAGATATCATTATGGAGATAGGTTTATAGATGAGCATATGGGATTTGACGGTATGAATCTATGTCCCCACACATCCAAGATATAAATGATGGAAGCACTATACGTATGCATTGTAACCTCAACTTGTATGGCTTAACGCGTCGATTTGTAATACTCGTGACATGTGCGTGGGGCATAGTTCACGGACTGATAGAATAGTTTCATTTGACGAATCGGGCGTAGGCCTAGAGAGTCCAGCAATATGGAGTGTACTCATTTTGCACTAGGGTAGAGTACTGGATTAAATTATTTAATCCGGTAATATCCAACGTAACCACGAAAATACGTGCGTATCTGTATTTAAGTATTAAATATAACAATTAGTTAATAATTATTATTTATTAATTGTAAAGTAACACGTGACGCATTGTGGACCATCGGTTAAGTTTACCCAAGTGTGAAGTTTGGTAGAAATCGTTAAGAGGTATACTTGATAACTATTCATGAGAGGTAAAATGGTCATTTCATATTTTAATTATTTAAATATTAAATAATCAAATATCTCTAATATTTTATATTATTATATAATATTTCATTTATAATAATATAATATATATAATACATGATAGTTGTCATGCATTATATAATACTATCATGCATTATATATAATAATATTATTATTATAGTTTTATATTATTATATTTTGCCAACAAAGTTTTTTTATTATATTATCTTGTGATATTATTTTTTTAATATTAAGAGATATATATGTGTGAAGAATTAAAACGGAATAGTAAGGAGAAGAGAAGAATTAGAATTGAAACAAAACGAAAAAGAAAAGAAAAGAAAGAAACAGAATGCTATTTTCCTTTCTTCATTTTCGTTTCATGCTCTAAGTTAGAGACGCAATTGTTGCTTCTATTTCTACTCATTTGCACCGTGAGAGAGACAAGAGCAAGCTTAAGAACCGGCCATTTAGATTAAGAGTTAATCATACGTCGAATAAAGGAGCTGTTGTTCTAAATTATCAAGCCCACCAAAGTTGATAACTAGAACTGACAACGAGTACAACTTTAGGCGGACTCTGAAAGTATATGTGTAAAACGTTACACGTATTGGTAATTTCTTAATTTTATCATTTATGTATTAATTTGATTAATATATGATTAATGTGTTAATTTTATGTTTTCATATTCCACTGTGTTAAAATATATATTAGATGCGTATTTTTGAATTAACACACTACCACATGCATACACCTGAACACAGTAGATCCCCTACACTCTTAACATTGACCTAAACTCTTTTAGATCTATAATGTCCGAAAAGTTACAAGCTTCTTATCATTTAAATAATAATAATTGATGAATAAAAAATATTTTTTGTATAAATATTAAATAAATAAACATTCATACAACAATTTGAATGGCACATAAGCACTATTTTAAAAATATTTTTTGTATAAATATTAAATAAATAAACATTCATACAAAAATATATATTAGATGCGTATTTTTGAATTAACACACTACCACATGCATACACCTGAACACAGTAGATCCCCTACACTCTTAACATTGACCTAAACTCTTTTAGATCTATAATGTCCGAAAAGTTACCAGCTTCTTATCATTTAAATAATAATAATTGATGAATAAAAAATATTTTTTGTATAAATATTAAATAAATAAACATTCATACAACAATTTGAATAGCACATAAGCACTATTCTCAACACGAACAACATATACATTACCGAAACTATACATCACTTAGCACTTAAGTACACACGTAGCCATACTTCCACAATAAGAGAACCAACTATCCTCATAAGAAGATGGAAATATTGACAATGCCTTGGGCTACTACATCACATGTAGCCACACCTCTATAATAAGAGGACTAACTATCCTCACAAGAGAATAAAAATATTTACAATGTCTTGAGCTACTACACCTTTACAATAAGAGGACCAACTATCCTCACAATAGGATAGAAATATTTAAAATGCCTTGGGCTACTACCAAGGTTCAAATCCCTAACCTTAACTCTAAGGGTGCATAGGTCTTACTATCCAAGATAAGGTTGCTAGGTGCATTGTTATATCTTTTATATATGGTATAATTTCATGTTTCAAATAGATATGAAATAAAAATATTGTGATGGTACAGAATTCAAATCATCTCATTCTAATGGTAAGCACTTGGTTATAGTGCATTTCCCTGACTTCAAGTTCTTGTGAATGTTAGGACAATACAGTAATCACTTTTATTAGGGAGGGGGGTGCTTTCATCTCTCATAATGGGATCTGTGGTCCAGGCAGGCTTCAATATAAAAGTGATGTATTCTCTTGATAGTTCTATTTAATATTGTACTAGTTGAGATTTGATGTAATATCAGTAGTAAAAAAAAGCTTATATTTAAAGATTTTATTCTAATAATCAATAAAATATTTATAATTATAAATTATTTAAAAAAATATGATTTATGATAAATAAGCATTTGATAGTTATTTAAATATTAGCAAATGTAATAGGGTAGTGATATTTCCATTCCATTTTTTTATGGAAATATATATTTTTTTTTATAAACATAGAGGCAGAGGGATTCGAACTCAGGTTCTTCACGAGAATTTAAACTCAATTTCTCCACTTCAATTGAGGAACAATGTATTGCAAGCTCTTTATTATTAGACTTTCAAGTAAGTGCTATAAACATTCTGCTTATCAATATAGTCCATTAAAAAATTAAAATATTATAAATAAACTTAGTGGTATCTTGTCCCTTAAACTAGCTCAATTGGTTGTAAACGTGTTTAGCTCTTGCAATCACTTACATCAAACCAGCTTTAGTATAATAAAATCTCTTCACCATCTCTTCCCACAATTGCTCAATTTAATATGTACGTCATGTTGTACAGTTACATTATGTTCAAACCATAAGTAAAAAATAACCATAATCAATAACTTTTGTCATTATACTAATTAAGACAATTGAATAAAAATAAAACATATCATTGCTTTATACACTGGTGGTCTATTTCTTCTTAGCCATCCTCCACAACATCTATATCATCATCACAAAGGTCAGTGAAATAAACAAAACCCCTCTAGCTCTTGCTCTATACAGAACCACGCGTATGTGATAAGTACGTAGCATAGCTCACAAAGGGAACCCACATATGTCTGATCAATCAAATGACCCCATTTTCTTATTCTCGTGATATTTTGATATTAACTTATGATGTATCGAAAGAATTTATAAATTTGAAATTAGGTTACACATATTATGGAATAAGATTTATATAATTAAATGTGAATGTATTAAGAACTTACTAAACCCTTCTCTAAAATTGTCTCCTCAACGTCTATGTACAGTAGAGTTCCTCTACTACTCCATACCTGAAATATTTTAAAAATATCAATTTACTATAAATAAAAATTTAAACAATTAAGATCAAAATATTGAATACAACAAAATTATCATACATCTGAAACGTGTACGCAATCGTACACGTTATACTTCTCCATCCCACTCTCTACAGGCTATGATCTTTTTTTGGCCAACTTATAGAATGAGGCCTTACTGAGTGAACCGTGAAGTACGCTCCATGTAATGTTGCCTCATAGATACTTATTGAACTCATTATGATCGTCCACTATACTTAGAAAAAAAATTTGAATCTCACTACGTTCATTGCACAGGATCAAAAGACGATGAACAAAATAAAATAAATTCAACTTCATTGCGTCCTCATCATCTAATTTTGCTAAGTGAAACTTTGTGTATCAAGTATCAACAAATGCATATCAA
Organism: Ailanthus altissimus; assembly: GCA_946807835.1. Lineage (NCBI taxonomy): Eukaryota > Viridiplantae > Streptophyta > Magnoliopsida > Sapindales > Simaroubaceae > Ailanthus > Ailanthus altissimus. The sequence continues at coordinate 5,429,140 of OX327709.1, forward strand.
CTTCTTTCATCCTAAAATAATTTTTCAGACAGTCGATTATCCAATTTTCTCTTTAGCTCCCGAACGGGTGGACAATCTCCCGTCTTTAGCCCAATAATCAATATCAACTCTTTTATTGGTGAATTAGATGCGCTTCTTACCAATGTGAAACCACATCTCTTCACACAATTTAGAGGTCTGCACCTCATGCAACAATATTTCATGAACCAAAATACTTGAAAAAATATTGAGCATATTCAAAAAATACTCCATACAAGTCTACTTAAATAACTCATTGTAATTAGGCGTCATTTTCCCTCTTATAGCACTCAGAGCCCACATCTTCAAAAAATAACTAATTGATGTGCAAAAAAATTCATTCTGCGGAATTTTATATCATTTGAAGATGTTATTTTTCTTGTAAAAATACACACACAAAAAATACAATTAAAATAATTATTAATAAATAAAGAACATACTTATTAAATTTACTAACATAAATTATTATATTATTTTTATAAATTAATAAATAATTAATATTTTTATAAAAATATTTATTTAATTTAAGTTATATAATTAATTCATTATAATTGATTTAATTATTTTATTAAATTTAGATTTTTAAACCAAAATTAATTATTATAATTAATTTAATTTGTAAACATTAATTATGAAAATTATGAATTTAGTGATATTTTAAATATTTTTCCCTAATTTAAAATAAATTAAAAATTAATTTTCATTACACGCGCCATGTGGCGTGAACACAACCACGTCGCGGGCCGTGGGTCTGCAGAGCACCACACAACACTCATGCAATAGCTATTTTGTGTGGGGTGTTTTGTGATTTTGGAATCTTACGCAAATTGTCATTTTTGGTTAGATTTTTATAATTTTTTATTTTTCCTACCATTGTTTATTCTACATATAATTCATCTACTTCACCTATTTCTAATATTAAACATAATATCTAACTCATTTCTAACACAAAATCAATTTTTTTTTAAATTTAAAAAATTTATCAAGAATCAATCATTTTAAAAATTTTAAGGGATGAAAACTTTGTGCAAGTTCTAATCTATACAATGTCGTAAATTCTCGACTAGATCAACTTTTTATTGAGATAGTTTTGTAGTGAGAGAGAGTTCGTCAGACCCAAAGAGGAAAAGAGTATTTTTTTTTTGTTTTTTTTTTAATTTAGATATAATTATTCAATTTCTTGATTTTTGGCTAATAAAAATAAACTTATTGAAAGATGGTTAAAAAAAAATTTAATTAAATTAAACGATTATTTCTAAAAAAATCTTCTATAAACAATTGTGAAGACTTTCTCCTAATCTTAACGTCCAGTTTTGAAAATACTCTCTTTTATTTTTAATATTCAAACAAAAATTTCTATTTTAAAAAATTTATAGTGAAGTATATATTTGGAATTATTTTTAATTTATTTTGGGAAATGTTCAAAAAAGTTATTTTTTAAAGTAAAAATTTATTTTAACCTCTTAATACATTTATGAATTTTATTAGTTAAATATTAAAATTTTAAACTATTTTACTCCTGAAGTATTTTTACATCTCTCTCTTACAAGCCATTAAATTAAAATTCTGATCCAAAACACACTTAAAATGAGTTAAAATGAATATATTTAAAATAATATATCAAAAAATAGTGAAAAATAAATAAAATCCGACAAAAAAAAAGGTTAAGGACACTTCCTAGTAATAGGATTGCGCCCCCTGCCTTGTGACTCAAGACCCTTTTTTCGCGCCATGCCTCACGTGCATGGTGGGATGCAAGGCCCATCTCCATGTCTCGCATGAGAGGTGCAAGAAATTTTAGTGTGAGGTCTACCAATTTTGTCTCCGATTTTATTATTTTTTATCATTTTCATAATTTTTTTTATGTAGATTGATTAATGAAATTATTTGTTTTCAATTTGTAGAGTAGATATATGTAAACAATAACAATATAAATTTTTAATTTTGTGCTCAAACTATAAGTTTTTTTAATTGTATTATTTATAAGAGTAATTTTTATTTATTGTCTTCTTAACTAATAAATATTAGTTAAATAATTTTTTGTTATAAAATGTAGTTATTTTTAGACATTTTTTATTTATTTTCGTGTGTAGTCAATTGGGTGTTGTCCGTGTAATCGAAAATGTGTGTTTTAGAAAGAAAAAAAAATATACGTTTTAAAAACATAACCCAGTCGGTACGCACAGTAGTAAAGGGTTCTCCTTCAGGGGAGATTAGGAGTTTAAATTCTGTTCCCTCGTATCAAAAAATAAAATAAAATTAATTTGCTTGAATGGCTGAATTATAAAATACTTGCATATACTCACTAAATTGGAGATCGAAGTTCAAATCCCTCTCCCCCGTCAAAAAGAAAAAAAAAATCCCATGTCTGATGTCTCAATAGGACAGGCCCATTGATTTCACTCGCCATACAAAAGCCGCGCAATCGAATATCGAAGCAGCATGCGCCGCTGATTCTGGAGTGAAAACTGAATCATTTTCATTTATTTGCCACCAAAATGATATTTTGGTCATACCCATCAACGCCCAAGCAACTAGCCATGACAATCGGGTTTTTCGTCACCGGCGCTTCACTATTTGCCGCCGGCGCTTACCTGTCACTCGTCAATATAGCCCCACAACAAGCTCGCGCCAAAGCTCGCAAAGATTTCGTCAAAGACCGCCTGAGGAAGCTTCTCGACGATTAGCAAAGAACCATTTTCTGTTTATGCCCATCCGGTATGTTCTCTTTTTGCAAGTGTATTAATTTCTTGGATTGTAAAAAAATATTCCTTGGTATTTGTATTTCTATATGATGCAAACAAAAACATGCACACCCATATAGTTGAATTACAGAATTTCATTATATAGTTGAACAAAACATTGTTTTTGTTTTGGTTTTACAATGCTTTGCTGACAATTGAATCTTGTTCGTGTAAAATTTCAAAATTTCATTAGTTTAGTGAACATTGCTTGGGAATATTTCAGATGCTATGTAACAAACTAGCAACCGATTTATAGTGGGAATAATTCGTTAAATTCATAGTTGATTATCACAATTTCTTCTTATAAATTGCCAGAATTCTGGGCTCTAGTGCAAATAAAATAAATTGAAGTTGTATTTTGTAATGATATCAGTCCAAGTTAGAAAGTTGAGAAGGATAACAATTTAGATTGGAATATTGTTTAGATTTTATGTTAAATATGAAACTGTCAATATAAAGCATCCATAGATAAAATTTCATTTCATACTAGATATACTTGGTAGATCCCTTAAACAGAACCCTTTTTGTTTTTCGGAAAGAACCTTAACCAAAAACTTGAAAACTTTATTTTTGATGACCATGTGATATTTACTAAGTTTGTGCATGGATGGATCCCAGGGCTGATGCTATTATGGTCTGATCATTATGATAAGTCATTCACCTTGTTGAATTCTATGAAAATAGGAGCACCAATAGAGCACTTTGTAGGTAATGACTATCAATTTCACTTTGCTTCTCATCCAACACAGAGCAAGTAGTATGGTAAGGGGAAAACTTAAGGTGAAACTACAATGCATTGGAAGTAACGTTAGAACACAGTTTTCTGTTATATTTTCAGGTCTTTGTTAAGTATATCAAGTTATGTGTTACATTTCTCAAATTCTTTTAAGTTGAGAACTGTAATAGAATACTTGAGACATGTAGTGAGAAACATGTGACATTTAATCGTGAGAAACCTAATAGAATACTTGAGAGTGTAACGAAAAATGTGACATGTAATGAAAAACTTGGTGTGTTGTAACATTAAATTGGATGCACTGTAGAGTGACCCAAAAACTTAATGTGAGTTTTTCTCTGTAGCATAGTTATTTGCTGAGCACAGAGCTCTCTCAGAATCATTTTCATGGATATTTTTGAGCAGGAAGTATTCCCTGAATACATATGTCAAACTAGCCAAAGGACTTTTTAGGTAGATTGTCCTCAAATCTCCCAAAAGCTTCAGTCCTCTAAAATTCACTTTCATGTGCAAGAGAAATCTCTGCTAACAGTTTGAAATCTCCTTATTTTTCTTGAACAACCAGAAAAAGAGATCCCATTTCATTTCATTTAATTGCATTATTCAAACCTTTCAAAAAAAAAATTGCATTATTCAAAATAGAAACACTGATGTAAAAAGTCAGCTTCTATATTACATTTAATCATGCATAAATTTCTTGTGAACATATGCAGCCTATCTTTGTCTGTTCTTATACTGTCTCCCAAGTCATTTTGCCTTCATTGTCGTGGATGATGAAGAGGAACCAGTTTGATAGATTTAGAACTTGTCTAATTTGTTCTGCATTTCCCTGAATTGACATGGTTCAATATTTTGGGAAAGGAGATTTGACCCACCTTCTTTAAACCATGTCCCGTTTACTCAACTCCATTCTATTGTTGGTGTTAATTATATATATATTGCTGCCCCCGTTTGCAGGTGATCAGAGCTGCTTCAGCTTGGGGCCTAAAGTATGTACCCTTGCTTTACAGAGGAGATGGAGCTGGGGGTTTCAAGATAATTATTTGCCTTAGCCACTGCTTCCAAATCAAAAGGCATTGACATGCTTTTGCCTGACGATTTGACATGACCGAACTATGCTTTTAATTCATCATGAGCTGCTCAACCTGCCTCTGTAGATAATGCGCTGCTTGTTATTGTTAGTTTTTCATGCTGCTTGTTATTGTTCGTTTTTTCATGTGCTTGTTCATTTGTCTCAGGTTCAGTTATGCAAAATCTTACCACCACAGAAGTTTTCATGTAATATAAGAATATTGCTCTAGAGTTTTTCAATGGTGAGGATCTTAAAACTTGGTCTCAATCAGATAATGTAATTGAATGAGGTAATTTGCAATTAGTAGCGGTTATAAAATCTAAGTCGAGTCAGAAAAAATGGTAATGAATAGGAAACACCTTCTGAGAATGCATTCCTTGAAAACAGTTGAAAACTACAAGTATTTTTCATGTTTTAGAGTAAAAGCTTCAAAATAGATTTTGGATTTCCTCTAAATTATGCAAATCTTGATCAATAACACTACCGCTTAGAAGCAGATCGAAATTCGGAGTGATAAATCTCGCTCGCAATAATGGTCAGTCTTGTCACGGCCACGACCATTTTCTCTTCTAAAACGAATACGAGGGTAAAGGGAAAACTATACACGAAAACATGACTTCTAGCATAATTATAGCTCAGTTACACTAGAAGTTTTTGTACAGGAGAAACTTCTTCTGATTGGCATAGCTTTCAACAAAACTCTATAAACAGAAACAATTCTACTTATCAATGACAATCTACAACATAGTATGCAGCGATCGCTGCAACTTAAGCAGCTCTAAGGAATGACAAGCAAAGCACGAATCAAACAGAAAACAGAACTCAAAGTCTAAGCAGATCTCACCGTTGACTAGCCTTGCCTCTGAACTACGTCCCATCCACTTAGAATCTATTGCACCTAGTTGGGTGACTCGGGAGGATCAAGACAAAAGCACTGTCAATGGCAATGCTGTCACCATCTGGATTTTCTTGCATTCTGGATTTCGCCTCTGGACTCTGCTAGCCTCGACTTTGATATGCCTGGCACCATGGGAGGCCGCTCTTGACCTGTATTGCTATAATCTCGTGAAGCACGCGTTGGACTGGCATTAACTCTGGAAATGCCAATCCTATAACTAGATATCAGTTGGTCCCTGAGACCCTTTACTGGTTTATACCCATTCATTTCAACTTCATAATCTAATACTTGAGTTTGTTTATCTGGTTCAGCTAGTCTTCCCCAATGCAAATCATCTCCAACATTTTGGAGTCTGCCAGCTTGAATGCCCCAATCAACCCCATCTGATATGCTCCGCTGTAGAGAAGTGCTTCTCCTAGGTAGTCTGCTAGAGGTTGACTTCCTTCCCTTGGTTTCTTCTTCATCAAATGGGAGCTTTCTAGAATCATGAGCAGCTCCAGGAGCATAAGCCCACTTGTAGTTCTTGTTATTATTGTCCATATTTAATTCAATGGAATGCAGATCACTTTCAGCTGAGTCTTCCTCACATTCTACTCCATCTTCTACTTCTCCATCACCCTCATTTTCCTCATTCTGATTGGAAATGAAACGGCTTCTACCTAAGTAGCCTGCAATGTCCTCATTGTTTGGCTGATTTACAGAACCACGTCCTTTTTCTTTTCCCTTTTTGGTTCCTAGAAAAGCTTCAAGTTGACTCCTCAATTTATCAACAGCAACATCCTTTTCTTCAAGCTGATATTTAGCCTCCGAAAGTTTCATTTGAACTCTCTCTTCAAGCAGTACGTCAGCTAACTGCATCATCTCCCTTTCCTTCTCAACCTCTTCACGGACTATGTCAGACTCTCTCTTAAGTTCCTCAACTTCCACTTTATCATCAGTTATGTCTCTGGCTAATTCGTCACATACTTGTTCAATTACTACTCTAGCTCTCTTCTCAGTCTCAAGATCTTTCACTGCTTTCAGAAAGGATGCCTTAGTCTCAGCTAGCTCTTTCCCGAGCTTCTTGTTCAAGCTTTCAAGCCGTCTCCTCAGTTTCCTCTCTACCTCAAGTTCCCCTGCAATGGACTCAATAGCAGCCTCAACCACTTCTTGCTCCTTATTTTTCCATGCTGCCTTTTCTTCAGCAAAACACTTCATTAGATAGCTGATCTCATTGTGGTCTGAGCGTTGTTCTTGTATAAGTTGATTGACTTGCAAGCGAGCCCTCTCAAGCTCAGCATGTAAGGCTGAGATAAGGGACATGCTAGAAGAAGACCGATCTTCTTGACCCCACATGCGGTTAATAATCTTGAGAAGCTCTTTGGATGTGGTTAATGCATTGCTGACATCCTTCAGACGAGTCTTAACTCCAACAGTTGGTCCACTAGGAGTCTGTGCTCGAGATCTAGTCTCGATCTGCTTGAGAAAACAAAAAGATGAGAACACTTCTTGACCCTTAAATTTCTAAGGTAGACACAGTGATTAAATTACATCTAAAATCCTCCTAAATTTGATTTGGAAACATATCACACAACTATCTCAGTACAATTACAATTTATGCATTCAAACCGATTGAACATCCGTGAATGTGTATGTTGCACATGCAACCAGTGTAACTATTGTAAATGAAAGTTACATATCTATAGAGCTTAAGTTGTAGTACCTCCATTAAGCTAGCATTACTAACAGAATCCAATATTCCACCATTATGTTCAGTAAGCCTAAGCCTCTGAGAAATGGATGATGCTCTTCTATGGAGACTACCTGTTCCTGATCGATCCATCCTCTGCAAAACAATTAATTTAATATTGAAATCAATAACTCTGCTGCATAAACACCAGATTGACAATAAAGCATACCAATCAGAAATATGATTTGATTGCATTTGGTTGAATGCTACCCGATACGGATGTCCAACAATTTGATTCATTTCCAATGTGTCTGAACAAAAAGTTAAATTAAAAGTAATAATAATAAGGGGAGAGGGAGAGGCGGAGAGTAACCCCAAATGGCGCTAAACTTGTTCTTCTAAGGATCTGTATTATCACTTGATTACCAGCAGAATATTAACAAAAAAGCATACATTTGAATCAGCAAAGCAGGAAATCCAATTCCACAGGATTGACAATCTAAATCATATCCAACTCTTAAAAGCAAATCCTGACACTCTAAATCATATCCAGCTCTTTAGTAAAATCCGGTATCATATATCAAAACACGTGAGAGTGTAGACCGAACTTCATTGAACTGAGTACTAATGATTACTTTTCTGTCAACATCTACAACTAGAGAAGGAACTTGAACTTGAAATAAAGCATTCCTTATACCTTCAACTCTTGGGAAACCCAGCACACGGATAAAAACAAAACACACACATCACAAATTTTTAAACAGAAACAAAATCAACATATGAAGCGTCAATTTCATTGAACTCTAAGCAGACCCCACTAATTCAAACATAAACATAAAAATAATATCCTATAAAATTTTAACATTTGCATCAACATCTAAAATACATCATAATAAAATTCTATAAAATCTACCGAAAAAATATCACAAAGAAGCTCCACGACAAAACACTAAACCTGATTAAACTCTCACAATATATTAACAAACTCGGAAGAAAAATGTATTCAAAATTATGTCTATCAAAAAAATTTTAAGAAGAAAAAAAGGACAGACAGACAGACAAACTCACCTCGGAAACGGGGCTATGAGATGGATCGGACAAATGGGGAGGCAAAGAACCCGAATGAAGCGACCTGGCAATCCGTTCTCGTTCTCTTTCTCTAGCTCTAATCTCTCTCCTCATCTTTCTCTCATTACACTCACTACTCTCTTTATTAACTTTGGGCGACGGCATCTCATTCATTTCCCAGAGCGTCGCCGCCAGCTTTCTCGCCGAAACCGGCTGCTGCTGCTGCTGTTGTTTCACTTTATTCACAAACCCACTCTCGCTCTGTGAGTCAATAGCCCGCAATGCCGACGCCGCGGACGGAGTACGCATCAGCCTCCATGTGGGCACCGGCGTAGTGGATCCTCCTCCCCCTCTCTTGCTGCCTATTAATATCGCCCTTTTGAATCTGTAGTTCTGCACGATCGATGATGCTGATGAAGCAGACGACGAACACCCACGTTTTCTGATTTTGCCAGGGAGAAAATTGCCCTGATTCTGCCTTGACATTATATCATTCAATATTTGTAGATCTGAAAAACATAAAGGAAAACAAAAACAAAGTGAAAAAAGAGAGAAACAAGTGTAGTTAAATGGTTAATTTGTTGTAAAATAAAAGAATCTTTTTAACGCTTAAAAGTACTGAAAGTAGATGGAAGTGATTGCAGAGACGTACCATTTTAACGGATGGGTTAGTAGATTTTGAATTTTAATTAATTAATTATTTTTTCTGCAAAATTAGTGAAGTAAAATGAGAGGAAATTGAGGGGGTAGTTTAAAAAAGGGATTTGATTTGAGAGATAAAGTCTTTGATCGCTTCCGCTATTTACAGACTGTAAACCTTGTGTGTAAAGAGTAAAGAGTAAAGAGTAAAGAGAAATCGCTAAGCACAAGCACGCAGAAATCAGACGTGCTTTACTTTGCCTTGCTTTGCTTTAGGTGAGATTAGTATATGTCGATTGTCGGCTGTGAAATCAATTGATTAATGTAATTATGTATGTGATTTTGTGGAGGGATAAGAGCATGTGATTATGGTTTTCAAAGTTGGTTTCATTCATATTTCATAATGTTGTAGAAACTTTCGTCGATTTCGGATTTGGGTTGGGCCACCGACCACTCCAATTTATATTTACCACAACGTTGTGCAAGAAATTGCTGCTTTAAATTTCTTTTAATATATATATATATATATATATATCTGGTAAAATTGGAGTAGGGTTAGAAATGTTTTTTTCAATAGTCAAACCATGGTCCATAATACATAATCCACTTTAATGACAAAGACTAAAATGAGTACACAATATAAATATAGACTTTCCAACTAAATATGAAAGCCTTCTCTTTTTCCTTTGGTTTTCATTTTTGTATAGATAATATTTCATTATATATATCTTAAATCATTGTGTTTCTTAAGTGTTAATACATTATTATGCAATAAATTTTATTGAGTTTCACCCGATTAAAAGAGACTTGGAGTAAACATGTAAACGTTGAAAGGGGATTTATATCCTCTTCTAAGTTAAGTTTTTACTTAATTTTTTATTAATATGTGATTAATAAAAATTAACAATTATTAAAAATAAAAATAATGAAATAATAAATTTTGATTACTCATACCTAATAAATAACATAATATTGCGTTTTGATAAATTATTTATCGTTGGAAAGCCATGCCAATGAAGACGAGGGTAGAAGACTTTAAGTCGATTTAGTTAACCATTTTGAGGTTTTTGTATTGCTGGGGTATTTACCATCAGTAATAATCCTCATTAATTGATCATATACTTCTAATTCAATGAAAAGAGACTCCATAGCTTAATTACTTTACTAATCAAATTGACATTTAAAGTAAGAGTGATATTGATGGCCATATTATGATGTTATGATGACGAGGTCGATTTAATAATTTTTTTTGGTTTTTTGAAATTAGTCGATTCAATAATTTTATTAGTATAAGAAACAAATATTGCTGAGTGGACATGATAAACTTAAAATAGAAACATAAAAAGAAGAAGATCAAGAACCTAATTTTGATATCATCCCTTGTTATACCATTCACCATTACCAAAAGGGCCTTAATTTTCTACTCGTGCTAAATCTAGTATGCTTAAACATATGATTTTACTATAAATTCCACAGACTCAACAACAAATTCTTAAAACGTATTGATATAAAATTGCAACCAATAAATAATTTAGTTAAAAATTAATTTGTAAAAAAAAAATTCATTGCTAGTTTTTTTAATTAAACCCACATTTTAAAATTATATGGACATGCATAAGTGTTTTAAAAATCATTTATTAAAAATATAATCTGAGTTATCCTTTGTTGAGTAGATAATCAAAGAATCCTATTTTTGGTCTCACTCAAATCCACCCCAATCTTGGCGCGGCTCAATTTTGCACCATATTAACATTGTTACCCACTAAGCCAATTATAGTAATTCCAAGTGAAAATAACTGAATTTCTTGAACAAATCCCATCTATCTATTTAATCCGAAACCTCTTCTACTCTCTCGGATCAAGATCAAAGATGTTTTTTTGTTTCATAGATAGTTCATTTTATCATTACAAGAAATTTGTTTTTTAACCACAACAATTTTCATCACTAAAACTATAATTTTTGTGGTTAAAGCTTTTTAACAATGAAAATTTTCTGTGGCAATTTTCGTCTCCTAGAACTCGTGGTGGATTATATTTTGCCACAAATTTATTTCTTAGCTAAATGTTGTTTCTAGTTGACTCCTAGCATTATTAGAGACAAAATAATTGTTACAAATATTGTGGCTAAATCTTTTTCGCGGCTAAAGATATCTTTTTAACTACAAAATATTCGTCACTAAATATCACTATTGACCACAAAAAAAAGTTTTGTGGCTAAAACTTCGTAGTTAAAAGTTTTAAATTTAGCCATGAATTGAGGGTTCGTAGTTAAACATTATTACATTTAGTCACAAAAGTTCATTTCATGGCTAAATATCACTATATTTAGCCACGAAACTTCAATTTGTAGTTAAATGTAGTGACATTTAGTCACGAATTGTAACTTTATGACTAAATATCAGCTCATTTAATTACAAAGTTTTATTTTATGGTTAAATGTAAACACATTTGACGATAAAAATTTATTTTGTAATTAAATGAATTAACTTTTAGCCACAAACAGATTCTTTGTAACTAAATGTATTACTTTTAACCACAACATGCTCGTGGTTAAAAGAGACTTCTTTTAACCACCACATCTTTATGGTTAAGCTCGTGGCCAATATTTAGGCATATATCCAAATGCTTTGACAGATAGACAAGTAGTTATGAATCAAAATTTTATGGTTAAAAGATACTTTTAACCACGAAATTTTTTTGGTTATATAATTCTTTAAATATTTATTTATTATCTTATGTTAGTTAGCTATAAAACTAAAATTTTGTGATTAAATATCACTATAAACCACAAAAAATTTCATGGCTAAAACTTTTGTGGCTTAAAGCCAAATTTCTTGTAGTGTGTGATCCAGCTAGCCTAACTGCCGGTTGCCGGCTAAATATAGTCACTGATCCGGAAAAGATGTTATCAATTCTCTTAGCCAATTTCAACATCTAGCTCACCATTTATATAGCTTATTCTCTGCGAGCTGTAGTCTTTTGATATTCCTTTTATTTATCCAATGAGAGCAGAATTATAATACAGAACCCAGAAATTAAACATGAAAACAATGGCGATTCAATTCACATTTCTAGTACTTTCTCTCCTCTCTTTATTATCATCTTCTGCTGCCACACTTAGATTTCATTCTTCTACTACAATCAGCCAAAAGAAAGTCTCTAAGCCTCCTCCTAATATTTCAACAAATATCGGGCGCTACAAAACAAGTTATTTCACTCAGATTCTTGATCACTTCAATTTCAACCCTCAGAGCTATCAAACTTTTCAAGAAAGATACTTAATCAATGACACTTACTGGGGTGGCGGAAAAGAGAATGCTCCAATCTTTGTTTACACTGGAAATGAAGGAGATATTGAATGGTTTGCTCAAAACACTGGATTCATGTATGATATTGCTCCCAAATTCAAAGCCCTTCTTGTTTTCATTGAGGTAACAGGATCAAAATCAAAGAAAATTCCCATTTCTTTATTTCGTATACATTCCCATTATAATAATAATTCTCCAGTTCGGACGTCTGCATTTTACAAAACAACGTAGATTCTATATACACAATTATTAGCAATTCAGCTTTGTATTGCTATGACTAATAAGTTTGTATATGGACGTCCGGACTGGAAAATGACTCATTATCAGTGACCAAAGAGAAAATGTACGTGAATGTTGCAGCATAGGTTTTATGGGAAGTCAATTCCGTACGGAGGAAACAAAGAGATTGCTTATAAGAATGCAAGCACAGTTGGATATCTGAGCTCAACACAGGCATTAGCAGATTATGCTAGTTTGATCATTGATCTGAAGAAGAATTTGTCTGCAACTGACTCTCCAGTTGTGGTTTTCGGAGGTTCCTATGGAGGAAGTAAGATAATTTACTAATTTCGAGATTGATAATTGTTCTTTCGTTTGTCTTCTATACATTTTTAACCTCATAAGTATTGTAAAGTACGAATGTCCTTACTGAAAAACTGCTATATATTTTTGCAGTGCTGGCAGCTTGGTTTAGATTGAAATACCCACATGTTACCATTGGAGCATTAGCGTCTTCTGCTCCAATACTCAACTTTGATAATATTACATCTCCATATAGCTTTAATGACATTGTTACTCGAGATTTCAGGGTATTCTTTTTCTTTCTTTCTTTCTCTCTCTTTATTTCTGGGCTCCTTGCATTCACTTGTTCGTGATAAGAAAAAAAAAAGTAGAGACGAGATGCAAGATAACTATTAACAGTGAGTCAATGGTTAATCATAGATGCAATAATTACTTTTCAAATTCGAGGTCCGTATTTTATAAAAGGCATGCTCATTCATGTTTCATAGCAACTTGCACCTTCAATTGAAGTAATTTGACGTTTAGTTATCATGAATTATAAACACTTTTGCAGTTTATAAAATATAAATATCAGTATTAAAGAAAGACTAATTATATCAATACAAATATGATGATAAACCCGTATGCATAACATGAATTCTAAAAGAAAAAAATGGAAAAAAAAAAAAAAACTTACAGCAGCAAATTTAAATGATTTTCTTTTTCATGGGAAAAATCAGAGTGTGAGCGAGAATTGTTACAAAGTGATAAAAGGGTCATGGAAGCAAATTGAAGATGCTGCAAAAAAACCTGGGGGTCCTGAACTACTCCAGAAAACATTCAGACTGTGCAAGTAAGATCTCCATCCCTCACAAATTTGAACTAGTTTTTGAATGTGAAGGTCAATGTCAAGTTAAAACATCATACAAAAAAATGATATCAGAGTTTAATTTATGAGAGTTTTTTTGTTTAATTGTTGCAGAAACTACACAGACATAAAGGATTACCTCGTGAACTGGGTATCCAGCGCTTTCATTTATACGGCCATGACGGATTATCCAACTCCATCAAATTTTATGAACCCCTTGCCTGCTTATCCAGTAAAAGAGGTGCTCTTGCTATTCCATTTTTCTAACTCATTTCACTTTCAGATTTCTGAAAACGTTACTTTTTTCTAAAATTAGGGTTGAACCCTAAAACACCTCAAGGAAGTTCTCCAACTTTTTCAGAAGTAAAGCTGAACAAATAACTCGTATTTTCTGTTATTCTCCTCTTAAAACCTTTTCACATTTTTTTAAAATATATTTTCTTTAAAATCTTAATTTAATAAATGTTTAGATATATATAAAATTCAGACCTTGAATTTTATGTACAAAAACTGGGGAATTTCTATTTGTTAATTATTCTTTCTTTTTTTTGGTGTAAAAAGAGTTTGTAAATACTTGTTGGTATTATTTACAAACAATAGTTTCATAAAACACCATCAAATATTGGTTGGATCATGCAGATGTGTAAAGGGATTGAGGATCCGAAGAGTGGAAATGACACATTTGCCAAGTTGTTGGCTGCTGCTAGCATCTACTATAACTACACGGGAACCGTCGAGTGTTTCGATCTGGACGATCAGTCTGATCCTCACGGCCTTGACGAATGGAATTGGCAGGTACTACTACTATATATACACAATTTATTCTTATACACATGCATTCGAAAATATAATAATATATTACATATAAAATTATATAGCTGTTTTAGTTGAGAAATGCCCACTAGTCCAATTATTTCTTATCACATAAAAAATTAACTTTTTGTTGATTCTAAAATTTGGTTAATTTCAAAATTAATAAGTTTAATTTGTTAGTTTTTAAGAACGAAATTGAAATTAATAAAAAATAAAAATAAGAGACAATAAAATACTAAATTTATAATAATTCAGTTCAATGCGAATTTATATCTATTTTACTTAATTTGATGACACTACTAAATAATAATTTTACCATAGAGATATATGGAAGTAAAGCTTTTACAAAATTAAATAGATAGTCACCTATAGAAATAATAGATGTATCTCCTCCTTCACACTGACTTATGTAGAAATTATTCGATGTGAAAATTGATAATTGATAGGAAAGAAACCGATGTCCCTTCATGGTTTTACTTTTACTTTTAGTATAGTTAGAGTATGTTGTCGTAGAATCTGAGTAAAATTAAAATATAATAGCACTTTTCAATTAAGATTCACTTATTAATCCAACCAAAATAAGGATAGTAATTCTTTTATATGTTTGAGACTTTTTTAAAAAGTCTTACATTAATAAAAATATTTCTCTTTTTTATTCATTTTTGAGCTTTTGTAATAATTTGAGCTCTAAGTTGAAATCAAATGAGAAACACTATTAAATAGTTAAAATTTTCTCTAATATTTAGAGTCAAATTTAAAATTTTAAATGAACCAATAATTTAGATTATCTATGTAATATTTCATGTGTTATGTGATAATAAATCCCTTTCCGTCAAGAATAAATGTTGAAAGTAAAATTCAATTAGATATTTAATCTAAATTGATTTTGTGAAACTGCTAATCAATGGTGTCCATCCTTTTTTTTTCTAATTATGAAAAAAAAAGACAAAAAGTATTGCCACATATAATGCTCGAAATAATTTTAGACATAAATTTAAGAAAAAATTATGTATGCTAATGCAACATAATTAGAATTATATCTTCAGCCCCAAACAAGAATATATTGGTAATGAATAGACCATGTGGACTTGGAAGTATCCAAGAAAATTAAAGCATGTGTGATGTGTTTTTGCTCGAAGTCATCGACAAAATCACATGCAAAAGCTAAATCTTTGGATGATTATTAATTATGATTTAACTATTTTGGAGCTTTAATTACGTAAAACCAAATTTCCCTCAAATTTCAGCAATCATCTTTGCATGGCCCAGCTTAATTATTTATATATGTATCAGACAATATTGGTGCAGGCTGGGGAAAAGTTAAACTAACTTTTCAACCGTCAAATTGCTGTTGATATGATGACTTATATGCTGTAGTTTCCGGAAATCGTTTGAGTGCAAAACTTGTTCAAATTTAAATTTGAAATTGAAACTTAAACCATAATCTATATTGATAAAAACATCAATACATATAAAAAAGATTGTATATACGGTGAAGGACATCTACACTTTTAAGGAATAGCTTAACACTCAACTACACTTTCATAATTATTTTTATTTAACCGAAGTTACAAATTGACTGGGTGTTGATGAATATTTTAAAAAATATGAAAGTATAGTTGGGTGTAGATATTTTTTGCCCATATAAATAGAATAATTTAATGAAGTGTTACAAATTAAACCTTAATCGCCTAATAATAAGAATAAAAATAATAAATGCAAAAATAAAGAAGTACAAAAAATTTATAGTGTTATTATTAATTTAGAGTTACATCCATTGTTACTACAATTTTTTATTATGATGAAGAAGAATTATAAGATATAATATTTGCTCTTAAGCTACTTTTTATATAGGCATACCTAATAACCTATGCATACTAGAAAATAAATTATGGATTACTCATTTATTAGTAGGAAATAGACTTGAATAATTTTTTTTCCTAATAGGAAACAAACTAGGGTAAAAATAGAAAAAAAAAATTCAAACAAGGGTGACTCTATGTGGTACATTTACACAGGGTGATAATTAGGCTCCACATATCTAATAATCTCTTATTTAAAGACTAATTTATCATCAGTTATCTTTTCTGGGAGGACAATCGCTCCTTAATCTTCAAGAGAAAGGTTTAATTGAAGATGTGTATAGCTTCAATTTCTCGATTGTGACACTCTTTTTTAACATATCAACTGGATTCTTACATCTGTGAATCTTTTTAAATGCTAAAATATTCCATCTTTCTAGCTAATATAATGAAATAATAACGAACCTATATGTGATCTGTCCTAGCATGAAAAATAGAATTATATGCTAAATGAATAGAATTCTTATTGTCGCAATGTAACATACTATTTTCATATTTCTAATCCAGTTCTTCCATAAAGGTTTGTAACCATATCATCTCTTTACTAGTTTATATCACTACAATATATTCATCTTCAGTAGTAAAAAAAGTTGCAAATAACAATAATTATTTACAACTTTAAGACCTAAATGATTATTATATCACCTAATGTATAAATATATGTAGTAATATTCTTTATGTCATCTACATTATTAGTAATTTAGCATTTACAAAACCTTGTAAATCCAAATCTAATTTTTTGAAACACAAAACTAAGTTTACAATTCGCCTTAGATACTTGAAAATTTACTTTATTATTGTCCAATATTATTTTTCTAGATTACTTATATATCTATTCACAACTTCTACTATATGTGCTAAATTTGGTATGTGCTTACCATGGCATATAAAAGACTATAAATAACAGAAGCATAAGGTACGTTGCCATGTATGCCTGCACCTGCTTTGTCGAGGGTGATTGTTTATTGAATAGTTTAAAGTGAGCATCCAAAGAATTATTCATGAGTTTTGCTCTATCCATATTGAATAAGTACTTTCTTTACATATTCTTCTTATGATAGCTTTAAGATCCTATTCACAATATTTGTAGTAATTCTTATCCCAAAGAGTTGCTTTGTTACTCCTAAGTCTTTTATTATAAAATCCTTTAAAAATTTTCTTCTTAGCTTATCAATGTCATCAACACAAGCTCCTATAATGGTCATATCATTAATGTATAACAATAAAATGAAGTAAGAATTGTCAAATTTCTTTATATAACAGTATTGATTTGTTTGACACCTCAAGAAACTATTATTACACATGAACTTATCAAACTTTGTACACCATTGTTTTGGCACTTGTTTTAGACCATACGAGCTCTCTTAAAGTTTGAATACCATATTCTATTTTTCCTTACTTAGGAACACTTGTAGTTGTTGTATATAATTTTTTTTTCTTTTAAAGACATTATGAAGAAAGGTTGTTTTACAAATAACTACTCTAAATGTAAGTATTCTTTTACTACTAAACCAAATACAATTCTAACTGTAATCAACTATACAATTGGAGAGAAAACCTTAGTGTAGTTAACACCTTCTTTTTATTGAATTTTTTTTTTACCACTAGTTTTGCTTTGCACCACTTACTAGTATCTTGTTCCTCTTTGACTCGTTAACTATTTATTATGCAATGCCTTCTTTTCTTTTGGTAACTATATGTTAATGCTAGCCCAAATCGTGCCTAATGAAATTTTTTATTTTAGTGTTTGGGCCCAATTGTATAATTGTATCTTATTTATGAAATTGTATATAATAGAAAGTTTTGTTATATGAGGATTCTACTCCTTGTAAAATTAGATTTTGTATAGGGTTCCACAACCTATAAATAGGCTTGATTTCTCATTATTGTATCATCAACTATTCAAAACACAAAATACACAATCTTTGAGCTTTTTATCTTTTTCTCTCGTTTTTATTATTCAACCTAGAACTCAGCATCCTTGCTTGTTAAAAATCTCGTAGCCTTGTTGTTAGAGTTTCACTTATCTTTCTTCAAGAAAAACCAAGCTCTACGATACGCTCGTTGCACCACAGCCTAGGTTTAGTGATAAATCTCGCTCGTTGATAATCCAAGTGTAAACCTCGCTTGCTAATAGCCAAGTTTAGCCCTGCCTTACTTGGTGATTCTTTTAGTCTCGATTTCTCTAGAATTTAGGGCAGGCATCCGTCTAGCCGGACACTAGTATACACGAACCTAAGATCCCTCAAAATTTATATCGCGAACACT
The DNA here is from genome assembly GCA_946807835.1 of Ailanthus altissimus. NCBI lineage: Eukaryota > Viridiplantae > Streptophyta > Magnoliopsida > Sapindales > Simaroubaceae > Ailanthus > Ailanthus altissimus. The sequence continues at coordinate 5,447,604 of OX327709.1, forward strand.
CTATAAACTATTATAATTAATTGGATAATTATGAATCCATCTTATTACTTATAGTTAACTCTCACTTGGTTGAAACATCAATCTGTATTACTTTCTCAAAAATTTTTAATTCATCTCAATCAGTCAATAAAATATAGTATAATGAAAGGGAATATCTTTATAGTAGTCTGATAGTCCTAGAATATCTCCTAAGTTCAAATACAGGGGTATGTGGATCCTCATTTGCTGTGACATTTATTGGGAAGTCTTTTAATTGACCACCTTTGTTTCTTTTGACATCAGGGCATGTTTTAGTAGATTTTATACCAGCTTGTTCTTGTATATGGGTTTTTTTTTTATATTAAAGATGATATTCTTGCTTCTAATAAACTTTGACTTTAGTCATCTCATAAATGATAACCAAATTCTCTATGACTATAACCAATAAAGAAATAGTTTTTAAACTTATGATCAAGTTTGTTTCTATTAGCATAATCATCAAGAATGTAAGAAATATAATCAAATACTTTAAAAAAAGAAGGATTTACCTTTTTAGCGCTCTAAACTTTCTCTATTATTTTATAATTTAATGGTGTTAATGGACCTTTATTGATCATATATGTCAAGGCTACAGCCTAGAAGTTTTTGGTAACCCTAAGTGTAATCATACTCTTCGTGCATTCACTCAAAGTTCTATTCATCATTTAAATTATACTGTATTATTTTGGATTCCTTAGAATGATTTTCTCTATCTTGATCTTATTATCAACATAATACTATTTTAACTTAAAATCAATGTATTCTCCTCCATTGTCAGATCACCATCATTTTACTTTTAAATTTGTATCATTCCTAACCATGAATTTTCACGTTTTGAAAGTATTGATATCAATTTATTTTTCATAAAATAAACTCATACCTTTTTGCTTGAGTCGTCAATAAATTTCACCTAGTACCTTGAGCCTCCAAGAGATGCTACAAAGGCAAGTATCCATACATTGATATGAACTAACTCTACCTTCTTTAACTTTAATATTTTGGTAATTTTGAGAAGCTAGCCCTCTTTTGTTTACTAACAATGCACCTTTCATACAAGTTATACTTAACAGACTTTAAATTTGTTAGTTTTCCTTTTGATAAAACTATTTTCATCATTTTTTTCACTCATGTGCCTAAGTCTATTATGCTATAAATTTGATTTAATAATTGCATCAGCAAACACAATAGTGTCCTTGCAACTGGAAGTCATATAACGAGTTCTAATTTTATTTTCTCAAGCAATAACCATGAATCCTTTGGTGACCTTCCATTTACCACTAATAAAGATCACATTATGCACTTCATCATCAAGCTACCCTATCAAAATTATATATCACATTAATTAAAATACAAGCATTAATTTTTGAATTTTTTGCACATTTCATTTGACAACTTTAACATTGATACCAATAATATCCAAAGATTCTCCATCAATTAGGCATGCTTTTCCTTAATGTTTAACAACATAATTATCTATTATATTAAGGTGTGTAATAGTGTGAAAAAAAAGCTCATGAGTGTAAAACTTAAGAGTCAATAAAACTATTAATAAACAAAAATACTGCATCATGTTTTTTATTAGTTACAAAGTTAGCAACATCTTTGTCTCATCCTTTTTAGTAATCTATAATTCTTTTTATGTGACTAGTCTTACCATAATTCCATTATTCAACTTTCTAAACAAATTTAGATTTATCCCTTCCATTTTTTGACATTAACTTTGATTTATCATTGTTTTAACATCACTTCTTTTGCCTCAAGTCTTTGTATTTAGAGCAAGATATTGATGTCTCACCTGTATCTATTCTCTAAAAATTTTCATTGGTAATTTGATCCCTAATATCTTTGATTTTGAAGTTTTACAATACCTGTTGAATTATTGATTCCTATTTATATGTATTTCTAACTATTTGTAAAGAGGCTAGAAGAATTATGGTTTAAATTTCATTGTTAAAATTAATTTCAACTATTGTCAATTGATTAACAATCATATTAAATTCATTTAAGTGGCTTGCCATTGGAGCACCTTCTACCATCTTTAGATTAAAATATTCTTTTATAAGATATACATTGCTATTAACTATGACTTTCTTGTATGTGTCAAATAGTACTTTTATCAATCTTGTTGCCCTCATCTCCTTTACCATGTAATGAAAGATACCTAATATTTGATAATCAATGAGTTTCTGATCAACTTCTAATATGATTGTTATTTTTTATCTAAAAAATTTCATTTAGTTTCTCCCCTTATAGTTAATTTTTAATTTGCATTCTCCAAAATACAAAATAATCATCAAATTCGTTGATTCCATGCCTAGACACAGTTTTAGTTTTTACTTTGCTAGCATTGTTTTACACACAAATAGGGTCTGATATCAGTTGTTGCATATTACTCCTGTATTCGCCTAATAACAAAAGCAAAAAATAATAAAAGTGAAGAAAAAAAAGCATTCATATTTTATAATAGTTCACCCTTAACATAGGGTTACATCTATTGCTACTGTAGTTTTTTACTATGATAAAGAAGATTTACAAGATATAATGTTTGCTCTTATACCACTTTTATATAGGCACAAAAACATCATTCCCAATAACTTATGCCTACTATCACGTCTCACATCAAATAGAAATTTGGTGAATCTCAGGTATATAAGGGCGGGTATGCAACATTATCTAACAGTCTAGTTTTTTTTATCAATGGTAAGTGCCCAACCCGTGACAAGTGGTATAAGAGCAGACCTGATTTCTCAGTCTTATGTAAGCCCCTAAAATTATCCCAATAGAGATTATCATATAGAATATTGCCCATCCCCCATGCAGCCAAGGGGATGGGCAATACGGGCCAAGTAGGCCCTAAATATCCTATGTCTTATAGCCCTAATAAAAATTGTCGCGTGGGTAGTAGGTCCCCTATCCCTTATGAGGATAGGAAATACAGAGCAAGTTAGTTTTTGAGTTTGAGTGACACCGTAATGAGGGCGTCACGTGATTGGGTGGGAGAGAATGTCACGTCCCACATCGAATAGAAATTAGGTGGATCTTGGGTATATAAGGATGGGTATGCAGCATTACCTAACAGGCTAGTCTTTTAGATCAATGGCAAGCGCCTGGTCCGTGAAACTATTAAGAAATAGATTAAGGACTAGGCTTTACTAGTTAGAAACAGACTTGGAAATAAACTTGGACACTAGTAAAAAATAAACTAAAATAAAAATTAAATTAAATTTCAACCTAGATCAATCTGTATGGTATTGCACCAGGCGATAATTAAGCTCCAAATTTTCAATATAAACAACATTGCTTATTTATGTTAAGCAATATTATCATGTAATGTTATCTTATAATCTATAATTTCAATTTTATTTACGAGGAATACAAAATTACACCATTTATAATGTCACACATTACATACTAAATAAAGTTGCTTTTAAATATTTTTTACATTTGAGGAAATGGCAGTAAGTTGTCAGATATGGTAATCTTGTTTTTTTAAAAAAAAAAAACTATTACAAAATTGTGTTAAACCGATGATTAAAAATATGTTATATCTTTCGATATATATATTTATGTTATATATTGCTGTAAAACTACAACACAAGACTCTCAATCTTTCTAATAATCAAAACAATAACAAACCAAAAATGATAACTGACAAGAAATGCATAAACAATTATAGTGGTTCAGCCACAACAGTGGCCTACATCCACTTTTAAGCTCAACAATGGAAGCTCAGTCTCTACACTATTTAAAATTGTTACAACCTAAGCTAATCAGCCTTCTCAAGATTCAATTACAAGAAAGAAATAGATGAAACAAATGATTATAGCAGGGAATATTAGAAACCCTAACTTGAAGACTCTCTCTCTCACACAAAAGACTCTAGATTACAAATGGCCACCAAATACAATCACAATGAACTTACATGACAAATGAGAGAACATAACAAATATATATAATATGCTAAACAATGGCGTTTTACTCTAAGGCTTATTATCTTATGTAATTTACTTAAATGCCCAGCAACTTATTTTATATTTACTTTGAAAGCCATTATACATTACAAATTCCACCTTGGTTTCCAAAGTAAATAGTTCTTGGTGCAAAAACATCAGCATCTTTGTGTCATAGCTCTATCTTACCTAACCCTTCATCCCTTATCAATGTTGAATAAACTTAGGCAATAATCAAATTTGCTTACTGGAAGTACCTTTGTTTCAATATCAATTGAATTTTCATCAGTTGATATCTTCTTCACCTCAAGTTCACCTCTTGATATAATTTCCCTTATGAAGTGAAACTTTATGTCCACATGTTTTGTTCTTTTATAGAACATAGTATTTCTACATAAGTGAAGTATACTTTGGCTGTCTGAGTATATAACTACTGGTATATGTAAAATTCCAAGTTCACTTAGTATTCCCTTTAGCTAAATGCCTTCCTTTACTACTTCTGTCATGGCTATATATTCTACCTCTGTACTGGATAGTGCAATAATTGACTGAAGATGTGATTTATAACTTATACAACATCTATCAAGAGTAAAATAGTAGGCTGTAATAGATCTTCTTTTATCCATGTCTCCTATAAATTCAAAATCTACATATCCAACAAGCTCAATTTCTCTATTAGTTCCTTTAAAAATTAAACCATAATCCAATATACCATTAATATATCTAAGCAACTATTTCATACTTAACCAATGGTTCTTACCAGGATTAGACATATACCTACTAAAGACACTAAAAGAGTGAGCCAAATCAAGTCTAATGCAAATCATGGAATACATTACTAATCTGAAGCATTAGAATATGGCACAATACTCATTTCATGTTTCACTTTATCAGTTTTAAGACATTGTTTAAGAGAAAATAAAAAATGAGCAGCTTGAAGAATTTTAACAAGCTTTTCTTTTGACACAGAGAATGTATTTAAGACCTTATCTAAATAATTCTTTTGAGATAAGAAATTTTTTATTATTTTGTCTCTAATTATGGTTATCCCTAAAATTTTATTAACTTGTCCAATGTCTTTCATGTCAAACTCTGATTTAAGAAGTCCCTTTTAACATATTAATCTCATATTTACTCTTAGTGGTAAGAATCATATCATTAACATACTATAACAAATAAATTTCAGTATTATTGTCCAAATTCATAAAGTAAAAATAGTTATTATAGCTACTTCTTCTAAAACCTATTTTAATTATAAAAGTGTCAAACCTTTTATAACATTGCCTAAGTGACTGTTTTAGTCCATATAGGAATTTCTTTAATAAACAAACATGATCAGATCTGATTTTATCTTTAAAACCCAATAGTTGTTTCATATATATTGTTTCTTCAAGTTCACCATGTAGAAAAGCCGTTTTAACATCTAACTATTCTAATTCCCAGTCAAAATGTGAAACTAGAGCTAGTACTAGTCTAATTATTGTATACTTAACTACAGGTGAAAAAATTTCAGTGTAATCAATTTCCTTCTTTTGTGGGAATCCTCTAGCTACTAATCTAGCCTTGAATCTAAATAGATCAAAACTATTATCTCCTTCATTTAATTTGTATATCCTTTTTACAGTCAACAAGTTTCTATTTTTGGGGTCTTGGTACTAAAGTCCATATGTTATTTAATTCAAAGGATTTCATTTCTTCACATATTACAAGATACCAATTATTTGCATTATTACCAATCATAGCTTCCTCATCAGTATTGGGTTCAAATATGTTCATTTTTAATGATGACAATAAAGCAAATGCAATAAGATCATAAAGCAAGTATTTTGAAGGAACCTTTACCTCTTTTCTTACTATGTCTCTTGCAAGTTGATAATCTTACAAAGAAGATGTAAGCTCTGACTGTCCTTACTAATCTTGTTAATTAATTTGTTCATCATTATTTTGATCAGAATCTTTTATCTGATTTGGTGATATTTCTACCTCAAAACGAGTTCTCTTTACTTGAGGTTGTATCATAATGCTCATCTGTACTTATATTACCTGCATTTTTTGGTTTAGTCTTTAAACAAGGTATATTTGCTTTATTGAAAATGACATTATGATTGGTGATAATTTTTACCCCTAGATAGTCCCTAAACCAAAGTTTATAACCTTTTATCCCATCTGGATATCCTAGGAAGACACACTTATTTAACCTAAGTTCTAATTTATTATCTGACTTGTGTGCATATGTAGCACACCCAAACACTTTTTAAGTGTTTATAACAGAATTTTCTTCCTAACCAAAGTTCTTCTGAAACTTTAAATTTGATAGCACTTAATGGTGATCTATTAATCAAATAATATATAGTATATAAAGCTTCCCCTCAATGGTTTTGATAACCCTGAACTGATTAAAATACATCTTATTTTATTCATGAGGGTTCTGTTTATTCTTTCAGCAACCTCATTCTGTTAAGGTGTGTGTGATACTGTTCTATATCTTAGAAGACCATTATCTTTACAAAATTATCAATGACTTCATTACAAAATTCTAGTCCATTATTTATTCTTAAGGCTTTTAATCTTTTACCAGTTTGGTTTTCAACTAAGTTCTTCTACTATTTAAATTTTACAAAGGTATCATTCTTGTTCTTTAATAAGTACATTTATAATTTTCTGGAATAATCATTTATTATTGACCAAAAGTATCTATTTTCAGCATGTGTACTAGTGTGTGTTAGACCCAAAAAATTAGCATGAGCATATTCTAATACAGTTTTAGTCTTATGGGTACTAGTTTTAAAGCCTAATCTTTGTTGTTTTCCTAAAATACAGTGTTCATAGAACTTTATCTTAGAAATCTTGTCATTTCCAAAAAAAAATCTATTTTTATTTAACTCAAATAGACCTTGATCACTTATATGACCAAGTATTCTATGCCAAAGTTCTGTTTTATCTAATTCTAAAGTCACAGTAGCAACAATAGTGTCAATTTCTGTTGTCCCTTAAAAAATGTACAAACTTTTATTTTTAATTCCTTTCATTACAACCATAGCACCATAAGTTGTTTTTAATTGACCATTCTCTACTTTACAGGTATATCCACATTCATCCAATATCCTTAAGAAAATTAAATTCCTTTTTAATTCAGGTATATACCTTACATTTTTAAGGAATCTAATAAAGCCATCAAATAATTTAATAGCAATTGTCCCTATATCTTCTACTCTATAAGTTTCATTATTACCCATTAAAACCACTCATCTATTATATTTTTTAAATTTTGAAACCAATCTTTATTAAGGCATATGTGATATGTACATCTTGAGTCTAGTACTCATTCATTTGAATTATCACTTAAAAAAATTGTTAAGGCTTTTAGCATTGTCATAACCATCACTAGTTATGGCAGCTTCTGAATTTTCAGGTTGTTTTTCTTTGATTTTTCTTAATCTATCATAAAAATTTCTTCTAAGATGGCCTTCTTTACCATAAATAACATTTTCTAGATCCAGACCTTGATTTACCCCTAAATTTTTCTTTATATTCTTTCTTTTCATTTTTGTCCTTAGCAAATAAATTTTCACTATTATGAGTTTCTTTTCTTTCTAATTTTAATTCTTGTTCACAAGCTCTCAAGACAGATTAGCAGTCATTTAAAGTCAAAGAATCTCTACCATACTTAATAGTTGACTTAACATCTTTAAACGAAGCAGGAAAAGAATTTAACAATATTAAAACTTGGTTTTCATTAGAAATGGTTTCACTAGTATTAGTAAGGTTAATGGAAATTTTATTAAAATCATCAAGATTTTCTTCAAGTTTTTTAATAGGGTCTATTTTAAAACTAAATAGTTTTTCCTTTAACAATATCTTACTAGATAATAATTTTGAAATGAACTAAGTTTCAAGCTTACCCCAAAGACTAGCTGTTGTAATCTCTTCATTCACTTGTCTTAAAACATTATTTGAGAGCTGTAACACAATATCACTAAAGGTCGTCTCATCTTGTTCTGCAACTTGTTTTGGAGTCATTGTTTGTATAAGCTCCTAAGGATTTATCAAAGCCTTTAACACCTTCTATTGTATGAAGATTGCTTTCATATTCTTTTTTTATAGACCAAAGTCAAAATGTCCATTGAACTTGTCAATCTCAAAGCATGTGGTACTCATGATTCAAGACACTGATTCTTGAACACAAATAAGAAATACAGAGAAGTCTTTAAATCGAAACCCTAACCCTAGGCTTTGATACCACTATTGTAAAACTACAACACAATACTCTCAATCTTTTCAAAATTCGAAATAATAACAAACCAAAAACGATAACCAACAAGAAATGCACAAACAATTATAGTGGTTCAGCCACAACAGTGGCCTACATCCACTTTCGAGCTCAACAATAGAAGCTCAGTCTCTGTGCTATTCAAAATTGTTACAACCTTAAGCGAATCAGCCTTCTCAAGATTCAATTACAATAAAGAAAGAGATGAAACAGGCAATTACAACAGGGAATATTAGAAACTCCAACTTGAAGACTCTCTCTCTCACAGAAGACTCTAGATTACAAACAGCCACCAAATACAATCACAATGAACTCACTTGACAAATGAGAAAACATAACAAATATATATAATATGCTAATCGGTGGCATTTTACTCTAGGACTTGTCTAACGTAAATTTACTTAAATGCCCAGCAACATATTTCATATTTACTTTGGGAACCATTATACTTATTACATATATAAAAATCCATTCATTTCTGATTTGGGAACTTTCGTTGGGCAGGCATGTACAGAGATGATAATGCCAACAGATGGCAACAATGAAGAAAGCATATTTGAAGCTTCTAAGTGGGACTACGAGGCTTCTGTCGCAAGCTGCAGGGATACCTATCATGTCGAGCCCAGACCCAATTGGATAACTACTCAATTTGGTGGCCATGTCAGTTTCTAATAAATTCAACTCTCTATATAAAGATTTGTTAAGAAACAAAAGGAAAATCTTTAATACCCAGTACAAAAAATGGAGCAAGTTTTATATTTTAACAACTCTATATACAAACAACTACACATTTGGATGGAAAAAAAATGTAGATGTCTCCATTTTGTGCACTGGCTGGATGTTGTTTGACTTGAACAAAGGATAAGATATCTGATATCATGTCTGCATTAATCTATCTGTACAGGATATTGAGATGGTTTTGAAAAGATATGGAAGCAATATTATCTTCTTCAATGGCTTAAGAGATCCATGGAGTGGTGGAGGGTATGATCTTTCTCTTCTCCTATGTCTTTCTATTCGAATAAAGATTGTCTTTTGATCACAACTTTATGAATGAACATTAACTTTACAATCATAAGTAATAAAAGAGATATTAATCCCTTTCTTAGTGTTTTTTTTTCCCTTCAGTTGCTTCGGATTACACTCTCTCTTTCTCAGATTATTGTTTTATGATTGTCAGGGTGCTGAAGAATATTTCCAATACCATTGTTGCAATTGTTGAAAAGGAAGGTTGGTGTATCATACTTTGAAACAAAATTAAGACAAATAGATAAGCATCTCTATTTGATTGATATGTATCTAATGTTTGGTATTGATTGCAAATTTTATCAGGGGCTCACCATGTAGACCTGAGATTTTCAACCAATGAAGATCCAAAATGGCTCAAGGCTGCAAGGGAGAAAGAGATGCAGATCATTGAAAGCTGGATATCTCAGTATCACCAAGACCTGGCCCATCGTGTTAATGTCAATCACTAACTTGCAATCATGCAATTCCTTTTTAATAAAAACAATAGTCAATCTAGACAAATCATGCTAAGTTTTGGGCTCAGACTTACTTTTCTAGGGCCAAGGCCGAGATTTGGGTTCACAGATTATGACTGATAGGCCCTCCGGGGCTTCCGTACAGGAAGTATATTAAAGATTTCGAAGGTATTTATATAGATTGTTGATCAATTTTGGTGTAAGTTCATACTTTTGAAATTGAATTCACTTTATATCTTCAAGTAATTAAGTGGGTCAATTTAGTATAAAGGTGTTGAGTAGCTTAAGTTGGATTTAATAACTTTTAAAGAAAAGATAAATCAAATTGACTACACAAAATATCCAAGTTGGATTATTTCAACTGATGACAAACAGATTAGAGGAATAAATCAATTTTAAATTTATCTAATCTCATTTGTTCGATATCTAATAATATGATCATTGAAATTAGTATACCCTTCCATATGTCAGTTGACCTAAACATTTAACCCCTATATTCACAATCTTTGTCTAAAGACTTGGGGAAATGGCTACAGAAACTAAATAATTACAGCTACTTTAGTTGATTAAGGCCTTTATAGTGAGCTATAGACATTTTTTTTACATGGTAGAGAGAAAATTTAAATTTGATATTTTTATTAGAATGAAAATAAATGTACTATTAACTTTTTATCATTAAACTATTAATATAAATACGATACATCAGAAACTTAAAAACCGAATTTCACTCTTATAAAAGTTGAAAAAGCAAAATTTAATTAAAAATTTAAGAGTTTAAAAATAGATGTATCATTAAACTGTTAACATAAATATGATACATCGGAGACCTAAAAATCAAATTTCAAAAGTTAAAAGCAAACTTGGATTAAAATTTTAAGAGCAAGAAAAAGATACAAAAATGTAAGAAGGAAAAAAAAAAACATCTGTTATTAATTTTCCTTTTCTTTTTTTTTTTTTGTTTTTTTTTATTTAGACATACTATATAATATTATTAAGATTACCGTCAATTAGGGAGCACCTGAAGTGCGTCATCAACCTAACAGCAGTACCACCTAGTTTGACACTAACATTAACATATCTAAGGCTTATTTAAAACTTACCAGAAGACGTATTGGAATACAATAGCCATTAAAAGCTAAAAAGACCTACCAAAATTATTGTTAAAACACATCATAATCGAAAGACATATTGTTGCTAAAATAGGAGGCATGGCCACATTTTAGTAATGAGTGGAATTAGGCATCACAGAGAATACATAGTAGAAACACGAGGGTCATCTTCAAATTGATTTTCTTCTCTTTTTTATTTTCAAAGTTAGGCCATGAATGAGACAGGTCCTTGGTCGGTCCATTATTTCAAATTTGGCAAAGTGGGGGTGTGTAATTAAGTTATAGAAATACTTGAAAGTGCAAAGCAAAAGTTAGTGGACAAATGCGGTTGACTACAAAACACCCTCCTCGCCAACATGGAAAGCTAGCTAGAAAAAGATACAAATAAAATTATTCTTGTTGATGCCCAGTGATTAGTATAAGCACTTCTAATATTAGGCCTTAAGTTTGAGTTAAGAGTTTGAATTCTTTTATGCATGTAATTTTAACTTTAGTACTTTAGAATATTAAGTTTAAATTTCTCTATTTATTTTGAAAAAGTTATTGTGTCTATTTCTCAAAGGGCCAATCAACCCGCAACCTTTTTAGTCATTCTCTATTTATTTTTTTTATAAAGAAATTGCCTAGCCGGTGAAGTAGCCTAGCAAGGAAAACGGTCTAGATTCTAGAAATAAGTAAGCCCACATGAATCGAAGGCCTAAAAATCGACTTTAACACAAAAGAAATAGATAATTTGATTCAACGACCCATGAATTTTTACAAAAGAAATTTTGTGAAAAATTAGATACATATTAAATTATTCTTTTTATTTTTATTTTTATTATTATTCATAAGTTTTAGTTGAAAAAGACTTAAAATCCATCTTACACTTAGACTAAATTTCTCTTAAAAATGACGTAAAAATCATTTATTAAATCTGATATTCATAAGTATATGCTTTGAAAAGAATTTAGATTTATGCACTTTAAATATGTATGAAATTTTGCCCATCATTCAATTAATTCATCTTATTCTATATTTTATTTAGATCATTCAATATTCAATAACTATTACAGCAAACTTGCTTGTCTTTGCAAATACTTTTTACACATAAAGCACTTTCTTATTTAGATAAACACTAACTTGAGTATTGGAGTATTTTTTTTTTTTACAAAAAGATTATGTGCTTCAATTATTTTAAGGAGTAAGGAAGGGCAAAGAAGTAATTTTTGTAAGCTCTATAATTGAGGAACTTCAATAGCATCACCTATAAAAAAATTCTGAATGGAAAATAGACTATTTGACACTAAAAAGCTAATATGGTAGCACACAAAAGACCTTATAACTCAAAGCTTCTAGATAACCATGATAACGGGGGGTCTAAGTAATTCAAATTTAATCACTTTGGGAAGCGAGGTCCCCGCCAACATGGTGGGTCTTCTAACTAAAATCCTAGACTAGCTTGAAGAAACTCAAAAAAAGAATCAGGAACTAAAAGATAGACGTATGGCGATAAAGGATACGAAGAACCTGATGACGATCTCAAAGATAACCCGCCTCAAGATAGCAAACTAAGATGCTCGGGAGAGGTAGACAACCGAGAGAGTTATAGATAGAGATATATCCTAAGAAAGGAGAAGAGTCTAGACTCCAAAAGTAATCAGAAAAACTGACGGAGACAATATTAAGGCTTCTATCATGAAGGAAGTAGGAGAATTATATGCGAATATGGTAAAGCCTGGAATAACAAATGACGATGACCCTGGTGAAAATGGTGAACTAGGATCTATTTGTAGCCTCTATCAAGCTAGTAGAAAAAATCGCATAAGTTCACATTAGCAAACTTCTATATGTACGATAGGATCGGATATCTAAAAGAGCACATCTTTTACTTTAATTCAAGAATGATCATGCATGCACACAACAGACATTTAAAGTACATCACATTCCCATTAAGCTTGAAAGGCTCAGCCCAGGCATGGTTCCAAGGTCTAAGAAAAACTCAATATCCTCATTCGATGAATCAACAACCCAGTTTATCATCCAGGATATTCGAACGAGAAAAAGAAGAAGAAGATTGTATTAGACTTATTCTTCATGAAATAAGGAGAGAACAAATCAATTAAAAGCTTACTTAATAGGTTTAACAGAGAACTCTTAGAGCTTGGAAGCTATGACACTGATCTCATCATACTGATCATACATGCACATAACAAACCCCTAAAGTGCTTGCATTCCCATCAAGCTTGAAATGTTTGGCTCGGGCATAGTTCTAGGGTTTAAGGAAAGCTCAATATCCTCCTTCAATGAATTGACAACCCAATTTATCATCCAGTACAATCGAACTAGAAGAAGAAGAAGATTGTATCAAACTTATTCTTCATGAAACAATGAGAGAACAAATCAATCAATCATGTGTCATCCCAATTTTATATGAATATTGTCATTTCATATTTATGCAATAAATAAATATTTCATTAAATCGCTAATTAATTTTATTAGGTAAGATGCTTGTAACATTTTAGATATTATATTGATCTAAATGAGTTCAGATCAGGTCTAAAGAGTTAAAACCTTATCTGAAATGGGATAAATACCTGAGAATATACTTACAATGATATAGTTGTAAATAGTTGTAAGAGTTGCTAGGAAATGTCATTTTGCAAGTATATTCTCGAATTATATGTTCTTGAACTATTTTCACCGATGTCTAGTGGAATCGATTTATGTAGATCAATATATGTCTATATCTGGATAGTCTAGATGGTTAATCTTAGCAAACCACGAGTTTAGTCGAAGCTCATATAAATATACACGTATTTAGTAAGGACTAGATAATGAATAGATTCAATGAAGACCTTCAATAAATATCCTATAAATCCGTCAGTGAAGGGTCTTCTCGGTTGAATAATATTCGTCGCTCCTTGACCGGAGCACTACGGTGGGATTATGAGTGATCCACCATACTTAATTTCACACATTTCAGAGACCTTTCATAGTCTAACCGTTGGATGTTGTTGGGTATGTTTCAATGCTTATAGAGTTTGGTGTGTGTAGATATGGGATTCATCAGCTCATATAAGTGAGTTAAATATCCGGATGCTCTAAGGTTGTATTCTATGAAGTCTTATGGCCATAAGCATTTAACCCAAGAAAGAGTTTCTGATGGTATAAATAATATCGCAAAGAAGTTTGCGCATATTGTTTATCATAATACGAATCAAAGAGATAAGTTTATGGTTGAGTAATAGAAAACTTGACGGTGTTGATCTATGTCTCCGCTCTTCTAGGATAGTAATGATAGATGGATTGTACGAATATTGATTAACCTTAATTTGTATGGTTTAACTCGCCATTTTGTATTATCCATAACGTGTGTGAGGCATTAGTTATAGACTTACGAAAATGTACCGTAAGACAAAATGAGTGTGAACCTAAGGAGTTTCACTATATGAAGTGTACGCGTTAAGCATGTGGGTAGTGCACTGGATCGAATTGTTCGATCTAGAAAGTATGAATTTATTTTAAGGTCTTTCGGAAAGTAGCTAAGGTTTAAGTGTTAAATCCAAAATTGTGCCAAGTCAGACTTGACACTTTTATCTACCTAATGTATGTCTCAAATTGTGTCAATAACTTGTATGGGTACTAATTGGAAATTGGTGGATATAACTACTATTTAAATGAAATAATTATTATTTTATTTAAATTAAATCAATCGGTCATTTAATTATTTCAGGGTCTCTCGCGGAGTAGTTAAAATTTAAATGTTAAACCTAAAATTGTGTCAAGTGAAATTTGACACTTTTATCTACCTAATATATGTCTCAAATTGTATCAATAATTTATATGAGTACTAATTTGAGTATCAATAGATAAAGTTATTAAAAAAAAGAATGAAACTATTCAGTCATTAGTCTAAATCAAATGAATTTATTTGATTTAGATTCATTTGATTTAGTCTTGACATTTGTTTAAATTTTATTAAATGAAATAATAGAAATGAAAACATGTTCATTTATAATTGGATAAGTGAGATAGCAATGGGTACTTGTTGCACTTTTATTGACCAAAAGACAATTGAAATAAGATGAGATTGAATTTGATTTAATCTTAAAACTTGAAGTGGTGTGTGTTAATATTTCAAATGCCACCAATCTCACTCTTAAAGTGGCCAATGAAAGCAAGCAGTATATTAACTAATTTGGCTGCCTTCTCATGCTATAACAAATAGTAACCAAGGCATTTTTTATTAACTAAAATGGGCAGCTCATTTACCTATATATAGGGGTCGAATTCATTTGTAATGTGTAGAGTGAATTATGAATTCAATTGAAATGGAAATGAATTAAAATAGATGAAAGTAATTAAATATTTTTAATTCAAGAGACAAAAATAAACCTGAAGCAAGTATTGCTTTAACTTGTTTTCAAAAAAGAAAGGCTATTAGTCAACCTTAAGAAAGTCCGTCACATTCCCAACTAGATTTGTTCTAAGCACACTTCAAGGGTGAGTCTCCTAATCTCATTAAGTAATTAGATTATTTTAACGTATTTATATTTATATTTTCGTTACGTTACATGTGAGACATGCCTTATTTAAATTATTTACAATGCACACATTCACCCATTGAATGGCTCACACACACACACAACCCTTCATAATTAGCAAGAATTATGAAGAAATTCGTATGAATAAACTACAAAAATAACAAGAATAAGAAGTCCTATGTTTATGAGTTTTGTTCTTGGTTGGTATAGAATCCTTTGTTCAAGCTCTTCAATTTTTGATCAAAAACCTGAAATGGAGTGTTAATATCGTCACCAAGCTGCTCTTTCTCGAAATGGCTAAATGGTAGATGTTTTATAGGCTTAAGGAAATAAAAAATACATCCAATTTTATCCTTGAAAAGTCAATATTTTTTGCCCTTTAAAAACGTGCATTCTAGATTAATAGTGACCCTGCAAATACTAGTCATAATACTGTTGAAATTTATTGTTCATGTCACTATTTATAAATATTGTTCATATGCACTAGTCATACATAATGTTTAGAATTGTTTATCAAAATTGAAAATTTCTAAAATTGGGAGTCGTGGCACTGAATTCTGATGCCGTGGCACTGGGACCTAGTTTTATGAATGAACAGTACCAAAAAATATTGTTCATATGTACTGTTGATAGGGCCGTAAAAGCACTAGTATGATTTGTATTCAAATTTTATATTTTGCTCCAAATAATAAATATTTAACTATTTAATTACATTTTGACTATAAATAGATGTACGATAGAAAATGTACCGCATAGGAATAAACAGAAGGCAAATCGGAAGTCAAACGAAGAAATTACGCTCAAAATACGAAATGGGTACAAAGGCTGGGCACCGCAGCGCTCAGGTCAGCAACTGAATGCCTCGGCGCCCACAACCCAGCGCCGCGGCACTCATTACGATAAACAGTATTTTTCTATAATAACTCGTAAACAGTCATTTAAAGAAAAAAAAATTATAAATAAAAGGCAAAAAAAACCCTAAGAGGAGAGAAAAGAAAAAAAAAGGCAAAAACTTAGAGAAAGAATTCACAACACAAAATCAAATATCAAACCGAAAGATTGAAAAACCAAGATCAAGATTCAAGTTTTAAGTCAAGATTGAGGGAGAAGCACATCAAGGAGTTACTTTGATTAGTTTTTCTTCTCTTTCTTTATCATGATGCTCTTGTTCTTATTGATTTTCATAGATTGGTTTGATACTTTTGGTTTTGAGATGAGCTAAATTGTTCATCTAGGGTTAGACTATGTAAACTTAATATGGATTTGCATTGTGTTAATTTTTAATTTATGAACTTAATACTTTCAATTGATTCATTCTATCCTGTGTTTAATACTTTCATTATACCTGATCAATATTTTGAATGATTGAGGAATCATGATGAACTCGACAGATGGATTTATGGTTTAGCCTATGGTAGTTTGATGCATAATCATAGGGTAACAACTTTGAATTCCATCTAGGATAGACATATACCTAGGTGGCATGTATGGTCTAATTTAGACTTAATCTTAATGAATTATATTCTGATTTAATTACCATAGACATATAGGTGATTGTTAGAATGTGTAATATAGTCACTTGACCATCGAAAGAGACTTATGATGAGATTAGTGTCTAAGCCAATCAATTGGTATTAAGGGATTAACTAAGTGGTTAATAAGTCTAATGAAATACTAGGGGACGAATCAAAATCCTATATTATCTGAATTCTACGCTTTACTTTTGTTCAATTTAATTGATAGAGTAGATTAGTTAAATAAATTTCAGATTGTATTTTTTTGAATAAAAGTTAAGTAGGTACAATTTTAGTACTTAATTTTTAGAATTATATTGCATAGTCCATGTGGGATCGATATCTGAACTTAAAATCCTATATTACTTGATACGATAGTGTGCACTTGCGCTTAACTACTATAGCATCACAATCAACTGTATACTGTGCACTATTCATAAATTACTATTTATATTTTGAGCATTTTGGTCGCTTATCAAATTTTCATCTCAAACAGTTCTATTCACATCAGGTTTCTATTATTTTCGTGCTGATTTTCTTTAAACTTATAAAATAATATTAACATGCATAAATGGCTAAATTCTTGGGATAAATTGAACAAATTTTAAGTTTAGGATGATAATATATTTTATATAATTATGTTCTATCAATTTGCCAATAACCTTTTACTTCCTTGAATCATCTTTGCTTCTCTTTCTAAGTTGCTCTAATTATGCTCAAATTGCTCTCTAAGACTTGTGTTGTGTGTTTTTTAGGGCTGAAATAAGTGGCCTTTATATAGAGATTAAATGCAGCCTTGGAGCAGTATTTCTCTTTACTTTAGGGAACGTCAAACAGTTAGGGCAAAATTTCTTTCATCTCTACAACACTAATGTGTTTGTTCTTTTGCTGCAGCACTAACTCTTTACCACTACAGTGCTATGATATTGCTGCAGTGCTACACCTTTATTGCCGCAGTGCTTTTACAATTAAATTAAGTCTTTTGTGCACTCGCGTCGCTGAGGCGAAAACCATCTTTCGCTGTAGCGATTTTAGCTCAGGAATTGTCGTTGCAACATTAGGTACTTCAACGCTGAGGCGGTGACTCAACAATTTTGACCTCTTTACATTTTGGTCCCCATTTCTACTGTTATTCCCAAATCTTGCAGTTTTACTCCAATTTCTTAAATTTTCATTTATTTAGATAAAATCCATATATATAAATAATAAAGCACATAAATAATCATTTATTCTCATCAAATAAACAAAATCTTAAGTAAAATAAGGATAAAATATATGCAATTTATACCCTTATCACATTGTGCCTTACCTTAGAAAGCACTACTAGTAAGACTTCCTAAAAAGGGCTTATGCCTCAACCTTGGAAGCATACAAATCAATTACACTTCTACAACAGGCTTTGTGTATACATGTATCAAAAGGAGTGAACGATCCTAAAAATGCAAGAATGACTCACTCAAAGTACATCTTATACTAGAAAGCACAACAATAAAGCTCTTAATGAATAGGAGAAAAATATATTCCTCTTACAAAATAATGCTTAAAGAAAACTAAATCAGCAAGCTTCCCTAACCAAAAAGGAAATACATTCCCTAAAAGGAATCGTAAAAGCATTATCTAGAAAGAACAAAAATCACATCTAGAAACAAGATAGCAATATGCGTCTCAGATAAGGAAGTATCTACTTTTATCACATACTTTGTCATCTCATTACTTAATTTATTTCAATTATATGTTATATTCCCTTTATTTGATTTATCATTACCATTTAAAGCACTTATCAAAACTTCATCACATTCACAACATAGCGAATTATAAAAGCAAACACAAGAAAAGGGAAGTATACTTGTAAAAAATTTCCTTTTCATTATTAACACTATAAATCAAGTTAGAAGTACACACAAGCATCTTAAAAAATTACAATAAAGTCAAGGAGAATCATTTGAAGACTATTGCAAAAGCTCTAAGATATGACAACCCACAAGGTAGATGGAGAGGCAGATACCTCCTTCTCGAACTCTCTCCCCAACTTAAACTTGCACCAATCGTCATTTCATCTCCTCTCTCTAGCTCCACCCTGAGGGGGGGTAGTATGATCTAAATCACTTATCTCGATAAGACCCTTTGCAAAAGTAAAACCTACGAAAGTTGATAAAACTTTATTGGAGGACAATAACATCCAAAAGAGCCAAATACCTTCATGTCACTGAAAAGTCAATCCTTAGTAAAACCAGGGAAGCATCAATTACATTATCTAATCACTTAACTTTTTCATAATTTTATTGGATTATCTTATTAACAACATTTACTCATTCTTTACAGAAAGCATCCATTTATCAAAAGCCTTTCTTATAAGGATCGTGTACTACACAACCACCATCCCTTGAAAGCACAACAAATAATTTAGATTGTCAAATCATTATATAATAGTTAGAACATATGTTCCCTAAGAACTTGTTTTCCAGTAGATTCATGTTGTGTCCTAGGACAAGTATAGGAGGGCCCTACTTTAAGGTTAGGTCGATTATAAAAAGTCTTAGGATATTAAAGGATACTTGAAATACTTTCTTGAAAATATTGTGTACCTAAAATGGTCATCTTCCTTTGGAAGTATAATATCAAAAGACTTCTCTAGAAGGTCTAGCACCTTAACCAAGAAACACCCATAATAAAAAAAAATCTCTAGAAGGATCTAATGCCTTTATCTTTGAAGCAAGCATATTAAAAGCTTCTTTGTAAAAGGAATTACCATATCAACTTTCTTAAAAATGTAAACAAAAGTCTTCCTTTACCAAAAGCACGATAATACAAAATACTTCCACATTCAAAAGTATAACGCTTTTTTTGCAAGAAGTACTAAAGTTTCAAATTATTTTATGGAATCACGAAAATGAAAAATAACGAAGAACTTCCTAAGCAACTACACCACTACATTTAAAAAGTCAAACAATCCCTTTACGTATGCATCCAACAGATAAAAACCATACAAAAAGTGTTTAAGAAGTATGTAACTTTAATTCTGACTATTTAAAATATTGCATTTTAATTATCACATTTTTCTAGAAGGATAAATATGTAATTTTTACATTTTATCCTATATATACTGAGGTTTATCATAGGAAGCATGACTTATCATTTTTTTTCATATGGTCGCATGATTATTACATCACATGCATGGAAGCATTCTTTTACATGACACTGTTCAGAAACCAAACTGTAAATAGAAGTAAATATTGTTACTTCTAGAGAAATTTGACGAAAACAGAATGACTACAATGATAATATCCTAAAGAATTTTGAAAGCTCTAAAATGCTCTAAATACTTGCATCCTTTACAACGCAAACATCCCCATTATAGAAAGAAATGGAAAGTATGAAAAACTTGAAAGTACGAAGCGCTCATCGATAAAAAAGCAAATTAGTGTATTTAGAAAGTTTTCACTCCTTCACTTTTTAAAAAAGTATAAGAAAATATACACCCGCTCGAGGTGAGGGCTTTATCTGCTGTGATTCATCATTAGTGGAAGATATTTAAAGGGGAGCAAACTATATGGATTTCATCCTTAAAATATTTTAGTTAAGAGGAAGTAGTTTGCCTCCAGCAGCTGAGAAGGATTGGCTTTAATTAGTTTTCGCGAGGGAGCATTTGTTGGGCTCATTATCTATAGGCCCGATTAGCTCGCATATAACCCAATTTATGTAAGCCCAAATTTCAAATTCATGTTAGGTAACTGGATACACTAGTTCATGGAGCCTACAAAGGGATCTTGGATTTTATGGGGAGGCAAGAATGAATTCTAATGAGATTTTAATTGTTTAACTATTATTTTCACAAGAAGAATGATTTTTCACA
This sequence comes from Ailanthus altissimus, assembly GCA_946807835.1. Taxonomy (NCBI): domain Eukaryota; kingdom Viridiplantae; phylum Streptophyta; class Magnoliopsida; order Sapindales; family Simaroubaceae; genus Ailanthus; species Ailanthus altissimus. Next base: position 5,468,328 of record OX327709.1, read on the forward strand.
AGTGAAAGAATTCCACTTGAATCTTTTTCTCTGTTTGAAAAAGGATTGTAATTTTTAATTAACTCAAATTTAATTAAATGCATGAACTAATTTATATTTTAATATGAATTTAGATTCATAAATTCAAATTTGATATAGACTAAAATTTATACACTATAAATAAGTATGTTACATTGCTCATAATTCATTCTACGTTCCATATTTAGTATTCTCATTTGATACACAATTTATTCATCACTTTCATATTTGTCTTTGAGATATTTCTTATACACTAATTTTTTTTTTCAATCAAATATTAATTTAAATGTCAAAAATATTTTTTTTTGTAAAAAGATAGTATTATTCCTTCAAATTCATAAGGATACGGAGAATAAAGCGGCAACTTCTATGAGATTTCAACTTTTAGAAATTTAAGTAAATATGTGATTTGTTTTTCTTCTTTTTAGAGATTCAGAAGAAAAGGAAAGAGAGATATTCTACTTCACTTTTTACATCTTCTAGTAAAAAGCAAATCGAATAAAATTTGTTAGGGAGAGAAGGAAAGAGAGATATTCTTCCTTTACTTTTTACATCTTCTAGTAAAAAGCAAATTGAATAAAATTTGTTAGGTTAAGTTATGACCTAAGTGAAACTACCATTTTACACCACGAAAAGAAATTTATGAATCTATATTGAAAAATAAAAATTAGTTCATTTGCCAAAGTTGAAATAATAGGAATTTAGACGCAAATGTGTATTACCTTTCTAAAGAAAAAAAATAAGATGAAGAAAAAAAAAACAATTTTCTTTATTTTCTCTTTTCATCATCTACTTCTTATATTCTAATATAAGCACAATCTGCTGAATTCCGAACATCTTAACTACATAGAATTAATATTCTAGACATGATCAAACCGATCAATATTTTTTTTCTTTTATTGAATATTTAAAGAAGGTTTTGTTGTTTATCTTTGTTTGGGGTGAGCAAATCTGTCAAATGGGTAAATAGTTCTGATAAAAACTCTGAAGAATTCAAAGGCATGCTTGAGTGAATAGGAGAAACAAAAGGCCAAGTCAACTAGTCTCTTTCAGTAGCGTGGGAGAATTGTTTAATTTAGTTAGCAAATTGAGGGGTGTGTCATGGTCATGGGTCATGGGTCATGTTTATGTTTTATGTTTATTAATTGGGACCATACTATTTCATATGGTCCGTCATCTACCTCCCCACCCCACCGGCTACCCCCTTTATACAAACTTTGGTCCTACAATGCACATGCCACGTGTCATTTACCCAATTTCATCATCATCTCGTTACCACACAAATATCACGATGCAGACTGGCATTGTTATGTTTGATAATAATTTCTTTTTTGAAAAAAAAAAAATTAGGGGTGGTGATTGATCTAGTATGGGCCCACGAATTCCAAAAGAAAAACTTTTGTAAAGGTGGGGCCCGAACTGATAGTCCCCAGTCCACAAGCCCACGCATGCCTTTCTGATTGATGGGAAATTGATATCATGAGCCATTTACAGGCAAGCCAAACTGCCAGAATAAAAATAGCAGTACGTGGCCTCTTCTATATACATTTGGCCTTCCTTCCTCAACATTTACTTTTCAAAAAAATTTAAATTTATATAAAAAAAGAATTGATTCTGATGTCTGATACACATGCCTTGCCTTGGGAAATTGTTATTTTGTTCTTGTTTATTTTCTATTAGTTTATTTTACTGCACTGGCAGTTTGCCCAGTAACCAGTTGGTCTTTAGTTGCATTTTAGAGTAAAGCATATGCTGCCACTGACAGATTTTTGCTTTGTATAGACTAGGCCACATAGAGGGGCAAAAGATGTGGAGAAAATTGAGTCTTTGGTTCTTAAGAAAAATATTCATTTCTCTTTGTCTTTGCAGGACAAATGTAATTTTCTTGGGAAAATTTATTATCATTTGTCTGACATGACAGATTTTTCTAAATTTTAGTGAATTGAATTAGAGGAAACCTTAAATAAGTTATCCAAGTTTTTTACACTTAATTTTTAATTAAGAATTTGTTTGCTTTATTGAAATAATTTTATAATCTATTCTTCACACAATTTTTCAAAATTTATTCACAAGTGCCTGTCTTTGTGCAAACATGGCTTGACAAATAACACCCTTTAAGCTATACCTAATCAACTAATCTTCTGATAATTACTCTAAGCTTGGTTTATACACAAACACAATATCCTTATCCATTTCTCCTAAAACTAGTCATCTGAATTTTCGATGTGATATCAAGTCCCAAAAAATAAAAACATTAATTGAAAAGTTGATCTAAGTTCGTTGTCGTCCCACCGAAAAATACAATCAAGTCTAAGAAATCGGCTCCATTTTTTTGTTTATATAAAAATTTTGTACATGGTTCAAATCAAGACATGTAAAGCACAAGGAATTACCACATTGGTTCACATGAAAATGAAAGCTAAACAAGTTTGAAAACGATGAGTGAATAATTAACACAAAAAAAAAAAGAAGCAAAAATTGCATTTCCAATTTGGAGTCTATGGGCAACCACACTTCTCCACACCAAAAAAAAAATAAAAAAAGTTTTGCCAGTTTCATGATGGGCGTGACAGAGATTGCTTCTACAGCAAATTTAGCATGCATTAATGCATTCTCAAATTTTCATTTCTTCTTCATTGTTTTTCCTTTTAATATCTTCCAATAAGAGGAGTTTCATCATGGACCACTAGGGTGAAGGTGAACAACTTTAAGAGCAAATTTTTTTTGGTTTTAAATATTATTATCCGAACGAAAGTTTCTGTGTCGTATGATATAACTGAGATAGAATGATTTAAGTGATACGAGAAATTCAAATCAAATAGGTCCATTTACAATACAAATATTGTATAATATATACATAATCACCAATTTTTATTATTTGTTTTTATATGTCGTATGATTATTTTATAATACTAAAATTAAAGTTTCAGTATAGTATTAAAATTAATTTAAATCGTTGAATTAAATCAAAAATTCAAATTTAATGAGTATAAATAATTTTATTATTAATACCGTTAAAATCTTTTTGGAATAATTCTATATTTTAAGTTCTTTATTAAGTTTAAATTTTTTTTCAATAAAAGGAAAAAGATTTTAAAAAGTGTAATGAAATATTTGGTGACAAAATCTTTCAAAAATGGCTACATTTGAGCATCTCCCGAAATAGAGGACATCGTTATAAGTTTTAATAATTCCGAGCTCTTTGATACTATTGAAAACATTTCGCTGACGTGTAGTATCATTTATGACTTTTTTTATAATCTTTATAATTAATATTACATCAATCAATTGTTATTATAAGGGTCAGATTGCACATTTGATATTAGATTAAATTAACTAATGATATTAGATCAAATTAACTATTGATATTTACATTAAATTACATTACCGAAATATTTATATTTAATTATATTGTTTAATTCATTAAAAACAACACATACAATATTGAACGCACTTCACTCAAATTATAAAATTTTTATAAAATAAGAACAATACATATAATGTTGATTATACTACACTCAAATTATAAAACTCTCGTAAAAATTTTACGAGAGAAAAATTTATACTATTTTAATATCTGTTAAGATTTAAATTTTTAATTTAAGTTAAAAAAATAGATAGAAGTTGCCGCTGGACAAACCCTTAGTGTATTTATGTTGACTTATTTTCCCAAATTAAGAATAATTAATTTTTTTTTTCAACAAGAATAATTAGTTAATAACTTTCTCATTATAGATCTATTATCACTAACCATTTTATTATTATTTTTTAAACTTAAAAGTTGGAAGTTGTTACAAGGTTGTCGGATAACAGTGAAGCATCAATGAATAATCTAGACACTATTGTCAATTTTAATTAAATCAATTATAATCCAAAAGAATTTATTCTCTCTGTGTTTTTTTTTTTTAGGTATCGAAATTAATAATTACCAATTGTAAGATTGTGTTTGTAATAGCAAGCAGATGCGTATCAACCTCTAGATTATGATACATTGTTCTTGGCCTTCTCAACATGTTTGGACACTTACACCGCTTCATTGAACTGATACAAAATCTGAAGTATCTAATATTTTCATTTAAAAAAAAAACAATTAATTTCAGTTTGTTAATTCATTTATCTACAAATTTATAATATGTATTGTCTCCAATGCTCTTTTATTTTTAATTGTTTACAACGGGATAAAGACAAATTTATTTCTTTGATCTAATAAATAGTTTTATCCTATTTAATTTTAAAATACTTAAATAAAATAATTATTAATAAATAATTTAATTTTTAAAAAATAAATAATTTTAAAATAAGAAAAAAGTCTTTGTTATTGTTCCTGTCGAGCGGCGACTGGCGATCACTGAACTCTAATTACAAAAATGATCAAAATTTATATTATTAAACTCTATTTTTTTTTTAAATTTATATAATGATAGAATTAGTTTTTACCAAAAAGATCAAAAATAATAAAAAAAAGCGTTAGGAAGGGGGAAAGGGACCCCACTATTTGACGATAGCCAAACATGGAGAGAAAAGGCAGCAATGACCTCTGCATTACCTTCAAATGATGGGGTGGTGACTCTCACCGCCACCACAACATGATAGATCGACCAACTACTCTATTTTTATTTATTAAATTAAATTAATTATTTAAAAAATAATAATTATTAAAATTTTTAATAATTACACGACAACATATATCATTTATAATTTGTCATATTATGACACGTATTATTTTATTAAAATTTATTTTCTTTAATTACATTAAATTAAATAAATAAATAAAATTGCGTCATATATTCAATGACATTAAAAGTAAAATATGTTATGTGTCCAAAGCGTAAATCATCGTACATTTAAATTAAACGGCAAATAAGTCATATAAACTATACAAAAATATATTTTTATTAAAATTAACAAAATAAATTAACAAATTAAGATAAAATTAAGTATTTTAAATTTAATAAAAATAAAATTATCTATTAAATTAAACTGGAAGAATAAGATTATCTTATCCCATTAACCATGCTCTGTAACCTATTTGAATAGTACGGCAAATTATCAAAATAGCCGTCCCCAAATAACCAATAATAAAAAAAAAAAGATACTAAGAAAGAGAGTTACATGTGGTTCGTTAAAGAAAGTTAACAATTTTCTACGAAGACCATTAGATTAATCCAAAAGATGGAGAGAAGACGAGATACAAAAGAAATTAGTTGTTTTTGGCAAATCTCCTTCTCATTGATAAAAAATTCTAAACCAAACTTTTGTCACCTGTTCAAATAATATGGCAAATTATCAAAATAGTCATCCCCAATAATGAAAAAAAAAAGGAAAAAAGTCACGTGCATTCATAGTATCTGACACATTAAAAAAAATTATCATTTTTTTTAAAGAAAACAATTGGATTAATCTAATGAGATAATTTTATTATACTAGAATTAAAGTCTCAATATATTATTAAAAATAATTTGGATTAATCTAATGAGATAATATTTAATTATTAATTTAATGAATACAAATAATTCTATTATTAATACCGTTAAAACTATCTCAATATTCTAAAATAATCAAATCCAACAAATATAAGAAGACGAGACATAATGAAAATTAGTTATTTTTGGATAATTTAAGTATAAAAAAAGAATCTTTTTTTATTATCTTAAATTTATATGAATCAAACATGATGAAAAATCTACAAAAACCTAGTGTTTTGGCGAATTGAATCCATTAATTGATCAATAATCAGAAGAAGGTTTCAGAGAAAATTTTCTGCCGTTAGAAGAATTTGGGACTTGCACCGTAGTTCATGAATTAATTGCTTAATTTTGAATTGATTCTACCAAACAAATTGAGTTTCTCCAAACCATGAACAGGTTTGTGGTTCATAAAATGCAGACATTGTTGGATCTGAGATACATACAGATATCATATCATACAACTTTTTAACTTTTCCAAGACTTTCTTCTTCTTCCTTTTGTAAACAAATAAAAAAAAAAAGCCAGCTAATATTCATTTTCCTAGAAAAGGAGACTCTGTACATGATGATATTCTATAAATTTATTAGTAAAAAGAGAGCTGTGGATTCTAGTGAGAAAAGTCACACCGATTGGCCTTGCAAGTTCACAAAGCCAGGTGGGTTTATTCTTGGGAACTGAGGAAGTACCCAAAATAGAAATAAATTAATCCTGAATTGATTACGATATCATCACATCTGGAGTCATCAGCTTTCCCTAATTAACTCAACTGGCTGTACATGTCTTGTTTCTTTAGCAAAAGTCTCTGAATTAAACTAAAAGATTTTTCCAGAATTCGGAAACACTCCACGAATTACATGACAGATCCCTCACCGAACCTGAGCTTTCTTTATGGTCAAGGATTCGCGCACTTGCCTAAACACACACAGATTTTATCAAACTTACTGAAATTTTCAGGTTTTCGGTATCCGAACATAGAATTTGGTCATTATTTTTATGCTGATCTTTTTGGTTATATTATTATTAAATTAAGAAGAATAATTTAGTGAACAATTTTATTTTTTGTTATGGTCAGCAACACAATTATATATATATATATATATGGTGTTATATCATTAATTTATAGTTGCAAATTTATTCATAAGGTATTGTAGAATCACATTTGTGAAATTGTTCATTATATATATAATTGAACAGCGTCGTTAAATTATTATTATTTTTGTAAATCAAACTTTGGTATTTTTGTTTTTGACATAAAAAATGAAGAATTCGAATTCATAATTTCTATATCAATAAAAGAATAATAGATTATAAATTATTTACGGCTGAGCCATTGAAACAAGTGTAACTACGTAACCCTTTTGGTTTATATAATATTAAATTGAACTTGCATGCATCTAGGTTTAAGTTTTAAGTATAGGGAACAAAAAGAGAAATTTATCCTTTTAAGCGTAGCAAACAAAAATTCAATTAATAAGAATCATACTTGATCTTTGTTGAAATAATCACATTGTTATTGTTGTTTAGTTATAGTTAGTTACTACTAAGGGTAACGTGCGATTACTTTCCTTGAAAGATCATCGAACTTATATCTAATAGAAATGAACAAATATACGAACATCGTTAAGGTTTTGCTTCAAAATACAAAAATGATTTGGACCGTTGGATGAAAGGTTGTGAAAGAGTTGTCGAATCAAATCTACGATTGAGAACAAATTCAGGGGTGCATGCACATGATAGATAGACCTTTTTTATTTTTTTGCATAATGGATGCAAATTGCCTGTTAAGTAAAATAGGCAAAATAGCAAAACGAGTAAAGATATGACACAAGCATCTTGTTTCTTTTTTTTTTTTTTTAAAAAAAATTTAATAATAATAATATTAATACAATATAGGTGTCACCAAGCGAACATGTAGTTAAAATTTAAACAACTAGTCGACTCTCTGTAGGGTTGAAAAGGGTGTCTGAATCTACCTGGAAATTAAGGTGGGTTTTGTCTGAAACTTACAGAAACAGACATATCCAAACAAATAAACAATTAATGTTAGAATAAATAAATGTGATAAATATATTTTCAAAGAGATCAAGAAACACCCAGAGACAAGAGAGTTTTTATGGTGATGATGATTAATGAGAGAGAAACGAAAAGAAATTTTGTTCAAGTGTGAGGAGAGAATTCAAACACGACTGAACAAAAAAGAGGGCTGTGTTTTTTTTTTTGGGGGGGAAGAGGGGGGGAGGGGGGGTGTGTTCAAATGGACAAATCTTATCTCATCTTTGGAAAGGGAAAGCGATCTATGGATTTTATTTTCAGAGCCCCAATCGTTTTGCTTTGCTCTGTTTTTTTTAAACTTGGAATGGCCAAACATCAATAATGCTGTCATGCTCATGCACGTGACAAATATATACATTATTCCTTTCCCATACATAAACTGTAAACACAGCAACACCATAAACAATTTCACTACCTAATTACTTACACCTTGAGGACCACTCTTGTTAATATTTCAAGATGCCCACTTGATTTCTTCTTCTACTATTTTTTAACTCTTCACCAAATTGCAATTTGCATCTCCCACTCAACCATTTAACCACATATCATTTACCCCTAAAAAATAAAAAGAAAATAATTCAAGTGCAAATATTAAATTATTTTAAAATATTGTATAGGTCAAATACGAAATTTCCTTTTTTAGAAAAGAGAAACTTTTTATTAAATCCAATAACAAAAGTAAGAAAAATACACAACAAACTTAATAGGACTTCATTTTGAAGCTAATTATTTTTATGATACAATTTTATTTAAGTGGTATCGGACATGCAAATGTTCACATTAAAAAAAAAGGGACCAATTAACTTAATAAATATTTGTATGTATCAAAAGAGTATCAATTACGTAAAGCATTAATTTGTTTTTAAATATGACTACAATTTTTATGCCGTTGTTTAGTTAAATAAAATAAAATTTATTTAAAAACTAAACTAGAAGCAAACAACTTATTTAAGTGGTACTTGTATCTTAAATATATAAAATTTCGTATTAGAAAAATGAAAAATAAACCTAATGAAACATTTTTTATATCTCAAAAGAGACAATTATGTAAACATATATTACATCATTTGTACATCAATTACGTTTCTCCTAAAAAACCATGTCAAGAAAGCAAACCCATAAATACATATATATATATATATATGTATGTATGTATGTATGTATATGTAGGCATGAAGATGTGTTGCGGATGTAAAGAGGTGGGACAGCATGTGGATGTTGGAGGAGGAAGATGATGATCAGAATGCCAGAAAATGGTCCCGCCACTTGATTTGTTTGCCAATGTATTGTAACATGGTTGTTTTCTAACGGAAAATTGAAATACGAACTCTTAAGGTTTCTCGACTATTAAGATTTCAGAAAAAAGAAATGTAAATTTTAATATTTTTAAAAATTGTATTGAAACTTTTGTTAAGTAATGATTTTAGTTAATTTTAATTAGAAAAAAAAATATTTAATTTAAACTCAAATATAAAGTTAAAAAAAAATCGCTATCAATAAAAATTGAATCCTAATCACTTATACGACAAGTAAATTTTTTTATCATTATAATACAACAAATTTTATTGATATAATGAAAAGAAATAAAAAATACAAAACGTGAAACGATAAAACTCTAATCACAGTTTGTTGTTGACGATCACCATCCATCATTGTGGCTAGTCAACTGTTAGCCGGCGATTTCTGAATTGAGCATAATGTTGACCGGTGATTAGCAACGAATGGTGGCCTTGGGCGAGCGATGACCAATAGTGGGCGGTGGCTAGGTTATGTCATTTTTTATTTTTATATTTTATGTCTTGTCATTATTTTAATAAAATTCGTTATAGAACAATGATAAATACTCTTACTTATTATGTGGGTGACCAATATTTAATATTTGTTATTGACGTTTTTAATATTATTAACATATAGTCATGAGGATAATATATTAATAAATTTACAGATTATATATAAATTATTAACATACGGTCATAAGAACAATATGTTAATAAATTTACGAATTTATATATAAAAATAATGTTAGAATATTTTAGGTAGTTAAAGTGTATGACCTTTAACTACAAGGTCTCGTGGTTTAAGTTATCCTTTTAACATTCAATTAAATTTTAACTTTTTTTAAAATTAAAATGAGTTATAATTATACTTTCACTATTTTTACCTTTTTTTTTATAGTTAAAATAATTCAAAACCATTATCTAATAAAAGTTTTGATATAGTTTTTTAAAACACTAAAATCTACATATCCCTCTCCCTTTTTATTTTAAAATTCAGATGTATTATTATAAATAACTTTACAATATTACATGACAAGTCTATTAATATATATCAAACAATACTAAAATGCTTTACAATAATTAAATAAATTTTTTGTAATCCATTCAAACTTACTTCTTTAATTAATAGAGATACAACAAAGTTTTATAATAAGACCTATCCTAAATAAGGATATCTACTTGTATTACGGATGATAGCAAAAATGAAAAGACTTAAACTGAAGACGAGAAAGAAAGCAGATCTAAGCTAAGGGAAGAAGAGGAGGTCGCGGTGGAGAGTGTATTTTACGTGGGTGCCGACTGTTTGTTTAAGTTGGGAGAGTTTTAAGTGTTATATATATATCCCTTTCCTAAACCTTATAATTGTATGTCCTTTTACAATTTGCAAAAAATCATTTAACTCTAGAATCTCTTTCTTTCTCATGATTCAAGGAGATACATGTCCTCCCCAATCCGGTAAAATCTTTTTATTATTTTATCTCACATATCATTTTCTCACTAAAACAACCGAGCCCTCTTCCCATTTATATAATTTAATATCACAAACGACCACAAAAGGACTTAAAATCCTAAAATTAAAAATAAAAAAATAAATAGAAAGGAAACAAGTACATCAAATTACACTGAAAATAATGGATGAAAATTTCATCTCGCAAACCGAAAACCTTAAAGTACTCTCGTACTTACAATTCTCTCCTCTCTATCTATATCTTTCAATCATCTATCCAATTTCTCTCTGTATTTTCTTTATTGTTATTATTATTATTATTCTTTTTTAATTTAAGTTATTGTTATTTTTATTTAGTTTCGTGCTCTCTCTCTCTCTCTCTCTCTCTCTCTTTGTCATATCTTCTTTTCAAATATCCCACAGTTTCCACATCAAAGCCACAATCATCACGCTTTCTGCCCATTTCTTCACAGTCAGTCTTCACCAAAACCCCAAAATTTTCTCTCTTTTATTTTTTGCTATCAAAGTGAAAACATGTCCATAAATCATTTATCTACAGACTTACAAGAAACACCCTGGTGGATACAACAACAACAGTCCATGATGGAAACAACACAAAGCGGCAACACTTCCTCGCAACAACAACAACAACAACACAAAATCCCAAACCCACAACAATTTTCATCTCGGCCTTCCCATCATCTTTATCACCAACACCAACTTTGGCTCAACTCTTACAATTCATCTCAAAATCACCCAACTCTCAACTTTAATCTGAACCAAGAAGACAACGACGACCTTCAAGAACTCGATGACCAAACAATCATCAACAACACAACAACAACGCGAGAACAAGAAGCTCATGAGCTCGAAAAAGAGCCCATGTTCGAAAAACCCTTGACTCCGAGCGATGTGGGAAAGCTCAACCGCCTCGTAATCCCCAAACAACACGCAGAGAAGTACTTCCCGCTCGGTGGTGACTCGGGAGACAAGGGCTTGCTGCTGAGTTTCGAGGACGAGTCGGGCAAGTGCTGGAGGTTCCGATACTCGTATTGGAACAGTAGCCAAAGCTATGTCTTAACTAAAGGATGGAGCAGATACGTGAAAGAGAAAAGACTAGATGCTGGTGATATAATTCTCTTCGAACGATACCGCTCTGATAATGAAAGGTTCTTTATCGGGTGGCGGCGACGTGGGACAGCTGCTGCTGCTGCGGCGGTGCAGGATGGACACGGTGGCGGAGGCGGTGGGGGATGGGGAAGAGGGACGTTGTATTCAAGTCATCCTTATCCTGTAGATGTTGTCGTTCAAAATCAAAGCCAAAACCATGGGGTTACTGTGCCATTTCAAGCTGATCATTGTCTTCATGCAGGTACTTTTGTTCACATTATAAAAACAATAACCCTATTTCTTGTCTTTTCTCTTTTAAATATTCCAAGTTTTAACTTTTTAGCAACTCATTTTTGTCCACGTTAGAGCAATCCTCAAGGTTCCGTTTATGAAATCTCACGTATTTTTACTTGAGAAATTTACTAGTAATTTATGTACATTTTGTTTGGTAAGATAGTATATTAACTGAGCTGAAGCATTGTGAAATGGCTGCAGGATCTGTGGGTCAGAATCACAAAACGACGTCGATTGGGAACTCAAAGACGGTGAGGCTATTTGGGGTGAACTTAGAGTGCCAGCTCGATGAGTCGGAGCCATCGGATATCTCGTCGATGTTGAGTCAGAGTCAGGGTCAAGGGTTCCAGCAGATTAATTACAATAATCGGCAGGCTTATAATTCTTCGTACCGTCACAATCACATGGTAGGCCGAATTTATAATTACAATTATAATTATAATTAGTGATATAATATATAGATTATTCTAGGACAAATGCATGTTAGAATAAGCTGTGAGTGATACTGCTGTTGCTTGTAATGAGACAGTTTAGAGATAACTGTTAATTAATTAGTGAACCCAAAAAGGCTGACCTTCACACTTGGCCTAATTGCATCAGTTTTAACTTAATTAAACCCATCATTAGGTAGCTCAGCTTACATTTTTTTGTGAAATTGTCAATGAAACATCCACGTTTTTGGGGTTTTTTTTTCCTTTAATTGTTTTTCCTGTTTTCAGCAACTACATGTAACTTGAGATGTGATATTTGTTTAGTGATCTATTTTTTTTTAAAAAAAAACTGAGGTAACAATTTTAGGTTTTAACCTATAGTTTTTTAAGAGAATAATTTTGATAAATACTCTAATAAAATTTGTTTTTTTTTTTTTGTCTGGAGATATTATTCAAACTTATCTATGGAACAGACAAAATATTTATATTTTGAATGATACGTGTTCTCTCTTCGTTTTTTTATTTATTTTTTATTTTATAAGAATATCATTCTTGGCTTCATCTGGAAATGTAATTATTGCATGTGTAATTTTTAACTATAGAATGAAGTACCCTTTTTTTACATCAGAATATATAAGCGGTGAGTTTAATGTATGAAAATGTTAACAAGAGTATCACTTTCTCACAGGAAGATGTGAACCAGATGATGAGAAATCGCCAAGGATAAGATCTGGTCGACGTGACGTCCTTAGATTTTGATTTTATTTCAATCAAACCACCCTCCTCCACTCCACTTGGATGCAACCAGAGCAAATCAAAGTTAAAAAAAAAACATTTTTACAAAATTATTATATGTATTTAAGCTAATATATATATACCTTTTTTTTTAAAAAAAAAGAAGGGATTAAGAGAAAAATATCCAATATTATTATAATAAATATAGTCCCAAAGGGCAGGGTGGAGAGAAAGAAAAAGACTGGAGTTAATACACAGTAGCAGGAGGGGGGGCATGGTATGGGGGGACGGCCATAGAGGAAGAAGAAGAAGAAGAAGAAGAAGATGATGATAATGATGATGATGAGGAGGAGGAGGGGAATGTGGGTTTCTTTTTCTTTGGGTGGTGATGACGTCATCAGGTTCCAGATAGAGAAACTTTTGGGGGGTTGATTGAATTGGAGTGTGGGGGAAGAGAAGAGAGGAATCTATTTGGACTCTGTTGAGATTCTGTCCGAAGATCTTATCATTTCATTTATAAATTTATGAGATGAAAAAAAAAAAAGAAAATATAAATTAATAATGAAAGGGTAAGTAAGGAAATAGGTATGGTGCATCAGGAGGTATGAAATAATAGTATTTGTGGGTGGGTGGTGGGTGGGTAGGGGTGGACTTTTGATTTTGATTTGTTTTGAATTGACAGATGACAGCCCAGTTGTATTAGCCCACTCCTCTCTTTCTCTCTCTCTCTCTCTCTCTCTCTTTTGTAATTTTCTTAGTGAAAAAAAAAAAAGCTCAGAAAAAGAAATAGTGCCATGCTGATGATCTTCAATTCTATCTTGTTTTTATTTTATTTTCTTGTAATTCCTTTTTTTTTTGGGAGGGAAAATCCTGAATAAACTCTAAAAAATTATGCATTGCTGTGATGATCTTACTTATTGATTCTCTCTTCACGTTTTCAGCAAACTTGAATTTGTTAAATTTGGTAGCATCGCATCATATGATTTACTCGATGGTTGTATAATTCAATGTAAAATCTATATAACCTAAGACTTGTTCAATATTTCATAATTGTTACCATTATTATGGTCACTAAAAACCAGAACAGTAAGATCTAAGAATAGCAACGGTTGAATAATAAAAATAGTTTGGTAGGTAGAAGTAATAGTAAAAATATTGGGAGTAACGAAGTATTTTAAATAATTTTTATTTTTTTTACTCAGCAAGGAAAATAGCCCCTCTTCACTATGTGGCTAATTGTAATTTAATAGTGATTAGAATAACTATGAGAGAGCTCGCCACCCATTAATCAAGTTGCAAGAAATAGTTAAATTTCTCCTCATTTTATAGAAGATTGGCTCCATTTTAGACTTAGATTGTTGAGTTGCGCCTCAAATATAATAATAAACTAATTATAAATATTAATAAATTTGTATTCTAAAACTTAATCTAGAGGGTCACTATAAAAAGTGGCAGTAGATATTCAAGTGAATTAAGAGCATATGAGCTCCTGTGACTGTCAAATGAAATTTCTAGATAGCCTCTTCCAATTTTAGGTACTTTGAAAGCGAAATGAAAATTGTCATTTATTTGGTATTTATGTTTATGCCGACCTCGAGTCAATACATTTTGCTTGAAAAATTATCGAAACCCTGTGTTTTTCAATAAAATTTTGACCTTTTTGATAGTTTTTTAATTTTTTTTCAAGGAGTTTGTAAAGATGGATGTGAGTGTTGGATGATTATCCAAAAATGGTGAGTGGACTTGATGGGCCAAAAGAAAAAAGGGGGGAGGGGATTGTTTCGGCGGTCGCCCGTATTTTAAACCCAAGCATATTTTGCCACTCTTTTATTACAAGTTATTTGATTTTTTTTAAAAAAAATCGCTCAAAACACATTTAAAAAATTTAAATTGTAAGAAGAAGTAAATCTCTTCTATTATAGGTTATTTATTTATTTTTTTTAACATCATTCAAAACATATTTTAAAAGATCCATACCTAAGAACAAGTAAATTAAGTATTTACACATTAACATTTTAAAAATTAAAAATTAAAAAAATCAGTTGAAAAGAGAAAATTCAAAATAAGGCGAAAAAAATGAAATCGAAACCAAAGAAGAGCGCAACACGAGAAAGGGTGCATGACCCCTTTTGGGCTTCATCTTCTTCTTTGTCTCCAATTTTATTCTTTTTCCCCTCAATCAATGAACGTATTTTCTCATCTATTTTTTTTATTTTTATATTTCATCACAATATATTATTATTTTCATACTTATATTTTTATAAACTAAATACAAAAAAATAATTCAAAATACATTGTTTACTCATTATACATATAAAATAACAACAAATACAAAAAATAATCATATAAATTATAACTTTTTTGTATATTAATTCACAAAATTTTTTATTTTTAATTTATAGAGTATTTTTTCAGATCTATTTAAACAATGATAGCCGTTTTTTATTTTGTTGATTTTATAGTTCAAACAAAAAAAATTTTGCATTATGATATTAATAAAGATAATTTTGTCTATTTATTATCTTTTTAGCTAATAAAAATTAGACAAACAGTTTTTTTTACTGTAAAAGATTATAATCATTTTAAGGGGACTATTAGTCTCAAAAACAAAAGGCACCGATCATTTCATGTAGCAATTGCTACTGTAGCAAGATTTAAGGTCAGGGCAATGAATGTTTGCGCCTTTAACATCCTAAGATGGATGGCCAGTACAAGGGACACAAGCAAATTTCCTTTTTCTTTCTTTTACCCATTGACGGTTTGACACCATACATAGAACAAGGTACTGTTTTAAGCTAAACTCGATAATATATTTAACTCCAGCCTAGATAAGTTTTCACGTAACTAAAATATACTGTCCCTTTTCCCCTTACCTTCGGCTATAATGTACCTGAATGATTCAGGCTTGTAGAGATTCAAATAGCCGAAAGCAACAGGCGAAGTTCACCAACTTTAAATGTTTATAACTCTCACAGGCCCAAAATAAGTAGAAACATAGCTCACCTATAGTTTTATAAAAACTAGAAATCCCATCTTAATACCGAATTGTGTCAATTAATCAGGTCATAGAAAGTAAGTTAAGCTGATCTCTTTTGTCAAGTTAAGAAAACCATCTTAATACCGAATGTTCCAACAAACATACCACAAGCTGTTGGATTAATACATCGCATAGACAGGTGCATCATGCATTCTTCAGGCGGCCTCCATATTCATATTCAAACTTCAGTCGACCACATACCTGAACATTTCATCTTGTGTATCTATCATCCAATAGTTCTTGGTTTTTATCATGACAGACACCTAGTCCCAAACAGAAACAATGAAAGAGTAAACCAGCAGCTAGAAATTCTAGTCCAAACCACTGGTTCATTCAGGATTCTGCAACACTGAGCTCCGGCTCAACGAAACCAGGTAAAAGGTTAAGGTTTCCTTTCCAAAGCGTGATATTCAAACATCCCCATTAGTAACGACACTAATAAAAATTTAAAATAACTCAGGACACAAATGACACCATTAGGATCCAAGAATGTTCTTCATACAGAAGTTGATAGCAATTGCCAATTGTCAATCCAATCATGCCCTTCTAAACGACAAGTTCCATCAGCGGCCAACCTTAGATGTGACCTATCAATGAGCAGTCTTGATCAATGATGCAGTGCACCAATTAGACAAAAGTGTGGTGATTTATGATCTTAAATAAAGCTTTAACTACTTTTCATAGGATAATGGCTACAGGCTTTAGATTGTGCATCCATGTTATATGTGCACCTTTCAAGTGAATTAAAAGGCAAGAATATAAGCAGATCAATTAAGTGAAACGAGGTGTAGATTCTATACATTACCTCTGTCAATGATGAAATACAGTGCCAAGTTATTATCAGGGCCCATAAAGATTCAGACAAGAGAGCTACCATTGACCTCTACTGGTGATGGCTTCCAATGTTTAGTGGTCTCTGCAAGTGGGAGGTCCCCATATTAAGTATTTTTATCATTGGCCTTAAAGTTGTGGCCAATCAAAGCATGGAAGGGCTTCTCCTGTATAATGGGTTTGTCCTGCAAGACTATGCACAGTATAAATTTAGAAAAACCATGTGAGTACTTCTTCATTCCACGTGGCCTTTTGTCTTATCGGGCCCTTTTTGCTGTTGGGGCTTTTTGGTCAACCTCACCTTCACCTTCCCTTGTACCTGCCAAGAAAAAACGCAACTCCTTTCCCCGACTTTGTCACCGTTAATATACCCATAGAAAGTGCGATATAATTTTGATATTCTAAAATAATGAGCTTGATAACGAAATATCCTAAATCCTTTATGGAACATATCTGTATAGATTGACACCATATAAACACACAAATCCATCTGATACTCCGGAAAAAATGTGTACTGTCTGCAATACAAAATGAACCTTGATTCCTTGAATGAAAGCTTCCCATTCCAATGTGCAATGAAAATGGGTTACTAGTTTTGCTAAATGACGCTCAAAATCATGTTCCTAAGAAGACTTAAAAGCAAGGCCCATGTGCTTGAAAAGACTTAAAGCAAATACCAGTCATGAGTACAGCAGATGGTATGTGGAAACCCCACAGATAATATCAGCTACAAGGAAGCCCACAGAACAGGTCCCAATAATAGAACTCCTCCCTAAAATAGTAAGGACTTGTAGCTCATAATCAATTTCCTCGTGATAATCAAAGCAAGCTTTTTCAAGAAATGCTACTGAAGTTAGCGGTCAATAATAGTAAGAGCCAAATTTTATTCTCATCCCCCGCACTATGCACTGCGATTCTCTTCACTCATCAATCTTCTGATGCAAATGATTAGCCACTTGCATTTCTACAGAAGCTAAACAATGGACTCCCACAATATGCGATTCAATCTTAGATAGATAGTGCCACTGAAAAGTCCAAAGACACAAGATTTCAGATGATTCTTTGAATAGGCCAAAATGATTTCAACCTGAGAGAAGCACCAAGGGAACTCTCTGCATTAGATGTTGAGGAATCATCCCAATACAATAAATAAGTATCTTGCTCTAATTCCAACCATAAACAAGTTATAAGAAGCAAGTACGACAAAGCATAATTTAATTTCCTAATGATGGCACAAAACACATCATATATAGCACCATTACTTAAATAGAATACATAAATGTACCCTCTATTGCCATGAGACTGTCTGTTTAAGAGAGAAAGCATCAACCAAGAAAATAAAAAGGAGACACAGAGAAAGAGATGGAACTGAAGCCAGTTCCCACAAACTAAATTTATCCTATAAAAAGAATTAAATGTTAAGAAACCAACATCAACACCGGGAGCAATTTGAATCTTATAAAATCCTTAGGTAAGGCATCTTATAGAATTCTGTTCCTTATGTTCTTTAACTAAAAACCTTAAATCATATTGCATGCAACCCAAATTATTCAACTATAGCTGGCAGCTGATAATCAGGTAATGTCGGGATTGAACTACATACATATATTAAGTAATTTGGTCCTAGGAAAAAATAAAGTAAACCACATTTATGCATCAAAAACTCCTGAAACCAAATGATGTGGTAAGCATAAATAAGAAGAAAGAAAGAATTTTGGCAAAAATTAGCCTCTAGAATGAATTACAGATCAAAAAGTTAATTCGATTCACATACTTCATATGTTTATTTACAGCATAGTAGAACCCTCAACTTGGATTGATAGTGGCACTAAATTCTTGCAAACCAAGCTGTAGCAAATCTCTACATTATCTCTCAAGGGTACAGTGCTGGAGAGACACTCACATACAGTGCTTATTGTAGCCTATTGATTAGGAGAGGTTTTTGGGTTATTGCCTTCTTGTTGAATCTCACCATCCTTTCTCTTCTCCACGACTTGCTGGATCCCTTCTTGATATCCTTCTATGAAACTCTTAAGAGCATCTCTATATGTGGAAGCTCTTGTCATGTAGACTCTCTGCAAAGCAGGCCTTAATGTCTCCATTCCACCTCTTGCAGCCACCGCTATGAATTTAATTTTTAGATAACATTGGAGAAACAACATCAGAATTCAACACAGTTAGCTACAATTTGAATTAGGCTAGGAGGAAAGATTCTAAGAGAACGAAAAAAAATAAAAGTGCCCATTATGGCATTTCAAATATAGCATTTTAGTAAGGATATTTCAGATTAATAATCCTTATACTTCTTGGTCCAAAATATACATTTGATTGCTAGAATAACTGAAAATAACAATTTTTTGTTTGATTTTACACCCACAAATCAAACAATTATATTGCCTCCTATGAAGGATGAATGACTCTATAGTCCCTTCCCATGGTTACAAGTAACAAGTTAAGTTATTCTTGCATTTTCTATTTTCTTCTGCTAGTACCGTTTAGCCGTTTTCTATCTCAGCAACAAGAGCAAGCACTTATACAGTTAATCAACCATATTGTTCAGAATTCAAGCATATTGACGGAGTAGGTTTAATGCATCATCTAGGTTCAATTATCCACACATATAAACAAATATACAGGCAGTAAGCTATCACAAACTCAATTTGCAATAAAAAATCGAAGTACCTAAGACACAAATAATGTACCTTACATAATTGCTACGAGAATCAAGTAACTCATGACAAGAATTCTAGTTAACATCAAAGACCTTAAACCATCAAATAAGATTTCTCACCAAGATCTTCGAGCACAGATGGTTCCTTCTCTGTAGTTGCTGCTCTCTTAGCACCATTGGGCTTATCATTAGTGTCTTCACTCACATTACTCCTCTTATAATCATTTGGCCGAAGATCAGGACCAATATCCCGTACCCAGCTAGCAGCATAAAGCCTTGATGCCTCTTTCAACACCTATAATAGACATGCACTCAACAATTTACTCCCACAAAATTCCAGCTAATGGATATAAAATAACACACAAGCGATTTTCAATTTTCTGTTTTATTTTTTTAAACAGTAATTTATGCTACTAGTGTTGTATCTCCAAAAACAAACTAATTTCTTGTGCTACTTACACAATACAATACAATGATATTAACAAATTTAAGTACCCAAAAAAAAAGAAAGAAAGAAAAGAAAATAGAAATGAAAGGAGGAGCCAGGGAAGGCTTACGAGAAAGCGCTCGTGTCAAATCAATTTGCGGCGTTTTTTGATGTGAGGAGGATCGGGAAGTGAAGATGGAAATGAGATTTCTTTTAAGTCGTACCGTATGTAATCGTACACTTTCCTACACACTACTTTTACCTTCATTCTCTTCTCCTTCTTCTACTTCTGGAAATTAAACTAGTCCCAGTTCGAACACACCGATTGTACCTCAAAACTGAAACTGAAGCCCTTCCACACGATACCTGATTTTGTCGTTTCAGATTTGGACCGCCTGGGTTTCGGCTGGGCTGAGCCTCCGTAAACCTTTTTTTTTTTTTCATTTTTGTTTTTTTATATAAAAAAAAAATTATTTTGAAACAATAAAATATAAATTAATAAAAGATGTTGAAGTGGTTCTCAACTAATGTTTAGTCTTCGATTAAAGATTAATTTATTCTCTGGGAATGGTTGTCTAGTTCAAAACCGAGCTCTTCTCGACAGTCAATCATGATCACAAAAATCAGTCAAAATTGTACTAATGATTATCTAAGACAAAAACCTTCAAATACTAAATCAAAGATGGTTTAGTAAAAAAAGTATATCATTCATTATAATAATGTTTAAAGATTGCCTTTTTTTTTTTTCTCATTTTCCAACGAGTATGTCCAAATTTAACCTTTTATCCTTGATTTTTCATGCGCAAGCTTTGGTTCACCTTTATATAAAATTTTCGAATGATTATTTATATCGTATCACCCCACACTT
Organism: Ailanthus altissimus; assembly: GCA_946807835.1. Classification (NCBI taxonomy): domain Eukaryota; kingdom Viridiplantae; phylum Streptophyta; class Magnoliopsida; order Sapindales; family Simaroubaceae; genus Ailanthus; species Ailanthus altissimus. The sequence goes on from OX327709.1 coordinate 5,488,994, forward strand.
GAGGTTGTGCAAGTCGATCAAGATTTTAGGAGTCGTAGGTTAATAATTGTCTCATACTTTTGCATTTATAAAGTGAATTTGGTGATGTATTGTTGTTAGGGTCGATGTTTATGTATCATTTTTGAATATATATATATTTGTGTATTTATATAAGTGTACATTTTTATTAAATTACTAATACATATTAATATGATATCAGACCCATTTAGGGCATATTTAGGTGTGATTTGAGTAAATGAATATAAAAAATCTAGTGTAAATAGCGTGTTTCAAATGTTGAAATAGGTATGCTAAAAGGGATACATTGGGCGCTGCAGCACCAAGCGGCTGGCACCGCGGTAATGTACTGTTCACTTGAACAGTAGCACATAAACAATATTTTTACTGTTCATAGTTATAGTATTTTGAACAGTGTTTCAAAATTAATTTTGCATGTGTAGGTTTATGAGATGTTGTGATAAAAGTTATCAGTTTACATTATAAATTAGAGTTTATGAGATGCAATGATAAAGAGTTATCAGTCTGTATTATAAACCAAGATTAATTTTTTCTATATTGGTAACCACAATAAGAGCCCTACTAGTGGGGGTTAGTTGTGCTTACATAGAAAAATTAATTTATTGAGAATTAGTGCTAGCCTTGGAAGAGTTCCAAGACAGATGGATCCTATCCCATAAGTTTATGACAAAAAGGCCGGCCTTTTTTTTGTCAGACTGTGTAGGAGTTAGTTATGCTTACATAGAAAAATTAATTTATTGAGAATTACCGTTAGCCTTAGAAGAGTTTCAAGACAGCTAGATCCTATTCGATAAGTTTATGACAGAAAGGCCAGCCTTTTTTTTTTGTCAGACTGTGTGGGGCTTACTAACCCTTTAGTCCAACCAGCACTGGGATCGCCATCCCCCACTAGTCACCACTAGTCAGGCACTGGCGCACCCACACAACCAGCTCAAGTTACCTGCGCCCCCAAGGATTCGAACCCTCGCTCCCATCTCCATGGAGGCCTTATAGGCCTTTAGAGGTTCGTCCTTATACCCAATCTGAACAGTCATCAGTATTTGGCCCATAACTATAAAAATACGTATCTAATACGTATGATACAACTCAACTTGAAAAGATAAGAGACTTATCTACAACTTTAATGTTTTGGATTACAGCTAAATCGGACCACATCAATTCTAAATTGAACAATCAAATGAGTGCATTAATGATAATTAATTCAAATTATTTATCATCCTTCTTGACTTTTATCATCCAAGTGGTTCCTTCCTCATTTGTCTTTATTTATCTATATTTTTCTATAAATAGGTGGCTTGTTTATGCCCAAAGCATGTAATTAGAGAACTAAATTTTAATTTAAAATACTTATCTTTTGTATTATTTTTTTGTTGTATTATTTCTCTTGTTTACTATTCTAAAGTCACGTTATCTTTTCTTCCATATCTTTTCATTTTTTTTTTAGTTTTGTTATGTCCAGTAATTTTTTTTGCTAAGGTGAAAGGGTGGAACTTTTAGCAAGGTAATAAGATATATTTAACTCTTATTCATGAATTTAATGTTTCATTCTTATGTTATGCAAATTTATATATGATGTATTTACTTTATTTGTAATGTTGATACCATTTCTTGTAAAGTGATGTATCTTAATTTATTATAGACAATTTTTATAGTTGACACAATAAATACTTGAAACCATATATAAGATTTGGTGTAGATACTTTTTCTTGTAAAGTGGGAGTCTTGATTTATTGTAGACAAATATAATGATTGATATAATAAATACTTGAATCTATTTACAAGATTTGATGTATAATAATTGAAAGAAATAAATACTAGTTAATATATAAATTGTGATGAACTTTAATTGTTATATCTTACGATTAGAACCTCCTTTGTGTGAGGATTCCAATTGAGTTATAAAAAGAGTTGAATATATTTATATTTCATATGCTAAGAGTGGATTCCCCTAACCTTAGCTTTTATTTCAATTGGTTAATTAAATTATTATTTACAAACATCTTATACTGCTATAATTTTCCTTAAAGTATTTATAGTTTATAATTTTAATTCCACTTCCCTGTAGATCGATCCTATTCTCACCGGGTTATTTATTACTTCGACAATCCTACACTTGAGAATAAACTCCTATATTCTGGACGTGTCAAGTTTTTGACGTCGTTGCCGGAGAAGTGAAATTAACATTTTTTTTTAGTTTTAGTTTTACGAAAGACTAAGCCTCCTATTTATTTATTAACTTTTTATTATATAATCTAACATTGACTAATATAACATTACTAATCTAACTTCTAATTATTTATCTTTATTTTATTTTAATTTTAGTTTTGCCTATTTTATTTGCTTATGTTTAATATTTTTTTTCTCTTATTTGTATTATTTATTATTATTGTATTTTGTTTTATTTATTTATATAAGCGGTTGGTTTCGAGATCCTAATTTTCATCGTTTGGTGAAAGGTAATTTCAGAACTTTCTTTGATAATTTGTTGGATTCTCTTTCATTGTCTCATTCTTCACCAATCAACACCATAACTGAAAATCAAATTGAGGGACTCATAGATCCAGGGGACAATCAATCCCAACATAATGACCATAACCGACCTATGACACTTAGAGATTACATGAACCCGACACGAATCAGTGAACCATCTTGCTTAATTTTTCCTCAAGATACAACACATTTTAATTTTAAGCTAGAAATTATTCAACTTTTACCCACTTTTCATGCCTTAGATGCATATAACCCTTATTTATATTTAAGAGAATTTGCAGAAGTGTATAACATATATAATGACCAAAATTGTAGCATGAACACAATTCGACTTAAGCTTTTCTCTTTTTCTTTAAAAGATAAAGCTAAAACATGACTACAAAACCTTAGGCCAGGATCCATTTCTTTATGGGATAAGATGCAACAACAATTCCTGAAAAAAGATTTTTCTTTCTATAAAACAAATTCTTTTAAAAGACAAATTACCAATTTTGCCTAAAAATCAGGAGAGACCCTTTACTAATGTTGGGAAAGGTATAAAGAATTACCTAATACATGTTTTCATCATGGCTTTGAAATATAGAGATTAATCTCAAATTTCTATAAGGGCTTAACACCATAAGTTAGGCAAATGATAGAAATGATATGTAATAGAATATTTGAGAATAAAGACCCAGAAGAGGCAATGAACTATCTAGACTTACTAGCAGAAAATGCTCAAAATTGGAACATTATTGTTACCTATGAGGCACCTAGCAAAAATCAAACCATTACATCTAATGGGGGTATTTATCATCTTCGGAAAGACCATGACCTTCAAGCTAAATTCGCATCCCTAGCTGGAAAAGTTGAAACCTTAGAAATGAAAAAGAGTGGTCAATTAAAATTTGTTTAAGAAATTGTGTGTCACATTTGTGAAACCCATGATCACTCTACCAATGATTGCCCAACTTTGCCTGCATTTAGTGAATATCTCCATGAACAAGCCAATGTTCTAAATACGTTCAAGCGGTCAAATAATAACTCATATTTATAAAACTGCAATCTTGGATAGAGAAATCACCCGAATTTTAGTTGGAGGAATGACACTCAAGCACAGGCTTCACAACCACTTTTTCAACCATACCAAAAATTTCAAAACTATCAAGGTTATGCACTAAATGACCCACCTCTTAAGAAAAATCTTGAAGAAATTTTGCATTCATTTATTGAAAAGTAAGAGTCTATTAATTCTCAAAATTTTCAAACATTTGTTGATTTGAAAGATACTCTTACTAAATTTGCATCCACACTGAACATTTATGAGAAATGAAACTTTGCATGCATTTATTGAAAAGTAAGAGTCTACTAATTCTTAAAATATTCAAACATTTGCTGATTTGAAAGATACACTTGCTAAATTTACATCCGCACTGAACATTCATAAGAAATAAAAATTTGTATGCATTTATTGAAAAGTAAGAGTCTATTAATTCTCAAAATGTTCAAACATTTGCTGATTTGAAAGATACTCTTGCTAAATTTGCATCCGCACTGAACATTTATGAGAAAAAAAAATTTCCTTCTCAACCACAACCAAATCCTAAAGGATAATATAACTCAAATGCATGTAGTTCAGGAAGCCAACACATGGATCAAGTTAAAGCAGTTATCACTCTTCGAAATGGTAAAATTGTTGAAAAACATATTCTTGAACCTTATGAGAATGATGAATCAATCTCTATGGGTAAGTAAAACGTTGAACCTACACCTAATGAAGGAAACACCAAACCTTTACTTCCACCTCAATTTCCTCATGCATTACATAATACTAAGAAGATGAATCACAATTAATCCTAAAAATTTTGAAATCTTCAACAAGTAAAAGTTAATATTCCTTTATTGGATGCTATTAAACAGGTTCCTTCTTATGCAAAATTATAAGAAGGTAAGTTAATTGAATTATTAAAAATGCATAAAAATGCAATTGGGTGAACTTTAAAAGACATAAACGACATTAGTCCTTTGATTTGCACACATAGAATACACCTAGAGGATAATGCCAAAACTTTCCAACAACCTCAAAGAAGATTAAATCCACATATGAAAGAAGTAGTGAGAGCTGAAGTTCTCAAATTATTTAAAGTATGAATCATCTATCCTATCTCAGATAGTAAGTAGGTAAGTCCTACTTAAGTACTACCAACAAAATCTGGAATCACAGTCATTAAACATGAAAAATGTGAGTTAATGCCAACTCGAGTCTCATCTAGTTGGAGGATGTGCATAGATTATAGGAAGTTGAACTTGGCTACTAGAAAAGACCATTTTTCCTTACCATTTCTTAACCAAATTGTAGAAAGAGTAGCAGGACATCCCTACTATTGCTTTCTAGACAGTTATCCTAACTATTATCATATTCCTATAGCACTAGAGGACTAAGAAAATACTACATTCACATGCCCTTTTAGGATCTTTACTTTTAAAAGAATGCCCTTTGGACTTTGTAATGCCCTAGCAACATTTCAGAGATGTATGTTAAGTATTTTTAGTGACATGGTTTAGCATTATTTAGAAGTTTTCATGGATGATTTAACTGTGTTTGAAAATTCTTTTGATAATTGTCTTGAAAAATTAGAAATTGTCTTAAAAAGATGTGAAGAAAAGAGTCTTGTTTTGAATTGAGAAAAATGTCATTACATGGTTACTTCTAGAATTATTTTGGGACATGTAGTGTCTTCTAAAGGAATTGAAGTGGATAAGATAAAATTCAAACTTATTACACATTTACCTCTACAAAAAACAATCAGAGAAGTTCTATCCTTTTTGAGAAAATATTGGATTCTATAGGAGGTTCATAACAATTTTTTGTGCTATATCTAAACATATTTGTAACCTCTTAGCAAAAGATGTATCATTTGAGTAGATTCAAGAGTGTCAAAATTTGTTTAAAAAATTAATTGACCTTTTAACATCTGCTTCTATCATACAATCTCTTAATTGGTCTTTACTTTTTGAGCTCATGTGTGATGCTAGTGACTACGTTGTTGGTGCTGTATTGAGATAAAGAAAGAAAGGTAAATCCTATGTAATTTATTATGCAAGTAGAACTTTAAATAATGCACAAATGAATTACACAACAACTGAAAAAGAACTATTTACTGTCATATTTGTATTAGACAAATTTTGTTCTTACTTAATTGGTTCTTCAACTATTGTATTTACTGACCATGCTGCTGTAAGGTACTTAATGTTAAAATAGGGTGCAAAACCAAGACTGATTCGATGGATTCTATTGCTTTAAGAATTTAATACCATTATCAAAAATAAGAAGAAAGCTAAGAATGTTGTTGCTGATCACTTATCAAGACTCGCACCAGATTCATCAACAAAAATAACACCTATTAATGACTATTTTCTTGATGAATTTTTATTTTCTATTGTTACAATGCCTTGGTATGCTAATATTGTTAATTTTCTTGTAATAAGAGAAATGCCACATCAATGGAATGCTAATATTGTTACAATTCACCAGACAAAAAGAAATTTTTAACTGAGGTAAGAAATTTTATTGGGATGATCCTTATATCTTCAAATATTATGGAGGCCAAATATTTCGAAGATGTATACCCGACAATGAGGTAAGTAGAGTTGTTGAATTTTGTTATTTTAAAGCATATGAGGGAAATTTCTCATAAAATAAAATAGCTAAAAAAATCTTATAGTGTGAATTTTATTGGCCCACTTTATTTAAAGATACACATGCATTTTGTATAACGTGTTAAAGTTGTCAAAAGTTGGGATCAATTTTAAAATGAAACATGATGCCTTTGAACCCCATTCTTGTTATTGAAATCTTTGATTGTTGGGGGATAGATTTCATAGGACCATTTTCACTATCATTTGGATTTACGTATATCTTAGTCGCAATAGATTATGTATCAAAATGGATTAAGGCTATTTCATATCGAAATAATGACCATAAAATAGTCATGAAATTTTTGAAAGAAAATATCTTAAGTTGATTTGGAATCCCTTAAGCCATTATAAGTAATGGGGGTAAGCATTTTTGTAATAGGCCATTTGAAACATTAATGAAACAAATATGGTATTACTCATAAAGGTGTCACCCCTTATCATCTTCAGACAAGTAGACAAGTTGATTTAGCAGATAGGAAGATAAAACAAATTTTAGAAAAAAATGTAAACCCAAATCGCAAAGATTGGTCTTTAAGACTTAATGATGTACTGTGGGCTTATAAAATTACTTTTAAAACTTCATTGGGTATGTCTCCTTATAGGATAGTTTATGGGAAACCTTGTCACTTACTTGTAGAACGTGAACATAAAGCCTACTAGGCCATTAAAACTTTCAACGCAAATCTTGATTCTACTGGACAGATACGTAAATTATAAATAAATAACATGAAGAATTGAGAAATGATGCATATGAGAATTTGAAAATTTATGAAGCTAAAATCAAAACTTTTCATTATCAAAAAATTCAAAGAAAAACATTTGATGTTTGTTAGAAGGTTTTGCTTTATAATTCTTGACTTCACTTATTCCCTGAAAAATTAAGATCAAGATGGAGGGCCCTTTTATTGTGAAACATGTGTAACCTTATGGAACAATTAACATTAAAAATTATAGCAATGGTAATGTGTTTAAGATAAATAGGCAAAGACTCAAGCCATTGCTAGAAAACTAAGCTTTTCATGAAGAATTTCTGTCCTTATTTAACCCTTATTATAAGACTAATTAATCTTTGTTTTACATATTTACATATTTATATATATATATATATTTATTCTTCTTTTAACTTTATTTTTTTTGTTTTTACTTGCCGGTTAATTTAGTATTTTTGTTAAAGTTTTGTTTTGCACCTTGGTTAAGTGGCGGATAATGGTGCTCTGTGATATTTTAAGTCGGTTTTGTCAGTTTTTCATAATTACTAATACCTTATCTTCTTCCATTTTCTAAAAAAAATTGATGACATTCTAAAGAATTTGAAAAAGCATTTTTCCTCATTGCCTCAAAATGCCTTAAAGAAAATTTACCAAGTAAGATGTGAAAGATTAAGGTTATTAATGATTATGAATATACCTGTTGATGTACATTGGTTAATTGAAGTTAAAGTTTGATTGACAGGTGAATTTTCAGACTCATTAATTTCTTACATGCCTGGCTTAAGTAAAAACTCTTTTGCAAAAAAAAAAAAAAAAACGAAGAGCAAAACTATTAAGCATTTGTTATAAGTGTGCACGCATGACTTGCAACACACGTTGCCACACTTTAGGAATAGTGTCTATAAATTGCGAATATAAAATTAGGTTCATTAAGGATGACCTAAGTAAGGAGTCTTTAGATGATATCTTATCGACTCTTGAGATACATTCTAGTGGATATGTGTATATTGAAATTTGCAAATTATGGGACATATTGTTAAAAGAATATGAGCGGTACAGTCTCAAGAATCTGACTTTAAAAAACCCTGTTTGCCAATTTATAAGAAAATTAGAAGGGAAGCCTATCCCCGACCCATAGAGAGTGTTTAAGCCATTACTAGACGTAAAACCTGAGAAAGATGTGAGCCACAATCACAACTACTTATACATATTTACTGTAGCTATTATTTTTAAATGTTTCATTTCAAACTCAAAAGTTTTTTCCAACAACCAACCACCTATAATCGATTTTAAAAATTTTGCATTTTAAGCCAACAACTTATGTAACTTAACTTTACAACACTTTTTGGCTCTATAAATGCATTGTATTATTTCTGCATCTTTATACAAACTCAAAATTATTTAAAAGAGAGGGTGAGTGTAATAATGGAAGGAATATCAACTCATAAATTCACAAAAATTTGTATGTTTTGTGGATATAGCCCTGAAAAAATTGGAGAGTTTGTAGAAGCAGCAGAAACCCTTGGTAAAGTATTAGCCCAATGAAAATTTCATTAAGTATATGGTGGAGATAGTCTTTGATTGATGGGATGTGTGGTAACCGTTGCACAAAATAAAGGTAGTCGAGTTTTGGGTTAGGGATGAGTTACAGGTATCATCAACGCATGAACGAATGTCTTTTATGCTTCAGAATATTGATGCCTTCATAGCTCTACTTGGAGGTTTGGAACTTTGAAGGAAAATTTTCAAATTGTCTCATGGCACAATTGCAAATCCATAAGAAACCCATTAGTTTGTTAAATGTTGATAAATTTTATAATGAGTTGTTATCTTTTCTTGACTATGCAGTGAAAAAATAATTCGTCTCATCTGCAGTACGACAGATCCTCATTTCTGCTTTAACTGTTGATTAATTACTTGATGAACTATAAATTTTTACACCTCTATTTGATCCAACAATGCATCAAATAGATTGGTATACTGATGACAGTGAAAAGAAACGCAAGATAGATTTGACGTTTCGTCTGTAGCCTATCTACGTTTATGTATTTTTAAGCATTTTGTGTGACTTATTTTATTTTGTTGTAGGTTTAATTTTTAATAAAAGATGTTTCAGGTGATATCTTCTATACCTTACTCTTTCTATATTTTGACATTGAAGACAATGTCTCAATCTGGTTGGAGGGACGATAATTGATAAATTATGTTAGTGTTAATTTTTTTTTGTTATCACTTTGTTCTCTAAAAAAAGATTCATGAATGGTGTGAATAAAATGTTTATTTATGCATTCTTGAGATGCATTCTAGTTCTAAAATGGTAGAGTAAAGAGTACATTACTAAATTTTTGAAACACGTTCTAATTTGTTTATTTTTAATATATTTTATGTATATTTGTTTGTTGATTAAGTTTTTGGTAACTCTTACATAAATAAATTTTCTTTACTACCGAAGTATGATTTCGAAATTTTTTAGTTTAAATCATTTTTTCTATCTAAATTACTAAATAATAACTTTCAAAATTATTTCTTGAGCATAATACTAAACCTTGTGGTAAGATAGATGATTCAATATATATAGCAAAGAAAATTTTCATGTTTAAGTATACATATTCTTTTCAAAATTCATATATCTTTTGTGAGTGGAGAGGTTTGAGATAACAGTTTACGAATTTTCATTAATCTTTTGAAATGGTCAATTTTTGTTTAGAATGACATTATTTGGGATGAGGAATGATTTAGTTGCTTAGTAGAAGGATGATAAAAAAATAATATGATGAGAAATTGTTCTTATTTTGTAATGATTCATTATATCTTTAAAAATAACACACAAAAAAAGAAAAAAAAAGTATACAAGAAAAGAAAAGAAGTGAATTCAGTTCAATAAAGTCTTCATTCAATTCTAGAAGACAAAAGTCATTAGGAAGCAATTTTATCACCGGACTCTTTATTCGTAAGATTCGCATAAAATAATTAAAGTTCTAAAGCTAGGATGTAGCAAGAATGGTTTGACTCTAAACAATTAATTTTTCTATATTTGGATCAATGTTAGTTTGTCTGTCTGTCCTTAAATATAACTTTTTCTTGAGCGATTATCTATTTTCCAACTCCATGAGTGAAATTTTAACCCGTTAAACAGTTATTCACCTGTGAGGATATGAAATTGAGGCTTTTACTTGGAGAAAATTTTCAAGGCTATATATGTCGTAGTTTGTGGTAAGAAGGATTCAGCTTAATTCACATACACACACACACACACATATTGAACTGACGTTTTATTTAAAATACTAAGGTAGTGTTCAAATTTTATTTATGCTTGAATTGCTAGGGACTACCAATAAGCTGGTTGGGGGCTGATGAACACTTAAAATTATATATTTAATAAGGGTTTTATATCATTGTTTTATATTACTAGTGTCTTTAACTCCCCTAACTTAAGTATGTTTACAATATTGTACATAATTAGCTTTTAATTATTTTGTGGTAAGTTCGGTAAAATGGGTATAACTTGCAACCTAAAAACTTAATTGGAGTGTTTCTTGATCCTGTGAAGAGCGAAATCAATGGGCTAACATATTTTATTTTACAAGGCATTTAAAATTTGATCGTTTAGAGGGTAAAAATGAATTAGAACAGAACTGATATGCAGTACAAATCCAATCTAAATAGTTATCAGTATTTGGCCCATAACTATAGAAATACGTATCTAATACATATGATACAGCTTAATTTAAAAAGATAAGAGACTTATCTAAAACTTTGTTGTTTTGGGTGACAGCTAAATCGGACCACATCAATTCCAAATTAGACAATCAAGTGGGTCTATTAGTCCAACCAGCACCGGGATCACCATCCCCTACTAGTCACCACTAGTCAGGCACTGGCGCACCCACACAACCAGTTCAGGTTACCTGCACCTCCAAGGATTCGAACCCTCGCCCCCATCTCCATGGAGGCCTTATAGGCCTTTAGAGGTTCGTCCTTGTACCTAATCTGAACAGTCATCAGTATTTAGCCCATAACTATAGAAGTACGTATCTAATACGTATGATACAACTCAATTTGAAAAGATAAGAGACTTATCTACAACTTTAATGTTTTGGATTACAGCTAAATTGGACCACATTAATTCTAAATTGAACAATTAAATGAGTGCATTAATGATAATCAATTCAAATTTCTTGTTTTTTATCATCCAAGTGGTTTCCTCCTCATTTGTCTTGATTTATCCATATTTTTCTATAAATATATGGTTTGTTTATGCCTAAAGCATGTAATTAGAGAACTAAATTTTAGTTTAAAATATTTATCTTTTTGTATTATTTATCTTGTTTACTATTTTAAAGTCATGTTATCTCTTCTTCAATCTCTTTTATTTTTCATTAGTTTTGTTATGTCTAAGTAATTTTCTTTTTTCTAAGGTGAAAGAGTGAAACTCTTGGCAAGATAATAAGATATACTTAACTCTTATTCATGAATTTAATATTTCATTCTTATGTTATGTAAATTTATATATGATGTATTTACTTTATTTGTAATGTTGATACCATTTCTTGTAAAGTGATGTATCTTAATTTATTATAGACAATTTTTATAGTTGACACAATAAATACTTGAAACCATATATAAGATTTGGTGTAGATACTTTTTCTTATAAAGTGGGAGTCTTGATTTATTGTAGACAAATATAATGATTGATATAATAAATACTTGAATCTATTTACAAGATTTGATGTATAATAATTGAAAGAAATAAATACTAGTTAATATATAAATTGTGATGAACTTTAATTGTTATATCTTACGATTAGAACCTCCTTTGTGTGAGGATTCCAATTGAGTTATAAAAAGAGTTGAATATATTCATATTTCATATGCTAAGAGTAGATCCCCCTAACTTTAGCTTTTATTTCAATTGGTTAATTGAATTATTATTTGCAAACATCTTATACTATTTTAAATGTCCTTAAAGTATATATAGTTTATAATTTTAATTCCACTTCTTTGTGGATTGACCCCATTCTCACCGGGTTATTTATTACTTCAACAATCCTGCACTTGAGAATAAACTCCTATATTCTAGACGTGTCACCTACCATGGTATTAATAACGATGAATGAAGAAATTGGACAACATTCACCCAATCACAGCGAATGGTAATAATAAAACAAAAATTTGACAAAGTATCAGAACAATATAATTAACCCAACCTCACAGGGAAGGGAACTTATTTAGATAATCGATTACACAAATAACAAGAGTCTTTAGCTTATCAAACTTAGGTCTCAAACATAATATAAGCAAACTTTGACAATAATTTCCTTAAGTTTGTGAGTTGTTTTACACTATGAGTTCAAATTTTCATATGAGCCATCTTGAGATTAATGAATGACCTTGGGAGGACCTTTAATTTTTGAACCTTGAGGATATAAACATAATATCCAGTCAAATTGTTTCAAGTATAGAAATTAATTTACCCTATGAGCTCAGAAGCTTCGGTGTTTGGGCAAACATCCATTTTGGGTTCGAGGTGTAGGAGCAATTAGCAAACCTTTACCCCATAAGACGAGTCATCTGTTCTTTATTGAGTTTGATCACCTAACCTCATTACCAATTCCCTAATTTTTTCTAAGTTCTAAGGCGTGGAAAGTTGGTTGTTCTAAGAAAATTATAAGATTAAGTTATTAGACTATTTTATTCGGTCGATCTCTTATTCTTCTAAATGACTAAGCATACATAATTGAGTAAATGGTTGCACTAAAGTAGATTTTTATTACTTCAAATGAATTTATTGAAAATAAGAAATAGAGCACCAGAGCACTGCTTGAGGGTTTATCATTACAACTTCAAGTTAAACAAAAATGCAACATAATTCAAGGAAATAATAGTAAACCAATACTAATCTAGGGATAATAACGTTTCAAGAGCTCTACATTCTAACCTTTTGTGACCACTTTTCCATCTCATACCTGAGCATATATATTCCTAGTCTGATTTTGAGGACTTTGTAAGGAACTTCCCAGTTTAAACTAAGGACCCCTCAATAGGATTTTAGTGTTCATTAGAACTTTTCTTAAGACAAGATCACCTTAGGAAAATTTCACGCTCGGACTTGGTTTTTATAGTACTAAGCAACCTTTGTTGATAGGCTGCTGTGCGAACCCTTACTTGTTCTTTCCTTGCTCAATGAGATCTAATTTCCTAAATGTCCATGTAATAGCTCTTTATTATCAAATTCTTTAAAGTATAAAACTTAATGTATTGGCATCCCAATCTCGGTAGTGATGACTACATCACATATAAAAGCTAATGAGAATAGGGTCTCTTGAGTTACCATTTTACTTGTACTTCTAAAGACCTATAACACTTTAAGTAAGTCTTTTACCCAAGCTAGTTTCCTCTTGACCAAATTCTTTTTTAATAATTCCTTAATAAGCATGTTTGACGATGTCACCTGCTTATTAGACTTCGAGAAAGTTGGAGAAGCGAACTGAAGCTATATGAAGAGTCGTCAATAGAAACTCTTGAAGTTCTCATTATCAAATTACTTATCATGGTTGGTTATGATGGCATGTAGGATATTAAATTAGTAGATGATGTTAGAGATAGTGCTTACATGCCAGTCTAATATTTTATGAATATTAATTATTTAATATTTATACAATATACATTTCAAATAAAATCGTTAATATTATATTAAATGGTAAGATGCTTGTAATATTTTAAACATTGTATGATCTAAATATATTTAGATCTGATCTAAATAAGTTTAGATTAATGCTAAAAGTTATAAATGCTAATAGTTATAATTGTTAAGAGTTAGGAAGTTATAAAAGAGAGAATCTAAGAGTTAGAGTCTTATCTGAAATAGGACAAAGACTTGGGAATATATTAGTAATGACATAGTTGCAAAGAGTTTCAAATAGTGCTAGAAAATATCATTATCCAATATATTCTTGAACACCTTGTTCCTGATCTACTTTATTGATGCGGGTCTATTGGTGAAACCTTTTTATATAAATTAGTGTATATCTATATCTAGATGGTACAGATGGTTAGTCTTAGCAGATCATAAGCTTAGTGAAAGTTCATATAGGCATACGGGTATTCAGTCTAAATAGACTCAAGAGGACCTCTAATAGACATCATGTTGAAAATTGGTGATTCAACAATCTTGGTTGGATAAGAATTAAGATGAATACCAAAGTGAAGAGTTACAAGAAGTCTAGAATATGTGGGATACGTATGGAGAAGTCTAGGACGTATGGGACATGAAGGAGGAAGCGAAACGGGACTCAAAGACGTGAAGGAAACAAGAAAATGCGGAATAGGCATACAGGGCTGAGCGCCGCGGCGCCCAGGACAGCAACCCAGCATCGCAGCGCTGGGTGCGATTTTGGCCAGCGCCAAACGCGTCAGAAGTCTATTTTTCTTCAAGATTTCTAGTTTTGGGAAGTTTTGGACTTCTAAAACAAGTGGACTCTTACTTCAATAAGGAATAGGGTTAGTAGGCACAAAACACACCCAATATAAACACTTGTAAACCCTTGATTTCAGATTAAGCATTAAGAGAGACTCTAACAGAGGGGAAGAACAGGGTAGACACTAAGTGCTTGTGTGCGTTAGGGTGGAACCGTTGTTTAGGTGATCATTGTTCGTGGTAGAGCAAGGGTTCACTAAACGTTTAGGTCATTTTGAGGGTTTTTTATTTGGGTTTTCCTTGTAAAATCTCTAAGGAGTTATAATAAGAGAGGCTAGGATCCTTGGATCCACCGTGAATGTAGACAATTGGCCAAACCATATAAGATTGTGTTGTGCTATTTTGTTTTCTTCTTTGGATTCTTGTTGTTTTTGCTTGATTGACACGTTATTCTGCTGCGCAAGGCGGTTAGGGTTCTAGGCTGAATCGTGGATTCTTTACTTCAACATAACCTCGAGAGAGAGAAGGGCGTTTCCTCCCTCAACAAATTGGTATCAGAGCTAGAGGTTCGATAATACACACCTAGGGTATTTAAACCATGGCTACAATCAAGAAAAAAAATAAAGAAGTTCAATGGGATGAATGACTTCAATCTTTGGAGGAAGAAGGTTAGGGCTCTACTAGTGAAGGAAGGGCTAGACTCAGCTTTGGAGGAAGCCAGCTACTCAACTAGCGATGACGCGACAACCTCAAAGTCCAAGCATAAAGATTGGGACACGATTCAGAAAACGGCTCACAACATCTTATTCCTGGTGTTAAGCGATGAATTATTAAGGAAAGTTGGTGATAAAGAAACCTCTTTTGGACTATAGAAGATACTCGAGGCATTGTACATGAAGAAGTCTCTTACAAATAGACTTCTTATAAAAAATAAACTACATCAGCTAATAATGCACGAGGGAACTTCATTAAGAGCTCACATTGACGTTTCAACAAGATCATCATAAGTCTTGAGCAACTGGGCATCAAGACTAAGGATAAAGGCAAGGCCATTATCCTGTTAAGTTCATTGCCGAAGAGCTATAAGAGCTTTGTGGATACGCTGCTGTATAGAAAGGAGTCTTTAACGATGAATGATGTCAAGGCATCATTGAACTCAAAAGGATTGACAAAGAGATATGAGTCTGAGAGTGGAGCAGCTTTGCTTGCACAAGGAAGAAAGAGCAACCAATCAAGGAAGAGATCTAAAAGGTGTTTCCTTTGTAATAAGGAAGGACACTTTGTGAAGGATTGTCTAAAATCAAAAGGCCAAGGAGGGTGGGCTGCAATCGGTACTGAGGAAGATACCGAAGTTGTAGACACATTGATAGCCTCAAGGGAAAAGTACATTGGCAAATGGATACTAGATTCGAGGTGCAGCATCCATATGTGTCTCGACAGATCGATGTTTACCAACTATAAAGGCAAGAGAGGTAAAGCTCTAATGGGGAATGGCATGACTTGTGAGATCATGGGAGTTGGTGACATAAGGCTGAGGATGCAAAGTGGAGAAACTAGGGACTTACATAGAGTAGGGCATGTTCCTAAATTGAAGAGGAACTTGATATCCTTAGGCAAGCTCGATGAGGAAGGTATTCGGTTAGAGCGAAAAAAGGAAAACTAAGGGTAGAGAAAAAACCTATAGGGTTTGAGGGTGAAAAGCACAATAAATGGCTCTATGTGCTTACTGGGATAGCCATGAGTAGCCCAACGTGGGGTGTTGGGGTAATACAGACCACTAGGCAACATCCAAACCATGCTCACTGAGGTTATGAGGGTCGAAAAGGAGTGCAACGCATCTATACCCTATGCAAGATGCACGAATGCCTTTAGAGACCGAAGTCACTAGCCCGGGGAAAGTTAAGTCTTTGCAAAGACTTAACTAGACTCAACTCTAGGTGATAGAGTATTGGTGTGGATCGGATCCCGAAGCCTTCTGATTTGGAAGATTTTGAATCAAGGAAGTGTTTATTGGAAAATTGGTGATTCAACAATCTTGGTTGGACAAGAATTGAGATGAATATCAAAGTGAAGAGTTACAAGAAGTCTAGAATGTGTAGGATACGTATGGAGAAGTCTAGGATGTATGGGACACGAAAGGGGATGCGAAATGGGACTCAAAGACGTGAAGGAAGCAAGAAAATGCGGGATAGGCATACAGGGCTGACCGCCGCGGCGCCCAGGACAGTAACTTAGCACCGCAGTGCTGGGTCCTCAGTACGCAACACTGGGCATGATTTTGGCCAGCGCCACAATGTCTAGGGACAAGCGCCGCAGCGTCAGATGCGTCAGAAGTCCGTTTTTCTTCAGGATTTCTAGTTTTGGAAAGTTTTGGACTTTCAAAACAAGTAGACTCTTACTCCAATAAGGAATATAATTAGTAGGCATCAAATACACCCTATATAACCACTTGTAAACCCTTGATTTCAGATTAAGCATTAAGAGAAACTCTAACAGAGGGGAAGAACTGGGTTGACACTAAGTGCTTGTGTGCGCTAAAGTAGAACCGTTGCTTGGGTGATCATTGTTCGTGGCAGAGCAAGGGTTCACTAAACATTTAGGTCCTTTTGAGGGTTCTTCATTTGAGTTTTCCTTGTAAAATCTCTAGGGAGTTATAATAAGAGAGGCTAGGATCCTTGGATCCACCGTGGACGTAGATAATTGGCCGAACCACGTAAGATTGTGTTGTGCTATTTGGTTTTCTGCTTTGGATTCTTGTTGTTTTTGCTTGATTGACAGGTTATTCCGCTGCACAAGGAGGTTAGGGTTCTAGGCTGAATCTTAGGTTCTTCGCTTCAACATAACCTCGAGAGGGAGAAGGGCATTTTCTCCCTCAACACATCCCATAAAGTTGTTAATTGAAGGTCTTCTTGAGTTGAGTAGTATTCATGTTCATTTGACCTAAGTGCCACAGTGGGATTTGATGAGTGTATTTTGGATTCATAATATAGCCCTATTTATCTGAGTAAATATTTTTTTATGAGTAATTTAAGGGTTATTATATGTTAAATGTTGTTATTACAGGTTAAATTAGGAGAATATGGGAAAGGATAAAATTAGAGCAAATGAGAAAAAAAATGCTCAATAAATCGCTCATTGATTATGAACAGTAATTTGCTACAATGTTGTGCTACAGTGGCCAATGCCCCAGCATTTATACAAGTGATGAATATCCCAGCATTGAATAATGAACACCCTAGCATTCGTCCGATTCTATAAATACTTTGTTTCGCCTCCAAACGCAAAAAATTCAGCCCCTAACCTAACCTAACCTAACCCATTTTCTCTCAATCTAACACATTTCTAACCTAGAAATCATTCCCATATTGTACAAAAACAACATTTAATCCTATTTTGAAGAAAGATTACACAATCAAGAGCATTTTGGCTAACTTTTAGAGAATTCAACTAATGGCCATGGATTGAATGGAGGCACTATTGTCTTCATAAATTCAATTTGGGATTGGTTGTATCTTGTTTATTTATTGGTATAGCCATTAAACTCTTGCTTTTTTGATTTAATTTTATTATCTAGGATTGTATCCTTGAACTCAATATGTGAACTTAATTGTAGTATTTAATTTCCATTGTTATGAATTTAATTTGTGTTGTGCTTAATGCTTTCAATATGTTAGGAATGGTAATTAGTGATTATGAAACATTAGGATAAACTTGAAAAAAGGCATCCTACTATTTAGACCTAAATAAATTAATGCATGATTGTGAAGTAATATCTACAAGTTTTGATATAGGATAAGAATATACCTATATGGCATATACAGTCAATATAACTTGTTCATAATGAACATTGATTTATTCGAATTACCATAAGAATATAAAATTTTGATAGATTAAGGTATAATCACTTGACTATCGGAAGAAGTTTGTGATGAAATACGCATTGTGACCAATAATTAAACCAAGGGATTAATAATGGGATAATGAATTTATATTACAGGATAGTTATAATCTTAAATACTCTTCATATAGTGATTGCGCTTACACCATTAGCACAATTAGGATTGATTTATAGAATTATTAATTAGTTTTAACATAAACAATTCAAATTTATTATTTATCTGGATAAAGGTAAGAAGAAACAATTTTAGTACTTGGTTAAGGATAATAACAATTTTTCATATGATCGATACTCAATTCATCACTTTATTACTTATTCCCGATAACATGCACTTGGGCTTAATGTAAAAATCAGATAACAAGCTTGTGAGGGATCTACCGTACTTTGGTTCCCCCGAATGTTAGAGACCTTTCATGGTCTAACCACTGCATATCACTGGGTATGGTCTAATGCTTATGGAGTTCGATGTGCGCAAATATGAGATTCATTAGCTCATATGGGTGAGTTGTATATCCTGATACTCCAAGATGGTATTCAAGGAAGTCTTGTGGCTACAAGTATAAACCTTGACAAATAATTTTTCGCAGGATTAAACAATATCGTAAAAGTGTTTGCATATATTGTATATCAAAATATAAATCTGGAGATAAGTTTACGGTTGAGCATATAGAGATTTGACAGTGATGATCTATATCTTTGCTCTTTCAGGATATAGGTGATTGAGGGATTATACAAATATGTTATGACCTTAACTTATATGGTTTAATGCATCAATTTGTAATATTTGTGACGTGTGCATGGGGCATCGTTTACAAAATTATGGAAGAGTTTCATTTGACAAATCGGGCGTGGACCTAGAAAGTCTCACAATATAAAGTGTACTTATTGTGCACTAAAGCAGCACATTGGATTGAATAGTTTGATCCAGTAAATTCTAACAAACCGGATATTTATTTCAAGATATCTTGGGTTGTGCAATTATCAATACTTAAATGTTAAGTATATCAATTAGTTAATAAAATTTGTTGACTAATGGGATGATGACGAGTGCTGCATTATAAGCCGTTCATTATTTGACTAAAAAATTACTAAAATGCCCTTACTTGTTTGACAAGCAATATCTATTAAATAAACAAAAAATAATTTTTGTTTTATTTAATATTTTAAAGGGAAACAAATAAACAAAAATGGATGGGCTAAGGCATGCCTTGGTGGGGCACGTCTTTGACAAAATTTAAAGAGGGAAAATGCCTTATAAAATGAAAGGTTTTCATTTGGCAAAGTGAAGAATGGAATCCAGCTAATTTTGGCGAGAAAGAAAAAGCATTTTGTTTTCAAGTGTTGAGAACTCTATTCATTCATCTTCATCTACTTTCATGGTCGGCCATGAGTGAGCAATTAAGAGCTTATTTTTGTTGATTCAAGAGTTGAATAAACAAGAAAAAAAATTAATTGCTTTAAAACAAATACAAAATAGTTAAAGTGGATAACTATTATCCCAAGTTTAAAGAGTTTAGACTAATCATGATTAAGAGTTAACCAAGATTGGTATTTAAGAGTTAAATACCGTTGCTAAAATTGGAGCTACTATTCTAGAGAATCAAGGCCACTATTGTGTCCTCAAATTGTCGATGAGTGCACTTCAAGGTGGAATCTGGTTTGAAAATTTTCAAAAGCTTCAAAGGTGATTCTCAAACTCATTAGTGTAATAAGACTTAATTTAATAGTGTTTGTTGCATTAATAAATTAGATTTTCGATTTCGCTACGCTAATATATATGTATATCGTGCGTATTTTGATGTAATGAATACATTGTACATGCATGCATCTTAGAAAAATATCATGCTTTCAGATGAGGTTCCTCAGATGAAGTCCTTGACCTTTTTCTAAGTGATCTTTATCAAGGGTTCTACCTCAACCTACTTGGTCAAGTAATCAATTACAATGGCATCATATTTTCTTAAACCCTTTCCCTATGGTAAAAAAAACCAATTAGGTCGAGCCCCTACTGTGCGAAGGATCATGAGCTTGACATCACCTTCAGATTCTCTGATGGGGATGTATGTTATTAGTATACCTTTGGCAGACATTACACTTTTAGAGGAGCTTCTTAGCATTATGTAGAGGTATAGGCCAATTATACCCCCATTTGAGGGTATTGTAAGCTAGAGACTTGACATCCGAGTGGTTATTATAAAATACCTCATGAATCTCCTTCAACACATAATTAGCTTCCTCAGGCCTGAGGTACCTTAAATAAGGATAAGAGTGTCCTTAGTGGTAGAGAATATCATTAATCAGAGTATACCGTGTCGAGGTGTATATAAGTTGGTGAGCTTCAAATTTATTCTTAGGCACTTCCCTATTCTTTATATATCTTTTTATAGGGTCCATCTAGCGCGGGCTAGAGTCGACCTGAAAGACTTCTTTCATAATCTCTCTAATATTGGGCTATAAGACAAGCTCTAATGATACAGACCTAGGTATCCTGGTATGCTTAGTTAAAGTTATGAGCATGATTAATAGGTGCATGCATGTAATAATGTGTTTATTGAAAATTCATAAATACATGTCCAACACACATTTGCACAGTGGAATAACATTTGATTATTCAACAAACACACTTTAAATTAAAACAATTATAGTAACAAGTTACAGAAATTACCCCTGAAGGACTTTGGTGAAGAATTCCAAATTTAGAGTTCACATGGAAGTGCAATTGCAAGCAATTTTAGACTTAAAAAATTAGTGAGATTAAAGTACTAAAATGGTAGCCTTTCTTAAATTCCAGCAACTAAATTTTTGGAGCAATTATTTGCTTTGATCTCTCAATGGCTGAAAATTGCACTTAGGGACTAAGATACTGTATTTTTACAGTTCTCTATTCACTTGGACAAAATACACATTTAAAATAAATAAACCATTCGTTTGTTTGTTTTTTTTTATCTCATTTGCATGTTGGCGTTTGTCAACCAGCCAGCTAATGAATAAGCAAAGTGTCAAGTTAAGCCATGCAAACTATTTGCATGGGTGACACTTATCATATGCCTTTCTACGCATGTACCATTTATCTCACAAATGGTCATGCATTCATGCCATGTGTCAAAATTTCATTAGTCAACTACTTTGACTAATATTATATAGGTTTAACATGTAAGCCTTAACACGTGTGTTTTCTGAGAGATCTTGAAACAAATCTTGCATTTTAATTTTTTTTTATTGAACCAATCGACCCGATCTGCTACCCTAGTGCCCAATGAGCATACTTTATATTGTGATACTCCCTAAGTTCACAACCATTTTTCTTATAGTAAGTTCATGAACGATGCCCCACACACGTTACTGATACGTTACAGATATTAGAGAATGGCACGTTGAACCATACAAGCTGAGGTAAACTATATCCGTATAATCCATATGCCATTTATATCGTGGAAGAGCAGGATATAGATCATCACCGTCAAATTTTTATATACTCGAATGTAAACTTATCTCTAAATTTGTATTTTCATAAATAATATCTGCAAATTCTTTTACAATATTATTAAACTCTACAAAAAAAACTCTTTTCTGGGGTTTCGCTTATGGCCATAAGATATTATGTAACATAATCTCGGAGCATAGTTGACGAATCCTATATCTTTACAAACCAAACTCTATGAGCATTGGAGCATACCCAATGACACCAGAGGTCAGACCATAAAAAGTCTCTGATATTCGTGGAATCAAAGCATGGTGGATCATTCACAAGCTTATTATGGCGTTCAGGTTAAAGGACCATGAATACTATTTAACTCAAGAAAACCTTTGATTAACGATTCTATGAGATGTCTATTGGAGGTCCTTGTAAGTCTATAAAGTACTTAGTCCTTATTGAATACTTGCATACCATACAAGATTCTGGTAAGCCCATTGTCTGCTAAAACTAACAATTTGAACAATTTATATATAGACAAAACTGATCTGAAAGAAATACCAATCGACCTATATCGACAATCTTAGATTAGGAATAATAATTTCAAGAATATACTACATAATGAAATTTCTTATCATTATTTGCAACTCCTTATAACTATGTCACTACTAATATATTCTTAGGTCTTTATCCTTATTTTAGACAATATTCTAACTCTTAGTGCTGATCTAAACTCCTTTAGATCTACAATATTTGAAAAGAAATGAGTTTAATACCATATAATTAATTATTAATGATTTATCTAAAATATTTTTTTGTATAAATATTAAATAAATAAATATTCACAATAATTTGAATGGCACATAAACACTAACTTCAACAACTTCTACTTGCTCTAGTGCCATTCACGATAATATTTTATACCCATCAACTCTACGTGCTTTTCAAATACCATAGGAGTTACAGCCTTAGTAAGTAAGCCTGCTATATTATCTATAGAATCTACTTTAAAAAATATTACATCTCTTTTAGCTAAGAGTTTTCTAATTATGTGGTACTTCATCTCTACGTCCTTAGACTTCTAGTGTACCCTTGGCTCTTTAGCTTAAGTAATTGTCCCCTTGTTGTCGCAAAATAATAAGATAAGGTCCATTGAATTTAGAATTATAACAAGCTCTGCGACAAACTTGTGTATCCACATTGTTTCTTTTGCAGCTTCTAAAGCCGTAATGTATTTTACCTATGTGGTAGAATTAATTGTGGACCCCATCTTGACAATTTCTAACTAATTGCAGGACCATTAAGAAGAAACATATATCTAGATGTAGATTTTTTATCATCCAGATCAGAATAGAAGTCCGAGTCAGTGTATCCCTTCACTTGTAAGTCATTCTCTCTATAAATCAGAAACTTATCCTTTTTACCCTTAAGGTATTTCAGGATATGTTTCACAATCATCCAATGATCTCTACTTGTATCAGGCCAATACCGGCTCATATCACTTACGAGCATACTAATGTTAGGTCTATACATAACATGGCATACATAAACCTAGCTACAGTTGATAGATATGGTATGTTAGACATTCTAACTTTTTTATCTTTCTGTTGATGACAAATTCTCCTAAAAAGATGAATGTTATGTTTCAAAGGTACATTATCTATTTTATAGTTAGCAAAGTTATACATTTCAAGAACACTTTCTATGTACGAAGATTGGGAAAGTCTTATCAACTTCTTAGCTCTATTACTATAAAACTTTATACCCAGTATATAGAAAGTCTGTCCCAAATTCTTCATGTAGAAGTTCTTACTCAAATAACTCTTGATTGACTGTAACATACCAATATTGTTTTCAATAATGAGTATGTCATCCATTTAAAGAACAAGAAAGAAAATCATGCTCCTATTGACCTTTTTGTACACACACATACTTCATATTTGGTTTTGATAAAACTAAACCCTCTAATTACTTCATCAAAATGAAGATTCCATCTTCGGGAGGCTAGCTTAAGTCCATAAATGGACTTTTTCAATTTGTACACTAGATTAGAAGTTAGGCTGGATGTAAAACCTTCAGGTTGCTCTATGAAAATCTCTTCCTCGAGATTTCTATTTAGAAAAGCTGTTTTTACATTCATTTGCTAGATCTCAAAATCATAATATATTACAATAACTAATAGAATTCGAATTGACTATAGCATGGATACTAGTGAACAGGTTTCCTCATAATTAATCTCAGATCCCTAAGTATAACCTTTTGCAACAAGTCAAGCTTTTATAGTTTCTACCCTTCCATCATGCCCACACTTCTACTTGTAAACTCATTTACATCTAATAAGAACAATTCCTTTGAGAAGCTCAACTAAGTCCAAAACTTAATTGTCATGCATAGAGTCAATTTTGAATTTTATAACCTTTTGTAACAAGTCAACTAAAAAAACTTCAAAGGCATATTCAGGTATCATACCATACCTTACAGGTGGCTTTAACATCCTTTCCAACCTACGTAGATGGTATGTTAAAGATATTTCACTCGATTGAACTTGAGGTTCAATCGTCAGTTCATAAATTATTTGATTGATTTCATTAAGTTTAATCCTTCTATAATCCCTACAACCCATAAGAAATTATTTCTCTAGAAAAATGAAATTTTGAGTAATGAGCACGTTTTGTTCCTCTAGATCATAGAATTAATATTTTATAGAATGTTTGGCATATCCAATGAATTGATACTTATACTCATTGGGTGCAAATTTATCTATTGTGTAACTTTTACATAAGCAGGACAGCCTCAAATCTTAACATACTTAAGACTCAGTTTTCTCTTAGTCCATATCTCATACGAAATATTAGAAACAGCCTTGATGGAACTCTGTTCAACAAGTGAGTAGTTTTTTTTAGAGTATAATCGTATAGATATTCTAGAAGATCAGTGAAGCTTATCATTGATCAGACCATATCTAATAAAGTCCAATTCCTCTTTTCTAAAATAATATTGTGTTGAGGATTACTTGGAGGACTATACTGAGTAAGAACCCCATTCTTATTCAAATAATTTATGAATTCACCACTCATGTATTTATAGCCTCAATCTGATCGAAGACATTTAATATACATACCAGTTTATTTCTCTACCTTCTGTCAAAATTCCCTGAACATTACAAAAATTTTCAACTTGTGTCCATTAGAAACACATATTCGTATCATGACATATCATTAATAAAGACGATATAGTATCGAAACACTTCCATAGCAGTGTGATTCATTAGGCCACATACATTACTATGTACTAGTTTCAATAAATCAATGGCATAGTATCCAATACTTACAAAAGGAGATTTGATCATCTTCCTTTAAATACAAGATTCACAAACTATATAAGGTTCTATAGTAAGATTAGCTATCTGACCATCCCTAACCAAACAAGCTAAGTGTCTCATGCCAATATGACCTAATCACATATGCCACAATTCCATATTATTCAAAGTTCCCAAACTACTACTTGTATTCACTTGTGTATTTAAGACATTTCCCATTATATCTAAATATGATTACCATTCATCAACTGACACTCAGCTAATAAGCATCATATAAGTATAAGGAATGATTTTGAATAAATATATGATAACCTTCAGTATCTAACACTAGAAGGGATATAATTTTTCTAATAATGTTTAGTACAAAATAAAAATTATACAACATAATAGTTCTACCACAATAGAAAAATAACTCAAAATGTCCAACAACTTCGACTTGTAGGAAATCTCTATTTTCAACACAAAACAGTATCTCTCTAAGCTGCAACTGTCTAACTTCTCTCAGACCCTGCAACATATTACATGTATGAGAATGATAGACTGTATATAATACCTAGCCAGTATAAGCATTAAATGCTAATAAAATGTCAATGATAAGTATCTCGGACAGTTACGTTTCCAATATCCATATTCGCCATAATGGAAATATTTTCCTTTGCCTTTGTTCTTATCTTGGTGCTTGGATATTACTTATCTTTGAGGACAAGTATGTGGTGTCTGTTTCTCTTTCTCCTTACCTTTAGAGTTTTTAGAAGTCTTTGAGGTAGAAAATGAAGCACCATTCTGAACGTGAAAGGTTGCACCTCCTTTGTTTATATCCCTTTAAGTTGTCTTTAATATATTGTGCACCTTAGCATATGTGGGAGTTAACCATTGCATATTAAAGTTTATGATGAACTGTACGAATAACCATGATAGAGACTAAAGAATCAAACTATTATCTAAGTTATTATTCAGAGATATATCTGTAGTCTTTAAGTTTTAGATGTAGAAAATCATCTTAAGTATATAGGGAATAACTAGACTACCCTCAGCCAACCTGAATTGAAAGAGGATCTTGGAGATCCTGTACAAATCAACCTGTAGTCTATCTCTAAACAACTCTTTCAGATGGAGCATGATACTTCTTGCACTATCCATATGCACATCTTCCTCTGAAGTTTAGTTGACATCAAGGCGAGGATGTATAATTTGACTATCAAATCATTATCAACCCATTTCTGATATGTTAGAACTCTTCTAGAGTTGCTTTATCAGAAACACCTCTGGGTATCATGTGATCAATTATATATCTAAGTTTCTCTAAATCCAGAATAATTCTGAGATTCATTAACCAGTCAGAGTAATTCTTGGCACCCTTCAGTTAACGTGCATTAAGTATGCAACCAACAGATTATTCGAAGCCATCTTATCTTCACAAGACAAAAAAGTAGGCTATGTTAGCATAAGCATTTCAAAATTATTAATTAATAATGTTTTAGATCATGGATGTAACTAGGATATATTTTTTTATCTAAAGAAGTCTTCCCACTGCTTTATATATTCCCCTTAATCTCTTAAATGGGAAAATAAAATTTTTAACACTTTAAACTTGACAGTGAGAAATAGATCCATTCGGTAATTCTACTTTGGTCTCATGCTTTAAAAATATTAGCCTTTGTAAAATCCAAAAAGTAGAAAACTCTTGTTAATTGCATCTCATGCAACTTTTACCATTAATTCTAAACATGCCTTATTCGCATGTTTTAGCAATATTGGATAAATATTTCAAATTAACTTGTCAATGATCAAATATATGTTACTAATATTACCCTCACACTTTAAAAATATTAAGCAATACGTTCTCTTATATTTGCCTCACCTAATGTTTAACTGGCATAGTCTAAATCACACCAACCAATCTCTTACACTTTAGTAATATTGGGAAGGACCAAGTTAACCCGTCTAACACCATATTAACAAGCAGACCATGTATAACATTATCATAATGAAATACATTTTCAATCAGATTAAGAGAGATTTTGAACAAAGTTATCTATATCTCATGAGGATCTGATTTATAATCAAATAATTTTTTTACACAAGCACAATTAAGCCCCACTAGTAGGGCTTCCCATTGTAGCTAACAACGTAAACAAATAATTTACACTTTATAAAGTAGTCATATAATAGTTATATTGCATAAATAAAATCTCATGCATTTTTAAAAATTAAAGAGAGTAAAATGGGTCCATCGCCGCGACGCCAAATACATACCGCTGCAGCGTTGAGGTTAGTACCTTCAGCGCTATAGCGCCAAAGTGTCAACGCTGCTATGCCAATTATACTTTGAGCATCACAGTGCTAAATTTCCACCGCTACAGCGCTAAGGTCAACCCCTTTAGCAATACAACACTAGAATGCCCCAGCGCCAGACCATGCATCGTTATGGCATTAATCCAATTTGCATGAATGTTGTAGCAAAAAGCACTTATCACCCTAGCACTCATTCGAACAATTACTTGGTTCTGCACTTCCAACACTTGAAAATGAAATTCCAGTTGTTCCTGGGCATCCCAATCACCACAAAACAACTCCTTTTATCTAGAACAAAACACAAACATGCTCTGATACCATTGTGAATATGATTAATGGGTGCATGCATGTAATAGTGTGTTTATTGAAAATTCATAGCATGTCCAACACAAATTTGCAAAGATAATAACATTTCATTATTCAACAAACACACTCATAAACTAAAAATTATAGTAACAAGCCACATAAATTACCCTCGAAGGACTTTGGTGAAAATTTTCAAATTCAAAGCTCACATGGAAGTGTAATCGCAAGCAATTCTAGACTTCAATAATCTGTGGGATTAAAGTGTTAGAATGATAGCCTTTCTTAATTTCTAACAACTAAATTTTTGGAGCAACTCCTTGCTTTGATCTCTCAATGGTCAAAAATTGCACTTACGAACTAAAATGTTATATTTTTTAAAGTTCTCCACTCACTTGGCTGTAACACACACTTAAAAAAAATGAACCATTCACTATTATTTTTTTTATCTCATTTACATGTTGACATTCGTCAACCATGCAGCCAATGAATAAGCCAAGTGTCAAGTTAAGTTATACAAACTATTTGCATGGGTGACACTTGTCACATGCCTTTCTATGCATATGCCATTTGTCTTACAAATGGCTATACATAGATGTCATGTGTCAAAATTTTATTAGTCAACTACTTTAACTAATATTATATAGGTTTAACATTTAAACCTTGACATATGTATTTTCTGATGATCTTGAAACAAATCTTGCTTTTCAAAATTTTCTTGGATCGAATCGTTCAACCAGGTCTACTATCTCAGTGTTCAACAAGTGCACTTCATATTATGAGACTCCATAGGTTCACAAATATTTGTCTTACAGAACTCTTCTGTAAGTCCATGAACAATGCCTCACACACACGTTATGAATATTATAGAACTTCGTATTGAACCATACAAGTTGAGGTCAACCATATCCATATAATCTTTGTCACTTATATCCTGGAAGAGCAGAGATAAAGATCATCGCCATTAAATCTCTATATGCTTAACCGTGGACTTATCTCCAGATTTGTATTTTCGTAAATAATATCTGCAAACGTCTTTGCGATATTGTTTAATCCTACAGAAAGCTCTTTTATAGGGTTTCTGGTTATGGCCACTAACTGACGAATCTCATATTTGCAAACTCCTTGGAGCAGCAAGATATACAACTCACTCATAAGAGCTGACGAATCTCATATCTACGTACATTGTACTCCATGAGCATCAAACCATACCCAATGACACCCAAATGTCAGACCATAAAATGTCTCCGATATACGTATAATCAAATCATGGTGGATCACTCACAAGCCCCTTATGGCATTCAGGTCAAAAGACCACGAATACTACTCAACTCAAGTAGACCTTCAATTGAATGCTCTATAGAATTTCTATTGGAGTTCATCGTGAGTCTGTTCAGTATCCAATCTTTTCTGAATACTTGCATGTCTATACGAGCTTCTGCTAAACCAATGGTCTGCTAATACTAACCGTCTAAACAATCTAAATATAGACACACACTGATCTGGAAGGAATACTAATCGACTCGTATCAATAATCATAGATCAGGAACAATATTTTCGAGAACATACTACATAATGATATTTCTTAGCACCATTTGCAACTTCTTGCAACTATGTCATTACTAATATATTCTTAGATCTTTGTCCCTATTTTAGACAAGGTTCTAACTTCTTAGAATGCAGTGCTAACCTAAAATCCTTTAGATCAGATCTA
The DNA here is from genome assembly GCA_946807835.1 of Ailanthus altissimus. Lineage (NCBI taxonomy): Eukaryota > Viridiplantae > Streptophyta > Magnoliopsida > Sapindales > Simaroubaceae > Ailanthus > Ailanthus altissimus. The sequence goes on from OX327709.1 coordinate 5,518,251, forward strand.
AACTCTACATAGTCTTTAGAATCATGGACTTAGAGATCACATCATCCACGTAGACTTCCTTGCTCTTTCTAATTAATGGCTTAAATAGTTAATTAACTAGCCTTTGATAAAAGGCTCCAACATTATTTAGTCCTAATAAAATGACCTTGTAATAATATCTTTCTTAATGACACCTTCTCATTGTGAGAGAGAAACATCTTGATTTAGTTGTACCCTAAAAATGCACCCATAAAATTGATAAGGGCATGCTCGGTTGTGGAATTACTAACTAATCAATCTTTAGTAAAGAGAAACTATCTTTAGAGCAGGTTTTGTTTAGGTCAGTGAGTCTATGCATATTCTTCACTTTTTATTAGCTTTCTTTACCACTACTATATTGGCGAGCCACTTGGGGTAGTGAACATTTTGAATGAACTCTATTGCTAAGATTTTTTCAACCTCGGAGAACATAGGTTCATTCCTATATTAATTAAAACTTTGCCTCTTCTGCTTTACAGGTCTGAAGGTAGAGCTGATTGCTAACTTGTGAGAGATCAAAAAAGGGTCAATGCCTGGCATATCCTTATAAGACCATGCAAAAGTATATGAATACTCATTCGATAGAGAATTCAGATCTTTCTTATTTTTTTATACCAAATTAGAATAGATGCTAACCATCTTTTGGAGGGAGTTTTATTTCAGTTGAACATTGGTTAGCTCTCCCACCGATTCTTGGGACTTCAACTTCTCTTCCTCTCTTGATTCCACCAAGGTGATACAATATGTTTTAGTGGCTAAGGTTGAATAACTACTCCTCACCATTTTCTGATCTTCTAAGATCACTTTCACTCTTTCACCTGCTAGAAACTTTAATTATAAATAGTGTATAGATATCATCACATTAGAGTTCCTTATGAATGGTCGTCTCATGATTTTTTTTATATATAGGAATGCTTGTTCGACCACCATGAAGCTCACTATCTGTTGTCAATTATTAAAGCGTAAGTGCACATTATTATAAATAGATGATATAAGATAAGTAGAGTATTATTTCTACGAGGAATTAGTATTAACTTTATTAAATACTAAAATTATGTCTTCTTATTCTTATTCAAATAATCTAAGTATTCAAATTAATAAGACCGAAATTAAATAAACAAACAAAATAAAGTAAAACAGAGCAGATAAAATATATGTTAATTCACCAATTGTAAAAAGCTTACAACTTCAATTATTCCTCAATACTTTACTTAAATCTCAATTATTCATCTTAAGTTAATTCATCAATATGAATTATTAACCAAGAGACCTAATATATTGACAAGTTTCTTTTAATGGTTGAGAAAAATATTTTACCTAATCAATTACTTATATTCATATGGTAATCAGATTAAAACAAAACTCATTAAGAACATGTACTCTATCAATTATATATGCTATATGGATACACTCTTATCTCATATGAAGCTCAAAGTTGTTACACTTGTTAATCATATAGCAATCTATTCAAGACCAACACTTAAATTCCTTTTTTCAAGTTCATTAAGGTTTCCACAATAATTTAATTATTGATCAAGTAATTAAAAACCATTATACTTAGAATAAATTGAACAATTTTATATTAAATTAATAAGTAAGAGAAAATAAAATGCTTCAAGTTTCATATTAAGTTTAAATTGTAATCCTAGATAAAGAAATTAGCTCTTGATGAAATAAAGAGTTCTAGAACTTATTAAGTTAAACATCATGAAAATCATAGAAACTAAAAAATAAAGAGTTGAAGAGATAAAACTAATTTTGGTGCAATCTTCAATCTTCTAAACTCCTTGATCCTTCAAAAGTCACTCTGGCTCTCTAAAAAGTTGTTTCTCTCGTGCTCTTTCTCCTCCTCTCATTTTTTTGGATGTTGAAATAAGCTTTTTGATCTTCTATTTATAAGTTTTAGTCTTTTATTTTGAGTAAAATTTTGCATACAAGTCAAATTTAGGGTTTCCTGATTCAATTCTCAGCGTCAAGCATTGCGCGCTCACATTCTACTTTTTCTACATTTTTTTGGTCATGCCAATTCTGTTAAACTGAGCACTATAGTAAAGTTACTAAAGTAAAATACTATTTATGGTTACTGCAGTGGTTACCATTTTAAAGATGCAGTGTTAAAATTTTGCCCAAATTTGCTACTTTTGCTTATTTTTTTTGGATTTTAATTCCTATTTGCTCTATTGACTTCTAACCTATAAAACAATAATAAAGCACATAACAAGCCAAATATTTATGTCACGCCCCAGACCCAAAAGATCTGACACACGACATCACTTACATTCATCCAATAATATATAAACATTCATTTTAAATTTTTTTTTTTAGAATTATAACAATTGAATTATGACTGGGACAATTAGTAAACTAGAGATACGCAAAATTTTCTCAGAGATTAACACTCTACTACGTCACCAGTAGCAACTTTGTTACCGGAAGCCCAGAATATATTCATTGCAAATTCTTACTTAAAATCAACCAATAACCACACTTAGTGAAACTTAAACCAAATTCAACCACACACAATAAAATAATACATAAGTATTTATTCAATAAGGACAAATCAAATATCTTATCCCATGTGTTCCCAAATGAAACACTCAGCAACCTAGCAACTTAGGGAACTCAAGAAACAGTAGAAGCCTTGCCAAATCCGCTAAGCACACATGTACCTTATTTACCTGAAATCACCATAAACTATAATGAGTATAAAACTCAGTAAGCATACTAGTTTTTCATATATCAAATACAAATACATATATGTACACAATGCATATGTATGATATGCTGTGATCAATCAAAATCATAATCTTATCAAATCACATGTCATGTAAGCGCTTACACATTCTTTCAAAACATATAATAGGAATACCATCACTCAACTACTACTTAGTAGGACTTACATATCACATATCACATAATGAGCCAAATGTCACTCGTAGGTGACATACTGTATAAGAGGAATAGTACAAGTGAGGTTTTTAAATCACACATATATAATGCTCATGCTCGAAGGTAAAAGCCAAACCCCCACCTTGATCGTTGGTGAGTCCTCTCACATGCACCAATACGCCACCACACGAATGTGATGACTCACTCTTTTTTTAGGTACCAATAGGATCCTCCCTATATACGGAATACATAACATATATTAATCCCGAAGGAAATGCCACACATAAAAGCTCCACAAATCACATAAAATGCCTACTAAGTTAACAGTGAGTTCAAGTACCCTCAAAACACAAAATATTTCTCATGGACATATTACACTTCAAAAGCTCTATTTGTTAAACACATTTCACTTTGAAAGCTCACTTTCAAAAACACATATATGTCATGTATGTCCATGCTCACATTCATAAATACATATCTTTATATTTCATATCAAAATATACTTTGACATAACATAAACATATTCTTAACCACATTTACAAAATCATACAAAACAATTACTATGTTTGTTGTGATTTCAGTAAAAAGTCTAGTATACTTACCTCTTAGCACTTTCGGGTACAAGGCTTAATTCTCCTTAACCTATCAATGAAAATTAATCCTTTCATAAGCCTCATAATTCACAAAAAATAATTTAAATAACTTACAAAATTATACTTATTGCACTTATCACATCAAATTGGTCTAATTACTTAGTTTCTCAAAACCTATCATTATGACCACTTACATTTAACAAACTTTTCTTATATATCAAATGATGTCCAATTACTCCAAAATTAGAATATATCATTCTTAACTCATATATCATTCTTAACTCATATATCCTTCTTATGTATGAATATTATATCATAATTCCTACATAATCTATTCCATAAACACCATCAAATCCAAACTATTATTTTTATAGGATCAAGATATTTACTGAACAGTATTCAATCTTCCACTTTTATAAAATTATATACTAACTCAAAAATTATAAAACTACCACCAAAATACTATTGACACATATCTCAATCCATGATAAATATTTCACTTTAAAATCACTGCCAAAAGTATTTTAAATTTGTTTTTATTCTATAGCTTTGAACAGCTGTTAATCAAATACTGCAATGAGCTGACACTCTTTAGAAAATCATAACAATTTAACCATATTGATCTAAATTCTCAATTTTGAGTATGTCATATTAGACATATAAAATTATCATATTCTATAAATCTGTAATTTTTGAAGATCATTAAGCAGATCAGAAATTATTTGTCATTGTATTATACTGTTCACACAGGAAATTTCTAGAATTTCAGGGTCATTTTGGTAAATTCACTAAAAATTCAATTTCTGAATTTTTAATCGATTCAAAGTTTCAGATAATCCTAAACATGTCTAATTTCATATAATCAAATTTTAAAACTAGAATCAAATCACAACAGTTTATAAAATTTCTGGATCAAGAGACTATCAAGTAAAAATTCTGCAATTCATCAAGATTTATCAAGCTATCTACATAGATCATCATCAATTCTCACAATATCTTACGAAATACACATCAAATCCTCAATTATACATATTTTCAGAAATTAAAATTAAAGTAATTAACTTAATTAACACAAATAAATTGAGAAATAGTTGTGATATACCTCTTAAAATCTAAAATTCTAATTTCTTCATCTTTTTCTTCTTCTTCTTCTTCTTCTCTTTCTCTCCCTTCTATTTCTCTCTTTTCTCTCTCTAAAGGGGTAGCTCGACCCAAAAATGAGTAAATTAGGGTTTCAAAAGTGTTATACTAAGAGGCTAACTTTTGGTATTTATGAATTTGCCCAAAAAACTTTTCAAGTATTACAATTTGGTCCATAAAATAAATTTAAAGTCTTGCAATTAAACCCAATACTAATAGTATATCCTTAACCTATACAAACACTACTAATAACAATACATAAATCAAGTATCACCCACATACAAATAAAATATGTTTATAAATACTTATTCTTACCGATTATAAATACTAGTTACTACAATTTATGCTTAAAATGAACAAATACCAAGTTTAAGGAAGTCTAAATAATAAGTATAAAATATGCCCATCACCATTATGGTCTTCACATAAGACCTCTCTCTTAAAGATATAGGGAGAGTGACCGCTTCCAAAAGTATTGCATAGCATCCCCAAAGCCATAGAGTGAAGTTTGTGTCATCTTTACTTTTAAGTTTTTAATGTTAAGGTAATCTAAGGCTTCTTTGAATATTATGTCTACTGAGCTTCTTAGGTCAATCAAAACCCTATTGACATTGATCCCGCCACTTGTATGGTGACTACCAATGGATCATCATGTAGGAGTTAACTCATCGAGCATACTTCTAATGAATATTATGGTATTGGTTGCATTCTAAGCTTTTTTTACTAGAAGATGTTGTACATCACTTAATAACCCTTTGGCAATTATAGTCCCTGATGAATGTAAGTCTCCCCCAGCAATTTTCATGGTCCTCTCTGGCTATATTAAGGGCTTAGGATCTCAGTTCTTAGCTTGTTGTGCTTTCTTCATTCTTAGTCATTTCTGAACTCATTCAAATATCCATTTCTAATCGGTTGATTTACTTGCTTACTTAGATGGTTACACTTTCTAGTATTATGCCAATGGTCATAATGGAACTTATATTTTTCATTCTTGTTCCACTGAGATACAGGTGTTCGGATTGCATTTGGCTTGTTGATGGCCACAAAAATGATGTCCAAAGAAGCTGTGAGGGGAATGTAAGATTCATCATCTTGAATTTGGACACCCTAGCAAAGACCTCCTTAGCCTCACATTCACCATCTTCTCACAGCCTCTCCCCCTTGGATATTTGACTGACTTGGTAGATTCCAGCCACTTCTTCCCTTATATAGTCTTTTTCTGAGGACTTCCTGAATTTTCTTTTTTGAACTCTTTCTCTATGTTCTACTACCATTGACCTTTTTGCCTCTTCTTTCTCCTTAATTTTAATGTAGTTAAGTGTTCAATCAAATGCGATGGCATAAATGGAAACATGGTTCTCGGTTAGGTCGTACTATAACTTATTTAGTTGTAAACCATTCTTCAGGACTTCGAAGGCAATGGCAGGACGAAGGCTCCAAGATAAATTACCTCCTTATAGAACTTGTCCATGAATCTACTTATGTTTAATCTTTCGCAGTTGTCGAGGATCATTCGTTGATTCACTTGCTCTTTATAAGTGTTGTAAGAACTAATTAATCAATTTGTTGTATAAAGAGATGCTACTTCATTTAAGTCCTCAATACAGAAAGGTTGCTCTTCTAGGTTCATGTGGAATAATCGGCATACCTAATTTTTTCTAAGTCTAATAATAGATAGAGATTAGTTACCTAATCCACGTAATGGTTGGGGTTTGAGGTCCCTTGTATGTTAGAATGTTGGGCAGCCTAAAAGTAGCAGGCAACTCTATATCCCTAAACTCTTTAATGAATGGTAATTGTTGCTTTCTCTTCATTATCCTCGGCTATGGTGGTTCTCGCTGCTATATTCCCTTCATGATCTCTAATATCCTCTACTTAAATCCTTTAGCCTTCTCTTCTAAGGCCACTTCTCGCAATTAATCCCTAGTCATAATCTCCTTTCAACTCCTCTACTTTGCCTTCAAAATTCATTAGGTATTATGCTTATCCATTTCATCATCTTCCCTTATGTTTTAGGCATATGCCCTCGTCTTATCCTAGTCTTTAACATGTGATATTTTTGAAGTCCAGTCTTCTTGTTCTCCACGCAACCTCTCACTCCAAGGTTGTGTCTTCTGCACTTTACAGGGAATTTTTCTATGTACCTGCTTCTCTTTTTCCCCATGAATATGTTGTTAGTCAATCCCAACTATATTGATTAGCGGATGGGGGTTATGGGTGCCTAACACCCTCACAAACAAGTTAGCCATTCCTATAGTTCTTGATTCCCATAATATTTTCTATGAGATTTTAAGTCCTTGCAAAAGCTTTGTCATCTTCCCATTTCTCACTTTGCCTCTTCTAACTCCTCTAAATCCTACCTCCATACAGAACTATCATACATTTGCTCATGACGATCAACATTCTCCTCTTATACTTCTAATTCTTCTTCCCTATTTAGGTTCATTTGATCAAAGTTTTACACTATACTCTTATTCAATTCTTGATCTCTCAATGCTTTCTCTCAGATGATCTTCTTACTTAACCTAGGATTACTGGTCTCCATGAATTTTTGCATTATTTTCTACAAACTGTGCCAATCTATTAACAGTCATTTTCAGCTAAATGCTTAACCTCGGTAAAAAATAATTTTGTTCTCTAAAAATAGTCGTCCAGATGGAAGTTAAGTTAAGTTAAGTTTGCTTTACGTGAGCTTTCCTCAACATTTAATATGTCATTGCAATCACAAAAATTCACAAAGACCCATCCGATACTTACATCAAAAACTAGGTTGGTAAAAAAAGTATATCGGTCGGCAAAATAATGTTTGAAGATTGCTTTTTTTATTTCGCTTTTTTTTTTCAATGACTGAATCTGTCTGAATCTAGCCTTTCATCTTCTTCCTCCATGTGCGAACTTTGGTTCTCCCTTATGTAGGTCTCTCAGGTAGTTATCCCATGTAGCATTTTGCCTCACACTTAAGGTCGTGCGAGTTGCCCGAAATTCTAGGTGTTATAAGTTAGTTAACTTGTGCTTCTGCATTTTATGAGGAGAATGTGGATTATGTATTTTTCCTTGCTTGAACTCTTTGCAATTGTGGACCTAATGGCATTACTTCTGTGTGTCTAAGGCAAATTATTGGCCTACAGTGTCTTTGAGTGGTGACTGGTCCTAGGTAAACGATTAGTCATGAGTTTACTCCCGAGTTGGGTTTTAAGTTCTCAAGTATTCCCCTAAGCTTGGTATTGACTGACAATGAAAAGCTGAGGTAATCATAGGTTAACTTGGCCACTTTGGGCCGTGAAAAGCTCTCAATTACTTTTTGGCCTTGACTATTGAGCTCAAGATTGTGGGGGCAAAAAATAAAAATTGAAAAGTAATATCCAAATTGAGAGAGAGGAAAATAATTTATGAATTTATAATTTTGATAATAAAAGTTCTCTCTTTTTTGTAGTGGAGAATATAATAATTAGAAGATAAAAGAAAATAAATTTTACTCAACAAATTTTATTACACATTCTAAGTTATATCCTAAATTGTATTCTAAGTAATAATCTTTCTTATCAAAATTTTACTACACATTTTACTGCCAATTTTTTCCTCTTTATAGAAGCTAACCTTTCTTTAAAGTAGATATTTGAATTGATTTATAGCTAATTCAGACGAGTTTTAATTATTTTTTTTGTATCATGTACTATGTACTTTTAAAAAAAAAATTATTACATCATATTTTATTATACGCGCACTATTTCTATAAGAAATATAGAAAGGTGTATGTATTTTTTTTAAATGTAAATGAATTTTTTAAATTCTTTTATTAGATTAAATATAAATTAAATTTTCTCCATCGTGGTAGTGTGGACATCTAAATCTCTTATTTTAACTTAAAACATTTTCTCACTCAAATCAAATGACACGCAAAATATGGATTGAAGATAAGTTTACTAGAATGTAATATTAAATTAAAAATACTGGACTTCGATTATTTGGCCGCTCTCTTTAGAAATAGACAGGATAGGAATAGGATGAGATAATAAGCTTTGACTTGGTTTATGAGTTGACATGTTATATTCATTTTCTCTTGTTGCCAAATTCAAGATTTTATCACCAACGTTTCAAAACTTAATTACCGAACTCTTTTGTCACTTGGTATCGGGTGAGGCTCATTAAAACTCGAATATTCATTGTTTCAAAAATTAAGGTTATGGTCAGCATTTCTCTATATATCGAATTCTAGTTCTCTTAGAATTCTATTTCCATTCACGCCTACATATATATATATATATATTATATATCAAATAAAACGTACATAATTTCAATTTAAATCCAATCAAAGGACATGAAATTCTGCATCAGATTGAGATTGATACCAATTACTCGTTGAGTTTACTTCAATGTCTTATTCATCAATTTTATGAATTTAATACCTTGAAAACAAGCATTAATTGTATAAATCCCAATAAAAATAGGATACAAATTGTTTGATAGTTATTCGGCTTAGATCAATTCAATATAAAGAAAGCAATTAAATATGGTCAGTGGCTTATTATTAGAAGGCAATAAAAAAAATATCCACAGCCGATAAGTCTTCTTCTTTCTCTCCCATAAGACTCCTTCAAAAATTGAAAACCCTTTTTATTCATCTTCTTATGGATCCTTCTTCGCCCTCCAATCAATCAATATTCAAAAGAAACCTTCTCTTTTTGCCTATCACACTCAAATATGCACTAACAGTTTTTACACTTGTCCTAATATCTTCCGCTGTTATTTTCAATCTTACAAGTTCTTTCAACCCTCAATCTCTTTTCCGTTTGGATTTCTTGTCTCAAATCATGCCTAACAATCAGAAAGAATTGGTAAAATCTTGTGATTACTCTTATGGAAGATGGGTTCGTGATGAAAGTTACCCTCTTCGATCATACAACGAAGACTGCCCATTTCTTGACCCCGGTTTTCGGTGTCGACAAAACGGTCGGAAGGACGATGAGTATCTCAAATGGCGATGGCAATCAGACGGCTGTGATCTTCCAAGGTATGAAGAAGCTTAATTGTCGTAAAATTTCCAGATGCATGCATAGGCATGCACGTCCATTTCAGTCTTTTTCCCTTTCTAGGGTTTGATAAAGAAAGAATGGCATTTCTTTCAAAGAAAATGATGGCTGATAACTTGTTAGTGGTGGTGGATTAGTGTTGTGAAGTGGACATTAAATTAGAAAGGCCAAGAAATTCATGTGAAGTCCCTGGAACATCCCAATCACCCTTTTATATGCACATGACACGGTAGAACAACAACATATTGTTTTGTGGGCGTAGGTAGTAATTAATGGTAGTTTTGATGTCAAGGTTGCATCAATACAGCTTTGCTGCATACAGAAGCAATATCCTATGACTTACTAAAGCAGCAGCAAAGGGAATCACTTAATTTATAATCACTGGAAGATGCATCAATACAACTTTGCTGTTTAGCGAAGCAATGGCCATATCGTAATTACAAGAACTAGCACGAATTGATTCCATCTGATCATAGGCATAGAGGAAGTAGTCGTCTATAGGGTGGTTCATAGGTGCAGTAAGGCTGAGGATTTGGTTAACATTTTGTGATTATACTCTTATGTATGAGTTACAATGAAATATCAATTCGTATAATTGAACAATATAACAATAATGTAATTGTACCACAGCAATTCGTATGAACACAACATTACTTTTCAGCTTTCTTTATCTCGATGCTTATGTCTCTGCTCTAATATCAGATTCAATGCAACTGATCTTTTGGAAAGGAGCCGAAACGGGCGTATAGTATTTGCTGGGGATTCAATTGGGAGAAACCAATGGGAGTCTCTAATATGCATGCTTGCACAGGCGGTTTCCGACAAGTCTTCAATATATGAAGAAAATGGAAAGCCCATAACTAAGCACAAGGGCTTTCTCTCCATACGCTTCCGTGAATACAATCTCACAGTTGAATATTACAGAGCACCTTTCCTGGTCGTCATCGGCCGTCCCCCGCTGAACTCACCAACTAAAATCCGTTCAACTATTAGGGTCGACGAGTTACATTGGTTTTCAAAAAAGTGGACTGAAGCTGATGTTCTAATTTTCAATGCCGGCCATTGGTGGAGTGAAGATAAAACTCTCAAGATGTATGAAATTTTAACACCCCAACTACATAATCAGTCTTCAAGGAATTAAACTTCATAATCATTATAACATATATTTCATATATATTTCTTGGATTTATAAAACAAAAAACTGTTTTTGCTCGCATAATCACTGGTCTTTGTCCATTCAGGGGCTACTATTTCCAGGAAGGAGGAAAGCTAAATATGAGCATGAATGTGATGGAAGCATTCAAAAGGTCTTTGCTAACAGTGAAGTCGTGGGTGACAGAGAACTTGGATCCAGAAAGAAGTAACACTTTCTTTCGTAGCTACTCCCCAGTACATTACAGGCAAGCATGCTATTTCTAATTCCCATGCATGTCAACAGACCATAACAAAAACCCATTTGAAAATTATGGGAGCTTAGATCGTAAATAGGTGAAAACTTGTGCAAGTTCTAAAGCAAACGTGACATTAAGCGCAAATGGATCCAACGGCATTCAATGCCTATGGAATTATAAAACAAAGCTCTAAATGCTTGCTTTTTAAGAAAAAGAAAAATATATTTACTGGTAAAAGTGAGTGTAAAGACAATTTTTTTTTTCTATGTACATGCCCAAACCCTGCACATCAAAATGACCATCAAAAGTAGAGGATTATCTTAGTGCAAGCAAATCAACCTTGCCTGCAAAGAATTGACCAATGTTGCTGTTCATAACAGTTATATGAGTTCTAGACCGTGGATATAACATATGAATTTTGCAGGAATGGCACATGGAATAAAGGGGGCTTGTGTGAAAAGGAGAGAGAACCGGAGACAAACTACACGCTGCTGAAAGCTGAGCTCATGAACAATCATTTCATTTCGGATGTAATGAAGCAGATGAGATATGAGAACAGGAAAGTTCAGTACTTAAATATTACATATCTGACAGAATTCAGGAAAGATGGCCACCCCTCACTCCATCGTGAGCCAGGCACTCAAGCTGACGCTCCAGAAGACTGCAGTCATTGGTGCCTACCTGGAGTACCAGACACATGGAATGAGCTTCTCTATGCTTATCTATTATCAACAGGATTCAGAACCAAGTAATGTTAATTGGGCAGAGGAAATTACCTCATTTGCATGGAGTTTCATCATATATTGAGACTGAACAATCAGCGACTGTTGTACTCAGGCTAGTTCGCCCGCATTCTCATCGGGGTCCACGTCACTGGTTTCCATTTCCTTCACTTTCTCAAGTTGCCTCAAGAGATCCAACCTTTCTGATCCATATGTTGAGGGAATCTGTTGGAAGAACATATTATTGACTTCTGATATACACAGACATGAATTCTAAAGAAGAGTTCAAACAAAAGCTCTTAGGGCAAAAATGACGTACCAAAGCTGGTACATATCTCTGAATAGCAGCCAACATAGCTGCATGCCCAACTGCAGTAACCTGCAATGCATGAGGTATCCCCTTCAGATTACGTCATAGTGTATCAATGACAGACAAGTTTACTCTAACAATGCATAGATGGCACAGGCTTAGTACATCTAAAACCATCCTTGTTTATTATTTTCTCCCCTCCAAGGACAATAATAAACTAATATGGCCTACAACGAAGAAACCCAGCACTGGATCACTCGTCAGTTGAAATTGTCCATAAACAGCTACAAGTTTTGTACACAACTTTTTCTTTTACAAATATGCAGGGTGGTTGTTGAATTGTGTTATGCTATTCCAACTGAAAAATAATCGAGGAAAGGAAACATCAGCGAGAATGAAACTTGTAAGTACTCTGCCCTTCAGAAAGTATTCTAAACAATTCATCCTGGAAGGCCAACTATAAGACACTTCAACTTCAGAAACAGCATTATGCCTCTGGATGCTATTTCTTTACTACTGAATTGTTCCAAGCACTCCTAAAATTAGTGGAATAATGATGGCACTTTTGCTTCAAATGAAACAGAAAGGAGATAATCCACATAGCCAAAGAAGAAGAGTTTGTTAGACATAGCATTTAGCTTGAGTAAGACAGAAGAATGATAAGCAGGAGATGCAATGTTGAAATATATATTTGAACTTACAGGCAGAAGCATTAAAACACCGATAGGTACTACAGATGCCAAGTCGGTGAGAGTACGCTGCAGAGCTTTCTTTTCTTTCTGAGTTAATTCATCTCCTACCAGAGCCCTCCTAAGCAGCACCATGGCAGCACCAACATCAATAGCTAGAAGCTGAGTTCCTTGCCACACATCCTGCTCATTAGTTCACAACATGTCACATAAGAGTTGCTGGCAGTCCAAGAAAAGAAAGAAATAGATGAAGCCGTAAATTTGACAAAATTAATTCCATGCATTCCATAGTTGACAATGTCACACAAGACCTGGAAATTCTTAAAAGTATAATCACTCCAAAGATCAAAAGCAAATGCTCAGATTTAAGGAGAAAATAGGGTGGGTTGAGTAGGTTAAGACTCCATTGTCAATGTTATTCCCATCATTGGAATCAAAAAATTAAATAAAATAACATTCTTCTCAGGGATTTGTGGATACGAGGAAATTAGATGCATCCATCTAAAATCATGAATGTGATAGTGCGCATGAGTACGGTGGGGTAGTACACCAGACATTACTTCTCAAATGGGTATAAGATATGTCTTTACTTGATTTCTAGGAGTAATATATTGCAACAATATGTTATATCAGCATTGCATTTATTGAATTGCTGGGAAAGAAAAGCCAACCGCATTCCAACTTGAATAATGACCTAGAAAGGGCACCAAGTTCTTTTGGGTTGACAAGAAATTCACCTTGACCAGGGTTAGTTAATTGAGATTGAACTCAAGCAAGCAGATAAAACTACTTAAAAGAATGAATGTAACTTTTTCGTTTGGCTTTTCCAATGGCCTGTTGATTTTGCTTTCAATAAATAACAAACTGTAAGTTCCATTGATTTGGTTTTAGAAATGTTTAGAACAAGTCTTCAAACAGAAATATACTTAAGATCAGCAACCGATTTTACTTCAACAGTTTCTGAAATCTTTTCGATGCTAGGTGAACACTCATTAACGACTGAGCTTACGTAAATTAATGCATTTTGAGAATAGCACAAGTCGTATACGATCCCAACACTTCAAAATGTATTAATCTAATGGTTCACAGTAGAGATACAATTTATGTAAAAGGCATTGTTGATCCTAGCCCATAAATTTAAATATTATATAGTCATCAACTATGTTACCATAAAATTCAACGTCACATTTCGATCAGTAGAACAAGTTTTGGTGAACATCGATGCAGTAGATTTCACCGAACATGGTTTGAAGTGGGTTAGCCAAGCTAAATGAAGAATGCATCCTTTTTCAGGCATAACCCAGAGCAATTAACTTCAGTTGATTTGGTACATTTTTGGTTTCAAGTTTTAACCAATCAAATTGAATTTCATTCTAGTTCCTTAGTAACCAAACTAGTCACATGCTTTTTCAGCGTAGTATATTTGAGAGAGATTAACTGACATATCTCCAATGAAAAATATATAAAAAATAACATTAGTTATTGATAGGTCAACCTGTAAATATTTTCCTATTTAAATGGACTTGTGTAATAACAGAACAGAACCAAAAACTGAGGAAAAATAGATGTTCTTAATTAGACCTTAAATCATCTGTTGACTGGCCAAAAAAGTAAGAAATGCATACCGTGCTTGTTTCTTTCAGTTTGTCAAGGGATTTTTCAATGATATTTTCACTCTTTTGAGCCTGGACCAATTGTGTGCCTCTAGCATCATCACTTGAGTTAGCAGGATCACCCACAATTTTGTTATCCTGTAAAGAAAATGCAAAATAGCTAGTTTGAAAACACAGCCAATCTCATACAAGTTAACCAAGTGAAAATTACATAAGCATCCTCTTTCCATTCCTATGCGCAGCAGAGATTTCCCAGCAGTAAAGCAATACAATTTATACATGAATGATATGTCCTTTTGATAAGTGCTAAACCTCCAAGGAAAATTCAGTGAGGCCTTCATCCATATTTATAACAATAATGAATTTACTACAAAGAGACCAAAAAGTAAAACATAACTTCCATAATGATTCTCCTTAAAATACGCACAAGGAATATTATACGAAAATCTCAGAATAATATCACAGAACATCACCAGGTTGAACTCAAGGTCTAGAATATGGATTCCATCTTTAGTGATATCTCCAGTAGTATAAAGCCAGAACTATGAAAAATAGAAGTTGCTTAGAAAAGTATGTGATGTACCGCATCATTCTCTGATTGATCAGCACTTCGTTGAACCCGTTTTTCAAGTTCTATCAGTTCATTTCTCAGAAGTTCAAAACGGTGAATTTCATTTGACCCTGAGTTTGCAACACCTATATTTGAAGCTGTCTGCTCGATAAGTTCATTTTCCTGCACAGATCAGCCCGTCCCATTCATTTCATTTTAATAAAGCTTGTTCATTCTTGTTAAAGCAAATTGATAAGTGAATTCTGTGAACCAGTGAACAAAAACCCGTTTAAATAAAAGGCTGCCATACATCATCAAAATTTATCATGCCATGGACGGAAGAACCTATTTATGTGGAGGATGAAACCTCATAAAGCAGCCAAAAGCTAAGCACAGGTCTTCTAGGGTTCATTTAGTATGTTTTGTTATTTAATCAAGAATATTAAATGTAAAAGGAGCCTAAGTGTCCTCCAGCTGAAATGACTAGTAAATTAAAAAATTAAGGCTCAACAAATAAATATCAGCAGAGATGCACTAACATATCAAGATTTTGAGCATGACAGGTTTACAAGGAAACAAAAATATATCACATGTTGTTAAGTAACCATACATTCCAAGCAGTTGTAGCACTGGATCCAGCAGTATCATTTAAATTTTCACATGCACTGCCAAGTGCATAAGTGATATAGCTAAATGCAGTTATAACATGGATACAAACAGACACAATGAATCTGGAAAAGTTTAATTTGGGATTGCACCATGTTGAGTAACCATTACTCCCAAAAGCGTATGCTTATAAACATTAATACGAACTCCAAAGCATGCACCCAATACGTTAGGACATATGGCAGGTCATTAGTAGATAGCTTCTATCTCTTTAACAATTAGGAATTCCACGGACAGGTACTGTTTCTTTATGTCGTGGCTTTTACAACCCTTTAACAATAGGAGGCAATCCACCTAAGTCTGGTGATACTAGCTGGCAATCTCAGGATTTACAACACAATAAACAGCATGGAAACACATTAATGGAGGCAGATCGGATGGACTAATCTAATATCAAAACGACCTGGTTACAGTAAGAATGACATAGATCATGTCAAGGATCAATGAGGACTGCCTTCAGTCGAACAAATCTACATTATGCTAGCAGTAAATATGAATCTCTGATACACAAGAATTTCTAAAATTTAATTAATGCAGTGAGCAATGGCTTCAGAAGATAATAAAATAAGTACACAATATAATACTAAGAAACAATACAAGGACAAATAATGCCAATAGACTTGTTATGAAGAGTGGGCATACATATCCATCTGCAACTGATAACTCAGGCTTAGGCTTCCTAGTGGAGGGGCGCGAAAAGAAGCCAAACAATCCACGAGATTTACCGATAACTCTGAGAAAAAAAAAACAAAATCAGATAAAATAGAAGGATAAGACATTTCCTGTGAAATAATCAAACAAATGGCATCAGACATGAAGTTTAGAACATGTTGAAAACAAAAGAAAACATACTTGTTGGGCCTATCTTGAATAACAGTAGCACTTCTTCTCTTATTCTCTTTGAAGTATTGTTGCTGCTCATCGATAGAAGACTGGGAATCACTGCCATCATCTCCCTGAATGATCAGTGCAAAAGCAGCATTATGCATAACTACAAATTTCAAGGATACTGAATGCATATAGGCAATGTTTAATAGATGAAATGCAAGCATTTTTTTTTCTTTTGGATGAAACAACAAAAGATAACTACAAGATAGCAAGCATCACACTTCAAAAAACTGGGAGAAGTCAGAGGAGATACTGATACTTCCAATTGCAAACATCAAGTTTCTTTGGAAAATGTATTAATTGAATGCTAAGTGGGTTCTTCTTCGGCATCTATCTGACTAACAATTATACAAGGTCAACATATATGTTACTGCTAGTAACAAAAATATTACATAGATACTTAAAAGGCAATTATTATTGAATTCAAAGTGTAAAGAAAAAGTCTCCCAGCCTGCAAAACACACAGATATAAATGTTGTACGGTCCATTATTCTAAAATTGAAAAAAATGACAAACACCTGCTGAAGAGAAGCTGCTTTCGCTCTGAAAGATGCCTCCAGGAATTCAGCCTCCTTCTTAAGTTTCCTTATTTTCTCAAGGTCAGAACAAGCAGCTTTCAGTTGCTCCTTTCCAGAGGTAGAGCTTGACACATGCAATTCTTGCAGCAATTTTTCTAGTCTTATCAAAGCTTCTTCAACACTCTCCAGTGCCTAACACCAAATGTGCAAGTAATTGCATAATCAGAATAAAAGGGCATAGCAAACAGACTAGAGGTAACTATGGGATTGAGATTCCCATACACAGACCAAATATCAATAACAGTACACCAAAATATAAAGTTTTGCATCATGCCAAATTCGGGACACAGATCTCAAAATATTAGATGAAATAAGCATCGGCAGCCATTCTTCAATTAGCTTTAATTGCAGATATATTTATAGCAGTACCTAGGATTTTCTGGAAACCTGATCCTACTGTGTAGCAGCCAGCACAATGATGCACGAGATGCATGTACTGATCATAAATCTTCATTGTTGAGTGTTTTAACATAATTATGTGCACCATGGCATTAATCACTAAGAGGTCATAAGACCACATGAACTTGCAGTATATGTTAAGAGTCAACAATTATGGTTTTGGTGTACAGATTTTTCAGCTTATTACAGCTGTGTATTACTGCTAATTTCAGCTATGTATTACAGTTTATTACAGCTGTGTATTACAACTCATTTCAGCCATGTATTACAGCTATGTATTCTCTGTAATTATGACTTAGGTTAGTTTCTTTTTCCTATAAATTAATGTACATTTGTTAGATGAAATACAAGAGAGATTAACTCATACTTTGTCATGGTATCAGAGCCAGGTTATCATTTCTAAACTTGTGGCCTGCATTGCCACTTTAAAATTTCTGAAAAAAGTTCCAATTTGTTTTTTCTTTTTTTGGTCATTTTATCAATTCCAAATTTGTGGTCTGCATTGCCAATTAAAATTTTTGAAAAAAAAAATTCCAATTTCCTTCTTTTTTTTTTGGCCTAAATTGCCATTTTATTTCATTCTTTTGGTTCTTTTAAGGCCTGCTTTGCCATATTTTTCAGAACCATTTTTTTCTCTCAAAATTGGTCTTCCTACGCTCAGATTTTTTTTTGTTCTTCCTCTTATGTCTAAAATCATGCTTGAGATTTCAGAATCTACCAATCAGCAAAATTATAATCTAACAGAAAGTTCAGCTTTAGTTACAAAAGCTATGAAATCAGATCAACAACAGTCAAATGCTTGTTCAAGCGGAGTAGGACTGTTAGAAGGACTTAGAGAAGGTAAAAAAGACTCCTTATGGTGCACCTACTGTAAGAAGCCACGACATAGCAAAGAAAGGTGCTGGAAACTCCATGGTAAGCCTTTAAATACTCAAAATACATCTTGGACAGCAAAGTGTAATCAGGAAGCAAGTTAAGGACTAGCACATTTGACCTTGACACAATCTAAAAGTGTAAAAGAATTCTCTCAAGAGCGATCTAAGTTCAATAAAGAAGAGATTGAGAAGTTGCGATATTTTATGAGGACATTAGAGAAACCTATAGGTGGTGCAGGTACTTACTCCTTGGCTTTTTTAAGTAATTTTCAGCCCTTTGCACTTAATGTGTCAATCACAAAAGGAACTTGGATAGTAGATTCTGGGGCTATAGATCATATGACCCAATCTTCTCATGGGTTTGTATCTTATAGTCCTTGTCCTAGTAATAAGAAAATTGCTATTGCTGATGGAACATTAGTTACAGTTGCTGGTCAAGGGGATGTAGTTATAAATCAAAACCTTGTTTTAAAAAATATTCTACATGTGCTAAAATTGTCTACCAATCTAGTTTCAATTCCTAAACTTACAAAGGATTTGAACTATTTTGTAATCTTTTCTTCTGCACTTTGTAAATTTCAGGACTAGAAAACAGGACGATGATTGCACTTGCTAGGGAGAAGAATAGGCTCTACTTTCTTGAGGAATCTAGTGGGAAAAATAGTACTAAGGATCCGATTTCGTTGTCCCTGCTTTCTAAGTCTTCTCTTGCCAATAAAGATAAGATATGGTTATATCATTTTCGTCTTGATCATCCTTTTTTCAGTATTCTTAAAATAATGTTTCTTGGTTTATTTAAAGGATTTGATTTAAGTATGTTCCATTGTGATGTTTGTGAACTTGCAAAACATAAACGTGCATCCTTTCCAATAAGTAATACAAAAGCTTTAAAACATTTTACTCTAATTCATAACGATGTTTGGGGACCTTCTACTTTTCATAATATCTCTGGAGCTCGTTGGTTTGTCTTGTATATTGATGACTGCACTCGAGTGTCATGGGTTTTTCTTTTAAAACAAAAATCAGATGTTAGTTTCACCTTTCAAAATTTTTTTCATATGGTAAAAAATCAATTTGGGGTTGGGATAAAAAGAGTTCGGTCTGATAATGCTAAGGAATATTTTAATCAAGTATTGTCACCATTCTTCAAAGAAAAAGGAATCATTCATGAGTCCTCATGTGTCAATACACTACAACAAAATGAAGTGACAGAAAGGAAAAATGGTCATCTTCTAGCAGTTACTCGAGCTTTTCTTTTCCTAAAAAATGTTCTAAAGAATTATTAGGGGGAAGTTGTCTTAACCGCCACACATCTGATTAATAGATTACCCTCTAAAGTTCTTGATTATAATAGCCCCATGCAACTATTTTCGAAATTTTACCCTGACTTCAAAACGACTAATCACCTGATTCCTAGGATTTTTGGGTGTGTGTCATTTGTTCATATTCATTCGAATAACCATAGGAAACTTGATCCTAGGGCTCTTTAAGTGTATTTTTGTTGGGTATTCTTCTACACAAAAAGGGTATAAGTGTTATCATCCTCCGACAAAACGATTCTTTGTCTCTGTCGATGTAACCTTCGTTGAAAATGAAAATTACTTTTCAAATCCTTATCTTCAGGGGGAGACAACATTTATGGAAGATAAGGATAGAAATTTGTTTTTATTTGATCTTTCATACTCCTCATCCTCACAAAATCAAAATTTGGTTCCTTTACCAAATAAATCATCATCTATTTCTGATCCTAGTCAAGTGGAAAATGATAAACAGATTCAAAGTACTATACGCCCATTGCAGGTATATTCAAGAAGGAAAGAGCCTGTTGTTCAACCAATGCAAGTTCTTGATTCAGAACCAATTTCTGGTATTGATAATGTTGAGATAACTCCTAACTCTGAGGATTATGATAGTAATGTGCCTATTGTTGCTAATGATGATGATCTTCCTATTGCAATTAGAAAGGGGATTAGAAAATGTACCCAACGACCTGTATATCCATTGTCTCACTTTGTATCCTATGAAAAACTGTCTAGTGGTCATAAAAATTTTCTTATCCACCTCAACACTATTACTATTCCAAAAAATGTCTCGGAAGCTTTGGATAGCAAAGAGTGGAAAGAAGCTATGAAAGTTGAAATGGATGCTCTTGAGAAGAACAAAACCTGGGACTTGGTGGAACTACCTCCAAGAAAGAAGTTAGTGGGATGTAAATGGGTCTTCACCGTGAAATATAAGGCAGATGGATCACTTGAATGGTACAAAACAAGATTAGTAGCAAAGGGGTATACTCAAACTTATGGGATAGATTATCTTGAAACATTTGCTCCTGTTGCAAAAATGAATACAGTAAGAATATTATTATCTTTAGCTGCTAATCGTGGTTGGAGTTTGCAGCAGTTTGATGTAAAAACTGTCTTTCTACATAGTGATCTTAATGAAGAAATCTATATGGAGATACCTCCAGGGTTTGAGTTAGAAAAGAACAAGGTGTGTAAGTTAAAAAAAGGCATTATATGACTTAAAACAGTATCCCAGGGCTTGGTTTGGCAGATTTGCTAGAGTAATGCATGCTTTGGGTTTCAAACAAAGTCAAAGTGGTCACACATTGTTTATCAAACATTCCTCTTCAGGGGGAGTTACAGCTCTCTTAGTCTATGTGGATGACATAGTGGTAACTGGAGATGACTTGCAAGGAATGAAAACACTGAAAAAGTGTTTATTGCAAGAATTTGAGATTAAAGAACTCGGCAAGTTAAAATACTTCCTCGGCATTGAAGTAGCTCACTCTCAACATAGGATCTTTATATCATAGAAAATATATGTGTTAGATCTATTAACTGAGACAGGAAAACTAGGGTGTCAACCAGTGGAGACACCCATTGAACCAAATCACAAACTTTGTGAAGCACCAAAAGATGCAGTGGTAGAAAGAGAATCCTATCAAAGATTGGTTGGCAAATTAATCTATCTTTCCCATACCAGACCAGACATAGCCTATGCTGTAGGAGTGGTGAGTCAATTCATGCACAACCCAAAAGAAGTACAACTTCAAGTAGCGCATTGAATTCTACAATACTTAAAAGATACTCTAGGAAAGGGAGTGTTGTTTAGAAGAGGTAATGAATTGACAGTGGAAGCATACACGGATGCAGATTATGCTGGATCAGTTGATGATAGAAGATCAACTTCAGGCTATTGCATATTCCTTGAAGGCAATCTTGTAACGTGGAGAAGCAAGAAGCAAAATGTGGTAGCAAGATCAAGTACAGAAGCTGAGTTTAGAGCTATGGCATTAGGAGTTTGTGAACTTTTATGGTTGAAAATAATCTTGAAAGAATTGAAGATTGCGTGGGAAGAACCTATGAAACTATATTGTGATAATAAGTCAGCAATTAATATCGCACACAATCCAATACAAAATGACCGCACTAAGCATGTGGAAGTAGATAGACATTTTATAAAGGAGAAGTTAGAGAGTGGAATGATTTGTACTCCATTTGTGTCAACCGAAAGTCAACTTGCAGATGTATTAACTAAAGGATTAAATGGTTCTGCATTCCAATCTATTGTTGGCAAGCTGAGAATGGAAAATATCCACTCACCAACTTGAGGGGGAGTGTTAGAGTCAACAATTATGGTTTTGGTGTTCAGATTTTTCAGCTTATTACAGCTGTGTATTACAGCTCATTTTAGCCATGTATTACAGCTATGTATTCTCTGTAATTAAGACTTAGGTTAGTTTCTTTTTTCTATAAATTAGTGTACATTTGTTAGATGAAATACAAGAGAGATTAACTCATACTTTGTCAGTATACATTAAAAAGAAAAATAGCATCAACGATCCCCAGACAAAAAAGCAACAACAAATGGCAAGATGTAACAAAATTATGAGGATAGAAGACATGGAATATATTTGAAGGCAAGTGGCCAACCTTGTCAAATGAATCTAGCTCTTTCTCACTTGGCAAATAAGTTCCAGATTCAGTCCTCTCTGTCATCTCATTTCTGCATGACATTTTCTGAGTAAGGGTTATTTGCAATCACTACTCATTTTCAATACGCGTAATGGTCCTATGAATTGAAATACTCATTTAGCACAAGACATTCCCTTTATATAAAATTTCAAATCAAATAAAGCAGATTCTTGAAAAAAAATATCACCGCAAACAAAAGCACAAGTTTCAGGAACTACGAGTAGAACTTATCAATTCAATTACAACACCACTTAGAAATCCTATCCCTCCTATAATAGTATCTTTGAGAGGACTCTCCTCAACCTCTCAGTCTATTACATCTTTCCTGGTGGTTAATTCAGCTATCAATGAACTCAAATTGCAGTCCAAGAATTCCACAAGTATTTCTCTATCATGTTGAATGGTGTATCTACAGTTTCACATGCCAATTCACTTGTTAAAACCATGCATTATTTATCTTGCTGCTATACACTTGAAACAAATAGAGTATACCTAAATAGAGAGAGAAAGGTGTATAAAGACATTAGATTACCTTGATATGTTCAGCTCTTTCATGCAGTCCATCAACTTGTTATGCCTAAACATTAAAGACAGAAAATATTCTGTTAAGTATATTTAATTGATATTTGGCTCTTCATTGTTCTATAACAAGTGAAACATAAGCTCAATTACCCCCTAGACAGAAATTTTGCTGCCTTAACATTTGAAGGGTTCTCCAGCCATTTACTGTATTTAATAAAGCTCTGCATCCAATGAGAACAAACATCTAATACTTGAGGGATTGCTTCAGCATTCGGTGGACCTTCTCGTTTACTTTTGTGACCATGGGACTGTTTTGGCACTCCAGTGCTGCCGGGATAAAAGAGAAGCCAATCCAGCTCTTCACATACTACCTGTTGAAATGAAAAGTAAATTGGATCAGTATAATTCAACACAAAACATGATTACAAGATGACGAAAAACATAAATGCTGACCTCCACATACAATTGATAAGAACTTATTGAAGAAAGCTGAGGATAGTATAACACACTCCCTCCAATTATGTACCTGCCAATGAAGCAGAAATTAAGTACTAAATGAAACCATAGAAAACAATATTAGACTTGGAAGGAAAGAAATCTGTTACATATCAGAACTACCTAATGAAGCTTTCAAGAGGATCATCTAGAACACCAAATCCATTTGTAGACAGAAAGGATTGTGTACTTCTTCCTAAGGCAATAAAGAATCCAAATATTGCCAAATCTCTCTCCAAAACCTGCAGTAAATCATTGCTTAATTTTAATAACAATTTCCACAGGATTGGAAACATTGATACTGCATCCACGCAAAAGCTAACCTCCAACATACCTAACTAGTCATTTATCATGCTAACTATTTCGTTTAATTTTTTTATAGAAACTTTTCTAAAGCACAACAACATTTCAATAGACTTCATCTTTGCACTTATTACATATAAATTCCCTTCTTTCCTTCACAGGCCAATTGAAGTAGAGGAACTTACCAAATAACCTGTGGGGTATGAATTGAGAATGCATGTTGTAATTTTTGTATTATGGAACATTTGTACATATAAGAAATTCTGGTGAAAATCAAATTCTTTTAAATTAAATAGAAGACAAATGGGGACGCAACAGTTCCTCATTTCTCTATTATTCATCTTCCGCAAGATATCATAAACCATATTCCCTATCTGATGGTCAATAACAATATCAGTTTCCATTTTGATTCTCTATATAACATTCTCATTATTATATATTACATCTCAGGTATAAGGATATGAGACTAATATTTTCACACTTGCATGTAGCACCAGCAAGTCATCAGTTCGAGACATATCTTATGTTTGAACTTTTCCTTTAATGACACAGACTATCAAGCCCACAAACTGTCTCTATTTAGAGATTCAGAAGTTATTGGGCCTTAGCACTAACCTCAATACTTTCAGATGTTGTTAGTCTAGACCATATTTTCTCCCTATCTATCGCTTGCTGTAGCTGCTTCTGTACAAGGTCCACCCAGAAAACTACCTCTTCTGAATCTCGATCATTTTTCACTCTACATGCTGAAGCTCGAGGACCAAAATGAACAAGAAATTCTCTGCGTAGACCAATATCCTTTATAGAATGATAAGCTTGGGATATGGGAATGATATCAACCAGCATGTCCATCAATCTACCAGTTATGTCAGGAATCATAGAAAAAAACTGAGAGCAAGAAACTTTCGTTGGACCAAGTTTTGTAATTGCAGCGATACAGGTCAATGCAAGCATGAGCAGTGATATCTCACTGGCACTTCCTGAGCCCATACCTTTGCGACACCTGGATATAAATCAGGAAGAACTTAGCAAATATACAGTGATCAATAAGTTCAGTAAACTTGAAGTAACTTAGAGGAAACATACACTGCAGTGGCAGCAGCAAAACGCTGATCCCCTTCAAAATAATTTATAAAGGACATCACAACAGCTGGAACTTGCTCAGACCAAAACCATTCATAAGCTTCAGGTTGCTTGGCTGATAGTTTATCCCTAATTAGGCTCTCCAGAGGAGCAGACTGCCGCAGCAAGCTGCATTAATCCAACGGTCAAAACAAATTGACTGGATTGAATTGGAAATGACATCGATATTTTACTACCAAATAATCAACAAATTAGAATAAAAACACATGAATGACTATTATAATCAAATTATACTGAAAATACGAAAGGGATAAACAAAACCCATAAAAAGAAGAATCATTAAACATAACCACTTTAGTTAGAGGACAATGAAGGTCAGTGACTATTGTCTTTCAAAGTTCTAAAACTTTGTAATCAAATTTCCACCAACTGAGCCACACCAAAGACTGAGCATTCATGCCAAGGAAAAGAAAAAAAAATTAATGGTCAGTATCCAAACACGGAAAGTCAGTTCATGCTTCATATCCTCTTATCATAAAATTGAGCTGCTTCACAAAGAGTACTAAGCTGAACTCCACATTAGGAGAACTTTTAATAAATTGAAAGAATGTAAAGGTTTTGGCAGACAAAAGACTCAAATTAGAAGATGCTGAAAGGCTAAATGTCAATGAGAGGCACAAGAAGTAATGACCACAAATACAAAGAATTCAGTACCTCCTTTGGACAAAAACATATATATCCCTGTCTCTACCATCACCTTGGGATGAAATCTCACATGCTGCTTGCAATAAAGAATATACAGAAGCCTGAAAAATTTACAAAACTTCAGATGGTTTAAATGATATTGGAAATGAAATGTAATGCATGCATGTTTTTGCAGCAGAGAATCAGGAAATACGATGCAAAGTAACAAATATTTACAAAAGTTTGTTCACAAACCTGATAAGAGAGTGTCTTTATCCATGCATTCCTGTCTATACCAAGCCAAGCTGTTGAAAGCCAAGACAATTTTGACAATGAGCCCTGTTCTTTAATTGCCAGTTCAAAAACCCTGGCTGCCTCATGTAAAGATTGAACAAGTCCATCATTATAATCTTTTCCTTGCAATGACTGATTTAGTTTGGCCCTCATCTCCTCAACATCGCTACTGGAACTTGTTTGGG
Source organism: Ailanthus altissimus (assembly GCA_946807835.1). Classification (NCBI taxonomy): domain Eukaryota; kingdom Viridiplantae; phylum Streptophyta; class Magnoliopsida; order Sapindales; family Simaroubaceae; genus Ailanthus; species Ailanthus altissimus. Next base: position 5,544,145 of record OX327709.1, read on the forward strand.
GACTCCCATTGACAGTAACACCATCATCAGAAGTAGAATGGGGCAAAAATTGTCCTATCCTTTTCGATTTAGAGAAGTTTGCAAAAATTTTCCGATAACTCACCAACTGGTTATTAAAACTGTAATTTCGATTCCCTAGCATTGCAAGTCTCAAAAGATATCTCTTCCTTGAATTGCCGCAATTACTAAATAAGTAATCCAATGCGGCAATTCTTTGGCAGCAAATACGGTCTCTAATTGAATTTTGAGAAAGCCATGGATTTGCATAGCTGGATATACAAAATTCAAGAATAAGCATCGAGAACATACAGGAACTATAGGCATTATAAAAAAAATTCCTTCTAAGTACTCATACGCAAACGTAATTTGAATCAATTCAAAAATTGTTTATAGTAGGTCATCATATAATGTACCAGAAAGAGCAATAAATTAGGCAATAGACAAGTTATATATCCAATTCAATCTACTCTACTGAACTTACTCCTCTGTGGTTGGCGAGAAAGTAAAGGAAAATAAATCGAAAAGAAGCTTAACATTCACATGCTCCGCTGTTTGGTTCAGAAGCAAAAATAGATGCGCCAGACAATTAAACTATATTATCGCATAATAACGCAGTTGAATTAGTCAATTTGCTATATGCTAAACTGAAAATTCGAAAAAAAAATATTAAAATAATTAATTTAATCCTAGCAGCCATATTACTCGAGAAAAACTAATAATTAGGTGATAAACAGACTAAATTTAAAACCACATTAAGAGTAAACAAAAAGGATGTGAAATACCTGGAAGATACGAAGTTATGATGATGTAACTTAACGGCCATGTAATAGAGAGAGAGAGAAGGAATTGTTTGGTTGCCGGGAAAATACGAGTGAAATTGAGGGAAAATAGAGAGAAGTGTTTGTGGAAGAGGCAGTTGGTGTTGTGCTTGTGAGGAGAGGAGAGGAAAAATAAGGGTGACGTGGCAGCGCGGGGGACTTTATCCGTATGCGTGGACAAGCGAATATCACATAACAGCTATGATGTTCGGTTGCAGCCTAGAAGACTCTCTGTGTGATACGCTATGTATGGTTATCATTTCTAGGTGAAATAGAATTACGCTGCCCTTTGAGTTACCTGCGGATGGCACTTTTCAGTCCACATAAGTGCCATTTGGAGCATGTGTGTTCTTCTATGCTACGTAAAATTTTATTCACCTCTTCTGTAACTTAAACTAAAAATTTAAAATATATTTTATTAACTTTAAATTAATTTTTTTTTAAAATTAAAATAGTCATAAATTTATTAAAAAAATTTCTAACTGTTCGAGACAAATTGATTGACTAACTCTTCAGTAGTCTTTGTTTTTCAGTCTGAATTCTGAATAAGTTTGAATTTGGTTATAATATAAATTTATTGTTTGAATATGGTTATAATATAAATTTATTGTTTGAATAATATAGTTGTGTATCAAATTGTGTATTTTCATAAATTAAAAATACTTGAAGATGAGTATTTTGACATCTATATCAATATGACAATATGATATTAAAATTGTTTAGGAATTTTTTTTAAATAGTCTCTATTTTTTTTAAAAAAATTAACTATAAATAAATAGGTCAATCTTTATTAGTTAAGACATAGATAATTAGACAATTATACTCTTAACTTATACATCTCCATTAAAAAGTTTTTCATTCTCTCAAAATAATAGTTATGAAAATAATTTAATTGTAAGTAAAATAAGTGAAAGATGAGTATATTAAATTATTATGAATATGTGAAGAGAAATAAAATAAATGAGAATAAAAATATGAGAATTTTAAAAATCTAGGTTGAAAGACAGTTTCACGTGAGGCTTTCTCACGTTATTTTTAAATTTATTTTTTGTAAATATTAATTATTAAATTAATATTTTTTAATTAGATAAATTGATTCATTACTAAATATAAAAGATTTAAAAAATAGAAAAAAAATTAAATTAATTAATTCATATAATAATGTTATTTATTTATTTAATGATAAAAAAGTTTACTTTTTTATAATATATTAATATGTCATTACATAAAATTTAAAATTGAATTATTTATTTATTTGTTTATATTTTATAAACAAATAAACAAAAAAGTAATTAAAGAAAAGAAAAAAAAAAGGAATTAATTAATGTAATTTATTTATTTTTTTAGAGGCATTTCTCTACAAATCGATGGTTATTTTACACCTAAAAAAAAGATTAGTCTTGGAGCCTAAATTTAAGAGCCAGCGTAACATGAAGAACTCTATAATTATATACATAAAAATCTCATAATCCTCACTATTGATCGCCTGCCGGGACACACCCTCATGTAATCTAGTTATAGCAAAAATGGATAAGTTAAGTATAACGTTGGTCTTAATATAATAAAATCTATAAGCATATAGATAATAGGGTAGTACCATACATAATAGCATGATAAGAAGCTCCATCATGTTATCAGCATATCTGTTAAGGCTGAAATCATAGATGATGAACTATGATGCATGATATCCACCTTAATCGCAATCCAATGCTCTTACTTATAATTGACAGTAATGTAAACCTGTATGAAATTGTACATTATCTTGTAATTAATAATATATAAAAAAAAATTAAATCTCTTAACTTATAGATATTTTACCTTGTCAACCCCAGCCCACATTTTTATTAAATGAGTCTGTGATTAATTGAGTATACGTGTAATTTTAAAATTTTATAGACGTAACAAAAATATTGTTAGGATTTGTACTTACGTGTCATTGTATTATTGTATGAATATTTTATTTTATAATATTTATACAATACATTTTTATTAAATTGCTAATTTTATTAATTAAATGGTACAGTGCTTTTATACTACAGACATTGTATGATCTGAAAGAGTTCAGATCTGGTTTAAAGGAGTTTAGACCAGCGCTAAAGGTTAACAACGCTGAGAATTATAATTGCTAATATTCAGCACTACTAAAAGTTAGTAGGTTATAAATGTTAGGATTGGTGCTTACGTGCCATCCCTGAATGTACATATACTTATGTATTTATACAAGTGTACTTTCTCATCAAATCGCTAATACCTATTTATATGGTATAATGTAATGTAACATTACAGATATTATACGATTTGAAGGTGTTCAGATCAGATCTAAATGAGTTTAGATAAGGGCCTACAGTTAACCACGCTGAGAGATATAAATATTAAATGTTAGCATAGTTAAGTGTTAGCTGGTTATAATACTCAACAGATCCAAGAGTTGGAGTCTTGTCTGTAATGGGACATAGACTTGGGAATATACCAGTAACTGCATAGTTGCACGAGTTACAATCGGGTGCCAGAAATGCTAGTTACACAAGTATGTTCTCAAATAATTGTCCCTGAATTATTTCTACCGATGCAGGTTTATCAGTGGATACTTTTAATATATAGATCAGCATATGTCGTACCTATAGGGTATAGATGGTCGTTCCTAGCCGACTGTAAGCTAGGAGCTTGTATTGACATATGGGTATCCAGTTAGGACTGGATATAAGACTGACTCACGAGGGCTTCCGATAGACACCCTATGTAAGCCGTCAACAGAGGGTCCTCTCGAGTTGAGTAGTATATGTGGTCCTTTGACCTGAGTGCCACAGTGGGCTTATAAGTGATCCACCATATTTTGGTTCAACGTATGTCACAGACCTTTCATGGTGTGACTGCCGAGTGTCGCTGGGTATGATCCGATGCTTATGGAGTCTAGTGTGTACAAATATAGGATCTGTCAGCTCGCATAGTGAGTTTGATATCCAAATACTTCGAGACTGTATCTCAAAACAATTTTGTGGTCACAAGTATTAATCCCGCGAAAGAGTTCCGTCAGGGTAGAACGATATGGCAAAGAGTTTGCACATATTGTTCATTAAGATACTAGTCTGGAGATAAGACATGGATGAGCACTAGTGAATTTGACGGTAATAATCTATTGTTAGGGTCAGTGTTTACGTGTTATCCCTGAATGTACATATACTTGTGTATTTATACAAGTGTACATTTCCATTAAATCGTTAATACCAATTTATATGGTATTATGCATGTAACGTTACAAACATTGTAGATCTGAAGGAGTTCAGATCAGATCTAAAGGAGTTTAGATAAGGGCTCACAGTAAGTCACGTTGAGAGATATAATTGCTAAATGTTAGCACAGCTATATGTTAGCTGGTTATAATACTTAGCAGATCCAAGAGTTGGAGCCTTGTCTATAATGGAACATAGACTTGGGAATATACTAGTAACTGTATAGTTGCAAGAGTTGCAATCATGTGCCAGGAAATGCAAGTTGCGTAAGTATGTTCTCGAATAATTATCCCTGATCTATTTCTGTCGATGTGGGTCTGTCGGTGGATACCTTTATATATAGATCAGCATATGTCGTACCTATAGTGTATAGATGATCGTTCCTAGCCGACTGTGAGCTTGGAGCTCGTATTGACATATGGGTATCCAGTTAGGACTAGATATAGGACAGACTCATGAGGGCCTCCGATAGACATCCTATATAAGCCCTCAACAGATGGTTCTCTCAAGTTGAGTAGTATACGTGGTCCTTTTACCCGAATGCCACGGTGGGCTTATAAGTGATCCACCATATTTTGGTTCCACGCATGTCATAGACCTTTCATGGTGTGACCGTTGGGTGTCGCTGGGTATGGTCCGATCTTATAGAGTCCGGTGCATACAGATATGGGATCCGTCAGCTCTCATATAGAGTTTGATATCCAGATGCTTTGAGACTGTATCTTAGAAAGTCTTGTGGCCACAAGCAATCATCCCGGGAAAGAGTTCCGCCAGGGTAGAACAATATGGCAAAGGAGCTTACACATATTGTTCAAAGAGATACGAGTCTGAAGATAAGACATGAATGAGCACTAAGGAATTTGACGGTGATAATCTATATCCCCAGCACATCCAGGATATCATTACGGAAGGACTATACGTATGCGTTGTAACCTCAGCTTGCATGGTTCAACGCGCTGATTTGTAATATCTGTGACGTGTGCGTGGGGCATTGCTCACAGACTCATGGGATAGTTCCATTTGACGAATCAGGCGTAGGACCTAGGGAGTCCCGCGATATGAAGTGTACTCGTTGTGCACTGGGGCAGCATTTCGAATTAAATTGTTTAATCCAGCAATATTCAGTAATAGCACAAGAATGCGTGTATGTCTGCATTTAAGTGTTAAATACAACAATTAGTCAATAATTATTATTTACTAATTGTATAATGACACATAGCGCATTGTGGACCCTCGATTGAGTTTACCCAAGTGCGAGTTTGGTGGGACCCACTAAGGGGTAGACTTGGTAACTATTTATGAGTGGCAAAATAATTATTTCTTACTTTAATTATTTAATTGTTAAATAATCAAAATATCTCTCTTATTATATTATATAATATATTATTATATTATATTATATAATATTTTATTATTAGATATTATATATATATATTAATATTATATTTAGGTGTTAAATAGTTGGCCCTATTACTAATTTTATATTATTATTATATATATTATATAATATATTATATTATTATTTTATATATATATAAATTAGATATATATAAAGAGATAAAGATTTGGAAAAGTGAGATTAGGTGTGTTTTGGCCATTTGGCCGAGAAGAAAGAAATGGAGAAAGAGAGAAAGAAAAGAAGAAGAAAAAAATAAAAAAATGAAATTGTTTCATTTTTTTTTATACTTCCAATTGAAGTAATGGTAGATTGCTTCAAATTCTCTATTTTTTTATCCTTTTGAAGAAAATGATAAAATACACTGACTATTTTAGGGTTTAAGAGTTAAATTCGGTGCTGCGTATAGGGCAGTTGTTCTAGCTCACTAAGCCCACTGTATTGGTGACTAGAACTGCACATGAGTTGGTTCTCTACGGACTTCAGAAAAAATATATGTATAACGTTACACGTTATGGTGAGTTCTCTAGTCTAAAAATATATTAATGTGATTAATATTTATTTATTGTGTTTATTGCAAAATTTATATATTTTCGTTGCGTTAGATAATAGACACAATTGCACATGCATGCACCCACACGTGCCTTAAATCCGCCAACATCTATATCCCTACACATCTAAGATATCATAATGGAAGGATTATACGTATGCGTTGTAATTTTAACTTGCATGGTTCAACGTGCTGATTTGTATACCCGTGACGTGTGCGTGGGGCATTACTCACAGACTCATGGAATAGTTTCATTTGACGAATCAAGCGTGGATTTAGGGAGTCCCACGATATGGAGTGTACTCGTGCACTGGGGCAGCGTGCCGAATTAAATTATTTAATCCAGCAATATTCAGCACTACCACAGAAATACGTGCGTATCTATATCTAAGTGTTAAATACAATAATTAGTTAATAATTATTATTTATTAATTGTATAATGACACGTGGTGCATTGTAAACTCTTAGTTGAATTTACTTAAGTATGGGATTTGATAGGACGCACTAGAGGTAGACTTGGTAACTATTTATTAGGAGTAAAATGGTCATTTCGCACTTTAATTATTTAATTATTAAATAATCAAAATATCTCATTATTATATATTATAATATTTTATTTATATTATTATTTTATTTAGGTGCCAAATAGTTAGCGCCCATTATTAATATTATATTATTATTATTATTATTATATAATATATCATATTATTATTTTAATATATATATGAGATGTGTGTGAAAGTCCTTTTGTGGGTGTGTTCCGGGAAAGTGAAATGGAGAAAGAAGATAAGAAATGGTGCCGAGAGGAGGAAGAAGAAGAAAAATATATAGGAAAAAATGAAATTGTTTCATTTTTCTTTATGATTTCAATTGAAGTAATTGTGAATTATTTCAAATTCTCCATTTCTTATCCTTTTGGAGAAATGATAAAAACACACACCTAGCCATTTTAGGGATTAAGAGTTAATCTCGTGCTGGATATGAGGCTGTTGGTCTAGCTCACCAAGCCTACCATGTTAGTAACTAAAACTGCCCACGAGTTGGTCTCCATGTGGACTCTAGGAAAATATGTGTATAACGTTATACGTTAAGGTGAGTTCTCTACTCTACTAATATATTAATGTGATTAATATATTTATTTATTGTGTTTATTATAATTTTTACGCTTCTGCCGCGTATAATATATATATGATACGTATTTTAGGCAATAGATATAATTACACATGCATAAACCCACATATATTATATCCCCAGTAATAATGGTATTAGAGTCATTTATGGTATATTTTGGTGTAGTTTGAGTGAATGGATACAAAAGACCTAGTACAAATGGCACGTGTCAAGTGTTGAAACAAGTATCTCAAAGGGGAAGCACTAGGCGCTGCAGTGCTAGGGGTCTGGCGCCACGGCACTGGGAGTTCTTTCTCCCAGTGTTGGGGCGCTGAGGTTCTAGTATTCGCGCCCCAACAATGATGCATAAGTGCCGTGGCGCTGGAGGTTCGACCTTCCAGCACTGCAGTGAGGTGATGTGGTGTCGCGGCAGGGTACTGTTCACTTGAACAATAGCACATGCACAATACTTTTTACTATTTATCGCTATGGTAATTTTGAACAGTGTTTTAAAATTACTTTTGTATATGTAGATTTATGAGATGTAGTGATAAAAGTTATCAGTTTACATTATAAACTGGGGTTTATAAGATGCAGTGATAATAAGTTATCGGTCTGCATTATAAATCAAAATTAATTTTTGTGCTAGTAACCACAATGGGGCCCTATTGATGGGGGTTAGTTGTGCTTGTTTAAAAATTTTAATTAATTGAGAATCATCCTCCCTAGGAGAATGGAGACTTAGAATATACAAAAATCTCTCTTAATCAGATTGAAAAATATTACGTTATAAGATAATATTTTATTCTGATCTGTTTTGTCAATACGGTGTTAAACGAGTCACATCGACCTTTTTTCAATATTGTTACAGCATGAGGAACTTTGGTCGGTTAGGCTTAGACTATACCGGTTAAATATGAGATGAGACAAATATATGCGAAATTATTGTCCAATATTGCTACAACGTGAAGGTAGTATCGGTAGCATATATTTGATCATTGACAAGTTGATTTGGAATATATTTACCCAATATTGCTACAGGTAAGGATAAAGTGTATTCAAGATCAAGTGGTAAAAGTTATATGAGATGCAATTGACAAATATTGTCTACCTGTTGGGTTTACAAAGGTCAATATTGCTACAGCGTGAGGCCTGAGTAAATTTCAACGGGATCTACTTTTCGCTATATAGTTTAAAAGAGTTTAAATTATCGTCTTCCTATTAGAGAGATTACCGAGATTATGTAAAGTAATGGGAGAGCATTTTAAATCGAAAATGTATAATTAGTATTGTTGGGTGTTGATAACTCAAGGGTGTTTGCATGTGAGTTTTGTATTTAACAACAAAATATACATATCTCATACATATAAGTATACAGTGGAAGCTTAAAACCTTGCAGTAAACACAATCATTACATATTAAAGGAATTAACAAAAACGAAATTGAGAAATAACCTTTGAAGTCTTTGGATTGAAATTGTTGAAGTCCACCGAAATGTAATCTTTGATTAATTCTAGTAATCAATAATGATGGGTTTAATTATTTAGAATAACAGTATTTGATCCAGCAAAAGTTTAACAACTTAAACTTATGTTCTTGATTTTTTTCTTTTGATTAACACTTAATCAATTAATCAAAACCTCTTTTGCTAAATTGGTTTTAATGCCTTATAAGAGAAAATTATGAATTCAACAACTTGAATTCAATAATCAGAAAACAATTTCTCTTTTCTCTCTTTATAATGGTTGGCCAAGTTTTTAGCAAAATTAAAATTTAACAAACTTATGAATTTAATTACATTTGGCTAATATTTACAAATGAATTTAATTTCAATTTATTACACTTAATTTTACTTAATTTCAATTTGCATTTAATCTAACTTAATCATAGTTAATTCTTAACTCTAGTTAGGTTAAATAAAGATTTAAATATTCTAACCATAGTTAACTCTTAACTCTAGTTAAGTTAATTGAACATTTAAATATTCTAACTATAGTTAACTAACTTAACTATAGTTAGGGTCCATGTTCATAATAATAACCGAGGAAAGTTGAATCCTGGAGCCATTAAGTGTGTCTTTGTAGGTTACTCGTCCATAAAAAAAGATTACAAATGTTTTCATCCATCTACCAAAAAACTTTATATCTCAGCGGATGTCACATTTGTAGAAGGGAAACCGTATTTTACTAAACCTTATCTTTATGGGGAGTCATCTAATATGGAAGATAAGAAAAACTTTCTTTTACTTGATTTACCTTCTTCATCTGGGTCACCATTTTTCTTACCAGAGTCCACTCCAAACACAGAAATATTAACTCTTGTTTTATCACTAGAGTCCAATTCAAACATAGAACCTGTAATCCCTATTCCACTCAAGTCTCCAACAAGGGATAATAGAACTCTTGATTATATGTGGTATAGGAAGGTGTACGCAAAAAAGCAAAGTCCAGCTCCTGATTCAAAACAAGTCCAAATCTCCAATCTGACTTCTGAAAATGAGGTAACAATATCTGAACCTACTCCACTTATTGATCACCAATTTCTTGAAACTCAAATACCTGACCTGGATCTGCCTATAGCTGTGAGAAAAAGAACTTGAGAATGCACCAAACGACCGCTATACCCTTTGTCTCATTTTATAACCTTTAAAAGATTTTCACCAGTCCATAGGAGTTTTCTCACAAGTCTAAATGAAATTCCTATCCCATACACTTTATTTGAGGCATTATCTAAAGAAGAATAGAGGAAAGCCATAAGAGTGAAAATGGATGCACTTGAAAAGAATAGGACATGGGAATTAGTCAATCTACCAAATAGAAAGAAAGCAGTAGGTTGTAAGTGGGTTTTCTCCTTGAAGTTTAAGGTTGATGGATCATTATAGCACTACAAAGCAAGGCTAGTCACTAAGGGGTACACTCAAACATATAGAGTGGATTATCAAGAGACTTTTGCTTCAGTGGCAAAAATGAACACCATAAAGATCTGACTATCATTAGCGGCCAACTTTAGTTGGGGATTACAATAGTATGATGTGAAGAATGCCTTTCTTTATGGTAATTTGGAAGAAAAAATCTATATGAACATTCTACTAGGATTTAGAAGAGTTGAAGGCAAAAAGGTATGCAGGTTAAGAAAAGCTTTGTATGGCTTGAAACAATCTCCACGTACCTAGTTTGAAAGATTTACTAAGGTGATGTTAGCTACAGGATACAAGCAAAGTTAGGGAGATCATACATTTTTCATCAAATACTCAGCCTCAGGGGGAGTTACGGCCGTGATAGTCTACGTCGACAACATAATTATGACTGGAAATGATGAGAAGGAAAAACAAGCTTTGAAAAATTTTCTGATCAAGGAATTTGAGATAAAAGATCTGAGAAGATTAAAATATTTCCTAGGGATTGAAGTAGCTCATTCTAGACAAGGAATCTTTATTTCAAAGCAAAAATATTTCATAGATCTTCTTAGAGAAACAGGGATACTAGCAAGCAAACCAATTGCAACACTTATTGAATAAAATCATAAACTTTGAAAGGCAATTGAAGATCGAGCAATAAATAGGGAAATGTATTAGAGATTAGTCAAAAAAACTCATCTATCTTGCCCACACACGGCCAGACATAGCATACGCTATGAGCGTCATCAGTCAATTTATGCATAACCCCAAGGAGATCCATCTTCAAGCTATCTATAGAGTACTTCGTTACTTAAAAACTAATCCTGAAAAAGGGATAGTGTTCAAAAGGAACTCTAAGCTCGTTCTTGAAGCTTACACTGATACAGATTATGTTGCAAAATATTGTAGTTCAATCAAGTGCAGAAGTTGAGTTTATGGCTATGGCACAAGGAGTTTATGAATTGTTATGATTAAAGATTATACTAGAAGACTTGAAGATTAGATAGAGTGGACTAATGAGACTCTACTGTGACAATAAGTCAGCAATTAGTATTGCACATAATCTGGTACAACACGATCGAACTAAACACATCGAGATAGATAGGCACTTTATCAAGGAAAAGCTAGAAAGCTGTTTAATTTGTACACTATATGCCCCACAGGAGGTCAGCTGGAAGATGTTCTTACGAAAGGGCTTAACAGTACTACATTTCAAGAAATTATTACCAAGCTTAGAATGGATGATTCATATTTACCAGCTTGATGGGGAGTGTGGAAAATAAAATATTTTTACTAGCTGTAATTTGTTTCCTTAAGTTTAGGAATGTGATTAAAAGAGAATCATGGATTATTATTATAGTAGTTTAAGGATGTAAATGATAGAGAATCAAGGATTATTATTATAGTTTTTCTAGAATTAGTTAGTTTCTCTTTTTTACTTACTATAAACCTTTTGTATATAAACCCAACAGAGGCTCTTGTAAACATAATGGTTAATACAATATTTTTTTTCAATCACCATAGAACCTTTGAACACTCTCAAAATCCCTCCGTCGATCCTGATAGAACACTCATTTTGGTCTAAAGTCTTTAATGAGATCAAGCTCCTCTTAAGGTCAGGAACATATCTAACTTCTGACAACTCTTTCACTCGCCCATCATGCAACGTAAGTTTAATACTACCAATTTTCATCATTTAACAAGTAATGTCATTACTCATTAACAATTACCACTATTAATGGGCTGAAAATTTATAAACTAAGACTTGTGCAGGCACATGTGAAATGTACAACCAAAATCAAGAACCCATTATTCAGTAGTCTTAACATCAGTAGCGACTAAAGTCTCTTCACTGTCGTAGCTATCATCATAGGTAAGCCCAGCATCTGCTTTTTTTTTGTCTTGTGCTTTCTTTTCTAGATAGTCCTTTATAAAGTGTTCATCTTTCTTATAACAATAACACTTTCTAGGAGTCATGGACTTCAATCTTGAGCCCTTTTTTCTTTCCATCTTGATATGATGGCCTTCCTATTGCAAATAAGCTTTCTCCATTGCCCTCAATCTGCTTTCATAATAGCTTTAAGTTTAATGATGATTTCATATCGTTCATCGTTAAACTCTCTCTACCGTAGAGAAATGTATCAACAAAGCTCTCATAACTCTTGGAAAGTGAACTCAGCAGGATAATTGTCCTATCTTCATCTTCTATCTTGATATTGATAAACTAAAGATCAAGAATGATCTTGTTGAAGGCATCTATACGATCTTTCACTAGCGTCCCCTCTGACATGGACAACTAATACAACTTCTTCTTTATATGCAATTTGTTGGCCAACGACTTCCACATATAAAAAGAGTCAAGTTTCTTCCAAAGACCCATCGTCGTCGTCTCACCTGCTACTTCCCTCTATACTTTCTCGCTCAATGATAGAATAGTTGTACTGTGAGCTTTTTGTTTAATATCCATTCTTTCTGCTTTAGCCTTAGATGACTCTGGAGTTTTCTCTTCTTCACTAGATGGAGCTACAGCCTCCTCTAATGCTGAGCCTAATTGTTGGCTTACCAACAACATGTTCACTTTCATCTTCCACAAATTAAAGTCATTCGTACTATTGAATTTCTCTACCTCATACTTATGTGTGGCCATGTCTGCTTAAAACCAAACTCTGATACAAATTTGTTGAAGTGAAAGCAATCAAACAAGCAAATATCTCAAGTAATATAATGCAGAAACAAATAATTAAGAAACCAGAGAGAGAAATGTAAAAGAACAATACAAACAATTTACGTGGTTCGACAACTTACCTACGTGTACGGCGGATCAAGATCACACTCTTATTAATAAATCACAAGATACTCACAAAGTATGCCTTTTACAAGAAAGACTCACAAAGAACTCACTCTCTCTTGTAAACAAGGAGTTTCTCCCACTAAAAATCACAAAGAACACTTAAATCACTTAGATATCACAAAGATGTAACTAAGATATGTTTATAAGCCAATTGAGAGTCTTTATGTAGGCTTTAGGACGACTTAGTTTAACTTTAAAATGTAAATGTCATTTTAGAGAGTCTCGGAATAAATGGGAGACAAAACAAAACAAACTAAAATGGGAAACTATTTCCCACACCGGCATCGCGGCACCCACTCCCTAGTGTCGCAGCGCTAGGTGATCATGTCTGGGTGCCTTTTACAAGAAAGACTCACAAAGAACTCACTTTCTCTTGTAAACAAGGAGTTTCTCTCACCAAGAATCACAAAGAATACTTAGATCACTTAGATATCACAAAGATGTCACTAAAATGTGTTTACAAACCAATTAAAAACCTTTATATAAGTTTTAGGACGACCTAATTTAACTCTAAACATGTCAGAATCGTTTTAGGAAGTCTCAGAACGAGTGGGAGAAGAAACAAAACAAACCAAAACGGAAAATTATTTCCCGTGTCGGCGTCGCGGCGCTAGGTGATCATGCATGGCACCACGGTGCTGGGCACTTGGTGCCGTAGCGCCCACTCATTATCTAGGGTGCCGCAACGCTCATGCTTAGGCACCGCCATACATCTTTCGTTCTCATTTCACATTCGTCTTTAATTTTTGCATATCCAATGCACTTACCTTACTTTTCAAATTATATCCCGATAATTTTTAATCAACCTTTTTACAAAATCTAATATCTAACAAATTAATCAATTTCTCCAAAATAGAATAGTTCTACCTCTTAAACCGAATTGAAAATTTCAGTTCAATTCTATTTCTTAAATTGACGATTTGAGAGAACCAATCCCCACCCCTATTTCCAAGTCTTAAAGATTGGCAGATAGGATAATTTTATCAATTCAAAAAGGGCCACATTCCCCTTTGACTTAGGAAATTAACCATGTTGAACAACTTGTTCAAATCACTTCCATAGTAAATTGTATATTAAACATGAACTCTCACTATATATTTGTCATTAATATGCATTGATCCAGCAGTGATAATAAAAAAATAAAAAAAAAAGTGACAACATTTATTGAAACTAAATAGGATCCAATGAAAAGATAACAAAATAAATAATTAAATAAAAAGCCTTGGCCACAGTACTGCTCTGCAGATGCCATCTTCAAATGTCCGCTATTCTATTACGAGAGTTGCAACCGAACATTACAAAGACAAAAATGTTCACAAAAACATGTAAAGTATCTTCAGCCAATCTCATTTATTGGTTCCGATGTATTATTTACTCTTATCATATGTGATGCTTGTGTTTAGTTCCTGTTCTTGGTCAAAGAAATCAACTTTTACTCGGTCAGCTTCTGATTCAGGGGGTCCTCTAGCTATAGGCATCCCACCACCAAATCTGGTTTTTGGTTTTGCATAGTCCACTTTTATAACAAGTTTGTCCAGTGTCTGCCGATCATGTTGTTTACCAAATTAGATAAATTAAATTTATGAAGGAGTGAGAGAAAACAGAACCTTACCTTTCCATTCATCTCAGTCAGGGCTTTCTCGGCTTCATCATCAGAAGCAAAGGTCACAAATCCAAAGCCTTTTGATCTTTCTGAGACTCTGTCCATTACAACTTTAGCTGGCAAAAGAGCATGAGAAATTTAGATATCTTTACTTAAATGAATAATAAACAGGGAATGGGAGCATAAAATTTATCATGCTGAATTCACCTTCGACAACTTGACCATATTGAGAAAATGCCTCCGATAATCCCTTGTCTGAGGTGTTGAATGACAGACCTGTGACATAACATAGTGGATAAAAAGAGATTTCAATATATTATATATATATATATATATGCAGATTTCTTCTCTAATGCATCAGCACTAGAGAGTTGAACAAAAGTTCATCTTCTACCCACTTTGTTTATATAGAGCTGGACTTTCAGATGGAAAAAAGCGTGGGGGATAAAAGAGATTTGGGAAAATACATATATGAGCAGGTGTAAGAAGTTGCTAAAGCATATATCTCAAAACGACTGTTTTGTTTTCTTTTGGTTGGTAATTTTGAAGAATGAAACTCAAGGGTGCATTTGGAGAGTGCTTTAAATACTGTTAGAAGCATTTTCAAATATAGTAAAGTCTTTTTAATGTCTACTTTGTAACTCTTGATTGATCAAAACGAGCCAATTAGTCACCAAGCACTTAATAAGTTAATAAGCGCCTTTCTGAAAGCACTTTCAACTTTGAATTGCTTCAGTAGGATGCATTCTTTACTTGAAATTTAAGTTTTCTGCAACAGCAATTTCAGTTGTACCATTGATTAAACAAGTCATGAACAACAAGCATCAACCTAAAATATATTGAACCATCATATATTATTTTTATTGGGATTTTCCATGTCGTTAATATCTTTCGCTTTCCAAAATTGCTACTGCCAACGTTGGACAAAAGAACCATATGGGCAATTCATCGAACACATAACGAACAACAAACGCAATCACACAATGACAAAAGACGGTGAAAGTAATCATAAATCAAACCAAGATTAACAAGACAATTGTAAACAAGAAATTAAAGTGAACTGAGAAACGAAAGTAAACGAGAGAGAGCAAGTACCTCCAACAAAGATCTTGGAAACAACTCCTCTGCAAGATATGAAAAGGGTTGGAGGTACAAGGGACCATTTACTAATACCAGTATAAGATTTCAAGTTTCCTCCCACCATCTTCCTTAGCGCCGCCATGCCAGACTCGAGACACAGAGAGCGCTTTCGCTTCGTCGAGTTATTTTGTTCTAGACGAGCACAAGCAGTTTCATGTTTTGTTTTGTTTTGTTTTTTTTCCAACGTGTACCGCTGGCCACTGAGGCTTAGATGTAAATTTAAATAATAAATAATTACAAAATCGATAACTTCTTTTAAGATTTCTCTACAACGTCATGAAAATATTTACAATATCAATTTGATTTGTTATTAGCCATCAGATTAAATAGTTTTAATCTTTATTGTTGATTTTTTATAAACAAAAGTTAACTTCTTTTTCGAATAACAAGTTATCTTGTATTTATATTAAAAAAATTATATTTCTGTAATAAACTTTTTATTTATCCGATTTATTAACCTATTTATTAATATTAAGAAAATTAAATTAGTTAGCCATATAGACATAAAAAATATATATTATTTAGAGTTGAACATAAATTAATCAATAACTTTTTAAAATAGTCATAAATTAAAATATAATCTAAATCTATATTGTAATATGTTTTAGAGGAAACTTATCAATAATAGTTAAAAAAAAGATTTAAAAACTAATATAAAGAAAAATAAAACATGTAATAAAGACCAACAACCTATAATAATGCATTACAATTTATGTAATACAAATTTACACAAAATATTCTTTGTATATATTAACAAGCTAATGTTTAAGTCTTATATCTTACCAAACAAAAAAAAATAAAATAAAATTGTAAACGTTGTAAATAAAATAATTTTTTTTATTGCTATTTACTATTTTCATGTTAGTGTAATTAGGTTACATGTCACATAGATATGATCTCCAGTTATGTATAAAAAAATAATATTTTGATAAATTTTGAGCATACTATATTACTAATCAATTATTACTCAAAAAAATCTAATCAATTAACATAATAGTAATATATATTCTTAAATATCTCCACTAATAAACTTAGTTTTATTAGAATATAAAAATTAAAAGTAATATATAATGGGAACAAACTAGACGAGGCATCTTGATTATTATAGTTAATTAATTGTAGAATGATAGTATTAAATTTTTTTTTCATAATATTTAGTTTAATTTACAAGTTATAAGCATCATATATAAGTTTGATATTGATTTATAAATATTATATTAAATTTAGCCATCATATGCATAATTTATAAAATTTATGTATACTTTTATACTTTTCCTATTAATTTATAATTTTATTTATTTTTATAAATATTATATTTTATTTACCATTTTTTAATTATATATATATAGTTGTATGTGAATATACAATTTTAATAATAATTTATAAATTTTACATTATATTTATAAGATTTAGTTTAATTTACAAATAAAAAAAGCATTTACAAGTTCGATATTAATTTATAAATGTTATATTAAATTTACACACTGTACATGTAATTTATGAAATTTTTATTTACTTTTACATTTTTTATGTTGATTTATAATTTTTTATAGTTATTTTAACATTATTTTTCAAATATTATGTTTCATTTACAATATATGCACTATATTTATTTTTCTTACATAAATATACAAGTTTAATGTTGACTTACAAATTTTACATTATATTTATAAAATTGAGTTTAATTTACAAATAAAAAGTATTATTTACAATTTTGATATTAATTTACAAATGTTACATTATATTTATTAGGATCGGTGCTTACATGTCATCTCTGAATGTACATATACTTGTGCATATATACAAGTGTACATTCCCATTAAATCGCTAATACCCATATATATGGTATTACGCATGTAATGTTACAAACATTATAGATCTGAAGGAGTTTGAATCAGATCTAAAGGAGTTTAGATAAGGGCTCATAATTAACCATGCTGAGACATATAATTGCTAAATGTTATGTTTCATTTACAATATATGCACTATATTTATTTTTCTTCCATAAATATACAAGTTTAATATTGACTTACAAATTTTACATTATATTTATAAAATTGAGTTTAATTTACAAATAAAAAGTATTATTTACAATTTTGATATTAATTTACAAATGTTACATTATATTTATTAGGATCGGTGCTTACGTGTCATCTCTGATTGTACATAAACTTGTGCATATATACAAGTGTACATTCTCATTAAATCACTAATACCCATATATATGGTATTATGCATGTAACGTTACAGACATTATAAATCTGAAGGAGTTCGGATCAGATCTAAAGGAGTTTAGATAAGGGCTCATAGTTAACCACACTGAGACATATAATTGCTAAATGTTAGTACAGTTAAGTGTTAGCTAGTTATAATACTCAGCAGATCCAAGAGTTAGAGCCTTGTCTATAATGGGACATAGACCTGGGAATATACTAGTAACTGCATAGTTGCAAGAGTTGTAATTGGGTGCTAGGAAATACATGTTGCGCAAGTATGTTCTCGAATAATTGTCCTTGATCTATTTCTGTCGATGCATGTCTGTTGGTGGATACCTTAATATAGATCAACATATGTCATACCTATATGGTATTGATGGTCGTTCCTAGCCGACTGTGAGCTTGAAGCTCGTATTGACATATAAGTATCCAGTTAGGACTGGATATGGGACAGACTCATGCGGGCCTCCAATAGACACCCAATATAAGCCGTTAACGGAGGGCCCTCTCGAGTTGAGTAATATACGTGATCCTTTGACCTGAGTGTCATGGTGGGCTTGTAAGTGATCCATCATACTTTGGTCCTACGCATGTCACAGACCTTTTATAGTGTAACCGCTAGGTGTCGTTAGATATGGTCCGATGCTTATAGAGTCCGGTGTGTACAGATATGAGATTTGTTAACTTCCATATGGAGTTTGATATCCAGATGCTTCGAGACTGTATTTCAGAAAGTCTTGTGGCCACAAGCAATCATCTCGGGAAAGAGTTCTGTCAGGGTGGAACAATATGCGCAAAACAATATGGCAAAGGAGTTTGTGCATATTGTTCAGTGAGATATAAGTCTAGAGATAAGACAAGGATGATCATAAGGGAATTTGATGGTGACAATCTATATCTTCGCACATCCAAGATATCATGACGGAAGGACTATACGTATGCGCTGTAATCTTAGCTTGTATGGTTCAACGCGCTGATTTGTATATCCGTGACGTGTATATGGGGCATTGCTCACGGACTCATAAAATAGTTCTATTTGACAAATCGGGCGTAGGACCTAGGGAGTCTCGCGATATGGAGTGTACTTATTGTATACTCGAGCAGCGTGCTAGATTAAATTATTTAATCCAGTAATATTCAATAATTCTGCAGGAATGCGTGTGTGTCTTTATTTAAGTGTTAAATACAATAATTATTATTTACTAATTGTATTATGACACGTAGCGTATTGTGGACCCTCAGTTGAGTTTACTCAAGTGTGGAATTTGGTGGGACTCACTAGGGGGTAAACTTGGTAACTATTTATGAGGGACAAAATGGTCATTTCTCTTTTTAATTATTTAATTGTTAAATAATCAAATATATCTCTTTTTATATTATTTTATATTATATATAAAAAGAAAGAAAGAGAGTACATTTTGGGTGTGTGAGGGCCAAAAGTTGGCCGAGAGAAATAGAAGAAATAAATGGAGAGAAAGAAAAAAAAATAGGAAAAAATAAAATTATTTCATTTTTCTTTATCCTTCCAATTGAAGCAATGGTAGATTGCTTCAAACTCTCTATTTCTTATCCTTTTAGAGAAAATGATGAAAAACACACACTGGCCATTTTTAGAGATTAATAGTTAATCCCAGGTTGAATATCATGCAGTTCTAGCTCACCAAGCCCACCGAGTTGGTGACTAGAACTGCACACGAGTTGGTCTCCATGTAGACTCCAAAAATAATACGTGTATAACGTTACACGTTATGGTGAGTTCTCTGACATTTTTAATATATTAATGTGATTAATATATTTATTTATTATGTTTATTGCATGTTTCACGCTTTCGTTGAATTTAAATTCGTATATGATATGTATTTAGACAATAAACATAATTGCACATGTATACACCTATACGTATATAGATCCGCCAACAATATTTACATGTCATACGTGTAGTTTACGAAATATATATATACTTTTATATTTTTTGTTGATTTATAATTTTTTTTGGTTATTTTAATTTTTTTTACAAATATTATATTATATTTTATTTACTATTTATGCGTTATATTTGTGAGTGTTAATAAACTTATGGTGTATACATGTAGATATTGTATCTATAATTTAAAACATATATTACAAATGTATCTCATACATTATTATACGCAGCAGAAGAGCCAAAAATCTAATTTTTTTAATGATAAACACAATAAATTTTACATGTATTTCATAAATATAAATTACAAAGAGATTGAAAATTTATTACTTTAACAAGTCTTTAGTCTTTTGTTAAACCGAAACACCGCAATGAAGCAACTCATTTACAATTCTAGTTCTCCAACACTGTAGGCTTAGGAAAGTTAGAATAGCAGTTTGATTCCATATAAGATTTAACCCTTAGATCCTATGTTTAACTTTTAAATAAAAATGCTTAACCCTTAAGCATTGGACTACATAGAGACAAAAGAGAGATGTTCAACTCTTGAACCTTTACCCAACATTTAGGAAAAACCAAAGCTTCTCACTCTCTCTAACCCTCTTTGGCCGAACATACACACACAAATTTTTTAGCAAAATTTCTATACTTAATTTGTTGTTTTATTTTCCCTTTTAATTGGGCAAAGATAACCCATAAGCATGGAAACTCATGGCATGACCACACTCCGTTGTTTTGTTTTTTCAATTGTTTATTCAAAACAAACAAAATGAAAACAAAAATATGGATAAACATAGCTGGCCATTTAGAGCAAATTAGAACATATTCACCTTTGCAAGTATTGGCTCCATCATTCATGATCTCAAATGGCTTTTGTTTGTATTTCAATTGTTTACGATAATCAATTAAAACTAAAGGGTGTGTATATGTGTGTGTGTGTGTGTGTGTTTTCCGTGAGAGGCAAAGCAAATGAAGAAACAGTTTTTTCATCTGCTTCTTTTTCACGCTATGGTCTCACTATGTCTACAAACTCATGCATACATGTTTCATCTTTTAATCTATATTAAAATAAATAATTTAATCAAATTAAATTATTGTAGAAACACATGCCAATAATGATTTAAATAATAATTGTTTGACTTCTATTAAAAAATAATATCACATATTATTATTGGTATTTTATTCAATAAAAATGGTTATTTGGATAATTTCTAAGTCAAACAATAATAAGCCTATAATGCACAACATGTCAACATCATATTGGTCAACAACTATTGTTAACTAATTGATGTACTTAACTCTTAAGTCTTGCACGTGTACAGCCTGAGAGAAACTGAAGCAAATGTCCGGTCTGCTGGAATTTACTGGATTGAACTATTCAATTTGGTATACTGCCCTAGTGCACAACGAGTACATTACATATTGCGGGACTCCCTAGGTCCATGCCCGATTCTTCAAACGGAACTGTTCCATGTGTTCAATATCGATGCCTCACGCATAAGTCACAGATATTACAAATCAGCGAAGTAGACCATACAAGTTGAGGTTAATGCGCATACGTATAATCTTTTTTGCCATTTATATCCTAGAAGAGTGGAGATATAGATTATCACCATCAAATCTCCACACGCTCATCCATAAACTTATCTGCAAATACATATCTTGATAAATAATACATGCAAACACCCTTGTGATATTGTTTGACCCTGTTAGAAACTCTTTTCCTGGGTTTGTTGCTTATGTCCATAAGTCTTTCTAAGATATAGTCTCGGAGAATCTAGATATACAACTCACCCATGTGAGCTGACGTATTCCATATTTGCGCACACCGAACTCTATAAGCATCGAACCATACCTAACAACACATAGCGGTCAGACTATGAAAGGTCTCTAACATATATGAAACCAAAGCATGGTGGATCACTTACAAGTCCACTGTGACACTTAGTTCAAAGGACCACGTACACTACTCAACTCGAGAGGACCTACTATTGACGGCTTCATGGGATGTCTGTTGGGGTCCTCGATAAGCCTGTTCAATATTCAGTTTTTACTGAATACCTATATGCTATACGAACTTTCGGTAAGCCCATAATCAGTTAAGAACAACCATCTAAACCATCTAAATATAGTATACACTGGTCTATTAGAAAGGGTTCCACCGACAGACCCACATCGGTAAATAAGTTCAGAAACATATAATTTGATAATAGATTTGCATAATAACATTTTTTAGAACTTGTTGCAACTCTTTCCAACTATATTATTACTGAGGTACTCTCGAATCTATGTCTCGTTACAGACAAAGTTCTAACTCTTAGATTTTGCTGACTTTTATAACTTACTAACTTTTAATAGTGCTAACTGTTAGTAATTATAATTCTCAGCATTGCTAACTTTTAATACTGGTCTAAACTCTTTTAGATTAGATCTGAACCATTTCAGATCATACAATATCTATAGCATAATAACTATTGTACCATTTAATTAATAAATTAGGGTTTTAATAAAAACACTATATAAATATTATAAAAATAAAATATTCATATAACAATGGAATGACACGTAAGTACAAATCTCAATAATATTTATTTTTCTTACGTAGATATACAAGTTCAATATTGATTTACAAATTTACATTATATATATAATTTAGTTTAATTTATAAGTAAAAAGTATCATTTACAAATTCAATATTAATAAATCCAATGGTCTACATTTGTTTTTGGTATTAATACTGAGAATCTTATCCCAATACTGTAAAACACACCCTTCTTTTGTTAAAAAAGAATTTTTAAACTACCCAAAGTTTCCTATCCAAAAATGTGATTTTTTTTAAGAAATTTTTTTCTTAATTATCATCAAATATAATATTATTAATAAAAATATTAATATTATATTATAGAACTATTAATATAAAATCAGAAGATTATCGAGATGCTATACAAATATAAGATCATTCTATTAAAGCACTCTCGAACCTAATCTGTTATCCTAAGAGACATAAGTTACACCTTAAGGGATTATCCCTACAACTAGGGATCACTGTCCAAATGAAGGATGGGGGATCCTACCTCCAAACAAGGGGACAAAATAACCCTCATATAAGAGAGACAAAACAACCCTTACGTAGGAGGGAACTATAAAACACCACAATATATTATACATCCTCCATGGTTGCTAGCACGATCCATTCAAGTCCTAATCTAAAGCCAACATCCAATAACCATCAATCAAGTATAGATGGCACGAAGAGGCTTGAGCAACTTTGAAAGTAGCGTCTCAACTGGATCTAAGGTTGGGCGGCTACTGGTAAGCATAGTTTGCTTGATAAATAGTGGCTACTTGCCTCGTGGTGGACAATAGGGGCGACTAAATCCTGAAGTTTGCATAATAAAGGTATGGGCAGCGGTGCCCGATGTAGGTTTGGCGAAGGCCGGCAAGGCTTAGTTAAGGTTGACAGAGCCTAGTGAAGATCTGTAGCATTATGACAAAGTCTTGACTGCTTCCTGTCGCTATCTTACATGGGCCGGGATAACTGAGGATAGTTGAGCTCTAAAAAAACACTATGAGGGTTGGCGGAGTCTCAGTTACTATCTTGCTTAGGCCAAGATGTTAAAACAGACAAAAAAAGACCACCAAAAATTGAAAAGAAACTTTAAAAAAAAAACATGGTAGAAGAAAAAATGAAACTAAAAAACAAGGTAGGGCTGGGAGAAGAAGCATGAGGGGTTGGGGTTATCCACCGAAGAGGAGCAAAGGGCCCATCGTCGATGGATATTAGAGAAATGAGGCTAAGATTTTCTTTTTCCTTTAAGAGATGTGAGAATATATAGGTGTAGAAAGAGAAATTGTCTCTCTTACTTTTAGGTTTGTTAAGGAAAACCTTGTTTAAGAAAATAGTAATGCTGTACTTTTAAATGATATTTAAATTTTTTTATTTTAAATTAAGATGTCAAATAATCATTGGGTGGTGAAATTATTTAAATTTTAAAATTACTCATTACACCATCCATTAATTATTTGACACATTATTTAAGATGAAAAAAAATTAAGATACCATTTAAGAAGTGTAGAATTATTTTTAAAAAAAATGCCATACTATTGTAAGAAATTAAGTCTAGAACTAAATCCTTATATTAAAGCGGACATATCTTGCCATCTAACTAAAAGAACTTGTATATAAAATCTACATTTTTCAGTAGTCACACTTTCTCTTTTTCATTGAATGATTCTTATAACGATTCACTCCCACATAGTATCATATTGTTCGCTTTAGGTCTGGACTTATACGACTTTATTCTTGGATCTCCCTAAAAAGCTTCATACTATTTTAAGAATAAGCTTTATATATATAGCCCATAAACTTTCTGTAACTAGGCAATGTGGGACTCTGGCACCTTTTCCTCACTTCATCCATCTTGAACTTGTTATTTATAACTTCAGGCATTTAGATCTCAAGTGTTACAATCTACCCCTATTAGAGGGACACACGGCCTCGTGTGTGTTAGGACCCTAGAGACACATGGCTGACCCATGTAGGCTAGAACTCAAGGATCGCAAGTTACGTGTGCACTATTTATAGCCCAGACTGCGGACTCACTGGCCCACACCACGAGGTAGGTTTGACTCTGATACTATTTGTAATTGCCTACTTCCACACAATATGATATCATTCATTTTAGGCCTAGGCTTACATAATTTTATCCTCGAGTATCCCCAAAAGATTTCATATTAATTGAGAATATGTTCTATTTATATAGCTCATGAACTTTTTCTAACAAAACACTATGATATTTTAGCACTTGACCCTCACCTCATCCATCTTGGTCCTGTTATTTATGACTTTGAGAATCTTGGATCTCGAATGTTACAATCTACTCTTTTATGGGACACATGGCCCCATGTGCGCTAAGCCCTTGGAAATATATAGCTGACTCATATGGACTAGACCTTAAGAATCGTATAACACATGTGAGCTATCTATGGCCCAAACTGTGAGCTCACTAGCCTACACTGCGAGATAAGTCCAACTCTAATACTATTTGTAACAACTCGTTCCCACACAATATAATATCACCCCCTTTAAGTTTGAACCCATATAATTTTATTTAAAATCTCTCCATAAAAGCTCGTACAAGTTGAAAAGAAACTCTACATATATAACCTACAACTTAAATTTCTTCTCTAACTAAACAATATAGTATTCTAACACCTAATCCTCACCTCTTCCATCTTAACCCTACTATCTATATCTTAAATTTCAAAGTATTACAACTCCCATCACCATATTTGATAGATATTTCATATTACTTCTGATAGATATTTCATATTACTTTATAAAATTCAACTCAAAATACAAGTGCTACTTAGCAATCATTTTACAATAAAAAATTGTTATTAGATACTTTTTAACCCCTTTTAATTTCGAATAAAAAACTGATTGAATTTTAATCCGCAGTTGCATTGATTCTATTTCTCATAAACAATTTGCAAATGGTACTGCAACAAAAATGTTCCATGTCTTCAATAAATGATCCCGTCTCTTCACTAGTACCGACCAGTCAGTCAATAATCAGTAGGAGAAGAGGCAGGTATCTCCGGCATAAATAATTTATCTCAAAGCAAATGTCTCAATTTCCTCGCACATTATACTTATAACGTCTCATTAACACAGATTTGGATACAACTATTACAACTCTTGAGCAATCTAATGAAGTGATATCGTACACCTAAAGCACTGGAAAAAAGATATCTCTATTCCTACTCAAGTTACTGATGCTCCATCATACCAAACAGGCGAGGACCAAACCTTCCAAGGGGAATTAGAACATAATCAAAAGCACTTGTTGGCAAGCTTAGAACAGAAACCCTTATGCAGTCGATATTCCTGAGGCCTATGGCAGAAGATCTGTACAGAATACAATATTACAAGCATTTTGGTACTGGGTGACATCCCCAAGCAAAAGCATTTCAAGTGCTTTAACTGCTTTAATGTGTTCATGACTGGTGCACCTTCAGTAATGCTTGACAAAATTGGTCGATAAATTGATCATCCTATCACAATAGTGAATAGATTAGTCAAGTTCACAATAAAGCATGCAGAGGAGGATTAGTAAACCATTCTAATACTGTCTCTGCAGTTACTCTATTTAAAGATGATAACCAAATAAAAGGACAAAAATGACATACAAATATACAACATATAGCTGACTTACACTTGCCTCAATGGAGGTCTAACGCAAGTTATTCACTGATATAAAAAACTTGGGCTACATTCTGAAGCAGACCACAATAAATCAGTCTCAACAAATTTAAGATAAATCACACAATTACTATTCCACAGGCACCATGGAGTTTCATAACCACATTCTCCGAATTAACATATCTTTCTTGTTTCCCCTTTCTAATATCACTGAAAATGTCCCTTGGATCCAACAGTTGGCAGTTCATCACCACATAACTAAGCCACACCATTTTGTGTATAAAAAAGTGTTCATACACTAAATGAACAAAATAATTTGAAACTACAAAAGACTTTGTGCAAGATTGTTCAAGGCCACCTAATTAATCTAAAACCAAATGCACCACCACAAGCCAGTATTACAAATTTCTCTGCTATGTTGAGTATAGTCAGAGCTGCCTCTGCCTGTATAGTTCAGGACCATCTAATTTCTATATAGTGCAAATATCAGATTTATCTACAATGTACAGACATGCAATTATTCAACAGAAATACAAGATCTAAGAAATTAAGACATGCCGGAAGGAAAAGAATGAGAATACCTGAACGAGCATTAGAAGTGCATCACGAACTTTCTCTCTGGTAATAAGGGGTCTATCAATTGAAGTAGCTGTGGAACTAGGCGTTAGAGATGGTGGTGGAGTGGGTGGTGGAAAGGGTTGAAGCATCGGAGCTCCATATGGGCGTTGCAGACTTAGGGGAGGATTAAGAGCAGCAGCAGTTGGCATAGATGAAGAGATAGGTGGCATCATTAATGCAGATGAGGATGAAGGGGGTGAAAAAAATGAAGGTTTTATGAGATTAGTGGGCCGGTTACTGATGCTTATTGGATCAGGAGTGTCATGGAGGGCAACCGGAGTAGGTGAAGCTGAAAGAGTGGGGGGTGGTACTTGTGGAGTTGGTGCAGCAGTGGAAACAACACTAGGTGCATGGGAAAACAAAGGAATAGCTACAGAAGTATGGTAGGGCTGCCTAGAATTGGCAGCATTTGGTAAATTACTTCCTATAGTCATGGCTGTCTGCAATACAACAATTAGATAATCTATTAGGCCAGGGTCACATTGGTAAATTACCTGGGAAGTAGGTTAGTCTTAAACTATTAGTACATACACTAAAAAAGTTTTCAAATGATGGATCTTCAGGAGCATCAGTGGCAGTAGAGGTAGTTGATGTTGGCTCCAAGGGGCCTTCCATCAGAGATAGGCTTGGGACTGCTTCAAGTTCCTCAAACTCACTACAAAATAAAAACACGCTGATTGAGAAAAGAACAAGATATCATACATAACCCTTACAGCACAAGTTTAACAATCAACAAAATGAATTAGAAATACTACAACATGGCCCTTCAAATGTGATCCAAGTTCATAAATTCACAAGGGTCAATTTGGGAATATGTCAACATTACAAATTATACCTTTTTAAGAATATAAGAAAAATCAAAAGAAACTGATTTTGAACAGAGATGTTACTCTACAAGTTCAAAACTTATTTCTTGCACGTGAAGGATTATGCATATGTTATATAGTACATTACAGAAATTCATGGTTTGATACAAAATGGGTAAAAACGGAAAATCTTAATTCGTAAGTTCACAGCCATAATTTTACTGCTTAAAGCAAATTGGCCCAGAAGGCTGATAGTCAAAATTTAAGGTATAGTCCAATGATAATATAGGGTTCAATATTTACAAAGATCATTACCTTTTGCTTGACGATACTTTTGGCTTTTGAGGAACTTTAGAGTATGCATTAAGTATCCTGTTCACATAAAGGACAAAAATGTTATACACACATCTGAATTACATTCAAAGGTCAAAGAGCACCTCTTTTTTGAAACTGAATGCAAATTTAGCATCTAAATAAAACTCTTCCATAACACCACGCTTAAATATTTTCCAGAACTTTATAAATATAAGAAAATGATGCATAGGCAAGAGAACTTTAGCAGTACCACCAACCACCCATCCCTCACATAAAATAAAAAATTACAAAAAAAAAAAAAAGGAGAGCTTGCAACTCAAGATACAACTCAGAAGTTGCTGCAGCTTGCTAAAACACTTTCCTTTGTTAACTCATTGAAATGCTTTTGTTCCTACTCTGATATTTTTTGAAGAGTTTGATGCTTCTCCCATTTCCTACTCTTAATTCCTTCAAATTTTCTTCTCTTAATAGAAAATCTATAACATATAAAAGAATGTGAATGAAATGAATAAGAATGAATTGTACCTACTGAAGAGATTTGCAACATCCTCGCATTCACGGGGATTATAAAACCAAATTCCATTAACTTCTTGGGATGCATTCCGATACAACAAATAAGGAACTTGAATTTCATATTCAAAATCTCCCAAAAGATTCTCCACCAGATTTTCTGTTTATACAAACAATATAAGAACCAAGAAAAACACGAGAAACATGATAACATAAATACGTAAACATACTTAAATGCCTGCATTTAAAAAAAAATGCAATGTGTACCAATATACAGAAAGGATTCTGATTGTGCTCATTAAGAATTGAAACATGGACACTATGGCTGGAACACAAAATTTTCCAATAACAAAGAAACAAATTATTGCATACAAAATCTTTTTGAGCAAAATACTGTGCATGAGCAAGCAATGAAAGTTTCTATTATTTCCAAATAAAAAGTTACTTTTAAGTACTCAGTGAGATTTAAAGTAACAAAAGGGTCAGCACCAGTTAAGAAGAATAAATAGAAACTAAAGCAAACTTTCTTTCAAGTTCTAGCAAGCCAAGTTAGCAGAACATAAACAAAATTAAGGCTGCTTTAGAACAAACCAATTCCTGTGGTAATTGCCCTAGTGCAAAAAAAAAATTGTGTCAAGGTAAACGCGGTTGAGAGTTATAACTAGATAAGCAGCATTGCCTGAACTGAGTGCTTTATGATTATATCATCAAACAGTGACCACCAAAACAAGCACACATTACGCAATGCAGAGTTACCATGAAACAAGCAAAGTTCCTATACAGGATTGATCCAATCACTGCATTCATTCTTGCCACCATTCCGTATGGCCCAACCTGATAATTAGAGAAACATTTCTATTCCATGACTTTTTTGATAGGAAATGTATAAGAATGTTCTACTCTTATGACTATTATCAATCGTTGACAAAAAGAAATATCTACATTCTTAGTTTCCCTAGTCAGAAATATCTTAACTTTTAACACTGACAATAACTACTACACAAAATTCGAATCAACCATAGAGGATAATTATCAACCTATGAAGAACTAAGTATGATAACCAAATTACCTACCAGTAAACAAGTAAAAAAGGGTCATTACTCTGCATCATCTGCTACCAATATCCATCACAATAAGCATACTACTAAAATTTAATCAAACGAAAATTGAAAGACATTAACAGTCTGTTGGTATAGAGGTGCTATAGTTTGAAGCCACAGCTGCGATGGAGTGGAAGCACTAACTATGAAATGGATATAGATGATTGTTTAATAAACACTTAGATGTGGAATGAAGGTCGTGTTTTACCAAATACTTGTAGTTATTGTGCTTTGAAACACAGCAGAAGCACCTCTATACCAAACAAGTACTAAGTTATAACAGTGGAGTACAAAATCCAAACCTGTATTGCGTCGATTCATCACAATAAACTGAAAACGCGGTTGCGTATTCCTAAATAAAAGCAAAAAAAATATTAATGAAAAAACGAAAAAAGCTCTCGGAAACCAAGAAACAAAATCGTTAAGAATAATAATAATAAAAGTTAACAAAACCTTTTAACAACAAAAAGAGATCCTTCAACGTCCTTGCGACTCTGCAATCACAAAAAAAAAAAAAAAGGATTAGATAAGTGGTACGTGAAACAGAGAGGATTGGGTTTTCAATATGATCGACAAATTACTTAACGAACCCATTGATTGCTCTCGATGTTGAACTCGTAGAAGGTGACATGAGCTGCAGTGATCAGAATCTCTTCAATGAAAGGATCGATTCGCTGGAGCACAGTTAAATTTAACATTTTGGTGCTCTGTTGATCTAGATTCGGCATTAATTTCCCCGTCTGAGTCATTTGTGGAAACCCCAAAAACCCTAATCGAGATCTCCAATTTTCTCTTTTATTTTCCCGGGAATGCAACAGGGGTTAGCGAGCGAGAGTGTGAAAACAGACTTGATGATCAGAGATGAAATGACGAAATAACCTTAGTCGATTAGGGTACATGAAATAACGCATATTTTTCTATAGAACGAAGCAAAATGCCCACGGATCCATCCGTGATCTTTGCCGCGAATAGTACGAGGATAAAGTAATTTTTGTAAAAATAAAATGAGATATAAAAAATTTTATTTTTTAAATTATTAATAAAACACATATAAAATTAAGCCTTCGCCTTATTCTTACTCCTATATAAATATAATTTTTAGTGTATATTTATATAATTTATTAATTTTTTATTTTATAATTTATATTTAATTAAGTTATTAATAAATATTTTAATAATATAATTTTATTAATAAAAATTAAAATTATTTTTTTAAAAATTTAAAATTTAATATTAAAAACCTTTTTTTAAGTTCAACTATTTTATTCTCTTTAACTCTCGCCAAATTTGATATATTTATTTTCTCTATTCTCTCATTAGTCGGTCTCTTCATCTCTCATTAAGTAAAAATTTAATATTATAATAAAATCGATTTGGACTTTAATAAGTAAAAGACTGTCTTTTTTAATTGTTTATTATTTTTTTTTATATATATTTTTTGGTGATGTAAATGGGCAGCCAAGCGGGGGCTCACACTGTCACAAAAGTAAAGGATAAGCAATGAATTTTTTTTTTAAGATTCTATGAATTATAATGTTTTCGTGTATTTAGCATAAAATCAATTTTTGTCTCTTTCAATGAGTGTATATTATATTATAATAAATATACATATATAAGATGTATTTTTTTTAATTTCAAATATAATATTATAAATAATTTCACAATATTATATGACAGAGTTGTTGATATACATCAGATAATTATCGAAATACTTCACAAGAATAAATTAAAACTTTCGTGGCTCACCTGAACCTATTTTTTCGATAACGGAAATACAATGAGATCCTAAAGCGAAACCTATCTCATAAGAAATATTTATCCATAATACAAATAAAAAAATTCAACCTTCATATGAGGGATTTAACCTCACAAAAAAGAAAATTACCTCACATAAAAGAAAAAGACCTCACGCAGAAAGATTATTATCTAAAGTACTGCCTAAACAAAATTACAAAATACCCTTCCACAACACAGTCAAATACACCTAATCCAAGCCAACTATATCACACAACAAACAAGCAAAAGTCTGCAATATATAACTTCAGTAAATGGGCAGCGGCGATGGAGATTGTGGTCGGAATAGTAGCTGGAATGGCCTCCATTACAAAATCATCTTGCTGCATGGTCGCCGAGGAGAGAGACGGAGCTAGAAAA
Source organism: Ailanthus altissimus (assembly GCA_946807835.1). Taxonomy (NCBI): domain Eukaryota; kingdom Viridiplantae; phylum Streptophyta; class Magnoliopsida; order Sapindales; family Simaroubaceae; genus Ailanthus; species Ailanthus altissimus. Next base: position 5,575,584 of record OX327709.1, read on the forward strand.
GCGATGTCGGTCGGATCCAAGCAAAAGTCGACTTAGGAGACACTGTGAAAACCAGAGGAAATGACAACTTTACCATAGTGGTTGCACGGCGGTGGAAATTGTGGGCTATCCGATCGCCAGGGGACACAACGATGAAGGGCCGCACACCAGTGCATCAGCCTTACGTGACGCATAACGGCGTCACGAGTTCTCAAACCGAAAACGTTGATGAGGTGCACACCAGAGGAATGAGAGATAAATTGAAAACTGGAAAGTGGAAACTGGAAGGTAAAAGAAAATGAACCAAAGCTAAGAAAGGAAATTGAAGCCGTGGGCCGCCGGAAAATGGGCAAAAGCCCTCTCTCCGACGAAAAGCAAATCTCAAAAGAGCGGCTGTTGAGATTTGATAGTTGAGAGCTTTTTAATTTTTAAAGTTTCAGTGAACACATAAATACGTTTAGTTTTTTGTATAAGATGTATTATCTATTATTATTATTGTAACAATGTTGTTATCATTATTATTCTGTGTAATATGCTTACATTGTTCTAAAATTCTAGAAATAATTTGCTGAGATTTTAGTTTATTAATAGTAATTTTTTGTTAAATTGCGTTGCCCTAATTATTATAATTAAAATCATTATTATTTAATTTAGTATATCTTTATTTTTTTATAACATATATAATTTTTATTTTATATCAAATTAATTTCCTTTTTAAATGTGAAAGGAAAAATATCTATACTACCAATGGAGAATTAAAATAATAAGCAACTTCAAATAAAATTTAGTGACCAACTTGAAGAATCATCTAATGAGATTGATTCAATACTAATTTCTAAAGTTGGACGTGATAAAATTTCTACTAGAAATTTAAGATCTAAGATATGGAATCACTTTAGAAAACAAGAAATTAATGGAGAAGTTAAGTCAGTTTGTAAATATTATCCTTAAAACTAGAAGGGAAAACTAAGAACGAATAAAGCACTTGCATGATCATTTAAAAAGATGTCCCATATAAAAACAAAATGATATAAACGAAATGTTGAAAACTACAAAAATATCTGATGGAAAAGTGAAAGTTGAAACATATACATTTGAACAAGAAAGATCACGGAGAAAGCTTGCGAGCATGATAATTTTGCATGAGTACCCTCTTAATATAGTTGAACATATTGAATTTCGAAGGTTCATTAGCTCTGTTCAACCATTATTTAAGGTGGTTTCACGAAACACAATCAAGAATGATAATTTAAAGATTTATGAATATGAGAAGTCCAAAACTTTGAAGTTGTTGGAAAGTACTGAAAGTAAAATTGTTATTACAACTGATATGTGGACTTCTAATAATAAAAAAATGGGATTCATGGCAATCACATCACATTTTATAAATGAATATTGGATATTACAAAGTCAAATTATGAGGTACTTGTTGGAGCTGGTATTTACGTGTTATTTTAATATTGTATGAATATTAATTGTTTAATATTTATACATTAAAATTTTGAATAAAAATTTGTTAATTTTATAATCATATGGTATAATACTTGTAACACTACAGACATTGTATAATCTGAAGGAGTTCAAATCTGGTTTAAAGGAGTTTAGACCAGAGTTAAGAGTTAAGAGTTAACAACACTGAAAGTTATAAATGCGAAGAGTTAGCACTGCTAAGAGTTAGTAGGTTATAAGAGTTAACGAGATCTAAAAAGTTAAAACTTTATCTATAATAAGACAAAGACCTGAGAGTATACTAATAATGACATAATTATAAAGAGTTACAATAGGAGCTAGAAAATGTTATTGTGTAAGTATGTCTCAAACATCATGTTCCTAATCTATGTTCACCAATGCGAGTCTATCGGTAAATCATTATTATAAAGATCAGTGTATATCTATATCTGACTGGTTCAGATAGTTGTTCTTAGCTGACCATGAGCTTAGAGCTTGTATAGGCATGCATGTATCCAGTTAGGACTGGATACTGAATAGATTCATGAGGACCTCAATAGATATCCTATAAAATTGTCAAAGAAAAGTCCTCTTGAGTTGAGTAGTATTCATGTTCCTTTGACTTAAACGCCACGGTGATCTTGTGAGTGATCCACTATACTTTGGTTCCATATATGTCAAAGACCTTTCATGGTCTGATCGCTATGTGTCGTTAGGTATGGTCCGATGCTCATGGAGTACGGTGTGCGTAGATACGGGATCCATCATCTTACATAGGTAAGTTGTATATCCAATGCTCCAAGATTGTATTTCATAAAGTCTTGTGGCCATAAGCATAAGCCTGAAAAAAGATTATTCCACAGGATTAAACAATATCGCAAAAGTGTTTGCATATATTATTTATCGAGATACGAATCTGGAGATAAGTTTATGGATGAGCAAATAGGAATTTGATGGTGTTGATCTATATCCCAGCACATCCAGGGTATAAATGATGGAAGGATTATACGTATGCATAGTAACCTCAACTTATATGGTTCAACGCGCTGATTTGTAATATTCGTGACGTGTGGACCTAGGGAGCCATAATATGAAATGTACTCTTTGTGTACTTTGGCAGTGTACCATATTAAATTGTTCAATACAGTAAAATTCAGTAATTTATTAAGGTTAAGTTAATTAAAGTATATGGTTAACTGGTGAGACTCACTTTAGGTTAACTTGGTAACCTAGTAAGAACATAAAAATAATTTTATTTAATAATTATTTAATTGTCAAATAATTAAAATAAATATTTATTTATTTAATAGTTAAATAAATAATGTAACTTAAGTATGGTTAAAAGTTAACCATATGGTTAAGTTAAAGTTAACCTTACTTAATGGTTAAGTAATTGTTAACCTAACTATGGTTAAGTTAGTTAACTAGAATTAGATTATTTAAATATTTATTTAGCTTAAGGGTTAAATTAAACTAACCTAATTAGGGTTAAATGTTAACTATAATTAGGTTAAATTAAATGTAAATTCAAATTTAAGTGAAATTAAAATCAAATAAGTTAATTTAAGTGTTAATTAAATGCATTTGGTTTATATTAGTAAAATGAATCAATTTGATGGTTAAGTGTTTTAGATGGCCGGCCAATTTGAGAGAGAAATTGAGAATGAAAATTTGTAATGTTTTCAAGAGTTGAAAATATGTTCTATTCATCGTTTTCTCTGATTAAAGTTGCTCATTAAAACATGAATTAAATTTATTTTTATTCAAAAGTTGAATAAATAAATAATAAATTTAACTAAATTAAAAAATTTAACTTTGAATTAAGTTTAAAAGTTAAACTGATTGCTAGATTAACATACTGTTATTCTAGAAAATCAAACCCACCCTAATTAATTGCTATGATTGATCAAAGTTTGCATTTCAGATGGACTTCAAGAATTTTAATTCGAAGATTTCATAGGTTAAATTCTCAATCTTGTTTATTAATTTGATTAATATGTATTATTTATGTTCATTGTAAATTTTTATAATTTCGTTGTGCACATATATGTATGAGATATGTATATTTTGTATGATGAACACATATACCACATGCATACACCATTAATTAATCAACACCCAACAATACTTTCTATAATAATTAACATGAAATTTATTTTTATATTAGTTAGATTTTTACTTAATATATTTGATAATATTTAATTATAATTATTCATTTTTTTCATAGTTCCAATGTACTTTCTACTATGTTGATGGATTATTTATTCGATTGGAACATTGATCAAAAGATTTATACTTTAACTGTGGATAATTATAGTACTAATGATGTTATTATTGATATTCTTGTTGATAAGTTATTTGGTTCACTTTTGCATAATGGAGTTTTTTTTCACATGCATTATGCTACGCATATTTTGAATTTGAAAATGAAGAAAGAATTAGATGTGATTAATAGTAATGTTGAAAGAATTTGTAAAAGTGTTGCTTATTCGACAAGGACACCCAAAAGAGAGGAAATTTTTTATTGAAAATGCTCATCATTTAAATGTTCAAAGTAGTAAGAAGATATCTCTTAATTGTAAAACTATATGGAATTCTACTTATTTAATACTTCACACTGCTTTGATATATAAATCTATTTTTTCTCGTTTAAAACAATGAGATTCACAATATAAATATTTACCTCATGAAGAAGATTGGTTATTAGCAAGGGAGATTTATGATAGATTATAAATATTTTTTTAAAGTGACTGAATTGTTTTCTAGTACCAAATATCCTATTGCCAACCTTTATTATGAAGATTTGTCAAATTAAATTGTCGATTTCTGAGTGGGTCACTTATATGTATAATGACATAAAGAGTATGTCATCAAATATGATGAATTTTTTTGACAAATATCAGAATGTAATTCATGGAATAATGGTTGTGATTACTGTTTTGGATTTAAGATTTAAGATGAAGTTGTTGAAGTTTTACTTTCCAAAATTTTACCAACATAATTTTGTCACGCCCCAGATCTAAAAAGACCTGACATACGATATAAATTACATTCATTTAATAATGTTCGCTCATAATTAATATTACATAAAATTTCAAATTTGAATTCTACATAAGAATCCTTAGTAAGTTGCTAGTAAGTTCATCACAAAATTAACCCATGAATATACTTGGTGGAACATAAACCAAATATAACCACACTTAATAAAATAATACATAAGTATTTATTCAATAGGGATAAATCAAATATCTCAAATTATGTGTCCACAAATTAAACATTTAGTAATCTAGCAACTTAAGAAACTCAAGAGACAGCATAATGTTAGGGTATGTGCTTACGCGCCATCCCAGTTTGTATGAATATTAAGTTTGTAATATTTATACAATGCATATTTTATTAAATCGCTGATAACTTTTATTAAATGGTAATTAAGCTTGTAACATTATAAAAATGATATGATCTGAATGAGTTCATATCTGGTTTAAAGAAGTTTAAACCATGGCTAAGAGTTAGCAAAGCTGATAGTTATAAATGCTAAGTGTTAGCAGGTTATAATACCCAGCGGGATCTAAAAAGTTAGAACCTAATCTATAATGTAACAAAGACCTGAGAATCTACTAGTAATGACAAAATTGCAAAGAGTTGCAAAAGAGACTAAGAAATGTCGTTATGGAAGTATCTTCTCAAATAAAGAGTTCCTGATCTACGTTTACCAATGAGGGTCTATCGGTGAAACACATAGATTAGTGTATGTCTATAGCTGTATTGTACAAATGGTTATTCTTAGTTAACCATGAGCTTGGTTGAAGTTCATATAGACATACAGGTATTCAGTTAGGACTGGATACTGAACAGACTCATGAGGACCCCAATAGATATCCTATGAAACCGTCAAAGGAAGGTCCTCTCGAGTTGAGTAGTATTTGTGGTCCTTCGACCTGAGCGCCACGGTGAACTTGTGGGAGATCCATCATACTTTGGTTCCACGTATGTCAGAGACCTTTCATGGTCTGACCGCTACGTGTCGCTGGGTATGGTCCGATGCTCATGGAGTTCGGTGTGCGTAGATATGGGATCCGCCAGCTCACATAGATGGGTAGTATATCCGAACTTCGAGATTGTATCTTGTAAAGTCTTATGGCCGTAAGCAATTAACCTGGGAAAGGAGTTTCCTCCAGGTTCGAACATTATAGCAAAAGTGTTTGCGTAAATTGTTCATAAAGATACGAATCTGAAGATAATAAAGTGATGGATGAAATTATCGGGATTTGACGGTAATGATCTATATCCCGTTCATCCTGGATATAATGACGGAAGGATTATACGAATATGGAGTAACCTCAACATGTATGGTCTGACGCGCTGATTTGTAATATCCGTAACGTGTGCGTGGGGCATCGTTAACGGACTTGTGAAATAGTTTCATTTGACGAATCGGGCGTGGACCTAGGGAGTCCCAATATGAAATGTACTCTTTGAGCACTTGGGCAGCGTACCGTATTAAATAGTTTAATACAGTAAAATCCAGCAATTTACTAAGGTTACGTTAACTAAAGTATATGGTCAGATGGTGGGACCCACTTTAGGTTAACATGGTAACCGAGTAAGGACATAATTGTAATTTCACTTGATAATTATTTAATCGTTAAATAATTCAAATAAATAATTATTTATTTAATTGTTGAATAAATAATTTAAGTTTAACTAAGGTTAAGAGTTAACCATTTAGTTAAGTTAGATTAACTATACTTAATGGTTAAGTAAAAGTTAACCTAACCATGGTTAAGTTAGTTAACCATGGTTAAAATAATTAAATATTCTTTTAATTAACTAGAGTTAAGAGTTAACTATAGTTAGAATATTTTAATGTTAGTTTAACCTAACTAAAGTTAAGAGTTAACTATGATTAGGTTAGATTAAATTCAAATTGAAATTAAGTGAAATTAAGTGTTATGAAATGAAATTAAATTCATTTGTATAAATAAAACAAATGTAAATTAAATTAAAGAGGTTTTTGTTAAATTGATTTTGCAAAATTAGCTCAGCCATTTAACAAAGAGAGAAAAGAGAAATTGTATTCTAATTAATGGATTCAAGAGTTGAATTCATTATTTTCTTTTAAGGCTTAAAACTAATTTAGCAAAATAGGTTTTTGATTAATTGATTAAGTGTTAATCAAAAGAAAAAATCAAGAACACAAGTTTAAGTAGTTAAACAAGTGCTGGATCAAAAGCTGTCATTCTAGATAATCAAACCCACCATTGTTGATTACTAGAATTGATCAAAGACAACATTTTGGTGGACTTCAACAATCTCCAACCAAAGGCTTCAAGGGTTATTTCTCAATCTCGTTTCTGATTAATAAATTGTGATTGTGTTTACTGCAATACTTTAAGCTTCCGCTGCTTCATTATATATATGAGATATGTATAAATTGTGATTAAACACAAAACCCACATGCAAACACCCATGAATGAACAACTCCCAACACATAACCCTTGCGAAATCCACTAAGCACATATGTACTTTATTTACCCGAAATTACAATAAACTATAATGAGTATAAAATTCAGTAAATATACTAGTTTTTCATATACCAAAATACATATACACAATGCATGTGTATGATATACCGTAATAAATCAAAATCATAATCTTATTAAATCACATATCAAGTAAACTCTTACACATTCTTTCAAAATATATAATAAGAATATCATCACCCAACTACTACTTATAATAGGACTTCCATATCACATATCACATAATGAACCAAATGTCACCCATCGGTGACATATCGTATAAGAGAAATAGCACAAGCGAGGTTTAAATTACATATATATAGTGCCTATGCCCGAAGTTAAGAGCCAAACTCTCACCCTGATCATTAGTGAGTCCTCTCACATACACCAATATGCCACCACATGAATGTAATGACTCACCTTCTTTTAGGTACCCATAAGATCCTCCCTACATACGAAACACATAAAACATACCAATTCCAAAGGAAATGTTATACATAAAGGCTCCACAAATCAAATAAGGTGCCTACTAAGTAAATAGTGAGTACAAGCATCCTCAAAACACAAAATGTTTCTCATGGACATATTCTACATCAAAAGCTTTCTTTGTTAAATACATTTTATTTATAGAAAAAAAACTCATTTTCATAAATACATGTATATCATATATGTTCATGCTCAATGTCAATGCTCACATTTATAAACATATATTATTCACATTTCATATTAAAATATACTTTGACATAACATAAATATATTTCTAAGCACATTTACAAAATCATACATAAACAATTATCATATTTATTGTAATTTCAGTAAAAGTCTAGTATACTTACCTCTCAATACTTTCGAGTATAAGACTTAATTCTCCTTAACCTATCAATAGAGATTAATTCTTTCATAAACATTACCATTCACACAAAATACTTTAAATAGCTCACAAAATTATACATATTACACTTATCACATCGAATTGGTCTAATGACTTGGTTTCTCAAAACCTGTCATTTTGACCACTTATACTTAACAAAATTTTCTTATACATCAAATGATGACCAATTACTCCAAAATCAGAATATGCCATTCTTTACTCATATATACTTCTTATATATGAATATTATATCATAATTCATACACAATTAATTTCATAAACACCATTAAATTTAAACTATTATCCTAACAAGATCAAGATATTTACTGGACAACATTCAGTATCCCAATTTTATAAAATTACATACTAACTCAAAAACTATAAATAAAAAATACCATAGAATTACTCTTGACACATATCTCAATCCATGATAAAAAATTTAGTCCAAAACTCATGCCAAAAGTATTTTAAAACTATTTTATTCCATAAATTTAAAAATCTGTTGATCAAATACTACAATGAGCTTATACACTTTAGAAAATTATAACAATTTGACAATATTGATCTAAATACTCAATTTTAAATATGTCATATTAGACATGTAAAATTATCATATTTTAAAAATTCGTAATTTTTTAAAATTATTTAACAGATCAAAACTTATTCATCACTTTAGCATACTGTTAACATAGAAAATTTCTATAATTTTAAAGTCATGTTTGTAAATTCACTAAAAAATCAATTTCTAGAATTTTCAATCGATTTAAAGTCTCAAATGATTCTAACCATGTCTAATTTCATATTTTCAATAACCAAAACCAAAATTGAATTACAAAAATTTATAAAATTCTCATATCAAGATACTATCAAGTAGATATTCTGCAAATCCATCATGATTCATCAAGTCATCCATATAATCATCACCAATTCTCAACATATCTCACAAAATCCACATCAAATCCCCAATTTTGCTTATTTTTAGAAATTAAAACTTAAATAAATTAACTTAATTAACATCAATAAATTAAGAAAGAGTTATGATATATCTCTTAAAGTTTAAAATTTCAATTTCTTCATCTTTTTCTTTTTCCTCTTCTCTTTCTCTCCCCTCTCTTTCTCTCATTTCCCTCTCTAAAAGGGGTGGCTCGACCGAAATAAGTAAATTAGAGTTACAAATGTGTATTTTTATTCTAAGAGTCTAATTTCTAATATTTATGAATTAGCCCCTAAAATTTTCAAAGTATAATAATTTGATCCCTAAAATAAATCTAAAGTCTTGCAAATAAACTCAATACTAATAGTAAGTCCTTAATCTATACAAGCAATACTAATAACAATACAGAACTCAAGTATCACCTATATACAAATAAAATATGAATATTATATATATAAATATTTATTCTTGCCGGTTGTATATAAGTGGTTACTACAAATTTTGTAGTTGAAATTGAAAAAGTTCGTAAGATTTGTTATAAGTTGGTGAAAGATTATCAATTAAAGTAAAAAATGGGACAAGAAATTGAAAAAGTTCGTAAGATTTGTTATAAGTTGGTGAAAGATTATCAATTAAAGTAAAAAATGGGACAAGAAGCTTCTCAATCTGTAATTGCTTTATCTTTTAATCAAATGTAGTTCATATGAGAAAGGTGGATCCTTTGGCATTATTTGACTTATTTGTTTGCAGGACTGCTAGTAGCAAGCATATAAAGTCAGATCTGAACCATTATTTAAAGGAACCTGTTTTACTTAGATATTATAACTTTGATATATTAACTTGGTAGAAAGCGAACAGGACTAGAAATCCAACTTTGCATGCTATGGCTTGAGATATCTTAGCCATTTATATTTCTACAGTAACATCTAAATTTACATTTAGTACAAGTGGTACATTTGTAAGTTCTCATTGTAGCATATTACATCCAAAGACATTGAAGGGTTTGATGTGTGCTCAAAATTTGTTATAAGATGAAATTAAATGTATAAAATATAATTATGTATTATTTGTAAAAGTTAATTTTTTTTATTTTTTATTTTATTTGATTTTAACCAACTAGTTCATATATGGTTTGTTTTTATTATCAGGTTCAGGCTCAAGTTCTTTTATAAAAATTCAATGTCACACATTTATTGAAGATACATATGAGGTAAACTTCAATATAATTGATTGTAAGTTTAATTATGTTAAACTATTTATTACATTATCTTAATAAAATTAATAAGAAGCTGAAAGTAGTTTATTTATTTTGTAGGAATAAAGTCTCAATATCATGACTTTTAATTAAAAAATATGAAGCAATTAACAGAAAGATCAATGATACTAGATACTAGAACATTATTTAATTTTTTATGTTTTGTTTTATTTATTATTTACTTAAAAATTTATCTATTTTTCACGTTGTTGGAGGATATTATCATATTATTCTAACTTGTTAGTTTGATTCATTTTTTTTGATAATATAGATTAATTTTATGTTACTAAAATTTGTGAATATAAATTAATATTTAATATTAATAGACATGGGAAATGTGGCGGGGATAAGAAAGTCATTCCCCGTATAGGATTCCTATCCCCACCACGCTAAATTTTAATGAGGAATTGGGTGGGGACAAGGGTTAAATAACAAAATAGGATAGGTACGAGAAATGCCTCCCCGCCTTATTGCCATCCATCCCTATTTGTATCGTTTATGCATAATTTTTAATTTTTCTTCTATTCAAGTGAAATCTACTCTTTTTTGCTCGGTTTGGCCTCATGTTGTGCTGTAAAATTTCGAACTGAACCGCAATAACTAATTTTATGTAAATTAATTTGAAGTTACAGGATGGAACATCACTTAGGATAAAAGTTTTGTAGGTTTTATCCCACTACACCGTCAACAACACCATTTATTAAAAAATATGTCACTTGTATACTTATTATTGCGCGAAAAATTAGATGATACTTGTCCCATTCATAAGAGTTTAGCATGATTTTTAGGCTCCGATTTTTTATAAACAGTCTAATCCAAAACGAATTACTTCAATAGATTAAGTACAGGTTTAAATACTCGGGCCTCCATAACTTAGTCTAAAAAGATCATCAAATGGGACTTGCACTAAGACATGTGTTGTCACTTAATGCACTATCAAAGGACACATCATTGTTAATAAAATCACTTGCTATGTCATCACGAGCCCACTAACGAGTATACATGTTAGTAGGGCCTCAGCTTCACTACATCACTATCAGTTCCCATCGGTGGTCCAGCTGGAGTCACGTTAGTCAATGACTGGACCTAAGAATAAAGTATGATAAAAAAAATTTCTAAAGAGTGCAAGACTCTACATCAACAAGCACCAAGTCTCATGTTCCCTGTTGACACATAGATCAAAGTTGTTTGAAATGATTGGGGTGATGATCTAGTATCGAATCTACTAAGCTTAGGGGGACAAAGTTTACTGACTTCTTAATGGTCTCAGATTCACTTAACCGAGTTGACTACTCTAAAAGTGTCTAATCAAGAATGCATCTAATACTCAAAATATCAAAGAGATATAATTACCATCATGCTCCATCTAAGTAAGTTTTTTAAAATATCCCTTATGAAAGGAATGGTTCTTTAATTGAATATTGCCATGTGTCACTTTTGAGGGGTAACCTCCAAGTTGTCTCTCTTTATGCTCAAGTTTACCTCCAATTTTGAATGTGGGTAAGATAAGAGAGAATTCGTACTAACACAACAATTCTAGTAAGAGAAACATTATTTTCATATTATTTCTAAACTCTATATTTTTTTAGGGACAAAAATTCTAGAGATATAATCACTAGTGAGCCGCCACCTAACTTGAATATCGGAAGGCCATCGCTAGCTATCATATTAGAGTTTGCCACTAATTTTTGTATTTTTTTTTTTTTTTTTTGTGTTCCTTAAACCCCCTCAAGCAGTCTAGCTCGCAATCTATCCTCAACTCAATTTTTACTTAATCTTTGTTCCAACACCATTAAAATAAAGGTCCAAATCCTACTTTTAGCACTAACAAGCTCAATAACTCAAATTTTCTTCCTTTACACTCCTCACATATGTGAGGCAGATAATTCCATTTTCAAACAATTATAAAATTGATTAAAAAAAATCTCTCAACCATACTATTATTTTGTTTAGAAAATTTGCCACTTAAATACATATTTAAAATAACTTCACCGATTTAGAAGAGAAAATTTAAATTATAAAATTTATTTTGTCCGGTTCGTCTTTCAAACCGGCCCGTGCCATCCCTGGTTTTGGAGCACTTGCTCTCTTTAAAACATAAGAGTCTCAAATATTCGGAAATTTGTTTACAAGCCGATTGTGAATAAGAGGAAGAAGGCATGAACGCCCCGGACCGTTACGAACGATTCGTCGTTCCCGAAGGAACCAAAAAGTAGTTTCACATTCTCAGCTCTCTTTCTTTCCAAAAGCCCTAATCTAATCTTCGAGCTCACTATGATTTCTTAAAAATTTGATTTTAGGGTTTCCTACGAGAGGGACACGAAGATAATCAATGCTGCTACATTCACCATCGAGAGAGAGGAGCATACAATTGGAAACATTCTTCGCATGTGCGATTTAAATTAATTAATTTCCCATCTTTAAATGACCTAATTTTGTTTTAGTTGATTAATAGCTAATTATTCCCTTCTTAATGATGATTAGGCAATTACATCGAGATGAAAATGTGTTGTTCGCTGGTTACAAGCTCCCTCACCCTCTTCAGTACAAAATAATTGTCAGGGTTAGTAATTTAGTTCTATTTTCTGTCTTTTTTTTTTCTTATATAGGTTTCTGTTCATGTTAATGCTTTGTTTTAGAAGTTAGGATTTCTGCTTGAATGTGCCTATTTTAGGGCTGTCAGGGTTTATGTGTGGGTTTAGCTTTGTGAAGAATGGTACATATATGTAACTGGGTTGTTGTTTCTTTAAGTTTCTAGCCTTTTTTTTTATGTTTTATACATTGTTATAAAGAATTCGTTTTCGGTTTAGCTTTTCTTACCAAATTTTGGGGCTTTAACTGACTTGCTGTGATTTTTGTAGATTCACACAGCAAGCCAATCCTCACCAATGCAGGCATACAACCAGGCTATCAATGATCTAGATAAGGAACTTGACACTCTGAAAAGTGCATTTGAGGTGCGGCATCACTGTTTTCCTTTTTGTGTTTAAAGTATAATTTTTTAGGAATATACTTTGCCAAGCACGGCTCAAGGCTATGGTGAATTAGGAAATATTGCTCTCTTGAATTAGGAATCATGTCTTCCAGCTAACATATGGTTGTTTTCTGAATGTGTTGGTTTGTCGGTCATATGAAATAGAAGCTACAACTAACTGTAGTCCTATTTTAAATGACAACTGCTGGTTTCATATCAGAGAATTTCCATGTTTTATCATTTTGAAATTTTGGTTCAGATGGGTTTGTATTGGCCTTCTTGATATTCAAGAGATGTATGGCACAATAACTGAAACATAATGAATTATTCAGCAAAATAGCTGGAAGACATGATTATTTAATAAGTAGAAGTGTTTCCAAGATGGTTGGCATAAATTTGTAATTTCTAAGAAATTACAATTTTTGTTAGCTCTCCTGGCTTTTGTTGTGGAAAGGGCGCAAATGCTCCTATAGACATTGATTCCTACAATTTTATGTTTCTGTTTGTAGGCTGAGTTGGCAAAGCACTCAAGAGACTACTAGTGTACAATCAAGGAAGTAGATTATGTTTCATTAGTTTCTGGTCAGATGATGGGTATTTGTCACCGGTTGGAAGCTAAGAGAATGAAATGGAATTTGAAGAGGCAACAATTTTACTTATGATGAATTAAATGACTTTTTCTAGTGTTGAATATGTTTTAACAGAGGCTTTGTATCATGGCACCAATTGACAATCATTGCACTGATATGCCTCCTGTCTACTGGGAGTGTGTGGAACCACCCTTTGAGCAACTTCTTTAGTGTTTATTTTCAATTTACTGGTTTTGCTATTGAGTATCAGTGTACAGGATTTTAAGATTGTTCTGGATAAAATTGTGTGCTTGATATTAAACACATTCCATGATTTAATATTAATGTAACCATCTTAAAATTATCAGTTACTAGGGACACTACATTTGCTATTTCTTCCGTTAATTACGTAGTCACAGCTTTTTAACATCCATGATGTTGATTACACATGAATATAAAGTTGGTTGCTTTCAGAGTCTTGTTAATTCTAGTGTTGATTCCTTGGCCTTCCATTTGCTGTGGATTTGATTGCACCAATAAGTAATTTGTTCATTGCCTACAATGTATAGTCATCAGTGGATTTTATATATCAGTTATAAAATATTCTGCGTTCTTATTCATGTGAAATTTATTCTAATTTCTTTTAGCCATCAATCAAACAGAAGCAATTGCATACAAGCTTGCTCCCATAATGTTCATAGAAATGGATTTTGGTAACCCTACGTTTTATGTGATTTTGTAATAATTTCTCATTGCATTTCCGCATATAATTTGTGGTTGAAGTTCAATACACAACTTTTAGTTCACATGCTAATAACCAAAGAGTGCTCAAGTTATATCATTGACTATGACAAAGGCTCCAGTCTCAGTAAAGAGAACAGTGTTGGAAGGAACTGGCAGCACAAATGAACTCGCAGAAGAAAATAAACTAATTTTTTTTTGGGTTGCCGTTAATTTTGTTCATTTGTTGGATTTTGTTGTATAGTTTTCGATTCAAGCAATTGATTTGTGTTCACGTGCCCGTGTTCACTGTTCAGTGCAGAACTGTGCCAAGTTTGCAATGATAAATTTACTGAGCTAAAAAAACCTAGAGGCCCAACTCTGTGAAGTCTGCGGGGTTTCAACCTCCTGTTGAAGGCCCATGAAGGAAATTTTATCTAACCTCTTGCTATGATTATTTTTGTTGGGTGACACTGTTTGAACTTACTAAAATACTTTTTTAAATTTGTCTACTTAAAAAATTCACTAATAAAATTTAAAAATATAAATATTACATAATAAACCTACCAAAGTACATAATATAATCTTATTAAATTAAATTTTTAATTGGAATAAGGATACTTGAACTCGTTTTAAAAAAATGACATGTAAACTCTAATATTTTTAAAAGGCTTAGTTACACAATTGTATATAATAGTTTTTGTTAATTTTAATGACATAAAAGGGTTAAAAAGTACATATTAATTCTTAAAGTTTTTAAAAACTAGGCATACAAATTTAATAATTTAAAAAATTTCATTTACATCTATGTCAAGTAATAGTTTTCGTTAATTTTAATGATAGAAAGAGTAACATTAGACATTCAATCCATTTTGACTGAAAAAATTAAAATTTAATTAAATACTAAAAAGAAAATTAGACCGTTTTGACTTACCACATTTTGACTGAAAAAGTCAAAATTCAATTAAATGTCAAAAAAAAGACTAGAACCTTCGACTTCATAATTAAGGACCGCACACTTTAATCAATTAAGCTATTCTAATTTTTTTATATATGTATAAGCTTGCAAATTTATTAACATATTGTTCTTAAAATCATATGTTAATATTTTAAAAATATCATTAATGGGGTTTGAATGCTGATTGCTTACATAATAAGTAAGAGTACTCATTATTGAGTTACAATAAATTAGTTGATAAAATATAAAAATTTGAAACAACAAGACTTTAGCCACCGCCCCTTGCCATTGGCTACCACTGTCGTTATTAGTCACTATTTGACATATGTGGGTGGTGATCAGTGGGCGGGATCGGGGGCAGCAGATGGTGGTAGGGGCAATAGGTGGCTAGGGTACTGTCATTTCATATTTTTTTATTTTTTTGTTTTGTTTTGACATTATATCAATAAAAAATTTTATAGTACAGTGTTAAGTTTTCTTACTTGTCGTGTAGGTAACAAGAGTTCAAACTCTATTAATGACATTTTGTAGGTGACAAGAGTTCAAACTCTGTTAATGACATTTTGTAGGTGACCAAGGCTCAAATCCTGTTAATGTCGTTTTTTTTTAAAAATTATTAACATGTAATCTTAAAGACAATATGTTACTAGATTTGGAGACCCATACATAAATGTAAAGTTAGAATAGTTTGGTTGGTTAAAATGTGTGGTCTTGAATCATGAGATCAAAGGTTTAAGCTCTCTCCCTTTCTTGAAATCTTGAAATGAAAGACTTTGACATCCTTCGTTATTTTTTTGGATTGAAAGTACTATTTAATTCTACTAAGTATTATCTCTCACAAGCTAAATATGTATCGAATCTGCTTGTTAGAGCTACCTTGTCAGATAGTAATATGGCCACTACCCCTAGAATCTAATACCAAACTCCGGTCTTCTGATGGTATTCTCCCCAATGATGCTACTCTTATTGTCAGTTAGTTGGTAGTTTAGTATATCTCACTGTCACTCGACCAAACATTGCATATGCTATTCATGTTGTCAGTCAATTTATGACCGCTCCTCATATTTCTCATTTTGGCACAGTTCTTTATTTTCTGCATTATTTTAAGAGTACACTTTTTTCATGATTTCCATTTTTTTGATCACTTTTCCCTAGAGGTGCGAACTTATGCCGATGCAAATTAAGCAGGTGATCTACATATCGATAATCAACTACTGATTTTTTTTTTTAAGAATATTTTCTTTTATAGAAAAATAAAAAATAAATAGTTACTATCCGTTCTAATATTAAGACTGAGTACTATGACCTTACTGATAATATTCAAGATATTATTTGGTTTCGATAACTTCTTGGAGATATATGTATTATTCACTTTAGTGCTACACCGATTTATTATGACAAATAAAATGTTATTTATATCGCCTTCAATGATATTTTTTATTAGCGGATTAAACATATTAAGACAAGTGTCATTTTGTTTGGTAACACATTTCTCAAGAAACTATTACGCTTCACTTCATATCCTTTAAGGATCAACCTATTGATACATTCACCAAACCTTTACTTTTTGGCCGTTTTTATGTTCTAGTTTTTAAACTTAAGTTTATTTCTACTTTACCATTTTGAATTTGAAAAGTATTAAGAATATCAATATAATATTCTCATGATATTCCCTAATATTTCTCTTATCATATATATTGTTATTAACATAAATATTCTTTATTTTTTATTATTCTAAGTTTTCTATTTTTTGTTGTAAAGTATTTTATTTTTTTAAAAAAAAATTGTACAGTATTTAACATAATGAAATATATACGCATTTTATATTTCTCTGACATGAAAATTACAATATATGAGCGGACAAATCCTCACCCGCAAATATTTATGGAGCCAATTGTTATAATCCTAGGCGTTTTAAGTCAACAGTTGCCACCACTCTTCATTGACAAAAATATTACTATTTCTAAGCCCTGAAACGTTGAATCACACACCAAAAACTCTTTACAGAGAAATACAAGAGAATGTTAGCATATTTGTCCACCTGCAAAGATCGTAGTTGTGGTGAAGGAGTTTCAGATTTTGGACCCTTTTGTGTAGAATCAGCTGATGTTGATCTGTTGCCGTCAAGAAAATGCAGGAGAAAAGACAAAATCCCAGGTTTTACATTATTGCCTAGCCATATTGAAGATACTTGCCTACCAAGAGTGTTGAAGGAGGTAACGCCCTTATCCCTCTCGAGATTATGTTGAAGCGAGGAGTCAAAGTCCAATCTAAAACCTTAACCTCTTTGCGCAGCGAAATAACCTGTTAATCAAGTAAAAATAACAAGAATCCAAAGTAGAATATAAAAGAGTACAACATAATCTTACGTGGTTCGGCCAATTGCCTACGTCCACGGTGGATTCAAAGATTTTAGCCTTTCTTATTAACTCCCTAGAGATTTTACAAAGAAAACCAAATGAAGAACCCTTAAAAGGATCAAAATTTTAGCGAACCTTTACTCTACCATAAATAATGATCACCCAAACGATAGTTCCACCCTAGCGCACACAAGCATTTAGTGTCTGCCTAATTCTTTCTCTCTCTTAGAGTCTCTCTTAATGCTTAATCTCAACTAAAGGGTTTACAAGTATTTATATAGGGTGTATTTCGTGCCTACTAACCCTATTTTTTATTGGAGTAAGAGTCCACTTATTTTGGAAGTCCAAACTTTTCAAAACTTGAAATTCTGAACCAAAACGGACATCCTGACACGTCTGGGCACCGCGGCGTTCATCCCTGAGCGCCGCGGTGTTAGCCCTTCTTGCGCCCAGCGCTGCGACGCTAGGTTGCTATCCTGGGCGCCACGGCACTCAGCCATGCGCCTATCCTGCATTTTCTTCGCTTCCTTTGCATTTTCGAGTCTTGTTTCGCTTCTCTCTTCGTGTTCTATACGTTTTAAACTTCTCCATACATGTACCACACATTCTAAATTTTTTGTGACTCTCCACTTTTATATTTTTTTTTATTCTTGTCCAACCAAAATTGTTGAATCACTAATTTTTCAACAAAAGAAATGTAGCAAAAGTTGAAATGGTGAACTTTGAAAGGCTAGGGCACCGAGAGGTAATAATGGAGAGCTTGCAAAGCCGAACAGAGGTAAGGTTCTAGCAACTTTGATGAAATTGAAAAATGATCAAAAGTATTCTAAGTCTGCCTGTGTGAAAAGATTGGGAAAAAATTGCGACGGCAACGGTGTCTCCGAGGTCTTCCATTTGTAATCCTCGGATTGTACTCACTAGGTTGATAGAAAACAATGTGGTGGTTCCGAGGCGTAGGTGTGTTATCGTGGCAGCAAGGGTTGCAGTCCA
Source organism: Ailanthus altissimus (assembly GCA_946807835.1). Classification (NCBI taxonomy): domain Eukaryota; kingdom Viridiplantae; phylum Streptophyta; class Magnoliopsida; order Sapindales; family Simaroubaceae; genus Ailanthus; species Ailanthus altissimus. Next base: position 5,594,165 of record OX327709.1, read on the forward strand.
TTGGCTGTAGGGTGGATAACTTGTGATAGGATCAAGTGTAGTTATTTCCATGAGGTATTTACGCTTGAAGCTCATGCTGGTAGCAAAAATCATAGACCGGCTGCAAATATTTTTCTTGAAGATGGTAGGTCTCTTCTAGATTGTCAAAGGAAAATGGTGTTCAGTAATAAGACAAGGAAACCTAGGGGGAAGTCGAACAATCTGATGAAAGGCAATAGCCATCAAGATGGGAGTTATAATATATGTTGCATATGCCACGATGGAGGTGAATTAATTTGTTGTGATCATTGTCCTATAACATTTCACAGGAGCTGCCTTGGTTTGAAGGATATCCCAATTGTGAATTGGTTCTGCCCATTATGCTGTTGTGGGGTCTGTGCTGAAGGTAAAATTGAACAGAGAATTGAGCATTTTGGGGACGAAGACATTCTCCGTACTCGTGACCTATGTGAGCATAAATTTCATGTAGGGTGTATAAGCAGGACAAAAAGAGAAATTAAGTTGAAATCTCAAAGTAAATGGTTTTGCAGTGATAAGTGTGAACATGTTTTTTCCGGTCTACATGCACTTGTAGGAAAGCCCTTTGAGCTAAGTGTGAATAATTTGACTTGGAGATTATTAAAGTCCTTGGAATCTGATCAAGAAGATGCAAAAGTTGCCACTGATTATGAGGTCCTGAAAGAGATGCAGAGGAAGTTGAATGTTGCAGTTGAAGTGAAGCACGAATGCTTTGAGCCAGCTAGGGACCCTTATACCGGAAGGGATCTTGTTGAAGATGTTATCTTCAGTTGGAGATTAGAGGTGAAAACTTCGAAATTATAGAGGATCCTACACAATGGTTATTGAGAAAAAAAAAGAAAGATAACTTCTTTGGCTACTGTCAGCGTCTAGGGAAAGGTTGCAGAGATACCATTTGCTGCTACAAGATTCAAGTACCACAGGCTTGGAATGTGTCATCTTCTGATGGGTGAGCTTGAAAAGCAGCTCATTGCATTAGGAGTGGAGAGGTTGATCTTGCCTGCACGCATGGACTTCTAAATTTGGGTTCTCGAAGATGACAGATTCTGAGGTTGAAGTACTGGAATTACAATTTCCTGGATTTCCGGGATACCATCATATGTCAGAAGCTCCTAACGAAGATTCCTTCAGCAAACTCGCTCCTACCACAGGCAACTCCATCTGAAATTGCTGATGCTGACATAAAAAACAATTGTTTGTTCCAGCCTCATGTCTGCAGTGCTTCGAGGAGAAGAAAGTAAAGCAGCTTTGTTATATATGGGTACCGTATGATTTCTCATAGAACTTGGTATTTGATTTGTATTACAGAGCTGGTGTAATAATTAATGATGTTGATACAAAGCATGCAGATAATATCTACAAGAGGTTCCTGTCATAACTTTAATTGGAAGGAAAGAAATTCTAACTGCTTGGCCATTTTCCTGATGTTGTTTGGATCAAATTTCATCATGTTTCTCATTTTATTTTGTGTTGTGTGTTGTGTGTTGTGTGTTGAAGGAGGTCCATTTTATCCATAATTTTATCTGCTGGGAAGAATGGCAACACATGTATGTTTCTCTTAGCAAGTACCTGCAAAGTCACTGTGATGTTCTGCAAGTTACTCGCCTTTGAGATATGACTCCGAATTTATGACTTTTTCAATTATTAAATAAATTCAAGATAAACCAAGGGATAAATGAGATCCATATTCTGAGTCTTTCGACCATCTTCAAGCACAGGTACTATTGTTTTGTCATTGTGCATTGAACTGAGAATAACCTTCCAAAAATGATGTTTTAATCTGAAACATACTTCATTAAAAAGCATTAACTCAAATGCATTTTGAATGAACTTATTGAACACAGAATACATAGAATTCAATAGCAATTCCTTGAATATAATAGAGTAGATTACACGGTTGCCATTACCCTCATAAAACTTAGATTACTGGAAACACACCAATGGAACCATAGAAACATGCAAATCGATTGGCAATACTTTCGGTTTCTTAATGCCTTCGGAGAGCCAAACCAGAGAGCACCACCAACACCACAAAGAGAAGAACAGCAATAAAAGCAGCCACCACAGCCCCACTGACTTTCTGGCAAAAATCACCAAATTGTTGACAAATAGCTAGCCAATTTGTGTTTGGATTGCCATTGTGAGCCAAGTAAACGATAGCGGCAGCAGCCGCACCAGCAGCTGTTGCTAAAGTTAACGCCACCTGCAATGTATTAAAAGATTTTGTTTTCACTCTGTTGGCAAGCTGATTGTCCCAAAAGCTTAATCAGTCGAATAATAAAAGTCAGTTGCCTTAAAAACTCAAGAATTAATGGTGAAGGAGCTTACAGTGTCCAAAATGAGCAGGAGGAGCCTTGGTCCAACAGCGTGTGGGCGAATAATGGCAACAATGGAAAAGGGAAGGGAAAGGACTAGGTAGCCACCTACTAGTGCCATGGCAATGACAAAAAACCTGTGGAATTGGATAATCAATTTTCTACAGCACAATATCTGTAAACTTTCAATCTTGTTTTTTATTCGCGAGTTTAAAAATGTTGTTCAAGTAGCATGTGAACTTTTTTTACATAAGTGGATGCATATATGTGTAGTGTAAGGTATAATGGTATGCAAATGGCCTAATAAAACTTGAGTGTCAAGTAAAATCACATACTGAAATGTGGGAAGATCATCATAACTAGCTTGAAACTGAAAGAACTGAGTAAAGAACGGGAGAGTCTCATCACTTGTTCCCATGGCGGCGGCAGCAGCTAGAGTACACACAATAGCACCAATCCTCAGGATGAGGTCAAATATTGCAATACCCTTTTTGATTCCACCCTTTTCATGCCTTGAAGCTCCCATGAGGGGTGCCTTTCCTTTGGCAACGGCACTAGACTCAGGGACATCAATGGCAGTTGAGTCACTCATTTTGGTTCAGAGTGAAAGAGACTTGTGAGAAGAAGTAGAGGGTATTGATTAATTAGAGAACTGAATTGCTGTGATGAAAATGAATGAATGGACGAGCCTTATATGGAGAGCTAAAAGAAGAGTTGGTTGAAAAATGTTATTGAGTTTAACATTATGCTTAATAGGAGTTAAGAGGAGTTGTTGACGTGATTGTATGAAGAGAGGGAGTAGGAATTCAGAAGAAAGTGGGATGAAATCAAGACAAAATACCAACTCAAAAAGTGTATTCAGTTAATCAGTCAACTAGACCATGTATTCTCCCTAACCCATCGACTCTAGCAGTAATCCTTGTCATTCCACTCAGACTCTTGGCTCCTTTTGGTTATATAACAGGAGAGATTGCGTTCTAAAATACCCAACGCATTAAGTTTGTGAAGCTAGTATTTTATCTATGCCCATTTTATTTGAAGTGAGACGCAGCTAAATTTCCATCTCATGAAATAAAACCAGTTCATAGTTTGTATAATCGACCTTATTTAAGTTACACTTATATAGAGGCCCGATGGATCGGTTCATGGACCCAAAACTTAAAATTAAGAAGAGGGAAACAGAAAACAAAAAACAAAATGTAAACAAATTGCCCCTCACAATAGGGGTTGACATTTGACTTTAATATTGACGAAAAGACAATTACAGTTGCCACATCAATCCACTTATCACATTTGCACGTCTACAATGGAGAACTGATGCATACGCAAAAAATAGCTCATTTAAAAAATTTTAAAAATTGCATTTCGCGAATAGTGATTTCTACTTTCATCTTACACAGCCGGCTACTCTTATGCTGTTTTATTCCACAGCTCTTTAAGAAATCAAAATTCCGGCTGGTGAACGGCAATTCCTGTTGAAAGAAAAAAAAAAATACCTCTATAGGTTGCAAGTAATTTGACAAACTGGTAGAAAGTCATTTGCTTCCTTAAGGTGGAAGCAAGCTGACAAAATTTTACTGGATTAACTAATCCAATATTATAAAGTTAATTATGTATGTATTCTCCATCCCTGATCAGCAAGTGCCTGATTAACCCGAGTAGCAGCCTCTGCCACATCATTCAGTGGAGGATAGCTCCAATTCTCGGATATCTGGAAAATTGAAGATGGGTTAGTGCAGTATTTTCAGGCATTTGCTGTTCAATAAACAAATAGGTAGCAAATATGGTAGGAAAGTTGACAACTTACATCCTCTTGACCAGTGAATGGTCGAACAACTCCTCTATCTTGCAAGGATTTCTGGAAGTAACCAAACTTCCATGTACACTGCTCAGCTCCTATCACATAGACAGGCTTCCTACAGGATAAAAAGTAAAAGTATAACTATGTATAAATTTCAACTCGGAGGAATAATTCAGACTATAAATTCCTAGGAGGTTCACACCCTTCATCAAATATCAAACATACCCGGTACTACAAGCCTCACTCAACATACTTACTGAATCAGCTGTGACGAGAAATGCGTCAGCCCAAGCTAGATGCCCCAAGTGAGGGTTTGGATCTATGCAGTGAGTGTATATACAAAAGTAAGTTTTCCCTCATTATAAAAAATACACTTAAAATATTTCTCTCGAAGATAATAAAAGCCAAGTACCTTCACCATCCCAAATGTAGACCTTAGGATTATTACTGAATTCTTTCAATATAATCTTGGCAACCTGTCAAAAGTGCCATAAGTAGCGATAATTAATGAACAAAAAGATGACAAATGAAACTGCTAAAGTATTCTACCTTCTCTGGAGTTCTTCTAGAGAATGATATTCGGATGCTTCCACAACTCCAAAGAACACCCTGCAGCATTGCAATTAACTGCTTTGCAAGATCCACCCCATACAGACAGTTGCCTGTGAAAATTTACAGTGCAAAGTTTTTCTCACTTAAGGTAGTGAATATTCAAAGTAAAGCAGCATATGTAACATATATCTAGTTTTCTGTTTACAGGGTTGAAAGGACAAGCATCTGCCACAACATTGATAATGCTTTGTCAGAACATGGCCACTTTTCACATAAAGCATTTCCTTTGGGTAAAAGAAGATATGAAGCACTATTCTTTATGGTCCAATCTGGAAGTTCAATATATACAAGTATTCAACACAAGAACACTTCCCTCTGATCTCGAAAACTGAACTCTACAGGACTTGGAAACAAAAATAAAATTCAAATCCAATTTAGGGACTGATAAGTTGTAAAGAACAGAAGGAAAACACATATATATACTACTTAAAGCTCTGGAATTTATTTGTTTTCTTAATTACACAATTCAGGATCAAATCACAGTACTCCTTCACAGAAGTTTCAGTTTTCAACTGAAGTGGCCCAACAATGACTTCTGATGAAAATATTTCTTTTGAAAACGATCTTGGCGAGGTCAATAAACAATTTAAATAATGGAAGCAAAAGACAAAAAATTGCTGATTGAATGGCATATTACTTGTAGGACCTCCAACGTTAACCACAAGCAAGGGCTTTGGAAGTGAAGCCAACTCATCATGCCAAACAGAAGCAGCAATCCTAAGTGCTGCCGAATCAGCCTGATGAAGAGCTCCCACCGTCAGAACCTGATGTTATAAATCCAGACCCAATGAGATACAACACTGTATTGATTAACTATAATAGCAGCTTAATCAGATGGCAACAGAATTTCTCCCTTGTGAGTCCAACTGGACAAGTATTTCCTAACCCAAGTACGTACCACATGTTGGTCAGGCGGTTCACGGGGAGTTATCCACCTCCGGAGAAACCAAGGAATTTGCTCCTGTGCATGAGGAGTCAATGGGTAATAATCATGATGGGGAGTAATCACCAAATCAAACCTATTCAGACGTGACCTTGGATGTTGTATCTGTAAAATGGTACCAAAGGGGAACACATTAGAACTATGTTTTACTGGCTTTCATGCCAAATGCATATTCAATACTTGATAAACCCCACAATAACTGTGGTAAAATATAGCAAAAAGAACAGTGGAAAATGAAGTAAAATGTAAACATTCACAATTTGGAGAAAAATACAAGAAATGATGAGTAGGAATAAAAAACAAATAAAATCAGACAAAAATATTACTGTCTCGCGCAAGCAAAAACAGGAAAGCGAACAAAAGTAATTAACTTGTAGTTATTATTCTTTCCGAGATACCATTTGCCAGAATAACCTAAATCTACCAAAATGAGGCTGAGACTAAGAATTGTGATTGGCAATGTTGAAGAGAGCAAACATAAGACAATAAATCGAAAAGGGTCATATTTGAACAAATGATTTCTAGCACCTAGTTTTATCAAAGGCACAAAAGAGCATGTGCAAGGACACAAAAAAAAAAAAACATTCAGCCTCATCTTTCAGCATCAGTATCAAGTAAATGCTACTTCACATCCAATAAGGGAAAATCAAAAGGACAAAGTTTAACCTGAACTACAAAAACATTTTCTGGAGCTAACCGTTTTATGGAGCTTGCAACAGAAATCGTATCTTGTCCAGATGCAACCACCAGCAATGGGCCCTTCCTAAGAAAAGGTAGTGAAATGATTTCATCAAAGAAAAAATGAAGAACCATAAACTTAGCCATATGCATTGAGATTTTCATTTATAGACAACCTGTAACATTTACAAAAGCAAAGAAAACATCTTGTGGCCCAAATACAGCTTTGACTGATTTATATTTTATATTTTATGGGATATTTTGCTCAGCCATTAGAAACATTAACCATTAAAGTCCATATGGTAACTTCCAAGCTCTACATCGTCTATAATTAGATCAAATATTCATCACAGTACATACTTTTCAAATGTTTGATAAGCCATCTTTGCAATCTGCTTTGCATCTGCTTCCAAAACTTGCGACAAACCTGCACTACCAGCCAGACTTTTGTCCATTAATCAAATAAACCGTATTTGACATGAAGAACTGTAAACAGAAAACGAAGGATGATTTTTTTATACCACTTTTTTGAGGTGCTATAAACCGAGATTGTGAACAATCACAAATTCGTGTTATGAAATAGTCAACTTTCTTGTGGAGAGAAACCGGCAGCCAATGAAGCCACTTATTAATTCCTCCTCTTGGCCTAGTTACACGCTGCGTAAATAAAATCAAATTTCACCTATAATACAACCATGCATCAACTGGAACTGAAACAAGTTTTATCGACATGTTTGGAAGTGCCTACATAAAAGAAGATATTTGTAATAGCATTTTCTACAGCAACACTTATAAGAGATCTCTCCCCATAAAAGCACCAATCAAATGCATGTTTTGGAAGAAATTTGAGTGCTTTTACACCTAAAAAGCAATTGTGTACATTATTTATTTTGAAAATTAAAAATTTAGTTTATAACCAAGCCAAACACAAAATGTAAACAAATGAGCTTTTAATATTGGGAATGCATTTCAAAATTCCAAAAATATTCCAAAGCATGCCATAGATCAGGTTCATTGTCTTTCAATAAAACAAATTCCGAAAGCTAAAAGATCATATTTCATTAATAATAAAACTGTTACATTAATGGAAATGACTTATCTGGAATTGCCTCCATAAAAGAAACATTTTTGTAAAAGCACTTGCTAGAATAGCACTTAAAAGAGTATAAAAGCACAAAGCAACTGCTTGTTCAGAAAGTAGTTTACACTTTTATCATCTAAAAAGCACTTTGTGTGCACCATTTATTTGAAAAATCATTTTCATTTCAGCAGAATAATGAGTAATTAAAATAACCAATATTTATTTGAAAATCATATTTCAACAACAATACCGTTACATTTGACATAAGCAACCAACGGACCATAGCCTCAAACTGGAATTAAACAAAAATAAAAAACGATATACACGAATGAATAAAAGGGACTCACGTATAAGGAATGCCGACCTGAGAGTCCAAGCGCGCGAATCAAGCCGATGCACTGACTCTCTGCGCCGGCGATCCCGTTCCCTATTACAATCGCCCGTCTGATTGTGCAGTAATGTCCGCTTCCGAAAATATCCGGCGTTCCAGAAAATCTTGCGGCCGGCTCCGGAACCGGAAGCCTGATTGGCCTCACTGACCGAGTCCACGCTCTAAACATTTCGGCTGTCTCGGTGGATCGAAAATTCCAACTCATTTGAATTTTCCATTTAAAAACGTTTCCTTTCGGCTCTTTCTTCTGGGTTTCGGAGCCGGCCCGGTCCAGGCCCAATTTGTGTTTTAAACAAAGCACGTCTAGTTGAAAAAAATGTAATACTATTATAAATAAATTATGTAAAGTAATGAAATTTGTACTTCGAACATAAAATTCTTAAACATTGTCGATGTGGGATTGATTCTTTTGGTGGAAGCCGCCGCTTGAATTTCATTACTTTTAGTCATATTTTATATTTTTAAAGAAAAATTTAGTGACACAAAAATTTAAACAAAATGAATACGATTTTAGACTGCATAATGGTGTTGAGAAAAACTTTGCCATTAAAATTTAATGAGAAAAACTTAGTTGAATAATTTAAATTGTAAGTGCATGTTATCACAAACAAGTAATATAATAATAAATAGAGTATCATTCTCACGAAAATTTATTTTTTAATTTGTTAATTAATAAAATTATGTCTTTTTATTCTTATTCAAACAATCAATTACTCAAGCAAATAAAATCTAAATCAAATAAATAAAGTGAAAGCGAAATAAAATAAAGAAAACAATTATAAGTTCACCATTGCAAAAAAATATAAGATTATAATTATTCATCAATACTTCACTTGACTCTAATTAACTCATCTTAATTTAATTCATCAATATAAAATGTTAACTAAGAAACCTAATATCTTCACAAGTCTTTTTCGATATTCAAGTGAAAATATCTCATCTAATTAATTATCTATATTGCTATAATAATTAGATTAAATCAAGATTCATTAAGAATAAATTCTTTAAACGATTATATATACCATGTAAGTATATTTTTATCTTCAATGAAAATCAAAAGCTTTACACAGTGATCATATATCATTCTATTCTAGGCCAAATACAAAAGTTTATTTCTCAAGTTCATTAAATTTTTTTTAATCAATCTAATTAATGATCAAGCAATTAAAAACATTAAACATAGAATAAAATGAATAATTCAATATAAATTTCATAAACTAATAAAAAAATAAATTAATTCAAGCTATATATTGCGTTCAAATTACAATTCTAGAAAAATAAATTAGATTATGATGAAGTAAAGAGTTTTATAGTACATTAAATTTAATATCGTAGAGATAATACTAAGAAAGACAAAGGCAAAGAGAAAATAAGTAAAGTTTATGATGTTGTAAATTCTTTAGTCTCCAATCTCCTTTTCTTCTCTTTAATTCTTCAATTTTTTTTTCTAAACTCTCAAAAGGTTTATCTCTCTAATTCCCTTTCAAATTAGTTTTTTAGTCTTCTATTTATAAGTTTTAATCTTTAAGTTAAAGTAAAACTTCGAGTCCAAATTAGATTAGAATTCAAAATCTAGTATCAAGCGTCACTTTTTTACTGTCCAGTGCTATGGCACTAGCTTGATCATCATCTCACCATTATGGCGTTACTTTATGGCATCGCAACGTCAACTTTCTGTCACTCTTGACACTACAGAGCTGAATTTTGGTGTTGCAACTTTGAGTTTTTACTTAACTGTTCCTTGCTCTCCTTTCTAGCATTACAGCTTCAACTTTGAGACTGCGGCACTGAGTTCTTGATCCCATATCAACAAATTTATCTTGTTTTTCTTGGATTTTCATTCAAAATAATTCTAATAATTTTAAACTTATAAAATAACAATAAAATAATTAAAAGCGTAATAATCATATTTTAAATGAATAAATGCCAAGCATAAGAAAGCAAAAATAATAAGTATAAAATACACCTATTGAAAAGACCGAACCGAACTAAACCAAAGAGTATAAATAAAATTTCACACAAATTTTTTATATAATTTATTTGGTAGATTTTAATTTTAATAATTTTTTAATTTGTTCAGTTCACAAACTTTAATTAATTTGGTATTTGAAAGTCGATAGTCAATTTATTTGTTTAGACATAATTTAATTTTAATTTTTTTTTAACTTATTCAATTCATAAACCTTTAATTAACTCAGTATTTTTCTTTAAAAAATAGATATTTTAATTATTTAAATGAACTTTAAATTTTACATGTTTAGTTCTTAGACTTTTAATTAATTTGGTGTTTAAAATTGGCGTACACTTTTTTTTTTAAAAAAATTACATAAATTTTATCTCTTATATATTTGGTTTTAATATTTTAAAAAATATTTAGAAGACTGAACCAGACCGAATTATTTTAATTCGCTTCAATTCTCATATGTGATTCGGTATGGTTCGATTCTAAAAATTAAAATTATGAATCTTATATAGTTCGATTCTAAAAAATATCAAACTGAACTATATTACACCTATCTCTAATTCTTAATAAATTTTTAGTAATATTTAGTTATGAACCGACTATAAAATATTAGAATAGTGTTAAACATATTTTTTTTGTTATCTTTATAGAACAATAGATTTTAGATTATATTATATAATTAAGCTAGCACAAAATTCTAGTCTCATTGTTAGGCTGATTTAAGTTATTTATATGAACCATATAAAACTCCCTTACAAAGGGACATGTTTTTACTTCCAATGGCATAATAATCTCCTAGAGATCCATGAAGTAGGCTTTTGTACCAGCTCTTTAAATCATGCATAAATTACATGAAACAAGTAAAATCGTGTTTATGATTATGATTAGTCATCCATCATATTTAAAAAATACGTGAATTATTTTTTATTATAAATACTCCAATAATTACATGTTAATATAATATTGTTTGTATTGCTAAGTCAAAAGAAAATACATCAAAAGAAAAGAAGCAAATATATTTCATTGAAGATTTTTTACACTCATAAGTTCCAAGATAACAAGAAAATTGATTTAAAATAAGTACATTGCAGTGATAATTTTGTAAATTTATATACAAAAACTTTACCCATGTGTATTTGATTGTTATATATGGAACGACTCTAGATTTGCTTGCTCATAATGAGCAAATTATATCTAGTCTTCTTTCCACTTTTTCAATCATTTTTAAATACAATTTTTAAATTTTGAATTTTTTTATATTTAAATTGCGATCTCGTCACTCGTAAATCAAAAAGTGAATTTTTGTTTAAGGATAAAATTTTATTAGAATTATCCATATCCAATTCATCATTCGATAAAAAAATAATAACATTTAAAAGATTATAAATTTTATTGAGTTTTGTTACTTGATCAAATAACCTAAAAGTCAATTATTTCAATTACATCAAATGATCTTTGATTAAGATTGGGTACATGACATTGGTATCTATCGCCTCAACAAACTAAAAAATAATACATGTCATTTTATTAGGGGAGCTTTAGGTTAAAGGGAGTATAATTTGTGAAAAAAAAGAAATTCTATGATTATTTTAAACTTATAAATATTATTATTTTTAATCAAATTTTATGTTACTAGATTTTATTAATAAAATTTTTAACAAGGTAGTTGCATGTCTAAAGTCAAATTTTATTAGTTTTTATCTCACTAAAATTTTTCTTGACAAATTCAAATACAATTATCATAAAGTGGTAAATATCCAAGGAGGTATATGACATTTCTCTCTTCAACATACTATCAATTCTTCATTCCACATGTATGAACAAATGGCAACATAATACTTAACCTCTTGGACAAGTATTAATCCATGTTATACGAGATCCATTATAAATACAAGCATAAACTATGAAATGAGCACTTGCCATTAAGTTTGTAGTACATTTTATAAGTGTTAGGTTCGATTTTTCATTCTCTCAATATATATAAAAAAGAAATAAATACTTTTCTTTAATTGCTCAATTTTGTTTCTCTCATTTATTTTAAATTATTTTCACTTGCGTTACATAAAAATTATTATGAATTTGATATAATTATATTTTGAATTTTTAACCTACATTCTCATGGAGGGGCCGTTTAACAAGATTATTGGGTGCACTTTGCTTAAAATAATTTAAAAAATTTCAAATTCAATTCCTTCGATATCAAATTTAAAAAAAAAAAAAAATTGCCGGGCGCATGTAAAAACTTTAAAATACAAATTTGCAATCCCAATACCAGAACCATCGACCCGACCGACATGAACCTAGCGACTCGACCCGAAAATCCATTACAAATGTCAAGAGTGAAATCCCATTATTCACTCCCTCTTCCTTGGTGCTTTTAAAACTCTGCAGCTGTTGTTACTCTTCGGTCTTCTCTTTCTGGAAATCAAAAGATGTGGGCAAATACAGAAGGTGGACCGCCGGAGGTCACGCTAGAAACTTCCATGGGTTCTTTCACCGTCGAGGTAACTCTTTCTCTCAATCTCTTCAATTTCTTATTTTTCAATTTTTTTTTTTTTAAGATTTTCTGGAACGAACTATTCAGTGTTTAAATTCATTGTTATTAACAATTTGAACTCAAAATCAAAACCACAGCTTTACTACAAGCATGCACCAAGAACTTGCAGGAACTTCCTTGAACTATCTCGCAGAGGTTATTATGATAACACCAAATTTCACAGAATTATTAAGGTTAATTCCTCTCCTCAATTAAGCTTCTTTTGTAAATTGGTTCTCTCTCTCTGAGGAATTTAGTATTTATGCTGTTAACCAGCTTTATTATTGCAATTTTAATTTTTTTTTATAATTTGTGTGGTATAGGATTTTATAGTTCAAGGTGGAGATCCAACGGGGACTGGAAGGGGAGGAGAATCCATATATGGGTATTTTTTATTTTAATTTAAAATAAATTACTTTTATTATTCCACTAAAAGAAAAAAAAAAAATAGAGGGGGTTATATGAGAAGGGAGGAGAATCCATATATGAGAATCATGCTAGTTGGTTTTCAACCTTACTCTTATCTAGAGGGGGTTATATTAGCCTCTCTTTAATCTTTTTAATGGTCTTTGGAAATGTTTGTCCAAGCAAAAATAAACAGTTATGAAAATCACTTTTAAAGGAAGTCCAAGAAAAAAAGTTGAAAATAATAATGGTGCCTTAATTAACTTTTAGTGAAAATAAAAATATTAGTGCCAACCCCATTTATAACATTCTCGTTGATTGTTTTGGAATTTGTTGGGCTAGAATATTATCTGGTTAAAGCTAATTATTTGAATTTTATAAATCTTTCCTTTAATTGTGTTTCGTGTTATTTAATAATCCTTTATCTTGTATGAATTAATTTTTTGTTATGAACCTCAGCCCTGTGTTTGATGATGAAATAAAACCCGAGTTAAAGCATACTGGAGCTGGTATTTTATCCATGGCAAATGCTGGTCCAAATACAAATGGAAGCCAGTTCTTTATAACTTTGGCACCTGCTGCGCATCTGGATGGTAATGCTTATATAATTATTCTTTTTTTCCCTGTGACCATAAGAATTTTATTTTCTTCATCTTAACATAAATTGTTGAAACATGCTTTTCATATCTAGTAGTTCAAAGTTAAGCAGGGTATCTTTATGCTTTTTAAATAAAATCTCCTGCTAAATGGGATTGCACCTGTATGTCAGATTGATATATGAGGACTAAGTCACGCCAGATTTTCTTTGGTGTATAGGGGTGGCAATTTGCAAACCCGGTTGCTCCCATCTTCCTACAAAAAAGACGAGTATGTTATGGTCTCCCCAATGATAGTTCTAGCAAAAACCTTTCAATACCTAAGTTAATAATCTTAAAAAAGGAGTTGTTTAAGAGCTTTTTGTGAGAAATAACCTTGAATATTTGTTGGACATTCTCTTTTATAGTTGGGTTTTACTATTTAATCTCAAAAATCACAAGCACGGTATTTGGTTACCCAGCTCTATGAATAGGCCTCCCCTTTCACTAAACGAGTGGTTCTTTGTGGAAATCCCCCCATTCTTTTTGGATGGGGAAATAAGTGCAACTCCTGGGCCAACGTGAGTTGATTACTGAATGGGGGTAAGTTTTTTGACAGCAGTTAGTAACCATTTTGAATTCATTACTAGCAACTGAAATCTAAATCAATTTTTCTTTATATTCATTTTGGACATTCTATTCTTCTACATCTAGTTTGACCCATCCAATTAGCAAAACATGACCCCTTCTCTTGAGTTTTAGCTTGCATCTGTGCTTGATGAGTGAGCTCTTATTGTCTAAAACCTTGTTCAATGTCATATCTAGTGACTGTTGCTATGTTGCAAATCCAAAGCCAATTCTAGTGGCAGCCACATAATTGGTCTAGGGTGTTTTTTGCTGGTAATTTAAGTGTGCGATATTAGAAAACTACTGAATATCTTTTCCTTCTGTATATTGATTGTATTGCTTTTACTGTTATTTATATTAGTTGAGTGTGTGTGGGTTGTTGGAGGTAATGTTGTGGAGTTCTATAAAAGTGGGTTTTGCCTTTATTAGAGAGGCCCATTTGGTAAGGGATTCTGTGCCCATTATTTGGTAAGGGATACTGTGTTTGGAATAGGCCAGTGGCAATGGTTTGGTTTGAGTAGTGAGGTTTTAGGAAGATGATTAGACATTAGGGTAACATCAGAAAAAATAGTTCAGGGCAAAGTGGGGTGGGGTGGACAATCAAATTCGGTCTGGTCACCAAAGGTTTAAATCACTACTCTCCTGTAGAATTAAATCAAATCACATTTTAACTGTTATTTTTTTCTCTCTGTATTATACAGGAAAACACACAATATTTGGAAGAGTATGCAGGGGAATGGAAGTGATCAAAAGACTTGGCAGTGTCCAAACTAATAAAGATGATAGGTATGTCTTTTCTTACTCTTTCACCATGTCTAATTATGTCTCGATACCATAGCTGGAAACTAATAAATAAGATTTTCCTTTCAATATTTGACCATTATGCTAAATTTAAGCCATGCCTACGTGCAATTTTTCTATGCTGATACAGGCCTATCCATGATGTGAAGATACTGAGGACTTCTGTTCAAGATTGATGCCATTGGCCTTGACCTCTGCTCGTGTACTAGATATCTTTTAATAGAATGGAACTGTAATTGGGGCGTCTGGTTAAAACTAAAGTTAAAAAGAAAGCATTGAGAAAAATATGAGCAATTTCTTTTAAGTTAGAATTTCTCGCAGGTACTGTTGTTTTTTTTTTCTTTTATATGCAACTGATAATCAGCTTAATTTTAAGTGCAACTCCACATTTTATGCCCCTTTAGCTCTGATACCGACCCAACAGGAAGTCTTTGCTTGGGGATGGTTACCATACAATTAATTGATTTTGTACCTATTTTCGCACTTTCAATTTTTACAGAGACAGGACCATTGAGTTTTACTTGAATGGATATCAAAACTGTATTGAAAGAATTTGTGAACTCAATAATGAATGGATGGGTTAAAGGGTGGAATAGAAAGGAATTTTTATTTTATGAGAATTTTTTTTGTTTGATTGGTAATTTTGATAAGTAATAGGTTTCTTTAAAATATAATATCTCTTTCTAGTAAAATAAGAATTTTTATTTTAATTTATTCACTTTGTTAAATTAGTAAATTTATTTTTTTAAAAATTAACTACATATTCCAACCAAACAATGAAACCATTTCAATCTCTCATGAAACTAAGAATTTCTATTTCTATTAACCGACCCAAAGGATTAAAAAGAGCTTGAATGTCAGTAATTATAAGTGAAGCTTTCAAGTTCATCCTTGCCTCTTTACTTTTAGTGTTTGCATTTATATCTGGCAAAGTGCAAATCGCAGGCCACAATCAACTGATATAAGTGACCCATGAGCTCTTAGCATATTTGTACTAACTCAAAACGACAACTTATGTTATCTAAATCGTTACATGGCATTGTACAATACATCATCATTCACTATTTTTCACCCGGAACTTTCTTCTTTCTTTCTCTCTTTGTTGTTTTTTTCTTTCCAATTATTGTTTGTCACAATTGGGCGGAGCTCGAATTGTTAAATATTCATACACATAATTTTGCTCCCCCTATCAGGTGACCCATCCAGCAATTACATTGCAAAATCCAAAGCATCTAAGTAACAAACCATGCTAGAGGAAACCAACCAAAAGACTTGGTCCTTCAAATTTACATGCCACGACTATTTTCTACAATTTCTGGGGGGAATAATGCAATACGTATACCTAATATTATGCGCAGCACATAGCCTCAGCTCTTCCACTTGAGAATAATCCTTTCATGCATGGATAAAAATCAAACTGTGGAGTGCCCGCCAGCATTTTCCCAAAATAATCCAATCCTATGCATAAACCTTAGGTTTCCACCAAAACTACTACTACCTGCTTCAGATCCATCAGCAGCAGTAGTAAGTATACACCAGAGGGAGCTGCATTTATGTAAATCCAACCCAAAGTATCAATAGTGCATTTTATAGGAGTAGCCAGTCAGATAAATCCAAATTCAACCTAGTTTGCCCGTGTTAGTAGTCTGATTCAACTGAATTCCATTTTCTTCAGTATTAGAGAGATTTAACACTGATGACGAGACCTGGTTAAATCCATTGGGCATGACAGATCCTGGAGAGCCATCTTTTGAGAATGTGATCTTGGTTGGCTCTGAGATTGTGTTAACTGGTTCTTCAGAGGCCACCTGCTGTTGTAGCATTTCTATTCTTTTTAAAGATGGCACATCACCCTTACAATACCGGCGCCACATCTTTCGGTAGGTTGACTCCAAACCAAGAACAAAGTTTTCTCCATCACAGACAGGGGACTTAGACATAAGGTCCCGAAGGTTCATCCTCAAGTTTGAGAGAGCTGTAACATCAGAGGCCAATTGCAAAGCCAACTGGACATACTCATCTTCATTTTTGGCAATTAGATGTTTTAAACCTGTTCCATAATTAGGTACAACTACAAATTAGTTTAACCAGTACAAGATACAAAGAAACAAAAAATAGAAGTATACCATATAATAAGTAATACTTCAAAGTCAACAGTAAGAGCAAACCAAAAGAAAGAAGCAGACAGAAGAGCATCAACATGCAGACATCTGTTGGCAAGTTTGTTTTATTAGATCCCAACACTCCATTGTTAAGTTCTACATGGAGTCAACTTCTTTATGAAAGTATAACCCTGAAGCAACATTATTGTTATGAACAGATTGTATTTACAAGAAAGAAGATATGGGGGAATGATCTTCTGAGATTAAACTCAAAAAGCCAAATATAAGAAATTATCTCTAGAAATTATATCACAGCAGCACCTTCTTTAGACTCTATATATCGTAGGAAAAAACCAGGTAATGACAACCAAAACCACAAAGAATGCGCATGGGAGCCTTGGAATGCATACAATAAGCCACATGTTATATACAAGCCACAACAGATCAAGATATTTCTCCAAGTCCATCTTAGTGACTGAAGCATCATTCAGGATTCACTTCATAAGGAACTTGCCGTGCCATTTTTCTGTATTCTAACTCAACATCTCAATGACAAGTACATTGTGCAGTCTATCTGGGACCTTGAAGTAGCTCAGTTAATTAAAACTCTGACCTAGAACAGCAAGTTTAGATTCATATATTGTTAAGAAACAATACTTGGGACAGAAAGTTGATCAAATTAAGTCGACTGAATCCAGTTCAGTTGTCTTTAGATACGGGTTGAGCCCCTGTTCAAGGATTTGGACCAAGTTTCACTCAAAATTTAGCTGAAAGCCTATTCAATATGTTAACAATAGGCTAAACCCAAAGCTAGGGCCACGTTGCACCCCAGATTTTCAGCAGCATCAACACTTCCCAGGTTGGATAAAGACAACATTCCGAAACAACACCCAACCTATAAAATTTTGAGGGCTTTACTTCACATTAACTTATTCAGTCACAACACCTGGGGCCCACAAGGACATCAACCAGAAAAAAAGAGGAAAAGAAAATGATATATTGGTATAAATGGAAGAACCAAGCAAGCCAAGAGGCATCAAAAAGAAGTCTTCACGCTACCACAAAGAAGGCAATACATCACATAGGTGTTAACTGAAACAGCAGAAGTGTTCCTTACCAACTTTGGTGAGAAGACTGACACCAACATTGTGAGCATGCACAGAACCAGCCATGGTAACACATGGTACTCCCATGTATAGAGATTCACAGGTGGTTGTTGTTCCAGCATATGGGAATGTATCCAAACTACAGAAGTGAGATAAAATAGGTCACAAACACCAGACAAGTTGATGTATAAAATCAACAGAATGTAACAGATCACAGGAATACTAGTGCACCAAATTAGATGCTAGATTGACTTGAAAACAAACACAATATGACTAATTCTAATTTTCATTTAAAGCCATTCATGTGAGGCTGTACAAGTAAGATAAGGAGAATAAAAAATTTGTTAAACTTATACCAATAGGAGTAAAAGAAGTTCATGATAAAAATATACTTATTTAATATTTAAATTTACTCATCGAACAAATAACAACCTTGAAAATGTTCAGATGATCCGGAAAGCGACCATAGTTAGATTCAAGTCCGTACTTAAGATTTAAAGTCAAGAGATGGGATTCACCACAACATCAGTCCAAAAATATTAAAAATAGAAAAATGACAAACTAGAGAGAAAAGGGGGAAAACAAATTGGAGCAAGAGACAGTGATAAATGTGTGCCCACACATAGACAGGGATTGGGGTGGGGGAATTAATTCTGAAATAACAATGCATCGTTCAACTGCAAAATACATACGATTAATTTTGCTCTCTGACCATAACTCAGCAGAAAATTAAGTATAAGGAAAAAAGGAAACTTTTGAATGACTGATATACAATGGTAACAAGTCAACTCAGAGTTTACCTGATGTCCATAAGTGAATAAGCTTGCATGTGATCATGGTTCAGAAGAATTAGAGGCAGAAGATCAACACATAGTGATTCCAATCCTAGCTGTTCCAAAGTTGAAAGAAATCTCTGTCTCACACTATCACAACAAAAAGGTTTACATTTTACTACAAGGCGAGAGTTTGGAACAGCACAAAGTATCCGCGCCCAAACTTGCAAAACCTTTGGTGTTATCTGATAAAGGCATAAAAATAAATGAGTAAATATGAAGAAAAATAAATATTCAAATATCAACAACCACAAGTGGAAATTTTGTTTAGACAGAGATAAGACATAAGCAATACCTTTGCTAGGTTATTAAAGCTACCAAATGTAATAAAACCATTGGAAAGAGCAGGAGTAGGGCCAGCAGGCCCAGCCTCTGGTGAGGGTGTATAACAAAGGAAGCATTCAGGTAATCTAACTAGCTCCTCAACATGCCTGCCAAATTCAAATTGTCATATAACGATAAAGTAGATTATAGAAGAATATAAATTTTGAATTAAGTTTATGCTTCCAGAAAGCTTAAAAACAAAGGTAAAATGTAGACCTACTTCTGCTTTGTATTGGGAGGGTCAGCCAGTGAATCAGTGATTCTGTAATCAATGGTAGGCAGACCAGTGGTGTTTGGGTAGCCAATCCAAGTTACCTAGAAGATAAGAGGCAAAGCAACATTAGATTAGTGAAAAAATTATAACAGTTAGTCATATCAAAATATGGAGAACTTTGGCATAAATAACAAGATACTTGAGAAAGCGCAAAGAAATATATGGAGAAATCTATATCAAGTTTAACTTCAATATACGACCCTATTTTGAGTCTAAAGCATAATAAAGATTGCCTCCTCTCCAGTCTAGCTAATTCTCAGCATGCTGTGAACCTGATTGACATCCAAATTTAATTTTCTTTGCTTGAAAACCAACAGTTAATTACCATCATCCTTTCCTTAGTCACTTGATAACTGCCCAATGAAAATCTTTTTATGTTGAAGATTCTGTTATAATTAAGAGTAATTGGTCCTAATTTGTAGGGATGTAAAAATAGAAAGTCTTTGTATGGTAATAGAATCTGGTAATAATTTCTATTTATTTGTAGTTAATAGCAATTGTTAAACTTTCCTAGGATAGATTTATATATTCTGTATATATTCATGTATTTCCGCTGCAATCAAATGAGGTAGAAAGAGAATTTATAATATGGTATCAAAGCCTAACTAGGGTTCTGAAGAAAAAAAAAATCCTCTTACTTCCTTTCCTGCCCTGCCGTTTCTTGTTCTCTAGCCTAAGAAACCTGTTCAGTCCTTAATCATGTTTGAAGTTCCAAAAAACTCTCAAAGAGAACTCAACACACTAGAAGTGGGAGTACTCAACAAAGAGGAGGTTAAATGCCTAAGGATCTTACTCAACACGTTGGAGAAATCATCTGGGTCATGCTCTCTTGCTCAAAATGGTAAAATTCCATTTTCTCATGCCTTTAGTGCTTCAAATAAAGGTGATTCTAGCACTTGGGTCATTGACTCAGATGCAACAAATCACATGACCTATTCTGCAGGTTCTTTCACATCTTATCAACCTTGTCCTAGTAGCAATAAAATCAAAGTGGCTGATGGATCCTTAATCACAGTTGCAGGCCAAGGGACAGTTTCTCTTAATCCCTTATTCTCTCTTAAAAATGTGTTGCATGTTCCTAATCTTGTGGTCAATTTGTTATCTATCCGTCAAATAATTACGGACTTAAATTGTTGTGTAACTTTCTTTCATGATCACTGCATATTTCAGGACCAAACTATAATAAGGAGGACGATTGGGCAAGCTAGAGTCAAGGACGGGCTGTACATTCTTGAACAATAAGGCAGCCATAGTAACCCTTTATCTCTATCTTTTATTTCAGTCAATTCTAATAAAGATGATATTTGGAATCATCATCGTCGTTTAGGACATCCATCCTTTAAGACTTTAAGAAAATGTTTCTGTCTTTATTTAAGAATCTTGATGTTGAACAATTTCATTGTGAAATTTGTGAGTTTGCAAAGCACCATAGAGTGTCATTTCCTTTAAGTGATTCAAGATCTTTACCTCCATTTACTATAATTCACTCTGATATATGGGGGCCATATAAAATTCTTAATATTTCAAGAGCAAAAGGATTTGTGACATTTATTGATGATTGCACCCAAAGACTTGGGTCTATCTCATCAAAAGAAAATCTGATGTAAGTCATATCTTTCCAATCTTCACAAGTATGATAAAAAACCAATTCGGGGTTAGCATTAAAGGTATTAGAACTGATAATGCAAGGGATTACTTTAATCAAAATTTGTCACCATACTTTGAAAAAGAAGAGATCATTCATCAATCATCTTGTGTTGATAACCCCTAAACAAAACGGGTTAGCAGAGAGAAAGAATAGACATCTTCTTGAAATTACTTGAGCATTACTTTTCCAAAGAGTTCCAAAAATTATTGCGAAGAGGCTGTTTTAACCTCCACTTATTTGATAAATCGAATACCTTCAAGAGTCATTAATTTCAAAAGTCCTTTAAACTATTTTTCAGAATTTTTTTCCAAAGAATAACTTTTTTTCGAAAATCCCTCCAAGGATTTTTGGGTGTGTCTCTTATGTTCATATTCATAAACATCAACAAAGCAAACTTTATCCTAGAGCTCTCAAATGTGTTTTCATAGGATATTCTACCACACAAAAGGGTTACAAATGCCACCGTCAAGAAAATTTTTTGTGCCAAAGGATGTTACTTTTGATGAAAAACAATCTTATTTTAATTATTCTTATCTTCAGGGGGAGAGCATTTATAAAGAAAATAAGAATGATGATTTTGATATTTTTTCAGTCCAAATTCCAGCTAGGCAGCAACAATTTCCCTTCATTTCATCTTCATTTGAGTCTCCATTGCAAAATCTTGTTAATGAGTCTTTACAGTAACCGAATAAGCCAGAAACTATTGCTGCCTGACCACTTCAGGTATATAGAAGAAAGATGCAGCTTGTCCAAACACTCTTGCAAGCTCAAGAATCCGAACCTAAGCAAGGTAATGAACCCTCTCATCCATCTTTATCTGCTCCTAATATCAATGATATTGATCAACCAATTGCCACTAGGAAAAGAGTAAGAAAATGCACCGAAAATCCCTTCTATCCTATAGCTAATTTTATGTCCTTCAAAAATTTCTCACCATCATATAGAGTTTTCCTGTCAAAAATAAGCACCATATCCATTCCGAAAAACTTACAAGAGGCTTTAGAAAATGAGAATTGGAAAATTGCTATGAGAGATGAGATGAATGCCCTAGAGAAAAATCAAACGTGGGAAATAGTTGAGTTACCAAAGGGGAAAAAAACAGTGGGATGTAAATAGGTTTATGCCTTGAAGTATAAGGCTGATGGTAGTTTGGAGAGGTATAAAGCTAGGCTGGTTGCGAAGGGATATACACAAACATTTGGGATAGACTATCAAGAGACATTTGCCCCAATTACTAAGATGAACACCATTCGAATTTTGTTTTCTTTAGCGAAGGGATATACACAAACATTTGGGATAGACTATCAAGAGACATTTGCCCCAATTACTAAGATGAACACCATTCGAATTTTGTTTTCTTTAGCAGCTAATTTTGGGTGGTGTAAGCAGCAATACGACGTAAAGAATGCTTTATTACATGGAGAGTTGGAAGAAGAGGTTTTTATGAATCCACCACCAGGATTCAATCACCTTTTTTCTCTTAACCAAGCTTGCAGGTTGAAAAAGGCACTCTACGGCTTAAAACAGTCACCTAGAGCCTGGTTCGGAAGATTCACAAAAGCCATGATCTCAATGGGATATCGACAAAGTTAGGGAGATCACACTCTGTTCATTAAACACTCCACCTCAGGGGGAGTTACTGCCTTGATTGTTTATGTAGACGACATTATAATAATAGGTGATGATTCTATTGAGAAGGAAATGTTGCGAAAGAGACTTGCTAAAGAATTTGAAATCAAAGAACTTGAAAAGTTGAAATATTTCCTTGGCATAGAGGTGGCACATTCAAAAAGGGGAATTTTTATCTCCCAACAAAAATATGTTCTTGATCTTCTAAAAAAAGAGGGATGATAGGCTGCAAACCATGTGAGACACCTATTGATCTAAAGCATAAGCTTGACAACGATGAGGAAGGAGCCACAATTGACAAGGGTCAATACCAGAGATTAGTAGGTAAGCTAATCTACTTAGCTCACACTCATCCAGATATTGCCTATGCAATAAGTGTGGTTAGCCAATTCATGCACAACTCGAAGGATTCACATCTTCAGGCAGTCTATAGAGTGCTCAGATACTTAAAGTATGCTCCTGGCAAGGGAATTCTATACAAGAAGCACGAGAATCTAAAACTTGAATGTTATACGGATGCGGATTATGCTGGTGCTTTAACGGATAGAAGGTCAACTTCAGGTTATTGTACTTTGTTAGGAGGAAATTTTGTGACATGGAGAAGCAAAAAGCTAAACGTTGTGTCAAGGTCAAGGACAAGTGTAGAAGCAAAGTTCAGATCAGTGACCCTTGGAATTTGCGAATTGCTATGGATGAAGATTATCCTAGAAGATTTAAATATCAAATGTAATGAGCCAATGAGGTTGTATTGTGACAATAAATCTGCCATTGGAATAGAACACAATCCAGTGTAACATGACAGAACTAAACACGTGGAAGTGGACAGACATTTTATCAAAGAGAAATTGGATAGTGGGTTGATATGCGCACCATATGTTCCTACTGGTGGACAGCTTGCTGATATCCTCACCAAAGGTGTTCAGAATCCATCATTTGAAAGTATCTTACACAAGCTGAAAATGACAGATCTCTTCCATCCAGCTTGAGGGGGAGTGTTGAAGATTCTGTTATAATTAAGAGTAATTGGTCCTAATTTGTAGGGATGAAAAAAAAGAAAGTCTTTGTATAGTAATAGAATCTGGTAATAATTTCTATTTATTTATAGTTAATAGCAATTGTTAAACTTTCCTAGGATAGATCATATATTCTGTATATATTCATGTATTTCCGCTGCAATCAAATGAGGTAGAAAGAGAATTTACAATATTTTACACCGTGATTCAATGAATACAATCAAATAAATAAAATTTTGTAATAAATACTTGTACAAATGTAAAACGACCAGAAATGAAATATAATGGCATCTCATCAGAGGTAAGGCAATCTAATTTCTCAGTGCAAAATACAACAAACTGATTCTTTGAGATAGAAGATGTTTAGGCCAAATAAATGATTCAAACAAGAAATAGCCCTTCAGTTCTTCCACAATAGACTTAAGCAATAATTTCCAAATTTGAAGCCCGTTGCATAGAATATACAAAATTGTAATATAGAAAAAAGCACAAAATATAAACGTAAATAAACATAGCAGCAGAACTAAATAGGGAACAAGATAAGCACAACACACCTGAACAGGTGCAGGCCGGCACGCCATTGTTCCCAACTTATTATTTGCTGTATGACCAGTAAGTTCCACCAAGATGTCGATTTTATCTTCTCTAACAATGCTTGCAACTTTCTTTTCATCAATCCCATATATATCTCTCCAAATTCCACCCTTCTTTATAACTTTATCTCTAAATCTAATAGTTTTTGCATCTGCCTGCAACATAACTCTAAAATCAATATCGGAATTGCAATGGAGATTATATTAGCCCCACAGAACAGAACTTCTGGATTACACAAATCTCTAGTTCTCTACATCAAAATAATTTACAGTTTTGCAGTTCAAAGAGTCGAACATTATTATTCCCAAGGACATTTATTAAAACTAACCACATGTACCTAGAGACTAGGAAGTTAAAACTACAAATGTCTCACTTAAAATGTTTCCTTCCCTGGGGTGGGGAAAAAAGAACTATCAAAATACCACTAAAACTATGGTATCCACCATAAATAATTGAGTAATGCTACACATTCCAAGTTATATCCCAAATAACGATGTGCTAAGCAATCACTGGGTGGTGAAATGATGTAAATTCCAAAATTGCCTATTACACCATTTCACCACCAATGATTGCTTGACACATCATTATTTGGGATACAACTTGGGATGTGTAGCATTATTCTAAGTAATTATGAGTTTCCTAACAACAGACCATTCAGTAAGTTGATGGGTTGAGGGAAAAGCATTTTTCATGTGATAATAATGGTGGTAACATAAAAAGTCAAAGTAATCAACATGCAATCTAAGAGATATATGCATGCATAGAGCGGTGCAGGAAGACTTGAATACTGGTTACCTTCACTACAGCTGAATACATAACCACCTTGTAATTTTGATAGTCATGATACACAAGCGGGGCTTCAATGAAATATGATACAGAATGAGTAAAATAGTCTGGTGATACGTATCCAATCACAAGGGGCCTTTCTGGATCTTTTGGGTTGTCCCATGAAGTGTACTG
This sequence comes from Ailanthus altissimus, assembly GCA_946807835.1. NCBI lineage: Eukaryota > Viridiplantae > Streptophyta > Magnoliopsida > Sapindales > Simaroubaceae > Ailanthus > Ailanthus altissimus. The sequence goes on from OX327709.1 coordinate 5,619,394, forward strand.
CTGATATAACCTTGTAAAGCGCCTACCCCAATCCCTGCAAGTACTAATTTCAGTTAGATAAAACCTGACTTAAGCTAAAGCTTATAAACAGTTGGCCCAAGCAACTAAACGTGCAAACAAGCATAATAAATAGCTTAAGGTTTGAAAAATATATTAAAAGAGGTCCTCGAAATACTCTTTAACAAAATAAAGAAATAAGAAAAAGCAGAGAGTACACTGATGTTAAAGTTGAAGCTCCAGGTTAAAAACTATTTCATGGCCAGATTTCATGTCTGGCCAGCACATCACTGATTGCATCACATCAAGGATAAGCTCTTTTATGGTGTGAAAATTAACAAGACGAGTAATCCTCATGAGCACAAAAGAATTGAAGCTTTTGATACAAGATTTAAAGCATCCCTTGTTGCATTTAATTAATGAAGGCTTTACTACATAATCGATTAAAAATGAATAAACAAGGGAATATAAAGTAAGAAAGGTGTAAGTAGAATCAAGCACACAGATTATCCAGAATATTGACCATAATAGGTATCCACCTACTCACTATACATTTTCATCAGTCATAAAAAAATAAAAGAGAGAGAAGTAGAATTTAAAAGCACTATAAAGTGTAATATGCATTAGATTGTACTATCCATAACAAGGAGAATAACCTAGTAAGGAATTTACCCATAAGGCCTTTTAGTCTACTTGAAGTCAAGAAATACTAACGGACCAAAAATAGTTCAAGTGCACATGGTGTTCGGATATGTAAGCAAATAGAATTACATGCCATCAAAAACCACAGTTACAACAATGCTATAGGAGAACCTTAGTATCAGTTGAAGTCATCTTCTTCCTAAACCCACTAAGAAAGCCAATATAACATTACTATGTAAATCAAATAACAAATCATAATCGCATGCCAAGAAGAAAGGACTCAATTTAAACCTGTGTGCCTCAAAAAGCTTATCATCATGTCCCTCATTTATGTAGTTCATTGCAAGCAATCGATTCTGCGAAGAATGGTCAATAACATAAAGATATTAAACAACAGTGAGGAATAGTCAACAATGTCAAACAGAACAACTTTATCTAACAATCAACACCCAAGCAACTAGTGCTTCACTCAAGCCGTCTTCAATCAATGATATTCACTACGACTACAACTGTAAGTATTCAAACACTGGCAGCTACATTGATGAGTGAGACAACTAAAGATTTGCATTCTCGAAGCATATAGCTGTACAAGACATCTTTCAAAATGGATAACAATCAATCTTGTCTAAATTTTAATATCAAATAAAGAATTGAAGAAGTGATAAACTATTTGTTTGGTAACAATACAATCAATTTTGAAAATCAACCATCTTTTCAAGTTACAGGTCTCAGCATTGAACAAATTGGCCATAAAAATCTGAAATTCCTAATTCTCTCCATAATTTTCCATCCAACAACTAAAATCCTCCCAATTCAGAATTTCTTTCCCTACTCCCACATAATATGAAGAGATTAGCCAGATCTGTCAGATATTGTAAATCAAATCCAGATCTTTCCAGATCCAATCCAGTCTTCATGTCAAATAATGACCCATAGAAAAATGCAGCAGGTAACCATGCATCAGCAATCACTTGCTACAAAAGTGTGAAGGCATAAACCATCTTGATGACCAGGACTTTACAAGCACTTAGCATTCAAATAAAAGAACTGAAAGACCAATAAGTGGTAGTACCTGGCCAGCATTTCGAGAATCAGGGTCTATCTTAAGGCATTGTTCATAAGCATCAATAGCCAGAGATATGTTGCCAGCATCTCTATAGAGAACCCCTAAAAATGAAAGATATTACGAAGCATTTTAATATCAGAACCTTCAACATAAAAATGACTATGTCCCGTAAGACAATTTACAAACAGAAAAGATAAAAAGAGATCAATAAGCAACAAATCCTATAAACTGCAAGAATTTCTGTTTGTAAACTTTAGAGCTATGTCACCATGAAAATAATCAACAAGCCCGCTCTTCCCTTGAAATTTTACAAAGTTTGCATAAACTAGCACAGCATGAGCAACAAATTGATAACAATCTTGAAAACTAAGAGCTTAATTTAGTTAAATCATTTTCCAAATCTAAACCAAGTTTCGAGAGGAAAACTTAAATGTTTACAATTTTGCACATCTAAAAGTTACAGCAGACAACTCTATCAGGCCATTTTACATGTCACCAGCTGGCCTCCTATATCAGAAATTAGTTCACGAAGTTTGTGGATTCTCCAGTAATAGTATAGCAAACCTCCAGAAACTGAGCAGTGGCATTTCCACTAAGGCATAGGCTTAATTCAAAGATATGTTATTTACCTTCTACAAGCCTGTGGGTCAGCCTATAACAAGCTAACCTCGGCTTATGGCAGTGCATAAGTGATGGGTAAAGGTAGCAAACCAACTTGGAACTAAGAATAACCTACCTAAGTATAATTCTGTTACTGAATTTTTTTGTTAATCAATCTTGAAATTGGAATTATTTCATTTTCAGATTGGTGTTGCAGAATTAATTATCCTGGTAATCTACAGAAAGTAATTTGGCAAGAAAGAAATTAGAGAGAGAGACCTAAGTTGTTATATGCTTCGGCATATGTCGGATTAGCAATAATAGCTTTCTCAATCATGCTTGCGGCAGCATCCATTTTACCCTGTCAAGGGTGAAAAGATAATTAGTACTTCTCTCAACATATGGCCTCTTCCTATATCTGACATCAGAAATGATTCAATACCAAACCTGCACGGTATAGACAACACCAAGGTTGTTCAATGACTGGGAAAAGTTTGGTTTTATCGATAAAGCCATCTGCAAGATAAAAAAGGTCACGAGAATAATGAAACCTAAGCATCCGACAAATAAAAAACTTCAAATCGTGCCACAAGCCATGAAAATTGCCTGATAACACTCCACGGCTTTGTCAAGGTTGTCTCGGTCTTTGTATATCACTCCTAAATTGTTGCATGCTTCAGCACAATGGGCATTGAAATGAAAAGCAAGTTCATAGAACACAATTGCCTGTAAATAAAATTTCAGTTAATTCATCTTACTTGAGAAAACCATTGAGAAAGTGGAAAAAATTCAATTGAGAATGTACAAGACAGAAATTTTTCATCAATCCCGCATATAACACAAACATGCATATGGGAACACATATATATGAAAACACGCACACACATGTAAGTGTGCGCATGCACAAATGCAGACACGTCAACTTACCATGTCAAACTTAAGCATTTCGCCATAGGCAACCCCGAGGTTATACATAGCATCAGCATAATGCCAGTTATAATACAAAGCCTTTTTGTAATATGCCACACCTTGATTAATGTCTCCCTCCAATTTAACCTGCATATGGCATACCAGTAAGCCCAAATCAAGATTGCTTTTGAGAAGTGAAAAATTACGAAAGATGTATGGTGAAAACTTCCAGAAATGTTTATTTCATATTGTATTCATTATCTACAGAGTTTTTCTAAAGCAACTAAAGGTTTACTTTTGAAGAGGGATTATGGAAGATTCCATTAAATTATGTGACAAACTTTTCAAAATACCCATTATACCCTCATTAATTAGTGGAAAGACAATTGTGTGCCATAGTATTTTCTATCAACAATTTCCATAAACCATACTTCTAATAATATTTGGTCCTTTCATATGGATTTGCGTTTTAATTGTGCAACATGTTCTTTTTCGCTCAAAAAAATATTGAATTTCATGAAAATAAAACAGTGTTACTTCAAATAAAATTTCTCATTAGAATACATATACACTCTCAGCCTATGTCAATACTAGTAACTATACACAATAATAGCACTTCAATGATAAAATTTACCAAACGCATATATTTATTTTTAAAACTCACAACAATTTAACAGCAAAGTTACTAAGTACTCAGCTGCTTTTCTTCACAGCAAATTATTATCAAGCACAGTTGAAGGAGACTATATTAGAATTCACAATGCCAGATAGTCCGCTAGAAGTTTAAAGTAATTCTATACATTTTGAATATCATATTTAATGTTCCTTGCTACATTCTTACTCTTGTCTACAACAAAATTACAAGCTCATATAAATCACAAAAAACCCTTGAGTACTAGGTCAATGTGGAAAAGTGCACAATGTTTTCAGCCAATCTAATTGATAATAATGCTTCTACTATAGCTCTGTGAAAAATAAAAAATGGAACATCTTGAGAAATTTAGAGAACGTGATTCTTAACATAATAAGAATAAGATATCTGGCAGCAGAAAATATACATATAATCGCAACAATAAGAATTCAGTGGCTGAAACAGAACAAGAAACAACCTTTGTTCCTAAATCTGTCAGGGCTATTGCCATATTGTTCTTTGCAATCTCAAAATTTGGTGACACAGCAAGGCACCTGACGAAGCAGCGGCCAAGAAGTCATAGCCTCAGCATAGGTAGAAAATTCAAGCAAGGCCAGAAACCAAAAAGAAAAAACGGATGAAGGAAATCTATCTGAATACCTCTCATAACAAGCAATAGCAGACTCCAAGTCACCACGATTCTTATAGATGACACCCATGTTGCAGTATGCTTCAGCATACATAGGCCTCTCTAAGGCAGCCTTCTCATAGCAACTAAGTGCAGTGTCATACTGCATCATTTCTGAGTAGACAACACCAAGATTATAAAATGCAGGCTGCATGTAAAAATTTCAAATAAAAAATTAGGCTAATCTGAGTAAGAAGGAAAAGGTCAAAAAAAAAAAAGAAGCAAAGGCACGTCAAAATTATAACGAGAGGATCTGATATTACCGCATAATGAGGATCTATTTTAAGAGCTTCATAGTACTTCTGAATTCCATCCTGAGTGTTGCCAGCAAGCTTTAAGCTGGTTCCAAGATCCGTTAAAACAATTGCTAGACATTCTGCAGCAGGTTTATATGTGGGATCCGCACTCAAAGCCTTATGATATGACTGAGCAAGTAGATTGATCAAGTTTTAGTAATAGTCAGACAAAACTGAGGTGCAAGCTAGTAGAAATTTAATAACAGTAACTTAAGCACAGTGTTAATAGGTTATGAACACACAATATAAAAGAAGATGAAAGTTAATTCTCCACATAAAGCATGCACAAATAAGTAAATAACAAGATATAGGCATGATAATTGACCCAAATGTTCTCTAGGTGACTAAAAGGATAAGAAACTATAATAAAATTTTAAAAAATTTGCAGATTGCTTTGAAAAAATAATCGTAATCTGCAGATTACATCAGCAGAAAACACCTTTATTGAATTTTGAAAAAAAATGGAACATGGAAAGATCTTTCCAAAGAGGTAAAAGAAAGGAATGCAGAAGGATATAGGTCAAGAGACCATGAAGCAACAACCATAAATCCAAAGTTCAATGCAAATCATGTTTCGTATCTCATGCATCTGTAAATAGTACTTATAAACAATATCCATTAATTGTGTATTCATATCACCATCACAGTGCACACATCAACCTACATGTATGACCAACTACAAGTAATACATAATAAACGTGCAAATATGTAATCAAATTACACAAAGATCCACAACACAACATTTACACTAACTAATTGGGTAACTTGACAATACAACATTGTAATCAACTGTAACATTGACTTAACTGTCACAAGCATACCTCTGCAGCCTCTACTAGGCGTCCCTCATCTTTGTACAATATACCAATATGTGTGTGGGCGCACACATTTTGTGGATCCAACCTGACAGCTTCTGAGAAACTGTCAAATGCAAGCCTTCCCATGTTCTGCATCTGTAGGCATATTCCTTTCCCAATGTAAGCCTCCACATTGCCACTATCCTTCTCCAAAACATTCTCATAAAGAGGGAGAGCATCAACAAACTTGTTCCTTGATCGGAGAATATTAGCGTAAGACAGAGCATCCTTCCCTTCGAACCCCTCCAATGCTGGAGCAATAGCCACAGGAGAACCACTAGCACCAGGAGCAGACAGTGACTCCTTCAAGAAGCCATTATCTCGAATTGATTTACTCTCCCCCCCATTACTGACATCTTTCTCCGTCCATGCCATCTGGGTTTATCTAAAAGCTGCGCTTCTAATCAAAAGCAACCAAAAGGAAGTTTAGATTAAACCAACAAAACATGGAATTTGGCTAGAATATACCATTTGAAATCCCAAAATTACCAAATGAACTAAAGTAAGATAAAGATTGAAACCTTTTGAAGGAAAAGAAAAATAGAGTTAAATTATCAAGTAAATAAGCTAAACGAAATCAACTAATCCACACCTGCAAAAGAATTAGCAAAACCCAGTAGCAAAACTATGTCCCTGAATCCATAAACACCTAAGAAAAACCCTAACATGCAAAACGATATTAGCTACTTCATTTCTAAAGTTATGAACTTCAATAAAACTGATCACACTTTATGAAGCAAAAACCCTAATAAAAAGAAACCATCACTAAAACCCAGTAAGAACACTTAAAAGAAATACAAAAACTGGGATCTAATGACTTCAAAACTAACATTAAATTCACACAATCGATCATAATCTAACAATAAGTACAGAGCAAAAAAAAAAGATTAGGGCTTTTAAACGCACATTCAAAGTGAAAGGAGCTCTGCCCAACACTACAAACACATGGTGAAGAAGACGTGAAAACGACTGAGCGTTTTGCTTTTTACCACCTCAAAGTCCTCTAACAAAACCCAAAAGTGTGTTCACTAAATAAGAGAGAGAAATTTAGACAAACTTTAAATTGGGTCTTAAGAAAATAAGAATGAAGTTGGTGTTTTGAGTTTGAGTTTGGGTTTGTGTTTGAAATGGGGGTTTTAATAAAGAGGCGGAGACTGGGTACGAATCCCTCTTTGCTCGGACAAAGACAATGACAACAGAGGGGCTCGATGTCTCAAAGAGAAAGAGAGAGTATCCGGTGTCTGTTCGTTAATTACAACATTTTGGCAGCGCCCAGAAGGGACAACCCATGTTTGTCAACCCTTGAGTTTCGAAAATATTTGCATTTTTACCACTGCAAGTTGCTGCTCCTAAGGGGTCATTGTCGTTTTATTAGTGTGCCATTGCCATCATGCCATTTGCCTTCGCACCGACTCCAACATTTTGGTTATTTGTCGTGCATCATTGTAATGGATTTGATTGCAAGCTCTTCGTCTTTAGCTAATATATTATTTACTATTATCTGTCTTGACATTTCAATTATTTGCCTTCTTGTAGAGAAGTTTTGAAGGCAAACAGATTTAACTACATAATTCTTCTTGAATAATAATAAAAAAAATCATAATAAACTTGATTAAAACTGTCTTTAAAAGTGGGATTAGACACTTCTTTCCAAAAAAAAAAAGAAAATATACTTATTTTAATATTTTTAATAAGACTTTAATTCTTAAGGCCGTGTAACAATGGACCTTATATATATATATATATATACAAAAGAATAATATTATATATTTTAAATAATAATATATTAAATAATTATTTAATAATAAAATAATATAATAAATAATTTTAAAATTTATACTAATTTATTATCTAATAATTATATAACATATGAGATATAATTTAAAATATATAACGTTTCTTATATACAAATCCTAATAATCCTCCCATTTGAGTGTAAGTGTCGAAAGAAAAGAAAAAAGTATTGTTTAGCTTTTATAATGGTTTTTTTTTTCTTCTTGTTCCCTCTCGCCCTCGCCCTCCCCCTCCCCCTCCCCCTCCCCCATCTATGACACTAATGAGTTTTGCAATATTTTGTATTTTTCTCTTTTGGAGCATAAGATATTAAAAAAAGATTAAATAATGAACTTCAAAATCAAACAAAATAAGAGATGCATCTTATGGTATCGGAAAAAAATATAAAATATATGTTATAAAATAGTGGTAAAAGTCAAAGGATCATTAGAATTTGGATGTTTGAAGACAGAATCCAAAACTTTTGATCATCTCAATATATTTTTGTCGGCATTTGCTCGAGGATTAGCCAATAATGGATGTTGTTGATAAGACAATAATATTATAGTGTTTTTTCTTTTCTTTTCTAATTCCGTGCTCATTAAGGACTCTTTTACTTAATCGATAAGAATGATGGAAAAATTGAAGAACTTAGAAGAAAGCTACTATGCAAATAAAACGTAAAAAGTTTGAACCAAAATAAGTGGAAACAACACAAACGCCATTCAAACAAAGTGGCCAGTGTTTGAATCTCCTCTCTTTGCTATGCAGTCTCCTCCCTCGTAAGATTAGGGTGAATCTTAATATGCACGTAATTTTGAGTGATTACAATATATATATAATAATAATAATAATAATAACAATATTAACATTAATAAGCACTTATTTAAATAATTTAGTGGTACAGAATTTGTAATGTATAATTTTATGGGATATTATTAAAAATACTTTAAAAATATTACTTAATTTTAATAAAATTTATTAATTTAATAAATAAGTAATATTGTTCAACTGTTAGAAAATATTTTGTTATAATTAATAAAATTATATAAAATGATTAAATTATCCTTTTAAATATAAAAAATAATAAAATGATCCTTATAAGCACCGTTTTTCATAAAAAAATTAACTTTTAAATAATAAATTAATAATATTTTTTCTTTTAAGTTTTAAAATTTAAATATTAAACCAATAAATAATAATAATAATTAAAAAAATAAATCCAGTAGTCAAAATGGCATGGTTCCACTTTTGTTTGTTTATTTATTTATTTATTATTATTTTATTTTGTTATTTATTTAAAAAAATTAAATTAATTATTTGAATATAGGGATAATTTTGTTTAGATATAAGAATAAATGTGTTTAGATATAAAAATAAGAGTATTTTAATGCGGATAGGAACTATTTAAATAAAACACATTGACAATATTACTTTTTTTTACAGTTAATGAGATGCTTGATATATTAATAAGGTTGACCTCCATCTAAATAGCTTTAGAGAAATGAGATGCTTGATCTTAAGTGACCAATAATAATAGTAAGTGCATTAATCTTTTATTGTTTAATAAAGTGAGTTTTAAACATTAAAACAAGAAATACTTATTATTTATAAAAATACGTTTGAAATTATAAAGCTTAAAAATAAAATTGTGCTTGGTTATGTTTCAAGTAAATAACATTTATTTATTTTTAAAAAATCTCACTCTACAAATATTTGTTAGATATTTTTTGTTATTAGTATTCTTAAAGCATGTATAATAATATTTTTTGTTATTAGTGTTCTTAAAGCATGTATAATAATATTTTTTGAATAAATATTAATTAATATATTATTTTTAGTACATATTAATGAGCCCATTTTATAAATATATTATTTATATATTAAACATACGATACAAATAGATAAAATATAGATCACAAAGGTTTTTATAAACTAAATAACACTTAGTTATTAATGGAACGAGTATTTCACATGTAAAACTATATACATATATATATATATATATATATATTTTGCTCTTTAGAGTGGATGGTTATCTTTGTGAGAAATATAAAATATTGTGTATATTTTGTTATTGTGTATGTAACGGTGCATGCATGTAACTGTGTAACAATTAAAATAACTATGTATGCATGTCATACATACATTTGCGCAGAAGAATTAAAATTTAATTTCTTATTCAACAATTACACATTGAATGTAAGTCTGATATATTAACAAATTCAAAAATTTATCCTTGAAGACGATTTGATAAAGAATTGTATTTCGAAGTCTCACGCCGAAGCAATCTCAAGAACAATTATAGTCTCCAACAACTAATGGGATTGAAGAGCAAGAATAATAGCTTATTATTTCTAGCAAGATTGATTTGCTCAAGCTTTTTTGTTTCTCTCAATTTGGCCAAAGATGGCTTAAAGGACATAAGTGCAACTTTTTCAAACTTATTTTTTCTTTTAGTCGAATCAAGCCTTTTAATAAATGCAACATTTGCATTTAGTTTGCTTCATCTTGACACTTGTCCATCATACGTCCCATGCATCAAAACAAGTGTCATATTTCTTTTTTCCATACATAATGCCATGTATTAATTATATAATCTATACATGAATGTCACTTATCAAGATTTTATTAGTTAACAACTTTAACAAATAAAATATAAGTTTAACGTTAAAACTTTGACAAGTGTGCTTTCCGAGAAATCTTGAAACAAATCTTGATTTTTGAAAATTTTCTAAATCGAACTGTTCGACCCAGTCCACTACCCCAGTGCTCAATGAGTACACTTCATATTGTGAGACTCTTTAGGTTTACACTTATTTATCTTACGGAACTCTTTCATAAGTCCGTAATCGATGCCATACATACACATTACGGATGTTATAGAACGACGTGTTAAACTATACGAATTGAGGTTAATCATATAAGTATAATTATAGAACTCTTTCCATGTATAATGTCATGTGTTAATTACATAATCTATGCATGAAGGTCACTTATCAAGATTTTATTAGTTAACAACTTTTAACAAATAAAATATAGGTTTAACACTTAAACCTTGACAAACGTGCTTCTCAAGAAATCTTGAAACAAATCTTGATTTTGAAAGTGTCCTAGATCGAACTGTTTATCCTAGTTCGCTGCCCTAATGTTCAACGCATACACTTCATATTATGAAACTCTCTAATTTACACTTGTTTGTCTTATGGAACTCTTTCACAAGTCCGTAAATGATGCTCCATACACACATTAAAGATATTATAGAATGGCGTATTAAGCCATATAAATTAAGGTTAACTATATACGTATAATCTCTTCATCACTTATATCCTGAAAAAGTATAAATATAGATCATTACCATCAAATCTCTATAAATAATATCCATTAATACTTTTATGATATTGTTTAACCTTACGATAAAATTCTTTTTCAGGGTTTATACTTATGGCCACAAGATTCATGAAATGCAAATTTAGAGCATTTAGATATACAACTCACATATGTGAGTTGACAGATCCTATATCCGCATACATCGAACTCTATGAGCATCGACCAAACCCAATAACACCCAGAGGTCATATCATAAAAGGTCTCTAACATACGTGGAATTAAAAGTATGGTAGATCACTCACAAGTTAGCACTCAGGTCAAAGGATCATGAATATTACTTAACTTGAGAAGACCTTCCATTGAGGGCTTTATAGGATGTCTATTGGAGGTCCTTGTGAGTTTGTTCAGTACCCAGTCCTCACTGAATAGCTGCATGCCTATACAAGCTTCTATTAAACTCATGGTCTGTTAAGACTAACCATTTGGATAATCTAAATATAAATATATACTAATAAAAAAGGTATACCAATCGACCCCTGTCAGTAACCATAGATAAAGAACTGTGTTTTTGAGAACATACTATATAATAATATTTATTAGTATTATTTGCAACTCTTTACAACTATGTCATACTAATATATTTCTAGGTCTTTATCCTATTTTAGACAAGGTTCTAACTCTTAGAATACTAACTCTTAGAGTTGAACTAAACTTATTTAGATTAGATCTAAACTCTTTTAGATCTACAATGTCTGAAAAGTAATAAGCTTAATACCATATAATAAATATTAATGATTTTATTGAAATGTTTATTGTATAAATTAAATAAATATTCATATAACTCTCACTTTCTCTAGTGTCATTCTCGATGATATCTAACACTTATCGACTTTATGTGCCTCTCAAACACTCTAGGAGTTAAAGCTTTAGTGGGTGAGTCTGCTACATTATCCATAAAATCTATTCTAAATACTATTACATCTCCTTTAATCAAGATTTCTCTAATTATGTGGTATTTTCTCTCCACATGCTTAGACTTTTGGTATACCTTTAGCTTCTTGGCTTGAGAAATTGCTCCGTTGTTGTCTCAATATAGTAGGATAGGATCCACTAAACTTGGGACTATTTCGAGTTCTGCGACAAACTTATGTATCTATACCACTTCCTTTTCAGCTTCCAAAGTTGCAATGTATTATGCCTCTATGGTAGAATTAGTTATGGACACCTATTTAATACTCTTTTAACTGACTGTGACACCATTAAGAAAAAACACATAACTTGATGCACACTTTCTATCATCCAGATCAAACTAAAAGTTTGAATCAGTGTATCCTCTCACCTATAAGTCACTCTATCTATAAATTAGAAACTTATCCTTTATACCTTTAAGATATTTCAAGATATGTTTCATGGCCATCCAATTCTTGTTACCTAGATCAAATTGATACCAGCTCATAACACTTACAGCCATACTGATGTCTGATTTCATACATAATGTGGCTATATCAAGTTATCAACAATTGATGCATACAGTATATTAGACATCCAAACCCTTTCATCTTCATTTTCAGGATATATCCTCTTATAAAGATGAATGTCATATTTAAAATGTATATTAACTATCTTACAATGATTGAATTTATGCATTTCAGATCTAGCAGATAGATATAAAGATGGCTTTCTTAAATGGATATCTCGAGGAAGAATGTAAGATAGTTAATGTTCCTTTTAAATATGACATTCATCTTGATTGAGCATGAGGTTTCATCATTGGTTCATAAACTTCTTGATTGACTTCATCAAGTTTAATCCTTTATAATCCTAAGATCCTTAAGAAATTATTTCTTAATGAAAGTGACATTACAGGCAAATAAGACATTATATTTCTCTAAATCATGGAACTGATATCCCATAGAATGTTTGGGATATCAAATGATTTGATACTTGTACTACTTGGGTGCAGGTTGTCTTAATTATAGTATTTACTTATAAGTCCAAGTGTCGTATCCATAAAGAGTGATCACCAAGAGTAAAGGTTGTTTGTCAATGTTCAAGAATAATGAAATATTATTCCAAAGATGGAGAAATGTTGGTTGATTTTAAAGGAGAAGATTACCAAATGTAAATTGTTAAATTAATTAAAAGAATACTAAGGCATTAGAGATCCGCACTTACTTGGGTTATAGTAGAGTTCTTTTGATTATTTTTACCTATTCAGAAATACTTTTAATTGATAGAAAGCATCACTTGTAAAAATATGTTATTGATATGTATAAAATCTTTCCAAGCATTCATTGTGCCCTTAGTTTACAAAGAATCAAGGCTTCCAACAAACCAAAACAACTTTCTATAAATGATAAATCAATTCATTTACAAATAACTACAAACATTTGAAAAACAAAAGTAGGATTAAAGTGACAAAATTACAACTCTATAAGTGTTTCACTTCTAGCATTAGCTAGAAGTTTAGAAAGACATAATGAGATAATACAAAAAAAATGTGTTTTTTTTTAATTAAATGTAACTTCCTAGTTTCCTCTCCCAATTCCACTCTTTCAGGGCAAAAATAAGTCTCTTATTTAGGAAGGCTTTTACTCAATAAAACATAATGAAGGGAATCACATGAGTATTAAAGAAATCAAAAGGAATGAGACAACCACTTGTTGCACTTGATTACCACTTACACTCACATTTACACATACATTTTGACAATGATGCTGTTCGAAACAACATCAATTATCAAAATAAAGGTTATAGATCTATCTCTTAACTTTTCAAATTGGGTAATCTCATATGTATTTGATAAATATTTCTCAAGTTATGGTCAAAATACAAAATATAGTTCATACTAGGTTATACTGCAGATGAGTTGTCTTCTCGGTCCACGTTTACCTTCCAAACATTCGATTTACAAAATTCTTGTAAAATTCATTATTGTAGCCCATGATGTTCGCTTGTCATAAGAGCAAGAATTTCATCAATTGTATTACTAGGAAGAAAGTTATGCTTATTTTACAGAATTTATCATATAATAAAAAAAGTAATTCGTAAAAATATTAAAACTATACTTAAGTTTGGGAGGTTAATGACATTAATAATACAAAATGATGATTTGAACCCTTACAAAATATGTAATTCAAGTATTCATCACACCTTTCAACTAGCTTATTGCTAGTCTCTAGTAATTCAAGCATAAATGAATAATGAATAACTACCTTAATATTTCAAATAAAATGTCAGTCCAAAATCACAATGGTTATAAAATTTATTTCAATCATAACTTCCAAAACTGTATGTGTGATTTAAGCCAAAACCTTTTTACCATAAACCACAACATATATAACCTTAAAATTTTTTTAATATAAAAGTTTCAACTCTATATCCTCACAGGTGAATAACTATTTAAAGAGTTATGATTTCACTTATGAAGTTGGAAAATAAATAAACACTTAATAAAAGGTCACATTTAAGGACAAATAGATAAACTAACATTGATTCAAAAATAAAAAAATTAATTATTTAGAATCAAACCATTATTGTCACAAGCTAGCGTTAGGGCCTCAATTTCTATATGTGAATATTACAAATAAAGCCCAATGAGAAAAAAAATACTTCCTAAAGACTTTTTACTTTTAAAATTAAACAAAAACTTTATTAAACTAAATTAACTCTTTTTTTTTCCATTTTTTGTTCTTTTTTTTAAAAAAATTTTTGTTTCTTTTTTTTGGCATTTCGAAGAGCACAAGGAAACATTACAACATAAGAACAATTTTTCATCAACGTACTTTTTACAAATTTGAATCGTTCCTCAGCTAGACAACCAAATCATTACTCAATTTGAATAATTTCATTCCAAACAAAAATTATCCAATTCAAAATATCAATAAAAGTTTGTAAGTTATTTTCTCAAACCTCTCCACTTACTCACAAAAAAATGTGTGAGATTAGAAAAATGTGTACTCAAACATGAGAATTCTCATGGCTATATACATTGAATCATCCATCTTACCATAAGCCATAGTATTGTGTTCAAGAAATTACTTCGAAAATTATTTTTTAGTAACCTTGATAAAAAAAGTGACTTAAACTAAAATTTTTTGTACCTCGATAGAAAACAAACTCATTTACACAAGAATTACCAAGAACACATGCACTAAACAAATGTCATTTTTTAAATTTTTTTTAAAGAAAATAATGATTGCAAAGATTAACACAAACATCCTATATCAAATATCCCTCCATCTAGCAAGATTGAGACATTGTCCTTAATATCAAAATATAGAAAAAGTAAAGTATAGAAGATATAACCTGAAAAAATTTTTATTAGAAAGAAACCTACAACAAAACAAGCTACACTGATGGAAAATAAAATATGGTTATAAAACCATATAAGCAAAGAGAGCTAACATGCATATGTACAAGTAGTTGTGATTGTGACTCATATCTTCCTCTGATTTTATGTTTAGAAATGGCTTAAATGCCCTCTATGGGTCGAGGATAGGCTTTTCATCCAAATTTCTTATAAATTGGAAAACATAATCTTTTAGAGTCAGATTCCTGAGACTGTACTGCTCATGTTCCTTTAAGAATTTATTCCATAAATCGCGAATAACAATATGCACATATCCATTAGGATACATCTCAAGAGTCGTTAAGATGTCATCTAAAGACTCTTTATTCAGGTCATCCCTAATGAAACGAAGACTAAAGACTCTTTATTCAGGTCATCTAAAGACTCTTTATTTTCGCGATTTGTAGACACCATTCCTAAAGTGCGACAATGTGTGTTACAAATTATGCATGCACACCTGTAACAAACGATTAATCTTTTTGCTCTTTACCTTTTTGCAAAAGAGCTTTTCCCAAGCCTGGCATGTAGAAAGTTAATGAGTCTAAAAACTTAACTTCTAATTAGATATTGGCTTCAATCAACTAGTGTACATCAATAGGCATATTCAAAAGCATTAACAACTATAATCTTTCACATAATGTTTGGTAAATTTTCTTTAAAACATTTTGAGGTAATGAAGGAAAACGTGTTTTTCAAATTCAATAAAATATCATCCATTTTTGTAAAAGAAAAGGGAATTTTTTTTGGTATCAGTAATGATGAGAAACTAAAAAAACCATCTTGAAATATCACAGAGTATCGTTATTCAATGCTTAACTGGAAAATAAAAACACATAAAAGAAAGAAAGAAAAAAAAATAAACAAAAGAATATAAAAATAAAAATTCAAGACATAAAATATGGGACAAATATATAGAACCTGATCATGTAGGATAGACATGATCCACAAGTTAGATTTTCTCGAGACACATAGAGTTGTCTACCATCTCTTTATAGTTCTTCAATTATTATCCATTGATTTTGAAAACATTTCCATTATTTGGATTTTCAATATCAACAACTCCCTCATATAAAAATTTTCTTTTGTCTTTGGTATGCTCATGAGATGGAAGTTTTCCTTTTTGGAGTGAATTTAGCTTAGATGGTAAGATTTTTGAAAAAGTTTTATTTTCACCTAAAAATGAATACTTGAGATAGGATGGCAATGGTTTCAATTTAGGTTTTGGAGGTTGTACATTTGATGGCAATGAAGCATTTGTATTTGGTGGTACTTTCTAAAATCTTAGGGTTCTCTTATTTATTTTGAAAATCTGTGAAAAAGAATGACTTTTAAGATTGTTTTTTTTAATTCAAAAACATTATGAGAATTAAATTCATCTTGTACAAGTTTGTCAATGCACATTATCATCATCCATAAATTACTTAGAAATGTTAAACTTATTCAATTACCAAGTTATATTACCAAATGATAGCTTCAAAAGATCACTTCTATAATTAATCAAAGCATTAGAAGTTGTAAGAAATAGACGACCTAGAATGATTGGAATTTGAGTATTCAAGTTTAAAACAGGATGTGTGTCCAAAATAATAAATTCAATAGGACAATAAAGCTTATCAATTTGAACAAGCACATCTTCTACTATTTCTCTTGGAACTTTCACACTTTTATCAGCAAGTTGAAGAGTGATTGAAATAGGTTTGAGCTCACTAAGTCCTAATAGCTCATAAATAGTGTAAGGCAAAAGATTAACACTAGCTTTTAAATCAAGCAATACATGATCAATCTTAAAATTACCAATCACACAAGAGATGGTTGGACATCCAGGATCTTTGTCTCTTAGAGGAGTATTTTGTTGAATGATTGAACTTACACTTTCGGTTAAAAATACCTTTTTTTTTTCAACATTAAGATTTCTTTTGACAGTACATAATCTTTCAAAAATTTAGCATAAGAAGTGACTTGCTTTATTGCATCCAACAAAGGTATATTAATTTTGACTTATTTGAAAAGTTCATAAATATCAGAATTTTGGTTCAACTTTTCAATGGGTTTCAATCTTTGAGGAAATGGGGCAGGAATTGGACATGTTTCTCTCTCAAAAGGTTTTGACTCTATCTTTTTCTCATTGTTTGCTTTGGGTAGTTTAGGTTTGTCTTTTTTTAAAAAGAAGAATTTTATCAATAACCTTACCACTACAAAGTGTTGTGATGGCATTAACATCTTTAAATGTTTTTCTTTTTTGTAAGATTCATTCACATTGAATTGACTCTAGGGATTGGGTTTGGGTTTGGGTTGAGAAGGAAACTTGCCATTTTTTTTTATTTTTCACAAAAGATGTCAGATTGAAAAGTGTACTCTTGATCTCATTAATGGCCTCTGAAGTCTGATTATTGAATTTTGATTGCTCATGCATGAATGCTTGTAATGTCTCTTTAAGGATTTTCACATTTGGTGAATGATATAGATGAAGGTTTGAAGGCATTTGTTAAGGTTGTGTTTGGATATTGTTATCATTTCTTAATCTGAAATTTAGATGGTTTCTCCAATTTAGATTGTAGGTGTTGGAGTATTGAGATGCAAAAGGTTTTTGAGCATAGTTTATGACATTCACTTGCTCATGCATGCCTTTTTTGAAGATTGAAAGGTTTGGGCATTTATTTGTGGGATGACCAACAATGTCACAAATACCACAAACTTCTTCATTAAGGATGGATTTGGTTTCCCTTAATTTCTTCATTTCCATAGCTTCAATTTTCCTAGCCAGACGAGCTACCCTAGCAATAAGATTATGTTCCTGACTTAATTGATATTTTTCTTCACTAGAACTTACAAGATTAGATCTAATTGAATTGGTAGAACTAATGATTTTATAATTTTGAGAATTCTTTGATAAATGATCTAAATAATCAAATGCCTTATCTGGATCTTTATCTAGAAATTCTCTATTACACATAGTTTCTATGAATTATTTTGTCTTAAAAATTAAACCATCATAGAAAAAACTAATTGCTTACCATTTTTCAAAACTATGATATGGGTAAGAATTTAACAAACTTGAATATTTCCCAACATTGGAAGTATGTTTCATTTTCTTTTTGAAAAAAATTTGAATTTCTCTTTTTAAAGCATTAGATTTATGTGTTGGAAAAAATTTCTTTAGAAATTCACGTTGCATTTCTTGCCACGTACCTATTGACTTTGGTCTTAAAGAACTAAGCCAAGTTTTTGCCTTATCTTTCAATAAAAAAAGAAACAACTTAAGCCTAATTTTTTATTCACTACATCTTTGGTCATTAAATGTACTACAAACTTCTTCAAATTCTTTTATGCAAATATGGGCTTTTTGATTCTAAGCCATGAAAATTTGAAATTAAAGGAATCATACCAGACTTAAATATAAAGTTATGGGCATTTAAAGGAAAAATAAAGCATGAGGGTATAGAGTTGCGAGGAGGTTATAAGTATTCACGCATACTTCAAATGGGTGCATTAACATGATCTTTATATGCACTTTCGTTATTACTAATAAACGTAAATTATATCTATTATTTTCACTCTCTTAACTTGATTAATTGCTCATTTTAATAAGAGTAATATCCTTTTTATATGCTTTATTATTATTTTGTAGGTTTGAAGTCAATAAAGCAATTGGGCATAAAAATCTAAGAAAAACAAGACAAAGCAGCAAATTGCTATAGCAACTTGCTACAGTGAATAACTACAGTGTTCGTCAACAGTAACCTCCCTACAATACTTTTGCCGTAACGATGAACAATATTTCGTTGCAGCGATGAACAATGCAATTTTCTTAAACTTAAAAGAAATACAACTCCAAAACTCTAATCAATCCCTATATAAAAGACCATTTGTTTCAAACCTCAAAGAACACATAACTTATGGCTTTTAAAGTCACAACACATAGAAAAAGAGCAATTTTAGAGAGAGAAATAAAGGAAATTTAAGGAAGCAAGAGATTATTTGCGAATTGACATCTTATTGATTTACTGTTGGTTGTATCATATTTATTTTTTAGTTTTTAGCCATAATTCTCTTGTTATCATAAGCTAAATTATTTTTTAGGGTTAACACTTGAATTCAATATGTGTGCTTAATTGTTGGATCTTTTTAATATTTATTTGAATTCAATTATCTATTATTCAAATTATTTATTTTTAATGCTTCATTATATTTGATCAGTATTGTGAATGATTTGGCAATACTTTAATAAACTCGGAAGAGGCATCATTGTATTTAGATTTAGATAATTTGATGCATGATTGTAAAGTGACGTTTTAGTTACATATGCAGGTTTCAAATTAGGATAGAAATACACCTAATTGACATGTATAGTCAATAAGATTTGTTCTTAATGAATTTTAATTTATTACAAGTACCATAAGAATATAGGTATTTAATAAATTAAGGTATACTTGCAGGACCTTAGGAGAGACTTTATGATTACATTAGTGTCTTGACCAATAATAAAAATTGAGGGATATAAATACTAAAAGGATTAATCTTTGGAAAACACATTGAAGAATAATAATTAATCCTAGACTTTCTCTACATTGCCATTTTCTTATTTTATTTGAGTTGTGTCATTTATTTTCTGCACTTTTATTTTATTTAAATTTATTATAAAATTAAGATTTAATTTTTTTAAATAATTACAAGAAAGATACAATTTTAATACTTAGTAAAAAATAAAAATTATCTCTGTGGGTTCAACATCCGACTTAAAAGTCTTTTTATTACTTGTTACGATAGTGTATACTTGCGTTTAGTTTTGTGCTTAAAATATACACAACAGTTACATATAATTTGGATAGGTGTATTAACATGTTCTTCATGAATACTTTCAATACAGGCCATGGTGTATGATGTGTTTGGTAAAGAATGAGAAGATGAAGGAGAATCAAATAAATTATCAAAGACAGTTTCATAATTACCTTTCACTAATCGATGGGCTTTAGGATCTTGAAACCATATACCCAAACAAAGAGAGAAAACAAATGTAATAATAACTAGTGCAATAAATAAATTATAGAAAATGAGAAAAATAAAATAAAGCAAATTAGAATAAAATAAAATAAAATAGAGCAAATTAGATGGAAAAATTAAAAAATAAAAGCAAATTATGGGACAAGGGCAACTATAAAATAAAAGTTAGAGGAATAATTAAAAGTTAGATTAGATTAATAATAGGTTAGTATGCAAAGGTTAGGTAGTTAAACTAACCATAGTAAAATAAAAATAACAAAATGAAGAACAAGTAAAAGCAAAATCGGAGGCTTAGCCTTCCATGATAATAAACCAATAATCTTAGTAAATTTCTCTCTCTTGCAATGGTGTCAAAAACTTATTATAGTTTAAATATTGTTTTACCAAAATGTAAGTTATCTTAATTATAGTATTTACTCATTAGTCCAAGTGTTGTATCCACAGGGAGTGATTACCAAGAGCAAAGGTTGTTTTTCAATATACAATAAATATTGTTTTTTAAGATGGAGAAATGTTGGTTAATTTTAAATGAGAAGTTTACCAAATGTAAATTATTAAATCAATTAAAAGAACACTAAGGCATTAGAGATCTACACTTACTTGGGTTGTAGTAGAGTTCTTTTGATTATTTTTACCTATTTCAGAAATGCTTTTAATTGATAGAAAGCATCACTTGTAAAAATATGTTATTGATATGTAGAAAATATTTTCAAGCATTTATTGTGGCCTTAGTTTACAAAGAATCAAGGCTCCCAACAAACCAAAATAACTTTCTATAAATGATAAATCAATTCATTTACAAATAACTATAAACATTTGAAAAACAAGAGTAAGATTAAAGCGACAAAATTAAAACTCTATAAGTGTTTCACTCCTAGCATTAGCTAGAAGTTTAGAAAGACATAATGAGATAATACAAGAAAATGTGTTTTTTTTGAATTCAATATAACTTTCTAGTTTCCTCTCCCAATTCCACTCTTCTAGGGTAAAAACAAGTCTCTTATTTATAGGAAGGCTTGTCCTCTACAAAATATAATGGAAGGAACCACATGAATATTAAAGAAATCAAAAAGGAGACAACCACTAGTTGTACTTGATTACCACTTACACCTACATTTAACATACATTTTGATAATGATGCTATTCGAAATAACATCAATTATGAAAATAAAAGTTGTAGATTTGTTTCTTAACTTTTCAAATTAGGTGATCTCATATGTATTTGATACGTATTTATCAAATTATGATCAAATTATGGAATACAATTCATACTAGGTTGTACTATAGATAGGTTGTCTTCTCAGTACAGTTTACCTTTCAAACGTTAGATTTACCAAATTCTTGTAAAATCCATTATTATAGCCTATGGTGTTCGCTTGTTACGAAAGTAAGAATTTCATCAATTAGATTACTAGGAAGAAAGTTATGCCCATTTTACCGAACCTACCATAAAATAATAAAAAAAGTAATTCGTAAAAATATTATAACTATACTTAAGTTTGGGAGGTTAATGACATTAATAATGCAAAATGATAATTTGAAACCTTACAAAATGTGTAATTTTAAGTGTTCATCAAGGGTTCTATGATAAGATCAAGTATCTGACCATCCCTAATCTGATGGGTTAGGCGTCTCACACTAATATAACTTAATCTCATATACCACAATTCTGTATTATTCAAAGTTTCAGAAATATTACTTGTGTTCACCTATGCATTTAAGATATTTCCTTTTGTATCTAAAATATAATGGCCATTCATCAATTGACACTCAACTAATAAAACATTATTAACATCATATAAATACAAGAAACAATTCCAAATAAATATATAATAACCTTCAATGTCCAACACAGGAAGGGATATAATTTTCCTGATAATGTTCAATACAAAATAACAGTTACACAACATCATTGTTCTACCATAAAAGAGAAATAACTCAAAATGTCCAATAGCTTCAACTTGTGAAAAATTTCCATTTCTAACAAAAAGTTGTATTTCTCTACACTACAAGAATTTAACTTTTCTCAAATCCTATAACATACTGCAAATGTGAATATCTAACTAGTATTAGCATAAAATATTAATGAAATGTCCATAATAGGCAAATGTATACTTGAGGGGTTCTTCTTGACTGTGGCATTACTTCAGACAATTATGCTTCTAATATCCATAACGAAAGAACTTTCCTTTGCCTTTTTTTTTTCTTGTAACTTGGATATCACTTGTCTCTATGGACCCGCCTGTGGTATCTACTTCTCATTCTTCTTAACATTAGACTAATTATAAGCATTTGAGGTAAAATATAAAACACCACTCTGACAGTAAAGGGCTTCACCCCATTTGTTCATGTCCTCTTGAGCTGTCTTCAACATATTGTGCAATGTAGCATATGTGAGAGTTAACTTTTACATATTGAAGTTCATGATGAACTGTGCAAATAACCATAGCAGAGACTGAAGAATCAAACTATTCCTCTAATTATTGTTTAGAGATGACAATTACGCTTCAATTATCCATCCTCACTATAACGGAAGCACCTTCCTTTGCCTTTTTTTTCCTCTTGTAACTTGGATATCACTTGTCTCTAAGGACCCGTCTATGGTATCTACTTCTCCTTCTTCTTAACATTAAATTTCTTGTAAGCATTTGAGGCAAAATATAAAACACCACTCTGAACGTAAAGGGCTTCACCCTTTTTGTTCATATTCTTTTGAGCTATTTTCAACATATTATGCAATGTAGTATATGTGAGAGTTAACTTTTATATATTGAAGTTCATGATGAACTATGCAAATAGCCCTCTGAAGAATCAAACTATTCCTCTAATTATTGTTTAGAGATATATCTATAGTCTCTAACTTATCGATGTAAGAGATTATCTTAAATACATAAAGACTAACTGGACTACCCTCAGCTAATCGAAGCTGAAAGAGTATCTTGGAAATCTTGAACAGGTCAATCTGTGGTCTATCACCAAGCAACTCCTTTAGATGGAGCATAATAATTCTTGCACTATCTATGTGTTAGGGTTGGTGCTTACGTGCCATCCCTGAATGTACATATACTTGTGTATTTATACAAGTGTACATTCTCATTAAATTGCTAATACCTATTAATATGGTACTATGCAATGTAACATTACTCACATTGTATGATCTGAAGGAGTTCAGATCAGATCTAAAGGAGTTTAGATCAGATCTAAAGGAGTTCAGATCAGGGCTTATACTTAGCCACACTGAGAGATATAAATGCTAAATGTTAGCACAATTAAGTGTTAGTTGGTTATATTACTCAGCGAAGATCTAAAAGTTGGAGTCTTGTTTGTAATGGGACATAGATTTGAGAATATACTAGTAACTGCATAGTTACAAGAGTTGCAATCAGGTGCCAGAAAATGCTAGTTGTGCAAGTATGTTATCAAATAATTATCCCTGATCTATGTCTGTCAATGTTGGTCCTTCAATGGATACATTTATATAGATTTGTATATGTTGTGCCTATAGGGTATAGATGGTAGTTCCTAGTTAACTGTGAGCTTGGAGTTCGTATTGATATATGGGTATCTAGTTAGGACTAGATATGAGATAGACTCACGAGGGCCTCCGATAGACACCCTATGTAAGCCGTCAACGGAGGGTTCTTTTGAGTTGAGTACTATATGTGATCCTTTGACCTAAGTGCCATGGTGGGCTTTAAGTGATCCACCATACTTTGGTTCCACGCATGTCACAAACCTTTTATGTTGTGATCGCTGAGTGTTGCTGGGTATAGTCTGATGCTTATGGAGTCCGGTGTGTATAGAACGGGATTCGTCAGCTCACATAGGGAGTTTGATATCCAAATGCTTCGAGAGTGTATCTCGAAAAGTTTTATGCCACAAGCATTAATCCCGAAAAAGAGTTCCGACAGGATAGAATAATATGGCAAAGGAGTTTGCACATATTGTTCAGTGAGATACAAGTCTGGAGATAAGACATGGATGAACATATGAGGATTTAACAGTGATAATCTATATCCCCACCACATCCAGGATATCATGACGGAAGGACTATTTGTATGCATTGTAACTTTAACTTGTATAGTTCAACGTGTTGATTTGTAATATCCGTGACATATACATGAGGCATTGCTCACGAACTCATGGAATAGTTTTATTTAACGAATTGGGCGTGAAGTTAGGGAGTCCCACTATATGGAGTGTACTCGTTGTGCACTGGGGCAGCGTGCCGGATAAAATTATTTAATCGAACAATATATAGCACTACTACGAGAATGCGTGCATATGTGTATTTAAGTATTAAATACAATAATTAGTTAATAATTGTTATTTACTAATTGTATAATGACACGTGGTGCATTGTGGACCCTCGATTGAGTTTACCCAAGTGTGAAATTTGGTGGGATCCACTAGGGGGTAAATTTGATAACTATTCATAAGGGGCAAAATGGTCATTTCACATAATAATTATTTAATTGTTAAATAATAATAAATATCTCATTTTTATATTATATAATATTATTTTATTATATATTGCAATATAGGTCTCATTTATTTATTATTTTATATTATTATTTCATTATAATAATATTATTTTTCAATAATGGGTGACGTGTTTTATTTATATTATTTTTTATTTCATATATATATATATATATATAATAAGAGATGTGTGTTAGTGATGGAAATGGAAAGAAAAAAAAATTGAAAAGTTTCAATTTCCATAGAGCCGAGAAAGAGAAGAAGAAAAAAAAAGGGAAAAAGGAAGTAAAATGAAATTGTTTAATTTTTCTCTTTAGTTCCAAAAGAAGCAATTATGAATTGCTTTTAATTTCATTTTCTTATTCTTTTAGAGAAAAGGAAGAAAACACACTACCAGCTAATTTGGGGTTTAAGAGTTAAACCTAGTGCTGGCTATAGGGCTGTTGTTCTAGTTCGCTATGCCCATCGTGTTGGTGACTAGAATTGCCAACGAGTTAATCTACATGTGAACTCCGAGGAAATACGTGTATACTGTTACACGTTCATGTGATTTCTTAACCTTACTAATATATTAATATGATTAATATATTATTTATTATATTTATTGCATGTTTTAAATGCTTCTGCCGCGTTTAATATGTATATGATATGTATTTTAGGCAATAGACACAATTGCACATACATACACCTACATATATTAGATCCCCAACACCATGTGCACATGCTTCATTCGAATTTTAGTAGACATCAAGGCTAAGATGTATGACTTGACTATTAAATTATCATCCACTCATTTCTAATATATCTAGCTCTTTCAAAGTAGCTTTATCAGAAATACCCTTAGGTATCTTCTGATCAATCACATATCCAAACTTCTCTGAATCCAGAACTATTCTAAGATTTATAAGCTAGTCAGAGTAATTTTTGACACGCTTCAATTAGTGTGCATTAAGTATATGAACCAACAGATTCTTCGAAGCCATTTTATCTTCACAAGACAAAAAAAAGATGCCAATAGAACATTTCAAATCATTAAAAATAGTGCTTTAGATAATTGATATAACTAGTATATATTTTCAATCTAAAGACGCTCTTCCACTACTTTACATATTCTCTTTAATCTCTCAAATGTGAAAATAAAAGTTTAAACACTTTAAACTTTGCAGTAAAAAGTAGACCCAATTGGCATTGACTTTAGTCTTATACTTTAGCAATATTGGATTTTGTAAAACCCAAAAGGTAGACAACTCTTGTAAATTGCATCTTATGTAACTCTTAGCCTTGATCCTAAACACTTTATCCTCTCGCTTTAACAATATTGGGTAAATGTATTCTAGATTAACTTATCAATAATCAAATATAAGTTACTGATACTCCTCTCACGCTTTAGCTATATTAGGAAATACATTCGCTTATATTTGTTTAATCTCATGTTTAACCGACATAGCCTAAATCACACCGATCAATCTCTCATACTTTAGCAACATTGAGAAAGACCAAGGTGACTTATCTAGCATTCTATTAACAAGATGGATCACGCAAAATATTTTCTCAAAATTAAATTCATTTTTAATTTGATTAAGAGATATTTTAAAATTATTCGCATCTCATGAGGATATGATTCTCAATCAAACATTTATTTCATGCAAGCAAAACTAATCCATACCAGTTGGGCTCCCATTATGGTTAATAACACAAATAGATGACCATATTATATAAAAAAATGATATACAAATTATATTATTGCATAAATTAAACATTACATGCAAAAGAATGCAAAATGGAGCAAATAGCTTGAACGCCGCGGCATTAGGAATTAGAATGTCCCAACGTTAATTCCAGCACCCTAAATGCCCCAGCATTAGAAAAGCAATGCCCCAATGTCCCCTTTAAATGCCCCTGCATCACAATTTCTCAACTCCCTTATATTATCACAAAATGCCTTAACGTGACAAAATGTAAAGCCCCGACATAAATTGCAGTGCCTAGAACAACTCTGCGTAAAAAATACAATGCCCCAATGATAAGCTAGTGTCACCAACACCCAACTGTAAGACACATACCACTCTAGCACTCATTCTAATACCTCAGACATCTCTATGTCATATATACAATGCCTCAGCGTTCATCCCAAATTTAAGAATGCCACTACGCTAAGCATGCAACACCTCAGCGTTCCCTTGAACAATGACCTGGTTCTATATTTTCAAACACTTGAAAATGCTGTACCCATTGTTCTGAGCATCCTAAAAAACACAGAAACACTCCATTTAACCCAAAACAATACACAACATGCTTTGATACTATTGTTATTGTGTGCTAATATTGCATGCATATAATTATGTAGCCATAGAAATTATTAATGCATGTCATACATACATTTGTGCACTGAAATTAAAATCTAATTTTTTATTCAACTATTACACACTAAATGTAAGTCTGTTATATTAACAAATTCAAAAACTTACCATTGAAGATGATTCGGCAAAAAACTAAATTCTAAAGTCTCACACCAAAGCAACCTCGAGAATAATGCCAGTCTCCAACAATCGATAGAATTGAAGAGCTAGAATAGTAGCTTATTGTTTCCAACAAAATTGATTTGCTCAGCATGTGAGCCTTTTTGATTTGGCCAAAAATGGCTTTAAGGGACCTAAGCGTAACTTTTTCAAACTTATTTTTTCTCTTAGCTAGATCATGTCTTTTACCAAATGCAACATTTGCATTTGTTTTACTTCATCTTGACACTTGTCCATCGTGCATCCCATGCATTAAGACAAATGTCCTTTTTCCTTTTCCATGTAAGATGCCATTTGTCACATAAATTGGCATACATAATGCCATATGTCAATTACATAATCTAAGCATGAAGGCCAATTGCCAAGATTTTATTAGTTAACAACTTTAACTAATAAAATATAAGTTTAACACTTACACATTGGCAAGTGTGCTTCCTGAGAGATCTTAAAATAAATCCTAGTTTTTGAAATTTTCTTGGATCAAACTGTTCGACATAGTTCACTACCCTAGTGCTTAATGAGTACACTTCATATTGTGAGACTCTCTAGGTTCACACTCGTTTGTCTTATAAATATCTTCCATAAGTTCATAAATGATTCCTTATACACACGGTATGGATATTACAAAGCGGCTTGTTGAACTATACAAGTTGAGTTTAACCATATACATTTAATTCCTCCATCACCTATATCCCGGAAGATCAAAGATATAGATCATCACCATTAAATCTCTATATGCTTGACCATGAACTTTGTAAGTATGCTATATTACTATATGCTTGCATGTGATTATTGTTCATTAAACCACAAAATTTGCATGTCATAAATACAAAATGCATAGCGAAATGGAAATTTAATTTCCTATTCAACAAACAAATACTTAATTTTAAGTCTTATTACTCTAACAAACTTAGAAATTACCTTGGAAGCCTTTGGATGAGGTTCCTAAACTTGATCTCACCTTAAAGTACTCTCGTTGGTCATTCTAGATTTCAACTCCAGTAAGCTTGAAATGCTAGAATGGTAGCTTTAATTTGAATTTCCAGCAAGCTTATATGTTTAAACCTTTTAAACAATTTGTTTTTATTTCAAAGAAAAATTAGAAATGTGTTTTGTTCATACAACTCTTGCACAACACTTGAAAATAATTTTCAATGAAAAAATTACTTTGTACAACACTTGCGAAAACAAATTTTCTTCTTCTTTTCTAATCCTTGGTCAGCCACTTGAGAAGAAGAAGAAGATGAACATTTCTTTTGAACAACACTTGCTCTTCCATAATTCTTTCTTCTTTCTCTTTCTTCACTTTGGCTGAATTTTTTAACAAGTAAACGAGAAAACCTTTCTATCTTTTTCTTATTCAATTAAAAATGAAAAATAATTTTTCATTTACATTATAAACCCTTCTCATTGTCAAAAGAGTGGTCCCACTTAGCTACGCTTTATTTGTGCAATTATGCAAACATTTTGCATTATAAAATTGGCTTTTGCAATAGCCATGTCCGAACCAATCTCCAAGCATAATGAAACAACTTTTCATTTTTATATCAGAACTCTTTTGATTGTCAAAGATAAGGCCCTTACATCCCATGCCTTAGGCCATGTCATTTTATTTTTTTGATTAATTAATAATGCAAAACCAAATTTTGTTATTTATTACTTGATCTTGCTTATAAGCAAGCTTGATATTGTTAACAAAAAGTCAAACAATCAAAGGTTATTATGTTGCCACTTGTCACCATTTAATTAGTTAGCAACTTTTATCAACTAATTAATCAATGTACTTAACACTTAAACTCTGACAAGTGTGCATCCTAAGGGATCTTGAAATAAATTTTTTAGTTTGCTAAAATTTCTTAGATCGAATTGTTCAATCCAACACGTTATCCCAGTGCTCAAAAAGTACACTTCATATTATGAGACTTCTTAAGTCACGCTCGGTTTGTCATATGGAACTCCTCTATAAGTGTATAATGATCCCCCACACATATATTACAAATACAAAGTAACGCGTTGAACCATATAAGTTCAGGTTATTACATATAGGTATAATCCTTCTGTCAACTATATCCTAGAAGAGCAGAGATATAGATTATCACCGTCAAATCTCTATATGCTCGACCGTGAACTTATCTTTAGATTTGTATTTTCATAAACAAAATTTTCAAACACTTTTGCGATATTGTTTTACCCTATAGAAAACTCTTTTTTAGAGTTTATGCTTGTGGCCACAAGACTTTCTAAAATACAATCTCAGAGTATCAGGATATACAACTCACCCATATAAGTTGACGGATCTCATATTTATACATGCTAGACTCTATAAGTATCGGACCATACCTAACAATACACAGAGGTCAGACCATTGAAGGTTTCTGACATGTATGAAATCTAAGTATGATGGATCACTCACAAGCCCACTATGGTGCTCAGGTTAAAGGACCACGAATACTACTCAACTCAAGAAGACCTTCAATTAACAGCTTTAAGGGATGTTCATTGGAGGTTCTTATGAATTTGTTCAGTACTGTCCTTACTAAATACCTGGATGCTTATAGGAGCTTTTGCTAAGCTTACAGTCTATTAAGGCTAACTGTCTGGACAATCTAGTTATAGATATACACTGATTTGGAAAGTTCACTGATCGACTTGCATCAGTAAAGATAGATTAGGAACGAGGTCTTCAAGAATATATTATAAAATGACATTTTCCATCACCATTTGCAACTCTTGCAATTATATGATTACTAATATATTCCCAAGTCATTGTCCAATTTCAAACAAAGTTCTAACTCTTAGAATTTGCTAACTCTTAGAACTGCTAAGTTTTAGCATTTCTAACTTTTAGCATTGGTAACTCTTAGCATTGACCTAAACTCCTTTAGATCTACAATGTCTGAAACGTAACAAGTTTGGTACCATATATTTAATATTAACGATTTTATTCAAAAAATTTATTGTAAAAATATTAAATAATTAAATATTCATACAATATTAGAATTGTATGTAAGCATCATCTTCAATAAACTTATTTTCAAAGTTGTATTTTCATAAACAGTTTCACAAACACCTTTACAATATTGTTTAAC
Organism: Ailanthus altissimus; assembly: GCA_946807835.1. NCBI lineage: Eukaryota > Viridiplantae > Streptophyta > Magnoliopsida > Sapindales > Simaroubaceae > Ailanthus > Ailanthus altissimus. Next base: position 5,649,625 of record OX327709.1, read on the forward strand.
TTAATGAAAAAATCTTTTTTGCGATTTATACTTGTGGTCAAAGACTTCCTGAAATATAATCTTGGAGCATCAAGATATACAACTCACCCATATGAGCTAAAAAATCTCATATCTACAAACTGAACTTGTAGTAACCATTTATCCACAACCGATAAGAATAAGTATTTACATATATATATAATATTCATATTTTATTTGTATGTGGATTATACTTAATTTATATATTGTTATTAGTATTGTTTGTATAGATTAAAGACCTACTATTAGTATTGAGTTTATTTGCAAGACTTTAGATTTATTTTAGGGACCAAATTATAATACTTTGAAAGTTTTAGGAGTTAATTCGTAAATATTAAAAGTTAGCCTCTTAGTATAAAAATACACATTTTAAATCCTAATTCACTTTTTTTTGGTTGAGCTACCCCCTTTAGAGAGAGAAAAGAGAGAAATAGAGGGGAGGGAAAGAGAAGAAGAAAAAGAAAAAGAAAAAGAAAAAGAAATTGGAATTTTAGGCTTTAAGAGGTACATCATAACTCTTTCTCAATTTATTTGTGTTAATTAAGTTAATTTCTTTAAGTTTTAATTTTTGAAAATATGTAAAATTGAGAACTTGGTGTGGATTTTATAAGATATATTGAGAATTAAGGATGATTATGTAGATAACTTGATAAAGCATGCAGAATTTGCAGAATTTCTACTTTATAGTCTCTTGATCCGAGAATTTTATAAAATTTTGTACCTTGATTTTGATTTTGAATTTTGGGAATATAAAACTAGTCATATCTAGAATCATTTTAGACTTTGAATCAATTGAAAATTTCAGAAATTGAATTTTTAGTGAATTTACAAAAATGATCCTGAAATTCTAAATTTTTTCTTGTGTTAATAGTATACTACAATGACAAATAATTTTTAATTTACTGAATAATCTTAAAAGAATTATGAATTTCTGTAATGTGAAAAATTTATATGTCTAATATAATATACTCAGAATTGAGAATTTAGATCAATGTGGTTAAATTGTTATGATTTTCTAAAGTATATCAGCTAATTATAGTATTTGATTAACATATTTTTAAAGTTATGGAATAAAATAGGTTTAAACTACTTTTGATTGGATTTTGAAGTAATACATTTATCATGAATTTAGATATGTGTCAAGAGTAATTTTATGATATTTTTATAATTTTTAATAGTATATGAGTTTATAAAATTAGGAGACTGAATACTGTTCAGTAAATATTTTGATCCTGTTAGGATAATAGTTTGGATTTGATGGTGTTTATGAAATGGATTCTGTAAGAATTATGATATAATATTTATATAAAAGAAGGATATATGAGTAAAAAAAAGATATATTATATTTTGGAGCAATTGGACATCATTTGATTTATAAGAAAATTTTGTTAAGTGTAAGTGGTCAGAATGACAGGTTTTGAGAAATTAAGTAATTAGACAAAATTGATGTGATAAGTGCAATATTTGTAATTTTGTAAGCTATTTAAAGTGTTTTGTATGAATGGTGAGGCTTATGAAAGGATTAATCTCTATTGATAGGTTAAGGCGAATTAAACCTCGTACTCGAAAGTGTTAAGAGGTAAATATACTAGACTTTTACTAAAATCACAATAAACATAGTAATTATTTATGTATTGTTTGGTAAATGTGCTTAGAAATATATTTATGTTATGCCAAAGTATATTTGATATGAAATGTGAAAGACATGTTTATGAATGTGAGCATTGACATTGAGCATGGACATACATGTGTTTATGAAATTGAGCTTTTAAAATGAAATGTGTTTAACAAAGAAAGTTTTTGAAGTAAAAAATGTTCATGAGATACGTTTTGTGTTTTAAAGATGCTTAAACTCACTATTTACTTAATAGGCACCTTATATGATTTGTGAAGCCTTTATGTATGGTCTTTTCTTCAGAAATGGTATATGTTATTGTTTCATATGTAGGAAGGATCCTATTGGTACCTTAAGAAAAAGTGAGTCATCACATTCGTGTGGTGGCGTATTGGTGCATGTGAGAGGACTCACCGATGATCAGGGTGAGGGTGTAGCTCTTACCTTCGAAAATGAGCATTATATATGTGTAATTTAAACCTCACTTGTGCTATTCTTCTCATATAGTATGTCATCGACGGGTGACATTAGCTCATTATATGGTATGTGATATAAAAGTCCTACTAAGTAGTAGTTGAGTAATGGTATTTCTATTATATATTTTGAAAGAATGTGTAAGCGCTTACCTGGCATGTGATTTGATAAGATTATGATTTTAATTTATCACAACATATTATACACATGCATTGTATACATATATGTATTTGTATTTTGATATATAAAAAACTTGTATGCTTACTGAGTTTTATACTCATTATAGTTTATGGTGATTTCAAGTAAATAAGGCATATGTGTGCTTAGTAGATTTGGCAAGGCTTCTACTGTCCTTTGGGTTCCCTAAGTTGCTAGGTTGCTAAGTGTTTCATTTGTGGACACATAGTTTAGGATATTTGATTTTTTCTTATTAAATAAATACTTATGTGTTATTTTATTAGGTGTAGTTCTATTTGGTTTATGTTTCACCAAGTATGGTTATGGGTTGATTTTGCATTAAACTTACTAGCAACTTGATAAGGATTCCTATGTTGAATTCAAGTTTGAAATTTTATGCAATATTAATTATAAGTGCACATTATTGAATGAGTGTAAGTTATGTTATGTTTCAGATCTTTTGGGTCTGGGGCGTGACAAAACTTCATGAGTATCAAAATATACCCAAGGATACCCAGAGGTCAGAATATGAAAGGTCTTTGACATGCGTGAAGTCAAAGTATGATGGATTACTCACAAGTTCACTGTGACACTCAGATCAAATGACCATGAATACTACTCAACTCAAGAAGACCTATCATTGATGGATTTATGGGATGTCTATTGGAGGTCCTCATGAGTTTGTTAAGTATATAGTTCTTAATGAATACCTATATTCCTATACGAGCTTTCACTAGCTTACAATCCACTAAGACTAACTGTTTGGACAATTTAGATATAGACATACACTGATCCGAAAGGTATACCAATCAACCTGTGTCGACAACCATAGACAAAGAACTATGTTTTTGAGAACATATTGTATAATGACATTTCTTAGCACCATTTGTAACTTCTTGCAACTATGCCATTACTAATATATTCTTAGGTCTTTGTCCTATTTTAGATAAGGTTCTAACTCTTAGAATGCTAACTTTTAGCACCGACTTAAACTCTTTTAAATCAAATCTAAACTCCTTTAGATCTACAATATTTAAAAAGTAAATGCTTAATAACATATAATAAATATTAACGATTTTATTGAAATGTCCATTGTATAAATATTAAATAAATATTCATATGAAATTAGAATGACACATAAGCACCATCTCCAACATATTTCAACTATAAAAATATTATATATGGAGAGCCTTTATATAGGCTTTAGGCTGATATAAAATGGGAAAGCTAAAATAGATAAAAGACAATATAAATAAGGTAAATTATATATATATGGTAACGGAGAATATTTGATTGATTTATATCTTTAGCACTCCCCTCAAACTGAAGATGACAGAGTTGAAGCAAGTTTGAGTTTAGAGACCAAAGTTTGAAAACAATTAGGAAGAAGAGATTTGGTAAAAATATCAGCAGGTTGATCCTTAGAAGAGATGGAGTAGAGCGTAACTGTTCCTTGAGAAACATGTTGCTAAGCAAAGTGATAATTTATCTCAATATGATTAGTTTACTTATGAAAGATATCATTGTGAACGATTTTAATAGACTCTGATTGTCACAATAAAGAGGTATAATGCCAAAGTGAGTAATACCCAAATCTCCAAGAATCTATTGGAGCCAAACAATCTCTTAGGTAGTATTAGTAAGTGCACAATACTCAAACTCAGTACTAGAATAGGAATAGTTATCTACTTCTTACTTTTTCATGAAAAAAGTGAATCTACTAAGAAAAGAAAAAAATTTAGTAGTTGATCAGTAGGATCACCCACCAAATCTGCATCGACATAAGCTCGCAACTCAAGAGGAGAGTAAGTTGAAAAATAGAGACCATGAAAAAGTGTATCTTTGAGATAAAATATAGAATATGAAGAACTGTTCTAAAATGAGATGTATGAGGAGCAGCTATAAACTAACTAAAAACATGAACAACATAGAGAATGTCTGGTCGAGTGATGATGAGATATTAGAAGATCGGAGTGTGGTATTAGTAGGCTCTGGGGGAATAGAGACAATCTTATTATTTGTCAAGCTAGCTCTAACAAGTAGATCTTATGCATATTTTTATTGTAAGAGTAATGTATAGGGAGAGCCTTTGACAAGACCAGACCCGAGACCCTCTACTATAGATCCCAGCGGCCCTGCCGGGCACCCCGACGGAAATTCCTCCGAACCTAACTGGGTATGTTGAGAAATTTCGCAAGGTGAACCCTTTTTTATTTTTTGTTCTTACTAAGAAGGTCTAGTAACATACACGAAAATGACATCTTAATTTTAAAAACAAACGGACAGAGTTTCCCTTGTTTTTCGGAAAATCCATATAAACCTACAAAGAAATTTCACTTCTAATTCCAACACATCTCAATTCTACCAATTCGGACCTCCGGTCCTTTCCAAATCAAATCCAACACAACTCAATTATTTCGTTTAAATCACAAAATAAGCATAATCATAAAAAGTAAAAACGATCATCATAAACTAGAAATCTCTTCTTCTTGATTCAATACATACTTACAAATATACATGCCTACAACTATTATGCATAAAGTAAAGAGTACTATTAGCACATTTACATGTACAAAAATTATCTTTGGATTTGGCCCACTACTCGGCAATAGAAGAATCAGCAGCTTGCGTTCCGAGACCTGCACCTGGGAAAGGGGTTTAAAAATATAAAACATAAAACATAAAACGGGTGAGCTAAAGGAGCTCAGTGAGTGTAAATGAGATTTCGATTACAAGAACATTATACAAAGATAGCAATTTCTAAAGTACATGTAGAAATTATGCTTTTAAAACGGATGTAAAACTGTAAAACGGTTTCTAATATCATATGCTAATGAAATCTTGCCGAGCGGGTTTTATCTACATCTTTGGAAAACTATATTCAGAATCTGTATAACATAATAACTGCTGCGTGCATATAAATGCATAAATGCTATCGGTAAATCGAAAACTAGTAAAATCCTTGCTCGGCCATTTTCTTTCTAAACTGTACCAATGGTAACCCTAAAGCTCTATACCCACTCAGCGACTCAACTAGCACCGCATACGTGAGTAGGTCACGGGACACCTCAACTAGCAACACCCACAGTGACATCTCAAGACATCTCACTGGCTACGCAGTGGAATCCTACATCGCATGCATATAGCGAGACAATATCCCGTACACATAGAGCTACTCACATGACTCAACTTTCTGACTTCCCAGAGTTAGTGACACACCCCCAAGACCTGCCCATGTGCACGGGATATACCGGCCGGGTCTAATACAATCATCACCACTATAATCTGAGGGTACCAATGGCCTTAAAAACGAATGCAGAAATTTTAAAACTATTTCGCAAATCTATCATGTAAAAGCATGTCTATGAATATATCAAGATTATAAATCATGTTTATGCATCGAAAGCTCATAAAACATACATAGTTATTGTACGAAAACATAATAACCGAAAAGTGAAAGAAACGGCAGATTTCTACTCACAACCGCTCCGCGCTTAATTTCTCTCCCGATTTCTACTCCCGTTAACGCTCTCGGTTATCTTCACCTACGCGCCATAATAGACATTTAGAACCAAATCGAACACTAGAATCTTATTTAACTACTAAATGCCCTAATCAGCATACAAAGCCCGGATGTGAACTACTTCCCGATTTTTGTTACGGAGCCATAATCGAAACTAACTCACCATCCAGCGCCCTGAAAATTATTGAACACCTTATAACTTGGTTGGACATAATTGCCCTTCACCTTTCCCACATGGACAATTATGTCCCATTTTCTTCATTTTTGGTTTTTCCATCAACCATATACATTCAATTCACAATATGCACCATTTACACACAACAATTCTATCAAAACACCACTCAATTCTTAACTTCCCTAAAGTGGCAGAATTTTACCCTAGGTTCCAACACATTCCTTTTCTCAATTTCTTGTTCCAATTACAACAAAATCATGCCAATTTTATTCTAAAGCCCTAATTACAACCAATTGAAATCTCTACAACAAAATCACCAAAAACTCTAATTCTCACCTTGCCAATTTCTTCAAATTGATGACTCCTTCAAGCTCCACACTAGAATTCAACTCAATCTAAGCCAAGAATACACATAAGAACATCAATTAAAGCATTCTTGAAATCTCACTTATCAAACTTATAAAAGATGCTTTTCTTACCTATTTTTCTTGAATTTCCACTAATAGAGACTTCAATTGAGCTTAGGGATTTGTTTGTAACCTTATTTTGGCTTGATTACACATGAAAAATCATGAAAAAAAACTTGAATAGTCACTGTAGCAGCATTCCCCTTTGAAACTCGAATTTCTCTCTTTTTTTTTCCAACTAAGTGTTGGTTTTGATCTCTCTTCAAATTTCTACACACTTCTAACATATATATAGTGCTTCCTCAATTTACCATTTTGCCCTTCAACTTACTTAAAATTTCTAATTTTTCATTAGTTAAAAACTAATTATGTAATTAGTTCATTTGTAACTATCTAGTTAGAATAGTTCAAAGAACTAACTAGAACTTCCAACTTCGCAATCCATGAGATTTCTTCTAATTCGTCCATTCTCTAATATATGGATTATGTTTCTCAACAAAGGCTTGTTTCATTCATAATCCTTAAATGAAAATTCATGTAGTAATTTAGAATTTTCTTTTCCAAGCCAATAGAGAAAAATTCTAAAAATATTCTAGGGTCGTCCGGCACACCGATCGAGTGTGAAATTACCAAATTAGATCTAATATCTCTCACGTGCACTATAAAGGGAATATTTCTAATAGGGTTAAAATCGAGTAACCCTACGGTGTCTTATTTGTTCTATACCGAAATCTAGGCGCCAATACTGCTAATAGAGATTGGATATTACAGTCTTTATATAGGCTTTAGGTTGATACAAAATAGGAAAGCTAAAATAGATAAAAGGAAAGAAATATTTACACATTAATGATAAGATAAACAAGATAAATTATGTATATATAGTAAAGGAGAATATTTGATTAATTTATATCTTTAACAATTTTCATTATTTAAACAGAGACTTCAAGTAGAAAAACTAGTATATATAGTACATTGAACTAGACTAATGTGAATTTTGATATTGTTAACTAAATGTATTTAATTTTAATTCTCTAAATTTTTATAAGCTTAATTGACTTTAATCTTAAGTAGGTAATAAACTTGTATTCATATATTGTATCTTTTAAGTTATAATAGAGTAAAATCTATATAAACTGTTAAAACCTTGATGAATTAGAGATGCAATTTTATAGATCTAGGAATAAATACTTATAGATGGAATCTATACTTAGATGATATACATCTAAGCTATTTGTAGTACTTGATCATTTAAATATGTAGTCATGGTTTATTCAATAATTATTAAATAATGATATTTATTTGTAAATTTGTTTACAAATACAGACAAATTAGAAAACGATCATGAAAGCATTAAATATTAAGGAAAAATAAATAATTAATGAGGTAAGATATTTTTGCATAGTGTAACTTTAATTATAAATATCATTCGGGGGTTAATTGAGTCATTATTATTAGTCAAAGACTAAAGCTAAATTTGATTAAAATAAATTAATTAAAATTAGATTTATTTATTACATGAGCTAACTAAAGCACAACTTTATACTTTTAGTATAGTATCTTGGTATTAACTTATAAATCTAGTGAGTCATAAGATGATTAAAAATAGTTCATCTAAGTTGGACCTACAAAAGCCCAAAAGTTCTTTAGTAAATGTTTAGACCAACACCCCTCAAACCTTAACCCTAAAAGATTATGCCTATGTAAAAGAAAGAATAAGGTAGTAGCCACACTAAGAGAAAAGTGAACACACTTTTTTTTTAATAAAAGGTAAATGAGAAAGTAAGACTATTACAAGTTACTAGCTAATGGATTAGTGGGAGATCAAAGTACTTATACAATTGAGAACTTAATTAGGTAGTAGAGAAAATTAAAGTCAACTAATTCAATTCCAATTTTTTCATGTAAAAGCACCCGAGGTAACCCTTTATGTAAATATGGTCAAGAGACATTTTTCCCTACATATCGATCCCTCACAATAACATAGTCAAATATAAATGAATCCTACTTTTGGAAAATTCTCATTCATCTTGTTATGGATAAAGTTAGCATGTTGGAATTATCATAGTCAATTGCGTATTATTGCACTACTAAAAAATAGCATTTTTCAATAATAGAATATCATTGTCGCAAAACATATTTAATGATATATTTCTTCTATCACCGAAAGCGAATTCACTAATTAGTGATAGATAAAATCTACCATTTAACTATGTTAAAGCTATTATGTGATAGAAATATATTATCACGAATCTTTCATGTATCTCTATCATTTAACTTTGACATTCATGTTTCTAATGTGTGACACGTGATAGAATATATAATATATAGCATATGATGTGGCAAATGATGATGTCATGCTGCTGATAGGTGACGATGACATCATGTTGACAATTTACAATATCATCGTACCTTTGATCTCAATTTAATGATAGTTGGTATTATTGAGTGGTGATTCTGTATATTAGATAGTACTAATAGAAACAATTATTTTATTTATATAGCAGAAATAAATTCATAATTTAATAGTCAATATATTTCCAGATCCATAAAATATAATATCCAAACATTCAATCTATTCTAAAATAATTGAAGTTTTATACATTAAAATCATTAATGCAGTAATACAAAAATTCATCACATCTAAAATCCAATATGCTTAGTAAATTAAATGAATATAACAATTAAAATTTAACATAGTTGGTCGGTTTCCATTATGTATCCAATATGTTTTCATCTTTAAAATTCATTAATATAGTAAATGATTATATGACAATTAAAAACTAGAGTTGTGTTTGCTTCTAGTGCAACCTTGAAAATCAAAAGCCAGCTTCGCTCTATCTAAAAAATAGCTTAAAAACTTGAACGAATTGCAACATATAGATGATAGAGGTGTATATAGATGATGAGCATATTTTATATCTATCATTTTAATCTCCTAAACTTGATGATTGCTTAAATTAAATAAGAATATTTTTTTTTTAATGTGCGTTAATGTTATATTTTAGGTTCTAAGTCAATAGAGTTATTTGGGGTAAAAAGTTGAGGAGAATAGGCAAAAATATTTAAACAATGCTACAGTGACTACTACAGTAGACATGAATAGTATTTTTACTATAGTACCATGTCGCAGCACTAAATATTTGAGGCCGCGGTATGTGAACAATAAAAATGAACATGATTTACTATTCGCAGGTACTGTTCACATGAACAGCCTCATAGCATTAAATTCTGGTGTCACAGCATTAGTTCGGACAAAATCTTAGCCTTGCAGCACTAAAATATCGGTGCTATAGCAACAATCGATGAAAAAAATTCTAATTTTGCCCTAATTTTGAATCTATAAAGGGAGAGTTAAAGGTCTCATTTAAGGAGAAGGAGAGCACGAAATAGAGAGACAAACTAGAGTTTTTAGTGAGAGAAACATAATTGAAGCTTAGATTGTGGGACTTATGAAGATTGAAGCCTTCCAAGGACTTCTCCAACTAGTTCTCTCATTCTCTTTATCTCATTTACATTTATTTCAAGTTTTTATTTGTAATTTGTGTTGTTTAAACATGATTACTTTTGTGAACATTTGGATTAATGTAATTGAGTGTTTCACTATGAATAACTAGATTATATGTTCTAGAGCTTGATGAAACTCTATTGAATACTATATTTTAATATTGTCATGTGATTAATGACTATTTTATGTTTATTTATTTATATTTTTTATGTGCTTAATGCTTCTAATTTGAATAAAATTTTTATTAGATGTTTTAAATGTTTGGGTTATGTACTTGGGAGAGTTTAATCCATGTGTTAGGTTTAAAAAGCAAAACTTTGAGTTTATTGAGTTGGAAGACTAATAGACTTAGAGCAATCATTTAAGGGTAGCTTAATGCATGTATTTATAATGAGTTAGATAGGGACATTAACTTAGTTGTATATGCACAGGGTCTCATTCGACACTCGGGAGAGGTAATGAGATTAGACTTAAACCCTTGATCAATGAATACATAAGATTAGTTGTTAATCACTAATGATAAAGAACATAGAAACGGTAGAGTGAAATCAATCCCCTAGAACCTATTACCATAGAACTCTCACATCTTTAATTTACCAAAATATTTAGTTTAAGCATATTTAATTCCATAATTCAACTTAGTCTTTAATTTAGCCTAGATAAAATTAGTTTGTCAATAATGTAGTACTTCGCATTAATTTAGGATACCAATCCTCATCGAAACGATACTCACTCTTCGTTTTATTATTTGATCATGACTCGTGCACTTGCAAGTACAATTCACACGTGTATAAGTTCACGAATAATAAATTATTATTTCTATCATCTCAGACTTAGATTTTGCTTCTTATGAATATTTGGCTATTTATTTGAGGTTTTTAATCATATATAGGCTTACAACCCAAGGCGTGAAGATACTAGAGAAATCAGGTATGAAACGGACAAAAATGAAAGTGCTAGCAAAATAGGGCTAGCACTGTGGTGCCCAGCCAAACATAGCATCCTAATCTTTTCTAGGTGATGTCCAACCCTTAATGTAATGGTGCTCGTGTGATTAATGACACCCTATCTCTTAAGTCCTAATTTGACTTGGATTCGAAGCTCCACGTCCCTAGTGTTACGAAGGCCTATAAAAACACTTTTTTTTCATAGCCAAAGAGAGGATAATCGAGGAAAACTAGGGCAGACAAAAATAAATAACAAAAATAAGAGATTAGAGCAAAGAATTGAAGATTGAAGATCAAGACTTGCGCATCTTTCAAGAGAAAGAAAAGCAATTCAGGGCGTATTTTTGTTTAGTTTCTTATCTTATCTTATCATTATGATCTTGTTTATAATGTCTTTAATTATTTACCTGGATACTCTTAGATTCATTATGAACTAAACTCTTTTAATCTAGGATTAGTCTTTTGAACTTAATATGTAGTTGAATTTTATTAACTCTCTTAGTGTATGAACTTAATAGATTAAATTGATTCATTCTATCTTATGTTTAATACTTTCTATATATCTGTCCAATATATTAATTGTCCTAGAAACCCTGATAAACTCAAAAGAGAAATTTATGTGTTTAGCCTAGGATAATTTGATACATGATCATAGGGTGACAACTATGAGTTCTATGTAGGATAGACATATATCTAGATGGCATGTATAGAATAGTTACACTTGTTCTTAATGAGTTGCATTCTCTTTGAATTACCATAGACATATAGGTAATTATTAGGGTGTAATATAGTTATTTAACCATTAATAAAAGCTTATAACGACATTAGAGTCTAGCCAATAATTTGTTATAAGTGATTAACTAAGAGATTAATAAGTTTAATGAAATATTAGTGGATAAGTCGAAACCCTAGATTCCTTTTGATTAGTGAATTAAAACCCTTGCTTGCTTTTTTTAAAATATAATTAAGATTAGGTTTAATTTGATAGAATTAGATTAATTAGATAAACTTCATCTTTAGATTCATCTGGATAAAAGTTAAGTACGATTAATTTTAGTACTTGATTGAAAGAAGTAGATTAAATAAAGTCTCTCTGGGAATAATACTTGGACTTCATTTTTATATTACTTGATACGATAACGTGCTCTTGTACTTAGTTATTAATTAGTATATCAAGTTTTTGACGTCGTTGTCGGGGACTAATTTTTTCTATTCTTAGATCAATACTAATACTAAACTACCTTGCTTTTAAATTAGATTTTGTCTTTTTCTTTTTACTTTGATTTGTTTTAATTTTTGCCTTGACAGTTCATGTGAAGGAAAAAAATGTAAATTTAACTTCTTTTGATCCTAAGATTGAAAGAAGATTATGAAAGCTTCGATGTCAATGGCACCAATCAATAGACATGGAAGAAAACCTTAATAATCTTATGTTTGAGCCCATGATAGTATAGAGATCTTTAAGGGATTACGCAGTCCCTATTGGAAATGGTATTCAATTTAGTATTTTGCGACTAATCATCAATGCAAACAACTTTAAGATTAAGTTGAGTACTATTCAGATGTTGAAGGAGTATATACAGTTTAACGGTGCTCCCAATAATGATATCAACATGCATATTGTAAATTTTCTAAAAAATTATGATACATTTAAGTACAATGGAGTCTCAGACAATTCCATTAGATTTAGACTATTCCTTTTCTCATTGAGGGATAAAACCAAGAGCTGATTGATGTCATTATTGTCCAGATCCATATCTACATAGGATCACTTAGTACAAAAGTTTCTAGCAAAGTTTTTCTCACCAGTAAAGACAACAAAGATGAGGAATAAATTCACGTTATTCGTTTAGATTGATGGAAAATCGTTATACAAGGCATGAGAATGATTCAAGGACATGTTGAGGAAGTGTCTTCATCATGGGGTCCTTAAATGCCTATTAGTCCAAATGTTCTACAATAGACTAGTAAGGCATTTGAGGACTATTGTAAATGCTTATGCTAGAGGAAATTTAATGAATAAGTTTACAAATTTGGCTTATTATTTGTTAGATAAAATGGTGTCGAATATCTACCAATGGCTAGTTGAGAAGGTTACACCTAAGAAAGTCATTGGTGGGCATGAGATTCACGCATTCAAGGTATTGACAATGTAAATCTATATGTCATCCAAAAAGTTTGATGCATTGAATACTATTAAAACTCAACATGTGGCTTGCGACTTTTATGATGATAATCACATGAATGGTAATGTATGAAATCAGTAAGTTATATGAAAAACTTTAACCAATAGTAAAATAATCTACATTCAAACTTCTATAATTCGTGGTGGAGCGAGCATCCAAACTTTTCTTAGAGTAACAACTAAGGATAATTAATTAGACAATTGAACCCCCCAAGATTTCAACCCCACAAGAGAAGAAGCCGTCCTTGGAAGACATGCTTATGCATTACATAAAATCTAATGATGCTATTAACCACTCAACAACTTTGAAGACTTTGGAGACTCAATTGGGACAACTTGCTGTAGCAATTAATAAGCGACCTCAAGGAGCTCTAGCAAGTGACACTGAAGCTAATCCATGAGAAAATGTAGAGCAATACCAAGCTGTCTCCTTAAGAAAAGGTAAACTCTTACATGACAACACATTCAAGCCACCATCATTAAGCATGCCATATGGTAAAAAAAAGAAGAAAATGTGGTAAAATAAGATGAATTGCTACCTTATAGACCACCAATACCTTTTTCTTAAAGGCTATAAAGGCACAAAAAGTGTAAAAATAATAAATAGCAGCAAGCAAGTGCAAAAACAAGACTTCAGCAGCAGAAAAATATAAAAATTACTACAAGAAAAAGTGTAGAAATTGGTATTCAAGTACAGAAAAATTTTAAAATACAGAAAAATGCAGAAAGAACAGAAAATACCAACAGCGACATACAAAATGGTTTAGTTTAAAGATTCACTCTACCTCCACCTTTCCCTCAAAGGCTGTAAAAGAAGAAACTTGATAAGCAATTCTAAAAATTTCTTGAAATCTTTAAGAAATTATACATTAATCTTTATTTTATAGATGCACTTGAACAAATGCCTAGCTACGTCAAGTTTATGAAGAGTATACTTTCAAAGAAAAAGAGACTGAAGGATTATGAGATCATAGTATTGACAAAAGAGTGTAGTGCCATTCTTCAAAAGAATGTACCTTCTAAGCTCAAAGATCCTAAAAGTTTTCTCATACTATGCTCCATTAGCAATTATGACTTTGAAAAAGCACTTTGTGATCTAGGAGCGAGTATAAATCTCATGTCCCTCTCCATCTACAAGAAGTTAGGTTTGAGAGAATCTAATCTTATTAATGTCACACTTTAACTTGCGATCGATCTCTCACCTATCTTAAGGGAGTCATAGAAGACGTGCTTGTAAAGGTGGACAAGTTCATCTTCCCTATTGATTTCATTATTTTGGAAGGCTATGGAAGCCAAAAGAAAAGAGTACTAGCAAGAACATGTACAAAGATGCGTTTACAATTACTTTTGATCCACCATAAGAATAGAGAAAGCCCCGTTAAGCCGATGACATTAAATTAAACGCGTCTTGGGAGGCAACCCAAGTAAATTTAATTTTTATGTTTGGTTTTTTTATTTACTTTATTTTCTTATCTTTTAGGAATAAAATAGCAAGATATGGATTCAAAAAAAGTAGCATAAATAATTACAATCATTAGGAGATAAGGAAAACTACAGTTATCAAGACAAAATGTTGCAATGCTTAAACTTCAATTACCAAGGAAGTTTCTCTCATGCTTTCATTTTTCAACATTGGGAACAATGTCAAATTTAAGTTTGGGGGTGAGAAACATTTAGCTTGTATTTATTTTTTCTACATAAATTTGTTTTTTAGTCTTGTGTGTTAAAATGGTTTAGTTGATTAGTTTTTAGTTTAGATGATCCTTAGTCCATGATAATAAATAGAATAATGGCTAATTTATTTTCACGACTTTTCAGAAAATAATAGACGCTTAAGATAACTCTTATATCAAGAATCTTGAACTAAGTTCAACTTTATTTTTGATCACTTATTCTTGAGTACTTTAAAATAAGCATGTATTAATTGAATTGTTACTTAGAGATACTCATACTTAAGTAGTACACTTCAGTTGTGAAGACTAACTCTCTAAAACTTGTTTGATTACTACTTGAGGTAAAATCCAAAGAAACACATGAATAGAGAAATGACATTAGACAATCTTTGGACTAATTGAGCTTTTTTAGCATACCTTAGATATATATTTATCTCTAGCTCCCTTTTTTGAGCCTAAATTCCCATTTTCTTTTCCGTTTAATCATATTACAAGCCCCAAGACTTTAAGCTTGTTTATCCAAAATATACTTGTAACACCGTAAATCGTGTTTACTTAGAAATATTCTCAAAAGGAAAAAGGTTGTGGTTGTGTGAGAAAAAGATACTGAAGTGGAAAACAATTAAGTCTTAATGATACTTATCAATCTAACTTTAGGGGTATCCGAGAATACTTATCAATCTAATTAGTCCTTAACCTTACCCTTTCATTAAAAGCTAATTAAAGTCCTAAATAAATCTCTAAACACGTGTCTTTTTACATTAGTAGAGAGTGGTATAAAAAGAAAGCTTAAAATAGTGTATTATAAATTACAATATGCAGAGACATCCTCATTTTGTACTATTTTAAGCTATTGAGTAAATCTAATGTATTATTTAATTATTTGCTTGCTTATTGCATATACACATACAAGTGATCGATTATAGAGAAGAATGAAGAACTTAATGAATGGTATTTGTAAGGAGCCCAACAAACCACACATATCTCGATATTGGTATAATATTGTCCACTTTGGGCTTGAGAACTCATGGTTTTATTCTTAGGCTCTACCCAAAAGGCCTCATACCAATAGAGATATAGTTCACTCTTTATATATCTATGATCCTCCTTGTTTCTTGTCAATGTGAGACTTTTATTCGCTTTCTTAACAATCCTCCCCTCGAACAAAGGACCACTAATCCTTTCCTCGAATAAAGGACCACTAAGCCTTCCCTTGAACAAAGGACCACTAAGCTTCCCCTCAAATGATATTTCATCTGTCTATCTTTCATATATGAAGATCTCTCTATCTTTTAGTACTCATCTTCTACTTATCTTCACTACATTAAAGGTGCATACCTTAGGTGAAGCACCAGAGTATTGCCTACCTTAAGAGCCATCTCTATCAAGTCAACTCCTTATCATTGCATTGGGCCAGAGTATTGTGTACCTCCAGAGCCTCATTTATCAGTTCAACTCCTCATCATTGTGTTACAACATATGCCTTACGTGAAGCCCGAAGTCACTACCGCCTATCCATAAGGCTTAACCACGGATCTCATTGCAAGCAAACTAGGGCTTATTAGGCTCATCACCTTCTCATTTGATACCGAAGATTTTTTCCACATGACTAATTTTGGGGTATACTCTGATACCAACAAACCACACATATCTTCACATTGGTATGCTATTTTTTACTTTGGGCCTAAGCCCTCATGGTTTGTTTTTGGGCTCTACCCCAAAAGATTCATAGCAATTGAGATATAGTTAACTTCTTATATACCTATGATTCTCCCTATTTCTTATCAATGTGAGACTTTTGTTCACTTTCCTAATAGTATTTTGAATTATTAAGAGTTATTTATTGATTTTTAAAAAGACTTGTACCATTTCAACAGCTTTTGAGACAATGATTATGATCATCTAATCAACCTAGGATTGTTTTTAGTTTTGAATTATCCTATTATTTAGAGCCAGAATAATTTTGAGTGTTTGTTTTTGTTTTGCTCGAGAACGATCAAAGTCTTAAATTTGAGGATATTTGATAGGGCGTATATAGACTATTATTTCTATCATCTCAAACTTAGATTTTGTACTAAATTATGAGTATTTGTCTATTTATTTGAGGTTTTTGATCACATATAAGTTTACAACCCAAGGCGTGAAAATAGTGGAGATATTGAGTGCAAAACAGACAAAAAACAAAAGTACCAACAAAATAGGGCCAGTTGCGTGGCGCCCAAGGGCGAGCGCCATGGGGCCCAACCAGAGAGAGCATTTGACCTTTTCTAGGTCTTAGTGCCATGGTGCCCAACCCCCAGCGTCGCGGCGCCCGTACGACTAATGCCATATTATCTTATAGGTCCTAATTCAAAGGCTTATAAAATACCTATTTTCACAGCCAAAGAGAAGATAACAGAGGAAAACTAGGGAAAACAAAAAGACATGACAAAAATAAGAGATCAAAGTAAAGAATTAAAGATTGAAGATAAAGAGAGAGAGAGAAGCAATCTAGGGTGTGTTCTTGTTAAGTTTCTTATCTTCTTTTATCATTATGATCTTATTTATGATGTCTTTAATTATTTACCTTGATACTCTTAGATTCATTATGAACTAAAGCTTTTAATATAGTGTTAGGTTTTTGAACCTAATATATAGTTGAATTGTATTAATTTTATTAGGTTATGAACTTTATAGATTAAATTGATTCATTCTATCTTGTCTTTAATGCTTTCTTTATATCTAGCCAATATATTGATTGTTCAAGGAACCCTAATAAACTTGAAAGAGAAATTTATGCATTTAGCCTATGATAGTTTGATACATGATCATAGGGTGACAGCTATGAGTTTCATGTAGGATAGACATATACCTAGATGACATGTATGACGTGATTAATCTTGTTCTTAATGAGTTGCATTGTATTCAGATTACTATAGACATATAGGTAATTGTTATGGTGTAATATAGTTATTTGATCATCGATAAAGGCTTATAATGAGATTAGAGTCTAGCTAATAATTTGTTATTGAGAGATTAACTAAGAGATTAATAAGTTTAATGAAATATTAGAGGATAAGTGGAAACCCTAGATTTCTATTTGATTAGTGAATTTAAACCATTACTTACTTTTTTTTGTTTAAGATTAGGTTTAATTTAATAGAATTAGATTAATTAGATAACTTCATTTTTAAATTCATCTGGATAAAAGTTAAGTAGGATTAATTTTAGTACTTGATTGAAAGATGTAAATTAAATAAGTCTTCGTGGAGACGATACATGAACTTCATTCTTATATACTTGATACGATAAAGTGCATTTGTACTTAACTATTAATTCACACGATTCCATTTCTTGCAAAAAAAAAAGGATTAATTAAGTCACAATTCATAAAAGTTTACAAAGAAGTACAACTAATTTTATATATGTCCTAAGCAATGTAAAAGTCAAGTTATGAAACCTAACGAGCCATTGAAAAGAAAAAAAAACAATTTTATATGTACGTAGAGATCTAAGTTATGGGATCTAAATACGCAATTGAACTTGTCCTTCAACAATGGTTTTTGCCTATATTTTGTCTTTATTCTATCTATTCATTATTGATATTAAGAGTATCATATATTTTCACACACCAAGCATAAGGAAATTCTATCATTTAAAAGCAACAAGCACTAAGTCTATAAGCAAAATGTAATTTTAGATGCATCACAATGAAGGCATATGGTTTGCTCTAAAATTCAACCTTTGTAATCTGTCAAATATCAAGAGCGCTAAAAGTTCTTTTAAAACTCAAAGCTTCAAGAATTATTAAATGAATTATACACATTAGAAAAGATGCTTCTTTAGATACTAGCATTTGCTCTATGTAAACAAACAAATATAAATAAATTATTGCATAACATTTGTATGTGTTTACATATATATATATATATTTAGGTCACTTATTAAACAACCTTATCTATGTTAGGTTGATTCTTAGAAACTAAAGAGTTAAAAGGTGTCTATTGCATTAGAATATTGTTATCCCTTTCAAAAGTACACTGCATATCATATTATTGGGATCTAATGTACGTGAGTGTATACAAGTGTAACAGTGCTTGTTGTATAAAATATATATCTCATACATATTTAAACATAGCGGAATAATTAAAACAAGCAATAAACATAATAAATAATATGATAATCAAATTAATATGTTAGATAGAGTTTGAGAATTCACCAAGACGTGCAATATTTTACACATGTATTTTTGGAGTCCGTTTGGAGTCTTATTCGTTGACAGTTCTAATTATCAACTTGGTTGGCTTGGTAAGCTAGATCAGCAGCTTCAATCCATCACTGGGTTTAACACTTAAACCCTTTGAAATTATTTTTCCCTTTATCAACTCTTTGATCAATAAAATAAATTATTGCGTTGATTTTTTAAACTAGTAGCCAATAAAAATAAGCAAATAAATTTATTTTAACACTTGAAATTAACTCACAATTGGATCAAAATCCTTTCTAATTTGCTATTAAAATGGCGGGCCACCAAAGTATCAAAACAACAAAGAAAATGAAGCCAAAAACCACTTCCAACGTGCACGTATATATGCCACATGTTTTTAACGAAAGCAAAAATGCTTTTCACACATTCCACACCCTTCATGCATATCTCATCTTTATATATTAAATAATAATATTATAATAATAAAAATATAAAACTTGGCAACCAAATCTAACTTTAATAATATAATAATAAAAAAATATTATATATATTAATGTATGACAACTCATTAATATATATAATATTATAAAATAATATATTTCAATGAAATATTTATGATTATTTAACAATCAAATAGTTAAAGTTTGGAATTACCATTCTGCCTCTTTTGAATAGTTATTAAGTATACCCCTAATAAGACCCACTAAATCACACACTTGGGTAAACTCAATTAATGGCCCACAATACGTCGCGTGTCATGATATAATTAGTTAACAATAATTATTAATTAATTATTGTATTTAACACTTAAATATGGACATGTGCATATTTTTGTGGTAGTGCTGAATATTACTGAAGTGAACAACTTAATCCGGTACGCTGCCCCAGTGCACAATGAGTACACTCTATATCGCGAGACTCCCTAGGTCCATGCCCGATTCGTCAAATGAAACTATTCTAAGAGACCGTGAATACTATTCCATGCACACGTTATGAAAATACAAATCAGCACGTCGATCATCCAAGCTGAGGTCACAACGTATACGTATAGTCCCTTCGTCATGATACCCTAGATTTAGGGGGATATAGATTATTACCGTCAAATTCTTATGTGCTCATCCATATCCTATCTCTAGACTTATATCTCGCTGAACAATATGCACAAACTCCTTTGTCATATTGTTCAACCTTGGCGGAAACTCTTTATCGGGATAAATGCTTGTTGCCACAAGATTTTGTGAGATATAGTCTCGGAGCATCTATATATCAAACTCCGTATACGAGTTGATGGATCCCATATCTTTACGCACTGGACTTCATAAGCATCGGACCATACCCAACGAAATGCAGCGGTCACATCATAAAAGGTCTGTGATATATGTAAAACTAAAGTATGATGGATCATTTACAAGTCCATTGTGACACTCAAATCAAAGGACCACGTATACTACTCAACTCGAGAGGATTCTCTATTTATGGTTTACGTAGGATGTCTATCGGAGGTCCTCGTGAGTTTATCATATATTCAGTCATAATTGGATACCCATATATCAATACGAGCTCCAAACTCATAATCAGCTAGGAACAACCATCTATACCCTACATATACGACATATGCTGATCTATATAAAGGTATCAACTAACAAACCTACATAAGCAGACATAGATCAGGGATAATATTTAAGAACATACTTATGCAACTAACATTTTCTAGTGTCTGGTTACAACTCTTACAACTATGCAGTTACTAGTATATTCCCAGATCTATGTCCTATTAAAAATAATGCTCCAACTCTTGGATCTTCGTTCAGTATTATAACTAGATAACATTTAGTTATGCTAACTCTTAGCATTTATATCTCTCAGTGTGACTAACTCTGGGCCTTGTTCTAAACTCTTTTAGATCGGATCATATAATTTTACATTGCATGGTACCATATAAATAGGCATTAACGATTTAATGGGAATGTACACTTGTATAAATAATAAGTATATGTACATTCAGAGATGATACGTAAGCACCAACCCTAACACATATTCACGCTTTAAATGACCAACATGATATTCAGTCTTCATGGCTTTCTCCTACATAAGCAAAATGTAATTTTCAATCAGGGCTATGACTAATTATTCTCCTCCTGTTTTAGTATTATCCATTTACCTTTCTGATATTTCAAATTACCTAAAAAATCTTCCGCTGTTACAAAAAATTTGTTAAAATTTAAAATTTATTATCTTTTTACTAATTTGTCCTTACATTGATGACATCATTATTATCATCATCTTTTTACCTTTTTTTTGTAGAAATTAATAATATATATTTTTAAAAAATAATACTAAAATAAAAAAACTATAACATAAATGAAAGGATTAACATTCTAGTTATTTTTTATTTTAAAATTTTATTAATAATTTTTTAATACATTAGTATTTAGTGCTCATTAGAAATAATAAATACGTTATGATTTTTTATTATTAAAAAAATAATAAACAAATAACTGAAATACTATAATGAAAAAAATGATAACATACATAAAAAAATGAAAAATACCATAACATTCTAGTTATTTTTTATTTTTATTAATATTTAATATTTTTAATACATTAATATTTAATTCTCATTAGAAAGAATAAATATGTTATAGTTGTTTAATATTTTTAAACACAATTACTAATAAAAAATAAAAATAATAAAACTGTGTTATATTTATTCTTTATGAAAAGTATTAAATATCAATGTATTTAAAAAATAATTAATCAATAAAATTTTAAAATATAAATAAAAAATAATCAAAATATTCATCCTTCTATCATAACATAAATATATCATAGTTTTTATTATTTAAAAATTACAAATAATAATTTAATAAAAAATATTAAAAGAATGACATTATCAATATAAGGTTACATTAGTAAAAATATGATAAGAGTTAGATTTAACAAAAGTTTTGTAACGACATGGGTTTTTGGAAAATATAAAACATTAAGGGGATATATGGGTAATCCAAACTTCTTTAAATTTTGTTCAAGTCCTTATAAATAACAATAATGCACATAAATAGTCATTAATTCTCATAAAACAATAAAATATCAAAATAAAAACATAAGAAAATATATGAAAAATATGCCCTTATCATTAGTTATTGTTGCAGTCCATAGTTGGACATTATTTTAGATGGATGTGAAAAATGCCTTTCTTAATGGTGATCTTTTCGAAGAAGTCTATGTGAAGCCTCCTCTGAGTTATCCACACCCGCCAGGCACAGTCTGCAAACTTTGTCAAACTTTATATGGCCTTAAGCAAGCTCCTCGTGCTTAGTTTGTAAAATTCAGTAGCACCATTTCTCAACATAGTTTTCAGTCCAGCCCCTATTACTTAGCCCTTTTCATTCGCAAAACAAATTGTGATTGTGTTTTAGTGCTTCTTTATGTTGATGATATGATTATCACTGGTGATGATCTTATTGGTATTTCTACTATCAAGGACTTTCTTCAACAACATTTTAAAATGAAAGATCTTGGCAACCTTAGTTATTTCCTTAGCCTTGAAGTACTATTTGACTCTACTGGGTATTATCTCTCTCAGGCTAAATATACATCCAATCTACTTGCTAAAGTTGGGTTAACAGACAGTAAGACTACCTCCACTTCTTTAGAGCCTAATGCCAAACTTCGATCCTGTGATGATACTATTCTCAGTGATGCCACCCTCTATCGTCAATTGGTTGGTAATTTGGTCTACATTACAATTACTTGCTTGGACATTGCTCATGTTGTTTATGTTGTCAATCAGTTTATGGCTACTTTTTGTACCTCTTATGATGCAGCAGTTCTTCATATCATACGTTATCTCAAAGGTACACTTTTTCACGGTCTCTATTTTTTTGCTCGTTCTTCAATTGTGTTATGAACTTTTGTTGATATGGATTGGGCGGGTGATCCTACGGATCGACGATAAACTACTGGATATTGTTTTTTCTTGGGTGATTTTCTTATTTCATGAAAAAGTAAGAAATATACAGCTACTACTCGCTTGAGTACAAAAGCCGAGTATCGTCCTCTTGTTGATACTACCCAAGAGATTGTTTGGCTCCGCTGACTTCTTAAAAATATGAATATTTCTCACACTAGAGCTACACCTCTTTATTGTGACAATCAGAGCGCTATTCAAATTGCTCACAATGATATTTTTCATGAGCGAACTAAGCATATTGAAACAGATTGTCACTTTGTTCGGCAACATGTTTCTTAAGGAATAGTTACTCTCCACTCCATCTCTTCTGAAAATCAACTTGCTAATATTTTTACCAAATCTCCACTTTTTGGTCGTTTTCAAACTCTAGTCTCAAAACTCAAGCTTGCTTCTTGATATCCTTTTTAATGACCTAGTGCAAGTGCAAGCTTTTTGTATCAAGTAATATAGGACTAAGTCCAGATTATCGATCCCACAGAGACTATTGTTTCTATTTTCTTCAATCGAATACTAAAATTACTCTACTTTACTTTTAGCCAGACTAGCTTCAAGGATGGAGTTTAACTAACTAAATTATTGCTATTGAACTGAATCTAATTAAATTATAGAAAATACTTAGAGATAGAATTCACTCAATTGATAAGTAATCTAGGGTATCGATGTATCCCCTAGTAGTTCATTGAATCCTTTAACCCATTAGTTATTTTCTTTTTACCAATTGATTGGCTAGACATTGATTTCATCATAAGCTTCTGTCGACAGTCGAATGATAATATCACACCTTAACAATTACCTATATGTCTATGGTAATCCGAATAAGATACAACTCATTAAGATTAAATCTAATCAAGCCATCCATGCCACCTAAGTATATGTCTATCCTAGATGGAACTCACAGATGTTACCCTATGATCATGTATCAATCTACCATAGGCTAAACACATGATTCCTTTCGTCAAAGTTATCATGGTTCCTAAAAAATCAAAATAGTGATCAAGTATAATGAAAGTATTAAGCATAGATAGATTGAATCAATTAAGAGATAAAAGTTCATAACTAAGAGATTAAAAGAATCAATTACATACTAGGTTCAATAACGTCTAACCCTAGATCAAAAGAAATTAGCTCATGTTCAAAACAAGAATATCAAAGCAAAAGTATGAAAATATAATGAACGAAATTATCTCTTAAAAGTAAGGAATAAAACAAAACAAGTGATGCCCTAAGTTGTTCTTCTTCCTCTTGTCTTGATTACTCAAGAGTTGATTCCCCAATCTTCAATCTTCAATAACTTTACCTTGATTTCTTGGCTTGAATGTGTGTTTGTTTCTTGTGTTCTTCTCCTTTTTAAGTCTCCCTATTTTTGCCGCAAAAGAGTGTTTATGTTGCTATGAGAAACCCTAGGCACGAAGCTCTCCCCAAATCACAATTGAAGAGGGGTATTTAAATCTCCCGCATGAACGCTGCTGCGCTGGGGTCTTAGCGCCGCAGCGCTGGACACGAGCACAGGTATCCGTAATTCTTCGATGAGCCCCGCGGCGCTGGGTGCTGAGCGCCGCGACGCTCATTTGCTATTCTGGGTGCCGCGGCACCCAGCCACTTGTTTCTCTTTTTTCGTCTTTCGAGCGCACTTTTCTCGTTTCTCACCCGATTTGCTTCCCATTTGTTTCTATACGTCATATTTTTCTTCACACACCTATTCAAGATTAAAAACATAAATAAGTAGCCAAATATTAATGGATTAAAGCAAAAATACCCAAGTTAGAGTGTTAAAATACTATTGTCATTATGCCATTATCAAATACCCCAAAACTTAAGATATTTGCTCGTCCTCAAGCAAGACAAGAGCATATTAACAAGCAGCCAGAATAACAATGTAAAAACACCCTTGTACATTCCATGAACCATGAGTTACTTGGGTCAATCAGAAATTTGTAAGTTGTCTCAACGGGTGAATTACACTTATAAAACCTTTAGACTAAAAAATTATTCATGCTTATATCTACCTTATAATTGTTCACTTGTGATTGTATGTCGAGCTATTTAATTGCACCTCAGTTGCATTTTCGAACATCTTATCTTTATCAAAGAAAGATCAGGATCAAACAATTCTCCATAAGCTTGTTTTTCATAGCAATCTCCACTAATGTAGAACAAGTATATAATAAGGGATCAAATAGGACTTTAATTAGCTTGTAATGTAAGGCTAAGGTAAAGGTGAGATATAAAGACATATATTAAGTGCAAATTGCACCATTAACACTTAGACTTTACTTAAAAACTTTTTAATTCCTTTTCTTCCTTGACTCTTCATCTCTTCCCCCAAACTTATACTATTTCCCTCTTTCTTTTTAATCCCATTTTTGCATAGAATTTCTTATTTTTCTTAAGCAGGAGGCATTATGCATTTAAACTTTTTTTTTTTGGTGTTTATGTACCCCCAAACTTAGAATGATATGTACATTCAAGACTTATTATTTTTCATTGTTGTACCCTTCTTTTATACATCCACAACTTTCTTCATTTTAGGAATATTTTTAAGTAAACTCAAGGTTTATGGTGCTACCGGTAGATTTTAGGGTAAGTAAACTCAAAGTCTTTAAGCTTGTAATGTGATTAAATAAAAAAAATGGTTAATTAGGCTCAAACGGTCCAAAGATGGCCTAAAATCATATCCCTTACTATATTTGTCCTAGAATTTCGCCTTGAAAGCTAATCAAACAAGTTCTAGATAATTGATGACCTTGATTACCTTCTCCGTTGTGAATAAATATATTCTACTTTACCACTGCTGAACATTCAATATCTCTAGAGTATATTGATGTTTAAAGTGAACCACTATAAGCTGAATATAACTAATCCGATTATAGTATAAAATGAACACAATAATAGCTAAGTCTAGAGTTTATAGCTTTTCTTCAACTTCATTTATATTATTGACTACAACTTTTTTGACCCAAACAACCGGTACTGAAAGAAGGTAAACTACTTCAAAAGAAAACAGATAAAGTAGAAAATAAACTAACAATGCATGAAGAAAATTACGAATCAAAAAGTGTTTCCCCTGCCCCCACACTTAAAATAAGATATATCCTTATGGTGACAGTAAAATAACAAAATAGGAATACTTCCCTGTTTGTATGAGGCCTTAGGTACCCCCGTCGTCTTCATCTGCACTCCCCTCTTTGTTTTCGTCTTCGACATCATCTCCTAAGTCATCTGCATCTGGTGGAGTTGGATAGGCCAGAAAGTGTGGCAAGTTATGTGTATCCATGCCGAAGTGTGTGAGTGCAATACGCAAAACCTCGTTTTGATAGGTGGCATGTGAGGCGGTCCACTGCTGGTGTGTGGTGAAAGCATCCTCTAACCTGGACAACCATTGAGGAATGGTCAGGTGTGCTGTGGGTCGGTGTGGCGGAAGTAGTCGGGGGACGGGGTCTTGAGCTGGACCATCAATGATTGTAGCAATTTTACTATTGTCCAATACATGTGCAGGGGGCAATACTTCATCTGATGATGTCCACTCAACTCCAGCTTTAGCATAAAGTGCTGTAATCAGCGAGGGGCAATATATGCTTTGCTTTGGATGATCGAGGCCAAAAAATTTTCTATCGCTGATTACCCTACCAATGTTAATTGTTCGTTCTGTTAGAATGGCATACAGAAAGAGAGCTCTTTTCGTTGTTATTATGCTCATGTGACGGACCAGCATTAATCTGGCATCTATAAAATAGTGCCATGCTTTGAATTCTCTGCACATGTAGCGTGTAGGAAAGGAAATCGGAGAACTTCCGGACATCGTCCATTGAGCATCTTGGGTGGCCAAGTAACGAATGACCGCTTCATAATCTGGGTGCTGGAGGAGCTCCATATAGCCATCATGTTGAATATTAGGGACCCCAAAGTATCTATTGATGTCCTCATAATGGATGCGAACGATTCTGCCCTAGATTTATACTTTCTCATGAGTGTGCTCTTTGTCATTAGCATAGAATTCTCGGACTACTGGGATAACTGCAGCATTTGGTTGTGCACACAAGCGTCCTCAACCTCTGTCTGCAATAATTCAGGAGATTCGTGGATAGCCCCTGCCTGTGATATCAAATCCTCTTTCAGGAATGATTGTGCGTTTAATTATGAGAGAGTGATATAGGTTAGCGGCGTCTTTAGAGATAAATTTATTAGTGTCGTAGCCCACAGAAGAGGATGCAACGGACTTCTTAGATTTCTTGGGTGCCATTAAATACCTGAAACAACAATAATGAGCAACCCGAATATGGACAGCAAATGCCACACACACGTTGCAATAAGAAATTATATATGTGTGCCATATTTCCCTCAACCCAAAATCTCTTTTACACCCCAAAACACTCATTTAAGCAACACTTAACTCACCAAATTGAACATTAATCCTCAATCGTTAGCAACATGCACCGTAAACACCAATCAATATCAACGTGAACATTAAACACCAAATAACACCATGTTAAACAATAAACACAAGTAAACACCACTTTTCAACATATTCTCACAAACATTCTAATATAAGGCTAGGTAACTAATCAAGAACTTCAAGTAAAACCCATTAAACTTCATTTAACTTATTAATTAGAAAAAGTTGCACAAGCATTAACCGTTTTTGTTTTTGTTTTTTGTTTTTTTTGTTTGAATCAATTGAAACAAAGTCCTAAGTATCATAATCTAACAATAAGGAAGCTAATTATGCATTGTAATCATAAAATAAAAATACATAACAAGAAATAAAATAAAGAAAGATATGGATTTGTACCTTGAATGCTCTTGAAGAGAAGAAGTTAGAAGAGGTGATGAATGTGAAAAATTATGTGAAAAGTGTGCTAATGTGGTGTTAATATGAGTGGGTAATGCATTTGAATGTAAATCTAGTGTGTGGGAGTGTTTAATTTTGATTTGAGATGGATAGATGAGAGTGGGAGCAGAGGAAGATGAGTTTTAGGGTTTATGTGAGTGAGGGAAAAGGGAGAAAGATGAGAAGAATTAAAAAGGGGGAAAGGAAAAATTACTTTAATTCTCCCGTGTGAGCGCTACGGCGCTCGCTCATAAGCGCCGCGGTGCTCACACGCATCTGGGCACGATTGTGCTCAGGTGCCAGTGCTGCGGTGCTGACACTCTGTTTGGAGCGCTGCGGCGCCCATGTGTGGGCGCCGCGACGCTCACAAACCTCTTTTAAAATTTTGTTTTTATCAATCTAAATAAATAAAAAAAATGTGCTACTCAAAAGAAAATTATCCTTTAAAAAAATAAAAAATAAAAAAAATAAAACTAATCGAACTCAAAGAATACTAGACTTGAGTTGCCTCCCAAGAAGCGTTTGGTTTAACGTCTTTGGCTTGATGTGCTGTTCCTGCATTTACTTGTGATCCATAAGATCGACACTGACCTTCTGTCGATCTATATATCCTCTATGGTAATTCTTGAGGCGCTGACCATTTACTATAAATGAAACTTGATTATTCTGATCTTTAATTTCAACCGCTCCACTTGGGTACATCGTTATGATTTGAAATGGTCCAGACCATCGGGACTTGAGTTTTCCAAGAAATAACTTCAGTCTAGAATTGTAGAGCAACACTAGTTGTCTTTTTTCAAATGAGCGCTAAAGTATCTTCATATCATGCCACTGTTTCATTTTTTCCTTATATATCTTGGCATTCTTATATGCTTGTAGACGAAACTCATCCATGGCGTTTAGCTGAAGTAAGCATTTTTCACATGAAGCTTGGAGATCAAAGTTGAGGGCTTTAATGGCCCAATATGCTTTGTGTTCCAACTCCAAGGGTAGGTGACATGCTTTGCCAAAGATCAAATGAAAAAGAGACATATTAATTAGAGTTTTGTAAGTAGTATGATATGCCCATAATGCGTCATCTAAGTGTAATGCCCAATCCTTTCGATTTGGTTTAACCATCTTCTTCAGAATGCTTTTTATTTGTCGATTAGATACCTCAACTTGTCCGCTCGTTTGAGGATGATATGCAATAGCTGTTTTGTGCTTGACCTCGTATTTCTGCAGAAGGGCTGCAAAGTACTTATTACAGAAGTGTGAGCCCTCGTCACTTATAATTGTTCTCGGTGTTCCATATCCTGTGAATCTGTTCTTTTGAAGAAACTTAATCACTGTTCTTGCCTCATTTGTTGGTAATGCTACTGTCTCTATCCATTTTGAAACATAATCAACAGCTACAAGTATGTATTTATTGTTGTGGGATGGTGGAAATGGTCCCATAAAGTCTATTCCCCAAATGTCAAAGATTTCAACTTCTAGAATGGTCTGTTGTGGCATTTCATGTTTTTTGGAGATGTTCCCCATCCGTTGACATCGATCACATCCTGCAACAAAAGAATATGCATCTTTAAATAATGTGGGCCAATAAAAACCAGATTGAAGTACTTTAGTGACTGTTTTATCGCCCGCAAAATGTCCTCCATAACTGCATGCATGACAATGGTGTAAGATGTCTTGAGTTTCTTCTGCAGGGATACATCTTTGAAGGATTTGGTCTGCACATAATTTGTAGAGAAATGGTTCATCCCAAAAATAGAATCTTGCGTCGTGGAGGAACTTCTTCTTTTGCTGAAAAGTCAAATCAGGAGGTGTTAGACCAAAAACTAAATAATTGACAATATCAGCATACCAGGGGATCTCGTGATGTTGTGTTGCAAGGAGTTGCTCATCTGGAAAGGTTTCATTGATTTGGATCTTCTCTTGGTGTTGATTTGACGCTTCCAAATAAGAAAGATGATCTGCAACTTGGTTTTCAACTCATTTTTTATCTTTGATCTCTAGATCGAATTCTTGTAGTAGAAGAATCTATCGAATGAGTCTTGGCTTAGCATCTTTCTTGTTGATGGGGTACTTGATTGCTGAATGATCTATGAAGACTGTAACCTTGACTCCAATCAAGTAAGCCTGAAACTTATCGAAAGAAAAGACTACCACTAGAAGCTCTTTTTCTGTGGTGGTGTAATTGGATTGCGCGTCATTAAGAGTCTTGTTTGCATAGTATATTATGTGAAACACTTTCTCTCGGCGTTGTCCTAGTACAACCCTCACAGCTAAATTGCTTGCATCACACATCACTTCAAATGGTAAGTCCCAATCTGGAGCTATAATGATCGGTGCTGTGGTGAGCTTCTTCTTTAACAATTCAAAAGCTTCAAGACATGCATCATCGAAATGAAACTGCACTTCTTTCTCTAATAAGTTGCATAGGGGTTTAGAGATCTTGAAAAAATCTTTTATAAATCTTCAATAAAATCCAGTATGGCCAAGAAAGCTCCGCACTTCTTTCACATTAATTGGTGGTGGCAACTTCTTGATGGTTTCTATTTTTGCTCTATCAACTTCAATACCATGAACAAAAATTTTATGACCTAATACTATGCCTTCTTTAACCATAAAGTGGCACTTTTCCCAATTGAGCACTAAATTGGTATCTTCACACCGTTTGAGCACAAATGCTAGATTATCAAGGCATTGATCAAATGAATTGCCAAAAATAGAGAAGTCATCCATAAATACCTTCATGAAGTGCTCAATAATGTCTGAAAATATGGCCATTATACAGCGCTAAAATGTGGCTGGAGCATTGCATAGTCCAAATGGCATCCTTTGGAAAGCAAATGTCTCATATGGGCAAGTGAATGTGGTCTTTTCTTGATCTTCAGGAGCAATTGCAATCTGATTATAGCCAGAATATCCATCCAAAAAGCAATAATATTCATGTTCTGCTAACCTATCAAGCATTTGATCGATGAAAGGTAAAGGGAAATGATCTTTGTGGGTGGCTTTATTCAGCTTCCTGTAGTCCATACACATCCTCCAACCTGTGACAGTCCTAGTTGGGATTAAACCATTGTTCTCATTTGCCACTACAGTGATTCCTCCTTTCTTTGGTACATATTGCACTGGACTTACCCATGAGCTGTCAGAAATGGGGTAGATAATCCCTACATCTAGCTACTTAATAATCTCTTTCTTTACTACATCTTTCATTACTGGATTTAAGTGCCTCTGCTGCTCAATTGTAGCCTTGTGCCCTTCCTCTAACAGGATTTTATGCATGCAAAAAGAGGGACTGATTCCCTTGATATCAGCAATCGTCTATCCTATAGCCCTCTTATGATCTCTTAAGATCCTTAACAATTTATCTACCTGCAGGTCATCAAGTTGTGCAGAAACTATAACTGATAAAGTAGAAGATTAACCAAGAAATGCATACCTTAGGTGACTCGGTAGTGGTTTTAACTCTAAGTTAGGAGGTTCTTCAATAGATGGCTTAATGTGAGTTTGCAGGCCTTCTGGTCTATCTAATAGTTCAGCTCTCCTCCCAAATCTGTCAAATCTCGGAGAAAGGCTGAGGGCTTAGAGATACTCTCATGCTTCACTTCTTTCTACCTCAACTCCATTTACCACTGCATCTTCTAGAGAATCTTCAATGCTATTTTTGTTGAACATATCCTGCACTTCCCTGTCAATGACGTCAATGCTCATACATTCCTCTTCTCCACTCAGTCCTCGTATGGCTTTGAACACATTAAATGTTACTTCTTCATTTTGCACCCTCATAGTTAATTCTCCTTTTTGCACATCAATAAAGGTTCTTCCTGTTGCTAAGAATGGTCTTCCTAGTATGATGGGTACCTCACGATCCTCCTCCATATCCAACACTATGAAATCTACTGGGAAGATGAACTTGTCAACCTTTGCCAAAACATCTTCAATAATGCCCATTGGATAGGTAATTGAGTGGTCTGCCAATTACAAGGTGACATTAATAGGTTTGGCTTCCCCCAAACCTAACTTCTTGTAGATGGATAATGGCATTAAGTTGATGCTGGCGCCTAAATCACATAATGCTCTGCCAAAGAATTTCTCCCCGATGGTGCATGGTATAGTGAAACTACCCGGATCCTTCAATTTTGGTGGCAATTTCTTTTGTAATATTGCACTGCATTCTTCGGTGAGTGCCACGGTCTCATATTTAGCTAATCTCATTTTCTTTGATAAGATGTCCTTCATGAACTTCACAAAACTAGGCATTTGTTCCAAAGTATCTGCAAAAGGTATGTTAATGTGTAGTTTCTTGAAGACATCTAAAAATTTTGAAAACTGCTTGTCCAACTTCTGTTTTTGTAGCCTTTGAAGAAATGGTGGAGGTGGATGGGGAGGTTAAACTGCAGGTTTTTGCTGACCTTTACTGGTTTGTGCTGCTGCATTATTATTTTTCTGCATCTCTTTACTGCTTTCTACATTTTTTTGCTGCTGTTCATCATGTTCTGTAGTAAATTCTGCACTTCTGCATTATTTTCTTCATTACATTCTGCGCTTTTCTTCACTTCTGCACTGTTCGACTGTAATTCTTTGCCACTTCTTAAAGAAACAGCTTTGCATTGCTCTTTATCCCTTCTAGGATTAGCCTCAGTGTTGCTTGGTAAAGTCCCCTGAGGTCGATTATTTAGTGCTGCAGCAAGTTGCCCCATTTGAGTTTCTAGAGTTTTCAAAGATGTGGAATGGTTTTGTAGAATAACATCATTCGACTTCATATACTGCATAAACATATCTTCCAAGAATGCTTTCTTTTTTTGTGGGGGATGAAATCCGGGTGGGTTAGGTTTAAGTTGCTGGCCTTGGTTGCCACCCTACGAAAAATGTGGATGATTTCTCCACCTCGGATTATAGTAATTTGAATGCGGATTATTCTGCTGTCTATTATGGTTCCCCACATAGTTTGCTGATTCCATGCATTGCCCATTCAAATGATTGTCACTACAGAAGTCACAAGTTGCTTAACAACATTCATAGAATCAAACCTCTTGGTTAATATATTGATCTGCGCAGCCAATGCATTAAATGCATCAATCTCATGAACTTCAGCAACCTTTCTTGGTGTGACTCTTTCAGCAGACCATTGATAGCTAGTAGATGCCATCTCTTTTAATAACTCATATGCTTCATCTGTGGACTTGTTCATCAGAGCTCCTCCAGCAGCGGCATCGATAATTATCCTTAAATGATCTACTAGCCCATTGTAGAACATCTGAACTAATAACCATTTCGAAACTCCATGATGGGGATACTTCTTCAACATGTCCTTGAATCGTTCCCATGCTTCGTATAAGATTCATCTTCAATCTGCATAAATGAGGTGATGTCATTCCTCATCTTAGCTGTCTTTGCTGGTGGAAAAAACTTCGCTAAAAATTTCTGTACTAGGTCATCCCACGTTGATATAGATTCTGATGGTAATGACATCAATCAGCTCTTGGCCTTATCCCTCAATGAGAAAGGGAATAGTCACAACCTGATGGCATCATCTGAAACCTCATTGAACTTGAATGTATCGCAAATCTCTAAGAAGTTCACAATATGCATGTTGGGATCATCATTGGGAGCTCCACTGAATTGCACAGACTCTTTAAGCATCTGAATAGTACTTGGCTTGATTTCAAAGTTGTTTGCATTAATAGTAGGGCGCCGAATACTAGATTGAATGCCTCTGTTGTAGGAACAACATAATCCCTCAACGACCTCTGCGGATTCATAGGCTCAAACACCGAATTATTGATATTATCGTGATTCTCTGCCATGTTTCTATTTTGATGTTGTTCTCTATGAAGTCTCCAGAATGTTTTTTCAATCTCAGGATCAAAAGATGTTGAATCTTCACTTTTGGTTCTTCGCATGAACTGTCAAAATAAAAATATATAATTAGTAACTAGAACGAAAAATAAAAAATAGAAATAAAAAAAAAAAATAAAATAAAATCTAAAGTAAAAGTAAAATAGTATGGTATTAGTATCGATCTAAGATTAGATAAAATAGTCCCCGGCAATGGCGCAAAAAACTTGATGTCTTTTTTAATGACCTAGCGCAAGTGCACGCTTTTTGTATCAAGTAATATAGGACTAAGTCCAGATTATCGATCCCACAGAGACTATTGTTTCTATTTTCTTCAATCGAATACTAAAATTACTCTACTTTACCTTTATCCAGACTAGCTTCAAGGATAGAGTTTAACTAACTAAATTATTGCTATCGAACTGAACCTAATTAAATTATAGAAAATACTTAGAGATAGAATTCACTCAATTGATAAGTAATCTAGGGTATCGATGTATCCCCTAGTAGTTCACTGAACCCTTTAACCCCTTAGTTATTTTCTTTTTACCAATTGATTGGCTAGACACTAATTTCATCATAAGCTTCTGTCGACAGTCGAATGATAATATCACACCTTAACAATTACCTATATGTCTATGGTAATCCGAATAAGATGCAACTCATTAAGATTAAATCTAATCAAGCCATCCATGCCACCTAAGTATATGTCTATCCTAAATGGAACTCATAGATGTTACCCTATGATCATGTATCAATCTACCATAGGCTAAACACATGATTCCTTTCGTCAAAGTTATCATGGTTCCTAAACAATTAAAATAGTGATCAAGTATAATGAAAGCATTAAGCATAGATAAATTGAATCAATTAAGAGATAAAAGTTCATAATTAAGAGATTAAAAGAATCAATTACATACTAGGTTCAATAACGTCTAACCTTAGATAAAAAAAAATTAGCTCATGTTCAAAACAAGAATATCAAAGCAAAAGTATGAAAATATAATGAACGAAATCATCTCTTAAAAGTAAGGAATAAAATAAAACAAGTGATGCCCTGAGTTGTTCTTTTTCCTTTTGTCTTGATTGCTCAAGAGTTGATTCCTCAATCTTCAATCTTCAATAACTTTACCTTGATTTCTTGGCTTGAATGTGTGTTTGTTTCTTGTGTTTTTCTCCTTTTTAAGTCTCCCTATTTTTGCCTTAAAAGAGTGTTTATGTTGCTATGAGAAACCCTAGGCACGAAGCTCTCCCTAAATCACAATTGAAGAGGGGTATTTAAATCTCCCGCATGGGTACCGCAGCGCTGGGGTCTCAGCGCCGCGGCACTGGACACAAGCACAGGTATCCATAATTCTTTGACGAGCGCCGCAACGCTCACTCGCTGTTCTAGGTGCCGCGGCGTCCAGCCACTTGTTTCTCTTCTTTTGTCTTTCGAGTGCATTTTTCTCGTTTCTCACCCGATTCACTTCCTGTTTGTTTCTATACGTCATATTTTCCTTCACACATCTATTCAAGATTAAAAACACAAATAAGTAGCCAAATATTGTCATTATGCCATTATCACTTCTGCTCCACCATCTTGAGTTTTAGGGGAGGGGTATTAATGTGTAATATTGTCATTAATGTATAATATTACATATTAATATATTTGATTTGATAATCAATTATATTAATAATATAATATTCTTACATTTTATAATATATATTTATTTTCTTCCATGTATAGTATTATTTTCCTATTTTGTAATAGGTTATAGCCTATATAAAGTTTCAATTGTATAGGTTTTTATTCATAGTGAAATATACTCCTCTTTATATTTCTCATAATAAGCAATACGACCTTCAACTCTACTAATAACTCCAACACTTGCCTATCCATATGACATCTGACTTGAACTAAATCTACCTTGGACTTATCCAAATCGTCAGTTTTGGCTTGAATTAAGCCAATCGGCTCAAGCCTTAGCTAGCTCAATTTTCAAATCTCGAAAAAGGTCATCCTCTTTTGGCTAAAGCCATAAGCTATTTATGTCGACTTTTTTACATGTTTAGTAAGAGTCCCCACAACAAAGCCAACTTAAACAACATCCATAGGCCTTAAGAATTTTATAGGTAATTGTTATATCTTAGTCGAGCTTATAAGATACAACATCATGACAACTTGCTCTATAAACACACATTTAAAAGCTTACATTATATAATAACCAGTATTAAATTTGGGAACCCTTTCTAATAACTTCTTCAACAAAGGAACAAACTTAATAAGAATAGAATAACTTTTAAAATTTCTCATTTCACCATTGAACTAGTGTAAAGAAGCTACGATATCTATATTAGGGGCTAGGTCATTGAAAGTATCCTAAAAATTATCTTGTGATGCCTCACGGGCAATACTAGTAGTTTGAGTAGAAGCCGGGGGAGTTGAAATAATAACACCTTAAAAATAAATAAGAAGAAAAGTCGGGCCATAACCACATAATAACCCTCATAAAAGAAATATAAGAAAAGAACATACTTGCACTAATAGGCACAAAAATTAGGGACCTCAACTTCTCAACAAGAGTCATAGATGAAAGTTTCATAGAAACTAGCCTTGTATTGCCTTAGCACCTAATAATAGCATAAGAGAACAAAAACAAGATATAAGAACTTGGTGGTGGTGACTAACAATATAAGACAATAGAAGCAAGAAAAGCAGATACCTACAACACAAAAAGAAACATGTTGCTTTTTTGGGATGAAGGTTTATTAGAATAGGAATCATTTATAATGCTGACAAACTACAGCTTCAGAAACTAAAGAAAATGGGGATAAAAAGAAGAAATTGTAATTTAAACATAACAAACTTTTTGGACTCTTCAATCTTCCCACTTACACAAACGGTCTTTTATTGAAAGTTGATATTTTTCTATATAAGTTTATGTTTTAATTATTTTAAAATTCTAATAACTTAGTCAAATGTTTCAGTTAGAAGTATATGTTATCTCATACTTTATAAGTTCTGAGTTTTAAAATTAAACAAGTTATTATTGATTTATATTTATCATTTTCTATATCTCGAGTATATAATTTAGTTAATGAATAAAATACAATACTTCTTCTCTAAGAAGTTTCTCCATATAAAGTATAAGGGATATTACATTAAGGTTTTGTTCTTATCAATATATCAGTTCTTACAAATTTTGTCATAGTATCAGAGCCCTACTGATCTTAAGGGCTGTGGTTG
Source organism: Ailanthus altissimus (assembly GCA_946807835.1). Classification (NCBI taxonomy): domain Eukaryota; kingdom Viridiplantae; phylum Streptophyta; class Magnoliopsida; order Sapindales; family Simaroubaceae; genus Ailanthus; species Ailanthus altissimus. Next base: position 5,686,372 of record OX327709.1, read on the forward strand.
TGTGTAAACTCTATTTCTCTTTTTTACTAAATCTGATTGTGCAGAAATGGCTTCTAGTAGCTTTACTGCACCTGCTCATTCCACATGTACTAGTGAAAATTATCTCATTTGAGCAGCTAAAATGAAAGCATATTTGAAGGCCTTTGATCTATGGGACACAGTTGAGACAAGTAGAGATCCCCCACTATTGTCTTAAAACCCAATAATTGCTCAACTTAAACAACACATTGAGGAGTGCTCAAAGAACTTTAAAGCACTATCAGCAATCAAGTCTTCAGTTTTAGACACAATATTCACCAGAATAATGATCTGTCATACTGCTAAATAGGCCTAGGACAAGTTGAAAGAGGAGTTTCAAGACAGTGATACAACTAGACAAATTCAAGTACTGAATTTGTGGAAGGCATTTGAAGTGCTCAGGATGTAGAAGAATGAAACCATAAATGAGTACTTTGACAAGTTCATGAAGATTGTCAATCAACTCAGATTGCTTGGTGATGAGTTGACTGATAAGAAAATAGTTCAAAAAGTCTTTGTGAGCATTCCAAAAAGGTTTAATGCAAAAATTTCCTCTTTGGAAGACTCCAAAGACCTTACCAGATTAATTTTATCTGAGTTGGTAAACTACTTGAAGGCAGTTAAGTAAATGAGAGCTATTAGAATAGAGGAGACTTCAGAGCAGATTTTTTTAGCCATTCAAAAGGCTAAACTAGCAGGAAATTGTTATTAGGGAAACAAAACCAGTGGTGATAAACCTGGAAAAAGAAAGGAGGCTGAAGGCAACAAAGGCAGTGGTAAGAAGGCAAAATACCTTCCTGTACACATTGCAAAAAGAGGAGCCATTCAGAGAAATTTTGTTGATTTAGACTTGGAATTCAATGAAGAATTTGCAATCAGTTAGACTATATTGCAATGGTTTGTAAAAATAAGAAGAGACTTCAGTTACAACAAGCTTAAGTAGCTGATCAAAACCTCTCTGTAAAAAGCCTATTTGTGGCCATAAGAAGAGAGTGTGATGAGGCTAAGAAGACTTGGCTTATTAACAGTGGATGCTTACATCATATGATAGTAGATAAAGGAAATTTCCTAGAGTTGGACAAAACCTATAGTTTCAGAGTTAAGATAAGAGATGGAGCCTGGGTTGCTATCAAAGGCAGAGGCATAATATAGGTTTGCATACCTTCAGGTACTAAAACAATTCTTGATGTTCTATTTATACTAGAACTTAGTGTCAACTTGTTAAGTGTAGGATAATTATTAGAAAACATTATACACTAACCTTTAAAAATAGAAAGTGTATCATATTGGACCCTTATGGTAGTAAACTCATGACTGTCAGAATGATGAAAAAGATGTTCCCTATAAATTAACAGCAAACTAAATTATATGCCTACCATAGTCAAGTAAGTGACTCAGTCTTATGGCATAAAAAGCATGGCCATTTTAGCTACAATACTCTACAATAAATATACAATAACCAGATAGTATTGAACTTGCCTGCAATAAGTCATGCTGACCAAGTGTGTGAATCCTGTCAATATGGCAAGCAAAGCAAACTTTCATTCCCTGACAGCACATGGAGAGCTCACAAAAGACTGCAACTAATCCATTCAGATGTATGTGGGCTAATGAGTGTTCCTTTACTGAATGAAAGTAAGTTTTTTTTGCTGTTTATAAATGTTTTTACCAAGTATTGTTGGGTGTATTTCTTGAATCACAAATCTGAGGTGTTTACAGAGTTTCAAAAATTTAAGTGTATGGCTGAAAAGCAAAGTGGTGCAGCAATTAAGGTACTCAAAAATGACAATGGTGCTGAGTATAGTTTATTAGAATTCAAAAACTTCTACATTAGGGAAGGCATTAAGCATCAACTCATAATTCCTTACACTCTTCAATAAAATGGGGTGAGTGAAAGGAAAAATATGAGTGTAATGGAAATGGCAAGCTTTTTGTTCTTTGAAAAGAGCATTCCAAAGAATTTATAGGTTAAAGCTATCAATACTTCAGTATATCTATTGAATCCACTGCCATTAAAAGCCTTAAATGGAGGAACACCACAAAAAGCCTAGACAGGACAGAAACCATTAGTTAAGCATCTCAGAATTTTTGGATGCATATGGCTATACTCATGTTTCTACTGAAAAAAAGGCAAGTTAGACCACAAAGCTGAGCTTGGGATACCTGTAGGCTATAATAGTGTATCTAAAGGCTATAGAGTGCTTAATGTAAAGACAAAAAATTTAGTGCATGCAGGGATATAAAGTTTGATGAAGCAGCTTCTTAGAACTGGGATAATGAAACAATTAAAGTCACCAATAAGGGCCAAGCAAATGAAGATTAGGTTGAATAATCTCAGATAATGAATTAGATGTAGATTATCATGTGAGAGGGATAAGACCGTTGTTTGAGATATATGTTAAGTGTAATTTTGTTACTTTGGAACCATTGAATTATGAAGAAGCAGCAAGCATGTAAGATTAGAGAAAAACCATGCAGAAAGAGATTAGAATGATTGAGAAAAACAAATTATGGGAATTGGTTGATGCACTTAGTGATAAGAATGTCATAGGCCTAAAATGGATCTTCAAAACTAAGCTGAATTTATATGGTACTATAAACAAATTGAAGGCTAAATTTGTAGTAAAATGGTACTCATAACAGCTAGGGATAGATTACAATGACACATTTACTTTTGTTACAAGGCATGATACCATTAGGTTACTTATAGCATTTGCAGCTAAATTTGGATGGATAACCTATCATTTAGATGTCAAGTCAGCATTCCTAAATGGCTTTCTTGATGAAGACATTTTTGTTCAGCAACCAGAAGGGTTCAAAGTACCAGGTTGTGAAAAAAAATCCTACAAGCTTCATAAGGCACTATATGATCTTAAACAGGCACCAGGGACCTGGTATAGTAGAATAGATGGTTACTTAGTACAGTAAGGTTTTTCAAAGAGTGCTAATGAAGCTACACTTTATGTGTTAAAGTCTAAAGTTGGAATAATATTGATTGTATCACTATATGTTGATGATCTTTTGATAACATGAGGAGACTTTAAGTCAGTTAAACAATTCAAATCCAAGATGGAAAGAGAATTTGATATGACTGACTTGAGCAAAATGAGCTTCTTTCTAGGTATGAAAATTCAATAAAATAGCAATGGTATATTCTTATCACAAAGAAAGTATATTGAAGATGTTTTGAAGAAATTTCACCTAGATAAGGCTAAACCAGTTGCCACCCTATTAGTCTTAAATGAAAAGCTGACAAAAGAAGATGGTGAAGATAAAATTTATGCTTCCATATACAAAAGCATCATTGGTAGCCTGTTATACTTGTCTACAACTAGACCAAACCTTATGTTTGCTTCAAGTCTACTATTTAGATTTATGAAAACTCTAAGTAAGAAACATCTTGGAGCTATAAAAGGGTATTAAGGTATGTCAGAGATACTATTGAGTTTGGATTAAACTTCACTAAAGAAGACAGTAACAAATTGCAAGGATTCAGTGACAATAACTGGGCTGGTAGCATTGAAGATTCTAAAAGTACTTTAGGCTATGTGTTTTCATTTAAAAGTGTTGTTTTTTCATGGTATTCAAATAGCTCAATCATTAGCTAAAGCTAAATACATATTTGCAGCCAATACAGCTAATCAAGCTATATGGCTCAGAAACTTTTTATCAAACCTTGGACAACCTCAACTTAGCAGTGTGATTATTTGGGTGGATAACAAGTCTGTTATAGCCATTACTAAGAATCCTATACTACATGGTAGAACTAAGCACATCAATGTCAAGTTTTATACATTAAAGAAGCTGAAAAATCAGGGGAAATAAAACTAATGCACTGTAGTTCAGTGGAATATGTGGCTGATATCATGACCAAAGCTCTTCCTAAAGCACAATTTGAGAACTTAAGAAGAAAACTTGGGGTCCACAAGAAAAATATCAAGGATTTTTGTTAAAATTTTATATTTTTCTATAATTATGATAAATTTATGTTTTAATTGTTTTTTTAATTCTAATAACCTAGTTAAATGTTTTAGTTAGAAGTATATGCTATCTCCTACTTTCTAGGTTCTGAGTTTTAAAATTAAACAAGTTATTATTGATTTGTATTTATCCTTTTCTATATCTAAAGTATATAATTGAGTTAATGAATAAAATATAGCAGTTCTTCTTTAAGAAGTCTCTCCATAGAAAGGATAAAGGATATTGCATTAAGGTTCTGCTTTTATCAATCCATCAGTTCTTATAAATTCTGTCATCTTTAACCAAGCCAAATACAATCTTCTGACTTCCAAAGTACTAAAAGTGGTCGTAGTCTTCATCTTGAGAAGCTTAGGATTAACTTGGGTAGCAACACCAATCATAGGCTTGAGAAGAGTAACAACAATAGTATGAAAGTAATGCTTAAAACCCTTATAGCTAATAGCAACACCTTCCTTAATCTTAAAACTTACACTTTGCTTTTTGTCATACCCTTTAACAACACTCTTAATCATATCTGTAAGAAATGCACCCTCTTCTTATCCATTATTAAATGAGGATAATTAGAAAGATAAAACAAAAGAAAAATTAGAAGGAAGAAGGAATATTAATGTAACATACAACTTTAAAAGGAAGAGGACATATACCTTAGATGCAATAAGCTTATCGAGCTCTTAGTAATAACATAACTATCTCTCTCAACCCACTCTTTATTAGAAGAAGACACCGCTTCCACAGAACTAAAAGTATCTATTTGTGGCTTTTTTGATAACTTATGACTCTTCATAGGTATAGTGGTAAAGGTATGGTATTTCAAAAGGGATCTAAGCAAAGAAGAACATGCAATAGGAGAACCAGTTACAATTAGAATCTTCTGAGAAACTACTCTGTCAATGGTATCCTTCTTACTAATTTAAGGACTGTATTCTCAAACCTATTATTCTACTCATATAAAATAATGTACAACATATGGGCTTTTCTGAGCACATTAATGGTTGAACTTGAAAATGGGTTCAACATATCATCAATATTAATCTCTAGTTCTAAGCTTAAGTCTCTAGCTTTTCCATTGAAAAACTTGATAAATGAGGTCAGGAAAGCCTTCTAGTAGGTATCAAAATATGTTAAAACACCTCATGTTGAAGGTATAGTTCAATCAGAAGATCAGTAGGTTCTAAAAGATGATCAGATGGAAGATTAATTATACGGTCCACCGTGAAACAAGGGAATTAGTTATGAGCTTCTTTGTAGTTTTTAAATTTTTTGCTTTTTTTGGCAAATAGTTTGTTAGACTATTTCTTTTATTCTCAGTAATGAGCTCACTATAAATAGTAGCTCTTTGTAAATATTTTGTATCTTTACATAATTAGTCAATAAAACACAGAGCATTATTTTCTTTTCTTCTCCAAACTTTTTCCTCAGATTTTCTTTCACACTTTCTCAGTAAACAAACAATAAAGTTTAGAATAAAACTTAAACTCTAACTTGGTATCAGAGCCTTACTATGGCAAATCAAGCTTTCTCTTTTTCTACAGAAACTTCTTACATCATATTTACTTTTCCTGCACAAATCAAATTGGACAGAACCAATTTTCTTTTATAGAAATTACAAACATAAACAATTATCAGTGGTCATGGCCTTGAAGGCTTCATTAATGAAATTATATGAGCATTGGCTTAATTTCTTAGTCAAGCAAATCTCAGAGCTAGATCTGATTCACATGAGTAGATCTTGAATCTTGAGTATGTTAACTGGAAGAGACAGGCTTAGATCATTCTCGATGGGTTACAAGCTTCAATCACTGAGTCAGTTCTGAGTTTTGTAATAGGTTGCAAAACTTCATTTGATCTATGAGTGCAATGGATCAGCAATTTAGAAATCAATCAAAAACACTAACAATGAATGTTAAGGCTTAGCTCTCAGATATCACAAAAGGTTTATTATTAATCTCTGACTATTTCATGAAAGCTAAGAAGTTGTCTGATAGCCTAGCTATGGTTGAATGTCCTATATCAGAGGAAGATCTGATTATGTTTTGAATATATTAGATAAGAGTTTTGATCCTCTTATCATACATGTCCAAAGTAGACTTGGATTCATAGAATTTAATGAAGCCATATTCTTAATGTTAATAGAAAAAAGTAGAATGGAGCAAAGAACTAGTTCTATGAGAATTGAGCCTGATGAATACTTGAAATTACATATTTTATAAAGATTTTACATCATTATTTTGTATTACTAGTGTCACTAACTTCCCTACTTAAGCATGTTTATAATATTATACTTAGCTTGTAACTATTTTGTAGTAGGTTCGGTAAAATAGACATAACTCTCTACTTAGAAATTCAATTTGAGTGATTCTTAATCTTGTGAAGAGCTGATTCAATGAGATAAAATATTGTATTTCATAAAGAATTTATAATTCGAGCCCTATAGAGGGTGAAAAATGATTTAGAACAGAATTGATCTGTAGTACATATCTAGTCCAAACAATTATTAGTATTTGGCCCATAATTAGGGAAATACGTATCTAATATGTATAAAACAACTCAATTTGAAAAGATAAGAGACTTATCTACAACTTTAAAATTTTGAGTGGAACCTAATTTGAAACACATCAATTTCAAATTGGACAATCAAGTGGGAGCATTAATGATAATCAATACAAATTAGTTGCCACCCCTCTTGACTTTTATCATCCAAGTGGTTCCTTTTTCATTTGTCTTGATTTATCTATATTTTTTTATAAATAGGTGGCCTATTTATGCCCAAAGCATGTAATTAGAGAGTTGATTTTAGTTCAAAATACTTGTCTTTTATATTATCTCTTTGTAGTATTATTTCTTTTGTTTACTATTTTAAAGTTCATGTTATCCATTCTTCTATCTCTTTTCTCTTTCTTTACTTTTATTATGTCAAAGTAATTTTTTTTTTTTGCTAAGGTGAAAGGGTGAAACTCTTGGCAAAGTAATAAGATATACTTAATTTTTATTCATGAATTTAATATTTCATTCTTAAGTTATGTAAATTTATATATGATGTATTTATTTTGTTTGCAATATTGATACCCTTTTTTAGAAAGTGGTGTATCTTGATTTATTATAAATAATTTTTATACTTGGCACAATAAATTCTTGAAACTATTTACAAGATTTGGCATAGAAACCATTTCTTGTAAAGTAGGAGTCTTGATTTATTGTAGACTAATATAAAGATTGATATAATAACTACTTGAACCCATTTACAAGATTTGGTGTATAATAATTAAAAGTAATAAATACAAGTTAATATATAAATGATGATGAATTTTAATTGTTATATCTTCCGATTGGAACCTTTTTTATATGGGGATTCCAATTGAGTTATAAAAAAATTTAATATATTCTTATTTCATATGCCAATAGTGGATCCCCCTAACTTTAGTATTTATGTAATTGGTTAATTGAATTATTATTTGCAAACATCTTATATTGATTTATTTGTCTTTAGAGTATTTACAGTTTGTAATTTTAATTCCATTTACCTATGGATCGACTTCGTTCTCATCGGGTTATTTATTACTTCGACAATCCTGCACTTGGTAATAAACCTCTATATTTTGGACATGTCAAAGGCTAACTTAGCCCAGTCTAAGACTAATCAGAAAAACTTAAATAATCAAGGAAGAAGAGGTGTAAATCCTAGTTGTAGTGGTTATAATAATACTGGTAAAGGTTTTGTTAGAAGAGGTGCTGCCGGAAAAGCAATAAGGAAATTTCAATGCTAAAAATCTGAATCAGTACAATATAGGGTATAACAATTTTTTTGGAGCTGGTACGATGTACTATAAACCTACATGCCAGATTTGCTACAAATTTCTTCATTTAGCAATTGAATGCAAAATAGAATCAATAAGAACTGTATACCTTTGTAGTAGTAGTACAATAATCAAGCTCAAATTTATGGAGTCTCAAGATATTAGCATAAAAACTACAATGGTAATAACAAGAACAATCATAACTACAATCAACAGCTACAAACTCAATACAATAAATCAGCCTACATAGTTACACCAGAAGGCATAGCTGATCAAGGATGTTATCTTGATAGTGGAGCCAATCACCATCTCACAAATGATCTCAGTAACTTTGAAACAAGTGAAGAGTATAAAGGTAATGATACTCTATTGATTGGAGATGGATAGGGATTTAAAATCACACACATTGGTACTGGTTTACTTAAAAACACAAAAGTTAACCTAAAAATTATTCTTAACCAAATGTTGTGTATACCTGAAATAACAAAAAAATTTATTAGTATTTCAAAATTCACTACTGATAATTCATTAACTGTTGAATTGTTTAACAATTTTTTTTTTGAAGGATCAAAAAACAAGAGTGGTGAAGTTAAAGGGAATTACTGATAGAGGACTGTATAAGCTGTCACTTGTTAAACTTGGAACATCAAACAGAACCTATATAGCTTTAGTTTTCAATAAACTTACATTTATGTTTTCATTTCTTGTCATAAAATTTGAGCCCTTAAGTCAAGGAATAAAGCAAAATTATAGTAAACAAATGTTAGGAACAAAAATAGCTCTAGTTAGTTATAATACTGCTATGAGTATAGATCTTCTACATAGAAGAATTGGTCATCTTAACAATAATGTGTTGCATTAAGTATTGAAAGCCTGTCAACATTTAAAAAGAATGAATAAAGACAAGTTACCAAATTTTTGAAATGATTGGCAGTTTGGAAAAGTTCACAAACTACACTTTCCTACTACTGAAACCAAAGCCAAATCACCTCTAGATCTCATTCATACTGATGTATGGGGTTTAGCATCAATCATTTTCAGAACAGGTTATAAATTTTACATAAGCTTGATTGATGAATTTACAATATATATCCAGATCTTTCCCTTAAAAGTCAAATATAATTGTCTTAATATGTTCAAACTCTTTAAACTTCAAGTAAAGAAACAATTTGAAAGAAAAACCAAAACTCTACAATCTGATTAGGTAAGAGAATTTAGGAGTTTTGTACCTTTTCTACAACAACAAGGCATTTATTTTAGACACACTTTTCTTTATACACATTACCAAAATGGAACTATTAAGAAAAAACACTAACATATAACAGAACTAGGTTTGATCTTGCAAGCACCAGCTAACAAGCTAAAATGCATCTAAGTTTCTGGTGGGATACATTTCATACAAGTGTATTCTTAATTAACAAATTGCCAACTCCATTACTAGACCAAAAATCCCATTTTGAAAACTTGTACAAACAAAAACTAGATTACAAATTTCTAAAGAGCTTTAGTTGTGTTTGTTATCCCAACATTAAATCATACAACAAACATAAATTTTATTTCTACACTATTAAATGTGTATTCATTAGATACATGCTTATTCATAAATGATACAAGTGCTTGAGCAGCTTAGGGAAGGTGTATATAGCTAGAGATTTTGTCTTTGATGACACTTCATATCATTTTGACACAATAGTAAGTCTAAACACACCATAACCTGAACCTAACACAAACACATAGTTGTTACCTTATATTTTCAAAATACCAATTGTTTAAGGTGATAGTAGGAATAACAGTCCACATTAGCATGATCTTCAACATCATCAAACCTAAACTGATTAAATGGCAAGTAACCAAAACTTAACAAATTAATTACCATATACAAAAGATATAGTCAATCCCATTTCACAAACACATGAACCTGATACATCTTCAACTTAAACACAAACACAATCCAATGTTCAAACTGCAGAAAACTAAACTCAAACATATTCAACCCATCCTATGATTACAAGATCAAAAGATGGAATATTTAAACCAAAGGTGTATCAAGCTCAAATTGAAGAAATAGAACCATGTGATGTGAGAACAGCTTTAAGAAGTACAAAATTACAGCAAGTAATGTAAGCAAATTTTAATGCTCTAATCAGTAACAAGACTTGGGATTTAGTTCCAAGAAAAATCGCTGCAAAGATAATTGGAAACAAATTGGTATATAGAATCAAATATGATGCTGATTGAAAGATATCAAAGTATAAAGCAAAACTTGTTGCACAGGGATTTCACCAGACAACAGGGATTGATTACGTTGACACTTTTAGCCCTGTGGTAAAAGCATCAACAGTAAGGATAATTCTCAGTCTTGTTGTTGTAAACTATTGGAAAATCTAACAATTAGACATAAATAATGCATTTTTAAATAGAGACTTGACAGAAGAGGTCTATATGGAGCAACCTGAAGGGTCTATTTACAAAGATAAACCTAATTAATTGTAGATTAAAGAAAACACTCTATAGCCTCAAACAAACTCCAAGAGCTTGGTTTGAGAAATTAAGACAGTCATTAGTAAGATGAGGTTTCAATAGTACAAAATTACACACTTTATTATTTATTAAGTTTATTGGATCTTCAATTGTCTTCGTGTTGATATATGTAGATGATATCTTATTAATAGGTATAAGTGAAAATAATATCAATTCTGTTATGCAGCAATTAAGAAGTACTTTTACTCTTAAAGACTTGGGTGAATTCAACTTCTTCCTTGGTAAAAAGGCACCAAAACAACATCAGGACTGATATTATCACAGACCAAGTATGTTTCAAATCTTCTGAAAAGAGCAAATATGGTGAATTATAAACTATATGACACCCCCTTGAGCACTGGATATAAATTGAATAGAGAAGATGGTGAAAGTTTTGCAAAACCTACTCTTTTAGAAGTATTATAGGGGACTTACAGTACTTGACTCTCACCAGACCTGAACTTGCTTATTTTGTAAATAGATCAAGTCAGTTCATGTCACAACCATCAATTAAACACTAGGCAGCTTGTAAAAGAGTTTTACAATATCTTAAGGCTACTAAATACTATGGTTTGAAGTTCAAATATGGTGGAGATAACAACATCACAGCATTCTCACATGCAGATTGGGGTTATGACCCAAATGATAGAAGATCAGTATGGGGTTTGTGTTTATTTGGGCAAAAGTCTTATTGCTTGGTCTTCAAAGAAATAACATATAGTTGCTAGATCAAGCACAGAGTCAGAATATCATGCACTTGCCCTTGCTTATACTAAAGTTCTTTAGATTTTGTCATTACATTTTGAACTGCAAATGACGGTAACCTCAACACTGATCGTATGGTGTGATAACAGTGAAGCAACATCACTTGCAGTCAACCTAATATTTTATGCAAGAATTAAACACATAGCGATCGGTGTGCATTTCCTTAGAGATCAAATACACCAGGAAAAAAAAAAGTAGGTCATATAGCAAGTGAAGAACAAATAGCTGTTATTATACTAAACCATTACCATTTAGACAATACACTTATTTAAGAGACAAACTTAATGTTACTCATAGAATCTTGAGTTTTAAGAGGGGGATGGGGATGGGTTATTGAAGATATAGTTCAATCAGAAGATCAGCAGGTCCTAGAAGATGATCAGATGGAAGATCAATCATATGGTCCACCATGAAACAATGGAATTAGTTATAAGCTGCTTTGTAGTTTTTAAATTTTCTATTTTTTTTCCGCTAATAGTTTGTTAGACTATTTCTTTTATTCTTGAAGCTCACTATAAATAGTAGCTCTTTGTAAATATTTTGTATTTTTACACAATTAATCAATAAAATATATAGCATTATTTTCTTTTCCTCTCTAAACTTTTCCCTCTGATTTTCTTTCTCACTTTTTTAGTAAACAAACAATAGAGTTTAGAACAAAACTTAAACTCTAACTCCTCCCACACAAGTAGGACTAGCAGCTTTCAGAGCCATGCCTTACAGATGCCCAAATTCCCTTAACTCGGAATGGTAAAGCCTATTCGCAACTTCTCGAACTTGAGTTTAGCCTTTACTAGCAAGGTAACCTTAATTGATTCCAAACTACCTAAAGACTAATAGAGATAAATTTCATATTCTTATTCAAATATAAAAAGTAGATGAAATCAATAATCAGAAAATATTTAGCTAGATTAAAAGAACAATCCTAAAAAATAAAGGGCAAAGAAAATGAGCATTATTGTCAGTAAAATTACAAAAATGGGGAACATGGATCAATTTAGACATATAATTATGTGGCCTTAATATAAAACTAGCTATATCATCTAAGAAAAGAAGAATGCTTTTAGCGTAGAAAAGATTATGCAACCATCCAACACCAATTAGTAACAAGCTTAGAACCTAGTGTCACGCCCCAAGTGCTCTCAAGCATTTCCTCGAGTACTTGGTGCTTGAGAGCACTTGGTGCGCGACTAAGCCTGCTGGAGGCCTCTTGGACCATGGAGCGCTACGTGGACCGAAGCTTCTAGAAGGCCCGCTGATTAGGATGGAGAACTGGGCTTGGCCCACAACTTATTAAGGAAGTTAACCCCAGTTAGACTTCCATAATAGGTAGGAGAACATCTAGGAATATTCTAAGGAATATTATCCCATCTTGTATATACACCGTTAGATCAAATAGATCTCAGCCATTGATTGTATAGGGCTGCAACTATAAAAGGGGGAGACCCTCACTTGTATTTTTCATCTCATAGCTTATTTTCTCTTCAGCAATATAAAGAGCATTCGTGCAAACACTTGGTGTGCTTCTTTTCTCTTCTCTTTGTGTGATTTTCTAGGCTGCTTAGCACGCAACGTGTCTAAGGTCGCACGGTCTCGAAAACAGTCCGTGACACTAGGCATCATTTACTAAAGTAGAGCCTATCTTCATAATTTAGTCAACCCGCAAGTGTGTCAAAAGGGCTTTGCCATAGCCAGTGATTCTCTCAAACATGAAACCTACAGAAAATTGATGGCAATAGAAGTATCTATAATGTAATTTCATGCACCACAAACTTTAGCGTAGGAAATGTCATCAAGTTTCTTATATAGAATAAAGAAAGAAAGTAAGAAAGGAGCCAGAGAAAAGAAGAACCGCCTACACTTCTTATGGTGAGGGGGAAAAATCTTTTTTGTACATGATCAGTTATCTGATAAAACAAAATACGAATTCGCTCAACCAAAGGGCCACCATTGCTTCAGCTTTACAACCTGGAGAATAGGCTTCTCTTTAGATCAAGTAACCTTGCTGTAGAGAACCATAGAAATGCTTTACCCAATTTACGAAAGTGGGTCAAGATTTAGCACCACTCTTCATAAAACAAGATTCTAGCTCTTTCAGTTTCTTCGTTTTAGTAGAGTCAGCTCAATAAAAAAAATGTCTCCTTCACCCAAAATTTGCAAGTCAGTAAAGGCCAGTCACATTATCCACGGTTGGGTGAATTCTCGTCAAGCTGTAACAAAAATATGAAAGACATAACTCCATTTGCCAGCCAATTATCTTAAAGAAGTCCAGTCTCACATGTTCTTGGATCTTTTAGAAATGAAAATGGTTACGTAAGTTAGCCATTCTCAAAGGCCAACATCTTCACTTTTATGAGCTACCGAATCAGCCCAACCAGTGGTTGAATTGGAGGGAGCATGAAAATGGATACAAGGGCTTGAAATCATCTTGGGCTACGCACAAGCGATAAATTGAGCTGGAGTGATTAAAGGGCTTTTTTCAACTCTTTATAAAAAAATGCCTTCCTCTCTTAAGGAATTCGCATAGGAATCAAATTTAACCAATAAATCATCATTTATTGAAGAGATGGTTATAAATACTGTCGTGAATATGTTTTTTAGAAGTGGAATTCACAGCCTTAGAAGATGAGGCTATTATTTATCTACAAAGCATTTAAAAAAAAACAAGACATAGTCAGACGCACGACAATAATTAAAAAAGAGGATCCAAAAGGCACATGGGCCGAGAAACACAATTAAGTATAATAGAAAAAACCCTAATGTGAAAATTTGTTTATGCTTACTCTATCTTTCAAGATTAGAGAGAAAAAAAAAAAATAAAGAACTCTCAAAGTCTTCCCTTCTTACTCTTCATTTTTTTTTTCTTTTTGGTCTTTCCCACTTTCTTGATCGTAGCTTTTCTGGCATGCATATAATTTTACGGTCAGCCTCTATTTAGGATTCCTTTTGAGGAAGTATTTTATAATCTCTTTATGTTCCCTCTTAAGATCTAGTAAATACTTCATGTCTTCTTCAATTATTTTTTTGGAAAATCTTTTTCTTCACGATCCACATGTCCATGATGTGACTACTCTATTCATGGGATTTCATGTTTAGCCATGTCTTAATGAAAAAGTAAAAGTGTAAAAATTAAGTTAACTAGCCATGTTTTGTAGCCAAATCAGAACAGTGGCCAAAACCCATATAAAAATTACTAGCCATTGGGAATTTATTTCCTTAACACAGTAAAAATGGCTAGTCAATTTAAATTTGAAAAGGTGAAAAGCTACATAGCAGATAGGGTAAATATGCTCGTATTACAATAAGCAACGGTAGAAGTCTTTTAAAAATGTTGAGAAATGTATGAAGGCATTGGCAGCAAGGGAGCATACCAAAATGTTAAAGCTGTATTGACCATACGGCCTACATAGCTTGCACTAGACAGTCTATATGATTAAGGGGTGATAAATGTTGCTATATAAAAATTTAAAAAGCTTAGACTAACAAGTTAAGACATTGACCCAAATCACTTTATAAGACTTAATTTTTAAGTCGTGATTTGGCACAGGATTGCACTAAGTAAGGCAGAAAATATATTAGCTCCTAAGTTAAGGTTCACTTACGGGAGAATTTAATTTAAAACATGGTTAAGCTCATATAATTAAGGTTAATGAAGAAATTTAAGTTCAATAAATTACTTTGAATTCTTTTAAAATAAAAAAAGTAAATTGTTTTTACTCAATTTAATAAGTAATTAACATAATAGTCTTATATTTAGAATAAATTTAGTATCTTATCTATTTTATTTATTAAATTCATTTTTCTCTTTTAGCGGAAATAAAACTTATTAAATAAATTAGATTTTATGAGAATTAAGGACTAGATAAAGATTCTTAATTTAGCACAAACCCCTAACCTTATAAAAACATTCTTTCACATATAAAGATTCATTCATTTTTCATCTTTAACACACTCATCCTTTATTATTTTATCCTAGCTTGCAAAACACATACGAGTTGCTCTTTTTCTCCATTCTTTTGATGTTCTTTTCAATTCACATTCACAAATCATTAGCTTTCTATTTGTTCTAAGGCTCATTACACTCTTAAAGTACCATTCAAAATTCTTAGAAAAAATTCAAAAGGCAAATGCTTCCTTTAATGTCTAGACTAGGGTTTCCTATGACTTAAAACTCTGAACTTGCACCACGAACAAAATACTTTAAATAAGACCTAAAATACATAATACAATGCCTTTAACATCCTACATCCACACATGTTTCTCCCTTATTTATTATGCAAGTTTGGCTCTACCTCTAAAAAGTTATAGTAAATTGATCTAGAAAAATTATTTTATCTTAAAATTATTAATGTAAATTTACAATGTCAAATTTCTTAAATTATAAAAACTCTTTAAAAATTTAATGGCCTTCACTTTTAAATTTACGAGGACGAAAAGGCTGAGATCTATCATCTATTCCCAAATAGTATCGCTTTTATAACTTGCTATATCAACAACGAAATTACTACAATTAGTGATATTCTGTTACATCATCATCTCTTAAAACCGTCCTAAACAAATAGCATACTACTAAGAAGATAGAGTAACAAACTTGTTTAATTAATTCGACAGGAACTATAGAACAATGATGGAACAATTATTGAGAAAAAGAAAACATAAAAGAAAAGAAAATTTTGTCGGTGTTATGTCAAGACCAAAATTCAATAGCCCCACTCCCAAAACAATATGTAAAAATAGGCCCACAAACGTTAGAAGATTAATTGATATTTTTGTTATGGGTGGTGCTATTTCAACTTAAATATTTAATACAAATTTAGACATTAATTTGTAGAGGTTCATTAACATTTAATTTAACGGATATCAAGTCAAATGAGCCTATCAAAATTTTTATTAAATTTAATCTAATTTATATTATTTAATACTGTTTACACAACTTTTACTTGTGCGGGTTTACCATTATTTTTTTTCTTCAACATAATTATCTTGAGATTTATCTTCATCTAAATTGCACCAAATTAAAGTTTCAAATTACATAATTTGTTTATCCAAAATTTCATATTATAATATGCATATAATTTACATATTATTATGTCTAGTTCTTAAAATATAAAAATTGCTAAAAAGGTATTTGTTGAAAAATTGGTGATTCAACAATTTTAGTTGGATAAGAATTGAGATGAATACCAAAATGAAAAGTTACAAGAAGTCTAGAACCTGTGGGATACGTATAGAGAAGTCTAGGACATATGAAACACGAAGGGGAAAGCAAAACATGACTAAAAAACGTGAAGAAAGCAAGAAAACGCAGGATAGGCATACTGGGTTGAGCGCTACGGTGCCCAGGACAACAACCCAACGTCGCAGCGCTAGGTGCGATTTTGGCCAGCACCGCAGCGCTCACCCAGACGCGTCAGAAGTCTGTTTTTCTTCAGGATTTCTAGTTTTGGACTTTCAAAATAAGTGGACTCTTACTCTAACAAGGAATAGGTTAGTAGGCACGAAATACACCCTATATAAACACTTGTAAATCATTGATTTCAGATTAAACATTAAGAGAGACTCTAAGAGAGGGGAAGAACTAGGTAGACACTAAGTACTTGTATGCGCTAGGGTGGAACCGTTGTTTGGGTGATCATTGTTCATGGTAGAGTAAGAGTTTACTAAACTTTTAGGTCCTTTTGAGGGTTCTTTATTGGATTTTCCTTATAAAATCTCTAGGGAGTTATAATAAGAGAGATTAGAATCCTTGAATCCACCGTGGATGTAGGTAATTGACTGAACTACGTAAGATTGTGTTGTGCTCTTTTATTTTCTATTTTAAATTCTTGTTATTTTTTCTTGATTGACAGGTTATTTTGCTACATAAGGAGGTTAGGATTTTAGGTTGAATTTTAAATTCTTCGTTTCAACATAACATTAAGAGAGAGAAAAACATTTCCTCCCTTAACAGTATTAATTAACTTTTGTAATTTTTATTATCAAACTATTTTAATTTTATATTTAAAAATGGTTAAACTTTTAAAGCGGTTTTTATTTTGCTTTAATGTCCTCGAAAAAGATGAACCCATTTATTTGCTCAGGTGGTGCCAAAATAGAAAGCATACGTTCATTGATTAAAATTTATTAAATATATTCCAACTTTCTAAAATACCCTTATATAAATATATCTTTAAAATAATTACATAATTTATTTATCCCACCTTTAAAATAATTACATATTTTATAAAACAAACTTTGGTGCAATTAGATGAAGTTGTTTGGTCAAATTACATAGTTTGTTTATTCCACCCTTAAAATATACCCTAATCAATTAGTTCAACAATATTCAAGCTTACATAATATAAAATTAAATAGTTTGATAATGACAATTACAAAATTTGATTAATACTTTTTTAACAATTTTAATTTTTTGAGACTAGACGTAATAATATGCATATTATAATTTGCATATTATTATATGCATATTATAATATGAAATTTGGATTAAAAAAATTATGTAATTTGAAATTATAATTTGGTGCAATTTGGATGAAGATAAATCTCAATATAATTATGTTGAAGAAAAAAAAAAGATAAAAGTACGCCCACATAAGTAAAAACCGTTTGATTGAATAGTATAAATAGTATAAATTGGATTAAATTTAATAAAAGTTTTGGCAAACCCATTTGATTTAATATCCGTTAGATTAAATGTTAATGGACTTCTACAAATTAATGTCTAAATTTGAGTTAAAAATTTCAGTTAAAATAGCTCCATCTTTTTGTTATAAGTAATGTTATACTTTTTTATTTTAATTTTAATACTTTTTATTTTAAGTGAGTGTCAAACAAATATTTAATAGTGAAATGGTATAATTAATTATTTTAAAAATTACAAAAATTAATCATTTAATAGTACTTAACACATTACTTGAAAAAAAAATTTAAAATTAAAGTTGAAAAGTACAATATTATTTTTATATTATTGTTAAATAGAACTTCAAAAAAATACTATTACTAATAAGTCACCCTTATGTAAAATTTGAATTAGAATTAGTTACACCTCCAGTTTTCACTATTTTCATTTTAGAATACAACTCTTAGGAAATAATATTGAATGGTGAATGTGTTTTCTAATATGCAAAATGCTAAATTATGTTATAAAATATTTTCGAAAACAACTCTTTAGAAAATGAGCCTACAAGACTATAATTATAGCTCATGATTAGGTCAAACACTGCGTAACTAGTTATAAAAAGGGATCAGGGTGAGGCAATTTGGACACTCTAGATTAATTTCTTCAAACACTTTCTCAATATGTTCATTATAAAAATTTATTCACATTTCTACTCAATAAACCCCTTATATCTAAAAAATAACTTTAACCAAATTATTTTTATTTTATTTTTGTCTTTACACCCTATGCTCTCTTTCTCTATTACTCTCACTCTGAAGCTCTCTTCTTTCAGCAATTTCTAGTCTTTTTTTTTTGTTATTTGTTTTTCTTTTGTAACTTTTTTTTTAAAATTTACATTGGTATGAACTATTCTGTAGATAGAAACTCTTTGGTTTTGTGTAAACCAACAAAAAAAAATGAAATAACAAGAATGCAATAATTATATTTAGAGAAACTTGATTTAAAATAAAAGAAACGCCAAAAGGTAGGATGGTGGTGAGAAGGAAAGTTTAATTAATTAATTCTCTTATAAGTAATTTCATACAAGTATATTTTAGTATGAAAAATATTTATTGTTTGCCATTTTTGGCTTAAACTCAATTCTCAAAGGAAGGTTAAGGCGGCCAAAAATTTGAATAGTCTAAAGGTCGAGGGCCCATAACAACCCATTATACGTGTACTACAAAGTTTTAATCTACTAGTGAGAAGATGCTTATCAAGGATCCAAATAGCCTTCAAGTCTTGCCTATATCTCTCAATGCATAAGAGTTCAGCAGGGAAGGCCTCGACAAGGAAGGCCTTAAAATAATAAGACCTTTACTAGGATGGCCTGGCCTCAACGCCATTTGTAGACAACCATTCCAAGACATGAAAAGATTAGACCTCTAATTGGACTAATCCTACATCCTTAAGGTACATTAATCAATTTAATTCTCAGATATCTCAAAAACCATATATTTTGGCTTAATCCAAGATCAAATAGATTAAAGGATAAGGAAGATACATGTTAGCCCTAATCCCATTAAAAAACTTTAGAATGTGCATCTACAAAAAAAAGGGATGGAATAACTAAGAAAGGGGGGATGTATCTAAAAAAATACATACATTATTCCCATGTCCCCAATCTATAAACAGATACCTATTTCCTTAAAATTTACCTTTACCCTTACTTTATCTTTCCTTGTTTTTTCTCTAAACAGTCACTAAATTAAGCATTAGACGGTATCCACCAAGAAAAAAGTTGACATGGCCTAACTTTGATTATAGTTGTAGGAAAGTTATTGGGTTAATTCTTTCAAAGAACGTTTAAAATGATATAATGGACTGAGCCTGGGTCTGGCCATCAGGTGATTTTGTAGCTGTTTCTTAAGGTACATAAAATTTGACTCGTTAACTCTAAATTGATCAAATTTGGATCAATAATTTGACAGTCTATGGGAAATAAAATAAAAAAGTCATAGAGTGACAACCATGAAGGAAAAGCAAACAAGAACCACCACAATGACACCCGATCCATGAACATTCAGAACCAGCAATCCAAGAATTAAACGATTGATGAACCTGCAAACTAAAACCATATAGACGAACCACCAGAAATATAAGACAATAATACAACACACCAAGTGGTGGGCGCACTAGCATGATAGGTTGCTCTATAAAAATAACTATGACAAGTAAGGCAGAACTGACATGAGATAGGAGAGTTGTTAATAGTAATGATGAAGAGGAACAAGAAACTAAAGAATAGCTCGAGGCTCATGAGGCTGTTGATTGGTCGAAAGGTAGAACTTACCTACGAGAGCCTATACCTCTAATTAGGCCTAATAGGCACCTGATCCAGCTAATCCATTCACAAAAGGGAGAAGTAGTGCAGGTGTTGATAAAAGAGAGCAAGTCATTAGACGAATGATCTTACTATGAACTTAACAATCAAGTAGTTCACTCAATGGTAGGGGAGTCAACATAAAACTGGGAGCATCTCAAGCATGATGCTCACAGGTCCCAAAATGGTAGAAAACTCAAGAAACGTAAAGGATAGAAAAGTGAAAGAGGGCAGGGGAGTGAAGTTTGTAGAGAAAACCTAAAAGAGAAGGTTTGGGAACTAAAAATGCGATTTCATAAAATATTAGAAGAAAGAAAGAAAGAAGTGAGAACATGTTTCTCCAAGGATAACAGAGAGGGAGAGAAGGTCTTTACTCACTAATGAGCTTAAACATATAGAGTTATTCATGACGTTCAAGATGCTAAGCCTCTATACATATTAAGGTATCATTGATCCAAATCATTATTTTGATCAAATAAATATCTTGTTATCTATTGCAGGGTTGAAGCAAAATCAAATGTGTCATCTGTTTCATATGAGTGTGGAAAGACAAGCCCCCATCTGGTACAAAGGTCTAAGGCATAGAAGTATCTCTTCTTATAACAAGCTAATAGAGAGTTTTGTTTAGCATTTTTGAGGAGCTTACAAAAAGGTAAATATCTACAATAATTGTAGAAACTAAAAAAAAGTAAGATGGAAAGTTATAGTCTTTCATAACCAGGTTCCACCAAGAAGTGATGTAGCTAGGTGCTTTCGATTCACCAAGGGCATTGAAGGTAGGATTAAAGTGAATCAGTTATGGTACTATTTATTCAAGAACCCACTCATGGCCTATGTCTTCGCTTATGACCAAGCTCTTAAATATATGAATCTTAAAGAAGAAGAAAAGGCTAAGAAGGTTGCTTAAGAGTGAGGGGACTATAAAAGCCCATTGACAAAAGATTATTTAAAGAGAGACCCTAAAAAAAGGACTTCCTAAGGGAGCGTAAAGAGAGGCAGGGCATCACCTCAAAACACAAAGTATTTTTGAAAAGATCCACCACAAGAGAAGCAGTATAAACCGCACAAAAAGTAGAAAACGTAAGGAGATTATCCCTTAAGGTGGCGCAGATCTAATAGGAAGAATATATCATTCTTATAGTCTAATTAGAGATTTTTCTGAAAGTTATTAAGGGGAGAGGCTTGCTTGAAGATCCAATTCCTTTGAAAGAAAATAGTGATGAAAGCTAAAGGTATGAGTTTCATCAAGACTATAAACATACCACAAACCAATGCAACCAATTGAGGGAGCAAGTAGATCAGCCCACAAAAACGGTACTTAAATAAGTTCAGAGTTGGCTGAAACCATAAATTGCCTGACAAAAAGGTGCCTCGAGTTTTAAGTCTTCCCCACGGTGGAAAATGATCATGGTAATTGCTAGAGGACCTACCCTAACTAAAGCTTCAAACAGACAAAGGAAGAACTACTCGAAGTATTCAATTATTAGGCATTAACTGATAAGGATCCCAGTCAAAGGCCTTGGGTTCAAGTTTTCAATAATGTTTATCAAAGAAGATGCAAGAATGATTAGTAGTTCGATAGATATCATCTTCAAGAAGGAATTAGACTAGTTGGAGATTAAAAATCTTAAGATAGATTTGTGCAATTATAAGTGTTAAAAATAGTAAGAAGTTGCTTTGTATCCTTACTCAAAAGGAGCCATTGTATTTCTACAATGAACTTGCGAGAGGAAGGGTAATCAAAATCCTCAGTGCTTGTGGGAGAAATGATCTCAGTACAAGTCAAGATAGGATCCCCCAAAATGATAGTAAAAATCAGTTCCTAATTGAGCCTAGAAATTAGTAGTTTAAGTAAATTGGTGAGAGAATTCTCAAAACTCTTCACATGGTCTTATGAAGATATGCTAAAAATAAACCTTGCATTGATATTACATGCATTGGCCATCAGGCGATCCCTTAGATCCTTTAATTAGGAGAAGAGAATTTTCAATCAAGAGAGGAACGATGTTATGGTAACTGAAGTAGAAAAGATTTTTGCCGTAGATTTATCCATGAAGTCCAATATTCTGACTGGTTGACCAATGTGGTTCTAGTCAAGAAGGCATATAAAAAGTGGAGAATATGTATAGATTTCACAGATTTAAATAAAACATACCTAAAGGACAGTTTTTCTTTTTTGAAGATTGATCAATTAATGGATTCTATAATAGGGCAAGCACATCTCAATATCATAGATCCTTTTTCTGGTTATAATTAGATAAATATGTTTCCATCTGACTAGGACAAGTCCTCGTTCATTACCTATTAGGGAACCTACTATTACAAGGTTATGCCATTTTGGTTAAAGAACGTAAGAGTAACTTATTAAAGGCTAGTGAACAAGCTATTCAATCTCTTTATTAGAAAAGGTTTGGAAGTGTAGGCAGATAACATGATTACTAAGTCAGAAATGTTAGACGAGCATGTAGAAGACATACGAAAAACCTTTAAGATATAGAGGGACTATAATATGAAGCTGAACCCTGATAAATGTTTCAAGGTAGAATCTGAAAAGTGTTTATGATTTATTGAGTCATGGTGGAGAATCAAGGCTAATCTAAAAAAACTCAAATCTATTTTGAAAATGAAACCCCCCAAGCAGTGTAAAAAAATATCCAAAGATTGACAAGCTAAGTAGTTACTGTTAACAAATTTGATAAGAGCATAATTGTTATTTATTTTATCTTATTTTATTTTAATATTTTGATATTATATGAGAATTAATGACTATTTATATGCATTATTGTTTATTTATAGGATTTGGACTGAAAAAGATGAAAACATAGAGCAAAGACGTAAAACAACAAAAATTAGAGACTAAAATGTAAAATATTCAAAATTGGTGCATTTTCGCACCAACTTTACAAGAATTTTCACTCCAGTGCAAAAACCCGAGACAAAATAAGAAAAAGTAAAATAAGACCTGATTAAGTCACAAATTTTTGACATCTATATTGACATCTATTTTCGCTCTTTAAGAATTTTGCCCCAGCGATCACCCGAATCCTAACTCGATAAGAATTTAGATTTTCAAGCTCAAATCTAACCCTATAAAAAGCACTCATCCCCAGTCTTTAGAGAACACATAAGACACTTAAGAGACACATAACAAAAGTCTTAAGGAGCATTTGGAGCACAATTGAAGCAATTATCGATAGAAATTCAAGGCATTCTATGACGGTAAGAATTTCTTAGGCTATTCAATCAAGAGAAATTCGACATCTATATCGGGTTGCTATTAATTGTATCATGTTTTCTTTATATTTTTTTTCACCATTATCTTGTAGCCATGAACTAATTTTCTTTTTAGGGTTAATACTTGAACTTAATATGTGTGCTTAATTATCATATCTTTCTAATTTTTAATAAACTTGGTTTTTTCTTATTCAAATTATTTGTTCTTAATGCTTCATTATATCTGGCCATTATTGTGATTGAGTTGCTAATATTTTGATAAACTTGGAAGAGGCAAGATTATATTTAGACCTAGATAATTTGATGCATGATTATAGAGTAACATAAGTTACTTATACAAGTTTCAAATTAGGATAGGAATATACCTAATTGGCATATATGATCAATAAGACTTGTTCTTAATGAATCTTAATTTATTAAATACCATAAGAATAAAAGTATTTGATAAATTAATATATACTTGTATGATCTTGAAAGAGGCTTGTGAATATATTCATGTCTTGATCAGTAATAAGAACTGTGAGATTTAATTATTAGAAGATTAATCATTAGAAAGCATATTGAGTGATAGTATTAATCCTAGGTTTTCTCTATATTGTTATTTTTCTATATCTCTTTCATTATCTTATTGCTTCTATATTGTTCATATTCATTCTTAGATTTTGATTCTTAAATTTTGAATTTTCTAAATAATTACTAAAAAGACATAATTTTAGTACTTGATAAAAAAAAGTAGATATTATCCCAGTGGGTTCGACATCCGACTCTTTTGTCCTTTATTTACTTGCTACGATAGTGTATACTTGCACTTAATTTTAAAATATAAAAATATCGCATCAAGGTTTTGACGCCATTTCCGAGGATAATAATATACTTTTCGTCAAAATTAATACTAATCTTTCTAGTTTTTACTTCAGAATTTATTTTCTTGCTTTTAATTTAGGTTTTTTTTTTAAAGAATTCTTTGAAGGTACATGCGAAGAGCAAAAACTGAAGACTTGATTGGCTTTGATTTAGAAATTGAAAGAACTCCAAGAAGACTTAGAAGAAAATAAAGTCAAGTCAACACTATGAAAGATCGAGTACCAAATGCACCTAATATAGAAGCAAGACCACTAAGGAAATATGTTGTCCCTTTGGTCAATGGTATCCATTCAAGTATTCAAAGACCAACTGTTTAATATAACAACTTCGAGATCAAACCAAGCACGATTCAAATGCCCAAGGATTTGGAGCAATTTAGTGGACTACCCAATGACGATCTAAACATGCACATAATCAACTTTTTAGAGATATGTGACACATTAAAGTACAATGGGGTATCCGATGATGCAATCCGTCTAAGATTATTTCTCTTTTCCTTGAGAGATAAAGTAAAGAGCTAGATATCATCACTTTTATTTGGATCCATAGCTACATGTGATGATCTTGCTAAAAACATTGTCGCCAAATTCTTTCTACCTGCCAAAACTGCCAAAATAAGAAACGACATTGCATCCTTTTTACAACTAGATGGAGAAGCTCTATATGAGGCTTGGGAAAGATACAAGGATATACAAAGAAAATTACCTCATCATGGAGTTCTAAATTAGATGTTTGTGCTTACATTCTATAATGGATTAGCCAATCAATTCAGAACAATAGTAGATGCTACAATTGGAGGAGCACTCATGAATAAATCAACTGATGAAGCTTATGATCTACTAGACGAGATGACATCCAATGCCTACCAATGGCCCATTGAAAGAGCAACACCACGAAAAATCATTAGACTACATGAAGTAGACACTTTGACTATATTATCTCCCCAAGTTAACCTTTTGACTAAACAATTAATCACTTTGGGAATTAGTGCTATCAAGAGTCAACCAATCACTTGTGATTTTTGTGGAGATAACTATGCTAATGAATAATGAAAAGAGACAACACAATATGTAGGGAATTTCAACCACAGCAACCCTAATTTATATTTATACAATCCTGAATGGAGGAATTATCACAACATTTCATAGAGTAATAATAATCAAGGGCAATAGTTCAAAACCATAAATCCTCATAGTTTCCAAGCATAAGCTCAGCAAGAGAAAAAGCCCGGCCTAAAAGATATGTTCTTACAATACATGAAAAGAACTAATGCATTTCTTTATAGCTAAGCTACATCATTTAGAGCCTTAGAGAATTAATTAGGACAACTTGCTGTAGTAATGAACAAGCGACCTCAAGAAGCTTCGCTAAGTGATACCGAAACCAATCCAAGAGGAAATGTAGAGCAATACTAAGCTATCTCTTTAAAAAGTGGTAAGATCTTACATAATAACATACCTTAACCATCACTTTCAGAGACTAAGAAGAAAGAAAATGGGGTACAGCAAGATGAAGTGTAGCCATATAGACCACCTATACCTTTTCCTCAAAGGTTACAGTAGCTAATAAGTCTAGAAAAAAAGTTTAAAAATGAAAAAAAGTATAGAAACTGGTATTCAAGTGTAGTAAAATCCTAAAGAGTAAAAAAGTTAAAATTCAGTAGGAAATACTAGTAGTAGCCTGTAAAATCAGTCTCACATGGTCATTCACTCATCCACCATTCCCTCGGAGGCTATAAAAGAAGAAATTAGATAAGCAGTGTTTTAAATTTCTTGAAATTTTTAAGAAATTACTTTTTAATCTTCTTTTTACTGATTCACTGAAGCAAATGCTGAGCTATGTGAAATTTATAAAGGACATTCTATCAAGAAAGAGAAGATTAGACGACTTCGAGATTGTGGCACTAATGAAAGAATATAGTGCAATTCTGTAAAAAAATCTACTACTAAAACTCAAAGATTCTGGGAGCTTTATCATACCATACAAGATAGAGAACTATGATTTTGAGAAAGCACTGTGTGATCTAGGAGTAAGCATCAACCTTATGCTATTGTCCTTTTATAACAAATTGGGACTAGAAGAAGCCAGATCAACCAACAACACACTCCAACTGGTAGATAAATCTCTAACTTTATCCCAAGAGAGTCATTGAAGATGTATTGGTTAAAGTCAATAAATTCATCTTCCCTGGTGATTTTATTGTTCTATATACGAAAGAAGACAAAGAGATCCCTATCATCCTTGAAAAAACCTTTTTAGCTATAAGATGAATGGTCATTAATGTGCAAAAAAGGGAGTTGATCATGAGGTATAAGAGAACATTGTCACATTCAAAGTTTTCAAGGAGATTAAATTGCCATTAGATAGGGAAGGCTATTTCAACATTAATGTGGTGCACCCAAATGCCAAGTAACTTAAAGACATGGAGACATTGGATCCTCACATCCAAAAGAAGGCGTCAAGGTATAAAAGGATAAGAAAAAAGGAGGAGAATCATCGTGATGAAAGAATCAAAGAGAAGGGTAAGGAAGAACCATTTTCCAAGTCTAAGATTAAAGTCTTTCCAAAGAAGCTTGAGGAATATAAAGTGAAAGCTACTAGTTTATTTGCGAAGATATAGAAGATAAAAGAAAGAAGAGCCAACAAGATCAATGCAAGGATGCTTCCATAAGCATATTTGAGCTACCATAAGAAGAAAAGAGAAAGCCCTATCAAGCTGACGACGCTTAATTAAGTGCTTTTTGATAGGCAACTTAATTAATTTTTAATGTGATGTTTGCTTATTTTTAGTTTTAGTTACTTTATTTTCTTATCTTTTTAGGAATAAAACAACAAGTCAAACATTTAAAGAAGTAGTACAAGTATTTGCAAGCATTGTGAGCAAAGGAACACCACAATCACATTATTAGAACACAATGCTGCAGTACTTACACTTTAATTACCAAGGAAGTATCTTATTCTCAATTTTTTGTTGACATGTCCAGAATATAGGAGTTTATTTTTAAGTGCAGGATTATTAAAGTAATTAATAACTCGGTGAGAACGGGGTCGATACACAAGAAGGTGGAATTAAAATTAGAAACTATAAATACTCTAAAGATAAATAAAATAATATAAAATATTTGTAAATAATTCAAATAACTAATTAAAATTAATGCTAAGGTTAAGAGGATCTACTATTGACATATGAAATAAGAATATATTCAACTCTCTTTATTGCTCAATTGGAATCCTCACACAAAGGAGGCTCCAATAAAAAGATAAAATAATTAAAGTTTATCACTATTTATTTATTAACTTGTATTTATTTATTTCAATTATTATACACCGAATCTTGTATAAGAGTATTTATTATGCCAATTTTTATATTTGTCTACAATAAATCATGACTCATACTTTACAAGAAATGGTATCTATGCCAAATCTTGTAAAATAAAATAAATACATCATATATAAATTTGCTTAACTTAAGAATGAAATATTAAATTCTAGAAAAAGAGTTGAAATATATTTTATTACTTTACCAAGAGTTTCACCTTTCACTTTAGCAAAATAAAATTACTTGGACATAATAAATTTAAAGGAAAGAGATGGAAAAGGAGATAACATGAACTTTAGAATAGTAAATGAAAGAAATAATACTATAAAGAGATAATACTAAAGACAAGTGTTTTGAACTAAAATTCAGCTCTCTAATTATAAGCTTTGGGAATAAACAAGTCACCTATTTATAGAAAAATGTGAATAATACAAGATAAATAAGGAGGGAACAACTTGGATGATAAAAGTTAAGGAGGGAGGCAACTAATTTGTATTGATTATCATTAATGCACCCATTTAATTGTCCAATTTAGAATTAATGTGGTCCGAATTAGTTTTCACTCAAAACATCAAAGTTGTAGATAAGTCTCTTATATTTTTAAATTTAGTTGTATCATACATAGTAAATATGTATTTCTCTAGTTATAGGCCAAATATTAAAAACTGTTTGGACTGGGTCTGTACTAAAGGTCAGTACTCTTCTAAGCCATTTGTCACCCTCTAAATGCTCGAATTACAAATTCCTTATGAAATTCAATATTTAATCCCATTAAGTTAGATCTTCATAGGATTAAGAATAACTCTATTGGAATTTTAGGTAAAAAATTATGCTCATTTTACCGAATCTACCACAAAATAGTTAAAAACTAATTAGGTACAATATTATAAACATGCTTAAGTTAGGGAGGTTAATGACACTAATAATGAAAATAATAATGTAAAACTCTTATTAAATATGTAATTTCAAGTGTTCATAATTTATTTTTGACATTGGTAATAATGTCTAATTTAAGTTTGGGGGGGTGGGAAACACTTTCTTGTGTTTATTTCTTGTTGTATAAATTGATTAGTTATCTTTCGGGTTAAATTTACAGTCATTAATTTTTGTTAGGTTGTTAAGATGATCATTAGTCTATGATAAAAAATAAAATACATGGCTGAATTTATTTTTGCAAATTCCTAGGAAATGATAGATACTAGAGACAATTTTTGTTATCTAAGTTTAAGAACACGTTCGACCTTATTTACAATCATTATTTTTTGAGCATTTTATAAGCAAGAATAGTTATAACTACTACTTAGATACTTATGCTTAAGGAGTACACTCAAGCCTTGAAGATCGATAATCTAGAATTTTTCTTTAATTACTACTTGAGGCGAAATTCTTAGAAACACATGAATATAGAAATAACATTAGGGTATGTTTGGACTAATTGAGCATTTCTAGCATTCATAGTGTGACTTGAACTAAATTATTTATCCTTTTATCCCATATTGATCCTAACCTTACGCTACAAGCTAAGTAAAGTCTTAAATAGATCCCTAGACATGTGATTTTTTACATTAGTAGAAAGCAGTAGCAAAAACAAGCCTATGAAAGTGTCATTGTACAAATCAAATACCGAGACATCATTTTTTATGTAGAAAGTAAATCAAGGTATAGTTTTAG
This sequence comes from Ailanthus altissimus, assembly GCA_946807835.1. Lineage (NCBI taxonomy): Eukaryota > Viridiplantae > Streptophyta > Magnoliopsida > Sapindales > Simaroubaceae > Ailanthus > Ailanthus altissimus. Next base: position 5,715,516 of record OX327709.1, read on the forward strand.
CTATTATTTGCTGCTTGCACACATACATGGTGATTATCTATAAGGAAGAATTAAGGATTTAATAAATGTAATTAGAATTGTCAATAGTTATTTATCAACCTTAGGATTTGTGTTATTTAAATAACTTTTGAGACAATTATTTTGATAATTTAACTAACTTAGCATGTTTTATTTTCCTTCTAAGCCTACGTTTGTTATTGAGTCAAGAAAACCTTTAATTTTTTCTCTTTAAGTATATTTTATTGCTTGAGGACAAACAAGTATTTAAGTTTGGGAGAATTTGATAAGGGTATAATTGTCATTTTTTTATCTTGTTTTATTTTGATATTTTATGAGAATAAATGACTATTTACATGCATTATTGTTTATTTATAGGGTTTGGACTGAAAAAGATTAAAAACTGGAGTAAGGATGCAAAACAAAAAAAACCAAAGACTAAAATGCATAACTTAAAACTGGTGCATTTTCGCTTTAGCAGTACAAGAATTTTCGCTCCAGCATTGAAACCGAAGACAAAATAAGAAAGAGTGAAATAAGACCTGATTAAGTCACAAATTTTTGCCCTAGCAAAAATTAACTACTGTGCCAGTGATAGCCTAGCAGTTTAGCGATCCTAGCTTTTAGGAGTAGTGCCTCAGCAGTAAAAGAATTACGGTGTAATGATCACGTGAATCCTGACCCGAAAATAATTAAGATTTTCAAGCTTAAATCAAACTTTATAAAAGACCACTCATCCTCAGCCTTTAACAACACATAAGACACTCAAGAGACGTACAACGCAAGTTTTAGAGAGCAATTGGAGAACAATTAAAGCATTTATAGAGAGAAATTTAAGGCATTCTATGACAACAAGTCTCTTAGGCTATTCAATCAAGAGCAATTCGACATCTATATTGGTTTGCTATTGATTGTATCATTTGTTTTTTTATAGTTTTGTCGCTATTCTTTTGTAGCTATGAACTAATTTTCTTTTAAGGTTAATACTTGAACTCAACATGTGTGCTTAATTGCCATATCTTTCTATTATTTAATAAACTTAGTTCAAATTATTTGTTCTTAATGTTTCATTATATCTAGGAAGTTTTAATCATCACCGAATCGTCGGTAAACGTATGTTTTGAATTATCCTAATATTCTGATTCTGTTTAAATTGATGTGTTTACTATGTTGAGAAATTTGATTTCATAATTTCGCTGCAAAATTTGCATGTATGACATGTTTATTACATTATGATGAACACATTTTACATATATTCACCCTAGAATAATAGCACTCAACAATATCTGGTCAATAGTGTGATTGAATTGGTAATATTTTGATAAAGGTATCATTTTATTTAGACCTAGATAATTTGATATATTATTGTAGAGTAACATAAGTTACATATATAAGTTTCAAATTAGGATAGGAATATATATAATTGGTATGTATGATCAATAAGACTTATTCTTAATGAATCTTAATTTATTAAATACTATAGGAATATAGGTACTTGGTAAATTAAGATATACCTGCATGATCTTGGGAGAGGCTTGTGAATACATTTGTGTCTTGATTTAAATATTAGAAGATTAATCATTCAAAAGTATATTGAGTGATAGTATTAATCCTAAGTTTTCTCTATATTATTATTTTTACATAGCTCTTTATATTGTGTTATTGCTTTTAGATTTTCCCTATTCATTCTTAGATTTTGATTCTTAAATTTTAATTTTTCTGAATACTTACTAGAAAAATATAATTTTAGTACTTAGTAAAAAAGTAGATATTATCCCTGTAGGTTTGACATCTGACTTTTTTGTCTCCTTATTATTTGCTACGATAGTGTATACTTACCCTTAATTTTAAAATATAAAAATATCATATCAAAGTTCATCTCAAAAGCCACATATAAGTGCTTCGAATTCTTCTAAGCCATCAAGTTATGAAAGAAAATAAGATGGATCCCACAATGTAAAGAGGTTTTTTAGAAGTTAAAAACTTATCTGGCCTAACCCATCAACCTTGTTATTTTGAGGACCAAGGAACAATTGATAGTTTACTTGTAGGTCTCAGAAAAGGTCGTGAGTTTAGAACTGGTTAAGGAAAAATCAGGTGCTTAAAGACTAGTATACCTTGAAACACGCTATCCCTTAATGAAAAAGTTAGCATTGGCATTGGCATTGGCATTGGTAATGTCGGGTCAAAAACTTCAGCCCTATTTCCAAGTGTACACCATTATCATTCTCAATAATCAACCCTTGAGGCATATCTTACACAAGCCTGACCTTTCTAGGTGATTGATCAAATAGGTGGTTGAAATTAGTGAGTTCGATAACCAGTACAACTAAGAATGACTATTAAGGGGAAATCCCTTCTAAATTTTGTTATAGAATGTATATGAGACCTAGATATGCTTGAAGCTTTGCTAAGTGACCTTTAGATATTCTAATAAAAGACCCTTAAAGTATGACCTAGACACTCTACATTAATGGGGCATCTAAAATGCAAGAAAGTAAGGTAGGAGTTATCCTTATTATCCCAAAAGGTGAGGAGCCATCTTATGTAGTGTGGTTCAGGTTCCCTACCTCTAATAATAAGACAAAATACGAGGCCCTCCTAGCAGTATTTAGGGTTGTCTGAGCACTCTTAGCAAAAAGACTTTTTTTATCAAAAGTGATTCACAGCTCATGGTAAACCAGGTTAATAGAAATTTTGAGGCTTGAAGCGTTTGAAAGTGAATGTGTTAACCAAGAAGTTTGAAAAAATATAGACACAGTAGATATCGAGAGAAGAGAATCACCGGAATATATTTTGGCACGAGTAACCTCAATAGAAGAAGATCATATACCTCGATTTTTACCTTTTAAACTAATCCCTAAACTAAGCATTAAGGAAACTATAGAAGTAATGTAGGTCAATTAGCATCCTAGATGGATGGACCTGATTAGAAGTTTCATAGAGAAAAGAGAATTACCCTAAGACCAACAGGAAACATGATGTCTCAGATATATAGTCGTTCGCTTCATCATCATTAACGATGTTCTTTACTATTGAGGAGACTTCTAGTCATATTTGAGATGCCTTGGACCTAAAAATTTAGAGTATGTACTTCAGCCAATTCATGAAGGAATTTATGAGAACTACTCGAGAGTAGAAACTTTAATTCATAAGGCTATGAGATCAAGATACTATTGACCGATGATAATCTAAAATGTACAGAATTTAGTTAAGAAATGTGATGCTTGCCAAAGGTTTTCAAACAGTATCCATGCCCTACTAAAAAAACTAACTACTATGTCCAGCCTATGGCCATTTGCTTAGTGAAGGCTTGATCTGTTCGGACCCTTACCTAAAGGTATGTGCTATTAAATATGCCATGTCACTGTAGACTGCTTCACTAAATGGGTAGAAGCTAAACCCCTTGCCACCATCGGAGGAAAGAAGGTCAAGTATTTTTTTTTTTGTAAAACTTTAATTTATAGGTTTAGGGTACGTTACATAATCTTCACTGAATGGTGGAAGTAGTTAGATGATTGAAACTTCGTGAATTTCGCTAACAGATAAAAGTGCAATTCAAGTTTGCCTCCCTAATACACCTAAGAAGTTAAGTGGCATGAGATTATGCCTTTATGACCTTATCAATCAAACCAATGGTTACGAGACAAAACCCTTATGACCTCTTTGGTAGTGCTAAGGTTTAAAGGGTTTAGGGAAAAACCTCTACGATCACTTTAAATAGAAGAAAGAGCTAAGGGATACAAGACGAAGCCTCTACAACCCTTTAGATTAAACTAAAGGGTACAGAACAGAGCCTCTATAACATCTTTGGTTACATTAAGGTTTGAATGGTACAAGGCAACACCCTTATGACCTATTCGAATAGAGAAAAAGCCTAAGGGTATAGGATGAGGCCTTTATAATCCCCCCAAGGAATCAAAGGTATTAGGTTAGGCCTTTGTGATCTCTTTATTTACACTAAGGTTCAAAGTAAACAAGGCAAGGCCCCTGCAAACCCTTCGAACAGATAGAACCAAGAGGTATAGGGCAAGGCCTTTATGACCCATTCGATTGAACTAAAGGGTAAGATGGAAAAGCCATTTTGACCTATTTGGTTGCACTAGGTGTGAAGTGTACCATCCAAGGCCTTCATGACCTTTTTGAACTGATGAGAGCCTAAGGCTACGAGGCGAGGTACCTATGACCCATTTAGTCGAACTAAAGGGTACGAGGCAAGGTTTTTATAACCCATTTAGTTGTGTTAAGGCTCAAAGGATATAAAAAAAATGCCCTAAGGACTTCTTCAAATAAACAAAGAGTCGAGGGGTACGGGGTAAGGCCCTATGATTCCTTTAGTCGAACTGAAATGTACAAGAAAGAGACTCTATAACCACTTTTATTGCATTAAAGTTTGAAGGGTGTATGGCAAGGCTCATATAATCCCTTCAATAGACAAAGAACCAATGTGTATAGGGTGAGGCCTTTATAGCCCTTTTAGTTAAACCAAAGGTTATGGGGCAGAGACTCATAACCTCTTTGGTTGGGCTAAGGTTTGAAGGGTACGGGGTAAGGCCCCTGCGACCTCTTCAAACAGATGGAAAGCCAAAGGGTATAGGGCGAGGCTACTATTATCCCTCCTCAATCGAATGAAAGGGTATGAGAGAGGACCTTTATAACCCTTTTTTCACTAAGGTTTGAAGGGTACAAAGTAAAACACCTACAACCCTTCAAACAGATAAAAAGCTAATAGGTATAAGGAGAAGCCTCTACGACCCCCTTAATTAAATTAAATAGTATGAGGCAGGGACTCTATTACCCTTATGGTTGCATTAAGGATCGAAGTGTACCAAGAAAGGCCTTTACGACCTTATCGAGCAGACAAAGAGCTTAGGGGTTTGGGGAAAGGCCTTTATAAGTCCCTTAGTTAAACCAAATGGTTCAAGGTAGACCCTTATAACCTATTTCGTTATGCCAAGGTTTGAAAGGTATAGGGAAAAGCTTCAACGACCACTTCGAATAAATAATAAGCCAAGGGTTATAGTGCGAGGCTCAATAACCCCCTCAATTGAACCAAAGGGTATGAGGCAAGGACTTTATGACACTTTTGGTTGTGCTAAGGTTTGAAAGGCTCGGGGTAAGGCCTCTATGACCCTTTAAAAAGATAATGAGTTGAGGGATACAGCATGAGACCCCTATGATCCCCTTGATTGAAAAAAAAGGTATGAGAAAAGTCTTTTATGACATATTTGGTTGCGATAAGGTTCAAATAATAGTGGCCATAGCTTTAACATCCCCTTCAAGCATACAAAGAGTTGAGAGGTTCAAGGTAAAGCCCTATTACCCATTTGGGCATATAAATGGTATAGGGCAGGGGACCAATAACTCATTTAGTTGTGCTAAGGTTCAAATGGTACGGGGCAACACCCTTACGACCCCTTAAAACAAACAAAGAGCTAAATGGTATAGGGTACCCTTATGATTCCCTTGATTGAACCAATAGATACAGAGCCTCTATAACCCCCATTGATCGAACCAATAGGTTTAGGGTAGGGCTTCTATGACCTTCTTAGTTGAACTAATGGTTACAAGGTGGAGCCTTATGACCATCTTGATCGATCCTAAGGGTATAGGGTAAGGCCTCTATAACCCATTTGGTTGTGCTAAAGTTTGAAGTGTATGGGGCAATTTCCCTAAGACCATTTCAAACAAAAAAAAAGGGCCGAGGGGTATAAGGTAAGACTCTTATAACCTTCTAGCTCGAACTAAAGGGTACATGTGTTCATAAAATTATATACACGCGAATTGTAACCGCAAGTGCTCAGGTCGTAAGTAAGTAATAAAGTGATGAGGGAATATTGTTCCCACGAGGATTGTATCCTAAATTGATACTAAATACTATAATGTTGGCAACCTAACTTTATCTAGGCTAATCTAAATGATAAGTTGAATTATAGAATTAAAAAAAGCTTAAAACTAAATAACTTGGTAAATTACAGATATGAGAGTTTTATGGTAATGGGTTCTAAGGACTTGATTTTCCCTCTATTTGTTCTATGCTTTTTATCATTTTTTTATGTATTAATTAGTCAAGGGTGTACAATTAGTCTCATTACCTCTCCCGAGTGTCGAATAAGACCCTATGCATATACAATTAGGTTGATATCCCTATCTAACCTATTATACTTACATGCATTAAGCTACCTTTATATGATTACCCTAAGTTCATTAGTCTCTCAACTCAACAAACTCAAAGCTATGATTTTTACAATCAATATATGGATTAGACTCTCTTAAGTACAAACACATTTTTGTAAATCATCTAATTCATTTCTCAATGTAATTAGAAGCATTAAGCACATAAAAAACATCAATAAACAACACAAAATAGTCATTAATCACATAACAACATCAACACATATTGTTCAATAGAGTTCTATCAAGCCTTAGAACATATAATCTAGCAACAAAATGATAATCTTAGGATATGGTGAATTCTATAAAAATGGGATCCTAAAGTATTAATTTTATTCTATTCTTCCTATAGTCTTCATATTTAGCAACTTCATTCAATTTATTAATTAAAGGATTAAGACTAATCTCATTACCTCTCCCAAGTGTCAAATGAGATACTATTCATACATATTCAAGTTGATGTCCCTATCTAACTTGTCTACCTATACATGCATTACACAACCCTTAAATTGATTACCCATAGATTAATCTTATTACCTCTTTTGAGTGTCAAATGAAATCCTAGGCATAATGTCATACCCTAAGTGTTTTCACACATTTTATTGAACATTTGGTGTGCATCACATGCAATCATTGAGCAAACTGTGGTGATTACCTAAGTACTATTAGCCTCTCGACTCAATAACAACCTAAGGCTATATTTTCAAACTCCGATAAATAGGTTAATCTCTCCCAAGCATCAGTCCATAAAAATACAACAACAAATTCATTTCTCAATCAATTAGAAGCATTAAGTATAGAGAAACATAAATGAATTAAATGAAAATATACTAAATCATCTAAACATAATACAAATAAAGCTACATCAAGCATTAGAATTCAAGTTTAATCACATACAAATCCAACCACAACTAGAATTATCTAGAAATTCATAGATATAAACATTTATAAAAAATATTCATAACTACAAATTTAAACAAAAGAGAACATATAAAGAAAAGAAAGATAAAACCGAATTTGGGGATGTTTCAAGGTTTCAATCATTCAAATGTATTTAATGATGCTCAAGAAACCTTAAAGACATGTTTCTTATCTTTAAATTTGAGCTCAAGTCTTGGTCACTTTTGTGTATTTCATGCCTCATTTGATTAATGATGAGCAATGGCCAAAGATTAGTAATTATAGGTTTCAAATTAGGGTAGAAACATGGCAAAAAAATATTTCTCGTAGGTGGTGGTGCCTAGTGCCAAGCATTCTGCCCGATTTGGCACTTGGGCATGGAGCACTTTGCATATTCACTATTCATCAGTATTGTTAGGATTTGTGCTTACGTGCCATCCCATTATGTATAAATATTTAATGATAGTATTTATACAATTATCATTTCAAATAAAATCATTAATAATATTTATAATAAATGGTAAGATGCTTGTAATGTTTCAGACATTGTATGATCTGAAGAAGTTCAGATATGGTCTAAAGGAGTTTAAATCAATGCTAAGAGTTAGTAATGCTAATAGTTAAAAGTACTAAGAGTTAGTGGTGTTAAGAGTTAGCAGATGAATAAAATTAGCGAAATCTAAACAATTAGAGCCTTGTCTGAAATATGACAATGACCTGAGAATATATTAATAATGATATAGCCGTAAAGAGTTAGATGGTGCTAAGAAATATCATTATGCAAGTATATTCTCAAACATGATGTTTCTGATCTAATTTCATTAATACGGGTCTATCGGTGGAACCCATTAATATATATTAGTGTATATCTATATCTGAATGCTCCAGATGACTAGTCTTAACAAACTATAAGCTTAGTGGAAGCTCATATAGACATATAGATATTTAGTGAGGACTGGATATTAAGCAGACTCACAAAGACCTTTAATAGACATCTCATAAAGTTATCAATAGAAGGTCTTCTGAGTTAAGTAGTATTTGTGGTCTTTTGACCTGAGCGCCATGATGGGCTTATAAGTGATCCACCATACTTTGGTTACACACATGTCAGAGACCTTTCATGGTCTGACCGCTATGTGTCGCTGGATATTGTTAGATGCTCATGGAGTCTGGTGTATATAGATATGGAATCCATTAGTTCATATGAGTGGGTTGTATATCTTGATACTCCGAGATTATTTTTTAGAAAGTTTTGTAGCCATAAGCATAAACCTCAGAAAATATATTCTGAAGGGATACACAATATCACAAAAGTGTTTGTCAATATTGTTTAAGGAAATATAAATCTGGTGATAAGTTGATGGTTGAGCAAATAGAGAATTGACGGTGATAATCTATATCTCTGCTCTTCTAGGATAATATGATAGAGGGATTATACAACTATATAATAATCTCAACTTACATAATCTAACATGCTGATTTGTAATATCCATAACATGTGTATAAGGCATCTTTCATGGACATATGGAGGAGCTTTATATGACAAATTAGATATGAACCTAGAGAGTCTCACAATATGAAGTGTACTTGTTGTGCACTGGGATAACGGACTGGATTGAATAAATCGATCCAGTAAATTTCAGCAAAATAAAATAATTGTTTCGAGATCCCTCGAGATATGTATTTGTCAAGAATTAATTGTTAAGTACATCATTAAATTAATTAACAAGAGTTGTTAATTAATAGAATGTTGACAAATGACACAATTTGGTCTATGTTTTGATTTTATCTTAGTTTTACCATTTAACCTTAGTAGTAAAAACTAGTAAGGTAAAAAATAATTATTCAAAATTATTTTAAATAATTAAATTAGATATTATTATTATATTATTAGATAATATATTAATCATGGCCATTGTATTTTAATACCATGAAGGGCCTAGATGTTGGCAATTTATTTATCTAATATAATTAAAATAATTATATTTGTTAGGTAATGATTTATTTAGGTGGCCAGTATTCTAGTACTTAATAAATTAATCACAAGTAAGAGACTAAGAATAAAATTGGTGGAGCACTTATTTTTGTTTTATCAAAAAGTGTTGAATAAAGAAACAAAAATTTGGCTAACAATTAAATATTTTATTGTAACAAATTAAAACAAAACAATTGAATGAATTAATTCAATTTTTAAGAGTAAAATTTCGGCCAAGGCATGGAGAGGTAAGAGAAAATTTTGTTCTTATTCTTTTAAGTGTTGAAAAATATGAAAAACCTCTCTTCTTCTTCTTCTCTTGTGGATGGCTCTAAATAAATGAAAAGAAAATGGAGAAAAGATAATATTTTAGGCAAGAGTTGTTCAAAATAATTATTCTATGGAAATTGTTTCTAAGAATTATACAAGAGTTGTATGTAAAATATTTCTAATTAATACAAGAGTTGTATATAAAATATTTATCATCTCCATTTAAAAACAAATTGTATTCAAAGTGTTTGAATACATGTTGTTGAAAATTCTAAAAACTAAGCTACCATTCTAATTCCATAATCTCACCAAACCGTTATAGACTAGAATTGTTCAATATTTTGTAAAGGTACCTTCATTAAATAAGTATTCTTTACACTTTAATTTTATGTACACAATTGTTCATCATGTATAAGTTATTGTATAATAGTTATACTTGAGCATATATGTGATATATGTAGTTAAATTCATTAAATTGGGTGTATTTGTTAACATACTTCCGCTGCGTGTAATAATTTTTGAAATTATATATACACTCGTATGTCACATACTCGACTCAATAACAACCTAAGGCTGTATTTCCAAAATTCGATAAATGGGTTAATCTCTCCCAAGCATCAATCCATAAAAATACAACAACAAATTCATTTCTCAATCAATTAGAAGCATTAAGCATAGAGAAACATAAATGAATTAAACGAAAATATACTAAATCATCTAAACATAATGCAAATAAAACTACATCAAACATTAGAATTTAAGTTTAATCACATACAAATCCAACCATAACTAGAATTATCTAGAAATTCATAGGTACAAACATATATAAACAATATTCATAACTACAAATTTAAACAAAAGAGAAATATAAAGAAAATAAAGATAAAACCAAATTTGGGGATGTCTCTAAGGTTTCAATCCTTCAAATGTCTTTAATGATGCTCAAGAAACCTTAAAGACATTCTTTCTTATCTTCAAATTTAAGCTCAAGTATTAGTCTCTTTTGTGTATTTCATGCCTCTTTTGATTAATGATGAGAAATGGCCAAAGATTACTACTTATAGATTTCAAATTAAGGCAAAAAAAAAAAAAAAAACATTCTCCCAGGAGATGGTGCTCGGTGCCAAGCATTTTGCCCAATTTGGCACCTTGTCATGGAGTATTGTTGCATATTCACTGTTCATTGACATTGTAGCAGAGGTACTGTTCACCGGCACTGTAATATATTTGATTTTTTTTGGCTTGTTTTCTTTGAATTTTCATTCCAAATAGCTCCATTAACTTGAAACCTATAAAATGACAATAAGACATTTAAAAAGTCATAAATTCACATTCAAAATGATCAATTATCAAATTAAGAAGGGTGTACCATCATATATAAAATGTGTTCATCAACAGGGCAGGGCCCTTATAAACCCTTTGGTTGCGCTAAGGCTCGAAGGGTACAAGGTAAGACCCTTACGCCTCTCCCTATGATCTTTGGCTCATTGTCTATTTGAAGGGTACAAGGTAAGGCCCCTACCACTACTTCAAATAGACTAAGAGTCGAGGAGTACAGGTTGAGGCCCTTATAACCCCTACAATTGAACCAAAGGGTACAAGACAAAACTCCTATGACCTATTTTATTGCACTATAGTTTGAAGTGTATGGGATAAGGCACCTATTACTCATTTGAACAAATAAAGTGAAGAGGTGTATAGGGCGAGGCCCCTATAACTCTCTCAGTTGAACTAAAGGGTATAGTGTAGCGCCTTTATGACCCATTTTGTTATGTTAAGGTTTGAAAGATATGGAGCAATGCTCTTACGACCCTTTTAAATAGATGAAGTGTCGAAGGATATAGGGTTAGGCCCTTATTGTTATAGTTTATGCTTACGTGTCATCCCTGTTTATATGAATATTTGATATTTATACAATGTACATTTTATTAAATCGTTAATTACATTAATTATGTGTTACAATGCTTGTGATGCTACGCACATTGTATGATCTAAAAGAGTTTAAATTAGGGCTAAAAGTTAGCAACACTAAGAATTATAACTGTCGGGGATCTAATATATGTGGTGTACGCATGTGCAATAGTGTTTAGTGCATAATATACGTATCTCATACATATTTAATGCTACGAAATAATTAAATCATACAATAAATAATATATTAATCATATTAATATATTTTAAAGGGTTGAGAAATTATCAAAATATGTAATGTTATACATGTGTATCCTGGGAGTCTGCCTAGAGATCAACTCGTTGACAGTTCTAGTCATTAACTCGGTGGGCTTTGTAAGCTAGAACAGCAGCTTCATATCCAACACTGTGTTTAACTCTTAAACTCTAAGCTATATGTTTACCACTAATTAACTCTTGATTAATAAAATAATAGCTTGTTTCTATTTAATGGCTAAGCTAATAAAAGAACATTATCAATCATAATTTCAACACTTGAAATTTAAGGAAAAGAAACAATTTTTTCATCCTTTTTGTTCTCCCATGACCGGCCACAATTTCTTTTTGTTTCAACACAAAATAAAATTTTAAAGGAATTCACAATTGCTTCTAAGAATGCACATAATCTCAAATATATATATGTAATAATAATATTATATATTATAAAATACTACATACGGTAACCATTTAGAAAAACTAATATTATTATAATAAATAATAAAATAATAATAAGATAATGGTTGACAACTATATGGCATAATAATATAATAATAAAAAATAATGAGATTTTATGATTATTTAATAATTAAATAATCATTGTGCGAAATGATCATTTTTTCTTCCATGAATAGTTATCGAGTATACCTCTTAGCAGGTCTTATTAAATCTTACACTTGAATAGACTTAACTGAGGGAGCACAATGCGCTATGCGTCATTATACAATTAGTAAATAATAATTATTAACTAATTGATGTATTTAACGCTTCAATACAGACACGCACGTATTCTCGTGGTAGTGCTGGATATTACTGGATTAAACAATTTAATCCGATACGCTGCCCAAGTGCTCAACGAGCACACTCCATATCGCAGGACTTCTTAGGCCCATGCTTGATTCATCAAATGGAACTATTCTATGAGTCCGTAAAAATTGCCCCACTCATACGTTACGAAAATACAAATTAGCGCATCGACCATCCAAGCTGAGGTCACAATGCATACGTATAGTCCTTCTATCATGATATCCTAAATGTGCGGGGATATAGATTATCACTGTCAAATCCTCATATGCTCATCCATGTCATATCCCTAAACTTGTATCTCGCTGAACAATATGTGCAAACTCCTTTACTATATTGTTCTACTCTGGTGGAAACTCTTTCCTGGGATTAATGCTTGTGGCCACAAGACTTTCTGAGATATAGTTTCAAAGTATCTGGATATCTAACTCCTTATGCGAGTTGACGGATCTCATATCTGTACAGATTAAACTCTATAAGCATCAGACCATACCCAACGACACTTATCGGTCACATCATGAAAGGTCTATGACATACGTAGAACCAAAGTATGGTGGATCACTTACAAGTCCACCATGGCACTCAGGTCAAAGGACCACGTATACTACTCAACTTGAGAGGACCCTCCGTTGACGGCTTATATAGGGTGTCTATAAGAGGCCCTTGTGAGTTTGTCCCATATCCAGTCCTAACTGGTACCCATATGTCAATACGAGTTCCAAGCTCATAGTCGAATAGGAATGATCATCTATAACCTATAGGTACGATATATGTTGATCTATATAAAGATATCCATTGACAGACCTGCATCGACAGAAATAAATTAGGGACAATATTCGAGAACATACTTGCGCAACTGACATTTTCTGACACCTGATTGCAACTATTGCCACTATGCAGTTACTAATATATTTTCAGGTCTATGTCTTATTACAAACAAGGCTCCAACTTTTGGATCTTCGCTGAGTATTATAATCTACTAACAATTAGCTGTGCTAATATTTAGCATTTATATTTCTCAGTGTGGCTAACTGTAAGCCCTCGTCTAAACTCCTTTAGATCAGATTTGAACTCTTTCAGATCATACACTGTCTGTAATGTTATATTGCATAAAATTATTTAAAGAGGTATTAGCGATTTAATGGGAATGTACACAAGTATAAATATATAAGTATATGTACATCCAGGGTGGCACGTAAGCACAAACCATAACAATCTCCCACTTGCTCTAGTGCCATTTCTGATGGTATCTCTTACACATCGACTCCATGTGTTTCATGAACACTTTTAGAGTCATGGGCTTAGAAAGTGGGTCTGTTAAATTATTTATAGAACACTTTTACAAATAATCACATCTTCTTAATCTAAGATCCCTCTAGTCATATGAAACTCCTTTCAATATAATTCAAGTACTGGTGTCCTCTTGGCACCTCGGCCTAGTTTTGTCGTAAAACTATGGAATATAATCCATCTGTCTTGGAACTCTTCCAAGCCTAACGATAAATCTGTGAATCCATACTGCCTTTTCTGCTGCACTCAATATAAATCAGCAGTGAATACCGATTTGGTGTTAATTCAACTCACTTAGTACCAATGAGAATGAGCACATACCATGATGTAGACTTTCTATCATCTAGGTCAAACTAAAGTCTGATTCTGTGCATCTTCTCACTTGTAATTCACTTTCTCCATATTTGAGAAAATTTATCCTCTGTACCCTCAAGGTACCTCAGAATATGTTTGACTACTATCAAATGGTGATCACCTGAATCAGACTGGTATTAGATCTTATACATATCATAACATACATCAAGTTCTGAAGAGTTGATGTATCTAGTGCATCAGACACTCTAACTCTCTCATCTTCTATCTGAAGAGACACTCTCCTCAAAAGATGAATGCCAGGTCCAGAAGATACGTTAACTATCTCACAGTTAACAAAATTGTATCTTTTTAAGACGCTATTGATGTAAAATAATTTGGGAGAGTCTTATCAGCTTCCTAACTCTATCTCTATAAATATTTATACCTAGTATAAAGGAAGCCCCTCCTAAATCCTTCATGGAGAAATTCTTATGAGTTACTTTTAACTGACTATAACATACTGACATTGTTTCTAATGACCAATATGTCATTAACAAAGAGCATCAAGAAGACTATTATTCTCTTACTGACCTTTCATACACGCAAGCTTCCTCTTTATTTTTTATGAAACTAGACAATCTGATTATCTCATCAAAATAATAATTCTAGCTTTAGGAGGCTTATTTAAGCCAATAAATGGACTTCTTCAGCCTGCATACTAAACCAGAAGTTTGGCTGGACGTAAAAATTTCAGGTTGTTTCATGAATATCTCTTACTCGAGGTATCCATTCAGGAATGCCATCTTTACATCCATCTGCCAAACCTCAAAGTCATCATATACTGTAAGAGCCAATAACATTCTAATCAACTTTAACATTAATACTAGCCCACAGGTTTCCTTTTAATTGATCCAGATCACTGAAGATTACCTTTTTAGAATCAATATAGGGCCTAGAAGGTCTCTACCTTCCATCTAGCTCCCACTACCTCTTATAAAAATTTTATAACCAATGGGAACAATTTCCATGGGTAGCTTAACCAAGTACCAGACTTGATTTTGATGCATAGAATCAATTTTTGTTTAAATGGCATCTTGTTATTTTCTAAATCAATGTCTAACATCGTCTCCCTATAGGTTAAAGAATTATTTTCTTCTACTAAGAAAACTCCAAGTTCACCATCAGGCATCAAACATACCTACAAGGTGACTTAGAAATCCTTTCTGACCTACTAGAAAGTGTTCTAAAAAGTCATTGCTTAATTGAGCTTGAGTTCCCATCATTGATTCATTGATTTCTAAATTGACTTCACTAAGTTCGTTCTTTCTATTATTCTCACTATCCATGAGAAACTCTTCCTCTAGAATGTTGATGTATCAAGAAACGAACACACTTCGCTTCTCTGAATCATAGAACTAGTATCCTATTGAATTCACAAGATACTCAATAAACCTATACTTGTACCTCTTGGGTGCTTGTTTATCTTACTGAGTAACTTGTACAAAACAAGATACCCTATTACGTAACTCTTACGTCAGCAAGACAGCCTCAAGTATTAACATATTTAAGATACAGCTTCCTTTCATTCTGTATCTCATACGAAATAGAAGGAACAACTTCTGATGGAACTCTGCTTAATAAGCAGTTGTATTTGAAGCATATTCTCACAAATGTAGATTGGTAACACTCATCATCGATCGAACCATATCTAATAAAGTACGATTCCTCCTCTCTGAAACATCATTATGTTATGAAGTACCCGGAGGACTATAATGAGTGAGAATCTCATTCTCCTTTAAATAAAAAAAACTTGTTGTTAATGTGCTTACTACCTCGATCTAATTGAAGGGATGTGATGTACATTCTGATATATTTGATCATCTCTGTGAATACATTATTCATAAACTGGTTAATTCTTTATAGTCAGATTTGGAATCCAACTATCCTTAACCAGATGGTTTAGGCGTCTCATGCCTATATGACCTATTCTCACATGACACAGTTTCGTATTATTTAAGGATTTTGATCTATAGATATTTTTAATTATTTATCATATCCATTTATTAACAAACATTCAGCTAATAAAACATCATTCACATCACATAAAAGGAATTCCTAATATTCATATGATATCTTTCACTGTCCAGTACAAGAAGGGACAAAATTTGTCAAATGATGTTTTGGATATCATACCAATTATACAATAGAACTATTATATTGCATACGAGAAGCAAGTTAAGCTATCCAACAACTTGGACCTGCAAGAAATCATTATTTCTTATTCTTAACTTTACTTTCATAAACTATTACATTCTAGCCTCTCTCAATCCATGCAACATATTACATATATTAGAGGGACATGCGGTATCTCATGCCCAGCATGAACTAGAATCCTAAGTCATGGAAATGTCTATGTTTGTAAAACACAAACCTGTGGGAGTCTTCTTGACAATTATAAGTTTTTAGGGTAGTGGGATTTCCAATACCCAACCTTATTGCAGTGGAAACACTTTCTATATATATTGCTCTCTTATTAATCTTTGGATAAACGTTGCCTCTAAGGATTTATCCAGGGTATCTGCCTCATCTTCTTCTCTTTACACATCTAGTCTCATTAGATATACTTGGAGTAAACGATGAAGCATCATGAACAAAGAGGGTCACACCCTCTCTATTCATATCTCCTTGGGAGGTGTTATCAGAAATATCTTATGGCAAAATCTGATCAATAATAAATCTAAGATTTTCTGAATCTAGAACATTTCTGAGATTCATCTGCTAGTCAGAGTAATTTCTAGTGCCCTTGAGTTGGACTGCATCAACTATGTATACCAACTAGTTCATAGTGGCCATTAGACTTGATAGGCCAAAAATAACAGGAGATGTAAGCAGAATAATTATTAAATCGCCAATAAAACGTTTTAAATCATGGGTATAACAATTATACATA
Organism: Ailanthus altissimus; assembly: GCA_946807835.1. Classification (NCBI taxonomy): domain Eukaryota; kingdom Viridiplantae; phylum Streptophyta; class Magnoliopsida; order Sapindales; family Simaroubaceae; genus Ailanthus; species Ailanthus altissimus. Next base: position 5,732,336 of record OX327709.1, read on the forward strand.
TTTTAATTTTAAACACCCTCCCACTGCTTTACATAATCCCAGTAATCTCTCGAATAAGAAGACGATAGTTTAAACTCTTTTAAACAATACAACGGCAAGTAGATTCTATTGAAATTTACTCGGTCCTTATGTTATAGCAATATTGGCCTTTGTAAACCCAATAGGTAGACAACACTTGTCAATTGCATCTCATGCAACTCTAACCATTTGATCTTGGATACACTTTATCCTTATGCTGTAATAAGTGTATTCTAGATTAACTTGTCAATTATCAAATATATGTTACTAATACTAACCTCACACTGTAACAATATTAGGCAATCGACCAAGTCCCTCATGCTGTAGCAATATTAGAAAAAGGCTAACGTGACTCGTCTAACACCGTATTGACAAGACAGATCAAAATAAAATATTATCTCATAATTTAATATTCTTTAATCTGATTAAGAGAGATTTTTTTGGTCATATATTCAAGGTCCTCATCTTATAGGGAGGCAAATTCTCAATTAATATTTTTTTCCATGCAAACACAACTAACTTTCACCAATAAGGCTCCTATTGTGGTTAGCAACATAGAAAAGTTAATCCTGGTTTATAATGTAGACCGATAACTCTTATCATTGCACCTTATAAATTTCGATTTATAATGTAGACTGATAACTTTTATCACTATATCTCATAAACCTACACATGCAAAATTAATTTTGAAATACTATAGCTAGGAATAGTATAATTACTATTCATTTGATACTGTTCAAGGGAACAGTACCTGTACCGTGGCACGGATTACTAGGGCCAGAGAGTTGGAAGGTCGAGCCCCAGCGCTGCAGCGTTAGCCAACCCGTGCAAAAAAAACTCTCAACGCCCGACACTAGGTCTCCTAGCACTGCGACACTGGCGGGGATCTAATATACGTGTGTGTATGCATGTGCAATAGTGTTTATTACATAAAATACACATCTCATACATATTTAACGCTGTAAAATAATTAAACCATACAATAAACACAATAAATAGTATGTTAATCATATTAATATATTTTAAAGGGTTGAGAAATCACCGAAATGTGTAACGTTATATACGTATATCCTGGGAGTCCGCTTGGAGACCAACTCATTGGCAGTTCTAGTTACCAACTCGGTGGGTTGGTAAGTTAGAACAGCAGCTCTATAACCAGAACTGGGTTTAACTCTTAAAGCCTAAGTTATATATTTATCACTAATCGACTCTTGATTAATAAAACAATAGCTTGTTGCTATTTAATGGCTAGGCTAATAAGAGAACATTATCAATCATAATTTCAACACTTGAAATTTAAGGAAAAGAAACCATTTCTTCATCCTTTTTGCTCTCCTATGATCAGCCACAATTTCATTTTGTTTCAACACAAAATAAAATTTTGAAGTAATTCACAATTGCTTCAAGGCACACACAATCTCATATATATATATATATATGTAATAATAATATTATATATTATAAAATACTACACATGGTAACCATTTTGGAAAACTAATAAATTATAATAAATAATAATATAATAAAACAATAATGATTGACAACTATATAGCATAATAATATAATAATATAAAATAATGAGATTTTATGATTATTTAACAATTAAATAATTATTCTGTGAAATGACTATTTTGCTCATCATGAATAGTTACTAAGTATACCCTTAGTGGGTCCCACTAAATTCCATACTTGGATAAATTAAGTGAGGGACCACAATGTGCTACGTGTCATTATACAATTAGTAAATAACAATTATTGACTAATTATTGTATTTAATGTTTAAATACAGATACGAACGTATTTCTGTAGTAGGACTGGATATTATTAGATTAAATAATTTAATCTAGTACGCTGCCCAAGTGTTTAACGAGTACACTCCATATCGCGGGACTCTCTAGGTCCACGTCCGATTCATCAAATGAAACTATTCTATTAGTTAGTAAACATTGCCCTACGCACACGTCACAGAAATACAAATCAGTGCGTCGACCATCCAAGTTGAGGTCACAACGCATACGTATAGTCCTTCTGTCATGATATCCTAAACGTGCGGGGATATAGATTATCACTGTCAAATTCCTATGTGCTTATCCATGTCATATCCCCAGACTTATATCTCACAGAACAATATGTGTAAACTCCTTTGCCATATTGTTCCACCCTGACGGAAACTCTTTCTCGAGATTAATGCTTGTGGTCACAAGACTTTATGAGATACAGTCTCGAAGCATCTGGATATCTAACTCCCTAAGCGAGTTGACGGATCCTATATTTGTACACATCGGACTCCATACGCTTTAGACCATAACCAGTGACACCCAGCGGTCATACTATGAAAGGTCCGTGACATGCGTGGAACTAAAGTATGTGTTAGGATCGATGCTTACGTGTTATCCCTGAATGTACATATACTTGTGTATTTATACAAGTGTACATTCTCATTAAATCACTAATACCTATTAATATGGTACCATCCAATGTAACATTACAGACATTGTACGATCTGAATGAGTTCAGATCATATTTAAAGGAGTTTAAATAAAGGCATATCATTAGCTACACTGAGAGATATAAATGTTAAATATTAGCACAGCTAAGTGTTAGCTATTTATAATACTCAACAGATCCAAGAGTTGGAGCCTTATCTGTAATGGGACATAGACCTGGGAATATACTAATAACTACATAGTTGCAAGAGTTGCAATCGGGTGCAAGAAAATACTTGTTACGCAACTATGTTCTCAACTTATTATCTTTGATCTATTTCTGTTGATGCGGGTCTATCGGTGGATACCTTTATATATAAACCAGTATATATCGTACCTATAAGGTATAGATGGTCGTTCCTAGTCGACTGTGAGCTTGGAGCTCGTATTGACATATGAGTATCTAGTTAGGACTAGATATGGGACAGACTTATGAGGGCCTTCGATAGACATCCTATGTAAGCCGTCAACGGAGGCTCCTCTCGAGTTAAGTAGTATACGTAGTCCTTTGATCTGAGTGCCACTGTGGGCTTGTAAGTGATCCACCATACTTTGGTTCCACGCATGTCACAGACCTTTTATGGTGTAACCACTGGGTGTCGCTAGGTATGGTCTGATACTTATGGAGTCTTGTGTGTATAGATACAGAATTCGTCAGCTCGCATAGGGAGTTAGATATCCAGATGCTTGGAGATTATATCTCAAAAACTCTTGGGGCCACAAGTATTAATCCCAGAAAAGAGTTATGTCAGGGTAGAACAATATGATAAAGGAGTTTGCACATATTATTCACAGAGATATGAATCTTGAGATAAGACATGGATGAGTACTTGGGGATTTGATAGTAATGATTTATATCCCAACACATCCAAGATATCATGACGGAAGGACTATATATATGCATTGTAACCTTAACTTGTATAGTTCAACAGGTTGATTTGTATATCCGTGACGTGTGCGTAGGGCATTGCTCATGGACTCATGAAATAGTTCTATTTTACAAATCGGGCGTATGACCTAGGGAGTCCCGCGATATGAAGTGTACTCGTTATGCACTAGGGTAACGTGTCGAATTAAAGTGTTTAATCCATCAATATTTCGCATTATCATTGGAATGTATGTGTGTTTGTATTTAAGTGTTAAATACAATAATTATTATTTACTAATTGTATAATGACATGTGGCACATTATGGACCATTTGTTGAGTTTACTCGAATGTGAGATTTGGTAGGACCCACTATGAGTAAACTTGGTAACTATTTATGAGGGGCAAAATGGTTATTTCACACATTAATTATTTAATGATTAAATAATCAAAATATCTCTCATTATAATATATTATTATATATGTAATAATATTTTATTTAGGTGCCAAATAGTTGGCACCCATTATGTATTTTCTTTTATTATTATTATTATAAATATATTATATTATTATAATATTATTGTTACATATGTATAGAATGAGGTGTGTGTGAATAAAAAGTGTGGTTGTGTATGTTCGGTATGTGAGGGACACAAAAATGAAGTTGTTTTCATTTTCCCTCTGGGTGAGCTGAGAGAAAGAAAGAGGAAAGAAAAAATGAAATTTTGGTTTTTCATTTTATTTTAGGTGTTGTATGATGAGATGAAGGGAAAATGAAACCTGTTTCATTTTCTTCATCTTGTGCCGATCGAGAGAAATACATAGGAAATGAAAAATGTTTTATTTCCTTGATTTTGCGGAGAAGAAGAAAGAAGAAAACAGGAAAAAATAAAATTGTTTCATTTTTCTCTATGGTTCCAATTGAAGCAATGGTAGATTGCTTTAAAATTTTCATTTCTTATCCTTTTAGAGAAAATGATATAAACACACACTTGACCATTTTGGGGATTAAGAGTTAATCCCTTGCTAGTTATAGGATTGTTGTTCTAGCTCACCAAGCCCACCTTGTTGGTGACTAGAACTACCCATGAGTTGGTCTCTATGTGGACTCCGAGGAAATACGTGTATAACGTTACACGTTGATGTGAGTTCTCTACCCTATTAATATATTAATATGATTAATATATTTATTTATTGTGTTTATTGTTTAATTTATACGCTTCCGCTGCATATAATATGTATATGATACGTTTTTTAGGCAATAGGCACAATAGCACATGCATACACCTATATATATTAGATCCCCCGACAATAGTATGATGGATCACTTACAAGCCCACCGTGGCACTCAGGTCAAAGGACCACAATACTACTCAACTTAAGAAGACCCTCCGTTGATAGCTTACATAGGGTGTCCATCGAAGGCCCTCATGAGTCTATCCCATATCTAGTCCTAACTGGATATCCATATGTCAATACGAGCTCCAAGCTCACATTTGGCTAGAAACGACTATCTATACCCTATAGGTATGACATATATTGATCTATATAAAGATATCTACCGATAGACCTGCATCGGAAATAATAAATCAGGGACAATAATCGAGAATATACTTGCGCAATTGACATTTCCTGGCACCTGATTGCAACTCTTGCAACTATGCAGTTACTAGTATATTCCCAGGTCTATGTCCCATTACAGACAAGGCTTCAACTCTTGGATGTTCGCTAAGTAATATAACCTGCTAACAATTAACTGTGCTAACATTTAACATTTATATATCTCTCAGCGTGGCTAATTGTAAGCCCTTATCTAAACTCTTCTAGATCAGATCTGAATTCGTTCAGATCATACAATATCTGTAATGTTACATTGCATAATACCATTTAAATAGGTATTAGCGATTTAATAAAAATGTACACATATATAAATACATAAGTATATGTACATCCAGGGATGGCATGTAAGCACTAACCCTAACAATAACTACTAAGAGTTAGCAAGTTATAAGATCAGTGAAATTCAAAGAGTTCGAGCCTTATTTGTAACGAGACAAAGACCTGAAAGTATACTAGTAATGACATAGTTGCAAGAGTTGCAATAAGGTGCTAGAAAATGTCAGTATGCAAGTATATTCTCAAATATTATATTATTGATCTAGTTTTAACAATGCAGGTCTGTCGGTAAATCCCTTCTCATATAGACCAGTGTATGTTTATTTCTGCAGGGTACAAATGGTTATTTTTAGTTGACCCTAAGTTTAGAGCTCGTATAGGCATACAAGTATCCAGTCAAGACTGGATACTGAATAGACTCATGAAAATCCTAATAGACATCCTATGTAAGTCGTCAATGGAAGGTCCTTTCGAGTTTAGTAGTATTTGTTGCCCCTTTGACTTGAGCGCCATGGTAGGCTTGTGACTGATCCATCATACTTAGGTTCTACGAAAATCAGAGACTTTTCATGGTCTGACCATTGCATATTATTAGGTATAGTCCGATGGTCATGGAGTCTGGCATGCGTAGATATAGGCCATCAGCTCACATAGCGAGTTATATATCCGATGCTTTAAGATTGTACTTAAAAAGTCTTATAGGCATAAGCAATAAATCGAGAAAGAAGTTTCTCATCGGGTTGAACAATATAACAAATGTGTTTGTGTATATTGTTCATCGAGATACGAATCTGGAGATAAGTTCATAGTGATTTAACAGTGTTGATCTATGTTCCCGTATATATAGGATATAAATGATGGAATAACTATACATATGCACTATAACCTTAACTTGTATGGTCTAATGCGCTAATTTGTAATGTCTATTATGTGTGTGTAAGGCATCGATTACAGACTTATAGAATAGCTCCATTTGACAAATCAGGTGCGGACTTTGAGAGTCACGCAATATGAAATATACTTATTATGCACTGGGGCAGTGTACCAGATTAAATAGTTCAATCGAGTAAAATTCAACAAAACTGATTATATGTTTTAGGAACACTCAAGATGCGCGCGTGCTAATACTTAAGTGTTAAGTATATTAATTAGTTAACAATTATTTTTAATTAATTAATTAACGATATATAGTGTATAGTGAGTCATTGGTTAAGTTTACTCAAGCATGTGGTTAGGTGAGGCCTATTCTGGGTTAACTTGGCAACTAAGTAAGAGCTTAAGGGTAATTTCACGTATATGATTATTTAATTAATAAATATTTCTAGATATTTATTCTTTTAATAATTAAATAATTAATAACTTGACTTTGGTTAAATAGTTAACTAAGGTTAAGTTAATTATATATTTATTACTTGTTGGACAAGTTTATTAACTTAACTAGAGTTAAGAGTTAACTTTAGTTAGGTTAGACTAAATCTAATTTAAAGAGTTAACTATGATTTAGTTTAATTAATTGTTAATTATATATATGTTATTAACTAAAACAAAATAAAAAGAAGTTAATATGCTATAGTGGCTGGCCATTTTAAAGAAGGGAAAGAAGGAAATTGTTTCTTTATCTTCTCCGTATACTTGGCCATTAAAAAGCATTACAAATTTATTTTATTGATCAAGGCTAAAACAAATAAATTAGGGTTTAAAGTGTTAAACCAGTGTTAGATTCAAAACTATTGTTCTAGATAGTCAAGCCAATCACAATTGATTGTTACAATTGTCAATCGATTACTCTTTAGGCATACTCAAGTAGCTCTTTAATCCAAAGGTTGCAAGGTAAAAATTCTCAATTCATTTTAATGTGATTAAAATGCTTAAATTGTGCTATTTTTTTTTTTAAGTTTCCATTGCGTATATGTATGTATTTGATGCGTATATATATGTAATGGATGTAAATACTATATGTATACACCCTGTTTAATTGGTACCCAAAAAAATAGTATCAGAGCCTGTTTTGTGTTGATTTGGGTGTTTTCTGAGTGTTGGGATGCTTTTCGTGAAATCTCAATGTCATATGGTACATTTCAAGTGTTGAAATGGGTATACGAAGATGGATGGCACTTGACATCGTGGCCTTGAATTTGGCACCGTAGCCTTGGGGCTTTCCAGGCCTTATTGTTGTAGTGCCAACAGGCTGGCACCCTAGCGCTAAGGGCCACTACCTCTAGCGCTGTAGGGCTGGGAGCCCAATGTCGTGGTGCTAACACTATATGCTCTTAATGTAATTTTTTAAATTGTTTAAATAATTAAATATGCATGTATGGGTTTATAAAGATGCAGTGATAAGAGATATTACTCTGCATTATGAACTAGGACTATTTTTTTTTTTTGTGTTAGTAACCATAATAGGTAACCTACTGATGGGGGTTAATTGTGTTTGTACATAAATAAATGATTGATTGAAAAATCACTTAAAATATCTCTCTAAAACAGATTGAATAATATTACATTATGAGATAATGTTTTATTATAATTCGCCTTATCAATACGGTGTTAGATGGGTCACATTGCTATTTTCTTAAGATTATTATAGTATGAGAGATTTGGTAGGTGTGATTTGGATTGTGTTGACTAAACATGAGAAGAGGTAAATATATACGAAAATATTACCCTAGATCGCTATAGTGTGCGGGTAGTGTCGGTAACATATATTTGATAATTAACAAGTTAATCTAGAATACACTTACCTTAGATCACTACAATGTGCAGATAAGGTATATTTAGGATCAGTAATAAGAGTTGCATGAGATGCAATTGACAAGAGTTGTCTACCTGTTGGATTTACAAAGGCCTAGGTTGCTACAGTGCGCAGCTGGAGTAAAATATCAATAGGGTCTACTTTCCACTGTATAGTTTGAAGAGTTTAAACTGTCGCTTTCCTGTTTGAGAGATTAAAGGGATTATTAAAGTAGTGGGGCGGCATTTTAAATTAAAATATATATAATTGTTATACCCATGATTTAAAATGTTTTTATTAGCAATTTAATAATTTAGCTGACATCTTCTATTTTTTTGGTCTTGTGAAGATCTGATTGTTTCTACCAACCCTTTAATGTGCATACTTGATGCGTACCAACTCAAAGACGCTGAATAACTACTCAGATTAGCTAATGAATCTTAGAATTATTCTAGATTCAGAGAAGTTTGAATACGTTATTGATTAGAAATTGTCTAGAGGTGTTTCTAATAATGCCACCCTACAAGAGAATGATACTTATCAGAAATGGTTGGATGATGATTTAAAAGTTAAATCTTACATCCTCATCTCTATGTCGATTGAGATGTAGTGGGAGCATGTCCATATAAATAGTGCTAGCAGCATTATACTCCATCTGATGGAGCTCTTTGGTGATCGACCTTAGGTCGAGATTTACAAGGTTGCCAAAGTTCTCTTTAAGACTGGACTGATGAGGTAGTCTAGTAAGTCCTCGTGTCCTCAAGATGATTAAATTAATCGAGAGGGTAGAGACTATAAATATGTCTTTGAACAATAACTTAGGAAATAGTTTGATTTTTCAACCGTTACCGGGGTCATTTACACAGTTCATCATGACCTTTAATAAATAGGGATTGACTCTTACTTATGTTGATCATCATAAGATGTTGAAGATAGTACAGTTCTTAAGTGTGCTGTTTACGCTCAAAATATAACGCGGCTATCGCAGTATAGATTGAGGTGTCGATCCCACGAGGAAGCTCTTGGCAAAATAGGTCAGTGAAGTAAAATATTAAAGCAGTAGCAAAGGGTTAATTGATTTAAACGGATGAGATAGAATTGTCTATGAATTGAGGAAAATGTCTTATGATGATTTAAGCAAGGCTTTGAGAATCACAATTATGCTTTATAAATCTACTCTATACTTTGATTCGATATTTATAACTCAACTGAAAGTTTCACATCCCAAACAATCAATCGGAAGGTATGTAATATATAACACATTTGATAACACACGTATTTGATTTAGTTAAACTCTTTGCAAGCATTAACACACATCATGTTATTTATACAAGTTATATAAGATCGACAATATATCATTTTGACAATATTGCAGTAAAAGATTAACTTGAATATCAAACATTTATTGCCCTTACATGTTATCCAAGATCGACAATATATCAAATTGACAATACTGCAGTAAAAGATTAACATATAAAACAATATAACCAGTAACAATTATAAATCAACATGAATCACATAAGAAAAGCATGACTGAACATATATGAGACATGAGAATTATAACTTCTGGATTATAGAAAATAAAATAGATAAGAGTTTAATCAAAACCAAACTTACAACATTTATAGCTCTTGACACCGAATCAAAGCATGGAAGTAGATTTACTACACATAAAAGTTCATCTCTTAGCCTTGCTAGGAACTCTAGCCTAAATTACAATACATGTTAATGAGAATAAAAGAAGAGAGAAAATTATCTCCTAAAAACGTCCTAAGGGTCTCCTTATATAGGCAATGAATGGACATATGTCATGGATGACATCAATCAGCAATTATTTTAAGTCAATAACTCGTGTATCCACTTGAAGCACATTTTTGATAATGTAAATGATCAATTCAGCTTCTGCGGCCGACATTAAAGTTGTAGAATTTTGACTCTTCTTTCCATAGGCACTGATTTCATGCAAATTGGATGAGTATCCAATGAGATATGAGCAAAATTCCAAAGATACACCAGAATTCGGCCAACAACCATTTTACCCACTTGCAATGCGATTTGGTCCATGATAACGGCTGATTTGGACTTTACCATAAACATACGAGTTGTTGATAGTTAAGTCAGAAATTCACAGCTTCAAGAATTATACCAATTGAGTACGTATTTTGGGAGATACGGTCCAAATACGTGAGTTGGGTCAAGCTGGGTAAGAGTTGTAGTCCGATTCTGTTGTATCTCAATTTTTGGCCCATAACATGTTGGATTTGGCTTTTCCACTATTCTTCAAATTTGTGTAAGATTGAGTCATGTTGCACCAGGTTCAAGAATTTCTTCATTTCGATTTCTACATTGAGAGTTATGTCCAATTTACCTAAACCTGTCCAAATAACATTCATTAATCACAATTTAAGGAGAACACTTTATTTCAAGCTAAAAATACAGAAAATACTAAAATTGGTGACATTAAATGGTGATTGAATCTTTTAACAACATGCATTTTCATGTGTTCATCATGTGCCAATTCATAAGTGTTAAGTGCATTAATTAGTTAACAATTATTATTTTAGGAACCATCGGGATGCGAGCATGCTAGTTCTTAAGTGTTAAATGCATTAATTAGTTAATAATTATTGTTGACCAATTAATTAACAACACATAGTGTATAGTGAATCTTTGGTTAAGTTTACTCAAGCATGTGGTTAGGTGGGGCCAACTTTGGGTTAACTTGACAATTAAGTAAGGTCTTAAGGATAATTTCACATATTTGATTATTTAATTAATAAATGTTCTAGATTTGTATTCTTTTAATAACTAAATAATCAATAACTCAAGTTTGGTTAAATAGCTAACTAAGGTTAAGTTAATTATATATTTATTACTTGTTGGACAAGTTTATTAATCTAACCATGGTCAATAGTTAACTTGAGTTAGGTTAATTAAATATTTAAATATTCATTACTTGTTGGACAAGTTTATTAACTTAACTAGAGTTAAGAGTTAACTTTAGTTAGATTAGACTAAACCTAATTTAAAGAGTTAACTATAGTTTAGTTTAATTAATTGTTAATTGTATATAGGTGATTAAATGAAACAAAATAAAAGGAAGTTAATATACTATAGTGGCCGGCCATTTTAGAGAAGGGAAAGAAGGAAATTGTTTCTTTATTTCTTGAATTCAAGTGTTGAATTCATTATCATTATCTTCTCCAATATATTTGGCCATTGAAAAGCATTACAAATTTATTTTATTAATCAAGTATTGATTAAAGGTAAAGCAAATAAATTAGGGTTTAAAGTGTTAAACCAGTACTGGATTTAAAGCTGCTGTTCCAGACATTCAAGGCCACTATAGTTATTGCTAAAACTGTCAAACGGTAACACTTTAGGCGGACTCAAGCAACTCTTTAATCCAAAGGCTGCAAGGTGAAAATTATCAATTCATTTTAATGTGATTAAAATGCTTAAATTGTGTTCATTATTGGTTTTTTTTTTTAAGTTTTTGCTATATATGTATGTATTTGATGCATATATATATATATAATAAACGCAAATACCATATGCATATACTCGATTTAATTGGCACCTAACACTTCTGACCCCCTCAATTGAACCAAGGATATGAGGCAGGGACTTTATGACTTTTTTGGTTATGTTAAGGTTTGAAGGGTACAAGGCGAGGCCCATACCACCCCCTTCAAAGAGACGAGGGGTACGCGGCAAGGTCTTTATAACTCCCTCGGTCGAACTAAAGAGTATGGAGCTAGGCTCCTATGACCCATTTGGTCAAACATGCGTTGATATTGATCATGCTTTTAAGAAATCCAAAAATAAAAATAATAGAACAATTATGAATTTACAAGTAATAAGCTTTATTGTTAGAGTTAATGCATTGAGTTCATGAGCAGCACATCCTCTCAAGTACAAAATTTTGAAACAATATAGAGAAAAAGACATTTAAGTAGCAAGAGGATTATCCTTGCGAAGGATCTCCATAGCATCTGAGCAACCTCGTTAGTTTGAGCAAGAGCAATGTCATCAGTAGCCTAATTTGCATCATTCAAAAAGGTTTCCTTAACAATCTCTACCTCAGCCTGATATATTGCGTCCTTAAACCACTGAGGTCAAGGTTAGGGTAGTGCTTCTCAAAAGCTCTAATGTAACTTTGATAACCTTCCACTACCCTTAAAGTCAAAGAATTCTTTAGTGTTGTGTTTTATTCAAGCACAAGTGTATGCAATCGTGAACAAGTAATATAATAAGAGTAGAGTATCATTTGCACGAGAAATTTTAATATTATTTACTAAGTATTAAAATTACATGCTCCTATCCTTATCCAAACAATTGATAAGTAAATTAAACTAATATAAACCTAGTGAAACAAGAAACTAATACAGAGATAAGCTCAAGATAACAATTATTAAATCACCAATTTTAAAAAGGCATAGTATTACAATTATCCCTCAATTATTTCACTTGAATTTAAGCATTCTTCTTATCTTAATCAGTCAATATGATTCGTTAACTAAGAACCCTAACATAAGTCTCTTTTGATGGTCAAGTGAATATATATTACCTAAAACATTGCCTATATTGCCATGGTAATTATATTAAAGCAATATTCATTAAGGTAAGGTATTATAACAAATTTATATGCTATATGAGTATATTCTTATCTCATATGAAACTCAGAGCTATTACACTATGATAACATTTTTATTTTATTCATGGTTTTATACCAAAACTCCATTTCCCAAAGTTGTTTAAGTTCTCATATCAATGTAATTATTGATCAAATAATTAGAAAACATTAAACACATAATTGAATGAATAATTCATCATGACTTCATAACATAAGAGGAAGAAAGAATTCAAATTATATAATTGAGTTCAATTATAACCTTAGAATAAAAATTTAGTTGATGATAAAATCTAAATTTTTAAAACACAAAAAAAAAAATCAACATCATAAAGATAAGATAAAGTAAGAACAAATAAAGAGAAAAGAAATAAGCTTATGCAACTTGATTTCTTTAACCTTTGATCTACTCTTTTGCTTTGATGTTTGATCTCTTTGATTCTTCAAAAAATTGCTCTAAACTCTCTAAAAGTTTGCTCCCTTTAATATTCTCTGATGTCTCCTTGAAATAGACTTTTTGATATTATATTTATAGGCTTTAGTATTTAAATTAGAGTAAAACTTTGAGTATAAGTTAGACTAGATTTTACTTTTCCAGTGCCTGATGTTGCAATCTTGATTTCTAACGCTATGACGTTGGCCTTATACTATTCAAGTGGTACTGTTCACTATTGCTAATCTAGCACCGCAGTGCTAGCTCATGGTGCCCTAATGCCTATATTTTAACTTCAAGCTGATTTTTTGGTTGTCCCAATGTTGCAGTATTGTAGCATTTTATTGTGCACATTTGATATTTTTTCCTTAGTTTCTTTAAATTTTTATTCCAAATAGTTATGTTAACTTTAAACCTATAAATTAACAATAAAGCACATAAAAATCTAAAATTCTCACTTAAAATGAACAAATGCTAAGTCTACAAAAGCCTAAATAATAAAGTATAAAATATGCCATTAATTAGAGTGATTGCTTGGTCCTCGAACAAGCAGTCTCCAACTTCATAGTTAGCTGGTCAATTTAACCTACCGTTTTAACCCATTCCCTTTCAACATTCTTTGCCATTCTTTCAGCCTCCATTTCACCTTGCCTCAGAGTTTCCATGGTAAAAGCATTTTTAAAAATCTTCCCTACCAAAAGTCAAATTTGCTGAGAAAGCTCTGAAGCCTTGCTCTCAACCATTACCATTGCCTCTAACACTTGGTCTATCGAAAGAAGGACTTGCCTTTTTAATTCTGAGACTTTATTCTCAGCCTTAGTTTGCTTGAACACAACTTCTTCAACCTTAGCCTCTAAGATTTTAAAATTCTTAGACAACAAGTGACCTTTTTTCTTCACATCCTCAACCTCATTTTAAAAATTCAACCTGATGCCTTGCCTCCTCTAACTCTTCCTTTAAGTCTTGAGCACAAAGGCCAGTGTGGAGGAGGCAAATAACATCATTACAACATTGGGATATAGTTAAATGGCCTAAAAGAATGAAAAATTGATTAAAGGATTATGATAACCAAAGCAAAATAAAACTAGATAAGAAAGAAACTTACATCTAGCAATTATCGATAGTGTAATAAAGGTCAAAGATTGGATCACGAGCTGTAAATTCATGAGCATACTTGAGAAGAAGGTAATGCTCCCATTATTTAATAAGTGGGGCCAAGTACTCTAGTTTGCCTCGATTATTCGAAGCAATCCCTTTAACCTTAAAGGAATGAGTTATTGGCATTCACCAATATATCCACAATTTCTCAATCAAGATGATATTATCCTTTGGACGAGTCCCTATAGGCTCTAAACTAGCCATATCTTTACCCCTCTTTAGTTGAGATGGAGCACTCTGAGGCTAGTCTCTTGGATAATCCTTAGTCTTCCTCACCAGATAAGTGTTTTATGAGTGTTTGCCCTATCTCTCAGAGTGTCTGCACTAGCTGAGGATGAACCTCTACTACTTTTCTTCTCTGATCAAATTAAGAACTAAACAATTGTTGAGGTTTTAATATGAATCAGGTGTGTGAGTATGTGTGGGAAGTAAAATACAAGTATATGTCACACACCATACGGGAGAAGCATAATATACATTTTAAAATCACATAAACACAAGCAATTCCATCGATAATAGAAAATATACCTTTGATGAACTGTCGACGATGTTGGTGGACAAATGAATCTCAAAGTCTCACATTGAAGTGTTCCCTTCAACAAATCTAGTTATTGACAAAGGTGGAATCAAGAAGCTAGAATGGTAGCTTTTATTTCATAGGATTTCAAACTTAACATTTAAGCCCTTTAGAACTCTCTTACTTGGCTAAATATAGCTTGAGAGAAAATTACAACTCTTGCTTCTATATCTCTCTAATGGCCAAATATATATCTTGTAAAAAAATGAAGGCAAAAACTTATTTTTTGTCTACCTTTCACACATATAGTCTAACTCTTTTACATGATGGATAAAAGGCAAAAATAATTTTTTCTTATTCTCGTGTAATTGGCCAAACACTTTTCTAAGCCATCAATAAAATATCTCTTAAGCTTTGATTATTTTAAGTTATCAAAGGTACACTTGTCACCATCTTAAATAATATGTCTATTTCTATAAAGAAAGCTTATTTTATTAGCTTTAATAAAATAATTAAGACCATTGCGAATAAGATAAGTGTCTAAAGACTTATTCAAGCATTAAAAAAAACTTATCCAATAAGTTTTAATAAAATAATTAAGTCCATGATTAGTTTCTAACACTTGTCAAAATCTTATACCAAGTTTAATCATTAAGCTTTATTAAAATAATCAAATACATGACAAATGTCCAACACTTGTCCAAGTACTATACTAAGCTTATCCTTTTAAGGCTTAATAATATGTCAAATTCTAACAATTAAAATTTGACATGTATCCATCCTGAGAGGTTTCAATACTAAAGTCTACTTATCCATAAAATTTTTGGATTGAACTCTTCGACTCAGTCTACTAACTCTTTGCTCAACGAGTGCACTTCATATTTTGAGATTCTCTAACTTCACACCCAGTTTGTCTTATGGAATTCTTCCACAAGTTTCTGCAAAATTTCACACACACACGTTACAAATATTACAAAGCGGTGTGTTGAACTATAAAAGTTGAGGTTAAAATATATTTTTATAGTCCTTTCGTCACCTATATCCCAAAGGAGAAAAGACATGAATTATTACTAACAAATCTTTATTTGCTCAATTATGAACTTATCTCCAGATTTTTATCTCCATAAATAATATATGTTATACCTTTACGATATTATCTAACCTTACAGAAAACTCTTTTTTGAGATTTATGCTTGTAGCCACAAGACTTCCTGAAATACAATCTCGAAACATAAGGATATACAACTCAACTATAAGAGCTGACGTATCCTATATCTACGCACACTAGACTCCATGACCATTGGACCATACCTAGAATCACCTAGATGTCATACTATGAAAGGTCTTTGACATGTGAGAAATCAAAGTATGATAGATTACTCACAAGCCCACCTTAGGGCTCAGGTCAAAGAACCACAAATACTACTAAACTCGAGAAGATCTTTTAGTAATGGCTTTATGGAATGTCTATTGGAAGTCTTTGCGAGTCTGTTCAGTACTCATTCTTTTCTAAATACTTGTATACCTATACGGGCTTCCACTAAGCTCGTGGTTTACTAAGACTAACCGTCTGGACAATCCAGATATAGACATACATTGATCTGAAAG
The DNA here is from genome assembly GCA_946807835.1 of Ailanthus altissimus. Classification (NCBI taxonomy): domain Eukaryota; kingdom Viridiplantae; phylum Streptophyta; class Magnoliopsida; order Sapindales; family Simaroubaceae; genus Ailanthus; species Ailanthus altissimus. The sequence continues at coordinate 5,748,682 of OX327709.1, forward strand.
GAATACCAATCGACCTGTGTCGATAACCATAGATCAAGTATGAAATTTTGTAAACATTACTATGCAATGATATTTTTTAGCACTATTTACAACTCCTTACCACTATTTATTTCTATAATATTCTCAGGTCTTTGTCCTAATTCAGACAAGGTTCTAACTTTTAGAATGCTAACTCTTAGTGCTAACCTAAATTCTTTTAAATTAGATCTAAACTACTTTAGATCAAAAATGTTTAAAACATAACAAGCTTAGTACCATATAATAAAATATTAACAATTTATTAAAAGGTTCATTGTATAAATATTAAACAATAAATATTCATACAAAATTAGAATGCATGTAAACACCATCTCCAACAACTCCTACTTGCTCTAGTGCCATTCATGATGATATCTAATATCCATCGACTTCACGTGTTTCTCAAACACTATAGGAGTTAAGCCTTTAGTTAGTGGGTCCAGTACATTATCTATAGAATCTACTCTAGATATTAATACATCTCTTTTAACCAAGATTTCTTTAATTATATGGTATTTTCTTTTCACATGCTTAGACTTCTGGTGTGCTCTTTTCTATTTGGCTGAGCAATTACCCTGTTTTTGTCGCAAAAGAGTAGAATAGGATCCACTATACTTAGAACTATTTTGAGTTTTGCGACAAACTTACGAATCCACATTACTTCCTTTGTAGCTTCTGAAGCTATAAGGTATTTTGCCTCTGTGATAAATTCAGGTATGGACCCATACTTTGCACTCTTCCAATTAATAACAACACTATTAAGAACAAGCACATTACCAGATATAGATTTTCTATCATTTGGATCAGGCTAAAAGTTTGAATCAATGTATTCTTTTACCTGTAAATCACTCTTTACATAAATCAAAAACTTATCTTTTATATCCTTAAGGTATTTCAAGATATATTTCACGACCATCTAATAGTCGTTGTATAGATTAGACTGATAACAGCTCGTAACACTTACAACTATACTGATGTCAAGTGTCGTACATAATATAGGGTATATCAAGTTACCAATTACTAATGCATATGGTATGTTAGACATTCTAACTCTTTCATCTTCCTTCTGATGACACATTCTTCTAGTAAGATGAATGTCATGCTTGAAAGGTACATTAATTGTCTTACAGTTATTAAAGTTGTACCTTTTAAGAACACTTTTTATTTATGAGGATTGTAAGAGTTCTATTAGCCTTCTAGCTCTATCTTTATAAATCTTTATCCCAAGTATGCAAAAAGCCTCTCCCAAATCCTTCATGGAGAAGTTCTTATTTAGATAACTCTTGACTGACTATAACATATCAATATTATTTTCGATAATGCGTATTTCATCCACGTAAAGAACTAAAAAAACAATCATGTTCCCACTTTATACACATGCATCCTCTTTATATTTGATGAAACCAAACTCTTTGATTACTTTATCTAAAAGAAGATTCCAGCTTTGGAAAGTCTGTTTAAGTCCATAAATGGACCTCTTCAGTCTACACACTAGATTAGAAGTCAAGCTAGATGTAAAACCTTTGGGCTGATCCATGAATATCTCTTCCTTGAGATATCCATTCAAAAAAGCCATCTTTACATTTATTTGCCAAATCTTAAATTCATAATATGCTGTAATAGCCAACAGAATTCGAGTTGACTTCAGCATATAGCTACTAGTGAAAGGTTTCCTCATAATTTATACTTAATTTTTTAGTATAACCTTTTGCTATTAATTGGCCTTTGAAGGTCTCTACCTTTCTATCAAGCCCATGCTTTCGCTTGTAAATTCATTTACAATTAATAGGAATAATTTCTTTGGAAAGCTTAACCAACTCCTAGACTTGATTGTTATGCATAGACTCAATCTTGGATTTCATGGCTTTTTTCTATTTTCCTGAATCGATGTCCAACATTGTCTCTCTTTATGTCAAATGATCATTTTCTTCAATAATAAAACGTCAAAGACATGTTCAAGAATCATACCATACCTAACAGGTGACCTTGAGATCCTTTCTGACCTATATGGAGGGTGTATTAAAGGTATTTCACTCGATTGAGCCTAAGGTTTCATCATCTGTTCATAAAATTCTTGATTAACTTGTTTAATCTTTCTATAATCCTCATGATCCATGAGAAGTTGTTTCTCTAAGAAAGTAGCATTACAAGCAACAAACACGTTTCCTCTAGATTATAAAACTGATATCCCATAGAATACTTGGGATATCCAATAAACCAATACTTATACCTCTTAGGTGCAAGTTTATCATGTTGCATAACCTTATGTAAGCAGGACAACCCCAAATCTTAACATATTTAAGATTTATTTTTCTCTTAGTTTATATCTCATATGGAGTAGTAGTGTTGCCTTTGATGGAACATTGTTCAATAAGTGAGCAGCAGTCTGTAGAGGATAACCCCAAAGATATTCAGAAATATCAGTACAACTCATCAACGATTGAACCATATCTAATAAAGTCTGATATCTCTTCTCTAAAATTCCATTGTGTTGAGGAGTACTTGGAGGATTATATTAAGCGAGAATCCCAATCTCCTTTAAATGATAAATGAATTCACTACTCATGTATTCACCACCTCAATCTGATCGAAGACATTTAATAAACTTACCATTTATTTCTCTACATCTACTCGAAACTCTTTGAAAATTTCAAAGGTTTCCACCTTATGGTTCATCAGAAATAAATATCCATATTGTGACAAATTATCGATAAAAGACAATAGAGTATTGAAATCTACCTATGACAGTATGATTCATTGGATCACATATATCACTATGTATTAGTTCTAACAAATCAATGGCTCGATGTTAAACACTAATAAAAGAAGATTTGGTCATTTATCTTAAATACGAGATTCACAAAATAGATAAGGTTCTATGGCAAGATTAAGTATCTAATTATCTCTACCAAACGGGTTACGCATCTCACGCCTATATGACCTAATCACATGTGCCACAATTCTATATTATTCAAAGTTTTTAAACTATTTCTTTTATTTACCCGTACAATCAAGAAATTTCTTATTGTATCTAAAATATAATAGTCGTTCATTAACTGACATTCAGTTAACAAAACATTATTAACATATATAAACATAAAGAGCCATTCCTAATATGTACATAATAACCTTTAGTGTTTAACACGGTAAGGGATATAATCTATTTGATAATGTTTAGCACAAATAACAATTATACAACATAATAGATCTACCACAAGGGAGAAATAACTCAAAATGTCTAATAGCTTCGACATGTAGAAAATTTCTATTTCCAACACGAAGCTATATTTCTCCATATTACAGCAATCTAATTTCTTTCAAACCCTCACATTATAGATGTGAGAAGGGTAGACAGTATCTAATATCCAACTAGTAGTGGCATTATATGCCAATGATAGGTAAACCTATACCTGAGGGGTTCTTCTTAACTGTGGCAAGGTATTTTGGACAATTATGCTTTCAATTTCTATCCTTACTATAATGGAAACATTTTCCTTTACCTTTATTCTTCTCTTATGACTTGGATATCACATGTCTCAGAGGAACTATAGGTGGTCTCTGCTTCTCCTTCTTCTCCCCCTTAAACTTTAATAAGCCTTTAAGGCATACCATGAAGCACCACAACAAACGTAGAGGGATACACCCTATTTTTCATGTCCTCATGAGTTATTTTTAATAAATTGTATAGCTCAGCATATGTGGGAGTTAACCCTTATATAATATAGTTTATGATGATGTGCAAATGACCCTTGTAGAGACTGGAGAATTAAACTATTCCTCAAATTATTGTTCAGAGATACGTCTATAGTCTCCAATTTCTTAATGTACGAAATTATATTAAGTACAAGGGGACTCACTAGACTGCCCTTTGTAAGTCGAGACTGAAACAATGTTTTAGCGACCTGATATATCTTAATTTATGGTTTGTCACTAAACAACCCCTTCAAATAGAGCATTATACTACTTGCACTATCCATATGCACATGTTCCTTTTAAAGTTCAATTGATATTGAGGCTAGAATATATGATTTGACTCTCAAATCATCATAAATCCATTTCTAATATGTTTTAAGCTCTTCTGAAGTAGCTTTATCAAAAACACTTTTGGGCATTTTTTGATCAATGATATATCCAAACATTTTTAAATCTAGAACAATTCTCAGATTTATAAGCCAGTTAGAATAATTTTTGCCACCCTTCAGTTGGTGTGCATCAAGTATACATACCAATAGATTGCTCAAAGTTATCTTATCTTTATAAGATAAAAGAAAAGATGTTAGTGGAATATTACAAATTGTTAAAATGATTTAAATCATAGATATAACAGTTATATATTTTTAATTTAAAGACACCCTCACACTACTTTACATATTCCCTTTAATCTCTTAAATAAGGAAACAAAAGTTTAAACACATTAAACTTTACAGTGAAAAGTAGACCAAATTGGCATTTTATTCTAACTTCACTCTTTAGGAATATTGGTCTTTGTAAACCCAAAAGGTAGATAACTCTTGTCAATTACCTCTTATACAACTTTAACCTCTAATCCTAAACACACCTTATCCTTACACTTTAGCAATATTAGGTAAGTGTATTCCAGATTAACTTGTCCATAGTTAAATATAAGTTATTGATATTACCTTCATGTTTTAGCAATATTGGGTAATACATTCGCTTATATTTGCCTCAATCATGTTTTATCGGCATAGTCCAAATTACTTTGATCAATCTCTCATGCTTTAACAATATTGAAAAAGACCAAGGTGACCCGTCTAACATCGTGTTCACCAGATGAACCATGTATAACATTTTCTCAAAATAAAATACATTTTAAATCTAATTAAGAGATATTTTTGTACTATCTGCATCTCTTGAGGATACTATTCTCAATAAAATATTTGTTTAACGCAAGTACAATTAACCCGCACCAATAGGACTCCCATTGTAGTTAATAATGTAAATAAATGATCACAATTTATATAACAGTTATATAATTGCATAATATAAAGATCATATGCATATAAAAATTAAAGAAGAGTGAAAGCCATGATCGCCTCAATGGACATCAAATAAAGGTCTGGAGCTGTAGCATTAACTCTTAAAGTTGCAGTGCCTATTGTTTTGGGCCTTGATGTCAAACATAAAAAATTCACTCTATTGTCCAATGATACACAACTTTTGTGTTACACACTTTATGCACAATATGCTTTGATACCTTTTTGATGGATTTTAATACGGATCAAGTGTGTGAGTGTGTGTGGGTAGTAAAATGCAAGTATGTGTCACACATCATACAACGGAAGCATAATATACATTTTAAAACCATATAAACACAAGAAATTCCATCAATAATAGAAAATATACCTTTGATGAACTGTTGGTGATGTTGTTGGACAAATGGATCTTTAAGTCTCACATTGAAGTATTCTCTTGAACAGATCTAGCCTTTGACATAGATGAGATCAAGAGCTAAAATAGTAGCTTTTATTTTGTAGTATTTCAAGCTTAACACTTAAACCCCCTAGAACTCTCTTACTTGGCCAAATATAGCTTGAGAGAAAAATGCAACTCTTGCTTCTATATGTCTCTAATGGACAAATATATCTCTTATAAAAGACGAAGGCAAAACCTCATTTTTTGTCCACCTTTCACACATGTAGTATAACCCTTTTATATGATGTATAAAAGGCAAAAACTATTTTTGTATTATTCTCATATAATTAGACGAACACTTTCCTAAGCCATTAACAAAATATCTCTTAAACTTTTGATTATTTTAAGTTATCAAAGGCACAATTGTCACCATTTTAAACAATGCATCCATTTCTATAAATAAAGCTTATTTAATATACTTTATTAAAATAATTAGAACCATTACAAATGAGACAAGTGTCTAATAACTTGTTCAAGCATTAAACAAAACTTATTTAATAAGCTTTAATAAAATAATAAAGTCCATGACTAGTGTCCAATACTTTTCAAAATCTTATACCAAGCTTAACCATTAAGTTATACTAAAACTTTCAAGTATATGACAAGTGTCCAACACTTGTCCAAGTACTATACCAAGCTTATTCTTTTAAGTCTTAGTGATATGTCAAATTCTTAGAATTTGACACGTGTCTATCCCAAGAGGTCCTAATATCAAATCCTGTTTACTCATAAATTTTTTGGATTGAGCTCTTCGACCCAGTCTGTTGTCCAGTGCTCAATGTGTACACTTAATATTGTGAGACTATCTAGGTTTATACCTAGTTTCTCTTATGGAACTCTTTCATAAGTCCATGAACAATGCCTTACATATACGTATAGATATTACAAAGTGGCGCATTAAACCATATAAGTTAAGATTAAAATATATTCGTATAGTCCCTCCGTCACTAGTATACCATAGGAGTAGAGACATAAGGTCATCACCGTCAAATCTCTATTTGCTCAACCATGAACTTATCTCTATAAACAATATCCGTAAACATATTTATGAGATTACTTTACCTTACAACAAACTCTTTTTTGGGGTTTATGCTTGTGGCCATAAGACTTTCTGAAATACAATCTCGAAGCACTATGATATACAACTCACCCATATAAGTTGGCGGATCCTATATTTATGCACACCAGACTCTATGAGCATCGGACCATACCCAATGACACCCAAAGGTTAAAGCATGAAAAGTCTCTAATATGTGTGCAATCAAAATATAGTGGATTACTTATAAGTCAATCGTGGCGCTCAGGTTAAAGGACTACAAATACTACTTAACTCGAGAAAATATTTAATTAATAGCTTTATGGGATGTCTATTTGAGGTTCTCGTGAGTCTGTTTAGTACCTAATCCTTATTGAATACTTACATGCTTATACGAGCTTTCACTAAGCTCGTAGTCTGCTAAAACTAACCATTTGAACAATCTAAATATAGACATACACTGATCCGGAATAAATACATCAGGAATAAATTTTTTTAGAACATTATTACACAATGACATTTTTTAGTACTATTTATAACTCCTTGCAACTATGTCATTACTATAATATTTTTGGGTCTTTGTCCCAATTCAGATAATCTCTAACTCTTAGAAAGCTAACTCTTAGCACTAACCTAATCTCTTTTAAATCAAATCTAAACTTCTTTAGATCTATAATGTCTAAATATAACAAACTCAGTACCATATAATAAATATATTAATGATTTATTAAAATATTCATTGTATAAATATTAAATAATAAATATTCATACAAAATTAGAATAGTACGTAAGCACCATCTTCCACAACAATGTCTTCCCTATTTTAAGTAGGCACAACTTCGTCCTAATGAAATCTCTTCCTATTGTCATTGTCCTTTCTTGAGATTTCGTGAAAAAACATAAAGAGAGAAAGAGAGAGAGATAGATCAGACCTATAAAATAAATAAGGTATTAAAAAAATAGTAAACTTACTCATCTTCATTTTCTTTGCAGATGCAAAGTTCACTGGCAAAGATGGAATGAGATTTGAAGCTTGAAGAGATCTTGCAGATAAAAGATCACACCAACTAGATGCTTATTGTTATGCAAATCTAACCCTCACTTCAACTTCGTAAAAAAATTCTAGCTTTAGATGTTAGGAAACTACAAAACAATAGAATGATAAGGAAAAAAACTATCCATAAAAATAAGTAGTAGCCAAAACGATCAATAAAGATGACCTGTACTCAACGTGAACCTGATGAAAATCGACCAAGTCCCAAGTAAGGGGCCTTAGATTTCTCAACCCCAATCCCTTCCCACAAAAAACTATTGCAACTTCCACTCCTTACTAGTGGTGAGCAATCTGTAATAAGTGTCAGGTAACTATTGGGAGACAAGTAATAGAAACCTTGTTCTTCTTTTGGATTTGATTTCAACTTGTACAAATACTTTAATTGTTGAGAAAATGGCTCAAATAGACTAGTTATTGAATATAAAATGACACCAATAAGACCCTCCAAGAGTTCATAATTAGTTAAAAGGGAGCAATTTCTAACTCTTAGCATTTATAACTCTCAGTGTTACTAATTTTTAGCACTAATCTAAACTCATTTAGACCAGATCTGAACTCTTTTAGATCATACAATATCTGAAACGTTATAAGCATCTTACCATATATAAAATATAATTAGTGATTTAATAAATAATAATACTAGTATAAATATTAAACAAATATTCATACATAAAGAGATGGTATGTAAGAATGAATTCTAACAAAATGACTTTGTAAACATTCTAAATCCTCATCGGTGGAATTTCAGTAAAGAAAATCCATCTCGAAGTTATCCACCCCCTCGCTACTTGAAGAAAGCTTAAGACATTCCCAATGATTAAAATCTTCTTCCTCCTTCTTCTTGGGATCTTCCTCATCGCCGGTAACCTTCTTTTAGTCTTAACTACCTCAATAGGAGCATTCCTTTCCCCGTTACCTCTGACTTTAACTGCAATAGCCTCAAGTTCTATTAGGTAGGTCTCAAACTCTCTCTTAGGGTAGACTGAAGAGTCAAGGGCCATAATTGCTTGGATCAACTATTTTTCCTAGTTAGAGAGGTCTCTTCCTCCCTTTTTACATCACCGAGGTTTGGCCTCGGTCTTATAATAGCATATTTTTTCAAATTATACAAACTGGTTTGGTTATGGGTTGACATCCTAAGACTAAAGAGATTAAGTGCAATCTGGGTAAGATTAGACATCCCAACCCAAAGATAGTCAACAAGAAGAAAAAAAAGTTTAAAAAAATACTAAAAAAGAAAGAGACAAAAACAAAACAAATTCCATAAACAGTAAAATTTCCCTTGGAATTCAGAAAGCTTACCATTAAAAGTTGAAAATCTAGAAAAAAATTGAGCCGAGTTTTGGAAATAGAGTCGAATAAAGTGACTACTAAAAAAAAACATTGCATTTTCCCTCTTCAAAGAATGAAGAAATTCTTTCTCTACTTTGCTCTCTAAACAGTTGCAAATAAAAAAATGTTCAAAATAAACTCAAGAGTTACATACTTATAATAAGGCCCATAAGTTTGATCTAAGCCATTAAAATAATCGTATGGTCTAAAAGTTTACACGCCTAAAATATCTTATGAACTAAATGATGCAACCAATGAAGATCCACTAACGGTTGGATCAAGATTCAAAAGCTAAGGGAAACCAATGAATGACATTCGCAGTTGCCAAAAGAACCCTATAAGTTTCAAGAGATGTAATAATGTTTGACGCCCAGCTTTCATGAAACACAGTTGCGCTTAATGTCATGATAGTATAGAATAGAAAATTATAAACACCTGTGGAAAAACTATCCTTTTGTTTGAAAAACCTAAAAGGGATACTGAAGATGGCCCAGATAAGGATAAAGTCACCTTGAGCATTACTATAGTTTTTAATGCTAACGGTTCAATACTGAAAATTGAGAAACCTATATTCCCTCTAAATTTTCAACCTAAGCTCAATTCCTCTAGAAGGATCAAATCAGCCCAAAGCCCAAATGTTTCAAAGGTTAGGGGCCTTTGACAACCCATCATACACACACTACAAAGCTTTGGTCCACCATTAAAAAGACCCTTACTAAAGATCCAAATAGGCCTTTAAGTCTCGCCTATGTCCTTTGATGCAGAAGAGCTCAGAAGGGAAGGCCTTGGTATTAAAATGACTCAACAAGGAAGGCCTTAAAATTAGAAGACCTCTACTAAGATGGCCTCAGTCTCAATGTCATTTCAAGGCAATCATTCTCTACCATAACCTAGTTCCATTAAAGGCTAGAATTCGTAAAGATCTTTAGACATGTGGAGATTAAACCCCTGATTGAACTAATTCTACCTTCTTGAGGCATGTCAATCAATTTAATTCTTGGATATCTTGGAAGCCACAAATTTTAGCTTAAGCTAAGATAAAACAAATTAAAGGATAAGAATGTCACAAGTTAGCCCTAATCTCATAAACAACTCTAGAACGTGCGTCTAGGAGATGGAAGAACTAAGAAAGGGGACACTTCTTAAAAGCACACACATTATTCCTAAATCCCCGATCTGCACACAAACATCTATTTCCTTAAAATTCACCTTTACCTTTACTATCGTCCTTTTTTGTTTTTTCTGTAAATATTCATTGACTTAAGCTTCAGATAGTTTTTACCAAAAGAAATTATGGTGTGGCCTAACTTTGATTATGTCGTAAGAAAGTCACCATACTCATTCACTCAATGAAAGTTTAAAGTGATCTAATCAACGAATTTTGCGCTTGGCCCATCTAACTATTTTGTAGCTGTTTCTCAAGATATATAAATTTTGACTCATTAATTTTAAATTGACTAAATTTTGGGATTAATATTTATAAAAAAAATAGATGTAAAATTTATTTAGTGGGTTCAAATATTCTCAATAAGAAAAATTATAAATTAGTACTTTTTCGATGAAGGTGATAGGATATAATTTTTTTTTTCAATTTTAACATTGATGTTCGGGTAATATTTGGAATCAAAAGAAATCGAATTTATTTTGATGCAGCTAAAAATTTTTGGTCGAAAACGGTGAACTGAATTTGCTTATTTTAAGAAGATATCTACCATCATTATTATTTTGGAGGAAAAGAATGGCATCCACCCCATTATTGCACGGATGGCCTCTCTCTGTCTTCTTTTATTATTATTATTATTTATTTTCTTCAAACAATAACAATTTAATGATACAAAACTTGAGGCAGAAACCCACTATTTAGTTTGCTGAAAACAAAAGTCTAACCTGAGAAAGAATTAATTTCTTTCTTTTTTTTTTTTGGTATTACTTTAGAAAAGCTATCCATTAATTGTCTAAATATATTGTCCTTAAAAAAAAATCACTATTATGATAATTATGTATGTCGGTGATGATGAGAATATACGTAGTTGAAGCAAATGCAAAGTAATATAAACGCGGAGGAATGGCTAGTTAATAGAAAAGAAGAATCTAACCAAACAATGTAATTGAACATGTGAAGATTTGACTATTAGCTTCACCTTCCCTTCTTCATCTGTAGTTTAGAGTTCGCTCCCATATTTATTGCCCTTCAACTTCACATCCCTTGTTTATAAACGCTCTTTCTTTCTCTTTTTGCTTGGCATCAAAATAAATTCAACTTAGACATTAGCATGTGCAGCTAGAAGCACAGAAAGGAAAAAAAAAAATCCACGTGCTTTAGCTTTTCAGCAACAAATCAACATTGTAAGTCTCTCTCTCTTCTTTCTTTAATTTTCTTTTGGGCAATTGTCAGATAATGATGATCAATATGCACTTTCATGGTGCTTTCTAGTAATATGGCCTCCATTCATTGCAGTTTTTGCTTTCATTTGTCTTTGTTCAGGAAAACTTCTCGATGATTTCTCTATCTCCTTTTTACACAAACATATATATATATATATATATATATGGATTCATCTAATCTGTTTTGGTTGTAAAGGTTAAAGCAAGAAAATAAAGCTAATAAACTTTTTCTACCATATTATAGTTTTATTAACAGTTTAATGATAAAGGATTAACAGTATCTTTAGCTACAATTTCGTAGAAGTCCGAATTTAAATTCTCTCCATGTAAAAAAAAAATTCTACAATATTGAATTACAGAATCATATGTACTAACTATCAATGACTCTTTATATGGTAAAGCTCTCATCACGGGTCAAGTCCATGTATTATGGCCCAGGCTACAACTTTCACATTTTTTTTATTTCATGGAAGACTCTTAACAACACATAAGAATTTTACTTGATTTATTATATTTTAACAAACATCCTTTTTTTTATAAAAAAAAAAAGGAGACTATGATTTTAGTCTTGATTGCCGCTAAGAAGATTTCGGAATTGTTATCTTCTTTTTCTTTAAAAAAAAAAGAAAGTCTAAGAAATATTTGTTGCATATAGTACAATAATTCTGTGATATTATATGTATATTTATTCTTTGTAATTATATATATATTTTTTACACTTTCAAATAAAAACATACCTATTAGAAATTCGTCGAATTATTATATAAATAACGTGCTACAATATAATAAGTGATAATTTCTTTCTTTATATTTAGATATACATAAGTGGTATCCAAATGTATAATACGTATATGGGGTAACATGCGGAGATTCAAAAACTATCGCACAAATTCCCATTTGAATAACCTTACCATGCAAAGTCCCACGGAGAAGAAACAAGGCGTCTACTCATACATGGCTCAATGGCCAATCTCCTCCTTGGCGTGGTCGGTTCGCTGCGACAGGAAATCACGACTGGCCGTCGGGAGTTTCCTCGAAGACTACAGCAACAAAGTAGAGCTCGTCAATTTCAACCCACAAACATCCAATTTCTCAACAGACAGCCGCCTGATTTTCGACCACCCGTATTCGCCCACAAACCTTATGTTCTTCCCCTCCGAGGAAACAGTCAACCCCGACATCATTGCCTCGTCGGGAGATTTCCTGCGCCTCTGGGAAATTCACGAAGACCACATTGAACTAAAATCACTCTTAAATAGCAACAAGGGTTGTGAATTCAACTCCGCTATAACTTCATTTGACTGGGCTGATTTTGACACTCGCCGTGTGGCCGCATGCAGCGCTGACACAACGTGCATAATTTGGGAAATTGATCGGGAAATTCTCGACATCCAGTTGGTAGCTCACGACAAAGAAGTTTACGACATCTCCTGGGGAGGATTTAACGTCTTCGCTTCAGTTTCGGGGGATGGTTCTGTGAGAGTTTTTGACTTGAGAGACAAAGAAAGATCAACTATAATTTATGAAAATCCGGTACAGGATTGTCCATTGTTGAGGCTTGAATGGAATAAAGCTGATCCGAGATTTATCGCCACTCTCGGGATGGATAGTAATAAGGTTGTTATTTTGGACATTCGCTTCCCGACAAATCCTGTAATGGAATTAAGCAAGCACAGGGGAAGTGTCAATGCAATATCATGGTCTCCGTTTATCGGACTGCAGCTTTGCTCTGCTGGTGATGATTCTAGGGCTCTGATATGGGAGGTGGTGGGGCCAGAATGCCGGTCGACGGAGAACAGCGGCAGCGGTGACGTGGAACCGCAGATGTTGTACGGATCAATGGCTGAGATTAATCTCGTAAGATGGTCTCCAGTTGAGTTGGATTGGATTGCCATTGCTTTCTTGAATAAATTACAGCTCCTCAAAGTCTGAAAATTATTTTGTATTTGCTTGTACAATGAGTTACAATGTGTAACGTTGAAACGATGTAGTTCAAAGAATGAGAGATTTGGGGTTGTTCGGAGATACTTAAATTATTTCAGAACGACTAAGAATTCCATTAATGATGGAACTAAGTTTTAGTTTTCTTAATTAAACTCTAAATTTAACTTTCAAATAGAATTTGTTTTTCAAATAAAACAGTGTTAGAGATAGTGTTCTAAAAGAATGTACTTGTACTGTTTTATAAAATTAATAAAGTTATAATTTTATATTTAAAAAATATTTGTAATTTTATGATATAAATATAAAAAATTCATTGTTTATTTATGTAACCATAACTTTAGTATATAATTATTATATAGAAGAGAATTAAAATTATGGATAATAAACAGAAAAGTCTGTAATAAATGAATTAAAGTTTAAGATCTTTAATTAAATATTATTAATGCGATCCATAGACATTTAAAATGTAGTGATCTTATTTGGATCACTAATGTAGTAACATTATGTTGGAGGCACTATATATAATATGATTATATAAAACTGGACCAAACATAGCTTGAATTCTTATGTAAATTACGGTTGTTAATTAAGAATTCAAATAACGTTAACTGATGATCATGTGCAGATTAACTTTAATCCTGAGTGATCATAAACTCCTATTTGTGTTATTATGTCATTTGAAATACTCGTTACTATTTGTCTAAATAACAGACTAAAAACTTGTATTTTTGTGGCATAGTGAGATAAACGGTTGAGAATATGATTTACAGATATGGAATCCATTCATTCTTAATGGAAATTAGAAAAAAAGTTATCTTAAGGGTTAATTCTAGAACTGAATGGTTCGAGCACTCAATTTGTAATAATTTATAAATTAATTGTTCACTAATGAATTAATGGTATTTAAGGATAAAGAAATAATTAGAGAGGTAAAATCGTAATTAATCTAACTCTAATTATAAACTATCTATGGAGGGTTGAATTGCATATAGTGATTAAATCAATGGATTGCTCTAAGTTTTCAGAGTAAATTATATCTACAATTTTAAGAGTGCAATTTCATATTTTTAGTAGAATAACACTGGAATTAATAAATTAAATTAATTAGTTAAAGAGTTTAATTAATTATTTAAAATTTATTAGAATTTGAAATTGTAGGTCCATAGGTTTTCAATACCACCTCTTTCGTTATTACAATAAATAATTAAAAAAATTGTGTTATTACACAAATTGTTTGTGTTTAGAAAATAGTTTTCAAATACGTATATTTTATATTTAGATCAAATTAATTAATAAATAATTAATTAATATAGATAATATCTTATCCAAATATAATTAAATATTTAATTTAAGAAATTAGATAAATAAAATCTTAAGGATAATTTTTGAAATTATCAAAAAGATTTTATTTTTAATTTTAGTGTTTTCATTTTTATTAAAAGACTACTAGTGTTGAAATATTAAGTATTATATGTTAACTACAAAGAGTAGGACTCTATGTAGTTTCTATGAATTAGGACTTCTTTTAAGAGATAATAATTTAATTAATAAATATTATTAATTAAATTAGTATTTTAAAATAAAAAAATTAGTCTAAATAAGATACAACACATATATAAAAAAAATACAAGATATGTATTTTATTTTAAAAGAAAAAAAAATTGAAAGTTCACACTTCCTCTCAATATAAAACAAAATGTTTAATTTAAATTCTTTTAATAAAATTTTTTTTGTGTAAATTTAAAATATGTTCTTGTTAATTTTTTATTTATTTTAATATCAAATTAATATATTCATAAGATTCTTAAATAAAAAAATATTTTATCTAATAAAAATAAAAAATATAATTTTTTATTTTACTATATAAATATCTTAACGATAAATTTTTAACAAACAGAGATTAGATTTATTGAACTAAAAAGATTTTTTTAATGTTTTAAAAGGATTTAGTAACTACCTAAATGAACATTTGTATTTTAATAGATCACAACTAACACCACCACAGCAATTTCATAGTACGAAGACTGAAGTGACAGACTACACCAACCTGCAAATAAATAGGTTATTGGTGACATCAAATTATTATTATTTTCTTTTTCTATCTTCCATAGAATTATTAAAGGCTACAAGCCTACAATGAGAGCAATCTTCTATTCGTTCACTTAGAATATAGAATTATTATTTGTTAACGCACTAAGATAAACAGATTTATTCAAAAGATCCCCAAAATGTTCCTAAAATGCCTTCTTAAAATTGGTAAAGTATCATACTGGCATGTATTTAGCTATTATTGGATAATATAATCTACTTAATTTAGATGCATAGATTACTTTATTAAAATTCAAATATATATAGCTTCTATTTAAGTTTCAAATATGATAATAATAGTAAGGGTTTAAATCTTAAATAATTAAAAATAGAGGGTTAATTTTAATTATTTTAATCAAAATAGAAGCCGTGATAGACAAAAGTGTTAAGCACGTCATAAAGAGTTTGAAAAGAGTTGTTTTCAAGTTTCCCATAATGTGCTGGACAATGTTGTTGAACACAGCCAAATTTACAAGCTTCCAAAAATTGTGCTCAATAATTTTGTCTACATTGCTCGACAAAATTATTGAGCACATCATGGAGTGTTTGAAAAGTGTTGTTTTTAAGCTACCTATGATGTGCTCAACAAAATTGTCAAGCATATTCTCCATGAACTTGGAAATGCTCTATTTCAATATGTTTGTTCTCATAATATCTATATATTTGAAAAAAAACTTAATTAATCAAGTACACATTTTAATAGTACTCAAATTCATATATTGTCAATAAGTGCAAACTTTCAAATAAAATATCCATAACACATTTTAATAATACACAAATTCATCTAATCTTATTAATATTTTATATTGATATAATGGATAAAATCAAGTTTATCTTTTTACTATAGGATTCTTGAGTGTCACTAAGTTATATTCATATTGTTTACTATAGAATTCTTTTTACTATATCTGCAAGTTTGTCTATTTAGTGATTTGTTCCTTGAGATAGAGCTTGTTCTATTAGAGGTTTTATATGTGCATTTTGTACTTTGTTTAGACTTGGTGACCTAAAGAAATGATTGACTTGACATAGATAATAATTAGTACATCTTTAATATAAAATAGTAAAATTATTGAAAATAGTATTTATGTATTTTTTTAATATTATATTAATATTAATTATTTAATATTTATACAATATATATTTTGAATAAAATTATTAATATTAAATAATAAATAATAAGATACTTGTAATATTTCAGATATTTTATAATTTAAAAGAGTTTAGATATGTAAAGAGTTAACAATGCTAAAAGTTATATGTGTTAAGAGTTAATGTTGCTAAGAGTTAGCGAAATCTAAGAATTAGAGTCTTGTCTGAAATGGGACAAAGACCTGAAAATATATTAGTAATGACATAATTGTAAGAAGTTACAAATGATGTTAGAAAATGTCATTATGCAGTAAGTTCTCGAACACCTCTTTCCTGATCTACTTTACCGATGCGAGTCTATTGGTGAAATCCTTTTTATATAGATCAGTGTATGTGTATATCTAGATGGTCTAAATAGTTAATCTTAGCAGATCATGAGTTTAGTGGAAGCTCGTATAGGAATACGGGTATTTAGTGAGGATTGGGTACTGAATAGACTTAAAAGGATCTCTCATTAACATCCCATAAAACTGACAATGGAAGACCTTCTTAAGTTTAGTATTTGTGGTCTTTTGACCTGAGAACCACGATGGGCTTGTGAGTAATTCACCATACTTTAGTTCCACGGATGTCAGAACTCTTTCATAGTCTGACCGCTGCGTGTCTCTGGATATAGTTTGACATTCAGAGAGTCCGATGTGCATAGATATAGGATCTGTCAGCTCATATAGGTGAGTTGTATATCCTGATGCCCCGAGATCGTATTTTATAAAGTCTTGTAGCCACAAGCATAAACCCCAAAAAGAGTTTTTTGTAGGGTTACACAATATCACAAAAGTGTTTATAGATATTATTTATGGAAATACAAATCTAAAGATATGTTTACGGTAAAGCAAATAGAGATTTGACTGTGATGATCTCTATCTCTGCTCTTTCAGGATATAGGTGACGGAAAGATTATATGTATTTGCTTTAACTTCAAGTTATATGGTTCAACACGCTACTTTGTAATATCGGTAATGTGTATATGAGACATCATTCATAAACGTATGGAGAAATTTCATATGACAAATCGAACGTAAACCTAGAGAGTTTCACAATATAAAGTGTATTCGTTAAATACTAAGACAACGATTTAATTTTAGAACTTCTTGGGATCGATATGTGTCAAATTCTAACAATTAGAATTTGACACATCATTAAATATTAAAAGATAAAATTTATATAGTACTTAGATAAATATGGAACACTTATCATATATTTAATTATTTTAAAAATACTTAACTATTAAGTACAAGATAAATTAATAACAAATATTTATTTAATATTTAAATAGTCGAAATTTATGTGATAAGCTTGCTTGAATACTTCATTGTTAAGTATTCTTAAATAATTGACATGAATTCAAAGAATAAAAAGGAAAACAAGACAAAATTGGTTGTCTTTGAAAAGTGTTCGGCCATTAAATTGGTTAATATAAGACAAAAGTTGTTTTGTCTTTATTTATTAGGAAAGGTGAACATAGTTTTTAGTCCATTATCACTAAACCCAGGTATGTCTCTTGCAAAGAAGAATTCGTAGAGATTTTCCTAGAACTCCAGTCCAGTCTACTCGATTGATATAATCTAGAATTCACTCTCTGCCCTTATTAGTAGTAGGTGAATAGTGACCCTATTTGTATGCGCATTCACACGACGGGCACGTTCCAAGATCTCCCGAAACGAGAACCTAAACATAAACATGGTTTATTGAGAGTAAGCTGATTAAATATTCAAAAAATGGATCATAGGTTGGTTGAATATTTAGTTCCGCTTAGGTTACGTGTTCTATTCACGCGCTACTAAGCCGCACACAGGATCTTAGATAGGTTTCGTCCCCTTTCGGGAACGCCTTCTTACTAGTAGGGGCTAAGCCTGATGCAAATATATCGAAAAAAAGAAGATATCTATAGTCGATTCCGAGAGAAGTAAAAGAAGAGACCAAAAGTGTGGGTTTTGCAAGTTGAAGGTGGACTTCCATTTAAGAGAAGATGCAAGAATTGTAATTTGTTTTCTCTTAAAGTCATTTTTGAGCAAGTGAGAGAGTTTCAAAGGGCTTAAATATTAAGTTTAAAAATTTTATAAAATAAAAAATTATCATTCTAGCTCTTTAATTTTATCTATTATTGAAAACTAAATTTGTTTAAAAGAATACTTTAAGATAAGACTTTGAAACTAAATTATAAAAATAATTCAAAGGCTTTAAGGTAATTTTTTTGATCTTATTAGTATAATAAGACTTAATTTAAGTGTGCAATTTGTTGAATAAGAAATTAAAATTTTAATTCGTTGTGCATATTTATATGTTTAACATGCATTATGTAATTTAATAAATACTATTCACATGCAAGCATCTAGTAATATGGCACACTTTCAGAAACATACCTTGAAACTATAACGTAGCTTGTCTGGAAGCAGAAAATGCATGGGTGCAAGAAAGTTAACGAATATCAAACTTTCGACATGTACATGTATTGGAGCAAAAGTCTACTATCCTATCCATTTCCCTATCCTTCACTTGAAACACAAACTCATCAATGGGACAAATAGTTATGGTCAAAGATTTTTATTTTGTGATTCAATCTTTTTTTCTATCCCTATATTGTCAAGAAGATCTCTAACTATGCAATAACATTTCTATCACCATAAAATCATTGTTGTGATAAACTTTTAAGATACTCCACAAATGTTGTGATATGAAGGTTGTGTGTTTCACCAATGATGGTATTAATATATTCTGTAATGTTCGTTGTTATTATATTATACCTTTTACTAGTAAATTAGGATTGAGCCCATCTATGACAGCAACCTTTTCTTTTAAATACTTTGCAACTTCATGGTTTAGACTCTAAATTTTTTCAATCTGATCATTGAAGTGACCTGGATGATATGCCTTTACAATAGCCCAACATGCCATTATGAAATCTTTTTTTTTGTTCGTAGACATCTTATATCCAGAGCTTATATCCCTATAACATGGTGCACATATACTTCATGCATTGAATCTTGAAAAATTATATATGGAGTATTTCTCAATACTTTGATATCATTATAAATGACAACTAAAACATTAACATTCCAATAGCTCCATGAACTTTATAGAAAAACTACTTCCATGATGCATCATTCTCAAAATTTGTAAGCCTAACTAGTAGAAGTATTTAATTATTTCTATCTCGATAAACAACAATATAAAAATATATGCACCTTTTAGTAACGTGTCATCTGCAATTATCATTAACCTTATAGATGACTTAAAACTGTGAATTCATGCCTTAAGTGTTATAAAGAAATATTAAAAGAAATGATTATTTGTATCAATCCGCATATGAGTCACCATGCCAAGATTTTTTCTCTCCAACGTGTAGTAATATGATGGAAATAATTGAAAAGAATCCTTAAGAGTTCTTGCCAACAACCTGAATGAAACTTTCTTAGCTTGCCCTACTTGTGAATACGATATGAGCACACCAAATTCTCTCTAGAAGTCAGCTTGAATATTTTTTGGCTTGTAATTCCTTTTAATATTTCAACACTTCTCTTTGATGTGTTCAGCAACAGCACGATTACTTGCTTGATGTTAGCCTTGCTTCAATTAATCTAAAGAACAAATATAGGTTGTGTCAAATGTTTTCACTATGAAATGTGTTCTTTGTTCTGCTATCTTTGTATGGATGCATCATTTGTATCTCCTATTAATGCAAATAGCCTTAAAACGATCATTTATTGACCTTGACTCCTTAAATATTCAATTTTCTTTGAAGGTGTAAATCTTTTTTATAATTATACAATCTCCCAAAAAATATTTAACTAGTTTTTGGCAATACAATTGAAGGTATAAAATCTAATGGTGAAATTAGAGGTAAAAACTCAAGTGGATTGTAATCATAAACATCCAAAGACGTGGCACTTAGATGAGGGGATCTTTGATCTCATCTATGCAAATTATCATTATAGTTGTCAATGTCTTTTCCCTCTATTATATTATCTAGCCTATCCACCACATCATTATTAGCATCAACATCACCTTCATTATTATCAATTTCATTTCTATTGAGATCATCAAAATTGGGTCACTATTACAGTAGTTACAACTTGGGGTTTCATTAACATGTGGTGGGGAGTAATACTGTTCAAACGATGGCCTGGTCGTAATATAGTCTCGTATGCCACTGTCGAAGGATGTGTATGAACTTTACCATTTACTATAATGCATAGAACAATAAATATCTTGTCCTTAGTCACATAACCTCCATTCACACCCAATAAAAATTTTATGTATCTATTATTTCTTATGCATATTAGTTTTGTGCATGTCCTTGTTAACGGTATATATATTTTCATCTTCAAAGTATACTCAGTTGAGTTAACACCAAGAATATTGCATATTGTATCACAAAGTTGATCATATGTAATATTTGACTGAATCATATTACCAAAGCTCTTGTCGCCTTTATATTCCTAAATGCATTTGGATGAATTCTCCTTTTTCTACCAAAACAAAGCATAAATAGCACTTGTTTCATTTTATCTAAAAGAAAAGTAATTTTTTTAATTTATATAATTGGAAAACAATAAATTTTATGTAGTTTTGATTATTTTTTAAAATCCACAAAGCAAATGTTCTGCTGAGCATGCTTTGTTCTTGACAAAAGCACTTTGCTTGACAAACATTGCCAAGAATGTCTTTTGGTGCTCGACAAAAGCACTCAAAGAGTGCTTTTATCAAGCTTGCCTTTGTGCTCGATAAAAACACTTAAGTGTTTTATCAAGCACAACTTTATGTGCTCAATAATTTTAGGATTTTGGAGACTTTCTTGTGTTTAACAACACTCAACAATGTTTGTGGAGGATGTTCTATGAACACACCAAAATATATATTTTTTAATTTCGTTCAACAAAAAGAATTTATAAAATCGAAACTCAATCAAGTATAATATACTATATTACATGTACGTGATATTTTACATCTTATATCATTCAAATAAACACTATTAAAAATACTCATGAGCAAATAATAAGTTATAAACTTTAAAATGAGATTAAAACAAATCATGAGAAACTTACCTTACCCTTTTCTCAAATTTTCAAATTTAATCTCAAATGATTTTTAAGTGTTTTCTTTGTTTTAAATATTCAAAAGTTGGTTTGGTTTACCCCTCTATTTTTGGCTATTTAGGATTTAAACCCTAACAGTAACAATAAAATAATTAAATGTAACATGTGCTTGTAATTGTTAGATCAAATAGCTCAATAGGCAAGTAGAAAAAAAAGACTAACAAAATATTATATATAAAAATTACTTCAATAGATCAAATCGTATTTAACTTGAAAAAAAAAGCACTAGTTAAGTTTTGTTTTTTTATTTATAAATGTTTTTAAAAAGAAATTCTTTTTTTATTTACTTTTTAAAAATAATATAAATTATTATAAAATAATTTATTATAAACCATATCATTTAAAGAAAGCTATTTCTTTTCATATATAAACTATTATTGTTGTACAAAACTCTAAAGACCTAAATCAAGCTTACACATATGTCTATGTACGTTTTAGTAAAGTAAGATATATAGGCTCAGAAATTACTTTACAAGGCTTAATATATAGTCGTAGTTTGATAGATATAAAGTTGCACTAAGAAAGAGCCAAAGCATGTGAATTCATAGACTGAGGGTCACTTGAGGGGAAACATAGCCCCTAAATAAAGGTAAGCCTATGTTATTAAGGCTAAAGGAGAAATACAAGTTTAACAAGACACTTTTTGACTTGAAATCCTTATAAAAATAAGAAAAAGTAAATGACATTATATTTTATAAATAAATATTATGATAGTATTTTATTCAGAATAAAGATTAGTATCTTACCTCTTTTATTTATTGAATTCGTTCTTCCCTTTTAATTAGCATAAAACTCATAAATAAAGTAAATTTAAGAGTATAAATAGCTAAATAACGAGTTTAAACCTAATATAAAACCTTAGCCTTATAAAAATATTCTTACATCTGTAAAAAGTGATGTGACTCAACTCTATTCACCATATTTTGCCCTAACTTGTTTCTTACACATGCAACATGTTTTTTCTTTCTTCTTCTCATGCACATAATTTTTCTTTCTCCTTCTTTCTTCTTAATTGATGTTTTGTTTTTCATCATATACTCATAATCTAGTAATTTTGAGTCTATTCCAGATCTTAACATACTTGGAAACCAATTTTTAACTTTCCTAGGATTCACCTCAAAATCTAATAGTTTTTTTATCTATTCCAGAGCTCAACATACTCAAAAACTAAATTTTCAACTCCCCTAGATAAGATTCAAGAGGCGAGTTCTATCTAATCTCAAAACTAGAGTTCTTTACTGTTGGAATTGGTGATTCAAAATTATGTTTGAGTATGATTTTGAGTTAAAAACCTAGGAGGAGTTGACATGTGATCAAGGACACGTTATATGGATGAGCAATGGTAAAAAATGGAAGCCAGATATAAAAAAGAATGCAAAAGCATAAAAGAGGACCTGACATCTGAACGCCGTGACGATGGAATCTCAATGTCGTTGTGCTGATTCCAATATGCTCAACCCTACAGTGTTGGCCAACGAACGTTGCAGCGTTAGGCCCGAAGATGCATTACCACCCTAGCTATGGATACTAAACACCACAACATCGCTTATTTGGAAATTTTCCATTTATGAATAAAATTGCGTCTTAAAGTTGGTTTTGAACTCCTACAACTTATGAACTCTTATTCCAATTAGAAATAGAATTTTTAAGGACTTTGTAAAAACTATATAAATCATTTTAACCCTTTAGAATTATCAAATATTGAAAAACATTAGAGGGAGACTCTAAGAAAGAGAATAGAGAGCCTTAAGCACTGAGTGTGCAAGAGAGTACTATCGGTAGTGCTTGAGTTCTTTATGAACGAAAGAAGCACTAATAGATCATTTGAGAGATCTTTATTCATTAGATCTTGAGATAAAAATCTTTGTGATCTATATTCTTTATAACCTAATAAAAAGACTAAGATCTTGTGATCCACCATAGACGTAGGCGTTTGTTACTGAACTATGTAACTTGATTGTGTGATTATTTTATCTTTATGGTTATCTTGTTCTTGTTCTTATTTTTATTTGATTATGATTAAAGTCTTTTGTATTCATTTAAGGTTTATGTGGGGTGCACACCAAATAAATTCCAGTAAACTGATATCAAAGCCAAGGTCAAGGAATTTATCTAAGTGATATTAACCATGGTAACTTACAAGCATGAGATAGAGAAGTTCAATAGACATAATAATTTCAATCTAAAGAAGTTCAGCCATTGAAGAAATCCAAGCAATTACCAGTAAAGAGAAAAAACCTATAAAGCTTGATGAGTTAGATAGAGAAAAAATTCAAAAGATAGCCCATAATATCATAATTTTATCATCGAATGATAAAGTACTAAAGAAAGTGGATGGAAAGAAGATGACAATTAGCTTATAGAAGAAACTTCACACCCTTTACAAAATGAAGTCCTTGGAAAATTGTCTGTATGTCAAGAAGATGTTGTATCAGTTGTCTATGCCTAAAAGAACTTTAATAAGATAATATATTGACGCCTTCAACAAAATAATCATAGATCTTGAGATAATTGACATCAAAATCGAGGATGAAGATAAGGCTATCATCCTGTTATATTCATTACACTTAAGTTATAAGTACTTTGTGGATACGCATATATATGGTAGGGAGACTTTAATAATATTTGATGTTAAAGCCTCATTGAACTTAAAAGAATTAGAAAAGAGATCAGAATTCGGTAGTGCTGTAAGTTTGGTTGTAAGAGGAAAGAAAACAATTAATCCAGAGGCAGATCCAAGAAGTATTATCTTTGTAGGAAAAAATGGCACTTAATAAGGGATTTTCAAAAAAGAAAAGGGGATGCAAACGCTAAATATTCTATAATGATCATTTAGAAATTACAGATCTTTGGTAGCCTCAGATGAAAAGTACGTGAAGGAATAAGTACTAGATTCTGGTTGTAGTGTCCATATATGCCCTTATAGATTTTTGTTCATCAACTATAAATCCATTAAGGGTAAAGTACTGATGAGTAATGATATGGCTAGTGATAAGGGCAAATTTTTCATATTTTTTGATATTTTATTGTTTTATGAGAATAGATTGCTATTTATGTGCATTATTATTATTTATAGAGACTTGAACAAAATTTAAAGAAAGAATGCAAAAGGAGGGAAAACAGGGACTAAAATGCAAAGTTTTTAAAGTATGTGTCCATCGCCCCAACGCCACAAAGATTATAGCCCCAGCGCTGGAATAGTGATCGAAATAAGAAAAATGACCTGTTTAAGTTGTATCTGGCACCCCAGAGCTAAACAGTCACTGCGTCAGCGACGGACCAGCGCCCCAGCGTTATCAATCCACCGCTCCAGCGGTGAGGCCTTTTTTCATGCGTCGCCCCAGCGACAATTGCATAGCGCCCTAGCGGTAGCGCGAGTCCTAGTCCGACGAGAATTGAGATTTTCAAGCTCATATCAATCTTTATAAAAAGCCACTCGTTCTCATACGTCAAAAGCAACCAAGATCGACTTAGAGCAATTCAAGAACACCAAGAATACAGAGCACGAGTCTTGGAGAGCAATAAGAGTTTAATTGAATCAACTTTAGAGAGAGATTTAAGGCATTCTTCGGCATCAAGAGTATCTTAGGTAGCGCAATTAAGAGTAATTCGACGTCTATATCAGTTTGCTATTGATTGTATCATGATTTATTATTATTTTTACTACTGTTCTCTTGTAGTCATGAGCTAAACTTATTTTCTAAGGTTAATACTTGAACTCAATATTAGTGCTTAATTGTTATATCTTTTTAATATTTAATATTTAATAAACATAGTTCTTTGATATGTAAATTACTTGATCTTAACGCTTCAATATATCTGGCCAATATATGGTGAATGAGTTGGTAATATTGTTGATAAACTCAGAAGAGAAATCATAATATTTAGACCTAGGTAATTTAATGCATGATTGTAGAGTAATATTCAATATTGTATATGTAAGTTTCAATTTAGGATAGGAATATACCTAATTGGCATGTATGATCAATAAGACCTAATCTTAATGAATCTTAATTTATTACAAGTACCATAGGAATATAGGTATTTGGTAAATTAAGATATACTTGCATGACCTTGGAAGAGGCTTGTGAATACATTAGTGTCTTCATCAATAACAAAGACTAAGGGAGTTAAATATTAGAAGGTTAATCATTAGAAAGCATATTGAGGGATAGTATTAATCTTAGGTTTTCTCTATATTGCTATCACTTAAATCTCTGTGCATTGTGTTTTTGCCTTTATATTTTCTACGTTCATTTTTAGATTTTTATTTATCTGAATAATTATTAGGAAGATATTATTTAGTAATTGGTTAAAAAGAAGAAATTATCCCCGTGGGTTCGACATCCGACTTACTTAGTCCCTTTATTACTTACATACGATAATGTATACTTGCACTTAATTTTAAGATATAAAAATATCGCATCAGCTAGTTAAGTCATGGGAATTTGTGACATAAGAATGAGTATGTATGATGGAAAGATTATGAATTTACTTAGTGTAAGGCATGTTCCTGTAGTTAGAAAGAACTTGATATCTTTGAGAGAGTTAAATAAATATAGGTATTATGAAAGGATCTATGGTGATGATGACAAGTAAAAATCACAAAGGGCTATATATGCTTAATGGGATAGATGTAAGTGGTTCAATATGAGTTGTTGAAGGAATACAAACTATAAGGCAGCATAATAGATTTGCTCACTATGGTGATAAGAGGTGAAATAGAATGCGTGGCAAGGGTATTAATGGAAAGAATAAGTTTTAACTATTGAGAGATTGTAGTCATGGTATCAAAAAGGACATGGGAGATCAAAAGAAGAAGTTTACCCTAAGAAAGAAAATTATATCTTTAAAGATCAAAATCACGAGCCTAATATGAGTTAAGTCTAGACAAAGACTTAATTAGAGATAACTCTAAGTGATAAAGCATTAGTTTAGATAGATCCTTGAAGGACTCTTATAGAGAGATTTTGAATCAATGAGAGATTTATTAGAATTGATAATTCAAAATTATGTTTAAGCATAATTTTGAGTTGAAAACCTAAGAGGAGTTGACATGTGACCAATGACACATTCGATGGATAAGCAAGGGTTGAAAATGAAAGTTGAATGCAATAAAGAATGCAAAAGTACAAAAGGGAACCTGATGTCTGAACACCACGATAATAGGATCTCAATGTCGCAGTGCAAATTCCAATATGCTTAATGCTATAGTGTTGGCCATAAAATGTTACGGCATTGGTTCAAAGATGCATTACTGCCCTAGTGATGAATATTGAATGTTGAAGCATTGCCTACTCAGAATGACAGGACTCGGCTTGAAACCCTCTACTGTAGATCCCAACGGCCCTGCCGGGTACCCCGACGGAAGTTTCTCAGAATATAAATGTGTAAGTTGAGAAATTTCGCAAGGCGAATTCCTTTTTAGTTCTTGCTATTACTGAGCAAATCATGGAATATACATGGAAATGACTTCTTAAATTTTAAAAAAAAGGGGCAAAGTTTTCCCTGTTTTTTTGAAAATTCAATATAAAAACCTACAAAGAAATTTCACTTCTATTTTCAACTGCTTCTCAATACTACCAAATAAGACCTCCAGTCCTTTTCAAAATCAAATCCAACTTAACTCAACAATTTTATATTTTTGAACACAAAACTGGCATGTTAAAAAAAAATGAAACGATCATTACAATATCGAAACCTCTTCTTGTTTATAAAAAACATATGTAAAAAGTAAAAAGAGTGCTACTCAGCACATTTACATTTACAACAATGATCTTCAGATTTGACCCACTAATCAGTAGTCTGCGTACCGAGACCTGCATTTGGAAAGGGGGTTTAAAAAATATAAAACAGAAAATGAGTGAGCTAAAGAAGCTCAGTGAGTGCATTAAGATTACAAATAAAATAACATTCTGTATAGATATTAAATTCTAAAAGACATGCATAAATCATGCTTCTAAAACTTGTATAAAATTGTAAAATGATTTCTAACATTATATGTTAATGAAATCTTACCGAGCGGATTTTATTTACATCTTCGGAAAACTATATCCAAGATCTATAAAACGTAATAACTAGCATGTACATATAAATGCATAATATGCGATCGGTAGATCGAAAACCATTAAAGTCCTCGCTCGGCCATTTTCTTTCGAAACTGTACCAATGGAAACCCTAAAACTCTATACTCACGCAGCGACTCAACTAGCACCGCACACTTGAGTAGGTCACGAGGAGTCTCAGTTAGCAACACCCACTGTGACATCTCAAGACATCTCACTGGCTATGCAGTGGAATCCTACATCACATACATATAGCGAGACAATACCCCGTACACATAGAGCAACTGACATAACTCGACAACTTGACTTCCCGGAGTTAGTGACACTCCCCCCAATACCTGATCATGTGTACGGGATATACTGGCCGGGTCTAATACCATCACCCGCACTATAATCTAAGGGTACTAATGGCTTTTTAAAACTAATGCAGTAGTTTTAAAGCTGTTTCTTAAACTGAACATATAACAACATATCTATGGATATATATCAAAATCATAAATCATGTTTATGCATTTAAAATCACATAAAACATACAATTTCATTATGTGGCAACATAATAAATGAAAGATAAATAAAATGACAGATTTTCACTCACAACCACTCCGAGTTTAATTTTGCTTCAGATTTCTGCTCCTATTACTAGTCTCGATTTTCTTCACCTATACGCCATAAATGACATTTAAAACCAATTCAAATGCTAGAATCTCATTTAACTACTAAATGCCTTAATCGGCATACAAAGCCCGGATGGATACTACTTTTTTATTTTCATTTACGGAGTCATTTAATCTAATCTAACTCACTATCCAATGCCCTAAAATTTTTTTAACACTCTATAACTTTGGTTGGACATAATTGCCCTTCACCTTACCAAAATGAACAATTATGCCCCATTTTTTTTAATTTATTTTCCATCATTCATATACATTCAATTTACATAAGACACCATTTATACACAACAATTCAACCAAAACACCACTCAACCTTAACTTTTCTAAATTGGCAGAATTTACATCCACCACCCAACATATTTCTTTTCTCAATTTCTTGTTCCAATAGCATCAAAATCAATCCAATTTCATTCTAATGCCCTAATTACAACTAATTGAAGTCTCTACATTAAAGCCACCCAAAACCCTAATTCTTACGTTGCCAATTTCTTCAATTTGATGACTCCTTCAAGCTCTACACTAGAATTCAACTCAATCTAAACCAAGAATACACACAAGAACATCACTTTAAGCAATCTTGAAAGTTTACATATCAACCTCACAAAATAATGCTTTTCTTATCTCTTTTCCTTGGATTTTCACTAATGGAGGCCTCAATTGAGTTTAGGAACTTATACTTGACCTTATTATATCTTGATTAAGCATGAAAAATCATGAACAAAAAACTTAAAATTTCACTGTAGCACCCATCTCTTCACTTGGATGAATTTGCTTCTCTTTAGCTTTAACATGTTATATTTTAATCTCTTGAAATTTCTACACACTTCTACTATATATATAGTGCTCCTTCAATTAACCAATTTGCCCCCAACTTACTCTAAATTTCTAATTTTTCATTAGTTAGAAACTAAGTATGTAATTGATTCATTTGTAACTATTTAGTTAGAATAGTCAAAGGAACTAACTAGAATTCTCAACTTGGCAATCCATGAACTTTTCTCTAATTGGTTCATTCTTTAATATATGGATTGTGTTTCTCAACAATGGCTTGTTCCATACATAACCCTTAAATAGAAATTCATGAAGTAAATTAAAATTTTCTTTTCCAAGCCAATAGAGAAAAATTTCAAAAATATTCTAGGGTTATCCGACGCTCCGACCGAGTGTGAAATTATCAAATTAGGTCTAATATCTCTCACGCACACCATAAAAAAATATTTCTAATAGGGTTAGAATCAGGTAATCCTACGGTGTCTTTATTACTCTATACCAAAATCTAGAAACCAAAACTACTAATAGGGATTGGATATTACACGGAAAAACTCTAATTTTGGTTAGAATTGCATCCTAAAGTTAATTTTGGACTCATACAACGTATGAAATCTTATTCCAACTAGAAAAATAATTTTTAGGAACTTTGTAAACACTATATTTACCCTTGTAACCCCTTAGAATTCTCAAGCATTAAAAAGCATTAGAGAGAGACTCTAAGAAAGAGAATAGAGGGCTAGAGAGTCTTGAGCGCTAAGTGTGCAAGAGAGTGCCATAGGTAGTGCTTAAGTTATGAGTGAATAAAAAAAGTACTAACAGATATTTTGAGAGCTCTTTATTCATTGTATTTCTTGGTAATATCTTAAGAGATAAAGATCTTTGTGAACTAATAAGAGAGATTAGAATTTTGTGATCCACTGTGGATATAGGCATTTGTTGTCGAACCATGTAACTTGATTATGTGATTGTTTTATCTTTGAAATGATCTTGTTTTTATTCTTATTCTTATTTACTTGTGATTGAAGTCTTCCGTATTCGCTTAGCGTTTATTTGGAGTGCACGTCAAAGAACTCCCAATACTTACGACTTGAAATAGGTCAAAATCACTCACCATAATCCTCAAACACTCTTTATCAATCATTTTTCTCTATTATTTATTGTGCATACTCAACTTTCACACCTTATATAAGTTGAAGCTAATTTATCAATAAAAATTAATTTTACTCAAGATAACTATAAAAATTCACAACACCAAGTTTCTTGAACTCCAAGAACTCTTTAGAGGTACGGTGAGCTCTTTATATATAAGGTAGGCTCTTTAGATGCATGATGAACCTTACTCCTAAACTTATGATGTATGACAAAATAAGGAATAAACTATTTCAGGATTTCTTATTTGAGTGTTATTTAATATTTTTATTTTAATAGGGTTATTATTATTATTTGGTCATGATTTTAAAAAAATTCTAATTTATTTAGTTATTATTCTTTATTGAGTAGGATTTATGGTTTATTTAGGATCAGTTAATGTATTACTATACATAGGCTTGTTATGTGTAACTTTGAAGAACAATCCCATTAATCTCATCAATAATATTCCTATTATATTTCCTTTGGGGTTATTTTGTCGCAGATTCAACACCCTTTCTTTTATGAGAGCTATATTTTCTTATGGATTCAAGATATTCACTAGAACAATATCCAGTTTTGCTTCTACTCTGCGTCAACTCACTGGGATGAAAAGGTTAAGATTCATTATTCTAGTCTAGGTCATTGCATTCTTACAACCTACCACTGTTGGAGAATTGGATCCCAGATACAGTATTTAAAATATGTCAAGGCGTACTAGGCATTATCCTTAAGATTATTTCTACCCTCTCAAGAGTATTATCTTGGTGCACAAGAGTTGGATGATAGTATAGCCTTCAGTATTTAATGACAAAATAGAAAATTGCAAAAATGCACACTCAAATACAACTTTCTTAAATAACAAACAATTATTTTTTAACTTAGGGGCAATGATTAAGACAATAATAATAATAAGAAATTCAAGACAAAAAATTGAATGAATTTCATCTGAGAGAGACATTAATTTATAGTGTAAAAATTATTTTTTGTACAACCGTTAAGTTTTTCCCAAAAGTCACAAAGATTGTTAAGGTGCCCTTCAGAAAAGTCATATACAGTTACTGGTGTCGTGGCTTGGATTGCCTAGCATGATGGCACACCCTTTCTATTTTGGTCAAGCATTGTGGCCTAGATTGCCATGCCGTAGCACTGACCCGACATCATGTAGCGTCGCAACGCATATATTCTATAAATGATGGTGTCACAGCTTAGATTTCCTCTCGCCGCGATGCCGGTTTTTACTTTTTTCTTGGTCATTTATTCTATAAATAAGGTTAGGAAACTCCCCTAGTGGATGATGTTTTTGTTGGCGCAGTCGGATCTTGGCACGTGGGTGTATGTATGTGCACTTGTGTCTATTGCCTAACACAGCGAAAATATAAATTTTACAATAAACACAATAAATAAATATATTAATCACATTAATATATTAATAAGGTTAGAGAACTTACCAAACGTGTAACGTTATACACGTATTTTTCTTAGAGTCCGCATAGAGACCAACTCGCGTGCAGTTTTAGTCACCAACTCGATGGGCTTGGTGAGCTAGAACAGTAGCTCCATATTTAGCCTGAGATTAACTCTTAATCCCCAAAATGACCGAAAGTGAATTTACATCCTTTTCTCCAAAAGGATAAGAAATGGAGAATTTAGAGCAATATATAATTACTTCAATTAGAAGTAGAGAAAAAAATGAAACAATTTCATTTTTTCTCTCTTCATTTTTTTTTTCTTGCTTTTCTTATTTCTCTTTTCTTTCTTCTCCATTTCTCTCTTCTCCCTCTCTTGGCCAAATGGCCTTCTTCCTTCTCCTCTCTTTCTTTTGCTTTATATATATATATATATAATATAATATAATATATAATATATATAATATAATATACAAATAATATAATAATATATAATATATATATATAATATAAAAGAAAGATATTTTGATTATTTAACTATTAAATAATCAAACTAAGAAATGACCATTTTGCTCATAAATAGTTACCAACTTCACCCTCTAGTAGGTCCCATCAAATTTCACACTTGGATAAACTCAATTGAGGGTCCACAATACGCTACGTGTCCTTATACAATTAGTAAATAATAATTATTAACTAATTGTTGTATTTATCACTTAAATACAGACACGCACGCATTCCCGTGGAATCGCTGAATATTGCTGGATTAAACAATTTAATCCAATACGCTGCCTTAGTGCATAACGAGTACATTCCATATCGTGGGACTCCCTAGGTTCTATGCTCGATTCGTCAAATGAAACTATTTCATGAGTCCATGAGTAATGCCCCACGCACACGTCACGGATATACAAATCAGCGCGTTGAACCATACAAGTTGAGGTTACAACGCATACGTATAGTCCTTCCATTATGATATCCAGGATGTGCGGGGATATAGATCATCACCGTCAAATCCCCATGTGCTCATCCATGTCCTATCTCCAGACTTGTATCTCAATGAACAATATGCGCAAATTCCTTTGTCATATTGTTCGACCCTGGTGGAACTCTTTCCTGGGATTATTGCTTGTAGCCACAAGACTTTCTGAGATACAGTCTCGAAGCATCTGAATATCTAACTCCCTATAAGAGCTGAAGGATCCCATATTTGTACGCACCGGACTGCATAAGCATTGGACCCTACCCAGCGACACTCAGCGGTCATACCATGAAAGGTCTATGACATGTGTGGAACCAAAGTATGGTGGATCACTTACAAGCCCACCGTGGCACTCAGGTCAAAGGACCACGTATACTACTCAACTCGAGAAGACCCTCCATTGACGGCTTATATAAGATGTCTATTGGAGGCCTTCGTGAGTCTGTCCCATATCCAGTCCTAACTGGACACCCATATGTCAATACAAGCTCCAAGCTCATGGTCGGTCAGAAATGACCATCTATACCCGACAGATACGACATATGCTGATCTATATATAAAGGTATCCACCGATAAACCCGCATCAATAGAAATAAATCATAGACTATTATTCAAGAACATACTTGCGCAACGTACATGTATAATACTATATAATTGGGTATTAGCGATTTAATGGGAATGTACACTTATATAAATACATAAATATATGTACTTCAAGGATGACACGTAAGCACCGACCCTAACAGTTTTAGTATAATGATGTTTGAATTTTGAAGTCAATCATGTTACTGGCGTGATGCTGAGTTGTAATGAACCTTAATTTATTCGAATTACCATAGAAATATAAGAGTTTGGTAAATTAAGATATAATCACTTGACTATCGAAAGAGACTTGTGATAAATTAAGTGATGTTGTTAATAATTAAATTGAATGATTAATAATGGGATAATGAATTTATATTGAGGGATAAGTATAATCCTAGATACTCTTCATTTAGTTATTGTTCTTTACACCGTTTACATAATTAGAATTGATTTATAAATTTAATAATTAACTTTAACATAAGTAAATGTGAGAAAATGCAAATTTAGTATTTGATTAAGAATAATTACAATTCCTCGATCCAAATCTATAATCTTAGATAATAAATTAAATTAACATAAGAAGAATTTAAAAATTAAATAACAATAATAAAATATGATACAACCAATCTCAAATTAAATTTATGAAGACAATGTAATCTCTAATCCACCTATAGCCATAATTGAATCCTCTAAACATTAACTCAAATACTCTTAAATATGTAATCTCTCTCTCTACTTGTCTTTAAGTTATTTATTTTGAAACTCTTTATATTTCTAACCACCACATTATCACTGAATCAGTTGTAGCAAGTGGCAATCTTCCATGTAAAAATCTGTCGAATCCACCCCTAACACCTATTAATTAACTAGTGTCATATGAAATACTTTGATGCATTAGCGACTAAATTACCTTTTTCATAAAAATATATAAATAAGAGAAAGTCTTGTTTAGAATAATATAACGAGTTGATGACATGTTAAAATTCACCTAACAAAAACATTAACATAGCTTGCATGTAACCACTATTTTTATGGATTAAGTGTATGATAATATATGTTATATATATGGGATTGAATTATTTGATATTAAAGAGAAATTTTTTTCTTGTTGAATTTTTTATTTTATGAGAATGAAAAATCTCATTCAATAAATACCAACTCTTATCTTTTATATTTAGAGAAATTAGGTGGTTGAACTCAAATAGCCGTAAACGTAAAGCATATTTACGACTAAGTAAGCTAGAGCTAAAAAAACTTAATTTTTAAAAAAATTAATTATTCATCCTTAATTTTTAAAATAAGGGAGAAAATTAAAAATAAATATGTACAATAGTTTTATCATAAATAAAAAAGGAAGTATTATTCAAATTATTTTATGATAAGTAAATCAATCAAAATTAAACCATGCATATACGCTATCTTAATAAGTCATAATCAATTAACTTACCATTATTGAAATTACTTTATTTACGATTGTTAGGCCCATATTTAGTCAATGCCTAACTGGCAGCTCAACCTAATTAAAGAGACCTATTACTTTAAGAGTAAATAGATACATGATATGGGGCACACATGCATGAGTATATTTAGCACTCTAATTTGAGCATTTTGCTCTAAATTATGAATATTGAACTATTTAATGATTTTTTTTATCATAAACAGACGCATAACAAAAAATGTGATGAATAGGAATAAACAAGAGGTGAATCGAATGTAAAACAAAGAAGTTGCGCTCAAAATACACAAGCATCAAAACTCAGTCAAGGCCGTAGCACCCAGGAACTTATAGCCATGGCCATAGGGACAAAATCTAAGGGCCATAAGGCCTAAGAACTTAAGGCTGTAACCCTTATACAGGAAAAATGTAGTTTTTTTTTCATCTTCTAACGCGATTTGGACTCCTCAATAACGATATTAGGGTTTCTTATACCTATAAAAGCACTCTTTTATGAGTCAAAACACATATTTTAAGGAGGGAAAAACACAGAGAAATAATTCACACACAAAATTGAGAGATCAAAGCAAAGAATTCAATATTCAAGTTCAAGATTGAAGATTGAAGATTCAAGTCAAGGAAGAGAGAGAAGCACATCAAGGGATTTTTTTGAATAATTTTTCTTATCTTTCCTTATTATTATGTTCTTGTTCTTGCTGTTATACATGGATTGGTTTGATACTCTTAATTTGTAATGAGCTAAATGTTATTGATATAGGGTTAGACTTTTGAACTTAGTATGAAGTTGGATTTTATTGATTGCTATTTTATGAACTTAATACATTACAATTGATTCATTCAATCTTTAGTTTATTGCTTTCATTATATCTGACCAATATTTTAAATGATTGAGGAACTATGATAAACTCGATTAATGGATTCATATGTTTAGCCTAGGACAGTTTGATATATGATCATAGGGTAACAACTATGAATTCCATATAGGATAGACATATACCTAGATGGTATGTATAGTATAATATAGACTTGGTTATAATGAATTATATTCTTTTCTAATTATCATAAACATGTAGGTAATTGTTAGAATATGTAATATAGTCACTCGACAATTGACAGAGGCTTGTGATGAGATTAAAGTCTAGCTAATCAATTTGTATTAAAGAATGAACTAGTAGGTTAATGAATCCAATGAAATACTAGAGGATAAGTTGAAGCCCTAGATTGTTATTAATTGATGAATTTAACTCTTTTTTTATTTACTGTTTAGGTTTTGTTTAATTGATAGAACTATGTTAATTAATTTAATTTTAGATTTTAATATTTCTAAATAAAATTAAAGTAGATATAATTTTAGTAATTGATTGATAGAATTAGATCGTATAGTCCCTGTAGGAATGGTACTTGGACTTTATATCCTATATTACTTGATACGATAGCGTGCATTTGCGATAGGTTATTATAACACCAATTACATTTTTGGTACTGTTGTCGGAGACTATTTTTATCTATTCTTTAGATCAATTATAATACTAAGCTACTTGCTTTTAGTTCAGATTTTATTTTTTATTTTATTTTTGTTTCTGTTTATTTTCATATTTTTACTTTTATTTTCCTTCTATTTTGTTTTGATAGTACATGCAAAAGGCAAAAAGTGCTGACTTGATTTTTTTTTATCTTGAGATCGAAAGAACATTGCATAGACTTCGACATGAACAACAGTGCCAGCGATTTTTAAACATGGAAGAGAACAATGATCACATAATAATCCTATGTTTGAGCCTATGATACCACAGAGATCTTTAAAGGATTATGATATTCCTACTGAGGATAGTATTCAGTCAAGTATATAGCGACCATCCATCAATATAAATAACTTTAAGATCAACCCGAGCACTATTTAAAAGCTGAAATAGTCTATACAGTTCAGTGGTGCTCCCAATGATGATCATAGTATGAACATTACAAATATTTTTGAGATTTTTTATCTTTCATTCTTAGAAGCTTGTTCTTAGGTGCAAATGAGGGGGTGCTGGGCTAAGTCCCTTCTGTTCTTCCCAAGTCAGTAGACAACCACATCTTATTGCTTTCACAGGCAAAGACATGACTCAAGCTTCATAGTTAGGGCAAAGTACTGGCATGCTTCTATTGGTAGACTAATAAAGTCACAAAGGCAGAATTAAAAAAATTCGGATACCTTCATAAGGGCTTGGCATGAGTTAACAGGAAACTCTGTGATGGTTTACTGATCGGTGAGAACACTGGATGAAAATGAAGTTGCTAGAATGCTATATTTAAATACAACATAGTGTCTGATGATGCTATCAAATTGAGATTATTCCCTTTCTCCTTTGAGAACAAAGTCAAGAGTTGTTGATGTCATAGCCATCAGGATCCATATCGACGTGGGATCATTTAGAGCATAAATTCTTTGCCAAGTTCTTTCCACCAGTAAAGACAGCAAAGATCAGAAATGACATCACCTCATTCAATTAGATTGATGGAGAGTCATTGTATGAGGCACGGAATGCTTTAAGGACATGTTAAGGAAGTGTCTTCACTATGAAGTACCTAAATAGTTATTAGTCCAAACATTCTATAATTAATTAGTAGGCCATTTAAGACCATTGTAGATGTCGTTGCTGGAGTAGCTATAATTAATAAGTTCATGAATGAGGCTTATGATCTGCTAGAGGAAATGGCAGCAAACAATTACAAATAGCTAGTAAGCAGGGTTACACTAAGGAGAGTTACTAGTGTGCATGATATTGACACATTCAATGCATTGGCAGCATAAATGAAAATATTTTCTAAGAAGATTAATGCATTAAACATCGTCAAACCCCATCAAATAACTTGTCACTTTTATAGTGATAACCATATGAATGGGCAGTGCATGAAAGTGGTGAATTATGTGGGTAATTTTAATCGACAAAACCTAACCCACAATCAAATTCTTATAATTCGGGGTAAAGAGATTATCCTAACTTCTTTTGGCGTAACAACCAAGAGGAGTAATCTAGACCAATGAATTTCTTAGGATTCCAACCATCATAAGAGAAAAAGCTAGCTTTGGAAGATATATTAATGCAATATATATAGTCTAACGATGTCATCCTATAGAATCTTCAGTATCATTGAAAAATTTAGAGGTCCAAATGAAACAACTTGCTACTACCATCAATAAGCGACCTCAAGGCACTCTACCAAGTGATACTAAGATAAATCCAAGAGAAAGTGTAGAGTAATACTAAGCTATCAACTTGCAAAGCGGTAATATATTATATGACAACACACCAACAACACGACTTCCAAAGATGAAAGGAAATTAGAGGGTTGAATAACAAAAGGATGTATAGCCATATAAACTGTTTATTCCTTTTTCTCAAATACTATAGAGGTGCAATATAAGTGCAGAAACTAGTATACAAGTCCAGAAAAAACTTGATGCACAGAAATGTGACAACTCAACAAAAAATACTAGTACAAAATATGCAGAAGCAGCCCTTGCAGTCATTCACACCTCTTCTACTATTCTTACAAAGGCTATAAAATAAGAGATTAGATAAGCAATTCTCTTTAAAAAAAAATTATTTTTTTAATGAAATTACATATTAATCACCCTTTTGTAGATGTACTTGAACAAATTCCTAGTTACGTCAAGTTTATGAAGAATATCTTTTCAAAGAAGATAAGATTAGAGGATTATGAGACCGTGGCATTAACAGATGAATGTAGTGCCATTCTTTAGAAGAAGCTACCTCCTAAGTTCAAAGATCTCGAGAGATTTATCATACTGTGCTCTATTGGCAATCATGACCTTGTTAAAGCTTTATGTGATATAGGAGCAAGTATCAATCTCATGCCCTTTTCTATATATGACAAGTTAAGATTGAGAAAAGCAAAGTCGATCAATATTACACTTCAACTTATTGATCGCTCTCTCGCCTACACGAAGGGAATTATAGGGGACGTGTTAGTAAAGGTAGATAAGTTCATCTTCTCTGCAAATTTCATTATTCTAGATACAGAAGAAGACAAAGAGATACCTACCATCATTGGAAGATCTTTCCTAGCCACAGGACGTACAATTATTGATGTTCAAAAAAATATAGATAACCATAAGAGTGCAAGATAACATCACGATATTCAAAGTCTTCAAGGAGATTAAGTTGCCATTTGAGAATGAAGATTGTGTTAGCATTGATGTGATGCACCTAAATGCCAAAGAACTTAATGGAGATATTGAATATTAACATAAAAAAGAATGTGTTAAGGTATAGAAATAAGAAGAAGGAGTGGTAGTATAATGAGAGGATCGAAGAGAAAGGCACAAAAAACTACTTCACTGGTTTAAGATTCAAGACTTTTCGGAGAAGCGTAAGGAGAAAGAGGAATAAATTACTGCCCAAGGTCTAATTGCAAGAATGTAGAAGCCAAAAGAGAGAAAGGCCAAGAAACTCATATATAAGGATGCTTTCATCATTAACTTTGATCACCATAAGAATAAAAAGAGCCCCGTCAAGCCAACGATGTTAAATCAAGCACTTCTTGGGAGGCAACCCAGGTAATTTTTATTTTTATTTCTGTTTGGTTTTATTTTTAGTTATACTAGTTTCTTTTCTTTGTAGGAATAAGATAGCTAGGGAAGCATTCAAGGAAGCAGCACAAACAATTATAAGCTTTGGGAGCAAAGGAACACTAGTGTCCAATCAATAGAGAACAATGCTATAATGCTCAAACTTTATTTATCATGGAAGTGTCTTACTTTCAATCTTTATTTTTTGACATTAAGGATAATGTCTAATTTAATTTTGAGGGTGAAAAACACATAACCTGTGTGTATTTTGCTATATGACTTAATTTGTTATGTTGAAGGTTAATTTTTTTTTAGTGTTAAGTTTTGGTTGAGAAAATGATCATTAGTCCGTGATAAGAATTAGAATATTGGTTGAATTTATTTTCACAAGTCTCTAGGAAACAATATATGCTTGAGATAACTCTTATATCATGAATTTTGGATGGATTTCAACTTTATTTTTGATCACTTATTCTTGATGCACACTGAAATAAGCATGTATTAATTGAAATTTTTTGCTTAAAAATATTTATGCTTAAGTAGTACACCATAGTCTCGAAGACCATTACTCTAGAATTTGCTTGATTACTACTTGAGGTAAAATCCTAGGAATCACATGAATAGAAAAATAACATTAGGCCATCTTTAGACCGATTAACCCTCTTCTAGCATACCTTAGAGATTATTTATCCCTAGTTATCCCGTTTGAGCCTAAATACCTTTTTTTTTGTAACCATATTACAAGCCTAAAGACTTTGAGTTTATTTATCTTAAAATCTATCGGTAACACCATAAACCTTGAGTTTACTTAGAAATATTAATTTTAAAAAAAAGGTTGTGGATGTGCGATAAAGGGTACTAGAGTGAAAGCAATAAGTCTTGATAGTGCATATTAATCTAAATTTAGGAGTACATTTAAAAAAAAAGAAAATAAAATGTTTAATTGCACAGTACTCCCTAACTTGATAAAAAGAATAAATTCTTTTACAAAAAAGTAATTAAAAGAAATAAGAGAATATCATAAGTTTGGGGGAAAGATAAATCAAGGAGAAAAGATTAAGAAATTCTATGTAAAATTAAGTATTCATGGTGTGAGTTGCGTTTTATATTTATATATCTTTATATCCCACTTTCACCTTGGTCTTATGTTACAAACTAAAAAAAAGTCCTAAATAGATCTCTAGACGTGTATTTCTACATTGATAGAGAGTAGTATGAATAACAAGTTTATGGTAGTGTTATAAATTAAAAAATACCGAGAAATCATCTTTATATTCTCTACCCACCACGTATGAATCAATCAAATCAGAAGAAGTCAATTCCTAAAAACAAAAACCTAGCCATACAAACCCGCCTTAACTGATGGTTCTTCACCCATATGTTGTTACAAAACCCAATCATGAATAAAGTAGAAGGCTTATACTCACCTGAACCTTAGTAGTAGCGGTGATTTAGAGGGGTGCTTCCCTTTTGAACAAATACACACTCATTTCAGAAATTAATATATAAGGAGAATCAAAATTTGACACTCCCCGCCCAATGGTTAGTTAATGTATAGGTTGTAACCTTCCCTTTTGTGCTCTTACTTCTAAATCGACGTGAAGCTTGAAAAAGCCTTGTATTTTCTTAAGTATTAAGTAAATCTATGTCTTATTTGATTGATTACTTGCTTAATGCACACACACACACATAAGTGATCATTTATAGGGGAGAATAAAAAACTTAATGAATGGTATGAGGATTATTGAAAGTTGTTTATTGATTTTTGAAAAGGCTTGTTTATTTTCACAGTTTTTGAGACAATGAACATAATCATCTAATCAACCGAAGCTTGTTCTTAGTTTTTTTAATTTTATTTTAGAGTTAATAAGTTGTGGCTGTTTGTCTTTATTTTACTCAAAGATAAGTAAAATATTAAGTTTAGGAGTATTTGATAGGGGCATACACGCACTAGTATATTTAGTACTCTAACTTGGGTATTTTTCTCTAAATCATAAATATTGGACTATTTAATTATGTTTTTTAATTATAAATAGATGCCCAATGGAAAATGTGATGAATGAGAATAAATGGGAGGCGAATCGAACGTAAAATGAAGAAGTTGCGCTCAAAATAAGTAAGCACTAGAACTCAATCAGAGCCGCAGCGCTCAGGAACCCACAACTACGACTGTGGAGATAGAATATCAGGGTTGCGGCACCAAGAAACTAAGGGTCATGGGCCTCATGCAGGAAAAGTGTAGTTTTCTTTTTTCATTCTTAACGTAATTTGGACTCCTTAATAACGACCTTAGAGTTTCTTTTACTTATAAAAGCACTCTTTTATGACCCAAAACATAGAGTTTATGGAGGAAAAGACGCAGAGAAACAATTAACACACAAAATTGAGAGATCAAAGCCAAGAATTCAAGATTCAAATTTAAGATTGAAGATTCAAGTAAAGGAAGAGAGAGAAGCACATCAATGCGTCTTTTTGAATAGTTTTTTCTTATCTTTCCTTATTATTATGTTCTTGCTCTTACTGTTATACATGAATTGATTTGATACTCTTGGTTTTGTAATGAGCTAAATATTGTTGATCTAAGGTTAGACTTTTAAACCTAGTATGGAGTTGGATTTTATTGTTTCTTAGTTTATGAACATAATACATTACAATTGATTCATTTCATCTTGAGTTTATTGCTTTCATTATATCTTACTAATATTTTAAAAGATTGAGGAACCATGATGAACTTGTTGGAAGTTGATTATTCAAGGGTATTTACATGTGGATTTTGTGTT
This sequence comes from Ailanthus altissimus, assembly GCA_946807835.1. Classification (NCBI taxonomy): domain Eukaryota; kingdom Viridiplantae; phylum Streptophyta; class Magnoliopsida; order Sapindales; family Simaroubaceae; genus Ailanthus; species Ailanthus altissimus. The sequence continues at coordinate 5,790,643 of OX327709.1, forward strand.
TAACAACAATATATACATATTTCATACATATAATCAGGCAGCAGAAGCTTAAAACATTACAGTAAATACAATCATTACATATTAAAGGAACTAACAGAAACGAAATTGAGAAATAACCCTTGAAGCCTTTGGATGAAAATTTTTGAAGTCTACCGAAATGTTATCTTTGATCAATTCTAGTAATCAACAATGGTGGGTTTGATTATCTAGAATGACAGCCTTTAATCCAGCAGAAGTTTAACAACTTAAACTTATGTTCTTGATTTTTTCTTTTGATTAACACTTATTCAATTAATCAAAACGTATTTTGTTAAATTGGTTTTATACCTTATAAAAGAAAATTATGAATTCAACTCTTGAATCCAATAATTAAAAAACAATTTCTCTTTTCTCTTTTTGTAATGGCTAGCCAAATTTCTAGCAAAATGAAAATTAACAAAACTTTTTATTTTTGAATTTTAATTACATTTGTCTAATTTATACAAATGAATTTAATTTGAATTTATTACATTTAATTTCATTTAATTTTAATTTGCATTTAACCTAACCTAATCATAGTTAACTCTTAACTCTAGTTAGGTTAAATAAACATTTAAATATTCTAACTATAGTTAACACTTAACTCTAGTTAGGTAAAAGAACATTTAAATATTTAACCATAGTTAACTAACTTAACCATGGTTAGGTTAACTTTTACTTAACCATTAAGTAAGGTTAATCTAACTTAACCTAATGGTTAACTATTAACTATAGTTAAACTAAATTATTTATTTAACAATTAAATAAATAAATATTTATTTAAATTATTTAACAATTAAATAATCATTAAGTGAAATTATATTTATGTCCTTACTAGGTTATCAAGTTAACCTAAAGTGGGTCCCATCATTTAACTATATACTTTAGTTAACTTAACCTTAGTAAATTGTTGGATTTTACTGTATTGAACTATTTAATACGGTACGCTACCCAAGTGTTCAAATAGTACATTTCATATTGGGACTCCCTAGGTCCACGCCTGATTCATCAAATGAAACTATTCTATAAGTCCGTGATTAATGCCCCACGCACACGTTACGGATATTACAAATTAGTGCGTTAGACCATACATGTTGAGGTTACTATATATTCGTATAATTCTTCCGTCATTATATCCTAGATGAGCGGGATATAGATCATTACCGTCAAATTCCGATAATTTCATTCGTTTCTTTATCTCCAGATTTGTATCTTAATGAACAATATACGCAAACACTTTTGCTATAATGTTCAAACCTGTAGAAAACTCTTTTTCTAGGTTGATTGCTTACGGCCATAAGACTTTATAAGATACAATCTCGAAGTATCGGATATACAACCCATCTATGTGAATTGACGGATCCCATATCTATGCACACCGAACTCTATGAGCATCGGACCATACCCAGTGGCACGTAGCGGTCAGACCATGAAAGGTCTCTGACATACATAGAACCAAAGTATGGTGGATCTCCCATAAACTCACCGTAGCACTCAGGTCGAAGGACCATAAATACTACTCAACTCGAGAGGACCTTCCTTTGACGGTGTCATAGGATATCTATTGGGGTCTGTTCAGTATCCAGTCCTAACTGAATACTTGTATATCTATATGAGCTTCAACCAAGCTCATGGTTAACTAAGAATAATCATCTGTACAATACAAATATAGACATACACTAATCTATATTATTGTGTTTCACCGATAGACCCTCATTGGTGAACATAGATCAGGAATACTTTATTTGAGAAGATACTTACATAATGACATTTCTTAGTATCTATTGCAACTCTTTACAACTATGTCATTACTAGTAGATTCTCGGGTCTTTGTCACATTAGAGATAAGGTTCTAACTATTTAGATCTCGCTAGCTATTATAACTTGCTAACTCTTAGCATTTATAACTACCAGCTTTATTAACTCTTAGCCCTGGTCTAAACTTCTTTAAACCAGATATGAACTTATTCAGATCATATAATGTCTATAATGTTACAAGCTTAATTACCATTTAATAAAGGTTATTAGTGATTTAATAAAATATTCATTGTATAAATATTACAAAATAAATATTCATATAAACAAGGATGGCATGTAAGCACAAACCCTAACAGAACTCAACGGTGGATTCATATATTTAGCCTAGAATAGTTTGATGTATGATCATAGGGTAATAACTATAAGTTCTATATAGGATAGACATTTACCTAGATGACATATATGGTATAATTTAGACATGGTCTTAATGAACTACATTATTTTCTAATTACCATAGACATATAGGTAATTGTTAAAATGCATAATATAGTCACTCAACCATCGAAGAAGGCTTATGATGAGATTAGAGTTTAGATAATCAATTTGTATTAAGGGATTAACTAATAGGTTCATGAATCCAAAGAAATACTATAGGATAAGTCGAAATCCTAGATTGTTATTAATTGGTGAATTTAACTCTTTGTTCATTTATTGTTTAGGTTTAGTTAATTGAATTTAAGATTTTGATTTTCTGAATAAAAGTTAAGTAGATATAATTTTCGTAATTGGTTAATGGAATTAGATTGCATAGTCCCTGTGGGAATGATATCTGAACTTAAAATCTTATATTACTTGATACGATAGCGTGCGTTTATGCTTAGTTATTATAGCATACATCGATACACATTAGCTAAAAGAACCTAAGGACTAACAGTGAGGAACTGATAATCCTTTAGATGATACACATCAGCCCAAAAAGTTGTCAGATCCAAAAAACAAGCCCACGGGTTCTAAAAATTACCATAATACCCCTTTAGATGAGGGAGGGTCCATCCCAGACGAGATAGGCCCTAATCCAGGCATATGGCAAAGTTCAGTTTAAACTCAAGTTCCCTTGCATTTTTTAACAGAACATCGGCAAGGAACTTGAGTCAAGTTTGGATACTTCTTCACTTATTTGATTTATCTTGATACAAATTAATTATCTGAGTAGGATAAAATCGCATCCGAATGATACTTTCATTGAATGATAAGATTAACTTGAATTAAGTCTTAAAATTAGACCGAATTTATAAGAGGAACCTTCTAAAATGCACAAAGAGGGTCATAAAGAACCTACTCTTCATGAGAAATATAGATTGAGTCATAATTGATTGCATTCTTTAATCTTGAAATGGATTGAAGATCATCTCATGATAGCACATCTAGTTATAATTAAACACTGCACCTTTACACTATAAAAGGCACATATATCTCAATTACATTTATTTAGAGAATAAGAATTCAATACACATACATTAAAAGAGAAATCTTTCATTAGCAAGGAACCTAAAAGCTCTCTTAAAATCTTCGTTTGATCTCTGAAACCACTAAACAACAGAGCCATTTTGCTAGATTAATCACTCCTACACACAGGATAATCTTCTTTGCTATTTACTGACTTAAACGTTGAAGTGTTTTCTTTTGCAGGAGGACGGTCTTGTTCTAAAAAAATGTTCCAAGAACCATTTATAGAAGAAATGGGGCTAAGTTTGGGATTTTAGTGAAGATCTAAGGGTGTAAAGGTAATTTTTGGAGGTTTCCAAAAAATCGTGAACTTTAGTGGCACCATCTATGGAAAAAAAAAGTATTTGATAAGCATTTTTTCTCATCTAACCTTTGAATTACCATAAGAGCAATAATTATGAATCCACAGCAAAGCAGCCTAGCTAGTTTTGGAAACCTGGTGTTAGGATCCCTTGCCCAGGAAATCGCTGCTCTAAGCTATGAGTTGACTCATCGACACTCTACACTAAATCGTTAGAGATAGTGAAGGGATACCGAAATGAGAAATTAGAGCTCTATGACAACATAATGATGCTTCAAGGAGATGGAAACGATGGACACCAAGAAGAATACTTGGTTCAGCTTTCGATTAATCCAAACACTCCTCCTATTATGACTCAGGCATCAAAGAGAGTAACAAATAGAGCAGGATTGAGTGTTCCCGCTAATCCAAAGCCGAGTACCAAACTTACTGCCTTAAGGGAAAGAGAAGATATAAAGGCATCCATATTGAAAGAGGTAGAATTAATGTACATAAAGAGGAGCTAGGCGGAGCAAACTAATGACATATCAATACTAGCAAAAAGGGTGAACTAAGAGCCTTTTACATATGCCATTAAACTGGCTCCAAAACCAGAAAAGTTCAACATTTATATATTACACCTATTTGATGGGACTACTGATCGGAAAGAGCACATCTTTCACTATAATGCCATGATGGTGATGCATGCCTACAACGAAGTTTTAAAGTGCATGGTGTTCCCCTTGAGTTTAAAAAAAGTAGCATAACTTTGGTTGCAACCTTCTGCCAAACTTGGTCTCCTCTTTCGATGAGCTGACAGAGTACTTCATCCAGCAATACTTGCAAAACTAGAGAAGCAGAAAGATAACTTCAGACCTGTTTTCGATGAGACAGGAATATACGAAATCAATCAAAAGCTTCTTTCATACTTCAACAAGGAGCTGAGCGAGATAGAAAGCTACGATTCAAAAATAGTAGCCTAAGCTTACATAAAGGCAGTGAGGCCTTTGATAAGAGTATGTATGCAATAGTATATTTAGTTCTAAACTTTTGTATTTTGCTCAAAATAATGCATTTTTTTATTTGATTGTATTTTTATTTATAAATTTGTGTGTGATAGAAAATATATGCATAGGAATAAATGGGAGGCGAATCAAATAAGAAATAAGCGAGATGGGCTCAAAATAAGCAACAGACAAAAACCAGGCTGGGGCGCAATTATGAATCCACAACAAAACAGCCTAGCTAGTTTTGAAAACCCGATGGAAGGATCCTTTACCCAGGAAATCACTGCTTTAGGAGATGAGTTGACTCTTGGAGTATCAACGCTCTTCGCCAAATTGTTAAAGATAGTGGAGGGATATCGGAATGAGAACTTGGAACTCTATGACAAAATAATTATGCTTCAAGGAGATAGAAACAATGGACACCAGGAAGAAGACTTGGTTCAGCTTCCGAATAATCCAAACACTCCTCTCACTATGACTCAGACATAAAAAAGAGTAACAGATGGAGCAGGATTGAGCGTTTTCGCTAATCCAGAGCCGAGTACCAAACTTACTAGCCAAATAGAAAAAAAGATATAAAGGCGTCCATCTTGAAAAAGTAGAATTAATATACACAAAAAGGAGCTAGGCAAAGCAAACTAATGACATACCAATAATGGCAAGAAAGTTGAACTAAGATCCTTTTGCAAACATCATTAAATTGGCTCCAAAACTAGAAAAGCTTAACATTCATATATTCTACCTATTTGATGGGACCATCTGATAAAATAAAAAAAATTTCTTCCACTATAATTTCACGATAGTGATGCACACCTATAATGAAGCTTAGAAGTGTATGGTGTTCCCCTTAAATGTGAGAGGAGTAGCATAACTCTGGTTTCACAACCTTCTACCAAATTCAATCTCCTCTTTTGAAAAACTGACAGAGTATTTCATCCAACAATATTTGCAGAACCACAATGGCAAGAAGACAACTTCAAACCTACTTTTGATGAGACAAGAACATACAAAGTCAATCAAAAGCTTTCTTCAGCACTTCAACAGGAATCTAAGTGAGATAAGAAGCTATGATTTAGAAATAGCAACCTAAGCTCACAAAAAGGCATTGAGGCCTTTGATAGGAGCATTCATGCACTAGTATATTTAGTTCTCAACTTTCTTATTTTGCTCCAAATCATGAATTTTTAGGTATTTAATTGTGTTTTTATTCATAAATTGGTGCACGACGAAAAATATGACACATATGAACAAACAGGAGGCGAATCGGATGAGAAATAAGCGAGATGTGCTGCAGCACCCGTGGGGAAAATCTAAAGTGCCACGATGCTGGATTTCTAGCACCATAATACTCAATCAAAGAACTCATACATTGCTTCTGTATGACTTAGGGCCGCGATCCAAAGCCCCCAACACCACGTCGTCATTGCGATAAATGCAAAATACTCTCTTTTGAGTCTTATTTCCACTTGGATTCGAATCCCTTCGCCCTTAGGGTTTCTTATACCTATAAAAGCACTCTTTTAAGAGCCAAACATAGACTTTAGAGAGATAAAATCTTAGAAAAAGAATATACAACACAAAATCAAAGATTAAAGTTAAGAAATCAATATTCAAATTCAAGATTGAAGATTCAAGCCAAGAGAGAGAGAGACGAACATCAAGGCATCTTCTTAATTAGTTTTTCTTCTCTTTTCTTATCATTATGTTCTTGTTCTTGCCTTTATTTGTAGATTTCTTTGATACTTTTGATTTTGTGATGAGCTAAATATTATTGGTCTAGTGTTAGACATTGTGAACATAGTATGTAGTTGGATTTTGTTAATTCTTAGTTTATGAACTTAATACATATAATTGATTCATTCTATCTTGTGTTTAATGCTTTCATTATACCTGATCAATACATTAAGTGATTGAGAAACCATGATGAACTTGACAAAGGGATTCATATGTTTAGCCTATGATGGTTTGTTGCATGATCGTAAGGTAATAACTATGAGTTTCATCTAGGGTAGAAAATTATCTAAGTGACATGTATAGTATTATTTAGACTTGATCTTAATGACTTACATTCTAATTTGATTAGCATAGACATATAGGTGATTGTTAGAATGTGTAATATAGTCACTCGACCATCGATATAGGTTTGTGATAAGATTAGTGTCTAAGCCAATAATTTATATTAAAAGATTAACTAAGTGGTTAATAAATCTAATAAAATACTAGGGGATTAGTCAATTACCCTAGATTATTATACTTTGGTAAATTTATTTCTTTGTTTATTTACTATTTAGGTTAAGTTTTAGGTTAATCAATTGAATTTTAGATTTATATTTTTCTAAATAAAAGTTAAGTAGATATAATTTTAGTAATTGGTTGATATAAATAGATCGAACAGTCCTTGTGGGATCGATACTTGGACATAAAATTCTATATTACTTGATACGATAGCGTGCATTTGCGCTTAGCTAATATAGTATCAATCAAGTTTTTGGCGCTGCTGTTGATGACTATTTCTATCTATTCGAAGGGTGAAAAGTGCTGACTTGATTTCTTTTGATCTTGAGATCTAAAGAACATTACATAGAATTCAACATGAACAACAACACCAAAACCTTTAACCATGGAAGAAAACAACGACCATTTTAATAATCCTGTATTTAAGCCCATGATACTGTAGAAATCTTTAAAGGATTATGCTATAACTACTGCGGATAGTTTTCAGTCAAGTATTTGGTGACCAACCATCAATGCAAATAATTTTGAAATCAAGCCGAGCAATATTCAAATTCTAAAAATAGTCTATACAGCTCAGCGAGGCTTCCAACGATGATCATAATATACACATCATGAGTTTATTTGAGATTTGTGATACATTCAAGTACAATAGAGTCTTAGCCGATGCTATACGACTTAGACTATTTTTTTTTTCCTTAAGAGATAATGTCAAGAGTTGGTTGATGTTATTGCCATCAGGATCTATATCAATGTGAGATGATTTAACACAAACGTTCTTAGCCAAGTTTTTCCCACTAGTAAAGACAGTAAAGATAAGGAATGACATCACCTTATTCAATCAAATTGATGGAGAGTCATTGTATATGGCATAGGAGCACTTCAAGGACATGTTGAGGAATTTTTCTCACCACAGAGTCCCTAAATGGTTATTAGTCCAAATGTTCTACAATGAATTAGTAGGCTATTTGGGGACCATTGTTGATGTCGCTGCTGGATGAACTATAATGAATAAGTTCATAGATGAGGCTTATGATCTATTAGAAGAAATGGTGTCAAATAGTTACTAATAGCCAACTGAGAGGGTTACACTTAAGAGAGTCACCGATGTATATGAGATTGATACATTTAATGCATTGACAGCGTAAATCAACTTATTATCCAAGAAGTTTGATGCATTGAATGCCATCAAAACTCAATAAGTGACATGAAACTTTTATAGTGATAACCATAGAAACAAGAGTAAAGGCCACAACCAATGAATCTTTCTGAAGGTTCCTAAGGAAACAAAGGCCCTGATAAAAGGCCAAGATAGCTATTAGAGTCTCTTATCTCTATAAATACTCCTGTAGAGCAAATATGGGCAAACTTGAAAGACATAGGGATTTTTTAAACACTAGCACCAGTAGCCAGCCCACTAGAAAAATAGACTAGACCAAGCACTGTCCGTTCCATAATGAAGTCCGCCACACTATCTAGGACTGTAGAGAGTTAAAGTTCTGAATCCATCAGCTCATGAGTGAGGGTTGACTGCATAAGTATAGAGCATGTATGAAATAGCGCTGAAACCAGCAGAGGTTCCTGACAAGGAGAACTAAGCAGAGGACAGTAACACGCCAGTTCTTAATACCATCCATGGATCCACAATAAATAGAAGCAGTACTTGCAAAGTTGTGCATCCAGTGGACGAACTAATAGATGAAGCATCCCTCCTTATACTCGAGAGGCCACAGTCAGGATAACCAGTGGAAGTGGTAGTCTCTAGAACTCTAATCGGCCAGTTCCATGTCCAAGTTGTGAATGAAAGACTATCAGAGAGATCAGATATAGCAGAAGAATAGAAGCTTCAATTTAGAAAACCCTTAAAGATAAAACGGTGCAAAGTCATCAAAATTTCTTCTGCATAGATCAACAACTAAGAACAAGGGAAGATCAGGTTCTCCCAAGAGGACCTGATAGAGCTGCCTATACCTCACCTAGATCCATTAGTAGTCAACCTAAATATCAATGAGATGCTGGTCAATGAGTCCTCATAGATGGATAAAGCAATGTAGATGTCATGTACTATGACGTTTTCAAGGACTTAGGTTAAATATATAGGATTTGAGGCAGTGTAGTACCAAACTGATAGCCCCTAGAGGCATGAAAATCTAGGTGAAAGGGGTGACAACAGTGCTAGTAATAGTAGCTAGCAAAAGTTTGAAAGTTGAATTTTTGGTAATGTAGGCACACACCACCTATAACACTATTGTTAGACAATTTTGGATCCATTACATAGAAGTGGTTCCATTAACTCTGCACCAAGTTATCCGGTGTGTAATGGCCACAGGGAGATAAACCATGTACATTAAGGAGGAATAGTTACAAGCTAAGCAACGTTATGTGAGTTCTCTGAGGGTCACAACCAGTGGATTCACAAAGATATGATCAGCAACGATTTGAAAGTCATGTGCTACAAATTGAACATCCAGAAGGATTATAAGCTAGTTAGACAAAGATGCTTTATGCCAGAAAGAAATCAAATAATTAGTAATGAGGTAGATTGCCTGTTAGACATTAGGTTCATCAGAGAAGTAAATTACCCAAAATGGTTATCTAACGTGGTAGTAATTAGAAAGAAGAATAGGATGTGGAGAGTCTATATAAATTACACAAATCTAAACAAGGTTATGCCAAAAGACTCCTTCCCTCTACCTAAGATAGATCAGATGGTTAATGCCACTAGATACAGTGATTGTCATTTCTATAAGCTTACAATGGCTAAAATTATATTAGAATGACCGAAAAAGATGAGGAAAAAACCAATTTCATCATAGAGTAAAGAACCTTATGCTATAGAGTAATGGCCTTTGAACTCAAGAATGTAAGTGCTACCTTTCAAAGACTCGTACATAAAGTCTTTAAGAACCTCATAGGGCATACTGTAGAAGCGTATATCGATGATACAGTGGCAAAAGTCAAAAAAGAAAAAAAAACACTTTGTGAATCTCATAGAAGTCTTCGATATACTACGAGAGTACAGAATAAGGTTGAATCCCGCCAAGTGTATCTTTGAAATTTCCTCAAGAACCTTTCTAGGCCACATAGTCAATAAAACGGGAATCAAAGTAGACCCGTCTCAGGTTCAGGTTTTGCAAAACCTAATAGTTCCCAGAACCCCCAGAGAAATACAGATATTGACTAGAAGAATTGCAACTCTTAATTGGTATATCTCTCGAATGTCAAATAGATACAGACTATTGTTTCAGGCATTGAAAGCAAAAGAGAAAGATAACTAAGGACCCACCCAGGTAGAGGCCTTGCAAAAATTAAAGGACTACTTGAAGAGTCCTCTAATACAGTCAACACTGCTTCCTAGAGAAACATTATAGCTCTACTTGGCAGTTTCTGTCGAAACCATCAGCGCAGCATTGGTGAAGGAAGACAGCAAAAATTAATTTTTTTTACATAAGTAAAGCCTTCACGGACTTGGAGAACATATACTCAGCAGTTGAAAAGCTTGTCCTAGCCTTGACAAATAAATGATAAGTTACATCACTACTTCGAGGCTCATCTGATAGTGGTATACATTTTCTACCCAATTAAGTAGATACTCTTGAGACCTAACACAGTAGAAAAGGTAACCAAGATGAACATGAGGTTGATACACCTAGACATAAGCTTTCAGCCCCTGCACAGCTATCAAAGGAAAACTATCTACTTCCAGATCTTGAAAAGACTTCCCAGTCTTAGACCATACATACCTACAAAGCATCCAATAATAGAGGTGCAGGGATTGGAGTACATTTATGAAGCCTAGATGGCTTAGTACTAAAGTATACAGTTAAACTTTGAACCCTCACATCCAACAACAAAGCAGAATATGAAGCTTTGATTGAAGGATTAAGGATAGCCCAAGCCCTATCTATCAAGAATCTAGTAGTAAATATGAACTATACACTTGCCACCTCCTAATTGATTGGCGAATATGCGACCAAGGAAGACAGAATGAAAAATCTGTTAGGTGTAGCAAAATAACTTGCCACAAAACATAATAGTGTAACATTATAGTAGGTTCCCAGAGAGGAGAACATAAAAGCAGATAAACTAGCAAAGAAAGATTCTTCTGTGGACAATCAAACTAGAACAGTTCCTTTGCAAGAGAGAGATGGAACCACTAGCGACGAAGTAAGCATCCCAAAAGCGATATTTATAGTCACAACCACAAAATTAAATGACCTCATACATAAATTTCCTCACAGAAGGAAAGGTTCCCAAGAATAAAAAAGAAGCCAGAAGCCTCCGAGCAAAGGTGGGAAAATTCACTATGATAGATGGAAATCTTTAGAAGATCTTTCTCTGGTGTAAGATGTGCCCTGATAAACAAGGGACACCAGATCATGGCAAAAATACATAAAGGTATTGGGATTTGTGCTTACGTGCCATCTCATCTTGTATGAATATTTAATTTTAATATTTATGCAATTGACATTTCTTTTAATCGCTAATTATATTTATTGAAATGGTAAGATGCTTGGAACATTTTAGATATTGTATGATCTAAAAGAGTTTAGATCTGGTCTAAAAGAGTTTAGATCAATGCTAATATTTGGCAATATCTAAAGAGTTAAAGCCTTGTCTGAAATAGGACAAAGACCTTGGAATATATTAGTAATGATATAATTGCAAAGGGTTGCAAATAGTGCTAGAAAATGTCATTATGCAAGTATCTTCTAAAATACTAAGTTCCTGGTCTATTTTACTGATGCGAGTCTATTGGTGAAACCCTAATATACATATAGATTAATGTATGTCTATATCTGGATGGTCCAGATAGTTAATCTTAGCAGACTATAAGCTTAGTGGAAGCTTGTATAGGCATATAGGTATTCAGTAAGGACTGAATACTGAACAGACTCATGAGGACCTCTAATAGACATCCTATGAAACCGTCAATGAAAGGTCTTCTCGAGTTGAGTAGTATTCATGATCCTTGGACTTGAGATCCACGGTGAGCTTGTGAGTGATCCACTATACTTTGGTTCCACATATGTTAGAGACCTTTTATGGTGTGACCGCTATGTGTCGCTGGGTATAGTCCGATGCTCATGGAGTTTGATGTGTGTAGATATGAGATTCATCAGCTCACATAGGTGAGTTGTATATCTAGATGCTCCGAGATTGTATCTCAGAAAGTCTTATGACCATAAGCAGTATGCCCAAGGAAATAGTTTTTTGTAGGGTTAAACAATATTGTAAAAGTGTTTGTATATATTGTTTACTGAGATACGAATCTGGAGATAAGTTCACGGATGAGCAAATAGAGATTTGACGGTAAAAATCTATATCTCTGCTCTTCTAGGATATAGATAATGGAAGGATTTTATGGATATGGTTAACCTTAGCTTGTATGGTTCAACACGTCGTTCTGTAATATCCCCAATGTGTGTGTGGGACATCGTTCACGGACTTGCGAAAAATGTTTCGTAAGATAAACGAGCGTAAACCTAGAGAGTCTCATAATATGAAATGTACTCGTTGAGTACTGGGGTAGCAAGCCGGGTTAAACGGTTCGATCCGAAAAAAATTTGGTAGTAGGGTTCGTTTTGAGAACCTCTTTGTAAAATGAAAAACTTAGTTTGCAAATATGTCCCTCTTTTGTTGGAAAAGGTACTCTTGACACATGTCATTAAACCATTGGCTCTTGTAATTAATTGAACATTATTTTATTTAAATAAACATATAATATTTATTATATTATTTTATTAGGCATGAGTGGGACACTTGTCATTAATAGACATGAGATGTTTATTATATTATTCTTTATGTGACATGTATTGGACACTTGTCTTAATGAATTAATTAAATAATTAAAGTGCGTTTTCTTGTCTTGCATTGATAAGGCAAAAATGTATTTTAATATATTATTTTAAATAGTACTTGGGCCATTAAGAAATTATTTATCTTGGTTTGAATTATTTATTTAAAAATATTTGTATTGAAATAGTTTTAATATTAATAAATGTAGACAAATAAGAAAAATATTTCATTTTGTTAATTTTGAAGAAACAAAATTCGGCCAAGCATTATTTTAATGAAATAAATATTGTTTTGATATTTATTAATTCATTTAAAATGCCATTGTCCAATTAAAATTAAGTAAAAGCTTTTGGTTAATTCTTTTGTGGAAAAAAAAGATAAAACACTTGTGTATTTTCACTTAAGTGAAAGATGTCATAATGGTTTTGTAGTGAGTATAGTGAAATTCGGCCAAGTGAATTCTTTCACTCTTTGGAAGGCTTTCAAACGCAACAAACACTTCTTCTTCTTTTTCTCTCAAGTTAGACTTGGTAGGAAAAACAAAGACAAAAAAAGTTTTGTTATAAGAGTTAAAAAGAGAGTTTGTTTTGCTTAAAGAGTTTAAGTACTAGAACAAAATCCTACACCAATTTTAAGCTACCATTCTAACTTCTCTAATCCCACCAAAAGTTGGAGATTAGAATTGTTCAAGGATTAACTTCAAGGTAAGCTCTGAGAATTTTTGTTCATCACCGAATCGTCGGCAAAGGTATGTTTGAATTACCCTAATATTTTTTATTCGGTTTACATTTATGTGTTTATCATGTTGTGAAATTTGATTTCTTATTCCGCTAACAATATTTGTATGTATGACATGCTTATATTAAAATAATGAACACATAACACACATAATCACCATAGTATAATACACGTCCAACAAAAAGGTTATATGGGAACTATTCTAATGGAGAATTCCTATCCCACAAAGTCATATGGCAGGGCTACTTCTAGCCTTCCATCATAAAAGACGTTAAAGAATGTGTTAAAAGAAGTGAAAAGTGCCAGAAATATTCCACAATAATCCGTCAGCTAGTTAACGACCTTAACACAGTATCAAGTCCCTAGCCTTTTGATTGTTGTGATGCTATACTAGCTAAGCGCAAGTGCACGCTATCGTATCTAGTAATATAGAATTTTAAGTCCAGATATCGATCCCACAAGGACTATGCAATCTTATTCTATAAATCAAGTACTTAAATTATACCTACTTAACTTTTATTCAGAAAATCAAAATCTGAAATTTATGTAACTAATCTAGTTCTCTCAATTAATTAAACAAAAGCAAAGAGTAGAATTCATAAACAAAGATAATCTAGGGTTTTGACTCAACCCCTAGTATTTCATTAGACTCATTAATCACTTAGTTAATCCCTTAATACCAATTGATTGGCTTAGACACTAATCTCATCACAAGCCCCTGTCGATAATCAAGTGACTATATTACATATTCCAACAATCACCTATAGGTCTATGGTAATCAAATCAGAATGTAATTCATTAAGATCAAGTCTAAATTATACCATATATGCCACCTAAGTATATGTCTATCTTAGATGAAACTCATAGTTATTACCCTATGATCATGTATCAAACTATCGTAGACTAAACACATGAATCCATCCGTCGAGTTCATCATGGTTCCTCAATCATTCATAATATTGATCAGGTATAATGAAAGCATCATACATAAATTAAAATGAATCAATTGAATGTATCAAGTTTATGAACAAAAAATTAACACAATCTAAATCCATACTATGTTCACATAGTCTAATCCTAGATAAACAAATTAATCCATCACAAAATCAAAAGTATCAAACCAATTCATAAAAATTAACAAGAACAAAACATAATGATAAAGAAAGAGAAGAAAAACTAATCAAAGTGACTCATTGATATGCTTCTCTCTCAATCTTAACTTGAAGCTTGAATCTTAATCTTGATTCTTCAATCCTTGGTTTTGATATTTAATTTTGTATTATGAATTCTCTCTCTAAGTTTTTGCCTCTTTTCTCTCTTTTTCTCCCCTTCCCTTCTTAGGATTTTTGGCTTTCTATTTATAGGTTATTGTCTTTAAATTACTGTTCACTAGTTACTGCAGCAAACACTGGTCATTGGTTTCTGTTTATACAGGTACTGTTCACCGCTACGAGCGCTGTAGCGCTCAGTCGCTATGTGCTACGGCGCCCAGGCCTGGTGCCTCTTTCGTATTTTAAGCGTAACTTCTTCGTTTTAGATCCGATTCACCTCCCGTTTATTTCTATGCGTCACATTTTCCATCGTGCATCTATTTATAATAAAAAACCATAATTAAATAGTCAAATATTTATGATTTGAAGCAAAATATAAAAGTTAGGTACAAATTATACTAGTGCTTTTATGCCCCTATCACCCTTCATCCAATAATGGATGGATATTATAGGTCCACTTCCCATTGTAGCAAGAGGAAAGCGATTTGTGTTGTTGGCTACAGATTATTTCAATAATGGTGGAAGTAGAAGTTTATAGCAACCTCACTGGAACCGAAGTGAAAACATTTATATGAAAGAACATCATCACCGGGTTCGGAATGCCACAAGTGATTGTGTCAAACAATGGGAAACGGGAAGCAGTACGTGAGCAACATTGTCACAGCTTTCTATAAAAAGCATCAGATACAACAATGGTTCTCTTCTTGTAGTTATCCACAAAGAAAAAGCTAAGCTAAGATTTTAAATTGTAAGATCTTTACGATACTGAGAAAAAGACTAGAACGGAAGAAGAGAAAATAGATTGAAAATCTTCCAAGAATAATCTGGGCCTACCAAATTACAGAGAACCGATCTACAGAAACTTCGCCATACTCCCTGGTGTATGGAATAAAATCTATGTTGCCTATAGAAGCTTTCATCTCAGTGTTGCAAATGAGAACTATACAGCTAAAGCTTAACAACACAACTATAGCCACAGCCAAAGACCTTGCTGACAAAGCTAGAAAAATCACTGCGATACACGCAACGGTTTATAAGGCCAAGATAAAGAGGCACTATGACAACAAAATAAGAAGACGTGAAATTATTGAAGATGACCTCGTCCTAAGAGAGGCACTTGACATTAACAATGAGTGAAACGTCAAGAAGATGGTTGAAACTTAGGAATGACCTTACAGAGTCGTGAGGAAGCTAGAGAAATAGGCCTTCTTACTGCAAGACATAACATCGAAGTGTTTTCTTTTGTAGGATGACGGCCTTGTTCTAGAAAAAGGTTCTAAAAACAATTTAAAGAAAAAATGATGGCCAAGTTTGGGATTTTAACGAAGATTTAAGGGCGCAAAGGTAATTTCTAGAGGTTACCAAAAAACGAGAACTTCAACGATAATATAGATAACTTGTTTAATTAAATTTTATTGAAAATTTACATTGGCATTTTGATTGTAATATAATTAAAAAAAATGAAAAGAAATGTACTTTAAAGAATGATTCTCATTTCTATTAATTTTATTCAATTCTTTAATTCAAGGATTGACCAAAAGAAAATATTAATATAATAAATAATAAAATAAATTATATGACCTTAACTCAATCAAATACTTATATTTATTTCAATGCAATAATTATGAATTGGTCTCTTATGATTGTAGCCATGGTGGATAATGAGATGCTTCAAGAAGTTGGTTCAAAAGTACAACCTTTGTAATTTCATAGTTTACTCATGGATTGGCCGGTTCTTATTTGGAAGGTTAGAACTTCTTAATAGCCATAGTTTCAGCTCTTGCTAATAATTTAGTACATTCTTTATTATTGTTATGAGTCTGAAGCACAAAGATTTTACTCATTGATGTCAATTAAGCGATCTTTGGCAAATAAATCACTTCATGCTATATTTTCTAAAAAGAATTTAATAGTTTAATCCTCACATTTTTTTGTTGAATTACTCACTAAGTCCTTAACATTTTAAAAATTACTAATTATGTTATTTAAGATATTTTTGACTGTTTTTTGTTATTATTTTCATCTTAAGCACGATTATTTTCATCTCTAAAAGACATAATTAATAATTTTTAAAATATTAAGAACCTAATGAGTAATTTAACAAAAATATAGAGGCTAAAGTGGCATTTTTCTCTTATAAATTATAATTTTATTTTCATTGTCGAATTATCATATTATGTTAAAATTTGTTAATATTGAGTGAAAAATTAATTTGATCTCTTTTTTTTAAAACATCATCAAATATAATTTTATTGACTAAATTAGTAATATTACATTATAGGATTCTTGATATAAAATAAAAAAATTATCAAAATATTATATAAAAATAAGATAAATCTATTATTAAATTTATTACTTTTCTATGAAAAGAAATATACAAACCACAAAATAAAAAACTATCCTAATCAAAGATTACTATTACTACTCCTATTAAGAACAAAGGAAACCTACCTTCGTAGAAGAGAAAAATTTATCCTTACATAAAAAAAAAAAACTATTTTCACAAAAAATGAACAAAAAACTATTTTCATACCAAAAAAAAATAAAATAAACCACCATATTATTACAAATATTCACCACTTATTACAAACAAATACCCATTCAAACTACATCCAAACTAATACAACAAATCATCTCAAAATCAACACAACAATGAATATGATAGTTTGAGCTTGAGTTGTGGCGTTGGAATCGAATAGTTTTGTAGGCCAAGTAGCAGTGCTCGAGCAACAAGACTATACCCAGCAATGGTCGTCTTCAGCCGCGAGCTCCCTAAAATTATCGATGGAGGACAAAAATGGCGGTATCTGGCAGCAATCTGGCGAGATCCGGCTAACTTTCGGTAAAGACCCAGAAAGATCGGCAAGAGAACACTAGTTAGCCTCAATCCTTGGCAATAGGCTGAGAAGATTATAGTCAGGTCAAAGTCGAGGAAGAAATATGGAAGCAACAACGGCCAGGAGAAACTCACAGTGGTCAAAGGGATCTACAGTGGTCGGAGAACGCTGACAGAAGCTGAGATAATTAGCATAACCCAAAAAAATGCTCGACGTGGCCAAGAAGACACGACTTAAACCGTGGAGGTTGATAGTTATTGATGAGACAATTACATCACAACATTGGACGACAATCGGAGCAGAAGAGAAAATGAAGACAAAATAAAAAATATATATATTAAAGGCAAAAAATAAAGAGACCTAAAGCTAAAAAAGCAAACTAAGACTAAAAGGGGCCATCGGAGAGGGGACCAGTCCCTTCTCCGGTGGAGGTAATTTGGGGGTGGATCTAGCTTTAAGGTTTTATGTGAGAGAGGAAATAATTTTTTAATAATTTGATCTCTTATTAAAATAATCAATTCATATTTTGAATAATATGCTCAAATAGTTTTTTCCTGTGTATCATTTTTGGACAAACTAAACAAGTTATAACAAAATAATTTGAAATGTATATGGATCAAATAGTTTAATACACGTTGCCAAAGAAAATTATTTATTTTTATAGAATACACACATACAGCAATAATTTGGTACGTACTCATGATGCATTGTTGGTCTAATTTATCCCATTCACCGCCATTGTTATCTTTTACCTTAATTTGCGTTAACTCAGTTACTCAAAATCACATTGCAGCAATGAAAAAACTGATCAGTTCCAAAATACAACAATATTTTAGATAAATTCAAAAAGTGTACGTGACATCATGATAATTTCTTCTTTGTAAATTACACAATCATTAACAAAATGATATTCATTACAATTACTTAAGTCTGAAACGTGTACAAAATTTTTACCCTTCCCAAATGTAGTGTATTCCAAATGAGTTACAATTTATCAATTAAACTTACTAAAATATACATAAATAGAACACTAAACCAATGACATTTCAACTAAAAAATCTTTTATCTCAGAGCCAAAAAAAACATGAAATTTTATCAAAGCGAAAACTAAAATAGGCAAAGGTTAGGGAACGAGATTGAGGTTAGAACAGAACCTCTCTTCTTGCTATATTTCATTGTGGAAGGGCATGGTTTAGGAACCAAAGATTAGATGCGAGCACTATCCTCAACTCAACAGAATTGAAATTAGAAACAGGCATACGCCAAAGTAGTCTGCCGACTCGTGGTTCACTCTATAAAAACTTTCTATGTTGAGCAAATTTAAGTCAAATTAAAAAATTTAAAAATTTAAAAATTTAAAAATTTAAAAAAAAAAGATGTTGCACAAACAAATTATGATCAATCGTTTTATACAGATGCAGAATATCAAACATGAATATCCCTAATTGCAACAAAGAAAACATGATCAAGCAGAACGCAAATCAAACTGCTCTTTTTTCAGATATATTAAGGAAAATATATATACAAACTGGGAAGCACATGATCAATCGTTTTCCCCATCCTTTTTCCATGTATTGGTACAATAAGTTCAGTATTTGAGCAATCATAACTGATCCAGTTTGATCATCAGTGTATGTGCAATATTGATAATCACCAGTCATCTTCAAGGCTAGCTCGGTGGAAACACATGACAGTGCAGACAAATATAAAGAAGGATGTGAATTCGATCAACATAGCACCTGTCTCAATCATATGCGCATGCCTAAGAATAATGGGAATGGCTATGCTCCCCACAGATGATGCTCCCGTCAAGAATTTAGCAGCACCAATCCAACTATAATACCAAGTTTGTAATGAGGGAAAAATATATATATGAATAGGAACAACTAGAAAAATTTCAATCAAGACACCAGAAATAGGAAAATGAAAGAGAAACAATCATCCACACTTGATTTTAATGAATGAAAAACAAGCTTGCAAGAATGATGTAAATTGCAGGGATTTGAAGCATAATTAACTAGAATGGTGCCCATTTTTTCAATACCAGAGGGAATCAATTTATTCTTAGATAGTAACATGTCACTTAAAATTATGGTTACTTCAAGGAAAATCAAAGCAAAGAGGAGACTGTAAATTTATTATCAAGTATATGTCTTAGTTTTGTAGTAGAGTAATACAGGTTAAATTGAACATCCTAATGAAGTTAATCCATCATGTTTGAAATATCCAAGGAGCTTCCATCATTCTTCTCTGCCCCAAACAAATTTATCAAACTTCAATTAAATTTGAAGAAAATTCTGAAAAATGACAATAGAAAAGGTTTTACAGTAGATGATGACAACATTGAACATTTTGATCCAATATTTGTTTATTGCAGATCATATGCAAAAAAGTTTACTATCATCAAATGCAAAAATGCTTCAAGTATTCGGACGCAACAAAAAAAATGGATATGAGAAGGGCTGAGATTAAGAAATACTCACCCCCCACCATCCCTGCTAGTCAGAAACTGAGTAGATCCACCTCCAAAGAATAAACAAGGCATAGGTACTACCACATACATGAGAGCTGCAGGAGAAATAGGTTCACACAGTCACCTTCCAACTGCAGCCTAATTACAGGTAGGATAATCACTCTTATCACTTCACTCACCTGATAACATTGGCCACCAGTTGCTGTATATTGCACAGGCCTGCAGCGAAAAAGTAATAAGAATAAATAAAAACATAAAAAAATAGGGGGGAATATTTAAAGTGACTGATTCCAACTTCATTTCCATTCTCATTCCACGCTTCTTCCCAACAGGGAGTTGTATCATTCACATTGTTGAGAGAGTGGCAAAATATAACACACACCCTTTTCCCAACAAATATCTTCCCAAGGGTGCAAGTTTTCCTAGTTTCGTGTGTTCTTTTGGATATGTATATATCTTAGAAATGCATCAAGCGGATGCAATCTGAGTACAGAAGAAGCATATAGCATAATCTTATTCCTCAATCAAGAGTATCGAGAAAATGCATTAAGTATGATGAGCCTTTAAATGCCAAAACTTAATCTTGCATTAGTCAAAACAAAGCCAATCAAGGATATCCTCTTGATACAGTCACAACAATAAGTTAATATGACCAAATATCAGAACAAAATTTTCAGAAAGACAGAAATTTATGTAATCAATATCCATGTGAATATACACACCAAGAGCAGCTAATGCCAAAAGAAAAAGGACGTCAAGTTGAAACATGTGAACCAGCTCATTGTTCACGGTGAAAAACAAATATTCCTTTCAATTATAGATTCTTTATTTTAATAAATAGAAAATCAACTGAACTATAAAACAGGTGCAATGAAAGGAAGCAGTCCCTCAAACTGTAAAAATTTCACAAAATAAAGAAGCTGCCTGCTGCTAATAGAAAGCAGATCAGGCCTGTAGAGATTCCATTTCTCTGCCTCAAGCTTTCCCACAATCAATGAGAATGAAAGTGTCTCCGTATTACCTAATCAACCCTATTGTGGCCAAAAATCATTACATTAGCACCCATTTGACTCCAAGATCAAAATATTATCTTGAATCCTTAAAAACAAACAAGAGCATCTCTGAATGGACCCAAACCAGAATCTGTCCGAACTGAAATTATCAAAAAACCACCTTCAATCATCATGGTAACCAATCTCAAATTTTTTTTTCTCAGAGGACAGGAATCTCTAACCCCAGTGATCAAGACATACATTAAAATTCTACTGAACTTTACTCAAAAGTGGAGTTCCATACAGCAGAAAGGAGGAGCTGCTAGCATTATGATATTACATATTTTGCAAATCCCTTATGACCCAAGTTCGATGATCCACTTCTGGAATCCTAGATGACCAGCAGCCAGATGATCCATAAAAGTCAATCTTATCCATTACTAAGATAGCATATCTGCATTAAAGAAATGCAAATGAAAAGTACCTTATGTGAAAATAATCAATAACTCATCTATCATAAAAGTTAGAAATTCCAACTTGATCAAGTGTTCTAGATACAAAATCATACCAAATGCTGGCGTTACTCAGGCTTGGCTATGGAATGAACATTCTAGATACAACAATAGCCTTAGCATTTTTTAAAGATATAATTGGCATCAAGACCTATATGTGCAAGGTTGCTCTAGTGTTTGTAAGTCTGAGATTCATAGTATTACATCAGGTAATGTAAGTCATACATCAGGTAATGTCAGCATGACCAAGCCTAAAATAAGAACCCAAAATATAAACATTCTCTTCTATATAAACAAGTTCTTTTTTTTTTTCCTCAAAATTTGAAAATGATGCCTACTTTCCTTTTTTGCCTTGGCCATTTCATTGTATTCCAGCTTTCAAATGAATCCCAAGATGACATTCTGAACAACAAATACTACCTCTATGCCAATTCAAAGGACAAGTTCAAGAAATATGATTCACTTTACATGGATGGGCATATACTCGATTCCTAGCAGTATAGATTGCATTCGATGTCAGTTGGTATGCATAATAGCAAGACCCAAGTATGAATTCAGCTGACACCCGTATATAATGCTCGAGTTATTATGCAGCTTGAAAGCACTAGCTACAAGCAAGAATGTGTATTTCCACCAGAAATACTCAGACTGAGGAGACACAGGGGATGAAAGTGTATCAGCATGCTAACTACACATCCAAAATAGATTCTCTTTATCTCCCCTACAATTTCTCAAAACCCCAAAGGAGATAATTCATAATGCCTTAAGGGTATGGGAAAAAAAATTCCATCAGACAACAAATGTAAAACGCATTCTACATAGGTAAGCTAACAAAATTAACTCATTGCTCGAATAATTTAGAACAGTAATAGACCACCACAAGCTTGAAACCAATCTGATAATAACAACATACCAGAATCTGAAGCAGGATACTAGCTGAAAACATAAATGCAAGCCCAGCAAGCCTGCATATAAGAGGAAAAAATTTAATATTTAAAATTCATTTCACTTGTCTAAAAAAAAAAATTGAAACTTAGCAGGTAAGGACAAAGTTTCGCTAACTCAGCCTCCCAACTTACACTATAAAGGACCACCACCATTTGAAAATGAAAACCCACATCCCACGTCGGCAATTCACCAGAAAGACAAAATTGGTTAGTTCTAATCAGTAATCATCATGAAATTATAACCAAAACCCTAAATTACAATAATTTCGAGTCAATTATCCTCAATTGCATATACTTCAGCAAAAGCCAACAAATAAATAAATTACGGAAATAAAAAGCAATTCAGCTTAGGATGATCGCATAAAATTTTCTAAGTCTTGATAATTGGGTGTAAATGAATTTACAAAGGAAGAAAAACGCATCGAAGAAACCAAATTTTAAGGCATATAACAGAAATGGACAAAAATTCAGTTGCACCTTCGATCGTCATCGCCATTTTTAGAAGCGGAAAAAGCTTGATAACTCGGCGAAAATTGCAAACGAAGTAAAGTGTTTTGGAAATTAACCGAAAATAAAAGGGTTTCTGTTTGGTTGATCTGGCAAACCTCCTTTTCTTTATTCAAAAGGGGTCATAACATCTGGTTTTCAAAATTCTTTATGTTTTCTTAAATCTAACTATAATTTGTCATTTATATTAAATAAGTCTCTAACCCCCTTAAAAATCAGGAATTTGTCCATTTTAACCTAAAAAATAAGAAAAAAATCTAACTTTGGTTAAAATTGTTAAAATATATTAACTCATATCTTAATTTCTTTACTTGAATCCAATAATAAAAAAAATTTCCTTACCACGTTGCCTTACAATACACCTTTCAAAAACACTCCACTCTCTCCGGTCCAACTCTCTCCCTCGTGGCTAAGATTTTGTCTCAAAATTTTTCATAATTTATAATTTAGTTACAGACTTAGCATATTTTGAATATTTAAATTAAAATAATTAATTATAAAATTAAAATTTTAAAAATAAGTAAAATTAATAAATTTTTATTCTAAATTTAATTTTATTATATTTTAGAGTTATTTTTGTATGTAATTATTAAAAATGTATAAGTGTAGTGTTAATAAAGCGTAAAATAAATTAAAAATAAGTGTAAGTAACTAAAAATTATCCAAAAATAATCTCAAATTATAGATTCTAGCTATTTTTTAGGCCAACCTATGATGTCACACACTTGGTGCTTAAAGGCACACATCGCCCATTAACGTGCACATGTGAGCGTGATGCGCACGCATCAGTGGGTTGATGCTTGCGTGTCATGCTCACTCACCTTGACGTTGTCATGTGGTAATTTATTTTAAAATTTTTATATTTAATTTTTAACTAAAAATATTAAAATTGTGATTAAATTATTTAGTTTTAGTCATTATTTTAATTTTTTGTCATTATTATATTTTTTTTGTTAGTTGAAAAAATTCTAATAATTTTTTTACTAATAATTTTTTTAATTTTTAGTAATTATTTGAATTATATAATAATTAGTTATATACTAATAATTGTTATTTTTTTTTTAAAAGGAGAACGTCTCAAACAAATATATAATTTTCGATAACAAATTCTACTGATCGACTATAGTTACTTACTCGAAATTATTGGCTATCAAAAGAATAAAAAACAAATTGACTTCAAGGTAAATCAAAATATTTAGAACAATATGTATTGGCCATTTTTTATATATATATGATATTGCTTTCTCAAGTATTTTAGTACACGAGATTTTATTAAGACGCTTATATGCCAAAACATTTCATAAATAATTGTGGTTCTATATAGATAATGGGCATATTAGATTCTATCGTTTAGAGTTTTATTTGATTATTGGTTTGAGGAGGAGGGATTAACCCTCAGTAAGGGGGTTGGATTGTAGACTTTGGCATAAATACTTTAAGGGTAGAAATGAGTTGATCTACAAAGATTTAGATCCATGGTTCAACAACATTACATTTGACGATGATATAGATATAGTGAAAATATGTTTATTTTATGTATTTCATAAATTATTGATGCCATCCTCGTAAAGCTGTCCAATATTTTGTGCTTCACCTCATAGATAATTTCAATGAGTTTAATACTTATCTTTAAAGAACAACTGCATAGATTATGCTCCACTATAGCTTAAGTACAACTCCAATTAAAAAGTTAATAAAGGTAAAAAAAATGAGGCGCTCCAAATAGGGAAGCATAACACTTATATGCATTTAGTCAAGCATTCTCGGTGGGTAATTCTTTTCTTTTCGATTCATTATCATATTGAGATGCAGAAAAAAAAAATTATTATTTTTATTTTATATTAAATAAGAATAGTGTTGTTATTTTTTTTTTGATATTGTTAATTTTTTCTTTATTATCTCAAATGTGAATCTACGAGACGATCCAAAGATACGGGAAGGTGTTTGCGCGCAAGGATGGTAACCATTTTTCACATCTTCTAAATTGGTTCAATACAGGCACTATATTATACGAAGGCATTGCACACATTATCTTCAATGGTGTTGAGGTATATTTTTACATTCAATGAAATATATATATATATATATATATATAATTTCACTATAAATTTTGTTGGTTTTCATATTAATGATTAATAAATTTAAAATTTTGTATAGGTCTTTGAAGTACATAGAAAGTTGGTGTTTCATAAACATGAGAAGAGTGCGGACTATCACATAGCAACAAAATTACGTACTCCATCAAAAAAATGGAGAGATACTCTAAAGTTAGAGAAAGTAGATTCCAAACACTCAATTCACTAATCGTCAGGTTGATATGGATGTTCAGCTTAAGTACGAATTTCAAGCCCTGCTAGCGACTAAATCAATGGTATAATAACTTAATCTTTTTTCTTGAATTCACTATTATATGTTGTTGATGAGCATTACATTGTGAAGATTGATTATAATTACTTATGTATAGTTTGAGCCTGACACATCATCATCGCAGTATCATGTCTTAAAGAAGAGGATTGATGATCTTCAAGCAGAGCTATTTAACAAGAGTGATAAGGTTAGTTAAGAGCTTTCTACAAAGATGGATAGTGTTGGCTCAAATATTCAAAGTATGATGAATAAGGACAAAGAAGAGATCTTGCATCAGATATCTCTCATGATGAAGTCATCCAAGCTCTCTAAGGATATATGGCCGACTATGGTACGTTTTGAACCTAAATTGCATTAGGTATAAAGTTTAACAAGTCAATACATTGATTGGTGTTTTTTGGTTTTAGAGAACTGAATTCATGCCCACTGACTTTCGGGCTTACACTCCTAGTAGTAAGTCTAGACATCAGCTAAATGCCAATAGATATACAACATGTAGTTAAGAGCTCTGTAAGTGTAAAAATTATACTCGTTGAGTTAGGTCAAAAGATGAGTAGGTATGGCCACTACAATAAGGCGCAAGCTCAAAACAATCCTTATACTAACCTGTTGAAAAAGTCCATGAAAAAAAAAACTTGTGAAATTGAAAGCAGAAACTATAATTAACATAAACGGGCAACTGATTCTTATTCATCAAGAAAAATTAAAGGACATTATAGATTGGGTAAATAAAAATGACCTAACGTAACTTGTTGCTTTACACGAACTCGATACTAGAAGCACATGGTTTAAGGAGCTACTATTTCATTGACTTGAAGATACGCTAAGGACTTTTATTTTTATATTTTCTTGTTGTAAGTTTTTTTAATAGTATTAAAACTTATATACATTTTATTGCGATTTTACAACATATAAATGAGTACATAAAAATTCTGCATACACGATAAAGGATGTTTCCTGATATGTACTCATAGGAATGTACAACTACAGATGCATATTTTTACTTGAGTATTTTTTATGCGTTTATTGTGCATATTACATTATAATACCATTGGTAACTATTAATAAGTTTAATATTGTATATATTTGTCTTTAGGAGTACATTAGACAAATATGGCAAATGTCCTTCAACCCAAGTTCAAACTCTAATAATGAATGGATCACACGTTGTTGGCATATAGACTTGGAATAAACACTGATTTACCTGGTGCTAAATCATGAGAGTCGGTTAATAAGGTAGTAGAAGTAATAACTTTTTTTATTGTTATTAAATACAATAAGTTCAAAATAATACAATAATGGTTTTTTCAGGTATATATTCTATTGAATATCAATTAGGAACATTGGTTTGCAGTTGAGGTCAACCTTGTTCAGAGGAGGATTATATGAAATGATTTCAGTGTGAACGGCCACTCAAACATGCCATTCAAAATTTTATGAAATCTATGCATGTTGCTATCAAGGATCTAATATACATGGGTGTATGCATGTGCAATTATGTTTATTACATAAAATACATATCATATATATATTAACCACATTAATATATTAGAAGGGTTGAGAAATCACTTGAACGTCGTTATATACGTATTTTCTCGGAGTCCGCATGGAGATCAACTCATTGGTAACTCTAGTTACTAACTCGGTGGATTTAGTGAGCTAGACCAGTAACCCCATATATAGCATAAGACTAACTCTTAACTCTAAAATGACCGGGTGTGTGTATTTTTTCTTTTCTCTAAAAGAAAAGGAAATGAAAATTGAAACAATTCATAATTGCTTCTCTCGATACCATAAAAAAAAACAATTTCATTTTTTCTTTTTCATTCTTTCTTCTTCTTCTTCTTCTTCTTCTCGACACTAAAGAAAATTGAAGCATTTCAATTTCCTTCTCTTTATTTCTCTCTCGGCACACTACACACACACTCGCCATTCACACACGTCTCATTATTTATATATACTTATTAAAATAATGATATAATATTATATAAATAACTAATAATATAAAACAAAATAATTGGTGACAACTATATGTCACCGTATAATATAATAATATTATATATTAAAATAATATAATATTATAATGAGATATTTTTTTATTATTTAATAATTAAATAATCAGTATGTGAAATAACTATTTTGCCCTCATAAAAAGTTACTAAGTCTACCTCCTTGTGATTCCCATCAAATCTCATACTTGAATAAACTCAATCAAGGGTCCATAATACGCCACGTGTCATTATGCAATTAATAAATAACAATTATTGACTAATTGTTGTATTTAATACTTAAATACATACACGTATGCATTTTCGTGGTATTGCTGGATTAAACAATTTAATCTGGCACACTATCCCAGTACACAACACGTACACTCCATATCGCGAGACTCCTTAGGCCCACGCTCGATTCGTCAAATGGAACTATTCTATGAGTCTGTGGACATTGCCCCACCCACACATCACCAATAAACAAATCATCGCGTTGAACCATACAAGCTGAGGTCATAACGTATACTTATAGTTCTTATGTCATGATATCTTAGATGTGTGAATATATAGATTATCACCGTCAAATCGCCATGTGCTCATCTATGTTATATCTCTAGACTTGTATCTCACTGAAAAATATGTGCAAATTCTTTTGCCATATTGTTCCACCCTGACGGAAATACTTTCCTAGGATTTATGCTTGTGGCTCCAAGACTTTCTAAGATACAATCTCGAAGCATCTGGATATCGAACTCCCTATGGGAGCTGAAGGATCCTATATCTGTACACACCAGACTCCATAAGCATTGGACCATACCTAACAACACCCAACGGTTACACTATAAAAGGTCTATGACATGCGTGAAACAAAAGTATAGTGAATCATTTACAAGCCCACTGTGACACTTGGTCAAAAGACCACGTATACTACTAAATTCGAGAGGACCTTCCATTAATGGCTTACATAGGGTGTCTATCAAAAGCCCTTGTAAGTTTTTCCTATATCTAGTCTTAATTGGATACCCATATGTCAATATGAGCTCCAAGCTCATAGTCAGATAGGAACGACCATCTATACCCGGTAGGCACGACATATGTTAATCTATATTAAAAGTATCCATTGACAGACCCGTATCGGAAGAAAAAGATCAGGAATAATTATTTGAGAACATACTTACGCAACCGACATTTTCTGGCACCCGATGGCAACTTTTGTAACTATCATTACTAGTATATTCTCAGGTCTATGTCTTATGACAGACAAGTCTCTTACTCTTAGATCTTCGATGAGTATTATAATCAGCTAACAATTAGCTATGCTAACATTTAGCATTTATATCTCTCAGTGTAGCTAATTATAGGCCCTTATCTAAACGTTTTTAGATCTGATCTGAACTGCTTCAGATTATACAATGTCTGTAATGTTACATTGTATAGTACCATATAAATAGGTATTAATGATTTAATAGAAATGTACACTTGTATAATACATAAGTAAATCTATACTTGTATAAATACATAAGTATATTTATATTCAGGGATGGCACGTAAGCACCGACTCTAATAATCTCTTACTTAAAAAGCTTTTCTACATCCATATGATTTATTAAAGTAGATCGGTATTGCATATATAATGAAAGTAGATCTTGGTCCATGGAGTCCCAAGAAGGTAAGAACTCCTCTAGTGGCATTCTTGATAGTATCTCATACACATCAACTCTATGCGTTTCATAAACACATTTAGAGTCATGGCCTTAGAAAGTGAGTTCGCTAAATTATTTATAAAATACTTCTACAAATAATCACATCTTCCTAAGTCAAGATCTCTTTAGTTATGTGAGACTCCTCTTATTATCGCTAGAGTACTGGTGTCCTCTTGGCATATCGGCTTATACTACGTGCTAGTTTTATCGTAAAATATTGGGATAAGATCCATTTATCGTGGAACTCTTCCAAGTCATGCAATAAAGCTACGAATTCAAACTGCCTTTTTCACTGTGCTCATAATAAATCAGCAGTGAATCCCCGTTTGGTGTAATTCCAACACACTTGTGCTAATGAGAATGAGCACATTCCTAGATGTAGACTCTCTATCATTTAAGTTAAACTAAAAATCTGAATCTATGGATCTTCTCACTTGTAATTCTCTTTCTCTATATTTGAGAAACTTATCCTTTGTACCTTCAAGGTATCTCAAGATATGTTTGACTAGAATCAAATGGTGGTCACCTGAGTCAAACTAGAATTGGCTCATAACTTTTACAGCCATATTGATATCAGGTCTTAAATACATCATAGCATATATACATCAAGCTCTCAATAGTAGATGTATCTAGTGCATCAGACACTCTAACCTTTTCATCTTCCATCTAAAGAAACACTCTCTTTGAAAGATGAACACCAAGTCCAAGATATACGTTACCTAACTCATAAATAAGAAAACTGTACCTTTTCAAGATGCTATTGATGTGAATTAATTTGGGAGAGTCCTATCAACTTCTTAGCTCTATCTCTATAAAGCTTTATACCTAGTATAAAGCAAGCCGACCTTTATGAGTTACTTCGATCGACTAGAACATATAGGTATCATTCCCAATGACTAATATGTCATTAACAAAGAGCATCAAGAAGAATATCATGCTTCCACTGACCTTTCATGCACACAATCTTTTTCCTTATTTTTTATAAAACCAGACAATCTGATTATCTCATCAAAATTAATCCAGCTTCAGGAGGCTTATATAAGCCTATAAATGGACTTCTTCAGCCTGCACACTAGACTAAAAGTCTGGTTAGATGTAAAACCTTTAGGTTATTTTATGAATATCTCTTACTCGAGGTATCCATTCAGGAATGCTGTCCTTACATCCATCTGCCAAACCTCAAAGTTATAATATGCTGCAAGAGCCAATAACATTCTAATCGATTTTAGCATCAATATTAGTCCAAAGGTTTCCTCTTAAATGATTCCAAATCAGTGAGGATTATCTTTCTAGAACCAATATGAGGTCTAAAAGGTCTCTACCTTCCTTTTAGCTCCCACTACCTTTTGTAAACCCTTTACAACTAATGAGAATAATTCCCACGGGTAGCTTAATCAAGTGTTAAACTTGATTTTGTTGCATAGAGTCAATTTTTGTTTACATAGCATCTTGCCATTTTTTGAATTGATGTCTAATATCATCTCTCTATAGGTCTAAGAATAATTTTCTTCTACCAAGAAAATTGTAAGTTCACATTCTGGCATCAAACATACCTAAAAGATGACCTAGAAATTCTTTCCGACCCAATAAGAGAGTGTGTTAAAATGTTACTACTTAATTGAGCTTGCGTTCCCATCCTTGGTTCATTGATTTCTAGATTGACTTTATCAAGTTCAATCTTTCTATAATTCCTATGATCCATAAGAAACTCTTTCTCTAGAATAATGGTATATCGAGAAACGAAGACACTTCGTTTCTCTGAATCATAGAACTAGTATCCTATTGAATTTACAGGATACCCAATAAACCTATACTTGTATCCCTTAGGTACTTGTTTATCCTATTGAGTAACTATTACAAAACAAGATACCCTGCTGCGTAACTCTTATGTCAGCAAGATAGCCCTAAGTTTTAACATATTTAAGATACAGCTTCCTTCCTTTCTGTATCTCATACGAAATGGAAGGAACAGCTTGTGATGGAACTTTGCTTAATAAGCAGCTTAATTTGAAATATATACTCACAAATATAGATTGCTAACACTAATTATCAATCGAACCATATCTAATAAAGTTCTATTCCTCATATCTGAAACATCATTATATTATGGGGTACTCAGAGGACTATAATGAGTGAGAATCTCATTCTCCTTTAAACAAACGAAAAACCTAACTGTTAATATACTCACTACCTCGATCTAATCAAAAGGATGTGATATACATTCTAGTATGTTTGGTCATCTTCGTGAATACATTATTCATAAACTGGTTAAGTCTTTATGGTCAGATTAAGAATCTAACCATCCTTAACCAGACAGATAAGTGTCTCACACTTAAATGACCAAAACTTATATACCACAACTCCTTATTATTTAAAGATTTCGATCTACAAACATTTTTAATTGTATATTTTATCTATTTATTAACTGACATTCAGCTAATAAAACATCATTCGCATCACATGTATATAAGGAACTATTCTTAATATTCTTATGATATCCTTCACTGTCAAGTACATGAAGGGATACAAATTGTCAAATGATGGTTTAGATATTATACTAATTATGCAATACAACTATTGTATTGCATATGAGAAGTAAGCTAAGCTATTCAACAAATTGAACTTATAGAAAATCACCATTTCCTACTCTTAACTTTACTTCTACAAGATATTCTATTCTAGTCTTTCTCAATCCCTGTAACATATTGTAGATATGAGAGAAACATACAGTATCTCATACCTAGCTTGAGCTGGCATCATATGCCCTAGAAATGTCCATGTCTGTCAAGCACAAACCTATGGGAGTCATCCTGACAATTATAAGGCTTCTAGAGTAGTGGAATTTCTAATACTCAACCTTACTGCAATGGAAATACTTTCCATCTACATTACTCTCTTGTTGATCTTTGGATAAATGTTGCCTCTGAGAATTTTTTCCGGGTATCTACCCCATCTTCTTCTCCTTACATACCTGGTCTTACCAGACATTTTTGGACTAAAAGATGATGCCCCCTAAATAAAGAAGGCCATACCTCATCTATTCATTTCCTCTTGAGAGGTGTTATTAGAAATATCTTGCGACAAACTCTAATCAACAATAAATCCAAAATTTTCTGAATCAATAACATTTTTGAGATTCTTCTGCTAGTCGGAGTAATTTCTAGTACACTTGTGTTGGACTGCATTAACTATACACACTAACTAGTTTGTAGTGGCCATTATTCTTAACAGGCTAAAAATTAATGGAAAATGTAAGCGAAATAGTCATTAAATCACTAATAGAAAATTTTAAATCATAGATATAACAATTAGACATTTTTTAATTTTAAACGCCCTCTTACTGCTTCATATAATCTCGCTAATCTCTCCAACGAAAAGATAATAGTTTAAACTCTTTTAAACTATACAGCGGAAGGTAGATACCATTGAAATTTACTCGGGCCTCACACTGTAGTAATATTGACTTTTGTAAACCCACAGGTATACAACATTTGTCAATTGCATCTCATGCAACTCTTACCACTTGATCCTGAATACACCTTATCCTCATGTTGTAGTAATATTGGGTAAGTGTATTCTAAATTAACTTGTTAATGATCAAATATATGCTACTGATACTACCTTCACGCTGTAGCAATATTAAGTAATACTTTCGTATATATTTGCCTCATCTTATGTTAACCGGTATAGTCCAAGCCCAATCGACTAAGTCCTTCGTACTGTAGCAATATTGAAAAAAGGCCGACGTGATTTATTTAACACCATATTGACAAGACGAATTAGAATAAAATATTATCTTATAATATAATATTTTTCAATCTGATTAAAAGAGATTTTTGTCTTCATCTTATGGGAATGGTGATTCTTAATTAACTAATTTTTCTACATAAGCACAATTAATCCTCACTAGTAGGGCTCTCATCGTGGTTACTAGCATAGAAAAATTAATTTTGGTGTATAATGCAGACCGATAACTCTTATTATTACATCTCATAAACTTCAGCGCCCTAGCAGGGGCTCGCCAGTGCCACAGCCTTAAGAGAAAGAACTCTCAACGCTACGGTGCCATATCTTCAACGCTGCGACGCTAGGAGGTCGAACCCCTAGTGCTGCGGCACCAACCCTCTGGAGCTGCAGTGCCCACTGCATCCACTTTGGCATACCCGTTTTAACACTTGCATCTATTCACTCAAACAACACCCAAATTTCTCATAAATGGCTATGATACCATTTTTGTCGAGGATCTAATATACGTGGGTCTATACATGTGTAATTGTGTTTATTGCATAAAATACATATCTATACATATTTAATGCCGTAGAAGAATTAAATTATGTAATAAATACAATAAATAATATATTAATCACATTCATATATTAGAAGGGTTGAGAAATTACCTGAACGTGTAACATTATACACATATTTTCTCAGAGTCTGCATGGAGACCAACTCGTTGGCGGTTTTAGTCACCAACTCGGTGGGCTTGGTGAGCTAGAACAGTAGTCCCATAAATAGCATGAGATTAACTATTGACTCTGAAATGACTAAGTGTGTATATTTTTCCTTTTCTCTAAAAGAAAAAAAAATGAAAATAGAAATAATTCATAATTACTTCTTTCGGTACCATTTTTATTTTTCATTTTTTTTCTTCTTCTTCTCGACATCGAAGGAAATTGAAATATTCAATTTCCTTCTCTCCATTTCTCTCTCGGCACACTACACACACATCTCATTATTTATATATACTTATAAAAATAATAATATAATATTATATAAATAAATAATAATATAAAACAAAATAATGGGTGACAACTATATATCACCATATAATATAATAATATTATATATTAAAATAATATATAATATAATATTATAATAAGATATTTTTTATTATTTAATAATTAAATAATCAATATGTGAAATGACTATTTTACCCCTTATAAATAGTTATCAAGTCTACCTCTTCGTGAGTCCCACCAAATCTCACATTTGGGTAAACTTAACTGAGGGTCCACTATATGCCACGTGTCATTATTCAATTAGTAAATAATAATTATTGACTAATTGTTGTATTTAACACTTAAATACATACACGTACGCATTTTCGTGGTATTACTGGATTAAACAATTTAATCTGGCACGCTATCCCAGTGCACAACGCATACACTCTATATCACGGGACTCCCTAGGCCCACGCCCTATTCATCAAATAGAACTATTCTATGAGTCTATAGACATTGCCCCACCCACACATCACCGATAAACAAATCAGCGCGTTGAACCATACAAGCTGAGGTCACAACGCATACGTATAGTTCTTATGTTATGATATCCTAGATGTGCGAAGATATAGATTATCACCGTCAAATCTCTATGTGCTCATCTATGCTATATCTCTAGACTTGTATCTCACTAAACAATATGTGCAAACTTCTTTGCCATATTGTTCCACCCTGGCGAAAACTCTTTCCCGAGTTTTATGCTTGTGGCCACAAGACTTTCTGAGATATAGTCTCGAAGCATCTGGTATCAAACTCCCTATGCGAGCTGACAGATCCCATATCTGTACACATCGAACTCCATAAGCATCGGATCATACCCAGCGGTTACACTACGAAAAGCCTGTGATATGTGTGAAATCAAAGTATGATGGATCACTTACAAGCCCACTGTGGCACTCAGGTCAAAGGACCACGTATACTACTCAACTCAAGAGGACCCTCCGTTGATGGCTTATATAGGGTGTCTATCGGAGGCTCTCGTGAGTCTGTCCTATATTTAGTCCTAATTGGATATCCATATGTCAATACGAGCTCTAAGCCCACAGTCAACTAGGAATAACCATCTATACCCTATAGGCACAACATATGCTGATCTATATTAAGATTCGACAAACCCATATCGGCCAAAATAAGTCATGAACAATTATTTGGGAACATACTTGTGCAACTAACATTTTCTGACACTCGATTGTAACTCTTGCAATTATACAGTTACTAGTATATTCTTAGGTCTATATTCTATTACAAATAAGGCTCCAACTCTTGGATCTTCGCTAAGTATTATAACAAGATAACAATTAGTTGTGCTAACATTTAGCATTTATATCTCTTGGTGTAGCTAACTGTGGGCCCTTATCTAAACTTCTTTAAATCTGATCTGAACTCTTTCAGATCATACAATATCTGTAATGTTACATTGCATAGTATCATATAAATAGGTATTAGTGATTTAATGAGAATGTACACTTGGATAAATACTTAAGTATATGTACATTCAGGGATAACACGTAAGCACTAACCCTAACAATTTTCATGCCATTTTATTTTTGTAGATGTGGATTTTATAGTTTAAGGGGGCAACAATATACAGATATATACCATTGGCCAGTTATTCGTTTGAGGGATAAAGTACCTTAACTGGCGGTTAAGAGCGGGAATTGTAGTCCATTTGTATGTATATTTATTGAGTATCTTATATTAAACAAAAGATGAAAGTTGATTTGTGGACCACTGCAACATCTACTTTATAAACGTATTATATATTTTTCATAGGTATATTTATGTCATATTATTGTTTTGATATATGCATGTTTGGTGGCTATCTGCAGAGATAATATATAATTGTATAGAAATGTGTTTTTTTTTAATATGCAGATTTGGGAACGTCCATATAATAGGGATAATTCTACCGAAATTTTGTTAACATATTAGACATCTCACACTTACAACTTATAATTTTGACACATATACAGATATTTTCATAACTTATCCACAATTAAAAATTTTCAATATCAACATTAAATGAAAAATACATCTATCATCAACAATTTAAGTACATAATAAAAAGTATAAGTGCATTACAAAATAAGTGCATTACAGAAGTCATGAAACTCAATATTCTAACGCAAAGTAGCATAATTAAAAAAATGGTATATAATACCTTTCATACAATAAAATCTTTATATAGAATTGTACTTTGGGATCTAAGTCATTTCCTCTATCTCACACCTGTCTGAAACAAAAAAAAAAATACTAACCTTATATTATAGTGAAATTAAAACTAAATATCAATTTTTTAGTTTAATAAACAAGCATACATCACCTGCTATGTAAAGCGACGGGGTTTCGACACGTCTATCAATTATGTCTATGTTGTCTACAACGGCTATAAATATTCTTCGATGGTTCCTCCTCTTGAGATGGAATTCGATTCATCCGACGCCTGTCCACCTAACAACATACTATTAAAGGCTGGATGTCTATATTTATTAAATCCTCTAGGACTATCCAATTCGACAGATGGCCAGCCCAAAGTACTTGCTCACTATAGGTACAAAATAAAGTACCGGATGTGTAATAAGTAAAACAAAAACTCTCGTGCAATAATTTATTATCTGCATATGACAAGTATATAGGGCAAGCCAGTTACCGATAGTCAAACTTTCAATAGCTACATATTCTATCCAAAATGTCCATTATCCTATCTATGCCACCATCCTTGACTACAAAATATGAAACATCTATAGGGTAAACTATCATTCAACTTACGTCATCATTATGTTTCATTACTTTATGATTTGCCTAATTCGTCAACACAGTCGTCATCATCTGTGCCCCCAACCGTCTATTATAAAATCACAGTTGCAGTAGCTCTCGTACCCACTCTACGAAATTGGTCACATAAAGCTTTCTTACTTCTTTTACAACTGCATTAATGCTCTTTGCAATATTAGTGGTCATAATTATTAGGATTGAGTGTGTGATATATGAGTATACATGTAATTTCAAAATTTAACCACATACAGCAGAAGCATGTTAATAAAATACACCTAATTTAACAAATTAAACACATATATCACATACATGCATAGGTATAACTATTATACAACAATTTATATATGATGAATAATTGTGTTATAACATTATGTAAAAACAACTTACATAATTTTTACATAATGAAGGTAGCTTTACAAAATCTTCAAGTTCTCCAATAATCCAAGTGAAAAAGCTTACCTTAAAGTGTATTCTTATACAATTCTAGTCCATAATAGTTTGGTGAGATTATAGAACTGGAATGGTAGCTTTGATTTAGAATTTTCAACAACATATATTCAAACTCTTTGAATACAAATATTTGTTTCATAAATATGAATATGGTTTAGCCATCTATGAAAGGAAAGGAAGATGAAATTTTCTTTTGTTCTTGTTAGTAACACTTTATTAACACAACAACAATAAATTTTCTCTTTATCATTGCTGTATTATACAAGTGTGTAGAATGAAAAAAACTAGAAAAAAAAATATCTTCACACACTAGTATTTCAACTTCTTGAAAGAAAAAACAATACAAAGCATTTCTCCCTCTCCCATTTCTTTACCTGGTCGAAAATGTTAAGTGTGTTAAATGAATCTCTTTCATTCTTTTAGTGGTTGTAGCAATTGATAATCCATCATTAATGCTCCACTCAATTTTTATTATTAATAGGCCTAGGTCCCTCTATTTCTTAAATGCTTAAAACACTATCAATTTATTAAGAAGTGCTTCTTTTATTAACTAAGAGATGGCCAGCCACCTATTTGAATCAAATGAATAAAAATTCATTTAATGGCCTATAATAATTCCATTTGAACAATATGCCTCCACTATTCATATATTATTTATTTTTATTAAACAAAAAGTTAATATAATCAATTTATATTAATAATGTTTAATGGATTTAATGTATATAATAATATTATAAAATAAAGTAAAACTATTTTTGCATTATCTTATTAATATATCATGATACAAAATTAAGGGCTTAGATTTTGCCATTTTTCACTATTTTGTTAATAACTTTTGTTAACTAATTAAATAATGCACTTAACAATTAAGTCTTAACAAATACATATCTCGAGGGATCTCAAAATAATTATTTTATTTCACTGAAATTTATTGGGTCAAATTATTGAATCCAATCTGTAACCCTAGTGCACAACGAGTACACTCATATTGTGTGACTCTCCAAGTCCACACCTGGTTTGTCATATGGAGCTTCTCCATACGTCTGTAAACAATGCCCCACATATACATTACAGATATTATAAATCAGCACGTTAGACTATACAAGTTGAGGTTATTACATATTCGTATAATCTCTCTATCATTTATATCCTTGAAGAGTGGAGATATATATCATCACCATTAAATCTCTATTTGCTCAACCATGAACTTATCTTCAGATCTATGTTTCCTTAAAAAATATCTACAAACACTTTTGTGATATTGTTTATCCCTTCGGAATATATTTTCTGAGTTTTATTATTGTAGCTACAAGACTTTTTGAAATATAATCTCAGACCATCAGGATATACAACCTACTCATACGAGCTAACAAATCTTATATCTACATGCACCAGACTCCATGAGCATTAAACTATACCCAGTGGCACCCAGCAGTTAGACTATAAAAGGTTTCTGACATGTGTAGAACCAAAGCATGGTAGATCACTCATAAGCCCACTATAGTGCTCAGGTCAAAGGACCACAAATACTACTCAACTTGGAAGACCTTCTATTGACAGCTTTATGAGATATCTATTGGAGGTCCTTGTGAGTCTGTTTAATATCCAGTCATCATTGTATAGTTGTATCTCTATACGAGCTTTCATTAAGCTCATAGTTTACCAAGATTAACCATCTGGATAAGTCAGATATAGATATACACTAATCTATATTAACGAATTTCACCGGTAGACTCGCATCAATGAAATTAGATTAGGAACATAGTGTTTGACAACATACTTGTATAATGACATTTCTTAGCACCATTTGCAACTCTTTGTAACTACATCATTACTAATTAATTCTTAGGTCTTTATCCCATTTCAGACAAAGCTCTAACTCTCTTAGATTTCGCTAACTCCAACAACCTGCTAACTCTTAGCACTATAACTCTTAGTACTTATAAATATTGATGTTGCTAACTCTTAGCATGATCTAAACTCCTTTAGACTAGATCTAAATTCCTTCAGATCATACAATGTCTGAAATGTTACAAGCATCTTACTATTTAATAAATAATAATATTAACTATTTCATTAGAAATGATAATTGTATAAGTACTATCATTAAATATTTATACAATTAGATGGCACATAAGCACAAATCCCCATAACTTTTACTTACTCTAATGCCATTCATGATGGTATTTATTATCCATCGACTCTACATGTTACTCAAACACTTTTAGAGTTAAGGCTTTAGAAAGCGAGTCCACTATAATCTGTAAGGATGTTTCTTAGATTATCTTACATCTCTATTAGGCAAGGTACTTTTAATTATATGGTATTATAACTCTACAATATTAGATATTTTGGCTGTTTTATGATTTCTTAGCTTAAGCAATTACCCGTTATTGTTGCATTATAATGTGATAGGATTCATTGAGTTTAGAACTTATTTTGAGCTCTGCAACTAACTTGAATATTCACAAAAATTCCTTTGCAGGCTTCTTAAGCTATAACAAATTCTATCTCTAAGGTAGAATTAACTCTGAATATTTGAATTTGCACTTATTCTACAAGTTGTGGTATCGTTGAGAAGAAATACATAATCAAAAATACATAATATTTGAATTTGCACTCATTCTCATTTGTAAGCAGTTTTCTCCATAAGTTAGAAACTTATCCTTCATACCTCTTAGGTATAACTGGATATGTTTCATGACCATTCAGTGGTCGTTACCTAGATCAAACTAAAGCCGGCTTATAACACTTATTACCATCAAAAATCTAGGACTCGTACATAACATATTATACATTAAGTTATCTCTAACTAGTGTATATTATATGTTAGACACTTTAACTCTTTTATTTTCTACTTGAGGACATTTTCTCTTAGAAAGATAAATGTTATGTTTGAAATATATATTAACTATCTCATAGTTATTAAAATTGCACCTTTTCAGGACTTAGTCTTTGTACGAAGATTTAGAGAGTCCTATCAACTTCCTAACTCTATCTCTGTAAAGCTTTATGCCTGGTATATAGGAAGCCTCTACCAAATCTTTTATTAAGAAGTTCTCACTCAAATAACTCTTAACTAATTGACTTGCAATATACTATTGTTGATTCTAACGATGAGTATGTTATATATATATATATATAGAGAGAGAGAGAGAGAGAGTATTAGAAAGATAATTTATACTCCCACTATCCTTTTTAAACACATATGTTTTTTTTTCGTTCTTAATAAAATCAGACTCTCTGATTAGCTCATCAAAATAAAGAGTTTATCATACTATAATATTCAACAAAATTCGAATTAACTTTAGCATATATATTACTAAAAAGATTTTCTTATAATCGATCACAAACCATTAAGTGTAATCTTTTTACACCAATTGGGCTTTTAAAGGTTTCTATATCCTTTTGGGCCCATACTTCTATGCATAAACTCTTTTTCAATTAACAAGAATAATTCCCACATGAAGCATAAGTAAGTTCTAAACTTGATTGTCATGCTTAAAGTTAATTTGAATTTTATGGCATCTTGTCAATTCCCCAAACGATGTCTAACATCGTTTTTCCTATAAGTTATAGGATCTTTTTTTATTCAACTAAGAAAACACCAAAAGCACCTTTTAGATATTATATATATCTAACAGGTAGCCTTGATATCCTTATCTGACTTAAAGAAAAGTTTGTTAAAGGTATTTCACGCAATTAGTTTTTAGGTTTCATTTTCAATTCATTTTTCATCTTGATTGAATTTATGAAGTTCAATCTTTCGACAATCTTTATAATCCATGAGAAACTATTTCTCTAGGAAATAGGGATTATTTACAACGAACAAGTTTAATTTCTTTGGATTATTGAACTAATTTCCTATAAAATATTTGGGATATTCTATAAACTGATACCTGTACCCCTTGGGTCTAAGTATATCATATTGCACAACTCTTATACAAGCAGAATAACCCTAAATCTTAACATACTTAAGATTTAGTTTTCTTTCAGTCTATATCTCATATGTAGTCAAAGGAACAACTTACGATGGAACTTTATTCAATAAGTGAGATATAATTTTTAGAACATAACCCTTTAGATATTTTAGAAGATTGGTAAAGTTTAACATCGATTGAACCATATCTAATATAGTCTGATTTCTCCACTTCAAAAATATATTTATATTGAGTAGTGCCTGAAGAACTATATTGAGCTAGAATCTCATTCTTCTTTAAATAATATTTGAATATACAGATTATGTCTAAACAATCTCAATTTTATCGAAGGTATTCAATATACATAGTAGTTTATTTCTTTACTTCTAATCAAAATTCTTTGGACACTTCAAAATTATCAACCTATGTTTTTTAGAAACACATGTTTGTATCGTGACAAATAACAATAAAGACAATAAAGTATTGAAATTTACCAGTGGCAGTATGATTCATTAGATTATATATATCACTATATGTTAGTTCTAATGAATCAGTAGCCCGGTATCTAACACCTACAACAGGATTTGGTCAATTTCCCTTAAATATAGAACTCATAAATTAGATAAAGTTCTATGGCCAAATTAAGTATTTGACCATTCTTAACCAGACGAAACAGTTGTCTCATGATTACACGACTTAATCACTTGTGCTATAATTCATTATTATTTAAAGTTCCTGAACTACTATAAGTTCTATTCACCTAGACATTTTCATGCATCTCTTATTGTATGTAAGATATAATGGCTATTTGATAACTAAAACTCAGTTAGTCAACCATCATCATGAGAAACTATTCTTAATGTATGTGAAACTATTCTTAATGTATGTATGATAACCCTCTCTGTCTAGCACAAAGAGTGATATATTTCTCTTAATTATTCTTGGCATAAAATAAAAACTATACAACATAATGCTTTAACTAGGATGAAAAAGTGACTTAAAAGTCAAAACAGCTACCATGTATAGGTAATCTCCATTTCCTACGTGTAACTGTACTTCTTATTTTACAGTTTTCTAGTATTGCTTAAATTATGCAACATCATACAGATGTGAAAGGGGCAAGCCATTCATATCCATAGACTTCTTCACATTACTTGCAAATGAAATGTCAATTATTAGTAAATAGATATTTAAAAGTTTTATCTTTTCTAAGTAAAGGTTCTTTAAATAGTAATTCTTACTATTTTAAACCTTATTATTATGGAAATACTTTTCATTGTGAATATTTTCTATATTTGTTTTAGATATATTAAATAAATTTTAGATTGAGCATTACACTACTTGTACATCTTATGTGCATATGCTCCTATTAAAGATCATTAGATAAGCCAGGATATTTTGACTTTCAAATTGTTTTTTAATCCTTTTATGATAATCTTCTGTCTCTTCTTAAGAGACATTATCATAAACACCTCTTATATTATCTATTGATATATTATATATCTTAGTATTTTTATTTTATTAATCTATAACAATTCTTAGATTTATAAGTAAGTCTAAATATTTATCAGTATCTTATAGATTGCGTGCCTTTATCAAGTATACTAGGGTTGCTTATGGTCATCTTATCTTTATAAGTTATTAATCTTATCACTATAAGATAAATTAGAGATGTTTAGTGGAATATTTTTAATCGTTAATAAATAACGTTTTAGATCATAGATATAACTTTTATACATTTTTTATCTAAAGACGCCCTCTCGCTACTTTACATAATCTCTTTAATCTCTCAAATGGAAAAATAAAAGTTTAAATGTTTTAAACTTTATAGTGGGATGTGGACCCTATTGACATTTTACTCAATCCTCACGCTGTAGCAATATTGGCCTTTGTAAACCCAAAAGGTAGATAACTCTTGTCAATTGCATCTCTTGCAACTCATACCACTAATCTTAAATACATCTTATCCTTACTCTATAGCAATATTGAATAAGTGTATCCGTGCTATGTTTAACCGACATAGCATGAAACACGCTGACTAATCTCTCACGTTGTAGCAATATTAAAAATGACCAAAATGACTCATCTAATACCGTATTGACAAGATAGATCATTGTATAATATTATCTTATAATATAATACTATTCAATCTAATTAAGAGAAATTTTTAATTTTAATTATTATTTTAAATTAATAATAATATATTTTCACATCTCATACGAATCTAATTTATAATTAGAATATTTATTTACATAAACACAACTAAACCTAAACAATAGAGCTCCTATTGTGGTTAACAATGTAAACAAATGATTTATAATTTTAATACAATAATATAATAATTATAATTGTATTAAATATACTTCACTTGCAAAAATTACAAATAGAAGTATTATGCTTAGAATGATCAGCGTTAAAAATTGAAGGTTCTAGCATTATAATATATAATGCTCCAAAACAAATTTTGTACTCTTTTTTGTTGGTCTCCAGTGCCAGACGCTGCAGCGTTGGAAGTCGACTGCTGCAGTGTTCATCCAGAATGACTGAGAGCCGTGGTACCCAGAAGCTGGTGCCGCGGTGACTAGCCTAAAAGGCCCTTGGCACAGTGGCACTTGGGTTAGAATATGGGCGTCGCGGTACTAGCTGCTGTCATAGTGTTCCGACCATTCAGAAAACTATTTTTCACCCTCAATATTTCCTATTTTCTTTTGGTTATCATATCCAAACATCATTATACTTCAATTCTAAATACTATAATGTTGAAGAATACCACAATATGTTCATCATCATGCTCGAACATCAAACATCACTATGTTAAAATTTAAACATTATCAAGTAGAACAACATCAACATCACCATGTAAACATATTCAACAACAAGAATTATCATATACTCAATTTAACATGCTCTACGATACCATTTGTTAGGATTGAGTGTGTGATATACGAGTGTACATATAATTTCAAAAATTTACCACACGCAGTGGAAGCATGTTAACAAAATATACATAATTTAACAAATTAAACACATATATGCATAAATATAACTATTATAACTATTAATTGCTAACTTGTAGCACTGGTCTAAACTCTTTTAGACCAGATCTAAACTTTTTCAAATCATACAATGTTTGACATGTTACAAGCATCTTTCTATTTAATAAATAATAATATTAATTATTTTATTAGAAATGATAATTATATAAATACTATATTAAATATTTATACATAATAGAATGACACCTAAGCATAAATTCCAACAATAACATCATACCTTCTGAAAACGCCAGCTGATCAAGCCCATTCTACCGTACCAACATCCTCTTCTAAATACTTAGTGACATCGGGTCTCATTTCTCGCATATTGTTTAATTGGTGTTAAAAATTAGAGACACGATATGCCTTGGCAATAACAAAATAGGTTGACAAATATACCCATTTTTTAGACTTATTTGTTGGTAACTTGTATTTTGTCACCAAATTTTCCTTTAAGTGATAGATGCAGAATCTATGATATGTATTAGAAAACACACCCCATACAACTCTCTTAATACTGGCATGTCGATTAGATATAAAAATAAGATTTTGATTGCCATCAATTACTCTTTGCAGTAGAGGTGGTAAAAAATCAATGAACCAAATTGGGTTCAAAAAACCAAA
This sequence comes from Ailanthus altissimus, assembly GCA_946807835.1. Lineage (NCBI taxonomy): Eukaryota > Viridiplantae > Streptophyta > Magnoliopsida > Sapindales > Simaroubaceae > Ailanthus > Ailanthus altissimus. The sequence continues at coordinate 5,835,166 of OX327709.1, forward strand.
CCGAATTGGCTAGTTTGATTCAATGTTTTTTGGTGGGTTCAGTTCTCAATTTTTTACTTTGAAAAATTGGTTTGGTTCTCAATTAGGAAGACGGAATTGAAAAACTGAATTTTTTAAAAAAAATAATAAAAATTTTTTAAAAAATAAAAATTGAACCAAACAAAAAATAAGCTAATATTAAGTTCATTTGAGTTGAACCAAAAAATCAAAAATCGAACCGAACCTATAAACCAAACCGAACTGAACCAAACTAAAACTGGTTTGGTTCAATTCAGTTCAGTTCATTGTAACTTTAGTTTGATTTTTGGTTTTATTTTTTAAAAATCGAACCGGGTTTTCCCACTTCTACCTTGTAGTTTAACTATAAACCACTCTCAAGAAGCATCATTTTTTGAGTCAACAATCCCCCATGCTAATGAAAATATCTTATTATTTTCATCTTTATAAATGGCCACAAACATTATATCAAGATAGAAACTTTTTAAAAATATTCCATCCACTGTAATCACCAGTCAGATAGATAAAATAAAATCTCTAATAAAGAGTCCCAACACAAAAAAAAAAATACTTGAAGTGATTATCTACGCCAGCTTCTAAGTGAGTAATCATACTTAAATGTTTGGCAAAATATGCACTAATGCCCCACAGATAAGAAGTTAAAATTGACATATTCAAGGGTAAGAAAGACATTTCACACATAAATCTTCAAACCTTTTTTAAAAATAATAAAATAAAATAAAAATTAATTTTTTTAAAAAAAGATTGACTTGATCTAGCTGGAGTAAGCCAGATCAGGCTGTTAATCACAGTGGTTTAATCATTTCTTGGCCAGCTTGATTAGGCTGACTGGCAAGATTTTTTTTATAATTTCTTATATGAATTTTTTATTTTTTAATTATTGTGATTATTATTTTTTATTCTTTTTTTAACCTTTTATTATTGTTATTATTATTTTTAATTTCTTTTCAATTATTGTTATTTTTTAATTATATTTTAACTTTTTAAAATTTTCTAATTTATTTTGAATAAAAACTTATCATGTTAAAAGGGTATAATTGGCAAGTAAGTTAATTATTTGGGATAGTTTAGTCATTTCAATCACATTAACAAGGAATTTGTTAAGTTTCATGAAAGATTCTCCAATAGAAGATCGTTGGTGACATTTTTTCAAAGTTTTGGATATTATTGTCGAATTTAAACTCTTGGGCATTCTATAATTAGGCCTTTCCTTAGAGGTATTCATAACAATAACCCTTTTTGTTTTTACAATTTTGTTATTTGAATTTGTTACCTTAAGGGTATTCATAAAAATAACACTTTAAAATGTTGGTACTATCTTCTTTTTTATTTGACAACTAATTTTTTTAAAAATATTTATTATTTCTAATTTTTGACACTTATTTAAAATTTTATTTTTATTGTAAACATATACTAAGATTAAAATTTTTAAATTTTTAACAAATATTAAAAAATAGAAATAACAAATATTTTATGAAATTTTTTATTTAGTACTCAAGTAAGAAAGAAAAAAGTAAGTACCAAAATTGAAAAAGGATATTTTAAATAAATGTAAAAAAATGAAATTAGTATATATAGTTTTAAAAAAATTATTTTTTATTTTACTACTAAAGTAAAAAAAAGAGTACCAAAATTGAGAAAATAAATTAAAAAGAGTATGAATAAGGATATATTAATCATTTTATAATGATTTTAGTATATTCTATTGCCATCTCAAAACAATAGAAGTATTGAAGGTTATTCTAAAAATTTAAAAAGTATTATTAATTTTAAACTATACCTTAAGAGTATTGTAGACTATTTTAAAAATTTGAAGAGTACCCCTAATTTTAAATTATATCGACACTCATAAAAATAACCCTAATTTATATCTTTAACTAAGAAATGTACGAAATAGAGGGTTAAGTGTTAATATTTGTGCAAAAGTAGAGAGAGAATTGATAATGTTGCAACAACCAAGTCAAAGTTTTGGGAGTAAAATAAGCATCGTTACATATCTGAAGGAATAAATAACTTCTATGAATCGGAATAAATAAATGACTCTCTCAAATAATTAAAAAGATTTAGGTTTGATTTAAACTCAACACTTCGATAATGAAAGTATTAGCATTAAATACTTATAATTTTTTATTTTGTAATATTCTATAAGAATTAATGATAACTGTTTAGATTAGTGCATATGTTCGTATTGTGTCAATTTAACTATAATAAGATTTTAAGTTAATTTGACTTATTTTATAACTATGTCAAAATTTTTAATTTTAAATTAATTATTAAATAGGTATTGTGTTGGTATTTAATGTATTTTAATATAGCTTTTAAAAATATTTATGAAACTATTTACACAAATTTTAACTCATTTCAGAGTTTATATAGTATTAATTTTTCACAAATTAAAAGTATTGTTTTAAATATAGAAAATTTTATTTCAGAGTTTATATGGTATTAATATTTTACAAATTAAAAGTATTTTTTTAAATATAGAAAATTTTACTTCAGCTTTCTTCTAATATAATATAAAAAATTTATTAAATTAATTACATAATTTTTTGTTTAAAAAATATGAGTGACAACTAAGTGATTAATAATTTTTTTAAAATTCTACTTATAAAAATTCATTAATGTAAACTTCACTTGAAGAAGATCACAATGAAAAAACTATACCGAACGTACTCTTAGTATAAATATAACAAACATTAGAATGTAGTAAATATAATCTAGTTATAACTAAACACTTTTTAAGTATGAATATACAAAAAAAAAAAAAAACAATTCCATTAGATCATAAATAAATCAACATCATATACTTTGATAATTAATCTGTTATAAATAAACAGCTTGATTAGTCCATTTTAGACTTTGAAATTTCGTTAAATTATTTAGTCAATTCTTGTATATATATATTTATATGTTTTAGTATTTGAAGTTTAGTTGAATTATTTAGTCAAAGTTTAAGTATACATATATTTTAAATGTACCGATTAGTCATTGTTATTGAAAAAAGAAAAAATGATATTTTGAGCTTCTATTTTAGTAAAATGGACAGTATACTCACTCAATTTTTAAAAATGCTTATTTACGCTCTCATTATTAATTTTTTGTGTGGTTAAAATGGATAAAAATTTTTATAATTATTATAATATCATTAACTGTTATTAATTAACAGTTGATCAACATTAACCAATGTTGACTAACTGTTGACCGATTATTGATCAATGATCGATGATGATTTGACTCAAATTAATATTATTAAATTTAAAATTTTTTGAGTTGATTTGTTCAATGGTGGAGGCAGTGGCTGTCGCTGCCTCATCTTTGACGGCAAACGATGGTGGTCGTCGGCCCTCCCACTATATTTTTCTCATTTTGAGCACCTTTACGATACTTTATTGATAAAAAAATATACTATCATATGGATCACAAATTTTTGAATCTAATATTGTTTACTAGTGGCACTATTTAAAGATCAAGGAAAAGAGTACACTTATACTCCAACTAATAAGGAAAAGGTTTTTTTTATTTTCAATTTCAGTTTGACTTTGATTAAATCCTTAGTGCAAGCGCTAAGTAAACAAACTACCTTATGTAATGTAAAAACAAATTGAGGAAAATAATGTCAAGTAAAAATGAAAAGGTCTTACGACATAATCACTATATCTTTTCTTTTTTTATTTTTCTTCTTTCTTCTATGGGAAGAGAGCCGTGGCCATCTAGTTCACCGGTACTACTAAAAGTCTCATGCTTACGTTATTGTTATTGATAGTTTTATTATCTTGGATCACGAAGATCCCAATCTTGCTTAGAGTTTTAAATTGAATACCAATTAAATTGTGCCATGCATATTTTATGAGTAAGAGCCTATATTGTCTTTATTATCATCTAATTTAATTAAAAATAAAAAGTTAACAACAAGAGATGTAAGTGGATAATTTTAAAAAGTAGGTGAGTAAACTGTCATTTCACTATAACAAAGAGACTAAAATGTCATTTTTCTTTGAAAAATGATAACATTTAAAGTATATATTTTAAGATAGTTAAGTACATTTAATTAAATATGAGATTATTTATTATAATTAAACATATCAAATTATTTTACTGCTTTCAAAAGATACACTTTAGAGATTATTTTTTTCAACAATATAAATCAATTAAAAATATTTAAAAAGTACATAATAATTAATCGACTAATTCAACAAAATTTTGAAGACTAAATTGATATTAAAAAAAAAATCATATTTTATATTTTTAATACACCAGAATGTTGTTCAAATTTTTAGAAGATTAAAATCGTCTGCATTAATTACAGCCCATCAATGTACGTCCATTTATTTTAGAATTACCCTGATTATATCTTATTAGGATCTTTGGTTATTTATTTTTCGAAATACAAGAAATATGATAGTTATAAATTTTTTTTGGATATTATAATTTGTATCTTTATCAATTTAAATTATCTTTCTATTTAGGATATTTTTCATTTTATCAACTTTCGCATCATAGTTATAATTTTTGTATTAATTCTTTCTATATAAGTTAAAAATTTAATACCTATATAAATACTACATTTTGTAGTTATTATTTAGAGTAAAAATACAGAGACTTCAAATTTTTTATATCAAAGCTTCAGTTTCAATTTATTAATTTAGAATATCTCCAAATTTAAAATATTTATCATTCTATCAACTTTTGTATCTTTTTTCTATATAAATTAGGGATTTAATACTTATATAAGACCAACTCATGTAATTGTTGTTTAAAGTAAAAATACAAGGCTTCAATTTCTCTAACATAATTTCAGAGGTTTAGTTTCAACTTATTTAACATGGTATCAAAGTTTCAATGTTAATTTATTTGATACAGTATTAGAGCTTGATTAAAATCAAGAGTTAGTCACAAATCAAGCTGTTTCACAACTTAAATTAGTTTTTCAGTCTCTTTCATTTTCCTCTCTCCGTTAATCCAAAAACCTTACGAATGCCGTGAACTACAAGTTGATCATTGTAATACAAATCTGGTGAATTGATCACAACTCTATTGATCATAAAAGCATCATCATCATTATCATCAAATCTCATAACATTGATCTTAAACCCATCTAAGAAAGTCCTCAACATCATAACCTCATGATCATCAAAACCAGCCTAATCACTCCATAAAATCTTGCATGGCACAACATATCTTAGTAGCGATGAGGAATCACTAACATTGCAACATAATCAATCATCACACGATCCAGAGGAGCAAGCACAATCAATTCATCAACCCCTCCACTCTTATCCTTAGACCTTAACAATTGCAATTCAAGAAACGAAGCCATAAAAGAATGACTCTTTGATCTCATAACCTTATTAGCCCCTTTAAATCACGCCTACTATGGTTACTATTTCCCATCTACTGTCAATCATTGCATGTAGCCTATCGCGGCTGGCAAAAGTCATCAAACTAGCAAGTCGCTACCGACACCAAACTTAGAAACCGCCTATAAACTCCTTGCAATCCTCCATGCGTCTCAATGTGCGCTAGTCGCCACGGATGACCCCCACCTAAATCTATTCTCGTCTTTTCCTGCCATTATTTTTCAACACATAAGTGTACACCACCTAACCCATAGCACTCAAGTTGACCAGCAATATCAATGGCATCAGAATGATGTCAAATAAACATCGAACGCTCTCTCATAGGCTACCCAACCATCCTGCCGTCTAGCGTTGCCGACTTAATTTTATTATTCTCCAGTGTGTTTTCTCTCATCTTCAGCATTATTCGATTCCTTGTTGCCTGATCTATCAATCTATGTGATCTATCAATCTATCGATCTACCTTGTTCAAAGGACCTCTTTGAAAATGTTTTAAATTTTTCTTAGGGTCAGATTGCCAACTTGCTATATAGTTGCAATCATATTGTAATTTCTTAAATCTTTTAGGGTCATTATGTTATTTACAAAACTATTAGCTTCATTCTCAAATTTTAAAACATGTCGGGTTATTATAAAATTTTCAATTTCTTTGGGTCCTTCCAAAATTTACCAATAGATTTAAGCCTTTCTAAAATTTCATATAACTAAGAGGGGGTTTTTCTAGTATTTTGCATGTTGCACAAAGTTCAAATTCAAATTTGTCGTTTGTCAACAATTTTTTTTTTGAAATTTGTTGGGTTTTTGGTTGTTTTGGCTCTGAGTGAAATTTTAATTTTGCATATTTTTAATTTATTAGACAAAATTATCCAATAAAAATTTAATGTTGCAATTCATTAGAAATTCTAATAACTATAGATTTTTTCAATGTTAATTTTTGGATAACAAGAATAATTTTTTATTTTTTTTACACTCTTTGGCTATAATTTTTATATCAACGCACTTATATTTATAATTATTATTTTTAATTTTTTTATTGCATTTACATTCATAGTGATTGACTTTTTTAATATGCTTCCTACTCTTTACTAATATTATTACTTTTCAATAATATTATCACTTTTTGATAATTTTATCTCTCTTTGATAATAGTTACTTCTCTCTGACAATGATTACCTATCTTTGATAGCGATTACCTCTCACGTGGCTATTTTTTGATATATTATTCGATTATTTTTTTATGTTATTTTTAGTTTGCTTCTTAGTATAATTTACAAACTCAAGTTATTTTTTCTTTTTGAATTTAAGGGAGAATATTAGAGTTAATATTTTATTTAGTCATTATTAATTTAGGATATCTTCCAATTTAGGATATTTTTCATTTTCTCAACTTTTATATCATCGTCATAAAATCTATATATTAATTCTTTCCATATAAGTCAGGAATTTAATACCTATTTAAAGGTCACTTTTTATATTTATTATTTAGAATGAAATTATAGAGACTCTAATTTCTTTAACATGATATAGAGCTTCAGTTTTAATATTTTAAAATTAATTTTTTTTACTTATAATTAGCTTCAATGTTTGGATTTTTGTTTTTAGAAAAATCTATGTGCAGAATAGCATTATCAATCATAATTATTATATATATATATTACTATTTACTAAATACATAACTATTGTGCTGTTGAAACTCACAATAATTTTAATATCACAATTTTTGTTTTTGAAATTCTTTTAATAACATAGTTTCCTTAACAAATTTTCTTTGCAACTAAATTATTTCCCTAGTATGGTAGGAGAAAATTATTTTATAAACTACAACAATACCAAGTATTGTGCATAAAAATCAACAAAAAATTCAAAGTCCAAGACTATGCACATGACCAAGTATATTAAACAAGTAATACATGTGAATTTAAACTATTTTATAAGACTTAATTTATTATTTGTAGTTTAATAGGTTTAAGATTGCAATAAATAAGATAAAAACGTAGAGAACCTTAGGTTAAGAAGCACTTGGGAGAAATTTTGGCCCAAAGATGGTTAAGCCCATGTGACTAGAGTAATGAAAAAATATAATTCTAATAAAATACTTCTTGATCCTTAGAGTTCTTAAATTAAAAGACTAAGTTACTTATTTATTATGGTAATATATTAGCACATGAGGGTTTTATTCAAAATAAAACTTGGTGCTTATTTTTTTTTATATGCTACATTCATTTCGCTCTTTTATTAGAACAAAACTGATAATTAATATTTTTGAAGGATTAGAGATTAAATGAAGAGTTTACCTTAATACAAAATACTAAAACATATAAAAATTATATGATTCACACAAAAAGACGTCCTTGTTCGCTTTCCTTTTAACACATTATTCAATTCATTATTCTTTATTTTATCATCCGTCTTCCATCCTACTCAAATTCAACAGTTTTGCACGATTTTAAATATTTATAACACTAAAAAATTATAAAAAAAATGCTAGAAAAGGTTCAACAGGTTAGTTCTCACTACCAGAAAAAATATGTTTTTTCGATCAATTCTTTTTTTTTTTTGGCTATTAAAATTGATTGTTAATCTTATTATTTTCAATTAAAAAATTAGAGTTATGGAAAAAGAAGGAAACATGTGCCATATTGTTGCGAGGACTAAACAGCCCGTCAAAAGTAACTTTAAATTTGGTGATTGATGATCGTATTTTAATGGGAAGCAATACGCTACTATTATTTTCGAAGATAGCTAGTGACTATCGAAAATGTGGCAATATTTTCAACTATTTGTTAGCTTGGTCAAAAATACTTTATGTTTTACAACGACAGTTATTTGTTCATTGTAATAAAATAATAATTTTGGCCAAATATATAGTCGGTCGGAAAATAGTGCTAAATTTAACAGAATTTACAATTATTTTATTATATTAATCAAAAATACATTTTAAAAAAAATATTTCTATGACCTTTTATTTTCTGTCGTAAATACAATAAATTTTGTGATCACATGCCAATATTTTTAAAAGTAATTCATAAATATTTACCTTTCTTGGTTGTAGACATTAATGCCAAATTTTTCAATGATTGTTTTCAAAACATGAAAGTGTAGTATTTGTTCTACAGTTTGATTAATCGATTGAAAACATCAAAATAATTATAAAAATATTATTATTATTTTAAATAATGACTATAGGTGCTGATATATTGAGATATGTCATAAGTCTTTTTTCAAATTTTTTTTACTTAAGTGAAAGTTTTTTTCTCTTAAAATTTTAATAATTGAGTTTAAATTATACATATTTTTATTAGTTGAAAATTGAGAGAAGAAGAAGAAGAAATAATTTAGACAAGAATTGTGTATTGCTGTACCTTACAATACAAAGAGTAAGCATTACATTTATAGGACTATTTGTTGAGAAAGGAAGAAAGATTTAAACTAGGTAATTATATATAAAAAGAAAATACACATAAAAATAAGGAATAACTAAATTAAGTAATTATATATAAGAGGAAAATACACATAAAATGTGATTGAGACTATTTGAATTGAAAATCAATTAAGGAGAAAATTATTTGATTTGTTTCCTCTTTTTACACCCCCCCAAAGGTTGGAGAGTGAATGTCAAGGACTCTTAACTTGTTAAACAGAGAGCAAAAAACATCTTGACTTAATGGCTTGGTAAAAAGGTCGACATTTTGTTTCTACTTTCCATGAAAGAAGTCTTAATCTCCCCTTCTAGTATCTGTTTGCGGATTGTATAACAATCTATCTCAATATATTTTGTACTTTTCTAAAAGACAGGGTTGGCTGAAATGTAAATTATTATTTAGTTGTCACAAATGAGTTGAGTTGACTCTAAGTGAAGTACATTGCAAATCTTTTAATAAGTATCATAACTAAGTTAATTCCAAGTAATCCATGCCATGGACCTATACTCGAATTCGGTCGAGGACTGTGATATCGTGACTTTTTTTTTTTCACGAAATAAGTCACATAATATCTAGTAATTGACCATTGTGTATTTAGACATCCAACTCAATTTACATCACAAAATCTTGTCAACTATAACTTTCTATGTGAAAAAAAATAAAAGATCCTGTCCTAAAGCATTTTTTTAGTACCGCAACACCCAATATGCTACTTTCATATGTGGCTTTATGAGTTGTTGCATAAACTGACTAAGTGAGTAAACTGAGTAAGTAATGTCTGGTCTAGTGATGGTAAGATAAATCAGCTTCTCAATTAATATAGGAACAATGACTTAGATCATTAAGCAACTCCCCATCATCAGAAGCAACCTTGAGATTTTGTTTCATGAAAAACTTTGTAGGTTTGGCACCTAGAAGTCTAACCTCTTCTAGTATGCCAAGTGTGTATGTTCGTTGAGTGATAAAAATACTTTGGATCGAGTAACTTTTATTCTAAAAAATACTTCAAATGACCGAGATCCTTAACCTAAAAATAAATGGCTAAGAAATTCTTTACCTATTGTATCATTTTCTCATTGTTCTTGGTGATAATTATGTCGTTGACATAAAAAAAGATAATAATGAGAGAATTACCATTAACTTTAGTGAATAAAAATAGTCTATCTATGATTGTTCGAAACTAAATTTTTAGATTGCTTTAAGAAACTTAAGAAACTAACTCTATGAGGCTTGCTTCAATCTATAAAAAGATTTATGAAGTTAACAAACCAAGTGTTGCTTACCATATTGACGAAAACCTAAATGAGGAGTCATGTAAACCTCATCAATTAAATCCTTGCGAAGGAAAGTATTTTGAACATCTAACTAATAAAGATGCCAATGACGAATGGAAGCAATAGCCAAAAAACACCAAAAAATAGTTAACTTAGTCATAGAAACAAAAGTCTTAGTATAGTCAATACCCTCGTATTGAGTGAACTCTTTAGCTACAAGGTAAGCTTTATAACACTCAACTGAACCATTAAAGTTATACTTGATTTTGTATACCTATTTGCAACCAATGGTTCAGTGACTAGAAGTTAATAGGACCATGCTCAATGTATGATTTACTTCTAAGACTGAGATCTCTTCATTTATTACTGCAATCCAATATGGATTGTGGTAAGCTTGTTCATATATTTCTAGTTTAATCATATGAGAAATAACATTGATAAAAGTCTAGTGTGAATAAGAGACATGGGTGTAGAAGACATACCTTGAAATTAAGTGGCGCGTGCTAGATATAACTGAAGAAGAAGAAGAAGAAGAAGAAGGATTTAGAGCGAGAAGCTTGAAATGGTTATCTCGTAATCTTGGTGATAGGTTGAGAGCTTTGTAGGGCGAAAAGAACATAGGGGTGGATAAGAATCAGGGAGTATCTCAGATTCAGGTAAAATTAAGGTGTTGCCTCAGTATAGGATAGGTGATTCCATAGTGAGGATGTTCTAGTTGGCTCTTAGGTGCTAGCAGAATTGGCATCACAATGGGGAATGGTTGGCATCACAATGGGGAATGGTTGGCATCACAGTGTCAAAAATTTGGATGTCGATGCTGCGGTATGGAGTGGGTGGCATCGCGGTGCTGAGGTTCTAGAGTGACTCTTAGATTTCTAATGAGATGTCGTCATAACGTGGCGAAGTTAGTGTCAGTGTACTTGTTGCTAGGTTTAGGTATTTTGTGGGCCTTTGGCATTGTTTGTAGTGTTAAATGATAAGGGTAGGGTTGATATATCTATGTGGTCATCAAGATTTTGTACTGAAGTATATGAATAAGGGAATATGGATTCGTAAAATGCTATATTATGAAATACCAAGGTTTGATGGAACTTGAGGTCATAAACACAGTAGCCCTTTTGTATAAGTGAATAACCAAGGAATATGCATTTTTGGGTTCGAATGTCAAATTTATGATTTGGTTTAAGGTTGGTAATGTAATATAAACACCTAAAGGTGCAAAGATGAAAGTATACTGGAGCTTTATTGTGAAATCAATGATATAGTGTTTGTCTGAATAAGATGGGTATTAGAAGGCAATTTATTAGGCAGCAAGCTATTTGTAGGCTCTTCATGTAAAATTGAAAAAATAGGTTAGCTTGAAAATAAGTGAACATCTCATATTTAAAAGATGTTTATGTTTATGCTCTACAATTTCGTTTTGTTAGGGTGTGTATGGGTAAGTATATTGGAATAAAAACTCTTTTTTATTATCAAAACATAAAACTTTAATCCCACAATGGAATTAAGTTCAAACCCATAAAAAAAGAACTTTATTAATGATTGGGTTTCATATTTAAAACTCATCAAATATATCTAGGTATATCGAGAATAATAATTAACAATGGATAAGAAATAACAAGCTCCTATATAATATATAATTTTATGAGGTTTTCAAATATCACAATTGATTAAATCAAAAGGTGCACTAGTATATATAGAATAATCGAAAAAAGATAAATGAGTTTGTTTAGCTAAAAAAATAAACATCACAAAATAAAGTAGAATCAAAAGAGATTTTTGGGTTGGTTTTGGAGAATGCCTAAAAGGGTGCAATGAAAGGATGACCCAATTATTAATGCCAAATATGAGATTTCATTGGATGTGTGTGTGTTAGGTAATGTTTGGTTGGCTTCAAGATAGGATAAACCATAAGCTAGTTGCTTAGGCCAACCGTCTTCTTCGTAGCCAAGTTTTGTACCACAAAAAAATTAGGATAAAATATTATATCATAAAGGATATCATTTAAAATGATGTTATCCAATAGTTTCATTGACCTAACACCTTAGCTTGGGCTTTATTTGGTAACTGAATAGAATTGTGGTGGAAGTTGTCTTATGCAATGCTAGTTGAACAATAAAAACATGGTCGATAGCTCCACCATCAATAATCTATTCAGTATATGATAGAGGATTAATCTTACAACATAAAGGTGAGTGAATACTTGTAGTGTTCATAAAATGTAAAGTGTTACCATTATCCTTCAGTAGTAGAGCTTTGAGTCAATTGTACTCTTTGAGAGTGAAATTGATTTTGGTAAAACTTGATCTCTCGGATTCTTCTTCAATTGTTGAGTTATTAACATTATGCTTCTTTCCTCTTGACTTTACTTCCTTGCCATATAGCTTGTGTCTAGGTGAAAAACTATGGAGAAAGTAGCAATAATCAATGGTGTGATTGTATTTTTCACAATGAGTATAACTTTTTTTCTTGAATGTTTGCTACTTGAATTTTGAAGCATTTAAAACTTGCATCACAACATAACTGACTTTTTTCTCTTCGAATGACCAATTCAATTTATCTCTCTTGTTAAAGTATCAAGGTATAAACCTTGCGTGTGTTTGAGAGAGGACTCATCATAAGAATTGAATCTCGTACGCTGAAATAAGATTTATTTAGTCTCATCAAGAACTATGTGACCCATTCTTTTTCTCCTTATTTGGCAAGGTTTTCAGCCTCCTACAAGTACAAGAAATCAGATTATGATAAGAAGTCAACTTATCCTAAAGTGACTTTATCTTATTTAATAGACTAAAATAGACTGATACCTTTGTCATTGTTCGATAATTTCTTGTCGAATTTGATAGATTCAGGAGTCATTCATTTAAGAGAACTTATCTTTCAAGTCATCTCAAAATATTAGAAAACATTAAATTCAAAATCTATGATAATATCATATTATTGCACCATTGTCGCGCCAGAAACTTAAAATTGGATTGAGGTGGTGCTAGTATCGTCCTATTGATGAATTCAATTTTGTTCTTGGCATATAGGACTATACGTATCGTGCAGCTCTACTTTGGTAATCAAAACGAGACCCAAATGATTCGAGTGATGTACGGTGAAGGCATCTATATCATCAGTAAATTTCTCTATCATCATCTTAGTAAACTCTTCATTCTTCTTTTTAAAATCAACGGAAATCATGTAAGAAACGTAAGACTTTGATATCATAAAAAAATGAGAGAAAAAGAAGAAGAAAGAATTTGGGCAAGAATTGTGTATTACTGTACTTTACAATATAAAAAGTAAAAATTATATTTATAGAATATTTTTATGTTGAGAAAGGAAGGAAGAGATAAATTAGGTAATTATATATAAAAAGAAAATGCACACAAAAGACAATTAAAACTATATTGATCTAAAAATCAGTTAAAAAAAAATTTATTTGATTTGTTTTCTCTTTTTAACATTAGTACCTATAATAATATTTGTATATGTGTGTTTGATTTAAAAATTGATTGTCAAATTAGTTTAATTATATAATAAAGAATTTTGAGAAATAATCATATCTCGTAATATTGTTTCCGTACAATATTATACTTCTAACAATTTGAACATGGAATATTTCCTACTAAGCACATTAAAACTCTTCAGTATCATAAACAATTTTGAATAACTTAGTATGGTATCATAATCAAAAGTTTATTAAATTTGTATAATTTAATCTTACTTTATATGCATTTAATAGTTAATATTTGACATTACATGTCAAGATTTGTTTTTATAGAAAATATCTTTGATCATATGATGAATTTTGGTTTATCAAATTAAGCTTTTATGTACTTGTGATAAGAATTCTTTTAATTAGCTACGACTTATTATATTTCAAAAAGAAAGAAGCTACAATATATTAAATATGATTTAATTAAAAGTGTAACCATGACTAAAATTAATTGTTCTTTTTTTTTTCCGTCTCCATCTCTATGGTTCTTTATCTCTCAATCTGTTCCAATCATAGGTAGGCTATCCTTATCTTCTTCTTGATTTCAGTTGTTAAATTAAGATTGTGAATTACAGTTGTTAAAGCTTTATCATTCGACTTTGATGGGTGTATGTACAGAGATTTGAAACGTGAGAAATTTCCATTTCATCGAAGTCACCGCTTAAATCTATAGAGTTTGGGCTCTTTAGCGTTATTTTTTTTTTTAAATAAATATTATATCATTAATTAAAATTAAAATATTACATCTTAAAATTTACTAATATATAATTAAAAGATTATCGGGATAACATAATCTCGAATCTCAATATTTTCTTTACCATTCTTTTGATATGATTTTTTCTTGATTTATAGAAGTATATATTATTGTTTCCATCATACTTTCTTCAAGTTGTTTAGACAAATTCGTAGTTAGAAGGGCAGGAACTGAAAGAATAACATGTAAATGAGGTATGCTCTAGTTTTTTTTATCTTTCATTATTAATTTTTAGATAAAAGTTTATGTCTTCACATCTTATTAGTTTGTTTGTATTCTTATGCAGGGCATAAAGAACCAATCGGATGAAATTATATGAGATGTTTTTAATTATATGAGTTGTGTAATTTGGGTGAATATATATTTTCATTTACGCAGTATGTGTATTGTGTAATTTGGGTGAAAATATTTGTCCATTAATTATCAATGGATATTGCTATTTGTTTTAGCCGTTATTTTGTATAATAGTTTTTATTATTTCGAAATGAGTATTAAATTTCTTTCATTATTGACATCATATTCAAATTATTTAATAATTATTACTTTGATAATAATAGTTCCTAGTAATATACAGTAACAAAAGGTAAACTACATTTTCAACAGTTAAAAGTCCTCAAAAGATTCATTATTTTCATATTTTCGAAAGGCAATATATTATTGATAATGTAATTATTTTTTATATTAAAAAGTTATTTATAACATCTATTTCTCCTTTGATAGTAACTTATTAACGATCATAATAAAACTATCAAAATTAAAATTGCATTTATGATAAAAAATAAAATAAATATATATTCGATAGTCAAAGGTCCCCAAACAAAAAGGCTATATGACAATAATTTTTTTTATACTTCTAATAGCTGTGATGGCATATATCTAGTAGCTGTGATGGCATATATCTCTGATAAAACATCATATTTGTGATGGTCAGTTGAAAAAATAGTATGTCTAACAAACCCTCCATCGACCATTGACGACAACTCATTCAAGAAAAAAAAAACATATTTACGACGGCATTATACTTCTTTTTATTCCATTTTGTAGTCGTATATAAATATTTTTTTTGTAGTATATGTAAAGATTATATTGCCCTCATTTTTTTTATGAAATACAAGATATTTATTGATTCTAAAAAATTAATCTTTATTTTTACAAATTTAAATATTTAAGAAATATTTGTAAAATCCTTTCGAGATTAAACGAGGAATTAAAGACCTCATTTATATTATGGACAGGCTAAATAAATTAAATCAAAAAAGACAATACAATTAGAGATTCTTTGAGGTTCTCAAATATCGAAGATGATTATTTTGGGTGAGCTGAGCCAATATGATGAGTTAAAAAAAAAGTTTTACATCATAAATTTTGTATTACGCATATCACCTAAATAGGCTCAAGCGGACTATATATACTTCTTAGATCGAATAAATATATTAGACCTAATAAATTTTTTTTGTTATATTCAAACTAATACCAATTTAACTCATTGCATGAATAAAATATAACTAATTAACTAACTAACAAAAATACTTATTACAAATAATATTTTATTATTGCATCGAAACATATAAATATTAATTAAATTGACTAATATTGAACTTAGTAAAATAAAATGATTGAACTTTTATTAAAAAGACCTGCATAGAAATATGTTATTAACGTGAGCAAAGCTAAAACAACGATAGTATTTATATCATTTATAGGTGAGACTAACTTACCGTGAGGTAACTCTAATATTTTTTAAGGTAAAAGACTCCCTAACCAATTAGAAAAAAAAAATAGAAACATAATTCTAATGAAGAAACCCATGGATTATATTCTTCTCAAGTTTGACTTTTGCTTACATTTTAAATGAATTTAAAAACATATTGAAAGAAATTTTAACCAATAGTTGAAATAGTTTGTAGATTTTAAATATTTATAAAGGCCGATCCTAATATGATAATAATTACAATTCAAGAAGTAATAAAGACTTGACATAGACTCAAATCTCTAAAAAAAAGTTTTTTATAGTCTGAAACCTAATCTTTTAACACATGCAAAACAGAACCCAACAGTACCAAATTATTTATAATAATATTCTCACACGCTTCTTAATTGTGCCTCTTTATTATTTATTATGTAAACCTGGTTCTCATACCTTTCATAGTTTAAAAACAAATTTAATCATTTAATTGGCCTTTAGTCCAAGATCATTGAAGAAAATTCACATATTAAGCCCTTAAACTTAAAAGTTCGTCAAAAACATGATAGACTTTACTCTAGAACTCAACTAGAGTGAAGAGACTGAAATCCAATTCTTGGGCCCAATTCAAGTTGTATTACCTACCACATCATTGTAATATTGTTCATCTAGTGGTATTGTTCATAGGTTTTTTGTCCCAAAACTAACTTAATATGAAATAATTCAAAAATGAGTTACGATAAAATCTAACATTATTTATTATATTCAAAAGAGTAGAAAAAATTATAAAATTGTAAGATAAATTATAACGTTTTGTTTTATTATTCAGTAGTGGAATTGACCTATGGATTTCATTAATATTTAGATTTATTAAAGTATTCATAACCAATTTTTTTGGGTTGAATTTTTAGTTTAGTTTTTTTCTTTTAAGGTAAAATTTACTCTGCCAAATTGTTTATTGACATACTTTATGGCACCCCTAAGTTTTATGGAAAATCTACATTTTGTTTGACACCATTAATCCAATCAATAGAATAAATTGGATTAAAGATAAAATTGTAATATGATGAAATTAAATTAATAAAAATAATAATATATATTTTTATTGTAAGGATGATAATCGGGTGGGGTTGGGACAGCTTTTCTTGGATCTCGTCTTATTTTTTATTTTAAACTTTGATATTTATCATATTCAACAAAAAACAATTAATAGAGTGGAAGTGGAAAATTCCCATGTAGGGATTACCTTTCTCATCCCCCTGCCCTATTTTTTTATTTTCTATTTATTAATCATAAATATTAACTTACATTCACCAATTTTAACAATATAAAAACTTATGCTTAAGAAAAGTATCAAACTAACAAAAATTAAAATACTATAATAATATCTTTCAATAAAATAATAATAATAATAATAAGTAAATAAACTTTTAAATAAACAATAAATAAACCAAAAAATAGAAAAAAATTAAATAATGTTCTAGTGTATAGCAATATTGATTTTTCTATTAAATGTTTCATATTCTCATTAAAATTGATGGTTGCCCAACTCAAAATAGAAGTCTTTTGGTCATTTAGAATAAAAATAGATTTTAAAGGTCTTTTATTATATATTTTTGTGTTTATTAATAAAAATATATTACCAAAGATATCCTAATTAAATATAAATTATAAAATAGAAATTAATAAATTATTTATTATACAAATATATTAAAAAAATATTGTTTAATATATTCATAGAGAACAAGATAGGTATAGGCCTATCTTCACTTCATTAATATTTCAAAGAATCATTTTTTTTTCATGCTCCGCCTTATTTTTATAAAAGTTATCCCTTCCCACCCCATTCAAAGTGGGGTTCTATGAGTCCCCGTCTTCATGAGACATTTTACTATTCCTATGTTAATAAGAAAAATATAAAAATGACCTTAAAAAACAAAATTTGTTTTTTTTCTTCTCTCTTTCTCAATTTTGTTTTTCTATTTTTATTTTCTTTTCTCTACCACTCCAAAAGCCAAAAATTTAATTTAGTGGCAAAGATGGCAAATGGATGCTTAAAGGTGTTTGAACCCTTACGCCGTTATCCATAGCCTCACTCGAGTCGTGCTCAGCCTTGCTTGAGAAGTTTATGTTCATTTAATTTATGTTGCTCATCTTCTTTTAAATTTTTATGTTGTTGAATGAACCCTAATTTTGTTTTGTTTTTTCATTTGAATGAAACTTTTAACTTTGATTTGCTAATTTGTTTTGTAATGGAATAAAATATAATTTTGATTTGTTGTATAGTTCAATGAAAAGATGAAAAATGTGTGTTTGATATCCTAGAATAGTAGTTTAAGAAGATTAATTCTAATTTATAAAAGAAAATTTTGTTAGAATTAATTTGTTAAAAAAATACTTGTATGCTTTTATAAATTTTGGTTTATAGATAAAACAAAAGAGAAAGATAGAGCAAATGAAAGTATTTAATAGAAATAAATTACATAAAATAATAAAGTTTTTATACTAAAATATAAAACCAAATCTTAATAATAAGTTTACTACAATTCTATGTTTAGTTTGATGCTTGGGCTAGTATGTTAAAGCATATATTGGATTAAGATATGGTACTTCTAAACTAAGTATCTTCTCACCGTCTTTTTTATGACGAAACAAATTCTTTTAAGATAAAGAAACCAAGTAATGATATGAGTACTTAATGAATGAGTTTTATTTAAATTAAATCAATTTAAAATCTATTCAACATAGAAAGATTGATGGATAAAAGTTTCATTTGATTTGTACTAGATCTATAAGCTAGCACAATATTTTATCTTTATTAAATCTTTCATTTTAAATTCTCTTTTTAAACACCTTATAATGTTTAGTAGCTCTTTAGGAGTCCCAATTAAATTTATGTCATCAACATATATAGCCACAATGACAAATTCATAATCTAATTATTTTATAAACACAAATGGACATATTGAGTCATTAATACATCTCTATTTTATTAAGTATTTGCTTAAGCAATTGTACCACATGCACCTATATTATCTTAGTCCATACAAATATCATTTTAAGTATAAGTTGTGATTATATATTACAAGCATTTTGATTCCTTAAGGGATTTTATAAAA
Organism: Ailanthus altissimus; assembly: GCA_946807835.1. Lineage (NCBI taxonomy): Eukaryota > Viridiplantae > Streptophyta > Magnoliopsida > Sapindales > Simaroubaceae > Ailanthus > Ailanthus altissimus. Next base: position 5,854,278 of record OX327709.1, read on the forward strand.
ATTTGTGTAAGTAACCCATATAAGTAAACTATCCTATGTGAATATGACTCATATCAAGCTTTTCTAAAACTGTCAAACTTATGAAAAATAGAAATGTAATTGTGCCTATTATGGAGGTATAAGGATCATTACAATCAAAGCCAAGTCTTCGAAACAAATCTTATGCAATGTGTCTTTCTTTACATTTTATGACCGTGTTATTTTAAATACATTTTTGTACAAAAAAAAATCATTTATATCCGACAAGTTTAATATCTTTAGGTGTTCAAACTATAAGTCAATATATTTCAAGTTTAATTAGAGCAATCAATTCTACTTTCTATTATAGTCACTCGTGCCTTTATCTACATTTATCAAAAGTTTGTAACACAAATTAATGATTCATAATTTCATTAACTACTGCAAATAAGAATATATTATCGACAATTATTTCATCACGTTTTCACATTTCTCCTTTACATGGATATTTTATCATTTTTTCTTCATTTTGAAACTCTTGTGACTCTTTAGGGGCTAATGTCTTTTTTGAAAATTTTATCTCCTCTAGTACATATATCTCTTTAAAGACTTGTGTCTTTTCATAAACTATTAAGTCTTCTGATCTTTGTGGTTTAGAAAATATAGATTTATTTATAACTTAAACATCATTTTCAACATGATCCTAATTTTTTATTTTCTTATTTTATAAAACAATATCTTTTAAACCAAGTGACATGTTATACCTGTAGCTTATAACAAACAATTCACTAGCTCCTTTTGACTAAATTGTTCTACATGAACAATCACCAAAATTGGCGTATTGGCAACTAGTACATATAAATTGGTTACTTTTGATGTATCTGTAAATGAGTTCAATAAATCATTTGTAATTTGTTGAATATGAACAATTTCTTGCACCTTATTTTTATATAGATTTGTGTCAAGATATAAATGTGATATGGTTGTTGTTGTTTTATAAGACCGTTCATAGCTTATTTCAAGAGGTACTTTTCTTTTTACTAATAGTGGGAATACTCTCTCTTCAAAATTGTAATTCACAAATTCTACAATATGTAGACTAGCCATTTGAGGTTTAATATATATAATAATATATGGTGAGTTAAAATTAGCATAAATCCCCAAGGGATATTAAGGTCTTATTGTAGTGCATTATGGAGATATTATAGGTACATACACAACATAAATAAAAATATGCAAATGGGGCATATTAATAGGTCTAAAATAAATTAATGATGCAACAAGTAGAACAATATAATCTCACACGATTTAGTTTTGTGTGCATCAATAAAGCACATGCAATTAGTTAGAGTCGTTTAATCAATGGCTCTGCTAATCTATTTTATATATAAATATATGGCATGAGATATTCTATATCTATCTACACTAAACTATAATAGTCATCAAATATTTTAAATGTAAACTGATTAACATATCTAAATATATAATTTTAATTTGATAATCTAGAAATTGTGCCCTTAATTTGGTGATTTGTACAAGTAATCTGGCAAATGCAATATTTTATTTAGACAACATGTGACTATTATGTAGATATATCAAATAAAAGTAGAAAATAGAAAAATGGTCACTCATTGGATAGACTGGTTTGAAAATGTCTCTTTGACACTTTGTAAAAATAAAGATTCAAGACAAATCTTAGAAAGAGATAATTAACCATAAGTTTACCTTGTGAGCAAATAATTAAAAAAATGACATAAAACTCAAGCAAAACTGTGCACAAAATAATAATAATAAGTAAGAGGTTAGCCTTCTATATAGTGACAAAATAAAAATTAAGAGGTAATAGGCCTTTAATTAAATAAATGGATAAAATTAAATGTTTATAAATATGAAATAAAATACTCCATTTCTTATTTTTTAAAAATAACTTATAACATCAGGTTCATATTAATGAGATTAGTTATTAGAACTTTAAGTTCTAATTTATTTATTTGTTTCAAAATTTGGCTTGCATGTACAACATTCAAACCTAAACAATAAATAATAAATATTATATTAAATAACAATTATTGTAACGACTTGCTTCCACACAATATGATATTGTCTACTTTGAACTTGAGTTTGCATAATTAAGTTTTTGAGTCTCTTCAAAAGGCCCAATAATATTTTAGAATGGGCTTTACATATATAGCTAAAAACATTTATCTAACTACATGATGTAAAATTTTGGTACCCGACCTTCATCTCATCCATATTGACTCTACTATCTATAGTCTATTTAAGAGGTGGATTAAAGAAGAGTTATAGGTTTGAATATGAATTTTAATAATCTTGTCCAAATCCAAACTTTTAATGTGTTTCTCTCAATAAAATTATTTATTTCTCACTTATGGCCTCAAGAATCTTAGATTTCAAGTATTACAATCTACCCTTCGTATATGTTAGGCCTCTAAGGGCACATGACTGACCCAAGTGAGATATACCTAAGGGGTTACATGACTTGTGTGTGCTATCTGTATCTAATAATGCATTTTATACATCATATTGTATCTCTCATAACTTGATGTTTACTTGTTTTAAGTATGAATAAGTGATTTTTTATATGTGTTAATGGCATTTTATAGTTTTAAAGTTAACAAAGATATTTTGAGTAAACATTCAAGAAATATGTGCAAAATTGTCAAAAAGGGGACCAAAATGCACAAATTAAATAGTAAAAATAAATAATGAATAGTGGTGCCACTATTTTGAAATGTGGCGCCAAAGCAGATAAAAAGGTAGCGCTACAACACTATTAACAGCAGATCATCCTTGATTTTGTCATAATTTAAAGCCTATAAATATGAACCTTTAAGCCTTTATCAAAAGGGTGAGAGAGCCAGAACATTAGAGAGAGTGAAATAAAGAATTCTAGTGAGAGAAAGACACAAATAAGCTTAGAATCTTAAGAATCTTGATGATTTGTGAAAGTTGCAGCCCCAAGAAGACATCTTTGACCTAGTTTCTTCTTTTTCCTTTCTTGTTTCTTTTAATTTAGAGTTTATAATTGTGGATTGTGTTATTTTAAACATGTTTACTTTTATAAATTTTTGAATTATGTTGGATTTGTTCTTAATCACTGTTGGCTAAACTATTATTTTAGGGGTTTAATGTAACTCTATACTATACCATGTTTGGATTTTTTTATTTGATTATTGACTAATTCATATGTAATTCATTTATGATTTTATGGAACTTTATACTTCTAATTTGTTTAGAAAATGGACTAGATGATTTAAACTTGTAGGCTATATGCTTAAGAAAGATTGAACCATTTGTTGAAATTGAAAAGCATAACTCTAGTCATTATTAAGTTTGGAAACTAATAATACCTGGGCAATCATTTAATGATTGTTTAATGAATGTATAGATAGATAACTTAGATAGGGATAATTTCTTGCATATGTATCCAGAACAACTCTTTTGACATTTGGAAAAGGTAATAAGATTAATATTGAACCCCTTGATTAATGAATTCATAAGATTAATAGGTAATCACTAAATATAAAAAAGAAGAGAAAATTATAGTGAAATCAAGACCTTAAGACCTCTTAATAATAGATTTCTTACCTCCTTAATTTGTTAGTTAATTTCTTTTAATTTTTATAATTAAATTAGAATTAATGTTGTTGGGTGTTGTGTACGTGTGCATTGTTCAATGGGTGAATATGTGCATTTTAAACAATTAAAATATGGCAAGTCTCATATGCAACACAGTGAAAATATAAATACACATACATTAAAATAATCTCATTACTCTAATAAGATTAACAGACTTACCCTTGAAGCGTGCTTTAAACAAATCTAGTTAGAGACGTAGTGGACTTTCTCAAGCTAGACTAGTAGCCTTCCTTTTCAAAACTATTTGAAGTAACTCTTATTTTTATTTTTGTCTCTCGAAGTGTTTTATTACTTTTGATATATGAGTTAACACTTAACCCAAAACAAAAAAAATTAAACTAAAAGCAATTCAATTTTCTTCATTTTAAACTCTCGACCAATATACATATTTATAAGCAACCATTGCCTATTGTTTAACCAATTATAAAAGTAAAAGCAAGAATTGGAGCAGATGCTGGCCATTTTTAAGCTTTGTCATCTTTGGACAATTTTTTATTCATGCCATAATTTTGCATTACCTTTATTCCACCAAATGAAAACATGACAAATGGTTAAATTATATTAAATCAAATAAAGAAATTCATTTGATAATTTATATATATTGCCGAATTGAAAATATAAAAAAATAATAATTTTTTTATTTTTATTTTTTAATAATTTTATCTACTAATGCTCAAATTAGTACCTATATAAATTATTAGTACAATTTTAGGTTTAAAACTTAAACCTTAGCTACTCCCCGAAGACCCTAAAGTAAATAAATGGTCGATTGATTTAATTTAAATAAAATAATAATTGTTTCATTTAAATAATAACTATATCCACCCAATTTAGTATCCATGCAAATTATTGGTATAATTTGAGACATACATTAGCTAAATAAAAATGTCAAGTCTGACTTGGTACGATTTTTGGTTTAATATTTAAACCTTAACTACTTCTCGAGAGACCCTAAAATAAATTCATATTTTTCAAAAACTTTCTGGATCGAACAATTTGATCTAGTATATTACCTACATGCTCAACGAGTACACTTCATATAGTGACACTCTCTAGGTTCACACCAATTTTGTTTCACGAAATATTTTTATAAGTCTATAATCAATACCATACACACACAAGTTATGGATAATACAAAATGGCACGTTAACCTATACAAGTTGAGGTTAATCCATATTCATACCATCCTTCCATCATTAATATCCTAGAAAAGCGGAGGCATAGATCAACACCGTCAAGTCTCCTATTGCTTAACCATAAACATATCCCTTCAATTTATTTTTCAATAAACAATATCCACAAACTTCTTTGCGATATTGTTTATACTACGAGAAACTCCTTTATGAGATTAATACTTGTGGCCATAAGACTTTTTAAAATATAATCTTAGAGTATCTAAATTGTTAACTCACCTATATGAGCTGACGGATCCTATATCTACACTTACCAGACTTTATGAGCATCGGACCATATCCAGCGACACATAGTGGTCAGACCATGAAAGGCATCTGACATGTATGGAACCAAAGTATGATGGATTACTCATAAGCCCACCATGGTGCTTAGGTCAAGGGACCACGAATATTACTCAACTCGAGATTCTCTATTAATGGTTTTATAGGATATCTAATAGAGGTCTTTATTGAGTCTTATTCAATATCTAATTCTAATTGAATACTTGTATATCTATACGATCTTTGACTAAGCTCATGGTTTACAAAATTAACCATCTAGACAATCTAGATATAAATATACACTGATCTATATTAACTGGTTCCACTCGATAGATCCCGCATCAGTGAAAATAGATCAAGAACTTATAATTCGAGAATATACTTACATAAAGACATTTTCTAGTAACGCTTGCAATTTTTTGTAACTATATCATTATTAGTATATCCCACGTCTTTGTCCCATTTCAGATAAGGTGCTAACTCCTTAGACTTGATTTAAACCTCTTCTGATCTATATAATATCCGAAATGTTACAAGTATCTTACTTTAAAAAAATAATTAGTGATTTAATAAAATATTTATTTATTGCATAAAGAATGAATTACAATATTCATAAAAAAATTGAGATGACATATGAGCACAAAACTTAACAACTCCCATTTAATCTAGTGCCATTCATAATAGTATCTACTACTTAACAACTCCACATATTTTTCAAACACCTTTGGAGTTAAAGCCTTAGTGAGTGGCTTCGTTACATTATTTACAGAATCAACATTATAAAACACAACATCTCTTCAAGTCAAGATATCTTTAACAATATGATATTTTCTGTTTAGATGTTTAGATCTCCTGGTGTGCTATTGACTCTTTTATTTGTGCAATGTTGTAATATAATGGGATAGGATCCACAGAACTTAGGACTATATCGAGTTCAATGACAAACTTCTTAATCCGCAATGCTTTTTTTACTGCTTTTGAAGCTGTAATGTATTCTGTCTCAATTGTAGAATCTATGATGGATCCTTATTTGATACTCTTCTAACTTATAGTTGCGGCATTAAGAATAAACAAATATTCAGATATAGACTTTCTATCATCTAGATTAGACTAGAAGTCTGAGTCTGTGTATCTTCTTACATGTAAGTCATTTTTTCCATATATGAGAAACTTGTCCTTTATACCCTTAAAGTATTTAAGGACATGTTTAACTGCTATCTAATGGTTGTCACTTGGATCAAACTTGTACCATCTTGTAACACTTACAGCCATATTGATAGGAGGTTTCATATATATCATGGCATATATCAAGTTTCTAACAGCTGATAAATAAGGAATTTTAGACATTCCAACCCTTTTATTTTCCTTCTGAGGATACATTTTCCTCGAAAGATGAATGTCATTTCTAAAAGGTACATTAACTGTCTTATAGTTACTAAAACTATACATTTCCAAGACAATATCAATGTACAGAGATTGGGAGAGTTTTATCAGTCTTCTAGCTCTATCTCTATAAGCTTTATATCTAGTATATAAGAAGTCTCTCCTAAATTTTTCATGGAAAATATTTAATAAGGTAATTTGTTACTGACTGTAACATACCGATATCATTTTCAATGATCAGTATGTCATCCACATAAATAGTTAATAAGACAACCATGCTTTTACTGACTTTTTTATACACACGTGCCTCATCTTTATTTTTAATGAAACCATACCCTCTGATTACCTTAGCAAAATAAAGATTCTAGCTTCTCAAAGCCTGCTTAAGTCCATAAATGGACTTCTTCAGTTTGCATGCAAGACCAGAAGAAAGGTTAGATACAAAACCTTCAGGATGTTCCAAGAATATCTCTTCTTTAAGATATCCATTTAGGAACGCCGTCTTTACATCCATCTGCCAAATGTCAAAGTTATAGTATACAACAATTGCCAATAATATCCTTATTGACTTAAGAATCACAACTGGTGCAAAGGTTTTCTCAAAATCAATTCCTAGTCATTGAGTATAACCTTTTGCTACTAGATGGGTCTTTAATTTCTTTACCTTCCCATTGGGCCCATGCTTTCGCTTGTAAACCCATTTACATCCAATAAAAATTATTCTTTTGGGAAGTTCAACGAAGTCCTAGACTTGATTTTGATGTATAGAGTTAATTTTGAATTTCATAGCATCTTGTTATTTTCCCGAATCAATATCCAATATTACTTCTCTATAGGTTAAAAGAACATTTTCTTCTACTAAGAAAATCTTAAAGGTACCTTCAGGTATCATACCATACATTTCAAGTTGTCTCAATATCCTTTGTGACCTACGTAGAGGGTGTGTAAAAGGTAATTTGCTCGATTGAGCCTGTGGTTCCATCTGTGGTTAATTCTGATTGATTTTATCAAGATCAATCTTTCTACAATCACCACGATTTATGAGAAATCGTTTCTATAAGAATGTGGAATTTTGAGCAATGAACATATTTCATTCTTTAGGATCATAAAACTGGTATCCTATGGAGTTCATGGGATAACCAATAAATTAATACTTGTACCCCATGTGTGCAAGTTTATCTTGTTATACAACTTTTACATAAGTAGGATGGCCAAAACTCTTAAAATATTTAAGACTTGGATTCCTTCCAGTTCATATGTCATAGGGAGTAAAGGGAACAACTTTAGATAGAACTTTATTCAATACATGAGCAGCAATATATAGAGCATAGCCCCAAAGATATTCAGAGAGATCATTGAAACTCATCATCGTCAGATTATATCTAATAAAGTCTAATTCCTCCATCTGAAGTACCATTGTGTTGCGGAGTAGCTAGAGGACAATACTGAGTGACAATTCCATTCTTCTTTAAATAATCCAGAAATTTACTGCCTATGTATTCACTGCCTCGATCTGAACAATGGTATTTGTTATACGTACCAGTTTGTTTCTCTACTTCAAGTCTAAATTTCTTGAACTTTGCAAAGGTTTTGGACTTGTATCTTATAAGAAACATATAACTATATCATAAAAAATCATTGATGAAGGTTACGAAGTATTGAAAACCACTTATAGCAGCGTGATTCATTGGATCACATACATCATTATATATAAGTTCTAAAAAACTAGTGGCACGGTATCCAACACCAGTAGAAAGAGATTTGATCATTTTTCCTTGAATATATGATTCACAAACTGGATAAGGTTCTATGGTTAAATTAGGTATTTAACCATCCTTAACCAGATAGGATATGTATCTAACGCCTATATAACCCAATCTTATATGCCATAATTTTATTTCATTTAAAGTTCTCGAACTGCTTGCTGTGTTTATTTGTACATTCATGACATTTTGTGTTGTATTTAAAACATAATGACCATTAATTAATTGACAATCAGCTATTAAAACATTATGCATATCATATAAACATAAGGAATGATTCTGCATATACATATGACAACCTTCACTATTAAGTACATGAATGGATACTATTTGTCTTAAAATATAAGGTACAAAAAGACAATTATATAACACTATAGTTCTATTACATGAGAGATGTAAATCAAAATGTCATATAGCCTCGACTTGAAAGAAATCTTGATTTCTAACACGAAACTGAATCTCTCTCCGCTGCAACAGGCTAACTTCCCTCAAACCTTGTAACATATTGTAGATGTGAAAAGGAGAGGTAATATCTAATACCCAGTCAGAATTAGCATAATATACTAACGAAATATCAATAATAGGTAAACATATACCCGAGGGATTCTTTTTAACTGAGGCAAGAAATCTCTAGTAATTTCTCTTCCAGCGTCCTTCCTCGCTACAGTAGAAACATGTTTCTTTATCTCTATTTTGTGGTTTAGATATGGATCTCCTTTGAGGACATATCTTGGGTGTCTGCCTCACATTCTTTTTCTTATTTTCTTTAGGCTTCCCAGAAGCCCTTGGAGCAGAAGATGAAACACCTTGAACAAAGAGAGATGATCCCACCTTGTTCATTTTCTCTTTTGCTGTCTTCAACATATTATGAAATTTAGCATAAGATAGGGTCATTCTTGCATATTACAAGTTATTATAAACTATCTGAAAGACCCTAAAAGTGATTGGAGAATCAAACTATTATGTAGATATTTATATAGCATAATGTCTATCGTCTCCAACCTCTTGATTATAGAAATTATATTGAGAACATGAGGACTGACTGGACTACCTTCAGAAAGACTACGCTAAAAAAGTGATTTAGCAACCTTGTAAACCTCAACTTGAGGACAGTTGCCAAATAGCTCCTTCAGATGGAGCATAGTGCTAAACATATTACCTATATAAGCATGCTCTCTCTGTAAGCCTGTAGACATAGAGGTAAGGACATAAGATTTAACTTTTAAATTATCATCTAGCTATTTTTGATAAGTCACCCTCTCCTCTTAGATGGCTTCATCAGAAATTTCTCTGAGCATATGCTGATCTATAACATATCCAAGTTTTTTAGAATTGAGAACAATTCTCAGATTCATCAACCAATCCTTATAGTTTTTTGTGCCTTTAAGTTGGTTTGCATCCAATAAGCGTGCCAACAGATTAGATAAGGCTATTTTATCTTTACAAGAGAAAATAAGAGATATAAGCGAAAAATAAATATGTCAATCGCTAATTTTAATTTTAGATTAAGAATATAATCAAATTATTTATTTTAAAAATCTAAAATACCCTCCCACTACTTTACATAATCCTCTAAATCTCTCAAAAGGAAAAACGACAAATTTAAACTCTTTAAATTGTACAGTAAGAAGTAGATCCATTTGGAATTTTACTCTGAACTTATGCTTTAGCAATATTAGCCATTATAAAATTCAAAAGGTAGACAACTCTTATCAATTACATCTCATGCAACTCTTATGACTGATTCTAAATACACCTTATCCTTATGCTTTAACATTATTGGATAAGTGTATTTTAGATTAACTTGTTAATGATCAAATATATTTTACTGATATTATCTTTATGCTTTAGCAATATTGAGTAATACGTTGACATATATTTGCCTCATCACATGTTTAACTAGTATAGTCAAAATCAGACCGACAAAATCCCTCACGTTTTAGCAATATTGAAAAAGATCAATATAACCTGACAAATACCGTATTAACAAGGCAGATCAACGCATAATATTATCTCATAATATTACACTATTCTATTTGATTAAAAGAGTTTAATTAATTCTATCCTCATCTTATGAGGCCTTGAATCTTAATCACATATTTTTTTTTGTATAGACACAACTAACCCCTACCAGTAGGGTTTCTATTATGGTTACCAGCATAAAAAAATGGCCCACAATATTTATAATATTTATAATAATTATAAATTGCAAAAAATAAAAATAAAAATAAACCATTTATTTTTAAACTCTTAAAAATAAATATTTGGAGTAATTGGTGTAATTAAAACTTTTATAGGTTCCAGGAACTGTGACACTAAAGGCGCAGACTCTGGTGTCACAGAACCAACTTAAACACGTTGCAATGCTAGGGCCTCTACCTTAATGTTGTGCCACTTAGCCTACAGTGTTGTGGTATCCCTTTCTAAGCATACTTGAAACACAAAATCTATAGCACTGGGATATCAAATTACACCGTGTATAATCCAAATCTAAGCACATAACACGTTATGGATAATATCAAGTAGTAAGTTAAATTATACAAGTTTAGGTTAATTCATATGTGTACAATCACTTCGTCATTAATATCTTGGAAGAGCAGAGACATAAATCAACACTGTTAAATCTCCTATTGCTAAACATAAACATATCTCTTCGATTTTTGTTCCGATAAATAATATCCACAAACTCTTTTGAGATATTGTTTATATTACGGGAAACGCTTTCCTAAGATTAATGCTTGTGGCCATAAGACTTTCTGAAATATAATCTTAGAGTATCTGGATTGTTAACTCACCTATATAAGCTAACAGATCCTATATCTACACTTACTAGACTTCATGAGCATCGAACCATACCCAGTGACACCCAGTGGTCAGACCATGAAAGGTCTCTAATATGTATAGAATCAAAGTATGGTGGATCACTCACAAGCCCACCATGGTGCTCAGGTCAAGGGACCACGAATACTACTCAACTCGAAAAGACCCTTTATTAACGATTTTATGGGATATCCATTGGAGGTCTTCATTGAGTTTTGTTCTGTATCCAGTCCTCACTGAATACTTGTATATCTATACGAGCTTCGACTAAGCTCATGGTCTGCAGAGATTAACTATCTAGATAATCCAGATATAGATATATACTGATCTATATTAATCAGTTCTACTCAATAGACCTTGTATCAGTATAAATATATCAAGAACTTATAATTCAAGAATATACTATGTTTTTGTTAGTATAATCACAAGTCTTTGTCTAATTTCAGATAAGGTTCTAACTCCTTAAACTTAATCTGAACCTCTTCAGATTTATATAATATTAAAAATGTTACAAGCATCTTACCTTAAAAAAATAATTAGCAATTTAATGTAATATTTATTTATTGTATAAAGTATGAAATTATAATATTTATAAAAAATTAGGATGGCACATGAGCATAAATCCCAACATATGTAGCCTATATAAAATTAGTTGTAAATATTCTTAGTATTTAGCATTAATTTAATAGATTAATCATTATAGGAAAGATACTTACTCATCACTTTATTACTTACTCACGACCCGTACATTTGTAGTTTAATGTTTGTATGTATTTAGTTTTCAAAACAATTTTTTATTGCCATTACCGGGGATTGTAGTTTTTGAATTTGTGCTAATATTGTGGTGAAGAAAATTGATCTTAATTTAGGTATTTTTTTTCCATATGTTTTTGTTGAATTATGGTCGTTTTAGTTGGTTTAAAGGTGTATGCAAAGAGCTCTTAGCCTGGAATTATTAGTTTGTGATGCAAAAGTAGAGCGCACTTTAAAGAGGTGTAAAAAAGATTAGAGAAATCACGCTCAAGCTATGGTCGAAAAAGATAACAACCACCAACCATAGGCTTTACAAGAATATTTTAGTTCTGTTATTAATGATAACTATTCAAGGATTCAGCATTACATAATCATTGCCAATAACTTTAAGTTGAAATCAACCCTCATTAGTATGGTGCAGCAAAATCAACATGAGGGTTTTCCAAACAAGGACCCAAATGTTCATCTTGCCATATTTTTTAAAATGTGACATGATTAAGATGAATGGAGTTTTAAAGGATGTCATTCGACTCTACTTGTTCCCTTTGTCTCTTAGGGACAAGGCAAGAGGAAGACTTCAATCCTTGCAACTTTGGAGTATAACAACATAGGAGAAGTTAGCACAAAAATTTCTTATTGAGTTATTTCCTCTATCAAAGACATCATAACTTTAGGGGAAAATGGCTTAATTCTGGCAATTTGATTTCGAACCTCTTTATAAAGCTTAGAAGAAATTTAAAGACCTTATTTGTAAGTGATCACAACATAGATATTAAGATTGGTTCCAAATCTCATTCTTTTACAATGGTTTGAATGGCTAAACTAGAACTATTATGGATGTAGTAACCGATATTACTTTGCTATTTAAGATAACTGAGGAAGCTCAATTATTATTGGAAGAAATGGCTTGAATAACTACCAATGGCTTAATTAGAGGTCCATTATGAGAAAGGCTACAGGAGTGCATGAAGTTGATCCATAATAGCATTGTTTGCTTAAGTTTCAACATTATCCAACAAAATTTCTGCCCTTAATACTAGGAGTCTTCTTTCAGCAAGAATCCAACAATGATTGGTAGTGTGTCTTATACTGATAAGGGTAGTAAACTGGAGCATGTGTAATATGTTTACAACTAAAGTTTTAATTACTAGAACAACATGCCAATGTGCCTACACATTATAATTCGGCACTACAGAATCATGAGAATCTTGTATATGGTAATTCCAAGAATGTATTAGAACCTTCACCGGTGTATAACTAGCTAATTAATAAGAATAAGCCATCGTTAGAAGATTTGATAGGTCCCTACATTGTAGAGGCAAGGAATAAGTTTAATAAAGATGAGGCTCAGGTTAATAGTATAGAGATTCATTGCACCAACATTACTACTACCACGAAGTCTCTTGAGATACAAAATTGGGCATCTTGCTAATTCAGCCAAGGACCATTATTCCTACAAGATCCCAAGATACAACGCCTAACCTAAAAGAGCATTGCAAGGCTATCACTCTTTAGAGTGGAAAGGAATTAGAAGCTTCAAAGCCAAATATGATTCAAGATAGGGAGGAAAAGGTTGTTGCGGAACCGCCTAAGGTAAACCCAAGGCCTAACTCTATTTCTTTTTTGGATAATCCTCCTATATTACTCCCCCTATGTTATATCTTCAACTGTTCTAAAAGTAGGGATTGGATGGTCAATTCTCTAAGTTCCTTGACATCTTCAAGAAAATCACATCAATATCCCTTTTGCAGATGCACTCGAGTAAATGTCAACTATGTGAAATTGATGAAGATGGTGCTATTAAAGAAGAAACATTTTTAGGATTGTGAGACAACAAAGCTAATGGCAGAGTGTAGTGTGATTCTTAAAAGAAAATTACCATAAAATTAAAGGATATTGAAAGCTTCATAATCCCATGTACTATTAGAAATTTAACTTTTGAGATGGCCATGTGTGATCTCAATGCCAACATAAACCTTATGCATCTATCCATTTTTTGAAAGTTAGAACTTAGAGAGCTGAATCCAACAACAATGTCCTTATAAATGGCATATTGATCTCTTACTTATTCAAAGGGTGTCAATGAAGATGTCTTGGTTAAGGTGGATAAATTCATTCTTTTGGTGGACTTTGTAGTTAAAGTGGATAAATTCATTCTTGGTCAGTCATTCTTAGCTATCAGGAGGGTTCTCATTGATATGGAAAAATGAGGGACGAAATTAAGGGTGTAAGATGAGCAAGCCACATTCAAGATCTTCAAGGATCTTAAGTTTTTGAATGACTCCAAAGATTGAAAGTAGATAGATGCATTCTAACCTCAACCTTATAAAAAACCAATGTTGCAGCAAATAAAAAAGAAGATGAAACTTGGCAAGATCATGTTAGAAAAGCATTCAAATAACAATCACCAAGTTTTATTCTTCCTGCTAAGAGTAAAACTCTTTTTGGGCAAGCTGAAAACAAGAACAGTAGGGTGACTTCTTCATGATCATCTTAAGGAGCTTTAGAAATTGAAGAAAGAGATTGACAAGGCTATTGAGCACACACTAAAGCACCACAATGGAGAAGTGTTCTATGGGCGAAATGCCGCCAATATATAATTTAATCTCTATGAATCTAAAAGACGTTAAGCCAAAGACATTAAATCAAGCTTTTTTTAGGAGGCAACCAAAGTAAATTTTAATTTCAATATTTGTTTTTAATGTTGTTTCTTTCTGGCAGTGTATTAGAAAAGCAAGTCGATGGTACATAAAGCATAAAAAAAAAGAGCAGAAGTGGAGCCAAAAAGGTGCAACCTAAAGGATCTCAAAACTGAAGCAAATTGAGGACCTTGGAAGCAAGTTAGTGCCACGGTGCCACTCTAACCCCCCCTTTCAAATCACTTCTTTACCTACTTTTAAACACCTTTGTACAGTCCCTCACTTCCCCCACTCATTCTTACATACTCTAAACACTAAATTACCTTCGAATTCTAACTCAAACATCATTAAACAATATGGCTCAAAAGTAGAAATCCAAAATTTAAGTTTTGGAAGGAATCACTTGAAGGCTTTGAGCACTAACTCAAGCACCAACTTAGGCCTCACGATTCGAGCATCGTCACACTAAACCATCATCTATGAAGGAAGTTTCTTTAATTCACTCTTATTTTTGCCATTATAGATAAATTCAATTTTAAGTTTAGGGGAGAAAAATACTTTCGATATTTATTTACTATGTTCAATTATGCTTGCTTTTTATGACTGCTATCTTTAGTTATTTTGTTTTCATGCCAATTTTTTTTAATTTTATTATTAGTCGTAGGTTGGCTAAATGGTTAGTAGTCAATGATATGAAATAGCAATATGATTTCAATTGCTACTTTCTTTTGGAAACTATAAATGTTATGTTTGTTTAATTTAAAGACAAGTTTAGCTTCATTTTGAAACCACTTGATCTATTGAGCACGTAGTTAGGATCATCTTGTTTTTATGCTTACTTATAGGACTTTTATGCATAATAAGAATACTTAAGGTCTCTAAAACACACTAGAACTTGTTTGAGTATTACTTGAAGCGAAATCCTAGGGCACACATAATCTAGAAAATGGTTTTACGCCATGTAATACCCCAAATTTTTTATTTATTTTGATTGAATTTATTAGTCAAAAGAAATGAAAGAATTTAATTGGTTGAATAAGTGTAGTATGGTATAAGTGTTTGCATGGAATTCAAACCTATGCTATTAAAATTTTTCCAACATTTGGACCAATAGAATTTTGCCAACATTGTTAAATGGAATTTACTAGAATTAGTTAGATTTAAACTAGATTTTTTATTTAGTTTGGTTATGAATAGTGTTTGGAATTTTTGGACCAATCAAATGCAACCATTTCTAACCAATGGTATTTTTGTAATTTTGAGTTTAGTTGGAGGTATTTTTGAAAAGAAAATAAAGGCTATAAAAGGGAGAATAGTATTGAAAAATTTAGAGAAATCAAAACCTTTGGCCGTCCCCTCCCTTTTGCGATTTCTCTCCATTTTTTTTTATCCCCCTTTAAATTCAACAATTCTCAATACTTCTATTAGTAAATTAAGCCTCCAAATCCTTAATTAAAGCCCTCTTCATCAAGTTTCAAGGATCAATTTTAAGGTATAAGGTGTTATTCAGGGTGAGTTGATGCTAAGAATTCTATTGAATATGAATTTGGGGTTTCAAGGGTTAATAGATGAAGTAGCCATGTAGAATTAGTGAATTATGCTTTTAATTCGGTAAATTAGAAATTTATTCATTATTTATGTATTTTGGCAAATGAAGGTGAAAGCTTGGCCAAGGATAGCCAAAGGAAGGAGAAGGAGAAGATGTGAATCAAGTGGAGGAATTAAGCTTATAAGGTTGGTGTACACTTTAGTTTGAAACTTCAATTCTTACCTTAGGAAATTTAGTGTATATTTATGTATTTTTAATAATATGATGGATGAGTATGTTGAACTATGGCATTGAATTGGTAATTATATTGTTTCTAAATGTATTAAATATGTTTTGAGTATTGGATATTAATTGGTGGTCAAAATTGAAAAGAAAAGAAAAATTGGGCATAAATATGAATTATGAGGAAATAGGACTTATATAGAAAATTCTAAAAAACATTATGGACTAAATTGTAAATATTAAAAACATTTATGTCTTTATGTGTATTAGTATGGAATTAGAACTTATATATGACTTGTTGAAGAAATTGGGGCCTAATGGCAAATGTTTGGAACAAATGGGCTTATAAGTGAAAAATTGGAAAATTTTAGGCTGAATTATTAAATCTGGAAAATCTGAAACTTATTTGGGTATTTTTGAATATTCTGGACCTATATGAAAAATTTTGAAACATTTGGGCTTATGTATAAAATTTTGAAAATTTTAGGTATAAAGGTGAATAGTAAAAATTTTAAGGCCTATTTGTAATAATAAAAAACTATGTGTCTAAATATGAATAATAAAAAAATTTGAGTAAATGTGAATTTGTATAATAATTTAGTTTAATAATAATAAACTTGTGTTAAAATATTTTTTTTAAGAAAAATAATGTATTAATAATACTATTGTGACGTCCTAAGTAAACCTGAACATTGGTAGGGGAGGATTGGTAGTTGGCATGCCAATATGGTATTATAGCAGTACTGCGCTATTTGCTTGTCCGATGACACTACTTTGTGTATCCGATCTGTTATCTATTCTGATCTGTTCTGGATCCGGTAGGTAGTCACCGAGTGGCCGATGCCGGATCATTATCTGATATTTGTTAGCCCATTAGCCAATCCATGGTATCGTGTCAGTGTTTATTTTGGGCGCCTACTTGGATTAATTATAAATATGATATTTGTGTGTATATATATATATATATTTGATTAATTGAAATGAGAAATCGAATAATGTTTTGGTTCAATGAATTGATTAATTGATAAATTTGATTCATTATGATATATGGCAAAATTAGTTATTACTAAAAATTTCATTGTTTATATATATGGTTTATTGCAAAAAGGTAATAAAATTTTATTATACTGTTTCATCTTTTGTGTACACCCACTAAGCTGTTGTGTTTAGCGCGTTGGATTTATCATGCGCAGGTAGTAGAGTTGCCATCACTAAAGACTGAAGAGTAAATCTTTCTGCAGCTGCTCAGAGTCGCTCACATCCTTTCTCTATATATAATTATTTTTGATAGATATTTTATTTGTCTATAAACTGTTGTATATTATATTATGAACATTAAGTGTATGTGCATGTATATATGTATTTATTCAAAACTGTCTCTTTTAAAACCATGATATATGATATTTATTTTGATAATATACTGGATGTGAAATAGTTTTGTAAAGGTTTGATACATTTATATTACAATATGAGTTGTGAATATTTGCTGACAAACAAATATGGAAGTTGGTTAAGAATGGATATTGAAATTTTAGGAGTGTTTCTTTTATTACAGGTAGTGTAAAAATCCAATTTTCAGGGGAGACTCTGTCAGTTTTTCTCCGTAAATGTTTATAAAACAAAAATATTTTTGAAGTTTGAATAATCATTATCGTTGTTTCTATTCGATGCTATCGTAGCATCCTCTGATCTCGTGTCTCGATGAGAGGCGAGTGAGGAGGGTGTTACATGCCATCTTTAGATCGATTAAGCCTTTCAAGCCAATCATTATTTATTTTTCACTACTAGTTACCCTTTTTGAGCCTAATAACTATTTTTCTTTGCTAATCACATCAATAACCCTATAGGTATAACACTCATTTTAGAGAGTTTTGTGAATTTTTGAAGATGAAGAAATAAAATGAAGCAGGGCTATGGGTTTTGGTTATAAAATTTAGATGTTCTAAAAATGTTAAAACTCAAGTTTGAGGATATAGTGACTTAAAATTTAAATAAAAAATAAAAAAAACAAAAATATTGTTTAAATTGAGTTAAGTATACCCTTAACTTAAGAAAAGAAAAATATGAACAACAAAATAACAAGGTAATCGAGAAAATAAGTTTAGGAAAATTTGGTTGAAAAACAAATGGTTTATTTTAATTAATATCTATAAGAATGTATGTTTATAATTTGAGTTGAGTCAAAATTGATCCATTTGTCCTATCCTCACCTTAGCCATGTATTACACGTTAGATAAAGTCCTATTTCATCGTTAATTATATGTGCCCCTATATTAGTGGAGGGGGATCTAAAAAATAAGCCTATGAAGTGTTAAATAAATAAAAATTCATAAAGACCATTTCATTGACTTGTGTGTATAAATTAATTCGGGTGTATGTAATTAATGATATTAACTATACATGCACGCACCAAGCAGGTTACTTATGGGATAGAACAAGTAATGGATTAGCATGTTAAGTTGTTATCACGTATAAAAATTCCTTGAGATTGATAGTCAAAAGAAATCTATGAGATAATTTGCTAATCATTTGCTAGACTAATATTTAAATTGTCTTCTCTTAATTTATACTTTTTAGCCATGTCTTCTTGCTCGAGGATGAGCATATATTTAAGTTTAGGAGATTTTGTAATAACATTTATACATTTTATTGTATCTCTCATAACTTGATATTTGCTTGTTTTGAGCTCGCATACATGGCTTTTTATGTGTGTTAATAACATTTTGTAGGTTGAAAAGGGGACTAAAATTATGAAGATTAGTAATCATGAATAGTGAATAATGCACCATTATTTCGGGCCACAGCACTAAAGAAAGTAGAAAGTTAGTGCCACAATCGCCATTAGTAGATTATCTTTGATTTCACCATATTTTGAAGTTTATAAATTAAAACCTTTGAGTAATTATCAAAAGGAGAAGGTGTACAAAAAATAAAAAGAGAAATATTGAATTATAGTGAGAGAAAGACACTTTGAAAGTTTGAAATCTCAAGAATCTCGATGATTTATAAAACTTATAGCTTTAAGAATACATCTTCAACCTAATTTCTTCTTTTCTCTTTCTTGTTTCCTTTAATTTGGAGTTTATAATTATAGGTTGTGTTGTTTTAAACATGGTTACTCTTATAAAATTTTGAATTATCTTAGATTTATGCTTAATCATGATTGGCTAAACTTTTATTTTAAGGGCTTGATGTAGCTTTGTATTATATCATGTTTGGATGGTCTTAGTTTATTATTGACTAATTCCTAGGTAATTTATTTAAGTTTTACTAGAACTTTATACTTCTTATTTTATTAGAAAATAAATTAGATGATTTAAACTTATGAGTTGTATATTTGGAAAAAATTAAGCAATTTGTTAGAATTGAAAAGCGTAATTCTAGTTATTATAAAGCTGGGAGACTAATAATACTTAGGTAATTTTTTAAGGGTTACTTAATGAATGTATAAATAGACAAGTTAGATAGGGATATCAACTTGCATATATATGCAAAATATCTTATTTGACGCTCAGAAGATGTAATAAGATTAATATTGACCCTTTTGATTAATAAATTCACAAGATTAATTAGTAATCAATAAACATAAAGAACACGGAAAAATTAGAGTGAAATCAAGGCCCGGGACTGCTTAATAATAGATTTCTCACCTATTTAATTTGTTAATTTGTTAGCTAATTGCTTTTAATTTTCATAATCAACTTAAAGTTAAAATAGCCTAGATAAAATTGAGTTCTAAACATTCTTAGTATCACTTTATTACTTGATCATGATTGTGCACTTGTGATTTTATATTTACATGTGTTTAGTTTGTGAACAAGTTTTTAGCGTTGTTCCTAGGGATTGTAGTTTTTGAATTTGTGTTAATATTGTTGCTAAGCAATTTAATCTTCAGTTAGGCATTTATTTTTTGTTTATTTTTGTTAGGTTATGGTTGTTATGGTTGTTTCGAAGGTGTATTGAAAGCGTTATAGCTTGCAATTATTACTTTATGGTCCAGAAGTAAAGCACACTTTACTAAGGCTTTGAAGAGATCAGAGAAATCAAGCTTAAAATATAGGTGAAGAAGACAACAACTACCATCCACGGGCTTTGCAGGATTATTTCAGGCCATTGTCAACGAAAAATAATTGGGGATACAACATCAAGTAATCAATACCAATAACTTTGTGTTGAAGTTAAACCTCATTAGTTTGGTGCAACAAAATCAGTATGGAGGTTTGCTAAGCGAGGACCCAAATGTTCATCTTGCCATAATTTTGGAAATATGTGCCATGATCAAGGTGAATGGAGTTTTAAAGGATGTCATTCAATTATGTTTGTTCCCTTTCTCTCTTAAGGATAAGGTAAGGGGATGACTTCAATCCTTGCAATTGGAGAGTATAGCAACATAGGAGGACTTAGTATACAAATTTCATACCAAGTTCTTTACCCATCAAAGATTTCTCAACTCTGGGAAGAAACAGCTTAATTTTGATAATTGAATTTTGAACCTCTTTATAAAGCCTGAGAGAGATTTAAAGACCTTATTTGGAAGTGCTTACAGCTTAGATAGCAAGATTAGGTTTTAAATCTAACTCTTATATATTAGGTTAAATGGCTAAACTAGCTATTATGGATGTAACAGCCGTTGTTACTTTACTATATAAGACAATCGATGAAGCTAAATTTTTATTGAAAGAAATTGCTTGTAACAACTACCAATGGCCTAATGTCAAGCCTATTGTTAGGAAGGCCATAAGAGTGCACGAAGTTGATCATATAATAGCACTTATAGCTTACGTTTGGCATTAACTTACCAAAAGTTTGCACCTAATACTAGAAAGTCTTCTTCAAGCAAGAATCCGGCAATGATTACAAAATATGTCTTATACCGACGAGGTTAGTAAGTTAAAGCATGTGCAATATATTGATAATCGAAATTTGAATTATCAAAATAATACACATTATAATCAGGGACTACATAATCATGATAATCCTACATATGGTAATTCGAGAAATATACTACAACCTCCGCTAGTGTATAACTAGCTAATTATCGAGAAAAGCCATCATTAGAAGATCTTTTAGGTGCCTTCATTGTGGAGACAAGAAATAGGTTTAACAAAGATGAGGCTCAACCTGATAGTATAAAGACTCATTGCACTAACATGAATGCTACCATAAAGTCTCTTGAGGTGCAAATTAGGCAACTTGCTAATATAATTAAGGACCAATCTTTTGCAAGCTTCTAAGTGATATGAAGCCTAACTTAATAGAGTATTCCAAGGCCACAGTCTTAGAAGTAGAAAGAAAGTGGAAGCTTGATTGGTGTGCTATAATAGCTAAGCGCAAGTACTAAAATTATGCTTACTTGATACGCTATCATATCAAGTAATATAGGATTTTAAGTCCAGATATCGATTCCACAGAGACTATGCGATCTAATTCTATAAATCAAGTACTAAAATTATATCTACTTAACTTTTATTCAGAAAATCAAAATGTGAAATTTAATTAACTAATCTATCTCTATCAATAAAACTAAATAAAAGCAAAGAGTAGAATTCACAAATAAAGATAATCTAGGGTTTTGACTCGTCCCTAGTATTTCATTGGATTCATTAACCACTTAGTTAATGCCTTAATACCAATTGATTGGCTTAGACACCAATCTCATCACAAGCCTCTGTTGATGGTCAAGTGACTATATTATACATTTTAACAATCACCTATATGTCTATGGTAATCAAATCAGAATGTAATTCATTAAGATTAAGTCTAAACTATACCATACATACCACCTAGGTATATGTCTATCCTAGATGGAACTCATAGTTGTTACCCTATGATCATGTATCAAACTATCCTAGGCTAACCACATGAATCCCTCCGTCGCGTTCATCATGGTTCCTTAATCATTCAAACTATTGATCAGGTATAATGAAAGCATTAAACACAAAATAGAATGAATCAATTGAATGTATCAAGTTCATAAACTAAAAATTAACACAATCCAAATCCGTACTACGTTCACATAGTCTAACCCAAGATGAACAATTTAGTCGATCACAAAACTAAAAGTATCAAACTAATTCATAAAGATCAACAAGAACTAGAACATAATGATAAAGAAAGAGAAGAAAAACTAATCAAAGTGACTCATTGATGTGCTTCTCCCTCAATCTTGACTTAAAGCTTGAATCTTGATCTTGGTTCTTCAATCTTTGATTTTGATCTTTGATTTGTGTTGTGAATTCTTTCTCTAAGTTTTTGCCTCTTTTTCTTCTCTTTTTCTCTCCTCTTTTCCTCTTACTGTAGCAAAATTTCTGTTCACTGCCATGAGTGTCGCGGCGCTCAGTCGCTATGTACTGCGGCACCCAGCTCTAGTGCCCCTTTCGTAACTTCTTCGTTTAACGTCCAATTCACCTCTAATTTATTCCTATATGTTACATTTTCCGTCATGCATCTATTTATGATAAAAAAAATCACAATTAAATTGCCAAATATTTATGATTTAGAAAAAAATATGAAATTTTGGTACAAATCATACTAGTATTTTTACGCTCCTATCAAAGCTTTAAAGCCAAAGATGTTTAAAGGCGAAAAGGAAAGGGTTATTGCAGGACCACTTAAGGTGAACTTAAGGCCCATTTTTTTTTTTTTTTGGATAATCCTTTTATTATTACTCTCCTATTTTTGTATCTTCAATATTTCCAAAAAAAAGGATTAGATGCTTAATTCTCCAAGTTCCTTGATATCTTTAAGAAAAATTACATTAATATCTCTTTTGTAATACACTCGAGCAAATGCTAATCTATATGAAATTCATAAAGATGGTGCAATTAAAAAAGAGAAATTTTTAGGATTGTGAAATAATAAAGTTAACAGAGGAATCCAATGTGATTCTTTAGAGAAAATTGCCGTAAAATTTAAAGGATCCTATTAGTTTCACAATCATGTGCATTATTAAAATTTTGACTTTCGAGAAGGCTTTGTATGATCTCAGTGCCAGCATAAACCTCATGTCTCTATTTGTTTTTTGAAAATTAAGACTTGCCAAGGTAAAGCCAATAATAATTTCCTTGCAAATGGCATATCGTTCTCTTACTTATTCGAAGGGTGTCATTGAAGATGCCTTGGTTAAAGTGGATAAATTTATTGTTCTAGTAGACTTTATGATTCTTAATATGGAAGAAGACCAGAAGATTCTAATTATTATTGGTTGGTCATTCTTAAGTATCAGAAGGGTTCTCATCAACATGAAAAGGGAAGAATAAAATTGAATGTGTAAGATAAGGAATCCACCTCCAAGGTCTTTAATGAATTGAATTTGTCGAATAACTGCGAAGATTTCTTGCAAATTGATAGTTGAGAAAAATGGGCCACTTTTTAGAAAGAGATAGATGCATTCAACCCCAAGCTTATAATAAGGCAATGTTTCACCAAACAAAGAAGATGATGAAGCATGGCAAGATCATATTAAAAAGGCATTCAAACATCAGGCCTCAAGGTTCACTCTTTTTGCCAAAGTTAAAAATCTTTTCAAGCAAGCTGAAAATAAGAAAGTTGGGGTCAATCCTTCATGATCATCTTATAGGGCTTTAAAAATTAAAGAAAGAAATTAGCAAGGTCATTAAGCACACACTAAAGCACCATTATAGAGTAATGTTCCATGGGAAAATGCTTACAATGTAAAATTTTTTATCCCCAATAAATCTCAAAGACATCAAGCCAAAGATATTAAATTAAGTACTTCTTGAGAGGCAACTGAAGTGAATTTTATTTTCTATTAATATAATAAGTTTAATCTTATAGTGTGTTAAAATAACACTTCGGCAATACACAAAGCAAGAAAAAAGGAACGGAAACAAAGCCAACAAGATGTAGCCAAACTAAAGCACATTGAAGGCCTTGGTAGCAAATTGAAACTGTGGCACCATTATAACCCCCTTTTCAAATCACTTCCTTGCCCATCTTTAAACATATTTGAACACTCCCTCACTTTCTCTACTCATCCTTACTCTCTTAGAACACCAAATTACCCCCAAATTCTGTCTTAAACATCATTAAACAATATGGCTCAAAAGTAAATTTTCTATTTTCAAGCTTTAGAAGGCATCACTTGAGGTCTTTAGGCACCAATGTAAGCACTAGGCCCTCGTCTACGAGAGAAGTTTCTGCTAGGGTTATGCTTACGTGCCATCCCAGATTTGTATAAATATTTTATATCTATACAATGTATATTTTATTAAATCACTAATTACTATTTAATTATATGGTTTAATGCTTGTTACGCTACGGACTCTGTTAAATCTGAAAGAGTTCAGATCAGGTCTAAAGGAGTTTAGACCAGTGCTAAGAGTTAGCAAATATTCCAAGAGTTGGAACATTGTTTGTAATAGGACAAAGACCTCAGAATATGGTTAAAATGACATAGTTGCAAGAGTTGCAATATGATGCTAGGAAATGTCATTAAACAAGTATGTTCTCAAATATATTATTCCTGGTCTATTTCTACCAATATAGGTCTATCGATAGATCCCATTAATACATAGATCAGTGTATGTCCATATCTGTAGGGTACAGATGGTCGTTCTTAGCTCACCTTATTCTTAAAGATTGTATAGGCATATGAGTATTCAGTTAGGATTGGATACTGAACAGACTTATAAGGACCATAATAGACTTCTTATGTTGCCATCAATGGAAGGCCCTCTCGAGTTGAGTAGTATACGTAGTCCTCCGACCCAAGCGTCACAATGAGCTTGTGAGTTATCCACCATAGTTTAGTTCTATGCATGTTAGAGATCTCTCATAGTCTAATCGCTGGGTGTGGCTAGGCATGGTCTAATGCTTATAAGGTCTAATATGTGCAGATATGGGATTCGTCTACTCACATTGGGAGTTGTATATCTAGATGCTCCTGAATAGTATCTCAGAAAAGTCTTATGGCTATAAGCAGTAACCCAAAAAATGACTTTCCACAGGGTTAAACAATATGGCAAAGAGTTTGCTTATATTGTTTAGTGAGATATTAGTCTAGAGATAGATTTATAGATGAGCACATGGGGATTTGACGGTGTCGATCTATGCCCCTGTACATCTAAGATATACATGATAGAATGACTATACTTATGCATTATAACATCAGCTTGTATGGTCTAATGTGCTGATTTCTAGTATCCATGAAGTGTGCGTGGGCTATTGTTCACGGACTTATAAAATAGTTCCATTTGATGAATTAGGCATGGACCCGAAGGAGTCTTGCGATATAGAATATACTCATTGTACACTAGGACAGCTTACCAAATTGAATTAATCCAGTCCAATAATATTCAGCAGTATCACAAAATGTATGCGTGTCTGTATTTAATAATTAAATATATTAATTAGTTAACAATTATTATTTACTAATTGTACCTTGACATACGGTGCATTATGGTCCCTTGGTTGAGTTTACCCAAGTGTGAGATTTAATAGGACTCACTAAGGATATACTTTGTAACTATTCAAGAAGGGTAAATCAGTAATTTCACATAATAATTATTTTATTATTAAATAATCATAATATGTCATTAAAATATATTATTTTATAATATTATATTATTTAATAATATTATATATATTAATGCATGGCAATTGCATATATATAATATTGTTTTTCTTATTATATTATTATAATTAAACATAATGGGCAAATTTTATAATTTTATAATATTAATTATTATTTTAATATAAATGAGATATATATGTATGTAGGAAATGAGTAAGTGGAGAAGTTTATGTTCTTGCTTCTTTGTTGCTTTGTTTTTGTTGCTTAAAAGGAATAAAGGAGAAGTTTGTCGGCCAAAAGGAAAATAAGAAAATTTGATTTTGAAAATTTATTCCAAGAGTTAGAATTAATTTCTTCCCATATCTTTTTTATTGACTATAAGTTACAACAACAAAGAATTTGTTTTAATTGATCAAATATTTGATCAAGAGAAAACAATTAACTGGGTTTAAGTATTAAACCTGGTACTAGATATAAGAGTTGTTGTTCTAACTTGCTAAGTTCACCATGTTGGTGACTAGAACTGCCTACGAGTAGGATTTCGGGTGAACTCTCAATATAATGTGAAAAATTACACGGTTAATAGTTTTTCAAATTTTATTCTTTGTATATTAATTTAATTAATATATGCCATGGATGTGTTTATTGTAAATTTTATTGTTCTGTTGAGCCAAAATATGTATGAGATGCGTATTTTGTACAATGAACATATAACACATGCATACACCCACGAACAATACCACTTGAACAGTATTTGGTAAATAGTGCCAAAATACTATTTACTTAAAACAATATTTTTGTAATAGTGATTATGAATAATTTTAAGTATAGTGTAAAACTACTGTTCAACTGTATAGTGTTTTGAACAGTGTTTCAAAATTAAAATTATGCATGTATAGGTTTATGAGATGTAGTGATAAAAGTTATCAGTCTACATTATTAATCAGGTTTATGAGATGCAGTGATAAGAGTTATTGGTCTGCATTATAAACTATAATTAATTTTTTTGTATTGGGAATCACAATAAGTGCCTTATTGGTAGGGGTTAGTTGTGTTAGCGTAAAAAAATTGATTAATTGAGAATTACCTCCTTATGAGATGAAAATCCAGAATAAATAAAAAAATCTATCTTAAGCAGATTAAAAAAAATCACATAAGATAATGTTTTATTTTGATCTGTCTTGTCAATACTATGTTAGACAAGTCATGTTAGCCTTTTTTCAATATTACAACAACATAAAAGACTTGGTTGGTTGGGCTTAGACTATATTTGTTAAACATGAGATGAGACAAATATATGCAAACGTATTACCCAATATTGCTACAGCATGAAGGTAGTATCAGTAATATATTTATTTAATTATTGACAAATTAATCTAGATACACTTACCCAATATTACTATAGCGTGAGGATAAGATATATTCAGGATTAAGTGGTAAGAGTTACATCAGATGCAATTGACAAGTGTTGTCTACCTATTATGTGTATGAAGGCCAATATTGCTACAGTGTGAGGTCAGAGTAAATTCCAATGAGGTCTACTTCTCACTGTGTAGTTTAAAGAGTTTAAGCTATAGTTTTTCAGTTCGAAAGATTACCAAGATAATGTAAAGTAGTAGGAGGGCGTTTTAAATTAAAAAATATATAATTATTATACCTATGATTTAAAACATTTTAATTAGCGATTTTATATTTTGTAAATCTGTTGAATTTTGTTTTTGTTTTACTTTGTGCAAGATTAGATCTGATGGCCTGGACGAACCCTTTGGTGCATATACTAGATGCACACGAGCTCAAAGGCGACAAAATTACTCTAATTGGCTTATGAATCTTAGAATTGTTCTAGATACTAAGAGTCTTAGTTATGTTATTGATCAGAGATTGCCAAGAAGTGTTTATGATAATGCCACCCCTAAAGAAATAGAGACTTATAAGAAATTGTTAGATGATGATTTAAAGGTTAAATTGTACATCCTCACCTCTATATCTATAAAACTGCAACAGGAGCATGTCCGTATAGACAACGTAACATTATGCTTTATTTGAAGCAGCTCTTTGATGACCGACCTCAAGTCCAGTTATATAGGGTCGCCAAGGCACTTTTTCAAGCTAAAATAAGCGAGGGCAATCTAGTTAGTCCATGTACTCAAGATTATCAGTTACATTGAAAGGTTGGAGGCTATGGACATTTCTTTGAACAATAATCTTGGGAAATTTAATTCTCTAGACATTGCTGATATATTATGCACAATTCATTATAAACTTCAATATACAGGGAATGACCTCTACTTATGCTGATTTTCATAATATATTAAAAACAGCCGATGAGGACATGCGTAAAACGGGCTTTACCCTTTTAGTCCAGGGTGTTTTATCTTCTACTTCGAGGACTTCTAAGAAGTTCAAAGGGAAGAAGAAAAAGAAGAAGGCACCCCGGATGGGTCCTCAAAGGCAACAGATATCTAAGCCTCAGGAGAAAAGGTAAAAGGAAAGTGTTTCTTTTGTAGTGAAGATGGGCACTAGAAGCGTAAATGCTCAAGGTACCTTGCAACAGTTAAGAAGACTCCCTCAAGTATGTGCTTGACCGTTATTGACAATTTTTTAGCATTTGATGCATGTACAGGCTAGGTATTAGATACCACATGCTCTTTTCACATCTGCAATGTATTGTAGGGACTAAGCGAAGTTAGGATGTTGCAACCAAGAGAAGTAATACTCAGAGCAAGAAATAAAAAGTTTTTATAGGTCCAAGTTATTGGATGTTTTGATTTACTTCTCCCATGTAATAGAACAATTATATTTTATAATTGTTATTTTATACCAAATATCATCAAGCAAATTATATCCCTTCTTAAATTATATCCCTTCTTGTACTTGACACAGAAGGTTTTCTTGTAAATATACAGAATTATTTTATGTATTTATATGATATGCATGATATTTCATTAGCTGAGTGTTAGTTAAATAATGGATATTATGTATTGGCTACAATAATAAATGTCATGAATATGCAAACCGGCACTAGTAATAGTAACAAACACGATAGATCAAAAACCTTAAATAAAACTGAAATGTAGCATATGAGATTAAGTCATATAAGCGTGAAATATCTAACCCATCTAGTTAATGATGGTCAGATACCTACTCTAACCATAGAGCCTTATCATAGGTGTTAAATACCGTACCTCTAGTTTATTGGAACTAGTACATAGTGATGTATGCGGTCCAATGAATCACACTACAATGAGTGAGTTTCGATACTTTGTAACATTCATCGATGATTGGTCATGATATAGTTACGTATTTCTTTTTAACACAAGTCAGAAACCTTTAAAAAGTTTAAAGAATTGCAACTTGAAGTAGATAAACAAACTAAATGTACATCAAATACCTTTGATCAAATCGAGACGGTGAGTACATGGGCAGTGAATTTTTGGATTATTCAAAAGCGAATTGAATTCTAGCTCAATATAGTCCTCCAGGTACTTTGCAATACAATGGTGTTTTAGAAAGGAGGAATCAGACTTTATTAGATGTAGTCCGATCAATGATTAGCTTTATCGATCTTCTAGAATATATATATGGCTATTCTCTAGAAACAGTTGCTCATATTTTGAACAGAATTCCATCTAAAACTGTTCCTACTACTCCACATGAGATGTTGAATGGTAGAAAATTAAGTCTTAAGTATCTTAAGATTTGAGACTGTCCTACTTACGTAAAAGTTACATAACAGGATAAACTTACACCCAGAGGGTACAAGTATTGGTTCATTGGATATTGTTTGACCGATTGAACGTGTTTAGAATATTAGCTTGTTCATAGAGGCATTCCCTAAATACAGGCAAAGTTGGGCAATTATCGGTAGAGTGATCATGGGTTTCACAAATATGACACACAATTTCTTGAACATATTTTATTTGACCACTCATTTTCATTTCTAAGGTTTCGACTTTTCTAGCTAGGAATACTAATTTGGCTTGAAGGTCATGGTCTTTGTAATATCCAATCCCTATTAGTAGTATTGGCGCCTAAATTTTGATATAGAGTGATGAAGACACCGTGGGGTTACCTGATTTCAACCCTATTATAAATATTTTTTTGATGGTGCACGTGAGAGATATTAGACCTAATTTGGTAATTTCACACTCGGTCAGAACGTTGGCCAACTCTATAATATTTTTGGAATTTTTCTCTATTGGATTGGAAAAGAAAATTTTAAATTACTATATGAATTTCCATTTAAGGGTTATGTATGGAACAAGCCTTTGTTGAGAAACACAATCCATATATTAGAAAATGGACCAATAAGAAACAATCTAATGGATTGCCAAGTTAGAAATTCTAGTTAGTTCATTGGACTATTCTAACTAGATAGTTACAAAGGAACCAATTACATACTTAGTTTCCAACTAATGGTAATTTAGAAATTTTGGGTTAGTTAAGGGGCAAATTGGTCTTTTAGGAGAGCACTATAAATATGGTAGAAGTGTGTAGAATTTCAAGTGATCAAAAGCATAACACTTAGAGCAAAAGAGAGCAAAATTCGTGCAAGAAGAGTGGTGCTTCTATAGTGACATTTCAAGTTTTTTTTCTTCATAATTTTTCATGTTTAATCAAGCTATAAGAAGGTCGAGGATAAGTTCCTAAACTCAATTGAAGCCTCCATTAGTGATAATCCAAGAAAAAGAGGTAAGAAAAGTATTATTTTGTGAGATTGATATGTGAACTCTCAAGATTGCATCAATTGATATTCATGTAATTGGAACAAGAAATTGAGAAAAGCAATGTGTTGGAACATAGGGTGAAATTCTGCCACTTTAAGGAAGTTAGAAATTAAGTTGTGTTTTAGTTGAATTGCGATGTATAAATGGTGCCTTATGCAAATTGAATGTATATGGTTGATGAAAAAAAATCAAAAATGAAGAAAATAGGACATAATTGTCCATTTTGAAAAGGTAAAGGGCAATTATGTCCATCCAAAGTTATAAGGTGTTAAGAAATTTTCAAGGCGTCGGATGGTGAATTAGATAAAATTGAATGGCTCCGTAAATAAAAATTAAAAAGTAGTATTCATCCGAGCTTTATATGCTGATTATGCCATTTAGTAGTTAAATGAGATTTTAGCATTCGATTTGGTTCTAAATGTCATTTATGGCGTGTAGGTAAAGAAAATTGAGACCGCTAACGGGAGCAAAAATTCGGAGTGAAATTAAGCTCAGAGCGGTTGTGAGTGAAAATCTGTCATTTCTTTTATCTTTCATTTATTATGTTTCCGCATAATAAAAATATATGTTTTATGTGCTTTTAATGCATAAACATGAGTTATGATCTTGTATATATCCATATATATACTTTTACATGTTCGGTTTCAGAAATAGCTTTAAAATTTCTGCATCTGTTTCAGAGGCCATTGGTACCCTCAAATTATAGTGGTGGTGATTGTATTAGACCTGACCGGTATATCCTGTACACATGGGCATGTATTAGAGGTGTGTCACTAACTCTGAAAAGTTGGGATATCGAGTCATGTGTGTCGCTCTATGTGTACGGGGTATTATCTCACTATATGTATGCGATGTAGGATTCCGCTGCATAGCCAGTGAGATGTCTTGATGATGTCACTATAGGTACTGCTAGTTGAGGCGCCCCGTGACCTACTCATGTTTATGGTGTTAGTTGAGTCGTTGCTGAGTATAGAGCTTTAGGGTTACCATTGGTAGAGTTTAGAAAGAAAATGGTCGAGCAAGGGCTTTAATAGTTTTTGATTTACCGATTGCATATTATGCATTTATATGTACATGCTAGTTATTATATTATATATATTTTGGATATTGTTTTCCATAGATGTAAATAAAATCCGTTCGACAAGATTTCATCGGCATATGATGTTGACAACCCTTTTATAGCTTTATAAAAGTTTTAGAAACATAAATTATGCATGTGTTTTAGAATTTAATATTTATGCGAAATTTTATTTTATTCGAAATCTTAAATGCACTCACTGTGCTCTTTTAGCTCATTCGTTTGTGTTTTTATGTTTTCTATCCCCCTCCAGGTGCAGGCTTTAGTACGCAAGTTGTTGATTCTCCTACGACTCATTAGTGGCTCAGTCGAACGAATATTTTGTAAATGTAAATGTGCTAAATAGCACTCTTTTTACTTTCTGCATAGTAGTTATAAGCATGTGTATTTGAACATATGTTTTGGACAAACACGAAGATATTTTGATGATCGTTTCACTTCTTTATCAATATTCCAGTTTTATGATTATAATGAAATTCTTGAGTTGTATTGGATTTGGTTTGGAAATGACCGAATGTCCTATTTGGTAGTATTGAGAAGTGTTTGAAATAGAAGTGCAAATTTATTTGCAGGTTTTATATTGGATTTTCTGAAAAACAAGGAAAACTCTACCTTTTTTTAAAAAAATTTAATAAGTTATTTTCACGTATATTCTAAAATTTTCTCAATAATAGTAAGAACTAAAAAGGGGTTCGCCTCGCGGAATTTCTCAACTTACCTAGTTATATTCTGAGGAATTTCTGTCGGGGTACTTGGTAAGGCCATTGGGATCTACTGTAGAAGGTCTCGGGCCGGGTCCTGTCAAAGTAGTATCAGAGCACGGTTTTTGAAGTTTTTAGTTAAAATATTTTTTTTTAGAGTGCGATTCTTGAAATTGCATGCATATTTTTCTAAGTTTAGTAAATTAAATTCTATGCATTTGATAATCATTTGCATCATTAAATTCATAGAAAATATGCATCGTCGTGGGGGCCTATGTACTAGGAGAGCAGCTGTGGAGGCTCTTGCATCTGAAGAGGAGCAGGGGAATGAGTCGGTAAATGTTCCTATGCCTTAGACCCCTCCTGAGTCATATTAGCCTATCTAGCTAGAGGGTGGAAACCTAAATATAGCTTAGATGGCCCAGATACTAGTAGCAGCAATTCAGCAACCGAGAGTGATAAGAGTGTCCATTAAGCGCGCTAAGAAATTGGGCACCAAGTCGTACGATGGTGCCGAAGACCCTGAAAGAGCCCTATCCTGGTTAGAGAACAATGAAGAAAAGTTTTAGGTTATAAGATGTACTGAGGAACATATGGTGGTATACTCCGCATTTCTATTGAAAGAATGAGCGAAAGATTGGTGGAAGGCATTGCAAAAGAGGAATGCCGATGGGGTGTCTTGGGCACTTTTCAAAGAAGAATTTTTGAATAAGTTCTACCCCAAAAGTTATAAAGATGTAAAGATAGAAGAGTTTTTCAAGTTGGAACAAGGTTCTCTCTCGGTGGCAGAGTATAAGAAGAAGTTTTCAGAGCTCTTTTGTACCGTTCCCTTTATAGTTGGTAATGAAGAGTAAAAGGCTAATCGGTTTGCAGTGGGTCTCAATCCTCGGATCAGGGAGTACATGGTATCGATAGCCCACACTCAGTATAGAGCATTTGTGGAAGCTGCAACTCAAGTTGAAAAAAGCAGGGCGGCCATTCCTAAACCGAAACAGTAAGGCCAGAAAATAGGTTGGTCATGTAGTTCTCAAGGAGGACCTAGTAAATTCACTCGAACAGATGAGAGATCTATATGGTCTAGCAGTCAAAAACCAAGCCAAGAAGCTCAATCCAATCAAGCTTCCATTTGGCAACCATCAGTCGGATGCCGAAGCACTAAAAAGAGTTGGAAGAATTTTTTGGTGTGTAATAAATATGGCAAAACCCATCTAGGGGATTGTAGAAAGGGGACTACTAGTTATTATAAATGTGGTCAAGAGGGCCACTACATAAGAGATTGCCCGAATGATAGAGCTAGCAGTAAGCAAGAAAATATACTACCAGCATCATGGTAAACTGGTAGTGGACGATGACAGATTCAAGGCAGTCCCTAATTCAGAAGGTCAAGCGACTTAAGCCACCTAATAATGGAGCCCATCTAGGAGAATCATCTAGAGGATAGCAATGCAGACCTCATACCCAGGCTAGGGTCTTTGCAGTGACCCAGTAGAAGGCAGATGCGACCCTAGAAGTTGTGACAGGTATGATGTCAATTTTTTATCGAGATGCTTATGTACTGATAGATCCTGGAGTGACCCATTCTTTTATTTCTGTGAAGTTTACTGCAAATGCTAGTATAGCCCCTCAGTTATTAGATTGTGTGGTAGTAGTGTCTCTTACTACAATAGACTCCATTGTAGCAAAAATGGTGTATAGGGTCAGTAAAATCAGTATTGAGAGCCAAGAGTTTATGACGGATTTGATTGTGTTAGCCATCAATGATTTTGATATGATTTTGGAGGATGGATTGGTTGTCTAAATATCGGGCCTTGGTGGATTATTTCCAGAAATAAGTTAGATTATGTAGCCCATGGGGAATGGAAGTCATTTTCTGTAGAGTGCGAAAATCAATTCCCGCCAATATAGTGTCGGTAATGAGAGCAAGAAAAATGCTTCAAAAGTCATGTCAGGGGTACTTAGTCTATGCCATAGAAGTAAGAGATGGTGGAATGAAATTGAAGGATATTCTAGTGGTTAGAGTGTTCCGAATGTATTCTCAAAGGATCTTTCGGGCTTACCTCCAGATAGAGAGATAGAGTTTAAAATAGAAGTAGCCCCTATAACGCAACTAATTTCCAAAGCACCTTACAGAATGGCTCATTCATAATTGAAAGAACTGAAGGTTCAGCTAGAAGTGTTAATGAATAAGGGTTTCATCAAACCTAGTACTTCTCCTTGGTGGCACCGATTTT
Organism: Ailanthus altissimus; assembly: GCA_946807835.1. Classification (NCBI taxonomy): domain Eukaryota; kingdom Viridiplantae; phylum Streptophyta; class Magnoliopsida; order Sapindales; family Simaroubaceae; genus Ailanthus; species Ailanthus altissimus. Next base: position 5,888,751 of record OX327709.1, read on the forward strand.
ATTTGTAAAGAAGGAAGACGGAAGTATGAGATTATGCATTGATTACAAGGAACTGAATAAAGTAACGGTGCAAAATTAATATCCATTTATGAGAATTGATGATTTGTTTGATCAACTATATGGCCAAAGTATTTTTCAAGATAGATCTGAGGTCAGGCTATCATCAACTGAAAATTCGGGAGGAAGATGTTCCCAAGATGGCCTTTAGGACTCGATATGGGCATTATAAATTCTTGATTATACTTTTTGGGCTGACTAATGCCTCAGCCGCTTTTATGGATCTTGTGAACAGAGTCTTCTGATCCTATTTAGATTGGTTTATGATAGTATTTATTGATGATATACTAGTTTATTCAAGGAATGAGGAAGAGCACGCAGAACATTTGAGGATTATTTTGCAAAACTTAAGGGAGCATCGGTTGTACGCCAAACTCAGTAAATGTCAGTTCTAACTAGATAGAGTTACCTTTTGGGGCATGTAATCTCTGTAGAAAGGGTAATAGTAGATCTTCAGAAGATTGAAGCCATAGTAAATTAGAGACAACCGACGAATGTAACGGAGGTCCATAGTTTCTTGGGTTTGGTTGGATATTATAGGAAGTTTGTAAAGGGATTTTCAAAGATAGCCGCTCCTCTGACTCAACTAACCCGAAAAGAAAAGAAGTTTGTATGGTCAGAAGCATGCTAGCGGAGTTTCGAAGAGTTAAAGTAAAGGTTGACTTCGGCCCCAGTGCTTACACTTCCGTCTAAGAAGGATGAATTTACTATATATTGTGATGCTTCTAGGTAAGGTCTAGTTTGTGTACTAATGCAGAAGAAAAAAGTAATAGCCTATACTTCTAGACAATTAAAGAAGCACGAACAGAAGTATCCTACACATGGCCTAGAACTAGCTGCAGTTGTTTTTGCTCTAAGAATTTGGAGGCATTATTTGTATGGGGTTCTTTGTAAGATCTTTACAGATCATAAGAGCCTACAGTACTTGTTTACTTAAAACAAATTGAATATGAAGCAGAGAAGATGGCTTAAGTTTATTAAAGATTATGAGTGCACCCTGGAGTACCATCCAAGAAAAGCTAATGTGGTAGCAGATGCTCTTAACAGAAAGCCTGTTAGTTCAATAGCTTACTTGAAGGTCGCATATCTATCAATGTTGATAGAATTGAGGTTATTATGTGTAAAATTAAAATTGTCAAATTCGGGAGCACTATTAGCCACATTTCAGGTCCGTCCGATATTGGTTGATCGAATCAAAGAACTATAGACTCAAGATCTACAGGTTGTTAAATTGAAGGGTGGAATCTAGTCAGGGCAGCGGAAAGATCTTTCAGTGATCGAGGATAGTGTAGTGACCTTGGGTCAGAGATTATGTGTTCTGGATGTAAATGAGTTAAGAAGAGAGATTATGAAAGAAGCTCATTCTTTTGCATATGCTATGCATCCGGGGAGCACAAAGATGTACCGTACCCTAAAAAAGCACTTGGTGGAAGGACATAAAGAAACATATTGCCGAATTTATCTCGAGATGCCTAACTTGCCAGCAAGTAAAGGCTGAGCATCAGAAACCTGCAGGGCTCTAGCAACCCCTTCTAATTTCAGAGTGGAAATGGAAGAGAATAACGATGGACTTCATGGTAGGACTTCTACGTAGCTAGAGAGGCAATGATGTAATATGGGTAATTGTTGATAGATTGACAAAATCTGCTCATTTCCTACCCATTAGAAGTAGTTATTCTTTAGATAAATTGGCCCAGTTATACGTAAATGAAGTGGTACGACTCCACGGCGTTCCAGTATCTATTGTGTCAGATAGGGATCTATAGTTCACTTCCCGATTTTGGCCCAGCTTATAGAAAGTTTAGGCACTAGATTAAGTTTCAGTATGGCCTTTCATCCACAAATAGATGGTCAGTCTGAACGGACAATTCAAATACTCGAGGATATGCTTAGAGTGTGCGTTATTGAGTTTAAGGAGAGTTGGGATACTCATCTGCCGCTAATGGAGTTCGCCTATAATAATAGCTATCAAACTAGCATCAGGATGGCACCATATGAAGCATGATATAGAAGGAAGTACAGAACTCCAGTTTGTTGGGATGAGGTAGGTGAAAAGAAGTTGATCGGCCCAAAAATTGTCCAGATTACTTCGAAAAAGATTCAAGTTATCAGGTAGAGATTGAAAATAGCTAATGATAGACAGAAGAGTTTATACACATGACCGAAAAAGAGACTTGGAGTTTCATATTAGTGATAATATCTTTCTGAAGATATTGCTATAGAAGGGAGTACTAAGATTCAGGAAGAGAGGAAAGCCGAGTCCTTAATATATTGGGCGGTACGAGATAGTTGAAAGAGTTAGAAAAGTGGCATATCGTCTATAGTTACCAAAAGATTTGGCTAGAATCCATGACGTGTTTCATGTTTCCATGCTTTGTTAGTATTTAGTAGATCCTTTACACATCCTAAGGGAACAATCAGTAGAATTGGACGAGAATTTGATCTATGAAGAAAAGCCTATGCAAATCCTAGACTGAAAAAAGCAAGTGCTTCGTAATAAAAGCATTCTTTTAGTGAAGGTGTTATAGATGAACCATAGAGTAGAAGAAGTCACGTGAGAACGTGAAGATCAGATGCAAGTATAACATCCCCACCTCTTTGAGACAGGTATGATTTAAATTTTGAGGACGAAAGTTTTTTTTAAGAGGGGTGAAATTATAATATCCAATCCTTATTAGTAGTATTGGCATTCAGATTTAGGTTTAGAGTGATAAAGACACCGTAGGATTACCCGATTTCAACCCTATTATAAATATTTTTTTTATGATGCACGTGAGAGATATTAGACCTAATTTGATAATTTCACACTCGGTCAGAGCGTCGACCAACCCTAGAATATTTTTGAAAATTTTCTCTATTGGATTGGAAAAGAAAATTTTAAATTACTACATGAATTTCCGTTTAAGGGTTATGTATGGAATAAGCCTTTGTTGAGAAATACAATCCATATATTAGAGAATGGACTAATAAAAAACAATCTCATGGATTGCCAAGTTAGAAATTCTAGTTAGTTCATTGGACTATTCTAACTAGATAGTTACAAAGGAACCAATTACATACGTAGTTTCCAACTAATGGCAATTTAGAAATTTTGAGTTAGTTAAGGGGAAAATTGGTCTTTTGAGAGAGTACTATAAATATGGTAGAAGTGTTTAGAATTTCAAGTGATCAAAAGCACAACACTTAAAGCAAAAGAGAGCAAAATTTATGCAAGAAGAGAGGTGCTACTACAGTGACATTTCAAGTTTTTTTTTATGATTTTTCATATTTAATCAAGCTATAAGAAGGTCGAGTATAAGTTCCTAAACTCAATTGAAGCCTCCATTAGTGATAATCCAAGAAAAAGAGGTAAGAAAAGTATTATTTTGTGAGATTGATATGTGAACTCTCAAGATTGCATCAATTGATATTCTTGTAATTGGAACAAGAAATTGAGAAAAGAAATATGTTAGAACATAGGGTGAAATTCTACCACTTTAAGGAAGTTAGAAATTAGTTTGTGTTTTAGTTGAATTGCGATGTATAAATGGTGCCTTATGTGAATTGAATGTATATGGTTGATGGAAAAATCAAAAATGAAGAAAATGGGACATAATTGTCTATTTTGGAAAGGTAAAGGGCAATTATGTCCAACCGAAGTTATAAGGTGTTAAGAAATTTTTAGGGCATCGGATAGTGAATCAGATAAGATTGAATGGCTCCGTAAATGAAAATCAAAAAGTAATATCCATCCGGGCTTTGTATGCCGATTAGGGCATTTAGTAGTTAAATGAGATTCTAGCATTCGATTTGATTCTAAATGTCATTTATGGCGTGTAGGTGAAGAAAACCGAGACCACTAATGGGAGCAAAAATCCAGATCGAATTAAGCTCGGAGCGGTTGTTAGTGAAAATCTGTCATTTCTTTTATCTTTCGTTTATTATGTTTCCGCATAATGAAAATATATGTTTTATGTGCTTTTAATTCATAAACATGAGTTATGATCTTGATATATATCCATATATATGCTTTTACATGTTCGGTTTAAGAAATAGATTTAAAATTTCTACATGCGTTTCAAAGGCCATTGGTGCCCTTAGATTATAGCGGTGGTGATTGCATTAGACCCGGACGGTATATCCCGTACACATAGGCATGTATCGAGGGTATGTCACTAACTCCAAGAAGTCGGGATGTCGAGTCATGTGAGTCACTCTATGTGTACGGCATATTGTCTCACTATATGTATGCGATGTAGAATTCCGTTACATAGCCAGTGAGATATCTTGATTATGTCACTATAGGTGCTGCTAGTTGAGGCGTCCCATGACAAAATAGCTGAGCGAGGGCTTTAATAGTTTTCACTCTAGTTTTATGATTATAATGAAATTATTGAGTTGTGTTGGATTTGGTTTGGAAAGTACCGGAGGTCTTATTTTGTAGTATTGAGAAGTGTTTAAAATAGAAGTGCAAATTTTTTTGCAGGTTTTATATTGAATTTTCTGAAAAACAGGGGAAACTCGGCCTTTTTTTTTAAATTTAATAAGTTATTTTTACGTATATTCTAAAATTTTCGCAATAATAGCAAGAACTAAAAAGAGGTTCGCCTTGCAAAAATTTTCAACTTACCTAGTTATATTCTGAGAAACTTCCGTCGGGGTGCTCAGCAAGGTCTCTGGGATATACTGTAAAGGGTCTCGGGCCGAGTGCTATCAATCTTCTCTAAGATGATAAATACCTCCATTAGATGTAGTTGTTTGATTTTTGCTGAGTGCCTCACAGATACCAGCAGTGTCCCAATTTTGAGCATTTTCTGCTAGTAAGTCAAGATAGCTCATTGCCTATTCTGGGTCTTTGTCCTCAAATGTTCCATTACACATCATTTCTATCATTTGCCTAACTTGGGGTGTTAAGCTCTCATAGAAATTTAAGACTAATCTCCATATTTCAAAATTATGATAGGTAAAGGGTCTCTTTTGAATTTAGGGCAAAAGTCTAATTTGTCTTTTAAAAGAATTTGTTCTATGGGAAGGGAATTTTTTTTTTTTCAGGAATTGTTGTTGCATCTCATCCTATAAAGAAATAGATCCTGACCTAAGGTTTTGTAATTATGTTTTAGCTTTATCTTTTAAAGAAAAAGGAAAAAGTTTAAGTTAAATTGTATTCATACTACAATTTTGGTCATTATACGTGTTACACACTTTTTCAAATATAATATTAAACACAGCTAAATAAAATAGGCAAAGCTAAAAGTAAAATAAAAATAAATAATTAGTAATGTTAGATTATATAATAAAAAGTAGGAGGCTCAGCAATTCATAAAAATAAAAGACGAATAATAAATAAAGTAAAGTAGAATAGAAGGCTCAGCCTTCTATGAAACTAAAAAATGAATAATAAATAAAGTAAAGCAAGTTAAGAGCCTTAACCTTCCATGAAAATAAAAAGCGAATAATAAAAAGTTAATAAATAAATAGTAAGAGACTTAAACTTCCATAAAAATAAAATAAATAAACAACAAAAAAAATATTAATTTCACTTTCCCGACAATGGCGCTGAAAACTTGACACGTCCAGAATATAAGAGTTTATTCCTAAGTACAAGATTGTCGAAGTAATAATTAATTCCATGAAAATTGGGTCAATATATAGGGAAGTAGAATTAAAATTATAAAATATAAATACTTTAAAGGTAATTAATGCAATATTAGATATTTGCAAATATTAATTCAATTAACCAATTCAAATAAAAGTTAAGGTTAGACAGATCCACTCTTAGCATAAGAAGTAAGAATATATTTAACTTTTTGTATAACTCAATTAGAATCCTCATACAAAGGAGATTTCAACTAAAACAATATAACAATTAAAGTTCATCATAATTTATATATTAATTAGTATTTATTTCTTTCAATTATTATACACCAAATCTTATAAATGGGTTCAAGTATTTATTATACAATAAATTAAGACTCTCACTTTACAAGAAATGGTATATACACCAAATTTTGTAAATGATTTTAATAATTTATTGTGCTAAGTATAAAGAGTATCTATAATAAATCAAGATTCACCACTTTGAAAGAAATGGTATACAAACAAAACAAATACATCATATATAAATTTGCATAACTTAAAAATGAAGCATTAAATTCATGAATAAGAGTTAAGCATATCTTATCACCTTGTCAAGAGTTTCACCCTTTTACCTCAGCATAAAAAAAATTATTTGTACATAATAAAACTAAAAAAAAAGAAAAGAAATAGAAGAAAAAATAACATGACTTAATAGTAAATAAGAGAAATTATATTACAAAGAGATAATACAAAAGACAAGTGTTTTGAACTAACTTCTAACTCTCTAATTACATGTTTTAGGCATAAATAAGCCACCTATTTATAAAAAAAACATGGATAAAACGAAACAAATTAGGAGGGAACCACTTGAATGATAAAAGTCAAGAATGGTGGTAAAATAATATGCATTGATTATCATTAATGTACCCATTTGATTGTCACATTCAGAATTGGTGTGATCCGAATTAGCTGTTATCCAAAACATAAAAATTATAGATAAGTCTCTTATATTTTTAAATTTAGTTGTCTCATACGTATTAGATATGTATTTCAATAGTTATGGGCCAAATATGGATGACTGTTCGGATTAGGCCTGTACTACAAATCAGTTCTATTGTAGGCCATTTTTACCCTTTAAACGCTCGAATTTTAAATGCTTTCTACAATACAATATGTTAGCCTATGAGGCAAATTTTCATATGATCAAGAATAACTCCAATTGGATCCTTAGGTAGAAAGTTATGATCATTTTACCGAATCAACTACAAAACAGTTAAAAAATAATTAGGTACAATATTGTAACATACTTAAGTTAGGGGGTTAAAAACACTAGTAATACAAAATAATGATGTAAAACCCTTATTAAATATGTAATTTCAAGTATTCATCACACTCCCTAACCAGCTTTATTGTTAGTCCCTAGCAATTCAAGCATAGATAAAATTTGAACACTACCTAAGTATTTCAAGCAAAACGTCAGTTCAAGATCACAATCGCTATAAAGGTTATTTTAATCATAACTTCCAAAATTGTGTGTGTGTGTGAATTAAGTTGAATCCTTCTTACCACAAACCATAACATATATAGCCTTGAAAATGTTTTTCTAAGTAAAAGCCTCAACTCCATATCCTCATAAGCAAATAACTTGTTTAATAGGTTATGATTTTATTCATGGAGTTGGAAAACAAATAATCGCTTAAGAAAATGTTACATTTAAGGATAGACAAACAAACTACCATTGATCTAAAGATAGAAAAATTAATTATTTAGAGTTAAACCATTCTTGCCATATGCTGGCTTCAGGATTTTAATTATTTTATGTAAATCTTACGAACAAAGAGTTTGGTGATAAAATTGTTACCTAATGACTTTTGTCTTTTAGAATTGAATGAAGACTTTATTAAACTGAATTAACTTCTTTTTTCTTTTTTTTTCTTTTTTTATACTACTTTTTTGTGTTTATTTATTTTTAATTAAAGACATAAGGAATCATTATAAAATCAGAGCGATTTATCACCATAATACTTTTTCAATTTTATTTTTATCCTTCAACTAAGCAACCAAATCATTCCTCATCCCAAATAATGTCATTCCAAACAAAAATTAACCATTTCAAAATATCAATGAAAGTTCGTAAACTGTTATCTCAAATATTTCCACTTAATCACAAAAAAATGTGAGTTTAAAAAAGAATATGTATACTTAAATATAGAAATACTCTTTGCTATATATATTGAATCATCCATCTTACTACAAGGCTTAACATTGTTCTCAAGAAATAATTTCAGAAGTTATTCTTTAGTAACCTAGATAGAAAAAATGATTAAAACTAAACAATTTTGAAATCATACCTTGGTAGTAAAGCAAATTTATTTATGCAAGAGTTACCAAAAACTTAAGCAACATAAAATGCATTTGTGTTTCAAAAGTTTAGTAATATACTATTTACTCTGTCATTCTAGAACTACAATGCATCTCAAGAATACATAAATAAACCTTTTATTCACACTATTCATGAATATGTTTTTTTACAAAACAAAGTGATAACAATAATAAAATAAAATAATTAACACTAATATTATATATCAACTATCCTCCCTCTAACCAGATTAAAACGTTATCCTCAAAGTCAATATATAGAAAGAGTAAAGTATATAAGATATCACCTAAAATATCTTTTAATAGAAATTAAACCTGCAACAAAATAAAACAAACCACTTAAAATGCTTAAAAATATATAGAAGTAGATAAGCTATAGACGAAGCGTCAAATGTATCTTGTGTTTCTTTCTACTGTCATCAGTATACCAATTTATTTGACTCATTGTTGGATCAGATAGAGGTGTAAAAGCTTGTAGTTTATCGAGTAACTGATCAACAGTTGAAGAAAAAATGAGGATATGTCGTGGTGCAGATGAAACGAATTATTTTTTTACCGCATAGTCAAAAAAAGATAACAACCCATTATAAAAATCATCAACATTTAACAAACTAATGGATTTATAATTGTACCTATAAGACAATTTGAAAATTTTTCTCTAATGTTCTAAAACCTCCAGGTAGAGCTATGAAGGCATCCGCATTACGAAGCATAAAAGACATTTGTTCATGCATTGATGATATCTGTAACTCATCCTTAATTGTTTTTCCTATAATGTTTTCAACAGCTAGAGCTTTCGGTATGATACCCAAAACTCGACTATCTTTATTTTGTGTAGTGATTGCCACACAATTTTTAATCCAATACAACCTCTCCTATATACTAAATGAATATTTCGCTCAGCTAATACCTTACCAAGGGTTTCTGCTGTTTCTACAAACTCTCCAATTTTTTTAGGGCTGAATCCACAAAAGACACAAATTTTTGTGAATTTACGAGTTGATGTTTCTTCCATGATTACACTTACCCTCTCTTTTGAATGATTTTGAGTTTATATAAAGATGCAGAAATAATGCAATATATTTATAGAGCTAACAGGCGTTGTAAAGTTAAGTCACATGGGTTGTCGGTTTAAAATACAAATTTTCAAAAGGACAATGGGTGCTTGGTTATTAGAAAAGACGTTTGAGTTTGAAATGAAACATTTTAAAAGTAACAACTACAGTAAATATGTACAAGTAGTTATGATTGTGGCTTACATCTTCCTCTGATTTTACGTCCAGAAATGGCTTAAACACCTTTCATGGGTAAGGGATAGGCTTCCCATCTAATTGTTTTATAAATTGGCAAATAGGGTCTTTTAAAGTTAGATTCCCAAGACTATGCTGCTTATGTTCTTTTAAAAATATATCTTATAATTCACAAATTGCAATATGCACATATCCACTAAGATGCTTCTCAAGAGTCAATAAGATATCATCTAAAAACTCCTTACTCAAGCCATCCTTAATGAACCTAATTTTATCTTTGCGATTTACAGACCCCATTCATAAATTGCAGCAACGTGTGTTGCAAGTCATGCATGCACACTTGTAACAAATGCTTAATCGTTTTGCTCTTCATTTTTTTGCAAAAGAGCTTTTACTTAAGCCATGCATGTAGAAAATTAATGAGTCTGAAAATTCACCTGTCAATCGAACTTTGACTTCAATTAACCAACATAAATCAATAGGTATATTTATAATCATTAATAACCTTAATCTTTCACATATTGCTTGGTAAATTTTCTTTAAGAAATTTTGAGATAATAAGGGAAAACGCTTTTTCAAATTCTTTAGAATGTCATCCATTTTTTTTAGAAAGGGGGAAGAAGAGAAGATAGCAGTAATTATGGGAAACTGACAAAACTGACTTTAAATATCATGGAGTACCGTTATCCGCCACTTAACCGAGGTGCAAAATAAAATTTTAACAAAATTATATATTAACCTGCAAAAAAATAAAATAAAATAAAGTTACAAGAAGAATAAATATATATAAATATGTAAATATGTAAAATAAAGATTAATTACTTCCGTAACAAAGGTCAGACAGGGACACAAATTCTTCATTAAAAACTTGATTTTCTAGAAACGGCTTGAGTCTTTGCCCATTTACCTTAAACACATTACCATTTCTAGGATTTTCAATGTCAATTGTTCCATAAGGGTACACAAAGTTTACAATAAAAGGGTCACTCCATCTTGAACTTAATTTTTTAGGGAATATGTGAAGTCGAGAATTATAAAGTAAAATCTTCTGACCAGTGCCAAATATTTTTCTCTAAATTTTTTATCATAAAATACTTTGATTTTAGCTTTATGAATTTTTGAATTCTCATATGCTTCATTTCTCAATTCTTCAAGTTCATTTATTTAAAATTTACGTATGTGTCTAGTAGAATCAAGATTTGCATTAAAAGTTTTAATGGCCCAATAGGTTTTATGCTCAAATTCCACAGGTAAATGACCATATTTTTCATAAACTATCCTATAAGGAGACATACCTAATGAAGTTTTAAAAACAGTTCTATAAGCTCACGGTGCATCATTTAGTCTTAAAGACCAATCTTTGCGATCTGCGTTTACAATTTTTTCTGAAAATTTATTTTATCTCTCTATTTGCTAATTCAACTTGTCCACTTGTCTGAGGATTATAAGGGGTGGCAACTTTATGAGTAATACCATTTTTTTTTCATTAATTTGTCAAATGGCCTATTATAAAAATGCTTACCTCCATCACTTATAATGGCTCGAGGGATTCCAAATCGACTTAAGATATTTTCTTTCAAAAATTTCATTACTATTTTATGGTTATTATTTCGACATCAAATAACCTCAATCTATTTTGAGACATAATCTACTGCGACTAAGATATATGAAAATCCAAATGATAACGAAAATGGTCCCATGAAATCTATCCCCCAACAATCAAAGATTTTAATAATAAGAATGGGGTTCAAAGGCTGAGTTTGTTTTGAAATTGATCCCAATTTTTGATAATTTTCACACAAATGCATGTGTTTCTTTAAATAAAGTGGGCCAATAAAATCCACACTGCAAGATTTTTGCAGCTATTTTCTTTGATGAGAAATATCACTCATATGCTTTAAAATGATAAAATTCAATAACTTTACTTACCTCATTGTCTGGTATGCATCTTTGAAATATTTGGTCACGACAATATTTGAAGAGATAAAGATCATCCCAATAAAACTTTCTTACCTCAGTTAAATTTTTTTTTTTGTCTTGAGCATTCCATTGAGGTGGCATTTCTTATGTTACAAGAAAATTAACAATATTAGCATACTAAGGCATTGTAACAGTAGAAAAAAAATTCATCGAGAAAAGAATCATTAATAGGTGTTATTTCTATTGATGAATCTAGTACGAGTCTTGATAAGTGATTTGCAACAACATTCTTAGCTCCCTTCTTATCTTTGATAGTGATAATAAATTCTTGAAACAATAGAATCCATCGAATCAGTCTTTGTTTTGCATCCTATTTTGATATTAAGTATCTTACAGCAGCATAGTCAGTAAACACAATAGTTAAAGAACCAATTAAGTAAGAACAAAATTTGTCTAATGTAAATATTACAACAAGTAATTCTTTTTCAATTGTTTAAAGTTTTACTTATGTAATAAATTATATAATATTTACCTTCTTTTCTTTGTCCTAATATAGCACCAACAACATAGTTACTAGCATTACATATGAACTTAAAAGGTAAAGACTAGTTAGGAGATTGTATGATAGGAGTAGATGTCAAGAGGTCAATTAATTTTTCAAATAAATTTTGACACTTTTGAGTCAACTCAAATGATACATCTTTTGCTAAGAGGTTACAAAAAGGTTTAGATATAGCACTAAAATTTTTGATGAACCTTCTATAGAATCCAGCATGTCCTAAAAAGGATCAAACTTCTCTGACAGTTTTTGGTAAAGGCAAATGTGTAATGAGTTCGACTTTTACCTTATCCACTTCAATTTCTTTAGAAGACACCACATGTCCCAAAATAATTCTAGAAGTAACCATGTAATGACATTTTTCCCAATTCAACACAAGACTTATTTCTTCACATCTTTTTAAAACTTTTTTTAAGTTTTCAAGACAATTATCAAAAGAATTTCCAAACACAGTTAAATCATCTATGAAAACTTCTAAATAATGCTCAACCATGTTACTAAAAATGCTTAACATACATCTCTGAATTATTGCTGGGGCATTACAAAGTCCAAAGGGCATTCTTTTAAAAGCAAAGGCCCCAAAATGGCATGTGAATGTAGTCTTTTATAGTCCTCTAGTGCAATGAAAAATTGATAATAGTCAGAATAACCATCTAGAAAGCAATAGTAGGGATGTCCTACTACTCTTTCTACAATTTGATCAAGAAATATTAAAGAAAAATGGTGTTTTCTAGTGGCTGATTCACTTCTTATAATCTATGCACATCCTCTAACTAGATGAGACTCGAGTTGGTATTAACTCACCTTTTTCATTTTCAATGACTGTAATTCCAAATATTTTTAGTACTACCTGAGTAGGACTTACCCATTTACTATCTGAGATAGGATAGATGATTCTTACTTCAAGTAATTTAAGAACTTCAGCTCTCACTACCTTCTTCATATTTGGATTTAATCTCCTTTGAGGTTGTTGGGAAGTTTTGGCATTATCCTCTAGGTGTATTCTATGTACACAAATCAAATGATTAATACCATTTATGTCTTTTAAAGTCCAACCAATTGCATTTTTATGCATTTTCAATAATTCAATCAACTTACATTCTTGTTTACTTGTGAGTGTAGAAGAGATTACCACTGGGTAAGTTTGTTTCTCTCCAAAAAATGCATATTTCAGTCATTTAGGCAGAGGTTTCAACTACAACTTTAAAATTCTGTTCTATTTATCGTCATTTTCTCTCAATTCTTCAAACTTTGATTTTCATCCTTTATTTTCAATCACCTGTGCACAATCAAGTATAAAATATATGTCAGAGATTTCAGGATCTAATTGTATATTTGAATCAAATGAATTTATTAAACACATTTCTAAGGGATCGGTATAACTCCCTTTTTGAATATGATCCTCCATAATCGTTTCAATTATGTCGGCTTCTTCACTTTCATCATCCCCCTCATATAGTTGCTTACACATATTAAAAACATTGTGCTTAAGTGTCATGTTTCCAAATGAAAGCTTCATTACTCGATTTCTGCAATTAATCAAAGCGTTAGAAGTTACTAAAAATGGACGACCCAAAATAACAGGTATCAGATTATATCCTTTAACAAGTTCTGTGTCCAAGACAATAAAATCCACAAGATATATAAATTTATCAACTTGAACTAAAACATCTTCCACTGTCCCTCATTTTACTTTTATTGATCTATCGGCAAGTAAAAGAGTTACAGAAGTTGATTTTAACTCACTGAGATTAAGTTGCTGATAAACTAAATACGATAGTAAATTCACATTAGCACCAAGATCAAGTAAGGCTTATTCAATTTTATGACTTCAAATAATACATGAAATTGTAAGACAACTGATAAGGCGTAATTGTATAAACTATTTTATCTTCCTAACTTGATATTTGTTCAATTTATCTCAATAATTGGGCTATTTATGCATATTAATGTTGTTTTATAGGTTGAGGCATTATCGGAGCAAAAATACCGGAAAACGGACGCAAAATGGAGCATTAGAGATAAAAATACGAATGGAGGCACTGTTGCTACAGTACCACTGTTTTGCTACAGTGCAGCGCCGCGGCACTGGATTTCAGTGCCGCGGCGCCAATTGCAGAAAGTGAGCGCCGTAGCGCTGAATTCTGGGCACTCCTAAGGGCATTTTTGTCCTCTTTTTGCAACCCTACCTATATAAACACCCATTGTTTAGCCAAAGAAAAAAAAAAAGGGGAGTAGAGGCACGAAATTGAAAGGAGGAGAAGGCTTGAGCTCGAATTGAAGGAGAAGAAATGATGTCTCCAAGGTTTCATGTGCATCATTGAAGACAATTGAAGAATTGAAACCTTGGAGACATCCCAAATTCGGTTTTTCCTTTCCTTTTCCTTGTTTTTATCCTTTGTTGTCATTTCAATTATGAATATTAGTTTTAATGAGATGTATCTATGGATGGTTGGATAATTATAGTTATGGTTGGATTTTCATGTGATTAAACTTGATTTCAAGGATTGATGTAGTTTTATTAATATTATGTTTTGATGATTTAGCATAAATTCGTGTAATTCATTTATGTTTCTTTATGCTTAATGCTTCCAATTGATTGATAAATGAATTGGTTGTTGTGAATGTATGGATTTATGCTTGAAAGAGATTGATCCATTTATAGGATTTGGGAGAAACATAGCTTTAGGTTGCTATTGAGTTGAAAGGCCAATAACACCTAGGTAATCTTCATGATCTTTCTTAGGATTTGCATGAGGTGCACTCCAAGTGTTTGATTAAATGCGTGACAGGCGCAAACTCTTTGGGGTGTGCTATTATGCCTAGGGTTACATGTGGTGCTCTCCGTTTTAAAGTGTTTGATAAGCGTGACAGGCCAAACTCTTTAGGATGTGTCATTATGTCTAGAATTTCATTTGATGAAGTGACAGTGATAATGAAATTAATCCTTGGGGTAGTCATTTAAGGGTAGCTTAATGCGTGTATATATAACAGGTTAGATAGACATATCAACTTGACTATGTATGCATAGTATCTCATTCGAACTCGAAAGATGGAATGAGATTAATCTTAAGCCCTTGATTAATGAATTGAACAAATTTGCTAAAGAAGAAGAACATAGGAAGAATAGAATGAAATCAATGTTTAGGATCCCATTTGTATAGAATTCGCCATATCGCAAGATTATCATTTTGTTGTAGATTGTAGGTTCTAGGCCTTAATGGAACTTTATTGAACTTTATGTGTTGAAGTTGTTATGTGATTAATAGTTATCTTGTGTTATTCGTTTATGCTTTTTATGCGCTTCATGCTTCTAATTGCATTGAAAAATGGATTGGATGAATTAAACATTTGGGTTATGTGCTTGACAAAGTTTAATCCATATGTCGATCTTAAAAAGCATAGCTTTAAGTTTGTTAAGTTGAGAGACTAATGAACTTAGGTAATCATCATGATCTTCCTTAGGATTTGTATGAGGTGCATTCCAAGTGTTTGATTAAATGCGTGACAGGCGCAAACTCTTTGGGGTGTGCTATTATGCCTAGGGTTACATGTGGTGCTCTCCGTTTTAAAGTGTTTGATAAGCGTGACAGGCCAAACTCTTTAGGGTGTGTCATTATGTCTAGAATTTCATTTGATGAAGTGACAGTGATAATGAAATTAATCCTTGGGGTAGTCATTTATGGGTTGCGTAATGCATGTCTATGTAAACAAGTTAGATAGACATATCAACTTGAATATATATGCATAGTATCTCATTCGCACTCGAAAGATGGAATGAGATTAATCATACACCCTGGATTAATGAATGCATAAATTGGTTGTTGATTACTAATGACAAAGACCATAAGAACAATATAGAGAAATCAAGTCTCTAGAGCCCCATTGCCATAGATATCTCTTTTCCTTTATTTATCTAGCTAATTAGATTTTAGTTGCTTTTAATTCAATAACTCACCCTGCCATTTAGATTAGCCTAAATAAAGTTAGGTTGCCAACATCGTAGTACTTAGCATTAATTTAGGACACAATCCTCGTGGGAACGATACTCTACACATCACTTTATTACTTGTTGCGATACGTGCACTTGCGTTAGTTTGTGTTATAGAAATCACACAACAACAACCAAGGTTTTTATATTTCAAAGTATTATTGTTCTGAAGAATGGCACTTGTTTAGCTAAAAATACTTTCTTTTTCATATTTAGTTTTCTTTTTACTATGCATAAATCCTTCAAAAATTTTATATAAGAAGGAACCTATTTAATAGCATCCAATAATGGAATATTAACTTTAACCTGTTTGAAGATTTCAAAATTTTCAAGATTGTGATTCATCTTCTTAGTATTACGTAATAAATGAGCATTTTGAAAATTAATAGACTCCTTCTTTTCAATGAGTGCATGCAAAGTGTCTTCAAGATTTTTCTTATGAGTTGGGATATATAGTGCATAACCTTGATTATTTTGAAAATTTTGGTGTGGTTGAAAAGGTGGTTGTAAAGCATATGCTTATGTGTCATTCTTCAAACTAAAATTTAGGTGATTTCACCATCTAGGATTATAGTTTTGTGAATATGGGTTATTGTTTGACCGCTTGAACATGTTTAGAACATTGGCTTGTTCATGGACACATTCCCTAAATGCATGCAAAGTTAAGCAATCATTGGTAGAGTGATGATGGGTTTCACAAATGTGACATATAATTTCTTTACCAGATTTTATTTGACCACTATTTTTTATTTCTAAGGTTTTCATTTTCTAGCTAAGGATGCTAATTTGGCTTGAAGGTCATGATCTTTCCTAAGATAATAAATACCTCCACTAGATGCAGTGATTTGATTTTTGCTAGGTGCTTCACAAGTACTAACAGTGTCCCAATTTTGAGCATTTTCTGCTAGTAAGTCAAGATAACTCATTGCCTCTTCTGGGTCTTTGTCCTTAAATGTTCTATTACACATCATTTCTACCATTTGCCTAACTTGGGGTGTTAAGTCCTCATAGAAATTTGAGATTAATCTCTATGTTTCAAAGCCATGGTTGGGACAAGTATTAAGTAATTCTTTATACCTTTTCCAACATTGGTAAAAGGTCTCTCCTGAAATTTGGGCAAAAGTGGTAATTTTTCTTTTGAAAGAATTTGTTCTATAAGAAGGAAATTTTTTTTTAGGAATTTTTATTGCATCTCTCCCATAAAGAAATGGATCCTAACCTAAGGTTTTGTAGCCATGTTTTAGCTTTATCTTTTAAAGAAAATGGGAAAAGCTTAAGTCGAATTGTGTTCATGCTATAATTTTGGTCATTATACGTGTTATACACTTCTTCAAATTCTCTTAAATGTAGATAAGAGTTCTCTGCATCTAAGCTATGAAAAATGGGTAAAAGTTGGATAATGTCTGGCTTAAAATTAAAATGTGTTGCATCTGGAGAAAAAATTAAGCACGATGGTGTACCTGTTCATGTAATCTCTAAGTGTCCTAGGTCGGTTATGGTTATTATGTTAGGACTGATTGTTCCCTGTGTCTATAAGTCCCTCAATTTGATTTTCGATCATGGTGTTAATTGGTGAAGAATGAGATAATGAAGAAGAATCCAACAAATTATAAAATGGAGTTTTGAAATTATCTTTCATCAAACAATGAGAATTAAGATCTCAAAACTAATCGCTCATAAAAAGAAATAAAACAAAATATAATAACAAGAAATAATAAAAATTAAAAAAAATAATAATATTAAACACAGGTAAATAAAATAGGCAAAGCTATAAATAAAATAAAGATAAATAATTAGTAATGTTAGATTAGTAATGTTAGATTATATAATAAAAAGTTAATAAATAAATAGTATGAGGCTTGCCTTCCATAAAAATAAAAGGCGAATAATAAATAAAGTAAAGTAGAGTATGAGGCTCAGCCTTCCATGAAACTAAAAAATAAATAATAAATAAAATAAAGCAAGTTAGAAGGCTCAGCTTTCCATAAAAATAAAGAGCGAATAATAAAAAGTTAATAAATAAAAAGTTAATAAATAAAGAGTAGGAGGCATAGCCTTATATGAAAATAAAATAAATAAATAAACAACAAAAAAAATATTAATTTCACTTCCTCGGCAACAACGCCAAAAACTTGACACTTCCAGAATATAGGAGTTTATTGCCAAGTGCAAAATTCTCAAAGTAATAAATAACCCAATGAGAACGAGATCGATCCACAGGGAAGTAGAATTAAAATTACAAATATAAATACTTTAAAGGAAATTAATACAAAATAAGATGTTTGCAAATATTAATTCAATTAACCAATTCAAATAAAAGTTAAGGTTAGGGGGATCCACTCTTGGCATAAGAAGTAAGAATATATATAATTCTTTTTATAACTCAATTAGAATCCTCACACAAAGAAGGTTTCGACCGAAAAATATAACAATTAAAGTTCATCATCATTTATATATTAATTAGTATTTATTTCTTTCAATTATTATACATCAAATCTTATAAATGGGTTCAAGTATTTATTATGCCAATCTTTATATTTGTCTATAATAAATCAAGACTCCCACTTACAAGAAAGGGTATATACACCAAATCTTATAAATGGTTTCAAGAATTTATTGTTCCAAGTATAAAGAGTGTTTATAATAAATCAAGATTCACTACTTTAGAAGAAAGGGTATTAATTCTACAAACAAAATAAATACATCATATATAAATTTGCATAACTTAAAAATAAAGCATTAAATTCATGAATAAGAGTTAAGCATATCTTATTACCTTGCTAAGAGTTTCACTCTTTCACCTTAGCATAAAGAAAATTATTTGGACATAATAAAACTAAAGAAAAAGAAAAGAAATGGAGCAAGAAAAAATATGACTTAATAGTAAACAAGAGAAATAATAATATAAAGGATAAGTGTTTTGAACTAAATTCTAATTCTCTAATTACATGCTTTATGCATAAACAAGCCACCTATTTATAGAAAAACGTGGATAAATCGAGACAAATTAGGAGGGAACCACTTGAATGATAAAAGTCAAGAATGATGGCAAAATAATTTGCATTGATTATCATTAATGCACCCAATTGATTGTAAATTTAGAATTGATGTGATTCGAATTAGCTATCCTCTAAAACATTAACCTTGTAGATAAGTCTCATATATTTTCAAATTGAGTTATTTCATACGTATTAGATACGTATTTAAATAGTTATAGACCAAATACTGATGACTGTTCGGATTAAGCCTGTACTGCAAATCAGTTCTATTCTAGGCTATTTTCACCATCTAAACGCTCAAATTTCAATGCTTTTTAAATACGATATATTATCCCATTGAGTCATCTCTTCATAGGATCAAGAATCACTCCAATTGCATCCTTAGGTAGAAAGTTATGATCATTTTACCGAACCTACCAAAAACAGTTAAAAGATAATTAGGTACAATAATGTAAATATACTTAAGTAAGGGGGGGTTAAAGACACTAGTAATACAAAATAATGATGTAAAATCCTTATTAAATGTGTAATTTTAAATGTTCATCAGATACTAATTCTATGATCCAAAAAAGCTAAATGTGTCCGTCGCTCAGAATGCCACTTTTATTGAGAAATAGATTCTCGAGAATTATTTAGATTATAGAAAGATTGCACTTGATAAAGTCAATCAGGAATATGATAAACCACAGATGGATACTCAAGTTCAAACGAGGAGTGGACTGTTTATACACCCTCTTTATAGGTCGAAAAGGATTTTCAGGCTGCCTATTAGGTATTATTAGATGCCTGAAGGTACACTTGAAGTTTTCTTGATAGAAGGAAATGATCATTTGACTTACAGAGAGGCGATGTTAGACATTGACTTAGAAAAATGACAAGAACATATGAAATCTGAAATTGACTTTATGCATTAGAATCAAGTCTGAAACTTGGTTGTTCTTCTTAAATGAATAGTTTCTATCGTTTATAAATGGATTTACAAAAAAAAGCATGGGCCTGGTGGGAAAGTGGAGACCGTCAAGGCTCGACTGGTAGCAAAAGGTTATGCTCAGTGATCTGGGATCGATTATGAGGAGATCTTTGCACTAGTCACAATATTAAAGTCGATTAGGATTTTGTCTTTGAGATTTGACAAATAGATGTAAAGACAACATTTTTGAATGGATACCTTGAGAAAGAGATATTTATGGAATAGTCTGAAGGTTTTACATCTAGCCAGAATCTGATCTAGTGTGTAAGCTAAAGAAGTCCATTTATGGACTTAAACAAGCCTCTCAAAGTTAGAATCATAGTTTTGATGAGGTAATCAGAAAGTCTGATTTCATAAAAAATTAGAAAGAAGCTTATGCGTATAAAAAGGTCAGTAAGAGCATGCTAGTCTTCTTGGTTCTCTATGTGGATGACATATTGATCATTGAAAATAATATTGGTATGTTGCAATTTACAAAAAGCTATCTGAGTAAGAATTTCTCCATTTAGGATTTGAGAGAGGCTTCCTAGGTACTAGGTGTAAATATTTATAGAGATAGAGTTAGGAAGTTTATAGGACTCTCTCAATCATTATACATTGATAGCATATTACAAAGGTATAGCTTCACTGATTGCAAGATAGTTAATGTACCTTTTAGATATGATGTTCATCTTTCTAAGAAGATATCTCCTCAGACGGAGATAAAAAAAAGTTAGAATGTCCAATATATCATGTGCATCAGTTGTTGGGAGCTTGATGTATATTATGATGTGCAAGAGACCTAATATCAGTATGCCTATAAGTGTTACAAGCCTATACCAATTCGATCCAGGTGACAGCCATTGGATAACAGTCAAACATATCCTGAAATACCTTAAGGATATAAAGGATAAGTTTCTCATTTATGAAGATGATGATATTCAAGTGAGAAGATACATAGATTTAGACTTTCAGTCTGATCTAGATGATAGAAAGCCTACATCTAGATATGTGTTTACTCTTAATAGAGGCGCAGTGAGCTAGAAGGGTGGTACTAAGTAAGGGTCTAAAGCTGACTCTACTACAGCAGCAGAGTACATTGCCGTTAAGCTTAGAATAGTTCTAAGTTTGTTAGATCCTATCTTGTTATTTTGCCACAACAACAGGGCTATAACACAAGCAAAGAAGCCAAGAACGTACTAGAAGTCTAAGCATGTGGAGCAAAAATGACACATTATTAGAGAGATCTTGGCTAGGGAAGATGTAATTATTTACATAATAGATTCTATAAATAATGTAGTGGACTCACTTACCAAAGTCTTAACTCCAAAGGTGTTTAAGAAATATATGAAGTCTATGGGTATTAGATACCACTGTGATTAACATTAAGGCAAGTTAGAGATTATTAGGGTTATCCCTATGTGCCATCCCAGATTTGTATAAATATTTAATATATATACAATGTATATTTTGTTAAATCATTAATTACTGTTTAATTAAATGGTTTAATGCTTGTTATGCTATATACTCTGTTAAATCTGAAGGGGTTCAGATCAGGTCTAAATGAGTTTAAACCAGTGCTAACAGTTAGTGAATATTTTAAGAGTTGGAACATTATTTGTAACGAGATAAAGACCTCAGAATATGCTTATAATGACATAGTTGCAAGAGTTGCAATATGATGTTAGGAATTGTCATTAAACAACTATGTTCTCAAATATATTATTCCTGGTCTATTTCTACCGATACAGGTATGTCGGTAGATCCCATTAATATATATCAGTGTATGTCTTTATCTATAGCGTATAGATGATTGTTCTTAGCTCACCATAATTTTAGAGATTGTATAGGCATGCGGGTATTCAGTTGGGACTGGATACTGAACAGACTCATAAGGACTCAAATAGACTTTCTATGTTGTCATCAATGGAAGGTCATCTCGAGTTGAGTAGTATGCGTAGTCCTCCGACTTGAGTGCCACAGTGGGCTTATGAGTTATCTACTATACTTGGGTTCTACGCATATCAGAGATATGGTGCGATATTTATGGAGTCTAGTGTGTGCAGATATAGGATATGTTAGCTTACATAAGGATATGGTCTGATGCTAGATAGAAGAGCTGTTGTTCTAGCTTGCTAAACCTACCCTGTTGATGACTAATACTACCTACGAATAAAACTCCAGGCGGACTCCCAATATAATGTGTAAAAATTACACGATTAGTGACTTCTTAAATTTTATTCTTTGTATATTAATTTGATTAATATATACCATGGATGTGTTTATTGTAAATTTTATTGTTTTGTTGCACCAAAATATGTATGAGATGCATATTTTGTATAATGAACACATAGCCCATGTATACACCCACGCATAATCAATTCTCAATAATTTCTTTTACTCGCTCTTATTTATGTCATTGGAGACAATGCTAATTTTAAGTTTGGGAGAGGAAATTACTATTTAGTGTTTGTTTATTACTGTTGGTAATACTTACTCTTTATAACTTCTATTTTTAGTTATTTTGCTTTGCATGCCAATTTGTTTTATTTCATTTTTAGTTCTGGGTTGGTTGAATAATTAATTGTCAATAATGTGAAATAAAAACATGATTTCAATTGCTACTTTTTTTTAAAACAATAAATATTATGATTGTTTGCTTGTTTAATCTAAAGACAAGTTTGACTTCATTTTGTGACCACTTGATCTATTGAGCATAGAGTTAGGATCATCTAGTTATAATGCTTACTTAGATGACGTTTATGTATACTTAAAGGTCTCAAAACCATGTTAGAACTTATTTGAGTATTACTTAAGATAAAATCCTAAGGCACACATAATCTAATAAATAATTTTAGGCCATATTTAGACTGATTAAGCATTTTGGGTCAACTATTATATATTTTTCACCTTTAGTTACTCTCATTGAGACTAGTAACCATTTTAAATCGTTATATAGATTCTTGAAGATGAAGAAACGAAATGAATTAAGACCATAGGTTTTGGATATGAATTTTTGTTGCTCTAAAATTGTAGAAACTCAAGTTTTGAGGTATAGTGACTTCAAATGTTTAAAAAAAATCAAAAATATTATATAGATTGAGTTTACTATACCCCTAACTTATAAAAAGAGAACGATGAACAACAAAACAATAATGAAATTAAGAAAATAAGTTTGAGGAAAATCAAGTAGAAAATAAATAGTTCAATTTGATTAATCTCTAGAAAAATGTGTGTTTATAGTGTGAGTTAAGTCGAAATTATTCCTTTTTGTCCTGCCCTCACCCTAACCATATATTATAAGTTAGATAAAATTCTATTTAATCCTTAATTATGCGTACCTCTATATTACTGGAGATTGATGCAAAAAATAAACATATAAAGTGTTAAATAAATAAAAATCCATAGAGACTATTTCATTGGCTTGTAAACATGAACTAATCTAAGTGTATGTGACTAATGATACTAACTATACACACAAGCACCACGTAGGTCATTTATAGGGTAGAATAAGTAGTGGATTAACATGTTGAGCTATAATAGCTTTTAGAAATTCCTTGAGATTGGTAGTCAAAAGAAATCTTTGAGACAATCTACTTATCATTTGTTGGCTTTAGGGGTGGGTATAAATTCAGAAAAACAAATTGAACCAGACCAGTTCGGTTCGGTTCACCTTGAATCGGTTCGATTTTTGGTGCTTTTAACTTATAAAATCAAATTTTTGATTCAATTCTCGGTTCTTAACCAAAGAACCGAAAACCGAACTAGTTAACCAAAAATAATTCAAAAATATTTTAAAATGCCACATGGCATATTTTGATTAGAGGTTGTAGAATGTTATAATAGTCATACCTACACTCAATACATAATCTATAAAGGCTAAAAGTAAAACCTAATCTCTCAAATCTCAAATTCGTCCTCTCCTCTCAATTCTCAAATGCAAAAAATACATTTTCGCCCTCTCATTCTCGTTGGTCGCCACACTACCGTCCAGACTCCACGATGCCATCCATACCACCATCCATGTTGCCGTCCACCTGCAAGCTACCACGACCATGGCTTCACTGCTCGAGTCGTTTAATTTTAGTTGCTAGTCTTGTATGACCATGGCTTCACCGCTCACCGTCCACAACTTTACGTTACCGTCCCACTGCCGTCCATATTGCTGTCCACCTGTGAGCTGCGACAACAACGGCTTCACCGATCACCATCCATGACTCTACGTTGTTATCCATCTACAAGCTGCAACGACCAAGGCCTTACCACTCGGGTCTTTGTCTCTCATTTTCATCCACGCAACTCTAAAGTCGCTGTCCATGCTGCCATCCACACTACCGTCCACCTCTGAGCTGCGACAATCACTGCTTTAATGCTTCACTGCTTGGGTAACTACCATTTATCTCACTGTACTCATCCACACCGCCATCTAAGCCGCTGTTCACACTGCAGACCACTTACGAGTTGCGACGGTAACAAAATTATTGTTTTATTTCTTTTTTTTTCTTTTTATTTGGACTTTTGTTTTTAGAATTTGTGTTACAAATGTGTTGTGTTTAAATTAAATATATGGAATGCAAATATGTTGTGTAACTTGTGCTTATATGAACTTTGTTTTAGAATATATGTTGCAAATGTATTGTGTTTAAATGTATTAGATAAAATGATAAATATAAGGTGATTAATCTACCGAAGATGGTGATTATTTATTTATTTTTGAGTCAAACTTCATGTTTGGTGAATAAGTATGTTTTAAAAGCATGTTGGGCTTAATAGTCATACATTTACTTTATTCAGTCATTTTATTGATTTTGCTCTATCTTATTTCATAAATTATGTATTGTTATATTGTTATGGTTGAAGAACTAATGGTGTATGATTTTTGTTAATATTATTGTAGTTGAATTATGAATTTGTTCAGTGTTATGAGTTAGTAACTTATTTGTGTTAATTTAATTTAGGAAGAAGGATAAAAGTATTGAACAAGAATAAGAAAGTGTTAACAAACCCAAAAAATCAAGTGGCCATAATGTTTCCGATAGTTGGTCTCATTTTGTGAAGATTGAAAATGATAGAGCCAAATGTATCCATTGTAGTAAAACTTATGCTGCTCATTCTATTAGGAAGGAGACCTCTAATTCAAACAAGCATTTATTAAATTGTACGAAGTATTTGCCCCCCCACCATAGATGAGAGTCAATGGGTATTAAGTCAAAACCCAATAGTTAAAGGTGGTACTAATATTGTCATGTCCGTTACATATAATAAGGAGGATTGTAGGAAAGCTTGTGCCAAAATGGTAATTCTAGATAAGGTGTCATTTAGTTTTGTTAAGGGTTGAGAATTTTATTATTTCTGCCATGTTGTGTGTCTAAGGTTCGATCCCCCATCTAGAAGAACCCTAGTTAGAGATATATATCAGTTGTACCTCGATGAAAATATTTTGTTGAAGATTATTTTTTCTGCAAATAAAGTGAGGGTGTGTATTACTACTGATACTTGGACTTCTATACAAAATATAAACTACATGATAGTAATTGCTCATTGGATTGATGCGGATTAGGAGTTGCAAAAAAGAATTCTAAGTTTCTCTCAAATCATAAATCATAAGGGAGAAGCAATTGGAAAATATATTGAGACTATGTTATGTGATTGGGGCATCCAAAGGGTATTCATAATTACTGTGGATAATGCTAGTGCTAATGATGTGACAATTAACTACATGAGGAGGAGATTGAAGAGTTGGCAAGTTGATGAGACATTTTTGGATGGGAAATATCTACATTTGTGGTGTGCTACTCATATCATCAATTTGATTGTTGGTGAAAGATTGAAAGAAATAAGTGATTCAATTGCTAGTATTCTAAATGTAGTCTGATATGTTAGATGATCTCCCATGAGATTAGAAAAATTCGGAAAGTATGTTGAACATGAAAATATTCAAGAGAAAGGGCTTGTGGTTATGGATGTACCTACTAGGTGGAATTCTATCTACTTGATGTTGAGTAGTGCCTTGAAAATTCAAATTACATTCGAGCATTTAGAAGAGAAAGATGGACACTACTGTAACTACTTTAACAATAGTAATGATGGAAAGGGTAAACTGGGGCCACCCAAATATGAAGATTGAAAAAATGCTCAAGCCTTTATTGAAATTTTGAAGATATTTTATGATGCAACTTTAAAGTGTAGTGCCTATTTGACGCCTACATCTAATTTGTAATTTAGTCAAGTTAGTAACAATTTGTTTCTTTTTCAATCGCAAATAAATTAATTAAATGTTGAATATATATGTGTTTTAGACTTTTATAATTTGTATTTTTTTTTTAGGTAAACAAGATTCAATTCCAGCTTACAGGATTGAGGAAGGTGATGATGATAATTTGTTGAAGAGAATGGCCATTAGCATGAAAAAGAAGTTTGATAAATACAGGGGTTCGTTGGATACTATGAATAAATTGTTGATTATTGTTGTTGTTCTTGATCCCTAATACAAGATAGAGTATGTAAATTTTTGTTATGGGAACTTGTATGCGCCAAATGTAGTTAAGAGTATGCAAGAAGAGATTAAGGAGTTGTTGTTCTCCATGTATGATTTTTACCATGCCCAATATTGCACTTTATCTGTTAATATTCATTTATCCAATATAAACATAGAAGACAATGACTTGGATGTGAGGAATAAAAAAACGAAATATGATACAGAGGAAGCTTTTAAGAGATAACAGGCAAAATTACAACTAGTTATTGGAAAGTCAGAAGTGGAAATATATTTTCTGGAGCAAAGTGAAGATTCTCATAATCTTCATTTTGATATTTTGAGTTGGTTGAGGAATAATTATACTAAATATCCTATTTTGTCTCTTATTGCTAAGGATTTACTTGTAATTCTTATTTCTATAGTGGCTTCCAAGAGTGCATTCAGTACAGGTAGATGCATTTTAGATCCATTCAGAAGTTCATTGACTCCAAAAATGGTAGAAGCTCTGATTTATATGCAGAATTGGCTTCAATCTTCAATTAGAGATATACAATTTCATGTTAGCATTGATGCCTCTGATATCCAAGATTTAGAACTTTATAAGTCAATTCAATCTGGTAAATACATTTAAATATTTATCATTTACATAAATTTAAGTTATTAATTTTTTTTACTACTATGTTAATACTTAATATGTTATTGATATGTTATAATTTTATGTTATATAGAGGTGGAGAATTCTGTGCTTACATTATTGGATATTCCAACACATGTGAATATAGAAGAGAGCTACGGTGATATTTGGGAGTAATGTTATGTTGCTATATCATAAATGTTAAAATTTTGATTATTGTTGTTTAAAAGTTGATTTTTTTTTTTGTAGACTTTTGCTTATGTCGATCTTATTATGGATTTTTAATTGTGTTCGTCTTTTTTATGAACTTTTGTTGCTTGTGTTGATATTCTTCTTATGGACTTTTATATTTTACTTGTGTTGATATTTTTATAGACATATTAGCTTTTCGAGTTCTTCAATTTTTATGTTATATTGACCTTTTGCTTTTAATTTAAGTTGTTGAATTTTTATTTTTATTTTATATTGTTATATATTATTATTAATTGGTTATGTCATAAATTATGTGTTGTTGTATTATATAATTGTATTTATATGTTATAAATTATAATTGTTAAGTCAAAGTATAATTATAATTGCTTTTAATTTAAATTTCTTTTAATTTTATTTGTGTAATATATATTATTTTTTATAAGAAATTTTTTCTAGTGGGCTTAATATAGTATTTAAAAAGAGGATTTGTTGATTAAATGGCTCAATAAAAGTGAAGAAACTGATTTTAATGGAGCCCAATTAAAAAAGTTCAAAATAACCACACAAAAAAAGCCCAGAAAAACAAAGTTTAAATATGAATCCAAACTGAAATCCGACCCGCGAACCGAACCGAGAAACCGAACCGAAAAACTGAACCGAGGAACTAAATCGCAAAACCGAGCCTAGGAATCAAACCAAACCGAACCGAATCGATCTAGTTCAGTTCGGTTCGGTTTCACCTCTTCACAATTCAATTTTCGATTCTATTCTACAAAAATCGAACAATTCGGTTCGATTTTCGGTTCACCACAAAAACCGAACCGAACTGTAAATGCCCACCCCTAGTTGGCTTGATGTTTTAATTGTCTTCTTTTAGTTTTTACTTTTTAGTCGTGTCTCTTTAATTAAGGACAAACAATTATTTTAGTTGGGGGAGTTTGATAAGCACACTTTATAAATCATATTATATCTCTTATAACTTGATGTATACTTATTTTGGGCATAAATACTTGACTTTTCGCGTGTGTTAATGTCAGTTTTTAGATTCAAAGTTAAAGAAGCTATTTGGACTAAAACTTTGAGAAAAATATGAAAAATTGTAAATAAAAAAAATGGACCAAAATGCTTAAATTGAACAAAAATAATAAATAGTTATGCCATTATTCCATGTTGCGGTGTCGCCAGCAATAGATCATCCTTAAGTTTGCCCTAATTTGAAGCTTATAAATTTGACATTTTGAGCCACTATAAAAAGGAGGAGAAAGCACAAAAATTAGAGATAAATAGAGAATTCTATTAAGGTAAAGAGACTTTGAAAGATTGGAATATCAAGAATCTTGATGATTTGTGAAGGTTGTAGCCCCAAAAAAGACATCGCCAACCTAGTTTCTCCTTTTTGTGTTTATTGTTTCCTTTGATTTAGAGTTTATAACTATGGATTATGTTGTTTTAAATATGTTTACTTTTGTAAATTTCTTTATTATCTTAGATTTGGGCTTAATCATTGTTGGCTAAACTGTTGTTCTAGGGGTTTAATGTTGCTCTATATTATATTATGTTTGAATATATTTAGTTGATTATTGACTAATTTTTGTGTGATTCATTTATGATTTCTGTAATTTTATGCTTCTAAATTTATTAGCAAATGGATCAGATGATTTAATCTTATCAGTTGTTGCTTCGAAAAGATTTAACCATTTACAGAATTGAAAAGCATAACTCTAGTCATTATTAAGTTGGAAAACTAATAATATTTGAATAATCATTTAGGGGTTCTTTTAATGAATATATATATATATAAACAAGTTAGATAAGGATATCGACTTGTATATATATGTATAAGTTCTCATTTGATGCTTGAGGAGGTAATTTGATTAATATTTACCCCCTTGATTAATCTCTTGATTATTGAATTCATAAGATTAGTTGATAATAATTAAACATAAAGAACATGGAAAAACTTAGAGTAAAATTAAAACCCCAAGACCTCTTAATCATAGATTATTTACCTCCTTAATTTGTTAGTTAATTGCCTTTAATTTTTATGATCCACTTAGAGTTAAAGTAACCTAGATAAAATTATCACACGAATTTCCTTAGTATTTAGCAATAATTTAAAAAATCAATCCTTGTGAGAATAATAATTACTCATCATTTATTACTTACTCACAACCTGTGCACTTACAGTTTAATATTAGTGTATGATGAACACTTGAAATTATACATTTAATAATAGTTTTACATCATTGTTTTATATTACTAGTATCATTAATCTCCCTAATTTAAGCATGTTTATAATATTGTACATAATTAGCTTTTAACTCTATTGTGATAGGTTCAGTAAAATAGGCATAACTTTCTACTTAAGAATCTAATTGGAGTGATTCTTGATCCTATGAAGTACTTAAGTTCGGTAAAATAGGCATAACTTTCTACTTAAGAATTCAATTGGAGTGATTCTTGATCCTATGAAGTACTTAATTAATGGCATAAAATATTATATTTCAAAAGAATTTATAATTCGATCATTTAGAGGGTATAAAATAGCCTAGAAGAGAATTGATCTGCAGTACAAGCTCAATCTAAATAGTCTTTAGTATATGGCCCATAACTAAATAAATATGTATTTAATATATATATAATACAACTCAATTTGAAAAGATAAGAGACTTATCTACAACTTTTATTTTTTAATTAGAAGTTAATTCAGATCACATCAATTTTAAATTGGACAATAACATAGATGCATTAATAATAATTAGTGCAAATTAGTTGCCTCCCTCTTTAACTTTTATCACCCAAGTAGTTCCCTCCTCATTTGTCTTGTATTATTCATATATTTTTATAAATAAGTGGTTTGTTTATGTTCAAAGCATATAATTAAAGAGCTAAATTTTAGTTTAAAATACTTATCTTTTATATTATCTCTTTATAATATTATTTTTTTCATTTACTAGTCTAAAGTTTATCATGACATCTCTTTTCTTGCATCTCTTTTCTTTAATTTTATTATGTCCAATTAATTTTTATTTTGCTAAGGTGAAATGATAAAACTCTTGGTAAAGTAATAAGTTATACTTCAACTCTTATTCAAGAATTTAATGTTATATTCTTAAGTTAAGCAAATTTATAATATAATATATTCTTTTGTTTTGCAATATTGATACCTTTACTTGCAAAATGATGAATCTTGATTTATTATAGACAATTTTTATAGTTGGTACTTATAAGATTTGGTATAGATGCCTTTTCTTGTAAAGTGAGAGTCATAATTTATTATAGATAAATATAAAGATTGGCATAATACATACTTGAACCAATTTATAATATTTATGTATAATAAATAAAAGTTAATATATAAATGATTATGAACTTTAATTATTATATCTTCAAATTGGAAACTCTTTTGTGTAAGAATTTCAATTGAATTATAAAGAGAGTTGAATATATTTTTATTTCATATGCCCAGAGTGAATCCCCTAACCTTAGCATTTATTTTAATTGGTTATTAAAATTACTAATTGAAAATATCTTATATTATAGTGTGAAAATATTGAAAGTATTATTAATTTATGAAATAATCGAAAGTATTGAATCATTATAAAGAGGGCTATTCTATTTATAGGTGGAGGGATGGTGGAATCCACCGTCATACCTCCACACCACCTTTACAACACTCCCCCTTAAATTCCATCACTTTAGTTATATTTTATATTGATAAGAAAACAATTCAGTGAGATGAAAACCTAAGCAAAATAAATATAAATATATAATATAAAATGGTAGTGAACGTGCTCAAAACTACCTCATTAAACTTGCTAGTAAAACCACTAAGATAAAACCTAGACAAAGAAAAAAATAGTACAGTGCACATTTATAATTGATGTCATTCTTCTTTTGGAAGAATGTACTCCTCCTGATTAATTGCTTCCCTGATTAAAAAGTAGTATCCATCAATTATTTTTGAGTCGGCGTATGCCAATCTTGTAAATAATTTCTTAAAAGTTGACATTGGAAGGAAATTTGTTGAACAAATCTGCAAAATTATCTGGAGCTTGTCTATTTAACATTAATCTTTTGCTTTGCTGCAAATGTTAGAAAAATATTTTTGGTTATATCTCTTTTGATGTATTTACCTCCAACTTGAGCAATGCAATAATCTTATCTTCATATATTATATTTGAAATATTTGTTATTGATAGTAGGTTACATGTACTCCTGAATGTGATGAATGGTAGATCGCAACCAAATACATTCTTTGTTTACTTCATGTAGTATAAGAGTATTAGAGTGGTTGGAAGAGGTGGTAGCAAAGGTTTGCTTTGTAGATCACATGAGATTGCTAAAAAGTAAAAACGCATCCCTTTTATATGGAATCATATAAATACTTGGTACTTGCATAACTATAACATTCCAATGGAGTCGAGTTGGTGCAGAATTAAATCTTGTCAATAAGTTTATTGTAAAAACTATATTCGGTTTGACGCATTGAGCTAGATATAATAAAACACTAATTTCATTCATAATTCACTTCTAGACCAAATATTCTCTCATTATCCTTTTTTGGATAAAATGGATCATTTTTAGGATCAAGAGACAGAACAACTGCAGAGGTACTTAGCGGATACACTTTATCCATATAAAATCTTTTCAAAATCTTTTTAGTATTTGTAGATTGATAGATAAAGATTCTATTTAGTTTGTACTAAATTTACAAGCCAAGATATTTAATTTTCCTTAATTTTTTCATTTCAAATTCTCTTTTAAGTATTCTACAACTTTAAGAGCTCTTCAAAAGTCATGATCAAATTCATGTCATTCATATATATATATATATATATATATATATATATATATATATATGCATATATATCCATAATAGAAAAAATCGGATCTGACTTCTTTGTAAATATGCTTGGACATAATGGGTCATTCATCCTTTATTGAATTTTTGTTTAGGCCATTGTATCATATGTAGCCATATTGTTTTAATCTACACAAAGATCTTTATAACTTGATTGAATATAAATTGTGATTATATACTTTAGACATGTTAAATCCTTCAGGAATTTTCATAAATATTTATGTCAAGTAGCCCATATAAGTAAGTTGTTACTATATCCATAATATGTATATCAAGCCTTTTTTTAAGGCTTTGAAGCTATTAAAAATTAAAATTAATTGTGTCCATCACAAAGGAAAAATCTTAAGTATAATCAATAGTAGATTTCTATAAGAACTTTGATCAATGAGTTATACTTTGTATCTGATGATTTTATTGTTTTAGTTACGTTCTTATACAAAAACCCATTTATATTTACAAGATTAACATCTTCAGATGTCGGGACTACAGATCCAAATATTATGCTTGGCTATACAAGTCAATTTTGTTTGAATTATTTTTTTAATTAGAGCTAGTAATGCTTTTCTTTTTGCATTTATCAACAGCTTACGGCTCAAAATAATTATTTATAATTTTAGTAGCTACTGCAAATGAGAATATATTTTCGACAATTATTTCATCATATTTCTATATAATTTATATCATTTTTCTCATTTTGGAATCCTTTGTGCCTCTTTTAGGGCTAATGTCTCTTTAGTGGTTTTTGTCTCTTCAATGGCTTATGTCTCTTTGGGAACTTATGTTTCTTAACAGACTTGTGTCTGTTCGGGAACTTATGTTTCTTAACAAACTTGTGTCTGTTCAGAAACTTATGTCTCTTTAAGGACTTATGTTTATTCGGGGACTTATATCTCTTTGAGGACTTATATATCTTTAGGGATTTATGTCTCTTTAGAGACTTATGTCTTTTAGGGACTTATGTCTCTTTAGAGACTCTTAACTCTCTTGATGTTAAATTTAGAGAATGTGAATTTATTAGCTTGAGCATCATTTTTGGTAGGGTCCTCATTTTTCACTTTCTTCTTTCGCAAAATAATATCTTTTGAACCAAGTGAACTACAATGCTTCTAGTGTGCAACATACAATTCATTTAGTTACCGTTTAATTAGATCTGTCTACAGGGACAATCGTTTGGGCTTTGGGATAACTAGTATATATCATTTGGTTATTTTTGATGCATTTATAAATGTATATAGTAATTTATGTGATATTCTTTAAAAATGAATGATTCTTTACACTTTATTTTCATATTAATTTATGCAATGATCTAAACAAGACATAGTGATTTTTTACAAAAACATTTCATGCCTTATTTTAGAAGGAATTTTTCTTTCCCCCTGATGATGGGAATATTAAGTCATCAAAATGAAAATCCATAAACTATACGGTAAACTGGTCACCCACTAAAGTTCTAATTATCTTATTATTGATGATGAATTAAAACCATCATAAATTTCTAAGCGATGTTAAAGCCCCATCTTACTGCATAGTAGATGTGATATAGTAATTTAACTAAAGATTTTGCTAATCTATTTTGTATGTGATTATGTGGTTAAGATGTTCTATATTGATGACAACATTAATTAAATATTTTAAATATAAATTCACCATCATTTTCTAAACATATGATTTTAATAGTGTACTTCAGAAATTGTGCCTTGGTGAATAAACCATAAAATAATGAAAGGATCCACTTGGTGAATAAATTAGTCCATCAATAACTCATTTAATCCTTTGTAAAAATTGGAGAGATTCTAAACCAATCTTAGAATGAATAGTCTAATTATAAGTTTGGCTCGTGAGCAAGCAATATAAATATTCTCATTAGACAATAAAATATTTAGATTTTTTTATTGGATCCCGTGAGAATTTTAAATTACCCTATATATCATAGTTGATCATGAATGACCAAAGTAGTCATACCATCATATAAACATTTTTAGATCACTGAATTTTTAGTTCATTATTGTGCAGCTTTTAATTAAAATTATGACTGTATAATACAAACCAAATGATAAGACATGAAGCTTTTCAAGTATATATTTCTTATTTAAGACATTAAAAGTAATGTAGAGATATTATACATTATTCTTATTTAAAGTCTCAATGTGATATCCATTTCATTAGATATTTAAAATTAAATAGTTTTTTTTTGGATCTGCTTGCATATAGAGCTTCACTTGCATATAACTTTGTTCCATTTGCTAACAAGATTGTTGTTCTTCTGGAGCCTTTAATCAAATCTGCTAGATCTAATATAGTATTGACTTTTCCTTTGATATTTCTTATCCCAAAGGATAATGTATGTAGCTTCATGTCAGCTAATACGCATCCCCAATTTTTCCAAAGTAGACAATTCATTTCTAAAAGTCATTACTTAAATTAAATAAAAGTTCATGATAGATATTAAGATGATATATTATAAAAGTTATATTTCATACAAACAAAACCTAACATAGATATATTAATTAAAGCTTAATAATTAGTGTTCTCTTTTTTATCCCTAAAGAAATTAGAGATATCTATATGAGTAAGATTTGTAAGATCTAAAGTCATCAATAAGATTTGTCTCCATATTCTTTTTCTTTGTGTTGATAGATAGCTCATAATGCACCACATCAATAATAAGTATTTTCTTTAGCGCACTTTTTCTCTACCCCAAAATCTGTCTTGGTTTCTTTGCCTTGATAGATACCTCTTTTAGTGTTTCACCATTCTTGTTATTTACGCCTACTATAAGATCGATAATCTCACTCTCTCCCTTCTCCTTAACCACGTCCAATGTTGTTATTAGTATTTGTATTCATTTCTAGGAACAACAGAGAACTAATCGAATGTGATTCATGATTTCTCAATAAGAGCTCATTATTTTTTCAAGAAGCAAAAGACATGAGATTTCTTCTTAGTATTTTAAATTGATGTTTATGATATTGTTGCTGTAGAACAACATTAGAGGCATAGAAATATAAAATGTCTTCTTTAACATATCTTATTCTGTAATTTTCTCACTCACAACTTTAGCTATGAGTTGATTCTAAACAAAGTAAAAATTATATTTAGCAACAGTTTGATTCATCCACTCATGTCTTACTTTTAGGACGAACGCATCTTTTTTTTTAATTTTTTCAAAGGATCTACGAGTCTTCTAACATCAAATATTGAGATTTTATACTCGCATCTAGGTGATGAAAGAGGAAAATCATAACTCTTAACTTGTCCTGCAGTGATAAATTATTTTTTTAATTGTCTTTTTTGAACAATTAGCTTAGAGGTACATCTTAGCCTCGTACTCTATGATAAGTAATTTTTCAAAGGCATCAAGTACAGGAATTTATAAATTTTTTAAAAATATGTTTCAGGGACTTTTGGATATGAAAGGATGGAATTAAAATTATATGATGAACAAAAATATTATTCAACAAATTCATAATTGCTACAACTTAAATATTGTTTTAGCCATGTATAGGTTGTCTTAATTATAATATTTAACTCTTGAGTCCGAGTGTCATATCCATAAAAAGTGATAACCAAGAGCAAAGATTGTTTATAAATATTCAAGTATAATGTTGTATTGTATCCAAAGATGTAGAAATGTTGGTTAATATTAAAAAAAAGATTACCAATTATAAATTATTAAATCAATTAAAAGCGCAATAATGCATTAGAGATCCACACTTATTTGGGTTGTAGTAGGGTTCATTTTATCCTTCTTACTCATTTAAGAAAGGCTTTCTAAGTGTTAAAAAAAATACTCTTTGTAAAAATAAAGTTGTTGATATATAGAAGATCTTTTCAAGCATTTATTATACCCTTAGTCTACAATGAATAAAGGCTTTAATAAAACCAAAACAATTTTCATAAATGAGAAATCAAAACATTTAAAAATAATCATAAACATTGAAGTACAAAAGTATGATAAAAAATACAAGACTACAATTCCATTAAGTGTTTTCTCCTAATCTTAGCTAAGAGTTTAGAACAACATAACTTAAAAAAATAAAATACAATAAAAAGTGAACTAAAGATTATAACATAATAGAAGTTAGTACTTCTCTTCAGCTAAGGGTTTTCTTAAATAGGCAAATTTATAGGTACTATTCACGTATAACTAAATCTTCAATATTGTTAGCTACCAAACCTTCCACTGAATTTACAATACCCGTTTGACTATGAAGCCGGCCAAATTAGACTTTTTACTCAACTAATAAGTTATAGACAATTGACTTATCTTTCCGTCTCTTCTAGAATCATACTAATTGGATACATATTTTGTGAAATACGGTCTAAATACAAAAGGTGAGTCAGGCTGAGCATAACTTGTAGTTTAGTTCTATTATGTCTTAATTTCTGTCCACGATATGTTTGATTTAGGCTTTTAATTGTTCATAAAATTTGTGCAGGATTGAGCCATGCTTCTTCAGGTTCAAAAATGTCTTCATTTCAAATTTTAGATTAAGTTATGTCCATTTTACTAAACTTACACAAAAATATCCATTAGTCATAAATTAAGGACAACACTTTATTCTGGCTTAAAACTATGAAAATGATAAAATTAGTAGTATTTTAAATATAAAATGATGATTGAAGCTCTTAACAAATTTTCATTTTCAAGTGTTCATCAATAATACAAAACATAAATATCAAAAGCAATATTTAGGATACATGGCCTTCTATATACATAAAATAATAATAATAGTTAGGAGGTGAAGCCTTCTATGTATTGATAGTAATGTAGAGACATAGCCTTTTATTTATTGATAACAATGAAGAGGCATACCTTTTTATATGAATAAGTAATTAAAAGAAATAAATTTAAATTTTATTATATAAAACTTCAAGTTCTAATACAAAACCCCAATTTTTATTAGAACTTTAAGTTTTGACTTTTTGATTTGTTTTGACTTTTTGATTTGTTTTGCAAATTTCAAGTTGTAGATAGAATATTCGAATTTAAAAGAATAGACATAATATTGAATAATATAAATAATACAAGATAACTGATACATAATATTTATCCTTATTTTTTATGTAAAAGATCTAAATAAATTACAACCACAACTCATAATCATAAAGATTATATTATATAATAATATAAATACAATACAAATAATAGTTAAATATAAATAAAACACGTAAAATAAAATAAGCTAAAAACTTAATATAGATGTTAAAATTTTAAATTTTCCTACAAATCGTGTTGATAATGTGTTATAAATAAATAATAAAAGACAAAAATTAAAATAATACAAATACTAAAAAGCCTGTAAAAATTGAAAGTATGAGCTACCCCTATTTATAGGCAAGGGAGATGATGAAATTCGACACCTTAACCTACATGCCTTTACAAGATTATATACATTTTTAAAGTATCATTGTCTTTTTACACTCTATATAATAAACGAGTCAACTTATATTTTTCTTGATGAGAGATGATCACAATTCCATTTTAACAATAAAAACTAACTATTAAGTGTGAGAAAATTGATTAACAATTATTGGGATATGAATTGGAGAGCAAACCAAGTGCGTTGAGTACACAAGGATCGAAGATAAATGCGAAAGAAGGCGAAAGACGCAAGTAACCATGCCAGTTATAGGTGCTGCAGCACTAAGGTGTGGGGGGCTGCAACGCTCAAAATAGAACCTAGGCACTGTAGCATCAGGTGCTCAGCGCCGCAGTGACCAGGCGGGAATACCTAGCACTGCGGCACCAGGAGCTGAGCGTCGCACGCCCAGCGTGGAATTTGTTTTCCATTTTGTTTAGACTTATTTCGACTCCCACTTGCTTCAAAACGCTCTAATGCGACTCCCACACATTTTGGGTAAACTTAGGTGGTCCTAAAGCCTATATAAAGATTCTTTATTGGCTTGTAAACATATCTTAGTGGCATTTTAATAAGATCTTTGTGATTAGACATACTTTGTGATTTTCAGTGAGAGAAAACCCCTTGGTTGCAAGAGAGAGTGATTACTTTGTGAGTCTTTCTTATAAAAAGCATACTTTTATGAGTGTTTTAAGATTCAATAATAAGAGTGTGTAATCTTGATCCGTTGTAGACGTAGGCAAGTTGCCTACGTAAATTCTGTGTGTTCTTCTTCTACCTTTCTCTCTCTCTAATTTCTTAATTATTTGTTTTCGATATTATTTACTTGGGTTATATTGCTTGTTTGTGTATTTTCGTCTCAACAATAAAAGTGCGATGTAGACTTTCACTAAATTTTAAGGTGCAATAATGTAAGTCAATAAATATTAGGATAGCGTAAAATTTATCACATTTTTAATTTCTTCCTATCTTTGCAATGGCTTTATGATTTAGTCTCTCCTCGTATCCCAGTATATGTAGTTCTGATTCTTCTTCATATAAAAAGTTCTTAACCCAAAAAAAAATCTCTTACTTAATATCAAAGTCTTTAATTTTTATTATTTGTAATTTTATGATGTCACAAATAAAGTAAATTTGGAGAAGCAAAAATCCTAATTCTTCTTAATTTGATTAATTAATTGAGATAAAAAAAATTTCTTAATTTGATCAATTAATTAAGATATATAAAAGTAATAGACATAAACAGTTAGTTTTTCAACACATTAGTTAAGGTGCAAATTAAGTTATATCAATAATCTCTTCTAGCTGGCTAGTTCTCTCGCAGAGCATTTCTTACATTCTTATCATTTACTATTTATATTCTAAAGAATCGATCTAATTCCTCCCAATCCCATAAAGGTTCATTATTAGAATGCATTGCCATCGTGTTACTATTTGCGTCGCACACAGTCGGACGCCCATCGTTGTCTCCAGAGGATGAACTCTCCGGTGAGCTTGTTCTCTCAGCAACAACCATTTGAACATTCTGATGAGATAATGTTGTTTCCAGCTGATGATCATCACCGCCGTGAAGAGGTTGTTGAGTCCTTGGCTCGCCGATTATCACCGCTGGGGGTGGACGCCGGTCAAAAGCTCGAATGCATTTTAGTTTCTTATAAATTCGGCACAAACTGAATTCTTGCCTTACCTGCAAATATTTAAAAATGAAGAGCATTTTATAATTAGGAATAGAACCATATCCTTTAATAATTTACTGTTGCTTTATAGCAAATTAGAGCCAAATTGTTAAGATGCAAAGTTCAAGTTTGCATACCAATGTCTGTATTATATAAAATTATAACCATCTTGTTGAATTTAAGCCGAATAATTTATCTAATTAAAAGAGATTTGTTCGACATTATTAACAGGATTAGGATCTTCTTATAATCTCATATTTTATTTAACATTTTACTAACATGTATTTAATAATTAATAAAAGATAAATTAATTATAAAATAAATTTTTACCCTACATAGTTAATACAAAACTACTAAAGAGAATTAGAGTGTACAAAAACTCCAACAAATAGTATCATAATTAAAGTTTAAGTCAATATTTAAGTGGTATCAAATTTAAAAGTTAAGGTTGATTTCTAACCAATAAACCTTGCAGAGATCAATGAACTGTAAAAAGTTCTACATTGATATGATATTATCTTTAGGTTTAGATCCTCGTAGATTTGTTTTAGAATTTATCTCAAAAAATTTTGTAATAATAAAAATATTGTTCATATCTTATATACCCATGATCCCTTCATTTGTAACCGATATAGAACTTTATTTGCACTCTTAACAAAAATTATATTAAGACATTTATGTATAGAATGCAATCAGTTTTTATCAAATTCTTGTCATTTCTAAGATTTTTACTATCAAGATTTTTTTTTTTCTGTTTTAACGTGTGCGACCTTAAGAGAATCGTTAATTAACATGATTATATATTATTTTCTAAACATTTTTGCTATTAACTTAATGGAAGATGATGCATTCAAATTAGAATTCAAGGTAAAACAACGCAGTAACCATTTATGATTACGAGGCCTATTCAAGGAAACCCAAAGAATACTCGTTTTTTGTTATCTCCGTTGATCTTGGAGTACTTCCTTAAGGTTATATTTCAACCTTGAATTAATTAAATGTCCCCCCAAAAAAGAAAACTTGAAATAATTAGTTTTATGAAACAATAAATGCTCCTGACTCCTTGGCGTTCATAATATCTACCCTTTAAAACTTCACTATTCATTGATTTCTACACCAAATATAGATAAATGATCGGCATAAGTGTATATCAATCTGCCATCAACCCATGGTTGTATCAGATGCATTAATGGGTAATTGATTTACCCTAAGTTACTTGAATTAACTGGCTACTGAAGAATCTAATTAAGATAAATTTTTATATATGATGTTATATATAAAGCACAGAGTTCATACCATTAGAGTTGTACCAGTACTAGATGTAGAGGCTTCTCCTTCAATGGCTTTATATTCATTCATTTTCCACTCAGTTTTTTGTCCACTTGGAGCTCTTCCTCTATAAAAAACCATGGTTCTTTTTTCTCCAACCGGGCGATTTACTGAGTACACAAAACCAGGAGAGCCGGTAGCTTTCCAATACCCGGTAGTCGTGAGCCGATTAGGTCGTCCTCCCCGAGCTTCATTCTCTTGCCTTGGAATGAAGAAGAACCATTGTTCAGGGTCTCTATGGCATAGGTTCACCGAAAATTCTGGAGATAGAAAATAATTAGACAATTACTAACAACAAATTAATCGAAATATAAATCTGAGCATTGACCATTAAACTGCATGCTAGCTAGCACTTATGATGTTGACGATTAATTCTATACCATGTCTTTTGCTCTAGTTGTTTGAATTTTGTTTTTTTAGCCTTTACATCACAATTATGCTTTCTATTTATCTCGATTTAGAATGATTACTCTAGAAATTTTTCATGGGATTTTTTTTTATTTTCCTATAATCTTCTTATCCTTTTCATCTTCACGACATAGTGTCAAGAGAAGTACTTGATCCTTATGGTGGAGAATTCTTCCTTGTTAGAGAACTTGAACATATAGTAATGGATTCTTCCTTTTCTATTAAAAAAAATGGAGAGCAAACAAATATGTTTCAGCAGAAGGAAAATTTTGCCTCGATGACTTCGATAGAGCCATGAAATGGAATTAATGGAAGTAGTATCACACTTACACCATAACATTTACACATTTGATTAGTTGAGCTAGAAGCATGTCAGGAAACCAAAAGTAATAAACTAAAATTAATATAAGATAAAAGAGAGATGAAATTAAGACATTACGTGGGAGCTCCCATGGATTATAGTCGTAAATATTGACGACTGGTATAATCCGGTCCACGAGCCGGTTCAGGTCTTCTCTGTTTCCTTCAAGCTTGTTACGAAGATAAAATGAAACAAGCTCTTCTTCAGTTGGGTAAAAACGAAACCCAGGTGGCTGATATTCTACCATTATGATCACTCTGATTTCTTGATTTCTTTTCTAAAAGAACTATAAACCTTGCTTCTCTCAGTTCTAAGTTCTGTATATATATTTTTTTTCTCGTTGTGACTTTAACGCAAGTCATTATATATGTATATATAGACAGAAAGATGTTTTTGTTTATTTGCAGAAAGAGATGTGAAAGGGGTCTCTAAGGGAGAAAAGAAAAAACAAAAATTAGGCGAGTAAGAAAAAGAGAGACGACGTCGGGTGAGCAAGGGAGACGCAAAGAGCTTACTTGGAAACTTCCACGCGTTTGGTAAGAAGCATTGATTTGTCATCCTCAAGCCCATACAGTAAACATCAAATCACTTGGAATCAGTCAAAAAGCAATTGCGAGACATTTTCATTTGTTATATGTACGTAAACATGAACCATCTCTTAAATTTCGATAACACTTATATATAGTCAAATCAAGTTTATCATGCACACTTCTAAATAAATAATCTCGTCCCAACACAATAACAATAGAATTGCTATTATATTTTTGCTCTCTCGTCCCTGCATCAGTATGTATCCTTATTCATGAATTATGTGACTGTATTTTCTCTTCAACTGTATATGGAATGCTGATTGGTTTGCAATGGCAATATTATCAGAAGTAACTGAGAAACTTTAAATTGCTATGATCGAATATGAGTTGGGTAGGCAGGCTAGATCTAATTGATGTCTGCCAGAGAAAAAGCAGTTGTTTATTGTAACTTCCCAGAAACCCTTTCAATGTACTTGAAACAACTGAAGCTAAAATGAAATTTAAGTTGCATCATCTTGGAAATTGCTTAACAGTTTCTTGAGGACCCGAGTTATTTAAGAGTATCAATAAATACAGTAACAATTGATGAATGATTTATGTGCTATTAGAGGACCCATTTGTAGTAATTTAATTGTGACTTCTTGAAGTCAATCAAAGTGTTTCATATCCTACCAATAATAATAATAATAATAATAATAACAAACTAAAAGGTTCTTAATAAAATATGTAATCATTAGATTTTCAAAATCAATTACATCTTTTTTCACTATTTTTTTTAAAAAGGGATTATAATATATATTCTTTTTCGCACCACTTAGGGGGAGGGAGGATTCGAACCCATATGAGGATGTGAGACTTAGAAGAGCTCAACCAACTAGGCTAAGCCCTCATGCTCTACATCTTTTTTCACTACTTGATGATTATTTAATACATTATTCATAATAAAAAAATTTAATATAACATTTAAAAAGTATAGCATTATTATTTAAGAGTAATATTATACTTCCTCAATATTATCTAAAAATTTTCATTCTAAATTAATATTTCAAATAATCATTAGATAATAAAACATTGTAATTTTTAATATGATTCATTATATTATTTTACCATCCAATTACTCTATATTAAAATTCTTATGTGACTTACAATGCTTTTTATTCTGCTTCTTGATTTTCAGAATAATTTTCAAATTCACAATTTATCTTAATTATTTTTTATGTATAGTTTATCTAAATGTTACTTATGATATAATTGATAAAAAAAATTAATAATATTATTTTTACATAATTAGGATGTCAACTAATGTAGCATTGATGTATTCATTGTTGATAAATATTGCTTAACTATCACATTAATAAAATTTTAAAAAGTTAAGAATTATCTGACAAATAATAGTAATTGATTAATAACATTAATTGAGATATAAAATATATATCCAACTTTATAAACCCAATACTATTTAAAAAAAAAAATTAGTTAGAAGAATTAGTATTAGTAAGGTTACAAGGCTAGCATATTATATTAGTAGCTCTAAGGTAGAAGATTCCAAATTTTCAATTATTTCTTTCAAATGTTTAGTTATATGTTCTAACTTAGACATTATACTCTGAAAATTTTATTTTATTTTTTTAGGGAAATTGTGATTTCTCTCTTGTTTTTTACATTTACTATTATCCCTCCACTGTTTTCATATTATTAATTACCCCTATTGTTAGAAATATTCTCTTAAGTACTTATTTTTTTTGTTTTTTGTGATCTTTTACTATTTTACTCTTGATGTGATAAATGAAATCTAAAATTATAAAATAGTTTAAAAATAAAAGTATAAAATTTAATAGTTTAGTAATGAGATTAAAATATAAGAGATATTATCATCAATACCTTTGAGGTATGACATAATTACATCAATACCTATGGGTTTAAAAAATAGACACTAATACCCATTATTTTTACAAAATATGCATGAATGTCCAATAGTTAGAAATATTTTATTAAATTAAACAGATTTCATGTCAATCATTATTAAATGACTATTTACCCTTTACACGAAAAACAAAACTGTGACTTGCACAATTTTAAAGTTTTGACTTTTAAATATAATGAAAAAAATAAATTAAAATAATAAAAAAATTTAAAATAGTAAAACAATTTAAAGAAATTCAGGTAGCCATTTGGCCATCGATCCAATTGACCGTATTTTTTTATTATATTATATTATATTATTTTTTATAATTTAAATATTTAAAGTGTAAAAAGATGGAATTACCTTTAGATCTATTAATTTTAATGACAGATCACTAACGATGGGTATTTATGCATATTTTGCACACAAAAAAAAGGGTACTAACGTCGATTTTTAAATTTGTGGATATTATTGTAATTAGGTCATACCTCAAGAGTATTGATGATAATATTCTAAAATATAAAAACAACTTTTATGATTATTACAATAACTTTTTTAACTTTTAAAATTAATATATAAAACAATTTATACTCATAATGTGTTTTTATCAAACATAAATTTTTTTAATAGTTTGTTTCATTAAATTTAGTGTGAAAAAAATTTTCTGAAAGTATTTTATTTAAAATAATAATAAATAGTTTTTAAGTCCTGATAAATTATATTTTTGTAGATTTTAAAAAATTACTAAAATACTAAAAACCAAAATATACTAAACGATAAAAATATATTTATTAAAATCAAAATGCACTAAGAGGCATACAAAAATTCACCTCTTTAAGGTATTTTATAAAATTTAAATATTAAATAGGAAATAATGTTTAAAAAAACTATTATATCCTAGAAAAAGTAAATTTTATCTT
Organism: Ailanthus altissimus; assembly: GCA_946807835.1. Taxonomy (NCBI): domain Eukaryota; kingdom Viridiplantae; phylum Streptophyta; class Magnoliopsida; order Sapindales; family Simaroubaceae; genus Ailanthus; species Ailanthus altissimus. Next base: position 5,933,069 of record OX327709.1, read on the forward strand.
ATGATATAGGAATAATAGGTCATAATATAAAAAGGGAAAGGGCTGTGACCAATTACCCCATTTTGTTTTGAGCATTATTCATTTAATTTTTTGATATTTTATATATATATAAAAATACTGTTACATTATTTATTAATTTTTATTATCTTTTTACTAATTTAACTTTACAATACTATTAATAACATTGTCATTGAGGATTACTAAATTATATTTTGATAATAATTTTAATTTTAATTACACAATCACCTCTTTTATTTAATTTGATGAATGAAAATACTCTCAAAATTATTTATTTTTTATCATATAAATAATTAAAATATTTTTAAAGAGTGAGACTATTTTTATCTTTTAAATTAAATAAAAGAGATAATAATATAATTAAAATTAAAATTACCATCAAAATATAATTTATGTAAATTTCATGTTAATACCCATTTTCTGCGAGGTAACGGGGAAATGTTTTAATAGTATATGGAGACAGTTAAATATTATTTATCTTCACGTTTGCAGTTATTACATATTTAACCATTTTCTCTTTTTTTCAATAAATTTGCTCAAATAAAAAGCCAGAAAAAATACTAAAAAATACAATAAGACAAAGTTCTAACTGTAACTACGCGTGCATGCGAACCTCGAAAAGTTTATGCTACTTTGTCAAACAGAAGGAAAGTCTCATGCAATGTTCTCAAACAATCGATTACTTGAAAATATTCAACAAGTATATTTAAAAAAAAAAACAATTTGACTCCAAAACTGTAAGTAATTGATAATTTCAAGTTATTAAGTCTAATTCCTTTTAAGAAAATTAACAGTAGTCTTTGATGTTTTTTTTTAAATATCTTATTTTTATTGTCATTTTAATCTTTAAAAATGTCCAACTACCTCTCCAAAAAAAATTAATTAAATATTTTTTTTAAACTTGAGGATTTTATAAATACATAGAAAAACTAAGAAATTAAATTGTAAATTTTTCTTTATATATATATATTTAGGGGTTTTAATAGCACACTCATAATTTGTCAAATAATATTGAAATATTCTTGAGTGTTGACGTTGACTTAACGTTTGCTTGTAAATCAAGTAATCCATCCACTAGTCAAGCAAGGAGTTACCGTTTTAGCATCTTGACTTAATTTTTTCACCAAAGACGCAACCTCTTTCTCCTGTGATAATAGTTGTAATATAGCATTTTGTTATAAACAATTAAGTGTCACGCCTGAAATTAAGAAAATTTTGAGTATAAATAAATAGATAATTAATATTATTTAATATATTAGTATTTTAGATTATAATAAATGATTGGGGCATGATACGTGTTATTAGGTAAACTGAAATTTTCATTCTGATTTGAATTCTTAAAACTTTTGTCTTTAATTTCAATAGAAATTATCATTTAAGTAGTAAATTTTTCAAAATTTTTGTATATTAAACTCTAATAAGAATTGTCATCTAGTTAACGGGTCTCTCATAAATAATAAAAAATAAATAATACAAATTAAGTTAACATCTAAATTTAAGTTAGACGTAACGAGTGTATTATATAATTTAGTAAAGGAAAATGTCGCGCCCTACATTTAATAAAAATTAGATAAGTTTTTAGTATAAATAGGTGAATAGAAAATATTATCGATGAGAGTGTCACGTGATTAAGTAAGAAAAAATATAATATCCTACATTAAATAAAAATTAGATCAGTCTTAAGTATAAATAAACGGATAAGCAATGTAGGTAGTGAATTCTATATAAATAACAAAGATGGGTAATTCGAGTTAAGTCAATCACTAATTTCAAGTCAAACATAAAAGGGAGCCAAATAATTAGGGGATAAGGGTGAATAGACATCGTTATTTAACAAGTTAGTCTTTTAAATCAATAATAAATATTTGACTATAACATAAATCATGCAAAATTGTACCATCTAAAAATTAAATTTTGCCCATTTGTAACCGATCATAATTTTAAAAAAAAAAATTTCATGTTATAAACAAATATTTTTCCATCCATAACAATCATAATTTAAAAAAAAATAAAAGCATTTTGTTATAAAACAAATTAGCTCATCCATATTAATAAACAGATAAATTTGAGCCAAACCACGCACATGCAAAACCTCTTACATGTGCATATTTGATTAATTGGTTTTTGTATCACGATAAACTAGTTTTCTTATTAAATTTTCAAAATAAAATTTTCGACTTACTTTTATGCACGCAAGATCTTTAGGCTTAATTTGTTACCACCTTCAAAAAATGTTTCTTAATATAAATAAATTAAACTTTTTATATCTATCTCATGTGTGAAATTGAATATATTTAAAATACTGTTATATATATATAATTGATTTAATGAGTTACGTAATTCATCACATGATAAATTTTATTGTTATATATTATTATTTAATAAATTTATAATTTTTATATAATTTATATTGTAATACAAAATATTGTTACGTGTAAAATAATACATCATGTGATGAGTTACGTAATTCATTAAAATAATTATATATATATATATTATAATACAATAAACGAAACGTGTCCTACGTGAATAGTATATAAAAAACTTAATAGTTTTCTTTTATATATATATATAAAAGAAAACTACTAAGTGAATAATATTAATAACGTTCAAGCAATATGACGATTTCGCATCAAGTATCTTATGTAAATTGTTTTATATAAATTGATGCAGTATGTAAATATTAGTCTAAATATCTATTACTTTTTTATATTTTATTCAATGAAGATTTTTTATATTATATCAATTTAATATGAGAAAATTTGTATAAAAAATTTATATATGTAAAGTTATTTCGTACAAAAGAAAAAAAATAGGTCTCTTTCATTTTCCTGCGGCTCTCTTTCCTGGCAATCGTAGGAAAAAGGTTAGAAGAATTAAGTCAAAAGAAGTCAACAATGCTTGACCTTCGTCGCTTTGATCATGCAGAGATTATTATGCAAGTGGTGCAATTTTCTACGCGTTGTTAGAAAAGAACAACACTACGGTGGGCCTGGGATGATCAAGAATTCAATACACGGAAGTGCAAATCCCATCTCCATATTTTCCACATATTTATCTTCCATGTTCACACTTCATATTCTCATAATTAATAGTGCCCAATATTGATGATCATGATTAACGTTGAATGTTAAGAATATGATATCAAATTTTTGGTAATAGTCAAAGATTTTGACACATTTTAATTTAGCTAAACTTAATCCTTTATGACAATTTTAGTAAAAAACAAATTCATTTAAGAAGAAAATGCTCTTTTTTCCTTAAATTTTCCTCCAACACTCTCATTATTTTTCAGAAATCACACAAAAAAAACTCACTAAAACCCTATCACTAATTTGTGCTCAAAATCAAAAGCATCAACTGCAACAAATTACCATGTTGGCATCCAAGATGAGGCGGCAGCAACAACATAGAAGGAGAAAGTAATCATTTGGCTTTTTTTTTTTTTAAAATAAAAAAAATTTCATCAATGTGATAAGTTTTCATTTTAACTTATTAGGTCTTAACTATCTCATAAAATATATCTTGATTTTAATAAAAATTGAAAGTACAATTTAAGTATTTGTGATGTTAAGAAATTAGGTTTTTCGGTGGAAAAAAAGAATTTTTTAGTTTGCAGTGAAATTGAATTATGACTCCATGTGATTCAAGTATGTATGTTGCCATTTTTGCAAAAATGAGAAGAAAAAAAAAAGAAGATGAAAAAAACCCTCAAATCGCACTGGTTTAGTACCCACGTGATACTGGTTCATAGACCAAACCGCACGCGATGTTTACGCGCAATGCATCGCTCCCCACATTAGGCGGCATCCCATTCGTGGGCAATGCGTATGTAGTGCTCAAGCGAGACTTCTTCGCACGTTCATTTTCGCACTTGCGATGCGATAGACTTGCAAGGTGCGGACTGGAACAACACATCACGTGCTACCTTAATGCGATGTCCCACGCAAGTACCCTTTCCTGCCCAACGCTTGTGGACAGCTTGAAATTCTATTCCAATAAGCGCTTCGTGCAAATCTGGTTAATTTAATTAAGTTTAAATAGATTTAATAATTAATATTAATTTAATTTACCATGTTTAATGATTTAATTTAATTTACTGTTTAATTGGTTTTATTTTTATGTTTATACAATATTTAATTTAATATTATTATTCAATTTAATTTAGTTTTTTCCTATTATTAATTTAACTATTTTGTTATTGTTAATTTTTTTTTTCATTTTATTATTTTTTTAAAGCATAATGCATAAAAAATAAATAAATAAAACTTCCACTTAAAGACCATTTTTCAAGATTAATAACTTCGTACTAAAAAATAAGAGCCCTCAATGTTATATGACATAAGCAGGCCCCAATCAAATGTATGGAATATTTCTAAATATCTAGCAAGTTTATGATCTATCATTCGCTATTGAGACAATTCTAGTCTGAGGAATCTTTATCGAGAATTATGGTCCTTAGTGTGAATGAGGCACATTCATTTCTTCTTGAAAATAACAAGCTTAAAGTTAGAGAGATTATTTACCTAGTTCTCTAAAAAAAAACCTTCGTAATCGACAACATGAAGAGTATTTTACTAGTCACAGAGAAAGCTTAACATTGAAGGAGTTAGATGGATTGTTCTAATAATTTGACTTTAATCAAACAAATGACAAAATGTGGTAAATTTATCTTTGTTTTACTTTGGTCATCGCGTATCAATGAGATATGACGAGCATATAAGCATTGAGTGCTTTTTGCTTAGAATAACGGATGATGTTATGAATTTAATAAATACTTATTATTAAAAAATAATTTTGAAATTATTTTTTTATACTCTCTTATTATATATACGTATTATTAATGTAAAATATTATTTTTTTATTTATGTTACTTTTTTATTATGTAATAAGGTTACAGTCTATATAAAGGCTCTATTGTACAGCTTTACAATTTACAGTGAAAATATATTCTCTTTATATTTCTAACATGGTATCAGAGTTTTGGTTTCTTCACTTCTTTTTGTTTAGCTAAGAGATTTGCCGAAAATTTTTTTAAAACCCGACGAAATCTACAGGAGTTTTTCAAAAAGTCGCCGAAAAATTCTAAAATCTTGTCGTCTTAGTCACCGCCCATCTCCAATTACTCAGACTCCTCCGACCGTTTCAACGCCATCGACGATGAGTCGATCCGAGGTCGAAAACTGCCGGACGCGCCGCTGGAACGCCATTGCCGTCGGCCACTGTCACTTCAGATCCCAATTGTTCTACGGCAACGTGACCGACACCGTTCACACCCAACGAATCCCCCATCACCAGCCGTTCAGTGCCGCCGCCGACGCGCCAATCCGAGGTCAAAAAATCACCGGACGCACCGCCGGAACTTCACTGCCGCCGATTACTTTCACTTCAGATCCCGGCCATTATACGGCAGTGTGACCGACACCGCCCAGACGAAAATAATCCTCAGTCACCGGCCGTTCAAACGCCATCGGGTTTACTTCAATCGAAGGTTGGAGCAAGCTGGAAGCGTCATCTGAAGTTTACTAGGTTCTGTTAAAGGTCTGTTTGTAAATTTTTCAGTATTTCTAGGTCAGATTGTAATTTTTTATTCTTTTAGGCCTTTTTTGTAATTTCCAAAAGTTTTAGGACAATTTTGAAATTATTATATTTTATAAGGGTCATTTTATAATTTTTTAAGAAATTAGAGGCTGTTTTGCAATTATTATATTTTAAGAGGTTAATTTATAATTATTAAAAGTTTGGGAGTTTACTTGTAATTACTATAAGTTTAGGGACTAGATTGTCATTAAAAAAAAGAGGAAAGAAATAGGTTTTCTTTTTTGAATTTATGGATAAGTGCAATATTTTTATCAGTTCTATTCTACTTCAGCTATGCCACATATCTGGAACATTTCAAAGTGCGATTTTTACAGGAGCTACTGTTACTACTGCACAGGATAATGTAAATCCTTCCCTTAATAACCTTGAATCTTTACTCCGTCTACTCCTCTTTAATTTTGGTAAACTCTTAATTTCTGCTTCTTCCAATATTTCAGGTAATTCTTCTTAGTATTTTGACTCTGCATGTTGTAATCACGTGACTTCTGATCCTACAATTTTCTCCTTTAAAACTCTTAATTCCTATTTACCATCTATTCAAACTGCTAATATTTCTCTCATGAAAGTTAACCATGTTGGTCACGTGTCTTGCCCTAATCTTTCTGTATCTGACACCTTTTTTATTCCTAACCTTACCTTAAATCTTTTGTCTGTTGGTCAATTATGCGAACTTGGTCTTAATGTCTTGTTTACTACTTCTGGTTGTTGTGTGCATGATCTAAAGGCTGGTCGGACGCTTGGGATAGGCTGTAAGGTTGGACGTCTGTATGAACTTATCTCTTTAGATTTATCCTTTCTATATCCTTCGTCTGCAGCATCTACCTCTTTAGTACCTTCGTTACATCTTTGGCATTCTCGTTTAGGTCATACGTCAATCAATCGCATCCGATCTCTAGTATCCAGTGGTCATTTAGGTCTTGTTTCTGATAATAAAGATGATTGCCTTACATGTCCTTTAGCTAAACCACCAGCCTTACCTTTTGATAATAGTACTACCGTCTCTCATGTTCCATTTGATCTTGTACATTCTGATATATGGGGTCCTTCTCCAAATCCTACAATGGGAGGATCCAAATATTTTGTAATCTTCGTTGATGACTATTCTCGGTATACTTGGTTGTTCCTTATGAAACTACGATCTGAATTTACTAAAATTTACCGAGATTTTGCTCAGATGGTTAAAACTCAGTTCTCATGTGCTATTAAGGTTTTCTGCACTGATAATGCTATGGAGTAAAGAGATTCTGATTTTTTAAATCTTTTACAGGAACACGGTACTATATGTCAAAGGTTTTGTCCTGGTACATCTCAGTAAAATGGTTGAGTTGAACGTAAATACAGACACATTTTAGATACTACTCGTGCTCTTCTTATCTCTTTCTCTTGTCCTGAACATTTTTGGGGAGAAGCTGCTTTAACTGTTGTCTTTACCATTAATCGTATTCCTTCTCCTGTTATAAAGAACAAGTCACCTTATGAGCGTCTTTATGGAACTCCTCAAAGTATTTGGTTGTGTTTGTTTTGTTCTACTTTAAAAACATGAGCATACTAAACTCGAGCCACGTACTCGATTTTGTTACTTTTTGGGATACAAGATAGAACATAAAGGTTATAGGTGTTGGGATCCTATATCTAACCGTCTTCGTGTTTCTCGTCATGTAGTCTTTCTCAAGCATACGATGTTTTCCTCTGTATTTAACTTTAAATCTGTGTCTCCTCCTATATCACAATTTTTTACAGATAATTCTGTTGATCTTTTTCTCGATACTTTACCTACAGATATTTCTTCTGAGTTTCATACAGGTGAATCTGCTGAAACGACGCCTGCTTTTGAGCCTCCTACCTTGTCTGAAGGATCTGCTCTTAACATCCTCGAGGCCTCCTCTATAACCTCTCTTCGTCGTTCATCTCAGGTAAGAGAACTTCTTATTAAACTTTGTGATTATCACTGTTTCTCTACTACCCTTTCTTTATATGAGCCTCAATCATATTCCGAGACTAGTTCTAATCCTGTTTGGCAGCAAGCAATGACAGAAGAATTGCAGACCCTTGAGAAGTCGCATACTTGAGATTTTGTTACTCTTCCTTCTAATAAAACTGCCATTGGATGCAAATGGGTATACAAGATCAAAACTAAATCTGATGGATCTATTGAGCGTTATAAAGCCCGCCTTGTTGCCAAAGGCTTTACCCAAAAATATGGCATAGATTATGAAGAAACTTTTGCTCCAGTTGCTAGACTTACTTCTGTTTGAAGTTTATTAACTGTTGCTGCAGTTCGTGGTTGGACATTATTTCAGATGGATGTCAAAAATGCTTTCCTCAATGGTGATCTCACTGAAGAAGTGTATATAAAGCCTCCTCCCAGTTATCCACATCCTCCAGGCAAAGTCTATAAACTTCATCGTGCTCTGTATGGTCTTAAACAAGCTCCTCGTGCATGGTTTGCAAAGTTTAGTGGGACCATTCTTCAGCATAGTTTTCAGTTTAGTCCTTATGACTCAGCTCTTTTTATCCGCAAGACGGCACAAGATTGTGTTCTCCTACTTATCTATGTTGTGATATGATTATCATGGGTGATGATCTTCTTAGTATTTCCACTCTCAAGAACTTTCTTCAACAACACTTTGAGATGAAAGATCTTGGCAGCCTTAGTTATTTCCTTAGCCTTGAAGTACTATCCGACTCACAGGGTATTATCTTTCTCAAGCTAAATATACATCCGATCTACTTGCTAAAGCTGGGTTGACAGACAGTAAGACTGCCTCCACTCCTCTAGAGCCTAATGCCAAACTCCAATCCTCTGATGGTACTCTTCTCAGTGATGCTACCCTTTATCGTCAATTGGTTGGTAGTTTGGTCTATCTTACAGTTACTCGCCCAGACATTGCTCATGCTGTTCATGTTGTGAGTCAGTTTATGGCCGCTCTTCGTACATTTCATTATGCAGCAGTTTTTCATATCTTACGTTATCTCAAATGTACACTTTTTCATGGTCTCCATTTTTTGGCTCACTCTCCTCTTCTGTTACGAGCTTATGCTGATGCGGATTGGACGGGTGATCCTACGAATCGTAGATCAACTACTGAATTTTGTCTTTTCTTAGGTGATTCTCTTCTTTCGTGAAAAAGTAAAAAACAGACAGTTATTGCTCGCTCAAGTACTAAAGCTGAATACCGTGCTCTTGCAGATACTACCCAAGAAATTGTCTGGCTCCGCTGGCTTCTTGAAGATATGGGTATTTCTCATACTGGAGTTACACCTCTTTATTGTGACAATCAAAATGCTATCCAAATTGCCCACAATGATGTGTTTCATGAGCGGACTAAACATATTGAAACAGATTGTCACTTTATTCGGCAACACGTTTCTCAAGGCACTATCATGCTCCACTCTATCTCATCTGAGGAGCAACTTGCTGATATTTTTACCAAATCTCTTCTTCCGCGCCGTTTTCATGCTCTAGTCTCCAAACTCAAACTTACTTCTACTGTGCCATCTTGAGTTTGAGAGGGGGGTATTAAGGAATAATTCTGAAATTATTCCGGAATTATTCCAGAATTATTCTTTTATACCCTCCTACCATATATACACGTTATTAATGTAAAATATTATTTCCTTATGTATGTAACTTTCTTATTATGTAATAAGGTTACAGTTTATATAAAGGCTTTATTGTACAGCTTTACAATTCATAATGAAAATATATTATGTTTACATTTCTAACACCTATGAAGCAAGATGTTGTATAATAAGTTAATCATATTTAGAAAAGTTTGTGAACTAAATCCAAAGTATCATTCAGAATAGCGAATTTACATGAATTTACATATGCCTTTTATTAGGCGAGTAAATTTATTTGTTTTAAAAGAATTTTTCATTTGCAACTTTTAATTTATTTTTGCTTATATTATTATATATTTGGATTTATAGGACTGTGTAAAATATATCCCTTTAATTTATTTTATTCAAAGGAAAAATGAGAAAAAAAAAATCCAATCTCAAACTGAGTAACAAAATGAGGAGACAAAGGTGGATTTGGATCCGTGGCAATCGATAGACTTTACCATCCAAATGGAATTGGAGGCATGAGTTTGCATCGGCCAAGGATGTGTCAGTTTTTCTGAGATCGATTCAGATTCGTCATTGTTTAATCATCTCTTTTACATTAATTAGCTAGATGATTGTGTAAAATCACATAATTTTATGAAAAATATAAATTGGATAAAAGTGTGTGTTTTGTTTTATTCTTTGTATCATAAAAATGAGGATGTAAAAATTGATTTGTATGCATCAATGCAAATATTCACAAGCATCGCCATAACAATGCATGATACCCAACACATATTTTATGTAAGTATTTTTTTTCTAACATATACAATTTGTACTTTTGTTTATAATTATTGACTTTTACATAAAATATATATTTAATGTATATGTGAGAAAGTTGATTAACATTCAAAGTGATATATTTGTGATTCTTAGTGAGAGAAACACATTATTTATAAGAGTAAGTGAGTTCTTTATGAGTCTTTTTTTGTAAAATATATACTTAGTGAGAGCCTTGAGATTCAATATAAGAGAGTGTGATCTTGATTTACCGTGTACGTAGGTAAGTTGTCGAAACAAATAAATTCTGTGTGTTGTTTCTTCTACTTTTCTCTCTCTAGATTTTTAATTACTTGTTCTTGCATCATATTGCTTGGGATATTTTGCTTATTTAATTGTTTCTGCTTCTGTAAACTGGTATCAGAGCTTGGTTTTAAACAGACATAGCCATACCCAAGTATGAGATAGAGAAATTCAACGGTACGAATAATTTTAATCTGTGGAAGATGAAGGTTAAGGCATTGTTGGTGAGTCAACGGTTAGGCTCGACATTAGAGGAGACTGTAACTTCATCTAGTCAAGAAGAAAAGATGCCAAAGTCATCTAAGGTTAAAGCAAAAAGAATAGACATTCAAGAAAGAGCTCACAGCACAATCGTTCTATTATTGAGCGATAAAATACTAGGAGATATAGCAGGTGAAATGACGACAATTAGTCTTTGAAAGAAGATTGACTCTCTTTATATGCGCAAATCGTTGGTCAATAGATTGTATATAAAGAAGAAGCTGTATCAGTTGTCCATATTAAAGAGGACACTGATGAAAGATTATATAGATGCCTTCAACAAGATTATTCTTGATCTTGAGTCTATAAACATCAAAATAGAATATGAAGATAAGGTGATTATCCTATTGAGTTCACTCTCCAAGATTTATGAGAGTTTTATTGATATGTTACTTTACGGTAAAGAGAGTTTAATAATGAGCAATGTGAAATCATCATTAAACTCAAAGCTATTAGGAAAGTAGATCGAGGGTAATACAGAAAGTCTATTTGTAAGAGAAAGACCCACATATAGAGATGGAAAGAAAAAGGGCTTAAGATCAAAGTTCATGACTCATAAGAAGTGTTATTACTACAAGAAAGAGGGACACTTCATAAATGACTGTCTGGAGAAGAAAGCACAAGATAAGAAGAAAAGCAGATGCTACATTTGCCTATGATGATAGCTATGACAGCGCAGAGACACTAGTCGCTATTGATGGTAAGAATACTGAACAATGTATTCTTGATTCTGGTTGTACATTTCACATGTGTCCGCATAAGTCTTGATTTATAAATTTTCAGCCCATTAGTGTTGGTAAGGTATTAATGGGAAATGACTTGTATGTCAGATGATGGGAATTAGTAGTGTTAAACTTAGACTACATGATAGACGAGTGAGAGAGTTGACAGATGTTAGGTATATTCCTAACCTCAAGAGGAACTTGATCTCACTAGGGACATTAGATCAGAATGGTGTTCTATCAGGATCGTCAGAGGGGTTTTGAGAATATTGAATGGTTTCATGGTGGTAATGAAAGGAGAGAAGCACAAAGGTGTTTATGTGCTTAAGGGTAAAGTTATAAGTGGTTCTGCACTATTCTCTATAGATGACGAGAATATGTAAACCAAGTTGTGGCATCTTAAACTAGCACACATAGGCGAAAGAAACATGTATGAGTTATTTAGTGAAAAGGCGTTTATTGAGGATAAGTTTCAACTATTGGAGTTTTTTAGCATTGTGTGCTAGGGAAAGCACATAAAGTGAGGTTTAGTATTAACGAGCATAAGACTAAAGGGACTCTTGACTACATATATTTAGATCTTTGGGACCAGCTTAGACGGCTACCAGTGGTGGTCTTAGGTATTTTCTCAGTTTGATTGATGAAATTTAATTAATGAAAGGATGAATATGACCCTATTTGAAAGAGTTAGATGCATGCTTACCAATACGAATATATCCAAGGCATTTTGGGGAGAAGCTGTAATGAATGCAGCTTATTTAATCAATAGAAGTCTCTTCTAAGTAATTGACTTCAAGATACCAGAAGAGAAATCGTCTGGTAACCTTCCTAAGTAAGACCACTTCAAAATTTTTGGTTACCCTTCCTTTGTACATGTTAAGGAGGAAAAATTAGAACCCAGAGTTATCAAAGGGGTATTAATAGGATATCTCGAAGGAGTGGAAGGATACAAAGTGTAGTGTATAGATTTCACACCACCAAGGAGTATCATAAGCTGTAACGTGACGTTCGATAAGACGATTATGTTGAAAGCATTCCAAGAAGATGAGAAGGAAGAACCTGTGCCCAAAGAAGACTCAATACCCGAGTCAATAAAAGTAGAAGTAGAGCTGGAGAATAGATCTAATAAACTCCCTGATCAGCACTTCAACTATGAGATCCTTGAAGATGAACCAAGAACACCGTCGAGTTTCTCTAAATCTAACTAAGAAAAAACTAGAACTCCTGAGTTGAAACTTGATGAATACAAACTAGTCAGAGACAGGCTAAGGAGAACGATTAACTCACCAATTAGATATGCACAAGTAGACTTAATTGCTCATGCTTTTAATTTTTCTTACACTCTTGAATTTGATGAGACTAGAATATATGGTGAGACTATGAAGAGTGAAAATAAGAAAGAATGGAAGTAGGTCATGAAAGAAGAGATTAGTTCTCTTAAGAAGAATAATACTTGGAAGTTGGCGAGGAGACCTCAAAAGAAACTAGTTCGGTACAAATTGGTGTATAAGGTAAAGGAGGAGATACCAAGGATAGAGCCTACGAGATTTAAGGCTAGGTTAGTTGCATAAGGTTTTACTCAGAAAGATGGAGTAAACTTTCATGAGATATTCTCTCCCGTCATCAAGCATATATCCATTAAGATTTTATTAGCCATATGTGCAAGCCTTGATTTACATCTATAGCAGATGAATGTAAAGACAGCTTTTTTATATAGAGAACTTGAAGAAATAATTTACTTGGCATAGCCACAAGGGTTTGTAGAGCCCGAAAAAGAGGATCATGCTTGTTTGCTGATAAAAATTATTATATGGGTTAAAGCAAACACCTAGACAATGGTATAAGAGATTTAATAAGTTTATGATGGCTTGTGATTTTAGTAGGAGCAAGTATGACAGATGCATGTACTTTAAGAGCCTAAGTTGTGGGATAATGTATTTGCTTTTATACATCGATGATATATTGATCGTATATAAGAACATAGAAGAGATGCAAAAACTCAAGAAGCAGTTGAGTGGTGAGTTTAAGATGAAGGATTTGGGAGCAGCAAATAGAATATTATGTATGGATATTGTGAGGAAAAGAAGAGCTGTTATCTTTTTATCTCAACAACAATATATATTTAAGATCTTAAAAACGTTTAATATGTCAAATTGAAAGGCTGTCTCTACTTTTTTGGTAATGCATTTCAAACTTTCAGTAGCATAGTCGCTGACATCTGAAGAAGAGAAATTACAAATAAGTAAAGTATCGTATGCAAGCGCTATAGGGAGCATCATGTATAAAATGATGTGTACAAAACCAGATATAGCACAAGTTATGAGTGGTGAATAGATACATAGCGAATCCGGGTAAGAATCACTGGCTTAGTGTGAAATGAATTTCGAGATATCTCAAGGGGATATCAAATCACGGATTGATGTATAAAAGAGATGAAGACAGCAGTGTAATGGTAAGAGGATACGTAGACTTAGATTATACAGGTAATCTAGACAAAAGAATATCATTGATGGGTTACGTGTTCACAGTGTTTAGGTGTAGTGCATATTAGAGATTTTTTCTACAATATGTGGTTGCACTATCTACCATAGAGACAGAGTACATAACTGTTGGTGAAACTATTAAAGAGGTCGTGTGGTTGAAAGGCATATGCGTGGAGGTAATGACTACTGAAGATGTGAACACTAGTGTGTATTGTAACAGTCAGAGTGCCATATAGCTAAGCAAGCATCAAGTATTTCACGAGAGGTCTAAACACATTAATATGCGGCTCCATTATATTCGAGAAATTATCCAGAATGAAAAAATTAGTCTAACGAAGATACTATCGTCTGAAGATCCTATTGATATATTGACTAAATCATTGCCATCGGTTAAGGTCATTTTATACAAGGACTTAACCAGAGTCATTACTTTGTAAAAGTGATCGAAGATGTGGAGATGAGAGATCGATAATACTTTATGAATGATTTTGAATTATGGAGAGGATTTGTGAGAAAATTAATTAAAATTCATCGGGATATAATTTGGAGAGCAAGTCAAGTGCGTTGGGTATATGAGGATCGAAGATGAATGCAAAAACCCAAGGGGTGGTGCCTAAGCGTGGGCGCCGCGGTGCTACAAACAGAGTCTGAGCGCAGCAGTGCTACAAACCGAATTTGAGCGCTGCGGTGCTAGGCGTCCAGCGCCGTGGCACTAGGTGCGACCTTTCCAGTGCCTTGACGCCAAACGCGGGAATCAGTTTCTCATTTTGATCAGATTTGTTCCATCTCCCACTTATTCCAAAACGACTCCTACACGTCTTGGGCTAACTTAGGTAATCTTAAAGCCTATATAAAAACTCTCTATTGGCTTGTAAACTCATCTTTGTGATCATAGCAATCTTAGTAGTATCTTTATGTTTTTTTATAAGAAAAATCTCTTATTTATAAGAGAGAGAGAATTCTTTGTGAGTCTTTCTTATAAAATGTATACTTTGTGAGAGTCTTGAGATTAAATAATAAGAGAGTGTGATCTTAATATACCGTAAACGTAGGCAAGTTATCGAACCACATAAATTTTATATGATATTTCTTCTACCATTCTATTTTTATATTTTTAATTACTTATTTTTACATTATATTGCTTGAAATATTTTTATTTAAGAAGTCTTATAATTGTTTGTAAAAAGGAGTATGACCGTAATTTATCTACCATCATGTGGAAAGCAATTTTGTAAATTATGTAGTTAAGCAAAAGGATGGCTTCCTTATTGCTAAGCATTTAATACTTACCACCCCTATTTTGATTGATGTAGTAAACTAATAGGTTTTTGCATAAACTATAACTTCGTGCAAATGTACATTCCAATTAATTATAAAGATGATCATTGAATTGTTACAAATGTTGATCTCTTTTAGGGGAGGATCACTATATTTTACAATATTGATGACATTTCACCTAGGGATAGTTACAATCGATTTTTGGTTGTTTTGATTCCAAACAGATCGATTCTGAAGAGGTAAATTAAATCACGAACTGAATTAGTTCGGTTATGAGCAATGGTTTATGTTCAAAGAAGGGCTTGGAGGTAGAATTTGAGTTGGGATTGTAAAATGGGTATTATTATTATTATTTTTATATTTCCTTTAATTTGATCCTATTTCAGTATTTTGGGCCTAAAAGTACAACAATTAAAGTTGGACTTTTGTATTAATTCAATATTGAATCTCGCTATTTGACCACTTATTTTATCTCAACAAGTCCCTTTTTTATTATATCTTATTAAAAAAATTTAATTTTTTAATATTACCTTATTTAATTTTCAATTTACTCTTATTATCACTTTGAATATTTTTAATACATCCCATTATCTATAAAATGTGAAAACAATGATTTTTTTTTTAATAATTTCTTTTCCTTTTAAAAATAATTTATTTTATCTCTTAGACAAGAATTTTTAAATATTAATGTATTTAAAAATTAAAGTTTTAATGTGTATAATAAGTATTTTGGCGGTAGTGAAGTTCTGGCGGCGCGTCAGGCGGTTTTCGACCTCGGATTGGCGCATCGTCGACGGCACTGAACGGACGGTGATGGGGGATTCGTTGAGTGTGAGCGGTGTCGGTCACATTGTCATAGAGCGGTCAGGATCTGAAGTGATAGTGGCCAGTGGCAGTGGCGTTCTGGCGGCGCGTCCGGCGATTTCTGACCTCGAATCGGTGTGTCGTTGACGGCGTTGAAATGACCGGAGGATTCTGAGTAATTGGAGATGGGCGGTGACTAAGACAACAAGATTTCAAAATTTTTCGGTGACTTTTCGAAAAACTCCGGTAGATTTCGTCGGGTTTTGAATTTTTTTTTGGCAAATCTCTTAACTAAACAAAATGACAGTGAAGAAACCAAAGCTCTGATACCATGTTAGAAATGTAAAGAGAATATATTTTTATTGTATATTGTAAAGTTGTATAATGGAATCTTTATATAGGCTGTAACCTTATTACATAATAGAAAAGTAACATACATAAAAGAATAATATTTTACATTAATAACGTGTATATATAATAGGAGGGTATAAAAGAATAATTCTAGAATGATTTCGGAATAATTCCAGAATTATTTTTTAATAATTAAATTGGACTTTTGTATTAGTTAATTCAATATCATAAATTAAATTTTATATATCGCTATTGTTTTAATTAATTGTGTAATCTCCAAATTGGGTTTTTGTATTTATTAATTAAATTTTAATTTTTTTTAATTCAATAATATAATTGCTTTATTTAATTGTATAACCCTAAAATAACAATGGACAAGATCTTCTTTTAAGCATAGACATTCGCATATTTATAAAACTCGCATTTAAGTAAATATATAGCAGTTCCAATTCCCATATATATTTCAAAATCCAATAATCAACAACTAGTATACTACATAACACTTCCAATATAATCAAATAGAAAATTATCCAATATATATCATCCATACTACACACCACAACACTTGTAAATTGGCAAATCCAATATAACGAAATCCAAAATGTAGATTATTAATAAGCAATTAAACTTAAGCATTAGCTGATAAGCAAAAGTATATAACATACTACCCTCCATAAATAACCAAATGTAAAATCCAATGCCATGTCAAATCCTAAAATCTAAAGTGTTCAATATCCATCATCCCTAAAATAAAATTATAAAAAAAACAATAATACTTCTAAGTTTCAAGTCATTGTAATGTAAATATTTGTAACATATTACCTAAATATTAGAATCCAAATAAATTCTCACTTAACATAAAACTTCAAATTTGAATTAAATTTTTTAAAACAGATTGCATTGCATCTTTAGTTCCTTACTTTACCTATAGGCTTAAGTCTTCATGCTTTGCTTATATGATCTGGTTGCACCAACTTATGATACTCTACATATTAAATAACAGTAAATTTTTAGAGAAATTAAAATTTATAAAGTAAATAAAACAAATTAAATGTATACAAGTCAATTTTTTTTTTTTTTAAATACAAGTTTCATATTATTACCTACTTCAAGCTTTTTATAATATTTCATTTCAAAAATTGTGATTTCAATTCCTTTTACTTAATCCATCGTAAGTGAAGATTATAGTCATTTTTATGTGCATATGAATACTTCCACCATGACAGGAGTCAATCACTCCTAAATGCATCTAGAACATATCTTCTAATATTAATGGTAGACTCACGCCATAACAGAGACTTGAATTACAAGCATATCTTGAGCCAAATACACTGAAATTGGATATTTAGTGGCATTCAAAATTCAACAAAATAAGATATCAAAGTAAGGATTATGAGAGTTATTATATTTTTTCATCAAATATCTGTCTATCTTGTTTGCTCTCTCTATGTCCACATCGTCACAGAAAAAGTATGTATGTTTCCCAAGAGTTAAAATTTGCGAACACATGAATTATTCATATTGGGTGCTAGTTAAAATCGGGTGTATACATCTGGTAGATAAATGCCCTTGTTCTCTCTTTGACATTTTTCTAATTATCACTAATGGGTGCCCTTGACTTCTTTTTCCCATTTTTCTCCTAAAAGAAGCCCTGTAAAGCCTATCTTCATCAATAATAATTAAATAATTTCTAAAACATAAAAAAAGTTGCCAACATCAAATAAGTAAGATTCTACTTAGTTGCCACATCTAAGACCAAACTTCTTTTACACTCAATTTTATTTTACTACACACAATTTAAAAAACTGCAACAGTAAACTTGAAGATCTCATATACTTAAAAATATTATGAGTGTTAGTTATACACTCATTTAAGTTTTTTAACTTACCACTAACAATTGAATTATGAATATGAAAAAAATGACTGTTTCCTTCCCTGTGGTTTCACTCGATGTCTATTTACCCTCTTCAGTACTAAAAAGTACAAATTCACCCATATTATTACTAAAATTCTGTTAAATCGTAACAGAAAAATTGTTTTTACTTAATTACTCTTATAATAAATTTGAGCTGTCAAGCTACAGAATATCCTAAAAATATTAATAATAATTTAAGAAGATAATTATAGAAAGTGACAAATTTCTTACTTTCTGTCTTATTCAAAAATAGAACACATGCCTTTTTAAGCATACTAATACCATTCTCATCCAAAAATAACAAATCAGAATATAATAATAAGAGCAGCACCATCAATGTCAGTCCAAGCTCATTGAATTGAATGCTTACGAAGTTGAAGGCAATAATCATAATAAAATGCTAATGTGGAATAATACAAAATAATCATCTACAGTTTTTTAAATGGCAATAAAATAATGCAATAATTTGGTAGCAAAAAGATTAAACCAAAAATAATGTACTCATTCAATAATCATAACTAAAAGATGCTTTGTTTTGATACAACAATAGTTCACAAATACATTGACAAAAGAAACAAAATCTCCACCAATTTAAAAGTGCATGCACAGTGCTCATCTTTTCTTCCAAATATAGCATATTATTTGTACAATCTTTATGAAATCTCTATCATTGTCTAAATGCCTCCTTTTATTAGAACGTGAGATGATGGTATTAATTAAAATTTTTTATTTATTCATATTTTTCATATTAAAAAAATAAGATTTCATTCACCAAGCTGATCAAACTAAGACAATCTATATCATGATCATCCAACTTAACTTCTTTCCCACAAAAAATCATTTTGATAGATATTATATCCATCACCAACCTGTCTAACATAAAAATTAATTTATTAATTTAAAGATATAAAATTTACATATTGTCATAAAAGAACAATAAAAGAATATGTAATTTTGTCAAAAATACTTTATAAGTCATAAATCACAAAAACTAAGCTTTACATTGCAGAAAGAAAATTAATCATTAAATATTTTTAATTTATATTTTAAGGCTATATTAGCAACACCCTTTAATATTCAACAAACAATTTTTCTACAAAAACTATTAGAAAAATAATTCATAAGTAAGCAAAAGCTGTTCAAATAATGCGTAAAATTTTCAAATAAGCCCAAATTTAGTAAGATTCAAAACCCATTACTGACATATTTTCTGCACTCCAAATTTTTATTTTTTTTTTGGTTGCCTTTTCAAACATCATATTATAAAAATTCGTAATATCTATTTATCTTTTTACTCATTTCATGCTTACAACAAAATTCATACTCAAAATTTTCACTTACTACAATAAAGTTACAATCTTGTAATCGTACTGAATTTTTTGCAATGTTTATATACCTGATAATTCCACTGTAATATATTGACTTCACGAATCAGTTGCAAAAATGAGTTCAATGAGTTCTTCTTTAGTCAATATTCTTGAGTTTTGATAGATAAATGCTTATGTGATAGACTTTTCTTGAATTAATTTTTTTCTCTTCAATCACAATTTTAATTTAACTTTTTTTTTTTTTGAAAGCATCCAGCTAACATCACATGTGTCATTTTAATATTTTTTACTTAACAAAATAACATCTTTTTATTTTATTTTGGATTTGATAGATTTCACAAAGCATCTTTTTACTGTTTTGATATGATTGCATATTTCGAAGTTCAATATATAAAATTCAATTATGCTTTTGCCCTTTAATAATTTCAATTGACAGTAACGTTGTTAATGGTGGGGATATCAGTACTTTTTAATACTGTAATGGGGGTAAATGGACGTTAAGAGAAACCAAGGGGGGTAATGGTCATTTTCTCTAAGAATATGTATATAATAATATATATATATATATATATATATATAAGAACTTACCATCTAATATTGTTTGCATCTTTCTTTTCTTCAACCTTATTTGCACTTGTATTATTTATTGTAACTATAAATAGTCTCTAAATATCCCAATTAAATAAATAAAATTTCAAAAGTTGATAAATTGTATCACCTTTATAATTAGTCACCAAACTAAAACTTAAAATTCTCTTATACAACTACTAATTAATATCTATAAAATAGATTACCATAGCCATATAATTGGTGATTTGAATCAATGTTCAAATATTAGTTGTCAAGCTAACTATTTGAGTACATCCCCCCTCCCCCTTCTATTAAAATATTGTTCAACATATCTTTTTTCTCATAATACAATTACAACACATACTTAATAATCAATCAATGTCATCGAACATCAAATTTAGGGACTACCAAAATTGCAAGATGAAACCCTTAAATTGACACTTTATTTATTTATTGAGATTTGGGGATTATATTTTTTTTTTTAAGTTTTGATATTTATTTATTATTTATTTTTACATTCTCACTTCATTCAAACCAAGCCGAATTAAAAACCTGATTGAATTGGTTAGTTTCTTTCTAATGGAACGACTATAAATCATTATAAACCATATTGACTCAATTTGGCTTGAATATATGGTGCAATCTCGTCTATTTAAAAACTTGATTCAAATATAAACCATATATCAAACTACTATATTTAAAAACCTGATTGAACTGGTTAGTTTCCTTTTAATAGAGTTAAATTAGTAATTATATATTAAACTACTATATTTGAATATATGGTGCAATCTCGTCTATTTATTTAATTTAATATAATTAAAAATAATTTTCAATAATATAACATGTAGAATAATATGCTAAATAACAAATGATAGATGTCATAATGTGATTTGTTTATATTTTTTAATAAATATTTTTAATATAAATTAAATTTATAAAAGAAAACTCTATTGACCAGCAGGCTGTCACCCTCTGGTGACAAAAATGGTCAAAATTTATGTCATTGAATTTTATTTTTTTAATCTATATAATCGTAGAGTTTCAACCAAAAAAAAGAATAAAAAGCAGCGATCATTACTATTCACAGTCAAATAATGGAGCCGTGACATGCACTACCACCACTATTGGACAGATCAGCAGTTAATCTGTTCAATAGTAGTAGCGATGCATGTACTGCCCAACCATTTCACGGCAAACGGTAGTGACCACCGCCCTCCAGGGTGGGATAGTGGTGGCCATAAAATAGTGGGGTGGTGATGTGCATCACAATTACTATTGGACAAATTGACCATCGACTTATCTAAGCGTGATGGTGGTGTACGTTATCGCGCTATCATTTGATGGGCGAACGATAGTAATCACAACCTCCCATCGTATTTTTTCTACTTTTGGCACCTCTATGGTGCTTATTTGACAAAAAAATATTCTGTCATCGTGTAGATCACAAAGTTTTGAGTATGATGATGTCAATTTTAAATCAAATAGCCACCAGTCACCGACGGGCCGCCGGCAGCGACCATTAGTGACCGATAGCCACGTGAAAGAGGATGTGAATTTTTATTTGAAATCAGAACTTGACACGTATTTTTGATATGACATATAGTTTAGATTATTATTTTTTACCTTTTTACTATTCGAACGACATAAGTTAATGGATTAAGACAAATATTAGTATTTCACATTTAATTGAAACAAACTTATTTATCAAGTCAATTTCACAAAGAATACTTAACCCTTTAGTAAATGTATGACTATAAAAACATAAATATAATATAACGGAAGTACTTAAAAAAAAAAAATATGTAGAGTAGATTATCCACACCTCTTTCATTTGATATATGTCTTTAAAAAAAAAGAGAAAGTTATAGGCAAGACTTTTTAATTTTTTCCACATCATACATAATCATATGTTATCCAATTAAGTAATTTCATGTATATATTTATCATTAAACATATAATTATTATAGCATATTGCGTATGGTATCATCTTTAGATAGAATAGAAGAAAAAAAGTATATATAGTACGATCCTACATTTGGTTTGATATGTAAACTCTTGACATTTCAAAAACACCTAATTGACCTACGTTCATAAATATATTTCACTGATTTCTTTGAATAAAGGGCATTTTAGTATATTTACATCAATAGATCATTGAACTAATTAAACATAGTGAGCATGTTAGATTCTGATGAATTTTATTTTTAATTAAATAATTTTTAACATAACTCATTAAAATAATACATGAATATTATAATCCATTAGCCAGTTACCATAACATGCAAGGGAGATTCTGATTAACCAGTCAAACTCAAAATTTTCAGATTCATGCAGTAATGGCTCTCTGTGTTGTTACCATTGCACATAAATCTAAAATTTTTGAGTTTGATACGATTGTTGTAATTTGTAGCTCATTATATCGTCAATGATGATCATTAGAAAGATATTGTTATAAACCTTTTTAACTTTTCACTAATTTTTAATATTGGTTGATTTTAAACAGAAATGATAATATATAATTTAATAATATTTTTAATATATAAAATTTATATTGTAAACAAATATACTATTAAAATATTTAAGTATAATCCAATGAAAATAGTATTTTTTTTGTTAGATATTAACATTAAATATATTATAAATAAAATACACTTATTTTTTTATTTATTATACATTTTTCATGTGGTCTCAATTATGCCATATGTTATCAATATTTAAAATTAAATTCACAGTTAGCTCTTGCTTTGGATTGTGGTTGGAGTGTATGATAATAATTATGATAGATAAAATGAATTTTCCAATGTAAAGAGTCCTTTTTGTAATTTTCAAACCTCATGAATTTTAATTAGGGGTAAACAGAAATCAAACTGTACCAATAAATTTAAACAATGATTGAATCAAGTTGATCGATTTGGTTCTATTTTTAATGTAAAGTTTGTGCAAACATATTTTTTTTGTCTCCTAATAAAACTAGTTTAATTTTATTTCAATTTAAAAAAAAAAAATCGAAGTGAACCAAATAGAAGAACAATAACATAAATTAACACACACATATACATAAACACCA
Source organism: Ailanthus altissimus (assembly GCA_946807835.1). Classification (NCBI taxonomy): domain Eukaryota; kingdom Viridiplantae; phylum Streptophyta; class Magnoliopsida; order Sapindales; family Simaroubaceae; genus Ailanthus; species Ailanthus altissimus. Next base: position 5,956,099 of record OX327709.1, read on the forward strand.
TTTTTTTAAAATTGAAAACCTAGCCCTATGTGCCCCCTCTCATCTACTTCACAATCTCTAAAATTCACAACCCTACAACAGCCATTGCTGGTGGTCAAACTCTAAAAATAGAATTCAGCTTAGTCGCCGTGAACTCCGATTCGTCTCCTCCAAGCCCAACCACGAGACATTATCGGAGTTCCTGGTGAACCTCTTCTTTTATATTTTTCTTTCACTACTTTTTAGCTATTGTTTCCGTTTTCATATTGATTTTAGCTTTAATAAATAATTCATTAATTGCTTGTTCATTATTTTTCCTTCTTTATTTAGTATGCCAGTTTTGAGTCGTTAATTTGAAATACTGTAGTTTAGCTTTACTTGTTTCTTTCTTTGCGTTTTTTTTTAAAAGAAGGCAGAACTTTTATTAAAAAGAGTCAGACAAATATCATGAAATACATTCTGTGGTGAATCGAAGAATAGCCTCAATCCATACATTAGAACCTAAAGTAACAGCAGCCCATTTTACAAGAAAATGAACAATAGAATTTCTCTAACGTTTGATTAACGAACAAGAAACATCTCCAATAGCAGAAAAACACCAATAAATGAATTCAATTAGGTGACCTTCCGCTCTTGAAAAAACAGTCCGAATCCAACATATTCAATGTAAGAGACGATTCTCAAATAATTCTTAATCTCTCCAGCAATGCTAAACATTTTGTAGCGAAGGGACTAAATGACCCCCACACATGACTTTGAAAAGGCCAACCAAACAACCTCGGAGGAATCACGAAGCACTCCCCCCAAAACCAATGAGCTGTTTCTCCCTGTTAGCTGCTGCATCGAAATTCAGTCTCCAAGAGTCTGCTGGAGGAGGAATCGATTTCACAGGATGCTTTACCTTAACGTCCGTAGGTTTTAAAAGTGCATTCTAAAGCTGTTGATAGTAAGCTCGACTATTCGAATGAAGGTAAATTGCGTCAAATTTGATTAAACTAAATGGTGTATGTATTCGGTTATTAGTGAAAGAGCATTTCCAATTGTTTGTGGTAAAATTTTTAAATTATCAAATATTCTTACAAATTTCATAAAACTTGTTCAAAAATAAAAGTTCATAGAGAAAGCTTGTTTTTATAATACATATATATATATATATAAATAATTTAGTGCGCTACGTAATTCATCGTATGGTGAACAATATTGTTATATGTCATTGGTTAATAAATTCATAATTTTTTATAATTTTTTTATAATTTATAATATGTTACAAAATTCTGTCATGTATTCAAGAGTTCACCATATAGTGAGTTACGTCTCTCTCTCTCTCTCTCTCTCTCTCTCTCTCTCTCTCTCTCTCTCTCTCTCTCTCTCTCTCTCTATATATATATATATATATATATATATATTGTTGAGGGAGGAAACGTTCTCCCTCGAGGTTATGTTGAAGTGAAGAACCCAAGATTCAATTTAAAACCCTAACCTCCTTACGCAGCGAAATAACCTGTTAATCAAGCAAAATAGCAACAAGAATCTAAAATAGAAAACAAAATAGCACAATACAATCTTACATGGTTTGACCAATTGCCTACGTCCACGGTGAATCTAAGGATCTTAGTCTCTCTTATTATAACTCCCTAGAGATTTTACAAGAAAAACTCAATATGAAGAACCCTCAAAAGGACAAAAACGTTTAGTGAACCCTTACTCTACCATGAACAATGATCACTCAAACAACGGTTCCACCCTAGCGCACATAAACAGTTAGTGTCTACCAGTTCTTCCCCTCTATTAAAGTCTCTATCAATGCTTAATCTGAAATCAAGGGCTTACAAGTGTTATAGGGTATATTTCATGCATACTAACCTTATTCCTTGTTGGAGTAAGAGTCCACTTATTTTGGAAGTCCAAAACTTCTCAAAACTCAAAATCTGGATTAAAAACAAACTTATGACGTGTTTGGCGCCGCAGCGCTCGTCCCTGGGCACCGCGACGCTGGCCAAAATCATGCCTAGCGCTGCGGCGCTGAGGACCCAGAGTTGCAGTGCCGGGATGATGTCCTGAGTACCGCGGCGCTCAGCCATTGTTGCCGCGACGCTCAACCCTATACGCACCTCCCGTATTTTCTTCACGTCCTTCGCGTCTTTGAGTCCCATTTCGCTTCCCCCTTCGTTTCCCACACGTCCTAGACTTCTCTATACGTGTCCCACACATTTTAGACTTTTTGTAACTCTTCACTTTGGTATTCATCTCAATTCTTGTCCAATCAAGATTGTTGAATCACCAATTTTTGAACAAACCCTTCCTTGATTCAAAATCTTCCGAATAAGAAAGCTTCGGGATCCGATCCATACTAATACTCTATCACATAGAGTTGAGTCCAGTTAAATCTCCACCAAGACTTAACTTTCCTCGGGCTAGTGACTTTGGCCTTCAAAGGCATTCGTACACCTTGCATAGGGTATAGATGCGTTGCACTCCTTTTCGACCCTCATCACCACAGTGAGCACGGTTTGGATGTCACCTAGTGGTCTGTATTACCCCAACACCTCGCGTTGAGCCACTCATGGCCATCCCAGTAAGCACATAGAGCCCACCATTGTGCTTCTCACCCTCAAACCTTATAGGTGTTTTCTCTACCCTTAGTTTTTCTTTTTCCGCTCTAACCGAATACCCTTTCTCATCGAGCTTGCCTAGGGATATCAAGTTCCTCCTCACTTTAGGAACATGCCTTACACCATGTAAGTCCCTAGTTTCTCCACCTTGCATCTTTAGCCTTATGTCACCAACTCCCATAATCTCACAAGTCATGTCATTCCCCATTAGAGCTTTACCTCTCTTGGCTTTATAGTTGATAAACATCGATCTGTCGGAACATATATGGACGCTGTACCCCGAATCTAGTATCCATTTGCCAGTCAACTTTTCCCTTGAGGTTACCAATGTGTCTACAATTTCGGTATTTTCCTCAGTACTGATTGCAGCCCACCCTCTTGGCCTTTTGATTTCGGAAAATCCTTCACAAAGTGCCATTCCTTATTACAAAGGAAACACTTCTTGGATCTTCTCCTTGATTGGTTGCTCTTCCTTCCTTGTGCAAGCAATGCTGCTCCACTCTCGGGCTCAAATCTCTTTGTCAATTCTTTTGAGTTCAATGATGCCTTGACTTCATTCATCGTTAAAGACTCCTTTTCATACAGCAGCGTATCCACAAAGCTCTCATGACTCTTTGGTAACGAACTTAACAGGATAATGGCCTTGTCTTCCTCTTCAGTCTTGATGCCCAGTTGCTCGAGACTTATGATGATCTTGTTGAACTCGTCAATGTGAGCTCTCAATGAAGTTCCCTCGTGCATTGTTAGTTGATGTAGTTTCTTTTTCATAAGAAGTTTATTTGTAAGAGACTTCTTCATGTACAAAGCCTCGAGTCTCTTCCATAGCCCAAAAGCGGTTTCTTCATCACCAACTTCCCTTAATACTTCGTCACTCAATGCCAAGAATAAATTGCTGTGAGCCTTTTTCTGAATCGTGTCCAAATCTTTCTGCCCAAACTTTGAGGTTGTCGTCTCATCGCTAGTTGAGGAGCTGGCCTCCTCCAATGCTGAGTCTAGCCCTTCCTTTACTAGTAAAGCCCTAACCTTCTTCCTCAAAAGATTGAAGTTATTCATCCCATTGAACTTCTCTATTTCTTACTTGATTGTCGTCATAGTTTAAATACCTCAGGTGTGTATTATCGAACCTCTTACTCTGATACCAGTTTGTTGAGAGAGGAAACACCATTCTCCTTCTCAAGGTTATGTTGAAGCGAAGAACCCAAGATTCAACCTAGAACTCTAACTTCCTTGCGCAGTGGAATAACCTGTTAATCAAGAAAAATAGCAACAAAAATTCAAAAGCAGGAAACAAAAGAGCATAACACAATCTTACGTAGTTCGGCCAATTGCTTACGTCTACGGTAGATCCAAGAATCCTAGCCTCTCTTATTATAACTCCTTATAGATTTTACAAGAAAAACCCAATATAAAGAACCCTCAAAATGACCTAAACGTTTAGTGAACCCTTACTTTACCATGAACAATGATCACCTAAATAACAGTTCCACCCACCCCAATGCACACAAGCACTTAGTGTCTACCTAGTTCTTCCCCTATTTTAGAGTCTCTCTTAATGCTTAATCTGAAATCAAGGGTTTACAAGTGTTTATATATGGTGTATTTCGTGCCTACTAACCCTATTCTTTGTTGGAGTAAGAGTCCACTTGTTTTGGAAGTCTAAAACTTTTCAAAACTCGAAATCCGGATTAAAACCAAACTTTTGATGCGTCTGGCACTACGGTGCTCGTCCCTAGGCACCGCAGCGCTAGTCAAAATCACACTTAGCATTGCGGCGCTGGGTTGCTGTCCTGGGCGCCGCGGCGCTCAGCCATGAGCATCGCGGCACCCAGCCCTGTACGTACCTTCCGCGTTTTTTTCGCGACCTTCGCGTCTTTGAGTCCTATTTCGCTTCCCCCTTTGTGTCCTACACGTCCTAGACTTCTCCATACGTGTCCCACACATTCTAAACTTTTTATAACTCTTCACTTTGATATTCATCTCAATTCTTATCTAATCAAAATTGTTAAATCGTTAATTTTTTAACATATATACATATATATATATATATTAACATATTGACACTTAAGAGAGGTAAGTTTATATCTCATAACCAGCTTGACTGCAATACCTAAAACACCCAAATTGTAATATATATGAATTTTATTTTTATATATATAATTTTAGTATTTAAAAATATATTTAAAAGAGTAAATCAAATAAATCAAATCAAATTAATTTAATATGATTTGATTCTCATTTGATATAGTTTGATTTTAAAAAATAACTCAAAATATTTTAGTATGGTTTAATTCTCAAAAACATCTAATCAAATCGTATAGTATCCACTCTTAATTTTGATGTATATTAAGTGAGGGTTTTACTATTCTTTACTCCGTTAAAGAATAAAAATGAAAATAACCAAAAATACTAATCGTTTGAAAGGCCTTGACATGTTTCAGAAATAGCAAAAAGAGGATAAATATGCTAAAGGATGAAAGTTCTTAAATTAAAGACACTATTTCAGTAAAATTTTGCCAAACTCAAGGGAGATAAATGATTATTCCTAAAAAAATTTATTGAAAGATTTTGTCAATTACGTGGTTGGTTCATTCTATACCGGACTTTTAAGTGGTGTAAAAAATCTTGAGTGTTTTTAAAGAAAATGAGGGATAATTGTTGGAAAACGATCATATGTATGATTACATGCAATATATAAATAATGTTTCACTTGTATTAATTACAAAGATAATGTAAAGTGTGCATTATTTAATAGTTATGTCACCCGCATGGAAATGCATTCCTACGAAAAGTTGGATTCCTTATAAGAGGTAACACCCGATCAAGTGTTATATCACTTTCAAGTGATGTAATTCTTGATTGGAACTGCTGGAGTGTCATTGAATAGAATGCAAAACAATCCTTTAAGAACACAGAAAGTTAATTCTGAAACATTTTTATGCTCTTGACTTAATGGAGCAAGACTATAAATTAGAATTCAAAATAGTAACCTTTTATGAGGTCTATTAGAAGTAAATCAAACAATACTCATTTATCATTCCTATTGAACCCGAAATACATGTTTAATATTAGAGAAAAATTTAGATAAAATAGTTTCGATGAGATAATTCAGTAAAATTTTACCACATATTTGAGCACTTTTAATATAATTGGATTAATTTACAATGAAAGCATGCGAAGTGGAATTCTATTAAATGGACACATAAATGTGTGCTCATCCCACCAGAAGTCCTCTTAATGTTATGGTTAAAAAAATACCTTAAAATAATTAATGTCATGAAACAATAACAAAATAGATCAATCTGATATTATATCCATGTTTGTACCAGATCAATTAGTTGACTAATTTATTTAGCCATAATTTACTAAAATTAATGGCTGCTGAAAAATCTACTTAAGGTCAAAGCTTAAATTGTTGATATATATAGGGCTAATGAAAACCTATTTCTCATTAATCTTAAAATCCAATATTTTTATCAATAACACATGAGTATCTAAGAGATTTGAATGCATACCGAGCTTGAAGTTATTAGAATTCCTTTTAATTTGGCTGAATTTGGACAGCTGCAATTGAGAAAAAAGAAGAGAAGAGAGCGGGAGAGGAAGAAAGAAAAGGGAGAAAAGAAGAGAGAGAGAAAGATTTTCTACCATCTATTTGTACTAAAAATTATAAATTTAATGGACTAATTTCATAATTTACTACAAAAATAATTTATTATCAATATTGTGATCACTAACAAAATAAATCAAACAAAACTACTTTAAATAATTTAATATCAGTCACTTAATAATTTGACTTTGTTAAACAATAAAAAAAATAATTATACCAATCTATTAAAATAGTAAAACTAAATACAAAATATTCCAACACAGAGTTCTTACCACGGAGTTGCACCACTATATGTAGAGGCTTCTCCTTCAATGGCTTTGTACTCATTCATTTTACACTCAGTTTTTTCGTCCAATTGGAACACTTCCTCTATAAATAAAATAAAAAACCATCGTTCTTTTTTCTCCAACTGGGCGATTTGATGAGTAAACAAAGCCGGGAAGCCGGTAGCTTTCCAGTATCCAGCAGTCGTGAGCCAATTAGGTCTCCCTCCACTGGCTTCGTTCTCTTGCCTTGGAATGAAGAAGAACCATTGTTTGGGGTCCCTATGGCACAGATGTTCTGAAAATTCTGAAACCAAAGAATAATTGGACAATTATTATTAGCCGCAGGGAATGCAATGAGCTTAATTTGATCATAAAAACTGCACGTTGACTAGCTAACCCTAATGGTGATTTTAATTAAACTCAAGGGTATACTCTTGTTGTTGGATTATTTTCTCTTTATTGTAAGTCTAGTATCTAGCTACCTGGATTTAGTTTATGATTAGGATTTTTCCAAGGGATGTTTTTATTCTCTTGATCTTCGTGACATAATATAAATAGAAGTTCAACTATATTTATATGCTGATGAATTGATCTTCCTAGCTGAAATCTATCGTGCTAAGATTCAAAGGCTTTCTTCATAAAGGAAATTAAATAATCTTCATCTTCATGAAAATATCGATAGAACATGAACATGTAGTCATCGATTCTTCCTTTCTTTCGTGTTATACATCGGTATATAGATAAAAGAAGAAAAGTATGAAAATAAACAAATATCTTTAAGCAGAAAGAAAATTTGAGCTCGATGCACTTCCATGACTTGTATACATTTGATCAGTTCAGCCCATTTTTTAAAGAACCCGGTTGAGCTCCAAAAATATTTTTTTTAAAAAAACAAAAGGCAAAAACACATAAATATGACATAAAGAGGGGAGATGAAATTAAGATATATATATATGGGAGATGAAATTGATTGTAGTAAAAAATATTGACGACCAGTATAATACGGTCCATGAGCCGGCTCAGGTCCTCTTTGTGACTTTCATGCTTGTTACGCATATAAAATAAACTCACGCAGATAGGAATTAAGATAATAATTCTTAAACGCATTAAATAAGAAAACTAACATTATAAGTGTTCATTATTATAATAGATGTAAACAAATTAGACAAAAAAAAAAAGTAGTATTTTATAAATCTGGGTATTAAAGATTGAAAAATCTGTTTGGTTTGTAAGAAAGTTAAAAAGAAGATTTCTTTGCAGAGAAAAAGAGTTTGCTGAAAATGCATTGTAATTAGTTGTAATTTTCAGTTTCTGAATCGAATCACGAGTACAATGTGAGAAGCAATATTTATATATAACAATGGATCCATCTAAAACTAATAACAAATGGCAGGAAGGTTAGTTACACAAAAATTAATTTTTTGCCATCATGGCACTCCTTTATTGTTCCATTCTGTTACAACCAACAACTCACCACCGCAAGCTAGAGTAACCATAGCAATATCCAATATATTTAACATCCTCCCGCAAGCTTATGGTCGAGGAAAGACCAAAAGCTTGGATCTCATAAATACAAATTGATTATAACTCAAGGGTTTGGTGAATATATCTATTGTTTGATCAGCTTAAGGAACAAATCTGACCTCTACTTCGTTAGCTGTAACTTTGTCCCTTATGAAATGTATGTCAAGCTCTATGTGCTTAGTTCGAAAGTGAAAAACAGGATTATTAGACAAGACTTGGGCACTTTGATTATCACATCATATTATAGAAGTAATGGGCATTGGAAAATGCAACTCTTGTAACAGAGATTTAAGCCACACAATCTCAGAACATACTGATGCCAATGCTCTATACTCAGCCTCAACACTAGACCTGGCTACAACATTTTGCTTCTTGGATTACCATGAAATCAAATTATCACCAAGAAACATACAATAGCCACCTACTGATCTTCGATCATTAGGTTCACTTCCCCAATCCGCATCAGAAAATGCAGTAAGCTGATTAGAACCAGTAGACTTGATTTCTAAACCAAAATTAGCAGTATCTTGCAAATATCTCAACACTCTCTTACAAGCTTGCCAATGTTTGCATGATGGAACACTCATAAATTGACTTAGTTTATTCACAGCAAATGACAATTCTAGTCTTGTCAAAGTTAGATATTACATACCACTAACCAGGCTTCTGTACAGTGCAGGATTATGAAAAGGTTCATCTCTTTCTTTTAACAATTTTTGCCTACACTCATAAGAGTAATGCAACCCTTGCAATGTAACATATTAGCTTTCATGAGTAGATCAATAACATATTTAGCTTGTGACAAATGAATGCTTGATTTTGTTGGAGTCACCTCTATTCCCAGAAAATAACTAAGATTACCCAAATCTTTTAGAGCAAATATAAAGCCAATATCAACTATGAACTGCTCTATATCAGTTGAAGCATTTCATGTGACAATAATATCATTAACATAAATGAGAACAAGTATCAATATTCCTTTTGAATGTTTAATAAACAGAGAGGTGTCAGATTTTGAATTTTTGTATTCCTACTATAATAATGCTACTCTAAGCTTCTCATACCAAGCTCTTAGGGCTTGCTTGAGACCATACAAAGTCTACTTTAATTTGCACACAAAGATGAGATGTTGAGAGTTGACAAAACCCTCAGGTTGCACCATGAACACATCTTTATTAAGTTCCCCATTGAGAAAAGCATTATTGATGTCAACTTGTCTCAAAGGCCAATGATTCATTACTACCAAGCTGAGCACAACTTTAATTGTAGATGACTTGATTACAGGATTGAAGGTTTCAACATAATCTATTCCTGGAGTTTGAAGGAATCCTTTTGCTACCAATCTTACTTTGTACTTGGAAATTGATCCATCAGGATTATATTTAGTTCTGAAAATCCACTTGTTCTTAACAACTTTGGCAGCTTCTGTGGCTAAAACTAGTGATCAGGTTTGATTTATGATTAATGCTTCGAACTCTTCTTTCATTGCTTGTTTCCACTTCTCATCATTCAAAGCTTCTTTGACAGACTTTAGTTCTGAAAATGTGGTATTGATCTGACCAATATACACTTTTGGTTTAAAGATGCCATACTTAGATCTGGTGAGCATTGGATGAGTGGAGGCTAGTGGAGGTAAATATGCTGGTATAGAATTTGATTATGCAAGTTGTGAAGAAGAGACTGAATGATGTGTGGTGTTAGTAGGGTGGTTATTTAAGAAATTTAAAAAGTGATAATGTGGTATGGAAGAACTTACTGAAGGTGAATTAGCTACTGCATTAGTGCTAAGATCTGGGACTGATATATTAGTATTGTTGATGGTGTAATGTTGTGAGATATTGTGAGGTATGGTGTATGATATAGATTGATGTGTTTGTGAGACATTTGTGGTGGTTTGATGTTTGCTGAAAAAAAGTTCAGAATAAGAAAATGACTGTTCATTAAATGAAACATGCCTTGCAACATATATTTTACCTGAAGGATGTAAACACTTGTACCCTTTGTGTATAGGACAATAACTAATAAACACACACTTTTCAGAATATAAATTAAATTTGTTTTTATGATATGGTCTGAGAAGGGGAAAACATGTACAACCAAATATTTTAAGAAATTGGTAATCAGGTAATGTTTTGTACAGTAGCAGGTATGGGGATTTATATTATAAAATTGGTGTAGGCAGTCTATTAATAAGATAAGAGGCTGAATGAAAAAACTCTCACACAAAAATCAATGGTGGTTTGGCTTGAGCAAACAAAGTCAAACCAGTTTCTATAAGGTGTCTATGCTTTCTTTCAACTATACTATTTTGATGGTGTGTATGGGGGAAAGTGACTCTCATTTGGATTACAAGTTCTTTTACATACTCTGACAAAGGCCTGAATTCTCCCCCCTGTCTGTTTGAATGGCTTTTATAGGTAAATCTAGTTGTTTTTCAATCTGCTTTTGAAACAAAATGAATAAATGCAATGCTTTAGATTTGACTTTTAAGGAAAATATCCAACTATATCTACTATAGTCATCAATAAAATGAAGGAAATATCTAAAACCTTCTCTAGTTACTATAGGAGCTGGTTCTTGTATGTCAATGTATATTAGTTGCAAGGGCTGTTTGGATGTTATGGATTTTAAAGGAAAATGTAACTTATGCAGTTTTCCCATTTGACATGCATCACAAAAGACAGTATTAAACTCTTTATTACTGAACTTGTAAATAGTACAACCTTTGAGTACATTTTTTAGAATTAAAGGACTAGGATGTCTAAGCCTTTGATGCCAAAGATTGTAATTGTTTTTGCTAAGATTCAGTATATGTTTAACAACAACATTTGACTCAATACACTTACTTTTTTTTCAATCATGAAACTCGATAGATCAAACTTCATAATATGAAAAGCTCAAGCTCTAGCAGTGATAAGAGTAAATCGGCTTGAAGAATTCATCAGAAAGAATTGTAAATGTCCAGATTAGTTCATTATAAACAAATAATCAAGTGTGAATGCAGAACAGGTACATGAGAGGATCTGTTAATCTAGAATTTGAGAATTAGATTAAAAAAGATCAAATGCTTTTGAGTTGGCTGTTTTCAACAGTACATGAGAGCATACTTGGCCTGGTCATAAATTGTGAGTTTTCTTATGATCTTTGGAACACTCTTGATAAACACTTTGGATCTCTATCAAAAACAAAGATTGTACAGTTAAAGATGCAACTGTCTCTGTTAAAGAAAGATCAGGTCTCAATTTTAGATTACTTTCTTAAGCTTAAAAGTATAATAGATGAACTCTCTGTAGCTAGATGTAAAATTGAAGAGGAAGACTTTATCACTCATATTATTATAGATATAGGAGTTGGATTTGATTTTGATTTAGTCATTGTTCTTATCAGTAGCAAGATAGGCTCAATTACTATTGGTGAAGCATACTCAATGCTATTAACACAAGAGAATAGATTGATATTAAATTCAGGTTCTAAGAACAATAATCAAGGTGTGTTTTTTGCAAATTTTGCTCAAAAAGGCCAAAAAAAGAATAACAATAATAATTAAAGTAGAGGTAGAGGAAGTTTTAGTGATAGAATCAACAATTATAGATATTCTGAAAATCTAAATAGTGGTGCAAATTTCACTGGTTTTGGTCATGGTAGAGGCAGAAACTAAAATCAACAAAGTGGTAGAGGTGACTATGATAGAGGCAATAATGTGAAACTAATCTGTCAAATTTGTGAAAGACTTGGACACTCAGCTTCAAAATGCTATTATAGATACTACAATAACTATGTTCCTAGACAATAAGCAATTTTTTGTGGTAGAAATAGAAGCTACAACTTTGGTGGTTCAAGTTCAAGCAATTCTGAAAATCAGATGAATTAGGTAAATAAAGTAGCTTATATTACAACTCAACCAACTCAAAAAGGTTCAGCTGATCAAGGATGGTATCTGAATTCTGGTGCCATAAACCATCTCACTCATGATGACTACAATATAAGCAACAAGTCAGAATACATAGGTATAGACAAACCTATTATTGGTAATGGACTTGGTTTGACAATTACACACTTTGGTGATGCATGCATTAAATCAAAAACTGGCAATAACCTTTTTCTTAAAGACATATTATGTGTTCCTTCAATTACCAAGAATTTAATAAGTATTTCAAAGTTAGTTCAAGATAATGATGTGATTGTTGAATTTTTTCCTAATGTGTGTTTTACCAAGGACAAGCAGAAGGAAATCTTGCTACTGTAAGGTGTTATTGTAAAGGGACTATATAAGTTGCTACCAATCTCATACAATAAAGTCTTTATAAATCCACAAAGTTGTCTTACTTCCAAGACTGAATCATTGTCCTCTATGTTTTCTCAACCTGCACCTTTCTATAATATAAATAAGGGCCAACTTGGTGTCATTGGCTCATGCTCTGATACTATATTAAAGATTGAAAAATCTGTTTGGTTTGCAAGAAAGTAAGAAAGAAGATTTCTTTGCAAAGAAAAAGAGTTTGCTGAAAATGCACTGTAATTAGCTGTAATTTTCAATTTCTAAATCGAATCACCAGTCCAATGTGGGAAGCAATATTTATATACAATGATGGATCCATCTAGAATTAATAACAAATGGCAGGAAAGTTAGTTACACAAACTAATTTTTTGCCAGCGTGGCACTCCTTGATTGCTTCGCTGATAATTTTGTTACAACCAACAACTTACCATCGCAAGCCAGAGTAACCATAGCAATATCCAATATATTTAACATTAGGGAAAGTTGATGAGCTGGACATTCTATGATTTTTTGACTACTTGTCTATCTACATAGTTGAACTTGTATGCTCCTAGTTTGATTTCTTTTAAGAACTTTTAGAAGACCTTTCTAGTTCGGGTTGAAGACTCCATCAATTGAATTCATTAGTGTTCTTAGATCTCCATCTCTCATCTTTTTTTTTTCTTAATGTTCTTATTTAGTATTAGATTATTACTTTTCACAACGTTTTATGTTGTTAACCACAGATAGTATCAAACTGTTAATCACAAAATTTGGACTCTCTAGTCAAACCCCTAAAAAATCCTCAATCAACGATTGAATATATACTCTGTGGAAATGATTGTGGCACGTGAATAGATTATTGTTGCTCTTCATTAGGATTTATTATTGATCGAAACTTGAGGACTACAAAATAAGAAATTAGTTATAACTAAGCTGGTGGTGGTGCCAGCAAAAATCTTTTTATGCTTAAGTCAGAAACTAAATGAGAGAGAAATCTGAAATCAAAATAAAATATTAAAAATTACATGTGTCTCTCTTCCTTGATTGTTTTATCTTCTTTTTTTAATGTAGGCTTTTTTGTATTAAGTTGTAAAATTGTATTAGAATTAGGTCAAATCTTGACTTTCATATTTAGGACTCATTCTAAGATTATAAGAGTAGTATTTGCACTAAAAAATATTAGAACTCTAAGATTCTCAAGAATAAGAACAATTTAAGTTCTTGATTGATGGTGGATAGATATCTTTTCCTATGTCTCGGAAGACTTTTAGTGATTGGCTCAACTAGAATCAATTGCTGAAAATACTCATTTATGTAGAATATGTCATATTTATTAATGTGCCTTTATAATGACCTTTCTCTGTAGGCATCAAATAAAATATTCTGTAAATGTCCGAGCCCAAGATCCATGAACTATAGTAGATCTTTTAGTGAACTAAGTTTAGGCCGTGATCCCTAAAAAGAATATATATGATTGATGTGATGAGGAATTTTTGGCAATATTTAAAAGGCATGTTCGGTGCATTGTATTGCATATACAATACCATAAAATAATACTAAAAGATTATACATATGTTCGGTGATAATATTATATTATATTATTTTGTTTTAAGGGATTAAATAGTACAATACACATAGTACTCAATCCTCTTAATAAAATCATTGTATTATACCAACTTATTGCCTTTGTTAACATGTTATATATATAATTGATTTAGTAGGCTACGTAGTTCATTATATTGTGAGCTCCTGGACATATGATAATATTTTGTATTACATTAAAAATTGTATAAAAGTTATAAAAAGTTATGGATTTACTAGACGTTGATATGTGACTGTATTGCTCACCATATGGTGAGTTATGTAACTGACTAGATCAATTCTCTTTCTCTCTCTCTCTCCTTTTTCTTATATATATATGGGCAGGATCTATAGCATCTCTTTTTTGACATAATTTTTAACACAAATTTTTAACTATTAGATCATTTTTCATTCAATAATAAAGATTAAAACTGATGTGTAATTATTATATTTTTAAAAGTTATTTAACTCTAATGGACCCCACTATAATAACAATAGTATTATCTTTTATATCTCTTTCTTATTTCATGTAACTTATTTTTCTCTCTCATATTAATACTTTCCGCCATTATTGTGTATAAATATTATATTTAACTAATTTTAATAACTTCACCTTTTATTTTTCTTTTTCTTTTTTTAAGAAATTGAATTTATAATTTTAGAGATTATATATAACCCTTTTTTGAAATCATTCCCTTTTTTTTACATTAAATTAATTTTAACCATTACAAAGTATGTATACTTAACTTAATAGTAAGCGGTATTCTAATTATTTTAATAAGGGTTAAGGATTATTTTTTTACTATATATGTTGTTATGAGATGCTACAAATCTGTAAATGGGTCTATATGTGAATGTATTTAAAGAAATTATGAAAACATTGGTAGCTTAGGGTAGGGATGGCAAAATCGGGATCCGAATTTTTTTTCTAAGGCCCGGAACCCGAGTTTAGCCCTAGTTTTTTTGGGCTAGGCTGGATCTGGACTTACATTTTGGTCAGGTTAAGTCCAATATTTCATTTTATTTTTTAACTTTTTTTTTATTGTTTTAGTAAATTTTAAACTTTTGGCAAATTTATTTTATAAATAATTGTTAGATTTATATTTATAATTTGTATAAATGACACGTATAATTTGCACTTACTGTTTAAAATGCATTTTTTTACATTGTTACAATTTTTTAAAAAACTTTAGGTTAAATTTAAACTGTTGAAATATTTATTTTATAAAATAATTGTTAGATTTGTATTTATAATTTGTATTGTATAGTTTATATTTATAATTTAATATGTATAATTTGTATAAATGACACGTGTAATTTATATTTATAGTTTAAATATATTTTTTTATCCTTGTTACATTGTTTTAAATTTTTAAGTTAAATTTAAACTTTTGAGACATTTATTTTGTAAAATAATTGTTAGATTTATATTTATAGCTTGTATTATATAATATATATTTATAGTTTAATATGTATAAATTGTATAAATGACATGTGTAAGTTACATTTATAGCTTAAAATATATTTTTTTTATCCTTGTTACAATTTTCAGGTTAAATTTAAACTTTTGGGACATTTATTTTGTAAAATAATTTTTAGATTTGTATTTATAGTTTGTATTATATAATTTATATTTATAGTTTATAATATATTTTTGTATCCTTGTTATAATTTTTTTTTTCAAATTTTTAGGTTAAATTTAAATTTTTGGGGTATTTATTTTATAAAATAATTTTTAGATTTGTATTTATAGTTTGTAATGTATAATTTATATTTATAGTTTAATATGCATAATTTGTATAAGTGACACCTGTAATTTACATTTATAGTTTAAAATTTATTTTTTTTATCCTTGTTACAATGATTTTTTAAAATTTTTAGGTTAAATTTAAACTTTTGGAACATTTATTTTGTAAAACAATTGTTAATTTCATATATAATAAATATAAGGAATCAATTTAGATTTTTTTTAAAATTAAAAATTAAAAATTGGGATCCGGATCTAAAAAATAACTTGAATTTTTTCAAGCTAGAATTCAAATCCTAGCTGGGTCGGATTCTAAATTTTTTTGGATCCGAATCTGGATCCAAGCTTTTTTGCCATCTCTAGCTTAGGGCCAAATACTTAACCAAAAATTTATTAATTTTGGGTATATTGAAAATCTTTTTTATCTACAATAATAAGATTAAAAAAGGAAATTTTAAAGAGCAATTTGATGTTACAAATCAAGACAAATCTCAATCTTAAATTCCAAAAACTGAAAAGAGAGATATTCATAATTTTATAAATTATTCATATAAAACAAATTTTATTTTAAAATAAAGATAAATTATTACGAAATTAAAACTAATAAAATTTTTAGTGTTTCACAATACTTACACTCCAAACAATTTCATTTAAAACTAGGAATGAGATTAAAACCTCAAATTTCTTATATTGATTGAAGAGATTTTACCAGTTGAACAATTAATAAAGAAAATTTTCATTATGATTTGAAGATAATAACCAATAATATTAATTGATAAAGTTCGATAAACTATTCAAAATAAATAAATGAATTATATGTTCCCAAAATAACTATCTAAATAATAATGTGTTGCATTTATTAATATTATTTATTTGATTCTAAAAAAAAAATTATATCTCAAATTTTAATCTAAAAGAATTAAATTAGTGCAATATGGTCATGCACCTAACACAATATATCTTACTATTAAATGTTGCACCAAACAAATTATATTATCGAAAATAATATTGATACAATATACTACAAAAATATTGCAATATAAAATAATTAACTTAGTATTATACAAGTTCGCATATGTTCAAGCAAATATGTCCATTTCGTCTCAACCAACTGAGTAATTACATAAAGTTGATGAACAAGTTGAAAGAGCACCATCCCCAGGGAAATAAAGACTTCAATAACGTGGTTTAATTGTCTCTTTCAACAAAAACATGAAATTGACTCGTAAAAGATTGAAAAAAAAAAAAAGAAGAAAGAAAAGTCCTGCAGTTCTTGCCCCTAGTTTTGGGGAATCGTATGAGGAGGTTAGAATTGAAGAAAGAAGTCAAAAGAAGTACGCAAAAACTTGACTGTCTCACTGTCAACATGCAAAGAATAGTTTAGACGTCATTCAATTTTCCACGCGTTGTTAGACTAGAACTAACAATTAAGAATACGTGTGTGATTGGCTTTACATTTCCCTTTGCCTGATATGATGACCAAGAAGTCAAGTTATGGAAGTTCATATTTAGTTTCCTTATTATTTTCCACACGTTATCTTCCAAGTTCACACTTCATATTCTAATAATTAGTACTATATAAATACTATGGTATTTTTAAACAACAACTCTCTTTTTTTCCGATTAATATTTAACGTAATGTTAATAATGCCTCATATTAATGATTATGATTAACATTTGGATGTTAAGAATATGAGAACAAAGTTTTGGCCCGCCCTATATGTCATTTCTGTTTTTTAAAAAAATAGGTCATCGGGATTGAGAACGACATATAAGACATTCAATACAAAAGTTTCTATTCAATGTCTAAGATCTTATTTTAATTGTTTTTGTAAGAAAAAATTATTTAATAAAAAGTAAAAAATTATTTGGGGGCTAAATGTATTAAGTTTAAAAATAAAGTTCAAAAGACAATCATAATTACTATAAGAAGCATCTTCATCGTGGCTACCACTTCTCTTGTATATATTTATCATTAACTTTATAATTATTATGAGCATATTAGGTATTGTGTCATCTTCAGATTAAAAACAAAAATTGATGAGACATGATTTGCCCGGAAATACTTTTAAACTCTTTACATTTTGTAAATACTTAATTAGATTTCCATTCATTAACAAAATTTGCTAGTTTATTTAAATAAAAGGTTATTACAACACAATTATATTAATAGATCCTTGAAAATTAACAGTTTTGATAAATTTTATTTTTTAATTAAATAAATTAACATAATTTAATAAAATAATGCATAAAAATCATAATTCTGAATTTACCATTTAGCCTTTAATATATTTTTTAACTATCAAAAATTTCTCTAATATTTGATGATATCCCGAAAAAACCCTTTGCTATTATAACGATAATAGTATAAATTAATTTTGAAGAAGTATAATATCTTTTTATTTAAAAAGTCAACAATTGCATATATACAATATTAAACAGTAATAATGTAATGTATAAATAGTAAAATTAATATTGTATAACATAGTTTCAAATAGTTAAATAGTAGTATGTAAACAGTAAATTTATATTTTGTTATAATTATTTGACTTTTTTGTGTTTGTTAGATTAATATGATGGTTGATATAAAATATTTATATTTTAACAAAAATGCAGACATCTATATTAATAATAATTCATAATATAATATTTTTAAAAAATATGATAATATAAGTATATTAATTTTATTATTTATACAGTATATTTTTATTGTTTAATACTGTACATACGCAATTGTTGACTTTTTAAATAAAAAGATTGTTATACCATTTCAAAGTTAATTTATACTATTATAATTATGATGGTATTTTTTTTATATTATAAAATATTATAGTGTTTTTTGTAGTTAACAAATTTAATAGAGGTTAAATGATATTTCACCAATTAATATTACCGTTATCGGCATTAGCGACAACGTCGATGAGTTATAAGAGACGATGACCATATAATCTACTTAAAAAAATTTAAATGGCTTAATGATGTATTGGATAAATGATTGGTCAAATCGGTTAAATTCAATCTAACGAATACCCTACACTTTATAATATAACTATTAAGAAAATAATTTTTTTTTAAAAAGCTGTGAGTAAGTTTTTACTATATCCATCTTCCTCTTAAGTTGTAATATAATTTTAAAAAAAAATTCCAAACAATCTTGAGAGTTCATTTTCATCACTGCCTAAGTTGATAGGTCTATAATCTCATGGCAAATTTCTAACATGATGGGTATGATTTAAGCGAGTTTTTACAAAGTTTTCACTAATTCTTTTTTTTTAAAAAAGAAAAATAGTGAATTGTAATAAATATTTACGAATTAGAACATGAAATATTGAGGTTATAAAAATATCGCTCATAAGATATGATCATGTCACAATTTGTTCGAATATTATTGCGAACTTAACGATTGGGTTAACGTATCAGTGTGTATGGTTGAATTGACTAGTAGTGGAAGGATACAAGATAAAATAACCTTTTCTCTTCAAGTCAAATGAATCCATGTGCAAAAAAATAACAAAGGATTTTAAAATTCATGCTATTTGTAAGATTTCAATAATATTGTCAATTTTTTTTTTTATGATTTACAGCAAAAAATGAAGGCCATTTGAAATTATTTTTGGAAAACCAAATATAAAGTTTTTTTTATATAATTTAAGTAGTATTTGATTAAAAAAATATTTTTATTTCATAATCGAGTTCATTCTGACAATAGTTTAAATTTTAGGTGACGTCCGTATAGGGAGTGACTTTGAGAGCAACTAACAAAATAAATTGCTATGGTATTTAATGGTATGTTTAGTCTCAATTATATCCTCATTACTTTAATAATGTAAAAAAAAAAAAAGAATTATATGTTGTATCTTTATACACCTACTTTTTTTATAAAAAGAATTCTTGCTACATTAAAATTCTTTCCGTTATTCATGTTTATACCTACATCCAAATCTTTCATCATTTTTAAGTGTATTTATTTGGCACTGTATTAATTTGTATTTTGTGTCGTTAAACAGTAATTATTATTTATTAGATAATTATTATTTTTTATTTTTTTATTAATATAATAATTATATAATACCAATAAATAAAAAATGTATCATATACTATATTAATTGAAATATCAACTTTATAACTCAACTATTTAACTATAACATTACTCATAAATAAATAGGATATGTTTACGCTAAAATAAAAATCACACTATTTAACTATAATATCTCAACTATTTATAAATAGCCCCTATATTTTAACATTATTATTTTTTAACTAAGCTTTAATTCATTATCTTTTATTAGCCAAACATTTAAAAATATGACATTTTTACTCTAAAATAAAAATCATACTATTTTCCTACTCTTTCCACTGAACCAATTTGAACATTGAAAAATTTAGTTAAATTAAAAAATTTAAAGTTTACATTATATAAATTGAATCTTACACAATATATTTGTCACTTTAAATCAAGAAAATAGCCGATTATTAGTAAATTTTTAAAAAAATTTGAAATTTTTTAATACTGTTAGAAATTCGTTAGAATTTACATTTGAAGTTAGAAATATGTGAAATTGATAAATCAAATGTGAAATAGGTTAGAATGGTGTAAGAAACGTTGAAAATGGACAAAAAATGAAAGTTTAGGGTGTGTTTTACTGAAACAAGACGATGGCTGGCTACCACATGGTTTCTCTTCAATCTCGGGCTCGAGATGGCCTTCGAGATGAACCCAATGGCGCATCTCATAACAACATCGCGAACTTTGAGTCTGCAATACTGCACTATGGTGCCATGTAGGGCCTTCATAGGCTGCCACGTGGCGCCATTATATTTTTTAAAAAATTTTCAAAAACTTATTTTAATTATTTCTAATTTTATTAAAGTAAATAAATTAAATTTACTTGTATTAAGTAATTAATTAATAAGTTGATTAATATTATATGTTCATTTTTTGAAACCATTTTGTTATTTGTTAAATGATTAATTTATCCAAGTAAACATAATTTTTATTTTTTGTAACATTATTTATTTAATGAGTACCTTTTGTAATTAATTATATATTAAAAAAATTAATTTAATTAATTATTATAATATACTGATTAATATGTTAGTGCTTAATTTCTCTCTCCCTATTATGTCGGTTGAATTAATATTATTTGTGAATTTTTTTTTAAATAATCTTGTATGTTTGCTAATATGTATGATTGTTATTTGTTAATAATATTAATTTATTAATTTTATTTGTTTTTGTAATTGTTACAGGAAAAATAACGTATCAAACAAATATAGACTTTCAGAGTATATATTTTTTCGTGCATCAAAAACGATTTATTCGAAGATATGGGGTCTAAAAACTATAAATGAAAAACTAATAGAGAATCAAAAGGTATTATTTAGGCAAACGTGCATGGGGCATTTTTTAGATATTTCGAATTTGACATTCTTTGGTATTTTGGTGCACGAGTTATTATTATGTGAGGTGCATACCTCCAATTTACACGATGAGATGTGGTTATACATAGAGAAGAAACGCATCCAATTTAGCCGGTAAAAATTTGTTCTAATCACCAAACTAGACATATCAAATTACCCTCCCGCCCAGCAGCTGAAGAGGAAATTGGACACTCAATTGTGGGATACATATTTTTTAGGCGTAAAAAAATTATCGTACATATTTCTTCATAATTGGTATGGACGTATGAAACTAACGGAGATGGACAATGAAGACGCAGTAAAGTTGAGTTTATTCTATTTTGTGCATTGTGTTTTGATCCCATGCAACGAACGTAGTGGGATTCAAAATTTTTTACTATGTTTAGAGGACGATCTTGATGAGTTTAATAAGTATCCATGGAGTAATATTGTATGGATCATACTTGTAACTCACTTAAATAGGCCGCATTTCAAAAAATTGAGAAAATAAATACGAAAGGATTTGCACAGAGTAAGTTTGAGAATTATAACATGTTTGAATTTTTGCATGCATTTCTGGTACGTTATACTTTTCTTATACTTAACATGAGAATAAAGACACAATTGTACAAATGGTTAGACATCTACACATTCCAAGCGAAAGTTATGCTGGGGACTTACCAAATATATATGATTTTAAAAGGAGCAAGAGTAAGTGCCAATGGGCCTATGTCTATTTCAGTGACCAGAGACGATGATGATATGGATGTGGAAGGAGATAGATATGAATAAGCAACCCTACCAATGTCAGCACTAATGCTTGGAGCAACGGTATATTACTTTTTTACGCGATTAGCTAAATAAAAATTTTCATATACTTACAAACAAGTTATTGACTATAATTATGTTTCTTGTAGGTTGAACACAATGCATCTGCAGACCATGATGTTACACATTAGATTGAGTAACTGTGGGAGGATATGATTAAGAGATTTGATCGTACTGAAGCTGCACTACTGTATTGAATGGAAAAGGACAGGGATGAAATTTTTACAATAGTTGATCAACTTCAGACCGATCTTACACAGCAGATACAACAGATGATGATGTACTTTAGGCAGTTATGCTCCTTCCAACCCAACGAAAGCCGAAATATAATGAGCAAAATAAATTTAAAATCGCAGTATCTTAATTACAGTTTGACTTATTTTAATATATACATATATTTTAATTTAGAGATAACACACCGACAGGTTGTCAATATAGTTTTCAAACCCTAGCTACTGGTCATGACATACAGCTCTAGCCACTAATTGACAGTCCTGCAATAGATAGTTAATAATGGGGATTGTAGGGTTTATGTTTGTATGTTTATAGAGTTTTTTATGTTGTGTTGTCCCTTAAAATTTGGTCTTAATCACTAGTCATTTGTTAAGACCAAAATAGCAATTGATTTATGAAATGGTGCCAAAACAAGTAAAGAAAAATTAAATGTTTGTATATTTATAGAGTTTTTTTTATGTATTTTATACATTTAATGGTCTTTAACAAAAATGGTAAATGTATTAGTCAATGCATGCTTTTTTAACGACAATTAAAAAAAAAGAAGCAAAACAAACTAGTCAATTAAGTACAATAGCAACAAAGTACAAATACAAATATAATACATAAAGGATATATCAACTGCTATATAATGCAATTGGGTTTTGATAAATTTGTCGATTATGTCCATGCTGCTTACAACGGCTATATACATTCTTCGTAGGTGCCTCACTTTACGATAATATTTAATTCTTCCGACGTCTTCCTGATTGTCGGCGTGCTATAAGAGACTAGATGTCAGCAGCTCTCAACTCCTCTGGAACAATCCAATCTGACAGATGACCAACTAGATTTATTGGATCATTGTATGCACGCAATAAAGACTCAATCATGTAATATTATGAACAAAGAGTATGGTATTGCAATCTGGTCTGCTTGCATACTGCAAATGCATGGGCACACAATAGCACACACCATATTGCCAATAATCTAAGACTTTATTTATTGATGATCATCGTGCAATCGATCTAAATGGCATACGTGATCTAAATAAATTCTGCGCACAATGAAATGCTTCCTTACATCTATCAACACCTCACGTAATCGCCATTAACATCTATCATCGTCATATTTTGTCTCAAAATGATCTTTTGTCAACCTTGAGACTTTAAAGCTCTAATCACCCTTAAGTGCTAGCATACTAATAGCTTGGTGAAGTTTGTCTTTGCTACCAAATAACTTTCCTACAAATACATCGCCAATTTCACTACTTGATATTTTATCGAATATGCCTAAGTCTGATGGTGGTATTGGAGGCATAAACACAAAGAGGTTTTTAGCTTCACAATAATTTTCTCTTCTAACTTCAATATTTAGGGAGCTCGTTAAAACATACAATGATCGTTTTCTGGTAAATCATCCCCTTTAACATTATTAATATTTCCAACATCATCACAATCCTTTTCCACATCCGTAACATTTTCAACGTCATCACAATCGTAATGTGTATAGGCTGGGTCTTCATTGAATGGTATAGGAGACATATTATGATACTCGTTCATTGTGTTTGAGGGAACCAATATTAGAATTGATGGGGATGTGTATGCTCACTTGGTTGCTACCGCCGGTTGACATAAAATGAGTATGAATTGATGGTGGGTTTTGATTGGGGGACTGTACTTCATCTTCATAAACAGAAGCTCTATAATCCATTGTTGCACATAAAGGATAATACAATCTTTTATTAGCGCCAAAAAAGAATCGAACGTCACTGTCATTTCTAATCTCAATAGGTTTTAACTTATACCTCATTGCATCAATTTTGATTTTTAAAATCACTTTATAGTTCACATTATCGACTCCTAAGGTATAGCATACTGTATTCAAAAGATCTTCAAATTTAATATCTTCTAGAACCGAAATTTTAAAGTTACTATTATCAATATAACTCTCTTTTCCATTACTAGAACTCTCCCACTTTCCTCCAAAATAAATAATAATTGCATCATACGCTATAGGATCTAAAACAAAAAAAATTATTAAAATTAAACCCCAAAAAAATTCAGAATAAATTGGAAAACCCCCGATATAGCAATGCCCTAGATGCGAGATACGCACAAGACTTATATAAAAAAATAAAATATTACATGAAAAAAGATAATTTTTAAAAAATTAAAAATTATTATAGCACCACGTGGCAGTATATGATGAAAAATAAAAAATTATTATGGCACCACGTGGCAGCATATGATGGTACCATATGGCGCAAAATAGTGCAACGTCACGGACTCGATGCCGTAACGAGATGCGCTCAATGAGCGTATTCGGGCCTAAGATGCTGCCCAAGATGCGACCATGAGCACATCTTGGGCCTGAGATGGCCCCAAAAGTTTTGAAACTAAGACAACAGTGGGTCACCGCATTGGCCGCCTGTCTAATTTTAGCCAAATACATTAAAAAATTATATTTTTGGCTAAATTGCAACGTCTTTTATACTATTTTAAATTATTTTTCATATTTAACTTAACAATAATACCTATTTCTAGTTACAAATGTAATTTTTAATTAATTTATAACGAATATTAAAATTTTTAAAAATTTTTTAAAAACTTATAAAAATTGACTATTTTCTTAATTTAGAATGACAAATATGTTGGCTAAAATTTAATCTAAACAATGATAATTTCAAAAATTTTAATTTAACAACTTGATTCTCAATTTGGTAAAAAAAATACAGAAAACTTAAATTTTGATTTAGGGTATAAATATCCCATTATAAGATGTTTGGCTAATAAAATTTTAAAAATTAATTATAAAATAATTATAAAATTTAAGAGCTATTTTTAAAATTTTCCCTTATATTTTTAAGCTACAAAATAACAGCATGGATCAATTTCACATATTAGCATATGTCCATCGAAATTTTTTTAAGAAAAAATAACAAACAAACAAATAAAACATATGTCCACGCACTTGAGTACTTGTCTGATAAGCACTCTATATGTTAACCTCCCTGATCTTGTAGTCGGGTTTGAACTCTCACGAATATCAAAGTTATGCAATAATTTTTCCATTCTTTGTGGAGATACGTTTCCTTCGTTGTAGGAGTTTTATCTTCATCTGTGGAATATAGTTTCAGGCGGGCTTAAGGGCAAAAGTGACATAGTATCGCGTCCAATTTTTCTTAATATAATATTAGACGTCAAAAAAAAAAAACAAAAAACATATGTCCACGCGATTATTGTACACTCTCGCGTGATATCTCTTATAAGAAAATCTTATAAGTCAGAAATATATATATACCAAATTAGCACGAAATGACTCAAAAAATAGTATTACATGATTCTCGCATTTTCATAAGTAAAAACATTACAAAGTTAGAGGAGAATTAGCAAATTATCATATGTCCTGTTTCATTATTTTGTATGGGAATATTCACCTCTTGATTTCATTAAGAATTAAATTTATATAAACATTCTTTAAGTACCCATATTCACAGTTCTTTCTCGCTTTCTTATCAATGGTTTCATGGCTACTAAGAGGGTGGTTGTGCTCTCTGTATTTGTATACTTTTATTTATTTTTATTTTTTATGCCATCCCAGATTAGATAAATTCAGAAAAAGAGAAATCATAATTTTCTTAAATTTGATGATCAAATTTAAGATATATAAGGATACTAAACATAAAATAAATTGTTTTTTTTTAATCAAATTAAGATATAATAAATTAAGAATAATACTATATATCTATATATATAAACTATCTATACAAACATATTCATACAAACTGATATAGTATAATATGATTAAATGAGTGAAATAATATTATTACTATATCTTTATTCTGATTTATTACTCTGACTCGTTTATTTCGCTCATTCAATAATATCTTGCCACATTAATTTGTACAGATAAATTTGTATTTATATGTAATACAAATTTATTTGTACAAATTAATTAATATTCTCTTCAAGCTAGCTAGCTAGCTAGTTCTCTAGCAAATGAGTTCATATATTCTTATACTAATCCATTAATAATCAAACAAATAGTAGCATGCAACAACTTCATCTCTCTATTATCTTTTCTCGAAGAATCGATCAAATTCCTTTCAAGCCCACCAATGTTCATTATTAGAAGCCACTGCCACCATGTTACTATTTTCCCTATTATGAGAAGGCTGGGGGTTGTCCTCTCCGAAAGTTGAACTATCCGGCGAGCTTGTTATCACTACAGCAGCCATTTGAAAGTTCTGATGAGATGATGTTGTTTCATGCTGATGATCATCACTGCCGTGATGAGCTTGGTGAGCCCTTCGCTCCTGATTATCACTCCCGGGGGTAGACGCCGATCAAAGGATCGCAAGCATTTTGATTTCTTGTAAATCCGGCATAAACTTAATTCTTGCCTTACCTGCAAATATTTAATAATAAACATTTTATGATTAGGAATAGAACTATTTATGAACTTGAACTTATCATTCTACAATTCAATTAATGTTGAACGTAGCAAGTCAGCGACCAATTTCTAAGAGGCAAAGATCAAGTTTGCATACGAACGCCCGCAATCTAGGAAACTTAATGACTAAAATTTGATATATAGTTTACAATATTTTCATGATTTTATTTGAATATAAGAAATTTAAAAAGAAAGATGTACGAGTACATCTATTGATGCAGATATCAAGCCATAATTTTTAGTTTGATATCTTTATAGCATCAACTAAATTATAACCTTAATACCTTTTTGACTCTATGCACAACAAAAATTATAACTCACATTATAAGTAAAAACACATACAATCAATATATAAATAAAGATAAAAAAAAATAAACTAATCAATAAGATACAAGATATACAGGGTGCAGTCCAAAATTACCTACGTCCACTGAAGATCAATGATATAGCTTCTTTCATTAATATAGATCACTATGTATGTTCCTACATCACCAATGATCTCACAATACTCATAGTATCTCTCATAGAGATTCCTAAGTATCTATCCTTGATCATACTATTTACTTAAGATCTCTTAATATCTCCTCATAAGAGATTTCTATAAGAAATATAAGAATTGCCCAAGCACCTAAGCTAAAAGGATCGATGATATTTTTTTATTCACTCAAGAACTAAAAGAAAACACTCCAAATAGGTTACACCCTAGTGCACCACGCACTTAGTGTCTACCTAACTCCTATGTTCTCTCTTATGGTTTACATCTTGAAACTTTAGATGCTTATCTTTTTCTTATGTTTAGAATAGTTTATATAGTGAATAAAACACCTTTAGAAATCATAAACCTAGTTAGAATAAGAGTTCTTAATTGTATGAATTCTAATCCCGCTTAAAAAGTCAATTGAATCAATAAAGATAAAGAAAATAAACTAATCAACAAGATACAAGATATACGGGGTTCAGCCTAAAATTGCCTACGTTCACGGAGGATCTATGATCTAGCTTCTTTCATTAATATAGATCACTATGTATCTTATTACATCATCAATGATCCCACAATACTCCTAGTATCTCCCATAGAAATTCTTAAGTATCTATCCTTGATCACACTATTTACCTAAGATCTCTTAGTATCTCCTCATAAAAGATTTCTATAAGAAATATAAGAATTACCCGAGCATTTAAGCTAAAAGGATCGATGATGTTTCTTTTATTCACTCAAGAACTAAAAGAAAATACTCCAAATAGGTTACACCCTAATGCACCACGCATTTAGTGTCTACCTAACTCTTCTGTTCTCTCTTATGGTTTACATCTTGAAACTTTAGATGCTTATCTTTCTCTTATGTTTAGAATAGTTTATATAGTGAATAAAACACTTTTAGAAATCCTAAACCTAGTTAGAATAAGACTTCTTAATTGGATGAATCCTAATCCCGCTTAAAAAGACAATTGAGTCAATAAAGATAAAGAAAATAAACTAATCAACAAGATACAAGATATACGGGGTTCAGCCCAAAATTGCCTACGTCCACGGAGGATCCATAATCTAGCTTCTTTCATTAATATAGATCACTATGTATCTTCTTACCTCATCAATAATCCCACAATACTCCTAGTATCTCCCATAAAAATCCCTAAGTATCTATTATTGATCATACTATTTAGCTAAGATCTCTTAGTATCTCCTCATAAGAGATTTCTATAAGGAATATAAGAATTACCCGAGCATCTAAGATAAAAGGATCGATGATGTTTCTTTTATTCACTCAAGAACTAAAAGAAAACACTCCAAATAGGTTACACCCTAATGCACCACGCACTTAGTGTCTACCTAACTCCTCTGTTCTTTCTTATGGTTTACATCTTGAAACTTTAGGTGCTTATCTTTCTCTTGTGTTTAAAATGGTTTATATAGTGAATAAAATACATTTAGAAATCCTAAACCTAGTTAGAATAAGACTTCTTAATTGGATGAATCCTAATCCCGCTTAAAAAGTCAATTGAGTCAATAAAGATAAAGAAAACAAACTAATCAACAAGATATAAGATATATGGGGTTCAGCCTAAAATTGCCTACGTCCACGGAGGATCCATGATCTAGTTTCTTTCATTAATATAGATCACTTTGTATCTTTCTACATCATCAATGATCCCACAATACTCGTAGTATCTCCCATAAAAATCCATAAGTATCTACCATTGATCAAACTATTTACTTAAGATCTCTTAATATCTCCTAATAAGAGATTTCTACAATGAATATAAGAATTGCCTGGGCATCTAAGCTAAAAGGATCGATGATGTTTCTTTTATTCACTCAAGAACTAAAAGAAAACACTCTAAATATGTTACACCTTAATGCACCACGCACTTAGTGTCTACCTAACTTTTTTGTTCTCTCTTATGGTTTACATCTTGAAACTTTAGATGCTTATCGTTCTCTTGTATTTAGAATGATTTATATAATGAATAAAATACCTTTAGAAATCCAAAACCTAATTAGAATAAGAGTTCTTAATTGTATGAATCCTAATCCCGCTTAAAAAGTCAATTGAGTTAAAACAAAAAATACCGCTAAGTTACAGCGTGAACAAACCCATGAACAGTACCCCACTCTGAACAGTACCTGCCTAGCATGAATAATGCTCGTTATGAATAGTATCACCACGTGAACAGTACCCATTCGTTTGACTTTTCGTTTTACTCCTCCCTTATACACATTCTCTTTCGACCGCTGTCACAATGTGATATAATTTAAAAGCTGCTTTTATGATCTATTTCAAATCAACAACCCCATGTTGAACCCATTCAAGCACTTTTCTTCAAGCATATAGCCTCCCTCTATGCTTATCATTCCTCGATCCTTTTGCTTCCCATTTAGTATTCTTTTCTTCTGTCTTTCATGAATCTCCTTATTTTGATCTAGCAATCTCGAGTCTACTAGGTTTTCATGAGATGAGGAATGAAATCTCATACCTAGTTCTTCCTTTGTCTTTTTCACCATGTAGTCTCAATTGTTTCTACTAAACTCATATGACTTACCATAAGCAATATTTCTACAATTGGTAACTAACGATTCTCCATGACTTATATGAAAACATTATCCTACATCTAAAAAATAGTTCATCCACCAAACACTTGTTCCTTCAGAAGCTCTCATACGATCAAGGTTTTTGTCTAATCATCCAACAGACTTGCAAATTCACATTCCTTCTATCTTTGTCTTTCTCTTTCAGGACTATTCCTTCAAGTGCCCTAGACACCTTTTGGATGTGTCCTTCAATTTTAATTATTTTTCTTTTGCCATCTTTATTTTGTGTTGAATCCGAATAATTCTTTTGACTATGACCTAAATGACGCCATCTTCTTGGTATTCTTTTTCAAAAGTAATCCTTACAAAAAAAAAAAAACCTCATCAGTAAGACCATTATCTTTTTCTCTTTTAGATAACCATCTTCTCTATTGTTCTTCTCTTATATTTATGAATCCTTATGGTTGAAAACCTTTACTCTGTAATCTGACACTGCCGCCTATATTCTACAATCTAGACTTCAACCTTTACTTTGATACCAGTTTGTTGTGTATATCCAACCATCTTCTCTATTGTTCTTCTCTTATATTTATGAATCCTTATGGTTGAAAACCTTTACTCTGTAATCTGACACTGCCGCTTATATTCTACAATCTAGACTTCAACCTTTACTTTGATACCAGTTTGTTGTGTATATCCAACCATGCTCTTTAGTTTGACACCACTACGGTATTAACTAAGCCACAACCTTGATATTCTTTTGACTTTATGTGCAATGAAAATCATAACTCACATTATAAGTAAGAATATATACAAGCAACACATCAATAAAGATAAAGAAAACAAACTAATCAATAAGAAACAAGATATACATAGTACAGACTAAAATTGCCTATGTCCATGGAGGATCTATGATTCAGCTTCTTTCATTAATATAGATAACTAAGTATCTTATTACATCATCAATGGTCCCATAATACCCATAGTATATCTCATAGATTACCATATTATCTCCTATAGAGATCCCTAAGTATCTACCATTGATCACACTAAATTCTCCAAAACCTCTTAGTATCTCTTCATAAGAGATTTCTACAAAGAATATAAGAATAACTCGAGCATCTAAACCAAAAGGATATATGGTGTTTCTTTTGTTCACTCAAATATTAAAAGAAAACACTCCCAACAGGTTACAACCTAGTGTACCACGCATTTAGTGTCTACTTTACTCCTCTATTATCTCTTATGGTTTACATCTTGAAACTTTAGATGCTTTTCTTTCTCTTATATTTAGAAGGTTTATATAGTGAATAAAACACCCTTAAAAACCTTAAACCTAGTTAGAATAAGAGTCCTTACTTGTAAGAGTCCTAATCCCAGTTAAAGACTTCAATTGAGCCGAAACAAAAAATACCCTTAAGTTACTGCGTGAACGGTAATGTGAACATTAACCGATGGCTTTTTGTTTTGCTCCTCTTTTGTACACCAAATGTGTACTTGACTTCATAATGACTCTCCTTTTGGTATTCTTCACAATTCTTGCCCATACAAGATTATTGAATCACTAATTTTCAACATTTAATGTAAGAAAATTATCAATAATCTCTAAACTTTTATTGAATTATTAAGTTAGTCATATTTTTTTTAAACATCTCGATTAATTTTTATTTTTTTAAAAAAAATATCCAAATGAA
The DNA here is from genome assembly GCA_946807835.1 of Ailanthus altissimus. Taxonomy (NCBI): domain Eukaryota; kingdom Viridiplantae; phylum Streptophyta; class Magnoliopsida; order Sapindales; family Simaroubaceae; genus Ailanthus; species Ailanthus altissimus. Next base: position 5,987,297 of record OX327709.1, read on the forward strand.
ATTTCTTAGGACAATAAATTAATATGATATATTTAATTATGATAAATGGTCTCATAAATTATAAATTTATTTTACAGCACTAAAAATGCACTTTAGATGTTTTTTTTTTAAATGCATGGGTTAATTAAAGTATTTTAAAAATATATATAGTTATTGATTAAGTAATTTAAGTAAACTTTAAAGACTTAACTAATACTTTTCTTTTACTGTATTAAAAATTATAGTGACATTTGATGAATATAATGCATTTAATTTTGATCAAATTCTTACAAGTTTTAGGAGTTTTACTACTGAGAATTTTTTTTTTTTAAAGTGTGAGACCTTAAGACATTCGCTAAATTAACATGATCATATATAAATTTCAAATAACTTTTATACTCTTAACAAGTTTTCTGAAAGAATATACTTTTAACTTAATGGAACAAGAATGCATATTCAAATTAGAATTTAAGGTAAAATAAAAGTTGATGACTATTCAAAGTAAAAAAAGAAAAAGAAAAAAGAATACTCATTTATCAGGAAACAGACGAGATTCAACACTTCTATGGTCACATATAGCATAACCAAAATGAATGAGGTAAGGATAAAATGTTAGAATTTCACATCACCTTATTAGATAAAGTTTTTAACCTATGTATGTAAAAGTTCATTTTTAGACCCTATGAAGTCTTTTAGGTGAAACCTAACAACAAAACAATGTAGGCCTAGGTCAAAAGCTTACAACATCATACCATGTGAGAGCATGTCATTACAAATGGTATCAGATTCAGACTTGCCTTGTAGTGTGGGTTAGAAAGCTGTAGTCTAAACTAAATAGCGCACAGCCCTCAAGGTCTAGTGCACATATGTTAGCCATGTGTCCCCAATGCTTAATGCACACAAGGTGTATGTCTTATAAGGAGAATAAATCAAAATACCCAAGATCCAAAAATCTAAGGCCACATATAGTATGGCTACATATAGAATTAGAGTTAGACCTATCTTATAGTGTAGGCCAGAGAGCCCATAGTCTAGGTGAGATATCACATATGGGTCATGTAATCCTAGTCTGGCATATATGGGCAAACCATGTGTCTCTAGGGGCTTAGTGCACACGAGGTCATATGTCTTCTATGGTGAGTAGATTGAACATCTGAGATTCAACATTTTTTAGGCTACGTATAGCAAGACCAAGATGGATGAGGTGTGGTGTAGGCCAAAGAGCCTAAGATTTGAGCTAAATAACACACATAAGTTGTGTGAACTTTAGGGTCTAGTGTACATAGGCTAACCATGTGTTCCCAAGGCTTAGTGCACATAAAGACGTATGTAAGAAGAGTAGATTAACACACCCGAGATCCAACATTTTAAAAACCCTATATAACAAGCAGCATTAGAGTAGTACCTACCTCATAGTGTGGGTTAGATATCTCAAAGACCATAATAGATAATGCATACGATCACAAGGTTTTAATGCATATAGGCAAGCCATGTGTCCTCAAGGGCTTAGTGCAAACAAGGCTATATCCCCCAAGGTAAATAGATTGAAATACTTAAGAAGTAACACTTTTGAGACCACAAATAGCAAGACTAAAATGGATGAGGTGAGGGTGGAGTGATAGTATTGGAAAATTGGTGATTTAACAATCTTGGTTGGACAAGAATTGAGATGAATACCAAAGTGGAGAGTCACAAGAAATCTAGAATGTGTGAGACACGTATGGAGATTCTAGGACGTGTGGGACACAAAGGGGAAAGTGAAATGGGATTTAAAGATGCACAGAAAATGAATACATCGCAAGAGAGCTTCTAACGCCGCGGTGCTCAATACAGAATACTAGCGCCACAGCGCTGAGTCCCCAGCACCGCGGTGATGGGCACGAGAAAGGCCAGCGCCGCAGCGCCCAGAGATGAGCGCCACGGCGCCCAGACGCATTAGGATATCCGGTTTGGTTCAAAATTTCAAGTTTTAGGAAGTTTTGGACTTCCAAAACAAGTGGACTCTTACTCCAACAAGGAATAGGGTTAGTAGGCACGAAATACACCTTATATAAACACTTGTAAACCCTTGTTTAAGATCAAGCATCTAAGATTTCAAGATGTAACCATAAGAGATAATAGAGGAGTTAGGTAGGCACTAAGTGCGTGGTGCACTAGGGTGTAACCTTTGAGGGTGTTTTCTTCTTTAGGTTCTTTGAGTGAATAAAAGAGAAACATCATAGATCCTTTGGCTTAGATGCTCGGGCTATGCTTGTATTCCTTGTAAAAATCTCTTATGAGAAAATATTAAGAGGTCTTAAGGAGTCATAATGATCAAGGGTAAATGCTTAGAGGTCTCTATGAGAGATACTAAGGAGTCTTGTAGGATCATTGATGATGTAAGAAGATACTTAGTGATTTATTTCAATAGTAAGAAGCTGGATCATGGATCCTCTGTGGACGTAGGAAATTTGGGCTGAACCACGTATATCTTGTATTTTATGATTAGTTTATTTTTTTTATCTTTATTGGTGTGTTAATCTTATGTGTTCTTACTTATGGTGAGAGTTATGGTTTTTTGCTGCGTATAGAATAAAAGGGGTATCAAGATTGTGGCTTAGTTGATGCCATTGGGGTGTCCAATTAAAGTGCATGGCATGATAACCGCAACAAACTGGTATCAGAGTTTAGGGTGAAGTACAAACTGGTATTAGAGCCATGGGTTGAAGTCCAGATTGCAGAGCATAAGCGGCAGTGTCAGATTGCAGAGCAAAATATTGTCAGCCATAGAGACTCACAAATATAAGAAAAGAACAATAGGGAAGATGATTATCTGAAAGAGGAAAAAATGATGGCCTTACTGGGGAGTTTTATTTTTTGAATAAGGCTTACACTTAAAAAGTATACTATCAAGAAGATGGCGTCATTTAGGTTCTAGTTAGAAGAATCATTCAGATTGGACACAAAATAAAGATAGCAAAAGAAGAATAATCAAGATTAAAGGGCAGATCTAAAAAGTGTCTAGGACACTCAAAGGGATAGTCCTAAAAGAAAGGCAAAAATAGAAGAAATGTGGATTTGCAAGTCTGTTGGATGACTAGGCAAAGACCTTGATCGCATGAGAGCTTCTGAAGGAATCAATGTCTGAAGAACGAACTATTTTTGGGATCTAAGTTAGTGTTTTCATATGAGTCATGGAGAATCGTTATTTACCAATTGGAGAAATATGGTTTATGGTAAGTCACGGGGGATTGGTAGGATAAGATTGAGACTACATAATAAAAAAGACAAGCGAGGGACTAGGTATGAGATTTCATTCCTCATCTCATGAAGACCTAGAGGACTGGGGACTACTAGATCAAAATAGGGAGATTTATGGAAGGCATACAGAAGGAACACTAAATGGGAAAGCAAAAGGATCGAGGGAGTGATAAAGCACAGAGGGAGGTTATGTGCTTGTAAAAAAGTGCTTAGAATAGGATCAACATAGGGTTGATTTGAAACGGACCATAAAGCAGCTTTTGATATATCACTTTGTGGCAAGGGTTGAAAGATAATGTGTGGGAAGAGTAGCAATGACGAGAATGGGTTTTCACCATTAAGGGTTGTGGTTATGGTGTCTTCGAGATATAGAGATCACAACATTGAACTACTTTAAACATTAGCATTCAGGAATCTTTGGAGACCGTAGTCACAAGAGCCTTAGTTAAGTCGATGACTTGACTTATAGACCATGCTAATGAGCATTGGTCAATGAGGGGTGACGGTGATTAGCTTTATAGAGAGAGATTTTGAATTAAGGAGAGGATTTGTTGAAAAATTTGTGATTCAACAATCTTGGTTGGACAAGAATTGAGATGAATACCAAAATAGAGAGTCACAAGAAGTCTAGAATGTATGGGACACGTATGAAGAAGTCTAGAACGTGTGGGACACGAAGGGGGAAGTGAAACGGGATTTGAAGACGAGAAGGAAACGAAGAAATCGCAATAGAGCTTCCAGCGCCGCGGCGCTCAACACAGAAGACCAGCATCACAGCACCCAGGGATGAGCGCCGTGGTGCCCAGACGCGTCAGGATGTCCGTTTTGGTATGGGAGTTTAAGTTTTAAGAAGTTTTAGACTTCCAAAACAAGTGGACTCTTACTCCAACAAGAAATAGGGTTAGTAGGCACGAAATACACCCTATATAAACACTTGTAAACCTTTGTTTAAGATCAAGAATCTAAGGTTTCAAGATGTAACCATAAGAGATAATAGAGGAGTTAGGTAGGCACTAAGTGCGTGGTGCACTAGGGTGTAACCTTTGAGGATGTTTTCTTCTTTAGGTTCTTTGAGTGAATAAAAGAGAAACATCATAGATCCTTTTGGCTTAGATGCTCGGCCTATATGCTTGTATTCCTTGTAAAAATCTCTTATGAGAAAATACTAAGAGGTCTTAGGGAGTCATAATGATCAAGGGTAAATGCTTAGAGGTCTCTATGAGAGATACTAAGGGGTCTTGTGGGATCATTGATGATGTAAGAATATACTTAGTGATCTATTTCAATAGTAAAAAGCTGGATCATGGATCCTCCGTGGACATAAGCAATTTGGGCCGAACCACGTATATCTTGTGTCTTATGATTGGTTTGTTTTCTTTATTTTTATTGGTGTGTTAATCTTATGTGTTCTTATTTATGGTGAGAGTTATAATTTTTCGATGCGCATAGAGTAAAAAGGATATCAAGGTTGTGGTTTAGTTGATGCTATTGAAGTATCAAATTAAAGTGCATAGCGTGATATCCACAATAAACTGATATCAAAACTTTGGCTGAAGTACAGATAGAATCCTATGTTGCATATTAGATAAAGTTTCTAAAATATATATGTAAAGCTTAATCTTAAACAACATAAAGCCTTTAAGTGAGACTTAAAAACAAAACCGAACCTAAACTTAAAAGAGATAATATAATATTGTGTGAGTTCAAGTCGTACCTATCATCTCCGTTGATCTATTGTTTAAATTTATATTTCAAGCTTTGGATTAATTAAAGTTAAGGGGGAAAAAAGAACTTGAATTAATTAGTCTCATGAAACAATAGATGCTCCTCCTTCTTGGAGTTTATAATATCTAACTTTCAACTTCAGTTTTGTTTAATATCTTCACCAAAAGCAGATGACAGCAACAGAGTGGATCAATCTGATATAAACCCATGGTTGTATCAGATCTATTAATAGTTAATTTATTAATGATCATTTACTAATTAAGACAAAGCTTATGATGATGATATATAGCATAAAGTTCGTACCATTGGAGTTGCACCACTGGATGTAGAGACTTCTCCTTCAATGGCTTTGTATTCATTCATTTTCCACTCAGTTTTTCTTCCATTTGGAGCTCTTCCTCTATAAAAAACCATTGTTCTTTTTTCTCCAACTGGGCGATTTGATGAGTAAACAAAGCCAGGAGAGCCGGTAACTTTCCAGTATCCGGAAGTCGTAAGCCGTTTAGATCTCCCTCTACGGGCTTCGTTCTCTTGCCTTGGAATGAAGAAGAACCACTGTTCGGGGTCCCTATGGCACAGGTGTTCAGAAAATCCTGAGAGCAAATAATGACCGGACAATTATTAACAACAAAATAAAAATAGGTATATGACGAGCTTTATTTGATCAGAAAAAAGTGCATGTTGACTAGCTAGACCTAATGGGGTATTGATCTATACCCAACTTTTGTTCTTGTTGTTTGCTTTTTGTTTTTGTTTTTTTTTTTTCCGTTTCCCTTTATTTTAGTTTGGTATCTAGCTTTCTGAAACTTACTTTTATTAGGATTTTTCAAAGAGATTACTTTTAGTTCTGGATAATTTCTTTTATCCTCTTCATCTTCATGACATAATATCAAGAGAGATTGCAACTATATGTACTGATAATTCTTCCTAGCTGAAATCTATCATTCTAAGACTCAAAACGTTTTCAAGAAAATCTTCATCTTCATAATAAATAGAGAGAACTGGAAAAGTTAGCAAAAGGTTCTTCCTTTTTTTTTTTTTGGAAAAGAAAGGAAGAAAAAGAAAAAGAAAACAAAATCTCGTAGCTGAAATAATTATTTGAGCTCGATGTACTTCCCCCCCATGAAAAGGAAGTATTTTCTCTTTTACATCAAACATGTAGACATTTGATCAGTTCAACCCATTTTTTCTAGAAGCCAGTTGAGCTAAAAGGATCAAGAACCAAAAGTTCAAAAAAAAAAAACGAGTGTAAAAGATATAAGAGAGATAAAGATAGGAGTTTTACGTGGGAGATCCCATGGATTGTAGTCGTAAATATTAACGGCTGGTATAATCCGGTCCACGAGCCGGTTCAGGTCCTCTCTGTGGCCTTCGAGCTTGTTACGTAGATAAAATGAAACAAGCTCTTCTTCAGTTGGGTAAAAACGAAACCCGGGTGGCCGATGTTCTACCATTATCACCCTGATATATCTTCTTTTCTAAGCTAATTAATAAATCTTGGCTTCTCTAAGTTCATCAATGGTGGTGAATTTTAACGCAAGTTCAATATATATATATATAGAGGAAGGAAGACAGAAGTGTTATGTTTATATGAAGAAAGAGATGTGAGGGGTCTGCAAGGGAAAAATAAAAGAAAACATTGGAAAAGTATGCAAAAAAGACAGACGATGTGAAATGAGAAAGGAAGACACAGAAGAGCTTACTTGGAAACTTCCGCGCGCTTGTGAAGAATTGGCCCCGTCAAGTCCGCACATCAATTTCCTGGAATCAGTCAAAATGCATTTGCACGTGATTTTGATTAAATATATATAATTTATAAACATGGGACATCTCTTAAATCTTGAAAACACTTTAATATACAATTAAATTAAGGGAAAACTACCTATTATTTCCCTAAGTTTTTTAACATACATTTTTTTTTAGAAAAAATTAAAATTATCATGAAGGTTTTACACCGAGGGAAATGGTATTATAAAAGCTATAATATGTATTTTAAAAAAAAAACTCCCCTATGAAGTAAGAAATGAGGTCTATGCCTGGAACGAAAATAAAATACGAGAATCTGTAGTAAGGAAATCTCCTTTTTGAAGGGGGAAAATCGTTGAAAAAGTGATTAATTATGAGTGTGATGAAATTTAACTATGAAAAATATCTTGTCATTTTCAATTTTGTTTACGTATTCAAGTGGTTAACGTTATGACATTTGTATATGAACTCATTTTTATTTATGAGAAAAATATTTTGATCTTTAATTTTATAAATGTACATTAATTTAGTTTTTATTTTTTTAATATATATTATATTAATCTTTATAAAATTATTTTTAGTAATTTTTTTTATTATTTTTATCTCTAAATAATTATTATTTTTATTTTTACAAGAATTAATATAATATATATTAAATAAGTGCGAATTAAATTAGTATATTTATAAAATTAAGGATTAAAATAATATTTTTCTTTTATTTATGCTAAGTGACGACAATCGTACGTGACTTAGGTAGCTGCTCCTTGTTCTGCTTCTTATTTATGGTCATTTTCAAATTCACAGTTCATGATCTGAACGTAACTTATTAATGTAAGCGACCAAGACACTGTAGTTATTTGAGTCGATATAATTTTATTATTATTGTCTTGTTTGAGTAAAGATTTCTCAGCATCAAAATTTTCATTGAGTGTTATATAAAATTTAGGAAAAAAGGAACATCTCAACGTTTAAGGTTTTATAAAATAGAAATGTAAATTTGTAAAATTTTAAAAATTTTATTTACACTCTTATCAAATAATAAATTTATTAAAATTAACAAAAACTTTATTAGATCTAACAAAATTATGATTATATCTTTATTATGATTGAAAAGAATATTTAATTAATATTAATCAATTATTATTTAGAGTTGACCACTATTGATCGGTACTAATTAGTCACTAACTATTGTGAACTGACGATGATTGATGTTGATTAATCGTTAATAAATATTAATCATATTAATTATCATTGACTAATATTTTAACCGTCGTTGACTAATGTTAACTAACTATTAATAGATATTGACCATGTTGACTATCGTTGATATGTCATTGACTATATTGTTGATTAGTTTATTGACCGATCATTGACTTAATAAGAGTGAATTTTTATTTTATTATTTTTATTATTAAAATTAACAAATTATTGACAAAAATATAAATGGAATTTTTTAAAACTTTAAAGATGTGCATTTTTTTTTTCTAAAATTTTAACAATCTAAATGTTATTTTTTCTAAAATTACTCAAAAGAAATATTTATTTATATCTCCAGAACTTTTCATAAAGCTAGGGAATCCAAAGTTCTTTAAATTTCCTGGAATTTGGCTTCAAATAGATCAAATGTTCACGGAACATATCTCAATATACATCAAAATACTGTTTCATAATAGAGAAATATGTTCTCTCATACATACTGATCAAATACTTTTCTAAAACACAGAAATCATTTTCAAGTGTTTGTTGGGAAATTATTTAATCATGGGCCTACATTTTTCATAAAACGAATTAGAATTATAATCAATATATATAATATTCGACCATTCTATCTTTTTTTTTAAAAAAAATTACATTCTACCTATAGTTAGGTATGATGAAAACTTTAGAAAGTTTTATGCTATACTTTGTCAAATAAAAAGAAATTTCACACAATATTCTCAACCAATCAATTACTTGAAAATATTCGAGACGGATAGTTATTCTTGATTATAGAGTTGATTCTCTATTTTTAAGCTAAAGCGTGTCTTTTAGGAAGAATATTAAACAAATAAGAATGTATTATATTGTTCTATTAATTTTTGCTTACATAATAATAGACTCTGTAATACCCTTAATTTATTAATGATAATGAAATTTTTAAAAAATTTAATTGAAAATATTCAATAAATATATACTTACGGTAAACTAATTTGACTTGAAAACTGTAAGTCTTTTAACTGATAATATAACGTATTAAGGTCTACAATCTTTTTGCATTTAGGGTTTTAGTAGTCTCTTAACTCGTCAAATAATATTGAAATATTTTTATGTCTTGACGTTATACAATTGTAATTCAAATTAATCCCACCACTAGTCAAGTTGAAGTTTTATCATATAAAGGCCACGTCTACCTTCCTGGAGTGAAACTGTACAGCCGCAGATGTCACCATCATTGTATAATGTGCGGCTGGATTTGATCTACGTCAGATAAAGTGATTTTACATTAGGCAAAGTAATCGAGTATTTTAAACGAATTCTTACTCTAATTTAAATAAATTCTTACTTTGAATATTTCTCTAACCAAATTAGTATTGTAAATAAATTAATCTAATTCGCTTAGTTAAATTAATGTGTCATAATTAGTTAGCAAATTAAAATATTTAAATATAAATTTAAAATAATTATTAAATAAATAACATGAATTCCACCTTATTATGGATCAATAATTTTTATTAATTTAAATAAAGAGAAGGGAAATTTTTATATTTTTAATCATTAAAGAATATGCGAATAAATTGTGGGGAATTTTATTTTTTATTATTTTAATTTTAATTTAATAAAAAATAAGATTTTTATAATGTAATTAATTTATATTTTAATTTTAGTTAAAATATAAAATAAATCACGTACCATAATATTAGGGATGGACAGAATTTTTGTTCCCATATCAACGACCGTCCATCCTAAAATTTCAAATCGAAACAAAAATAAATATTAATTCAAGACACATGCGAGACAAAAAAAAAATTCTATTTCAAACAAATTGAATTCGAGTCTGAAAAATTTCCGAGAATTTTCCGTACCTGAAATCTTTTTCTTTTATCTAAGGCGGTTTTGCACTTTTGCTGCTTTTGCTTCTGCTTTTGCTTTTGACTTTTCAAATTGCAATTGGCCAATTGCATTAACAAATCTCCCAAGCCCCACAAATTGTAATTGTTCAATAAATAAATAAAAAAAACAACCCCAGACCCCCACAAATTGAAATTGCAGCTTTTGCTTTGGCCTTTTCTTTTTTTGTTTTTTTTTTCTTTTTCTTCTTCTTGTTGTTTTTCTTCTATATTCAACATATCAATATAATATCATAACCTTTATAATCTATGGCTTCTTCATATAAGGATTTTTAATTTGTTCCGTTCCCACACTTTCTAATTTATATATATGCTAGCAAAGATTATTATTTTTTCAATAAAATAACATTATATTTTTAATTACTTATAGTTTCTACGAAATATTAATTTGTTTGTAGATTAATATTTATATATATGGCATTATATATAAGCTAGCAAAGATTGTTATTTTCTAAAAACAAAACATTATTTTTTTAATTACTTATAGTTTATATGAAATATTAATTTGTTTGCAAATGATAAAATCAAATTCAAATTTTGTGGGTAAGAATATTATAGACTTACATTCAGTCAAAATCTGAGGATAAGCATGAGAGGGATTATGTAGATTATATTTTATATAATGTTTGATTTGATGTATACTATATTTTGTATAGCTTTTTAGAATGTTATTGTTATGTTTGAAATTATAATAATTAATGTAATTAAAATTAAATTTAAAATAATAATATTTAACGTAATTTATTTTAAATTGATAACATTTAGCATAATTAAACTCGATAATATTTTATATAATTGAACTCAAAATTATACTTTAAATTATAATATTTAACGTAATTGATATCAAAATTAAATTTGTAATGATAACATTTAACGTAATTTATTTCAAATCGATAATATTTAGCGTAATTGAACTCACAATTATTTTATGTAATTGAATTCAAAATTAGATTTTGAATTATAATATTTAACATAATTAATATCAAAATTAGATTTGGAATGATAACATTTAACATAATTAAATTTGGAACGAACTGATTTTAAAATTAATCAAATTATAACATTTAACGAAATTAAAATTAGAATAATAATATTTAACATAGTTTAAATCAATAATATTTAACATAATTAAACTCAAAATTGAATTTGAAATTATAATATTTAACGTAATTGAATTTAAAATTATAATTAATTTTAAAATTAATCAAATTATAAAATTGAACGTAATTGAATTTAGAATAATAACATTTCATGTAGTTTAAATCAATAATATTTACTGTAATTGAACTCGAAATTAGATTTAAAATTATAATATTTATAGTAATTAACATCAAAATTAGATTTAGAATAATAACATTTAATGTATTAAAATCGAAATAAGATTTGAAATTATAATATTTTACATATTTCAACTCGAAATTAAATTTAGAATTACAACATTTAACGTAATTGAATTTAGAATGAATCGATTTTAAAATTAATCAAATTATAACATTTAACGTAATTGAATTTGAAATTATAATATTTTTACATAATTCAAATCGATAATAGTTAACGTAATTATTAATTGAACTTGAAATTAGATTTAGAATTATAATATTTAATAGACTTAAAATCAAAATTAGATTTAAATAATAACATTTAACTTATTGAAATCAAAATAAGATTTGAAATTATAATATTTAATGTATTTCAACTCGAAATTGAATTTTGGATTACAATATTTAACGTAATTGGATTTGAAACAAACCAATTTTAAAATTAATCAAACTATAACATTTAACGTAATTTATTTGATTAATTTTGAAATTAAAATAATAATATTTAATATAATTAAATTTGAAATAATAACATTTAACACATTTTAAATCAAATTTGAATTTGAATTTTTTATTTATTTTTTTTAATGTGAGAAGTAATAATAAAACATATTATTTTAATGTAAACAGTAATCAGAAAATTCTCGACCTAACTTGTCCTGACCCGAAAAGTGTCATGAATGGGATACTTTTCTCCATCCCAAACAAGTTCAGAAATTCTTGAATGCAACCCGAACTCAAAATTGCCCACCCCTATATAATATAATACGTTATAATGATACGAGTCACCATGTAATTAAATTTTTTAATTAATAATAATTGAAATAAATTCACTAAAAATAATTAAAAACTAAAAAAAGGAGCAATTGCCCATCGATTAACAATAGTTGCCACTGCCGCCATCAACCGGCCAACCGCTAATAATTGGTGATAAATTAACTCAAATTAAATACCAAATAGTTCATAATTTTATAATCTACTTAATGGTAAAGTTGTTTTCATCATCTAAACATAAAAAGAAGTGCAAAAAGTAAAGAAAGTGTTAGGTCAACATAACTACACCATTAAATGGTGGCAAATACAGGCACATCATCACCTCCATCAAGTTGATCACTTTTTGAAGAATTCAATGACAATGGTAATGTACCTCCAAGTGTCACATCGTCGCACATCATCATCTCCATCAAGTTGATCACTTTTTGAAGAATTCAATGACAATGATAATGTACCTCCAAGTGTCATCATCGACGATGTCATTATGATGGCTGCCATTTGTCTCTTACTTTGGCACACCTTCATTGTTTTATTTATAAAAATAAACTTATTATTGGGTAGATTATAAAATTGTGAATTTAATAATATTCCCTTTGAATTAATTTGTTGGCAACCACTATTAATAGGTTGGCGATCGACGACAGCCACAAACGGACATAACTGTTAATGAGTTGGAAGATTACGTGATAATATTTTACAAGAAAAAATAATGATTAAAGTGTTATTTCACTCAACTTTAAAGAGAATATTGTTTATTTTCACTCAATTAAGTTTGTTAACACATAATTTATTATATCAATTTTCATGTAGTAATTATTATGGAAGATTATATATTCATCTATTGCCATCCAATGCAATAATTACTCTTTTTCTCCTCAGCAATTGTTTGTTCAAATCCAATCATTATTGGCTATATGCAATAATTTAACAACATAATGCTTTCACTTATTTCCTTTCAATGCAGGAGGCATTCCTTTTTTACATATTAGGCAAGATTGTGTTAAGTGTCAATAATATTGTAGTGCAAATGTAATTCTCTTAGGGTGAGAATTAAACCATAATTTTTTTTGAATAATTTTCTTATGTTCTTCATTAAATGTTAAACGGAATTTAAATACATTTGAAAAATATGTTATTGTAACTGTCGTATTTTCTAGCTACATTTTAAATAAAAAGTGCAACACGTTTGTAAGAAGTGGTACATGTTTAAGAGGTTCTAGTAACTGAACAACTATTAGTAGCACGTCACAAGGCTACTTTATTCTACATGACTCCTTATCATTTACACCTCTTCAACTTCCTTATCCATACACGTCTTTGCTGCTTCTACAACTTCAATTAATCACGCCACTTTCTCCATCTGTTACATATATCTCGGTTCAACACTTTCTTCACCTAGCGATGGTCTAAGATGGCCTCTGGTTTAACCTAAATTTCATTTTCAGCTGTCATAGGTGAGAGCTCAATGTTAACTTTGTCACTAACGCCCACTCTTTTTTTGTATAAGGATACATGGAATACCGAATGGATGCGCAAGTTAGGAGGAAGTTTGAGCTGGTACGTGACCTTGCCAATCTTTTCTCGATGGGGAATGGTCCATAGAATTTGCTAGCCAGTTTTGGGGCTGCTTGTCTGAAAATAGTTTGCTGCCTATATGGATGAAGTTCAAATACAAAGTCACCTTCTTGGATTTCAATCTCTCTTTTTTTAGCATTGTCAATTTGCTTCATGTAATTATTAGCTGCTCGGAGGTTATGTTTGTGAGAAAGTTGATTAAAAAGTATCGGAATATGATTTAGAAAATAAGCTAAGTGTGTTGGGTACGTGATGATCAAAGAAGGATGCCAAAAGAGGCGAAAGACTCATCTTGTGGGCACTGCAGTGCCAGATTGTGGGCACTGCAACGCCCAAAACAGAACTTGGGTGCCATAATGCCAGGTGCTCAGCGCAGCGGAGTCCAGGCGAGACCGCCTAGATTCGCAGCACCGGGAGCTGAGCGCCGCAGTGCCCAAGGTGATAAATTGTTTCCTAAGTTGATTCAACATATTCCGTCTTTCACTTATTTTATAACTCCCTAATACGACTCTCACACGTTTAGGGTAAACCTAGGATGTCCTAAAGCCTATATAAAGGCTCTCTATTGGCTTGTAAACATAACTTAAGACATCTTAATGATGTCTTTATGATCAAACTTATTGTGTAATTCTTTGTGAGAGAAAATCCTTTAGTTACAAGAAAGAGTATTTACTTTATAAGTCTTTCTTGTAAAATGCATACTTTGTGAGTGTCTTGAGATTCAATAATAAAATAGAGTGATCTTAATCCGCCATGGACGTAAACAAGTTGCTGAACCACGTAAATTCTGTGTATTCTTCTTTTACCATTTCTCTCTTTATTTTCTTAATTACTTATTTCTGCAATATATTGCTTGGGTTATTTGCTTGTTTTTGTGCTTCCGCTTCAATAATGTTTGAGCCGGTGCAAGGGTTCATCCCTAGATGCTAGCTTCTGGTCGACCGTATGGATTGAAGTTGCACCTGTGGTGTATTGTGGAAGGGTGGGTGGTGATCTACCATAGAGTGCTTGGAATGGTGTCATTCCAATGGATGTATGATAGATAGTATTATACCAATATTTAGCCTGATGTAGAAAAGAACTTCATTTGTGAGGTTGTTGATGTACAAGGCACTGTAAGTACTGCTCAACACATCTGTTAAACACATTTGTCTGTCTGTTAGTTTAAGGGATATATGCAAAACTCATTTTATGGATGGTTCCAGATAGTCTGGAGACTTTGCACCAAAATTAACTGAGAAACATTGTATCTTTATCCGAAATTATTGTTTTGGGCATGCCATGTAGTTTCACGATTCCCTCAATGAATTTCTCAACTACTGATTTCGCTGTATAAGGGCGTGATAACGACAAAACAATATACTTATTTGGTGAGACGATCGACCGCCACCAGAATAATGCTCTTGCCATCTGATACAGGTAAGCCCTCAATGAAGTCCATTGTGATGTCGTCCCACACTTGGCATAGATATCTAATGGTTGTAAAAGACTTGTTAATGATAGAGTTTCAGATTTAATCCTTTGGCAAGTGTTATAAGAAGCCACGTAATTCTGTACTATCTTGTGTATGGATGGCCAGTAGAATTATTGAGCTACCCTTTTATGAGTGTGTAATGTTGAGCATAATGTAGCACAAATAGAACACTTTTATTGATATAACAAACTCAAAACTTACAAAACAAATTTTTAAAACTCTCACTCTTTCTCATTTACAACACAACACTCATATACTCTTTGTTGAGTTTATTAGTTGTTCAACTCTCTAACGCTCTTAACTCTCAACAATTGATCAAATACTTAATCAACTCTTTATTCTTAACTTGCTTGCTTACAAAACCAAATAAGGGAGGGGGAGTATTTATACTTAGTTTTAATAAACCAAAACCACATAAATAAAATATTGTAAAACTTTATTAACCACATAAGTTTATAATACTTATCTCCTTAATTATCAACTTTAAAATATCTTACTTAACTTAGAAATTTCAAGAATTGGACTTTTAAATATTTAGACTTAATCTTGGGCTTAGTGTTGTAATTTTAACACTCCCCCTCAACACTAACTTTTATTCTTCTAATCATGTGAGTTGTCTTCGAAACTTTTTGAACTTATCAACACCTAAGCTTTTTGTGAACAAATCAGCCACTTGATCTTTTGTTTTAACATACAGAAACTCAATTTCTTCTTATAGAACTTTCTCCCGGATAAAATAATAATGCACTTTCACATGCTTTGTTCTTGTATAAAAAAATTAGATTTTCTGCCAAACAGATTACTGATCGATTATCACAATATATATTGACACTTTATAATCTCTTGACTAATGTAGATCTTCCACAACCGCACCAACCATGTAATTTCTTCAGCTGCCATTGTTGTTGCTCTGTACTCAGCTTCAGTAGTTGACAATGATCAATCGGTTGTCTTTTACTGTACTAAGAGACTATTCCTGAACTAATCTTGAAAAAATGCCCAGTGGTTGAACGTCGTGTGCCATGGTCTCCAACACAGTCGGTATTACAATAGCCAACTATTTTACAATCTTGGTCTTTCTTATAGAAGAGACCATAGTCAATTGTGCCATTCACATATCTCAATACTCATCAAACTATTTCTAAGTGAGGTTTTTTAAGATTTTGCATGTATCGACTTAATACTCCAACTACATAAGAAATGTTTGGTTGAGTCAATGTCAAATAGATGAGACTTCTTACTAATTGTCAATACATAGTTCCATCTTTTAAATCATTTCCTCCATGATCGCACAACTTAGCATTAGCTTTTAGCGGTGTTGAAATAGGCTTGCATTCTAGCATTCCAAACTTCTCCAACAAATCTTTGGCATATTTTTGTTGTCCTAGAAAAATTCCTTCTACTGTCCGAATGACTTCGAGCCCAAGAAAATGCTTAAGTTGTCCAACCTCTTTCATCTGGAAGTAAATCGCCAAATTCTCTTTTATTCGAAGAATCTCTTCTTCATTATCTCCAATGATAATTAAGTCATCCACATATGCCAGCATAATTGCAAGTTTCTTTCCATTAGCTTTGATGAATAGGCTAGAATCAACTGATGCTATAGAGTAACCACCATATGTTAGAAATTCTTTAATTTTACCATACCACACCTTTGGAGCTTGCATTAATCCATACAATGCCTTTCTTAATTTACATACATAATCATGAGGAACTTTCTTTCAAATTCTATTGGTTGAATCATGTAGATCTCCCAATCTAACTCTTCATATGAAAAAGCATTCTTCACAGCCATTTGTCATAATATTCAACCTTTGCTAACTGCCAATGCAAGTAGAACTCGTACTGTGGTGATCTTGGCTACTTGACTAAACGTTTCATCATAGTCTAGCATATACTGTTGAGAAAATTCTTGAGCTACCAACCGAGCTTTATACCTCTCCACCGATCTATCAGGACGTGTTTTGATATTATACACTCACTTACAAGATATAGGTTTTACATCCTTTGGCTTTGGCACTAAATCTCAAGTTTGATTTTGCTCCAACGGTATGATTTCTTCTTCTATAACTTTAATCCATTCAATGCTCTGTGATGCTTCTTCAAAAGTCTCAAGCTCTTTAACATTTTCCTCTTTCGCTACAGCTGCATTAGTATATTTGGGATTAGGCTTTCGTATTTTTATTGACCTTCGAGGATAAGATTGAGGGGTTACAGGTTTTGCTCTTTTATATTTGGCCTCCGTTGTTAGTTGTTGATAGATGCCAGTTTGCCAAAAACTTTGAGCTGTCTCTTGCTCAGTGTTGTCATCACTGCTTCCATCATCAAGTTTTGTTTTGCTTGGTTAAATTTTAGCAATTTGCTCATCTATCTTTTGTTGTAGTTGTTCTTCTATTTCTTTTGAATCTGGAAGCTTCTCTTTTTGTAGCGACCACTATGAAGATGGTTCATCAAGTACCACATTTCTTGATGTGTAGCACCACCCACTAGTAGGGTCACAACATTTTTATCCTTTGTACTGGTTATCATATCCAACAAAAATACACCTGATTGCCTTGTTTTGGAATTTGTTTCTCAGATGACTTAGCTCAAACACATAGCATATACAACCAAATACTCGAAAATGACTTACTGTAAGTTTCATATCCCACAACTTCTTAAAGGGTGATATGAACCCTAACCTTGGTTAAGGAAGCCTATTAATCATATGGGTTGCAGTCTTCATTCCTTCGGCCCAAAATCTTTCTGGTACATTTTTCACATGCAACATACTTCTACAAATTTCTGCAAGATGTCGATTCTTTCTTTTTACAACACCATTTTGTTATGGCGTGTTAGCACATGTGAATTGATGTCGTATCTTATTTTCTCTACGATATTGTAAGAACTCATTATAGGTATTTTCTCTTTAATTCTTTATATGAAGACAATGAATCTTCTTTCCGATTTCTCCTTCAGTTGTTTCTCTAAATTCTTTGAACTTAAAAAAAGTATCTAATTTTTCTTTTATAAAAAAAACCCATACATACCTCGAGAAGTCATCGATAAATGTCACCATATACCGTATGCCACTAATTGATGGTTGCTTGACAGGTTCAAAATACATCAGAGTGAACCAACTCTAATAGCTTATTAGCTCTAAACTTTGATTCCTCGTATAGTAGTTGATGTGCCTTGCCATATAGAAATCATGTACATACTGTATCTATTCTCACATATAGTTTAGGTAGGCCCTTAAGTATTGTCTTATTCATCATCACTTTTAGCTTATGATAACTTACATGTTCCTATCGTGCATGCCACAAATCTACTGTCTCATTCTTCCAAGTTTTGACTACATAAGTTTACTCTACTGATAGTATATAGACCAACATTAGTCATCGTCCTTTCATTATTGGTGTTCCCGTGATTTTTAAATCTTAGCGTACCTTAAAATCTTGTGTACTGAACAAGATATAATGTTCAGAAAATGTTAACTGTGATACTAATAATAGATTCTTTTTTATGCCATGGACATGACAGACATATTGAAGTGTTACCTTGTTAGGACTATAACGAGGTGCAAGGATTGTGTTACCGATGTGAGCTATAAGTTATCTTGAGTTATTCGTTGTCACCACCATGCGACTTTCTTTGTATTTAGTCATATCTTGCAGTTTTTCTTTGTCACCAGTCATATAATTTGAACATCCTGAGTCGACAATCCAATCATTTTTATAGTCAATCCATCCAGGCATTATCATTGAGAGTGATAGGTTTTCTTCCTCTATAGCCTGATGCTTTAACATCCCACTCATCTTCACTTTTCCTTTCTGAGTTTGATGTGGCAGCATTACCTTCAATAAACCTTTTCTTGGACCAACAATCTTTTGTCATATGTTTGATTTTTTCATAATTATAGTATTTCTCTTTTAAACGTTTTCTGTTGCTTGGACTAACTACTATTGCCTCGAGTTCTCCATGCTCCCCCTGTCTATGAGCTACCTTTTGGTGATGAATTTTTATTTTGTCATCATCTCCTTTAGATCCTCTACCAGTACGTCGTTTAAATTAACCCATCTTTTTTTTTCGATGTAGAGTGCTTCTTCATCTCCTTTTAATAAAACCTCACCTATTTGCTTAGCAATCACTTCTTAATCAATAAGCAAATTTTCAAATTCAATGAGAGATGATTGGGTTAGCCAACCTTGTATAGTAGTAATAAAACCTCTATACTCAGGCCTCAAATTATGAATGATAATTGTTTTCATCCTAGTTTCAACAATAGCAGCGGTAGAATATAACTTAGATATTTCACGGTATAAGGACTTTACCTTTGTGAAGTATTGGTTGATCGTCATGTTGCGTTATGTAATTGACAATAATTCATTCTCTAAAAGCTATAGTTGCATGTTGTTTTTCTTTGAGAAGAGTGATACAAAAGTGTCATATGCTTCATTTGGCGTCTTGGCCTTCTTTATGTGCTTTAACATTTCTTCTTCAACTGTGGTCTTAATGGCGAACATAGCCTCATCAGTTTTTACCTTTCACTTCTTTAAAGTGGCTTCGTTTATTGGCTGTTTTACTTCATTCATGCCAACAACCTCCCAAAGATCTTGACCTTGAAGGTAAGACTCCACTAACATCGCCCATGTATTGTAATTTTGGTTATTGAGATTCTTAATTCCTCTAACTACTTGAAGGTCTCTTATTGTGCCAGCAAGACTTCAATAATGCTGGACAAGCTTGATCTCAAACTGCAAGTTTATAGAGTTTCAAACTCTTCATAACTCAAATAAAACTCCACAAAGATCAATCTCTGACCATCCCACTATTACTCCTAATAGTGCTTCCACCAATACTATAGTAACAATGCCTAGTGTTTATTTATATGAATTGTACACCAGAAAAGTTTTTAGGAAAGACTAGAAGGGTCACAACGGTCCTACTTAAAATCCATACTCCTTAGACAATATTAGCTATTTTGACAGAACTTTTCTAAATATGTACCATTCATAAAATTACACCAGGCTCTGATATTGGTACCGTATATTTAAACAGTAATAGTACTTCGACTACTGTTCTACGCCCCGAACAACTTGGCTCTGATACTAATTGTTGAGCATAATAGAGCATAAATGGAATACTTTTATTAATACAACAAACTCAAAACTTATAATACAAATTTTAGAAACTCTCACTCCTTCTCACTTACAACACAACACTCACATACTCTTTATTGAGCTTATTATTTGCTCAACTCTTTAACACTCTTAACTCTCAACAATTGATCAACTCTTTATTCTTAATTTGCTTACTTGTAAAACCAAATGAGAGAAGGGGGGTATTTATACTTAGTTTCAATAAACCAAAACCACACAAATAAAATATTGTAAAACTTTATTAACCATATAAGTTTATAATACTTATCTCCTTAATTATCAACTCCAAAATATCTTACTTAACTTAGAAATTTTAAGAATTAGACTTGTAAATATTTGGACTTAATATTGGTCTTGCTGTTGTAATTTTAACACGTAACACACCTGAGTGTGCACCAAGAGGCGAATCATAGAATTCCTATAGCAGCTGTAGGATTATAGTGGAATTAAGAGACACTATTACTTTATCTCTACACATTATCAACCCGTTCCTCTATGCATATGGCTTCTTTAGATTAGCAATAACTTGTTCTCTAATTTTTTCTATGTATAGGTGCCATTTTGCGGCTTCTTTAATTTTGTCCAGAGCTTGGTTTGTGGGGTATATAAAGCATCAAGTCTTGGGTTTTCTAGTACTCGTGACAATGCATCTGTTGTAGAATTCTCATAGCCTGGCTTATATTAGATCTCATACTTATATACAAGTAGTTTAGATATCCATTTTTGTTGTTTTGATGTGCCAATTTATTGTTCCAACAAATACTTTAGGCTTCACTAATCCGTCTGAATAATAAACTTTCTTTCTAAGAGGTACGATTTCCATGTTCGAATAGCCTGGATGATGGCGAGCATCTCTTTGACGTATATTAACCAATACTATTTAGATGCTTCTAATGCTCTATTCATGAATACAATATGTCTTCCTTATTATTAGTTTACTACTCAACCTACAAGCTTAAACTAATTCGTGAATGCCCAATATTAACATTAAAGACAAGTCTCTAACAGTCTCTTTCATGTAAAACATTAATCTGAGTATGTCTAAACCAAATGAATCTCCAGTCTCTAAGAAACCAAGAAAGCTAATAAACTAAGAAATTAACTGAAAACAAAGATATAAGAGCTCGAACTTAAGACCTTGGCTCTGATACCATATTAGTTTACCACTCAACTCAAAAACTTAAGCTGATAGGTACAGGCCCAATATTAGTATTAAAGAAACAAGTCTCTAACACTTATTAAGTGAGAACTAGGCCTATACCATATCATGATGCATCTAACTCAATTGTAAAAGGTTCATTGATGTTCGGCGTGGCAAGGTTTGGTGTGGTTGTCATGGTATGCTTGAGTTCTTGGAAGGCAATTTTGACTTCAGAGAGCCATTCAAATTGTCGTTTCTTTAACAAGTTGGTAAGAGGGCGAGCCAGAAGGCCATAATTTTGAACAAACTTCCTATAATAACCTATAAGACCTAAAAACCCGCATAATTCAAAAATGTTAGTAGGTTTTAGCGAATCTATATGACCTTGATCTTATTTTGATCCACCTATACTCATTATGGGGAATAATGCGGCCCAAGTATTCCAATTCCTGCCTCCCAAATTTATATTTATTGAACTTTATGAAAAACTAGTGATGTCTTAATATTCAAAAACTTTCCTAACATGTTCAAAGTGGTTTTATTAGGGCTATATATTAAGATGTCATCAAAGAAGACTAGTATGAATTTATGTAGGTAGGGTCGAAATAATGGCTTGGAATGTGGATGGGACGTTATATAGTCCAAAAGGCATAACAAGGTATTCATAATGACCGTTATGAGTATGAAATATTGTTTTGGGAATATCTAGTAAGTGTCTGCTTACCTAGTGGAATCTGGCCTTAAAGTCCAATTTTGTAAAATAAGAGGCGCCATGCAATTCATCTAACATATTGTCAATGGTAAGGATGGTGAATTGATCTTTTATGGTGACAGAAATAAGGGTTCTATAGTCGGTACAAAATTTCCAAGTTTCATATGTTCTTTACTAGTAGAACGAGGGATGAAAAGAGACTGGTACTAGGTCGGATGAGCCCCAATTGTAACATCTTTTAAACTTGTCTATCAATTTTTGCTTTTTGAAAATAGGCATACCTGTACGGTCTCACATTGATTGATTCTGTCCCTTCTTTGATTCAAGATTCGATGGCTCACTTCCCATTCTAGTGGTAGCTAGTTTGGCTCTTGAAATAGGTCGGTGTAGTTCTTTAGCAATTCTTGCATATCCAGTTGACATGCAGGTGATGCTTCTTTCGGTGGATGCTCACAAATGGCTACCAAGGTACTGGCTTGTCGAAGCTCTCTTGCTAAAGCTTTTAAAGTGGTCACACGAATAGAGGGTTCGACCATTCCTTGTAGTTGCCGATCTTGGTTCATCCACTGGAATTCCATAGTCAGTTTCTGCCAATTACATTTCACAGTCCCTAGTTGTTCCAGCCATTGCACTCTTAGGGTCATATCCAACCCCATTAGTGGTAAAGAGTAGATTGTTAATGAAAAAGGGATACCTTGGAGTGATATCTTCACATTCTCGAATCTTCCTTGGCATTCCAATAGATTCCTGTTTGCCACTTTCACTATAAAAGGTTTGGTTGGAATCACTGGAAGTTACAGTTGATTAGCCACTCTCTCATTGATGAAGTTATGCAATGAACTACTGTCGATGAGCACTTCAATTTCCATTTGCTGGATACGTGTCTTCAGCCTCATGGTTCTTGGCGTGGACCAACCTGTTAGAGCATGGAGAGAGATTTCAGGTTCAGCCTGTAAGTGATCCTCTTGACGTTCAGCTGCAGAGGCCGTTACTTCATTTTCTTCGTCTACTCCTTGAGCTCGCTCCAGTTTTAACCGCTGCGGGCGGCGGCATTTGTGACCAGGTGTGAATATCTCATCACAGTTGAAGTATAATCCTTGAGCGCGTCTTTTTTGCATTTCCTCCCACGACATTTTTTTTAACCGAATTTAGGGGCTTGATTTTGGCCGATGCAGGCAATTCGATCATGGCACGGTTTGAACGGTGGCCGAGGATTTTTCTTTAGCTTGTAGGCTATTCATCTCTCATTCGAGCAAGGCTGGTTGCCTCCTTGAGTGTCTTGAGGCAAAACATGCGGATGCCTTCCGCAATTTCTGGTTTACGTACCCCCATGAACGTTCCCACCAATGCCTTTTGTATCCACCCTTGAACCCTATTCCCCAATTTCTCAAACAAACTCCTTCCGATAGTCTCAGACTGTACCAACTTGTCTTACCCTTGATAACGCTTCATTGAAATCCTCACAATCATTTGGCCCGAATCTTGCCCATAGTTCTTCCGAAAATTCTATCCACGTTACTATTTTACCTACTTCTTTATAGGTTCGTTGCATCCATTGCCACCATTGGTTAGCCTCCTCTTCAAAATGGAATGATGCCAAGCTCACCTTTAGATCCTCTGCCGTCCCTTGATATTCGAAGAACTGACTAACTCGGTTAAACCATTCCGTCGGATCATCTTCAGCATACCTGGGAAATTCTAATTTGGCAATCCTTGAAGATAGCACCTGTCGGCTCCCCTCTGTCCCTTCTCTACTTCCTTCCTTCCTATATACTGCTGGTTTGCCCACTGTGATCTTCTTCCTTGCTTGATCTGTTTTTATTAGCCAGTAATAACTCAGACAATTTGTTGACAGTTGTTTCCATTCTACTCACGCCTTTTTTAATGACGCCAAGTCCTACCTCCAAGTTCTCAATTCTTTCCTTATTTGTAGCTATAGTAACCGTGTGCTCTAATACCAATTGTTAGGTCCCAATATAATTCTCTTTGGGTGAGACCTAAACTACAATGTTTTCTTTAGATAATTTTCTTACGTTCTTTATTGAATGTTAAACGGAATTTAAATACATTTGGAAACTACGCTATTGTAACTGTCCTATTTTCTAGCTACATGTTAAATGAAAAGTGCAACATGTTTACAAGAAGTGGTATACGTTGAAGAGGTTGTAGTTAATTGAACAACTATCAGTTTCACGTCACAAGGCTACTTCATTCTGCATTACTCCTTATCATTCATGCCTCTTCAACTTCCTTATCCATGCACGTCTTTGTTGCTTCTACAACTTCAATTGATCACGCCACTTTCTCCATTTATTACATATATCTCTGATTTGGCCTCTTCAATCAGTTGCCACGTCGCACTCTCATTACCTACATCCTATCAGATTGTAACCCATATTAGGCAACTTTTGTAGTTGTTCTTTTAGTAGAAGCAATATTATTGTAACTTCAATTAATTGTCTGATTAATAGTAATAATACTGAAATTTCTCATTAACAATTACTAAGAGTATTCCTTTATGGTATACGATTCTTCTCGATTTACTTACTCATTTTTAGATATGATTGATAGTAGGAATGTCTTGACGGTACTATAAGAGAGAATGCTTGGTGTACACTGTATAATATAACAACACAATATAATATCAAATAAAATTATACATATATTTAGTGACTACATTATTATTCTTTTTTTAAAAACAAAATTGGATGGGAATTAAAAACATCACTCACCAAATATTAATTTTTACCTCTTATTTTTACTCAAATTTAGGTGGCCTTAAACCCCTGTTTTTATTAAAAGTCCTTGCTCTTTGTATTCGAATTTTAATGACCATGAATATATAATACATTCACGGCACGCTGAGGGAGCGTGACTATATTATCATTGTATCACGTTATTTGATAAAGAATTGAATAAAATACGACATATACTAAATAGTTTTTAAAAATCACAGTACATAAAATATCCCTCGAGTTTTTTAGAATATGAGATCAAAGACTACAAATACTTTACTTCTGTAATGTAATTTGGACAAAATGATGGAGTAATCGAGACTAACTTCTACATATGATAGGGCCAATTGGCTAGCATGTATTATCATGTCAAGGTTTTTTTAATTAATTATTGAGTAATGAAATGAAATAATAAATAATTTTAAAAGTTGAAAAAAAATAATTATTTAATATATTATTTAAGATGAAAAATATTGAGATCGAAATTAGAAAATATAACATTGAAGTTTTTTTTTTTAAAATAAAAATTGTAACATTTCTCCTTTTTTTCCTTTTTCAAAAAAAAAAAGTGAGATTATTTTACTATATTTACTATGTTATCTAATTGTGTGATCTTTTATATATATATATATATATATATATTGTCACATATAAAATTCTAACCTAAGATTCAATCTAAAATTCCAAAAATAAATCAAAAAAACAAAAAAAAAAAGTAAGCGCATGAAAATTGGAAAATTGTAATGAATACGCCTACATACACTCTCAGCTCCACCAAATATGAGCTCTCTACACTATTCAGTGGTTCGATCACAAATTGAGATAAAAAAACACACATTGACCTTATACAATTAATAATCCCAATTTATACCCTCATTTATTTTGATCCTAAAACAAGTAAAGAAGTAAAAAAAGTAAAAAATAAAAGAAATATTATAACTGACTTCCATTTGTAATTAGTAACTCTTAAAACAATTGTTTGAGACTTTATTGTGGAAAACCATATTGGCCCCTGATGTGTAATTGCTTTAGAAACCAATGTTTCAACATTTATCATTAAATATATAACTATTATAAGTATATTACGTATTTTGTCATCTTCAGTTAGAAAACAAGGGAAAAGCGACAGTGAATTCTCATGATTTCGCCTAATATATATTTAAATACGACATTTTAAAAATATTTAATTAGATCTTAATTGTGTTTTAATAAAAAAAAAGAGCCCTTTTTGAGGGGATTTTAATTTATTTAGCCACACTTTTTTTAATCATTTTTTAAGCTAAAAATGAGGATGTGAGGATGCTTTTACCCCATCAACATTCTAACAACTCCAAAATTTTAAACCCATATTCTCAACACAAAAAAAAAAAAAAGCAAAATCAAACAATAATTTCTCTCAAAATAACTACATCAACCAATCTCTTTAGAATCAATACACCATATATATCAAGAAAATTGAGTTAAGTAAAAGTATAATCATAACTTAACATTATATTACATGATTATATTTTTTTTTTCCCACTTACATCACTTATTTTTAATTTTTTTTAAATAAATTATTTGAGTAACGGTGAATGGAGAAATGTTATTTGGGTGAATGGAGAGATTAAAAAACATGAGATTGAATAGAGTTGTAGTGATCCTCAACATAGAGTCGAGCTTGATTGACACATGCCTGAAAATCATACTTTAAAAGTGCTCAATAAATATGTCGAGCGAATTATAATATGAATTTAATTTAGCTTGACATCTTTATCGAGCACTCTTAAAGCATGATTTTAATTATGCTCGATAAAAATGTTGTTATTTTGTTAATTTTGTTTTTAATATCTTGCGCCCAGAATGACAACGTTTTAGGGGAATATATATTAATAAGTCTCTAAAACAGTGTCATTATGGATATTTTTTTATTTTTCCTAAACCGTTGTCATTTTGGGCTATAGTATAATTATTTTTAAAATATGGATTTTTAATATTAAATTTTTAATTGATTTTAAGAAAATAAATTAATCAAAACTACTCTGTTTTAGATTATTGATGCTATAGTATTAGTGATTCACTGATAGTTCATGCCTCTGATACTATAGTATCAGTAAGTCACTAACATGACAAAGAAGTATCATTGATCAGTGACACAATACTGTCAAGTATTCATTGACACCATCACAAAAAGTATTAGATGTATATTGTTAGTGAAGCCAATTTTCTTGTAGTGAAAGATTGTAATTAATACTCGTATTCATGTATGCATACTTTGGAAAGGATTTGAGCATATACGCTATAAATAGATATGGTTTTTGTTCATTGATTGAGTCAAGATCATTCATTCACAATAGAATAATCAACATCACACTTCTACTTGCCTCTGCGAACATTCCTTGACACAACATCTTCTTATTTATCGAAGGTTGAAGTATTGAAGTATCGAAGTATCATTTCCTATAATTAACTCATAGATAGATTTACACAGAATTTTTGCCGGTCCTATAAAGTAGCTAGAGACCCTTAACAACTGAAGGAAATTAAGCAGGGCTAAAAAGAGAGTTTGAAGGAATACTTGAAACAATTTCATAAGGAAGTGATCCAACTTGGGGCAGTCAATTAGCAAATAACCATAAAATCTCTGAAAGTTAGGTTGAGATTGAACCAATTTCGATACTACGTCTCAGAGAATCATGTCCCAAACTATGCAATTTCCTACAATGAGGCACCCAAATACATCACTATTAAAGAAAATAAGTGAAGATAGTGATATCAGTTAATGCCACTCGGGGGGCGAGCACGACCTCAAGATACAGGAAGAACCAAATCTCTGGTGAGAAGGTTCCCAGAGGGAATGAGAGAAACCCACCTCGAATCACTAAATATCCACGAATAGACTGACCAGACTGATCATACCCGCAGATAGGTCAATCAAATTGGCCTCGAGAAGTAGAGAGATCAATTCGAGACACTACGTAGTGGAAGTACAACCCCTACTAGCTTAGATTGATAGTTCCATCCCTTAACAGCTCTATTGGAAGTTATCTTTAAGGCTAAAAAAGGCTAAGGCATGATTACCAAACCACCTATCATAACGTTGCCCATTGACCAACAGAACCCAAAGAAAAGATACGATTTCAACCAAGATGTAGGGCATCTCATAAGAAGATGTTTCGCCCTAAGGAAGTAGGTGGACTAATTGGTAAGAAATGGATACCTAAATGTGTTTCGGGCTAACCGCCCATTTAAGGACAGACTAGCAAGTACCCCAAATGGGATTGCCCTACCAAAGTTTGCTATAATTATTTTAAAAGTACCCACATTAGCCAGAGATTTCAACAAGCAAAGGAAGAATTATTTAAGGTATTCCATGGTGGGACACCAAATAATGTGTAACATCTCAGCCGTTAAAAAACCATGAATGCAAGTGGCTCCATCATGTTCACTAAGGAGGATGCCCGAGGGGTAAGCCACCCACACGATAATGCATTAGTAGTCACAGTGCAGGTAGTTGGTGTGGAGGTGAATAGAGTATTTGTCAATGTCGAACGATTGATTGATATTATGTTCAGGGATGCCTTAGACGAGTTGATGATCAAAGATCCGAGGATAAAGAGAACACAAATCCCTTGTAAAGGTTCAGAGATAATTACGTCATGCCTCTCAGGATAGTGAACCTACCTATGACTCTAGGAGAAAGACCCTATGTAAAGACTATTACGACTAGTTTTATGGTGGTTAATTAACCATTTTTCCATACAAAATCTTGCTCGAGTGGCCTTTTGTAAGAAATACCAATACAACCCTTTTTATATATTATTTAAAGCTCAAGCTCCCTGCTGAGGAGAAGATTGGTGTTGTGTTCAGGGATCAAAAGATGGCTCGAAGTTGTTATACAGTGTTGGTAAAAAGAACATACTATATTTTCATTAATGATCATTGAGAAGAAAAATCCATTCCCTAAGACCCGTAGAAGAGTTGCATACAATTCAAATTAGGTCAAGGGCACTAAAGAAGGTAATGAAGATCGAGTCCCAGCTAGAACTTGGGAGCCAAGAGGGTCTGACCACATTCGTGAGAGAATTCTCAAATGTCTTTGCATGGTCTAATAATGATATACCAAGAATAGATCTATCATTAATGTCTCGTACCCTAGTTGTAAGCGCCACTTTCAAGCTTATTAAGCAGAGAAAAAAAAAGAATATTTAAACAGGGGAGGAATAAGGCAATGGTAGTAGAGATTGAAAATTTACTGACCGCTGAGTTTATAAGGAAAGTCCATTACATCGAGTGGCTTTTTAACATGGTAATGGTCAATAACACTAACGGGAAATAAAGGATGTGTGTCAATTTCATAGATCTAAATAAGGCATAAATGAAGGACATTTTCTGCTCCTAAAATTTGACTAACTAGTGGACTCGACACCAGGGCACAAGCTCCTTAGCTTTATGGATGCTTTTTCAAGGTACAATTAGGTAAGAATATTTCTCCTCGACCAAGAGAAAACTTTGTTTATTACCCATTAAGGCACCTACTACTACAAGGTGATGCCATTCAATCTAAAAAATGTTGGAGCTACATATCAACAGCTACTAAACCAACTGTTCAAATCCATAATAGAGAGATTCATGGAGGTATACATAGATGTCATGATCGCAAAATCAGTTACATCAAAAAATTATGTGGGGTATCTGAGAGAGATCTTCAAAATACTAAGGGAGCACAAGATGAAACTGAATTTAGAACAGTGTTCCTTCAAGGTAAAGTCAGGAAAGTGTCAGCGGTTCATGGACAATAAGTAAGGGATAGAAGCAAACCCCGATAAGATAAGGGTGATTTTGGAGATAAAGTCCCACGGTACTAAGAAAGAGATCCAACAGCTAACAAGCAGAGTGGCAGCCTTTAGTCGATTCATCTCCCGAGCAACAGATAAGTGTTTTGATTTTTTCCAAACCATCAAATGAGAAAGAAGACTAAATGGACCCTAGAATTCAAAGAGGCATTCCAACAGCTCAAAAGGTATCTTGCATAACTTATTCACTTGGTTTTTCACACCCCTGGAGATAAGTTTATCATTTATCTCGGGGTGTCAACTTAGGCGGTGAGTTTAGTTCTACTCAGAAAGGTAGCAAGAATTTAGAGACTAGTGTACTTTGCAAGCAATCATTTTTTTACCTAAAAAATTGGTACTCCTTAACTGAGAAGTTGGCTTTGGCATTGGTAATGTCAGAATGAAAGCTGTAACCTTACTTCTAAGATCATACGATAATGGTACTCACTAATCATCCTTTAAGGTAGATCTTGCATAAACCCAATATGTCAAGACATTTAGTCAGATAGGTGATTGAGCTAAACGAATTTGACATTCACTACAAACCCCAAGTGACCATTAAGGGTCAGGTCTTAGCAAATTTTATAATTGAGTGCACCCTGAGAGAAATGATGCCCAAAATTACCCCTGAAGAGCCCATTGGAGAAAAAAAAAGCAAAGATCGCAAAATGGATGCTCTGTATTAACGGAGCATCTAACTCACAAGGATGCGAGGCAAGTGTAATGCTTACTAATCCTGAAAGAGATGAGATTTGTTACGTAGCTTATTTCGGGTTCTAAGACTCAAATAATGAAAGTAAGTATGAGGTACACTTGGCTAGGCTAAGAATTGCCTGAGCTTTGTTAGATTAAAATATTCTAGTGCAGAATGATTCCCAATTAGTTGTTAACCAAGTTAACCAGGATTTTAAATCTTGGAAGGGCGGGAGGAGAACATGATTGCATACCTAAGAAAGGTTCGAGAGCTAATCAGTCAATTTGAGGAAGTGAAGATCCAATTAATCCCGATGAGTGAAAATTATCGAGTTGATGTCATAGCGAGCCTTGCTTCCATTGAAGAAGACTAAATACCCAGGTCAATGCCTTTGGAGTTTGTCCTAATGCGTAGTATACAAGAGCAAGTAATGCAGATTAATCCTTAACCCAACTAAACAAACCCCACCAGAGAATACATTTAACTAAAGTTCTACCACCTCATAGGCGAGAAGCTCAACAACATCGTTATAGAGCTCCTTAATACAAAATGATAAATTGAGTATTATACAAAAGATGATTTTTCTACCCCATACATAAGATGCTTGGTACCAAAAGAAGCAAAGTAAGTTCTCATAGAAATCCACAAAGGGATCTATGGGAATCATTAAAGAGTAGAGTCCTTAACCCATAAAGATTTTAGAATAAGGTATTACTAGCCTATAATTCTACAAGATGTAAAGTACTTGATTAAAAGATGTGACGTTTACCAAAAGTATGCAGACAATATTTAAGCTTTGCCAAAAGCTCAGCATAATGTCTCTGCTAAATATGGCCTTGTTGTTATGGATTATTTCATGAAGTAGATTAAAGTTAAGCGTTGTCCAACATAACTAATAAGAGTGTTTAGAATTTTATATGGAGAAACATAATATATTTGTTCAGGATACCTTGTGCAATCATGATAGACCACAAAAAATAGTTGGACAATAACAGCTTTAGAAACTTTTGTGAGTAGTTAGGTATTCAGCTTGGGTTCGCCTCCCTAGCTCACCGAAAGACAAACGAACAAGTTGAATCATCTAATAAGATTATCAAGAAGCTACTTAAGAAAAAACTGAATGAGAGAAAATGAGGATGGATGGACAAATTACCTAAGGTACTTTGGGCACTCGGGATTACCAGTAAGACCTTCACGACAGAAACCCCATTCTCATTAACCTTCAGATATGAGGTTGTAATTCTTGCAGAGATAGGTACTTCAACTCATTGGGTACACTATTTTGAGGAAGACATCAATGAAGAGCTGATTAGAGGTAACTTGGACCTAACAGATCATAAAGGAGAAATAGCACAAGTCAAGGTTGCAGCCTACCAACAGAAGGTAGCTCGGTAATATAAAAAGATGAGGCAAGCGTGTAAGTTCTTGGAAGCAATTTAGTGCTTAGAATGGTTTTCCCAAACATGAAAACCTCAGTAGATGGAGTCCTCGGGCTAACCTGGGAAGGACAATATATGATTTTTAGGAGGATATGAGCTAAGACAGATGAGTTCAATCATCATATTGATCGCAAGATGGTAAGGAAACCATAGAATAACGAACTCCTAAAAAGCATTATTTATGGAAAAAAAACTATTCATTTCTTTTGTCATTCAAAGCATGTAATTGCCTCCATATTATAAAAATGAATAAAATTTCAGTCTTTTTGCATTTAACCATCTCTATCTTATATATGTATTAAAGCATGAGAAACTCCCTTTACTAACACAATTCTAGACTTTATGCTGAGGGTCCTGAGCTCTTCCATAAGACAATTCAAAACTTTGTGGGGGAGGGTCCCAAGCCCTTCCATAAAATATTTCAAGACCTTATACGGGGGTCTCGAGCTTTCTACAAGATGATTAATGAATTTACACAGAAAGTCCCAAGCCATTCCATAAGACGATTCAAGATATTGTGCGATAGTCCCGAGCCCTTCCATAAGATAAGATTCAAGACCTTGTATAAGGGTTCTCAAGCCCTTCCATAAGACGATTCAAGACCTTGTGCGGGGGGTCCTAAGCCCTTCCACAAGATGATTCAATACTTTGTGTAAGGGATCCCAAGCCCTTCCACAAGACAATTCAAGACCTTATGCTGCACATCTCGAGCTATTACACAAGATGATTCAAGATCTTGTGTGGGGGTCTTGAGCCATTCTACAAGAAAATTCAAGACTTTGTGTGGGCGGACCCAAACCTTCTACAAGATGAGATTCAAGACCTTGTGTGGAGGGTCTCATGCCCTTCCATAAGATAATTCAAAACCTTATACGAGGGGTCCTAAGCCTTTTTATAAAATGATTCAAGACCTTATAGAAGGGGTCTAAAGCCCTTCCATAAAATGAGATTCAAGACCTTTTGTAGGGGGTCATAAGCCCTTCCACAAGTCGATTCAAGACCTTATGTAAGGGGTTCAAAGCCCATCTACAAGATAACTCAAAACCTTGTGTGAAAGTCTCGAGCCCTTCTATAAGATGATTGAAAACCTTGTGCGAGGGATTCAGAGCCCTTTAATAAAATGAGATTCAAGACCTTGTGTAGGGTGGTCCCGAGCCTTCTATAAGACGAATCAAGACCTTGTATTAGAGAGGGTCTTAAGCCTTTTCATAAGATTATTAAAGACCTTATGCAGAGGATCTCAATCCCTTTCACAAAACGATTCAAGACCTTGTGCAAGGGGTCCCGAGCCCTTCCATAATACAATTTAAAACCTTGAGCGGGGGTCTCAAGCTCTTCTACAAAATGAGATTCAAGATCTTATTTGAAGGACCCAAGACCTTCCAAAAGACGATTCAAGACCTTGTGCTGGGATCCCAAGCCCTTCCACAAAATGATTCAAGACTTTATGTAGGGGGTACTAAGCCATTCTACAAGATGATTAAAGACCTTATGCAGAGGACCCCAAGCTTTTTCAAAAGACAATTCAAGACCTTGTATAAGGGGTCTTGAAACCTTCCACAATATGATTTAAAACCTTAAGTAAGGGTCTTAAGCTCTTTCACAAAATGAAATTCAAGACCTTCGCCTCAAAACCTTTCAAAAGATGATTTAAGACCTTGTATTAAGGATCCCAAGCTCTTCTACGAGATGATTCAAGACCTTGTACTAAGGTCCCGAGCCTTTTCACAAGAGGATTCAAGACCTTGTACGGGGGGCTCTGAGCCCTTCTATAAGACAACTAAAAATATTGTGCTGGTAGTCCTAAGCTCTTCCGTAAGATGATTCAAGACCTTGTGTGGGGTGTCCCAATCCATTCTATAAGACAAGATTCAAGACCTTGTGTGAAGGGTCCCTAACTCTTCCACAAGATGATTTAAGATCTTTTACGGAGGTTCCAAGCCCTTCTACAAATTGGTTTAAGACCTTGTGTAAAGGGTCCCGAGTCCTTTTAAAAGACGATTCAAGACCTTATGCAAGAGGGTCCTGAACCCTTCCATAAGATGACTTCAAACCTTTTACAAGAGAACCCGAGCCCTTATTTAAGATGATTCAAGATTTTATACAAGGGCTTCTAATCCTTTCCATATGATGAAATTCAAGACCTTGTGTAGAGGGTCCCTAGCCCTTCCACAAAACGATTCAAGACCTTGTGCGAGGGATTCCAAGTTCTTCCGTAAGATTTAAGATCTTATATATGTGTATAGAGGGGAGGTCTTAAGCCCTTCCATAAGATGGTTCAAGACCGTTGATGAATATATGAAAATACATATTTATTAAGAGATTCAGTCACCAATTAATGTCACTAATTTTAGCATTTTCTTCTATTTTAGCTTGAAATAAAGTATTCTCCTTAAATTGTGATTAATGAATGTTATTTGGACAGGTTTAGGTGAAATGGACATAACTCTCAATGTAGAAATAAAAATGAAGAAATTATTAAACGTGGTGCAACATGACTCAATCTTACAGAAATTTGAAGAATAGTAGAAAAGCCAAATCCAACATGTTATGGGCCAAAATTTGAGATACAATAGAATCGGGCTACAACTTCTGCCAGCTTGACCCAACTCACGTATTTAGACCGTATCTCACAAAATACGTTCTTAATTGGTATAATTCTTGAAGCTGTGAAATGTTGACTTAACTATCAACAACTCGTATGTTGATGGTAAAGTCCAAATCAGCCGTTATCATGGACCACATCGCATTGCAAATGGGTAAAATAGTTGTTGGCTGAATTCTGATGTATCCTTGGAATTTTGCTCATATCTTGTGGGATACTCATCCAATTTGCATGAAATTGATGCCCATGGAAAGAAGACTCAAAAGTGTACAACTTCCATGTCGGCTACAGAAGCTAAATCGGTCATTTACGTTATCAAAAATATGCTGCAAGTGGATAAACGAGTTATTGGCTTAAAATTATTGAAGATTGATGTCATCCATGACATATATCCATTCATTGCCTATATAAGGAGACTCTTAGGATGTTTTTAATATTAGATAATTCTCTCTTCTTTTCTTCTCATTAACATGTATTGTAATTTAAGCTAAAATTCTTGGCAAGGTTAAGAGATGAACTTTTATGTGTAATAAATCTACTTCTATGCTTTGATTCATTGCAAAGAGCTACAAATGTTTGTAAGTTTGGTTTTGATTAAACTCTTATCTATTCTATTTTCTATAATCTAGAGATTATAATTCTTATGTCTCATATAAGTTCAGTCATGCTTTTCTTATGTGATTCTTGGTAAACTATAATTATTACTGGTTACATTGTTTTATATGTTAATCTTTTACTGCAGTATTGTCAAATTGATATATTGTCGATCTTGGATAACATGTAAGGGCAATAAATGTTTGATATTCAAGTTGATCTTTTACTGCAATATTGTCAAAATGATATATTGTCGATCTTAGATAACTTGTATAAATGAACATGATGTATGTTAATGCTTGCAAAGAGTTTAATTATATCAAATACATGTGTTATCAAATGTGCTATATTTTACATATCTTCCGATTGATTGTTTGGGATGTGAAACTTTCAATTGAGTTATAAGCATTGAATCAAAGTGTAGAGTAGATTTGTAAAGCATGATTGTGATTCTCAAAGCCTTGCTTAAATCATCATAAGCTATTTTCTTCAATTCATAGACAATTTCATCTCATCAATTAATTTTATCCTTTGCTACCTCTTTAATATTTTACTTCACCAACCTATTTTGCCAAGAGCTTTCTCGTGGGATCGACACCTCAATCTATACTACGATAACTGCATTATATTTTGAGCGTAAACAACCGTGTTCAAGGGATCCCAAGTTCTTTCACAAAATGACTCAAAACCTTGTGTAGGGGGTTTTATACCCTTCCACAAGATGATTGAAGACCTTGTACCCGAGGTCTAGAGCCCTTCCACAAGACAATTCAAGACTTTATGCATGGGTCTCAATCTCTTCTACAAGACGATTATATACCTTGTGCAAAGGACCTCCAGCCTTTCTATAAGACGATTCAAGACTTTGTGTTGAGGGTACCGATCCCTTCCACATGATCAGAGTTAAGACCTTGTATGGAAGATTCCTACTGTTGACGTGTTTTAGGGTGTATGCATATGATTGTGTGCATGTTGAAAAAAACCTAAATACATGTATCCTATATACGAATTTCACTGTGGAATTAAGCATGTAATCAACATATACATATGTAACTTAAATCATTAACAGTTTAAGATAATAGAAACATACCTTTGAAGACTTTCAGTGAAGATTTCAATTATAGATTCTTCCTAACTCCAACCTTGAGCTCACTTTAAAGTGCATTATTATTCAATTCTAGTTCATAACAATCCGATGGGATTATGAAGCTAGAATAGCAGCAATTGAATTTCCAGCAATAATGTTTTGTTTCTTGAAAGAAAAATAAGAGGAATTTATTTTTCTTTCTCTCTAGTTTTTCTCACAATCTTTTGTTCAAAGAAAAACTCTCTAAAAACTAAACTCTCTCTCAATCCCTCTCTCCTTGCACATTTTTTGTTTCACCATTTGTTAATCAATTATTCAAAATAATGTTTAGATCTGTTAAGTGTTAAGGTCGGTGCTTATGTGTCATCCCTGAATATATATATACTTGTGTATTTATACAAGTGTATATTTTTATTAAATCGCTAATACCCATATATATGGTATTATGCATGTAATGTTACAGACATTGTAGATCTGAAGGAGTTCGGTTCATATCTAAAAGAGTTTAGATAAGAGCTCATGGTTAGCCACGCTGAGAGATATAATTGTTAAATGTTAGCACAGCTAAGTGTTAGCTGGTTATAATACTCAGCATATCCAAGAGTTAGAGCCTTGTCTGTAATGGGAATATACTAGTAACTGCGTAGTTGCAAGAGTTGCAATCGAGTGCCAGAAAATGTTAGTTATGCAAATATGTTCTCAAATAATTATCCCTAATCTATTTCTGTGGATGCGGGTCTGTCAGTGAATACCTTTTAATATAGATCAGCATATGTCGTACATATAGGGTATAGATGGTCGTTCCTATCCGACTATGAGCTTGGAGCTCGTATTGACATATAGGTATCCAGTTAGGACTGGATATAGGACAGACTCACGAGGGCCTCCGATAGACACCCAAGGTAACCTGTCAATGAAGGGTCCTATCGAGTTGAGTAGTATACGTGGTCCTTTGACCTGAGTGCCACAGTGGACTTGTAAGTGATCCACTATACTTTGGTTTCACGCATGTCATAGACCTTTCATGGTGTGACCATTGGATGTCACTAGGTATGGTCCGATACTTATAGAGTCTGGTGTGTATAAATATGGGATCCGTCAGCTCCCATATGGAGTTTGATATCCATATGCTTCGAGACTGTATTTTAAAAAGTCTTGTGGCCACAAGCAATCATCCTGGGAAAGAGTTCTGCCAAGGTTAAACAATATAGCAAAAGAGTTTGTGCATATTGTTCAGTCAGATACAAGTTTGGAGATAAGACATGGATGAGCACTTAGGGATTTGACGGTAATAATCTATATCCCCGCACATCCAGGATATCATGATGGAAGGACTATACGTATACGTTGTAACCTCAACTTGCACGGTTCAACGCACTGATTTATATATCCGTGATGTGTGCGTGAGGCATTGCTCACGGACTTATAGAATAGTTTCATTTAATGAATCGGCCATAGGACCTAGGGAGTCCCGCAATATGAAGTGTACTCGTTGTGCACTGGGGCAGCGTGCTGGATTAAATTGTTTAATCCAACAATATTCAGCAATACCACGGAAATGTGTGCGTGTCTGTATTTAAGTGTTAAATACAACAATTAGTTAATAATTGTTATTTACTAATTGTATTATGACACATGGCGTATTGTGGACTCTTAGTTGAGTTTACCCAAGTGTAAGATTTGGTGGGATCTACTAGGGGGTAAACTTGGTAACTATTTATGAGGGGCAAAATGGTCATTTTCTCACTTTGATTATTTAATAGTTAAATAATTAAAATATCTCTCTTATTATATTATATAATATATTATTATATTATTATTTATATCATATTATTATTATTATTATTACTATTATTATTATTATTATTATTATTATTATTATTATTATTATTATTAGAGAGAAAGAAAATAGGGTGTGCAATTGTGGCCATTTGGCCGAGAAAGAGAAAGCAGAAATAGAGAAGAAGAAGAAGGAGGAGAAAAAGAAGAAGAAAAAATAAAATTGTTTCATTTTTCTTTATACTTCCGATTGAAGTATGGTAGATTACTTCAAATTCCCAATTTCTTATCCTTTTGGAGAAAATGATGAAAAACACATATCGGTCATTTTTGGGATTAAAAGTTAATCCCGTGCTAGAAATCGGGCTACTGTTCTAGCTCACCAAGCCCACCGTATTGGTGACTAAAACTGCACACGAGTTAGTCTCCACGTAGACTTCAGGAATATACGTGTATAACGTTATACGTTGAGGTAAGTTCTCTACCCTATTAATATATTAATGTGATTAATATATTTATTTATTATGTTTATTATTTAATTACATGCTTTCGTCATGTAGAATATGTATAAGATACGTATTTAGGCAATAGACACAATAACACATACATGTACCCACGTATATTCAATTTTCCCACATTAAGCACTTCATAAGTGCTTACAAAATTGATTAAGTGGCCAAAAAATTAAAAAAATAATATTTTTTAATAATTATACATAATTAGGTATCTATCTCCCACCTAAACCAAAATAACAAATAACTAAATAAATATTATTATTTATTTAAATAAAATTTATTCAATTATTCAAAAACTATTTGAATAATTAATTTTACCTTTTGATTTTACTAGTATGGTTAATGGGTGAATTCACGGTGAAATAATTTATGGAACAAAATTGTGCCACTTGTTAACATCTAATTAGTTAACAACTCTTGTCAACTAATTAAGTGATATACTTAACATTTAAGTCTAAACAAGTGCACAACCCGAGGAACCCTAAAATATATTTTCGATTTACTGAAATTTCTAAGATGAAATTATTCAATCCATAATGTTGCCCCCAGTGCACAACGAGTACACTTCATAATGTGAGACTCTATAGGTTTATGCTCGAATTGTCATATGGAGCTCCTCCACACGCCCATGAACAATGCCCAACACACATGTTACATATATTACAAAGCAGCGTGTTAAACCATACAAGTTGAGGTTATAATATATTCGTATGATCCCTCTATAATTTATATCAAGGTATAGCAGAAATATAGATCAACACCGTCAAATCTCTATATGCCCGACTGAAAGCTTATCTCTAGAATTGTATTTTAATAAATAATATTTTCAAACACTTTTGTGATGTTATTTATCCCTAGGGTTAAACTATTTTCTTGGAAATTACTTCTTATGACCTTAAGACTTTCTGAAATACAATTTTAAAGCATTATGATATATTACTCATCCAAATGAGCTAATGGATCTCATATTCATACATATCGGACTCTATGAGCATCAGATCATATCCAACGACACCCAGCGGTCAGACCATGAAAATTTCTGACATGTGTAGAACCAAAGTATGATGAATCACTCACAAACCTACCATGACACTCAGGTTAAAGGACCACGAATACTACTCAACTTGAAAGACCTTCCATTGATGACTTTATGGGATGTTTATCAAAGGTCTTTGTAAGTTTGTTCAGTATTTAGTCCTTATTGAATACTTGTATCTCTATAAAAGCTTCCACTAAACTTATGGTCTGCTAAAACTAACTATCTGAACCATTCAGATATAGACATATACCGATCTATAAATTTATTAAGGTATTCACTGACAGACCAACATCAGTGAAGATAGATCAGGAATATAATATTTGGGAACATATTTGCATAACATTTTCTAACACTATTTGTAACTCTTTGCAGTTATGTCATTACTAATATATTCTCAAGTCTTTGTCTCATTTCAGAGAAGGCTCTAACTCTTTAGATATCGCTGACTCTTATAACCTGATAAATCTTATCAATGTCAACTCTTAGCATTTATAACTCTCAACGTTGTTAATTCTTAGAACTGATCTAAACTCATTTGGACTAGATTTAAACTCTTTCAGATCATATAATATCTAAAATGTTACAAACATCTTACCATATATAAAATATAATTAGCAATTTAATAAAATAATAATAGTAGTATAAATATTAAACAAATATTTATACATAAAGGGATGACACGTAAGTACAAATTCCAATACCTAACCCTTTCACAAAATGTTTCAGAACCTTGTATAAGGGGTTCCAAGTCCTTCCACAAAATTTAAGATCTTATGTAGACGTTCCCATGCCTTGTCCTAAAATGGTTCAAGATAGTATGTAAGAGGTCCAGAGCCTTTTCACAAGACGATTCAAGACTTTGTGTAAAGGGTCCCAAGCCCTTCCACAAGATTATTAAAGACCTTGTGTTGTAGGTGCAGAGCCCTTCTATAAGATGAGATTCAAGACCTTATGTCGGGGGTCCCAAACCTTTCCATAAGATAGTTCAAGACCTTGTACGAGAGTCTGAAGCTCTTCTACAAGATGTTTCAAGACCTTGTGTAAAAGGGTCCTAAGCCCTTCCACATAACGATTCAAGACCTTGCACGAAGGGTCCAAAACCATTCCATAAGACAATTCAAGATTCTGTGCAAAGGATTTCAAGCTCTTCTATAAGATTATTCAAGACCTTGTACAGAGGTCCCAAGCCCTTCCACAAAATGATTCAAGACCAATCTCATCATTTTCCTTCGTAAGATACAAAAGGTAAAGGTAAGCATCTGAGATAATAATTATATTATATAAAAGCAAGGATTAAAGTTGTTTAGCAGAACATATCTCACAAAGGGTAAAGGTGATCATCAAGGTAACAGTTATATCACAAGAAAACAATAAAAAGTTAAAAGGCAAATTGTTCAACAAGACATGACTGCCAAAAAAAAAAAAAAAAAACATTGTTTAAGTAAGCATATCCCCCCAAGAAAAAAGTTCACGTAGCACAGGCAACATTCTCCTCTGCGATGATGTCGATGGTTTCATAGAAGGAAAGAAGAACACCATAAAAAATATTGGTCTCGGAAGTGGCAGGCAGATCAGCATCCTCAGGGGAAGAGACTTTATGAACCACGGGGAACAACTTCAGTAGAGATCGGGACCACAGGAGTAGAATCCTCCGGCACAACAACGGGTAAGAGATATTTAGTAGGAGTCACTAAATAATGTGCAGCATCTTGAATAGTTAGAGACGGGCTCAAAAGAGGCTTAAAGATAGGATTAGTG
This sequence comes from Ailanthus altissimus, assembly GCA_946807835.1. NCBI lineage: Eukaryota > Viridiplantae > Streptophyta > Magnoliopsida > Sapindales > Simaroubaceae > Ailanthus > Ailanthus altissimus. The sequence goes on from OX327709.1 coordinate 6,028,289, forward strand.
ATAGGAGCATCCTTTTGGACAACCGAGGGATCAGCGATTCGGGCATCCTTATGGGCAACTAAGGTCTCATCTTCAACTATCACGGGTAAGCGAGTAACTACACTTCTTAACCACTGAGGATTAAAATTAGGGTAATTCTCCTTGAAAACCCTCACGCAATGAAAGAATCTCTCCATGAACCCAATGTGCCAACCATCGCTCTACCCTTCAAACCAAGCTTATTAATCCCCTGACCATTTTTGACCTTGTTCACTCAAGAGACTCTGGCTTCTTATGGGTTGCAATGAACTTCTCCTCCACTAGCTTATTTTTTCTAATCAACTTCAAGACCCGACTCTTTGCAAAAGCCACAGATACAACCATCTCTTGCTCGAGAAGAGTTCTTTACCTCTCTAACTCTGAGACCTTACTCTCTACCTCAAACCATCTCGTTTAAGAGGCCTTAACCCAAGCCTCCAACTACTCGGCTTCTTCACGAGCTTTCTAGGCCTCATGCCTGGCCCTAGCTAGGTTCTCTTGGAGCTACTAGATACTTAACATCCTTCAAATCACGTCAGTATGACACTGAGAGAAGGCATAGGCCATCTAGGGAAACAAAAAACATTTAAATATATATCTTATCATGCTAGATTAAAAAGAAAGAAATGGTAGCAAAAAAATTACATCCATCATACTCCTGACTACGGTATGAAATAATGTGATCAGTTTTAAGTCAGCTACTTACTAAGCCCAGGTAGGGTCCACATATCTCTCCTCCTGGAGTAGCAAGAGGATTAGGAAATGAAGGTGGTCACGACTTTCGGGGACTATATCCGTTGGTATAATTGTAAGAGAAAGAACTACTACTAGTTAACGAATCTCCTCCAAAGAAGGTGATCTAGAGCTCAAGGCCCCAACTAGATATGCGAGCCTCTAATGTAAACAAGAATGAGTTGAAGATTAGATAACTATCCCTACGATTACCATTTGCTTCCTTTTAGCTTTCACCCTTAAGGTCTGATTCACTGTTCTGACTTGGGGTGACTTACAAACTAGTCCACTCAGTGAAGCACCAACTTTTGGGCTATCATAGACCCTACCGCCTCTTAGGCTATCTTAGCCCCAACCACTTCATAGGTTGTCTAGGCCCGACCATCCTTTGGGCTCCCTCAACCTTTACTATGGACCCTAAATGTATCCATGAAGAGCAAGTTGAAAACCTCTTAGGTGTCCAAGTCTTCAGCCCCTACCTCTGAGTTGGGGCTAAAACCATCAAGGCGAGCCCTTTTTCTATTCTTATCACCCCATTGCTGGCATTCCTATAAAAAAATGAACACAAGGTTAAAAAAAAAAACTCTTAAGCTTCAAAAATTGGTAAAAATAAGTTAAAGTTGCTCATTCTCTAAGTAATTGTATGGGGTAGCTCAGGGATCAGGTTAACGTCTCTCAAGCACTCCATATAAAGAAGTCATCGACAGCTAGCAGCATGAGCTAAAGTTGCCTCGATTCTAGCTTGGTGCACCTCAGATACGTCGGGACTAGTTGCCCAAGTTTCTGGAATAAAAGAAAATAACCAAAGATAAGCAAGTGATAGGAAATAAAGGAAAGTATAAACCAACGAAAGAGCTATATATAGGAATAACTTGCTTTCTGACCATACTCACCACCAGCAAAAAAAAAATAGTCTTCTTTCTAACTCTTGTTGGTAGAAGAGCAATTTCGAACAAGGTCACAGGCCTCATGGCCCGAAAGTAGTAAAAACCCTTGTGCTCTGCTGCACTATTCTTGGAATGGTATAAATGCTGCAACTCCTAAAAATATGGCATGGACTATCCTAACCTTGCCTATAGAACAAAACGACAAGCGAGAACTCACTAGGAATATTCTAGCAAAGTAGGGCTGCATAAGGAGTCTATGTCCTACCCTAAGAAATTCTACATGAATAGCTACCTCACCAGGGTCAGATCAGCTCGGGAAATCATCAAGGTTTAGGATTCTTAGGGTCATTAACTCAAGAATATTGTATCTGGTCCTAACACTGTCTAAGTCCTCTTGAGTCACATAGGACCTTTAATATCTAAGGTCCAATTCGTATTTAGGCTCATCAAGATTGGAGTTGGGATCCTTGGAAAACTCATTTTCGCCTTCCTCTGTAATTTCTGGGATAAGTTTATTCAAATCTCTATTATTTTTTAAAGCCATTAAGGTAGGTCTCTAGAGCATATTCTATAGGCAAAGAACAATAGCATGCATATATATATATATATATATAAACTTCTTAGTAAAAAATACAACAGAAGCAAATGAAGGCATCATCAACTCAAACATAACTAGAACGACAAGTAGATACATACAAGCAAGAAATAGAGAAAGGGGAGAAAGAGGGATCACTAACTAGACTATGACACTGGATCAAATGAATGAAGACACATGGCTGAAAGTCTTGCTTGCCTCTTAGAATGCTTTGTTACTTGCCTAAAAAGGAAACAAAGAAGTGTTGAAAGCACCTCTAGGGGGCGTGCCTATAAATGTCTCCTCGACTGACTAAACATGATGGTTTGGATGATGTGGAAATAGAGACATCTTTTTAATGTGTCACTTGTGACCTTTCGGTTCAAAAATATGAAGAGGCAGTTAGGCGGCGTAGGATCCTTGAAAAGACATCATCATTATATATAGGTCCTTAGGAATAGAAACTGCCCTGAAAGTGCACCAACCAGTAACTCAGAGGAATATTAAACAATTCTTCCCTTGAACAGACTCAACTTGCCCCTCATCAGAAAGAATTTATTCAAACAAGTCAATGCCTCGACCAAATTGGAACAAAGAATTAGTTTCCAACCTCGACCCATCAAGATTGAAAATTGTTAGACCTTTGTTGCCCTTAGAAAATTAGCCCAAGATCCATCCCAGGTATAAGACCAAATCAACCCAAATTCGGCCCAAGTATAATGCCAAACTTCATGACAAAACAAAGAACATGGGTCTAGGCCTAACCCCCTCAATGGGTGGCTCGGGGAAGAACTTTTTATTGATTCCCCTTTGATTTGGAAACTCTCTGAGCAAAAACAACACCGAGATCACAAGCATCTATAATTCCATGATTCTAAATCTCTCTATTAAGTGAGATTCTAAGAATCATAGGATTAGTCAAAGCACCATTTTTATAAGGAAAGGATAAGAATATCAATATTGAAATTGATTTAATCACCCTGAGCAGCGCCGGTAATCATGATGAAGATAATCTGACATCTCGCACGTGATCCTTATGGCAAGGCAGTAATGAACAATTATAAAAAAAGAAGTTCAGCTACTGCCAAAAGTAATAAAACGTTTCTCACAAAAACACTTTTAAACAATTTAATTCTCTTTTTCAAAGTCATTTACTTATGCATCGAAGGATTCTTACTAAAACCACCTCTAGCGAGGCCATAACGTTGCTATATTTTTTGCGGGAAAACCAGAACAATCAAGTTCAGAGTCTGTTTCTGTGCAGCTCAATCCAATGGGTCTAAGTCCGTTTTCTCATAACAACAAATTTAAAATCTATTGACCTAAAAAATTAAAAAAAAATTATCAATAGTTGTAATAAACTTTGATGCTGATTATGATTCAAATTTCCATGCAGACTCGGGTGCTACAGCTTATATGAAAAATAATCCTGGTAATGGCGAAGTTAATCGTGAATAGCCTATATATGATATTTCTATACTTTCTCAGTAGTTCAATTTTTGTTGGGAATGGTTTTGTTGGCAATGGCGAAAATATAGAAATATCATATATAGGCCATTCACGATTAAATACTAAAACGGGAAAATTAGATTTGAACAATGTTTTAATTGTACCAAAATTGAAAAAGAATTAAATATCAGTTGGACAACTCACTACAGATAATGCTTGCACTACAGAGTTTTGTTCTAACGGTTTTCTAATTAAGGAAAAGTAAGGAAAAATTTTCGCCGAAGGCATTGAGAAGGGAAGATTGTACGCCTTGAAGAGAGAGAGAGAGCACTAAGCACTAGTTGCTTCAAGAATCATCAAGTCAAATTTTAATATTTGGCATCATAGAATGGGCACCTTCATCAGAAATTTAATATTTACATAATAAATATTTTATTATTGTTACTAATTAGAATAATAAAAACTTTGTTGGTTCTAGTTGTCAAATGGGGAAGAGTTGAAAACTTACTTTTAATATTTGTAATCTTTCGCTAGACAAAATTATATCATGTATGGGGGCCGGTCCCTAGTGGATCTTTCTATTTGTTGATGATTGCACTCGTTACACGGTTATAACGTTTGAAAAAGAAATTTGATTTCTTTGATTGCTTTCTTAAATTCCAAAAGTAAGTGGAAAACCAATTTTACAAAGGATCAAAATTTTCCAAAGTGATTGAGGAGGTGGGCCTACTTCAACTTTCTTTATAAGTTATTTGAATAACTGTAGAATTTCTTGTCCAAGAACCCCAAACAAAATGGTGTTTACATCAGCATGTTATAAAAGCTGGATTAACTTTATTATTTCATGCCAATATGCCTCCGTATTATTTAGTAGATGCTTTTCTTAACATTAGTTAATTTATATAATTAAGTAGACTACCATCTGCAGCGTTGGATATGGATGGTTATTATCATAAGCTTTTTAAATTTGACCTTGCATTATAAAAATTTGAGTTTTGATTGAAGTGCTATCCTTATTTACGAGATCATGCATCTCAAAGAAGATAGTTCCATGTATTTTTGGTTTTAGGATATCAATGTCTTTATCATCAAACTAATAAAGTTTATAATTTGTCATGTTATAATGATGAGAATATTTTTCCTTACCAAACTAATAATGGTTCAAGCACGTCATCGCAGGTCCAACATGAATTGGTTATGTTTCCAATAAGTGAGAATTGGGCGAAGAAAGTTAATATCTTAAACAGCTCTTCTGAAGATAGTAAACGAGTTTTCAAAGCAGCCCCACCAACATTCTTCTTGGCAAAAACTCTTTAAAATTGTTGTGAGAATGAAGTTGACTTCCACTTAAATAATTTCACTATAGTGCCCCCACGGGCATGAAGCTGAATTTATATTAAACGACCACTATGGATGTGTCTCATACCAATAGACAATAACATTCTGATCCATCTTTAAGTAATTCACACGAAGAAATGACCCCAATACATGATGATCTCGCACTATCAATATCCAAAACTTTCACAAACTCTGCATAAGAGATGGAGCATAATTCATCATCATAAGACCCTAACAGAATCAACATATTTGTTGATCTTTGTACTCCTTCAGAACTAGAGCTAGCAGCTAACAATCAGGATCGGAATGTTCATCATATGATAACACGAAACAAGTTGAGACATTATCCTTTATTAGTTAATTATAAGGTATTCGTTGCTCATACAGAACCAAATTCATATAAGGCAACCCTTCGAGAACAGTATTGGCACAAAGCAATGAAGATAAACTTGATGATCTAATGAAACATAAAACTTGGAAAGTTTCCAAGACCAGTAAATGCAAATGTTACAAGGTCAAAGTGGGTTTTTCGCATTAAATTTAAGGAAAATGTTGCAAATTAAATTTTTTGTCCACCCATAAATAGAGTAACGAAAATAATAATAGAATAAAAGTGAAGCATAAAAAATAAAAAAATAAAAACACACGAAATTTATGGTGGTTAACCTTTAACTTAAGAATACGTCTATTGTTGTTGCAGTTTTTACTATAATGAGAAAAAATTATAAGAAAAAATACTTATCCTCACACCACCCTTTATATAGGCACATAAATACTCTTCTAAAATCTTATACCTAGTCAGAAATAGATTTAAGTACTACCCTAGTAAAAAATAGATTAAGGTATTAATCTATTTTTTACTAGTAAGAAATAAATTAAAACAAGTATAAATAAAGCAATTAATTAGACTTTATATATCCAATAATCTCTCATTTGCAGACTAATTCATTGTTAATTACCTCCTTTGCAATGACAACCACTCTTCAATTCATAGAAGGGAAATCCAACTAAAGTTATGTATAGCTTCAGTTTCTTAATTGTGATGGTTTTTGTTAGCATATTAGTTGGGCTTTTATTTCTATGAATCTACTCAAGTGCTACAACTCTATCTTCCAAAGCCGTTCTTAGGAAATTATATTGAATATGTGTGTGATTTGTCCTAACATTATAAATAGGATTCTTTATTGAGTGAATAGCACTTTGAATGTTAGAATGAACACATTGTTTCCCTGCTTCTTACCTAATTTCTCTATAAAGATCTATAACCATATCATTTCTTTACTAACTTCTGTCACTGTAACATATTCAACTTCAATAGTCGAATGGGTAATAATCTTTTCCATCTTTGAAACCCAACATATTGTTTTATCACCTAATGTAAAAAAAATAAATTTACTAGTAGTATTCTTCCTACCATTTATATCACCAGCTATTTTAGCATCAACTTAATCTTATAGACTTTAGTATGGTATTCTTAAACACAAGGCTACATTTGTAGTTTTGTAGTTCTTCTTAGAAACATGAAAATCCACTTTACATCTTCATTGTGTTGATCCTCTAGATTACTCATATATCTATTCACAACTCTCACTACATGTGCTATGTGTGGTCTTATGCTTATCATGGCATATATAGGACTGCTAATAGCAGAAGCATATAGTACTTTGGCTATGTATGCTTATTGAATAGTACTTTGGCTATTCTGCTCTATTGAGAGTGATTATTAGTTTAAACTAAGCGGCCAAATGAGTGCTCACAGACTTTACTTTACCTATATTAAATCTATTATGGACTTTCTTTGCAATATCCTCTTATGATAATTCTAAGAATTTATTCAACTTACCTTTATTAAACCTTATACCAAGGATTTTCTCTATAGCTCTCAAATCTTTTATTTTAAATTCCTTTTGACAACTTCATCTTTATCTTATTAATCTTATATATGCAAGCCCCTACAATGATCATGACATCTATATATAATAATAGAATGATGGTAAGAGTTGTCAAATTTCTTCATGTCAAATCAATGGTCTATATGCCATCTCAAAAAGCAATTATTACATATAAACTCATCAAACTTCTTATATGACTACCTTGGCGCTTATTGCAAAATATACAAGATCTTCTAAAGTTTACATATCTTACATTCTTTTCCCCTTACTTGAAAGCCTTGTGTTAGGTACATGTAAATTTCATTTTTTAAGTCACCATGAAGAAATGATATTTTACATCTAATTACTCTAGATGTAATACCACTAATCTAAGTACAATTCTAATTATAGGCATCTTCACCATTGAAAAGAAAATCTCAATATAGTCAACATCTTCCTTCTATTGAAAACCTTACACCACTAGTTTTACTTTACATCTCTTAATGTCATTATGTTCTTCTTTCATTTAGCAAACTATATTATGCAATGCCTTCTTTCATTTAGGTAACTTTGTCAATTGTCGTGCTTAATTAGATAAGAGAATCCACCTCTTCCCTCATGGCTAACTCTTACTTGGTTGAATCATAAACTTGCATTGTTTCCTCATAAATCTTTGGTTTACCTCAATCAATCAACAAGATGCAGTATAGTGAGCGAAAATATCTCTGTGGTAGTTTGATAGTTCTAGTGGATTACCTAGGTTCAAATATGTGAGTATGTGGCTCTTCCTCTGGATTTATATTCTCTTAATCTTCTTTGTCATCATTTTATAACTCATTTCTTGGTAAGTCTTCTAATGGAACAATTTTTGGCATCTTGACTTCAAGACATGTTCTTATAGTTTATTTACCTAGCTTATCCATGTACATAAGTTGTTCATTGAAGAAAATATTCCTGCTTCTAATAACATTTTTATTTTGGTCATCTAAAATGATAACCAAACTCAATACATTAAGCCAATAAAGAATAACATTTTTTGTTAGGATCAAGTTTATTTTTGTCAACAAAATCATCAAAAATGTAAGAAACATAACCAAATACTTTTTAAACATAAAGAGTTACCTTTTATTACTCTAAGCTTCTTTTGGTATTCTGCAACCCACTAATGTTGAATGTCTTCTACTAATTATATATATAGTAGTTGTGTCAGTCAAAACATCTTTGGCAACCCTGAGTATAATTGCATATTCCTAGCATCTTCATTCAATGTTCTATTCATCCTTTCAGCTATAATATTTTGTCGTGGATTTTCTAGAATAGTCTTCTCCATCTTGTTTCCATTATCAATATAGTATTTTTTGAACCTAGCATCAATGTTTTCTCCCTCATTGTTTAATCAAAGCATTTTAATTTTAATTTTTTTTATTCTTAACCATGGCTTTCTACTTCATGACGGAATTTATTCTCAACTATTTGGCACAAGATTTGGAATGTTTAAGGATTATCCATCAGCAATCGTCATCGCTAAGTCAACACTAACGTTTTTGTTAAATACTTATTCTCTATAACTGCTCATGGGAACCCCTAATGTCTAATGCGTAAGGTCATCTTCAAATTGTTTCATCACTGATCTCATAAAGCAATGGGTTCTATGATGAAACAGCCTTAGCAAACTTTAAAGTAAAATTCCCAAAACTACCTTGAGGAGGCTTCTTACTCTCCTTTAACTACTTCAGACTAAAGTATAGGATCATTACTCGAATTTGGTGTTTCTAATGGAAACATGTGCTATTACAAGTCAGTTAGAAACTTTGTAAATGAGATTGGGTTTCAAAGGTAAGCTAATGGTGGAACGGTGTGGAAAAAGTGGTAAGCTATGCGTACTATAGATAGATAAGGTTAGTGTACAGCTTATCTCTACTCTCATTTTCATCAATGTTCAAGTTTATTCTTCTCAGGGGAATGTATGGAGCTTCATTATATTTTATGCTAATCCTGAAGTTTCTCAATATAGTTAATGCTTTCTCTTAATTGCCTTAGCTTTCTGGTGGTGATTTTAATGAGATCCTGAGGCATTAGAAAAAGATTGAGGGTCTAGAAAAGCCTAATTACTTGTTATAAAATTTTCAAGAGACTAGGGATTTTTATGGCTTTCAAGAGCTTGCTTTCCAATGGCCAAGCTTTACATGGTGTAATTGTCAACACACGAAGCATTTTATCTAAGAGAGACTAGACAGGGCCTTCTACAACTTACAATGGATTTATTTATTTCCCTCAACTATCATTGATCATCTTGCCTTATACGGGTTAGATCATAGAGCTCTTCTAATTAATTTAAATAGGCATTTGAATGAGGGTGGAATGATAAATATAGGTTAAAGGTGCAACAGGTTCCACTTTAAAGAGGCTTAGGAGGAGAAGTATGAGTATACCTAAATCATTTAGGATAGTTGGAGCTTTGCAGGCAATAATTAAAAGGGATGTGAAACAAAATATAAAGCACATCAAGATGCTTTTCAGACTTAGAACAGAACTCAGTTTAAGCATCTTCACATAGCCATTCGAGAGAAGTGACATAAATTGGCTGATTTAAATAATCCTTTAAGTACTACAAATTGGGATTTGCTTAGACAAGCTGAGAAAGTTCTTGATGTCTTTGTATAAGCAAGAAATTTATTAGAAGCAAAGGTTGAGAGTGGCATGGCTAAAAGATAGGGACAAAAGTTTTAAATACTTTCATCTAAAGGCCTCTAGTTAGAGAAAGAAGAATACCATTGATGGAATTTTTTACAATAATATAAATTAATTACAAGATTGTGGTGATATTGCTAGCATTTTCTTGAATCATTATAAGGCATTTTTTGCCTCGACTAATCTTTCAGATAGAGATATTCAAGTAGGCAATTATTCAAATAGAGATATTCAGGTGGGCAATTGAAAAATGTATAATTATTATACCCATGATTTAAAATGTATTATTAGCGATTTAACAAATTTCGTTGACATCTTCTATTTGTTTTGTCTTATGCAAGATTTGATTTGATGGCCTCTACAAACCCATTGGTGCCTATACAGGATGTACGTCAGCTCAAAGGCGTCGAGAATTATTCAGATTGGCTTATGAACTTAGAATTATTTTGGATTCGGAGAGGCTCGAATATGTTATTAATCAGAAATTGCCCATATATGTTTTTTATAATGCCACCCCTGAGGAGAGGGAGACATATCAGAAATGGTTGGATGACAATTTAAAAGTTAAATCAATGTATACAGAGTTGCAAATGGAGCATGTCCGTATGGATAGTGCTAGTAGCATCATGATCTATTTGAAGGAGTTTTTTTGCGATCGACCTCAAATCGAGTTGTACATAGTCATCAAGGTGCTCTTTCAAGCTAGACTGAGTAAGGATAGTCCAGTTAGTCCCCATGTACTTAAGATGATTGGTTACATCAAGAAGTTTGAGGCTATGGACATTTCTCTGAACAATAACTTAGGAAATAATTTGATTCTCCAATCGTTGTCACGGTCATATGCACAATTCATTATGAACTTTAACATGCAAGAATTGACCCCAACTTATGCTGAGCTTCATAATTTGTGGAAGACAGCGAAAGAGGACGTGCTTAAATGGGGCTCAGCTCTCTTAGTCTAGGGTGCTTCATCTTCTACTCCAATGGCTTTTGAGAAATCCAAAGAGAAATAGAAGAAGCGACCCTAGATGGGTCATCAAAGGCAGTAAATATCCAAGCCTCAAGAGAAGAAAGCAAAAGAAAAATGTTTCTTTTGCAGCGAAGATGAACATTGGAAGCGCAACAGCCCAAGGTACCTAGCCACTATGAAGAAGACTCCCTCAGGTATGTGCTTGACCACTATTGACATTTCTTTGACATTTGATACTTGTACTCACTGGGTATTGGATACCGTATGCTCTTCTCACATCTGTAATGTGTTACAGAGAATGAGAAAAGTTAGGATGCTACAGCATGGAGAAGTAATGCTCAAAGCTAGAAATGAAGAGTTCTTGCAGGTCCAAGCTGTTGGACATTTTGATTTGCTTCTCCTATGTAATAGAATAGTTATTTTGTATAATTGTTATTATGTACCCAATATCATCAGGTAAATTGTATCCCTTCTTGTGCTTGACAATGAAGGATATCATGTAAATATACGAAATCATTTTTTGTATTTATATGATATACATAATGTTTTATTAGCTGAGTGTCAATTAGTTAATGGGTATTATGTATTGGATACAATGAGAAATGTCATGAATATACAAGCTAGTTCTAGTAACAAACGTACAAGATCAAAAACTTTAAATGAAACTAAAATGTGGCATATAAGATTAGGTCATATAGGCGTGAAACGCTTAACCCGTCTGGTTAAGGATGGTCAGATACCTGATTTGACCATAAAACCTTATCCAATTTGTGGATCTTGTATTCAATGAAAGATGACCAAATCTCTATTTACTGGTGTTGGACGTCGTTCCTCTAGTTTATTAGAACTGATACATAGTGATATATGCAGTCTAATGAATTACGCTGCAATATGTGGGTTTCAATACTTTGTAACCTTTATCGATGATTGGTCACAATATGGTTACATGTGCCTTTTGAAGCATAAGTTAGAAACCTTTGAAAAGTTCAAAGAATTCTAACTTAAAGTAAAGAAACAAACCGGCATGTGCATTAAGTTCCTTCGATCAAATCAATGTGGTGAGTACATGAGCAGTGATTTTTTAGATTATTTAAAGAAGAATGAGATTCTCGCTCAATATAGTCCTCTAGGCACTCCGTAACACAATGGTGTTTTAGAAAGGAGGAATCGAACTTTATTAGATATAGTCTGATTGATGATGAGGTTTATCAATCTTCTAGAATATCTGTGAGGTTATGCTCTAGAAACTGCTACTCATATTTTGAACAAAGTTCTATCTTAAACTATTTCCACTACTCCACATGAGATGTTGAAGAGTAGGAAACCGAGTCTCAAGTATCTTAAGATTTGAGGTTGTCCTGCTTACGTAAGAGTTGCGCAATAGGATAAACTTGCACCCAAAAGGTACAAGTATAGGTTCATTGGGTATTCCAAAAATTCAATAGGATATCAATTCTATGATCTAGATGAACGAAATGTGTCCGTTGCTCGAAATGTTACTTTTCTTGAGAAACAGTTTTTAGATGATCATGGGGATTGTAGAAAGATTGTACTTGATAAAGTCAATCAGAAACCTAATGAACTATAGATGGATACTCAAGTTTAAGTAAGTAGTATACCTTTAACACACCCTTGACATAGGTCTGAAAGAATGTCCATACCATCTGTTAGATATGGTCAGATGCTTGAAGGTGCATTTGCGATTTTCTTGTTAGAAGAAAATGATCATTTGACTTACAGGGAGGTGATGTTAGACATTGACTTGGGAAAATGGCAAGAAGCTATGAAATCCAAAATTGACTCTATGCATCAGAATAAAGTATTGACTTGGTTTAGCTTCCCGGAGGAATTGTTTCTATTGGTTGTAAGTGGATTTACAAATGGAAGTGTAGGTCAGATGGAAAGGTAAAGACCTTCAAGGCCCGATTGGTGGCAAAAAGTTATGTTCAGCGATCTGGGATCCATTATGAGGAGACCTTTGCACCGGTTGCGATGCTAAAGTCGATTAGGATTTGTTGGCACACACTGTATACTATAACTTTGAGATTTGGCATATAGATGTAAAGACGATGTTCTTGAATGGATACCTCAATGAAGAGATATTCATTGACTAGCCTAAAGATTTTACATCTAGCCAGACTTCTGGTCTATTGTGCAGGTTGAAGAACAGTATTCTTAAATGGATATCTTGAGGAAGAAATCTATATGGAACAACCTGAAGATTTTACATCCAGTCAAACTTCTAGTCTAATATGTAAACTGAAGAAGTCTATCTATGGACTTAAGCAAGCTTCCCGAAGCTGGAATCTTCGTTTTGATGAGGTAATCAGAGGATCTGGTTTCATCAAGAACGAAGAAGAATCATGTATGTATAAAAAGAGCAGTAAGAGTATGGTAGTCTTCTTGGTTCTATATATGGATTACATACTCATTATCGAAAATGATATTGGTATGTTGCAATTAGTCAAAAGTTACCTAAGTAAGAATTTCTCCATGAAGGATTTGGGAAAGACTTCTTATATACTAGGTATAAAGCTTTATAGAGATAAAGCTAGGAGGCTTATAGGACTCTCCCAATCATCGTACATAGATAATGTCTTGGAAAGATATAGTTTTAGTAACTGTAAGATAGTTAACATACCTTTTAGACATGACATTTATCTTTCGAGGAAGATGTGTCCTCAGAGTGAAGATGAAAATGTTAGAATGTCTAGCATATCTTATGCATCAGCTGTGGGAAGCCTGATGTATGACATGATGTGTACGAGACCTGATATCAGTATGGCTGTAAGTGTTACAAGCTGCTATCAGTCTGATCCAGGCGAAGGTCATTGGATGACAGTGAAACATATCCTAAAATATCTTAAGGGTACTAAGGACAAGTTTTTGATATATGGAGAAAATGACTTAGTGTTGAGAGGATACACAGATTCAGATTTCCAATCTGATCTAGATAATAGAAAGTCTATATTTGAATATGTATTCATTCTCAATAGTGCTGCAATCAGTTGGAAGAATAACAAACAATCATCAACAGTTGATTCCACAACAGAGGCAGAATATATTGCAGCATCAGAAGCAGGAAAAGAAGCGGTTTGGATACGCAATTTGTCGTTGAACTTGGAATAGTTCCAAGTTCAATGGATCCTATATCATTGTTCTACGACAACAACAGAGCCATTGCACAAGCAAAAGAGCCAAGAGCACACCAAAAGTCTAAGCATGTGGAAAGAAAATACCATATCATAAGAGAAATCTTGGCTAGAGGAGATGTAATAGTTCGTAGAATAGACTCTATGAATAATGTAGCGGACCCACTTACTAAGGCCTTAACTCCAAAAATATTTGAAAGACATATGGAGTCAATGGGTATTAAATACCATCGTGAATGGCACTAAAGCAAGTGGGAGTTGTTGAAATTTGTGCTTACGTGTCATCCCTTTTGTGTATAAATTATTGCTTTATATTTATACAATTATGATTTTAATATATCACTAATTATTTTATATACAAATATGGTAAGATGCTTGTAATATTTTAGACATTGTATGATCTGAAGGAGTTCAAATCTGATCTAAAGGATTTTAGATCAGAACTAAGAGTTAGTAACGCTAAAAGATATAAATGCTAAAAGTTAGCACTGATAAGAGTTATCAGGTTATAAGAGTTAGCGAAATCTAAAGAGTTAGAGCCTTATGTGAAATGGGACAAAGACCTAAGAATATATTAGTAATGACATAATTGCAATGAGTTACAAATGGTGCTAGGAAATGTTGTTATGCAAATATGTTCTTAAACTTAATGTTCCTAATCTATCTTCACTAATGCGGGTATGTTAGTGAAGACCTTAATATATATAGATCAGTGTATGTCTATATCTGGATAGTCCAGATGGTTAGTCTTATTAGACCATGAATTTAGTGAAAACCCGTATAGAGATACAAGTATTCAATAAGGACTGAATATTAAACAGACTCACAAAAAATAAAGCCATCAATGGAGGATCTTTCGAGTTGAGTAGTATTCGTAGTCCTTAGACTTGAGTGCCACGGTGGACTTGTGAGTAATCCATCATACTTTGGTTCCACACATGTCAGATACCTTTTATGGTCTGATCGCTGGGTATGGTCTGATGCTCATAGAGTCCGGTGTGTACAGATATGGGATCCATCAACTCAATTGGGTGAGTAAAATATCCTGAAACTCCAAGATTGTATTTCAGAAAGTCTTATGGCCATAAGCAGACATATCTGAGAATTAGATTTATCCTCGAGAAAATAATATCGTAAAATTGTTTACGGATATTATTTATTGAAATACAAATCTAGAGATAAGTTTATAATTAAGCACATGGAGACTTAACAGTATTGATCTATATCTCTGTTCTTCTAGAATATCTATGATAGAAGGATTATATGAATATGTTATAACCTCAACTTGTATGGTCTAATACGCCGTTTTATAATATCCGTAACATGTGTGTGGGACATTGTTCACGAACGTGTGAAATAGTTTCATATGACAAATCGGACATGAACCTAGAGAGTCTCACAATATAAAGTGTACTCGTTGTGCACTGGGGCAGCGAATGGGATTGAACATTTAATCCAATAATTTCCAGCAAAGTAAAAAATGTTCAAGGTTCCTTTTATTATTCACTTGTCAATAATTAAATGTAAAATACATTATTAGTTTACAAGAGTCGTTAACCAATAAGAAATTGACAAGTGGCACAATCTTACTCTATAAATGATTTACCATGTATTTACCTATTTACCTTGCTTGGTAAATACATATAAGGTAAATGTAAATATTCCAAATAGCTTTAAATTATTAATATTTTATATATTAATGAAATTATTATTATTAATTGGAATAAGTGACAAACACCATTTAGTAATGAAGTAAGCATTTGTTATTAATAATAAGCAATGTTAGCCACTTAGAATTTGTTAAATGGTGCATTTGTGAAGTGGTGTTACCATTCAACATTGATTAATAGTCATTTGCTCTCTAGCAATTGATTCATACGGATGAATCAATTTGTTGAGTGAAATATATGTTTGATTAATGTTTGTAATGGCAAACATGGCTAAGTGGTGGTGGAGCACTAAGAGAAGTAATCATTCTTTGCACTAAACCAAAATTGAAAGAGTTCAATTTGTGTGAAAGAGAATGAAAGATTCGACCAAAAGAGTGTAGAGAGAATTGAGAGCATTTCCTAAGTGTGTTTCTCAAAGTGTTGAGAGAATTTGCAAAGGCTAACTAAGGTTCATAACAAAGTGTTGTAAGGAACTAAAAGAAAACACTTAATTCTTCTCATCCCTTACTAACAATAAATCATAAGGACAAATTATTTTAAGTGTTAAAACAACCCTTTACTGGAAATTTAAGGCTGTTATTCTAGCTTCACAATCCCACCGGATTTAGTTGTGAACTAGAATTGTGCAAGGGAACACTTCAAGGCGAGCTCAACAAATTGAAGATTGAAGATCTTGAAGAATTGTAAAGCTACCTTCAAAACAGGGTAGGTTATTTATTTACAATTCATTTTATATCATGCATGTAAAAATATATATGAGATATATATGTGCTTGAATGATCATATATGAGATTATATGCTTGAGTATGTTATATAGTGTATAACATATATGAATACTTCCGCTGCATATTTATTTTTTGAAATTATACGTATCTATACACATCACACACTATATCACAACATATACTGGGTATAAATCTTTATAGAGATAAAGTTAGGAAGCTGATAAGACTCTCTCAATCATTGTACATTGATAGCGTCTTGGAAAGGTACAGTTTTACTAACTGTAAGACAGTTAATGTACCTTTTAGATGTGGTGTTTATCTTTTTAGGAAAATATCTTCTCAGATGAAAGATAAAAGAGTTAAAATGTCTAACATACTATATGCATCAGCTATTAACAGCTTGATGTATGTATGATGTGCATGAGACCTGACATCAGTATGGCTGTAAGTGTTACAAGCCGATATCAGTCTGATCTAGATGACACCCAATTGATGACGGTCAAACATATCCTGAAATACCTTAAAGGTACGAATGATAAGTTTCTTATTTATGGAGATAATAATATTCAATTGAGAGGATACATGGATTCATACTTTTAGTCTGATCTAGATGATAGAAAGTCTATATCTGGATATGTGTTTACTCTCAATAGAGGCGCAGTGAGTTGAAAGAGCACCAAGTAAAGGTCCACAGCTGACTTTACCACAAAGCCAGAGTACATTGCAGCTTCAGAAACTGCAAAGGAAGCTATTTGGATTTGGAAGTTTGTCGCAGAGCTTGGAATAGTTCAAAGTTCATCAGATCCTATCTCATTATTTTGCGACAACAACGAGAGTATTACACAAACAAATGAGTCAATAGGGCACCAGAAGTCTAAACATGTGGAGCGAAAATACCACATCATTAGAGAGATCTTGGCCAAGGAAGATGTAATTATTTGTAGAATAGATTCTGTAAATAATCTAGCGAACCCACTTACCAAAGACTTAACTCCAAATGTGTTTGAGAAACACGTAGAGTCTATGGGTATTAGATACCACTGTGATTGGCAGTAGGGCAAGTGGAAGATTGTTGAGGTTGTGCCTACATGCCATCCCAGTTTTGTATAAATATTTGATATCTATACATAGTATATTTTATCATATCGCTAATTCCTTCTTAATAATATGGTTTAATGCTTGTTACACTACAGACTGTGTATTATCTGAAGAAGTTCAGATATGGTCTAAAGGAGTTTAGACCAGTGTTAAGAGTTAGAAAATATTTCAAGAGTTGGAACATTGTCTATAACGAGACAAAGACCTCAGAATATGCTTATAATGATATAGTTGCAAGAGTTGCAATGTGTTGCCAGGATATGTCATTATATAAGCATGTTCTTAAATACATTGTTCCTGATCTATTTCTACTGATGCAAGTCTGTTGGTAGATCTCATTAATTCACATAGATCAGTGTATGTCTATATCTGTAGGGTACAGTTAGTTATTCCTAACTGACCATGATCTTGGAGATTGTATAGGTATACGGGTACTCAGTTAGGACTAAGTACTGAACATACTCATAAAAACCCCAATAGACATCCTATGTTGCCGTCAATAGAAAGTTCTCTCGAGTTGAGTAGTATACGTGGTCTTCTAACCTAAGCATCACAGTGGGCTTGTGAGTGATCCACCTTAATTTAGTTCCACGCATGTCAGAGACCTTTCATGGTCTGACCGTTGGGTGTCGTTTGGCATGGTCCGATGCTCATAGAGTTCGGTGTGTACAGATATGGGATCCATCAACTCATTTAAGGAGTAATATATCTAAATGCTCCAAGATAGTATCTCAAGAAAGTCTTATGGCCATAAGCAGTTTACCCGGGAAATGAGTTTTCACATATTTAAATAATATGACAAAGAGTTTGCTTATGTTGTTTAGTGAGATACCATTCTAAAAATAGGTTTATGGATGAGCACATAGGGATTGGATGGTATTGATCTACGTCCCCGCACATCTAAGATATATATGATGAAAGGACTATACGTATGCGTTGTAACCTCAACTTGTATAGTTCAATGCGCTGATTTGTAATATTCGCAACGTGTGCGTTGGGCATTACTCACGGACTTTTAGAATAGTTCCATTTGAAGAATTGAGCGTGGACCTAAGAAGTTCCGTGATATGAAGTATACTCGTTGTGCACTGAGATAGAATACTATATTAAATTATTTAATCTAGTAATATCCAGTACTACTACGGAATACGTGTGTGTTCGTGTTTAAGTATTAAATATAACAATTAATTAATAATTATTATTCACTAATTGTATAATGATGCGTGATGCATTGTAGAACCTCGGTTGAGTTTACTCAAATGTAAAATTTACTGAGACCCGTTAAAGAGTATACTTGATAATTATACATGATGGATAAAATGATTATTTTATATAATAATTATTTAATTATTAATTAATATCTCAATTAAATATATTATTTATATATAAAATGGTTACTTTATAATAATATATATTTGTGCATTATAATTGTTATGCATTTATATATATAAAATATTATTTTATTATTATTTTGTTGTAAGTGACTAAATATTATTATTTTAATATATAATATTATTATAATAATCAAATTTTGAGATATATGTGTGAAGCTACGGCAAATTGAAAGGGAAGTGCAATTTGTTGTATTTTTTTCCTTCTTTGATATATTTTCATTTTGAGGAAAACTCAAAAAAAATAGAGCCGATTATTTTAGAGGGATTAAGGATTAATCTCTTATTAGTTTAAGGAGTTGTTGTTTTAACTTGTTAAGTCTACCAAATTAATGACTATAGTTGCCTACGAGTGAGACTCTGAGTGAACTCCTTATATACACGTGTAAAATATTATACGTTCTGGTGATTTTTTAACTTTATTTTTAATATATTAATTTGATTAATATATATTCATGTATTTATTGTATGTTTTAAATGTTCCACTGCACTAAATATGTATAAGATACGTAATTTTTGTAATTAACATTATTACACATGTATACACTTATGTATATTTGATCCCAACAAAGAGGTGGCCAAAATCCTCTCTCCAATAGAGATGCGAATCTATATAAGTGAGCGGTGCCGACGGTGTTTTTTGTTTTTAGTTTGAGAGCATATTTTGGAGGTTAAAGTTTCACTTATGATTATTTTACACCTTGACATCACATTAACATTACAATTTATTAAATACAAATATTTTATTTTTAAAATTCACGACACTTTCAATAACACAGTTTATCAAATATTCATTGCTTTTTAACCTACAACTACATAATTTTGTTAACATAATATCATATTATTTTATAAGTCAGAACAATTCCAAATTATTCTTTCAATGTAGCTTGTCTTTCTTGCTCTGTAGGTGATGGATTCTTATGCTAAAAGGGTTATGGCATCTATTTATCCTTCTTAGTATCCGTACTTCTATTCCTTTTTACCGAATACAATTTCTCTTTGAGATTTGATTGAAAAGAGCAAGAGATCTCCCCATTGAACTGTTTTGGTAGTAAATAAATTTTTTTTGTTTATCAAAATAAATATAATAAAAATTAGGTTGTCTTATTCATAATTACATTAAGGATAAAAAATTATTTCACTTTTATACTATAGTAAATCTTAAATTGACTAGCTGTAATATTTTTTATTATCTTCAACCTTCAAACTCAATACGTGTGAGTATGTGGATCTTTCTTTAATTTTTAAAATTATCAATACTTAAATTTAAGAGAAGAGTAGTAACCAAATTTTTTCTCCACGTAAGAATACATAAAAAAAAAAATTCTAATTATAATTGTTGTAATGTTTACTACTTCATACTTCTCATATACATATGAATTTTTTTTTGTATTTAAAATTAGATTATGATTAAAAAAATTAGAGTTTGATTAAGATTTGAACTAGTAGAGGGACTGCAAGACTCATGGGCTTCCTATCTTCAACTTAAAAAATCTAGTTCTAATTATCTCATGATACACTAGTTTTTTTAAGCCCTAAAAAAGCGTTTTGCCTCTTTAATTATTTATTTGTCCCTTAAGTCACATTTATTTATTAGAATCTATCTATTTCTAATGATCAAGTAATACAAACAACTTAGGTGGACATTTATTTATTAGAATTCATCTTGTAAATATATGTTCCTACGACCCATGAAATCATATCTCTAAGATATTGAGATTTTGACCATTTATATGGATCTCGGTCCGTTATAACTCAAAAGATATAACACATGAATATAAGTTCATTATTTGCTCAGAATTAAGATCAATCAAGCTTATTAAAGTTTTTGCGAATTAAGATCAATGACATTTAGTTAACCTAATCGAAATTCACAATAGTCTTGTTCAATGTAACATATACACTAATTTTTCTATTCAAAGTCTCTACTTCGATGATCAAGGTAAATCATCTACTATAATAAGCAAAAAAATTACAACCTTATATAATGAAATGTCTTTTTTTATTAATGATTGTGAATTATATTTAATTTATAAACAAATTTACGATCTATACCCTCTGTACTAACATTATATGCCTAATACATAAATTACATATTTTATAAATATGAAATCATCAATACATGCTTAATTATATATATATATAAACTTTATTAATTTAATAAAATATTGTTATACATGTTTTAAAGGCATAAAATAATATAAAACATCCAACACAATCTTCATACATGAGAGGTTTCAAGTAATTTCTAAAATAATTTTCATATCCAACAATTAATAGTTAATAATCTGTACTTTTTATATTGTCACAGGTTAGGAAAATTTAAACGAAGAGTTTTTTTTTTAACTTTCATACAGAAAGGAGGTTTATTAAATAAAAAAGGAAAAAAAAACAATATCACCTAATTAAAGAGGACTAAATGAATCTTATCACTACAAATATTAGAAAAGATAAGATTGCAAATAAAAATAAATACCAAAAAAGTTAAGACTTGCAAATAGAGACAAATACTAAAAAAGATAAGACTGCAAATAGAGTATATAAGATTGTTTAAAAAAAAAGTAAATAAAATGTTGAATATATAGGTATCTAAACTATTAAAGAATTGAATTTAAAATTCAAACATTTAATTTAAAAAGATTAACCTATTAAATAATATAATATTTTTTTATAAATCTTATTATCTTTCCATTTCTCTATAATATGGACAACAACTCAACATAAACAAGCGATAACACGGCAACCTTAGCACCCCAAGGTGAGAACTTCAAATTCTTTGGAGGATAATCCGACCAAATAAAGGAAGCACAAAGCAATCCCAAGTTAGCTAAGCATCTGCAACATAATTTCTTTCGCGAAAAACGTGTGTATCTTACATTCATAATTCATAGGGCTTATTCTTAATTTGATCTATAGTTTAGATATATAAATTAAAGCAGAAACCATAAAAGCTTTGTTTTCCAACAAATTAATTTAAGGTAGAATGAGTTTAATATTCACTTCTAGCTATAGCTAGTTCTCGATCAAATCATTTCTTACAAATTACATTATTACAGTAGCTCCATTAAAGCAAACTCATTGCAGCATGCAACAACTCAATCTCTCTTTTATTTTATCCCAAACAACCGATCCAATTCCTCCCAATCCCACCAAGGTTCACTATCAGAAGCCATTGCTATGTTACTATTTTCTCTGTTTTGAGACGGCTGGCCGCCGTGGTCTCCCAAGGATGAACTCTCCGCTGAGCTTGTTCTCTCTGCAGTAGCCATTGGAACGTTTTGATGAGATGATGGTGTTTCTTGATGATCACTACCTCCATGATATGCCCTTGGCTCGGCGATCATCACTCCCGGTGGGGGACGCCGGTCGAAGGCCTGTGAACACTTTGATTTTTTATAAACTCGGCATAAACTAAATTCTTGCCTTACCTGCAAGTAATTAACAATGAAGAAAAATCTATAATAAGGAATGAAACTATTTATAGTCATTATTAACTCCTAAAATCTGTAAACATTTGAACTTGTCCGAAATACTCAAAGAGGCAAATTCAAATTCGGATACTAATTTCCGGATTAAAGAAAAATTAGAAATGTCTAATGAAGGAGAGAACAATAAATTGTTATGTAGCCGTATTAGTTGTGAACTCTGAATGTGTCAGCTGCTACTTTTAAATCAATCATGTGCCTTTATTTTAATTTTTTATATTTACTATTATTCTATTAACATAATATAGGTAAAAATAAAAAGATTTAACTAATTTAAAAAGCAACGAGGGACACAATCACGATTATTATAAACCCAAAATATGTTCATAGATTTTGTCACTTATTAAAGAAAATTCCGGAAGGCAAAGGATGTTACTTATGAAATACGGATTATGACCACATCTAACTTATTGAAAACTATATTGATACTTCTGCCTAGAATGTGGTCAAGTTTGATCAAATTCTTATCATTTTAAACGTTGACCTTAAGATAATACAATATTAGTTCCTAAACATTTTTCTAGTCTTAACTAAATTGAAAATGATGCATATTCAAATTAGAAGTCAAGGTAAAACAAAAAGAAAATTCCATTTTTGAGGTTGATTGAAGGTAAACCAAAGAATAATAGTGATCATCTATTATCTCCATTGATCTTGGGATACTTGGTTAATGTTATATTTCAACCTCGAATTAGTCTCATGAAATAATAAATGCTCCTGAGTCCATGAAGTTCATAATATCAAACCTTGAACTTCACTAGGTTTTTTTTTCACCATAAAGAGATGATCAGCATCAGAATAGATCAATCCGATATCAATTAATCCTTTTGTTTGTATCAGATCCATTAGTAGATCTGATCATAATTTACTTGAATTAACTGGCTATTAAAGAATCTAATTAAGATCAAAGGTTATGATGATGATATATAGCACAAAGTTCATACCACTGAAGTTGCGCCACTAGATGTTGAGGCTTCTCCTTCAATGGATTTATATTCAGTCATTTTCCATTCAGTTTTTCTTCCACATGGAGCTCGTCCTCTATAAAAACCCATTGTTCTTTTCTCTCCAACGGGGCGATTGGAAGAGTAAACTAAACCAGGAGAGCCGGTACCTTTCCAGTATCCAGCATTCGTAAGCCGATTAGGTCTCCCTCCTCGAGCTTCGTTTTCTTGCCTTGGAATGAAGAAGAACCATTGTTCCGGGTCCCTGTGGCACAGGGTTTGGGAAAATCCTGAAACCAGATAACCATTGCACAATTATTAACAACAAAAAAGAATAAAAATGTCATAACTCATAAGCCTAATAATTCATGTTTTGTTCGCTAGCTAGCCCTAATGATGGTCATACACCCGTCTCTTAATCTTGTTGTTTGATAATTTTCCTGTATTACAAGTTTGGAATATAGCTAACTTAATTTAGTTTAATGAATATACTAGGATTTTTCCCGAGGATTTTTTTCCCTTCTCAATTCCTTTATCCTATTCATCTTCCTGACATAATACCAAGAGAAGTTCAACCGAAGAAATTGATCTCCCTTCCAGATAATGAAATCGATCTTCCTAATCCTTCCTTTTTAAAAGAAAATAAAGTAGGAAAATAATCTTCTCCTTCATAACAAAAGCAAGAGAACTTCAAAATACAGTAATGGATTTTTCCTTTTCGTTGGGTGAAAACAAAAAGCGAACAAATATCTCCAAGCGAATGGAAAAGTAGAGCTCGACTGCATTTCCATTCCCACATTTTATCACATTTACATCATAAAATATATACATATATACTCTTAAGTTCTTCAAAGACCCAGTTGAGCTGAAAGCAAACAAAAACATCTATAATAAAAATAAGTATGAGATAATAAAGTGATGAAAGATTTTTTACGTGGGAGATCCCATGGATTGTAGTCATAAATATTAACGACCGGTATAATCCGGTCCATAAGCCGGTTCAGGTCCTCTCTTCTCCCTTCGAGCTTATTATGAAGATAAAATGTGACCAACTCTTCTTCTGTCGGGTAAAACCGAAACCCTGGCGGCTGATGTTCTACCATTATGATCACTCTGATCTCGTAGTCCCTTTTGTGAAACAACTTTATCTATATATATATGGTATGGATCGAGCTTACTAATGGAGGTTAATAACTTTAACCCAAGTTCATTACTTATATGTGGAGAAAGAAATGGGAAGGGTCTTAAGAAGTTAGGCAAGCAAGCAAAACAAAGAGAGACAATGGGGAAATGAGAAACAGAGACCCATGAGATTACTTTGAAATTTCCACGGGCATGTGAAGAACTGTCATCCTCAATCCGTACACA
Organism: Ailanthus altissimus; assembly: GCA_946807835.1. NCBI lineage: Eukaryota > Viridiplantae > Streptophyta > Magnoliopsida > Sapindales > Simaroubaceae > Ailanthus > Ailanthus altissimus. The sequence goes on from OX327709.1 coordinate 6,052,652, forward strand.
AGACCTTTTGGAATCAGTCAAGATGTCATCATTGCATGTGATTTTGAATATTTTGATTTCATACAAAAATATGGACCATCTCTTAGATCTCATAACATTAATATCACCTTTGTTATTAATTTGTAAATTTTTGGTTTTACCCTTTCCATTGAATTAGTTTTCTTCGAATAGATCAAAATAAATAAAATAAAAAAGAGTAAAAGTAATGGCAGAAACACACACACACATATATATAAATATATATATTTGGAGGAGGCAGGAATATGTTGGTTGGTTTGTGTTTTTTAAATTTCTAAGCGTTCATAATAGGGGGAACTCAAACTTGAAATTATAGGGGACCAATTATTATAATTGAAAAATTATACAAGTTAAAGTATATATTTTAGATGCTGAAGTGCTAACATTTCAAATTTATCGAGGCCAAGGTGTGAAAATATACATTTTTAGGGTTAAAATTTTAGAAGAAAAAAAAAAACCTTATGCATTTCAGATAAAGAAAAAAGAAAAAAAGAAATTTAGCCTGCTGGGACGTTGGTCCGCCATGGTTCATAACATATTATTTTTGAAGTAGAAACATATTTCATAACTTAAACTCAAAAATCTAAATCAAACATGTCGATTATTAAAAGAAAATTCGAATTTGCAGTTATGGTAGAACTTTAAGGTAATATAAAAGGAACTGAAGGCTGCTATGACTTTGCTGCTCTCCCATCCCTGCACCCATCTTTGTCCTTTTTCATGAATTACGCGAGCAGCGTATTTTCTCTTAAATGCATCAAAACCCTTTGAAATTATGTGACTATTATTAAAATAATACTCAAAACTTTTCGAGTTTCAGTAACATATTTGTCTTAGTCATGACTTAGAGCTTGCTAGTTCTATTTAAAGTATGCCGGCAAAAGCAGTCTCTGTGATTTCGCAGAAACCCCGTCAATGTACTTGAAAGAACTAAAGCTCCAAATTAACAGTGGCTTGGAAATGACTCAACAGTTTTTCGACTCTCCAAATTAACAGTATCATATATATATATATATATATATACAGTAGTAAATGGGAGAGGACCCATTTAGATAATTTTAATTATGAGTCCTTGAAATCAACTAAAGGATTCTTAATTAATAACTGACACAGCATTCATATTAAATTCATGGGACTAGTGACGCTGCAGCAGGCTGTGTTGATTATTTTAATTTTCATCATAAAGGTCTTTTTATTAATAAAATTAATATATAAAATTATAATTATAAATTTAGAATTAATTAAGTTCAAATTTTAAAATTAGAAAAAAAAATAATGTTATTATAATATTTATTTTGATAAAATAAAACATATTTTATATAAAAATTTAGAAACATAAATTAAATATTATTCTAAAGATAATGAAAAAATAAAAAATAAAGAAAACAATATATACAAATAAATTTTAATTTTAATTTCATTAAATGTTATAATTTTAAATTTAATTTATATTTTAATTATGTTAAATGTTATAATTTTAATTATGTAAAATATTCTAATTTCAAATTCAATTTCAATTACGTTAAATGTTATAATTCAAATTTTAATTTTAATTAAGTTAAATATTATAATTCTAAATTTAATTTCAATTTTAATTGTATTAAATATTATAATTTTAATTTTAATTTTAATTTTAATTACGTTAAATTTTATAATTCTATAACTAATTTTAATTTCAAATTTAATTATGTTAAATATTAATAATTCTAAATCCAATTTTAATTTCAATTATGTTAAATGTTATAATTCTAATTTCAATTTGAAATTTAAATTCAATTACGTTAAATGTTATAATTTCATTTTTATTTTCAATTTTAATTTCAATTACATTAAATGTTATAATTTCAATTCTATTTTCAATTACGTTAAATATTATAATTCTAATTCCAATTTCAATTTTGATTATGTTAAATGTTATAATTCAATTTCAGTTAAAATTCAATTTTAATTGCTTAAATGTTACAATTTTAATTCCAAATTTAATTATGTTAAATGTTCTAATTCTAGTATCGATTTTAATTACATTAAATATTATAATTTTAAATTCAATTGTAATTTTAATTACGTTAAATATTATATTTAATTACAATATCGATTTTAATTACATTAAATGTTATAATTTTAATTTTAATTACGTTAAATACCATAATTACATTCTAATTTCAATTTTAATTACGTTAAATATTATAATTCTAATTCTAATTCAAATTTTAAATTTAATTATGTTAAATATTATAAGTTCAATTGTAATTTCGATTTTAATTACGTTAAATATTATAATTTTAATTCAACCATTCAATTTTAATAACGTAAAATATTATAATTTCAAATTAAATTTTAATTTTAATTACGTAAAATATTATAATTTTAATTTTGATTACGTTATATGTTATAATTTCAAATTCAATAATAATTTCAACTACGTTAAATGTTATAATTTTAAATTTCATTTTAAATTTCATTTCAACTACACAATTGTAAATTTAATTTTAGCTACGTTAAATATTATAAATTGAAATTCAATTTCAATTGTAATTACATTAAATATTATAACTTCAATTCTAATTTTAATCTCATTTACGTTAAATGATATATTCTAAATCAAATTTCAATTCCAATTACATTAAATGTTATAATTTCAAATCTAATTTTAATTTTAATTCCAATTATGTTAAATATTATAATTTCAAATCCAATTTAAATTTCAATTACGTAAAATATTATAATTCCAAATGTAATTCTAATTACAATTTCAATTACATTAAATATTATAATTTCAATTCTAACTTTAAATTCAATTTTAATATGTTAAATACGTTAAATATTATAATTTCAATTTTAATTTTAATTTCAATTAAATTAAATTTTTTAATTTCAAATCCAATTTTAGTTTCAATTACGTTAAATGTTATAATTTTAGATCCAATTTCTATTCTAATTACGTTAAATGGTATAATTCCTTTTTTATTTTTAAATTCAATTCCTATTATGTTAAATATTATTATTTCAAATCTGATTTCGATTGCAAGTATGTTAAATGTTATAATTTAAAATTTAATTTCAATTTCATTTTCAATTATGTTAAATATTATAATCCCAAATCCATTTTCAATTCAAATTACGTTAAATGTTATAATTCTAATTTCAATTTTACATTCAATTTAAATTGTATAAATGTTATAATTCTAAATCCAATTTCTATTTCAATTACATGAAATTTTATAATTTTAATTTAAGTACGTAAAATATTATAATTTAAATTTAAATTACGTTAAATGTTATAACTTGAAATCCAATTTCAATTCTAATTATGTTAAATGTTATAATTTCAAATCAAATGTTAATTTTAATTAGCTTAAATGTTATAATCATAATTTTTAATTTAAATTCAATTTTAATTACGTTAAATGTTATAATTTCAAATTCAATTTTGATTTCAATTACATTAAATTTCAATTTCAAATCAAATTTCAATTATGTTAAATGTTATTATTTCAAAGCTAATTTCAATTTCAATTACCTTAAATATTATAATTTCAATTTCGATTTAAATTATGTTAAATGTTATGCTTCTAATTCTAATTTTAATTTTAATTACTTATAATTCTAAATTCAATTCCAATTTTAATTACGTAAATATTATAATTCAAATTTTAATTTAATTATGTTACATTAAATATTATAATTTCAAATCTCATTTCAATTTTAATTTCAATTATGTTAAATATTATAATTTTAAATCTAATTTTGATTCCACTTACGTTAAATGTTATAATTTCAATTTCAATTACGTTAAATGTTATAATTCTAATTCTAATTTTAAATTTAATTTTAATTACTTTAAATGTTATAATTGTAAATCTCATTTTAATTCCAAATACGTTAAGTGTTATACTTCTAATTCAATTTTAATTATATGAAATGTTACAATTCCAAATCCAAATCTAAATTTAATTTATATGTTATAATTTCAATTCAAATTTATATTCAATTTCAATTATGTTAAATATTTATATTCAAAATCCAATTTCAATCCCAATTATGTTAAATGTAATAATTCTAAATCCAATTTTAATTTCTATTACGTTAAATGTTATAATTTTAATTCCTATTTTAAATTCAATTTCAATTATATTAAATGTTATAATTCCAAATCCAATTTTGATTCCAATTATGTTAATGTTATAATTCTAAATCCAAATTCAATTTCAATTACAACATGAATTGGTTATGTTTCCAATAAGTGAGAATTGGGCGAAGAAAGTTAATATCTTAAACAGCTCTTCTGAAGATAGTAAACGAGTTTTCAAAGCAGCCCCACCAACATTCCTCTTGGCAAAAACTCTTTAAAATTGTTGTGAGAATGAAGTTGACTTCCACTTAAATAATTTCACTATAGTGCCCCCACGGGCATGAAGCTGAATTTATATTAAACGACCACTATGGATGTGTCTCATACCAATAGACAATAACATTCTGATCCATCTTTAAGTAATTCACACGAAGAAATGACCCCAATACATGATGATCTCGCACTATCAATATCCAAAACTTTCACAAACTCTGCATAAGAGATGGAGCATAATTCATCATCATAAGACCCTAACAGAATCAACATATTTGTTGATCTTTGTACTCCTTCAGAACCAGAGCTAGCAGCTAACAATCAGGATCAGAATGTTCATCATATGATAACACGAAACAAGTTGAGACATTATCCTTTATTAGTTAATTATAAGGTATTCGTTGCTCATACAGAACCAAATTCATATAAGGCAACCCTTCGAGAACAGTATTGGCACAAAGCAATGAAGATAAACTTGATGATCTAATGAAACATAAAACTTGGAAAGTTTCCAAGACCAGTAAATGCAAATGTTACAAGTTCAAAGTGGGTTTTTCGCATTAAATTTAAGGAAAATGTTGCAAATTAAATTTTTTGTCCACCCATAAATAGAGTAACGAAAATAATAATAGAATAAAAGTGAAGCATAAAAAATAAAAAAATAAAAACACACGAAATTTATGGTGGTTAACCTTTAACTTAAGAATACGTCTATTGTTGTTGCAGTTTTTACTATAATGAGAAAAAATTATAAGAAAAAATACTTATCCTCACACCACCCTTTATATAGGCACATAAATACTCTTCTAAAATCTTATACCTAGTCAGAAATAGATTTAAGTACTACCCTAGTAAAAAATAGATTAAGGTATTAATCTATTTTTTACTAGTAAGAAATAAATTAAAACAAGTATAAATAAAGCAATTAATTAGACTTTATATATCCAATAATCTCTCATTTGCAGACTAATTCATTGTTAATTACCTCCTTTGCAATGACAACCACTCTTCAATTCATAAAAGGGAAATCCAACTAAAGTTATGTATAGCTTCAGTTTCTTAATTGTGATGGTTTTTGTTAGCATATTAGTTGGGCTTTTATTTCTATGAATCTACTCAAGTGCTACAACTCTATCTTCCAAAGCCGTTCTTAGGAAATTATATTGAATCTGTGTGTGATTTGTCCTAACATTATAAATAGGATTCTTTATTGAGTGAATAGCACTTTGAATGTTAGAATGAACACATTGTTTCCCTGCTTCTTACCTAATTTCTCTATAAAGATCTATAACCATATCATTTCTTTACTAACTTCTGTCACTGTAACATATTCAACTTCAATAGTCGAATGGGTAATAATCTTTTCCATCTTTGAAACCCAACATATTGTTTTATCACCTAATGTAAAAAAAATAAATTTACTAGTAGTATTCTTCCTACCATTTATATCACCAGCTATTTTAGCATCAACTTAATCTTATAGACTTTAGTATGGTATTCTTAAACACAAGGCTACATTTGTAGTTTTGTAGTTCTTCTTAGAAACATGAAAATCCACTTTACATCTTCATTGTGTTGATCCTCTAGATTACTCATATATCTATTCACAACTCTCACTACATGTGCTATGTGTGGTCTTATGCTTATCATGGCATATATAGGACTGCTAATAGCAGAAGCATATAGTACTTTGGCTATGTATGCTTATTGAATAGTACTTTGGCTATTCTGCTCTATTGAGAGTGATTATTAGTTTAAACTAAGCGGCCAAATGAGTGCTCACAGACTTTACTTTACCTATATTAAATCTATTATGGACTTTCTTTGCAATATCCTCTTATGATAATTCTAAGAATTTATTCAACTTACCTTTATTAAACCTTATACCAAGGATTTTCTCTATAGCTCTCAAATCTTTTATTTTAAATTCCTTTTGACAACTTCATCTTTATCTTATTAATCTTATATATGCAAGCCCCTACAATGATCATGACATCTATATATAATAATAGAATGATGGTAAGAGTTGTCAAATTTCTTCATGTCAAATCAATGGTCTATATGCCATCTCAAAAAGCAATTATTACATATAAACTCATCAAACTTCTTATATGACTACCTTGGCGCTTATTGCAAAATATACAAGATCTTCTAAAGTTTACATATCTTACATTCTTTTCCCCTTACTTGAAAGCCTTGTGTTAGGTACATGTAAATTTCATTTTTTAAGTCACCATGAAGAAATGATATTTTACATCTAATTACTCTAGATGTAATACCACTAATCTAAGTACAATTCTAATTATAGGCATCTTCACCATTGAAAAGAAAATCTCAATATAGTCAACATCTTCCTTCTATTGAAAACCTTACACCACTAGTTTTACTTTACATCTCTTAATGTCATTATGTTCTTCTTTCATTTAGCAAACTATATTATGCAATGCCTTCTTTCATTTAGGTAACTTTGTCAATTGTCGTGCTTAATTAGATAAGAGAATCCACCTCTTCCCTCATGGCTAACTCTTACTTGGTTGAATCATAAACTTGCATTGTTTCCTCATAAATCTTTGGTTTACCTCAATCAATCAACAAGATGCAGTATAGTGAGCGAAAATATCTCTGTGGTAGTTTGATAGTTCTAGTGGATTACCTAGGTTCAAATATGTGAGTATGTGGCTCTTCCTCTGGATTTATATTCTCTTAATCTTCTTTGTCATCATTTTATAACTCATTTCTTGGTAAGTCTTCTAATGGAACAATTTTTGGCATCTTGACTTCAAGACATGTTCTTATAGTTTATTTACCTAGCTTATCCATGTACATAAGTTGTTCATTGAAGAAAATATTCCTGCTTCTAATAACATTTTTATTTTGGTCATCTAAAATGATAACCAAACTCAATACATTAAGCCAATAAAGAATAACATTTTTTGTTAGGATCAAGTTTATTTTTGTCAACAAAATCATCAAAAATGTAAGAAACATAACCAAATACTTTTTAAACATAAAGAGTTACCTTTTATTACTCTAAGCTTCTTTTGGTATTCTGCAACCCACTAATGTTGAATGTCTTCTACTAATTATATATATAGTAGTTGTGTCAGTCAAAACATCTTTGGCAACCCTGAGTATAATTGCATATTCCTAGCATCTTCATTCAATGTTCTATTCATCCTTTCAGCTATAATATTTTGTCGTGGATTTTCTAGAATAGTCTTCTCCATCTTGTTTCCATTATCAATATAGTATTTTTTGAACCTAGCATCAATGTTTTCTCCCTCATTGTTTAATCAAAGCATTTTAATTTTAATTTTTTTTATTCTTAACCATGGCTTTCTACTTCATGACGGAATTTATTCTCAACTATTTGGCACAAGATTTGGAATGTTTAAGGATTATCCATCAGCAATCGTCATCGCTAAGTCAACACTAACGTTTTTGTTAAATACTTATTCTCTATAACTGCTCATGGGAACCCCTAATGTCTAATGCGTAAGGTCATCTTCAAATTGTTTCATCACTGATCTCATAAAGCAATGGGTTCTATGATGAAACAGCCTTAGCAAACTTTAAAGTAAAATTCCCAAAACTACCTTGAGGAGGCTTCTTACTCTCCTTTAACTACTTCAGACTAAAGTATAGGATCATTACTCGAATTTGGTGTTTCTAATGGAAACATGTGCTATTACAAGTCAGTTAGAAACTTTGTAAATGAGATTGGGTTTCAAAGGTAAGCTAATGGTGGAACGGTGTGGAAAAAGTGGTAAGCTATGCGTACTATAGATAGATAAGGTTAGTGTACAGCTTATCTCTACTCTCATTTTCATCAATGTTCAAGTTTATTCTTCTCAGGGGAATGTATGGAGCTTCATTATATTTTATGCTAATCCTGAAGTTTCTCAATATAGTTAATGCTTTCTCTTAATTGCCTTAGCTTTCTGGTGGTGATTTTAATGAGATCCTGAGGCATTAGAAAAAGATTGAGGGTCTAGAAAAGCCTAATTACTTGTTATAAAATTTTCAAGAGACTAGGGATTTTTATGGCTTTCAAGAGCTTGCTTTCCAATGGCCAAGCTTTACATGGTGTAATTGTCAACACACGAAGCATTTTATCTAAGAGAGACTAGACAGGGCCTTCTACAACTTACAATGGATTTATTTATTTCCCTCAACTATCATTGATCATCTTGCCTTATACGGGTTAGATCATAGAGCTCTTCTAATTAATTTAAATAGGCATTTGAATGAGGGTGGAATGATAAATATAGGTTAAAGGTGCAACAGGTTCCACTTTAAAGAGGCTTAGGAGGAGAAGTATGAGTATACCTAAATCATTTAGGATAGTTGGAGCTTTGCAGGCAATAATTAAAAGGGATGTGAAACAAAATATAAAGCACATCAAGATGCTTTTCAGACTTAGAACAGAACTCAGTTTAAGCATCTTCACATAGCCATTCGAGAGAAGTGACATAAATTGGCTGATTTAAATAATCCTTTAAGTACTACAAATTGGGATTTGCTTAGACAAGCTGAGAAAGTTCTTGATGTCTTTGTATAAGCAAGAAATTTATTAGAAGCAAAGGTTGAGAGTGGCATGGCTAAAAGATAGGGACAAAAGTTTTAAATACTTTCATCTAAAGGCCTCTAGTTAGAGAAAGAAGAATACCATTGATGGAATTTTTTACAATAATATAAATTAATTACAAGATTGTGGTGATATTGCTAGCATTTTCTTGAATCATTATAAGGCATTTTTTGCCTCGACTAATCTTTCAGATAGAGATATTCAAGTAGGCAATTATTCAAATAGAGATATTCAGGTGGGCAATTGAAAAATGTATAATTATTATACCCATGATTTAAAATGTATTATTAGCGATTTAACAAATTTCGTTGACATCTTCTATTTGTTTTGTCTTATGCAAGATTTGATTTGATGGCCTCTACAAACCCATTGGTGCCTATACAGGATGTACGTCAGCTCAAAGGCGTCGAGAATTATTCAGATTGGCTTATGAACTTAGAATTATTTTGGATTCGGAGAGGCTCGAATATGTTATTAATCAGAAATTGCCCATATATGTTTTTTATAATGCCACCCCTGAGGAGAGGGAGACATATCAGAAATGGTTGGATGACAATTTAAAAGTTAAATCAATGTATACAGAGTTGCAAATGGAGCATGTCCGTATGGATAGTGCTAGTAGCATCATGATCTATTTGAAGGAGTTTTTTTGCGATCGACCTCAAATCGAGTTGTACATAGTCATCAAGGTGCTCTTTCAAGCTAGACTGAGTAAGGATAGTCCAGTTAGTCCCCATGTACTTAAGATGATTGGTTACATCAAGAAGTTTGAGGCTATGGACATTTCTCTGAACAATAACTTAGGAAATAATTTGATTCTCCAATCGTTGTCACGGTCATATGCACAATTCATTATGAACTTTAACATGCAAGAATTGACCCCAACTTATGCTGAGCTTCATAATTTGTGGAAGACAGCGAAAGAGGACGTGCTTAAATGGGGCTCAGCTCTCTTAGTCTAGGGTGCTTCATCTTCTACTCCAATGGCTTTTGAGAAATCCAAAGAGAAATAGAAGAAGCGACCCTAGATGGGTCATCAAAGGCAGTAAATATCCAAGCCTCAAGAGAAGAAAGCAAAAGAAAAATGTTTCTTTTGCAGCGAAGATGAACATTGGAAGCGCAACAGCCCAAGGTACCTAGCCACTATGAAGAAGACTCCCTCAGGTATGTGCTTGACCACTATTGACATTTCTTTGACATTTGATACTTGTACTCACTGGGTATTGGATACCGTATGCTCTTCTCACATCTGTAATGTGTTACAGAGAATGAGAAAAGTTAGGATGCTACAGCATGGAGAAGTAATGCTCAAAGCTAGAAATGAAGAGTTCTTGCAGGTCCAAGCTGTTGGACATTTTGATTTGCTTCTCCTATGTAATAGAATAGTTATTTTGTATAATTGTTATTATGTACCCAATATCATCAGGTAAATTGTATCCCTTCTTGTGCTTGACAATGAAGGATATCATGTAAATATACGAAATCATTTTTTGTATTTATATGATATACATAATGTTTTATTAGCTGAGTGTCAATTAGTTAATGGGTATTATGTATTGGATACAATGAGAAATGTCATGAATATACAAGCTAGTTCTAGTAACAAACGTACAAGATCAAAAACTTTAAATGAAACTAAAATGTGGCATATAAGATTAGGTCATATAGGCGTGAAACGCTTAACCCGTCTGGTTAAGGATGGTCAGATACCTGATTTGACCATAAAACCTTATCCAATTTGTGGATCTTGTATTCAATGAAAGATGACCAAATCTCTATTTACTGGTGTTGGACGTCGTTCCTCTAGTTTATTAGAACTGATACATAGTGATATATGCAGTCTAATGAATTACGCTGCAATATGTGGGTTTCAATACTTTGTAACCTTTATCGATGATTGGTCACAATATGGTTACATGTGCCTTTTGAAGCATAAGTTAGAAACCTTTGAAAAGTTCAAAGAATTCTAACTTAAAGTAAAGAAACAAACCGGCATGTGCATTAAGTTCCTTCGATCAAATCAATGTGGTGAGTACATGAGCAGTGATTTTTTAGATTATTTAAAGAAGAATGAGATTCTCGCTCAATATAGTCCTCTAGGCACTCCGTAACACAATGGTGTTTTAGAAAGGAGGAATCGAACTTTATTAGATATAGTCTGATTGATGATGAGGTTTATCAATCTTCTAGAATATCTGTGAGGTTATGCTCTAGAAACTGCTACTCATATTTTGAACAAAGTTCTATCTTAAACTATTTCCACTACTCCACATGAGATGTTGAAGAGTAGGAAACCGAGTCTCAAGTATCTTAAGATTTGAGGTTGTCCTGCTTACGTAAGAGTTGCGCAATAGGATAAACTTGCACCCAAAAGGTACAAGTATAGGTTCATTGGGTATTCCAAAAATTCAATAGGATATCAATTCTATGATCTAGATGAACGAAATGTGTCCGTTGCTCGAAATGTTACTTTTCTTGAGAAACAGTTTTTAGATGATCATGGGGATTGTAGAAAGATTGTACTTGATAAAGTCAATCAGAAACCTAATGAACTATAGATGGATACTCAAGTTTAAGTAAGTAGTATACCTTTAACACACCCTCGACATAGGTCTGAAAGAATGTCCATACCATCTGTTAGATATGGTCAGATGCTTGAAGGTGCATTTGCGATTTTCTTGTTAGAAGAAAATGATCATTTGACTTACAGGGAGGTGATGTTAGACATTGACTTGGGAAAATGGCAAGAAGCTATGAAATCCAAAATTGACTCTATGCATCAGAATAAAGTATTGACTTGGTTTAGCTTCCCGGAGGAATTGTTTCTATTGGTTGTAAGTGGATTTACAAATGGAAGTGTAGGTCAGATGGAAAGGTAAAGACCTTCAAGGCCCGATTGGTGGCAAAAAGTTATGTTCAGCGATCTGGGATCCATTATGAGGAGACCTTTGCACCGGTTGCGATGCTAAAGTCGATTAGGATTTGTTGGCACACACTGTATACTATAACTTTGAGATTTGGCATATAGATGTAAAGACGATGTTCTTGAATGGATACCTCAATGAAGAGATATTCATTGACTAGCCTAAAGATTTTACATCTAGCCAGACTTCTGGTCTATTGTGCAGGTTGAAGAACAGTATTCTTAAATGGATATCTTGAGGAAGAAATCTATATGGAACAACCTGAAGATTTTACATCCAGTCAAACTTCTAGTCTAATATGTAAACTGAAGAAGTCTATCTATGGACTTAAGCAAGCTTCCCGAAGCTGGAATCTTCGTTTTGATGAGGTAATCAGAGGATCTGGTTTCATCAAGAACGAAGAAGAATCATGTATGTATAAAAAGAGCAGTAAGAGTATGGTAGTCTTCTTGGTTCTATATATGGATTACATACTCATTATCGAAAATGATATTGGTATGTTGCAATTAGTCAAAAGTTACCTAAGTAAGAATTTCTCCATGAAGGATTTGGGAAAGACTTCTTATATACTAGGTATAAAGCTTTATAGAGATAAAGCTAGGAGGCTTATAGGACTCTCCCAATCATCGTACATAGATAATGTCTTGGAAAGATATAGTTTTAGTAACTGTAAGATAGTTAACATACCTTTTAGACATGACATTTATCTTTCGAGGAAGATGTGTCCTCAGAGTGAAGATGAAAATGTTAGAATGTCTAGCATATCTTATGCATCAGCTGTGGGAAGCCTGATGTATGACATGATGTGTACGAGACCTGATATCAGTATGGCTGTAAGTGTTACAAGCTGCTATCAGTCTGATCCAGGCGAAGGTCATTGGATGACAGTGAAACATATCCTAAAATATCTTAAGGGTACTAAGGACAAGTTTTTGATATATGGAGAAAATGACTTAGTGTTGAGAGGATACACAGATTCAGATTTCCAATCTGATCTAGATAATAGAAAGTCTATATTTGAATATGTATTCATTCTCAATAGTGCTGCAATCAGTTGGAAGAATAACAAACAATCATCAACAGTTGATTCCACAACAGAGGCAGAATATATTGCAGCATCAGAAGCAGGAAAAGAAGCGGTTTGGATACGCAATTTGTCGTTGAACTTGGAATAGTTCCAAGTTCAATGGATCCTATATCATTGTTCTACGACAACAACAGAGCCATTGCACAAGCAAAAGAGCCAAGAGCACACCAAAAGTCTAAGCATGTGGAAAGAAAATACCATATCATAAGAGAAATCTTGGCTAGAGGAGATGTAATAGTTCGTAGAATAGACTCTATGAATAATGTAGCGGACCCACTTACTAAGGCCTTAACTCCAAAAATATTTGAAAGACATATGGAGTCAATGGGTATTAAATACCATCGTGAATGGCACTAAAGCAAGTGGGAGTTGTTGAAATTTGTGCTTACGTGTCATCCCTTTTGTGTATAAATTATTGCTTTATATTTATACAATTATGATTTTAATATATCACTAATTATTTTATATACAAATATGGTAAGATGCTTGTAATATTTTAGACATTGTATGATCTGAAGGAGTTCAAATCTGATCTAAAGGATTTTAGATCAGAACTAAGAGTTAGTAACGCTAAAAGATATAAATGCTAAAAGTTAGCACTGATAAGAGTTATCAGGTTATAAGAGTTAGCGAAATCTAAAGAGTTAGAGCCTTATGTGAAATGGGACAAAGACCTAAGAATATATTAGTAATGACGTAATTGCAATGAGTTACAAATGGTGCTAGGAAATGTTGTTATGCAAATATGTTCTTAAACTTAATGTTCCTAATCTATCTTCACTAATGCGGGTATGTTAGTGAAGACCTTAATATATATAGATCAGTGTATGTCTATATCTGGATAGTCCAGATGGTTAGTCTTATTAGACCATGAATTTAGTGAAAACCCGTATAGAGATACAAGTATTCAATAAGGACTGAATATTAAACAGACTCACAAAAAATAAAGCCATCAATGGAGGATCTTTCGAGTTGAGTAGTATTCGTAGTCCTTAGACTTGAGTGCCACGGTGGACTTGTGAGTAATCCATCATACTTTGGTTCCACACATGTCAGATACCTTTTATGGTCTGATCGCTGGGTATGGTCTGATGCTCATAGAGTCCGGTGTGTACAGATATGGGATCCATCAACTCAATTGGGTGAGTAAAATATCCTGAAACTCCAAGATTGTATTTCAGAAAGTCTTATGGCCATAAGCAGACATATCTGAGAATTAGATTTATCCTCGAGAAAATAATATCGTAAAATTGTTTACGGATATTATTTATTGAAATACAAATCTAGAGATAAGTTTATAATTAAGCACATGGAGACTTAACAGTATTGATCTATATCTCTGTTCTTCTAGAATATCTATGATAGAAGGATTATATGAATATGTTATAACCTCAACTTGTATGGTCTAATACGCCGTTTTATAATATCCGTAACATGTGTGTGGGACATTGTTCACGAACGTGTGAAATAGTTTCATATGACAAATCGGACATGAACCTAGAGAGTCTCACAATATAAAGTGTACTCGTTGTGCACTGGGGCAGCGAATGGGATTGAACATTTAATCCAATAATTTCCAGCAAAGTAAAAAATGTTCAAGGTTCCTTTTATTATTCACTTGTCAATAATTAAATGTAAAATACATTATTAGTTTACAAGAGTCGTTAACCAATAAGAAATTGACAAGTGGCACAATCTTACTCTATAAATGATTTACCATGTATTTACCTATTTACCTTGCTTGGTAAATACATATAAGGTAAATGTAAATATTCCAAATAGCTTTAAATTATTAATATTTTATATATTAATGAAATTATTATTATTAATTGGAATAAGTGACAAACACCATTTAGTAATGAAGTAAGCATTTGTTATTAATAATAAGCAATGTTAGCCACTTAGAATTTGTTAAATGGTGCATTTGTGAAGTGGTGTTACCATTCAACATTGATTAATAGTCATTTGCTCTCTAGCAATTGATTCATACGGATGAATCAATTTGTTGAGTGAAATATATGTTTGATTAATGTTTGTAATGGCAAACATGGCTAAGTGGTGGTGGAGCACTAAGAGAAGTAATCATTCTTTGCACTAAACCAAAATTGAAAGAGTTCAATTTGTGTGAAAGAGAATGAAAGATTCGACCAAAAGAGTGTAGAGAGAATTGAGAGCATTTCCTAAGTGTGTTTCTCAAAGTGTTGAGAGAATTTGCAAAGGCTAACTAAGGTTCATAACAAAGTGTTGTAAGGAACTAAAAGAAAACACTTAATTCTTCTCATCCCTTACTAACAATAAATCATAAGGACAAATTATTTTAAGTGTTAAAACAACCCTTTACTGGAAATTTAAGGCTGTTATTCTAGCTTCACAATCCCACCGGATTTAGTTGTGAACTAGAATTGTGCAAGGGAACACTTCAAGGCGAGCTCAACAAATTGAAGATTGAAGATCTTGAAGAATTGTAAAGCTACCTTCAAAACAGGGTAGGTTATTTATTTACAATTCATTTTATATCATGCATGTAAAAATATATATGAGATATATATGTGCTTGAATGATCATATATGAGATTATATGCTTGAGTATGTTATATAGTGTATAACATATATGAATACTTCCGCTGCATATTTATTTTTTGAAATTATACGTATCTATACACATCACACACTATATCACAACATATACTGGGTATAAATCTTTATAGAGATAAAGTTAGGAAGCTGATAAGACTCTCTCAATCATTGTACATTGATAGCGTCTTGGAAAGGTACAGTTTTACTAACTGTAAGACAGTTAATGTACCTTTTAGATGTGGTGTTTATCTTTTTAGGAAAATATCTTCTCAGATGAAAGATAAAAGAGTTAAAATGTCTAACATACTATATGCATCAGCTATTAACAGCTTGATGTATGTATGATGTGCATGAGACCTGACATCAGTATGGCTGTAAGTGTTACAAGCCGATATCAGTCTGATCTAGATGACACCCAATTGATGACGGTCAAACATATCCTGAAATACCTTAAAGGTACGAATGATAAGTTTCTTATTTATGGAGATAATAATATTCAATTGAGAGGATACATGGATTCATACTTTTAGTCTGATCTAGATGATAGAAAGTCTATATCTGGATATGTGTTTACTCTCAATAGAGGCGCAGTGAGTTGAAAGAGCACCAAGTAAAGGTCCACAGCTGACTTTACCACAAAGCCAGAGTACATTGCAGCTTCAGAAACTGCAAAGGAAGCTATTTGGATTTGGAAGTTTGTCGCAGAGCTTGGAATAGTTCAAAGTTCATCAGATCCTATCTCATTATTTTGCGACAACAACGAGAGTATTACACAAACAAATGAGTCAATAGGGCACCAGAAGTCTAAACATGTGGAGCGAAAATACCACATCATTAGAGAGATCTTGGCCAAGGAAGATGTAATTATTTGTAGAATAGATTCTGTAAATAATCTAGCGAACCCACTTACCAAAGACTTAACTCCAAATGTGTTTGAGAAACACGTAGAGTCTATGGGTATTAGATACCACTGTGATTGGCAGTAGGGCAAGTGGAAGATTGTTGAGGTTGTGCCTACATGCCATCCCAGTTTTGTATAAATATTTGATATCTATACATAGTATATTTTATCATATCGCTAATTCCTTCTTAATAATATGGTTTAATGCTTGTTACACTACAGACTGTGTATTATCTGAAGAAGTTCAGATATGGTCTAAAGGAGTTTAGACCAGTGTTAAGAGTTAGAAAATATTTCAAGAGTTGGAACATTGTCTATAACGAGACAAAGACCTCAGAATATGCTTATAATGATATAGTTGCAAGAGTTGCAATGTGTTGCCAGGATATGTCATTATATAAGCATGTTCTTAAATACATTGTTCCTGATCTATTTCTACTGATGCAAGTCTGTTGGTAGATCTCATTAATTCACATAGATCAGTGTATGTCTATATCTGTAGGGTACAGTTAGTTATTCCTAACTGACCATGATCTTGGAGATTGTATAGGTATACGGGTACTCAGTTAGGACTAAGTACTGAACATACTCATAAAAACCCCAATAGACATCCTATGTTGCCGTCAATAGAAAGTTCTCTCGAGTTGAGTAGTATACGTGGTCTTCTAACCTAAGCATCACAGTGGGCTTGTGAGTGATCCACCTTAATTTAGTTCCACGCATGTCAGAGACCTTTCATGGTCTGACCGTTGGGTGTCGTTTGGCATGGTCCGATGCTCATAGAGTTCGGTGTGTACAGATATGGGATCCATCAACTCATTTAAGGAGTAATATATCTAAATGCTCCAAGATAGTATCTCAAGAAAGTCTTATGGCCATAAGCAGTTTACCCGGGAAATGAGTTTTCACATATTTAAATAATATGACAAAGAGTTTGCTTATGTTGTTTAGTGAGATACCATTCTAAAAATAGGTTTATGGATGAGCACATAGGGATTGGATGGTATTGATCTACGTCCCCGCACATCTAAGATATATATGATGAAAGGACTATACGTATGCGTTGTAACCTCAACTTGTATAGTTCAATGCGCTGATTTGTAATATTCGCAACGTGTGCGTTGGGCATTACTCACGGACTTTTAGAATAGTTCCATTTGAAGAATTGAGCGTGGACCTAAGAAGTTCCGTGATATGAAGTATACTCGTTGTGCACTGAGATAGAATACTATATTAAATTATTTAATCTAGTAATATCCAGTACTACTACGGAATACGTGTGTGTTCGTGTTTAAGTATTAAATATAACAATTAATTAATAATTATTATTCACTAATTGTATAATGATGCGTGATGCATTGTAGAACCTCGGTTGAGTTTACTCAAATGTAAAATTTACTGAGACCCGTTAAAGAGTATACTTGATAATTATACATGATGGATAAAATGATTATTTTATATAATAATTATTTAATTATTAATTAATATCTCAATTAAATATATTATTTATATATAAAATGGTTACTTTATAATAATATATATTTGTGCATTATAATTGTTATGCATTTATATATATAAAATATTATTTTATTATTATTTTGTTGTAAGTGACTAAATATTATTATTTTAATATATAATATTATTATAATAATCAAATTTTGAGATATATGTGTGAAGCTACGGCAAATTGAAAGGGAAGTGCAATTTGTTGTATTTTTTTCCTTCTTTGATATATTTTCATTTTGAGGAAAACTCAAAAAAAATAGAGCCGATTATTTTAGAGGGATTAAGGATTAATCTCTTATTAGTTTAAGGAGTTGTTGTTTTAACTTGTTAAGTCTACCAAATTAATGACTATAGTTGCCTACGAGTGAGACTCTGA
The DNA here is from genome assembly GCA_946807835.1 of Ailanthus altissimus. Taxonomy (NCBI): domain Eukaryota; kingdom Viridiplantae; phylum Streptophyta; class Magnoliopsida; order Sapindales; family Simaroubaceae; genus Ailanthus; species Ailanthus altissimus. Next base: position 6,070,973 of record OX327709.1, read on the forward strand.
GTGAACTCCTTATATACACGTGTAAAATATTATACGTTCTGGTGATTTTTTAACTTTATTTTTAATATATTAATTTGATTAATATATATTCATGTATTTATTGTATGTTTTAAATGTTCCACTGCACTAAATATGTATAAGATACGTAATTTTTGTAATTAACATTATTACACATGTATACACTTATGTATATTTGATCCCAACAAAGAGGTGGCCAAAATCCTCTCTCCAATAGAGATGCGAATCTATATAAGTGAGCGGTGCCGACGGTGTTTTTTGTTTTTAGTTTGAGAGCATATTTTGGAGGTTAAAGTTTCACTTATGATTATTTTACACCTTGACATCACATTAACATTACAATTTATTAAATACAAATATTTTATTTTTAAAATTCACGACACTTTCAATAACACAGTTTATCAAATATTCATTGCTTTTTAACCTACAACTACATAATTTTGTTAACATAATATCATATTATTTTATAAGTCAGAACAATTCCAAATTATTCTTTCAATGTAGCTTGTCTTTCTTGCTCTGTAGGTGATGGATTCTTATGCTAAAAGGGTTATGGCATCTATTTATCCTTCTTAGTATCCGTACTTCTATTCCTTTTTACCGAATACAATTTCTCTTTGAGATTTGATTGAAAAGAGCAAGAGATCTCCCCATTGAACTGTTTTGGTAGTAAATAAATTTTTTTTGTTTATCAAAATAAATATAATAAAAATTAGGTTGTCTTATTCATAATTACATTAAGGATAAAAAATTATTTCACTTTTATACTATAGTAAATCTTAAATTGACTAGCTGTAATATTTTTTATTATCTTCAACCTTCAAACTCAATACGTGTGAGTATGTGGATCTTTCTTTAATTTTTAAAATTATCAATACTTAAATTTAAGAGAAGAGTAGTAACCAAATTTTTTCTCCACGTAAGAATACATAAAAAAAAAAATTCTAATTATAATTGTTGTAATGTTTACTACTTCATACTTCTCATATACATATGAATTTTTTTTTGTATTTAAAATTAGATTATGATTAAAAAAATTAGAGTTTGATTAAGATTTGAACTAGTAGAGGGACTGCAAGACTCATGGGCTTCCTATCTTCAACTTAAAAAATCTAGTTCTAATTATCTCATGATACACTAGTTTTTTTAAGCCCTAAAAAAGCGTTTTGCCTCTTTAATTATTTATTTGTCCCTTAAGTCACATTTATTTATTAGAATCTATCTATTTCTAATGATCAAGTAATACAAACAACTTAGGTGGACATTTATTTATTAGAATTCATCTTGTAAATATATGTTCCTACGACCCATGAAATCATATCTCTAAGATATTGAGATTTTGACCATTTATATGGATCTCGGTCCGTTATAACTCAAAAGATATAACACATGAATATAAGTTCATTATTTGCTCAGAATTAAGATCAATCAAGCTTATTAAAGTTTTTGCGAATTAAGATCAATGACATTTAGTTAACCTAATCGAAATTCACAATAGTCTTGTTCAATGTAACATATACACTAATTTTTCTATTCAAAGTCTCTACTTCGATGATCAAGGTAAATCATCTACTATAATAAGCAAAAAAATTACAACCTTATATAATGAAATGTCTTTTTTTATTAATGATTGTGAATTATATTTAATTTATAAACAAATTTACGATCTATACCCTCTGTACTAACATTATATGCCTAATACATAAATTACATATTTTATAAATATGAAATCATCAATACATGCTTAATTATATATATATATAAACTTTATTAATTTAATAAAATATTGTTATACATGTTTTAAAGGCATAAAATAATATAAAACATCCAACACAATCTTCATACATGAGAGGTTTCAAGTAATTTCTAAAATAATTTTCATATCCAACAATTAATAGTTAATAATCTGTACTTTTTATATTGTCACAGGTTAGGAAAATTTAAACGAAGAGTTTTTTTTTTAACTTTCATACAGAAAGGAGGTTTATTAAATAAAAAAGGAAAAAAAAACAATATCACCTAATTAAAGAGGACTAAATGAATCTTATCACTACAAATATTAGAAAAGATAAGATTGCAAATAAAAATAAATACCAAAAAAGTTAAGACTTGCAAATAGAGACAAATACTAAAAAAGATAAGACTGCAAATAGAGTATATAAGATTGTTTAAAAAAAAAGTAAATAAAATGTTGAATATATAGGTATCTAAACTATTAAAGAATTGAATTTAAAATTCAAACATTTAATTTAAAAAGATTAACCTATTAAATAATATAATATTTTTTTATAAATCTTATTATCTTTCCATTTCTCTATAATATGGACAACAACTCAACATAAACAAGCGATAACACGGCAACCTTAGCACCCCAAGGTGAGAACTTCAAATTCTTTGGAGGATAATCCGACCAAATAAAGGAAGCACAAAGCAATCCCAAGTTAGCTAAGCATCTGCAACATAATTTCTTTCGCGAAAAACGTGTGTATCTTACATTCATAATTCATAGGGCTTATTCTTAATTTGATCTATAGTTTAGATATATAAATTAAAGCAGAAACCATAAAAGCTTTGTTTTCCAACAAATTAATTTAAGGTAGAATGAGTTTAATATTCACTTCTAGCTATAGCTAGTTCTCGATCAAATCATTTCTTACAAATTACATTATTACAGTAGCTCCATTAAAGCAAACTCATTGCAGCATGCAACAACTCAATCTCTCTTTTATTTTATCCCAAACAACCGATCCAATTCCTCCCAATCCCACCAAGGTTCACTATCAGAAGCCATTGCTATGTTACTATTTTCTCTGTTTTGAGACGGCTGGCCGCCGTGGTCTCCCAAGGATGAACTCTCCGCTGAGCTTGTTCTCTCTGCAGTAGCCATTGGAACGTTTTGATGAGATGATGGTGTTTCTTGATGATCACTACCTCCATGATATGCCCTTGGCTCGGCGATCATCACTCCCGGTGGGGGACGCCGGTCGAAGGCCTGTGAACACTTTGATTTTTTATAAACTCGGCATAAACTAAATTCTTGCCTTACCTGCAAGTAATTAACAATGAAGAAAAATCTATAATAAGGAATGAAACTATTTATAGTCATTATTAACTCCTAAAATCTGTAAACATTTGAACTTGTCCGAAATACTCAAAGAGGCAAATTCAAATTCGGATACTAATTTCCGGATTAAAGAAAAATTAGAAATGTCTAATGAAGGAGAGAACAATAAATTGTTATGTAGCCGTATTAGTTGTGAACTCTGAATGTGTCAGCTGCTACTTTTAAATCAATCATGTGCCTTTATTTTAATTTTTTATATTTACTATTATTCTATTAACATAATATAGGTAAAAATAAAAAGATTTAACTAATTTAAAAAGCAACGAGGGACACAATCACGATTATTATAAACCCAAAATATGTTCATAGATTTTGTCACTTATTAAAGAAAATTCCGGAAGGCAAAGGATGTTACTTATGAAATACGGATTATGACCACATCTAACTTATTGAAAACTATATTGATACTTCTGCCTAGAATGTGGTCAAGTTTGATCAAATTCTTATCATTTTAAACGTTGACCTTAAGATAATACAATATTAGTTCCTAAACATTTTTCTAGTCTTAACTAAATTGAAAATGATGCATATTCAAATTAGAAGTCAAGGTAAAACAAAAAGAAAATTCCATTTTTGAGGTTGATTGAAGGTAAACCAAAGAATAATAGTGATCATCTATTATCTCCATTGATCTTGGGATACTTGGTTAATGTTATATTTCAACCTCGAATTAGTCTCATGAAATAATAAATGCTCCTGAGTCCATGAAGTTCATAATATCAAACCTTGAACTTCACTAGGTTTTTTTTTCACCATAAAGAGATGATCAGCATCAGAATAGATCAATCCGATATCAATTAATCCTTTTGTTTGTATCAGATCCATTAGTAGATCTGATCATAATTTACTTGAATTAACTGGCTATTAAAGAATCTAATTAAGATCAAAGGTTATGATGATGATATATAGCACAAAGTTCATACCACTGAAGTTGCGCCACTAGATGTTGAGGCTTCTCCTTCAATGGATTTATATTCAGTCATTTTCCATTCAGTTTTTCTTCCACATGGAGCTCGTCCTCTATAAAAACCCATTGTTCTTTTCTCTCCAACGGGGCGATTGGAAGAGTAAACTAAACCAGGAGAGCCGGTACCTTTCCAGTATCCAGCATTCGTAAGCCGATTAGGTCTCCCTCCTCGAGCTTCGTTTTCTTGCCTTGGAATGAAGAAGAACCATTGTTCCGGGTCCCTGTGGCACAGGGTTTGGGAAAATCCTGAAACCAGATAACCATTGCACAATTATTAACAACAAAAAAGAATAAAAATGTCATAACTCATAAGCCTAATAATTCATGTTTTGTTCGCTAGCTAGCCCTAATGATGGTCATACACCCGTCTCTTAATCTTGTTGTTTGATAATTTTCCTGTATTACAAGTTTGGAATATAGCTAACTTAATTTAGTTTAATGAATATACTAGGATTTTTCCCGAGGATTTTTTTCCCTTCTCAATTCCTTTATCCTATTCATCTTCCTGACATAATACCAAGAGAAGTTCAACCGAAGAAATTGATCTCCCTTCCAGATAATGAAATCGATCTTCCTAATCCTTCCTTTTTAAAAGAAAATAAAGTAGGAAAATAATCTTCTCCTTCATAACAAAAGCAAGAGAACTTCAAAATACAGTAATGGATTTTTCCTTTTCGTTGGGTGAAAACAAAAAGCGAACAAATATCTCCAAGCGAATGGAAAAGTAGAGCTCGACTGCATTTCCATTCCCACATTTTATCACATTTACATCATAAAATATATACATATATACTCTTAAGTTCTTCAAAGACCCAGTTGAGCTGAAAGCAAACAAAAACATCTATAATAAAAATAAGTATGAGATAATAAAGTGATGAAAGATTTTTTACGTGGGAGATCCCATGGATTGTAGTCATAAATATTAACGACCGGTATAATCCGGTCCATAAGCCGGTTCAGGTCCTCTCTTCTCCCTTCGAGCTTATTATGAAGATAAAATGTGACCAACTCTTCTTCTGTCGGGTAAAACCGAAACCCTGGCGGCTGATGTTCTACCATTATGATCACTCTGATCTCGTAGTCCCTTTTGTGAAACAACTTTATCTATATATATATGGTATGGATCGAGCTTACTAATGGAGGTTAATAACTTTAACCCAAGTTCATTACTTATATGTGGAGAAAGAAATGGGAAGGGTCTTAAGAAGTTAGGCAAGCAAGCAAAACAAAGAGAGACAATGGGGAAATGAGAAACAGAGACCCATGAGATTACTTTGAAATTTCCACGGGCATGTGAAGAACTGTCATCCTCAATCCGTACACAAGACCTTTTGGAATCAGTCAAGATGTCATCATTGCATGTGATTTTGAATATTTTGATTTCATACAAAAATATGGACCATCTCTTAGATCTCATAACATTAATATCACCTTTGTTATTAATTTGTAAATTTTTGGTTTTACCCTTTCCATTGAATTAGTTTTCTTCGAATAGATCAAAATAAATAAAATAAAAAAGAGTAAAAGTAATGGCAGAAACACACACACACATATATATAAATATATATATTTGGAGGAGGCAGGAATATGTTGGTTGGTTTGTGTTTTTTAAATTTCTAAGCGTTCATAATAGGGGGAACTCAAACTTGAAATTATAGGGGACCAATTATTATAATTGAAAAATTATACAAGTTAAAGTATATATTTTAGATGCTGAAGTGCTAACATTTCAAATTTATCGAGGCCAAGGTGTGAAAATATACATTTTTAGGGTTAAAATTTTAGAAGAAAAAAAAAAACCTTATGCATTTCAGATAAAGAAAAAAGAAAAAAAGAAATTTAGCCTGCTGGGACGTTGGTCCGCCATGGTTCATAACATATTATTTTTGAAGTAGAAACATATTTCATAACTTAAACTCAAAAATCTAAATCAAACATGTCGATTATTAAAAGAAAATTCGAATTTGCAGTTATGGTAGAACTTTAAGGTAATATAAAAGGAACTGAAGGCTGCTATGACTTTGCTGCTCTCCCATCCCTGCACCCATCTTTGTCCTTTTTCATGAATTACGCGAGCAGCGTATTTTCTCTTAAATGCATCAAAACCCTTTGAAATTATGTGACTATTATTAAAATAATACTCAAAACTTTTCGAGTTTCAGTAACATATTTGTCTTAGTCATGACTTAGAGCTTGCTAGTTCTATTTAAAGTATGCCGGCAAAAGCAGTCTCTGTGATTTCGCAGAAACCCCGTCAATGTACTTGAAAGAACTAAAGCTCCAAATTAACAGTGGCTTGGAAATGACTCAACAGTTTTTCGACTCTCCAAATTAACAGTATCATATATATATATATATATATATACAGTAGTAAATGGGAGAGGACCCATTTAGATAATTTTAATTATGAGTCCTTGAAATCAACTAAAGGATTCTTAATTAATAACTGACACAGCATTCATATTAAATTCATGGGACTAGTGACGCTGCAGCAGGCTGTGTTGATTATTTTAATTTTCATCATAAAGGTCTTTTTATTAATAAAATTAATATATAAAATTATAATTATAAATTTAGAATTAATTAAGTTCAAATTTTAAAATTAGAAAAAAAAATAATGTTATTATAATATTTATTTTGATAAAATAAAACATATTTTATATAAAAATTTAGAAACATAAATTAAATATTATTCTAAAGATAATGAAAAAATAAAAAATAAAGAAAACAATATATACAAATAAATTTTAATTTTAATTTCATTAAATGTTATAATTTTAAATTTAATTTATATTTTAATTATGTTAAATGTTATAATTTTAATTATGTAAAATATTCTAATTTCAAATTCAATTTCAATTACGTTAAATGTTATAATTCAAATTTTAATTTTAATTAAGTTAAATATTATAATTCTAAATTTAATTTCAATTTTAATTGTATTAAATATTATAATTTTAATTTTAATTTTAATTTTAATTACGTTAAATTTTATAATTCTATAACTAATTTTAATTTCAAATTTAATTATGTTAAATATTAATAATTCTAAATCTAATTTTAATTTCAATTATGTTAAATGTTATAATTCTAATTTCAATTTGAAATTCAAATTCAATTACGTTAAATGTTATAATTCTATTTTTATTTTCAATTTTAATTTCAATTACATTAAATGTTATAATTTCAATTCTATTTTCAATTATGTTAAATATTATAATTCCAATTTCAATTTCAATTTTGATTACGTTAAATGTTATAATTGAATTTCAGTTTAAATTCAATTTTAATTACTTAAATTTTACAATTTTAATTTCAAATTTAATTATGTTAAATGTTCTAATTCTAGTATCGATTTTATTTACATTAAATATTATAATTTTAAATTCAATTGTAATTTTAATTACGTTAAATATTATATTTAATTACAATGTCGATTTTAATTACATTAAATGTTATAATTTTAATTCTAATTTCAATTTTAATTACGTTAAATACCATAATTACATTCTAATTTTAATTTTAATTATGTTAAATATTATAATTCTAATTCTAATTCAATTTTTAAATTTAATTATGTTAAATATTATAAGTTCAATTGTAATTTTAATTTTAATTACGTTAAATATTATAATTCTAATTCAACCATTCAATTTTAATGACGTAAAATATTATAATTTCAAATTAAATTTCGATTTTAATTACGTAAAATATTATAATTTTAATTTTGATTACGTTATATGTTATAATTTCAAATTCAATATTAATTTTAGCTACGTTAAATGTTATAAATTGAAATTCAATTTCAATTGTAATTACATTAAATATTATAACTACAATTCTAATTTTAATCTCATTTACGTTAAATGATATATTCTAAATCAAATTTCAATTCCAATTACATTAAATGTTATAATTTCAAATCTAATTTTAATTTCAATTCCAATTATGTTAAATGTTATAATTTCAAATCCAATTTAAATTTCAATTACGTAAAATATTATAATTCCAAATGCAATTCTAATTATAATTTCAATTACATTAAATATTATAATTTCAATTCTAACTTTAAATTCAATTTTAATTATGTTAAATACGTTAAATACTATAATTTTAAATTCAATTTTAATTTCAATTAAATTAAATTTTTTAATTTCAAATCTAATTTTAGTTTCAATTATGTTAAATGTTATAATTTTAGATCCAATTTCTATTCTAATTACGTTAAATGGTATAATTCCTTTTTTATTTTTAAATTCAATTCCTATGATGTTAAATGTTATTATTCCAAATCTGATTTCGATTGCAAGTATGTTAAATGTTATAATTTAAAATTTTATTTTAATTTTATTTTAATTTTATTTTTAATTACGTTAAATATTATAATTTCAAATCTATTTTCAATTCAAATTACGTTAAATGTTATAATTCTAATTTCAATTTTACATTCAATTTAAATTGTATAAATGTTATAATTCTAAATCCAGTTTCTATTTCAATTATGTTAAATTTTATAATTTTAATTTAATTACGTAAAATATTATAATTTAAATTTAAATTTAAATTACGTTACATGTTATAACTTGAAATCCAATTTCAATTCTAATTATGTTAAATGTTATAATTTCAAATCAAATGTTAATTTCAATTAGCTTAAATATTGTAATTATAATTTTTAATTTAAATTCAATTTTAATTACGTTAAATGTTATAATTTCAAATCCAATTTTGATTTCAATTACATTAAATTCCAATTTGAAATCAAATTTCAATTATGTAAAATGTTATTATTTCAAATCCAATTTCAATTTCAATTATCTTAAATATTATAATTTCAATTCTGATTTAAATTATGTTAAATGTTATGCTTCTAATTCTAATTTTAATTTCAATTACTTATAATTCTAAATTCAATTCCAATTTCAATTACGTAAATATTATAATTCAAATTTTAATTTTAATTATGTTACATTAAATATTATAATTTCAAATCTCATTTCAATTTCAATTTCAATTATATTAAATATTATAATTTTAAATCCAATTTTGATTTCACTTACGTTAAATGTTATAATTTTAATTTCAATTACGTTAAATGTTATAATTCTAATTCTAATTTTAAATTTAATTTTAATTACTTTAAATGTTATAATTGTAAATCTCATTTTAATTCCAAATACGTTAAATGTTATAATTCTAATTCAATTTTAATTATATAAAATGTTACAATTCCAAATCCAAATTTAATTTATATGTTATAATTTCAATTCAAATTTATATTCAATTTCAATTATATTAAATATTATAATTCGAAATCCAATTTCAATCCCAATTATGTTAAATGTAATAATTCTAAATCCAATTTTAATTTCTATTACGTTAAATGTTATAATTTAATTCCTATTTTAAATTCAATTTCAATTATGTTAAATGTTATAATTCCAAATCCAATTTTGATTCCAATTATGTTAATGTTATAATTCTAAATCCAAATTCAATTTCAATTACATTAAATATTATAGTTTCAAATCTAATTTTGATTTCAATTAAGTTAAATGTTATAATTCTAATTCTAATTTTAACTTCAATTATATTAAATATTATAATTCTAATTTCAATTTAGATTTAGATTTAGATTTCACTTACATTAAATGTCATAATTTTAATTTCAATTACGGTAAATATTATAATTTTAATTCTAATTTCGATTTCAATTACATTTAATGTTATAGATGTTTGTTCCAATTTTAATTACAATTATATTAAATGTTATAATTTCAGTTCCAATTTAATTTTAATTTTAACTATACTAAATTTTATAATTGCAATTTCAATTACATTAAATGTTATAATTCAATTTGAATTTCAATTCTAATTTTAATTATATTAAATATTATAATTTAAAATAAACAAATAATTTGTTATATATTTTAGAAATTAGAACTTGGAAAATTAACATAGTCCAATAAATGCTTTAAAAATTATAAACATATCCAAAATATAAAACCACTCCAGAAAAATGCTAAAACTAATCAAAAACTTCAATTTATCCTAATACGAAAAGTTTTTTTTAAAAAAAAATCTCTCTCTTAAAATGATTATACCAAATATAATTTTTTTTTAAGGAATAAGATGTAATAGATTATTAAAATAAAAACTATGTCAAATACAACCGTGGATATAGGTGATTACCCTAAAAAGGTAAAATAGAATATACTTAAATGTAATTAGAATTTGAATTAGATTGAAATTATAAAATTTAACAGAATTAAAATTAAAATTATAATATTTAATGTAATTAAAATTAGAATTAGAATTGGAATTATAAGATGTAATATAATTAGAATTGCAATTATAACATTTAACATAATTATAATTTAATTTAAAATTGAAATTATATTTAAAATTATAACATTTGACGTAATTGAAATTAATTTTAAAAATTAGAATTGGAATTATAATATTTAACATAATTGACATTGAATTTAAAATTAGAATTGAAATTATAACATTTAACGTAGGTGAAATTGAATTTAAAAATAGAATTGGGATTAAAACATTTAATGTAAGTGAAATTAAATTTAAAATTGGAATTTAAATTATAATATTTAATGCAATTAAAATTGATTTTACAATTGTAATTGAAATTATAATATTTAATATAATTGAAATTGAATTTAAAAGTGAGGATATAGGCCATTTTTTAGGTGAAAATAAAAAATAGTTGGAACATTTAATATATTAAGTTGGAACATACAGGATGTTCACTATAATTATTTTATTTTTTATTTTTTGTATCATATATAAAAAATTATACTTATGTAGAATGCTCATAAATTGCATTATATTATATTACATATTTTTAATGATAATTGACAACGTGCTAAGAATGTAAAAGAGATGATATAAACTCGTTTTTGGGTGAAAACAGTAAATAGTGAAAGTATATAGTATATTAAGTGGGAACATACATGATGTTCTTTATAATTAATTTACTTTTTATTTTTTGTAACATATATGAAAGTTAAACTTATGTAGGACACCCATAAAATAGTTTTTCCTTATATTATTTGACTTATTTTAAATGGTAACTAACGATACGATAAGAATGTAAATGTGGGGATATAGGATCTTTTCTAGGTAAGAAGTGCAAATAGTAAGAACATATAATATATTAAGTGAGAACATATATGATTTTCTTTGTAATTATTTTATTTTTATTTTTGTAACACATATGAAAACTAAACTTATGTAATACACCCATAAAGTTATTTTCCTTTATATTTTGTGACTTATTTTTAATGGTAACCGACAACGTGCTAAGAATGTAAAAATAAGGATATAAGCACTTTTCTTGGTAAAAAGTGTAAATAATTGGAACATATAGTATATTAAATAGGAATATACATTTTGTTCTTTATAATTAATTAATTTTTTATTTTTTGTAACATATATAAAAATCAAACTTATGTAGGACACCTATAAAATAACTTCCCCTTATATGTTATGACTTATTTTCAATAGTAACTAATAATGCGCTACAAATGTAAAAATTGGGATATATGCACTTTTCTTAGTGAAAAGTGCAAATAGTAGAAACATGTAGTATATTAAGTACAAATATACATGATTTTCTTTGTAATTAATTAATTTTTTATTTTTATAAAATATATGAAAACCAAACTTATATAAGACACCTATAAAATTGTTGTCCTTAATATTTTGTGACTTATTTTTAATGGTAATCGACAATGTGTTAAGAATATAAAAATGAGAATATAGACACTTTTCTTGGTAAAAAGTGTAAATTGTAGGAACATATAGTATATTAAGTGGGAATATATAGGATATTCTTTGTAATTAATCTATTTTTAATTTTTTATAATATATATGAAAACTAAATTTATGTAGGACATTAATAAAATTGTTTTTCCTTTTATAATGCGATTTATTTTTAATGGTAACCAACAATACGTTAAGAATGTAAAAGTGGGAATACAAGTACTTTTTTTGGTGAAAACAGCAAATAGTGAGAATATATAGTATATTAAGTGGGAACATACATAATGTTGTTTGTAATTATTTTATTTTTATTTTTTATAAAATATATAAAAATTGTACATGTTTAGGACACCCATAAAATAATATCCTCTTATATCATGTAACATGTTCCCACTGTTTACATCCATAACTTGTTATTTGTTGCATCCTACTTAATGAAAGACGTATTCCCACAATTTGCACCTCTCACTTACAAATATAAAATGGTGTTTTCACTTATTTATAAATTACGAATTTGTATTTAATTGTACAAAAAAATATAACATAATACAAAAGAATGATATTTTATTGGTGTCCTAAGTAATCATGGTTAATATAAAAAGTCTCTCCACGTTGCGTTACCACAGGACTCTACATGGTATTTAAATTGAAATTTTTATATTTAATCTTTAATTTTTTATTAAATTTTTTTTAATTTCATAGTTAAAATAGTAATTATTAATCTAAGTTAATGAATAATTAATATTGAATTAATTATTTTTTATTAAAATTATAAATAAAATTTAAATTACGTTAAATTAAAAAATATATAACAAAATATTTTAATTATGCTAAATTGAAGTTTTTGAGGTAGTTTTAACTTTTGACATTTACTTTTTCTGTGGTGTTTTTATTTTTTGGATATTTTTTAAAATTTCAAGGCATTTATTAAACTATTTTAATATTCCAAGTTTTAATTTAAAAAACATATAACAAATTCAAATTTTCAATTTTCAAAATAAATAATTCACATACAAATTTCTAATTTTTAAGAATATATTTGTAATTTTCAATTGCAGATTTGTTGCAAAAATACATAACAAGTCTAAAATATATTTCTAACATCCAATTTCGAATTTGTTGAAATTTAGATTGGAATTTTAGTTATAACATTTAACATTACTAAAATTGAAATTATTTTAACATAATTAAAATTATAATTAGAAATAGAACTATAATTATAACATTTATATACTTGAAAATTAAATTTGGATTTGAAATTACAAATATTTAAAGTAATTGAAATCGAAAGTAGAATTGAAATTATAACATTTAACGTAATTGAAATAAGAATTAGATTTGTATATATATTGTTTAATGTAATTAAATTTTAAATTGGAATTGGAATTATAAAATGTAACATAATGGAAGTTGAAATTAAAATTAGAATTCGAATTATAATATTTAACGTAATTGAAGTTAAAATTGAAATTATAACGCTTGATGTAATTGAAATTAAAATTATAACATTTAACGTATTTGAAACTGAAATTATAATTATAATATTTTATGTAATTAAAATTAGAATTGGAATTGAAATTGAAATTGAAATTATAACATTTAACATGATAGAAATTGGAATTGAAATTATAACTTTAACGTAATTAAAATCGAAATTAGAATTACAATTATAACATTGAATGTAAGTGAAATCGAAATCGGAATTAGAATTATGATATTTAACATAATTACAATTAAAATTAGAATTAAAATCAGAACATTTAATGTAATTGAAATCGAAATTATAATTAGAATTATAACATTTAATGTAATTAAAATTAAAATTGGATTTAGAATTGTAATATTTAATGTAATTAAAATTGATATTTGAATTATAATATATTGCATAATTGAAATTAGAATTGAAATTATAACATTTAACGTAATTTAAATTGAAGATGAAATTAAATTAGAATGATAATATTTAACATAATTAAAATTAAAATTAGAATTGAAATTATATTATTTAACGTAATTGAAATTATAATATTAAATATAATTGAAATCGAAATTAAAATTAAAATTAAAATTAGATTTAGAATTAAAATTATTTAACCTAACTAAAATTAAAATTGTAATTGAAATTATAACATTTAACGTAATTGACATTAGAATTGGAATCTGAATTATAAGATTTAAGGGATAATGACAAATTTACCCAATGTTTTAGTATCCAGTCCTTCCTAAATACATGTCTATACGAGCTTCCACTAAACTCATAGTTTGCTAAGATTAACCATTTGGACTATCCAAATATAAATATACATTGATCTACATAAATCGATCTTACTCGACAAACTCTGCATCTGTGAAAATAAATCAGGAACATATAATTCAAGAACATACTTGCACAATGATATTTTTTAGCAATTATTGTAACTATTTGCAACTATGTCATTGTAAATATATTCTCAGGTCTTTGTTCTATTTTAGATAATGTTTTAACTCTTTAGACTTGATTTGAGCTCCCTCAGATCAATATAATATCTAAAATGTTACAAGCATATTACCTTAAACAAATAATTAGCGATTTAATGAAATATTTATTTATTACATAAAATATGAAAATACAATATTCATATAAATTGGGATGGCATGTGAACACAAATTTTAACAAATACAACTTTACCTTAATTAAAGATAAAATACCTAAAATTGCTATAATCTATTAACTTTTGTCATTAGTTTTAATACTGGAAGGATAAAAAAATAATCTAACCACAAAATTAAATTAAAATTTAGCATGTGACACAAAATATATGTCATCGTATAATTGGTAATATTTTTATAAAATTAAATTAAATGATAAATAATTTTAAAAAAAGAATCTATAACTATCGCGGAAATAGCGGTCGATCAGCCGCCAGCTGTCATTTTTCGGCGAGTCTCCAACATAAAAAAGATCATATTTTACATCATTCGACTCTATTTTTTCTGATCTACACAATGGTATATCATTTTTAGTAGAAAAAAAGACTAGAGGACAGTCAAATGTGGTGGTGAAAGGCAGCAGCCTCCACCGTCCGCTGTCAAACGTTGGGCAATGACTTGTACTGCCCTTACTTATGGATAGATTGGCGGCTGATTTATCTATACACCGCCCCTCGTTTGATGACTGGCCCCTCGCTACCACATTTAGTCTTTTTTTAATCTTTTATTTTTGTTAAAAATGACTCCACTATTGTGTACATAAAAAAATAAAATTTAATGGTGTAAAATTTGATTATTTTTATCGCTGGAGTATCACAAAAAATGGTATCCGGCCATCATTTCTGGCGACAATTAAAGATTATTATTTTTAATCATTTATCATTTATTTTATTTTATTTTAAAAAATATTTTTTTAAACATAAACCAATTATACAATATCAAAATTGAAATTGAATGTAAAATTATAAAATTTAACGAAACTGAAATTAAAATTATAAGATTTAACATAATTGAAATTGAAATTAGAATTAGAATTATAATATTTAACGTAACTGAAATTAAAATTAAAATTATAATATTTAACGTTATTGAAATTAAAATTGAAATTACTAATTATAACATTTAATGTAATAAAAATTGAGTTTAAAACTAAATTGGAATAATAACGTTTAACGTAATTGAAGTTAAAATTGAAATTAAAATTATAATGTTTAACGTAATTGAAATTAAAATTGAAATTAGAATTAGAATTATAACATTTAACATATTTAAAATTGAAATTAGAATTATATTATTTTATTAATTAAAATTTGAATTTGAATTTGAATTATAACATTTAACATTTAATTGAAATTAAACGTGAAATTAGAATTAGAATTATAACTTTAATGTAATTGAAATTAAAATTAAAATTTGAATTATAACATTTAACGTAATTGAAATTGAAATTAAAATTATAATATTTTATGTAATTAAAATTAGAATTAGAATTGAAATTAAAATTATAACATTTAATATAATTAAAATTAAAATTGTAACTTTTAATGTAATTGAAATTGAAATTAGATTTAAAATTATAACATTTAATGTAAATAAAATTGAAATTGAAATTAGAATTATAACATTTAACGTAATTGAAATTAGAATTATAACATTTAATGTAATTGAAATTGAAATTGAAATTGTATTTATAACATTTAACGTAATTAAAATAAAAATTGGAATTAAAATTATAATAGTTAAGTAATTTAAATTGAAATTGAAATTGAAATTATAATATTTAACGTAATTGAAATCAAAATTGTAATTGAAATTATAATATAACATAATTGATATCGAAATTGAAATTATCAGATTTAACATAATTGAAATTAAAATTTTATAATATTTAACATGATTAAAATTATAACATTTTAACATAATTAAAATTAGAATTGGAATTGTAACTGTAACATGTAACATTTAACGTAATTCAAATTAAAATTAAAATTAAAATTAAAAATAGAATATTTAACGTAATTAAAATTAAAATTATATATTTAACGTAATTGAAATCAAATTTAGAATTGAAATTATAACATTTAACATTTAGTCTCGAGGGATCCATTTTAAAGGGAGACTGTTAAGACTTATATTTAATAATAATATAGAACTTTGGTCTCTAGAAATCCACTCTATCTCATATCTTAAAATCAAATTCACATTTCATGTGAATGAGATTATTAAGATTTGTCTTTAATGTTAATATTGGAATCTATGATTCACATGAGAGAGATTGTTAAGACTTATCTATAATACTTGTTGAAAATTGATAATTTAAAATAAAAATTGAGTTTTGATTTTGAGTTAGAAATCAATAAAGAGTCAATAAAAAGTCTAGTACGTGAAAATTATGTTGGGAATGAGCAAAACAAAAAGTTGAAAGTAAGAAATTATTCACGCAGAGGATACTGTTCATGGAATCATGAGAATGAATACTGTTCATGTAGCATTTTTCACACAGGTACTGTTCACACGGCAACATATGAGTATTTTTTGTTTTAGCTGAATTGACTTTTTTAAGTAGAATTTGGACTTCTATAAGTAAGGACTCTTATTCTAATTAGATTTAGAATTTCTAGAGTTAGTATTAATACTATATAAATATTTATAACTCTTTGTAATTGACATCAATAGTCAAAATACAAACACAAGAGAGAAAACCCCTAGATTATAAGAAAGATCAATTTGTGAAGTCTTTGTGAGTGCAATTGAAAAAATTCTTTATAAAACTTGAGTTTTTTCTTGTAAAAGACATACTTTATAGGTATCTTGTGATTCGTTAACAAGAGAAGTGAGATTTTGATCTGCCGTGGATGTAGGTAAATTGTCGAACTATGTAAATTCTTGTGTGTTTTCTCCTACTTTCTTTCTAATAATTTATTCTTGATTATTTGTTATTGCATTATATTACTTAAGTTTATTACTTCCACTTTAACAATACTAATATTAAGTTTTTCTTAATAGCTTAAATACTTGTCTTTGATATTACTATTGAGCTTCGATCTCTAAGAATTCACTCTATCTCAAATTTTAAAATTAGATCTATATTTTATGTGACTAGGACAGTTAAAATTTGTTTTTAATATTAATATTAAAATTTATATTTCGTGGGAGAAAAACTGTTAAAACTAATTTTTAATATTAATATTAAATTTTTCTTAACTTAAATTTTTTTAATTGAATAATAAATTAATGATAATTGACAAAAAAAAATTTAGTTATAGTAGAGTTGATAGAAGTGTTCTATTTTTTTATAAATAATAAAAAAAGAAATTCTGACATGAATTTATCGATTTTGGGACTAATTTGACTTAAGTCTACCATAGGGTTTGTGTAGATTTACTCTCAAAACATGATTTAACAAACTCTACAGAGCTAGAGAATGCGAAGTTCTTTAATATTCTTGATATTTTTCGCTCCAAAGAGATCAAATGTTCCTGCAAATGTGTCTCAAGATAAATCAAAATACTGTTCCATAATAGAGAAATATGTTCTCTCATGCATATATATCAAATACTTTCCAAACATTTTTCATGTGGTAATTGGAAAATTATTTAATCATAGACCAGTATTTTTCAATAAGAAAAAACTTACAGAGTTACATATTAGAATTATGCTGATTTAAATTCCAACATTTCCCTTTTTATTTAAGTTAATTTCTCTTTTTTTTTAAAAATAAAAATAAAACAAAATTAAGTTCTTGATAGCTAGATATAAAGGTGAATACAGTCTAATTCGATTTAATTTTAATCAGAATAAAAAAACAAATGAATTATTAAAAACCGAACCAATTTTTTCTAATTTAATTCGGTTTGAATTTTAGTTTAAGTCAATTTAAGAACACCAACTCTTGGAATCAAACCAGCGACCCCAACTGCATATTTCAACCACTCAATCAATTGAGCTAAGATAATAATTAATATGCTCGATTCCATTCTATTATTTAAACACTTAATACACACAAAAAAAAAAACACAAATTTCTAGAATGTTCAGGATTAAGAAAAAGCATATTTTACAGTTTAAAAAATTTTAAAGTTCAGTGTTCACCTTCCCTAACTTCTAAAGTTCGTTCTTCACTTTAACAGTGTTTTAGAGAGAGGAAAGAGAGTGAACCAACTATGGGTGGGGTTACTTCATCAATGGCAACTAAATTTGCCTTCTTCCCACCGAACCCACCTTCTTACAACCTAATTACGGACGATGCCATTGGCCGAATCTTGGGAAGCTGATGAGTTGCTGTGATGGCCAATGAGTTGCTGCCTTGCTACGATAAGAGAGATGCGTTGAGAATTGAAATTGAGCAGATGAGAAACGAGAATATTGTTTTGAGATTGAGAGTGAATCAGAATTTTTTTTTGTTTTTTATTATTTAAATAATTTTCGTTTCAGCTTCGGTTTTTGATGGAACCGATCCAAAATCAATCGATTTTTTTTCTATTTTTTAATTTTCTTCAACTGATTAATTATTTTTATTAGTAGAAACCAAATCAAACTGGCTGCAATTTTTCTGATTACCAATTTTATTTTCACACTCTTAGCTAGATAGGCATGTATGCAAACTCCGGAAGGTTTCATGCTACTTCTGCCAAACAGAAGGAAGCTGCACGCAATATTCTCAAACAATTAATATACATCCAGAAAAACTAATTTGACTTTAAAGCACTTCACTAGATTTGTACTAATAATATTTTTGACTTATTAGGGTCTAAAATTTTATATTTAGGGTTTTTACTGGACTCATAATTCATGAAGTAATACTGAAATTTAACTGTTGATGTTGACTAAGCTTTTACTTGTAATTCAAATTCTCCACTAATCAAAAAGAAGTTTTCATTCTTTAAAGCTGGCATCAATAACTTTTTTTAAATCCAAATACCTAACTACTTCCATAATTTAATTGCATTGCTTTGCTTCCTCGAATCGGATGTCTATAAGAATTTAACTCAGCCAATGGCATCACAATGAGAACTTTAATTTTTCACTCCATATGTTTGGGGTGCTTTTTTCTTCAAGTAATTTTAACACTCTTTGAAATAAACAAAAAAAAAAATAATGAAATTGAAAAATGTGTTCTAGAAAATTATTTTGATAAATTTTTTTACAATTTTTCGTTTTTTTTAGTGCTTCTTGTTGAAGTTCATATTCAGCGACAGCAGAAATCATCTAAGTATAATGATCTTTTTATTTAAAAAAATCAACAATTACATCTGTATAGTATGAAACAATAATAATATATTATATAAACAATAAAATTAACATTGTAAACATAATTTTAAATAGTTAAAAAGTATTATGTAAATAGTAAATTTATATAGTACTATAATTAATTTTTTTTATATTTATTAGATTAATATAGTGATTGATATTGAATATTTGTATTTTAACAAAAAAATACAAACATTCGAATATACACTATGTAAACAATAAAATTAGTATATTTGTATTATCAAATAATTAATAATAATAACACAAAATTTTATTATATCATGAATTATTATTTATTTGTATTAAGTAATAGTTTATAATATAATAAAGTCTTGTGTTATTCTTATTAATAATTTGATAGTATAAATATATTAATTTTACTGTTTATATAGTATATATTTATTGTTTTGTATTGTACAGATATAATTATTAATTTTTTAAATAAAAAAATTATTATATATTTTTAAAGTTAATCTATATTATTATAATTATAATAGCAGGAGAGTTTTTGAATATGATCAAACATTAAAAAAAATTATTTTAACAAATCTAATAAGAGGTAAATGGCATTTATCCTTTTAATTAGTATTAGTTACGTAAAGAATTAGAATCTTTTGGACTGAAGAAAGGTTGAGATGAAAGGGAAAGGGTCGGTACATTTGCAAAGTGAGTAAGATGAGTTTAATGTTAATTAGTGTAAAAAAAATAGAAAAAAAAAATAGGTGAAAAAATAAAATGAAATTTTGGTGTATTTCACATTATTGTCATAATTAACATTGTATATTCATACCATCATATACATTTAAGTTATAAGTGTGACGAAACCCTACTTGAATTAATTTGTTATAACAAATCTTATGTTTGCATTAAGAGAGAATTGAACCTCTTCTTTTGTGAAATGTTAAAAATAAGTGAAGGTATTTACCAAGTGGTCAAGCAACATCCATTAATATTTTTATATTAATGGATAACTTAATATTTATAACATGACTGTATTTTTTATTAATTGTGCAATATTATAATTAATACCAACAAAATTCGACATGAGTGATATAAATAACGATTTATGTTGAAGGTTGCAAGTTATCCACAAACATTATGAAGAATATAACATCAAAATTACATTGTTAATTACTTGTTAAAATATATTATTCCAATAATGTTTTATAGTTGGTTTAGTTATATCCTTTTCTTTCTCTTTCTTGAATAAATCATTTCTTGATTTTGGATGATGTATATGCTAATCTTATACAGTTTATGAATTGGTGTGAGAAAATTGATTAAAAATCATCAGGATATAATTTGGAGAGTAAGTCAAAAGCGTTGGGTGCGCGAAGATCGAAGACGGACGCAAAAGAAGACGAAACAATAAAAATGACAGCCTAGGCATGGGCGCCGTAGTGCTAGGTTATGGGCGCCGTGGCATCCCAGACAGTACCTGAGCGTTGCAGCCCTAGGTGCCCAGCGTCACGGCATCAGGCGCGACCAACCAATACTGCGACACCTAGTGTGAAAAAGTTGTTTTCCAATTTGTTTCGACTTTTACTTACTTTAAGTCTCCCTAAAATGACTTTCACATATTTAGGGTTAATTTAGAGCGTCCTAAAGCCTATATAAAGATTCTCAATTGGCTTGTTAATATATTTTAGTGATATCTTAGTGATTAAACATAAATCTTTGTGATTATAGCTTACTTTATGATTCTTAGTAAGAGAAACTCGTTGTTTGCAAGAGAAAATATTTTCTTTGTGAGTCTTTCTTGTAAGAGGCATATTTTGTGAGTGCATTGAGATTCAATAATAAGATAGTGTGATCTTGATCCACCGTGAATTTAGGCAAGTTACTGAATCACATAAATTATGTGTGTTGTTCTTCTACCTTTCTCTTTTTAGTTTCTTAATTGCTTGTTTCTGCAATATATTACTTGGGATATTTGTTTACTTGATTGCTTCCGCTTCAACAGTTTATATAGCATTATGATGTTATCTTAAACCAAAGAAATTCTAAGAAAGGGTTATGTCATTCGAACAAGTGTTAGGGAAGTAGTTCTTGTTAGAGTAGAGAAAATTGTCGACCACTTTCAGCTGGTCTTGAGCTACTTGGTAATCAAACAAAAAACTTTTTTGTCCATCCCATAACAGAATCAGCACTTAAATACTTCGACCATGAATCATTTGATTCCTTATAAACTGTTAACAATCAGCTAACTCAAAAATTCAACACAATACAAGATTTACAAAACAATACTAAAAACAACACAAAATTAGGAGTAGTTCGACAAAACTAGCCTACATCCACTTTGAGCTCCCCTAATGGAACTCTCTCTGCACTACAAAAGAATATTACAAAGTGAAAGATCAATATTATAAGTCGTTGCTATAGCAAACTCAGGAACCTTATAGTCTCTCTTCATACACCCAAAAGAATCAGGAATATGAAAGAAAACCCTAGAGTTTAAAAGACCTGAGAGAATAATGAATTGAACTACACAACCTAAAGGCCTTCTGCCTTTATATACAATACATGAAATGATACCGTTTAATAAAGTATTAAAACAACTAAAACAAACATCTATGTTTCACTCATTCTTTATTATCTCTTAAAAACGGCACCACTTCATAAACTTTGCTAAATATCTTTTAACCTCATCATTCTTATTTGTTCATTATAATACCACACTTTAACAATTTCCACCTTGGTTTCATAATAAATGCTAAGTACAGAAAGCTTCCAAAAGGCTCATAGCTCAAAATCGCTTACCAATATTAGCCTCTGTCAATATGCAACATCTTCATGCAGTGGCTGAATTTACTGACAGATAGTGTTTTGGTTCCCATATCGGCTGGATTATCCTCTGTGTGAATCTTTTCCAACATAATTAATTCTTTGGACAACATATCCCCCATAAAATGATACTTTACATCTATGTGTTTTAATCTTTCTTGAAAAACTAGATTCTTGCTCAGGTGAATTAAACTTTGATTATCAGAATAAACCACAACAACTCATTTCAGTAGTTTGATTTCTTTCAAGAGTCCATGTAGCCATATTAGCTCCTTTATTGCCTCTGTTATGGCGATATATTCAGCTTCTGTTGTGGATAAGGCCACAATATGTTAAAGTTAAGACTTTCAATTGACATAACAATTACAAATTGTGAAGTATGTAGTACTTGATTTCCTTTTAACCTTATAACCTGCAAAGTCATCATCAACATACCCAATGAGTTCAACATTATTACACAAAGACTTATCAAATACTAATCCATAGTCTAAAGTTCCATTTAAATATCTCAACAAACATTTTACTATGGTCCAATAATCCTTCCTTGGATTAAACATATACCTTCTAATAGCACTTATAGAATGTGTTAAATCAGGTCTTGTATATAACAATGAATACATGATACAACCAATGGCATTGCTATATGGAACTTTTGACATCTAGACATTTCTAAGTCTATTTTTGGAAACTGTTTAACTGATAACTTGAACTAGGCAAGTGAAACATTAATAGGCTTAGCATCTTTCATTGAAAAATTTTCAATTACCTTTTTCAAATATGATTTTTTATTAATAAACATTCTGTTTTCTTGTTTGTTCATAACTATTTCCATACCAAATATTCTCCTTCCTTCACTTAAGTCTTTCATGTCGAACTCATTTCTAAGTAAATGTTTTAATTTTTGAATTTCTGACTTTGTATTACTAGCCAACAACATATCATCTACATACAATAATAAGTAAATCTGGTTTTGGCTTCCAACTCCCTTAAAATAGCAACAGTTATTATAATTACTCCTATAAAAATTAATTTTGGTAACAAAAGAGTCAAATCTTTTGTAGCATTGCCTAGGGGATTGTTTAAGTCCATATAAGAATTTTGTTTTAAAGACAAACCAGATTTTCTTTACTATTATTCTTATAACCCTCAGGTTTTTTCATGTAGATTTTTTATTTTAATTGACCATGTAAAATGTTGTCGTAGCATTTAATTGTTCAAGTTCCCAATTAAAATGTGCTACCAATGTTAAAATAACTCTTATAGTTGTATATTTTATAATAGGTGAGAAAATCTCATTATAATCTACTCATTCCCTTTGAGAAAATCCCTTAGCTACCAACCTAACTTTGAATCTTACATTATCTAAAGGAGTATTACCTTCTTTTAACTCAAAAATCCACTTATAGTCAATTATTTTCTGATTATTTGGTTTAAGGACTAATATCCAGGTTCTATTTGCCTTTAAGGATCTCATCTCTTTATCTATTGCTTTTTTCCGTTGTTTTGCATACTAACTCTCTATTGCTTCAAAAAAAACTTTTAAGTTCTAATTCTTGGATTTCATGTGCTGAAAGAGGAGCATATGCAATTAAATCATAACAATTAAATTTAGAAGGAAGTCTTACATGCCTCTTTTGTCTGTCTCTTGCTAGTTACAAGTCTTGAGGGATAGAATTATCATTAGATTGTGTTTCTTGCTCACTTTTTGATGGTACTTCGGTAGAGAAATCAAATTCTGGTTCTAAGTATTCTTGATGTTCACTTGAGTGTTCCTCCTTAATTTGAATACTATCTTTTGTCCTTGTACTGTCAGAACTGATTTTATTCCTTATAATCTTTTATTTTATGCTCAAATAAGGAAAGTCAGTCTCATTAAAAATCACATCTCTATTTATTATGATTTTCACGCCTTTGGATTCTTTATCCCAAAGCCTATAGCCTTTAACTCCTTCAGGGTATCCTAGAAACATTTAATAGACCTAGGTTCAAGTTTTCCCTCAGATTGATATGCGTATGCTGCACCCAAAAACCCTTAAATGTTTGTAATTTATTGGTTTTCCAGCCCATATTTCTTATGGGGTTTTATTATCTAAGACACTAGATGAGTTTGTATTGATTAAGTAACATATTGTATTACTGCTTCCCCCCAAAATCCTTTTGATAAATCCAAACCTAATAACATATATCTCACTTTATTTAGCAGTGTTCTGTTCATTCTTTTAGCTACACCATTTTATTGAGGTGTATATTTCACTGTTTTATGTATTATTATGCCACTATTGCTACAAACTCATTAAACTCGTTGTAAAATTTTAGTCTATTGTCTATTTTTATAGTCTTAACCTTCTTATTGAACTAGTTTTCTACTAAATTTTTTCATATTTTAAATTTAGTAAGAGCTTCATTTTTATGTTTAGGAAAGTATATCTATAGTTTCTTGGAAAAATCATCAACAATAGACAGAAAGTATCAGTAACCCCTATGAATTTCTGTACTGGTTGAGCCTCATAGATCAGCATGTATGTAATCTAAGGTTGATTCGGACCTAAATGAACTGGTTTTAAAACTAAGTCTATATTGCTTACCTAATATACAGTGTTCACAGAAAGTAACTTTATTGACTTTGTCCCCATCAAACAAGCCTTGTTTGCTCAATTCTATAAGCCTTTGTTCACTTAAATGGCCTAACCTTTTATGCCATAAATCTCTATTTTCTAAGTTTGATTTTAACACAATAGTTATTGAACTAGTTACTGTAATACCATCTAAAATGTACAGGCCTTTGTTTTTAAAACCTTTCATTTCAACCAATGCCCTTTTTATGAATTTTAAGACTCTATTTTTAGCTTTAAACACATAACCTTATTCATCTAGAACACCTAGTGAGATTAGGTTTCTTTTAAGGTTTGGGATATGTCTTGCATCATTTAATTTCCTTATAATCCCATTATTCATTTTGATGGATATTGATCTTATCCCAACTACCTTACATGTTTGGTTATTTTCCATTAAAACCTTACCCCCATCAATTGTATGATAGTCATTAAACCATTCCTTTATAGGGAACATATCGTATGTACACCCTGAATTTAATATCCAATATAAGGAAATATTATCTACTGATATAGTAAGGGCTTTCGGGCTATCATAATTTTCATTTTCTATTGCTGCATCACCATTTTCAGAACTAGTTTTATAAGAATTTTCTTTTATTTTCTTTAATCTTTCATAACAATTTCGTTTTAGATGTCCTTCTTTATTATAGTAATAGCATCTCTTAGGCCCTCTTGACTTGAACTTAGATTTCCCTCGATTATTACCCTTAAAATCTTTCTTTGTCAGTTCTACCCCTTATATAATAACTTTCACCACCATTTTCTTTTCTTTTAGATTTAAGTTCTTGTTCTTTTGCTCTCAAGGCTAACAAACAGTCATCTATTGATAGTGAATCCCCATCATACTTAATTGCAGATTTAATTTCTTTATATGAACTTGATAAAGAATTTAATAAAATCACAGCTTGATTTTCTAAACTTATTTCTTCACTGCTATTCACTAAATCAATACAGATTTTATTAAAGTCATCTAAGTTGTCCTCCAAGACTTTATTACATTTTAAATCCAAATAATTTTTCTTTCAATAAAATCTTGGTAGATAATGATTTAGATATAAAGAGGTTCTGAAGCTTTACCCATAATCCAGATGCTGTTGTTTCATCGTTAATTTACCTGAGAACGTTGTTTGCTAATTGAAGAATTATGATGTTGTATGCTATTTCATTCATCTCCAATATCTGATCTTTAGTCATCGTCTCTGGTAACTCCTTTGGATCAAGTAGTGCTCTTGAAAATTTTTATTGAACTAGTAGGGTATACATCTTTTTCTGCCAAAGTCCAAAATTTCCTTTACCACCAAATCTTTCCATCTCAAACTTTGTGAAACCCATTAATTTGAGTCCTAATTAGTGTTTCTCCAAATCAAATTTAAAACTTGAAACCCTAAAATGTATTTCCTCAAATCGATATTGAAACTTGAAATCCTAATTTCATGTTCCCTCAAATCAACCTTGAAAACTCAGTAATCTTGCTTTGTGTTTCTTAAATTAGAAACCCTAATTCGAAAGTACTTATCTTTAAAGACCGAATCTTTTATCCAAGAAACCCTAATATCATATTCTTATGACTTTGATACAACTGTTAACAATTAGCTAACCCAAATATTCAACACAAAACCAACACAATACAAGATTTACACAGCAATACCAAGAACAACACAAGATTTTGAATGGTTTAGTCAAACTAGCCTGCATCCACTTTGAGCTCCCTAATAGAACTCTATCTGCACTATAGAAGAATATTACAAAGTGAAAGATCAAGATTACAAGTTGTTGCTACAGCAAACCCAGCAACCTCACTATATCTCTTTACACATCTAGAAGAATCGAAAAGATGAAAGAAAACCCTAGAGTTTAAAAGATCCGACAGAATAATGAATTGAATTGTTCAACCTAAAGGCCTTTTGCCTTCATATATAATACATGAAACGGTATCGTTTAATAAAGTATTAAAATAACTAAAACAAACGACGTCGTTTCATTCCTTCTTCATTATCTCTTAAAAATGGTACCACTTCATAAATTTTGCCAAATATCTTTTAAACCCATCATTCCTATTTGTTCATTATAAGACCACACTTTAACATAAATCAATTTCACCACAAAATTATGCAGATTAGTTCCAAGTTCAAAGTAAACAAGGAAATCAGAAGTAGAAGTTCAATAAGAACATAGAATTGAATTCATGAAATCACCGTCCTTTCTAACTTGTTTCAAAGCATGAAGAGTAACTTATATCCCTATTTTTGGAATATGTGATGATATAAGTGTATATACAATTTTAAAAAATTTTAATATGCAGCGGAAGCATATATACATATTACACTCATTTAATACACTTAAACATGTATATCACATATATATATATATTTATATGTATAACAAAAATATTATATTAACAAATTGAAAGTACTTACTAAGATGAATGTAGCTTTACAATTTTGTTGACATCCAAGTGTAGAGATCACAAAAAAATATTACTCTTAAACAATTCTAGACTAAAATCAAGGTGGGTATTTTAGTTCTATAACGGTAGCTTATTATAAACTTGTAAGATTTTTTTATTTCTCTCAAGTGTTAGTATTTTTTTCTTTCTAAAAAAGATAACTCTTTTCTAACACTTAGCCAAAACTCTCCAATTAGCCAAAAATGACTATCACCTTCTTTTATTTTATCTTACGTATATCATACACACCTTTATTTTATTTTATTCAAAAACACAAAAGCCAAGAGTTCACCAACTCTTTTATTGAAAATGCATAATAATTATGCATTTATGTTTTTCTTTGTCTCCCATTTAGTCTTTGAAAGAATGCAAAAGTCCATTAGAAAATTTTCATGAGCAATATAAGTCTTTATAAGTTAAAATGACTAAAGACTAATGTGTCAATATTTGATTATTTTAAAAAAACACATGTTAAATACATTTTGATTCTCAAAATCAATCCAATAATTTTTCAAATTCAAATTCAAACGCATAAAATTTATGCATTTAATTTAATAAATGGACATTTATACATAATGTAAATAAAATCATGACAAGTGTCATACACTTGTCAAAGTGTTAATTAAATAAATATGCATGATGTGTTATGGTACACCAATTATATTTTGACATGTGTCGAATTCTAATGTTAGAATTCAACATGTGTCATTCTCGAGAGATACTAAAACCAAATCCTACTTATTCAAAAAAAATTCAGATCAAACTCTTTGATCCTATATACTACCCTAGTGCTCAACAAGTACATTTTATATTATGAGACTTCGTAGGATTACACTCATTCCATTTATCTTATGGAACTTTTTCATATGTACATAATTTTGCCCTATACACTTGTTACGTATACAATAAAACAACACGTAAAACCATATAAGTTGAGGTTAACCTTATTCGTATAATCATTTTGTCACTTATATCTTAAAATAGTAGAGACATAGATATATGGTTAAGTCTCTATCCGTTCGACCTTAAACTTATCTTCAGATTTGTATTTCAATGAATAATATCCGTAAACTCCTTTGCGATAATGTTTTACTTTATGAAAATATTTTTCAGTTAAATGTTTTTAACCAAAAGACTTTATGAAATACAATCTTGAAGTATAAGGATATACATGTTGGAGCTGGTGCTCACGTGCCATTCAAATATTGTATGAATATTAATTGTTAATATTTATACAATAAACATTTCGAATAAAGATTGTTAATATCATATTAATATGGTAGAATGCTTGTAACATTACAGACATTGTTTGATCTGAAAGAGTTCAGATCTGATCTAAAGGAGTTTAGATCAGAACTAATAGTTATCAAAGCTGAGAGTTATAAATGCTAAGACATAGCACTGTTAATAGTTTTCAGTTTATAAGAGTCAGCGACGTATAAAGAGTTAGAACCTTGTCTATAATGGGATAAAGACCTGAGAGTATACTTGTAATGATATAATTGCAAAGAGTTGCAATAGGAGCTAAGAAATATCATTATGTAAGTATGTCTTAAATATAATGTTCCTGATCTATGATCACCAATGCAGGTCTATCGGTGAATTCACAATATATAGATTAGTGTATGTCTATATCTGACTAGTTCAGATGGTTGTTCTTAGCTGACCATGAGCTTAGAGCTTATATAGGCATGCGGGTATCTAGTC
This sequence comes from Ailanthus altissimus, assembly GCA_946807835.1. NCBI lineage: Eukaryota > Viridiplantae > Streptophyta > Magnoliopsida > Sapindales > Simaroubaceae > Ailanthus > Ailanthus altissimus. Next base: position 6,100,134 of record OX327709.1, read on the forward strand.
AGGACTGGATACTGAAAAGACTCATGAGGACCCCAATAGATATCCTATGAAACCGTCAAAGGAAGGTCCTCTCGAGTTGAGTAGTAATCATGGTCCTTTGACCTGAGCGCCACGGTGGTCTTGTGAGTGATCCATCATGCTTTGGTTCCACATATGTCAAAGACCTTTCATGGTCTGACCGCTATGTGTCGCTGGGTATGGTCCGATGCTCATGGAGTTTGGTGTGCGTAGATACGGGATCCATCAGCTTACGTAGGTAAGTTGTATATCCGATGCTCCGAGATTGTATTTCATAAAATCTTGTGGCCACAAGCATAAACTAAGGAAAAGAGTTTCCCACAGGGTTAAACAATATAGCAAAAGTGTTTGCGTATATTGTTTATCGAGATACGAATCTGGAGATAAGATTATTGGATGAGCAAATGGGGATTTGATGGTGTTGATCTATATCCCCGCACATCTAGGATATAAATGATGGAAGGATTATACGTATACGTTATGACCTCAACTTGTATGGTCTGACACGCTGATTTGTAATATTCGTAACGTGTGCGTGGGGCATCGATTACGGATTAATGAAATAGTTTCATTTGACAAATCGGGTATGGACCTAGTGAGTCCCAATATGAAATGTACTCTTTGAGCACTTGGGCAGTTTACCGTATTGAATTGTTCAATACAGTATAATTCAACAATTACTAAGGTTACGTTAACTAAAGTATATGGTTAAATGGTGGGACCCACTTTAGGTTAACTTGGTAACCTAGTAAGGATATAAAAGTAATTTCACTTTATAATTATTTAATTGTTAAATAATTAAAATAAATATTTATTTATTTAATTGTTAAATAAATGATTTAACTTAACTAAGGTTAAAAGTTAACCAAATGGTTAAGTTAAGTTATGTCACGCCCCAAACCCAAAAGATCCGACACACGACATCACTTACATTCATTCACTGCATGTGCACTCATAAATAATATTACACAAAATTTTCAACTTTCATTCAACACAGAAATCCTTAGCAAGTTGCTAGTAAGTTCAACACTAAAATCAACCATAACTTAACATATAAATATAAACTTCTCTTGACAATATTTAAACATTCATTTCAATTTCTTTCAGAATTATAGCAATTGAATTATGACTGGGACAATTATTAAACCGGAGATACGCAGAGTTTTCTCAGAGATTAACACTCTACTACGTCACCAGTAGCAACTTTGTTACCGGGAGCCCAGAATATATCCATTGCAAATTCTTACTTAAAATCATCCAATAACCACACTTTATAAAACTTAAACCAAATCCAATCCACACACAATGAAATAATACATAAGTATTTATTCAATAGGGACAAATCAAATATCATATCCCACGTGTCCCCAAATGAAACACTCGGTAACCTAGCAACTTAGGGAACCCAAGGAACAGCAGAAGCCTTGCCAAATCCGCTAAGCACACATGCACCTTATTTACCTGAAATCACCATAAACTATAATGAGTATAAAACTCAGTAAGCATACTAATTTTTCATATATCAAATACAAATACATATATGTACACAATGCATATGTATGATATGCTGTGATCAATCAAAATCATAATCTTATCAAATCACATATCATGTAAGCGCTTACACATTCTTTCAAAACACATAATAGGAATACCATTACTCGACTACTACTTAGTAGGACTTACATATCACATATCACATAATGAGCCAAATGTCACTCGTAGGTGACATATCGTATGAGAGGAATAGTACAAGTGAGGTCCTTAAATCACACATATATAACGCTTATGCCCGAAGGTAAAAGCCAAACCCTCACCCTGATCATCGGTGAGTCCTCTCACATGCACCAATACGCCATCACACGAATGTGATGACTCACTCTTCCTTTAGGTACCAATAGGATCCTCCCTACATACGGAACACATAACATATACCAATCCCAAAGGAAAGGCCACACATAAAGGCTCCACAAATCACATAAAATGCCTACTAAGTTAACAGTGAGTTCAAGTACCCTCAAAATACAAAATATTTCTCATGGACATATTACACTTCAAAAGCTTTCTTTATTAAACACATCTTATTTTGAAAGCTCACTTAGAAAAATACATGTATGTCCATGCTTAATGTCAATGCTCACATTCAGAAACATATATTCACATTTCATATCAAAATATACTTTGACATAACATAAACATATTCTTAACCCCATTTGCAAAATCATACAAAACAATTACTATGTTTATTGTGATTTCAGTAAAAAGTCTAGTATACTTACCTCTTAACACTTTCAGCTACAAGGCTTAAATCTCCTTAACCTATCAATGGAGATTAATCCTTTCATAAGCCTCACAATTCACACAAAATACTTTAAATAGCTTACAAAATTATACACAATGCATTTATCACATCAAATTGGTCTAAATATTTGGTTTCTCAAAACCTGTCATTCTGACCACTTACACTTAACAAAAATTTCTAATACATCAAATGATGTCCAATTACTCCAAAATCAGAATATACCATTCTTGACTCATATATCCTTCTTATATATGAACATTATATCAAATTTCCTACACAATCCATTCCATACACACCATCGAATCCAAACTACAAACCTGACAGGATCAAGATACTTACTGAACAGTATTCAATCTCCCAATTTTATAAAATCATATACTAACTCAAAAATTATAAAACTACCACATAATTACTCTTAACACATATCTCAGTCCATGATAAATATTTCATCTCCAAATCACTGCCAAAAGTATTTTAAAACTATTGTATTCTATAACTTTAAAAATCTGTTAATCAAATATTACAATGAGCTGATACACTTTAGAAATTCATAACACTTCAACCACATTGATCTAAATTCTCAATTCCGAGTATATCATATTAGACATATAAAACTATCATATTCCACAAATTCATAATTTTTGAAGATCATTCAGTAGGACAAAAATTATTTTTCACTGTACTATACTGTTTACACAGGAAATTTCCAGAATTTCAGGGTCATTTTGGTAAATTCACTATAAATTCAATTTCCAGAATTTTCAATCGATTCAAAGTCTCAGATGATCCTTAACATGGCTAATTTCATATACTCAAAATGAAAAACCAGAATCGAATTACAAAAATTTATAAAATTCCTGGATCAAGAGACTATCAAGCAGAAATTCCACAATTCATCATAATTTATCAAGCTATCTTATAGATCATCATCAATTCTCACAACATCAAACGAAATACACATCAAATCCTTAATTATACATATTTCCAGAAATCAAAACTTAAAGGAATTAACTTAATTAATACCAATAAATTGAGAAATATGTATGATATACCTCTTGAAATTTAAAATTCCAATTTCTTCTTCTTTTTCTTCTTCTTCTCCTCTTTCTCTCTCCTCTATTTCTCTCTTCTCTCTCTTAAAATGGGTAGCTCGACCTAAAAATGGTAAATTAGGGTTTAAAAGTGTATTTTTATACTAAGACGCTAATTTTTGGTATTTACGAATTTGCCCCCAAAACTTTCAAAGTATAACAATTTGGTCTCTAAAATAAATCTAAAGTCATACAAATAAACCCAATACTAATCGTATATCCTTAACCTATAAAAATAACTAATAACAATATATAATTCATGTATCACCAACATACAAATAAAATACGTATATTTATACATATATAAATACTTATTCTTACCAGTCGTGGATACTGGTTACTACAAGTTAACCTTACTTAAAGGTTAAGTAAAGGTTAACCTAACTATAGTTAAGTTAGTTAACTATGGTTAAATTAATTAAATATTTATTAACTTAAAAGTTAAGTTAAAATAATCTAACTATGGTTAAATGTTAACTAAAGTTAGGTTAAGCCAAATGAAATGCAAATGAAATTCAAATTAGTTTGAAATTTATGCATTAATATATAAAGTGAAATGAAATTGAAAATCAAAATGTTTTTTGAAAATGTTTTAGTTTTTAGGTTTTGCATTTTGGGAGCCAATTCAATTTGATAAATTGAAATTGTTTGTTTTGTGTTTTAAGTGTTAGAACAACAAAATAAATTAGATAAATGATTACTAAATGTAATAACTAAAAACAAGATTTATTTTATTTATTCAAAAGTTGAATAAAAGGAAAAACAAATTTAATTAAGTTAAATAGTTTAACTTTGAATCATGTTTAAGAGTTAAACATATATGCTGGATTAAGATGCTGCCATTCTAGATAATCAAACCCACCCTTGTTGATTGCTAGGATTGATCAAAGATTCATTTCATGGTGGACTTCAAAGAAAATTAATTCAAAGGCTTCATTGGTGATATTTTCTCAATCTCAAATTTTCAGTTTATCAAATTGTTATTTTCTGTGTTCATTGTATTTAATCTTCTGCTATGCATATGTATGTATGAGATATGTATATTGTTGTATGATGAACAAAACCCACATGCAAGTACCCTAGCTAATTTGTACCCCATAACCCAACAATACAGCCCAACCATATGAGCTGATAAATCCCATATTTACGTACACCTGACTCCATGAGCATCAGACCATACCCAATGACACCCAGAGGTCAGACTTTAAAAGTTTTCTAACATGTATGAAATCTAAGTATAGTGGATTACTCACAAACCCACTATGGCACTCAGGTCAAAGGACCACAAATACTATTCAACTCAAGAAGACCATCCATTAACGCCTTTATAGAATGCCTATTAGATGTCTTCATGAGTCTGTTCAGTGTCAAGTCCCTACTTAATACTTGTATACCTATACGAGCTTCCACTAAGCTTACGGTTTGTTAAGATTAACCATCTGATCATTCCAGATATAAATATATATCAATCTTTCCGATTTTAACAATCAACCCATATTATTAAACCTATGACTTGGAACCAATTTGGAGAATATACTATATAATAACATTTCTTAACACTATTTACAACTATGTCACTACAATACATATTCTCGGGTCTTTGTTCGAATTCATACTAGATTCTAACTCTTAGAAATACTAATTCTTAGTATTGATGTAAATTGTATAAAAAGAACAAGATTAATACCATGTAAATAAAATAACAATTTATAGAAATATATATTGTATAAATATAAATAAAATTTATAGAAAATTAGAATGGCGCTTGAGCACCAACTCCAACACCTCTCCCACATCTAGGGCACAACTCATCGATAGAAAAATGATACCATTTTAAGTTAGAATTTGTTGGAAGTAAATCATGAGCCGTAGGCCAAAGAAATATCTTGACTTTGAAAGTAAGTTTAGACACTAAAATTTCTGCTACCTGATAAAGGCATATTTGTCATATATTTTATTATATTTTTAATTTGATATTTTATTATTTTATGAGAATAAATGGCTATTAATGTATATTATTGCTATTTGTAGGGACTTTTCAAAATATGGACCTTCGCCCCAGCGCCACAAGAATTTTTGCCCTAGTGCTGGAACAGTGATCAAAATAAGAAAATAAGAAAAAGACCTATTTAAGTCGCAGTCTGGCGCCCCAGTGCCAGCTGACCATCGCGCCAGCAATAAACCAATGCTTCAGCGCCAACACCTCATCGCTTTAGTGGTGAGGCCTTTTACACATAATGCCCCAGCAATAGCAGCATAGCGCCCTAGCGATAATGCAATTCTTAATCCGATGAGAATTGAGATTTTCAAGATCAAATCAATCCCTATAAAAGGCCACTTATCCCCAGCCTTTAAAGAACATTAAGAACACACAACACAAGTCTTGGAAAGCAATTGAAGCTTAATTAAAGCAGCCATAAAAAGAGATTCAAGGCGTTCTTCGTCATCAAGAGTTTCTTAGGCAGTGCAATTAAAAGCAATTCGATATCTATATCGATTTGCTATTGATTGTATCATGATTTCTTATTATTTTTGCCATTGTTCCCTTGTAGCCATGAACTAAATTTTCTTTCTAAGGTTAATACTTGAACTCAATATGTGCGCTTAATTGCCATATCTTTTTAATATTTAATAAACTTAGTTCTTTGTTATTCAAATTACTTTCTCTTAATGCTTTAATATATCTGGCCAATATATGGTGAATGAATTGGTAATATTCTAATAAACTCAAAAAAGGAATCATTATATTTAGACCTAGGTAATTTGATACATGATTGTAAAGTAACATTCAATGTTGCATATACATGGTTCAAATTAGGATATGAATATACCTAATTGGCATGTATCAAATTATTAGAAAGAATGTTAAGGGATAGTATTAACCCTAGGTTTTCTCTATATTGTTATCTTCTAAATCTCTTTACATTGTGTCATTGCTTTTATATTTTTTACATTCATTCTTGGATTTTTATTTTTCTGAATAATTACTAGAAAGATATAATTTTAGTACTTGGTTAAAATGAAGAAATTATTCTTGTGGGTTCGACATCTGACTGTTTTGTCCCTTTTATTGCTTGCATACAATAGTGTATACTTGTACTAAATTTTAAGATATAGATATATCGTATCACTACCACACCTTAATAGTCAACTTTTTTGAATAACTAGCTTGCCTTGAAAAAGAGTAGCTAACTAATATTTGCTTCACATTGTATATTGGCCAAACTTTTCATGATGCCATATTATTCGATCTTGATGTGTTTCGCACTGCCTTGACAAATAAAGGTTAATAATCACTTGAACTTCTTCTCTTAAAAATGATTCCCAAATAATATTTGAGTTTCATTGGCCCGAGTATATGATAATTAGCCACTTTTGCATGCTTAGAGAGCTTATAATGGGAAAAGAGCTTGAGGGTTTAGGTATCTATTGATAACTGTAGATGGAAATTGGAGAACTAACATCAATTCACTATCTAATGCTTTGCTCAAGAGGCTCACTTCCCCATAAGATACTTCTCCAAGTAAAAGATGTCGCTTGTTTTGGTTTTTCCTATAAAAAAGACACACGTGAGAAATAAAATCCCTTAAAGATCCATGTCACAAGGGCGTCCAAATGAGTTAAAATACACGATGCTAGCTTCACCAATATGGCTTTATTGAACAAGGCGAAATTCCAAAACCCCAATCTTCTTTCTTTCTTTAATCTACAAAGCTCATCTTAGGAACACTAGTGCACTTTCCTTCTGTCTTCATTACCCCTCTACCAGAATCTTGAGCAAGCTTTATGCAGCTCATGAATAAAGGGAGGCAAAATAAGTTCATTGAGTAGGATGGTATGACTTGTATTTAAACATTAATTAGGGTTTCCCTCCCAACTGCCCAAAAAGGCTTTACTTTCCACCCCTCAAGCTTATTCTAAACTTTATCTTTCAAAAAAAGTGAAAAGGTTATTTCTTCTTTTACTCGTAACAAATTGGGCCCTTACTAAACCGAATCTGAGAAATGCCCAGCCCTACTTCCATATATTATAGTAGCATAAGAGACATTTTTATTTTTCAAAAAAATCTTTATAATTATCATTATCACTGCTAGCTTTCAATTCGCCTTTGATCATCAAGTAAATGTGAATAACTCGTCTTCCTTTTTTTCAAAATAAAGAGTGCTTTATGGTTCTCTCAATGCTTAAAATAATTTTGTCTTCTTCATATTACAATATCTCTAAAATCAATAATTTTACAAAAGGAACTACTTAACTCAACCACTTGATATCATTACTCTTCAAATTTCTATTGAAATATATCTTGTAAAAGCATTCAAATTGGAAAAACGATTGATTTCTAGGTACCATAATAAATCTAATTTATAAAAACTTTTTATAGCCTCTCTAAAATGTAAAATATATCTCCTCACACCATTCCTATAGCATATGGACTAATGTATTAAGGTCATATGTAATGATTATGAATCTATCATATATGTCTTTGTCATTCCGTCAAAAATTGATTTTACGATATAAATGGTTACGACCTCTGTCTCTATGTCTTACAGTAATGATTCCTCTACTTTTACTACAACGATGTTGTCCATAGTTCAAATTCTTCTGATGATTGAATTTCACTTAATTGTTTATTGCTCTATTGTATGTACTTAAAGTAAAAGTTTTATAAAAATGTATCGTTGTGCTATTAAGTATTTTGATTTAAATTCTTTTTTTTTTTTGTCATTGTCATCATCATCATCATCATTTTTATTATTTGAAAACATACTTTACCAAATATCTAAAATCTTCACAACTAATTTTTTTTTTAGCACAACTAATAGTAATTATCTTAAAGGCACAACATACCAAATTGATCCTTAATTTTATTTGACTCGCTTTACAGAAAATAGATTAGACTTTAAAAACTAATACAATAAAATTTTCTTTCAAATTTCTAAAAGTTCTCATAATTCTTTCCTCGAATTCATCAATAACATATACATCAGTATTATAAAAAGAATAAATATTAATTGATTTAATTAATAATAATATGAGATATTTGAAATTTGAGTCTTATTTATATATGTAACATTTATAAATGAAAAAAAGAAATAAATTTCCTTAAAAAACAAAAGCAAAAACATGGGCAATGGGTATAGCAAAGAGTGGACTTATAGTGTTCTACTAGGCAGCGTCTACGGTACATCTGGTTGTACCAAATAGTCAAATGACGTTAGCATTGCCCCTCCATTGGTTGACAAGTGGCAGCCAATGGAGGGGCTAAACTTATTATTACCGATGCTCAACTAGTAATAATAAAAAAAAATAATAAAGAAGTCCCTCAATTTTATTTTAATTAAAAAGTATAATAAATTTGTTGAAATATAGTACATTGACCCATTTTTTTATTACTTAAATGTTATTGAAATGTAATTTTGCAATTAAAAGTTGATATTTGAAAAACTGCAAATTAATCCTATTAAAATAAAATAATTATCCTTATAATAAAAAACTGTAAGTATGATAAATATACGATAAAAGTACATATATTTGCGGCCAATATATGATCATCATTTGATATCTTTTATATATATATATATTAATGTTAAGTAAATTTGAATTTGTCAAATAAATTGTATGGTTGAAAGAGTTGTAGTTAGTGAATATTAAAATTCTGATTTGAATTTGGATATCAATAATGCTAAATATTTTAAGTTTAATTCAATCTAAAATTTAATTATGTTAAACGGATTTAATTTTAATTCTATTTAAATTTTCACTTACGTTAAATGTTATAATTATAACTTGAATTTAAATTTCAATTCTAATCATGTTAAATGATATAGTTCTAATTTCAAATTGAATTTCAATAGTAATTACGTTCAATGCTAAAATTTGAAATTCAAATTTAAATTTAATTATGTTAAATGTTACAATTGTAGTAAAATTTCAATTGTAATTACATTAAATGTTATAAATCAAATTCCAAATTCGATTAAAATTGCATTATATGTTATAATTAAAAATCCAAATACAATTTAAAAAACGTTAAATGTGATAAATCTAAATTGTAGTTCAATTTTAATTTGAAGTGTATTATTTGACATAATTCCATTTGTAATTTCAAGTTCAATTTGAAATTGAGGTACATTTAATGCTATAATTCCCAATATAATTCGAATTTAAAGTACGTTAAATATTATAATTTTAAATTATATTTTTATGTCATTTTCAATTGCGTTAAATAGTATAATATGAAATTCAATTTGAAATTAAATCTTGTTAGTTAATATAATTAAAATTTAAAATTTAATATTAATTTTAATTACGTTAAATGTTAATATGTAAAATTAAATTTAAATTTGAAATTCATTAAACGCTATAATTGAAAACCCAACGTAAATTTTAAAAATGTTGAATGTTATAATTTAGAATTGAATTTAAATTTAAATTTTAATTAAAAATAGAATTTTCATAACATTAAATGTTATAATGTCAATAGCAATTTTAATTTTAATTACAATTATATTATATATTTAATTAGAAATCCAAAATGAATTTCATTTAAAAAGTTATAATACCAATTAAAATTTTAATTTGAAATTCAATTTCAATTAAAATATTATAGTTACAAACTGAATTTCAATCATGTAAAATGCTATAATGGTAATTCTAATTTCAATTTGAATTATGCTACATGTTATAATAGTAAAGTCAAATTAGATTTCATTTTCGTTAAATGTTAAAATTTAAAAAATTCTTTTGATTTCAATTACATTAAGTATTATAATTGTATATTAAGTAAGAATATTTAGTATGTTAAATGAGAATATATAATATATTAAGTGGGAACAGTTAGTATATTAAGTGGGAATATGTAGTATATTAAGCGGAAATATTTAACATATTAAGTGGAAACATGTAGTATATTAAGTAAGAACATGTACTATATTAAGTAGAAACATATACTTAGTATATTAAGTGGAAATATGTACTATGTTAAGTGAAAATATTTAGTATGTTAAGTGTGAATGTGTAGTATATTAAGTGGGAACATTTAGTATATTAAGTACAGATACGTAATATATTAAGTGGGAACATGTAGTATGTTAAGTTGGAATATATAGTATGTTAAGTTGGAATATATAGTATGTTAAGTTGGAATATATAGTATGTTAAGTGGGAACATGTAATTAGTAGTATTATGCGGGAACATGTAATTAAGTGAGAACATTTAGAATATTATGTGAGAATATGTAGTATATTAAGTAGGAACAAGCCGTATGTTAAGTGTGAACATTTAGTATATTAAGTAAGAATGAGTACTATATTAAGTGGAAACATGTAGTATATTAAGTAAAAATATTTAGTATATTAAGTGCTAACACGTAGTATATTAAGTGGAAATATTTAGTATATTAAGTAGGAATAGTTAGTATATTAAGTGGGAACATGTAGTATGTTAAATGGGAATATTTAGTATATTAAGTAAGAATGTGTACTATATTAAGTGAGAACATGTAGTATATTAAGTAAAAATATTTAGCATATTAAGTGCGAACACGTAGTATATTAAGTGAAAACATTTAGTATATTAAGTAGGAATAGTTAGTATGTTAAGTGGAAATATGTAGTATGTTAAGTGAGTACATTTAGTATATTAAGTGGTAACATGTAGTATGTTAAGTGAGAAAATGCAATATATTAAGTGAAAACATTTAGTATATTAAGTGAAAACATGTAATATATTAAGTAGGAATATATAGTATGTTAAGTGGGAACATGTAATATGTTAAGTGCGAACATGTAGTATGTTAAATGAGAATATTTAATATATTAAGTGGAAACAATTAGTATATTAAGTGGGAATATGTAGTATGTTAAGTGGAAATATGTTGTATATTAAGTGGGAACATATAATATATTAAGTGAGAATATATAGTATGTTAAGTGGAAACATTTAGTATATTAAGTGGTAACATGTATTATATTAAGTGGAAATGTGTAGTATGTTAAGTGAGAACATGTAGTATATTAAGTGGGAACATGTAGTATATTAAATGAGAACATATAGTATATTAAGTAAAAACAGTTAGTATATTATTTGGGAACATGTAGTATACTAAGTGAGAACATATATGATGTTATTTGTAATTATTTTATTTATTTATAAAATATATAGCAATCATATTTATTTAGGACACCCATAAAATAACATCTCCTTAATTATGTAACATAATTTTAGTGGTAACCAATAATATGTTAAGTATGTAGAAGTAGGGATATATGCACTTTCTTGGTGAAAATAACTAATTGTAAAAACATGTAGTATGTTAAGTGAGAACATACATGATGTTGTTTGTAATTTTTTTTTAAAACTATATAAAAACCATACTTGTTTAGGACGCCTATAAAATAGCATCCCCTTATATTATGTAATATGTTTTTAATTGTAATCGACAACGTACTAAGAATGTAAAAGTAGGAATATAAGTACTTTCTTGGTGAAAATAACAAATAGTGAGCATATACAATATGTTAAGTGGGAACATACATGAAGCGAAAACATAGAAACAAGTAATATAACCCAAGTAATATAATGTAGAACAAGTAATTAATAAACTAAAGAGAGAAATGTAGAAGAAGAACACACAGAATTTACATGGTTCGGTAACTTGCCAACGTCCACGATGGATCAAAATCACACATTTTTATTATTAAATCACAAGGCACTCACAAATTTAAATAACATTTAACCTAATTCAAGTCAAAATTAGATTTAGAATTATAATATTTAACATAATTAAAATTAAAATTGAATTTAAATTTAGAATTATAATATTTAATGTAACTGAAATTGAAATGACAAGATTTAATGTAATTAAAATTGAAATTAGAATTAGAATTATAGCATTTAATGTAATTAAAATTGAAATTGAAATTAGAATTATAACATTTAACATTATTGAAATTGAAATTATTAACGATAACATTTAACGTAATTTATATTGAATTTAAAATTAAAATTAAAATTATAACATTTAGCATAATTAAAATTAAAATTTGAATTTAAATTATAACATTTAGCGTAATTGAAATTAAAATTAGAATAGAAATTATAATTATAACATTTGAAATAATTGAAATTCAATTTAAAATTTACATTTAAATTATAATATTTAATGTAATAGAAATTGAATTTAAAATTAGAATTAAAATTATAACATTTAACTTTATTGAAATTTAATTTAAAATTAAAATTGAAATTATAACATTTAACGTAACTAAAATTAAAATTAAAAATTATAATATTTAACGTAATTTAAATTTAAATTTGATTTGGAGTTGGATTTATTTAGCATATTTAAAAGTTAAATTGGTATTGAAATTATAACAATTAATATAATTGAGAATTGAAATCGAAATTATTAATGTAATTAAAATTTAAATCGGAGTTAAAATTATAATATTTAACGTAATTAAAATTATAATATTTAACACAATTGAAATTAAAATAGAATAGTTAACGTAATTAAAATTTAACTTAAAATTAGAATTTCAACTATAACATCTAACGTAAATAGAATTGAATTTAAAATTAAAATTAAAATTATAACATTTAATGTAAAATTGAATTTAAAATTGAAATTAGAAATATAATATTTAATGTAAGTAAAATTAAAATTAGAATTGAAATTATAACATTTAACGTAATTGAAAATAAAAATGATAATAGAATTAGAATTATAATATTTATCATAATTGAAACTTAATTTAGAATTGGAATTATAAAATTTAATGTCATTAAAATTTAATTTAAAAATATAACATTTAACATAATTAAAATTAGAATTATAACATTGAAGTAATTGAAATTGAATTAAAAATTAGAATTAGAATTATAACATTTAATATCATTGAACTTGAATTTACATTAGAATTGGAATTAGAATTATAATATTTAACGTAATTGAAATTGAATTTAAAATTAGAATTGAAATTATAACATTTAACATAATTAGAATTTACTTCAAAATTAGAAATGAAATTATAACATTTATCGTGATTGAGAAGGAAATTAGAATTAAAATTATAACACTTAACGAAATTGAAGTTGAAATTGAAATTTGAATTATATGATTTAACACAAATGAAATTGAAATTAAAATTATAATATTTAACGTAATTAAAATTAAAATTAAAATTAGAAATGTAATATTTAACGTAATTGAAATCGAAATTAAAAATATAATATATTAATGTAATTGAAATCAAAATTAGAATTAGAATTATAGCGTTTAATGTAACTAAAATTGAAATTAAATTTGAAATTAAAATTATAACATTTGACATAATTGAAATTAAAATTAAAACTAAAACTAAAATTATAACAGTTTGTGAATTAAATTTGAAATTAGATTTGAAATTACAACATTTAACGTAATTAAAATTAAAATTAAAATTAAAATTAGAATTAAAATTAAAATTAGAATTAAAATTATTACTATAAATTATAATATTTATAGTAATTAAAACTGAATTTAAAATTGAAATAGAAATTATAATAAGTAACATAATTGAAATTGAAATTAGATTTATAATTGTAACATTTAACGTAATAGAAATCAATATTTGAATTGAAATTATAATATTTAACGTCATTGAAATTGAAATTTGAATCAGAATTATAATATTTAACGTAATGAAAATTGAAATTTGAATTATATGGTTTAATGTAATTGATATTGAAATTGAAATTGTAACATTTAACGAAATTAAAATTAAAATTATAACATTTAAAGTAATTAAAATTAAAATTAAATTTAGAATTATAACATTTAACATAATTTGAATTGAAATTTATAACGTTTAACGTAATTAAAATTGAATTTAAAATTACTACATTTATTATAATTCAAATCGAAATTGAATTTAAATTTATATTATTTAACGTAATTTAAATTGAATTGAAATTTTAATATTTAATATAATTAAGATTAAATTTTGAATAATAATATTTAACGTAATTTAAATTAAAATTAGATTTAGAGTTATTACATTTAATATAATTAAAATTAAAATTAAAAATATAATATTTTACATAATTCAATTTAAAATTAAAATTAGAATTATGACATTTAACATAATTTAAATTAGAATTAAATTTTAAATTATAATTATATTGTTGTTTTTGAAATTAGAATTAAAATTATATTATTTAATATAATTAAAAATAAAAATAAAAATAAAATTAATATTATAATATTTGATGTAATTAAAATTATAATTATAATATTTAATATAATTAAAATTATAATATTTAATATAATTAAAATTATAATATTTAATAAAATTATTTATAAAATAGAAAAGACTTGATGGGGATACGTGTCTGGCCACTTGCCATTAGAAGACTTGAATTTCCTGATCGTCATTTCATGTGATATGATGTGGTTACGATTTTACAACAAGGAGAATTTCTCTTCCTTTAGCCAAATATAATCCTAAGAATGTTAGTTTCTGATCTTCAATAATGTCTTAACGTAATGTTTGGTTTGAAGAATAGAAAGAAAAAAAAAGAAGAGAAAAATAGAATTAAAAAAAAGAATCAAAGATATAAATCATTGCATTATTTAGTTGGAGCATAGAATTAACTATGAAAAAGAATGAATAATATTTTATTTAGATAAAAATACCCTCTACTTTTAATTTTCATATTTAATTTTTAAAAAAATTTAAATTTAAATTATGTTTTAAATATAAATTAATTTCAAGATCCGTTTGATGCTTCTTTTACCCTATAGTGTTTTGGCTATTAGCGCTTTTGAAAAAAAAAACCGTTAGTGTATAGCAATAAATTATAAAAATACTTTAGTGCAATTTGTATATCAGGTATTTGATATGTAACTGAAAAATGTAATTGAAAAGCCAAGTTTGTACTATAAAAATATTTAAATAAATATTATAAAAAAAATATAAAAATATTTTTATTTAAACTTTTAAATAATATAAAAAAAATTCAAAACTCAATTTATTTTTGAGTTTTAACGGATAATTTTCTTTCTTCTTTTTTGTTGTGGGAGGTAGGAAACCCATGTCTCAATATTAGGAGAACGAGTCTCAAAGCCTAGCATTAGGTTTAAGTGCCCATTCTAGATTTTTAAGGCCATTCAGGATGGCTTTAAATATTTTAATTTAAGTATAGGAGATCTCGAGTCTTAACATCGAGTTATAAGTATAGGAGATTAAGTGCAAAGATTTTGGGGGTGAGTGTTGAGAAAAATATTTTAATTTTATTCTCTTTTTTATTATTAATTATTAATTTTATATTAATTACATAATTTTATTAAAGTAATTAATATTTTTAATTATCAAATATTAATTTATTTATTTTCTTAAAAAGTAAATTTACTTAATTATTTGAAATTGTTAATTTTTTAATAATTTTATTTAAAAAAAAGTAAATATTGTAATTTAACAAAATAAGTAAATTAGAATAAAGATTTCTAATCCCTCAAAGAGGAATTTTAATTCTTCATTTTTAAGAAATGGAGATTTCGAAAAAATCTTTTTTTGACTCGAAAAAAAGATATTTCAAACCATCGAACTTTAAATTTATTTAGTTGTAAGAATTGAAACCTTGGGCCTTATTTGTTGGGCTTGTAACTTTGGGTTTACTGAGTTTTCGATCGTTGTGATGCTTGCAAACATAAAGAAAAACTATTGTCAAGATCTTATTAGAGATGGTTCTAGTGAAGACTCTTTAATGCTCAAGTCAAGTGGCTATTTTTGTATGTGTGTGTGTGTGTGAGAGAGAGAGAGAGAGAGAAATTGAAAAAAAAAATGAAGAATTCTGAGGTAAAAAATTATAAGTTTAAAATTTAAGATTCAAATCCCCCCATGTTTGAGTTGTTTTCCTCCCTTTATATAACATCGGTGTTCTTAAGGTTTTGTTCTATCTTCATTGAATTTGTAGTTATTTTAGATAATCTTCTGATCTCTTGAAATAATTTGGGAGAGATCCTCTAAAATAGTGTGATTTTATCACCAAAATAACAATGATTGCCTTTTTAAATAACTTACCTTACCTTGTCTTGTGTTTCTCTTTTAAGTTGTTAAGTGCTGTTCGACTCTTAGATCTGTGCAGATTTGGAGATTGTGTAAAAAGGATTGACATTTTTGTTGCGCTGGTCTTATTACCATATGCGGCTAGTGTGACAGGCTTAAGTCTTTACTTGGTATACTGGGCAGATTGTTGTGTATTGATCCGTAGTTGTATAAACAGCTTGAGTAGATTTTGCATTGGTTGATTTTATTCAAGTCATTTTGTTTTTGTTTTAACTTTTAAATTTTTATTATTGTAATTTTAATTTTATTTTAAAAATTATTAAATGTTTTATTTTTTTATTAAAGGCTTTTATTAAAATAAAACTTTAAAATTAGTATTGAAATGGTAATTTAGTCATTTGATGCACCTTAACAGAGAATTTGTTAATTTTAATAGAATATTCCTAATGATGGGGTATTTGTGTATAATTTGTGAAATATTTGGGAATTAATATTATTTTTTAAAATTTGTAAATTTTTTTATAATTAAACCTTATTTCATAGGTATTTTTGATAATTATCTAATTTTAAATTATTGAAAAGAAAATTCTTATTGTTTTATATTACTTAAAATGTTTTATGAAGTTAACAGATTTTGATTTTATAAATAATTTTAATTATTGATGTTATGATCAATAAGAGTTTTTTTTTAAATAATACTAAATTTAACAAGGGTAGCATATAATTTTCCTAAAATTAAAGGTTTGAATTTCAAGCTTACTCATATCAAATTAGTAAGGAGAAATTTAATTTATATTTTATGTAATAAAAAGTTATTAAAAAAAAGAGATGAGCGTGATTGCATAACAACTTTTTAGACCGATTAGTTATGTATAATAATCTTTTGGCTCGAAATTTTAATTTAAAACTTATACAAATTTTAGTTACACTTAATTCAATAATATAAACTGAAAATTAAAATGTAGCCGTTATCATAAATATTACAAGTCTAGATAAATTAAACCTCTTTTGCTCATTAAATAAAATAAGAGTAATGTTATACTTTTCAAATGATATATTAAATTTGGTATGTTAAATTAAAGTGTCAAGTAATTATTGAATTGTGAGATTATACAAATTTTAAAATTACTCATTACATCATTTTATCATCCAATTTAATAATTAATACTTTATTTGTGATGATTTTTTTTAAATATTATTTAAAAAATATAGCATTATTCATAAATTAAACTACCCAAAAATGATTAGTATTAGTTAAATGGTTTTTTTTTTGTAAATTGAGTTCTAAATTAATCTATGCTAAATAGACTTAAGTTGAATTTTAATGACACGTTTATTTGTTTGTCTTTTCATTTCTTTAATACTTGAATGTAAGAGTTAATTTTTTTAGTTAAAAAATGAGTGAAAACTAATATTTTTATATTTACACCCTTATAAACTTTTTAGTGTTATGTTAATAATAAAAAGAAAGAAGAATATATAGATAATATCTAATTACAAATAAAAATAAAAATAATGTTAAGTGTGTATTTATTATGCTACGTGTTTTATAAGAAATAAAATAGATGAGTTTTATATAGATAGGAGAGTAAATATATCAAATAAGTGAAAAAGGTTTTTAGAAAAAACAAATTATGTCATTGATATATTTTATATTCAACCAAACAGTCAAAAAAAATAATTCACTTTTTTAATTTAATCAAAATGATTAACAATTATTATTAAGTTAGAAAAGCAAACAACTTTAAATGACTGAATAATGTCAAATTATATTTAACATTAAGTCAAAAAAATAAACAAACACTTACATCGTGATTTTTTTTTTTTTTAGTGAAATGTGAATAAGTATGAATACGGTTGACGTCTAAATAAATTTGAATTTTTATATGTGAAAGAGTTTTTTTTTTTCACGTTTGAAAATAAATATCTGAAAATTTAAATTTAAAATATATATACCCTTTTAAGTATAATATTTTGACAAGAGAAAAAGAATAGATTATGTGTGAAAGTAAATTAATATTATAAATGGTATTTTAAGAAGGAAATCATGAAAGTCATTTAAAGGTTTTGTAATTCAGAATTAAGTTAACTATTTAGCCTACTTTTGTTTAATAATAAATAATACATTTTTAATTTTTAATTAAAAAAACATGTTCCAACAATTAAATCGTTGAACATCAGTCAAATTCAATGTTCAATGTAAAGAAACAAACAACTCTTATTCAAACAATAATGATTTTGATATGTCAAATTTATATTTGATGTAATTTAAAAATAAATAAATATTAGATAAAAAATTTTAAAGGGTTTAAGCAAAAATTAGATACCGTTAATACTCAACTCCTGTCTCTAATTCTTATTCAAACTCGTATGGTTGTGAATACAATACACCTTAACGACCACTCAATCGAGGCCTATTTTGCGAACTGTTTACTCCATATTTATCAGCCCTCTCTCCGAGTAAAATTCAAATCTTTTTACTACATAAATGAGGTATCTTTAGGAATCGTCAGAGTTCATTTGGAAATTTAGATCAGTCCAATTCGGCTGAAAATTGATCTATTGAGGACCAGATGAGACAGAAGGCCTACGAGCCCAAAGTTACCAACCACGAACTCCATAAAAAGAAAAAGGGTGAATATGCTAAATAACAAACATATAAGGGCTATAAAAATAATATTAAAATCCTATAAGTATCTCTCTTTCTCCCCCCACTTTCATACCATTAGGGTTTCTGCAACTGAGCCTTTCCCCTTCCCACCCCTCAACAAAACCTGCCAAGAATTTTCAAGCTTTCTTAATTATTCATTCTGGGTATTTTTCTTCTTGCTCATATCTCACTAGGCTAAAGCGCAGCCCTTAAGATCGCCTTCCAAATAAACAAAATGGAAGCGTTTTGAGTCATAGCTGCGCAATATTGAACTCTTTATTTGGCGTTTCTCTTTAGGGTTTTCCTATTGAGTCCCCTTAGCATCCCTCCTGTATTATTCTCTTATGAGGCTTGACTTTAACGCTGGGCTTGTGATTTTTCCTATTTCTAGAGCATCAAAGGTATAAGTAGCTTTCATGCTATTTTCTCTTTGGTTGCTTCAACCAATAGGTGATTCAGGTCCAGTAGTTGGCTGTGAAATGCTTCATCTTTCATCAGGGAAACACTTATATCTTTTTCATTTGCATTGTTGTTGAAATTTTTATATGGGTATTTTTATTCTTAGCTATTATTATTGGCAAGAGTGATGAATCAATTAGATGTGTGAAGGGATATGTAATCTCTTTATGAACACAAACTTTTGAGGCATATTTTTTTGTCTGACTTGCCTTTAATTATATATATTTCAAAATGCAAGTTGAAGGTTTTGGCTGGAATTTTGTTGAAAGTGTTGGTCGAAATTTGAGGTCAATGATGAGAAATTTGAAGGCTTGTTTCTCAAAACATTCGCAGTGGCCGCCTAAGAGTTTTCGCCTTTCGCCAGGCTTGAGAGCTTGTGCTGCTTTTATCCTTCCTTGGATGTCTGAGACCTCAAATTTTTTTAATCGTTATTCGTAATCTCGTTGGCAAGTTATTGCGATCCGTTTTGTTTACTTGATGTAGTTGCTTGCCCATGCGGATTTTTTTTTCTGTTCTGGAATTTGTATGTTATCTCTGCTCTCTAGTGAAACCCTCGATTTAATCATTTTGAATCAGTACAAATTTGTACGAGATGATTATTGATTAAAATTACAAATAGCGCTCCAGTTTGTTGAACAAGTTCTGTAAAGAAAAAGAAAATGCTCTATAAACTGACTACTCTATTGAAAATTTCTCTGGCGACCAAGATTTTTGGTTAGTAATTCTTTAGTAATTTTGATTAGGCATAATGAGCAAATGTGTGGAATATATCCTCGGATGTAGAAACCCATAAAATTCAATGATCGGGCGATGTCTCTCCATCATTCAGGCAAATGATTCAATTCTAAGTGGAGCTGGCGCAAGCTGCGAACACTTTTTGCTTATTAAAAGCAAATATTTTGGAGCGACATTCTTATCATGAATCTGCACTCCATTTGGTACTGAACAAAAGAGAAGATGTTTTGGAGACAATTTAACGAGATACAGTACTCCATTGGTACTCGTATTTATCCGAAAAAATTAGAATGTCGCAAATGTTGCAATAATCTACCCGATAGCATAAGATGTTAACAATTCTTACAGTATTCTTTCACCAACTGAATTTGCAAATATATCATTAAGTACATGTAGCACATGTTAAAGAATCATTTGTTCTTTTGTTCAGGTTCAACAAAACAGATCAAATGGAATCACAGAAACTTGGTAAATAAGCACTTACCATTTAAAATTGAACTCGTCACCGCTAAATGTATAATCTTCTACGAGCAAATAGCTTCAGGAAAGTTGGCAAAACCTTAAAAAAAGATGAGTTAACATGGAATGATTTGAACCCGTTGCTGTTTCTGGGCACTTTCATTAATATATAAAAGTTGAAGGGTTGTAATAGCTCAAGCATATAGCCTCCTGCCAGACTTGAAAATCCTTGTAAGGCTCTTTATAGGGAGGAGAATTGGGGTCGGCACTCCACCTCCAGTGGAGGCATGGGCCATGCACTAAGTGAGTCACTCTGGGGCCAGACTGAGTATAGAAGGGAGTTGGGGGTCTCCATAGTGCAGGATGCACCATTGGCAGTGTCGGTTATGATATCGTCATATTTCAATATCAGTGTCAATGTCTCACAACTTGCAGCTTGCGGAAAGAAGCAATGAGAAGACTATCACAAATATCATTAGGTGCAGTATTAGACTACTGAGGATCTAAGAATGCATTCTTCGTATAGCCTCTTGTAAATCAAATGCATTAATTTGAAAACATGAGAAAATAGTTGATATGTTACTGTTATGTTTTAACGTAAGTTATCAATTTTTTGATAATTAATACCCCATCAAGCAACGGTTTTTGCACAAAGTAGGACTACTACATCTACATGTCAATTTTCGATGATAAGATTTTGCACCATCTTCTTGATCCAACCATTTAACATAGACACAGACAGGGATAATGACCGGACAAGCATTTATTTCAACGTGTGCCCCTACAAACCAATAAATTAAGAGCAACATGTTCTGAAAGGGGCAACAAGATGTCAGGCAGACATCTTAATAAGCTTGGGCGCATAACTTTAGTTTTAAAATAATGCAGATTGAAACAGAGAAAAAGAGTAGACAAGTTCTAGCACTGGTAGTTGACAATTCATATAATCCTCCTGTTCATGATGCATATTTTTAAATAAAACAATCCAACCTCTTACAGGCCTGAATTAACACACAGCCAAATAGGTTTATTCCATAATGTCAAGCAATTAAGAATTTGGAGAGACTCTAGATAAATCATGGGCACATAGAAAGAGGAAAGCATATGTTTAACAAACTTTAAAGGAGAATAGATAACAAGTTGCTGCACCAACTTTGATTTAGCTCATAGATTCACACAAACGAAATCCTGAGATTTCATTGTGATTAGGTAATGCATTTTCTTTCTGTAAAAGAGTTCAGCTAAATCAGACACAGCAAAACAAGGGGCAGGATAAAGGTTCTAGAATCAAACTGAAAGCGTGTCTCAACTCCTGCCCCACAGCTTGGCATGAGCTTACTGATAACTAATAGACTACAAATTTTGTTAATGGCAAAAAAAGAGGAAGAAAAAGAAAACTTCAAACCCATCCCAAATAGAATCAAACAAAACCTTAACAGCCACAATACAAATATAGTTTTGAATCTTTCCTATCAGTCCGCAAACAATGTAACTTTTTGAGAGGACATATTGTTACTTTGCTCATCATCCTAATACAAAGAGCAATTAATTTAACATTTGGTTAAGAATGATCAAAATATTCTGATTTCATAGCAATTGTAGACTAAAGCCACCACAACTAGATAATTCCATTTAAACGCTTTTGAACCCGGCGCAGTTTTGAAATTACATTTAAACAACACCACAAAACATAATGCCCCCCATAATGATAATCCCTCCTAATCAATGCCCCCAAAATTGATAACAAGAACGATACAATAAATCATCTAATTCAATAAAATTCTTTTCAATCAAGAAATCCAGTTTGACGAAACACGGCGTTTCTCACCTGGCGCAGATCCCTCCCTTTAAGCGTCCTTCCAACGCCTTCCAATACTGAGAACGTCGTCTTCGGCGAAACGCCCGAGCCTCTCGCCACAATCTCGTGCGGCGGCAGCATCTCCTCGTCTCCGTCCTCCTCGTCCAGCTCGAAAAAAGTTCTGTTCCTCTGCTTCGCCATCGCGATCGACAGAACCGGCACGTTCATCGGTGCCGAATGCTGGAACTTTCTAGCAGGCATCGACTGCGTCCTCTCCATCTGCGGCGGCTTCGGGATCGTCGGAATCATTTTAGATGACGACGATGATATCGCGTGCTTGCGGTAGAGAATTGAGCGGTTATCGTACTCCGGTAATGCGGCGAGGATTCCGGAATTTTGTTGGGGATGCGGAAAGGAAGATGAACCACTGTGATTTGCCTTTGCGGTTGTGAAAGTGCGGTGATTGTTGTTATTATTATTGTCATTGGAGTTGTTGTTGTGATTGTTGTTTGGTTCGGGTAAGTCGTTTGTCCATAAGATATCGTCTTCGTTTAATTCATCTCCGCCGTAGGATGCGGTTGAGGCGGACGATGATGATGAGATGCCGAGGAATCTGTCAGAGGATGGAGATCGGCGGTGACGAAAGGCAGGGTCCATCCCGTAATAAGTGACTGAGTCACCGATTCATTCGTCTTGTGTCCATTAAAATATTTATATAAATAAATTTTAATTAGTTTTTTTACAGAAGAGAAAATGAGAGAGATTGGACTGATGTGGCGGAGAGTCGCGGATAGTGGAGGAAGGAATATAAGCAGGTGGGAGAAAGCTGAAAAATGTTTCCCAAAAAAAGAAAAAATTGAAAAATGATTAACCCTTTTAGGGGGGACCCGCCAGGTCGTTTTCGTGGATGACGTAGCCGATGTTTTTGTTGATCCTCGGTTTTTCGTTTAGTGGGACCTACGTGCGTGTCGACGTCAGGCTCTTTAGCCTTATCTGTATCTCTGAGAGGATCTGAATTATCTGCTGTGGGCTGCACTTTATGCTCTGCTTTCGGTTTACTAATTTCGTGCCACGTGAATGGTGCTAAATAAATTTCAAGCGACGTCGTTCGTTAGATAGTGGATTTTTGGGACCATGAATGCGATAACATCCATTACATTAGATTAATGGATTCTAATCCTAAATAACCCAAAAATAGGGGGTTTAACTAATTTAATCAGGCCCGCATTTCACAGTTTTTTAGTTAAAAAATAAGTTGTGAGGACAAAAATCAACACTTCGTTAAACACTTTCTTTCAATAGTATTTCTAAACTCTCTTGTCTAACTCAATCTAGTAAATAAACTAAAATTCAAATATAATTTTATAATTTTATTAAATTAAGACTACAAAATACACTTTTAATTTGAAATAAAGATAAGGATGTCTCAAGAGTTTTATTTAATTCTTAATTTGTTCTCACTTTAATTGAAAAATATCTATTTTTCTCCTAATTTATTAACTTTTTCTACAAATTTGGATGCCTAACATACTTGAATGTCAAAGTAATTATAGAATACATTAAAAAAAAGTGGCAAGCCCTCTTGTAAGTACACCTCCCTGACTAGAGGTGAGGGGTTCGAGTTCCTTTTCTCTCGTATTGTAATAGTTATAAAATACATTAAAATAAAATACACACACTTGAATGTCTGCATCCACTCAACTTGTAGAAGACTAACATTAGATCAACTCTTCACTTGGTGTAGCACCCAAAATGAGATGTCCATTTGAACTTCAAAATGTTGAGGCTTCCTTACTTAGAGTTGTGCTCAAGTGAGTTCATACTAAACAAGATGTTTAGTAGTTTGGAATAAAACTTACACGAAAAATACCTATACAAAAAGGCCACATGAAAATTCGCATTGAAGTCAAACCCCTTATAAGAACAAATCTTAAGTGAGATACTGATGCCAGAACAAAATGAAAGCTTATATTGTATTAGATGCCTTATATATAACATATCCCATATAATAAGCCTAAGTCAACATGGAAGTTTACGTTTAACCATATACTCACGATGTATTG
Source organism: Ailanthus altissimus (assembly GCA_946807835.1). Classification (NCBI taxonomy): domain Eukaryota; kingdom Viridiplantae; phylum Streptophyta; class Magnoliopsida; order Sapindales; family Simaroubaceae; genus Ailanthus; species Ailanthus altissimus. The sequence goes on from OX327709.1 coordinate 6,124,756, forward strand.
GATTTCCCATATAGAAAACATCCAACATTGAATGCTCATACTAAATACATTCTATAGAAGACCGTATGAGTATAAATACTTAATGAAAAAAGTCTTATGAGATGTCTGCATTAACTTAGGCATGAGAAAGCCTATGCAAAAGTGCTTGTCTTTGATGTGAAACCTATAGAAGATGCTCATTTACTCTAATTGATTCTTGAATAAAAACATAAGCTTTCATAACGCCATTCTTATATAAGATGTCTTCATGGTATAGTCCTCTTAAGGAAAATTTCATGGCATAGTTCCCATATAAAATGCCTTCATAGTATAGTTCCTATAAAGTTTCTCTTAAAGAGCATTTCTCATAAAGAACATCTTTATGAAAGTTATTTCTCATAAAGATTCCTATGAAAACTCAAGGAAGCTTGTGTAGGAACATATATTCCTTAAAAGAACCCATGAGGAAGTTAATGAGTTACAATGACAATCGTTTATCTAAAAAAGCTCAGAACAACTAAGATTAAAAATGTTGGTCATAGTAATTATACAACCACAATGAAGCTGACTATACATGCTAATAAAAATCATCGATAAAAGAATTCCAAGTCAAAGAGCAAAGGGATCATTCCATCAAAAGATAAAAAGTGAGGTAGAACCCTTTACACTTTAAAACATTTTTCTTCTAACTATATAGTCAATTTATATATAAAACTAAGGGGAAAGAAAATACCCTCAATAAAAACATCAGAACATGCTATACATAGGTTAGGAACCTTGTTGAATATCATTTATATACATGCAAAACTAAGGAAAAAGGAAGTACACTCAACAAAAACATCAAAACACACTATACATCGGCCAAGTACCCCTTCGAACACCATTTACATACATACATACATACAACATACATACATACATACATACACACACATATATATGAAAAGGAAAAAAAAATAGTCAAATGCACACTCTAAACATATAGTCAAATGCACACCTAAAGATTTAGTCAAATGCATACTTCAAACATACACACATACTCTATTTGTCTGTATTGCTAACAAAGTGTAAGAAAAACGAAAACAAACAGCAAAATATGCATATCTATATTTACCCTGGTCATAACTTACTTACAACTAGATAACAACACAAGCCAATAGAACAAAGTCTGTTCAAATAAACAATTAGTTGAAATATAGAACAAAAAGTCAGAATTTGGTTAGAAAGTTCTTAAAAGTAAAAAAAAAAGGATTTAAAATAATACCGTGTTGGGATTTGTGCTTACGTGCCATCCCAAAATATATAAATATATAATGATAGTATTTATACAATTATCATTTCTAATAAAATCATTAATATTATTTATTATTAAATGGTAAGATGCTTATAATGTTTCAGACATTGTTTGATCTAAAGGAGTTCATATCTGATCTAAAGGAGTTTAGATCAGTGCTAAGAGTTAGCAACAATAATAGTTATAAATACTAAGAGTTAGTAGTGCTAAACGTTAGTGATGCTAAGAGTTAGTATGTTCATAAAGTTAGCGAAATCTAAAGAGTTAGAGCCTTGTTTGAAATAGGACAATGACCTGAGAATATATTAGTAATGACATAGCTGAAAAGAGTTGCAGATAGTGCTAGAAAATGTCATTATACAAGTATGTTCTCAAACACAATGTTCCTGATCTAATTTCATCGATGTGGGTCTATCAATGGAACCCATTAATATAGATTAGTGTATGTCTATATCTGGATGGTCCAGATGGTTAGTCTTAGCAAACAATGAGCTTAGTAGGAAGCTCGTACAGAGATGCAGGTATTCAGTAATGGCTGAATATTGAACAGACTCACAAAAACATCTAATAGACATCTCATAAAGCCGTCAATGGAAGGTCTTCCGAGTTGAGTAGTATTTGTGGCTCTTTGACCTGAGCGTCATGGTGGGCTTGAGTAATCCACCATGCTTTGGTTCCACACATGTCAGAAACCTTTCATGGTCTGACCACTGGGTGTCGCTGGGTATGGTCCGTACTCATAGAGTCTGATATGCGTAGATATGGGATCAATTAGCTCATATGAGTGAGTTGTATATTCTGATGCTTCGAGATTGTATTTTATAAAGTCTTGTAACCGCAAGCATAAACATCGAAAAATATATTCCGGAGGAATAAACAATATCATAAAAGTGTTTGTGTATATTATTTAATAAAATATAAATCTGGAGATAAGTTAATGGTTTAGCAAATAGAGATTTAATGGTGATGATCTATATCTCTACTCTTCAAGGATATAAATTGATGGAGAGATTATACGAATATGCAATAACCTTAACTTGCATGGTCTAATACGCTAATTTGTAATATCCGTAACGTGTGTGTGAGGCATCACTCACTGACGTATGGAGGAGCTCCATATGACAAATTAGGTGTGGGCTTAGAGAGTCTCACAATATGAAATGTACTCGTTGCGCACTGGGGTAGCAAATTGGATTGAATTAATTCGATCCAATAAATTTCAGCAAAATAGAATAATTATTTCAGGATCCTTCGGGATACGCATTTGTCATGACTTAATTGTTAAGTAAATCAATCAATTAATTAACAAGGGTTGTTAATTAATAGGATAATGACAAGTGGCAAAATTTGTTCCATGATTTGATTTTACCTTTTTATCATTTAACCTTGGTAGTAAAAATTAGTAAGGTAAAAAGTATTTATTCAAAATTGTTTTGAATAATTAAATTATATATTATTATTATATTATTAGATAATATTATAATATATATAGATCATGACATTGTATTTTAATACAATGAGGGGCCTAGATTTTGGTCATTTAATTACCCATTATAATTAAAGTAATTATATTTGTTAGGTAAAGATTAATTTAGGTGGTCATTATTCTAATGCTTGGTTAAATTAATTCTAAGTGAGAGACCAACAATAAATTGGTGGAGCACTTCCTTTTGTTTAATCAAAGTGTTGAATAAACAAAATTGATTTTGGCAAAACAATTGAATCATTCATTCAATTGTGACGGAAGAATTCGGCAATGGCAATGAAGAGGGGTAAGAGGAGTTTTGAGTTTTGTTCTTTCAAGTGTTAGAAAAATAAACAAACTTCTCTTCATCTCCTTCTCTAATGGATGACTAAAATGAATGAAATAAAAATGGAAAAAAGATAATTATTTTTGAAAAGAGTTGTTCAAAATAATTATTATGTAGAAATTGTTTCTAAGAATTATACAAGAGTTGTATGTTAAATATTTCTAATTAATATAAGAGTTGTATAGAAAATATTTACCATCTCTATTTAAGAAACAAACTTGTATTTAAAAGAGTTTGAATACATGTTGCTGAAAATTCTAAAACTAAGCTACCATTCTAACTCCTTAATCCCACCAAAAGTTATAGACTAGAATTGTTCAACATATACTTAAAGGTGAGCTTTTCACATGGATTGTTGAAGGACTTGAAGAATTTGTAAAACTACTTGCATTAGGTGAGTATTTTACATTATGTTTTTAGTACAATATTGTTCATCATATATATTTTGTATAATTGTTATACTTATGCATATATATGATATATGTGGTTAATTATTAAAATGGGTGTATTTGTAACATGCTTCCGCTGTGCATAATAATTTTTAAAATTACGTATACACTCGTATATCATACATTCGATATCCCAACATACTGTTTTAGTAATATTATATCACATGAATCTCAAAAGCTAACTTTATACAAAGAAAAAAAAGACCGATTAAACCACAATAGTATGGTAAAAAAGATAAATCAATCACCCTATTTTCTAAATGTTACGTTTTGTGCTTACGTACTATCCTATTTTTTGTAAATATTTTATTTATTTATGTAATAAATAAATATTTCATAAAATCACTAATTATTTTTATTATATAGTAGGATGCTTGTAACATTTCAACCATTGTATGATCTGAAAGAGTTAAGATTTAATTTTAAGAGTTTAAACTAATGCTAAGAGTTAGCTACATTGAGAATTATAACTGCTAAGAGTTAACATATTATAATTATAATCTAAAGAGTTAAAGCCTTATCTGAAATAGAACAAAGACCCAGGGGTATACTAGTAATGACATAGTTGCAAAGAGTTACAAATAGTGCTAAGAAATGTCACTATACAAGTATGTTCTCAAACATTAGTTCCTAATCTATTTTTATTGATGCGGGTCTGTCAGTAAAAATTTTATTTAACATTGATTGATGTATGTTTATATCTAGATGGTTCATATAGTTAGTAATACCTAACTGTAAGCTTAATGGAAGCTTGTATAGACATACAGGTATTTAGTAAATACTGAGTACTGAATATGCTCAATTAAGATCTCCAATAGGCATCCTATATAGTCATCAATGGAGAATCCTTTCGAATTGAGTAGTATTCGTTATCCATTGACCCGAGCACCACAATGGACTTGTAAGTAATCCACCATACTTAGGTTTCACATATGTCAGAGATATTTCATGGTTTAACCGTTGGGTGTCGCTGGGTATGGTCTAATGCTCATGTCCAGTGTGTGCAGATATGAGATTCGTCAACTCATATGGGTGAGTTGTATATTCAGATTCTCCAAGATTGTGTTCTAGAAAATCTTATTGCCATAAGTAATTTACCCGAAAAAAGTGTTTTCCGTTGAAATAATAATATCGCAAAAGTGTTTGTGAATATTGTTTATGAAAATATGAATCTAGAGATAAGTTCTAGTATTGAGCATATGGAGACTTGACGGTGATGATCTATGTCTCTGCTCTTCCAAGATATAAATAACAGAGGAATTAGAATATATATTAACCTTAACAAGTTATTTTCATAACGTGTGTGTGAGTATCGTTTATGGACTTACGAAAGAGTTTTGAGCCTAGTGCTACGCCCAAAGTGCTCTTAAGCATTTCTTCAAGCTTAGTGCATGACTAGGCATGCTGGAGGCTACTTGGATAATGAAGCGCTATATAGATCAGAGATTCTAAAAAGCCTGTTAATTGTGATGGAGATACGGGCTTGGCCCGCAACTTATTAAGGTTGTAAACCCTTATTTGGCAAGGGGAATATTCTATATCATATATTTTCATCTTGTATGTACACCATTAAATTGTTGTATAACATCTTAAATCCTAGCGCTATTGATTATGTAGAGCTAGTAGTATAAAAGGGAGACACTCTCAATTGTATAAAGTATTTCATAGCTTATAATCTTTTCAGCAATATAGAAATTTTTTTTTTCTCAATACCTTATGTGTGTGTTTTCTCATCTCTTCTTTGTGTGATGTTTTCTAGGCTACTTAGCGTGCAATGCGTTTAAGGTCGCACGATTTTCAAAAGGTGCGTGACATTTGGTATCAGAATAGGTTCAAGGAAGATAAGGAAAGACGTTGTAACTGATAGACTGTAGTGGGGCCCACCCAACTCCTTAGGTCCACCAGGGGCCTGAATTAGCACCTCAGCTACAGACACATCTCATGCGCGGCCTCCTCAATACTCAAACCAGGGATCTCATCCACTTATGCCTTAGGAGTTCGAGACCGGTACCCATTAGGCGCCCCAGTCAAGTGTATTGATTCTTGGCCTTGGTTTAAGGCAAACTAGTAAAATTCTCAATGCGAGTTATTTGAGACGTGGACGTAGGCCGTGTGAAGTGCTGAACCACATAAACATTCAGATGCAATTCTCTTTATCCCTCATTCTCTTTATTATTTTCATTTTAGTTATCATCTTGTGTTTATTTATTGTAATTTCTTTGTTGTTAAATTTGTTTACATTTTAAACAATGGCATAAATTATTCATATTAGTGCACTAACTTTTAAATTACCTAATTCATCCCCCTCTTGGGTTGCATATCTAGAATTTTTATAAATGATGATGAATCTTAATTGTTATATCTTCCGATTAGAACCTTATTTGTGTGAATGTTCCAATTGAGTTATAAAAAGAGTTGAATATATTTTTATTTTATATACCAAGAGTGGATCCTTCTAAGCTTAGCATTCATTTTAATTAATTATTTAAATTATTATTTGTAAACGTCTTATATTACTTTATTTGTCTTTAGAGTATTTATACTTTGTAAATTTTAATTTCACATCCCTGTGAATTGACCTCGTTCTTACCGGGTTAATTATTACTTTGACAATCTTGCACTTAAGAATAAACTCCTACATTCTGGACCTGTCAGAAAATAAAAGGGAAGAAGATAAGAAAGTCAAAATAGAACACAATATACTAACCAGGCTACTAACCACACTTTTCACCAAAATAAGTTTTCATTTTGGCTTTGAAAAGCCTTTTACCTTTTATTCTAACAACAAGAGTTGCAGTCTTTCTCTTTAGCAGTTTAACACTCCATTATATAGAAGCCTTAATAATGGACTTGGTAAAAGTTGTAATAGTAGTAACAGGAGCACAAGCTAAGAGTTCAAAATCTACTTAACCTCTTTGATAACATTTCTAGGGAACTCCTATTCTTCTTAAAAATAAAGGAAATAAGCCAATCATATAAGAAAAAGAATCAAAGAGAACTATAATACAATACAACTTACATTTAAAATACATATCTCATCCTCATATTCTATAGCCTCGTTTTCTTGCTTTAAATGTTGCAAGCTCTTTATCTAGGTAGCTCTTTGATAAGCGTAAATTATATCTATTATTTTTACTCATTTAATTTGATTAATTGATCATTTTAATAAGAATATTATGATTTTTATATGTTTTATTATTATTTTGTAGTTTTAGAGTCAATGGAGCAATTAGAGATGAAAATCTAAGAAAACTAAAGCAAAACTGTTAACATGTTTTAGGGTGTATGCATATAATTGTGTACATGTTGAAAAACTAAACACATGTATCATATACACGAATTTCACAGTAGAATTAAGCATGTAATCAACATATACACATTAACTTAAATTGTTAACAACTTAAGATTATGGAAAACATACCTTTGAAGACCTCCGATAAAGATTTCAAATCTGTATTTTTCTTAGCTACAACTTTGAGCTCACCTTGAAGTACACTTTTGTTCAATTCTAGTTCACAATAATCTGGTGAGATTGTGAAGATAGAATAGCGACAATTTAATCTCCAATAACAAGGTTTATGTTACTTGAAAGAAAAATAAGATGAATTTATTTTTCTTTCTCTCTAGTTTTTCTCATAACTCTTTGTTCAATGAAAAACTCTCAAAAACCAAACTATTCTTTTTTTTCTCTCAACACTTGCACGAATTTTGATTCACCCTTATTCATCCAAATGAAATCGAACCATTTTTAGTGCTCTCAATATTTCACAAGTGCTCCACCAAAATTAGATTAAGTGGCAAACTACCAAAACTAATTTTTGGTGGCCATTTTTAATGGTCTAATAAAATTGACCATTAATTCTACAAAATGGTGCTTCACTCAATTTAATTTATATTTCTCAAATTAGGTATGTCTTTCATTTAAGAATAAAATAACAAATAAATAAAAATTATATTTTTGTTTAATTATTCAAAAACTATTTGAATAATTAATATTTACCTTATTTGATTTTACTAACAAGGTTAATGAGTGGTACGTTCGCCAACTTCGCCAAATACAGATAGACCTCCATGAGCTTTGGCAATGTTGTTGATCAATTCCATGATGAGTATTGTTTTACCCAGCAAGCTACGGCTTGAAAGCCTATATGCGTTAGCCCTTATTCGAATTTGAGTAAGGCGTTTTCACATGCGGGGCTTTAAAGCTCCTTACGTTTTTTTTCTTCGCTTGCTTGAGGTCGAAGTGCACTAGTGTGCTTTGTAGTTTTCTCACTGGGATCGTCTGGATATTTGCAAAATAACCATTATAGTCGAGACCATGGCAATGCAAGGTTTCTCCACAGATATTAGAACAGGGCCTTAAGCCTGAGCATAGTAACCGTGCGGAACCAAGTAAGTACCTCTGGCACAACCTATGTCAGCCGAGTACCTCAGATTGCCGCGGGCGAGTCTGGTATAGTAAAATAATTCATGGAACAAAATTATGTCACTTGTTAACATCTAATAGTTAACAACTCTTGTCAACTAATTAAATAATATACTTAACATTTAAGTCTAGACAAGTGCACAACTTGAGGAACCCTGAAACATATAGCATTAGGATAATACTCACCCAAATGAGCTGATGGATCCTATATCTATGCACACCAGACTCCATGAGCATCGGACCATACCCAACGACACTCAATAATCAAACCATGATAAGTTTCTGACATGTTTGGAAGTAAAGTATGATGGATTACTCATAAGCCCACTGTGGCACTTAGGTCAAAGAATCACGAATATTACTCAACTCGAAAAACCTTCCATTGACGACTTTATGAGATGTCTATTGGAGATCTTTGTGAGTCTGTTCAGTATTCAGTCCTTACTGAATACCTGTATCTCTATACGAGCTTCCACTAAACTTATGATTTGCTAAGACTAACCATCTGGACCATCCAGATATAGACATACCCTGATCTATATATTTATTAAGGTATTCACTGATAGACCAGTATCAGTGAACATAATATATTTGAGAACATATTTGCATAATGACATTTTCTAGCACTATTTACAACTCTTTGCAACTACATCATTATTAATATATTCTCAGGTCTTTATCCTATTTCAGACAAGCCTCTAACTCTTTAGATATCGCTGACTCTTATAACCTGATAACTCTTATCAGTGCCAACTCTTAGCATTGATAACTTTTAGCGTTGCTAATTCTTAGCACTGATCTAAACTCATTTAAACCAGATCTGAACTCTTTCAGATCATACAATGTCTGAAACATTACAAGTATCTTACCATATATAAAATATAATTAGTAATTTAATGAAATGATAATACTAGTATAAATGTTAAACAAATATTCATATATAAAGAGATAAGACGTAAGTACAAATTCCAATAAAAACATCAAATTGCTATAGTACCTCCACCTCAACGAAATTTCCACGCCCAAAGTTTTTCACTCTAGCTATGAACAGTGCGCGAAACAGTACCATAAATAGGAATCCTGTGAACAGTGATCACGTTACTGTAAAAAAGAAATAAAACTCTAATATTCCAATCAATCCTTATATAAAGGTCTTTTATTTTAGACATAAAGAACACACAACTTAAGGTTCTTCGAGCCATAACACATTGAAAAAAAGCAATTTTAGAGAGAGAAGCAAGGGGAATTCAAGAAAGCAAGTGATTATTAGTGAATTTTTGGCATATCAACCAACTACGAAGTAATGTCTATATTGGTTTGCTTTTGGTTGTATCATATTTATTTAATTTTGTTGCCATAATTCCTTTAATACTATGAGCTAAATTTTTTTCTAAGGTTATTACTTGAACTTAATATGTAAGCTTAATTGTTGGATCTTTTTAATATTTATTTAAATTCAATTCTTTATTATTCAAACTATTTATTCTTAATGCTTTATAATATCTGATCAATATTATGATGGATTTTGTAATACTTTGATAAACTCGTAAGAGGCATCACTGTATTTAGACTTAGATAATTCGATGCACGATTGTAGATTAACATTCAATGTTACATATGTAAGTTTCAAATTAGGATAGAAATATACCTAATTGGCATGTATGGTTAATAAGACTTGTTTAATAAATCTTATTTTATTACAAGTACCATAGGAATATAGGTATTTGATAAATTAAGATATACTTGCTTGACTTTGGGAGAGGCTTGTTAGTACATTCGTGTTTTGACCAATAATAAGAATTGAAGGATATAAATATTAAAAGATTAAATCTTTAGAAAATATATTAAAGGATAGTAATTAACCCTAATTTTTATTATATTGCTATCTCCTTATTTTATTTGAGTTACGTCATTTATTTTTTGTATTTTTATATTTTATTTAAATTTATTACAAATTTAAGATTTGATTTTTATGAATAATTACAAGAAAGATACAATTTTAGTACTTGATAGAAAATAAAAATTATCCTTGTAGGTTCGACATCCGACTTTATAAGTATTTTTATTAATTGTTACGATAGTATATACTTACACTTGATTTTAAAATATAAAAATATCGCATCACTCTCTAGACTAAAAAAAAGTCTCACCCTCGAGCTGTTCCTCCTCTAAAGAAGAAATCTCTCAACTGAATTAGGAGTGCATGTTTGGGGCCTTTTGGATAGCCTAAGGTTTCTCTTAATATAACAACAAAAAAGGGGTTGTTGACTATCAGAGGAGAAGGATGAGTAATAAAAGCTTTGAAACATTCTTCTTGTTTGTCTCCTCCTCATTAGTAAAAGGTGCTAACTTCTCTTAACTAACCATTTTAGTTAAACTAGTAGTGATCTTTGTATAGGGCATATGGCCCTTGCTGGCCACCTTAATGATTGAGCTTGAGTTGACTTTCAACATGTCAACAATATCAATCTCATGTAGGATGTCCATAATTCCAACTGGCCCTTATAATGCTTGACAAAAGAAGTAAAAATAGCTTTTCGTTTAACATCTTGATCTAAGAAAGCCTTTCTTGCCACCTCCAAGGATAAAACTCTTAAACCATTAAATTCACTAAGTCTAGAGTGGCAAACTCTACTAGTTAATTAATGAAAATTGACCAAATCCTTTCCAAAAAAGTGATGATCTTGGTTCAATCCAAACGGTTTCAGTACATTACGAAACTAGTACAACATAATAGCAAACTTCACGTTCTTGTTGGTATATGAAAAGTAACTAGACCATACAACCATATAGTACTTACCAAAGACGAATTAACCATTATCAACAAATAGAGGATGAGATAAGTAAACATTATGCTAAGCAAAATGATAGAATGTAGGAACATAAAAGGCATTAACCAAAAAAATTTACAACCAGAAAATAAACTTAGATACATCATCTAAAAAATGTTGTATACCTTTATAATTAAAAAAACAAGGTTATATAACTAATAAACAACAACATGGAGCAAGTTAGGAATCAAATATCCTCCACAAGTGTTGTGCCACTCCTCATGTCATGCCCCAGACTCAAAAGATCTGAAACATTACATAACTTACACTCATTCAATAATGTGCACTCATAATTAATATTGCATAAATTTCAAACTTGAATTCAACATAGGAATCCTTATCAAGTTGCTAGTAAGTTTAATACAAAATCAACTCATAACCTAAAATATAAACATAAACATTTATTGACAATATTTAAACATTCATCTCAATTTTTCAGAATTATAACAATTGAATTATGACTAGGGCAATTAGTAGACCGGAGATACACAGAGTTTTCTCAGAGATTAACACTCTACTACGTCACCAGTAGCAACTTTGTTACCAGACGCTCAGAATATATTCATTGCAAATTCTTATTTAAAGTCAACCTATAACCACACTCAATAAAATAACACATAACTATTTATTCAATAAGGACAAATCAAATATCTTAAACCACGTGTCCCCAAATGAAACACTCAGCAACCTAGCAACTTAGGGAACCCAATGGACAGTAGAAGTCTTGCCAAATCCATTAAGCACACATATACCTTATTAACTTGAAATCACCATAAACTATAATGAGTATAAAACTCAGTAAGCATACTAATTTTTTATATATCAAAATACAAATACATATATGTACACAATGCATGTGTATGATATGCTGTGATAAATCAAAATCATAATCTTATCAAATCACATGTCAGGTAATCGCTTACACATTCTTTCAAAATATATAATAGGAATACCATCACTCAACTACTACTTAGTAGGACTTTTATATCACATATCACATAATGAGCCAAATGTCACTCGTAGGTGACATACCGTATGAGAAGAATAGTTGTAGTAACCAATATCCACGACTGGTAAGAATAAGTATTTATATATGTATAAATATACGTATTTTATTTGTATGTTGGTGATACTTGAATTATATATTGTTATTAGTAATATTTTTATAGGTTAAGGATATACGATTAGTATTGGGTTTATTTGTATGACTTTAGATTTATTTTAGGGACCAAATTGTTATACTTTGAAAGTTTTGGGGGCAAATTCGTAAATTTTGAGTATATGAAATTAGACATGTTTAGGATCATCTGAGACTTTGAATCGACTAAAAATCTCGGAAATTGAATTTGTAGTGAATTTACCAAAATAACCCTGGAATTCTGGAAATTTCCTGTGTAAACCATATGATACAGTGGAAAATAATTTTTGACCTGCTGAATGATCTTTAAAAATTACGAATTTATGGAATATGATAATTTTATATGTCTAATATGATATACTCGGAATTGAGAATTTGGATCAATGTGGTTGAAGTGTTATGAATTTCTAAAGTGTATCAGCTCATTGTAGTATTTGATTAACAGATTTTTAAAGTTATAGAATAAAATAGTTTTAAAATACTTTTGGCAGTGATTTAGAAGTGAAATATTTATCATGGACTGAGATATGTGTTAAGAGTAATTATGTGGTAGTTTTATAATTTTTGAGTTAGTATATGATTTTATAAAATTGGGAGATTGAATACTGTTCAGTAAGTATCTTGATCCTGTCAGGTTTGTAGTTTGGATTCGATGGTGTGTATGGAATGGATTGTGTAGGAAATTTGATATAATGTTCATATATAAGAAGGATATATGAGTCAAGAATGGTATATTCTGATTTTGGAGTAATTGGACATCATTTGATGTATTAGAAATTTTTGTTAAGTGTAAGTGGTCAGAATGATAGGTTTTGAGAAACCAAATATTTAGACTAATTTGATGTGATAAATGCATTGTGTATAATTTTGTAAGCTATTTAAAGTATTTTGTGTGAATTGTGAGGCTTATGAACGGATTAATCTCCATTGATAGGTTAAGGAGATTTAAGCCTTGTAGCTGAAAGTGTTAAGAGGTAAGTATACTAGACTTTTTACTGAAATCACAATAAACATAGTAATTGTTTTGTATGATTTTGCAAATGGGGTTAAGAATATGTTTATGTTATGTCAAAGTATATTTTGATATGAAATGTGAATATATGTTTCTGAATGTGAGCATTGACATTGAGCATGGACATACATGTATTTTTGTAAGTGAGCTTTCAAAATAAGATGTGTTTAATAAAGAAAGCTTTTGAAGTGTAATATGTCCATGAGAAATATTTTGTATTTTGAGGGTACTTGAACTCACAGTTAACTTAGTAGGCATTTTATGTGATTTGTGGAGCCTTTATGTGTGGCCTTTCCTTTCGGATGGGTATATGTTATGTGTTCCGTATGTAGGGAGGATCCTATTGGTACCTAAAGGAAGAGTGAGTCATCACATTCGTGTGGTGGCGTATTGGTGCATATAAGAGGACTCACCGATGATCAGGGTGAGGGTTTGGCTTTTACCTTCGGGTATAAGCGTTATATATGTGTGATTTAAGGACCTCACTTGTACTATTCCTCTAATACGGTATGTCACCTACGAGTAACATTTGGCTCATTATGTGATATGTGATATGTAAGTCCTACTAAGTAGTAGTCGAGTAATGGTATTCCTATTATGTGTTTTGAAAGAATGTGTAAGCGCTTACATGATATGTGATTTGATAAGATTATGATTTTGATTGATCACAGCATATCATACATATGCATTGTGTACATATATGTATTTGTATTTGATATATGAAAAACTAATATGCTTACTGAGTTTTATACTCATTATAGTTTATGGTGATTTCAGGTAAATAAGGTGCATGTGTGCTTAGCGGATTTGGCAAGGCTTCTGCTGTTCCTTGGGTTCCCTAAGTTGCTAGGTTGTTGTGTGTTTCATTTGGGGACACGTGGGATAGGATATTTGGTTTGTCCCTATTGAATAAATACTTATGTATTATTTCATTGTGTGTGGATTGGATTTGGTTTAAGTTTTATAAAGTGTGGTTATTGGATGATTTTAAGTAAGAATTTGCAATGGATATATTCTGGGCTCCCGGTAACAAAGTTGCTACTGGTGACGTAGTAGAGTGTTAATCTCTGAGAAAACTCTGCGTATCTCCGGTTTAATAATTGTCCCAGTCATAATTCAATTGCTATAATTCTGAAAGAAATTGAAATGAATGTTTAAATATTGTCAAGAGAAGTTTATATTTATATGTTAGGTTATGGTTGATTTTAGTGTTGAACTTGCTAGCAACTTGCTAAGGATTTCTGTGTTGAATGAAAGTTGAAAATTTTGTGTAATATTATTTATGAGTGCACATGCAGTGAATGAATGTAAGTGATGTCGTGTGTCGGATCTTTTGGGTCTGGGGCGTGACAATAGTACAAGTGAGATTTAAATTACACATATATAATGCTCATGCCCGAAGGTAAAAGCCAAACCCTTATCCTGATCATCGATGAATCTTCTCACATGCACCAATATGCCACCACACGAATGTGATGACTCAATCTTTCTTTAGCTACCAATTGGATCCTCCCTATATATGGAACACATAACATATACCAATCTCGAAGGAAAGGCCACACATAAAGCCTCCACAAATCATATAAGATGCCTACTAAGTCAACAGTGAGTTCAAGCATCCTTAAAACACAAAATATTTCTCATGGACATATTACACTTCAAAAGTTTTCTTTAATAAACACGTTTCATTTTAAAAGCTCACTTTCATAAACACATGTATGTCCATGCTCAATGTCAATGCTTACATTCATAAACATATGTCTTTCACATTTCATATCAAATATACTTTGGCATAACATAAATATATTTTTAAGCACATTTACAAAATCATACATAGACAATTACTATGCTTATTGTGATTTCAGTAAAAGTCTAGTATACTTATCTCTTAGCACTTTCGGCTACGAGACTTAATTCTCTTTAACCTATCAATGGAGATTAATCCTTTTATAAGTCTCAACATTCACACAAAACACTTTAAATAGCTTATAAAATTACACATATTGCACTTATCACATCGAATTGGTCTAATTATGTGGTTTATCAAAACTTGTCATTCTGACCACTTACACTTAACAAAATTTTCTTATACATCAAATAATGTCCAATTATTCTAAAATCAGAATATATCATTCTTGACTCATATATCCTTTTTATATATGAATATTATATCATAATTTCTACACAATCCATTTCATAAACATCACCAAATCCAAATTATTAATCTAACAGGATCAAGATATTTACTGAACAATATTCAATCTTCCAATTTTATAAAATTATATACTAACTCAAAAATTATAAAACTATCACATAATTACTCTTGACACATATCTCAATCCATGATAAATATTTCACTTCAAAATCGTTGGCAAAAGTATTTTAAAACTATTTTAAAACTATTTTATTCCATAGCTTTAAAAATATGTTAATCAAATACTACAATAAGCTGATACACTTTAGAAAATTATAACAATTTAACCACATTGATCTAAATTCTCAATTTTGAGTATATCATATTAGACATATAATCTTATCATATTTCATAAATTCGTAAATTTTGAAGATCATTCAGCAGATAAAAAATTATTTGTTACTGGATCATACTGTTAACATAGAAAATTTCTACAATTTCAGGGTCATTTTGGTAAATTTACTACAAATTCAATTTATGGAATTTTCAATCGATTCAAAGTCTCAAATGATTCTAGCATGTCTAATTTTATATACTCAAAATACAAAACCAGAATCAAAGTATAACAATTTATAAAATTTCTATATCAAGAGACTATAAAGTAGATATTCTACAATTCATCATGATTTATCAAGCTATCTACATAAATCATCATCAATTCTCACAATATCTTACAAAATTCACATCAAATCCTCAATTGTACATATTTTTAGAAATCAAAACTTAAAGGAATTAACTAAATTAACACCAAGAAACTAAGAAAGGGTTATAATATACCTCTTAAAACTTAAATTCTAACTTTTTTCTTCTTCTTCTTCTTTTTCTTCTCTTTCTCTCCCATTTCTTTCACTCTTTTCTCACTCTAAAAGAGGTGGCTCAACCAAAATGAGTAAATAAGGGCTTAAAATATGTATTTTTATCCTAAGAGGCTAATTTTTAGTATTTATAAATTAGCCCATAAACTTTCAAAGTGTTACAATTTGATCCCTATAATAAATCTAAAGTCTTGCAAATAAACCCAATACTAATAGTAGGTTCTTAATCTATACAAACACTACTAATAACAATATATAAATCAAGTATCACTCACATATAAATAAAATATGTATATATATATATAAATATTTATTCTTACCGATTATAAATAAGTGGTTACTACACCTCATATATTATTCAATATGTATATCAGTAAGAGGAGACTTAGCATAACCATTAAAATATTCAAATATAAAAAATTGAAGAAGGTTAATAAAAACAAAAGTCTTCACAATTGTATCTCCCAAAACAATAACTTTAGCATAATATATTTCATCAATTTGTTTATATAATACAATAAAAAATAAAAGGCAAGAAAGCAAAACCCTCTGCAAATTGAATGACAAAAAAAGACTCTTTTGAATATGGTCAGTGATTTGATCACAAAAGTGAACTTGTTTAGCGATAAACACTCATTGTTTTAACTCTACAACCTTGGCTATACGTTATACCTCGAGCACATTAATATTTGATCTAACTGGAAATAATAAACTGAGAATCCGCCCTACTTTTCCTCAAACCCAATTTAGGGTTCCTTTGGATTTGCTTCTTTGCCAAAGATAAGAAAATAGAAAATAAGCCTTCATCACCAAAACTTAGCAAGCTAGATGGTAGCTATATCCTCCAAGGTAGAGGTAAACTCAACTTACACAACAACAAAGGTACGTGAATTCTTACTCTACCTAAAAACTAATTGCCTCAAGAAGGCTTTATCTCATGTGATCTTTGATTACTAAAAGGCAAAGATAGAGGCATAAAACATGTTTTTATGTGAGATGCTCATGAAGTTTAAGGTCCTCCAACTCATAGGCTACCTAATCGCCCCAACCAATTTTTAATACTAGAAAGAGTATGAAAGTGAATAAGCGCAATCAAAAATCCCTATAAGCTAGACAACCAAGAAACTGAGCTTGGAGGAATGGGGACAGCTTGACTCAATTCATCTTTTGAGATGCTTATCTTCACAATAAAGCATCATTGGTATTAAAAAAAAAATGTTAGAGAAGGTGCTTACATATCATTCCATTATTTCTATGAATATTTATTTTGATATTTATACAATCTATATTTTAATAAATCATTACATTATTATATGGTAATTATCTTGTTACTTTTAGACATTATAGATTTAAAAGAGTTTAGATATAATTTAAAAGTATTTAGATCAGCACTAAGAGTTAGTAATTCTACGAGTTACAATCTTGTCTAGAATGGGACAAAAATCCAAGAATATTTATAATAATGACATAGTTGCAAATAATGATAAGAAATATCATTATACAATATGTTCTAAGAAAAAAACATTGAACTAACTCATGAGGATATCTAATAGACATCACATAAAATCGTCAATGGATGGTGTTCTCGAGTTAAGTAGTATTTGTGGTCTTTTAACTTGAGCACTATGATGGACTTGTGAGCGATCCACCATTCTTTGATTTCATACATGTCAGAAAACTTTCATGGTCTGACCTACAGATATCGTTAGGTATGGTATGATATTCATAGAGTCCGATGTATATAAATATAGGATTCATTAACTTATATAGGTAAGCTATATAAGTGGCCATAAACATTAATCCCCAAAAAAAGTTTCCGTAAGATAAAATAATATCGTAAAAGTGTTTACGGATATTGTTTATTGAAATACAAATTTGAAAGATAAGTTTATAGTTGAGCAATGATATGTTGCCATTTGGCAAATTTTTTATTTTTTATTTAATTAACTAGTTTTTCAGTTTGATTTTGGTCTAATTTTTCTATTTTTTTCATTTTTTATAACCGACTAGTTTTTTTTTTTTCTAAAACTTGAACCGAATGGTTTGATTTGGTCCAAACCAATTTTTTTGGAAAAATATATACAAATAGCCTTTATTTTAAACTCATATACTTTTATAATCACAAAATTGAAATGAAATCTTTAATAGCTACCAAGTTCGAATTCATATCATTTTACCCTTAAAGTATATTTTGTTTCTCTTCTACCATTTTTGGAAAAATATATACAAATAGCCTTTATTTTAAACTCATATACTTTTATAGTCACAAAATTGAAATAAAATCTTTAATAGCTACCAAGTTTGAATTCAGATCATTTTACCCCTAAAGTATATTTTGTTTCTCTTCTACCATTTTTCTCCAAAACTCACTCAAACAATAGTTTAAAAATTTTGAGCTAAAGAATAAGTAGATCGAGTATTTAGACATTAACAATTTAAAGATTAGAAGTTAAAAAGACCAATTGAAAAATGATACAACAAAGGTTTAAAAGAAGTCCAAGTATATCTCAAACTACAACTCTGTCAAGATATAGTTTTATAATTTATTTTTAATTTAAATCCTCTCCAGATTACATTATCAGTATTGTGATTATTTTTATCAGTTATATTTTAGATAGGATTAATATACCTATTTTAATTAGGACTTTATCTTTTGTAGACTATATATTCTATAAAGTTCTTGTAATTTGATCTTTCAGATTAGGCGTTAAATAAAAATTTTCAAGCAGAAAAACTTTCCTCTCAATCCCCAAATTCTCGATATTCTTTAAAATTTTAACGAGTTTTTGAAGCCTATTTTTTTGCATTTTGAGTGAATCAACAGATAATCAGAACCATAGTTTCAACCTCGTGCTAGATACTTTTTTTTTAAGCCAACACACATTATCTTTACCTAAACACATCCCCTTTATCTCTCAACTTTTAAAAAAAAAAAAGAAACTCCTATACTTTTGTTTCATCTTTTACGTTCCTAAAATTTATAAATTTATTTTTATTTATTTTTTCTTTTTTATCCTAAAATAAATTAGAAAATGCAAAAAAAACAAAAAAGAGAAAAAGAAAACACAGGGACCTGTCGAAGAAGCTGCTATGCACCACCCACAATCACTGCATCATCCTTAGTCATCGATCTGCCTACCAATCCAGTTAGACACCAAAGATCAACCAACCCAGCAATCACCATCACGATCCGTTGCCAGAAAAAATGCTAAAACTGCCACCAAACCTGAAACGGGACAACGCTGCAATCCACTGTTGACCACCACAAATCCAACCACACTGCCACCACCATTCAACTCACTATTGTTCATTCTCTTAAGATCAACCTCCGTCGCTCTGTCAACGGCCATTATTCGTTGAAAAATTGAAACCCTAATCTTGGGTAATTACTGCTTTACCCCTTTGATTTAATTGTGTAATATATTTTTTACTTTTTATTTTTCCTTTAAAGAGAGAGAGAGAGAGAGAGAGAATCGATTGAAATTATAGTACCAAATATTAAGGTCAACTTTGTTGAATTACAAGATAATTGGCCATTCACGTCGACACTAATTTCTCCAGATCGAATTCTTGATTTTGATCAACCGTCGATATTTGATAAAGTTTTTGAGATCGAAGAGTATGATGAATTAATAAACAACACAATCGAGTTCTATTCTTTTGATTTGAATAAAGGTGACCATTATGAGATTTTACAATAGATGAAGCTATCAAAGAAGCTGCTGTGCGCCACCTACCACCACTGCATCATCCTTAGTGGTCAATCTGCCCACTAATCCAATCAGACACCACTGAATGACAAACCCAACCATCACCGTCATAACCCGTCCCCAAAAAAATGCCAAAACTGCCACCAAACTAAAAATACGCTAACACCGTAACCACTACCGACCGTCGCACATCCAACCACACTACCACTATTATTCAACTCACCATTGTCCATTCTCTGAGGATTGACCTCCGCCGCTTGGTCAACGGCCACCATTCGCCAGAAAATTGAAATCCTAATTTTGGGTATCACTACTTTGCTCTTTTGATTTAATTACGTATTAAATTTTTTACTATTTATTTTTCCTTTAAAAAAAGAAAAAAAAAGAGTGAAAAAAATTGATTGAAATTATGGTATCAAATATTAAGGTTAACTTTGATGAATTAGAAGATAATTGGCCATTCGTATCGACATTAATTTTTTCAGATCCAATTATTGATTTTGATCAACCGTTGATATTTTATGAAGTTTTTTAGATTGAGGAGTATGATGAATTAATAAACAACACAATCGAGTTCTATTCTCTTGATTCGAATAAAAGTGATAATTAAGAGATTTTTCAATAAATGAAAGAGTTGGAGAAAATTTTGTTTATTATCAATTATTTCGAGAAGTCACATGAACATGCTTTAAAGATTTTGTTGAAAAAATTGATGATTGATGAATTTATATTTCATCATTGGATAGACATTGTGACTAAGATTAAAAAGTTTAAAGCTTATGATCTACATCAAAATATTCTGTTAAAAATCCATTCTAGTGTATACAAAGAACAATTTGAAAATGTTTTCAAATGTTAAACATTTAATTCCATTTAACGGAAAGACTGCTAAGCAAGATGAAAATATGAGGGCAAATTCTTTTCAACTTAAGGGGGATGATGCAACACAGGTTTAAAAGAAGTCCAAGTATATCCAAACTACAACTTTATCAAGATATAGTTTTATGATTTGTTTTTAATTTAAATCTTATCATGATTACATTATCAGTATTGTGATTATATTTATTTGTTATATTTTAGATAGAATTAAGATAACTATTTTAACTATGACTTTATCTTTTTGTAGACTATATATTTTGCAAAGTTCTTGTAAATTGATCATTCAGATTGAACGTTAAATAAATTTTCATGCAAAGAAATTTTTCGCTCAATTCTCAAATTCTCGGTATTCTTTAAAGAATCAATGAGTTTTTGAATCCTATTTTCTGGTATTCTCAGTGAATCAACAAATAATATGATGTTCGTTCTAGGACCGCTGTGCTAGTTAGTATCAGAGCCATAGTTTCAACCTCGTGCTACCCAGAAAGATCGAGGCTAGGATCAAGAATCAAATCAGATAGATCCGAGCGTGAATGCAACATTAGGAAAGAGGACCATAATGAACCTCAACAGAAATAGGAATTCCAATAATTTCAATCTTTTAAAAGTTCTTTGAGAACGGTTGTTCAGAATCAGAATCAATGAATGGCGCTAGAAAGAGTAAAGACAAGCTTACCTATATAAGAAAGGCGGTTGGGTGGGCAGTTAATGAAATAGACAATGAACCTAGGCAAGGGAATGAAAAGATCTATTCATCACAGGAGAAGGAACCCGAAAGCGAAGTCGAAGAGTGATTGGTACACAAAACTAAATTGATTTCATAAGAATAATGAACCTAAACACATCCTCTACATCTCTAAACTTTTTTTTTTTAAAAAAACCACCTATACTTTCTTGTTTCATCTTTTACATTCTGAAAATATATAAAGTTTATTTTTATTTATTTTTTCTTTCCTATCCTAAAAAAAATTAGCAAACGCAAAAAAAAGAAAAAAGAAAGAGAAAACACAGGGACCTGTCGAAGAAGCTGCTGTGTGTCACTCACCACCACCGCATCATCCTCAGTTGCTGATCTACCCAGTAGTCCAGCCAGACACCACCGGCCGACCAACCCAACCATCACCGTCATAACTTGTTGCAGGAAAAAATGCCAAAATCGCCACCAAACCCAAATTGTGCCAACACTGCTATCCATTGTTGACTGCTGTGCATCCAACCACACCACCATCACCATTCAACTCACCATTGTCCATTCTCTTAGGATTGACCTCCGCTGCTCCATCAATGGCCACAGTTCACTAGAAAATTAAAACCCTAATTTTGGATAATTACTATTTTACCTCTTTGATTTAATTACGTATTAAATTTTTTACTTTTTATTTTTCCTTTTAAAAAAAAGACAAAAAAAGAATGAAAAAAAAATTGATTGAATTTATAGTACCAAATATTAAGGTTAACTCTGTTGAATTAGAAGATAATTGGTCATTCACGTCAATATTAATTTCTTCGAATCCAATTATTGATTTTGAGCAACTGCTAATATTTGATGAAGTTTTTGAGATCAAGGAGTATGATTAATTAATAAACAATGCAATTGAGTTCTATTCTCTTGATTTGAAAAAAGACAACAATTATGATATTTTTCAACTAGTGAAAGAGTTTAAGAAAATTTTGTTTGTTATCAATTATTTCGAGAAGTCGTATGAACATGCTTTGAAAATTTTGTTGGAAAAATTGATGATTGATGAATTTATTTTTCGTCATTGGAATAATTGGATGGACATTGTGCTAAGATTAAAAAATTCAAAGCTCGTGGTTTACATTAAAATATTCTGTTAAAAATCCATTCTAGTGATACAAAAAACAGTTTGAAAATATTTTCAAATGTTAAACATTTAATTCCATTTCATGGAAAGACTATTGAGCAAAATGAAAATTTGAGGGCAAATTCTTTTCAACTTGGAGGGATGATGCAACACAAGTTTAAAAGAAGTCAAAGTATATCCAAACTACAACTCTATCAAGATATAATATTATGATTTATTTTTAATTTAAATCCTATTCTGATTACATTATTAGTATTGTGATTATATTTATTTGTTATATTTTAGATAGGATTAAGATACTTATTTTAACTAGGACTTTATCTTTTTGTAGACTATGTATTCTATAAAGTTCTTATAAATTGATCATTTAGATTGAACATTAAATAAAATTTTCAAGTATAGAAACTTTTCTCTCAATTCTCAATTTTTTGGTATTTTTTAAAGAATCAACGAGTTTTTGAAACTTAGTTTTTGGTATTCTAAGTGAATCAATAAATAATAGGAGGTTTGTTCTAGAACCGTTACGTCAAGAAGTAAAATTAAAAAAAAAATGACAAGAATGAAATTGAAAACAAAAAAGAAATCCATAAATTTCGCGTGTCATGAGGAATTTTTGCTTTCTTTTTCTTCTTCATCTTCAATTTCAATCTTTTCCTCTAATTCACTATATATTTTGTTGACACATTTTATTTTTTCTTTATTTCATTACAATACACTATTATTAATTTTTTATATTTATATTTTTACAAACTAAATATAAAAAAATTTAAAATATATTATAAAACAACAAATTTTTTAATTATATTATTAATAAAAATAATTTTATCCATTTATTATCTTCATAAGAAATAAAAATTAGCCAAATATTTTTGCTATAAAAGATTTTCATTCTTTCATTCCTTTTTTTTTTTACCGTTAATTTTATCCATTACTATAAACGTGTCATCACTATGACTAAAAGAAGTACCAAATTACATGCTACAACCGGTGAGTAAAACGCACCTAATCGTGTTGACGAAGTGAACTCAGCTGTCACTCTTTTGTTCACGTCTTTCTCGCGCCTTAATTGGGTAACCGGAGCAGAGCGTACTATGCGCCCCGGCGCATTTTAGAGAACGCCCTGGTTTACAATCCTCAGTACCAAACAAAAACAATCTTCTGCTTGACTATACAGAGCAAAAATTATTAATTCGTTATTTCTTCACTCTTTCTCCTTCACTTGAACTCTCCAGTTCCCAAATTAGATCATGGCTGCTACGGTAATACCAGTCTATCCCTACCTAATCTACTAACAAATATTTCAGATTTTCTTTTCAAATTTAGCTAATTTCTTATTTTTTATTTGGTTATGTGCAAATGGAGCAGCAGAGAAGCGCATCAGGATCGTCGCATAGCCCTAGATCTCCGTCATCGCAACCCTTTTTGTCGGTGTCAGTCACCGATCCTGTCAAATTAGGCAATGGCGTTCAAGCTTACATCTCCTATCGAGTCATCACCAAGGTATTCTTTTAATTATTATTGAACTGTTTTCTTTTATCTGCATTGAAATTATCGCATTAGAACTAGGGTTTTGTTCCATATATTTGCTAGTAGTAGCTGATAAATCTGTGTTTCTTTGCTGTAGATGATGTTAACAGGTATATAATGATTTCGATAACTTTTATTAGCTCTAATTATCGGTTCATACATTATTTGGCAAGAAATGGAACAATTTTAGTTCTATTTTAAAGATCAACATAGAATTGACTCTGAATGTTTGGTAACCAAACATTTTTGGCTAATAGATGGATTATGATGAGTTTCTGTTTTATTTTTTGGTTAAATCTTTGTGGATATGCTTAAGCTTGCTAAATATTTTGGGGTTAAATTTTATGGTTGGGTTATAGTTGCAGGCATATGAAGTCTGTCATTTCTCATTAGTATATGTGTGGTGAAGTAATACATGAATTTTTTTTTTTTGGGCGCATGCGGGGGGGGGGGGGGGGGGGGGGGGGGGGGGGGGCGGCGGCGGCGGCGGTAAAGTACCAGTTGTTCTTAGCAACTTTATTGTTTCTCTTTGTTCCTTTAGTAGTTTTTGACTGTGTTTTTTAGTAAAGTGACAATATATATCAAAAAAAGATTTACTTTGTCACATTGTGAATGTTTGGGAGCTTACTGTTTTTTGGCAGACAAATTTGCCAGAATACCAAGGGCCCGAGAAGATTGTCATTCGCCGTTACAGTGATTTTGTCTGGTTACGTGATCGACTTTTTGAGAAGTACAAAGGTGTTTTCATTCCCCCTCTTCCAGAGAAGAGTGCTGTAGGTAACAAGTGAACTAGATATATCCTCATGTTTTGTTAAAGCTATAAATTTCTATGACAAAAAGGCCATATTGATAGTTTCTTTGCTGGGCCTATATATATTTGTACTGCTGGTTAGGTGTTTATGCCATCCCATGACTATATGTATGCAGCACATTGGGGAAATAAGCCCCTAAAAACAAGATCCATGCTATTTGGCTGTTTTTTCAACCGAAATCCATCTATTACATTTAAGAATACATTTCATTATAATGCACGTGAATTTTGAGGTACTTTTTTTTGGGGGGTGTGGGTGGGGGTGTGGGGAGGTAAGCAAGTAAAACATTTTGACGTGTGAGTTGTGGGCTGCTACATAATATCATTTTCCATTTATGAGTTTCAAATGTGAGTAATTTCCCTTTGGAATCAATTTTTTCTAGAATTGCTAGTTTACTTGTAGATTGTAATACAGCTGTGTAAGAGTAGCTACATTTATATTGACAGTGCATTAATTTTAATAGTGCAACTCTGGCTGATATAGTATTTTTATTTCTTATTTTTTTATTTTTCATGTTTGCTCCCATCTTTTCAAGTATTATGAAGATTGGTTATTAGATGCTGCTGTAATATTAATTTCAAGAATTCCAAGATTTAGGAGGTGTCTAACTTCAGTATATCTAATGCAGAGAAGTTTCGTTTCAGTGCTGAATTTATTGAGATGAGACGCCAAGCATTGGACGTGTTTGTCAATCGGATAGCTTCACATCATGAGCTGCAGCAAAGTGAAGATCTAAGAACATTTTTGCAGGCAGAAGAAGAGGTGACTTATATGAGATCTATGCCTTTGAGTGATGCAGTTTAGTTTCTGTTTTGGTGTCCACAAATTGTATTTTTAAATATTCAGATAATTCTGTCTTTGGACATTGCAGCTGTCAATTATTATACCGATTGTCCCATACTCAGACATGAAAACTTATTTCAATTAGGAGATTGTGTGTTGAAAATGCAGAGTGAAAAGTTACATCTCCAAGTTTTAAAGCTTCTCCAAGTATCAAATATATACATCTTGGCAAGATGTAATATTTGCATTTGTAGAAAGTATTTATGATTGTAAAACTTATTAGATTTTTGCCAATTCCTTATTGTTATTATTATTATTATTTCAGTCAGTATTTGATGTTTCAGGGATAGATCAATTTTAGTTTATGCTGATATTTCTATTGTTCAGACAATGGAGAGATTAAGGTTTCATGAGACTGGTATTTTCAAAACGAAACCTGCTGATTTGATGCAAATCTTCAAGGTAAGATTAAACATCTTCAGAATCTTATCAAAGTTCGTAGTTTCTCATTGGATATGCAATCCCCTGATCACACCATCCAATTTGTATTACACTTTTGTCTTAATGCCCAAAAACGGTGATTTCATATGCTATTAATCACTTCGTAAAGCTCAGGATATCATCCTCATTTCCTCTGAACTCAGCATTGACCTTTTTCTCTAGAATTATTTTTATTTAGGAAATTGCTGACGCCTATGGGACTAGATGAGCACCTCCAGTTATTACACTTCTACTGGGTAAAAATTGATCTTGATATAACTTGTCTGAATTTGGCAGGATGTGCAATCTAAAGTGAGTGATGTTGTTCTTGGAAAGGAAAAGCCAGTGGAAGAATCAAATCCTGAATATGAAAAACTGAAACACTACATTTTTGAGCTCGAAAACCACTTGGCTGAAGCTCAGAAGCATGCATATCGTCTTGTAAAAAGACACAGAGGTATGAGGGTTTTGAAGGCTTATCTTGGTTTTAATGTGCCTTGTTACTTACTCTGTTTTGTGATTAACTTTTGCTTGCACCAAAAATGGTTAATTCTGTAGTATTTTGTTTCTTTTTCCAGAGTTGGGGCAATCTCTGTCAGATTTTGGGAAGGCAGCTAAGCTTCTTGGTGCTTGTGAAGGAGATGCTCTTGGAAAAGCATTCTCTGAGCTTGGGGTGAAATCTGAGATATTATCAGTAAAGCTTCAGAAGGAGGTAGGCTTCAATTAAAAGCTCAGTCTTTTAGAGTTAGTAGTACTTGAAGTGTGTATCCAACAGATTGTATCTGTATGTCCATGATTTCAATTTTTCCAGGAATGGAGACAAGTTCAGTATTCATGGTAGGTCCTCTATGACAATAGTACATCATTATGCCTTTGTATTTCTCTGCAGGCTCATCATCTTCTGATGAACTTTGAAGAGCCCTTGAAGGATTATGTTCGAGCTGTGCAATCCGTAAAGGTGATGAAGCTTTACCTTGGTTATCATGTAAAGACTGCATCTACAGATTTGTAGATGCTGATTTACATCTTAAAAACTTGTCAAAGTGTACTCTACTTGTCCAGTGCAGCTAAAAATTGTGATAGTAAAACAATTGAAATATGAAAAAGTTAATGATAATGATAAGTGACAACTAGAAGCTTCCCCTTTCCCCTCTTTGAGATTTGGTCTTTTTGTTAACTGGAGAATCTTCTCGCTTATGTTTTTCAAAGCAGGCAACCATAGCAGAGAGAGCTAATGCCTTTAGGCACCAGTGTGAACTGGCTGAAACTATCAAGTTGAAGGAGATAAATCTGTATGATTCTTTCCAGCCACCTTATAATTTTTTTGCTTGATTGTGCTTGTCTGTAGCATGCTCTCCTTCTGCGTGATCTTTGATATTGTGAGATAGAAGCTTGCTTTGACCAATACTGGCTTCATAAAGTATAGTACTTCCTCATGAGTGCAGTCCCTAGTTTAGATAGATAATCTTCAACCTACATTTGAATTTTGTGTGACATAAAGTTTATGCTCAGAAAAATATGACATCCAATTTTCATTATCACATTTTCGCTTTCAAAAAGGATATTAGGGAGGCTCATCGGAATATTATTTGTGTCAAAAACAGCATGAGCTTTGTCATGGAGCATATTTAACGCGAATGTGAATCTTTCTGTCAAAAATGATGGCTGGAAAGCTAATGTTTCTGTTATCAAGAACATATTATTAAGAAGCCCATATTACTGTAGGACTGTGTCAAAGTGTTACAATAAAGGAGAGAATTCCTAATAATCCATTGTCATTAAAGTAGGTGCTTGCATCACTTTTATTTCCTATGTTTTACTTCATTTTTATGTTGTTGGTCATGCTGCAGAGGTTTGGTTTTCTAATTTAAGATTGGTAATTTGTTTGTGCTCATACATTTGCAGCAACAAACTCATGTTAACACGATCTGATAAGGTTGGTGAGGCAGAAATTGAATACAGGGAGGTAAGTCAGCTTAGGGGAGCACATATTGTGCATGCCTTTAGACCCCATGTTTCTTTGACTAAAGTGGTTTCTTGATGCAGTTGAAGGCAGAGAGTGAGGAGGCGACGATGAAATTTGAGACAATTGTGCACTTAATGAATGAAGAGATTGTACTTTTTCAGGAAGAGAAAACATTGGATATGAAGATTGCTTTTCATAATTTTGCAAAAGGACAAGCACGACTGGCCAACAGCATTGCTGATGCCTGGCGAAGTCTCCTTCCTAGGCTTGAAGCTTGTTCCTCATAATAAACAAATGCTAACTGCTGAGCAAGGTTCTTGTTCAATATGTTGGATATTGGAATGGCAGGGGCAGCTCCAGCTTTGTAGAAACTTGACTATCAGGAGCTAACCCTGCTATTCTGGTGCTGTGTGGATTGTTACTACTTCCCATATTTTTCCTTGTACAAATTAAGAAGGAAGTTGCAACAACCCTTTAGTGGGCAAAGGTGAAAAAAGTTTCATGTGAATCACAGCACAGGCATTATCTCCATAACATAGTTAAAGAGGTTACAAAAGTTTAATAAACTCTATATATGTTCTTTTTTTTTTTTTTTGAAGTATAGTCACAAAATTCAGTTTCTCTTGAATGCAAACGTTTGAGATTGTTGCATTTGGGAGAGGAAATTGGGAGTGTAATTTCTTTTGCTATTTTTGGAGTAAATGCCATGATCAATTCATCACATTAAAGTAGTTATTAACTCATCAAACAATGGATGCTCGTTTAATACATGCTGACTTGTCATGGGCTAAATGAACAGCTTGACATAAGCACTTCAGCTCAAAATGCATTGGAAAGCTCATCCCATCCGAACATTCTTACAAACAATTTCACAAACGCTTCGATTCCCTTAATTTTTTTCCCTCCGAGGAGGAACCTCGAAGGCCATCAGTCATGGCCTGCGCGATGAGACTGCTACAACCCGCACGTGCCACTTCACACGTGCAATTATCTTCCTCTAATTCCGTTCACCGCTCTGTGTATTATTCATCTTCGACAACAGAAAGAATGGTAAAGGGTTCACTGGAAAGAGTGAATTCTCCGGTCAACGGAAGCTGACTCCAGTTGTCAAATTCTCTCAGCAAACCGACGGCGTTTTGCCATCAGACGACGGTGAAGACGGAGTTTCTCTGTGCACTTCGAAATTGCCAGCTAATACTGATATTCAGCGTTTTGAATCATTACTCTTTCAGGACTCAGGTAATGCATTATTAAAATAAATGTACAATGCAATTGCTAAGCTGGAATAGCTCAGTTGGTTAGAGCGTGTGGCTGTTAACCACAAGGTCGGAGGTTCAACCCCTCCTTCTAGCGGTACATTTGTTTTACTTTATTTTTTATTAAATTTCTATCATTTTGATATTAAATTAAGCAAATTTTGTGATTTTGAAACTCATATGATGTCTCAACCATACGGGCTATAATGAAATAAACAAAAATGCAGAAAAACAAATTGCATGTATGGCAATGGCAACTCTTTGGATGTTTTCATGGAGTTGATTTGTTTCTTTATTTCCTTTTGCTTTATTACAGTGGGCAAACAGTCTGTGTCAACGAGCTAATCTGCCACTTCCCGTGCCTCTCAAGGTGAGTCATTTCTCTCTTGTAAGTGGCAAATACCAAAACACATATGCTTACACATTTTATAGACATGCTACTTCGTGTGGACATTAACCTGGATGTATGTCGCGTAGCGTAGACATTGGCATAATCATGGCACCTGATTGACTACTTGGGATGACATCTAGTGGCATTATTTAGGTGCCCTTTTTGGTTAGACCCAGTCGCTTGGATAGGAAGTTGGTTATCTCGAGTGCTTCAGATATCATACTTTTGTTCAGGTGGCTTGAGTCAACCTGGTTAATTCCAATGCTTTTTTTTACTGTTGATTTCACTCTGTTGGTTACCTTTTCAGTTATCTACAGATGTTTCTTGCTTGTCGAGGATCTTATTTGGTCTTGAGTAGAGTAGCATATTGATTTTAAGGAACACTAACAAAATTACTTCTCAATAAGACTTAACTGTTGTGTTTCTTGTCACAACCCCCCAAAAAAAAGACCTTATTGGTGCATATTTTCAATTGAACAGGTAAACAAAATTCCTGGTGGAGCAAGATTGGGATTCATTACAGTTGGAGATGGACAGACTGAGGTCCATGTGTATATTTAATGCTTGGTTTTCCCGGCAACTAGTGGTTCAGTTCCAATTTTCCGAGCTATAAGAAATGGGTCATTAAAAGATGAGTCGCCTCCTCCTAAGGCCGAGGATCACGAGAAGTCTTCTACAAGCCCTCGCGAAATCAGTTGAAATTGCTAGAGTTTAAACAAGTTTTCTTTTCTTATTATTTTTGGTTCTCGAAAAAAGAGCATGTCTTTATCTCTCGTATAGCTATCCATCTATCTTTCCAATTGCCTGTTCATCTATATGCCTACCCCACTGCCATTCAGTCAGCTTTTTATGTGTATGTGACTGAGAGAAGAAACGCTATTTTTTTTTTATTATGATTAAGTTAATAAAAAATTTTGAGATTAATTTAAAATTAATTTTTTTATGCAACGAAATAATTTATTTATTAAGTAAAATAATAAAAATTTAAAATAAAAAATAAAATAGCACAATATAATCTTACGTGATTTGGTCAATTACTTACGTTTATAGTGGATTAAAAGATTCTAACTTTTCTTATTAACTCTTTAAAAATTTTACAAAAAAAATTTAATTGAAGAACCCTAAAAAAAACTTAATGTTTAGTGTACCTTACTTTACTATGAATAATAAACACTCAAACGATGATTCCACTACAAATAATAAACACTCAAACGATGATTCCACCTTAGTGCACATAAGCACTTAGTGTTTACTTAATTCTTCCTCTTTCTTAGAGTTTTTTTTAATATTTAATCTCAACTAAAAAATTTACAAGTGTTTATATAAGAGTTATTTCGTGCCTAATAATCAATAGTCCAATTGTTTTGAAAATTCAAAACTTCTCAAAATTGAAAATCTTGCACAAAAACGAAAACTTCTCAGCTTTAGCGCTGCGGTGCTGAGCTTTATCCCACCCATCACCGCAGCGTTGAGGACTCAGCACCGCGGTGCTCAGTCCTAATAGCTCCTCTTACGTTTTTTTTGCGTCTTTGAGTCCAATTTTTCTTCTCTCTTCGTGTCCTACAAGTCCTAAACTTTTCTATACATGTTCTACACGTTTTAAACTTCTTGTGATACTCTTTTTTAATATTCATCTCAATTCTTATCTAATCAAAATTATTAAATTATCAAATTTCTTACAATATATTTTCCCTAAAATTTACATGGATTTGAACTCTACGAATAATTAAAGGCTTGCTTCTTCCATGAAATAGTTATGATTAAAATAGCTGCAAACGGTTAGCTATTTACTTTTCTGTTTTACTGTGTGTGTTTGATCTCCTGTAGATTTATATGGCTTTGAACTTAAGGAATAGTTTTGGAAATACGTTGAGATAATTTCTTGCCACGATGACTGCAAATAGCTTACCCAAGTGCATAATTTATTAGGATGGAGAACAAGAGCTTCTGTTTCAGCTTTGGGCTTCTCTGTTCTTTAGTTGTATGCTTGCTTCTTGCAAAACTCTTGTGTTAACGGAAAGGCGAGGCAACTATGATTTAGTGTTTCAACAGTTGAAAATTACACGAATAAATCTAGCGTCGGAGTTAATCAGGACAAATATATTGCAAATATTTGAAAGCAGTGGTGAAGACACTGCACAAGCGTGATACCTGAGTCTAAGTAGATTCATGATTATGTCAAATATCTCAAGTAAGGTGCTATGATATATACATTCAAGTTTTTACCTAAAAAACAAAACATTAGTGCGAGTGAGGATTTCAACGACTGTGTAATGAAATAACAAGTATCAAAAGAAGGTGATTCTCTAGAGATAGTGGTTCGCGGGCTTGGACTTGGAGGAGTTTCACTAGTCAGAGCTGGATGATGATGATGATGATAATGCTGCCAAACTAGTTGTAAAAACTCACTTGTGTTGCTTAATAATACAACTGAAAAATCAAAATAATAAATAATATATTTATATTTAACCAATCATATTATGTCACGATAGACAATCTAAATACATATATTTATACTATCATCAATTTTTTATCTATAAAATATTTGAGGGGTAGAGTTGGCACACTTTAATATGGGATATGTGCAATAAATATTATATTATTAAACAATTCACTGATGTTAGATACATCCTTCGTCGGATACAAATGTATCTTTGTATTTAAAATATAACACTTGTCATTTAAATATCCTTCATAGAGATTTGGTAGGATAAAAAATTTACAATTCATTGTTAATATAATTTCTATATTATTTTCCCATTTAAATAATTAGATTTCTCCATTTCAAAGCAATGGTGAGATTCAAAGTCTTTAAGTTGAACTTTAAAGCTCACACCATCTTGATCTTCATCATTTGGCTCCCAATTTAAGTAATGTAAACAGGAGATCTTTGTGTACTTGCAAAAAAGTACTCCAATATTTAAATTAATTTTATTTTTAATTAAGTGAAAGAGAGAAAATAAAAAAATTTATAAAGTTTTATCATAAATAAATAAATTCATGTATAGAAGGAATGAATACTTTGATAGTTAGAATACTAATTTACATTAGTGTTAAAACACATAAAACATCAAAGTTGTTAGATAACAAGAAGTTATGATCCCCGTAATAAGAATGTGTCTTTTGTCTTTAGGAGTTAGTAGTAAGAGTGATCCTACCTTTATGCTCGTAGCTTTTAGAGTAGTTATGTGATGCATGTGATTGCTAGTAGTAGCTCTATATACAGAGCTATTGGTTGTAAGTTGAAGTAGAGTGGTAGAAATAGTAACATTGATTTAGTAATACAGTACAATTTATTCTACAAACTCTTTCTTTAAGTTGGTATTAGACCTTTTTGCTCAAGATGGCATCAAGCTCAACAATGCAAAATTCTCCTCTAAACACCACCTTCACAATCTAACAAAACAATATGCTTGTAAATTGTTTTGTTTTCTCAACCCTCATTAAGCTCATAAGCATAAATTACCTATTATGGAAGTCATAGGTACTACTTAGTATTAGAGATAATAGTTTAATGAGCTTCATTGATGGAAGCAAACCATGTCCAAGACAACAAAATATCATTATGAATGATGACAATACCATTATCACCACTAAAAACCCAGAGTATTAGGACTGGCTAAGGCAAGACTAAAATTTGATGAGTTGGATATTGTCATCTCTATCTATAAAAATGTTGGGAGAAACTATTGAATGTTCAAATACATACAAGCTTGGACAACCCTTGAGAGTCTTTTTGCCTCACACTTAAAGGCAAGACTCATCCATTGGAAAAACCTTATCCAAACCACAAAAAAAAAAAAAATGGTAAATGATAATTACTTAGTACTACATGAAAATGAAGGGATTATCTGAAGCTCTTAGATATGTTGAATGTGCAATGACATATGATGAATTAATGGACTACATCCTTAAAGATTTAGGAAATGCATATGACCCAACATATGTGAATGTCACTTCAAGAGTTGATAGATTACCACTAGCTAAAATGTACGCATAGCTCCTCAATTAAGAACATAAAATGGAGTAGAAAGTAGTTGAGGACCTGTATGATGCACTGACAAACTTTAATGTCAACTTTGCATAAACTAATTGGAACTAAAAGAAGAACTGGCGAGGAAAGGTGAAAGGAAGCAATTTTCATAACTCTAACTCATAAAATAATGGTTCATATTGGAACTACTCAAATCCTAAAAAATTTCAAACAAAGGGAAAACTCAAGAAGTTGGTAATAAGAACTTTATTTTTATGTGTCAGATTTGCTTCAGGCTCAAGCATATAACCTTTGAGTGCTGGCATAGATTTAAGAAAGATTTTATTTTAAAGGTGAGTAAAAATTATCAAAAAATAAATGCTTATGTGGTAGCTACTTGAAATAAAGATGATCCCCCCCGGTACCTTGATAGTGAAGCAACCTATTACATCACTAACAACTTGAACAATTTCACTCTCAATAACTAATATACAGAAAATCAGAAACCTATAATAAGTAATAGACATAACTTACTCATTATACGTATTGGATACACCTACATCACTGCACTAGACCATCTGCACACTAAACACCTATATTTGAATTAAATCTTACTTGTGCCAAGTATCACCAAGAATCTCATCAGCATACACAAACTAGTAAATAATGATGATATTGTAGTTAAATTGGTAAAATGCATAAAATATCCCTTAAGGAAATAGAAACCAAAACTAAGAGTCCCCTTGAACTTGCAACACACTAACATTTGAGGACTTACTTCTATCCCATCCAATAAAGGATACATATATTACATGGCCTTAATTGATAACTACGCAGGCATTTTACCCAGATCTACCCCTTAACCAATAAATCTGAAGCCCTGGAGATATTCATTATCTATAAAACTTAAGTTGAAAAACTTACAAACTAGAAGATTAAAACACTACATAGTGATATGTG
Organism: Ailanthus altissimus; assembly: GCA_946807835.1. Taxonomy (NCBI): domain Eukaryota; kingdom Viridiplantae; phylum Streptophyta; class Magnoliopsida; order Sapindales; family Simaroubaceae; genus Ailanthus; species Ailanthus altissimus. Next base: position 6,159,268 of record OX327709.1, read on the forward strand.
AGAAGAATTTAAGGCCTTTGAGAACTATCTGAAAGTTGAAGGAATTAACCAAAGATACTCATGTCCACACACATATCACTAAAATAAAAAATTTGAGAGAAAACATAGTCATTTAACTAAAATAACCCACACATTGCTTGCACAAGTAAACATGACCTTCAGATACTAATGCAAAAATGTATATAAATCTTCCTATCTCATAAACAAATTACCATCCAAAAAATTGAATAACAAGTTACTATATGAAAATATTTTTGGACACTCACTAGACTACTCCTTAATTAGAACTTTTGGATGTGAGTGCTATCATTTTCTAAGACTATGCAACAAGAATAAGTTTAATTTCCATACCTTAAAATGTGTCTTCTTAGGTTATAATCCCAAATACAAAGGTTGTGTATGTCAATATTTATCAGGAAGGATCTTAATTACAAGACATGTAACTTTTAATGAAGAGTCTTTCCCTTTTTAGTCAAGCCCTGAATTCAAGACAAATTACCAAGACATATTTTATAAAAACAAAACTTTGAGTCATCAATTCCTTTACTTACAAACCTATCTAAGTCAAATAATAATATACCATGTATAGCTAATATTGATCTCCCAATAGGTAACTCATAAAAAATTATCAATACTTCTAATTCATTTTAACACTAAGAATTGAGAGAAAACTAATGCCAAGAAACTCAAGACACTAAGCCTTCAAACACATAAGACCAAAAATAACTAAGACACACAACTCAATATAACAACAAAACCAAAACTCTTTGTCCATTCGCCTTATGTTCACAAGATCAAAGGTCAATATATTCAAACTTAAAGTGTATATGAGTATAAACTTAGAATGTCAATCCACACCAAAATCTATCGAGGCATCATTTCAAGATAACAAATAGAGAAATGCAATGGAAGAGGAGTACAATGCTCTTATTAGAAACCAAACCTGAACTTTATTTCTTTACACACCAAAAATGAGAATTGTGAAAAATAAATGGATATACAAAGTCAAACACAAAGTTAATGGTACAGTGGAAAGATTCAAGGCTAGACTTATGGGTAAAGGCTTCCATCAAACACCTGGATTAGATTTTAATGAAACTTTCAGTTCAGTAATAAAGCCATGCACAATTAGAATTGTTCTAACCTTAGCTCTCATGAATGAGTGAAACCTGAAATTGATTAACATAAATAATGTCTTCCTTAATGGTGAACTAACAAAGGATGTCTACATGTACCAATCTGAATGCTATGAAGATGCAAAAAGACTAAGATTTGTTTGTAAAATAAAGAAAGCACTCTATGGTTTGTAACGGGATTTAAGAGTAGTTTGGCAAATTGAAAGACTTACTAATAAGTTAAAGATTCAAGAAAACAAAATCAGACACATCACTATTCATCAAGAAATATAAATAGCTTCTAACACTCTATTGATTTATATAGATGATATAATAGTCACTGGAAACAATGATGAAGTGTTTTAAGAGCTGATAAATAACCTAAGTTTATGTTTTTCTATTAAAGACCTTTGTGAACTACTCTTCTTCCTTGGTATAGAAGTAAATAGGTCAAAGAACTTAATCTTCCTATCACAAACCAAATACATTAGAGACTTACTAAAAAAGGCAAACATGTTAAATTGCAAGAGTAGTCGCATACCACTGAGTACAAGCATCAAACTAACCAAATAAGATGAAAAGACTTTCTACAATCTAATTCTATATAGAAGTGCTATTGGAAGTCTTCAATATGCTACAACTAAGCCATAACTATCATTTGTTATCAACAAATTAACTTGGTTTATGAGTAATCCCCTTGATTCTAATTGGACTGCTTATAAAAAGATTCTAAGATCTATGAAGAAAACCTTGAACTATGGGTTAGAACTCAAGAAACTAGAAACACTTGAATTTGTCGCATTTTTTAATGCTGATTGAGGGTGTTATATAAATGACAGGAGATCAGTTAGAGGTTGTCTTGTGTTCCTTGAAAAAAGTTTGATATCTTAGAGCTCAAAAGAGCAACAAGTTATTGCTATATCAAGTGCAGAATTAGAGTACAGAGCATTGGAAAATACAAATGCATAACTATCTTGGATCATATTACTAATTTAAGAGTTAGAGCTAAAATTAGAAAAACCTCCAGTAATTTAGACAGACAACATAAATACAACCTCACTAGCCTCAAATTCAATTTACCATGTTAAAACTAAGTACAAAAAAATTGACATTCATTTCATAAGAGATAAGGTAAATAATAGAGAATTAATAATCAACTTTATTCTTAGTGTGAACCAACTAACTAACATATTGACCAACCAACTCAATTTTGATAGATTTAATCATCTAAAAAGCAAGCTCCATGTTCATCCAAGAACATTAAGCTTAAGAGGGGATGTTAAAATACATGAAACATCAGAGTTGCTGGACAACTGCAAGTTTTGATCCTAATATAGGAATATGTCTTTTGTTTCTTTTCTTTATTTTTGTCTATTGTCTATTATCTATTATCTTTTGTCTTTAGAAGTTAGTAGTAGGAGAGGTCATATCTTTATATTTGTAACTTTTAAAGTAGTTATATGATCATTGGTAATAGCTCTATATAAAAAAACTAGTAGTTGTAAGTTGAAGTAAAGTGGTAGAAACGTTAAATTTATGTAGAGAATTAAATCCTTTAATAGTTAAAAAATGGAGAAATGACATTTTTGTCCCATGAATTTGATCTAATTATCAATTTTATCCTACGAGTTTTAAAAAATTCAATTTTGTCATAGTCCGTTAGTGAGATTTCGTTAGATTTGACTGAAAATCTCTTTTGATAATACGTTGATAAATTTGCCCTTAGTTATTATATTAATTGAAAATGGTTATGTGAGTACATTATACAATGTACACGCGTAAGTTATTAATAGGCTATTAAAAATAAAAAGACACATGGCATGCTTTAATAAGTTCAAAATTGAATATTCATTACAAATTTATTTTATAATTAAAAAATAATTAAAATAAATAAAACTGAACCACTAACAACGGCGATTGCCGTCGTCGACCATCATTAGTTGCTGAATTTCGGTAACGAAAATAGTCAAAATTTACGTCATTGAATTCTATTTTTTTATATCTACACAATGGTGGAATCATTTTTGTCAAAAGAAAACAAGAAAATGGCCCAAAAATAGATCCAAAATAGGGGAGGGTGGCAGCTATTGTGCGTAACCGTCGAACGGTGGGGCTGTGGCGTGCATCGCCCCTACCGTTGGACAGATCGACCGCCGATCTGTCCAATTGTGGGAGTGGTGGCCGCCGCCTCCCACCATATTTTTTTTCACTTTCGCCACATCTAGAGTACTCCGTTGACCAAAAAAATTCTATCATTGTGTAAATCATAAAATTTTAAGTCCAATGATTTCAATTTTGCGTCGAATCATAATTGGCCACCGGCGGCTGATCGGCTACTGACGATGGTGGCTGCTGCTGTCTTTTTATTATTTTATTTTATTTTATTATTTAAGTGACTAATCAGTGGTTGACACATAGATATTTTGTGTTAGCCCATTTCAAAATTTTGTGTTGAATGATTATTTTGCCCCTCTAATGTTAAAATTAACAGAATCTTACTAATTGACTATGACAAAATTAAATTTTTTAAAACTCGTGAATTAAAATTGAGAATTAAGTCAAACTCATGAGACAAAAATGTCATTTGCCCTTAAAAACTATCCTATTTATAATAAAATTTTATAAAAAAAATTACAAGTGTTTCGTATATGTTGCACTTGTCTTGCACATACTTTTTACCACGTGTCGCATTTGATTGGTGTGGGAAAATATGGTTATTACATCAATCCCCCTTTTGAAAAATATTATGAGCAGTAAGCTTTCAACTTCTACAAAAATTTGCAATAATTCATTAATGTTGGTATTATGAATAGTGATGTAGACAAAAAGGAGTAAGGTGCGAGGTCCGTCGGCTGAGCCGCCCAATCGAGCTAAATAGAAATTAATAATATAAAAATATATATGATTTTAATTATTTATTTGTTTTTAATCAACTTAATTTTAGTATTTTTTATTTTTTAAAAATTCTTCTTGGTTCCTAGATTAGTTTTCCTTAAAACATTTGGATTTCTTATTTTTATTAATTAAAAATATATATAAGTAAAAGAAGCACGAGAATCAACACAATAAAGAACGAGATGAGTCATGCCAAGTGGGCACTTAAAAAATTAAGCTCATCACAAGCATGGCACGAAGCATTGTGTTTTTTTATTTTTTTTCTTGTGAGATAAGATGATGTTAGATGAACGCTCTGATTCTATGTTAGATAATTAAATCTCTATGTTTCATATTTTAAATAATAAATTATTAAAAACAACCTTTATATAATCATAAAATTCTTAATCTATATAAATATATAATAAAAAAATTTCAATAAAAAAATTTAACACAATAAAAATACTATAATATAACACTAATTTAAACAAGTGCAAAATTTTTTTTTTTTAAAAGCACAAAATTAAAGGGGATCATTATACAAAAAAGAATAAAATTTATTCTTTTATTGAACATATTTTAATTGTTTTTACTGCTAACCAAGTCTACAAGTTCAAACTACAAGTTTGGCTAAATGGCTAAAAAATGGTGTAATAATGAGTTAAAAAATTAAGGAAATTTATCGTATTTGGCCACATTTTTCAATAAAAAAATTTTAAACCGCAATCAAATATTTTACATTATATTAACTAAATAGTTGATTTTCTCCCCGTTTTACTCCCCCTCACAAAACAATATCTCTCCCCCCCGGGGCAATTCCCCCACCCCACAACTATATCTTGGCCAATGTTAACTTTTTTCTCAAAATTCTCTTAAACTTGTAGATCGACTACAAATTTAGCGTAGTTTAAAATTTTTAGCTAAAATAATAAATTATAGAGTTGAAAAAAATTGAAAACCGGTGCAAAGTAGTAAGTTTTTATACTAAATTTAATTTTATGTGTTTTTGAGTTGTTTTTGCTTGTAATTGTTAGAAATGTATATATATAGTGTTAGTAATGTGTAGAATATATTGAAAATGAGTGTAAGGGACCAAAAATAACCTAAAAATGATTGAAAATAGTCAAAAATAGCGAATTCCAGCCATTTTTCAAGCCACCATTGGCATGTTGCAACCATGTCACGAGCCAAGTTGCTGAGCACCTTGATGTGCGCACATCAGGGCGCGCAACAGCTTGGTGCATGGCGCCATGTGGCATTGTCAATTGTTTTTTAATTATTTATATTAAGTTTATATTTGTATATTCAATATTTTATATTATTTTTAATTTAATTATATATATAATTATACTAAAATAATAAATTTTTTACTTTATTTTTTTCAGGTGCTACTAATATTATCATGTGGCAAATTTCGACCATTATATGCTTTCAGGGAAGATGAAAGAGTTTTAGTGATGGTTTTATAATAGTTCCAAAAAATATTAAATATGGAGTATTGTTGAAAAGAGTTTATCATTTTTCAGGAGTTGATTAAGTGCATTATAAAGTGACTCTAAAGTTTGAGATTCCTCTAAGTACTATAAAGTTGAGACTCATTCCACTTAAAAATGATGATGATGCAATATTGTGATTGAGCCTACAGAAGAATATTGCTACATCTCTATGTGTAATAGTGGATGCTTGAGCTCTTAAATATGAAAATAAAGTAGAAGTACTCATGGAGCAAAAACACTGCTACGTAATCAATTCCCGTCTGCAACCCCTGTTTATATTCTAAATCCCCCAGAAGATTATCATTATTCTCCTCCAATGTTCAATGAACAACTAGCCTACACATATTATGATATTTAGATATATGGAGATGTTGGTTTTGATCTTAGCTATGATATTGGTCATTATATTGGTAATGATGCTAGAAATGATGAAGGTTATGAGAATGATGATCATGGTTATGATGTTGGTTATGTTGAAACTGGTGCTTATATGTCATTTCAATATTGTATGAATATTAATTGTTGATATTTATACAATTTATACTTCAAATAAAATCATTAATATTATAATAAATGGTATTATGCTTATTACATTACAGACAGTGTATGATCTGAAGGAGTTTAGATCTGGCCTAAAAGAGTTTAGACTAGGGCTGAAAGTTAGCAACGCTGAAAGTTATAAACGCTAAGAGTTAGCACTGCTAAGAGTTAGCAATTATAATAATCAGTAAAATCTAAAGAGTTAAAAGTCTTATCTGTAACGGAACAAAGACCTAAGGGCACACCAGTAATGACATAGTTGTAAAGAGTTGCAATAGGTGCTAGAAAATGTCATTATGCAAGTATGTTTTCAAACACTATGTTCTTGACCTATTTCATCAGTGCGAGTTTATCAATAAATATTTTTTTTTATATATTAGTGTATGTTATATCTGTATGGTATAGATGGTTTTTCTTAGTTGGCCATGTACTTACTGGAAGCTCATATAAGCATACAGGTATTCAGTAAGAACTGAGTACTGAACAGACTCATAAGGACCCCAATAGACATCCTATGAAGCCGTTAATAGTGAATCTTCTTGAGTTGAGTAGTATTTGTGATCCTTTAACCCGAGTGTTACGGTGGGCTTGTGAGTGATCCACCATGCTTTGGTTCTACATATGTTAGAGACCTTTCATGGTCTAATCGCTACGTGTCGCTAGGTATGGTATGATGATCATGAAGTCCGATGTGCATAGACATGGGATCCGTCAGTTCACATAGGTGAGTTGTATATCCTAATACTCCAAGATTTTATTTCAAAAAATCTTGTGGCCACAAGCATAAATCCGAGAAAAGAGTTTTTCGTAGGGTCGAACAATATCGCAAAGGTGTTTGCGTATATTGTTCACCGAGATATAAATTTGGAGATGGGTTCACGGGTGAGTATATAGAGATTTGACGGTAGTGATCTATATCTCCGCTCATCTAGGATATAGGTGATAGAAGGATTACACAAATATATGACCTTTACTTGTATGGTCTAATGCTCTGATTTGTATTATTCGTGACATGTGCGTGGGGCATCGATCATAGATTCATAGAACAGTTCCATTTGACAAATCTTACGTGGACCTAAGGAGTCCCACAATATGAAGTGTATGTTGGGATTTGTGCTTACGTGCCATCCCTTTTATGTATAAATATTTGCTTTATGTTTATACATTTATGATTTCAATATATCACTAATTATTTTATTTATAAATATGGTAAGATGCTTGTAACGTTTTAGACATTGTATGATCTGAACGAGTTCAGATCTGATCTAAAGGAGTTTAGATCAGAACTAAGAGTTAGTAAAATCTAAAGAGTTAGAGCCTTGTCTGAAATGGGACAAAGACCTAAGAATATATTAATAATGACATAGTTGCAATGGGTTGCAAATGGTGCTAAGAAATGTTGTTATGCAAATATGTTCTTAAATTTAATGTTCCTGATCTACCTTCACTAATGCGGGTCTGCTAGTGAAGATCTTAATATATATATATAGATCAGTGTATGTCTATATCTAGATAGTCCAGATGGTTAGTCTTAGCAGACCATGAGTTTAGTGAAAACTCGTATAGAGATACAAGTATTCAGTAAGGATTGAATATTGAACAGACTCACAAAGATCTCCAATAGACATCCCATAAAGCCGTCAATGGAGGATCTTTCGAGTTGAGTAGTATTCGTAGTCCTTAGACCTGAGTGCCACGATGGACTTGTGAGTGATCCATCATACTTTGGTTCCACACATGTCAGATACCTTTCATGGTCTGACCGCTGGGTGTCGCTGGGTATGGTCCGATGCTCATGGAGTCCGGTGTGTACAAATATGGGATCCATCAACTCAATTGGGTGAATAAAATATCATGTAACTCTAAGATTGTATTTCAGAAAGTCTTATGGCCATAAGCAGAAATCCAAGAATTTCTTGGGAAAATAATATCGTAAAAGTGTTTACGGATATTATTTATTGAAATACAAATCTAGAGATAAGTTTATGGTTGAGCACATGGAGACTTGACGGTGTTGATCTATATCTCCGCTCTTCTAAGATATTTATGATGGAAGGATTATACGAATATGTTATAACCTCAACTTGTATGGTCTAATGCGCCGTTTTGTAATATCTGTAACATGTGTGTGGGACATTGTTCACGGATGTGTGAAATAGTTTCATATGACAAATCGGGCATGGACCTAGAGAGTCTCACAATATGAAGTGTACTCGTTGTGCACTGGGGCGGCGAATTGGATTGAATAATTAATCCAACAATTTTCAGCAAAATGAAAAATGTTTCTAGGTTCCTTTTTCACTTGTCAAAAATTGAAGGTAAAACACATTATTGGTTTACAAGAGTTGTTAACCAATAAAAAATTTGACAAGTGTCATAATCTTGCTCCATAAATTATTTACCATGTATTTACCTATTTACCTTGCTTGGTAAATACATATATGGTAAATGTAAATATTCAAAATAGTTTTGAATTATTAATATTTTATATATTAATCAAATTATTATTATTAATTAGAATAAGTGGTAAACACCATTTACTAATGGAGAATGCACTTGTTATTAATAATAAGGAAAGTTTACCACTTTGTAATTCTTAAATGATGCACTAAGGAAGTGGTAAAACCACTTAACATTGATTAAATGCCATTTACTCTCTAGAAATTGATTCAATTGGTTGAATCAAATTGGTGAGTGAAAAATATGATAGATTAATGTTTGTAATAGCAAACATGGTTAAGTGGTGGTGGAGCACTAAGAGAAATCATTCTTTGCACTTAAGAAAGAATTGAAAGAGTTCAATGTGTGCAAGATAGAGTGAAATTCGTACTAGGAGAAAAGAGAGAGGATTGAGAGTTTTTCCTAAGTGTTTTTCTCAAAGTGTTGAGAGAAAATGCAAAGGCTTACCAAGCTATAACATATAGAGTTGTAAAGAACTATAGAAAACACCCAATTCTTCTCATCTCTTGGTAGTAATCAAAAGGACAAATTGTTTTAAGTGTTAAAATAATCATTTGCTGGAAATTCAAGGCTGCCATTCTAGCTTCACAATCCCACCGGATTTAGTTGTGAACTAGAATTGTGCAAGGGAACACTTCAAGGTGAGCTCAACAAATTGAAGTTTGGAGTTCTTGAAGATTTGTAAAGCTACCTTCATATCCGGGTAGGTTATTTATTTGTTATTCATTTTATATCATGCCTGAAATATATATATGAGATATATATTTACTTGAATGATCATACATGCTTGAATATGTTACATATTATTTAATATGTATGAATACTTCCGTTGCGTATTTAATTTTTGAAATTATACACATCTATACACATCACACACCATATCACACAACAGTGTACTCATTCTGCATTGGGACAGCATACTAGGTTGAATAGTTCAATCCAATAAATTTCAGCAAATTTGGATATTTATTTCAGGTTCATTCAGGATGTACACATATCAAGACTTAAGAGTTGAGTGCATAAAATGGTTAACAATAGTTATTGATCAATGAGATGATGACACGTGGCATATTGTAGGCCATTTATTATTTGACTTTATAATTATCAAAATGACCTTACTTGTGAGACAAATAAAGTCAATTTATTTATTCAAAAATATTTTGAATAAATAAATGTATTAATAATTGTGATTAATATTATTTTGAGTTAAACAATTATTATAATAATAAATCAATTATATATTTTATTCTATTAATGGGATTAATATAATATAAAACATTTAGGAATGGCTTAATATTATATGTCATGCATGGTGGGGTACATGGCATTGACTTGGAATAAGAGGGAAAATAAACAAATTATTTGAAAATGAAATTTGTTTCATTTGAAACTACATGGTCGGCCAAATAATTCCATAAAAGCAAAAGTGTTTTATTTAGTCAACAAAAGGCTTTTTTTATTCCATTCACCGCATGTTCTTTTATTATTTTTATAATTGGAGAGATAAAAAAGCATGGTTATACATTTTGTGGTGTGCCAATTTTGTTGGCCATTATTTGAAGCAAAGTGTGTTAATAAATAGAAGTTGAAATTTTGTTTCAATTTTTCAATGGAAGATTCAGCCACCTCATGGAAATAAAACAACTTGTGTTTTATTTTAGTTTGGTATAATTAAACAAATAAAACATAAAGCAATGCGTAAGGGTAATGGTTACCATACATGGTGGGCCAAGTGTTTGCTAAATTGATAATTGATAATTATCTTATATAAATGAAAAGTAGTTTTCATTTGAAGGGTGACACATTTTCAAGCAATGAGAGAAAATAGTTTTCTCTTTGACTTGGTGCAAGAGTGATTCGGCAATAAGAGAGGGAGATGAGAGCCTTTGTGTTTTTCAATTGTTGAAGCATTATTCATCATCTTCATCCTTCAATCAAGGTAGCCATGGATGACCAAGCTTGAAGCTTATGTTTTGTAATTCAAGAGTTGAATAAACAAAACTATTTTATTGCTTTGATCACATTATTTGAAGAGTTAAACATATGGTTAAGAGTTAACTAAGGTGATTAAGAGTTAATCACTATTTATGTTTAAGAGTTAAACACAAACAAATTATTTCATTGCCTTGACTATAATCCCAAGCTTAAAGAGTTTAAGCTATTGATTAAGAGTTAATCATTATGTTGTTTAAGAGTTAAACACCATTGTTGAAAATTGAAGCTGCTATTTTAGTGATCTAAGCTCACCCCAGTTGGATCTTAGAATTGCCAATGAGTGTGCTTCGTGGTAGACTCTAGTTCGGTAATTTTCAAAGTCTTGACAGGTGATTCTCGATCTATAATTTCATTACAGTAATGAAACTTGATTATTAAATGTGTTTGTTGCACTAGAAAATAGAGATTTCTACTTCAATTGCATTAATTTATGTATGAGATGCATAAATGATTAGTGTAGTAAACACGCGCCATATACATGTGCCCTAGAATGTTAGTACACTTTACAGGTTATGAGGTTAGTCATGATGGAAATGATGATGATGATGCTGGTTATAGAGAAACAAATGTGGATGGAAATAATGATGATGATAATGTCGATGATGATAATGATTATTCTAGGGAAGAAAAGATTAAGGAAACCCATTTCAGTTCTAGCCTAAAATACCTCCATTTGACTTGAACATATCGAAAAAGATATCTTGTACTGGAATTGGAGATATCTTTGTAGGAAGGTTGTATAACAATAAAGATGAAATTCATAAGGCTATAAGCATGGATACACTTAAGGGCAAATGAAGTTTCAAAGTTTACAAGTCCATCAATGATCGTTTTGAGTTGAAATGCGATGATGAGAGATGCAAATAGAGTTTATAGGCAGTGTCGATGAAAGGGCATCATTTTTTCATTGTGAGGTGAGTATATACAAAGAACACTTGTGTTTTGGGTCAATTACAAAATGGTCACCGACAAGCCAAGAGTTGTATCATGGCTAAAGTAATTAAAAATAAGTTTACATCTGTTAACAGAAATTATAGACCGAATGATATTCAAGCAAACAACCGTGAAGAATTCGGTGTTCATATAACATATACTACATCTTGGCGAGTTAGGGAGCATGCATTACTGTAGTAACTACTTATCCACAATCAGAAAGAATAAATATTTGTACTTGTATAATATTCATATTTTATTTGTATGTGGATGATACTTAATTTATGTATTGGTATTAGTAGTTTTTTGTATAAATTAAGGATATATTATTAATATTGAGTTTATTTGCAAGACTTTAGATTTATTTTAGGGACCAAATTATAATACTTTGAAAGTTTTGGGGATTAATTTGTAAATACTAAAAGTAAGCCTCTTAGTATAAAAATACATATTTTAAACCATAATTTACTTATTTTTGGGTCGAGCCACCCATTTAGAGAGAGAAAAGAGAGAAATAGAGGGGAGAGAAAGAGAAGAAGAAGAAGAAAAATGAGAAGAAATTAGAATTTAAACTTTAAGAGGTATATTATAACCCTTTCTTAGTTTCTTGGTGTTAATTTAGTTAATTCCTTTAAGTTTTGATTTCTGAAAATATGTACAATTGAGGATTTGATGTGAATTTTGTAAGATATTGTGAGAATTGATGATGATTTATGTAGATAGCTTGATAAATCATGATGAATTGCAGAATTTCTACTTGATAGTCTCTTGATCCAGAAATTTTATAAATTGTTGTGCTTCGATTCTAGTTTTTTATTTTGAGTATATGAAATTAGACATGTCTAAAATCATTTGAGACTTTGAATCGATTGAAAATTTCAGAAATTGAATATTTAGTGAATTTACCAAAATGACCCTGAAATTCTAGAAATTTCCTGTGTTAATAGTATGATACAGTGACAAACCATTTTTGATCTGCTGAATGATCTTCACAAATTGCGAATTTTTATAATATGATAATTTTATATGTCTAATATGATATACTAATAATTGAGAATTTATATCAATGTGGTTAAATTGTTATGAGTTTCTAAAGTGTATTAGATCATTGCAGTATTTGATTTATAGATTTTTAAAGCTATGGAATAAAATAATTTTAAAATATTTTTGGCAGGGAATTTGAAGTGAAATATTTATTATAAATTTAAATATGTGTCAAGAGTAATTCTGTGATAGGTTTATAATTTTTGAGTTAATATATGATTTTATAAAATTAGGAGACTTAATACTGTTCAGTAAATATCTTGATCCCGCTAGAATAATAGTTTGGATTTGATGGTGTTTATGAAATGGATTGTGTAATAATTATGATATAATATTCATACATAAGGAGGATATATGAGTTAAGAAAGATATGTTTTGATTTTGAAGCAATTGGATATCATTTGATGTATAAGAAAATTTTGTTAAGTGTAAGTGGTGAGAATGAAAAATTTTGAGAAACCAAGTAATTAGACCAATTCGATGTGATAAGTGTAATATGTGTAATTTTGTAAGCTATTTAAAGTGTTTTGTGTGAATGTTGAGGCTTATGAAAGGATTAATATCCATTGATAGGTTAAGAAGAATTAAGCCTTGTAGCCGAAAGTGCTAAGAGATAAGTATACTAAATTTTTACTGAAATCACAATAAGCATAGTAATTGTCTATGTAGGATTTTGTAAATGTGCTTAAAAATATGTTTATGTTATGCCAAAGTATATTTGATATGAAATGTGAAAGACATATGTTTATGAATATGAGCATTGACATTGAGTATGGACATACATGTGTTTATGAAAGTGAGCTTTCAAAATGAAATGTGTTTAACAAAGAAAGCTTTTTAAGTAGAAAATGTCCATGAGATACGTTTTGTGTTTTGAGGATGCTTGAACTCACTATTTACTTAGTATGGCCCTTATGTGATTTGTAGAGCCTTTACGTGTGGCATTTCCTTCAGATTGATATATGTTATATGTTCCGTATGTAGAGAGGATCCTATTGGTACCTAAAAGAAGATTGAATCATCACATTCGTGTGATGGCGTATTGGTGCATGTGAGAGGACTCACCGATGATCAGGGTAAGGTTTTGGCTCTTACCTTTGGGCATGAGTATTATATATATGTGTGTGTAATTTAAACCTTACTTGTACTATTCTTCTCATATGGTATGTCACTTACAAGTGACATTTGGCTCATTATGTGATATGTGATATGAAAGTTCTACTAAGTAGTAGTTGAGTGATGGTATTCCTACTATATATTTTGAAAGAATGTGCAAGCGCTTACCTGATATGTGATTTGATAAGATTATAATTTTGATTTATCACAGCATATCATACACATGCATTGTGTACATATATGTATTTGTATTTTGATATATGAAAAACTAGTATACTTACTGAGTTTTGTACTGATTATAGTTTACAGTGATTTCAAGTAAATAATGCACATGTGTGCTTAACGGATTTGGCAAGACTTCTGCTGTTCCTTGGGTTTCCTAAGTTACTAGTGTTGTGATATGGTGTGTGATGTGTATAGATGCATATAATTTCAAAAATTAAATACGCAACGGAAGTATTCATACATATTATACAATATGTAACAAATTTAAGCATGTAATCACATGTATGATCATTCAAGTACATATATATTTCATGCATGATATAAAATGAATAGCAAATAAATAACCTACCCGGTTATGAAGGTAGCTTTACAATTCTTCAAGAACTCCAAGCTTCAATTTGTTGAGCTCACCTTGAAGTGTTCCCTTGCACAATTCTAGTTCACAACTAAATCTGGTGGGATTGTGAAGCTAGAATGGCAGCCTTGAATTTCCAGCAAAGGATTGTTTTAACACTTAAAATAATTTGTCTATATGAGTGATTACTACCAAGAGATGAGAAGAGTTAAGAGTTTTCTTTTGTTCTTTACAACTCTTTATGTTGAACCTTGGTAAGTCTTTGTATTTTCTCTCAACACTTTGAGAAAAACACTTAGGAAATGCTGTCAATTCTCTCTTCTTTCTCCTTGAACGAAATTCACTCTTTCTTACACAAATTGAACTCTTTCAATTCTTTTATAAGTGCAAAGAATGATTTCTCTTAGTGCTCCACCACCACTTAACCATGTTTGCCATTACAAACATTAATCTATCATATTTTTCACTCACTAATTTGATTAAACCATTTGAATCACTTTTTAGAGAGTAAATGGCATTTAATCAATGTTAAGTGGTTTTACCACTTCCTTAGTGCATCATTTAAGAATTACTAAGTGGTCAACATTCCTTATTATTAATAACAAGTGCATTCTCCATTAGTAAATGGTGTTTGCCACTTATTCCAATTAATAATAATAATTTGATTAATATATAAAATATTAATAATTCAAAACTATTTTGAATATTTACATTTACCATATATGTATTTACCAAGCAAGGTAAATAGATAAATACATGGTAAATTATTTATGGAGCAAGATTATGCCACTTGTCAATTTCTTATTGGTTAACAACTCTTGTAAACCAATAATGTGTTTTACCTTCAATTTTTGACAAATGAATAATAAAAGGAACCTTGAAACATTTTTCATTTTGCTGGAAATTGTTGGATCAATTGTTCAATCCAATTCGCTGCCCCGGTGCACAACGAGTACACTTTATATTGTGAGACTCTCTAGGTCCATGCCCGATTTGTCATATGAAACTATTTCACACGTCTGTGAACAATGTCCTACACACATGTTACAGATATTACAAAACGGCGCATTAGACCATACAAGTTGAGGTTATAACATATTCGTATAATCCTTCCATCATAAATATCCTAGAAGAGCGGAGATATAGATCAACATCGTCAAGTCTCCATGTGCTCAACCATAAACTTATCTTTATATTTGTATTTCAATAAATAATATCTGTAAACACTTTTACGATATTATTTTTCCAAGAATAAAATTAATTCTTGGATGTCTGCTTATGGCCATAAGACTTTCTGAAATACAATCTTGGAGTTGCAGGATATTTTACTCACCCAATTGAGTTGATGGATCCCATATCTGTACACACCGGACTCCATGAGCATCAGACCATACTTAGCGACACCCAGCAGTCAGACCATGAAAGGTATCTAACATGTGTGGAACCAAAGTATGGTGGATCACTCACAAGTCCACCATGGCACTCAGGTCTAAGGACCACGAATACTACTCAACTCGAAAGATCCTCCATTGATGGCTTTATGGGATGTCTATTAGAGATCTTTGTGAGTCTGTTCAATATTCAGTCCTTACTGAATACTTGTATCTCTATACGAGTTTCTACTAAACTCATGGTCTGCTAAGACTAACCATCTGAATTATCCAGATATAGACATACACTGATCTATATATATTAAGGTCTTCACTAACAGACCCGCATTAGTGAAGATAGATCAGGAACATTAAATTTAAGAACATATTTGCATAACAACATTTTCTAGCACCATTTGCAACCCATTGCAACTATGTCATTATTAATATATTCTTAGGTCTTTGTCCCATTTTAGACAAGGCTCTAACTCTTTAAATTTTACTGACTCTTAGTTCTGATCTAAACCCCTTTAGATCAGATCTGAACTCTTTCAGATCATACAATGTCTAAAACATTACAAGCATCTTACCATAATTATAAATAAAATAATTAGTGATATATTGAAATCATAAATGTATAAACATAAAGCAAATATTTATACATAAAAGGGATGGCACGTAAGCACAAATCCCAACAACTAGGTTGATAAGTGTTTCATTAGTGGACACATAGTTTAAGATATTTGATTTATCCCTATTGAATAAATACTTATATGTTATTTATTAAGTGTGGTTATGGGGTTGATTTTAAGTAAGAATTTGCAATAAATATATTCTGGGCTTTCGGTAACAAAGTTGTTACTGGTGACTTAGTAGAGTGTTAATCTCTGAGAAAACTCTGCGTATCTCCGGTTTACTAATTGCCCCAGTCATAATACAATTGTTATAATTCTAAAAAATTGAAATGAATGTTTAGATATTGTCAATAAATGTTTATGTTTATATTTTAAACATGAGACCAACCCGTAAACAAAAATTTAGGAATATACTAGAAACATTAAGATTCTATGTGTGCTCATTATTGAATGATTGTAAGTTATGTCGTGTGTCAGATCTTTTGGGTCTGGGGCATGACAATTACGATTAGTAAGAGGTGATCCAGAGGAATCATTTAGATTGCTTCCTACATACAGCTATATGTTGCAACAGAATAACGCATGTATGATTAGTCACTTAGAAACTAATGCAGACAAACACTTCAAGTATTTCTTTTTTGTGCTAGGACCATACATAAGATATTTTAATTCATCCATCCGATCGGTGATTGCAGTAAACGAAACATTTTTGAAAAGTTCCTATCTTGGTACAATTTTTGTCCAGCAGAATTAAGATTTATGTTGAAAGTTTTAATGGCCCAGTAGGCTTTATGCTCAAGTTCTACAAGCAATTGACAATAAACTAACTTATAAGGAGACATATACAATGAAGTTTTAAAAGTTGTTCTATAAGCCTAAAGTGAATCATTAAGTCTTAAAGACCAGTTTTTGTAATTTGAGTTTACAGTTTTTTTTCTAAAATTTATTTTATCTCCCTATTAGCTAATTCTACTTATCCACTTTTCTGAGGGTGATAAGATGTGGCAACTTTATGAGTAATACTGACACTTCCATAATATAAGAGTTTGTTTTCAAGTGCAGGATTGTCAAAGTAATAAATAACCTGTCAAATGGGGTCGATTCATAAAGAAATAGAATTAAAATTACAAACTATAAGTATTTTAAAGACAATTAAAGCAGTATAAGATGTTCGCAAATAATAATTTAATTAACCAATTAAAATAAAAGTTAAGGTTAGGGAGATCCACTATTGACATATGAAATAAGAATATATTCAACTCTTTTTATAACTCTATTGGAATCCTCACATAAAGAAGGTTCCAATTGAAAAATATATCAATTAAAGTTTATTACCATTTATATATTAACTTGTATTTATTTCTTTTAATTATTATATACCAAATCTTATAAATTGGTTCAACTATTTATTACACCAATCTTTATATTTGTTTACAATAAATCAAGACTCTCACTTTACAAGAAAGGGTATCTATGCCAAATCTTGTAAATGGTTTCAAGAATTTATTGTGTCAACTATAAAAATTATCTATAATAAATCAAGATACAGCACTTTAGAAGAAAGGGTATTAATATTGTAAACAAAATAAATACATCATATATAAATTTGTATAACATAATAATGAAACATTAAATTCATGAATAAGAATTAAGAATATCTTATTACCTTACCAAGAGTTTCACCCTTTCACCTTAGCAAAAACAAAAATATTACTTGGACATAATAAAACTGAAGAAAAAGAAAAGAGATAGAAGAAGAGATAACATGACTTTAGAATAGTAAACAAGAGAAATAATACTACAAAGAGATAATACAAAAGACAAGTGTTTTGAACTAAAATCTGTTGGGATTTGTGTTTACGTGTCATCCCATTATGTATAAATATATAATGATAGTATTTATACAATTATCATTTCTAATAAAATCGTTAATATTATTTATTATTAAATAGTAAGATGCTTGTAACGTTTCAGACATTGTATATCTGAAGGAGTTCAGATCTGGTCTAAAGGAGTTTAGACCAGTGCTAAGAGTTAGCAACGCTAATAGTTATAAGCACTAAGAGTTAGTAGGTTTATAAGAGTTAGAGAAATTTAAAGAGTTAGAGTCTTGTCTGAAATTAGACTATGACCTGAGAATATATTGGTAATGACATAGCTGCAAGGAGTTGCAGATGGTGCTAGAAAATGTTATTATGCAAGTATGCTCTCAAACATAATGTTCATGATCTAATTTCATCGATGCGAGTCTATCGGTGGAACCCATTAATATAGATTAGTGTATGTCTATATCTGTATGGTCTAGATAGTTAGTCTTAACAAACCATGAGCTTAGTAGGAAGTTCGTATAGAGATACAGGTATTCAGTAAGAACTGAATATTAAACAGACTCACGAAGACATCCAATAGACATCTCATAAAGCTATCAATGGAAGGTCTTTCGAGTTGAGTAGTATTTGTGGTCCTTTGACCTGAGCGCCATGGTGGGCTTGTGAGTGATCCACTATGCTTTGGTTTCACACATGTCAGAAACTTTTCATGGTCTGACCTCTGGGTGTCGCTGGGTATAGTCTGATGCTCATAGAGTCCGGTGTACGTAGATATGGGATCCATCAGCTCATATGAGTGGGTTGTATATCCTGATACTCTGAGATTGTATTTTAAAAATTCTTGTGGCTGTAAGCATAAACCTCGAAAAATATATTCCGGAGGAATAAATAATATCACAAAAGTATTTGTGGATATTGTTTAATGAAATATAAATCTAGAGATAAGTTCATGGTTGAGCAAATAGAGATTTGACGGTGATGATCTATATCTGTGCTCTTCAAGGATATAAATGATGGAAGGATTATACGAATATGAAATAACCTCAACTTGCATGGTCTAACACACTGATTTGTAATATCCGTAATGTGTGTGTGAGACATCGTTCATAGACGTATGGAGGAGCTTCATATGACAAATTAAGTGTGGACCTAGAGAGTCCTACAATATGAAGGATAACTGTTGCACACTGGGGTAACAGATTGGATTGAATTAATTCGATCCAATAAATTTCAGCAAAATAGAATAATTATTTCGGGATCCCTCGGGATGTACATTTGTCAAGACTTAATTGTTAAGTAAATCACTCAATTAATTAACAAGGGTTGTTAATTAATAGAATATTGACAAATAGAAAAAATTTGTTCCATGATTTGATTTTACCCTTTTACCATTTAACCTTGGTAGTAAAAATTAGTAAGGTAAAAAGTAATTATTCAAAATTGTTTTGAATAATTAAATTTTATATTATTAGATAATATTAAAATAAGTTTATCATGGCATTGTATTTTAATACAATGAGGGACCTAAATATTGACCATTTAATTACCCATTATAATTAAAGTAATTATATTTGTTAAGTAAAGATTAATTTAGGTGGCCATTATTCTAATGCTTGGTTTAATTAATCATAAGTGGGAGACAAACAATAAAATTGGTGGAGCACTTCCTTTTGTTTAATCAAAGTGTTGAATAAACAAAATTAATTTTTGCTAACAATTGAATTCATTCATTCAATTGTGAGGGAAGAATTCGGCAAAGGAAGAGAAAAAGAGGTAAATGAGAAGAAATGAGGGAGAGAGAAATACTTTGTCTTGTTTTTCTTTCAAGGAGTTGAATGATAAGTGTGTAAAAACTTTTTCTGGTTTTATTCATCTTATACAATTGAGTAATTAAGCAATTAAAAAGAGAATTTATTGTTGTTGTGTTAGTAAAGTGTTACTAATAAGAACAAAAGAAAACTTCATCTTCTTCTCCTTTCATGGATGGCTAAATAATATTCATGTTTATGAAACAAGTAAATGTATTCAAAGAGGTTGAATATAAGTTGTTGAAAATTCTAAAACTAAGCTACTGTTCTAACTCCTTAATCCCACCAAAAGTTATGGACTACAATTGTTCAACATGCACTTCAAGGTGAGCTCTTTACAAAGATTGTTGAAGGACTTGAAGAATTTGTAAAGCTACCTTCATTAGGTAAGTATTTTACATTTTGTTTTAATACAATTGTTCATCATGTTTATAAATGTATAATTGTTATACTTATGCATATATGTGATTAATTGTTAAAATTGGTCTATTTGTAACATGCTTCCGCTGCGCATATTGTAATTTTAAAATTATGTATACACTCATATATCACACACTCGATATCCCAACAAATGGCCTTTTTGATAGAGTATGTGAGACCCACCAACACCTTGGTCCACCAGCTAGTCAGCCAAATAGGTACAACCATTGAACCTTAAAGGCCTATAAGGGATGAGATCCCAGGTTCAACACGGTTGAGGGTCGTGTATGAGATTTAATTATGTGTTAGGACGCTAGTGGCTCTGAGGTGTCATCCAGCTGGTGGACCAAGGTGTTTGTGGGTCCCACACACTTTATCAAAATCTAGCTTTCTAATTACATGTTTTGAATATAAATAGGTCAACTATTTATATAAAAATATGGATAAATCAAGACAAATGAAGAGGTAACCACTTGGATAATAAAAGTTAATAAGGGTGACAACTAATTTGCATTAATTATCATTAATGCACTCACTTGATTGTCCAATTTGAAATTAATGTGGTCCAAATTAGTCTCCACTCAAAAAATAAAAGTTGTAGATAAGTCTCTTATCTTTTCAAATGGAATTATCTTATACATATTTATATAGTTATGAGCCAAACACTGATGATTGTTCAGACTAGGCCTATACCGTAGATCAGTTTTGTTCTAAACTATTCTCACCCTCTAAATGCTCAAATTTTAAATTCCTTACAAAATACAATATATTAGACCATTGAATCAACTCTTCACAAGATCAAGAATCACTCTAATTGGATTCCTAAGTAGAAAGTTATGCCCATTTTACCGAACCTATCACAAAACAGTTAAAAGTTAATTAAGTACAATATTGTAAACATGCTTAAGTTATGGGGGCTAAAGATACTAGTAATACAAAACAATGATATAAAACCCTTATTAAATGTGTAATTTCAAGTGTTCATCAAATACTATATTTTTTCATTAATGTTTCAAATAGTCTATTACAAAAGTTCTTAAATGGAGTGGAAATAGTCCTATGAAATATATTCCCTATTAATCAAAGATTTCAAAAATAAGAATGGAGTTCAAAAGCATCATGTTTTGTTTTGAAATAGATTTTAATTTTTGGTAATTCTCTCTAGTTTTTCTTACAACCCTTTATTCAAAGAAAACTCTTCAAAACCAAAAACTCTCTCCAATGCTCTCTCTTTGCATGTTTTTGCTTCACCCTTTGTTAATTAATTATTTAATTCAATTTTTAGGTGTGTTAAGTACTTTACAAGTGCTCCCAAAAGTGATTAAGTGGCCAAATAAATAAATAAACAAGATTTTGTGTCTATTATACCTAATTAGATATATTTCTCTCACCTAAACCATAATAATAAACAACTAAATAAATATTATTATTTATTTAAATAATATTTATTCATTATTCAAAAACTATTTAAATAATTAATTTTTACCCTATTTGATTTTACTAACATGGTTAATGGGTGAATTCATTGTGAAATAATTTATGAAACAAAATTGTGCCACTTATTAACATTTAATTAATTAACAACTCTTGCCAACTAATTAAGTGTTGTACTTAACATTTAAGTCTAGACAAGTGTGTGATCTGAGGAACCCTGAAATAAATTTTCAGTTTACTAGAATTTGTAGGATTGAACTATTCAATCCACAAGGCTGCTTCAGTGCACAACGAGTACACTTTATATTGTGAGACTCTTTAGGTCCATGCTCAAATTGTCATATAGAACTCCTTCATATGTCCGTGAACGATGCCCTGCACACACGTTACAGATATTACAAAGCGGCGCGTTAGACTATATAAGTTAAGGTTATAATAAATTCATATAATCCTTTCATCATTAACCGGGTAGAGCAAAGATATAGATCAATACCGTCAAATCTCCATATGCCCGACCGTAAGCTTATCTTTAGAATTGTATTTCAATAAATAATATTTCCAAACACTTTTGTGATATTATTTACTCCTAGGGTTAAATTCTTTTTCTAGGAATTACTGGTTATGGTCATAAGACTTTCTGAAATACAATTTTAGAGCATTAGGATATATATTACTCACCCAAATGAGCTGATGGATCTTATGTCTATGCACACCGAACTCTATGAGCATCGGACTATACCCAATGATACCCAGCGGTCAGACCATAAAAGGTTTCTGATATGTGTAGAATCAAAGTATGGTGGATCACTCACAAGCCCATTATGCCACTCAAGTCAAAGGACTACAAATACTACTCAACTCGAAAGACCCTCAATTAACTGCTTTATGGGTGATAAGAGCGTAAAGGCACTAGTATGATTTATACCTAACTTTCATATTTTACTCTAAATCATACATATTTGGCTATTTAATTATTTTTTTTATCATAAATATATTCACGACGGAAAATGTGATGCATAGGAACAAACGTGAGGCGAATCAGACGTCAAATAAAGAAGTTACGTTCAAAATACGAAAGTGAGTACCAGGGCTAGGTGCCGCAGCGCCCATGACTGAATGACACGGTGCCCAAGTTAGTAGCTAAGTGCCGGGGCGCCCACAACCCAGTGCCACAGTGCCTGAGAGGCATCCTAAAGTCGTGTTTTTAGATTTTGGTGCCTGTGCAACGTATAAAATCCCTTCTCAACTCTCCTATTTCAACTTAGATTCGAAGCCCCTCGCCCTAGGGTTTCTTATACCAATAAAAACACTCTTTTGAGGTCAAATATATAGACTTTGGGGAGGCAAAAACAAAAAGAAATACTTTACAATACAAAATCAAAGATCAAAGTCAAGAAATCAAAATTCAAGCTTCAAGTCAAGATTGAGAAAAAAGCAACCCAATACGTTTTCTTGATTAGTTTTTCTTCTTTTTTCTTATTATTATGTTCTTGTTCTTGCTATTATTCATGGATTGGTTTGATACTTTTGATTTTGTGATGAGCAAAACTTGTTATTCTAGGGTTAGACTATGTGAACCTAGTTTGTAGTTGAATTTTATTAATTTTTAATTTATGAACTTAATTATTATAATTGATTCATTCTATCTTGTGTTTATTGCTTTCATTATATCTAGTCAATATTATGAATGATTGAGGAATCATGATGAACTTGACAAAGAGATTCATGTATTTAGCCTATAGTAGTTTGATGCATGATCATAGGGTAACAACTATGAGTTTCATTTATGATAGACATATACCTAGGTGGCATGTATGGCATGATTTAGACTTGATCTTAATGAATTACATCTTGATTTGATTACCATAGACATATAGGTGATTGTTAGAACGTGTAATATAGTTACTTGACCATCGACAGAGGCTTGTGATGAGATTAGTGTCTAAGTCAATCAATTGGTATTAAAAGATTAAGTAAGAAGTTAATAAATCCAATGAAATACTAGGGGACGAGTCAAAATTTTAAATTATCTTTATTTGTGAATTCTACCATTTACTTTTGTTTAGTTTAATTGATAGAGTTAGATTAGTTAATTAATTTTCAATTTGTGATTTTTTTGAATAAAAGTTAAGTAGATATAATTTTAGTAATTTATTGAAGAATTAGATCATATAGTCCCTGTGGGATCGATACTTGAACTTAAATCCTATAATACTTGATACGATGGCGTGCACTTGCACTTAACTAGTATAGCACACTTCAATGAGATGTCTATTGGAGATCTTTGTGGGTCTGTTCAGTATTCATTCCTTACTAAATACCTGTATCTCTATACGAGTTTCTACTAAACTCATAGTCTACTAAGACTAACCATCTGGACCATCTAGATATAGAAATACATCGATCTCTATATTTATTAAGGTATTCATTGACAGACTAGCATCAGTAAAGATAGATTAGGAACATAATATTTGAGAACATATTTGTATAACGATTTTTCTAGCACTATTTGTAACTCTTTGCAACTACGTCATTACTAATATATTCTTAAGTCTTTGTCCCATTTCAGATAAGGCTCTAACTCTTTAGATATCGCTGACTCTTATAACCTGATAACTCTTATCAATGCCAACTCTTAGCATTGATAACTCTCAACGTTGCTAATTCTTAGCACTGATCTAAACTTATTTAGACCAGATTTAGACTCTTTCAGATCATGCAATGTCTCAAACATTACAAGCATTTTACCATATATAAAATATAATTAGCGATTTAATAAAATGATAATACTAGTATAAATATTAAACAAATATTTATACATAAATGGATAGCACGTAAGCACAAATCCCAACATGGAATGACATTATTTGGGATGAGGAATGATTTAGTTACTTAGTTAAGGGATGATAAAAAATTGTGAAAAAGTATTGTAGTGAGAAATTGCTCTTATTTTGTAACGATTCCTTGTGTTTTTTCAAAATAAAAAAAAAACAAAAAAAATGTAAAAAAAAAAGAAGAAAAGAAGTCAATTCTGTTTAATAAAGTCTTCATTCAATTTTAGAATACAAAAGTAATTAGGAAGCGGTCTTATCACTAGACTCTATTAATAAGATTCGCATAAAATAATTAAATTCATAAATCTAGCATGTGTCAAGAATGGTTTGACACTAAACAATTTATTTTCTTATCTTTGGATCAATGTTAGTTTGTTTATTTGTCTTTAAATGTAACTTTTTCTTGAGCGATTATTTATTTTCCAATTTCATGAGTGAAATCCTAGCCCTTTAAACAATTATTCACCTATGAGGATATAGAGTTGAGGCTTTTACTTGAAGAAAATTTTCAAAGCTATATATGTTGTGGATTGTGGTAAGAAGGCTTCGACTTAATTCACACACACACAATTTTGGAAGTTATGGTTGAAATAACCTTAATAGCGATTGTGATCTTGAACTAACGTTTTATTTGAAATACTTAGATAGTGTTGAAATTTTATTTATGCTTAAATTGCAATAAGCTGGTTTGAGACTGTGATGAATACTTGAAATTACATATTTGATAAGAATTTTACATCATTGTTTTTTATTACTAGTGTTATTAACATTCCTAATTTGAGTATGTTTATAATATTGTACCTAATAAGTTTTTAACTATTTTGTGGTATGTTCAATAAAATATGAATAACTTTCTACCTAGGAATTCAATTAGAGTGATTCTTAATCCAATGAACAGCTGACTCAACCGGATAAAATATTATATTTCATAAGAAATTTAAAATTCGAGCGTTTAAATGGTAAAAATGTCCTAGAACAATATTGATCTGTAGTATAAGCCTAGTCCAAATAGTCATTAGTATTTAGCCTATAACTATAGAAATAAGTATCTACTATGTATGCGATAACTCAATTTTGGAAAGATAAGAGATTTATCTACAACTTTGAGCTTTTAAGTGGAAGCTAATTCGAATCACATCAATTTCAAATTGGACAATCAAGTAGGTACATTAATAATAATTAATGCAAATTAGTTGCCACCCTTATTGACTTTTATCATTCAAGTGGTTCCCTCTTTATTTATCTTGATTTATCTATATTTTTCTATAAATAGATGGCTTGTTTATTCCTAAAGTATGTAATTAGAAAGCTAGAATTTAGTTCAAAATACTTGTCTTTTATATTGTCTCTTTGTAGTATTATTTCTTTTGTTTACTATTCTAAAGTCATGTTATCTTTTCTTCCATCTCTTTTCTTTTTCTTTAATTTTATTGTATCCAAGTAAGTTTTTTTTGCTAAGGTGAAAGGGTGAAACTCTTGACAAGGTAATAATATATACTTAACTCTTATTCATGAATTTAATGTTTCATTCTTAAGTTATGCAAATTTATGTATGATGTATTTATTTTATTTGCAATATTGATACCTTTTTCTTGTAAAGTGTGAGTCTTGATGTATTGTAAACAAATATAAAGATTTACATAATAAATACTTGAACTCATTTACAAGATTTGATTTATAATATTTAAAAGAAATAAATATAAGTTAATATATAAATGATGATTAATCTTAATTGTTATATCTTCCTATTGTAACCTCCTTTGTATGAGGATTTCTAAGTGCAGGATTCTCGATTGGAAACTCCCTGGCAACGGCGCCAAAAACTTGACATGTCCAGAATATATGAATTTATTCCCAAGTGTAAGATTGTCAAAGTAATAAATAAGCCGGTGAAAACGGGGTCGATCCACAAGGAAGTGGAATTAAAATTACAAGCTATAAATACTCTAAATATAAATAAAGAAATATAAAATGTTGCAAATAATAATTTAATAATCAATTAAAATAAATGCTAAGGTTAGAGGGATCCACTCTTGACATATGAAATAAGAATATATTAAACTCTTTTTATAACTCAATTGGATTCCTCACAAAAGGAGGTTCCAATCGAAAGATGTAATAATTAAGATTCATCATCATTTATATATTAACTTGTGTTTATTTCTTTTAATTATTATACATTAAATCTTATAAATGGATTCAAGTATTTATTATGTCAATCTTTATATTTGTCTACAATAAATCAAGACTCTCACTTGATAAGAAAGAGTATCTATGCAAAATCTTGTAAATGGTTTCAAGAATTTATTGTGCCAACTATAAAAACTATCTATATTAAATCAAAATATACCACTTTACAAGAAAATGTATCAATATTACAATCAAAATAAATACATCATATATAAATTTGTATAACTGAAGATTGAAACATTAAATTCATAAATAAGAGTTAAGTATATCTTATTACCTTGCTAAGAGTTTCACCATTTCACCTTAGTAAAAAAAAATTTACTTTGACATAATAAAATTAAAGAAAAAGAAAAAGAGATAGAAGAAGAAATAACATGACTTTAGAATAGTAAACAAAAGAAATAATACTACAAAAAGATAATGCAAAAGACAAGTATTTTGAACTAAAATCTAACTCTCTAATTACATGATTTGGGCATAAATAAACCACTTATTTATAAAAAAAAAACATAGATAAATCAAGACAAATGAAAAAAAAACTACATCAATGATAAAAAGTGAATAAGCGTGACAACTAATTTGCATCGATTATCATTAATATACCCACTTGATTATCCAATTTGGAATTAATGTGATCCAAATTAGCTTCCACTAAAAAAAAAAAATCAAAGTTGTAGATAAGCCTCTTATCTTTTCAAATTTAAATTGAGTTGTCGATAAACTTAATATGACATGTAAATTCACACTAGCACCATGATCAAGTAAGACTTATTTAATTTTATGACTTCCAATAATGCATGAAATTGTAGGATAATCAAGGTCTTTATATTTCAACACATTATTATTTTGAAGAATGGTACTTATTTGTTTAGCTTAAAATGCTTTCTTTTTCACATTCAGTTTTTTTTTACTGTGTATAAATCCTTCAGAAATTTTGCATAAGAGGGAACTTGTTTAATAGCATCCAATAAAGAAATATTAACTTTTACTTATTTGAAGATTTCAAAATTTTAAGGATTCTGATTCAACTTCCTAACATTACATAATGCATCAGGAAATGGGAGTGCAAATGAGGGTTCGATGTTTTCTTCACTAGGTGTAGGTTTAATGCATTTTTTACCCCTAGAGATTGATTTATCATTCTCATAAGGTTTAGGAATGTGTTTTTCAACAACCTTACCATTTTGAAGAGTGATAACCGTTTTATCTTTATCCATTTGTTGGTTTCATGAACTACATGCATTTAAATTATGTTGTCCTTTAGAGTTTGGTTATGGTTAAGAAGGAAATTTTTTTTTTTCATGAATGTTCAGTGTAGATACAAATTTAGTAAGAGTATCTTTCAAATCAGCAAATGTTTGAGCATTTTGAGAATTAATAGACTCTTACTTTTCAATGAATACATGTTAAGTTTCTTCAAAAATTTCTTAAGAGATGAGACATATGGTGCATAATCTTAAGGGTTTTAAAAATTTTGGTGTAATTAAAAAGGTGGTTATGAAACCAATGCTTGAATGTTATTCCTCAAATTAAAATTTAGGTGATTTATCTAATCATGATTGTAGTTTTGTGAATATGGGTTATAGTTTAACTGCTTGTACGTATTTAGAACATTAGCTTGTTTATGGAGACATTCTCTAAATACAAGCAAAGTTGGGCAATCATTAGTAGAGTGATCAAGGTTTTCGCATATGTGACACACAATTTCTTGAACATATTTTAATTGTCCACTATTTTTCATTTCTAATGTTTCTACTTTTCTAGCTAAGGATATTAATTTGACTTGAAGGTTATGGTCTTTTCTAAGATGATAAATACCATCACTAGATGTAGTGGTTTGAATTTTGCTAGGTGCCTCACAGATACCAACAGTGTCCCAAATTTGAGCAAGCATTTTTCGCTAGTAAGTCTAGATAATTCATTTCCTCTTTAGGTTCTTTATCCTCAAATGTTCCATTATACATCATTTCTACCATTTGCCTAACTTAGGGTGTTAAGTCATCGTAAAAATTTAAGACCAATCTCCAAGTTTAAAAATCATGATGGGGACAAGTATTAAGTAATTCTTTATACCTTTTCCAATATTAGTAAGGGGTCTCTTTGGTTTTTTTGAACAAAAGTGATAATTTGTCTTTTGAAAGAATTTGTTATATGAGGAGGAAATTTTTTTTTCAAAAATTGCTATTGCATCTCATCCCATGAAGAAATGGATCTTGACCTAAGGTTTTGCAGCCATGTTTTAGCTTTATCTTTTAAAGAAAAATGAAAAAGTTTAAGTCGAATTGTGTTTATGCTACAATTTTAATCATTATACGTGTTACACACTTCTACAAATTCTCTTAGATGTAAGTAAGAATATTTTGCATCTAAGCTATAAAAGTGGGTAAAAGTTGGATAATGTCTAGCTTAAAATTAAAATGTGTTGCATGTAGAGAAAAAACTAAGCAAGATGGTACACCTGCTCTGTGGGGTTTATGTAGTCTCTAAGTGTTCTAGGTCGATTATGGTCATTATGTTGGGACTGATTGTCTCCTAGGTCTATGAGTTTCTTAATTTGATTATCGATCATGGTGTTAATTGGTAAAGAATGAGAAGATGAAGACAAATTATCAAAGAAAGTTTCAAAATTACCTTTCACCAAGCAATGAAAATTAGGATCTCGAAATAACACTCATATAAAGAAATAAAATACAACAACAATAACAATAAATATTACAAATAAGGGAGAAAATATTAAATAAAGGTAAATAAAATAATAAAGCTAATAATAAAATAAAAGTTAGAGAAATAGTTAGAAGTTAGATTAGTCAATATTAGATTAAGATAATAAAAAGTTAGTAAACAAAAAGTATGAGGTTTAGCATTGCATGAAAATAACAAATGAAGAATAATTAAAGTAAAGCAAGTTAGTAGGCTTAGCCTTCTATGAAAAAAAAATAAAAAGAAAAGTTAATTTTACTTTCCCGACAATAACGCCAAAACCTTGACAGGTTCAGAATATAGGAGTTTATTCCCAAGTTCTGAATTGTCAAAGTAATAATTAACCCGATGAAAACATGGTCGATCCATAGAAAAGTGAAATTAAAATTTACAAATTATAAATACTCTAAAGACAAAAAGCAATATAAAGACGTTTGCCAAAAATAATTCAAATAACCAATTAAAATGAATGCTAAGGTTAGGGGAATCCACTCGTGGCATATAAAATAAAAATATATTGAACTCATTTTATAACTCAATTGGAATCCTTACACAAATGAGATATAACAATTAAGGTTCATCATTATTTATTTATTAACTTGTATTTTTTTTAATTATTATATATAAAATCTTGTAAATGGGTTTAAGTATTTATTATGTCAATCTTCATATTTGTTTACAATAAATTAAGACTCCCTCTTTACAAGAAATGGTATCTACGCCAAATCTTGTAAATGGTTTCAATAATTAATTATGCCAACTATAAAAATTGTTTATAAAAAATTAAGATACATCACTTTGCAAGAAAGGTATTAATATTGCAAAACGAAATAAATAAATCATATATAAATTTGCTTAACTTAAAAATGGAGTATTAAATTCTAAAATAAGAGTTGAAGTATATCTTACTACCTTACCAAGAATTTCACCATTTCACCTTAATAAAAAAAAAGTTATTTGGACATAATAAAATTAAAGGAAAAGGAAAGAGATGGAAGAATGGATAACATGAACTTTAAAATAGTAAATAAAAGAAATAATACTATAAAGAGATAATACAAAAGATAAGTATTTTGAACTAAAATCTAGCTCTCTAATTACATACTTTGGACATAAACAGACTATATATTTATAAAAAAAAAGGATAAATCAAGACAAATGAAGAAGGAACCACTTAAATAATAAAAGTTAAGAAAGGTGACAATTAATTTGCATTGATTATCATGAATGCACTCACTTGATTGTCCAATTTGAAATTGATGTGGTCCGAATTACCTTTTACTCAAAAAATTAAAATTGTAGATAAGTCTCTTATTTTTTTAAATTGAGTTGTCTCATATGTATTAGATACGTATTTCTATAGTTATGGGTCAAATATTGATAACTATTCAGATTGGACTTGTACTGCAGATCAGTTCTGTTCTAAGTCATTTTTCACCCTCTAAACGCTCAAATTCAAAATTTTTTGTGAAATATAATATTTTAGCCCATTAAGTTAGCTATTTCCAAGATTAAGAATCACTTTAATTAAAATCTTAAGTAAAAAGTTATGCTTATTTTATCGAACCTACCACAAAACAGTTAAGAGCTAATGAAATACAATATTATAAACATACTTAAATTAGGAAGGTTAATGTCATTAGTAATACAAAACAATAATGTAAAACACTTATTAAAACTGTAATTTCAAGTATTCATCAGTCAACAATAAAAATTTCTTAGATCTTTTTCTTCTTTTAAACTACCTTGACACAATACGATTGCTTTGTGTCTTGGTTGGTCTAGTACAAAAAAGGAGTTGAGCTCGACAAATTTGAATCGTGGCATTTAGCATAACTCAAGTTTTACAACTATTTATGAGTTAAAAAATATTTATTGTAAAAAGTGAAATTAAAATTATAAGTTATATCCCAATTTATATAATATTTAGCATTTAACATGTAATTTATTAATTGATGTTATATAATTACCATATTAATGGAGATATAAAAAGATAAAGACATTTTAAATATTATTTAAAGTTTTTCATATTATATTATGTGTCAAGTAATCATTGATAGTAAAATAGTATAATTGATAATTTTAAATTTTATACCATTTCATCACCCAATAATTATTTGATACCTCAATTTAAAATATATAATTTGAAATATAATTTAAGAATAGTAATATTACTCATATAAAAATCAATAACTATCTAATACATGACTTAATTAATGACACATTGAACAATAAATTTTATATCCCAATTTTATAAACCTAACATTATTATATAAGTAAGATTAATTTACGTATTTTTCATCTAAATTTTATACTCTACTATGATATGGCATTTAAGCAATATAACCACGACATTAGTGATATAATAGAAAAGTTAATAAATATTGATATACGACCTTTCTTAATTAGTGACATATTAATAAAAATATTGATACATTACACTTTTTAATTTGGGGTAAAAGACATTTAGACCATATGTTATAGTGAAAAGTAACAATTTATTTACATACTTTTTAAAATGATTAATTTTTATTATTTTTTTTATAAATTTTTATATTAAATTTGATAGAATTATTTATTTTTTAATTTTTTTTATTGTCAATTAATATTTTTGACAACTTTTTCTTTTATTTAATTTTAAAAAAAAGTGTAATTTTATTAAATTTAATAAAAATAAATAATTTTAAAAATAATATAAATAAATTGTCATTTTTACTGTAATTTATTTTTTTATTAATAACTTAAATTAACTATTATATTATTTTTATTATGTCATAAAATATTTAGGCTAATAATCTAAGGCTGAGAGAGAGGAGGCCTTGCATCCTCCTTTGTTTTGTAGTTCTTTAACCGGAAACGTCTTATGGACCAAACCCCATCATCATCAAGAAAACAACCAACAACCAACTCACGAGCAAAACCCACTTGCTCTTTCACCCTAATCTCACTACCAAAATTCACACAACTCCAACTTCAGTTGGGTTTTGAACGGAGACCAGAGCAACAATGGCGACTTTTAGTTTCTGCTCTCATTTCCCATCATCACCAACACCAAGTTCTCTTTCTATGCTTGATTCCTCCAAAACCACCCTTATTCTCTTCAAATCCTCCTCAAATGGAACCCATAAATGTCCCTCTCAACCACAACACAAAGCACAAACTCCTCGCGTCTTCTGCTCTGCAAGAGACACCTCCGATAACAACGTTCCCAGGTTAATTCTCTTATTCATTTTTGGTTTTGAATTTGCTAGTGGGTATTACCCTTATTATGACAAGATAATGTTTAAAGTAACATCTTGTATTCTTTGTTTCTTTGGTTAGCAACTTCTGCATTATTGAAGGACCGGAGACGGTTCAAGATTTTGTTAAGATGCAGCTCAAGGAAATTGAAGATAACATTAAGAGTCGCCGCAATAAGATATTTCTCCTCATGGAAGAGGTTCATTTTCTTTCTTTAAAGTTTCTATTTTCCAATCCCAAGTTTGGAATTAATATGATAATTAAAGCCAAAGAACTGTTCCATATTATTGTGGATGTTGTTTTTAATTTGTGTAATATAGATTTATCATTTTTTTTAATAGTTAAGGAGATTAAGGGTGCAGCAAAGGATAAAGAGCTTGAAAGTTATTGATGAGAGTGGCGAGGAAGAGGCTAATGAGATGCCTGAAATTCCATCATCTATTCCCTTTCTCCCTCATGTGGTGAGTTTCTAAACAATTTTTGTTAATGTTGTCATGAAAAAACATTAGGTGCCCGGTAATTTTCATTTTTATCCTTCTAATATCTGTGATTTTAAGAACTTCTTGTGGCTGACTTGTTCATTTCTTTTTCAATGTAGACGCCAAGGACCTTGAAGCAGCTTTATCTGACAAGCTTATCATTTATATCTGGGATTATCATATTCGGGGGTCTTATTGCACCAACTGTAGGTTTACAAATTGTCTTCATGATATATTGTTTAAAGTGTGTTCTTATGGTTTTCATCATATTGTCATGGCAGCTGGAGCTGAAATTAGGTTTAGGGGGCACCTCTTATGAAGATTTCATTTGCAGCATGCACTTGCCACTGCAATTAAGGTACTCAGTGAACCTGTACTTCTCCTAATTGGTGAATTTCAATGAAGAAGCAGAAGTGTTGGTGTAAATAAACATTTAATTTCCACTTCTAACCAGTTTGATTTTGTGTTCAGTCAGGTCGATCCCATTGTGGCGTCCTTTTCAGGTGGGGCGGTGGGTGTCATTTCGTCTTTGATGTTAATTGAAGCTAACAATGTCGAGCAACAAGAGAAAAAGAGGTGTAAATATTGCCATGGAAGTGGTAAGTATCAGTGTGTGTGAGGATGTATTCTTCAGTACTAACAAACTTTGCTCACTTAGTATTTCAGAAATAAATCTGTCTTTATTTTATTGTTTACTGTCAGCTTATGATGTAGGATTAAAACTAAGAAGTTAGTGAAAACAAACAGGTCAAATTTCTGTTCAACTAAGCTAGGCTAGTATGTATTATGGTGATAACTTATCTGCTCGATATTGTTGCATGTCTGAGAACAGCGTGAGATATTTGTTGTCTGGTGGTGTGGGATTTGTGGTCTTTAGTACTTTCTTTCTTGAAGTTACTTGGATGTCGCTGGAAAGCGAAGTTGATTTTTAAGTGCTGAAAGAGTTTTGGAAGATTGGAACTGATTATTGCTATTCCTTGGAAAGTTGAATGTTGACAAAGTTGAACTTTAGTTGAAATGTTGAAGCTATCCTTTGAGATCTTTCTGTAGTTGGTTAATTCTTCTTCTTCTTTGTCGTCTACTTCATTTACTTCAGTTTCTTAGATAGCTTTTGCTTCTCTTTGGCACTTTGTTATGTTTTTAGTTATGAAAAAGAAGTTACTCAATCTAATCTAATCAGTTATTCTGAGGTTTTCCAGTTATCATTTTTTACTATCCTGTTAGTATGTTGTATTCAAGTGCTGGTAAATTTTTTTATAGAATTGTCTTGTCTACATTTTATTTGTGTCATTACATTCTGATCCTTATCAAAATTTCTTCAATATCTGTTGCCCACAGCCAAAAGAATTGGAAAAGAATAAGCTCATTTTCTCTTGCCTCATTCTTTTTTTTCTTCTTTATCTTTCACATTTCTTCATAAGTTATAATAGTTTATTGTCGTGTAATCCCTTGGACAGGATACTTGGCATGTGCTCGGTGTTCTTCAAGTGGTGTGTGCTTGAGCATTGATCCTATATCAATATCCAGTGCATCTGATCGTCCTTTGCGAGTGCCCACGACTCAACGCTGTCTGAACTGCTCAGGTGCAGGAAAGGTACAAAAGCTGATAAGAAAGAGATTTTTCAAATTAAGTTAAATTATTTAGTTATAGTGCTGCAGTCAGTCAAGGGAATATATGCTTTGTGTTTTTTTGGCAATAAGATGATGGTAAAAGATGTTTTCATACCTTCAATTTCAAGTAAGGTTAACAGAAGGGAAGACTCAATTTATGTCCTTTGATAGGAATAAACTATTCATGTATGTTTACTATAGACTTTGGGCAGTCAAGTTGTAGTAGTAGCATCAAACTAGATTGTTGGTTGCAAGTTGTATTCTGTTTCTACATGGACTAGGACTTCACTTTGCCTTCAAAACTGTGAAAGTAACAGATTACAAGCATAGAGTTGATTCCTCATCTTGTAGTTTGAATTGACTAGTGTTTGCCAAAAGGCCTTGAAAATTCATTATTGCCCAAGTAATGGATATATGGCCTCAATCTTGATGTTTCTCTATAAAGCGGCTGCCTTGAGGTATATATGTTGAACACGATGTTCGGTAATTGATTATTTCCAATTCAACTGCAAATAAGTACCACTTTCTGGTTGTTACCACTAGCAATGGTCTATAATGGCAATTATACAACACCAGTTCTTGAGCTTCGTTGCCCAAGTCTTGTGCTTTCTCTTGTAGCTTGGGGTGATTGAGTCCATGCCTTACAACTTCTTGATATTCATTTTATTTATTTGTCGTCCACGTGACTTGTTCTCATCCCCTTTGCTCTCTCGTTTAGACAACGCAAGATTCCATTCTTATTGGAATTATGGTGACTAATCATATTTCTTGCTTGTTTAGGTGATGTGTCCAACATGCCTATGCACCGGAATGATGATGGCAAGCGAACATGACCCGAGGATAGATCCATTTGACTGATGAATGATTGCTTCAGTTGCGTAACTAAAAAGAAAAAAAAAAATTGAAATGGTTCCTCAATATGATAGTGGAGTTTCTTATCTTGGTCTTTTTGTCACTAATTTTCTATTATCCAATTATGTGTAGGTAGATGGTAGTTTTAATGTAAGATAATAACAATGAAGCCCTTGAATTTGTAAGACTCAAAATCAAAGAGAAGGCACTGCCCTTGAATTTGAATTGACATAAATTTGTTGGCATCATTCTTTGTACCACATTCGGCATTGTTATCTACTCATTGTTAATGCACATCAAAACTTATTACCAACGGAACTACATATTTGGTCCTGGGCACAATAACTTTTAGGATTCAAGCTGAAAGAGAAAGCCCTTTTATTACTATGTAATAGATATTAAGGGCCAAAATAAGCAAAAGACAGTTTGGCCGAGTGGTCTAAGGCGCCAGATTTAGGCTCTGGTCCGAAAGGGCGTGGGTTCAAATCCCACAGCTGTCAGTCAGCTTACGTATGTTTTTTATTTTCTGGTAACGACGCATTCCCCCTTTAATCTTTGCCGTTCATAAATTTATTTTCCGGCGGACGACGCCGTGTTCCTTCTATCATATTCTCCGTCTCATTTCCAGTATCGACTTGAAAGCAGAGAGGTGTAGAATCAATCCATGGCAAGAATCTTGAAGAACAAACAAGCCGGCTTCAGCTTCAGCCTTCTAACTCGGTGCCTCAAGTCACCAACTACAACAACAAGAACAAGATCATTTCAAATCCTAGCCTACGAAGAAGTCCGATCCTCCCCCGTCAAACCGTCCACTTCCATAGCTTTCGTTCTCCATGGCCTCCTCGGATCCGGCCGTAATTGGCGCTCCTTCTCTCGCAACCTCCTCTCCACTCTCTCCTAAACTTCTCCTTCATCCGGTACTTAAATTACACAAACTTACAATTACACTATATGCGAATTACTCGATTTTTTTTTCCAATTTTTTATTTTCTTTTTTGTGTGTTGGTGAATAGAATGGAGGATGTTTGTAGTTGATTTGAGGAATCACGGAAGGTCAGCTGAGTTAGAGGGACTGGAGCCGCCTCATGACATGGCGAATATGATTTGGCTAATTTGATCAAAGCCAAAAGCTGGGATTGGCCTGATGTTGTCATTGGCCATTCCATGGGTGGTAAAGTCGCCTTGCACTTCGCCCAGGGTTGTGCTCGCAACAAATATGGCCAATCCACCGAATTGCCTAAACAGGTTTAGTGTTTGCAAATTTTTGTTAATGCTTATTATTGGTACTGTTGAAGAACTAACTACATGTTTTGCAATTATTTAAGCATTATGGTATGTGATTTATCGATCACATACTGTAATAAATTATAGCTATCAGTTAATGTAGACTTATCGGTTAGTGAAAAGTTGAAGTGTGTGTGCACATCCAAACCTGTATATGTCTTCTATATGTTATTTGTAATTTGGAACTTCAGACTTATAACATTGAACACCATACTTGTAAAGGAATATGAGTTGTAATGAAATATCAGAATGGACTAGGGACGTGTCACTTATGGCAAGTTAAAGGTATTGTGCTTGGTAATGATACTGATTTGTACCTTAGTACTAAACAGGCATTATATATTTGAGATATATTTAAGTTTTCTTGCTGGGAATTTGGAAGTTATTGTTTACAAGTACATGAGAAAATTTTGGTGCATTTTCATTTTCTTTTCTGATGCAGAGCAGCTGTGGGTGTTGGATTCTGTCCCTAGAGAAGTGAAGTCTGAAAACAGTGATGGTGAAGTAGATAAAGTGCTGCAAACCTTTCAGGGTTTACCTTCATCAATCTCATCGCGGAAGTAATACCTTATCCCTGCAGTGACGTATCACACTATGCATGAATTATGTGTTCTGTTATTTAGCCAAATCTCATTTTTCACTTACCTCCGCTGATGATGAATAATCTCTATAGATTTTTACAGTGAAAGTATTGGCATATTGACTGCAAATCTTTGTTCTACCTGGTCACTATTGATGGTCGCTAGTATTGATGCTCATGCTGCTTTTGTTTCCCAAAACATTGCCCTAATTGATATATAAGTGCTACTTAACAATTTTGGTGATAGCGGTTTAATTCTGATTGAAGTTCTTCTAACCCATCCAGTGTATTCAATGACTGTTACATCTGCAGATTTACATACAATCAAATTCAATAATCTTATATATGCATTACATCAATAATCTTATACGTGCATTACAACTTCATTTTATTTTCTTAAAGATGTTGACATTAAATGTGGTTTTGCTCTTACTTCAGTCAAAAATATCATCATCATCATCATCATCTGTTCCTGCTCTAATTTGTTTAGATTTTCTAAGTGATTTTTATTTTCACTATCATTTCTTTTAAATCGGGGTCTTATTGGATATATTGAATTATCATATGTAAAACTTTACAAATGTATGCCTTGTGCATTTGTGTGTGTGTGTGTTTTTTTTCCCCCTTATTGATATCATTATGTTTATTGCTTCAGGTGACTTGTGAATCACATGATTGAACTTGGGTTTTCCAAATCATTGTCAGAATGGGTTGGCAGCAACCTCAAAATATCTGGAGAGCACGAGACACACAGGCTTTTAATCTCAAATGTGCTGTTCAGATGTTTAATTCTTATCGGTAATTTTCTACTTCGTCTTTGGTGTTCGTTGGATTCACTCACACCAGAAAAAAAGATGCTGTTCATTCCTGTTATTTTTCTTTCATGGCATGAGAGTAACACACTGAATAAAAACTTCTGCAGGGAGATGTCCTATTGGCCTCTGTTGGAGAACCCACCACAAGGGACGGAGGTAGCTATTGTGCGTGCAGAGAAGAGCGACCTATGGGACCCAGATGTGATTCGGCTGCTTGAAGAGCTTGCCAATAGACAAGGAGATGGACCTGAGGGTAAAGTTTCTGTTCATGATCTTCCAAATTCAGGCCATTGGGTTCATGTGGACAGTCCAAAAGGATTTCTTGAGATTGTGGTTTCCAAGATGGCCTCTGTTTAGTTATATCATAACTGGGTCCTTGGTTTTCAGCAATTTGTAGCTCTCATGTGCTCAATTTGATTCAAATATCTTATTTCATTATTTCTCCACAATTCTTGCTCACCTTGTGTTGGGACGAGCCACTTATTTTGCTCAAAGAAGATTAAAAATTATAGTAAGTATAATCATCATGGATGCAAGTATTTTTGTCTAAGCTCAAATGTCGGTTCAATACCTTGTGGACTTTACATTCTTGATTTAGTCTAGGCCATCTTAACTACTTCATGGATGCATTTTCTGAAAACTATGCTCACAAGGAAATTTACTGTTTGGAGATTAAACTTTGAATTGTGAATGGTTCTTGTGCATAGATCCATATATAGAATATCAAGATGGGCACGCTGTTCAATACTATCCCAGTTTTGCCTCATGTTAGTAGCAGCAATTTAACTTGAGCTTATACGATGAATCTACTACAAGGTCTGAACATATTATCATTTGCAATGCCCATCGGGGAATGTCACTCATCGCAATCTACAAGAGCTGTGATTGTATCTCTATACTTAAATAAATTATAAATTATTCTATATGATATTTCTTTTATAATTTTTTTTAAAGTTTGGTAAACTTTATTCACAAAATATTAATCTTAAAAAAAAAGTACATCTATACTTCCAAAATTTCATTCAAAAGACAGTTTTTTTCTTTGTTGCTCTATAAATATAGATCATTAATTTTTGAATTTGATAATATTAATAGTGAGTTAAAATTTTATCAATGTCATCACTAAAAAATGTCTTTTTGAATAATTTTAAAAATAAGAGTAAAATTATCTTTTAAGTTAATTTTTTTAGATTTAAATGTCTTTATTTCTATTTTTTATATGCGAACATAAAGAATATTCACAATCATTTAGGAAGAATTTTTTCTATTATAAATTAATTACACATTGTTTAAAATTATTAAAATAATGATTAGTAGCATGTGGGAGTCAATATGAGAACTCAAATATGTTTAATTATTGAAATTTAAAATTATATTATTTTTTCTTATTTGTTTAATTGTGAGGGAGATAGCTATTGTTTTAGATATATAAAGTATGAAAATTTAGTTGATGTCAAGTATCATCACGATTATACATTTTAATAAAATGTGGAACGATAATATAATAAATTGAGATATAAAATTTAGAGATATTATTATGAATATACTTGAACTTTGGTTTAATTTTTTTGATATCCTCAATTTTAAAAAATAGATAATAATATTTTATTATTAAAGAATTTTTTGTTAGAATTAATTAAAAGAATGATAATATCATAATTTTTATATTATTTTATTTAAACAATTTTTATTCTGTGTTCAAACACCATTATCTATGTATTTAAATACTCTTATTCATGCATTTAAATAATCCTATTCTTATCTCTAATTACTCCTGAGATACTTTATTATTATTATTTTTTAAGAAAATACTAAAACATAAATAAAATAAATAGAAAAATAAAACAAAAGCCAAAAGTGGCTATTGTAACAACGGCCTTTTTTTCTTTAATTTTTTTTATTTTTTAACTTTAATTTTATTTTTAATGTAATAATTATATTATTTTAAAATAAAAATATATATTATTAATTTACTATTGTAAAATTAATTTTTTTAATAAAAAAATGTGTTTCTTATTTACTGTATAGGAATAAAATAATCATTTCATTACTTTTAATGTTTGAAAGAGCAATTTGATTATTTTACACAATTTTATTAATTTTAACGAAATATTTTTTAATAGTTAAACATTACTATTTATTTTTTAAAGTTAAAGGTATCAATAAAATTAGGCAAAAACTTAAAGATATTAGTATTCCTAAAATTTATATTGCAACTAATATTATAAATGGTATGACATTAAAATGAAGTGTCATTTATAATGTAGTTATTTACCTTTTTATTTGTCGTAACAATTCTTAATACAATGTACATTTTGTTACTGTCACATTATTGGCTAAAATATTATATGTTATCTTATTATAAATATCATTATAAAATTTTATGAAATACAAAAAGCGAGGTGGCATTTGGTATCAATACACTCAAGGATAAAAAGAAAAATTAAAACATTGATATTAAACATATTTATATAACTATTTTTTGTATACTGAATTCATTTAAAATACAGAACAAACGTTGAGTAAAATTCAGAAACAATGGTTTAATTTGATTCTTATTTCAAAATTTTATTTTAGCTTTGAAATTTGCTTATGTTACAAACTAAGAGTATCTTTTGGAATTGAATGGACTTTAAAAAAAATTAATTTTTATAATTTACTATCAAATATATATTTGATATTTTTAAATGATTATTTAAGAATTTGATTCTTAAATAAATTAATTTTATGTTAAAATTTAAAATTGAAAAAATTTATCATATATATTTTA
The DNA here is from genome assembly GCA_946807835.1 of Ailanthus altissimus. NCBI lineage: Eukaryota > Viridiplantae > Streptophyta > Magnoliopsida > Sapindales > Simaroubaceae > Ailanthus > Ailanthus altissimus. The sequence goes on from OX327709.1 coordinate 6,200,272, forward strand.
GGTGATGAATTGTTACTTAAGCTTTTTTTTTTAATAAAGAATTTATCACAATTTCAATTTCAAACATGCAGTAAGTGGACCCTCGGCCTCAGATTTCATATTATTATATCAAAATAAAAGTAAATTATTTTATTAGATCAAATAAAACGAAATTATTTTTGATTCGAAATTGATAAAACATACAATAAACCATGACTCTCTTTTTTTTTTTTTAAAAAAAAGAAATAACTTAATTGAAAAATAAAAAGTTCAAAAAATGATTAAGAGGAAAACGCAGGGGCAATTCTGTCATTTAGTAGTTGTACAAACGCGAAGCTGAAACCCTAATTATATAAATCGTATCGTTAAACCTCTCTATCTTTTTAAGCAGCTGCTCCCGTGTTTGAGGCTTCGTGATCAAACAACGACAACTCCGATTCCCGGTCGCCGTTCCACCAGAAGCCATGGTAAGCCCTCAGCATCTGTCTATCCTCTCAATTTCTATTAATTCTGTTGCCGTTTCAAGCCACTGCTTTACACGTAAGTAAGATTCTGAATTTGTTTTATATGTAAATGCAGTGTAGTTGCTCGTAAATCTGTTTGTTTTTTGATTCTATAAAAATAAGTAAGTAAATTCAAGTGAACAATGCCCTATAAGTAGATTTTGAAAGATGATTTTGTTTTATTAAGTTATGAAGAAGGGCTGAAATTGTTTAGAAAGTGCTTGAGAAGTGAAGTTCTGTAATAACATACTGAAAGTACTCTTTTTTTTTTTTTTTAACCTTGAGTAGTGTTTGTTCTCGAATTCGATTTCATTGAACTTCGAATTTCTTAAATGGGTTTCACAAATCGGCTGTTTTGGAAAAGGTATGTAAGTGTAGAGAATAACTTGTAAAGGTCTTGGTATAGGTAAGAATATGTGTATGTAACTGTTTTTGATGTTGGCTTGTCAATATTATGTTTGCTTTCTACCTTTTTTTCTTGGTGTGCTAGTAAACAGTTGTATTAAGTTTGTCATTTCATATCCAATTTTTAAATGATAATTTCCAGTCGAGGAGAAAAAACCGAGAGCCTAAGGAGGAAAACGTTACTCTTGGACCTGCCGTGCGTGATGGTGAGCATGTATTTGGCGTGGCCCACATTTTTGCATCTTTTAATGACACATTCATTGTAAGTATTTGAGCTTATAGTCTAGTACGATATTTGTATACTTAAGTTTTTGGACTCTTGGTTGCTTAAATGTGTTTTGTTTGATACGCAGCATGTGACTGACTTGTCTGGAAGAGAAACACTTGTTCGCATCACTGGTACACATCGTGTTTTGGCTCGTTAAATCAATGTCTTTGGTGTTGTGTGTTTGTTTCTTAGAAGCATGTACATGTGTCATTTATGTTGTATTTAAATTCATTATGATAGTGCCCTGCTAGTATTTTGTTTGGAAATTCTCTAGGAGTATATTCTTTTATTTATCGTTTAGAGTACTAAACTTAAATTTGAATGTAGTTGTATTTTCATGACAGTTTTCTTAGTTTATATTGATGTATTGGAAGCACAAGATTTGCTCTCGTATTTCTGGTGACATATTTTCTCCATGTACAGGTGGTATGAAGGTGAAAGCTGACAGGGATGAATCCTCTCCTTATGCAGCTATGCTTGCAGCACAAGATGTTGCTCAACGATGCAAGGTCTTGTATGCTTTCCCTATCTGATGTGCAATTGCAGATATTCAAAAGTAAAAATATTTGTGAATTGATACCACTCATGTCTTGTTCTTAATTCAATACATTCTTTGTACTGTTTTGTTTTGCATTTAAAATTATAAATTCTTGTGTTTCTTATTGTAGAAAAATTGTGTTCATAACTTATTTGTTTGCGAAGTTTTGTTGTTAACTCTTAGAGCTGGTACCCTGCAGGAGCTTGGCATTACTGCTCTTCATATTAAGCTCCGTGCTACTGGGGGGAACAAAACTAAAACTCCTGGTCCAGGTGCCCAGTCAGCACTTAGAGCCCTTGCTCGTTCTGGCATGAAGATTGGTCGCATAGGTAAATTTATCCTTCTTATTTAAGTAGCTTTTGCTTGTTTTAGCATTTCATTATTCAGTATTTTGTTATATGTTTCATATCCTTCGGTTGGATTTCCAAGAAATTTGATTCTGATATTTAGTGTTGGGTGGAACTTGAATCAATAATTAGCTTCATTTCTTAGAGTTAACAAGGGTCTTTTGTATCTGGTCCTACAATTATGCAAAATATAATTCTCCTGACAGATGGAAATATTTGGGACTATTCTGTTGTTTTCTTTTAAAGACTTTATGGACATCTTTGGATTTCTAAATTGTATCCATTTCACTGTCGATACGGTCAAACTTAACAGTGTTCTTTTTGTTCTTCAGAGGATGTGACTCCAATTCCCACTGACAGCACCCGCAGAAAGGGTGGTAGAAGGGGAAGAAGGTTGTAATTCTTTTCTTCACGCCCATCCATATCGTTCAAGATGTTGCTGTTTTCGCAGGGGATTTTACTCCCATCAATTAGATGCAAGAATGCTTCAATTGTCTTGTTTTGTTGTTTGGAACATCTGTAGTTTTGGATTCAGTTGTGTTAGCATTTTTGATCAATTGAGTTTATACAATGGCAAAGACTAATTATTACTTGTTAGGTTCTGGATTTATTATTCTATTCTGTCTACATTCTATAGTATGTGTTGAGCGAATAAGTATTATGGTTATTACATTTCATAAGATTAGCTGCTGGTAGAATTGTTTTGATCAGGGTTTGTCATCCCAATTCTTCTCTCCACGATTGAACTGGGCAAATGGTAAAGTTAGTCCTTGTGGGACAGTCAAATAACATTTTTCATCATGCTAATATGTTTAAATATGGTTTATTACACTATTTTAACTATATATAACTAAAGAGGAAAATTTTGAGACAATAATTTAAGATATGTAGAATAATTTAATTTATATTTGTAATATTGCAGAATTGTAAATCAAACAACTCCTGGGTAATAATGTATCAGTATGGAATATTCTTCAGAGATGTGTAAATTTAGATAAGAGAGGTTCCTAATATCTATTGAAATGTTGAAATGAAATTTGAGGGATATGTAACACACAAAATGAGTTGGGATTTAGTGCTTGTTTGGTACATCTTAGCTACCCATTCCTTTTTTATTTCCATTAAAAAAGTCTTGTACTCTCCAAAGCAATCAAAGAATAATGGATTTGACAATAAGAATAGAAGTGCAAGAGTGTGCAAATGATATTTTTGAATGCAATTAACCAAATTAGTCAAAATAAAGCACATTTGATATTTTGGAACTCTTTTCGAAGTATAAAGAGTGACGCTTTTCGATTAGGCCGTGTTTTGGGTCTACGTGGCCCTGAAATTGGGCTTTTGTACGTTTTGGACGTTAATTGATAGCCCATCCAATGGCATTTACAAAGAAACCCTAAAAACGTTCTATAAAATCCTAATGAATGGCAACTGAACAGGCGTGAGAGGGAGAGAGGCGACGCGAGAGAGAGAGAGAGACAAGATGCAGATATTCGTGAAAACCCTAACAGGAAAAACCATCACTCTCGAAGTGGAGAGCAGCGATACCATCGACAATGTCAAAGCCAAGATCCAAGACAAGGAAGGTATAATCTTAGCCATTCACTTTCATTTTTCAGCTACAAAATGACGTAGTTTACCTCTTATTCATGATTTTCTTAAAATAAATAAATGATTTGATACGACAGGAATTCCACCGGATCAGCAGCGTCTAATCTTTGCAGGCAAACAGCTCGAAGATGGCCGCACCTTGGCTGATTACAACATTCAAAAAGGTTTATTTTGTAGTTTAATAGTTTGATTTTTATTTTGTTTAAGTGCCTTAATAATTGGGATTATTAATTGTTTTATTAATGTAGAATCAACTCTTCATTTGGTCCTGAGGCTTCGTGGAGGAATCATAGAGCCTTCTTTGATGGCTTTGGCGCGCAAATACAATCAGGACAAAACTATTTGCCGCAAGTATGCCCTTCACCTCAGTTTCTTCTTATGCAATTAGTTCTAAGTTCCTTTACTTGTTTGCTTGCTTGATGGGTTTGTAAGATATGCAATTAGTTTTAAGTTCCTTTTGTTGCGTCGCTTGGGTTTGAGTGATGTGTAGTTTTAGTTGTGGGGCTTGACTTAGCTTCTACTGCAAATTACAATGCTGAAGAAGTCATACGAGCACCCAAGATCAAATAATTCTCCATTCTTCAACTTTGTCAGCTGTGTAATATAGTTGCAGTTGATTTTCATGGATGGTACATCCATTTAGAGAGTAGCCCCATTTAATATTTTCAAGTGTTGAATTGCCTGCAAATGTATAATAAGAATCTTCCTGTGGACTATTTACCATTAGTTTACTTGAGAGCTAGATTATCTTTTGTCTTTTTTTAAGTATCATGGGACTATAAGTTGAACTCTCTTTTGCTATTGGAGTGTAAACATGAGTATCCTTGTTCCAGATACTAATTTCCATATCAACTACGTCAACTGGGATTTAGTTTGTTGACAGTTGATATTGATAGGTGGTACATATTGTTTATTTTAGGTGTAATCCAACTTGCAATCTGTGTGATTTAAGTTTCTCTGATTTATAATTTATTTATTTACAACTAAGATCTTAATAATGTGATTTCTAGTTACTACTGTCTCAAATTAACTGTTCCAATTTTCTTTTACTGGGTTAGCATATTTAAGATTTCTAAGCCATTGCATGATTTCAGCAAATAACTGGGTGGGCTCTTGTTTTAATTGATTGTTATAACGTATTGCTTGTTTTTAATTTGTGTTACTATGCAATGTCCATAGATTATTGTGGATTGAGTGGTGCCTTATCTGATTACTGAACTAAATTATTTTCTTGCTGTTGCTAGATGTTATGCTCGTCTTCATCCAAGGGCTGTAAATTGCCGTAAGAAGAAATGTGGGCACAGCAATCAGGTCCTTTTGTCTCTCCCGTCTCATTAGATCTGAATTCTGATATCTGTTTGCTGATGGTCGTCTTTAATAGAGTACTTAATTGTTGTTGTTTTTTAATTCCTTGCAGCTGAGGCCTAAGAAGAAGATCAAGTAGACTCCTGATTCAAGATTTGTTTTTCAGTTTGAATCAATTTTCAATGTTATATTCTATTTTTTTTGCGGTTTCTGGTATTAGAACTATGTAGAATTTGAACCAAACAAACTCACTAAGTTGCTAAATCGTAAAGGATTCAGTTAACACTCAGGGTCATTCAATCTTTGATGCGATGATATGGGCAAAAATCTCTAGTTAGTTGCTTCATTTCCCTGACTTTCCTTATGGAATATATTATATTTGTCATATAGTTTATGATGTTAAAAATTCAATCGTGATTTTAGAATGATTTTTCCCGTATGAATTTTACTGATTTCCTTTTATCAAAACCTTAAGCTAAGTCATGTATTGCTTTTTCATTGTTTGAAGATCAAGACTATCTGTATAACTATTGAGTGAACGAACATTCATCTTTCAAGGTTTATGTATGTAAACATTGAGTGGCTGATTGCGGTTTGATATTTTTCAAGACCAAATCGAAATGAAAATGATCTTTTATCTGGCGTTTAAAATCAAATCGAAATGAAAATGATACGTGAACCGGTAATTTTGAACTAAATGGAATTCTGTTTGTTTGGTTCTTGGTGTTGATAGGTTTATATCAATCAAAATCTGCAATAAATAGATTTATTCGGACAATCGAGTTAAGTCTATTTGTGTGTAATTTTGTCCAACCTTAACTAAGATCATTAGGTTTTGTTTGACGAAGCTACAAATTGGATATAGTTAGGAACGATTCTATCTTATATATAGAGTCTCAAGAGTGATTCCTCTTCGTATGGTGAGCCAAACGTGCTACTGGTGCTTATGGAATGACCAGAGGAAGGAGAAGAGAAATACAATATTACCTCTAATCTCAACATCCATATCAATATGTAAGCACAATATCAAGAGAGTACAATTCTAAGAGTATATATAACGTCCATATTTCGCAGCTTCTTTGAATTTGTCAGAAAAAAAGGGGGGAAAGGAAAAGAGTCAAAAAGAAACAGAAGAACGAGACAAGGAAAATCAATGGCCTAGTAGCTCTATAAACAAGCAAACAGCTCAAATTTTAACAGTTTACTGTTTAATTGGTTAATTATTGTAAGATTGTTGTTGTACAAAAATGCACAAAGGTAAGTTAAAGTGTATATATATATATAACAAAGTAAATTATATCGGCCTAAATTATTATATGGGTTTAATCGGTGGATTGCAATTTAATAGGTATAAAATTGTACTAGTAAAATTTAAAGTACATGGACTTCATGATTAAGGTTCACTTTTTGTTAAAATCACTTAGAGTTGTTTAATCTAAAATAAGAGTAAGTCTATATTAATAAGACTAATAAAGAAACAAAAAATTCAATAACGTCTTATGTGCCCTTTAAAATTCTTTTAGAATTGAAATTAGTAATTTTCTTATTTTATTTAGTAACTAGATTATATAATAGTCTTTTGTTCATAATAAAATCAGTATCTTACCCCTTTTATTTAACAAATTTACTTTTTCCTTTTAATGAGATTACAATTAATTAAATATACAAGATCTTAAGAGGATAAAAGGGTCAAATAAAGTGTTTTAACCAAATACAAACTCTAAATCCTATAAAAAGCCTACCCTTACATATAAAATTCATTATTGATCATCATTCATTCATAACTATTAAATATTATTCTTAACTACTTGTCATCCATTACTCGCAATCATTCACCATTATTAAACCTTAGTCCTAGTTCTTCTTTCTGACTATTCTTGCATCCTACATTGCCATCAAAACACTTATCGCATCTTATGGCTTGAAAACCCTAGAACACAAACTTTATTCTTAACTTTAGCAAATACGATATTATATCTCTTGGTGTTTTCCTCATTGCTTCATAAGAAAGTTAGTTACAACAACAGCTCTACATTTATTCTAGGGCTCCACATTTATACGAATACATTTCTAACTTATATGTACAAGGTTCGAGAGGTGTGCCCCCTCAAATCTTTTAAATTAGAGTTTATATTGCTTTAAATCTTAGACTTTGCCTTTTAACAAGTTGCATTACCTATATACTTCACAACATCATCTTTAAAACACGTACTTCTTTGTTATTTACTATACAAGCACTCATATACCTCTCATGGTTTGAGACTAAATTTATCCAAATTTTTTACCTTTTCTGAGACAACATAACAATTTCACAACATTAGGCCTATTGGACTTCAAGAGCTATTCAGAGATTTGATAGGTTTTACTTCCAAACTCATAGGGGTGAAGAAGATGAGTTCCTTTAATGTGAGAATTAATCCATTTAATAAGGTTCTGCCACATCATGATCTCCTCGAAGTGCTCCAAACATTTGGTGACTTCACTAAGAAGTTTGGTTAGGGTCTTACAATGACAAAGTGTAAAAGAAAATATGAAAAATTAGAAGAACACCCTAATCGAAGACCAAGATGAGTCCCCTCGCTATGAGGACACAAATTTTTTTTTTTCCATAAATCAAGAAGAAACGTAAAGGGGAAATTAAGTCATAGACATCAATTCGGGTGCTATAATTCAGATTCTAAAAGATGCTATACATGAGGGCTTACAAAAAAAATCAAAAGGAATTACTTAAAGTCATTACTACGACTAAATTAGTGAGCACACCCCCAACCATAATAGCTGCACCAAACGCTTCCTGAGCCACGTTTGAAAAAGAGGCACAAATAACATTTTCCAACAATGACACATAGGAAGAGAGGATAAAGGTTCTTGCTCAATTTGATATTTTGACAATGATTAACCAAGTTCCATAGTAATCCTAGGATGACATGAGCTATATTCCTCTATTATTCTATCCAGCTAAGCTTCTCGACATGTACTATCCTGCAGGATACGACACACCATTATTATCTTTATTTAATGACAATAAGGGAAATCCCAAAGGGCACATTGGGAGATTCATTGACTCTCTCAAAGAACATACCAAAAATAAAAGTCTCAACTTAGAGAATTCTCCAAGTCTTTTATAGGCCATTCATATACTTAATACACCCCGTTTCCAGTAAGATCTACCCTTACTTGGGAAGAAACAATGTCAAATTTTTACAAGAAGTTCTTCTAAAGTGAAAAGAGAACCACTATAATTTTAACTTAATTAAACTAAACAAGGCTACTCTAAGCCTTTGGTTGTATATATTAGAAGGTTTAAGGACTTAGCACTAGACTACTACAAATAGAAAGGAGAAGAAGAACTCATAGAAATCTATGTTAGCAATATGCTGAGTGAATATCAAGTGCACTTTGAGAATGTAGGAATTGATTCATTTATCAAGCTCATCAAAGCTACTAAAAGGATTACCTTATAGGTTAAAGTCTTTGTTGGCAGGCAATGATGACCCAAAGAGAAGATGAAAATAAATCTATATGTCATGTATGTGGATAATCGAATAAGGTCATATAACAAATGGCCACCAAGAGAAACTATTGAGGAGCAACTAAAAAATGTATGAGCCACCTATCAAAGAGCCATGACATCTATGCTCCACGACATGATGGGCATGAAGGTAGAAGACTACATTGAAGATCTGGTAGTGAAATCCACAACACGAGTAGAATACTTGCACATTTTAAAGAAGGTCTTTAGGCGATGTCATCTATACAACCTTAAGATGAACCATAAAAAGTATACTTTTTGGGTTTTAGCATGCAAGTTCCTTGGCTTTGTTGTCCATCAAAAGGTATCAGTGTCAATCAAACTAAAATTTAGAGCATTGATGCGGTTTCACCTCCATAAACTCAGAAGGAGTTGAAGAGATTGATTGGCAAGCTTTTTTATATCCAGAGATTTATTCTTAGACTTGCTGTTTTAATTTTTAACTTCTCTCATTTGCTAAAGAAGAATGCTGAGCACAAATGAGAGATGAACAACAAATAACTATTGTAAAAATCTAATAGGTAATTCTTGCGTTCTTCATCAAGAAAGCTCCCAGTAAGGGGAGGCTATGTCGTATATATCTTGCTACCACACTAAAGCCATAGGCTTTTTGCTAGCCTAAGAAGATGGCAAGAAGCAAGAACACCCTATTTATTATATCAATCGACAATTATAAAAGGCAGAACATCATGTTCTCTAGGCCAGAGCATATATATCTTTCCTTGGTGTATGCCTAAAAATGGCTAAGACATTACTTTCTGGCACCTACTCCACTTTATGGCAAAAATTAACCCTATCATATATCTGTTACTTAGGCCAATATTATCTATCAAGCTGGCTTGATGGCTTCTCATCCTTATTGAGTTTGACATCACTTGCATTATCACAAGTGCAATCAAAAACCAAACTGTAATCGATATCATAACAACTTTCTCAAAAAATTAAAAAGAAACCTTACTGAAAGACATACTTGGGACTCTACCTGAGCAGGTGTGCATCATGAATGAAGGCAAATTTTGATGAGAGCTCTATTTCGATGAATCAACCACTGTCATGGCTAGTGGTGCTAGCTTTGTAATCATAAACAAAAGGGAAATTTTCTACCTTTTCATTTCATCTTGATTTTACTTATACGAACAATATGGTAATATATGAAGCAGCCATCATAGACATCCTCACTTCCACTAGGACGAGCATGAGAAAGATCAGATTGATTAAGGATATGAAGTATACTCGTTGAGTATTAAGGTAATGTATTGGATTGAACAGTTAAATCCAAAAAATTTTCTTTAAGCTAAGATTTGTTTTAGGATATCTTGAGATTTACACTTGTCAAAGTTTAAGTATTAAGTATATTATTTAACTAGTTAACAAAAGTTGTTAACCAATTAAATGGTGACAAGTGGCAAGATTATGGCATTTAATTTGTTGACTTTTTGCCAACAAATGGATATCTTGTTGGACAAGTAAGATGAATTTAAAATATAAAAATATTTTGTATTATTATTTAAAGACAAGGAAACATGAGAGTATGACTTACGAGGGCATTGTTTGACAATGAAAAGAAATATAAATTAAGAATTTTTTTTTTCTCACAAGAGTATGCCGACCAATTGCTAATGGAAAAAAAAAGTAAAAGTGTTTTGCATTATTTTAGAGACAAACGTCCATGGGTTGTAAGCCATCTCATTTGAGAAAACAAAAGTACAAAGTGTTGCATTTTATGGTAAATGAAAATTGAGATTCAGCCAAGCAAAAGAATTATAATTTGCAAAATTGTTTTACATTATAAAAGACAAGTATGCATGGTTGTAGGGGCCATTATTGATTAAGGGGAAGTAAAAAGAAAATTAAGTTTTTCTTTTTCTCCTTTAGGGTATAGTCCGGCTAAGGAACAAGAGAGGTTGTTTTTGTTTTACAAGAGGTTTTTTAAAAAACATCTCATCTTTTTCTTAATTTGAAGAGGCGACCGACTATTAAAGACAAAAGAGAAAAATTTTCTACTTTCTTTTTATTTCTTCTTGATTCGACCATTGCAAGAAATTAGAGAGAAATTTGTTTTTGTGAATTGGCAAGAATTGCTCTATCAAAACATATTTTCCATTTCTTTGAAACAAAAACAAAAGGGGCTTAAAGTATTTAAGTACCAAGGCTTGCTGGAAATCAAAGAATAGGCTACCATTCTAGTATTTTAAGCCCACTAAGTTGAAGTCTAAAATTGCCACAAGTTTATTTTAAGGTGAGCTTAAGTTTGAAGAACAACATTAAAAGGCTACAAAGGTAATTTCTTGAACTTATTAATGTAACGAGATGTAAATTAAATGTGTTTATTGAATAGGTGTTGCGATATTTCTATATCTTAAAATTTAGTGCAAATATACACTATCGTATGCAAGTAATAAAGGGACAAAAGAATCGGATGTTGAACCCACATAGATAATTTCTTCTTTTTAACCAAATACTAAAATTATGTATTTCTAGTAATTATTTGAAAAAATAAAAATTTAAGAATGAATGTAGAAAATATAAAAGTAATGACACAATGTAAAGAGATTTGAGCGATAACAATATAGAGAAAACTTAGGGTTAATACTATCCCTCAATATGCTTTCCAATAATAAATCTTTTAATATTTAATTCCCTTAGTCTTTGTTATTGATCAAGACACTAATGTATTCACAAGCCTCTTCCAAGGTTATGTAAGTATACCTTAATTTATAAAATACCTATATTCCTATGGTACTTGTAATAAATTAAGATTCATTAAGATTAAATCTTATTGATCATACATACCAATTAGGTATATTTCTATTCTAATTTGAAACTTACACATGCATCATTGAATGTTACTTTACAATCATGCATCAAATTACTTAGATCTAAATACAATGATTCCTCTTCTAAGTTTATCAAAATATTACCAATTCATTCAACATATATTGAAACATTAAGAACAAGTAATTTGAATAACAAAAAATTAAGTTTATTAAATATTAAAAAGATATAGCAATTAAGCGCACATATTAAGTTCAAATATTAACCCTAGAAAGAAAATTTAGTTCATGGCTACAAGAGAACAATGGCAAAAATAATAAAAAATTATAATACAATCAATAGCAAACCGATATAGACGTCGAATTGCTCTTAATTGCGCTGCCTAAGAAACTCTTGATGCTAAAGAACGCCTTGAATCTCTCTCTATGACTGCTTTAATTAAACTCCAATTGCTCTCCAAGGCTTGTGTTGTGTGTTCTTGATGTTCTTGGATGTTCTCTAAAGGCTGGGGACTAGTGATATTTTATAGGGATTGATTTGAGCTTGAAAATCTCAATTCTTGTCGGATTAGGAATCACATTACCGCTGGGGCACTACGTGTAAAAGGCATCACTGCTGGAGCGATGAGGTGCTAGCGCTGGAGCACTAGACTATCGCTGTCGCGATGATGAGCTGGCTTTGGAGCAAAAATCCTTGTGACTTAAAGAAGTCATTTTTTTCTATTTTTTTATTTTGATCACTGTTCCAGCACTGGGGCAAAAATCCTTGTGGCACTAGGGTGATAGGTCCATATTTTAAATTTTTTGATTTTTCGTTCAAGTCCCTATAAATAACAATAATGCACATAAATAACTATTTATTCTCATAAAACAATAAAATATCAAAATAAAAACTTGAGAAAATATATGACAAATATGCTCTTATCAATAAAAAATTATATTTCTATTCCGCTATACAATTTTATATGTTTGACATGTAATTTATATATTCAATAAACACCAACCACATGCATGCACCATAATCTATCACACACAATAGTTTCCATATTTTAACATCATCTAATATCTTCACGCAAATAAAAGAGATAACAACTAATAAAAAATATTTTGGGCAGACCTCTTATTCTATTGGATAAACATTTAAATTGCACTTGATAATTTCTAGTTGTCCTTATTTGACATAACTTGGAGAGAGCTCTCTAGCATTAGCTTGCTCTATGGTGCCAAATAGAGAACATAAAGCATGTTTAAATTGTACCCAAGTCAATTCACCTATACTTTGCTCTTTATTAATATCATGGAATAACATCTCCACTAAGATATGCTACAATTAAGGTTACCATTTGAACATTGTGACACCAGTAACCTAGTGACATTCCTCTAGTCGAAAAAAACCCATCCAATAGGATTTTCATTTCACCATTAAATAATAAAAAAGTTCAATTTGTACATTGCCACCTTGTGATCACTGGTATATGATTATACATAACCTGTTTGTGGTTCATTTTAATCCTCAAGTCTGCCATTTTGAAATGGTTGATAATCTTTCAATTGTTTGGGCAACCTTATCTTCAAGCTTCTTACTACTAACACTTATTATAATGGCCACGAAAGTGTTGTGATACCAAAATGTTAGGATTCCATATAAATAGAGTGAAATAGTTGAAGGGAATTTATAAAAAAATTGTCAAATGGTGACAAATTTTTATTTTGAATGTATTATGCTACAAATATTTTATAAATATAAAATAATAAAAATAGAGAGAGGTGATATGATAAGTTTAAAAATAGTGATTGACATAATCGCAACTATTGCTAACACTCTTCATTGTTTAAATTATTTGTTCCCAACCAATATAAGGACTGCTTCGACAAAACTAAAGAAAATTCAACATGATCTCCATTCAACCATAAGTGATTAACACACAACAAAGTCAAAAAACACTTGTGTTAGTAAAAGCAATTATTGTGACTAAAAAAGAGGGAAAAAATGAACACAAAATTAATTTATATGGTAAAACCCTATGTGTGAAGAAAGGATTATATTTGTAAAAGTTGTATAACAACCTTTCCACATGTTTTCATATACCACGAAAGAGGGAATATCACACTCAAATCAAGAGGTTATGCTTGTACTACATGTATTTTACAGTAGTTAAATGTGAAACATTCTTTTAGCAATGATTGCGATTTGAGGCTTAAAGCTTTCTTATTGATGGACCAAATGTTAAATTGTTAACGTAATTCAAATAACCAATAATAAATTTGTTGTAATGCCTTATAATTATAAGGTTTAATTATTATAGTGATATATGTGAATAGTTTATAAGATCGTTCAAATTGTCTATTTGTAAATCGAGGAGGAACGCTCTCATAAAATAATAGAAAAAAAATCTGCCTAACCTCCACTTAGCTACAAATGATGAGTGTACAGCAAACTTAAAAATTTAGAGAACACATATTATTAAAAATATTGATAATAACTAGAGAAGAAAAAGCTTTTCAGAACTCATATTTCATCCTCCTTTAATTTATTTTATCTATTAATTTATTAGAAAAGAAGTTTTGTGTTCCGGAGTTTAGCGAGCAAAAGGAGTAAATACCTATTCATAATCAATGCTAGCTCTTTACTTGTAGCTTTTGGCAACCAACCTCACCTTGAAACATTAAACTTCTCCTTTAGCATTCTTCTTCACCTTGTACATCCATTTGACTCCAATAACCTTTTGACCTTTTGGAAGAGTTGCTAACTTCCATGATTTTATTGGATTGAGTGTGTAATATACGAATGTACATGTAAATTCAAAAAGTTACAACATGCAGCAAAAACATGTTAACAAAATACACTCATTTATAGCATGTAAACACATATATCACACATATGCTTATGAACAACTATTATACAAAATTTATATATGATGAACAATTATGCTAAAATAACATATAAAGAACACTTACCTAATGAAGGTAGCTTTACAAAAACTTTAAGTCCTCCAACCATCCAAATGAAGAGCTTACCTTGAAGTGTATTCTTGAATAATTCTTTTTTATAATGGTTTTGATATGATTATGGAGCTAGAATGGTAGCTTTGATTTAGAATTTCTAATAACATGTATTCAAACTCTTTGAATACAAACATTATTTCTATGAAGATGAATATGGTTTTTGCCATCCATGAAAGGAGAGGAAGATGTAGATGTGTTTATTCTTTCAACACTTGAGAGAACAACAAACAATATTCTCTCTCTTTTACACCAATGCCTTAGCCGAATTCTACATAGGAGGGAATGAATGAAAATCATACAAATTGGTTTCAACACTTGAATATTCAATTACAAGTGTTCTTACCACCAAAACCATTGTTTAAGTGCTCTATTGTGAATTTTCTCCACTAACCAACTATTGGCCACCCAAGCACTCATTTTGTCTCTTAGATTTTAAATACAAAATATTTGTATTTCAAGGTTGAATGGCCGGCCAACTAATTTTACATAATAGAAATGATAGCTTTATTTCATTATCATATTATGCTAATGCCAACTTTCATCATTATTCACTTTATTTAATATATAAAAAGCATGGTCCACTTTATATATATTATTTGAAACATAAATGGTCCACTACCATTTAATATGTTTCAACTTTTACCTAATAATTTAATTAAATTAATTATTTAAAAAAAATTAATAAATAATTTACCATGCTAGTTTTTACTAAGAAGGTTAAATGGTAAATTTAAGATAAAAATAATTCATATACTAAATTATGTCACTTGTCAACATCTTATTGATTAACAATTTTTATTAACTAATTAAATGATGTACTTAACAATTAAATCTTGACAAATGCACATCTGGAGGAATTCGAAAACAATTATGCAATTTTGCTAGAATTTACTGGATCAAATTATTCAATCTAGTCCGCTATTATAGTGCACAACGAGTACACTTTATCTTTTGAGACTCTCTAGGTCCATACTCAGTTTGTCATATGGAGCTTCTCCATACGTCCGTGAACAATGCCTCACATACATGTTATAGATTACAAAGTAGCGTGTTAGACTATGCAAGTTGAGGTTATAGTATATTTGTATAATTCCTCCGTTATTTATATCTTGGAAGAGCAAAGATATAGATCATCATCGTTAAATCTCTATTTGTTCAATCATAAACTTATCTCCAGATTTATATTTCCATAAATAATATCCACAACACTTTTATGATATTATTTATCCATTCGGAATATTTTTTTGAGATTTATGCTTATAGCCACAAGACGTTTTGAAATACAATCTCAGAGTATCAGGATATACAACTCACTCATATGAGCCAATGAATCTCATATCTACGCACACCAAACTCCATGAGCATCGGATCATACCTAACAACACCCAGCGGTTAAACCATGAAAGATTTCTGGCATGTGTGAAACTAAAGTACGGTGGATCACTCATAAGCCCATAATGGCGCTCAGGTCAAAGGACCACAAATACTATTCAACTCGAAAGACCTTTCATTGACGACTTTATAAAATGTCAATTGGAGGTCCTCGTGAGTTTTTTCAATACCTAGTTCTCCATGAATACCTATATCTCTATACAAGCTTTCACTAAACTCATGGTTTGTTAAAACTAACAATCTGTACCATTTAGATATTGACATACATTAATATATATTAATAGGTTTCACCGATATATACACATCGATAAAATTAGATCAGGAACATAGTGTTTGAGAATATACTTGTATAATGACATTTCTCAGCACAATTTGTAACTTTTTGCAGCTACGTCATTACTAGTATATTCTCAGGTCTTTGTCACATTTCAGACAAGCCTCTAACTCCTTAGATTTTGCTAACTCTTATAACATGCTAACTCTTAGCACTTATAAAATTTAATATTGCTAACTCTTAATACTGATCTAAACTCCTTTAGACCAGATCTGAACTCCTTCAGATCATATAATGTCTGAAACGTTACAAGCTGATAGAGGCATAAAAACACTAGTATGATTTGTACTTAACTTTCATATTTTGCTCTAAATCATGAATTTTTGACAATTTAATTGTATTTTTTTTAATCATAAATAGGTGCGCAACAGAAAATGTGACGTATAGGAATAAATGAGAGGCAAATTGGACGTAAAATAGAGAAGTTGCACTCAAAATATGAGAATGCTTGATCAGGCCTCAAGTCGCGCCAGGTCAGTAGCTGGGCGTCGCGGCTCCTAGTGAGGCTCCCCGAAGTCACATTTTCAGGTCTTGGTGCCACGACGCCAACCCCCCAGCATTGTGGCATTCAAAACAGTATCTACAATGCCTCAGTCCTGGAATTTAGCGCTGCAACTCGTGAACAATAATGAGAAAATGATGAACACTTGAAACTGCACATTTAATAAGGGTTTTATTTTAATTTTTTGTATTACTAATGTCTTTAACACCCCGAACTTAAGTATGTTCAAAATATTGTACCTAATTAGCTTTTAACTATTTTGTTGTAGGTTCGGTAAAATGGACATAACTTTCTACCTAAGAATCCAGTTGGAGTGATTCTTAATCCTATGAAGAGATGACTCAATGGGATAATATATTGTATTTCACAAAGTATTTGAAATTCTAGCGTGTAGAGGGTAAAAATGGCATAGAACAGAACTGATCTACAATACAGGCCCAATTCAAACAGTCATTAATATTTGGCCCATAACTATAGAAATATGTATCTAATACGTATAAGATAACTCAATTTGGAAATATATGAGCCTTATATACAACTGTGATGTTTTGAGTGACAGCTCATTTGAATTAAATCAATTCTAAATTGGATAATCAAATAGGTGCATTAATGATAATCAATATAAATTATTTGCCACCATTCTTGACTTTTATCATCCAAGTGGTTTCCTTTTCATTTGTCTCGATTTATCCATGTTTTTCTATAAATAGGTAGCATATTTATGCCCAAAGAATGTAATTAGAGAGCTAAATTTTAGTTTAAAATACTTGTCTTTTGTATTATCTCTTTATAATATTATTTCTCTTGTTTACTATTCTAAAGTCATGTTATCTTTTTTTCCATTTCTTTTCTTTTTCTTTAGTTTTATTATGTCCAAGTAATTTTCTTTATGCTAAGGTGAAATGGTGAAACTCTTGGCAAGGTAATAAGATATACTTAACTCTTATTCATGAATTTAATATTTTATTCTTAAGTTATACAAATTTATATATGATGTATTTATTTTGTTTGTAATATTAATATCCTTTCTTCTAAGTGGCGTATGTTGATGTATTATAGACAATTGTTATACTTGGTAAAATAAATTCTTGAAATCATTTACAAGATTTGGTGTATATACCATTTATTGTAAAGTGGGAGTCTTGATTTATTGTAGACAATTATAAAGATTGGTATAATAAATACTTGAACTCATTTATAAGATTTAGTGTATAATAATTGAAAGAAATAAATACTAGTTAATATATAAATGGTGATGAACTTTAATTGTTATATCTTCCGGTTGGAACCTCTTTCGTGTGGGGATTCTAATTGAGTTATAAAAAGAGTTGAATATATTCTTACTTCATATGCTAAGAGTGGATCTCCCTAACCTTAGCTTTTATTTTAATTGGTTAATTGAATTAATATTTACAAACATCTTATACTACATTAATTGTCTTTAAAGTATTTATAAAGTGTAATTTTAATTTCACTTCCCTGTGGATCAATGCTGTTCTCATCGGGTTATTTATTACTTCAACAATCCTGCATTTAGGAATAAACTCCTATATTCTGGACGTGTCAAGTTTATGGCGCCGTTGCTGGGTAAGTGAAATTAATATATATTTTTTGTTTGTTCGTTTATTTTATTTTTATGGAAGGCTAAGTTTCCTAACTTACTTTACTTTATTTATTCTTCACTTGTTATTTTCATGAAATGCTAAGCCTCCTACTCTTTATTTACTAAAGTTTTATTTTCTTAATCTAATATTAACTAATCTAACTTCTAACTTCTAACTTTTATTTTATTGTTAGCTTTGCCTATTTTATTTGCCTTTATTTAATATTTTATTTTATTTTTCTCTTATTTGTATTATTTAATTTTATAATATTTTGCTTTATTTCTTTGTATGGGTGGTTGGTTTCGAGATCTTAATTCTCATCGTTTGATAAAAGGTAATTTCGAAACTTCCTTTGATAATTTGTTGGATTTTCCTTAATCTTATCATTCTTTACCAATTAACACCATGACTAAAAATCAAATTGAGGGACTCATAGACTCAAGGGATAATCAGTTCCAACATAATGACCATAACCGACCTAGGACACTTAGAAACTACATAAATCCTACAGGAACCGGTGCACCATCTTGCTTAATTTTTCCTCCATATGCAACACATTTTAATTTTAAGGTGGACATTATCCAAGTTTTACCACTTTTCATGGCTTAGTTGCATAGAATCTTTATCTACATCTAAGAGAATTTGAAGAAGTGTGTAACACGTATAAATACCAAAATTATAGCATGAACACGATTCGACTTAAGCTTTTTCTTTTTTCTTTAAAAGATAAAGCTAAAACATGGCTACAAAACCTTAGGTTAGGATCCATTTCTTTATGGGATGAGATGCAACAACAATTCCTAAAAATAATTTTCTCCCTATAGAACAAATTCTTTCAAAAGACAAATTACCACTTTTGCCCAAAAATCAGGAGAGACCCTTTACTAATGTTGGGAAATGTATAAAGAATTACTTAATACCTGTCCCCATCATGGCTTTGAAACTTAAAGATTAGTCTCAAATTTCTACGAGGGCTTAACACCCCAAGTTAGGCAAATGGTAGAAATTATGTGTAATAGAACATTTGAGGATAAAGACCTAGAAGATGCAATGAACTATCTAGACTTACTAGCAGAAACTGAACACCAAACCTTCAAACCATTACAAAATACTCAAAATTGGGACACTGTTAGTACCTGTGAGGCGCCTAGAAAAACTCAAACCACTACATCTAGTGGGGGTATTTATCATCTTAGGGAAGACCATGACCTTCAAGCTAAATTAACATCCCTAGCTAGAAAAGTCAAAACCTTAAAAATAAAAATGAGTGGTCAATTAAAATCTGTTCAAGAAATTGTGTGTCACATATGTGAAACCCATAACCACTCTACCAATGATTGCCTAACTTTGCTTGCATTTAGGGAATGTCTCCATGAATAAACCAATGTTCTAAACACGTTCAAACGGTCAAACAATAACCCATATTTATAAAACTACAATTATGGTTGGAGAAATCACCTAAATTTTAGTTGGAGTAATGATACTAAAGCACAGGCTTCACATTCACCTTTTTAACAACACCAAAATTTTCAAAACCATCAAGGTTATGCATCATATGTCCCACTTCCTAAGAAAAATCTTGAAGAAACTTTGCATATATTCATTGAAAAGCAAGAGTCTATTAATTCTCAAAATGCTCAAACATTTGCTGATTTGAAAGACACTCTTACTAAATTTGCATCAGCACTGAACATTCACGAGAACGAGAAATTTTCTTCTCAACCATAATCAAACCCCAAAGGACAACATAACTCAAATGCATATAGTTCAGAAAGCCAACATATAGATCAAGTAAAACGATTACTATTCTTCAGAACGATAAGATTGTTGAAAAACACATTCCTGAACCTCATGAGAATGATTAATCAATCTCTAAGGGTAAGGAAAGTATTGAACCTACACCTAGTGAAGAAAATATCAAACCCTGACCTCTATCCCTATTTCTTCATGCATTACGTAATGCTAAAAAGATGAATCACAATCTTGAAAATTTTGAAATCTTCAAATAGGTAAAAGTTAATATTCCTTTATTGGATGCTATTAAACAGGTTCCCTCAAATGCAAAATTTTTGAAGGATTTATACACAGTAAAAAGAAAACTGAATGTGAAAAAGAAAGCATTTTTAGATGAACAAGTAAGTGCCATTCTTTAGAAAAATAATACTTTGAAATATAAAAACCCTGGTTGTCCTACAATTTCATGTATTATTGAAAGTCATAAAATTGAACAAGCCTTACTTGATCTTAGTGCTAGTGTAAATTTACTACCATATTCAGTTTATCAACAGCTCAATCTCGGTGAGTTAAAACTAACTTTTGTAACTCTTTTACTTGCCATAAAAGTGCCAAGAGTGATAATGGAAGATATGTTAGTTCAATTTGATAAATTCATATATCCTGTGGATTTTATTGTCTTGAACACATAACCTGTTAAAGGATGTAATCTGATACCTGTTATTTTGGGTCGTCCATTTTTAGCAACTTCTAACACTTTGATTAATTGCAAGAATTGAGTAATGAAGCTTTTATTTAGAAACATAAGACTTAAGCTCAATATTTTCAATATGTGTAAGCAACCATATGATGGGGAGGATGAAAGTGAAGAAGCCAACATAATTAAAACGATTATGGATGATCATATTCAAAAAAGGAGTTCTACTAATTTCTTAGAAATGTGTTTAATAAATTCATTTGAGTCAAATATACAATTAGATCCTAAAATCTCTGACATATGTTCTTTAATTGACTGTGCATAGGTGATTGAAAATAAAAGATGAAAATCAAAGTTTGAAGAATTATGAGAAAATGAAGATAAATAGAATGAAATTTTAAAGTTGGAGTTGAAATCTTTACCTAAAAGACTAAAATATGCATTCCTTGGAGAGAAACAAACTTACTCAGTTGTAATCTCTTCTACACTCACAAGTAAACACAAAGGTAAGCTAATTGAAGTATTGAAAGTGTATAAAAATGCAATAAAGTGGACTTTAAAAAACATAAAAGGCATTAATTCTTTTATTTTCACACATAGAATACACCTAGAGGATAATGTCAAAACTTCCCAACAACCTTAAAGGAGATTAAATCCACATATGAAAGGGGTAGTGAAAGCTGAAGTTCTCAAATTACTTGAAGTAGGAATAATCTATCCTATCTCAGATAGTAAGTGGGTAAGTCTTACTCAGGTAGTACCAAAACAATATAGAATCATAGTCATTAAAAATGACAAAGGTGAGTTAATACCAACTCGACTCTCATCTAGTTGGAGGATGTGCATCGATTATAGGAAGTTAAACTCTGCCACTAGAAAAGACCATTTTCTCTTATCATTCCTTCACCAAATTTTAAAAAGAGTAGCGGGACATCCGTACTATTGCTTTGTAGATGGTTATTGTGGCTATTATCAAATTCTTATAGTACTAGAGGACCAAGAAAAGACTATCTTCACATGCCCTTTTAAGACCTTTGCTTTTAGAATAATGCCCTTTAGACTTTGTAATGCTCCAACAACATTTCAAATATGCATGTTAAGCATTTTTAGTGACATGGTTGATCATTATTTAGAAATTTTCTTGAATGATTTAACTGTGTTTGAAAATTATTTTGATAATCATCTTCAAAACTTAGAAAATGTATTAAAAAGATGTGAAAAATGGGTCTTATGTTAAATTGGGAAAAATGTCATTACATGGTTATTTCTGAAGTTTATTTGGGACATATAGTGTCTTCTAAAGGAATTGAAGTAGATAAGGCAAAATTCGAACTCATTGCTCATCTGCACCCACAAAAAATAGTTAGAGAAATCCGATCATTTTTAGGACATGCTGAATTCTATAGGAGGTTCATAAAAAAATTTAGGGCTATATCTAAACCTCTTAGCAAAATATGTATCATTTGAGTGGACTCAAGAGTGTCAAAATGCATTTGAAAAATTAATTAACCTCTTAACATCTTCTCCGATCATACAATCTCATGACTTGTCTTTGCTATTTGAGCTTATGTGTGATGCCAGTGACTATACTGTTGGCGTTGTATTGGGACAAAAAAAGAAAGATAAATCCCATGTAATTTATTATGCAAGCAGAACTTTAAACAGTGCACAAATGAATTACACAACAACTGAAAAAGAACTACTGGTTTAATATTTGCATTAGACAAATTTCGTTCTTATTTAATTGGTTCTTCAACTGTTGTGTTTACTGACCATGCTACTATAAGGTACTTAATGTCAAAACAGGATGTAAAACCAAGACTAATTCGATGGATTCTATTGCTTCACTGAAGCAGTGTCTGGAGAAGGAAAGATTCAGAATATGCAGTTAACCCTCATCCATTTGATGATCATTAACCCATTTGTCTACCACATCCGGAGCCCTCTTAAGATAGTTTGTTGTCTAACACTCTCAAGGCAGCAGTTATCTCCTTCTCCTGCACAGTTAAAAGGTGCTATATCCTGAGGCTATGAACTACTGCTGTCATTTCTTTCTCTTGAACGGGCATACTTTTTTCTTCTCTGTTTTGCTTAGCTTTTGGCTTTCGAATGCTACCGGATGCCCTCCTTGAACAAGTACCCGGCTCAATAAAAAAAGTGGATCCCCACCTTGAGTGAAGGATGGCTCCTTCACTTATGTAGTTAATCGCTTTAAGTTAAGACAACGATACTAGCCTCTCTTCAGAGAACCTGGAATAGCTTTTTGCTTTTTCAAGTGTGGAAATCTTCCAGTGGTAAGAGTTTAGATGAGTCAATCTTTTTCTCTGCCTTCCGTGGGATCAATTTATGAGTTTCAAGGATCAACTAAGCAGGGTTGCATTTGTGCTTTCCTTTGAAAGATAGGGTTAGACAGTAGGGCATCAAGCCCATGAAACTGCCCAAGCTCGAATGGGGGTAGATCTATAAAAGGAAGCAACTCGGGTCTTCTTTATCTTTAAAGAATTTAATATCACTATCAAAGATAAGAATGGAGTTGAGAATGTTGTTGTAGATCACTTATCAAGAATCGTACCAAATTCATCAACAGAAATAACATCCATTAATGATTCTTTTCTCGATGAATTTTTATTTTCTACTGTTGCAATGCATTGGTATGCTAATATTATTAATTTTCTTGTAACATGAGAAATGCCACCTCAATGGAATGCTCAAGACAAAAAAAAAAAAAAATTTAACTGAGGTAAGAAAATTTTATTAAGATGATTCTTATCTCTTCAAATATTATCCTGACCAAATATTTTGAAGATGCATACCTGACAATGAGGTAAGTAAAGTTATTGAATTTTTTTCATTTTGAAGCATGTGGGGGACATTTCTCATAAAAGAAAACAGCTGCAAAAATCTTGCCGTGTGAATTTTATTGGCCCACTTTATTTAAAGATACATATGCATTTTGTATAACGTGTGAAAATTGTCAAAAATTGAGATTCATTTCAAAATTAAACATGATGCCTTTAAATCCTATTCTTGTCATTGAAATCTTTGATTTTTGAGAGATAAATTTTATAGGACCATTTCTGTTATCATTTGGATTTATGTATATCTTAGTAACAGTATACTATATCGAAATAATGACTATGAAATAGTCATAAAATTTTTGAAAGAAAATATCTTTGAGTCAATTTGAAATTCCTCGAGCCATTATAAGTGATGAGGGTAAGCACTTTTGTAATAGGTCATTTGAAATATTAATGAAAAAATATGGTATTACTCATAAAGTTGTCACCCTTTATCATCCTCAAATAAATGGACAAGTTGAACTAGTAAATAGGGAGATAAAATAAATTTTAAAAAAAATTGTAAACCCAAATCGCAAAGATTGGTCTTAAGTCTTAATGATGCCCTTTTGACTTATAAAACGGCTTTTAAAACTTCATTGGGTATGTCTCCTTATAGGATAGTTTATGAAAAACCCTGTCACTTACTTGTGAAACTTGAGTATAAAATCTACTGGGCCATTAAATCTTTCAATGCAAATCTTGATTCTGCTAGACAGATATGTAAATTACAAACAAACAAACTTGAAGAATTGAGAAATGATGCATATGAGAATTCAAAAATTCATAAATCTAAAATCAAAACTTTTCATGATAAAAAATTCAAAGAAAAATATTTGATGTTGATTAGAAGGTTTTGCTTTTATAATTCTCGAAGTCACATATTCCCTGAAAAATTAAGATCAAGATGGAGTGGCCATTTTATTGTAAAATATATGTACCCTTGTGGAATACTAGAAATGAGAATTTGTTTAAGGTAAATGGGCAAAGACTCAAGCCATTTCTAAAAAATCAAGCTTTTCATGAAGAAGTTGTGTCTCTGTTTGACCCTTATTACGAGACCAATTAATATTTGTTTTACATATTTATATATATATATATATATATATTGATTCTTCTTCTAACTTTTTTTTTTGTTTTTACTTGTAGGTTAATTGTTTTGTTAAAGTTTTATTTTGCACCCCGGTTAAGTGGCGAATAATATTACTCCGTGACATTTTAAGTCAGTTTTTCATAATTACTGATACCTTCTCTTCCCTTAAAAAAAAAGGATGACATTCTAGTGAATTTGAAAAAGCGTTTTCCTTCATAACCGCAAAATGCCTTAAAGAAACTTTACCAAGTAAGATGTGAAAGATTAAGGTTATTAATGATTATAAATATACATGTTAATGTACATTGGTTAATTGAAGCCAAAGTTTGATTGGCAGACGAGTTTTCAGACTCATTAATTTTCTACATGCCTGACTTAGGTAAAAGCTCTTTTGTAAAAAAGCGAAGGGCAAAAAGATGAAATGTTTGTTATAAGTGTGCACGCATGACTTGCAATACACGTTGCTGCACTTTAAGAATGGTGTCTATAAATCACGAAGATAAAATTAGATTCATTAAAAATTGCCTGAGTAAGGAGTCTTTAGATGATATCTTATCAACCCTAGAGACGTATCCCTAGTGGATATGTGCATATTACAATTCGTGAATTATAGGACATATTTCTAAAATAACATGAGTGGTACAGTTTTGGAAATCTGACTTTAAAATGCCATGTTTACCAATTTATAAAAAAATTAGATGGAAGCCTATCCTCGACCCATAGAGGGCATTTAAGTCATTTCTGGACATAAAACTAAAGGAAGATGTGAGCCACAATCACAACTACTTGTAAATATTTACCGTAGCTGTTATTTTTAAATGTTTCATTTCAACCTCAAACGTCTTCTCCAACAACCAACCACCGACAGTTGATTTTGAAAATTTTACATTTAAAGTTTAATCTTATCCATTAACAACCAACTAACCATATGACTTAACTTTACAACACCTTTTGGCTCTATAAATATATTGCATTATTTTTGCATCTTCATACAAACTCAAAATCATTCAAGAGAAAGGTGAGTGTAATAATGAAAGGAGCATCAACTCGTAAATTCACAAAAAATTGTGTCTTTTACAGATCAAGCCCTGAAAAAACTAGAGAGTTTGTAGAAGTAGTAGAAACCCTTAGTAAGGTGTTAGCTGAGCGAAAGATTCATTTAGTGTATGGGAGAGGTAGTCTTGGATTAATGAGATGTGTGGTAACAGCTGTATAAAATAAAGGCAGTCGAGTTTTGGGTATCATACCGAAAGCTCTAGCTGTTGAAAATATTGTAGGAAAAATAATTGGGGATGAGTTACAGGTATCATCAATACATGAACGAATGTCTTTTATGCTTCGAAATGTTGATGCCTTCATAGCTTTACCTAAAGGTTTTGGAACTTTGGAGGAAATTTTTTAAATTGTCTTATAGGCATAATTTCAAATCCACCAAAACCCCATTGGTTTGTTAAATGTTGATGGTTTTTATAATGCGTTGTTATATTTTCTTAACTATGCGGTGGAAAAACAGTTCGTGTCATCTACAGCACGACAGATCCTCATTTCTGCTTCAACTATTGATCAGTTACTCAATGAATTACAAGCTTTTATACCTCTATCTGATCTAACAATGCGTTAGATAGATTGGTATATGATGCGATAATTCTATATCTTATAATTAAGTGCAAGTATACGCTATTATAACAAGTAATAAAGTGACTCAATAAGTCAAATGTCGAACCTACAGGGATAATTTTTACGTTTTAACTAAGTACTAAAATTATGTCTTTCTAATAATTATTCAGAAAAATAAAAATCTAAGAATGGCTGTAGAAAATATAAAAATAATAATACAATGCAAAGAGAATTAGGTGATAGCAATATAGAGAAAACCTATGATTAATACTATCTCTCAATATGCTTTCTAATGATTAATCTCTAATATTTAACTCAATTAGTCTTTGTTATTGATCAAGACACTAATGTATTCGCAAGCCTAATCTAAGGTCATGCAAGTATACCTTAATTTACCAAATGCCTATATTCCTATGGTACTTGTAATAAATTAAGATTCACTAAGATTATCTCTTATTGATCATACATACCAATTAGGTATATTCCTATCCTAAATTGAAACTTCATATGCAACATTAAATGTTAATCTACAATCATGCATCAAATTACCTAGGTCTGAATATAATGATTCCTCTTCTGAGTTTATCAAAATATTACCAATTCATTCACTATATATTGGTCAAATATATTGAAGCATTAAGATCAAGTAATTCAAATAACTAAGTTTATTAAATATTAAAAAGATATGACAATTAAGCACACATATTGAGTTCAAGTATTAACCCTAAAAAATAAATTTAGTTCATGACTACAAAAGAACAACAGTAAAAATAATAATAAATTATGATATAATCAATAGCAAACCGATATAGACGTCGAATTTGTCTTGATTGTGTTGCCTAAAATACTCTTGATACAGAAGAACGCCTTGAATCTCTCTCTAAAGTTGCTTCAATTGAACTCTTATTACTTTCCAAAACTCGTGCTCTATATTCTTGGTGTTCTTTAATGTGTCTTGGATGATTTTTAACGTCTAGGGTAGAGGGGCTTTTTATAGAGATTGATCTAAGCATAAAAATCTCAATTCTCGTCGGATTAGGACTCGCACTACCGCTAGAGCGCTGTGTTTTGTTGCTGGGGCGCTGCATTTAGAAGGCCGAACCGCTAAAGCAGTAGAGTGATGGCGCTGAGGGGTTGGCTCATCATTGGCGAGATGACTATATAGCGCTGAGGCGCTGACACATCGCTGGGGTGCCAGTCGTGACTTCAACAGGTCGTCTTTTCTGATTTTTCTATTTCAATCACTGTTCCAGCGCTGAGGCGATGGACTCATATTTTGAAAACTTTACATTTTAGTCCATGTTTTTGCTCCTTTTGTATCATTTCTTTAAATTTCGTTCAAGTTCCTATAAACAACAATAAAGCACATAAATAGTCATCTATTCTCATAACATAATAAAATATCAAAATAAAAATATGAGAAAATATATGACAAATGTGCCTTTATCAAATTCCTCCAAACTTAAACACTTGCTTGCCCTCAAGTAATAAAATAAAACCAAGAGAGAAACAAGGGTTTATACTTGACTCATTTAACAAATAAAGAAAACAAAACAAAATATGCTACACTAGTAAGATGATCATAATCATTGTCTCAAAGACTTGATGAAATGGTACAAATCCTTAAGGTCGATAAATAGCTATTAACAATCTTAATTATCTTTATTTAGTCCTACATTCTTCCTCATAGACAATCACCGTGTGTGTGTGCAAGCAGTAAGTAATAGCTAAAACCATACTTTGATTTACTTTATACTTTAGTTTGTATATAAAAGATGATGTCTCAACATTTAATTTGTATAATGATACTTCCATAGGCTTGTCTTTACTACCACTCTCTACTAATGTAGAAAATCACATGTCAAGGGATTTATTTAGGACTTTACTTAACTTGTAACATAAGGCTAAGGTCAAGGCAGGATAAAAGGATAAACATATAAAGTTCAAGTCACACCATGAACACTTAAACTTTACCTAGAAACATCTTGATATTCTTTTCCTTGTATTATCTCTTCCCCCAAACTTATTGTGTTTCCCATTTTTCTTTTCAACCTTTATTTTTTTTAAAAGAATTTCTTTTTTTTTTCTTGAGACGGGGGTATTTTATTTTATTTTATTATTTCTTTTTTTCTTTGAATACCCCCAAACTTATATTGACAACTACCACCCAAACTTATTTTTCTCATATCACCACAACATTTTCCTTCCAAGAGTATTTTTAACCAAATAGAAGGTTTATATTGTTACGGGTAAATTTCTAGATAAATAAACTTTAAGTCTTGGGCTTGTAATGTGGTTAAACCAAAAAATGGGTAATTAGGCTCAAAATAGGGTACTAGGGATAAATATATAATAAAAGGTAAGCTAGAAAGGCTCAATCGGTCCAAAAATGGCATAATGTCATTTTTCTATTCATGTGTTTCCTAGGATTTTACTTCAAGTAGTAACTAAAGACAAGTTCTAAAGTATCGGTCTTCGAGACTTAAGTGTACTCTCTAAAGCATAAGTATCTCTAAGTAATAGTTATAACTATTTATGCTTTAATTAGTGTTAAAAAAGAATGGTGATTATAAATAAGGTCGAACTTGTTCTTAAACTTAGATAACAAAAATTGTCTTAAGTATCTATCTGTAATAACCAGTATCCACGACTGGTAAGAATAAGTGTTTATAAATGTATAAATATACGTATTTTATTTGTATGTTGGTTACTTGATTTATATATTGTTATTAGTAGTGTTTATATAGGTTAAGGTGATACTATTAGCATTGGGTTTAATTGCAAGACTTTAAATTTATTTTAGGGACCAAATTGTAATACTTTGAAAGTTTTGGGGGTAAATTTGTAAATACCAAAAATTAGCCACTTAGTATAAAAATACACTTTTAAAAACCCTAATTCTCTCATTTTGGTCGAGCTACCCATTTTAAGAGAGAGAAGAGAGAAATAGAGGAGAGAGAAAGAGGAGAAAAAGAAGAAAAAGAAGAAGAAATTGAAATTTTGAATTTCAAGAGGTATATCATACGTATTTATCAATTTATTGGTATTAATTAAGTTAATTCCTTTAAGTTTTGATTTCTGAAAATATGTATAATTGAGGATTTGTTGTGTATTTCGTAAGATCATATGAGAATTGATGATGATCTGTAAGATAGTTTGATAAATTATGATGAATTGTGGAATTTCTGCTGGATAACCTCTTGATCTAGGAATTTTATAAATTGTTGTGATTCGATTCTGGTTTTGAATTTTGAGTATATGAAATTAGACATGTTAAGAATCATCTGAGACTTTGAATCGATTGAAAATTCTGGAAATTGAATTTATAGTGAATTTACCAAAATGACCCTGACATTCTGGAAATTTCCTGTGTAAACAGTATAGTACAGTGAAATATTTATCATGGACTGAGATATGTGTTAAGAGTAATTATCTGGTAGTTTTATAATTTTTGAGTTAGTATATGATTTTATAAAATTGGGAGATTGAATACTGTTCAGTAAGTATCTTGATCCTGTCAGGTTTGTAGTTTGGATTCGATGGTGTGTATGGAATGGATTGTGTAGGAAATTTGATATAATATTCATATATAAGAAGGATATATGAGTCAAGAATGGTATATTTTGATTTTGGAGTAATTGGACATCATTTGATGTATTAGAAATTTTGTTAAGTGTAAGTGGTCAGAATGACAGGTTTTGAGAAACTAAATATTTAGACCAATTTGATGTGATAAATGCATTGTGTATAATTTTGTAAGCTATTTAAAGTATTTTGTGTGAATTGTGAGGCTTATGAAAGGATTAATCTCCATTGATAGGTTAAGGAGATTTAAGCCTTGTAGCTGAAAGTGTTAAGAGGTAAGTATACTAGACTTTTTACTGAAATCACAATAAACGTAGTAATTGTTTTGTATGATTTTGTAAATGTGGTTAAGAATATGTTTATGATATGTTAAAGTATATTTTGATATGAAATGTGAATATATGTTTATGAATGTGAGCATTGACATTGAGCATGGACATATATGTATTTTTGAAAGTGAGCTTTCTAAAATAAGATGTGTTTAACAAAGAAAGCTTTTAAAGTGTAATATGTCCATGAGAAATATTTTGTGATTTGAGGGTACTTGAACTCACTGTTAACTTAGTAGGCATTGTATGTGATTTGTGGAGCCTTTATGTGTGGCCTTTCCTTCGGGATTGGTATATGTTATGTGTTCCGTATGTAGGGAGGATCCTATTGGTACCTAAAGGAAGTGTGAGTCATCACATTCGTGTGGTGGCGTATTGGTGCATGTGAGAGGACTCACCGATGATCAGGGTGAGGGTTTGGCTTTTACCTTCGGGCATACGCGTTATATATGTGTGATTTAAGGACCTCACTTGTACTATTCCTCTCATACGGTATGTCACCTACGAGTGACATTTGGCTCATTATGTGATATGTGATATGTAAGTCCTACTAAGTAGTAGTTGAGTGATGGTATTCCTATTATGTGTTTTGAAAGAATGTGTAAGCGCTTACATGATATGTGATTTGATAAGATTATGATTTTGATTGATCACAGCATATCATACATATGCATTGTGTACATATATGTATTTGTATTTGATATATGAAAAATTAGTATGCTTACTGAGTTTTATACTCATTATAGTTTATGGTGATTTCAGGTAAATAAGGTACATGTGTGCTTAGCGGATTTGGCAAGGCTTCTGCTGTTCCTTGGGTTCCCTAAGTTGCTAGGTTGTTGTGTGTTTCATTTGGGGACACGTGGGATAAGATATTTGGTTTGTCCCTATTGAATAAATACTTATGTATTATTTCATTGTGTGTGGATTGGATTTAGTTTAAGTTTTATAAAGTGTGGTTATTGGATGATTTTAAGTAAGAATTTGCAATGGATATATTCTGGGCTCCCGGTAACAAAGTTGCTACTGGTGACGTAGTAGAGTGTTAATCTCTGAGAAAACTCTGCGTATCTCCGGTTTAATAATTGTCCCAGTCATAATTCAATTGCTATAATTCTGAAAGAAATTGAAATGAATGTTTAAATATTGTCAAGAGAAGTTTATATTTATATGTTAGGTTATGGTTGATTTTAGTGTTGAACTTACTAGCAACTTGCTAAGGATTTCTGTGTAGAATGAAAGTTGAAAATTTTGTGTAATATTATTTATGAGTGCACATGCAGTGAATGAATGTAAGTGATGTCGTGTGTCGGATCTTTTGGGTCTGGGGCGTGACACTATCATTCCCTATGAATTTGTAAAAAAAAATAAATTCAGCTATATATTTTTTTTCTTATCATAGACTAATGATTATCTTAACATAACTTAATAAAAATTAATTAACTAAAAATAAACTAAGTAACTAAAAATAAAATTAACCCACAAGAACGACCACTCAAATCATGCAGCAAAATGAACACAAGAAAGTGTTTTCCACCCAAAAAATTAATTTAGACAATGTCCCCAATGTCAAAAAATAAAGAAGTAAAAGTAAGAGATTTCCCTGTTCAAATTTCTCTGCAGCGCTGACTTTTCGTCGCTGAGGTGACGTTTTGGCGCTAACGCGATAATCGTTCATCACTGCAGCGCTAAAGGCTCATTGTAGGATGCTTACTGGAATTTTCGCTGGCGCGCTAGAGTGTTTACCGCGGGGGCGGTATGGACTCGAATTTTCTATCGCTGCTACGCTGAACTCTCTCACTGCAGCACTAATCCCTTCTCTTTTTTTTAAAAACAATTTTTTTTTAAAGGAGCTAAAAAATTAATACTAATTTTTTAATGTCTTCGGCTTGACGGGGCTTCTTATTCTCTTATGGTGGGTCGAAGATGCTGATGGAAGCCTTTGTGTAAGTGATCTTGCTGGTTTTCTTCTTCTTCGGCTTTCATATTTTTGCAATTAAACCTCGGGCAGTATCTTTTGCTGCATTCTCTTTATGTCTCTCTAGAAAGATTTTAATCTTAGACTAGAGAAATGGCTCTTTCTCTTCTTTCTCTTTGCTTACTTCATTAAGGTACTGATCTTTCTTTTTCTCTCTTTTCTTCCTATGCTTCAATGCTCTTTTTTGAATGTGAGGATCCAATGTCTCCATATCTTTGATTTGCTTGACGTTTGGGTACACTACATTAATGCAGAAATAGTCTTCATTTTTAGTTGGTAATTTGATCTCCTTAAAGACCGTAAAAGTGACTATATCCTCTTGTACTCTCATGGTCAACTCCTATTTTTGTACATCAATGATTGTTCTTCCAGTGGCTATAAAGTATCTTCCAAGGATGATAGGAATCTCCTTGTCTTCTTTTATGTCCAGAACAATGAAATTGACAGGGAAGATGAATTTATCGACTTTAACCAACACACCTTCAATTAATCCCTTGGGATAGGTGAGAGAACAATCTGCCAACTGAAGTGTGATATTTGTTGGTTTGGCTTCTCTTAGTCCTAATTGTTTGTACATAAACAGTGATATAAGATTGATGCTAGCTCCTAAATCACAAAATGCCTTCCCAAAATTGTAATTTCCAATTAAGCATAGTATGGTGAAGCTCTTAGGATCTTTGAGCTTTGGAGGTAACTTCTTTAGAAGGATGGCGCTACATTCTTCTGTCAGGGCCACAGTCTCGAAGTCATCTATTTTTCTCTTCTTTGATAGAATGTCCTTCATGAATCTCACATAGCTCGGTATTTGCCACAGTGCTTTTGCAAAAGAAAGATTAATATGTAATTTCTTAAAGATATCAAGAAATTTAGAAAACTGCTTATCTAGTTTCTTCTTTTGCAGCCTCCGAGAAAATAGAGGTGGTGGAGTGAATGACTGTATAGGTTGCTTTTACGAGTTGCTAAGGGTATCGTATGCTACATTTTCACTTTTCTGTTCTTGTACTTAAATACCAGTTTCTACGCTTTTCTGCGTTTCAACACTTTTCTCTTAACTTCTTAGCTGCTATAATCTCTGAGGAAATGATATATATGGTCTATATGGTTGTACATTATCTTGATAGACCATTGTTTCTCTTTCTTTCTCCTTCATCTCTAAAAGCTGTGGTTAGGGTGTGTTGTCATGTAAGATTTTACCACTTCTTAGGGAGATGGCTTGACACTACTCTACATTTCTTTTTGGATTGACCTCGGTGTTGCTTGGTAGGGTTCCTTGAGGGAAATTGCTCATTACTGCAGCAAGTTATCCTACCTAATTCTTCAAGGCTCTAAATGAAGCTGCTTGACTTTGAAAAAATGCATCTATTTTTCTCATAAATTGCAAAAGCATGTCTTCAATGTCTGGTTTTTTCTCTTGCTGGATTTACAATTAGAAGCCAGGCGGAGCTTTGGAATATTGTCCTTGATTATTGGTGCTCCATGAGAAGTTGGGATGATTTCTCCATCTAGGGTTATAGAAATTTGAGTTAGGATTGTTGCAATTGAAGTCTCCTACATATTGAGCAGTCTCCATGCATTTTCCATTAGCATGATTGCTTCCACAGAAATCGCAAGTAATGGGTTGACTCTTGACAGCATTAACTCCCAAGTTGCTTAATTGTTTGGTCAAAAGGTTGACTTGGACAGATAATGTGGTCAAAGTGTCTACTTCATATAATCTAGCGATCTTTCATATGGTTGACCTTTCGGTGGGCCATTGATAGGCATTGGATGCCATCTTATCTAGTAGATCATAAGCTTCATTGGTGGATTTGTTCATGAGTGCTTATTCAGCTGCAACATCTACTATTGTTCTGAATTGACCGGCTAATCCATTGTAGAATGTTTGTAAAAGCAACTACTTCAGAACTCCATGATGAGGATATTTTCTTTGCATATCTTTGTATCTCTCTCATGCCTCATAAAGAGATTCTTCATCTAGTTGTAGGAATGATGTGATGTCATTCCTCAGCTTGGCAGTTTTAGCTAGTGGAAAAAATTTGGCGAGGAACTTTTGTGCAAGATCATCCTATGTAACTATGGATCTAGATAAAAGTGATAACAAACAGCTTTTTACTTTGTCTCTCAAGGAAAAAGGAAACAATCTTAATTGGATTGCATCATCTGATACCCCATTGTATTTGAATGTGTCACATATCTCCAAGAAGTTAATGATGTGCATGTTTGGATCGTCATTGGGCAATCCACTAAATTGTACCGAATCCTTGAGCATTTGAATAGTTCTTGGCTTGATCTCGAAGTTGTTAGCTTGAATAGTTGGTCTTTGAATGCTTGAATGGATTCCATTGATTAGGGGAACAGCATATTCCCTTAATGGTCTTGCTTCATTGTTGGGTGCAATTGATACTTGATCTTCCATAGTGTTAACTTGATTTTGCTCTCTTCTAATTCTTCTTAAAGTTCTTTCAATTTCTAGATCAAATGTAATCAAGTCTTCACTTTTCGATCTTCGTATATACGTCGTAAGAAAGAGAGTAAAACTAAATTAAGAAAAATAATTTAAAAAAAATCTGAAGTAAAAACTAGAAAGATTGGTATTAATATTGGTGAAAAAGTAGATAATTGTCCACGGCAATAGCGCCAAAAACTTGATGCTATAATTCTATATCTTATAATTAAGCGTAAATATACGCTATCGTAGCAAGTAATAAAGGGACTTAATAAGTCGGATGTTAAACCCACAATGATAATTTCTTCTTTTTAACAAAATACTAAAATTATGTCTTTCTAATAATTATTCAAAAAAATAAAAAAAAATCTAAAAATGAATGTAGAAAATATAAAAGCAATAACACAATGCAAAGAGAATTAGCTGATAGCAATATAGAGAAAATCTAAGATTAATATTATCCCTCAATATGCTTTCTAATGATTAATCTCTAATATTTAACTCTCTTAGTCTTTGTTATTGATCAAAACACTAATGTATTCGCAAGCTTTTTCTAAGGTCATGCAAGTATACCTTAATTTACCAAATACCTATATTTCTATGGTACTTGTAATAAATTAAGATTCATTAAGATTAGGTCTTATTGATCATATATGTCAATTAGGTATATTCCTATCCTAAATTGAAACTTATTTATTCAACATTGAATGTTACTCTACAATCATGCATCAAATTACTTAGGTCTGAATATTATGATTTCTCTTCCGAGTTTATCAATAATATTACCAACTCATTCACCATATATTGGCCAGATATATTGAAGCATTAAGAACAAGTAATTTGAATATCAAAAAACTAAGTTTATTAAATATTAAAAAGATATTGCAATTAAGCACACATATTGAGTTCAAGTATTAACCTTAGAAAATAAATTTAGTTCATGACTATAAGAGAACAGCAATAAAAATAATAATAAATCATGATACAATCAATAGAAAAATCGATATAGACGTCGAATTTATCTTGATTGCGCTGCCTAAAATACTCTTGATGCCAAAGAATGCCTTGAATCTCTCTCTAAAGTTGTTTCAATTAAACTCTTATTGCTCTCCAAGACTCGTGCTCTGTATTCTTGGAGTTCTTGAATGTGTCTTGGTGAGTTTTAACGTCAAAGGTCGATGGGCTTTTTATAGGGATTGATCTGAGCTTAAAAATCTCAATTCTCATCAGACTAGGACTCGCACTACCACTAGAGCCCTACATTCTGTCCCTGGGGCGCTATAAGTAAAAGGCCGCATCGTTAGAGCGGTAGAGTAATGGCGCTGGGACGCTGGCTCGATGACTATATAACGTTGGGGCACTGACATGTCGCTGGCGCAATGCAGGTCTGGCGTTGGGGCGCCAGTAGCGACTTCAATAGGTCATCTTTTCTAATTTTTCTATTTCGATCACTATTCCAGTGCTGGGGCAAAAATCCTTGTAGCGCTGGACTTATATTTTAAAAACTTTACATTTTAATCCCTGTTTTTACTCCTTTTGGATCATTTCATTCCAGTCCTTATAAACAACAATAAAGCATATAAATAGCCACTTATTATCATAAAATAAAAAATATCAAAATAAAAATATGAAAAAATATATAACCAATTTTCCCTTATCGGTATAGTGATGACAGTGAAAAGAAACGCAAGATAGATTTGATGCTTCGTCTGTAGCTTATCTACTTTTATGTATTTTTAAACATTTTGTGTGGCTTGTTTTATTTTGTTGCAGGTTTAATTTTCAATAAAAGATATTTCAGGTGATATCTTCTATACTTTACTATTTTTATTTTTTGACATTGAGGACAATGTCTCAATCTTGTTGGGGGGAGGATAGTTGATATATAATATTAGTGTTAATTTTTTTTTATCACTTTGTTCTCTAGTAAAAACAAATTAATCACAAATAGCGTGAGTAAAAGGTTCATTTATGCATTCTTGAGACGCATTCTAGTTTTAGAATGACAGAGTAAAGAGTACATTGCTAAATTTTTAAAACACATTCTAATTGTTTTATTTTTAATACATTTTACGTATATTTATTTGTTGCTTAAGTTTTTGGTAACTCTTGCGTAAATAAGTTTGCTTTACTATCGAAGTATGATTTTAAAATTGTTTAGTTTAAATCACTTTTTCTATCTAGATTATTAAAAAATAACTTATGAAATTATTTCTTAAGCACAATACTAAGCCTTATGGTAAGATGGATGATTCAATATATATAGCCAAGAGAATTTTCATGTTTAAGTATACATATTTTTTTCTAAACTCGCATATCTTTTGTGAGTAAATGAAAAGGTTTGAAATAACAGCTTACGAACTTTCATTGATATTTTGAAATGGTAATTTTTGTTTGAAATAACATTATTTGGGATGAGGAATGATTTGGTTGCTTAGCTGAAAGATCATAAAAAAAATTTGAAAAAGTATCATGGTGAGAAATTGCTCTTATTTTGTAATTATTCCTTATGTCTTTCAAAAAACAAAAAAACAAAAACAAACACACAATAAAGCAAAAAAAAAAAGTATAAAAAAAGAGAGAAAAAAATTTAATTCAATTCAATAAAATCTTCATTAAATTTTAGAAGACAAAAGTCATTAGGAAACAATTTTATCATCAGACTCTTTATTCGTAAGATTCACATAAAATAATTAAAGTCCTAAAGTTAGCATGTGTCAAGAATGGTTTGACTCTAAATAATTAATTTTTCTATCTTTGGATCAATGTTAGTTTGTCTGTCTATCCTTAAATGTAACATTTTCTTGAGTAATTATCTATTTTCCAACTCCATGAGTGAAATCCTAACTCGATAAACAATTATTCACCTATAAGAATATAGAGTTGAGACTTTTACTTGGAGAAATTTTTTAAGTCTATATATATTGTGGTTTGTTGTAAGAAGACTTCGATTTTATTCACACATACACAATTTTGGAAGTTATGATTGAAATAACCTTTATAGCGATTGTGATCTTGAACTGATGTTTTGTTTGAAATACTTAGGTAGTGTTCAAATTTTATTTATGCTTGAATTGTAAGGACTAGCAATAAGCTGGTTAGAGGTGTGATAAACACTTGAAATTACACATTTAATAAGGGTTTTACTTTATTATTTTGTATTACTAATGTCTTTAACCCCCTTACCTTAAGTATGTTTACAATATTGTACCTAATTAGCTTTCAATTATTTTATGGTAGGTTCGGTAAAATGTGCATAACTTTCTACCTAAGAATCTAATTGGAGTGATTCTTGATCTTGTAAAGAGATGACTTAATGGACTAACATTTTTTACTTCAAAAATCATTTAAAATTAGAGCGTGTAGAGGGTGAAAATGGCCTAGAACAGAACTGATATACAGTACAGGCCTAATCCGGACAGTCATCAGTATTTAGCCTATAACTATAGAAATACGTATCTAATACGTATGAGAAAACTCAATTTAGAAATATAAGAGACTTATATACAACTTTACTATTTTGAGTGACAGCTCATTTGGATCACATCAATTCCAAATTGGATAATCAAGTGGGTGCATTAATGATAATCAATGTAAATTACTTACCACCATTCTTGACTTTTATCATCCAAGTGGTTCCCTTTTCATTTGTCTTGATTTATCCATGTTTTTCTATAAATAGTAGCATATTTATGCCGAAAGAATGTAATTAAAGAGCTAAAGTTTTGTTCAAAATACTTGTCTTTTGTATTATCTCTTTGTAATATTATTTATCTTGTTTATTATTCTAAAATCATGTTGTCTTTTCTTTCATTTCTTTTCTTTTTCATTAGTTTTATTATGTCTAAGTAATTTTCTTTATGCTAAAGTAAAAGGGTGAAACTCTTGGTAAGGTAATAAGATATTCTTAACTCTTATTCATGAATTTAATGTTTTATCCTTAAGTTATGCAAATTTATATATGATGTATTTATTTTGTTTATAATATTAATACCCTTTCTTCTAAGTGTATGTTAATTTATTATAGACAATTTTTATACTTTACACAATAAATTCTTGAAACCATTTACAAGATTTGACGTATATACCATTTCTTGTAAAGTGAAAGTCTTGATTTATTGTAGATAAATATAAAGATTGGCATAATAATTACTTGAACCCATTTATAAGATTTGGTATATAATAATTGAAAGAAATAAATACTAGTTAATATATAAGTGGTGATGAACTTTAATTGTTATATCTTTTGGTTGGAACCTCATTCATGTGAGGATTCTAATTGAGTTATAAAAAGAGTGAATATATTATTACTTCATATGGTAAGAGTGAACCCCCCTAACCTTAACTTTTATTTTAATTGGTTAATTGAATTAATATTTATAAACATCTTATCCTACATTAATTGTCTTTAACGTACTTATAGTTTGTAATTTTAATTTTACTTCCCTGTGGATCGACCATGTTCTCATCGGGTTATTTATTACTTCGACAATCCTGCACTTGAGAATAAACTCTTATATTCTGGACATATCAGGAAATAGTAGCGCATTAACAGTATTTATGTTATAGTAACTCATAAACAGTAATCTTAATCTGACTTGTATTTGATGTTTAACTCTAATTTAAAGACATAAACTTATAAATAGAATGCCAAAAACCTAATTAAAGGGGAAGAGAAAAAAAAAAGAATCAAAATGAGAGAGAAAGTAGAGAAAGAAAAAAAAATTGGAGAATCAAGATGACTAAATGATTGAAGGCTACAGAAAAATTTATTCTATCTTTTCAACTCTTTATCTTTCTAGTTTTCTATGATTTTTATAGTGTTATTCTTGATAAGCTCTAAAACTCTTTGTTTCACTATGACCTAAGTTTTTTTATTTTTAGGGTTAGACTTTCGAACCTAAGTATGTAGTTGGATTTTATTACTTCTTAATTTATGAACTTGATATATATAATTGATTCATTCTATCTTATGTTTATTGCTTTCATTATATCTGGCCAATATTTTGAATTATTGAGGAACTATGATGAACTTGACAAAGGGATTCATGTGTTCAGCCTAGGATAGTTTAATACATGATCGTAGGGTCACAACTATAAGTTCCATCTAGGATAGACATATACTTAGGTGGCATGTATGGTATAATTTAGACTTGATCTTAATAAATTGCATTCTGATTTGATTACCATAGACATATAGGTGATTGTTAGAATGCGTAAATAGTCACTCGACCATCGACAGAGGCTTGTAGTGAGATTAGTGTCTAAGCCAACAATTGGTATTAAAAGATTAACTAAGAGGTTAATAAATCTAATAAAATACTAGAGAATGAGTCAAAACTTTAGATTATCTTTGTTTGTGAATTCTACAATTTATTTTTGTTTAGTTTAATTGATAGAGTTAGATTAATTAATTAAATTTCAGATTAATATTTTCTGAATAAAAGTTATGTAGGTACAATTTTAGTACTTGATTTATAGAATTAAATTGCATAGTTTCTGTGGGATCGATACTTGAACTTAAAATCCTATATTACTTAATACGATAGCGTGCACTTGCGCTAGACTATTTTAGCATACATCACAAGTATTTTACCATTTAATAATTAATAATATTAATGAATTTATTAGAAATGATAATTATATAAATACTATAATTAAATATTTATACATAATGGAATATCACGTAAGCACAAATTTCAACTGTTTTATTCATCACAATTGCTTTGATTTCTTCATCCATTATATCTCTCCCCCTTTTGTCTTTTACTACTTCTTTAAAACTTATTGGTTCACTATTTGTAAAGAGACAAAAAAGTGTTAGATTATTTTGATTCTCTGTCACTTCATAAATTTCTTGCAAGCTCCAAAAGCGTAGTGTTCTTAGACTTGGGCTTGGGCTTGGGCTTGAGCTTGAGCTTGGGTTAGTCATGCCTTTATTAGTGCTTGTTGATGGTGAATGTTGCAGAGTGATAAGCTGTTGAGATTCTTTACTTGCTTGATGTTTATCTTCTTCAAGGAAAGGAAAGAGGTTACAATTTTCTTCTTGGCTATTCCCACTCCATATGCTTTCTTTCTCAAATTCAACATCCCTACTAATCATCACATTCCCATTGCTTGGATTGTACAATTTATAACATTTTGAGCTTGAATCATAGCCAACAAAAATAAATTTCTCACTCTTATCATCGAGTTTGGATCTTTGATGATCCAACTTATGGGCATAGGCAATACTTCCGAACACTTTCAAATGAGAGACACTGGGTTTTCTTCCACTCCATGCTTTTTGTGGCATCTTTCCCTACACATTCTTAGTAAGAGAATGATTCATTAAATATACTATATAATCAACGGCCTCTGTCAAAAGTTGTTTGGGCATTTTCTTACTTTTCAACATACTTCGGGCCATATTAAAAATGATTCTATTTTTTCTTTTTGTCACTCCATTTTTTTAGAGAGAAGGGGATATAGAAATGGTTAGAGGGCGACGAATACCATTATTCTCACAAAATTCATTAAATTCTTTTGAGGTTAATTCGCCACCTCTACTAGATCTTATGGCTTTTATATAGTGCACACTTTCTTTTTCAACAAGTACTTTAAATTTCTTAAAAGTACTAAATGCTTATGATTTAATTTTAAGAAAATACACCTAAGTCTTTCTACTAAAATCATTAATGAAAAGGATAACATAATTATTTTTCCCAAAAGAGCTTGTTGAATTGGGCTACAAACATCAATATAAACAAGTTCAAGTGACTTGCTTATTCTCGATTTTGATTCTGTTGGAAAGCTTTTTCCAAATTGCTTTCCAAGCAAGCATCCTTCACACAATTGATCCGGATGATTAATGGAAGGTAATCCTCTCATTGTTTGTTTATGAGACAATAATTTAAGGTCATCAAAATTAAGGTGCCCAAATCTCAAGTACTGTAACTAAGATGGATTTTCAAAACATGTCTTTAGGCATTTTGCAACATCATTTTGAATATTCAACAAAAATATTCCATTTTTAGTCATTGGTACCTTAGTTATAAAAATATTGTTAGTATCTCTTATTGAAATGCTATTATCTCTCATATCAATATCATATCATTTTTATAAGAGTTGGCCCATACT
The DNA here is from genome assembly GCA_946807835.1 of Ailanthus altissimus. Lineage (NCBI taxonomy): Eukaryota > Viridiplantae > Streptophyta > Magnoliopsida > Sapindales > Simaroubaceae > Ailanthus > Ailanthus altissimus. The sequence continues at coordinate 6,241,804 of OX327709.1, forward strand.
TAAAATATTAATTTTCATGTTAGGCATATAATAAACATTAGAAATAAATTGGTGCCTTCTATTTTTTTTAAATTTAATTGAAATTTCACCTTTTTCTGTCACCGAAATTTTAGAATTATCTCTAAAAGTAACACTATCACTTACCAATTCATCAAGCTCCATAAACATGTCTCTACACCCATACATGTGCTTGCAAGCCCCGATGTCAAAATACCAAGTATTCTTTCCTCCATCATCTCCTCCTCCTTTGTTTGCCAACAATAATGTAGGCCCATGTTGATCTTTGCTTTCTACAAAATTTGCTTTCTTTTCAACATTTTTAGTGACCTTGCAATTTAAAGCATAATACCCAAACTTTTAGTAATTGTAACATTTAACGTGAGAAAGATCATACTTTTTTCTTGAATTATTTCGTCTCCCACGTAGTCTTGTAAGAAATGAAACTTGTCTTTCTACTTTTCATTTGTTGCCTTGAAACCTCCTCTTCTTAAGACTTTACCACAACCTTTTCCACGTTGACTTCTCTTATTCTTGGTGCCTTCATATTTCTCCTTCAAATTAAGCCTTGTTTCAAGAACTCACTCCAAGACTTCCTTTTTCTTCTTTTGCCTTTCTTCATAGGCTTGCAAGGATCCCCACGAGTTTTTCGATGCTTATTGACACGTCCAAAATATATGAGTTTATTCATAAGTGCAGGATTGTTGAAATAATAAATAACCCAATGAGAACGGAGTCGATCTATAGGAAAGTAGAATTAAACTTATAAACTATAAATACTTTAAAGCCAATTAATACAGTATAAGATGTTTGCAAATATTAATTCAATTAACCAATTAAAATAAACGCTAAGGTTATGGGAATCCACTCTTGGCATATAAAGTAAGAATATATTCAACTCTTTATTTATAACTCAATTGGAATCATTACACGAATGAGGTTCCAACAGGGAGATATAACAATTAAAGTTTATCACCATTTATATATAAACTAGTATTTATTTTTTCCCATTATTATACACCAAATCTTATAAATAGGTTTAAGTATTTATTATGCCAATATTTATATTTGTTTACAATAAATCAAGACTCTCACTTTACAATAAATGGTATATACGCCAAACCTTGTAAGTGGTTTCAAGAATTTATTGTACCAAGTATAAAGTTTGTCTATAATAAATCAAGATACACCACTTAGAAGAAAAAGTATTAATATTACAAACAAAATAAATGCATCATATATAAATTTGCATAACTTAAGAATAAAACATTAAATTCATGAATAAGAGTTAAGTATATCTTATTACCTTACCAAGAGTTTTACTATTTCACCTTAGCATTAAAAAAATTATTTGGACATAATAAAACTAAAGAAAAAGAAATAAAATGAAAGAAGAGATAACATGACTTTAGAATAGTAAACAAGAGAAATAATATTATAAAGAGATAATACAAAAGACAAGTGTTTTGAACTAAAATCTAGCTCTCTAATTACATATTTTAGGCATAAACATGCTACGTATTTATAGAAAAATATGGATAAATCAAGGCAAATGAAGAGAGAACCACTTGGATGATAAAAGTCAAGAATAATGGTAAATAATTTACATTGATTATCATTAATACACCCAATTGCTTATCCAATTTGGAATTGATGTGGTCCAAATTAACTGTCACTCAAAACATAAACGTTGTAGATAAGTCTCTTATCTTTCCAAATTGAGTTGTCTCATACATATTAGATACGTATTTCTATAGTTATGGGCCGAACACTGATGACTATTCGAATTAGGCCTGTATTGCAGATCAATTTTGTTTTAAGCCATTGCTACCCTTTAAACGCTCAAATTTCAAATTTCTTGTGAAATACAATATGTTAGCCCATTGAGTCATCTCTTCACAGGATCAAGAATCACTCCAATTGGTTTCTTAAGTAGAAAGTTATGCTCATTTTATCGAACCTGCCACAAAATAGTTAAAAGCTAATTAGGTACAATATTATAAACATACTTAAGTTAAGGGGGATAAAGACACTAGTAATACAAAATAATGATATAAAACCCTTATTAAATACGTAATTTCAAGTGTTCATCACTTATGCTCTCCAAATCTTTAGACTCTTAAATACCTACAACAATATGCTCGAATTTTAGATCTAAAGAGTGAAGAATTTTCTCCACTACATGTGTATCAGCTAAACTATTACCATTTACTTTTAATTGGTTAACTACTACCAAAACTCTAGAAAAATATTTAGAAATATTTTCTGAATCTTTCATATATAAAGATTCGAACTTATCTCTTAGAATTTGAAGACATACATTCCTCACTTTCTCCACTCTTTTGTAGAAAGTACGAAGTAACTCCTATGTTTCTTTGGCGGTAGTTGCATTAGCAACCTTCTCAAAACCATCATCATCTAAGACTTGATAGATGATGTTAGGAGCTTTCTTGTCTCTCTTTCTTGCTTCCTTCACAACTTTTTTTTATGCTTAAGAAAGAGATGTTGTGTCTTTTGGCACCTTAAAGGCTTTCTCTATAATCTCTCAAGCATCTTGAGAACCCAACAAAGCCATCATTTTAATACTCCAAGCTTCATAGCTAAGCTTGTTAAGTGTAGGGATTTGGAAAGGAACCATCCCACTTGCTATTTTGTCAAGTGAGAATCTTCTAACTCTAATACCACTTTGTTGGAAGATGAGTTTTGTGTTTAGGAGATTTTATAGAGAGAATGAATTGAAAGATATTAAAGAATTTGTAGAGAACAACTCTTATTGAATTCTCAAATTTGGTTTAATACAAAATGTAAGAACTCACCCTTTTATATAGTGGTGAAGGGAGAGTTCTAGACTCCAACTCCAAACTAACTTATAAATTATATCTTCTGTCAAACAACTACTATCTAATACCAATCTTAGTTAATTAAATATTTTGACACACTAAATAAAATATTATTATAAAGAATGTTAATTTTAGAAATCCTAATTTGGGCATGGGGTCAAATATAGGCTCAAAGTGATGAACCCAAATGATTTTAGACCAAAATCAAAATTATTTTTTAACATTTACTTTTTACGTAACCACTGCTATTTCTGAATTTGAATTTGAATGGTAATAAACACCCCCACGTGCATATTTCATTATAAATGTCTTCAAAACAAAATAAAGAATCTGCCATTAAGAGAAGAAAGAGTTGTTTACTTTTTATCAAGAATATTGAATTGTCATTATATTGAGATTTTGGTGATTTAAAATTATGTTTATGTATGATTTTGAGTTAGAGATTAATGAAGTGTCGACACGAGGACAAGTATGCATTGAACGTATGAAAAAATGACAAAAATAAAAAGAAACACAAATGGAGAAATTTCTTAGGTGTAGGCGTCATGGTGCTAGCCTCTCAGCGCCCCAATGCCAAGGACAGAACACTCAATATCATGGCGCTAGAAGTGTAGCACTGCGGTACCAGTGTAGGATGGCAATAGCGCACAATGCCAGTTTCAACAATTTTTATTTTAAACGACTCAATTAGTTTGAATAGATTTTGGACTCCTATTCTAATTAGGTTTAAGGCTTTTAGAGAGGTTGTGAAGTTTATATAAACTCTTGTAACCTCTTTAAATAATCAAGCATCAAATATGTAAATATAAGAGAGAATAAAGAGTTAAGTAGGTACTAGAGTGCTGAATGCAAAAGAGAGTAATGATAAATCTTTTGAGAAAAAGTTTTAGTTATTCATTATATTCCTTAATAAATATCTTATTATAAAATCTTAGTGATCCGAGAGATCTTTGTAATATTAAAAATTTTTGAGACCTAGAGTTATATGTGAATTATTAATAAAAGAAATTAAATCTTTGATCTATTGTAAACGTAAATGTTTGTCACTAAATTATATATATCTTGTGTTTTGTAGTGATTATTTTTTTTTTTATTGTGTTTAATTTTTTATATTTTTAATTACTTGTGAGTAAAGCTAAGTGGCACATAAAAACTCTAAGATACTAATGTTATAGTTAAAGTTAATACTCAAATAATATCAATTTAGAGAGCCTGATTTTTTAACATATTAATTATATATCTCCAGTCGGATCACCAATTTTTTACTGTCCACCAAAACGACCTTTTCTAGTATTATACTAGACTTGTATATAATATTAATTTTCACATTATTCACATAAAAGTTCTGTAAGTATATATAATATTACACTTAAAATGAACTGGTTCACACGATGACACACAGAGTAGAAGCTGCAGCTAAATTGAAACACGTACGCATATAATTATCATAAAAGAAAATGAGATGTTCATAACAAAATTAAAAGTTTTAACTCCTCGGATTTGAGTCACCTTTTGATGTGCCGTAGCACTCAATAATTTGATGACTCTTATTCTACAACTAATACCTCATTAATAATTTACATTAATCTCATAAACCCAAAAACTATTTAGGTTTCCGATCCCCTTTCATTAAGAGTTCATCATCCGGGGACTATTCATACTCCAAACATTAAGTTTCTCTACAGTAACAGACTCAGTGCCATTGTTGAATGCATACAAATGGGCATCTTTAAAGACTGCAAGAGTTGGATAAACCCTAGATGTGATGCATGTTTTGCCCCCAGCTCCAAAACTTTCCACGATCGAATGATCAATCTGCAAAGAAAAAAAAAACGAGTTCACATACAAATAGTTAAAGAATTGGAAAGAAGATTAAAGGAGATAGTGAAAGGGCATACCAAACTCCTAAGAGAAAGCTTCTTATCAGATAAATCTACGTCTACAAAGCCAGCGAATGATGGTTTATACATTCCTTCCCTGTTCTTCAGAGATGAACTGTATTCAAAAAAGCAATTAAACACCATTTAGTACTATTCAGTTTGCATGCAATGTAAAAGTCATCAGAATTTTGTGTAAAACCAAACAAACCTGCCAGCGTCAGAGCACATGAGAACTACATGCTTCTTTTGATCCTTGAATATTCTGAAGAAAACAGGAGTAAATTCCTCTAGGTTCTTTGATGCTAATGTCAAGAGCCCAAATGGTCCAATTCCCCCTGGAATTTTTGAACCCTTTTGGCCACAAAGGTGCTCTGCGTCAAGATTTTTCCAACTAGGATCGAAATTCTTAGCTTTGTCCAAGCTTGGCAGCAAGAAAGTGACCTCAACATCAGCCTGTGAAAAAGCACATACATCAGCAGCAGATTCCTCTGTTAAAACGTTGAAATGATGAATTTATCAAACTAGCAAATAAGTAAGGAGCAAACCTGTGCAGCTGTAATTCCTGCAACTTCAACACGAACTCCCTTTTTGAGCACTCGGTTGTTCAATTGAACATTTTTGCCCCTTAGAGTCTCTAGTTCTTCAATTGGCCATTGTAACAATTGTTTTCCACTAGGATCAAGCCACACCTTCCTCGGAATTGTCTAAACCAAATGAAAAGAAAATCAATATCTCAAGTTCCTAATCATGAAAGAAACTTCACTAAATATACTTCACTAAACATTAAAAAAAATAAGAAAAGAAATTAATGTTACCTGAATTCCAGCCCAGCCCTTGTCAACATCATCATCTCTACTATCGGACTCATTGGCCCAACCCCACAAAATTCTCCTACTCTTCCCAGAATCAAAGAAAGTCTTGGATGCATAAAAATTTCCATAATCATATCTAAGCCCACTCCAACCATCAACTGAAGAATTATCGGGCACATACTTGTCCTTATTCCGAAAATATGTACCAATTGTGTAGTACTCATATCTAGTTATGTCTAGACTAACCTTCAACACATGTTTCACATTTCCCCCATAAAATGAAGTATCCAACCCTGAATTACCCGTTAACGGAACCGGGTAAAAATCCGGGCACTCCCACATGCCCGTATTAGCTTTGGTATGGATAGGGTGTCTAGCCTTGGTCCATTTCATAAAGTCCCTACTCCTATACAAATATGCTATCCCTCTATGCTTCCTCTTGCTACCAACTAACATCCTCCAGTGTCCATCCCCGCTCCACCACGCCGTGGTGGGATCACGAAAGGCGCTAGCGTTAACGCCGGGTTCTGGGAAAACCACCGGGTTGTTGTCCGGCTTGATCCATTTACGGAGATATGGATCGGAAAGGTTTGCGGGTACTGCATAGTTTTGAAGTTGTCTTTCTTTAGAATCAATTCCTGTGTAAAGAATTATGGGCCTGTTTCCCGGAAGAATGGTGGCGGATCCAGACCAACATCCCTTTATGTCAAATGGCTTTGAAGGGTATATTGCAGGCTCAAGTGCCTCCCAATTGATCATATCTTTGGATACAGAATGTGCCCAAACAATGTTGCCCCATACTGCACCTTTCGGATTGTACTGATAGAACAGATGATAAATTCCATTATAGTACATAGGACCTATTTCAGTTTCAAAGAGGAGAAAATCAGAACAAATATCGAAGGAATAATGATCAGTATTGCGATATAAGTTTCATTTAAAATCGTTACGTTTCTATTTAATTTTGAAAGCACAATGATAATTAACAAGTGTTTTGTTAAATATTTTAGTTACTTATTAGTTAGTACTTATTGTATAACATCTCGCACATTTACAATATGTCAGACGGAAGGAAATACAGTGAGTTTTAGAAGTAGTATCAACAATGGAGGAGTGGCTCACCATTTGGATCTGTGTTCAATTAGTTTGCCATGAGAATTTGAGCGCCACAGAGATCAAGACCAAAAGAAAGAAGCAAAGAAGTTAGTGCATATGGTCTCATAAAAAATCTTTCGTATCAAATTTTGAATGCAATATAAGATTAGATTTAGACCACAATGATTTTATAACATAAAGAAACAAAAATAGTTAGATAACTAAAAATATTTAGCACGCGCGTTTAATACCACTAATTTTTATGTACTGTTAAAGCAAACATCACGTCACTTTAATATACGAAGATTCTTGGCAACGAAAAGGATAAGATTCTTCATTACCAAACTGTTCATCATGTAATGGTGATTTCTTTTATCCAAACAAATGAGTCTAAAATATAACCCAAAATAAAAAATACTGAGCTCTAAAGTCTAAACTGACGAAGAGCTTGCATGTCTCATGACGTATGATTTCTTCAAGCAAATAATAATAATAATAATATATAGGGACCAGAAAAAGAAGATTCTATTTGTAATTAGATACAAGTAAATAATGTTACAAAAGCTGCACCACAAATTAGTAAATGACACGAGTAAAATCATAATCTGCAGCTTTAGTGATCAAGGACCACTCGAAGCGTCTAAAGATTTTGCATAGAGGTGGTCCAAATATGAATCCCAACTTGATCAAATGGTTGTGGAACAGAAGTAGTATCCACTCCACTCATCAAAATTTTAAAATGTTTGAAGCTTATAAATAAATCTAGATGTTGACACCAAGGCTTTCGGGACACAATAACCCATAAAAAGATCGAAAAGAAAAAGTGAAAAAATAATAAGTTTAGGTCATGCTCTTCACTTGGGTTGATTGAGATACATGCAACTGTAAAGTACTTTTTATCACTAAAAAGACAGATAAAAAGACATTGAATTCGGTCAATAGTGCAATTCACTTTCAACTGTAATTTTAAGAAAAAAGAAAGAAAGAAAATGGGAACATTTAATGCATAATCTCACTCAAATTTTTGTACTATAATTCCTTCCAAAACTCTTTCGAATACAAGAATGGGTGTGTAAGTATTGATTATTTTTAAGAATAATGTTATACATTTATATTTATCAAGTTGTATTTAAATAATGATTGTTAAATAATCATCGGGTGTAAGGAAAAATTTTAAAATTTATACAATTTTATTATTTAATAATTATTTAATACATTATTATTTAAGATACAATTTAAAATATGTAACATTAAAGTTAACTATATATCAAACATTCAAAACTCATAAAATAACAAAATTCCATTTCTCAGAAAATTGTAGTAGGATCCCTTGTTTTCACTAGTTCGAATTCACCAAATGCAAAAATATATAAATCAATGAAGTAGCTTTGGCCGTAATTTTACCCTAATGGTGATTGTTACACTTAATATATATGCATGAAAACAATTGCACTTGTTTTTTTCTCAAGGAATATATAGTGTAGTCTCTAATAATTGTACACACATCAAAGAATACTTCAAATGTACCTCTAATTCCCAACATGCAGTTAATAATTACATGCAAGAAATGGGTGAATTTAAGTATACAAAAAAAGGTAATAGGTTTCTTCTATTTTACAGCCAATTCTACAGGCCGACAATGCATATGCTCTCATTGAAAGACTGGTATAAAAATATTTCTCATAAATGCTAAGTAATGCCCACAATGATAACAAATCACAATTGTTCCAATATTCTGATTTTCATTTTTGACTTAACCCAATAGCGGCTCGGGGAATTCAATCTTGGAAATTTTTTGTGAAGGATATCATTAATAGATATTATATTAATTAAATATACATGATATGAATTTGATTTAAAAATAATAATAATAACTGTTAAATCAGGATTATTTTATGGTGGGGCTAATATTAAGCCAATGAGAAAGCCACCAAGAAGAATGAAAATCAATTAAAATATAAAGAAAAAAACTATAAAACAACAACTAAAAAAAGCAACAACGATAACCTTTGAACATATCAAACCAAACCATGCAAAATTGAATAAAAAAAGAGGGGGTGGGGTGTTGGGGTGGCGCCTGGAGGGTCTCTTATAGAAGAAAATGAAGAAACATACCGTTGATCCAATGCTTCGGAGGCTGAAAATGGTATCCAGTTCTGTGAAGTTGCTTCACAGAAACAGCAGAAAGAGATTGGAATTCTGGATAAATTTTATGAGAAGCTTCGACGCCATTGCTGTTGCTGTTAATGCTTATCACACAAAGATAAGCAAGCAATAATAAAATGGACAGAGACTTTGGCCCATCCATTGTAAAAACACAAAATGTAAGTGATAAAGGCTTGGGTAAGAAGGTTTATTTATAGTGGCCAAAGAATGTGGCAGACGTTTAAAGGCGATGCAAACTTTTTTTTTTGCCACTGAATAATTAGTAGGCAGATTTGCCAAAAAAAAAAAAGCACTAGTGAACTGAGAATAAATTTTGGTTATCGATCTCAAACGATGAGTGGAAAGATAACATGCACGTCCCCTAAGTTTCCATTTTATTCGGTAATGATATAATTCAACGAATTGTATCAAATACATCCATAACCCCACGTTGAATGACTATAATGCCCTTGGTATATTGAATTTTAATCTTTACAATAGAAGAGTATGTAACTTACCCTTCCACATGTGGAGAGAGAGACACACACTGTAAAGGGTGGGTAGATTTGTATTGTGAGTGTTGAAAATTTTGTCTATTCATACTTGAAAATAGGGATGGCAAAAAAGTTTCGGATCTAAAAAAATTTGAAGCTCGGCTTGATTCGAATTTAAAATCTAACTTGAAAAATTTTGAATTTTTATCTAGAATAGGATCCGTCTTTTCTTTTTCAAAATTTAAATTTGAGTTGAATCATTTTTTGGAAAAATTCGGATCTAGGTTACCGAAAATCCAACCTGGATTCAAATTTTTATTTTTGACAAAATTTATATTCAAGATACTGAAAACTCAACTTGGATTCAGATTTTTTTTTAAAAAAATTAAATTAATTCATAATCTTTGATATATATATATATATATATATGAATCTAATAATTTTTTTTACAAAATAAATGTTCCAAAATTTAAATTTAACCTAAAAATTTAAAAAAACATATTAGGAAGTTATTAATTTTCCTTTTTGGGTGGATAAGCATAAAAATTCAGGGACCTAGATGTTATTTCACAAAAAGATTAGATTTGGATTAACCTCTTAATTTGTTTTTGCGGTTATATAGGAAGTTATTAATTTTCCTTTTTTTTTGGGGTGGATAAGTATGGAATTAATGGATTAAATGTTCAATAATTTGAGTTATAATGGATTTATTGGTAGAAATTGGAGGTCAATTCAATTTCTTATTGACTATCATCATTATTATTTTAAGGAAACTGCTGCTATTTTGTTGCCAAGCTGCGGTTGACTTGACGATGTTTGCGAATTGAAGCTTAGGTGAGGCATGTGGAAGTGGAAGGGAATCCTATTCAAAAGATGGATAGTTTTGGAGAAGATAATCGAGAGATTTTTTTTTTTTATATATCATTGCTTCATGGAAAAAGCACTTTTCTTTGAAGATTAATTTAAAAAATAATAATAATTGTTTTTTTATTTAACCAAAACAATAATTTGAGTAATATTTATTTTTTCTTATAATATTTATTATTTTCCTTGTTAACACTATCATTTTACTACTAATATGAAATTAAGTGCATTGAGTTGATACAGGCATAACTTAGTTGTAATTACCGGCGAAACTTCTAGTCTAATGTGAGGTATTGGAGCCCTTTTGTAATTTCACTAAATATAATGTTCCCTTCGCCTAGGTCATAAAAATGCTCATTGTACACGCACATCAAGCCTTAACGAATTACTATTAAGAAGATCCGATATTAAATAAAAGAGTACTTTCAAAATTTGTCCATGCTTCCCAATCCTCAAAATCTTCAGCATCGAAAGGTATTTTTAACAATTTATTCTAATCAAGATAGGCCATTAAAACACTTCAAAAGTAATCAAAAATATACGTACCAACTAAAAACTTCAACTATCCTTATCTTTAAAAATCTCAAAGTCTTTAAAATTTTTGATATAAATTTTATTCTTATAATCTTGAATCGAGTTTAAAATAAATAAATATATATCATAATTCTAATAAAAATTTATAACTTAATACAACAAAATTTATAAAATAGAGGTTAAACAAAGTAAGAGACCTTATGATTGATTTTTGGAGGGACATTCCCTCTTTCAAAAAAATTATAATGTACAATTTTAAAAGTTGCATTTGTACAACAAACATTAAACCTCTTTTAATTATTTTCTTTTTTTTTTTAATCTTTCCTTATATATTTATTATTAACTTAAGCATAAAAAAGTTATTGTCGAAAAAAAATTTTGATGAGACCCAACTTTGGTCGTTATTGTACACGTCAAGAGAAGAGAGATTATCTCAGATTAACTCTTTAAAAATATACAAAATAATTATTCACACAAAAATATAAATTCTACTCGTGGTAAAAAATTCGAAATTCTGAAGTCTGACATAAATATTTAGGAAGGCGTCAAATTTACATTGCTAAATTTGGTTTTATAATCGATATGACAAAACAATAAGAATTTGATTTCTCTTATGCATTCGGCCTTTGATTTCTCTGCATAAAGCCGAATGACATGTCGTCTTGAGTGGGTAGATGACTATTTAAGCTTCTTTTTTATTTCGTCTTTTAAATTTTGGCCAATTTTACTGGCAGCTAAAAAAAAAACTTGAGATTTTCATCGATTTATTTGCCAAAGAATATTGGGAACAACTAGACCTACCAAATCCACCTTATTTAACCCTTTCAAGAATTCGGAACACCCAGTAGCAATAAGTTTCTCTTTCTCAAGATTTATCCCATAAAATCATTAGACATTTTTTAGCTACCAGCCTAGGTATTACAAAACAAAAGAAAATTATGCATCTGCATAATTTTTAAAAAAACTGAAGAAAAATATTTTTCTACTCCATTTTTGTTTATAAAACACTCTCTTTACTTCATAGTTGTTTATCAAACACTCACCTGCTTCAATTTGAGACTAATTAAGAGGCCACTTCGCTAGTTTACAGTCCAGTCAAGCACCCAAAAATAATATAAATTATAAAAACAAATATTAGTGCATATTTATTTAGTCACTTCAAAATTTTGTATTTTGCTTTATATTCCTCTTATATCTTAAATTAGTTTCTTTTGAAGAATTTTTATTTTATTTTAAGAATATAAGTATTGGTTTATATTGATTACTTTTAATAGAATATAATTAATTTATATTTATTTTTTTATTTTTCTTATCATGAGTTTCTTTATACTTCAAAGGACTTGTGTACTATAAATAGGATTGTTAGCGTATATTTTCACAAATTCTTCTTAATAATTTCAATTTAGTAACACTTAAGTTTTTATTCATTTATTCTTTACTTCATACTTATATGCACTTCAAAATGAATTTAATTTTTAATTATTTTTAGTAATAGACAAATTCTATACTTTAAGATATCAATACATATAATTTCAATAGTGTATTATTTATTATTATTATTATTATTATTATTATTTAAAACACACTCTTCTCTCTTCTTCTTTTATGAATAAATTTATTATGTACCTACATACTTATGAAATAATGTAAAAAAAAAAAATTTAAAAGTTGCTGAAAAAACAAATTTCTGTCCCTATTTTTAACTTAGTGGGTTTGTATTTTTTTAATAACAATTATAATCTCAAAATTAGAACAAAAACAACAAAATTTGTATACTAAATGACCCTTACACTCCTTGCCTAAATTGATAATACAGCATATTACAAAATGTGCAAGTGCTTATTTCTATTATCAGTCAATTGAAATGTGAGTATACAAGGACTGAAACATGTGCTAGTTTAAATTCTTTATCTTAGCATCAGTCATATAAAAGCTCTTTACATATCCAAGAATAACTATACCAATTTGAGTAAGCAGAAAAAAGAAAAACACAATTCTTAAAATTGATATGAACCTATGCAGTTTGTAGTTTGTTATGGTAATGACAACCAAAAATTAAAATATATATTAATAGGCTCGCATTATTGGTTTGATTGATAGAGAATTAAAATAAATTTATTAATAAATCATGAAATGTTATAATTCTTACATATGAGTTGGAATTAATTTAAAAGTAATTCGTGGAATCATATACTTTTTTCCGTCCTAATTATAACAGGAAAAAAAAAAGTGCAGGTCTATTCTTAAAATAAATAACTCACACCCCTTTTCTAAAAAATATCAATACATCTTTTGGCATTGTGAAAGTACTATACTTAAATTTATTAGATTTATTGTGAAAATATTGGCATTAAATCTGAAACTCTTGGTGATTGACTAGTGAATCAAAGAAACGAAAGAATCAGATACATTTTTCATATGTAGTACGCTAATATACATGTGTTCATTATATGTGTTTTAAGAATGTGAGAATAATTTAAATATTATGTAAATTAGAAGAATAATATTATATTTATATAATTAAGATACAAATTTTGTATCTTAATTAATGTCACTAATCAGTGGCTGTCACTTATGAAATTGTTGTTAACTTTTCATTTTTTATCAAAATAATAATCATATAATATCAATTAATAATAAATATATTAAATATATATTATTTAAAAACTTTCTATCTCAAACTATATAAGTACAACGTTACTAAATTTAAAAATAATTCAAGAATGATGTCATACAATCTTGTTAAATTGTATATATATTTTAAAATATGCAAACGTCAACATCTAATAATTTTCAGATATATTATAAAATAATGAAAGTAGTCAAAAAGAAATTATAAAATAATAATAATAAACAAATAATTTAATAGATAGCATCGCTCCATGATAAACAATATTATCACATGTATATATTTGTATGCGAAAATGCGACCTATTGTAAAAACCTTTGTAATTATTCACATATAGCAGTTATGTTACATAGATGAGTATAAATAAATAACAATAGTTCCTATTATTATCTGTGATATATCCTACTTGTATTTCTTAGTGAAAAAAACACTAGCATCTTTTTAGGTCCATAGAAAGCCACCGAAAATTCGGACTGATCCTTTTGTTGGATGTAAGTTTCACCATGATGTTTCAAATTCCTAAAAGAAAGAAAGGAAAAAAGTTTTCAAACTTGTAATATTGTTTAAAGCATGATTGGATGTCTGGGTATTTCAAAGCTTCAGCCCTTCGTTTGATGTAATATTTTGTCGTGATTTCATGTGCAAGTTTGGTATAATGTATATTCGGAATATTGGATACACCAATATATCACTGTCTTATCAACATTTTCTGTGCTGGCATTACCAAATGTGTGTACATGTAGCTTTGAGTTTTTGTTTCTGGTACCAGTTAATTCAACTTGTTGGATTTCTCGCAGTGCAAAAAGGTGGAGCCAGACTTGACCATCTGAGGGCCATAATGAATAATAAAAAAAGAATGGTGTGATCAGATTTGAAATTTTAAGGGTCAAACTGAAAATTTTGTAAAATTGGAGAGCCGAAGTCTAAATAAATCTATTTCACAGGTTAAAACTAGAAATAGGCTATTTTCATCCGTATACATCCAAATCATAATGTGAATGCAATTAAAAATCTTGTTGGTTGAAGTTGAATCAAATAATATTGGCATCAAACCTGTATATTAATACCTAATAACAAGATGATTTGTTAACCTATAAAACAATCTCTAAGTTTTAATATAATTTTAAGTATTTTGATATGATGCATAACAAATTACAATTTTGTTTTCTATAAAATAGAAAAAGAAAAGTGATTCTTACAATCTTGATGCCACTGAAATCTTACCTATAAAAACAAATGCCTCTATAAAGTAGTTTCAGTTTATGCACTGTGTAGCTTTCCGCACAGTGCATGCCATAAAAGTTGGCAGGAATTCAAACAATTTTGGAGTGAATTTTTTTAAAGTTGGGGTTGCTTCTGAGTTGGCAAATATTATTAATTAATTGAAAGCAATACCTATAGTTTAGAAACTACGATTATTCATCATACATAAGACTATTTTTAGTTATGGAGAGATTTGTTATTTAAACTTTTTTTTTAAAAAATATAAGAGAGTGAGATTTAAATTTAAGATTTTTTTAAAAGTAAAAATAAATGTATTATCAATTATTTACTATAGAACTATTAATACAAGTACAAAATTATTCTATTTAAAAAAGTATAATGCTAATTATTATTTTAAAATAGTATTTAAAAAAACTTAATGCTCAATTCCATTGGTCATTTTTTAACGCATTCATGTATATTTTAAAAATTAAGGATTCGAATAAGTTTTTATTTTGATGTTATTTTAAAATTATTAGGGTATGTGATTACGTGTCATCTTTGTTTGTATGAATATTTATTTGATAATATTTATATTATGTATATTTTATTAAATCACTAATACTCTTTGTTAAATAATAATGATACTTGTCACATTACGGACACTATATGATATAAAAGGGTTCAGATCCAGTCTAAAGGAGTTTAGACCGATGCTAAGGGTTATAAATGCTAACAGTTAGCACTGTTAAAAGTTAACAAGTTATAAGAGTCAACGAGATCTAAGGAGTTAGAACTTTATCTATAATGGGGCAAACACCTGAGAATACACTAATAACAATATAGTTGTAAAGAATTACAAAAAGTGCTAGAAAATGTCATTATACAAGTGTATTCTCGAACACTGTATTTCTGATCTATTTTCACCAATGCAGGTCTATCGGTAAATCTCTTTTATATAGATCAGTGTATGTCTCTATCTGTATGATACAGACAGTTGTTCTTTTTAGAACTGTACTTATGTGTCATTCCAATATTGTATAAATATTAATTGTTTAATATTTATACAATAAGCATTTTATAAAAATAAAAATCGTTAATATTAAATATATATATATATATATATAGTAAGATGCTTGTAACACTTCAGACATTGTATGATCTGAAGAAGTTCAAATCTGATTTAAAAGAGTTTAGACTATGGCTAAGAGTTAGCAATACTGAGAGTTATAAATGCTAAGAGTTAGCACTGCTAAGAGTTAATAGGTTATAAGAGTCAGTCAGATTTAAGGAGTTAGATCCTTGTCTGAAATGGGATAAAGACCTGAGAGCATGCTAGTAATGACATAGTAGTAAAGGGTTGCAATAGGTGTTAAAAAATGTCATTATGCAAGTATGTTCTCAAACTCTATATTCTTGATCTATTTTCATCAATGTGGGTCTGTTGATGAATCCATTTTATATAGATCAGTGTATGTCTATATCTGTATCATATATATAGTTATTCTTAGCTGACCATGAACTTAATGGAAGCTCGTATAGGCATGCAGGTATTCAGTGAGGAATGGGTACTGAATAGGCTCAATTAGGATCTCCAATAAACATCCTATAAAGCCGTCAATGGAGAATTCTTTCGAGTTGAGTAGTATTCGTGGTCCCTTAACCTGAGCACTACGGTGAGCTTGTAAGTGATCCACCATACTTAAATTTCACACATATCAGAAATCTTTCATGGTCTAACCGTTGGATGTCGTTAGGTATGGTTCAATGCTCATGAAGTTCGGTGTTTGTAGATATGGGATCCGTCAGCTCATATGCTTGAGTTGTATATCCTGATGCTCCGATATTGTATTTTAGAAAGTCTTATGGCCATAAGCAATTAACCCGAGAAAATATTTTTGTGGGATAAACAATATCGCAAAAGTGTTTGCTGATATTGTTTATGAAAATATAAATCTGAAGATAAGTTCACGGTTGAGCATATGAAAACTTAACGGTAATAATCTATGTCTCCACTCATTTTGGATATAAATGACGGAGGGATTATACGAATATGTAATAATCTCAACTTGTATGGTTCAACACGCTATTTTGTTATTTTTATAATGTGTGTAGGCATCATTATGAACTTATGAAAGAGTTATGTAAAACAAAACATGTGTGAACTTAGAGAGTCTCACTATATGAAGTGTACTCGTTGTGTATTAGGGTAACACACCAAATTGAATAGTTCAATCTAAAAAATTCTTAAAAAGTTAAAATTATTTTAAAGTCTCTCAGAGAACTCATAAAATTTAAATGTTAAGTCTAGGATCTCGACAAATAAAACTTGTTACTTTTATCTTTTTATTAAATATTACAAATCATACCATTAATTTATTAAAATATAACACATGATTTTATTATTCTATTTAATTGTTAAATATTAATAATTAATTTCCAAATGAAGCAAAGTTCGGCCAATTTGAAAATTCATACTTTAAGCCAAATTGTAATGCTTATCTTTAGGAAGAGGTAGTATAATGTATTTGGTCAATTTATTATTTAAAAGCATGAAAGACATTGTCATGCTTTTCCTTATCAAGAGGTGGCTTCGTATTAATACACTAAATAAATCATGGGCATTAATTTTGCTTTTGTTCAGTCACTTATTTCATTTTGATTTCGCCACTTTCTTAGAAAATGAAATATAAATACTTTGTCATGTATTTCTTAAGTAAATGGTATCATCTTGAAATGATTTTTGAACAAACTATAGCCACTAACCTTTCTTTAAGTTCGGCTAGAAAATGTGTACAAATTTAATGCATTATCTTATTGATTATTTGACATTATTTTAATTGCCATTGGCCAAATAATTGGTTAATTTGGCTATAAATAGTCAAGTATATTTCAAGTAAAATAATAAAAAATATGAAGATATATAGTAAGAGTTACTAAAAGGCTAATGGTTAGTCTAAGGTCCGAGAGATATTAGAAGCAATAGTTGTTTCAGTATAAATTTTTTTTTTCGAGAATAAAAAGTTATTATTCTAACTCAAAGGATCTCACCGAGTCATAGATTAAAATTGTGCAAAGCTAAATTATAAAACTTATTCTTAGGAAAAGATAGTATAATGTATTTGGTCAAGTTATTATTTAAAGGCATGAAAGACATTATCATGCTTTTCCTTATCAAGAGGTGGCTTCGTATTAATACAGTAAACAAATCATGGCCACCAATTTTGCTCTTGTTCAGTTACTCGTTCCATTTTGATTTAGCCACTTTCTTAGCAAATGAAAATTAAATGCTTTGTCATGTATTTCTTAAGTAAGTGGTGTCATCTTGAAATAATTTTTGAACAAATTATAGCCACTGTTCTAGCTTAAATGATTTCACCGAGTTCTAGACTAGCTGTGCAAAGCACGCTTCTCCCTTAAAATCTCATTAGTGTAATGAGATATTTGTTTATATTACGCTGCACTTAATTATGCATGTGTGATGTTTAATTAAAAATTAAAATGTACACGCTTACTCCACGCACAACGTACATTCAGTTATTAGCTGACCATGAGCTTAGAGCTCGTATAAGCATACAGTTATTCAGTTATAACTGAATACTGAACAGACTCATAAGGACCCTAATAGATATCTTATGTAATTGTCAATGGTAGGTCCTCTCGAGTTGAGTAGTATATATAACCCTTTGACCTGAGCGCCACGATAGACTTTTGAGTGATCCACTACACTTTGGTTCCATGGATGTCAGAGACCTTTCATGGTCTGACCGCTACGTGTCATTAGATGTGGTCCGATGTTCATGAAGTCTGGTGTGCGTAGATATAGGATCCGTCAACTCACATAAGTAGGTTTTATATCCGATGCTTCAAGATTGTGTCTCAGAAAGTCTTATGGCCATGAGTAATAAACTCGAAAAATAATTTTTTCACTGGATTGAACAATATAACAAAAGTGTTTGTTTATACTGTTCATCGA
Source organism: Ailanthus altissimus (assembly GCA_946807835.1). Classification (NCBI taxonomy): domain Eukaryota; kingdom Viridiplantae; phylum Streptophyta; class Magnoliopsida; order Sapindales; family Simaroubaceae; genus Ailanthus; species Ailanthus altissimus. The sequence continues at coordinate 6,260,273 of OX327709.1, forward strand.
TTTACAAACCTGGAGACAAGATTAGATGAGCATATGAAAATTTAACGATGTTGATCTATATCCCCGCTCATCTAGGGTATAAATGACAGAATAATTATACGTATGCATTCTGACCTCAGCTTGTATGGTCTAATGCGCTGATTTGTAATATCCATGACATATGCGTAAGGTATCATCAGGCGTGAACTTAGGGAGTCCTGTAATATAAAATGTACTCATTGTGCATTGAGGCAGCGTATCATATTAAATAGTTCAATATAATAAAATATAACAAAATTGAATCTTTGTTTCAAGAATTCTTGAGATACGTGTTTGTCAATACTTAAATGTTAAGTACAATTAATTAGATAATAATTATTGTTGATCAATTAAGAGGTGACGTGACGCATAATGAGTCTTCGATTAAGTTAACTCGAGTATGAGTTTGGTGGGACTCACATTAGGTTGAATGCAAGCATTTTGATAATTTCACATACATAATTATTTAATAGTTAAATAATTATGATATTTTAATATTATAATATATTAAATAATGTGAATAACTCAACCGTGATTAAAAATTAACTAAAGTTGACTTAATGATTATTTAATTATTATATTATATTAAAATATAAATATATTAGATATTTATCTAAACTTGGTGGGTAAGTTTAGTTAACCCAACTATGGTAAAATGTTAACTATAATTAAGTTAATAAATATATTTTTTATTAAGGTATTTTAGTGAAAAATATCTAACCTTACTATAGTTAAATGTTAATTATAATTATGTTAAGTGAATAGTTTGTGTGTATATATATATATGTGTGAAATTAAAACAAATGTGGTGTTGTATTTTTGGGTGGCCAACCATTTTGGGAGCAAAGGAGAAGAAATTGTTTCTCCAAAATGTAAGTGTTACATCCATTGATTCTCTTGTTCTTAAATTACCCTAGCCACCACTACAATAAATATTGTTCAAGGGTTGAACATAAGATTAAGAATTAATCTAGAATTTAAAGTGTTAAACCCAAATTGTTAAATTGAACTGTTATACTAGCAGATCAAACTCACCTTGTTGATCACTAGAACTACAAACGGCTTCACTTCGAGCAAATTCCATGAATTCATAATCCAAATGCTTAATAGGTGAGATTTCTCAATCATTGTTTTAATTTTGATTAAATGTATAAAATGTGTTCATATGATAGTTTTAAGACTTTTGTTGCGTATTTGAAGTGCATATATATATATATATATGTGTGTGTGTGTGTGTGTGTGTGTGTGTATGTGATACGTATGTATTATGTATGAACACAAAACCCACATGTATACACCACAGATTAATCGACATTTTAAAAAATTATAATATTGGCATATTTTAAATGAATTAAGACTCTCTCATTGTTGGAATTTGTACTCGTGTGCCATCCTAATTTTATATGAATATTGTCATTTCATATTTATGTAATAAATAAATATTTCATTAAATCACTAATTATTTTTTATTAGGTAAGATGCTTATAACATTTCAGACGTTATATTGATTTAAAGGAGTTCAGATCAGGTCTAAAGAGTTAGAACCTTGTCTGAAATGAGACAAAGATCTGAGAATATACTAACAATGACATAATTATAAATAGTTGCTAAGAAATGTCATTATGCAAGTATATTCTTGAATTATTTATTCCTAATCTATTTCCACCGATGCAGGGTTCGACGAGTGGAACTGATTAATATAGATCAGTGTATATCTATATCTGGATTGTCCAGATGGTTCATTTTAGCAGACCATGAGTTTAGTTGAAGTTCGTATAGATATACAGGTATTCAATAAGGACTAGATACTGAACTAGACTCAATGAAGACCTTTAATAGATATCTCATAAATCCATCAGTGGAAGGTATTCTCGAGTTAAGTAGTATTTGTGGTCCCTAAACCTGAGCACTACGGTCGACTTGTAAGTGATCCACCATACTTAGGTTCCACACATGTTAGAGACCTTTCATGGTCTGACCGTTGGCTGTCGCTAGGTATGGTCCGATGCTTATAGAGTCTGATGTGTATAGATATGGGATCTGTCAGCTCATATGAGTGAGTTAAATATCCAGATGCTCTAAGGTTGTATTCCAGAAAGTCTTATGATCATAAGCAATAAACTTAAAAAAGAGTTTCTCATAGTATAAATAATATTGTAAAGGAGTTTGTGTATATTATTTATTAGAATATTAATCGAGGAGATAAGTTTATAGTTGAGTAATTGGAGACTTGGCGGTGTTGATCTATATCTCCACTCTTTCAGGATATTAATGATAAAGGGATTATACGAATATGGATTAACCTCAACTTATATAGTTTAACTCGCCATTTTATATTATCCATAACGTTGGGGGGGGGGGGGGACATCAGTTATGAACTTACTAAAATGTCCCGTAAAATAAAATGGGAGTGAGTTTAGGGAGTCTCATTATATGAAGTGTACGCGTTGAGTACGTGAGTCGCGCACCAAATCGAATTGTTCAATCTGGGAAGTTTTCAAAAAATATGAATTTATTTCAAAAATTTTTAGGGAGTAATTAAAATTTAAGTGTTAAACCTAAAATTGTGTCAAGTGAGACTTAACACTTTTATCTACTTAGTATATATCTCAAATTGCGCCAATAATTTGTATGGATACTAATTTAACATTAATAGATATAGCTATCATTTAAATAAAATAATTATTATTTTATTTAAATTAATTTATTCGATCATTTATTTATTTCGAAATTTTTTAAAAAATAATTAAAATTTAAGTATTAAATTTAAAATTTTGTCAAGCGAGATTTAATATTTTTATCTATTTAGTATATATCTCAAATTATGTTAATGAGTTATATAATTACTAATTTAAATATTAATAAATAAAATTATTAAAAATAATTTTTTTTTTATTTTTTTATTTTTTCAATTCGCCAGTATATATCAATTATCAAATGAATTTGATTATCTATTCGGTTATTATTTTTTGTTTCAATTGACATCCGTTGTTTTCATTCTATTGGATTATTATATGTTAATAATATATATTTGTTTTTTATTAGCAAAAGGAAAACTTGGTAATAAAAGTAAACGGTGGCAACTTTTGATTAATAAGTGCCACTAATTGCTTATTCATTCGGTCAACAAAATTGAATATTTAACTAAAGCAAATGAACTCTTTTTTAATTAAATTTGATTCAATTAAAAATACCAAGAGGTGGCAACGTTTTTGCCATCAATTCCTTCAAAATTTTACCACTCATATTGAAGCATCGAGAATACTTTGGCATGTTTCAACACTTTGATATATTTAAGTTTTATAATTAACTTGCAGTAAGGTAAAGTTTACTTATAAATTGGCTGAATTGTTTATGAGTAGAGATAGAAAAGTAATTTTGCTTCTGTTATATTTTTGTGTTATAGAATAACATAAAAAATAAAAATGTATTCGAGAGATAAAATAAATTTGAAGCAAGAATTGATTTGAAAGTTTTGAAAAAAATAGTTATTATTTTAGTTGGTTAAAATTCACAATGTTTTTAATTAAAATTGTTCAAAATATACTTTAAGAGTGAATCCCTTAATTTTATTAGTATAATAAAATTATTTTAATATATATTAATTTCGCTACATTATATGTGAGACATATCTTTTTAAATTGTTTAAAAAATATACATTTACCCGTAATACGTTGTGCGAACACACACAACATCCTACACTCCTAAATTAAATTTTACTTAAATTTTAAAGATGTTTTCACACGTGTTATGAATTAAATATAATTAGTTCAATTTTTTTTTTTTAGTGATTATCAATCTCTCCCCAATTATATATTAATACAAGATTAGGTAAAACTTTAATTTAGGTGAGGATGAAAATATTTTATTTTTATTAAAATTGAGAAGGATATAATTTACAATTATCAATAAATAAATTTGTTTTGGGCTTAGTGGTGAAGAGTGTGATGGTTTTGGGCGGCGACCACCTAACTCTTTGATAGTTTCTTTAGTAATAGTTTTCAAAAAGAATATAATATCCTGTTGTCACTCAAAACTTTTGATTGACAACTAAACCATTTTGGTTTAATTTCTTGTTTATGGGGCATTGGGCACTGTTTATCCAAGGTAGGTATGTGATTTCATCACTCATATATTCATCTTTTTTGTTTTTTTTTTTTAAATTTTCCTTTTTTATCAATAGAAAGTGACTTCTTATCTGTTAAATAGATAAGTATTAGAAAATATATAGTAACACTTCTTTCTAATCTGTTGGCTTCACGAGTAACTGAGTGGTGGCAAGAGCCACTTTCGTTTCTTTTTCATTTTATTTCTTTCTAGAGTTTTTTTCTCTCTTTTTTTTTTAAAGAAAAAATATGTAATGCAAACAAAAGTGCTTTTCTAAAGCACTAGGAAGCAGTTCCAAGAAGAGCAGCAATGTGTTAGGGAGCACTTCAAATTCTTTTTGCTTTTGGTCTCAAAAACTTCTTTTCCTCTTCTATTTTTGAAGTTCGAACATTTGGATAATCTTAAAGCACTTTTATGGATACAATTATAATATCAAAAAGGAAATTTTTTTTAAATGATTTCTAATTTTAGAGGATATTCTTTTTTAATTACATATGAAAATTTTAATCTTTTATAATTAAAAATATCAAATTTAAACATTTATGTCTCCATCTTTAAATATCTTTAATTTTCTCTTCTCTGTTTAAGTGCATAGATATTGTAATAAAAAAAAAAAAACTTTTTAGGATAAATGGATAAATTTTATGTAAAATGAGTAAAAAAAAAGACCTAAAAACTTCTAAAAAGAGTAAAATCGCCATTTTTTATTACTACGCAAGGTGACACACGTGCTTAACATATGCGTGGTACGCTCTCGTGCAACCACATGGCAAGCTCTCATGCTGTCATATGACGTGACCCTAATTTTTTTAATTAAATTTATTTTGATTTGAAGTTAAATTAATGAATTAATAACATTAATAAGTAAATTACTTAATATTATGTTATTAAATAATTTTAGTTATTGTTATTTTAAATTGGTTTAATTTATTAAATATAATATAGTTATTAATTTGTTATGTAATAAAATATTTTTATTTAATTTTAATTAATTAATTAAATTTAATATTTAGTACTTTATTTAATAAATATATTTATGCATGAGCAAATAATTAAAATAATTAATAACAACTAATAAAATAATTAAATGTATTAATTAATAATAATATATTAAATATGTTAATAACTATATTTTATTTAATAAATTAAAATAATAATAACTAAAATTATATTGATAACATAATATTATTAATTCCTTAATTTAATCAATAATTAAAAGTAATTTAATTCCAAATCAAAATAAATTTAATTAAAAAATTAAGTCACATTAGGTGGTAGCACGAGAGCATGCCATGTGGCACAATTATGTGCTAAGCCAATGCACTGTTTCTTTGTGGCTATCAAAAATTGCGATTTTGGCTTTTTAAGTAATTTTTTTACTTATTTTTTACAAAATCTATTTATTTATCATCAAATCTATTTATTTTTCACAATATTAGGTACTTATACGAGAGAGAAGAGAAAATAAAAAATGCTTGGAGTGAGGCAAAAAAGGGTCTAAATTTGATTTTTTTATTATAAAAAATTAAAATTTCATGTGACTAAAAAAATACCTATAAAATTGGGTTATTTTCCAAAATTTTCTTATAAAAAAAGGCGCCAAAATAAAGAAAAAAAATTAAATTGGAAAAATTAGCCCGGGTCTCCACTACAGACGCGGAACCCGAGTGGTTAATGTTTCAACTCTGGCCAAATTTTTCATTTTTAAAAAAAAAAAAACTCTGCCCCATTTAAACTGCAACAGAGCAACGAATTCCTTTTCTGGGCTGAACTATAAATGGGTTTATCGAAGTAATTCCAGTAGAATCGTAGATTACTGTTCGTGTGAACATCATCTCTAATAAATTAATTAATTTATATTAAAAAAAACAGTAAATATAAACGACTGTAGCAATTACCTGCGCAGTCAATAAGAAATTGTGAATTGGATAGAACTGTATAACGTTGTATATCTTAAGAAAAGCAAAAGTCCAACAATGGCATGCTAAAACAATCATTCGTTCACCAGCTTCAATCATCTCAAATGACTAAGGAGAATCAATGGAAGCATCAATTTGAAGAGTAATTGTTTTTCTTAATATCATAACTTGTCTCAACAGAAGTACACCCGAATTTCTTTTAATTCAATATGGAAGTTGAGATCCTCCGGTAGTGATGAATATTCATAAAAATTTTAAAATACACATTAATAAAAAATTATTTTTTTTTATATATATGCAATTATTTACGAGGCTTGCATATTTAACATTAAGTATAAAATAATTCAATCATTAATGATATTTTTTAATTTAAAAATAGCGATCGTTCATTTTAAACTATTAATCAAATTTAAATTTGAATTTAACAATTACAAATCAATAGGTACATACGAAGAGTTGTATCTCAAATGAAATGATATTTATTACTTATAAATATGTAAAGAAGTGTGTATAATGTCAAAGAATTGTTTTAGGGTTCTATTTTATAAGAGTGCACTCATACAAAATCAATGCCATTGAATGTTAGAGGCTCGATCCTAGGTAACTTGATTGCAATAAGATAATGTCTTAATGAGCGGAAATCAATCTTTAAGTACAGTGTACTCTTACACACCTTAATTTATTATCCATTGTTTATGTGATCTGTCTTCTTCCGAAGAATCTATCAACATTCTAAAATTTCCAACAATTAGTCATTCCCCCAATTAGGCTGGCTGAAGGGAAGCTCAGATCAAATGGTTCTCTCTTTTCATACCACATAGACTGAAAGATTATCAGACCAAGCATAGACGAAAAATGGGTGCCAAACATGAAGACTTCAGAACCAAGTAGATACCTCTGTTTCTCCCAGAAATATTCTAGTTAGCTGTTGCCAAAGAAGTGGCCAGCTTGCCTGCTAAGATGCCACCCAATTACTAGCTCTTGTACCTCAACAAATCCAAATAAAGTAAAAGATGAAAATCAGCTAATTGCAAAATGTCGAGAGAATTTGATTTGATGACACTTCAATATAGCTCGGATATAAGACAATCCTTGATCTTCTCTAGAATGGAGACATAAATGTAAAAAAAACTTCACAAGAATGCCATCCGTAATGCTGGTGGTGAAAACAGATCTTTGAAAAGACAGTTCCAGCCTTCACAACCTGCAAAAGGTAAAGCGCACAAACAGTATCCTGACCATTGTTGTATTGGCCATTGGGAGTTGACAAGTGATCAGATAAACATATCTCCAGCTTGAAGAGTTGGCTATATAATGTCCTGCTTCAAATGAACAATGTCCTGCTTCAAATGAACATCTATTTTCAGGGATAGTGTAAAAGAGCTCAGCAAGTGGGAGTGGCTGTGGACAGCATCAATAGGGCAGAAAGGGTATTGCAGTTAACACATTCTGCTACTGAAGCTGGAAAATTTTACTTCCAGTCTCTTCACAACCTTAGCAGTTGATGGATTGGCCCAGATCAGGACAGTTGAGGTACTGTTTAGTTCTGTCTAGGACCTACGAGTATCTAAGAGAAAAAAATCACCGAATATACACACTAAAACTTTCAATCATTGATTTTATACTTTCTAAAGGAGCAGTAAAACCTGGAGAAGAAATCCCAATATTAAGTATCCGTTCGACTTGTTACCCGATAAAAAAGATTACTAGACCCTAATAAGGAAAAATTTAGTCTCTCATATAACTTCTATTCTTGCGTATGATTCAATTAATTTGTATTGTCTTCCTAGACTCTTCTAATTTACACTTACATGTCAGAAGCACAAAATCCTAGAAATTTAAAATGAGAAGAATTTTATTAATACTCTAATGCTTTCTTGTTTTAGAGGAAAACTAACCTCTCCTGTATAGTTGGTTACCAGTAATCTCCGCATGAACAAGCCCCACCTTCAAAGTGGTGAAACCGATTTGCATCTCGGACAATAATCATCCTCTTTGTTATAGCTGATATATACTTGCTAAAGGAGTGACAATCTCCACAAACTCTCAGATTCTTCATAATCCTGATAGGAGTTCCCTCAGGTGTGGCAATAAGACCAAATGCAATTGCCAACTTCTCACTATGTGTATACAACATTCCAAGCTTAACTTCCTCATCAACATCATGCAACACAAAGTTTGTGTCGGGGACGTAACCAGCCAACTCCAACTTCTCACTCAAGGTCTTTAGCATTCCATAGATCTCCTTCGACCCAGGATGAGTCCTATCACCAACGCTAAATTGATGAATTCTATTATCGACCTCAACCCAAGTATAACCAGGAATTTTCTTTAGTCTCATTTGGGTCATCAAATCCCTAATCTTTGCCACATCTTTCCACCTACCTGCTTTAGCATAAATATTGGCAAGCAATATATAATGGCCTGAATTCTGTGGCTGTAGTTCAAGTAAAGTTTTTGCAGCCATTTCTGCTAGGTCTACATTCTTATGAATTCTACATGCTCCAAGCAAAGCACCCCACAAACCCTCATCTTTCTCAATGCTCAAACTTTCAATCAATCTCAAGGCCTCATCAAGCCTTCCAGCACGTCCCAAGAGATCAACCATACAAGTACAATGTTTCACATCCGGTACAATACCATAATCATCAGACATTGAGGAAAAAAGCCGAAGACCCTCTTTAACCAAGCCTGCATGACTACAAGCATACAACAGCGATACAAAGGTAATTGTATTTGGTAATATCCCACTACTCAACATCACCGGGAAAAGATCAAGAGCCTTCCTCCCTTGCCCATGATACCCATAAGCTGCAATCATCACACTCCACGAAATTACATTCTTCTGTCGCATCCTATCAAATATTTCCCTTGCAGAATCAACACTACCACACTTAGCATACATATCAATCATTGCTGTCCCCAAAATCACACCCAAGGGAAACTTATTTTGAATTATAAAATCATGAACAAGTCTAGCCTTATTCATAGCCCCCAACTTTGCACAAGCATTAACAACACTCACCATAGCCACATTATCTGGAACAACACCTTCCTCTCTCATCCTATCAAATAAAACCAACGATTCATTAGCATTCCCAGACTCTGCACACGCACCAATCATCACGGTCCAAGTCACAAGGTCTCTGTTAGGCATTTTATCAAATAAGTGCCTAGCGTCCTCAATAACTTCACATTTAGCATACACATCTACAAGAACTGCGCATACAAAATGGTCGAAAAGCAACCCAGATTTCAAAACAACATCATGAATCAATCTACCCATTGCAAGGTCCTTTCTATCTCTACAAGTCCTTAACACAAAAGACAAAGTATAGTTATCTAATTGAACGCCACATCTAATAAACTCCCTAAAAGTCCCAAAGCAGTTTATATAATCACCAACTTTAGCAAACCCACCAATTATTACACTCCAAGAAACTGAGTCTCTCCCTATCATCCCATTAAACAATGCATGAGCGTCGCTCAGAGCTCTATGTTGAGCATATATGTAAAGCAGCTTGTTTGCAACAATACGATTACTGAGAATGCCACTGGCAACCACTTGGGCATGAACTTGCCTTATTTGAAAGACGTTTTTGCAGCTAAATAGTGAAGAGATATAAAACTTGGGATCTACAGATAGTGAAAAGTGAGAATCTGATAGATTCTGCTCCTGGGTTAGTGAGTTTATGGGGGTTTGTTGATTAAACTGAGGCTGGGATACGGTATCTTCCACAGCAGCAGTTGCCGAAGCTGAGAAGAACCGGAGCTTTTCATTGGCGGAGACAAAGAAGGCATGTTTTTTTACTTTGGACATGAGAACTGAACCGGGAGTAACGTTCAACTACTGTTTCAACGGCCTCAGCCTTTATGATTTTCGTTGTCTCTACTTTCTTTGGCGTTTGGACTTATCAAACTAGAAATAGAAAATAATAAAATCTTTATTACTAAAGGTAATTTTTGAAGAATAACATTAGACATACAAAATTTTCTATATATATTGGTGTGGTCTGCAAATGTTGATTTGTAAAATATAAAAATTAATAAATAAATTTTACATTTGAATCAATAAACTTTTATATATGGATTAATTTTCGTTTACAACTTGTTTTACACTCTTCAGGCATATTGATAGTCTAATTACCTTTCTTATAATTTCTATTCTACCGCTGTTCTTCATCACGGGTTTACTTCCGCGAAGCATAATGGATTCTTCTTACCAACCAGCGAAGCTCTTGTTATATTCATATCATGAAAGGCAAGTAAAGGTTTTGGTTCATGGAAGGGAATTTCAATTTGCGGACCAAGATTAAAAGCTCATCACCCAATTACAAGACACAAAGATAATACGATAACATCCGTATTGCAACCAAGTGAATTGAAATAAATGCATGTTTATTTCAAGCCAACAAAAATGAAAGATGACATGTATTAATAAAAAAGAATTTCTTAACACATCCGGTATCCGACTATCTGCTAATAAAATTTAAAACCGAGTGTGGAGTGTGCCTCAATTTACATTCATCGTTTTCAACTACAATACTAAATCCCGAGAAAGGATTTATTCATAACTACACATTACAAATTCGCAATTGCCCCCTCCACCTGCTGGTTTTTTGCATCCTCACTAATTTTTCAATTTGCAATAATAACTGGGTACACTAATGATACAAACATTTGATTTCATCGAGCACCGAAAAAATAAAAAAGGAACATACCGTGCAATTTTAGTTAATTTGAGTAAGAGGCGAGCGTGGTATGAGAGATGGTTTTAATTCCTTTGCCTCAAACGATTCATATGAATTATTTTCACGAAATTCATCGACCAGGGCATCCATTGGCATGGCTTGAAGTGACTCGATAGTTCCCTTACTAGGAACCTCTGATTCACACCTTGTTGGAGTTGTACCAGTAGGCTCATAGTCCTGCAAATTATTTTCAGAAAATGTACCAAAGAACTTGAGTGATTTGTCTGAATAAAAGAACAAACGTTCATCATTCAATTGTAAATCATACGAGTAATAGACAAATTCATAACAAACTATAAAGCGTTTTCCTTTTTTTTATGATTTATATTGATATGTCATCTCACTTCTTTCTTTACTTACTCTTAATTTGACATCTCTCTATTATCCCATGTTAAAAAGCATAGATTTTCAATTGTAAATCACGAGTAATTTTTAGGGTCAGCTAATATGCTGAATAGCCTACCATATATCTTTGTTGAAAGGTTTCTTCAGCCTTCTCCTTGATGACTGTAGCTTGTCCAGAGTGACTCCCCCGGAAAAGATCAAGAGTCTTTTCGTGAGAATTTACACCATCCAATATTCCAGATATTGATGCCCGCTCCTGCTCTGATGCACCTGTACCACATCCACAAACAAAACATCACACCCCCAACTAAATTATGCATATGCAAAGAAGAAAGATTCCTAGCTAAAATGAAACTATCTACTTAATAACCCACCTCCCCCAATTCTAGACCAGATTGAATGTTATTGCTAGCTTTAACACAACATATTTTTATTAGTGAATAAGTGGTATTTTGTATTTACTCAGGTTCACAATTCACAAACACAACTTCAATACAAAGATAAGCTCACAAACCATTTATTTGTCACTATTAGAGGACATATAAATATCAAATCAAGCCGAAACTGTTATAACTGTTTGCTTTAATAATTTCCCTAATTACTTAGCAGCAAAACATTATTCTCATTACTAAACAAATGATTCTTGTGACATTGTCATTTTACTTGTATGATTAAATTCAGATAAGATTAACAAAATTGAAAACCCTTTTGTAAACTCAGCAGCAATAAAATCAAGATTATGAAACATAAAACTCACTATCAATATGCTGCAGCACATCTTTGCTGTTTTTGGCAACATTTCCCTCTGCAACAACTCGAGCTGTATCAACCTCAATATCATGCAGCTCATTACTATCAGAAGCATTCCTGTAACCAACAATTAGAAAATTAAACCATACTGAAGTACATATGAAACATAGTGGATGTAACATCACAAAAACAAAAAAAAAAGAAGGCCGAATGTTCAGTCCTTGCTAATGACCTGGTAAGTGAAACCATTTCCAAAACATGTTTATTTTCCATCTCATTAATTGACTCGGATGTCCTCTTCCAATGTTTAAAAGCTGATTCACCAGTGGTAACACTGAAGCAAACAAAATTTTAGGAAAGTTAACGAAGCAGGATTTAAGAAATAGATCCAGGGTGAAACAGGGAGCAGGAATGAACTTACCATTGCTGTAGAAGTAATTCCATACGACAATGTTTGGCAGAACTTTGATCGGCACCCTCTTTGGCGTCATTCTCCGCTTGCATACAAAATGCCTGCCACTTCCGTTTGGCATCTGTTGTTATTCCCTCCATTGATGAAACATGACCATCCAAAAATATCTTGTTTGCTTCGGCACTGTCCCTAAGATCAACAAGCCTTGCATCCACCTGTATTTCCACAGTTAGTTTGTCTTCAAATAGATCAACAGATATAAAAGGCAGAAAAAAAGGGAAGGCATTGACAAACCAATTCTTTTTGACGACGGATGTGATTGGAAACTAGATTAGTCATGTCAGCAATAAGTTTTTCTGCATCAGATTTTGACTGCTCCTGCATTACATCATGAGCAGTCAGACACAGAAACATAATACATATCCAATCACAAATGTGATTATCTTACCTCATAGGCCTTCTGAAAATCAGCAATGCTCTTCATTTGAGTTTCATCAGCTTGCACTGCATAAGTTTCTAATCTTTTTGACTCTTCTAAAAGCTTCTGAAGAAATCCATTAGTGTATCCAGAAATGTCCTTTGTTTGCTCAACTGTAGCATGGAACCTCTGGTGGATTTTGAACAGGGATGGGATAAATTTTAAGAAATACAAGATATGCATTTAACAGTTGAAGTGAAATAGAACAGATAAGCTACCTAAAAAAATTTGCAAGATAAATGATGCAACAAGTATAAAAAACAATAATCAACACCATATTTTCTTGAATTGGAATAAGGTTTCTCCCGACACATAACTTTTAGACGGTCAAAGTGCAGAGATGAATACACTAAAATGTTGTTGATAACAGAAAAGGATTAACAATTAATGCACAAACCTGACGCAGTTCCCTTGCAAAAAGGGCCATTTCTCCTTGTTGAGTTGAAAGAGTAGTCTGAAGATTGTCATATATTAAACCTGCTTCTCTAGATTCAGATGCCAGAAACTGAATCAAGAACCAATGATGCAGTTCAATAATATTAGAGGACTAATTAGAGGACTAAATCATAATAAAATAACAATATTGGAAAAAGGAAAAGAATGTAGAAAAATAATGCATCATTGCTCAAACCACTTGTACCTACTTCTTCAATAGATTGTGAATTGGAAGAAGACAAGGCCAATATTTCTTCTAAAGAAGCATTTGAGCTAGCCTTGTGCAAACGCACAACATTTTGCACTGCTTCCATGTGTGAAATATACAAGGCCCTTGATGCTGTGACTCTCTTCTTCATATCCATAACCGCCTAATGACAGGATTTAAAGAAAAAGACAAGTTGGTTAAGCATTTGAATGAACCTTATTTGCATCAGAAGGGGAAGAACTAGGCTTTGAGAACAATGATAAAAACTGTCAACTAAAAGAGCAATCCAAGAGAAATAATAATGTAAAACAACCAGGATTAATCAGACACCTTATTGTGAATGTCTAAAAAGGAATGGCAAAGTTTTTCAACATGCTGAAGGTGTTCATTTTGTTGGGACATAGATGAATCCACCATGTTGCAAAGAGAACCAATTTGTTGAGAAAGCTCCACTTGGAAATTGTTAACAACTGCTCTGTTATCAACATTCAATTTGTCTTCTCTTCCTAAAACATGACATCTCAGAGTCAGAATCTAGATACAAATGGACAAAATTTGAAAGCTTACAACTGAATCTAAATATACATACCAATTTTTTTAAACAATGATGCATTATCCTGGAGGGCTTTCTCTAAGTCAGTCTGTAAAGTGCATGCTTGATGAGCCAGAGCATTTTCTGTTTCAACCAAACAAAATATAACAATATTAATAATACATAAATGCCATCACTAATACAAGAAGACAGTATTCAAATGCACCTGCTTTTCTCTGTTCACAAATAATAAAATCTTTCTCCTTTAAAGCATACCGACACTTCTTCAATTCTTCCTCAGTGCTAGCAAGAAATTTCCTTGTTTGATCGAGGTTTCTCTGCATAATTTTCCATTATTTTATAAGAATCTGTGCATTAAACCAAATGAATAAATAAAAAGGTATCAGAAGAACCAACCTCAGTTAGTTCAAGCTTGCAGCTCAAATTAGAGCATTGCTGAACCTGGGAGTCATATTTATCTTGCAGTTCCTCAAGTTGCTGTTTTGCAACATATGAAAATGTAATAAGTAAATAGTCGATCGTACAAGAAACTAACATAACATATGTGCCAACATCTATTAACAAAGAAATTAAAAATGGACCAAACTAACCTTCTGATGGGTTTCTAGCTGGGCCCCCATTTGTTCAATCTGCTCAGCCATAGCCTAAATGCAATAGAAGAAAACTCAGGAGTCATATGAATAGTCCAAAAAGTTTTGGATCACACAATGAGACTTGGCAAACATGAAGGGAAGGAAAAAGAGATGGGAATGATGCAATACCTTTCTTTCACTCTCCTCCTGATAGTATCGTTCCTTTGGAATATAGACACCATTTTTCTCCCGTGCAGCATAAACCTCTGAAAACAATGTTAAGCAGAGTCATCAATCTGAAAAACAAGGCTATAGACAGAACAATTGCTTTTGTAAATTTTCTCCACCAAGTATAGCAAAATGAAAGCATCTCACCAGCCTTAAGTCGTTCAATTTCACCATAAAGATCCTTTATAAGAGTTGATTTCATCATTTTTTGATTAACCTACAAGCAGAAATCATAAAAGAATAAACTCCTTGAGACAGTACATCTAACTTCGAATGATAACATGATATATGGCTGGTCAGCTTTATCTGGTCAGCTTTATCACACTTAATAACATATCATAGGCAAGAAGCGAAACTCACTGGCATGGAATGTAATGATAAAGTACCATATCTGCACACTCTCAAATTGTGATTACCAGAGATACTAAAGTTAAAAAATGGAGACTAAAGAATAGTATGCTCCAAGTTAATTGAAAACTGGTGACAATGTACACTAATATCAAGTTTTGTTGACTAAGGTAATACAAGTTATTTTCAAAAACCTCATTGACTAAAAGAAATGAAAAAAAAATTCTAGATACTACTGAGAGACCAAATTATTACAGATTATACACTATACAGGAAAAGATTTGCACATTGTAACTTTCTGGCTTAATTCCAATGCAACAAGCTACTATAAGGACGAAGGTTTGTGTCAAAGAGGTTGAGAGGAAAGATGCAAAAGAAATCCCTCCAAAGAAGTTAAATGAAGTAAACAACTACAAATAACAAGAACAAACCTCGGGTTTATTTCTAATATTTTTAGCCCTGTGTGCATAATCCAATGTACTCAATGTCTCCTCCAGACAATGAACAGCTGGGGAAACAGTGGCTATAATGCAAGTTTTGGTTCTTCCCCCAAGTGAATCACGAAGTAACCGAGTTAGCTTGCTGTCCCTGAATCACAATTGAACTGAATACTTAGATTCAATATTAATGAAATTATAGACACCACTAATGTAATGTAAGAAGGCAGTTCCAACCTGTATGGGATGTGCCCAAGATGCTCCACAAGAGCATTAATTACTCGCCCTAAAGTAAGTAAACTTTTATTGATTTCCCCAGCTTCTCTTGCACGACCCTGTTAAGAATTTTAAGGATCAAGACAAAGCATCAGTAATCCTCAGCCTAAATTTTAATGGAGCACTTCCTACAGTAAAGTCAAAAACCTCATATGAATCTGCATAGTAAGCTAAGCGTGTACCTCCCTAGCACCAGACCGAGATATATTTTCTGAGCCAGCTAAATCAACCAAATTCAGCTTGCCACATTTGATTAGTTCTTCACCTTCTGGTGTAGCTTCCTTGATATGTATTGTAATTGAAAACAGAGAATGTGATCGGCTGAAAAACACAAGACAGATTCTTAATAAACGAGGAAATTCAACTGACTTTAAGAATGAGAACAGCCAAAAACTGTTACCTTGATTGTTTGTTTAACAAAGTTTCTGCAGTTCGACGCTTTGCAGACCCTCGTTCCAGAAGTGTAAAAATCTCACTTGCACTTGACACAATTTCCTCCTCCAGACCTCTTACAAGTACTCCACCTTTTCCATCCTCCATAAGAGGCAATTGCTTTTTTGGCTTGTCATCCACAGCCACTTTAGAAATTTCCTCTGGGGCAAGCAGATCAGTGATCTCCTCATTATATAGTTCTAAGAAAGTGACTTTCACACTGTATTCTGCATTCTGGCTCTCAAGTGTATCAAAAATTTGCTTTACTGCTCTGGGTATAACTCCTGCTTCTGGAGGCAATTCTCCATTGGGCCCACTCTGCCTCATTCCAGAAGACACAATAAATAAAAACTTTATTGACAAGAGACTAAGAAGATTGTCTTTATGAATGTAGCAACATACAAATATTATACCTTTGACCTTTTGCATTCACCTTCCATCGTGTATGTTTTCCCTGTACCAGTTTGACCATAAGCAAAAATGGTACAGTTGAAACCTTCCAGAACTTCATTCACAATCGGAACCACTGCTTGGTCGTAGAGATCTTTCTGTCTAGCCGAGGGACCAAAAACCTACATATACCACAAAGACAACTTCAGCATCTACCATAAAGCAACCCATTGAAATTTTACACTGAAACAGATTACAGAAGACTATAAAAGAATATATTTACCCAACAGCATCTGCACATTCGAGCCCAAAGGTCAGTCTATTAAAACACATCATAATACATTCACCAATATATATATCTGTGTGTGTGTGTGTTATCTTCTGAACAGTGTTATAAATCCATCTTCACCAGGT
The DNA here is from genome assembly GCA_946807835.1 of Ailanthus altissimus. Lineage (NCBI taxonomy): Eukaryota > Viridiplantae > Streptophyta > Magnoliopsida > Sapindales > Simaroubaceae > Ailanthus > Ailanthus altissimus. Next base: position 6,277,346 of record OX327709.1, read on the forward strand.
ACGTTAAGTACACAGCTTTTATGAAGCATACATGAAACCATGCCCTTGAACAAAAGTAGATTAAGTACAACAGTCAAAATGTATAAATGACCTGATTGAGTAGCAGGTTATTGAAAGACTAGCATTCAGAATAGAAACCATTAGTTGCATGAAACGTTTAAACATTACAAAATAGATAAAAACCCTAAATTATTGACTAAAATTAAATCAAAAGTAATACAGAATAAAGGAATTTCCAGCAAACAGAAGGTATTCAAATGAGGAATAAGGTCAGAATTGCATAATAAGGCCAATTCATCAAATTAAAATAATTTCCAGTAAATAGTATCCCCAAAAACCATTTACCAGAAATGCGGTATGGACATCCCCAAGGACAAACTTGAATCATGAAAATACTATAAATAATTAAGAGAATATTCTTTTTCGCTAGATTTTTAGCGACACCACAAAAAACTAAGACATATCAATAAAACGGATCTTAATCCACTAACCAATATAACAAATGAATTAACTTCATTTCCACCAAAAAAAAATAAATTGTAATTAATAAATGATAATAATAAAGTTACAAAATTTTCTCAAAATTACCTTATCGAAAGTGAAAACCCTATCGATATGCTTTCCCGCAATGTTTTGCGAAACGGCAACCTCTCTCTGGTACTCATTACAAGTCACGACTTGCGGCGCGTTGTTTCTCAACTCTTCGTCACTAAACGGCCTGAGAAATAACTCAAAACGACAAAAGCATCAACAACAGATTCAACAATCGGAACGAAGAGGAAGCAAACATAAAAGGAAATAATAGAAGAAAAAAAAAACCCTATCGGTACCTGCAACGGAGAAGGACTTGGACGTTAACGCCTTTCTCTTTCTCGTGGCGACCCGACATTTTGGATCTTCGATCAAACGGAGAATCGCAAGAACCTATTGTGCTAAACCGTTAATTTTCACTGAGATCTTTATTTGAATTTTTTTTTTTCCAATTTGGAAGTTGTGTCCCGCTCTCTCTCTCTTTCTCTCTCTGATATGAGATTTGAATGAGAGCGGGCTGTTGAGCGAGATTTGAAATTTTCAGAGCCGCTCTCTTTCGTTATATATCCGACGGTTGAGTTTTCAGGGGTGTTGATCGACGGTCTAGGTTTATGTTCAATTTAATTTTAAAATTATTTGACGTAAATACCCTGCTATTTGTGTTTAGTTACATTTGTATATTTCAGCTTTTTCTAAAAGGAGTTGTGGACCATGAGATTGGGCTCAGCCCAGCAACCTTATCTCTAAATGCACCCCAGTTATATGCGTGAAGATTGATGGAATATTTCCTTATTAGAAAGGGTATAGTCAGAAGAATTGTGGGCCACTTGTAAGGACATTTTTACCCCTCAATAAATATAAATTTCATATTGTAAGCACTTTTTTTATGCCTTATATTGTAGTCACTTTTTTAATGATAAAATTAATTTTATTTAAACTAAAAAAGAGAGAACAGTCATATTTGCTTTTTATACAAAGAGAAACACTAACCCAAAAGAAACAAATTATATGCGAGAAGCACTTATAGAAAAGATAATCTTATTATAAACACATTGATTGAAGAATAATTCTTCTCATGCAAATTTTTTTTTAAAAACAATATATCGTTTGCTATAAAAATTAACAAGTAAATTGATCGGCAATAGAAAAACAATACAAAAGAGAAAAAAAACAACACAATGGTTGTAGAATCAAGAATGATTTCATCTAATTTTCAGGTGCATTAATAGTTAAAACAGGGCTTTTTTATTAAAAAAATAAAAAAGCCAGGAATCTTTTTTATGAAATTGCAAACCTAATTAATTAAGATAATGGCTCATAATGTAAGGATAATAATTTTTTTTTTTTGGATAAATAATTAAGATAATGAGAAGATGCAAAGGTTATTAGTGTAGAGATGAATGTTAAACATAATTGTAAATATGATTGATATTTATAGAATACAATTCTAGATCTATCTTGTTAAATTATTAGAATATATGTTAAAAAAAATTTACCTAAAAAATTTATAACAATTAGAACACAAGGGTTTTTGTTTTTAATGAAAACACAAGAGTTTAGTCATCTTTTACAATCAAATCTATGTAACACTTAACGGAGTTCTCTTCGTGTAATGAGAAGAGGAGAGAGCACTACATATAGAATTATTTGACTCGAGAACCATAACTTCGTAAGAGATTTTTATATACTAGGTTAGCTATCAGCCTTATCAATAATAGTTAATTAATATTGAGTTTTTACATATGATAATCTCTTACCTAATAAATGTCTCTAGAGCCTAATTGAAAATAGCTCAAATAAATTATTTAAATTGACTTTTTATTTATGATAGCTCATAATGTATAATTATTGTTAATGTATGGACTCATATAGGAAATAATAAAACCCAACAATTTCTCATTTGGGCTATATATATTGTTTGAAGAGTAATGCTAGACATTTCATATTGTATTTTAAAAAGTAACGTGTCAAGCAAATATTAAGTGTAATAAATAATTTTGGAACTTACACTATTTCACCACTCATTGTTTGCGTGGCATATTACTTGTTGGATACAATTTGGAATGCTCAGCATTACTCTTATCTGAAAACAATTATACATTATAAGTCTTAAGTATGTATAATAAATGTTTTCTTATCTTGAAATATATTTTTTTCAAATAAACCTAATTCATTAACTATATCAATATATGATCAAAACGATCTTTGTTGTACATATTATCAACTAGACCTATTAATGGTTATTATACCAGTATAATCAATGACATAGATCATAAATAAATATATAGTATGAAAATTACATGAAATGTGATTTTAAATATACTTATTTTTAATTGGTCCTTTTTTATAACTCCAACGAGTTGAATCAAATATTTTTATAAACTTTATGCAAAATCATAATAGAAAATATAATTTTATTTCAGAATTTTAATAACTAATATATCAAATTTTGTCTATAGAAAACAAAATAGAAATCTGTCTTAAACAAATGAATATCAAATAACAAACTCTCACTATTAATGCACATCATTAAATAACACAACACTCGTATAAGTAATATGTTCATGAAACATCTTGGACAGTAACCTCTTTGATGAGCGAGATCTGCAACCATAGGGTTTGTACTAATATATCTAATCAACCCTTGTTGAATTTGAATTCTTTCTTTAACAACTAAAAACTTGATGTTTATGTGCTTTGACTTCGAAAAATTTATGTTATTATAAGAATACAACACAACAGTTCTATTATCACAATAAATTTTTTAATAAATAATCTTTTAATATCATTGATAATTTGCAGTATTGTGATAAATTTTTATAATCATATCCCATACTTAATTTTAGTTTTTTAAATAGTTAATAATTTTAATTTTATTTTGTATTTAATTTAATTTAATTTAATTTTTAAAATTTTAATTAATTATTTAAATTTTAAGGAGTGTCTCATTTTAAAAAAATTATAAAATTTAATAAATTAAAAATATAAACTAAAACTAAGGATCTCTAAATAAATAATGCCTCCTCTTTTTCGTATAAATCAGCAACCCAAGCTAGATATTTAAGTGTAAGGATAATCTTGCTTCTTTATGGTAAATATACTTTTCCACTCTATTTTCTCTCTCTCTATCTCTCTCTCTCTGCAAGCTCACCACTTTAATCTCACTTTCATTTAAAATTCCAACGATTTTGGGGATTAAAAGAAATGCTCATGATAACACCCACTCTTAATTTTGTATTAAAATAAGAACCTCCAAAAAGTTTTCCTAAAACCCGTTCACTTTCCTCTCTCTTCTTGGTTGCCTGTTGACAAAAGATACACTTTATTTATTTTATTTTTGAGTTATGTTAAGTTTTTTAAATTTGTATTTTAAATTATATCTTAAAAATAATATGTTAAATAAATATTAAATATTAAAATATATATAATTTAAAATTATTTATTACACTTAATATTTATTTAATATATTATTTTTAAAATATAATTTAAAATACATAACATTACACATTTATTTAAGCGTTTTCACAATAAATTTAAATTAAATTTATGAATTTTTTATAATATTTGACCCAATTCCAGTAAGTTTGGTATTTTTAAGGCTTTTATTACTCTTGGGTTAATATTATTATTAGACATATTTACCGGTTTTATCCTTATAGCTTCACATATAAAGACAAAATTTTATAGTTCTTTCTCATGCGATGATATTCCCACAAATGATTGAATACACATGGCATTGCATAATTAACCGTAGTAAATTTAACATAATTTAAATTAGTTTTTAACTTAGTGAAATAGTACCACTATGGCAGTTTTTTTTAGTACACCCCAACACTTGTGGCAACGCTAAAATAATAGATATTGAAGAGCTTGCAAGATAATTGTGTGATGATTTTGTCTAATTCAATTTGTATTTCTTTAGAAGAAAGAGAGCGAATTAGGGATAGCAAAATAACTCGTGGGTGCGAGTAATTGTAGGTATTAAACCTATTATAAAGGATCTGATAATGCTCAAAATAAGTTTGGAACACAAAGATCAAACTCGCAATTATTTTAAGATAAATGTAGGTTTAGGTAAAAATCTACAATTACCTGTAAAAGATATTTACGAATTTTTACTTATTTAAGTTTTTTTTTTTTTAAATAGAAAAAGGATCAAACATCATTGTTTTGGATACTAAAACAATGTCATGTGATGAAAATTTAAATTTAAATTTAAAAGTTGAGATTATCCAAGTGTTAGATGGACTTGTTAGTTTAATACTATGATAGTGTTGGATGAGAATTTTATTACAAAATTATATTTTATGTGCTTTTCTTTTCTTTTGAAATTGTATCATATGTTAATAGAACTAGTATTATTATATTTTATAGTGATTTGAACTTAAATTCGTAATATAATGTTATTGTAGATATTTTATGGGAATCCTTAGAACTAATACTATGATTTTTTTTTTTCTTCTTATGATATTAAGTTAAAAATTCACTTAAAATTTATAGATAATAATTGTGAATTTAAAAAATATTTCGTATTCATTTGAATAGGTTTAATAATAAAACCTTAAACCCATAATATGTTTGAAAAATATTTGATATTATATCTTTAAAGCGAATAAGATTAATACTACAAACTTGTATGCATAAAAAAGACTTGTTTTAGGAAGATATTAATTATAGCAAATTAATCATGGAAATCTTTTCCTAATATAATTTCTAGCCGTCGGCTTCTAGTTGAAAGAGATCTTGACTTGTGCTGCCATCATTGATAACAGATTGAGATAATCTCGAAGCCAAAAAACCTTTGGCAAGAGCTACGGAAATTGCCATCTTTGTCTCCAAAGTTTGAGGAGTTTGAATTGTTTTGGTCTTATCAGAAAAATATCCATATGATCATCACAAGGTAAGAGAGCATGATCCGTCGAGATCACTTGATTTCATTTTGACACAACGTTCATATTACTTTTATGTGTCATAGTCACACCAATTGAGCTAAGATTAAAGATTGATATTTACGTGGTGATTCATATATCTACTTTAACATAATATAGTGACAGGAAACATCCTCCAAGAAAGATATTTATTTTGAATAATAATTTACTTTTTTTTTCAAACAGTATCTCAACATTTTTTTTTTTATCTTAATTGATATATTAAATATTTATTAAATAGAAAATTAGTGTAATAATCAATTTAGAGTTGTAAAAAATTAACCATTCAATTAGTACTTGGCATTATCTTTTAAAATAAGAAAATATTGAAATACTATTTAAAAGTGTAGTTTTAAATTCTCTATTTTTTTTTTATGTTGAATTGAAAAATGTAATAATATAAAATAAAATTTAAGGTTTCAAAAAATGAACATCCAAATTAAATAATTTTAAAGGTAAAAATAATAATAATTAATTTTTTTTTTATGGCCCTCCATGTCCATGGTCATTGGCACCATCTTCAGTCATCGACCATGTTTGGTTCTGCATTCAACACGACCGTCTCTCCACAAAACCCACTCTACTCCCCCAACAACAAAAACAAATACAAACACACTCAAAAAATAAAAAAAATAATCATGTTACTAAACCTCAAGTAGAACTCAACCTTAAAACTGACATGTAAGAAAAGGATGCCTCAGATTAATAAACCACTGGCTTATCTGATACTTAACTAACGTGGTATCGTAACACAAGACTAGCAGCTCGTACTGCCAATTTGCCACCACTGTTACAACTTATCTTTTGCTTTCCCTGTCGACCAAATCTAGCAATTGCCGGTCAACTCATCTTCGGGCTTTTGAAATTTCACTGAATTCTTTCTTCATAATAGACATGGGTTATTTTCAGTTGCTGATATTAAAATTGAAATGTCAATTCGTGGTTATTGTTGTTGGATGTCGAAAAGCCTATTGAAGCTTCATTGCAATCTCAAGAGTAGACATGGGTTCTTGTTGTTGGATCGCGGCGAATTGACGGAGAAATTCGGTAAGTTTGCGGCAGGATAAGGCGTGAGGCTGCTGGAGTTTGATGGACGGCATTTTCTGCGCTTGTGGGAGACGGAAGAGGCTGGAGAAAGCGGCGACAGTGGTGTCGGCGTGAATAGTTCCTGTGCACGACCTTTTTCTTTTGGCTTTTCTGAATTTTTGTTTTTATTTTTTGATTTCAATTTTCTTTTTTTCAAAAGATAAAAAATAATAATAATAAATGGTGAGATTTTGGCAAAGGTAATGTCAGATGACCCAAAAATTGGTATTTAACACTGATAAATACGACAAGAAATGATAAAATTTAATATTTTGTTTACAAATTAAATTTACGTGATGAGTTGGAAGTGAGGGTATAACAATATTTTTATTTATTTTTATTAAAATAAACAGAATTATTATTTGATAAGGATATTAACATAAAGTTTTCATGTCTCTTTTTTTAAATTTAAGAATTTAAATATCATTTTTTTTAAAAAATAAATTGTGATGCTACTGTAAACTTAAATAATAAAATATCTAAAGTTGGAGTGGTTATTAGGGATAGCTACGATGCAGTTACGGCTGTCTTATATCACGTCTTTAGTGTTTTATATTTTTTCAAATATTTGATACATAACAAATAATTTATATGGATCTGTGAAATAATACATAAACCAAAGCTTCTACAAAATCTGTTAACTTCAATATATATTTGAGCCAAACACACAATTTTAAAAAAAAAACGCACACCTTTATTTGAAAATAAATATTTTTCTAAAACATGTGGAACAATCTTAAAATATTTTTAAATATATTTCTTATTTTGTATATATATAATTAAATCTTTATATAATATCTTAAATCTTAGTTGTAGATTATATAGAATTAATAGTATATAAAGAGAAGATTCTCAATTATACAAATTTATTTTAATCTGTATATTTCTTTAATTATAATAAAAATTATTTTTTCAAATAATTTATATACGTGTTTTTTATTTTTTTATTATGAGGTGTTTTTTAAACTGCAGAGTATATAAAACTTCTAACATCATACGGTTCTAAAAAAAAAAAATCTGTATGATTTTTAAATAGTCCATTACAATTTCATTGTTGTCATATGTAACTTTTCTCACATTTGAGTTCACGTTACCAGTTAAATTTAAATTTAAATCTCAATCATATGTATTTATATACAGACATATGAAACTACAAGAAATTAAACTTAGATGGTGGTGGTCCAAATGTAACAATTGAACTGCTAAACTAAAAAGATAATTATGTCATATTTTGTATATATCTATTAAAATTGAGATAATTAATTAAATATAATAAACTTAAACATCTCTAATAAACTATATATATATATATATAAAAACTCAAATCAACATTAAATTTTAATATGTAAAGATAATATTGTAAAAATTATTGTTTTTCAAAAGCTCATTATCAACGTGAGTTCTTTGGTTTTTTTATAAATTATATTTAAAAATAATAATATTAACAACAATATCCACAATAAATTTTAATTTGTGAAATATTAACAATTATTTTTTATTTTTAATATAATACTATATGTTTAAAAATTAATAATTATGTTGATAATAGTTTTATTATAATTTTATGCAAAAAAGATGGTTCTTTTTTATCTAATATAATTGTTCAAATTATTTATTTATTTATAGGAGATGGGAGATTTGAATTCGAGACCTTCATAAGAGTAAAGATAAATGTACAGTCAACTATTTACCATTGAGTTGTTAATACAAGTACTTCAAATTAATTATTTTTATTATGAACATAACTGTTAGTTGTTTTATTATTTTTAAAATTAATTTAAAAAATAAGAAATATCATGCTCATAATAAAGTTTGAAAAAAAAAAAATTTGTATTTTTTTTCATTTGTTCATTTATTTGAATTTAGTGTTGGATGAAGAATTATGGACTTATTATTATTTAGGTTTTCTAAATATTAATATTGGTTTATAAGATATGTGAGAAGAAAGAATTCATCAAATTTAATGGTCAACTGATAAAAATTAATAAAAGTATAAGTATGTACCCGTATTAAGATTTTTTTTTAAGGCAAATTCGATAATGTAAGAAATTTATTAATTAAAGAAGAAATAAAAAGTTACAAAGAAGTGAGAACTAAAATGCCTTACCCTTGGCAAAAACACATAAAAAAAAAATACAAAAATATCCAATAGATGAATGAGGGTAAAACCTCATCATAAAAAAAGTAATACTAATGGTACCTATAATTAAGCTTTCCATTTGCATCCTTAAAGAGTATAAAACTAATATTCAAATGAGGCCGTAACGACAATATAAAATCATCAAATTGTAACCACAGATTTGCCAATTTATCTACCACTACATTATTCTCTCTAAAGGTATGATTAAATCTAAATTATAAGCAGTCAAAATGGTCCTTACAATGTTGCCACCTATTGTGAAGTTCTCATGGAGGACATAATGTAGATTTAGAAAGAAGATGGAAGACTAAGATAGAGTCATACTCCAAAATTATCTTATACAATCAGCGAGCAATAGAAATCTCTAAAGTTAAGATGACCCTTATTATTATTGCATAATAGGCTGTCTCAATCTCTAAAAGAAGCCTCCTAAAAAGAACCCCTTTTTATCCCTGAAAACTCCTCCATAAACAGTCATACCTGGATTGCTTTTTAAAAGTCCATCTTTGTTGATCTTAATCCACCATTGAGGAGAAAGTTTTTTAAAAAGAACAATAATTTTTGGAGCACATCTCAAATTAGTTGCAATACCCTAATGGTCTGAGATAAGAATTCATCACTAGGCAAATCCGGGGCAGAAGGTAGCAAAATAGCAAATATGAGTTAGATAATTTGCTTTAATGCCAAAGGAATTAAAACTCTGATTATTAAATCTAAGGCAATTTCGGCTTCTCCAAGTCAAATAGAACAAATAAGTAATCGACAAATTGTATAAATTTAAAAGTTGGGGTTGAAATTTTTATATAAAATCATTATCCTTAATTTTATAACAGTTGAAAGTGAAGAAAGATTCCGTTTAAATATATAAGCAAACCATTGCCAAAGCTCAATAACAGGATGGCAGTTAACAAAAATGTGGTCCACCGTTTCAGTCTCTCTCAAATAAAAGGAGCAACTAGGAACAACACAAATACCACGATGCCACAATAATTCATCAGTAAAAAGAAGGTTTTGAAGTAAATACCACATGAACATATAAATTTCAGGAGGGAAAAAGCTATGTCGAAGAGATAATAAAGATGAATTAGGTATTATGATACTATTGATAAAATTATAACTCTCATTTAAAGAAAGAATTCCATCTCGAACAAAAAATTTAAACGAACTTATCAGTCTTACCATTAATTAGCATAATAATATCATTGGCATGTTCTCTTAGATGAAGAAAAATAGAATAAAGAAAATTTAGAATCCTCAATTATCATCCCTTAATTGCATATTTCACCATTCTTTCTAAGTGTAAACCACCAATAGAAAGAATAGATTCATCAAACAATCTATCATACCAGAAATTAATTGAATTTTTATCACCAATTATCCACTTTGTCCCCTTATAAAAATAGGAAAGAATAGATTTAAAATCATTTCAAAGAGAAGAGTTGAGGTATTGTTTACTTGCTTATTAGAAGTTATACCATTTTCTTAAGAACTTTGAGCAGATAGAATCCACTTGATGTACATCCCAAAGAGATTTAAAGATGCAAGCCTTATTGAGTAAGTCCAATCTACGAAGACCTACCCCACTACCATTTTTTTGACATGCCAAGTATTTTTCATGACATTAAATTTTCTTACGAGAGAAATGATCTCTTGAGATAATAAAATTTAGAGCCCAACCATTCAATGGCCTTGAAACTTTGTAGCATAGTACTTTAAAAAATTGTGCGAACAAGCTCAATTTTACTAGCCATTGAAAAACATTTTTTTTTTCCAGTTATGAAGATGTGCACAAGCCTTGTCAGCCAAAACTTGCAAATATTGGCTGCAAAAGTAGCCTCTGAATATTGAAACTCTGAAATAAATGAAAGGAATTTTGCCCTGCAAAAACCTCAGAAGACTAAAAATTTTCCGATAACAGTATGTAGTATATTCACCAATGAAGAATTGAATTTTCTTCTTGTTTATCACTTGACCAGATGCCAAGCTATATAGTATAACTAAGTCCATCAGAGAGCGAAGAGAAGTATTGTCATCCCTACAAAAGAGAAAAATATTATATGCTAAAATATAAGAATGAACCAGGCACTCTTTTGGGATTGAAATTATGGTCACCCTTTTAAAGTCCACCAAACTTTAAATGCCTTAAGAAAGAGCATCTTTAGTTAGGAAAAAAATAAATGAGACAAAGGATCCCTCTGGCGCACTCCTCTATCACATTTAAAAAAACCCTTTTGGAGTGTCATTAATCATAAAAAATAAGCGAGCAGAATGAAGAATGATAAAAATCTATTGAATAAATTATTTGTTGAAGCCAAAATAATTAAGAACATAAAGAAGAAAATCTCAACTAATTATATCAAAAGATTTAGCTATATCTAGATTCATTCCAATATTACCATTAATAATTTTTCTATCTAGTAAATTAACCCCTCCGACACTATAAAAGATACAGTCATGAATATACCTACCATGAGTAAGGGCCATCTAATTTCATGTGACTAGATTAGGCATTAAGACTACTAATCTATCAACAATGATCTTAGTAATAATTTTGAAGAAAAAAATTTGCCAAAGCTATTGGCCTAGAGTGATTTACTAAAACTACATCATTCATCTTAGGAATCAGTACAATAAAAATTGAGTTCAAATTTAAAAGCAAGAAACTCTGACTAAAAAATTGTTGAATGCCTAGTACTACATCTTTTTTAATAATCTCTTAAAAATGTTTAAAAAAAATATATACTAGTAAAACTGTCCGGCCATGGAGCATTAGAAGGGTCTAATGAAAAAGTTATCGACCTCACCTCCTCATCTGAAGTGATATTATTCAAGACTTGATTATCTAAATCTAAAACAAGAGAGGGAATGTGATTATAGACTTGAGAAACCCGTGTTGCATCCACTGCAATCTCTGCATATAACTTTCTGTATTACTCCATAATATGATCAGTTGCCTCCTACATGTTATCATTCCAAGCGCCATTAATCAGAAACCCTTTTAAGTGTGATTTGGTTGCACATAATTTTGTATAGCTATAAAAGAACTTGGTGCATTTTTCTCCATATTTTAGCCATTTAATTCTACCTCTGTCATGCCAAAATGAAGCATGTACCCTTGTAGCATGTAAAAGCTCTAACCTTATTGCCACCTCTACTTCAAGCAATTCCTCTAAGGCCTCCTCAAACCAATGTCACTTTAAACTGAATTCAAATCTTTTCAAGCTTTCTTTAGACTATTATGAATGTTCTCAAAAACCTCTCAATGCCATTTATGTAGGTGATGTTTCAAAACCAGTAATTTTTCTATAACAATAAACATTAGATATCCATAAGGAGGAACTAAATTCTATACTTTAGTTATTGTATCCTTGAAGTTCAAGTGTAAAGTCTACATGAATTGGAACCTGAAAGGTCTAGGACTTGTTCTATCAAATATTCCAAAAGAAATTACTAATGGAGAATGATCAGAGACAATACGAGGGAGCACCGTATATGAAGACGAATCCCAAGTATCCTACCAAGCCAAATTGAATAAAGTCTTATCCAATTTTCTTTTAATATGACTACTTGAAACAATTGTCTTTGCCCAAGTAAAAATAATCTTAAAAAAGGAATTTTCATAAGCTGACAAGAATCAATAAAATATTTAAAATCTGTGTACGATAATAGTCCCGAGAAACCACATTTTTATTGTTCATAAACTTTAAGGATAACATTAAAATCACCAATCACTAACCAAGGAGATTGATAATAAGTTAAATGTAAATAAGACTAAAGCTCTCGTCTTTGCAAATACTAAGAAGTTACATAAACAAAAGATAAGTGGTAAACATGAGAACTAATAATTGTTCTAACAGAAAGATGTTAAGATGAAGCTGCAATACATCCACTCCTACTGGTAAATCACTTTTAAACACCCATATCTTTAAGAGAGTACTTCTTGTATGCCTACTAAAAAAGATATAAGGATAATCATTAAGTGTTAAGAATTAAATCAAAATATGTCATAGGTTCACTAATAGCCATAAATAAAGGTTTATGCAAATAGCATATGTTGGCTAATTCATTACAAGATTGGGAGTTGGCCACTCTTGAATATTCGAATAAGGGATTTTCACCATTTTGGAGCAAAGTTCGAATTCTGCGAGGTATATATCTCTTGAATGTCCTTTTCTTAGCCTTTAATCTTTTTTTTATAAGAGATGACAATCGCAAAGCCATCTTCTATTAGCGACTTAGTTAAAATGCCAACAACTTTTTGAAGCTCCTTATTATGAACACTCTCATCATTTTTATCCTTTTAAACAGTAACTCCAGTCTCACGGTCCTCACATTTTAGTAAACCCTGATATTCTATCTTTTATGGAACCTCTGAAGCATCATACATGTTATTATCATTTTCATCTCCATCTTTGCTTCCAATATGCTTATCCTGAATAGAAGTCTCTTTCTAATTTTTTTGTGAAACACCATCATTGTATTCACCCTTGTGGACTTAATAAAGGACAAAAAAATCCTTGCTTGTTTTGAATCCTTCAGAGAGACTATTGATTCATCCTTATTCTCTTTGCTTTCTTTTTGTTGAACCCATTTTCTTTCTACACCTTAAACAACTATACAACCATGATTAGATTGGTGACCACATTAAAGAAGTCATGCCTAATTTTACCATAACCAGAACACTTGGTGGCAAATTTCATAGTAAATTTCTATTTAAAAATCAAAGCCTTCTTTATCAACTATTAAGAGAGGTAAAGGCACATAAACATCTATCTCAACCAAGACTCTGGCATAAAATCCATAGATTTCTTCTTTAGTAACTCTATCTAGTTACAAAGGCAAACCAACACACCTTGCAATACCCATTATAATCTTTGGGCTCCAATACTCCTAACTTAAACCACCACCCCAAACACGTTGCATATCCATAATATCTTTAAAATAAAGTATATATAATTCTTTTGAAAGTGGAAAAAAGTCTATTTGTATACAGGATTCCACAATTTTTGAAACTTTGATTTTAGATCATTTACCTTTATAGGTACCGCTCTTTAAAATCATTCAGCATATAAGATTGGATTTACTTTGATTAAGACAATTCTTGTATTCTTCTTCATCGATTTTAATAAACACCTACCCATCTTTGATACAAGATGACAGAATTTGTGAGGGAAGCATGGCAATATTCGGAGTATTAGATAAAATCAAATAAAATGATTTTTTTTGCAAGATTCATAGGCTTATTATTACTTATTTTTTGTTGTTTCTCTTTATACCGAGCAATTAAACTTATCATTTCCTTCAAAAATTCGGCCATGATAGCCATCGTTGGAGTAAAGAGCTAAAGGAAAGAGCCACACTATCAGATTTTGTTTTCAAATGAGAAATTACTGTACAACCAATAATATAGCAACTAGGTACTACATTACTAGGAATTGTATAAACTAGATACTGTAGCACCGACAGAATCCAAAAAATACCACTAATAGAAATCCCAAAAACTGACAGAAATCTCAAAAAATTTCAGTGTAATACAAGTGAAGGTAAGGATGCCGCACCAGAATCTATAAAAAGCTACTATGACGAAAAATCCCTCAGATGACTTGACAACCACCAAAAAAATGGGCACCTTCGCTGAAATCACTAATGTTAGAGGTCGAAGCACCAACTAAGGTCAATAGCAATGTACCTGTAGCCTTTATTAGCCAGTCACTTGGTTGATCAGAAACTGAAAATGGACAATTTATGAAACAATTGCGAGTTATTGTAGCCAAATCATTTTGGTTACTATAACTTATTAAGAGAAAATCGATCATTGTAGCAAAATGCATCTTTTCTTTAGTGGGATATCCCCCTGTATTAAGATTGTTATGCCTATTTTACCATTAATGAGTCCAAAAATAGAGTGATAAAATACATGCAACATAATAGAACTTGAACTCAAGACCACCCAAGACCTTTGGGTCAAAATAAAGCATATTAACTATTATGCTATAAGCACATTATCAACACTAAGTATATCTATCTTTTATATATATATATATAATAAAGTAATTTGGACATATATATATATTGTTAAAATGGAAGAATAAAAATATACATTTAGTAGGACTTGAACCCTAAATTTATTTATCTTTTATCTATACAATAAAACAATTTGAACCCTGTATGTATTTTAAAAATGGAACGATAAAAATATTCATTTTGAATGCAATTTGAAAATAGAAGGATAAAAATATACATTTGGTAAAACTTGAACCTAAAACCTTTACATAGAAACAAGCACTTTATTGACATTAAGTGTATCTATCTTTTATATATTTAATAAAGTAGTTTGAACAATGAATTAAGTAAATTAAATTTAAAGTAAACTAAATAAAAATATAAAAATTGAAAAAAGAATCAAGTGACCATTGGTCATTGACCCAAAAAATTAAAATTAATTCATTTTACATATAATTTATTTAATTCATTTTAATTTATATTTATTTAAATACATAAATAAAATAATCAAGTCGCTTGATTTTTTTACTTTTTATTTAATTTATTTTAAATTAAACTAAATTAAATTTACTTTATATAATATATTTTAAATTTAATTTAATTAATTCAATTTAAATTTAATTCATTATCTAGACTTTTTTAATTGTATATATAAAAAATAGATACACTTAGTGTTAATAAAATGCTTGTAACCTAATAGTTAAATTATTTGATTTCTACTCAAATGTTTTAGGGTTGAGTCCTATCAAGTGCATATTTTTATTCTTCTATTTTAAAAATAAATACACAATCAAGATTTCTTTATTGTATAAAGAGAGATACACTCAGTGTATAAGCACATGTTGTCTAAATAAAAGATAGATATACTTATACATACATGGTCAAGATTGTTTTATTGTAAGTATAAAAATAGATATATTTAGTGTACAAGCATATATGATATTATATAAAAGATAGATACACTTAGTATCAATAATATATTTGTAGCCTAATGTTAAAGTGCTTTATTTTAACTCAAATATCTTGAGTTCGAGTCCAACCAAACACAAAATTTTATTTTTTCATTTTAAAAATAAATATAAGGGGTATAATAGTACTTTCAATTTATTTGATAGTGAATATATGATGACTTTGCCTTTGTGCCTATCAAATTTAATGAATTCTATTTTCTGATAGTCTTTAGCCTTTTGAATTTTTGATAAACTTTGGAGATAAGGTGTCCATTACCTTATTATTTTGTTATTAAGAATTAAGATATATTTAAATTTAATACATAGACTTTGAGTTCAAATATGTTAGGAGTAAAATAAATCTAACAAAAAAAGTTAAAGAAGATAACGCAGAAGGAATAAGGGATTAGTTTAGAAACTATAAAGAAGTAATGGATTGTAGCTCAAACCATAGGGAAGAAACGGGCATTTACCTGACCCTGAGACTTGAGTACCCTCTATAGTTTGGCTAAAAGGTGGTACGTCTTGTTTTTGTAGCCTATGTGGCTTCCGATATTTCCTCTTTTTGAGTTTGTTGAAGTTTTTCTTGTTTCGTATGTATATGAAATATCTATTGTAGTCGGTTACCTGAATCCTAGCTTGCTAATTTACCTCAAACTCAGGAGATTGTTCGGTTCGGTACACACGACGTGCATGTGAATATATGTAGCTGCAGTCACGTTATGCTCTTCACGGAAAAAAAGAAGGCCTAGCGCGAGAGAGAAGAGGCTGTCAGCTTAGCCAAGGAGGCTGCCTGGCAACCAAAAGAAAAGGTTTTTAATTAGCAACTCTGATTTACACTTTGAAACCTCTTGCAAAAGACGCAGGCGAGTCATCCTTGGCTACCAAACAATACTCTTTTCTTCATGTAAGGCATCTCTTCCTTAAATTTATTTATTGATCAAAACATTCTCCTGAGCACCAAGATGCAGTCTGTTAACTTAGACAGTGAATCAATATGGAAGCTGCAGCTTGGCAAAGAAGAGAAGGCCTAGCATGAGAGAAAAGAGTTTTTCAAGTTAGCCAAGGTGACTGCCTGGTATCAACCGCAACGTTTTCAATTATTGATATCCAACATTTTGAAACCACTTGTAACGATCAGGCAACTCATCCCTGGCTATTAAACTACCACTATTTTCTTCACGTTAGACCTCTCTTTCTCCTTAACTTTTACACACCCGTGAGATGTCAATTCTGTATTTTTTGTTAGGAAATTGAGGGGTGATGCAGAGTCACAAATAAAGTAAAATTAAAAAATATAATAAAAATAAAAATAAGACAAATACAAGATTACGTGGTTCAGTTTTTAATTTACGTTCAGAGGCGAAAATAAAAGAATCTTTTACTATTAAAAATTAAGAATATAAGTATTGTAGTGTTTTAGCCTTACAACCCAAAATCCCAATACACTCAATTTTCTCAAATCACTCAAAAACTCTCTCAAAACTTTTGAAACTCTCTCTAATTTGTATTGAAAAATAAATTATTAAACTCTCACATTTATAGGGAGAGTTTAGCATGGTGGACAGCCATGAAATGGCTGTCCACCATTGCTGGCACATTGCTGGCACCGTGTGCCAGCAATTATGTAGCTGGCACACGGTGTCGGCTACCAGCATTTCTCCCACTTAGAGATTTGATTGAGAATCAATCAAGTCTCCACACCATTCTTTCTTCTTCGCTAAAGTCATATTGCCTACGTGTCTGCTAGGTCATGCAAGGATCTGCACCATACAAACTTTTTGGTATTGGTGGGCTTGGTCAACACATCTGTTAGGTTATCATCTGTATGAATTTTTTTTATATCCACACTTCAATCTTCTATCACTTCATGAACAAAGTGATATTGAACACCTATGTGCTTCGTTCTTGAATGAAAAGCTGGATTCTTTGCAATGTGCAAGGCACTCTAACTGTCACAAAATAATTCAACTTTCTCTTGCTTGTGCCCAAGCTCCTCCAGTAATCTTTATATCCAAATTGCTTTCTTGCAAGCTTGTGTAGCTGCTATATATTCTGCTTCTGTAGTAGATAATGTCACAACAGTTTGCAGTTTTAAAACCCAGCTTACAGTTCCTTCTGCAAGTTTAAACACATAACCAGTAGTTGGTTTTCTTTTATCAAGGTCTCCTGCAAAATTTGAATCCACACAGCCCTTAACAATAAAATTTGATCCTCTGTAACATAAAGTAACATCTGAGGTACCCTTAATGTATCTAAGGATCCTCCTGACACAACCCCAATGCTCTTTACCAGGATTTGCCATGTATCTACTAACTGCTCTCATTGCTTATGCAATGTTTGGTCTGGTATAAATTATAGCGAACATTAAACTTTCCACTGCTGATGCATACGGTACTCGAGACATCTCCTTCCTCTCTGCTTCTTTGCTAGGACACATCTTAGAAGATAACTTGAAATTAACAGGGAGTGGGGAACTAATTGGCTTACAATCTTGCATGTTGAAGCGCCACAAGATTTTCTTTAAGTAGTTCTTCTGAGAAAGCCAAATCTTCCTATTATTTGTGTCTCGGTGAATTTGCATCCCTAGAATCTTGTTTGCTGGTCCGAAGTTCTTCATATCAAATTCCCTAGCCAACTGTGCCTTCAATTCTTAGACTCGATCTTTGTTGGGGCCTGCTACCAATATGTCATCCACGTACAACAGTAAAATAATGAAATCATTATCATCTCCAAACCTTTTGTAGTATGTACAATGGTCTAAACTAAGTCTGTTGTATCCAAGGCTGATGATATAGGAATCAAATCTCTTGTACCAACACCTTGGTGCCTATTTGAGACCGTACAGAGATTTGTTCAACCTGCAAACCAAGTTCTCTTTTCCTTCTTCTTTAAAGCCTTTTGGTTGGAGCATATAAATTTTTTCTTCAAGTTCTTCATGAAGAAAAGCTGTCTTCACATCTGGCTGCTTTAGATGTAAGTCAAATGTAGCACACATTGCCAAAACTATTCTGACTGTCGTGAGTCGAACCACAGGAAAAAATATCTCATTAAAGTCAATACCTTTTTTCTGAGCATAACCTTTCACCACCAATCTCGTACGATACCGCTCCATTTAGTTATTGCCATCCCGTTTGATCTTGTAGATCCATTTGTTACCAATGACTTTTCTTCTACGTGGTAGTACAACCAACTCCCATGTTTTGTTCTTATGCAAGGCTTCAATTTCTTCTTGCATTGCTGTTATCTATAGAGAAACATCTTAACTTTTAGAAGCCTCCTAGAAAGTTGTTGGCTCTCCATCCTCTGTTAGAAGGCAGTATGCAACATGAGCCTCCATGACATACTCCGAGTGCCATGATGGTGGTCGTTTCTCACGAGTAGATCGACGATCATCTGTAACCTCAGACTCTACTGGTTCTTATTCTTCATGCTCTGGTGCTGCTTCAGAAGAATCTGAATCTTCTTGTACTTGATTATTTTTCATTTGTACCGTTGTAGTCTCTAGATTTTCCTTTACTGTGCTATCATCTTTATCATTTCTTTGCAGTTTATCTTCTGCAAATATCACATCTCTGCTGATGAAGACCTTGTGGGTAGTGGGATCCCACAGACGATACCCCTTGACTCCATCAGCATATCCCAAGAAAAGACATTTTCTGGATTTTGGATCCAACTTCGTTGTTTCTTGGGAATTATACATCACGTACACAGGACTTCCAAATGTATGAAGGTGAGAATAATCAACCGGTTTTTCAGTCCACATCTCCATTGGTGTCTTCAACTCGATTGCTGTTGATGGTGACCGATTTACCACATAACAGACGGTTTTGACTGCTTCTGCCCAAAATGCCTTGGCTAAACCTGCAGTTTTCAACATAGCTCTTGTTCTCTCCAACAAGGTTCTGTTCATCCACTTTGCTACTCCATTCTGCTGAGGTGTGTAAGGTGTGCTGAATTGCCGCTTGATGCCTTCTTGTTGACAGAATGCAATAAAATTCTCACCAGTATATTCTCCTCCATTATCTGTCCTTAAATACTTGATCTTCTTTTCTGATTCAAGTTCTATCCACGCTCTAAATATTCTGAAAGCTTCAAACACATATGACTTCTTCTTGATTGGATATACCCAATATCTTTTAGAGTAATCATCTATGAATGATACAAAATATCTCGCTCCCTCTAAGGACATCACCGGTGCTTGCCAAACATTAGAGTGGATCAATTCTATAATTTCTTTACTTCTAGAACTGGATGTGCTGAACTTTAATCTGTGTTGCTTACTTGTGACACAGTGCTCACAGAAAGGTAAATGAACCGATTTGAGCCTAGGAAGTGAATTTTGATCAGAGAGAATCTTCAAACCTCGTTCCGACATATGGCCCAGTTTGCAATGCCACATTATCGTTGATTCGTTTACTGAACTAGTTGATGCAACAAATGCATCTCCTTCCTGCAGTGTTTCTCCATTAAGCATGTACAAATTTGTAGCAACCTTTTCTGGCTTCATTACTACAAGCGCGCCTTTGAGAATTTTCATTGTCCCATTTTCAATTTGGGTCTTACACCCAGTGTTATCTAATTGTCCCAATGACAAAAGATTCTTCTTGAGGCCTTTCACATGTCGCACCTTCTGGATAATACGAACAGTACTATCGTACATCTTCATCTTGATAGATCCTATTCCAGCGATTTCTAAAGCATGATCGTTCCCCATATACACAGATCCTCCAGAGGTAGGTTCATATTGATGGAACCATTCTCTCTTAGAGGTCATGTGCCATGTAGCTCCAGAATCCATGAGCCATACATCAGAGAACCGTTTTCTGCTTTCAACAACTGTTGCTGCCTTGCTGTATAAAATTTCACCATCATCTGAGGCGCTTGCAATATTCCCTTGTAGTTTGTCCTCTGCACTTTTCTTCAATCCCCACCAATCCTTCTTCAGATGGCCTTTCTTGTCACAATTGTAGCACTTGACGTTCTTCTTACTTCTGGATTTTGGTCTATCATGATTTTGACTCCCACTAGGGCCACATTTTGTTTATCTACCTCTCATCATTGTCAAAGCTTCTGCTTGCTGCGAACATTCTTGTTTGTCTTCTTTATTTTTTCGTCTTCGTTCTTCTCCCAATACAGCAGCTGTAACATCATCGAAGACTAAGAAGTCCGTTAGGATATTATTCGTCAAGTTGATGATGAGTTGATCATACGAATCTGGTAGGCTTTGAAGTAAAATCTTCGCATGTTCACCTGCCTCTATTTTATGCCCCAAGAAAATGAGTTGGAAAAATAGAGTATTTAATGTGTTGATGTGCTCTGTCAATGAAGTGGATCCTGCCATTCGAAAAGTATACAATCTCTTTTTTAAGAAGATCTTGTTGTGCAAAAATTTGGCCTCATACAATTTTATGAGAGTATCCCAGATCTCTTTTGCTGTATTCTTTTCCGCCACACTGGATAGCACGTTATCAGCAAGTGTTAGATGCAGATCAGCAACTGCATTACTATCAATCTCATTCCACTTGATATCATCAGTGATACCAGCGGGCCTTTCATCAATTGCTTCTAAGCACTTATTTTTTTTTTAAAATTGCCTTTATTTTTATTTTTTACAATGTAAAATTACCTCCATTGAACTTTTTAACTTCGTATTTTGCCGCTATTGCTTTTCACCACGGACTGCTTTCTGCTAGGATCGGCTCCCATCGTTTTATGTGAATAGTACCCGTACGTATGAACAGTACCGTACATATAAACAGTAACTATATACGTAAATAGTAACCGTATATATGAATAGTAACCTCATTCAACCAGAAGCTCTGATACTATTTGTTAGAAAATTGAGGGGTGATGCAGGATCGTAGCTAAAGTGAAATTGAGAAAAATAATAAAAATAAAAATAAGACAAACACAAGGTTACGTGATTAGGCTTTTAACTTACGTCCACGGGTGAAGACAGAAGAATCTTTTACTATTAAAAATTGAGAATACAAGTATTGTAGTGTTTTAATTTTACAACCTAAAACTTCAATATACCCAATTCTCTCAAAGCTTTTGAAATTCTTTCTAATTTGTATTGAAAAATTAATTACTAAATTTTTTATAAAGAGAATTTAACATGCTGATCAGCTAAAAAATAACTATCCATTATTATTAACACCATGTGCCAATAATTATGTAACCAGCTACCAACATTTTCAAGTGTCTATTTACAGCCTACAAAAAAATGGATATTAGATATTCGGATAGCACATAGTTTTAGATGTCATCTTATCAATTTGCGTCACGATCAGTGAGCTTTTCTTGTTTTTGGTCTATACCCACCTATCAAGCGCATTATTTATCTTGACATATATGACAGAATATATTCTCTTTAAGTTGTAGTGACCCCACCCAATGAAAATTCCCCTACTAAGAAAGAAGGCACTCGAAGGCTTCGATTTGGCTAAGAACGAACTGCTCACCAAGAACATTTGCTAGGGAACTTGTTTTTGGCCTCTAGCTTTTCCAATGGATTTGTGAAGGCTGTATGCCTTTGCTTACCCAGTCCCATTGATTTCGATCCCCATGTGCATGCATATGAGGAATTAATTTGAATTTTGCTCCAGTTTTTGCAATTCTTTGCACTTATTTAGCGTCGACAAACTTGTTATCAAGCATCTATTCAATTTTGGCCGGCATTTCACTAAGTTTGGAAATCATGTTGCTAGCGATTACTGAATCACATCATTTCCAGGCCATGTCTTTAATAAAATACGTGCTTAAGTTAATCTATCAAATCTCCGGAGGAAAACTTTTCTCAAAATTCTCAATTGTGCACACATCTTGCAAATAGACCTGACTTAATTAACTAAACTTAGTAAAACGACTTCACTAACATATATAATATCAAAACCGAAGTTTTATATGTTAATATGTTAAAGTGATCAATTTTCACGTCTTCATTTTCCTTCTATCTTCCTGAATGGGCTTCTTTTGACCTCCTATTCTTCTTTGTCAAAATTCTCTGATTCTTCTAAGCCCTTTGACATTCGATGATTTTGACCCCATATAGAATCGAGAACAAAATCAAGAACAAATGTCTCTGATGATAATAATTCGTCTTTGAGATGGTTATGGGTAAGGCTTTAGTTTGCTTCTAGAACTATTGACCGACTCCCTCCAACTCTTTTTCTATCTTGTGTTATTCTCTTTTGGGAATATTATTACATTTATGAGTACACAAAAAAAAAAAAGGACTTAATTGAAGCGGTTTAATTCAATTCAATAGGTTGGTTTTATTTATTTGAAACCGATTGCTTTGATTGTAGTTTGATTTAATTTAATTTAATTAAGTTTAAATAATAAAAAGCATAAAATAAACAAAATTTATTTTTAAAAAAAAAAGAAAAATCGAGTCGGTTCGATTCAAATTGGATCTTTCCTTAAAAACTAATGGTTCGAGTTTTGAAAATTAATTGCTTTGGTTTTGGATCGAATCGAAACCATGATCCAAAATCGATTATGACTGGCCCTAAGTTTATTATATTTTAAATTTAGTTAATGTCTTGTACAATTATTGACCTTTATTTAATAGTTTAAACTTTTGCATTACTCAACCTTAAAGCTTATACTTTTATATTGAATATTTTCTCTAACATAATATTAGAGTCGAGATTTCCCATGCTTAAAACCTGTACACTCACTTTGTTTAAATTAATTTTTCAATCAAAACTATACATTGGAGCTCCCGAGATCCATATGAATTAAAATTAAATTCACATCTCTCTTGGTTGTTAAGAAATATTTTTAATATTATTTTTAAGACAAATTTTTTAATAGAAACATCAATCCATACTTCTTTTTTTAAGATGACAATATCAATCTTATTAAAGTTAGTACTATTATGGATATTTTTTTTAGTTATTGTCGAATTGTGTTAATTTTTGTATTATATCATAATTTTATATATTATTCTTTTTATTAAAGTTAAGAATTTAATACCTATATAAATCACATTTTGTAATTATGATTTAGAAATACAGAAACATCAATTTTTTCAACATAGTATCAGAACTAGGTTATTAATAAGCTTGCAGTATAGGTAAAAATTTTCGATCTTTGTTTCTCTTTTCTCCGGCATCCAAATTGTTGTCACTGATGTTATTGTTCTCATCACCTATTGTCAACTACCGATTGTCATCCAAAAAACTAACTTAGACCACGAAATATCAAAAAACTCTAGTGACCTCTGAGCTACCATCCACTTGCTGCCAAAAGCAAACAATCACCGTGAAAAGTCCACATCTTCTATTTAGCTCCCCCTTTCTCGTAGCAGCCTCTTCCTTGGGATTAATTTCTCACTTCCAACCTTAACTAAATTTCTAAAAACTTCCTAGTGATTCCAATGATAAAATCACATTAATTGGAGATACATAGTTGCTATATGCATTACTTAAAGCCTTTTGCACTTGGTTTTCACCACTGTTGATTTTTGCTATTTATCAACATGTACGTCAAGGCTCACAATTAATACTAAAACTCTTCTCGTGCTCCGATCTATTAACCTACATCACTTTTTTTATTTGATTTACTCATTAATTTTTTTAAATGGTCTTTTGACAAACAATTCAGAGTTGTTTTGGGTTGATTGTAAACTTACTAAACTTTTAAGGTCATACTAATTTTTGAAAATATGTACGTCTGTTTGCAATTTTAGATAACAATTAGGGTTGATTTGAAGTTTTTAATAATTTGACACATATCTAAAATTTCATATAACATGGGGTTGATCCAAAATTTTGACAAATTTTTGGGGCACATATGAAGTTTTGGATAAAAAATCATAGAGGTATTTGCAAATAAGAATAAAAAAATGTAATTAAATAAATTTTAGGGTCAATCTAAAATTTTTAAACATTATGAGGCCTCTTCTATTATTTTTTGTGTTACACCAAGTTCATGTTCCTCAAGCTCCATTGAATTTTCTTGAAGATTTTTTAAGTTAACAAGTTTATTATTTCAACTTAAGAAATTTTTTGAAAGTTTCTAGTTTATTGAATGAATCCACTTGATGAAAATTTGACTATGCAGCTTGTTATTTCTTTTATTTATTATAATAAAAAAAATTTCTTTGGTCTCTTTACAATATATGCAAGGTCTCATTTTTTGCACTCTCTCTAGCCGTGATTTTTTCACCAACACACTTTCTTAGTTGTTATTTACAATAGAAATACATAAACTTTAGTTTTTCTAACAAATCCATTACGACTACTCCTTTTAAAAATTTTGGATTATCGCCATTAATACATTGACTATCAATAACCATTAGATTAAAAAAATTGATTCTATCTTTAATCTTGTTTTAATGAAAATAAACTCCTTAATTAAGTTGTATAATATCTTGAATGGTTATTAAGATGACTATAAGGATTCTTCATATATAAGTAATTGAGAATGAAAAATTTACGAAAATTCAATGAAGAAAAAAAAACCCAAATCAAGGCATACACCACAAGATTTATATGGTCCGCAATTGCTTATATCTATGGTGAATCAAGATTCGAGCCTCATTTATTAAATTAATTGATTAAAAAAAAATCTCTCTGTTAGAAACACAATGAATACTCTCTATTTTGGTGATACTTTCAAGTCAAAATAAGGGCTTATTTAATGCCTTTTATGTCCTAAACAAATACTAATTCGAGTTACTATTGAAAAGGAAGTTGAACTTTTTAAAAAAGGAAAAATAGTGAAAGGAACTAGCGGTATAATGCTCTTTTACAGTGCTGCGACACTAGATTTCCAAGTCTCGGTGCCTTACCTCCTAGTCAATGTTGCAGCACTAAGGTTTTTACCTTCGGCATCGTGATGCTGAAGGTTCTGACATTGGCACCTTGATTATAGCACCTAGACCTGGGCAATATCTTCTTTTCCTCGACCTCATTTTTGTCTTCATGTCGTCTTCTTCTCTATAGCCTGACTTAAAACTATCTTTTATATGCTTTTTAATCACTATTCTTTTCTTGATTCTAAATCTCTCAAGGGTTCTCTTTGAACCATCCTCTCTACATCACAGGCTCGTCTACATAGCGGTGATTTCAGTTAAGTTCTTGTATAAAACCGAACTTAACTAAGGGCAATGACTTAATTAATACATCCGCGAGATTGTTTTATGTCGATATCTTTATTAGACTAATTTCACTACTCTGTACAACATCTCTAATGAAATACAACTTTACATCAATGATTTTTTATCTTTCATAAAATATTTTTGTTCATTCAGATGTATGATGCTCTGGCTATCACAACGGATACAAGCTTTCACTTCTTTCATTGCTACTAGCTCTAAACATATATCTTTAACAATATAACCTCAATAATAGTTTTACTAATAGTTATATACTGAGCCTCTATAGTTGATAGCGCTACCACATATTGCAAAACCAACTTGTAACATACATTACATCCAAACATCGTAAATATAAACCTAGTCAACAGCTTTCTTTTATCAAAGTCGCTAGCATAATCTGAGTCTACGTACCATGTTACTATCTTACCATTTGTACTTGGTCTTTTATACAAGCTCTATTATTCCATTTAAGTACCCCATAATCCACTTAACGACAAGCCAATATTCGTTGCTCGAAATAGCTATCTATCTACTCACCACACTCATTACTTGAGCTATATTAAGCCTTATGCATACCATCCCATACATAATCTACCCCATAGTGCTTGCATATAATACTTTTTGCATTTCTAGTTTCTCTTCTTTAGTTTCTGGTGACTATGTTATTGACAACTTGAAATGCATAGTAATTAAGTCAATATAACCTTCACATCAGACATACTGAATTTATCAAAGACCTTTAGTATACCTCAACTGAGACAAGAATATAATATCATCCTTATCCTTAATGATATCAATATTTAAAATCCTCTTGCCTAACCCTAAGTCTTTCATTTCAAACTCATCATTCAACTGATCTTCAACTTTTATGTCTTATATTTATCTTAACATGCAATTAATATGTCATCTACATAAAGTAATAAATACATATATAAATTGTCTCTCAATGCCTTAAAGTACACACATCCATTATAATTACTTATGGTAAAGCCACACTAAAGCATGAAATCATTAAATCTTTTATACCATTACCTATGAGACTGTTTCAGCCTATACAAAGACTTCTTTAACAAGCAAGCATGATCCTTTTTTTCAAGTTCTTCAAAACCTTGTGATTGTGACATATTTATCTTTTTTTTCAACTCTCCATGAAGAAATGTTGTCTTAACATCCATTTACTCCAGATACAAATTTAAATTAACATACATGATCGAGGGGATCCTAACCAATAAGTGTTTGAATACAGGAGAGAAAATGTTATGGAAATCAATCTCTTCTCTCTGAGCGAAGCCTTATGCAATTAATCTAGCCTTAAACATTGTAGGTACAACACTTGGATCCCTTCTTTAACTTTGTAAACCCACTTACATCCAACTAATTTCTTACCTCAAGTCTAGCCATTAACTCTCGTATTTTATTCTTTCTAAGAGAACTAATTTATTCTTTAATAGCAGGTTGCCATTTTTCACCATTAATACTTTTCATAGCCTCTTTATACGTCTTAGGCTCATCATATTTAGTAGTATAGGCCGCATTAAAGACATGGACAATTAATTCTACATAAGCATAACTTATTGGTGGCTTGATCGTGCTCCTTAAACTATCTCTAGCTAATTGGTATTCTTTAAGTGCTAACTCTAGAGTTAGTTTGTATCTTGGTTGTCTTTAATATTCTTATGAGGTTTTGCACTTTATCTCTAGGTGTTATTTTTTAGAAGTTTTGACTTAATTGCATATTAGGTCTCATCTCATGTTATACTTGTTAATGTGTTTTAAGGTGCATATATGTAGACTGCGTACATGTTGAAATAATTAAATGCATGTCTTACTTACACTATTTACAACGAAATTAAACACATAATCAATATATACACAAGCATTCTGAACCAAAAATAACTTAATGTTACAGAAACTTACCTTTGAAGAACGTCAGTGAAGAATCATCCTCCTAAGCTCATATAGAGTTCACTCATGATCAATTCTAGTCCGTAAGGATCTGTGAGATAGCAGAAGCTAGAATAGTAGCTTTTTTTTTTATCACTTTCTAGTAAGATGAAACTCGGATATCTCTCAAATGTGAGATTGTTTGTTAAGAACAAAATTGGGACTTATGTGAAATAAGTTCAAAACTTGTTTTTATACTTCGTAAAAGTGGGGGAGGGGTGCTAAATACAACACTCGTAAAGTTTTAGCAACCTTAAACTTTGCATGGTTGACACTTGTTTCTCATACATCCTATGCATGCTAACAAGTGTCAATTATGCAAAGCTCTCATGTTCCACTTGTCACATAAGTGGACATGTGTTAAGATTCTATTTACCATGCAATAAAGAGCTCTTTACAATATTTGTAAAGTATATTTTTCACTTACCAAAGAGGTTCTAAAACGTATCTTGCTTTCTAAAATTATCCTAGATCACACAGTTATATCCATCTTGCTACCTTAGTGCTTGACGAGTATATTTTATATTGTAAGACTCTCTAGGTTCACCTTCATTTATCTTATTAAATATTTTCATAAGTTCATGAATAATGCCCCTCACATATGTTACGAATATTAAAGAATGGAGCGTTGAACCATATAGGTTGAGGCCAACCAAATTTGTATAATTCTTCCATCATCTATATCCTGGAGGTGCAAAGATATAGATTATGATCATTAAATCTCTATATGCTCGACCGTGAACTTTTATCTAGATTCGTATTTATATGAATAATATCTGTAAACTTCTTTACAATATTGTTTAACTATAATGAAAAACTCTTTTTTGGGGTTTTTGCTTATAGTTATAAGACTTCCTAAAATACAATCTTAGAGTGTAAGGATATACAACTCATTTATATGAGCTGACGGATCCTATATCTATGCACATCGAACTCTATGAGCATTAGACCATGAAAGGTCTATGACATACGTGAAATTAAAGTATGGTAGATCACTCACAAGCTCACTATAATATTCAAGTCAAAGAATTATGAATACTATAAATCTCTCTACTAATGGTTTTATGATATGTTTATTAGAGGTCATTATGAGTTTGTTTAGTATCCAGTCTTTATTGAATACCTGCATGCCCATATAGACTTTCAATAAGCCTATGGTCTACTAAGACTAACTATTTGGATAATCCAAATATTGACATACACTGATCTGAAAGGAATATCGATTAACCCGTATCGGTAACCATGGATCAGGAATGATATTTTTGAGAACATATTATGCAACGACATTTCTTAGCACTATTTACAACTCATTGCAAGTATGTCATTACTATAATATTTTCATGTCGTTGTCCCTATTTCAGATAAGGTTCTAACTATTTTAAAATTGCTAACTTTTAGCATTGACTTAAACTCTTTTAAATCAGATCTAAACTCTTTTAGATCTATAATATCTGAAAAAGTTACAAGCTTTTTACCATATAAATAATAATAATTAACAAATAAAAAAATATTTATTGTATAAATATTAAATAATTAAACATTCATATAATAATTTAAATGGCACATAAGCACTATTCCCAATACTACTTTCACTTTCACAGTTTTTAGTGTTGAAACTGTTTTAGGTATAAGCTCTGTCTTCTTCACTTTCATCTTATAATTGATCTCTATCACAGATGACTCATTGAACATCTCATCTTTGCTTATGGTACTCTTTGGTGGCTTTAGCTCCGTGCACTAAACTTTGTAACCCTTTACTTCTTTTAGATATTCCACAAATATTCCTTTCAAGGCTCTCGATTTTAACTTACCTTGTTTGATATGTATTAAAACAGAGCATTCAAATACCTTTATGAGATCATACTCTAGAGTGCTGCTCGACCATCTCTTTTTTAATTCCATAAAGTTAATAATTGATAAGGAATTTCTATTGATCAGGTAGGCTGTTGTGACTATCGTCTTACTCTAAAATGCTTTAGACAACACAACATTGGTTAGCATACACCTTACTCTCTCAAGTGCAATTCAATTCATCCTTTCTACTAGCCTATTCTGTTATGGTATTAACCTCACAATTTTATGACCTACAATTTTGTGCTTGGCACAAAAGCTATCAAACTCAATATTGCAAAACTCAAAACCATTATTTGTCCTAAGCTTCTTAACTTTCTTCTTGGCTTGATTCTCTATGAATGCTTTCTAAGATTTAAAAGTCTTAAATACTTGTTCCTTGCTCTTCAAAACTTACACCCATAACTTCATAGAAAAGTCATCAATAAGTATCATAAAGTACTTAGCTTCACCGTGAGTTATAGTTTGTGTAGGTCCCGATAAATCTAAATATTTATAATCTAGTGTACCTTTGGCTTTGTGTTTTCTAATGTTGAACTTAACTTTAGTACTTTCCTATGCACACAATCTTCACAAAACCCTAATGGCTGAATTTTTTCCTTACCAAAAATACCCCGATCATTTAATTCCTTGAGACCTTTCTCATTCAAGTGGCTCAACCTTGTATACCATAACTTAGTTTTCATACTTTCATTATTGTCACCAACAGATGCAAAACCAATGAAAAGCTTCACCATGCAATACATATAATTGATTGCATTTCTTACCCTCTATCATTGCCATTGAACCCTTAACCACTATCAGTATTTTATTATCCGCCTTGGATGAACAATAAATTCGATCTAGTTGTCTTAGAGATAGCAAGTTCCTCTTTAAATTTGAAACATGTCTTACATTCAATGGTTCTCTCACTATACCATCATGCAGTTGAAAAGAAGTTAAAACCTCTTAAAATAGAAAAAATAGAGAAAAGAACCACCACTGTGTCACTGCATTGGATTTTTAAGTGCTGGTACTGTGACACTCTCAAACTAGTGCTACAATGTTAAGGCTTCTATCTTCAGCACCGCAACACCCAACCAGCTAGTGTCGTGATGCTAAAGGTTCTGACATTGAGAGTATAGACGGTGCCCAAATTTGGGCAACCTATTCTTTTTCTTGGCCTTTTCTTCATCTTCGTGTCGTTTGACTCGACTCAAAACCATCTTCTATATGATTTTTAACCATCATTCTTTACAGTAACATATAATATATATATGTATATATATATAATACACATACATAATAAATGTTAATTAATTTTTAAAAAATTTCTTAAAATAATCATATAGTTAAAATAAATTCTTACTGCATGCTTTTTCAATTTTTTTAAAAGAAAAATATATGTTTTTAACAATTGAAATATACTAATTCTAAACAAATGGAAAATGAAATATTTTTAAGATAATTTAATTCTTAAAATTAGGTTTTTCAAAAATAAAAAAGAAGAATTGACTTTATCAAATAAGGAGAGATAAGCAAAAAGATATAATAGAGAGGAAAATTTTTTTCAGTTTTTAAATCATGTTAATTTCTCACAAAAATTAAAAGAGTAAAATTTATCACAACTTTTTTTTATCATGTTTAGCCCGTAATTATATTAATTTTAAACTACTAATTAGATCTAAAGGTTCAGATTTATGCCCGTAATTTAGTGAACCATACTACCATGTTGATGCCTTTAAATCATGCATGCCAGCTAAAATTCAAAACTACTTAACCTTCCACAAGATGTCATCCCCTTTTGGAATTCTTTCGAACATAATTCCACCTACATGTTCCACGCCTGCAACATAAAATAAATCATTTATATGATAGACGACATGTAAATTAACGTATAGAATCTTATATTAAAATTTTATAGCTAGGTACAAACGAAAATTTTGATTTTTTTTTTTTTTGAATTAGGGGTCAGGCATGGTTGGGTTAGAAATACCCATAGACAAACTCAAAAAAATAAAGTTGTTTAAAAATTAGAAAAATTACCACTTTAGTCCTAAGTAAAAATTACCACGTTTTTTATTATTTTTTATTATCATTTTTATTTTTAAATAATGATTATATATTTTTGTTCCTACAAAACTAACTGAATATTTATAAATAAAAAAAGTGCCGATTAAGTTAGTATATATTAATTAAATTAGAAACAAAATTAGTATTTTTCTTTTACCTACCTCTACTTTGAAGATGTGAAATATAATAATAAATTTTAATATGTAGTAAGGTGAATCTAAAAAAAATAAAAATAAAAATAAAAATAAAAAAAAGAGTACCAGAATAGGACGGGGCATCTCGTACAACATGAGGCAAGTCAAAATTAACACCCTTAATATGAAGGTATTTGGATGTTATGGTACCAAGGGTGATTCCAAGGCCGCCACCAATATCCACAAGCTGTTTAACGTGCTCAAAGCCTTTGTAAAACTCCAGGATCTTCTTTACAACTGTGTTACTGTAGCCAAACATAGCTTTATTGAAGAACTCACTAAACCAGGGATTGGTGCCAGCATACTCAAAGAAGTGCATTCCATGAGCTTTCACGAATGGAACTCCTCCTTTAAGTATTGCATCTTTCAGTTGAAACCTATAAAAGTATTCAAAAAAAGTACTAGTGTATGAACAAATGTAGAAACTAAGTAATAGAATTAAAATAGATTAATTGTTATCCGGCTTATAATTAGTTTCTTCATATGAAGAAGAGATCGAGACAAACCAACTCTCAATGTCGACCTTATGTTGAGTGATGGCCCTGAGGGAACTCATTGACGGGACATTTTGATTACGCACAAAGTATTTGGCTAAAGGAGAAAGACTATACAGCCTCTGTCCACCAAAAACATCAGAGCAATTAAGTAAACGGTGGCTGGCCAGAACTCAAAGAATCCGCTCGAGCATTGTTGCTGCATCGGGGTTTCGAGTCGGCAACTGAGCAGTGATGTCTGCTGCCGAGAGCTTGGCCGTTGGACCTGCTTTTGCTATAATCTCCAAAACGCCAAGCTCTATGGCCGTTTGCATGACCATTGGCAGAGAGGTATTCCCTTTGACAGTTGTAGCGCTTGTAAAAAGGTCTCTTCTTCTTCTTCTGCTTGTTTGTACTGTTTGGATTGAGTTTCTGCTAAAGAATCCATTTGCATTCCTTTGTTTTTCGATTGACTTATATGCTTACTTTTTGTGTTTTGCAGTTTGGAGTATGAAATCTATATCTATAACACAAGAGTCTACTTGTGCTATTACGTGAAAGTTGTTATGTGGGGACGTTCGTATTTAAAAGTTTAAGTCAATATCTCTATGTGAAAATTGTTAACTTGAATACATTGATTATGCATAGATTTTTGTTAGTAAGATTTTGGGCTACGATAACAACTGCTTTTAATTTTTGAAGTTTGATACCACCACTATTAGTACTTTGGTTGCAAATTAGGTTATGGAGTAAAATGACGGATTATTTAATTAAGAGGCTATAACTCATGGATAGGATCCTTTAAGCCGTAAATTAGCTAGAATGTAACCATGTTAGAAGGATTTTGTAAGATTTAAAATGCGTTTAAGATAAGTTGGTACAAAAGGTTAAAACTCGTAATGAGTTTAAGAGGATGTGAGTTGTGTTAAATATTGATGAATATTCTGTAGATATTCGCAACTATTTACTTATTTTAAAATTGTTTTCCATTTTTTTTAGATTCTACACAAATACAAAAGTTTTAAGTAAACATAATCTGCAAAACTAAATACTTTATTAAGAGGACAACTTGCTTCCTATAACTTGTAAACATTTAGCACAATATGATGCTCGACTTGGTTTCTTCAATTTTTAAATGAGCTCAAGTCTATTCCTGAACTTTATGGAACATATTCAATAAATTTTTTATATAATTATCAATAAAAATACCTAAACTTCCTCCGTTATGAATGCATATAATAAACTTAAAAGGTGTAGTTTTCAATTTTATCTATTTAGCTTTTAATGTTTCTTGAAAAGATAACAAAATAAATTATCTTTTAGATACTTTTACTATTAAAAAAAGGGGATTCAATTATATATAAAATTTATTACAAAACGAGATTTGTGATAAATTTCGTCTATCACCTAAAATAGAGCCATTGATTAATGATAGATTAGATCTATCACCAATCAATGATAAAGGAGGTATGTGATAAATTATATCTATAAAAAATTTATGATATATTCATGACAAATGGTTGCAGACGTGGTTGATGACATGGTGAAAGATGTGGTCAATTATATGATATATTTGTTAGCATATGATATAATAATGATAATATTATTGAGCTAACATAATATGACATCAACAACCACTCTTGGACAATAATGTGACATTTATGTTGGTATATGATGTAATTATGATGTCATGCTATTGACATCATCAATATGTCGTAAAGTAAAGATAGATTTTGGCTTAATTTAGTGATAGATTTTATCTCAAATTAGTGATAAATTCTATATTAATTAAATGATAGGTTCTATCTCAATTTAGTGATATATTAGTGTCAATAAATGGTGATAGAAATTTTATACAAGAAAAAATATTTTATTGAATTATTTTTGTTAAAATTTGGCAATATTAATTAATTTAATTTTTTGAATATTAAATATTAAAAGAATTTGAAATTCTATTTATATTATATTTATTTTGTATTAATAATTAATAATTTATATTTATTTCTATAATATATGTATAAATATATATATATATATACAAATATTTATAAGTATATTAATATTTATTTACAAATAGTATCCACCTGAATTTCGCATACACACAAAGGTACACAACAACATTCCTGCTAACTTATATTAAACATCAATACAACAATTAGTTCAAAGTCCAACATGTAAATTTTAAACAATATCCTATTGTAAATAAAACAACAACAAATAGCAAGTGAAAAATATATTTTTCACAAACAATTAATATTCACAGCAAAACGTGGATGTAACAACAAACCAACTTAACTCTACTTGGAGCAATAACATGTTCACATTTAATCTCTTGTTGTTGTCTCTTTGTGCCAAATGAACGCTGCCACTGTAAAATTAAAAATATAATGACTTATACTATTTCAATTAGATGGAAAAAAATTAAATTATTATTTAAAAGACAAGATTGCACTTATTCAAGATAGTAGAAAAGTCGTTGCAATGTGGTCTCCCTTAGGGTCAAGATAGTAAACAGTTTTATTGGACACATTAATAATAACAAGAACCCAATAAAAATTGTGTCAATTCAAAATAAATGGTAGAATAAAGCATAAAATAATAAGTAAAATGGGTCATACTTGGGATTATATGGGATGAGCCAAATTTGATTATATGTTGTAGTTTTAAGGCGATCAACAATTGCACGTGAATGGTTATTGACCACTGTTTTTAATGCTGATTTTTCTAACATGGAGACAATAAAGGGATCGATGAAGTCAAATTTTTGGGTCATTTTAGAAACTTTCAAATTTTCAAATAACGACTTGGTAATAAATAAAAGTAGATTTATTATCATTGACAATGAAAGAAAGGAAAAAAATTATACTAAAAAAAAGTATTATACTTAAATTATATGCAGCTAAATGCAAGTTTCGGTGACTAATTAATGTTAGGTATAACACATAAAATTACATGCAGCTAAATGCAAGTTTCGGTGACTAATTAATGTTAGGTGTAACACATACTTACAATCCTGTTGTTGTACTCATAAATTGTATTCAGTTCCAAAAATTTTCTCTTTAATATTCACTTGCTTGGCTTTCAATACAAGACATTTGTCAACCAATGTCTTAAAAAATGTAAGCTTTGGGCATCTAGCCAAGTTATAGCTCTTGGCTTGCCTTGTACTCGTCCTAAAGCCTTGTACGGGATTGGAATGGCATCCTTTTTCTTCTTTGATATGATGGCAATAACCTACAAATGAACTTATAATATAATGTAAATTAATTTATTGCTTCACTAAAATATATATTTGTATGAAGACCATCTTATTAAATATATCAAGACAAGGAGAGAGGAGAAGAAGGACATTAAACCTCAATTGAAAATGAATTGCACTTGTAAAAATTTTAAAATTTAAGACTAAATTAGTTATGGTAGCAACCTTCAATGTAATGATCAAATATGTGCAAGTGTTTGGAAGTGGACAGCTTAAAGTGTAATGACCAAATGTTTACAATCTTTGAAAACCTATGATAGTTAAGCGTATGTAATCATATTATATTATTAATTATTTGGAAGTGGATGAATATTACAAACAAAGTGGAAGAAAAACAAGATTGCTGTCAGTAGGGTTTTTTCTCTCAGCGCACAGGGCTAACCTACGCCGTATCCCATAAGGAAGAAAAAATCGAGCAAAACGCCGCCGTCTTCGTCTGCTCACTATTTTCGGGATCGCTCTCCTCAGCCTAGCGAGTTATTGAACAAATGCAGCAACCAGAATGCTGATGGATGTCACTACACTTGGTGTAACAATAAAAAAGGTGGACAACGAATTTGGAGGAAAATTGATTGGGCATTTGTTAATGAAAATTGGCTAGATGCATTAGAGTTTTCTGAGTGTGAAGTTCTTTCAGCGGGCATTTCAGATCACTCTCCTCTCGTGATCTCTATTTCTAGAGCATCATATATTGGGAAGGTCCCTTTCAAGTTCTTCAACGCTGGTGTACTCACAATGATTTTCTTCCTACAGTCGAGCGTGAGTGGCAGCATGATTGTCATAACCCCCCAATGGCCCGGGTATGGTTCAAACTAAAGCTATTAAAACCCAAGCTAAAAGAGCTTAACAAGGTTTTTCTCGGACATCCAGCAAAAGATTGAAGATTACAAACTGATGTTAGCCTCATTACAGAGTAGTCTGATCCATGACCCATTCAACCAAACCCTTCAAGATGAGGAAAGGGGCATTTATCAACATTTAAGGAATCTTATTTTTGCTGAAGAAAGCATTGTCAGACAAAAACCAGAATTAGATGGATCTAAATGGGGGATTCAAACACCAGCTGCTTTCATAAATCAGTTAAGCAAAGAAGAGCTCGGAATAGAATCATTTCGATTGAAAACCCAAATGGGGAAATTGTTGAAGACCCCAAGGTTGTGAAAGAAGCCATTGTCCGATACTACAAAGATTTGTTGGGTACCCCCATCTCCCATAGGGCGTCCATACAAAAGAGAATCATGGACGCGGGCCCTAAACTGAAAGTAGATGATAGAGACATGTTGAATGCCCCTGTCACAGAACAAGAAGTCAGAAGTGCTATCTTCAGCATCAATGGTGATAAAGCCCCAAGACCGGATGGTTATAACAGTTACTTCTTTCAAAAAATGTTGGCACATAATTGAAAGGGAGGTCACTGCAGCTGTGCAATATTTCTTCTCCCCAGGTCAGTTCTACAACCCCATAAATGCCACTGCCATTACCCTTGTGCTTAAGGTTCATAATCCTCATAGCTCAGGGGACTATAGACCAATTGCATACTGTACTGTCCTCTACAAATGTATCACCAAAATAATAACATGCAGATTGAGGAGAGTGGTGAGCTACCTGGTCAGCCCTAGTCAATCAGCATTTATTCCTAATAGGCAGATATTAGATAATGTTTTACTAGCTCATGAGCTTGTGAGGGGTTATGATCACAACAGCAGGAGCCTAAGGTGTGCTATTAAAATAGACCTCCGCAAAGCTTATGATTCAATATCCTGGAATTTCTTAGAAGAGGTATTGATGGGGCTGAATTTCCCTTATCACTTTATCAACATCATCATGAAGTGTGTTAGAACAAGCACATACTCAGTTATGATAAATGGTAGATTAGAAGGCATTTTCCCAAGGAAGAAAGGTTTGAGGTAGGGGGATCCCATGTCCCCTTTGCTTTTTGTTGTGGCCATGGAATACCTCAGTAGGAGCCTAAGTTATATTCCTCAGAACCAGTTTATATATCACAAGAGGTGTAATAGGCTGAAACTAAACCACTTGATGTTCGCAGATGACCTATTATTGTTCTCTAATGGGGATGTCAGGTCAGTGGGTCACTTTAAGCAAGTGCTTGATGATTTCTCAATGGTCTCAGGGCTGCACCTAAACGATGGCAAGAGCTTCATCTTCTTTGGGAATGTGACTCAACCTACTAAGGAGACAATCCTTCAAGTGACTCAGTTCCAGCAAAGTGCTTTGCCTATCAAATACTTAGGTATCCCCTTAATCTCTGGGGGACTGAAGAAAGACCACTGTCAGGAGCTTATTAATAGGATATCTGCTAGAATCTCAAGCTGGACTGTGAAATATCTGAGTTATGCGAGGCGGTTGCAATTAATAAAATCAGTCATAATGAGTATGCATGTCTACTGGAGTTCTATATTCACCCTGCCTAAGTCAGTCACCAAAGAAATTGAAAGCAAATGCCGTAATTTCTTATGGCATGTAAGTAATCAGCAGGGGAATAGAGGTTTAGTGGGCTGGAATGAGGTATACAAAGGTAAAAAAGAAGCAGGTCTTGGCATTAAATCTATAAGCTTGTGGAATTCAACAGCAGTCACTAAACACATCTGGGAGCTGGTTGCTGTGAAAGCCTCATTGTGGGCAAAATGGGTAACTGATAACAAACTGCGAAGACTTAGTTTTTGGGGTATCACAAAATCAATGGATGGTAGCTGGACTTGGAGGAAGATCCTGGGATTGAGAAGTCAGATAAAACAATTGTTCTCCTATGAATTGGGCAACGACAAGTCCTTCCAATTTTGGTGGGATCCATGGCTGGGTGGAGAATCAATAGTTAATAAATTCCCCCACATAGAAATCTCCGATGCGGATATTCCTCGGGATGCAAAGGTTAATGAACTATGGCAGCATGGTCATTGGAACCTTCCTGACCCTTTGGACGAGTACACTTCTCAGGTATGAGACTATCTCCACAAAAATGTTTCAATTTCTGAAAGAGACGATAGAATTCATTCACCGCAAGTTCCAATGCAAAGTTTTCTATTAAGAGTACTTGGAGATATCTTAAGAATAATGAGGCTAAGGTGGGATGGTGTAAACTGATATGGGGAACGCAACATATACCTAGACACAACTTCGTTACCTGACTAGCTTTGAAGAATAGATTATCTACCAGAGAGAGACTTAAAAAATGGGGGGTTATCTCATCAGATGATTGCCCCATTTGTGGTAATGACAAAGAAACAATCACACACTTATTCTTCCAATGCAACTTTTGTAGTGAAATTTGGCACAAAGTACTAAGGGCGTGTTAACTTATTCAGTGCCCGAACAGATGGCAACGAGTGATCTCCTTCATCTGCAGGAAATTTAAAGGCAAATCTACCCTCAGTAAGATCATAAAAGTATCGTTCTGTGCTACAATCTACTTTATTTGGAGAGAACGAAATCTGAAGGTCTTCCAACAAAAAACTCATTCTACAAGCGAAGTCTACCAAAAGATTAAGGATGTTATTTGGATTAGATGTATAAGTGCTGTCAATGGTCAAGAGATTGACTACATTACAACTGGTTGGTAAATGTAGTTAACCGTCTATGGGTTGTATTGTCTTACTTTCTCTCTTTTATTAAATCTTTACTCTGTAATACCTGCTGGATTTAGCATTTATATAAATTTTACTTACAAAAAAAAAAAAAAAAACTATTTGGAAGTGGACAGTTTTTCAATTTTCTGGATATGCTTGGGTATTTTGAGAAGTGTTCTCTTGGTTGTTTTGTGGACGGTTTTGAGGGTATCATCATCCTTGACGAGGGTTTCATAATCTTGAAACAAATTAATTAGTGGTAGTAGCATATGTTATTCTATTAGAATAAATTACAAATATTGATTGAATGATCTTAAATTGAATAGATTAATATTTGCAAAGTTAGCATCCATATCTAATATCTTGGTCGTAGATAACTTGTTGGATCTAACTACCTCTGAAGCCTCTCATTTCTAATGACATTCACTAAAGCATCTAATTTTGCATTCATTCTTGGTAACTTTTCATCATCCTTCTCCCAATCTCTAGCCAATAACTCATCTCCAATAGGTATGTTGAAATAGATGTTGACAGTGACATACTTACTAAGTTCTTGAAAATGGCCTGAAGTTGACTTCTTTTGCAAAGATTGAGACAAAATGTCATTGGTACCTTTAAA
Source organism: Ailanthus altissimus (assembly GCA_946807835.1). Lineage (NCBI taxonomy): Eukaryota > Viridiplantae > Streptophyta > Magnoliopsida > Sapindales > Simaroubaceae > Ailanthus > Ailanthus altissimus. Next base: position 6,317,074 of record OX327709.1, read on the forward strand.
TTTTGTTGAACAATTTCTGGCTTCACTTTCAAGTTGGTCCTATAATAACAATAAAAAAGATAAGCTATAATATATTCTTTGTATGGACTTAAATACTTTGAAAATAAATTTGTTAGGATGTTATTATTTATTACAATTTTTGAAATAACAGACATCACATCTGGAGTGTTTTCGCCATCTTTCTCTTCTTTGCTCTCGTCTAAGTCACGCTTCGATCAATTTACATCTCTAACAGACCAGTCTCCTCCATCTAATTGTAAAGAAATTAACGAGGACAATTTTAGTTCAAACCTACTTCCAATTCAAGCCTCAAACAAAATACTTATTGGAGACCATGACTGAGGACAATTTTCAGATTTTGAGAGAAAAGTGTTTGATCTCTTTGCTCTAATTTGAGAGAAAAGTGACAAAAATGATTAAGTGTTTGGATTTTGCTCTAATTTGGCATATGAAACAACCTCGTTTTATTTGTCTAGAAATAAAAAAATAATGTCTCTTTGATATTAAAAAAAATCTAAAAGGCCAAAAATATTTTCATTAAGTGGTCTTCTTTTTCTCTAAAGGACGTGTATTAAAATGTCTGAAAATTTAAAGAAAAAATATATTATTTTTTAAAATAAAGGATTTTTATAAACGACATCATTTTTAAAGACTTCTATAACTAAATATAATGTCATTTTAATGACGCCAAAAAAGATTTTAAAAGAAAACTTTTAACCAAAATGATGTCATATTGGGCAGACTTCTAAATTCCAATACGGTGTTGTATTGATACGATGAATATTAAAAAAAATACAAAACAACATTGTTTTAATTATTTCAAATTAAATATAACAAAAAAATATACACGACCATTTTAACCTAAAAGCTTTATCTACATCATCCCTTTCAACCTAAAACATCTGTCCACGTCGACATACTTATTAGAATTCTGTAACAAATTTTTCGATTTAATTTTATTTTATCACAAAATTGTATTACAAATAATCACAAATTAGTGTTTAATGTTTTTGTGATGCAGTTGTCACAAATTAGTGATACTAAAAAAATTGTGATAGACCTATCATAAAATTATGGTAGCAAAAAATATTTATTACAAAAATTTTATCACGAAATCTCTTTTTTCTAATAGTATTTAAGCGAGATTAATATACAAATATAAAGCACATATGTTCACAAACAAGAAAACTTTTATGTGAGATTAATTATACAAATATAATGCATATATGTCCACCAACAATAAACTAAGTGTGTCGTTGGTCAAGCCTGGTTCTTCAAGAAAACTAAATTTAAATTTATATTTGAGATGGTTTCATTTAGTTGGTATATCTGCATCTCAACTGTCAAAACTTCGGTTGTTTCCTTTTTTTATTTCTTATTTGTAAACTATTTTTAAACATTTATTGGACTCGTATTATTATCTTATTATAATTGTAAACTTAAACTTGTAATATAATGTTGATTGATATATTTTATAAATTTTAAATTAATATTAAAATTTTATATTATATTAATTTATAACCCACTTAAAATCTACGGATAATTCGTTAATTTAGTAGTGAAATTTAACTTTTTTACAAGAGTTGGTGCCTCTCATTTGTTGTGTGGGATAAAATTGTTATATAATTACTTTTTAATGTCTATAAGAGCAATAAGGTCATTTCATGTTATTTAACACAAAAATCTATTATCTTTCATGGAACATTTTCTAATGAATGAGCAATATTGAGGATTTCCTAAATTAGTTGGTACTAATTTTTATGTTGAAAGTATTAACAAAAATATCATATATAATAATTTAATGAGTTACATAATTTATTATATGGTTTAACATTGACTCATTGCACTGTTTAATCAATTTAAAACTTTTCAAAATTTTTGCACAATTTATATATCTAAATATTTGCCATGAACTCTATATCCCATTAAATCATTTATATTATATATATATATATAACTGTTGTTAGTTAGACTTAGTTTTTAATTTTAAAATATTTCAAAATTATGTTATTTTAAGATGTCTTTTTCCCTTGTTTTATTCAATAATTCAACAAAAAATTAATAAATAACAGTTAATTTATTCAATCAAATCACATCATCATGTTACGTGAGACTACCGATTTTACATAAAGACTATCTCAAACTACTTTGTACCATATTTAACGTGGTTTAAGAAAGTCATTATTTTTTTCTGTAGTAGTAACTTTATTCCACTCTTGGACCTTAATGGTGTGCAACTACCACAACATTAACATCTTAAATTTAGTGGACTACCTAGCACTTTGTTATATGTTACATACCAAATGCTATTATATAAAATATTAAATTTTATGACCATAACCGGCATAAGCTTGATACGGATTCAGCCCATGGGCAAATGCTTAACATGGCCATCAAGGTCTTTATTATACAAAATATTATATTTTGTGGCCATGAGGTTTTGAATCTATGACCTCATGGCAAAAACTTTAACTAAGTAAAAATTACCGATTATTAGATCAAATAATTTTTTTTTATATTTTTCAAATTTAATATTTGCGTTAAAATATACAATTAAACCAATAACTATTTTTTTAAATATTGTAATAATTAAATTATTAATTATAACGATATTGGAATTATATTTTTATCATAATTAAAATTGCATCATAAATTATAATTGAAATTACCTTTAATGTAAATGTAATTAAAATTTGTAATTTTAAACAATTTGATAGTATATGTTAAAAATTAATTTTATTATGGGCAACAAAAATTGAAATAAAAATTAATTCACTAAATTACTTAGGTAAGGAAAATCATGTTCATTTGAAATACAAATTTAACGAGTCAATGATATTGTATTTATGTATATTATTCTAAATCTAAAAATTGGATACAAATACAACAAAAAATGGTCAAATTTACATCACTATAGTTACAATACATCCCAACTAGGTTGGCATCTGCTGAATAATCTATTATTTACAAATTCAACATTTTTCAAATAAATTACAAATTTTCTATTTCAAAGTTCTCAAATTCTTTGAACATGTCTTCTTTCCAATTTTATTTTTAGTCTATTGCATCTTTCTAATCTTTTGCACACTTTAAAGTCTCTAAAGTTTCTAATATCTATCTTGATCGCTTTTCGTCTAATATCCTGTCTACTACGCTAAAAACAGATTCTAATGCTATAGTGGATATTGGAGGAGTTAGTAAATCTCGAGCCATGATGAATAACACAAGGTAAACCATTTCATCTGATTTTCACATGAAATAATATCAATTTTTTTTTATTTGTGTACTCAACATAGAATAGTAGTCATCTATAGAACAAAATTTTCTTTTATATTTTAGCAAAATACTATATGCAGACTAATCATAAACAGGCTTCTTATTTATTTTTTCTATAGATAAAGTAGATTCAAATTTATATTCATAAAAAATAGTTAATTGTGTGATAGAATCGTAGATTTGATCAAAATAATAAGAAAGTCCAGAGTTCAAATTTTCTGAGATCCATGTAATTAAAACTTTTACACCACATCAATTGATTTTATGATTTATTATCGCTGCACAATTAAATAATATAAGAATTTTCCTCCAATAATTTTGAAATTTAGTCTCTATAACAGTACAAATATAAGAAAATATTGGATTATCTCTATATTTAAAAAAAATTACTAATATGATATATATATATATATATATATATATATAAGTCAAAGCAATAAAAGATGAAGGCTGATATACACATAAACATGCTAACATAGCATTATTAAATACTTTTAAAAATGCATATAATAAAATATAATTTCTGAATCATTATTTTTTTTTATAATGAAATCATATCATATCATTAATATCATCAAGATATTACATCAAGTCCATTTGATACATAGATCAAATGAATAAAAGAATAAGATAAATACATTTTGAGATCATCTGATTCAAGCCTCTTGCAAAGTAAAAGGCAGTCATACCCATAGTGGGTAAGGACAAACCGAACTTCGGACTCTTTCAAAAGAAAGAGAAATAGACCTTTCAACAGAAAGGGAACTACAAACCTTTCAATAGAAAGGGAACTACAAACCTTTCAATAGAATGAAAAATATAGACCTTTCATCAGAAAGGAAAATACAGATCCCTTAAAAAATGGAGAAATTATTGTTGCATAAATTTAAAATTAAGTCATGCAAATCCGCATAAAACTAAACAACAGTGGCAACCAACACATATTCCCAAACTACAATGAAAACTACCGAATGGAGAATCGTTGGTTGGGAGCACCGCTTATCGCCGGTCAGACAGGGCACGCCAAAAATGGTCAAAAAAATATATGACAGTTTTCAGATCTGTTCCACCGTGACTGGGAGGGGCTCGGTGCGGGCTGGGAAGAGCAGAGGTGGCAGAGGCACAAACTCTGTACAAATGACCGGCAGCTTTGAGTGGTAAAGGCCTCTGAATTTTCATCACACCGGTATAGGTTGGCAAAGTGACCGCTAGTTGCAGCGAGCATGCGAAGGCAAAAGAAGTTGCATGGTTGCTAGGGGATATGTCGGCAAGGAGATGCTCATCAATCCACCCCTTATAGGTGTCGATGAAGTGAGTTCATGGCTGACCGATAGCGCTGTAAAAGGCATGCAAGCACCGACGAAGGAAATGACGGTCTAGCATTGATAAGGCAAGCATCGTATAGAGACAGCAGGCAGCGATGAGCTGGTGAAGGCAGAAGAAGTTGCTTGGTCACCAAGGGATAAAACAGCAAGGGGATGCTCATCAAACCACTCCATACAATCATCGGTGAAGTGAGCCAAGGCTAGCTCATTGGCGGCCGGATGCACTGTAGAGGAGAGCACCTGGAAAGAAGAAAACCAGAAAAATAAAAAGCTAACAAAACAAGAAGAGTGCATAAGTGAAGCTCTATACTGAGCAGGTGGTTCGCCCCCCGGAGAAAAGGCTAAAGCCCCATCTCCGGTGGCGACTTGGTTTGGAGACGAAGCGGCTGTGTTGGAGAGTAGAGAGAACTTTTCTTTTTAGGGCGACCGATAAGTGGGTTCCTAATTTCTCAATCATTATTAGTTAGTATAGTCTTTTATTTCATCATTATAATAATATTTAATATAATCATTAAAATTTGCACAAGATTTCACCATTATATCTATGCAGCATTCCAATGAATGTTTATGTCAAATTTGAACATTCTACTATCTATTTCACAATTCTTCAACGTAACTTTAAATTCTTATCATCTAAAAGATGATAAAGCAATAAATTTTATTGCTTTCTTAATTTTTTCAATTTTGATAATTAATTATATTTAAATCATTTTGATCAATTAAACTAATAATATGACAAAAATATCTCAAATAAAAAACTTAAACCACATGCAGGTGTAAAATAATAAGAAAACAATTCTATAGCAGTAGTATTTATATTTGCATTATCAAAAATAATGTTAATAATTTTTTTAATAATTTGAAATTCTTTAAAAGTATTCATGAAAGAATTAAAAATAATATCAACTGTTTATGAATATTCTAATTTATAAAAAAAATCTTTTTTGCAAAAACCAGTTATTATCAATATAGTAAAAAATAACACTAATATATCCTTAAATCATTGGCATCCGTCTAACAATCAAAAGTGATGGCAAACACTATTTTAAATTGTGAGATGTTATCAATTAGATTATGTTTAGTTTAATGATATATGGTGAAAATATTAGTTTTAACTATATTTCTAAGAACACGAGAGAAGTTGTGTTGAACATACCTTTTAATAAATTTTTCATACCTTTCATCTTTAGCAAATAAAAGATGTTTTTCACTAGCTTTAATGTATTTAGCCAAGTTAGTATGCATGCACTCCTAATTATATTTGAATCTAAAAAGATTTTCTTTAGGGGAATTTTGGGCAATTTCAATTTGAGTTGAATTTTTTAAGACCATGTACTTGAAAAAGTTTCTTGGCATATCGATGCAAATGCCCAACACCACCTAAAGTTTTGCCATCTAAAACGTTAGCACAACACTTAAAGATAGTTTTTTCTTTAATTTTTTTTAGAAATTGTACGAGTTTCAGATGTGAAATATTTTTAAATATTTAAAGTTCGACCTTCTTTTAAAATTTTAATACTTCCAACATTTTCAGTTTAGAAAGCTGACTAAGTACTGAAAAAAAGATGAAAATTCTATTTGTGATGAAAATTTTAGTACTATTCACATTACCTTTCACATGAATAGTGACCGATGCCAATTCGGGCAGAAATTTGGGATGCAGCGCCAAAAATTTGATGTCGCAGTGCCAATCAAGGCAGAAATGTGCCACCTGCGATTTTGCCCTAATTTAAACCTTATAAATTAAATCTCTGGGGCTATTTTATGAATTTTATCAATAGGAGACACAAAACATACAAGAGAGAAAAGGCTTGAACGCAAATTTGAAGAAAAAAAAAGTTTTCAAGACTTCTTGAGGATCATTAAAGATACTTAAAGGATTGAAATCTTAGAAACATCCTCAAATTCGATTTTCTCTTTCTCTTCTACTCTTTCTCTTTGGTTTGAAGTTTGTAATTATGATTATTGTTTAAACATATTTGTATCTATAGATTTCTTGATAATTTTAGTTATGGTTGGATTGATTTGTGGCTAAACTTGAATTCTAGGATTTGATGTAGCTTTAAGGATACTATATTTAGATGATTTGGTAATTTATTATTTTATTCATTTATGTTTCTCTAACTTAATGCTTCTAATTGATTGAAAAATGAATTGGTTGTTGTTGATTTATGGTTAATGCTCAAGAGAGATTGACTCATTTATTAGATTTGAAAAATATAGCCTAGATTGTGTGTTGGGAGACTAATAGCATTGGGTAATCACAAAGGGTTGCTTGATGATTGCATGTGGCGCACATTAAGTATTCAAGTAAATGTATGAGAACACCTAGGGCTTGACATTATACCTAGGATCTTATTTGATACTCGGGAGATGTAATGAGATTAATATTTGGGTAATCAATTTAAAAGTTGCGTAATACTTGTATAGGTAGACGAGTTAGATAGGAATATTAAATTGAATGTGTATACATAGTATCTCATTTGATGGTCGGGGGAGATAATGAGATTAGTCTTAAACTTTTAATTAATGAATTGAATGAAATTGCTAAAGAGGAAGAACATAGGAAGAATAAAATAAAATAAAGATCCTAGGATCCCATTTATTATAAATTTACCAATTCTTAAGATTATCATTATTAGTTATCACTTCATTAGGTTGTCAATTTAATTTTTGTAGTCATTGCATTAAATCAAGTTGCCTAGATAAAATCAAATTGCAAAAATCCATAATAATTAGCGTACATTCGAAAGATCAATCGTAGTTGGAATAATACCCATTCATCACTTTATTACTTGCTTATAACCCGTTGATGCGATAATTCTATATCATAAATTAAGTGCAAGTATACACTATCGTATGCAAGTAATAAAGAGACTAAATAAGTTGGATGTCGAACCCACAAGGATAATTTTTTCTTTTTAACCAATTACTAAAATTATATCTTCATAATAATTATTCAGAAAAATAAAAATCTAAGAATGAATGTAAGAAATATAAAAGCAAAAACACAATGTAATGAGATTTAAATGATAGCACGTAGAGAAAACCTAGGATTAATACTATCTCTCAATATTCTTTCTAATGATTAACCTTATAATATTTAACTCCCTTAGTCTTTATTATTGATCAAGACACTAATGTATTCACAAGCCTCTTCCAAAGTCATGCAAGTATACCTTAATTTACCAAATACCTATATTCCTATGGTACTTGTAATAAATTAAGATTCATTAAGATTAGGTCTTATTGATCATACATGCCAATTAGGTATATTCCTATCCTAAATTGAAACTTGCATATGCAACATTGAATGTTACTCTACAATCATGCATCAAATTACCTAGGTCTAAATATTATGATTCCTCTTCCGAGTTTATCAATAATATTACCAACTCATTCACCATATATTGGCCAGATATATTGAAGCATTAAACACAAGTAATTTAAATAATAAATGACTAAGTTTATTAAATATTCGAAAGATATGGCAATTAAGCACACATATTGAGTTCAAGTATTAATCCTAGAAAATAAGTTTAGCTCATGGCTACAAGAGAACAGCAGTAAAAATAATTATAAATCATGATACAATTATTAGCAAACCGATATAGACGTCGAATTGCTCTTAATTGCGCTGCCTAGGAACTCTTGATGCCGAAGAACGTCTTGTATCTCTCTCTAAAGTTGCTTCAATTAAGCTCCTATTGCTCTCCAAGACTCGTGCTCTGTATTCTTGGTGCTCTTAGGTCGTCTTCGATTGATTCTTGAAGGTTGGGAACGAGTGGCTTTTTATAGGGATTGATATGAGCTTGAAAATCTCAATTCTCATCGGACTAGGATTCGCACTACCGCTGGCGCGCTATGCAGTTGTCGCTGGGGCGACGCGTGAAAAAGCTATTACCGCTGGAGCAGTGGAATCTTGGCGCTGGGGCGCTGCATGAAAACGGCTTCACCGCTAGCGCGGTATGTTTATAGCGCTGGGGCGATGGAGCATCGCTGGCGCGGTGACTCTTCGACGCTGGGGCGCTAGACGCGACTTAAGTAGGTCATTTTTCTTATTTCGATCACTATTTCAGCGCTGGGGCGACAGTTATTGTGGCGCTGGGGCGATAATAACAATAATACACATAAATAGTTATCTATTCTCATAAAATCATAAAATATCAATAATAAAAACATGAGAAAATATATGACAAATTTGCCCTTATCACCCGTACACTTACAAATAATATTCACATGTGTTTAGTTTCGCAATTAATAATGCACCCAGAAAACTTTGTGTCAAAGATCCAAAAAATGTAGTTTGCAAGTTAAAGAAGTTTATCTACAGTATCAAGTAAGCATCCGTTAATAGTATCACAAATTTCATCAAATGATTACCTCATTTGGCTTTGAGAAAAATGTAATTGTTGAATATATATATCATAAGTTCAATAGAAGTAAGTTTATCTTCTTGGTTTTTTTATGTTGATGTCATATTACTAGCAACAGCAATAGAGACTTATTATACAAAATCAAGAGATTTCTATTAAGAAATTTTGAAATAAAAGATCTTGGGGCACATCTATTAGAAATATAGATAAATTGAGATCGCACTCGAGGTAATCTTAGGTTATCACAAAAGAACTATATCAACAAATGCTTAAAAGGTTTGGCATAAAGGATTGTGCCCTAGAAGATACGCCTATTTCTAAGGGTGATAAGTTTAGTCTCATTCAGTGCCCTAAGATCCAGATTGAACAAAAAGAGATATAGAAATTCTCTCATGCGTTCGTAGTAGGGAGTCTTATTTATGCTCAAGTGTGTACGTCTAGATATTGCCTACATTATTGGAATGCTAAGCAAATATTTAAGTAATCTTGGGATGGATCATTATAAAGTAGCCAAACAAGTTATATGACATTTACAAAAAATAAAAGACTATATGTTCACATATAAAAGATCAAATAGATTAAAAATCACAGGGTATTCCAACTCTGATTTTATTGGATGCCTAGATAGTAAAAGATCTACATCAGACCATATATCCACTTTTACCCAAGCGGGGCTATTTCCTGGAAGAACGCTAAGCTTCTTCTTTATAGAGACTGGGTTTATAGCTTATTTTGAAAAATTAGAAATGGGAAGAAAGTTACCTTGACTTAGAAGAGGGATGAAATGGTTCAATTAATGTTTGTTTCATTAATAAAATATGAAAATTTTGACTTTGGTCAAAAAATTTAACAATAAAAAATTATGATCATATAGGAAAATTTTCTATAATTGTTTATCATTATTTTAGGAATTGAAATCAATCAAATTGACGACTTTCGTCAAGGAACAAACCCTGCTTCAAGTTTGAGCCAGTATATAATTGGTTCGAATCTATATGATTATGTTTTAGAAAAGTTATAACTTGAAGTATTATGTTGTGACAAATTATAGCTTATAAGCGTATTAGAATAATTTTGTTATTTTAAGATTAGCCTCGTCCTTGAGTTGACTAAAGCCATCGATTTTGGTCAAGTTTAAATATCGCCATTTTTTATTGGATATATATGTATAATTATTTACTATGTTATGGGTTTAATTCTTTATCTTAAAAAATAAAATAAAAATGTATTGAGACATGATGAAGTTTTACCTTCAAAGCTTGGTGAATTATTTTCCTTAAAATCTACACATCTTATATTAGTTGTTATTGTATGAGAATGGTTATATTACATCCTAGAAAATGCATCTATATCATAATTTTATTTCTTTAAAGGTTTATTATAAGTGTTGGACCTAAAATTTGGTCAATCTTAAAATTAAAGTTAAATTTATTCTTTTTTGAAATATTAATTGAACTTGGAGAGAAATTAGGCCAAGACTGGTGTAATATCCAATCCCTATTAGTAGTATTGACACCTAAATTTTAGTATAAAGCAATAAAGACACCGTAAGGTTACTTGATTTTAACCCTATTAGAAATAATTTTGTTATAGTGCGCGTGAGAGATATTAGACCTAATTTGATAATTTCACATTCGGTCGGAGCGTCGGACGACTCTAGAATATTTTTTGAAATTTTTTTCGATGGGCTTGGAAAATAAAATTTTAATTTACTACATGAATTTTCATTTAAGGGTTATGTATGGAACAAACATTTGTTAAGAAACACAATCTATATATTATAGAACGGGCTAATTAGAGATAATTTCATGGATTGTCAAGTTGGGAATTCTAGTTAGTTTCTTTAACTATTCTAACTAAATAGTTACAAATGAACCAATTACATACTTAGTTTCCAACCAATGACAAATTAAAAATTTAGAGTAAATTGAAGGACAAATTGGACAATTAAGGGAGCACTATATAAAGGTGAAAGTGTGTAAAAAATTTGAGAGATGAAAGCAAAAACATCTTAGAGCAAAAAAGAAGCAAAATTTGTCCAAGTGAAGAGGGGTATTGCTATAGTGAAATTTCAAGTTTTTTTTTTAATGATTTTTCATATGTGATCAAGCTAAAATAAGGTCAAATACAAGTTTCTAAGATCAATTGAAGTTGTCATTAGTGAAAATCTAAGAAAAAGAGGTAAGAAAAGCATTATTTTGTGATGATGATATGTGAACTTTCAAGATTGCTTCAATTGATGTTCTTGTGTGTATTCTTGGTTTAGATTGAGTTGAATTCTAGTGTAGAGCTTGAAGAAGTCATCAAATTGAAGAAATTGACAAGGTAAAAATTAGGGTTTTGGGTGACTTTGATGTAGAGACTTCAATTGGTTGTAATTAGGGTATTAGAATAAAATTGGCCTGATTTTGATGCTATTGGAACAAGAAATTGAGAAAAGAAATGTGTTGGAACATAGGGTGAAATTCTGCCACTTTAGAGAAGTTAGTGTTGAGTTGTGTTTTGGTTGAATTGTGGTGTATAAATAATGCCTTATGTAAATTGAATGTATATGGTTAATGAAAAAATAAAAAATGAAGAAAATGGGACATAATTGTCCATTTTGGTAAAGTGAAGGGCAATTATGTCTAACTAAAGTTATAGGGTGTTAAGCAATTTTCAGGGTGTCAGATGTTGAGTTAGATTAGATTAAATGACTTCGTAAATGAAAATCAGAAAGTAGTATCCATCCGGGCTTTGTATGCTGATTAAGACGTTTAGTAGTTAAATGAGATTTTGGCATTTGATTTGGTTCTAAATGTCATTTATGGCGTGTAGGTGAGAAAAATCAAGACTGGTAATGGGAGCAGAAATCCGAAGCGAAATTACGCTCAGAGCGGTTATGAGTGAAAATCTGTTTATCTTTTGTTTATTGTGCTTCCGCATAATAAAAATTGTATGTTTTATGAGCTTTTAATGCATAGACATGATTTATGATTTCAATATATATCCATAGATATGCGTTTACATGTTCGATTAAGAAGTAGCTTTAAAACTACTACATCAGTTGCAAAGGCCATTGGTACCCTCAGATTATAGTGGTGGTGATTGTATTAGACCCGATAGGTATATTCCGTACACATGGACAAGTATTGGAGGGGATGTCACTAACTCCGAGAAGTCAGGTTGTCGAGTCATGTGAGTCACTTTATGTGTATGGGGTATTGTCTCGCTATATGTATACGATGTAGGATTTTGCTGCATAGCCAGTGAGATGTCACAGTGGGTGTTGCTAGTTGAGACGCCCCGTGACCTACTCACGTGTGCAGTGCTAGTTGAGTCGCTGCGTGAGTATAAAGCTTTAGGGTTACCATTGGTACAGTTTAGAAAGAAAATGGCCGAGCGAGGGCTTTAATAGTTTTCGATCTACACATATTATGCATTTATATGTACATGCTAGTTATTATATCTTATAGATTTTGGATATTATTTTTCGAAGATGTAAATAAAACCCGCTTGGCAAGATTCATCGGTATATGACGAAACTATTTTACAGTTTTATACAAATTTTAGAAGCATGATTTATGCATGTCTTATAGAATTTAATATCTATGCAGAATTTTATTTTATTAAAATCTTAAATGCACTCACTGAGCTCCTTTAGCTCACTCGTTTTGTGTTTTATATTTTCTAAACTCCATTTTCAAGTGCAGGTCTCGGTACGCAAGCTATTAATTCTCTTACTGCTGATTAGTGGGACAAATCTGAAGATCATTTTTGTAAATATAAATGTGCAGAGTAGCACTATTTTTACTTTTTGCATAGTAGTTATAGGCTTGTGTATTTGTACATATGTTTTTGGAAAAACAAGAAGAGATTTTGATATTATGATGATCGTATCACTTTTTATTAGTATGCCAATTTTGTGGTCAAAATGAAATTATTAAGTTGAGTTGGGTTTGGTTTTGAAAATGATCAGAGGTCCTATTTGGTAGTATTGAAAAGCAGGTTGAAATAGAAGTGCAATTTCTTTACAGGTTTGGTATTGAATTTTCAGAAAAATAAGGGAAACTCTGCCCATTTTTTTAAAACTTTAAGAAGTCATTTTCACGTATATTTCAAGATTTTTTCAGTAATAGCAAGAACTAAAAAATGGTTCGCCTCACGAAATTTTTTAACTTACATTATTAAACTCGGAGGAACTTCCGTCAGGGTGTCGACAGGGCTGCTGGGATCTACAGTTGAGGGTCTTGAGGTGGGTCCTATCAACTGGTTTGCTCCAAATGTACTGAGTATATTGAGAATCCCACAACTAAAGAAAAGGTTAGACAACATCGAAATTTTTTTGGCGATGGCATTCCAATTCTTAAGTAAAAAGAATGAGAAGGCAAAAAAAAAAAAAAAGCAACGAAGAATAAAGATATGGTTTGCTAAATATTTTGAAAGCAAAAAAGATTTATAACTCACCAAAAAGGTGTAGAATCTAGTTTTATAATGCATTCCATAGCTCAGCAATTTAAACTCTATTTATAGGGTTACAATATGAGTTCAATACATAGTTATAGAATCCTATTAGGATTGCAAAATATCAAGACTTTACCTTCTTTGATTCATGTATTAAAGTATTACCCGAATAAGGTTAATCTTTTTTTGCTCGTGTAGGACTCATACTAAGATTGTCAGAGTCATATTTATAAAAGGTATATCAAATTTGTGATTCTCGGTGCAAGCCCATTTAAAGATGCTGTTGTTGACTAATGTAGTCGATTAGATCGAGGAGGATACCTGATGATTGAGGACGATTCTAGTGAAGTAAAGACTATAAGCTAGCTCGAGGACATCCATATACCTTTGTAGAATTTAGGCTCATGCTCATAGGCTCGGCTCTGTAGGTTACATAAGATGAATTGGGCTTTATAATGAGTAAGCCTATAGGTCTGAATTTAAGGAGAACAAGGATCTATCAGTTTTTAGTATTGCTTTGTCAATACTTGAAATGTTATAAGTTTAGTCTCTTGAATTAAGTAGTCTTTAAATTGCCCTTTGATGTGAACGACTAGAGTCCTCAGCTTGATAGTTTGAAGAGGTGCTTAGGATTGAGTATCACTTATTTGTATGAGAATAGATGTACTGATCCATGACATACTCCTTACTAATGGTTCTTAGGCCCATATGACATAGTCATATATTCCTAGTGGGTATAAGATTGATTGTTTAAAGAGAATGCAAAAGGTACATTTAGTATTTTTAATCTTTTACAAAATGCACATTATCAAGTGACTAAATAAACAATTTCCTTTTTCTTGAATTGGTGAGAATGTGGCCTCATCGCGGAGCATTAGTACTTATCAAACACCTGATGTATGTCCTTTGAAGGGAATACAATAGCTTAAAGAGACATTTTGCCTTTAGATGTGTTCCATCCTTTAGATCTTGAGTTTACGATTAATATTAGTCTAACCTTCCAGACCACACTTTTTCCTTTTTCTAGGTATTGCAAATCAAATTTTTATAAATAAAAAAAAGTAGTAAAAGTAAATATAAATAGGTAAAGAAGTTTTGGGTACTTTTGAAAATCACATATATAAAAAAGTAATCTTTTTAGTTTACCACTTTGATTTTGTTTAATGATTTTCAAGAGAGAAAGGTTTTAGCAGTTTAATACTCTTGCACACTTCACATCCTATAGCAATTCTTCTTCTACTCCATAATCTTAGTACAAGTAAGTATTTTGGTGTTGTCTTTCTTGTCTTCTGGTGCTTTATTTTCCTTTTAATTTTTGTGTACTTTTTTTTATGTTTTTGGATTTGTTCATTAAGCTTAAGTACTTGTTTTAAGTCCTTAACTTTAAGTGCTTGTCTTATCGATTTGTCTAGAAAAACTTTTGATAAGGTGCGTTCTATACTATTTTAGGTGTGAAAATCATTTCTTTAATGAACGATTCCCAAATTGTATCTGAACATGAGTCTGGTTCTTTTAGTGAAGGCTTGGCTGCTGAGAGTAACTTAACCCAAGAAATAGATAGTGGGAGTACTTGAGAGATTTGACGACTCAGACTAAAAGTGTGAGGGCCTGTTCAAAAAGGGGATATTGTAGAACTACTTGAGGGTCCTAATGATTCCAAATAGATGCCCAGTAGTGTGATGCCATCTCAAGTTCCTCGAAAGTAAATAGGAACTTTTGGCCAGATGAGTAGGCCCAAGAAGAAGAAGAAAAAGATCATTTCTTGGATCAACAATATGGTCTTCTTCAAATTGAATTACCTACCCCTTCATCCCTTAGGCATACAAGAGGATGATCTTATTAAATTGATGAGGAGGTTTGGCATCTTAGAGGCAGTTACTTTGAGGGCTGCAAGAGGATGAATATGCAAATGAGCCACCAGCTAGAGAGGTGGCCATCAATCTACATTATTTTTTAATTTGAGGTTAAGGCTATCTCATTAACCTTATTTTATAGATATGTTAACTCACTTGAACTTGGAACTGTGCCAGTGGAATTTGAACTCTTTGAGGATACTAGTAAGTCTTTATGTTATGTGGCATAAGGTTAGCTTCGACGACCCTATATTCCTTGTGCTTCAAAAAATGTACTAGATCAAGGTGAATGTCAATCAATAGAAAGGTTTTCATTACCTAACTGCTTACAATGGTGATAAGAGGATCGCCCTTTTGAGATTTACCTTTGAATAATTCTATGTGGAAACACTTTTAGTTATTTGCTTGTGAGGAATAAAAGATAGAGCATTAAGGAACGTTCGATCTCCTTTCGTCCTCAAGTCTTTTTTATGAAAGGTCTTTATTTGCTCATTTTTTTAATTTATGGTATTTTTATTTCTATTATGTTTTAGTAATTTGTCGTTCTTCCTTTTCAACCATGTACAGGCTAGCCAAGCCAAAGCTCACCAATGAGGAGAAGAATCTGGTGAAAAAAGCTCTAGCCTTTTATGCTTCGTACAAAGAACTAATTTCATAAGCTAACTCAAATGGCACTAGTCTCGTTGGTGAATTACCTAGCTCACCAACTAAAGATAATGTTTTAGGCTCTCTAGTGCATTGTGGTCTTCTTTATTCTAATTAACTAATTATTGTTCTTTCTTTTTACAGAAATGGGAGGAGAGAAAACATATGTTCTCCCTGATGATGCCTCTACCCCAAGGGATTTAAATATGTTAAAGAACTTTATTAACCTGGTCGTATATGGTGCAAAGTGGTTGAGTAGGGATTCCGATAGAGGAGCTGGCTTTAAAGGCTTCTCTAATAATAAGATGAAGAGGCCAGTTGAGGCTTCAACAACTAATAAAGGGAAAATTCTTGTTGAGGCTTTAACCCTTGCTCCTACCAGTCTGATACCTCTTGCAACAGGCACACCACCATTTTTACCTATGCTACTTCACTCAAGTGGGGTAGTCCTATAGTAGAGGTCCAGAGTGGGTCTTTTGTCTTGAGACCCTAATCGAGGCACTAGCCAGCGTGCCTCACCTCTTCATTGATCTAACCTCTAATTTTCAAAGAGAATGAAGTATGAGCACCTGGTAAACCTAATGAAAGAGGTTAAACATGCGATGTCGAAGGATCATGTTGCTTTAATGATGACGTGCAGCACTTTTCAATCCCTTGCACATGGTTTAGGATGTATTTTAGAGCTAGTCTCATAAATCTTGTTCTCTTATTTATAGTTTTTTCTTATTTCTAACTACTCAGCTATTTCTTGCAGAGGGTGTTGGTTAAAGATGATGCTTACATGCCATTCTATTTTATACATGAATAATGTACATTTTAGTAAATTGTTAATGCTATTTCTCCATTCTATTGTTTATGAATAGCTTATTCTCTTTCTATTGTTAATGCTATTTTAGAAAATGGATCGTTATATTCTTTTGTTAATGCCATGTTATTTCTCCATTCTATTGTTAATGCTATTTTAGAAAATAGATCACTATATTCTCTTAATCATTATGTTCTAGAGTATTCAATAGTTATTTGAAATGCTATTTCTTCATTCTATTGTTTATGAATAGTTAAGAATGAAAGTTAATAGATAAGACCCTAGAAATTTACTAAATTCCTATGCATGTAAAAGTTTTGTTATTTAAGCCCGCTTAGCTCAGAGGTTAGAGCATCAAATTTATAATGCAATAGTCATTGGTTTGATTCTGATAGCCGACTTTTCTCTATTTGTTTGATTTTTTAATGATTGATAATGTCCTTTTAAAAGAAAAGAAAAGAACATTGACAGATCTAAAAGAGTTTAGATCTGATCTAAAGAAGATATTTAGATTTGCACTAAGAGTTGTTAATTCTATAAGTTAGAACCTTATTTAGAATAGGATAAAGACCTGAGAATATTTATTGTAGTGATATAGTTTCAAGTAGTTGCAAATGATGCTAAAAAATATCATTATATAATATGTTTTAAAAGACATCGTTCCTAATTAATGTTTACCCGACACAGGTAAATTGGTAAGCCTTCTAGATTAGTTTATGTTTATATCTGAATTTTTCAAAAGGTTAATCTTACAAACGCGTACGCATTTCTGTGGCAGTGCCGAATATTGCTGGATTAAACACTTTAATCGGGCACGCTGCTCCAGTGCATAACGAATACACTCCATATCGTGGGACTCCTTAGGTCCACGCCCGATTTGTCAAATATAACTATTTCATGAGTTCGTAAGCAATGCCCCACGCATACGTCACGGATATTACAAATCAGTGCATTGAACCATGCAATTTGAGGTTACAACGCATACGTATAGTCCTTCCGTCATGACATCCTAGATATGCGAGGATATAGATTATCACTGTCAAATTCCCTAGTGCTCATCCATGTCTTATCTCCAGACTCGTATCTCACTAAACAATATGCGTAAACTTCTCTGCCATATTGTTCTACCCTGGTGAAACTTTTTCTCGGGATTGATACTTGTGGCCACAAAAAATTTTGAGATACATTTTCGAAGCATCTGGATATCGAACTCCCTATACGAGCTGATGGATCCTATATTTGTACACATAAGACTCCATAAGCATCAGACCATATCCAGTGACACCTAGCGGTCATATCATGAAAGGTCTGTGACATGCGTGAAACTAAAGTATGATGGATCACTTACAAGCCCACCGTGGCACTTAAGTCAAAGGACCACGTATACTACTTAACTCGAAAGGACCCTCCGTTGACGGCTTATATAGGATGTCTATCGGAGGCCCTCATAAGTCTATTTCATATCCAGTCCTAATTGGATACCCATATGACAATACGAGCTCTAAGCTTACAGCTGGCTAGGAACGACCATCTATACCCTATAGGTACGACATATGCTGATCTATATATTAAAAAGGTATCCACCGATATACCCGCATTGGTAGAAATAGATCAGGGACAATTATTCAAGATTATACTTATGCAACTAGCATTTTCTAGCACCCGATTACAACTCTTGCAACTATACAGTTACTAGTATATTCTCAGGTCTATGTCCCATTACAAACAAGACTCCAACTCTTGGATCTGCTGAGTATTATAACCAGCTAACACTTAACTGTGCTAACATTTAACATTTATATTTCTCAATGTGTCTAACTATGAGCCTTTATTTAAACTCCCTTAGATTTGATCGGAATTCTTTCAGATCATACAATGTCTGTAACGTTACATTATATAGTACCATATGAATGGGTATTAGTGATTTAATGAGAATGTACACTTGTATAAATACACAAGTATATGTACATTTAGGGATGATACATAAGCACCGACCTTAACATGAAGATCCATGTCTCTGTTCTTTTGGGATATAGGTGACCAAGGGACTATACAAATATGATTAGCCTTAACTTGTATGGTTCAATAAGCCATTTGTTATATTCATGACATGTGAGTGGAATAGCATCCGCAGAATTATAAAAATGCTTCATATGATAAATGGGTGTAAACTTATAAAGTTTCACAATATAAAGTGTACTAGTGGAGCACTAAGGTAGCAATTAGAGTAGAAGAGTTCGATTGGAGAATATTTCAAATAAGTAAGATTCGTTAACAGTATCTTTGGGAAGACATCTCTTAGGAATGACAGGTGTTTAATTCTAAATGTTAGAATTCGACACGTGTCAAAGCATTATTAAGCCTTAAAGAATAATCTTTACTTAAAATTAGACAATTATTGAACATGTAACTCAATTGTCTTTGTTTTTATTATTTTAAGTTTTGTATACTTATGATAATTATCCTTAAAATAGTTTTATTGACTTATTTTAATAAATGGTTTATAAGAGATGAATTGGTGGGCAAGTAAATGCTAGACTGACTAAATGTGTGGCTATAAAAGGATCAAATATCCATTAAAAGAAATAAAATAATCATTAAAAAAATACAAAATGGTTTTGCATTTTATAATATGTATGGTTAGCGAATAGGTGATTAAAAAAAGAAGAAAAAAGTGTTTTTGTTTTTTTAAACTTTTTTTACTTGTAAAAGGGTGGTTCAGCCATTGGGTTCCTTAAAGTAAGAGAAATTGTTTCTTTATTTTGAGAAAGCAAAAACGATCTACAGAGTGAAAATAAAAAGCTTAAGTGTTAAGCTTTTAATAGTAAAAAACTTATCCTGTATATAAAGCTAGCATTTTAGAACTTTTGATCTTATAGACGAAGTCTACAATTGTTCATAAGAGCGTTTCAAAGTGAGACTTAGTGTTCCAAAATTGTCCAACTACTGCAAAGGTACTTGAAAGGTATAATTATATTATTGTAATAGAATTAGAAATAAAGTATGTGGTTTTGAAATATGTTTTATGCTTATGTTGCATGATGTGTTAACACGTATTTGTATTTCACTAACCATACACACAAACACACACTCTCACATACCTTTACATTATTCACCCAAACTAGTCATTATGATGCTTTTTATAAGGCAATGACTGATGAACAGAGGTGACTAAATTGAAGGAGACCTTAAAGGTGGCTAAAAAGAAAAAAGAAGGGTTTAAGCGTAAACTCAATGACTATTCAGCCAAAGTGAAGAAGGTCGAAGCCAAAATAGCTTCTAAGGTTAAAGAGGCAAAAACCTAAGGCAACAATGATGAAGAATAAGGTCTCAGTCCTTGGTCAAATAAAAGGGAGCTCGAGGCCCAAGTTGGGGCTCTTCGTGAGGAGAATGTCAGCCTCCTAAAAAAGAATAAGGAGGTGATAAGGAGTTCAAAGCTTTAAAAGACTAGCTTGCTGACGAGGTTTCTATGACTTTCAGCAAGTTCGTGGACCTATTCAATGAGTGCTATATTTATTTGGACCTCTCTTAGTTAGACGAACTCTTTGCCAAATAGGAGGAAGCGAATGAAGAGGCTGAGGGCTTGGTTCCTCAAATGCTTGAGGAAGTCCCTTCTCCACCTGTTGATAAATCTATGCCAACAATCGAGGAAGGTCCTTGAATTGAAGATGTCCCTACTTCTGCTGTTGCTGCTAAGATTTGTCTCATGCTCCTAAAACTTTGGTTTCTTTTCCTTTATATATATATATATATATTTTAATTTGGCCATGTACAAAGTTCTTTTATTGACGAAAAAAAATTCTTCTTTCCATGTATAACTATACTTCTTGATGCTTGTTCACTTATGCCCTATGCTTGTTCTGTTTACATACTTCTTGATATACTTTTTATGTATATGCTCAAGTGTTCTTGCCTAGTAATGCTTAGTACTTCTTGAGGCAAGTTATTATTCGATGAATGAATGAATAGCTAAAATCTTCAACTTTTTAGCTTCTTCAATGCCTCATTCGAGGACTGCTCGCAATGTTTGGCTTATGAGGTTTCATTATAAGCTGTATGATGTTCAATCTTTAAGTTTTTGCCTTAACCCAAGATTTAAAAGTTATCCCAATGACCACTCCAAGAATTTCAACCTAAAGGTTTGTAGTGATTTCATTTATTACACTTATCGACTCTTCATTAGTTACTTAAAGAAGAGGGCAATTAGATTTCTTTTATGTTGATTATTCTTTTGTTGAGGCTAAGTATAATGAAGTGGTTTCTTGCCTGATGATGATGGTTTTATGATTTATTTTGTGTTGATTATTCTTCGCCTCTCTATTCTTTCTTGGCATGTTTTTTGAATTGTATCTAGACTTTTGAAATTCTATGAATTTGTACACACGCTTTATGCGCCTTTAGGAATCGTGGTTTCTTATTTGATGACGTTAGTTTTATGACTTTTTTTGTACTAATTATTCTTGCCTTTGAGTTATAGTCATTGAGTTTATACTTAAAACTAGAGTAGATTAATTTTTTTTCCTTGTTAGGAATTATATATCAGCTCTAGGTCAATTTCAGTTCCATAATTTGAGTGGTCAGGTAAGTGTGGTAGTCAAGACTAATTCATAATAGAGAAACTTTCTATCACAATGTATGATTTGTGATAGATTCATTCTATCACTTAAAGTTTATTCACATGTGTGACAAAATGTAACTATAATATAATTGTAATAAAATATGTTTGATAAATTTGTGAGAAAATTTTTGTGTTAAACAAAATTTCACGTTGTAGTTAAAGTGGCATAAGAAGTTGAATTGTCATACTAGATAACTGTTAACATAGGAGTTGCCATATAAAAAGTTAAATGACATAGCAGGTTATAGCCGATGACAACTATCATAATTTTATAATAAACAAGAACATTAAACTATAACATTTTACATCAATAAATACATCGTTCTATACATATTAATTATATATTATTGTTCAAAAACCTGTTAATATATATATATATATGTATGTGTACACGTATAATTTATATTGCTAAGAAAATAAATTGATTCATATAAGTTAATTTGAAATTTATATAATTATATTAATTTATAACATATTATAAAAGTATATTACATCCCATCATTTATGTTAATTCCAAAATTGAACAATGTTAATTTCAAAATTGTACAATAATTTTTCAACCTAATGAACCAAAATTTAGTAGAAACAGAATTTTTTGTCTTCCCCGTGCTGCTGAGGTCAACTTTCTCATTACTCATCAAAACTTTATTTGGAGTTTCATCACTTGCAAAATTCACGAGATCATGCAAAATAGCCTCCTAAAAAAATAAATTGCGTATTAGCAAGTAGCAACTGATTTTGATATATTTGATAAAATTAATCGAGTGACAACGCTAAGAAAGAAAACCATCGCCAACCAAAAGTTCAAGAAGAAAAGATCAACAGTTTCCTTGTCTACACGAAACTAGAATAGCTCGAATTGAATTTAAACAGTACTATTATTTTAAAGTTGTACAAGGAGATCTAATGTATTTTCTTAGTAGTTCATAGAATAAATACCACCTTCCCATCTTCAACATTGGCATGAGTCAATGCCAATGACTATACCAAAAGTTACAACACAAGTTTGTTACAATCATCATTTATTAAATAGAAGATAATAATATATAATAATTCTAATATATGCATGTTGCAGCTGATTACCAATCAATATAATGGTATTATAACAGCTAGCCTAATTCTATAGTATTAAAAAAATTAAAAATCGAACGTGCACTTTCAATCATTTCCTAGGAAGAACAACTTCCAGGTCTCGGTAAGCATCAAAATCAACTTAAATAGCTTATTTCTAGAGTTTTCTGATAAAACTAACAAAATAGAATCTTATACCCAACTCAAGTTTGTTCAAGAAAACTTTTGGAATTATTTGTATTTACAATCTGTGTTCTAATATAATGAAGCCCACTCATTGGTTTCACTAAAGTAGGCATTCACTTTGATTTCAAGTGTTCTTAAAAAGATCATCACATGATATAAGATAAACATAAAATGTTGGACAAGTTTAAATAGTTAACTTACATTGTCCATAGGCATTAGATAAAGGAAGGGCAACATAAGAGGCACTTCAAAAAGATAAAAACACGTTTCAAACCCACAGAAACAGAGGTATGTTCTAACTCAAAAGATTACAATATTCAAAATCATGAACAAACCAATATCATCATAAGGGTAGATGTATGATTCAACTCATACACCATTCTCACCTAAACCAAATTCGTAACAAGTGAAATATGTCTTCTAAAGATATAAAAACATGACTTACAACATAGAAAAACTAGGTATGCCTACACAAAAGGATCATTTCTATATATGCATATTTCTAAGTTACATGTAAACAGAAATAACATTGATAATGGTGGAAAATGGCCTTAAATAAGGGGAAAGAATAAATTGAAAAATATAAAAGCCAATAAGAGTTGCAACAAAAAAATCAGAAGTTGATCAATGCTAATAACTTGAAAAGATATAAACACATTCTTATAACCTTAAATATCCAAATGTATCCATCTACACCCAATAAATAGAAAAATACCAGGCAGACAAGAAAAGCAAACAGATTTAGAATTATGTTCAATATACTTGCCCAGCAAAATTAGTAATCACTGAAACTTGTGGAAAATCGAAGTTATATGCTAGAGCGTAAATATTTTCCTTTCCAAGAAAGAAAATCCAACATCAAAAAGCTCATTGAATAGTCAACAAAAATATAAAACCTTTAATTATTCGGAACAATAGCGGCATCACATATCTTCAAGAACTCTCCCAGATTGAACTGTTTGTTAAATTTTTTTTTTTTTGATAATTGACCTTATCTTTATTAAGATCTCAAGGTGAGGGATAATCCTCAATTACAAGATGTTCATATTGGCGTGGAATTTTTTCAAATCAAATAGTTTCAGAAGTCAGGCTTAGTGCTAAGTGAGCCAATTCATGGGCTACCCGATCGGTGGATCTGTGGGAATAGCTAAAGGAGCAAAAATTGAAAGATGCAAATACAATTCTAATGTCATGCAATACCAAACCAAGTTCAGAGAATGAGCGGGTAGCGGTATTGATGTCATGAATGACACTAGCAGCATCAGAGGTAACCTCAATAACTGATAACCCTAAAAGCCTAGCCAGGTGAAGGCCTCGGAGTATAGCCAATGCCTCGAGGATGGCCACTGAAGGTTTTGTGTCAAGCGGAATAGACAAAGACGCCAAGATAGCTCCATAGTGGTCACGCAAAATCACACATAACCTAGCCTTGTGATGCTTTGGGGAGAGGCTGGCGTCAGTGTTAATTTGTATTAAGCCCAGCCTAGGAGCTCGCCATCTAATGCATGGTGCATACTCGGAAACAATCTTGGTTGCGAAAGTAGACATGAACTCTTGCCAATAATGCTTGGACCAATTAAGCACCTCATCAATCATTATTTCTTTCTTTTCCATAACGAATTTGTTTCTTAGAAACCATAATCTCCAAAACATGATTAGCAGCACCTCAAACTCCATTGTGGATAACCTTACCTTATAGTTCATAAAGAGATTTAGAATATGTGTATTATGAGAAATACACATGCCTTGCAAGAAGGAACAAACCTGGCGTACCTTTTTTAACGCGTCACATAGCCATATTTCATAGATGAAATATTCAGCTCTTTTAGCACATCGGCTACAATGCTCATCAATAGGGACATGATGCCTTTTGACGTTTGCAAAAGTAGGGATCCAACCATATATGAGTCTCCAAACAAAATTTTTTATTTTTAAAGAGATCTTCAAACACCACAATTGCTTCCACCAAGATCGGGATTCAATGTTATCATTACTGGATGAGGTTTGATTAAGGAAATAAGATAACCAGTATCCGCTCTTAATAGAATATTGTCCATGTCTGTCAAAATACCATATAACCGAGTCAATCTGTTGTTCTCAAGATGGAGAGCGTGGGATGTTGAGTATTAAGTCACATTCTTCATCTGGGAAAGAGTCACGAACCAGTTCGCAGTTTCATACACTCAATGGGAGTAGTAGTTTTACCACTAATGAATGCTCATGAAAAATATAGGGGAAGGATGCTTTGAAGGTGAGCGGTCGAGGTAGCCATTGATCATGATAGATTGATATAGTAGATCCATCGCCAATATGCTAGTGAAGTCCTCTTTTAAGCAGATCTTTACATTAATAAACTAATATTCTTGATGGACAATATGGAAAAATAAACATTTCCGCAAACATTAAATCTATCAATTTCAAGGATGAGATGCAAATCGAAAAATATTTTCAATCAATGTCTCTGCAAATTAACGAACGAAATTTGTCAGCAATTAAGGGCCTACAATGACTAAAAAAGAAAAGGAAATTCAGAATCAAATCCTAATCTTTATTGAGCAAATAATAATCCCTCACGTTTTCAGTTTTTGAATTTCAGCGCGAGAACACAAGCATTAGGCATATCATAATCGAATTATGCAACAAAAATCAATCACAAGAAAAATGTGAATGAAAAAACTGGTCAAAATCTAACTTGTTAGCAGAAACAGAAAGTAGAAGTTCTTTATAATTTGATGAGATCAAAAGCAATTAACGATTAACAAGAACAATAACAATCAACTATGTTATCATAAAATCAACAAATTAGGGATGAAAAAGGACTACCATGGGTCTTAAGCCATTCAATAGTAAGCATATTATTGCCAATAGCATTCTTGTGTCACGGACCTTTCTGATAACCGTGTGGCATTGGACGTTTCATGTGTTAAGTCAGTCTATAAAACACCACAAAAAGAAAAATTGAAAGAAACACGCATACAAGGTGTTTGAGAAAATACTCTCTATATTACTGAAGAGATTACAAATTATGAAATTGAATAAACAACTGAGGTTACCCCCTTATATACCAATAATCCTATACAATCGATGGTTGAGATCTAAATGATCTAAAAGTATACATATAAGATGGAATAATATGTCACAGAATATTCTTAGATGCCATCATATATTCTATGAAATATTCCCCTGCCAAATAGTGTTTACAACCCTAATAAGTCACGGGCTTGGTCTAGATCTTTACCCATATCAGTAGGTCTTTTAGAAGCTCTAGCCCGTGAACCATTCCATTGCCCATATAGCCTCAATAAGACTTTATCGCGCACTAAGTGTTCGAAGAAATGTTTGAGAACATTTGGAGCATGACATTCACCGCCACCAAATTCACGCAAAGCCCTCATCGTGTCTTCGCTAGAACTTATTCACCTCATTCTTTAATCTACCGATGTGCCCTCTTATATTTCCAGCATACTTGCCTATCGAGCAACCCTTTCTACTTGATAAAATACTTATGTCTTTGAGGTGGATTCTTTTTCTGTATCATCCATCCGTCATAGATAAGTTTCGCCCCTTTGTCATCCAATATAAAAATCCCTAAATTTTACCAATTCTGCTTTGTGTCTTTTGTACCCCCTCGGTATAGCTTTCCAAAGCTCTCGAGAAACACCAGATGCAGCCATTGTCTCAAAGGTATCCACACTTTATGCAAGATGTTGCCAACCCTATTGGCAACCAAAAATAGCCCATCATCCCTATGATCAAAGCCTTTGTGAAGTAGGCATACTAATTTATGCTATGGTGGAAGGATTATCTCCATGACTAAGTCCCCCGCACCATGCTTGACACACCGCTGCTTGTCTCTAACTTATTTCTTGTGCTGAAATTGCACACTATGTGATACCCTGGGTTGTTGGATGAAACTCGTACCCGATAACCCTTTACGTTGCCCCCGCAATTCATCTAATCCCAATTGAGGTTCTACACCGTATTTGAAAGTGTAAACCCAAGCTCTAACTTTTCTCCATACTCAATCTTACCCCTTTATGGTAGCTTCTGTGGTATGACAGTTGGCACGACCCCCTTGTGCTCCCCGAGTACTTCAGCAACCCTCGTTGGTAGTTTATCTTCGCCCCCTCTTGCCTAATTATTCATTCCCCACACTGTGTTTGGATACATTTATCCTTTGCGCTCTACAACTCTCATTAGTTGTATGATGGAAAGGAGTTTGGTGTTGGCTTTCAGCTTGGATTGCCTAGCCTTGGTTGATCTACCGTTGATATCATGTAAGGTCCCCCTTCTATGATACATATATAATAATGTCAAGGAAGTGGCACTACGTCGCATCGCCTTAAAAATTAGGTGCCACAGAGAAATTTACCTCATCGCTCGAAGTCCCCTCGAACTACTTCATCTAGTAGTTTAGCTATAGTGTTAACTAATTTGCCAAATCCCTCTTCTTTCTCCATATCAAGTCCCAAGTGCTTCACTTTTTTATGCTTAATAAACTTACATGTGGCACCCTAATCTATTAGCACTTCAAACTTTATGCAGTTGATGTAGGCTTCAACATACATAAGTGCCTTTTTCGTGGACATGCGAGTAACCCATTTGGCTTTCATAATGTTGAGCAGCTACAAACACTCTATTTGACCCTGCTCACTTGCCTCGCGTGCCACAACCATTGCATTTAGAGCCTTCTTCTTTGGACAGTCCTTCGTCCAATGATCCCCGTTATCAAGAAAGTAGTTCTTCTTTAGTCCATTACCCCTATGGCCGTTATGCTTCTACTTATTTTACTTGAGCAGCTTACTTTTCTCCTCCCTATCCTCATGGGGATGAAATTCCTTGGTGTCCTTACCTTTGCTATGATTGGGTCTAGAATTCTTGGACTTTCTCGCGTCACTCTTGCGACAATCCATGAGCATTTTCACCAATGTAAGAGCGTCAAATATTCTTGTCACTCTGTACCGTTTCAACTCATTGGACGCCTATGTTTGTTACCCATTTAGAAAATTGAGCAGCAAGTCCTCTTCGCTCATGTTAAGGATTTGTAGCATCAATAGGGAGTACTCCTCTACGAACTCACTGATGGACTTGATTTACTTCAATTCCTTTAACCGCTTTCGAGAGTCGTGTGCTACGTTCTCCCGATAGAACTAGCCCTTCAGCTTCCGTTGCAATGCTACCCACGTGTTGATGGTGCAGGCACCCTAGCTTATCTCTTCACTTTTCCTACGCCACCAGATAATTGCATGATCAGAAAGATATAAGGTCACGATATTTACCTTGTTTTCATCCTGCACACCCATGATGTTGAAGTATCTTTCCATTTGCTAAAAGTAGTTGTCAAGCTCATGGCATTTCGTTTGCTGCTGGACGCCTTTGTCCTTGAAGCCTCAACTTTTAGTACTCCTTAAGCAGCAATAGCACCGTTTCCTACCGCTGGCTAACATAGCACCATATCCTCATTGACAGCATCAAATCCTCTACGCTGCTCATCCATTTGGGCTTGAACTTTGTCCATTATGGTGTATATCTTCTCTTGAAAAGTCTAGACCCAATCTCGCTACCGATCAACGTAACTCTCGATAGATGAGTCGATGAGGGAGTGCAACGTGTCTCTTTGAGTGTCGAGGCTTACCTTGAGTTTCTCTACTTACTACTCTAACTCCTCAAGATAATCTGTCGATTTTCTCACAATTTCATCGAGCATTTTCACCATGTTCCCCAAGTCATGACCTGGATCAACGGACTTGTCACAAGGTACACTATTGTACCTCTTAGCTTTAGGGTCTCTACCTCTACCTTCAGTCACCTTCGACGATGTCGATGTGTCTTTCCTAATCTTTCTTTAAACACGTTCTGATACCAAATGTTACAGACCTTTTTTTGAACCGTGCGGCCTTAAATGCTTCATACGCTAAGTCAGCCTTGAAAATACCATATAAAGAATAGATGAGAGAAATATGCACACAAGGTGTTTAATAAAATGTTCTCTATATTATTGAAGATATTACAAGCTATGAGATTGAATATATAACTGAGGCTCACCCCCTTATATACTAACAGCCCTATATAATCGACGACTAAGATCTAAATGATCTAACTGTATATATATAAGGTGGAATAATATGCCACGAAATATTTCTAGATGCCATCATATATTCTACTGAATATTCTCCTATCAAATAAGGGTTTACAATCTTAATAAGTTGCAAGCCTGGCATAAATCTTCACCTATGTCAGCGGGTCTTCTAGAAGCTCTGACCCGCGAACCTCTAAATTGGCCCATATAGCCTCTAGGAGACTTTGTTGTGCACCAAGTGTTCACAAAAATTCTTGAAAACACTTGGGGCATGACACTTGGCAGTAGTATTACCACCAGCACCTCGTAACCTGTTATAAAAAAAGAATACAATTACAAAAAAATAGATACCGATGCAAGAAAAGTATTATCTTAGTGAATATAGTAGATTACCCATCACACCAGTTTCAAGAAAAATTAGGGTTTGAATGAAGTAGTAAAGAGAATAGATTGATGATTAATGTAACACCAAGTATTACTTATAAATTAAAAGATTTAGACTATGACACCTGATAAAGCTCTATGAAAACGAAATCGTCGTTTGCTTCGTTGAAGCTCTACAGCAAGAATTGAATCTGACTGGGAATCATTGACAAAAGCCTAAGCATTGTTACTGATGAAAGATATAATGCTCTAGGGTATTTAAAGAGCGTTGAAATGTGCAATGAGATGAGATTTGGGATCTTATAGATTATGAAAGATCGTGAGAAAGGAGTCTCATTGAGAGAGAGTTGAGAGTTTACTTCTTGAAAATTTAGGGATGGATCCGGAATTGGCACAACTTGAACTCGGATGAATTCGAATAATCCAACCCGAATTAAATTTTTTTTTTTTAATGTTTAGGTAAATTTTGTATTTTTAATGTATTTATTTTATAAAATAATTGTTAGATTATATAATTCATGTTATATAATTTGTTAATAATCTATTGTTAATTATTTTTATAATTATCCATTGTTGATTATTGTTAAAAATACTATTAATATTTATGATAATTAGTACAATATTCATTATTATTATTAACAATATTTTATATCATTAATTACTAAACATTTAATTTTTATATTTTTATAATTGATGATTTAATGGGTCAAGAATTAAGAGTGACAATATTATGTATTTTTTTCCTTAAACGAACACTAACATGATTTATATTTTCTTGCAAAATTAATTTAACGGTCAAAACTTTAATTAAGAGTCGGTATATGAGTATATAAAGTATGCAATTATGTTATATAAAATGAGCAATATCTTTCACTGAAATAATCTTCTCACTTTTTTTTTAAGTATAATCAATTTATTACTAAAAGGTAACAAAATAAATGAATAAAAATAATTTTTTAAATATATATATTAAAGATTAAGAATTTTATGAATTAATTTAATACTTCTTTTAAAGAAAAAAAAAACAAAACTCGAGTTTCTGTAGATATTTGAATTCCACGTAAAAAAAAATAAAACCCAAATCATGAAAAAAAAAAATTCAAATTTTTGTTCGACTCCAAATTTTTGAATTTTTTTAAATTCGGGCTAAATTATCATTCTAACTTGAATTTGCTCATTTGAGGTGATATGAGTGTTGTGTGTTTTTTTTCTTTTTTTTTTTCAAAGAGTTAAAAATGTGGGCTTAAAGTCACATTGTGGTTACTCATATACAGTAGTATGCACTTAGGTTGGTATCACAAAAGTAACCGCGGAGGCAGAGGACCAGGTGGATCGTGACTCCTTCTAGATGCTGTATTCAACTAGGGTTCTAGTTGCAAATGAAGGGATAGAAATAGAAAATTTTGTTAAAAATGAAAGGGAGTAATTAACAATTTAATATTTGAGAGGTTTTAAAATAATGAATTAGAATTTTGTGTTAGCATTGTAGAGGAGGCTTAAAATTTGTAATAATCTCAAAAGAAAAGGATAGATTTTATATAGGACATGACACAAGATTATTAGTTAATAAGATTATGGATAAATCAAATAGTTGATTTGATGCCAATTTATTGGTTAACAAAAATTATGGATAAATTCTTTTTTTATTATTATTGTCATTTGAAACGACGTTGTTTTATGCACTTAATTTAAAAATATAAACAACAATTATTTTATCACTGAAATTTGAAAAAATGAACGTGAAAAAAATAATTCGCCTTATACTTTTTGACCCAAATAATATCGTTTTACCACATTAATAAAATGTATTATATCAATCTTTCTATCACAATTTTTTTTTTAAAATTTTATTACTAAGTATTGACACATTCTGTCATGAATTAAATATAGAATTTTTTTATAATTAAAAAAAGGTCAACGAATATTGATGTATTATGTCATAAATTAATCTTTTTTCAAAAATGAGTTAATCCATCACAAACTTAGTGATATATTTTAAATCCCAATAAAAAGATTATGTTAAAAAGGCCTGTTTTCTAATAATTTATATATGGATGTATTAACCAACAAATGAACCATAAGAGTCCATATCATATTACTTGAAAAGATTTTATCCTCAAACCAGAAATAGAAATAAATGAATAATACACCAATTAATTTTGAATTAGTTCATATGATGCAAGTTTGTGTTATGTTGCACTGCATCCAAACAAAGTAATATACAAGTTTGTAAAGTTTACTATCTATCTTTGTAAAAACAAACAAAAAAAAACAATGCCAAATATACAAATAATTGAAAAAAACAACATAGATTAAATAAACAAAAAAAAAAACATAATCTACATTTTTGTTCACTCTTTATGTTGTCATGAACAGAAAGTGCAACCAATCCTTCCGAATTATTATCACTAACATTGATTACATGTACCCAATTGTTTTAAAAAAAAAATTGATTTAGAGAGGAAATTTGAACTTAGAATCTCTATCAAATTAAAAAATAAAAATTTATCGTTAATCTTTTATTGTTGGGCTGTTAACATAAGTACACATGCATCCAATTTATTAAGGACACAAGTTCTCTCCTAATCTCATTTTTTTATCTCATTTTTTTTTTTTACCAATATGAAGTATATAATTGATAAAAATTAAAATAAGACAAATTCTCTCCTAATTTCATTTTTTTTATCAATATGAAAGATATAATCGATAAAAATTAAAATAATTTATAAAATAAATCTTCTCCACATATAACTAATATAAAACAAGTGTTAAAATATTTTTTCAAAGATAAATAAGATTAAATTAAGAGAATATTCTAATTCATTTGTTAAAGACCACATCTTCAAATTTATATATCAACGCACCAATAAATTAATTTGACACAAATAAAATTATTAAATGTAAGTACAACAATAAATTTTTAACATCAATAAGTGTTATGGATTAAACACTTGTCATTGATTTAAAAAATTAATTTATCAAGTAATATTGTCTATTCTATTCACATATACTTAAAATTCATTTAATTTTTATTCGATATGAAACGCGACTGAAAGACAAACTTTTAACAACAAAAGCAGCAATAAGAGCCACATCCATATTTATTTATCAAAACACCAAGAATTGACATATATATACAAAATAGATTATAGTTGAACCAATAAATTAAATATGAACATGAACAAAGACATGGAAAGAGTAAAACTAAGCAGAAAAGTGCATAAAGTTCAAATCGATACTTCATTCTTGGTGTAGAGAAAGAGATATTATTGGTAGGTGCATTACAACTTTATAAATTTTGCCTGCATAAAATCAAACTATTACAACCAGATTCAACAAATAGAGAACAGTTTGAGAGTTAGGATTTTCGCATATTAGGGATTTAACAATTAAATAAACAAAACAAACTTGCTGAATTAAGTCAAAACCCCACTAAAAGAAACTTCAGAGCAACAAGTAATCAGTTCTTGTCCATAATTTTTGACCCCCCAACCAAATTACTTCCTCTCTTTCACACAGATTTTCAGTCAAAGACACAGTATATTATCATTGTTTAATACTGTATCAATGTAATTATTAATTTTTAAATAAAAAATTATTATATTTTTTTAAAGTTAATTTATATTATTACAATTATAACGACATAATTATTTTTAGATATTATTAAATATTATTGAGGTTTTTATTATTAAAAAATTTATTAGGAATAATAGTAAATTCCCTAAAAAAAATGACAGTGTGCTACTTCAAAATAAAACAATGGTGTCTTCGTAAAATCAAATTTTATAATGATTGGTTAATATGCTATCGCTTTGACGACCAATTAAAAACGATGTTTTTTGGCATCTGTAAACGACCATTAAACAATTTTAAATTTTGCGATAGGATGTTTGTAGCAAATAATTGTCACCATCCTTTGAGTGATGGGAAACATTTTTTTAGTGAGACTTGGTAAATTTATCAAATGGTTGCGATAGATACAAAATTTAGTAAAAGAATTGTTTCAAACAAAGCTAATTTTGTAATTGTAGCTTTTACTTGATTATATTGTTCTCTAATTCAAACACTCGCGACTCGTTAGTGCTAAATAACAATATGCATGCTCATTTACATTTATTCGATACAAATTTTGTAAGAAATTATTTTACAATTTTTGTGTATTTTTTATAATAGTGAAAAGGCTCTTCGCCCTCTTGCAAAAAATAAATAAATTATATTTTAATACTTAAATGAGTATTTATAAAATAGAAGTAAAATAGAAGGATATGCGTGTGAGGAAGTGGATGATAATGCGAAAACAAACAAGATAATTTTTTATATTTTTAAATTAATTTTTATCTCTTAAGAGGTTATTCGAAGAATCTCCTCAATAACTAATTTTGCAAAGTTTATACATGCTCACATCCTAGGGTTATTATCAAACAGTAACAAAAAAAAATTTCAATTACTCTTGATAATGAATACTATTAATCTTTAATTTTAAACAATTTAATAATTATCAATACAATTCAATAATCTCTTTGACATAAGACGTATTGTAATCGACCAGTATCAACCTACCAAATTTTCTTAAGTTAATAAATATTAAGTAAAATATTATTTTTATTTTTATTTTATAGATATATATTAACTTAGTCATCACTTTTTAATATATATATCATGTTAGTCTTTAAATGAACGAAAATGTTAATTATTCAAGGACGAAATGATAATAAAAATTTATTAAAATCATTCTTACAAATATTAATGTGATATATACTAAAAACATAATGACTAAATTAGTATATATTTATAAAATTAAGGATTAAAATGATATATTTTTTTAAATATTTATTTTACAATTCTCCAGTGATTTCAATTACCTCTACCCCTAGTCGACATTGTAACCGTCATTCTAGAGTCCTACACACCCGATCGATAATCCCATCAAACTTTTTAGGAAACAACAAGCAAAAGCCAAACTTTTTTGTGAGCAAACACCATTATTGAAGTGCCAACTAAAACAAAACACTCCTACATGCTATCACTTTAAATCATTATTGCTGTTGCTATCACTGATGAGGAAGACAACTTCGACCTTACCACAAGCCAATGTCAAATGAAAACCATAACCACCATCCGAAAAACCTTAACAATCATGCTCACAACCACACGACACCATTAACTCACCATACACTAAACTAGTATCTCTTTGATTCTTTATCCACCTCAATCTCCAATCAAAAACATGTCCAACAGTAATCATACATAATATTAAGAAGAAGTTTGATGAGAATATAAAGTTGATGGTGGCAGGTTTTTTTTTTGTTTGAAAAGAACAAAAGATATTCATAACTCCTGAAAGGTTGGAAAACTATCCAACCAACTCTTTGTACAAGAAAAATGAATTGCATATTTAGCTAACCTATAAGCAATTCCATTACATTGTCTAGATACATATGCAATTCTATTCCTTTTATCCATCTACAGCATCTTGTTGATGTCCTCAACCAACTATTTGATCTCTTTCAAGGATGATTGAGTACCCTTTATCAAATTGACCATATTACTAGCATTAGAAGCAATCTTAATTGGCATTAGGCACTTGTGTTGAAAAATTGGTGATTCAACAATCTTAAATAGACAAGAATTGAGATGAATACTAAAGTGGAGAGTCACAAGAAGTCTAGAACGTATGAGACATATATGGAGAAGTCTAGGATGTGTGAGACACGAAGAGGGGAGCGAATAGGAAAGTAAAACGAGACTCGAAGACACAAATGAAGCGAAAACAATACGTGTAGGGGCCACCAGGGCTGAGCACCGCGGCGCCCAAACCAGAAGCCCAGTGCCGCAACGCTAGGTCCTTAGCGTCGCGGTGTCAAAGCAGGGAAAATTTCGTTTTTTATTCGAATTTCAAGTTTTAAAAAGTTTTGGACTTCTAAAATAAGTGCACTCTTACTCCAATAAGGAATAGGGTTAGTAGGCACGAAATAAACTCTATATAAATACTTTAAAACCTTTTATTTCAGATTAAACATTAAGAGAGACTCTAAGAGAGAGGAAGAACTGGGTAGACACTAAGTGCTTGTGTGCACTAGGTGGAACCATTATTTGGGTGTTCATTGTTCATGGTAGAGTAAAGGTACACTAAACATTAGGTCCTTTTAAAGGTTCTTAATTAGGTTTTTCTTGTAAAATCTCTAGAGAGTTAATAAGAAAGGTTAGGATCCTTAGATCCACCATGGATGTAGGCAATTGGTCGAACCATGTAAGATTGTATTGTGCTATTTTATATTATACTTTGGATTCTTGGTATTTTACTTGATTAATAGGTTATTCCGCTGTGCAAAAAGGTTGGGGTTCTAGGTTGAACTTGAGGTTCTTCATTTCAACCTAATCTCAAGAGGGAGAAGGGTGTTTCCTCTCTTAACAAACTGGTATCATAGTTAAAGGTTCGATAATACACACCTGAGGTATTTAAACCATGGCTAGAATCAAGCAAGAAATAGAGAAGTTCAATGGGATGAATGACTTCAATCTTTAGAGAAAGAAGATTAGGGCTCTACTAGTGAAGGAAGGGTTAGACTCAGCCTTGAAGGAAGCCAGCTCCTCAACTAGCGAAGAAACGACAACCTCAAAGTCTGGGCAGAAAGATTGGGACACGATTCAGAGAAAGGCTCACAGCACCATAATCTTAACGTTAAGCGATGAAGTATTAAGGAAAATTGGTGATGAAGAAACAGCTTTGGGGCAATAAAAGAGACTCGAGACATTATACATGAAGAAGTCTCTTGCAAATAGACTTCTTGTGAAAAAGAAACTACTTCAGCTAACAATGCACGAGAGATCTTTATTGAGAGCCCACATTGACGAGTTCAATAAGATCATCATAAGTCTTGAGCAACTAGGCATCAAAATTGATGATGAAGATAATGTCATTATTCTGTTAAGTTCATAACTAAAAACCTATGAGAGCTTTGTGGATATGCTGCTATACGGTAAGGAGTCTTTAACGATAAATGACGTCAATGCATTATTAAACTCAAAAGAATTGACAAAGAGATCCGAGTCCGAGAGTGAAGCAACATTACTTATACAAGGAAGGAAGAGTAACCAATCAAGGAGGAGATCCAAGAAGTGTTTCCTTCGTAATAAGGAATGGCGCTTTGTGAAGGATTTTTCAAAATTAAAAGGCTAATGAGGGTGGGCTGCAATCGGTACTGAGGAAGATACCGAAGTTATAGACACATTAGTAACCTCAAAGGGAAAGTACACTGGAAAATGGGTACTAGATTCAGGGTGCAGTATTCATATGTGTCCTGACAGATCAATGTTTACCAACTATAAAGCTAAGAGAGATAAAGCTCTAATGGGGAATGACATGACTTGTGAGATCATAGGAGTTGGTGACATAATGCTGAGGATGTAAGGTAGAGAAACTAGGGACTGACATGGTGTAAGGCATGTTCCTAAACTGAAGAGGAACTTGATATCCCTAGGCAATCTTGATGAGAAAGGGTATTCGGTTAGAGCGAAAAAGGAAAATTAAGGGTAGAGAAAGGACCTTTGAGGTTTGAGAGTGAAAAGCACAATATGGGGCTCTATGTGCTTACTGGGATGACCATTAATGGCCCAACACGGGGTGTTGGGGTAATACAGACCACTAGGCGACATTTAAATCGTGCTCACCAAGGTGATGAGGGTCAAAAGGAGTGTAACGTATCCATACCATAAATAAAGTGCACGAATGTCTTTGGAGACCAAAGTTACTAGCCCGGGGAAAGTTAAGTCCTGGTGGAAACTTAACTGGATTCAACTCTAGGTGATAGAGTATTGTTGTGGATCAGATCTAGAAGCCTTCTTATTTGGAAGATCTTAAATCAAGAAAGGGTTTGTTGGAAAATTGGTGATTCAACAATCTTAGATGGACAAGGATTGAGATGAATACCAAAGTGGGGAGTCACAAAAAGTCTAAAATGTGTGGGACACGTATAGAGAAGTTTAAGATGTGTGAGACATGAAAGGGGAAGTGAAACGGGACTCAAAGACGTGAATGAAGCCAAGCAAACGTGAGTTTGGGGTACCAGGAGTGAGCGTCGCGGCGCCCAGGGGTGGGCGCTGCGACGCTCACTCCTGGTACCCCTTACTCACGTTTGCTTGGCTTTCTTAGCGTTTTTGAGTCCCGTTTCACTTCCCCTTCCATGTCCCCAGGGGTGAGCGTCGTGATGTCTAAACCAGAAGCCAGCACCGCAATGCTGGGTCCTCAGCGCTTCAGTGATAAACTAGATAAAGCTTAGCACCGCAGCGCTGTAGCGATGGACGCAATAAATCCCAGCACTGCAGTGCTGGGTTCTCAGTGCTGCGACGATGGAAGCGATGACACTCAGCGCCGCGGCTCCAAAGTCGAAATTTTTTTATTTTTTATTCAAATTTCAAGTTTTTGGATGTTTTAGACTTCCAAAACAAGTTGACTCTTACTCTAATAAGGAATAGGGTTAGTAGGCACGAAATAAACCCTATATAAACACTTGTAAACTATTTATTTTAGATTAACCATTAAGAGGGACTCTAAGAGAAGGGAAGAATTGAGTAGATACTAAGTGCTTGTGTGTGCTAGGGTAGAACCATTGTTTGGGTGTTCATTATTCGTGGTAGAATAACGGTACACTAAACACTAGGTCTTTTTTAGTATTCTTCATTGGGTTTTTCTTATAAAATCTCTAGGGAGTTAATAAAAGAGGTTAGGATTCTTGGATCTACTGTAGACATAGGCAATTGGCCAAATCATGTACGATTGTGTTGTGCTCTTTTATATTTTTCTTTGGATTCTTGGTATTTTACTTGATTAACAAGTTATTTCGCTGTACAATGAGGTTAGGGTTCTCAAGTTCATAAGTTGAATTTAAGGTTCTTCGCTTCAACCTAATCTCAAGAGAAAGAATGACGTTTTCTTCCTCAACACACCTGTCACCTGCAATTTGAAGGCCATATAAAATGGATTCAGCTTCATCTCTTTCAACATCCTCTCCTTCTCCCTCCCAAAAGGAACTTCTCTTGTTACTATAACAACAACAATTTCAGAGATATCCTGGATTTGAACTCCCACGCCTATCCTTACCTCTTTCCTATTTATGGCTACATCAATATAGATTTTAAAGCCTATGAAAGGTTCTTCCTCCCTGCAATTAGAGTAGTTTTTGCCTTCCTTTTGCCTTGCCTTACACACAGGCATATTACATTTCTACTCATTGCTCGAGTACAAGTAAGCTTTAACTAATGCAATTAGGGATTAAGGCTTTTTTTTTCTTCCCTGCATTAGAGAGCTATTTCTGGCCTGTCATATAGCCCAAAGTACCATGATCAGTATTTTAAATTCATCTTTTGATGATATAGATTCCATGTGCTGGATAAAACCTCACAGGTTCATCTTATGCTGCCTTTTAACTACCTTTGCGAATTTTGTCATCTCTATAGATCTTTATTTCCTTTGCACCTGATCAAAGCACTAGGGATGGTCTCAGTATCAAGAAAACATCTCTGACAGATAGGGTTAGTAGTTATTTGTCTATATGTGAGGGATGAAGCTGTAGGCAGCAGGTAATGGCTCTTCATAGGAAAATCTTAACCTTCAAGGGTATTGCCAGAGACTATACAAGCTTCTAAAAATTCTATTGTATTTCAGATAGACTTAGTTTGGTTGAGTTCTTAGCACCAATGGCTACATAGTATCCACTTTTTACATTGTAAGATACTCTCTTATCATACTGCCAACGCACTGTATCTTTAAATTTGGAGTGACGTAATGGGATATTTAGGATGATTCGGGCATCTTCTTCATTGAAGCACTCAGTTACTAGATCACTCCATTTATTTTCTTTATCTACTAGGCAATTTACTTTACTATCTTTATAGGGATTTGGAGGGGAGATGGTTTCATGGTGGAAATTCTTGGTAGCCAGTTACTGTTGTAAATGTTGACACTGTCCTCATTTCCACTAAGCCATCTCATCCCCTTCACAAATAAATTTTTTCCCCACAGCAAAGTCCTCTACACATAAGATTGGTTATGTCCCAATTTTGCTTCTAGAAATTATGTCCTTTTGAAGTATCTAACCTTTAGCACTCTACTAACAAGGAATTCTTGGTTTTGAATTTAGTGTATGTATGTCACTTTTTAAGTTGAAAATTAAAAAAAATAAAAATAAAAGTAATGTGCGGGTGTTTTGTTAAATATTAACTTGTAATTATGTTGAAAGATAATTTTACCTTTTAAAAGTAAACATTTAAAAAAAAAAGTATCATTTTAGTTTTTGTGTTTTTCATGAATTACTCGTGTCATTCTTAACTTTTTTAAATTACCTTTGTTAGTCTCTGCCATTCAAAAACTCCGCTAAATAGACATTTTTTATGTTCTTTTACCATCTTATCCTCAGTTTAAATTTTCACTCCCCCATCTCATTTTAAAAACTTTTTCCTTCATTATTTTTAATTTAGTAATCAAATAGATAAATTTAGTTATTAATGTTAAATTAATATTATAAGTTTTACATTAAAATATATATATTAAATTTAAATTTTCATTCCACCCAACTCATTTCACCACTTTTCCTTTCCAAATTTAATTTGTATTTTCCTCTTTTTTCCCCTCCCCCAAATTTTTTAATTTAATAATCAAATATATAAATTTAGTTATAAATATTATAAATTTTACTTTAATATATATTAAATTTAAATTTTCATTCCCCCATCCCACCTCACCATCTTTCTCTCCCATATTTCAATTTTCATCTTCCCTCTTCTTACCTCTCTCCTCCTAAAATTAAATTTTAATATATATAGAGTATGGTGATTGATTTTCAGTGGAGATAGTGGTTGATTTTGGGTGGAGGGTTTATAGGTTTTTTGGGGGAAAGAAAAATGAAAATGGGGGAAATGAAAATAAAATTTCAATTTTTATTATTTTTTAATGTAAAATTTATAATAGTAATATATAATAGTTTAAAAGACGTATTTACTCCTAAAAAGTTAATTTTTACAAAGTTTTTTAAACGGTAGAAATTAATCAAGGTAATATAAAAAAGTTATGAACGACATAGATAATTTATAAAAAAATACAGGGACTATAATGTTAATTTTCAAAACTTTTAAGTACTAGGACAACCAAGTAACCGGGGAAGGATAGGCTATCAACATTATTCTATCAAAAGTACTAGAATATTGTTGGTTCGAATGTAATGAAGGTATGCTTACAGTTCTTAAATCATAACATATTTCGCGGCTGAATGAAACGATGATTATGTTGATTCCTAAAGTAGACAGTCGATTGTGCCCAACGAGTTCAGATTGATCAACTTATGTAATGTTTTGTACAAAATAATATCGAATGCCCTTGCTAATAAACTAAGTGTAGTTTTTGGAGATCTTATTTCTGAGATTCAGAGTGCTTTTATTCGGAGGCATTTGATAAATGACAATGCAATAATTGATTTCGAATGCATCCATGCCTTAAAAAGGAGGAAAAAATATTCATAGGATTTTATGGCACTAAAATTAAATGTCTTAAGGTATATCATATGGTGGAATGATGTTATTGGGAGGCCATGATGACTGGAATGAGTTTCTCTTTTAACTGGTGTCTAAAAATTCAAAATTGCATGTCCTCGGTATCTTATTCTATTTTATTGAATGGACAACCGACGGGTTTGGTTCAACCAACTAGGGGACTTCGGCAAGGTGATCCTTTATCTCCATACTAATTTTTTATATGTGCTAAAGGGTTGTCTTCACTAATTTCCAAAGCTATAAGCGAGGACAGGATACATGGCCTCAAATGCGAGCTATAGGGACTAGTTATTTCACATCTCTTTTTTACAAATGATAGTCTAGTTTTTACTTGTGCAAATGTTATAGATGGCCAGCATATTAAACAACTAGTGAGGATATATGAGAGAGCTTCAGGGCAGTGTGTTAATTTCTCCAAGTCTGCAGTGTGTTTTGGAGGATCAGCTCCAGAAGTTGTGGTTAATTAGCTCCCTTAATGCCTTGAGGTGCCACGAGTCCACTCTCATGAAAAGTATTTAGGATAACCTAGTTTCAATAAAATTGAGAAGATTATGTTTGTGAAAATCAAGGACAGAGTTTGGAATAAATTAAAAGAGTGGCAGTCGAAACTATTCTCAACTAGGGGTCGAGATATTACTGAAGTCTGTCATTCAGAAGCCGAACAACAATAACTAGATGAGCAAAATTACATCTGAAGCATTCTGGTTAGAAATTATGGTACGGTTCTTAATGGTACCTTGATTTGGCATCATGATAAGCATGGTAATTATTCGGTCAAGTCTGGATATTGGCTTGCATCTACTCTACAGGATCATTCGAGTAGTTCGTGTAGGGATGAAGTCCATGAGTGGTGGCATTATTTATAGAGGTTGCATATACCTAACAAGATCAAAGTGTTTTCATGGAAGGTAGCACATCATTAGCTTCCCACAGCAACTAATCTTCGAGCATCATGTGCCTGTTCAAGAGCTGTGTCCAATTTGTCAAAGGGGGGTAGAACACACCATTCACTCCTTGTGGTTTTATTGTATTCCAGCTATGGTCAGGCATGATTGTGATTTATTGCAAAGGATTTAATGTACCCATCAAACCACTATGCTAAACTTCTTCATCTCTTGTATGCATTCTTTGAATATTGCAAAAATGAAGTTGCTTGTCACTGTGTTACTTCGTGTTCCTGAAATTGTAAGATGCACAACAGAGCTCATATGGAGGATTCCCATATTGTCAGCTGGTCCCGAGCATACTTTTTTATTTCAAGCAAGTTAAACCTGATTCCAGAAAAAATATTTCAACAACCCCCATTCAACCTCAGTGATAGAAAGCCCCTGCTTTTGGCATAATTAAACTTAATTCATGCTGCCAATTTCTATTGCAGAGACTTTAACACTCTATTAAAGCCTGATGCAGGTGAAACAATAGGGTTATTCCTATATTGAAGCTGAATCTCATGCCAAAACTATCACTAATGATATCATTTCATGTAATATTTCAAGTTATGAGTTAGGTGTAATTATTAGAAATATTTTATAGTGTTTATATGGTTTTCAATCCTTTCAAGTTTTGTATACACCCCGGGACACTAATAGAACTGCACATAAACTTGCAAAGATTACTTCATATTATTATGGTATGGATCTACTCCAAGTTCCATATCCAAGTTTGTTGTAGAGGTCCTTGACCCTCCCTTTTAGTTTTCAATGAAAATGCCTTATATTAAAAAAAAAAAACGTAAACATTTAAGATTTTTTTTTACAGAAGAATTAATATAGTAATTTCGAAAATATTATGGACCAAACTGGTAACTCCAAAAAAAAAAAAAGGAACGAAATTAAAATTTATTCTCTAAAATATAGCTTTAAGTTATCCTCTTGTTAAATTCGTTATAAATTGTTTAACTCACTAGCATTTTGCAATAAAAATTAAAAACATCACTGAAATGCCACGTAAATGGGAATTGCAATAGATGAATGTAAAGACATTTAAAAACAATCTCTGTCACAGCCGATATTTGTTGACTCACAATCTCACGTACTCCACTTGTATTGCAAAGAAAAAACAAATCGAAATCAATAATAAATTTTTGACATACAAATTGAAAAGTCGGTGGTAAAGTGAGTTCAAAGAACATTAAATTTTCAGTCTGTCAGCAGCACTTATTTGAAGAGATGAAGTTGGTTGTAGCTTGCACAGAAAAAGTAAAACTTAATCTCTTGCCGATGGATCAAAAATTTTGAATCGACCGAAAATTGAAAGTGTTAGTTGGAGAAAATATTAAATGAGGTATAAATTTTTCATCAAAATTTCAAAGGTGCAGTTAATGGCTTTTGTGGATTCATAATTTTATTCCCAAAATGGGAAGATGAAGTAGTTATTATATTACTTGTTAGAGCTAAAAGACTTGATTGTTTGTAGCATTGTCCATAGCATTATGTAATACCATTCTTTTGCTATATAATATCTTAAGAGCTGTTAATATTTCTGCCGTTATTGCTTTGAGAGATAAGATGATCGAGTCTAAGGGCCGAGCAGCCGGCAGCACCGAGTACAGCTGGTGCAGTGCCGTACCCGGCGGCACTGGCATCGCCGTCTTAGCCATTCTTTTGTCCAAACAGCCAGAATCCTGCATGTTCCAAGATGCCCTGAATAAGCTACAAAATTTCCATCCAATACTTAGGTCTAGGCTTCATACGAACCCTAGTAAAAACACATTCTCTTTTGTTACATCTTCCACCCCATTTGTTCAAGTCAAGTCATTCAACCTCTCATCCACTTCTAAAATCTTGGAAAGCTCATCATGTCCCGGAGACTCGAGTATTTCACCCCTGCAACTTATTCTTGAGCATGAAATTAACGAA
This sequence comes from Ailanthus altissimus, assembly GCA_946807835.1. Lineage (NCBI taxonomy): Eukaryota > Viridiplantae > Streptophyta > Magnoliopsida > Sapindales > Simaroubaceae > Ailanthus > Ailanthus altissimus. The sequence continues at coordinate 6,360,537 of OX327709.1, forward strand.
AATGCATGGTGCAATCTCAGCCAATCAAAATGTGCAGTCATTAGTGACATGCTCTTTGCTAGCACGTACTCGTTACCCGATGCAAAGTGGGTAGTGGTGCTCCGGCTTCACGTCACAGCGTGCGACCGGACGACCGCGGTGTCATTGCTTAGAGAGTTGTTGGCGCTGGTTGGTGAAGACCAAGGAGGAACAGTGAAAAAGGAGATTGAGAATAAAGGGGGTATTTGTTTGGCAATCGAGGATCTTGTTCCTAAAGGAAAAACTAAAAAAGCTTTGTGGGCAAGAGGAATGGACATGCTCAGTTACTCTGTCAATTCACTCAGATCAACAAATTTGAAGTTCATTGATGCAAAATCACCCAGATTTTCTCAAGTGGCGAGGTTTCAACTGAACAAAGATGACACTGAGAGAATCCTTCTTGTGAGTTTTATATTTGATATGTTTATGTTATCTATATTCCGGGTTTTTTTTCTTTTGTTGATAATTGTTTTTCGGAAGAAGTTGATGATTGTTAATCAGGTCATGTTTAGACATTTTCATTAACATGAATTGTTTTACAGGGTTGCAAATCAAAAGGAATAAAGTTATGTGGGTTACTTGCCGCAGCTGGATTGAATGCTGCACACTGTACTAAACGTGCTCATGATTCTGATCGTTATCATAATCAACAACGAAAGTACGCTGTTGTAACTCTTACTGATTGTCGTTCGATTCTTGAGCCGCCTCTTTCTGATCACCATTTTGGTAAGTTGATTTAATCATGATTTACAGTCAGTTTTCATAGTCTAATTCATGCTCCATCAAATACATTCTAACGTTTCAATTCATGATTCGAAAGAAAATCAGTTCCTACGTGAGTACGCATGCATATTCTGGTCAGTGTAGGGTAGCAAAAGAACAAATACTTTGTCCTATGGTCAATACCCACTAACCTCGATGAAGGCTAGACAAGGTGTACTCAACTCTCATGTACACATCAGTTAATATGCATCAAGCCCCATAAAGGGTCTCAAAGAAACATGTGCAGATTGCAGAGAGTAGTTAGAATATTAACTTTTCGGGTGTAATAAGTGTTTTTTATAGGGAAAATGCCACATGAAACTTAAATTTTTTTAAGTACACTCATAAATATTTTAAAGGAATAAGAAGACGCTTATTAAATTATAAATGTCGTTAATTTAATTAGTAAAAAGAACAATTTTGTATTTATTTTTAGAAGAATACGTGTCATATTATTATTGATTTATATTTTTAATAAATATTTTCACTTGTATTTATTTTTGCCACACATAATAATTGCCATTTTATTTTTTAGTTTTGGTGGCATTATGGTAATAGTCACTTTGTTTTTCAATTTTGGCATCCATTGGATGCCTCGGTGTTTCGTTGACAAAATCACCAACTCAGAACAGTTATTGATGGCCAATTTTTTTTTTATTTAATTTATTTTAAAGTTTTATTAAAAAATTTTAAAAAAAACACAATAATATAATAATATGTGAATTAAATTTATTGAAATTTATTTAGATGATAAATAAATCATTTAACTGTTATAAAGTATAAACCGTTTAAATTAACAGAATTTATCATTTAATAGAGTTTTTTTGTCCATTTTAAAATTTTAGGGGTGAATTAGTCACTTTTATGAAGACTTCGAAATCCAGATATAATTTTTCTTTTTTCGTAATTATCATGCATACACTATTAGTTTATTATGTTACCAATAAGTTAAATTAGTAAACTTTTTTAGATAAATTAAAAGGTATAAATTTTAAACTCTACTCACAAGTGAATGAGGAGAGTATAATTTGTATTTCACGCATAAAGAAAAAAAAAAGTGTTCATTTTCTTTTATTAATAGTAATTTATTGAAAAGATGCAGTGTATAAAAAAATTAAAAAAAAAAACTTATACCAAATAAAAGATAAACCTTCAGCCCATGCGTCAAAAGATTTATAACCCAAATGCTAAATTTCTCGAAAAAATAAATAAATAAATAAATAACAAAAGGGATAACTTCATAATAGATTAATATTTCTCCTGCAGGTTTTTATCACTCAGCAATCATGAACGTGTATGAGATCAAAGGAGGAGAAAATCTTTGGGATCTAGCCAAGAAAATGTACATGACATTTGCAAACTCAAAGAACTGCAACAGGCATTTCTCAGACATGGCTGACCTAAACTTCTTAATGTGCAAGGCGATCGAGAACCCTAGCTTGACCCCGTCGTCATCCTTAAGATCATCTTTCATGTCAGTTTTTGAAGACACGGTGATGGACAATTCTAATGAAATGAAACAAGAAGTGGGGTTAGAGGACTACATGGGATGCGCTTCGGTTCATGGCATTGGCCCGTCCATCGCTTTGTTCGACACGATACGCGACGGACGGCTGGACTGTGTGTGCGTTTATCCGTCGCCGCTGCATTCGAGGGAGCAAATGCAACGGCTGGTTGATAATATGAAGAGTGTTCTTGTGGATGATGCTAAATTGTTAACTGTGTGAAGAGATTATTTTTTTTTTTAAATGTGTTTAAATTGTAATCGTCTACCTTTATGGGTTTCATGCTTTATGTTGGCAAATTGAGTTATCGTTTAATAATATTAATTGACATCAATATCTCTTCTTTTGGGCACTATTTTCATTTTAGGAGTATTAATTTATTTGTAATATTTTATTTTATTTTATATAATTATTAAGAGATACTAACATTATCATCGCTAATCTTATGCTTTCTAAATTTTATTTCAATATTTTAAATTAAAGTATTAAACAATCGTTGGGTGATGAAATTGTATAAATTTTAAATTTATTTATTATATTATTTCATCATTCAATAATTACTTAACATATTATTTAAAATAAAAAAATTAAAATATTATTTAAAAAATATAAGATTATTCTACTATAATAATGCATCAGTACATCCTCATCTCTATTATTTCTTTTCTTAAATACCCTCCACTTAGATTAACTTTCTATTATGTTTACGTTTATATAATAACTTTCAATTATATATGCTTCAATTTCCACAAAGGGTCACTTAGTCACTAGAAATTGAGCAATGATTAGGTTTTACTTGGAATGAGGTATTTATCAAATAAATTTAAACTATAAGTAATATTATTAGTACAAATTCTTTATATAAATTATTTAATACAATTTAATATGTCATGTAACTATTAATTGAATAAAATTAAAAAAAATAACAATAATAAATTAGAATAAGTCATATGGGTCAATATTTGTATATCATTTAAAATAATTTGTATATGTAGTGTTATTATAAATTTATATATAATTTTTGTTTTTGGACGTAGTTTAATTGTTTGTAAATGCCTTTACACTCGTAGTTATCAGGACTCAATTTAATTGGTGGTTAGTGGTGACATTACTTATCTCTATTCAAAATTTTAAAAATAAATAAATAAATTTATATATACTTTTTTTTTTCAAGAATTTATATATAATTTTCAAAGTATACAAATGTGAGGCCATTTATCAACACTATAATGAACTGGTTCAAAAGACTAGTAATACATTTGCTTAGGCCCATTTTCAACTCTCCACCGTGGGCTTTCCTTGAGCAAAGCCTAATTGAACTCGTAAAATAACAATGAATGAGCGGTGATTTATTTAACCAGAAAATTTATTTTCTAATTCTCTCTCGTACCAATTACCACGTAAATTTTAACTTCTTCATTTACCATAAAATATTTGTTTCCCATTAAACTGAAATAGAGCCTAGTCCATTCTATGCATGTGAGCGGTCCATTATCCGGAGTGGATTTCGTAGGCCTCGTAGATAATCAGTAAAAATCCAGAAAGAAAAAGGAATTTGTTGCCTCCAAAGATCTCGGCTCAAACCCAAGCCCATCAAGAGAAAAATCTAGCCCCCACCAAGCTCACTCCAAGGTTCCAAATTTTAAGATTCGCTACGGACCATATTTTGGGCCATCTCCTCAGAGGCCCATATTACCTTAAACCCAAACCGAAGATTTGTGTACGAGGTTCCGAGAATTCAAGCTCATAACAGCCTAAAAAGCTACAGGTCAGCATCAATGAGGGGTCGTCTTCATCCTTAGCATCAATAAAGAATTGTCCTCGATATTTCGATTGACCGACCTCCTCCTAATCTAGAAAGTCACCACTCCTATAAGGATGTGTGTTATCTTAAAGATCTCAAAAATCTTGAACACATTCCATCTCTATAATTTTAGGAATATTCTAATTTTAAAATTTAGAAACGTATCCTAATTTTTATAGGACTCAAACGATATAAGTGTCTATGTGAGTCTATATAAAATGAAGTATACCTCTCCATAGAAGGAATTTTTTTTAAAGTACAAAATTTTTATTTTAAATGTACTAATAAAAGAAAATGTAAGCCTATTAAAGAAATTATATTTTTTAGCCAATTTTTTTTTTATTAAAACTCTATTTTTGACCATCTTTTTTTAATAAAATTATCATATTATTGACTTAAATATCAAAATATTGTCATCCTAAATAATCATCAGTGTAGCGTAATCGATTTTAAAAATACAAGTATTAATCTTGAAAATTGACAAGTGCTCAAGGATCACATTATTCCAATACGAGGGGGGCTGAGTCACTATTCTCAAAAAAGAATAAATTCAGTTTGTGACTAAATAATCTCTCATATTCCAACCGTCAACAAAATTCAAAAATAAAGTGATGCTATTACTTCTTTTTTTTAAAAGAATAAAAATATATCTTTCGTTTGATTTTCTTGAAGTTATTCACTAATGTTTTTAAGAAAAAATAATATTTTTATTCTATGAATTTAAATTAATTCTCAATTTTATCTTATAAATTTTAAAATATTTAATTTTGTCTTAATCTATTAATAAGATTCTGTTAGATTTGACTAAAAATCTCTTTTGATAGTATATTGATAAATATGCACTCAGTTATTATATTAATTAAAAATTATAATATGAATATATTATACAATATACATGTGTCAATTATTAATAGACTATTAAAAATAAAAAGGCACGTGACACATTTTAATAAGTTTAAAATTTAATATTCATTAAAAATATATTTTTTATAATTAAAAAATAAATAAAACAGAACCACCAACAGTGGTGACTGCAGTCGCCGGCCACCATCGGTTGTTGAATTTTCTATAATGAAAATAGTCAAAATTTATGTCATTTATTCCATTTTTTTATATCTACACAATGGTAAAATCATTTTTGTCAAAAGAAAACAAGAAGATGGCCAAAAAATGGATCGAAAATAGGAAAATGGTGGTAGCCACCGTCAAAAGGCAGTGGCCGCCTCCTTCCACCATATTTTTTTTTTCACTTTTGGCATATTTATAGTACTTCGTTGACAAAAAAATTCTACCATTGTGTAGATCACAAAAATTTGAGTCGAATCTCAATTAGTCACCAGCGACGGTTGGCTACTGATGACAACTGCTATCTTTTTATTTATTTATTTATTTTATTATTTAAGTGACAAATCAATTGTTGACACATAAATATTTTGTATCAATTTATTTTAAAATTTTGTATAAAGTAATTATTTTATCTTTTTAATGTTAAAATTAACAAAATCTTATTAATATATTAAGATAAAATTAAATATTTTAAAATTTATGAGATAAAATTAAAAATTAATTCATATTCATAAGATAAAAATATCAATTACCATAAAAAAAATGTACAATATTTTTAGAAAGAAAAACGTTTGGGCTTTTGTCAGAATTTAAATTCCACATGGGAGAGATGTACATTTTGTCATTCAGCTAAAGAATCATACTCATAGTATAATATTTCTTTTAATAGTTATTGTTAATCCCAATTTAAAATATATATGTATGTTTGAATAATTTTCTTTTCTTAAATACAAGCTTAAAAGTCATTTTTATTTATGTCTAGATATTATTTATATGTAGATATCTAATATCAAATGGGATCATTACAAAATAAAATAATTTTAAAACCTTTTTAAAAAAAAATAATAATAATGGTTATTGCACATCAAATGAGAAGTAAACAAATATCATCACTCCTTTGACAAACAAAATGTCATTTATAAAATCCTAAATAAATTAATATAATATACATTATTATTATTATTATTAATCGACAGGCTGGCTGACAAACATAATCTCATACGATCTTATCGGTTGTTAAAAGATGCCAAAAAATTTGCATGTCCCCATTCCATATGTTAATTAATGATTTCCCAATCTCTTTCTTTATGCCTTCATATTGAATTTACCAAAGATTACATGCTTTTATATAATCTATGATCTAACTCTCCACTAATATGTATGACAAAATTCCGTTTAGCACAAGATATATGAAAAACTGTTCACTACGACATTATGCAGTGTCAATATAGAGTGTTAGAATTGAAAACCTATTTGTTAATTGCCTATTTATTTTTATTTTTTTTTATAAATTGTTATTTAATTTATACAATAGTATAAGTGAATTTGTATGCAAATAAAGACGGAAAAAAAATAATATTTTAACCTTTAAAATTAAAAAAAAGACTTACAAATCTTTAAAATTATAAAAACCTTATTTATACTTCTGTTAGAGAATAAATTCTATTAAAGTTAATTAAAAATGTATTAAATATGTTAAAATTATGATTATATCTTTGTAATGACTGATAAAAAAAAATTTAACGGCATTGACCGGTTGTTAATTGTCATTGACCGACCCCTTGACTAGTCGTTGATTGTGTTGACCAACAATAATTGAATGTTGACCAAGTGTTGGCCCATCGTTAACCATCCATTGATTGACTCTTGACCTAATAGAGAATAAATTTTTATTTTTACCATTTCTATTATTAAAATTAACAGTATTCGTTATCAAACAAGAATGTAAATAAAAAAATTTTAACTTTAAAAATTTACATGTCTTTTTTTTAAAATTTTAAAAATTCAAATATCCTTTTCTTTAAGAATGGGCACAGCTAATTTCAAAATCCAACTATAAATTATTAGTAATGGTCCTATATTGTTACTTTATTATAGAATAAATCCCCTTCTTTATTTAAACACATTGTTTCTTTGAAAATTTCTCAAATTGTTTCTTTGAAAATTTCTCAAATTATTTCTCAAAATTATAAAGTTGTCTCACTTTTTTATGTCTATGCAGAAATACCCTTTATCTAATATGCTTATTTAATTTAAACTCACTTTTTTCACCTTTTTTTTTCTTGCTACAATAACAATATATAAATTAATTATCACAGGACATTTTAAAATGTTAAAATTTATTATGAATAATTATAAAAAATATAATAAACTAATAATTAATTTTTATATTAATTTTTTTAATTATTATTTGAAATTGCCACCTGATCAAAGTTTTTGACTTCATTGATATTTGTATAATTAATACATACTTGTAATATTACTTAAAATTGAAATAATACACGTTTCAATAGACTCAATTAAGGACGGACAAAAAATTCAATCTGAACCGGTCAGTTTGGTTCGATTTCTATTAAGATAAAAAAATCAATCAATTTTTAAAAATAAAAAACTAAAAAAACCAATCAGTTTTAGTTCGGTTTTGTTGAAAACTAAAATCATATTGAAAAAATGATTATATATAAAAATAAAATGACAATTGAAACTAAACTAAAAAACTAGTTATATATAAATACGGAATGAATATTTGTTTGCAAAGTAGCTGAGCATTGCTGGTAAGTTAAAAGAATGATGAGGTGTTTAAGTGTCTATTATCCAGGGTTTGATTCCTGGTCAGTTAGTTCTTTTATAGATACTATTAATTGAAACAAATAGTTTTTTTCAAGCTAACAAGCTTTAAATTTGTTTAAGCGGGAAGCTGAACTTTGGGCCTTGTTCGAATGGGTTGTGATTTTGAACTTTCTTGGGTTTTTTTGTTCTTAGTGCCCCTACAAACATAGGAAAACACTTCAAAGAGTGAAAATGTGGTTGTGGTGGTTCCGACATAAATCCTCTGATGCTTAAGTTAGTAATCTGTCTGAAGGTATAAAAAGAGGAAGGATGCAAAGAGTAAAAATGTGTGCAGGGTGTCTAGTGTCAGAACTTGTTTTTAGTCGTTTCTTCCTTTTATATAGCATTGGGTCTGAAAAGCTTCAAAGATAGATATTTGGGTCATCATCGGATTGTTTAGCGTGAATGAAGGCGGACAATCAGGTTGTTTGTCTCGCGTAATTTAGGAAACATCATTTCCATAATTTGAAGATTCTTCTTTAATAGGGGTGTTGTTTGTCACTTTTAATGGGTTACCTTATTTGGCTCATAAACTTAATGTCTCCATGTTGCGAGAAGCTGGCTTCCTAGAATGGCAGAGCCAACTACTCGGCATTTTTTTGTTGCCGATGAGCGGCTCAGCTTACTTGTCGTGTCAATCTTCCTATAGTGTTTATACCACTCTAGTTGAAGCCCTTTGAGTGCTTGGCCAAGTACTAAGCTATGCGACTTTGACCTAAGTTTATGTAGAGCCTGAGCTAATCGAAATAACGAGATGACTGTCTGAGCAAGTTCTGGGTTTTTGAGCCTGTTCCCTTAAGTGCTTCTTATGGTCGACCCTAGCATTGGGCTTTTGGGCCTACCTATCTGAATGAAGTATGCCATGCGCTTGGTATTTGGGCCTTTAGATGTTCTGAGGGGTGAACAGGGGTCCACCAGCTTCTAGTTTTGATTATTCAAAACTAAAAACTTCATTTTTTTTTACTTTCCTGCTTGGCATATTTTGTATCCCAGAAAAAACTCGAGAGGATCACTTGCCTTTAAACCAATTCTTGTCATTGATGTTCGGTGTTTAGAATGTTATCCTAATATATACGTCATAACTGTTCAGTATATGTTGCCTATTTTTATAAGGTTCAATTGGTCCCAAGCAAATCGCTTTTTATTGCCCTAGACTTTATACTTTTCTTGTATCTTTGGCATTTATAAATCATTATGAGACAGATCTTGAAATAGGTTGGGTCTTCGGCTCCTCATACGGCCTTATTTTACCATAATGCTGGCTCGCTTAGGAGTAGCCCATTTTCAGCTTAGCCTTCACTCTTGAGGGTCCTGGCTAGTATTTATATTTTATGGGCAAAGGCAAGATTGTCCTCACCTCATTACCATGAATTACACCACCTCTACTACTTTAAGAGCAGTGCTGGAGAGCAAAAGGAATTTTATTACCTTTCTTTTCACAGTTTTTAAAACTCTATTTCTGGTCGTTCTTCTTCAGTCAAAAGCTGAAAGGGGAATTAATTGTTTGCTGAGGGTGAATAGGGTCAAGTACTCCTTAAATATAGATGAGAGAACTGGATTGTCCCTTCAAACTTTGTGATGAGTGTAAGTTATTCTTGCTCTTCTAATTTTTTAGTTTTCATATATTTTCCTCATCTTTATTGATTAACACTTTGAATTTCAGAGACCTGGGCAACTGACTTTGAGGCATCTGAGAATAGGCATGCTAGAATAGAGGCTGCTCTTGCCTACTTTTCTCTGGTGCAAGATCTGTTATCGCTGACCAGTCTTTTACAATTGGGTTTAGTGTCTCAAGTCTCTAACGAAACTCGCAGATGCAATAAGTAATGAGTTGTACTTGAATTGCTTTTCTAGTTTGAGCTACTATATTTTAACTTTATATTTTTGTAGGGATAACTGGGCAAGGTAGAAGTGATATGAGAAAGATGGGTCAAATTGAAGGCCCCAATTCATCATCAAGAAGTCAGGGCAACCTCAATTTAGACAATATGATGAGGCTTCTCTTTAGCTCATAAGAAAAAGGCAAGGCTCCTATTCAAGGAGGCGCGGGCCCGTTCTAGTTGGCAGGGGACATGAAAGCCCTCAGAGAGGTAAAGAATCAAGAGCCTCCAAAGGTGGAAGGAGTGTCAACCCATGCCTTACTCAGGCTAGCCCTCAGGGTAAGGGCTAAGCTACTCCCTGCTCTACTCAAGCCAGTACTCAGGGCTAAGGCCTAACCACCCCGGTGCGGATAACAATGGAGGCTCCTCCACAATTTATCAGACAAATTAGAGATCCAGCTCATGAGGCTCCGAGGTGTCTTTAGTAAAGGAAGGTCCCCCTTTGACTGTGACCCCTAACGTGTTAGCGCTAGAGAGGAAGGACAAGTTATCATATATGCTTCTAGTTATGCAAGAGCTAGAGCAGTATATAAATTCTACTTAGGTGGCTTAGGTCTCTACTTTGGATCATATCATTGGGTTTCATGCTTTTATAGGCTTTGCCTTTAATGTAAAGCTCTATCTCTCATCTTTTCTATTCTGTTGCATTTTATTCTGTATTGACTGAATTTTGGTTGCTAGTTTGCTTATCTTTTTTCTCGATTCTAAACTGAGATTTTGGCGATGGTAGCGAAGGCCCACCATGCCGAGGAAGGGCTCAAAAAAGCAAGGTGATGAGCACAATAAAATGAATATTTGTTCGAGATTTAGTCACCATTTAATGTCGCTAATTTTAGCAATTTGTATTTTTAAGTTTGAAATAAAGTGTTGTCCTTAAATGGTGATTAATGAATATTATTTACACAGGTTTAGTAAAATAGACGTAACTCTCAATGTAGAAATTAGAATAAAGAATTTCTTGAACTTGGAGGAACATGACTCAATCTTACATAAATTTAAATAATAATTGGAAATCCAAATCTAATATTTTAAGGGCCAAAATTGGGATACAACAAACTAGATTACAACTTTTGCTCACCTTGATCCACCTTATGTATTTGGACTGTATTTCACAAAATACTTACCCAATCAGTATAATTCTTGAAGCTGATAAATTCTGACTTAATTATTAATAACTCTTATTTTGATAGCAAAATCCAAAGAAGTCACATAAATCAAATTATATTGTAAATTGGTAAAAGGGTTGTTAGCCAAAATCTGACATATCTTTGGACCATAGCTGATATTAAAGGTATTTCTCCATTGATATGCTCTCATAGAATTCATTTAGAGAAAAATTTCCAACCCCGTAGGGACCCCCAAAGAAAACTTAACCCAACAATGAAAAAAGTAGTAAAGAAAAGGTTCTTGAAACTATTAGATGCAAGTATAATCTACTAAAATTCTGATAGTTAATGGGTAAATCCAACTCAAGTAGTTTTTAAAAAATCTAAAGTTATTATTATGGAAATGAGAATGGGATACCTATTCCAATTAGAGTAATAAATTATTGGTGAATGTGCATTGATTATAAAAAATTAAACACAGCCACTAGAAAATACTATTTTTCATTACCTTTTATCGACCAAATTTTAGAACGTGTAGCTAGACATCCTTTTTATTACTTTCTTGATGGGTATTCAGGTTATTACCAGATTGAGATAGTTATAGAAGATCAAGAAAAAATTATTTTTACATGTCTTTTTGGTACTTATGCTTTTCGTAAAATGCCATTTGGATTATGTAATACACTAGCTACTATTCAACATTGTATATTGAGTATTTTCTCTGATATGGTTGAAAAATGCATTGAAGGTTTTATGGATGATTTAATTATTTTTTGTGATTCTTTTGATTCATGTCTACTTAACTTAAAAGCTATTTTAAGTAGGTGTAAAAAAAAAGACTTGTGCTTAATTGAGAGAAATATCACTTCATAGTATCTTCAGGGATCGTTTTGGGGCATATTGTATTTGAAAGAGAGATAGAGGTTGACAATGCCAAAATTGAATTAATCTCTAAATTACCTACACCCAAAACAGTAAAAGATGTCCGATGTTTTCTTAGACACGCTGGCTTTTATAGGAAGTTTATACAAAAAATTTCTGTCATATCTAGACTATTGTGTAACCTTCTACTAAAAGATACTGAATTCACATGGACACAAGAGTGTAAGGAGACATTCCGAGCACTCATTGTCAAACTCACCACCACTTCTATCATGCAATTACCGGATTGAAACCTCCCATTTGAGATTATGTGTAATGCAAGTAATTATGTTGTAGGAGCAGGTCTTATGTAACAAAGGAAAAAAAAACATTTTATTGTCTATTATGCTAGTAGGACTTTAAATGATGCTCAAATGAATTACTCTACTACTGAAAAAGAATTATTAGCTATTGTTTTTGCCTTAAACAAATTTCATTCTTATTTAATTGGTTTACCTATTATTATTTTTACTGACCATGCGGCCCTGACCATGCAGCCCTTAAGTATATTCTTTTTAAGAATGATGTTAAAACCCGTTTAATTAGGTGGATTCTTCTTTTGTAAGAATTTGATCTAACCATTAAAGATAAGAAAGGCATTGAAAATGTCGTTACTGATCATTTATCCCACCTTGAGTTCACTGACTCCATTGATGTTCCATCCATTTGAGATGATTTTCCTAATGAACATCTTTTCACTGTAAGTTAAGTACCTTAGTATGCACATATCATAAATTATTTAGTTTGTGGAGAAGTTCCATTTAATTGGAGTGCACAAGATAAGCATAAGTTCTTGGTTGAGGTACGTAATTTTTATTAGGATGATTTATATCTTTTCAAATACTGCCCTGACCAAATTATGAGACATTGCATTTCTGAAAGTAAATTTTCTAATGTTTTAAAATTTTGCCATAGTGCTGCTTGTAGCGGTCATTTTTCTATAAAGAAGATAGTTGTGAAAATTTACAGTGTAGTCTTCACTGATCTACTTTGTCTAAAGACACTAATAACTTTTGTCGTTCTTATGAAAAATGTCAAAGGTTAGGTACTGTGACTAAAAGACATATGATGCCTCTTAACCTTATTCCTGTTATCGAGATATTTGATTGTTGGGGTATCGATTTTATAGGTTATTTTTCCTAATCTTTTGGCTACTTTTACATCATTCTAGCTTTTGACTATGTATCAAAATAGATGGAGGCTGTAGCTTATCGTACTAATGATAACACAACTATGGTAAACTTCTTAAAAGAAAATGTGTTATATAGGTATGGTACTGTTAGGGTCGATGCTTACGTGTCATCTCTGAATGTACATATACTTGTGTATTTATACAAGAGTACATTTCCATTAAATCGCTAATACCCATTTATATGGTACTGCAATGTAACATTACAGACATTGTACAATCTGAAGGAGTTCGGATCAGATCTAAAGGAGTTTAGATAATGGCTCATAGTTAGCTACACTGAGAGATATAAATGTTAAATGTTTGTACAATTAAGTATTAGCTAGTTATAATACTCAGCAGATCCAAGAGTTGGAGCCTTATCTGCAATGGGACATAGACCTGAGAATATATTAGTAACTGCATAGTTGCAAGAGTTACAATCAGGTGCCAGAAAATGCTAGTTGCGCAAGTATATTCTCAAATAATTATCCTTGATTTATTTCTGTCGATGCGGGTCTGTCGGTGGATACCTTTAAATTTAGATCAGTATATGTCGTACCTATAAGGTATAGATGGTCGTTCTTAGCCGACCGTGAGCTTGGAGCTCGTATTGACATATGGGTATCCAGTTAGGACTAGATATGGGACAGACTCACGAGAGCCTCCGATAGACATCCTATGTAAGCCGTTAATGAAGAGTCCTCTCGAGTTAAGTAGTATACGTGGTTCTTTGACCTGAGTGCCACGGTGGGCTTGTAAGTGATCCACCATACCTTGGTTCCACGCATGTCACAAACCTTTCATGGTGTGACCGTTGCCCGTCGCTGGGTATGGTCTGATGCTTATGGTGTCTGATGCATATAGATATGGGATCTGTTAACTCATATAGGGAGTTAGATATCCAGATGCTTTGAGACTGTCTCTCAGAAAGTCTTATGGCCACAAGTATTAATCCTAGGAATGAGTTCCGTCAGGGTAGAACAATATGACAAAAGAGTTTGCACATATTATTCCATGAGAAACGAGTCTGGAGATAAGACATAGATGAGCATTAGGGATTTGACAATGATGATCTATATCCTCGTACATCTATGATATCATGACGGAAGGGCTATACGTATGCGTTGTAACCTCAACTTGCATGGTTCAACGCGCTGATTTGTATATCCATGACGTGTGCGTGGGGCATTGCTCACGGACTCATAGAATAGTTCAATTTGACGAATCGGGCGTAAGACCTAGGGAGTCCTGCGATATGGAGTGCACTCGTTGTGCACTGGAGCAGCATGCCAGATTAAAGTGTTTAATCCAACAATATTCAACACTACCACAAGAATGCGTGCGTGTCTTTATTTAAGTGTTAAATACAACAATTAGTCAATAATTATTATTTACTAATTTTATAATAACATTGTGGACCTTCGGTTAAGTTTACCCAAGTATAGAATTTGGTGAGACCCACTAGGGGTAGACTTTGTAACTATTTATGAGGGGCAAAATGATCATTTTACACTTTAATTATTTAATAGTTAAATAATAAAAATATCTCTCATTATAATATATTATTATATTATATTATATTATATATTAATATTTTATTTGGGTGCCAAATAGTTGGCACCCATTATGATTATTATATTATTATTTATATTATATAATATTTTATTATATATATTAGTTATATAAAGAGAGAAAGATTGTGAATTTGGTGTGTGTGCCCGTGAAAAAGAAGAAAGAAATAGAGAAGAGAAAAAAGAAGAAGAGATAACCGAGAGAAAGAAGAAATGGAGAGGAGAAAGAAGAAAAGAAAAGGAAAGAAGAGGAACCGAAGAAGAAGAAGAAAGAAAAAGAAAAAAATGGAAAAAATAAAATTGTTTCATTTTTCTCTATGGTTTCAATTAAAGTAATGGTTGATTGCTTCAAATTCTCTATTTCCTTATCCTTTTAGAGAAAAGGATAAAAACACACACCAGCCATTTTGGGGATTAAGAGTTAATCATATGCTAGCTATAGGGCTGTTGTTCTAACTCACCAAGCCCACCGTGTTAGTGACTAGAACTTCCTACGAGTTGATCTCCATGCGAACTCCGAGAAAATACATGTATAACGTTACACGTTCAGGTGAGTTCTCAATACTACTAATATATTAATGTGATTAATATATTTATTTATTGTGTTTATTGCATGTTTATACGCTTTTGCCGCGTTTAAATATGTATGTGATACGTATTTTAGGCAATAAACATACTTTCACATGTATACACCTATATATATTAAATTCCCGACAACAGGTACATCACATGCCATCATTAATGACCAAGGAACATATTTTTGTAACTATTATTTTGAAGCTTTGATGCGTAGGTAGGGTATTTTTCACAAAGTTTTCACTGCATACCATTCACAGAAAAATGGACAAGCCAAGCTAGCAAATAGAGAGGTTAAATAGATTTTGGAAAAGACGATTAACCCAAATCACAAAGATTAGTCTCTACGCCTTTCTGATGCATTGTGGGTATATCGCACTCCATACCGACTTCACTATGGGAAAGCTTGCCATTTACCTGGTGAGTTAGAGCATAAAGCTTACTGGGCTATCAAAGTCCTCAACTTTGATTTGAGCACTGCAGGTCTTCAAAGAAAGTTACACTTAAAAAAAATAAAAGAGCTACGAAATAATGCATATAATAACTCTAAGATTTACAAAGCTAAAATAAAAGCGACTTATAGCAAACAGATCTCAAGGAAACACTTCGAGCTAAATCAATGGGTTTATCTTTATGATTCTTGGTTTCATTTACACCATGAAAAGTTGAAGTCTCGATGGACTAGTTCATTTGTGGTAAGGCACGTTTTTTCTAATGGTGTTGTTGAAATCAAAAACCCCACTGATGGGAGAATTTTTAAAGTGAATGGATAGCAATTGAAAAGTTATATGAAAAATGTAGATCACTCTATGTACCTAAACAATATCCCTCTTATAGATCCTGTCTATTATGCTTGATTAAGTTCAATCTCTTTGTACTATATTTTATATTTTGTTTATACTTTTATACTTTGACTTTTATTTTCTTTCATATTTTATTTTATTTTATTTTCTTCTATGTGATTTTATTTTTCGGTCAAGTGACGAATACAGTACTCTGTAACTATTAAAGTTGGTTTCTTAGTTCCCTAAAAACTGTCCTCCAAATTGTGCATTCATCCCTTTTATTTTTCTCTTTCTTTTAAAATTGATATCATTCTTGTCAACCTTCAAAAACGATTTCCTTCATTGCCTTAAAATGCTCTACTTAATATTTACAAAGCACGGTGTGAAAGAATAAGATTATTAATGTTGAGGAATATCCCTGCAGATATTCATTGGTTAATCAAAGTCAAGGTTCGATTATTTAGTGAGTCTACAAATAATTTTGTTTCTTTTATGCTAGTTTTGGAAGAAGCACTTATGGTAAAAGACGAAGAGCAAAGATGTTACAAATCTGTCATAAATGTGCTAGATGAAATTGTAACTGGAGTTGTTGTTCTTTAGGATTTGCATCTAAAACTAGAAAAGATAAAATTCAGTTTATTAAGGATGGTGTCACACCCCAGACCCAAAAGATCTGGCACACGACATAACTAACATTTATTCAATAATGTGCACTTATAATTAATATTGCATAAAATTTCAAACTTAAATTCAACATAGGAATCCTTAGTAAGTTACTAGTAAGTTCAACACAAAGTTTCACCCATGACCATACTTGGTGAAACATAAACCAAATACAACCACACCTAATAAAATAATGCATAAGTATTTATTTAACAGGAAAAAATCAAATATCTTAAATCACATGTATGAAACACTCAGCAACCTAGTAACTTAGAGAACCCAAGGGATAGCAGAAGCCTTGCCAAATTCGCAAAGCACACATGTACTTTATGTACCTGAAATGACCATAAACTATAATGAGTATAAAACTCAGTAAGCATACTAGTTTTTTATATATCAAAATACAAATACATATATATACACAATGCATATATATGATATGCTGTGATAAATCAAAATCATAATCTTATCAAATCACATGTCAGGTAAGCGCTTACACATTCTTTCAAAACATATAATATGAAACTCATTATATGATATGTGATATAGAAGTTCTACTAAATAGTAGTTGAGTAAAAAATCAAATATCTTAAATCATATATATGAAACACTCAGCAACCTAGTAACTTAGAGAACCCAAGGGATAGCAGAAGTCTTGCCAAATTCGCAAAGCACACATGTATTTTATATACCTGAAATGAGCATAAACTATAATGAGCATAAAACTCAGTAAGCATACTAGTTTTTCATATATCAAAATACAAATACATATATATACACAATGCATATATATGATATGCTGTGATAAATCAAAATCATAATCTTATCAAATCACATGTCAGGTAAGCGCTTACACATTCTTTCAAAACATATAATAGGAATATCATCACTCAACTACTATTTAGTAGGACTTCTATATCACATATCACATAATGAGCCAAATGTCACTAGTTGGTGACATACCTGTTGGCGGATCTAAGGCACGTGGGTGTATGCATATGCAATTGTGTCTATTGCCTAGCGCAGCAAAAATGTGTAAATTTTGCAACAAACACAACAAATAAATATATTAATCACATTAATAAATTAATAAGATAGAGAACTCACTAAAATGTGTAACGTTATACATATATATCCTCGGAGTCCTCATGGAGACCAACTTGCGTGCAGTTCTAGTCACTAACTCGGTGGGCTTGGTGAGCTAGAACAGCAGCTCTATATTCAGCCTAGGATTAACTCTTAATCCTAAAAATGGCCGGGAGTATATTTTTATCCTTTTCTCCAAAAGGATAAGAAATTGAGAGTATTGAAGCAATTCATAATTGCTCCAATTGGAAGCATTAGGAAAAATGAAATAATTTCATTTTTCCTCCTTTTTTTTTTCTCCTTTTCTTCTTCTTTCTTTCTTCCTTCTCTTTCTCTCCATTTCTTCTCTCCCTCTCTCTCGGCCGATTTTGCCAATTCTTGCTTCTTTTTCTCTTTCTTTCTTTATATATATATAATATAAATATAATAATATAATATAATATATTATATAAAATAAATAATAATATATAATATAAAAGAAAGATATTTGATTATTTAACAATTAAATAATTAAAATGAGAAATAACCATTTTGTCCCTCATAAATAGTTATCAAGTTTACCCTCTAGTGGATCCCATCAAATCTCACACTTGGGTAAACTCAACCGAGGGTCCACAATACGCTATGTGTCATTATATAATTAGTAAATAATAATTATTGACTAATTGTTGTATTTAACACTTAAATACAAACACGCTGAATATTACTGGATTAAACAATTTAATCCGGCACGCTACCCCAATGCACAACAAGTACACTCCATATCGCGGGACTCCCTAGGTCCTACACCCGATTTGTCAAATGGAACTATTCGATGAGTCCGTGAGCAATGCTTCACGCACATGTCACGGATATACAAATCAGCGTGTTGAACCATGCAAGTTGAGGTTACAACACATACGTATAGTCCTTCTATCATGATATCCTGGATGTGCGGAGATATAGATTATCATCGTCAAATCTCCTAGTGCTCATCCATTTCTTATCTCTAGACTTGTATCTCACTGAACAATATGCGCAAACTCTTTTGCCATATTGTTCTACCTTGACGAAACTCTTTCCCGGGATTGATACTTGTGGCCACAAGATTTTCTGAGATACAGTCTCGAAGCATCTGGATATCAAACTCCCTATAAGAGCTGACAGATCCCGTATCTGTACACACCGGACTTCATAAGCATCAAACTATACCTAGCGACGCCCAGCGGTCACACCATGAAAGGTCTATGACATGCGTAGAACCAAAGTATGGTGGATCACTTACAAGCCCACCGTGGCACTCAGGTCAAAGAACCACGTATACTACTCAACTCGAAAGGACCCTCGGTTGACGGCTTATATAGGATGTCTATTGGAGGCCCTCGTGAGTCTGTCTCAGATCCAGTCTTAACTGGATACCCATATGTCAATACGAGCTCCAAGCTCACGGTCGACTAGGAACGACCATCTATACCTCATGGGTACGATATATGCTGATCTATATAAAGTATCCACCGACAGATCCGCATCGGTAGAAATAGATCAAGGATAATTATTCAAGAATATACTTACACAACTTGCATTTTCTGGCACCCGATTATAACTCTTGTAACTATGCAGTTACTAGTATACTCCTAAATCTATATCCCATTATAGACAAGACTTCAATTTTTGGATCTGCTGAGTATTATAACCAGCTAACACTTAATTGTGCTAACATTTAACAATTATATCTCTCAGCATGGCTAACTATGAGCCCTTATCTAAACACCTGTAGATCTGATCTGAACTCCTTCAGATCTACAATGTCTGTAACATTACATGCATAATACCATATAAATGGGTATTAGCGATTTAATGGGAATGTACACTTGTATAAATACACAAGTATATGTACATTCAGGGATGACACGTAAGCACCAACCCTAACAATGCCGTATGAAAGGAATAGCACAAGTAAGATTTAAATTATATATATATATATATATATATATATATAACGCTCATGCCTGAAGGTAAGAGCCAAACCCTCACCCTGATCATCGGTGAGTCCTTTCATATTCACCAATACATCACCACATAAATGTGATGACTCACTATTTCTTTAGGTACCAATAGGATTCTTCCTACATATGAAACATATAACATATACCAATTCCAAAGAAAATGTCACATATAAAGGCTCCACAAATCACATAAGGTGCCTACTAAATAAATAGTGAGTTCAAGCATCCTCAAAACACAAAATATTTCTCATGGGCATATTCTACTTCAAAAGCTTTTTTTGTTAAATACATTTCATTTTGAAATGCTCACTTTCATAAACACGTGTATGTCATGTATATCCATACTTAATGTCAATGCTCATATTCATAAACATATGTTTTTAACATTTCATATCAAAATATACTTTGACATAACATAAACATAATTCTAAGTACATTTACAAAATCATACATAAACAATTACTATATTTATTGTAATTTTCAATAAAAGTCTAGTATACTTACCTCTTAACACTTTCGAGTACAAGGCTTAATTCTTATTAACCTATCAATGGAGATTAATCCTTTCATAAGCCTCACCATTCACACAAAATACTTTAATTAGCTTACAAAATTACATATATTGCACTTATCACATCGAATTGGTCTAATTACTTGGTTTCTCAAAACCTATCATTTTGACTACTTACACTTAACAAAATTTTCTTATACATTAAATGATGTCTAATTGCTCCAAAATCAGAATATATCTTTCTTAACTCATATATCCTTCTTATATATAAATATTATATCATAATTCTTACACAATCCATTTCATAAACACCATCAATCCAAACTATTATCCTGACAGGATCAAGATATTTACTGAACAACATTCAATCTCCTAATTTTATAAAATCATATACTAACTCAAAAATTATAAAAATATCACATAATTACTCTTAACATATATCTAAATTCATGGTAAATAGTTTACTTCAAAATTCCTGCCAAAAGTATTTTAGAACTATTTTATTCCATAGCTTTAAACATCTGTTCATTAAACAATACAGTTAGCTGATACACTTTAGAAAATCATAACAATTTTATCACATTGATCTAAATTCTCAATTTTTAATATATCATAGTCTACATGTAAATAATCATATTACAAAACTTAGTAAATTTTTAAGATTATATAGTATACCAAAAATTGTTTAGCACTTTAGTATACTGTTAACATTGAAAATTTCTAAAATTTCACGGTCATTTTTTGTAAATTCACTAACATTTTAATTTTTAGAATTTTCAATCGATTCAAAATCTCAAATCATTCTGGATATGTCTAGTTTCATATTCCTAAAATCCAAAACCAAAATCAAAGTAAAAAAAATTATAAAATTCTTGGATCAAGAGACTATCAAGTATAAATTCTGCAAATTCATCATGATTTATCAAGTTATCTACATAATCATCATTAATTCTCAATATATTTTACAAAATCCACATCAAGTTCTTAATTTACATATTTCCAGAAATCAAAACTTAAAGAAATTAACTTAATTAACACCAATAAATTGAGAAAGAGTTATGATGTACCTCTTAAAACCTAAAATTCTAATTTCTTATTCTTTTTTTTCTTCTTCTTCTCTTTCTCTCCCCTCTATTTCTCTCTCTAAAAGAGGTGGGTCGACCAAAAATGAGTAAATTAGGATTTAAAATGTGTATTTATACTAAAAGTTTAACTTTAGTATTTATGAATTAACCCCAAAAACTTTTAAAGTATTATAATTTGGTCCTTAAAATAAATCTAAAGTTTTACAAATAAACCCAATAGTAATAGTAGGTCCTTAATCTATACAAACAATACTAATAACACTGCATAAATCAAGTATCATCTACATACAAATAAAATATGAATATTATATATATATATAAATATTTATTCTTACCAGTTGTGAATAAGTGGTTACTACAGATGGACTGAGTAAGGAGTCTTTAGATGATCTTCTGTTGACTCTTGAAATGCATCCTTGTGGGCTTATGCAACGTGAAATTATCGATTTATGAAATAAATTCAAAAATGAACATCAATGATATAGTCTCGGGTTCTGATTCTAAAAGACCCTATTTGCCAATTTATAAGAAAATTG
Source organism: Ailanthus altissimus (assembly GCA_946807835.1). Taxonomy (NCBI): domain Eukaryota; kingdom Viridiplantae; phylum Streptophyta; class Magnoliopsida; order Sapindales; family Simaroubaceae; genus Ailanthus; species Ailanthus altissimus. The sequence continues at coordinate 6,382,177 of OX327709.1, forward strand.
GATGAAAAGTTTATCCCCGACCCATAGAGGACGTTTAAGCCATTACTGAGCATAAAACTAAAGGAAGTTTGAGCCACAATCACAATGCTGTACATATGACCAGTTGTGAATAAGTGGTTACTACAGATGGACTGAGTAAGGAGTCTTTGGATGATCTTCTGTTGACTCTTGAAATGCATCTTTGTGGGCTCATGCAACGTGAAATTCTCGATTTATGAAATAAATTCAAAAATGAACATCAATGATATAGTCTCAGGTTCTGATTCTAAAAGACCCTATTTGCCAATTTATAAGAAAATTGGATGAAAAGTTTATCCCCGACCCATAGAGGACATTTAAGCCATTACTGAGCATAAAACTAAAGGAAGTTTGAGCCACAATCACAATGCTGTACATATGACCAGTTGTGAATAAGTGGTTACTACAGATGGACTGAGTAAGGAGTCTTTGGATGATCTTCTGTTGACTCTTGAAATGCATCTTTGTGGGCTCATGCAACGTGAAATTCTCGATTTATGAAATAAATTCAAAAATGAACATCAATGATATAGTCTCGGGTTCTGATTCTAAAAGACCCTATTTGCCAATTTATAAGAAAATTGGATGAAAAGTTTATCCCCGACCCATAGAGGACATTTAAGCCATTACTGAGCATAAAACTAAAGGAAGTTTGAGCCACAATCACAATGCTGTACATATGCATGTGTCTTAATTTTAAACTTTTTTTAAAATTTTATTTTATGAATAATAGAGCTACTTATATAGATGTCTTAAATTCAAATCTTTTAATTTAATAATGCATATAGGTCATTATCTTTGAATTTTTATGTTTTATTTTCAAATCTCTTCTAACAAATTGTAGGGTTACCAAAATCAATGTTATCATTTGGTATTCTATAAATATAGCACCTCATTTTTTTTATTTTCTTATATCGAGATAAAGGTGAGTGTAGATATGGAGGAAATCTCAGTTCGACGATTTCGAAATATATATGTATTTTGTAGATCTAGTCCTGAAAAAAAATAAAGTGTTTAATAAAGTCAACAAACAATCTAGAAAACGTATTAGCTACAAGAAAAATCTATTTGATATATGGAGGGGGTAGCCTCAGGTTAATGGGAGTGTGTGCCAACAACTGTATATTTAAGAGAAAGTCAAGTTTTAGGTATTATTCCTACAGATTTAGTAGTAAGAAACCCGACTAGAAAAATAATAATGAAAGAATTACGAGTCTCGTCCATACATGAACCTATAGCTAGAATGCTTTACTATGCAGATGCTTTTATTGCTTTACCAAGTGGTTTTGGTACCTTGGAAGAAAATTTTTCAAATTGCCTCCTGGACCCAGCTGAATATCCACCGAAAATTCATAGGTTTGTTGAATGTTAATAATTATTTTGATTGTTTACTCTGTTTTTTTTATCAAGCTGTGGAACAGAATTTTATTTCACATTCAACGTAATAGATCCTTATTTTTGCTACCAATGCAGTGGATTAATTGATAAATTATAGGCATTTATCTACGAACCTGATCTGACAATAACTCAGATTGATTGGTCAGTGGACCATAATAAGCGAAAACTGAATTTGATACTTCATTTGAAAATTTTTCTTATTATTATTATTTTATTAGCATCATTGTTTTAGTTTATATTTGCTTAAGTGTCTCTCAGGTTTGTTTCTTTTGAATAACTGACATTTCAAGTAATGTCTCAAATACTTTATCTCTTTCTATTTAAACATTGAGGACAATATTTCATCTGATTTGAGAAAGAGGATAGTAGACATAAGTTGTATTTTGTATTCCAAAAAAAATTCAAAAACAATAATGGGGCCTGACATATTTATTTGATTAAAATAACAGAGTAAAGAGTTCATTTTTTAACTCTTAAAACGCATGTTATGTCAAATTAGATTAAGAATGGCAGAGTAAAGAGTTTTTTTTTTCTAACTTTTGAAATACATTTTAACTAACTTCTTGTTATTTCATTTTTTAATTTCATGCATTATTATTTATTGCATGTAGTCTTGGTAATTCTTGTATAAAGGAATTTGTTTTTCTGTCTAGGTATTATTTTATAATTGTTTGGTTTGAGTCACTATTTCTATTTAGGTTACTAAAAAATGACTTCCGAAATAGTTTTTGGCACAATGCTAAGCCTCATGGTAAGATAAATGATTCAATTTATATAATCAAGAGAATTCCTATGTTTAAGTATATATTTTTCTAATCACAATATCTTTTGTGAGTAAGTGAAAATGTTGAGAAAATAGCTTATGAACTTTCATTGATCTTTTGAATTGGTTAATTTTTGTTTAGATTGATATTAATCGAATTAAAGAATAAGTTGGTTGCATAGCTGAAGGACAATTTAAAGTGAATTTTTAAATTGTATATAATATATTTTTGTGAGAAATTCTTTTTTATTTTGCAATGCTTCCTTATATTCTTAAAAAAAAGCAAAATACCAAAAAAAAAAGAATCAATTCAGTTTAATACAATCTTCATTCAATTTTAGAAGACAAATATTTTGTAAGGCAGTTTTTTCACCAAACTATATTTGTATTATTCTCACAAGACAATTAAAGTCCTAAAGTTGATACGTGTTAAGAATGATTGATTTCTATACTATTAATTTTTCTATCTTTGGATCAATGTTAATTTGTATATCTGTCCTTAAAATTGATATTTTCTTGAGTGCTTAATTATTTTTCAACTCCATAAGAAAAATCTTAACCTTTTAAACAATTATACACTCAAATGGGAGACCTCTCAAGATCAAGAGGTCGAAGCCACATATCTAGTTCTGGTTACTGAGGCCATAGATGCCACTCCTATGACCTATATAGTTACTTAAAGTCATACTCAACAACCTACTGCTGTTACTCATGCTCTCACTGAAGCTCTAGTGGATGCAACCCAAGGCGAGGCCCCTCGGAGCATTCCTTCTGCTACTGTCATTGCCTTAGAAAGTACCACTATCATTAACCTATAGTTCTCTAACACTGCCTCTACTGCTTGATAGTCGATTTCACCCCCTCTTTTTTATGCATGCCTTTTTATTTTCCTTGTAATAGCTGGACCATATTTGATGAACAATTTCTTTTTCTGTCCCTATTATTGTTAGACCACACTACCAGGCTGCACTTTTTTTAATGAATGTAAGTTTTCTTTATTAACTAGTAATTTGTATCTATTCACCTTTAGTGATATTCTTGACGAGTACTAATCTATCATGCATGAACTAAAGATAGCAAAATGACCCACCTAAGGGAATCATGTTCAAATTTTTATAGAGGCATGGGGCAGTCTATTTAGAAGTTAATTTGATAGTGTAATATAGAAAAGATCTTACGAGCATAGCTATAAGCAAGAGATATATTCATACACTTAAAACGTACCAAATATATTAAGAAACTTTTGACATGTCGATTAAATGATACCAAACAGAGTGATGCTTGCCCAATTTTCGAAGTATGTTGAATGTACTTTGAGTCATTCACATAATAAGTTGCTATATCCTTTGAGGGGACCTCCGAAAGTATTGATTCTTGCTCAGTTGATTCCAGTTAACTTTTTGAGTGTCACACCTCTATAGAGACTACCTCTAAGAGCGTTAACTCTGCTCAGTTGATCCTGAGTAACCTCTTGAGTGCCACACCTCTACAGGGACTACCTCTAAGAGCGTTAACCTTATTGACAGATTCTCAGGCAACCCCTTAAGTGTTGCACCCTTGTAGGGACTACTTCTAAAAGTGTTAACCTTGCTTAGTTGATCCTGAGTAACATATTGAGTATCGCACCTCTATAGGGACTACCTCCAAGAGTGTTGGCTAATCTTCTTGATCCTAGGTAACCTTTAAAGTGTCGTACCACTATAGAGACTTACTATAAGGGCATTAACCCTACCCGACTAATCCTGGATAACCTCTTGAGTGTCGCATCCCTACAGGGACTATCTAAGAGCATTAACCTTCTTGGCCAATTCCCAGGAAAACTTTTGAGTACCACACCCTTGTAGGGACTATCTTTAAGAGCGTTAACCCTACTTGATTGATTCTGTGTAACCTCTTGAGTACCACACCCCTATAGGGACTACCTCTAAGAGCATTGGCTTGTCTTCTCGATCTTAGGTAATCTCTTGAGTGTCGCACCCCTATAGGGACTACCTCTAAGAGCGTTAACCTTCTTAGAAAATTTTTGGACAACCCCTTGAATGTTGCATCCCTATAGGGATTACCACTAAGAGCGTTAACCTTGCTCGGTTAATCTTGGGTAACCTCTTGAGTGCCATGCCCCTATAAGGACTACCTCTAAGAGCATTGGCCCATCTTTCCTATTTTTCCATTGACGAGATAAAATGTGAGCAACCATTCAATTTAGTAGACATGCAAAAAAATCATTTCCTTAGTAGCATTTTATTCAAACAAAAGAAATACACGAAATATTGCTCTTGCAAAAGAAAACTCAATAATACATAAGCTTCAGAGATAATACTTCTTTAGTAGCTCAACATTCTATGGTTTTCTTACCACCCTTCTATTAGCTCCTTTGCATTCGTTGACTCCCTTCACCCTTCTGATAACTTTGTAAGGGCCATCCCAAGTCAGTCTAAGGACTTCATTTATCGAGTTCCTTGTATTGTGGATGACTCTCCTCAGCACCAATTCACCCTCTATGAATTCTTGTGCCCAGACTTTCTTATTATAGTACTTGGCAACTTTCTGTTGATAAGTTGCCACTTGCATTTGAGCTTTCTCTCTCAACTACTCGATCAAGTCTAGGTGTCCTCTAAATAGCTCATTATTGATGGCCTCTAAAAAATGTAGCACTCAATGTATTGGTATTTTTTCCCCAGTAGTTATCTTACTCGTAGTTCTAAGAGCCTAAAGCACCTCAGGCAGTTCCTCTACCCATCCTCCTTTTTTATTGGTCAAATTTTTTTTAAACAATTTCTTAATGCTCTTGTTAAATAATTCCACCTGGCCGTTGATCTTGGGATGGGCCGGTGATATGAACAACAATTGAACTCCTAGCTACTTGCAGAAGTCCCTAAAGTTGTTGTTATCAAACTGCTTTCTATGATCAGTGATGACTGTGTGAGAGTTAATTAAACCTATGGTGTATTCATGTAGATATTGTATCTATCATTTAAAACATGCATTACTAACTTATCTCATACATTATAGAACACAACGGAAGTCCTGAAAATTTAATTTCCTAATGATAAACACAATAAATTTTACATGTATTTCATAAATGTAAATTTCAAAGGGATTGAGAATTTATTACCTTAGCAATCTTTTAGTCTTTTGTTGAACCAGAACACTGCAATGAAGTAACCTGTACACAACTCTAATTCCTCAACACGATAGGCTTAGAAAGTCTAGAATGACAGCCTCTTTTCCTGCAAAGAATTCAACACTTGAATCCTAATTTCTATTTTGTAATGTGATTGGCTGAGATAAAGAAGAAGAGATGAAGTGTTTTATGCTCTCAACCCTTTGAGAGTATTTTATAACCCTTAGAAACAAAACACATTATTTCTCTTTCTCACTTTCCTCACTTGGCCAAATATTCCCTCATTTTTCAATTGAGCAACACTTTTCTCTTTTTATTCATTGTTTCATTTTCTCTTTAATTAGACATAACATGGTCCACATGGAATAGCAACAATTACCACACCATTTTTTATTTGTCTTTGCAATGAATTACAATAAACAAAATAAAAAACCAAAACCAAAACCAAAGGAATGCACTTGGACAGATTGTGCAGCCAAAGGAAACAATTTCCTTACTTGTATTACACATAATGGTCCTACCATGTATAGTCACTTATAGTTTTGTCTTTGAAACAATTGTTTACATTAAACAATTGATACACACTAACAATATTAGTGTGTTGGCCGAAAATGCAATGAAAGAAGAAACAAATTCATTTTTTTCATTTCACACATTGGCCCTAATATATTACAAACCCATGCATTGGTGTTTTTTTTTGTTTATTTAATTACGTTAAAATAAATGATTTAATCATATTAAATCATTGTAGAAACACATGCCAATAAAGATTAAATAATAATTGTTTGACTTCTATTAAAATAATATAATATAATATATTATTATTATTATTTTATTCAATAAATAATTTAATTAATAAAATAATAATCTTGTTTGTCCACAAGTAAGGTCATTTTAGTAATTTTTAAGTCAAACAATGATAGGCCTATAATACGCCACGTGTCAACATTCTATTAGCCAACAACTATTGTTAATTAATTAATCTACTTAACTCTTAAGTCTTAACACGTGTACGACCGAAGGGAAAATGAAGCAAATGTCCGGTTTACTGAAATTTACTAGATTGAACTATTTAATCTGGTACGCTGCCCTAGTGCACAATGAGTACACTTCATATCACGGGACTCTCTAGGTCCACGCAGTCAAACGAAACTGTTCCGTGAGCCTGAGATCGATGCCTTACGCATATGTCACGGATATAACAAATCAGCACAGTAGACCATACAAGTTGAGGTCATCACACATATGTATAATCCTTCTGCCATTTATATCTTTGATGACGGGGATATAGATCATCACCATCAAATTCTCACGCACTCATTTGTGAACTAGTCTACAGACACGTATCTCGATAAATAATACACGCAACCACCTTCGCGATATTGTTTGACCTGTTGAAAACTCTTTTCCCGGTTCGGTTTGTTGCTTATGGCCATAAGTCTTTCTGAGATACAATCTTAGAGCATTCAGATATGCAACTCACCCATGTGAGCTGACGGATTCCATATCTGTACACACCGGACTCCATAAGCATCTGACCATACCTAGTTACACATAGTGGTCAGACCATGAAAGGTCTCTGACATATGTGGAGCCAAAGTATGGTGGATCACTTACAAGTCCACGGTGGCACTCAGGTTAAAGGCCTGCGTACACTAGTCAACTCGAGAGGACCTACCATTGACGGCTTTATGAGATGTCTATTGGGGTCCTAGATGAGTATGTTCAGTATTGAGTCCTTATTGACTATTTGTATGCTATACAAACTCTGATAAGCCCATGGTCAGCTAAGAGCAACCATTTAGATCATCTAGGTATAGTATACACTAGTCTATTGAAAGGGTTCCACCAACAAACGCGCATCAGTGAATAAGATCGGGAACATATAATTTGTGAATAGATTTGTATAACAATATTTCTTAGCACCTATTGCAACTATGTTATTACTGATGTACTATTAGGTCTATATCCCGTTACAGACAATGTCCTAACTCTTAGATTTTTCTGACTCTTATAACCTACTAACTCTTAGTAGTGCTTACTGTTAGCGATTATAATTCTCAGCATTGCTAACCTTTAACGCTAATCTAAACTTCTTTAGGCCAAATCTGAACTCCTTCAGATCATACAATGTCTATAGCGTAATATGTATTGTACTATATAATTATTAAAACTAGTAATTTAATAAAAATATACTGTATAAATATCATAAAATAAAATATTCATACATTAATGAGATGACACATAAGCACAAATCCCAATAGACTGTGTATGGAATCCCATATTGACACATCAGATTTCTCCAAAACAAATCCTGTACACTCTTTTCAGTGATATTTGAAAACAGTTCGGCCTTAATCCACTTGGTGAAGTAGTCAACAGCCACAACCACGTACTTACATGGTCTCCTCATTTGGGGTAAGTGACCCATCAGATCTAATCTCCACTGAGTTAAATGGCCATGGTCCAGCCATTGTGGTTAACCCCTCAACTGGTGCCTGTATTTTATTCGTAAACCTCTGATAGGCATCATAGTGTCCGACCAGGATCTTGGCATCTTAGAGAGCAGTGGGCTAATAGTATCCTGTTCTAAATACCTTTTAAACCAACGCTTCTATCCTTGAGTGATTGCCACAAATCCCCTTATGAACTTTCTTGAGGACCCTCTTAACCTCTTGCGGTCCCAAACACCTCATATAAAGATGAGAGAAGTTGTGTCTATACAGTATCCCATTGATGATCGAATACTGCACTGCTTGATATTTGAGTTTATAGGCTTTACATTTGTCCTCTGGAAGGGTCCCATTCTGGATATAATTTTTGATCGGATCCATAAAAACTAGGTTGAGGATCGATTTGCATGACTTATTCTTCTTCCTGAATGCTCGGTGTAAGGATAAATTCTAGGAGGATGGTCTGGGGCAACCAAGCCTCTTCATTGGAAGCTAGCCGAGCTATCACATCTGCTCGGTGATTTTTACTTCTTAGGATCAGATCTACCTTGACTTCACTTAACTGGCTCATCAAGTTTTTGACTTTTGCCAAATAAGTCGTTATCTTCTCATCTCGGGCTTCGAAGTTACCGTTTGCCTGGTTAACCACCAACTGTGAATCACTCCTACAGGTCGAGCCACCCTCAATCCAGCTAAGAGAGTCTCATTCTGCCTCATTGTGGAAGCTTTGAACCCAAACCTAATGACATAAATAATCTCATCTCCCGTCGAGTTGATTAAGACGATTCCTACTCCGTACCCTTGAAGATTGGATGCTTATCAATATAGAGCTCTTAAGTTGTGTTTTTCTCGAGGGTCTCTCCCTTTAGCTTCTCTACTTCCATGCCATCGCGTGCACATTTTGCCACGAAATCTATAAGGGTCTGCCTCTTAATAGCTGTTCGAGGTTTGTATTGTAGGTTAAATTCACTCAACTCAATTGACTATCTGATTAGGCGACCTGAAAAATCTGGTTTGTGTAGAATCTGTCCGAGTGGCTGATTAGTCAAAACCACAATCATGTGGACTTGAAAATATGACATCAGCTTCCTTCCCGGCATTATAAAGGCTAGCACTAACTTTTCCATATAGGGTATTTTACTGACAAAATAGATCGGTCATTGGACTCTTATCTCCTCTTTAAACAATACTGAGCTTACTGCCCTATCTAAAACACCGAGCTATAATATGAGCTTGTCTCCATGAGCAGAAACAAGGAAATGGGCTGGCAGGGAGAGATAAACCTTGAGTTGCTGTAAGACCTCCTCACATTTTGAGTCCATATATTCTTTTCTCTCATCTTTATTGCTTAAAAAATTCGAAGCATTTATCAATCACTCAAAAAATAAACATGCTCAGAGCTACCACCTGTCTTGTGAGTCACTAAATTTTCTTAACTGTATAAGGAGACTTCATCCCTAGTATGGCCCTAATTTTATCTGGATTAGCCTCTATTCCTCTCTTGCTAACTATGAAGCCCAAGCACTTGCCAGACTTAACTCTGAAGTTACACTTTTCAGGGTTCAACATCATATTATGTTTCCTCAGAATCTTGAAGACCTCCCTTAGGTCTTTATCTTGGTTCACGGCTTCTCTGGACTTAGCTATTATATCATCAATGTAAAATTTCATGTTTTTTCCTATTAGAGGCTTGAGTAGCTTGTTTACTAACCTCTATTAGGTACCCCTCATGTTCTTCAAGCTAAACAACATCACTTTATATCAATAAGTTCCTTGATAAGTCACAAATAATTTTTTCTCTTGGTCTGGGGAAACATGAGAATTTGATTATAACTAAAGAAAGCACCATAAAATTGAGCAGCTCGTGCCTTGCGGTAGAGTTAACCAGCTGGTTTATCTTAGGGAGGGGGAAGCTGTCCTTGAGGCATGCTTTATTCAAATCAGTGAAGTCAATACACATTCTCCACATCTCGTTGACCTTCTTCACCATGATGACATTAGCCAACCAATTGGGATAATGAACTTCCCTGACGAATTCCGTGGCTAAAAACCTTTTTACTTTCACCATCATTGCTTTATTTCTTTCCTGGTTAAATATTCTCCTCTTCTGCTTGATCAACCAAAAGGTCAAGCTTACTGCCAGCTTATGGGAGGCTAGTGTTGGATTGATTCCCGACATGTCTTCATGTGACCATACAAAAGTATCTGAAAACTCTCACACCAGCGTTGTCAACCCCTTTCTGATCTCAGGCTCAGGTGGAGAGTCGATCTTAACTACCTTCTTTAGCACGTTGGATTTAACTTGTATCGGACTCAGTTCCTTTACCGACTCAGGTAATCCCTCATCCTCGCCTTGTGGATGGTGGAAATGTAGTAAGTCCTTTTGGCCGATATGGCATAGTAACTCTTAGCCATTTTTTGATCTCATGTAATAACTCTTATCCCATCTTTGGTTTAGAATTTGAGCTTCAGATAATTTATAGATAGTAAAGCGTTGGTATTTCTCATGAAGGGCCATCCGAGAAAAATCTTGTAGCAGAACGATTAGTCAATCACTATAAAGTTGGTCATGACCATCTTCTCATATGGTTTCGGACTCAAAGTCATTGAAAGGGCCACTACGCCAATAGGCATCACACACTTGTAGTAGGGTTTAGGTTTTCTCCATGAGTAAGCTCTTGATCTTTAACTCGTCCAAGGTGTTTAAAGATTATGTCAACCAAAGTATTGGGCCGACAAACACCCTATTAACCTTCATTCCAGCTTACTTGTACCACCGCAAACATTATAGGGACCTTTTGTTGCAATCACATCTTTTTGGTCAGTGGAATATTTCACATGACCTGATACCCTATCATTAATACTGCGAATAGTTTTTTCTCTACTGGTTCGAGTTGCCAGCTAGCGTGGGTCCCCTTAATATAATTATTACAGTGTTGATGTTCGATCTACTTGGATGATTGATAGACAGATTGCGTTGCCTGTCCACTCAAAATTCTTTTAAGTAACCATTCCTCATTAAAGCATCTACCTGATATTTCAATTATAAACACTCTAATGTGGCATGCCCTAAACTGTGGTGGAACTCACACCAGCTCTTTAGGTTTGTTCACTACTCTACCTCTTTAACTTTACGATAAGATCTAGTGAGTAGGTATTTGTTCTTAATAACATCATAAATGCCTTCCTATAGAGTAGCTAGAGGAAGGAAATTTCATATCTAAGTTACCCTTCTTTCTTTTGTAGGGTGCTCTCAAGGGTTCCTGGGACTTTTGGACTATACAAGGTAGTTGGTATAGGGTAGTGTCTACTTGGACTGTCGTTCCTCCAAGCAAAAGGCATATTGCACTTGTTCACATAGGTCACTCTTTGTTGAGACTGATAATCATTGTCCACCTTTTGGTACTTCGAAGGGGGTAGCGACTTCTCCCTTCTCCCCCTACATCTTTCACTCTTGTGGCGATAGACCTAGCCCTAAGTAGCATTTGTGTATGATCTATCTGTTTCATTTTCTTCCTCTATAGTAATATACTTTGATGACTTATTGTATGTAGTAATGTACATTATTCTCTGATAGGTAATACCAAAACCTATTTAGTATCAATCCTGACCTTAGTACTTCTAGAGCTATTGGCTGGTCGAATGCCCCAATATGATTACTTTCTTATGGAATCTTTTCATATAGTTTTTGTAGCTTTTGTTACTTTCCTAACTAACCTGCTTCAGTTGTCGAGGATCTTTTGCCACTTCACAGGAACCCCGAAAATGTTGAGCAAATTTCTTCATGAGCTCGTGATATAAGGAGATGCTCTTTGCTTTAGCCTCCGATACCAGAGAAGGGCCAAACCTTTAAGATTGATATGAAAACTTTTACACATCTGATCTTGCCTCAACTACAATGGATAGCAAGTCGGTTACATAGTTGACGTAGTGATTAGGGTCAGTAACTCTCCTATAAACTTGGAGGCCCGGTAATCTAAACTCGTTCAGAATCTCCATGTCTCTCAACTTGCTAATTAGATGGGATTTCCTCTCTGTGTGTATGTGCGTGTGTGTGTATCTTTTTTAGAGGAGGCTGTTCTTTCTTCTTCCTCTCTTCCAAAAGGTTCTTCAGCTGCTCCTCTAAGCTTCAGACTTTGTCTTTCAGAGGTTGCTTGGTATTCAATTGTTTGGGTTTATCATGTTTATTCCTCTCAATCTACTCAAAATCCATAACCTAAGATATCTCTCATTTACTAGGCATCTAGCTGTGCCTCACCACTTCAGTGGGGTCGTGCGAGGCCTCTGTTCTTTCCTGGTCAGTTGGCTTTGAGCCTGACCATTCAAGCCATGTGGTTGGAGGTTTCCTCTCTAATCTACCTTGTCTCCCTTCCATCTCTCCAGTTCTTTTCCAGCATCTCGATCATCAACTACCTTAACTCCTCTCTCTCCTCTTTCAACATCTGTAACTGTCACATCCCAAACCCAAAAGATTTGACACATGACATAACTTACACTCATTCAATAATATTTAAAGATTCATTTCAATTTTGTTTTCAGAATTATAACAATTAAATTATGACTGGGCAATTAATAAACCAGAGATACGCAGAGTTTTCTCAGAGATTAACACTCTACTACGTCACCAGTAACAACTTTGTTACCGGAAGCCCAAAATATATTTATTGCAAATTCTTACTTAAAATTAACCTATAATCACACTTGGTGAAACTTAAACCAAATACAACCACACACAATAAAATAATACATAAGTATTTATTCAATATGGACAAATCAAATATCTTAAACTATGTGTCCACAACTAAAACACTTAGCAACCTAGCAACTTAGGAAACCCAAGGGACAGCAAGAGCCTTGTCAAATCCGCTAAGTACACATGTACTTTATTTACTTGAAATCACCATAAACTATAATGAGTATAAAACTCAATAAGCATACTAGTTTTTCATATATCAAAATACAAATACATATATGTACACAATGCATGTGTATGATATACTGTGATAAATCAAAATCATAATCTTATCAAATCACATGTCAGGTAAGCGCTTATACATTCTTTCAAAACATATAATAGGAATACCATCACTTAACTACAATTTAGCAGGACTTTCATATCACATATCACATAATGAGCCAAATGTCACTCATAGGTGACATACCGTATGAAAAGAATAGTATAAGTGAGGTTTAAATTACACATATATAATGCTCATGCCGAAGGTAAGAGCCAAACCCTCACCCTGATCATCAGTGAGTCCTTTCACATGCACCAATACGCCACTACACGAATGTGATGACTCAATCTTTCTTTAGGTACCAATAAGATCCTTCCTACATAACGAACACATAACATATACCAATCCTGCAGAAAAGGCCATATATAAAGGCTCCACAAATCACATAAGGTGCCTACTAAGTAAATAGTGAGTTCAAGCATCCTCAAAACACAAAACGTATCTCACGGACATTTTTCACTTCAAAAGCTTTCTTTGTTAAACACATTTCATAAACACATGTATGTCCATGCTCAATGTCAATGCTCACATTTATAAACATATTTCTTTCACATTTCATATCAAATATAATTTGGCATAACATAAACATATTTCTAAGCACATTTACAAAATCATACATAGACAATTATTATGCTTATTGTGATTTCAGTAAAAGTCTAGTATACTTACCTCTTAGCACTTTCGGCTACAAGACTTAATTCTCCTTAACCTATTAATGGAGATTAATCCTTTCATAAGCCTCAACATTCACATAAAATACTTTAAATAGCTTACAAAATTACACATATTACACTTATCACATCAAATTGGTCTAATTACTTGGTTTCTCAAAACCTGTCATTCTGACCACTTACACTTAACAAAATTTTCTTATACATCAAATGATGTCCAATTACTCCAGAATTACAATATATCTTTCTTCACTCATATATATTTCTTATATATGAATATTATATTATAATTCCTACACATTCTATTTTATACATACCATCAAATTCAAACTATTATTCTAGCGGGATCAAGATATTTACTGAACAATATTCAGTCTCATAATTTTATAAAATCAGATACTAACTCAAAAATTACAAAAATATCATAGAATTACTCTTGGCACATATTTAAACCATGATAAATGTTTCACTTCAAAATCCCTGCCAAAAGTATTTTAAAACTATTTTATTTCATAACTTTAAAACTCTGTTAATCAAATACTGCAATGAGCTGGCACTCTTTAGAAAATCATAACAATATAACCACATTGATATAAATTCTTAATTATTAATATATCATATTAGACATATAAAATTATCATATTTCATAAATTCATAATTTTTGAACGCCATTAAGCAAATCAAAAATTGTTTGTCACTGTATTATACTGTTAACACAGGCAATTTATAGAATTTCAGGGTCATTTTGGTAAATTTACTACAAATTCAATTTCTAGAATTTTCAATCGATTTAAAGTCCCAAATGATTATAAACATGTATAATTTCATATAATCAAAATTTAAAATCAGAATCGAATCACAAAAATTTATAAAATTCTTGGATCAAGAGACTATCAAGTAGAAATTCTACAATTCATCATGATTTATCAAGTTATCTACATAGATTATCATCAATTCTCACAATATCTTACAAAATACACATCAAATCCTCAATTGTACATATTTCCAAAAATCAAAGCTTAAAATAATTAATTAATTTAACACCAAAAAATTAAGAATGTGTTATAATATACCTCTTAAAGCTTAAATTTCAACTTTCTTCTTTTATTTTTTCTTCTTCTTCTCTTTCTCTCCCCTTTCTTTCTCTCATTTCTCACTCTAAAAGAGGTAGCTCGACCAAAATGAGTGAATTAGGGTTTCAAAAGTGTATTCTTATACTAAGAGGCTAATTTTTGATATTTACAAATTTGCCCTCAAAACTTTTAAAGTATTATAATTTGGTCCCTAAATAAATCTAAAGTCTTACAAATAAACTCAATGCTAATAGTATGTCCTTAACCTATACAAACACTACTAATAATAATACATAAATTAAGTATCACCCACATACAAATAAAATATATATATATTTATATATATATATAAATACTTATTCTTATCGGTTATGGACACTGGTTACTATAGTAACTCCTCCTGAATCTCTCTTGCCAAAAAGGCCTCAAATAAATTTGTTGGGTTCTCTAAGTAGGTTCCTTGGGCTCCATTCCTACCCAGATTCACCATTTGTTGTCCCAGGAATTCATTCCGACTATTAGACAAATGTTTTTCCATTTATGAATGTGAGGGTGGATTCTTGACAAAGCTTTTCGTTTTGATCCCTATAGATGGAGCCAAAATTTGTTGACCCCAAAAAATACAATTTTCAAGCTAATTAGCTTTAAATTTGTTTAAGTGGGAAGTAGAACTCTGGGCCTTGTTCGAATGGGTTGTGTCTTGGAATTTCTTGGGCTTTTTATTCCTATTGCCCCTACAAACACAGGGAAACACTTCGTTAAGATTTCATTTGTGGTGGTTTTAGTAAAGACCCTCTGATGCTTAAGTTAGTTATCTGCCCAAAGGTATAAAAAGATGAATGATGCAAAGAGAGAAAGTGTGTGTAGGGTGTCTAATGTCAAAACCTATTTTCAGTTGTTTCTCTTCTTTATATAGCATTGGGTCTGGAAAGCTTCAAAGATGGATATTTGGGTTGTCACCAGATTACTCGGTGTGAATGAAGGCGGACAATCAAGCTGTTTGTCTTACGTAATTTGGGGAACATCATTTCCCTGATTTGAAGATCCTTCTTTAATAGGGTGCAGATTTTCACACTTAATGGCTTACCTTATTTGGGTCGTTGACTTAACATCTCTATATTGCAAAAAGTTGGCAACCTGGAATGGCTGAGCCAACTTCTCAGCATTTTTTGTTGCTCATGCAACCTTTGGAATGCTTTTCGATGAGTGTCTCGACATACTTGCCGTGCCGATTTTATCATGGTGTTTATACCATTCTAATTGGAGCCCTTTGAGTGCGTAGCCAAGTACTAAGCTAAGCGACTTTAACCTAAGCGTGTGTAGAGCCTGAGCTGATCGGAATAACAAGATGATTGTCCGAGTAGGTTTTGGTCTTTTAGACCCATTCCTTCAAGTGCTTACGGTTGTCAATCTTGGCATTGGGCTTTTATTAGGTCTGCCCATCCGAATGAAGTATGCCATAGGCTTGGTATTTAGGCCATTAGATGTTCCCAGTGAAGAACACTTACCAATACCTTATAGTTTAATATAGTAAAGTAAAATATATTTTTAATCAATATTAGTCCTTAACTCATTTGGTTAATTGAGGCTATTTTCTCTCTTATATCCACAGTTCAATTTTTAGCAATAGTAAGTTTTTCTAGGGGGGCTTGAGCTATTAGTGAGATACCACTCTAGAAGATTTAGAATTCTACTTTATTTTTAGTTATTAATACCTTAAGATTTTTAATACAAATAAATGAAATGAATTTTAATTATTAAAATTATTGGTGCCGATTATTATAGGGTGAATACATGTGGTCTAAATGTTCATAATCAATATATACGCATTATATACATACATATAGGCATCAAATACGCAACGGAAGTATTTAAATGATATTATGAACACATTTAAGCATTCAATCAAATTAAAAAATAAATTGAGAAATCTTTACCTTTGAAGCCTTTTGGACTACAACATCAAAAATTCGCCCGAAATGCAACATGTTGGCAGTTCTAGTGATCAATGTAGAGGGATTGATCAGCTAGACAGCAGTCCAATCCAATAATGATTTAACTCTTTAAACCAAATTGATTAACCCTTAATCAATTAGCTCAACTCTTAAACTATTTACTAATGGTGACTTAGAACAAGATGAATTATGAAGTGTAACTCCTACACTTGGAAATGAAGAAACAATTTCTTCTTCTATTTTGCTTTCTAATGGCCGACCACCTTCATGCAAACTCTATCTTGTTTTGTTTCAATTTTTACATATATATACACTATTTATTTAACCTAACTATGGTTAATTTTTAACCATAGTAAGGTTAGATATTTTTTATTAAAATATCTTAATAATATAATATATATTAACTTAACCATGATTAATATTTAATTATGATTGGGTTAACCAACCATAGTTAAATATCTATCGTTGGTTAACCAATCATAGTTAAATATCTATGAAAAATATCTACCATGGTAAGGTTAGATATTTTCTATTAAAATATCCTAATAACCAAGCTTGTCCAACAAGCTTAGTTAAATATCTAATATATTTATAATTTAATATTATATAATAATTAAATAATCATTGACTCAACTTTAGTTAACTTTTAATCATGGTTGAATTATTTATATTACTTAATATGTTATGATATTAAGTATCTTAATTATTTAACTCTTAAATAATCATATATGTGAAATTATTAAAAGGCCCTCATTTAACTTATTGTGAGTCTCACTAAACCCACACTTGAGCAAACTTAACTGAGTACTCACTATGCGCCATATGTCAGCATTTAATTGATCAACAATAATTGTTATCTAATTAATTGTACTTAATATTTAAGTATTGACATGCATGCATCCCGAGGATTCTTGAAACAAATATTCGATTTTGTTGAATTTTACTGAATTGAACTATTTAATCCAGCACGTTCCCCAATGCACAAGGAGTACACTTCATATTGCGGGACTCCCTATGTCCACTCTCGATTCTTCAAATGAAACAATTTTATGAGTCTGTGATTGATGTCCCACGTACACATCATGGATATTATAAATCAGCACGTTAGACCATATAAGCTAAGGTCAGAACGAGTACGTATAATTCTTCAATCACTTATACCTTGGATGAGCGGGGACATATATTAGGATCGTCAAATCCCCGTGTGCTCATCCACTCTTGTCTCCAGATTCGTATCTCAATAATTTTGTTATATTGTTCAACCTTGTGGAAAACTCCTTTCCCGGGTTTACTGCTTATAGCCGTAAGACTTTTTGAGACACAATCTCGAAGCATTGGATATACAACCTACTTATGTGGGTTGAAAAATTTTATATCTACGCACACTAGACTCCATGAGCATCGGACCATATCCAGTGACACGTAGCTGTCAAACCATGAAATATTTCTGACATCTGTGGAACCAAAGTGTCGTGGATCACTTACAAGTCTACTGCAGCGCTCAGGTCAAAGGACCACATGTACTACTCAACTCGAGAGTACCTATCATTGACGGTTTTATAGAAAATCTATTGGGGATCCTCGTGAGTTGGTTTAGTATTCAGTTCTAACTAAATACTCGTATGCCTATACGAGCTCTAAGCTCATGGTCAGCTAAGAACAATCGTCTATACCATACAGATATAGACATACACTAATCTATATGAAAGAAATTCACCGATAGACATGCATTAGTAAAAATAGATTAAGAACACTGTGTTTGAAAACATACTTGTATAATGATATTTTCTAGTTTCTATTGCAACTCTTTACAACTATGTTATACTAGTGTATCCTCAAGCCTTTGTCTCATTATAGACAAAGATCTAACTCTTTAGATCTTGCTGACTCTTATAACATGATAACTCTTAACAGTGTTAACTGTTAGTATTTATAACCCTCAACTTTGCTAACCCTTAGCACCGATATAAACTCATTTAGACCGGATCTGAACCCTTTTAGATCATACAATATCTGTAATATGACAAGCATCATTACCATTTAATAAAGAATATTAGCGATTTAATAAAATACACACTGTATAAATATTATCAAATAAGTATTCATATAAATAAAGATGACACGTAAACACATACCTTAATAAAAAGAACCTTTGCTCAGTTAGCAAATTGGCTGTGTTAGGACTTTCAATTCATGGTCATAGAATCCACTTTTAGTATTTTTATTTGATTTTTTTCATTATTAATATGTTAAAGTATAAATAAATAAATAAAAATATGTTTAAGTTAATAATTGCTCTTAGCATTAGTGGTAAAATGGAATTCCACTCTCTTTGTAGATGTGAGTTTGAGTTTCATATTGTCATTTTTTAATTTATTTTTTAATTTAAATTAAACTAGTAAATCAAAATTAAACAAATTCAAAATTAATTTAATTTGATTCAATTTTTTTTGTACGTTCAATTTTTTATGTTCTCTTTTAAAGAGAATCGAAAAAAACTATAATCCAATTCGGTTCTTATCAAAATCGAATTGAATCAAACCATACTTAACCTTAAACTCAATAGCACTTTTATTTAATTTTTATGGCTATAGGACGAGCCTCTGTAATACCTTTTCACATCCATTGTTTTTTAGTACATTTATTCATTTTAAATATCTATATCTTATAGTTATCATGACAAATTTTTATTCTACAGTTTCATTTTTTTTTCTTTTAAAAAACACAATAAATTTAGGTTTCCCTATATAATTTACCTTTTTTCACTTTTCTCTTTAAAATTATCTCAATTTCATTATTTTCTTTTATGGAATGAGATTCAAGAATAGAGATAATTAATTTGAATAATGAACTCTTCTTAAATAGCATCGTTATTTTTTTTATCTTAAATAATATATCAAAAATTATTAAGTAGTAAAATGTGTAATCAAAATTTTATATTTTAAATAATATGTTAAAAATTATTGAGTAGCAAAATGTGGAATTAAAATTTTTTTATTTTAAATAATGTATCAAATAATTATTAAATAGTAAAATATATAATGAATAATTTTAAAAATTACACAATTTTATAATTTAATAATTATTTAACATATTAATTTAAAATACTATTTAAAAAATATAACATTACTTGTTAAATTTAATTAATGTCTGAACTATGATGAATACATTAATTAAAGCAAAAAAATTTCAAATTTATCATAAATATCCTTTAAAAAAAATATTCTAAAAATACTGATGTTTAATATTTTATTTTATTCTTGATAATAAATTATTTTATTGGCACTTCTGTGATACAAAATTTTATCAAAAAGTGGGTTTGAAGAATTGTTTTTAGTTAATTCATATAGAGCATATTAAATATACTTTCAATTTCTCTATTAATTTTTAAAGACAAACCCACCTTTTTTTTGAAACATAGTAACGATGAGCAGAATTTGAAAATGAACTGGCCATCTACTTTCAGAGTGGGGAAAAAAATGTAAAATCTTCTAAATTTAAATTCAAAAATAAAAAGAGAAAAATCTAAAAAGGAAAATCAAATAAGTTTAAATACCCTCCACAGCTTTCCATGAAATAAGCCGACACTTCCATATCAGGCAGCGTTTCCCTCTTCTCTCTCTTTTAACTCTGTAGCTGTGGCCATGTCCGAGCCAGACCAAGACCACGGCCCAGTTGCAGCCGCCGAGCCCAGGGCTCGACCCGTGGGTGGCACCGAGTACAGCTGGTGCAAGGCGGTCCCAACTGGCACGGGTATCACAGTCCTCGCCCTCCTCCTCTCAAAACTCCCAGACATTCAACTTCTCCAAACTGCCCTCACTAATCTCCAAACTGCCCACCCTATCCTCCGCTCCACGCTCCGCTTCGACGCAAACACCAACTCTTTCTCCTTTATCACACTCCCTCAACCTCACATCAAAATCACACCGTACGATCTCCAATTAACGTCTCAAATCATCCGCCAAAAAAACGACGCCGTCAGCCCGTTTCACTTGATTCTCGAACACGAACTGAACAAGAACTCGTGGAACAATCCCAGCCATCAATTAAACACGGACACCGACTTGTTTTATGTGAGCATATACACGCTAAGTGACACGCAATGGACTGTGATTCTGCGGCTGCACACGTCTATATGCGACCGGGCCGCGGCGGTGGCGTTGTTAAGAGAATTGTTGGAGTTGATAGTGGGGGAAAAGGGGGAAGGGGCAGCGACGGAATATGAGAGGGAACACGAGGTTAGTTTGGGCATCGAGGAGTATATCCCGAGTGGGAAGGCTAACAAGCCATTCTGGGCGCGTGGATTGGACGTGCTTGGTTATTCCTTGAATTCGTTCCGGCTCGCGAATATAAATTTTGTTGACGCCAATTCGCCGAGACATTCTGAGGTGGTGCGGCTGCAATTGGACGCTGATGATACTGCGAGGCTTCTTGATGTAAGTGCTTTTGTTTGAATTGAATCGTGATCGTTTAAGATTAATTATGTAGTAATAATATCTGGGACCTTGAGTTCTTACGTTTTCTCAAATGAGGATATAGTGTGTCCATTTATATCAAATAAGGCCCTTTTGTTTTTTGAAATGACAGGAGTACCCATATAATACTGAATTATGACATTCAGTGTGATAGTATGTAGCAGTGACTGAAGGGTATTTCATAGAATGTGGCAATTAAGGGTTTTTCATAATATGCAGCATGGAGGGTATTTTAGTCATTTAGACCTTAGGGACCTGTTTCATATAAATGGGAAAATTTTATTATGACTTTAGAAATCATAGAATGTTATTGCTTCATAAGTAAGAAAAACAAAATTGTTGTAGGTGTGTTGTTAAATGGCATTGATGATTTTTAATCATTAAGTAACATGTGTAACAAGCATGGCCGTGCGCCAAAAAGAAAATAATAATAAGTAAAAGGAGCCGTGAGCCCTTTTATTCTAGTTGGTGTTTCTAGATCATGAAAATTCTTAGTCTAAAAGCATATTCCTTTTACTAGTAATAAATTTATAATTGATTCTAAAATTGAAATTTGATGCCTTGTATTCTTGTAGGATGTATGTAAACACATTATAGAATGTACATGTAACACTCATTTACATATGATCTTTAAAGATCTATCTAGATTTTTTTTTTTTTGAATATTCAAGTGTAATATTATTGATTTAATCAGTAATATTACAATGTAGGACTTCTGATATAAAATCAGAAAGATTACTGGGATACTACATAGGGATAAAATATATTTATTATGGCTCGCCGAGACCTACTACTCTCCCTATTGAGAGAACAAACCAATCCCGTAAGGGCACTATTTCATAAGGAATTATTATCTCTACCTTATAATGAGAAAACCTACCATCGCGTAGGAGGGTCACCTACCTCCACATAAGAGGGATAACTTACCCCTGCGTATGAGGGACAAATAGTTAAAAACTATAGGAAATTAACTATCCCACGTAGGGCCACAAAACAACCACCACATTATTACAATCATCCGATGCCCAATACATACAATACCTGATCAATCTACAACCAACCTAAAAACAACAATCATTGCACAAAACCAACACAACAACAGTATATATAACAATTTAAGTTTGGGTTGTAGTGTTGGAATTGAATTTTTTTTTTAATTCAGAGTACAGAGTTCGAGTAGCAAAGCTATGCCCGTGGTGGTCACCTTCAACCTCAGGCCTCTTGAAGTTGTCGTTAGGGACAGAGGTGAAAATTTTCGGCTGTGATCCGGCGAAGATCCTGCTAGCTTTTGGCCACCACCCAAAAGATCGGGTAAGGGAAAAACCAAGTTAGCCCCCAAACCCTAGCAGTTGCCCAAACAGATTTTGGTTAGGTTGGAGTTGGAGGAGAACTCTACAGCTGCGTCGGTCAAGGGGAGCCTCACGGCGGTCAGGGGGATTTGCGACCAGAGGGACTCTGACCAGGGTTGGAACAATATTGCAGGCCGAAAATCATCTGTCGTGTGCCAAGGAAACATGAACTTGTCCGTGGGGGGGTTTGGCCTCGGTTGTGGGAGTTCAGCGGCGGACGAGGTAGCAATTGGATCACAGCCGATGGTGGGATATGTTTAGGAGCGGTTGTCGTTGGAGCACAACAGCAGGCGATGACGACGTACATTAGGCTGGTGAGAAACCGATCAACGTTAGTAGGACACACTAAAGAGACTGAAGGAAACCCATCGGTGGACTAAAAGAAAAAGCCTAAAAATTAACAAACAGAAAAACAAAAGAAAAGAAAAAAAAAACTTTAAGGTGGTCAAAAGAGAAAAAAGAAAGATGGAGAAGAGAGTGAATGGGGTGAGGAGCCTCATCAGAGAGAAGGTCGAAGCCTTCTCTCCAGTGAGAAAGCTTTGTGGTAGGGTTTGTTCTTTTCCTTGAGAGCCTTTTTTGGGGCTTGGATCACCAAATTTGAAAGTAGATTACTCTAATACATCATCATCAAAATTGGATGGTGAAATTTTGGCTTCTAACAAACTGATTGGGGTGTGTTTTTCTGGTGTTTTAGACAGTCTTGAAAACCTTTTTGAATAGTAAGAAATGCTTCCTGGTCATTACTGAACCTGTTCACTATTTCTTGTCATGCCTTGCAGAAAATTTTTCATGTGAACTCCTTAAAAATTACTATGTTGTATAGGGAATGGTGAAAGTGTTGGCAGTGTTAGAGAAAAAATTTTAAATTTTTTTATATATTTCATAAGTTATATAATTTAAATATAAATTTTATATTATAAGTTACAAGCTATAAATTATTATTATATAGTAGCTATAATATATTTAAATTAGTCATTAAATTTAGGATAAATGTGTGAGAGTTATAACTTATATATTATTATTTGAGAGTTTTATATACATTTAATTAATTGAGGAGTTACAAAACTTATTGCAAATAAAAAAAAATTCAAGTTACAAATTTTAAAAATTCAAATTCATATTAATAAATGTTGAAAAATTGGTGATTCAACAATTTTACAAGAATTGAGATGAATAATAAATTAGAGAGTCACAAGAAGTTTAGAACGTGTGGGACACATATGGAGAAGTCTAAGACATGTGGGACACGAAAGGGGAAGCGAAACTGGACTCGAAGACGCAAAAGAAGCGAAAAAAACGCGCATAAAAGGCTCCAGGGCTGAGTGTCACGATGCCTAGCACAGCAACCCAGCTCCACAACGTTGGGTCCTCAGCACCGGGGCGATGGGCACGACAATGGCCAGCGCCGCGGCGCCAGAAGCATCAGGAAGTCAGTTTTTGATCTGGATTTCAAGTTTTGGACTTCCAAAACAAGTGGACTCTTACTCCAACAAGGAATAGGGTTACTAGGCATGAAATAAACCCTATATAAATACTTGTAAACTCTTATTTCAGATTAAGCATTAAAAGAGACTCTAAGAGAGGGGAAGAACTGGGTAGACACTAAGTGCTTATGTACGTTATGGTGGAATCATCGTTTGGGTGTTCATTACTTGTGGTAGAGTAAGGGTTCACTAAATATTAGGTCCTTTTGAGGGTTCTTTATTGGGTTTTTCTTGTAAAATCTCTAGGGAGTTAATAAGAAAGATTAGGATTCTTGGATCCACCGTGGACGTAGGCAATTGGCCGAACCACGTAAGATTGTGTTGTGTTATTTTATATTCTGCTTTGGAGTTTTGCTATTTTGCTTGATAAACAGGTTATTCCGCTACGTAAGGATGTTAGGGTTTTAGGTTGAATCTTGAGTTCTTCGCTTAAACCTAATCTCGAGAGGGAGAAGGGCGTTCCCTCCCTCAACAAACTGGTATCAAAGCAAAAGGTTCGATAATACACACTTGGAGTATTTAAACCATAGTTGCAATCAAGCAAGAAATAGAGAAGTTCAGTAGGATGAATGATTTCAATATTTTGAGGAAGAAGGTTAGGGCTCTACTAGTGAAGAAAGGCCTAGACTTGGCCTTGGATGAAACTAACTCTTCAACTAGCGAAGGGACAAGAACCTCAAAGTCTGAGCAGAAAGATTAGTACATGATTCAGAAAAAGTCTCTCAGCACAATAATCCTAACATTGAGCAATGAATTATAAAAGAAAGTTGGTGATGAGAAAACTACTTTGGGGCTATGGAAGAGACTTGAGACATTGTACACGAAGAAGTCTCTTACAAATAGATTTATTGTGAAAAAGAAACTGCATTAGCTAACAATGCATGAGAGATCTTCATTGAGAGCTTATATTGACGAGTTCAACAAGATCATCATAAGTCTTGAGCAACTGAGCATCAAGACTAAAGATGAAGACAAGGCCATTGTCCTGTTAAGTTCGGTGCCAAAGAGTTATGAGAGCTTTGTGGTACGTTGTTGTATAGTAAGGAGTCTTTAATGATGAATGATGGCAAGGCATCATTGAACTCAAGAGAATTGACAAAGAGATCTGAGTCCGAGAGTGGAGCAGCATTGTTTGCACAAGAAAGAAAGAGCAACCAATCAAGGAGGAGATCCAAGAAGTGTTTCCTTGGTAATAAGGAAGGGCACTTTGTGAAGGATTGTCCGAAATCAAAGGCCAAGGAGGGTGGGCTGTAATCAGTACATGGGAAGATACCGAAGTTGTAGATACATTGGTAGCCTCAAGGGGAAAGTACGCTGGCAAATGGATACTAGATTCGGGGTATAGTGTCTATATGTGTCTAGATAGATCGATGTTTACCAACTACAAAGCCAAGAGAGGTAAAGCTCTAATAGGGAATGACATGACTTGTGAAATTATGGGAGTTGGTGACATAAGACTAAGGATGTAAGGTGTTGAAACTAGAGACTTACATGGTGTAAGGCATGTTCCTAAACTGAGGAGGAACTTGATATCTCTAGGGAAGCTCAATGAGGAGGGGTATTCGGTTAGAGCGAAAAAAGAAAAACTGAGGGTAGAGAAAAGACCTATAAAGTTTAAGAGTGAGAAGCACAATATGAGGCTCTATATGCTTACTGTGATAGCCATGAGTGACCCAACGTGGGGTGTTAGGGTAATGTAGACCACTAGGTGACATCTAAACCGTGCTCACGAAGTTGATGAGGATCGAAAAGGAGTGCAATGCATCCATACTCTATGCAAAGTGCACGAATGCCTTTGGAGACCAAAGTCACTAGTCCGGGAAAAGTTAAGTCTTGGTGAAGACTTAACTGGACTCAACTCTAGGTAATAGAATATTGGTGTGGATCGGATCTCGAAGCCTTCTTATTTGGAAGATTTTGCATCAAAGAAGGGTTTGTTAACAAATTGGTGATTCAACAATCTTGGTTGGACAAGAATTGAGATGAATACCAAAGTAGAGAGTCACAAGAAGTCTAGAATGTGTGGGACACGTATGGAGAAGTTTAGGAAGTGTGGGACACGAAGGGAGAAGCGAAACGAGACTCAAAGACGTAAATGAAGCGAAGAAAATGCGTATAGGAGGCTCCAGGGCTGAGCGCTGCAGCGCCCAGCACAGCAACCTAACGCCACAATGGCCAGCGCTGCGGTGCCCAAGGATGAGCGCCAGAAGCGTCAGGAAGTCGATTTTTGATCCGGATTACAAGTAGACTCTTACTTCAACAAGGAATAAGGTTACTAGGCACAGAATAAACCCTATATAAACACTTATAAATCCTTTATATCAGATTAAGCATTAAGAGAGACTCTAAGAGAGGGGAAGAACTGGGTAGACACTAAGTACTTGTGTGCGCTAGGGTGGAGTAAGGTTCACTAAATATTAGGTTCTTTTGAGGGTTCTTCATTGGGTTTTCCTTGTAAAATCTCTAGGGAATTAATAAGAGAGGTTAGAATCCTTAGATCCACCGTAGACATAGGCAATTGGCCGAACCATATATTGTGTTGTGGTCTTTTATATTTTGCTTTGGATTCTTGTTATTTTACTTGATAAACAGGTTATTCCGCTGTCACTACCCACATGAGGGGAGGACTATTTAACTTTAGGACAATACTCTCTAGTATGCCTCTTTATGCTTAAGGTTATGTTTTATCTTTCTTATTCTTTATTTTCTTATATATATATATATATATATATATATAAGTTGTTAATATGATTGAAATAATATATAAAATAAATTTACCCAACAGGTAGTATGTGTGAGATCAATGTTTCCGTTCATGACCACTCTCTTAGATTATTGATCAACTTATACAAAAGTAGGCTTAATTTATCTAGGAAGAAAAACAAAAGTAAGCCTAATTTATCTGGGAAAAGAACACATGAATCCAAATGAAAAGACCCCATGTAGGCCTTTTTAATCTTCAACCTACCAAAAAATGATGTCACTTTTGTTTCGATGCACAATTCCCAGTCAAGATGAATGTACGCAGGTTATGACACTTCAATCATGAAATAGAGAAGGTCCCAGACTCCAAATAACAAAAGAAACCTAAGCAAGAAGTACAATAAATATCATAGTATGGAATTTATCATGGAAGTTCCATGCTCCTCTAGACAACTTCAACTTTCCTTTTGACAAAATCTTTAGTTTGGGTTTGAGTTTTGCTCAACTCAAAACTCGGGTTTTTTTTAGGCTATTTGAAACTCGTGTGAAATTCAGGTCTGGGTTAAGTCCGAACTAGGTTCCAAGTAACTCAGAAATTGAATTTTAACCCAGTTTTTTAATTAGAGCAGCAAGATTACTAATATAAATACCTGAATTATTCGAAAGTAGAGCCGAAGAGGCATAGGAAAGAAGGTGGATGTTTTGCTTTAAAGAAACTTCAAAACCTACAAATTCAAGCTGCAGGTGAATCTCGCCATTTCTCGCTTGGCACCTTGAGAACCAGAGCAAAGTTAAGGGGCACAACACAATCCTGAATTAGAGAGTTAAAACATGCAATACAATGCAATGGTTGTTTTTGTGAAGGTTGAGCATGTAATCAAGGAGCAAAATATGTTTGATGTTTGTTATGATGGAAGGCTATTACAATATATTGATTGAAAGGGTTTACCTCATTGAACAAGAGAGGTCAGTGTTTATATATATATAATGCTTGTGTAGAAGTTATGTTCATCTAGTCTTTTTGGATTTTGGAATTTGTTAATGGAGGCAATAACAACGTTGTTATTTGCGGCTTCGAGATGTGGTGAATTCCTTGGGCTTCAAGAAATTCCATGAAATGAGAGTTGAGGAGAAGGGAGACTTGAGACATTGACATAATAGAGAGAAAGAAACTGAGCAGATGGATTTAAGGATTCAAAAAACCTAGTTTTTGAACTGGCTTAATTCAGATCCAAAAAAAACTTGGACTCGGGAAAAGAAAATAAAACCCAAAATTTTCAAGTTTTTTTTTTAGTCTAGGTTTTTTAAGGTTTCTGAGTTTTCTGGGCCAGGTCCGAGTGCAGGTTGTTTTACCATCCCTATTCTAAACACTTGCCATGAACTTATCACAGGCACATAGTGAGTTAATAGTTTAGTGTGTTAACTATGTCAATTTGCTATATAATACTATTGTTACACCTAATGTTTTAACTTATAATGTCTCAATAAGCATAAAGGAGTTAATAGTTTAGTTCATTAGTTATGTCAATTTGCTATCTGATATTATTGTTACACTTAATGTCCTAACTTTTAACATCTCAATTAAGAGGTTGGATTCAATTCACTATCCTAAGCCCAATATCAGGGATAGCAAAATCTGGGCTCGGGTTTTGCTCAACCTAAACCTAGACCTGGGCTTTTTATGGTTTTCGAAATCCAATTTGTACCTAGGTTTTTCAAGTATGGGTCTGGTCTGGGTTTTATTCCAAGCCGGATTCGAGTGCCTGGAATCCGAGTTTTAACCTTTTTTTTTATATTTTTTAATTCTTTTTATAATTTTTTTTGTATGTTTCCATTTGTTAGCTTCAATATTTCTCGCTTCTAAGTAATTAGACTGTGAATCATTGAAGGAGTTAAATCCCTGAATAAGAAGCATTGTGGGGGAAGATTGGTCCAAGTTTAGACCAGAACGATAGTTTTCTGAAAGAAATTGTAAAGAAGAACCTAAGAAGGTTTGTCCCCACAAATTTCCAGTTTTCCAGGTGAATCTATGAGTTTGTCTTCGAAAAGAGATGGCTTTTATTTAGATGAAATATGTGGTAGCTTCAATACTCATGCGGTTTGTGATCAAGCTAGTCAGGTCCGACCGGCTAGTGTTCATGCCACTCTTGACAGCTCCCATGGCCAACGGGTTAACAGTTGGGAATTAGATGTCTTCTAAATGTGATGCGGCACGAGGCTAGGTATTGAGATTTGAGAGTGCGACAGATTAGAGAGCTTGAGTTGAAAGGGGGAGAAGAGAGAGAGAAATGATTCAATGTGAACTATGAGTTTGTGAAACAAAAGAACACACGAACAAAAAGAGAAACTAGAGCGAAAGTGATTCAATGAGGGAAAAAAAATCCGGGTTTCAGGCTGGCTTTTTCCAGTCCAAACAAACCCAAACCCCAAAAAAACAAATTAAAAATTGGCACTTGAGAAAAAAATTTGAATTTTTCAATTTTTTCTAAGTCCGAGTTTTCATGTTTTTTCGAATTTAAATCTGAGTGCAGTTTTTTTTATCATCCGTAAACAATATCTAAATCCTCATCTATTTGTGTCTGTATTTCTATTTATATCATGTACTTTTCGGATGAGGTTGGTAGCTATACGTGTGAATTAGAGATCATGTACTAGATTAGATAATTAATTCCCTGGATTTTATTATGTATTAGAGGGTATTATTATAATAGAATCGGAAGCGCATATAGAGCTTTGAGTTGCACGTACAAATGCATACTTAAATAGGTAATTTTGATGCTTGGGTAAAGGAGCAACCTTATATCATCACTTACATTTTGTATTTTATAAGGTTGTATGCTTCTTGTAGAATTAGCAGTTATTAGACACACAATGCCAAATAACAATATAATTTTTAAAAAATTTATTACTCAAAACCTCAGATTGGTGAACTTTCCTATTTTAAATTACACATGCTTAAAAACTTTGCAGGGTTGCAAGTCAAGAGAAATCAAACTATGTGGAGCTCTGGCTGCTGCTGGATTGATTGCAGCTCGTTCTACTAAAGACCTTCCTGGTCACCAAAGGGAGAAGTATGCTGTTGTTACTCTCACTGACTGCCGATCAATTCTTGAGCCTGCTCTCAGCAGCAATCACCTTGGTAAGCCTCAGATCCTTATCATACTGATCACATTCATAGCTTGTTTATTGTGCCACACCTCATCTAACATATACCAATTTAATTAAGGCTTTTATCATTCTGCAATCCTGAATACACACGACATAAGTGGAGATGATGAACTATGGGAACTTGCAAAGAGTGGCTACACAGCTTTTGCAAACGCTAAGAACTGTAACAAGCATTTCACCGACATGAGTGACCTGAACTTTCTTATGTGTAAAGCCATTGAGAACCCTAGTTTGACCCCATCATCATCCTTAAGAACTGCTTTCATCTCAGTCTTTGAGGACCCCATGATCGAAGAATCTAATGAACTGCTTTGGGAGATGGGATTAGAAGACTGCATCGGGTGCTCTTCGGTGCATGGCGTTGGCCCGTCCATTGCGATATTTGACACCATACGTGATGGCAGGTTGGATTGTGCTTGCGTGTATCCTTCACCCCTGCATTCAAGGGAACAAATGCAGGGATTGGTTAATCATATGAAGAAAATTCTCGTAGAGGGTGGCAGCTTTGAGGATGGGAAGAGTGGAAAACGAGTCTTGTAATTCTCTTTTAGCGGGCTTTTTCTATATGCGCCTATATTGATGCTCAGGTTTGCTCATTACTAAAAAAAATTCAGTTTCTTTAGGGAATTAAGAGAAAAATGGATGGATTGACATTGTGTCATTGTCTCGCCACAGAGTGCGTGTCACGTGGCAATCAATTGTTTGCCTCTAAACAAATGTCAAACTCATCCTGTTACATGCAAGTAACTCCTATCATTATAGGTAGAGCATATCATTCTGAATTGACAGACAATCTGAATGTGTAAAAAGCCGAATTTATCTTAACATCGTTTGCTCCCCATTTTTCATTGCTTCCATTCACTTTCAAGAAATAACTTAGGTATTACAGTTTCTTTATGAGTATGTTTTATGATTGTCATTAAATTAGATTTTTTACATAAAAAAATAAGGTTTAATTTTATATGCTTATTATATTGTTGTAAACATCTCATATATTTCTTGATCACATTTTGTAAACAAGGAAAAGGTAATATAAAATATTAAAGTTCGGAGCTTAAGAAATTAAAAGGCTTGAAGAATTTGAAGAATTACTTAGAAGAAAATGAAAATTATATCAAGATGTTCAATGTCACAAAATTCAAGTTCGGCTCCTTAAATATCTTAGAAAAGAATTATTTATCTTGGATCTTGAATGTTAATAGCCTTAGCAACTCAGTTAAAATTGTAAATAACATATTTTTATAAGAGTTCCCTCAAGCCATAATTTTTTTTGGTCACCACTTTCATCGAGCATTAAAAAGAGAACACTTTAATATAAAAGACTCATGTGTCCTTTGAAATAGTTTAAATGAGAGATTTGGGCAACTAAGTTAGTGACACTACCACATGTTAGTAATGATTGGATGCATTTGTTTTTACAAGATTTCAAATCAACAAATATATATCATTTTGTACTATTTAGGATTTCTTTATAGTTACATTATGTGAAAAGAAAGTTACGGAAATGGATATGGTAAAGAAGATATTTTTACTAGTTAATGTCTAAAATATGATTTTATAACAGCAATATCAAGTACATTAATATAAGAAATATTTTGATATAATTTCATATCTCGTTATTGTTGAAAAGAATAATAAGCTTTTATTGAATAATCACTCATCTCATTCTATTAATACTACACTAATATCTTAACCAAATATTGTCTCACAAAGTTTTGAAGCAAATGAGGCTTCAAATAGTTATGGTGATAATCATTAGTGTGGCCATGGTTGTGGTCATGGTATGGGATGAGGCATAGGTTGGAGTCGAAGTTCTAGTTAATATAATTACCAACCTTATGACAATTATTAAAAAACACAAGTAGGATCACACTGAAAGAAAATAAGAAAAAAAAAGTACAAGATAAATACACTTGTCTTCGATGTGAAACAAATGACCATTTTTAGCGTGCTTATCATAAGGCCATGCATTTAACTGATTTATACAAGGCATCTTTGAAAGAAAAAAAGAAGAATATTGAGATCAATTATCTTGATTATATGAATCTAAGAATACTAAGAATCTCGACATCTCAAATTTCTTTAGAAATACAGATCCAAAGAATAATCAATCAATTGATAATGAGAATATACATACCAATTAGGTTTAATTACTACTCCTTTTGCATATTCATATTATAATAAGAACTTATGTTGTTATCTTAATATCTAATATGTGTTTTTTTTCCTTCTCCTCATTAAGGATTTAAATAGCAAGCTATATGTTCTCAAGAATGACAAAGAAATATGTCTAATAAGTAGTAGTAGGCAAATTTCAAGTTTCGGTTCGGGACCCCAAACTAACCTGAATGATTTCATATAAATAAAATTGATCAACTCAAGCATAAGAAAATGAACCAAACGGGTTCTGTTCAATTTAGTTTTTTTTTTTTAATTATTAGTCTATTTTAAGTGTATTTTATTCTGGTTTAAATCGAACCAAATTGAAACTAAATTAAAATCAAACTGATTGGTCTGAAATAAATAAAACTGACTAAAAACCAAACTCTAAATAGAAACTTAACCGAATCATAAATTTTTTATTCAATTCGATTTGATTTTCAGTTCAACTCGACAACGCACACCTAAATATTTCTTAAATTTAACATTTGTTAAAGCGAAGATGAATACTATATCAAGCTCTCCAGACTTGATTAAGGTTCTAGAATAGTTATATCTTATTAACAAATGACATATATTATGCCTTATATTCACCCAGATTAAAAAGATCTATACTTAACTTCAGAGTCATTTGCTACAAAGTTTTTCACATAGAGACTATAATAAGTATCACATGGAATATATTTGCATTATTTCCAAAGGCTTTGGCCAGAATAGTTATATCTTATTAACAAATGACATATATTATGCCTTATATTCACCCAGATTAAAAAGATCCATACTTAACTTCAGAGTCATTTGCTATAAAGTTTTCCACATAGAGACTATAATAAGTATCACATGGAATATATTTGCATTATTTCCAAAGGCTTTGGCCAAAAGCAAATTTTGACCAAAGCTTCCGCTTTCTTATCTAGCTTATATAATTTGGCATTCAGAGTACTTAAGAGCTATGCAATCATGAATGAGAAGTAAAAAAGATCCGAAGACTTTTATGCTCTAGCATGACTCCTTCCACCATCCTAAATCAATAATGATGTAAAGAATTATTAAAAATTCTCATAACTATCTATTGAAGAATCTAAAGATTCCATTATCCAATGAGAACATTGAACTGCTTATTCACAAGATAAGTTGGTGATTAGACCATCTCTTTCTAAAATCAATTTTAAACCTCGATCACTTTTTAAAAGAATTTAAGGAGATATTTGGGGGCCAAATCACCCGTCAAGTGGACCACTTCGTTATTTCATAGTCCTAGTCGATGCATATGCATGATGGTCACATATTTGTTTGCTATCTATACATATTCTAACTTTGCTAGATCGTAGGCATGAAATATAAAGCTAAGTGCACGGTTTCAAGATTACCCAATCAAAACCTTACGTCTCAATAATGCAGATGAATTCACTTTCAAAACCTTTAATGATTACTACATGTCAATAAGAATTGACATAGAACATCTAGTTCCCACATGTTTAGACACAAAATAAGTTGGTAAAATAATTCATCAAGCAACTTTAGATGATTTCAAGAACTTTGCTACAACATACTCAATTACCTACTTTAGCATAGGGTT
The DNA here is from genome assembly GCA_946807835.1 of Ailanthus altissimus. Classification (NCBI taxonomy): domain Eukaryota; kingdom Viridiplantae; phylum Streptophyta; class Magnoliopsida; order Sapindales; family Simaroubaceae; genus Ailanthus; species Ailanthus altissimus. The sequence goes on from OX327709.1 coordinate 6,415,568, forward strand.
CTACAATTTTGCATGTTGCTATTGGTGTTATGTGTGTGTATGTCATCCTACGGGTGAATGTATGTATTTTAAACAATTTAAATATCGTATGTCTCACATACAATGTAACAAAAATATAACACACAATATTATCTCATGATATCAATGAGATTAGGAGACTCACCCTTGAAGCTTACTTTAAAAATTCTAGTTGGGAATGTGGTGGACTTCCACAAGCCATAATAGTAGCTTTACTTTTCCAAAATGCTTGAAACAACACTTGCTTCTAGCTTATTTTTGTCTCTCAAACCTTAAAGTTAATTCTTTAACTTTGTAAAGCAAAAGCAATTCAAATTTCCTTCTATTTTGAACTCTTGGCCAACATACATATTTATAGGCAACCATTGCCTATTGTTCAACCAATCATATAAAACTTAGCTGCTACTTGTCCAATGATGATAAGGCTTGAAAATGGCTAGCAGCTGCTTTAATTCTTGCTAAGTATACTGCTTGCTTTGTTGGCCTGTTTAAAAAGCAATTGGTGGCTTGATTCTCGCCACCTCTTGCTCAAAGAGATTGAATCAAACTCAACCTAATTGCAACAATTACCTTAAGGCCAATCAAAATGCAACACATCTTCGTTGCCTTATGTTTCATCCAATGATAATTGAATAATTGTCAAGACTAAATCAAATGATTAAATTTCATTTGATTTAGTCATTGGCCGGATTAATAAACAAAACAACAATTTGTTTCATAGTTTTTTTTATCTATCAATGCCTAATTTAGAACTCATATATATTATTGGCACAATTTGAGATATACACTAAGTAGATAAAAGTATTAAGTCTCACTTGGCACAAATTTAGGTTTAACATTTAAACCTTAACTATTCCCCAAGAGACCCTAAAATAAATAAATATTTTTCAAAAACTTACCAGATCGAACAATTTGACCTGATGCGTTACCTACGTGCTCAACGAGTACAGTTCATATAATAAGACTCTCTAGGTTCATATACATTTTATCTCATTGAACATTTTTGTAAGTCCATAATCGATGCCCCATACACATACATTATGGTTAATATAAAATGGTGAGTTGAACCATACAAGTTGGGATTAATTTATATTCGTACAATTCTTCCGTCATATATATCTTAGAAGAGCGGAGACATAAATCAACACCATCAAATATCTTATAGCTCAACCATAAACTTATCTCCTCGATTCGTATTCTGATAAATAATATCCGCAAACTACATTGCAATATTGTTTATACTACAGAAAACTCTTTCCCGGATTAAATGCTTATGGACATAAGATTTATTGGAATACAACCTTAGAATATCTAGATATTTAACTCACCCATATGAGTTAACAGATCCTATGTATACACACATTGGACTCTATAAGCATCAAACTATACCCAGCGACATCCAGCGATTAGACCATGAAAAGTCTCTGGCATGTGTGGGACTTAAGTATGGTAGATCACTCATAAGCTCACCGTAGTGCTCAGGTCAAAGGATCACGAATACTATTCAACTCAAGAAGACCCTCCTCCATTAACGATTTTACAGGATATCTATTGAAGGTATTCTTTGAGTCAGTTCAATATCCAATCCTTACTGAATACCTACATATCTAGATGAGCTTTCACTAACTTCATGGTCTGTTAAGATTAACCATTTAAACCATCTAGATATAGATATACACTGATCTATATAAATTAATTCCACTCAACAGACTGTGCGTTGGTGAAAATAGATCAGGAACTTATAATTTGAGAACATACTTACACAATGACATTTTTTAGCAACGCTTGTAAAATCTTTACAACTATGTCATTGTTAATATATTCCCAGGTCTTTACCCCTTTTAGACAAAGTTTTAACTCTTTAAACCTGATCTGAGTTCTTTCAAATCAAGATAATGTCCAAAATGTTATAAGTATCTTATCTTAATAAAATTAATTAATTAGCGATTAATAAAATATTTATTTATTACATAAGTATAAAAATAATATATTCATACAAAATTAGGATGGTACATGAGCATAAATTCTAATAGTTACAACATTAATATGTTTGAGGCTAAACATTTATCATAAATATTCCCCATTGCAACTAGTGCTTGGTCATTAATGATGAACACTTGAATTTATACATTTAATAAGAGTTTTACATCATTTTTTTGTATTACTAGTGTCTTTAATCCAAAAAAAAAAAAATAAGTATGTTTACAATATTGTACCTAATTAGCTTTTAACTATTTTGTAGTATGTTTGGTAAAATTGGAATAACTTTCTACCTAACGATCTAACATGAGTGATTCTTGATCCTATGAAGAGCTGACTTAATGGTCTAACATATTGTATTTCACAAGGCATTCGAAATTCAAGCGTTTAGAGGGTGAAAATGGCCTAAAATAGAATTGATCTGCAATACAGGCCCAATCTGAACAGTCATCAGTATTTGACCTATAACTATAGAAATACGTATCTAATAGGTATGAAAAAACTTAATTTAGAAATATAAGAGACTTATCTACAACTTTTATGTTTTAAGTGACAACTAATTCGAATCACATCAATTCCAAATTAGATAAGCAATTGGGTGCATTAATGGTAATCAATATAAATTATTTGTCACTATTCTTGACTTTTGTCATCCAAATGGTTTCCTCTTCATTTGTCTCGATTTATCCATATTTTTTAATAAATAGGTAGCATGTTTATTTTCAAAACATGTAATTAGAGAGTTAGATTTTAGTTCAAAATACTTGTCTTTTGTAATATTATTTCTCTTGTTTACTATTGTAAAATCATGTTATCTCTTCTTTCATTTCATTTCTTTTTCTTTAGTTTTATTATGTCCAAGTAATTTTATTTATGCTAAGGTGAATGGGTGAAACTCTTGGCAAGGTAATACTTAACTCTTATTCATGAATTTAATGTTTTATTCTTAAGTTATGCAAATTTATATATGATGTATTTATTTTATTAATATTCTTTCTTCTAAGTGGTGCATCTTGATTTATTATTGACCAACTTTATACTTAGCACAATAAATTCTTGAAACCATTTACAAGATTTGGCGTATATACTTTTTCTTGTAAAGTGAGAGTCTTGATTTATTGTAGACAACTATAAAGATTGGCATAATAAATACTTGAACTCATTTATAAGATTTGGTGTACAATAATTAAAATAAATAAATACTAGTTAATATATAAATGGTGATGAACTTTAATTGTTATATCTTTCGGTTGGAACCTCCTTTGTGTGAGGATTCCAATTGAGTTATAAAATGAGTTAAATATATTCTTACTTCTTATGCCAAGAGTGAATCCCCTTAACCTTAACTTTTATTTGAATTGGTTAATTGAATTAATATTTGTAAACATCTTATACTGTATTAATTGTCTTTAAAGTATTTATAATTTGTAATTTTAATTCTACTTTCCTGTAGATTGATCCCATTCTCACTGGGTTATTTATTACTTCTGTAATCCTACACTTGAGAATAAACTCTTATATTCTGGACGTGTCAATTAACCTGAAATATCTCATCTATATATTTTTAGTTATGTTATATAAGCTCCAATTGCACCTCCACAGAGAACTAAGATGAGACTTTAATGTCACATGAAAATTTATATAGGTTTTAATTCACCATTTATTATAAGGTATTTGGAACCTTTAATAAGTAATATGTTTACTGCACGTTTTACATATTATCATTTTGATGAAACAAATTTTCTCCATTAGGAGTGAGAAAAAATGTCTTTAGAAATTAACATGAATTATCTTGAAAAGTAACCTATAAGTCTCATCTAGATCCTCATTCAACATAAATTGAAAATGAAGTATGAAAGATAGTTCATTTAATACAAATTATAAATTAGTTACTTGATGCATTTACAGATGCATCAAAAGTAACTAAGTCATCTATGTCAATAGTCAATATACTTGTTCAAGTAGTTGTTTCTGAAGAATAATTTATTGAAAAAACATCAAAGAAAATGTCTGTTACACCCTAAAAAAGCATGATAAACCATTTAGTATAAAAGATTTTGTTCCACAAGAAAGAAAATATAGAATCAAGGACTCATTATAAATGATGCTCAAGCTATAATTAAAAATGCTCCTGAAGAATGTAATGACGATGATATAATGAGAGCCTCAAAAGTAGATCAAGTATCAGTAGTGGTTCAAGTCTCAGAAGAGGCTAGAAAGAAAGAATCAATCATCGATGATGTATTTGTATTTATAGTAGTTATTGATATCATAAATAATAATTTTGAACCACTATTTATTGATGAATACAAACTAAGGCATGATTGTCAAAATGAAAAAAAACAATTGAAGCATAATTAAATTCTTTAACCAAACGTATGTATTTGGACTTATGGTCAAAGTGTGTCAAACCTATTGGATATAAATGAGTTTTTGAAAAGAAATATAATGAGCAAAATAAAAGTATAAAATTATGAGATATAAAGTCAAACTTATTGCTTAAGGCTTCTCATAAAGACTTGGTATTAATTATGAGGAGACTTATTCTCCTATAATAAATTTCATTATGCTTTGACTCTTAATCAATTTGACTATATATAAAAGAACTTGATATGCGTCTCATAGATGTAGTGACAACTTATTTATATAGGTAATTTGATACTGATATTTATATAAAAATTTTAAAAGATTTAGAATACTTGAAGTATTCAAACCACCACATCATAACTTATATTCTATAAAGTTACATAAATTCCTATATAAATTGAAGTAATTTATACGTATATGGTATAATCACCTCAATAAATACTTGATGAAAGAAAGATATATTAATGATCTTATACGTCCTTGTGCATTCATCAAGAATTCAAGATATTGTTTTGCCATTATAATAGTTTATGTCGATGGCATAAATCTAATATAAACTTCTGAAGAGCTCCAAAATGTTAGTGAGTGTTTAAAAAGTAAATTTGAGATAAAGATATGAGAAAAACTAAATACTAACTCCGCATGTAGATTGAGCATAGTTCAAATAAAATATTTATCCATCAAATAAATTATGTTGAGAAAATTTTGAAATATGTTAACATAGATAAAGCTTTTTCATTAAGTACTTTAATTGATGTTCGTTCTCTTAATCCTAAGAATGACCCATTTCGCCCTAAAGAAGAAGATGAACATGTAGATAATCCAAAAATACCTTATTTGAATTTGATTGGTGCTTTATATATTTAGCACAATGCACTAGACCAAATGTAGCATTCTCAATAAATTTATTAGTAAGGTTCAGTTATAAACTAACCAGAAGATACTGGAATGGGTGTTGAATATATTTTTCATTACTTTTGTGAAACAATAAAATTTAGATTATATTTTCTAATAAGTTAACACAAAATTCAAATCTTATTGGTTATACTAGTGTATATTATTTATCTGATCCTCATAAAGTTTACTTCTAGATAATATATTTTTTTACTTATAATGATATAACAATCTTTTAGAGATCCACGAAGCTAACTATTATTTCTATTTCCTTAAATTATGTAGAAATTCTTACATTACATGAAGCAAGCAGAGAGTGTATGTGGCTACAATTAGTCATCCATTATATTCAAGAAACATGTAAAATATCTTCTATTATAGATACTCCAACAATTATATATAAAGATAATATCACTTATATTGTTGCTCAATTTAGAAGAAGATACATCAAAATGGACAAAACTAGTATATCTCACTAAAGTTCTTCTACACTCATAAGCTCGAAGAGAACAAAAAAATTAATGTTAGACATTGATACGCTGCACTAATAATTTTGCAGATTTATTCTCCAAATCATTACCCTAATACATGGTATTATTATGCATCGTCCTATAAAACTATCAAATTAACATATATCATTTTGAGGGGAAACTTTAGATAAGACGGAGCATGATCTATGAAAGGAAGAACTTCTGCAACTATTATAGACCTATATGTATTGTACTCTTTTTCTCTTTAATCAAGTTTTATCTCATTGAATTTTAATGATAAATATTTTTTAGTGAGACAATTGTATGTTCAATATCATTTTATAATTCATCAAAGATTGCATTTGTTTTACTATTTTTCTTTATCTTATTAAATTTTTTAATCAAATACAACTATCACGAAGTAGTGAGTCTTTAATGGTGACTGTTATAATATTGTCTCTTCACCATACTCCATGTATATGCCAAATAGCAATCAATTATTTGCCTCCTAAACAAATGCCAAGCCATCCTTTTGCATGCAAATAACTCCTCCAATTGCATATAGGGCTAGGAATGGTGCAAGTAGCGGCAAGGATGATAATTCATATCCACATACTCGAATGAATTGAAAATCTACATACCTATCTCATACTTGAATTAAATAATTGGAGTTTAAGGATGGGGTCTCGCAGATACCTCATACCCTAATTTATTTACTTTTTATATTTTAAAAAATAAATTTTAAAAATATTTTTTAAAATTATAATAATACAATTTTTTTTTTAAATTATTTTATTTTTTTCAATTCAAGTTTCGGGCCCATGCCTATTTATTTTTATAATTTAAAAAATTATAATAATACCGTTTAATTTAAAATTATTTTTTTTAATTCGAGATTTTGGGGCGAGTTTGGGGGTAATAACCCATCCTCGTGCTCGCCTTTAATATAGTTCAAAATGATAACTCATCCCTATAGACTATATCTATCCAAAAATTTGAAAATTACAAAATCTCTCTCATTTATTTTTTTATTCGGATTGGATCATAGAATTTAAACCCCAAAAAAAATTTGCCAAGCCTAATTGCATATCTTTGTAAATTGAGAGAGAATCCAAAAATAAAAAGAAAAAAAATTATCTTGGTTTGTTTTGCTCTCAATTTTCAATGCTTCCATTCGATTTAAATCATTTTCATTTATTTACAACGCCGGTTAAATCGTTGAAAAATTAGTAGTGGACAACATGCTCATCACTGTTGAAAATATGAAGATGAATCAGACACCAAAATGTGAGGATGACATGGCACCATTGCCAACTAATCAACTGGTGACATGGCAGTGTAACAAACCAGAAGAAATAGGACAAAACAATAGGAGCAAGGACAGCAGCACCAGGAAAAATGAGTGCTGCACACCACAGCAGCAAGGACAGCAATACCAGCAAAAACAGTAAGATGAGTGCTGGACACCACAGGCTGGCATACACAGCTCAGGAGGAAGGACAACAGTGAGGTGTAGTAATCCTAATGAAAAAGGTACAACAAGGGTTCATCCAACGATGGAAATCATGTGAAGTACTAGGGAAAAGCCAAAATTATAGGACAGTGTTTGATGTATGAAATATGGCAGAATACCCTCTATAAATTGATATAAAAGGGTGTCTTATTGAATGCAAAAAGTGTAACTGTTACATTGATTAATATACACAAACAATACAAAAGACTCTATAGAACATTCATTCTCAAAATTCAATTTGACTTAAAAAAAAGTTTAAAATATCCAAAATTAAAAAAAAAATACAATCATGAATTTTCTGTGAGATAGGGAACTCCAAAACGACAGCCTGCATTACAAAATTGATTCTCGGTCATGAATGACATGTTCTTTTAATGTGATATTGAAACTTCAATAATTTGCAAGCTAATAATTTTTCTAAAATTTTTATCAAATGAAAGACTTTTGCAAGTTGAAAGAAGTTAATTTATTGTTTCTTTTAAATGCATCAAACATATATATTTTTTTAAAATATATTATATATGAAAATATATAGATAACAAAATATTTATTAGATAAATACACCGTGTATATATATATACGGAATGTGAGAAAATTTTCTCCATTTCTAGACTATTAATACGGTCACTATCATGTAGCTGGCTTGGAAATTTGACAAACATTCTAACTGTGATTGCACAATCTAAGCTAAAAAGCTTGCAAACTTTTGACTTCCTTTTAAAGCAAACTTTCTTCCAATCTAATGCTTAGATAAAACATCTTTTCTCACTAAACTTAATCAAAGCCACAGTTTTCGGCAGGAAATGCCACAAACTTTGCAACCTCTTGTACAAGAAAAGGGAAGAAAAAAAAAGGTAATGTTGCCTGTTCATTCAATTGAATCCATTTCGAAAGTTGCGAAAGAAAATAGTAAAACCATATGAATTTCGTCCCTGGAATTTCCCAGTTAGAGGGAAGAGAGATTGGCTTTGAAATCTCCCTTCTAGGGTCGGCCCAACCAGGTCAAAATTAGAAGCTCAACCAGTAACAGAAGAGCTAGAGGAGAGATTTTTTCATACACCGAGTGTATGTGTTGCATATGCTTATCCATATCCATCGTCCAATAAAATCATATAATATATGCTAAAGCGAATTTCCTACAATCATAAACCCTATTTACATATAATACAATAATTTTGTGTTTATCAAAACATTATAATTGATTGCTCAAAAACAAACATGTAAGATCTCTAAATGAGCTCTTCAACAAGTTTCCCAAATTGAAACCTCGTGCTGCTGCATTCAACCGCACTCAAAACTTTCTGAAATGCTGAGACACTGCATGGAACAACCAATTTCTCGTGCTGCTCAAAGCCAAACTCATTGTAAGATTTCTCAAGCAACATCTTGAACAAAGGATGTGAGAGGAACCCAGTTGGCACGACGAATCTCTCTTGCTCTTCTCCTACATAAACAGCAAAGAACCCGGTTGGTGTTGTGGCCATTGCAGCCATATCTTCAAAATCTCCAAGCAAGCATTCCTTTTGTGATTGCTTGCTCTCATCTCCACTCATAACCTTCACTTTCTTGGCTAGTTTCTTGAATGAAACCATCTTTTTCCCTAGCATTTTCTCTCTTAATTTCTCTCAAAGAGAAAGGCGGGGAGATTGAGAGAATTTGTATTGAGGTTTAAGAGGGGAATGTCTCAAAAGAATGAGTCTTCTCTTCTGACTTGTTAATAATTGGGAATCTATGTATATAATAATGTTGGAGTTTCTGTCATATTGCTATTATCTTTTTGTGTTAGTTTACTTCTGACTTAAAAATAGTTTATAGCAATAAAAAATTTAACCTTAACTTTGAAAACTTGAAAAATTCAATAAAATGGTGACACCTAAGTACAATGTGATGGGACTTAATGCTCTACAATATTTGTTGATGTATAATCTTTGGTTGATTTGAGAATCAATGAAAATGGGTTTTCTATTTCTACATTTCAAAGCGTGGTAAAATACCCAATCTTTCAATTTGTTTTGTAAATGCATGAAAAGAAATCCACTGAAAATTGGAAATTGTTGGATCCACACTACATGGACTGTGAGCATTCAATTGTGGGAATTATTATAATTTTATTTGAATCAAAGGCCGACCACTAATCATTTTGAAAATATAATAAAGTATTCCCATTCACGTTTGTACGTATACCAACCATTTCTCCCTTTTATTTAAGAAAAGAAAATGAACCACTTCAAAAAAAAAAAAAGAAGTGGGAATCTCCATTAGTTCAATTTACAATAAGTGAAAACAAATAATGGGAAATTTTTATTAATCACTTCTTGTCTTATTCGTTCTTTTGTACTTTCATGATATATGTGGCTCCAAGGAAGCACTTTAGAATAAGTGCTTAATCAACTTAGACTAAAAATAGAATTGTATATTAAAGCAAGTAGGGTGGATTTGGTAGAGCTTGGTGGGTAGCCATGACCAAAATCCAAAAACATATCAACCACTAAAACGGAATAGTTAATGGAGAACAAATAAAAGAGTATTATATTATATTTGAAGCACTCATCAAAATAGCCACTCTCAATTCTAACAAGACGTGTGAGGAGGAAAGAATTTAGAAACATGAAATGTCTTTAATGTGCCCACTATTCACGCAACAAATAGAACACAAGGCCGAGGTTGATTCTTACGTATTCAGAGAAAATATGGATGAAAATTTAAGAAAACGAAAGAAAATTGCTATGTAGATATAAATTATATACAAAAAAAAAAATCTTTCAAATTACCGTATTATGAAATTAGAAATAAGCAAGTAAAAAGAAACAGAAAACAAATGATGCAATAAAATTGACAATAAAACATCATTAGTATTATGATTTAGTGTTATAAATAGAAAATTGAGGTTACATCTAATTATATTGTAAGTATATGAATTTTTCACATTTTTATTAAATAGAGATAACTTTAAAAATTTTAAATTTAAACATTTTTATTAAATAATCTCCTAAATCCTAATCCTTATGGGAGCAATTATATTACCTTTTATTATCAATAACATCGTATTTATAATAATTTTATTTTAATTGATGTAGCATATGATATAATATTATGTTTGGGGCAAAAGTTTGGTCAAGTCTAGGAAGTTACTTTAAATAGTCAAAAAGTTGTTGAGCGAAGAGAAAATTGTATAACTAAGTTTGATGTTGCTAAGAGTTAGGCTTAAACCAAGAGTTTGGTAAAATTAGAACTGAAACTAAGTAGAGAGTTTTGATAAAAATTGGTTAAAAATTGAGTTATACAATTAACCCTATAAAACACAGAAAAACACTAAGTTAAATGTCGGTGAAATGGCCTGAAAATTTTAATAGACCTCAAAGTACAGTCTAAGTATTACCTCATTTTCTCCAACACATTTTTAGATTATCATAGTTTAAAGAATAATTTGTTTATTATTTTATTTCTAGATAATGATATGAACAAGTGCCACGTGTATACCATATGAGTTATAATATAGAATTTTAAAAGGTGGAGACAATGTAGGAGCAGGAGGATAATGTAATTATTTTACGAGGAAGTTTACAAAATACTTTCTTTTAAAGTCTAACAAATTATATCTTTATATAATAAATTAGTGAAAATTTTCAGAAACCAAAATGGCAAAACTGTGTCAAAGAAGGGGGGCCCTGCCTGGACCAAGATGCATGGCTCCCGACACAAGAAGACAAAATTGAGTCCATAAAAGACTGAAGGGGCCAGGCCAGGCCGGGCCGGGTATAAAGAAAACTTTGGCTAAAACTTCAGAGGGGAGTGGAGTCACGAGTCATTACGTCAAGGCTAAGATTTTGTTTTATGGCAGACCGATTGTACTTCGGATCACGGAAATACTTCTAAGAACCTTTTTTTTTTTTTTTACGAAAATAAATAAATAATTGCGGGTACTTTTCAGAAAGTTGTAGAAGTTATGGAAGATTTTGTATATTGAATTTGTAGATGCTTACTGACTAACGATTTGCCGGCCTTGCATTGTAATGGTCGGATAAGTTGATGTAAAGAATATAATTATTTTTTTAATATCAAGGTGTGCAAATGTATCCTTTTCAAAATTATTTCTATTCTTACAATAATCTTAATTAAAGTATAAAAAAAAGTTTTTAATGATATAAAATTTTTATAATTCAATAATAATATAATTACAAAGTTACACATAAATGTAATTGTTTATACCACAAGTAAGACTCTAAAATAGAGACTAATGAATTAGTAAAGAATGAGTAATCAAAGAGAAGGAGATTTTTTTCTATCTTCTAATTAATTGAGATATGCCTATAATATATAGAGATAAAATATTTTTTAGGAGAGACATTATATCTCTTTAAAAGATCGTAATATTTAAGAAATTTTATAGCTTTACATTTTGAGCAATTGGCACCGCGACGCTTAGCACTTGCCAAGTAAAATTTGAAAAATTCGACTAAGCGTCGCGGCATACATCATCTAGTGCTGCAACGCTCAAAATTTTGACTTGAGTGCCGTGGCACCCAAGCTGTTTTCCAACAGCTTAGTTTTCCCTTCTTCTTTTTTCTGTGATCCTATTCCCCAACTTTATGTACTTGAAATACATTTATTTATTTCAAATACACTTGTAATATTCAACAATCCCCAACATATTTTAAATAAACAAATAAAGTATAAATTAAAGTAGAATTTAACATATTTAAATTATGCTTTTCTAAATTATGAACTAGCTAATAAATAAGTAATCGTATCTTACAGGAATTAAGTAAAACTAAGTTTTAATCAACCATCATTCTTTTTGTTGTAAAATAGAGGATTAAATATTTACGTTAAACTCTCTAGTAACTTGTTTATGTCTAATGGTGTGACACTTTCTAGCCTTGTTTCGTCCTGATTTCATGAGTGCTCTAAAAATACATGCCTAACTCTCATAGGAGCCGACCTAATTTCACACTCACATAGGTGACACCATTAAGTGTGTTTTGCAGGATAACAAACCACCAGACAATAAAGGGCTACAGAGTTCATTAAGAGTATTAAATTTATCTTTTTTCACTATAGATGTACTACCTTACCTTAGGAACGGACTCACAACATATTATCGATAATACAACAAGACAATAAGTGACATATTCTAACCTTATGAACCTACTTCATAGGATCTCTAATCATATAGGTAAGTTTACCATCACTCTTACCTTATGATATAGGCAAAAGTCTCATTCCTTTCGACATATGTTCTACTAATCTCTTTTTTAGTGATTTAGTCAAAGGATCGGCCCAAATCATCTCTAACCTCACAAAATCTAAGCTCACAACCACAGATTCTAGCAGCTACTTAATTATGTCATGTCTTAAACATATATGCCTACTTTCCTCATTATAAATAGTACTCTTAACTTTAGCTATTGCAACTAGACAATCACAATGGATTGAAAATGATATAGAGGAGTGAGAGTAAATAGGAATATCACTTATAAAGGTTCTTAACCATTTAACTTCGGAACAAGCTTTTTTCAAAGCTATTAATTCGGACTTCATAGTAGATTTAGCTATATATGTTTGTTTACTGAATTTTTAACATACAATACCTCCACCTAAAGTAAGCACATATCTGCTAATAGACTTGATTTTATTTAATTCTGAAATCCAATTGCATCACAATAACTTTCTATTACGGGTTGAGATTTACTATATGTGAGGTCATATTTCTTAGTGCCTATTAAGTACTTTGCAAGTCTATTCAAGGCATATTAATGCTCCTTTTTCATTTTTTGAATATATCTATTTAATCTCCTTACAACATATGTTATATCAAGTCTAGTATTATTCATCAAATATACGAGATAGCCAATTATTTAAACATTTCACATTAAATTGTTAATACTACAATAAATGGTACTATGCTTGCAACGCTACAAACATTGTATGATCTGAAGGAATTTAGATCTGCATTAAGAGTTAGCATCATTGAGAATTATAAATGCTAAAGAGTTAGCAGATTATAATAATTAGTGAAATATAAAGAGTTAGAACTTTATCTGTAATGGGACAACGACCTAAGAATATACCAGTAATGACATAGTTGTGAAGAGTTGCAATAGGTGTTAAGAAATGTCATTATGAAAGTATGTTCTTAATCTATTTTCACTGATGCGGATCTATCGGTGAATCTCTTTAATATATATCAGTGTATGTATATATCTGTAGGGTACAAATAGTTATTCTTAGCTAACCATGAGCTTAGAACTCGTATAGGCATACGAGTATTAGTTAAGACTGGATACTGATCAGACTCGCAAAGACTTATAAGAGACATCTCATAAAGTCGTCAATATAGGGTCTTCTTGAGTTGAGTAGTATTCGTGGTCCTTTGACCTAAACGCCATAGTGGGCTTATGAGTGATCCATCATACTTTGGTTCCACAAATGTCAGAGACCTTTCATAGTCTGACCATTGCATGTCATTGGGTATAGTCTGATACTCATAAAGTCTTGTGTACTTAGATATGGGATCTGTCAACTTACATGAGTAAGTTATATATTCTGATGCTTCAAGATTGTATTTCAAAAAATCTTGTGGTCATAAGTATAAAACCATGAAAAAGAGTTTTTCGTAGAGTTAAACAATATCGCAAAAGTGTTTGTGTATATTGTTTAACAAAATACGAATTTAGAGATAAGTTTATGAATGAGCACATGAAGATTTGACGGTAGTGATTTATGTCTCTATTCTTCTAAGATATAGATAACAGAAGAATTATATGAGTATGTTATGACCTTAGCTTGTATGGTCTAACGTACTAATTTGTAATATTGGTAACATATGTATAAGGCATCGATCACAGACTCATAGAAGAGTTTCATTTGACAAATCAGGCGTAGACTTAGGAGGTCCTACAATATGAAGTGTACTCGTTGTGTACTGAGGCAACGTATAGATTGAATAGTTCAATCTAGTAAATTCCAGCAAACTGAGATATTTGTTGCAGATTCTCTCGGGATGTGCATATGTCAAAACTTAAGAGTTAAGTATATTAATTGATTAACTATAGTTGTTGACTAATGGGATGATGACACGTGATACATTGTAGGCCATTTATTTTTTAATTTTGAAATTACCAAAATAACCTTACTTGTGAGACAAATAAAGTCATTTATTTATTCAAAAATATTTGAATAAATAAATTTATCAATAATTGTTATTAATATTATTTATTATGTCAAACAATTGTTATATTAATAAATGGCACATGTATATTTGTTATTAAACAAATAAAAGAAAACGTGTGAATGACCAAGAAAATTATAAATCATGCCTTAGTAAGGGCAGGCGAAGACTTGCAAAAAGGAAGGGAATTAACAAATGAAGTTGATTTTATTTGTAACACGGTGAACATGGTCGGCCATTGCAATTCAAATAAACAAAAGTTGTTTTGTTTCAATATATTAAAGGGAAAAACATAAATGCATAGCTTAAGGTTTGGTATAGGTGGTTTTAACTTCCAAATTGATGAAAATATTTCATCATTTGCTTTATATTATTCGACCACCTCACATACAAATTAGAGCACATATTTTTGTTTTATTTTTTTTTATTAAAGAAAAGAAAAACATAGGCAAATGGTAGAGGCATGCTTTACCATACAGGAGGAAAATGTTGGCTACATAATTGGAGGAAAAATTATGTATAAAATAAAAAGTTTTTTCATTTTGTAAATTAATAGTTTAGCCAACTAAGGGAGGAAGAGAGATATTAGTGTTTTTGAGCAAATGTTGCTCTTTGTTAACAGTGTTCATCTTCTTCCTCATCCAAGATAATAGTCGGCCATGAGTGAGTAATTAAGAGTTTGTTTTTGTTGATTCAAGAGTTGAATTAACAAGAATAAATTTAATTGTTTAGAAATAAATGTAATTAGTTAAAGAGTTTAACTAATAGTCCTAAACTTAAAGAATTTAAGCAATGGTTAAGAGTTAACCAAAGTGATTAAAAGTTAATCATCATTGGTGTTTAAGAGTTAAACACCATTGCTAGATAATGGAGCTGCTATTCTAGCGATCCAAGCTCATGCCAGTTGGATTCTAGAATTGTCGGCGAGTGCGCTTCATGGTGGACTCTAGTTCGATAATTTTCAAAGGGTTGACAGGTAATTCTCAATCTTTATTTTTATTATAATAATGAAACTTAAATTTTAAATATGTTTGTTGTACTAGAAAATTAGATATCCATTTCTACTGCGTTAATTTATATATGAGATGCGTAAATTTTATTATATTGAACACGCACTACATGCATGCACCTTAGTGAATTAGCACACTTTCAAAAGTCAAATGACTTGCATACTACAACCTAAGGAAGTGGATACAGATTGATCATCTACACTTGGCCAAAGCTCCATGATTATTGATCACCCTATGCTTAAGGATCACGTGATTTATAAGTAATCCTTCTAAGTAAATAAAAGAGAAACATTGTATGCAACTTACTTAAAAGATGACCCAAGAATTGCACTTGAGTGTTTTTTCTAGCGATAAGCAATTTTTGGCTTTATGATCAGGATTTGAGCCCTAAGAAATATCAAGCAATGTGATAATCTCTCCATTTATTGTGGGAGTGTAAATAAAATCTTATATTGATTAACCTCTAATTAATGTACTAATAGCTCTCTGATATAATATTAATACTAAAAAAATGACGCAAGAGCTGTTGGATTTCATTGGAGCTTTGTTCTAACTTAATTATCCTTCTTCATTGAAATATTTTTTTCTTTTATAAAATCTTTATCATTTTTTATTTTATATAATTTATTTTTAACTAGAACATATTTTAATAATATGTTTTTTTTTAATAAAATAAAAATATAAGTATAAAACTATTGAAATTTACTTTTTTTTCTTTATTGTAAAGAACAAAATGAATTTTATTTTTTAGTTGGATGACCATTAATTTTAATGAAAATATAAAGTAATTAATAGGGAAATCAATGATGTTATGAACTAGAACATTATTTACATCTCTTTTTTTAATTTTTTATTTTATTTAAAATTTTACTAATTACTATTTACATTATTGAAAGACACTGTTATATTATTCTAATTAGTTTGACACTTTTTTTAATCATAATATAGACTTTTAGATTGTTAAAATTTGTGAATATAAATTAATATTTAATATTAATAAAAAAATTTAAAGAAATACGGTGAGTATGGAAAGACATTCCCTACATAGGGATTCTTCATCCCTATTCAATTAATTTTTTAAAAAATTAAAGTGAAGAGTGGAGCTTAAAATAAAATGGAACAGAGTATAGAAAAGACCTCTCTATTGCACCCAATTGCCATCTCTAGTCAACATATTTGCATCATACTATTAATTTTTTTGTTTTAAATTGATACCAACAAATTTTTGACTTATTGATTGATTTACAAGTAAAAATGTTAGTTTTAAAAAATGTGTGTGTATTATCCAAGCATAAATTTCATAAACTCTTTTTAATGCTTCAAATACTTTTAAATTGTCAACACTTTTTTTTAATAATTCAGAATTTAAAAAATAATCAAATAATATCTTTGGTAAAAAAACAAGCGGGTATTTGGTCTAGTGGTATGATTCGCTTCGGGTGTGAGAGGTCGCGAGTTCGATTCTCGCAACACCCCACTTTACAACCTTTCGTAGTTAATTCAAAAATTCGTGGGCCTATGGACCCATTTAAGTTATCTTTTAAGTCTGTTTTATGCCGCACCTTAGCCCATCAACTCCAATCGAAGCTGTAATTATGTGGGCCTACGGGCCCATTTAACTAATCAACTCCAATCTAACAAATTGTTTTTCAGATCTATTTTGTAATGCGGCCCATTAGCCCATCAATTTCAATCGAAGCTGTAATTAAGTGGGCCTCCAGGCCTATTGAACTAATTAACTCCAATTAACTCATTGTTTGTCAGATCTATTATGTTATGCGGCCCATAAGCCCATCAACTCCAATCGAAGCTGTAATTATTTTAGGGTTTATGTAGACGAAACAAAACCCTTTCCCACAATTCATTTCGTTTGAACTCATTTCCCCTACTTGTTCTCAATCAATCAGAGTTTCGACAATGAGCAGATCAGGCCAGCCTCCGGATCTCAAGAAGTAATCACACGTGCTCTCCTTTTCTTTCCATTTTTTTTTACTAGATCTACTACATGCATTAATTTCGAAGTTTCAAAATTTATTTGTCTTTCATTGAATTCGTAATTTCTAATTATGATCTTGGTTCTTGTTTTAATTACAGGTACATGGACAAGAAGCTTCAGAGTAAGTTCTCCTTTTCCACTCACTTCCAATTATTTGCTCTCACTTAATTCTTTCTGTTTATTTAATTTTATTTTAAGATTTGTTTTCTTTTTGTTGTATTTTCTAATCTGTTTTGTTATTGAGAAAGCTTATTTTATATTTTTGCTTGAGGCTAGCGTTAATCAGAAACATGGAGAATTATGGGCATACCAAGCTTTTGCTGAAATCTGGATAATTGAAACATTTCGATATATGTTTGCCTTATTTCATGTTTCCTAATTATTAAAAAAAAAATTGATAATTTAGACCCCAGATTTTGCTTGCTATGTTTTGATGGTTGTAGTTTTATTTAAGTTTATGATTGCATTCATGATATTTCAGCTGTGAACAATTATCTATAAACTTGTTCGAATTTGTCGTCTATGACCTAAATTATGATGCTTAGTTCATTGGGACAGAGTTAGTGAACTGACTTTGTCCATTCTGGTGCTGTTTTGGGGCTTGGTTGTATACTTTTATCATCTTCTACAGGTCTTATTACCATTCATACTTGCTCCATAAATTATTGCTGTGAAAATTTTTTGGCTGATTTTAGGGTGTGGACTTGCTATGTTTTGGTTAGGGAAGAAACATTTGCCCATGTTGAAGCTCTGATGTATTTGTTTGTCAGATTCTTTTGAATGTTAATTTTGTTTATCTCTAGTGATGTTAATATTTCATGCTTGTCTTTCCATCTGACTTTTATTCAAAGTGTAACTGCTTTTTTAGAGTCCTTATTCTTTTATTGATATGTGTTGCAAACATATGTGTTGGTGTTTAAAGAGATGACGGCTAACACTTATGTTATGTGTGAGAAACCCTTGTTAATGACTGTTAGAAACAAAGAATGATATGGCTCTGTGGTTTGTTCCTTATGGACATGTAGTCTTTTGTGGACACATATCAGTTGGAAGATTTTTTATTTTGTTTCTGAATAGTAACTCATTTGGTTTTTTATAATGCAGTCAAGCTGAATGCCAATCGGATGATTGTTGGAACACTTCGTGGGTTTGATCAGTTTATGAATCTTGTGATTGACAACACTGTTGAGGTGAATGGCAATGATAAAAATGACATAGGGATGGTGGTAAGTCTCATTATCCATTCTGGTTTTTTGCACCAGAGTGAAACTTCAATTTTTCAATATTTGTTCCAGCAGCCATTTCTGATTGATATCAAATTTAATTGATTGATATCAAATTTAATTGCAGGTTATCAGAGGAAATAGTGTAGTCACCGTTGAAGCTCTTGAACCTGTAAGCAGGGGTTAATGTTACTTTCTGCTCTTCTGTATTATGGATAATATGGCTGTTAGTATGGTATGAGAGGTTGCTTAACTGTGGTCAGGGGTTAATGTAATGTACTTTCTGCTCTTCTTTATTATGGATAATATGGTTGCTTAACTGTGGTACTTGAGGAAGTTAGCCCTTTTTCTTTGTAATACTTATTCTAAGGGAACTTATTTGAACAGGTACTGTTATTAATTCTTGAATGACGACAAAATACTTTGGCATGATTTCAACACTTAAATTTGTTTGTTTCCTAGTCGACTGATACTGAACCAGAACTTTTAGCTTCATGAAAAACCTAGCAGGCATGTTGGAGGAGTGGTCATTTGTTTCATTTTTTCATGCATGTCTATTGCCTGACCTATGCTCCTGGTAGCCTGGGGCTGGCACTGTATCAATTTATGCATGCTGGTGACGTGTTGCCATTTCATTTTTGAGTCTTTGGCTGCTCCATTCAGATGTGAAGGGAATCCATAACCTACTGTCTGTAATTTTTTTTGTTCATATTTTGTTTGTTTGGCAAAGATTCTTCGTGATACCAACTTGGTTCAATTTGCTACAAGATCTTAAATGGAAGCTCAAATTCAGCCTTGCTTGTGACACAGTGTGGAATGAAACTAGCAAGATACTAAGACTCGAGCTGATGAGTTACATATTCTACTGCTGTTCACTTTCTCTTTGCTAGCCTGGTTATATAACAGCGATTGATGAAGCAATTTTCCTTGTTTACCGAAGCCAACGTCGAATTTGATTGGGTTTTAGAGGTGTTAAATGGATTAAAATAGCCCCATCAGTCCCATTTACTGAGGTTCAGATGGGTCATGTGTTGGGTTGTGGTCTGACCTGTTTAACTAACTAGAAGTCCAACATAATCTGTTTATATAATTTTCTTTAGATCTTTGTTTCGTACGATCCCTATACATTCACACTAATTTAAGTTGAGTTTGAAAATTCCAATTGATAATTTAAATATATTTAAAGGTTGAGGCTCATTTATTTTATAATTTCAATTTTTTAACTATTTTTTATTTAATCTCTACGGAGTAGAGTATTACTGAGAAAATAAATATTAATTTATACCATGGATTAAATAGTATGAATACTTGATAATTTATGTCAAAATTTGAATTAAAAGTAAAAGATTTCTCTTATAAGATAAAGCTTGCACACCTTCAATAATAAGGATGGAAGTAAGTTGAGTAAGTTCAAGTATTTTGCTAGTTGGTTTTTATACTTGCACTTTTCATTATATTATATTATAGAAGAAAGTTTAGATAATTTAGTTGTTAAAATTTCACATTTCTTGCACTTATATTTAAGTCGTTGGCTTGAATTATCATAGAAGTTCTTTAAAAGATTGTGGGTTTAAATCATACAATAGGCGCAAAAGAATGGCTAACACTATGTGAGCGACTACACAGAGCACTGGCGAACATTGAATATAGAACTGTTTTCAGAGGCCCATGTCAGAAACTTGTAAAAAGTCTTATCACATTATAAAAAATTCTTTTATTTGTATTTGTAAGTGTTAATATAAGAAAAACAAATAAAAAATACAAACCTGAAACTTGGGTTTATGGGCACTTATGCTTAAGCCTTCCTCGAAAGCTGCAGCTTTGTTGGGTTAGTGGAAGGCTGAAAACTACCAGCCCGCGAAGTTGGTTTTGAATTTTCAAAGAGAGCCAAGTCCTGCGGATTTCAGCAGACAACGGGTATTTTCTTTTTCATTTTTATTTCGTTTTAAGCAAACACAACAACGGGTATGTATTTACTCTTAAAGCTTCCTTTTGAGGAGGACAGCCTGAAAAAGCCAGCTCTTGCTCCTTTATAAATACGCGTCCTTTTCTGCAAAGCCCCCATAATTTAAAGGTTAGAAGAATCAATCGTTGGGCAAATTTATGTTCTTCCCAATCCCAAGGAATTTGTACGATGGAAAGCAATGTTTGCCCAATTCAAATACCATAGAACTGTTATGCTTATTATTCTCTTCACTTTCCAGCTTCGCCCCAGTTCTTCTTCTTCTTTAAGATTTCTCCCCCAAAAAAAAGATCGAAATTTTGGGCCAAAACCTCCAATGCAACGGCTATATATGTTACATTTACAAAAACTTTATCAAGTTCTTTTATCACAATTCTCAAGTTTCGGGTTCTTTTCTTTTTTGAGTTTTCTACAATAATCAGCAAATATATATTACAAACTTCTCACTTTTCGTTACATGTTACAAATTTTTAAAACTTCTTAAAATAAATCCATAAATTGCGATATATAATTAGATATCTATGTAACTTCTACAGTTTAACGTAAGAAAAGTCCTTCGAATCTTGCTCCAAGCACTAGAAAGTTCTGTGACACTCAAGTCGGGAATTAAGAAAGATTAATTTTGATAAAAAGCTAAAAAGATTAAGATTTGGTATCAAATTGAAAGAAAATATGGTTGTGTTTCTTTGGCAAATTTTTGATTGATTATGAAATAAAGTGAGACTCCCCTTTTATAGGTAGGATTTGGAGGAAAATTGTGAATGTTTCTTCTAAATTCTCCATCGTCCATTAGATTGATCTAGCTTGTCCCAGCTCTTAGATTTTGCACGCAGCCATCTAACTGTCATGTGGAGCTGTTTTGTTCGGTTTAAGTTGTCAAGAATGAATCTTATACACTCGTTTGCCAGCAAGACTATCTTTTAACTTAACGGTGGACATGTGGCATAAGTTGATTGGACCAATTAGATTTGAGACCAACAATAATTAAAACAAATTAAGATATATAACCATATATATATATATATATATATATATATATTGGGGTCATCGATGATCATGCCCTATTTCCTCATATAACATGGTAGAATTTATTTTCTAACTAGAAAAATGTGACATGTATTGAGAAAGTTGAGCCATTGTGATAATATAGTCATTGTATTTTGGATCGACCAACCAAATTTGGATAGAGAAATAAAGATTACTTTTATTTATTTATTTTTAAAATGGAGGGTGAGAACATTCTTTTGCTTCTATGTACATGTGGCATGTGCTATGCACGTTTACCTCACAAATGCAAATACCTAATAATGGACATTTATTTTAATTAGTAAAATTAATTAAGAATATATCACGTGGTAACATTTCATGAGTTAGTAGACCTAATTACAACTCACCTAAAATTTTTATACAACAGAATCTCTCTTTTAAGTGCTAACTGCTAATGTTATATTCCAAAATTTCCCAATTCATTGTCTTGTTCAAAGTGGTACATTTGTTTGGCACCATTTTAAGATTCATTGTGATGCCATCTTTCCCTTGCCACTTTTTCTTAGTTGGTATTTGTTCTTTCTAGCTTTTGTTTTTTTAAAAAAAAAACAATAATACATCAATATAAATCAAATTCCTCTTCCACACTATGTGAGTGAAGTTTGGGAATTTTTAAAAAATAGCCCATATTTTAGGTAATTTTTTTTAATTATAAAGTAATATGTTAATTTTTATTAGCTAAAATAGTACAAAATGAACAAAATTGATCCAAAATACATACTCTAATAATTGGTGAGGAAGATCTTGAGAGAAATGAAATGAATGAAAAGAAAAGAAAAAACTGCAAATTTAAAGAATCTTGAAAAATTATATAACTTTTTAAAAAAGTTTAAAAATAGTTCATATTTTTAGATAATTATTTTAACCACAAAGTAATAAGTTAATTTTTATTAGTTAAAATATTGTAAAATGGACAAAATTATCATTTGTTGATGAAAAATAATAAAAAGTTTAAAATATTTGAATAAAATATAAAAAAAAAATTGGCTTTCTTTTTAAAATATATCTAAAAAGAAAATATGTTCTAATAATCGGTGATGAAAATTTTGAAAAAAATAAGGTGAACGAAGAAAAAGGGCTATAAATTTTAAAAAATCTTGAAAAATTATATAAGGTTTTTCCTAAAATAGGCCGCGCCCATAAATTCATTATTATTGTAAAGAATGATTGGTGATGAGAGTAATTGTTTTTGCTAACCTCAAACACTAATCTATTCCACCATAATTCATTATTAATTTTGCTGGTGTTTGAGTTGATGGGGATCTAACAATTATTCAAGGGTGTTAGTTGAACATGCCATAATTATAATTAATATCATTTATCATTATTAATGGCATCAATTATTTTATTTAGCAAGCTGTGCTCAATATAAGGTTTGTAGTTCAATTCACATGAACTTCATCTTATAAATTACATGTTATAATCATTATGCTAGGCTTTTACCCAAATAAAAATAAAAAAAATTGTAATTGCCTGATTTGGGTAAACTTTCTAATCACACCAAATAATTAAGGTGCTAGCTGCAAATTAAGATTGGTCGAATAATCAAACCCATGATTTGTTTTTATGAAATTTAGAGAAATTTTATCGACACCTTTCTCTTAAAAGAAATTTTTTTTTTTTTTTCAAATTTAAAAATAAACACTATCAAATATTCAAATTGTATCACAAAAATATATATTTTTTTAAATGTAATCATATTTTAAATATTAAAATAAACTTGATGTCAAATATTAATTATAGTGAGCCTTCCACGTCCCCAAGTCTAAAGTGTAATTCTCTTTTTCTCTATAATGTATGCAGCAAATGTTTTTCAAAATTTGGAGAAAAAAACTCTGTTCGAATTGCGTTACTTGTACTATGGGTAGCTCTAACCAAATGTTTTTTTTTAACATTACATTTATCATGTAATGAGTAGATTCTATTATAACGATTTCACTTTTATGTCGACCTATATTAAAATATCAACTCTCATCCATTGCAATTAGACTAAAATTTTATTTTTACGTCAATGCATATTTAAATATTAGCCCCGTCAAAGAAAAAAGTATTCTTCATCTATTACAATTTAGATAAAATTTTATTTTTATACCGTGTACATCCAAATACTAACCCCCATTAAAAAAAATATTAAAAAAATTTATTATATTATCCTAACATTTATTAAAATTCTCTACCTAAAAGGGCATTTTAAGAAAAGTACTTATCGTTAGAATAAGTACTCAAGCCGCTAATCAAATGTTTAATTAAAAAAAATACAATTACAATAAAAATAGATAATCGTTGTTGAAAAATTAGTAATTCAACAATTTTGATTGAATAAAAATTAAGATGAATATCAAAGTTAAGAGTTACAAAAAATTTAAAATGTGTGGAATATATATGAAAAAGTTCAGGATGTATGAAATACGAAGGAGAAAGCGAAACGGGACTCAAAAACTCAAAGGAAACAAGAAAACGCGGGAGGAGCTACAGGGTTAAGCGTCGCAGCACTCAAGACAGCAACCCATCGCCGCAGCGATGGGTGTGATAATGCCCAGAGCCGCGGCACCCAAGGACGAGCGCCGCAGCGCTAGACGCGTCAAAAGTTCATTTTTCTTTGGGATTTCAAGTTTTGAGAAGTTTTGGACTTTCAAAACAAATAGACTCTTACTCCAATAAAGAATAGGGTTAGTAGGCACAAAATACATCTTATATAAATACTTGTAAACCCTTAATTTCAGATTAAGTATTAAAAAGGACATTAAGAGAGGGGAAGAACTGGGTAGATATTAAGTGCTTGTGTGTGCTAGGGTGGAACCGTTGTTTGGGTGATTATTGTTCGTGGTAGAATAAGGGTTCACTAAACGTTTAAGTCATTTTGAGGGTTTTTTATTGGGTTTTCCTTATAAAATCTCTAGGGAGTTATAATAAGAGAGGTTAGAATCTTTGGCTTCATTGTGAACGTAGGCAATTGACTGAATCACGTAAGATTGTATTGTGCTCTTTTATTTTTTGTTTTAAATTCTTATTATTTTTACTTGATTGATATATTATTTCGCTGTATAAGTAAGTTAAGGTTTTAAATTAAATCTTGAATTCTTCACTTTAATATAACTTAGAGGGTGAGAATGGCATTTCCTTCTTTAATAATAATCTATTTGGCATCATTTTAATTTTAATTTGGATGTTGAATGACAAGTACAAATGCAATGTAAGAGAGAGGGAAAGAGAATTGTGATGAAATTTGAGGTGGGAGAGCTGAGAGATAGAGAGATGGGTAATACTTAATAGTAGGGGTGGGCATTTTCGGTTCGGTTCGGTTTTTGAGGGGAACCGAAAACCGAACCGAACAATTCGGTTTTTGTAAAGTAAAACCGAAAACCGAACCGTGGGTAGATGAAACCGAACCGAACCGAACCGGGTCGGTTCGATTCGGTTCGGTTCGGTTCCTCGGTTTTGTTCTCGGGTCGGATGTCGGTTCAGTTAGCGGGTCGGATTTCGGTTCGGATCAAATTTTAAACTCTGTTTTTCTGAATTTTTTTGGGCTTTTTTAAATTTTTTTAATTGGGCTCCATTAAAATCAATTTCTTCACTTTTATTGGGCCATTTAGTTAACAAATCATCTTTTTAAATACTATATTAAGCCCACTAAAAAAAATCTCATAAAAAATAATATATATTACACAAATAAAAATAAAAACAACTTAAATTAAAAGCAATTATAATTATACTTTGACTTAACAATTATAATTTATAACATACAAATACAATTATATAATATAACAACACATAATTTATAACATAACCAAATAACAATAAAATATAACAATATAAAGTTAAAATTAAAATTTAAAACCTTAAATTAAAAGCAAAATGTCAATATAACATAAAAATAAAAAAACTCGAAAGGTTAATAATTAATGTCTATAAAAATCCATAAAAAGAATATCAACACAAGTAAAATATAAAAATTCATAAGAATATCAACACAAACAACAAAAGTCCATAAAAAAACAAACACAATTAAAAGTCCATAATAAGATCAACAATAATCAAATCTTTAATATTTGTGATATAGCAACATAAGTACATAACATTACTCCCCAATATCACCGTAGCTCTCTTCCATATTCACATGTGTTGCAATATCCAATGATGTAAGCACAGAATTCTCCACCTCTATATAACATAAAATTATAACATATCAATAACATATTAAGTATTAACATAGTAGTAAAAAAAATTAATAACTTAAATTTATGTAAATGATAAATATTTAAATGTACTTACCAGATTGAATTGACTCGTAAAGTTCTAAATCTTGAATATCAGAGGCATCAATGCTAACATGAAGTTCTCTATCTCTAATTGAAGATTGAAGCCAATTCTGTGTACAAATCAGAGCTTCTACCATTTTTGGAGTCAATGAACTTCTGAATGGATCAAGAATGCGTCCACCTGTACTAAATGCACTCTCAGAAGCCACTGTAGAAATAGGAATTGCAAGTAAATCCTTAGCAATAAGAGACAAAATAGGATATTTAGTACAATTGTTCCTCCACCAACCCAAAATATCAAAATGAAGATTATGAGAATCTTCACTTTGCTCCAGAAAATATATTTCCACTTCTGACTTTCCAATAATTGGTTGCAATTTTGCCTTTTGTCTCTTAAAAGCTTCCTCTGTATCATATTTCATTCTTTTATTCCTCACATCCAAGTCATTGTCTTCTACCTTTAAATTTGATAAAGGAACATTAACAGATAAAATGCAATATTGGGCACGATAAAAATCATACATGGAGAACAACAACTCCTTAATCCCTTCTTGCATACTCTTAACTAGATTTGGCGCATACAAGTTCCCATAACAAAAACTTACATACTCCATCTTGTATCGGGGATCAAGAACAACAGCAATAATCAACAATTTATTCATAGTATCCAACGAACCCCAGTATTTATCAAACTTTGTTTTCATGTTAATGGCCATTCTCTTTAACAAATTATCATCATCACCTTCCTCACTCAATCCTGTAAGTTGGAATTGAATCTTGCTTACCTAAAAAAAAATACAAATTATAAAAGTCTAAAACACATATATATTCAACATTTAATTAATTTATTTGCGACTGAAAAAGAAACAAATTTTTACTAACCTGACTAAAATACAAATGAGATGTAGGCGTCAAAGAGGCACTACATTTCAAAGTTGCATCATAAAATGTCTTCAAAAATTCAACAAAGACTTGAGCATTTTCCCAATCTTCAGATTTGGGAGGCCCCGCTTTACCCTTCCCATCATCACCATTGTTGAAGTAGTTGCAATAGTGTCCATCTTCCTCTTCTAAACGCTCGAATGCAATTTGAAATTTCAAAGCACTACTCAACATCAAGTAGGTGGAGTTCCACCTAGTAGGGACATCCATAACCACAAGCCCTTTCCCTTGAATATTTTCATGTTCAACACACTTTCTAAATTTTTCTAATCTCATGGGAGATGATCTAACATATCGGACTGCATTTCGAATACTAGCAATTGAATCACTTATTTCTTTCAATCCTTCACCAACAATCAAATTAATAATATGAGCAGCACACCGCAAATGTAGATATTTCCCATCCAAAAATGTCCCATCAACTTCCCAACTCTTTAATCTCCTCCTCATATAGCTAATTGCCACATCATTAGCACTAGCATTATCCACAGTAATTGTGAATACCCTTTGGATGCCCCATTCACGTAACACATTCTCAATATATTTTCCAATTGCTTCTCCCTTATGATTTGTGATTTGAGAGAAATTTAGAATTCTTTTTTGTAACTCCCAATCCGCATCAATCCAATGAGCAGTTACTACCATGTAGTTTATATTTTGTATAGAAGTCCAAGTATCAGTAGTAATACACACCCTCACCTTATTTGCAGAAAAAATACTCTTCAACAAAATCTTTTCATCGAGGTACAACTGATATATATCTCTAACTAGGGTTCTTCTAGATGGGGGATCGAACCTTGGACACACAACATGGCAGAAATAGCGAAATCCTCTACCCTCAATAAAACTAAATGACAGCTCATCTAGAATCACCATTTTGGCACAAGCTTTCCTACAATCCTCCTTATTATATGTAACAGACATGACATTACTAGCACAACCTTTAGCAATTGGATTTTGACTTAATACCCCTTGACTCTCATCTATGATGGTGGCCAAATACTTCGTACAAATTAATAAATGCTTTTTTAAATTAGAGGTCCCATTCTTAACAGAATGAGCAGCATAAGTTTTACCACAATAAATACATTTGGCTCTATCATTTTCAATCTTCACAAAATGAGACCAACTATCGGAAACTTTAAGGCCACTTGATTTTTGGGGTTTGTCAACACTTTCTTGTTCTTGTTCAATCCTTTTATCCATCTTCCTAAATTAAATTAACACAAACAAGTTACTAACTCATAAGTCATAACACTTAACAAATTTACAACTCAACTACAACAATATTAACAAATATTGACCTAACAATGCACCAAATTAAGCAAAGTGTACCAAGGCAACACAAATTAGTTAAACTGTTAAACAACACATCCATCTATTTCATAAGAAACTTTATGAGAAATATATCTATCTCAACTTAACACTTTCTTCAGCACAAAGCTTCATAATCATAAAAGATGGCAATACAAAGCACAGCATGATTCAGAAGTAAAAAAAAAAAAACAGAAAATTGAAGATGGGTGTGAATGACACTAAGAACTTGAGATTGAAGCTTTCTGAAGTTAAGCACTCACAAGACGCAAAATACCAACTTTCATATCTACATTTGGATCTAAATTTAATAATTGTACATTGAAGAAAACAAAAACATTGTAAAAACAGCCATAGAAACCAAACTCACGTTTAATTCGATCAAGATAAATAAAAGCTACATATTCACACACAAGAAGACATCAAACCCAGGTTTAAGTTGATCAAGATAAGCTGAAAAATACTGAAATGACCACCACAAATACTTAGAAAAAAAGAAGTTATACTTTATCACCCAATAACTTATTTTGTTTCTTAGTTTTTCTTCCTAAGCTAAATCATGACACGGTTCAATTATTAGCAAGATATAGATTGCGTAAAATTAAAAACAAAGCAATAGCAAAAGAATTCAATTCATATCCATAATAGTTTAAACTTTAACGCATTAACATGAAGTAAATACCGTGGTCGTCGAACGTGGACAGCACAGCAGTGAACGGCAGCGTGGACAACGGCTTGGAGGGCGGCGTGGACAGCGGCGTGGATGCGGACCCGAGCGGTGAGACCGTGGTCGTCGAACGTGGACAGCACAGCAGTGAACGGCAGCGTGGACAGCGGCTGGAACGGCGGCGTGGACAGGGACCCGAGTGGTGAGACCGTGGTCATCGAACGTGGACAGCACAGCAGTGAACGGCAGCGTGGACAGTGGCTGGGACGGCGGCGTGGACAGCGGCTGGGACGGCGGCGTGGGCAGGGACCCGAGCGGTGAGACCGTGGTCGTCGAACGTGGACAGCACAGCAGTGAACGACAACGTGGACAGCGGCTGGGACGGCGGCGTGGATGCGGACCGGAGCGGTGAGACCGTGGTCGTCGAACGTGGACAGCACAGCAGTGAACGACAGCGTGGACAGCGGCTGGGACGGCGGCGTGGATGCGGACCCGAGCGGTGAAACCGTGGTCGTCGAACGTGGACAGCACAGCAGTGAACTGCAGCGTGGACAGCGGCTGGGACGGCGGCGTGGATGCGGACCGGAGCGGTGAGACCGTGGTCGTCGAACGTGGACAGCACAGCAGTGAACGACAGCGTGGACAGCGGCTGGGACGGCGGCGTGGATGCGGACCCGAGCGGTGAAACCGTGGTCGTCGAACGTGGACAGCGGCTGGAACGGCGGCGTGGACAGGGACCCGAGTGGTGAGACCGTGGTCATCGAACGTGGACAGCACAGCAGTGAACGGCAGCGTGGACAGTGGCTGGGACGGCGGCGTGGACAGCGGCTGGGACGGCGGCGTGGGCAGGGACCCGAGCGGTGAGACCGTGGTCGTCGAACGTGGACAGCACAGCAGTGAACGACAACGTGGACAGCGGCTGGGACGGCGGCGTGGATGCGGACCGGAGCGGTGAGACCGTGGTCGTCGAACGTGGACAGCACAGCAGTGAACGACAGCGTGGACAGCGGCTGGGACGGCGGCGTGGATGCGGACCCGAGCGGTGAGACCGTGGTCGTCGAACGTGGACAACACAGCAGTGAACGGCAGCGTGGACAGCGGCTGGGACGGCAGCGTGGACAGCGGCTGGGACAGCAGCGTGGACAGTGGCTTGGACGGCGGCGTGGTCGTGGTAGTCGAAGGTCGCCGGTGTGGTTGACAAAAACAGCAACGTGGACGCCGGTGTGGAGTCGTGGACGGCGACCGGTGAAGCAGAGGCTGAGCCGCCGAGAGACGAGAGACGAGAGACGAGAGACGAGAGAAATATTTACAATTTGGATTTTGGAGAATTGAAATTTGAGAGTAGGGTTTACTGTTTAACCCTTATATATTATAGAGAATAGATTTAGTGTAACCATGTTCATTATAATAGTTTACATCCTCTAATCAAAATATGCCATGTGGCATTTAAAAATTTTTTTAAAATAAATTTTGGTTAACCGGTTCGGTTCTCGGTTTTTTAATTAAGAACCGAGAACCGAACCGAAAATTCGGTTTTCTATTTATTAAAAACCGAAAACCGAACCGATTCAGAGTAAACCGAACCGAACCGGACCGGTTCGGTTCGGTTCACTCGGTTCGGTTCGGTTTTCGGTTTTTATGCCCACCCCTACTTAATAGTAATGAGTAATCAATAAAGTGTTTGGAAGGTAAGTGGGTCCAAATAATTCTGAGATAATTAAAAGGTTAAACTAAGATTAGTCCTTAAAGCACTAATTAATTAGATGAGCTAAGTAGCTTTACGTAAGACAGCAGCAGTTGTTTGTGCAGATAATCCTCAGAAGAGAAGAAGAAGATTACCTGTCATTCTCTGTCGTAATTATTATTAAACTATCCATCTATCATATTTAAAAATGAAGTGATGATTTAATACTATAGAGACTAATTCAGTTGGGGGCTTTAATGTTTCAACTTATTTCACTTAAGCTAGTCAATTAAACAGTTTGGACAATTATTCTTTATATACAAATTATACCCTCTCATTTTTTTTTTATGCAAGTAAGTTTAAATTAAACCTATTAATTCTAATTCCAATCAAGAAGTTTTCTTATTTGGTCTAATTAAATGTAAAATTCACGTAATAAAAAAATAATGAATTAATGCTTTTAAGGTAATAGTATTATATATTTTTTATTCTAAATAATGTGTCAAAAATATATTTTATATTAGATAGATAATTTTTTTTTAAATGTACACAAATAGCCTATATTTTAAACTCATATACTTTTATAGTTACAAAATTAAAATATAATCTTTAATAATCATAAAGTTTAAATTCGAGTCATTTTACCCATAAAATATATTTTATCTCTCTCCTATCATTTTTCTCCAAACCTATAACTCAAACAACATTTAAAAAATTTTGAACTTAAGAATAAGTAGATCAAGTTTTTGGACACTGATATTTTAAAAGATTAAAAGCTAAAAAAATTAATTTGGAAGTGAAAATTTAGAGAATGGACAAAAAGAATAAAATTGGGACAAAAAAAATTTTAAATTCCTCGCACCTCGAACGAGTTGCGAGGAATTATGTGTTTTTTTTTTACTTTATCCTTAATTTTATTTTATTTTTTTAATTTATTGTATTTTCTTGCTGACACATTTTATTTTTTCTCCAATTCATCACAATACACTACCCTTATTTTTTTTATACTTATATTTTTTATAAATTAAACATAAAAAAATATATGCATTATGAAACAAAAAGTTTTTTGAGTTATGTTATTAACCAATTAATTTTTGTCTATTTATTATCTTATTGACTAATAACCATTAGCTAAAAAAATTTGATTATAAAATATTATGACTTAAAATAGTGGTTATTTGTGTAATTTTTTTTATTTAGAATTGAGATTATATTTTGGCATTTTTTTAAGGGTATATCAATTTGATCATATTACACACTAACAAATATCCATACTAAATAATTCTCACAACCAAAAGAATAACAGCCTCGTATATGAAGAATAACAATAATAATATCATATTATACATTAATAAATGCCAACAATTTTTTTCTTTAAGAATTGAGACAACATTTTAGCATTTTTTTAAAAGTATATCAATTTATACAATAATCGAGATAATATCATATTACACACTAAAATTACCTAGACTAAATAATCTCCACAAATAAAAAAATACCAACCTTATATACGGAGAATAATTACGATAATATTATATTATAGACTAACAAAATGCTCGCACCAAATAATCTCTACAAAGAAGAGAATAACAATCTCACATATTAAGAATAACCGCCCCCTACAAAAAAAAAATAATCGTCCTCATAACTCAAATCATTGACTAAAGTTAAGGAAAGTGCATAAAACTTACCACTAAAGTAAGTGCTCGAGTGCTTCAATATTAGATAGTTAATATTTAAAATTTTTAAATCATTAATTACTTTATTTCATAACCTAATATTTATTTGACATAATATTTAAAAGTTTTTAAAAGTATAATATTACTAATTTAAATTTTCATGAAATTAGAGAATAAGTTTTTTTTCCGTGTTTATTTGAGAAAACGGATATTATTTATTTGGAGACAAACGAGGGTCAAAAAGCTTTTATTTTTGACTTTTATAAACTATTTACTCTAATTAAACAAGCTGAAACATTAAAATCTTTCATTGATTTTAGAGATACAAAATAACAATATTTTAATTATATAAGGTGGATGGTGGTCAATGTCTCTCATTAGCACGAGTTAAATATTCAAATTCCTTTAAATTATTGCTTTTTTAAATTAACAAACCGCTCTTAATTTGTATCTCATATGGGTTGGGGAAAGGGTTAAACTCAACTCAAGGTTTATTTATTTATTAATTTTGTAAATCACAAAAAGAGAAAAAAGAAAAAGAAAAAAAACCTTTTTTTTTTCTATTTTTCTTCACATACAAGGAATAATCTTTTTATCATGATTTGTTAAATGTAATTATCAAGTACTTACAAATACAAAGAACAAATGTAATGCCAAGATGAGTTCTTTAGAGAAGTGATGATTAAGTACATACCAAGATAACCCTTTATAAGATTTCACACATACAATACAAGAAAGTATCCCTATCAAATACCTAAATTCATCCACAATAGATTTCAACAAAAATATGCCTAATAATAATAATAATCGAGTAATATCACATTTTTAAATAATATCTCAAATTAATACGTTAAGTAATTATTAATTGGTATAATAGTACAAATTCAAAAATTACTCATTATATTATTTTATAACTTAATAATTATTTGATGAATTAGAATTCTCTCCTAAACTAAATTTATTTAAACTTTTAATAATTTTTGAATATGTATTAGCACTTAAATATGAATATTTAAATTTATTCTTTAACTATTTTTCTTTTTATCAATCACCAATCATATATTTGAGTTTGTTTAGGTGAAAGTTTAGCTTAAAAAAAAATTATAATCCTCATTTGACATATATTTAAAATAGAAAAATTTAAAATGAGTATAGTATTGTTCATAATGATATCATGTTCATAACATTCCTTAACATGAGAAAATTAAATTATTATTTGCATAAATATGCTTCTATAATAATGTTACCGAGTTTGTTATGGAGGGTTACAATTTCGAATAAAGAAAAAAAGAAGCAAGTAAACAAATTCTTCAATGGAGGAGGATGGCCAATTGGCCCTACAAAAACGGAATTCCTTACCCCCTCGTCTCCTCTCTCCTCTAACCTCCACTTTCTCTTCTATTACGGGATAACAACATCCGAGCCCCTATATTTTAACAAAACAACAAATAAAGACATAATTGTAATTTTATCAACTTAAGTCCTCGCCATTTAATTGTTATGTAACTATTATACTCCTGTACTTATATTAACAGTTTAGTGATAAAAAATTATCAGTACATTATTTCTATTTTAATAGAATTTTGAGTTCAAAATTTTCATCTCATATATATATAAAAAAAACTGTTATTCTAAAATAAAAATTTTGAGTTCAAAATTTTCATCTTTTATATCAACAAAAAAAAATATTATACTCTTAATATAAAATTATCTAAGGATTTATTTATTTCAAATTTTTTAAGTTAAAAACAATCATATCAATAATCTTATCAACGGATTCTTAATAGAAATTGATAGTAGATAATTACAAGTTATGTTCTTAGTTGTGATTATTTTAAAAGTTAGGGGCCCAAGTGGTATTATGCTTCTTGTTGAAATACACGAATTTCTCTCTCTCTCTCTCTGTGTTGGTCTCTGTGGTCATTGCTTCTTCAAACAACTAAAGCCAGCAGAGAGAAAATGAAAGAAAACAAAAAATAAAAACAAACAAAAGCCAATAGTGATGATGGTCACGTCCTACCAAAACAAAAAAACACTCAAAAGCCCTTTCTTGAATCCAACTCCACTCTTCCTCTTTATCTTCTTCTTCCAATAGTGCTCCAAAATGCAATCTTGACCTTCAAATCAAAACAAAACAACCCCACAAATAATACTTGACAAAATTATATAGAAAAAAGAAAAGAAGAAACCTCAAAGAAAGACCATTTCTTGCTTGTTAATTCTCTCAAGAATAGCCAAAAAAAAAAAAATTGTATCTTCCTTGCTTGATTGATTTGCTTTGGTATCTTCTTCATTAAAACATGACTGAGGTCATCCAATCATCTCCCTCTCATCACCACTTCCCTTCTCCTTCAAGCTCCTCTTCCACTCCATGTGGCCCCCATAGTTATAACAACAACAGCAACAGCAATGGCAACGCACAAGCTCTTGGTTCTGGTCTCTGTATAGCTGATATAGTGCAAGAAAGAGAGCAAGAGGACCAAGAAAGAGAGCGAGAGCAAGAGCTAGAGCTAGAGCAAGAGCAAGAAGAGAGAAAAGAGAGAGACAACAAAGGTGAGGGGGATCAGCTTTCACTATTGGCATTATTGGTGGCTGCATTTAGGAAGTCTCTTGTTGGTTGTAGTATTGGGAAAGAGCTTTGTTCAATGGAGATTGGTTTGCCCACAAATGTTAGGCATGTTGCACATGTCACTTTTGATAGGTTTAATGGCTTTCTCGGCTTGCCTGTTGAGTTTGAGCCTGAAGTTCCCAGGAGAGCTCCCAGTGCCAGGTCAGTTCTTTTATTTAAAAAAAAAAAGGAAAAATTTTCGCTTTTATTTATTCATTTTTCTGAAGTTCTAATGATTCTGTTTATGGGCTTTTGAACTTCTGATTTGAGTTTCTGGTGAATTGATTAGTTTGTTTGTTTGGTGTGATTCTGTTATGGGTTTCATGTATATGGGTTATTTGGGTTCTTTTCCTTTGAATTTGGTTCAGGTTATTCATATATTGTGTTTTAAAAGAATTTTGTTGGGATTTCAAGCCCAATGCAATATATCGTCTTCTGTCTGAAGATCCTGTTCTGGGTTGTTTTGGGTTTCCGTCAACTGAATTAGCTCAGATATTTCCTGAATTTTGTGTTAATTTTCTGTTTGTGTATGATTTTTGGATAAATGTTCTATCTGAGAATGCCATATGTATTTTTTCTCCCTGTAAATCATGAATTATGTGTTTTCTAGTGAATTTTTTCTGCTCTGATGTGTAAACTTTACCACATATGGATATCTGGATAAAGCAAAATGTGATGTCACAGGGAGAATAATATGGTTTGACTAATGGGATTAGTTAGTGGGTTGTTGAGTCATTAAACCAATCCCAAGCTTGACTTTCATTTTGGTAATTGTATCATAATTTGTTTCTTCACTGTATTATGTTTCTAGGAAACATTTTATGGTTGCTTTGCCGACAATCTCCCCTTTTTTGTGTGTGTATTTGCTTTATCTTTTTCCTATTTACTTTTTTTTTGGGAGCTTGAATTTTAGGGTGCAGCTGGGTAAGCGTTAGTGAAAGATGAGTCTGTTGCAATCCAAAGGAGAAGTTGACTCCTTAATTCTCCCATTATATATACACAATTATAAAGGAATTCATGTCCGTGCAACTAGTAAAACTGATGAGGGTGCTTTGCATTGTTGTCAGGAAAAGTACTAGAATTCTAACTTTTATAACAGTTTCATGGTTTTATCAAGTAAAGAATTAGTGTCTAATGGTTGATTATACATTAATATCTTAAAATTCATAGATACACATATATAGAAATGTCTTAGTGTCTTGATTCTTGGGAATTGCTGCATCAGACAACTTTGTCTATGTCAAAAAATAAAAACTCTAGTTTTTGTCCACTAATCTTGCTTTTAGTAATGTCTAAAGTACACAGTCCTGCTTCTGTTAAGAATCATTCTCGTGATAGTAGAAAACAAGTTAGCATCCGTCTCTGCTCCTTCAGCTAATATCGAATTGTACAGTTAATTACTTTGGTATCTGGAGCCGATGTGCCATTGACTTGTTCAAATTCTGGTTTCCTTTTCCTCTGTGAGAAGCTAATTCATTGTTACATACACACGAATAATACAGTTTAGTATACTTCTTTTGTGCACGTACTTATATATGAATGAAGGAGAGACTAATGTAGATATGTAAACTTGGTTCTTGGTTTTGATTTCATATTTCATTCCAGATATTATGTTGCAAACTTGGTGTTTCCATCTGCCGTCTTGACATTGTACAGTCTGTCTAATGTTCACCATTAACTAAGATATCCTTCATTTGCAGTGCAACTGTTTTTGGAGTTTCAACAGATTCTATGCAGCTTTCATTTGATTCACGAGGGAATAGTGTGCCTACAATATTACTGATGATGCAAAGGCACTTGTATGCCCAAGGAGGTCTGCAGGTATATCCTCTTTTTACTATTTCATATGTAATTACTAAATCGTGATTAAGCTACCTGTGTTCGTAAGACATTATGAAATGTCATTCAGCTGATAGAAGCTCAAGTTCCATGCATACCTAGTTTTTGTGGGGCTATAAGAAGTGAAGTATTTAAAATTTTATTTTCTCTGATGGATAAAAAAAAATAAGCCGCCAGAGATATGATTATTCTGGTTCCAACTCACCATACATTAAAGTATCATGCTTGATATTGTGTAGGCAGAAGGAATTTTCAGAATTAATGCTGAGAACAGCCAGGAGGAATATGTCAGGGACCAATTAAATCGGGGAGTTATACCTGATGGCATTGATGTGCACTGCTTAGCAGGTCTCATAAAGGTACGGCTTTGCCCTTTAATCATGGCTAGACTTCTCCTCGTCCTTTATTTCTTAGATGTCTTATTCTGAAAGCTTGCAGTTGTATTCCATTTATGCATTAGGCCTACACCATAGCAATTTGTCTTTGTCTTTGTCTTGAGCTGGATTTTAGAACTTTTTTTTTGGTTGAGGTTGACTCTAATCTTTGACAATTTCAGTTATCAAAGGCTGGGCTCAGGTTGTTAAATGTTCTGTCATGCAAGTTAGAAGCTTCCCTTTGCTCACATGGTTCTTTTCTCTTAATCTGATTGTTGTCTTCTAATGTAGGCATGGTTTAGAGAACTTCCGACTGGTGTCCTGGACTCACTTTCACCAGAGCAAGTAATGCAATCCCAGTCAGAAGAGGAGTGTGCTCGACTTGTGAGACTCCTCCCTCCAACAGAAGCTGCTCTTCTGGATTGGGCGATAAATCTAATGGCAGATGTCGCGCAATTAGAACATCTAAACAAGATGAATGCACGTAATGTTGCTATGGTGTTTGCCCCAAACATGACTCAAGTAAGAATTCTTTACTTAATGAAGAGGACATCGATTACTTACTGATTTTTGAGCCAACACCTTGATGGCATCTTTATTGAGCTTGATTGAGTTGTTCTAGGATTTGGTCATGACATTAATCTTCATCTTCCTCAATGGTCTGAGTTTTGAGTGTGATTTATTTTATCATCCTCATTGAAAATAAAAGGGATTTAATTATTAGAAATGGTTAAGGAGAGGTTAGCACTAGCCAGTAAGAGGAAAATTTCTCCCCTCAAAATCTGAGTTGTTATTAAACTTGTGGTTGGTTCTATAGCATGCTGCATGACTCTACTAAGGAACCTACCTTGGATGTTAATTTGCTGGTTTATTTATTAAATTATGGTTTTGATTGTCTATTCTGGCCCAATGAAAAATGATCTTATAATCTTTCAAATTTGAAGTGTAATAAACGTCCTAAATGATTTATCTATTGCAGATGTCAGATCCTTTGACTGCATTGATGTATGCTGTCCAAGTGATGAATTTTCTCAAGACTTTAATCATCAAGACACTTAGAGAGAGGGAAGACTCAATGGTAGAATCAATTCCTGTCTCCCGACCAGAGCCTTCTGATGAGAACGGGCACCAAAGCTCTTCACATTCATATCCTGAGGAGACCAAGGATGAGGTGAACAACAGGAATGAAGAGGAGAAAGTTTTTGTTACTGTAGAGCCGGCTTCAGACAGCCCCCCTCATGCTAGTCAACTTAATTCTGCAACTGAGACAAGTTCTCTGAACTTCCTTACTTCAATTGAGAACATCATTCCTGCAGGAAATCGTTCTCTGGTTGATAATTGTCCATGTGATATTATATCTCAAGTTAACTCCTTAGCAAATGGATTCCAAGCGGGTGGATTTGCAGGTTCAAGTCAAGGGGTCCAAACTAACATTTTCAGGAGCAAAACCGGTCTATCAAGTAGTTTTAGTTCCAAGAAAGGACTCAAGAAGCTCAATGAGCAGTCAATGGCTATGACAGCAGGACCTGTAGAGAAGAGCAAGGGAGCGGGTATTGTTGGCCGAATAAATTCAAGGACAGAGCTCTTCGAAGCTTGGCGATGAAGGGCAATATGAATGTGTGGTGAAGGGAGGTATGGGGGTTGGGTGGATTCGCCAACTAATAAAACAAGCTGGCAAATTGGGTGTTTTTTTCTACTTGATTGGAAATATTGTGTATGATTTCATGTTTTCTCGTATGCTTTCAGGGTGAAATTTGTTAACCTTTTTGTATGTTTATATGTTAGCAATGCCTGTAACCACATCATCGTAACAATGTCTGATTGTCATAGTACAGATTCTAATCTGATGCACACTTCTTCATCTAACCTGAACATCAATGATATGGATATTATATATTGATCTGAACATCACCTACCCAAACTCCAGGGCTGAGATAAATGATTAAGCCTGCATTATGTCCTCAAGCTAGAAAATCATTAGTAATTTCACTCATAATGCAGGGTTCAATATCATCATTTTGTTGGGGCACCAAACAAAAGTTATCTTTCAGTAAGTAGACTTCACGATTCTGAATGTCTGATCTTTCAAGCTAAGACTTACCTCAACCAACATTCATATACCCATAATAAAATGTGAGGCTTTTAAAAGAGTCCTGGCATCCATGAATGTGATGAAGACTTTCGGATAAGGTTCTTGTAGACAATGAGGGGCTGTTTAATTGTAGATTCGAACACTAAATAAAATTAAGTTAACAATTTTGGCTTATATCTTAATATGTATGCTTGAATGAATTATTTAACTCTCAAAATTACTCCTAAATCATTTTATTACTGACTATATAAAATATTAATTAGTTTTACCTTTTATATAATTATTTATATATAGTTAAGATTTATATAAATTTAAAAAAAAAATCATATTTGGTATACTCAGACAATTCTAGAATATTATTTACATAAATTAAAAGACATATATAATCTAATTTTATTATTTTTCATAAATTATTATCTTAAAAAATCCAATAATATTTTTTATACTATTTAATAAAATTGATTCATTTTTATCAAATTATTTAACTTAAAAATATTTCCATATTTAAGCACACAAACAATATTGGATATAAAAATCAAATTACTAATTTTTCAAATTTTCTGCTTAATAAAAATAAACAATTTAATATTTATATACCTACCTATCTAGCTACCTACATACATACACACATACATACGTACGTGAATACATACATACATACACATATATATATATATATATATATATATATATATATATAAAAGGATGAACATAATTAAGTTTTTATTGTGCGAATTTATTAAAACAATGTCATTTTTACTTAACATATACTCTAAACACAGTTGAAACGACATTGTTTTAGTAAGGCTATATTTTAACATCTTCAGGATGTTGAGAATAATAATAAGATTAACAACAACAATGATAATAAAAGAAAAGGATATTTGAAATTTTTAATATTTTAGGAAAGAGATATATAGAATTCAATGGTTTTAAAAATCTAATAGATATTCGTATTACGTAACAATTTTATCTATTTTAACAGCAAAAGGAAATTTGCAAGTCTCTTTTTTTAAAATCTTAGAAGTTTAGATGTATTTTTTCTGTTAAAATATTAATAAGAGTGTTGACGAAAATTTTAAAATTATTTAAATGTATTTTTTCTATTAAAATACTAATAAGAGTGTTGACAAAAATTTTACAATTATTAAAATCTGCATATTCATTTCTTAAAACATTAGAGGTTTAGATACCTTTTTTCCTATTAATAATAATTTTAACAATAACAAAAAGTTGTTATTCTAAAGTCTTCTATATTTTCACATTAAATAATAATAACCAAATATTGCCTTTATATAAACATTAAATTTTTAGTTTATATGAAAAAAAAATTAATACAAAAAATTATGACTATAATATGGTACTTGAACAAAGGGAAATATCTTATTTCTAAAATAATTAAATAAGAAATTCTTAATATAATGACTAATTTTAATAATTCTTCCCAAATTCAAGATGTGAAATACAACTTGAGTTTGTAAATTAAATTAAAAAGTAAACAAAATAAAAATTTAAATAATAAATTTATAATAGCATATATGAGAGATAACTATTATCGAAGAGTGACAAGTGCGTTAAGAAATATAATTATTGCGAGTACAAATGTGTATATAGAGAAACTAAAAATAATTGTTGCAAGTGCAAGCGCTTTGATGCAAAAATCATAATTAGGTATAGTAAATATAGTTGCAATACAAAGATGATAGTCAAGTATGTTGGAGAATAAAAACTGTGGGTTTTGTGTTTATGTGTCATTCTCTTTAATGTATAAATATTTAATTTTGTATTTATTTATAATTATTTCATTAAAATCGCTAATTGAATTTAATATATGGTAAGATGCTTGTAACGTTTCAGACATTGTATGATCTGAAGGAGTTCAGATTTGGTTTAAAAGAGTTTAGATTAGTGCTAAGAATTAGCAATGCTGAAAGTTATAAATGTTAAGAGTTAACACTGATAACAGTCAACAGGTTATAAAAGTCAGCGGAATGTAAAGAGTTAGAGTCTTATCTGAAATGGGACAAATACTTCAGAATATATTAATAATGACATAATTATAAATAGTTACAAATAGTGCTAAGAAATGTCATTATGTAAATATGTTCTTAAATACTATGTTTCTGATCTATCTTCACTGATACGGGTCTGTCGGTGAATACCTTATTATATATAAATTAATGTATGTCTATATTTGGACGGTTCAGATGGTTAGTCTTAACAGACCATGAGTTTAGTGGAAACTCGTATAGAAATACAGGTATTCAGTAAGGATTGGGTACTGAACAAACTCACGAGGATCTCCAATAAATATCTCATAAATTCGTCAAAGAAGAGTTTTCTCGAGTTGAGTAATATTCGTGATCCTTTGACCTGAGCACTACGGTGGGCTTGTGAGTGATTTACCATACTTTGATGCCACACATGTCAGAAACCTTTTATAGTCTGACCACTGGGTGTACTAAGTATGGTTCGATACTTGTGGAATTCAGTGTGTGTAGATATGGGATTCATCAGCTTATTTGGGTGAGTAATATATCCCAATACTCCAAGATTGTGTTTCAAAAAGTATTATGGCCATAAGCAATAATACTCGAAAAAAGAGTTTTATCCTATGGATAAATAATATTGTAAAAGTATTTGTAGATATTATTTATTGAAATACGAATTTGGAGACAAGTTTATAGCCAATCATATAGCGACTTGATGATGTAAATCTATGTTTCTGCTTTACTAGGATATACATAATAGAGAGATTATACAGATATGTTATAATCTCAACTTGTATGGTTTAACGCGCTGCTTTGTGATATCCGTAACATGTGTGTGGGATGTTGTTTACGGACGTATGAAGAAGTTTCATATGACAAACTGGGCATGGACCCTAGAGAGTCTCACAATATGAAGTGTACTCGTTGTGTACTAAGGCATCATATTGAATTGTGTTAGGGTCGGTGCTTACGTACCATCCCTGAATGTACATATACTTATGTATTTATACAAGTATACTTTTTCATTAAATTGCTAATACCAATTTATATGGTACCATATAATGTAATGTTACAGACATTGTACGATATAAAGGAGTTCAGATCAGATTTAAAGGAGTTTAGATAAGGGCCTACAGTTAGCCATGCTGAGAGATATAAATGCTAAATGTTAGCAACACTAAGAGTTAGCTGGTTATAATACTTGATAGATCCAAGAGTTAAAGCCTTGTCTGTAATGGGACATAGATATGAGAATATACTAGTAACTGAATAATTACAAGAGTTGCAATTGGGTGCCAGAAAATGCTAGTTGCACAAGTATGTTCTCAAATCATTGTCCCTGATCTATTTCTGCCGATGTAGGTTTGTTGGTGGATACCTTTATATATAGATCAACATATGTCGTACCTATAGGGTATAAATGGTTGTTCCTAGCCGATCATGAACTTGGAGCTCGTATTGACATATGAGTATCCAGTTAGGACTGGATATGGGACAGACTCACGAGGGCCTCCGATAGACACCCTATATAAGCCGTCAACGGAGAGTCCTCTCGAGTTGAGTGGTAGACACCCTATACGGCTTGTAAGTGATCCATTATACTTTGGTTCCACGCATGTCACAGACTTTTCATAGTGTGACAGCTGGGTGTCGCTGGGTATGGTCCGATGCTTATGGAGTCCGGTGTGTACAGATATGAGATCTGTCAACTCGCATAAGGAGTTAGATATCCAGATGCTTCAAAACTGTATCTCGAAAAGTTTTGTGGCCATAAGTAATCATCCCGAGAAAGAGTTCCGCCATGGTGGAACAATATGACAAAAGAGTTTGCGCATATTGTTCAATGAGATACAAATTTAGAGATAAGACACGGATGAGCATTAAGAGATTTGACGGTGACAATCTATATCCCCACATATCCAAGATATCACGACGGAAGGACTATACATATGCGTTGTAACCTCAGCTTATATGGTTCAACGCACTGATTTGTAATATCTGTGACGTGTGCGTAGGGCATTGCTCACGGACTCATGAAATAGTTTCATTTGATGAATCGAGTTTAAGACCTAGGAAGTCCCGCGATATAGAGTGTATTTGTTGTGCACTAAGGCAACGTGCAAGATTAAAGTGTTTAATCCAGCAATATTCAGCACTACCACGGGGAATGCGTGCCTGTCTGTATTTAAGTGTTAAATATAATAATTAGTCAATAATTGTTATTTACTAATTGTATAATGACACGTGGCATATTGTGGACCTTCAATTGAGTTTACCCGAGTGTGAAATTTGGTGGCACTCACTAAGGGGTAGACTTGGTAATTAATCATGAGAGACAAAATAGTCATTTCACACTTTGATTATTTAATGGTTAAATAATTAAAGTATCTCTCATTATAATATATTATTATATATAATAATATTTTATTTGGGTGCCAAATAGTTGGCACCTATTATGATTATTATATATTATATTATATATATATATATTAAAAAATGCGTGAAAAGGTGAGAGAGTGGTGTGTGTGCAAGTGACGGAAATGGAGAAGAAATGAAAAGATTTCATTTCTTCCATGGCGCTGAAAGGAAGAAAGAAAGAAGAAAAGAAAAAAAAAAGGAAAAATAAAATTGTTTTATTTTTTCTTATGGTACCATGATAAGCAATTGTGAATTACTTCAAATTCTATTTTCTATCCTTTTAGAGAAAAGAAAGTATACACACACCCAGTCATTTTTGAGATTAAGAGTTAATCCCGTGCTGGATATAAGGCTGCTGTTCTAGCTCACTAAGCCTACCGTGTTGGTAGCTAGAACTGCCTACGAGTCAGTCTCCATGCGGACTCCGAGAAAATACATGTATAACGTTACACATTGAGGTGAGTTCTTAACCTTACTAATATATTAATTCAATTAATATAATTTATTTGTTATGTTTATTGTATATTTCACGCTTCCACCACGTTAAATATGTATATGATTTTAGACAATAAACACAATTGCACATGCATACACTCACATATATTAGATTTCCGACAACAAATTGAACAGTTTCATCTAAGAAATTCTAGCAAATCGAAAATTTGTTTCAAGTTTCTTCAGGGTGTTTACTTGTCAAGACTTAAATGTTAAGTGCATTACATAATTAGTTAATAATAGTTGTTAACCAATAGGATGTTGACAAGTAGTACAATTTGGTTTATAAATTATTTTTACCATGAATTTACTATTTAACCTTGCTAATAAAAATAAGTGAGGTAAAAGTAATTATTCAAATTATTTTAAATAATTAATTAAATATTAGATGGGGTATGTGTATTCATGACATGGGCCAAGTGTACATGATGTGTAATTAATTGTGTTTGCCTTTAATAAAATATATTAGTGATAATATGTAATGGTAGAGCATTGATTTTGTATTGTAATGCAAATTGCACAAATAATATCACATGCTATGATAAAATGTGGTAGATCAATATTGTGAGTGTCATTAATATTTTCACTTAAACATGTCTATTGGTAGGTCATGTATAATATTATATGTTGGGAAGAGAATGAAATTCATTCATTCAATTTGGTGAAAGAAAAACATGCAAGTGAAGGTTGAGAGAGAATTGATATTAAGAAAAGCAAGTGTTCTAAACAAAGTGTTGTGAAGAACAAAACCAATAAACTTGGTGATAATATCTGTCATACGTGCCTAGGGTTTCTTAATAATGGTGATGAACTTAGGAAGGTCAATGAAACTC
Source organism: Ailanthus altissimus (assembly GCA_946807835.1). Classification (NCBI taxonomy): domain Eukaryota; kingdom Viridiplantae; phylum Streptophyta; class Magnoliopsida; order Sapindales; family Simaroubaceae; genus Ailanthus; species Ailanthus altissimus. The sequence continues at coordinate 6,460,415 of OX327709.1, forward strand.
TTATTGCTTTGATCCCTAAAATTGACGACCCTAAGTCTTGTGCGGACTTTCGACTAATTAGTCTTTGTAATATAATTTATAAAATCATTGCAAAGGCTCTGGCCAACAGATTTTATTATATTATGAATGAGGTGATATCTGAGTCTCAAAGTGCTTTTATCCCAGGGCGCCTAATAACTGATAATGCTATAATCAGTTTTGAATGCCTCTATGCTCTTAAACGAAATAAATTTTCTGCTGGTAACTACTTGGCCTTAAAATTGGATATGTCAAAGGCCTATAACCAAGTGGAGTGGCCATTCCTACTGGCCATGATGGAGAGATTGGGTTTCTCTGAAAGTTGGTGCCAAAAGATCTATCGGTGTATATCTTCAGTTTTATACTCAGTTATTATTAATGGTGTATAGCATGGTCTTATTTCTCCTTCGAGAGGTCTTCGTCAGGGGGATCCCTTATCCCCGTATCTATTTCTTTTTTGTGGTGAGGGCCTTTCTGCCATTCTTAAGTTTTATGTACAGTGAGGCGATCTATAACGGTTGAGATGTGGAAATCATAAGCCAACAATTTCCTATTTATTCTTTGCTGATGATAGCTTGATTCTCACAAGAGCCTCCTTAAACGATTGCATCGTGGTTAAAGAGATCTTGCAGTCCTATGAACGTGCATCTGGACAGCTGATTAATAGCCAGAAATTAGCTATTTGCTTTGGTAAATTTATTCCCTAAGAGGTTGCTTCACAGCTAACTCAATGTCTTGGAGTGGTCCAAGTTCCCCACCACAACAAATACTTGGGGTTTCCTTGTGTTACTAGTAAAAACAAATAGAATCTTTTTACTGCCATAAAAGATAAAGTGTGGAATAAATTAAAAGATTGGAAGAGGCATCTATTTTCAACTGGGGGTCGTGAGGTTCTCCTAAAAGCAATAATTCAGACTATTCTAACTTATACCATGAACTTATTCAGGCTCCCTAAAAGTTTTATTAAGGAAATCCAAAGGCTCTGTGACAGATTCTTTTGGGGAGGTGATGAGAATAATAGGAAAATTCATTAGTGTTCTTGGGATATTATTGTTGAAACAAGAAAGATGGTGGTCTTAGTTTTAGAGAATTGTCTTTGTTTAACCAGTCCATTTTCACTAAGCAGGGATAGCGACTGATCGCTTGTCTTAACTCTTTAGTGGCACGAACTTTACAAAGTATTTAATAGGGTCGGTGCTTACGTACCATCTCTGGATGTACATATACTTATGTATTTATACAAGTTTACATTCCTATTAAATCGCTAATACCCATTTATATGGTACTATGCAATATAACGTTACAGACACTGTAGATCTAAAGTAGTTTGGATCAGATCTAAAGGAGTTTAGATAAGGGCTCATAGTTAGTCACGCTGAGACATATAATTGCTAAATGTTAGCACAGTTAAGTGTTAACTAGTTATAATACTCATCAAATCTAAAAGTTGGAGTTTTGTCTGTAATGAGACATATACCTGAGAATATACTAGTAACTGTATAGTGCGAGAGTTGTAATTGGGTGCCAGAAAATGCTAGTTGTGCAAGTATGTTCTCGAATCATTGTCCCTGATCTATTTCTGTCGGTATGAGTTCGTTGGTGGATACTTTAATATAGATCAGCATATGTCGTACCTATAGGGTATAGATGGTCATTCCTAGTCGACCATGAGCTTGGAGCTCGTATTTACATATGGGTATCCAATTAGGACTGGATATGAGACAGACTTACGAGGGCCTCCGATAGACACCCTATGTAAGCCGTCAATGGAGGGTCCTCTCGAGTTGAGTAGTATACGTGGTCCTTTGACCTAAGTGCCATGGTGGGCTTGTAAGTGATTCACCATACTTTGGTTCCACGCATGTCACAGACCTTTCATTGTATGACCGCTGGGTGTCGCTGGATATGGTCTGATGCTTATAGAGTTTGGTGCGTACAGATATGAGATCCATCAACTTCCATATTGAGTTTGATATCCAGATGCTTCGAGACTGTATCTCAGAAAGTCTTGTGGCCACAAGCAATCATCCCGGGAAAGAGTTCTATTAGGGTGGAACAATATGACAAAAGAGTTTGCGTATTATGGACTCTCGGTTGAGTTTACCTAAGTGTGAGATTTAGTGGGACCCACTAGGGGGTAGACTTGGCAACTATTCATGAGGGGTAAAATGGTCATTTCACATTATGATTATTTAATTGTTAAATAATCATTCTCTCTTATTATTATATTATATAATATTATATATATTATTATTATTATATTTGGGTGTCAAATAGTTGGTACCCATTATATTATTATTTATATTATATAATATATTATTATTTTATTATATATATAAAGAAAGAGAGAAAGTGAAAAAGTGCAAGTGTGTGAGGCCATTTTGGCCAAGAAAGAGAAAGAAGAAACAGAGAGGTAGAAGAGAAGAAGAAGAAAAAGAAAAAGAAAAAAAAAAGGGAAAAGAGAAAATAAAATTGTTTCATTTTCTCTATGCTTCCAATTAGAGCGACTGTGAATTGCTTCAAATTCTTCATTTATTATCTTTTTGGAGAAAATGATAAAAAAATACACATCGGCCATTTTAGGGATTAAGAGTTAATCCCGTGCTGTATATAAGGTTGCTGTTCTAGCTTACCTAACCCACTGTGTTGGTGACTATAACTGCCCACGAGTTGATCTCTATATAGACTCCAAGAATATACGTGTATAACGTTACACGTTAAGGTGAGTTCTTAACCTTACTTATATATTAATGTGATTAATATATGTTAATTATTGTGTTTATTGCAAGTTTCACGCTTCCGTCAGACTTAAATATGTATTTGATATGTATTTAATATGTATTTAGGCAATAGACACAATTGCACATGCATACAGCCACGTGTATTAGATCCTTCGCCAATAGTATTTACTAATTTAACTAATCCTTCTTATAGGCACAACCTAGACAATTAGATTCCTTAGTTTGGAAAAACATTTTGTGGGAAAGAAGCCTACTTTCAAAAGGACTTCGATGACGTATTAGAGATGGATCAGTTGTATCAGTACACCGTGATCAATGGTTTCCTAAACCTCTTTCCTTTAATTCTTCATTCCCTCATAAACTGTCAGAGCATTTATTGATGGAGGATTTCTTTCTTCCATCGGGTTATTGGAATTCTGAATTGGTTCGTGACTCATTCTCTGATGAAGAATGTGACTTAACCCTCAGTATTCCTCGTTCGCCATCTTGGGGATGGTTGTGCAACTCAGTCATTTGACATTTTGACAGACATGGGCAATTTATGGTAAAGAGTGGTTATTGGCAATCTCATCTTCCTAACCTCACTTCTTCCAGTATTGGCAATGCTGGTTCCCAATCCTGGTGGCAGCATCTATGGAATATACAACTTCTGCCGATGATCAAACACTTCGTTTGGAGACTTGTATATGGTTGGATCCCTAAATTTTTCAATCTCAAGAGGCACTATATTCATGTTGATGATTCTTGTAGTTGTTGTGCTAGAGGTGCTAAAAACTCCATCCACATGCTCTGGCTATCTGATGCTTTAAAAAAAGTACGACAAGTTTGCTCTTTCTTGCATGGTATATGTATCCACCATAATACTCCTATTTTGGATCTCCTGATGGAATGTAAGGCGAGCTTATCTACCATGAATTATGAGGTGTTGTTAATTTTGTTTTGGCAGCTATGGTCTTTCAGAAACCAATTTGTTACGAAGCAGAAAATGGTGGCTGCTTCTGATGTGTTTAGCTGGGCCAAATATTTTTGGTATGAGATCATGAATATGCGTGCAGCCACCTTTGAAACCTCTGATTTGTCACAAAGAAATTGGTTACCTCCAAGGCCTGGCTTAATAAAACTTAATATTGATGCTAGTCTTTCTCCAAAGCATTTCAAAGTTGGATTATGTATGATTCTATGGGATCACTATGAAGCTGTCTTAGCCTCTTCATCTATTCAGGTTCATGCTAAGTTCTCAGTGAACATTCTTGAAGCATTGGCGTTACTTCGAGGTCTTCACTTGGCCAGAATGCTGGGGTTATCAGCTATTGAGGTGGTTTTAGATGCAGCTAGTATTATTCAAGACATCAATAACAACACCCACTCACTCTTAAAGCTTAGCTTAATGCTTCATGACATTGTAACATTATCCTCATCCTTTCATTTTTGCTCCTTTAGTCACTCTAATCAGTTTAACAATCAAGTAGTATAAATTGGCACACCTTGCCTTAAGCCTAGATTTCGACACTATTTAATTTGGTAAAGTGTCGAGTATGTTTGAATATCTTGTAATTGAGTATTATCCCTCCGTTTTGAGCTAATTTATACAAACTCTCAATTAAAAAAAAAAAAAATTAAAAACACAAAGTATTCATACCATTTTTCACTTTAAATATAAATATTTGTTGTTGAAACAATTTTGTGGTTGCTATTATAAATTCATAGTCTCACCAATTTGTTGTGAACTAGAATTGTGCAACAACACATTTTATAATGAGCTTAAAACCTAAAAATTGAATTTTTTAAAGAATTAAAAGTTACCTCCAATCCGAGTAAGTTTTACTTATTTGTTATTTAATTTAATTTACATATGAATATATATGAGACATATGCATATGATTATATTAGATTGAGTGTATTTTGTATGTGATATTTTCGTTGCGTGTAATAAAATTTTAAAATTACATATATACTCAATTAATCATACACTTACTTAACAAAAATTATAAACTAAATATTTAATCTAAGAAAAATAACTTTTACTTTAATACCATATAAAAAAGCTAAAGCCTCTTTATATTTTCACTCTAAATGATAATTAAAAATAATAATTATAACAAAATAATCTTTATATAGATAATAAATCCTAACCTATAGAAATTTAATATATAAAACTACAAACATAATAAACATGAAATATCTTGATTCTAAAACAACTAAATAAGAGATTTTCAATATTATAACTAACTTTAATATAATAATAATAATAATAATAATAATTCTCATGTACAAACATTTTAAGTTTTTAATGTAAGAACTTGTCAAAACACTATCGTTGTTATATTTTTAACGTTGCTATGCTTTAACTAAAACAATGTCGTTGGTTAAATTTTTAAGGACATCTTCAACTAGGAATATATAAAATTAAAACATATATATTTATATATATATATATATATTTAAACAAAAGATAAGAAGCTATAATAAAAACTCTAAATAGAGTTTTAGTAGACATCAATTTAGCATTAATTTGATTAGACTTTTTAAAAGTAAAATTTGGAAAAATAAAATTTTTAAAAGTAAATTTTTTTTAAAAAAAAGTCATTGATCATTTTGTTGTTAATTAATTTTTTTTTTTAAATTATTAAAATATTTAATTACATATTATTAAAGTGTTTATTTGTTATTAAATTATAAAAAAAATACTTAATAAATATCAAATAATTTATTTATTTAAATTTTAAATAAATTAAATTTACCATATATTCATCAAATCTAATCTTTAAGAACACAATAATCTAAATAAAATTAATAGATAGCAATCAATTAATAATATAAATTACTGTGTTTGGTGTAAAAATTAAAATAAAATAAAATAAAATAATACTTACTAATGACAAAATTTTTTTAGTAGAATCTTGTAAAGACTATTTGATAGCAAAGATACGGAGATATAATAGCTTTCAAAAAAATATTAAAAATAAATTAATTAAATAAAGTTAATTTTTATTAAAAATACACCGTAGAATTAAAATAATATTATTAAATTATATGTGACATTATATAAATATTTAAAAAAAACTTAAAAAATTATATTCTTAAAAGTTAAAAATTTGAACTTTGGCAAAATAAAGGTAAAATAATTTTTAAAATTTTTAAAACTCTTTTTTAATTATAATTAAATATTATAAAAAAATTAACTAGTAAAAAAGTTCAATCAAACAAACAGTTAGTAATATAATTATCATGCTAAGATCTTCACTTCTCCACTAGCATTATGCCCACTGATATTGTAGCTAACCTTTTTATTTTTGGTTAATTTTTAAATTCTACTCTTTCATCACAACCCATATATACATTTTGTTAATTCCCTAATGTCTTTGATAAAATTACATAAGGTCAAAGTTCGTCAGGAACTCCCAGTTGTTTCTAAATTCGATCTTCATAAATCTTATGCAAAATATTTGGAAAATCATTTCACTTTTTTTGTTCTCCAAAAATAAGAAAATGACTTTGGGTTATGTTTCACAGTCAAAAATTTGAAAAACAAAAGATGAAGTTATTTCGTTTTATCTATTCGAACACCAAAATGACAAACCATGAGCCCAATATCGGCCCATAGAAAAACGGCCCATCAACAAACAATGGCCCTGCCGAATTTAAGCTCAAAAATTTATTTCGCTTCACAAATATCAATATGTTCACGTTGTCAGTGACAAGCGTTAATCACAAAGCTCTCCTTCAGCTCCACCGATTTTCACGGTACTTTCATCCTCTGATCTTGTATTCTGATTTTTGAACTCTATTTATGTTCTTCGTAACAAATTTAAGAACGTTCAAGTAATTATCTGTCTTTTGAAGAACTTTCAAGTTGATAATATTGCAACACTTATTAATTTACCGGTATCATTCATGTTGTAAATTTTCTTATATTATCACAATTTATGAAGACATTTTGCTATAATTGTGTTATTTTTCAATCTTGGGAAATTTGATTGTTAAGTTTCTTAATTTTGATTTTCTGTTTCTATCATTTAAGTCTCTAATCTTGCTCCTAACTTCTATCGGGAAAATTGCCTTGTTACTCGTAAAACTTTTATATTACATGACATGCAACCGTTATTTATTTATTTATTTTAATTTTCTGGGTTGGTTCTTGACGCAGGTTGTTGCTCTGTAAAAGGTTGTTATGTAGTTGAACTTGAGCATTTGTTGAATTCTCGATAACTAGCTGCCCCAAGTATGCATGTTTTCATTTACGAGCCAAAGAGTGAATTTCCTGATGATGAATGTATGTTGCTTTCAAAGGAACTTGTCAACTGCATTGCCGCCTCTGGTTCCCGTACAACTACCCTCTAAAATGTATGGGCTACTTTATAAGTTTTGCTCTTTGTTATATCCTCTTTTATTGTAACATTTATGTTATTGGCATTGTCTGAATGTTTTCCCTTTTGAAACATTCGTGTTCAAAGACTTTACGAGCAGTGTCAGTGATGAACTTTTTGTTTTTAATTTTTTAATTTTGGGTTTTTAGGGAAACCCATTTTTGGTATGTTTTACCTGATGAGGTGAAGAGTCAATCTCTCCTAAATCACTATGTAGAACTTCTATCACCATGTGAGAAGGAAAATGTTTACCGCATGCGAGGGGATCAGCTCAAGAAAAGTGCCCTGCTAGCACGTGTCTTGGTTCGCACTACCATTGCAAGATGTATGTCCTTTTGTTCTGCTAGGTCTGTTCTGATAAATTCTTTGCTTCACTATTCAGCTATTGTTTGATTGCACATAGAGATCAAAGCTGATCAATAAAGTTAAATAAGATGTTCTCATCTCTATGTATGTTGCATCAAGTATACATAAATTACAATAAGATTTAAAAATTAAATAGTAATCTACTGGTTCTTGATGGAGCAAATATGACCTAACATGTATGAATCGTAAATCCTTTCGTATATGTTTACACCAGAAACTCTCATAATTCACTAGAAACTTAAACCTATTACAGGTTACCATTGGTCGAAAGTAAAGATTTTACAAAAGGTTGCTATTGTTAAGTCCGCCAAATTCTGAGTTCAAAGATATATGTATATGTTGCACATACTGCTTTGAGTTTTTTATGATCATTACATATCCTGTGTGCAAAATATTAAACATTTTGTTTAATACTAGATCAGACAAATTGTCAAGTAAATCCAAGATCCTTGAAGTTCAAGAAGAACATCTATGGGAAGCCTGAGGTGATTTTTCTTTGATGTCCTGGAATTTATATCTGCTTTTCCTCTTCACCTTGCTTGCTTTGTAATTAGTTTCTTTGAATCTCATTTTGTTCTTTTGTTACCTTTAATTTTTTATTATGCTCCATGTGGGAATAGGTGGACTGGCAAAATGTTGACAGCTGTTGCCCACCACCATTACATTTTAATATCTCACACACATCTTCGCTTGTAGCCTGTGGAGTGACTGTAAATGTGCCTGTGAGTATTCCCTTTTTTCTGGAGCCACAAAGGTCTGGTCCTAAATTGAGAGCATTTTGCTACCTGAACAAAAGAGTTTGTTAACTAATGTTTTGAGGGACAAAATGAATCGAATCAATTTATTTTTCTGATTGTAGATTGGTGTTGACGTGGAAGAGAAGAAACGGAGGATAAAGCACAACATTCTAGCTTTTGCAAAACGGTACTTTTCTCCTGACGAAGTGAAGATGCTAAATGCTATATCAAACCCTGAAATTCAGTGTCGGGAATTTATTAAGTTATGGACTCTCAAGGTAAGCCGGTTTACTAAAAACACACAGAATAATGTATCGTGGCCAAATTTTAAATTAGAAAAAGTATGCATGTTCTTTTTCTAGAATAAGATGGATCTCTCTTCCAGGAGGCATATGTGAAAGCAGTAGGAAGGGGTTTCTCAGCTTCACCTTTTAACACCTTCACCATTCGGGCTAGAGTTGCAACTGAAGGAGGATTTTATCTCTCTGAGATTCTGGATTCTGAGGTTTGTTCCCAAACTTATGAGGAGAGTCAGATGTAGAATATTAATGATATACTTGTTATGTAGAAACTATTTGCGTCACAAAGGGTATTTTCTTTATGTAATCATACAGATTTTTAGTTGGCCTTCAAAACTGACGGTTGATTATTTGAGAGTTTTTTGCGTGGTGTTAAATAAAAGTAAAACTTCAAAATCATGCTTATAAAATGAATATATATATATATATATATATACAGAATTCTTCAATATCCTTACTCCACATGCCTTGAATCAGATATAAATCGCTCACTCGCTCTATCAGGGTCTATGTGTCTGTATAAATTACTGTAAATCTTTCAAGTAAATGTAAACAGTATCTAGTTAACTGGCAAAGCTGATCTTAACAAAACATTTTTTATGGACAAGTTTAACATGGAGGTTTGCATTGTGTCAAACCTGGGGCAGATTATATCCGATCTTCTTTTACCACTCTGAAGTCAGGCTTCATTTATTGGTTAAATAACAATTTCTTTTGTCACATATTTTTCTTCCTTTCTTCCCTTTTTCTTACTTTTCCTTGTTTTATTAAGTTCAATTGCTAAATATTAATTGAATTGGTAAGGAACACTGGAAGTGCTGAGCTATCAATGAGGCTAGAACTTGTATCTGTTGGAAAGTAAAACTTTACTCTTAGTACGACTCTATTTACCCATCTGTTATCACACAACTGTTTTCCTTCTCAAGAAATGATTGAGCTAATTATTTTGCTTTGTTATTATGGATTTCTGAGCCATGGTATTGAGATGCTATGGCAGAATCCTTTTGTGTCTTTGTGGTGGTGTATCAATTACTTTTGCTCCAATATGAGTAGTCTCAGATTATTTTTGATTAGCAACTCACTTCTATCACACTGTCAGGTATCAGAGATAGTTGTTGAATCTTCTCATGACCCTGAGAACCTCACAAGCAGTTGGAAGTTTGCATTATTGGATTTGGCTGGTTCTCACTATACTGCCATTTGCGTGGAAAAGGAGAAATCCATTGGAGGTGCGACTCAAATTCTAATATGATTAAGATAATGTTAAACTGCATAGTCGCTAAAGTTTTCTGTTGCACTATTTGCAGGTGAAGCAAGTGTTCTTCCAATGAAATTGTCTATCTGGAAAACCATTCCTTTTGTTGAAGACAAGTGTGTTTCTGGAACTGGAATAGTTGTACCCGTCAGTGGGTTGATTAAACAATTGCGATAATCTGTTGCTATTGTTTTAATTGCACTAAATATGAAATCAAATCTAGAAGTGCCATTTTAAGCCATTGGAGGTGATAGGAAATCTGATATTGTAATTTCATTGTTGCTACAATACCAATTCCATATTGATGCTGGAAATTCACGTTTACTAGTAAATCAAATGTCATGATATTACTAGTTCAAGGAGTAACGTCATTAGTTAAATTGAATGGTAGATTGAGATTACTTTCATTATTGTCTCTTTGAGTTACAAATCCGACCTTAGCTCAGTTGGTAGAGCGGAGGACTGTAGTTGGTCAAAACGCCTGTTAGTCAGGCATCCTTAGGTCGCTGGTTTGAATCCGGGAGGTTGGATGTGATATTTTTTTTGGTTCTTACTTTACTCCATAAATTTCTTTTATGATAATATCCATAAAATGATATGAATATTTACTGAATCGATGTTCTGTAGGTTGTTCCTAAGCATTCATAAAATAATTGCAGCCAGTTATGCTTTTCGTGCTTTCTGTTTGATAAAAGAAGTATTTTAAAGGTATTGAGAAATCACAAGCCTGACCTTAGCTCAGTTGGTAGAGCGGAGGACTGTAGTGGGTTGAATTCCTGTTAGCCATCCTTAGGTCGCTGGTTCGAATCCGGCAGGTCGGAAATTTTTTTTTCCTGTCTTTATTAATCAAATCGTACAATGGTGTTAAAATATTTTAGTACTAGTTCAGAGTTGGTATATAAAATAATGCTAGAAGAAATGGAAAACCTAATTACTTGAACCTTCAAGGTCATCTTCTGTTCTAGTCATGAACCGTCCACAGCTAATGCATCAATTGGATACCAGATTGTTGAATTGAGTCATAGGGAAAGGGATTCAATTTCATAAGAGACCAGCAATCCGTGCATTCTTCTCAAAACCCTTTAACATTTACCCCCATGATATCTCCATCTTCTCTTTCAAAATCAATATTACACAATACCCAAGTATATCCTTGAAGATAATTCTTTCCTTAATAACCGAGGAAGAAAAATATCTCATCGGAGTTAAGATTCCGAGTGAATCCTCTGTTATTGGTAATATCTCAAGCCACATACTCGTGGAGTTACTTATGCTTCTAATTTAGCTACAATTTTTTAAAAGAAACTCCTTCAGTCTAATTAGTTACAAATGGAGGTATATGAATATCATTATCATATTTGTCCTCTCTGAACCCTCCAGTAAAAGGCCAACATAAAACATTTCAAGAATTATATACATGTAATTGGTAAAAAAGCAAGCATATAAACCAAGCTGAAGATAAATATAGCTATGCGTATAGATCAAAATGCTGTTTCAAAATAACAGCCTAACATACTTTGCAGTAGAGAAGAGAAAAAAAAAAAAAGGGTCATAGCACCAACACTAAATCTTTTAATCTAAGCAATATGCTGCAAAACTGCACATGGTTCGGATGATGATAATCAACAATAAAACGTAACATTCTTTATATTGGAGCTAATGGGAGGAAGAGGTCGGATGGGACCGGCTTCCCTTCGGATGGCAAGTCCTCCATCTCCCTCAATGTAGTACCTAGCTTTAAATGTGGCCAGATGAGCAAAATATGCAGGAGGAACTGCATAATGAACCAAAATTTAGCAGAAAATCAGAATACAAAAAAGGAGAGAAAAATGAAAAACTATATAAGAGAGATGCGATTCATGGAAGTTGGCATGGATTAGGAGCAAACTAATCGAGTGCATCTCGCATACCTGAAACATTGGTGGCACGAGAGCATTAGAACTATTAAATTGAATTATTTACCACATAAAGGTAGATATTCAAGAAGAGCAATTTCCAAGTTTTCTTTGATAAACTAGAGATAGATGTTACAGGATGAGGAAATTACATATAACAGAGATTGTTGGTGATCATCTTTAAGTTGTCGGCTGTGAATTTGTTCTCGTCAAAGAGAATCTGATAATGGACGAACCTACTTGTTCCCTACACACAAGTAAATCGAGCAACCCATTTTGACGAAACAAAAGATAGATTAGCATTGAGCTTAAGATAAATATCCTTTTTGCACTACCTGAATCCCAGCATGGCTGCAGAGGTAGAAGTCATGTTCTGATGAGTGGCATATCATTCTGACAACTACAGTTCCTGGTGATGACGAGGGTATTAAAGACAAGCTCTACAAACGGAAAGCAAATTAATAACATTAAAGCAATAATCAAAACCAGGTAGGATGTTGCCGCTTTTGTCTATTTGGGAAGGATTTGATGGAAAGAGGCGCGTGTGATGTCTCTTCTGCACCACAATGAAGGTAACCAGTGGAAGGTATGATTCTTTAGGAAAATACCTCTTCCCCTTGTCAGCGGGAAAAGCCTCTGCCGGCCCCTTCCCTTTACCAATAGAGGAGCCCTTTGAACCAGCCCCTCCCTCAGATCCTCTGTTCGTATTATTCGAACGATAACCGAGGGTTCGGAAGATTATTTTATTTTATTTTCTTAAACCCTCGTCCATCACTTGGGTGAGAACGTTTCTTCTCTCCACCTATTTCTGAAAAAGAAAAAAAGAGAACCAGCAAGTCTGAACAAGCAAATATTAATTAGAAAACCAAACATTATGAAAAAAAAGGTTACCTCTTCTTCCCTTTGTCGACAATCTAGACAGCTCACTTATAAGACTAGTGCTTTCTAGATTCAATGGGGAAATAATTCCTTGCAAGGAACACTGTAATTCCTTGAAAGGAGCACTGTAACCCTGAGCTTTATAACCCGATCGTTTTCCTCCTCTATACACTGGGGTTTAATATACCAGCATGTGGTTGAAAAAATAACAAAGACTGAACGCAACACGGAAAAACAATAGGGTTAAAGACCTGACTCGGAGAAGACTTGAGGACACGACTGATCAGCCCCACATGCTCTCGACCCCAATCCTCCCAACGAAAAACTAAAAGTGTTTCTACTGGGAGTTACTAGAAGGAAAATCCCGCACAGGAGTGATTCTCTTGTCGCCATCATAAGAAGTGAAGTAGTAGAATCCTTTTTTATTTATCAGTGTTCGCGTTAATCTAATACATTTCTTGGATTTATGTGAATATGGGTCTCTAAAATCGACCTTGTGCATCACTTAGAGACCAACCAATATCTTCTAAGAACTTAAGTTTAACTACTACGATGACTAGTTTAAATTAGCAAGCATATTTATAAAGTATGACTGAAGAGCAATCTTAACCCCAAATTAAAGAAATTTAAATTAATCGCTATTTTTTCAGTTGATGGCACGCTCGTGTACTCATTTTTTTGGAAAGCTCTCAATATTATAATGTCTGAAATGTTGAATCTTTCCTTTAAAAGGATATGGTCCTCCTCACACACGTTCAAAGAATGAAGAGGCGGGGAGTCTAGTTTAAAAGAGACCTCATCATCAATTTAAGAAACAAATCTTTTCTTTTTAAGCTTACTCGTTTGGCTAGAAGTCCTCATTTGTTCTTGAAGAGCACAAGATGGCATTATACCATTGGGTATCTGATGTCTAATTTAATAGCTTAGCGCAAGTGTACGCTTTTCGTACTAAGTAATATAGAACTAAGTCCAAATTATCGATTCTACAGAGATTATTGTTTCTATTTCTTCAATCGACTACTAAAATGACTTTATTTTACCTTTATCCAAACTAGTTTCGAAGATGGAGTACAACTAACTAAAATACTGCTATCGAATTAAACCTAATTAAGATATCGCAAGTACTCGGAGATAGAATTCACTAATTTGATGAGTAATCTAGGGTATCGACGTATCCCCTAGTAGTTCATTGCATCATTTAACCCCTTAATTATTCCCTTATTATCAATTAATTGGCTAGACACTGATTTCATCATAAGCTTCTGTCGCGAGTCGAATGATAATATCACACCCTAACAATTACTTATATGTCTATGGTCATCTGAATAAGATGCAACTCTTTAAGAATAAATCTAATCAAACCATACATGCCACCTAGGTATATGTCCATCCTAGATGGAACTCATAGATATTACTCTATGATCACGTATCAATCTATCTTAGATTAAACACATGCATCCTTTTGTCAAAGTTATCATGGTTCCTAAACAATCAAAATAGTGATCAAGTATAATGAATGCATTAAGCATAGATAGATTGAATCAATTAAGGGATAAAAGTTCATAACTAAGAGTTTAAAAGAGTTAATTACATACTAGGTTCAAGAACGTCTAACTCTAAATTAAAAGTATTTAGCTCATGTTCAAAACAAGAATATCAAAGTAAAAGTATGAAAATATAATGAATAAAATCATCTTTTAAAATTAAAGAAGAAAACAAGTGATGCCCTGAGTTGTTCTTCTTCCTCTTATCTTGATTGTCCAAGAGTTAATTCCTCAATCTTCAATAAATTCACTTTGATCTCTTGACTTGAATGTGTATTCATTGCTTGTTTTTTTCTCCTTACTAAGTCTCTTTATTTTTGTCTCAAAATAGTATTTTTGTTGCTATGAGAAACCCTAGGCGCGAAGAGCTTCAAATCCACCCCCAATAAGCAAGTTGAGAGGAATATTTAAGCATCCACAGGGGTGCCGCGGCGCTGGGCACGAGCTTCAGGTTTCCACGGATGTCGATGAGCGCCGTGGCGCTCACTCGCTGATCTGGGCGCTACGGCGCCCAGCCACCTGCTGCGCTACTTTCGTATTTTGAGCGTAACTTCTTCGTTTGACGTTCGATTCGCCTCCCATTTGTTCCTATGTGCATCTATTTATGATTAAATAGTCAAATAATTATGATTTAGAGTAAAATACGAAAGTTAGGTACAAATTATACTAATACTTTTACGCCCCTATCAGTATCTGCTCAAAATAACTAGAACCCTCAGCTAAGTTTGTAACATCCCCTATAAATCCTCAGATCCCCTAAGTGCTCTCATTATCTATTTGTCAGGTTAAGATACTTTCAACAGTCGAGTCCTTACTCAAATGACCAAACACATGACTAGATATGTTATGTGAATCGTTAACAAAAGACATGATTTTAATACTTATATAGATAAAGTGCATAGCTTGTAAAAAATCTACCTTAACGAACAATCAAAATAAATAATTAAGTTGAGGACTTAAGATAGAGCACTTAAGTTTTAAAGGACATAGATACAAAAACACACTACACATAGAAAAGCTTACCAAGACAATGGAAAAACAAGCATTAGAAGATGGAAAAATAGCTATAAAATTCTTACTTGAATGAAGATTATGAAGTGGAAGAATTAAAAACGGTAGGAAAATGTGCTTTAGAATACGCTAATCTCTTTAGATTGCTAAGGTTTTTCTCTATTAAAAAATCATCGAATGAAATTAAAATGGCAAACTAAAGAGATTGCTCCTTTATTTTTACGACTCTCAGAGTAATCACATCCATTGACTCAAAATCCAAAAGCTAAAACACCTTTAAAGGCAAAATATCTTCTTGAACTGATATGTTCCTCCAAAGGACACACCTTAGCTGTTTAATCAATATTGATGCTCCGAGATGAGACCACATCATTACAAATTTAAGAAAGGCATGTCTATTCATTTAGCTGCCTAACAATGTGCATTTCTCAAAAGGTTGTTAACATTAAATGCACCTTTAGTGTCAACTTCAAACATTAGTCCTAGTGCCGCTATAACGACACAGTTGTATCAGGTGGGTCACTTATCAACAAAGAGTGTGTCACTAATCAGCACACTGAGCTGTTTACGAGGACTTGATATTCAATCCTAAGCATTTAGCCAAGTCGTCAAACCAAGGATCCTGATTACCATAGTATTTTAAAAGGCACTCTAAAGACTAGTTAATCTAAGGACTTTAATTATAAAATTTTCAGTATTAAAAAGCCAATATTAAAAATTAAGGAACCCTTGTTCCTCCTTAAATTTCAGCTCATGAGCATGACCCTGAACTGACTTGTAAGTCTTCCTCGATTTTTCTAAATGGAGTCCTCAGCATTGGGTGCTTTGCATTGGGTGCCCTCCCTAGCCAAGCTAACCACCATTTTCTGCAAAGCTGACTGCTCTAGTTGCATGCTAAAGACCTAAGATGAACCTACCACCAAGAATCACAAGATTCGAATTCTCTCTACAAATATAACCTTTATAATTTTGGTAGAAGTCCTATAAGGGTAAAAAGATCTATCCTTATTTTGGTAAGACTTTAATAAATAAGTCCACGAAAGGGAAGTCTCAATGCTTTTTAATTCTAATGGGATTCTATAACTATGAATTGAACTTATATTACAACCCTATAAACATGGTCTGAATTACTGAGTTAAGAGAGATATTTTTTAGGATTTATTTTTGGAGATTTTTTTAGAGATTTCTTTCTACAACTTTGAATAAGCATATCTCTCTCCCTTATTGCCTTATATTACTTTTCTATCTCTTTACCATTTTTCATCTCCTGATGACTTAAGCATCAAAGTGTTATCACTGAAAAAAACTTCCAATGCAGCCTAACCTTTTTTTATGGTTGTAGGATCCTTATTAAATCCAACACCTTTAGAGTGAACTAGTTTATCCCATTCTTCATGAAACTCAGCCGCTTTGTTAGTTAATGTTCCCTGAAGAAATAAATTCAATTTGTTGATCTGAAAATTGCCCAAATTTTAGAGTCTAACACTTTTGTTTTAATGTAAATGTCAATTAACAGGGTAATTATGGAAGTGTCTTTTTTAATGTGTCATAATGTTATTCGGGAAAGTAAATAGTTGATGAGGGTAATTGTGTAAACTCTTAAAAAATTAAAAGATTTCTTTCAATGAAATGCTTACTTATATATAATAAGAAATTTATTCAATCAAAATTTATCTCTTTTCTAGATATTACTCATTTGGGCACACAACTCATCATAATTTATAAATTTATTTTTGAATTTTGCAACCCAAAATATGTTTACAATGGCAAGAGATATTTTTCTTTACAATGCCACGTACCTCTATTTTTCTTAGACAATATGAGTTTATTATATTTTCACTACTCTCATTGATTGATGCTCATTGTCACATCCTACATTGGATATAAATTGAGTGGGTCATAGGTAGCCTTTTAGGTTAATGACTGTTGGAAAACAAGATAACTTATACGCTAAAGCAGCAGTTGGACATCTACTAAGTCAGCGAAAGATAATTTAAAATCAAATCATTCATATTAATATCAAATATGACTATATGTAACTAAGTTAAGACAAAGATAAGAATAATGGTTGTATAACTTGAATATAATTACTTCAATTAGCACTTATCTCTTATCAGGAGTTATGCATATAAGTATCAATTGTGTAACACTTGCTAAATACGAAATAAAGAAAATTTATTTTATTATCTATTGTTTTTTATTTTGGTATCAGAGCTTGAAATTCCTAAATTTACCTATGGCCATTCAAGAACCATCAGCAATTTCTGACCTTGATATTTCTATCACAAAGAGCATATGGACAATCTGGAATTGTCTCACTCACAAATAACTTTACTACTATGAAGCTAGATAGACACAACTATCTTATCTAGAAGTCATAAATACTTTATGCCATTCATGGGCATGACCTTGAAAGGTACATCATTGGCACTAAAAATAAACCAGACTCAGTGTTAATCACAACTGATGATGAAGACAACATCATCACAACACCAAATCCTAATTTTCATTTTTGGATAAAACTGGATCAATTGCTGCTTAGTTGGTTACTCTCTACAATGACAGGCACTGTGATCAATTATGGAACATCCTTTGAGCTTTACATCGCAATTAAGAAGCTTTTTTCAACCTAGTCCAAAATAAGAGTGCTTTAAATTTGTATGCAACCGTAGACCATTAAAAAAGAAGGTTAATATGTCAATGAATACTTCACAAAGATGAAAATCAATGCAGACTATCTTGTAGCATCTTAAATCCAATAAGTGATAATAATCTTATCCTTTATATTTTGGCTGGTTTTGGTGCTAACTTTAACTTTGTAGTTGTTTATATTACCTAAAGAAATGAATTGTCCTCTTTACAAGAGATTTATGCAATATTACTAAACCAAGAAAGTAGAATTGATCAAATATCTAGTTTGATAAACTATGATGTGTAAGCAAATGCTGTTATTTGAGAAAACCCCTCTGCATATTTGTCTTATGGTTCAAGACAAAAGAAAAATAATAGAGGAGGAGGAGGATACTTCAATTGAGGTGGAGGGAGAGGAAAGCCTGAAGGAGGAAGAAATAACACTTTTCAGTAGAACAACAATCACAACATCAACAAAAAGGAAATGATATGTCAGATTTGTGGCATGAAGGGTACATTGATAGTGAACAAATCACTTGACCAATGATGTTCATTCTCTAAATGGCAGGATTGAATTCAAGGGACCTGACAATGTTACAGTTGAAAATGGTAACAAACTTGAAATATCTCATATTGGTTCACTTATCTTACGTACATCGTATACACATAAGCATCTAAAACTAAAAAACATTTTACTTGTTCTTAAAATTAAAAAGAAACTACTTATTGTATCTAAACTTGTTGCTAATGACACTGTCTTTGTTGAATTTCATAAAAACTTTTGTTAATCAAGGATAAGAAGCAGGGAGCAGTACGCTAGAAAGAACTATCAATGATAGGCTTTATCAATAGTTGTACTCATGAAATTCTAATATCAATCCTATAAATCCAACATCTTTTTTAGTTGAAGTCAATGAGGAAATTTTTTCCAAAAAGCAGACAATTATAGACACTATTTAGGCCTTGTTAATAAAGATGAGAGTTTAATTGATTTACTTCATTTTAGATTTGGACATCTTAGTCTGAATGTTATGAAACAAGTTGTCTTACAGTGTAAGCATAACTCTCAGTTTAATAAAATAAATTTTCTTTTAAATGCAACTCTTTATTCCTGTTTTGCATGTTAACATGGTAAGTAACATAGACTACATTTTGGTACTTCAACTGTCAAAACCAATAAGCCACTCAAATTAGTTCATATTGGCCTTTGGGAGCTAGCAGCAGTTGCATCAAATCAAGGATACAAATACTATATTAGCTTTCTTGATGAATTTACCAGGTTCACATGGGTATACCCTTTAACAACCAAATCACAAACCTTCACCATTTTTCTTCAATTTAAAGCATTGGTAGAAAACACACTTTGAAACCTTTATTAAAACCATTCAATCTAATTGGGGTGCAGAATTTTGACCACTATTGCATTTCCTTAACTAATAATGCATAGCTTTTAGACATCTATACCTACACACACATCATCAAAATGGGAAAATAAAGAGAAAACACAGGCATCTAGTAGAAACAACCTTAAGTTTGCTCTCATATGCTGGAATGCCCATAAAATTTTGGTGGGAAACTATATAAACAATAGCCTTTCTTATAAAAAGATTGCATACACCTATACTCTCTCATTTTTCTCCATATCATAAACTATATAACCACTAACCAGATTACTCATTCCTTAAAATCTTTGGATACATATGTTATCCATTTCTTAGACTTTTTAATAAGAATAAAATCTAGTTTAGAACAACAAAATGTGAATTTATTAGTTATAGTCAAAATCATAAAGGATACAAATGCTTGAGTGAGTTAGAACATATGTACATTATTAGACATGTTACATTTACTGAGTCAGAGTTTCCCTTCAAACTTAATCCCAATTTTGGTTCAGGTGTCTATTCAAATTTGACTATAAATATCTCATTAAGTCCCTAATCATTGTTTCCTCAGTGCCTTAACCTGACAAAGAAGAAATTCTTAGGGCAATCAGAAGGTATTAGCCATGGAGAGACAATTCTAACAGCATCATCTCTCAGTACATCATCTCAAAATTCTCCTGATTTTATGACCTTTCCTTTCACACTTATCTCAGCATCAAATCCTGGACAATATATCAACACAGAGCCACACATAAAACCCTCAGCAATCAGAAACTCTCTCAGGTAAACTGTAACACCCTAGAATATTTATTTATTAGAATTAATTTTTATTTATTATGATTAAATTTATTTGTTAAAGAAAATTGAAAATTTTGATTGGTTAGAAAAGTATTAGTATGATATGAATGGATTAATGGAATTAAAACCTTGGTCTATTGATATTTTTTCAACACTTTATCATGAACCAATAGCAATTAGCTACCAAATGAATTGGAAAGTGGTAGAATTGGTTACTTTTTGACTAGATTTTAACTAGTTTAGTTAATGAATAGTTATTTAAATTTTTGGACCAATCAAATGCCACAATTTCTAACCAATGGCATTTTGTAGTTTTGAATTTAGCTGAGGGAAAATTTGGCAAGAAAAGTGATGAGTATATAAAGGGGAATAGTGTGGAAAAATACCAATTTTTGCAAGAATAGTGTCATTCCCCCCTATTGCATTGTCTCTCAATTTTTCTTTTATTTTCCTTTAAATTCAACAATTCTACACACTTTTCTTAGTAAATCAAGCCCCCAAACCCTTAATTGAACCAATTTCCATCAAGTTTCAAGGATTATTTTTAAGTGAAAAGGTGAATTTCAAGGTGAGTTAGTGGAAAAAATTTATTTGAATATAGATTTGGGATTTTAAGGGTTTGTAACTTCAATTGCCATTTAGAATTAGGGATTTTTACATTTGAGTGGGATTAATTGAAATTTTATTGATTATTTGTGTATTCTTGAATATTAAGGTGAAGGCTTGGCAAAAGAGAGCCAAGGAAAGGAGAAAGAGAAGAAGTGAATGCCACTTGGAGGGTGCTTAAGGTTTGGTGTATACTTAGGTTGAACTTAAATTTTTATTTTAGGGCATTAGTGTATAATTATGTAATTAAATTATTTGATGGATACTTGAATACAAATAGTGTGTTTAATTAATTATTATGTTGGTTCTAAGTTAATTAAATGTGTTTTTAATATTGAGTATTACCTATATGTGAATTGGGTAAAATTTGGACCTATATGTAAAATTGAAATTGTTTTGGATCTATATGTGAAATTAGAAATTATTTTTGGATATATATGTGATATTGTGTAAAAATTCAAACCCAAATGTGAATTAATGAAAATCTTGGACTAATGTGTCAAATGTTGAAAATTTTGGACTTATATGTGTGTTATTAAAAAATTGGACTTATATGTGAATTATTTTAAAAAACATTAAGACCTGTATGTGAATTCTTGAAAGTTTTGGATATATATGTTAATATTTAGAAAATTTTGGGTTTAATTATGAATATTCAGAAAAAAAAAATTGGGTTTATTATAATATGATTATTATTAAGGAGCCCTAGGTAGACCTGAACATTGGTAGGTGGCATGCCAATAAGGTGTTATAGCAGTACTGTACTGTGTTGTATCTCTAGTGATTCTGATCTGTATCTCTGATCCGACATATACTCTGATTTGATATGGATTCAGCAGGTAGTCACCGATGTCAGATCACCATCTGATAGCCCGTTGGCTAATCCATGGTATCGTGTCAGTGTTTATTTTGGGCGCCTACTAAGATCACATGTAATGGTTTAAGCACGTATATGAGAAATTGAATTTTAATTTAAAATATATGTTATGTTTTGATTAATTGATTTAAATATTTTGGTAAATTTTAAACTATCTTGTCAATGTTATAATAAGTGATAGTAATTGATTCTGTTATTTGTACATTGTTTGAATTAATAAATTATATTATTTTAACTTTTGTGTACACCCACTAAGCAATTGTTTTGCTTAGCTTATCGAAGTTACCACGCACATGTAGTAGAGTTGCCAATATTGAAGACTGAAGAGAGAAACCATATTTGCAATAACTCGGATTAGTCACATCCTCTGTTTATATATTTTGGGTAGATTTTTTATTTGTATTCAAAATATTTGTATAACAAATTGTATGGACATCTACTGCATGTACATGTGTATGTATGATCAAGAACTATTTTTGAGTTGTAAATGATAAATTGTATATATTCTTTTTGATCTTACGGTGTATCTAATTAAATTGGGTGAATGATTGACCTCCGTGAGCTAAAATTTGTATGATGGGTTTATGGTTGAGTAATAGGAGTTGAGAAATAGAATGATTAAGAGTGTTTTTTTTATAACAAATGGTAGGAAGTCAAATTTTTAGAGGAGACTCTGTCTATTTGGTTTTTTTTTTTAAAAAAGAAAAAATAAAATAATTTGTTGTAATATTAAGGTTTTGAAAGAAAATTGTAGCATTCTCTGATTTCGTTTTAAGGAAAGGCAGGTGAAGAGGCTGTTATATAAACAAATGACTTACCCTTCATTAATTCTCACTAATACGGTTGAACAACTGCCTTAACCATACACCACTACATCCTATGATTACCAAAGCCAAAGATGACATTTACAAACCTAAGATATTTCTCAATTCTACTATTTTCATTGTATCTAATTCATAAGAGATTCCTGACTCAGTAGAAAGAGCACTGGAGAATGAAAATTAGAAGAAAGCTATTGAAGTAAAGTTCTAAGCACCTCAGCATAACAGAACTAGGGAACTAATACCATTCTCTGAAAAGTATAAATTGGTTGGCAGTAAATGAGTTTATAAACTCTAATATAAATCAGATGGTACTTTAGAAAGATACAAAACCTTTAGTCCAGTAGTAAAAGCACCAATTGTGAGAGTTATATTAGGTCTAGCTATAATGAATAGAGGAAAAAGAAGACAAGTTGATGTCAATAATGCCTTTCTTAATAGAAATCTACAAGAATATGTGTACATAGCTCAACCAGAAGGGTTTGTTGATCCAAGAAAACCATACCATGTCTAAAAACTTAACAAGTCATTATATAGGCTTAAACAAGCTCCTAGAGCTTGGTTTGGCAAGTTAAAATGAGCCATCTTGAGTTTGGGTTTCAAAAATTCAAAATCTGATCCTACCTTGTTTATTCATTGCAAAAATAGATATATTACTTACATGCTTGTATAAGTTGATGACATATTAGTTACAAGAAGTGATGCCAGAATAATACAATAGGTAATCTCTAACCTAAATCAATGTTTCACTCTCAAAGAACTTAGTTCACTACACTACTTCCTTGGGATAGAAGTCTTAAGAGATGAAGCAGGAACAAAAATGCCGTAGACAGCTTACATTGCTAGCCTATTACAAAAACCCAGCATAAGTAAATGTAAGAGCTGTCCAACTCCTATGGTCATAGGTCAATAGCTTCTCAAAGCATTTGATAATGAATTTTTAGATCCCAAGTTATATAAAAGTACAGTTGGGGCATTATAATACTTAATAACTACCAAGCCAGACAAATCCTTTGTAGTGAATAAATTAAGCTAGTTCATAGAGAATCCCTCTGATGTCCTTTAGCAAGCATGTAAACATATCTCAAAGAAACTCGTGATCATAGTTTATATATACATCTAGAGGGTAACTTACATTATTTGCATATAGTGATACAGATTGGGGATGTTATATAGTGGATAGAAAATCGATTGGAGGCTACTATATATATCTTGGGAACAACTTGATCTCATGTCATCTAAAAAGTAAACGGTTGTAGCAAGATCAAGTTGTGAGTCAGAATACAGGCTCCTTGCTAACCTCACAGTAGAGTTATGTTGGCTATAATCTTTACTTCATGAAATGCAGGTTCAACTCATCAATGTCCTATAGGTGTATTGTGACAATATCAGTGTAATATCCTTAACTACTAACTCAATTCTCATGAAAGAACTAAACATATGGAGATTAATGTCCATTTTATTCAAAATAAAGTATCAAATCAAGAAATTAAGCTGAATTATCTTCCCACAAAAAAAAAAGAAAAAAAATTGCAGATGTGTTTATTAAACCCTTTGTTCATAAAAAAAAATCATTAGTTCAAGAACAAGCTGAATATTCATAACACTCACATTGGCTTGAGGGAGCATATTGAAAAATAAGATAACTTATGTATTAAAGCAGTAACTAGATGTCTACCTTCAAAGATAGCAAAAGATAGCCCTATGTAACTTTAGGTATATACCTAACCCCATGTAACTCCCTAATCTCCCTGTCATGCATCTACACCTTAACACTACCAATCTCCATGACCCTATAAGTTATGTTATTCCCCATTAGTATTTTCTTTCCCCTAATATATTTGTAGTTTATAAACAATGATTTTTCCAGACACACATGTAATTATACCTAAAATTTAGTATCCATCTATCGGCATACTTCTCACTAGAGCTATTAAGGACTCTGTAATTTTCAAGTCTTTTTCATAGACTATTACAGCCCATAATCCTTTCTTTACCTTTCTTTCCGGACAATCTCTCTTCAAGTGCCCCATCTTATTACATAACTAGCACTTTTTAGATCTATCTTATTGATTTCTCTTACCATCTCATTCTCTTGCAACTAATCTCATTGCATTTTTAAATTCTGATATTTTTCTTTTCTCTTTAGAGTTCAATGAGGTTTTAACATCACTAACCGTTAAAGTCCCCTTACTATATATAAGTATGTCTAAGAATTGCTTATAACTTGGAAAAAGACAGCACACCAAGATAATGGCATTGTCTTAATCCTCGATCTTGATATCTATCATTTCAAGATCAATGACAATCTTGTTAAAAGAGTTAATATGGTCCCTTATAGAAGTTCCCTCATTCATAGCCAACTGATATAAGAGAATTATCTATTAAGCCTTTGAAAATTACCGAACTGGAGTCTACCATGAAGCGCACTCATTGACAATTTTAAGATCTAACTGGGGTGGGTTTGGATCGCTAGAATAACGGCTTCAATTTTCAGCAATAGTGTTTAACTCTTAAACACTATAGTGATTAACTCTTAATCACCTTGATTAACTCTTAATCGTTACTTAAACCTTTTAAGCTTGGAATTATAGTTAAACACTTTAACCATTTGTTTAACTCTTTAAACATTGTGATCAAGGCAATGAAATGGTTTTGTTTATTCAACTATTGAATTACAAAATATAAGCTTCAAGCTTGATTATCCATGGCTACCTTTATTGGAGGATGAAGATGATGAATAGTATTTCAACAATTAAAAACACAAAAGCTCTCATATCTCTATTTTCCATTTTGTTGAATCATCATCTAAAGAAAAATGAAATTTTCATTTCATTTTATAGTCAAAAGTTGGCCCACCATGTATGGCAACAATTATAAAGTCAAACAATAAATGGCCTACAATGCACCACATGTCATCATCCCATTGGTTAACAACTATTGTTAACCAATTAATGTACTTAACTCTTAAGTATTAACACGTGCATATCCTGAGGGAACTTGAATAAATATCCTGATTAGCTAAAATTTATTGGATTGAACTATTTAACCCGGTATGCTGCCCTAGTGCACAACTTATTAACAACGTTGTTCTATGGGTCCGTGATTGATGCCCCACGTACACGTCATGAATATTATAAATCAGTGTGTTAAACCATATAAGATGAGATCATAACATATTCGTATAATCCTTCTGTCACCTATATCCTGGATAAGCAGAGACATAGATCATCACCGTCAAATTTTCACGTGCTCATCCGTGAACCCATCTCTAGATTTTTATCTCGATAAATAATATACGTGAACACCTTTGCGATATTGTTTAACCTTACGAAAAACTCTTTTCTTTGGTTTATGCTTGTGGCCATAAGACTTTCTTAAATGCAATCTTGGAGCATCAGGATATACAACCCACTTATGTGAGCTGACGGATCCCATATCTATACACACCGGACTTCATGGGCATCAGACTATACCTAGTGACACGTAGCAGTTAGACCATAAAAGGTCTCTGACATAAGTGAAACCAAAGCATGGTGGATCATTCATAAGCTCATTATAACGCTTAGGCAAAAGGATCACAAATACTACTCAACTCGAGAGAACACACCATTAACGGCTTCATAGGATGTCTATTGGGTTCTCGTGAGTCTGTCCAGTACTCAGTCTTTACTGAATACCTGTATACTTATATGAGCTTCTGGTAAGCTCACGATCAACGAAGAACAATCATCTATACCATACAGATATAGCATGCATTGATCTATATAAAAAGGATTCATTGATAGATCTGCACTGATGAAAATAGATTAGGAACATTGTATTTGAGAACATACTTATATAATGACATTTCCTAGCACCTATTGCAACTCTTTGCAACTATGTCATTACTGGTATGCCCTCAAGTTTTTGTCTCGTTACAGACAAGGCTCCAATTCCTTATATTTCACTGATTATTATTGATGAATACTTAAAATTACACATTTAATAAGGGTTTTACATCATTGTTTTGTATTACTAGTGTCTTTAATCTCCCTAACTTAAGTATGTTTATAATATTGTACCTAATTAACTTTTAACTATTTTGTGATAGGTTCGGTAAAATGGTCATAACTTTCTACCTAAGAATCTAATTGGGGTGATTCTTAATCCTGTGAAGAGAGACTCAATAGGCTAATTTATTGTATTTCACAAAGTATTTGAAATTCGAACATTTAAAGGGTAAAAATAGCCTAGAACATAACTGGTCTATAACTATAAAATATGTATCTAATACGTATGAGAAAACTCAATTTGGAAAGATAAGAGACTTATCTACAACTTTAATTTTTGAGTGACGCTAATTCGGACCACATCAATTCCAAATTGGATAATCAAGTGGGTGCATTAATAATAATCAATGTATATTATTTGCCACCCCTCTTGACTTTTATCATCCAAGTAGTTCCCTCTTCCTTTGCCTTGATTTATTCATATTTTTCTATAAATAAGTAATATATTTATGCCCAAATGATGTAATTTAGAGAGCTAGATTTTAGTACAATACACTTGTATTTTGTATTATCTCTTTGTAATATTATTTATCTTGTTTACTATTCTAAAGTCATGTTATCTCTTCTTCCATCTTTTTTCTTTTTCTTTAGTATTATGTCCAAATAATTTTTATTTTTCTAAGGTGAAAGGGTAAAACTCTTGGTAAGGTAATAAGATAAACTTAACTCTTATTCATAAATTTAATATTTCATTCTTAAGTTATGCAAATTTATATATGATGTATTTATTTTGTTTTTAATATTAATATCCTTTCTTCTAAAGTGGTGTATCTTGATTTATTATAGACAATTTTTATAGTTGACACAATAAATTCTTGAAACCATTTATAAGATTTGGCGTATATGCCATTTCTTGTAAAGTAGGAGTCTTGATTTATTATAAACAAATATAAAGGTTGACATAATAAATATTTGAACCAATTTATAAGATTTGATGTATAATAATTGAAAGAAATAAATACTAGTTAATATATAAATAGTGATGAACTTTAATTGTTATATCTTCCAGTTAGAACCTCCTTCGTGTGAGGATTCCAATTAAGTTATAAAAAGAGCTGAATATATTCTTATTTCATATGCTAAGAGTGGATCCCCCTAACCTTAACTTTTATTTTAATTGGTTAATTGAATTAATATTTACAAACATTTTATACTGCATTAATTATCTTCAAAGTATTTATAGTTTGTAATTTTAATTCCACTTTCTTGTGGATCGAACCCATTTTCACCAAGTTATTTATTATTTTGACAATCCTGCACTTGAAAATAAACTCCTATATTTTGGACTTGTCAAGTTTTTGGCGTCGTTGCTGGGGAAGTGAAGTTAATATTTTATTTTTTGCTTCATTTTCATGGAAGGCTAAATCTCATACTTTTTATTTACTAACTTTTTATTATCATAATATAACATTTACTAATCTAACTTCTAACTATTTATCTAACTTTTATTTTATTGTTAGCTTTGCCTATTTTATATGCCTTTATTTAATATTTTATTTCTCTTATTTGTATTATTTATTGTATTTTGTTTTATTTCTTTGTATGAGCGGTTGGTTTCGAGATCCTAATTCTCATCGTTTGGTGAAAGGTGATTGTAAGTGATTTTAAACCTAAGACGCATATATATGGGTTTGTGTCTATCATTCAAATATGCATATATATCACACACATATTGTTGGGGTTGTATCACCGAGTGTGTGATTATATGAGTGTATACGCAATTTCAAAAATTACTATATGCGCAGCGGAAGCATGTTACATAATACACCAATTTTAACAATTTCAATATATATCACATATATGCACAAGTATAACAATTATACAATTTATAAACATGATGAACAATTGTATCACATATATGAACAAGTATAACAATTATACAAAATATATATGATGAACAATATTGTACTAAAAACATAATATAAAGTACTCACCTAATGAAGGTAGCTTTACAAATTCTTTAAGTCCTTCAATAATCCATGTGAAGAGCTCACCTTGAAGTATATGTTGAATTATTCTAGTCCATAACTTTTGGTGGGATTAAGGAGTTAGAATGGTAGCTTAGTATTTAGAATTTTCAGCACTTGTATTCAAACTCTTTTGAATACAATTTTTGTTTCTTAAATGGAGATGGTAAATATTTTCTATACAACTCTTGTATTAATTAAAAATATTTAACATACAACTCTTGTATATAAATCTTAGAAATAATTTCTACATGATAATTATTTTGAACAACTCTTTGCAAAATAATTATCTTTTTCTCCATTTTTATTTCATTCATTTTGGCCATCCATTAAAGAAGGAGATGAAGAGAAGTTTGTTTATTTTTCCAACACTTGAAAGAACAAAATCTAAAACTCTCTCTTACCTCTCTTCATTGCCATTGCCGAATTCTTCACAAGAATTGAATGAATCAATTCAATTGTTTTGCCAAAATCCATTTTGTTTATTCAACACTTTGATTAAACAAAAGGAAGTGCTCCACCAATTTTATTGTTGGTCTCCCACTTAGAATTAATTAAACCAAGCACTAGAATAATGGCCATCTAAATTAATCTTTACCAAATAAATATAATTACTTTAATTATAATGGGTAATTAAATGGCCAACATCTAGGCCCCTCATTGTATTAAAATACAATGCCATGATCTATATATTTTACAATATTATCTAATAATATAATAACAATATATAATTTAATTATTCAAAACAATTTTGAATAATTACTTTTTACCTTACTAATTTTTACTACCATGGTTAAATGATAAAAAGGTAAAATCAAATCATGAAACAAATTTTGTCATTTGTCAATATTCTATTAATTAACAACCCTTGTTAATTAATACAATGATGTTCTTAACAATTAAGTCTTGACAAATGTACAATCTGATGGATCCCTAACTAATTATTCTTTGCTGAAATTTATTGGATTGAACTATTCAATTCAACCCGCTACCTCAGTGCTCAATGAGTACACTTCATATTGTGAGACTCTCTAAGTCTACACCTAATTTTTCATATGGAGCTCCTCCATACGTCCATGAACAATGTCCCACACACACATTACGGATATTACAAATTAGTGTGTTAGACCATGCAAGTTGAGGTTATTGCATATTCGTATAATCCTTCCATCATTTATATCTTTGAAGATTAGAGATATAGATCATCACTGTCAAATCTTTTATTTGCTCAATCATGAACTTATCTACAAATTTATACTTCATTAAACAATATCCACAAACACTTTTGTGATATTGTTTATTCCTTCGGAATATCTTTTCCAAGGTATATGCTTGCGGCCACAAGTCTTTCTGAAATACAATCTCGGAGCATTAAGATATACAACCCACTCATATGAGCTGACAGATCCCATATCTACGCACACCGGACTCTATGAGCATCGGACTATACCCAGCGACACCCAGCGGTCAGACCATGAAAGGTTTTTAACATGTGTGGAACTAAAGCATGATGGATCACTCATAAGTGCACCGTGACGCTCAGGTCAAAGGACCACAAATACTACTCAACTCGGAAGACCTTCCATTGACAGCTTTATGAGATGTCTATTGGATGTCTTCGTGAGTTTGTTCAATATCCAGTCCTTACTGAATACCTGCATCTCTATACGAGCTTCCTACTAAACTCATGGTTTGCTAAGATTAACCATCTGGACCATCCAGACATAGACATACACTAATCTATATTAATGGTTTCCACCGATAGACCCACATCAATGAAATTAGATCAAGAACATTATGTTTGAGAACATACTTGCATAATGATATTTTCTAACACCATCTGCAACTCCTTGCAGCTATGTCATTACTAATATATTCTCAGGCCATTGTTCTATTTCAGATAAGGCTCTAACTCTTTAGATTCCGCTAACTCTTATAAACTTACTAACTCTTAGTGTTTATAACTATTAGCGTTGCTAACTCTTAGCCCTGGTCTAAACTCTTTTAGACTAGATCTGAACTCCTTCAGATTATACAATGTCTGAAAAGTTACAAGCATCTTATCATTTAATAATAAATAATATTAACGATTTTATTAGAAATAATAATTGTATAAACACTATCACTATATATTTATACATTATGGGATGACACATAAGCACAAATCCCAACACATATATGGGTAACAAATGAGCAGAATATTAATTTCTTAATGATAAACACAAATAAGTTTTACATGTTATCTCATAAATATAAACTACGTAAAGATTGAGAATTTATTACCTTGACAAGTTTTTGATTTTTGGTCGAACCGGAGTACCTGCCTTGAAGCAACTCATTCACAATTCTAGTTTCTCAACACAATGGGATTAAGGAAGCTAGAATAGCAGCTTTTCTAGCAAAGAATTCAACCCTTGAATCCTTATTTCTACCTTGTAGTATATGTGGCTAAAAATGGAAGGAAAAGTGGAAGAAGTGTATTTTGTGCTCTCAACACTTAGCCAAATTCTCATTTCTCTCTCCAAATGCCTTAACCATATCTTACAACTCCAAACGAGCTACCAATTGCTCTTAATATGTTATTTTTGTTTTTCCCTCAACGGACAACGCTTGTCCCATTTTAATTGGATAATGGCCTCTATTATCTTGGTCAATGTTTGCCATTAGTGCTTTATTTATTTTTGTTTACAATAAACCAATTGAAAATAAAATAAAATAAAAAATTATTTAAATGAACTTGACTTAAATGTAGGCCAAATGAGAAACACTTTCTCATTAGTAAGAAACATATTAAGGCCTACCATTTTCAAGTGCCACCCATTTATTATTATTATATCATTTAATTAATATTAAATAAATGATTTAATCATATTAAACAAATGATTAATAATAAATATAGTAGAAACACATGCCAATTTAAATAAAAAATGAATTGTTTGATTTTAATTTAAATAATAATATCATATATTATTATTATTATTTTATTTAATAAACATTTTAATGAATACAATAATGATATCATTTGTCCAACAAATAAGGTCATTTTAATAATTTCTAAGTCAAACAATAATTGGTCCACAATGTGCCATATGTCAACATCCCATTGGTCAAAAACTAATTGTTAACTAATTGATGTACTAAACTTTTAAGTCTTGACATGTGCACGACCGGAGGGAGACCGAAGTAAATGTTCGGTCTGGTGGAATTTTCTAGATCGAACTATTCAATTCGGTATGCTGCCCCAGTGCACAATGAGTACACTTCGTATTGCGGGACTCTTTAGGTTTACTCCAAAGTTGTCAAACAGAACTATTCAGTGAATCTAAGATCGATGCTCCACATACACGTCACGGATATTACAAATCAGTACAGTAGACCATACAATTTGAGGTCATAGCGCATACATATAATCATTCCGCCAATCATATCCTGGGAGAGTAGGGATATAAATCACTATCGTCAAATCTATATGTGCTCATCCATGAACTTATCTTTAGGTACGTATCTTGGTAAACAATACATGCAAACACTTTTATAATATTATTTAACTCTATGGGAAACTCTTTTCTTAGGTTTGTTACTTATGGCCATAAGACTTTATAAGATACAGTCTCTAAGCATTCGGATATATATAACTCATCCATGTGAGTTGACGGATTTCATATCTGTACACATTGAACTCTATAAGCATCAGACTATACCCAATGATACCCAACGGTCATACCAAAAAGGTCTGTGACATCTGTGAAACCAAAGTATAATGGATCACTTACAAGTCCATCGTGGTACTCAAGTCAAAGGACCACATATACTACTCAACTCGAGAGGACCTTCAATTGATGGCTTCATGGGATGTCTATTGGGGTCCTCGTTGAGTCTGTTCAATATTCAGTCCTTACTGAACACCTGTATGCTATACGAACTTCCTGTAAACCCATGGTCAACCAAGAGTAACCATCTAGACTATTTAGGTATAGTATATATTGGTCTATGTAAAAAAAATTCCACCGACTAACCTGCATCGGTGAATTAAGATAAGAAATATATAATTTGATAATAGATTTACATAATAACATTTCTTAGCACCTATTACAACTCTTGCAATTATGTTATTATTAGTGTACTCTCAAGTTTTTGTACCGTTACAGACAAGGTTCTAACTTTTAGACTTTACTGATTATTATAACATGCTAACTCTTAGCATTGATCTAAATTTTTTTAGACCAAATCTGAACTCCTTCAGATCATATAATGTCTGTAGTGTCACAAGTATTGAACTATTTAATAATCGAAATTAGCGATTTAACAAGTAATGTACTATATAAATGTTATAAAATAAAATATTTATACAACAATGGGATGGCACGTGAGCACAAATCCCAACAGTAATTTTGAAACTTCTTTTGATAATTTGTTGGATTCTTCTTCATCTTCTTATTCCTCACCAATTAACACCATGACCGAAAATCAAATTGAGGGAATCATAGACCCAAAGGACAATCAGTCCCAACATAATGACCATAACTGACCTAGGACACTTAGAGACTACATGAACTCTACACGAATCGGTGCACTATCTTACTTAATTTTTCCTCCAGATGCTACACATTTTAATGTTAAGTTGGGAATTATCCAACTTTTACCCACTTTTCATAGCTTAGATGCAGAGAACCCTTACCTAAATCTAAGAGAATTTTAAGAAGTGTGTAACACGCATAATGACCAAAATTGTAGCATGAACACAATTCGACTTAAGCTTTTTCCTTTTTCTTTAAAAGATAAAGCTAAAACATGATTACAAAATCTTAGGCCAGGATCTATTTCTTAATGGAATGAGATGCAACAAGAATTCCTAAAAAAAAAAAAATTCTCCCCATAGAATAAATTCTTTCAAAAGACAAATTATCACTTTTGTCCAAAAACCAGGAGAGACCCTTTACCAATATTGGGAAAAGTATAAAGAATTACTTAATACCTGTCCCCATCATGGCTTTGAAACTTGGAGATTAATCTCAAATTTCTACGAGGGCTTGACACCCCAAGTTAGGCAAATGGTAGAAATGATGTGTAATGGAACATTTGAGGATAAAGACCCAAAAGATGCAATGAACTATCTAGACTTATTAGGCAGAAAATGCTCAAAATTAGGACACTGCTGGTACGTGTGAGGCACATAGTGAAACTCAAACCACTACATCTAGTGAGGGTATTTATCATCTTAGGGAAGATCATGACCTTCAAGCCAAATTAGTATCCCTAGCTAGAAAAGTCGAAACCTTAGAAATGAAAAAGAGTGGTCAATTAAAATCTGTTTCAGAAATTGTGTGTCACATATGTGAAACCCATGATCACTCTACCAATGATTGCCCAACTTTGCCCGCATTTAGGGAATGTCTTCATGAACAAGCCAATGTTTTAAACATGTTCAAGTGGCCAAACAATAACCCATATTCACAAAACTACAATCTTGGTTGGAGAAATCACTCGAATTTTAGTTAGAGGAATGACACTCAAGTACAGGCTTTATAACCACCTTTTCAACCATACCAAAATTTTTAAAACCATCAAGGTTATGCACCATATATCCCACATTCTAAGAAAAATCTTAAAGAAACTTTGCATGCATTCATTGAAAAACAAAAGTCTATTAATTCTCAAAATGCATAAACATTTGCTGATTTGAAAAATACTCTTACTAAATTTGCATCCGCACTGAACATTTATGAGAAAAGAAAATTTCCTTCTCAACCACAACCAAACCCCAAAGGACAACATAACTCAAATGCACGTAGTTCATGATATTGTCACCGGATCTAAGACATGTGGGTGTATGCATGTGCTATTGTGCCTATTGCCTAAATATGTATCATATACATATTCTATGCAATGGAAGCGTGTAAATTAAACAATAAACACAATAATTAAATATATTAATCACATTAATATATTATAAGGTTTGAGAACTCACCTCAACATGTAACGTTATACACGTATTTCCTCGAAGTCTGCATGAAGACCAACTCACGGGCAGTTCTAGTCACCAACACGGTGGGCTTAGTGGGCTTAGTGAGCTAGAACAGCAGCCCTATATTCAGCATGGGATTAACTCTTAATCCCCAAAATAGCTAGTGTGTGTTTTTTCATCATTTTCTCTAAAAGGATAAGAAATAGAGAATTTGAAGCAATCTACCATTGCTTTAATTGGAAGTATAGAGAAAAATGAAACAATTTTATTTTTCCCTTTTTTCTTTTCTTTTTCTTCTTCTTCTTTCTCCATTTCTCTTCTCTTCTCCCTCGGCCAAAAATTGGCCAACACACACACCCACTTTCCTTTCTCTCTTTCTTACTTTATATATATTATAAAAGATTAATAATAATATAATAATATAATGGGTGCCAACTATTTGGCACCCAAATATAATAATAATATATAACAAAATATAATATAATATAATAAGAGAGATTAATGATTATTTAACAATCAAATAATTATTATATGAAATGACCATTTTACCCCTCATAAATAGTTACCAAATCTACGCTTAGTGGGTTCCACTAAACCTCACACTTGGATAAACTCAACTAAGGGTCGACAATACGCTACGTATCATTATAATTAGTAAATAACAATTATTGACTAATTATTGTATTTAACACTTAAATACAGACACGTACGCATTCCCGTGGTAGTGCTGAATATTGCTAGATTAAACACTTTAATCTGGCACGTTGCCCTAGTGCATAACGAGTACACTTCATATCGCGGGACTCCCTAAGTTCTACGCCCGATTTTTCAAATGAAACTATTCCATAAGTCTGTGAGCAATGCCCCACACACACGTCATGGATATACAAATCAGTACGTTGAACCATGCAAGTTGAGGTTACAACGCATACGTATAGTCCTTCCGTCATGATATCCTAGATGTGCTGAGGATATAGATTATCACCGTCAAATCTCCTAGTGCTCATCTATGTCTTATCTCTAGACTAGTATCTCACTGAACAATATATGCAAACTCTTTTTTCATATTGTTCCACCCTGGCGAAACTCTTTTCCATGATGATTGCTTGTGGCCACAAGACTTTTTGAGATATAGTCTCGAAGCATCTAGATATCTAACTCTATATGGGAGTTGACGGATCCCGTATCTGTATACACCGGACTCCATAAGTATCGGACTATACCAAGCGACACCCAGTGATCACACCATAAAAGGTCTGTGATATGCGTGGAACCAAAGTATGGTGGATCACTTACAAACCCACCGTGGCACTCAGGTTAAAAGACCATGTATACTACTCAACTCGAGAGGACCCTCCGTTGACGGCTTACATAAGATGTCTATCAGAGGCTCTCGTGAGTCTGTCCCATATCTAGTCCTAACTGGATACCCATATGACAATACAAGCTCCAAGCTCACAGTCGGCTAGGAACGACCATCTATACCCTATAGGTATGACATAAGCTGATCTATATATAAAGGTATCCACTGACAGACCCACATCAGTAAAAATAGATCAGGGACAATTATTCGAGAACATACTTGTGCAACTTGCATTTCATGGCACTCTCTTGCAACTTTTGCAACTATACAGTTACTACTATATTCCCAGGTCTATGTTCCATTACAAACAAGGCTCCAACTCTTGGATATGCTGAGTATTATAATCAGCTAACACTTAACTGTGCTAATATTTAGCAATTATATCTTTCATCGTGGCTAACTATGAGCCCTTATCTAAACTCCTTTAGATCTAACCTACACTCTTTCAGATTGTACAATGTCTATAACGTTACATGCCTAATACCATATAAATGGGTATTAGCAATTTAATGAAAATGTACACTTGTATAAATACACAAGTATATGTATATTCAGAGATGGCACGTAAACATCAACCTTAACACAAGAAGCCAACACATGGATCAAGTTAAAATGGTTATCATTCTCCGAAATGGTAAGATTGTTGAAAAACACATTCTTGAACCTTGTGAGAACGATGAATTAATCTTTAAGGGTAAGGAAAGAATTGAACCTACACCTAGTAAAGAAAACACCAAACCCTCACCTTCACCCCTATTTCCTCATATATTACGTAATGTTAAGAAGATGAGTTACAATTTTGAAAAGTTTAAAATCTTCAAATAGGTAAAAGTTAATATTTCTTTATTGAATGCTATTAAACAGGTTCTATCTTATACAAAATTTTTGAAGAATTTATGCATAGTAAAAAGAAAATTTAATATGAAAAAGAAAGCATTTTTAGTTGAACTAGTAAGTGCCTTTCTTCAAAATAATAATGCTTTAAAATATAAAGACCCTAGTTGTCCTACAACTTCATGTATTATTGGAAGTCATAAAATTGAACAAGCCTTACTTGATCTTAGTGCTAGTGTGAATTTACTACCATATTCAGTTTATCAACAACTTAATCTCGGTGAGTTAAAACCGACTTCTGTAACTCTTTGCTTTCCGATGATCAGTATAAGTGCCAAGAGGGATAGTGGAAGATGTTTTAGTTCAAGTTGATAAATTCATATATCATGTGAATTATATTGTCTTGGACACAGAACCCGTTAAAGGATATAATCTGATACCTATTATTTTAGGTCATCTATTTTTAAAAACTTTTAACGCTTTGAATAATTATAAGAATAGAGTAATGAAGCTTTCATTTGGAAACATAACACTTGAACTCAATGTTTTCAATATGTGTAAGCAACCACATGAAAGAGAGGATGAAAGTGAAGAAGCTAACATGATTGAAACGATCATGGAGGATCATATTCAAAAAGGGAGTTCTACTAATCCCTTAAAAATGTGTTTAATAAATTCATTTGAGTCAAATATATAATTAGATCCTGAAATCTCTGATATATGTTCTTTACTTGACTGTGCACAGGAGATTGAAAGTAAAGGATAAAAACCAAAGTTTAAAAAATTAGGAGAAAATGAGGATAAACAGAATGAAATTTCAAAGTTGGAGTTGAAACCTATATCTGAAGGATTAATATATACATTTCTTAGAGAGAAACAAACTTACTCAATGGTAATCTCTTCTACACTCACAAGTGAACAATAAGGTACGTTAATTGAAGTATTAAAAATGCAAAATAAATGCAATTGGGTGGACTTTAAAAGACATAAAAGGCATTAATCCTTTCATTTGCACACATAAAATACACCTAAAGGATAATGTCAAAACTTTTCAACAACTTCAAAGGAGATTAAATCCACATATGAAAGAGGTAGTGAGAGCTGAAGTTCTCAAATTACTTGAAGTATGAATCATCTATCCTATGTCAGATAGTAAGTGGGAAAGTTCTACTCAGGTAGTACAAAAACAATCTGGAATCACAGTCATTAAAAATGACAAAGGTGAGTTAATACCAACTCGACTCTTATTTAGTTAGAGGATATGCATAGATTATATGAAGTTGAACTCTGCTGCTAGAAAAGACCATTTTCACTTACTATTCTTTGACCAATTTTTAGAAAGAGTAACAAAATATCCCTACTATTGCTTTCTAGATGGTTATTCTGGCTATTATCAAATTTATATAGCACTAAAGGACCAAGAAAAGACTACCTTCACATACCCTTTTAGGACCTTTGCTTTTAGAAGAATGTCCTTTGGACTTTGTAATGCCCCAGCAACATTTCAAAGATGTATGTTAAACATTTTCAGTGACATGGTTGAGCATTATTTAGAAGTTTTCATGAATGATTTAACTGTGTTTGAAAATTCTTTTGATAATTTTCTTGAAAAC
Organism: Ailanthus altissimus; assembly: GCA_946807835.1. NCBI lineage: Eukaryota > Viridiplantae > Streptophyta > Magnoliopsida > Sapindales > Simaroubaceae > Ailanthus > Ailanthus altissimus. The sequence continues at coordinate 6,498,436 of OX327709.1, forward strand.
TTAGAAAATGTCTTAAAAAGATGTGAAGAATATGGTCTTATGTTGAATTGGGAACAATGTCATTACATGGTTACTTCTGGAATTATTTTGGGACATGTAGTGTCTTTTAAAGGAACTGAAGTGGATAAGGTAAAAGTCGAACTCATTGCTTATTTTCCTCTACTAAAAACAGTTAGAGAAGTCCGATCCTTTTTAGAACATGTTGGATTCTATAGGAGGTTCATAAACAATTTTAGTGCTATATCTAAACCTCTTTGTAACCTCTTAGCAAAAGATGTATCATTTGAGTAGACTCAAGAGTGTCAAAATTCGTTTAAAAAATTAATTGGCCTCTTAACATCTGCTCCTATCATATAATTTTTCGACTGGTATTTGCCTTTTGAGCTCATGTGTGATGCTAGTGACTATGCTGTTGGTGCTGTATTAGGACAAAAAAAGGAAGGTAAACCCTATGTAATTTATTACGTAAACAGAACTTTAAACAGTGCACAAATAAATTACACAACAACTGAAAAAGAATTACTTGCTATAATATTTGTATTAGACAAATTTCGTTCTTACTTAATTGGTTCTTCAACTATTGTTTTACTAACCATGCTGCTGTAAGTACTTAATGTCAAAATAGAATGCAAAACCAAGGCTGATTCGATGGATTCTATTACTTCAAGAATTTAATATCACTATGAAGGATAAGAAAAGAGCTGAGAATGTTGTTGCAGATCACTTATCAAGACTCGCATCAAATTCATCAACAGAAATAACACCATTAATGATTATTTTCTCGATGAATTTTTATTTTTTACTGTTACAATGCCTTGGTATACTAATATTGTTAATTTTCTTATAACAGGAGAAATGCCACCTCAATGGAATGCTCAAGACAAAAAAAAAATTTTAATTGAGGTAAGAAAGGTTTTTTGGGATGATCCTTATCTCTTAAAATTCACACCACAAAAATTTTGAAGATGAACACTTGACAATGAGGTAAGTATAGTTATTAAATTTTGTTATTCTAAAGCATGTGGGGGACATTTCACATTAAAGAAAACAGCTGCAAAATTCTTGTGGTGTGAATTTTATTTGCCCACTTTATTTAAAGATACATATGCATTTTATATAACGTATGACAATTTTCAAAAACTAGGATCTATTTCAAAATGAAACATGATACATTTGAACCCTATTCTTGTTATTGAAATCTTTGATTGTTGAGGGATAGATTCTATGGGACCATTTTTGCTATCATTTAGATTTACATATATCTTAGTCGCAGAAGACTATGTCTCAAAATGGATTGAGGCTATTCTTTGTCGAAATAATGACTATAAAACAGTCATGAAATTTTTGAAAGAAAATATTTTGAATGGATTTGGAATCCCTCGAGCCATTATAAGTGATGGAGGTAAGCACTTTTGTAATAGGCCATTTGAAATATTAATGAAAAAATATGGCATTACTCATAAAGTTGCCACCCTTTATCATCCTCAAACAAGTGGACAAGTTAAATTAGCAAATAGGGAGATAAAATAAATTTTAGAAAAAAATTGTAAACCCAAATCGCAAAGATTGGTCTTTAAGACTTAATGATGCACTTTGGGCTTATAGACTTACTTTTAAAACTTTATTGGGTATGTCTTTTTATAAAATAGTTTATGAAAAACCTTATCACTTACCTGTAGAAATTGAGCATAAAGCCTATTGGGCGATTAAAACTTTCAATGAAAATCTTGATTCTACTGGACAGATACATAAATTACAAATAAATGAACTTGAAGAATTGAGAAATGATGCATATGAGAATTCAAAAATTCATAAAGCTAAAATCAAAGCTTTTCATGATAAAAAAATTAAAAGAAAGACATTTGATATTGGTTATAAGGTTTTGCTTTATAATTCTCGACTTCACATATTCTTTGAAAAATTAAGATCAAGATGGAGTGACCATTTTATTGTGAAATATATGTACTCTTATAGAACAATTGACATTGAAAATTTTAGAAATGGGAATGTGTTTAAGGTAAATGGAAAAAGACTCAAGCCATTTCTAGAAAACTAAGCTTTTCATAAAGAATTTGTGTCCTTGTCTAACCTTTGTTACGAGACCAATTAATCTTTATTTTACATATTTATATATATTTAATTTTCTTCTAACTTTATTTTATTTTTTTGTTTTTACTTGTAGGTTAATTTAATATTTTTGTTAAAGTTTTATTTTGCACCCCGGTTAAGTGGTGGATAACGGTACTCTTTGATATTTTAAGTTAGTTTTTTTAATTTTCCATAATTACTGATACTTTCTCTTCTTTCTCTTTCTAAAAAAAAAAATAGACGACATTCTAATGAATTTAAAAAAATATTTTTCCTCATTGCCTCAAAATGCCTTAAAGAAAATTTACCAAGCAAGATGTGAAAAATTAAGGTTATTAATGATTATGAATATACTTGTTGATATACGTTGGATAATTGAAGCCAAAGTTCAATTGACAGTCGAGTTTTCAGACTCATTAATTTTCTACATGCCTGGCTTAGGTAAAAGCTCTTTTGCAAAAAAACGAAGGGCAAAAAGATTAAATATTTGTTACAAGTGTGCACACATGACTTGCAACACACGTTGTCGCACTTTAGGAATGGTGTTTATAAATCGCAAAGATAAAATTAGGTTCAATAAGGATGGTCTGAGTAAGAAATTTTTAGATAATATCTTATCGACTTTTGAGACGCGTCCTGGTTGATATGTGCATATTGTAATTCATGAATTATGGGACATATTCCTAAAAGAACATAAGCGATATAGTCTCGGAAATCTGACTTTAAAAGACCCTATTTGCCGATTTATAAGAAAAGTGGATGAAAAGTCTATTTTCGACCCATAGAGGGCGTGTAAGCCATTTCTGAAAGTAAAATCAGAAGAAGATGTGAGCCACAATCACAACTGCTTGTACATATTTACTATAACTGTTATTTTTAAATGTTTCATTTCAACCTCAAACGTTTTCTTCAACAACCAACCACCTACATTCGATTTTGAAAATTTTGCATTTAAAGTTTAATCTTATCCATTAACAACCAACTACCCATGTGACTTAACTTTACAATACCTTTTGGCTCTATAAATATATTGCATTATTTCTGCATCTTCATACAAACTCAAAATCATTCAAGAGAGAGGGTGAGTGTAATAATGGAAGGAACATCAACTTATAAATTCACAAAAAAATTGTGTCTTTTGTGGATCCAACCCTAGAAAAATTAGAGAGTTTGTAGAAGCAGCAGAAACCCTTGGTAAGGTATTAGCTGAGCGAAAAATTCATTTAGTATATGGGGGAGGTAGTATTGGATTAATGAGATATGTGGCAACAGCTACACAAAATAAAGGCAGTTGAGTTTTAGGCATTATGCCGAAAGCTCTAGTTGTTGAAAATATTGTAGGAAAAATAATTGAGGATAAGTTACATGTATCATCAATGCATGAGCGAATGTCTTTTATGCTTTGGAATGCTGATGCCTTCATAGCTCTACCTGGAGGTTTCGAAACTTTGGAGGAAAATTTTCAAATTGTCTCATGGGCATAATTGTAAATCCACTAAAAACTCATTGGTTTGTTAAATGTTAATAGTTTTTATAATGAGTTGTTATCTTTTCTTGACTAAGCGATGGAAAAATAGTTCACTCATCTGCAGCATGACAGATCCTCATTTCTGCTTCAATTGTTGATCAGTTACTCGGTGAATTACAAGCTTTTATACCTCTATCTAATCCAACAATGTGTCACATAAATTAGTATACTGATGACAGTAAAAAGAAACGTAAGATAGATTTGACGCTTCGTTTGTAGCCTATCTACTTTTATGTATTTTTAAGCATTTTGTGTGACTTGTTTTATTTTGTTACAGGTTTTATTTCCAATAAAATATTTTTTAGGTAATATATTCTATATTTTACTCTTTCTATATTTTGACATTGAGGACAATGTCTCAATCTGGTTAAGAGGAGGATAGCTGATTTATAATATTATTGTTAATTTTTTTTTGTTATCATTTTGTTCTCTAAAAAAAAAAAATCATTATGAATGACATGAGTAAAGGTTCATTTATGTATTTTTTAGATGTATTCTAGTTTTAGAATGGCAGAATAAATAGTACATTACTGAACTTTTAAAACACATTCTAATTGATTTATTTTTAATGCTTTTTTATGTTTGTTACTTAAGTTTTTGGTAACTTTTGCGTAAATAAGTTTACTTTGTTATCGAGGTATGATTTCAAAATTGTTTAGTTTAAATCACGTTTTCTATTTAGGTTACTAAAGAATAACTTCTGAAATTATTTCTTGAGCACAATACTAAGTCTTGTGGTAAGATGGATGATTCAATATATATAATCAAGAGAATTTCCATATTTAAGTATACATATTCTTTTTTAAATTCACATATTTTTTGTGAGTGAATGACGAGGTTTGAGATAACAACTTACGAACTTTTATTGATCTTTTAAAATCGTTAATTTTTGTTTGGAATGACATTATTTGAGATGTGGAATGATTTGGTTGCTTAGCTGAAGGATGATAAAAAAAAATTTAAAAAGTATTATGGTGAGAAATTACTCTTATTTTGTAATAATTTCTTATGTTTTTAAAAAAAAAGCAAAAAAAAAAAGTATAAAAAAAAGAAAAGAAGACAATTTAGTTCTATAAAGTCTTCATTCAATTTTAGAAGACAAAAGTCATTAGGAATCAATTTTATCACTGAACTCTTTATTCGTAAGATTTGCATAAAATAATTAATGTCTTTAAGTTAGCATATGACAAGAATGGTTCGACTCTAAACAATTAATTTTTCTATCTCTTGATCAATGTTAGTTTGTCTGTCTATCCTTAAATGTAACATTTTCTTGAGCGATTATCTATTTTTCAACTCCATGAGTGAAATCATAACCTGTTAAACAAGTTATTCACCTGTCAGAATATGGAGTTGAAGCTTTTACTTTGAGAAAATTTTCAAGGATATATATGTTGTGGTTTGTGGTAAGAAGGCTTTGGCTTAATTCACACACATACACACAATTTTGGAAGTTATGATTGAAATAACCTTTATAGCGATTGTGATCTTGAACTGACATTTTGTTTGAAATACTTAGGTAGTATTCAAAATTTATTTATGCTTGAATTGCTAGGGACTAGCAATAAGCTAATTTTTTTTTTTTTGGGGTGATGAACACTTGAAATTACACATTTAATAATGGTTTTACATCATTGTTTTATATTACTAGTGTCTTTAATCCCCCTAACTTAAGTATGTTTATAATATTGTACCTAATTAGCTTTGAACTATTTTGTAATAGGTTCATTAAAATGGGCATAACTTTCTACCTAAGAATCAAATTAGAGTGATTCTTGATCCCGTGAAGAATCAAATTAGGAGAGTGATGAACACTTGAAATTACACATTTAATAATGGTTTTACATCATTATTTTGTATTACTAGTGTCTTTAATCCCCCTAACTTAAGTATGTTTATAATATTGTACCTAATTAGCTTTTAATTATTTTGTAATAGGTTCATTAAAATGGGCATAACTTTCTACCTAAGAATCAAATTGGAGTGATTCTTGATCCTGTGAAGAGTTGACTCAATGGACTAACATATTATATTTCATAAAGTATTTTAAATTCGAGTGTTTAGAGGGTGAAAATAGCTTAGAACATATCTGATCTGCAATACAGGCCCAATCCAAACAGGCATCAGTATTTGGCCTATAACTATAGAAATAAGTATTCAATACACATAAGACAACTCAATTTAGAACAATAAGAGACTTATCTACAACTTTAATGTTTTATGTGACAGCTAATTCGGACTACACCAATTCCAAATTAGATAATCAAATGAGTACATTAGTGATAATCAATGTAAATTATTTGCCACCCTTCTTGACTTTTATCATCCAAGTGGTTCCCTATTTATTTGTCTTGATTTATCCATATTTTTTTTATAAATAAGTAGCATGTTTATACCCAAAGAATGTAATTTAGAGAGCTAGATTTTAATACAAAATACTTGTATTTGGTATTATCTCTTTGTAATATTATTTTTCTTGTTTACTATTTTCAAGTCATGTTATCTTTTCCTCCATCTCTTTTCTTTTTTTTTAGTTTTATTATGTCCAAGTAATTTTCTTTTTGCTAAGGTGAAAGGGTGAAACTCTTAGCAAAGTAATAAGATAAACTTAACTCTTATTCATGAATTTAATGTTTCATTCTTAAGTTATGCAAATTTATATATGATGTATTTATTTTGTTTGTAATATTAATATCCTTTCTTCTAAAGTGGTGTATCTTGATTTATTATAGATAATTTTTAGAGTTGGCACAATAAATTCTTGAAACCATTTACAAGATTTTGCGTATATGTTATTTCTTGTAAAGTATGAGTCTTGATTTATTATAGACAAATATAAAGATTGACATAATAAATACTGGAACCCATTTATAAGATTTGGTGTATAATAATTGAAAGAAATAAATACTAATTAATATATGAATGGTGATGAACTTTAATTATTATATCTTTCGGTTGAAACTTTAAATAAATGAATATAATCTTACTTCATATGGCAAGAGTAGATCCCCCTAACCTTAACTTTTATTTTAATTGGTTAATTAAATTAATATTTACAAATATCTTATACTGCATTAATTGTCTTTAAAGTATTTATAGCTTATAATTTTAATTTCACTTCCCTGTGGATCGACCCCGTTTTCACCAAGTTATTTATTACTTCGACAATCCTGCACTTTGGAATAAACTTCTATATTCTGTATGTGTCAATTATAATCTACTAACTCTTAGCATTTATAACTCTCAACGTTACTAACTTTTAGCCCCGGTCTAAGCTTTTTTTAGTCAAATCTAAACTCCTTTTAGATCATACAATGTCTGTAGCATAACAAGCACAATACCATTTATTATAATATTAACGATTATAATAGAAATGTATATGGTATAAATATTGACAATTAATATTTATACAATATCGGAATGACACATAAGCACCAACTCTAATAAACTCTCACTTACTCTAGTGCTATTCGTAGTGGTATCTCATATTGATACACTCTACGTGTTTCTCAAACATATTAAGAGTTTAGGCTTGAATGGGTCCGCTACTTCATCCATGGATTAAATCCTAAACACTATTATATCTCTATTGGCCAAAAACTTTCTAATTATATGGTATTCAGAGTCCACATCATTAGAATATTGGTGTACATTATGACTTCTTGGCTTAAGCAATTACCCTGTTATTGTTACATTATAGTGGGTAGGATTTACCAAGCTTAGAACTATTCTAAGCTTTGTAACTAACTTAAATATCCATAATGCTTTCGCTGCAGGCTACTCAAGCTGCAGTACATTCTACCTCCAAGGTAGAATTAGTTGTGGACATCTATATAACATATTTTCAACTAGCTCTGGTATTAATAAAGAGAAGCACATAACCAGATGTAGACTATCTATGATTCGGATCTGATGAAAAGTCTGAGTATACGTATCCCTTTGCTTGTGAGAATCTATTTCTATATACAGAAGCTCATCCTTTATACCTTTAAGGTATCTTGGATATGTTTGATAACCATTTAGTGCTTGTAATCTGGATCAGTCCAATATTGGATTGTAACGCTTACAGTCATCCAGATTCAGGTTTTGTACATAACATGCTGTACATCAGACTATTTCTAGTTGATGTACTAGGTAAGTTAGACATTCTAACTATTTCATCCTCTTTTCGATGACACTTCCTCTTAAAAAGATGAATGACATGTCTAAAAGGTACATTAACTGTCTCACAATTAATAAAGTTGTACCTTTCTAAGATTTAACCTATGTACGAAGATTATGAGGGTTTTATCAACTTTTTAGCTATGTTTTTATAAAGCTTTATACTTAGTATACAGGAAGCCACTCTCAAATCTTTTATGAAGAAGTTCTCACTTAGATAACTCTTACCTGATCGACTTGTAACATCCCAAAGTCATTTTTAACATTGAGTATATCTACCGCGTAGAAAAATAGGAAGATAATTATACTCTCACTGCCATTTTTGAACACATATGCTTCCTCTTCATTTTTTTGATGAAATTAAACCCTCTGATTTCTTCAAAAAAATGAAGAAGAAACATATGTGTACTTCATCAAAATAAAGATTTTAGCTTTGGGAAGACTAGTGAAATTCGAGTTGACTTTAACATGGTAACTAGTGAAAAAAGTCTTTCAGTTCTAATCATAGATCTATGAGTATAACCTTTCTCCACTAGTGGGGCTTTTAAGGTCTCTACCTTCGGGTCCACACTTCCTCTGCGTAAACTTATTTACAACCAATAGGAACTATTCATACAAAAACATAATCAAGTACCAGACTTGGTTATCATATGTAGAGTCAACTTTAGATTTCATGACGTTATGCCAACTTCCCAAATTGATGTCTAACATCGTCTCTCTATAAGTTATAGGATTCTTTTCTTCAACTAAGAAAACACTAATGGCACCTTCAGGTATCCCATACCTCATTAATGGCCTTGATATCCTTTTTGACCTATGAGGAGAGTGTATAAAGGTATTTCATTCATTTGAATTTAAAATTCCACCGTTGATTCATATATATTCTGATTGACTTTATCAGGTCCAATCCTTCTATAATTCTCACGATCCATGAGAAACTCTTTCTCTAGAAAATTGGAATTATGAAGAAACGAACATGTTTCTTTCCTTTAGATTATAGAATTGGTATCCTATCAAATGTATGGGATACCTAATGAACCGATACTTGTATCTTTGGGCGCAAGTTTATACTGTTGCATAACTCTTTATTCAAACAGAACATCTCCAAGCCTTAACATACTTAAGACTGTGTTCCTTTCAGTCTATATCTTATACAGAGTGGAAGGAACGAGTTTCGATAAAACCCTATCCAATTAGTGAATGACAGTTTCTAGAGTATAACTCTAAATATATTTTAAAAGATTAGAGAAGCTCAACATCAATCAGACAATATCTAATAAAATTCGATTCCTCCACCCCAAGACACCTTTGTGTTGAAAAGTATCTAATAAAGCTCAACATCAATCAGACTTGCATAATGACATTTTGTAGCACCTATTGCAACTCTTTACAACTATGTCATTACTTGTATGCCCTTAGGTCTTTGTCCCGTTATAGACAAAGTTCTAACTTTTTAGATTTCACTGATTATTATAATCTGCTAACTTTTGACAGTGCTAACTCTTAACATTTATAACTCTCAACGTTACTAACTTTTAGCCCCGGTCTAAATTCTTTTATGCCAGATTTGAACTCCTTCAGATCATACAATGTCTATAGCGTAACAAGTACAATACCATTTATTATAATATTAATGATTATAATATAAATGTATATTGTATAAATATTACAATTAATATTCATACAATATCGGAATGACACGTAAGCACCAACTCTAACAATTCCAACCAGGTTTAGGATTTTTAGGGTTAGTATTAATACTATATAAACCCTTGCAACTCCTTGTAATTGATATCAAGTATCAAAGATGTAACAAGAGAGAGAATAGAGAGTTTAGAGCACACTTGAATGATTTGAGTGTACAAGAAAGTGTGGTATAGATCATTTAGGCTCTTGGGTATTCTTTATAATCTCTTGTGGGGTTCTTTGGGTACAAAGAATAGATTAATAAAGAAGTTAGGATCCTTAATCTATTGTAGACATAGGCGGTTTAGCTGAACCACGTAAATTTAGTGTGTGTTTTCCTTACTGTGATTGATTTATCTCATTCTTGTGTAATCTTTAATTTTTTTGGTTGTTTGAGAGTGAACGGTTCTCGCAAGGCACTCTTGAAGAGAGATTACTTAGAAAGAAAGGCAAAGAAAAGAGAAGGGGTTGCAATAGTATGTGATGAAGACTTGAAAATTGCGGAGGCTTTAGTAGCTCTTGGTGAGAAGTATGCTGGTAAATGGATACTTGATTTTGGGTGTAGTTACCATGTGTATCCAAAAAAATCTTTGTTTACCAACTAAAAATCTATTGGGGGAAAGAAAATACTAATAAGAAATAACATGACTTGTAGGGTTATGGGGATTGGTAGTGTTAAGGCGAGGATGCATGATGGGGAGACTATAGAGTTACATGGGATTAGGCATGTACCTGAAGTTAGGAAGAATTTGATATCTTTAAGAATGTTGGATTAAGAGGAATATTCATTTACAGCAGAAAAATGAATATTAAAGATAAGGAAAACGATCTATAATGATTAGAGGTGAGAAGCACAATGGGTTATATGTGCTTATTGACAATGTTGTGGGGTTTCAATATAGAGTTTTTAGGAGGATGCTTACCAAGGGCCAGTATTGGGATTTGCTCATCATGGTGATAGGGGTCAAAAAGGAATGCATGAGAAGGATGCTAGGTGTTGTAATGGTATCAAGAGTGGCACTGAAAACCATAATAAGAAGATGCATTCGTACATTTGGAAACCAATGTCACAAGCTCAAAAAGAGTTTAACTTGGATAGAGACTTAACTGGTGTTAAGTGATAGAGCATTTGAATGGATGGATCTTAGTAAAACCTTTTAGGAGATTTTGAATTAGCGAAGGGTTTGTTAGAATTTTAATGATTCAAAATTAAAAATTAATTTGATTTTGATTTTGATTTCTAGTACATGAAAGTCGTGCTAGAAGGGAGTAAAAAAGAAAAGCCGAAAGCAATAAGGCGAGTACTGTTCATGCAGCAACTTATAAGTATTTTCTATTTTACCTCATTTGACATTTTTAAGTGAGATTTAGATTTGTATAAGTAAGAACTCTTATTTCAACTAGGTTTAATGTTTCTAGGGTTAATATTAATATTATATAAATCTTTGTAACTCTTTGTAATTAATATCAAACATTAAAAATGTAATAAGAGAGAAAATAAAAAGTTTAGGACACACTTAAATGCATAAGAAAGTGTAATATAGATCTTTGAGGCTCTTAGATATTTGAATATTCCTTATAATCTCTTGTAAGAGATTTATTAAGTACAAAAGAATAGATTAATAAAGAAGTTAGGATCTTTAATCCATCATGTATGTAGGTAATTTTGCTATTGTAATTGATTTATCTCATTCTTATGTAATTTTTAATTTTCTTAATTATTTGAGAGTGAACAACTTTTGTTAAATATAAAATTTTTTATGAGAATATACTAAAAATCTATAATATATTTTTTATTTAAGCATATAGCATGAATTTGCTCTTTTTTACTATTTGAACACATCTATAACTTCCGTTAAATATGAAAATTTTTATGAGAATATATAAAAAATTTGTAATATAATTTTTATAAATATTTTTTATTTAAGCATATAGCATGAATTTGCTCTTTTTTACTATTTGAACACATCTATAAAAATAGAAAATATCTCTTTTAATAAAATTATACCTGCTCTTTCTTAAAACAATTTGATATTGGTGCACTTATGCTCATGTAGTATTGCTTTATTAGTAATTATAAAAAATATGATTTAATTTTTTAAACCATTTTTTCTATTATCAATTAAAAAGAAATTTTAGGTTTCATTAACTCAATTGTTTTCTAATTTTTACTTTTAACCTTCATTTAAATTAATTTAAGCTTTATTTTTCTAACAATCTAACTCTTATAGTTTAGATATAGTGTTAAAGAAGGTTTATCTATTGTGAATATTTGCATAAAATGTGAATATCTTTATTTTAAATAAAATTCAACGTTAAACTTTAATAAATAAAAACATCTTTAACAAAAAAAATCAGTGCGTGGAAAAATGCAAACGTGGCACCTGAAAATGGCGACGGAATTAAATATACATGAAATTCAGCATGTAACCGCGTATTATCCGTATTTATATCCTGGCGACCTGGCCGAATCTTCAACATTCGGGTATGGATATGAGGGTGGCATGCAAATACGGATATGGATACCCCAGCCGACCCGACTTGAAAAATCGCCACCTTGAAATTTATGTAATTCTTCACTTTTTTTTTTATTTTAATAATCTTGAAATTACGCAAATTCGACGTAAATGCATTTTTGATACTTCAAATAATTTTTCATGTCATCTCCATAATATCGAATGCTCAAATTTGTCTTGCGTTCCTATCGGAAGACTTTTCTTGTATATTAACAATTATTAATTTGTCTTAAAAGCTTGAACCAAATAAGCAGAAGTGAAATTTGATACAAGATGATGAGCGAGGATCTCGGTGTCGAAGCTAAGGAAGCTGCCGTCCGTGAAGTGGCAAAGCTCTTGACTTTGCCTGAGCAATTGCAGGCCATTGGAGACTTGAAGGCCGATTATATTGCTCGTCAACAGGTCTGTATTCGATTTCAATTTCGCGTTTTCAAATTTTTGCATTCAATTGAAAACCTGATTTTTGTTTTAGAGTCGAAAGAGTACTTGATTTAATTTGAATTGATGAATTGAAATCCTGATCTCATTAACTGAGATGGATCGATGTTATTGTTGCCAGGCAAATGATGCGCAGCTTAGTACAATGGTCGCTGAGCAGGTACAGTTTCGATTTCATTCCCAATATTTAATTTTGATTTTGAAGTTAGTACTACGGCATAGTATGAATTTATGTTTTGGTGGATTATGTACAGATTGAACAAGCGCAGGCTGGGTTAGAATCACTTGCCTTATCGGAGAAGACAATAAACCTGCTACACGAGAACTTTGTCTCTATTGAAAAGTAGGTCTCAGTGCTATGTTTGAAAATTTGATGATGTGCTTAGGTTTGTGGCTAATAATGTGATTGTCTTGTGTTGTACACAGGTACTGCCAAGAATGCCAAAATTTGATTGAAAATCATGATCAGATAAAGCTCCTTAGCAATGCTAGGAATAACTTGAATACAACACTCAAGGTGAGTCCAGTCATGGACCTTAGTCTCCTGAGCTTCTTAATTATTGTTATTGTTAATGCTTATAAGTTGCAAATTTACCAAAAGTTGTGTCTAGATGTAGACATGTATACTGGGGTTATTTTCGCCTTCTTTTGTGGACACCTGCTTCACTCTTGTACTTGCTTCATTTTTCATCAAAAGTTTTTGTTTTCTATAAATTGAAGGATTAAAGAAGAAAGTAACAAAATTGATAAATTATTTTACTTTATTGCACGTGGAATATGTACAGTCTAGAATAGGACTTGTTATTATGGATTGATTGGATTAGAAAGCCATTGGCCAACTATGGGTTTCTCTTGGATGGTTCTGAAGAGCTATTAGTTTAAGCTATAATTTTGGAGAGTGAAGTTTCGTAGATTTTGTATGTTGATCTGCTTCTTTGCTTTATGGTGATCATATATTGAACTTCTTGATCATCAATAGGATGTTGAGGGTATGATGTCCATTTCTGTTGAAGCAGCTGGGGCTCGGGATTCTTTGAGTGATGATAAAGAACTTGTTAACACTTATGAGGTAAAGCAATTTTCTTCTATCAATTGTAGTTTCGAGCTGAAAAAATCTCATATATCATAGTAGCATGTTATACTTACGTCTCCTTTTTCTGCCCTCAATTTGTCATAGAGGTTAACAGCACTTGATGGGAAACGGAGGTTTGCATTAGCAGCTGCGGCATCTCATAAAGATGAGGTTGGCAGACTAAGGTTGGTATCTTTTCCTCGATTTCATACCTGAATTCATAGTATGTTCAATTGACTGAGGAAAAAACTAATATCAGCTTGATATTAGCTATTCATTTCATGGCTGTTTCCTGTTTATCTCTTGAATGCTATGTTAATGGTGATTCAACAATGTAGTAATTTATGAGAATGTGGTCTGAATACTAACCAGTTTATCTCATTAATAAACAGCAGCTGTTTTATTTTACCATTACAGTTGGAAATTTTAAATTTGTTTTTGCAACTGATTCAAAATGCTCGTCTTCATTTCTCTTTTGATAATTCCACTCAATAAAGTAGTTTAACATTTGGCTGAATCGGAAGTTGCTGGCCAGTTGAAGTTATATCTATATTGGCTTTAGTATTATTGTATATGGATTTTAAGAGCATTATTCTTATGAGCAGCCCTGTTGAAAAGGATTGGCTGATGAACATACTGATAGTTCTATTAAAATAAACATTATGCATTTGTATAATGTTAGGCCATGTTGCTTTATGGAATTTAATGTATAAAATCTCTTTCCTATATTCTTCATCTTCATGTTTGGCAAATGTAAATTTTACACCGTGAGCATCACATAACTTGAAAATGAGGTAATTTCAGCAGGTGTATTCTCATTCCCAATCTCACCAGAATCAAATTAACATATTCTATTCCACATTACTTTCTTCAAAATTCCCATCTTCCCCAATTTTCTCCACCAACATGTAACAATCTACTGGACTCAGCATTACTCATCCTTTTCCCTCTCTTCATCTTTATTTTCATGGCTATTGTTGCCATTGCTATGTTCCTCTTGATCTCTTTCTTAAGACCATGTGGCCACCACCACTCCATTGAAAAATAATAACCATAAATCACATGATTTTCTTGCTCTTTCATCTATTTGGAAAACCTAACCTCATAGAATTCACTGCAATCTATAAAGCACTTTAATCAAACTTATGTTTTCTTTCCTTTTTTTTTTATAATCTCCTTGGACTTCCTTTAAAATTGATTTTCTTTTTCTTATTCCCATGGATCTTTCTCATTATTTATACATTAGATTAAAGACTAAATTTATGAACAAAATTGTTGGCATCAAAGTGAATTTAAATAAATCTATTTAATCTTATAGTTTCTGTTGTCAATTTATGATGACAATTGACTACTATCCCTTAGAGATTTCAAAATTGGACGAAATTTATTGTGTTTTCTGTTTTCATTTGTAGCCTATTCCTAAGGTTTGTTATGAGAAAATGGGGAAAGGAATTAGATGAAGTTTCCACTAGTAATACATCTACCTAATCATGGTTATAGGAATGCAGGGAGTGAAATCTCATTCCATAGATATGGGAATGAAATCTCATCTCATTTGACTCATTCAAGGACAAGCAAACATTAGCTTATTTTTCCAAGAGCGTGATTGGGGAGATGGGGTGGACGGCAGGGTGTTGGGCATTGATTTGTGGTTTAAGGTTTGGTGACTGAATTTTAATGAACCTTCTCTATCTTATTTTTACCAGAGAATATTTTGAAGATGTTGATCGCACATGGGAGACATTTGAGAAGACATTATGGGGTCATATATCCAACTTCTATAAACTCTCCAAAGAAAGGTATAATCACATGATCTGGATAACCCTTAAATTCATATGCTCCTTTATTGTGTAGGAATGGTCTCTCTCTGTTTGGGTGCATGTCTTTGCAACCGTATTTCATGAAGTCCTTGATTGATGCCTTTTGCATGTCCTGCACAAGATTGTGTGGATAGATTTAGTTAATTAGGTATATTATTGATCATATATTGAGATTTCACTTGACCATTTCCAGGAATTGCCTCTCTGTACAGGCAGTAAACTTAACATTAATTTGACGCATAGTGAATCTAGATAATTTAACCATTCCAGGTGACTACCTTGTGCTGATGCATTCATAGTAGGTCTGATGAACTATGTTTGTTGATTAAGCAGTTATTTGCAGCAAAGCTGTAGTGTTCATTGCTCCTACCAGGTAAAAGAAAGAGAAATGAAAAAAAAAAAAGACATAGAGAAAGAACGTATACATCAACACTTCATGCAGTTCTTGAGTAATTTTGGTGTGGAAACTAACATGTTTATTCTTTTGGGTTGGGGGAAATATTTTGTTAGAATTCCTATAAAGAAGAATTCAAACAGCTTAGAGAAGTTAAGTGCTTTTGCTTAAACACGTGGAGGCAATTGGACAACAGATTTTAGAGTTGTTTATTTAGTGCATTATTTGTATCATTTTTGTTTTGTTGACATAAAATTTTCACATATTGGTTGCTAGGATATTTGAGGCTTATTGTGACACTGAATAAACTTTTTTGTTGAATGAGAAATAATAGAGAAGTAAAAAAAAATATAGCTCCATATGTCTTATGAAAAATAATATACTGATCATATATCCTGTGTTTACTGCAACAATGGAAAACAAGTTAATGGAAAGGTTTTCCTGAGCCCATGAAAAATCAGTTTGAAAGTTAAAGTTTGCAAGCTATTTTTTTGAATTTCTAAAACCTTACATATATTGTCCAGGTTATTGTGTTAATAGAACCTAAAACAGAAAAATCTTTGTTAATTTTTGCTGGAATTGGTTTACTTGGATGCCTGTACTTTCTTTCTTCCTTTTTTTTTTCCTGTTCTTAATTTCTTTTTGATTGGAAATACAATAAGCTGTATCAAGTGAAACAGAATAAATTTGGTTTACTTGGTTCCCTGTGCTTCTAGTACTTACGGAATATGAAAACAATTTCTCTTGTTATTCAGCAAAACAAACAAGCACTCCCTTACATGTATATCTTTTTATGCTGAGTGATATGGATTCAGTTACTCTCTCTTAAGTGCAGTTGCTGCAAAACTACAATATTCTTAATTATATAATGCTGATGGAAACATTATTCATGCTGGGAAATGCCTTTGAATTTGTTTAGTTTATTTGCATCACAAATTTTTCACACTCATTTACTTATATTTTGCAGCCCACAAACATTGGTTCGTGCTTTGAGGTATGTAGCTGATAGACCTTTCAGCCATTGTATGTTCTACTTATGGCACGCTATTGATTAGCAATGGATCTTACTTTTTCATCTTTTTATATTTTCTTTATTAGTTGTCATATATTTATGGTACAATCAAACATTCCTTGCCTTTTGATTTTTTAATGGGAAAAGGTCATCCGTATCCCAATATTATGGCCTAAATGACACTTTTATCCTAATGAAATTTTTAATACCCAATTTTATCCTAATCCGTCAATTTTTTCCGTTTATTTGGATGAAAATTCTACTTTTAATAGCCATTTACCATTATGCCCCCATTATTAACATACTTTAAAAATATGGGAATGTACACGTGTCACCATATAATTTGGATACGTGTCACAATGTAATTGGTTAATTATTAATAAATAAAATAATTAATAATTAAAAACAAATTGGACATGTTAGGGTTGTAAAAAATGATCAAATTAGATATTTGGACTCTATTTTTCCTGATCTACACAATGTTGTGATCATTTTTAGCAAAAAAGACTAGAAAATGGCTAAAATAGGTGGAGAAGGGCGGCTGTAAAGGGGGTGGTGACTTGCACCACCCCTTCTTTTGGCCGCGGCTGCCACCTCTTTCCACCTATTTTGGTTGTTTTTTTGGGCCAAAAATGACCACACTATTGTGTAGATTAGGAAAAATAGAGTCCAATAATGTAATTTAATCATTTTTTTGTCTCTTTTTATATATTTTTATTTAATTTAAAAAATCTTCAAAATTATTTAATAAAAATATAAACCAATTATATGCTAACACTTGTCCAAAGTAACTAATCACATTGTGACACGTGTCATTTTATGAAATTTTATCTTTTAAAATTATATTAAATTAAATTAATGGATGAGATTGTGCCATGTGTTAAAAAATAAATGGGTAAGATCGTACCACGTGTACAAAGTGTAATTCATTTATATGATTAGATTACTCTTCAACTGTTAAAACTAACGGTAAAAGTTAACAGATCGGGGCAGAATTGGGTATTTAAAATTACTTTGGGGTAAAAGTGTCTATTAGCCCAAACTATTGGGATAAAAATGTCGGTAAAAGTTAACGGATCGGGGCAAAATTGGGTATTTAAAATTTCTTTGGGGTAAAAGTCTCTATTAGCCTAAACTATTAGGATAAAAATTTCCTTTGCCTTTTTTCAAATTATGATGCATGTCATGTATTCTTTGTTAGAGGTTATGAGAAAAAGTTTTAATACTAATGGAATTAAACTTATGGATGTTATACAAAATATTTTGGACGTGTGAAATTCAGAGCAAACTACTTGACACAAATACTTGTGGGGGATAGGAAATAATTAGTTCTCTATTACCTGAAACTTTTACACAAATATAACTGAAAACTATTATAAGTGTGCAAATAATTAGTGAAAGAATTGATGGTATCATTAAGATAAAAATCTAGTAATGATGTATACATTGCATTTATACTAAAACAAAAGTATAGAGACAAACAATAAAGTAATCAATGGCAAGAATAGCATGTCTCAGTACATAGCATAATAACTTTCAAATCATGTACTTAAGAACAGAAGAAATTTTTAATCACAGCATCATGTCCCTAGCTAACTGAATGAAATATTCTTATTTTGATGAAATTGCAAATAGAAGCGATCTTCTTTAGGGCAAACTTTGTGCAGTGAAATTTACTATGTGCAGGGATATTGTCTATATTCACGACTTTTTATAAGTCTGCAGATACTAAACTTTTGTGTCTCATAGTTGCTTTGAGGATTAGATTCATTGGTGCAATATGTTGCCATAATTTGTCTCTCTGTGTCTTTATTATCTTGATTCAGTTTACTTTTCCGCTAATATATGGCCATTTTTCATTTTTGGCTTCAATTTTGTTTTTCACCTTCTAGGGTTGTTGAAATGCAAGAAATTCTTGATCAGCAACTTGCTGAGGAAGCAGCTGAAGCTGAGGGAGGCGGTATGATGGCAGCAATTGCGAACCCTCGCAGAACTACCAAGTAAACATTTTACAATGATTTTTTATATTATTATGTTTTCACACAATGGAACATTTTTGTGGTATTATATTTTATTCACCCTGGAGCAAATTAAGGTTTACTCTACCCTTTGTCTCTCTATGTTCTATATTAAGGCATCATTTTGTTTGTTGTTTAATTATGGAATGCAGAAAATCCACCCCTGGAACACCGTCCAAAAACCAAGCCCAGCTAAAGTTGAAGGTTCAAGGGAAAAGCTATAAGGATAAATGCTACGAGCAAATAAGGAAGACAGTTGCAGAGAGGTTCAATAAGCTTCTAACAGAGGTGCCTTTATTATTATTTTTTTTATTTTTGTCAGTTAGCCTACGTCATAATAAAGGAGAACTTCTTGTAGTTCTTTTCAATGTACATTACCTTACAGTAATCTGTGCACCAGCTTGTTTTTCAAGACCTAAAAGCTGCTTTGGAGGAAGCTCGAACGGTATGCACCATTGATCTCTTATTCTGTAAAATTTGTGTTTTATTTCTCCCAGTCATAAAGATTGGAATTTTTATTGCCTCAGCAACTTTTCTTTTGATTTTCTCCCTTTTTATTCCTTTTTACTTTATCAAGTGCTCAGACTCATTTGTGTTGATCTACTTTTCCTACTTACTGCTTTAGGAAATTCAAGAAAAATGAAATGTTTCATTGAGAATTTTTCTTGCATATTAACAATTATTAATTTGTGTTAGAGCTTGAATTCTATTATTTGGGTCCTTACCTTCAAGCTTTAGCTTTCAAATTAAGTGGTAACTTATTAGAACCAAGGTCCTGTATTGAATTCCCCTGAACACTTATTTTGTTGATTAATTAAAATTATTTGGCCCTATGGTCACACACAGCAAAGTTGGCCATCTTTTAAATGAGTTCAAACTTTTGTTTGCCTCCATACTGTTAAGCTTAAGCGCTTAGGTCAAATTGTTAAGTTAGTGCCTCAGCTTAAATACTTTCTTCTTTAAGCTTCACTGCCTTCTTGCCTCAGCTTATTGTAGTTGTAAATGGAAATTACTGGAAATATGAAAAGTTTCTAGGATGTTTCTCACCAATTTCTTCGGTGCCCATTGGCTGAGAGTGAAGTTGCTAACTACTAATTGTATTTTAGAGTTGAAAGAATATTTTTTCCTTTGCTCCAATTTCTTAGAATGCTAATTGCAACCATGTTCATAGTGAAAATTGTTAATTTGAGTTATGCTTGGTTCTTTTATCCTATAGTATTTCTAAGTCATATGATATGTAAATTTTGCTTGAATATAAAGTACTTCAGAAGCATTTAAGGAGACTAAGCATTAGAGATTTAGTTTCTTGAGGAATTAGGGAGTTACTCCAGCAGTTGATTATTTAATACTAGTATCTTTACTGATGGCTGTTTTTTTTTGTCTTTATATGTTTTGGCAAGATAGTAAAATTAAAATATGCAACATCTCTCTATGAATTGCCGACGCTGCAAGTATATCTGTCTTGATCTTGCTTTTTCTTCCATGCATCTCATATTTGATGTAAATTTTATTGTTCATCTCCATTTGTTATCAGTGTAGTTCTATTACTGCTTTTGGCATGGTAGAGTAATTAAATTTCCAATTCTCTAATTCTTTTGCCACATTATTTGCTGCTTTTGTAATACTGTTAAGTTTTCTTTTCAACATATAGATTGGGGAAGAGCTTGGAGATATATATGATTATGTGGCCCCATGTTTTCCTCCAAGGTTTGTCCTTTGCTAAATCTACTTCTTCCTCACCTTTTGTTTTTGATTTATGGCAAGCATTCAGCTGATATATTCAGACGGTAACTTTTGGTTGTTGCTCCATATTGAAGGTTTGTGTGTATGTGTATGTGTATGTGCATGTGTATGTATATGTGTATGTGTATGTGTATGTATGTGCATGTGCATGTGTGTGCATAAGCAGTCTGCAATTGCTGAACATTGGTGGCATCGTGGAAGATCTTCAATGGAATATCCTGCTCATTCTGATTTGGTTTTGCATTTTTACAGATATGAAATTTTCCAGCTAATGGTAAACCTGTATACTGAGAGGTTTATTCAGATGCTTAGATTGCTAAGTGACAGAGCAAATGAACTGACAAATATAGAGATTTTAAAGGTACTTTTGTCGGGATCATTATTGGTTTCAGTTTCTAACATTTCATCTCTTTTTTTTTTTTGAGAATTATTGATAATTGACAAGAACTTGGCATGTCTAATATGTCAATATAATAGTTTTTTGGCCATGTTGGCTGGTGATAATATGCCTTAGTATTACTATAACATGCATTACAACTCTCGTTGTATCTTGGAAGCACATTTTTAATGGTAAAAGGGAGACATTTTATATGCAAGTTTACGTAGCTATATCTGACATAAATTTTACTTCTCATGTTGCAATTACAGGATTCTAAGGTTTTTCTCTGTCATAGATAATTCTGTTGTCTGAATTCATGTCTACATAGATCCTTCATAGTACTCTATTTTTAAGTAATGACATTGCTAATTGCAGTTTGTGCATAAAGCATTTGAAATAGGAGAAATATGAAAAGTGGCTTCAAAGTTTCACCCAAAATTTGATTTCTTTTTGAACTCTGGAATTGGATTAAACTTTAAGCATTATGGAGTTACTCATCTTTCAAAATGGATTTACCACTTCATATTCATCTTTCTTTTTTTTTTTTCTAATTATAATTCCCTCTATATAGTGTAAATTTGAGCAGATTTTTGAATTTATTATCTTTTTGTTCGAAACTAGGTAACTGGCTGGGTAGTTGAGTACCAAGATAATCTAATAGCGCTTGGGGTTGATGAGTCTCTTGCTCAAGTTTGTTCTGAGAGTGGTGCTATGGATCCCCTAATGAATTCATACGTGGAGAGAATGCAAGCTACAACAAAGGTAAACATATCACTACTCTATTAGTCAGTGTGGTATTACTCTGTAAGTTTGTAACTCACCTTCAGTTTATTCTCTCTCATTTAAACTGAAATTTTTGCTTATTTTGGTTTCTAGAAATGGTACTTGAATATCTTGGGAGCTGACAAAGTACAGGCCCCAAAGAAAACAGAAGATGGGAAGCTATATACTCCAGCTGCTGTTGATTTGTTCAGGATCCTTGGAGAACAAGTGCAAATTGTTAGAGAGAATAGCACTGATGTCATGTTATACAGAATTGCTCTGGCTATTATTCAGGTAAAGTTCATTTAAAATTGTATACAAATAGTTGCATTGCTTCAATTATAATTTGTTTTTAAACTCCGTGCAAACCCAAATAAGAAAAGAAAAATCGCTGAGCATTTAGAGCCTTGAAGTTTAAGTTGTATGCATGAAACAAAAATGTTAATAGTAGTTTTATGCTTTTTCCATCATTATAGTACCTAACTTGATCTAATGTCGATAGTTCAGATATCGAGTAGATGCAGGGAGGGGGTAATTTCTATATTTCATTGATACTTATAGTACCTGAAAGAATGAAGTAATGAACTAAACTCCTATGGATTGGGAGGCCATCTCAGCTTGAGTTGGACAAACTTTTATTTTGTGTTAATTTTGAGTATGTTGATTGCTGGCTCACAAACTATGTTACTCCCTTTTTCATTGAATTCTTTTAACTTATCTAAAAACTAAATACTGTTGATAGAAAAACAAATTTAATTGTAGATTTCTTTGATTCCACAAAATGCCGACAAAACTCAATTATAAAGAATTGTTTCCATACTACCTACAACTTGTTTTAGATATCTTTGATTCCTCAAAATGCACCTCTTTGTGAAAGGTTTATAAAGAATTGTTTTCATACTACCTACAACTTGTTTTAGTAAAGATTGCCTATCAAGGTAGGAAACTACTCAAATGAGATCCAATTCGAAGCAGGACTTATGACCTAAAAATTAAAATTAGAAAATGTAAACTTCCTCAAACAGAACTCTTGTAAATAATAATTAAAGCAAAACTGTATTTTGCCCACTTAACTAAGAAATTTAGGGCTTCAATGTCTTAATTGCAACTGTTGTAGTCTTGCTTGTTTGTAGGACTTGTGTTGTCACGACGTGGTACTACAAGATATGTGATCTTCATTTGAGGGTTATTTATATTAATATAGTTCATTCTTGTTTGATGATAGTACTTTGCATATGTTCCTTCTCCCTTACTGTAGTTATCAATTGATTTTGGTTTCTGCCTAATCTCTAGAAATCAGAGTCGGCATTTGAGAGCCTTCTAGAAGATGGCTTGTCTTATTCTCTTTGTACTTTTGAAACTCATTTGCTTTGTATTTCTGTAGGTAATGATTGATTTCCAAGCAGCTCAAAGGGGGAGACTTGTGGAGCCTGCTTCTGAAATTGGTCTGGAACCTTTGTGTGCAATGGTCAGTGAATATTTAATGCATGATTTACGTTAATATCCATTGATTGTGTGAAAAATATTGTTTACTATTTCTGCCGGTGCTATTAATGTGATATACAGATAAACAACAATTTGCGCTGCTATGACCTTGCAATGGAGCTGAGCAACAGCATCATAGAAGCTCTTCCACCAAACTATGCTGAGCAGGTGATGCTGAATCGATCCAATATATATATATATATATATATTAATTATATTATATTCTTGCTTTCTTTTTCTTTCTTTATGAAAAATTATTATGTCCAATAAACTGCTTTTTAGCTTTTCCCAAGTTATGTTCTCATTAAGCATTTGAAATTACCCATATGCCTGCTTGTTTTTTCATATGCATTTTCTCATTTGGCATCAATTAGTTGGATTTCCCTCCTCGTAAAAGGATGATCCTGGTTTTGTTTTTGTGTGAATTTTTTTCCTGTTATACTTGCTGTGTTAACCTGGGTAGCAATGTTTCATGAATCCTAGAACGTCATTTGTCAGCCTTGGATTCAGCAATGCTTTTCCCTGAGACCATTTAATGCAAGCAAATCTTGTCACCTTTTAATTACAAGATTTTTAAGCTTTGTATTTGAAACTCTGGATTATGAATCCATAAACTCTTTACTTACTCTTTTTCCCTTTGTCACTTTTGCAGGTCAATTTTGAAGACACTTGCAAAGGTTTCCTTGAAGTTGCAAAGGTAGTTATAACTTTACCTTTATCTTCACCTTTATTTTTATTTTTTGTTTTCATTTTTTCTTTTCGTGGCTAGATATACTTTTCCGAAATATAATGTCTCAGTGTGATCTATTTTCTTACCTCATAATTTATTCCAACATCCATCAGAACTCCTTTTTTCGTTCTCTTTGTTTTCTTCTAAAATATATTTTTTATTACTAATCACACACCACCTTCGTTTCTCCATGCATACAGAAAAGTTATATATGATCCCCCTGGGTTTTGTGGGGATGAACAAACATCGATTTTTTTTTCCTTTTCATTTGGCGAGTCATAAGCAAATATGTAATTTTTATATTGTAAATAATTTTAAGTCAATTTATGGTTTAGGAAAATTTCACTAAGGTCCTGACCTTTGGGTTAAATATATTAAGGTCCCTATGGTTTGAAAAATCATCACATAAGTCCCTGATAATAGTAACTTTTTCTGCAAAGCCCTTAAAGTGTCTTTTATGCCTCCCTGTTTTTCTTCGATCACTTGCTCTTTGTCTTAAATACTAAGATCCAAATATTTCTAAAATTATATCCAATCATAAGTCATTTTAATATGCATGACAGTTCTTTCCTTCAAACCTCGTCCTTATTTAGTAAACCGAATCTATTTTTCATTATTATCTATGATTCAACTGATTGTTTTTAATATTTATTAATTATCAGTCACATATTGACATTTACATGTATAGTTACAAGTGAGTCAGAGAGTAACATAGGGGACCCTAGGTTTAACTCTTTTTTCTTTTGTTTCTGGGCAAAAAAAACATAAAGAGTCGAACCATGGAGCATAGCTAAGGATGGCAACGTTTGGGGCAGATACGCCTAAATGTGAACCCAAATCTTCAAGGCAAACATAAACCAGATTTGTATCAAACCTGTTTTGAGTTTACTCACTCTCCCAAACCCAGACCTGCACATATGAATAACCATCCATATCTAACTAGACTTTCACTTTGTTGAATGTGAAGCTCAAACTATGAGTCTGAATCAAAATTTCCAACGAAAATATATTATATAATTTAACAAGCGAGTTTGGGTACCCAAAGGTCTAATTTAAGACCTACACCCATGAATACACTTAGTATGCTTTAATTGCAAGAGGCTTAGCCTAATTGGGTATTCTCTTGGGGTTTGTAACGAACCAATGGACAGCCTGGATCTTTAGTTAGGCCCTCTTAATTTTCTTCCAGCATCATTGACAGCTGCCACTATGCAATTTTAAATTTTATTAACAAAAATAGTTGGCAATCATGTCAGATTGTTTAGGGGGTGGGAAAGAAGGTGTCAAGAATTGCAAAGATAGATATGAAAAGAACCAGAAACATGATGCGCTTATGACTGGTTTTTCTTTTGGAAACATTTCTGACTCTTATCACTGCATACTGGAAAAGTTTGAAATCTAATGCAAAGATTGCACGGGTTTAGAAAATTTTCAATTTTCTATTTTATTGCTTAAGGCTGTACGTTCTTGAGTCTATTACTTATGGTATCATTTAAGTTGTAGCTCATGGTTTCAGTAAGAACGGAAATTGTGTAGTTAATAAGAGTTTATAGGACTCATCACCATTTCACATTGGTTATAGGAAGCTGTGCTTCAAACTGTTACTGTGATTTTTGAAGATCCTGGAGTGCAGGAGTTACTTGTCAAGCTTTATCAGAAAGGTAATATTTTTTCTCCATTCTGACCATCTTCTTAGAGTTTAAATACTATTGTTGGGGCCCATAGCTATTGGCTCTAGTTTTCAGGTCTCATGGCAACTATCATGGTATCATGGCTAATTTGTTCGTGTTTGAATCCCTCCCCCCATTGTAACTATCTAAATTATATCAGTTATGTTCATTGTTATGATTTTGTTGTGGTTGTGTCTAATCCACGTTCCTTGCACGTTAAAGAATAGGCTAAAGCTTCTATATTAAGTTAGGTCAGTATCTATCAACTTAAGCTTTTCAGTCAAGTGGCAACTTAAAAATACTTATGATGAAATCCATTCCATTCGTTGTGCTGATGTCGTGTATAAATATAAATTAGTTGGTCCTCCTGATTGCTGCTAGTTACTTCTATCAGGCTGCAGTATGAGCTTATGAATAGGCTGATTTATATATTGCTAAAGTACTGTTTTGTTCCTGCTCATTCTATATTCTTCTGTATCATCCTATCCTTGTATGTAGTACTATGCTTTGTGCTCAATTGCCCAGTTATCTGTCATTTCTGTCAAACAATTCGCATGTGGGACTGGCTGACAATACAGTTTACTCAATATTTTTTCTATATTAGGAGATTTAGATGCTTTGATCTTCTGAAACAGTTTGTAGTGTTATTGCACAATTATTGATTGAGATTTACCATGGGGAGCATTAACACTAATTTTCCATGTGACTATCTGGATTTTTCCCAACCCAAATGCGGACCCCAGATTTAAACACCTCAACCCAGACCTGCATCAAACCTGGATTTTGAAATTGGTCTGAGTTTGGGTTCAACTGGGACAGAGTATCCAGGTAACTTGACCCGGTTATTAACCCAGCTTGGTGGAGAATGGATATTGCCCGAAGACTACCCACAATCACATTGGTTCTTTCATCTTGTTGACTTCTTTTTGCTATTCATCTTTAAAGCTTTGAGAGATCAAATAAAATTCCAAATACTTGTCGAAAAGAACATCTTTTTCATTTCTGGTTTCAAGATTTTCTCGGCTTCTTTGGCTTCTATATCATTTTTTATTAATTTCTAGATATCAACAGTTATGAATTATGATGCTGGTTCTAGATCCAAAGTGAAGTGGGTTCTTGTGGGTTTTGCTTGGTTCATGCTATAAGCTTGAAAAGTCTTCTACTTTAACAGGCATTGCCTGTTCGTTCAAAAGTGGTGTCATTATTTTTGGGTTGAATGACACATTTTCAAGCTCTAAAACGAAATGATTGTTGGGTTTTGCGTTTCCTTTGGTGCTTCGCAAGTTAGATTATTGAAATCCAAACCTTTTTTACCTTAAGTATTGATTTCAAGAGCCAACACCTAGTTATCTCAGATCAGAGAAGTTAAAGAGATTGGAATATCAGAGCTCCAAACAAATTCTCATCCATGTATGTGATCACATCTTTTTCTTGTACATTTTTGTTTCATGATTTTCAAAGGGCCAGTTCAGTTAGGGTTCGATGTTTTAAGTTAATTGAATGATGAACTGGGAAATTTGAGTTTAAATGGGATTTTTTTTGTTAAAGTCTTTTTTTTGGCATTAATTAAATAATTTTATTTTTAAATCTGGTTAGCTGGATGGGGTGCGGATTTCTCCAGAACCGCATTCACTCAACCTGCAACCTATGCGGGTTCAAAACTGGTGCAACCCAGATCTGCATTTTTAGGCATGTGGCCAAGGCACCTGGGTTTTTTCGGGTGTGCTCTGGATCTGGGTTAAATTGCCATTCCTACATGTGACTGCTGTTAAGTGGATGCTCCATGTTGTTTTTGGAGCAATGCTACAAGTACATTTGTACAAGTCTGTAAATGTATTGAATTGGGGTCTCTTTGCAGTTGATGCTGATTATCTGTTTATCTATCTTATTACTAATTCTATCTGACCAGTGTCAAATTTTTGAAATAAGAAATGAAAGAATTTAATCATGTTTGTATATTATTTCACTACATTTTTTCCAAATTAGATTAATAGTGGAATGAATTTGCTACCGAGTTCCAACTTTAGGTAGGGATTAGTCGGGACTATCATTGTCATTAGGTTATTGGACCAGATATCCTGTATCATCTGGACAATCAGATGATATTTGGATCAAATAATCAATTATCTGCTTCAGCAAGAGAGGGAATGTGTTTTCCCATTCTAATTACTGAATGGTTAGCTTAATTGGAAAATATATTGACTTGGGCTTTCATGGAAGAATAGATGAAAGGTGTGGCTTGAACTCAACCATGGACTTTGACTAGTAAATTCAGTTTATGACCTTAAGTAGGCACTACCATAGGATTTAACATTTTCCTTTTTCTGAGACCCAGAAACTCCTCAATCTTTCTATGTTCACCAAGTTGTAAACTTGGTACTACTGCTTACAACATAAAAATAACCCTGAGCTTCCTTCAGTATTTCAAAGACTAGGATTTCTTGAAAAACTAATCCTCTAGTAACTTCTGAACAGGAAATGTCTTTCATAGCTATAATCAAATTTAAGAATTTTAATTTTTTTATCCAGAAAATTTTATGTGAACTCTTCCATTCCTTTTCTATATAGACTGACAGAAGGAAATATTTTCCATTGTACTTTTAATTTAGTTTTCTTTTGTTTGCTTGGGTCAAGGAGGGATTGCCATGATTTAACCCTTACCCTAATAAAATCAAGAGCTATTGGAAAGGGAAAAGATCATAGTACTACATACAAGGATAGGATGCTAAAGAGTGGTATATTCTTTTGGTCATGGTGGGAATTTTTCCTTAAAAGATACGCTAAGCTTTGAAGAAGAATTTTTTTTGAAGTATCAGTAACATAAGCTATCATAGAAGTGAAGATGTCACAATGGAGCCTCTCTGTCTGCTGCTTAATTCTGAGAAATCACTTCAATCGCCCACCACCCTCAAACAAGTTCAAGGGAAAGGGGTTGACTGCACGGGGTCTCTGCAGAGATGGCTTTATCCCCGTGGAAATAAAATGTCCTCGCATGCGCTCAACACTGGTATTGGCATGCGCTTAGAAAACAAATTGGAATGGCAGAGGATCCTGTGTGTGGAACAAGTTGTTCATTCGATATTCAGCATTAGAAATTTGTTTAAAATGAAGTAGCTGGTATTTTCATTGATTTACTTGTGAAACATGATCTTTTCCAAAATCCAAGGTATTTTAGCACAGTAAATTAAATGCTCTGTGATGCCATTTCAACAACAGATAGGAAATTTATTCACCTTTCTGCAATTCTTGACAGTTTGGGAAGCAACCTGGCCTAAAGATCTGATACACTTGCTTAGTCGGTTTAATGCTAAAAATTGTAATAATTCCTTCACAGCTTTCTGATGTTTGTCCACACCAATATGTTGTATTAGTGGGAAAAAAAAAACTTTCAATTATTTTATCTATAATTTGTAACACCCTCTTTTTGCTTCTGACTTCTGAGTTGGTTCTTTTTACCTTTTGTATTTTTCAGAATGGAGTGAAGGACAGGTTACTGAGTACCTAGTTGCAACATTTGGTGATTATTTTACAGATGTGAAGATGTAAGTTCTCTTTATTTCAGACTTGGGTAGACCAAACATTACAGCACTTCAGGCTTTCTCCATACGGACAAAATTAACTAACTTGTATATTATTGTTACACCTTTATCTTTTTTACAAAATTACCATTTGTTTTTACTTGAGGGGATGCAAGCATGAAGTGTTGGTCTCCCTATTTGCCAAAACTCATCTTGAACCTTGATGTGTATAGGCTGATCTATAGATGTATAATATCCTTTGTTTACGAATTTGATGCAATGTTCTAGTCTAGAACATCTTTTTCATGCCAAGATGGGACATATTGCTGAATTCGTTGGTGACCAATATTTAGTGATGTCATGTTTTCTGGGAAGTGCTTTGTACTTTATTCTGTACAAGATATTTTTTTCCCCAAAAAAGGCCTTAATTCAGAGGTAACAGTGTGTTGTAACAACTTTCAGGTATGGGGTTCAAATTACCCCCATGTAAGAATAAGGAATCATATGGTTAGTATACTTTCTTCTAGTAAAAAAAGTTGCCTTCTTGATTGATTTCTTTTTTCTTTTATGTGTGTGCACACGTGCATGTGGCTTTTTATATAGGAAGTTCATTCTAGTCACATGGACGTGCATGTAAGAGTGTTGTTCTTTTAAAGTTTAGTGTGTGTAGGCA
This sequence comes from Ailanthus altissimus, assembly GCA_946807835.1. NCBI lineage: Eukaryota > Viridiplantae > Streptophyta > Magnoliopsida > Sapindales > Simaroubaceae > Ailanthus > Ailanthus altissimus. The sequence goes on from OX327709.1 coordinate 6,528,129, forward strand.
TACAAGAATTTTTGGGCTCTTTACATTTATGTTTAAGCTCAGCCTATGTCACAATTCTTTTTTACATGCTTAAATATGATTTCTTACCATCTAAAGTGGATTTTCAACCCCCATTAATACATAGAAGGGTACTCTTTGCTGGAGCTTAATAACTATTGTTTGGGCTTTAACCTATCAAGGCTGAGTTTTTGGTCAAGTGGTAACTTAATATAATACCAAAGCTGGTTTTGACTAAGAGGTCTCGTCTCCAAAACCCCCGATGTCATATTTGTATAATATTTGCTTCTTGTCAGTGTCTCTACCTCTCATCTCTGTTTGGACTTGATCCATGCCGCAAACTATTAATGAATTCGGTATCAGTCTTGTGTGTAAGGGGGCCTGTTAGAGCTTAATACTATTGTTTGGGCCCTTACCTATTAGCTTAATACTCTCCATTGACCAGTGCTTGATTTTCTTGATAGTCTTAAATTGCTTGTCTGCATCAATGGACAACTCAACAAATTGCAACCTGAGATGTGTCTTGATCATGGAATTTGACAAAGCGAATTCAACATGAACATTTTCTCTGTAAATTTTTGGAGTATTAAGCAGTTGCTTATGTCGTGCTTTATTAGTTAATCATTTATTAGAATTTTTCGCTTGAAAATGTTAAGTTACTTTATTTAAACTTGTTGGAGTTCAGAATGATACTGATATCTGTCAATCATTTTTTGGATTATTACACCTATGCCATTAATTTTAAGTGCCTTGAAGCTGGTTATTTATTACCACTTTTTGGCCTGTCAATTCTTCAGAATGGATCTAAGTCCATGCTCTGACATAATTATCGCTTCATTTTTCTGGTAGTCTAGTTTGGGGTGGAACAGTACTTCTTATTGATTTTAATCTTGCACAATTAAGGTACATTGAAGAGAGATCATTCCGGAGATTTGTTGAAGCTTGCTTGGAGGAAACAGTACTTGTTTACGTTGATCACCTTCTAACACAGGTTTTTTTTCCTTTACTTTTCCTTTCTGAAATTGAATGCTGACCAGCTTAATTGTTTTTTAAAAATTTGGACAAATTTTTGCATGTCCTATGATGTCTTCTATTTCTATGACTTGATTGTTCTTGTGCTGCCTGCAATTTCAGAAAAACTACATCAAGGAAGAAACCATTGAAAGAATGAGGTCAGATGAAGAGGGTATTTTGGACTTCTTTAGGGAGTATATAAGTGTTAGCGTAAGTTTTGATCCTTTCTTTTGACGTGTTTTGATTTTTTCCTTTTCATCTTATAATGCATATGAGTAATTCTTGGTGACCATTTCCAGTTTACTGATGGGTAGTTATGTTTCTATCTGTTAGATTCTAGCTGTTAATTCTTAATCATTTGACTTTTGCTGCTGCTGCAGAAAGTTGAAAACAGAGTTAGGATATTGAGTGATTTAAGAGAACTTGCTTCAGCAGAGAGCCTGGATATCTTTACACTAATTTATACAAATATCCTTGAACATCAACCTGACTGCCCGGTAATCATTCATTTCATTCTGCTGCAATCAAGTTACTCTTTTCATCCCATGTAATAGTTTTTCTCATATATTTACAATATTTGACAACTTCTAATTTGACAGTAAGTTATAATGCTTCTGTATATCAATAGAATTTCCTGACGATCTCTGCTGTGAACTTTTTGATTAAATGGTACCTGATGTTGTTCAATTGCAGCCCGAGGTTGTTGAGAAGCTTGTTGGACTACGAGAAGGCATACCAAGGAAGGACGCAAAGGAGGTATGTGCAGCATTAAAATTCATTCCTGTCGAGCCTAAGAGACTGAAATGTCAATCATCTCCTGTTCGGGATCTTGTGGAAATTGCATAATTCAATATTTCTTTTCATATAATTTACATGTTAGCTGTATTTTTATCTAAAGGAATCATGAAAATTCATTTGCCTTTTGGGTTTGAAAAGAGCCAAACAAACTTGTTCTTGATGGTGTAATTCATAACAACAATATTGGGAGCGCTTAAATATTTTGTCAACATTACTTCGCAACTTAGTTTAAAGCATCATTTTAATTAGAGCATGCTGAGGACTCTAATTTTTATGATTAATAAAACTTACCGGCCTTAATTTTTTTTACATATGATCCAAGAATTTCATATTTGTTATTTGATATTTCATATATTTTAAGGCATATATGATTATATTTAAGAATTCTCTCATTGAGGTTCTGTTGAATAGGTTGTCCAAGAATGCAGAGAAATCTATGATAATTCTCTTGTTAATGGAAATCCTCCGAAGGCTGGTTTTGTATTCCCAAGGGTGAAGTGCTTATCAGCTTCCAAAGGATATCTGTGGTCAAAGCTGACTTAATAAGGCAAATCCAAGGTCAGACACACTGCTTCAGCTGTAAGATGATTGCTGTAAATTTTGTGCACATGTTCTTCCGGTGATTTTGATCTTAGATTACGCCCATGTATAATTTTTTTTAATTATTACTGCTCATTGTATTTTTGCGATTATTCTTTATGATTGAATTAGTTTTGTCCCAACAATTTGAGTATGTAACCGCATTCATTTTTGTGACATCTTTGGGAAGCTTGCCGAGATCATTATAAATCTACTTTCGCAATTGAAGATCATTAATTGGTATTATTTGTTGATGGAGAACTCTTCAGGATCTGGGGAAGGTTTGAATACAAGTTCATAGCATTATTATTTATGGACTAAATTTTGCAATTTTCATGATTTTTATTCCCTTATACCAAAAATATCATTTGCATTATCATTAATAGATAATTTTATTTATAGTTTCTACATATTTCTTTGATTATGGGACTACGGTGTTACTGTTTCTATATTATTTGTCATTTGAGTGACCCTAAATTTGAATGGTTAGAACAATTTCCCTTTTGGGGCACAATTCATCTTTCTTCTCGGAAGAAAGGGTTACCGAGACTTGATTGATATATTGAGTAATAACGTTCAGGTCACTAAGTTTTAGTAAAATCACGAATAAAGATGCTATTTTAGGATTGTTTTTCCTTTTTTTTTTTAACCTCGGTCCTTGTCGTTAGATTTATTTTAGTATCCGTTGATGATAGAGGCAGAGCTAGATCTTATAATGAACAGTCTTAAAATAGGGGTCAGATGTTAAAATTTTAAAATTACATTAAATTAAAGTTTAAGGGTTGTACTTAAAATTATAAATTACAAAAAATATATATTTTAAGAAGTAAAAATTTTAAAATTTTAAAAAAAACTGAGATTTGGGGAGCCATAGCCTCATTAGGTTTCTAAGGTCTGCCACTGGTTGATGAAATCAATGTTATATCACTAAACACTTTGAAACAATTAAATCCAAAGATAAGCTGATTTTAGGGTTATAATAATTAATATCTCGTATATCACCTGAGTAGTTCTTACATGTAATTGTGTAACTATTACTCCTTACTAAGTGAACCAATTAGTCTAAAATCACTTTTTGCAGTTTTTCTGCAGCCGCATAAAACAAATAGTGCACGGTCTGATTTGTAAATTACGTTACTCATGTCACTCGTAGTCATAGATCAACTTTTTTTTAAGTCAATATTGCTTTTAGAGTAATGATAAAAAATAGACTGTAATTAGGCACAACAATTTTTGTGGTCTGCATATGTTAAAATCTGAATATGACATTAAACAATAATAAAAGTCAACAAGTAAGGATGTATAATATCATGGACTGCATTGATTTACGCATTTTGTCACCCTAATCGTGTCATTTGGAGAGCAATTTAAGGGACGATAACATATCAAACAACCAATATACAAACAAAAATATGTGCATAATGAATGTATTTCTTAATTATATAATACATAATGCTTCTTCCTAACCTGCCCCCACTTCACTAATATTAAATCCCTAAAACAAGAAAATAGCCAAGGATTGGCTTGCCTATGTAGTGGGATCAACTCAAAAGATTATTGATTTAATAACGAGGGCTACTTCAAAACTCTCCTATACCATATTCCTATATGTATAAAAACGAACCATTTCTTATTATGAATCAACTTGTTAAAAAGCAACTTGCAATTGTAATGGAAATTTTCCCTCCATTGCTTTACAGAAACCCGAAAAGAAGCTCCAGACAATCCAGTCGGTACCTCGGAGTCCGGCGGCGGCCATGGGGGAGATATGCTGCTGAAATTAGAAACCCACATACTAAAGAAAGACACTGGCTAGGCACGTTTGACACTGCTGAAGAAGCTGCAATTGCATATGATATTTCTGCCATATCTTTCAGTGGTATAGAAAGAGCGAGAACAAATTTTTGCTACCCCTTTTTGGCTTTTCCATCTCCTCCACCTCCTCCGCCACTGCCATCAATGCCGGACTCCAAGCAGGGTAACCAATATTGTATGGACACAAGTTCAATGGAGGATGATGATGATTCTCTTGTTATTGCTTCTATCTTAGAGAGTTTTTGCCAGACTAGTGATTTTTGTCACTACCCCTGATTCCCTGAAGCTCAAAAAAAAAAAAAAAAATTTGGACCTTTTGATAAATATGGATACTTATTTAAATTTACTAAGTCGGAGAACTGTATAAAAGATCAGTTGCTTCCCTTTATTTTCTTTTCTTCTTTGTATTTTATCAAGAAGTCTTGAATATAACTGAATCAGTGTAGAGGGAAGCAATAAGTGTAACTTTTGAGATATGAATATTTGATCCTTCAGCTTAGTTTTTTAGGATCAAATTGCTGTTGCTGAATATTGTAATGATGATCATTTTGTTATTATTCTATTCATTTGTCACTGTTTTCATACATACAGTAACAACTGCTACATAACTAAAACAAAATTCTTGACCATAAGTCTAAATGGGGAATGCCTGCCCATTGAAATATATAGAAAATGAATTGGCAGCCATAGCCCATAAGCATATCAAGGTTAAAGATATTGGATCAAGGATCTTATGCAAAGACTCACGTTAAGGGGAAAACTACCATTTCCTCTAATTTTTTAATTTTTTTCTAAAATTTACTAAAAATAACTAATTATTCTCCTAATAATAATGAATGATTTTAAATAAAATTATATATATATGAAAATTTTTGATTTAAATATTTAACCATTAACTTAAAAAAATTTAATGGTAGATGACAAAACTGAAAAGATCTCTTAAATTATACCAATAGATAAAAATTTGCCTTTAATTAAATTGATTTTGATTTCAAAGAAATCATAACATGAATCGCCAAAAACATCTTGGTGTCGTAAGTGATACAGAGATGCTTTTTTTTTCCGCACCGAAACAATGAAGAAAGATAAAAGTAAAATGAAGTCCAAGAAGGAAAAAAAAAAGATTACAAATACACAATTTTTAAGCGTCAACTATTTAATATCTTGTCATAAGATAGGATTATAATGCAATAAAATCTGGTTAATTAAAATTTATACTTAAAAGTATCAACCACACTAATAGTTATGATCAATCGAAAATAAAAAATATAAAAATGATTATAGTAATGATATGTTTTAATGATACAATTTGAAGAGATAAAAAGATATGGCCCATTTAAGTCGTCGTTAGATGAACATGGAACACGTCGCCCCAATTTCTCTAGAATTAGAAATTCGAATTCCTTGAATAAGTAACATAAAAAATGGTTAAAGAATTATAACCATTAGCCTCTTCCGTAAATACACTTCATGGATGCACATACTGTATTATGATGGGTAAAGACTAAATACAACACCCAACTGGGCCTAAAGAAGATAAAAAATAAGAACGAATTTGCTCGAAATTGTTAAGTTGCTTCTAACCCCAAATACCAACTGGACAAGCTATCTGGAGATTTTCTAGGTGTAATGATCTGATGGACTTGTACCAAGAGAAGATAGATTATCTTTCTAAGAAGTCACTATAATTGCAGCAAAGTAATATATATCATCAGACCAAAACGAACTATAGATGCAAGCCAGATGGAATGAATTGCACTAGCTTCTTCCCACTGAACTCAGAAATAGTATCGTATTGACCGAGTCACTAAAACTTCAGCTATGGTTTAAATCAAAAAGACTGAAACATAAGTCAATAGAATTTCAGAGGACAGATTCAAAAACTACAAGAACATCATATAGCCAACCTATATACATTGCCATAGGGGGTGAAACACCTTACAACTTCATAGAGATATGCTTGTTGTACCTCAGATGAACAAGTGTTTGAACTCCCCATTTGCAAGCTGACAAAGTTGATTACAGTTTTGTGTGTCTGCCACCATCAGAAAAGAAGAGAAGTGTTTTAGAACTCACAAAGAGGATATTTGACTATATGTGAGTGCATGGGCATGGGCATACATTTCTTACATATTTCAGCAGAGCAAAGGCTGTAAATGTTGTTGGTTAATGATTACTTAACAGCTTTTGGATACAAGTACTTGACAAGAAAAAGTAACCCAATTTACTAGTCTACTTCAGATCAACTGTGAGCTTTTGAGAGTTGCAAGGACAGCAAGTTTTCTCAAAAGAGATGCCATCAAATAGTGGGTTAAAATGCCAGTGAATGGCACAGAGGGCCAAGTTTAAAAGCTCATCCTAATGCAAGACTTTTAGGTTACTGCCGATGCAAATTCAATCTTCCTACATTTTTATAGTAATTTCAGACTAAGTTTAATAAGAGCATCGTCCAGCTTTTGCGTTAAAAAATCAGTCACATGAGCAACCGTTGATGCTTAAAGCATTACTTTGAAGCAGATGCAATATAATGACATCTGCTTCACCAATTCAAACACAATAAAGAAGCTTCTGCTGAAATTAAGTTATGTTCTAATAGAAAAAATGTCAGTTTCAAAGAGCACCCTGACAAAGCAACAGCAAGGATTTACTTAAGGAACTAGTCATCCTTCAACCGAAACAGATGACAGAATTGACAATGACATGGCTCAAGCCACAATTACAGACAAAGAAAGGAAAAAATTGATGGAGGAGTTGAGTCATACCAAATGTGCTGCCAAAATTGTTCCACATTTCAGCTCGGATGGATCTATCACTATCAGCAATGCCAATAACCTCAACAAAGTTTGTCAGAGGAAAAGCTGGCAGGGAACCCTTCACAACTAGCTGCTGATCATCTGTTGATTTTCCGGTGACACTCCCACTGTCAGACTGTATAACCTGAATCACTGCCCGAACCCTCCGCCCAATATACATGCGTAGCAGTCCTCCATTTACAAACACTGCAGGGTTTGATGTATCCATATCCTGTAAAACACAAACATGACACACCTTGTTAGATCTCTAGCTAACGAAACAAGGACCCAGTCAAAACTAACTTTACAGCCAACTTAAGAATAAACTTAAACTTTGAAAAATAGGTTAACTTCTATCTTCTCTTTGACTCTCCTATTTTTTGTCTATGTTTGAAACTATTGTGCTTCTACTTAATTTTAGAAGCACAATAATTAAAGTTTTCCATATAAAATTTCACTCCACAGTTATTACAGAAATTTATATATAAATCCAAAATTAATGTCCATTTTGGTCATTACATAAATTTACCAAACGCATAACGCCTTTTATTTGATAGCAGGTGCCTACGAAATACCTATCCACTGTCACTTCACAACTAGTGCTTCTATTTCACAGCTGAAGCCACAAGACATCAATACCAAGCACACCGTTTGATGATTGCCATCATTTTATTTGAAGTTTAAATTTGAACAGAAATCATTCCACAATTATAAAGATAAGCATGAGATGCAATTCTCAGCCAAACTTGAATCAAAGAGCATCATTCATCATATTTGCAAACAAAGATTAAATTAAAGCATCAGATATTTCTGTAGCACAAACATCAACAACATGCTGAAGGAGATCTTGTGTGATAACCACATTAGATTTCAAAATATCCTAAATCAAACTTACAAATCCGTAATTTTAATTCCATTTTTTTGAATATTTTTATTCAAAAATCAAGACATAGCACTGGTTATAAGAAAATCGAAGCAAAATTCATAAGTAAACAGAAGAATCTAGAACAAAAAAATATTTTTCTTAAAAAAAAAGAAGAAAACACATGTAGGGTCTTTTAGTCATACCCGATTGTGAGCAGAGAGCGCGGGATTCTGAAGGCGGAAAAATGAAAATGAAAGGATTCACACGATGTGAGGGCTTTATATATCGACGGACGATGGAGTTCTACGCACCGTTTTGGAATATGGATCCTCTACAATGCATCCTAGAGGACCTTTATTGTAGAACCGTCCATCACTAGCATAATGAATCAGTTTGATTACATTGAATTTTACTCCTTTTATATATATTTGGGAAGAATGGTTTTTTTTTTTAATTATCTTTTTTTTGTTCGAGCTGATTTTTAGATTGAACCGTTTGATTAGAAACTCTTTGAGTCCAAATTGGCGGTGTATGGTGTTTATTTTTAGTATGAGAGAAATTTTACTCTTAACGAATCAACAAAAGGATGGAATTCTAACCATTTCTAGGTAAGGAGAGTAAAAACTATCTAAATAATAAGATGTTCTTTGTACTTTTTTTTGAAAAAAAAATCTTTTTTTTTTGGATTTAATGTTTTTATTATTATCTTGTTTTTGTTTAAAATTCATTTAGTTCAGTCCAAATTGATATGTTTTTTTTATTTAATAGATTAATTATTTGAATTGGATTGAATAATTAAAATTTTGTCTTTAATAAATTGGTTAATAGATTTGTTTCGACAAATTCATTAAATCCAATCTAATTTGAAGAAATAATATCGTAATATTTATAAATAAAACAATTAAAAAAATATATAGTCTAATTTATTCTACCATCTCAAAAGTCAAAAGTACATTAATCTACTCAATTTGTAAAATACAACTAATTATTTTTACTAAATTTAAGTTACTTTTAATTATTGAAACCACTTTAATATTATTTTTAATTATTTTCCCAATATTTTAATTATTTAATAAGCCTAAAATTTATACCAAACTCACTTATTATATCATTCAAAATAAAAATTGAGCAAGCCAATTCATAATACAATGGACTTAATCAATTTCAAGCTCGAGCAGCCAAACCCATTTAACACTTTTAATAATTTTATTGTAATTCTGAACAGATTGAATTGCATTTGCAATCCATTTAATGATAAATCGTATAGATTATTAATCAAATTTATAAGATCCAATTCGACAAACACTTCTAATTTCTTTGATAATATAACCGTAAATTCTTATTGGATGTGAAAAATAAAAACTAAAGAAAATTCTAGAACAATTTAAATAGGGTTATGATTGACTACAAAATTTTGATGGAAGATTGTCTTTGATTTTAGGGACTCGAATGAAAAAGAGAGATCAACCAAGGAAGACATAAATTACGACTACTATTTCTTCTTCTTTTTCTTTTTCTTTTTCTTTCCCCTAAAAAAAAACCATTGTTGTTAAGAACTACAATCCCTTTCTTTCTTTTTTTATTGGTAAGAATTAAAGGTTGATTATATATTAAAAGTTAGGAGGAGGACTGAATACTCCTTGTAAATTACAAAGTGAAGTTACAAGTATCAATCAATATGAATTAATTCTAGTGTAACTCTAAATCATTGCAGCACAACGGAGAAAATAGAAACTATTCAAATGTTAGTTGAGGGAGTGCTGCATATGGAAGGATCGAGAGGTTCACAAGCTGAAAAACTTTTACAATTGTACTGTACAAAATAAGAGATCATACAATAGCCAATAGAAGAGCAACAGGTGCCAAGACACATTATCCAATCAGATTCCTTAACTAAAAATTAAGAAACTATCAATGATTACAAATGATGAGCTGTATAATTTTTTATGTAAAATTTATGTACTACTCTTTGTATATAAGCCCTCTATACATTGTAAAAGCCTTATTTCGCTACAATACAATTATAAAAGTTATTTAGCTCTGTTTTCTCTACCTTCAAGCTCACATCTACAATCAAAATTCAACTTGGTATTAGAGCAAAGTTTTGCCAAAATCAATGGCAAATGCATGCTCATCCTCGAGAAATACAACAGAATCAATGGAAAACACAACACAAAATCTTGTGTCAAATGGTGTAACCAGTAATCTTACCTTTGCCATCCCAATCAAACTTGATAGGAGTAATTACATCATCTAAAAAACTTAAGTCTTGCCTTTTATAAGAGGAAACGAGCTTGAGGATTATATAGATGAAACAAAGCAATAGCCGAGCAAGTTTGTTATCATCACTGATGAAAATCAAATGACCAAAACCACTATTAAACCACAATATACACTCTAAAGGAAACATGATCAACTACTCCTTAACTAGTTGCTGTCATCATTGAGTGAAAATATCTTTAGTTCAGTTACAAAATACTTCACATCTCTTAATCTCTGGGTAGCCTTGAGAAGCATGTATTGTTCTCAGTCCATGGCACACATAATAGAGGTCAAGAGACAGCTTAATGTCACTAGGAAATGCTCAATGAGCATGAGTGACTATTTTGTCAATCATAAATGTTGAGCTTATCCAGTTCATTTTGGGAGGTCTAGGACCTGAATATGACCCAGTTGTGGTGATAATCACCACTAATCTAAGTCACAGTACCCTTGAAGATGCATATGCATATCTATTAAACTTTGAAGGAAGGCTTGAAAGAAATGCCACTGAACATGATGATTTTGAAGCAAATATGGCTTACAACAAGGGAACTCCAAGGAGGAACCAAAATGGAAGAGGAAGAGGCATACTAGCCTATGGTAGAGGATCAGGCAAAAATTTTACCTTTAACAACAAAGTAAATCAGAACTACAAAAACAACAAAGGAAAAAACAAGCAGCAAGGGAACAAAGAGAAACCAAAAGTAATTTGTCATATTTGTTGGAAGCCTGGACATGAAGCAGCTAAATGTTGGCACAAATTTGAAGAAGATTTTGTGCCAAGATCAACAACACAACATTTGTTGCAGCACAAGAAGAGGAGGAAGATGATGGATAGTACATTAATAGTAGGGCAACAAATCATGTAACTAACAACACCAACAATCTCAACTCCAAGTCAGAATATAAAGGTAATCAAACATTGACAGTAAGTAATGGATACAAACTTCAAATTTCTCATATTAGTAAGAGTAAGTTATATTTACCACATTTAAATGAAACTCTAACTTTGTAGAATGTACTGTATGTTCCTAAAATGACCAAAAGCTTAATAAGCATCTCAAAACTTATGCAAGATAATAATGTTACAGTTGAGTTTCACCATAGTTTTTGTGTTGTGAAGGACAAGATGCAAAAGGTTCTTCTACAAGGCTTGGTTAAGGGAGGTCTCTATCCGCTAACTATGATACTTAAGGCAAGCAACTTTCAAACCATTTCTGATCTCAAGACACATAGTACAGCCATTTCACTTTTTACTTCTTTACCTGCAAATGAAACTCTTACAAATACTAAGTCTAATCAGTTTTCAAGTGTTATAGATAGTTATAAATCAAGTTTGTCAAGCGAACTTTTAACTCTTCATAGGAAAATTGGACATCCTAATGAGTCAGTCATGAAAAATGTTATCTCCTCTTGTAACAAGCTATCTCACTTGAATAAAAATTTTAGTTTACCTTTCTGTGATGCTTGTGAAATGAGAAAGAACCATAAACTTAATTTTTCAATGTCTGAAAGCACAACCAAGAAACCACTAGAGATCCTCTATGTTGATCTATGAGGTCCAGCACCTTTTATTTCAAGAAATAGATACATATACTATCTTAGTATAGTTGATGACTACTCAAGATTCATTTGAATCTTTCCACTCCAAACCAAATCACAAACTACCAACATAATTTTGCATTTCAAAAAAATTTATTGAAAAACAACTTGAACTTCGAATCAAAAATTTTCAAACTGACATGGGAAGTGAATTTAGACCCCTAAGCAAAATCTTAAAAGATGATAGAGTGCATACAAGATATACCTACCCTTATACTTCTCAAAAAAATGAAAAAGTAGAGAAGAGACATAAACAAATTATTGAAGTAGGTCTCTCACTACTCTCCCAAGCAAGCATGCCTCTTGTTTTTTGGTGGGAAGCTTTTGAAACAGCAGTGCATCTAATAAATAGACTTCCTACTCCCATTCTAAAAATTATTTCACCATTTGAGAAAATTTATAAAAAAAAAACACCAGATTACTACAACCTTAGTCTTTGAAAGTGCATGCTTTCCACACCTCAGGCCACTAAATAAACATAAACTTGGTTACCACATCAGAAAGTGTGTGTTTCTAGGATATAGTTCAAAACATAAGGGTTATAGGTGTCTTCTTCCCACAGAAAAAGTCTTCATTTTAAGAAATGTAACCTTTAATGAGAATGATTTTCCCTTTAGCTATGATCCTAAATTTCAAGGAGAAAAGGATCAAATCATTGATCATAGTCAACACAAAACAACTCTTTGTTCTACCCTTTCAACAAGCAAGTCAAGGTATCATAGTCTCAGGTACTGATCAACCAGAATCAAGTTAAGGAGAAGGGTCTTCAAGTCAAAGAACTCACAATACACAAACACACCAAAACATAAACACAAGTCCTCAAGTATCAAACACACAACCAGAACAGACCACAAATGAACCACCTCAAATGCCATCCACACAAAACTTACCTGAACATAACACTGATCCTTTCAGCCTACAACCACCACAGCAGATAGTGTCCTTTCATCTTATGGTCACCAGATCAAAATCTGGTATTGTTAAACCTAAAATTTATATTGCTCAACAAGTTAAATAGCCAGATGAAGGCATTCCAACAGATGTACAACAAGCTCTAAAAGACAGTAAGTAGAGATTAGCCATAACAAAAGAGTACAAGGCTCTGATGAAGAATGATACATGGACACTTGTAGAAAATAAACCTGACTTGAAAGTAATAAGAAGTAGATGGGTGTATAAGATCAAATACAAACCAAATGGAGATGTGGCAAGGTACAAGGCTAGGCTTGTTGCTAAGGGATATGATCAAATTGCTGGAGTTGACTACACAGAAACTTTCAGTCCTGTGGTAGAGTCAGCCACTATTAACGTTGTAATCAGTCTAGCCACATACTTCAATTGGGAAATTAAACAAGTGAACATCAATAATGCTTTCCTCAATGGTGATTTATCTAAGCAAGTGTTTATGTTGCAACCAGAGGGGTTTGAAGACAAAAGCAAACCACATGCAGTGTACAAGCTAAAGAAAGCTTTCTATAGACTCAAGCAAGCCCCTAGGACATGGTTTGAAAGGGAAGGAAAGATTAGTGTTTCTACTTGTATATGTAGATGGCATTTTGGTTACTGGCAATAATGAGAAACTGAATGAATCTGTAATCAAAAAGCTTGATCAAACCTTCTCCTTAAAGGTCCTAGAACCTCTAAGCTATTTCCTTGGCATTGAGGTTAAAAGAGATCATCAAGGCATACATCTTAGTCAAAACAAGTATATTCTGGATATTCTAAAAAGGGTTGGTTTACAAAACAGTAAACCAAGTCCAACACCCATGAATACTGATGCAAAACTTTCAAAAGATCAAGGGACAAACTTTCAAGATAAAACTCTCTACAAAAGCACAATAAGGGCACTTCAATATGTGACCCTTACTCGACTAGAGATAGCTTTCAGTGTTAATAGGTTAAATCAATTCATGGAGAAACCAAAGGAGTCTCACTGGATCAGTTGCAAAAGAATACTGAGATATCTTCAGGGGAGCTCTAATCATGGTCTACAATATACCAGAAATGGAAAATTAAAACTAAAAGCATATACTGATGCAAGTTGGGCAAATGATATTGATGATAAAAAATCAACAGGTGGGTACAATGTTTATCTATGTGGAAATCTCATTTCCTAGTGCTCTAGAAAACAGAAAGTTGTTGCAAGATCAAGCACTGAATCTGAATACAGATCCTTAGCTCAATTTAGAGCAGAGGTCGCATGGCTAGTCTCATTACTGTCAGAGATGCATATTAAGCTACTATCAAAACCAGTAATCTGGTGTGACAACCAGAGTGCAACAGCATTAGCTAGTAATCCTATATTCCATGCTAGAACAACACACATAGAAATAGATGTACATTATATTAGAGACAAGGTGGCCAACAATGAGTTAGAGATAAAATTTGTTCCCTCTAAAGAACAAATTGCAGATGTTATGACAAAACCATTGACAGTATAAAGGTTCAACTATTTGAAAGGCAAGCTCAAGATACTTCCAAATGCTTGAGCTTGAAGGGGGGAATTAATTCAAGTGTAACTCTAAATCATTGCAGCACAATGGAGGAAATGGAAAACATTCAAATGTTAGTTGAGGGAGTGCTGCATATGGAAAGATCGAGAGGATCACAAGCTAACAAACTTTTACAGCTGTACTGTGCAAAACAAGAGATCATATAGCAGCCAATAGAAGAGCAACAGGTGCCAAGACACATTGTCCAATCAGATTCCTTAGCTGAAAATCAAGAAACTGCCAATGATTGCAAATGATGAGCTGTACAATTTTTGATGTAAAATCTATGTACTACTCTTTGTATATAAGTCCTCTATACAGTGTAAAAGCATTATTCTGCTACAATACAATTACAAAAGTTATTTAGCTCTGTTTTCTCTGCCTTCGAGCTCACATCTACAACCAAAATTCAACTGGTGACAATAAGATTTCACTCAAAACACCACATGTTTTGGGCTAACTGTTGGAGCCCAATTGAATCTAAACTATTAGAACTTGTCTAGATGAAGCCCAACCACAAGTTAGTTTAATGCCATTTACTTTTTTAGCCTTGTGTTCTCAGAATTAGGAATCTTATTAACCCTATCAGAGAACGTAGTTTTAGAAATTTACAACATAATACTTGTTATTTACAGCATTATAATCAAATAGACTAGACAACAAAAACTAGCTAGTAACAAAAATGAAAAACATAAATAATCTTGCAAACTCTCAAACCTGTACAGAAAATATTATCAGCCAGGCCAACAATCTTCTAACTGGAAAACATTAAAGTAACTGCAGCTAGCTAAAACTTATTTAGAATCTAATTACTATAAAAACCTTCTAATAATTTACATACAGTAAGAATAGTCTGAAATCACAAAGGGTGAAAACAAATGCTATAAAGCCCTATAATCAAAAGCCATAAATAGGAGGATTGGTTGTATTCTAACAGTTATTTAGAATCTAATTACTATAAAAACCTTATAATAATTTACATACAGTAAGAATAGTCTGAAATCACAAAGGGTGAAATCAAATGCTATATAGCCCTATAATCAAAAGCCATAAATAGGAGGATTGGTTGTATTCTAACTGTTATTGTTCCTCATTTCTTCTTCCTGGAGGGAAAATAGAATGGCTTTCCTGCAACAAAATTTATACTTGGGCTGCTATGCTAATTAATGTGTGGATAAAAAAATTAAGGTCAAATCAGATATAAAGAACCGCAAAATCACTTGGCTTACGCCAATTCCATGTGCTATTTCTGTAATGGTTACCAGTATATGAACCCTTTCCACCACCCTCAGATCACAAGTGCAGTTGATGACAGTATATTAATATCACAGGTACCCTTTGCAATGCCCTTAAATCACAAGTCCAGATGATACCAGTGTGTCATGATTACTGCCCAGTAGAGTTGATCGGTTTAGCTCTTCCAGCTTCCCGTTGTCCAAGAGGAATACTCGTTGGGCCATTCGAACAGTTTCCAAACGGTGGGCAATGACAAGCACCTATGAAAATTCATAATCTGTTTTTGAGTACAATGTTTAAACCATCAAAGGCAGACTAAAGAGATGGACAAAGAGTGAAAGAACAAGTTATTCTTTTATTGTATAACTAAACATAGTCCCAATCAACAATAGTTATGGCAACACAGTTTATTCTTTTAGAGAGGGTTGTCTGCCAATATAATTAAATAGGTAGTACATCATCCACACGAGTAATCTATATCTGCATGATACAACATCAGGTTTCAATTTTGGAAAATCATATTATCAGATGGATCAGATATAGGCGTGAAACTAAATAATAATTCCCATCCTATCCCACTAAATCACACTGACACGTGCTGAAGACAATAGTCTTGTAGCCATACTAGTCATTCATCATTTGTTCTCATTATTTTTGTTTTTGTAGAGTGTGTTTTATTTTTACTTGTATTTTGACAAAAAGAAAAACCTAAATGTAGGAACAAGAGGATCACGAGGAGAGCTTTTATTCCTTACAGTATGATTTCCCATCAGGCGCTCTACGGCTTGTCTCACCAGCAACTCAGATCTGCTATCTAGAGCAGAAGTTGCTTCATCCAAAATCAATATAGAGGAATTCTGATAGAGTGCCCTTGCAATAGCTAATCTGCATATATGAGCAAGCACAGAAGTTAAATCTGATAATTCAGCCACCTACAAAAGTCGGTACTTCAAAGACGAGGCTTATCAAGCCAACCATTATTTTCCTCAACAAGAAGCCATGGGATATTCTTTTTCATGGTCAAGTTTAGTAATCAATTACACTTCGGATTTAAAAGGGCCTGAAATCAAACCTCTGCCTCTGACCTCCACTTAAACTCGAGCCCCTAGGTCCAATATGAGTCTTGTATCCCTGTGGAAGTGTTTTAATAAACTCATCAGCATTTGCAGTTCTTGCCGCAAGCTGAACCCTCTCCATGTCAATTTTTGTCATCATATCCCTGTATCCAATATTTTCAGCAACTGTCCCTGAAAAAAGTGTCTGATACATGCAGATAAGTTATAGAACAAATCAATAGATAGATTCAAGCAACACCAGGTATTCAGAAATCTAGTAAGTGCTCTAGAACATTTTATTTATTAGCCAGCACAAGGATCCATTGAAATGCAGCTTGAAAGCAAGCATTAAGGTTAGTATTGTAAATGTTTGGGTGGGACTTTGGGAGGTCCAGACACAAATTCTGCAGTATTTGTTTCAATGAGAGCGACTGCCCGAATTTTTACAATCTTTGATTAGCTTTAATGGATTTAAGGTAGCTGGATTAGAACAGTGGAGGGTGTTGCTGAGTGTAGAGCATTTGGTTTTAAAAACTGAGGAAATAAGACCTCCAAGACGAGAAATGTCAGTAATAGGCGTAGATCATGATTCTGGCATATGCTCTCTGGAGCTCAAGTCAAGTTGAGTGTTTCCTTGGGTTAGCACCCAAGAAAGAAGAAGAAAACTCAAAGGGAAAAGTGATTGATGAGATAGAGATATTTAGTGAGAGAGATTGAATTATGAATCTATTAACTTTCCCCTTTCTTGAGCTGGAAGATAAAACTGGCATGGAGACTATTTTCTTTGCCTTTTAACTCTAGGAAGAACCCAAATGGTTGCTTTTTCTCTATTAGATGCATTTGTGAGATTTATCATAGGAGTTAGAATGAAAAAAATATTTTTTCCTTGAAGAGCAAGTAGATATTTTAGTGTTAGAACAAATATTGAGATTTTTGTGATGGTTTCTATAAGACGTGATGCTAAGTGGTTTAAAGTAATTGATCTTGTGGTCCGTGAGTGATGACATAGCGTTAAGATGAAGAAAATATTTTGGAGTGATGTCACATTGATGGCTAATTTAGTTTGGCCTCATGTGATCTTATCCTTTATCCCTCAAGTGACGTGGCACTACAATATCTCATATTATCCCTAAATAAACGTGGGGAGTGGTCCCCACCAAGATGCTCTAATCCTTGTGAGCCATCTACTTCCCTTTGTTTTACAATTGTTACCCTAAGTAAGAAAGGCATAGAGCACTTACATGCCCATTTAAGCATTTTTCTCTTTTATCCTTCAAGTAAAAAGTCAAGTGTTTTCTTTTTATAGGTCCACATGTTTATCTCAAAATAAACCCTAAAATAAAAACTCAGTTTCTTGAGAGGAAGACATGCTGCACAAGAACCTTATAGCTTTCTCTTATTAGCTCTACACTCCAGCCCTAAGTTGTTTTAACCAACATGAAGATACCATTGAAATGCCAGCTTTAAAGCAAGAATTAAGGTTAGTATTGTAAGTGTTTATCGGATTTTGGGAGGTTTAGACACAAATTGTGCAGTATTTGTTTCAATGAGAGGGATGAGAGCGATTGGCTGAATTTTTATAATGTTCAAGTAGCTTTAATGGATTTAAGGTAGCTAGAGTTGAACAATGGAGGATGTTGCTGAGTGTAGATTATTTGATTTTACAAAATGAGGAAATAAGACCTGCAAGACAAGAAAAATGTCAGTGGCATCAATGGTGGTGTCAGCATCAGCGCTATGGCACTCAAGTCAAGTTTAGTCTTTTCCTTGGGTGCTAACCAGAGAAGGAAGAATAAAACTCAAGGGAAAAACGATTCATGAGAGAGAATGAATTATGGATCTATTAACTTTTCCCTTACTTGAGCTCGAAGATAAAACAGGCATGGTCATGGAGACTGAAGGTATTTCAAAGAAAAATATTATTTGTTTCTATATATTATTCCATAGAGAATGGTCTCTATATATAGAGATTTTACAGGACAAAATCCCTTAAAAATAGGGATTACAAAAGAAAAAACATATCAGCCCCTAGACTTTCTGCTGCCATTAAGTCAAATACATCTGCTTAAACTAATTCTTCCAGATTTTCTGCTACCATAAAGTCAGATATACAGCTGTAACATTTCTAGAATAATTCCAGAATTTTTGCTATCTCCAACAGAGACTATTTTCTTTGCCTTTAACACTAGGCAAAACCTAAATAGTTGTTTTTTCGTCTATCAGATTTAAGGCAGATTTATCATAGGAGTTAGAATGAAAAAAATGATTTTTCCTTTAAGAGCAAGTAGATAGTTTAGTGTTAGGAATTGAGATTTTGTGATTAGTTTCTATAAGACGTGATGTTAAGTGGTTTGAAGTAATTGATCTCGTGGTTCATGAGTGATAACGTAGCATTAAAGTGGAGAGAATATTCTGAAATGGTGTCGCACTGACTGCTAATCTAGCATGGTCTCATGTGATCTTATTCTTTATCCCTTGACGTGGCATTATAATATATGATATTATCCCTAAAAAGTGAGTGGTCCCCACAAAGATGCTCTAATCTTTATAAGCCATCTTTTTGATACTTTCATTTGTTCTACAGTTGTTGCCCTAAGTAAGAAAGGCATAGAGCACTTAGATGCCCATCTTACCATTTTATCTTTTATCCTCCAAGTAAAATATCCAAGTGTTTTCTTTTTATATGTTCACATGTAAAATAAACCCTATATAAGAACTTAATTTCTTATAAGGAAGACATGTGGCACACATAACTGACAAATAGCCTTCTCTTATTACCTTTAAGCTTTCCTGCCCCAAGTTGTTTTAAAGAAATATTGACTTGTATTCTATTTCCCTTGGGCCTTTGAATTTGGGCTCTAGAGGAAAGATTTTTTATAACCAACTTACAACTACCCTTTACTCTATTGTGATTATACTTGGGGATAAGGGATAAGGGATAAGATCATATGGGACCATACTAGAGTTACCATCAATGAGATGCTGCTTCATAATATTCATTCCACCTTGACACCATGTCACCACTTGGAAACCACAAGATCAATTACTTTAAACCACTTAGCACCATATATCCTAAGTAGAGCATTAGGCAATCATAATAGTTGTCTAAATCCTAAAATA
The DNA here is from genome assembly GCA_946807835.1 of Ailanthus altissimus. Classification (NCBI taxonomy): domain Eukaryota; kingdom Viridiplantae; phylum Streptophyta; class Magnoliopsida; order Sapindales; family Simaroubaceae; genus Ailanthus; species Ailanthus altissimus. The sequence continues at coordinate 6,547,756 of OX327709.1, forward strand.
TCTATTAGTTCTCTAAGGAAAAGACCTTTTTTATGTTAGCCCCTATAACAAATCTTTAGAATAAATTTGATAAGAGGAAGAAGCAACCATTTGGATTCCTTCACACGTCAAGGGAAACAAAAATAATTTTCATGCTGCCTTTATCTCTAGCTCAAGTCAGAGAAAAAGGTGACAAATTCATAATTCACTCTCTGTCCTCGAGCATTATTCTCTCAAGTTTTCTTTCTTGTTTTTCGGGTGCTAACATAAAGAAAAACCCTAAAAGAATTGTACTTGACTTGAGTGTTGAAGGGACAATGCTAGCACCTGTACTAATGTTTTTCTTGTTTTTAGATCTTATTTCCTTAGTTTGTCAAATTGAATAGTCTACGTTAGCAACGTCCTCCATTGATCCAATGTAGCTACCCCAAATCTATTAGAACTATTTGAACATCTTAAAATTTGGCAAGTCACTCTTGCCTTTCTTGTTAAAACAAATATTGCACCATTTGTGTCTGGAGTCGATCTCGCCCTTCTCGTTAAAACACATACTACACCATTTATGTTTGGATCTCCCAAAATCTAGCATAAATAGTACGGGATAAAGAACTTGCTTGAACTCTAAAAGTACGAAGAACGATTACCACTGGAACAAAAGCTTAATTTAACATATACTTGACAATGGACAACCACTTTCTCGTTACGTGAATAACAATTATCATCTTTGGACTCCAAAAGATATGTGCAAGTTAAGGATGGATAAAATTATAACAAATGAAACATTCTCAAGTTAAAGACTTTTCAACCTAGCATAGACCAATTCAGCTGATAATCAATCACTAGCTTAACCAGAATGAGCATAGAGAGGTCAAAAGAAACTTGAAGACTCCATATATTAAAGTATTTTCTAGAAGAAATTATACGGTACTATACAAAAGAAAGAATTTGATAACTAAAAGGGTAGTCGCAATCACTCACTATATCTTGAGAAACCAAACCCACATGTCTCCTTAAACTATCCAATCGAATGCTCTCAAGGTGATGGTTATCAACAAGTATATGACCTGTTAATGTGGACAAAACAGATACACACACTCAATAAAATGAAAAGGCAGTCAACTTACCAACTATATAGCACCAGAAGGAAAGGGCATTAATTCAGATGGCTCACCAGATAAGGGATCATAAAGGCGAAGCAGCAATTTTACAAGGGTTGACTTTCCTCCTCCAGATGGTCCAATAATAGCAATGGTCTCTCCAGCCCTAATATGGAGGTTCAGATCATCCAAAATAAGGGGCATATTGTCCGCATATTTAAACGTGATACTGCAAAATTTTACATCTCCAGTAATATGGTCTAAATTTACAGCATCCGGTTTCTCAATCACCTATATCCAAGAAACAATATGGAAATACAACATCAACTGTGTCCTAATTACTGGATAACGATATTCGAAACATGCAAAGCACTATTTGAAATTTGCAGAAAAACATTCAACGCAAATAACATCTGTCAAGGCACCCATAAAAGTTAAGTAATATGCAAAGCACATCAAAGTATTTTGCAACCAAGGAGTTGGAATATTTCTTTTGTACTTCTAAATAACTATTTCAAAATTTCCCCTTAACTCTTTTTAATTCCCATTCAAGTCAATTGGAAGTTCTCCCCAGAATATATAACTCTAAATATCAAAAACATTTCAGAGAAAAGGACAGAAGTACTGCTAATGAAATTAAAAAATTACCTTTGATTTAAACTGGGTCAAATCGAACAAACGCTCAATAGCTGGTTCTCCTTGCTTGAACTCGTTATACGCTTTTCCAACACCCTGCATGATTCCTTACTTTCAGATTGATAACTTAAGACAGCTCCTCAAAAGCTGAACCATAATTGATCCATGACTAGCAAAAATTTTAGGCAGTTCGTTGAGATCATAAACGTTACCAAGAGAAGTTCACACTACATTTATCTTGAAAATGGAACAACTAAGTTACACAACTTGACCCTAAATCCCAAGGGGGAGATTTCTTATTGCCAACAGTGCATCCAAGTGTAAATACTTGCAATAGAGACCCATGAAAAAAAGAAGAAGCTAATGAATCACTTTCCTACAACTAAAATATAAAAATTAGAGTAAGAGACTGCAAATAAAGCTCATATTACAAAAGTTAATACCTGGATTGGTTCAATCAAGAACACTAATGATGTTATAAAAGAAACCAGGCTACAACCGTCAAAAGATCCACCTGAAACCAGCAGTGATCCAGCACAAAGTATATATAATGCTCCAAAATATATGATTTGTACAACCTGGGGGATGAGTGCTTTCATTTTTCTCTTTTCCAAACGCTCATATAGGTCAGAATAAGCAAGCCTTCGAAACCTGGCACTTTCAGATTGCTCTGCATTGTTTGCTTTGACAAAAAGAATAGCTGGAAGGACCTAAACATGAAGAAGATAATCTATATTACATCCATGCACCAGCCAATGACCAATGGCAATAATACAAAAGCTGATGCTGAAAGAGTGAGTGTCTTAGAGAGATAGCTTAACAAGACTAACACAAGTAGAACAGAAGAGTGTTCAGAAAGGAATTTGAGCTTGTACAAACAGAGCATAAATTTATAACATTTCTGATACCATGAGACAGAAAATTAAATAAAAGAACAAAAATATACCTCATTCAGGTAGGCTGATATTGTTGCAATGCTGAGATGTGCCTTCTTAGATATCTTACGAAGCCTTTCACCTAGAAAGGCTATGACAAGAGCCATAGAAGGAATCACCTACAATCATACCACATAACATTATCCACATCCAGATCAAAGTACATGAATGATTAACATAGGATGACCAAACAATATTCTGATAATCCTTGCTTACCATGGTCGAAATCAATGAGAGGACTGGGCTGATAACCAACATCTGTGTTGCCATTGTAGATAACTGCAGCATACTAGGTACAATGGTCTGATGTACAAAAAAGAATTTTATAAATCATAAGTTCCAAATGAGAGAAACTGTGAAGATGGCATAACTAACTCGTACCCTAATTAATACACATGCATGTCCATGACAGATGACACCAATTAAAAGAAGTTCATCACGACAATATAAATCACAAGTCACAACAAGACAAGACAACATTGAAAAAACTAAACTCTGAGAACAAAATTCATCCTAAAAAGTTGGAAAAAGAAAACCCATAATCCCCAAAAAGTTAGCAACAATGCATCCTCAATCAGCCCTTGTATGCAAACCACTGCACACTGCATAATCATTTAATCATTCGCCACCAATTTTGGCTCATACACTATCAATTTCCTTCTATCTCCCACGAAGCCAAAGCCTGCATATATATACAAACATAGGAACAAACACAACCCTGTGAACATGTGTTTAAAGAAATTGTCTAGAAAAAATATCATGTTTCCAAGATCATATTTAGACGATGTCTGTTACTCCTCGATCTGCACAATCACAAAAAGAAAACTACCAAGTCTTTACTGCAGTTGCTCAAAACACATTATAAAAATAATAAATTAATGTATATAATATGTGCAGGTATCTACTTCATCTCCTCACTACCCATATGTTCAGAAAATTATAAACTTAAGAAGCATATAGTAACTATTAATATTGTAACTCAGAGAAATTTATATCCTACATTTGCGTTTATATTTTATGAAATTATTACGAGGTACTAAATTTTTTATCTCAAAGACTCAAAACACTTCTACCTAGAAACATTAACAAATTCCATAAATAGAATTAATCATAAACAGCAATTACAACTCACGTTGAGAAGTGCATACACAGTATCAGCAACATCATTAGCCTCAGCAGTGATCCGAAACGCAATATCTCCACTCGAAACGCCAGACCCACCTTCAAAAAAAGACAACTCTCTCTGCAAAACCTTCTCAAACACATTAACCCTAATATCATAAACAGCACCCAGCGCCGCGTCCCACAAAAACGCTTGTTGCCAGTAAGTGGCCACCAATCTGACCAAAACAAAAACACCCAGAACCCACCCTTCGTTTTTCAACTGTGTTACGTTCAAGTTCGACGACAACGCTGCGATTTTGGGGATGATTTTGGAAAGTGAAAAGACCGAAACGACACTGCAGAGCCAGCCGGCGATGATGGGCTTGTAGTGGGATTGAATGTAAGGTTGGATCAAAGAGAGGGACTTGGGATTTGGAGTTAACGAAGGGAGTTTTGTGGCGTTAAGAGATTTAAGAGAGGCTTTAGGGCGGAAGAGGAGGTGATGTTTTGGTGATGGGGTTTTGAGTTTGAATGAAGAATAAAGCAAAGAAGAAGAATGACGATGAGCGAACGGAGTTAATTGAAGAGACAGAGAGAGAGACATTTTGTGAGTTTGTGAAAATAAAGGGTTCTAAGTATAATGAGTTTTTATAGTTTTGGGTTTAGCCTAATTTTGTTAAATTAATAATAAAATATTTTTTGAATAAAAAAATTAATTTATATATTAAAAGTAAATATATTCTATTTTTAACAATTTGGAAGAAGTATTTGAACTAGAAATTCAACTGATAGAGATTATAACTACTGGTAGGATAACCATCTCCTTTTATTGCTTGCTTTGCTTGCTAAAAGAATGGAGTTGGTGAACAGACAAAAACCCAACCTAAACAGATCGATTTGAAAAATCATGTATACTTTTTCTTTGAACCAAGAGCACGTTTCACATTGAATCATCAATAAATTGACAGATCCTCATAGTATATATCGGATGCTTCTAACCAGCTTTTGCCACCATCAATTGATATATCTACCCTCTCAATTATACGGCCACCTCTTGAAACCGCCCCATCCCCAGTAGTCCCCACGCCACCCCATCCATAGAGTTTGAACATAATAAAATAAGAAATTGAAAGATTTTGTTAAAATTATTCTTGTTTGAAAAGTTAATCATAAGTTCGTCTCTCCATTCGAAGAACAATGCTCATTTGTAAAACTTGTTAAAGAGATAAAATAAAATTAATGTATATTTTAACCAAATGTTGAATCGATCCTCATGCCCACCCCTTAATTACCAACCCTCGCCCTAAAAAAGTGGATTATAATTTGTTTTGGAAGAATTAATTCGTTTTATTAAATTTATTTATTTGATTATTAAATTAAAAAATAATCTTGGGAGAGTGAGGTGAGCAAAGGTAATTTTAAAATTAAATTTTGAGAGGAAAAAGTCATGAGGTGGGGGTGAGGAGAATGAAATTTTATTTTAATATAAATTTTATAATATTATTTTAAAAGAAATAATTAAATTTATTTATTTAATTTTTAAATTGAAAAATAATTTTAGAGGGAAGGTTAAGAAGAGAGAAAATAAAAATAAAAATTTGAAAGGAAAAAGTGGGGAGGTGGGGAATAAAATTTTTAATTTAATATATATTTTTAATTTTTAATATAACATTTATAATATTAATATTATCATTTTTAATTATTATTTAATTTTAAATTAGTAATTATTATTTTTGTATTTTAATTTTTAATCATATATTAAGAGTTATTATATTATATATCACATTATTTTAATTAAAGGTAAAATAGTAAAAGAACATAAAAAGTACTTAACGATCATTTTTTAATAACAGAGACTAACCGAGGTAATATAAAAAAAAATCATAAATAATTTATGAAAAATTCAAAGACTAAAACATAAATTTCCAAAAAACAATAAAAATCAAAGAAGTGTGGAAGGTAAAGGATTCCATTAATTCCATATTTGAAGTCGGAATACTGCGACTTCACCCATGTAGCATTAGATCCTTCTACCTAAGCGCTGGATTTCCAAAAAGAAAAAACAAAATGAAATATATGATTGAAAATTTGTTTATCTCGTTGCAATGTAAAATTTCTTATTAAATTAAAATAATATAAAATTTTATTCAAATGTAATTTGACTAATTATAATAAATTGTTACCTTATTATGGATTAAATTTTTTTTTTAATTTAAATTTAACTGTCTAATTTGAGATCATTTACAAATCTCGTATTTTTTTTCACACAATTAAAGTGGAAATGCTAGTGTAAAGTCTAAAATTAAAATAATAAAAAATAAATACATAAAACTATGAAGGTGAAGAGCAAAATGAAAGTTTAAAGCGAACACTACCATTTTAATCATTAAACATTATACGATGCATCGGTTCAAAATCAAAGTTTGTGACAAATGAAGCATAATAAAATTTTGCACTCAGTCGCATTGTTCCAATGGCAATGCTTTTGACCTAAGTTAGGATTCAAATTTTGAGAGAAAATTAGAGAGTTGTTCATTTTCTAATTATTGGAGATAGTTGTTTGGGTTCAAAGTCATACCAAAATTTTTTTTTCTCTAATTATTGGAAACAATTGACAATTTTTTTAATTATTTGGTAGTTGTAGTACAATTATTAACAATTGTAAATAATATTTTATTTTTTCTAATTATTAGAGACAGATGATTGGCAATTTTTCTAATTATTTGATGATTGTAGTACGGTTATTGATAGTTGTAATTCATTTGGTTTGATAGTTGTAGTACACAATTATAAATTTATTTTTTAAAATTTATATTTAAAAAAGCATTAAAATTTTGATTTTTTTTTAAAAAGTGGAATCATTGAATTCTTCAAGATTCATGAGTTATTAATAATATTCTCCATTAAGAATGAAGATCCTGAATGTAATCATGACATCTTAGAAAGAACTTTAAGTTCCAGTCTGTTTGGTCTCCTACTTGTTTTAGGATTTTTGAGTTCTTTAACAATTTCCTTACTCATCGTATTTTTTTATTCTTTCAATTTTACAGCTTTTGCTCTCTCTTATATAAAAAACCAAACAGGATTTTAATAATTCGCATTCCTTCTTGTTTTATGAATACACTTTTACTCTTTCACTATATAATCATTATTTTCAAACTCCTTCTCCCTTCACAAGACCCTAAATTCCTAGCGTTTTTGTTTTGTTTTCTATTTTTTCGGTGATGGAATCAACAATCAAGATTTCCCTTGAATAAGGATGGGCTAAGATGGACCAAGGAATCACAAAAGTGAAGAGAGCTTTAGAAGAGTCGTCAGAATCTTTCACTTCCGGAGATACATGACCTTGTACTCAACAATCTACGTATGATCTCTGCAATGCTAGAGTTGGCAATTCATATGGCTATTACTCTGCAGCTGTGCGACAAGCATTGCCATATTTTTAAAGAATCGATCAATTATATTGCCTTCATTGGAAGACAAGCGAGAATAGTTCATGCTAAGGGAGTTTGTGAAACAATAGAAGAAAATTAATCTTAGGATATTGGCTTTCGAAATTTTTTCTTATGTAGAAAGAGCCTATATGTATCTACAAATAGTTCCTTTGCTGAAACAAGTTCTAGTAAAAGTAATTCGCGATATGGTCTTTGAAGATTTAAAGGGTAAGGTGATAGATATTGTGATTGCTTTGATTTATAAGGAACGTAAAGAGGGGATGATTGATAGAACTTTATCGCAAAAGGTATAGAGTATTTTTATTGATATGGAAATAGGGGAGTTGGATTTTACGAAAAGGTTTTTGAAAAACAGATGATCGATGATGATGTTAGAATCTTAAGGTCATCTAAACATGTTTTAAAATAATTAAAGAGTATTTAGATTAATACGAAATTAAATGAATTAAAAGACATGTCTTTTTGCCATTGAATTCTGCACAATTTGGAAGTATGGTTAAGATCTTCTAAACCTTTTCCAGTCTTTACTAATGGTGTATGTGTAACTGTCTAAGATTGGGATGATTTAGGGACCTAATTAAAGATTAATATATAGGCATCTTTCCATCAAAGATGCCACTCATTATGTTCTTGATCATGAGAGGTTATTGATAAATGGGCAATTTATTTTGATCATGGGTGGTTAATTCTCATGTCTCTGAAATGGTATAATCATGGACCACTTTTAACATGGGATTGAATAATTCTAATATTCTCACACTTAGTCCATGTATTCTATCATTTATTATAGTAAGAAACAAAATACATAAATCATGACGATAGATTCTCTAAAAACGAGTATTATTTTCTATGTATCACAATGCATTATATCTCTTAACACTAACCCCATATCACTTAATGAATAAATTATGTGTTTATCCTAAGTCCAAGCATTAATGGTATTCTTCAAATTAACAAATTTGTACACAGTTAAGCATCAATATCACAAAATATCAACTTAAATAGTTTCATTTCATTAGCATTCGTCCTTATGACGAAAATTACATAAAGGAACCAAGTCTCGATCTTTGACTAAATGTATGCCATTACGGAAATTGAAGGTTCATATGGACAAAATAAAGGAACCAAGTCTTATTTTGTTTATATGAACCTTCAATTTTCGTAGTGGCATACCTTTAGTTAAAGATCGATAATATCAATTCAGTGTTAATGTGTTCAATAACCATTGTTTCCTTTTTAACACATTTTTGATGGCTAAATACTTAATATCGATGTATTGACTTTGACTACCACTTTTGTGATATTTAGCTATAAAGCTGTAACTGAGTTGTCACAATATATCCTTAATGGCTTATAGATGAATTCATAATTCTAAGCCTATATATGAAACTCTTTATTTATACACTATTCAAGATAGTATCAGAAAATGAAACATATATACATAAACATGTGATCCATGATGCCTTAAAGGCATCTCATCACTTTCTTTGCAGTTCTCCAGTGGTTTATTCTTATATTACTCTAATAATTTTATTACATTCCATTTTCAAGTTCATTTCTCGGGCACTAGTTCAAATTGAACCCGTCACCTTTTACAATGGGAGCTATACTCGGTGAACAATCATTTATCCAAAATTTCTCTAAACTTTTATTGTTATAGGTTTCTTGAGACAAACCTAAAATACCTCAAAATTTATTTCTATAGATCTTAATGCCAATAACATAAGATGCATCACTCATATCCTTCATATTTAAGTTTTTAAAGAGAAATTGTTTCAGCTTATGTAGCAAACATTTATCATTTATTGCAAGTAATATGTCATCCACATATAGAATAAGAAAATAAATCTTACTCCTATTGACCTTCTAGTATATATATTGATCTATAATGTTCTCTACAAATCCAAATAAAGAGATGACATTATGAAATTTTAAATACCACCGACGGGAGACTTGTTTTAATATGTATATGAATTTCTTAAGCTTACATACTAAGTGCTCACATCACTAAGGAGAATCCTTCTGGTTATTTCATGTAAACCTCCTCCTCTAAATCTCTATTAAGAAAAACCGTTTTCACATTCATATGATGTAATTCTAAATTAAAATGCGCAACTAATTCCAAAATCAAGTGAAGAGAATCTTTTTTATATAGAAGAGAAAATGTCTCCATAAAATTGATTCCTTCCTTCTGAATGAATCTTTTAGCAACAAATCTTGCCTTATATCTCTCAATATTACCTAATGAGTCTTTTTATATCTTAAAGACCCATTTACATCATATGACTTTCATACCATTAGACAATTGAACAAAAACCCAAACTCTATTAAATATAATATAATATATCTCATCTTTCATGACATCATACCACAATTTCGATTCATTGTAACTCATAACCTGTGAAAATATTTCTAGATCATTTTCGGCTTTAATGTTATAATTAGATTCTTGTATATATACAATATAATCATTAGGAATTATTGACCTACTTGTTATAGCAAATTTTTTTAATGTTGTCTTAACATCCTCTTGAAAGGCTTGTTGTTTAATTGGTTGTTCAACCATTTTTGGTAATTCTTGAACAACCTAATCTATCGAAGGATCATCAATTGTTTGTGGAATCTCAATGATTGGTTGTTTAACACTCGTTTGAACCTGATGGGTATTGTGAATAGCAATTAATTTACTACTTGAAGTGAAAGGTTGAGAATTTATAGAATCTTTCTAAAAAATTATGTTTTTGGATTGATCTCTCCCAATAATTAAGTCATTCTCAAGAAATTTTGTATTTCTTAATTTCACAATCCTAATTCTGTGAGATGGATAGTAGAATCTGTAACCCTTAGACTTTTTGGCATATTCAATGAAATACTCATTAATGATCTTAAAGTCTAGCTTTTTCTCTTATGGGTTGTAAACTCTTACTTCAAATGGGTATCCCTAAATACGTATATGTCGCAAACTTGATTTCCAACATTTTTATAACTCAAATAGTGTCTTTGAGACAGCCTTAAATAGAACTCAATTTAATATATACACTGTCGTTTTAAGAGCTTCAGTCCATAAAGATTTAAAAAAGATTGGAGTTGCTAAGCATACTTCATACTATGTCAAATAATGTTCAATTTCTTCTTTCTACTACACCATTTTTGTTGGGGGAATCAGGCATGGTGTATTATACAATTATTACATGTTCTTGAAGAAACTTTAAAAATGGACTAGGTGCTTGTCATCCTCCGTGTATTTATCATAGTATTTCCTACCTCTATTTATTCTTAAGATCTTAATTTACTTCCCGCATTGTTTCTCTACTTCAGCTTTAAATACCTTAAAAGCATCTAATGGTTCGTTCTTATTATGAAGCAAGTAAAGATACATGCATCGTGAGTAATCATCAATGAAAGAGATGAAGTATCTCTAACCATATGTGACAGGACCCGCCCCGAGACTCTTTACTATAGGTTTAGCGGCTTTGCTGGGCACCTCGACCGAAGTTCCTCAGAATATAACTAGGTAAGTTGAGAAATTTCCGCGAGGCAAACCCCTTTTTAGTTCTTGCTACTATTGAGAAAATCTTGTAATATACATGAAAATGACATCTTAATTTTTTTTTAAAAAGGGGCAGAGTTTCCCCTATTTTTCAGAAAATCCATATAAAGCCTGTAAAGAAATTTCACTTTTATTTCAAACACTTCTCAATACTACCAATTCGAACCTCCGGTCCTTTCCAAATCAAATCCAACACAACTCAATAGTTTCATTTGAATCACAAAATGAGTATACTTATAAAAAGCAAAAACGATGATCATAATATCGAAATCTCTTCTTGTTGGTTCAAAACATACATGCAAATATACATGCCTACAATTACTATGCATAAAGTAAATGGTGCTATTTAGCATATTTACATATACAAAAATGATCTTCAGATTTAGCCCACTACTCGGCAATAGGAGAATCAGCAGCTTGCATACCAAGACCTGTACCTAGGAAGGGTTTAGAAAACATAAAACACAAAACGAGTGAGCTAAAGGAGCTCAGTGAGTGCAATTAAGATTTCAAATAAAATAACATTATGCATAGATAGCAAATTCTAAAGTACATGCATAAATCATACTTCTAAAACTGATGTAAAGCTGTAAAACAGTTTCTAATATCATATGTTGATGAAATCTTACCGAGTGGATTTTATCTACATCTTTGGAAAGCAATATCTAAAATCTGTATAATATAATAACTGCCGTGTGCATATAAACGCATAAATACTATCGATAAATCGAAAACTAGTAAAGTCCTCGCTCGGCCATTTTCTTTCTAAACTGTGTAACCCTAAAGCTCTATACTCACGTAGCGACTCAACTAGCACCGCACACGTGAGTAGGTCACGGGGTACCTCAACTAGCAGCACCCATAGTGACATCTCAAGACATCTCACTGGCTATGCAGCGGAATCCTACATCGCATACATATAGCGAGACAATACCCCATACACATAAAGCGACTCACATGACTTGACATCCTGACTTCCCGGAGTTAGTGACACACCCCCAAAACCTACCCATGTGCACGGGACATACGGTCGGGTCTAATACAATTACCACCACTATAATTTGAGGGTATCAATGGCCTTTAAAACGAATGTAGAAATTTTAAAACTGTTTCTTAAACCGAACATGTAAATGCATATCTATGGATATATATCAAGATCATAAATCATGTTTATGCTTTGAAAACTCATAAAACATATATTTTCATTATGCGGAAACATAATAAACGAAAAAGCAAATTTTCACTCACAACTGCTCCGAGCTCAATTTCGCTCTGGATTTTTGCTCCCGTTACCGCTCTCGGTTTTCTTCACCTACGCGCCATAAAATACATTTAGAACCAAATCAAATGCTAAAATCTTATTTAACTACTAAACGCCCTAATCGGCATACAAAGCCCGGATGCATACTACTTCCCGATTTTTCATTTACGGAGTCATTTAATCTAATCTAACTCATCACCCGACGCCCTGAAAATTATTATAACTTGGTTGGACATAATTGCCCTTCATATTTCCAAAATGGATAATTATGTCCCATTTTCTTCATTTTTGGTTTTTCCATCAACCATATACATTCAACATACATAATGCATCATTTATACACAACAACTCAATCAAAACACCACTCAATCTCTAACTTCCTTAAAGTGGCAGAATTTCACCCTATGTTCTAACACATTTCTTTTCTCAATTTCTTGTTCCGATTACATCAAAATCAAGCCAATTTCATTCTAATTGCCTAATTACAACCAATTGAAGTCTCTACATTCAAATCACCCAAAACCCTAATTCTTACCTTGTCAATTTCTTCAAATTGATGACTCCTTAAAGTCCATACTAGAATTCAATTCAATCTAAACCAATAATACACACAAGAACATCAATTGAAGCATTATTGAAAGCTCACTTATCAAACTCATAAAACAATGCTTTTCTTACCTCTTTTTCTTGAATTTCCACTAATGGAGACTTTAATTGAGCTTAGGAATTGGTATGTAACTTTATTTTGGCTTGATTAAGCATGAAAAATCATGAAGAAAAAAAACTTGAAAGGTCACTGTAGCAGCACCACCCTTCAAGCTCGAATTTGCTCTCTTTTGCTCTAAGTGTTTACTTTTTGATCACTTGAAAATTCTACACACTTCCAACATATACATAATGCTCCCTCAATTGACCATTTTTCCCTTCAACTTACTCAAAATTACTAATTTGCCATTAGTTGAAAACTAATTATGTAATTAGTTCATTTGTAACTATCTAGTTAGAATAGTCCAAAGAACTAACTAGAATTTTCAACTTGGCAATCCATGAGATTTCTTCTAATTGGTCATTCTCTAATATATGGATTATGTTTCTCAACAAAAGCTTATTCCATACATCACCTTTAAATGGAAATTGATATAGTAAATTAGAATTTCTTTTTCCAAGGCAATAGAGAAAAATTTCAAAAATATTCTAAGGTCGTCCGGTGCTCCGATCGAGTGTGAAATTACCAAATTAGGTTTAATATCTCTCACGCGCACTATAAAGAAAATATTTCTAATAGGGTTAAAATCGAATAACCCTACGGTGTCTTATTTGCTCTATACCGAAATCTAGGCACCAATACTACTAATAGGGATTGGATATTATAATATGAGTCTATGTCTGGACTACAAATATCCAAATGTATGATCTCTAATATGTTTGAACTCCTCTTAGCACATTTCTTGGACTTGTTAGTTTGCTTTCCTTTAATTCAGTCTACACAAGTGTTAAAATTAGTAAAATCTAGAGTACTAAGTGTTAGCGCAGTCAGATCTAGGCACGTGGGTGTATGCATGTGCACTTGTGTCTATTGCCTAACGTAGTGAAAATATAAATTTTGTAATAAACACAATAAATAAATATATTAATCACAATAAATAAATATATTAATCACATTAATATATTAATAAGGTTAGAGAACTTACCAAACGTGTAACGTTATACACGTATTTTTTCTAGAGTCCGCATGGAGACCAACTCGCGTGTAGTTCTAGTCACCAACTCGGTGGGCTTGGTGAGCTAGAACATTAGCTCCATACTCAGCCTGGGATTAACTCTTAATTCCCAAAATGGCCGGGAGTGAATTTACATCATTTTCTCCAAAAGGATAAGCAATGAAGAATTTGGAGCAATTCATAATTACTCCAATTAGAAGCAGAGGGAAAAATGAAACAATTTCATTTTTTCTTTCTTCCTTTTTTTTTCTTTCTTTTCTTCTTTCTCTTTTCTTTCTTCTCCATTTCTCTCTTCTCCCTCTTTCGGCCGAATGGCCTTCTTCTCTCTTTTTTTTCTCTTGCTTTTGCTTTATATATATATATAAAATATAATATAATATAATATAATATATAATATTTAATAATATAATAATATATATTATATAATATAAAAAAAGAGAGAGAGAATGATTATTTAACAATTAAATAATCATAATGTGTCATGACCATTTTTCCCCTTATGAATAGTTACCAAGTTTACCCCCTAGTGGATCCCACCAAATCCCACACTTAGGTAAACTCAACTGAAGATCCACAATACGCTACGTGTCCTTATACAATTAGTAAATAATAATTATTAACTAATTATTATATTTAACACTTAAATATAGACACGCACACATTCCCGTGGAATCGCTGAATATTGCTGGATTAAACAATTTAATCTGGCACGCTGCCCCAGTGCACAACGAGTGCACTCCATATCGCGGGACTCCGTAGGTTCTATGCCCGATTCGTCAAATGAAATTATTCCATGAGTCCGTGAATAATGCCCTACGCACACGTCACAGATATACAAATTAGCGCGTTAAACCATACAAGCTGAGGTTACAACGCATACGTATAGTCCTTCAGTCATAATATCCAGGATGTGCGGGGATATAGATTATCACCATCAAATCCTCATTACTCATCCATGTCTTATCTCCAAACTTGTATCCCAATGAATAATATGCGCAAACTCCTTTTCCATATTGTTCCACCCTTGCGGAACTCTTTCCCGGGATGATTGCATGTGGCCACAAGACTTTCTGAGATACAGTCTCGAAGCATCTCGATATCAAAATCCATATAAGAGCTGACGGATCTCATATCTGTATGCACCAGACTCCATAAGCATCAAACCATATCCAACGACACCCAACGATCACACTATGAAAGGTCTGTGACATATGTGGAACCAAAGTATGGTGAATCACTTACAAGCTCATCATGGCACTCAGGTCAAAGGACCATGTATACTACTCAACTCGATAGGACCCTTCGTTGATGGTTTACATTGAATGTCTATCGGAGGCCTTCGTGAGTCTGTCCTATATCCAGTCCTAACTGAATACCTATATGTCAATACGAGCTCCAAGCACACAGTCGGTCAGGAATGATCGTCTATACCCGATAGGTACAACATATGCTGATCTATATATAAAGTATCCGCCGACAGACCCGCATCGGCAGAAATAGATCAAAGACTATTATTCGAGAACATACTTGTGCAACTTACATTTTCTGGCACCCAATTGCAACTCTTGCAACTATGTAGTTACTAGTATATTCTCAGGTTTATGTCCCATTACAGACAAGGCTCCAACTCTTGAATCTGCTGAGTATTATAACCAGCTAACACTTAACTGTGCTAGCATTTAGCAATTATATCTTTCAGTGTGGCTAACTATGAGCCCTTATCTAAACTCTTTATATCTGATCCAAACTCCTTCAGATCTACAATGTCTGTAACATTACATGTATAATACCATATAATTGGGTATTAGCGATTTAATGGGAATGTACACTTGTATAAATACACAAGTATATGTACATTTAGGGATGGCACGTAAGCACCGACCCTAACACTAAGTACTTCATCATTTACTAATCTCTTAATCCTTTCAACGGAGATATGTCTTAATATTCGGTGCCACAATATAGAGGAATCTATATTTATAACACACGATTTAATACCAGTGTGAACATGCATAGTATTATAAGCAGTATTATTTTACAAATTAATAGAGAAAAAACCATCAAATAATGTATCATTCCTAACAAGATTAGATTTATAAAATAAACTAAACAATGTTTCTAAAAGGTTAAAAGAATATGATAAAGGTATAAGTCTTGAAACTGAAATTAAATTTCTAGAAAAACTAAGAATATAAAAAATCTTTTCCAAGTATAAAATAAAACCACTAGATAGAACTAAACTGTATATTCTAATAACCTTCACATATAAATGCATCTTATTTCTATAATAGATGCACTGTTCACTTCCCATTAACTTCCTTAAGTTTTGCATACCCTATAAGGAATTGAAAATATGGATTGTAGAACCAGAATCAATCCACTATATGTTATAAATAACATCAACCATATTAGATTTATAACAAAGAATGGATTACCTTTCTTCTCAAGCCAACTCTAAAATTTTAGGCAATCATTCTTTATGTGCCCACTTTTTTTTATAGAAGAAGTACTTAGATTTTTTTTTTTTTATAAAAATTTGAGGAGGTATTTTACTTTTTCTTTATGTTTAGTTTATTTATGGTTCTTTCCTTGTGCTATTGTTAATGCACTCTCACTCGATTCCATTATCATCATTCCCTCCTCTTGAACATACATGATCATAAGTTCATTAATTGACCATTTATCCTTATATGTGTTGTAGAATATTTTGAAGGGTCCATATTGATGTGAAACAATATTTAATATATAGTGCACCAGGCAAAACTCAGATATCTTAACCTCAAGAGTTTTAAACTGAGTTATTATATCCCTTATTTGCATAATATGCTCAGGTACAACTTTAACATTGGTAAGCCTTAAAAAAGAAAACGTCATAATTAGGGTGTTGGCAAGTACTTTATTTAAAGTTTCAAATTGCTCATCAACAGCTCTTAGTAATGCTTGAACATTATCATGTTGTTCGACTGAACCATGTAAACTTGCAGAGATCTCGGTCTTTATGAACATCACACTGAGGCGATTAGATTGCTCCCATCGTTTATTAAAATCAATATCAGTTGGAGTGCTACTTTTAATAACTACAGGTAGTTCGTCTTTTCGTATAACATATTCAATGTCCATCCACTCTAAATGAAGAACAATTCTCTCCTTCTATATCTTATAGCTATCACCTTTTAATTCGAGAATATTACATCTTATATTAAAGTGGTTTGTAGGTTGCATGACTGCACAAAAATAAACATACATGCTTACCAATTAAAATTTGAGACTATTCAACATATATCATGCTTTATCAATGTAAATCATGTTTCAAAATTATGAATTCAGTGACATAAAATTTGCCCTTAGGCTAAAGTTTTAATTTAGTTAGATTCATTTATCTTTATAAAGAAAATATATATATATATCATGTTTTATCGATATAAATCATGATCCAAAAATTATGAATCTAGTGATATAAAACTTACTTGTGTGCGAAAGTTCTAATTCAATAGATTTACTTATAACTTTATGATAAAACATATATCATGTTTTATCAATATAAATCATAATTTAAAATTATGAATCTAGTAACATAGAACTTACATGTGAGCTAAAGTTCTAATTAAATTATATCCATCTATTCATTTGATAAAATTACCAAATTATATTCTTTTTCTTAATCCCTGTGGGTAAATTAGAAAATATAATTTGATATTTCATCTTAGTTAATCATATAAATATAGTAAAAATTCTCAAGGGATAAGATTTATCATATTAAATATAATTAACCAATTAATTTCATTTTTTTTCTATATGTGATCCTAAATCACTTAATATATAATTTTATATATTTAAAGATGTTGTGGCTACTTCCTAATTATTTAAAATTATATGGATTACTAGACATTTAATTTCTAAAAATTATTAATATTAACAGCAATAGGTATTACATAAAATATGAACATAATTCAATTGTATGCATAATAAAAATGATAAATTATACATATAAAATTAACACGTAGCATATAAATGATATTAGCAACATGAGAAAATAAAATATGAATCAAATTATGACCTATTTGTAAATATCATAAAGTTTTATAAAAATTTATAATTACTAAAAATTTGGAGGGGTTAGAAGAAAATATCTAAAATAGTAGGGTCTATTTGTAACATTTTAAAAATTTTAGGGTTAACTTGTAATTAACTAAAAGATTTAGGGCCTTAGAGAAAATACCTAATTCCATAGGGATGAATTTGAAATTATCAAACTCTTTAAGGTCAAATTATAAATACTTAATACCTTATTTGTAAATATTTAAAAGTTTTATGGTCAAAATATAATTTACAAAACTCAAAGGGGTTGAATGAAAATGATTAGTTATCTTTAACCTTTTGCGAGCTTGACCCGACCTTATTGTAAACTCATTTGACCTATTTTTGAAATTCGACTATATTTCTCTTATTTTAGCTCTGATTTTAATGTTTCAAATGGCAAAATACTATAAATTCAATTTCTTAATAATTTTTAATATAATTTTGCATCAAACAACATCAAAATAACAAGTTTCGAACAAAACAAAATTCGGCCAAACGTGAAAATCTCCAAATTATGTTTCATTCAAAGCAGAGGCATATTTGGCTTTGATACCAACTGTTAGAATCTTAAGGAGATCTAAATATGCTTCAAAATAACCAAAAAGCATTTATATCAATGCAGAATTAAATGAATTAAAAGACATACCTCTTGCCATTGAATTCTACACAATCTAGAAGTATGGTTAAACTCTTTTAGACCTTTTATAATCTCAACTGATGGTGTATGTGTAACTGTATGAGATTGGGATGATTTAAGAACCTAACAAAGGCTCAATATATAGTTATCTCTCCATCAAAGATGCCACTCACCATATTCTTGATCATGGAGGTTATTGATAAATAGGTAGTTTATTTTGATCATGGGTGGTTAATTGCTATGTCTCCAAAATGGTGGAATCATAGACAACTTTTGACATAGGATTGAATAATTCTAACAGACATCGGTCGCTATTATTCTCATAAGGCATTTGGATGGATTGTTCAGGATTCCTGCCCGAATTATATGATAAAAGCAAAGGATTTTTTGAAGAAAGAAAGAGAGAGAGTTGCTCATTACTTGCATCGGTGCAGTGAACCAAAGTTGATTAAGCAAGTGCAACATGAGTTTGATAGGGGCATAATTATATAGTATATTTAGTAACTTGACGTGGGAAATTTGCTCTAAATTATGAATATTTGGCTATTTATTCATTTTTTTTAATCTTAAATAGGTGCACGGAGGAAAATGTGACGAATAGAAACAAATCGGAGGTGAATCGAATGAGAAATGAGTGAGATGTGCTCAAAATACGCAACCATTGGAAACTAGGCTTGGGAACTACGGTGCCAAGTGTCACGCCCCAAATATTCTCAAGCAATTACTCGAGTATTTGGCGCGCGACAGGACCACCAAGGGAGGACTTAGTCCATTTTGGGTTAAATGGGCTAGAGCTTCTAGAAGGCTCAATGGATTTGGGTTAAAGCCACTTGCATGTGGTAGGTGGGGGAGTTTTCTAGAAAAGGCATATTTCATGAGATATTCTTTTGGTAGTTGGCATCTTTTGGAATATTCCTTAGTATATTCTCCTCTTTAGATTTGGACCCTTGGATTAGAGTTAATCCTAGCCGTCCATTGTATATAGCTTTAGTTATAAATAGGTGGAGTTCTCATTTGAGAATCCATCCTCTAAATTGTAAAAATACTCTTAGCTTGTAAGTGTATAGCTTTGTAATCTCTCTTTAGTAATAAAATACGAGAGCATTCTCTCAAACACTTGGTGTGCTTCTTCTTCATCTCTTTCTTTGGTTAATTGGGGTCTTGTAGGCTGCTTAGCACTAGCAAGTGTCTAAGGCCGCACGGTTTTGAGAAATCGGGTCGTGACAAGTGGTATCAGAGCGGGTTCAAAGAAGATGGTGAAGGAAGTTGCTGGAACATCGGGGATTACTCAAGGGAAGGGTAGAGACTCCAAAGCTAGGAGACATGGGAGTATTTCGCCAGAAAAGATCGTTGATCCGAACCATGATCTAGGGGACATGGTTATAAAGCTCGGTGGTGCTGTGAGCAAGGCGACAGATCGCCTTGGGGAGTTGAAGGAGCAAGTCCAGAATGTCGAGGTAGGCCTCGATACTCAAGGGGATGAGCTGCGCTCCCTCATCGAAAGCTCCATTGACGAGCATGCTGACAAGCAACGGGACTGGATCAAGGCTTTTCAGAAGAAGGTCTACAACACCATGGACAAAGTTCAAGCCCAAGTAGAAGAGCTACGAAAGGGGTTTGAAGGTGTCAAGGAGGATGTGGTGTTGTGCAAGCAAGCGGTCGCTAATGGCATAGCTACTCAAACTGCAGTGGCTGCACCAAGGGTCGAGGCCCCTAAATCGAAGGAGTTTAGCGGCAGATGGGATGTCAAGGAGCTTGACAACTTCTTTTGGCAAATGGAGAGGTATTTCGGCGCTATGGGCGTGTGGGACGAACACAAGGTAAGTACCGCAACTTTATACCTTTTCGATCATGCAATTCTGTGGTGGCGTAGGAAAAGCGAGGAGATTCGCAAGGGTACCTGCACCATAGACACATGGGATGAATTGCAACGGGAGTTAAAGCGTCAATTCTATCCGGAGAATGTGGCGCACGACGCTCACAAACGGTTGAAGGAGTTGAAACAAACGAAGTCCATTGGGGAGTACGTAGAGGAGTACTCTTTGTTGATGCTGCAAATCCGCAACATGACCGAGGAGGACTTGTTGTTCAATTTCCTGGATGGGTTACAATCCTGGGCAGCCAATGAGTTGAAGCGGCGTGGAGTGCAGAATATATCCGACGCCCTTACAATGGCGGAGACGCTCATGGATTACCGCAAGGGGGATTCGGGAAAGTCCAGAAATTCTAAACCCAATCACAGTAAGGGTGGGGAAGCCAAGGAGTTTCAGCCTCCGGAGAGCAAGGAGGAGAAAGGCAAACCGCCCAAGTGGAAGGAACAGAAACGCAACGGCCATAGAGGTAATGGTCCGAAGTCTAACTGTTTTCTCTGCGACGGGGATCATTGGGTGAAGGACTGTCCGAAGAAAAAGGTTTTCAATGCAATGTACGAAGCAAAATACGAGGGCAAGCAGAGCCGTATGGGTTGCATGCAGCTGTTCAATTCCCTCAAAGCCAAGCGGCGTGCAGACGCGCCAACGGGGACGGCGCTCATGTACATTGAAGCCTATGTCAATTGCATCAAGACTCAAGTGTTAGTTGATACAGGGGCTACGCACAACTTCATTAGGCGTGCAGAAGCGAAACGCTTGGGCCTTTATGTAGAAAAGGAAGAAGGATACCTCAAGTCCGTGAATGCAAGAGCCAAGCCGCTAGATGGGGTGGTTCGGGGAGCTGAAATCCACCTTGGCAAATGGCACGGTGAGGTAAATTTCTCGGTAGCACCTCTCGATGATTTTGATGTGGTGCTAGGTATGGAGTTCTTACGGCAGTACGATGTGGTGTTACTTCCTCAACACAACTATATGTGTATTTTGGAAGGAGGGCCTCGAATGATACCGACGGTAGACATGCCCAAGGGTGGGCGATCCAAGCCAAACGCCAAGGTCCTTTCCGCAATGCAACTAAGGGTAGATGCTGGGCGCAAAGGAGGGTTACATTCAGCCTCAACAACGGGGGTGGATGATGCAGCAAATGGGGGCAAGGATGAAATACCGAAGGTAGCTGCAGAAGTGCTCGGGGAGCACAATGGGGTCAAGCCTACTGCCATACCGGAAGAACTGCCTTCAAGAGATGTAATTGAGGGCAAGTTGGAGCTTGAGATTATGCTTCCAACTATGGGGTTGACGCCTCCATCGGAGATGGGAGAGTTGCAGGGGCAGCTCGAGGAGTTGTTGGATGCGGGTGTCATCCAAAAGTCCAAGGTGTCACATGATGTGCAGTTTCAGCACAATGAGTGGGTCGAAGACAAGCAGCGGCGTGTCAAGCATAGTGCGGGGGACTTGGTGATGGAGACGATACTTCCACCACAACGCAAGTCAGCACGCCCACTCTACAAGGGCCTTGATCGTGGGGACGAGGGGCCAAGGTTGATTGCCAAGAGAGTTGGCAATGT
The DNA here is from genome assembly GCA_946807835.1 of Ailanthus altissimus. NCBI lineage: Eukaryota > Viridiplantae > Streptophyta > Magnoliopsida > Sapindales > Simaroubaceae > Ailanthus > Ailanthus altissimus. The sequence continues at coordinate 6,569,644 of OX327709.1, forward strand.
CTCGCATAAGGTGGAGTTACCTTCGAGATAGCGGCAGTGGCGACATCAGGTGCATTTCGCAAGTTGTTGGAAGCAGTACCGTGGAGGTACGGGAGATGCAGAATTTGAGCCACACAACCGGGAACCTTTGGGGATTTCCACATGCCATGACAAAGGGGAGCAACTCAGGGTGAGCCTTGAGTACTTTGTCGAGTGGAAAGGGTTTTCGGATGGGAGAGCATGCTTGGGACACGAGAGCGCACAGCCAGAGTTTGCAGAACGGGGTGCGCAAGTTCCAGCGAAGACGCGACGAGGGCGTCGCGTGAATTTGGTGGGGGAGAATGTCACGCCCCAAATATTCTCAAGCAATTACTCGAGTATTTGGCGCGCGACAGGACCACCAAGGGAGGACTTAGTCCATTTTGGGTTAAATGGGCTAGAGCTTCTAGAAGGCCCAATGGATTTGGGTTAAAGCCACTTGTATGTGGTAGGTGGGGGAGTTTTCTAGAAAATGCATATTCCATGAGATAGTTTTTTGGTAGTTGGCATCTTTTGGAATATTCCTTAGCATATTCTCCTCTTTAGATTTGGACCCTTGGATTAGAGTTAATCCTAGCCGTCCATTGTATATAGCTTTAGCTATAAATAGGTGGAGTTCTCATTTGAGAATCCATCCTCCAAATTGTAGAAATACTCTTAGCTTGTAAGTGTATAGCTTTGTAATCTCTCTTTAGTAATAAAATACGAGAGCATTCTCTCAAACACTCGGTGTGCTTCTTCTTCATCTCTTTCTTTGGTTAATTGGGGTCTTGTAGGCTGCTTAGCACTAGCAAGTGTCTAAGGCCGCATGGTTTCAAGAAATCGGGTCGTGACACAAGGCTGGGCACTGTAGCGCCTGTTGGCAGTAAGTAGAGCATTGCGGTGCTGGCTTGTAATCACCACGGTGCCCAATCGAGAAAAAAAGAAATTGCTTCCATAGGTTTCAATGCTGCGGCGCTCAAGCGATAAGTTGTTAAAAGCCTATTTTCAATCCTAATTCAATGGGGATTTGAAAGCCCTCGTCCATAAGGTTTCAAAGTACTATAAAAAAGAAAACGTTTTCAAAGAAAATAGACAGAATTTTAGAGGCAAACACAGCAAAAATAAATTCATAAGCAAATCAAGAGATCAAGGCAAATTATTAAAGATTGAAAAACAAGTTCTTGTGCATTCGATTCAAAAAGAAAGAAGAGCAACCCAAGGCGTCACTTGTGTTATTCTCTATCTTTTTTTTTTACTAGATGAACTATTCATGTTTTTTTTTAAATTCTTTCCTTGATACTTTTGTGTTAATCATGGGCTAAACTCTTTTAATCTAAGGTTAGATGTTTTAAACCTAGTATGTAGTTGAATTTTATAAACTCTTTGTTATAAACTTAATACAGTACAATTGATTTATTCTATCTTGATCTTAATGCTTGTATTATACCTAATCACTATTCTAAATGTTTAAGAAACCATAATGAACTTGACAGAAAGATTCATGAGTTTAGCTTATGATAGTTTGATGCATGATCATAGGGTAACAATTATGAGTTCTATATAGGATAGACATATACATAGGCAACATGTATGGTTTGATTTAGACTTATTCATAATAAGTTACATCTTATTCGGATTACCATAGACATATAGGTAATTGTTATGGTGTGATATAATTATTCAACCATCGATAAAGGCTTATGATAAAATTAGTGTCTAGTCAATCAATTGGTATTAAAGGAGTAATTAAGGGGTTAAGGATTTCAATAAAATATTAAGGGATACGTTGAAACCCTAGATTGCTTCTCAATTAGTAAATTCAATCTTTGTTTGCCATCAGTATTTAATTAGGTTTAATTTGATAACTGTAGTTTGATGAAATTATAGGGAATACATCGAAACAATGGACAAGAGATAAAGATTGTTTCACTGAATACTATAGGAAGAAGCTTGCCAGAAGACTACTTTTTGATAAAAGTGGTAAGTAAGTTAAAGCGACATTTTGGTGGGCATTTTACATTAAAGATGGAGGGGATGCTAATGGATGTGATGCTTGTAAGGGAAAATCAAAAAGGTCTTGAAGATTGGTTTAGTAGTATCCTTGATGAAAAACCCAAGTTTGATTTACCAATCACGATTCTTACAATTGGATTATGGCCGAGTTATAAGTCCTCTTATCTTAATCTTTCTTCAGAGATGGTTCAGGGCGTAAAAGCTTTCAAGAAATTCTACAAAGCAAAAATGAAACAGAGAAAACTCACATGGGTTTTTTTCATTGGGAAATTGCCATATGAATGGCAAATTTGAACAGAAAGCTATAGAGTTAATAGTCTCAACTTACCAAGTTGCTTACCTTATGCTTTTTAATAATGCATAGAGACCGAGTTTTTTTTTTTAAAATTATGACTCGGTTAAACTTAAGCCATAATGATTTGGTCAGATTTCTCCATTCCCTTTCATGTTTTAAGTACAAGATCCTCAATAAAGAGCCTAATACAAAGACTATTTCACAAACTGACTCTTTTAAGTGCAGCACGAAATTCACCGACAAAATGAGGAGGATCATAATCCCTTTACCACTTGTTGATGAAAGAATGAAAGTCAATAAAGATGTTGACAATAATGGGAAATATAAAATTGGTTCAGCTCTTGTTCAGATAATGAAGATCCAGAAAGTTTTGGGATACCAACAACTAATTTTAGAGTGTGTTAAGATATTGATCCACAGCTCTAAGCCTGACATCACAACAATCAAGAAACGGATTGAAGATTTGATCAACTAAGAGTTTCTTGAAAGAGATCTAAAGAACCTCACCATTTTTAAGTACTTAGTATAGTTTTGTTTTGATCAGTAATGTTTCTAGCTTTAATTTCTGTAGCAACAGACTTGAAATCCAATGTGATTCCATAATTGATTGTGTAGCTAGAAACTTTAATATTGTGGTAACAGTTCCGTTTCTTTTGCAAAGTGATTCTATATTTCTATAGTTTCACCAAAATCCAAAGGCAAAAAATCAAACAAAATAAATTTGCTAGATGAGTTACAATTATTATATTAGTCAATTCATTTCTTTTTTTTTTGGGTTATAAAAAAGGCTACCCCTGCTAAAGCAACAATAGTTGCTAATATTATCATGGTCGATTTGAGCTCGTGAATTTCATCTTTCTTTTCCCTTTCCTTCTTTTTTTCCGCTACTTAATATTGTTTATGCAATTAAGCAAATAATAGAACATCATTACGGTATTATTATTCTGAAGGGTATTGTCTGCATAATACTGTAAAATTTGTTTGCAGAAGCAAATAAAAGAAAACAGATAATACTAACCGTTGGGATCAGAGTGTGCACAGTAAAAAATTAAGAAAAAATGAAAGAGAAAAAATAAACACTAGAATTTTTTGGCGTGAAAACCCTTAAAGGAAAAAATCATGAGGTAACAATATACCACCTACACAAAATATCCTTCACTATATAAAAATAGGTATAACAATCTCAAATTTATGTTAAAACTTGAGGAATATTCTCTCAAAATAATTAAACACAACTATTTTTGTATTTTTCACTCACGGGAATACAAAATAACACACTTTCTCTCACTTTTTTTTTTCTATTTCTTGCTCTCCGTATGTTTTACCTCTTTTATATATATATATATATATATATATATATCTCACATTGCCTCTCATGCAATGTTTCTCTTGCCATCCATTAAGGTTTTGAAAGCTTAATATATATATATATGTATATATATATGAGTGGAGAGGAAGTCTACATTCAAAGAAGAAAATTCTGTCAAAAATGAAGGTTGCATTGATTTTCGTCTTGTCAAAAAATATGGCCACTGAAATTTCTCCTTGTCAAAATGTTGGCTGCTAAATTTTGATGTCAAAAAGTGTTGGCTTCAACAAATCTTCTTTGTCAATTGTATTGTACTGCAAAAGTTGAGTTGGAAATGATTTCTCATCAATTCTCCCCCTTTCCAACTCATGAAGGAAAGAATTTGTCTTCGGTCTTTCATCATTTGTAACTTATCCTAACAAGCTTAGAACATACCTCAAGCTTATGTTGTGGGATTACCTTTGTCAACATATCTACAATATTTTTTGTCAGTATGGATCTTTTATATATGAAATTACTTCTTCTTGATTGCTTCACAAATTTAGTAATATCTGACATCAATATGCTTCATTCTATAATGGTAAGTAGAATTCTTACTCAGATCAATGACGCTTTGACTGTCACAATGAACTAAGTACCCATCTTGTTTTAATTCTAAATTTTATAAAAATATTTTTAACCACAACATTTCTTTCCCAGCTTTTGTAATAGCAATATACTCTGCTTCTATACTAGATAAGGCAACACATTTTTATAACTTTGACTGCTATAACATATCTCCCCCTACAAAAGTAAATAAGTATCCAGATGTAAATTTTCTTTTATCTAGACTACATGGCATATCTGCATCTGTATAGCCATTTAAGATTGGTTTTCCATTCCCAAAGCACAAACATACTTTAGATGTTCCTCTCAGATATCTAAAACTCCATTTGACAGCTTCCCAATGTTCTTTTTGTAGATTATCTACGAACTGACTCATAATTTTGACTATATGTGTGATATCTGATCTCATACATACCATTGCGTACATTAGACTTCCTACTGTTGAATAGTAAGAAAAAACTGACATTTTTTTTTCCTTCCTCAGAAGTAGGACATGACTTTTTAAAGAGTTTGAATTGTACTCCAAAAGAAAAAGTAACGAGTTTAGCTTTTTTCATGTTGAACTGTTCAAGTATCCGTTCAACATATTTCTTTTGTGACAACCATAATGTCCAATATCTTCTATCTCGAATAATCTCCATTCCTAAAATCTGCTTGGTTGGTCTTAAGTCTTTCATATCAAACACTTTTGATAGTTCTTTCTTTAACTGCTCAATCATTTGTACATCTGGGCCAATTATTACATGTCATCAATATATAACCACAAGATGACACATTGCTTACTAGGAAACTATTTGAAGTAGACACACAAATTTGTTGCAATTTTTTTATACTCGTGATCTATTATGAATGAATCAAACTTTGTGTACCATTGTTGTGGTACCTGTTTTAATCCTTATAGGCTCTTTTCAACTTGCAGACTAGATGGTCATTTTTTTTTACTTTAAATCATTCAGGTTGATACATGTAGATTTCTTTTTCTAAATCATCATGAAGAAATACAGTCTTTACATCCATCTGCTCAATCTCAAGATCTAGATTGGCTTATAATCTCAAGATTACTCTAATTGAAGACATTTTTACTACCGGAGATAATATTTTATCAAAATCAATTCATTTCTTTTATACGAAGCCTTTTACGACCAATTGAGCTGTATATTTTGCCAAATTTCTATGCCCATCATCCTTTATTCCGAAAACTCATTTGTTCCTCAAGGCCTTTCTTCCTTTTGGAAGTTCCATAAACTTATAAGTGTTATTTATTTTGAGAGAATACATTTTATCTTTCATGAATTCGATCTATCTATCTTTGTCTTCAAGAGTTAATACCTTTAAAAAAATTTTGGTTCTCCCTTATTGGTGAGTAAAACATAGTCTGATCATGTGTATCTTGTGGATGGCTTTTGCTCTCTAGTTGATCTTCTAATATGTTATTCATCATTCTCCGGTTATTAACCTTGCTCCCCCTGATTTTCAATCTCTTGCGCTGGTACTAGAGCATCATCATCATCATCAAGCGGGATTTGCATCTGATCAGTTATTTAAATATTTGATCATTATAAAAGACAACATCTCTGCTTCTCATTATTTTCTTCTTTTCTAGATCCCAAAATCTATACCTGAACTCTCCATTTTCATAGCCTATGAAGATATATAGAGTAGCCTTGTCATCAAGCTTCGATCTTTGCTCTTGAATTAACCACTCATTCAACCTTATTATCATTGACATATAAGCATTTATTGGCAAGTAGAGAAACTTCCTCTTTCTTTACAGTTGTTGCAGCTGTGTTGTTATTGTCTTCATTTTTCTTATGACAACTTTGCTGCTCTTCTAGCTTCAGTATTTGACAATTCTTTTTTATGTGGCCTTGTTTTCCATAATGATAGCAAGAAAGTGTATTGCCTCTAGATTTTGATCTCTCTTTAGACTTATCATTATGACTTCTTTCTCCTCGACTTTTGCTTCTCCCTCTATTTTTAGTAATAATGGCTTGTGATTCTCCAACACGTGCCTTGTTTTACTTTTCAAATGAAATATAGGCTGCAGAGACAACTGTAAACTCAAGTATATATTTTCCATATATGAGAGTTTTGATGAGATGATCATATGACGTGGGTAGTATTGCCATCAGAAGTATAGCTTTCTCTTCATCTGTAAACTTCATATTGAACTTTGATAATTGAGAGATCATGCTATTAAAGTTTCTCAAATGATGCAACTGATGGGGGGCGTAATTATATAGTATATTTAGTACCCCGTCTTAGGCATTTGCTCTAAATTATGAATATTTGGCTATTTATTCTAATTCTTTTATCTTAAATAGGTGTACGGGGGAAATGTGATTAATAGAAATAAACGATAGGTGAATTAAACGAGAAATGAGCAAGATGCTCTTAAAAATTGCAACCGCCGAAAACCAGGCCTGGGTGTTGAGGCACCAAGGCTGGACACTGCAGTGACAATGGGCGGAACCTATAGCTTTAGATTTCCAGTGCCATGGCGCTCAATCAACGAACTTAATCCCCATGTCTCAGTGTCGCAGCGCTCATGCGATAAATGTAAAAAGTTTACTTTTCAATCCTAATTTAAGTGGGATTCGAAGGCCATCGATCCTAGGGTTAAAGCACGTATAAAAACATACTTTTCAGAGTAAGAACATACAAAATTTTAGAGGCAAACCTAGAGCAAATAAATTCATATTCAATTCAAGAGATCAATGTAATTTATTGAAGATTAAAGAACAAGCTCTTGGGCATTCAAGTCGAGAGAAAGAAGAGCAACTTAGGAAGTCACTTGTGTTATTTTTTTTTTCTTTTAATTAGATGACCTTGTTCATGATGTTTTTCTAATTCTTGCTTTGATAATTTTTTTTAATCATGAGCTAAACTCTTTTAATCTAAGGTTAGACGTTCTAAACCTGGTATGTAGTTGAAGTTTATTATTTCATAGTTATAAACTTAATACAACACAATTGATTCATTCTATCTTGATCTTAATACTTTTATTATACTTGACAAAGAGATTCATATATTTAGCCTATGATAGTTTGATGCATGATCATAGGGTAACAACTATGAGTTCCATTTAGGATAAACATATACCTAGATGACATGTATGGGTTGATTAGACTTGTTCTTAATGAATTCCATCTTATTCGGATTACCATAGGCATATAGGTAATTGTTAGGGTGTGATATAATCATTTGACCATTGATAAAAGCTTATGATGAGATTACTGTCTAGCTAATTAATTGGTATTAAGTGAGTAACTAAGGGATTAATAAATTTAATGAAATACTAAGGGATTAGTTGAAACTCTAGATTGCTTTCTCAATTAGTGAATAAAATCTTTGATTGCTTTTATTATTAAATTAGGTTAACTGTTAACAGTAGTTAAATTAGTTGAAATCCATTATTAGAATTTTCTAGATAAAAGTAAAGTTGAGTAATTTTAGTAATTGATTCAAGGAATAAGTTCAATAGTCTCTGAGGGAATGATAATATAGACTTAAACCTATATTACTTGATATAATAGTGTGTGCTTGCGTTAAGCTATTTTAGCGTACATCAGCAATATATCAGTATTCTCAAGCATCCGCATCCAGTATAACTCATTTCATAAGTGAAACTTGTTGGACATATTCTTTGACATGTAAAGCCTTTCCAATGTCTCCCATGTTTCTTTGGTTATTTTGTACTCTTTAGACTCAATATTTTGCAAAACACTATTTGAGAGATTTAAAAGAATTGTACTAGCTGCAATCTCATCCATATCATCCCATCTTTAATTAATAACTTTATCAGACTTTTTATCTTTGCCTAATAAAGTTTTTTGAACCTTTCATTAGATGAGAAGAACTTTCATTCTTCTTTGCCAAAGTGGAAAAATTGTTGTTGCTAGTAAACTTCTCGATTTTAGTTTTCTGTCCTGCCATCTCGGATGCTATAGTAACCGCGTCTGCTACAGTGCTATACGGTAGCTATAATATAATGCTACAGTGATAAACGGTAGCTAAGTATTCTGCTACAATATCGCCAATTTTTTAGCAAGAAATTTTTAACTTGCTCTGATACCAGTTGTTAAGATCAGAATGTACACAGGGAAAAAATTAATATGAAATGGAAGAGAAAAAATAATCACTAGAATTTTTTAACGTGGAAAACCCTTAAAGGGAATAAACAAGAGGTGAAAGTGCTTAGCTACAGTAGCAGCGCCGCAGCACCCACTGTGGCGCTAAAAAACAATATGTACAGCACTGCGACACTGCATAAACAGTAACTCGTGAACAATGCTCATGAACAGTATCCTAATCTGACTTATATATTATGTTTTACCCTAATTTGAAGACATAAACTTATAAATAGAAGATCAAAAAGCATAATTAAAAAATGAAGAGAATCAAGAAGAGAAGAGAGAAAGAGCAATTTTTAGATGATCAAGAAGACTAGAAGATTGAAGACTGCAGAAAAATTAGTTTTATCTCTTCAACTCTTTATCTTTCTACTTTTCTATGATTTTCATGATATTATTATTGATAAGCTCTAGAACTCTTTATTTCACCATGAATTAAATTTATACATCTAAGGATAGGCTATTTAACCTAGTATGTAGTTGAATTTTATGAATTCTTAGTTTATGAACTTAATATATATAATTGATTCACTCTATCTTTGTTTATTGCTTTCAATATACCTGATCAATATTATGTATAATTGAGGAACCATGATGAACTTGACAAAGTGATTCATATGTTTAGCTTATGATAGTTTGATACATAATCATAGGGTAACAACTATGAGTTCCATATAGGATAGACATATTGTTGAGATTTATGCTTATATGCCATCCCATTTTATAAGAATAATTTATTTTATAATATTTATACAATACTTTTTATTAAATCGCTAATTTCATTAATTAAATGGTACAACACTTGTAACGCTACAGACATTGTATGATTTAAAGGAGTTCATATCTGACTTAAAGAAGTTTAAACTAGCGCTAAAGGTTAGCAATGCTAAGAATTATAATTGCTAATAGTTAACATTACTAAGAGTTAGTAGATTATAAAAGTCAGCAAAATTTAAGAGTTATGACCATCTGTAATATGATAGAGACTCGAGAGTACATCAGTAATAACATAGTTGCAAGGAGTTGCAATAAGTGCTAGGAAATGTTATTATGCACATGTATTCTCAAACATGATGTTCCTCATCTAATTCACTGATGTGGGTCTGTTAGTGAAACCTTTTATAATAGACCAATGTATGACCATATTTAGATGGTCTAGATGGTTGTTCTTAGCTGACCATGGGCTTACCAGAAGCTCGTATGGTATACGAGTATTTAGTGAGGACTAAATACTGAATTAACTCAATGGTGATCCCAATATACATCCCATGAAGTCGTCAATGGCTGGTCCTCTTGAGTTGAGTAGTGTACGTGATCCTTTGACCTGAGCACCACAATGGGCTTGTAAGTGATCCACAATACTTTGGTTTCACATATGTCAGAGACCTTTCATGGTCTGATCGTTATATGTCACTGGGTATGGTCCGATGCTCATAAAATTCGGTGTGCACAGATATAAGATCCGTCAGCTCACATGGGTGAGTTGTATATCCGGATGCTCTAAGACTATATCTTAGAAAGACTTATGGCCATAAGCAATGAACCCAGGAAAAGAGTTTCCTATAGGGTTAAATAATATTGCAAAAGTATTTATGTATATTGTTTATCAGGATATGTGTCTGGAGATAAGTTCACAGATGAACGCGTGAGGATTTGACATTAATGATCTATATCTCCACTCCTCCAGGATATAAATGGCGGAAGGATTATACGTATATGCTATGACCTCAACTTGTATGGTCTACTACACTGATTTGTAATATTCGTGGCATGTGCGTAGGGCATCGATCTTGGACTCACGGAATAGTTTCATTTGAAAAATTGGGCGTTGACCTAGGGAGTCCCGCGATATGAAGTGTACTTCTTATGCATTAGGGCAGCGTATCGAATTGAATAGTTTAACTAGTAAATTCCAGTAGACTGGATATTTGCTTCAATATCCATCAAGATGTGCATGTGTCAAAACTTAAGTGTTAAGTGCATCAATTAGTTAACAATAGTTTTTTACCAATAGGATAATGACAAGTGGTATATTATAGGCCAATTATTGTTCGACTTAAAAATTATCAAAATACTTGTTGGACAAGTAAGATTATTATTTTATTCATTAAATTATTTATTGAATAAAATAATTTTTAATATTATTTAATTAAGTCAAACAATGATTTAAACAAATACATATGTTTCAATTGAATTTAATGTGATTAAATTAAAGGGATGAAATAAGAGTGCATGGGTATGGTAGGGCCAAAAAGTGTTATACAAGAATTAGAAATTATTTTCATTAGCTTGCAAAATTTGACCAACACTATTTTATTGTTTGTAATTGATTTGTTTAATGTAAACAATTCTATCACAAGCAAATTGTGTGCCATGCTTGGTAGGACCTTGTGACTTGTAAAAAGATGAAAATGTGTTTCATCATTTGGTTGCACAATCCGGCCAAGTTCATCAAATTATACACATGCCTTTTGTTTTGTTAATTAACTGTTTATTGTAAACAATTTCTTTAAGGCAAAACCAGATGGGCAAGCAAAGGAAAACCATGCTTGTAGGCCATGTTATGTCTTATTAGAGGGAAAGAAAATTGAAGCAAATAAGAGCAAAATGTTTGCTCATTTTGAAGAGTGTTACACGGCCACAGAAAGTTGAAAGAAAGAGAAGCTCTAAAATTCTAAGTGTTGGGCTTGTTCAATAGTTGAACTTCGACTTCTCAATTTTCTTTCTAGGTGACCAAATTTACTACAAGATATAAGAGAATGTTTTTGTTGTTTAAACATTAAACTTGAACAAGAAACAATTATAGCTTTGTAGTTAAAGTCATAAGCTTAAGGTGTTAAGCTTTTTATTTAAAAGTTAAACTTAGGGTTTAAGTTGTTAAACCCTTTGTTGGAAGAGGCTGCCATTCTAGATTACCTAAGCCCATCGAGTTGGGTACTAGAATTGAGTACGAGTGCACTTTAAGGCAGAGACTCCAGCAACACAAATTCTAAAAGGCTTGCCAAGGTAATTCTTATTAAAATTTTGATATTTCAATTATGAGATAATTTAAAAAACTTATTATGTTTATCATTTAAAAAATTAGATTTTTGGACTTCCGTTGTGCACTAATATGTATATTATGCATATTTTAAAATGATGCACTCATATGTATGCACCATAGGATAATCAACACTCACACATATACGTAGGTGGCATGTATGGTATAATTTAGACTTGATCTTAATGAATTACATTCTAATTTAATTATCAGATATAGGTGATTGTTAGAATGCGTAATATAGTCACTTGACCATCGACAGAGACTTGTGATGATATAGTGTCTAAGTCAACAATTGGTATTAAGGGATTAACTAAATGGTTAATAAATCCAATGAAATACTAGGGGATGAGTCTGTTGGAGTTGATGCTTACGTACCATTCCAATATTGTATGAATATTAAATTTTTTAATATTTATACAATAAGTATTTCAATAAAATCATTAATATTATACATATATGGTACAATGCTTGTAACTTTATGAACATTGTATTATCTAAAGGAGTTCAGATCTAGTCTAAAGGAGTTTAGATTAGTGCTAAAAGTTAGCCTCACTGATAATTATAAATGCTAAAAAATTAGCAGGTTATAATAATTAGTAAAATCTAAGGAGTTAGAACCTTATCTATAAATGGACAAAGACCTGAGAGTATATTAGTAATGACATAGTTGCAAAAGTTGCAATCAGTTGCTAAGAAAATGTCAATATGCAAGTATGCTCTAACATATTATGTTCCTAATTTATTTTCATAGATATGGGTTTGTCAGTAAATCCTTTTTATATAGATTATGTCTATATCTGTAGGGTACAGATGGTTATTTTTAGCTGACCATGAGCTTGGAGCTCGTATAGGCATGCGGGTATTCAGTCAGGACTGGATACTGAACAGACTCACGAAGACCTCCAATAAACATCTCATAAAGTTGTCAATTGAGGGTCTTCTCGAGTTGAGTAGTATTCGTGGTCCTTTAACTTGAGTGCCACGGTGGGCTTGTAAGTGATCTAATATACTTTGATTCTATGTATGTCAAAGACCTTTCATGGTTTGACCGTTGAGTGTCACTGGATATGGTTCGATGCTCATGGAGTCCGGTGTATGTAGATATGAGATTCGTTAGCTCATATGGGTGAGTTTATATCTTGATGCTCTAAGAATTGTATTTCATTAAGTTTTTTGGCCAAAAGCTGATACCCTGAAAAAGAGTTTTTCGTAAGGTTAAAAAATATTACAAAGGAGTTTTCAGATATTATTTTACAAAAATATAAATATAGAGATAAGTTCATGGATGTGCTTATGGGGATTTGACAATGCTGTTATTCTAGCGACTCAAGCCCACCTCGTTGAGTCCTAGAATTGCCAACTTTTTTATTTCAAGTGGTACTCTAGCTTAAATTGCACAAAGGCTTGCAAGAAGATTATTCTCAATTTTGGTATTAATATAATTAATATCTATTTAATTTTATTAATGTAATGAAATAAAAAATTTATTGTGCTCATTGTTTTAGGAAATTAAATTTTCAGCTTCCGCTGCATATATATTTATACATGAGATGCATGAATTATATATATATATATATGAATTTTATGTGATGGATACAAACAATATGCACACAACCAATACATTTTGAATTGAAACATCACACCCAACATAGTCTATACCCTAGATTATAATATTTTGATAAATTTATTTCTTTGTTTATTTGCTGTTTGAGTTAAGTTTTAGGTTAATCAATTGAATTTCATATTTTAGTTTTTTTGAATAAAAGTTAGTAGATATAATTATAGTAATTGGTTGATAGAAATAGATCGAATAGTCCTTGTGGGATCGATACTTGAACTTAAAATTCTATATTACTTGATACGATAGCATGCATTTGCACTAGGCTACTATAGCACCAATCAACCACCCACACAAAATATCCTCCACCATATAAAAATGAGTACAATAATCTCTCAAGTTTATGTCAAAACTTGAGGAATACTCTCTCAAAATTATTAAACACAACTATTTTGATATTTCTCACTATTTCTCTTTATAATAATTTTTCACTCACAGGAACACAAAATAACACACTTTCTATTTCACTTTTTTTCTTTTTTATTTCTTACTCTCTGTGTGTTTTGCCCCTCAATATCTATCTCTCACATTGCCTCTCATGCAATGTCTCTCTTGCCATCCATTAAGCTTTTGAAAGCTTAATATATATATATATAGATGAGTGGAGAGGAAGTCTACATTCAAAGAAGAAAATGCTGTAAAAAATGAGGGCTGCACTGATTTTCTTCTTGTAAAACAATGTGGCCACCACAATTTCTCCTTATCAAAATGTTGGCCGCCAATTTTTGATGTCAAAAAGTATTGACTTCAACAAATCTTCTTTTTCAATTATATTATGTTGCAAAAGTTGAGTTGAAAATAGTTTTCCATCAATAATAAAGGTTTCTATCTTTTTCAAAATTGAAAAAAGTAGAGGGTTGACACAATAATGAATTTCCATTACTTAAAGGTTTTTTTTCTTTTCTTTTCATTTTTAGGTTGTGAGGAATTTTTGCAAGATTAAAGTTTAATATCGTTTAATTTGAGTGAGAGAAAAGTTACCTTTATCTGCGAAGAATTAGCCATATGGGAGGCGCCGGTATCAATAAACAACTTCTTTGTCCTATGCTTTTGTAGGTGAAGAAGTGGGGAAAAAGTTTTCAAAGTGGTTAACAAAAGCCTGGCATTGATATGTTATCATCAGAGAGACTAGTCTTCTGATACGTGTCAAAGAGAAAAGTTACCTTTATCTGTGAAGAATTAGCCATATGAGAAGCTCCATGATCAACCTTAACATTCTTATTTTGGCTAGGGTTCAATGCTTCATTAGCATCGACGGTCGGGAATTTTTGAAGCTAGGAAATTTCTCGCTAATAGCTTTAGAAATTCCTTATTTGTCCTATGCTTTTGTAGGTGAAGAAATGGGGAAAAATTTTCAAAGTGGCTAACAAAATGCTGGCATTGATATGTTATCATTAGAGAGACTTGTCTTTTGATACGTGTTAGTGCCCCAGATGCTAAAACTAAAAGATTTGTTACTATTTTAGGGTCTTAACAGCTTTGCTCTTTTTATTCCTCGAATTGCCCGGGAAATCTTTTGAAATTAACCAACTTTTGAACATGGATAATTACAGAATTGTCCTAGAATTTTAAACTTATTACTCTTATTTCTATATACATCATATCACCTATGCCCCCATCTAATAAAATATTGCCACGTATGTATGCTTATTAAAATAGTTCAATTATATTAAAACCATCCCACTTCAATTTTTCTCTCTTTCTTATTTGGTAGCCATTCATATCATTTATATGTTGATGCATTAAACTCTAACTAGATATATATTTATTTTTAAATCAATTAATCATGACAATGAAGAAGATAAATGAAGGGAAAATGTTTAAATTGTTGTAAAGCGATTTATGAGGCAGTGGAAAATGGACATTTTGGTGAATTTCACCCCCTCATTCATTTATAAATATGTGTATAGCCTCTTTTATAATTCATTCACTTGCAATATTTTTATAATTTTTATAATATTTTTCAATGATTTATTATTATTTGAGTTTTCTTTAGCTCTTGTATTTATTATTCATTTATAACACGTTATCAGCACGATCTACTGGTAAGTTCAGTTCTTAACTTCTATATTAAGTTCTTGACTTACTTTATTTCTTTTTATTTCTACGTATTTCATTTATATTCAACTATTATTTGTAATATGTTTATATCATTATATGTTATAATCCTTATGACTATGCTCTGTAGTTTTTATTCATTCGGACCTTCCACGTCAAAAAATAACGAAAAATATTCTTTATTATAATTTTAAACTAGAATTTATAATTTTATAATCTATTTCTTTTAATTATTTATTCATATGGAAGATTATGCCTCCTTATTATTATCAATTTATGAAAGGCCATGCCTTCTCATTATTGTCATTTTATGAAAGGTTATGCCTCCTTATTATTATCAATTTATGGAAGGCCATGCCTCTTTATTGTTATCAATAAATAGCAAGCTATGTCTCCTCAATATTACTGATACATGAAAGGTCCTGCCTCCTAATTATAATTATTTTATGTATATGAAAGACAATGCATCTTAAAATTGCTTTTTATATTTATGTTTTACATTATATTTGTTGAATAATATTTATATTTCATAATACTAATTTTAGTTCCCTTCTTTAAATTCAAAACCCTGAAAAATGTCTCTTACAAATTTATAAATCCTTGTACTTAATGTCTCTGAAAAAAATTATTTGTCATAGGTATTGGATGCCAAGATACACCTCCAAGCCAATAGTTTGAAAAAGACGATTACAAAAAAATAATGTGTTCTTGTAGGACAAGTTGAGATCTATGATTTTCTTTCGTTATCACCTGCATCTCACTCATCTAGATTTCTCTAATTTCTTTAGAGATAAAGAGGGTAATGCTAATCATTAGGTTTTAAATATCTCTATGTTAGATCTTTGTTAAACTTTTTTGTATGTATGAAATGTAACTTTTTGTAATACTGATGAAAAGATGTAACTTTTTGTATGAATGAAAAAGAAATATAACTTCTTATAATGTATTATCCTAATGTCTAATATGAATTTTTATTTAATAAAAAGAATGGCTTCTAAAGATGAATTGTCTACTTTGGAAAGAAAATTTGAGGATGCCTGTTTGGCTAACAATGTAACTATACCATTATCCTTAAAAAAAACTTCTCAAAACTAACAATGATTGAAGTAAAAGTCAATACTATATCAAGTTATGTTGATTTGATTGAAGTCTTTGAAAGAGCAATAATATTGTTAGCAAATGATACAAAGTTATATATAAGTGAAGCCTTATATATAAACAGTCCAGAAGAAATCTACTCAGTTTTAAAGATATCCATTAAAATGGATATTACATTGAGACCTTAAGTGAAAATTGTGTAGAATATCTTTGTATTACTTCTAATGTCTTAAACAAGAAATGCATACTTGAAAAGCCTTATCATCTAGTTTGTATTATACAGTTATAAATTCAATTGTAAGTTATGCAATAATGAACCAGAAATACAGTGATCCAAAAATATTTATATTATGGCATGATTGACTTGGTCATCCAAGATCAATAATGATACGTAGAATTATTAAAAATTCTCATGGGTACCCATTAAAGAACCTGAAGATTTTGTTACATAATGAGAATATTTGTACTGCTTACTTACAAGACAAACTTGTAATTAGACCATCCCCTTCCAAAATTGGTCTAGAATCTCTATCATTTGTTCAAATGATTCAAGAAGATACCTGCGGACCAATTCATCCATCAAGTGGGCAATTTTCACTATTTTATGGTTTTAGTTTATGCATTTGCATCATGGTTACATGTTTGTTTACTGTCTACAAGAAATGTTGCATTCGCTAGATTACTAGCACTAATCATTAAATTGAGGGCATAATTTCTAGAGTATCATATTAAGACCATACGTTTAGATAATGCCAATGAGTTTATATTTTAAACATTTGATGACTATTGTACATCAATGAAAATAGATATAAAACATCTTATACCACATATTCAAACACAAAATAAATTAGCAGAATCCTTAATTAAACGACTCTGGGTAATAGCCCGTACTTTATTGATGCGTACACAATTACTAATTTTTTTATGGGGTCACGTCATTTGGCATGCCACAACATTAATTCATTTTAGGCCCACTGCATATCATCAGTATTCTCCATTACAAATTGTACTTGGTCACTAACCTAATGTATCCAATTTGTGTATCTTTGGTTATATTGTGTATGTACCTATAGCAACTCCACAATGCACTAAGATGAGACCTCAACGTCACTTGAGGATTTATGTTGGTTTTAACTCACCATTTATCTTGAGTCTCTGATGGGTGATCATTTTACCACATGATTTGCGGATCGCCATTTTGATGAGACAGTATTCCCATTATTAGAGGAAAGAAAATTGCCTCATAAAGTAAGGTATGAACTTTATTGGAAAATGATTACTACGTCTTTTTTGGATCCTCGCACAAATTAATGTGAAAATAAGGTGCAAAAGATTATTCATCTTTAAATAATTGCAAATGAATTACCTGACGCATTTATAGATGCATCAAAAGTAACCAAGTCATACATACCAGCTGCTAATACACTAGCTTGGGTAATTGTTCCTGCAGAATAATTTAATCAAATAGCCATAAATAAATCTTTTATTGCGCGCCAGAAGCATGGCAGACCACTTAGTTCAAAAGATATTGTTCCGCGAAAAAAAAAATCAGGACCCTATTGAAAATGATGCTTGAGTCAATAAACTCACATTCTCTAAATCACTAATATTAGATGATTTAAT
The DNA here is from genome assembly GCA_946807835.1 of Ailanthus altissimus. Lineage (NCBI taxonomy): Eukaryota > Viridiplantae > Streptophyta > Magnoliopsida > Sapindales > Simaroubaceae > Ailanthus > Ailanthus altissimus. The sequence continues at coordinate 6,587,440 of OX327709.1, forward strand.
AATCTCTGAACAGATACATGTCCCAGAAGATACATTAGTCCCAAAAGAGGTACAAGAATTTGAAAATGAAGAAAAGAATACAAATTATGCTTATACAAGAGAAATGTGAAAACATGATGAAATAATTGTCGACAATGTATTTTCATTTGCAGTAGTTACTGAAATTATAAATGATAATTTTAAACCACAAACTGTTAATGAATATAGAGAAAAATATGAGTGGCTCCAATGGAAAGAAGCAATTTAAGCAGAATTAACTTCTCTAGTCAAGCGTGAAAGTTTTGGACTTGTAGTCGAGACACTTGAAGATGTTAAACCCATAAGATATAAATAAATTTTTGTATAAAAGTGTAACAAAAACAACGAAGTCATTAGATACAAAGAAAGACTCGTTGTTCAAGGTTTTTTTGCAGAAACATGATATTGATTATAATGAAACTTATTTCTCTGCGATGGATACAATTATATTTTAATTTTTGATAATCTTGGCAGTCTCAGAAAAGCTTGATATATGTCTTATGGATGTAGTGATAACTTACCTGTATGGGTCACTTGACACATATATTTACATGAAAATTCCTGAATGATTCAACATGCTTAAAGCATGTAATTTCAATTTATGTTCAATCAAGCTCCAAAGATCTTTGTATGGACTGAAACAATTTAAGCGCATGTGGTACAACCACCTAAGCGAGTAATTGAAAAAAGAATGATATATTAATGATCCAATATGTCCATGTATATTTATAAAAAAGGTAAAATATGGGTTTGCCATTATGGCTGTATATATGGATAACATGAATTTGATCAGGACTTCTGAAGAGTTCTTAAAGATCGCAAAATACTTAAAAAGAGAATTTGAAATAAAAGACTTGAAGAAGACTAAATATTGTCTCGGCCTACAGATCGAGTAAAAATAAAATAGAATCTTTATCCATCAGTCTACTTATATAGAAAAGATTCTAAGAAGATTTAATATGGATAAAGTTCATCTTTTGAGTACCTCTATGGTTATTCGGTCTCTTCATCCCAAAAAAGATTCATTTCATCTCAAAGAAGATGATGAAAAAAATATTTGGTTCAGAAGTATCATATCTTAATACAATTAGTGCATTATTATATCTAGCATAATGCACTAGACCGAACATTACTTTTGCAATAAACTTATTGGTAAGATTTAGTTCTACACTAACTCGATGTCATTAGAATGGTGTCAAACATATATTTCGTTATCTTCATAGAACGATAGATTTGAGACTATTTTATTCTAATAAACTTGCAAAAAATTTAGGTATAGTTGGTTATGCATATGCTAAGTATTTATCTGATCCTTATAAAGCCTACTCGCAAATGGAATATATTTTTACTTACAATAATCTCATTGAGATCCACAAAGTAAACTTTCATTGCCACCTCCTCAAATCACTCTGAGATTTTAGCACTACATGAAGCAAACAGAGAATGCATATGGTTGCAATCTATCATTCATTACATTCAGAGTACATACAGCCTATCTTCTACAACAAATATTCTAATGAAAATATATGAAAATAATGTTGCTTGTATTGCTCAAGTTAGAGGTGGATATATCAAAGGAGATAAAACCAAACATATTTCTCTAAAATTCTTTTACACTCATGAGTTGTAGTAAAGTAAGAAGATTGATGTTAAACATATACGCTCCACTGATAATTTTACAGATCTATTCACCAAATCTCTGTCAACGCCAACTTTTGAGAAATTAATTCACAAAGTTGGTATGCCCCGACTCAACAAATTGTCAAATTAATGGATGTTACTTTGAGATAGAGCACATTCTTCCAGAAGAAGAATCACATCAGTTACAAACGTGCAATATATTCTTTTTTCCTTCGACTAGGTTTTATCCCACTGAGTTTTACAAGCAAAGTTTTTAATAAGGCCGTCTTGAAACATGTTCACTACCACTGTACATTATAAAGTTATATTTATTTTTACTTTTTTTTTGTCCCACTAGGTTTTTCCTTAGTAAATGTAAAATACAACTAAAGTGGTAGAATTCAATAAGGAGTGTTGTAAAGTGGTTTGTAAGGCGGTAGGGGAAGAGGATTTTGGTGAATTCTATCCCTCGTTCGCCTATAAATATGTGTACAATCCTTTTTGTAATTCATTCACTTCTAATACTTTCATAATTTCTATAATACTTTTCAGAGATTTCTTTAACTCTTGATTTTATAATTTTGATTTCATAAGAGCATCCTCGTATAAGACTTTCTCTTTACAAAAGATTGAAGGCATATCTTTTGCCATGAACTTTCTCACATTTCACAAGCCATTGATAATTGACCAACATTGTTGCTTTCATAATTGACTGAATATGAACCAAATTTGATCGTTTGCAAATTCATGGATGTAAGATCTCTCCCTTGAACATTCAATGATAGAATTTAATGTTGCAATAGTTTTTCTTATTTTGGTGGATCGGTATAATCATTTTTATTTTTGATAAACAAAGTCAAATTATTACTTGATTGACGTCAAAATATTTGAAACATTTTGATTAAACTTATTTGATTAGTGATTATCATGTTGTTAATAAATTATTTTGGTACACTTATATCTAATAGTATATTTTAAATAAATGTAATTATTTAACAGACTATTAATACTCATAATGGAATAAGTATTAATGTCTTTTGTTGGAAAAAATCTCTACCCTCATCTTATACGTTGTGAGACTAGTTCATTAAGACCACATTTTTTGCCAATAAGTTATAGAATAGTCTCTTCTCTCTCTTATACCTTCCTTTCTAGAAACTTCTCCTTTACAGAAAACACAAATCCTTTAAAGCCACCTAAACTTTCAACAAAGAAGACAAAGTGAATCTATAATGGCATTAAGTTCAAGTATGCATTCTAATCTTTAAAAAATTCATATATTGTAGATAGAAATGTTAGATCTTAAATTTATTGTTGTTGAAATAATCTAGAGTTTAATTCATCATTTAAATCCCCTCTTAATTTAATTTTTAAGTTAAGATTATATCCCAAGTAAAATAATAAGCATGTAAATGGAAAAATAATAAGGATCAAAGCCGTCCTAACCGGACCACAAGAAAAAAAAAATCATGGTGGCGCCAGAGAATTATGGGTCTTCATACAGTTCCTTTCAATCTACCATTGATTTTCTATCTTACAACCAATACAAGTGTTGTCGGTTGGCATATATCCAATCCAAGCGAGTACTCAACTTAACAAACATGATGCTTTTTTCGCGCTTTCGTTACATTAATTGTTGCAAAAACATCATTTACCCTAACACTGCAGTTATGACAAGTAGCTGATGAATTTTCACAGTTCAAAGAACCTTGCAAACTCTACCTTCTTAAGAAGATATACTGAGCGGAAGCTATTACTTGAAAGTTCTATGACTGGTTGCCTGAAACCACTCTGTTGTTTGCATAATTGGCAAGCTTAAGATCTAGTTTCCACCACCAAAACCACGAGGACTTGCCCTTGTTGATGCTGAGTCTGCAAACTGCCTCCTTGATTCTGATCTTCTCTTCCTCCTTGCAGTACCAGGAGGAGCCTAATACGGTGGGAAACAGAGAATAACTTTTAGGATACATCATGTAGAAACCCAAGCAAATAATATGCTTCCTATCAATAAGAAAATCTTGGTTTGAAGTCCCGAGACAAGAACAAGCAATACAGGTATATCTGTGGGTGAGAAATTGAGATTGTTCAATCTATCCACAATGGAATTAGGTGTAAGGGAACACATTGGGAGAGCAAAAGTGCATATAAGCAACACTGATATGCAAGTAACGTACCTTCTGTTCAGATTTAAGGGCATCCTCAAGATTGCTCAGTGCAGGAATTGAGCCACCTTCCATTACACCCATTAAGTTCTTCATCCGCACACGCATTTGAAAGAGTTGGGCAACAAGTTGGCTCACCTAATATTGACACATTAAATTACCCCAAAATTGTGAAAGATAGAATTTAAATATAGATAGGTAAGACACACCAAGGCATATTTAAATATTCATAGATAAGACAAATACACCTTCCAGCATAGCTAATATGAACTCAGATTATCAAATTACATCAAGAGGCAATAGAGCATACCTGCTGCTCTGTTTTTCCGGAATCTTGAGCAACTCTTTTCCTTCTGATAGGAGATTCCGCTAACAATTCTGGTTTCTCCCTTTCCTCTGCAATAATAAACAAGATAATCAGAAGAACAGATGAAGAGAAATTGAAAAGATCATTTCACTAAGCATACGAATGTTCAATAACACTATTATTTGGAAATATGCAGAGATGACAGATTTATGATTATAAGAGTATTATGTTGACAGTTGGTGTGTGGTATATCCAATTATAGGCAAGGACACAATGTCCCAACAATCTAGCCTGTAGAAGATAAGAAAGTGTTAAACGTATCATTAAACATAATTCTAAATGAAGAGGTCCTTCTTACAAACAAAAAAGGCCTATATTGAAGGAAGCAATATTGCAGGAAACTTCAAGATGCTAGGTCAACTAGATATTAGAGAGAAGAAGAAACCAGGGGTCATTGCTTCAATCATTGCTTCCATTATCTTTAGACTCTTCTCTGCTTCTCGAACTTGTGCAGGAGTAACCTGTTTCCGTACACAAAGACGAGAGTTAATTGAAGCACCATTTCACAGCTTAAGTGGTAAGCCAAGATCACAGCAATTATCTATATTCAGCTCATTAGTAACTAGATGCAAGAACATCAATGACACTACACCATTCAAATATCTATGCAAAATGGGAGAAATACACGTGGTTTCCAACTGAAGACATGGAAATTTGCCCATCATACCTTCCCCATTCCAGGGATCATTCCAATAACACGACTCATGGAACCCATACGTGCAACAGTACGAGTTTGCTTTAGGAAATCATTGAAGTCAAACTTTGCACTCATTATCTTCTTTTGCAATTCTTCGGCATCTTCTTGTTGCATCTGTCCATGCATTTAGATATACATTAAAATGTTTTCCTTTCATAGAAATATGAAACCAGGTTTACTAAAAACTTACAACTTCTTGTGCCTTCTCTACAAATGAGAGGACATCTCCCATTCCTAAGATACGTCCAGCCATGCGATCTGGGTAGAAAGGTTCAAGGTCCTCCATTCTCTCTCCTCGTCCTACAAGCTTGATTGGCTTTCCTGAAACCTGTGTTCATCCAGAATTATTTACAAAGGTAATTCATGGAGTGCTCCAACAAATAAACTTTAGTTAACATAGAAGTTTCAATAAAATAGACAACCCTACGACAACTAAAGATCTACACAAAGAAACATCCAATACAATTGTTGCAATTTTCAGCCTCTAAAATTATATAGATAAAAGCTCATTACATCATTTCCATTCTATTCAGAGAGACTAATCCACCTCTCTTGAAATGTTCAGATAGCATATTAAAAAGCAATAGTTCTAGCTTAAAACTCCAAAGACTTATGGAATGTAAATGAAGTAGTTGAAATGGTGTTCCTAAAAGAGAAAATTAGACAAAAGATTCATCATGAATTCGACTATGAATGTTGGGTGATGTTTGGCCAAAGGATACTGCAGAACCAATTCTCATATACGTTAAAACATTACCCCATGACCATAACCATTATGCAATATAGACAATTATCATAAACTACCACCATAAAAAGATTATAGGAGAGTTTCAAATTTGTTCAAGTAAATTATATCATTGATTACTTACTAACTTTAAAGGGTATGTGTTGCTAAATTAATAGATTGAGGAAACTGCCAACAGAATATATACTAATAGATTGACAAAGAACATGATATGAAACCTATCTATAGTAAATCATTCCTTAAGAAGAGGCTCCAAAAAAAAAAACATGATATGACAAAACGCTAGGGCAACAAGAAGTCAAACCTCTTTAACACTCAAAGCTGCACCTCCCCTAGAATCTCCATCTAACTTTGTCAAAATGGCACCTGTAATCCCTATCTCAATGTTGAATGTTGTGACCAGGGCTGTCAATTCAAAGAATTAAAATAATGAGTACATTGTGACAATAGTCATAACTTTTACTGCATCAGTAGTCAAATTAAAAATATGTAAAGAAAACGAAGACATAAAAGTCGAGCATAACTAACTGCAACACATTAGATAGATTATTAGTATAGTTAAGATAACTATTGGCATGCTGGATCCTACTTCCTGTACGCATGTTTTATGCTGAACATCTATAAGAGAAGGAAATTTATGGAAAAATACTAAGTTTTTCAATTCATATTCAAAGCTTATAACTCTTAAGAGTATGCAATCTGTAAGGCCATTAAATGACATTATATTAATGATCCAGTGAAAATGTATTGGGTATGGACTAGAAAGAGTGCCACTTCACCTTGGGAAAATAAAAAAAAAGAAAGATAGCAAGTACAAATAAGACTAAGAATGTAGTGGCTTCATATGCATAAAATAACAAACATGATAAAACTAAGATTGCATAGATAAACAGACAGTAACAATAGCACATGTCAGGGATTTGGGCATAAAACTACTATTTCACATTAGTATACCTGCAGCTTCTTGGCCAGTCATTGCATCCACGACAAGCAAAACTTCTGTAGGATTTAACACACGCTTCACATCTTTCAACTCATCCATCATTGCTTTGTCTATCTATTTAAGAATAAGAAAAACCAACACGTACAGCAGCTCAGGTCAAGAAACCAGAAGAATTAAATTGGTGGATAGTATCAAAATATCATAAGCTATCTACAAGATTCATCTCAAATACAAGGGAGTGTTACCTGAAGCCTTCCAGCAGTATCTACTATGACTACATCTACGTTTTTCTTCTTTGCCTCCTGTAAACCTTGTCTGGCTATTTCTGAAGGTTTCACCTCAGTACCAGCTGTATAAACTGGTACACCCACCTGTCACAAGATATAACTGAATATCACAATGAACTACAATAAAAATTTGTGCAAGTAATCAATGGAAAGATAACTATTCTATGCAGAAACTCAATGCATTCTCCATGGTGACTTTAAAAGTAAAGGTATAAAACACTTAACAATTCGTACTCTTTTCTTCCTTGCATATTTTGATAATCAATGAAACAAAAGGAGCTACTAAGAGCACCCCAGTCAAGAAACTACTCACGGATAGAGAGACCATTATTAAGTAGTAAGAAATAAGATATGCTCTCAGTAATTTTTACATACATAAACAAGGATGCTGCATTACAACACCCATTAGACAACTTAGTCCATACCCTGAAACATTATGATTATGAACATTTCTGCAATCATGTTTAAGTTCAATGGCTAATCATTCAGGCAATATACAAGAAATTGGCCTCTATTTTTTTGCACCTCGTATTTTAGATTAGAGAAATTTAATCACATCAAGTTGGTAAGAAAGTTCTCTCTCTAGTATTTTATCTTGGATTGCAACAGGAACATTGTGCCTATCAAGTTAGTGCCTCTAGTAGTTAAAACTGTAGCATTAAGAAATTTGAGCAGATGGTTCACTTGACACGTGGAAAGCAGACTATTAACAGATCAAATACGTACTTGATGTAATATACATATTTTTCCAATTTAAAGCAAATTCCTTTTTAGCAATAATAATGCAATACCTGTTCCCCCAGAATAACAAGTTGGTCAATAGCCGCTGGTCTATACACATCTCCAGCAACAAGCATGCAACTCTTCCCCTGTGATCAATACCATGCTGGTGTCAATAAAAGTATGCAAAGCCAGTCTTCAGAGGACACAAATACATACACACACACTGATATTCCGATGGTGGGAGTTGGCGGAAATGCACCTGCTTTCTAAGATAATTAGCTAATTTTGCTGAAACAGTTGTTTTTCCAACTCCTTGTAGCCCAGCCAATAATATTACAGTGGGTCCAGATTTTGCAAAAACCAATTCAGATACTTCTCCACCCATCAGTTTCACAAGCTCATCATGAACAATCTGCAAAATTGCACTTTCATAATTTTATCACAAGTAATAAATTCAATGGAGACTTGCATCCAATTAAGATTGCAAGTTACCTATATAGTGATCACACACCAACACAAAGTTTATGCACAGGTTAGATTGCATAAACAACAAGGAGAAGAAAAATAAAAACAATGAAGAGATGGTCACCCCATATGTCAAGTGTCAAGCAATGAAGATGATCAGTGGGTGTCTTCCACGTCAAATCATGATGCAAAACCACCAAAATAATGCCTCCAATTCATGACCGTGATCAAGTCCAAACTAGCATACCTAATACAATAACTTAATTTTACTTCTGTAAAAATTGAAGACTCGAAACATTTTGTTTCAAATAGTAGGTAGTTAATAAGAGTTATACCTTGACCAGCTGCTGATCTGGTTTTACTCCGCGAATTAGGCCAACACCAACAGCTTGCTCACTGACAGCTTGGACAAACCTTCTGACAACAGGAAGACTTACCTGTCAACAAAGCAACCTTTTTATTCAGATGCACGTGAGAGAGATTTTTGACACTTCATTATCCAAACTGACTCACATCTGCTTCCAAAAGAGCTCTCCTAATGTCTCTCATAGGTTCCACAATGTTCTCCTTGGTCAAAACCTCTGAATCACAACAAATTCACACATGAACAAATCATTTTGTCAACAATTTACTTGAATAAAAATTATAAAGCTTAAAGAAAAGGAAAAGAGTCTACAAATTTGAAACCAAATAAACAACATGGTCATGTCTCATTGCAGCATTGCTATTTCCTACCTTAATCTAAGCGCCCAAAGAAAGCTAATATGAGAAGTGTTGGAATTTAGTTATTCAAATCATGTTTGATTTTGAGTTGAACACCAATGAGGAGTCAGACACGTGGTTGAGTACACGTTGAATGTACGAGAAATGGACAAAAACGAGGAGCCGAAAGTAAGGAGGAGCGCAGAACACATGAGGAGGACTTCTCCAAGGGCGCCATGGCACCCACATTCTGGTCATAGTTTCGAGAAATTTCCCATTTTGTGCTGTTTTGCGAGTTTGAGTAAGTTTTGAACTTCCCTTTCACGTGGACTCTTATTTCGACTAAAAATAAGGTTTCTAAAGATGGTTTAGAGCCTATATAAACCTTTATTATGCCATTAGGGTTGTATGCTTAGAAAGAAGCATCAAGAAGCATCAACGAGAGTGCCGAATAGAGAGCTCGTTGAGTGCTTGAGCTCTGAGTGTGCAAGAGAGCGTCGTAGAGAGCACTTGAGTACTGTGTGTGCAAGAGAGTGCCGATAAATCCTTTGTGAAGCTTTGGCTAGTGGGTTTTCCTTATAATCTCTTGTGAAAGAGCTTTGTGATCTGAGAGTTTTTTGTAAACTGATTAATAAAAAAAATTAAAATCTCGTGATCCATCGTAGATATAAACATTTGTTGTTGAACCACGTAAATTTCTTGTATTTTATGTGTGATTGTTTATCTTTATTACTTTGTATGTGATTTTTTTTATTCTTGTTTACTTGTGGGCGAAGTTTTTTTATAAGTTAGAGTTTTAAGATGCTAAATCATTAATACGTGGTATTAGGGCACATAAAAAACCTAAAAGGAAGTAAATACACAATTCTACAACGGTTTTACACTTATGCATATCATAATTGTTGGCCAAAATCAAGGCGATTGCTTTAATGCACTAAACAAAACATGAAATAAAAGCAACACCTTCTCCTTTGAGCTTGTTCCAAGCTGCTTCGAGTCCGCTTGTTAACTGCCCAAACATTTCAGCTCTCACTAAACTTCTCCTATCATCTCTTCTAACAGCAACACATTTAGAATTTATCCATCCCCATATCTCAAGCTGAAAACAAATAAATAAGTAAATCAATGAAACCAAACTAAACACCGAACAGCGTGTTTAATATTAAAGCAAAAAAGGAGGTAAATGGAGCTATGTTTTTGTGTACTTACAGTGAACAAATTTATCGACGAGAGCCGAGCAGGAGTGCTAGAGCCGGTCCACGAGGAGACGAATTTGGTTGATTTTTCCGCGAGTGTTCTCGAATTGAGGAAGCTTTTGTTCGTTGAGATAGAATGTGGTGAGGTCACGGGGAAATGGCGGGAAGCAACGGTCGAAATTCGCATTGCTTCCATTTCCAGAGCCCGCAACTTCCTCCCTCGCTCTGAATACTTTTCTCTGTGAATTTTATCCGTTAGAATCAGATATTTGATCGATTTTTTTTATCCAGCTTTAGGGGATAAGATACTGCGCATGGTATTGTATTATTTTGTTTAGTTGTGACGTGACCTATCAGACTTGGAGTTTTGTTAAAGAACTTTTAAATAACTAATTTTACCTAGCTTTGCCGGGCATGGCCTGTGTCAGATTTTATGTAAAACACGTAAGATATTAGGATTTGACCTTTTAGAAGAAGTACGGATAAATTTTTTTAGGTGTTAATCGACCTTCATATTTTTTTTTAAGTACGGATAAAAACATTTTAGATGCTAGTCCACTTTCATATTATTTTTTTTAAAATAATTATTTTTGGGTTGTGGTTGATGGTAGTATGTAGTGGATCTTCACTGTTGATGTAGTGAGTTCAAATCCTATCGTGCTTAATTTCTAAAAAAAAGTATTTTTTATTTATAATATAACAATATATTATATATATATTAGTCAAACAAATTTACTCATATTATTTAATAAAATAAAATATAAAAAATTAAAAATAAACAAAATAAATTAATAATCAAAAAATCGAAGTGAACCGAACCGAACCGGTCGATTCGATTCGATTCAATTTTATATTAAAAAAATTATTTTTTTTTATAAATAAAAATTTAACAATTCAGTTCAATTTTAATTTTGTCACATTATAAATTAAAACTAAACTAAAAATTAGTTTTTAAATAAATTTATTGATTTCTATATGTCAATAAATTAATAGCCAAACCTAAGTCTTAAAATAAAATTGCTCACACAAAATAATTCTTTTATAAAATTTTAAATTAAAACAATATAACCCTAATTTCAAAACCTATCTCTCTCACACAATATGTCATCACGTTTGTCAACATTCAACTCTCTCGTTTCAAAAGTTGAAACTTTATAGTAGGCCCCTCACCTCATAAGTCATAACAATTCTCTCAGTTCACATCTCAAACTTTCTCTCTCATGTCCTCATCTAATGCAACCACCCATTGTCACGTCTCATTGTCGTTGTCTCTGTCACGACCTCATTGTTGTTGCTTACTGTCGCGCCTCACCGTTGCCACCTCATCGTAAGTCCTTCAAATATTTGAATTGATGACTTTACCTCACCGTGACAATGAGTCATGGAATCATGTTTTTTTGCTTCAATTTTTTTATTTAATCTAGTTATATTATATGCCTATTATGATTAAATGGTTAAAGTTGCTTGAGTTGGATGTGAATTTACAGATTAGAATTTGGAGATAGAATTTAGAGATTAAAAAAAATTGAAAAGCCGAATTGAATCGAATCAAAAAAAAATTGGTTCAGTTTGATTTGGTTTTATATATAATTTTAGTTACATTCAATTCTCTATTGTTGGAAAATTGAATAACTGCAGTTCGATTGGTTCCGACCAAAATTGGACCGAACCAAATCGTGCTCACCCTTACTCATAACTTTACCAATTCTATTATGACATTTTAGGCTATTTTGTTTGTCGAATATGATAAGATTGGATTAAAATGAATTATTAGAATTCAATAGGTTATAATATGATTGAATTATGTTTAGTATTGTGTTGTGTTGTGTTGGGTGCTAAATAGAATAAGATTAGATAATAATACATAAAATTAGATTATAAAAAAATTGACCAAAAAAATTAGTTTTCTAGGCCAACAAGTTTTGAATTTATTTGTTTGAAGGAACGCTACCTGGGCCTTGTTGGATTGGGCTGGACTAGTGGTGATCGGTCTGTGGTGTTCTAAGTGCTTTCTAGTAAAAATAATTAATAAAACTCGTTAAGATCTCGTCAATGGTGGTTCTAGCGAAAATACTCTAATGCTTAAGTCAGTATCTAAAAATAGAAGATGGTTCAAAGTGTTTAACTTTAGTAGAATGGCATTACCTGTTACTATTATCTTTCCTCTTTTTTATAGTCAATCTTTGTTTATGTTAACTCTCGGATTCAAAGTTGGAGGGTCAAATCATTTATTCCCTTGATTGTCGGCATAGTTGGGATAATTGGCATCTGAGATTTCAAGATCCCTTTGTATCCCCTGGTTGTTAGATCATACATTACCCAAAACATAGTGTCCGTTCAGTTGAAGAGACCGTTGAAGTCATGGGAACGATATAGTCTGTGGATCTTTAATCGTATAATCTAAGTTGGATCAGCCAAAAAGGTTGTTAGCATTTATTTTGTTCAATTTTAAACTAGTGTATTAGTCTATCCAAAGAGACGTCTGTGTGGGTGCGAGAAGATTTGGCTTGTCCGTTTTGAATGAACAATCGAGACCAAACTTGTTTTAAGTCTATATAAACCTTATTGAAGTCCCTTTTAAAATTTTACCTTTGCCTTTTTTGTTTTTCTTGTCAGAAATTAGAGAGAGAAGAAATTGTTAGTGTTATTGTTCTATTGCAATGAGGATTTCTCTATGGACTTCCTTCAACTTTGACACTTTATAAGGTTAATAGAATCCTCATTTTCCCTTTATTTATACGATATGTGCATTTCTAATTTACTGTCTTGCATCCTTATACTTAGTGTTACTTGTCATTATTATTTTGTTCTAAGAAACTTTCATTGTCCTCCTAGTGTGGCTATCCTACTGTTACTTGCCCAATACTTAGGTCTAAATTATATAAGACTTAAATTTAATGGCTTCAAGAAACAAAGATACTTAAAACATTGATTTACCTCCCATTAACATGCTTGTGGATGAAGAAATTGAAGTAGAAGAGGTTTCACTTGTTAGAAGGACAAGTGTGGCAAGAAGGGAAGGTAGTAGGACCTTTGCCTCGAGAAATAATATTCTTCAATCTCCCAAGTCAACTTTAGCCATGACGGAGTACAAAGAGGACTTGCCTGTAGAAGCTAGTAAAGTGGATGGGGTGGAAGATCCTAGATATGAGATTAAGGATGAGGATTTAAAGGATTTTGATCCCAACGTCCTTGAGTTTGAGTTGAACCAAAAGTATCAATAGTTTCAAATAACTCAAAAGGATTTAGATAATTTGAGAATTAGATATAACATCCCCGAATTGATGACGTTAAGCTTCCGACACCAGATGATTACCCGAGCAACCCACTGTATGAAAATGTGGCAATTCATGCTAAAACCCTTAGGTTGGGGCTTAGGCTCCCCATGTAACCGTACTTGGCTACAATGCTAACCTATCTAGGCATAGCTCTTTATAGCTTGGCTCAAATTCTTGGAGAGTTTTAGCTAGTTTACATGTGTTGTGGGCAAGGGAAAGACTGTCCCTGCCCTATTTTCAGGAGTTACAGCACCTATAACACTTCAGACACGGTGTTGTAAAGTACAAGGGCTTCTATTATTTCTTATTCTATAGGGATTGCAACCTTATCCCTAGTCGTCCTTCCACCAATAAGGGATGGAAGGAGAATTGGGTTTTTACGGGTGGCCAATGGGGACAGGAAGTCCCTTAACCACAGGCAGGGGGTAACTGGGTCGTCCTAACTGACTTTGCCTTGGATGCAGGTTCTTACTTTGTTTTTGCTGTGTCATTTTTCCACCCAAAGTTTATTTTATGCTTACTTTCTTTTAAAAGCTGCAAAAACTTAGGTGATTGACCAAAAGGGATCTGACGCTTGCTTAGCTCGGATATAGGCATCTTTAGAATATATCATTCCTTTTAGGGAACTTTTTTCCCCGACCAGCCTTTTACAAGCCTAATTAATATTTGAGCCGTTGCAGAACGTTCCTTAAAGGCAAAGTTGGATTTTCCCCCTCCCTCTCTCTCTCTCTATCTTTTTTAAACATCTCATGTGATGTTTTGATTGCTTATGCAGAGATGTAATCTAAGAGGGGTGAAGAGTGTAGAAAGAGAGGTCATTTTGAGGGCCCTGTCTCCAGCTCATTAGCGTTAGGTGGTAACCTTAACTTAGATGAGGTATATAACTTGCTTTTTTAAGCTCTTTCTAGGGCTAAGGGTCAAGATAGAACTCTTACTCATAGTGGCTAGAGAAGAGATAGTCCTCGAGATAATGGGGGTTCGAGGCTCAAGAGGTGAGGGCTGAGATAGCCCTAAGAGAGGTAGGTGCGTGAGCGCATGGGGGCCCATGCGTGAACAAACTTTCATTCCCCCTTATCATTTTCCCTCAAGGTCCATACCTTCAATCAGGCATCTAGCTTGAGGGTGCCTACTTTAGAAGAGGTTCGAGAGTGGGTGACGGGCCCTCCTAGCCATGACGCCAAATAACCTGGCCCCGAGAACTGGAGTACATAATTTTAGTGATGTGCTAGTTAGAGAGATATGTAGATCCAACCTGGGCTGAGCGAGTGGCTAACTTAAACTAAATAACTGGGTTTGATCTTACTGTGGGGAATGTCATGGATGTAAGTCCTTATGTATATTTCCTTTTGTATTTTATCTTTGATTTACATATGCCACTTACTTTGCTTCTTATTTTTAAATGGCATATGCCTTCTCTCGGTGTTATATGGACATTATTTGTGTGTTGCCAAACACTTGGCAACTGAAAGAGAGTCTTTGCCAATCTAGGCGTAAGACTCAATAAGCTTGTCGTGAGGTTGAACAAGCGCGAGGGGAAGTCAAGGAAATGGTCGCTCGAGTGGAATCTTCTGAGTTGGGGCAGGTAGAGGCGAAAAGTAGATATTCTGAAGTGCAATAACAGAAAGCCCTACTCAAATAGGAGATAAGAGCTCGGTAGCTATTGCAGAAAGTCAGATTTTAGAGCTTTCTTATCAAAATAATCTCTAAGAAGAGCAACTTACTGTAGCTTGGAGGGAGCATAAGTTAGTAAAGCAAATCAAGTATGTGCTGGCTCACCTCGTTGATGAACTTTCAGGATCTTGGTCTGCATATCATGATATAGGATTCTGCTTGAGAGTGGTTGAGGGATTCCACTGGTGTGTGGATATTTTTGAGGAGATTTACCTTGATGTTAACCTTCAGTGGCTAAGGGATATGGTTACCTATCGACCTGCTGCAGCTGAAGGTGAGGCCTCAAGTACTTAAGGTGTGGATGAACCTGAGCCCCCAACTAATTAAGACGTTCCTACTACTAACCCTATTCTTGTGCTTCATTTAAAGCCTGAGTCGATCCCTTCTGCTTTTTCTTCATGTTCTTATTTTGGTTATTGTGCCTGATATTTCTTCTACTGCTATCTAAGGGGTCTTGGCAACTATTAAAGCCTCATTTATTGCACACGATATTTCTTCTTATATTGGTGGGTCTCTCATTGTTATAGTAGAGGATGAGCCTAGTGTAAATCTAATCCCCATCGAGGAGACCCAACTAGGTCCAAGCTTACCCATCCATCATTCTGCTCTCGTTGCTTGATTTTTATACTTTTGGGTAGGCATGCCCTTTATGAACAATTAGTGAACACATGTTTAAGCCTGATGTGCCCTAAAACTTATATATATATTTTTGCTTTAATGTAATTGTTCCTTTTTTACCTTTCCATTATTTTGGTGCGTATCTATTTATTTTTCTTTTATCTACTATATATTTGACTATTCTTGTTAGAACTGATGTTTACGTGCCATTCCAAATTTGTATGAATATTAATTGTTTAATATTTATACAATAAACATTTAGAAAAAAATCGTTAATATTAAATATATATGGTAAGATACTTGTAACATTTTATACATAGTATGATCTGAAAGAGTTCAAATCTAATTTAAAAAAGTTTAGACCAGGGCTAAAAGTTAGCAATACTAAGAGTTATAATTGTTAAGAGTTAGCATTGTTAAAAGATAACAGGTTATAAAAGTCGGTGAAATCTAAAACGTTAGAGCCTTGTATGAAATGGGACAAAGACCCGATTGTATACTAGTAATGACATGGTTGCAAATAGTTATAAATAGTGCTAAGAAATGTCATTGTACAAGTATGTTTTCAAATGTTATATTCTTGATATATTTTTACTGATGTGGGTCTATCAATGGGAACCTAATTTAATATATATCGGTGTATGTCTATATCTGGATGGTCCAAATGGTTAGTCTTAGCAAACCATAAGCTTAGTGAAAGATTTTGTAAGCATGCGGGTATTCAATAAGGATTGGGTACTGAATAGGATCAATTAAAATCTCTAATAAACATCTTATAAAAGTCATCAATGGATGATTCTTTCGAGTTGAGTAGTATCTGTGGTCCCTTGGCCTGAACACCATGGTAGGCTTATGAGTGATCCGTCATACTTAAGTTTCACACATGTCAGAGACCTTTTATGATCTGACTACTAGGTGTCGCAGGGTTTGGTCTGATACTCATGGAGTCTAGTGTGTGTAGATATCGGATCCGTCAACTCATATGAGTAAGTTGTATATCTAGATGCTCCAAGAGTGTATTCTAAAAAATCTTATAGCTATAAGTAATTCTCCCAAAAAAAAATGTTTCCCATGTAAAAAATAATATTGCAAAAGTATTTACGGATATTGTTTATCGAAATACGAATCTGGAGATATGTTCTAAAGTTGAGCATATGGATACTTGACAGTGATGATCTATGTCTTCACTCTTCTATGATATAAGTAACGGAGGGATTATATAAATATGTATTAACCTCAACTTGTATGGTTTAACACGTTGTTTTGTTATTTCTTTAATGTATGTGTGGGGCATTGTTTATGGACTTACGGAAGAGTTCTTGAAAGGTTAAAGATAACTAGATACTTGATCTGACTATAAACCTCGGCCAGTTTATGAATCTTTGATTCGAGGAAAAATGACCAAATATTTATGTAAGTATTAGATACTGATCTATTGATTTATTGGAACTTATACATAGTGATATGTTTGGTCCAATGAATCATACTACCATTGGGTGAATTTTGATATTTCACTATGATTTGTCACGATATAGATATGTGTTTCTGGGAAACACAGGTTGGAAACCTTTGAAATGTTCAAAGAGTTCCTACTAGAAATATAGAAATAAACTCTTATGTATATTCAATGCCTTTGATTAGATTGAGGCAATTTATATATGAACAGTAAATTCATAAATTATTTAAAGGAGAATGAGATTCTCACTCAATATAGTTCCCCAAGTACTCCTTAATGCATAAGTATTTTGGTGAGAAGGAATTGGACTTTATGAGATATGATCCGATCAATATTAAGTTTCACCGATATTCTAGAATATCTTTAGGGATATGCTCTAGTAACTATTAGTCACTTACTGAATAAAGTTCTATCAAAAGTCATTCTTTCAGTTCTGTATGAGATATCAACTAGAAGGAAATTAAGTCTTAAGTATATTAAGATTTAGGGTCATTTTATTTGTATAAGAGTTATGCAACAGAGTGAACTTTCATTTAATTGGTACAAGTATTGGTTCATTTTATATCCCAAGAACTCAATGGGATACCAATTCTATGATCTAGAGGAGTGAAACATGTTCGTTTCTCATTACACCATTTTCTATAAGAGTTTTTCTCATAGATCATGGGGACTGTATAAAGATTGAACTTGGTGAAGTTAATCTAAAAAATATATGAATCGATGACGGAACTTTAAGTTCAATTGAGATAAATAACTTTAACACACTTCCACTCTAGGCAGGAAAGGATATCAAGAGTTACCTACTAGGTATATTTGATACTTGAAAATGCCTTTGGTGTTTTTTGATTTGAAGAAAAGCATCATTTAACTTATAAAAAAATGATTTTTGGACATCGATTTAAAAAAATAGCAAGGTACCATGAAATCCGAAATCAAATTTATGCATGAGAATCAAGTCTAACACTTGATCATGCTTTTGGTAGGAATTGTTCCTATTACTTGTAAATGAATTTACGCAGCGGATATGTGGGTTTAATATAAAGGTACAAACCTTTTAAGCTCGACTAGTAATAAAAGGTTACACTCATAGATCTATCGGTAATTATATTAAATCAATTCAAATTTTGTTGACTATTGTATTTTGTTGAATTCTTCATTTTAATAAAAAGCAAGCCTGTATGTTTAGAAATGACAGTGGGAGCATAATTATCTTTTTAGTTCTCTGTGTGGTTGACATATTTAATACAAGTCAATTAGATAAGAGTTATCTAAATAAGAACTTCTCCATAAAAGATTTGGGAAATGCTTCCTATATACTAGCTATAAAGTATTATAGAGATAGAGCTAGGAGGCTGATAGGACTATCTCAATCTTTGTACATATACAATATTCTTGAAAAGTAAAACTTCAGTAACTATGAGACAGTTAATGTACTTTTCAAACATGACATTTATCTTTTTAAGAGGAGGTGTCTTCAGTAAGAAGATGAAAATGTTAGAATGTCTAACATTTCATATGCATCGACTAAAAATAGCTTGATGTATACCATGTTATGTACGAAACTCAGATTTAGATGGCTATAAGTGTTACAAGTCAGTATCGATTTTATCTAAGTCAGGATCATTAATTGGTCATAAAACATATCTGAAATACATGAGAGGTATAGAGAATAAGTTTTTGACTAATGGAGAAAGTTACTTATATATAAGAGGATATTAGACTTGGATTTTCAGTTTGGTCTGGATAATTGAATTTTTACATCTAATTATATCTTTCTTCTTATCGATACCGTAGTAAGTTGAGAGTGCAATATAAATATCTACAGCTGATTCGACCTTAAAAGCGGAATATGATGTGGCTTAAGAAGCCTGTAAAAGAAGTTCTATGGATATATAAGTTAGTTGCAGAGCTTAGAATAGTTCTAAACTCAGTGAATCGTATCCTACAAAAAGAAACAATAACAGAACAATTGCTTAAGCCAAGAAGCCATAAAGTGCACTCGAATTCTGATCATGTGGACATTGAATACCACATAATTAGAAAGTTCTTGGCTATTGGAGATGTAATAGTAATTAGTATATATTCCATAAATTATATAGCAGACCCACTTAGGCCTTAACTTCTATGTGTTTTAGAAACACATAGAGAATATAGGTATTAGATATCATCGTAAATGGCACTAGAACAAGTGGAAGTTGTTGGAACTGATGCATACATGTCATTCCAAATTTGTATGACTATTAATTGCTTAATATTTATACAATAAATATTTTGAATAAAATCTTTAATATTCAATATATATATATATAGTAAGATGTTTGTAACATTTTAGACATAGTATGATCTAAAGAAATTCATATCTAGTCTAAAAGAGTTTAGACCAGAGTTAAGAGTTAACAATACTGAGTTATAATTACTAAGAGTTAGTGGGTTTACAAGAGTCAGCAAAATCTTAAAAATTAGAGTCTTGTCTGAAATAAGACAAAGACCAGAGTGTATACTAGTAATGACATAGTTAAAAAGGGTTACAAATAGTGCTAAGAAATGTCATTGTGCAAGTATATTTTCAAACGTTATGTTCCTGATCTATTTTCACTTATACGAGTTTGTCAGTATGAACTTTATTTAATATAAATCGGTGTATGTTTATATTTGGATAGTCCATATGGTTAGTCTTAGCAAACTATGAGCTTAGTGGAAGCTTGTATAGGCATGCGGGTATTCAATGAAGATTGGGTACTGAACAGAATCAATTAAGATCTCCAACAAAAATCCCATAAAGCCGTCAATGGATGATTCTTTCGAGTTGAGTAGTAACCGTGGTCCCTTGACCTGAGCACCACAGTGGGCTTGTGAGTGATCCGTCATATTTAGGTTCTACATATGTCAGAGACCTTTCATGGTCTAACCGTTGGGTATAGTCCGATACTCATGGAGTCTGATGTGTGTAGATATGGGATCCATCAACTTATATGGGTGAGTTGTATATTGATTGTCTATTTTAATGTCTTAGCGTAAGTGCACGCTTTTTCTATCAAGTAATATAGGTTTAAGTCCAGATTATCGATCCTACAGAGACTATTATTTCTATTTTCTTCAATCGAATACTAAAATTACTCTACTTTACCTTTATCCAGACTAGTTTTAAGGATAGAGTTTAACTAACTAAATTATTGCTATCAAATTAAACCTAATTAAAATATTGCAAATACTTAGAGATAGAATTCACTCAATTGATAAGTAATCTAGGGTATCGACGCATCCCCTAGTAGTTCACTGAACCCTTTATCCCCTTAGTTATTTCCCTTTTTATCAATTGATTGGCTAGACACTGAATTCACCATAAGCTTCTGTCGATAGTCAAATGATAATATCACACCCTAACAATTACCTATATGTCTATGGTAATCCGAATAAGATGCAACTCATTAAGATTAAGTCTAATCAAGCCATACATGCCACCTAGGTATATGTCTATCCTAGATGGAACTCATAGATATTACCTTATGATCATGTATCAATCTACCATAGGCTAAACACATGATTCCTTTCGTCAAAGTTATCATAGTTCCTAAACAATCAATATAGTGATCAAGTATAATGAAAGCATTAAGTATAGATAGATTGAATCAATTAAGCGATAAGAGTTCATAACTAAGAGATTAAAAGAATCAATTACATACTAGGTTCAATGACGTCGAACCCTAGATCAAGAGAAATTAGCTCATGTTCAAAACAAGAATGTCAAAGCAAAAGTATAAAAATATAATGAACGAAATCATCTCTTAAAAGTAAGGAATAAAACAAAACAAATGATGCCCTGAGTTGTTCTTCTTCCTCTTATCTTGATTACTCAAGAGTTGATTCCCCAATCTTCAATCTTCAATAACTTCACCTTGATCTCTTAGCTTGAATAAGTGTTTGTTGCTTGTGTTATTCTCCTTACTAAATCTCTCTAATTTTTTCCTCAAGAGAATATTTTGTTGCTATGAGAAACCCTAGGCACCAAGCCCTACCGAAATCACAATTGAAGAGGGGTATTTAAATCTCCCGCATGGGCGCCGCGATGCTGGGGTCTCAGCGCCGTGGCACTGGACACGAGCATAGGTATCCACAATTCTTTGACGAGCGCTGCAGTACTGGGTACTGAGCACCGCAGCGCTCACTCGCTGTTCTGGGTGCCACGGCGCCTAGCCACTTGTTTCTCTTCTTTCATCTTTCGAGCGCATTTTTCTCGTTGCTCACCCGATTCGCTTTTCGTTTGTTTTTATACATCATATTTTCCTTCACACACCTATTCAAGATTAAAAACATAAATAAGTAGCCAAATATTAATGGATTAAAGCAAAAATACCCAAGTTAGAGTGTTAAAATACTATTGTCATTATGTCATTATCATATATCCAGATGCTCCAAGATTATATTCCAGAAAATCTTATGGCCATAAGTAATTTACCCAATAAATATTTCATATGTAAGAAATAATATCGTAAAAGTATTTGCGAATATTATTTATCGAAATACAAATCTGGAAATAAGTTCTAGAGTTGAGCATATGGAGACTTGACGGTTATGATCTATCTTTTCGCTCTTCCAAGATATAAATAAGGGAGGAATTATATGAATATATATTAATCTTAATTTGTATGGTTCAACATGCTATTATTTCCATAATTTATGTGTGGAGCATCATTTATGAACTTACGAAAGAGTTTCGTAAGACAAAATATGCGTGAACTACAGAGTCTCACTATATTAAGTGTACTCGTTATGTACTTGGATTGCATACCAGATTGAATATTTCAATTTGGGAAGTTTTTGAAAAAGTTAGAATTATTTTAGGATTTCTCTAAGAGATTATAGGGTTTAACTGTTAAGTTCGGGATCTCAACAAGTGAGACTTGCCACTTTTACCTTTCTATTGGATGTCGCATTTTATGCCATTAATTTATAGCATGACTCGTGGAGAAGTTTCATTGGCTTTTTAATTATTAAGTGTTAATAATAATAATTTTTTAGTTAAATCAAAGTGTAATAAACATTTGGTAATCGGTTTCTTTGTTGACTAAATGAATTATTTTATTCAAATTATGGCATAAGATGCCAAACTTTTGGCCATTAATTTGTTAAAGTGTAATGCATTAATTGGCTAAACAAATCAAATTGCAATGCTTTTATAGCTATATAAATTTTGGCCACTAGTAAATTGGAAGTTTTAAAATCAAATGGCCATTATTATATTATAAGCATGATTTGTCATGCTAAATTAGAATGCATTTGAAAAAGGTATTCGACCAACTTTGCCACCATTACAAATGACATTAATTTATCATGCTTTCATACAAGCATGTAGTGGCATCCATGAATTCAATTTGAAAAGCAAAAGGCCACTTATTACCTTTATATTCGGCCACCACTTAATAAGCATGAAGTGTCATACAAATTGAATTTGTCATACTTGTAAAATCTTTACACCAATTAAATGTTAATTAGTTTATAAGGTAGTTAAGAAAGTTATATAAGGGTGGTATTCGACAAAGCTAATTTATAAGTGAAATAGAAGCAAAAAAAAATAATTAAGGGTTGAGAGACAAATGTATGGCGCAAGAGTTGCTTCAAGTCAAATATTTTAGCGAGAATAGGAAGCTACCATTTTAGCTTGAAGAATTCCACCGTGTCATAGATTAGAACTGCGTAAAGTACACTTCGAGAGTGGGTTCTCTAATATATCATTAGCGTAATAGGATGTTTGTTTATTTTCTGTTGCACATTTATGCATGTGATGTGTAAATTAAAAAAATTAAAATGTACGCAATCACCTTACGTACAACGCACTTTTAATTCTTTCCCATGATGAATGATAAATTTGATCCATTATGAGTAGAGACCTTTGTGATGATCGAACCCTCCTTATAAGACTATTATTATATCCCCGACCAACATAATAAGGCCTATGAGGGGGCAACTTTATGAAGGTCGAACCCACCCATAAGGCCCTTCTGAGTCTTCATAGTTTAGGTGACCACTCTAAGTGAAGACTTTTTTTGTGAGAGTCTAGCCCTCTCACAGGATTATCACTTTACCTCCAACCTGTATAATAAAGCCCATGAGGGGAAAACCTTACG
The DNA here is from genome assembly GCA_946807835.1 of Ailanthus altissimus. Lineage (NCBI taxonomy): Eukaryota > Viridiplantae > Streptophyta > Magnoliopsida > Sapindales > Simaroubaceae > Ailanthus > Ailanthus altissimus. The sequence goes on from OX327709.1 coordinate 6,610,513, forward strand.
AACGTTGAACTCACCCATAAGGATTTTTTGAGTCTTCATGGTTTAGAGACCACTCCATGTGAAGACCTTTTTGTGAGAGTCAAATCCTCTCATAGGAATATCATTTAACCCATAACCTATATATTAAGGTCTACGAGGGAGTAACCTTATGAGTGTCAAACCTACTCATAAGGCCTTTTTAAGTCTTCATGGTTTGGGTACCACTCCAAGTGGAGACCTTTTTATAAGAGTCAAATCTTCTCACAAGTACTATTATTTTACCCCCGATCAGTATAATAAAGCCCACGTGGGGTAACCTTATAAGCATCGAACTTACCCATAAGGCCCTTCTGAGTCTTCATAGTCTTGGGGACCACTCTGAGTGTAGACTTTTTGTGAGAGTCAAACCCTCTCACGTGATTATCATTTTACCCCCGACTAGTATAATAAGCAACCTTATAAGCTTCAAATCCACCCATAAAGCCCTTCTAAGTCTTTATAGTCTGAGGGACTACTCAGGGTAGAGACTTTTTAAGAGAGTCGAACTCTTTTATAGGACTATTATTTTACTCCCGACCTATATAATAAGGCCACATAGAGCAATCTTATACTTGTCAAACCTACCTGTAAGGCCCTTCTGATGCGAGATTAACTGATTTGTTTACTATTAACCCTCTGGGTGTTTATTTCCATCTTGTGTTCTTGCAAGATAAGAGATTTTTTTCATCAAAGAAATTCAAGAACTTTATTCATTCTCAATACCTCAGGTACATGCTATTGAACTTTTAAAAGTTAAAACATAATTAGACAGTCATAAAGCAACATAAATAGACAGTTTATTGAAGGTTAATACTTTATCAGTAGCTCAGTGTTACACGATTTTTCTCACTGCCTTTCTGTTGGCATGCTCCAGTTTATAGGCTTCTATCCTTACCCTCTTGGTTACTTTATAGAGGCCTTCCTAACTAGGTCCGAGAACTCCATTCACTGGGTTTTTTATATTAAGGATAACCTTCCGAAGCATAAGGTCACCTTCTATAAATTCACAAGCCCGTACCTTTTTGTTGTAATACTTGGCCATCATTTGCTGGTAAGCTATCGTACGAACTTGCGCTCTTCCCTTCTTTTGCTCTACTAGGACAAGATTTCCCTTTATTAATTTATTATTTATGATTTCTGAGAAGTGTGGAACGTGATGGGTTGAGATACCAATCTCTACTGATATCATAACCTCACATTCGAATGTGAGTGTCAATGACATTTCTCCTGTGGCAGTCTTGCTAGTAGATCTAAGGGCTCAAAGCACTTCGGACAATTCTTCGACCCAACTTATTTTTTCCTATCTGTTAGCTTATTCTTTAGTAACTTCTTTATGGTTTTGTTGGTCGACTTCACTTGACCATTGGTTTTAGGATGTGCTAAGGAGGAAAATAAGAGTTGGATTTCCAATTATTCATAAAAACCTTTGAAGTTACTATTTTTGAATTGCTTCCTATGGTTAATAACCATTATGTATGAGATCTCGAACCGACACACTAAATTTCTCTGCAAACAATCTCGTACACTCTTATCAGTAATCTTTTACAAAAGTTCTTCCTTGACCTACTTAGTAAAATAACCACAGCGACAACAATATATTTACAGGATCCTTTTCCGTAGGGCAGAGGCCCTATCAAATCAAGCCACCACTAGGCAAAGAGTTATGGCCCCGACATAGTGCTCAACTTTTTGGGTGGAGCTTGAATTCCTTGAGGACTATCTTCACCTTTTGTAGTCTCAAACATCTCATGTATAGATGGGAAAAACATCTTCTATATAGCACCTCTTCTGTATAGCACCCCTTCTATAATCGTGTATTGAACAACATGATATTTAAGCCATTAGGCTTCCTGTTTATCTACTAGAAAGATCCTATTTTAGATGTAATCTCGAATAGGATCTATTCAGCTTGACTGGTTGTTAATCTATATTACTTTCTCTTTGAGTTCTTCTTGTATATTGAGGACGGGGATAAACTCTAATAGGACTGACTTAGGACGTCATGCCTCTTGTTGGAAGCTAAACGTGCTATTACATCTGCACTATAATTTTTGCATCTCGGGATCAATTCAATTTTGGTTTCTTCAAATTGGCTCATCAGATATTTGACCTTCCCGAGGTAAGCCAGCATACTCTATTTTTGAGCTTCAAAGTCTCTCTTCACTTGATTGAAAACTAATTGGGAATCACTCTTCACCAAAATCTTCATGGCTAATAGAGCTCGGGCCACCTTCAATCTAGCTAGGAGAGCCTTATACTCAGCTTCATTGTTCGAGGCCATAAAATCGAACATAGCAGCATAGCTCACTTCATTCATTTTTGGGCCGGTAAGAACTATTCCTGCTCCATACCCTTATAAATTAAAGGCCCTATTAATGTAAAGAATCCAGGTTGAGGTTGCTCCACTCTGCTCTTCTGTGCCTTTTCTATAATCTCTTCAACCCCAAATTCCCCATGCGTGCATTCTGCCATGAAATTAGCCAAAGCTTGCCTTTTGATAGCTGTTCATGGTTGTATTGTATATAAAACTCACTTAGCTATATAGACCATCTGACCAGTCGCACTAATAAATCAGGCTTGTGCAGGAATTATCTTAGAGTTTGATTGTTTAGAACTATAATGGTGTAGGCTTGAAAGTAAGGGTGCAACTTCCTTCCTAGTATGATCAAAGGCATGACTATTTTCTCCACCAGGAGAGTGTCAACTTTTCGGGTCAGTAAAAAACTTGTTGGAAAAATATACCAGTCTCTGGATCCTATCTCCTATTTAACCAACATTGAGCTCACGGCCCGTGCTGACTCTTTAAGGTACATTGTTAGCTCATCTCCCTATATTGGGACGTCAAAGTAGATTGGTTGAGAGAGATAAGCTTTAAGCTACTTGAAAGCCTCTTCACATTTTTGGGTCCATCTATTCTTCTTTTTTCTTTTGATAGATTGGAAGAACTGAAATAGTTATCTGTTACTTAAGATATAAAATGGATCAGGGCTGCCAATTTGCCTGTGAGTCACTGAATATCCTTAATGGTGCATAAGAATTTCACCTCTAGGATAGCTTTAATTTTGATGGGGTTGGCTTTTATACCCCTCTTACTAACCATAAACCCTAAACACTTCCCTGACTTCACTTCAAAGGCATATTTCTTAGGATGTAATGCCATTTTGTGATTCTTCAGAATCTCAAAAATCTCTCTCGGGTCTCCCACATGATCCTCAAACTTGAAGACTTTTCAATCATATCATCTGCATATACTTCAACATTTTTTCCTATCAATACCTTAAACAACTTGTTTACTAATCTTTAATACGTGGCCCCTACATTCTTAAGGTTGAACAACATCACTTGATAGCAATAGGTCCTCTTAATGTGTGACAAAAGATGTTTTCTCCTAGTCTGAGGGAACGAATCTAATTGTAAGCCGAGAAGGCATCCATAAGCTGAGCAACTCATGTCCTACTGTTGAATCTATAAGCTAGTCTATCTTGGAAAGTGAGAAGCTATCTTTAAGGTATACCTTGTTTAAATCCATGCAATCAACACACGTCCTTCATTTCTCATTGGCCTTCTTGACCATGACCTCATTAGCTAGCCATTCGGGGTAATGGACATCTCTTATAAATCCTACAACTAGTTATTTCTTTACTTGTATGGATACTACTTCATCCTCTCCTGATTAAATATCCTCATCTTCTTCTTGATTGACTTAATGGTAGGGCTCATAGCTAGCATATGAGATGCTAGCGACGGATCGATCCTTGGCATGTCCTCGTGTGACCATGCAAAAATGTTTAAAAATTCTTCACCAATGCAAACAAGCCTTCTCTTACTTTAAGCTCAAGCCATGACTCAATCTTTACTACCTTTTCTAGTGCATCAGGCTTGACAAGAACTGAGTATAACTCTTCTCCAGGGCTTAGTGATCCCATTTTGTTCTTTCGTAGATCTATAGCCGAAATGCAGTAAGTTCTTTTGGTTGATACAATATAACTTCTAGCCATCTTATGCTCTTGATATAATCTTGATCCCTTTATTGAGATTTGTGCTTACGTGTCATCCCATTATGTATAAATATTTAATGATATTATTTATACAATTATGATTTCTAATAAAATTGTTAATATTATTTATAATAAATGGTAAGATGCTTGTAACGTTTCAGTCATTGTATAATCTAAAGGAGTTCAGATATTATCTAAAGGAGTTTAGATCAATGCTAAGAGTTAGCAACACTAATAGTTAAAAGTACTAAGAGTTAGTGGTGCTAAGAGTTAGCAAATTAATAGAGTTAGCAAAATCTAAATAGTTAGAACCTTTTCTGAAATGGGACAATGATCTGAGAATATATTAATAATGACATAGCTGCAAAGAGTTGCAGATGGTGCTAAGAAATGTCATTATACAAATATATTCTCAAACATGATGTTCCTGATTTAAGTTCATCGATACTGGTCTATCGATGGAACCTATTAATATAAATTAGTGTATATCTAAATCTGGATGGTCCAGATAGTTAGTCTTAGCAAACTATGAGCTTAGTGGAAGCTTCTATAGACATACAGTAAAGCCATCAATAGAAGGTCTTCCAAGTTTAGTAGTATTTGTGGTCATTTGACCTGAGCGCCACGGTAAGCTTGTGAGTGATCCACCATACTTTGGTTCCACACATGTCAGAGACTTTTCATGATCTGATCACTGTGTGTCGCTGGGTATGGTCCGATGCTCATGGAGTCTAGTGTGCGTAGATATGGGATCTATAAGCTCATATGAGGGGGTTGTATATCCTAATACTCCAAGATTGTATTTCAAAAAGTCTTGTGGCTACAAGCATAAACCTCAGAAAATATATTCCTAAGGAATAAACAATATCGCAAAAGTGTTTGTGAATATTTTTTAAGAAAATATATATATGGAGATAAGTTGATGGTTGAGCAAATAGATATTTGATGGTGATGATCTATATCTCTACTCTTCCAGAATATATATGATGGAGGGATTATACAAAAATGCAACAACCTCAACTTGCATGGTCTAACGCGCTGATTTATAATATCCGTAACGTGTGTGTGGGATATCATTCATAGACATATGGATAAGTCCCACCAGGCATGGACCTAGAGAGTCTCGCAATATGAAGTGTACTCGTTGCGCACTAGAGTAGCAGATTTGATTGAATAATTCGATCCAATAAATTTGAGCAAAAATAGAATAATTATTTTGGGATCCATTGGGATGTGCATTTGTCAAGACTTAATTGTTAAGTACATCATTGAATTAATTAACAAGAGTTGTTAATTAATAGAATGTTGACAAGTGGTACAATTTGATCCATGATTTAATTTTACCTTAGTTTTACCATTTAACCTTGGTAGTAAAAACTAGTAAGGTAAAAAGTAATTTAATTATTCAAAATTATTTATCCATTATAATTAAAATAATTATATTTATTAGGTAATGATTAATTTAATTATTTAAAATTATTTTGAATAATTAAATTAGATATTATTATTATATTATTAGATAATATGATAATATATTAATCATAACCATTGTATTTTTAATACAATGAGGGGCCTAAATGTTGGCAATTTATTTATCCATTATAATTAAAATAATTATATTTATTATTAATTTAGGTGGCCATTAATCTAGTGTTTGATTAATTAATCTTGAGTGGGAGACTAACAATGAAATTGGTGGAGCACTTATTTTTATTTAATCAAAATGTTGAATAACAAAAACAAATTTTGGCTAACACTTAATTTTGATTCATTTCATTTTTTGGAAGAGCAAAAATTTGGTTAAGAGAGGTACGAGAGAATTTTAGTTTTGTTCTTTTCAAGTGTTGAAAACATGTAGAACTTCTCTTTATCTTCCTCTCTTATGGATGACTCAAAATGAATAAAAGTAAATGGAGAAAGAGATATAATTTTTAGACAAGAGTTATGTAAAATTAATTATCCTATGGAAATTGTTTCCATCATTTAAACAAGAGTTGTATGTAAATGTTTACCATCTCTATTTTAAGAATCAAATAATTGTATTCAAAGAGTTTGAATACAAGTTGCTGGAAATTCTAAAACTAAGCTACCATTCTAGCTCCATAATCCCACTAACCCGTTATGGACTAGAATTATTCAACAATTCACTTCAATGTGAGCTCTTCAGTTGGATTGTTAAAGGACTTGAAAATTTTGTAAAGCTACCTTCACTAGCTAAGTATTCTTTACATTTTAATTTTATGTACAAAATTTTTCATAATTTATAGTTATTGTATAATAGTTATATTTGAGCATATATGTGATATATGTGGTTAAATTTATTAAATTGAGTGTATTTGTTAACATGCTTCCGCTAAATGTAATAAAATTTAAAATTATGTATACACTCATATATCACACACTCGATTTCTAACCCCCTTCCCCCCCACGGAGAACTTGAGTTTCATATAATGTATGAACAAAGTCACATTAGTGTTTCTTATAAAAAGTTGCTCGAGTAAGACTTTGTATGGGAACGGCTGGTCCAACACTACAAAACTAGTCATAACAGTCTTTACATAGGGTTTTTTACCCAGAGTCATAGAAAGGTTTACGATCCCAAGTGGCCTTACACAACTATCCCTAAACCTTTGCAATGGGGTTTGCATTCTCTCTATTCTCATGTTCTTGATTTTCAATTCATTTAAGACCTATTTAAATATGATGTCAACCAAGCTTCCAAGGTCTATAAACACTTAGTTAACTTCTATACCAGCACTTGCACTATCATCACCAGTGCATCATCATGCAGGTAGCTCACTCCTCAAGTGTCTTGCTCTATGAATATGATGGGATCTCCTGTATTCAAGGCTTTTAACGACAGGGATGTTACACATCACCTAATGCCCTACCATTGAATATCTCAAGTAATTCTTCTTCTGTCAATTAGAATATCCTGTTGATGTTGGTCCTCCCGAAATGATCATTATAGACCCAGGGAGAGTAGACCTTCTCGGGGTGTTTGATAGTTAGTCTTTACATTGACGGTATACTTGAAATTCATCCAAATACCTGTTTCTCATCAAAGTGTCCACTTGCTTCTTCAGGTTAACAGTTTGGCACCATTTATAAAAATAGAACAAAAAACCATGAAAGACAATCACTTAAAAGAAAGATAAAGATGACTATTAGGTTCATGACCACCTGAGACAATGAAAACTAGAGGTAAACCGAAAACCCGACCATGACTTGTGCGACTACTTATGACTAAATGCTCAAATATATAAAGTTCGAGAAAGAAGAAGTTATGAGAATGACATGGGCAATATATGCTTAAAGAACTCTTCAGACCTAAGTAAAGCCATTACAAGGTACTTAGGAGAGTCAGATGACAGACTTACAAGCCTGAGCATATTAAGACCAATAGTCAAAAAACCACGAAATACTGAGTCTATCAAAAATATTATCCCAAGACACTTAAACTCTTTATTTTACAATCTTACTTGTCTACATCTATTATTAGAATAAGTATTTACAAGTGTTTGAATTTTTTTTATATAATGTATCTTATAATTATTACTCATTTTAAAGAATTTCGATATCATAAGATCAATGTTTGCTGGAAAATGATCGATTAAAGAACCGAGAAGGAAGTGGTTATGGATACTATGTGACCCTATAAGAATATTAAAGAACTAATAGAGTATAGGCTACAGTTACCGTGTGACCTTCTAAGCCAAGTGCTCAAGCTAAGACTCAGAAGAATATCAAAAAATCAAGATGGTAAAGGCTATGGCCATTGTATGACCCTCTCGATTAAGTGCCCAAGTCAAGACTTGAAAGAATATAAATAAAAAAAACTGAGAGGGTAGAGGCTATGGCCACTATAAGACCTTTTCAGCCAAATTCCCGAGCAAGTCTTAAAAGAATCCCAAAATATAAGCAGGTCAAAGAAAAGGTGCCTTAAAAACATATCATATAATTTGATATCTCTACGATGATCGTTTGAGGATCCCAAAGCCAAGTGTTCTCCATAATGATCTGAGATCTACACAAGGATCATTCGAGGATCTTAAAGGCAAGTGCTCTCCACAATGATTCAAGATCCTATAAAGATCATTCGAGGATCCTAATGCTAAGTAACCTCTACAGTGACTGAGATCCCTGTGGGGATTACTCAAGGATCTTGAAGCTAAGTGTTTTTCATAATGATTCGAGATCTTCATGAGGATTATTCAAGGATACCAATGCCAAATGCTCTCTATAATAATTTAAGATCTCCATAAGAATTGTTTGAGGATCCTAAAGCCAAGTGTTCTATAAAATGTTTAAGATCTTTATGAAGATCATTTGAGGGTTAAGAAACTCTCTGATGATTTGAGATCCTAACAAAGTTTGCAAAATTATCGAACGGAGAGGGTAACGATGCTAGCCTCTATGTAACCTTTTCAACTAAATTCCTGAGCACTTCTTAAGCAAAATCTTGAGGGTAGAAGCAATAGCCTTTATGTGACCCTCTTGGTAAAATTTCTGAGCCACGCATAAGATGAATATTAAATTGAGAGTGTAGAGGTCCTGGCCTCTATATAACCTTTTTGGCTAAATTCTTGAGCACATCTCAGAAGAAATCTTGAGGTTAAAGAAATAGTCTATAAATGACCCTCACAATTAAATTCCCGAGCACATCTCGGATGAAATCACCAAGGTAGTGGTGATAGCCCCCAAGTGACCCTTCAAGTTAAAATTTTCTAGCGGTCCTCAAAAGAAGACTGAGAAATCAAGAACTTGGTTATTCAACCCAATATGCCTAAAGAGGCCGAAGAAGTGAAGTAGATCTGAATAGATTAAAGTTATCATGACAATATTTACTTATTAAAAGATCCTACTCGGACAATAAGTGATCATGTATTTACATGCGCAAGTACATTAAATGCTAAATGATTCAAAATTTAGTTACAAAAACTTCGCTAATCACTTTAGTGATTACTTATGATTAAGTAAAAAATGTGTTATCAACAACACCGAGCAGACATCATTCTTACTAACAAGAGTATAAGTATAGAAAGAAAAATTTTCTTAATAAAAAATTCTTTACAGAGATTACAAAAATACAAATCTAAGCCGAAAAGCAGAAGGTTGGTCTTCAGCAATAAGGGTGGAGAGGTTCTCGACTGGCAGGCTCTCAATGACAATAGGAATGTCTATTCTGACTAAGGAAGAACTATTTCATCTACTTGCAAGGGATTATCAATTCTCCCTTCTACACTTGCTGCCTAATCGACAATCGCTTTCTCTAGCTAGATGAGGTCCAGGACAGAGTAATGTGACTTAAACACATTGACACACTTTTCAAACACTGAGTTCACCCCCATAATAAACTAGTATTTAGAGCCAACTGTATCATTGACATTATCCTTCTGAAGAGTCCTTATTAAGGATAGAGACTCACCAGTTACCACGTTGAGCTAATGAATCTCCTTTTAAAAAGCGGAAACCTTACTCTCTATAGTGGTTTCCTTAATATCACCTTATCCAAATAACTCTTGAGCTTATGGCTTATTTCCTCAATCTTTTTATTAGCCTCTAACAAGCCCCGTAAGATGATCCTTCTCGGTCGCAACTTTCTACAGCTTTTTCCCATGTTTGATAACACCTAGAGTTCATCTCAATGCTAAGCCAAAATGAAAGCTGAACAAATAAAAATATGGTGAGTAGTTAATGACCAAACAAATTATTGAAACTAAAGCAAAAGATTATCATAAATAATTTACCTCAAGTGTACATCTTATGATGTGTGACAAGGACGTGGACGAATTATAATTAGACATAGTTTTAGCACGAGTAACCTTGATTGAATGCTCAGTCTCCCTCACTGAAGGCACTATGTGCCTATACCTTTCTTAATTTATAGTTAAAATGTCTGATAACTTGAAGGACAAAGGCCGCATTTTTTTGGGCCATAAGTGGTTTGACATAAAGGGGTTAAAGAGTCTGAGATCAATATCCCCCATCATCAGAATACTCTCACTTGGTTATTGTGCAAATGTGGTAGACTCGCAAGATAAATAAAGACCTCGACTACCTCTTACCCTTATCAATCGAAGTGCTCCCTCTGACTGACTCCCCATTCGGTACCTCCACTTACACCTTCTTTGCTTTAAGTTGAGTAATGCAAGAACACCATGAGGATTTTTGCCTAATTCTTCTAATCCAAGGGTCTCAGATGAACGGGAAAACTTCTTGTTACTATCTCCTTACTCCATTAATGTAAAAGGATCGAAAGAGAATTATTATAAAAAAACATTAACTTTACATGACAACTGAGCACCACTAGGGAAGATTTATTTGAAAATTACCTTTTCTTTTGCCTTATCTTTTTTCCTTTGGTAATTCAATAAGATGGTCTGTCATATCCCAGACCCAAAAGATTTGAAACATGACATAACATACACTCATTCAATAATGTGCACTCATAATTAATTTTGCATAAAATTTCAAACTTGAATTCAACATAAGAATCCTTATTACGTTGCTAGTAAGTTTAATACAAAATCAACCTATAACCATACTTGGTGAAACATAAACCAAATACAATCACACCTAATAAAATAACACATAAGTATTTATTTAATAGGGATAAATCAAATATCTTAAACTATGTGTCCACAAATGAAACACTTAGCAATCTAGCAACTTAGGGAACCCAAAGGATAGCAGAAGCCTTGTCAAATCTGTTAAGCACACATGTACCTCATTTACCTAAAATCATCATAAACTATAATGAGTATAAAACTCAGTAAGCATACTAAATTTTTATATATCAAAATACAAATACATATATATACACAATGCATATGTATGATATGTCGTGATAAATCAAAATCATAATCTTATCAAATCACATGTCAGGTAAACACTTACACATTTTTTCAAAACATATAATAGGAATACCATCACTCAACTACTATTTAGTAGGACTTTCATATCACATATCATATAATGAGCCAAATTTCACTTGTATGTGATATACCATATGAGAGAAATAGTACAAGTGAGATTTAAATTACACATATATAATGCTCATTCCCGAAGGTAAGAGCCAAATCCTCACCTTGATCATCGGTGAGTCCTCTCACATGCACTAATACGTCACCACACGAATGTGATGACTCACTCTTCCTTTAGGTACCAATAGGATCTTCCCTACATACGGAATACATAACATATACCAATCCTGAAGGAAATGCGACACATAAATGCTCCACAAATCACATAAAAAGCTTACTAAGTCAACAGTGAGTTCAAGCACCCTCAAAACACAAAATTTTTCTCATGGACATATTACACTTCAAAAGCTTTCTTTGTTAAACACATTTTATTTTGAAAGCTCACTTTCAAAAATACATATATGTCCATGCTCAATGTCAATGCTCATATTCATAAACATATGTCTTTCACATTTCATATCAAATATACTTTATCATAATATAAACATATTTCTAAGCACATTTACAAAATCATACATAAACAATTACTATATTTATTGTGATTTCAGTAAAAGTCTAGTATACTTACCTCTTAGCACTTTCGGCTACAAGGCTTAATTCTCCTTAACCTATCAATGGAGATTAATTCTTTCATAAGTCTCAACATTCAAACAAAATACTTTAAATAGCTTACAAAAGTATACATATTGCATTTATCACATCGAATTGGTCTAATTACTTAGTTTCTCAAAACTTGTCATTCTAACCACTTACACTTAACAAAATTTTCTTATATATCAAATGATGTCCAATTGCTCCAAAATAATAATATATCTTTCTTAACTCATATATATTTCTTATATATGACTATTATATCATAATTCATACACAATTCATTTCATAAACACCATTAAATCTAAGTTATTATCCTAACAGGATCAAGATATTTACTAAATAGTATTCAATCTCCTAATTTTATAAAATCATATACTAACTCAAAAAATTGTAAAACTATCACATAATTACTCTTGACACATATCTAAATACATGATAAATATTTCACTTCAAAATCCCTACCAAAAGTATTTTAAACTATTTTATTCCATGGCTTTAAAACTCTGTTAATCAAATACTGCAATGAGTGGATACACTTTAGAAAATCATAACAATTTAACCACGTTGATCTAAATTCTCAATTTTAATATATCATATTAGACATATAAATTTATCATATTCTAGAAATTCGTAATTTTTTAAGATCATTCAGCAGATCAAAAATTATTTTTCACTGTATCATACTGTTAATACAGAAAATTTCCATAATTTTAGGGTCATTTTGGTAAATTCACTACAAATTCAATTTCTAAAATTTTCAATCAATTCAAAGTCTCAAATGATTTTATGTATGTCTAGTTTCATGGTCTCAAAATAAAAAACCAGAATCAAAGTATAACAATTTATAAAATTTATGGATCAAGAGACAAGTAGAAATTCTGCAATTCATCATGATTTATCATACTATTTACATAATCATCATCAATTCTCAATATATCTTACAAAATTCACATCAAATCCCCAATTTTTTATTTGTCCAAAAATTAAAATTTAAAGGAATTAACTTAATTAACACCAATAAATTGAGAAATAGTTATGATATACCTCTTAAAATTCAAATTTCTAATTTCTTCTTCTTCTTCTCTTTCTCTCCCCTTTATTTCTCTCTTTTCTCTCTCTAAATGGGTGGCTCAGCCCAAAAATGAGTAAATTAGGGTTTAAAATGTGTATTTTTATACTAAGAGGCTAACTTTTAGTATTTATAAATTAACCCCCAAAACTTTCAAAGTATTACAATTTGGTCCCTAAAATAAATCTAAAGTCTTGCAAATAAACCCAATACTAATAGTATATCCTTAATCTATACAAACAATACTAATAACAATACATAAATTAATTATCATTCACATACAAATAAAATATGAATATTATACATATATATAAATATTTATTCTTTTCGGTGTTGGATAAGTGGTTACTACATGGTCGACCAGGGCTGTACGTTCTAAGTTCTCATAAGTGTGAAATTCTTTAATAAAAATACTTGTCTTTGAGACTGAACAACTTATCCTTCTTTTCCTAAGCTCGAGTTTAGTCATCCAAAATGTTACTAAAATAATAAAGATGATTAGGTTGTAAAGCATTGGAAATTTTTTTACAAGTATGAAACATAAAAAATAGTAAGCATAAACTTGATCTAGAAAAAAACAAAAGGATATGATAGATGCCCTAATAACCCTATATGTTCTTGTCTCAATTTCCCATCGGTGAAGAACTATAAGTTTTTCCATTTGTGATTACTTGAAGGTAGATCCCATATAAGGGTATATTTCTTCTTCCCATCATAAGGAAAGAGATAATAAAATCATTTTTGCTAATTAGAGTTCACCTTACTCTGATAGATCTACTACAGCTTAAAATAGGTAAACTCACAAAAGTTGGCTTTCAACCACATCACATATGGACTAATCAATATCTTTCATGAGTTTAGATTCAACTGGCACGATGTTAAATTTAAATAGAAAAGCATATGTAAAAAATAAGGTTGAAGAGGCAGTTTTAACCCTAAATTAAAGAAGCCAAGATTAAGAGCCACCTCTCTAGCTGGTGGTGTACTTGCATACTCATCCGCTCAAGGCACCTTTAATTTAACTAAGCTTGGTATACTATATTTCTCCCTTAATTAGTTAAGATTCTCTTGCCTTACACCCGAAGAAGGGTAAGGTGGGTAGTTAAACTCAAAAGGTACCTCTTCATCACTAGCTTGCTTAGTTGACTAGAGTCTAATGCTCGCCTTTGAGGAGCACTAGTCGACACTCCCACATCATTAGGTGTTCACTTAGAGTCAGTAGAGCCCTCAAGTAACTCTGCCTTGATGCCTACTCCTTGGACAAACCCTTTAACAACCAATTGGAGACCCTGGTCCTCTTAAGCACTCTTACTCTTAACCTCTCAGGCTAGGCTCTTCTTAATAATTGAGTCCCCACCAAAATTACTAGACTCATAACTATATATATTCTAAGAGTTGTCGGCTGAAGACATGGTTCTAACACTTAGATAAACAAGGTAGAAAATATATCGATAATTTATTATACTTGTGAGTATTAATTATCCTAGGGTACATACATGTGGTATGTGTTCATCATTACAAAACCATGCATCATATACATATTTGTACGAAATGGAAGTTCAAAAATCTAATTTCCTAAATGATAAACACAATAAAATTTTTATGTTATCTCATAAATGAAACTACAAGAGTTTGTAGAGAATCGCCTTGTTAAGCTTTTAGAATTTGTGTTCCCGGAGTCCCCACCTTAGTGAACTTGTTGTAAATTCTAACTCCCAACTTGGTAAGCTTGAGAAGTCTAGAATGACAGCCTTTTTCAGGAAGGGGTTCAACACTTAAACCCTAGTTTAACTCTTAAACTAATTAGCTTAACTCATTAAGCTATTGGATTAACTACAAGGCTATCAATTTGTTTACACTATTTCAACATTTGAAAAATCAAACAACATAGTCTTAGTATATTAATAGATTGACCAATTTAGAAAGAATGAAAGAAGAAGAAGTTCAACCCTTTGAACTTTTTCCCAACAATTGGAAAAATGTAGTTTTACAGTCTCTCTCCCCTTTGGCCGTGTAACTCATTACAAATGAGCAATATTTTGCTTTTTTATCCTTTGCTTCATTTTTCCTCCAATGAAACAACCATTACCCCACAAGGCATAGCACATTACTTATGAATTTTGATTTGTTTCTTTTATTAATGCAAAACAAATAAATTAAATCAAGAGGGGAATGCACTTGGCTAGCCTTATAGAGCAAATTAGAACCAATTCATATTTGTAAGTTTTGGCCCCACAATTGACTTGCCTATTTGCTTTAACTTTTGATATATTTACATTAAACAAATTAAATGCAAACAATGGAGGAATGTTAGCCAAGAGAGACACTTCATAATGTGGGACTCCCTAGGTCTACGTCTGATTTATCAAGCAGAACAATTTCATGAGTCCGAGATCGATGTCTACTCATATGTCACAGATATTATAAATCAGCACAATAGACCATACAAGTTGAGGTCATTATACATACGTATAATCCTTCTGCTATTTATATCCTAGAGAAGCAGGGATATAGATTATCACTGTCAAATTCTCACACGCTCATCCATGAACTTATATCCAGACACATATCTCGATAAAAAATATACGCAGAAACCTTTGCGATATTGTTTAACACTGTGAGAAACTTTTTTCTTCTTTCTAAAATATAGTCTTGGAGCATCCAGATATACAACTCACCCATGTGAGCTGACAGATCCCATATTTGCATACACTAGACTTCATAAACATTGGACCATACTCAGCGACACATAGCAGTCATACCATGAAAGGTCTCTAATATATGTGGAACCAAAACATGGTGGATTACTCACAAGTCTACCGTGATGCTCAGGTCAAAAGACCACGTACACTATTCAACTCAAGAGGACCTACCATTGATGGCTTCATGGGATGTCTATTAGGGTCCTCGTTGAGCCTGTTTAGTATTCAATCTTCACTAAATACATGTATGCCATACGAAGTTCCAGTAAGCCATGGTCAACTAAGAATAATTATCTAGACCATCTAGATATGGTCATACACCGATAGACCCATATCGGTGAATTAAATTAGGAATATCGTGTTTGAGAATACACGTGCATAATAACATTTCTTAACACCTATTGCAATTTCTTGCAACTATGTTACTACTGATGTACTTTCGGGTCTATGTCCCGTTATAGACAAGATTCTAACTTTTAGATTTTATTGATTTTTATAACCTACTAACTCTCAGTAGTGCTCACTATTAGTAATTATAATTCTCAACGTTGCTAACTTTTAGCCTTGGTCTAAACTCCTTTAGGCCAGATCTAAACTCCTTCAGATTATACAATATCTATGTGTTACAAGCACTATACCATTTAATTAATGAAATGTATTGTAAAAATGTTATAAAATAAAATATTCATACGAAATGGGATAACACATAAGCACAAATTCTAACAATACTAAGCACTCATAATAAATAGATGGGTACTCATACATCCTTAAGTTAAAGCACTTAAGTTTTAAAGAATCCATCCCCAAAAAGCACAATGAAATATAGAAAACACATGAAGTAGCAAAGAAAAAATATTATAAATAAAGAACGATAGTAAATATTGCTTACTTGTATGAAGATCTTGAGATAAAGAGTTGATAATCACAAAGAACTCAAAACTTTTATCTCTTTAAACTTTCATAATTTCTCTCTCTTAAAATATTCAACTGAAGTAAAGATGAAGAGAAAAATAGATTGCACCTATATATGAAGTCCTAAGAATAATCACCACCGTTGTTCAAAGATTTAAGGCTGACATGCTCTCATAAGTAAAAGTCTTCTCATTTGACACGCCCTTTTTAGAAGTTCCCTTTATAATTTGATTGACACTAATGGCTCAAGATGCAACCACATTAAAAAATTCGAAGAGTTATAACTATTCATTTATTCACATATCAACGCACATTTTTTGAAGAGTTACCAAGCATTAAAATGCACTTTTAGCACCAATTTCAAACAATAATCTTCATCACCATCGTGGCAAGATGATCACGCAAGTTGATTGCCTTATTCCAGAATCCTCTATCGATGAGCACACAGTGATGAACACCTTGCTCCTCTCGAGGAACCAACATTTGGCCTATGAGGTTTATAAAGTCACCAGACTGAGGACAACAATTATTAGTTTCCATTATTGATGAATCAATACTAAAAACTAAGGAACTCCTGTTCCTCCCTAAGATTTCAACTTGAGCTCAATCCTTTAGAAGACCCATTGCAGTTAACCAAAGACCTATAATGGGCACCCGAGATTCTAGCCTATAAAGGGAATGTCTTTAGCCATCAAGTCCTTGGTACTATACGCCCTCCAGAGGCTGACAAGCCCTAAAGGCAGACGAGAAAATATTTATCCACCACTGATCGAATGACTCACACTATACTTATTCTCGAAGACCTTGGAGTCATAAATGTCTTAATTCTAATAGAATTTTTCAATTAACAAGACTCTATAGTCTCATTGTACAAGGACTTTACAACCTAAGTCTATGAAAATAAGGCTAAATAATAAAGAAAATGCCTTTTTTTATACAGCTTATGACCCTCAAAAGAATGCCACTTTAACTTCTTCTTCCAAGATGAATTCTCTCTAAGTAGATTATAATTTCAGAAGTCACCAATACGTAACAAGGCCTCATTACAACTCTTAAGGCTCTATGATAGCCCCTAAAGGCTTCATTACAGCTCCTAAAGGCTTCATTATAGCCCTAAAGCTTTATTACTAAACAATATATTTGTAATCATTTCAATTCCTTATAATTTGTTTGTACAAATATTATTCAATAGTATATTTGAATAAGCTGAATAGGCTAAGTGAAGTAAATGTATGTTCACATTGAATCGAACTACTATAATTTATTTCTTGTATGTGTTTATTTTATTTTGATTGATCATGAATAAATTTAAAGTTAAGCCTAATAAACATCAAAGAGTGGTCACTTTAGCCTAAACCTTTGAGAGGTCTATCTGTTGTTATTAAAGATAAATAAATTCAACTTGTTGACTCGTAATAACCCAAAATTTGAAGTGAACAACATCTATTATGAAAATGAAAATAAAAAATAAAAGAATTTAGAGGTGTGGTTTTCTTTTTTTCTTTTTAAATCGGTGTGGACTTTTCAATTTTGGGGTTTTAAATCTTTTGAAATCTTTATGGATTAAAAACATAAATTTTAAAGGGGTGATGATATTTTCACCCCATATTTTATGTAATAGCACTCAACTTTTTAATACACTACATCAAGATTTTAATATATTATAAATAAATTGTGATGATTTCTAACATACCCTTATCCTAATTAATATATTGCAAAATGAACCTCAATATCCCAAATATATTATAAATTTATAATTTTTTTTCTTTTCCACTAAAAACCTATTAAATAAAAATCTATCATTATGTTTTCATATACTAATTGTTTTGAAAAAAAATAAATTTGACATAATTTTTTTTTGTTTTAAGTCATTTTTCATGTATATCATCTTCCTCCATTACTTTTGAAAAAATATTTTATATATATTAAGAAATGTATTTTAATTCAAAAAAGAGTTCAAGATGCGTAAAAAAATTAAAGTTTATACGTAATTTTAAATTAATAAGTTACTTTACATAAGGCTAAAATCATAATTTTCAAAAGATTTTTAAAAAAATGAGGTATTTTTATAAAAGGGTGTACGAGTTCATACCAGCGGTAAAATTGGGCTATGTTGGCGAAGCCCAACATAATTGAAAACCAAGAGGTGGGCCAGACGCTGAGGCCCGTGTTGTGGTAGACTTAAAAGATTCAGCTCAATAGCCTTGTTTGGTATGATCCAAATACCAAAATAAAATACTACTTACTAAAACCTAAAAACAATATTTTAGAAAATTCTTTTTAAGCAAACACTTATTAATACAATGACTTTTGTATTGTGCTAATTTTTAAAATGTAACGTATTATTATTATTATTATTATTTGTTATTTGTGAATCTACAATTAAAAGAATGAGCAATGCAAATGATTGATGGTATAGAAGGTATCAACTTAATTGGGATGATTGAAACAATAGGTGATACAAATTTTACCCTTGTATAATTTTTTTAATTAATAGTAATACTAGTATTGAAAATTAAAAAACATTAAGACAAAAAAAAATTTGTCTTCAATTTTGTATATTTTCTTGTCTTGACTTCTAAATTTTTTTTATAAATAAGTATGCAGAGATTTTTTTGATATTTTTTTAATATAAGTTAAAAAAATATTTAGTGATCTAAAAATAAAATATAAATGAAAAATATATATTTTAAATTATCAAATAAAAAAAATTGTTGCAATGTATTTTTTTTGTACTTCTAATTTTTAGGATGCATTATAAGCTCTTTTATCATTGGATCATTTAAATAAATGCACAATATACTTTTTTTTGAGTCAATATGTTTGATAAAATGTAATGGCTATTAAAATACTATGATTTTTTTCGTTTCCTTTTTTTTATAAAATTTCTTTTTTGAAACTTTTGGGTTTTTGTAGGGGAAATTCAAAATTCTTGATTCCACAGTAACAAAACGTAGTAGAATTATAGTAGGGACCTTGTTGTAAACATTTAAAAGCTTGAGGATCATAGTGTATTTAAGAGAAACCTTGAGAGATTTTCTCTAAATTTACCTGACATAAAATATTGTGTGGATGGCGGGTTCATGCGATCTGCTAGGGCAGAAGCCGCAGAATTTCATAAGCCGAGAGCCAACTTCATAACCCGTGAAAAATCTTTGAAAAAAAAGAGTTGCCAGCGTTATAATTTTGAAGGGAGAATTAGGGCTTTCTCAAACATTCACCGACCGTTTATCTGCTTCAATTGCGTTGTCATTCCATTTTCTCGGAACCGGTACTTCCTCTCTTTGCGTCTAGTTAATTTTTAATTTTATTTTTTGAATATTCTACGTTTTGTGAAATTATGTTACTCATTCTTCGTTTGTAAATTGAGTGAATTGAAAATGTTGCATGGATTAAGTATTTGCATTTCATGGAAGGTTTGTTTCCTAATCCCTTGTTTTTTCCCCCGAAATTTTGAGTGGAAAAATAAAGGAATCTGAAGAAGAATCGGTATTAGGGTTTTATGCTTGCTTGAAATCATGTGAGAGAATCAGGAAAAGTGGTTCCTTTCTTTAGATACTTTTTGGTTAGATGTGGGAAGCACAAAATTTTCTGTTCACTAGAGGTAAGGAACCCAGCGTTAATGGATTTTTATTGCTAGTTTTGTCTATCTTCAACTAGGCTTTAGCTTGTGCTAGGAGTAACCATAAATGGATGTCTTTGCTGTTATATGATATTGGGGATGAGCTTGAATCGAGATGAATGTTGAAAATGTACCTAATGATGTGACCGTAGGTGATTTTTTGTCAGGATTTGGGTGATGCAATTTTTCATATAAGAGCTGACAAATGAGGTGTTGTGAATCATGAGTCCTAGGTCTCTTTATGCTTTATGTAGATTTTGGATTAAGTAGTTAATAAAATGTGTGTAGTGAGATGTTGCACAATAGGGGAAGTGAGTGTGAAGCAAGATGACTGTTGAAAATGTACTAAATAGGTATTGTTGGCAAAGAGAAGATTCACTTTTCAAGTTCACTTGATTTTTCCTGAGATTGTTTTCTATTTTCTGTGCTACATTATCGATTCAGATCAACTAAACAGGCTGTCTTAGACATGTCATTTTATGTTAAAAAATTAATGACCATCAACTGTTGTTAATACGCATAATGGGATTAAAAGGCTGTATTATTTGTAGGGTATATATACAACCAATAGTGTGTTTTATGGCATCCATAGCGTATGCTTTTATATCCAATTGGTCATGAACCTTTCTTATTCATTTTAAATTGCCGAGTGGGAAATTTTATACCATGTTATATTAGAATGTGCCCAAACTTATGCAACATTCATATAAACTGAGGATTTTCTGTTCAACAGGTTATAATTGCTGAAAAATTTGTTATTGCAATTCTCAGATATGTGTTTAGAGGAGATAACTTGGAACTGGAATTGTCATTTAGCCTGTCTTCATAAACCAACTTAATCACTTATTTCACTGCTGTATTTCAACACTGTCACTCACATTTGATTGCTTATAAATAACGAATTGTACATTGGAGAGCATTTTCTCCTATTACTTTTTGCTTTTGCCTTAGATTGTCTTACAGAATTGAAATCATGCCTTTTTAAATTTCCAGCACATGCAAAACATTCTCTCATTCCTTATATATTTTTTTTTCGTGATGAATATATTTTTCCAGATATTGTTAAGCAATTAAACTGCCCATTGTTTTTGGTCAACTGTCATTTCTGTTATCTTAAATTTCGAAGAATTCACCGCTTCATTGTTTTGTCACCTGTTGAGCATCATCATCCTCTTGATAATCTTTCAGAATTCTGTTTTGCCTGTCTCTATTGCTATTTTACTATATTGGAACCCTTATTGAGAATCATTCACATTGCAACTCCTTGGAGCCATATCTCATGGCACAAATTGAATCAAAATTCTTACTCTGCTACTCCATTTGGCCTCTCATTTTGTTTCCACCTCTCGGTATATGTATTCTTTCTCCTTTGGATGCTTCTGGCTTCTGTGGTTTCTTCACAGTTGCCTTGCAAGCTTGCTTTAATAGATACATAAAATGCCAAGGGCCAGCACAGAAGCAGCAAATAATCCCGATGTTCCTGAGAATCCCATTGAGCCTGAAAAGCCTATAGAATCTGAAGAGCAAGTGGACCTTGACGAAGATAATGATCCTGAGGAGGCACTAGAGGAAGAGGTTGAGTATGAAGAGGTGGAGGAAGAGGAAGAAGTGGAGGTAGAAGAAGAGGTGGAAGAGGAAGAAAATGAGGATGTTGCTGATGGAATTGATGCACAAAAACAGTCTGATGGTGGCGAGGAGATGAAAGTTGCTGAGTCAGAGGAAGATGAGAAAAAGAAGCATGCTGAACTTCTTGCACTTCCTCCACATGGATCGGAGGTCTATCTCGGTGGCCTTCCCCATGATGCTTCTGAAGAAGATACGAGGGACTTTTGTGAATCTATAGGAGAAGTAACAGAGGTAAGATATATGTGTAATGTGCTGTCAGTTATGCTCTATGTTCAGATTGATGAATTTTTACATGCTTTTGACAGGTTAGGATAATGAAGGGGAAAGATTCAGGCGAGGCCAAGGGTTATGCTTTTGTGACCTTCAGAACTAAAGAGTTGGCTTCTAAGGCCATTGAGGAGCTGAATAATTCTGAATTTAAGGTAATACGAGCAGACATTTGGTTCGTTTGTTTTTCCTGTCATATACTTGTGGCCAATGCATATCAATACAGGGTTACCACTGACTTGTGCTCATTAGTATTTCTTTATGATAGTGGTTACTTTAATGTGTTTCAAGTTTAATTTAAATGGTTGTTCAGTTTCATGTTTCAGTTCTAGTAGTTGTGACTTTTGTGCTTAACTGCTTATTTCTTCAATAGGGGAAAAAGATAAAGTGTTCAACATCTCAATCAAAGCATAAATTGTTCATAGGTAATGTTCCTAGAAATTGGGGTGAGGATCGTATGAAGAAGGCTGTTACAGAGGTTGGACCAGGGGTTATTTGTATTGAGCTGTTAAAGGTCTGTTCTTCTTGATCCCTTTATTGCTGCTTGTTTGTGCTACTATTGTTGTCTTGTTTATTCACATTCTTAGTTGCTTCTGCTATTATTTCTTGCCAAATTTGTGTCTTTACTCTTGTTAATTGTGATGCTTTCTTATATTTGTTTTGACATGTTTCAGCCCTAATTGCATTTGTTTAATTCTGCAGGACCCACAAAATCCCAGCCGCAATCGTGGATTTGCTTTCATTGAGTATTATAATCATGCATGTGCCGAATATTCAAGACAGAAGATGTCAAACCCAACATTTAAGCTTGATGATAATGCTCCGACTGTGAGCTGGGCTGACCCTAGAAATGCTGAATCTTCTGCCACTAATCAGGTCTTATAATACTTCCATCTTGGCTGTTTTAGTTTTTTTTTCTTCTTCCTATTAACAGCATAAATTTCTTTTTTTTTATTAAATTGCCTCCCATACAACTCATCCATCTTGTAACTCTCCACACGACAACTCTTACTTTATGTGAAATATTTTGCCATACTAATTGTATTCTTTTTTTAACCTTAAGAGCTTATTGAATTACTCAGTATATGTGATACAGGTTAAGGCACTTTATGTCAAGAATTTACCGAAAGATATAACTCAGGATTGCTTAAAGGAGCTGTTTGAGCGCCATGGAAAGATCACAAAAGTTGTAGTTCCACCAGCAAAAGCAGGACATGAAAATAGCAGATATGGTTTTGTGCACTTTGCAGAAAGGTCAAGTGCTATGAAAGCATTGAAGAACACTGAAAAATATGAAATAGATGGTATGCTCCTGTTCTTTGCTGCTATGTTCCATTTTCTTTCCTGTGGTAGTATTGTTTTAACTAGATTTTCATTTGCTGAAAGGTCAAGTGTTGGAGTGTTCTCTGGCGAAGCCACAAGCAGATCAAAATAATTCTGGAGGACCAAATTGGCAGAATTCACCCTTAAATCCAAGCTATCCATCCCGTCTTGGCTATGGTACGGCTGGGGGTGCCTATGGTACTCTCAGTGCAGGATATATTTCTGCCGGCTTTGCACAGGTAACAGTCCAATGCCTGCCTCTCTCCTTTCCCCATCCATCCCAAATTTCTCATCCACATTTTGTCCTCTACTTTTAATCTCAATTTAATAAGGTTATCTTATTACAATTAGACATATTGTGGTTTATTTCCTCCGCCTAGGATTGTAGCTTCTATTCCTTGATTGCCCTGTAAGTTAAATAAGGGATTCTAATGCTACTTGAAGCCGAATGAGGGCATGAACTACTATGTAGAGTCTTGAGTGCAAATTGAATTACCATAAGCTCACTCTCACTTACAGATATTAGTGTTGCTACCTACCTATGTAGCCTTAGGTATTCTTGTTGTGGATGGTACCCTCAGTTTGCACTCGATCGATATTAACTTCATTCCTGGGCTTATCTTGCTAGAAAACATCCTTCTTCTTATTGATGTGAGATTGAATCTTGGGCCCCGTCCTAGCTTGGTTTGATTTCAAATTCTCTTCTCCACGATGAACACTAAAAAATGGATTGAATCTGATTCTAGAAAAGGGGGACTGAAAAAGGAAAAGCATTTGCCATGAATGATTGCTCAAATAGAGATAAGAGATAATGGCCTAAACAAGTTAGGACCACGGATGAGTTTGCTTTCCTGAATAGGAGTTTGGCCTAATTCTCAACTGGTATCTCACTAAGTAGGTCGAGCACAATGCAGTATTCTGCTATTTGAATAGCTTTTACTGGGGTGAATTATTTTTTTTTTTTTTCTAATGGTTTTCTGCTATATTCACATTTCAATTCTAACAGCATGCTATAATTCATAAATAAGGATGAACTACTATGTAGGCTACATAGCTTAGCTACCTATGTAGCCTTAGGTATTCTTGTTGTGGATGGTACCCTCAGTTTCCACTTGATCGATATTAACTTCATTCCTGGGCTTATCTTGCTAGAAAACATCCTTCTTCTTATTGATGTGAGATTGAATCTTGGGCCCCGTCCTAGCTTGGTTTGATTTCAAATTCTCTTCTCCACGATGAACACTAAAAAATTGATTAAATCTGATTCTAGAAAAGGGGGACTGAAAAAGGAAAAGCATTTGCCATGAATGATTGCTCAAATAGAGATAAGAGATAATGGCCTAAACAAGTTAGGACCGCGGATGAGTTTGCTTTCCTGAATAGGAGTTTGGCCTAATTCTCAACTGGTATCTCACTAAGTAGGTCGAGCACAACGCAGTATTCTGCTATTTGAATAGCTTTTACTGGGGTGAATTATTTTTTTTTTTTTTCTAATGGTTTTCTGCTATATTCACATTTCAATTCTAACAGCATGCTATAATTCATAAATAAGGATGAACTACTATGTAGGCTACATAGCTTAGCTACTTATGTAGCCTTAGGTATTCTTGTTGTGGATGGTACCCTCAGTTTCCACTCGATCGATATTAACTTCATTCCTGGGCTTATCTTGCTAGAAAATATCCTTCTTATTGATGTGAGATTGAATCTTGGGCCCTGTCCTAGCTTGGTTTGATTTCAAATTCTCTTCTCCAGGATGAACACTAAAAAATGGATTGAATCTGATTCTGGAAAAGGGGGACTGAAAAAGGAAAAGCATTTGCCGTGAATGATTGCTCAAATAGAGATAAGAGATAATGGCCTAAACAAGTTAGGACCACGGATGAGTTTGCTTTCCTGAATAGGAGTTTGGCCTAATTCTCAACTGGTATCTCTCTAAGTAGGTTGAGCACAATGCAGTATTCTGCTATTTGAATAGCTTTTACTGGGGTGAATTTTTTTTTTTTTCTAATGGTTTTCTGCTATATTCACATTTCAATTCTAACAGCATGCTATAATTCATAAATAAGGATGAACTACTATGTAGGCTACATAGCTTAGCTACTTATGTAGCCTTAGGTATTCTTGTTGTGGATGGTACCCTCAGTTTCCACTCGATCGATATTAACTTCATTCCTGGGCTTATCTTGCTAGAAAATATCCTTCTTATTGATGTGAGATTGAATCTTGGGCCCTGTCCTAGCTTGGTTTGATTTCAAATTCTCTTCTCCAGGATGAACACTAAAAAATGGATTGAATCTGATTCTGGAAAAGGGGGACTGAAAAAGGAAAAGCATTTGCCGTGAATGATTGCTCAAATAGAGATAAGAGATAATGGCCTAAACAAGTTAGGACCACGGATGAGTTTGCTTTCCTGAATAGGAGTTTGGCCTAATTCTCAACTGGTATCCCACTAAGTAGGTCGAGCTCAAAGCAGTATTCTGCTATTTGAATAGCTTTTACTGGGGTGAATTTTATTATTTTTTTTTTCTAATGGTTTTCTGCTATATTCACATTTCAATTCTAACAGCATCCTATAATTCATGCAGTGGACAAGTGGAGCATCATAAATAAAGATGAGCAATATATTATTACAGTAAAAAATTTTATAATTGTGTAACTTTCTAAAAAAATGTGTACTTGCGTAGGAGTAGATTTTTTCGTTTTGCTAAAAGGCTTCTCTTTTATCTCTGGAGTTTGTAGAAATCTCTCTATTGCAGCATTTTTTCATTTTGCTAAAAAAATTTAAAAATAAAGATGATGCGCATAAATTGTATAACTTTCTAAGAAAATGTATACTTGCATAGGACTAGATTTTTTTCGTTTTGCTAAAAGGCTTCTCTTTTATCTCTGGAGTTTGTAGAAATCTCTCTCTATTGCAGCATTATTGGTTTGGGTGCATGTTTTAATGTAATTGCTGTAATCTTGCAGCCAATGATCTATGGTAGGGGAGCAGCTCCTGCTGGTATGGCAATGTTGCCAATGCTTTTGCCTGACGGACGGATCGGATATGTTTTGTAAGATCCTCTGACTTTTGCTTCTTAGTTGCATGTCTTATGGCATTGCTTTTAGCTTGGCCATTATGAAGGCTGTTGATTTTTCCCTCACATTTTTTGTGAGTTGGCTGTTGATTTTCCCTCACACTTTTTCTGTGAGTTGGCTGTTGATGCATGAACCTTCATCCAAGTATTTGTTTATCCACAATGCACAAACGTCACCTGCAATTGTTAGTATAACCATCATCCATTTCTCGTGTTTATTTTCATCCATCTTAAGTTTATGACCCAGTAATGACATCACGTATGCTCATGACATTTCCTTTTATATTTTTTGTGCTACTTAAATATTTCAAAGTTGAAATTATAACTTGGTTCTTAGCTTGTGCTTGCCTTAGTTGTAATGCAACCTATCTTACTCTGAACAAGATATGACCGAGTTAGTATGTTTGCACGAACATCTTTTAACTCTTGACGCTTGCATAATTTATTAGCATGAAAGATTATATTTATTCCTTAAACCTAATATTTTACCTTTTTTGCTTCCCAATTCCTCAGGATGTGTAACCCTGATAAATTTGTCCAATTTTTCATGCAGGCAACAGCCTGGCGTTCAACAACACACTCCACCACAGCCCCGAAGTGGCAGGGGTGGGGCTGGCAGCAGTACCAGTGGCGGAAGGCGGGGCACTGACAGAGGCCAGGGACGTAGCCGGTATAACCCATATTAGGTTAATTACAGTGTCGTTATATTATTAAGTTATCATTATATTATTAGGTTATTAGGTTAGTTGACGTTCTGTTGTATGCCATGGATAAGAAAAGAAGATTCTCCAGGTCTTCATTTTTCAGTTGATCCTGTATCCAAGGTTTTAGTGTGTGTAGCAGCTGAGTTTGTAACTTGAATCGATTGTGGGCAGTTCAGTTAAACATATAATCCGTTGGTTCATTTCAGATTAATTAGTCCGAGCCAATATTGAATTGTTGATTACTTTGGCAATATTCTCATTTTAAGCCGACTATGAATAGTTTATCTCAATTTCAACGTCTTACCACCCCCATAATTGTCCATTTCTGGCGAATTGCCACAACCTTTTTGTTAAGGAGCATCTTTACGTGCAGGCTATGATGGGTGCTCATTTAGATTGCTACAGTGAACAAGATTACATTGAATATGAAATGATCATTAGTCATAATAATAATAACTCGTAAGGAAACCAGGACTACATTGAATACGAATTAATCATTACTCGGAATAATCACAACTCATAAGCAAACCTCCTAGTTTCGGACATATTTATCTCTTAAGAAAGGGCATTTAATAGTATAGTTTCACTACAACTTTTGGGCTTTCTTTTATGTAAGACTACGTTGATGTATGTTTGGGATTTAGACAAAGTATTAATAAGCTACTTTGTTTGAAGAGATGTCATAATGCCTTCCACTACAAGATGATGCATGGAAAGTTACCAAAATAATACTCGTCAGAAGTCCAATAATATTTAAGATCGTTTTAGTGCAGGAACTAAATGATGCTGCACAAATGTTCTCTACGCATAAAAGACTGGTGCATCCATTGAAATTGACACTATACAGTTGTTAATATTTCTGTTGAAACTCATAGTTTCTATCTCTTACAAAGATGGACAATTATTGTCCTTCAGAAAGTAGCTTGTGTAGTATATGGGATCATATAGAACACATAAGCATCAATCCTATAAATAGATCAAAGTAGCTATATGAAAATTTTAAATCAACAGGAATTGGTGCATGCTGACTCGGCAACATTTTAACCGGAGCGAATCAATATCTATATATTCTTTTTCTAACAAAAAAGAAAAAGGAAATACAAATTCAGTATTACATGAATTCTTCTGGACGCATAACAAAGTGCTTCCTGCAGGACCTACTGGAACAGAGTGTACAATGCAGCCCATCCAAGGTAGTTAGTATGAAACATATTCAGGTAGCAACTACTCATACAGTAAGCATCAAAGACATTCCAGTACAATTGCAATAAGAAATAACAAGGCGATAATGATAACAAGCTTCTTAGTCAAGCAGACTCACTTGTATCACTACAATGCTTCAAATGAAGGCTGAAACATCCTGAGGTGGTTCAATCCAAATGTTTTCAAACGGATCTTGCTCTCCCCAGTCATAACACTGTTTACGAGGATAGTATCTACAGTTGCTGAGAGAGTATGATATGCAACGCCTTCCAAAGAAACGAACTTTTGAGAAGTACACGCTGTTTCTCATTATTCCAGGGAGATCAGTCCTTGAAAGAGATGACAAGAAACTTGCAAAAAGTGTCACTCCATCCAGGGTTTTCATCTCTTCCCACGCCATATTTGACTGATCTAGCTTAAATATAATTGGATTTTCACTACAACAAGTATAAATAACTAAGATGTCTCCATTATGCTCCACCATAAATTTCCCCTTCCACCAATTTTTAGCAAAAAAGTTCTCAGGGCATTTGGGTGGTGGCACAACAAGAACACCCCAATCACGTTTCACAGGATCGAAAACACCTAACCAACCAGTGAGACTGAGACAGTAAAATATTCCATTGCAAAAAACAAGTTTATTCCAAATACTACTCACAAAAGGCAGCCGATTTTGGTAATTATTAGTAACCCACTCAGTTGCCCCAGGATAACAAGTGCTTATAGCAACAACTGTAGGACTGATGTGCTTCACTGTGAAAACTACACAGCTGGAAGCTGTTGGGGCACATGAAAAGGCGACTATCTGATAGGTCAACTCGAATCTTGGCAGTTTGATCATATCCCGAGTGAAGGGATTAAAGAAGAACACACGATGAGTTCTGGGTTTGTATAGCAATAACCAACTATCTTTAGTGTAACAAACCCTAGACCCATACAACTCTGGTAACTCAAGGGAATAGGTCTTGCGCCGCGAAGGGTCATAGAACTCATGCAAGTTGCCAAATTTTGGGAAGTACATGAGCCATGGTGGTTGGTTTACCACCTGTACATTAATGGCAGTGGCATGCCACCTTTTGCATACAACAGAGGCACGAATGTTGTCCTCTAATGATAGACGAGACAATATCAGCTCCAATAGTTCTGTAGGAAGCTCAGACCAATTTTGTAGCTCTAACTTGTTTTCCTTATCCACAGTTACCATTCTTGTACCATCTGTTTCTGTTTCAGCTAACCTACAAATTGAATAGAACCCCCTTCATAAGCCTAAAATGTAGCAACTCATGACAAAAACTTAACAGATGCAATGTAAGAAAACCTCAGAATCCCTCTAAATATCTCAAAATAATTAAAACTGAAAATCAGATAGAGCGTGAAATGCTTTTGAAATGAAAACAAGCCACTTGAACAAATACGAGCTTGCACACCATCAATAATACCAATTTGATTGCTGGGCATATTGCTCACGAGCTCTCACTTCAATGACTTCAAATAAATAAAATAAGGTTGACTTTTGTATACAACCTATGTGCACAAAGTATATGCCTCATTCCTTTAGGCAGCTTTAATATATATCTAATTAAAAAATATGCAGGTGAAAATACGATAAACGAAATAGTAGAGTTGGTTGTCAAATTTGATTGTGAAACTCTAAGAAACAAAGATCAGCAGCAATACCCACAATCCAAAACTGATATGTGATACGTACAATTTTTAAATTGTGCTTTGTGGACCTCTGACATAAAATACTACAAACCCTTATTCTACCCAAGTATTGAAAACTTATATCCAAAGATGGATCAAAAGGAATTCAGACTCAGAAAATTTCATGTAAAGCCACAAAACCCAGAAAGAACTCCAAAATTATATTTAATCCAACATTTAAAAGATGATGAAATCTTACCCATCATTGCTCATGTTTACATGACATTAGCTCATAACACCCACAAACACTACGATCTAAACATAACAACATATTTAATAGAAAACCCATTTGAGAAACCATAAAAAAAATTCAAATTTCAGTTCAATTTAAAGAAAAATTCAAATCCATTAGCAAAAGGACCACACATTGCTCTTCCATAAAACCTAGGATGAGTCTAATCTCTCAAACCCTAGAATTCTTTTCCAAGCAAACAGAAAATTGGAACCCAATTCACAAAACCATAAAAAAAAATTAATAATTGCTTACAAATTTCAGTAATTTAACCTCAGTGTCAACTAAAAAAAACAAAATTTGACACCATCGTAATCCTATATTGCTCTCATCTTTAATACTCTGCAATCATTTGGTGAAATTCAAAACTAGACCAAGTAATTCAAAACTAGACTACGTAAGAAATACAAACTTTTTCATTTAAAAGTAACAAAATGACTCACAGTTTCAGTTTCCTTCTCCTTTTCCCAGCCATGGTGAGTGTCAATTGAAGCTGATTCTACTTCTAGGAGAAATGTGAAAAAAGAGAAAGCTGATATTTAGAAATGGGAGTGAAAACGATACACGTGTAACCGGATACAAATCAAGTGTAAAATCTCATTGCTGAAGATTTTGAAAACGAGTAACATGTTGCCACATCAGCAAAATTGTATTAGGATGTTCATGATTGCAGCGTTTTGTTGACTTAACTGACGTGGTAGATATCATTGCCACTACAAGTGGAAGGCTATTAGCTTACGAGTGCAGAGGGTACGTTGTATGTTGCTTTACAACGCAGTATAACTGAGGTTTTTAGTTTTTTAAATAGAATTTTTAAAAATAAAATTTTTAAAAGAAAGTTATTAGTTGTTTAGTTATTAATTAAATTTTTTTTGAAGTATTAAATCGTTTGATTATATATTATTAAAAGTGCTTATATGTTATTAAATTATCAAAAAAGATACTTAATATAATTTATATTTAAATTTTAAAAAATTTAATATCTTTTTTTATGTATAAATTTAAATTTATTATGTATTTTCTCAAATTTAATTCCTTAAATACAAGAATTAAGAAAAATTAATATATAGTAATTAAAAAATTAATATAAATTATTGTCTTTGGTACAAAAATTAAAAATAAAATAATACTTATTTTTATTTAAGAAATGAAATAATCGACAAAAGATTTTAGTAGATTCTTATAAAAATCTGATAATTGTAGAGATAATGAGAATTTAAGATATGATGAATTTTAAAAAAATATATTAGTTAAATAAGGTTTATTTTTATTAAAGGTATACTATGAAAATAAGGAAATATTATTAGAGTATATGTGATATTACACAAATATTAAAAAAGCTCAAAAAACTCTACTTCCAAAAGTTCAAAATTTGAGTTTTTGCAAGTAGAGACAAAATAATTTTTTTAATCTCGAAAAGTTCTTTTCTAATTACAACCAAACATCATAAAAAAATTTGAAAATAATTTTTGACATTAAAAAAAGCTATTTTTGTCAGTAGAGAAGCCCAACTAAATAGGCACTAAATCTGCTTGACTACACCTAAGCGAGCAAAGTGTCCTAAGTTGTTTATTATATAAGATTTAGATTTTGTTTTAAAGTTTTCTAAATTTGATATTTCTCTTTTAAAAATGAAGTAATGGGATTTTTGTGTGAATAAAATGACTTTATAAATTAACTTGAAAGAGAGGAAGTATCCTCGATTACAATATGATCAAATTGGGAAGGTACCTTGTTAAAATGAATAATCTTATGATCTAAACTTAAGGCCAAATGTGCTAAAGCATGCGTTACATGATAGTTCGAGCGATCAAAATAACCAAAAGAACATATGGAGAATACTAAAGCAATAATGGCAATTTTCTAAAGAATCAACCCAAGTTTAGAGGCTGAATGAATAGATTTATTATTATCCTGAATGATTCTTGAAGCATCTAAGACCACTTCTAATGTCGAAAGACCTAAACTCCTTGTTAATTAAAGCCCTCTTAATATTGTCAAAGCTTCTAAAATTTTGACAAAGTGTTGAGCAGCAACCCGGCTTGAAAGAGAAGCCAAAACAACTCCTTCATGATCTTGTAATATAACTCCTAAACCAGTTTTAAAGTGTTGTGAAACAAGACTTACATTAGTGTTTATTTTTATTAAGCTGAGCCTGAGAGTAGACCATTATAGATTTAGCAAATTACAACCACCACCAACTGTAGTATAGGCAGATTGTAATTCATCTCAATAGTTTGTTAAGTAGCTTATCACCTCCAAATACTGATTGTTAATAATCCAAAGCCGTTGCAAAATGATTGTTAATAATTCAAAGTTTTCAGCTATCAAAAATTGACCTAAACTCTATGAGAAAATCCAAAACTAAAGTATTGTGAGTAAGGTAGATTCTGTGCATAAAGGAACAAGTTTGTCTAAATTTTTTTCAATACATCACAAAGTCGTAATGCGTGCATTGAGTTCTTACCACCTAAAGCATTGTGTGGGCAGGCCTTATCAATAGGTGATTAGTGCTATAATAGCTAAGCGTAAGCGCACGTTATTATTGTGTAATTTCTGCTTTAAGTGCAAGTGCACACTATCAGAAACAAGTAATATATGATGAGTTGAGTGTCGATCTCACGAGAAATTGTTATTATTCTTAACCAATTACTAAAATTGTGTCTTCTTGCAATTATCTAGACAATTGATAAATTTGATTTGTTTATATTAAAACTAATTACTACTTCTACAAATCAATCCTAATTGTGCAAACAGTGTAAAGTGCAATAACTATATGAATAGTATATAGGATTATAGCTATCCCTCAATATGATTTTATTATCCCATTATTTTTCACTCAATTGAATTATTGACCACAACATGTATTTCATCACAAGCTTTTTTTTATAGTCGAGTAATTATACCTTAATTTATCAAATTCTTATATTCTTATGATAATTCGAATAAATCAAAGTTCATTGGGAACAAGTTGTATTCACCATACATGCAATATAATTATATTTCTATCCTATATCAAAACTTGTAGATATTATTCCACAATCATACATCAATTTTCATAGGTCTAAATAATAAGATATTTTTTTCAAGTTTATCCTAATCTTCTATAATCATTCAATCACTATTCCTAGTATATTGAAAGTATTAAGAACACTACAAATTGAATAGAAAAATAAGGTATTTATAGAGTCTGCTACAGTAATTTGAATGTTGTTACAATACTCTAACTAGGTATTTACAGAGTTTATTATAGTGATTTAAACGTTGCTAGTCGTTGTTATAGTGCTCACAGTAATTTAACCATTGCACAGTGATTAACTATTAGTGAACAGTGGTAGTTGCTACAATCATACACAATGTAGTGCTACAATGATCCAAATTACTATTCATAAATACTATTCACAATTACTGTAGCAATTAACTCTAGCAATTTTTCTTCCTTTTGCTCTAGTTTTATCCTTTCCTGTCTTCTCTTGATTTAGCCATGTAATAATAACATTTAACACATAATAACCCTTAAATCACTCAAAAACGAACAATTACTAAAATAAATGGGGTTGAATTATGAATCCAAAATACTTATCAAATACACACAAACTTAGATAATTGCTCATCCTCGAACAATTAGAGAGAATAACACAAAGCTTAAAGACAAACAAAACACACAAACTCAAATGAAAAATAAAAAACATGAAAGTAACAATTAGTTGGATTGATTTAATGATTACCTTTATTGTCTCAAAACTGCATCACTATTCTCAATCTTTTTGGAATTAATAAATACTCTAAAAACTTTACAAACACTACAATTAAGCACTTTCATTTTTTTTCCATAAGTGATCAACTGTGTATGTGTGAGAAATAAGTAAATATTAACTGAATTGTAACTATATTAGCTCAAGTACTCCATATTGTACAAAAAAAGGCTTCTCAGCATATTTTAAGTACAAAACACAACTATAAGCTTATTTTTTTTATATAACTCTCCACTAATGTAGAAATACACATATTTATGAATCTATTAAGTCTTTTATTAGCTTGTAATGTTGTGCTAGGGTCAAGGTGGGTTATTTTGGTTACAAATTTGGTTTAATTCACACCATAAACACTAAGTCTCCTTAACTACTACTTGAACTTCCTACACTTGATTTAATTCCCCCAAACTTATGATCTTTTTTACCTAATTTCAACTATTTATTCTTTATTTTATTTTCTTTTTCTTTTCTTTTTTTTGAAGACATCATTTCTCTTTTTTTATAACTCCCCCAAACTTAAGGTGGTGCTTACTCGTAAAATTTTATTATTTTTCCTCTTTAAACAACCATAATGTAATAAACTCCAAAATATTTTTTATTATGCTCAGTATTTATGGTGTTAAGGTTATTTTGGATACTTAAATTCAAATTTTAGTCTTGTAATGTAGTTATTCAATAAAATAGGTTATTTTGGCTTAATGATGTGACTAAGGATAAATATACATCAATGATAGGCTAGAAAGGCTCAAATGGTCCAAAGATGGCCTAATTGTATTTCCTTATTTATGTGCTTTCTAGAATTTCACCTCAAGCCATAATCAAACAAGTTCTAGAGTGTTTCTGTCTATTCATCGAGACTGGAGTGTACTACTTGAGCATAAACATCTCTAAGCAAAAATTCAACTAACACAAGTTTTATTCAAGTGCTTAAAAATTGGTGATCACAAATAAGGTCAAAATCTGTCTAAGTATTAGTGTATTAATTATTTAAGGCATTTATCATTTCCTAGGGAATTGAAAAATAAATTCTACAATCAAATTTTTTTTATCATAGACTAGCAATCATCATCTCAATCCAACAAAAAATGCTCAACAAAAATAATAATTTTTTTTGAAAGTAAAACAAAACAACTAAAAACAACATCCATAACTAAGTGTATATGACAAAAAGAAGTAAATAAACACTGCAAAAGTAAATAAACACTAAAGAGTATTTTCCTCTCCCAAACTTAAATTTTGACATTGCCCCTAATGGCTAGAAAAAGAAAATGAGGTTAGGAAACTCCCTTAGTGGATGATGTTTAAGCCAATTATGTTGCTAGGCTAATGCTGAGTTACTGAAGTATATGCTAGCTTGGTGCCAAGGCTTTTAACTTGCTTGGATTTTTTATTTTCTTGGCTGCATCTTTTTGGTTATATTTTAACTCTTTTTTATCATTCTCTGTTAGGCACCGACTTGTTGTTTCATGCTGTAAGAAAGAAACAACATTAAAACAAAATATTAAAATTAAAAGCTGAAAATTACTTGGATTGCCTCTTAAGAAGTGCTTGATTTAACGTCATCAGCTTGACGTCCTCCTTATTGGCTCAAGGTGGATCATACTGTATATCCAAGACATCATTCTTATGGAACTTAAGTCGATGTCTTCGAATGTTGATAGTCTTTTTCTTCGACTTTCAAAGCTTTAAGAGAAAATCTTCAAGAAACAGCTCCGACCACTTAGTTTTGAGTCTCACCGAAAAGATTTTAATCTTAGATCAGATAGTTAAACCTTGTTGGCCGGTGTCGATATGTTTCTCTATGTTATTCTTGCCATGGCTCTTTTTTTTTCTTCTTTTTATTGTTCAATTTTATCTTCGCATGAGTTTTTAGTTGCATGGTTTCCATCACTTTTAATTTATGGGTGGAGGAGCTTCCTCATGAATTACCATGTCAACTTTGAAATAGTGGCTGAAGTTCTTGGAATATTTCAACTAATCAATGTTCTTTTCTTGTAGTCTTTGGGGAAATTATGATGGTGGATTATAAAGTTGAACAAGTGATTTTTGCATTCTTTTCCCTTTTTCTGCACTTTGTTTACTCTCTATTTTTGCTAGATCAGCTGTACTTTCTACATTTTTTTGCTGCTATTCCTATTGCAGTGTAGGTTTTATTGCACTCTTTTGTAATTCCTTGTCATTTTTGTACATGACAATTTTACATTGCTATCTATTACTTTTCGAATTAACTTTTATATTGCTTGGTAAAGTTCCATATGGACTGTTAGTCATTATTGAGGCTAACTGTCCAACGTAAGTCTTCAAGATTCGTAGATGGGCAGCTTGGTTTTGGATGAGATCATCTTAACTATGTAGAAGGGTGTTAATCTGTTTCATGTACTGCATAGACATATCCTTTATGACTGATTTCTCTTCTTGCCACTACTGAGGTTGTGCTGGAATGTTAAAAGGATCCTTCTGTTGAGGTATCAATTTATGCTGGTTCGCAACCTAAACCTATTGGGTGTGTGCATGTGGTATATATGTCCATTTTAAAATTCATATACATACGCATCTAATACATACATATACATATCATAAATACAACGGAAGCTAAAAATCTAATTTCCTAAAATGAACACGATAAATTTTATTCATTACGCTAATGAATAAAATATAAAATATATTAATCAAATTAATACTAATGATTGAGAATATCATCTGTCAAGCCTTTGAAACAAATTTATAGCTAGAGTACCGCATGAAGTCAACACATTGACAGTTCTAGGACTCAACATGGTGAGCTTGAGTCCCTAGAACAACAGCCTATATTTTTTCAGTATTAGTTTAATACTTAAATAGTCAGATTAACTTTTAATCCCTATAATCTAACACTTAAACTATATTGATTTTTTTTTTATATATTCAACACTTAAATTCATCAAAACAAATAACTCAAATGCAACAATGACAACCTTTTGTTTAAGAGAAGAAGATGAATAGCAAAATAATTTTTGCTATCAAGTTTTTATTGTTTTTAACACTTAAAAACTTAAAATATAAACAAATTTTTTTACCTTGAAAATTGGCTGCCCATCTTGTTTTCCTTTAAAAGAAAATGAAAGCCCTTTTTCATCTTCATTTTTTCTTCATGGCTGAAAGCCTCCCTTTTAGTTCATCTCTTCTCCTCATTTTGTTCAATAATGAAAATGAATACAAAGAGACAATAACTATTATCATGGCCAGCCACATCTATTCTCATCATTGATTCAAAAACAAAATGAATTTAATGGCTACCGCTCACACACATCATGGCAAACCACCTCTACCATTTTATATTCATCAAATGAATATATATATTTAATAATATGAAATATCTTTCTCTTTTTGATTAACAAATTATTATTAAATGATTTTGGCTTATAAATAAGTCAATCAAGTGTCCAACATTTGGACATGAGTGGATGGTCGGCCATCACATGTCTTTGACAAGGAAATTCTCATTCAAGTCCTCAAGGTTTCATTTAATTTTTCTTTTAAGCAACATTTACTTTAACTTAATTGATTGCTCCATAAAATCTCATTTTATTTAGTAATTAAGTCTTTAATTAAATATTTACTTTAACAATTTAACCATGGCTAATAATTAACTAATCACTTAACTCTTAAGTGATGACATATTTAGATTATTTAACACTTAAATAATCAATTTAGGGAAATAACCCTTAAACCTTTAATTAACCCAACGTGGGTCCCACTTTATCCAATACTTGAGTCAATTTAACCAAAGGCTCATAATGTATTACGTGTCACTATTTAATTAGTTAACAAAAATTATTAATTAATTATTATACTTAACACTTAAGTACTGACACGTGCGCATCCCAAGGGTTCCTAAAACAAATATTCAGTTCTGCTGGAAATTACTACATTAAATAATTCAATTCAATACATTGCCCTAATGCACACCGAGTACACTTCATATTTTGGGACTCTCTAGGTCCATGCCCGATTTGTTAAATGAAACTATTTCATGAGTCTGTGATCGATGCCTCACGCACAAGTCACAAATATTATAAATCAGCGCGTTGATCATATAAGCTGAGATCACAACACATACATATAATCCTTCCATCATCAATATCCTAGATGTGCGGGTATATAAATTTACATTGTCAAATCTTTATATGCTCATCTATGAACTTATCTTCAGGTTTGTATTTTCAAGAACAATATACATAAACACTTTTGCTATATCATTCAACCCTTTGGGTAACACCTTTCCCGGGTGAGTACTCGTGACCACGAGATTTACTGAAATATAATCTCAGAGCATTTAGATATAATACTCTCCTAAGAGAACTGACAGATCCCATATCTGTACACACCGGACTCTATAAGCATCAGACCATACCTAGTGACACCGAACGGTCACACCATAAAAAGTCTGTGACATGTATAGAACCAAAGTATAGTGGATCACTTATAAGCCCACTGTAGCACTCAAGTCAAAGGACCACATATACTACTTAATTCGAGAGGACTCACTATTGACGATTTCATAGGATGTCTATTGATGTCCTCATGAGTCTGTTCAGTATTCAGTCTTGACTAAATACTCGTATGTATATATGAGCTTCTGATAAGCCCATGGTTAGCTAAGAACAACCATCTCTATCATATAGATATAGCATACACTGATCTTTATAAAAGGAGATCCACTAACAGATCTGCATCAATGAAAGCAGATCGGGAACATTATGTTTGAGAATATACTTGCATAATGACATCTCCTAGCACCTATTGCAACTCTTTAAAACCATGTCATTACTGGTATACCTTCAGGTCTTTGTCCCATTACAGATAAGGATCTAATCTTTTAGATCTGGCTGACTCTTATAACCTGCTAACTCTTAGCAGTGCTAACTGTTACTATAAATATAACACTCAACTCTGTTAATTCTTAGCACTAGTCTAAACTCTTTTAGGCTAGATTTGAACTCCTTCAGATCATACAATATCTGTAACATAACAAACATACCATATATTTATATTGTATTAACAATTATATGAAATGTTTACTGTATAAATATTAAATAATTCAATATTCATAAGTATTGGAATGACACATAAGCAACAACTTTAACAACTTCCCCCTGGATTGTAGTAATTTGAATTGAGGATGTGTTATTGCTCTTGATATTGTCCTATGTAAGGTGCAGGCTCATCACATTGGCCATTTAAATGGCTGCTACCACAGAAGTCGCAAGTGATCTGCTAGCTTCTCATTATATTCATCCCTATGGTATCATCTATCCTCAACCATAAGTTATCTTGTGCAACTACTAAAGTCAACGCATTTACATTATAAATTCCAGAAATCCTTCTTGAAAAAGAAGGATTCACTTTTTCTTCTGCCCATTGACAATTGTTAAAAGCCATCATCTATAATATATCATAAGCATCATCAACAGATTTATTCATGAAGGCTCCCCCTGCTGCATTAATTATTATTCTCAAGTGTCCTACTACTCAATTGTAGAAATTTTGTACTAAGTACCATTTAGAAATTCCATAGTGTAGATACTTTCTCTGTATTTCTTTAAATCTCTCTCAAGCGTCATATAGAAATTCTGAATCATACTGCATAAAGGACATGATGTCATTCCTCATCCTTGCTATCTTGCCTGGTGGAAAAAATTTTGCTAAAAATATTTGGGCCAAATCATCCCAAGTGGTAATAGACCCCTTGATGACAACGACCTCAACTAGATCTTTGCTCTACCTTGAAGTGAAAAAAAATAATTGAAGCCATATTACATCATCTAAGACTCCATTATATTTGCACAAATCACAAATTTCTAGAAAATTATTGATGTGTTCAATCGAATCCTTGTTTAGGAGTCCACTGAATTGCACTGAGGCTTTCAATAATTGAATTAACTCTGGTTGGATTTCAAAGTAGTTGACATCAATGGTAGGTGTTCGAATGCTAGACTAGATGTCTTCTAATCATGAAATTGCAAAATCATGCAGTAATCTTTGTGCGTTAGCTTGGTTGTGCTCAACCATCATGTAAGAATTAAGCATACTAAAAAAAAGAACAAATAAATAGTAACTGTACAAAAATAAAAGAAAAATAATTGTATAAAAATATATACAAATTAAAAACGAAGCGAAGTATAAAGTAAAATAACGCAGCACAAAAAATAAATCCAAGCAATTAACGATAACGTAAAAATAATAGTCAAATAAACAACAATTCAATATAAACAGGAATAAAAAAAAGAAAATAAAAATACAACACTTAAATATAAGAAATAATAAAATAAACAACAATTTAATATAAATAGAAATAAACAAAAATAAATAAAATGCAACAATAAAATAGATTAAACAAAATAAAATGAAATAAACAAAACAAAATAAAATAGAAATTAAATAAAAAATAATTAAAGCAAACTAAATAAAATAAAATAAAACATAAAATAAAATCTATACTAAAAGCAAGATAAATTAGCATTAGTATTGGTAAGAATAAATTTAATTCCTCGGCAACGGCGCCAAAAATTTGTTGTGTGATTTTGACGTTAAGTGTAAGTGCACATTATTGGGAATAAATAATATATGATGAGTTGAGTGTCAATCCCTTAAGGAATTGTTATTATTCTTAACCAATTACAAAAATTGCGTCTTCTTGTAATTATTTAGACAATTGATAAATTTGATTTGTTTATATTAAAACTAATTACAAATTCTACAAATTAATATTGATTGTACAAATGGTGTAAAGCATAATCACTATATGAAGAGTATCTAGAATTATAGCTATCCCTCAATATGATTTTATTATCTCATTATTATTCACTCAATTGAATTATTAGCCACAACACGTATTTCATCACAAGCCTTTTCTGATAGTCGAGTGATTATACCTTAATTTATCAAATTCTTATATTCCTATGATAATTCAAATAAATCAAGGTTCATTAGGAACAAGTTGTATTGACCATAGATGCCATACAGGTACATTCCTATCCTATATCGAAACTTGTAGATATTATTCCACAATCATGCATCAATTTGTATAGGTCTAAATAATAGGATGCATTTTTCAAGTTTATCCTAATGTTCCATAATCATTCAA
Organism: Ailanthus altissimus; assembly: GCA_946807835.1. NCBI lineage: Eukaryota > Viridiplantae > Streptophyta > Magnoliopsida > Sapindales > Simaroubaceae > Ailanthus > Ailanthus altissimus. The sequence goes on from OX327709.1 coordinate 6,651,434, forward strand.
TCACTATTCCTAACATATTGAAAGCATTAAGAACAACACAAATTGAATAGCAAATTGATTTCATAATAATGAGAATAAAATAATACAATTAACTTCACATATTAAGTTCAAAACTACAACTCTAGATAATAAAATTAAATCAACATAACAAGAGCTTAAAAGCTAAATAACAATAATAAAACATGATACAACCAAATCCAAACCGAATTTATGAAGACAAGATGCCCTCCAATCAATCCATGGCCTTGGTTGAATCCTTCAAAGATTATCCCAAATACTCTTGAATGTGTAATCCCTCTCCAAAATAGCTTGAATAATTAGTTTTTTCCACAATGTAATGATAATTTCAGGGTTAGAAATGTGTTAGAATTAAGAGAAAATGGGTTAAGATTAAGTTAAGGGCAAATTGCTTTCTTTGAAGGTGAAACAAGGTATTTATAGAGTCTGTTACAGTAATTTGAACGTTGCTACAGTACTTTAACTAGGTATTTACAGAGTCTGCTAGAGTGATTTAAATGTTGCTATAGTGCTTACAGTAATTTTACCATTGCACAGTGATTGACTATTAGTGAACAGTGATAGTTGCTATAATCATACACAGTGCATTGCTATAATGATCTAAATTATTATTTATAAGTACTATTCATAATTATTGTAGCGATTAATTGTTGCAAATTTCCTTCGTTTTGCTCTAGTTTTATCATTTCCTATCTTTTTCTGATTTAACCCTGTAATAACAACATTTAATACACAATAGCCCTTAAATCACTAAGATAATTAGGGTCGGATTATGGATCTAAAATATATTCATCAGTTATCGTATCAAGTAATATAAGATTTTAAGTCCAGATATCGTTCCATAGAGACAATTTGATTTAATTCTTCAAATAATTACTAAAATTATATCTACTTAATTTTTATTCAAAAATTTAAAATCTAAAACTCAACTAATTGACCTAATTCTATCAAATTAAACTAAACCTAAATATCAAATAGACAAAGAGATAAATTCACCAATTGATAATAATCTAGAGTTTAGACTTATCCCTTAGTCCTCGGCAATGACGTCAAAAACTTGATTGATGCTATAAAATAGCTAAACATAAACGCACATGATCATATCAAGTAATATAGAACTGTAAGTCTAGATATCATTCTCATAAAGACTATTCGGTCTATTTCTATTAGCTAATTACTAAAATTATACATACTTTACTTTTATCCATAAATCTATAATATGAAATTTAACTAATTAACTAAAAACTTAACCTAGATGACAAATAAACCAAGGGTTAAACTCACAAATTGATAGTAATCTAGGGTATAAACGTATTCTCTAATATTTTATTAGATTTATTAACCTCTTAGTTAATCCCTTAATACTAATTGTTGGCTTAGACACTAATCTCATCACAAGCCTCTTTACGCATTCTAACAATCACTTATATATTTATAATAATCAAATTGGAATGTAACTCATTAAGATCAAGTCTAAATTATGCCACACATGCCATCTAGGTATATGTCTATCTTATGTGGAACTCAGAGTTGTTACTTTATGATCATACATCAAACTATCATAGGTTAAACACATGAATCCCTTTGTCAAGTTAATCATAGTTCTTTGATCATTCAAAATATTGATCAAGTATAATGAAAGCATTAAGATCAAGATAAAATGAATCAATTATATGTATTAAAATTAATAACTAAGAATCCATAATATTCAACTGCATACTATGTTCACATAGTCTAACTTTAGATAAACAATATTTAGCTCATCACAAAATTAAGAGTATCAAACCAATCCACGAAGAATAGCAAAAACAACAACATAATAATAAAGAAATATAAGAAAATCTATTCAAGAAGACACCTTGATGTGCTTCCCTCTCTTCCTTGGCTTTGAATCTTCAATCTTGAACTTGAATTTTAATTTCTTGGCTTTGATCTCTCAATTTTATGTGTGAATTATTTCTCTAAGTTTTTATCTTCCTAGAGTCTGTGTTTTGGCCTTCAAAAGAGTATTTTTATAGGTATAAAAAAACCCTAGGGGTGAAGGGTTTCAAATCCAAGTCAAATTAGGAGTAAAAAAAAGGGATTTTTTTACTTGTCGTAATGGCGATGTGGCGCCAACACCTGAAAAGCATGATCTTAACTAGCCCGGATACAACATTGGTCTTTTTGCCTTGAGCACTACAGTGCCCAAACATGGGCGCTGCAGCGCTTAGGCTTGGATCTTGATGGTCGTATATTTTGAGTATATGTCACTCATTTTACGTCCAATTCACTTCTTGTTTGTTTTTATTCGTCACATTTTCCCTCATGCACCTATCTATAATAAAAAAATACAATTAAATAACCAAATTTTCATGATTTGGAGCAAAATATAAAAGTTGAGTTCTAAAAGTACTAATGCATGTACGCCCCTATAAAATACCCCAAAACTTAAGAATTTGCTCATTCTCGAGAAAAAGAAAGACAAACAATGACAATTTATTAGCTCTAAATAAAAACGACCTAAATAAGCCTCAGTTGATTAGATGATCATCCTCTAAGTCTTAAAGGCTGTCAAATGGCACAAGTCTTTTTAGAACGTAATAGACAACTTTCAATAATTCATTCTACCATTCATCAAGTCCTTCATTCTCCCCTATAAATGATCATTTGTGTGTGTGTGCAATAAGCAAGTAATTAGTCAAATCAAACTTAAGAAAGCACGTAAAGATGATGTCTCGATATAATTTAATTCATAACACTACCATAAGCTTGTTGTTCATACTACTCTCCACTAATGTAGAAATACACATATTTATGAATCTATTTAAGACTTTATTTGGCTTGTAACATAAGGCTAAGGCCAAGGTGGGATAAAAAGATATATATGAATGGCACAAATCACACTATGAACACATAATTTTACTTAGAACTTTCTTGATCTTTTTTCTCCTTGATTTATCTCCTCCCCCAACTTATGATATTTCTATCTTTCTTTTAATCACTCTTTTGCAAAGATTTTTTTCTTTTTCTTAAGCTGGGGGTATTTATGCATTTAAGTATTTTTTTTGTGTACCCTAAAAAATTAGATTAATATGGAGCTTCAAGACTTAATGCTAAGTAAACTCAAGGTTTATGGTGCTACTAGTAGATTTTAGGATAAATAAATTTAAAGTATTAATGCTTGTAATGTGGTTAAACAGAAAAAATGGGTGTTAAGGCTCAAACAGAGTGACTAGGGATAAATATATTTCAAAGTTAGGCTAAAAAGGGCTCAATCAATCCAAAGATGACTTAATGTCATTTTTCTATTTATGTGATTCTTAGAATTTCACCCAAAGTAGTAATCAAGCAAGTTCTAGAGTGTTGGTCTTTGAGACTGTGGTGTACTACTTAAACATAAAGTATTTTTAAGCAAAAAATTCAACTAATACATGCTTATCTCAATGTGCTCAAGAATAAGTGATAAAAAATAAAGTCGAAATCAGTTCAAAATTCATGTCATAAGAATTATCTCAAGCATCTATTGTTTTCTAAGGACTCGTAAAAATAAATTCATCAAATATTTTAATTCTTATTATAGACTAATAATCATCATCTCAACCAAAACTTAACATTAAAAAAAAAAATTCCTACAAGACAACCACTTAAATCATGCAGCAAAAATAAACATAGGTTATATGTTTTCCACCCCCAAACTTAAATTGAACATTGTCCTCAATATCGAACAATAATCTTAGAAGTAAGAAAAACTCCATTGGTAACTGAAGTTGAAACAATGCAGCATTGTTACCTATTAATTAGATTGCAGTGTTCCTTTGCTTATAACGCTTGCAATTGCTTGTACTGCTTCCTTGAATATTCCTCTTACTATTTTATTCATACAAAGAAAATAAGCTAACATAACTAATACTAAAACTTAAACAAAAACAAAAATTACTTGGGATGCCTCCCAAGAAGCACTTGATTTAATGCCATTGGCTTGACGAGGTTCTTTTATACTCTTATGGAGGATCAAAGCAGATGGTGAAAGTATCTTTATATGTGAGCTTACTGGGCTTTCTTTCTTTTGGCTTTCACATTTTCTTTATTAGATCTTGGGTAGCAACTTGTTCCTTTTTCTCATTGGCTTCTATAGAAAGACTTGAATCTTAGACTGGTGAAGTGGTTCTTTTATGCCATTCTCTTCGATTCTCTCATTAAGGTGGTGCTCCATCTTCTTCTTTCTATGACTTAATGCCTTTTTTTTATATAAGGATTCAACATCTCCATGTCTTTGAGCTCTTTAGCATTTGGGTGCACTACATCAATGCTACAGTAATCTTCACATTTAGATGGCAACTTGATCTCCTTAAAGACTTTAAATGTTGCTATGTCATCTTGCACCCTCATGGTCAACTCTCTTTTTGAACATCTATAATCCTTCGTCCTGTGGCTAGGAATGGTTTTCCAAAAATCATAGGGATCTCATTGTCTTCTTTCATGTCTAGAATGATAAAATCTGCTGGGAAGATAAACTTATCTACCTTGACTAGTATATCCTCTATAATTTCTTTTAGGTAGGCATGAGAGCAATTAGCAAGTTGAAGTGTGATATTGATCTATTTCATTTCTCTTAAACCTAACTTTTTATAGAAGAAAAGGGGCATGAGATTGATACTCTCTCTTAGATCATATACAGCTTTACTAATGTTATGATTGCCAATAGAGTACAGTATAGTAAATCTCCTAGGATCTTTAAGCTTAGGAGGTAGCTTCTTTTAAAGAATAGTGCTACACTCCTCTATCAATGCTACGGTCTCATAATCCTCTAATCACATCTTCTTTGAAATGATATTCTTCATGAACTTTACGTAGTTAAGCATTTGTTCAAGTGCATCTGCAAAAAGGAGATTAATATGTAATTTCTTAAAAACATCAAGAAATTTAAAGAATTGCTTGTCTAATTTCTTATTTTACAACCTTTGCGGGAATGGTGGAGGAGGTGTGAATTGTTGATACTGCACATTGGTACTAGTATTTTTTTGCTACATTTGAACTTTTCTGTACCCCATAATTTTTCTGCACTAATATACCAGCTTTTACACTATCTTTTGCTGAATTATCTGCACTATTATGAGTTTTTGCACTTGGTTCTGGATTGATATGTTGCTGATTTTTTATTTCAGCACTTGGTTAGAACCTTTAGAGCCTTTGAGGAAAAGGAATTAACGTCTATATGGCTGCACTTTATTTTTCTGCACTTTCTTCATTTATACTTAATAGTGGTGGTGTAGATGTATTCTCTTGTAATGTCTTACCACTCCTCAAGTTGATGGCTTAACATTGCTCTACCTTTCTCTTGGATTTATCTCAGTGTCACTTGGTAGAGTGCCTCGAGGTAACTTGTTGAGAAATGGAGCAAGTTATCCTATTTAAACTTCTAAGTTCTTCAATAATGCTGAATGATTCTGTAGGATAACATATTAGACTTCATGTAGTACTTGAGTATATCTTCCAATGCCGATTTCTTTTCTTATAGTGGTAAAAGTTATGGGGGATTGATTGGTCTAGATGGCTCCTCTTGATTGTTACGTCAAGAGAAGTTTGGATGATCTCTCTACCCCAAATTATAGAAGTTGGATTGTGGTTCAAGTTGCTATCTGTTGAAATTGCCCACAAAATTTGCTGACTCCATGCATTGCCCATTCATGTGGTTATCACCACAAAAGTCACAAGTTACTTACTGAGGTTTAACAATGTTTAATGCATCAATTTTCTTACATAACATATTGATTTGTGCTGCCAATGGATTGAATATGTCAATCTCATGCATACCGACGACTCTTATTGGTGTAACCCTTTCAACTAGCCACTGTAAGTATTTGATGCCATTTTCTTTAGTATATCATAAGCCTTATCCGTAGACTTATTCATTATAACTTCTCTAGCAGTGTCATCTACAATGGTCCTTGAATGGCCTACTAGTCCAATGTAGAATGTTTGGACTAATAGCCATTTAGGGACTCAATGGTGAGAAAAATTCCTCAATATATCCTTGAAGCACTCTTATGCCTCATACAATGATTCGCTATCAATCTAACTAAATGAAGTGATATCATTCCTTATCTTTGTTGTCTATGCTAGTGGAAAGAACTTGGCCAAATTCTTCCCACCAGCATAGACAACAAAGATAAGGAATGCTAGATTATCCCATGTCTATATGGATTCGAAAAATAATGACATCAACTAACTCTTGGCTTTGTCCCTTAAGGAGAAAGGAAATAATATTAGTCGGATGGCATCGTCTAAGACTCTATTGTACTTGAAAGTATCACAAATCTCCAAGAAATTTATTATATACATATTAGGATTATCATTGGGAGCTTCTCTGAAATGTACAGACTCTTTAGCATTTGAATCGTACTCGGCTTGATTTTAAAATTATTGGCGTTGATGGTTGGTCACCGAATACTAAATTGAACACCATCTGTAGTTGGGACAACATACTCTTTTAGCGCTCTCTGTGGTATCATAGGCTCAAACATTGGATTATCGAGGTGATAGTTGTTCTCCTCCATGTTTAAAGATCACTAACATTGTTTATGTCGAAGTCTATACAAAGTTCTTTTGATCTCAGGATTCAAATAATTCAAGTCAGCACTTTTTAGTCTTCGCAAAAACTGTCAAAACAAAATAGAAAGAAAATCAAAATAAAAAGAAAAAATAAATTAAAATAAATTAAAACAAAATAAATAAATAAATAAAATCTTAATTAAAAGCAAGTAGCTTGGTATTAGTATTGATTTAAGAATAGAAAGAAATATTATTTGGCAACAGTGCTAAAAGCTTGATTGGTGTTATAATAGTTAAGTATAAACGCATACTATCATTCCAAGTAATATAATATTTTAAGTTCAGATATCGTTCCCACAGGGACTATTCAATCTAATTCTTCAATCATTTACTAAAATCATATTTGTTTAGCTTTTATTCAAAAAAATTAAAAATCCGAAACTCAACTAATCAATCTAATTCTATCAAATTAAACTAAACTTAAATAGCAAACAAATAAAGAGATAAATTCACCAATTGATAACAATCTAGAGTTTAGAATTATCCCTTAATCCCTAGCAATGGCGCCAAAAATTTGATTGGTGCTATATAATAGCTAAGCACAAGCGCACGCTATCATTCTCATAGAGATTATTCTATCTATTTATATCAACTAATTACTAAAATTATACCAACTTTACTTTTATCCAGAAAATTATAATATAAAATTTAACTAATTAACTAAAACCTGAACCTAGATAATAAATAAACAAAGGGTTAAACTTACAAATTGATAGTAATATAGGGTATAGACTTATCCCCTAATATTTTATTGAATTTACTAACCTCTTAGTTAATATCTTAATACCAATTATTGGCTTAGACACTAATCTCATCATAAGCCTCTGTTGATGGTCGAGTGACTATATTATACATTCTAACAATCACTTATATGTCTATGGTAATCAAATTAAAATGTAATTTATTAGGATAAAGTTTAAATTTTGCCATACATGCCATCTAAGTATATGTCTATCCTATAGAACTCATAGTTATTACCTTATGATCATGCATCAAACTATCCTAAACTAAACACATGAATCCCTTTGTCAAGTTCATCATGGTTCCTTGATCATTCAAAATATTCATAAAGTATAATAAAAGCATTAAGATCAAGATAAAATGAATCAATTATATGTATTAAGATTAATAACTAAGAATCTATAAAATTCAACTACATACTAGATTCACATAGTCTAACCCTAGATAAACAATGTTTAGCATATCACAAAACTAAGAGTATCAAATTAATTTATGAACAACACCAAGAACAAGAATATAATAATAAGAAAAGATAAGAAAAACTATTCAAGAAGACACCTTGATGTGCTTCTCTCTTTTCCTTGGCTTTGAATCTTAAACTTGAATATTAATTTCTTGGCTTTAATATCTCAATTTTGTTTGTGAATTCTTTCTCTAAGTTTTTACCTCTCTATAGTCTGTTTTTTGCCCTTAAAAGAGTATTTTAATATGTATGAGAAACCCTAGGGGTGAGGAGTTTGGAATCCAAGTTGAATTAGTTGTAAAAAGAAGGGATTTTTCACTTGTCACAATGATGCTGCAGCGCTAAAAGCACAATCTTAACTTGGCCGATCAGGCACCGCAGCACTGGGGCAGTCGGCGCTATAGTAGTGGTCTTTCTGCCTTGGGCACTGCAACGCCTAGACATAGGCGTTGAGGTGCTTAGGCTTGGATCCTAGTTGTCGAATATTTTTAGCGTATCTCGCTCATTTTACTTTTGATTCACCTCCTGTTTATTCGTATTCGTCACATTTTCCCTCGTGCTTCTATCTATGATAAAAAAAATACAATTAAATAGCCAAATATTCATGATGTGGAGTAAAATAAAGGCTGAGTACTAAAAGTACTAGTGCATGTATACTTTTATCAATAAGCATATAGTATTTTTTAAGGTTAGAAAGAGCCGAAAGCCATTTATGGGTAAGTTCCACAAAAAGAGCTTGATCTTTGGAGGGATATTCATGTTTTATAAACCAATAGCATGACCCTAAACCCTATCACTACTTGAAGCTTAATCAAGAGCATGAGAAAGCTAATATTTACTTTTAGCGGTAAATCGCATATATATCGATCAAAGTACCACATACTGCGGAAGAGCATAGGATACTCAGAATTATTTCATATTTATCCTTTGGAAAGGATTCACACAAAATTTCTTGGTTCCAGAAACCCAAAGGAAGAAAAAGATGAGCTACCGAAGTGTGCTCTGGCAATTTATGAGGAAATGAAGGCTTAAAGGAAAAAAGGCCGAATGAGCTATAGGTCATAATAAAGTGAAATTGAGTTGCCATCCTTATTACGCCGCCTTAAACCTTTGAGAAGCAACTTCCTCCCTTATCATGCTTTTCTAGAACAAGAACTTTGGCAGTCTAAATTGTGCTTGAGAAAAACATGAATTAGGGTAATAAATACTTAGAATTTAGAGCAGATATCAAACGCCATCCTTTTTTATGGAGTATGACTTAGTTAAAAGAAGTCAATTCTTGAAAGTCGAGACTCCCAAACCTTTTTTTATTAACAAAGCATCCCCCAAAGGCACAAGGTAACTTACGTTTGGTCTCATCATCGCCACAAGAAAACCTAGCACAGAAAAGGTTCATGATATAGGTCCGAATATTTTGAACCACAGCTTTAATAAGAACTTCACGACCTTCGGCCGAGAATAAATGCCTCTTTTACCTCTTTAATTTATTCCACAAATTTTTCTTAATGGCAGTGAAATGGTTTTGCTTATTCTTACTTGAAACACACTACAATCTCAGGTACTTATTAAAGGAAGATACTCAAACCACCCCCGAGCATTGAGTTAATTGTTTAGTTACATCCGCAATTATAGATTTACCAAGCAAACAACTGATTTTTTTTGCAGTTAATTTGTTGTTTTGATGCTAATTTATGAGATTGGAGAATCTCTTTAACAGATTGACAATCTCTCGAAGTAACCTTAGTAAAGATCAAATTATCATCAAGGAAGAATAGATGTGAAATAGTTAGCCCTAGTCTTCTACCCAACTTACACATTATAATAATTAAAAAAAAGTCATTTTACTATATCATAAGCCTTGAACATGTCCAATTTAAGAGCCAAGTAATTTTGAGAAAATTTATTCCTCTTAAGGGCATAAAGATATTCAAAACCCATAATAATATTATTAGCAATGAATCTCCTAGGAAACAAAGCACTCTGTGAATATAATATTACTTCATCAATAACCCACCGTAGCTATTTGTTAGGGTTTTAGCAATTATTATGTAAAGCACATTACAAAGACTTTTAGGTAGAAATTCTAAACATAACTTGGGTTCATCAACTTTTGAGATGAAGGTAATTAAAGTTTCATTAACCACCTTGAAGTTTTCTCATCCATTCAAGAAACTCAAAACACACCTGACAATATATCTTTACTAATAATATCCAAAATGTTTTGATAAAAAAAAAGAGATATGCCATCTTTACCTAAGGCATTTGTAGGGTATAATTGAAGTATTACCTAATGAATTTCTTCAGCTTGAAAGGGGCAATTTAACCATAGACTATATTGCTTGGAGAGTTGCGGCTCTACACAAGAAATGAAACCATCAATCTCCATTTCATTGGGATTAGAAGAGGTAAAAATATTTGAGAAATAGTCAATAATAACCCCTTTTAATTTGCTTTAGACCTGTGCTCAAAGCCCTATTTTATTCAGAATTCCTCTAATAGATTTTTTTTGCCGTCGACTAAAAGCCTTAAAATGACAAAACTTTGAAATTTTATCCTTAGCCTTAAACCACTGAACCTTCTATCGTTATCTCTAATAAGTTTTTATACATTAGAGCATCCATAGATTTTTGAACCTTTATAATATCTTGCCAAACATATGCATCAACCACTGATTCCATGCCCTAAAGAAATTTCTTGTTTCTTTAATTGGTAAGTTTAATAGGCAAAAATGCTCTAAATTCTAGGTTCTAATCCGATCACCAATTTTATTTAAATTCCCACACATCGAAGTTAAAGAAATAGACTCAGGCACCATCCCTAAAAAATAATCTATTTATATTCCTCTTTATTATCACATGCCTCAAAATAGAACTGACTCCAAAAATGTTGAGAAGAACCCAAATTATCCAACCTAGACAGATCCTAAAAAATACCAAGAATGGCTGATGATCAGATCCAAAATAATCCAAATGTCTGACTATGGTATTTAGGAATAGATTATTCCAAGAAAAATTATAAAACACTCGATCAAGCTGTTCTTAAATGAAAGCCCTAGCTTCATGCCCATTACACTAAGTAAAAGAGGGACCCACAAAATGAATTCTTAATGAACCATAGTTATCAATAGCATTATGAAAGTTATTCATCAATAAAGAGGTCGAGTCAAACCACCAAATTTGTTGATGTGCTTTAATATCTCATTAAAATCATCTCCACAAACTTAAAAAAGAGAAGAAAGACCACAAACGTGCCTCAGTAGCGTTTAGGAGTGGATGCATTGAGATACTTTAAGATGGCCATAGAATCCAGTAATTTACCAATACTTGCCCTGACCAGAAACACAAATATCAATATGAGAACGAGAGAAGGATAAAAAAGAGACATCTACCTTATTTATCCATAATAAGACTAGTCCATCATTATGACCAAATCTTTCCACAACTAATTTACCTTCATACTTAAGTTTTACTCTAAGATCTTCCATCGACTATTTATATGCATGTGTTTCCATAAGGAAGATCATCTATGGGCAATTTTTCTATACTAGCTTGCATAAGATATTGAAAGTATAAGGGTTACCTAGCCTCTACACATTTCAATATAGAGTTTTCATTGAGATTGACAGCCTTGCACACTTACAGGTGTCTCCATTTGTAAATGAGAAGAATTAGTAACCCTAATTGTTATTGGCTCTATATAAGAAGTAGGGATAAGCAAAGTTGCACAAGTAGTCTCTAGTGCTACCTCCTTTAACCTATTATTTGTCATCAAAGAATATAGGAGCTCCTCATTTTTTCGCTTCCAAATTAGTCCACAAGATGCCACTTTAGACATTCCCCAAGACGTCTTACTCCATGAACTATGTTTGACTACTGGTCTCATTGTATAGCTTTTGCACAAGGTTTTTCCAATTTTTGGGGTCTCATTGTATAGCTTTTGCTCGAGTTTTTTCCAATATTCTGGGAGTGCGACTGAAAATTAAAGGCATCATCTTGAATGACAATATTATAAAGTGGGCCCTCTTGCTCCTTAGAAGCAAAAATATTTACACCATCATTCACAACCTCATGCACGTCACCATCGTTATGTCCAGAGTTGATGAAGACAATAATAAAGGGGAAGCTTCAGCAAGACACTTTCTCCTTGTAGTAGAAATAAAAGCTTGGTTCGTGAGAGGAATGACAGGGGAACCCTCTGATTGTGACTAAAACTACCATCATCATCAAATGCATGCTTCAAAGGTAAGCTAATATCACCATGCAAAACTATCTGTTTTTTAGGAAAGAGATAACTACCTTCAGTTGATGAAATACTTCTTCTCGAAATCTCAGCCAAAGCATCAAATGCATGCTTCAAAAGTACTGGCTCATGCCTCATATCTTTACTGTCAGAGCCAGTACTGGGAATAACCTTATTTGCAGAAGACGATTTATCAGGAAAGGTGGTTACTAGTTATGAAGTGCTCGACTGTTAAAGATATAGGAAATCAATATATTAATCTCCTGCCATATATATTCTATAATTAATAAGTTATATTTGGTTTCCTTTTATGTATTTATGTTAATCTAAAGGCTATCTCTGTAGCATTGTAATATACAGAATTACAGCAACAATGTAATCCTTAAAGTTTTTTAGTTTCTCTTTATTATTTTTACTGTCTTTTTCTTTTCTTTTTATCTTTTCTCACACGGTATCAAAGTTTTGATTTTTTCACTGTCACTTTGTTTAGCTGAAGATTTTTTGCCAGAATTTTTTCAAAACCCGTCAGAATCCACCAGAGTTTTTTTTTTCGAAAAGTCATCAAAAAACTCCAAAAGTTTGCTGTGTTAGCCACCGCCCATCTCAAATTACTCAGAATCTTTCGAACGTTTCAACGCCGTTGACAACGCACCCATCGGAGTTCAAAAACAGCCAGACACGCCACCGGAACATCACTGCCACCGCCCACCGTCACTTCAGATCCCAACTGTTCTACGGTGACATAACCAACACTGCCCATCTCAGATTACTCAGAATCTTCTGGCCATTTTAATGCCATTGACGATGCTCCCATCGGAGGTCAAAAATCGTCGGACGCACTGCCAGACACCACTACCGCCGGCCACTGTCACTTCAAATCCCGACCATTCTACGACGACGTCACCGACATTGTCCCTACCAAAAGAATCCTCAGTCACCGGCCATTCAAACTAGCCCGAGTTTAGGCCAATCGGAGGTTAGAGCCAGCCGGACGCGTTACCTGAAGTTTACTGTTTCATATTAAGGGCTTGTTTGTAAACATTTCAGTATTTGAACGTCAAATCGTAATATTCTATTCTTTTGCGGTATTTTTGTAATTTCTAAAAGTTTTGGAGATATTTTTATAATTATAATGTTTTTTAGGGGTTATTTTATAATTTTGAAAAATATAAGGGTCATTTGTAATTATTAAAAGTTAAGGGGTTATTTTATAATTAATAAAAAATTTAAGTGCTAATTTGTAGTTACTCAAAGTTAAAGGGTAAATTTGTAATTTTTAAAAGTCTGGGGTTAACTTATAATTAGTACAAATTTAGGGACTTAAGTTGTCATTAGTAAAAAAAAAATTAGGATTTATGAATAAGTGTGATACTTCTCGGTATTATTCTGTTGGTTCTGCTCTACCTAAGCTGTGCCACATGTCATGCCCTAGACCCAAAAGATCTGACACACGACATAACTTACACTCATTCAATAATATTCACTCATAATTAAAATTGCATAAAATTTTAAACTTAAATTCAACATAGGAAGTTTTAGCAAGTTGCTAGTAAGTTCAATATAAAGTTTCACCCATGACCAAACTTGGTGAAACATAAACCAAATACAACCACACCTAATAAAATAATACATAAGTATTTATTTAATACAGACAAATCAAATATCTTAAACCATGTGTCCACAAATGAAACACTCAGCAACCTAACAACTTAGGGAACTCAAGGGACAGCAGAAACCTTGCCAAATCGACTAAGCACACATATACCTTATTTACCTGAAATTACTATAAACTATAATAAGTATAAAATTCAGTAAGCATACTAGTTTTTCATATATCAAAATAAAAATACATATATATACACGATGCATATGTATGCCATACCGTGATAAATCAAAATCATAATCTTATCAAATCATATGTCAGGTAAGCGCTTACACATTCTTTCAAAACATATAATAGGAATACCATCACTCAATTACTATTTAGTATGACTTTCATATCACATATCACATAATGAGCCAAATATCATCCGTCAATGACATATCGTATGAGAGGAATAGCACAAGTGATGTTTAAATTACACATATATAATGCTCATGCCCGAAGGTAAGAGCCAAACCTTCACCTTAATCATCAGTGAGTCCTCTCACATGCACCCATACGCCACCACACAAATGTGATGACTCATTCTTCCTTTAGGTACCAATAGGATCCTCCCTATATATGAAACATATAATATATACCAATCCCAAAGAAAATGCCACATATAAAAGCTCCACAAATCACATAAGACGCCTACAAAGTAAATAGTGAGTTCAAGCATCCTCAAAATATAAAACGTTTCTTATGAACATATTTCATTTCAAAAGCTTTCTTTGTTAAACACATTTCATTTTGAAACGCTCACTTTCATAAACACATGTATGTCATATATGCCAATGCTCAATGTCAGTGCTTACATTTATAAACATATGTCTTTTACATTTCATATCAAAATATACTTTAATATAACATAAACATATTTTTAAACACATTTACAAAATCATACATAGACAATTACTATGCTTATCGTGATTTCAGTAAGAGTCTAGTATACTTACTTCTTAACACTTTCGAGTACAATGTTTAATTCTCCTTAACCTATCAATAGAGCATGAAAGACAGTAGTACTATTATCAACATCTCTGAGGCCATACCTTAGAGATGTAATTCTCTTTCTCTAAATGCCACAATGGGAGGATCCAAATATTTTGTGATTTTCGTTGAGACTATTCTCAGTATACTTGGTTGTTTCTTATGAAACAACGATCCGAATTTACTAACCTTTGTCGAGATGTTTCTCGGATGGTTAAAACTCAGTTCTCATGTCTTATTAAGGTTTTTTGCACTGATAATGCCATGGAGTATAGAGATTCTGATTTTCTAAATCTTTTACAGGAATAAGGTACTATATGTCAAAGGTCTTGTCCTGGTATATCTCAGCAAAATGGGAGAACTGAACGTAAACACAGACATATTTTAGACACTACTCGTGCTCTTCTTATCTCTTCCTCTTGTCTTGAACTTTTTTGAGGAGAAGCTGCTTTGACCGTTGTCTTTACCATTAATCGTATTCCTTCTCCTATTATAGAGAACAAGTCACCTTATGAGCGTCTTTATGGAACTCCACCTAATTACAAACTCCTCAAAGTATTTGGTTGTGTTTGTTTTATCTTACTTCAAAAATATGAGCGCACTAAACTCGAGCCACGTACTTGATTATGTTGCTTCTTGGGATACAGGATAGAACATAAAGGTTATAGGTGTTAGGATCCTATAGCAAACCGTCTTCATGTTTCTCGTCATAAAGTCTTTCTCGAGCATATGATATTTTTCTCTATATCTAACTTCAAATCTATATCTCCTTCTATGTCACAATTTTTTACAAATAATTTTATTAATCTTTTTCTCGATACTTCACCTACAAATATTTCTTCTGAATTTTATACATATGAATCTACTGAAACGACGCCTGCTTCTGAGCCTCATACCTCGTCTGAAGGATCTGCTCTCAATATCCCTGAGGCCTCCTCTATACCCTCTCTTCGTCGTTCATCTTGAGTAAGAGAACTTCTTATTAAACTTTGTGATTATCACTGTTTCTGTGCTACCCTTTCTTTATATGAGCCTCAACCATATTCTGAGATTAGTTATAATCCTGTTTGGCAGCAAGCAATGACAGCAGAATTGCAGGCCCTTGAAAAGTCGCATACTTTGGAGTTTGTTACTCTTCCATCTAATAAAACTGTCATTGGATGCAAATGGGTGTACAATATCAAAACCAAATCTGATGGATCTATTAAGCGTTATAAAGCATGCCTTGTTTCCAATAGATTTACTCAAGAATATGGAATTGATTATAAAGAAACTTTTACCTCAATTGCTAGACTTTCTTCTGATCGCAGTTTATTGGCTGTTGTTGTAGTTCGTAGTTGGACATTATTTTAGATGGATGTTAAAAATGCTTTCCTTAATGGTGATCTTACTGAAGAAGTGTATATAAAGCCTCATCTTGATTATCCACATCATCCAAGCAAAGTCTGTAAACTTAGTCATGTTCTATATGGTCTTAAACAAGCTCTTCGTGCATGATTTGCGAAATTTAGTGGGACTATTCTTCAGCATAGTTTTTAGTCTAGTCCTTATGACTCAACTCTTTTTATCCACAAGACAGCACAAGGTTGTGTTCTCTTTCTTCTCTATGTTGATGATATGATTATCATGGGTGATGATCTTCTTGGTATTTCCACTCTCAAGAACTTTCTGCAGCAACACTTTGAAATGAAAAATCTTGGAAACCTCAGTTATTTTCTTGGCCATGAAGTACTATCCGACTTTACTGGGTATTATCTTTCTCAGGCTAAATATACATCCGATAAACTTGTTAAAAATAGGTTAACAGATAGTAAAACTGCCTCCACTCCCATAGAGCCTAATGCCAAACTCTGATCCTCTGATGGTACTCTTCTCAGTGATGCTACCCTCTATCATTAGTTGGTTGGTAGTTTAGTCTATCTTATAGTTACTCGTCCAGACATTGCTCATGTTTTCAGTCAGTTTATGACCACTCCTCGTACCTCTCATTATGCACCAGTTCTTCATATCCTACATTATCTCAAAGGTACACTTTTCATGGTCTCCATTTTTCGGTTCACCTTCTTCTCGTATTACAAGCTTATGCTGATGTGGATTGGGCGGGTGATCCTACGGATCGACGATCAACTACTGGATTTTGTATTTTCTTGGATGATTCTCTTCTTTCATGAAAAAGTAAGAAACAGCTAGCTACTTCTCGCTTGAGTACTAAAGTTGAGTACCGTGCTCTTGCTAAGAGATTGTTTGGCTCTACTGACTTCTTGAAGATATGGGTATTTTTCACACTAGAGCTACACCTCTTTATTGTGACAATCAAAGTGCTATCCAAATTGCCCACAATATTTTTTTTCATGAACGGACTAAACATATTGAAACAGATTATCATTTTGTTCGGCAACACGTTTCTTAAAGCACTATCACGCTTCACTCCATCTCATCTGAGAAGCAACATACTGATATCTTTACCAAATATCCACTTCGTTGCCATTTTCATGCTCTAGTCTCCAAATTCAAGCTTACTTCTACTGCGCTATCTTGAGTTTAAGGGGGGATGGGGTATTAAGGAATTATTCTGGAATAATTTCTTTATACTCTCCTACCATATACATATATATATATATATCATTAACGTAAAATATTATTTCTTATTATGTATATGTCTTAGGCATATATAAAGGCAAATCTTGTATATTATTATACATAAAGATATATAGTTCTCTTTATATTTCTCACATGGTATCAGAGTTTTGTTGTTGAGAATCTAACATATGTGGGTGTATACATGTGCAATTGTGTCTATTGCCTAAAATATGTATCATATATGAACTATACGCGGCGAAAACATGTAAATTAAATAATAAATAAATATATTAATTTAATAAGATAGACAACTCACCTCAACATGTAACGTTATACACGTATTTCTTCGGAGTCCGCATAAAGACCAACTCGTGGGCAGTTTTAGTCACCAACACGGTGGACTTTGTGAGCTAGAACAACAGGCCTATAGCCAGCACAGGATTAACTCTTAATCTCCAAAATAGCCGGGTGTGTGATTTTATCATTTTCTCTAAAAGGATAAAAAATAGAGAATTTAAAGCAATCCACAATTATTTTAATTGGAACTATAAAAAAAATGAAACAATTTCATTTTTTTTCCTTTTTTTTTCTTTATCTTCCTTCAGTTCCATTTTTCCTTCTTTCTCTCTTTCTCCATTTCTTTCATTCTCTCGAGAAAACACAAAACACACACCTTCACATTTGCACACACATCTCATGTGTATATATATATATATAATATAATATATTATATAATAATAATATAATATTAATAATGGGTGCCAACTATTTGACACCTAAATAAAATAATAATATAAATATAATATAATATTATAATATATAATAATGAGATATTTTCATTATTTAACAATTAAATAATTAAAGTGTAAAATGACTATTTTGCCTCTCATAAATAGTTACAAAGTCCCCCCTAGTGAGTCCCACTAAATTTCACACTTGGGTAAACTCAACCGAAGGTCCACAATGCGCCACATGTCATTATACAATTAGTAAATAATAATTCTTGACTAATTATTGTATTTAACACTTAAATACAGACACGTATGCATTCCCGTGGTATGCTGAATATTGCTGGATTAAACACTTTAATCCGGCATGCTGCCCAGTGCATAATGAGTACACTTCATATCGCGGGACTCCTTAAGTCCTACGTTCGATTCGTCAAATGAAACTATTCCATAAGTGTATGAGCAATGCCCCCCACACACGTCATGGATATACAAATCAGCACGTTGAACCATACAAGTTGAGGTTACAACACATACGTATAGTCCTCCGTCATGATATCCTGGATGTGCAGGGATATAGATCATCACCGTCAAATCCCCTAATACTCATCTATATCTTATCTTCAGACTTGTATCTCACTGAACAATATGTATAAACTCATTTGCCATATTGTTCCACCCTGGCGAAACTCTTTCCCAGGATTAATACTTGTAGCCATAAGATTTTTCGAGATACAGTCTCGAAGCATCTGGATATCTAACTCCCTATGCGAGCTAACGGATCCCATATCTGTACACACCGGACTCTATAAGTATCGAACCATACCCAGCGACACCAAGCTGTCACACCATAAAAGGTCTATGACAAGCGTAGAACCAAAGTATGGTGGATCACTTACAAGCTCACCGTGGCACTCAGGTCAAAGGACAACGTATACTACTCAACTTGAGAGAACCCTCCGTTGACGGCTTACATAGGATATCTATCGGAGGCCCTCGTGAGTCTGTCCTATATCTAGTCCTAACTGGATACCCATTTGTCAATACGAGCTCCAAGCTTACGGTCGACTAGGAATAACCATCTATATCGTATAAGTACGACATATGTTGATCTATATATTAAAGGTATCCATCGACAGACCCGCATCGACAGAAATAGATTATGGACAATTATTCGAGAACATACTTACGCAACTAGCATTTTCTGGTACCCGATTGCAACTCTTGCAACTATACAGTTACTAGTATATTCCCAAGTCTATGTCTCATTACAAACAATACTCCAACTCTTGGATCTATTGAGTATTATAACCAGCTAACACTTAACTGTGTTAATATTTAGCATTTATATCTCTTAGCGTGGCTAACTGTAAGCCCTTATCTAAACTCCTTTAGATTTGATCTGAACTCTTTCAGATCGTACAATGTCTGTAACGTTACATTGCATAGTATCATATAAATTGGTATTAGCGATTTAATGGGAATGTACATTTGTATAAACACACAAGTATATGTACATTTAGGGATGGCACGTAAGCACCAACCCTAACAAGCCTAAGGTTCGATTCTTTCACTTTTTTGTTGTTCAGCAAAATTTGTAGGAATTTTTTTGAAAACTCTTAAGAAGCTCACCGGAGTTTGGCCGAAAAGCCATCAGAAGTTTGCCGTAATCAACACCGCCTAGCCTAAAAAGTTCAGACCCTACCGGATGGTTGAAATCCACCAGAATCAATCTTCTCTGTCGCCGCACGCTCCTCCATATACTGGCCAAATTTTCTGTCGCTGTTACTGTTCACCTTAGATTTCGACCAATTTCTAGCGTGTTAACGTGCACCACCCAAATGACTCCACTCAGAATCAATCGGAGATTTCAACGGCACCAAAATCTTGTCATCCGAAGCCACATGCGCCTCCACGCACCTTTGCACAAAGCTGTCGTCTGCTACCGTCTATCTTAGATCTCTGCCATTTTTCAGCGAGTGGTTTCTCACCGTCGGCTCTTTTCAACTCTCTTCCACTGGATCTATCAGTCCCTAAGTCTCCTTTTGAAATTTCGGTGATCTAATTTGCAATAAGTGTCCTTTTGTAAACTTTTTAAAGTTATATGAACAGTTTGCAGTTTACCTTAGTTTTGGGCCATTTTGTGATTTCTTATTTTTATGGGTTTTTTTTTTAATTTTTAAATAAATTGGTGAGAGAATCTCTCAATACACTTGCACTTGCAACAGTTGATTTTTTTTTATCAACGTATTTGCATTCGCAATAGTTGACAATGCACTTGCACTTGCAAAGATTGATTTTTTGTTTCTCTATCAATGCATTTGCATTCGTAGTGGTTGACAATATACTTGCACTCACAATGGTTGGTTTCAAGTTTCATTCAACGCATCTACATCCGCAAGTGATTGATTTTCTCAATGCCCACCATTACAAAAAAAATATTCTTTTTCAAACTCAAACCTCTACTTGAGTTTGAGGGGAGATGTTAAAGATATAAAAAATCAATATATTAATCTCCTGCTATATATATTTTATAATTAATATATTATATTTGATTTTCTTTTATATATTTATGTTTCCTTATTCATGATAACGTAAAGCCTATATAAATGTTATCTCTGCAGTATTATAATATACAAAATTATAACAATAATGTAATTCTTAAAGTTTTTCAATTTCTCTTTATTATTTTTATTGTCTTTTTCTTTTCCTTTTATCTTTTCTCATATCAACCATTAGAATTGTGCATAAACCCCACCCCAAGCCACTCACTATAAAGCCAAAGTTGTTTCACTTCTTTCTGCTCCATAACGAATGGACATTCTTGATCAAGAAGCTCAAAGAGACCACAAACAAAACAAATTTCTAGAATTCGCTCTATCTCAGCAAGATAGTAATTACCTCCTCGGATCTGTCCACCTTGACTCTTACTGCAGGTCTAAGAGGTTGAGAGATATCGATATTAACACAGACCGTTAAAAACTTTCTAAATCACTCACCCATATGTCCCTTATCCACCTCTTGGACAATCCCCATCATCTTGTCGATTCGAAATCCAACAGCAAAATACATGAAGAATAACGACAACCCATGTAACTGCAGCCAAAAGGGGACACGATGAAAAGAGAAGTCTACAATATGCCCTAATGCCTTCAGTATCTCAAGAACAATAAGGCTATTGTTGAAGGACCAAGGGTGTCCCGCAAAAACATGTCGTCAGTTGGAGTCAGCACTAAAATAAAAGACAAAAATAATGCTCCTAGAATTGAGATTTTCCACTGTAAATCCTTCTGCTGTCTACCATAGGGTTTGGAGGTGGGCAATGAACGCAGCTCTATTTCTCGGTCGAGAACAAAAAATTTTGCAAACAAAGGAGAAAGCCAGCCATTTCTCACCCTTAGGCTTAACACCAGAATCCAATGTAGCAACAAGAAAAATAACATCCTAGAGATCCACTGCCGCATATCTTTTCAATACTTCATCAATATCGGACTACATCCTTAACAATAGTGAATTAAAGAACTCAGAGAGATACGATCCCAACAAATGAATTACTTGCCACACTATGGAAGACTAGGAAAGTAAAGAACCGATGAAACAAGAAAATGGCAGTTTCTAAAAACTATAAAGAAACTAATGCTACAACTACTGGCAGAACACAGTGCAGCCTTAGTAGAGAAAACTACTTTCTAAGAATTTTGGAGAAACCCCTAGGGAAGACCTCGACTAGGAAAATTAAGAGTCTTAATTTCTTAAATGAAGTAATAAGAGTTGAGCCTCAAAGTTCTAAAAAAATAATAGGTAGACTTAAAAAAAGGGCATACGTATTTTCTTTGGTTAAATTTTTAAGAAGTAAAAACATAGTTGTATATTTATACAATACTTTTTAAAAAATATAAATATAAATAGCATAATTTAGTATATTATAATATTTTTAATTAAAAAATTATTAACATAATTTAACAAATAATTAATATTGAATATATTACGTCATTTACCCATCTATGAAAAATGTCATTGGAGTTGTTACCATTGCTCACCATTTATAATGGTGAAACACACTTCATTAAAAATACCATTAAATTCTAAATTTCATAATCTATGGTGGTGCTTTTATAGGCAACAAAGAACTAAAAGAGGACAAAATATAATAAAAACTATAACGACTATTATAACATTACTATCTAACACTGCATATTACGTTGCATAGCCACCTCTATCTGATTCATCAATTGACAAATCTATTAGACAGAGGTGGCAATGTTGCATAACTCCTGCACCAAGATTTTTGCTCTATTTGGTCATTCTTTAGTGCTTCATTGCCCAAAAAAATATTGGCGTCACATAAATTATAAAAATTAAAGTCCAATAATATCATTAGAGAAATGTTCAACCACTATCGCCGGTAGCCGACAGTGGCTCAATGACACTATAGTAAAATTGCTTTATTAATTTAAGTTTAAATATATTTTATTTTGGAATAAAAGTTTATAATATATATATCAAATTAAAATATGTTACACACTATTAAATTCTATAAATAATTATTAAAATAGTAATTTAAAACAAATTATAAATACATAATGTATTAACTAATCTTATATTATATTAAATATAAAAATAAAAAATGTAATAACAACATTAAAATTTAGTTTTATTTATGTAAATAATAATAATAGATATATATTATTTACATATTTTGGATAATATATTCAATCTTAGTTAAACTCAATCAAAGTTGATGAGGGGATGGTGATTATTAAATTGGATTAAACTGGAAATTCTAATGAAAAATAAAAGAAAATGGGGTATGAAATTCAATATAAAATATTATGGTATATTTTATATTACAAAAGTTTTAAAAAATGCAAAAAAGTTATATTTCTTTTTTTTTTTTTGAAACATACTACAACAACTAAGAAACATTCATACCCGGAAAAAGTTTATATATATATATATATATATAAAGAGATGTTATGTATAATTCAATTTGAAATCATTAGTTTTGATTGTTTAATATTTATAAATCCTTGCTGATTTGATTTTTAAAGTATAATGCTAAAAAATTAGAAAGTCTTCACATAGGTGACATTGGTTTATTTTTATTTTTCTAAATAAAAAGGTTTTTAGTTCCAAAGATTTTCATTGAACTTTATTTATTACATTTTAATTCATGATTTAAATAAAATTTTTATCAGTTAGGAGATTAAAAAAATGTTTATATATTTTGTATATCTTCTATGACATATTTAAGAACTTTCTGTGATTATTTCTATTTGAATAATCTTAATATATATATAAAAAAAATTAAAAGCAAAAATGTGTTTTGATTTTTTTAGTCCTCATTCCTTGTGTTTCAACCAAAAAAAGCAAAATAAATAACATTATATATGCGAAGTTAATTCTAACTGATATGATACTAACAAATAATTATAATATAGTAAGCAAATTTTAACTTTATTATTTCATAAAAAATGTGATAATTTTAAAACCCCAATTGTTAAAAGATACGTCAAATTTCATGCCAATTGAATATAATTTTTCTAACAAAGTTTTTACTAATAAAAGATCCTTAAACAAAATTACTTTGAATAAAAATAAATAAATACTTTATACACTCGTCTACCTCAAGCCCTAATTTCCTTTTCTTTCATAAACTAATCATATACACCTATACTATATGAATCCTATTAAACAAATATAAGATTTTATTTATTTATTTATTTATTATTACTAAATAAGAAGGAAGTAATTCTCTAGTTCTAGAAAACAATTTTCTCTTTGCTAATTTATTTCATATATAACACTAGTGCTTATTTTTTTATTAACCCTAACTTTTTCTTGTATTGAGTTGATAATATGTCTTTAAGATCTCATGTTCTAACTTGATGTCTTGATTTTGCCACTATATATTGATCTTAAATTAAAAAATTTAACTTGCATATACTTATTTAATTAGTCATTTTTCAGTGCCAACTTGTAATAAGTTTATGCATTTGAATCACTTGCAAACATTTTAATTGGGGAATGATTATTTGATTAGTTATTTAAGCTTTTAGGTTGAATGGTTGATTAACTAAGGTCATGTGTTTGAATGAAGCAGCAAAGTAATTGGTGCTCGTTTCTATTATTAGGGGTATGAGTGAGAACAAGGTCCCCTGAAAATTCTGGCAAGTTATTTTATAGGTCAGCACGAGACGACAATGGCCGCGGCACTCACACAGTGCTTTCAATGGCAGTTGGGGTTGCGGTAGGGAACATTTCAGCGTCGCGATTTCACGACCAGTTTGCGATAGGAGTAGCACCACACGCCCCTTTTTCTGCCTACAAAGTTTGCTGGTTCGGTTTCTGTTCTTGCATGCGCCGATTTGCTCAAGGCGACGCAATTATGGATAAAGTTTACGTTATTTCTTTATCCCTTGTTCCAAGATCAACTACACACAACTGCTTTGAAGATTGTGCTGCAATTGGATCTTATTATGCATTTAAAAGTGGAATTGTTGCTGCTGCTGCGGCTGGTAATTATGAGTCTCCCGGCAGTGTCATAAATGTTGCTCCCTGGATAATTACTGTTGCAGCGAGTAGCATTACTGATAGAGAATTTGTTCATTCTGATACCCACTACCTTAAAGATAAAGTATCTTCATTAGTGGTAACGATGCTAATTATCAACTTTTTTTTGTATATACTAAGATCTTGATTCTTGATTTATAGCAAATATAATATTATTTTTAGCTTGGTTTTCTCTAGCAATAGCTAAGGCTAAGGACTATGCATGCACCAGAGATGGCTTCTTTCTCTTCAAAAGGACCAAACCCCGTTACTCCTGACATCATCAAAGTGGGATTTCTTGCTTATTTCAATTATTTTCTTTCTTCTTTTATGGTATTCAATTCTAAATTATATGGTTAGTGTTAGTTAATGAAAAGTTTAACGTGGTTGCAGCCTGATGTGACGGCCCCAGGGGTGTATATATTATCAGCTTGGCCTCCTGCTACTGATAAACCTAAGGATGAGTTGAGTTATGTCCTCCAATCAGGCACTTCTATGGCTACTCCTCATGTTTCAGGTATTGTTGCAGTTATAAAAGCTACAAACAAAAAATGGTCCTGCAGCAATAAAATCAGCACTGATGACAACAGGTGTGTTTCTATTTCTTCATTTTTTTTAGAAAAAAATTCTACATTTTATTTTTCATCACACTCTACATTACAAATCTTCTGTCTCCTATGATGTTCTTAGGCCTGCAACAAAATTGAAAATGCTGTTTTTGGGATGTAACATTAATTCTAAACCTTCTTGATGCACAGCTTTTTCTCATGACAACACGGGTAACCCGATACTAGTAGATGACAGACAAGCAACCACGTTTGATTTTGGATCAAGACATATAGATCCTGATCGTGTGTTTGATCCAGGACTGGTGTATGATTTTGACGAGAATGATCTCACTGATTTCCTTTGTTATCACTCCACTAAGTCCAACCTCCTTAACATTGTTGGAAGAAATGTCACATGCAAACACCCTCCAGTATCAGCTTAATTATCCTTCCATTGCAATATCTAATCTAGACAGGCCAATTTCAGTTAAACGCACCTTCAATTTAGTAGCCAAGAGAGGCGGCGTTGGTCCTCAAGTTTATAGAGCATCAATTCAGAATCCTAAAGGTGTTCGCGCGACAGTGGAGCCTAAAATTCTTTGATTTTTCTGGCGGATATAAGAAGCTAAGCTATACAGTCCACTTCACGCCTACAGAACAATTTCTGCGAATGCATTTGGAAGTATATCTTAGAGTGAAGGTCATGGTCATAGCGTTAAAGAGTGTCATTGCCTTGGCCATGGATTCGTTCACTATAGCTTCTTCAAGCAGGAGTTTTAGCAGAAAACTATTAGTTGTTTGGTTGTTAATACACTTAAAAGTTTAGAGATTATGAGTACTTTTGATACTTGTAAATTACGAAAAAGAAAAAGATAAAGAAAGATGATGTTATTTCATTTTCTCCTGTGATAGTTTGAAGAAATGTGATTTTGCTCAAGACTATGGAACATTTTCATCATCAAGAAGTAAATATATTATACTGGCTGCAAATTAAGCTGCAACAACTTTCAGGATGCCTGATAGGTAACTATGAAAACAATTTCCATCATATGTTGAGAGTCCCATTTGGCCTTATTAGATATTTAAATTAACACATTCAACTATCAAATTCTGATAAAAATGATTTTAAAAAGAAAAAGAATGTATCATTGAAACAACCAAATCCAATCAGGCTTTATCTTTAGAGCCTGAACAGGGAATGAATATCTACAAACTCCAGCAGTGGAACGTGAAACACAGATAGATTAAATATGATTTAAAACAGCAGTCTCAGAAATACAAGTAAATCAACAGAAACAAACATCCCCACGAGGCCTAAAACCCAATTTAGAGCCCCAAAATAAATTGAAAAATCTTCAAGAATGCCTTTGTTCTACCTAACAAGAACACAATCTGAGACAGTAAACCAATCCAAGAAGTAAGTAAATATCCCCAGATCAGCAACAAATGGGACATTGTATCAACCCGTTTTCATTACACTCACTACATCTTACCATTTTCTTCTGCTGCTCATCCAAAACTTTGCAGCTTCCATTACACTTCATGCACATCATGAATCTAACACCAGCACACCCTTCACATCCACCAATCACCTTCGATATTCTCTTGAAAAGAATTTCCAATTTGCCTTCTTCTTCCAACTTCATCACCTCATCAACACCACCAACCAATCTTCCTTTCACAAACACTACAGGAACTTTCACTTCTTTAGTCCCCATTAAGCCTCTTAACTCTTCTTTAAACCCTGAATCCATAGATATGTCGCGCTCATACATCCGTATTTGATGCGACTCAATGATGGATCTCACTTTGTTGCAGTCCTCAAAAGTCTTCCTGATTCCTCTCAATGTAGTAGTGTAAATCACAACAGCATTTTCGCCGCCTGGAGGGCACTTCTTGTCGAAAAGTTTAAGAATGGACTCCGTTGAACTTTTGCAACTTCGAGAACTAAATGTTGGTGAAATGATTCTCTTGATTTGCTCTTCTTCTTTAGATAACTCCTTCTCATAATTAGCAATAAGCTCTGGATCAAACAGAGGACTAAAACTCCTTCTCCTCAAAGAAATATCGCAATCCCCCCCTAAACTCTCGTTTTTCACTGGAATGCTCAAATTCAAAGCTTTCTTACACGAATTCCCTTGATAACTATTCACTTTCAATATCTTTTTGGGGCTAAATTCAGATTTCACTGGACAAGTGAAAACCCCATTTGCACGTACCCTGTTCTCTTTGCCACCAAATTTCTTCACCTTCCTCGGCGAACCAAACTGATTCAAAAACTTTAAAGGACTTCTAGCCTCCATATCCGCAAACCCACGAAGCAAAACCCGAGATTTAGGGCTCTTTTTTTGCTGATTTGAAACAGGTATTTCCTCTTCAAGACCCTCCATAAGCTCCCAAGCATTTATAACCTCTGGCTCCCCACGTGGTGGGGATCTCTGCTCTTTCTTCTTCTTCTTCGTCTCCGGAACAACCTCCTTAACAGGCACTTGTTCTTCTTGCTGCTCTTCTTGTTGTTGCTGCTTCTCTTCATTCTCTAGTTTGAGGACACCGTAAGTACTTGAAGTGAGAGAGACGACGTGGTTAACGACGTACTCGCCGCCGCCATTGTCGAGGAGAATTTCTTGGCGTAGTTCCTTTTTGAGATGTTTTGAAGAAACGCAACCCATTGATTTTGTGGGGTTTGCTCTGTTTTGTTGTTCTTATGTGTGTTAAGGATTGAAGAAAAGCGAAAGCACAGGACAGAGAGGGAGTTTTTTTTTTTTCTTTTGAATCATAACGGTTATCCCGTCTGCAACGGGCCCCAACGGTCAAATTTTCGAATGTGATGGGCCTAATGTTGGTGAGAATTTTACATAAATCCCCTTTATTCCCTTAGTTTTATGTTTGCGCCTCTCAACTTCTATAATTTATTATTTGACCCACTTTGCAAACTATAATTGCTTTTCTATCAATTATTTATTATTAAAAAAACTCAATTTATTATACTTATATTAACAATCCAGTCATAAAAGACTAGTAATATATCTATTCTCCACTCAAATAAAATTTTCAAGTTTAAAATTTAGGGCAGAACTCCATAAAGGCTAGGGGCCCATATTTTTTTAATTCAATAATTTATTATTACAATTTTATTTGAAAAATATTTAAATCCCATCTATTACTCAAATACAATTGTTTTTACTACATATTAATAGATGTTATAAGACCCCAAATTAATAATAGAATTAAAGGTCAACAACTTTAATTTCAATATGGATATTATATGCATTTTTCCATTTAAAAAAAGTCTTGTATTTTATTGGATAGAGAATGAACACCTGGAAAGTGAATGACATGATTTTGAGAAAATCAAGATTTAGATTAGTATGTTTAATATTTAATTATAATTAAGGCCACCGGGCTGCAAATTAAAAAAGAAAATAAATGGTAAGTCTGGACAGCATGTTTGCTGCACAATTTTTGCCCTAAATTTCAGCTGAAACAACATTAGTAAGAATAAGATTTGCAACTTAATGTGGACTTGACATGAGCATTTTGGTAGATATGTTTATGGATTTGTTGCTGTAATGAATGTTTTTTGAAACCCTAGAAGATCAGTGCAGAGCAGCGTTGAAGCCTTCACAAGCTCGAAACAAATTTATATTATTATTTTAAGACTTAAACCACAATTTGGGCTTAACATTTGGACTATGTAAATGACATCTTTAGATACCCAGTTAAAAGATTCGCAGCTTTTCATTGAAATATGTCGGGTCGTCCTTTTGTTAAAAGCCAACCGGGTCGGGCAGTTGGTGAGTTGAAATTAGAAATGACAAAATTAATCCAGGTTTTGTTCTGGATCTGGATTTTTTTTTTTTATATAAATTTAGAATTCGAATTTTATCTAAATTTTTTTGGGCTTAGGCCGGATTCACGTTTAAACTTGAGTCAGATCTAAATAATCTGAATATGGGTTCAAACCTCTTTTTTAAATTTTTTTATTTTTTTTTAATGTTTTTATTTTTTTTTGATTAAATTTGAATTTTTAAATTATTTATTTTGTAAAGTAATTATTAGATTTATATATATATTATAGAATAAAAATTTTAAGAATTAATTAAAGATTTTTTTTAAAAAAAAAGATAAACCTCAAGTTCGGGTCAAGTTTTCGAAATCCAAATTACCCAAAAAATCCAAAATTTCAAGCGAGTTTTCAAAATTTTTCAAGCTAAATTGTTATCCATAATTGAAATTTACCTATATCCTCAATAATATTTATTATGTCCAAATTAAATATGTAACACAAATATTAAATGAGTCCAAATTAAATATGTAACACAAATATTAAATGAAAATTACTAATGAATTATATATATGTATATATACCAAGCTAATAATCTCACTCTGCAAACTCTCTGGAGGGATTTCGACAACTTAGAAATGAAAGAAAGCTTTGTCTCATGCTTATGAGATTGTCAATAAAATCAGAGATCATGGTGACAAAATTAAAGACAAGAATATATGTGAAAAAAATTTAAGAAGCTTGACTCCTAAATATGACACAGCTACTGCAACTGAAGAATCAAAAGATCTCTCAAAAGTTACTTTTCATAAGTTTATGGGGTCTCTTAAGGCACATGAGTTCAGAATTAACATACATTCAAATCAATATTTAGATCAAGCTTTTCAATCCAAGCTCAACGTGGCTGAAAAAAAAAGGCTTAAAGGTTGTACAAATTAATTCTAACTCTTGTATTGCAAAAGAAATAATCATAAATACAAATATTGTTGCTATAGATGCACTAGATGCCAGATTCCAAGTCACTTGTAAAGAGATTGTTGGTATAAAAATGATAAGAATGAAGCAAAATTTTCAAATGTAATTGAAGAAAACATATTATTTTCTTGTATAAAAGATGGACAAGAATCACTACTATTTTGGTATTTGGATAGTGGGTGCAGCAATCAGAAGAAAAGAAACAAGTCAATTTTTGTGTACTTGGATGAGGAAGTTTCTTTTCAAGTTAAGCTTGGAGATGACAATATCTAGCAAGTTGCAGAAAAAGGAATTGTGGTTGTCAACACCAATAAAGGTAATAAGAAAGATGATTTATGTGTCTAGTTTGACACAAAATCTCGTAAGAATTTGACAAATGATACAAAAAGGATATTCCTTGAATTTTGACAATAAAGAGTGCATAATATTTATGAGAAAAATAATCTCACAGTGGCAATAATAAAAATGGCCCCAAACAAAGTTTTTCCTCTCTACATGCCATTAAGTGAGAAATTCACTTTTGGAATTGAAAATATTGATACTCTCATCTATAAAAATATGATGATTGGCTTGCCTAATATTGTTAAGAAGAGTGGTGTTTATGAAGGTTGAGGTGATAGAAAAATTCACAAATTGCCATTTTCAAAATCTGCTTGAAGAGCATCTTCACTCTTGAATTGGTTTATGCTAATTTTTTTGGACCAACTAGAACACCATCTCTTGATAATAAGAGATATTTATTATTATATGGTGATGGCTTTACTTAGATGATATGGACATATTTTCTTGAGCAAAAATCAAAGTATTTTTCATGTTTCTTCAATTCATGGCTCATGTGGAAAGACAAAGTGAGCAGAAAATAAATGCTTTAAGAACGGATATGGTGGCGAAAAAAGCCTTATACGGCTTAAAGCAAGGCCTTGTGCATGGAACAACAAGATTGACGGTTACTTTTCACAAACTGGTTTCCAACGAAGCCTAAGTGAGCCATCTCTATATGTGAAGAAATAAGGCAATGATTTCTTAATTATTTGCCTATATGTGGATGATTTGATCTATACGGGGACTCGTATAAAAATAGTGAGTGACTTCAAAATCTCAATGATGAAAGAATATGAGATGATAGATTAAGGGTTAATGAAGTATTATCTTGGTATTCAAATTCAACAATCCAGAGGTATGATTTTTCTTTCTTTAGAGAAGAATTGCGAAGATTTGTTGAGAAGATTCTAAATGATGAATAGCAAGCCATTGTCTCCTCCCATTTCTTTAAATGAAAAATTGTTAAAAGAAAATGGTGCAGCAAAAGCGGATGGAAAGGCTTACAGAAGCTTAGCTGATTTGCTAATTTATTCGACGCATACAAAACTTGACATTTTATGTATTGTGTCATGCTCATTTCCAGATACATGAAAAATCCCAGCATGATTCATATGAAGGAAGCTAAAAGAATCTTACAATATTCAAGCTTTTGTATGAAAAAGAAGATGACAATCAATTAAATGGTTATGCATATAGTAATTGAGTAGGTTGTTAAGATGATCGAAAAATCACGTATGGATATGTCTTTTGTCTAGGCTCCAAAGCAATTGCCTGGTCTTCCAAGAAACAAAAGATTGTAGCATTATCTTCTGCCAAAGCAGAGTACATAGCAGCAAATAAAGCAGTGGGTGAAGTTGTATAGTTAAGAATAATTGTTGCAGATTTGCAACAAGAAGTTAAAGCTCTAACAAATATCTGATATGACAATGCTTTAGCAATTGCTATGACCAAAAATTAATGGTTATGCATCAGTCAGATTTCTAAAATTAATGGGGAGTATTGGAGAAATTAATTCTTAGAAATCTAAATCATTCCATTCATGCATCCATGATAAGATTATTGAATAATGTGTTATCTCTTAGAAGTTAGAGATGTATTGGGAGATTAAAAGTTAGCTCTTGAACTTCCTAACTTTAGTATAAATTTTTGTAATCATCATCATTGCATCCAATCCTTAAAGCATCATCTTAAATGTAAACTTCTTTTCAATTAATGAAGTATTATTTAGAATAAAATCTCACTACACTTCCCCTCCTACTTCACACACTATCAAGTTAAGCATTGCATTTAGTGATAGACCTCTCACCCGAGCCAGTTTACATACTCTAATGAGCTTAAATTCATTGGTCTTTGGGTTGGCTTGCTCCGTTCATTTAACACTTCTATTGAAAACTCACTCTGATATGTAGAAATAGCCCTATGTTTTTTAGTAATATCTTCAAAGTTTCTAAATAGTATCATAAACACGGGAAAGTTAAAAAAAAAAAAATTGTTTGAGAGGCTTTCTGCAAGAATTTTTTTTTTTTTGCTGATTTTATCAACTCTATAATTTTATCAGGTATTAAGAAAGACGAATGTCTGTATTTGTAATAATAGTTTAATAATAAATAATTAATAGTACATTTACCTCTATTTTAATAAAAGTTTCAAATTCAAATCTCTTTTTTTTATGTTAAAAAATAAAAATAAATAAATGTCATTTATCGAAAGCAATGAGTGGTTAGGGTTACTCCAAGCACCCCAAATATTACTTTTAAATTGAGGTGGAAAAAAATATCAAAGAGGCCAACTTCTTCAATTTATGTATAGACTAAAAGTACCACAAATGCTATCTTTTATGAAACTTGAAACCTAAATTTGTGCTTCTTATAAATTGTTATTGCAGATTTTAAGCTGTGTGTCTGTTCTTTATTATTATTAT
Organism: Ailanthus altissimus; assembly: GCA_946807835.1. NCBI lineage: Eukaryota > Viridiplantae > Streptophyta > Magnoliopsida > Sapindales > Simaroubaceae > Ailanthus > Ailanthus altissimus. The sequence goes on from OX327709.1 coordinate 6,684,034, forward strand.
TTTTTTCTTAAAGAGCGATAACAAAAATAACTTATTCTTATAAAATGGTTGAAGTAAAAATTTATAGGTAAATGAGAAGATGGAATGAATTAACTAATGTTATTCTTGAAAACTGTTAACGAAATTTTTTATTTTTTATTTTTGAAGTTTGTATATATAAAGAATTTTTAAAATAATATTACACTTTATAAATAATACTTTAAATTTTTTATCTTAAATGATGTATGATTAATTATCAAATGTTAAAATGACATAATAAGTGATATTATAAATTAAATATTATATAAATTTAAAATAATATATAAAGAATTTTTAAAATAATATTACATTTTATAAATAGTATTTTAAATTTTTTTATCTCAAATGATGTATCAATTAATTATCAAATATTAAAATAATATAATAAGTGATATTATAAATTAAATATTATATTAATTTAAAACAATAAATTTAAAATACTATTTAAAAAATAAACCTAACGAAAAAAAATTTCATATATATTTTCGGGGGGACATGGCATCGACAATTGTGAGATTTCATAACTCAAAATGACAACTGTTCTCTGATTTATTTCACGTTTATTTCTGACTGTTAATGTGACAAAAATAGTAAAAACTAAAACTGCATTGAGATCCAGAAATAGTACATGACGTGACAACGTGCCCATATGAGCTATATGGATCAAAGATTAAGATTAAGATCTATAAGCTCAATTTCTTCTTCCAGTTGCAATTATCACTTCAGCTTGTTTCAGAATAAGCATTATGGCACGTGAGCTTGTTTCTTAGATCAAATCAATAATGGAGTTAATAACATCCAACTCAATCTCAATTCTCAATGTGCCAAGTTCAAAATACTCGTTATTTTAGGTAGGAAAGTAATATTACGTATTTAAAATTATATTTTTAAAAATATTATATTAAATAATTATTAAATAAATAAAAAAATTAAATTATTTATTAAATTATTTTACTGTTTAATAATTATTTGATATATTATTTTTTAAAAATATAATTTGAATGCTTATAATTACTCTCAGGCACAATTACAATATATTGTATGAGTAGGAATGTTAGGCATTTTAAATTTTTATCTCAATTTGTATTACAAAAGTGACGCGTTAAATAAATATTAGGTGTAATAAATGATTTTAAAATTTATATTATTTCACCACCTAATATTTGTTTAATACATTTGTTGAAAATTGGTGATTCAACAATCTTGTATTAGTAAGAATTAAGATGAATACAAAAAAAAAATCATTATAAAGTCAAGTATGCATTTAGTGTATAAGAGAAGAGCAAAATGGAAGAAAAAAGAATGAGTACTGTACATGGGCAATACTGTTTCTTGGCGGGGGATACTGTTCACAGCAGTTACTGTTCATCAAGGATACTGTTTACGCGTGGGGTACTATTCACACATTTACTATTTACGCAGCAAGTTTAGAATATTTCCTGTTTTGACTCAATTGACTTATTTAAGTGGGATTAAGACTTCTACAAATAAAAATTCTTATTCCAATTAAGTTTAAGATTTCTAATGGTGTTTTATTCACTATATAAACCCTTCTAAACAAAAGGTTCAGATCAAGCATCTAAGGTTTCAAGATGTAACCTTTGAGGAGTGTTTTCTTTTGGTTCTTAAGTGAACAAAAGAAACACTATAAATTTTTTTGGCTTAGATGCTCAGGTTATTTTTATATTCATTGTAAAAATCTCTTATGAGGAGATATTAAGAGGTCTTGAGGAGTCATGATGATCAAAGGTAGATACTTAGAGGTCTTTATAGGAGATACTAAGGAGTCTTGTGGGATCATTGATGATGTAAGAACATACTTAGTGATCTATATAAATAATAAGAAATTGGATTATGGATCCTCCGTGAACGTAGACAATTTTGGGCCGAACCACGTATATCTTATGTCTTGTTGATTAGTTTGTTTTCTTTATCTTTATTGGTGTGTTGATCTTATATGTTCTTACTTATGGTGTGAGTTATAATTTTTCGCTGCGCATAGAATAAAATGGATATCAAGGTTGTAGGTTAGTTAATGTCATAGCGGTGTTAAATTAAAGTGCATGATTTGATATCCGCAACAATATTACTTTTGAAATCTAATTTAACATAAAAATTTGAGATGCCTAACATTACTCATTATATGAGTAATACTACATATTCTAAATCATATCCTAAATTTAAATTTTAAATAAAGTGTCAAGTAACTATTGAGTGAAAAAAATAGTATAATATATAATTTTAAAATTTATAAAAATTAATCATTCAATAATTACTTAATATTTTATTTAAAATTCAAATTTAGAGTGTATAACATGATTAATATTATATATATGTATATATATATTCATTAGTCGCTTCTTGGGATTAGATCTAAAAGATTAGGTTAAATGAGAAAAAAGAAAATGGAAAAGGAAATGTTTGTTGATTTTAAAGCAACAATTTTCTTTTTATTAAGCCATTAAGTTGATAAGTTATCAGGTAATAACTCAATGATAGTATTAAATTAAATCTAATAAATTTCTTCACGTGAAACATGATTCAATGAAAACTAAACAAAGTTAAAATAGGATGAATAAATGTTTTGTGTAAAGTTTTCATACATATAACATTGTTCAAATGGTATTATTAGGAAAGATCTCAATAGATTCAATTAGAAATGGATTTTATATAAGGGCAAAGAAGTTAAATTAAGTTGTTTTACTTCCATAAGTAACTAAATTATCTTTGGAACTTGCAAAGATAATGCTTGTCTCGGATCTCAAAATTTGTTGTCGAGCACTTGTTATTTATCATTTTTTTTAATATTGGAAGATGACAATTCTAGAAGTAAAATGGGCTTTAAAAAAAAAACTTTTTTATTTTTGTTTTTAAAGGAAAAGAGAAACCCTTAACAAAAGAAGAACTCTAACACATTTGATTACTATTTTGAATGCGTGTATGTTCTCAAAAGTGGATGGTAATATTTTTTTATGCAACTTCAAGATTTTTAGTCTATTTTGAAAATATTTATTGTTCTTTTGTTCAGTGCACCAAAGATTTTAGGGTTTCATTGATTCATAAATTTTAAAAGATGTTGATATTTTTAAAAATAAAATTAAAGGAAAAGTATTTAAGAATTTTATTATAGAGAGAGTAATTTTACACAATGAGTGAATTATGGATCCTTATTCAATAAGTCTCATATTTAGAGTTGGTTGAGCTTTTTAAAATCTCATTTTTTCAATTTGAATTCTTCCTTCCCCCAAGTGGTGCATAAAGATATATATATGTATGTAATTCTTCTAAAAAAAAATCTCATATTTAGAGTTAAAAAGAGTTTATAAACTTTGTACAAATTACAAATTTACTTTTAATGAGTTTATTAAAGATAGGTTTATTAAAAATAGGTAACAAAATTATCGTGTAATTTATTATTCCTATATTGTGAAAGAAATTCAATTGTACATTTTTTAATTAAATGTGGGATGGTGAATTATACCTCTTCCCTTTGAGTTGATTCAATACTCTTTTTTCTTTTTTTCACTTGTATTCACAATAATTTTTATTATTCTATGTAATAAAATTGACATTCTTTATGTTAAAAAAAAATTCAACACCTTTATCAAACAATCACTTGACTGCAGGCTATTTGCTATTAAGATTTAAGTAAACAAACATTTTTCTCAACGTATAATAATAATAGTAACTAACGTATGAATTCTAGAAGTCCTTTCATACTTGTGACATTTGGTCCAAAAATTAAAAAGAAAACAAGAAAAGAAAAAGTTAAATTCATTTCACTGATTTTTTTTATTGTTACCTAATCTTTTTGGCCACTTTTCTTTGACTCTTTTGATTAAAACAAAACAAAAAAAGAAGTAATATTCAACATTGAAATGTTTAAATCTTCTAGAAGCTTTAGATGTTCACGAAGCTTCATATATGGAACCTATTTCGGGGGCGGCTTTATTTCTAGAGTGGCCATAGAAAATTACAATTATTATTATTATTATTATGTCTTTGTTCATTAACTTCTCCTTTAATTAATCAATTAATTACTTGATTTGACTACACTTAGTTAAATAGTTAAGTGATAAAAAGTTTATAGTATATTTACTTAATCAGCCCCAGTCCTCTTGCTTCTTGCTTATTTTCTTTCTCCTCGTTTAACAAAAATGAATCAACAAATAGAGTGAGGCAATTAGTGAAGCCAAAGTTGGGAGAGCTGTGAATTCAAGACAATTCCACATGCGGATGTGCAACCGCAACCCATTTGCATTTCTATAAGGTAAAAACGCCGGCACATATGTAGGATCACTTCTGAAAATAGCACCTGAACCTGATAGCTCTAATTGAAGAGTGAAGACCAACGAGTCAACAAAAATGCAAGCCTTAGCCAGATTTCAATTTCATCACCTCCAGCAACGGACACAATTGCAAGTCAGAAACCCCTCCCATATCAATCTCCAATAACCGCACCAATGTCAACTGATAGTAAATTTGTTACTTGCTCACCAAAAAGAGTAAAACATTACCCTTATTCTAGATCTACAAAGTATTTTGTTTTTTTTTTAAAAAAATAAATTGATAATAAATGTTAAAATTAATAATTCAAAATCGAATTTTGAGAATAATTTTAAATTAAAAATCAATCAAGAATTTATATGATATCAAGTATGTGTTAGATATACGAAAAAAGAATAAAAACAAAAAATTAAGAGTAAAAAGGAACTCAAAATATGCAAATGACGCATTTTTAAGTGTTAGTGTTCTACTACCACCACGACTTGTAGTTGGACAAAAAGTTGGCACCTAAGTGCTAGATTTCAACATTGCCTTGGTTTAAGCCGATTTTGATAAGTTTATGTCGATTTTGAATCTTTAAATATGTGAATTTCAACTAAAAATAAGATTTTTTATGGATGTTTTGGAATTTATATAAATTTTTGTAAATCATTAAATTATTATACATTAACAAGAGAGAGAATAAATATCTCAATAAGTGCTTGAGCGTTAAGTGTACAAATAAGTGTTATATAAAGAACACTTGAGTGTTGAGTATGCGAAAGAGTGCTAACTATTAGATATTCTTTATAATTTTTTGTAATAGATTTTTGTTAATTGTGAATAAAAAAAAAAGTTGAGATCTTATAATCTATTATGAACGTAAGCATCATTGTTGAACTGTATAAGTTTTTTGTACTTTTTGTATGATAATTGTCTTTATTTTATTTTTTATAATTTTTTATTCTTTTTTTATTTGTGAGTAAAATCTTTTACATGTATTAGAGTTTTAAAGTGTTAAATTATCAACAAAGTGATATTAGAACATGTAAAAATTACAATAATAAATTTGTTGTGCAGTGAATCATAAAGAAATTCCCCAAGTTATATTTTGTTGTACAACTTTAATTTATATTAATTCTAGCACTATAATACAATGGTATTGGAAGATTATGTTATTTCAACATCATGGAGATAGTTAGAGTTTGGAGTATATAAGTGGTCTAAATTAAATGTTTTCATATTAAGTTTAACTAATAATATAGACATTAAGATTGCATTAGTTATCAAGTCGTTTCATGTGGGTGTCTTACTTTTTTAAATTAAAACTTGGTTGAAATAATCAATTGATATATAAATGGTTTCATGATAAGTTTATCAAAAACAAAAGGAAAAATGTTTTCTCGTGATTGATTAATTTAAACAGAGTTACAGATACATGAATTCGTAAAATGAGTGATAATGGATATGAAATTCGATTGATTAACTGATCGAATCAAATTGAATATTATTGCAACATGATTTTAAATTCCTTATTTCTTTGTCACAAAGATTTCCAATCAATTATTAACTCATTAATCAGAGAGGAAACCCCAAGAATTTCATTGTTTATGCATATAAAATCAGAACAATTTATTCCAATTTGTACAGTAATATTATATTTGCAAGCTTGACCAAAGACCATACTATTTTCAACTCCAAAAAAAAAAAATCCTAATTATATTACCTTTGTTAATATAATTATATTACCTTTGTCTTTGATCATAAATTAGTGTTTTTAATTATTATTATGTACAAATATGGGCAGACCTCTTTAGGGGCCTAGGGGGCCACGGCCCCTCAAGTTTCAATTTTTTTTTAAAAAAATTTAACAATAAATTTTTATAATTTTTATTTTTTAAAATAAATATTTTTGTTATTTGACCTTCTAAAATTTTAATTTTGACACTAAATTTTAATTTAATATAATTTTTAATTTTATCATTTAACCCCTCTTTACTTTAAATTCTAGTTCCATCCTTGTGTACAAATAACATGCTGTTCATAAATTTATGGAACATTATAAGAATTATTTTTTAATAAAATGAAATCAATTGCAAATTTGGGGACATGAACATTGAATCAAAATCAATTGAAACTATTACATCTGAATTTAGTTAGAAACAATTTCCCTTAACATTTTGCAATTATATATACTCTTAAATATAATAACATATATAGCTGTGCTTATAATTAGTAGTAAATTAATTAAGTACCTTAAGTTTTCCTTCTTGTTATTGCTAGTAGGTGTAGTGAATCTCATAAAATAATAAAAGAAGAGCAGATGTGAGATGTATATGAAAGAGTAGAAAGACTCAATTGCTACAGAATTAAGACATTTAATATGCCCTAATTTGAAGGGCTTATTCCTTAAGATATGGGTTCATTTGTGTGAATGGACATTACTATATTCCTTCAAGGTACAATTAGGTGAATCTTGTATGCAACCTACCCCAAGATATGCCAATTCCTCTTCCTATTTGAAACACTTGAATTAATTATATGATGGTTAAGCAAGACAGAAAAATATATGTGACAGCCTATGCATCAAATCAAAATTGGACTATATCAAAATTTTGTTATAAAAAATATTGTCTTCAATGTGGTAGATAAAAATTAGGATAACATTTGAGAAGTATGATATTACTCTTAAATTTTTATGATACTATTTTGTTTCGATTAATTTTTTTATTATTTCTTGTTTCAATTATTGTCTCATCACTTTTTTTTTTTGGGTCTCATTGGAGAGAATTGCAATGGATTGTAAATTTGTAGACGAGTTAAATGTAAGTGTTAAGAGTTTTTTTTTTTTAAAAAAAAGAATGTAATTTATTGATGAAGAAGATAATCAATAGAAATATAAAAACTAAAAAAATATGACATAAAATGCCTCTAAACTGCATCTATATTATTGCAAACTACATATTTTGTTAAAAAAAAAAAAAGCCATAGAATTTCCATTACGCCTAACAAAACCACAAGATATATCCTTCATATAATTTAGTAGATGAAAAATAGAAGTTAGGATATCGCCCTCAACTCTTAAAAAAGATTGATTATTCAAAACCCTAACTACATTAAAACAATCGAGCTTAATCACATATAATGAATAATTATTTACAATGGCCAAAGGGACACCCTAGTAAAAAGTCAAGCATTCAGCAGTAAACAAAGAATAAGAACCAATCAAAGACTTGGTAAAAACAAAACATAACCTACTTGCATCATTTTAGATAATCATACCCAAACCAACCAAGTGTTGATATTTGGGTTTGAATTTTAGGTGAATTATATGAAAATAATGTAGGCCACTTCTTGATTATGAATATTTTAACTTTTTTTTTTTTGGTGTTCTTTTTATAAAAAAAAAAATTACTGAATATGCAGTGAGACAACAGCGTTTCTTAGCGTCACGGCTATAGCTTAATACATAAAGAAAAAAAAGTAATTAATAATATTAAAAATAAATAAAGTTGACTTCAACCATAATCATTGTAAGGGACCTAATGGTCAATTACTAAATTGTCATTACTCGGAGAAAAAGCTGGTGATACAGATTCCATTCGGCAGCCCAAAAGCAGCTTGAATTTTCTGGAACCACAGGATCTAGATGACTCAACCCATCAACTTTTGAATGTTCTAAGGTTTCTTTTTCTTTATTTCTTTTTTTGAAAAAAAAGAAGTATAAGGAATTTGATGGGCGAAAGAAAGGAGATTTGGAAGATTTATGTGTAAAGAGTAAAATTGACTTGTGGGGAATTTAAGAATTATTCTATAATACTGAGAAGTTTTTAACAGTATTATTATTAATAGGAACACTTATATCCGTTAAATTTAATTTTTGATTTGATTAACGATTGAAATTATTTTTAATATTATATTATAATTATAATTTTAGTATTATAAAATGACCCGAAGTTTAATTAAGGGATTTGGTTTTATGTACTATAAAAGAATATTATATCAAACAATTTCAACATATTTTTAAAATGAGAGATATTTAAATAATTAAACGTATATATATATAATTAATTTAATAAATTATATAATTTATCACACGGTCAATAATATTATCACATATTATTATTTAATAAATTTATAATTTTTATATAATTTATAATATATTATAAAATATTATCACATATCTATAAATTTATTATATAATAAATTACATAATTCATAAAATTAATTTTATATATAATTTATATAACATCAAGGGATTGCTTTGCACGGTCAACTACGTTAACAATTACAAAAAAAATTTAAATGAAAATGACGAAATGCTGAGAGGTAGAGATATTTTGTATATTCAATCAAGAAAATTAAAGGACCGATCAATTGTCAATTCAATTTCAAACAAAACCATGAGCGTTGATGGATATTCACTTAAGTTTAAACCGAAACAATTCCATTAGATGATAATTTATTATTTCTTCTCTTTTTTTAACTCAAAAGAATATGAACAAGACAGTCCTTTTTGCGTCATTGCTGACTACATTTAGTACAAAACTGGCGATGATTTTTTTTTTTAATAAAGAAAATCCTCTTCTTTATTCTCTTGCTATTTTAATAGAGAATTTAATAATAATAATCAATACCTTGAGTAATCTACAATCAACCTTTCTTAATGAAATGTATAAGTTAGGTTAGGTTAGATTATTAATTAATAGACCAAATTAATATTCAACATTTCAGTTATTATTCTTTGATTACATTATTTAGTATGATATTATATAAATGCTATCCAACATAAAATTGATTGCATTGCATGGTCGTAATTTTGGGATAGTTTTGCCTAACATATTTAAATCAATCCAAAAGGTTAAGAATAATTTTGGGATAATTTTGCCTAACATATTTAGATTAAAAAAAATAATGACTACTCTCCAATTCATGGGTCATTGTATAATACTAAAAGTAAAGTTTAAATATAATATAAAAAATAATCTCATTATTAATATTGTTAAAATTTTATTTTATATTATTCTTTTGACAAAAAAATTATAATATAAAAAAAATAAAAAAAGCACCTAATTATATTGTTCAATATTTGTGTACCTCTGCTATATAATAATGTTATACATTTTAAATTTAAATTTTAAATTTAAATTCAAATTTTAAATTTTAAATTAAATATTAAATAATTAATAATTATTGAATGATTAATTTTTATAATTTTTAAAATTATTTATTATATTATTTTTTTATTTAAAAATTATTTAACATTTTATTTAAAATTTAAAATATAATTTAAAAATATAATATTACTCCCTTAACGGAAGGTCAGAGTTCAAATCTGAGAAGGTAGTTAGAATATCTTATTTTCTTCAAAAGTAATTGTAATTTAATAATTATAATTTGAGATTTCACTTTGCAATTGACATATGTAATAGGAGATATTTGTAATAAAAAAAAAGCTGGAAAAGTGTTTTCCGGAGACAAAATAGTAAAAACGGTAAAAGAAAACCCAGCACAGAGTCAACAAGTTGAAACTCTCCCTCCAAAAAAACAAAAACACACACAGTAGCACAACACGTCTTTTATTAAACCTCTCCCATCCGCCATCTCCATTTTCTCCAACTCTCTCTCTCATTCTTCAAATCTTTCTTCTCATTATTTTGATATGCCTCAAGTGGATCTTGAAACGCTAGTCTCAGCCTGTGCCGGCGGCTCTTGCGACAAGAAGATCGCCTGCGAAACCTTAGCCAACGACGCCCCCGAAAAACACCCAATTCAAGAGCCCGATCAACCTGATATTCCCCCCGATTTCCCGCCCGATTCCTTTCGGCTCTCTAGAGACGCCGAGCTTGACTGGTTCGACCGCAACGCTTTCTTCGAACGTAAAGAATCTCAAAGGGGCAACTCCAACCCGAATCCGACTTCTACTTCGCAGAGATTTTCGGCCACTTTGAAGTCCACAGCCTCCATTCTCGGTCTGCCGAAGCCGCAGAAGACGATAGTTGATACTAAGTCGAAGAGAAACTGTAAACCGGTAAATACCCACTTGTTTCCGAAACGTACCTGTTCAGTTGGAAAAGCGGATTCGGCAGTGTCTGAACCGTCTTCGCCGAAAGTTTCTTGCATGGGAAGAGTCAGATCTAAGAGGGATCGGCGTAGGTTGAAGGACCGGCAGAGGTCCAGTTCTGAATCGGGATCTTCGAACGGTAAACCGGAAAGGAAAGAGAAAACCGGATTTTTCTCAAGTTTCCGGATGATCTTTCGGTCCAGTTTTCGGAAAAGATCCGAGAGTGAAAATGAAACTCGGGAGCGCCTCAAAAAATCGCAGTCGACGAAGAGCGGGGCAGTTAATAGTAACACTCGCGACATTATGGACCGGTTACGGCGCAGTGATGTAAACGCGCAGGCACAACGCGTGGAGTCGCCGCCGAGGAAGAGCGTGGCAAGTGAACCGCGGAAAAGCCTAGATGGTGAACCGGTTGGTTTGGGGGCAATGAAGCGGTTCACGTCTGGTAGAAGATCAGATTCGTGGATCGGCGACGTGGCGTGATCTGGGGACGTTGGATCGGGATTTCTAGTTGGTAGGGTAATACGTGGGGCCGGGAAAAGAACTCGATTGCCGGCCGGTCGTGATTGGGCTTCTGCGGTTGGGGCCCAACGTTGATTTTTAAATTGTCGTTCGGGTTAGATGAATAACGGTTTCCGCCAACCCGGTAAAATGGTAATTACATTTTCACATTTTTTTTACTTTTATTTTCATTTTGTTTGGTCGATAAGGTTTGTAAATATATCACAAGAGTGTTTTTGGAGTGGTCTCGATTGTAAATTTTCTTGTCTTTAATAATAAATTTTAGAATTGCACTTGCTTAAACGGTGCAGTAATAAAAAATTTATAAAACATTATTTTTTCAATAAAATAAAAATTGTGTTCGAATTTCTCCTCTATCGTGTCAAGAAATTATAGGATTGTGAGTGTCTATTCTTAAAATTATTTTCTATATTTTGGTTTTACTGCAATAGGGAAGATGAAATTTGCAACTACAAATAAATTATGCCGTAACCAAAACTTTTTATTGATAGATTTTCAAATTCCTAAATTACATTCCCTCTTGGTTGTAAAATAAAGGCAAAAGAGAATTAAAAAAAATAAACTTTGTTGGTAAAAAAAAAAAAAAAAAGTCATACCAACACACAGTGTGGTAGCTAGATCGATGAACAAAAGCTTCTCTCAGAATAGAACTATTATATTTTAACCTTTGTACTTTTTCAATTTTAGCATTTTAGTCCTTCAAAATATAGACTTTAGTCTATAATCTTTTAACTCTCCAACATATTAATACTGGCCTGGCATAAAATATTGCCAGCGTTGAACTTTATGAAATATGTTCAAGATTTAAAATTTATGATTTTAAAATATTAAATCTATAATAATAATCTAAATAACAAAGATTGGATTTAAAAATTTAGGGAAGGGTAACTAAAGCCGCAAGAGTGCTTGCCTTGAATTATGAATTTATGATAGTAGGGTTGGGCAGAGGTGAAGAGTCCGTGTTAAGAAGAAGAAGGAAAATTACTATTTTAGTTGTTACGTTTTTGTTAAACTATCTATGATATTTGTTATATTTTAAAAATTATCAATTAAGTTTTTTAAGGACAAAAATGGTCTTTATTTCAGATATGAAAATTATAACAAAAACACTTTAAAAAATATAATTGGTAATTTTAAAATATTAAAGCTCCATTGAGTAATTCAATAATAATATAAAGACTAAATTATCAATTTTTCTAAGGAGAATGACAATTTTGACTCTAAATAAGCGATAGTTAGAGTGGGGTTTAGGATTAGAATATTGACACCTTATTCCCCTAAGCCTAATCTCCATTTTCGTTTCACATCTTCGTATCATAATCGAGCAAAGTCTAAAAATGCAGAAATCAACTTAGAAATTTGTTCCTCCATCTTATTTCTATCAAAAAAGCTTGAGATAAGATAAGGGAACGTCGACAAATATTTTAATTTTGGAATTGAAATATGAACACAATAGCTAATTAAACTCTGGAATGCCGATTGAAGATTACAACACCCCAAAAAAGTTTCAAAATTAATTAGCTGGATGACAGCAAAGATATTAAAAAAAACAAAAAAAAAACATTGATATATATTTAACTTGCTCAGGATGATGATGATGATGATGGCTTTGAATTAAGACTTGTGGCGCATTCCATGCTCATGGCATAGTTCAACCTTTCTGCCATTCAGTGGCTGCGGTGGCCTTGCGTTGTTCTTGCAATCTGAGCACAATACAGATTTCATGGTCTCTATTTGCTGCTGTGACATCTCTCTAACCTGCATGCATTTCATCACCATTAATTATATATCAAACCCCTATGTCCTCATGTTCATGTTCTAGCTAAATGCATTTAAGCAGAAACACATCTGATCCTTTATCACATTCACCAAGATGATGTACATGATTATAGTTATATGTATGTATGTTTATATGTATGTATGTATGTATATGGTGTATAAAATACCTCGCTAATGACATAAAAAGTGACATTCTCTGTGCATGGAGGAGTAGTCAAAGAACCAACGTATTTGTAATAGCTGCGGGTATTTCTCTTGAAGTAACTAGTAGTGAAGTTGCCGATATAAATTTGTTGATATACGGAATTGTCTGCTTCACAGTTCTTCTCCCTACCCAGTTGATTGATGTGGTCCTCTATCTGTATAATATCACAATATCATGATTTCAAATACATTAATTTTCATTCTCTTATTTATCTTCTTTTTTTTAAACAATAAACGATTTGCCACCCTCAAAACAAATATTCATAATGTCAGCAGAATTCCAACTTTAAGTTTGTATTATCACACAAATTATTATGAACCCTAAACAATAAAGCATGCAGATGAATGTGATTCAAATTCTATTTACCCTGGCAATAAGTGGATTCTTTTTGCCGTGTCTGTAGAGGATCGACACTACTGCAATATTTTTCTGATCTGTCTCATGAACAAGATGGAGCTCAGCAGCAAATCTGTTCCATATGAAACGTTAATTAGATTTACAAAAAAGTAAACCTTAGTTGTCTTATCTTCATAGTTTTATTTGGGTTGAATTAATTACAAGAGGAAGAAAATATTTACAATGCTATGAGTTGCTGCCAGGATACGAACCCTGACCTCAAGTCAAGAGATGTATTAGCCTTACATCCGGACAAAGCAGTTGAATGCCGTTAGAAATTAATTTAGCATCTATTTTCTTGAGGACTTAGAGGTCCAAAAACTACTAGGCTCAGTAAGCCTAACAGGAAAAGAAAGGGGGGCATCACCTGCGTCCATTAATTAGGTGCTCTGAAGGTGTATGCCAGTGCATTTGTTTTAACCAATATTTCTTGCCATCTATCGTTAAAGCTCCGGACTTTCCCTTGAATTGCACCTGCAGTCAAATTTGACAGACATCCAATATCATCCTCATTTCTTTATCTGATCAAGCGTTAAAAGCCTTTTTCCATATTTTTTTTTTTTTTGGGTAAGAAGAGATTTTCATCTCTCCGGAAAAAGAAAAGAATTTTATTTTATTTTATTTTTTAAAAAGCAATTGTAAGAAAGCAGTAAATTAGTGAAAATAACAAACAGAAGAAGATATGGAGTGGTATTATTGTGTGATGTGAGCTTTTAATGGGAACAAACCCCAAGAACGATGCCGGAATTGGTGATGGTGACATTTGCAGTTTTGTAATCCCTGTCTAAAGGTGTACAACGTTCGCTTTCAAATGTGTGGTGGGTCATGATGTCAACAGGAGACTGCATTTTTCCTGCTGAACATGTTGCGAAAGTTGGGCTCAAATTTCCCCAGTGCTGAGGGCCATTTGATCCATCATAACTGAATCTCACTTTATGATCTCCTGCTATTCAAACAAAAACAAAATCTGTGAATTGTAATGTACTTAATTATGTTTAGAAACTCAAATTAACCGGCTAAGATAGAAGTTTTTATCTATTTAAAAACAAAAATGACATCTGTAACGGTTTTTATGGTGTGTATTAGTTATACACACGATACTCTTGTGAATGTATAAACATTTACGTATACCACTTTTACTATTCCAAGGGGAAGGGGGGGCAAGATAAGAAAATGAAGATGAGAAGAAGAAGAAGAAGAAAGATCGTACCAAAACCAATCACGGCCGGGACGACGGTTAGCAGCAATGAAATGACGAAGGAGATTCGAGGGTTCATTATTGCTGGTATCGTCCCCAATTCAATAAACAAAATTACGGCGGTCTTGGTGCTTAAGCTTAATAGAGATCAGGAGGGCGTTTGATGTTTGAGCTGCAGGTCTATTTGTAAAATGGTTATAGCTCTGCAAGCAGCTATTTTCGGAAAACTGTCCGCTAAGTTTAGTAATTAGTAGGATGCTTAGAGACTTATGGAGCACCGCTGGGTTCGGATGCACTGTGTCTATTTATTGATTGAGTGGAAGCATGATTTTGTGTATTAGGAACTATATGGACTACGGTGGTTTCATAAGAAGACAACCAGTACTCAAATCTCCACGGTTGAAAGTATAAGTGCAATCAAAATGTAAAAATAAAATATATAAAAAATACAAAATTTATGACAAGTAATACTTTACATCGCAAGTTGTATTTTAAGTAATGACGTATTACAAAATTATTGAGTAATGAAATGTTATAAATTTTAAAATTATTTATTATACTTAATAATTGATTGACACATTATTATTTATAATACAATTTATAATATAAATATATAACATTATTCAATTTATACCAATTCACTCTTAACCCAAACTTACATTTATTGTTGTTGAAATATTTTATTATGATTAAACGAATTAAAAAATAAAGTATTTACGTTTCCCATTGCACCTATGAAGCTCAACCTCGGGCAAAGGTTGATTCGTGTGGTGTATTTCCATATAACGATTAATTACGCTCCAATATCCAATAATTATATTTAAAATTTTATCTTAAAAATTTAAATAGAATAATATCGTAAAATCCCTTCTTGTATTAGTTCTCAAATGATGAATGATGAATTACAATTAGCTTTTAATCCTCTTACATAATTATGAATATATATATATATATACATGTATGAAAATAAAAAATTCTATATTCATGCACTATTAATTGTAGAATATTATCATTAGAATTTTTGAGGTATAATTTAATTATAATAATATTTATAAATTTAAAAAATTAATATTAATATCTAATTTTTTTTATTAAAATAAACACGAATGCCTAAAAAAAATATTATTAAGTTAAATAAATTTCATGCAGATGTGTGTGAAATAATGAATTTACTTTTGACATGTTAATAGAGACGTATTTGACAATGTTATTCTTCGCGTGTTCAAAAGATATACAATTTCTCATGCACTAACACTTTTACTCTTAGAAAGTTTGACTTTTTATAATTTTATAATTCTTTAATCGTTTTTCATAGAAATTGAAAACTTTTTATGTAATTTTCTCATTATTTTTTGTGCTAGAATTGTCCAAAAAATTATTTTGTTTGAACTGTAATTATTTTACATTATTTTGTTTGAACCGTAATTATTGTATATTCTTTTTTTTTAATTTAATAATAAAATATTTGCTTGGTTGTCTGAGTGGTTGTGATTAGAAAGAAAAACCCTTGAATTGTAATTAATTTTCAAATATTTGTATAATTTAATCAATCAAATAAAAATATTTATTACATATTTTTTTGTATATTGTAGGGTGTGAAGTAACCAATTATACATTTTTTTAAACATTTAAAAAAATTTTGATACATACAAGTGATCGTTGCACAATGCAACAGTCCAAAATTAATTTTTTATTTAAGGGTTACATTTATGGGTAGAAGCTTGCAAATGCTCTTTTGTTTTAAAATAATTCAAATAAAAACAACTCTTTTGCAACCAAAAAAGCACATTACAAACTCATTTCCTTCATTTACAACAACCCTAAACAATACATTACAAAATAATTCCTTCATTTACAACAACGAATTTCAATAATATTTACAAAATAATTCCTTTATTTACATCAACAAATTTCAACAATCTTTACAAAATAATTCCTTGCAACAAATTTCAACAATCTTTACAAAATAATTTATTCATTTACAACAACAAATTTCAACAATCTTTATAAAATAGTTCATTCATTTACCGCCACCTAAAACAATACTCTTTTAAAAATTATTGTTAGAACTTTCAGTTTTTAATGCTGATCATTCCAAACATAATACTTGTATTTACAATTTTTACAAATAAAATATTTTTAATACAATTATAAGTGTTATATTATTGTATTAATATTATAAATAATTTGTTTACGTTGTTAAACACAATGGGAGCCCTATTGATGGAGGTTAGTTGTGCTTGCGTAAATAAATTTTCTAATTATGAATTAGATTTGTATAGGATGCGAAAAGTTATTATTATTATTATTATTATTAATTTATTAATAAAATAATAATTAAAAATTAAATATCTCTTAATCAGATTGAATAAGTATTATATTATGAGATAATATTATACAATGATCCGCCTTATCAATACGGTATTAGACGGGTCATTTTGGTCACTCCTAAGATCGCTAAAGTGTGAGGGATTGGTCGGGGTGATTCGGGCTATGCCGGTTAAAATATGAGATGAGGCAAATATATGCGAAAATACTATCTTAGATCGCTAAAGTGTGCGGATAGTATCGGTAACATATATTTGATGATTGATAAGTTAATCTGAAATACAATTATCTTAGATTGCTAAAGTGTGCGGATAACGTGTATTTAGGATCAGTAATAAGAGTTGTATAAGATACAATTAGCAAAAGTTGTCTACCTTTTGGGTTTACAAAGGCCAAGATCGCTAAAGTGTGCGGCTGGAGTAAAATACCAATGAAGTCTACTTCCCGTTGTACAGTTTAAAAAATTAAACTGTCGTTTTTCCTTTTGAGAGATTTAAGGAATTATGTAAAGCAGTGGGAGGGCATTTTTAGATTAAAAATTGTATAAAAGTTATATCCATGATCTAAAGCGTTATTTATTAACGATTAGAAATATTTCGCTAAACATCTCCAAAAATTTTTATCTTATAGTGATAAGATAAGTAACTTATAGAGATAAGAAGACTATGAGCAACCCATTAATATACTTGATTAAGCACATAATCTATAAGGTATCGAAAATTATTAAGACTTGCTTATAATCTAAAAATTGTTCTAGATTAAAAGAAATATATAGATATATAAAAAATCAATAGATAATACAAGAGGTGTTTCTGATAATGTCTTTTGAGAAGAGACAGTAAATTATCAGAAAAGGATTAAGAATAATTTGAAAGTCAAATTATATATCCTGACCTATCTAATGATCTTCAGTGGGAGCATATGCACATGAGATGTACAAATAGTATAATGCTTCATTTGAATTTTATTTTATATATCTATGACAAATATAGAGAATGTTATGCAATGGAAAGTGTTTCCATTATTAATAAGGTTTTAATAATAAGAGTTATTATTCATAGAACTTTAACTAAGAAAACGATAAAATGAGAAGTACAACTACACTTAGGAAATAGAGATTACCTATACGTGGTAGTTGTTAGGACTTTTAAGTCACTTCTCCATTCTAGTAAAAGCCTTATGTTGTATTGTTGTTATTTTATGCCATGAATAATAAGGCAAAATATGTCGCTCTCTGTTAGACAGAGAGGGTTATCATACATACATTAAGAATAGTTCTTTATGTTTATATGATAACGATAATATTTTGTTAACTGAATGTCAGTCAATTAAATGGCCTTTATATAAGACATACAACGAGTAATGCATAAAAATGTCTAGGTGAATAGAATTAATAATAGTTCGGCAACTTTGAATAATGACGAATTGTGGCATAAGTAATTAGGTCAAATAGCCATAAGATGACTACCCCGTCTGGTTAAGGATGGTCAAATATTTGATCTGACCATAGAACCTTGACCAGTTTATGAATCTCGTATTCAAGGGAAGTTGACTAAATAATTTTTTATTGGTGTTAGACATCAAGCCACTAGTTTATTAGAACTAATACATAGCGATGTATATGATCTAATGAATCATACTGCCATTGATAAGTTTCAATACTTCAATATCTTTATCGTGATTTGTCATGATGCAGACATGTGTTTCTAGAAAAACATCGGTCGATAATTTTGAAGTGTTCAAAGAATATCGACTAGAAGAAGTATGTTAAACATCTTTGATTAGATCGAGGCTGTTTATACATAAGCAGTAAATTCATGAATTATTTAAAAAAAAAATGAGATTCTAGCTCAATATAGTTCTCTAGATACTCCTTAACATAAATATGTTTTGAAGTATAGAGAAATCGGACTTTATTAGATATTGTTCGATCGATATTAAGCTTTACCGATCTTTTAAGATATCTAAAGGGTTATGCTCTAGAAACTGTTACTCATCTATTGAATAAAGTTCTATTGTAAATTGTTCCTTCTACTACATATGAGATATGGACTAGAAGGAAAGAGAATCTTAAGTATGTTAACATTTAGAGTTATTCTACTTGCATAAGGGTTGTGCAATAGTATATACTTAGACCCAAAAGGGGTATAAGTATCGGTTCAAAGGATATCCTAAATGTTCCATGAGATATCAGTTCTATGAATCAAAAATGGAACTTAAAGATTAATTGAGTTAAATACCTTTAACACACTTTACCGTAGGTCATATAAGGATATGAAGACTACCTGTTAGGTATATTAGATATCTAAAAGGTGTTTTAAATATTTTTCTTAGTTGAAGAAAAAGGATGTTATGACTTATAGTTAAACGATATTAGATATCGTTTAAGGAAATTGACAATATGCCAGAAAAATTCAAAATTAACTTTTAGCATGAAAATCAAGTTTAGAACTTGGTTATAATTTATATAAGAATTGTTCTTATTGGTTGTAAAAGAGTTTACGCACGGAAGTGTGGGCCTAAAAGTAGGTAAGAATCTTTAAAAGCCCCATTGACTAAAAGGTTACCCTCAACGGTCTGAGATCGATTATGAGGAAACCTTTCACTAATAAACATGCTAAAGTTAATTCAAATTTATATTGGATATTGTAGTATGCTAAACTCTTCATTTTGATGAGATAATCAAATAATCTAATTTGATTAAGAATGAAGAGAGAGCATGTGTGTTTAGAAAATGTAGTGGGAGCATGAATTATCTTTCTAATTCTCTATATATAAAAATATTCTCATTGTCACAGATAAAGACAATGGTATGTTGCAAGTCAGTCAGTTAAGAGTTAACTGAGTAAGAACATCTTCATAAAAGATTTGGTAGATGCTTCCTGTATACTGGGTATAAGGCGTTATACAGATAAAGTTAGGAAGTAGATAGGACTCTCCAAATCTCCGTACATAGACTAAGTCCTAAAAAGGTACAATTTTAATAACTATAAAATAGTTCATGTATCTTTCAGACATGGAGTTGATTTTTCTAAAAAGAAGTGTCCTTAAGTAGAAAATGAAAGGGTTAGAGTGTCTAACATTTAATATACATAAACCAGAGATAGCTTGATGTATACCATGTTATGTACGAGACCTATATTATGATGACTGTAAGTGTTATGAGCCAACATCAGTTTAATCTAGGTAACGACTATTGGATGGTCGTGAAATATATCCAAGTTATACCTGAGAGGTATAAAGGATAAGTTTCTTATTTATGGAGAAAGTTGCTTACAAATGAGAGGATACGTATAATCAGACTTCTAATCTGATCCAGATGATAGAGAGTCTACATCTGATTACGTACTTCTTCTCAACGGTACCAAAACCTTGTAGCATAAGTGAAATTTTTTAAATGTCCACATTTAATTCTACTGTAAAGATAGAATTTGTTGCAGCTTAAGAAGCTTGCAAAGTATGTTCTATGGATATTCAAGTTAGTTGCAGAGCTTAGAATAAGTTCTAAGCTCAATGGATCCTATGACATTATAATGCAACGTTAACGGGGTAACTGCTTAAGCCGAGATACCTTATAATTAAATATATCTTAGCTAATGGAGATGTATAAGATAATCTAGGAAAACATCCTTACAGATTATAGCGAACCCGCTTTCTAAAGCCTTAACTCTTAAAAGTATTTGAGAAACACATAGAGTTAATGGATATGAAATACCAGCCTGAATGGCACAAGAGCAAGTGGGAGTTGTTGGGATTTGTGCTTACGTGCCATCCCATAATGTATAAATATATAGTGATTGTATTTATACAATTATTATTTCTAATAAAATCGTTAATATTATTTTTATTAAATGGTAAGATGCTTGTAACGTTTTAGACATTGTATGATCTGAAGGAGTTCAGATTTGGTCTAAAAGAGTTTAGACCAGGGCTAAGAGTTAGCAACGCTAATAGTTATAAACACTAAGAGTTAGTGGTACTAAGAGTTAACAAAATCTAATGAGTTAGAGCCTTGTCTGAAATGGGACAATGACCTGAGAATATATTAGTAATGATATAGCTGCAATGAGTTGCAGATGGTGCTAAGAAATGTCATTATGCAAGTATGTTCTCAAACATAATGTTCCTGATCTAATTTCATCGATGTAGGTCTATCGGTGGAACCCATTAATATAGATTAGTGTATGTCTATATCTGGATGGTCCAGATGGTTAGTCTTAGCAAACTATGAGCTTAGTAGGAAGCTCGTATAGAGATACAGGTATTCAGTAAGGACTGGATATTGAACAGACTCACGAAGACATCCAATAGACATCTCATAAAGCCGTCAATGGAAGGTCTTCCGAGTTGAGTAGTATTTGTGGTCCTTTGACCTGAGCGCCACGGTGGGCTTGTGAGTGATCCACCATGCTTTGGTTCCACACATGTCAGAAACCTTTCATGGTCTGACCACTGGGTGTCGCTGGGTATGGTCCGATGCTCATGGAGTTCGGTGTGCGTAGATATGGGATCCATCAGCTCATATGAGTGGGTTGTATATCCTAATGCTCTGAGATTGTATTTTAGAAAGTCTTGTGGCCGCAAGCATAAACCTTGGAAAAGATATTCCGAAGGAATAAACAATATCACAAAAGTGTTTGTGGATATTGTTTTATGAAATATAAATCTGGAGATAAGTTTGTGGTTGAGCAAATAGAGATTTGACGGTGATGATCTATATCTCTGCTCTTCAAGGATATAAATGATGGAAAGATTATACGAATATGTAATAACCTCAACTTGTATGGTCTAACATGCTAATTTGTAATATCCGTAACGTGTGTGTGGGATATTGTTCACGGACGTATGAAGGAGCTCTATATGACAAATTAGGTGTGGACCTAGAGAGTCTCGCAATATGAAGTATACTCGTTGTGCACTGGGGTAGCGGATTGGATTGAAGAGTTCGATCCAATAAATTTCAGCAAAAGAGAACGATTGTTTAGGGATCCCTCGGATTATACATTTGTTAAGACTTAATTGTTAAGTACATCACTTAATTAATTAACAAGGGTTGTTAATTAATAGAATATTGACAAATGACAAAATTTGTTCCATGATTTGATTTTACCTTTTTACCATTTAACCATGGTAGTAAAAATTAGTAAGGTAAAAAGTAATTATTCAAAATTATTTTGAATAATTAAATCATATATTATTATTATATTATTAGATAATATTATAATATATATAGATCATGGCATTGTATTTTAATACAATGAGTGGCCTAAATGTTGGCCATTTAATTACCCATTATAATTAAAGTAATTATAATTGTTAGGTAAAGATTAATTTTGGTGGCCATTATTCTAGTGCTTGGTTTAATTAATTCTAAATGGGAGACCAACAATAAAATTGGTGGAGCACTTCATTTTATTTATTTTGTTTAGTCAAAGTGTTGAATAAACAAAATGAATTTTGGAAAAACAATTGAATTCATTCATTCATTCAATTTTGGGAGAAGAATTTGGCAATGGGAGGAAGAGAGGTAAGAGAGAGTTCTTTGAGTTTTATTCTTTCAAGTGTTGAAAAATAAACAAACTTCTCTTCATCTCCTTCTTTAATGGATGGCCAAAATGAATGATATGTAAATGGAGAAAAAGATAATTATTTTGCAAAGAGTTGTTCAAAATAATTATCATGTAGAAATTGTTTCTAAGATTAATATACAAGAGTCGTATGTTAAAGATTTTTAATTAACACTTATAATTGTATTAAAAATATTTACCATCTCTATTTAAGAAACAAAAATTGCAAATACAAGTATTATGTTTGGAATGATCAGCATACTGAAAGTTCTAACATTATACAATATTCTGAAGAAAAAAAAAAATTAATTAATTTTTTTTTTTACTTTTTTTTTTTTTGCTGAGCGCTGGGACCTGAGCGCCGTGGCGCTCAAGTCAGAATCTCAACGTTGCAGCGCCCAGATTTGGGCGCCGCGGCGCTGGAGGCGGTAACAGTGTTCCGACCCTTCGGACACTGTTTTTCGCCCCTAATTTTTACTATTTTCTCATAGGCATCATGTCCAAACATCATCATACTTCAATTCTAAACACTAATATGTTCAAGAATACAACAATATGTTCATCATCATGCTTAAAATCAAACATCACCATGTTCAAATTTAAACATCACCAAGTTGTTTAAATATACAACATCATCATGTTAACATATTCAACAACAAGAATAATCACATACTCAATTTAACATGCTCTGATACCATTTGTTGGGTGTTTATCATAGAGTGTGTGATTATACGAGTGTGTGTGCGTAATTTTAAAAATTACTATATGCGCAGCGGAAGCATGTTACAAAATACACCCATTTTAACAAATTCAACATATATCACATATATGCATAAGTATGACAATTATACAATTATGAACATAATGAACAACATATATCACATATATGAACAAGTATAACAATTATACAAATATAAACATGATGAACAATATTGTATTATAACACATAATGTAAAATACTCACCTAATGAAGGTAGCTTTACAAATTCTTCAAGTTCTTCAATAATCCATGTGAAGAGCTCACCTAATGAAGGTAGCTTTACAAATTCTTCAAGTTCTTCAATAATCCATGTGAAGAGCTCACCTTGAAGTATATGTTGAACAATTCTAGTCCATAACTTTTGGTGGGATTAAGGAGCTAGAATGGTAGCTTAGTGTTTAAAATTTTCAGCACTTGTATTCAAACTCTTTTGAATACAATTTTTGTTTCTTAAATGGAGATGATAAATATTTTTAATATAATTATAAGTGTTAATTAAAAATCTTTAACATACGACTCTTGTATATTAATCTTAGAAACAATTTCTACATGATAATTATTTTGAACAACTCTTTACAAAATAATTATTTTTTTCTCCATTTACATATCATTCATTTTGGCCATCCATTAAAGAAGGAGATGAAGAGAAGTTTGTTTATTTTTCAACACTTGAAAGAATAAAACTCAAAGAACTCTCTCTTACCTCTCTTCCTCCCATTGCCAAATTCTTCTCCCAAAATTGAATGAATGAATGAATTCAATTGTTTTGCCAAAATTCATTTTGTTTATTCAACACTTTGATTAAACAAAATAAATAAAATGAAGTGCTCCACCAATTTTATTGTTGGTCTCCCATTTAGAATTAATTAAACCAAGCACTAGAATAATGGCCATCAAAATTAATCTTTACCTAACAATTATAATTACTTTAATTATAATGGGTAATTAAATGGCCAACATCTAGGCCACTCATTGTATTAAAATACAATGCCATGATCTATATATATTATAATATTATCTAATAATATAATAATAATATATGATTTAATTATTCAAAACAATTTTGAATAATTACTTTTTACCTTACTAATTTTTACTACCATGATTACATGGTAAAAAGGTAAAATCAAATCATGGAACAAATTTTGTCATTTATCAATATTCTATTAATTAACAACCCTTGTTAATTAATTAAGTGATGTACTTAACAATTAAGTCTTAACAAATGTATAATCCGAGGGATCCCTAAACAATCGTTCTCTTTTGCTGAAATTTATTGGATCGAACTCTTCAATCCAATCCGCTACCCCAGTGCATAACGAGTATACTTCATATTGTGAGACTCTCTAGGTCCACACCTAATTTGTCATATAGAGCTCCTCCATACGTCCGTGAACAATGTCCCACACACACGTTACGGATATTACAAATTAGCATGTTAGACCATACAAGTTGAGGTTATTACATATTCGTATAATCCTTCCATCATTTATATCCTTGAAGAGCGTAGATATAGATCATCACCGTCAAATCTCTATTTTCTCAACCACGAACTTATCTCCAGATTTATATTTCATAAAACAATATCCACAAACACTTTTGTGATATTGTTTATTCCTTCGGAATATCTTTTCCGAGGTTTATGCTTGCGGCCACAAGACTTTTTGAAATACAATTTCAGAGCATTAGGATATACAACCCACTCATATGAGCTGATGGATCCCATATCTACGCACACCGAACTCCATGAGCATCGGACCATACCCAGCGACACCCAGTGGTCAGACCATGAAAGGTTTCTAACATGTGTGGAACCAAAGCATGGTGGATTACTCACAAGCCCACCGTGGCGCTCAGGTCAAAGGACCACAAATACTACTCAACTCAGAAGACCTTCCATTGACGGCTTTATGAGATGTCTATTGGATGTCTTCGTGAGTCTGTTCAATATCCAGTCCTTACTGAATACCTGTATCTCTATACGAGCTTCTTACTAAGCTCATGGTTTGCTAAGACTAACCATCTGGACCATCCAGATATAGACATACACTAATCTATATTAATGGGTTCCACCGATAGACCTACATCGATGAAATTAGATCAGGAACATTATGTTTGAGAACATACTTGTATAATGACATTTCTTAGCACCATCCGCAACTCATTGCAGCTATATCATTACTAATATATTCTCAGGTCATTGTCCCATTTCAGACAAGGCTCTAACTCATTAGATTTTGTTAACTCTTAGTACCACTAACTCTTAGTGTTTATAACTATTAGCGTTGCTAACTCTTAGCCCTGGTCTAAACTCTTTTAGACCAAATCTGAACTCCTTCAGATCATACAATGTCTAAAACGTTACAAGTATCTTACCATTTAATAAAAATAATATTAACGATTTTATTAGAAATAATAATTGTATAAATACAATCACTATATATTTATACATTATGGGATGGCACGTAAGCACAAATCCCAACAATTATTTCTTTTATTTCACAACAACCTAAAACAACAAAGATCCTTAAACAACCAGCCTAAAAATTATGTCAAAGCTTATAAATTTAGGTGAAATGAATGAGAAAATTATCAAATTCAGAAACAAAAAATCTTTATGTGGAAGGAAAGTAGCTGTAAGAATTTTAGATTCAGAGAATAACTCTAATAAATTCTATTTCTACTGTGAGGGAAGAAGATGCAATTGCTATCAATTTTAGGAACTAAAGGAGAAGGACTTTAACTATTTGATGCTTAAAGAATTTGAAATTATTTTTGTCACGCCCTAAATCTAAAAGATCTGACATACGACATAACTTACACTCATTCAATAATGTGCACTCATAATTAATATTGCATAAAATTTCAAACTTGAATTCAACATAGGAATCCTTAGCAAGTTGCTAGTAAGTTTAACACAAATATCAGCCCATAACCATACTTAGTGAAACATAAACAAAAAACAACCACACTTAATAAAATAATACATAAGTATTTATTCAATAGGGACAAACCAAATATCTTAAACTATGTGTCCACAAATGAAATACTTAACAATCTAACAACTTAAGGAACCCAAGAGACAGAAGCCTTACCAAATCCGCTAAGCACACGTGTACCTTATTTACCTGAAATCACCATAAACTATAATAGTAGAAAACTTAGTAAACATACTAGTTTTTTATGTATCAAGATAAAAATACATATATATATATATACACAATGCATGTATATGATATGCTGTGATAAATTAAAATCATAATCTTATCAAATCACATGTCAAGTATGTACTTACACATTCTTTCAAAACATATAGTAGGAATACCATCATCCAACTACTACTTAGTAGGACTTTCATATCACATATCACATAATGAACCAAATATCACATGTCGGTGACATACCGTATGAGAGGAATAACACAAGTAAGGTTTAAATTACACATATATAATGCTCATGCCCGAAGGTAAGAGCCAAACCCTCACCCTGATCATCGGTGAGTCCTCTCACATACACCAATACGCCACCACACGAATGTGATGACTCACTCTTCCTTTAGGTACCCATATGATCCTCTCTATATACGGAACACATAACATATACCAATCCCGAAGGAAAGGCCACACATAAAGGCTCTACAAATCACATAAGGTGCCTACTAAGTAATAATGAGTTCAAGCATCCTCAAAACACAAAACACAAAACACAAATCACTTTTTATGGATATATTCCACTTTAAAAGCTTTTCCGAAGGAAATGCCACACATAAAGGCTCCATAAATCACATAAGGTGCCTATTAAGTAAATAGTGAGTTCAAGCATCCTCAAAACACAAAAAACTTCTTATGGACATATTCCACTTCAAAAGCTTTCTTTGTTAAACACATTTCATTTTGAAACGCTTACTTTCATAAACACGTGTATGTTATGTATACCCATGCTCAATGTCAATGCTCACATTCATAAATATGTCTTTTACATTTCATATCAAAATATACTTTGGCATAACATAAACATATTTTTAAGCACATTTACAAAATCATATATAAATAATTACTATGCTTATTGTGATTTCAGTAAAAGTCTAGTATACTTACCTTTTAACACTTTCGAGTATAAGACTTAATTCTTCTTAACCTATCAATGGAGATTAATTCTTTCATAAGCCTCACCATTCATATAAAACACTTTAAAAATAACTTACAAAATTACACATATTGCACTTATCACATCAAATTGGTCTAATGATTTGGTTTCTCAAAACCTGTCATTGTGACCACTTATACTTAACAAAATTATCTTATACATCACATGATGTCCAATTACTCCAAAATCAGAATATATTATTCTTGACTCATATATCCTTCCTATATATAAATGCTCATGCCCGAAGGTAAGAGCCAAACCCTCACCCTGATCATCGGTGAGTCCTCTCACATACACCAATACGCTACCACACGAATGTGATGACTCACTCTTCCTTTAGGTACCTATATGATCCTCTCTTTATATGGAACATATAACATATACCAATCTCGAAGGAAAGGCCACACATAAAGGCTCTACAAATCACATAAGGTGCCTACTAAGTAATAGTGAGTTCAAGCATCCTCAAAACACAAAACACAAAACACAAAACACTTTTTATGGATATATTCCACTTTAAAAGTTTTCCCGAAGGAAATGCCACACATAAAGGCTCCATAAATCACATAAGGTGCCTATTAAGTAAATAGTAAGTTCAAGCATCCTCAAAACACAAAAAACTTCTTATGGACATATTCCACTTCAAAAGCTTTCTTTGTTAAACACATTTCATTTTGAAACGCTCACTTTTATAAACACGTGTATGTTATGTATACCCATGCTCAATGTCAATGCTCACATTCATAAATATATGTCTTTTACATTTCATATCAAAATATACTTTGGCATAACATAAACATATTTTTAAGCACATTTACAAAATCATACATAAATAATTACTATGCTTATTGTGATTTCAGTAAAAGTCTAGTATACTTACCTTTTAACACTTTCGAGTACGAGACTTAATTCTCCTTAACCTATCAATGGAGATTAATTCTTTCATAAGCCTCACCATTCACATAAAACACTTTAAAAATAACTTACAAAATTACACATATTACAATTATCACATCAAATTAGTCTAATGACTTGGTTTCTCAAAACTTGTCATTGTGACCACTTACACTTAACAAAATTATCTTATACATCAAATGATGTCCAATTACTCCAAAATCAGAATATATTATTCTTGACTCATATATCCTTTCTATATATAAATATTCTATCATAATTCTTACACAATCTATTTTATAAACACCATCAAATCCAAATTATTATCCTGACAAGATCAAGATATTTACTGAATAGTATTTAATATCCCAATTTTATAAAATCATATACTAACTTAAAAATTATAAAACTACCACAAAATTACTATTAACACATATCGCAATCCATGATAAATGTTTTACTTCAAAATCATTACCAAAAATATTTTAAAACTATTTTATTCCTTAACTTTGAAAATTTGTTGATCAAAATACTACAGTGGGTGACACACTTTAAAAAATTATAACAATTTTATCACATTGATCTAAAATCTCAATTTTAAATAAATCATAGTAGACATGTAAAATAATCATATTTCAAAACTTTATAATTTCTTAAGATCATATAGTAGACCACAAATTGTTCATCACTTTAGCATACTGTTAACATAGGAAATTTTTAGAATTTCAGGGTCATTTTTGTAAATTTACGAAAACTTCAATTTCTAAAATTTTCAATAAATTCAAAGTCTCAAATGATTCTAGACATGTCTAGTTTTATATTCTCAAAGCTAAAAATCAAAATCGAAGTACAATTTTACAAAATTCTCGGATCAAGACACTATCAAGTAGAAATTCTGTAAATTCATCATGATCCATCAAGTTATCTACATAATCATCATCAATTCTCAATATATCTTACAAAATCTAAATCAAATCCCCAAATTTTCATATTTCCAGAAATCAAAACTTAAAGAAATTAACTTAATTAACACCAAAAAATTAAGAAAGGGTTATGATATACTTCTTAAAGTTTAAAATTCTAAATTTCTTCTTCTTTTTCTTCTTCCTCTTCTCTTTCTCTCTTTTCTCTTTCTAAAAGAGGTGGCTCGACCAAAATGAGTGAATTAAGGTTACAAATGTGTATTTTTATACGAATTAGCCCATAAAACTTTTAAAGTATTATAATTTGGTCTCTAAAATAAATCTAAAGTCTTGCAAATAAATCCAATACTAATAGTAGGTCCTTAATCTATACAAATAGTACTAATAATAATACATAAATCAAATATCACCCATATACAAATAAAATATGAATATTATATATATAAATACTTATTCTTACCGATTATGGATAAGTAGTTACTATAATTTTACTGATGGAAGCAATGAAGAGTCTAAATGTGAAAATGTGCAGTGTGCTTATAAGACAGACAGATATGACCAATCAAATTGATGAAATGAAACGTGTAGTAAAAAATGTGTATTGTATTTTGTTGATTGTTTTAGTAATTATTGTATTGTCATGAACAAGAAAAAAATGATATAAAAGTTGTAAGTGAAAGATGAAATACATGAAAGCAATTGTGTTGACTTGATGCTATAAACTGGGTGAAATTTTAAAATGTTATAAACGGAAATTATGGTAAACTAATATAATTCTATGCCAACTTATGCATCATCATTCTTACAAAATAGTTTTAACTAACAACAATGAAAACATTTGAAAATGATTACAATTATAAAACTTTAAAGAGAATACATTTCCTTACATGAACAATCAACTCAGACTCTCTGATGTTTTCTAGGCCTTCCAGGCCTCCCTTTCCTCTATGTCCTAAAAATGAAGCATTTTATATATTAGAATTGATGATGTGTAATAAAAATGCATGAATTACAAGACAAATAAAGTGTTCTACCTATCACTCTACTTTTAATTGTTGCAATATAAGTATTAGCTGATGTGGAATTTTGTTCACTACTTGATTTCATTCTTTACAAGATAAAAAAAAATGTTTAAATTTAAAAATTAGATGTAGATTTAGGTAATAGCAGATTTTCAAGTTCAGGCTCCCTATATACCATAGTCCCATAATGCATCCCCCTTGTAGCAACATGAGATGAACTTTCCCTAACTGAAAATGCTTCCCGCATTATAAATGAGATACAGAATTATTATTAAGAAAAAATAAGTAAGCAATGTTACTAAATATTAAACAACATAGACTGTAACTTACAGACTCATTAAACTACCTTTTTTATCCACATATTTTGGAATTATGTCCAAATGTCCTACATTTGCTGCATTTTACAACAAAGATCTTGGAATTATGTTCAAATTTGTTGCATTTTACAACAAAGATCTCTGGACCTTGGTTGGATCACTTGTCTCCCTCATTCTGGCCAACTTAAGTCTTCCAAAAAGATCTTTTAATTTATGGTGGGTTAAAGGTGGGTAAGTTCACATCATCTTATGCACATCTATCTGACATAGGCCTAATCATACCCTCATAAGAAATTAAAAAAAGCACTTTTTACATAGTGCTTTGTCAACATATATTGTAAGGTTAGCCCTCAAATAAAGGATTACCCTTATAGCATGCTTGCATGGTATACCACTTACTTACCATGCATAGCACTCACATGTTTGGCAATTCATATTAACTATATATGCTCTCTTAGGATCTAAAATATCAAAAAAGCTATTTTTGGCATTAAGAATCCTCAATGCCTTACCCTACTCACTCAACTTATCCATCTTCTTTCTGGCAACTAGTGATATGTTTGTTTCCCAAGCTTGTCCATACTAAAACTTCTCCTGAATTCTAATTATTACCTTCCTTCTATAGTGCTCTAGTAAGGTCAGAATTCCTAAATTCTAACCATTACCTTCCTTCTATAGTGCTCTAGTAGGGTCAAAATTAACATTTTTCTGTCATTCAACAAACAACTATTAAATTCCTCATTTAAATTGTTTGTGACATGGTCATATTTCTCATCTGCCTCAAACCCATGTCTAGACCATTTATTGACTAGTAGTTTGCTAAGCCCAATTATATGCCTCAACATTAATAGCTTTTACACTTTCCAGAATTTTTTTGAACTAATATTTGTCACTCTTTCTAGCAGCATACCAAAATACGTTTTTTCAAGTATATACCAAACCATTTGGTTCTAAAATTGGCATATATATGCCTAACACACCACCTAGTTGGTAAATTTGGCTAGTATATTGCCAAAATATCAACCAACCCTTTTTGTCTATCATTTATAAATGTGACAGACCTCTTTCCCTTATATCCAATCAAATGATACAACATTTTCCCCCAAAAAAACCTAACTCTCTATACACTCAACCTCACAAATAGACATTGCTAATGAAAATATTCCATTATTAGCATCTAAGACCACAACAGATAATAGAACTCCACCATACTTCTCATTTAGGTAACAGCTATCTAAATCTATGAAAGGCCTACAACCACCCAAGAAACCTAATTTTTGTACTAGAAAGGCTAAGAAAAACCTCTTGAAAGTTGAGTTTGTAGGTATAAAATCAGTACTGGTTCTACCAACTAAGGCTACCAATTTTGATTGTATTAGGGCAACTACACTAGGGTTACATTTCATAACCATGTGTGCATACTTAGGCAGGTTAGCATAAGACTAAACATGGTCCTCTTCAATTATGTCTATAGCCTTTCTTTTAGCTCTATAAATTCTCCACCTATAAACTCTAACTCTATATTTACGTAACAATTCTTGTTCCAAAACTTTAGCTTTCACCTCTAGTACTGTCCTCACCAAACTTTCAAACCCTCTTCAAGCCGTGGTGATTTTGCCTTAACAGTATTAAAGGTTTTTAAATATGTATGGCTAGGATTATGACTCTTAACCATAAAGGACACCCCATCAAACAACCTATAAGCATATATCCTCCATGGACAACTCTCAGATGCACACTTGACAATCACTCTTGAAGGCTCAATCTTCACCCTTTTGGGTGTAAACCCTAGTTGAACAATATACTTTGTTAGTGCATCTCTAATATATATAATGTTAACAAATTAGTGCCCAACTTCAAAAGAAATTTGCTCACTGGGTTTTTCTACATACCTTCTTATTAACCTTCCTGGCCATCTTATAAACCTTATCCTTCTCCTTCGAAGAGTTAATGAGAGAATCATCATTTTCAGACTCATATTCCTCCACATCATTATTTACTAAATTTGATGCCGGTTGGGAACCAGCTCCCTCCACACTTCTCTCAACAGTTTCTTCCCTATCATAGAAATGAATAACTCATCTGCATCATTATCTACATGATAAAACTTTAATGTGTTAAGGGTATAGTGGATAAGACTTTTTAGTTGTTTGGGCAGGTGGATCAGTTTCAGTGTTTGTTTGAGTTTGAGTAGGTGGATCAATTTGGGTAGCAATTTGGGTGGGTGGGTCAGTTTGGGTATGAGTTTAAGTGGGTGGGTCAATTTAAGTAGGACTTTGAATGGGTGGGTCAGATTAGGTTCGTGGGTTAGTTTGGTTGGGTAGGTCAATTTCAGTGGGTGGGCTAATTATAGTAGGAGTTTGGGTGAGTGGGTCAGTTTGAGTGGGTGTGTGAAATTAGGTAGTGCATGATATTGGTTGGATTTCATAAAATTGCTCTTGATCATAAACTAAAGCTCTAATATCTAAACCTTGTAATAAAAGGATGTGCATTACCTTTAATGGCACTACATTTATGGATATATCTATACTTGTTACCCCCCTTGACAAATAATTCAAAGATTAAATTAACATTATTATCATCCTCTACTTGTAGCCTACTTCCAGACCAAGGTAAATATGCCTCAACTTTGTATTTCTTCCTATGGTGCACTATCCTATTAATAACACCCTTTATAACATTATTTAGCAAACAAACCCTACCAAACTCATCTGGTTATACATAATCTATAAAAACTTTATTACCAAATACAAAAATAGCCAAAGAAAACAACAAAATCCTAAAATGCAAATTATATGTAACTAGTTCAAGTTGTAATCTATGATAAAAAAAATGGGATAAGGACATTTTTGTCCCACGAGTTTGACCTAATTCTTAATTTTATCCCATGAGTTTTAGAAAATTCAATTTTGTCCTAGTCCGTTAGTAAGATTCCATTAATTTTAACACTGGATGGGTAAAATAGTCACTCTATACAAAACTTTAAAATAGCTTGATACAAAATATCCACGTGTCAACCACTGATTTGTTACTTAAATAATAAAATAAAATAAATAAATAAAAATAGAGCAGTCGTCGCCAGTAGCCGACAAGCCGCCGGTGACCAATTGCGATTCGACTCAAATTGACATCACTCGACTCAAAATTTTGTGATCTACGCAATGGTAGGATTTTTATTTTTTTTGTGAACGGAGTACTGTAGATGTACCAAAAGTGAAAAAAAAATACTGTGAGAGGTGGTGGCCACCGCCGTTTGCATTCGAAAAGTGGGGCGGTGGAGTATACCGCCCCCACAGTTGGATAAATCGACCGCTGATAGTGGTGGTGATAGTGGTCGAAATTCAAAATCCGACAACTAGTGGTGGCCGGCGACGGCAGTAACTGGTTTTGGTAGTTCAATTTTATTTATTTTAATTATTTTTTAATATAAAATAAATTTTTAACGAATATTAAATTTTGAACCTATTAAAACGTGCCACATGTCTTTTTAATTTTAATAGTCTATTAATAACTGACACGTATATTGTATAATGTACTCACATCACCATTTCTAATTAACATAATAACTGAAGGCAAATTTGTCAATGTATAATTAAAAGAGATTTTCAGTTAAATTTAACGGACTAGGACAAAATTGAGTTTTCTGAAACTCGTGGGATAAAATTTAAAATTAGATCAAATTCGTGGAATAAAAATGCTCCATTAATAAAAAAAGACAGTGGCCTCCATTGTCAGTGGCCGACCGGCTACCGGTGACAAATTGCGATTTGACTCAAAATTAATATCATTGGACTCAAAATTTTGTGATCTATTCGATGATGAGATTTTTTTTATTAATGAAGCACTGTAGATGTGCCAAAAGTGGGGAAGAACATGATGGTTGGTGGCGGCCACTGCTGTTCTCCGTCGAACGGCAGGGCGGTGGCGTGTACCGCCCCAACTATTAGACAAATTGGCGGGTTAAGAGATTTTTTTATCAATTCTAACAAAATCAAACTAACAAACTAGGATAGAATTGGATTTTCTGAAACTCGTAAAACAAAATTGAGAATTAGGTCAAACTCTATGTCCTTATCCCTTACTTTTTTTCTCAATTAGGCGACTAAAAAATGCACATGCATATTCTATCATTTACATACACATACACAACATTTCATATGTAAACAAGATGACATGCAACTAAAATACCCATATACAACCACACTCTTACAAATTACAAGAATGAAACTAAAATACATAAACAAAATGATGTATACAAAACAACATTAAAACCCTATAACTGATTTAACCAAGCAATAAAAAATGAAAAATTTATTAAAATGAAAATAAAATACCCAAAAACATAAAATGTTGAGAGTGAACGTCGACATTCAAAATGAAACAAAAAGTTTTCAAATGAAACTAAAATCCCATAAACCAAAATGATATGAAATAAACATAACCATTAAGAACCATATAAAAAAATAAAACAAACCAACAAAAATAGAAGAAAACAAATATGCAAAAATGAGACTTAAAATGACTTACTTGAACCGGTCATCTCTGTCTTTATAACTTTTGCAATTTACTCATTCACGATGTCTTTGTAACAATGGATTTTAGCTCTGGAATAAGAAGACGTTTGGTTTCTAAAATATTTGCTTCGTAGGTAAGGAAAAGCGTTTTGGGTTGGTGATGGCTTGCGATCTATTTGATTACAAGTTTAATCTTGTTTGGTAATTGGTTTAAAGAGTTTTTGTTACACAATAGTGCATTGGGGTGTTGACATGTGTACCAGATAATTATTTAAGTGTTTATGTAACATGTACAGTAATTCACATGCCGTAACATGTACAGTAATTCACATGCCGTACACATATCAAATTAGATTTGACATATGCTGTTTTAATTTAATATTCAGATAAAATAATAATTTTACCCTTAAATACGTTAATTATTACAGCAAAAGAGTAATGTTTAGGCATTTGTGCTCATTTTGGTAAAACATTAGGCATTAACATTGATTTTTTAAATTTGTGAATATTTTTATAATTAAACTATATTTCAAGAATATTAATAATAATATCCTTTAATTATAAATTATTTTGAAGTTTTTTCATATATGTCAATTTTTTTATTTTTTTTTAAATTATACATTACCTTCTTTTAAAAGGTAATTGGTTATTTTTTAATTCCGTGCGGGCATTCACGAAATTTTGCTGCGCACGCAATTCTCATATTGTCTCATTACCAAGTCCATAAACAGATTTTGTAATATCATTCATGAGATTTTGCTGCCCACGCAATATTCCCATCTTTTATGTCATTATCTCGTATTTTCAACTATATATTTTCATGTATTTTCCATATTCTTTTTTAAATAAACTATTATATACCTTCATTCTATAAGCAAAGAATTAAAATGTTGCACTCTCTCTTTCTATTTTTTCACAATATATATATATATATATATTGATTTCCTTTCACAAAATAATAATATATGTTTGGGACTAATTTTGATCTAAGTCAATTCCAAACAGATAGAGGGTTGGTTGAGTAAAAAAAAGTTCGATTAATTAAATTGAGTTAAGTTTAGACCTCAAATTTAAAATCTTAAAACTAAGACTGAGTGGAGTTAATGCTGAAAACTAGTTGATAAAATTATCATAAAATTATGTTGATTTTCTTTCACAATTATATGATATATGGTATGTAAAAATACATCTATATTACATCTTGTAGTATTTTATGAGCTTTCAATTATAATTTAATGTTTACCAGATATTTGTTTATTTTGTTATCATTATGTTTTTATTATACTATTTAATATTTATTTTATGATAATTTACTAATCATTTTAAGATAAAAATGTATCATGAATATAAACATTGTGTATTATTTTAAGTAAGAGTTTTTTTTTTTTCTTTTTAAGTTACAGTATTATTACAAGTAAGAGGGAGGGGAAATATGATTGAATATCAAATCATGTTATGAAACGTGAGTTTTTTTTTTAAGAGTTACAATATTACAACAAATTTATATATTTGTTGACGCCAGTTCAAATTTGTATATAATTGATTTTATTTGAGTACGAAAATTACTGTAATTTTTTTTTTTTGACTTGATCGTTGTTAGAATTCGATGTGGGGACAAAAATTACAAAATTAAAAAATAAAAGGGGCCAAAATTTAAAAAAGTCTATTTCGAGAGGCTGAAATCGATAGACTAATATGTGTTGTCTGCTTTGAGTTTCTGCGCTAAAGAAACTTTCTGCTTCTGGTTAGCTAAGCAACTGAAACAGTTTGTTGTATCGACAACAGTATTGCATGGAATGGATGCATGATCGTGTGGTTCAGTGAGTAGGTGGTGTTATAGAAACCAACCATCAATCTTGACCATATAAATTGTAAAATTTTGATGATGATCAATAGAAGTAAGGGTGGACACGATTCGATTGGATCTGATTTTTGTCGGAATTGAACCGAGTCATGATTATTCAAATTTTTCATAAAATAATTAAATATAATTGAAATAATATATAAAATCGAACCAAATCGGCTTTTTAAGTTCGGCTTGGTTTGATTTTTTTTCAATTATTTTGCTTACTTGTGTAAAGAAAGGAGCAGAGACAGAACTCGATAAAGCCATAAGAAAGTAACCCAAAAAGGGTGAGCATGATTCAATTTGGTCCAATTTTAGTCAAATTGAATCGAATCAATTTTTTTCGGATTGGCTCGGTTCAATTTTTTATCTTTATTTTTTTTGTTTACTTGTGTAAAGAAAGAAGCAGAGACAGAGCTCGATAAGTCCTTAGAAAATAATCCAAAATGGGTGGACACGATTTGGTTTAATTCAATTTTGGTCGAAACTGACCGAACCGTGGTTATTCAATTTTTTCATGAGAAAAAATTGAATATAAATGAAGTAATATATAAAATCGAATCAAATCAAACCAATTTTTTGGCTCAACTCAGTTCAATTTTTTTAATTTTTTACATATTTGTGTAAAGAAAGATGCAAAGACAGAGCTCAATAAACCCTTAGAAAGTAACCCAAAAATACTTGGCTGATCTTAGCGACCAAGATGATTGTAGTGAGATTAAATAATACAAGAGATCCACCAAAAAAATAGAAAAAAAGTCTAAAATAATTTTGATAATTATTGATAGTACCTGTTACCAAGCAATCGATGAAAGCAAAGAATGAGATCCTAATCCTCCTCGTCAAGAGGACAGTGTTAAAACTCCTTCATAATAACTAAATAATGATCACAAACACAGTGGAGTCTTCAATTTTCACAGGCACAAGATAATAAAGAAACTTCTTTTCAATTTCTACATTTGTGTATAGAGACTACATTGAATGTCTACCTTCGCAATCATTGCGATAATAAAATGTATTGATTGATTGCTATTATTTTCACCCTTCATTTTTCATCACTTTTCCTTCATCCTTCATAATTGGAAAACCTAAGCTATGTACTGGTTCTCTCACCAAAGATAAAACACTCAATTTACCCCTGCAACCTATAATCTGATACAATCTTCAAACTTTTTGGCTAAATGTGCAGAGAGTGAGTGAGAGACACGAGAGAGATCAGAGTTAAGTGCTTGACTGCTTGCTGCTGCTGAGTCATAGATAGCCGAGAGAGATGAGATTAGAGTTGAGAATGAGTTTATGGTTAGGT
Organism: Ailanthus altissimus; assembly: GCA_946807835.1. Classification (NCBI taxonomy): domain Eukaryota; kingdom Viridiplantae; phylum Streptophyta; class Magnoliopsida; order Sapindales; family Simaroubaceae; genus Ailanthus; species Ailanthus altissimus. The sequence continues at coordinate 6,722,105 of OX327709.1, forward strand.
TTTTTTCTTTTTGAATTTATATATGCATAATTTGGTGTGGGTAAGTTTATTGTACAATTTTTTTCTCAACCAATGATTGCCACGTGGTAGAAAATGGAAAAAACCGGTCGGGACCGAACTAAACTTGCTATTCGATTCAATTTTTATGAAGAAAAAAATTGGATCAAAACCGAACTAGTTATTTTAATTTTTTACTTTAAAATCGATTTTTTTATTCATAAAAATTGAACTGAATTGATAGATTCGATTTAATCCAAACTGATCCAGAGGATCGCCACAAAACAACGTTTTGTACGCCTCAATATTATTTTCAATGGATAGTCCTCCTTTTTGGACTAAAGACAGCCCTTTCACTGTTCCATAAAGCAATGATGAAGATGTTCGAGCCAATATAAAAAACAACACTCATCTATATTGATGACATTTTATTATTTTCTGATGATGTAGATACTCATCATCATTATTTTATTATTTTATTATTTTGCATTTCGGCTCTCTTTTACACAAATATGGCATCATGATCTCTCCAACCAAGTGCCAAGTGGGCCACAACCAAATTGAATTTCTTGAAATAAAAATTGACAGTAGACAGTTCAACCTCCAACCCCACATTGCTAACCAGCTTACTAGATTCCTTAATAAAAACTTCTCTAATACTCAACTCCAACAATTTTTAGGCATAGTAAACTACATGTCCGACTTAATCCAAAACTTGGCCCAACTGACAAAGCCACTCTACCAAATGCTCAGAAAAAATCATCCTCCTTGGTCCCACGAGCAAACCACCGCTGTACAAAAGTTGAAAAAAGCAGCAGAGACTTTGCCACCACTCCAAATCTCGTCCTCAGGAAAAAGAATTTTGAAGATAAACACAAGTGATCTCTACTAGAGTGCTGTTCTCCTTGAAGAACTCGATGGAAAAAGAAAGATATGTGGATACAAAAGCAGCAGCTTTTCTGATGCTGAAATCCACTACCATAGCACATATAAGGAGATACTAGCTGTAAAATATGACATTGAAAAATTCAAATTCCAGCTTATTGATCATCGTTTTTTAATTGAGATTGACATGTCTGCTTTTCCTAATATGCTCAGTTTCAAACAGAGAAAGATTCTTCCAGCGTCATTACTGAGATGGCAGAGATGGTTTTCTAACTATTCCTTTGACGTTATCCACGTGAAAGGAAAAGACAAAACAATTGCTGCCTTTCTTTCACGGAATCCTATAAATAGCCTAAGCCCCATAGCTGCTTTTCCCATAACCACGCCTTCAGCAAAGAAAACAAAACCTCTCACCTTTTTCATGATGAGTAACTTCGCAGTCATTCCTTCTATACCCTTTGTTCCACCTGAATTACCAGAACTCATCCGGACCAGAACATTCCACTCTGCAGCCAAAGAACTAATCCAGAGCTATACGATAGAAGTAGTTCAAGAACATGGATACTCTGTAATTGGAGGTCCTCTTTTCAACCTAGATTACCCATTTTTCCATCTTCACCGAGTCACTCCTTTTTACAAATGGTCAAAACCTATCATTTACCTTCTCTGGTATCTACTGGATTTATACACTATTGCTATGGAGCTACCATTACAAATAACCCTTGAATGGATATAGCAACATGAGGAGAATGACTCAGTTTGTATTTTTCTTCAATGGTTTTACCCGAAATCTTGGTGGATGCATAAACAACAACACATGTTGTACAAATATATCAACAGTTCAGTTTATCCTAAACACCTGCACATGATTCTATTACTTCAACAAAAAGGGATGATAGTCTCAAACCATGAGATACATTATTATCCTATTGTTAAGGACTATTTCACCTTCCCATACTCCCTACAGTTGTTCCAAGAAGTACATAAAATAGAGATCAGAGCTCTAGAAAGAGTTTTGACAAAAGAAAACCAAATAATTCCCCTATTAATATGAATCTCTCCTGAAGACCAAGCACTTTGGGAGAATGTGTTACCAGACTTTTCTGAGAGAATGAATAATGCAGACTCTATTTTCCACTAAAATCGGCTTCTTGCCTCCTTATCACAACATAGAAAAATTGACTACGCCAGACACCACCATTACACTCTAAATTAGAACAAATTCCCAAATTCAACTAGCTCTCCACAGCCAACTGTGCCATATGACCACATGTAAGTAGACACTCCACAATAACCCAACTTAACCCTGTCACTGTTTCAAGATTCCTAACCTTATCCAACCAACAATGAAGTCCAACAAAAAGCAGCTGTATTAGCAAGAACCAGCTCAATGGACCCCACATCACCAGACACGAAAATCTTTTGAGCCCAATTCAATAACTTTACCCAGGGCTATGATAGTGATAACTCAAGCTACTCATCCTTCTACAGCTAATCATGACAGGAGTGCTTTTACTTTATGTAATGTAAAGTATGCTTTATCTTTAAGTTGTAAGCTTTATTGATAAGTGTGTTAAGAAAGCTTTTGCTTTATCTTTATGTCAAGCGTGTCAGATAAATTTTATTGACAAGTATGTCAAGTAAGCTTTATCTTTATGTCAATTTTATCTTTATGTCAGCCATTGACCATAAAAGTCTTTGTAATTATTTGGCCTTACGTTCAAAAAGTCTTTAAGTCATAAATGTATTATCGATCATTAGTTCCAAAATGTCAAGGTCCCCGAGTCTATATAAGGGCCTTTGCTTTTTAGTTTGTAAGCATAACTTGAAGAGTAGTAAAATTTAGGTGTTTTATAATCATATTTCTCTAAGTTTCCTTTTAGAATTCTCCTAATAACTCTAACCTTAAGAAGAATGGTATAGCAAAGATCTGATAAGGGAAAGGGTCTCTAATTCTTGTAAGAGGCCAGCATTTGATCTTATTTCTAAGAAAGATCATATTAGGCCAAAACTGCCGTAAGTCCCGCCGAGGTAAGGGGGCCGTTAAGGCAACAGGTTTATGACTAATATCTGATTTTTGTAAGAACCTTCCCTAGAAGAGGCCTACCTAGGCTAGTGATCAGTGCATACCTCAAGGGTTAGTGATGGGTAATCATCAGACAAGGCCTTCATTTTTACAGAATAAGAAAAAAGAATTAATCATCTCAAAATATAGTTACAAAGTCTTGAGAATGAATTTGTGCACCATAGAAGTCTACAGATACTCTTCCAAAAATGTCACAACCTTTGGGCACTAGTTCTTTCTCCATCTTTGGTGATAGCTCTAAGCTTATTCCAAAGAAAAAGGCAAAAAAAACACACAAGAAGATGTCAATATAAGCCATGAAGAATCAATTCCAAAATCCAGTACTGAGTCAACAAACCTGATCTTTTCCTCTACTACAAAATCGATAATTCCACAATTAAGACTTCCAAAAGTCTCCATGCCATCCATGGCCCTACCAATGCCACAAATATTCCCACCAACCTTCAAAGCCCAATTTATGGCCCTAAACTAAAAGTCACCAATTACCTCTGCTCTTAGTCAGCCAACCACTACAATCTCATCAAACTCTCTTTCTGACTCAAAGTCAATTACACAACCTCAATTCATGAACACCCCAACAAACCCACAGCCATCACATCCAGCAATAGAAGAATATGGTTCATCTTCTATGGATGAAACACACTATATTCCCCGAACCCAACCAGCAAAGCCTACAGAAAACTCATCTGAAAAGAAACACTGGTTCACTCTTGATGAAGTTCCCCTAGTAAAATTGGTTGAACGAATCTTTGAATTTCAAGTATGGTGCATAACTGAAACCCAAAAGTCAAATGAAACTGTTGCCAATGTCATACACAAAGCAATTGCAAGATTCCAAGGAATTCTAAAGTATTGGTATCTACATCTTGGAAATTATCGCCAAATAATGTTGCAATAGGAAATCACAATTGAGTAGTTTATCAGCTTTATCTTTACAGAATTTGTAGGTGAAGAAGTGCACCTAGTAGATAAGGCCAAAAGAGAATTTTTCAAGCTAAAATGTTGCTCATTTAAGCGAAAAGATCTTGAGCTTCACTTTAAAAAGGCGGTATCCAGATACTATATGCTTGGAATAGATGATCCCTAACTTAAAACAAGCATATCTAAACTCTGTTCCAGAACCTTTGGGACAAGAAGCATTCATAATTATTAAAGCTAAAGGAAAAACTCTTGCAAGCACCTCAATTGGCATTATCCAACAATCCATTATGCTCGCACTTGACAAATTGTGTGCACGTCACAAAATTTTCAAAGATTTTGATCATACAAGAAAAAAGATTCAAAGAGCCTGCGAAAGACTAGATTTTCTGATCAAATGTCAAAGACAAGGAAGTTGCAGCTGTAGTGTGAAAAAGAAAAAACACTACAAGAAGCTCAAGTTCCAGTCTTCATACAAGCTAAGAAAAAAAATATTTTTTCAAACGTAGGTCAATTGTCCAAAAAATCCAAAAGTGTTTCATCTGCAAACAAAAAGGACATTTTGCCAAGCAGTACCCACAAAAGGCCAAAAAAAGAAAGTCTTCGCAGCTATCACTACTGTTTCCCAATGTGACTCAGAACAAATTGATCTTGAATCAATCTATTTAGAACAATCAGAACTAGATAGTGATACAATCTTGGTCCTCTCATTCTCAGACTCAGAAATAGACTCCATCATAGATTCCCTAAAAATCTAACTCGAACCTCACCACTTAACCAAGCCATCTATGTCCTCAATCTCAGTCCCCATGATAGAAATCCAAATACTTTCCAGTAAGTATGATAACCCAATCAAAGTCTCAGGACTTTTTGATATAGGAGCTGCTGCCTCCATCTTAAATCCAGCCATTTTACCTAGCCATTATTGGAAGCTATACCAACAAACCTTCAAGACTACCAATAATGAATTGTTTACTGTTAACCTTATCAGTAAAATAATTTATCTTAAGTTTTTTCCTGGATTGATGTTAAAACACAAACTTTTAAGATCTGATTTACCCGGTAAAGACATTATTATTGGGTTTGATCTTATCCAAAAGCTATTACAAAAAAAAGTCCAGCCCAAGCCTAATGGATTGCTTTTCAAAGCTCATTTCTTACCATGGACCACCATTCTGAGCTATTTTACCCTTGACTATATAACCACAACCTTTGACCAAATCAAAGCCCAATCAACCGCCAGCAGTCATTCAGATTTCATCCCCAAGTATCCAAATCCTTTGTGGAAAAATCAGGCCTTTTTTTTTTATCAAACTCTCATTCAAGAAAAATGAAGTTATCAACCCAACGAAAGTATGCCATCCAGGCATGTCACCAGAACATCTCCAGCTTGCCAGAGATAAACTTACCCAACTTCTGAATGAAGGATTGATCGAGCCCACAAGCTCTCAATGGGTCTATCAAGCTTTTTATGTCAACAAAAGAAGTGAACAAGTAAGAGGCAAACAACGTCTTGTAATAAATTATCAACCTCTTAATGATTTTTTATAGAATGACAAATTTCCTCTGCCCAACAGATAGGGCTCTTTTCCAAGATAGCCACAGCAAAATTGTTCTCAAAATTTGATCTTAAATCAAGTTTTTGGCAACTTGAAATTGATCTAGAGGATCGCCACAAAACGGCATTCTGTAGTGGAGGAAGAGATCGGTTTTGTTGACTCAGTACTGAATTTTGGAATTGATTCTTCACGGCTTGTACTGGCATATCTTCGTGTGTGTTCTTTTATCTTTTTCTTTGGAATAAGCTATGAGTTATCACCAAAGATGAAAAAAGAACTAGTGCCAAAAGGTTGTGACATTTTAGGAAGAGTATTTGTAAGCTTCCATGGTTGAACAAATTCATTCTCAAGACTTTGTAACTGTATCTTGAGATGATTAATTCTTTTTTCTTGTTCTGCAAAATGAAGACCTTGTCTAATGAGCTCATAAATGTATTCATTGAGAGTTTTGATTTCAAGCTGAAGTTTTTCTAGAACAGCTTGGTGGGTGGTAAAGCCTATGTCTACTTTAGCTTCAATCCGCTACTGAGATTCTTCAATTCTTTTTAGTACATGATTTTCCACAACAGTATTTTTCAATTGCCAATTTAGTACTACTTCAACAGGGCTGATCTGCTCGTAAGAGCCATCTAGTTTTTGGATGTTTGGTTGCTTTACTTTCCACTGTTTGAAAGTATTTTCTTCTAGTTTGACTAGAGGGGTTAATGACGGGAAGTCTGCTGGGGTAAATATATAGGCTAGGATTGGTGATTGAGGTGGTGTAGGTTTAGTTTTTGGGAATGGTTTTGGCTTGTGACATGGTTGGAAGGTTTTTGGTATGGGTTTTGGTTTTGGTGCTGAGTAAGTAACATAATAGTCAAACTTACCAGAGGGTTCACCAAGAAGACTTACATTAGGGTCACCATCATCATATCTGTTTTTCAAAATTTTTTGGAAAGTTTTCTTTTTCTCTTTTTATAATTCTCATCATCAGAAAAAGGGTTTGCCTGACACAAGGGACATTGGCACTCAAGTTTTCAATAGCAATGACCATCAAGATCCCTGAAGGCAAAAATAGGATTTCCTTCAGAGTTAAAAGTAATTGCTGGCAAATCTACTGGTTTATTTTTCAGTTTGCTTGGCTAGATCATGAATTAAGTTGGGAAAGGACTTGGTGGTGCGAATAGACCGGGCTTTTTAAAACTTCTTTCAATTTGGCCATCTCATCTTTAGAAGAAGTTGTGTCTTGTTGACTGTAAAGATTTTAGTACCTGACTTTGTTTGTGATTTTGTTCATAATTGGTGATCCAAGTATTTGGCAAAAGGCTGACAAGCTCTTCATTTGAAAGCTGTCTGGGGACGTATGTACAAGATGAGACTTTAGTAGAGTCAACAGAGATGAGCAAAGCATCTTGGTTTGAATGAAGGGTTCTAAAATCTAGGGCATGGTTTTGGACACAGTACACCATCTGGTAGTGGAAGGTAACCATATAGGTTTCTGTTTCTGTGAAGGCTCTTGTAATCTGGATCTGGGCTTTTAAGGCTGAGGTAAAACATGGGTCAGAAATTGGCATGCAAAACTTTGGATACAGTGTAATCAATACCGTTCTTGCATTTAAGGTTGTTTGGATTGTGCCAATACATGCTTCTTTGTAGGTTGAAAATCTTGTATCAAGTAAGGCTATTCTTCCTACAGTGTCAAGACCTTTTCTGCCATAAAAGGTTAAAACAAACCTTATTGCTCTAAAGTCGAGATGGGTATGACCTTACTTTAGCCATTAATAGATAAGATCAGTTGGAAACTATAGAGGAACTAACTGTTCTTCTATTGTTGCTGGAAGGAAACGATGATCAAAGCGGGTGGCTTGAACATATTCCTTGGATTTAGGTTTAGACGGTGTGACAATGTGTTTTATAGTTATAGAAACAGATTTTTGGGGTTTGAGGAAAACACTGTATGGGTTAATGATGGGTAGATTTGTGTTTGTGCCTAATCGATAGATCCCAGGAAAAAAAAAGTCTAAAATGATTTTGATGATTACTGATAGTACCTGTTACCAAGCAACTGATAAAGGCAAAGAATGAGATCCCGATCCTCCTCATCAAGAACTATGCAGCCACGTTTTACAGATGATCGGAGATAATTCATCCAAACCTTAGGGGAGGATAGTGTTAAAACCCCTTCATAATGACTAAATAATGATAGCAAATATAATGGAGTCTTAATTTTCACATGCATAACCTAACAAAGAAACTTTTTTCAATTTCTACATTTGTGTACAGAGACTATATTGAACCTTCACAATCATTGCCATAATAAAATATAGGGAAAGATTATAGTATAGTCAGTTGTGCTATACTGGTTAACGTAATCAATTTAGTATTTTTTTTATAAAGACTCTTATATTAATATAATTAATACATAAAATTATAATTTAAAATCAATTAAGTATAAAAATAAAATTAAAAAAAAGAAAATAATGTTATTATAATATTTATTTTAAAAAATAAAACATATTTTATATGAAAGTTTAGAAACATAAATTAAATATTATTTCAATGATAACATTCAATAAAAAAAATAAAGAAAAAATACATACAAAATTTTTTTACTTTCAATTACAATAAACGTTATAATTTCAAATTCAATTTATATTTTAACTTTGTTAAATATTATAATTTCAATTCCAATTCTAATTTTAATTATGTAAGATATTATAATTTCAAATCTAATTTCAATTATGTTAAATGTTATAATTCAAATTACAATTACAATTTCAATTAAATTAAATATTATAATTTCAAAATGATTTTAATCTCATTTATGTTAAATGTTATATTCCAAATAAAATTTCAATTCTAATTACATTAAATGTTATAATTTCAAATTCAATTATGTTAAATATTATAATTTCAATTTGAATTATGTTAAATATTACAATTCTAATTCCAACTTCAATTATGTTAAAATGTTATAATTTCAATTACGTTAAATATTATAATTACAATTACAATATCAACTTCAATTATGTTAAATGTTATAATTTTAATCCTAATTTCGATTTCAATTACTTTAGTATTATAATTTTAATTTTAATTCCGATTTCAATTACGTTCAATGTTATTATTACGATTCTAATTTCAATTTCAACTACAATAAATGTTATAATTCTAATTTTAACTACGGTAAATGTTATAATTCTAATTCTAATTTCGATTTCAATTACGTTAAAAAATATAATTTTGATTTCAATTACGTTAAAAAATATAATTTCAATTACGTTAAAAAATACAATTCTAATTTTAATTACATAAAACATTAAAGTTATAATTTCAATTCCAATTCCAATTTCAATAAATGTTAAATGTTATAATTTCAATTCCAATTCAAATTTTAATTATATAAAATAATATAATTCCAATTTTAGTTTTAAATACATTTTAAATTTTAATTACATTAAACATTATAATTTCAATTTCAATTCCAATTGCAATTAAATTTTATAAGGAAAAATTTTAAATTTACCCTCATATTTTAGGCTAATTTATAACTTTGCCCTAGTTAGAGATAAAATACCTAATTTTATCCTAATCCGTTAATCTTTAATGTCAAATTGGATGAAAATATTAGATTTAATGGACAATTACCAATTTACCCTTATTATTTGTCATTTAACCTTAGACACGTGGCACAATCTCACTTGTTCATGCTCATTAAATACATGGCACAATATCATTCGTTTATTTAATTTAGTATAATTTTAAAAAGGTAATAAATATATTTTTTAATAAAGTAACACATGTCAAATACTGATTAGTTACAAATCACACGTGTCACTCTATAATTGATTTATAATTATAATAAATATATTTAAAATAATTAATTAATAATTAAAAAACCTTCCATTGTCATTGAAATAGGCCATCAGCCTTTTTTTAAACGATGCTTCGATAACAAAATTGATAAAATTTTACATCATCATACCTTATTTTTCTTGATCTACTCAATGGTGGGGGTTATTTTGTAAAAACAAAAGACCAAAAAATAACTAAATGGGGTGGTGAGGGGTGGCGGTCACCGTCGACAATCGTCAAATGAGGGGGTAGTGACTTACACCACCCTCACCCATGGACTGATCAATGGTTGATCTGTCCATAGGTAAGGGCGATGGCCACTGCCTTTCACCATTAATTTTGGCCATCTTCTGGTCTTTTTTTTGTCAAAAATGATCCCACCATTATATAGATTAGAAAAAATAGAGTTTAATAATGTAAAATATAATTATTTTTGTTGTCGAAAAGTCGCTGAAAAATAACCGCCTGCCATTTTTCTGCGACAGATGCATTTTTTTTTAATTATCAATTATTTTATTTTAAAAATATAAACCAATAACATGTTGTCACGTGTTCAAAGTAATTAATCACATTGTGACACATGTTATTTTATTAATTTTTATTTTTTAAAATAATTTTAAATTAAATTAATGGATGATATTGCGTTACGTGTTCAAAAAGACAATAAATAGGTAAGATAGTGCCACGTTTTCAAATTGTAATTTATTTATATGGTTAGATTATTTTTTTACCATTCTATCATTAAAACTAATAGCAAAAGTTAATAGATTGAGGTAAAATTGAGTAATTTTAGTCTAATTAGGGCAAAGTTGTCAGTTAACCCAAAATATTAATGTAAAATTGTCATTATCCTAATGTTGTAATTCCAATTCTAATTTTAATTATATAAAATAATATAATTCTAATTTTAGTTTCTAATACATTAAATGTTATAATTCTAATTTTAATTTCAAATACGTTAAACATTGTAATTCAAATTTCAATTTCAACTTCAATTATATTAAACGTTATAATTTCAAGTCAAATTTCAATTTCAATTACGTTAAACGTTATAATTTCAAGTCAAATTTTAATTTCAATTACGTTAAATGTTATAATTCCAATTGTAAATTTAAGTTAAAATTTAAAAATGTTAAATGTTATAATTCATATTCCAATTTCAATTTCAACAAATCCAAAATAGAAAGTTAAAAATATATTTTGGACTTGATATATATATTTGCAATAAATCTACAATTGGAAATTAGAAATATATTTTGAAAATTAGAAATATGTATGTGAATTATTTATTTTGAAAATTAAAATTTTGGATTTGTTATGTATTTTAGAAATTAAAAATTAGAATGTTAAGATAGTTCAATAAATGTCTTGTAAATTAAAAAAGATCTAAAATATATATAAAAAATGAGTAAAGATCAAAATTCAACACCTACCAAAAAAACTTCAATTTTGCGTAATTAAAATATTTTATTATAATTTTTTAAATTTAACGTAATTTAAAATTTATTTTGTTTTATATAGGTTTTTTTGTGGTTGAAAACTAAAAGTAGTTGGAATATGTAATATATTAAGTGGGAATATACACGATATTCTATGCAATTAAATTATTTTTTTATTTTTCATAACCTATATGAAAACCATACTTATGTAGAATACTCATAAAATAGTTTCTTTTTATATTACGTGATTTATTTTCAATAGTAGCAAAAACAATGGTTAAGAATATAAAAGTGAAGATATAAACTCTTTTGTAGGTGAAAACTAAACTTATGTAAGACACTCATAAAATAACTTCTCCTTATATTATGTGATATTATTTAATATACTATATGTTCTCACTATTTGACATGTTGTATGTTAAGTGGAATGCAACAAACAGATAGTGGGAACATAAGTAAAATATTATAATTTCAAATCTAATTTTAATTTTAATTACGTTTAATGTTATAATTCTAATTCAAATTTTAATTTTAATTTCATTAAATTTTATAATTCTAATTCTAATTCCAATTTTAAATTTTATTTCAATTACGCTAAATATTATAATTCTAATTCTAATTTTTAAATTTAATTTCAATTACGTTGAATCATATATTTTCAGTGATAGTCAACAACGTGCTAAAAATGTAAAAATAGGGATACGAAAACTTTTTTGAGTAAAAACAACAAATAGTGAGAACATATAGTATATAAAAATATAAAAATGGGGATATGAGAACTTTTCTGAATGAAAACATAAAAATAGTGGGAATATATAGTATATTAAATAAGAACATATAGTATATAAAGTGAGAATATTTAGTACATTAAGTGGGAACATGTAGTATATTAAGTGGGAACACGTAGTATGTTAAGTGAGAACATTTAACATGTTAAGTGAGAATATATAGTATATTAAGTGAGAACATATAGTATGTTAAGTAGGAACATTTAGTATGTTAAGTGGAAACATGTAGTATATTGAGTAGAAATATTTAGTATATTAAGTGGGAACATATAATATACTAAATGTTCTCACTTAATATACTACTTGTTCTCACTTAACATACTAAATTTTCTCACTTAACATATTACATGTTCCCACTTAATATATTATATGTTTTTACTTAACATACTAAATGTTTCTACTTAACATATTATGTGCTCACACTTAATATACTACATATTCTCACTTAATATACTATATATTCTCACTTAGTATACTAAATATTTCTGTTTAATATACTAAATGTTCTCACTTAATATACTACATGTTCCCACTAAATATACTACATGTTCGGATTTAATAACTAAATGTTTTTACTTAGTATACTATACATTCCCACTTAATATACTACATGTTCTCATTTAATAGACTACATGTTTCCACCTAACATACTTAATGTTCCCACTTAATATACTACACATTTTCACTTAACATACTAAATGTTCTCACTTAATATATTACATATTCCCACTTAACATACTAATTATTTTTATTCAATATACTGCATAGTCTCATTTAATATACTACATGTTCCCACTTAACATACTTAATATTCCCACTTAATATATTACATGTTCCCACTTAATATACTGCATGTTACCACTTAATATATTACATGTTCTCACATAACATACTAAATGTTTCTACTTAATATACTATATATTTTCACTTAACATACTAAATGTTCCCACTTAATATACTATATGTTCCCACTTAATATACTATATGTTCTCATTATTTGCTATTTTCACCCAAAAAATACTTATATCCCTACGTTTACATTCTTAGCACGTTGTCGATTACCACTAAAAATATGTGATTTAATATAAGGGGTTCTAAATTTATGAGTGTTCTACATACGTATGATTTTCATATATACTAAAAAAAAGTAAATTAATCATAAATAATATCATGTTCCCACTTAGTATACTATATATTCTCACTATTTGCCCTATTGTATGTTAACTGAAATGCAACATACTATAGTTAGTGAGAACATAAGCTAAATGTTATAATTTAAAAACTAATTTTAAATTTAATTATGTTAAATGTTATAATTCTAATTCTAATTTTAACTTTAGTTTCGTTAAATATTATAATTATAATTCTAATTTTAAATTCAGTTTCAATTACGCTAAATATTATAATTTTAATTCTAATTTTTAAATTTAATTTCAATTACGTTAAATCTTATAATTACAATTCTCATTTTATATTCAATTTCACTTATATTAATTATTATAATTCTAATTCTAATTTAAATTTAATTTTAATTACGTTAAGTTTTATTACTTCAAATCTAATTTCAAATTTAGTTATGTTAAATGTTATAATTTCAATTACGTAAAATGTGATAATTTTCATTCCAATTTTAAATTCAATTTCACGTATATTAAATGTTATAATTCTAATTTTATTTTTAAATTTAATTTAATTTATGTTAAATATTAAAATTTTAAATATAATTCTAATTTTAATTTCAATTATATTAAATTTCATAATTGCAATTCGTATTATATTACATTTTATAATTTCAATTCTAATTCTAATTTTAGTTACAATAAACCCTAACGGTAGGGCCATATGGGGGATGCCTCAACCTAATAGGGATAGCACATCCCCCGCTTCAAGTGCACCTCTGTATCGACTGAATCACTCTAAAGGTCTAGTCAGTGGAACCGGTAAACCATGCGAGCTGGTTAGATGCGTGAGGCAGAGGGCTCGTAGTACCCATTTTTTTGATCCATCATTTTTTTCACTTTATTGAAACAATTGTAGCAGCTCTAGCACCCATTGATTTTGCACCTTCTAACATCTTGGGTTGAGAATTCTCATCACGCTTTTCACTTCACTATGTTATGTTAAAATTAAAATTAAAATTAAAATTAAAATTTGGATTATAACATTTAACGTAATGAAAATTGGATTTGAAATTATAATATTTTACATAATTAAAATTGAAATTAGAATTGAAATTATAACATTTAACATAATTGAAATATAAATTGAATTTAAAATATAACATTTAATTTAATTGAAAATAAAAATTTTGGTATGTATTTTTTCTTTATTTTTTATTTGTCATTATCATTAGAATAATATTTAATTTATGTTTCTAGATTTTTATATAAAATATGTTTTATTTATAATAAAATTATTTTCTAATTTTAATTTTTTTTGGACTTAACTGATTCAAAATTTATAATTATAATTTTATATATTAATTTTATGATAAAAGCTAAAATAATCGGCAATATCTAAGATTGCTAGTCACCGTAGCTGATGACAGCTGGCTGTGTGGCATATTAGGCTGTATTGTAGTTAATCCCTTATTTAAGACACCCATAAAATAACATTCTCTTATATCATGTAACATATTTTCACTTTTTACATCTACAATTTGTTGTATATTGTATCTTACTTAATGTAGGATGTGTTCCTACTTTTACACATCTCACCCACAAATATAAGAGGGTGTCCCCACTTATTTATAAATTACGAGTTTGTATTTAACTTCACAAAAAATATAATATAATATAAAGAGATGATATTTTATAGGTGTCATAAATTACTATGGTTAACATAAAAAGCCTCTCCATGTGGTATTTAAATTTAAAATTTAAAATTTTATATTTAATCTTTAATTTCTTATTAAATTTTATTTAACTTCATACTTAAAATAGTAATTATTATTCTAAGTTAATGAATAATTAATATTCAATTAACTATTTTTTATTAAAATTATAAATTATCTTAAATTTAAAAATATATAACAAAATATTTTAATTACGCTAAATTAAAATTTTTGGATTGGTTTTAACTTTTGACCTTTACTTTTTTCCGGTGTATTTTTATATTTTAAATTTTTTTAATTTCCAAGGCATTTATTAAACTATCTTAACATTCTAACTTTTAATTTCAAAAATATATAACAAATTCAAATTTTCAATTTCTAAAATAAATAATTCACAAATAAATTTCTAATTTTCAAGAATATAGTTATAATTTCCAATTGCTTATTTGTTGCAAAAAATATATAACAAGTCCAAAATATATTTCTAACTTCCAATTTCTAATTTGTTGAAATCTAAATTAGAATTTTAATTATAACATTTAACTTTATTAAAATTTAATTTAAATTAAAAATTAAAATTATAACATTTAACTTTATTAAAATTTAATTTAAATTAAAAATTAAAATTATAACATTTAACGTAATTGAAATTTGAATCAAAAATGGAACTGGAATTATAACATTTATATATTTGAAACTGAAAGTGAGTTTGTAATTACAACATTTAACGTAATTGAAATTATAATACTTAACGTAATTAAAATTAAAATTAGATTTGAATTTATAACATTTAACGTAATTGAAATTTAAATTAGACTTGGAATTAGAATTATAACATTTAACGTAATTAAAGTTGAAATTGAAATTATAATTAGAATTATAATGTTTAATGTAATTGAAGTTGAAATTGAATTTATAACACTTAACGTAATTGAAATTAAAATTGAAATAGAAATTGTAATCATAACATTTAACGTATTTGAGATTGAAATTAGAATTGTAATATTTTATGTAATTAAAATTAGAATTATAATTCGAATTATAACATTTAACATAATAAAAATTAAAAATTAGAATTATAACTTTAAAGTAATTGAAATCAAAATTGGAATTACAATTATAACATTGAATATCATTGAAATCGAAAATGAAATTGGAATTATGATATTTAACATTATTGAAATTAAAATTATAACATGTTATTTAATTGAAATCAAAATTGTAATTAGAATTATAACATTTTATGTAATTAAAATTAAAATTAGATTTAAAATTGTAATATTTAATGTAATTAAAATTGATATTTGAATTATAATAATTAACATAATTAAAATTGAAATTGAAATTATAATATTTAAATTAATTAAAATCAAAATTGACATTGTAACATTTAACATAATTGAAATTAAATTTAAAAATAAAATTAGAATGATAATATTTAACGTAATTGAAATTAAAATTAGAATTGAAATTGGAATTGGAATTGAAAGTGTATCATTTAACTTATTTGAAATCAAAATTATAGCATTTGATGTAATTGAAATTATATTTGGAATTGAAATATTTAACCTAATTAAAATTATAATTGTAATTAAAATTATAATATTTAACGTAATTAAAAT
The DNA here is from genome assembly GCA_946807835.1 of Ailanthus altissimus. Classification (NCBI taxonomy): domain Eukaryota; kingdom Viridiplantae; phylum Streptophyta; class Magnoliopsida; order Sapindales; family Simaroubaceae; genus Ailanthus; species Ailanthus altissimus. The sequence continues at coordinate 6,738,066 of OX327709.1, forward strand.
TATAATTGAAATCTGAATGATAAGATTTAAGGGATAACAATAAATTTATCCCAATATTTTAGGCATAAATATAACTTTACCCCAATTAGAGATAAAATAACTAATTTTTCTTAATCTGTTAATTTTTATCGTTAGTTTAATGGTAGAAAGATAAAAAGTAATTTAACCACAAAATTAAATTAAAAATTAGAACGTGAAACAAAATAACACGTGTCATCGTATAATTGGTAATATTTTTAAAAATATTTTTACAAAAAATTAAATTAAATGATAAATCATTAAAAAAAATATATAACTGTCACCAGAGACGACGGTCGACCGTCATTTTTTGATGAGTCTCTAACGTTATAAAGATCATATTTTATGTCATTAGAGTCTATTTTCTAATTTAAACAATAATGAGATCATTTTTAGCAGAAAAAGACTAAACGACAGCCAAATGTGGTGGTGAGAGGTGGCTGCTTTCATTGCTCACTGTCAAATGGTGGGACGGTGACTTGCATCGCTCCCACTTATGAATAGAATGACTGCTAATCTATCTATAGGTAAAGGTGGTGCAAGTCATCGCCTCATCGTTTGACGGGGGGCAGTGGTGGCTGCCACCCGTCATCATTATTTTTGGTATTTTTCAATCTCTTTTTGGTAAAAAATGACACACCATTGTATAGATCAAGAAAAATAAAGTTTAATAATGTAAAATTTGACATTTTATTATCGTCGGATTATCGCCAAAAAAATGACGTATGGCTACTGTTTTCTGCAACAGTTACAGATTATTTTTTTAATTTTTTATCATTTAATTTAATTTATTTTTAAAAATATTTTTAAAAAAAATATAAACCAATTATACAATATCAAATTGAAATTGGATTTGGAATTATAACATTTAACGAAATTTAAATTGGAATATAAGATTTAACGTAATTAAAATTGAAATTGGAATTAGAATTATAGCATTTAATGTTATTGAAATTAAAATCAAAATTAAAATTATAATATTTAACGTTATTGAAATTAAAATTGAAATTATTAATTATAACATTTAACGTAATTGAAATTGAGTTTAAAATTAAAATTAGAATTATAACGTTTAACGTAATTGAAGCTGAAATTGAAATTAAAATTGTAAGGTTTAACGTAATTAAAATTGAAATTTAAATTTAAATTAGAATTATAACATTTAACTTACTTAAAACTGAAATTAGAATTATATTATTTTATGTAATTACAATTAGAATTGGAATTGGAATTATAACATTTAATTGAAATTGAAAATAAAATTATAATTTGAACATAATTAAAATTGAAATTAAAATTTGAATTAAAGTAAGTTAAATTGAAATTGGAATTATAATATTTTATGTAATTAAAATAAGAATTAGAATTGAAATTAAAGGTATAACATTTAACATAATTAAAATTTAATTGTAACTTTTAATGTAAATGAAACTGAAATTGGATTTAAAATTATAACATGTAATGAAAATGAAAATGAAATGGAATTAGAATTATAACAATTAATGTAATTGAAATTGAAATTATAACGTTTAATATAATTGGAATTGACATTGAAATTATAATTATAATATTTAAGGTAATTAAAATTGAAATTAGAATTTAAATTATAATACTTAACGTAATTGAAATCGAAATTGAAATTGGAATTATAATATTTAATGTAAATAAAATTAAAATTGGATTTAAAATTATAACATTTTAACATAATTGAATTTAGAATTAGAATTGTAACATTTAACATAATTCAAATTGAAATTAAAATTAAAATTGGATTTATACTATTTAACGTAATTGAAATTGGAATTGTATTATTTAACGTATGAAATCAAATTTAGAATTGAAATTATAATATTTAACGTAATTAAAATCGAAATCGAAATTGAAATTATTTAACCTAATTAAAATAAAATTAGAATTGAAATTGAAATTGAAATTATAACATTTACCATAGAATTATAAGATTTAATGTAATTGAAATTGAAATTAGAATCAGAATTACAAGATTTAATACTATTAAAATTAAAATTGAAATTAGGATTATAACATACAATGTAATATATTATCTTTAATTTTTTAATATCATAAAGGGGAATTTTGTTAATTATTTAGTTTTAAAGGGTGTATTTTATATTTAACTAAATATTAAGAAGGCTTTTAATATTTTTTGTTTTACTTGTTGTACAAGTATATATCATCAAATATCAGTCATTGGATTAATCTGATGGCTGAGACAGCCGGCTGTATGACACAGATAGCCAAGAGAGATGAGATAAGAGTTAAGAATGAGCTTAGGGTTTAGTTTTTTTTTCTTCAGTTTATATATGCATAATTTGGTATGAGTGAGCTTACTATAAAATATTTTTCTCAACAAATGATATATTGCCACGTGGCAAAAAAGGTATTTTTATTAAATTAATCGATTTTTTAGTTTTGTTCTAGTTTTTAGTTAAATTGGACCAGAACCAAATCAATTATTTTAGTTTTTAAATTTAAAATAATCAATCGATTTTTTTCTTTATAGAAATTGAACTGAACCGGCCGATTTAGTTCGGTCCGGACCGATTTTTTAGGTTTTTAATTTTTTTTGCCCACCATCAAGCAAAATGAGAAAATAATTGATTAGTACAAAATGGGATTGGATATGTATGCAATCTCCTCAAGTTCAATTTAAGAGCTTAAATTAGTACTTTGATTAGTAAAAACCATTCACACCCTCCACAAAAATCCAGTATCAAAAAGTTGTGGGCCAAAATTAAAAGGCGGTGCTTTTGCTCTCAAAGAACGTTCAGCATAATTCTTCAAAAGACACATTTCACTTCTCCTAATTTCATTTGATTAATAATTTTTTTTTTATACGTATGATTGAACATACATTGATGAGCTCATATTTATAAAATATGTGATTTTTGTATTAGGCATATGATGCTAATACATAGGGTATAGATCACAAGTTCTTTATAGTTAAATATAATTCACAACTATTAATGAAAAAAGATATTTCATTATGTAATGTTATAGTTTTTCTACTTCTTATAGTAGATGATTTACCTTAATCATCGAAGTAGAGACTTCGAGTAGAAAAACTAGTGTATATGTTACAGTGAACGAAATTACTATAAATTTCGATCAGGTTAACTAAATGTCATTAATCTTAATATGCAAAAACTTTAATAAGCTTCATTGATTTTAATTTTGAGAAATAATGAACTTACATTCATGCATTATATCTTTTGAATTATCACAGAGTGAGATCCATATAAACTGTCAAAACCTTGATATCTTGGATATATAACTTCATGGGTCATAGGAACATATATTTGCAAGATGAAATCTAATAAATAATATCCATCTAAACTGTTTGCAGTACTTGATCATTTGAATCTGTGGTCGCAGTTTATTCAATAAATTATTTATTTGTAATTTTTTTTACAAATATAGCATTCAACGACTTATGGACAAATATATAATTAAAGAGGTAAGACATTTTTTTTATGGTCTAATTTTAATTATGAACATCAATTAGAAGGTTAATTAGTACTTATTATTGATCTAAAAATTTAGTCTAAATTAATTAAATGAGATTTTAATTAATTAAACTTTTACTTAATAGTATAAGTTACTAGAGTGTAGCCCTTAACTTTTAATAGAATAGCTTAGGGTTAACTTAAAAGAATTGGTGGGTCATAAGATGACTAAAACTAGGTCTTTTAAGTTGTAGCTAAAAAGTTTATGAGTCTTACACTCACTCTATTAGCTCAAATCTTAATCAAATTCTAAATTTTAAATTCTAATCTAATTTTAAATATTTAAGGAAGATTCCTATATATATATATATATATATGAGATAAAGAGTAATAAAAAAAAACTATAAAAAAATAATTCTTTTTAAGTATTCTTACGTAAAAAAGAATTTTGTTATTATTCTTTTATCAGATTTGGGTATTAATAAACTTAAATATTAAGAAAAAATTCACGTATTTAAAGTAAATTTGAGTATTATTGAATTTAAAAATTAAGGAAAAATCTATATATTTAAAAGTTATAAAAAGATTTATGTGTCGACATGCGTATTTTAAAGATTAAAAATAATAATAAAAATTATAATCAATCAATTCAAAATTTATTAAAATAAAATATTAAAATAATTTTTTATTTTTATATATATAATTATAAATAATATAATCTAACTGCATTTATTTTATTAAATAAATTTTTTAAGTTCACAATCTTGTCACAGCAGCAGAATCCAACCATTGATCTCAAAAGTGACCTTCCATATTATATATCTATAACAGTGGAAATAAACAAAAGAAAATTTACTAGTGCTTCGTATCCTTTCTGTGCTAAGTACTGCTTTATGTGGTGTCTAATGAGAGAATATATTTATATATCATGAACCAATGGACCAAAAGCCATTTGGCAGCAAAAATATAACAGTATTAACATTGCATGATCCTACCTTTCAATATTTATGCATGCGTGGTTTGGCTACGGTGAACAAATAGTCCCCAAACATTTTCAAATTTCACGTTATAATAGTTTAAGTACATGTAATAAGTAGCTGTAACAGTGCATCTGCAATATATAAATATATGAACAAAAAATGTTAAAGGTACACAAGGTACCTCTTTTGGTTCTCATGTGTATACACAGTGATAAATTCACTTGAAAAAACATTGTGTCCTGACAAAAATATTATAGCCAAGTTGGTAAGGCTAACTCTGTTTTTAGTTGGTTATTTTTTTTTTAAAGGAAAGATTACAATGTTTATCAATATTTTTGCACCATTTGAGAGAAGAGGGGTCGAATCTAAATAAAAATGTGAGACCTTGAAGGGCTCGATCAATGCTCTGTTTTTAGTTAGCCATTTAGACCTGTGAAAGATGAAAATTAAGTATAAGCCAACTATAAATGAAAAAATAAACTTATATATTGTCCCCATATCCACATTCCATGTGCATAATCAGACACATGGATCACCGGGGAAGGGGCAAACAATTACCAAACCAAATGCTTGTATTTTAGTTTTTTTTTTTTTTTTGAGAATGTGCAATATTGCTTTTAGTAGGGTGAATTAGATATTTTATCTTACCACCAAATATCAATAATGTTAGATGTGTATATTGTCATGGACTTTTTTTTTTGAATTCGTGTGTCTTTAGATATTTTTAAATGTTAAGCATTTTATAAGTTAATGAATTAAGAAAGAGACAGAATAAGATGCATACAAAGTAAGGGTGGGCGACCCGGGATCATGAGACAAATAAAATGCATATAAAGTAGTGGTGGGTGACTTGGGATCGGGATCGACCCGATTGATTTTGGGTTCTGTTTGGGATAGAGACTCGAATCAAATTATCCCGAACCGGTTTGGTTTAGGTCGGGCCACGGGTTCGATTGGAATATAGGTAAATTTTGTCAATGTTTCTAATTTATTTAAAATTTATAAATTTTATTAAAATTATATAAATTCGTTTAATTATTGTGGATTCATTTGTAATTCATAATCCTCATTGCTACAAATTTGTATTTTTAATCTAAAAAATATAATTTTGTATTCTTTTAAACTTTAATAAATTTTTTTATTAACTTAATTTCTTATCATTAATATAATTATTAATTTTAATTCTAATAGAATTTAACGTCTATTATGTTATAATTCCAATTTTAATGTCTATTACGTTATAATTCTAATTTTAATACCTATTACGTTAAATCACAAATATTATAATTTCGATTTAGCAAATCCTAATGTGACAGTGATATCAATTGTTTAAGTATTATAATTTAAAATTTAAATTTAAGTCCAATTTTAATTTTAATTATGTTAACTTTTGTTATCCGAATAAAAAATTTCGGCTGAACCTCCCATAAAAATTGGACATTCCCATAAACATATACCTACACAAAATTGACACTTCAATATTCATCATATCAAATCAAATTCATCCATACCATAATGCCTTTCGCAATGGCCAATTGCCAACCAAACCAATAGGTCTAAAATAATTTCAATGGCTAATATAAACCAAGCCAAGTTGCCAACATTTTTACAAAATAAAAATAAAGTGCAACATTTAAGTAATAAATACATTAAGTTCATAAGTATAACAAACATTAAATATTATAAATTACAATACAAAAATGTCATCAAAATTTGTATTCTTCATTAATCTGCAAAATAAAAGTATAACAAACATTAAATATTATAAATTACAATATAAAACTTAATTACTCATATTTATTGATTTAATTGAACTATTAAAAATTTACCTTAAAATTGAATTACCCACAAATAACGTAAGTAATCTCTTGGTAAATTTAATAATGTGGAGGTGACGGTTGCATAACATGTGCAAATTCTATATAAAAGAAATAAGAAAATAATTTTCGCATTATAAAAATATAAAACATTAAAAAATAATAGAAAAAATTCAAAAGGACAAATAATAAAATAGTAGAATAATATTTTTTTACCTGCTTGGACTTTATCATAAAATTCAATATCTTCTAAAATTTTTTCTTTCTTCGATCTATTTAGTAAAAGTGAAGCTCTAATCTAATTTTGTGTGCATATCAAACTCTCAACCATTTTTGGAGTTATTGAACTACAAAATGAATCTAGAATACATCACTCGATATTAAAAGCCAACTCAGAGGCCACAGTGGAGATAGAAATAGCAAGTATATTCTTAGCTATCTGTGCCAACATTGGATACCTTGAAGAATTTACCTTCCACCAACTCAAAATATCAAAACGTTGATTTTTGAGATTCTCAACTTTCTGTATCAGGTATTTATCCATTTCATTGGATTTAGCCAAATCCATTTCGTCATCTACACACTCCACAAATTTTGCCCAAGGGTCATCATCCCTCACATCAAACTGTATTACGTCTGAATATAAACTTGATGGATCAGATTACTATGATTGTGACCCATATATGCTAGTGCTACTCTCAACTCCACTCCCAGACCCACCAACACTACTACTTGGCCCACCAACCACTCTACAATACAATGTATTATAGGCTTCGTAAAGCCTATGCAATAATTCTTTACTTATTCTCTTCATGTCTTTAACTCTGGCGCTGTCATCACCATATAAAAACCCAATACAAAATCCAACAAATTGCATCTTGTGTCTTGGATCAAACACTGTAGCAAGGATCAACAATTTATTTATTTTCTCTATAGATTCCCAATATTTATCATATTTTGCCTGTATCTTGCTAGCCATGACGCGTAAAGAGACATCTTTACTCCGACTTAATTTTGCTAAATTGGAATTAATCTTACAAATCTCGCTGAAATAAATGTTAGATGTCACAGACAATGAAACATTAAATTTTAACGTGACATCATAAAAAATTTTTAGAAACTTCACAAACTGTTCAGCATTCTCCTAATCCGCAATAATTGGTGGCCCAGATCTCTTCTTTTCATTTTCATCCTTCAAAAAATAACTCTCATATGACTCATCCTCTTATGCCATTCGATCAAGCACCTTTGAAAATTTTAATGCAGTTGCCAACATCAAATAAGTGGAATTTCACCTCGTTGGCACATCTAATACCATACTCCCTTTATAATCAATTCTTTCTCTTTCCACAAAACTTTTAAAACTTTGAACTTTTGTTGTTGAAGATCTCACATATTTCACAGCATTACATATAGAAATAATGCTCTCATACAAATCCTTTAACCCATCAGTCATAATTAAATTCAAAATATAAGCATAACAACGCACATGCATAAACTCACCATTCAATATTAGTGCTTCATCTATCCAACTCTTCAGTCTCTTCTTAAAATAATTAACGACAATATCATTGGCACTTGCGTTATCAACTGTAATGATAAACACTTTCTCTATACCCCAATCCAACAAGCAATATTCAAGTTGCTTGCCAATGTCATCCCCTTTATGGGATGACATCGAAAATGAACTCAAAATTCTCTTATGCAACTTTCAATCCGAATCTATGAAGTGAGCAGTAACAACCATATAGTTTTGATTATAAACGAAAGTCCAAAGATCAGTTGTCAAGCTCACTCGTTGCCCAGTTACACTAAATAAACTCTTTAACATGGCTTTCTCCTTAGCAAATAGTTCTACTACGTCTCTGGTTATAGTTCTACATGACGGAATATCAAATAGAGGACATGCTACACTGTAAAAATATTGGTATCCATCATTCTCTACAAAACTAAATGACAATTCATCTATAATCACCATTTTTACAGTTGCATCTCGACATGCTTCTTGACTCCATCCTCTAGGCACAACATTACTACTATTTTCTCTTCTCCTCCTGTGGGTTCTCTACCAAATATTCTTTGTCTATCATCTAACAATGAATGTGGAACCTTCTTACATACCCGTAAGTGTTTTCGCGTACCATTTGTTTCATCTTTTGTTGAATTACACGTATACAATTTTTCACAGTAATTGCACTACGACTTATCCGTTATGTCCTTACACGGGGTGAAGTGACTCCACATCATTGATCTTGTTCTCTTCTTAGTATTAGGATGTGGAGGCAACAATGCATCTGCGTCGTCGACGTTGTATTGCGTATCGTCATGAGATCCCTCAATATTCATAATATTTTTTAAAGTTGAATCACGACTCATCTATAATATAATAGTATAATAATACACAACGATCAACCAAGATTAATTTGAATTTTTCACGAAAAAACAAATCAATGTAACATGTAAATATTAATCGAAATACAAACAAAAGTCTTCTTTCCCACAATGCAAGCCACAAAATGTGAAATACATAAAGTTAAATATTCTAGAACCTAAACGATTTTGTAATTTCTCAAGAATTAAACCAATTCTTAAAACATTATAACCATCTAAACAAAAAACCCTAAACAATAAACCCTTATCAAGTTATCATAAAGCATAACATATCACAAAGATTAATTGGTAAAAATTAAACTTGAAACTGAAAATTTAACATAGGATTGAAAAATATCACCTTTCTCAATGAACACAGACAGCAGCAACGGCGGCAGATAGTAGCGCAGAATGGTGGACGCTAAACAGTAGAACGGCACAGCAATGTGCAGAGGTGGAACAGCACCGGTAGAACAGCAACGCACAGACGCCGAACAGCACCAGCGGCAGAACAGCACCGACAGAACAGCAACTTGCGGATGCTAAATAGCGGTAGGCCCAGTGTGGGTCTCACAGCGGCAGGCGGCAGCAATGGTAGAACGGCGGCGGCAGAATGACGGAACAGCAATGACAATAACGATGGAAAAATATTATAAGTGACCTTTTCAAATATGTTATGCATAGTTCAATACTCTAGGAGTGCATTTTCAAAGCCAAATGTTTAGAAGACCACGTGATTGCCAATCCTAGCAAACAACATGTTATAAGAGAAATGCTAGATGTCTATTATCTGTTATGTATCCTGATTTTTTTTACAAGAAATAGCCCTTTGTTGTTTTTCGATTTGCTGTAAAGTTCATAAAGTTTTTATCCCCATATTTTCTCATTTTCAATTAGTTTTTTGATCATATGATTTTGGTAGAAAATTAAAACCCCAAAAGAAATTGAGGAACTAAAAGTAACCATAGTACAATTCTATTAAATTTTTGTTGAATACTTGTCCCATATTCATTAGTCATGAAAATATTCATTTGTCTAAATTTTGTTAATCTATGTATATATTATATTTTGACTTGATTACTTTTGACCTTTGTTTAGTTCTTTGATCATGCTATCGGTATTAATGTACCTCGATTTTGATTCCTTCCTATAAACGAAACTTTTGATTTGCTTCTTGTTTAGAGCATATGTAACATTTGTGGGATTTAGTTGGATCAGTTATATGACTAATGGTTTGTACTTAAATTTAGTTATTTCTCTGTTTCAAGTATTTTTTGTTTTAGGATTATGCTTTTGTGTGTGACAACGTTGACATTTATATTACATTTAGATTCAGAACTTTTTCTTTTGTTCTCTTTTCTTCATTACATTTATATTAAAATATTCATACATATATCTTTGCAGTGGTTAGACATCTAATAAAATATTCTTTTGTTGGGTTAATTTATTTGTGCAAAACTTATGTCTAAATATTCTTTTACTGGCGATTCACATCATTGTTGCTAACAATAGGACAAGGACCTATTTCTAAAATTTGTGTTCTATATCATATTGTAAACACTTGGCATCCTTGTACCAAAAGTGTAGAGGCTGATAAATATAGCAAAAACAAAGCACTCTTCGAAGGCTTCTTTCAATATTGGATCTTATCCTAAGCAGTACTCAACGAATTTTAACAGCAAAAATTATGACAATTGCGCGAAGAGGGCAATAGTTGGAGTACTTATTTATTTACAAGTAATTTTAGAGACATAATGGTGATCCTTTTTAAGTGAGAAACAAGTAAAGTTTGTAATAAAGTTCTTAGTATCCACTGTCTCATCTTAATGATATCAAGAGTTAATTTTGATGTTATTCTTTTCAATTAACAAATCTATAAACTAATAATTACAAACATGTCAACTAGCTACTGTTTCTTTTTTTTTTATTTTTATTGATATAATGGAAAGCAATGAATTTTTATTTTTCATTACCATGTGTCATTTCTGATATTAGAATTTTTGTTGATTACAAAGGCATTACGATTTAAAAATGAGAAGGGAATAACTCACTTAGATGTAAATATGATAATATTTATGTCAAGAGCAGTATTTATAAGTAATTGTTGCCTTCGGAACTTACTCAAGGTACCAATTGTTGCCTTCGGAATCTCATGCGTAGATTTAAGATAGTTAGGTATAATAAGTTCTGGCTTAATCATAGCATAATTTATCAATGGTAAGTCAATTATACCTATTGAATGCAGAAGTTAGATACAATAAGTTCTGACTTAATCATAGCATAATTTAGCAACTGTAAGTCAATTGTACATAATTTACCAGTTCTCTGTTTATGTTGTATTGGTCGATGAAGGTTAATGATGTTGTTGGTCTTTATCTTAGCATGTGTTTCATGACTTTTTTAAAATAATTATTTATGATTGATAGAAAAGTTTGGCTGAGGAATTGATTGTGATCAAGACACCTTTTTATGCATAAGTGGATGCAAAACCACCTTATTTATAATTCAAATATGAAAAGAATTATAAATTCAAATGTCCGAAAAATGTATAAATATTTGGATTAAATAAATTTATATGCTTTTTGTATATGCAAAACCACCTGACTTTTGTCTATTTTGTGAACTCCCCATATATTATAAGCCTGACTTTTGTCTTTTATTAATATCAGTTCCTTTTTTTTTTTAGGTATAAACTCTGCTTATAAATTCATGTATTTTATTAATGATTATCTAAATTGAATACCACCAAGTAAAATCATCCAACTGGAGTTCAAGGTTTGCTAATTTATCCGCAACTGCATTATTCTCCCGAAATGAATAATTAAATTTAAATTGAATATAATCAATATAATCCTTACAACACTAGCAGATTTAATAGTAAGATGTTTGATGTAATTGAAAAAATGAAATCCATTGGCATTTGTGCTCCTATTTTTAACTTCATGTAAGTATTTAATGCTGCTACTTACTTGACAGGATAATTGCTTACAGGCAGAGTGGCTTAAGTGTTGGATTCTTTTTTTATTTATTATTATTGTGGTTTGATTAAATTTGTATGTATATTAGTTATGCATGGTCATAGGCACTCCCATATACACAAATAGGTCAGTAAATGATTCTTTTTTACTTGCTTGCTCTTTAATTATTGTTGTCAATGATCTTTTGGTTTATGATATGCTTGTATTCTATTTTATTGGTAGAATTATTGCCACCTGAAAACTAGCCAAAATCTATGCAATTTGAGAAGCTTTTATGAAAAGTTCAGTGGTTCGTGATTCTTTTTTTGTCTAGAATATTAGACAGAGTTACTTTATTGGAAAATCAATGATGGAAATGATTTAAAGGGTGTACTTGAAGCAAATAAAAGTCAAAAATAAATTGTTATCATTTTTTCAAAAGTTTATTTTTCTCTCAAAATTTGTAGTTGATGAGCATTGCACAAATTTATCTCGTGGTGATAATTTTATAATGCTTTAATAAGATGTTTTAAAACAATTTCATTTACTGATTTGTAGATGAAGCTTAGGGTATATTCAATGCTAATTTTATCCCTTTTATTTTTTTAACTTATAATAGAGTTTGAAGATACGAAGCTTAAACAAGCGAGTAAATGAAGTTTTTTTAGGCCTCTAAAATGGCACCTTTGGATTTTGAGAAGACATTTTTGGAGGATTTTGTCTCAAGTCTTTGATGGAGTATTAGTTTGTGCAATTCTTTTTTTGCGGCTATGTGTTTAATCTTTGTATATTGAGATATTTTTGACAATTTACTTTGGTATTATTTAGATGTGCTTATGAAACTATTATAATTTTTTAAGATATAGTTTGAGACACTTTATACTATTTATGAAACTTAGATTGGATGCTTTGACAATTGTAATTTTATTTATTTTAATAAATAAAAGAATTGATATTTATTTAAATGTTTAAAAATAAATTTAAAATTTTGGTTAAGAAAGTAAATTAAATTAAATTAAGATTGATAATATTTAATTCAATTTTTGACATCATAGTAATAATAACTCTTTGATACCATAGTGTTAGTGATTCATTGATACTATGGTGTTAGATATTCACTAATACCACGGTGTTTGGTTCATTGATACCATGGTAACAAAATTTTTATGATACTATGGTGTCAGAGATTCACTGATATCATGGTATCAGAGATTCATTAATACCATGGTAACAAGAATTCTTTGATACTGTGGTGTCAGAGATTTATTGATACTATGGTATCAGAGATTCATTAACACTATAAATGGTGTAAGTAAATTTCTAACTCGAGCAACACTGACACCATGAAACAATGTCAATGAAACCCTTCACTGACGCTAACTTAGTGTCAATGAAGGTCATTTTTGTAGTAGTGCGTAGATGACAGAATATATAGTATGATAAATGTTATGGCAGTTTTAGATAAAGGCCGCATCATATATGAAAAGTGATATATAAAGTTGAAAGAGCTTGGCTATACTGGTAAAAGTCATTGTAAATCTAAAAAAGAAAACAAAAATCGAAAAACATGGAAATTAATATAAGATGGTCAGTATAGACTCAATCCATATATATAGGGCATGGAATGTGAGATGCATATATGCCGAAGAATGAAAATTAACAAAGATTCAGAAAATAGTATGATTATTTACATATTAATTCTAACATCACTATGATATTTGTGGAAAAGATGAAAAGCAGCATACATCGGGAATTATTTAATTTTGAATAACTTGAAACAAATTTAGGCTTCAAAATCTGTCCTCTTGTAGTCTACAATATAAAGGGTAATAAATTGTAATGAAACCTTTTTTCTTTCCAGTCGAATACGATTAGGTAAGTTACATTAAACAATAAGAACATTTGATATGTTATGTACATATCCTAATCGTTACAGACAGATAATGTTTCTAGCTTTATGTTACACTTTCAAGTTGTCTCACAAGTTCTAACTTTTGTGTTTCACAAATCCAAATTCAACTTTTATGTTAAAAAGTTTCAAGTTCAGCATTTAGGGTATGGGTGTTTATGTTCAATTAGGAATTTCTAGCATACCAAACTCCAGCAATAAAATCTATTAACTTCAATTCCTTATATGGATAATTTAGAACTAGTAAGCACTTAAGAGTAGAATTTCATTTAGTAATAATTCAGACATTGTTGTTGTAATTAAGGGAAAGATAAAGGCACAATCTTTGCAAATTATTTTACATACAAGTAAAGGAATCTAATTTACTGACTAACATCTTTCATGAACCATTTTTCTTCTTTTTTTTCCCCTTTATGTTATTTTAAAACTATAAACATATTAATTACAAGTTCAACATGCTATAGAAATTGCATAGATTTCTCCAAACACATTTGTTGAGGGAGGGAATGTCCTTCTCCCTCTTAAAATTAGGTTGAAGCGAAGAACCTCAAATTTAACCTAGAATCCTAACCTCATTGCGCAGCGAAATAACTTGTTAATCAAGCAAAATACCAAGAATCCAAAATAGAATATAAAGGAGTATAACACAATCTTACGTGGTTCGACCAATTGCCTACATCCACGGTGGATCTAAGGATCCTAGCCTCTCTTATTAACTGCCTAGAGATTTTACAAGAAAAACCCAATGAAGAACTCTCAAAAGGACCTAATATTTAGTGTACCCTTACTCTACCACAAGCAATGAACACCCAAATGATAGTTCTACCCTAGCGCACATAAGCACATAATATTTTCGTCACAACTACAAGGTGAAATGTCCATTGTAAGAAACATAATCAATCATATTGCTACTTTACAACTTTACCTCTTTTGTAAGTGTGGTAACTCTAATTCTACAAGTACTTCACGTCCAGCTTTGCAAAATGGGAATCTTGTTGAAAGAAATGCCCTTCTCCTTGTGAGATTAGATTAAACAAAGGATCCTAACCAAGATCAACCTTGAATTCTAATCTCTTTGCGTAGCGGAATAATATGATGGCAAGAAAAAATAGCAATAATATAAAGTAGATAATTAAGAGCACAACACAATCACTTATATGGTTCGGCCAATTACCTACGTCCACGATGAATCTAGGTGTTAGGGTATGTGCTTACGCGCCATCCCATTTTGTATGAATATTTAGTTTGCAATATTTATACAATGCATATTTTATTAAATCGGTGATAACTTTTATTAAATGGTAGTTAAGCTTGTAACATTATAAACATGATATGATCTAAATGAGTTCATATCTGGTTTAAAGAAGTTTAGACCATGGCTAAGAGTTAGCAAATCTGATAGTTATAAATGCTAAGTGTTAGCAGGTTATAATAGCCAGCGAGATCTAAAAAGTTAGAACCTAATCTATAATGTAACAAAGACCTGAGAATCTACTAGTAATGACAAAGTTGCAATAAGTTGTAATACAAACTAAGAAATGTCATTATGGAAGTATCTTCTCAAATAAAGAGTTCCTGATCTACGTTCATCAATGTGGGTCTATCGGTGATACACATAGATTAGTGCATGTCTATAGCTGTATTGTACAGATGGTTATTCTTAGTTAACCATGAGCTTGGTTGAAGTTCATATAGACATACAGGTATTCAATTAGGACTGGATATTGAACAGACTCAAGAGGACCTCAATAGATATCCTATGAAACCGTCAAAGGAAGGTCCTCTCGAGTTGAGTAGTATTTGTGGTCCTATGACCTGAGCGCCACGGTGAACTTGTGGGAGATCCATCATACTTTGGTTCCACGTATGTCAGAGACCTTTCATGGTCTGACCGCTACGTGTCGCTGGGTATGGTCCGATGCTCATGGAGTTCGGTGTGCGTAGATATGGAATCCGCCAGCTCACATAGATGGGTTGTATATCTGAACTTTGAGATTGTATCTTGTAAAGTCTTATGGCCGTAAGCAATCAACCTGGGAAAGGAGTTTCCTACAGGTTCGAACATTATAGCAAAAGTGTTTGCGTATATTGTTCATAAAGATACGAATCTGGAGATAATATAGTAATGGATGAAATTATCGGGATTTGACGGTAATGATCTGTATCCCGTTCATCCTGGATATAATGACGGAAGGATTATACGAATATGGAGTAACCTCAACATGTATGGTCTAACGCGCTAATTTGTAATATCCGTAACGTGTGCGTGGGGCATCGTTCACGGACTTGTGGAATAGTTCCATTTGACGAATCGGGCGTGGACCTAGGGAGTCCCAATATGAAATGTACTCTTTGAGCACTTGGGCAGCATACCGTATTGAATAGTTCAATACAGTAAAGTCCAGCAATTTACTAAGGTTACGTTAACTAAAGTATATAGTCAAATGGTGGGACCCACTTTAGGTTAACTTAGTAACCGAGTAAGGACATAATTGTAATTTCACTTGATAATTATTTAATTGTTAAATAATTCTAATAAATATTTATTTATTTAATTGTTGAATAAATAATTTATGTTTAACTAAGGTTAAGAGTTAACCATTTAGTTAAATTAGATTAACAATACTTAATGGTTAAGTAAAAGTCAACATAACCATGATTAAGTTAGTTAATTATAGTTAAAATATTTAAATGTTCTTTAACTTAACTAAAGTTAAGTGTTAACTATAGTTAGAATATTTAAATGTTAATTTAACCTAACTAAAGTTAAGAGTTAACTAAGATTAGGTTAGGTTAAATACAAATTGAAATTAAGTGAAATTAATTGTAATGAAATGAAATTAATTTCATTTGTATAAATAAGATAAATGTAAATTAAATTCATAAGTCTTTTTTGTTAATTTGATTTTGCAAATTTTGGTCAGCCAATTCAAAGAGAAAAAAGAGAAATTGTTTTCTAAAATATGGATTCAAGAGTTGAATTCATTATTTTCTTTTAAGGCATAAAACCAATTTAGCAAAATAGGTTTTGATTAATTGTTAATCAAAAAAGAAAAATTAATATCATAAGTTTAAGTGGTTAAACTTCTGCTGGATCAAAGGCTGTCATTCTAGATAATCAAACCCATCATTGTTGATTACTAGAATTGATCAAAGACAACATTTTGGTGGACTTCAACAATCTCCATCCAAAGGCTTCAAATGTTATTCCTCAATTTCGTTTCTGTTAATTCAATTAATATGTTTTAATTGTGTTTACTGCAATGTTTTAATCTTCCGCTGCTTCATTATATGTATGAGATATGTATATATTGTTGTTAAACACAAAACCCACATGCATACACCCATGAATGGACAACTCCCAACACTAGGGATCCTAGAATATCTTATTAACTCCTAGAGAATTTATAAGAAAACACAATGAAGAACACTCAAAAGGATCTAATGAATGGTGTACCTTTGTTCTCCCAAAAAAAATGAACACTCAAACAGTAGTTGCACTCTAGCGCACACAAACACTTAGTGTCTACCTAGTTTTTCTTTCTCTTAAAGTTTCTCTTAATGCTTAAATTTTAATCTAAAGGGTTTACAAAATTTATATAAGGGTTATTTCGTGCCTACTAACTATAATCCTTAAAGTTTCTCTTAATGCCTACTACTAAATGAATGGTGTACCTTTGTTCTCCCCAAAAAAATGAACACTCAAACAGTAGTTGCACTCTAGCGCACATAAACACTTAGTGTCTACCTAGTTTTTCTTTCTCTTAAAGTTTCTCTTAATGCTTAAATTTTAATCTAAAGGGTTTACAAAAATTTATATAAGGGTTATTTCGTACCTACTAACTATAATCCTAATTGGAATAAGAATCCACGCATTTTAAGAGTCCAAAACTCCCCAAAACCTAGAAGTTCGAAGCCAAAACGGACTTTTCTGCTCTGACGCCATAGCGCTGTGTCATGTGACGGCTAGCACCGAGGCACTAGTCTCTTAGCACTGTGGTGTTGGACATACTGTCTCTAGGCTCCTCAGCGTCAGTTCTGGGCGCCGCAGGGCTCAGTCTCGTACTGAGCCTCCACGTCTTTCTCGTATCGTTTTGTTTTTCCAAATCCCGTTTCACTTCCCCCTTTGTGTCCTACACGTCTTAGACTTCTTGTAACTCTTCTCTTTGGTATTCTTCACAATCCTTGCCTATACAAGATTATTGAATCATTAAAACTCTAATAAACCATTCATTGATTCAAAATCTCCAAATAAAAAGGCTTCTGAATCCGATCCACACTAATACTCTATCACTTAGAGTTGATTCCAGTTAAGTCTCCACCAAGACTTAACTTTCCTCGGGCTAGTGATTTTGATCTCCAAAGGCATTAGTGCACCTTGTATAAGGTATTGATGCATTGTACTCATTTTCGACCCTCATTACTTAAGTAAGCACAATTTGGATGTCACCTTACACCCTGTGTTGGGTCACTCTTGGCTATCCCCGTAAGCACATAAAGCCCTCCATTGTGCTTCTCACCTTTAAACCTTATAGATCCTTTTTCTACCCTCAGTTTTTCCTTTTTCACTCTAACTGAATACCCTTCTTCATCTACCTTGCCTAGGGATATCAAGTTCCTCATCAGATTAGTTATATGCCTTACACCACGTAAGTCTCTAGTTTCTTCACATTACATTCTCAGTTTTATGTCACCAACTCCCATGATCACAAGTCATGTTATTCCCTATTAGAGCTTTACCTCTCGTGGATTTGTAGTTGGTAAACAACAATCTGTTAGGACACATATAGATGCTACACCCCGAATCTAGTATCTATTTTTCAGCGTACTTTTCCCTTAAGGCTACCAACTTGTCTACTTCCTTGATATCTCCGTCAAGACTACTGACAGTAGCACACCCATCCTGGCCTTTTGATCTGGAATAATCATTCACAAAGTACCATTCCTTATGACAAATAAAACACTTCTTGGATCTTCTCCTTAATCGGTTACTCTTCTTTCTTATGCAAGCAACACCGTTCCACTTTCGGATTCAGATATCTTTGCAAATTCTTTTGAATTCAATGATGTTGTGACATCATTCATCGTTAAGAACTCCTTACCATACAGCAATGTATCTACAAAACTCTCATAACTATTCGACAACGAACTTAATAGGAATATGACATTGTCTTTATCCTTAGTCACGATGCCCAATTGCTCAAGACTTATGATGATCTTGTTAAACTCGTCAATGTGAGCTCTCAATGAGGATCCCTCAGGCATAGACAACTGATGTAGCTTCTTCTTCATAAAAAGTCTATTTGCAAGAGACTTCTTTATGTGTAATGTCTCGAGTCTCTTCCATAACCTCGAAGCAGTTTCTTCGTCATCAACTTCCCTCAATACTTCGTCGCTCAACACTAAGATTATGGTGTTGTGAGCCTTCTTCTGAATCGTGTCCCAATCTTTCTCCCTAAACTTTGAGGTTGTCATCCATTCGCCAGTTGAGGAACTAGCTTCCTCCAATGCTGAGTCTAGCCCTTCCTTCAGTAATAGAGCCCAAACCTTTTTCTTCCAAAGATTGAAGTAATTCATCCCATTGAACTTCTCTATTTCTTGCTTGATTAAAGCCATGGTTTAAATACCCTTGATGTGTATTATCGAACCTTTGATCTGATACTAGTTTATTGAAGGAAACGTTTTTCTCTTTATGAGATTAGGTTAAACGAAGAATTCTAACCGAAATCAACCTTCAACCTTAATCTCTTTGCATAACGGAATAATGTAATGACAAGCAAAAATAGTAAGAATATAAAGTAGATAATCAAGAGTACAACATAATCACTTATGTGATTCAACCAATTGCCTTTGTATACAGTGGATTCAGGGATCCTAGCCTATCTTATTAATTCTCTAGAGAATCCACAAGAAAACACAATGAAGAACACTTAAAAAGATCTAATGAATAGTGTACCTTTATTCTCTCAAGAACAACAAATACCTAAACAGTAGTTGCACTCTAGCGCACACAAGCACTTAGTGTCTACCTAATTCTTCTATCTCTTAGAGTCTCTTTTAATGTTTAATTTTTAATCTAAAGGGTTTATAAAGATTTATATAAGGGTTATTACGTGGCTACTAATCTTAATTCTAATTGGAATAAAAGTTCACGCGTTCGAGGAGTTCAAATCTCTTCAAAACGTAGAAGTCTAAAGGAAAAATGGACTTTCTTGCTCTGGTGCCGCAGTTGGTCTCCTAGCATTGCGGCGCTAGACTATTATCTTTAAGCATCGCGTCACTCAGCCTTATACCAATCCTCTGCGCTTTTCTCATCTTCTTTCTTGTCTCCAAGTCTTATTTCACTTCTCCTTTCGTGTTCTACACATTTTAGATTTTTTGTGACTATTTTCTTTGATATTTTTTATAATTCTTATTCATACAAAATTGTTGAATTATCAAAATTCTAATAAATCCTGATTAAGAAAAAGAAAAACAAAAACAACCATTGCAAACCACTGTTTAGACAACAAAAATAGGAGGTTCACCACATCAAACAATTCCAAACCAAAAGATTAAATCATGGAACTCCAAAATTTTAGATTAGAAATGTGAAGAACTTGTTATGCGGCACACTTTAAACATTAAAGGCTATTATTACACTGCTAACCTATGGTAGCTGGTTCATTGAGCTAATAAAACCTCTTGGGCTGGTACAACGAGTCTGAGATTTGACTTTTGCTCAGACCAGGGTTGAGGAGGAATTTGGTTTACATTTATGTAATCTTTGAAATGAGGAAAAAGTTTAACCAAGAAAAAAACGAAAAACTCTGCTAATCTCATATGCCCATATTTCGAGTGGTTTGGATGGCATTTTAGATGGAGTATAAGAGGCTCTCTGCATGAAGCAACAAAGATGGTTTAGAAAAGCACCATACTGCTTCTTGTTTTCTTTCTCATGACCTCTTGAGTCTTGATCATTAAACACTAAGCTGAATACAATAGTATATGTAAAATGATGCGGAAAAATATAATATATTTAAGAATTATTGAGGAAATATTTTGTTTTATTATTCTCAGTATTACATATTTGAGTACTTTCTGGTTTTATTAGTTGAGGTGAATAGGTTATATATTTGATGTAAATTTTCAGTTTCCTATTTGCTTATTGTATGGCAACTGTAAATAGGGTCGTACGTTCATCGCTCTAGAGTTTTAAAAGAATAGAAATAAAAAAAGTTCTGATTGTATTGTTTTATCCCTAATTTTTTACTGTAAACTTTCATTTCTCTCTCTTATCCTAATCGAGACGTTTCTGTCCTACATTGAAAAATGTGATACATATAAACATGTGGATCAGCTTGATAGATAACCTATCCCAAAGCTTAAACTATTTGGTGGATAAAGTCCTTCAAGTCTACAAAACTATGTAAAATTCAATATTCAACAAATGGTGAATTCCCCAGCTAGCATAAATTTATTACAAGCATTTCCAATGAGTAAGTGGTTTCAGTACAATGGTAAGCAAAACATGCTATTGGCAGGTCCAAGTTACCCTTCCCATACGACCAATCACAGCAAACCCTTGTGTCAAATTCTGCAACAAAAACAACAATCAACAAATTATAAGATTTTAATTTACCTTTTATAGATTACAACGAATTATTAACAGAAAAGTTGAATAATAGTTTCCAATCGTTAGTAATCCAAGTGACAGCATGGAAGGAACACTTCCATCACCTAAACACAGAAATCAAACATGCAAAATGCAGGAAAAACATGAGAAACAAAAGGCCATAAAAATTTATAACCTCTCATTCAAGAAAAAGAGCCATCCTTAGAATAAACAGATAGAAATAATGAGTAATAAGAGTGCCAATATATGTATATTAATAATCGTATTCAGGTGTAAAAAGATGTAGATATCTGTTTTTTTAAGTAAAATCCTGGACTTTAGTTAAAATGTGAATGTCTGCACTTTAAAAAGATTAGGATGTTTGCAGGAAAGAATGACTATATATATATATATATATATATATGTATACACATACCAAAGAAGTCATATGTTGAGTGATGAAACATTATTCTCTCTTTTGAGATTAGGTTAAAGTAAATAGCTTTAAATTCAATTTATAATTCTAAACTTTATGTTTAGTGGAATAATTTATTTATCAAGTAAAATAATAAAAATTTAAAGTAAAAAATAAAATAGTACAACACAATCTTACATGGTTCGGTTAATTGCTTACGTCCACGGTGGATTCAAAGATTCTAACCTCTTTTATTAACTCTCTAGAGAATTTTATAATGAAAACCCAATGAAGAACCTTTAAAATGACCTAATATTTAGTGTACTCTTACTCTACCACGAATAATGAACACCTAAACAATAGTTCCACCTTAGCGCACACAAGCACTTAGTGTCTATCCAGTTCCTCCCCTCTCTTGGAGTCTCTATTAATGCTTAATCTAAAATAAAGGGTTTACAAGTGTTTATATATGGATTATTTCGTACATATTAACCCTATTCTTTGTTAGAGTAAGAGTCAACTTGTTTTAGAAGTCCACAACTTCCCAAAACTCAAAATTCGAATAAAAAGCAAAAAAATTTCGGCTCTGGAGCCGTGGCGCTGAGCTTCTAATTTGAGCCCTACGACGCTCAGCCTTGGTACCTTCTCCGCGCATTTTCTTCACTTCCTTCGCGTCTTCGAATTCTGTTTTGCTTCTTATTTCGTGTATCACACATTCTAAACTTCTCCATACGTGTTCTACATATTCTAAATTTCTTGTTACTTTTTTTTTTATATTCATCTTAATTCTTGTCCAAACAAAATTGTTAAATCATCGAATCTTTAACATTATAAAAAAAATAAACTTTAAAAAAAAAAAAGAGCCAGCACTGTTCCTAGATATTCTAAAACATTATGGCCTACATATTGTGATTTAATAGCAAATCCACAATATCTAAGTTGTTAAATAAGTGGCACTCTATATCTCACAATATTAATTTTTTATATCTTCCCAACTCAGGAAAAATGTTGAGTAATTGAGGAAACATTGCGGACAGCAATCAGAAAATTCAAAGCAGCAAAAGGCAGGCAGGTCAATGTAACCTCGCACACCATATTTCCTGACCAGATACTTTATTATTTTATCTGATTCGTACATTGAAACTCCTGTGTTTGGATCTACCTGAGACCAGCAACAGAAGATAATTGCAACCAGTCCATATTCATATTTTATCTTGGAGATATTAGAAGTACAAATATTAAAAAAAAAATAAAAAATTGGAAAAATAGAACAAATAAGGAACAAGGATTGACTGAGCATTAAACATTTGTGGTGTTTTTTATGAAGAAAGGAAATAATTTCCATTGTCCATTTCATAGAGAATTCAGTAAACTAAGCTCCCCTGATTTTTAGGAGATATACATATCCCATATACTGGCACACTATGACACTAACATGGAATTTCCATTCAGTGTAATTCCCTGGATTCACTTTCTACTTTTTATCATTTTACATAAAGAAATTCATCTTCAAACAACTACACATTTCTTTGTAAAAATTGTGATTCACTTTCGTTAGAAAGGCTGAAGATTAATAACGTAGCTGAGAGATGATCACAAACCAGAGGGCAATTATTAATGTTGAAGCTACAAATGAAGAACTATAATAAATGGAGGGGTTAATGTAGCATTCTTTGTCATTTTTACAATGTCTACTGCAAATTATGTAAAACACACATCCAAAAATAATGATAAAATAATAAGCACTGTCTAAAAATATTGATAACTAGAATTTGTATCAACTTAAATTAACACTTTTTGCTCATCTATGATGATTAGCCAGGGGGAAAAGAGAAGAAGCAGAATCTGACCATGTAAGGGAACTGCTGTTTTCCACCCATCTGAGCAACCTTCGGACAAAAGTTGGGACCATTTCTTGGACATGGATAGTACAAAACATCAAGATCCAACACCGCAACAATTTCCCTAACCTGTTCTATTTAAAAGGTCATTGTATGATGTAATGACTAGTGAACCGTCAGCGATAATTTCAGCAACCTGCCTTGGTAAGAACAAATCAATTGCAAAGACATATGTCATGGACCTGGAATCCAGAAATCAACTTTAGAAGCCAAATCAAACATGCATACCAAAATCATTGGCAGCAAAATTCCACTACAGATGATCTTTAAAGGAAATGCACCATCATCATATGACTATTATAAATGAAATGCATGAATTTGTACAATTCATTCTATAGTTTGGCCACATCCATTCAACCATATTTCAGGATAACCCTGCTCCGAGAGTTACACTCAACTCGAACATCCAAACCGGTGAGGCAAAAATAATATGTGCATGTGTTCAATGAGTTCGATGGAATGTTTGGTCCATTGCATATATCTTCGCAATTTCCAGGCTGAAATACAGGCACAACATGCTTTGTACTTGCAAAATGGATTATCCAGTGGATGTTACCTTTCGACAGAATGGACAGCTGAAGTTCGCATGTGGTCCACAATGACGCATATGTGAAGAAAATAATACATGCAGTCAGTCTATTCTTTTATCACAAATGATATAAGAAGATGTGTAGGATCAGTAAAGAAAAGAATGCAGGGATAAAACACAAGGACAATTTTAAAAAAATTAAGGACCTTTCAAATTCATATATCTCAATAGGCTTCTCTGGACGAGGCCCTAATTTTGAGGTCTCCTTCACTGTGAAACCTGTTACAGTATAGCTTTGTCAGCCAACATGATTGAATGTGATGCCCATTATGCATGCACCAAATTGAGGGAGTAAAATAAGCCCTCAAAAGTTATGTTTTTACCCCCACGTTTTCGCTCAAATCTATTCTCTCACAGCTTTTAAATTTTTCTATAATCATACGTGATACATCATTAACATAAGGAATTTTGACTACTACCAGCTATTTCTAGAGCATACTGATCAGGTGGAATCTCATCCTTGGAAACAAAAGATGCACTATACCTGCCATAGTAGAAGACAAACGCAATTAGTTCAGAAACCAGAAACTGTCCGGTACTACTTAAAAAAGTTATGAAATGATGCAGTGCATACAGCAGAGCACACTTGTGATTGGTCATTAAGCTAATATTTTCTTAATACTAATAGTTATTATTCTATCACAATTAATACTGACAAGGCCCAACTATTTCCTCACTTGCACCTGTATATGTGTAGAGTGCTGGCCTAAAATGATATAAAGCGTACTTAATTCCTTCCCTTCAATAAAGTATTATATTTTCATCTTCCTACTACTTTGCATAACGTATAACTAAGTCATCACTGCTTTATTGAGAGATTTCGGCAACATTGAGAATTATTTAAAGAATTAGCAGCTATTTCGGTGGTTGAAGTGCCAGTCGGCATTGGCTAAGTAAGGTCCGGCTCCAACCTCACAGAAACCTGGAATAGACCATACCAATGACAACGAAAACCACTTTATACTATAAATTATTAAAACAAAAACACCAAACAAAATGTAGTAGTATAATCTGCACTGTGGAGTTAGCATATAGTCTTAAAAGCTTAGGGATCATGAAAGTCAATGAGTTCCCTATTGATCATAACTCTCTCCTGAAAAATAAAGTTTTAAGAGAAATCTAGCATTTGCAAGAGCACCAATGGAAGGAGAAAGCTCGATGCAATATTCTGCAAACTTAATTCCAATTATGATAGTTAATAAAGAGCACTACCTCGGTCTACTCTTATCTCATTCTATTTATCCTATCCACCATTAATCTCATTCAAAATGCTCAAAAATCAGAATTCTGAACTAAAATGGCTACAGAACTTGGGAGTCTAAAGTACTGTGATTGAATTTGAAATACCACAAGCTGCTATCCAATTAAGTGATTAACATCTTTTTCTTTAATTCATTTAATTCTTGTCTGAATTAAGAATAATCTATTATTCTATTTAATTCCAACCTCTACTTCAAAATATATTAGAATTTATCTGATACTTAACCCATTCAATAACAATCCAAAACAAGAACTTTACATAGTGTAAAACAATCAATAAAATTTGAATTAACAATTAAACAAACTACTACTCATATCAAAATTTAGACAAATCAACAACTACAAAAAAAAAAAAAAGGAAAAGGAAAAAACCACACGTACCCAGAAGTGAAAACACCAGTTCCCAACCGAAAAACAGAGCAAGAGAGGTCCAAGCGATGTCCAAGACCTTGTCCGGTCGAACGGCGAACCGCTTTGGCTCAGGTGGCTTGAAATTTGGTGGCGCTTTAAACGGCGTTGGTTCTGATTTTCTTTGGTGCTTGTTGAAGAAGAAGAAGAGGGAGTTGCTGGGGTATTTGAAGGTTTTCAGGGTGTTTTACGGCGGCAGTAAAGTGGCCGGAAAATTGAAGGTTACGAGAGGCTTAGCACTCCGGCCATTGGCTTTCTTTGCTGACAGACTTCAAAGAATGTTTGGTGGATAACAGTTAGACAGGTAATACAGTTATACACTCATGACAGTTGCTGTTTTTGTTGTGCTTGCTGCCTAGTACAAGTGTTTCTTTTAGGTCGGGGTATTGGTTCGGTTAACAGATAAATCGACCCGGATCGAAATTTTCATTTCGGTTCAGACCGAATTAAAACCGACCCTAAATAAAAAAAACACAGCAATTATATCTAAATAAAATAAACCTGAAATGCTTATCATCAAATAGGAAGTTAGATGTGTTGGTTTAGGGTTCGACTCCCAACATTTACAAATCAATTTTTTTTTTCATTTTTTTTATATTTTTGTACACAGGTTTTTAAAGCTGAAATTAAATAATATTTAACATAATTCACAATAAAAAAAAATGAATCAAATTAATTAAATTATTTTTACATGAATATTAATTAATTTAAATAGAATTATTATACAATTAAATTATAATTTCAATTTACTCAATTGAATTATTTAATTTATCATATGAATTAATTAATTAAATTAGATCTTGCATAATTAAATTTTAATTAATTATTTCACAGTTAAATTATAATTGTAATTTACTCAATTAAATTATTTGATCTATCACATGATATCAATTTTTAATTAATTCAAATTAAATCTTGTACAATTGAATTAATAGTTTATCTCATAAATAATACAAATTAGTATCAATTGAAATAAAATACGTGTACAATTTAATTTTAATTTCAATTTAGTCAATTGAATTAATAGATTGATCCCATGAATAAAATAAAAAAATTAATCGTAATTGAAATCGAATCATTGTATAATTTAATTCTAATTTTAATTTAATCAAATGAACTATTAGATTTATCTCATGAATAATACAAATCATAACATTTAACATAATTGAAATTAGAATTGGAATAGAAATTTTAATATTAATGTAATTGTAATTAGATTTAAAATTATAACATATATTATAACTGAAATTGAAATTGGGATTATTAAAAGTGTTTAATTGGTGTATGCATGTGAAATGTGTTCATTCAATTCTGAATTCATGTCATACATATAATTATGCAACAGAATAAAAATCTAATTACCTATTCTATAAATACATACTAAATTGAAGTTAATTAAACTAACGAATTCGAAATTACTAATCCTTAAAGTCATTTGGTGAAGAATCAAGCTTTTGGAACTCATCCAAAATGATCTCGTTGATCAATTCTAAGTCATAACAATCCAGTAGAATTATAGAGTTAGAATGATACCATCTTAATCTCCAGAAAGATCAATTTTTGAATTCAAATCAGTTCAACATTTGAACTTTTCTCTCATTTAGCCAAACTATGAATTATGGACTTCATTGCAACACTTGCAAAACTTAGCTTATATATGGACAAAAAATGGGGACCTATTTAAAACACTTGACTAATAAATGCTTGACACTTGTCATTTATGCATCCTATACACGAAGACAAGTGTCATACTTCACTTGCCATCTGTCACCTATTAAATCCATGCATATGACATATGTCACTCATGCATTAATTAACTATTTTAACTAATAAAATATAAGTTTAACATTTAAACTTTGAAACATGTGTTTTTCGAGAGACTTTGGAACAAATTCTGCTTTTCAAATTTTTCTAGATCAAACTGTTTGACTAAGCATACTACCCTAGTACTTAACGAGTACACTTCATATAGTAAGACTCCCTAAGTTCATACCCGTTTATCTTATAGAACTCTTTCGCAAGTCCGTGAATGATGTCTCACACATACATTACGGATATTACAGAATGGCGTTGAACCATACAAACTAAGTTCAACTAAATCTGTATAATCCTTCCGTCACCTATATCCTGAAAGAGTAGAGATATAGATCATCACTGTCAAATCCCTATACGCTCGACTATGAACTTATCTCTAAATTTATATTTCTATAAACAATATTCGCAAACTCTTTTACAATATTATTTAACTCTATAGAAAATTATTTTTTGGTGTTTAATGCTTGTAGTCATAAGACTTCTTAAAATACAATCTAGGAGCATTAGGATATACAACTCACTTATATGAGCTGACAGATCTCATATCTACGTACATCGAAATCCATAAGAATTAGACTACACCCAATGATACACAGAGGTCAGACCATAAAAAGGTCTCTAACATGCGTGGAATCAAAGTATGATAGATTACTCACAAGCTCACTTTAGCACACAGGTCAAAGGACCATGAATACTACTCAACTCGAGAAGACCCTTCATTGACGACTCTATAGGATGTCTATTAGAGATTCTTATGAGTTTGTTTAGTATCCAATCATCTCTAAATATATGCACACTTATACGAGCTTTGCTAAGGCCATGGTCTACTAAAACTAACTGTCTAGACAATCCAGATATAGACACACACTGATCCAAAGGGAGT
The DNA here is from genome assembly GCA_946807835.1 of Ailanthus altissimus. NCBI lineage: Eukaryota > Viridiplantae > Streptophyta > Magnoliopsida > Sapindales > Simaroubaceae > Ailanthus > Ailanthus altissimus. Next base: position 6,766,446 of record OX327709.1, read on the forward strand.
ACCAATCGACCCGTGTCGGCAACTATAGATCAGGAATGGTGTTTTAAGAATATATTGCACAATGACATTTCTTAGCACCATTTGTAACTCCTTACAACTATATAATTACTATAATATTTTTGGGTCTTTGTCTTATTTCAGACAAGATTATAACTTTTAGAATGCTAATCTCTTAATGCTGACCCAAACTCCTTTGGATCAGACATAAACTCTTTTAGATCTATAATGTCTGAAAATGTAACAAGATTAGTACCATATAATTAAGTATTAACGATTATTACGAAATGTCTATTGTATAAATATTAAACAATTAATATTCATATAAAATTAGAATGACACATAAGCACCAATTCTAACAATTATAATGTTTAATACTTAATAGAATTGAAATTATAATATTTAACATAATTGAATTTGAATTTAGAATTATGACATTTAACATGATTAAAATTAAAATTGAATTTGAAGTTATAACATTGAACATAATTAAAATCGAAATCAGATTTGAAATTATAATATTTAATATAATTAAAAGTGAAATTAGAATCGAGATTATAATATTTAATACTTAATAAAATTAAAATTAAAATTATAACATGTAACGTTATTAGAAATGAAATTGGAATTGAAATTATAAAATTTAATGTAACTGAAATCGAACTTGGACTTGAAATTATAACATTTAATATAATTGAAATCAAAATTACATTTGAAATTATAACATTCAACGTAATTAAAATCAAAATGAGATTTGAAATTATAATATTTAATATAATTAAAATCGAAATTAGATTTAAAATTATGACATTTAACGTAATTAAAATCAAAATTAGAGTTTGAATTATAACACTCAACGTAATTAAAATCGAAATTAGATTTAGAATTATAACATTCAATGTAATTAAAATCAAAATTGAATTTGAAATTATAACGTTTAACATAATTGAAATTGAAATTGCAGAATTATAATATTTAATATAATTGAAATTGAAATTGGATTTGAATTTGAAATTATAACATGTAATCTAATTAAAATTGAAATTGGGATTATAACATTTAATACTTAATAATTATCATAAATTGAATCTTTCATAATTAGATTTTAACTTAATTTACTCAATTGGATAATTAATAATTTTTACATAAATATAAATCAATAAAAAATATAATTGAATTAATTAATTTAATTTACAAATTACAATTACATTTTTTTATTGTAAATATTAAATTCTTTATAACAAAAAATATTAATTTAGGCTCCAAAATATTAGTTATGTTCCCATAATAATTAAAATTTCATATTTAAACCCAAATAGCCTAAACCTAAAAATTTAAAAACCTAGCCCAAATTTTAAAAAATAAAATAAAAGCCCAAAATCAAATCAGAGAATCGAACTAAACTAAATCAGTTTGATTTGAGATCAATTTAATTAGCATCAACTAATTGATTCCATTTTCATGGAACCATCAGTTCGGTTTGGGCCCAAAATGAACCGAATCTGATTTTTATTAACTCCTATTTTTTAAAAAATTAAATGTGTATATATATATATATTAATTGAAATGTTCTTTTTTTCTAAAAAATAACAAGAGTCTTAACAAAGAATACTTTTTAAATTAGATAAAAAATTATAATATTTTTATAAAATGTTTAAATAGAAATTTTTTACAATAAAATTTAGGTAACTTTGGATAAAGTATTATTATTTGATAGTTTCTTTTTAATAAATACTTCTAATTATATATCAATTTAGAGTAGTGCTGAACATACAAACTACTAATACAAACTCATTTATATAAATTAATGTGACAAGATACTATTAGATGAGTTAAATAGACAAGTCAAGATAATAAATAAAAATAAAAGATGTAATAATGACATTATCTTATTTATCTAATTATATTATATCACATCAATTTGTATGAAAAAATTTATAAAGATAATTTGTATGTATAATATTGTTCATCAATTTAAAACTTTGTATATTTTTATTAAGCTCCCTAATAAACATAAACCTCGTCGAGAAAGTCTTACATAATATTGTCTGTACATTCAAAACATTCAATGATATTATATCACCTAATATTTGTTTGAAATCAAATCATGGTTATGTAAAAAGAATATAAAGGAAAAAAAAAGGTGGCATAAGTTTATTAGAAGGCTTTATTAAAAAAGTTTTTCTCTTTAGAGCATTGATGCCTTAGAGATCTTTTCTTGTTCAACTGGACTCTTTGATTCCAATTTCAAGTCTTGCTACAAAGGAGACTGAAGCTCTATGGCAATCTTTTTGTATATGAAATTCTTATAATGAAGAGATTCTGAGGTGGATGAATAGATCATTCAAAAGCAAGGTGAACGGGCCCTTTTTGGTCTTTTCATCGAAGTCCTCAGCAAATGTAATTTTCAACGAGATGCTTTCATCAATACGATGTGATCATTTAAACGAGGAAATAAGTGAATAACTTAAGGAAACTTCTCAACTAACCTTAGGAACTCTCCCTCGACCAAAAGGAGAAAAAGGGAAAACCCTAGTAGCCGCCGAGCATTATCACCTCTATTGGAGATGGGGCTTCGACCCCTTCTCTGGTGGAGATCATCTACTCTCTCACTCCCTTCATCTCCTTCTTCTCTCTTTTTCCTGTTCTGTTTTGTTTGTTTGTTTGTCTTGCTTGCGTGGTGGTGGCGACTATCTCCGACCGCGGTTCAACTTCATTTTGATACTCACCGCTTTGTATCGATCCAGGCCGGCACCAGCCGCTCCTTCGTCAGCCTTCTCCTCATCCAGTCGAGTCTCATGCGCGGTGGTGGTTGTCAACCTACTCGTTCCGGCAGCCTACAGTCCGGGTGATCCTTGCTACGGCTCACTGGTCCTGGACAACATCTGCCGCTCCTCTATCGGCCTGTAGTCCTCTGCTGCCTTTTCCTGGTTATGACATTCGCTGTACAACCTCCTATGCAAGTGGTCGCTGGGCGGGCTGTTCTTACTGTGGCTATGCCGTGCTCCACTTGCCACCGCGTTGTGCCAACGAAATCTGCAACGGTTTCTACCACTTTCTAGCCTGCTCATCTTCACCGGTTTCGGCCGCCTCGTCTTTGGCTCTCTCAGCTTCCTGTGGGGTCTCCTGTAGGGTGGTGGATGCAGATCTCTCTCGCCGGCCATTTTTCTGCACGGGTGGATCTCTACGGTGTCCCTCTAGTCCTGGACAACATTAACCACGCCACCTTCGCCCTTTGCTCCTTTGGCCGTTTTTCGGTCAGCTTTCATTGGACATTTGCCGATCATCTTCTGGTTGCTGTCCCTTTCAATTCCCTGACTCACTCTCAGCACCACACCGCCGACACAGACACCCTTCTGGGTCTTCTTCGACTTGGCCAACGTGTAGTGACCCTTGGCCAGTTGGGGCCTCTCTAGTCAGTGTTTTTTATCTTCCTCTGACGGTTCTTCTTCACCCGTTTGCTTACTGTGGTATCACCGAAAAACTGTTCCTTTTGCTTGATGTTCATTGCCGACTTTATCTTAGTTTTAGGTGTTTGTGGTTGAGTTCAGTTGAATTGGCCTGATAATTTCTTTCTTTTTAGGGATCTGTATTTCTCTCGCTTGCGAGATCTATTTTTTTTTTTTTTCTAGAAATGCCAGTAATTTTTCTTTCTTCGAAAAGATCAATAATTTCTGTTGATATATCCCTACTAGTATGAGTATAGTTTATACTCTTCTATAAAAGAGTTCTTAGGTGGTTTTAAGATGTAACCTATTTTTATTCTGTATCCTTTGATCTTATACATCAAAGGTCTTTATTATAATGTCTTGATGATATGCAATGAATTGATCAATACAATGTGATCGTTGTGGAAGCCAAAAGGGCATTTGAGGTTTCAATAGTTAGGTGATTATATTTTTTTGGCGGAGTTCCAGTAGAAAGAGGATCGCAAGAGAATGCTTCTTTTGAAATCATGGAATTTTAGCAAGTTCTTGTTGGCGTTAGAGGTTGCTTTAGATGACGCTTGTGCTGATGATCTCGTATTTCAATCAGTTTCGTTTTGGATTCAAGTACAAAATGTCCTATTAATTCACATGAACTTCAAATTGGGGGAGTTGATAGGCAATAAAAAAAATTTGGGAAATTCCTTGATATAGATGTAGACAGTGAAGGATCATGCTCAGGGAAATTTATAAGAATACAGGTAAGTTAAACCTTCGTAGCCCTATTTAAAAAGGATCATTTCTTCATCTAAGGGACATTAAGCGACAATTATGGGTAGAGTTCAAGTATGAGAAGTTACCGGAATTCTACACATTATGTGGTTTATGTTAGATGTAATCATGAATTGGATTCATACTTGTATGAATATAATTTAAGATCTATTATGTTAAATTATAATGATAAAACATTGAAAAAAATATACCTGAAAAATTTATAGTGATTAAAATTTGAAGATTAGTAACATCGAATAAAAATTAAGAGTATAATAATTTTTCACAGTCAAAACTATGTAGGTTCAATAGTTTTTCTCTCTATAATAGAAAAAGAGAAAAAAAATTTTACATGAATTATTTGATTTAAGGACCATAATTTTAAAAATATCTTTATATACTAAATTAAATTATAATCCCATCACTCACAATCTAATTAATATTGAATTTTTATTTATAATAAACTCATATCAAATTAAATATTTATAGAATTCAATAAGATATAATCTAAATAAATTATTTAAATTACTCATTTAAAATAATTCATAATATATAATTATTCTTAACACGTGAACTCACATTAAAAAAAAAAAAACCTAACTGTTTACTCACACATTCATATAGGAAATGCATGGAGAACTACCCGGCCATTCTAAAAAAGCATTGAAACCATTGTTACTTAGACTCAATTCGGGCGGCTGCTGTTAATCGATCCCTGAAAGCTCAAGGGAATGAAGGAAAAGCTACCACCGAGCAAAAGAAGCAAGCTTCAAGATTCCGAGATTCAGAAGTTGTTGTTGCGCCAATTTTGAAGAACCCAAATCTGAATTCTAGTAGTCCGAAAGAGCGTTGTTTCTCGAATCCTAACACGTCCAATAGGACTACTTTCGCATTTCTTAGGTTGGTAGAGATGGTTGAAGATAATAGGAATGAGTTTTAAAGTTTGGATGTGTTTCAAACTTCGGATAAATAGCCAAAGATGAATTTGAGTGGAAGTGTGACCGCAGACGTGAAAAAGGAGTCTGCCTTGGTTAAACACCAATTGTGTTCAAATCTCTATCCAAACCTCTTACTAAATATCCTAAAATCCAAGATCAGAAAACCTTATAAGTTAAGCATCTTAGAAAAAGACTATTAAAGAAAACCAAAAACAATCTACAAGCTCATCACTGCTACTTCCCCTGAATAACAGCGTTGGGTCTTCTCAAAAAAACACAAGGGCATTACAGCTATGTAAAAAACCTAGAGTGTTCTTCCATTCTAATCTGGTGGATGATAATGCAAATGGGGGCTATTCTAATAAAAGAATTTTGGCGGGGATGTTGTTAAGGAAGAGTCCCATTCCAAGAAACTTAAGGCAGATAGTCTACTCTCCTCTAAGGCGGCGATTGCATAGCAACCCCGTGAAGACAAAATGAGTATCCTTTGTTAGAACACACGGGGCTTCAGGACGTGGTTTCAGATTATTGGCGAGACTTGGGCTCTATGGGGCCTTGGTTCACCTAGAAAGAACCTAAACTTGATGATAGAACCATCCTTGAGAGACTAGACAGAAGCTTTGTTAATGAAGATTGGTCATCTTTGTTTCCTACTGCTAAGTTATTCCATTTGGATTTCTTTTTGTCAGATCACAAGGACATTCAGGTGGTTTTGAAACTAAAAGTGTCTTTCAAGATGGGAAAAGGAAGACAAAAACTGTTTCGATTTGAACAGGTATGGATCCGGGAGGAAGGGTGCTACGAGGTGGTTAACAGTGCATGGAATCAAGCTTTGACATCTCCAACTATCTCAAATAAATTACAGGTATGTGCAGAGGCTTTGGTGTGTTAGAATCGGTCACAAGAGAAAGCCATTCCTCTTAGAATTAGAGAAGTCAGGAGGCAGGTCAATAGGCTATTAGAGACATATTCGAGTTTGGTTGATGGGATTCAGATTCCGCTACTTAAAAATGATCTTCAAAAATTACTTGAAACAGAGGAACTATTTGTACCAAAGAGCAAGAACGAACTGGTTTATGTGGGGGGATCAAAATACAAAAAAAATTCACTAAAAAGCCTCAGCCCGTAAAAGGAGGAATTACATTCATGGGTTGTTCTTGGACAGTGGATAGTGGTGCGTAAATCGAACAACTATCTCGGGTATTATTTCTAATTTCTATGACCAGTTATTCGAATCTTCAACCCCACTTGACAATCTACAAAATGCCGAGCTTACACTAAAGGGGTTTGGTAAGTTTAATCCTCGCATTTCAGAGACAAAGGGTGGATGCTTGATGTAGATTTCACCGAAGAGGAGGTACGTCGAGCTGCTTTTTCCATTAGTTCTTTTAAGGCCCCAAGTCCTGACGGATATCATGCCATACTTTTCCAGAAGTTCTGGGAGATTGTTAAGAGAGATGTTGTGAGTTTCTGCTTAAGGGTCCTAAATGAGGGTCACTCTCTTGAGGGTTTTAATGATTCCAACATAGTCCTCATCCCCAAGATCCCCATACCAACTAGGGTTTCTTTTTCGCCCTATAAGTCTATGTAATATATTTATAAGATTGTAGAAAAATGTGTGGCTAACAGAATAAATGAAGTACTTTCAGATGTCATTTCCCCATCACAAACTGCTTCTGTCCGTGGGAGGTTGATAACAGACAATATTATCTCTGCTTTTGAACTTTTGCATTCCTTGAGGCGCAAAAAGAGTGGTCAATTAGGGTTCTCGGCCCTCAAGTTGGATATGAGCAGGGCTTATGACTCTGTGGAATGGCGGTTTGTGCTAGGTTTGATGGGTAAAATGGGTTTCAGCAAAAGTTGGGTGGAATTGGTTTTCAATTGTTTATCCATTGTCCAGTTTCATGTCCTGGTAATGGGGAAGTAATTGGGTTTGTTAAACCATCTAGAGGGTTAAGGCAAAGATGTCCCTTATCTCCCTATTTTTTCTAATATGTGTAGGACTGTCTTTCCTTTTTTAGCAAGCTGAGTTACGAGGGTCGTTGTGTGATTATGCTTGCGCTCGTAATGCAACAACGGTTTATCATCTGTTCTTTGCAGATGATAGCCTGGTATTATACAAAGCCACCATTGAAAATATTTCAACTGTAAAGCATATTCTCTCAAGATATGAGTCACTTTCTAGACAGCAAATAAATTATAATAAATATTCAATTACTTTTATTCTTTGTGTTGTTCTGAGGATTAAAAATAATATCCTAAGGACTCTCGATTTAGAGGATGATGGACTATATGATAATTTATGATAAGTATTTGGGACTCCCCAACAAGAATGTGGTATTCTAACAAATTTTTGAGAGTTTGGAGGAGACTGCAATTGTGGAAAACTATAGGTTATTCTACTTAGGGTAAACTCAATCTTCTTAAAGCAGTCATTCAAGCCCTTCCTACCTATGCCACGTCCGTGATTCGGCTACCATCATCTATTATTCAGCAGATTCAGCAACTTATGAGAAGTTTTTTGCGGGGATCCACAGAAAAGGGCAGCAAAATTCATTGGCTGAAATGGGACATCATGTGTGATTCAATGAAGGATGGTGGTCTTGGAATAAGGGACCTAACAGATTTTAATAAAGCTTTGGTAGCCAAAGCAGGGGTGGAGGATCCTGACTCAAAGTTCTTCCTTTACCGTGGCAAATCTTAAAAGCTAAGTATTTCCCAAATAGCAATTTTCTGGGAGCTACTATAATCTGAGGTTCATCTTACTTATGGAGGAGCTTGGTGTGGAGCAAGGATTTACTTCTACAAGGGATTAGATGGAGGGTTGGTGATGGATCGAAAATCGCTGTGTTCTCGAACCCTTGGTTGCGCAGAGCACCCAACTTCTGCCCCATTACACCAAGCAATGAATGAGACGTGTACAGAGTTCCTGATTTGATGACAGGAAATGGATATTGGGATTTTGGAGTTTTGAATGAGGTATTATGGCCAGTTACGTTGCTCTTGTTGCCTCAAACCCAGTGGGGACACCAAATGCTTCCGATTCAATAATGTGAAACCATTGCTCAAAGGGTATATATACAGTAAAATCGGGGTACCTTTTAGCTATGCAGATCTCTAGATGTGAGAGCCAAATTTCAGCTCCAATGTATCCCGGTTACGCCATTGGTGGACAAGGTTCTGGGCTCTTAATATCCCTCCCAAGATTAGGGTGTTTGTCTGGAGAGCTTTCCACAACATCCTACCATCGGCTATATGTTTACAATGAAGGCACATTAATGTCGATACAGGATGGTTTTAGTGTGGAGAGTCGATGGAAACTTCCCTCCATGCATTAGGTAATTATCCTTCGGTGTTCTCGGTTTGGTTAGCCAGTGAGTTTGTGAAGGTGATTGTGGGATTCACTGGCAATGCACTTGGATTCCTTTTGCTTTGTCCTTTCAGTCAATTACCTGATACGGAAACTAGGAGGTTTTGCTCCATCATGTGGGCATGTTGGAACCAATGGAAAATCAAACTGTACCAATAAATTTGAATTATGATTGAATTAAACTGATCGATTTGGTTTTATTTTTAATGTAAATTTTGTGTAAATATATATTTTTTTGTCTCCTAATAAAATTAGTTTAATTTAATTTCAATTTTAAAAAAAAATCGAATTGAACCAAGTGGAAGAACAATAACATAAATTAACACACATATATACATAAACACCATTTTTTTTAAATTGAAAACCTAGCCCTACGTGCCCCCTCTCATCTACTTCACAATCTCTAAAATTCACAACCCTATAACAGCATTGCTGGTGGTCAAACTCTAAAAATAGCATTTAGCTCAGTCACCGTGAACTCCGGTTCGTCTCCTCCAAGACCAACCACGAGAAATTATCAAGTTCCTGGTGAACCTCTTCTTTTATATTTTTCTTTCACTACTTATTAGCTATTGTTTCCGTTTTCATATTGGTTTTAGCTTTAATAAATAATTCATTAATTGCTTGTTCATTATTTTTCCTTCTTTATTTAGTATGCCAGATTTGAGTCGTTAGTTTGAAATACTGTAGTTTAGCTTTACTTGTTTCTTTCTTTGCATTTTTTTTTAAAGAAGGCAGAACTTTTATTAAGATGACAAATATCATGAAATATATTCTGTGGTGAATTAAGAATAGGCTCAATCCAGACATTAGAACTTGTTGAAAAATTGGTAAATTAATAATTTTGATTGAATAAAAATTGAGATAAATATTAAAATAGAGAGTTATAAGAAGTTTAAAATGTGTGGGACAAGTATAGAGAAGTTTAGGACGTGTGGGACACGAAAGGGGAAGCAAAACAAAACTTGAAGACGTGAAGAAAGCGAAAAAAATACGAGACAAGCGCTGCCAGGGCTGAATGCTGCGGCGCCCATAGTTAAGCACCTCGGCGCCCAAGACAGCACCCCAGCACCGTGGCTCCCAGAGATGAGCGTCGTGGCGTCTAGATGCGTCAGGATGTCTATTTTGGTTCGAGATTTCGAGTTTTGAACTTCCAAAATAAATGGACTCTTGCTCCAACAAGGAATAGGGTTAGTAAGCACGAAATACACCATATATAAACACTTATAAACACTTGTAAACCCTTTAGTTGAGATTAACTCTAAGAGAAGGGGAGAACTAGGTATACACTAAGTGCTTGTGTGTGCTAAGTTGGAACCGTCGTTTGGGTAAGCATTGCTCGTGGAAGAGTAAGGGTTCACTAAATATTAAGTCATTTTGAGGGTTCTTCATTGGGTTTTTCTTATAAATTCTCTAGGGAGTTAATAAGAGAGGCTATGATCCTTGGATTCACTGTGGATGTAGGTAATTGGTTGAATTACGTAAGATTGTGTTGTGCTGTTTATATTTTACTTTGGATTCTTGTTATCTTTTGCTTGATTGCAGGTTATTTCTCTGCGCAAAGAGGTTAGGGTTCTAAGTCGGACTTTGGGTTCTTCGTTTCAACATAACCTCGAGAGGAAAAATGATATTTTCTCCCTCAACAAACTAGTATCAGAGCCAAAGGTTCGATAATACACATCTGGGGTATTTAAACCATAGCTGCAATCAAGCAAGAAATAAATAAGTTTAATGGGATGAATGACTTCAATCTTTGAAGGAAGAAAGTTAGGGCTCTACTAGTGAAGGAAGAGCTAGACTCAGCTTTGGAGGAAGCGAGCTCTTCAACTAGTGATGAGACGATAACTTTAAAGTTCGGGCAGAAAGATTGGGACACAATTCAGAAAAAGACTCACAGCACTTTATTCCTAGCGTTATGCAACGACGTATTAAGGGAAGTTGGTGATAAAGAAACTGTTTTGGGGCTATGAAAGAGACTTGAGGTATTGTATATGAAGAAGTCTCTTGCAAATAGACTTCTTGTGAAAAAGAAACTACATTAGCTAACAATGCACGAGGAAACTTCATTGAGAGCTCGCATTCACGAGTTCAACAAGATCATCATAAATCTTGAGCAACTAGGCATCAAGACTGAGGATGAAGATAAGGCCATTATCCTGTTAAGTTTGTTGCCGAAGAGTTATGAGAGCTTTGTGGATACGCTGTTGTATGGTAATGAGTCTTTAATGATGAATGACATCGAGGCATCATTGAACTCAAAAGAATTGACAAAGAGATATGAGTCCGAAAGTAGAGCAGCATTGCTTGCATAAGGAAGGAAGAGCAACCAATCAAGGAGGAGATCCAAGAAGTGTTTCTTTTATAATAAGGAAGAGTATTTTGTAAAGGATTTTCTAAAATCAAAAGGCCAAGAATGGTGGGCTGTAATCGGTACTGAGAAAGATACCGAAGTTGTAGACACATTGATAACCTCAAGGGGAAAGTACGCTGGCAAATAGATACTAGATTCGGGGTGTAGCGTCTATATGTGTCCCAACAAATCGATGTTTACCAACTATAAAGTCAAGAGAGGTAAAGCTCTAATGGAGAATGACATGACTTGTGAGATCATGGAAGTTGGTGACATAAGGCTAAGGATGCAAGGTGGAGAAACTAGGGACTTACATGGTGTAAGGTATGTGCTTAAATTGAGGAGGAACTTGATATCCATAGGCAAGCTCAATGAGGAAGGGTATTCGATTAGAGCAGAAAAAGGAAAACTAAGGGTAAAGAAAGGACATATAAGGTTTGAGGGTGAGAAGCACAATAAATGGCTCTATGTGCTTACTGGGATGGCCATGAGTGACCCAAGGTAGGGTGTTAGGGTAATGCATACCACTAGGCGACATCCAAACCGTGCTCACCTAGGTGATGAGCATCGAAAAGGAGTGCAACATATCCATACCCTATGCAAGGTGCACGAATGCCTTTGGAGACCAAAGTCACTAGCCTGGGGAAAGTTAAGTCTTGGTGGAGACTTAAATGGACTCAACTCTAGGTGATAGAGTGTTGGTGTGGATTGGATCCTGAAGCCTTCTTATTTGGAAGATTTTGAATCAAGGAAGGGTTTGTTGGAAAACTGGTGATTCAACAATTTTGGTTGGACAAGAATTGAGATGAATATTAAAGTGGACAGTCACAAGAAGTCTAGAACGTGTGAGACACGTATGGAGAAGTCTAGGACGTGTGGGACACGAAGAGAGAAGCGAAACAGGACTCGAAGACGCGAAGGAAGTGAAAAGAACGCGGGATAGGCGCTGCCAGGGCTGAGAGCCGCGGCGTCCAAATGCGTCAGGATGTCCGTTTCGGTTCAAGATTTTGAGTTTTTGGAAGTTTTGGACTTCCAAAATAAGTGGATTCTTACTCCAACAAGGAATAGGGTTAGTAGGCACGAAATAAACCCTATATAACCATTTGTAAACCCTTTAGTTGAGATTAAGCATTAAGAGAGACTCTAAGAGATGAGAAGAACTGGGTAGACACTAAGTGCTTGTCTGCACTAGGGTGGAACCGTCGTTTGGGTGATCATTGCTCGTGGTAAAGTAAGGGTTCACTAAACATTAGGTCATTTTGAGGGTTCTTCATTGCATTTTCCTTGTAAAATCTCTAGGGAGTTAATAAGAGAGGTTAGGATCCTTAGATCCACCGTAAACGTAGAAAATTGGCCGAACCACGTAAGAATGTGTTGTGCTCTTTATATTCTGCTTTGGATTCTTGTTATCTTTTGCTTGATTAACAGGTTATTCTACTGGTCAAGGAGGTTAAGGTTCTAGGTTGGACTTTAGGTTCTAGGTTGGACTTTAGGTTCTAGGTTGGACTTTAGGTTCTAGGTTGGACTTTGAGTTCTTCGCTTCAACATTACCTCGAGAGGTAGAAGGGCATTTTTTCCCTAAACAGAACCTAAAGTAACAGCAGTCCATGTTGCAAGAAAAATGAACAATAAAATTTCTCTAACGTTTGATTAACGAACAAGTAACATCTCTAATTGCAAAAAAACACCTATAAATAATTCAATTAAGTGACCTTCCGCACTTGGAAAAACCACAACCCTTTACAGGTTGTATTAGTTGTAAACAGTTCGAATCCAACATATTCAATATAAAACACTATTCTTAAATAATTCTTAATCCCTCCAACAGTGCTAAACATTTTGCAGCGAATGGACTAAATGACCCATTTGAAAAGGCCAACCAAACAGCCTTTGAGGAATCATCAATGGGGTGAATTTTGGGTATATAATGGTAAGTATGTAGCATTATCTAATAGACTAGTCTTTTGGGTCAATGGTAAGCGCTCGGCCCGTGACAATTGATATCAGAGTAAACCTGAATTCTCATTCATATGTGAGCTCCCAAAATCGCCCTAATAGAGATTATTACGAGGGATGTGGGTCCTCTATACTGTCAGGGGGATGGGCAATAAGGGCTAATGGGCTTTAAAAATTATGTGTTTTAAGCCTCAATAGAGATTGTCACGTGGGTAATGGGTCCCTTAGCCCTAGGGAGATGGGCAATACGGGTTAGGCTAGTCATTGAGTTTGGGCCACACTGTGACGATGGCGTCATGTAATTGGGTGGGAGAGAATGTCACATCCTACATCGAATAGAAATTAGAGATTGTCATATGGGTAGTGGGTCCCATAACCTTAAAGGGATCGGTAATACAGGCCAGGTTGGTCATTGAGTTTGGGTCATACCGTAACGCCCACGAGGGCATCACATAATTAGGTAGGGGAGAATGTCACATCCCACGTCAAATAAAAATTAGGTAAATCTTGAGTATATAAGAATAGGCATACAACATTATCTAATAGGCTAATATTTTGAATTAACGACAAATACCCAATCCGTGACACGAATTACTCCCCTACCCCCCACCCCAATGAGTTGCTTCTCCCTGTTAGCTGTTACATCGAAATTAAGTCTTCAAGAGTCTGTTGGAGGAGGAACGATTTCACAGAATGCTTTACCTTAACATCCGTAGGTTTTGAAAGTGCATTCTAAAGCTGTTGATAGTAAGCTTGACTATTCGAATGAAGGTAAATTATGTCAAATTGATTAAACTAAATGGTATATGTATTCGGTTATTAGTAAAAGAGCATTTCCAATTGTTTGTGGTAAAATTTTTAAATTATCAAATATTCTTACAAATTTTATAAAACTTGTTCAAAAATAAAAGTTCATAGAGAAAATTTGTTTTTATAACACACACATACATATATATATATATATATATATAAATGATTTAGTGCACTACGTAATTCACTATATAATGAGTAATACTATTATATATTATTGTTTAATAAATTCACACATTTTTATAATTTCTGTACAGTTTATAATATGCTACAGAATCTTACTATATGTTCAAGAGCTCATCATATGATAAGTTATGTAGTCTTCTAAATCATCTATATATATATTCACATATTAACACTTGAGAGAGGTGAGTTTATGTCTTATAATCAGCTTGATTGAAACACCTAAAACACTCTAATTATAGTATAAATGAATTTTATTCTTACATATAAAATTTTAGCATTTTAAAAAATATTTAGAAAATTGAATCAAATCGAATCAGATCAAATTAATTTAATATGATTCAATTCTTATATATAATTTGATATAGTTTGATTTTAAAAAATAACTCTAACATATTTTAGTATGATTCAATTCTAAAAAATATCTAATCAAATCGTATTGTATCCACTCCTAATTTTGATCTAAATTTTGGTGTATATTAAGTCAAACCATGAGGGTCTTACTATTCTTTGCCCCTTTAAAGAATAAAAATGAAAATAGCCAAAAATACTAATCGTTTGAAAGGCCTTGACATGTTACAGAAATAGCAAAAATAGGATAAATATGCTAAAGGATGAAAGTTCCTATTAAATTAAAGATACTACTTCAGTAAAATTTTTCCAAACTCAAGGGAGATAAATGATTATTCCTCAAAATTTTATTGAAAGATTTTATCATGGTTGGATAATTCCATACCGGACTTTTAAGTGGTATAAAAAATCTTGAATGTGTTTAAAGAACATGGGGGATAATTGTTGGAAAACGATCGTATGTATGATTACAAGCAATATATAAATAATGTTACACTTATATTAATTACAAAGATAATGCAAAGTGTGCATTATTTAATAATTGTGTCTCCCGCATAAAAATGCATTCCTACCAAAAGTTGCATTCCTTATAGGAGGCAACACCCGAGCAAGTGTTATATCACTTTCAAGTGATGTAATTCTTGATCGGAACTGCTGGAGTGTCATTGAATAGAATCCAAAATAATCCTTTAAGAACACAGAAATTTAATTCCTAAACATTTTCATGCTCTTGACTTAATAGAACAAGACTATAAATTAGAATTCAAAAAAGTAACCTTTTATGAGGTCTATTAGAAGTAAATCAAACAATACTCATTTATCATTCCTATTGAACCCGAAATACATGCTTAATATTAGAGAAAAATTTAGATAGAATAGTTTCGATGAGATAATTCAGTAAAATTTTACCACATATTTGAGCACTTTTAATATGATTGGATTAATTTAAAATGAAAGCATGTGTAGTGGAATTATATTAAATGGACACATAAATGTGTGCTCATCCCACCAGAAATCCTCTCAATGTTATGGTTAAAAAAAAACCTTAAAATAATTAGTGTAATGAAACAATAACAAAATAGACCAATCTGATATTATATCCATGGTTGTACCAGATCAATTAGTTGACTAATTTATTTAGCCTTAATTTACTAAAATTAATGGCTGCTGAAAAATCTACTTAAGGTCAAAGCTTAAATTGTTGATATATGTAGCGCAGAGTAATGAAACGTATTTTTTAATAATCCTAAAATTCAATAATTTTATTAATAACACGTGAGCATTTAAGAGATTAGAATGCGTACGAACTTTAAAGTATTAGAATTCCTTTTAATTTGATTGAATTTGGGTGGCCGCAATTGAAAAAAAAAAAAGAAAAGAAGAGTTGTAGGAGAGAAAATGAGAAAAGGGAGAAAAGAAGAGAGAGAGAGATATTTTATTATCTATCTTGTACCAAAATTATGAATTCAATGAATTAATTTTATAATTTATTACAAAATATGACTTTATAAAAGTGATTTATTATTAATATTGTGATCATTAATAAAATAAATCAAACAAAATTATTTTAAATAATTTAATATCAGTTACTTAATAATTTAACTTTGTTAATTTTGGTTGGATAAGAATTGAAATGAATACCAAAGTGTAGAGTCACAAAAAGTCTAGAACGTATAGGATACGTGTAGAGAAGTTTAAGACGTGTGGGACACAAAAGAAAAAGCAAAACGGGACTCGAAGACGCGAAAGAAGCGAAGAAAATGAGGGAGGTGCCTACAGGGCTAAGCGCCGCGAGGCCCAGGATAGCGACCCAGCGCCGCAGCGTTAGGTGCGATTTTAGACAGCGCCGTAGCTCCCAAACCCATCAGGATGTTCGTTTTCGTTCGGAATTTCGAGTTTTGGACTTCCAAAACAAGTGCACTCTTACTCCAACAAGGAATATGGTTAGTAGGCACGAAATACACCATATTTAAACACTTGTAAACCCTTTAGTTGAGATTAAACATTAATAGAGGGGAAGAACTGGGTAGACACTAAGTGCTTGTGGGCACTAGGGTGGAACCATCGTTTGGGTGATCATTATTCGTAGTAGAGTAAGGGTTCACTAAACATTAGGCCTTTTTGAGGGTTCTTTATTGGGTTTTCCTTATAAAATCTCTAGAGAGTTAATAAGAGAGGTTAGGATCCTTAGATCCACTGTGGACGTAGGCAATTGGCTGAACCACGTAAGATTGTGTTGTACTCTTTTATATTCTGCTTTGGATTATTGTTATTTTTGCTTGATTAATAGGTTATTTTACTGTGCAAGGAGGTTAGGGTTCTAGGCTGAACTTGAGGTTCTTCGCTTCAATATAATCTCAAGAGGGAGAAGGATGTTCCCTCCCTCAACAATTCTAATGTTAACAAGGGTATATATAAACTCCACAATGTCTTTAAAAATTCTAAATCTTGTTAAAATAGAAGTCCTTGTGTTAAAGAAAACAAATCATACTCAAAATAAGTTAAAATGACTTAAAATCGCAATAAGGCCCAGAACTCAGCGTCTAGGCACTAACTTACTAACGGGTTAGCACTTAAGCGCCAACTTTCTCCCAAGGTTGGCGGCATCAAGTCTTGCATATTTTGCAGCCTTTTTAGATTCTCTTGTGCCTTTCTCTTTACTTCTGGCTTTCGTTTCCTTTTCTCATACGTCCATTGCGTATAGGTCTACATATCAACTTCTCCAAAATACATTTTTTATAATATTTTTAATCAACAATCTTTTCTTTGATTCAAAATCTCTAAGGCTTTCTTGGATCCATCCTCTTCACATTACTCGTTGGTTTACTCAGCCATGATTTTAGTTAAGTTTTTATATAAACTGAACTTAACTTAAGGTTGGTGGCTTAGTCAACATATTTACGAGATTTTTTGATGTTGATATCTTCAATACACTAACTTCACCACTTTGTATTATGTCTCTCATAAAATGTAGTCTTACATTAATATGTTTTGATCTCTCATGAAACATTTAATGTTTACTCAGATGTATGATACTCTGGCTATCATAATGTATATAAGTTTTCTCTTTTATTGTTATTACTAGCTCTGAACATATATCTTTCAACTATATGGCCTTCTTAATAACTTTTCAAACAACTATATACTTAGCCTCTATAGTTAATAGTGCCATTACATGCTATAAAACCGATTTCCATCATACAAAATATCTAAATATCTAAATACCATAAAAATAAACCTAGTTAATAACCTATTTCTGTCAAGGTCACCCGCATAATTTGAGTCTACATACCTTATTATTGTCTCATCATCCATACTCACCCTTTTGTACAACAGTCCATGTTCTGACATTCCTTTCAAGTACCTTATAATCCATTTAATAGTAATCCAATGTTTTTTTACCCAAATTGGCTATATATCTACTCATCACGCTTATTGCTTGAGATATACTAAGTCTTGTGCATACCATTCCATGATGCACCCCACAATACTTCTATATGGTACCTTCTACATTTTCAGTTTCTCTTCCTCTATTTTTGGTAATTGTGTTGTTGACAACTTGAAATACATAGCTAACAAAGTCGATACAACCTTTATATCAAATATTTTGAATCTATCAAAAACCTTCAGTATATACCTATGTCGTGACAAAACTATAACATCACTCTTATCTCTAATGATATTCTACCTAAGATCCTCTTAACTGACTAGCTTAAGTCTTTCATCTCAAATTCACCATTCAATTGATCTTTCAATTTTTGTATCTCCCATTTACCTTAACATGCAATTAATATTTCATTCACATAAAGTAGTAAATACATATATAAATTGTCTCTCAATGCTTTAAAGTACACACAACTATCATACTTACTTCTAATAAGGCCACACAGAAGCATGAAATCTCATTTACCACTACCTAGGAGATTGTTTCAACCTATACAAAGATTTCTTTATCAAGTAAGTATTATCTTTTTCTTTCAAGTTCTTCATGAAAGTGTGCTAATTCACTAGAGTGCATGTATGTGATATATATTCGTCCCAATACAATTTATGCATCATATATATAAATTAAGTGCAACAGAATAGAAAATCTAATTTTCTAGTGCAATAAATACATTTAAAATTTAATTTTCATTACTATAATAAAAATAAAAGATCGAGAATCACCTGTCAAGCCGTTAGAAATTATCAAACCGAAGTTTACTACGAAGCGCACTCACAGACAATTCTAAGATCCAACTAAAGTAGGCTTGGGTCGCTAAAATAACAGCTCTAATTTCTATCAAAAGTGTTTAATTCTTAAACACCAAATAGTTAACTCTTTAACCATTGCTAAAACTCTTTAAGCTTGGAATTATTAGTTAAACTCTTTAACTATTTTTATTTGTTTCATGAAAAATTAGAAATGATGTTTTAAGTATACAACTCTTGCATAACATTTGGAAATAATTTTCAATGAAATATTATTTTATTAAACTCTTTGATAAAATAAAATTTCTTTTCCAATTTGTTTAGCCATGGTCGGCCAAAGGTGGAGAAGAATAAGATAATCAATAATATTTTTCAACTCTTACGAACTAATTATTATCTCTCCCTCCTTCTTACTTATTACTGCACCCAAAAGTAAAGCAAAATAAAAACATCTTTTTATTTTATAGATAAATTTGCTTCATTTGTTAAGAGAGCCAAAGGCCCTATCATATATGGAGAATATGCACATTTGTTGACCAAAATAAAACAAGCAAAATAATTTTGTTTTGACAATTCATTTGGCTGAATTACAAACACCAAAATGAGCCAATTTATTTAAAAATATTTTTCCCTTTATTGCTAGTCATCACATACCCCATACCAAGGCAAATGAGCCACACCATTTTGTTTTTCTCTTTTGTTTATTAAAATAATATGTAAGCCACTCATTTTCTCGCATTATGTTTTTACTTGTTTAATTATATTAAACAAAATAAAACACATACTTTTTTAATTTAATATTATATAATTGTTTGACTTAAAAATAATTATTGATAATAATTATTAGTACATTTATTTATTCAAAATATTTTTGAACAAATAAATGACTTTGCTTGTCTTGTAAGCAAGATCATTTTAGTCATTTTTAAGTCAAATAATGAATGTTCTATAATGTGCCACGTGTCATCATCTTATTGGTCAACAACTATTGTTAACCAATGAATGTACTTAACTTTTAAGTCCTGACACGTGCACAACCTAAGGAAACCTAAAACAAATATCCTGGTTGCTAGAATTTAATGGATTGAACTATTCAATCCAGTACGCTACCCCAGTACACAACGAAGACACTTCATATTGTAAGACTCCCTAGGTCCACATCCAATTTATCAAGTGAAATTATTTTGTAAGTCCATGATCGATTCCCCAATTACACATTACAAATATTACAAATCAACGTGTTAGACCATACAAGTTGAGGTCATAACATATTCGTATAATCCTTCTGTCACCTATATCCCGGATGAACGGAGACATAGATCATCATTGTCAAATCTCCACGTGCTCATCCGTAAACTTATCTCCAGATTTGTATTTCGATAAACAATACACGCAAATACTTTTGCGATAATGTTTAACCCTACAGAAACTCTTTTTTGAGGTTTTATACTTGTGGCCACAAGATTTACTTAAATACAATTCTTGGAGTATCAAGATGTATAACTCACCCATGTAAACTGATTTATTTCACATCTACCTATACCAGACTCCATGAGCATTAGACCATACCCAACAATACCTAGCGGTTAGACTATGAAAGGTCTCTGACATATGTGAAACCAAAATATAGTGGATCACTCACAAGCCCACTTGGCGCTCAGGTCAAAGGATCACGAATACTACTCAACTCGAGAATGCCCTCTATTAATGGCTTCATGGGATATGTATTAGAGGTCCTCGTAAGTCTATTCAGTATCCAATTTTCATTGAATACCCACATGTCTATATGAGCTCTAAGCTCATGATCAGTTAAGAATAACCATTTATACCCTATAAATATAGACAGACCCACATCGGTAAAAATGGATCAGGAACATAATGTTTGAGAACATACTTACATAATGACATTTCTTAGCATTTATTGCAACTCTTTACAATTATATTATTACTAGTATATTATTAAGTCTTTGTCCTATTTTATATAAGGCTCTAACTCTTTAGATGTCGCTGACTCTTATAACCTGCTAACTCTTAGCAGTGCTAACTCTTAACATTTATAACTTTAAGCTCTGTTAACTCTTAGCACTGGTCTAAACTCCTGTAGACTAGATCTGAACCTTTTCAAATCATACAATGTCTGTAATATTTCAAGTATTGTCCTATATATATATTTAATACTAATGATTATATTTAAAATATATATTGTATAAATATTAATAATTAATATTCATACAATAATTAAATGGCACATATGCACACACTTTAAAATCTTGTGGTTGTGATATGTATATCCTTTCTTCCAACTCTCAATAAAGAAATACAGACTTTACATCTATTTGTTATAAATACAAATTTAGATTAACATACATGGCCAGTAGGATCTTAATAGATGAGTGTTTGACTACATTAGAGAATATATCTTGAAAATCAATCTCTTCTAGTAATGTTTTGTACAACTAATCTGGCCTTAAACCTCATAAACTCTACACTTGGGATTCTCCCATTGACTTTGTAAAGTCACTTATACCTAACTAACTTCTTACCCTTTAGTCTAGCCACTAACTCTTATGTCTTATTCTTTCTATAAGAACTAATCTCTTCTTCCATAACATATTGCCACTTCTGACTATTAATACTTCTTATAACCTCTTTATATGTCTTAGGCTCATCATTTTTAATAGTATAGGTTGTATTAAAGGCATAAGCAATCAAGTCTGCATGAGTGAACTTTATTGATGGCTTGACTGTTTTCCTTAACCTATCTTTTTTCCTTAACTTTATAGGCTCATAATGTTTCCTAGTGCTTACCCAAGTACATATCAAGCTTCTTCTTATGTTCCACTTTCATTCTCATAGTTTTTAGTGCTGAAACTATCTTTGGCACAAGTTCTGTCTCTTTTACTTGTCTTTTGATTGATCTTTATCATAGTTGAGTTATTAAATGTCACATCTTTGCTTATGATATTTTTTGGTGATTTTAGCTCTGTGCATTAAATCTTGTATTTATTGACTCATTCTGGATATCCAACGAATATTCCTTTTGAAACTCTTAGTTCCAACTTGCATTGTTTTACATGAACAAAGGCAAGGCATCCAAATTCCCTTAGGTGATTATACTCTGGAATGCTACCCGACCATACTCTAGAATGCTACCCGATATGACAGTTGAAACATTATAGCTAAAATTTCCTTTCTTTGTCAAACTCCGATGATTCTCCTTCTTAAATTGCCTTGATTATGTCTAATTTCCTTGTATTGTATGTGTTTTTCTGATGCTTTGAAAGCTGGGATGAGTGGCCTTTTGTAGGTATCAATTGAAGGCTTGAAGTAATATTCTTATTTAGGTATAAAAGTATGATCGCTAGAGCACTATGTTGTCGAGTCTCTACCGCTGCAACTATGGTTGTTTAGCATTAGGACTATAGAATGTTGCTTCAACAATCTTCATCTAGCGCTGAGGCGAAAATGCGACTAATTAAGATACTCAACCTAATCTGTTTCTAGAATTATCGCTAGGGTGACAAGGTTTGCGTCTTTGGAACGACATCTTATTTTGAAATTTTTGTAATTTAATCCCTGTTTTCTGTTACTTTTCCAAAAATTTGAGATTTTGCCCCAATTTCTCCATATTTGCTCTTTTTAGCCTCATTGCCTACAAATAAACAACAACACTCATAAATAGCTATTTATTCTTAATAAAATATCAAATTTCTAAGTAAAATGAGAATAAATCAAATAACTATTTTGCCCCTATAAAAAACTCAAAACTAGTTAGCACACATCTTACTCTATCAAATAGAGTTCTATTAATCTTTTTTACTAATCCATTCTATTGTAGTGTTGATCTTACAGTTTTATATCTTGTAATATTATGCTTGGCACAAAAACTATCAAACTTAATGTTGTAGAACTCAAGACCATTATTTGTCTTAAGTTTTTCACTATCTTACTGGTTTGATTCTTTATAAGTGTCTTTCAAGCACTTAATCTTTGCTCTTTAACAAGCACCAATAACTTTCTCAAAAAGTCATTAATGAGCGTTAGAAAGTATCTAGCCTCACTATGAGTTGTAGTTTGTACAGGTCCCCATAAATATAAATGTATATAATCTAGTGTCCCTTTAGTTTTGTGTTCTCGAGTGTTGAACTTGGCTCTATGTGGTTTTTCACACACACGCACAATCTTTTATAAAACTCCAAAGGTTGAATCTTTCATTGCCAAAAACACCCTAATAATACAATTTCTTGAGACCTTTTACACTCAAGTTGCCTAATTTCATATGCAATAACTTGGTCTGCATACTCTCTCTATTAACACTAACTTATGCAAAATCAATGATAGTTTTTTCAAGCAATACATGTAAACCATTACATTTTTCATATTTCATCACTACCATAGAACCTTTAACCACTCTTAGTATTTCATTCTATGCCTTGAATGAATATCTAACTTAATCTAGTTGTCATAAGGATAACAAATTCCTCTTTAATTCAAGAACATGTCTTATATTCAGTAACTCTCTCACTTTGCCATCATTTAGTCTCAACCTAATGATTCATATCCCAATGACTTGAAACACATGTCATTACCCATTAATA
Source organism: Ailanthus altissimus (assembly GCA_946807835.1). Lineage (NCBI taxonomy): Eukaryota > Viridiplantae > Streptophyta > Magnoliopsida > Sapindales > Simaroubaceae > Ailanthus > Ailanthus altissimus. The sequence goes on from OX327709.1 coordinate 6,789,386, forward strand.
CCTTCTCTCAATTAATTGGCTGAAAATTGATAATAAGTACTTATTTGGACATATATGGTAAGTGCAATCAGAGTTAAGTATCCATTCACCTGTATTTTACCTATATAAGGTAACCACGATTTATGCACTATGTAGTCTTCCTCATAGGCTATTACAGCATCACCTTCCTTCTTCTTGTCCTTCATCTTCTCTTTCTTATTTGAGCAATCCTTAATGAAGTGTCATTCCTTCGTGAAACAAAATCAAGTCTTAGGTTTGCCCTTTGACTTTGATCTGCAATTCTTCTTTTTCTTTCCTTCTCTTTTATTAGAAAATTCTCTTATAGTTAGTCTATCTGTAGCATTAGTCTTCAATCTTTTTCCTAGTTCCTTTGAGTTTAGAGAGGCCTTGATATTTATCATTGTTAATGACTCTCTACCATAAAAAAGAGTATCAACAAAATGCTCATAACTCAATGGCAACGAACTCAACAAGATTATGACTTTATCCTTATCTTCAATCTTGACGTCAATCGTCTTAATATCAATTATAATCTTGTTGAATGTGTTGATATGAAATTTTATTGATCTCCCTTCAGCTATGGATAACTAGTATAGCTTTTTCTTTATATATAGATGATTTGTGAGCGACTTCGTTATATAAAGGTCATTAAGCTTTTTCAAGGACCTTTCGTTGTCTTTTCACCAACAACTTCCCTCAAAATCTCATTACTTAGTGAACAAACTATCATACTATAGGTATTTTTTTATATAGAATTACGATCTAGGTCAGACCTCGATATTTCTAGCTTCTTTTTTCTCACTAGTGGTTGTTGTAGTCTCCTCAAAGGCAGAGTCAAGCCCTTGACTCTCCAATAAAGCCATTACCTTGATCTTCTATAGGTTGAAGTTGTTTTACCCATTAAATTTCTCAACTTTATACTTATGGATAGCGATAATGAAGCTTTAATACCACTTGTTAGAATCTTTTACATATAAGTAATTGAGAATGTAGAATTATAAAGATCAAAAGAAAAAAGAAAAAAAGAAATTAAGGTACATAACACAAGAATTACGTAGTTCAACAATTGTATATGTTCATGAAGGATCAAGATCCTACCCTCTTTTATTGAATAAATGATCACAAAAAGATCTCTTTCAATAGAAACAATCCTCTATTGGTAATTCTTAGTGATCTTTTAATTCTAATGTTAACAAGTGTTTATACAAGCTCTACAATGTCTTTAAAAATCCTAAATCTTGTTGAGATATGAGTCCATGTGTTAGGAAACTAAAATCCTACTCAAAATTGGTTAAAAGAACCTAAAATTATGATAAGATCAAGAACTCGATGCCTAGGCGCCATGTACTGGCACTTTGGTGCCAACTTACTAACTTTGTTGGTGCCTAGGAGCCAACTCTCTGCCAAGGTTGGCGCCAGGGCTTTCAAATTTTATAGCCCTTTAGCTTCTTTTGTGCATTCCTCCTTGTTTTCGACTTTCGTTTCTCTTTTTTGTATGTCTATTACGTATCGTTTACATGTCAACTCCTTTAAAATATATCTTCCACAAGATTTTTAATCATCAATCATTACAAATTTTTATCAAAATAGACAAAAATATATTTTTAAAGTTAAAAAATCAGTTTAAAAAAAGTATTTTGGTGTCCAAAATAAAAATGAAAAAATATTTGGCACTTTGATTTGCATGGCTTATATCCTGCTTATATCTGAGCCATCACTTAGTAAAATTTCCACCTGTAACTTTAAAAGTTCTAAAGAGATACTAGGAAAGACAATTGATCAAAACAATGCCAATGATGCTCATATATTAACTATTTTAAGAAAATCTTCAAATTAAAAACTTGAAAAAAAAATAAAACCTCTAAGAATTTTACAAAATATTAAAAAAAATTACAAGAGCAACATGTAAATTTGAATTAATTTCTAATTCGGTGGTAATTGGATCATTTACAGATCTGGGGATAATAGACCCCATTTTTTCTCTTTCTTTGAGAAAATGTAAAAAAAATAAATTTCACTGTCGAGCCATATGCTGTGCATAAAAAAAAATGTATGTACAGTTGTTTAATTTTATTTTTTTCTTATTCTTCCTCTCACCTAATCGTGCGAGATAGCGGAATCTCTTATACCAAATAAATATGAAAATTAACATATGAGAAAAAAAAAACATTGAGGAATCACTAATCCCTTATCTAATAGTAGATTGTGAAATTGGCATATCAATTTCAATTAATTTGAACTCAGCATCACATGGTCACGTATATGTAAATTTTATTTAAGCCTACTCAACTTTCTCACCTTGGGCTGATCCTAAATACACCCTTCCACTTTCTAATACGCCCACGATTTTTTTTTTTTTTTTTTGCTGAAAGAATTGTTCCTTGCTAAAAATAATAATGTTAGGTTTAAAAGATAAGAAATTATGGATAGTGCTACACTAATAAATTTAGGGTACATAAATTTGTGTTTCAATCAAATCAGTTGACGCCTACTATTTCTTAGATAATATTGATTTTTTAAAATTTATTAATATTTTTATTAATGTAATAATTAATAATGAACACGTCAAATTTCATCTCATATACAATATAAAATAGTTTTTTAAATCTAACATTATAAATTGTTTTTTTATATACAAATATTTTCATTATACATCTCAACAAATTACAAAATAATCTATTATGCAACAGTCAACAATTCAAATAATTTTTATTATACAACTGTCAACAATTCAAATAATTGTTAAATATCAAATTATAATTAAAAATTAAAAAAATATAAACTGTACTACCACTTGGACAATGCAATTAGGTGCTAACATAGTACTAATCAATGACCAACAAATATATAGAATTAATTAATTAATAATATATTATATGTCATATACAAATTTTACAAATATAACATTTTTTGTGAAAAAATTTAGAATGGATCATACATAACGTGCTCTTTTTTTCTTTTTTTATCTTGAACATCAAAATCCTTAATAAAATTTTTTTAGATAAATTTAGAATTTATTTGAATCAACTTAAAATAGAATTTTGGTGGTCGCAAGTCAAAAATCTTAGACAGAAGAATCACAAAGGTTTACAATTTCACAAGATTTGATATGAATAGTACCCCAAAAAATATATATATATATTCTTGTCATGTTACTAATTACTAGGTATAATTATATCGAAATAATTTAGAGAAATAATTTTCTCTTTCTTATTATTGCATGAAATTTTTTGTGGGTTTATCATTTTTTTTCTATAAGATTTGCCTTACGATGTAAGTTGTGTTTCAAGTAATAATATATCAAGTAATTATTAGATGATAAAATTATATAAATTTTAAAATTATCAATTATACTCAATAATTATTTAGTATATTATTATTTAGGATATAAACTTAATATGTGCAAATATTATTATCTTATTATTGTTAATCTTTTAACATTATGGTCTATATACTCCCCAAGACATAATTTGAGTGGTCATCAAGATATACTTTATTCACATTAACTCAAGTTCGAATAAAAATTAAGTATTTAGTAAATAAGGATTCTCACTTCCACCCAAAACATTTTTAATAATACTAGGTCTATTTATAATTTGAAATAAAATCAACTTAAGTGTACTTATAATCTAACTAAACATCTATTTTATAAAAGGAGGTATCATAAAAAGAAAACTTCACTTTCATATACATAAATTTGAACCTTCGCCATTAAAGTGGAGAGAAAACACACTTTATCCTAATCATAAAAACTTTATAATCAATAAATAAATATTTAATATGATTATTTTACTATTAAACAATAATTATTATTAGATCATTTCTCATGCCTAAAGTTAAACTTAAAAGTTGATCGTGTTAATTAATCTAAACATAATTATAAGTGATCAATTGATTATCTCAATTGTTAAATTAGTCAATTAAGAGAATTTTTTTTAAGGCGGTGCCGTCCAACCATTAGGAGCCAAGTGTCATAATTTGATGTGCCACGTCAACGGACCATAGGTACCCTTTTGTCCAAAGTCTTGACCAAGTCTAGAAGCAACAAAGCAACACAAGGGAAAAAACAAAAAATAACAAAACAAAAGGGAGAGTTGAGAGGAAAATCAAAGTTAGTGTTTGAGTTTGGTGTGCAAAAGAAAAAAAAGAAAATGTGAAGTTTGGAAGGTGAGAAAAGAGGATGGAGAAATGAATATTTGCTTCTTTGAAAAAGTAGGGTTTTACTTTTTCCAATTCCAAATTGAGTGATTAAGCATTTCACTGCAAGGCTTATCTTTAATTTATAGACTTGTATCGTATGTATTCAAAAAAACAGAATCTTACTTCTTCCAGAATGAAAGTAAATCCAAAGAGCTAACCGCCAGAGATAATTCATTTCACTAAATAAATAAACAAAATTGTCAATAAGAGTTACGCTATACATATAAAATTAGAATATAAAATTTAAATTAAATTTAAAAAGAATTATCACTTTAAACCTTATAATTTTATTAAATTATTCATGACATCTCTAATATTTAAAAAATTACCAATTGAGTTCCTTATGAATGGAAATAATAGTTATGTTTCAAAAATGAAAATAATAGTAAAAATATATATTTCAAAATAAAAAAAATGATAGCAAAAACGTTTCTAAAAGACATAATTAATAATTTTTAAAATATTAGAAATTAAATGAATAATTCAATAAAAATATAAGAACTAACCTATCATTTTTTTTTCTTAAATTTATTGTTATCCGTCTGAAATTTTAGGTTTTTATCTATTTAAAGAAAATGTAAATACCAAAATTTTCACTCGGGGATAGAGAAGCTTTTGTAAAATTATCATAACAATAATAAGATAAAATAAACTAACTACTTAATAAATATTAATTTTGTAGTCATAGGCGTAATTTAGTGATAATTACACTTGTCAATTAATATCGAAGTTTAGAGTTTTGATACTGCCTTTCGAATGTTTCAATTATAGTTAATCAATCTTGATATGAATGTAACTTTACAGATGATTAAATATCTTTTCAACTACTTCGATCATATATATTAAAGGGAATTTGTCAGTTGTGATTTTGTGTTTTTACTTTTTTTTTCATAATTTCTTAACAAATTTTAATATCTATTTTTTTTAGTATTATTTTGTCTTTTAAAAATCACCAATTGCTCTCTAAAAAGAGAATATTATTTATTACAAAACTAAATAATAAAAATACAAAACAAGATAAAATAATTGATTTGTTTAAATAGCTCACTAGTTAAGAATTTGCAGTGCGTTGAGCATGAGGGCTCAGCCTAGCTGGCTGAGCTCTTCCAAGACTCACATCCCCACTTAGGTTCGAACTCTCCTCCCCCCAAGTGGTACGGAAAATAAAAATATATTGTAATCCCCTTTAAAAAAAAAAAAAGAATTTGCAGTGCATTATTCCTCTAAGTGAGGTTTTAAGTTTGATTTTCTCCTCCCCTATATCTCATGTCAAAAAAAAAAGAATAAAATAATTAATAGTAGAGGTTTTGAGTTCGCTTCCCTTCTTCCTCGTGTAAAAAAAAAAAGATAAAATAACTAATAATTTCTTATACCAAAAATGGAATTGACAATTACTGAACTAGTAAAAAAAAAGAAATTATAAATGAAATATTAGAGAATTATACAAATGACGGAAAACTCTTGATCCCAATTCTTTCGTTGAACTGACGATGCAACAATAATCTTGCAACTTTCAAGGGAAAATAAAAATAAAAAAAAGTGCTTGAAAGCATGCCACATTTGTATAGGAAATTAGAACTCACCTAATAAGCAAATTAAAGGGTGGCATAGATATGCATGGACGCAAATATCCAAATAATAAGACAAATATTGTAATCCAAATAGTAGAGTATTACTTACAAATTTTTAAAAATAAAAAAAAATTAAATTATTATAAATTTTAAGAGTTTATATGTAAAATCTTTGAACTATAAGATTTCATTGAAAGATTTTACAAATTAAGAGAAAAGAAGAAAATTATTTAAAGATAAAATAAATAACTAAAATGGTCTTACCTTATAAAGTCCAACTAAGCCACTCTTATGCCATCTCCTACCAATGTGAGATTAGTTCAGTTGACATATAAGTTAATTTTTAACAAATCTCTACTTTGGTGAATATGTCAATCCTCTACAAAACTTCGATTTTTTCTAAAATTCTCTATCCAAATGCAACGCCTCCAAATTTATGTCCAATAGCGATATCAAACTCGAACTATATTGATTAAGTCCAAATAATAATTAAACTTGATCGTTGTTACTACCTTAGTCAACATATCTATGGGATTCTCAATAGTCTTAATCTTCTGAAGTAAGATTCTTCTTTCACTAATGATCTCTCTCACAAAATGATATTGAACATCAATATGATTTTTTTGAACATGGTACACTAGATTTTTCGTTAAATGAATAGCACTTTGATTATAAGAATAAACAGGAATCTTTTTCTAACCAATTCCCAACTCATCCAATAATCTATAACCACCATGTACTCTCCCTCTGTAATAAACAAAGCAACTATAGACTGTAAAGTAGACTTCTAACTTACAGATGCTCTCGCAAGAGTAAACACATAACCAATTGTTGACTGAAATTTATCCAAATCACCAGCATAATCAGAATCAACATAACCAATAACACATTGATCACATGTATCATCTCTTTCAAAGACTAAGTCAACATCTACAGTCTTCAGTACATACCGTCGAATCCATTTCACAGTCTACCAATATCCTTTATAAGGATCATGCATATATCTACTCCAACTACATATGAAATGTCGGGTCTCATATACACTATAGTATACATCAGGCTACCAACTGCATTAGCATATGAAACTCGAGACATATACTCTCGTTCCTTATTTGAACTAGGAGATAAACATGCATTGATTTTTATATAAGGAGTAGGTGGGGTACTTACAGGTCTTGACTCCTCTGAAATGCTAAACTATTGTACCTTCTTCAAATATTACTTCTAAGTCAAACAAATTTTTCCTCTTTCTCTGTTTCTACTAATCTTTATGCTTAGTATCTTTCTAACTTCACCCAATTCTTTATCTCAAACTCTCAGTTCAAATGAGTCATTCATTTTTTAATTTCTTCGACATTTGTTGAAACTATCAACATGTCATCGACATACAAGAGTAGATAAATAAAAGAATCATCATGTAGCCTCCGAAAATAAACACAATGGCCAAATTTGCTTCTTGTATACCTCTGACCCATTATAAATTGATCAAACTACTTATACCACTGCCTCGGTGATTGTTTCAAACTACCAAGCGATCTTTTTAGTTTGTAAACCAATTTTTCCTTACCAGCAACTTTGAATACTTCTGGCTAAGTCATATAGATTTCCTCTTCTAAATCACCATATAAAAATTTTGTTTTTATATTGAGTTGAACTAGTTCCATATTTAACTGAGCTACTAAGGCTAATAAAATTCTCATGGAAGAATATTTCACAACTGGAGAAATACCTCATTGTAGTTAATTTCTTCCCTTTGTGCCATCAATCTTTCCTTGTAACAGACATTTTTCTGTTGTATGCGGAGGATCTTAGGCACGTATGCATGTGCAATTGTGTCTATTGCCTAACGCAGCAGAAACATATAAATTTTGTAATAAACACAATAAATACAATATATTAATCACATTAATATATTAATAGGTTAGAGAACTCACTATAACGTGTAACGTTATACACGTATTTTTTTTAAAGTCCGCATGGAGACCAACTCGTGTGCAGTTCTAGTCATCAACACAGTGAGCTTGGTGAGCTAGAACAATAGCTCTGTATTCAGTCTGGAATTAACTCTTAATTTCCAAAATGGTCAGGAGTGAATTTATATCATTTTCTCCAAAAGAATAAGAAATGGAGAGTTTGGAACAATTCATAATTGCTCCAATTGAAAATATAGAGGAAAATGAAACAATTTCATTTTTCCTCATCCTTTTTTTCTTCTTCTTTTTCTTTCTTATTCCTCTTTCTCTCTATTTCTTCTCTCCCCCTCCCTTGGCCGAATTTGGCCAAATTCTTCAATTGCTTTCTCTATTTATTTTTCTTTATATATATATATATTATATAATATAAAAATAAAGATATTTGATTATTTAACTATTAAATAATCAAACTGAGAAATAACTATTTTGTCCCTCATAAATAGTTACCAAGTTCACCCCTTAATGGGTCCCATCAAATCTCACATTTGGGTGAACTCAACTAAGGATCCACAATACGTTACGTGTCCTAATATAATTAGTAAATAATAATTATTAACTAATTATTGTATTTAACACTTAAATACAGACACGCACGCATTTCTGTGGTAATGCTAGATATTGCTGGATTAAACAATTTAATCCGGCACGCTGCCCCAGTGCACAACGAATATACTCCATATTGCGGGATTCCCTAGGTCCTACGCCTGATTCGTCAAATGGAACTATTTCATGAGTCTATGAGCAATGCCCCAAGCATACGTCACGATTACAAACCAGCACGTTGAACCATGCAAGCTGAGGTTACAACGCATACGTATAGTCCTTCCGTCATGATATCCTGGATGTGCAGGGATATAGATTATTACCGTCAAATCCCCTAGTGCTCATTCATGTCCTATCTCTAGACTTATATCTCAATGAATAATATGTGTAAACTCTTTTGCCATATTATTCGACCCTGGCGGAACTCTTTTCCGGGATGATTGCTTGTGGCCACAAGACTTTCTTAGATACAGTCTCGAAGCATCTGGATATTAAACTCCATATAGGAGCTGACGGATCCTATATCTATACGCACCGAACTCCATAAGCATCAGACCATATCCAGCGACACCCAGCGGTCACACCATGAAATGTCCGTGTCATGCGTGGAACCAAAGTATGGTGGAGCACTTACAAGCCCACCGTGAAACTCAGCTCAAAAGACCACATATACTACTAAACTCGAGAGGACCTTCCGTTGACGACTTATATTGGATATCTATCGGAGGCCCTCATGAGTCTGTCCCATATCCAGTCGTAATTGGATACCCATATGTCAATACGAGTTCCAAGCTTACAGTCAGTTAGGAACGACCATCTATACCCTATAGGTATGACATATACTGATCTATATTAAAAATATCCACCGACAGACCCGCATCGATAGAAATAGATCAGAGACAATTATTCGAGAATATACTTGCGCAACTTGCATTTCCTGGCACCCGATTGTAACTATGCAGTTACTAGTATATTCCCAGGTCTATGTCCCATTACAGACAAGACTCTAACTCTTGGATCTGCTAAGTATTATAACCAGTTAACACTTAACTGTGCTAACATTTAGCAATTACATGTCTCAGCGTGGCTAACTATAAGCCCTTATCTAAACTCTTTAGATCTGATCCGAACTCTTTCAGATCTACAATGTCTGTAACGTTACATGTATAATATCATATAAATGGGTATTAGCGATTTATACCTATTTGTACTCATTGACGTTTCATGAGTTAATGAGAATATACACTTGTATAAATACACAAGTATATGTACAGGGATGACACATAAGCATCGACCCTAACAATTTCTTATTAGGAAGTCCATCTTTCTTTGCTTATACCTATTTGCACCCAATTTCTTTCTTGCCATTTGGTAGTGAGTTAGCTTCTAAGTTTCATTCTTCTGAAGAGACTGCAACTCTTCCTTTATAACTGTCTTTCATTGATCAACTTTAAAATATATGACTACCTCTCTATAAGTGGAAAGAACATCATCATCTACAATTGAAAGTGCATAGGCTACCATATCAACAAAGCAAGCAAGTTTTATATTCCCACATCTTAGCCTATTTACTATAATAGATTATTGTTGCTGTTGAGGTTTCTAAGTAGAACCTTCTTCATCATCTTTTAAAATATCTTTTATCATAGAAGTACCGTTATCAATCTCTATAGATCTAATTGGGTTTAATGTGGTTGTTTTTAACTCCACCTGTTGTGGAGTACTATTTATTGTTGTCTGATTTTCTAATTTCTTCAACATAGAAGACTCATCAAATGTTACATCTCTACTGGATACAATCTTCCTCGAACTCAGACACCAAAGACGATATCCTTTCACTCCTAAAAAAAGTCCCAAGAAAATTACTTTCTTAGCTTTGGAATCTAGTTTTGATTCTTTCACATGCTTATATGCAGTGCAACCAAATACATGTAAAGAATTATAATCATAAACAAGTTGTTTAGACCAAACCTCTCGTGGAATTCTATCACCAATAACAGCTGACAGTAGATGATTAATAAGATGATATGCATAGATCACAGCCTCAGCCTAAAACTCTTTGCCTAATCTAGCATTTGACAATATACACCGAACTTTCTCCAATAATGTCCAGTTTATGCATTCTACCACCCCATTCTACTATGGTGTATCTCTTACAGTAAAATAACATACAATACCCTCATCTTGACATAATTTCAAGAACTGATCACTGCAATACTCACCATTATTATCTGTTCTAAGATGCCTGATCTTTCTACCAATTTGTGTCTTAACCATCTTTTTCTATTTAAAAAAAGCACTAAGTACATCATCTTTAGATTTTAAAATATACACTCAAGTTCTTCCGAAAAAGTCATCAATAAAATAGCATAGTAGTATATACCTTTCATAGATGTAGTTTGGAAAAGTTCCTACATATTTGAGTGAACATAATCAAGAATATCCTCGGTATTATAAATAGTGGTGCCAAACTTAATATCTGAGTGAACATAATCAAGAATATCCTCGGTATTATGAATAGCGGTGCCAAAATTACTCTCTTTTGCTTTCCTAGAACACAATGCTCACAAAAATTTAGCTTACAGGTTTTTGTACCTTTCAATAAACCTCTTTTCACCAAATTGAATGAGGCTTTCTTTCTCATCTAAATTCCTCAACCGCATATGCCACAATCTAGTGATCTTTGAATCTGCATCATTATTAGAAATCATGGTCATTGATCCAATCATAGTACTACCATTATAGTAATACAAGTCATTCCTTCTTGTGCCTTTCAATGTCATAAGAGTACTGAAGTGACCCTCAGAATTCCATCTCGTATAGATACAATATAGTCTTTAGATTCTAAGGCTCCCAAAGAGATGAGATTCTTCCTCAACTTTGGTATATACCGAACATCTATCAGAACTCTAGTTGATCCATCATCATTTCTCAACCGAATTGAGCCTATCTCGACAGTATGGCAATTATCATTCTTGCACATATACACAACTCTATCATTAAGCTCTTCATAATTAAAGAACCATTCTCAATGTGAACATATATGATAGGTATAATCCAAATTTATAATCCATTTGTCAGAAACAAATATAAATGAATGACTACTTAAACAAAAATCTGAGACACTATCATTACTTATGCTCTCAACAACATATGCATTAGAAACAGACATGTCTTTTTCTTTCTTTTTCAACTTTAGACAATCTTTCTTCCAAAGTCCTTTCTCCTAACAAACGACACACTCATCTTTTCTTACTCTACCCCTCGACTTAGATTTTCTCTTTTTTTTTCCTAGTTTCTTACTCTAACTATGCTTTCTTACTGTCAATTCTTCTATTGACTTATCTTTGTGTTCTCTCTAATTTTTTCTACGAATTTTATAGCTTGTCAAAGGAGAACAAACTTCTTTAAATGATAGTTTATCCTTCCCATAGATAAGAGTAATACATAAATGATCTAATTCATCTGAAAGAGAACCAATTAATAGCATAGCCTTTATTTAATCTTTGAAGGTTTCATCTAAGTTTAATAAATCAACAATTAACTTATTAAACTTATCAATATGAGAACTGATACTCCTATCTGGTCTCAACTAAAGATGAAATAATCTCTTCAATAGATACAGTCGGTTCTCATTGCTTTTCTTTATATATTTGTTCTCTATGGTCTTCTACGATGCACTAGTTGACATCTCTATGATAAACGAATACTTTTGCTCTCTACACAGATAAGAACAAATCAAACCACAAGCTTTTATATTAAGCCTGTTCCAATCTGTCTCATTGATATCTTCTGATTTTGTTTCTTCTATAATCATATCCAAATCTTGCTGACACAATCTGTCCAACATCTCTCTCTACCATAAGCTGAAGTTATTCCAACCATCAAAGATTTTCACATTTATTTTTACACTAGACATTGTCACTGTCTTTATCGATATAGATGATGATGCGATAGCTACCTCACATAAATGAGTTCGATACATAATAACATAAATAACCAAGCTCCACCAAATAATTATATCTAATAACTAGCAATTTAAGTTCAAAAACTTAGAATAGTAATAAGTGCTCAACATAAAATAGTCACTCACTATCCTAAACCTAGCTCTGATACCACTTCTTGCACTAGAAGCGTTAAACAATAATTAGCACTATTACCAATTGTTATGCGGGATACAATTTTCAGGTAACTGAAACACAACCAACTAATAATGCTAGTAATGGGACATAATATCACAACGAGGCAACCAACTAACCAATCATCTAACACAATATGTAAAATAGAAAGTTCACCAAATTTAATGAGGTTTGGTAATATTACCTACGTCATCGGACACCGTTAGAACAAATCCACTATCTTTAAAGAGAAATTAAAAATTTTATAAGTTACAATACAAATTTCAAACTATTAGGTCAAAGTGTAAATACCCAAATAATAAGGTCAATATTGTTATTGCTTAAATAGTAGGGTATTACTTACAAATGCCCAAAAATAAAGGGAAAAATTAAATTATTACAAACTTTAGAGGCTTATATATAAAACTTTTGAACTATGAAGTTCTCATTGAGAGATCCTATAAATTGAGGGGGGAGGAGAGAATTATTCAAAGGTACACAAGATGGTTTTATCTTATATAAGCCCAACCGAGCTACCTCCATATCATCTCCTACCAATGTGAGATTGGCTTAATTGGCATATAAGTCAATTTTTAACAATTTTTTTATTAAATTAATAATTATTGAAATATAGATTAATTAATATCGAGTGTGAACAGAATTCCATAATCCAAATCCAATGCATAATAACAAAAAATTTATTTTAAAAGAACTTTGTTAGCATATAAGATTATGTCACTTTATCACATAAGATTAATATTGTAAAAATGTAGAATCAGGATTCAAGATCATTATCTACAAATTCACTCTCTTTGTCAAAAAATAAAAGTAAATTGAACACTTAAATTGTTTAAACTCAAGCTATAATCATTATGCATTTTGGAATTTTTACATGCCCTAATTCTTATTATTGGTAATTTAGTATTTTAAAACCCTAGCGCACATGACAGACTTTACTCATAAGTAAATAAGAATAATAAAGATCGCACAAAGTAATAGATATCCTAGTTTCTTTTATTAAGATCATAAAGAGCTCTCAGATCATAAAGATTTTACACAAGAGATAATCAAGAAATACAATAATAGACGACCTCTTTTCTATGATCTATGAATGCTTTCTTGTACACACAGTACTTAAGCACTCGTATAGCACTCTCTTGCGCACACATCACTCAAGTGTTTTTTAACTCTCTATTCTCTCTCTTGTTATTTCTTCTTTAATGTTTGTTAATCTAATAGGTTTACAAAAGCTTATATAGGCTTTAAAGCATTTCTAAAAACTCTATTACTAGTTAGAATAATAGTCTATACGTGTAGGAATCAAAATTCTATTAAAAAAAGTTAAAATATCTTAAAAGTGAAAAGTCATCATGTCTTGGCATTGCAACGCCACTGTAACCCAGGTCACAGCACCGTGGCCTAGCCAAGGCTGGGCCACGACCCCCCGCCTCTGCCTAAATTAGGGCCGCATCCCCAAGGCCTGAAATTCCTTCTTTTGCATTCCAAATCCCTCATTGCTTCCAACTCTTTGTTTTCATCTTTTTCATCTGTCCAACATGTTATTGGTCTCTAACTCAAAATCATACTCAAATATGATTTTAAGTCACCAATTTTCAACAATGCATAATAAAATTATATATATATGTAATCGCTAATCAATGGAAAAAAAATTATAAAACCTCTCTAAACAAAAAGTATTTTAATCAAAATAAAAAAGTTAATAGCATGCAAGGGTAGTTAAAATATAAAAATATTCGAGTGGTCGTTAAAATGCACTGCACCCGCATCCACCTAAGTTCGAGTGAAAATTAAGAATAAAGAATTGGGTATTTAATAAGTGAGGCTTCTCACACTCACTCACAATCTTTTAAAATAATAATAATAACAGAGCTTATTTGTAATCTAAATTAAAATTGACTTAGGTGCATTTATAAAAATAAAAAAAATTATAAAAGAAAAAATTTTACTCTCATGTACACACACAAAATTAGAGCACTCACCATTAAAGTAGAGAGAAGACTCACTTTATACTAATTATAAAAATTTTATAATAAATAAATAGATATTTAATATTATTATTTTACGATTCAACAATAATTATTATTAGATCATTTTTCACGTTTAAAGTTAAACTTAAGAGTTAATCGTATTAATTAAGCTAAATACAATCATAAGTGATTGATTGATTATCTCCGTAGTTAAATTAGTCAATTGAGATAATTCATTTAAGTCGGTGCCGCCCAACCATTAGGAGTCAAGTGTCATAATTTGATGTGCCACATCAGCGGACCATAGGTTTGCTTTTTGTCCAAAGTGTTGACCAAGTCTAGAAGCAACAAAACAACAAAAGAGAGAAAAACAAAAGGGAGCGTTGAGAGGAAAATCATAGTGTTTGAGTTTGGTGGGCAAAAGAAAAAATGAAAATGTGAAGACTTGGAAAATGAGAAAAGAGCATGGAGAAAGGAATATTTGCTTCTTTGAAAAAGTAGAGTTTTGCTTTTCTCAATTCCAAATTGAGTGGTTAAGCCTTTCACTTCAAGGCTTATCTTTAATTTATAGACTTGTATCGTAGTATTCAAAAAAACAGAATTTTACTTCTTCCAGAATGAAAGTAAATCTAAAGAGCTAACAGCCAGAGATAATTCAATTCACTAAATAAATAAATAAAATTGTCAATAAGAGTTATGCTATACATATAAAATTAGAATATAAAATTTAAATTAAATTAAAAAAATTATCACTTTAATCCTTATGCTTTTGTTGAATTCATGACGTCTCTAATATTTAAAAAATTACCAATTGAGATTTTATGGACAAAAATAATAGTTATATTTCATAGATGAAAATAATAATAGAAAAATATATTTTAAGATAACAAAAACATCTTTAAAAAACATCATTAATAATTTTTAAAATATTAAAGATCAAGTAAGTAATTCAATAAAAATACAAAAATTAACTGTCATTTTTTTTATATTTATTATTGTCCGTCTAAAATTTTAGGTCTTTGTCTTCATATATTAAAAGAAAAAGTAAATACCCAATTTTTCACTCGGGGATAGAGACCCTTTTGTAAAATCATCACAACAATAATAAGATAAAATAAACTAGCTACTTAATAAATATAAATTTTATAATCATAGGCGTAATTTAGTGATAATTACACTTGTCAATTAATATCGAAGTTTAGAGTTTGGATACTTTCGAATGTTTCAATTATAGTTAATCAATCTTGATATAAATGTAACTTTACAGATGATTAAATATATTTTCAGCTACTTCGACATATATATTAAAGGGAATTTGCTAGTTACTCCTTTGTGATTTTGTGTTTTTACTTTTTTTTTTTTCATATTTTCTTAACAAATATTAATATCTATTTTTTTTAGTATTATCCTGTCTTTTAAAAATCACCAATTACTCTCTAAAAAGAGAATAGTACTTACTGAAAAACTAGAAAAGAAAAATAAGAAAAAATAATTGACACACTTGCTTAAATGGCTCACTAGTTAAGGGTTTGCAATGCGTTATTCCTTTAAGTGGAGGTCTTGAGTTCAATTTCCTCCTCCCATACCTTATGTCAAAAAAGAAAAAAAATAAAATAATTAACAGTAGAGATTTTGAATTCGTTTCCCCCCTTTCTTATGTTTAAAAAAAAAAAAGATAAAATAATTAACAATTTCATATACCAAAAATGAAATTGATAAGTAAAAAAAAAAAAGAAATTGTAAATGAAATATTAGAGAATTGTACAAATGAGGGCAGACTCTCGATCCCAATTCTTCCATTGAACTGACGATGCAACAATAGTCTTGCAACTTTGAGGGAAAAATAAAAATAAAAACAAAAAAGTGCTCGAAAGCATGCTACATTTGTATAGGAAATTAGAACTCATCCAGTAAGCAAATTAAAGGGTGGCATGGATATGCATGGATGGATCGATGTTTGCTCTTCTCTTTGCAAAAATCTTTATAAAAGGGAAGAAAATGACGTGCATGAGCATGAGCATGACTTGGGTTATAAAGAGAAAAAGCAAAAAAGGACATCGTTATAAATTACATTAGGTCACTTCATCACTTTATTAATTATCACATCCACTCTTGTTATATTAGGGTTTCTTTTTTTCTTTCATTTTTGCTTAGAAAAATATATGCATGGAGCCATTTTCATCACCCTGACATAATCACAGCATTGTAATCCATTATAACCCAAAAGAAAATTATTAGTAATAATTGAAAATCGATGCATCAGAATTAGGAAAAGGGCTCCACAGTTATATATTTGCCAAGCACTTGGTTTATAAAGACAAGATTTCTTCGTATCTCTTTATGGTTTTCTGTTTAGCTTAAAAAATTTAAAGCAATAGAAATAGAATCATCTTCTACTCATGATTCATGCATGTAAGCGTGTACTCGACCAACTTTGGAATGGATTTTTCATTAAATAATTATTGAAATATTAAATTAATTAATATCGAGTGTGAACAGAATTCCACAATCCAAATCCAATACATAATAACGAAAATTTTATTTTAAAATAAATTTGTTAGCGTATAAGATCTTGTCACTCTATCACATAAGATTAATATTGTAAAAATGCAGAATCAAGATTCAAGATCATCATCTGCAAATTCACTCTCTTTGTTGAAAAAAAAAATAAATTGAACACTTAAATTGTTTAAACTTAAGCTATTATCATCATGCATGTTGAAAATTTTACGTGCTTTAATTCTCATTATTGGTAATTTAACATTTAATGCACGCGACGAAAGACTTTGTTGACAAGTAAATAAAAATAATAAAGATCACACAAAATAATAGAGATAAAATAATTACATACAAAATATAAAAAATTTATGTGATTTGACAACAAATGTTTATGTTCATTCAAAGTTTGAAATGCCTCTTTTTGCACTCCAAACCCAAATTAAGGCTACAATTTAACTTGTCTAGGACTTCATCCTCAAGGTTTGAAATGCTTTTTTTTCTCGCTCTAAGTTTCTCTTTGTTTTTTACTCTTCGTTTTTGTTCATTTTTCGTTCATTTAATACACCTTTGAACTTATTTTGATTTTTTATTAATTTTCAACTTCAAATCATACTAAAATACGATTTTGAATTACTAATATCTAATAATACATAATAAATTATATATATGTAAACGATAATCAGTGGGGAAAAAAAACTCTAAACAGTAAAGTATTCGGTCAAAATATAATATCTAATAATACATAATAAATTATATATATGTAAACGATAATCAGTTGGGAAAAAAGACTCTGAACAGTAAAGTATTTCGGTCAAAATATAGAAATTAGTAGGGGCAGGCAAGATGATGGCTAGCTTTAGTGCCCTTTCTGTTCATTTCTAAGATATACAAAAGCCTTGTCTTCTTTTCTATATTAATTTGTTATAGATGAGTTTCTTCCATTGAAATTCCAAGAGGGATCGATGCTCATTTTCTACCTCCACTTATGACTTACTTCAATAATGGAATTAACTACAACCACATATTAATATTACAGCAATTCCTCCAAGCATGCGTGTTGACGATATATCCCAATCCCATCCATTCTCCTCGCTAAACACAACACCACCCAACTCACGGCTTCCCTGAACAATCAAACCTGTGAATATGATTTGTTCTCCTGAATTTTGAACCCATTTTGTTAGTTGGGAATAAAGTTTTCTCTAAGAAAGAATTTTTTTATATAAAATTAATAATATTTGAATTAAACTTTAGTGAACTTAGTCTAAAACTCGTTTCAAATTCAAACAAATATACACAGATGTGTCATAATTGTTTTTTTTTTTAAAGAAAACAATATAACCTTTTTTCTTAATTAATCATATTCACCAACCTGCAATATGATTCATGCCCTCATCTGTTATCATGGTCACATATGAGTATAATTTTAATTTGCTTACTTTTCTTTTATCTTCAGAAATGAATGACGTCATTCTTACTAAAACTTACAACTATGCCATTGTCAAAGTCATTGCGGGAGGCTGGGTTGAACAGCAAAGCAATTAGCAAGCTGAGATGGGGCTATCTCGCACTACTTGTTTGCAAGCTGTTAGATCGATTGGATGGTGACATTGAGACATGAGACCTAATTAATTAGCTTTAGTAACAGCTTATATAGCTTGTATCAGTTAGATAACCACAAATACAATGGCGCCATATTGAGATGGAGATTGATGGGGACTGATCACTACTCAGAACTGATCACAATTCAGATAATAAACCTATTTATGCATATGCATGCCCAAATCCTGATCGTGTTCTATCTTAACAAATCAACTTGGATATTCAAGAAATTTCAAGTGTAAATTCAGCTACTAACATCAGAATTGAAATATATGCATATTATACATAACATATATATATATTGTTAATTGGTTTGGCATTTAAACATAATGGAAAAAAAAAAAATGGAAAGGAAATGCAGAAGAACTATGAAATTTGGTCATACATTTATTTCTTAGCCGACCACTAAGAGATATATCTTTTCACGCATGGTGTTGATGTTAACTTGTTACAAGAACGCAGTAGCGAAATTAGAGCAAAAGCAAACGAAACACCAAATAGTCAATGTTGCAGCAAATAGAGTCAACCAATTATGGTCAATCACTAAAAAATTTTAAGTCTTTTAATATGTAAATGTAAATGGTCCCAGCCAATTATGTATCACATGCTTGCTGTAGCAATGGAGTGGGGTCTGGTCTGGCCATATTCCACTTGCAATCTGAGTATCTGACTCACACACAGACTCACCACATATCTCCCAACTCATTGCGTTGACTCATCTCACTCGTTTCCTTCCGCCCTAAAATGCATTACTTAGTAGAAAGTATAATTCAGTCTTCTAAATAGAATATTTTCGATTCAAATTTCACTCCTTCAATGGGAATGAATGTGAGGGCGAATTATCTTTTCTTTGAGGAAATTATAAATTACCCTCCTCTTGTTTTAAACATTATTCACTTACTTTTTATGTTTTATATTGTCAAAAAAAATCCTATTATTATAAAAATTATATTAAATTATAATTATTTGTTATTTTTTTCACTAATCTACTCTTATATTACTATTTTTTCATAATTTATTAATGTTATTTTTAAAAAAATAATACTAAATAATAAAAATCATAATATATTTATGTTATAATAGAAGAGTAGATATTTTACTTTTTTTATTCATATTTAATAATTAATGGTCCTTAGAAAGGATAAATACTTATAATTTTTTTTTTAACACGATTATTAAAAAAAAAACTATAATATTTTTATTCTTTCTTAAAAAGTATTAAATATTAATATATTTTAAAAATTAAGAAAACAAAAGAAAAAAGAAAAAATAACTAAACAAGGAAAAAAAGCTACTTTAGATTCGAAGTGGGATTGTAAGGAAAATAGATGCCAAGTCAGAAGGTCCCCGATTATACCAATGAAATTATGTTTGCTATAAGGATAAGAAAAGAATATTTCTGAATAAATTAAAATATTCACCGTTTTATCATAACATATATGATTTTTATTATTTTAGTATTATTTTTACAAAAAACATTACATTAATAAATTATGAAAAAAATATTAATATAAGGGTAAATTAATAAAAAGATAATAAATAATTAGAATTTAATATAATTTTTGTAATAATAGATTTTTTTTTGTAATATAAAATATCAAGAGTGTAAGTGAGTAATGTTTAAAATAGGAAGGAGGTAATTTATAATTTCCTTTTCTTTGATTATCAATATAGTTGTAATTGTAAAAATCATGCTAAAAAAAAAAAGGTGATTTTACTCATTAATAGTGATTAAGAAAATGATAAAACTATTATTTGCTAGCATTAATCTTAATTAGCCCCATCATTAAGAGAAATGTTATTTAGTATATATTTGATTAAATCCAATTTTAGTCTATATTATTATTATTATTGAAGGTTGGTATTATAACTAGTGATTTATTGAGACTATTTAATATAATGAAATATTATTATTATTATTTCACATGCATATAAGGTTAAAATAGATAAAAATTGTTACTTAATAAGAATGTCTATAAAAATTTTAAAACTATTAGAGTTTACATATCTCTTTTTTAAAATATTATGAATTCAAATATCTTTTTCCTTATTTTTTTAAAGAAAATTCAACTAAATTTTTAAACAATATTTGCTCTTAAAATATTATCCCATATTCATCATCTCCATGAAAAGAGAGTAGTCTAAACACTACCAAACTTGAACACTCTACTCAAAATAAAGGTACATTTTTTTTTTCACTTATAACCCAATTTTAACATTAAATAAAACTAATTATGTAGGTGCCACGCTCTTCTAATTGAAAAATTAGTCAAGTAATCTACCTTACATATATAATATTGTCTTGTGAATAATATGATAGATTATATGACAATTATACATAAATAGTTTTTTTTTTTTAAATGTAACATCATTCTAATTTATCATTATAACTTATTGAAGAATATTGATGACTACTATTTTTCACTTAATAATGATATTCTTTCACGTATAAAGCCATCTATTTAGTTTAAGGGCGGGCACTATTTCGTTCAATTCAATTTTAACTAGAATCAAATCGAATCATGATTAATAAAAAAAAAATATCAAAGGTACAGTAAAATTCAAATTGGACTGAATTAGTTTTTCAATTTAACTTTTTAGTTTTAATTTATTAAAAATTAAAAAGAACAAAACTTCTAAAATTTGAACCGTAGACTTTCTTAAAATAATTAACTCTACTCAACCAATTAAGTTAATGCTTACTTTCTATTACAATACATTTTATTATAATATATTTAAATTTTAAAATGTTAACAATTAAAAATATAAGTTAAATTTAAATTAGAGACCAGAAATTTGTTATAACCTCTAGTTTACCTACTAAGCTGAAGACAATTTTTAAATATAAGAGACATTTTATTTTATCATATCTAAAGTTTAATGTATTAATAATTAAGAAAACAAAAAATATCTTATCTATATTCGAACTTAAGACCTGAAACTATTATTAGCTCCATTCTATCAATTAAGTTAAAGCTAATATATGAAAGTAAAACACATTTTATTTATTATATTTAAATTTTAATCTGTCAATAATTAAAAAACACAATTAATCAAATTCGAACCAAGTACATGAGGAGAGACATTACCTTATTTTACTGACTGAGCTAAGTTATTTTTTTCACTTTTTTTATATTAATAATTAAAAAAATTAATTTTACCGTTCTAATTTCAATTATATGTATATTTGAATTGGAATCAAATCGAATCGTTCAATTTTTTTAATAATAAAAATTGAACGGTTTTTTTTAAAGTGTAAAAATCAAATCAAATTAACTGATTCGATTCGACCGATTTAATTTTTCCAGTTTTCAATTCCTTTTTACCCATCTTTAATTTAGCCGATCTATTCATCTCAAACTTGACTCAGTCGAGTCAATCTCCGAGTTGCAAAGTGGTAATGTCACTATCAATGATGACGTCATGACTTAAAAGTACAGTTTAAAATTTAAACACAAGCTAAAGTCAAAATAATAATAATCATAATAATAATTGGGGTCCAGTTTAAAAACAAAGACCCTTCTGTAATATTTGTAAATTATGAGGGCAACTTCATAAGCATCTCCTATAAATACATTACATCCATGATCGTATCGTATCACTCTTTAACTTAGAATTAGAAATCCAAACCTTTGTCATCAAAATTATTAATATTATTATTATTGCACTCAAAAGAAGCCATGGGGAATTGCTTAGTAGTGGAAGAGAAGGTGATTAAGGTGATGAAAACAGATGGGAAAATCCTTGAATACAAAGCACCCATCAAAGTTCACCAAGTGTTAGCAGAATTTTCAGGCCACGCAATATCTGATTCACTTCCAGAAATCAGGCAACTCAAGCCAGACTTTAAACTGCTTGGTGGGAACTTATACTTTCTTGTTCCTGTTCCATTGCCATCCCGGAAAGTTGAGAATAAGAAGAAGAAGGTGCGGTTCTCGGATGACCAGGAGGTCGGAGACGGAGCAAAAGAGGCTGGTGTTGTCAGGATTAAGCTGGTTATCAGCAAGAAAGAGCTGCAGGATTTGCTGCAGAAAGGAGGAGTTTCAGTTCAAGATATGGTTTCTCACTCTCAGGCTGATTGTTTCGAGGGTGGTGATAACAGTAAAGGATGGAAGCCTGAATTGGAAAGCATACCTGAAGTAGACTAGCAAAGCATGCATATCAATAAAATATGTATTAACTATTCTCTCTTAACAAATCTTCTCTCCTGTAGTTTTAACATAGGAAGTAGATAGTAAAGCTATGATATATAGATACTGCAAGAAACTCAGCTTGCATTTTCTTCACAACTGTTACCATATTACAAAACAATCAGCAACAAAGGAGGAAGCAAACTCTTGCTTTTGTTCATGAGATATATGTCTTGATAAAATCCTCTTTTGTTATGTGTTGTGGTGTTGTTCCATTCCAAAAAAGAATATGAAAACAAGTTTCCATGGGAGCGGGGGGGCACGAAGTCAAAACTAAAGCTAAAAGAAGCACTTGATAATGGGGAAAAAGTTAGTGCAAAGAGATGAGAATTGAAGCACTATCTACACAAACAAAAATATGATTCATGATTAAAAGAACAATCTGATATTCCAAGTAAGCCTCACATGTCACCAGATCTTGGAGACATGTTACTGTTTAGCCATGTGATGCCAAAGAACCTTAGAGATATTTTTAGAAACTCTTTTATAAATCAATGAATTTAATCAGTGGTTTTGAGAAACAAAAGCTGAAAATCACAAAACTCATTCCCACGTTTTTTTATTTATTTGAAAATAGAATCAAGACACAATAAAAAGTTTAACCAATTTTTTATTTGAATTTATTTTTATTCCCATGGTAGAGATTCTTATTTTTTCTATCTCCCCCACTCACTTATAAATAATACAATAATAATTAATAATTTTTTAATTTTTTTAATTTTTACTTGAATTAAAGTTAGAACCATTGAATTACAATCGGTACAACAATTCAAATTTATTAAAAATAAATTATAAAAAAATTTTATTGTTAAGTTAAATAAAATTGAAACTTTAAATAACTAAATAAGGCAACGAAAGGGAGAATCTTTCAATCTCTATTTAAATGAATTTTTGTTCTTTAATTTGAATGTTTTCTAAAAATAATTTCATTAAAATTGACTCTTTAAATATTGATGATTGATTAAAAATAAGTTATTATGATTTTGAACAAGTTGCTATGATGAAATCAATAGACACGCTACTCTTAAGAAGTAGTGCTAGAACATCTCGGTCCGAGTAAAAAAAAAAAACTAGTATTAGAAAGATCAATAGATGTATGCTTTAACATGAATTTGAAATTTACGATTTGTGAAACACACAAAACTCCTTTTCAACTTCTCCGAAAACTCATGAAAATATGTGTACTGGGCATGTTCTCAAAACTTTCAAATACAAACCTCAATTTCTTATTTTCATTTTGCAAAATAAATTTTCAAAAACAATTTATAAAATATTATAGGATGGACCCAATTTAAATTTCAAAAGCAATACAATATCAGCAGAGTATGATTGGGTAATATATGCAAAGCCTCTTTAGGCCCCAGCTAGCTGAGTCAGTAAAGAAAGTCTGAAAAAGAGAAATGGAGGAAAGCAATATATATGCATCCATTAGAGCTTATCTTTTCAGTAATCCTCTCATTGATCATAAGAATAAGTATAAACATATGAAATTATTCATTTTTTCCATAATTATTATCAATATTGTAGTGGTGCCAGTGCTTCAACCATGATGGCACAATAGCAGTGCTGCTACTGTTATAATTATTAAGCACTAAATATGTGAATTGATGGAACAAGTCAATTTGATCCAGTAAAAATGCATGTATGTAATGGATGAAAAACTTAAGCCGGTGCGCTCCATATATGAATCCTCATCATCTAAAATAGCAACAAAGTTTGGTCTATTTCCTGGTATTTTTCTTGTTCAAAGACTATACAGGCAACGAATCAAATGCTAACTCTCAATTTATTTTATTATTAGGGCAGTTTCTTGGATCTCAGTTCGATCAATTCTAGCAGATAATAAATCAAAATAAATTATCTACCATGTAGGACAGTTCGAACGTGTCCTGCTGTTTTAATGAAGTAAACACTAACATAATTTGAAAAATGAAATCAGACATCATGAGAACAAAAAGATGTTGTAATATGAGACAACGTTACATAGATTAAATGGTAAAAGAGGATAGAGCAGTACTTTTAATCTCACTAAAAACTCAATAAATAAATAAAACAATGAAATGAAAAGATATTCCAGATTGAGTATTCATTTGCTGTACAGTAATCTTACCATATTTGCATCATCTTAAAATACAACTTGGTCAAATCTACTAGCCATGATATACTCAATGGTTGTACTTTGTTGACATGCTAGTTCGACTATCCAAGAGTGGGAAAGGCCACTTAATAACCATATTCGCACTAAATTGATCAACATAGGCCAGTGTTATTTTTGGCACTGACTTCAAATAAGACTTTTAACAGAAAAAGTTATGGGACATTACTTGTAAAAGAATTAAAGCTCAAGTGAGATATATCAAGCAAAGAGATCAATTGCTTAGATTAACCTTTGTTAGTGGGCAACCAGAATATGATATTAACCATGTGGCACCCTCTGGTTGGCCGAGTCCTATCAGTTACCCACAACACAGACTACCTATGTTCCTAATTCAGGGTATAAAATACCAAGAAGAGAGAAAAAGTGCAAAACAACTATTTCAAATGTCCAAATCAATGTAATAATTAAGCCAATCAACTTGCCAGTGTACAAAGTTATAGTAATAGTTAGCATGTTTCATGTTAATGGGGTAGGCAAAATGCTGTAAAGGAGAACTAGGATGCTAAACAAGAGCCCTTCTACATCTCAATGGGAATGACCACATCTTCAAGATCTGCTATGAGTATCATACCCACTACAAGACTTAGTGGTTGACTGAAATTTGGATTGTCTTGGTCTCCAAACTACAGAGTTGCACATACTGATACCATGTATTTTGCTTCAATGTACATAAAAGTGAATTGCCATGCTAACAATGTTTAAAATGATCTTCTATCACATTTGTATTACTTTAACCCCCCCAAATATATTAATCCCAAATGACACTTGCTAGCAGTGGACTTGCTTGCCATTCATTGGTCATCAAGAATACTCCAAAATATGAATTTCAATCTTTTCTTCTTTGACAAGAATTTTTTTCTCCTTTTCATTGTTGTTCTATCGCTTTTAATTATCTAACTTTGTTCTTATCTATGTTAACTGTTTGAATTTTGGTAATTCAAAATCAAGAATAATTTGATTTTGAGTTAAGAGATTAAGGGAGAGTAAGACACGTGGTTGATGACGCAATGGACGGACAAAAGAGATTCAAAACAGAAAATCAGAAGCGAGGAAAAGCGAGAAACACAAGCTGAACAAGCCCAGGTGTGGGTGCCACGGTGCTGGGATGAGATCGCACTGGCATTGTAACGTCACCTATTCAGGAAAGTCCTATTTTAGTTCTAATTGCGTGTTTAAGTCAGTTTTAGACTTCTTAAGTACATAAACTCTTATTCTAACTAGTTTTAGAATTTTTAGGGTTAGTATTAACACTATATAAACCCTTATAACCCTATATAATCAATTAAAGTATCAAATTAGCACAAGAGAGAATAAAAAACTTAGGTCATACTTGAGTGTTTTAAGCACACAAAATAGTATAGTATTGATCCCTAATAGATTAGGTATTCAGGTATTCATTGTAACTCTTGGTTCTTTGAGTACAAAACAATTGGCATAAAAGAAGTTAGGATCCTCATATCCATCATGGACGTAGGCGGATTTGCCAAACCACGTAAATTGATGTGTTATTTTTCTTTGTTTTCTTGGTTGTTTACCTCCTATTGTATGATCTTTCTTTTCTTGATTGTTTATGAGTGTAAGTATTTTAGTGTATTTTAGTGTTCGCACTAACTTCACCCTCAACAAACTGGTATCAAAGCATAGGTTTGGTTTAACTATAACTACTCACAAAAATAAAATAGAGAAGTTCAATGGATAGAATGATTTCAATCTATAAAAAATGAAGGTGGGTCAAGGTAAAATTTGACTGGTGAGTTAAAAGTTGGACTTAGTCCTTGAGGAAACTCAAGATACAACCGATAGTGAAACGGAGTTGACAAAACTTGGAGATTTTGATAATGAGACCTTTTGGAAAAGACCTATAGTACAATAATATTATCCTTGAGTGACGAAATTCTGAGAGAGATGGTCGAAGAGAAAACGACATTGAATTTTTAAAAGAAACTTGACACATTATACATGACAAAGTTTTTAGCAAATCGTTTGTAGGTGAAGAAGAGATTATATCAATTAGCTATGACTGAGAGAACTTCTATGAGCGACCATATTGATGCCTATAATAAAATTATCATCGATCTTGAGATGATAAATATCAAGATTCAAGATGAAGGCAAGGCTATTATTTTGTTGTGCTCTCTTCCTCCAAATTATGAGCATTTTGTAAATACACTCATATATGGTAGAGAGACTTTAACGATAAGTGATGTTAAAGCCTCGTTAAACTCTAAAGAAAAGGGAAAAAGATCAGAATTTGATAGTGCAACGAGATTAGTTACAAGACGATGAAATGGTAAGAAGAACCAATGAGACAGATCTAAGAGGTGCTATAATTATAATAAGAAATGACACTTGATGAAGAATTATCCGGTAAGAAAGGCAAAGAATGGAGGAGGGGTTGTAATAGTCTGTGGTGAAGACTTGAAAATTACGGAGTCCTTAATAGCTTCTGATGAGAAGTATGCTGGTAGATAGATACTTGATTCTGACTATAGTTACCATATGTGTCCAGAAAAGTTTTTACCAATTACAAAACTATTAGGGGAAAAAATATTAATGGGGAATGATATAACTTGTAAAGTCATGAGAATTTAAAGTATTAGGATAAGGATGCATAATGGGGAAACAAGGGTATTACATGGGGTTGGGCATATTCCTGGAGTTAAAAAAAAATTGATATCCCTATGTGTGCTAGATCAAGAAGGGTATGCATTTAAAGTAGAAAAAAGAATATTGGATGTAAGGAAATGATCTATAGTTATAAGAGATTAGAAGCACAAAAGCTTGTATGTGCTTGTTGGCAATGTTGTGGGGTCCCAACATAAAGCTGTAGGGTCCCAACATAGGAGGATGCTTACTAAGGGACAGCATTGAAGATTTGTTCACCATGGTGATAAGGGTTGAAAGAAAATGCATTAGAAAGATACTGCAAGGTATTGGGAAAGTGTCAAGAGTGGCACTAAAAATTACAATATAAAGGGTATCCAAGAGAATATGCATTTATATCTTTGGAGACTAAGGTCATAAGCCCAAAAGAAATTAAGTCTAGATAGAGATTTAACTGATGTTAACGTTGGAGTAGATGGATCCTGAAAAAGTTTTTTAAAAGATTTTGAATCAATGAGGGGTTTGTTAAATTTTTGCTAATTCAAAATCAAAGATAATTTAATTTTGAGTTGGGAGACTAATAAAGAGTCAGAAACGTGGAGAAAGCAATGGACGGACAAAAGAAGTGCAAAATAGGAAATCGGAAGAAAGGAAAAGTGAAAAACATAAGCTAAACAAGCCCAGGTGTGGGCGCCCCAACACTAGGATGAGATTGCACTGGCGCCGTGGCGCCACCTATTCGAGAAAGTCCTATTTTGATTCTAATTGCGTATTTAAGTCATTTTTAAACTTTCTAAACACGTGAACTCCTATTTCAACTAATTAATACAAAAGAAAATAAATAATTTATGTCACACTTGAGTATTTTAAGCATATAAGATAGTGTAGTATTGATTCTTGCTAACTCTTGAATATTTAGATATTTTTTATAACTCTTGTAAGATTCTTTAAATATAAAAAAATTAGAATAAAAGAAGTTAAAATCTTTATATCCACTATTGACATAAGTAAATTTGTTAATCACATAAATTAATATGTTATTTTTTTATTTTTTTTAATTATTTATCGTTTGGTGTGTAATTTTTCTTTTTTTTAATTATTTGAGTATGAGACTTTTACAGTACACTAAAAATATTTTAGTACTGGCACTAATTTCACTCTCAACGTTAACTATTAGGAATATAAAGGTTTATTAAATCTAAAATGGCAATAAGGAACTACGCTAAAACATCCGAACTAAAATTTAAACCGCTTAAGCACTGAACACATGGCCATGTGCAGAGTTATAACGTAAGAAGTCCCATCTTTATTTTTTTTCTTTTTAGGAAGAAAGAAAAAGGCAGCCAAAATTTCAACAATTCCACCTAACAAAATACTTGCAATGATAAGTTTCTCGACCAGACTAAAATTTAACACCGCGAAAGAACCATCTTAAACTAATGATTTAGTATCACTGGATTGTAGATTTTCTGATGAGGGAAAGAGAAAATTGTTAACAACTTCCAATCGTCAAGTTAACTCTACCAGTGTCATTTATATATTTGTGCAAGGTCCTAAATTTCCGTCATCTTAGAAAGTCTGTGCCAAGCCCGACAAAAATAATGCTGAATGACTCTGATAGCCAAGTAAAATCTGGTATCATCATTCCTGACATATAGAAAGGAGACAAAAGCTCCAGATTTTTCAAGAAAGAATCTAGAATATTGTTTTATTATCGGTGAGCCATTGGAATATGTACTAAAACATGATGGGAAAAAATTCAGCCCCAAAAGGAAGTTAACTTCGCTCCAGATTTTTTAAGAAACAACTAAGAATTTGGTTTTAGTTAATATCAGTTAGCGATTGGAATATGAACTAAAACACGATGGAGAACATTCAGCTTCAATCAGCTAGTCAACCATTTTTTACCATGCTTGCATGTACAGTTCTAATTTCTAGCAGGATATCCATCTTTCTCTTAAAGCATACATGAGCAAACGTAAAAATCAGCTTGAAGTCAGAAGAGCGACTTCTCAAAATATTAGACACTTGAAAATAACAACAGATATGACTTAAAATTTTCTGAAGTATGGACCACTTTTTCCTCTTCTTTCAAGTTCAGCAAAGCAAAACGGCATTTTCATCGCACCAAAGAAGATATAAATGTTATCACATGTTCTAACACTTCAATGATGCCAGACCAAAATAAAATATTATGATGCAGGATTCAGTTGCAAAATGAATAGTTAAAATATTTAGACAGTGACTACATTGAT
Organism: Ailanthus altissimus; assembly: GCA_946807835.1. NCBI lineage: Eukaryota > Viridiplantae > Streptophyta > Magnoliopsida > Sapindales > Simaroubaceae > Ailanthus > Ailanthus altissimus. The sequence goes on from OX327709.1 coordinate 6,819,087, forward strand.
TTTACCCTATAAGAGGTACATAACGAACTTTGTTGAACAGATGTTACACAAGATGTTTACTTGCTCGCTTATATGTGTAGTTCCAGATCTGGAGACGGTGAAATTCAAAGTTTTGAGTAGGAGAGACCAGTATGAGATTAGAGAGTTGGAGGTAAGTAATGTCTTCCTTTTGAGATTATTAGTTATTGCAATGCTAGTGACAAATCTGTAATCTATGCTTAGCTGGTAATTTATTGGTTACATTATGTGTGTGTTGGGTTTGGTTTGTACACGTCTAAACTATGGCTGTGATTGTGAAAACAGTCCTACTTTGTTGCGGAAACAATTATACCAGGGAAAACTGGATTTGATTTCAATGGTGCATCTCAGTGTTTCAATGTCTTGGAATACAACAAGGGAGAGAATGGAGATGACCACACCTGTTTTCACACGTAAGGCTCAATCTGATGGGGAGAAAATGGAAATGACAACACCTGTCATAACCAAGAGGGTTAGTTTATGACATCTATACTATGTCAATAAAGTTCATGTTTTTTTTTTTCTAAATTCTGAACTTTTTGACTTTTGAGATGTACTTACGTTTCAAATAGATATGTGAAGTAATCTGTCTTGCCTTCCTAATTTCTCTGTTTGCGGATGTTGTGGAGAAGAATTGGTTTTTTCAAATAGATCTATCTTTAAGATAATATAAGAATTTTCAATCTTGGTGTCATTTCCAGGATGATTACGCTTGTCTTGGGAGTGACTTCAAAATTCATTTGCAAATTCCATCCAAATACTTAGCTATTTGGGCTTTTTTGCTTGGTCTGATTGAGATATGATCCCCAATTTCTTGTGTTGACATCAAATGAGAAGGATGTTTGCAATTGAATGATTAGATTTATTTATCTATCTTGTCTCTAGAAGTTAGTATTCATCTTTTCTATTTCTTTTATTGATTTTTCAAATTTTATTAATTTTTATTCAGCTGAAAGATCAAGATAAATGGCAAACGTCTTTTGTCATGCCTTCAAAGTCTGGTGCCAACTTGCCTTTGCCTAAAGATTTGTCTATAAGGATCAAAGAGGTGCCAAAGAAAGTTGTTGCTGTGGTTGCCTTCTCAGGTTTGTCGTTTTTATGTTTGCATAAAGGAGTTGATAACTTGGTTTTCCAACCATTAACAAGATAAATCAGACTAGAGTAAGATAGCATATGAGTTGTTTGTGGTTATTTTGCTGTGGATATAAGCGTCGTCTTATTCTGATTGTTGTATCATTTTTTCCTTCAGCATCTGTTAACCATTTACCATTGGCATGCAAATAAAATAATTTCTGGCAAGAAAATATAACCATCATCTAATACCTTTACCATGACAATGGAAGATAGCATGGACAAAGAAATGATGTAATGCTAGACTAAATTAGAGAAAGATTTTTCTGAGGTAATCATCTGTGCCATTGTAGTTTAAAGGAACAGCGTATCAGGAGAATGGATAATATTACAAGTCTTAAGTCTACTGTGGCCAATTACATGGTTAGTGATCCTCTTTATTCTTTACTTAAAATCAGGTTTTGTTACTGATGAGGAAGTTAAACGACGGGAACTGAAATTACGTGATGCTCTAAAGGATGTCAGACACTTTCAAATAAAAGAGGGTGCTTCAGTTGAAGTTGCTCAGGTGAGATCCTTAATGACTAATTGGTGATGAGAAAGTCTCTGAATAATTTTGATTGTAGGTACTCTGTTTGCAGACTGCCTTTCTATGTCCTTGATTTTTTTCAAACGTTGTTGCAGTATAATCCGCCATTTACATTTCCATTCACACATCGTAATGAGATTGCGCTGGAAGTAGAAAGAGAGGAAGAATAACATTTTGAAACTGACCCTGGAAGCTTGAGGTATACTGTATAGTAAATTTACACCCTTTCCCTGTAAAGTGAACTAGAACAGCTAAGTTCATAAATAGATCGTTAAAAGGGAAAGAAAAAAAAAAATCATCAGCTCGTTATGAATAAACCAGTCCATACAAAATCTCAATCATAACCAACGCAAAAGTAAAAATAAAAAATAAAATAATAAGAGGAAAATACCTTCCATCAAGACTTCTTCCAAATTCCGACTCTCCAATCTCTTCGGGAACACGTATTTTGCAGTCTCATTTGCCAAGTCCATCAAAACTGTAAAGAAACAAGCAATAAAAAAAAATAACAATAAAATCATTTAAAATAACAAACAGAGACTCACATATAACAAATGGTTTTCTTTAATAATGGAAATATGATAAAATTTACGTCGCTGAGAGAGAGAGGAAGTTTGGGAAGCGAGAGCGAAGACGAGAGACAGTCGAGCTTCAAAAGCGGACATAGAGTTTTCTTTTATCAGTGCACCGGTGTGAGAGAGTTAGTGATGGTTAAAGATCGGTTGCAAGGGTTTTTTAGGGTTAGGGTTTTGGAGAGAGAGATCAGTGAAAGCTTGCAGTTGCAGAGGAGCATTGTTGAATTTCTTTTGAAGACAGCAAAGACTTAATAACTTCAGTTCAAAGATTATAGTTATCGAAGTGGTGGTTAGCAGTTTTCCCGGGAAATGTCTACTTCCATATAATCTACCATATTTGCTAATCAGGCCCTAAGCTATAGATTTTTGTCTTTTAGTCCACTCACCTTCTTTGAGTTTTGCATTTTGATCCTATATTATTTTCTTTGTTTATACCAAATGAAATTGACAATCAAGCAATTCACCTTTATCAATCAAAATACACAATTTTTATGATAAATAAAATATAGAAAAAACTATAAGCAATTTGCCTTTTTTTTAAAAAAGAAACCTTCTAATCCAGTTATTGTGTAACATGACCTTTTTTTCTCTGAAAGGTAATCAAACATGACTTGGAAGCTTAATACGAATGAGATGTTTAATCCCCATAAAATAAAATGATTTTTTTTTTTGAAACAAAAATAAAATGATTTTGTATTCAGTAACAAACACCTTTAAAAAAAAGCATTTGTTAGAAAACTGTGGAGGGGGAAATGTCCTTCAGATCCAGAAAATCGACAAAAATGTTCAATACAGAGCATTTTAAAATGTATTACAGTTTGATAATCCTTGCATGCTAAATCCACAACGATGTAAAGCCATTACAAAGCTAGATACTGAAACAAGACAATCTGAAGTCATTAAACTGCCAGAGGTTCCTGCAGGGTATGCCAAGCAAGAACATCTTTGTATGCCAAGTTGCCACCAAATATATCTAAAGCGCTGCCAACTGTAACATCCACACGTCCTATTCCCATCACTTTGATCTTCTCTAAATCAGCCATGGTTGTGACACCACCAGCGTAAGTCACAGGAATCTGGTATCCAAATACCACGATGTGACAACAATATACATGTATTAGATTAAAAGGAAGCCAGTACTGGATGGGCCTAGTTTTATCACAACAAGCTGGTTTAATATTTTCTCATGTTTGTATTTAATATATCTTCAGCACTGGAGTTTCATTTATTGACACGAACAGCTGTTCATGCATCAATACCATATCAACTTATTTATGACAAATCTGTTTATAACAAGTTTAGGAAGGATATCTATATATCTACCATAACAATGTAATAAGATTACAATTGCCAACACAACTTTAAAACTCCAACACTAACGATGAAATCATAACTTGAAACTCATAAAAGTTAAAACCTTAACTTGAAAGCTCTAGTACAAAATTTGGAGCATCCAACACAAAATTTGAAATTGGTTGTATTGTAGTGTATCCCATTTTCCAATTTTGAAAGATTTGAAACTAAAAAATCTTAATATTTTAATTCATTAGGTAATACTATAATTATTTTAGAACATGTCACATTGTGTTTACTCATGTCAAAACACAAAAACAACATGCTTATCACATGCATTTAAGCATGTGTCCTATTGCATTTTCTGCCTAAAAATTATAATAGTGTCATATTTGTGTTTGATCTAAGGATAAAATAAACAAGTGGTATCCATCTCAGCCAAATTTTGTCATACTTATGCACCTTGACATGATGACACAAAACCTAATACACCAACACAAAATGCCACCCCTACTTGGGCCATGTAAGTTTCATTTTTAGTACAGCATTTTATTATGTTTGATCTAGGATAAAATAAACAAGTGGTATCCATCTCAGCCAAATTTTGTCATACTTATGCACCATGACATGATGACACAAAACCTAATACACCAACACAAAATGCCACCCCTACTTGGGTCATGTAAGTTTCATTTTTAGTACAGCATTTTATTATGTTTGATCTAGAATAAAATAAACAAGTGGTATCCATCTCAGCCAAATTTTGTAATACTTATGCACCTTGACATGATGACACAAAACCTAATACACCAACACAAAATGCCACCCCTACTTGGGTCATGTAAGTTTCATTTTTAGTACAGCATTTTATTATGTTGAAAAAGGAATCTCAGATAGAAAAATCATGATGATGGGGAAGATATGAGAGTATTCAGGGCATTGACTACATGTGGCTGTCCAAGGTATTTATAATCAGGACAGATGTGTGGAAAAACAGAAAAAAAAAGGTGGGGCCGGGTGGGGGGGGAAGAGAAAATAACAAGATACTCTGCATTACAAATAAGAAACATGAACATAGTTACAAATGTGGTTATATGTTACTCACTGGTGAGTGTTTGCCAAGCAGCGCTACAAGCTCTTCATCAATTCCTAGTGTCACGACCCGATTTCTCGAAACCGTGCGGCCTTAGACACTTGCTAGTGCTAAGCAGCCTACAAGACCCCAATTAACCAAAGAAAGAGATGAAGAAGAAGCACACCAAGTGTTTGAGAGAATGCTCTCGTATTTTATTACTAAAGAGAGATTACAAAGCTATACACTTACAAGCTAAGAGTATTTCTACAATTTGGAGGATGGTTTCTCAAATGAGAACTCCACCTATTTATAGCTAAAGCTATATACAATGGACGGCTAGGATTAACTCTAATCCAATGGTCCAAATCTAAAGTGGGGAATATGCTAAGGAATATTCCAAAGATGCCAACTACCAAAAGTATATCCAAAGGAATATGCCTTTTCTAGAAAACTCCCCCACCTACCACACACATGTGGCATTAACCCAAATCCATTGGGCCTTCTAGAATCTTCAACCCATGTAACACATCATGGGCCAAAACCCCTCTTGGTGGCCTTGTCGCGCGCCAAATACTCGAGTAATTGCTTGAGAATATTTGGGGCGTGACATTCTCCCCCACCAAATTCACGCGACGTCCTCGTCGCGTCTTCGCTGGAACTTGCGCACCCCGTTCTGCAAACTCTGGCTGTGCGCTCTCGTGTCCCAAGCGCGTTCTCCCATCCGGCAAACCTTTCCACTCGACAAAGTACTCAAGACTCGTCCTAAGTTCCTCACCTTTGTCATGGTGTGTGGAAATCCCCAATGGTTCCCGGTTGTGTGGCTCAAATTCTGCATCTCCCGTACCTCCACGGTACTGCCCCCAATAGCTTGCGGAATGCACCTGATGTTGCCACTGCCGCTGTCTCAAAGGTAACTCCACCTTATGTGAGACGTTGCCAACTCTCTTGGCAATCAACCTTAGCCCCTCGTCCCAACGATCAAGGCCCTTGTGGAGTGGGCGTGCTGACTTGCATTGTGGTGGATCCATCACCAAGTCCCCCGCACTGTGCTTGACACGCCGCTGCTTGTCTTCGACCCACTCCTTGTGCGAAAACTGCACATCATGTGACACCTTGGACTTTTGGATGACACCCGCATCCAACAACTCCTCGAGCTGCCCCTGCAACTCTCCCATCTCCGATGGAGGCGTCGACCCCATAGTTGGAAGCATAATCTCAAGCTCCAACTTGCCCTCAATTACATCTCTTGAAGGCGGTTCTTCCGGTATGGCAGTAGGCTTGACCCCATTGTGCTCCCCAAACACTTCTGCAACAACCTTCGGTGTTTCATCCTTGCCCCCATTTGCCGCGTCATCCACCCCCGTTGTTGAGGCTGAATGTAACCCTCCTTTGCGCCCAGCATCTACCCTTAGTTGCATTGCGGAAAGGACCTTGGCGTTTGGCTTGGATCGCCCACCCTTGGGCATGTCTACCGTCGGAATCATTCGAGGCCCTCCTTCCAAAATACACATATAGTTGTGTTGAGGAAGTAACACCACATTGTACTGCCGTAAGAACTCCATACCTAGCACCACATCAAAATCATCGAGAGGTGCTACCGAGAAGTTTACCTCACCGTGCCATTTGCCAATGTGAATTTCAGCTCCACGAACCACCCCATCTAGCGGCTTAGCTCTTGCATTCACGGACTTGAGGTATCCCTCTCCTTTCTCCACATAAAGGCCCAAGCGTTCCGCTTCCGCACGCCTAATGAAGTTGTGCGTAGCCCCCGTATCAACTAACACTTGAGTCTTGATGCAATTGACATAGGCTTCAATGTACATGAGCGCCGTCCCCGTTGGCGCATCTGCACGCCGCTTGGCTTTGAGGGAATTGAACAGCTGCATGCAACCCATACGGCTCTGTTCGCCCTCGTATTTTGCCTCGTACATTGCATTGAAAGCCTTTTTCTTCGGACAATCCTTCACCCAATGATCCCCATCGCAGAGAAAACAGTTAGACTTCGGACCATTACCTCTATGGCCGTTGCGTTTCTGTTCTTTCCACTTGGGCGGTTTGCCTTTCTCCTCCTTGCTCTCCGGAGGCTGAAACTCCTTGGCTCCCCCACCCTTACTGTGATTGGGTTTTGAATTCTTGGACTTTCCCGAATCCCCCTTGCGGTAATCCATGAGCGTCTCCGCCATTGTAAGGGCGTCGGATATATTCTGCACTCCACGCCGCTTCAACTCATTGGCTGCCCAGGATTGTAACCCGTCCAGGAAATTGAACAACAAGTCCTCCTCGGTCATGTTGCGGATCTGCAACATCAACAAAGAGTACTCCTCTACGTACTCCCCAATGGACTTCGTTTGTTTCAACTCCTTCAACCGCTTGCGAGTGTCATGCGCCACATTCTCCGGATAGAATTGGCGCTTTAACTCCCGTTGCAATTCTTCCCATGTGTCTATAGTGCAGGTACCCTTGCGAATCTCCTCGCTTTTCCTACGCCACCACAGAATTGCATGATCGGAAAGGTATAAAGTTGCGGTACTTACCTTGTGTTCGTCCCGCACGCCCATAGCGCCGAAATACCTCTCCATTTGCCAAAAGAAGTTGTCAAGCTCCTTGGCATCCCGTCTGCCGCTAAACTCCTTCGGTTTAGGGGCTTCGACCCTTGGTGCAGCCACCGCAGTTTGAGTAGCTACGCCGTTAGCAACCGCTCGCTTGCACAACACCACATCCTCCTTGACACCTTCAAACCCCTTTCGTAGCTCTTCTACTTGGGCTTGAACCTTGTCCATGGTGTTGTAGACCTTCTCCTGAAAAGCCTTGATCCAGTCCCGTTGCTTGTCAGCATGCTCGTCAATGGAGCTTTCGATGAGGGAGCGCAGCTCATCACCTTGAGTATCGAGGCCCACCTCGACATTCTGGACTTGCTCCTCCAACTCCCCAAGGCGGTCCGTCGCCTTGCTCACAGCACCACCGAGCCTCATTACCATGTCCCCTAGATCATGGTTCGGATCAACGAACTTTTCTGGCGAAATACTCCCATGTCTCCTAGCTTTGGGGTCTCTACCCCTCCCTTCAGTAATCCCCGATGTCCCAGCAACTCCCTTCACCATTTTCTTTGAACCGGCTCTGATACCACTTGTCACGACCCGATTTCTCGAAACTGTGCGGCCTTAGACACTTGCTAGTGCTAAGCAGCCTACAAGACCCCAATTAACCAAAGAAAGAGATGAAGAAGAAGCACACCAAGTGTTTGAGAGAATGCTCTCGTATTTTATTACTAAAGAGAGATTACAAAGCTATACACTTACAAGCTAAGAGTATTTCTACAATTTGGAGGATGGTTTCTCAAATGAGAACTCCACCTATTTATAGCTAAAGCTATATACAATGGACGGCTAGGATTAACTCTAATCCAATGGTCCAAATCTAAAGTGGGGAATATGCTAAGGAATATTCCAAAGATGCCAACTACCAAAAGTATATCCAAAGGAATATGCCTTTTCTAGAAAACTCCCCCACCTACCACACACATGTGGCATTAACCCAAATCCATTGGGCCTTCTAGAATCTTCAACCCATGTAACACATCATGGGCCAAAACCCCTCTTGGTGGCCTTGTCGCGCGCCAAATACTCGAGTAATTGCTTGAGAATATTTGAGGCGTGACACTAGCCTGCAATAAACAAACAGTTAAACTAAGAATCTACTAATTAATTATTTTCATTCCTAAAGTTTTAGATCTAATGTGAAACAATAAGTTCCTTGCAAAGGCGGTCACATCATCTTTACAACTATAATTTCAGAAGGCAGCTAGATATACTATAAAATTAAAGGGCCAATCAATATAAAAACAAAAGGTGGTTAATATATAAGATTGAAGGGCATCCCATCAATCTTTTTATGATTATTTGCTTAAATCATTATACAAGGTGGAAACAAGAGAGAAACATTAAACTTACTTTTTACCTTCGACATCAACACCATGAACCAGAAACTCATCTGCATAACCAGCTAGAAAATCTAGCACTCTATCATCAAGATATACATCACTGAACTTCTGCCATCTATCAGTGACAATTGCATATTTACCATCCTGCACATCAAAATCAGCGTCTTAAACAGAATTGACTTGATATGTTTAGCTCTATGCCATTATATCTTTCAGCACTCCATTCTTTTTAATATTCTGACTTTCATAACAGCAAAAGAATAATATGTTTTAAGCAACCAACTAAAGTACAAATACCAGAATGTCACTAATTGGAACTCCAGTGGTGGAATATGTTAAATATTTATGCTTTCACTAAGAGAGAGAGAGATATATATATATATATATATATTTTACAAGAAACTCACCCACAATTTACAAGGTACCACCAAATTATACAACTTTAATATCATATCATACTGCTGTTTAACTAAGAGAATATGTTAGATATTTAATTTTTCTAATAAAATTTGTTTGATATTGTTCCCTAAATTGGTAATTTCAACCTAGGCAAAGTGGAAACTTGTATATTATTGTACCTTCTTTCTGCAGCTAAGGTCCAATACAAGTCTTTGCTTTCCGACAATACGAACAAGATCTTTCAGCCGTTCAAGGTCCATTTGACCATTGTTAAAGACATTGATGTGCATCATGAAAGTTCTAAATCAACTCAAGAAGGCGAGCTGAGCGTAAAGGAGATTTCAGATGGTCCAATAACAAGGGCTAAGGCTAAACAGCTTCAAAGGGCTATAAGTAGTCAAATTGGAGCTATTGAAGCTTCTATGGGATTGGAAGCTTACGATCTGAATGGAAACGAGCTAAATGTATTTATTTGTCTTCAATTTGAGATTGGGACGTGATTTAGAGACGTTTGGTGACGTTGGGCTTTAAGAAGCAGCTAAGGCCTTTCTTTTCATGCTATTGGGCTTTACTTATTTCTTATGTTACTACTTTTATGTATTTGGGCTATTTTGAACTTGTTTAGTTTTGTTTTAAAATTGTTAAGTCATATTGGGCTTATTTTGGGCCTTTTTAAGTTTATTAGGTAACATTAGGGTTTCACCTCATTTTGTAAGCCTATATAAGGCATGTAAAAGTCTTGTAGAGGCAGGTGCCTCATTTTGAAATTGGAAGCACGAAATAGAAGAGCTATTTCTCTCTCAAAATTGTCTTCTCAAGTTTTTCAACTCTTGAAGATAGTTGCTGACTTATCACTCTTTGATCATCAAGAGTGTGGCGTCAAAACCCTAAACTGATCCTTGTGGCGTCCATTCGACTTATCAAGGTATCTATTTAGTTCTATCCTCCATCAACTCCACAATTTAATTTTGTTATAAATCAATGCACATCATCTGGTATCAGAGCACAGGATTTCAGTGTGCAAACTGAAGTTTTAGCTATTGAAGGTGTCTTGCTATTTTTTGTGTTATATAATTTCGTGGGGTTATTATCAGTTTGGGTCTCTAATATTTGAGGAGTTGAATTGCAACTCTGAAGCATTAAAATTAATTCTTAGTAGTTTGTGAACTGGAGATGGGTTGGCTGAATTAAATTGTTCTTGAACCTGGAAATTTTGTGAACCTGGAAATTTCGAATTTGAGTAAATTGTTGCTATCTGATTGTATTTACTGAATTGGTGGAAAATTCAGTTTGAGAAGAGTGTTTTAGCTACTGGTTGTGTTGTTCAATTGTTCATACTTGTTTGGGGATTTTGTTAATAATGGCTGATGATGATGCAAGTAGAGTACCAAAGGGATTGAGTTTAGAACAAGCTCAACTCGTGGGCTTACAACGAGCTCATGATGAATTTCGAGGTGAGATTACTGAAATTCGTGGACAACTTGCTGCAATTATAGAAATGATGCAAAGAAACACTTTGCAACCCCAACAAAGGCGGGTAGGGCATAGGGTACCTCAAAATGACCTAGGGAATGCCGGAGATGAGCCAAATAGGGATGATGAGGCTGAAGATAGGGGTAGGATAAGGAGGCAGCAAAATGACCCTACTGGTGGTATCAAACTTAATATACCACCATTTAGAGGTACCAGTTCTCCTGAGGAGTATCTTGAATGGGTTCAGAAGGTAGAAAGGGTGTTTGATTGGCATGAGTATCCTGAGGCAAAGAAGTGTAAGGTAGCAGCACTTGAGTTTACCGATTACGCACTTTTGTGGTGGGAAAACTTAAAAACTCAGCGAAGAAGGGATGACGAAGAAGAAGTTACAAGCTGGCCACTTATGAAAAGATTAATGAAGAAGAGATTTGTTCCGGATTACTATAAACAAGAATTATACATCAAACTCCAGACTTTGCGGCAAGGTTCCTTGAGTGTGGAGGAGTATGTGAAAGAATTTGAGTTGTTGCTAATTCGCTGTGATTTAAATGAACCTCAAGAGCAAACAATAGCTAGATTCCTTGATGGATTGAAGAGGGACATAGCTAATGTTGTTGAGTTACAGCCCTTCATATTTCTTGAGGATGTCATAAAGCTTGCAACTAAAGTAGAAAGACAGCAGAAAAGAGGGGGTATCCATATGAGGTCAACTACAACAAGTAATACAAAGGCTGTTTCTTCACCTTCGCGAACATGGAACACACCTAAACGTGATGAGAAAGTGGAGTTCAGTAGAGGAAGTGTTAGTTCAGGTTCATTGAAAGGAAAGGAGAAGGTATTTGAACCTCAATTTTCCAGGAGATCGCGAGACATCAAGTGTTTCAAGTGCTTGGGAAATGGGCATATTGCTTCTGAATGTCCGAATAAGAGGGTGATGGTTTTACAAGGGAAGTATGGAGAGCTTGTAAGTGAAGATGAAGCTGAGATGGAAGAGGAATCTAAAGTCGAAGTGACTGAACAAGAAGAGAATCTTGAGCCAATGGAGGGAAATTTATTAGTTATTCAAAGGATTTTGAGTGCTGAAGTTGATATTGGTTTGGAACAGCGCGAAAACATCTTTCATACAAGATGTCAAATCCGAGATAAGGTTTGTGCCATGATCATTGATAATGGTAGTTGCACCAATGTTGCATCCATTACTTTAGTGGAGAAACTGGGATTAACTACTGTTCCACATCCAAAACCATACAAATTACATTGGCTTAATGACAAGGGAGAGATTCAAGTTACAAGACAGGTTCGGGTGCCATTCTCCATTAAAACCTTTCATGATGAGGTTTTATGTGATGTGGTTCCGATGACAGCTAGTCATGTGTTATTAGGACGCCCATGGCAATTTGATAATGATGTGACTTATAATGGGAGAAGGAACACTTATTCATTTGTGCTGAATGGGAAGAAAGTGAATTTGATGCCATTGAGTTCTCAACAAGTTAGAAAAGATCAGTTGCAGAATCAAAGGAAGATGATGGAATCTAGTAAAGGGTTAATGTTAGCCAAAAAGGGAGATGTTGAGCAAGCACTAGCTTCTGTGGGGGTTGTTTTCATGACTTGGGCAAAGCCTTTATTGCAAGTGGAGGGTTTGGATTTGCCAAGGCAGGTTGTGGAGTTGCTTGAAGAGTTCAAAGATGTATTTCCAGAAGAGCTACCATTGGGATTACCACCTATTCGAGGGATAGAGCATCAAATTGATTTGGTGCCTGGAGCTTCACTTCCAAATAGACCAGCATATAGATGTAATCCGGAGGAAGCAAAGGAGATCAAAAGGCAAGTTGGTGAGCTCTTAGAGAGGGGCTATGTGCGTGAGTCACTTAGTCCTTGTTCAGTGCCTACTTTGCTTGTTCCAAAGAAGGATGGTACCATGAGAATGTGTGTGGACAGTCGGGCTATCAACAAGATAACGGTTAAGTATCGATTCCCTATCCCTAGACTTGATGATATGCTTGATGAATTGCATGGTGCTGTTTATTTTTCTAAAGTTGATTTAATGAGTGGATATCACCAAATTAGGATGAAAGAAGGTGATGAATGGAAAACAGCCTTTAAAACTAAGCATGGATTGTATGAGTGGATGGTGATGCCATTTGGGCTTTCTAATGCACCTAGTACATTTATGAGACTTATGAACCATGTTTTGAGGAAGTTTATCGGGCTGTTTGTTGTGGTCTATTTTGATGATATCTTGATCTATAGTAAAACTTTAGATGATCACGTGAAACATCTTATGGTTGTATTTGAGACCTTGCGTGATGCTAAGTTGTATGGAAACATCAAGAAGTGCTATTTCTGCCAAGATAGTGTTATCTTTTTGGGGTATGTAGTTTCTGGTAGCGGAATTAAGGTTGATGAGGAGAAGGTTAAGGCAATTCGTGATTGGCCTAAACCTACTGGTGTTGCGGATGTGAGAAGTTTTCATGGTTTAGCCTCTTTCTATAGGCGATTTATTAAAGACTTTAGTTCTATTGTTGCGCCTATGACAGAGTGTTTGAAAAAGGGAAATGAGTTTAGATGGAATGAGAATGCACAGAAGTCATTTGAACTGATAAAAGAACAATTATGTTCTGCTCCAGTTTTAGCACTTCCCGATTTTGCTAAAACATTTGAAATAGAGTGTGATGCTTCAGGAGTCGGTATTGGGGCTGTGTTGATGCAAGAAAAGAGGCCAATTGCTTTCTTTAGTGAGAAGCTGAATGGGGCACGGTTAAACTACTCTATTTATGACAAGGAGTTTTATGCATTGATTCGGGCTCTCGAGGTATGGCAGCATTATTTATTACCTAAAGAGTTCGTTATTCATACTGACCATGAATCATTAAAGTATCTTAAAGAGCAGAACAAGCTGAATAGAAGACATGCCAAATGGGTAGAGTTCATGGAGCCATTTCCATATGTCATAAAATACAAGAAGGGGCAAACTAATGTCATTGCTGATGCTCTTTCTAGGAGGTATGCATTGATTTCTATGTTAAATGCAAGGCTTTTGGGTTTTGAACAGGTGAAAGAACAATATACCAGTGATTCATACTTTGCTAATATGATGTCTAAATGTGCTAAAGGAGCTTGTGATGGGTTCTTTGTGCATGATGGTTACTTGTTCAAGTTGGGCAGAATGTGTATACCTTCAGGATCCTTACGTGAGTTGCTTGTGCGTGAGGCTCATGGGGGTGGTCTTAGTGGTCATTTTGGGGAGAAGAAAACTTATGAGCTACTGAAAGAGCACTTCTTTTGGCCTAATATGCTGCGGGATGTTCATAAAGTTGTTGAAAGATGTGTAAATTGCAAGAAAGCTAAGGGTAAAGAGAATGCATATGGACTATATATGCCTTTACCTATCCCAGAGCAACCATGGATGGATATTAGTATAGATTTTGTGCTTGGATTACCTAGAACACAGCGTGGGAAGGATTCAATGATGGTTGTGGTTGATCGGTTCTCCAAAATGTCACACTTTATTCCTTGTAACAAAACTGATGATGCTATTCATATTGCTGATTTGTTTTTTAGGGAAATTGTACGTTTGCATGGAATCCCTAAAAGCATTGTCTCTGATCGTGATACAAAGTTCTTAAGCTATTTTTGGAAGACTCTTTGGAAGAAGCTTGGAACAAAGTTGCTTTTCAGTACTGCTTGTCATCCACAAACTGATGGGCAAACTGAGGTAGTGAACCGTACTCTATCTTCTTTATTACGGGCTGTTATAAACAAGAACTTAAAGAGTTGGGATACTTGTTTGCCTATTGTAGAGTTTGCATACAACCGTAGTGTGCATGGGGCTACAAAATTTTCACCATTTGAGATTGTGTATGGATTTAATCCATTTGTTCCTATTGACCTTGTTCCTATTCCAATTAATGAGAGGACATCTATGGATGGTGTTAAGAAGGCAGAATTGATGAAGAAGCTTCATGAGCAGGTTCGAATTCATATTGAGGAGAAAACAGCTAGGTATGTTAAGCATGCTAATAAAGGACGAAAAATGATTAGCTTTGAACCTGGTGATCTTGTTTGGATTCATCTTAGCAAGGGAAGATTTCCTAGCAAGCGGAAGTCCAAGCTGATGCCAAGAGTTGATGGACCTTTTCGTATTATAGATAAGGTAAATAGTAATGCTTACAAAGTTGATCTTCCTGGTGATTACAATGTTTCAGCCACTTTTAATGTGAAGGACTTATCTCCTTATTTGGAAGATTTAGAAGATTCTGATTTGAGGGCAAATCATTCTCTGCCCGGGGGTGATGATGTGCATCATGAAAGTTCTAAATCAACTCAAGAAGGCGAGCTGAGCGTAAAGGAGATTTCAGATGGTCCAATAACAAGGGCTAAGGCTAAACAGCTTCAAAGGGCTATAAGTAGTCAAATTGGAGCTATTGAAGCTTCTATGGGATTGGAAGCTTACGATCTGAATGGAAACGAGCTAAATGTATTTATTTGTCTTCAATTTGAGATTGGGACGTGATTTAGAGACGTTTGGTGACGTTGGGCTTTAAGAAGCAGCTAAGGCCTTTCTTTTCATGCTATTGGGCTTTACTTATTTCTTATGTTACTACTTTTATGTATTTGGGCTATTTTGAACTTGTTTAGTTTTGTTTTAAAATTGTTAAGTCATATTGGGCTTATTTTGGGCCTTTTTAAGTTTATTAGGTAACATTAGGGTTTCACCTCATTTTGTAAGCCTATATAAGGCATGTAAAAGTCTTGTAGAGGCAGTTGCCTCATTTTGAAATTGGAAGCACGAAATAGAAGAGCTATTTCTCTCTCAAAATTGTCTTCTCAAGTTTTTCAACTCTTGAAGATAGTTGCTGACTTATCACTCTTTGATCATCAAGAGTGTGGCGTCAAAACCCTAAACTGATCCTTGTGGCGTCCATTCGACTTATCAAGGTATCTATTTAGTTCTATCCTCCATCAACTCCACAATTTAATTTTGTTATAAATCAAGGCACATCAGACATACTGTTATAAATCCAAGAATAGTATAAACAGAAAAGAATTCATGAAAATTTATTACATAAGCAACTCCTCTACATGGAATAACCAGTATGCAGGACATTTAAGAAGCAAAACTTGAATTCTTCCCAATATTTACAGTACTGTCAAAGTGTCATTTCATTGCATCACGTTTGAAGCAAATAACCATAAGTTGATGCCAAAGTGGCCACCCCTAATCAAATTTAACAAAATTGTAGTAAAAGCCTTTCAAATTTTACTCTATTTTTCCCTTTGTGTTTTGGGTTGGGGAGAAGCACGAGAGCGATGGGCACAAAAACGCACATCAAATTGTCAAAAGTGGAATAGTCTGAGAAACATTTTTGTGTACTTGTAAGTGTTGGATCATTACAGCATTTAAATTGGCTTAAGGGCTGGCAATGCTGGTTTTCTTTTATTATACTGGGTTCCAATTTTTGTTTCTCTTCATGGACATTTAGTCCACTTTTGCATCTTCTTTCATCCTCTTTAAGAAACTCTTCTTTGTTTCTTATAAAGAAAAAAAAAAACAATTGCTGGATCATCGCAGGAAAAGGAAACATACGGAAGTGGCAATGACTTGGCTGGCTCCTTCTTTTATGTAAGTCAATGAATTTTCTGAATTGATCCCACCTCCAACTTGCAAACCGCCTAAAGTTGTCCAGTCCTCGCAGTAAGTTCAGTGGAGGAAAAATCTGTAAGTTTTAAACATTTTATCAAACATATATATAAAAAGACAAGCAGCTTAACCTGAAGAAAATTCAGCCCTTTGAAAATGCTTTCTTTTGCGAAATTAGTAAGGCATTTATATGATTATATCCATGCTTCATTTCTTGATGATTGTATAAACATATTACACATATCTATAAATAAATTTTGCAGCAGAACAGATTTAAATTTATTTTCCAACTAATGGACTTATTAGCTGAGGACAGGTAAATACACTCTTGACAACTAGAATCATTTTCATTTAACTATTTAACTAATTATCAAAATAAGCAAAATGAACTACTACTATTGTAATTTCGAAAGCACTGCTCTCCAATATAATCATTGGCACAATTAATTCATATTACATAATATATCTAGATCAAAGAAAAAGCCACTAAATAGTATAAGAGTGTGATAGAATACAATCCAGAATACAAAAATAAATCCGCCAAAAAAGGGTGAAAAGAAACACTGGCTTACAAGGATAAGCATGAAGTGCTTCTATGGCTGCAGCCTTGCTTAAAGGGTCTGCTCCGAGCATTATAACATGACCACCTGTAAGCTTATCTTCTTTATATAAATCTGCAAACTCAGCTGCCGACTTATCTGATTCAAAATTTGTTACAAGCTCCATCCCATCATCCTTTGAATCCCGAAGGGTTGAACCAACAATTTGTTTGACTTTTCCCTGATAATAAATCATATTTAACTCACTAAAATCAAGCATTTACTCAAGGTCAACCTCAGAACCCTGATACTAAATCATTATGCTCTACAAGATATACAGTTACATCAAGCAGAACCCTTCCTCACAGCCTTTAAATAATTTAATATGTTACTTTAAAATGTCAAATTACAAAGAAAATTATTAATACACATGTGAAAATGAAGAGTTACAGAGAAATATTTTTAAACGAATTTGCTACAACCGAAATGGTTGGCTATAAATAAAATATTTTAAACCTTCTAACGGACCAAAAATGATCAACGACCAAGCAAGACACCATCATAAAAGCTATGGAACTGGGAGGTAATTGCAAATAAATATAATAAAGTTTCCTTCATTGTTTTTCTCTTGAGAAAATCAAATTCTTTTGCACAGTCATATAAATAAGCTTAAAAATCCATCAAGAGATCAGGTTTGCAGATTCTTCCTACTTCACTATTATTCAACTAATGCAAATTTCACTACTAAAATAAAGTAATTAATTGACTTAAATTAAAATTATAAAGTACCTTGTGTATGTCAATGCAAGGGCGGAAACGAACGGCACAACGGATAGATAAACGCGAAGGTCCTATAAAGAAAATGACTTTATGAATCAATAATAAAAGAAAATAGAGAGAATATGAAGAGATTGAGAAGAAAGTGGCGCGTACTGGAGAGTGACGAAGGCGCGTAAAATGAAAAGCTGAAATTCTTGTGAGGCGAGAACAGGTCGGAGATTGAAGCTGAACGGAGGCCACAACGAGTTCTCTCCGGCGAAATTATCCCTTGTATGGACGCCATCCGTTAGTTCTAAGGAAAGAGAAAGAACCTCCGGCTTTGATTATGGGTTTACGGGTTTAAAGAGATTTTGCGGCTAGAGGAACGGAACGGGGAGCTGCGGAACGCACCGTTTTGGTTCTTCTCCGGTAATTCGGGCGGAAGCGAGTCGTATTGTATTCTAGTAAGTCTAAATTTAGGTTTTTATTATTTAGGTCCCACAATTTTGGAGATTGATTCGTTTTCACATTTTTCTTAAGCAAAAACAAAACCACGTGTAAAAGGACTTTTACACCCCTAAGGTTTGGCTATATACCTTATACATCTCCATGGTATTTAAAATATTTTAATAGATCTTTATTCATTAATAATTATTATTAGAGTTTTTACATACCTTAATACCATTTTATTGATAATTTAACATCTTAAAATCTTAATGCATGTAAAAACTTTTACTCACAAATAAAATAAAAATAAAAAAATAATACAAAACAAAATAAAAAAATTATCACATACAACATACAAGAACTTTAAGTGATTTAATAACAAATATTTACATTTATGGTGGATCATAGAATTTTAATTTTTTTATTACTCAATTCATAAAGAATTCTTAGATCACATAAATCTCTTACAAGAGACAAAAAATATAACAATAGACAAGCTCTCTAAAGGATTTATCAGTGTTCTTTTAACGCACTTATTGAGGATCTAATATACATAGGTGTATGCATGTGAAATAATATTTATTGCATAAAATATGTATCTCATACATATTTAGTGTTGCAGAATAATTAAATCATATAATAAATACAATAAATAATATATTAATCATATTAATATATTTGAAGAGTTGAGAAATCACCGAAACGTGTAACGTTTTACATGTGTATCCTATAAGTCTGGTTGGAGACCAACTCGTTGGCAGTTTTAATCACCAACTCAGTGAATTTTGTAAGTTAGAACAACAGCTCTAAATTCAGCATTGGGTTTAACTCTTAATTGAATTTATTTTTCACTTGATCAACTCTTTGATCATTAAAATAAATTTCTATGTTATTGTAACTGATAGCCAATAATAAAAATAATTTATAAACTAATTTAAACATGTAAAACTAATTCACAAGAGATTAAATCTCTTCTCCTTCACCTATTTAGCCGGCCACCAATTTTTTAAAACAAAGCAACAATTTCATTTATATTTCAAAAAAATAAAAACAAATGAAATAATTTTAAATTGTTTCTATGTCACACACACATTTGTATATCTCTAAAATAATAATATTAAATATGGCCACCTTGCTAATAAATATTATTATTATATAAAATAATAATATAAAAAAGAAAATAGATGACAACTAAATGTCATCATATTATATAATAATATTATATAATAAAATAATATATAATAATTAGATATTTATAATTATTTAACAAAAAAATAATTATTCCACTAAATGATAATTTTGTCCTTCATAAATAGTTATTAAGTATACCTCTTAACGTGTTTCACCAAATTTTACACTTAGATAAACTCAACCAAGAATCCAAAATGCGCTACGTGTCATTGTACAATTAGCAAATAATAATTATTGATTAATTATTATATTTAACGCTTAAATATAGTTACACATGCATTCTCGTAGTAGTGTTGGATATTACTGGATTAAATAATTTAATCCGGTATACTGCCTAAGTGTTCAACGATTACACTTTATATCGTTGGACTCCCTAAGTCCACACCTGATTCATCAAATGAAAATATTCCATAAATCTGTGAACATTGCCCTAAGCACACGTCACAGAAATATGAATCAGCACGTCGACCATTCAAGCTAAGGTCACAACACATACGTATAGTCCTTCCGTCATGATACCCTGGATGTGCGGGAATATAGATTACCACTGTCAAATCCCCATGTACTCATGTATATCATATCTCCAGACTTATATCTTTAGACTTATATTTCACTGAACAATATGTGCAAACTCTTTTGCCATATTGTTACACCCTGGCAGAAACTTTTTCTCAAGATTAATGCTTATGGCCACAAGACTTTCTAAGATACAGTCTCGAAGCATCTGGATATTTAACTCCCTATGTGAACTAACGGATATCATATTTGTACACACTGAACTCCATAAGCATTAGACCACACCCAACGACACTATGGCACTCAGGTCAAAGGACCACGTATATTACTCAACTCTAGAGGACCCTCCATTGACGGCTTATATAGGGTGTCTATCAAAGGCCTTCGTGAGTCCGTCCCATATCTAGTCCTAACCAGATACCCATATGTCAATACGAGCTTCAAGCTCACAATCGACTAAGAACTGTTGGGATTTGTGCTCACGTGCTATCTCATTATTGTATGAATATTTTATTTTATAACATTTATACAATACATTACTTGTTAAATCGTTAATACAATTATTAAATGGTTCAATGCTTGTGACGCTACAGACATTATATAATCTGAAAGAGTTGGTCTAAAGAAGTTTAGATCAATGCTAAGAGTTAGCATCACTAAAAAATTATAAATGCTAGAGTTAGCATGTTATAATAATCAATGAAGTCTAAAAGTTAGAACCTTCTCTGTAACGGTACAAGGACCTGAGAGTACACTAATAATAACATAATTGCAAGAGTTACAATAGGTGCGAAGAAATGTTATTATGTAAATCTATTCTCAAATTATGTGTTCCTGGTCTTAATTCACCGATGCAAGTCTGTCGGTGGAATCGTTTTTTATAGACCAGTGTATATTATACTTAGATGATTTAGATTGTTACTATTGGCTAACCATAAGCTTACAAGAAGTTCGTATAGCATACAGGTATTTAGTAAGGACTGAATATTGAGTAGACTCAACGAGGACCCCAATAGACATCCTATGAAGCTGTCAATGGAAGGTCTTCTCGAGTTGAGTAGTACACATGATCCTTTGACTTGAGTATCACAGTGGGCTTGTAAGTGATCCATCATATTTTGATTCCATACATGTCATAGACCTTTTATGGTGTGACCACTGGATGTCACTGGGTTTGGTCCGATGCTTATAAAGTCTAGTGTATACAGATATGAAACCCGTCAACTCACATGGATGAGTTATATATATTCAGATGCTCAGAGACTGTACCTTGAAAAGTCTTATAACTATAACCAACAAACCCAAAAAAAAAAATTTTCTATAGGGTTAAACAATATATGCAAAACAATATTGCAAAAGTGTTTGCATATATTGTTTGTCAAGATACGTGTCTAGAGATGTTCATAGATGAGCACATAGGGATTTGACGTTAGTGATCTATATCCCCGCTCTCCCAGGATATGATTGACAAAAAGGATTATACGTATGCGCTATGACCTTAACTTGTTTGGTCTATTACACTGATTTGTAATATTCGTGATGTGTACGTGGGGCATCGATCTCAGACTTACAAAATAGTTCTGTTAGACAAATTGAGAGTTGACCTAGAGAGTCTTGCAATATGAAGTGTACTCGCTGTGTACTGGGGCAGTGTATCGAATTAAATAGTTTGATCCAGAAAATTTCAACAGACCGAACATTTACTTCGTTCTCCCTCCGGTCGTGCACGTGTCAAGACTTAAGAGTTAAGTACATTAATTAGTTAACAATTAGTTGTTGACTAATGAGATGTTGACACATGGAATATTGTGGGCCAATTATTATTTGACTTAGAAATTACCAAAATGACCTTATTTGTTAGACAAATAATATCATTATTTTATTCATTAAAATGTTTATTGAATAAAATAATAATAATATAATATGATATTATTATTTAAATTAAAATCAAACAATTTATTTTTTTAATTTAAATTGGCATGTGTTTCTATCATGATTTAATATGATTAAATTATTTATTTAATATTAATTAAATGATATAATAAGTATAAATGGGTGGTACTTGTAAATGGTAGGCCTTAACATATTTCTTACTAATGAGAAAGTATTTTTTATTTGGCCTAGATTTAGGTCAAATTCATTTAAATAATTTTTTATTTTGTTTTGTTTTTATTTGGTTTATTGTAAACAATAATAAATAAAAACACTAATGGCAAACATTGACCAAGATAATAAAGGTCATTATCCAATTAAAATGGGACAAGTGTTGTCCATTGAGAGGGAAAAACAAAAATAACTTATTAAGAGCTATTGGCAGCTCATTTGGAGTTGTAAGATACGGTTAAGGCAATTGGAGAGAGAAATGTGTGAAAAATTGGCTAAGTGTTGAGAGCACAAAATATACTTCTTTCATTTTTCCTCCATTTTTGGCCACTTATATTATAAGGTAGAAACAAGGATTTAAGGGTTGAATTCTTTGCTAGAAAAGCTGTTATTCTAGCTTTCTCAAGCCCACCGTGTTGAGAAACTAGAATTGTGAACGAGTTGCTTCAAGGTGGGTACTCCGATTCTACCAAAAACCAAAGGCTTGTTAAGGTAATAAATTCTCAATCTTTATGTAGTTTACATTTATGAGATAACATGTAAAACTTATTTGTGTTTATCATTAGAAAATTAGTATTTCGTTCATTTATTACGTATAAATATGTGATACATATGCATATTTGAATGACAGACACAAACTCACATACATGCACCTTAGGTTTAAAATCACTCACAAAATGGTATCATATATATTTTAAGTTGATATTAGTTGTTTATGAGTGTGACATTATTATTGGTGATGTTCCGATGCTCAAATGGTGTATTTCAAGTTGTTGAAATAGGTATACCAAATGCGGGGAGGACCGAAGTACCGCGGCCATAACTGTTTAGTGCCGAGGCACTAGGAAATTTTGTTCTAGCGCTGCAGCACTGGGTAATGGGTGCTGCAGTGCTAGGCGCTGGGTGCCTCAATACACAGGTTCTAGAATTTGCGCTGCAGTACCAGGCACAAAGCGTTACAGCTCCAATGCCCTCCAGGGTCTGGCGCCGCAGCGCCATGAATATAGCGCAGCGCTAGAGGTGTGACCTCCAGCGCCACAACACTGGATGTTGAGCACCGCAGCGCCAAAAGCTGGGTGCCGTAGCGCTAAGGGCTGCATGCGCTAGTGCTGTCACACAGTAAACCCAGCACTGAAGCACCGACGACACTCACTCTAATTATATTTTAAATTATTTAAAATATTATTTTAATCATGTGGGAGTTTATGAGATACAATAATAAGAGTTATTAGTTTGTATTATAAATCGAGATCATTTTTTTGTGTTGGTAAACACAATAGGAGCCATACTGGTGGGAGTTAGTTGTGCTTACACAGAAATTAATATATGATTGAGAAATTACCTCTTCATTAGATGGGGATGTCTTTGTGTTACTAAAAAAAAGAGTAAAAATATCTCTTAATCAAATTGAATTATATTATATTATGAGATAATATTTTATTGGTGATCCATCTTGTCAATACGGTCTTAGCTGGATCATATCGGTCTTTCCCAAGATCGCTACAGTGTAAGGGAATTAGTCGGTGTAATTTAGACTATGCCGGTTAAACATGAGATAAGACAAATATATATAAAAGTATTGCTTTAGATCGCTACAGTGTGCGGGTAATACCGGTAGCATATATTTGATTATTGACAAGTTAATCTGGAATACACTTACCCTATATCCCTATAGTGTGCGGATAAGGTGTATTTAGGATCAAGAATAAGAGTTGCATCAGATGCAATTGACAAGAGTTATCTATCTGTTGGTTTTATAAAGGTTTAGATCGCTACAGTGTGTGGCCTAAGTAAAATGCCAATAGGGTCCACTTTTCACTGTATAGTTTAAAATTGTTTAAACTATCGTTATCTCGTTTTGAGAGATTATAGGGATTATCTAAAATAGTGGGAGGGATTTTAAATTAAAAATTGTATAAATATTATACCCATGATTTAAAATGCATTATTAACAATTTAATAATATTTTTCGTTTTCATCTCTTAATATTATTTTATTTGACTTATGTAAGTTAAGATGTCATCTTCAAATCCCTTGGTGTGTATACTGGATGCACACTAACTCAAAGGTGCCAAGAATTTCTTTGACTAGTACATGAATATCAGAATTGTTCTAGATTCAAAAAGACTGGGATATGTTATTGATCAAAAGATGCCCAGATGTATTTCTGAGGATGCAAGCCAAAAAGAAAATGTGACATATTAGAAATAGTTAGATGACGATTTAAAAGTTAAATCTTACATCCTTGCCTCTATGTCCACTAAGCTGCAGAGGGAGTATATCTGTATGGATAGTGGCAACAGCATTATACTCTTCACATGGAGCTCTTTGGTGACCAGCCCTAAGTTGAGAACTATAGAGTCACCAAAACGCTGTTTCAGGCAAGGCTCCCTAAAGGCAGTCCAGTGAGTCCTCATGTTCTCAAGATGATAGGATTAATTGAGAGGCTTGAGTCCATGGACATCTCTCTAAGTAATAACTTGGGGAATAATTTAATTCTCCAGTCACTGCCTAGGTCATTTGCACTGTTCATAAAACTTCAATATACAAGGAATGACCCATGCTTATACTGATCTTCATAATACGTTGAAGACAACGGATGAGGACATGCATAAAGGAGGCTCGGCCCTCCTTATCCAGGGTGTTTCATCTTCGACCTCGAGGGCTTCTAGGAATTTCAAAGAGAAAAAGAAAAGAAAGGTAAGGCAGATACCCAAAATGGGTCCTCAACGGCGACAGATATCCAAGTCACTAGAGAAACCAAAAGCGAAATGGAAATGCTTTCATTGCGGTGAGGATGGGCACTAGAAACAGAATTGCCTCAAATAACTTGCCATTGTGAAGAAGACTCATTCAGGTATTATCTTTCCCATTATTGACATTTCTTTAGCATTTAATGCTAGTATTAGTTGGGTATTAGATATCACAAGTCCTTCTCACATCTGCAATATGTTGCAGGGTCTGAAGTTAGATTGCTTCAACCGGGAGAGGTCCAGCTTCAAGTAAGAAATGGTGATCTCTTACGGGTCAAGGCTGTTGGACATTATGATTTGGTTCTCTCTTATAATAAAACTGTTGTACTTCATAACTGTTATTTTGTGCCTGCTATGATCAGATAGATTATCTCTCTTCCTGTACTTGACAGTGAAGGGTATCATACGTATATTAAGAACAACTCTTTATATTTATGTGATATGTTTGATATTTTATTAGCTAAATGTCAGTTAATTAATGGTCATTATATTTTGAATACAACGAGAAATGTCATGAATGTATAAGGTAGCACTAGTAATAGTGCAGAAGTTTTAAATGATACCTAATTATGGCATATGAGATTGGATCATATAGATGTGAAACGCCTAACCTGTCTGGTTAAGGATAGTCGAATACTTGATCTAACCATAGAACTTTACCCAGTTTGTAAATCTTGTATTCAAGAAAAAATGACTAAATCTCCATTCATTGGTATTGGACATCGTGCCACAAATTTATTGGAACTAGTACATAGTGATTTAATGGGAATATATATATGTATAAATACATAAGTATATGTACATTCAGGGATGACATGTAAGCACCAACCCTAATAATCTCTCACTTGCTCTAGTGTCATTCCTGATTATATCTCATACACATCAACTCCACGTGTTTCATAAACACTTTTACAGTCGTGGCCTTAGAAAGTGGGTCCTTTTAGAATGTGGCTAAATTATTTATAGAACACTTCTACAAATAATCACATCTTCTTAAGCTAAGATCTCTCTAGTCATATGAGACTCCTTTTAACATAGTTAAAGTACTGGTTTCCTCTTGGTATTTCGGCCTATACGACGGCCTAGTTTTGTCGCAAAACTATGGGATATGATCCATCTGTCTTGAAACTCTTCCAAGCCCAGTGATTAACCTATGAATCCACATTGCGTTTTTTGTAATTTGTGTAATTTCAACTCACCTAGTACCAATGAGAATGAACGCATACCCAAATGTAAACTCTCTATCATCTAGGTCAAACTAAAAGTCTGATTCCATGTATTTTCTTATTCTAAGTCACTTACTCCATATTTGAGAAACGTATCCTTTGTACCCTCTAGGTATATGAGGATATGTTTGACTACCATCAAATGGCAGTCACCTGAATCAGACTGGTATCAGCTTATAACTCTTACAGCTATACTAGTATCAGGTCTCAAACACATTATAGCATACATCAAGCTCTCAAGAGCTGATGTATCTGGTGCGTCAGACACTAACTCTTTCACCTAAATCAGACTGGTATCAGCTCATAACTCTTATAGCCGTACTTGTATCAGGTCTCAAACACATTATAGCATACATCAAGCTCTCAAGAGCTGATGTATCTGGTGCGTCAAATACTCTAACTTTTTTATCTTCCATATAAAGAGACATTCTCCTCGAAATATGAACAACAGGTCCAAAAGATACATTAACTATTTCACTGTTAATAAAAATTGTACCTTTCTAAGATGTTATTGATGTGAAATAATTTGAGAGGGTCCTATCAGCTTCCTAGCTCTATCTCTATAAAGCTTTATACCCAGTATAAATGAAGCTTTTCCCAAATCCTTCACATAAAAATTCTTACGAGTTACTTTTGACCGACTATAACATACTGATGTCATTTAGAATGACTAGTATGTTATCAACATAGAGCATCAAAAAGACTATCATGCTCCCACTGACCTTTTATGCGTGTAAGCTTCCTCCTCATTTTTGATGAAATCAAAAAAATCTGATTATCTCATTAAAACAATGATTTTAGCTTCATAAGGCTTATTTAAGCCCATAAATAGACTTCTTCAGTAGACCAAAAGTCTGGCTCTTACTCAGAATTTTCATTCAGGAATACCTTTTTTAGATCCATTTGTCAAACCTCAAAGTCATAATGCTGCAAGGGCAAATAACATTCTAATCAATATTATCATTAATACTGGTCCAAAGGTTTTCTCTTAGTTGATCCCAGATTATTGAGGATTACCTTTCTAGAACCAATATAGGGCCTAGAAGGTCTTTACCTTCCTTCTAGCTCCCACTATCTCTTGTAAACTTTTTACAACCAATGAGAACAATTCCTACGGGTAGCTTAACCAAGTCCCAGACTTGATTCTGATGCATAAAGTCAATTTTTATTTTCATGACTTCTTGTCGTTTCCCGAATCAATGTCTAACATCGTCTCCCTATAGGTCAAAAGATTATTTTTTTTCTACCAAGAAAACTCCAAGTTTACCTTCAGACATCAAACATATCTAAAAGGTAACCTAGAAATCATTTCCAACCCACTGAGGAAATGTGCTAAAAGGTCACTGCTTAATTGAGCCTGAGTTCCCATCCTTGGTTTATTTATTTTTAGATTGACTTCACCAAGTTTAATATTTCTATGATTCCAACGATCTATGAGAAACTTTTCATCTAGAATTGTGATAAATTGAGAAACGAACACACTTCGCGTCTCTGAATCACAGAATTAGTATCCTATTGAATTCACATAATATTCAATGAACCTATACTTATACTTCTTGGGTGTTGGTTTATCCTACTGAGTAACTTTTACAAAACAAGATATCCAGCGGCATAACTCTTACGTAAGTAGGATAACCCCAAGTTTTAACACATTTTAAGATTCGATTTCCTTTCTTTCTATATCTCATACGGAATGGAAGGAACAGCTTCTGATGGAACTCTACCTAATAAGCAATTGTATTTGGAGCAGATTCTCACAAATATAGATCAGTAACACTCATTATCGATCAGACCATATCTAATAAAGTCCGATTCCTTCTCTCTGAAATATATTATGTTGTGGAGTACCTAGAGGACTCTAATGAGTAAGAATCTCATTCTCTTTTAAATAAACGAAAAACTTACTGTTAATGTACTCACTACCTCGATCTAATCAAAGGGATATGATGTACATTCTGGGTATGTTTGGTTATCTCCGTGAATACATTATTCATAAATTGGTTAAGTCTTTATGGTCAGATTAGAAATCCAACCATCCTTAACCAGAAGGTTTAGGCATCTCACGTCTATATGACCTAATCTCATATGTCATAGTTCTGTATTATTTAAAGATTTCAATCTACTGACATTTCTAATTGTATATTATATCCATTTATTAACTGACATTTAGCTAATAAAACATCGTTCACATCATATGAACATAAGAAACTATTCATAATATTCACATGATATCTTTCACTATCAAGTACATGAAGGGACACAATTTGTCAGATGATGTTTTGGATATTATACCAATTATACAATACAACTATTGTATTACATATAAGAAGTAAGTCAACTTGCCCAACAAATTGAACCTACAAAAAATCATTATTTCCTGCTCTTAACCTTACTTCTACAAACTGTTGCATTCTGGTATCTCTCAATCCCTGCAACATATTGCAGATATGAGAGAGACGTATGGTATCTCATACTCAGCTTGAACTGGCATCATATGCTATAGAAATGTCTATGTTTGTCAAACACAAACCTGTGTGAGTCTTTCTGACAATTATAAGACTTCTAGGGTAGTGGGATTTCCAATACCTAACCTTACTACAGTGGAAACACTTTCCATCTAATTGCTCTCTTATTAATCTTTGGATAAATGTTGCTACTGAGGATTTATCCTGAGTATCTGCCTCATCTTCTTCTCCTCACACATTTGGTCTCACCAGATATACTTGAAGTAAAATATGAAACACCGTGAACAAAGAGGTTACACCCCCTCTATTTATATCTCCCAAAGAGGTGTTATTAGAAATAACTTACGGCAAATTCTGATCAATAATAAATCCAAGATTTTTTGAATCTAAAACAAATTTTAGATTCATCTGCCAGTTAGAGTAACTTTTAGTACTCTTGAGTTGGAATACATCAACTATGCACACTAACTTATTTGTAGTGGCTATTATACTTAACATATCAAAAATAATGGGAGATGTAAGTGAAATGGTCATTAAATCGCGAATAAAACATTTTAAATTATGAGTATAACAATTATACATTTTTCAATTTAAAATGTCATCCCACTACTTTACATAATCCCGATAATCTCTCGAATGAAAAAATGATAGTTTAAACTCTTTTAAACTATATAGTGGGAAGTAGACCCTATTAAAATTTACTTGGGCCTCACACTGTAGCAATATTGACCTTTGTAAATCCAACAGGTAGACAACACTTATCAATTACATCTCATACAACTCTTACCAGTTGATCTTGAATACACCTTATCCTCACGCTGTATCAATATTAGGTAAGTGTATTCTAGATTAACTTGTCAATAATCAAATATATGTTACTAGCATTACCCTCACGCTGTAGCAATATTGGGTAATACATTCACATATATTGGCCTCATCTCATGTTTAACTGACATAGTCCAAGCCTAACTGACCAAAACCCTCACGATGTAGCAATATTGGAAAAAGGCCGACGTGACTCGTCTAACACCGTATTAACAAGACAAATCAAAATAAAATATTATCTCATAATATAATATTATTCAATCTGATTAAGAGATATTTTTCTTTCTATCTAAGATCCCTACCTTATAGAGAGAGTGATTCTCAATTAATCAATTTTTCTATACAAACACAACTAACCCCCACCAGTAGGGATCCCATTGTAGTTACCAACATGGAAAAATAATATAAACTGATAACTCTTATCACTGCATGTCATAAACCCTAATTTATAATGTAAACTGATAATTTTTATCACTACATCTCATAAACCTACACATGCAAATTAATTTTGAAACACTGTTTAAAATTATTGTAGCTATAAACAGTACAAATACTGTTCATTTAAACAATAGCAGTGCCGCGATGCTAGGATACCAAAACTGGAAGGTCTAACTCCTAGCGCCGCAGCACTCACCCTTCTGCTCTGTGGCGTGAGAGGCAAAACCTTCAGCACTGTGGTGTAGGCTAACTAGCACTACAACGCTGAGAGCAAAAACTCCCAACACCACAACGCCAAGTCTCTAGCGCTGTGGCACTGGAGGCAGAACCCCCAGCGTCGCAGCGCCAACCATTTGGCACTACAATGCCCAGTGCACCCCCTTTCGGCATACCTGTTTCAACACTTGAAACGCGCCATTTAATTTGGCCTTTTTACATCCATTCACTCAAACAATACCCAAATATCTCATATCTAGCTCTGATACCATTTCTGTTGGGGATCTAATATACATGGATGTATGTATGTGCAATAGTATTTATTACAAAAAATACGCATCTCATACATATTTAGCCCTGCAGAATAATTAAATCATACAATAAACAATATATTAATCATATTAATATATTTGAAGGGTTGAGAAATCACTGAAACATGTAACGTTTTACACGTGTATCCTAGGAGTCCGCCTTGAAACCAACTTGTTGACAGTTTTAGTCACTAACTCGGTGGGCTCAGTAAGTTAGAACAGCAACTCCAAATCTAACACTGAATTTAACTCTTAAACCTTTTAAATTTATTTTTCCCTTGATCAACTCTTTGATCAATAAAATAAATTTATATATTGTTGTAACTGATAGCCAATAATGAAGATAATTTATAAACTAATTTTAACATTTGAAACTAATTCACAAGAGATCAACTTTCTTCTCCTTCACCTATTTTCTTTGTATTTTAAAAACAACAAAAGCAAATGACACAATTCTAAATTGCTTCCATCGGCACACACACATTTATATATCTCATAAATATTAAAATAATAATATTATATATGATTATATTAAACAAGGACACTTTGCTAATAAAATAATATTATTATATAAAATAATTATATAATAAAGGAAATGGATGACAACTAAATGTCATCATAAAATATAATAATATTATATAATATATAATAATGAGATATTTATGATTATTTAACAATTAAATAATTATGGTATGAAATAACTCTATTATGAATAGTTACCAAGTCTGCCCCTTAACGAGTCCTACCAAATCCTACATTTGGGTAAACTCAACTGAGGGTTCATAATACGCTATGTGTAATTATATAATTAGCAAATAATAATTATTAATTAATTGTTGTATTTAATGCTTAAATACAAACACGCACGTATTCCCATGGCGTATTATGAACCCTCGGTATGCTACCCTAGTACTCAACGAGTACACTCCATGTCGTGGGACTCTCTAGGTCCACACCTAATTTATTAAATGGAACTATTCTATGAGTCCGTAAACATTATCTCACGCACACGTCATGAAAATATGAATCAGAGCATCAACCATCCAAGCCGAGGTCACAACGCATACATATAATCCTTCCGTCATGATATCCTGGATGTGCGAGGATATATATTATCACTATCAAATCCCCATGTGTTCATCCATATCATATCCCAGACTTGTATCTCACTGAACAATATGTGCAATCTCCTTTGCCATATTGTTACACCTTGATGGAAAGTCTTTCCTGGGATTAATGATTATGATCACAAGACTTTCTAAGATATAGTCTCGAAGTATCTGGATATCTAACTCCCTATGTAAGCTGACGAATCTCATATCTGTACACACTGGACTCTATAAGCATCGGACTATACCTAGCGGTCATACTATGAAAGGTCTATAACATGCGTAGAACCAAAGCATGGTGGATCATTTACAAGCCCACCGTGATACTCAGGTCAAATAACCACGTATACTACTTAACTCGAGAGGACCCTCAATTAACGGCTTACATAGGGTGTCTATCGGAGGCCCTTGTGAATTCGTCTTATATCTAGTCCTAACTGGATATCCATATGTCAATATAAGCTCCAAGCTCACAGTCGGCTAGGAACAACCATCTATACTATATCCCGCATCGGTAGAAATAAATCAGGGACAATATTCGAGAACATACTTGTGCAACTGACATTTTCTGGTACTTGATTGCAACTCTTGTAACTATACAGTTACTAGTATATTCCCAGGTCTATATGTTAGTGATTTTAAACCTAGGATATATGCATGTAGGTTTATGTCTATCATTCAAATATAACATATGTATCTCATACATACATGCGCAACGGATGAGCGGAATACAAATTGCATAATGATAAACACAAGTAAACATTATATGTTATCTCATAAATGTAAAATACTTCAAGATTGAGAAATAATACCTTATCAAGCCTTTCGTATATTATTGAATTGGAGTACCCGCCTTGAAGTAACCCGTTCACAATTCTAGTTTCTCAATACGGTAGGCTTGAGAAAGCTAGAATAACAGCTTTTTCAGCAAAGAATTCAACTCTTGAACCCTTATTTCTACCTTGTAATATTGGTGACCAAAATGGAAGAAGAAAAAATGGAAGAGTTGAGTTTTTGTGCTCACAACACTTAAGAGAAATTTCTAACACTTAGCAAAATTCACTTCTCTCTTTCTTCGTCACCCCTTGCACGAATTTTGATCATTAGTTGAGCAACTAATTGCTATTTTATTTGTTTATTATTATCTTTCATTTTCTTACATAATGGCAACTATTATGTTTGCCATTAGTGTTTTGTTTATTATTATCTTTCATTTTCTTACCTAATGGCATCCATTATATTTGCCTTTAGTTTTTGTTTATTATTATTTACAATAAACTAAATTAAAACAAAAAAAAATATCATTTAAATGAACTTAGCCTTAATCCAGTCCAAATGAGAAAACACTTTCTCATCATTAAGAAACATCTTAAGGCCTACCATTAACAAATGTCACCCATTTATACTTATCATATCATTTAATGAATATTAAAAAAATAATTTAATCATGTTAAATCATGATAGAAATACATGCCAATTTAAATAAAAAATTAATTATTTGATTTCAATTTAAATAATAATATCATATATTATTATTATTATTTTATTCAATAAACATTTTAATGAATAAAATAATGATATTATTTGTCCAAGAATAAGGTCATTTTTGTCATTTATAAATCAAACAATAATTGACATTGATCTAAACTTTTTTAGACTAAATTTGAAATCCTTTAATCATATAATGTTTGCAGCGTCACAAGCATTGAACTATTTATAATAGTAATTAGCGATTTAATAAATAGTGAACTGTATAAATATCACAAAATAAAATATTCATACAACAATGGGATAGGATAAGTACAATGACGAACCTCTAAAGGCCTATAAGTATTCATACAACAATAGGATAAGATTGGTACAAGGACAAACCTCTAAAGGCCTATAAGGCCTCTATGAGATGAGGGCGGGGGTTCGATTCCTTGGGGGTGCAGGTAACCTGAGAATTGTGTGTTGAGACACTAGTGGCTCTGAGGTGTCATCCAGCTAGTGGACCAAGGTGTTGGTGAGTCCCACACACTCTAACACTATGTCTAATTACAGACAAGGCTCCAACTCTTTGATCTTCATTGAGTATTATAACAAGCTAACAATTAGCTGTGCTAACATTTAGCATTTATATCTCTCAGCGTAGTTAACTATAGGCCCTTATCTAAACTCTTTTAGATCATATAATGTGTATAATGTTACATTGTATGGTACTATTTAAATAAATACTAGCGAATTATTGCGAATGTACATATGTATAAATAAATAAGTATATGCACATTCAGGGATGACATGTAAGCACCAACCCTAACAGCACTCACTTAAGCAATTCTATAACAACACTCTATCTCATGCACTAATTACCTTAATGCTCTATGAGCTCTCTATTCGACACTTTCTTGTATGTCTTTGATGCTTTATTAATCTAATGGGTTTAAAAATATTATATAAGCTCTAAACTTTCCTAGAAACCTTATCTTTTATTACAATAAAAGTCCACGTGTAAGTAAAAGTCCACGTGTAAGGAAAGTCCAAAACTGACTCAACTCATTAAATTAGCTTTAAACATAAATTTTCCAAAAGTAGGCACAACGATGCCAAGGGTTGGCGCCATAACGTTGATGTTGTATCAGGCCAATGTTGTGGCACCAAGACTTGGAAAAAGCTTCTTCTTATGCTTTTGTGTCCCTCTTTGCTTCTGACTCTCTATTTTTATCTTTTTTTAATACGTCCAATGCATACTCGATCTCATGTCAACTCCTCATTATTGTACTTTATCTTAAAAGAATAGGTGCCTTAATCTAATAAATTTACATATATAATTTTTATTTTTGATAATGAAATTTTTTATATATTAGTATATATAATAAACTATTTAAAGAAAAACAATTACCACCCATGTCACTAATGTGGCACATGAGTGGCTTTTAGTGACAGTGATGGTAAAGGTTATGAATTAGATTGATATTTATATTATTCAACACCAAATCTTTTGATATACACAATAGTATCATTATTTTCAACAAAAAAAAAAAATCAAAAACAACTCAGATGAGACCATAAGATTGGCACACATTGTTATGTCGCATTAAGCAATAACACCACCACCTTCAACATAATTATGAGCCACTAATTCTAATGATAGTCAAAGTGGAAGACATTGTACCCCCATTAAATAGTGATGTGACGATAGCCATTGGCTTCTTTACCTCTTTTGGGCATCATTCATGGAGACAAATAATGTAAATATTGAATTGATCTATCACTGTCAAATTTTATGATTTATCAGAAGTCGACCGACGACTAATGATGGCATAGTGTGTGGTTATCTCTACCTTGTTTTTTTACTTGTTTTAAGTTTTTAACTTTGTTTTTACTTTATTAAATAAGACTTTTTAATTGTAAACAAAAATAAAATGTAAAAACGTTAACAAATTGTATCATGTGTTTGTATATAATTTAATGTATCATTATCCTTGAATTTATCCAAATTAATAGTAATTACTATTAGATAAGGATCTATTAAGGTAATTTCAAAATGACGAGGTTCTTAAGGTAAATGCGTTGTCGGGGAATCTAATACATGTGGGTATATGCATGTGTAATTGTGTCTATTGCCTAAATAGGTATCATATACGAATTTAAACGTTGCGGAAGCATATAAATTGCAATAAATACAATAAATAAAATATATTAATCGCATTAATATATTGAAGAGTAGAGAACTCACCTTAACGTGTAACGTTATACATGTATTTTTTCAGAGTCCGCATGGAGACCAACTCGTGGGCAATTTTAGTCACCAACACGGTGGGCTTGGTGAGCTAGAACAGCAGCCCCATATCAAGCACGGAATTAACTCTTAATCCTCAAAATGGTCAGGTGTGTATTTTCTTCATTTTCTCTAAAAAGATAGAAAATGAAAATTGAAGCAATTCTCAATTACCTCTCATAGCACCACTAAGAAAAATAAAAAAAATTTATTTTTACTTTCTTTTTCTTCTTCCTTGGTGCCATGCCATTTCTTTCTTCATTTTCTCTTCCTGACGCCTAATGAAAGAAAATGAATCAAATTCATTTCTTCCTTTCATTTTTTCATTTCCCACATACACATACTTAAACTTAGCAATTTCAAACATTTTCAATCACACAAATATCTTTTATATATATATATATATACAATATAATATAATAATATATTATAATGAGAGATATTTTAATTATTTAATTATTAAATAATCAAAGTGTGATATAACTATTTTGCCCCTCATAAAATAGTTACCGAGTCTACTCCTAGTGGGTCTCACCAAATCCGCACTTAGGTAAACTCAACCGAGGGTTTACAATGCGTCACGTGTCATCATATAATCACTAAATAATAATTATTGACTAATTATTATATTTAACACTTAAATACAGACACACATGCATTCCTGTGGTTCTACTGAATGTTGCTGGATTAAACACTTTAATTCGGCACGCTGCCCTAGTGTATAATGAGTACACTTTATATCACAGGACTCCCTAGGTCCATGTCCGATTCGTCAAATAGAACTATTCCATGAGTCCGTGAACATTGCCCCACGCACACATAACGGATATACAAATCAGCGCGTTGAACCATACAAGTTGAGGTTACAACGCATACGTATAGTCCTTCCGTCATGATATCCTAGATGTACGGAGATATAGATTATCACCGTCAAATTCCCTAGTGCTCATCCATATCTTATCTCTAGACTTGTATCTCACTAAATAATATGCGCAAACTCCTTTGCCATATTGTTCTACCCAGGCAAAACTCTTTCCCGCGATTGATGCTTGTGGCCATAAGACTTTCTGAGATACAGTCTCGAAGCATCTAGATATCGAACTCCCTATACGATTTGACGAATCCCATATCTATATACATCGGACTCCATAAGTATCGGACCATACCGGCGACACCTAATGGTCACACAAAGAAAGGTCTATGACATGCGTGGAACTAAAGTATGGTGGATCACTTGCAAGTCCATCGTGGCACTCAGATCAAAGGACCGCGTATACTACTCAACTCGAGAGGACCCTCCGTTGACAGCTTACATAGGGTGTCTATTAGAGGCCCTCGTGAGTCTGTCTCATATCCAGTCCTAACTAGATATCTATTGGCAATACGAACTCCAAGTTCACAATTGGCTAGGAACGACCATCTATACCCTATAGGTACCACATATGCTGATATATATTTAAGGTATCCACCGATAGACCCGTATTAACAGAAATAGATCAAGGA
This sequence comes from Ailanthus altissimus, assembly GCA_946807835.1. Taxonomy (NCBI): domain Eukaryota; kingdom Viridiplantae; phylum Streptophyta; class Magnoliopsida; order Sapindales; family Simaroubaceae; genus Ailanthus; species Ailanthus altissimus. The sequence continues at coordinate 6,855,325 of OX327709.1, forward strand.
TAATTATTCGAGAACATACTTGTACAACTAGTATTTTCAGGCACCCGATTGTAACTATGCAGTTACTAGTATATTCCCAGGTCTATGTCCCATTACAGACAAGGTTCCAACTCTTGGATTTGCTGAGTATTATAATTAGCTAACACTTAGTTATGCTAACATTTAGCATTTATATTTCTCAGCATGGTTAACCATGAGCCTTTATCTAAACTCCTTTAGATCTGATCCGAACTCATTCATATCTATAATGTCTGTAATGTTACATTGCATAATACCATATATATATGGGTATTAATGATTTAATGGGATGTACACTTGTATAAATATACAAGTATATGTACATTCAGGGATGACATATAAGCACTGACTCTAACAATCTCCCACTTGCTCTAGTGCCATTCTTGATGGCATCTTATACACATCGACTCTACGTGTTTCATAAACACTTTAAGAGTTATGGCCTTTAGATAGTGGGTCTGCTAAATTATTTATGGAACACTTCTACAAATCATCACATCTCCCTAGGCTAAGATCTCTCTAGTCATGTGAGACCCATCTCAATATAATTAAAGTACTGATGTCATCTTGGCACTTTAGCTTGTACAATGGCATTGTTTTATCGCAAACTTATGGGATAGGATCCATCTATTTTGGAACTCTTTCAAGGCCAGCGATAAACCTACGAATCTTTACTGTCGCTTTCGCTGTGTTAATATAAATTCACAGTGAATCCCAGTTTTGTACACTTCTAACTTCCTTAGTATTTTAAAAATGAGCACATTCTCAGATGTAGACTCTCTATCATCTAGGTCAAACTAAAAGATTGACTCCGTGCGTCTTCTCATTTGTAAGTCACTTTCTCCATAGTTAAGAAACTTATCATTTGTACCCTCAATGTGGCTCAAGAAATGTTTGACTACTATCAAATGACAGTAGCCTGAACCAGACAAACTCAGCTCATAACTCTTACACCCAAACTGATCTCATGTCTCAATCACATCATAGCATACATCAATCTCTGAAAAGTTGATGTATTTGGTGCGTTAGACAATCTAACTTTCTCATCTTTCATCTAAAGAGACACTTTTCTCGAAAGATGAAAACCAGGTCTGAAAGATACGTTAACCATCTCATAGTTAACAAACCGTACCTTTTCAAGATGCTATTGATGTTAAATGATTTGGAAGAATCCTATCAGCTTCCTAGCTCTATCTCTATAAAGTTTTATACCTAATATAAAAGAAGCCTCTCCTAAATCCTTTATGGAGAAATTCTCACGTATTATTTCTGAACGATTATAACATACTGACATCATTTGTAATAACGAGTATGTCATCTATAAAGAGCATCAAGAAGACTATCATACTCCCACTGACCTTTCATGTACATTAGACCAGAAGTTTAGCTGGACGTAAAACCTTTAGGCTATTCCATGAATATCTCTTACTCAAGGAATTCATTCTGGAACACCTTCCTTACATCCATTTGCCAAACTTCAAAGTTATAATATACTGCAAGAGCCAATAACATCATAATCGACTTTAATATCAATACTGGTCCAAAGGTTTCCTCTTAGTTGATCCCAGATCACTATAAATTACCTTTCTAGAACCAATACAGAGCCTAGAAGGTCTCTACCTTCCATCTGGCTCCATTACCTTTTTGTAAACCCTTTACAACCAATAAGAACAATTCACACATGTAGCTTTACCAAGTCTTAAACTTAATTTTGATGCATAGGGTCAATATTTGTTTTCATGGCTTCTTGCTGCTTCCTAAATCGATGTCAAACCTTATCTCCCTATAGGATAATGATGATTTTCTTCTACCAAGAAAACTCCAAGTTCACCTTCAGGCATCAACCATACCAAAAAGGTGACCTAGACATCCTTTTCGACTTACTGGGAGAGTGTGCAAAAAGGCCACTACTTAATAGAGCCTGAGTTCCCATCCTTGGTTCATTGATTATTAGATTGACTTCACCAAGTTCAATCTTTATATGATTCCCACGATCTATAAGAAACTCTTTCTTTAGAATAATGGTAAATTAAGAAACGAACACACTTCGATTCTCTGAATCATATAACTAATATCCTATTAGATTTATAAGATACAAAATGAACCTATACTTGTGCCCCTTGGGTGCTTGTTTATCTTGTTAAATAACTATTAGAAAATAAGATACCCTACTACGTAACTTTTACATAAGCAGGGTAGCCCCAAGTCTCAACATATTTAAAATATGACTTCCTTTCTTTCTGTATCACATACGGAATGGAAGGAACAACTTTTGATGGAACTTTACTTAATAAGTAGCTATATTTAGAGCATAATCTCACAGATATAGATCGGTAGCACTCATTATCAATTAGACCGTATTTAATAAAGTTCGATTCCTCTTTTTTGAAACATCATTATGTTATGGAGTACTCGAAGGACTAGTGAGTGAGAATCTCATTCTTCTTTAAACATACAAAAACTTTGTGGTTAATGTACTCACTTCTTCGATCTAATCGAAGGGATGTAAAATACATTTTGTTATATTTGGTCATCTCCTTGAATACATAATTCATAAACTAGTTAATTCTATATGGTCAGATTAGAAATTCAACCATTTTTAACCAGACAGATAAACGTCTCACGCCTATATAACCAAAACGTATATACCACAACTCTATATCATTTAAGGATTCCGATCTTCAGATATTTCTAATTATATTTAATTTTCATTTATTAACTGACATTCAACTAATAAAACATCATACTAATTATGCAATATAACTATTATATTGCATACAATAAGTAAGTCAAGTTGCCCAATAACTTGAACCTACAAGAAATCACCATTTCTTACTCTCAACTTTACTTCTACAAGCTGTTGCATTGAAGTCTCTCTAAATCCCTGCAACATATTACAGATATGAGAAGGACATGCGGTATTTTATACCTAGCTTGAACTAGCATCATATGCCCTAGAAATGTCTATGTCTTTCAAGTACAAACCTATGAGAGTCTTCCTAACTTTTATAAGGCTTCTAGGGTAGAGGATTTCCAATACCTAACCTTACTGCAATAGAAACATTTTTATCTACACGCCTTCTTTTTTATCTTTGGATAAATGTTGCCTCTAAGGATTTATGGTAGATATCTGCCTCTTCTTCTTCTTCTTACACATCTGGTCTTACCAGATATACTTGGGGTAAAAGGTGAAACACCTTGAGCAAAGAGGGTCACACCCCATCTACTCTATCCTCTAAAGAGGTGTTATCAGAATTACCTTACAGCAAACTCTAATCAACAATAATCCAAAATTTACTGAATGTAGAACACTTTTGAGATTTATCCATCGGTCAGAGTAATTCTTAGTACTATTAAGTTGGACTGCATCATCTGTGCACACCAACTAGTTCATAGTGGCCATTAGACATGATAGGCCAAGATAGCAGGCGATGTAAGTGGAATGATTATTAAATCGCTAATAAAATGTTTTAAATCATGGGTATAGTAATTATACATTTTCAATTTAAAATGCCCTCCTACTGCTTTACATAATCCTGGTAATCTCTCAAATGGGAAGACGATAGTTTAAACTCTTTTAAACTACATAGCGAGAAGTAGATCCCATTGAAATTTACTCGGGTCTCATTGTGTAGCAATATTGGCCTTTGTAAACCCAATATATAGACAACATTTGTCAATTTCATCTCATGCAACTCTTGCCCCTTAATCCTGAATATACCTTATCCTCATGCTGTACCAATATTGGGTAAGTGTATTCCAGATTAACTTGTCAATGATCAAATATATGCTACCGATACTACCCTCACGCTGTAGCAATATTGGGCAATACTTTCGCATATATTTGCCTCATCTCATGTTTAACTGGTATAGTCCAAGCCCGACCGACCGAGTCCCTCACGCTGTAGCAATATTGGAAAAAGGCTGACGTGACTCGTCTAACACCGTATTAACAAGACTGATCAGAATAAAACATTATATCTTAATGTAATATTCTTCAATCTAATTAAGAAAGATTTTTATTTTTAGGTCTTCATTCTCCTAGAGAGGGTGATTCTCAATTAATTACTTTTTCTATGTAAGTACAACTAACTCTCACCAGTAAGACTCCCATTATGGTTACTAATACAGAAAAATTATTTCTGGTTTATAATGCAGACTAATAACTCTTAGCACAACATCTCATAAACCTCAGTTTATAATGTAAACTGATAATTTTTATCACTACATCTCATAAACCTACACATGCAAAATTAATTTTGAAACATTATTCAAAATTATTATAGTTGTGAACAGTAAAAAATATTGTTAATGTGCTACTGTTCAAGTGAACAGTACACCACCGTAGTGCCAAATGTCATTGCTGCAGCGCTGGGTGGTCAAACCCCCAGCTTTGCGGCCGCAGCCTACTAGCGTTGCAGCGCCCCATGCTTCCCCTTTGGCATACCCCTTTCAACACTTGAAACGCGCTATTTACACTAGGCCTTTTACATCCATTCATTCAAACTACACCCAAATATACCCTAAATGGCTCTGATACCATTTTTTTGTCGGGGGATCTAATACATGTGGGTGTATGCATGTGCAATTGTGTCTATTGCCTAAATAGGTATCATATACGAATTTAAACGCGGCGAAAGCGTATAAATTGCAATAAATACAATAAATAAAATATATTAATCGCATTAATATATTAGTAGGGTAGAAAACTCACCTCAACGTGTAACGTTATACACGTATTTTCTCGGAGTCCACATGAAGACTAACTCGTAGGCAATTTTAGTCATCAACATGGTGGACTTAGTGAGCTAGAACAATAGTCCCATATCCAACACGGGATTAACTCTTAATCTCCAAAATGATTGGATGTGTATTTTCTTTCTTTTCTCTAAAAGGATAGGAAATAGAGATTGAAGCAATTCTCAATTGCTTCTTATGGCACCACTAAGAAAAATGAAACAATTTCATTGTCTTTTTCTTTTTCTTTCTCCTTCTTTGGTGCCATGCCATTTCTTTCTTTATTTTCTCTTCGTGGTGCCTAATGGAAGAAAATGAATCAAATTCATTTCTCTTTTTCATTTTTCATTTCCCCTATACACACACTTAACCTTATAAATTTCATACATTTTCAATCACACACATCTCTTATATATATATAATATAATATAATAATATATTATAATGAGATAATTTGAATATTTAACTATTAAATCATCAAAGTGTGATATGACCATTTTGCCCCTCGTAAATAGTTACCAAGTCTACCCTTAGTGGGTCCCACTAAACCCGCACTTAAGTAAACTCAGCCTAGGGTCCACAATGCGTCACGTGTTATTATATAATTAATAAATAATAATTATTGACTAATTATTATATTTAACAGTTAAATACAAATACGCATGCATTCCCGTGGTTCTACAGAATATTGCTAGATTAAATACTTTAATCCAGCACACTGCCCCAGTGCACAACGAGTAAACTCTATATCGTAAGACTCCCTAGGTCCACCCTCGATTCGTCAAATAGAGAACTATTCCATGAGTCCGTGAATATTGCCCCACATACACGTCACGGATATGCAAATCAGGGCGTTGAACCATATAAGTTGAGGTTACAACGCATACATATAGTATTTCTGTCATGATATCCTGGATGTGCGGGGATATAGATTATCACCTTCAAATCTCCTAGTACTCATCTATATCTTATCTCTAGACCTGTATCTCACTAAATAATATGTGCAAACTTATTTGCCATATTGTTCTACCATGGTAGAACTCTTTCCCGGGATTGATGCTTGCAGCCGCAAGACTTTTCGAGATACAGTCTCGAAGTATCTAGATATCAAACTCCCTATACGAGGTAATGGATCTCATATCTGTACACACCAAACTCCATAAGTATCGAACCATACCCAGCAACACCCAGTGGTCACACCATGAATGATCTGTGACATTCGTGGAACCAAAGTATGGTGGATCACTTACAAGCCCACCGTGGCACTCAGGTCAAAGAACCAGGTATACTACTCAACTCAAAATGACCATCTGTTGACGGTTTACATAGGGTGTTTATCAGAGGCCCTTGTGAGTCTGTCCCATATCCAGTCCTAACTGGATACCTGATAATAGCATAATGACAATAGTATTTTAGCACTCTAACTTGGGTATTTTTACTTTAATCTATTAATATTCGGCTACTTATTTGTGTTTTTAATCTTAAATAGGTGCGTGAAGAAAAATTTGACACATAGGATCAAACGGGAGGTGATTCGGATGAGAAACGAGCAAAATGCGCTCGAAAGACGAAAGTGGGGAAATAAGTGGCTGGACGCTACGGTGCCCAGATCAGCGAGTGAGCGTCGCGGCGCTCAACACCCAGCGCCGCAGCACTCGTTGATGTCTGGAAAAACCTGATGCTCGTGCTCAGTGCCGCAGCACTGAGCCCCCAGCACCACAGCGCCCGTGCGAATTCTTAAATACTCCTCTCAACTCTCCTGTTTGTGGGTGGATTCAAAGCTCCTCGTGCCTAGGGTATCTCACAACAACAAAAATACTATTCTGAGGAAAAAATAGAGAGACTTAGCAAGGAGAAAAATGTAAGCAACGAATATACATTCAAGCCAAGAGATCAAAGTGAATTTATTGAAGATTGAAGATTGAAGAATCAACCCTTGAGCAATCAAGACAAAAGGAAGAAGAACAACTCAGTGCATCACTTATGTTATTTTCTTCCTTAATTTTAAGAGATAATCCTGTTCATGATATTTTCATACTTTTGTTTTGATATTCCACTTTTGAACATGAGTTAAATACGTTTGATCTAGAGTTAGACGTTCTTGAACATAGTATGTAATTGACTCTTTTAAACTCTCAGTTATGAACTTTTATCCCTTAATTGATTTAATCTATCTATGCTTAATGCTTTCATTATACGTGATCACAATTTTGATTGTTTAGGAACCATGATAACTTTGACAAAAGGATGCATGTGTTTAGCCTAGGATAGATTGATACGTGATCATAGAGTAATATCTATGAGTTTCATCTAGGATAGACATATACCTAGGTGGTATGTATGGTTTAATTAGACTTATTCTTAATGAGATGCATCTTATTCAGATTACCATAGACATATAGTTAATTGTTAGGGTGTGATATTATCATTCGACTGTCGATAGAAGCTTATGATGAAATCAATGTCTAGCTAATCAATTAATAGTAAGGGAATAATTAAGAGGTTAAAGAACTCAATGAACTATTAGGGGATACGTCAAAACCCTAGATTACTTATCAAACTAGTAAATTTTATCTCAGAGTGCTTGTGATATTTAATTAAGTTTAATTTGATAGTAGTAGTATAGTTAGTTAAACTCCATCTCAAAAGTTAGTTTGAATAAAGCTAAAATAGAATTATTTTAGTAATTGATTGAAGAAATAGAAATAGTAGTCTTTATGGGATCAATAATCTAGACTTAGTTCTATATTACTTGGTACAAAAGCATGGACTTGTGCTAGGTTATTAAATCACACATCAGTAGTGCATAGAACTAATCCGAACAAATATTATCAATACACTAATTAGAATGGAAGCATTTTCACTTTTGATTGGATAAATTGAATTTAATTGATAAAAATGTTTTATGAATATTTTATACAAGTAAAAATCAAAATGAGCAACTAAGGAGTTTGTGCAATTCAGTGGAGCTCCCAATAATGATCCCAACATGCATATCGTGAACTTCTTAGAGATTTGCGATACATTCAAATTCAATAGGGTTTCAGATGATGCCATCAGGTTGCGACTATTCCTTTTCTCATTGAGGGACAAGGCCAAGAGCTGGTTGATGTCATTACCATTAGAATCTATATCAACGTGGGATGACCTAGCATAGAAGATTTTAGCAAAGTTTTTTCCACCAACTAAGACCTAAGATGAGGAATAATATCACTTCATTTGTGCAGATTAAAGGTGAGTTATTATACAAGGCATAAGAACGATTCAAGGACATGCTGAGGAAGTGTCCACATCATAGAGCTTCTAAATGGTTATTAGTCCAGACGTTCTACAATGGGCTAGTAGGTTATTTAAGGATAATTATCGATGCCGCTGCTGGAGGAACTCTAATGAATAAGTCTACAGAAGAAGCATATGAGTTATTGGAAGAGATGGCATCCAATAGTTATTAATGGCCTGTTGAAAGAGTTACAACAAAGAAGGTTGTTGGAGTTCATGAGATTGATGCATTCAATGCATTGGCTATACAGATCAACATCTTAACCAAGAGGTTTGATTCTATGAATGCTATCAAGACCCAAAATGAAACTTGTGACTTTTATGGTGACAATCACATGAATGGGCAATGCATGGAGTCAGCAAACTATGTGGGGAATCATAATAGACAGCAGAATAATCCACATTTAAATTATTATAATCCGGGGTAGAGAAATTATCCTAATTTTTCTTGGGGTGGCAACCAAGGGCTGCAACTTAAACCCAACCCACCCGGATTTCATAGCCCACAAGAAAAGAAAGCAACCTTGAAAGATATGTTTATGCAGTACATGAAGTCAAATGATGCTATTCTACAAAACTACTCTGTATCTTTGAAAACTCTAGAAACTCAAATGGGGTAACTTGCTGCAGCACTAAATAATCGACCTCAGGGGACTTTACCAAGCAACATTAAAGCTAATCCTAAAAGGGATAAGGAGCAATACAAAGCTATCTCTTTGAGAAGTGGCAAGGAGTTGAAGTCAAACAATACAAAAGTGGAGAAAAATGCAGAATGTAATAAAGAAAATAGTGCAGAAGTGCAGAATTTATTGCAGAACATGATGTACAGCAGCAGGAAAATGCATAAAGCAATAAAGAAATGCAAAACAAATGCTAATGCAGCAGTACAAACAATAAAGTTCAGCAGAAACATACAGTTTAGCCTCCCCATCCACCTCTACCATTTCCTCAGAGGCTATAGAAATAGAAGTTGGACAAACAGTTTTTGAAAGTTTTAAATGTCTTCAAGAAACTCCACATTAACATACCTTTTATGGATGCTTTGGAATAAATGCCAAGTTATGTGAAGTTCATGAAGAACATCTTATCAAAGAAAATCAAATTAGCTGAGTATGAAATCATGGCATTCACCAAAGAATGTAGCATAATATTGCAAAAGAAATTGCCACTAAAATTGAAAGATCCAGGCAGTTTCACCATACCATGCACTATCGAGGAGAAATTCTTTGACAGAGCATTATGTGATTTAGGCACCAGCATCAACCTAATGCCATTATCCATTTGCAAGAAGTTAGGTTTGAGGGAGGCTAAACCTACTAATGTTACACTACAATTGGCAGACCGTTCACTCACTTATCCAATGGGCATTATTGAAGATGTTTTGGTAAAGGTTGACAAGTTCATCTTTCTGGTAGATTTTATATTGTTGGATATGAAAGAGGATCGTGAAGTACCCATCATACTAGAAAGATCATTTTTAGCTATAGGAAGAACCCTTATTGATTTGCAAAAAGGGGAATTAACTATGAGGGTGTAAAATGAAGAAGTAACATTTAATATTTTCAAAGCTATAAGAGGGCAAAGTGAGAAAGAGGAGTGTATGAGCATTGACGTTATTGTCAGGAAAGTGCAGGATATTTTTAACAAAAATAATATTAAAGACTTTCTAGAAGATGCAGTGGTAAATAGAGTTGAGAGGGCCAAGTGAGGAAGAAGAGTATGAGCATTGACGTTATTGACGAGGAAGTGCATGATATTTTTAACAAAAATAACATTAAAGATTTTCTAGAAGATGCAGTGGTAAATGGAGTTGAGGTAGAACGAAGTGAAGCTCGAGAGTATTTACAAGCCTTAAGCTTTTCTCCGAGATTTGACAGATTCATGAAGAAAGTTGAACCGTTAAATAGACCAGAAGGCTTGCAAACTTACATTAAGTCTTCTATTAAAGAACCTCATAAACTAAAGTTAAAACCACTACTGAGTCACTTAAGGTATGCATTTCTTAGTGAATCTTCTACTTTTCCAGTTATAGTTTCTGCACAACTTTATAACTCGCAAGTAAAAAAGTTGTTGAGGGTCTTAAGAGATCATAAGAGAGCTATAGGATAGACAATTGCTGACATTAAGGGAATCAGTCCCTCTTTTTGCATGCATAAAATTCTGTTAGAGGAAGCGCACAAGGCTACAATTGAACAACAAAGGCACTTAAATCCAGTAATGAAAGATGTAGTAAAGACAGAGATTATTAAGTGGCTAGATACAGGGATTATCTACCACATTTCTGATAGCTCATAGGTAAGTCCAGTGCAATGTGTACCAAAGAAATGAGAGATCACCATAGTGGCAAATGAGAATAATGATTTAATCCCCACTAGAACTATCACAGGTTGGAGGATATGTATGGACTACCGGAAGCTGAATAAAGCCACTCACAAAGCTTATTTTTCCTTACCCTTCATCGATCAAATGCTGGATAGATTAGCAGGACATGATTATTATTGCTTCTTAGATGGATATTCTGGCTATAATCTGATTGCAATTGCTTATGAAAATCAAGAAAAGACCATGTTCACTTGCCCATATAGTACATTTACCTTCCAGATGATGCCATTCGGACTATACAATGCTTCAGCCACATTTCAACGCTATATGATGGCCATATTTTCAAATATTATAGAGCACTTCATGAACGTATTTATGGATGACTTTTTAATTTTTGGCAATTCATTTGATCAATGCCTTGATAATCTAGCATAGTATTAGGCCATAAAAGTTTTGTTCATGGTATTGAAGTTTATAGAGCAAAGATAGAAACCACCGAGAAGTTGCCACCACCGACTAATATGAAAGGAATATGAAGCTTTCTTGGACATGCCAAATTTTATCGAAGATTTATAAAAGATTCTCTAAGATCTCTAAACCCCTATGCAACTTACTAGAGAAAGAAGTGCAGTTTCATTTCGATGATGCATATCTTGAAGCTTTTGAACTGTTGAAGAAGAAGCTTACCACCGCCGATCATTATAGCTCTAGATTGGGACTTACCCTTTGAAGTGATGTGTGATGCAAGCGACTTAGCTATGGGGGCTATACTAGGACAATGCCGAGAGAAAGTGTTTCACATGATATACTATACAAGCAAGACTCTCAATAACACGTAGTCTAATTACACCACCACAGAAAAAGAGCTTCTAGCAGTAGTCTTTTCTTTCGACAAGTTTCAGGCTCACCTCATTGGAGTCAAGGTCACAGTTTTCACTAATCACTCAGTAATCAAGTACCTCATCAATAAGAAATATGCTAAGCCAAGACTCATTCGATGGATTCTCTTACTGCAAGAATTTGATCTAGAGATCAAAGATAGAAAAGGAGTTGAAAACCAAGTTACAGATCATCTCTCTCGTTTGGAAGCATCAATTCAACACCAAGAGAAGATCCAAATCAATGAAACCTTTTCGGATAAACAACTCCTTGCAACACAACAGCACGAGATCCCCTGGTATGCTGATATTGCCAATTATATAGTTTCCGGTCTAACACCTCATAATTTGACTTTTCAGCAAAAGAAGATGTTCCTCAACGATGCAAGATTCTATTTTTGAGATAAGTCATTCCTTTACAAATCATGTGCAGACCAAATCCTTCAAAGATGTGTCCCTACAAAAGAAACTCAAGACATCTTACACCATTATCACACATTCGATTGTGAGGGGCATTTTGCAGGCGACAAAACAGTAGCTAAGGTACTTCAATCTGGTTTTTATTGGCCCATATTATTTAAAGATATATATTCTTTTGTTGCAGGGTGTGATCGATGTCAACGGACGGGGAGCATCTTCAAAAGACATGAAATGCCACAGCAGAACATTTTAGAAGTTGAAATCTTTGATGTTTGGGGAATAGACTTCATGGGACCGTTTCCACCATCTCACAACAACAAATACATACTTGTAGCTATGGATTACGTTTCAAAATAGATAGAGGCAGTAGCATTACCAACAAATAAAGCGAGGATAGTGATTATGTCACGCCCCAGACCCAAAAGATCTGACACACGACATCACTTACATTCATTCAATGCATGTGCACTCATAAATAATATTACACAAAATTTCAAACTTTCATTCAACACAATAATCCTTAGCAAGTTACTAGTAAGTTCAACATTAAAATCAACTCATAACCTAACATATAAATATAAACTTCTCTTGACTATATTTAAACATTCATTTCAATTTCTTTCAGAATTATAACAATTGAATTATGATTGGGACAATTAATAAACCGGAGATACGCAGAGTTTCTCAGAGATTAACACTTTACTACGTCACCAGTAGCAACTTTGTTACCGAAAGCCCTGAATATATTCATTACAAATTCTTACTTAAAATTAACTAATAACCACACTTTGAAAACTTAAATCAAATCCAACCACACACAATAAAATAATACATAAGTATTTATTCAATAGGGACAAACCAAATATCTTATCCCACGTGTCCCTAAATGAAACACTCAACAACCTAGCAACTTAGGGAACCCAAGGAACAGTAGAAGCCTTGCCAAATCCGCTAAGCACACATGTACCTTATTTACCTGAAATCACCATAAACTATAATGAGTATAAAACTCAGTAAGTATACTAGTTTTTCATATATTCAATACAAATACATATATGTACACATTGCATATGTATGATATGTTGTGATAACCCAAAATCATAATCTTATCAAATCACATATCATGTAAGCGCTTACACATTCTTTCAAAATATATAATAGGAATACCATCACTCAACTACTACTTAGTAGGACTTACATATTACATATCACATAATGAGCCAAATGTCACTCATAGGTGACATACCGTATGAGAGAAATAGTACAAGTGAGGTTTTAAATTACACATGTACTAATATGCCACCACATGAATGTGATGATTCACTCTTCTTTTAGGTACCAATAGGATCCTCCATACATACGAAACACATAACATATACCAATCCCGAAGGAAAGGTCACACATAAAGGCTCCACAAATCACATAAAATGCCTACCAAGTCAACAGTAATTTCAAGCATCCTCAAAACACAAAATGTTTCTCATTGACATATTATACTTCAAAAGCTCTCTTTGTTAAACATATTTCATTTTGAAAGCTCACTTTTAAAAACACATTTATGTCATGTATATCCATGCTTACATTCATAAAAACATTCTTTACATTTCATATCAAAATATACTTTGACATAACATAAACATATTTCTAACCACATTTACAAAATCAATCATAACACTTACTATGTTTATTGTGATTTCAGTAAAAAGTCTAGTATACTTACCTCTTAGCACTTTCAGCTACAAGGCTTAAATCTTCTTAACCTATCAATGGAGATTAATCATTTCATAAGCCTTAAAATTCATACAAAATACTTTAAATAGCTTACAGAATTATACACAATGCATTTATCACATCAAATTGGTCTAAATACTTAGTTTCTCAAAACCTGTCATTCTGACCACTTACACTTAACAAATTTTTTTAATATATCAAATGATGTCCAATTACTCCAAAATCCAAATATACAATTTTTGACTCATATATCCTTCTTATATATGAATATTATATCACAATTCCTACACAATCCATTCCATACACACCATCGAATCCAAACTACTAACCTGACAGGATCAAGATACTTACTAAACAGTATTCAATCTCCAAATTTTATAAAATCATATACTAACTCAAAAATTACAAAGCTATCACATAATTACTATTAACACATATCTCAAGTCATGATAAATATTTCACTTCCCAATCACTGCCAAAAGTATTTTAAAACTATTTTATTCCATAACTTTAAAATCTGTTAATCAAATACTGCAATGAGCTGATACACTTTAGAAAATCATAACACTTCAACCACATTGATCTAAATTCGTAATTTTGAGTATATCACATTAGACATATAAACTTATCATATTCCATAAATTTATAATTTGTAAAGATCATTCAGTAGGTCAAAAATTGTTTGTCACTGTATCATACTGTTAACACAGGAAATTTCTAGAATTTTAGGGTCATTTTGGTAAATTCACTAAAAATTCAATTTTTGGAATTTTCAATCGATTCAAAGTCTCAGATGATCCTAAACATGTTTAATTTCATATAATCAAAATTCAAAACCATAATCAAATCACAACAATTTATAAAATTACTAGATCAAGAGACTATCAAGCAGAAATTTTACAATTCATCATGATTTATCAAGCTATCTTATAGATCATCATCAATTCTCACAATATTTTACAAAATACACATCAAATCCTCAATTATATATATTTCCAAAAATCAAAACTTAAAGGAATTAACTTAATTAACACCAATAAATTGAGAAATAATTGTGATATACCTCTTAAGATCCAAAATTCCAATTTCTTCTTCTTCTTCTCTTTCTCTTCCCTCTATTTCTCTCTTCTCTCTTCTCTCTCTCTAAAGGGATAGCTCGACCCAAAAATGGGTAAATTAGGGTTCAAAAGTGTATTTTTATACTAAGAGGCTAATTTTTTGGTATTTACGAATTTGCCCCCAAAACTTTCAAAGTATAACAATTTGGTCCCTAAAATAAATCTAAAGTCTTGCAAATAAACCCAATACTAATAATATATCCTTAACCTATAAAAACACTACTAATAACAATATACAAATAAAATATATATTTATATATAGATATAAATACATATTCTTACCGGTTGTGGATACTGGTTACTACAGATTAAGTTCCTTCAAAAGAATATATTCACAAGATATGGAACACCGAGAGAAATTATAAGTAACAAGGGCTCACACTCTGTAATAAATATTTTTCAGCCCTTTTGCAAAAATACGGGGTCAAGCACAAGACGGCTACTGCATATCATCCTCAAATGAGCGGACAAGTTGAGGTCTCCAATCGATAAATAAAACGCATCTTGGAGAAGATGGTCAAACCAAACTGAAAGGATTGGGCATTACACTTAGATGACACTTTTATGGGCGTATCGTACTGCTTACAAAACTCCAATTAGTATGTCTCCTTTTTGTTTGATCTTTGGAAAAACGTGTCATCTACCTTTGAAGTTGGAACATAAAGCATATTGGGCTATTAAAAGCCTTCAACTTTGATCTCTAAGCCACATGTAAGAAACGCTTACTTCAACTAAACACCATGGATGAGTTTCATCTACAAGCATATGAGAATGCTAAGCTTTACAAGACGAAATGGTGGCATGATAAGAAGATACTTTAGTGTTCATTTGAAAAAGGATAACTAGTGTTGCTCTACAATTCACGACTGAAGTTATTTTTTGGAAAACTCAAGTCCCGATGGTCTGGCCCATTTCAAATCATAACTGTTTACCTAAATGAAGCGGTCAAAATTAGAGATCCAAATAATCAAGCTTCATTTATAGTAAATGGCCAGCGACTCAAGAATTACCATGGCAGATATATAGATCGACGGAAGGTCAATGTCGATCTTATAGATCACAAGTAACTGCAGGATCAACACGTCAAGCTGAAAATGTTAAACCAAGCACTTCTTGGGAGGTAACCCAAGTCTAGTATCCTTTGATTTTAATTAGTTTTTCTTTTCTTTTCTTTTCTCTCTTTATTCAATTCGTTTCTCTTGTCGTATCTTTTCTCTAATGAGTAGTATTTTTTTTTAGGTTGCACACACACACACACATATATATAAAGACCTCCTAGAAAGACAATAAGGAATAATAGAGTCATTGAAAAGTTGGGTGCAAGGAAAATAAGTTTGAGGGAGTGAACTAAAGAAAGAACAAAAGTGATCCTTAGACAAAAGAGGTTATAGTTATAGTGCGATTTGAACTTAAACATTGTCCGTATTTTCACACCCTAACCCAAGCCTCTCATTACATGCTAATCAAAGTCATATTTGATCCCTTATTATATACTTGTTCGACATTAGTGGAGATTGCTATAAAAAAACAAGCTTATGAAAAATTATTTTGATCCTGACCTTTCTTTGATAAAAATAAGATGTTCAAAAATACAATTGATGTGTAATTAAATAGCTCGACACACACTCATAAGTGAATGATTATAAGGTAGATATAAGCATGATGATTAGAGTGTAAAATTAGCATGAATAATTTTTTAGTTTGAAAATTTCATAAGTGCAATTCACCCTTTGAGACAACTTACAAATTTCTGATCAACCCAAGCAACTCATGGTTTATGGGATGTTAAGAGGGTGTTTATATATAGTGGTTTTGGCTCCTTGTTAGTGTGTTCTTGTTTTGCCCGAGGACGAGCAAATGTCTTAAGTTTGGGGGTATTTGATAATAGCATAATGACAATAGTATTTTAGCACTCTAACTTGGGTATTTTTTTCTTTAATCTATTAATATTTGGCTACTTATTTTTGTTTTTAATCTTAAATAGGTGCGTGAAGGAAAATGTGACACATAGGATCAAACGGGAGGCGATTCAAGTGAGAAACGAGCGAAATACGCTCGAAAGATAAAAGTAAGGAAATAAGTGGCTGGGCGCTACGGTGCCCAGATCAGCGAGTAAGCACCGCGGTACTCGTCGACGTCTGGAAAAACCTAATGCTCATGCCCAGCGTCGCGGCACTCGTCGGTATCTGGAAAAACCTGATGCTTGTGCCCAGTGTTGCGGCGCTGAGCCCTCAGCATCGCAGCGCCCGTGCGAATGCTTAAATACTCCTCTCAACTCTCCTATTTGTGGGTGGATTCAAAGCTCCTCACGCCTAAGGTTTGTCATAGCAACAAAAACACTATTTGAGGCAAAAATAGAGAGATTTAGTAAAGAGAAAAATGCAAGCAATGAATACACATTCAAGCCAAGAGATCAAAGTGAATTTATTGAAGATTGAAGAATCAACCCTTGGGCAATCAAGACAAGAGGAAGAAGAACAACTCAAGGCATTACTTGTGTTATTTTCATCCTTAATTTTAAGAGATAATTTTGTTCATGATATTTTCATACTTTTACTTTGATATTCTTGTTTTGAACATGAGCTAAATACTTTTGATTTAGGGTTAGACGTTCTTGAACCTAGTATGTAATTGACTCTTTTAAACTCTCAGTTATGAACTTTTATCCCTTAATTGATTCAATCTATCTATACTTAATGCTTTCATTATACTTGGATTAAGTTCCTTCAAAAGAATATATTCACAAGATATGGAACACCGAGAGAAATTATAAGTAACAAGGGCTCACACTCTGTAATAAATATTTTTCAGCCCTTTTGCAAAAATACGGGGTCAAGCACAAGACGGCTACTGCATATCATCCTCAAATGAGCGGACAAGTTGAGGTCTCCAATCGATAAATAAAACGCATCTTGGAGAAGATGGTCAAACCAAACTGAAAGGATTGGGCATTACACTTAGATGACACTTTTATGGGCGTATCGTACTGCTTACAAAACTCCAATTAGTATGTCTCCTTTTTGTTTGATCTTTGGAAAAACGTGTCATCTACCTTTGAAGTTGGAACATAAAGCATATTGGGCTATTAAAAGCCTTCAACTTTGATCTCTAAGCCACATGTAAGAAACGCTTACTTCAACTAAACACCATGGATGAGTTTCGTCTACAAGCATATGAGAATGCTAAGCTTTACAAGACGAAATGGTGGCATGATAAGAAGATACTTTAGTGTTCATTTGAAAAAGGATAACTAGTGTTGCTCTACAATTCACGACTGAAGTTATTTTTTGGAAAACTCAAGTCCCGATGGTCTGGCCCATTTCAAATCATAACTGTTTACCTAAATGAAGCGGTCAAAATTAGAGATCCAAATAATCAAGCTTCATTTATAGTAAATGGCCAGCGACTCAAGAATTACCATGGCAGATATATAGATCGACGGAAGGTCAATGTCGATCTTATGGATCACAAGTAACTGCAGGATCAACACGTCAAGCTGAAAATGTTAAACCAAGCACTTCTTGGGAGGTAACCCAAGTCTAGTATCCTTTGATTTTAATTAGTTTTTCTTTTCTTTTCTTTTCTCTCTTTATTCAATTCGTTTCTCTTGTCGTATCTTTTCTCTAATGAGTAGTATTTTTTTTTAGGTTGCACACACACACACACACATATATAAAGACCTCCTAGAAAGACAATAAGGAATAATAGAGTCATTGAAAAGTTGGGTGCAAGGAAAATAAGTTTGAGGGAGTGAACTGAAGAAAGAACAAAAGTGATCCTTAGACAAAAGAGGTTATAGTTATAGTGCGATTTGAACTTAAACATTGTCCGTATTTTCACACCCTAACCCAAGCCTCTCATTACATGCTAATCAAAGTCATATTTGATCCCTTATTATATACTTGTTCGACATTAGTGGAGATTGCTATAAAAAAACAAGCTTATGAAAAATTATTTTGATCCTGACCTTTCTTTGATAAAAATAAGATGTTCAAAAATACAATTGATGTGTAATTAAATAGCTCGACACACACTCATAAGTGAATGATTATAAGGTAGATATAAGCATGATGATTAGAGTGTAAAATTAGCATGAATAATTTTTTAGTTTGAAAATTTCATAAGTGCAATTCACCCTTTGAGACAACTTACAAATTTCTGATCAACCCAAGCAACTCATGGTTTATGGGATGTTAAGAGGGTGTTTATATATAGTGGTTTTGGCTCCTTGTTAGTGTGTTCTTGTTTTGCCCGAGGACGAGCAAATGTCTTAAGTTTGGGGGTATTTGATAATAGCATAATGACAATAGTATTTTAGCACTCTAACTTGGGTATTTTTTTCTTTAATCTATTAATATTTGGCTACTTATTTTTGTTTTTAATCTTAAATAGGTGCGTGAAGGAAAATGTGACACATAGGATCAAACGGGAGGCGATTCAAGTGAGAAACGAGCGAAATACGCTCGAAAGATAAAAGTAAGGAAATAAGTGGCTGGGCGCTACGGTGCCCAGATCAGCGAGTAAGCACCGCGGTACTCGTCGACGTCTGGAAAAACCTAATGCTCATGCCCAGCGTCGCGGCACTCGTCGGTATCTGGAAAAACCTGATGCTTGTGCCCAGTGTTGCGGCGCTGAGCCCTCAGCATCGCAGCGCCCGTGCGAATGCTTAAATACTCCTCTCAACTCTCCTATTTGTGGGTGGATTCAAAGCTCCTCACGCCTAAGGTTTGTCATAGCAACAAAAACACTATTTGAGGCAAAAATAGAGAGATTTAGTAAAGAGAAAAATGCAAGCAATGAATACACATTCAAGCCAAGAGATCAAAGTGAATTTATTGAAGATTGAAGAATCAACCCTTGGGCAATCAAGACAAGAGGAAGAAGAACAACTCAAGGCATTACTTGTGTTATTTTCATCCTTAATTTTAAGAGATAATTTTGTTCATGATATTTTCATACTTTTACTTTGATATTCTTGTTTTGAACATGAGCTAAATACTTTTGATTTAGGGTTAGACGTTCTTGAACCTAGTATGTAATTGACTCTTTTAAACTCTCAGTTATGAACTTTTATCCCTTAATTGATTCAATCTATCTATACTTAATGCTTTCATTATACTTGATCACTATTTTGATTGTTTATGAACTGTGATAACTTTGACAAAAGGATGCATGTGTTTGGCCTAGGGTAGATTGATATGTGATCATAGAGTAATATTTATGAGTTTCATCTAAGATAGACATATACCTAGGTGGCATGCATGGTTTAATTAGACTTATTCTTAATGAGTTACATCTTATTCAGATTACCATAGACATATAGGTAATTGTTAGGGTGTGATATTATCATTCGACTGTCGAAAGAAGCT
Organism: Ailanthus altissimus; assembly: GCA_946807835.1. Taxonomy (NCBI): domain Eukaryota; kingdom Viridiplantae; phylum Streptophyta; class Magnoliopsida; order Sapindales; family Simaroubaceae; genus Ailanthus; species Ailanthus altissimus. Next base: position 6,875,197 of record OX327709.1, read on the forward strand.
TATGATGAAATCAGTGTCTAGCCAATCAATTGATAATAAGGGAATAACTAATGAGTTAAAGGATTCAATGAACTATTAGGGGATACGTCAAAACCCTAGATTACTTATAAAATTAGTGAATTCTATCTCCAAGTACTTACGATATTTTAATTAGGTTTAATTTAATAGCAGTAATTTAGTTAGTTAAACTCTATCTCAGAAGCTAGTTTAGATAAAGGTAAAATAGAGTAATTTTAGTAATCGATTGAAGAAATAGAAATAATAGTCTTTGTGGGATCGATAATCTAGACTTAGTCCTATATTACTTGGTACGAAAAGCGTGCACTTACGCTAGGTTATTATATCAGACATCAATACCCATATGTCAATATGAGCTCTAAGCTCACAGTCGGCTAGGAACGACCATCTATACCCTATAAGTATGACATATGCTGATCTATATTTAAGGTATCCACCAACAGACCCGCATCGGTAGAAATAGATTAGAGATAATTATTGGAGAACATACTTATACAACTAATATTTCATGGCACCCGATTGCAACCCTTACAACTATGCAGTTACTAGTATATTCTTAGGTCTATGTCTTATTACAGACAAGGTTCCAACTCTTGGATCTGCTTAGTATTATAACCAGCTAACACTTAATTGTGCTAACATTTAGCATTTATATTTTTTAGTATGACTAACCATGAGCCTTTATCTAAACTCCTTTAGATTTGATCCGAACTCTTTCAGATCTACAATGTCTGTAACGTTACATTGTATAATACCATATATATGATTTTTAACGATTTAATGGGAATGTACACTTGTATAAATACACAAGTATATGTACATTCAAAGATGGCACATAAACACCGACCTTAACCAAATGAGCTATAACTCGCAATACTTTGGGTATAATAGTACTTTACCCTTTTATTAAATGAACTTTTTAATTGATGATTGTTGTTAGAGATAAAAAAAATAATAAAATGCAGAATATAAGATTTAATTTATTACAAAAATTTATTAGGAATTAAAATAATTTATTAAAACTAAAACTACATATTTCTATTTAATTTTTATTAAAACATTCTAATCAATACAAGCAAACTTGATCTTAAGATAGGCGAGAGTTTAGTTAGGTGATTCATCGACTAATCAAGGGTCCATTTGATACGGCTTTTAAAAAAAACTACATGTTAATAGAGTTTTTTTAAAAAAAAAAGTTATTTGGTTATATTCTGGCTTTTAGAAAAATTATGTAATTAATTTAATAGACAAGTTTTTTTTAGGTTATTTTATAAAAAAAATTAAAATAAAATAAGATTATTTTAGATAACTTAATACTTCTTTATTCTTGATAACTTAAAATTTGAGCTTATTTTAATATAGATAAAATATTTTTAATCTCAAAAATTCCTTTTTAGTTTACAACTAAATATCTCAAAAATATTTTAGTAAAATTTTTATATGAGAAAAATACCTTTAGCCTATGAAAGAATCATACTAAATAAGCTCTAAAGGAGATGATCCTATTATAGGTTTTCTAATGAAACATAAAAATACAAAGATTAAATAACAAATTCTTAAGGATAAATTTTAGGCAACAAACTAGTTTTTATTGAAAATCTTCAAAAATGTCCCTTATTTTAAAGTCATTTTCTTTTTAACCACAAATAAATAAACTAATTTTTTTAGCAAAAAAAATAGATAATTAAACAATTATACCCTTAACTTATACTTTTTATCTCTATCAAAAGTTTCAAATTCTCTCTCTAAAATTGTATTATGAAAATGATTAGTTTTTGAGTAAAATAAGTGAAAGATGGATATATTGTATTGTGATAGAGTTATGGAGAGAAATAAAATGAATGGGAGTGAAAATTTAAAAAAAGCTAAAAAAATTGAAAAAATAATTAATTAAAGAAGCATTTCTTGCGCATGAGAAATAAAAGCGCAAATGATTTGCACAGGCAATCCCACATGTGAGATTGGTCCATGCAAATCATTTTGTGTGGCCTTTCTTGCACGCAGGAAAGGCCGCGTGAAAAGATTAAGCGATAGTCAATCATTAAAAAAAAAGAGAGATAAAAATAAAAATAGTATAGATCCCAACATGGCATAACCCAACACTATAAGAATAGTTTTATGCTATTAGAACTAGACTACAAAGTCATGTTAAGCTAGTCTTTTAAGAATTAGATGGTAAGAATATGACATCTTCTTTGCACATAGTAACATGTGTAGTACAAATTTAAAAAAAAAGATAGTCAATCATTATTTAATTTTTTCATGCGGCCTTTTTGCATGTGAGAAAGGGCATGCAAAATGATTTACACGAGCCATTCTCACATGCGAGTCAATCTTGCACGTGAGATTGTTTGAACAAATTATGTTGAGCATTTTTTTTTTTGCACACAAGAAATAGTTCTGCAAAGTGTTTCTTCGATCTTATCATTCCACATACGAGATCAGCCTGTTCAAATCATTTTGTGTGACCTTTCTCACACGTAGCAAAAGCCACGTGAAAAGATTAAAGGATAGTCAATCATTTAATTAAAAAAAGAGATGAAATAGGAATAGTATAGATTCCAACATGGCACAACCTAATACTACAAGAATAGCTCTATGCTAATGGTACTAGACTAAGAAGTTATGTTAAGCTAGTCTCTTGAGAATTAGATAGTAAGTATATGGCATCTTCTCTGTACATAGTAACACGTGTGGCACAAATAAAAATATGGATAGTTAATCATTCCTTAATCTTTTCATGCGGCCTTTCTGCGTATGAGAAAGGCCATTCAAAATGATTCGCACAAGCTAATCTTGGATGCAGGTCAATCTCGCACACAGGATTGTATATGCATCATTTTGAGCTTTATTTTTTTACAACGAGAAATGGTTCCACGAAGTGTTTCTTCAATCTAAAAATTTTCATATTTTTTTAGAATTTTTTAGATTTTACTTTCATTTATTTTATTTCTCTTCACAACAACACCACAATATAATATATTCATCTTTCACTTATTTCACTTACAATTTAATCATTTTTTAATACAAATTTAATGTGTATTATAGAGAGAGTTCGAAACTTTTTGAAAGAGAGAGAAAATATAAGTCAGGAGTACAATTGTCTAATTGTTCTTTTTTTTTTGTTATAAAAAATTAGTATATTCATTTGTGGCCAAAAAAGAAAATAGCTTAAAATAGAGGCTATTTCTAAAAAATTTCCATTTTTATTTCTAAGAATTAAGGACTTAAATGATAAAAGCTCAAACTATAAAATATAATTTAGTTTTAAGTTTCTAGGTCTTGACCCATTAAGTGATAACTATATTTGAAAACTAGTGCCCCGGTTTCTAATTTGTCATCGATCCTACTTCTCCGCAATAGTCTTGAGAAAGAAATTGCCACCAATACTCTCAAACCCACTAGATCACCACCACCACTACCACCACCATCGATACCAATATAGGACCCACTGCCAACTCCGCCAACCCCACTCCCCTTTATCACTCTAACCCCTATTGCCTACCATACCTACTTTCTCAATTTCCTTAAAAACCCACTTACTAACCCCAAACAATAACCAAATCACTCACTCCTTACTCTTCCATTTTCTCAAATCCAAGCTCCATCACCACCCAAAATTCACTCACTACGACTTTTACATATAAGCCTCAATGCTCGACTTCTTCCACTATGACCACTCCACTTATCTCTTCATGGTCTGTTCCCTCGCCTCGTCTTACTGCTTCTCGGATTTGCAATCTATTATTAATTTCATGGTGTCTTAGTTGTGCCCATGTTCGAATGATGTATTTTTTTGTGCCTTGAAATGTAAGGCATATGTCTATTTATTGTTAATGCTTTTGTTAAATCTAAGAGAATGGATGATAGGTTGATAGCTTTTGAAGCTATAAAAAGGTTCATTGATAGGAGATCGAGTATGAATGTTTATAATGTTTTGATAAATGGGTTTGTGAAATGTGGGGAGTTTGATAAAGCTCTGGGTTTTATGATAAAATGGTGAGAAATAGAGTTGGGCTTAATTTCTTTATATTTAATATTTTGATTATTGCATATATTAAGGATGGGAAGTTTAACTTGACTTTGGGGTTGTTTTTAGAGATGAGAGAAAATGGGTGTAGTCCAAATATGGTGAATTTCAATACTTTGATTAAAGGGATTTTTAAGGGAGAAGAAGTTTAAGAAATGGGTTAAGATGGCTTATAAGATGATTGAATTCGGGTGCAAGTTTTCAAGTGTGACCTGTGAAATTTTAGTTGATGGATTGTTTAGGGAATTGAGGGTTTCGAAGGCCTATGAATTGGTGATTGATTTTTTAAGGAGAAGGGTTTTACTAAAGGAGTTTGATTATCTTGCTCTTGGAAAAAAGCTTTGTCGGTAAAGAAATACAAATAGAGCTTTAGAGATCGAGTTAAGAAGAAATAATGAGTTGGCAAGATTGAAATCAAGTCAAATGTCACATATGCAAATAAAAAGCCAAAGTTAGTTACACAATAAGACAAAATAGAGGAACTATGAGCACCATTCTAGTAAAATAATTTTACACAAACTTAGAGAACAATTCTTTGATTTTTTTTCATTATTTAATTTATTAATTTGTATAAATATTATATCAGCTCTTAGGGTATATGCAATGGCTCATGTAAAAGCCTAGCATAAAATTGTAATTCTTTTTCAAGTTGAATTGAAACAGCTACTGCTTAAAAGTAAAATTTTTAATATTTTTATACAAAACTCTCAAATTTAATTTGGTATTAGATCAAGATATGTACCACGGCTAATATTAATACATTTTTCAATTCTAGAACTATTGAAACAGACAATCCAAATCCCATTAGACCAGTTACCCTAAATTAAATACCAAGCAACCTAATTTGTTTAGTGAGCACAAAGCTCGACAGAAGCAACTATGTCCTTTGGAAGACTCAAATGCTTTCCTTCATTTGTAGGAATAATCTTGAGGACTTTATTGATGAAACAGTGACGCCCTCAAGAGAATTTTTTATTGGCACTATAAAAATCAAAGTAGAATCATTACTATAAACCCAAATTACACATTAAAAGAAGCAAGATTAACTGCTTCTTAATTGGCTGTTGTCAACTCTTAGTGAGGATATTATTTATGCAGTGACTAAATACATAACTTTACCCTATTTATGGAAATCTCTTAAAAAGATGTACTACTATTAATCTAAAGCAAAGCTGATAGAAATTAAAAGGTAACTTAATACTACATAGAAAAAATGAGTATTACAACAAGTTGAAGAAGCTAACTGAAAGCATAGTTATGACTAAAAAACCAGTGAATGATGAAGATCTAGCACAGTTCATGAAAGTTTAGATCCAACTTTGATCTAATGGTTGTGAATGTCACCTAGAGGTTAGTTACCATGACATTAGATAATGTCTACGCTAATCTGTTTAGGTATAAAAAGAGATTGAAAGAAATGCACAATAAGCTGAAAACTATAAGGTAAACTTTGTCTTTAGTAGAAATGGTGGAAATAGAAACATGAGAAGAAACACTGCTAAAAATAACTACTATGGACAGAAATGACCAACTCAAAACAAGAGAAACCAAGCTTAGAGTTTCAATAAAGGAAGAAGTAGTAACTATCATAATCCTTATCAAGGCTATAACTATAGAATAGCCCCAATTCCTTAAAGGGAAAAAGAAAACAACAGCAGAACAAAGGTAAACCAAAAACCTTTTGTCAAATCTGCTAGAAAAAAGTCATAAGGCCTCAGACTGCTAGCACAGCTTTGATGAAAATTTCGTTCCCAAGATGCATCCATAGTCTCAAAATAATGTATATATAGCTGTGTATGATTATAAAAATTAAGAGGGGTGATATCTTGACAATAAAGCCACTAATCATGTCACAAATGATATCAAACAACATGTCAATCAAATTAAAATACAAAGGTAACAAAATGCTCACAGTAGGTAATGGACAAAATTTAAAACCATTCATATTGGTCTATGTCATTTACCTATTGCTGACACAACCTCAAATGAATTACTTAAACTTAGAAATGTGTTATGTATGCCTAAAATAACAAAGAATTTACTGACTATATCACGGCTTATTCATAACAATGATTTATGTGTTGAATTTCATAAAAACATTTGTGTTATAAAGACAAGAAACAAAAGGTAATTCTTCAAGGAATGGGTAAAGGTGGATTATACTAGGTATTAGATTCAAGAGTGTCAAAGAAGATCCCACCAGTCAATTCTACCTCCTTTATAGAGTCTTTGTCTTTATATTCTACAATGTCTTTGTTTGCTTCAGTCTCAAAACAAAAGTTAGTTTCAAATAGCTACATTGAGAGTCAATGTCACAAGTCTCTTATAGCACTTTACATAAAAGGTTGGGACATCAATGTGAATAAACCTTGAAAAAGGTACTAACTCATTATAATGAAACTATTTCTATGAATTAAATTTTGAGTTTTCTATTTTGTGAAGCCTATTAGTTTAGAAAGAACCATAAAGTAAGCTTTAATCAGTCTGAGAACAAAGCTAAAAAGCCATTAAAGTTATTGTATTCTAACCTTTGGGATCCAGCACCACTAACCTCTAGAAAAGATCAAATATTATCTAAGTATATTAGATAATTTAAGTTGATACACTTGGTTATTCCCTCTACAGAAAAAAGATCAAACCTCAACAATGTTTACAGAGTTCAAAAAATAAATTAAAAAAACATTAGGTAGCCAAATTAAAACACTACATACTGATATAAAGACAGAATACAAACCAATAAAACCATTCCTAAAGAAAAATGGAATACAACACTGACATTCTTGTCCCTACACATTACAATAAAATGGAAGTGTAGAGAGAAAATATAGACATATTATGGAAGTAGGATTGACACTTCTTACTCAAGCTAAACTCCCACTATCATTTTGGTAGGATGCTTTCCAAAATGCAATTTTACTTAATCAATAGGTTGCCCTCAACATTATTAATAACTCGACTGATGCTCTATAAAAGGAAACCAAGGAAACTAGATTATAAAATTCTCAAAAACTTTGGAAATACATGTTTTCCTACCTTAGACCTTACAAAACAAAATTGAATTTTTACACCAAGAAATGCATCTTCATTGGTTATAATCCAAAACACAAGGGATATAGATGTTTAGATAACACAAGAAGAATCTATGTGTTCAGACGTGTAGTTTCAATGAAAATGACTTTCTCTTCAACTCAGACAGTCATTCTTTAGCAAAGATAATGCCAGTCTTCACTCAAGCTCATAACTTTATAATACTCTATACTTGATATCTCAACCCTACTTACATGAATCACATCCTGATACAAGCAGCTCAATACCATTCTAAGAAGAAGAATCCGAATCTCAACTTGAAAGTTTAGACAAAAATATTCTCCAAAATTTACCTGTCACTAAACCAATGATCTAAACAAGTCTTACTAACACAACTACACTCTTAACTAACTAAACACAAGACTAACAACTTCCCTCAAACACTTACCCAATGGTAACAAGATCAATGTTAAGTATCTTCAAACCAAAAATTTACCTCACATTAAACAAAACACAAAAGCTATAACTACCCCAAGCCTTATGTGATATAAAATGGAAAGTAGCTATGGAATATGAGTATAAAGCTTTTCTTAAAAACTAAACCTAGATTTTGGTACCACCAACATCTAAAATGAAGATTATAAGACATAAATAGGTCTACAAAGTAAGGTATAAGTCTGATGGGACAAGGCCAGATATAAAGTAAGGGTAGTGGCTAAGGGATACAACCAAATAATTGTTGTAGACTACATTAAGACTTTCAGTCTAGTAGTAAAAACAGCAACTATAAAACTAGTAGCTAGCCTTGTTATACATTTTGGTTGGGATATTAAACAAGTAGATATAAACAATACTTTCTTAAATTGGGAGCTATTAGAATAAGTCTACACTTTACAACTAAAAGGCTTTGTTAATAAAAACAAGCCAAACTATGTATGCAAGCTAAAAAAAAGCATTGTATAGAATGAAACAGGCTCCTAGAGCTAGGTATGAGAAGCCGAAGACTACTTTAATAAATTAGGGATTCAAGAACTCAAAATCAGATGCATCTTTATTCATTTCAAGAGAAGAAAGTAGTCTAGTCATTTTATTAGTGTATTTAGATGACATACTGATCACTAGTAGTAATGATAAAAAAACTAAAACAATGGCAAAAAGATTGAATGATAGTTTTCTTTGAAAGTTCTAGGATCACTGAGTTACTTCCTTAATATTGAATTAAAGAAGAACAAAGATGGTATGGATATGAGTCAGACTAAATATATCCTGGATCTCTTGAAAAGAACAAGTATGAGTAGCTGTAAAATGATTGAGACACCAATGAACACCAGTGTAAAGTTTACTAAGGAGGAGAGAAAATATTTTTCAAGACAATACACTTTATAAAAGTGTATTTGGGGCACTGCAGTATGTTAACGTAACTAGACCAAAAGATAGCTTTCAGTGTAAATAAGTTAAGTCAATTTTTTGCAAAGTCTTAAGCTAGAACATTGGCAAGGCTACAAAAGAATTTTGAGATATCTACAGAATACTTTAAATCATGGTCTTTATTATTTAACTAAAGGAAAGCTTGAGCTAATTGATTTTTCAAATGTTGATTAGGCAATAGATATAGATGACAAAAAATTTGTGAGTGGTTATAACATCTTTATATATAGAAATATGTCTTAGAGTTCAAAGAAATAAAAATTAGTAGTAAGATCCAGTGTATATTCATAATACAAGGCCCTAGCTCATACAAGTGCTAAGAACATGATTATGCTCACTACTTTTAGCATTGGGAATCAAGCTAGACACAAAACCAAGAATTTGGTGTAAAAACACAAGTGCTGCCTCCTTAGTTGCCAATCCAGTCTTCTATGGAAGGATGAAGCACATTCAGATAGATGTGCATTTCATCATAGACAAGATTACAAATAGAGACTTAGAAATCAAGTATATACCAACCAAAGAAAAAGTGGCAGACATTATGACAAAACCTCTATCAGCAAATAGATTCAGATATCTAAGAAACAAGCTTAACATTATACTTGATGATTAAACTTGAGAGGGAGAGTTAAAAAGAAATGCTAAGTTGACAAGATTGGAATCAAGTTAGATGCAACAAATGCAAAGGAGCCAAAGTTAGTTACACAACAAGATAAAATAGAGGCACCGTGAGCACCATTCCAACAAAATAATTTTACACAAACTTAGAGAACTATTTTTTTATTTCTTTCATTATTTAATTTATTAATTTGTGTAAATATTCCATCATCCCTTAGGGTATGTACAATGGCTTATATAAAAGCCTAGCATAAGATTGTAATTTGTCTTCAAGTTGAATAGAAACAGCTATTAGTAAAGAGTATAGTTTTTAATATTTTCTATACAAAAGCTTTGCAAATTCAACTGATAGTCAATAAGTTATGGATGCAAGGAAATTTTCCAAGTGTGATCACTTGTACTACTTTAATTGAACGTTTGAGATGGTTGAGGAAAAATGTAAAAGCCTTGGGTTTAATGGAAAAGATGCTGAAAGAAGGTATCATACCGAACAAAGTGACTTTTAATTGTCTTCTTAAAGATCTTTGTTTTGTGGGAAGAACAATAGACGCTGATAGATTGAGATTGTTGGCTGGGAGCAAGGGTTCAAACCTTGATTGGATGACCTATCATATTCTTATATATGGGTATACTAAGGAGGATAGAAGAAAGGAAGAGGTAAAGCTAGTAAATGAGATGTTGGACGAGGGATTTATACCTGATATTGCTACATATACGAGGTATATAGATGGGCTTTCTAATGTTAAGAAATCTGTTAGAAATGCATATTAATGCTTTTCATGGTTAGATATCAGTTTTTTAGTTTTTAATTTGGTGCAACATTTTTTTTGGGAAAGTACATAATAGATATTTTTTATTAACAATAAGGAAGAAACTTTTTCTTTGATGATTCTACTACCCTTTAACTGATTTGAAGTTTTTAGATAGGTAAAGTTTTTTGAAGGAAAAGAAGAATACACTTTGAGTGCAGCAAGCCATAGATGTTGTGGAAAAAATAAAATAATAGTTGGTATAATAAATAATATCAGCTCAAACCTTCTGGACATGATCCATTGTAGCTTTTAGGTGGAAGTTACAGGGGCCAGATTTAAGATTACTTTGCACCATCTTATCAATTAAGAATTCATATGTAGTTCAACATCCATAATTTAACTTAATTGATTGTAAGCTATCAATATAACATTCTGCCGAGATAGCTTATAATATGGAGATTATTAATTGTTTGCTTCTTAATTGTAATATATCTTTGTACTATAAACAGTTCTTAGAAAATTATAGCTCACTATAGAATTTGTCGAAAGCATTGGACTGTGTAGCATATCCGATTAATTTGTTGATCTAGGAATTGATTTAAGCACTATAGGCTTTAATTTGTTCCACTGTTGTTGTTTGTTCCTGTAGTTTGGATGCCTTATGTGATGTCGGTGGTTGGTTAATTTAGAGACTGTCCTATAGGCTTCAGGATTGAGTTAATTCTCTAGCTCTAATCTGTCAACAGTAAATAAATCAATAGTCTAGTGCAAATTGACAAGAGGTAAAGTATTTTCTTTATGTAATCTCATGTTTATATAGAAGAATTTATTAATTGATAATTCAAATAATAGAGTTAATTAGGAATTGAAATTGGAATAAGTTGATTTATGGAGTGATCTATGTCCCACATGCATTGAGACTTTTATTTTGCTCACCATATCCTTGAACAATCTTTATGCACCTATCATCTTCCAATAAACACAAAGTCATTATGATTCCCTTTTGTTTTCTTTTGTTTTTAATATCCCATTTCTCAACTTCTAATTCCTATATTAGTTTTCTTAGAAGATAATGTTTTAGCATTGATGGAATTTTGTCTATGGTTTAAAACAAAAGCAAAAAGTTGACATTTATGCCATTGCTCTCATTGTTTTTGTTAGGAGTTAATGAATCACAAGTAAACAATAATTATAAAAAGATGACTCATACAATAGAGAAATAACCACACACAAGACACAACAACTTTATGTGGTTCGATAACAAATGCTTACGTCCACGGTGGATCACGGGATCCTAACTTCTTTACTACTTAAACTAGTGATTACAAAGATTTTATAAGAACAAGAATCACTCAAAATAGTTTTGTAAACCAAGAAATATAGGCACCTAAAGATTGCACTAGAACTAGCCTATTTATACGGAAAAAAAATACATAATTTTTGTCAACAAAAGCTACACCAATTAGCTGTCTTTGGGTCTTCAATGGCTGCACAAACCAGCAATGTTTTTAGTATTCGATAGCTGCACCAACCAACTGTTATTATAGACATTTTGATCATCTATGATTGTACCAAACAACCCAAAAAAATGGACTAAATTCAATCACTTTCTTTTACCATAAACCACAATTTTGAATCACATATTCAACATTTTTGCAGATTGTTTGAACTCTAAGTATTAAAGACTTAAGATTTGAGCGTTAAATTTTCAGAGTATGCAAGAAATTTTAGACATCGATATGTTTTTGGTAAAGGACCTTAGGATAGAAATGTTGGGGGTTGATTAAGAGGGATAGAGCAAGGAAGGCTAGGACTACACATAAGAACTTGAAGGTTATTTAGTGCCAACAATTTAGCTTATCTTCATGCAGCTGGATGAATTGAAACATGGTTTGTTTGATGCTCATTCTTTTTATCTGAATTGTATATTACAGACCTAAATAAGATATTAATCAAACATTAGAACCTTTACTTGAGAAACTCAAAAAGACCGTCATTTTACTCTGCGACTATGAAATTAGTTGTAACTACGAAAAGAAATCCCAATACTATTACTGCCTCAAACCGGTTAATGTTACTTGTCATAAGTTTAAGCTTTTATCCAATTTTTATATTGTATGAGTACACGTGATGTACAATAATATTTGTAATCGTAATAATTTTATTCAAATTAATTGCATCAATTAAAATGCTAAAATTTAGAAAGGGCCTTGGAAAATCATTATAGCCTGTCCCCAGCAGCAGTCGTCGACTTCTATATAAATGGCATATAAAATAAATCTGTATTTTTATCTAAATATGGTGTTACAATGTCATCGTGCTTGCATTTTTTTGGAAATAGATGTTTATCATCAATTAAAATCAAGATATCATATTTTAGAATCTACTTATATGCTATCAGAGGATTATTGAGATCAAATAATATATATTTATTGACGTACACTCGGACCTAAATAATCTTTTTCAAAGAGAGATAATTTAACCCCATACCAAAAGAATATCTCTATAATCTGGAATCACTGCTCTTATTGAAGACGAAAAATTTTACCTTTACAGAAAGGAAAATATAAAATACATCACCATATGATTTTATACATTCACAACTATTTTCAATATAAACCTATTCAAGACATTATTCTAATATAACATCAAAAGAGATAGCACCAAATAAGCTGAAGTGGTCATAGGGAGGCTTGAACACCACTAAAGATACATTCCCCACTAGATTTAGGGTCGAGCAACTGCTAGCTAATAAGCAATGTTTTTTTATAAGGTAATGGACATGTTGCTTGACGATAGATGGCAACAGTTGTAGGTTTCGAAAGCATGCAAGAGGAAAACATGGGCAATGACTTTTGGTGGAAGCAAGCAAAGTCTTGGCCAAGGACAGCTTATGTTGAGGAAGATCGATGAAGGTCGAGAAGGCTTAGCTAAAGCTAAGGAGGCTTGGTCGGGGCTTAAAAGCTCGACAAAGGTTGATGATGCTCAAGGGAGCTCGTTGGTTCTTGCCCAAGCCAAATTGCCAAACGAAAAAATAATAAAAAATTCGTAAAATAGAAAAGAACAAAAAGAAAATAAATATAAAAGAAGTATAAATGTGAAAAAGCTACAATTAAAAGGAGAATATATCCATTCAAAAGTGGGCTTAAAACTTTCTTTAGTAGAGATGGGTAAGGATTGTTTGGAGATGAGTGATTGCATTGCATTTATTATTTTAGAATATTTGAAATTATTTATGATATTCGAATAGTTTCGATTTGGTTGAGTTTTTTTTTTCAATTGTTTTTTTTCTAATTCTAAGTATTAAATATTTTTTTGTAAGTTTTTTTTTAACTTTTTAATATATAAATAATTTATAAATATATTAACAAAAAAATATTTTGATATATTGCTACAACAAAAATAAAATGTATATTGCTATAATATTATATTTTACCAACGAAAGATAGATAAAATACTGTACATACTACAGTTTTTGTTTGAAACAAATTATTAAGTTTATTTATAATACAAAAAAAAATTATATTTTAATTTATTTTAATATTATTTAATTGTTACCACGTGTCAATGATTCATTGGCATACATCCAAACAATCGAAACAAAATCAAAATTAAAAATCTAATTGATGAGATAACGCAGATTCAGAATCTCTCAGGTCGCTCCGAGGGCAAAATAGTAATTGAACATCACCATCCGTCATTCTATCTACTAGATGTAATCTTTCGCACCAAAGAAAAATCTTCGAAAGCCAAAGCCGTTAACCAAACGCATTACGCATACTCAGTACTCAACAAACAAAACTTCTTACTATAAAAGCTTTCAAGAATTCCTGTTCGGCAACAAAATCGTAATGGCATCAATATCCACATGCTTCACTACGACTCCAAAATCTCGCTTCTTCTTCACTCCGAGACCGTCAATTAATCTAAAACCTCCCGATTCTTTTCCCAGAATCCAGACACTCACTTTCCCGAGAATTTCCGAGAAAATCCCCAACTCTAGGGTTTTGGTTCCGGTAGTCAAAGCGATTGCCGACGTCGCTGTTGGAGAGAGACCTGGAAGGATTCTGGAGACGGATAAATTGTCGGCCGATGTGAGAAAGCGAACTATGGACGCCGTTGAGGCGTGTGGAGGAAGAGTCACGATTGGTGACGTGGCGAGTAAAGCTGGTCTTAAGTTGAATGAAACTCAGAAAGCTCTCCAGGCTCTTGCTGCTGATACTGATGGATTTTTAGAGGTATTGTTATGTCAGTTTTGGATTAAGCAGTTTCTGTAAAAGCAGCTATCATATGCTTATAAATGAAAAACAATGCAGAAGCATCTTGGTTGAAATGATATCTCAATGTCAACCTTTTGCATGTTGAATTGAAAATAATTGATTATTAAATTATTTATTTTTCGTGCTTTAGGAAGTTCTTTGGCCTCTATAGGTACTTATTAGTTTGTTTCTAAGCTCTTTGATTATCTTGATTTCATGAATGCAACTATTTTCAAGATGGTTTAAACAGGTCTCGGATGAAGGTGATGTCCTCTATGTTTTTCCAAGGGAGTATCGTGCAAAGCTTGCTGCCAAGTCATTTAGGTTAAAAATAGAACCTTTGTTTGATAAAGCAAAGGTATTAATTTTAATACACAGAATTTGGTTACTTAGAAAATAAATTTAGGATTTGTACGCAGAACAGAAAATAATGTGCATTCTGTGCATTGCAGGCTGCAGCTGAGTATTCAATAAGGGTTCTCTTCGGGACAGCTCTTATAGCTTCAATTGTTATTGTTTTTACTGCAATTATTGCTATTCTTTCAAGTAAGAGGTATGTGTTGAAAGCTTGAAATTAACACTAAAATCATTGCAAATGTTCATTTTATATCGATTTTCTGCTATTTTTTAATGCGTAGAATGGTGATTATTGTTGGATCCTTTGTGATAGCAAGATGTTGACCATCTGATTCTTGATAGCAGTGATGATGATGATCGTGGGAGACGACGCAGGTCATTTGATTCGGGATTCAACTTTTACTTCTCTCCAACTGATCTGTTTTGGTAAATGTTTTTAATTTTAAAAATCTTGAGCATTGTTTCCAACTTTATGCTGTTTACATAACCAAAAAAAAAGGGCTTGAGCAATAGCAATAATAGAGAACTTATCTACAATTCAAAATAATGATGATAGCCAATATAAAAAATGTATTGTCATGAGGTTTTGGCAACAATGCCACAGAAAGGCTTGAGTGAGGGGTGTTAATACAGAACTTATTAATAATTCAAAATAAGTTGATACCAATAAGGGTGCCATCACAAGGCTTTGGCATGTTGTAATCTCCATTTTGGACTCTTCTAATAAGTGCCGATTCATACACATTTCTTTGCAATTCTTTAGCCACTATTGTTTTCGGTTTTATTCTGTGATATGATAAGGCCAAATACGATTTAGTCATGAGCATGTGTTCAGTAAGGAATTAACTTTTTTTCTTGAATTTGCAATTCACCTACTGTCCACCTAATTTATTTTCTACCGATTTAAGTCTCTGTTCTTGCTACTCTTCTGCTATTATCTCCTGCAGAGACCCTCGTTTAATCTATTTGTTCTTTTTTTTTTAATTTTGTCAATATTTTGAACTTCTTTACTGATTCTTTTATGTGAACCATCTAACTAGAGAAGATAAGTCTAAAATCCAAACGAGAACTGTATTTATGAATGAGCCATATTTATAAGATGGTAATGTAGGTTTTGACAATCTTAACTTAGATTTTTAATGCGGTAATTGATACGGCAATTGTCCCTGTGGTGAATAGAGAAAGAGGTGAAACGCCATTAACTCTTACTCATGAGAACCGTTTTTTGATGGCTATACTGAGTCATATCAGCAACCTGTTTGAGTCTGTATATTGCTTTGCTCTTCTGGCCAAAATATATTATGAGAAGTGCAAGAATGGATCTTTTGGTTCTTTTCATAGTTCTAATCTTAGTTTTCATCAGCCTAATTTGATAATGAGTTTTTGTCTGGCTAAAGGAGAATTATTTTTATTGTTCAAATAAAATATTGTCTCTGAATTCCAAATATCTGGCAGACCTTGCTGGGTATGACCCATTATATGTTTGTAAATGAATTTTTCAATTAAACCAAAAGGAACTGTATTTGTCCTGAATCAGTATCATGGTCTCGTCATCTCTGATGATAGATATAGCATGGTCATGATATCTTTTTCAGAAAAAACCTTTGTATTTTTCCAGTGGGCTAACATTGTTTTTGCTTGGTACTCATACATGGTATATCCCATCAAAATGTTAAGTACTCCATATTTTTGCAAACAATTGGCAATACTGAGGTCCATTATATGAGTTATATTGAAAATTCATGAGTGACTTCCATATTGATTTTACAGTTATCATCCTACCTAAATGCTTCGTGATTTCAAACTTGTCAGAGACACTGATTATGTAGAAAGGTTCTTCTGTAATAACTCTGCTAATGTCATGTCACTGAAAACTTGTTTCAGAAAAACTTCATTTAACTGTATTTTCTTTCCCTTGTAATATCATGCAAGGTACTGGGATCCGTATTATTATAGGAGGCGACAAGTGCAAACAGATGATGATGGCAAAATGAACTTTGTTGAATCTGTACGTAAAGAAACTAAATTGTTCTGATAGTTTCTGGCTTCCTATTCTAGAAAGACAATTTTTAGTTTTGACATTTTATTGTTATTTTAGGTTTTCTCATTTGTGTTCGGTGAAGGTGATCCAAATCAAGGAATTGAAGAAAAAAGGTGGAAGTTGGTAATACTTCAGCATTGAATTTAGTGGTCCGTTGCTTGCAACATTTATTATAACTTATTGGTTGTATTTTTTTAACTTTGCTTTTGGTTTGCCCCTTCTCAAAATAACACTTTCTCGAGGCCTATTCTAAATTCTTTCTTCCGTTCCTCTTTCATGTTATTTACATAAACTTTTATGTTTTGCAACTATTTGCTTTTATAGCTCTAAAAATAATTATAAAAAAAACCAAAGGTACTGTTTAGCTAACTGCAGTACTTATGTTGTTCCTCAAATGGTTTTTCAGTAAATTTTTCTTAGTTATCATTAAGATTACAAATTCATGGTGTAGGAAAAATATGAGCAACCTATTGTTGTTGGTCATGCCAATGAAGTGGTTTTCAGTAAATTTTTCTTAGTCATTATTAAGATATCTATATGCTATTCATGGTGTTGGCAAAATATGATAGCAACCTACTTTTGTTGGTCATGCGGATGAAGTGAATAAAGCTGCTTGTCTGTAGGAATTTAACTCATCATTTTTTATACTTTGCTCTTATCATGAGTTTTAAGAGATCAAGCAGTCTAAAGAATTGATCGATCAGATAACTGATAGCTTAATTTTGGTGTGCTATACTTGCTCTTGTGATGCAAAAGAAAGGAATGGTGTTTCTTTTAGTATGCTAACCTGGTTCTTTTTTTCATTTAACTATTCTTGGCCTAGATATAGAGTTTTAGATAGAAAGAGGACTGGGAATTTTATCTCATCTTTTTGAACACATTTCTTGGTTGGGAGCAGCAATCGAAGTAATAACATTTATCCTAAAAAATAAATATATAAATAAATTGAGTTGCCTTGGGATTTTTTTTTCTTTCTGCTAGTTCTTTTAATTGTCATTAGATCTCATAGTTCTGTTTGACTGGTTCTTTCTAAAGATATTATTTGAGAAAAATATATAACTTGCTTGATCATATTATGCCTATGTGCAGATTGGAGAATACATATCATCTAATGGTGGTGTTGTTACAGCTGAAGAACTTGCTCCATATCTTGATATAGAGCGGAATGTGGTATGATCATGTTTTATGTAGTAGTTGGTTCTTATTGCTTTCTATGGTAGACCTGTTTGTTAGCTCTTGAATTTGGCATAGTTACCTGTTCTTAGAACCCTCTATGTTTGGCTTTTAAACTTGATTTTCAGTGTGAATAGCATTTATCATTTTCTAAGTTGATGAGAGAGAGAAATTGCACTATTAACACCCAAAATTAAACCTTTTTTAATATAGTCATAATGACTTTGCAGCATGTTGTCTCTCAATTTTTCTTTTCAGCTATCTGACTTCATACCATAGATAGCAGATCCTTCAAATGCTTAGTTTTACTGCTGTCTAAGTATATAATAGTTATCTCATACAATTGACCTGGGAAATCCATAAGTAATTGATTTGGAATTGCTTCCAGTTGGCTGTAATTAAAAGTTTTTATTATTTTGAGGGGTTGTTGTCTTTTCTTCATGCACAAGGAGTGCTCTTTCTTTTATATCTAAGTCTAGTCTTGAATTCCTTGAACTATAACCAGAAGGTATTTGTTTTCTGTTGTCTTTAATTTGATACATTTTTTTAGAAGAGGAAAGGGTGTGTCTACTAATAGTCAGTTAATATCAAAGTTACTCATTGGGAATTTTGTTTGTTCTTTTAATTTCTTACATTGCATCTGCAATGCTTTCCTTTCCGTTCTTTTGCGATTTCACTTTGTTTCTTGTTGGTTTTAGGGTGATGAATCGTACATCTTACCTGTTCTTCTACGGTTTGATGGTCAGCCTGTAATAGATGAAGAGGTTTGTACAGATATTGCATTTGCATGGAGAACTACTTTTCCCCCATCAGATGTTTATGGTAGTAAGAAAATTCTGATGGTTATCAATAATTCTCAACCTTGAAATGATACATTTTCAAATTACAAAATAAGATGTTCGATATCAAAGGTTCTTTTCAGCTGTATATATGGCATCCTGGATTATTGCATCATGCAACCTTTGAAAATTTCTTACTTGCATGAAAAAGGTTTTGCTTATGCTGATCTGGTGCAATCTGCTTGTTATGTAGGGAAATATTTTGTATCGTTTCCCATCTCTACAGCGTACTGCTTCTTCTAAAAAAGGTGGAAGGAAGGAATATATAGGGAGAAGATGGGCTGATGCAGTTGGAGGGGTTGAGAAGGTTTTTAGGGAGAAAAGATGGCAATTCAGGTTCTTTATTTTATGTGTTTTAACCATTTGTTTTTTAAAGTTGCCCTTAATTCAGTTCTATGACATATATTGTTTTCACCCTGCAGTAAAACTAACATGTCAGAGAGAGGCATGGCCATTGGTCTTGGGGGGCTGAATTTGTTTGGAGTTATTGTTCTTGGAGCAATGTTACAGTATGGTTCTCTCGACACTAAAATCACTCTCTGGTTGCTCCATTTCTCTCTTGCTTCTCTCTAACGGGCCCACTTTTTTCCTCAATATGAAGGGAAATTGTTGTTACACCAAATGGATTTCTCAAATTTGTTGCTTACATATTTCCTCTACTTCAGGTGTGATGCAATATTTCATTTTAACATGAGGTTTTTGCTTTTTCCACCCCATATGCTTGATTGCAATTATAGTTGTCAAAATAACTTTGCAGATTTATGCTGGATCTTTCTTTGCAATTCCTGCAGTCCGGTGGTTCCTCAACCTCAAGAGGAATGCTGATATAGAAAAGAGAAACCGAATTAGGGAAAAGTATGCTCGATCACTTGAATCACCAGATCTTTTCTTGAGGCGTAAGGTATCCATATTAGTGTTTAGTCTATCATAGATTATCTTTAAGGTTGTTTCTGGATTTTTCTAAAGTTTTTCCATTATGCTTCTTCAATTATGGTTTATTAACGTATTCCCTTGTGTTAAAACTGAATTGAGTATTTGAGAATTTGTTCAGCATAGTTGAGCTCCTATAATAGGAATTAATTTGTTTTCCATATATATTATCTGATCAGCTCCTGAGTGCTCGGGATATGGCCCAGAAAACTTTCATTGGACAGGATCGCATTGTCTACAGTACTGACAAGGACTTCATCGAGCAAGACTATGAGGCACGAGAATGGGATAGGAGATTCCGAGAGATAGAGAAGTCAGATTGATAAAAGGCTATAGTTGGTAATTTCACAGCTATTTCCTTGAGAGACATTTGTTGGAAAGCGGGATTTTGTTGGTAGTTGTGAAGACACCAAATATAATCTGTTGATTTTTCAATTTTATCTGCACCAATTTCATGCAAAGAGGAAAACAGTCTCCTCAATGCCAATTATGAGCAAAATGATTTAGAAACTATAAAAACAATTAGGTTCACAACCTGCAAAAAGTTTATGGGTAATGGTTATCTTATTAATAAATGATGCCTTACCACTTTGATTAATTTATTTTTGTGGTGTCTTTCTATTTCAGGATTCTTCACTTTGTGGTAATATTTTCTGAGAAGATCAGAGCCTCATCTTTTGCGGCACCCAGCTCCTAAGCCAAGCAACTTGACTGGCCCTCGGTGTTAATATTACTTGTAATTATAGTTTCCGTTAGATGCTATTTCAAATTTCTTTTGCCCTTAGAAATAGTCCCCAAGCATCACATAATCCATATTTGTTTCTAGGTAATTTCCCAAGTACCTTATATTTCCCATCATTAGATGTATATTGGCGGGAGTGATCCCAATCTTTTAATCCGCTGCTTTTGTCTGCACAGATTTGAGTTCAATAGGGCACACTTTAATTACAGTTGCTAGTGGCCACTCTTCATCATGCAGTTTAATACTATTATTAACAAGTAGAGAAGATCATTGACCTGCGCTGATAATTGGTTTTGAAATTTGTTCAGAAACCTCTCCTGTGATTTCTAAAAGCCAAAGAAGAAAAACATTGGAAATCTCCTTGCGATTTATTAGCGAAAATTATTTTATGTTTTGTGATTTTTTTATTTTTTATTTTTCTGATATAATGTTTTATGAAATTGATCATGTAAAATAAGTTTATAACCATAAAGCAAATTAATAACAATAATATAGTTTTATAAAGTAAGCATATATCGGATCAAAATTTATACCCAGACAACAAAAGATTGTATAACTGGATAGATTTCTTTACCCTTATCTTCACAATATTTATCAATTTAATTACACGCTTAGTAAGTTTACTTACATATACGTAGATGGATAATAGAATTTTAGAAATATCAATTTATTTATACGTTTAGCAACACAAAAGATGACAATTTCAGAATAAGTAAATAAGAAATTTTCTAATATAGTATTAATTTTAACATTTTTTCTCAAACTTATAAATAATTTAAGTTTGCAAATAAAAAAATTGAATATATCTATGATGGTATAGATAAGAGAAAATTATTATAAAAAAAATAATATTGTTGAAGAGTGATAAATGTATTGAATAAGATAATTATTATAAATATAAATTCGTTAATAGAGATTGAAAATAATATTGCAAATATAAGTGTATTAATGTGAAAATTACTATGTAAATAGAGGTGAACAATGAAGAGGCCAAAGATCATCTGCGAGTTAAGAAATCATAAGCAAACTTCTGCCAAAGGAAATAAAATATGTAAATAAAAGAAACAACAAGCTCTTGATTATAACACAAAATTTCATGGGTGAATTCATTTTATTAACTAAAAATTTCCTAAATTACAAGTTATTACACCACATTTTGTCAAGGTGGATTCATCCAATAAACTAAAAAATTCTTAAATTTCTCGAGTCAAAATAGTGAACTTATCGATTTAAATATCTCCAAAAAAAATTCAATGATACAAGAAAAAAGTTGAACTTGAACTTGATGCATTCTATTTAAAGAAAATATAAATAAAAAACCTTTATAATTTTCAAAAAGTTTCAAATTTGCCTTAAAGTTTTATAAATTGTATATTTTCCTCAACTATTTTAGAACTTACACATATGCCTTAAATTTATTTGAATTTTCATATTTAACTAAGATTTATCTAAAACTTCAGATTTGCCCAAAAATTATTTGAAACTTCAAATCAAACCCATTAGTTTTTGAAATTTTAATATATTCTCAAAACTTTTATTAATTTAAATATGACCCTAAAGTTACAAAATATTCAAATAACCCCAAAATTTATGAGTCATTTGCAAAAAGGCTCTCTTGGTTTATGATTTGATTTTCTAGCGATTGGTAACCGTGAAAATTACCAAAGAATATTAAATCTTGGAGAATGCATGATGGAAAATTGATTAGAGGTGGTAGCGTTAAGTCAATCTCGGTCGATGATCGTGAATGGAATAATGGAGGTGTATGTGGCTTGTGTTGTCAATCCAGCGAGATTCCGACGGATTTAATCAGCGATGATCAGTAGGGTTTGATCGCCAAATTTTGTTAATTGTGATGGTGGCTTTAGTGATCGAATGTGAGGCTTGGAAGTGACGGATCGAGAGGCAAAAGTGCTCGCAATTCTTATATTTGATTACGCACATCCAATGATGATGGGTGGAAAGAGTCGGTTGGCTTTTTCTAACCAACCAATGATGATGGGTGGAAAGAGTCGGTTGGCTTTTTCTAACCTTAGTAGTGGTTTTCATTTGTCAGTTTACAATGGAGGATGGCAGTGAACAACGACAATAACAATGCAACAACAATAATTTTAGACGTTGGAGAAAAGAAAAACAGATACTGAAAGATTAACCTAAACTTTAATGCCAAGGTTGCAAAAATTATAGTTTTTCTAACTTCATTTTAAATGATAATTATTAAACGTGGCTTTTATATAGGTATTAAATTTTAAATTTATATAAAAATAATTAATATATAAATTATAAATATAATACAATATTTAACACAAAGAAAATATTCTAATTTTAAAATAATTAAATAAGAAATCACTATTTATCCAATTTATTGAAAATGAGATAAAAATCTCGAAGTATCCAATTTTTAATTCTGAAATAGAAATTAGTGGGATAGTTAGACTGGAAATATATTTAGTTTAAAATCTTAGAAGTATTATGAATGGTAATTGAAATATTACCTTGATAAATAGGGGGCTTAGAGTTTTGGACGATATTTTATTTGATCATTGCTTTTTTTAGGTAAGTGAATTCACTCTTAATGTTCTTTATTTTGTTTGCACTGATAATGTTTTATGTTATAGTTTTGAAAATTTTAAATATGTTTGAATTTGGTTCTCTTGTTATTATTACTTGAATTTTGATGAATTATTTCTAGAATAATATTGATTTTAATAAATTTTGTTATAAATAATTGTAAATTTGACACTTGTATTTTTTAAGGCTTTTTATTTAACAAATCTCTTTACAATTATTTTATGTTTATGTTAAAATAACTTATTTAGCTTGAAATATAATTTTTTTTTTTACATGTAAATGTGAGTTTTATTTTTTATATGAATAGGTTGTAAGCCATTTTGTTATAAAAATATTTACATATATTATACTTGAAGATAATTCATTATGAAACTTGAAATGTCAATAAAAAGTTTTAACTCGTTGGTAATAGTTATTGATTCATAACGATTGATATAAAATTATATCATATATGATTGGTTCTGTTAGTTTGTACGTGGGATGTGTACAAATTAAAGGATACAAATTATAAAGAATGTCAAAGCGTGTTAAGCACTGTTTTTAAAATTATTTATATCCTTACAATTATAATAATCAAGATACAATAGGATTTGAATAGTAGCATAACTTTAAGATTTAATGACAATTAGAATTTGCAAAGGTGCACACCAAGCTTATGGTGGCTTGGGCACCTTTTGTCCATTTCATTTTATTTCTCTTCTCAGCTCATTTTCTTTACTTTAATGCTTTGATTTATATTTGTTTATTCGAAATATTGACAATCCCTCATATATTTTAAATAAACTAATGTAGTCAAATCAACTATATATCAACCTACTTAACTTATATGAATTGGTGCTCTTCTAAACTATAAATCAACCACTGATTAAGTAATCATATTTTATAGAAACTAGGTGAAACCAAGTTTCTATCAACTTTTATTCCCTTGGGTGTAAAATAGAGGATTAAATGATCAAGTTAAATTTTTTAGTAACTATTAATGGTCTTGTATTGTCATGGTTCTATGAGTGCTCTAAAGATGTTTACCCAGCTCTCATAGGAACTGACCTAATTTCACACTTATATAGATGATATTCCATCAAATGCGTCTTAGAGGTTTAATACACCACTAAATTATAAAGGGCTATAGAGTTTATTAAGAGTATTACTCATTCTTTTTTATAGCAGATGCACTATCTCGCCATAGGGAAGGACTCACAAAATACAATCGGTAGTACAACAAGACAACAAATGACTTGTTCTTACCATTATAAACCTACTTCAATGGGATCGTCAATCACAAAGGTAGGATTATCAACACTATTGTCTCATACTTTAAACAAAAGTCTCATCCCCATCGACGTTTGTTTCACTAATCTCCTATTTATTGGTTTTTTTCAAAGGATTGCCAAATTTATCTCTGACTTCATATAATCTAAGCTCACTACCCCAAATTCTAGCAGTTGCTTAATAATGTCATGTCTTAGACGAATGTGTCTTATTTTTTCTATTATAGATCTTATTCTTTACTATAGCAATGATTGCTGGGCAATCACAATTTATAGAAATTAATGTAGGAGGGTGAGAATTAATAGAAAGATCAGCCATGAGTGTTCTTAACTACTCAGCATTAGAACAAGCATTTTTCTTAAGGCTATCAATTTCAATTCTATAGTAGATCATGCTATTTAAATCTGTTTAGTGGATTTCCAACATATAGCTCCTCTACCTAAGGTGAACATATATCCATTAGTAAATTTCACCTCATTGAATTTAGAGATTTAATTAGCATCATAATAACCTTCTATTACAGGTTGTGATCTACTATATGAAAGTACATAAATTTTAGTGCTTATCAAGTAATTTGCAACTCTATCCAAGGCATTTCAATGCTTTTTTTTTTTTACCTGAATTTTGAGTATACCTATTAAGTCTCCCTATAGTATTGCTATATCAGGCCCAGTATTATTCATTAAGTATATGAGATTACTAATAATCTATGCATAATGATTCTAATTATCATTATGCTTAATAATATTTTGAAGTTTAACACTAGCATCATAAGGTATTGTCACCAATTTGCATATTATGTACCCAAACCTCTTTACAAACTTATCTAAATAGTACTCTTGTGAGAAAGTGAGACTATTAGTTGTTCTCATTATCTTTATCCCAAGAATAACATTAACTTCCCCATATCTTTCATATCAAACTTAGTTGATAGAAACCTCTTAGTCTCATTTATTACTTTCATATTATGGCTGAATAGAAGCATATCATCTACATAAAGATATATGATGACATAATTCTTAGTATCAAAGGTTTTATAGTACACACATTTATTAGAATCATTAATCATAAAACTATTTGATACTAGAGAATTGTTAAACTTTTCATGCCACTGTTTTGGTGCTCGTGTCAAGCCATAAAATACTTCACTAATTTACATACTTTATACTCTATACCAACACTAACACAATATTTTGGTTGTTTCATGTAAATTTTCTCTTCTAAATCTCTATTTAGAAAGACTGTCTTTACATCCATTTGATGTATGAACAAATCAAATATTGTAATTAATGCAATCAAAATTCTAATGGATGTAATTCTAATTACAAGAGCATAAGTATCAAAATAATCTAAGTCTTTCTTTTGAGTGAACCCTTTGACAACTAATCATGCCTTATATTTCTCAATTACACCATCAACCTTTGTCTTCTTTCTAAAGATCCATTTATAACCAATAGGCTTGGTACCTAAAGATAAATCAACTACTTGTCATACATGATTACTCATGATTAAGTTGATTTTATCATTAATTATATTTATCTACAAAAGAGCATCATATGAAGTCATAGTCTCACTATATATTTTAGGGTCCTTTTCTAAAAGAAAAACATAGAAGTCATTACTAAAATTAGTGGCTTTCCCTATTCTTTTACTTCTTCTAAGATCATTGTTAAAGCTTTTTAAAGGGTTATCATAAATCTTTATACGAGTCAAAGTTTTCTCTAAGTTGGCTTTCATAGGAAAAATAGATTCAAAGAATTTTACATTGTTAGATTTTATTACGTTGTTTGTATCAAACAAACCAATGGTATTCTCTTTTAAAAGAAAAATATAGAAGTCATTACCAAAATTAGTGGCTTTCCTCATTCTCTTACTTCTTTTAAGATCATTGTTAAAGCTTTCTAAAAGATCATCATAAATCTTTATATGAGTAAAAGTTTTCTCTAAATTGGCTTTCTTAGAAAAAATAGATTCAAAGAATTTTGCATTTTTAGATTTTATTATGTTATTTGTATCAAAAAACCAATGGTATTCTCTAATACCAAGAATCTATATGCAACACTATTCTGAACATATTCTATAAATATACAATCAATTATCTTAGATCTCATTCTTTTTCTTTTAGGGTTAGGAATTAAGACCTTTGCAAGACACCCCAACACTTTGAGGTATTAAAGGTTAGGTGCATGACTTATTCATAACTTATAGGGTGTAATTTTCATTTTCTTGTAAGGAATTTTATTTTGTATATGGCAAGCAATCAAAATTGATTTCCCTTACAAGTTCATAGGTGCTATAGAATTTATTAACATGCAATTCATCATGTGAGAATATTGATTGAAAATCATCGGGATATGATTTGGAGAGCAAACCAAGTGCGCACGCGCAAGGATCGAAGACGGACGTGAAAGTAGGCAAAAAAAATGAAGAAAGTGGTGCTAGGAGTGGGCACCATGGCGTCCAAAAGTGGGCCTCGCGGCACCCAAAACAGAACCTGAGCACCGCAGCACCAGGTAATCAGTGCCAGGGAGCCCAGGTAGGCGCACCAGCACCGCGACGCTAGGTGCGGGAAAGAATTTCTCATTTTAACTCATCTTATTTCGTCTCTCACTTGCTTCAGAACTCTCTAAAATGACTCTCACACTTCTAGGGTAAACCTAGAACGTCCTAAAGCCTATATAAAGGCTCTCTATTGGCTTGTAAACACATCTTTGTGATAACCCAAGAAATCTTAGTGATTAAACATTCTTTGTGATTTTTAGTGAGAGAAAATTCCTAAATTGCAAGATAAAGATTTTTTTTTATGATCTTTCTTGTAAAATACATACTTTATGAGTGCCTTGTGATTCAATAATAAGAGTGAATGATCTTGATCCATCATAGACGTAGGCAAGTTGCCGAACTACGTAAATTTCTGTGTGTTCTTCTTCTACCCTTTCTCTTTTTAATTCTTTAATTGCTTGTTCTGCACTATTTGCTTAGGTGATATTGCTTGTTTGTGTGGTTCTCCTTCAACAAACTGGTATCAAAGCTTGGTTCTAAGCAAACATGGTCACACCCAAGTATGAGGTAGAGAAATTCAACAGTGTGAATGACTTTAATCTATAGAAGATAAAGGTAAAGGCATTGTTGGTGAGTCAACTGTTAGACTCGGTATTAGAGAAGACTGCAGCTCCATCTAGTGATGAAGAGAAGTCGCTAGAGTCATTTAAAGCTAAAGTAGAAACAATAGACATTTAAGAAAGAGCTCATAGAATAGTCTTTGGAAGTAGTAGGTAAGACGACGACAATTAGTCTTTGGAAGAAGCTTGACTCTCTTTATATGCAAAAATTGTTGGCCAATAGATTGTATATAAAGATAAAGCTGTATCAGTTGTTCATGTCAGAAGGGACACCAACGAAAGATCATATAGATGCCTTCAATAAGATCATCATTGATCTTGAATCTATCAACATCAAGATAGAAGATTAAGATGGAACAATTATCCTGCTGAGTTCACTCCCTAAGAGTTATAAGAGCTTTGTTGATACGCTACTCTATAGTAGAGAAAGTTTAACGATGAGTTATGTGAAATCATCATTAAACTCAAATTTATTAGGGAAGCAAATCAAGGGCAATGTAGAAAGTTTATCTGTAGAGGAAGGCCTTCATATAGAAATGGAAAGAAAAAAGGCTCAAGATTGAAGTTTAGGACTCCTAGGAAGTGCTATTACTACAAGAGAGATGGGCATTTCATAAAGGACTGTCCTGAGAAGAGAGCACAAGACAAGAAGAAAGCGGTTGCTGCATTTGCATATGATGATAGCTATGACAGCGCAAAGACACTCGTCGTTACTGATGGTAAGAACACTGAACAATGGGTTCTTAATTCTGGTTGTACTTTTCACATGTGCCCTCACAAGTCTTGGTTTGTAAATTTCCAGTCCATTAGTGTGGTAAGGTGTTAATGGGTAATAACATTACATGTCAAATGATAAAAATTGGTAGTGTTAAACTTAGGCTGCATGAAAGGTGAGTGAGAGAGTTGACAGATGTTAGGTATGTTCATGTCCTAAAGAGGAACTTGATCTCACTAGGGACTTTAGACCATAATGGGTGTTCCATCAAGATCGACGGATGGGTTTTGAGAGTGTTGAAGGGTTCCACGGTAGTAATAAGAGGAGAAAAGCACAAAGGCGTTTATGTGCTTAAGGGTGAAGTCATGAGTAATTCTGCATTATTCTCTATAAATGATGAGAGTATGCAAACCAAGTTATGGCATCTTAGAATGGCACACCTAAGCGAGAGAAACTTGAAGAAGTTATTTAGTCAAAAGGCGTTTAGTAAGAATAAGTTCTAGCCCTTAAAGTTTTGTGAGCATTGTGTGAAAACGTATATAGGGTAAATTTGTTGGTGTATCAAGTGTGTGACATACGAGCGTATACGTAATTTCAAAAATTACTATATGCGCAGCGGAAGCATGTTATATATACACCCATTTTAACAATTAAACACATATATCACATATATGCATAAGTATAACAATTATACAAAATAAACATGATGAACAATATTGTACTATAACATAATATAAATTACTCACCTAATGAAGGTAGCTTTACAAATTCTTTAAATCCTTCAACAATCCATATGAAGAGCTCACCTTGAAGTGTATTGTTGAATAATTCTAGTCCATAACTTTTGGTGGGATTAA
Source organism: Ailanthus altissimus (assembly GCA_946807835.1). Lineage (NCBI taxonomy): Eukaryota > Viridiplantae > Streptophyta > Magnoliopsida > Sapindales > Simaroubaceae > Ailanthus > Ailanthus altissimus. Next base: position 6,903,945 of record OX327709.1, read on the forward strand.
GGAGCTAGAATGGTAGCTTAGTTTTTAGAATTTTCAGCAACTTGTATTCAACCTCTTTAAATACAAGTTTGTTTCTTAAATGGATATGGTAAACATTTTCTATATAACTCTTGTATTAATTAGAAATATTTAACCTACATGTAGTAACCAGTATCCACGACTGGTAAGAATAAGTATTTATATATGTATAAATATACATATTTTATTTGTATGTTGGTGATACTTGATTTATATATTGTTATTAGTAGTGTTTTTATAGGTTAAGGTGATACTATTAGCATTGGGTTTAATTGCAAGACTTTAGATTTATTTTAGGGACCAAATTGTAATACTTTGAAAGTTTTGGGGGCAAATTCGTAAATACCAAAAATTAGCCTCTTAGTATAAAAATACACTTTTAAACCCTAATTTACCATTTTTAGGTTGAGTTACCCATTTTAAGAGAGAGAAGAGGGAAATAGAGGAGAGAGAAAGAGGAGAAGAAGAAGAAAAAGAAGAAGAAATTGGAATTTTGAATTTCAAGAGGTATATCATACGTATTTCTCAATTTATTGGTATTAATTAAGTTAATTCTTTTAAGTTTTGATTTCTGAAAATATGTATAATTGAGGATTTGTTGTGTATTTCGTAAGATCATATGAGAATTGATGATGATCTATAAGATAGTTTGATAAATCATGATGAATTATGGAATTTCTGCTGGATAACCTCTTGATCTAGGAATTTTATAAATTGTTGTGATTCGATTCTGATTTTGAATTTTGAGTATATGAAATTAGACATGTTAAGGATCATCTGAGACTTTGAATCGATTGAAAATTCTGGAAATTGAATTTATAGTGAATTTACCAAAATGACCCTGAAATTCTGAAGATTTCCTGTGTAAATAGTATGGTACAGTGAAAAATAATTTTTGTCCTACTGAATGATCTTCAAAAATTATAAATTTGTGGAATATGATAAGTTTATATGTCTAATATGATATACTCGGAATTGAGAATTTAGATCGATGTGGTTGAAGTGTTATGAATTTCTAAAGTGTATCAGCTCATTGCAATATTTGATTAACAGATTTTTAAAGTTATAGAATAAAATAGTTTTAAAATACTTTTGGCAGTTATTTGGAAGCCAAATATTTATCATGGACTGAGATATGTGTCAAGAGTAATTATGTGGTAGTTTTATAATTTTTGAGTTAGTATACGATTTTATAAAATTGGGAGATTGAATACTGTTCAGTAAGTATCTTGATCCTGTCAGGTTAGTAGCTTGGATTCAATGGTGTGTATGGAATGGATTGTGTAGGAATTTTGATATAATATTCATGTATAAGAAGTATATATGAGTCAAGGATGGTATATTCTGATTTTGGAGTAATTGGACATCATTTGATGTATTAGAAAATTTTGTTAAGTGTAAGTGGTCAGAATGACAGGTTTTGAGAAACCAAGTTTTTAGACCAATTTGATGTGATAAATGCATTGTGTATAATTTTGTAAGCTATTTAAAGTATTTTGTGTGAATTGTGAGGCTTATGAAATGATTAATCTCCATTGATAGGTTAAGGAGATTTAAGCCTTGTAGCTGAAAGTGTTAAGAGGTAAGTATACTAGACTTACTACTGGAATCACAATAAACATAGTAATTGTTTTGTATGATTTTGCAAATGGGGTTAAGAATATGTTTATGTTATGTCAAAGTATATTTTGATATGAAATGTGAATATATGTTTCTGAATGTGAGCATTGACATTGAGCATGGACATACATGTGTTTTTGTAAGTGAGCTTTCAAAATCAGATGTGTTTAATAAAGAAAGCTTTTGAAGTGTAATATGTCCATGAGAAATATTTTGTATTTTGAGGGTACTTGAACTCACTGTTAACTTAGTAGGCATTTTATGTGATTTGTGGAGCCTTTATGTGTGGCCTTTCCTTTGGGATTGGTATATGTTATGTGTTCCGTATGTAGGGAGGATCCTATTGGTACCTAAAGGAAGAGTGAGTCATCACATTCGTGTGGTGGCGTATTGGTGCATGTGAGAGGACTCACCGATGATCAGGGTGAGGGTTTGGCTTTTACCTTCGGGCATAAGCATTATATATGTGTTATTCAAGACCTCACTTGTACTATTCCTCTCATACGGTATGTCACCTACGAGTGACATTTGACTCATTATGTGATATGTGATATGTAAGTCCTACTAAGTAGTAGTTGAGTGATGGTATTCCTATTATGTGTTTTGAAAGAATGTGTAAGCGCTTACATGATATGTGATTTGATAAGATTATGATTTTGATTGATAACAACATATCATACATATGCATTGTGTACATATATGTATGTGTATTTGATATATGAAAAACTAGTATGCTTACTGAGTTTTATACTCATTATAGTTTATGGTGATTTCAGGTAAATAAGGTACATGTGTGCTTAGCGGATTTGGCAAGGCTTCTGCTGTTCTTTGGGTTCCCTAAGTTGTTAGGTTGCTAAGTGTTTTATTTGGGGACACGTGGGATAAGATATTTGATTTGTCCCTAGTGAATAAATACCTATGTATTATTTTATTGTGTGGTTGGATTTAGTTTAAGTTTCACCAAGTGTAGTAATGGATTGATTTTAAGTAAGAATTTGCAATGAATATATTCTAAGCTTCCGGTAACAAAGTTGCTACTAGTGACGTAGTAGAGTGTTAATCTCTGAGAAAACTCTGCGTATCTCCGGTTTACTAATTGTCCCAGTCATAATTCAATTGCTATAATTCTGAAAGAAATTAAAATAAATGCTTAAGTATTATTGAATGAATGTAAGTGATGTCGTGTGTCAGATCTTTTGGGTCTGGGGCGTGACACTACAACTCTTGTATAATCCTTAGAAACAATTTCTACAAGATTAATATAGTGAACAACTCTTGTCATAATTATTAATCTCTTTCTCCATTTACATTTCATTCATTTTAGCAATCCATCAGAGAAGGAGATGAAGAGAAGTTTGTTTATTTTTTCAATACTTGAAAGAACAAAAACCAAAACTCTCTCTTACCTCTCTTCCTTGTCATTGCCGAATTCTTCTCTCAAAATTGAATGAATCCATTCAATTATTTTGCCAAAATTCATTTTGTTTATTCAACACTTTGATTAAGTAAAAGGAAGTGCTCCACCAATTTTATTGTTGGTTTCCCACTTAAGATTAATTAAACCAAGCACTAGATTAATGGCCACCTAAATTAATCTTTACTTAACAAATATAATTACTTTAATTATGATGGGTAATTAAATGGCCAATATCTAGGCCCCTCATTGTATTAAAATACAATGCCATGATAAACTTATTTTAATATTATCTAATAATATAAAATTTAATTATTCAAAACAATTTTGAATAATTACTTTTTACTTTACTAATTTTTACTACCATGGTTAAATGGTAAAAAGGTAAAATCAAATCATGGAACAAATTTTGCCACTTGTCAATATTCTATTAATTAACAACCTTTGTTAATTAATTGATTAATTTACTTAACAATTAAGTCTTGACAAATGTACAATTTATGGGATCCCGAAACAATCATCCTCTTTTGCTGAAATTTATTGGATCGAACTATTCAATCCAATCCACTACCCCAGTGCGCAACAAGTACACTTCATATTGTGAGACTCTCTAAGTCCACACCTAATTTGTCATATGGAGCTCCTCTATATGTTCGTGAACGATGCCCCACATACATGTTACGGATATTACAAATTAGCGTGTTAGACCATGCAAGTTGAGGTTATTGCATATTCGTATAATCCTTCCATTATTTTTATATCCTTGAAGAGCAGAGATATAGATCAACACCGTCAAATCTCTATTTGCTTAACCATGAACTTATCTCCAGATTTATATTTCATTAAACAATATCCACAAACACTTTTGTGATATTGTTTTTTCCTCCGGAATATATTTTTTGAGGTTTATGCTTACGGCTACAAGACTTTCTGAAATACAATCTCGGAGCATCAAGATATACAACTCACTCATATGAGCTGACGGATCCCATATCTACGCACACCGAGCTCCATGAGCATCGGACCATACCCAGCGACATCCAGCGATCAGACTATGAAAGGTTTCTAACATATGTGGAAACAAAGCATAGCGGATCACTCACAAGCCCACCGTGACACTCAGGTCAAAGGACCACAAATACTACTCAACTCGGAAGACCTTCCATTGAGGGCTTTATGAAATGTCTATTGGATGTCTTTATGAGTCTGTTCAATATCCAGTCCTTACTGAATACATGCATCTCTATAAGAGCTTCTCTTGATTTGCTAAGATTAACCATCTGAACCATCCAGATATAGACATACACTAATCTATATTAATGGGTTTCATCGATAGACCTGCATCGATGAAATTATATCAGGAACATTATGTTTGAGAACATACTTGCATAATGACATTTTCTAGTACCATCTGCAACTCCTTACAGCTATGTCATTACTAATATATTCTCAGGTCATTGTCCCATTTCAGACAAAGCTCTAACTCTTTAGATTCTGCTAACTTTTATAAATTTACTAATTCTTAGTGTTTATAACTATTAGCGTTGCTAACTCTTAGCCCTGGTCTAAACTCTTTTAGACCAGATCTAAACTCCTTCAGATCATACAATATCTGAAACGTTACAAGCATCTTACCATTTAATAATAAATAATATTAACGATTTTATTAGAAATAATAATTGTATAAATACTATCACTATCTAATTATACATTATGGGATGGCACGTAAGCATAAATTCCAACAGAATTTTAATACCGACGATCACAAGACTAAGGAGACTCTTGATTACATACACTCGGATCTTTGGGGACCAACTCAGACAGCTGTTCGAGAAATGCCAGGTATTTTTTCAATTTAATTGATGACTATTCAAGAAAGCTGTAGGTCTATGTGTTGAAGAGCAAGGATCAAGCAATTGATGTGTTCAAGACTTAAAAGACTCTTGTTGAGAATTAAACTAAAAAAAAGGTAAAGAGGTTGAGAACTAATAATGGCATCGAGTTTTGCAATAGAGAGTTTGATGGGTTTTGTGCTAACTATGGAATTGCGAGGTATAGCTCAGTGAGATCAACACCACAGCAGAATTGCGTAGCTGAGAGGATGAATAAGACTCTACTTGAAAGGGTTAGATGCATGCTTAACAATGCAAAGATGTCCAAGGCATTTTGAGGAGAAGCTGTGGTGACTGTAACTTATTGATTAATAGAAGTCGCTCATCGGCATTTGATTTCAAGACGCCAGAAGAGAAATGGTCTGGCAATCCTCCTAAGTATGATCACATCAAAATATTTGGTTGCCCTACCTTTGCACATGTTAAGGAGGGGAAGTTGGAACCTAAAGCTATCAAAGGGGTATTCATTGGATACCCCGAATGAGGAAAATGATACAAGGTGTGGTGTAAAGACTTGACACCACCAAGAAGTATCATAGGCCATGACGTTCGATGAGAGGACTATGCTAAAAGTCTCCCAAGAAAATGAGAAACAAAGAACATGTGCCCAAAGAAGACTTAGCATCCGAGTCAATAGAAGTTGAAGTGAAACCTGAGAGTAGATCTGATATGCCCTCAGATCAGTACTTCAATGAGGAGATCCTTGAAGATGAACTAAGAATACTGGCGAGTTTCTCTAAGTCCACCCAAAGAAAAACTAGGACTCTTGAGATGAAACTTGAAGAGTACCAGCTAGCCAGAAACAAGCTAAGGAGAACGATTAACCCACCAGTCATGTATGCACAAGCAGATCTAGTTGCTCATACTTTTAATGAAAATAAAAAAGAATGACAGCAGGCCATGGAAGAAGAGATTAGTTCTCTTAGGAATAACAATACCTGAAAGTTGGTGGAGAGCCCTCAAAAGAAACTAGTTAGGTGCAAGCGGCTGTATAAGGTGAAGGAGGGGATACCGAGAATAGGGCCTATGAGATTCAAGGCTAGGTTAGTTGCACAGGGTTTTACTCAGAGAGATGGAGTTAACTTTCATGAGATTTTCTCTCCAGTCGTCAAGCACACATCCATTAGGATTTTATTAGCCATATGTGCAAACCTTGATTTACATCTAAAGCATATAGATGTAAAGACAACTTTTCTGCATTGAGAGCTTAAAGAGACGATATACATGACATAGTCGCAAGGGTTCAAGGAGCCCGAAAAAGAAGATCATACTTATCTACTAAAAAAGTCGTTATATAGGTTAAAGTAATCACCTAGACAATGGTATAGGAGATTTGATGAGTTTATAATAGCTTGTGGCTTTAGTATGAGCAAGTATGATAGATGCGTGTACTTCAAGAACATAAGTTGTGGGATGATATATTTGCTTCTATACGTCGATGATATATTGATCGCATGTAAGAATATGGAAGAAATACATAAACTCAAGAAGCAATTGAGTGGCGAGTTTAAGATGAAGGATTTGAGAGCAGCAAAGAGAATATTAGGTATGGATATTGTGAGGGAAAGAAGAGATGTTATCTTCTTGTCCCAACAGCGATATATACTCAAAATTCTAGAGAAGTTTGATATGTCCAACGCAAAGGCCATCTCTATTCCTTTAGCCATGCATTTCAGACTTTTAGCAGCACAGTTGTCGACATTCAAAGAGGAGAAACTGCATATGAGTAAAGTACCGTATGCAAACACTGTAGGAAGCATCATGTATGCAATGGTTTGCATAAGACTAGACATAACACAGGATGTAAGTGTGGTGAGCAAATACATGGCAAATCCGGGTAAGAATCATGGGCTTGTAGTAAAGTAAATTTTGAGATATCTCAAGGGAATATCAAATCACGGGTTAATGTATAAGAGGGATAAGGACAACAGTGAAATGGTAATAGGGTACGTAGACTCAGATTATGCAGATGATCTAGAATAAGAGAAGATCATTGATGGGTTACGTATTCACAGTGTTTGGGTGTAATGTGTGTTGAAGATCTATTCTACAACATGTGGTTGCACTATCTACCACAGAGGTAGAGTAAATAGCTGTTGGTGAAGCTATTAAGGAGGCCGCGTAGTTGAAAGGCATATGCGCGGAGGTATTGGCTAATGAAAATATGAACACCGGTGTATATTGTGACAGCCAGAGTGCCATACACCTAAGCAAGCATCAAGTGTTCCACGAGAGGTCGAAACAAGTTGATATAAAACTCCATTACATTCGAGAGATTGTCCAAAGTGATGAAGTTAGTCTAACAAAGATAACGTCGTCTAGAAACCCTGCTGATACGTTGACTAAGCCACTGCCCTCGGTTAAGTTCATCCTATGTAAGGACTTAATCAGAGTCACTACTTTGTAAGGGTGACCAAAGATGCGGAGATGAGAGATCGAGTTACTTTGTGGATGATTTTGAATCAATGAGGAGATTTATAAGAATATTGATTGAAAATCATCGGGATATAATTTGAAAAGTAAGCAAAGTGCATAGGGTGCGCAAGGATCAAAGACGGACGCGAAAAAAATAAAGAATGCAATGCCAAGTGTGGACACTGCAGCGTTCATGAGTAGGAGTCGTGGCCCCCAAAACAGAACCTGAGCGCCGCAACGCCAGGTGATCAGTGCTCTAGTGCCCAGATGGGCGCACCAGCGCCGCAGCGATATGAGCTTAGCCCCGTGGCGTTGGGTGCAGGAAAGCGTTTCCCATTTTGACTTGTCTTATTTCATCTTCTACTTACTTCAGGACTCCCTAATATGACTCTCACATGTTTAGGGTAAACCTAGAACGTTCTAAAGCTTATATAAAAGCTCTCTATTAGCTTGTAAACACATCTTTATGATAACCTAAGAAATCTTAGTGATTAAACCTTCTTTGTGGTTCTTAGTGGGAGAAAATTCTTAGATTGTAAGAGAGAGGTTTTTCTTTGTGATCTTTCTTTTAAAAGGCATACTTTGTGAGTGTCTTGTGATTCAATAATAAGAATGAGTGATCTTGATCCGTCGTGGACATAGACAAGTTATCGAACTATGTAAATATTTATGTGTTCTTCTTCTACCATTTCTCTCTTTAATTCCTTAATTGCTTATTCTATACTATTTACTTGGGTGATATTACTTGTTTGTGTGCTTCCGCTTTAACAAATAGATTCAAAGAATTTTTTATTTTTAGATTTTATTATATTGTTTGTATCAAACAAACCAATGGTATTCTCTAATACCAAAAATCTATATGGAACATTATTCTGGGCATACTCTATAAATATACAATCAATTATCTTAGATCTCATCATTTTTCTTTTAAAGTCAGGAATTAAGACATTTACAAAATCCCCCAACACTTTGAGGTATAAAAGGTTAGGTGCATGACTTTTTCATAACTTATAAGGTGTCATTCCTATTTTCTTGTAAGAAATCTTATTTTATATATGGCAAGCAGTCAAAATTGATTCCCCTCACAAGTTCATAGGTGCCTTAAAATTTATTAACATGCAATTCATCATATCTTTTAATGTTTTATTTTTTTTTTAACCACCCCATTTGATTCAGGAAAGTATGGTGGTGTAATTACATATATAATTTTATTGTCTTCACAGTAGGAACTAAACAAGTTAGATACATACTCTCATTCTCTATCAACTTTTAATATTTTTATTTTCTTACCTAGTTGATTTTTAACTTCTTATTTATAAATTAAGAACTTTTCATAAAACTCGTCCTTGTTTCTTAATAAATATACTTTAGTATATTTTGAGAAATCATCTATAAAGGTTATGTAAAATCTTTTTCCTCCTTTAGTCATGATATCCTTAAGATCACCTGGGCCACTATGAATCAAACCGAGTAATTAAGATTCTCTAAGAGTTATTAGTTTACAATTTTTCTTAATAGATTTTTCTTCCACACATACATTATATTTATGCATTTCATCTAAGCTCATGTCATAAAGTAAACCAACTCTGTTCATCTTTCTTAAATAAAGATAATTAAAGTGACATAATCTATTATGCCATAAATTAAAAGGCTCAACAATATAAACTGAAGAAGAATTCTTATTAATAGAAACATCAAGTACATTGAGTTTAAACAATTCATTGGAAGAATATCCATTTCCAACAAATGTTCTACCTTTGGTTATTACAATTTTGTCCCCTTCAAATGAACCTTTTACATTTACCTTTTCTATCATAAATATAGAAACAAGATTATATCTAATATTTAAAACATGGAGTATATTATTCAAAATAAGAGATTTCCTAGATATTAACTTGAGAAGAACCTTTCATTTCTTCACCACCAGTGTAAAATGGGAATCACCAAAATAAATTTGTTCATCTCCTTTTCTTGCTTGAACATAGTCATAAAAGGCATTCTTGTCACCACATATATGTCTAGTGGCTTAAGAATCAATGACCCACTCTTTGTTACCACTTGCAACCATGTTCATTTGAAAAATAACCACAGCGACAATTACCTCATCTCCCTCAACCAAATTGGCATTAAGAGTTTTATTGTTTCTTTTCTTATTTTTGTACTTACACTAATATGCCAAATAACTACCCTTTTCACAAGCATAACACTTACCTTTATTTTTGAATGAGGGTTTTTTTTTTAAAGATAAGAGTTGTTTATGGACTTTTGATGCATCTTATCATGATTTTCACTCTCAACCAAATTAGTCTTAGAAACTAATTTCTTGGCTTTCTCTATGTTCTCCCGTTGGCTTCTTTTCTTTTATTCTTATATGCACAATATAATCCTCCAACTTTAAGTGTTTTCTTTTATACTTATTGCTTTTCTTGTACTCTTTCTAAGAGTAAAGCAATTTCTCAATCAAGAAACTGGCAACAAAAGGTTCTAAGAAAACAATTTTCTCATTTTTCAAATCATTAATTAAGAGGTAAAATTCATGTATTTGTGATGTTACATCATTTTCCTCAAACATCTTAAAGTTTAGGAAATTAGCAATCGCATATTTTTTAGCATTGGCATCTTCGATTACTTACTTTTTCTTTAACTAAACCTAAATTTCATGTGTATATTTGTATGTGAAATAGACATCATATAATTCATTTGAAAGTGTATGAAGATTAGTATTACGACATACCTTATTCGCTGTATTCTATTTTGAAAATTTCTCTTTGTAGTTTTCAGTATTGATATCCGGAGGAGGTTTTGTAAGATGCTATACCCATAAAATCTAATGTGTCGAAAACATGATCTTGTTTTCTCTTGAAATGTTTGCCATCGAATGGTGATATATTTATAGCCTCAAAGAGTGATTTGGCTATAGCCAATAATGAAGAATCACTTGTAGTATCCATAAAAATAGTTTTAAGATTGTTGGTTTGTATGTTGGATATGTGTACAAACAAAAGGATACAACAAGTTGTAGAGAATGTCAAAGCACGCTAGGCATTGTCCTTAAATCTATTTCTATCCCCACAATGATAATAATCAAGGTGCAGTAGAGTTTGAATGGTACTATATTTCAATAATTCAATGACAATTAAAATTTACAAATGTACACGCCAAATGCAAATTCCTTGGACAACAAGTAAGGCTTTGAATGTAGTTGATATGTAGAGAGAATTTTGAATCAAAGATTAAGAAGTGTTGTTAGTTATCTCAAATGAAATATGCATGGAGTATTTATAGAGATAATGTGTCTTTCTGAAGAGATACAACACCTCTTCAAAAAACCACACCCATTGAAAATGGTAGATGACTTTTTCAACAGTTACATTTCTAGCTCTCAGTGTCACCGCGCTCATCTTCAACATTGCTGTGCTCAATGGGACAATTTTCAAAAGTCCCAACTAGGCACCGTGGTGCCTAAGCCTATGGTGGCTTAGGCACCCTTTTGTCCTCTTCATTTTGTTTCTCTTTTCAACTCTTTCTCTCTACTCTAATAGTTTGATTTACATTTGTTTATTTAAAATACACTCATAAATACCAATGAGTCCAACTAGTACTTATTTTGAGTGTGCACACTAATATGATTTTGTTATTGATCGAGTCACCAAAGTTATGGGTGACACTTCTAATTTTATTGATGGTCGGGTCATCGAGGAATTTATATGACACAAGCAACTATAATGTTTTTTTTTTTTTTTGGTACCAATGACCAAAAGAAATTGTTATGTGATATCTTTTTATTGATTTATGATGTTCTATTGAGTTTTATTTGATAAGAAAATAAATGCTTAAAAGATGTATTATTTATCAATCTTCATAATTATTTATGAAATATTGAAGAGTTTATTAGAGAATTTGAAATTGTTAATGTTATTATTATTATTATTTAAGGAAGACTTGCAACCTTTTGAAGTGGAGAACTCGTAAAATTATGATATGAGTTATTTATTCTGACAACTCATCCTTTGTCATTTGCCTTTTGCAGATCAAGTTTTAGAGTGATAAAACTTATGAACTCTGTGGGTTATTTCTAGTTGAACTCTGGGTTATTTCTAGTTAAATACGACGAGCTATTGTTTTTCAATTGATTTAATTTCGTTTTGAGTTGTAGTTTTTATTTATAAGACCTTTTATTGAGATTTTGTCTTTGAAGTTTTAATTTCGCCTTTACACGAGTAACTTTAAAAACTTTTAGTCTTGATGAATAAAGTCTTAGGGAAATTTTTATGAAAAGGACCATGTAATTTAAATTAAGTTTTATAATAGAGTTAGTAACATTCTTGTTTGATACGTCTTCTAAACATGCTGAATTTAGGGTGTTACAAGATCTTTATTAAAGGTTGAAAATCAAGTTGGACCTTAAATTGTTAGAGGTGTGGAAGTAGTGCTCAAAAAGTTTATATTGAGCCAAACGTGCTCAGATTTTGAGCGTGTATGTTCTAGCCATAGGGTACACGCTATCAGGGTTTATGCATGTTTGATGCTAAAGGCTATTTTCTACTATGAAAATATGATTTTGGTGAAATGTATGTTGATGTAAAGGAGATAGTAAGTACGTAGAGATTTATTTTAAAATATACTCTTTAAGAATCCTATTTGAAATATATTTTAATGTGGATGATGCTTGCATAGAATTCAACTGCAAACCAATATTGCATTTTGGTCGTAACTTTAGCCATGAGAATTGAGATCAATGAGGATAATACAAACAATTCAATGACATTGCATAAAAATCATTGTAATATATTAAAATCTTCCATGGATTTTCTTTAAAACAAATCATATAGACTTCCTCTACAAAGGGCACTCCAATTAGACAAGTCAGTGATGGATACATTGCTTCTAAAGCAGAGCCCCGAAATTTCTAATGCAATTCAACACAAAACCATCAATAGTTGTCACAGGTCATTATAATGCAAGACAATGGAGCAACCAAACATGCTGAGGACTCGCAATTGAAAATTTTCTGGTAGAAACTATCGTGCTTAGATGACTTAGTGAATGCAGGTCTTTTATACAAATCTACTGAATAGTAATATGCGTTTTCCAGCAGAAACAATAATGGTTAGATGACCAGTCAATGCAGGTTCTTACACCTATTAAATCTTCCTTACCACTCAGTGAAACTTCACTATGATGATGCAGTAGATCCTTGGAAGAATGAATTGTGGATGACTATTTTCAAGCAATTTGGCAAATTAGAATACCTGCACAAAGAGAGTAACAAATATTAGTTTCATTCCTGACTTGGATAAAAAGACAAACAAAGCAATTAAGATTGTATAGCAAACTAAGTGCCCATTATATTTTAGATTTAAATCTACAGCTGATATGAAATAGAATTACTGGTTGTTTAGTAAACGTGGTAAGTAGTTGGTCAAACATTGTCCTATTGATAAATTGATGAGGGTAATATAAGTTTTTGGAGTAAAATCATATTAATTTTAGAAGCAAAGTTAAACGTTTTTACAAAACGGTTTAGTTGTTATGCTTACAAAATTAAGTAGAAGCAAAGTAGTTAAAAAGGGGTCCTCAAGAGCATCCTAATAGTTGCTTCAAACTTCTACTTATCTATATGTCAAGTTGTCAACTTTTGCCTGTAAGCTTGTACATTAGCTAACTGCTTTTTCAACAAGTAAACTCTGACAAAGTTGTATCCCAATCACATGCCAACTAATTGTCAGCTTATTTTGATACTACCATGTAGATGATGGAATAATGTAATAAGTAATATGACAATGTCTAAGAAGCTAGTACTAATGCAAAGGAAGAAGATTAGTGAGAGTAGGATATGTAGTAATATAACCAAGCAACAGAAAGAATATGGGTAGATTGTCATAGAGCAAATTTGGTAAGACAATAAAAGAAAGGGAAGAAGTAAACAGGAGATAAAAGTGAAGGAGACTGCCATTCTCCGAGGGCTTATCATTACTTTAGTGAGTACATTAAAGTTAACATCTATCCTTTCCCTTCCCTCTAACGACTTTATATCATAGCACTGATTTTCTTTGACAATAAGGTACATATGACTTGCGATTCAAGTATTGAACTATTTCATTTTATTAAAAAAAACAAATGTGGGGAAGATTCTGTATTGATCAATTTCAATAGATTTTAAAACAATAAAACAGCAAAAGCATTAATGACCCAAAAATATTTTGCTTCCTTCACTAATCCATTGGATCTTTGAGATTGCATTTATATTAACCAGCATTGAGCAACATTATTGGCAAATGAAAACCCTGCAGGGACTCATTTAGAAGTCATAGTGTTTAAAATACTCCATTGGCAGTTCTTGGGTGATCTTTAAGTAGAAAATTTCATGCACAAACTTCGACTGTTAACATCAGATTAGCTCTTAAGCACTTAATGTCATAATTGTATGTTCCAACATGATTTATCACCATTTTCATTATGTGGTAAATCCCAATAAATCTAAAATATAATAGACAGATGGATAATGCTACTTTTTAAGCAAAAGAAACTCATAAATATAAGCAATTTGCTCACCAAAACAACAAGTGTAAATATTGCTGCCAATATCATTTGTATGGAACGTCGATTGACTTGAACATGATATGGAAATCTTTGGCATATTGCCCTACATGCCCGAATCCTGAGACGGATGTTAATAGCTTTTGCCAAATAACCAAAGCAAAATCCTTGCAAATATCTTTCTTTGGAAGCTGAACTTATTCCCATACACTGACCCTGTTAAAGAGGGAGACACCATAAAGCATCAAGCAATTATAAGATAAAACCATTAAATAAAGCCTGAACTTTCATAAGTAAATTATTTTCATGTTTAGTCAGGGTTGAAAAGAACAAGGAGCTAGGAAGGACCAAGAAAAATTATACAATTTGGTCCATAGCAATCTGTTTGTCTTTGACAAGAAAAAGAAACGAAAGAAAATGCCAATAAGGACATAGTACACATAACACATACAGGACATTAACCAGGGGGGCGTAACCCCTCTCTTTCTCTCTCTCTCTTTGGTTTCTCTTTCTTTTTTAACCTTCAACTGACCATAAAGTTATAACTAGTTGGTAGTGAATTTCAGCATTGGGATGGTTAAACAAAGATTACCTGTGCAGCATGACAAACATCGATGGATGATGGGGAATTCCTTTCTTCTTCTCCGTCTTTAAACTGTTTTGTATAGTTCCTAGTAGATGTACTCCCATGTGCAGACCACAGATTATTCAAGTATCTGAGGATGTTTATGCTACTTCCATGTACTCTCAAATTATTCTCATGGAAGAAGCTTTTGGGTTTGGTTTCATTAGCTTCCAGATCCCAACTCTGATCTTCATTATGTCTGCTACATGAAGTTCCTTGAAGAGAATCTAGAGCGTCTAAAGCCATCCCTGTAGAATAATGAGAACCCACCTTCCTCAAGTTATTCTCCCTCTCTGAACCATAACAATGATCAACATGTGCAAATCCATTCATCTTCGAGCTCTCCTTTTCTTTGATGTCATGCTCAATGATCCCACCATCTTGTGAGCTAGATGCTGTGTTTGGATCAAGAAATCTTCTCGGAATACTACTATCTTCCACATGATGACGACTCATATTCTCGGGGGGATTTCCACCACCAAGAAATAATGCGAATCCATCTGTGTCTTTCTTGTTTAAGTTTATCCACTCAGAGTTTCTAATGAATTTCCCCGAGAACAAGTCCTCTAAGCTTTTCTCCGCTTGAATTATTTGTTCCCTGATGGCTTCAATGAACTGATTATGTCTGAGAATCACATACTCTGTTGTTTGAGATTTGTTCATCATAGCCAACATGCTAACTGCTCGTTCAAAATCTTCCAACTGATACAAGAAAATAACCGAGATAAGATAACAAAAAAAACAATGAACTGAAAGTTTGACAATAGTAAATACCTGCCATTTTGTCGTTTCAAGAATTGTCACAAGATCACGCCTATGATAATTTATTGACGCAAGCAACCCTGAGTCTGGATGATCACCATGAACAAGGCTTTGCTTGTGCAAAAGAAGGCGGTAAATGGATTCCATCCTAAATATAAAATCATAATCTTATAATTTAAATGAGGTTCCAAAAAAAAAAAAATTAGACAACCATTTGATAATGAACATGTGAGCAAATTATAAACCAAACTTCATATAACATTAGAAAACAGGAAAGGTTATACAAGTGTAACAAGTTATAGACATAGTTCCAATTCACAGGCAACATTATTAGGCGGTGAAATTACTTACTGTTCCGAGATGAGAAAGTAAACAAGCTAAAATTTTGTGGTAACCTAGAAATAGACCATTCAAAATGCAACTTGCTTTACTTTCAAGTTTAAAGCTTGAATGCATTTTCATAAAGAAACCAGAAAAAAATAATAATAACTTAAAAGTTTATAATGAAACAACCAAATAAAGTATGACAAATATAACCATGACTAAACTATATATACATCCACGATTCTAAATATTAAAAACAAAAATACAAAAAATAAGAAAAAGAAATAATGTATCTCAAAACATTACAAATTAAGTAAAGCAAAAAAAAGAAAATGCAAGTAACCCAATATTTGAACAATCATGCTCTAATATTTTCCACCATAAACAAGAAAATCTTACAAAACGCACAAGTCAATTCCTCAGAAAGGGCATTTGATAAGCACTTTAGTAGCTATTTTGGGGGGGCAGAGCTTTTTGTTTCCAAAAAAACAACAAAAGTACTTGTAAAATAAATAGGCTTTTAGGAAACAAAGAACTGACCTGTCGGCGGAGTCTTGAACAACTTCGGCTGCTGAAAAGAGCGGGTCGGATTCCCATTTGTGCAAGCTCGATGTCATCTCTCTCTTTATTACTAAAAATTGCAAATGGGTGCAGTTCAATTTCAATGCTCGGTCACATTACTACATATATCTCATTATTCGAAGGAAAGTTTTGATTTTGAGTTTCAAAAGAGTTAATTGATTTTGGTAGTATGGAAATTTCATTTTTTTTTCCGTCAATATTAATTATTTATTTATTTGTGTTTTACTTTTTAGGGAGAAGGAAAGTGGAGGTTGTAGGCCTTTCTGGTCTTTTCAAGTTGGATGGGTCATGGCCCACCACCCTTTCCCGGTTCTGAATTTAGGAGTTAATGTTTGAATTTCCTTTTATGAACTATGCGACAATGGATATCATTATTATATATGGTGACCAATCAACATTTGCCACATTTCCGCATCATATAAACTCTTTTTTAAAAAAATAATTACTTTATATGTCTGTCTCTTTTTTTTTGTAAAAAAAAAAACTTTAAGTTAAGAAACTTAAATCAATAATTTACACCCTGGTATAATATCAATTTCATATTAAAAATTAAAAAATATTAAATATATAAATTATGTATATAAAATTTAAAATATACCCAAAAAATAATGTATTATCTCATTATTTTATTCCCAATTATTAATTTTAATTTTTATTATTCTATTGATTTTAACATATATGAATTTGTATAGAAGAAATTTGTATAAATAGTTTATATGTCATATTGTTAAAAAAAATCTTATATAAATTTACAATAATAGTGAGAAAAAAAAAGATACTAGCGTTATTTGAATAAAAAGCTTACTAGCGTTATTTGAATAAAAAGCTTACTTATTTTTCATTGTTCATATTAAAAAAATTTAAATAATTAGAATAACAGGTTTACTCATAAAAATAACCTCATTAAAAAAAAAAAACCCTAGCAAGATTATACTTGATGCTTTTAATAGTGATATGATATTGTTAATTCACACTTTTTTCTCTTTGTTTTAATTTATTAAACACTATAACTTTTTTAAATTTACTGAAATATATTGTTACATGAGTAGAATTGATTTGAATAGATTACTTATAGCTGTAAATAATTTATATATTATATTTTATATTAATAAATTTTTTGGTATGCTATTGGGTAAAGAATAATTAGACCTCTGAAATTTGGTTAAAGAAATTTGATAAGAATTAGATCCTCTTTTAAACTAAATTTGTACCTATTAATTATTTGCATGTGATCGGTAGAAATTAGCAATTGCTAAGCGGCCACTGAAATTCAGTTGTTTGCATAATGGATTTTGCAAGGTCAGTAAAGTATAGGATTTTCTAAAATATCAATAATAAAACTTGCACTTTTAATGTCAAACTTGTAATCACTTCTCATATTGCAAGTAGTTTATTGTTCTAATTCATGCCACTCTCTCTAGGAGGCATTATAAGTAACAGATTAACAGATATCAATTTACTGCTGGCAATAGCAATGTATTAGTTCAAATAATAATGTACGGCTTTCGTAAACTTTCAAGCCAAGGAAAGAACATGTGATGAACAAGCAAAGCACCTTCTTGATTGCTAAACAGCTGCACCATTACCTTTGCTGGGCAGCTTCTGCCAGATACTTCATCGGCAATCTTGAGGTTTATGACTATCATGTGTCAATAAAAAATCAACAGAAAATGGAAAAGATTTTAAAAAGCTCGTCAACTTGTGCCATTGCCAAGCATCAGAGCTCAGACATGTGGTTTCGGTCTTCCAATAAGAAATCTCTAGAAGAATGAAGAATCTATTGCTTAAAGAAACTTCCACAGTTGGGTTGTGTACGTGAAAACAATAGCATCAATGAGAAATAATTCTCAAACCAAGTACATGGTCATCTGAATTTCTTTCTGCTTGAAACCACATTTTTCATAGAACCCTTTGTTGTCAACACTGCAATCAAGAATTACCTTATAACACCCCATGGCATGAGCATGATCAGTAAGGTATTTGATAATCTTTTTTCCTAATTGCATTCCTCGAGCACTGGCATCAACCACAAGATCTTCGATGTGCCCAACTTTTCCACAATTTCTTATAAACTTCTTCTCAATGAACATACTCCCCGTTCCAATAATTTTCCCACAACGATCATCTTCAATCACACATACAATGTGGTCATCACCATAGGAACTCAGCTCTTGAAATCGTTCTTCGAATTGTTTGTCAGACACAGAATCACAAACACTAAGTTGATGCAATAGCTCTGTGAAACCCTTGCTTTTGTCAGTCATCTCTAGTTTACGGACTCGAAACTTATCTTCTCCATTGGATGTGTAACCGCTCTGCATCCTTTTCAGTTCTCTTCCTAATTAACTAGCAACTGAAAACAAACATTAAAATCAACAAACAGATAGAATTAGATGTGCTACTAGCAAAATGCATACGAAAGATCAAATGGTCTCTAAAATTTAACGAAGTGCAAAAAGCAAAGATTGATCTCGACAGCAGTCTTGAAAGTCCAGCTTCTAATCATATTAATATATGTGAAGGAAAACAAATTTATTCTAATAGGAACCAAATTTCTACAGACCACCTCTAGAATTATATTACATAACCAACTGAAAAGTGCATGAGGCCCTAAGTTAACCCAAAGCACTTGGCACCAACCTAGTTAAAGCTCAGAAATGGGGTTCAAATAATGGCAAAGAGAAAAAAGCAAGTATGAATTTGTAACACCAAAGTAAGGTAACATCTCTTTCATAACTTGACTTGGAGAAGCTGCAGGTACCATTTCAGATCACTCTATTGGCCGATTAATCCTTGATATCCAAAATTGAACTATCTTGCTAAATAATTCTAAATATCAAAATTCGAACCTCTAATGTAAAGGACCAATACCCACAAGTAATAAATCCATCATGAAATCTATTTAACTGAGGAAGGTGCTAATGCTACAACCAGATTTAAAATTCGGTATCCCCCATAAACTTTATTCATATAACATTCATTTCAGTGTTTCTAATGCATGAGTAGCTTCAGTGTCTTCTCCATCATCAAAAAAATTATGTATATAATCGAGAAAAAAAAACCAAATTATATAACAGGTCGGGCCAGTAGCAGCATGATAAAAGCAACTGCAATTAATACAGACCCACTAAATAAACTTCTTGAATTGCAAAATAGAATCACGCAAATTGATATAAGCACAACAACAGCGACTAGTAGATCAAAAGACATGAAAACAAAACAAACAAAAAATCACAATTGAAGCATTTGAGAAAGCGAAGACTGAAAATTCATACATGTGAGTTGCCGTTCAAATGTTCAATGAAATGACTAACAGAATATTGGGAAGAGGGATCTATTTTGAGAGCCAAATAATGCGTCCAATTGAGGCTGTGAAAATATAGGAAAGTGATCTTCCCCCCGATTGTCAGGTGATCCTATGGTTGTACTTGTACCACATGCTGACCCGTCCCTTTGTTTGGTTAATTAGCAGTGGACTCCTCTCTCTTCAGTAAAAATACACATTAGAGGTTCAAATTTTGATATTTAGAATTATTTAGCAAGATAGGTCAATTTTGGATATCAAAGATTAATCGGCCAATAGATTGATCTGAAATGGTACCTGCAGCTTCTCCAAGTCAAGTTGTGAAAGAGATGTTACCTTACTTTGGTGTTACAAATTCATACTTGCTTTTTTCTCTTTGCCATCATTTGAACCCCATTTCTGAGCTTTAACTAGGTTGGTGCCAAGTGCTTTTGGTTAACTTAGGGCCTCATGCACTTTTCAGTTGGTTATGTAATATAATTCTAGAGGTGGTCTGTAGAAATTTGGTTCCTATTAGAATAAATTTGTTTTCCTTCACATGCACTTTTCAGTTGGTTATGTAATATAATTCTAGAGGTGGTCTGTAGAAATTTGGTTCCTATTATAATTCTAGAGGTGGACAGAATGATTGGGTGTGGAAAATCAGGCTGCGGGATTTTGTTCGAGAAAGGGGTAATTTTAGTATTTCACCTAAAAGTTTTCAAGGAGAAAGGAAGTGAGTCTGAGAGCAGGGCAAGAGATTAATATCATTAATATTTAATTAAAATTGATTTTTTAAAATGTGATGTAAATTTTTTAGATTAAAGAAATGTTATAAATTATTTGTTAGGTTAAGAAATTTATTGGAAACAAAAAAAAAACTCTGAAAAATTTGTTGATTTTAAATTATAATATTTAATGTAATATAAATTATAATTATAACATTTAATGTAATATAAATTATAAAGTCCAAATCCTACCTATAAGCCAGAAGATGAACCTAAAAAGTTGCTCAGAACTAAAATAAGCCACATGTGCTATCTATCCTTGAGTTTCCTTTAGCACTAATGACATCAAACTTATCCTCCAATTTTCTTGCAGTACCCTACATGCTTGCATTAACACCAAAGTGTTTGACCACTTCTAAACATCTCAACTGCACAATCCACAGCACTCATGAAACTTCAATTAACAGCTAAAATGGCGTAAATTCTACAGAGAACCAAAATTTTACCAACTTCGAAATTTTCTACAGAGAAACCACAAAAGGGGTACTGTAGTATGGCTTTTCCAGCTAATAAAAGAGGCCCATAAACTATATATAAATAATTCAACACATTCACGCCAAACATAGTCCTAATTTAGACTCATTAATTCTGCTTTGCGCTACAAGCAGCTCGTACAATACAAATACATTCATTCAAAGCATAATCAACTAAATTCAATTTAATATATATCAAATTGGATAATTACAATTAGAATTACAGTCGCCAAAATCAGATACTTGAAATTAAGAGTTCAGGAACGACTACTAATCGAAAGCAGCAAATTGACAAACTTCAATTATAGGGCTGTAAATTTTTTCACCTGCATCGAATTGGCGTTGGCTTGAGACTTCTCTTACGCGCCCATCGCCAGTTCTCTGTCTCTCTCTCTCCCCCCGATTCAAATCCGAAACTGAAATCGAAGTAACAAGCTTAAACGCAATAAAAATTAGGGTTTTCAAAAACCGAAGAGAGAGAGATAAATAAAGTAAAATAAAATAAAATAAAAGAAAGCGGGAGATTTAAAGCTTCGGGACGATCAATTGAAAACCCTAACCGGCATTACCAGCGTAGTACTCTAAGCCTTCGGTTCTCTCCCTCTCTCTAATTATTTCTCTCAATGTTTTTTTTTTTTTTTTTTTACTTTTTATTTTCCCTCTTTGCTTTTTATTCTTTTCTGTGCAAGAGTCTATCCTCGACCTTCGATTAAGGGAAAATAAAGGTAATAAAAAATAAATAATATGTTAAAAACATAATTCCGGTAATGCCCCCTCATTTGTTAAAAATTTACGGTGGGAGCCATTGGTCTCAAAAATATGAAATAAACGTGATATCAAAATCCCACGCGTTTTAACTGGGTGGGGTCCCTTACCCGCCCGTGCCTCGCGTTTTTTCAGATTTTACCAATCATAAGTGCAAGTTTCAGATTTATTTAAGGTTTCTACTCTAATGGATTTTATGGACATTAAAGATATGTTGAAACGACATATCACTTTGAAATAAAATCTTATAAATAGAGCACGAATTCAGATCTTTTTTAATTTTATGGGTGGTGGACATATCACTTTGAAATAAAATCTTATAAATAGAGCACGAATTCAGATCTTTTTTAATTTTATGGGTGGTGGTGCATGATCATTTTTAGTGGGTGGACTGATTTATCTGGTTAATTTTATTAACGAACGAGACCTTAACCTACTAATTAGTTATGTAGAGGTATTTTTTTGTGGCCAACTTTTTAGAGGGATTATGGTCACTTAGGCCAAAAAAGTTTGAGGCAATAACAGGTCTACGTTGCCCTTAGATGTTCTGGGCCGCATGCGTGTTACACTGATGTATTCAATAGGTCTATAATCTTGGTTGACAAGCTCAGGTAATTTTTAAAATTTTATCATGATGGGAATAGATCATTGCAATTGTTAGTCTTTAACGAGAAATTTTTAGTAAGCGCAAGTCATCAGTTCGAATTGACTACGTCCCTACCCTTTGTACACACCGCCTGTCGCTCCTACCGATTAAATGGTCCGGTGAAATGTTCAAATCGCAGCGACGCAATCAGGCTGACCACGGAGAATTTAAAAAAAGCACTGTCTAGTACTCTGTCCCTCCAATTTTTCAGGTTTTGAGATGCCAATAATTGATAGCACCTCTACTTTCTTCTTCACCTTCTCATCCTCAGCCTTGTACCTCTCTGCCTCTTGCACCATTCTCTCAATTTCATCCTTGCTCAATCTTCCCTTGTCATTAGTAATTGTAATCTTGTTCTTCACTCCAACAGTCTTATCTTCGGCAGACACATTCAATATACCATTTGCGTCAATGTCAAAGCACACATTGATTTGAGGAACACCCCTTGGCGCCAGAGGAATTCCTGTGAGCTCGAATTTTTCAAGTAAATTGTTGTCCTTAGTTCTAGCCCTTTCTCCTTCGTAGACTTGAATTAGCACTCTAGGCTAATTAAAAAAAAGTGTTAGAAAAAATGAAGAATGAGTAAGAAGTTTTTTTTAAAGAATTTTAAATGAATATAATTAAGTTGCTTTATTTTTGTAATATAATTATTTTTAAAATTAAAATTAAAATTAATTAAATAAACTTACGTATAAGAATGGGATATTATATACTCAATTATTTAATTTATTAAAAAAAAGTTGAAATAAACAATTGTACTAGATATATTCTCATCGTGTGATGTGTTACAAATCTACCATTCCACATAAATGAAATTAGTGCCACTTGTCTTACAAGTGTTGACATTAAAATGGATTTGATGTGCTATAAATTTAAGGCACGATCTCAAACTTCATTTGTAATTTATGCATTCTTCAAAGCAGTAACAAGTTTGCCTCTATTCTCTCTTATTCATTCATGAAATTATTCTGATTTCTCTCATTATTTTTTAAGTAATTTTATAACACGTTATCACGAGAATTTTACTTTCAGAAGTATCTCATCTTTATCTATACTTTTATATTTAATACAACTACTTTATGAATATACCATTAAATTGGATCATTCACATCATAAAATATGAATTAGTTTATATATTTTGTAATATTATTGTAACATCTTTGTATTTTTCTAATCGACATTTTAAAAACAAAGAAGAAGAGATGTTTAGCATTGAAAGTTAAAAGTTAAAAATTTTGAATACTTTGAAGAATTTAAAAAATTATGTAAAAAAAATTTAAGATTAGAATAAAATAACAAATCTTATAAAGTTTGAGTTTGATGTCCTAGATATCTTAAACTAGAACAACTCATACTAGATTATAGATTTTGAAATTCACTTTGAAACTAAAGGTCTTGATGACATAATCAAGATTAAAAATAACGTATCTTTACAAGATCGTACTCAAGCTATATTTTTCCTCCGCACCTTCTTTATCAAGTATTGAAAAGAAAATACCTCATTATACATGACCCATGTGTCCTTTAGAACAATTTGAAAGAAAGATTTAGCCACCTACAGGTTAATGATATTGTCATATGCTTGTAATGAGTACATGCATTTACTTATGCAAGATTTCAAGTCAGATAATGAATATATTTCTACACCATCTATGATTTGTTTCACAGTTAGCATTATGTGGAGAAAAAGAAATGGATATAGACATACTAAAAAAGACATTTTCAATGTTTCACATTTTAAATATGATTTTACAATAATAATATCAAGCATGTGAATGCAAGAAATATTTTGACTTAATTTTATATCTTTATGTTATTGAAAAGAATAACAGCTTTTGATGAAGAATCATCAATCTCATCCTATTAGTGCTACAACTATATCACTGAAGCAAATGTTGTCTTACAAAATAGTGAAGTAAATGTTGCTTAATGCAATTATAGTAGTAGTCATTAGCATAGCCATGGTTGTGGTCATGGTCGTGGTTGTGAATGTGGTTGAGATTGAGATCAAAGTTGAGATTGTGGTTAATATAAATATCGATTTTATGGTGATTATAATGAAATTAAATTCAAGTGGGATTGCTGATAAGGGCATATTTGGTATATATTTTCTCAAATTTTTATTTTGATATTTTATTATTTTATAAGAATAAATGGCTATTTATGTGCATTATTGTTATTTATAAGGACTTGAACAAAATTTAAAGAAATGACGCAAAATGAGCAAAAATAAGAACTAAAATATAAAGTTTTTAAAATATGGATCTGTCGCCTCAACGCCCAAGGATTTTCGCCCCAATGCTGGAACCATGATCAAAATAAGAAAACAAAAAAAAAAGACCTATTTAAGTTGTAGTCTGGTGCCTTAGTGCCATCTCACCAGCACACCAATGACAAACCAGCACTTTAGTGCCAACACCTCATCGCTCCAGCGATAGCAACATAGCACCCCGGCGGTAGTGGAGTCCTAATTTGACAAGAATTAAAATTTTCAAGCTCATATCAATCCTTATAAAAGGCTACTCGCCCCCAGCCTTTAAAGGACATCCAAGAGCATCCAAGAACATGAAGAACACACAGCACAAGTCTTAGAGAGCAATTAGAGCTTAATTAAAGCAGCCATAGAGAGAGATTCAAGATGTTCTTCGACATTAAGAGTTTCTTAGACAGTGCAATTAATAGCAATTTGACGTCTATATCAGTTTGCTATTGATTGTATCATGATTTTGTATTATTTTTGCCATTGTTCTCTTGTATCCATAAACTAATTTTCTTTCTAGAGTTAATACTTAAACTCAATATGTACGCTTAATTACCATATCTTTTTAATATTTAATAAATTTAGTTCTATGTTATTCAAATTACTTGTTCTTAATGCTTCAATATATCTGGCCAATATATGGTGAATGAATTGGTAATATTTTTTATAAACTCAAAAGAGAAATCATTATATTTAGACTTAGATAATTTGATGCATGATTGTAGAGTAACATTCAATGTTGCATATACAAGTTTCAATTTAGAATAGGAATATACCTAATTGGCATATATGATCAATAAGACTTAATCTTAATAAATCTTAATTTATTACAAGTACCATAAGAATATAGGTACTTGGTAAATTAAGGTATACTTGCATAACCTTAAAAGAGGCTTGTGAATACATTAATATCTAGATCAATAACAAAGACTAAAGGAATTAAATATTAAAGGATTAATAATTAGAAAGAATATTGAGGGATAGTATTAACCTTAGATTTTATCTATATTGCTATCTTCCAAATCTCTTTACATTGTGTCGTTGCTTTTATATTTTCTACATTCATTCTTAGATTTTTATTTTTTTGAATAATTATTAGAAAGACATAATTTTAGTACTTGATTAAAATGTAAAAACTATCCATGTGAGTTCGACATCTGATATTTTTGTTCATTTATTACTTGCATACGATAGTGTATACTTACACTCAATTTAAGATATAGAAATATCGCATCAACAACAACAAAGAAAAATGAAACACAAGACAATTGTATCCGATGCAGAGTATGCTTATCATATGCCTAAGCATTTAGCTGATTGTACGAGACATCTTTGAAGTGAAAGGGAAAGAATGCCTTTTAATAACATGGATATGATAAATACTAAACAACCTGATATCTCAAACTTCTTTAGAGATACAAATCTAAAGACTGGTCACTTACTTAGTGATAGAAATATCCATATCAATTAAGTTTTAATTATTGTTCATTTTTGCATATTAGTATTATAATACGAATAAATTTTATTATCTTGATATCTAATATAAATATTTTTGTTCTCTTAAGGAATGATATGGATTTAAATAGCGAATAATATACTCTTAAGAAAAATAAAGGGATATGTTTAATAGATAGTGTGATAACATATATAATTCTTTTAAAATGAGGAAGCAAAATTAAAAAATTTGACATTAACTAAAGCGAAAGTGAAAACTATATCAAGTTCTGTAAACTTAATTGAAGATTCTAAAAGAGTTGTGATCTTTTCAAAATGGCACAAAATTAGGCATCTACGGTACCACATATTCACCTAGATAAAAAAAAAAATCCCCTTTTAACTTCAAAGATATATGTTATAACGGCTTTCATGTAAAGACTACCAATAAAAAAATGTAAAAATATCTTTAAATTACTCAAAAGCCTTTAGCTAAAAGCAAATATTAAAAAGCTTCTTATTTTCTTATTTGACTTATATTATACAATGATCAGAGCATTTGGGACTATGCAATCATGAATGAGAAGCCAAAAGATCTAAAGATTTTCTTTTTTGAAAAAACAAAATCCAAATACTTTCATGCTCTAGCATTACCATCTTGGTCATCCTGGATTAACAATAATGCTGAGAATTATTGAAAATTCTCATGGACATCCATTGAAGAATCTAAATATTATTTTGTCTAATGAGAGCATATATTGATAGTTAAACCATCTTATTCTACAATTAGCTTTGAATCTCTATTATTTTTGTAATGAATTCAATGAGATATTTACAGACCTTTACTTGTTAGTGGGCCATTTTACTACTTCACAATCCTGATTGATGTATTTGCCTAATAGTCAGATTATATTTTCTATCTACACGTAATATTGCTTTTGTTGATTGTTGGCTCATATTATCATATTATGTTCACAATTTTTAAATTACCTTATCAAAACCTTACATATTAATAATGTTGATGAATTCACTTTCAAGATCTTTGATGACCACTGCATGCTAATAGGATCGATGTGGAACATTCAATACCGTACGTTTATACCCAGAATTTGTTGGTAGAATTATTCATTAAAAGACTCCAGATGATTGTAAGAATTTTGCACTTAATTTACCTACTTCAGCACAAGGTCATTTAATTTTATATGTTGTAGCATTAATACTCCTAATACAACTACTTATCATGAATATTTCATGTTCAACTAGTTCTTGGTTATTGACTTAATATATCCCATCTACGTACTTTTAGTTGTGTTATATAAATTTACAATTGCACCTCATAATTGCACCAAGAAAGGACCTTAATATCATTTGAGAGATTAAATGGATTTTGACTCGCCCTCTATTATAAGGTATTTAGAACACTTAATAGGTGATCTCTTTACTATATATGTTACAAATTGTCATTTTGATAAGATGAATATTCTCCTTTAGAAGTGAGAAAAACACCTTTAGAAAACAAACATGATTTATCTTAAAAAGTGACACATATGTCTCATTTGAATCCTTATACCACATAAAGTGAAAATGAAGTGCGAATGATAGTTTATTTATAGCAAATTACAAATCTATTGTCTAGTATATTTAAAGATGCATTAAAAGTAACCAAGTCATATGTGATAGTTGCCAATGTGCCATCCTAAATAGTTGTTCTTAAAGAACAACATATTGAAAAAGCAGCTAAGAAAAATGTTTTTGCATGCCAAAAGCATGGTAAGCCACTTGGTTCATAAGATTTGCTCCTTAAAAAAGAAAAGTATAAAATCAGGATTCTATTACAAGTGATGCTCGAGCTATAATCGAAGGCGCTTATAAAGAACATAATGATCCTAATATCATGACAACCTTAAAAACAGCTCTAGAATCAAAAATGGTTCATGCCTTATAAAAGATTAAAAATAACAAAACTAGCCTTATAACAGATTGAAAATAATAAAACAATCATTTATGATGTGCTTGCATTTATAGTAGTTACTGATATCATAAATGATGATTTTAAATCATTGTCTGTTGATGAATGTACTAAGGCATGATTGGCCAAAAAAGAAAGAATAAGCTAAATTGAACTTCTTAGATAAACATGAAGTATTTAGAGTTATGATCCAAACACCATAGAATGTCAAAATTGTGATATATAAAGTTAGACTTGTTACTTAAGGCTTCTCACAAAGATTTGTTATTGATTGTAAGGAGATTTATTCTCTTATAATGGATGCCATTACGTTTTAAATTTTTTACCAGTTTGGTTATATAAAAAAAACTTGACACGTGTCTCATGAATGTGATGATAATTTACTTATGTGAGTCACTTGTACTATATTTATATAAAAACCCCTAAAAGATTTAGAATGCATGAACTACCACATTATAACTTATATTTTATAAAGTTACATAAATCATGTATGGTTTAAAGCAATTTATAGGCATATAGTATAATCGCCTCTATAAGTATTAGATGAAAAAAGAATTTGTTAATGATCCCATTTGCCTTTGTGCATTTATCAAGAAGTTAGAATGTAGTTTTGCCATCATAACAGTTTATGTCAATAACATGAATGTAAGAGAAACTTCTAAAAAGTTATAAAAAAATGTTAAGTATGTAGAAGGTAATTTTGAGATAAAAGATTTGAGGAAAACTAAATATGTCTCGAGCTAAGGATGAAGCATGGTTTAAATAAAATTTTTGTCCATAAAATAAATTATGTTGAGAAAATTTTGAAATGTTTCAACATGGATAAAGATATTTTTATTGAGTACTTTAATGGTGTTTGGGCTCAATCCTAAAAATGATCCATTTTGTTGTGAAGAGGGAGACAAATAGATAGTTGGTTTAAAGGTACTTTATTTAAGTGTGATTAGTATTTTATTGTATCTAACATAATGCATTAGATCGAATATAACATTATCAATTCATTTATTGGTTTTAGTTCTAAAACAACTAGAAGACGCAATAACGGTCTTAAAATATATTTTTTGCTATCTTTGTAGAATAATATATTTGAAATTATACTATTTAATCTCGTGGTTATACTGATACATTTATTTACCTGATCCCTATAAAGCCCACTTTTAAGCAAGATATATTTATACTTATAATAGCACAATAATCTCTTGGAGATTTACTAAACAAACTATTGTTGCCACCTCCTTAAATCATACAGAACTTCTTGCATTACATAAAGCAAGCTGAAAATGTATATAGCTTAAGTTATCTATCATATCTAGAAAGCATGCGAATTATCTTCTATTACAAATACTCAAAGAACTCTATATGAAGATAATATTATTTGTATTGCTCAAGTCAAAGAAGGATAAGTTAAGGAAGACATAATAACTAAACATATTTCATCAACATTCTTTACACTCATAAGCTTTTTGAAAGAAAGAAAATTTGAGGTCAAATAGATACACTCCACTAATAATTTTGAAAATTTATTCACTAATACTTTATTCACATGTAAATTTGAAAAGATAGCATATGGGTATCAATTGTTTTAACAAATTATCAAATTAATATATATCATTTTGAAGGGAGCTTTAGATTAAGGAGAATATAATTTGTGGAAGAAAGAACTTCTAGAAGTATCTTAAACCTATACACATAATACTATTTTTCCTTGTAACCAAGTTTTATTCCAGTAAATTTTATTAATGAAGATTTAACAAAACAGTTGCACATTCAATACCATTTTATAATTCATCATATTTATTTTGCTTTAATTTTTATCTCATTAACATTTTCCTTTGTGGAGTTAAATATAATTATCACAAGTGATAGACTAAAAGTGTTGTGACGTATTGCATATCCACCATTCCACATAAATATAATTGGTGCCACTTGTCTTACAAGTGTTCATATTAAAAATGTATTTGTCATGCTATAAATTATGGCATAATCTTGGACTTCATCGGTAATTTATGCATTCTTGAAAACAATAATAAGTTTGCCTCTATCTCTCTCATTTATCCAATATTATTTTGAATTTTTATTTTCTCTCATTATTTTTGTTGAGATTTATGCTCATGTGCTAACAATTCACTGATATTCAATATATACTTACAATTCACTGATCAAGTCCTTAGTTTGGCCAACACATAAAATGGCCACTAATCAAATTATTGTGAGTTTTTTTTTATTATTATTATTATTTGTAATAAAGAAAAAAGGGGGAAAAACCACACCTCATGCTTTAAGTTGATAGCCACCTATATTATTTTGATTGGAAAATTCAACGGCAATAAACATTATAAATATAGAACCTTATTCAATTGTCGTATAGAAGTTTTTGGAGGAGCAAATCATTTCATCAAATTAAAGACTAAAATTTAGTCTTTAGACTGAGAAAAATAAATAGAAGTAAGTCAAGTGAATTGTGAGCATATATTGAATATAAGACCGAGATAAATATAAGAAGCAAGTGTTGCTTCAAGTTAAATATTTTGGCGAGAATAGAAAGCTACCGTTCTAACTCGAAAGATACCACCGAGTCCTAGACTAGAACTAAGCAAAGCACGCTTCAAGGGTGAGTTCCCTAATATTTTATTAGTGTAATGAAATATTTATTTATATATTATATTTCACTGCGTAGCATGTATGATATGTTAGTTTTAAATTGTTTAAAATGTACACAATCACCCTTAGCACACAACGCACTTTCAAATTAGTATCAGAGCACTGTGTTATGTGCTTATATTTAAAGTGTACGTGGCATAATTTAATTACGTCAGTTACTCTAAATATTTGTTTTTTGAGTTTAAAAACAAATGATTTATTTTTGCAATTTATAATTGTTATAAATATTGTAGGCCATTTGTTTGTGCTGGTAAACCACAATGGAAGCTCTATTGATGAGGGTTAGTTGTGTTTGTATAAAACAAATGTATAATTAAGAATCACAACCTCATAAGATGGGGATAGAATTAAGTAATCTCTCTTAATGAGATTTAATTGTGCACTATTATGAGATAATGTTACACGTTGATCTATCTTGTCAATACGATATTAGTCAGGTCATATCTATCTTTCTCAATATTGCTAAAGCGTGAGGGTTTTGGTCGGTGTAATTTTGACTATACCAATTAAACATAAGATGAGACAAATATATGCGAACGTATTGTCCAATATTACTAAAGCGTGAAGGTAGTATTAATAATATATATTTTATTATTGACAAATTAATCTAAAATACACTTATTCAATATTACTAAAGCATGTGGATAAGGTAATGTATATTTAGGATCAATGATAAGAGTTGCATGAAATGTAATTGACAAGAGTTGTCTACCTTTTGAATTTTACAATGGCCAATATTACTAAAACGTGAGGCCTAAGTAAAATACCAAATGGATCTACTTCTTGCTGTACAATTTAAAGAATTTAAATTTGTTGTTTTCACTTTTGAGAGATTTATGGGATTATGTAATGCAGTGGGAGGGTATTTTAGATTTTTTTTTTTAAAGTATAATTTGATTATATCCTAAATCTAAAATGAAAATTAGTGATTGAAATATTTATTTTTTGTTAACATCTCTTATTTTCTCTTGTGAAGATAAAATGACTTCATCTAATTCGTTGGCACGCATATTGGATGCGAACCAACTTAAAAGCGCAGAAAACTATAGAGACTAGTTGATCAATCTAAGAATTGTTCTCAATTCTGAAAAACTTGGATATGTGATAGATCAGCATATGCCCATAGAAATTTCTGATGAAGTCATCCCAGAGGAGATAGTGACTTATCACAAATGGCTGGATAATGATTTGAAAGTTAAATCTTACATCCTTGCCTCTATGTCTACAATTTTATAGAGAGAGCATGCTCATGTGGGTGATGCTTTTAGCATTATGCTCATTCTGAAGGAATTGTTTGGAGACTGTCCTCAGGTTGAAGCATATAGGGTTGCTAAATCATTTTTTTAGTGTAAACTTTTCGAGGATAATCCAATTAGTCCCCATGTCCTCAATATGATTTCTATAATCGAGAGGTTGAAAATGATGAACATAACACTGAACAAAAATTTGGGGAATAGTTTGATTCTCCAATCGTTTCTGGGGTCTTTCAAACAGTTCATAATGAATTTTAATATGCAGGGAATGACCCCGTCTTATGCTGAACTTTATAATATGTTAAAGACAGTAGAAGAGGACATGAACAAAGTAGAATCATCCTTCATTGTTCAGGGTGTTTCATCTTCTGTTCCTATGACTTCCGAGAAGCCTAAAAGAAAGAAGAAAAAGAAGGTAAGGTAAGCACCCAGAATTGGTCCTTAAAGGCGACCCATATCCAAATCATAAAATAAAGATAAAGAAAAATGTTTCCATTGTGGTGAGGAAGGATACTAGAAGAGAAATTGCCAAAAATACCTTGCCTCAATAAAGAAGAATCCCCCAGGTATATATTTACCTATTATTGACCTTTTTTTAGCATATGATGCTAATTCTGATTGAGTATTAGAAACCGCTTCTCCTTCTCACATCTGCAATATATTGTAGGGTCTGAGAAAAGTTAGACTATTGCAGCCGGGAGAGATTCAGCTTCGTGTTGGAAATGGAGATTTCCTTCAGGTCGAGGTTGGGGGATAGTTTGATTTATATCTCTCATGTAATAGAACTATAGTGTTGTAAAATTATCTTTTTGTACCCTGTATTTTAAGATAAATAGTATCCCTTCTTGTACTTGATAGTACGAGTTATCATATGTACATAGAGAATCGTTCCTTATGTTTATATGATATGTATAATGTTTTGATAGCTGATTGTCAGTTAATTAATGGTCATTGTGTTTTGAATACAACACAAAATGTCATAAATGTACAAGTAAACACAACAAGTAGTTTGCGAACTTTGAATGAAACAAAATTATGGCAAACGAGATTGGGTCATATAGGCGTTAGACACCTATCCCATCTGATTAAAAATAGTTGAATACCTGATTTAACCATAGAATCTTATCCAGTTTGTGAATCATGTATTCAAGGAAAAATGATCAAATCTCATTTTATTGGTGTTGGACACCGTGCCACTGGTTTATTGGAACTTATATATAGTGATGTATGTGATCCAATGAATCACACTGCTATGGGTGGATTTTAATACTTTGTAACATTTATTGATAATTTATCACGATATGGTTATGTGTTTCTTATGAGACACAAGTATAAAATCTTTGAAAAGTTCAAGGAATTTAAACTTGAAGTAGAGAAACAAACCGGTATGTATGTTAAATGTCTTTGATCAGATCGAGGCGGTGAATACATAGGCAGTGAATTTTTAAATTATTTAAAGAAGAATGGAATTCTCGCTCAGTACAGTCCTCCAGTTACTCTGCAGTATAATAGTGTTTCGGAGATAAGGAATCAGACTTTATTAGATATGGTCCGACCAATGATGAGTTTCACCGATCTCTCTGAATATCTTTGGGGCTATGCTCTACATACTACTGCTCGTGTATTAAATAAAGTTTCGTCTAAAGCCATTCCTTCCACTCCTTATGAGATATGGACTAAGAGGAATCCAAGTCTTAAATAATTTAATATTTTGGGTTATCCTACTTATGTAAAAGTTACACAATAGGATAAACTTGCACCTAGGGGTTACAAATATCGGTTCATTGGTTATCCCATGAACTCAATGGGATACTAGTTTTATGATCCTGAGGAACGAATTGTTCGTTGCTCGAAATGCCACTTTCCTAGAGAAACAGTTTCCCATAGATCATGGAAATTATAGGAAGATTGATCTTAATGAAATCAATCAGCATAAACCACAGATGGAACCACAGGCTCAATCAAGCAAATTACATTTTACACACCCTTACACAGGTCACAAAGGATATCGAGGCAACCTGAAAGGTATGGTATAATACTTGAAGGTACCTCTAAGGTTTTCTTAGTGAAAGAAAATTATCTTTTAACCTATAAAGAGGCAATATTAGATATCAATTTGGGAAAATGGCAGGATGCCATGAAATTTAAAATTGACTCTATGCATTAAAATCAAGTTTGGGACTTGGTTGAGCTTCTTGAAGGAATAGTTTCTATCAGTTGTAAATGGGTTTACAAGCGAAAACGTGTGCCCGATAGAAAGGTAGAGACCTTCAAGGCCTATCTGGTAGCAAAATGTTATACTCAACGATCAGGGATCGATTTTGAGAAAATCTTTGCACTAATTGCGATGCTTAAGTCAATAAAGATTTTATTGACAATTGTTGCATACTATGACTTTGCAATTTGGCAGATGGATGTAAAGGTGGCGTTCTTGAATGGATATCTCGAGGAAGAAATATTCATGGAACAGCTTAAAGGCTTTGTATCCAGCCTTCTTCTATTCTTGTATACAAACTGAAGAAGTTCATTTATGGACTTAAGCAGGCTTCCCCAAGCTGGAATCTTCGTTATGATGAGGTAATCAGAGGGTCTGGTTTCATAAAAAATGAAGATGAGGCATGTGTGTACAAAAAATTCAGTGGGAGCATGGTTGTCTTCTTAATTCTTTATATAGATGACATACTAATCATTGGAAATGATATGTATATTACAGTCAGTAAAGAGTTACCTAAGTAAGAATTTCTCCATGAAAGATTTGGGAGAGGTTTCCTATATACTGGGTGTAAAGCTCTATAGAGATAGAGTTATGAGGCTAATAGGATTCTCTCAATCTTCGTACATTGATAGTATCTTAGAAATGTATAGTTTTAGTAACTGTAAGACAGTTAATATACCTTTTAGACATGGCATTCATCTTTCGAGGAAGATGTGTCATCAGAAGAAAAATGAGAGGATTAGAATGTCTAACATTCCTTATGCATTAGCTATTAGAAGCTTGATATATGCCATGATGTGTACAAGACCTGATATCAATATGACTGTAAGTGTTACGAGCCGGTATCAATCTGATCCAGGCGATAGCTATTGAATGACAGTCAAACATGTCCTTAAATACCTTAAAGGTACACATAACAGGTTTCTCACATATGGAGAAAACAACTTATAGATAAGAGCGTACACTGACTCAGACTTCAAGTCTAATTTATATGATAGAAAGTCTACATCTGAATATGTATTTATTCTCAATGGTGTGGCCATAAGTTAGAAGAGTATCAAACAGGGATCCACAACTGATTCTACCACAGAGGCAGAATGCATTGCAGCTTTAGAAGCAACAAAAGAAGTAGTCTAGATCAAGAATTTTTTCGCTAAACTTAGTATAGTCCCAAGTTCTATGGATCCTATCCCATTATATTGCGACAACAACTGGGCCATTGCACAGGCAAAAAAGCCAAGAACACACAAGAGATCTAAACATGTGAAGAGAAAATACCACATTGTTATAGAGATCTTGGCTCGAGGAGATGTTGCATTTTATAGAGTTGATTCTATAAATAATGTAGCAAACTCACTCACTAAGGCCTTAACTCTAAAGGTGTTCGAGAAACAAGCAAAGTCATTAGGTATTAGATATCACTACGAATGACACTAGAGCAAAATGGGATTTATGCTAATGTGCCATCCTAATTTTATATTAATATTGTATTTTCATAATTATGCAATAAATAAATATTTCATTAAATCTCTAATTACTTTATTAAGGTAAGATGCTTATAACATTTCAGACATTGTATTGATCTGAATGAGTTCAGATCAGGTCTAAAGAGTTAGAACATTGTCTAAAATTAAAGAAAGACCTGCGAATATACTAACAATGATATAGTTGCAAATAGTTACAAGAGTTACTAAGAAATGTCATTATGCAAATATGTTTTCAAATTATATGTTCCTGATCTATTTCCACTAACGCAGTGTCTGTCGAGTGGAATTATTTTATATAGATCAGTGCATATCTGTATCTCGATTGTCCAGATGATTAATCTTAACAAAACATGAGCTTAGTAGAAGCTCGTATAGATATACAGGTATTCAGTGAGGAATGGATACTGAACAAGACTCAACGAAGACCTCTAATAGATATCCCATAAAATTGTCATTGAAAGGTCTTCTCGAGTTGAGTAGTATTCATGGTCCCTTGACCTGAGTACCATGGTGGGCTTGTGAGTGATCCATCATACTTTGGTTCCACACATGTCAGAGACCTTTCATGGTCTGACCGTTGCGTGTCACTAGGTATGGTCCGATACTCATAGAGTCCGGTGAGTGTATATATAGAATCTTTTAACTCATATGGGTGAGTTAAATATCTAAATGCTCTAAGATTATATTCTACGAAGTCTTATGACCATAAGTATTAATTTCGAGAAAGCGTTTCTCGTGGTATAAATAATATTGCAAAGGAATTTGTAGATACTGTTTATCGGAATACTTATCAATGAGATAATTTTATGGTTGAGCAATAGAGGACTTGGCGGTGTTGTTCTATATTTTTGCTCTTCTAGAATATTAATGACAGAGAGATTATATGAATATGGATTAACCTCAACTTGTATGATTTAACTCGCCATTTTGTATTATCCATAATGTGTGTGTGTGTGTAGGGCATCAATTATGGACTTACAGAAATGTTCCGTGAGACAAAATGAGTGTGAACTTAAGGAGTCTCACTATATGAAGTGTACGCGTTAAGCACGTGGGTAGCGCACCAGATCGAATTGTTCAATCTGTGAAGTTTTCAAAAAATATGAATTTATTTCAAGGTCTCTTGAGGAGTAGCTAAAGTTTAAGTGTTAAACCTAAAATTGTATCAAGTGAGACTTGACACTTTTATCTACCTAGTGTATATCTCAAATTGTGCTAATAATTTATATGGGTACTAAATTTGACATTAGTAAATATAGCTA
Organism: Ailanthus altissimus; assembly: GCA_946807835.1. Classification (NCBI taxonomy): domain Eukaryota; kingdom Viridiplantae; phylum Streptophyta; class Magnoliopsida; order Sapindales; family Simaroubaceae; genus Ailanthus; species Ailanthus altissimus. Next base: position 6,940,633 of record OX327709.1, read on the forward strand.
TCATTTAAATAAAATAATTTTTGTTTTATTTAAACTAATTCATTCGGTCATTATTTATTTTAAGATTTTTTGGAGAGATCATAAGGTTTAAATATTAAGTTCGAGATTTCAACAAGTGGAACTTACCACTTTTACCTTTCTATAAGATATCACATTTCATGCCATTAATATGTTAGGGTATGACAAATAATAAAATTTGTATTGTTTTAATATATAATTTATAATATTATAAAATTATCTATATAAATAAAAATAAAACTAATGGCTTATTTTAATTTATTAATGTTTAATTCAAATGGCTATATCATGCCACGAAATGATTTTTTTAGTTCGACCACTTTTGTGTCCTTCATTTGGCTAATGAATTCATTATATATGTTTATTTTTTAAGAGATAATAGGTGATTTACAGTTATAAACTGTTTGAATAAAGCATGAGGTAATTTTTATTAAAAAGAAAATGAAATGTGTATAGCCACTGATCAAGTTCTTAGTTCGGCCAACACATAGAATGGTCATTAATTAAATTATTGTGAATTTTTTTATTATTTTTTTTGTAATAAAGAAAAAATAGGGAAAGACCACACCTCATGCTTTAAGTCGATAGCCACTTATATTATTTTGATTGACAAATTCAACGGCAATAAACACTATAAATATAGAACCTTATTCAATTGTTGTATAGAAGTTTTTAGAGGAGCAAATCATTTCATCAAATTAAAGACTAAAAAGTTCATCTTTAGACTAAGAAAAATAAATATAAGTAAGTCAAGTAAATTGTGAGCATATATTGAATATAAGGCCGAGAGAAATATAAGAACCAAGTATTGTTTCAAGTTAAATATTTTTGTGAGAATAAAAATTTACCGTTCTAACTTGAAAGATCCTACCAAGTCTTAAATTAGAACTACACAAAGCACGCTTCAAATGTGAATTTCATAATATTTCATTAGTGCAATGAAATATTTATTTATATATTATATTTCGTTGTGTAACATATATGACATGTTAATTTTAAATTATTTAAAATATACATAATCACCCATGGCACACAACACATGTTCAATTTTCAAGCAATATTATAACATTCATTAATTTATTATTCTTTGAAAATACGTTACCAAGAACCCATTTATGTTTTTAAATATTGAAAACATTAAATTAAAAACACTAGTTTTTATTTTATAACTTGCCTTTATATTTCTTTCCTTCCATTGTATTTCACTTGGATGATATGAACAGATAGTTTATAAGGTGTTTAATAAGTTTACAAAACTTCATTCAAAAAAAGTCTTTAATAAATTTTATTACTACATTTATGATGATTTATTTTTTAATGAATGTTAAATAGAAAATTCTACCCATGTTTTTTTTTTAAAAAAAAACTCTTAACAAGCTCCATAATTTTTTTATCATTATTTGTTAGTGTATCATTATTTGTTAGTGTTGACCCAAAAAAATTAATTTTTTAGACTAACGAGCTTTAAACTTGCTTATTAGAAATTTTATTGTGCCTTGACTCCCTAATTAGTTTGGAAGGAGCTGAATTTGGTTGATTTGGGCTTTTCCTTACAACAATGAGTAGGCAAGGTTAGGTTTTCACCGGTGGTGGGTGCAACGAGAACCCTCTGATGCTCAAGTTAGCAAGTTAAAAGGGTGGGAATGTTTTAAGGTGTTTTAGGTGAGAAAATTGTCATTACCTTTTACCATTATAGCTCTGCCTTTTTATAGTTAGCTTCCAATTGATTCGTTGTGTCAAAGCTGAGGCAAGAAATCAAATTTTTACCTTCTCCATGATCTGCAATGAGCTTAGGGTTGATGGAATTTGATTGCTATCATGAAATCCTTGGAACTTTTATATTCGATTGATGGTCAATCAAAATTCTTTAAGTCACGGGATTAGGAGTTAATGTAATTGATCATTATCTCAAAATCTCTGACATTTTTCCTTGTTGGGTGATGATCCACACAAATTTCTCAAATCATGTCTTGTGGTCTTTGAGCTTCTCGAGGTTTAGTGTGTACAGATATAAATGGTATGTGGTCTCTTTGAGGTCTAATTCTTGATCTTAAGCAGGTCTTTATTTGAAATCTCGTGAGCTCTCCATTCCTTGAACTGAGGTATGAGGATCTGGTCCACTAATACTAGACCTAGGCCAGGCCTCAAAGAGAAAACAATTGGAAGTAATTTTTCTTCAACATTTTTGCTTATAAACCTTGAAAATTATAGCTTTTTATAAAGAAAATAATGAACTTACAAAATTAGAACTTAGAAGTGTCATGCCCTAAGTGTTCTTAAACATTTTCTCAAATACTTGGTGAGAGACAAAGCCTCCTAGAGGCTATGTGGGCCATTGGAGTGGTTCGCAGGCCAAAGCTTTTAGAAGATCCGTTGACATGGATGAAAATTCAGGTCGAGTCTGCGACTTATTATAGTTGTTAACCTCTATTTAAAAAATGAATATTTCATAACATATGTGATGACATTTAAAAATATTCTGTGGCATATTACTCTATCTTATATGTATATCATTAAATTATTTAAATCTCAATCATCAATTATATTGACTATTAATATATAGAGGGAAGACCTTCAGTTATATAAAATATAATCTCATACCTTACATTCTCTTTAACATCGTAGAGAGATTTTTTTTAAACACTTTATATGTAAATTTTTTTATGATATTTTTTAGACTATTTAATGCATAATATGTCCGTACGGTTCTCAAAATTCCGTAACAAAAAACATAGAAAAGAAATAAAAAGAATAAGGAATAACCGGCTATAGGAATTAAGAAGTAGAAAAACGGGGTTATAAGAAAAGTTACCATAAACTCGGAAAGGCAGCACGTGACAGTGGATGAGGAGCATGCTTGGCACAAGGCATGCCTCGTTACTATTTTGATTTCAGTTTCTGCAATAGGAGGAGAGGCTTTGAAATTTATCAACCAACAGAAATTTCCAACAACCAAGAAACACGAAACGGAACAAGCAACGTTGAATTAAACCGCCAATGAATCTTTGAACAGACGCGCCAAAAAAAATATATAGTAAGCGACATGTCGAGATCTTTGATTCAACGCCTTGCCCCATTTTTCGCGGCTCGAATCCGACAAAACCACAGGCTTCTCAGCTCCTCTTATTCTTCTTCTTCTTCTTCGACGGCTCTTAACGAATCTTCTGTTTCATCTTCTGAGTCTCCATCTCCTTCTTCCGATGCCGTTCACTTGACTGATAATTGCATCAGGGTAGCTTTCTCTCTCTCGTTTTTAATTATGTGTATTTTTTTCTTCTTATTCTTCTTTTATTGTTTATTCTGTTATCTGGGTATTTTATTGTTTGAGCTCCATGAATTTGATTTTCTGTTCTTTATCTGTTTACTTAACTATTCGGGTATTTCATTTCATCAGCCTTATGAGATTCCTCTATATTCATGGTAGTTTTCCCAAATATCCGGCGGTGCTTCAATTTTTTTTTTATATTTTGGAAATAAATATTTTATAATAACTTAATTTCCACAATTTATGAATTTTAGAGCTTCATTTGTGTTGATATATTTTTGTCTTGATGGAAGCTCACTGTTTTATAATGTTTTGCATGCACCTCGCTCTTTGTGATTTGCAAAGCTTGTGTTTTTGTTTTCTGATTATATGCCTATGATATCATGAAACAATTGTTACTGGTTATTGGTGTGATAAAATTCATTGACATTTGGAATATCTTGCAGAGAATGAAAGAATTGCAAGCCAGTGAAAATGAAAATGATAAAATGCTTCGCTTGGGCGTGGAAACTGGCGGATGTTCTGGTTTCCAATATGTTTTTGATCTTGATGACCAAATAAACCCAGATGACAGGTCTTCCCCACCCGCTTCATTGAAACTTCCATTTCAAATTTAATTTTGATCTACTTCCAGTTTACTTGTGCTTCCTCCTCACATGTTGTAACAACTGGACTGCAGAGTTTTTGAGAAGGAAGGAGTTAAGTTGGTGGTTGATAATATTTCATATGATTTTGTAAAAGGGGCAACCATTGATTATGTTGAGGAGCTGATCCGTTCTGCTTTTGTGGTAAGGACTTTTCTCTTGTTGTATTAATTGTTATTTCAACTATTCAGACTATGAATTGTTCATTTCATACCTATGATCCCGGACTTGATTGAAAATATTATTGCTTGAAAATATTCTTGTAGTATATAGTATAATTGGTAAGAATGCAATCTTAGGACTGCTTTTTCTAGCAGAAGCCTCCATTATGTTCTCTAGACAAATCCTTGACAAGCAAGGAGCCTTGGGACAAAAGAGAAGTTGGAAACTAATATTAGTTATATAATGTGTTAATTTGTGATGGCATAGTAATGTTATTCGATCACATGTGATGAAAGTTTTTGTCATGGAGGCGTCACCAAAATGCTGCCTCGCCGATATTTGACCCCAATTGCATATTTTAGGCTCCAAAAGACAGCAAAGAATTGCCAAGTCTTTTTAAAAAATTAACAGTATAAAAAAATATGGCCTATAATGTTTTCATGCAACTCAGCATATGGTAACACTCTTATCTTTTTGCTTGAAATTATTGTTTTGCTGGAATGGGGAGAAATATAATGGGTCTTCACCATCTTTGATGTTTGATATAGTTAAGGTGATGTCACATTCAAAATTAAAATCCCTATTCCTGGGGGTAGATCACAGTAGAGGAAATAAATAATCTTTATTTGTTGGGCTAGTAGCATGTTTATCATGACTGTCAGAAATTCTCTACCTGGAACTAAGGCACCAAATTCTGTGTGAAGTTGGTAGGATTTTAGAAATAGTATCAAGTGCTCTATGTAGATTGTTGCAGATGAGTGTAGTTTGCTGTTGGATGCTTTTTTACCCATAAATTCGGTATAAACAAGAGCCCTGCAGTTTCCTTCACCGTAATGCACAGCTTCTGCTGCTGGAATCTGTAACATTCCATTTACACTTCACAGATTCTCTCAAGGGACATATGGTACTTGTTGAACATATTTAAGGTTTAAAATTGTAATCTCTCAAGACACATATCTGATACTTGTTGAACTTATTTAAGATTTAAAATTGTATATTTATGCAATTTTGAGAATATCTACTGCATTTCTTTTATAATCGCTACTTGTATCAAACAGGCCTGGACCACTAGGATACAACCTTAGCACAGTAAGGTCTGAACATTTGAATCAAAATCTTAAGCAAGATGTATTATTTGCATCTTGATGTTTGACTAATGGATGAAGTGTTACAGCAAAATGATTTTAAGCATGAAGAAGAAAATAAATCTTCGCTAGATACAGACGCATACGCATAGGCTTTACACATATCCTGTGCATATATTACGGATGATGCTGCCAGCAATAATGTGGCAGTGGTTTCTCTAATCAAATTAATGTGTCAGCTGCTTCATGCTAGTTTTTTGTGGTAAAACCACATCTTTAAGGTGTCTGTATGCTTAACACTGTAATAAGTGATATTGTTTTGCAGGTGAGTACAAATCCAAGTGCAGTTGGTGGGTGCAGTTGTAAAAGTTCTTTCATGGTCAAACAGTAATTCTTGTCATTCCGTTACTTAAATACTCCCCAAGTATGGCTGAGAGATCATCTAAAGTTTTGCCATGGGGGGATCTTTGATTAATTTTTCTTGATTTTCTTTTTTCACATTAACAATCATTTGAACCCAAACATTAGGCCTATCTCATGTATTCTTTTATCTTTTCTATTTCATCTGTGACAAATGTCCTCTATACTATATTGCTCGTCCACGGGGGCATGTGCCGCTTATCTATCATGAGGAACTTCAACTTTAGATTCATGCCATCTACATAGTCAACTAGATCAGCAATTCTGGATTAAGAATTTGTTACTTTATTTGACTACTATGTATTTAGTTGCTGCAAGTTCAACTATGATGTGCTGCCACAATGTTGATGAATAATTAATGGGATACCAGCAAAATATAAGATAGTTGGATTACCATCCAAGTCCAAGATTTTTGCTCAAAACAATGTAATGATTCTCTGGTTAACATAGTTGGATATAGATATACATTTTATTCATTGTAAATAATTATCTCGATGCAAGAACAATTTATCCATCTATACCTCCATTCATAAGCAGCAATATTTGTTATAAAGCAAAAAAAAAAAAAAAAAATTATATCCTAGCTAGCTAAATAACATTTGTAAACTGCATATGTAAACTGAATCATCAGATCAGTCAAAGATCTCGTACACAGTTCTCTTTCTCAATTATCATTTATTGGCATAAACTTTTCATTTCTGCATTTGGCAAAATATAAATTCACCTCTCCTTTCTCCAACAAAAAAGAAAAAAGAAGTTGATTGCACAAATAATTGAGAACATCCAGAGTAGAATTTGAAACAACATTATAAAAAAAAATGTTATAAAACAAAAAATTGTAAGAAAAGATCTGTTCTAATCAATATCACTGAAATAACATTGAAACAAAATCTGAAATTGATTGAAGTTCAAATGCAAAGTATCCCAGAGAATAAGAAAACCAAATCAAAGCAACTTTGAAGGAATGTCCTGCCTCAGTTCAAAATTCATCTTCATGTTTCAAAGAAAATAATTTTAATAGATGCGTTGTGGCCTCCCCATGGTACCCTTCAGGTACAAACATCTCACCGAATTTCACATAAAACAAACATAAAAGTTTGAAAGCTGTGATGTCAATCTACAGTAATTTTCAAAACTGAAGTGATGTTTTATAAAACAAACTTGACAATAATGCAGCTTAAGCTGCCAAGAAAGTATTAAGATCTGATACACAGACAATAATGTATAAATGATAACGATAAAAAAAAAAATCAGATCTAATTTTTGACAAGTTGAATTCCAAGTTTCCGAAATCAAATATGTATAAATGATTATATGTGTTGGAAAATAGAAGGGCCATTGTGCTTACATTCTGCCAATTCTTCTTCAAAAATGAAATAAGAAAATTGGCACTGCATTGCACATTCTGGGAAACCTGCTCCTCCTCCATACTGCAGTTCCTCACGGCAGCACCCATACAGAGAACTTTCTTGAGTTGAAACTTCAGCATAGCTTTTGTTTCATTAACTCTTGCCTCCAGGGATTCCTGATAGGTCACCAATGTTGGAAACTCCTCTGCAACCAAGAAGCCACGGGTGTAAGAATGACATAAGAAACAAATCGAATAATCATACTAGTGTTTAGTCCATCCAACATTTCATTACAAGTTAATATCCGCAACAGTGCCAAATTTTAGGTTAGAAACCCAAAGCTCACCACTGTAATTTGATAAAAACATATTTGATCATGAAATTTCCAAGGCCATCAAGACATTACTCTCCTGGAACAAAATATAAATAAAGCAGAACCTCTTGTTTCCACATGAATGATGCAGATATATCCGTTATGGAGGAAAACAGCAAATAGACTAACACAGATAAATCCACGGAAAATGTTTTTATTTTATATACATATAAGAACAACTAAATCTGTGTCTATCAAAACCTTATCAGAGTTCTAGCTATGATCCACAGACTAGCAATTACTCCAAGAGTGCCAGAAGAAACTAAATAAAAGCTCAAATAAGATGATCAACAATCAGAGAAGTTATCACAAACATAATTACCTGCCTGCCTTGTTGACACCAGGGCCTAAAAGATGAGGAATCTGTTTGATGACAGCCTCACATGCCAAGAAACCATGAAAAACTTCTTGGCAAAGCTTCTTAACAAGTTTCCTTTTTTTTTTTTGTTCTTGTTAAGCTTCTTGAGCGCTTCCACATCCATGTAATCCAGGCCCATCTTCTCAGCCTATGGCAAAAGAACAAACAAACATTACATAAAATGGAAAAGCCATCTAACAATGTTCACTTCTCTGGTCTCAGAATTAGAACAAAATCAGTGCACATCATTGCGTATTCAGCTGTAGTTTACAGCAAAACATTTCATCCTGCGTTGTGCTAAAAAATGGGTGTGACTTTTCAGAACATGCGTTGCGTATGCATTTAGCCAATATCCTGAAGAGGTTAACGAAATTTGCCCAAAAGAATAGAAGTTCAAGTATGTAAAAAAGTCGAGCCTACCAGCCAATGCATGTATGTAACAGCCGATCCCATAAAACATTTCTCGTTAGCATAATATGCTTCATATATACGTAACATCATGGATTGGTAAATATTTGGATGCTATATATATTGCAATTATGGGACTTTTGTAAGTGTAAGGTCACAAAACCTAACATGTAAAATTACATAGTGACGATAATATTTCGATGGGCAGCTCAACCCAAAGTTGCTTACGGCCTCGTTTTGAGAAAAGGTCTCATAAATATATTATTTATTTATTTTTAAGACAAATAAATTATTAATAATTACTTTATTTTAAATTTATAATACTTTCTCATTTCATAACATCAATGAAGGTGTCATTTTAGTTAAATTTCATTAAAATTAATAATATTTTTAAATTAAAAAAATTAAATCTTACCTCGTTTAGTTATTCTCCAAAAAAATCAAAGAAAATAAATTAATTTAACGTTGTATTATTTTTAATTTTTTTACTAAAATAAAACTTTTTTTTTCTGTGTAGTAAGTATCAATTCTTTACATTATTAAATAATTTATTGAATATGATTTTTCTTTAAAAAATTTAAGGATAAAAATTAAAATTACTTATCTGTTTATTAATTTATTCTCTCTTCAATATTTGTCTTAATATTTATAAATTATTTTTATTCTTTAGTGTTACTACCTGTGAAAAAAGAAAACTTGTAATATATTTACATAAAAATTAATTAATAACTTTGCAATGGAACAAACTTAAAAAGAAAACTTTATATAAGACTTCATTTATAATTTTTTGCCTAAACCGTACATAATTTTGAGCTCCAAATATCTCGTAACATATCAATTTGTTGAAGGATATTAACTTTAACACTAATCTCTTTTAGCAATTTATCTTTGTCCTAATACTCATTAGTGCGGTAGCGTTCAAACTCAAGCAAATAAGAAGAGAAACACTAAGAACAAGATCATAAAAAAACAAACAATTAATTGTGTGGTTTGGCACAACGTCTATATTTATAGTAAATTAAGGCATCCAAGTCTCTTTTATTAAAGTTCACACAAGAATAACAGATCACCATGATCTCTCTCAAGAGATTATTAAAGAATACAATATAGAAAACTTTTAAATGATCTATTAATGCTCATTTTGTTTACACAAAACAATGACACTCACTATGATTTCATGTCAATGCACCCCAGCACTTAGTGTCTACCTAACTCTCTATTTTCTCTTAGAGTCTCTCTTAATGCTTAATAAATTCTAATGGATCACAAGGGTTCATATAGTATTTATTAAAGCTTAAGAAATCTTATATCTATTTGGAATAAGAGTTCTTTTGTGTGGGAGTCCAAAAATCAATTAAAGAGGTCAATTTCAACAAAAAAAAAGATTTTTTTCAAATAAACAATGATGTGGCGTTCAACATCCAACGCTGAGGCATTAATGCGACTATTCCAACTATGTGGCATTCCTTGATGAACGTTGGGACGTTAATATGAACTTGTTGCAATGCTGTGACGTTCTCAGGCAACACGGGGGCATTGAGCTTATTGGAATTGATAAGTGTTCTGTCTTCCAACATTAGGGTGTTTAGACCTATACGACCCTCTTTGTATTTTCAAGCTCCTCTTTACTTTCAGCTCTATGTTTTATTCATTCCTCATATGATCTTCGCATACTAGACTTTTTGTTGACTCTTTATTTAATATCCATCTCAAATTTATATCTAAACATAATTGTTGAATCACCAATTTCAATAAAACTTATATTACAAGTTTAACATACAATATCCCACAATACCAACAAAAATCATGTAAGAATCCATTGGTAGGCATAATTTCATTCATGTTTATTAAATAACCATATTAAATTAAATAATCTGAAGAAAAAAAATGAGTGGCAAAAGTTATCCGTTCAACATATTGGGCATCGACAAGCATACAAACCTTCATCTTAGGATGAGGAATACAAAGAAGTTTAATGAACCCACTGAACTATTTGTCTTTTCAAGGATCATAATTCTTCAACAAAGTTGAGATTGGTTCCCTCTAGCTCTACACCTCACTCGATTCTTTGCTACTATGAATTCAAATTACATAATTAAGTAAAACTATAAAATAATACGATATTGAATGCAATAAGAGGAAGAAATGGAAAATTGATGGTTAATAGATAACAATGGACATTTCTCCTTCTCTTTTTTTTTCTTTGGTTTTGGGTCTTTTATTTAAGGTTTTTACTTTTTCGTTAGATTGATGATTGTTGTTGATAGTACTTTCTTAAAAGACTCATATCTTGGTTTTATGTTTGTAGCTGTTTATAAAGATTAAATCAATCAGATTTATCCATTAGCATAAGAGATTTTTTGTACTCAAAATGATGCATCTTCGAATACTTTACAGAGAAACTAAATGGAGTTATTGGTGATATTGATCATATAGTCTCTATATCGGATCAATGTGCTAGCATTGAAAAAAGCCATTTGAAAAGTGCTTCCCAATGTCTATTACAAGGTATGTATCTATTACTTGAAGGAGAATTTAATCCAAAACACAATCTTTCAACAGCAAAAAATGGTGAATTCTTAGCGACATATTTTATTGCTGCAAAATTATATCGGTTGTCTAATTTTTAAAACCAAATGAATAACATATGAGGTATAAACCCTAAGGTAGTTAAGTATTTAAATGAGGAAGTTAGTTAAACTAAGTGGCAAAATCACTATACGTATTTAGGAGGTATGATATCATAACTACCAATATTGCAAATAGTATTAGTGCATTTTTAAAACAAGTACACTCCCTGCCCATTAATACATTAGTTGGATGGATAGTAGAGTTAATGTTAATGCAAACTTTATTTTATAATAGAAAAGAGACTATAAAAAATATGACAACTCATTTAACTACTTGGTGATGCTACAGATGGGTAGGTGAAGAGATTAATTTAATACTCTGTTTAGTTTAATAATGTCCAAAATAAAGAATTAAACTAAATTCATTTGATTCTGAGAATACTTATGAATTTAGGTGGTTAAAACTTGTTAATTCAAAATAGATAACTCAATTTATCAAATAAAAAATAAAAAGATAACTGGATTTATTAAATAATAAATCTATGCTATAAAAGATACTAATTTATAGTACTTAAATCCTAATGGAGCTAAATTACTTATTAATTAGGAAAGAATTAAATAGGGAAACCTATTTCTAAATAAAACTCTAAATAAGACTTCAACGTAAATAAGAATCCTCGTTACGTTATGCGATCCCACTTATCTAAAAAATTTAATGCAATATAGTCTACTTCAACTTCAATTTCGAACTTATGCTACTTCGATGTTATTGTCTTGTTCTTCACTTTTGACTTCAAAATAAGGCAAGGAAATACTTTGTCTTTTTTGTGTCTGCATAAATTTTGTTGTCAACATTTTGCTTCACATTGAATAAATTTGGATGAATGGCTGATTTGTGAGGAAATTATTTACTAGGCACAAGAATAATTCTACTATTGTAAAACTGTTAGTGCACCGTCTTTAATTAAAAGTTACACCCTTATTATATAACCAAGTTCATCCTAATAAAAGATGACAAGCATCTATAAGAATCACATCACACCAAATTTCATCTTTATACTCGAAGCTCATGGAGAAAGAAACTAAGCAATGTTTTGAAATAATTATCCTATCTTTATGTTTCAGCCATGATAATTGATATGATTCTAGATTGGACTTCGTCTTCAACTTTAGTTTGGTAACGGCCTCATCAGATATTACATTTTTACAACTATCAGAGTCAATAACAAAGTGATATATTTTACCCTTAATAGTTCAACTAGAATAAAAAATATTATACCTTAATAAATTATCTTTATTTTACTTCTTAGGAGAGTCATCAAGATGCTTAGTAAGCAAAATTTATCCTTTATTAGCTTCAATGTAATCTACAATTTCTTCATCAACACTTTCATCGTGAAAATCTTCTTTATTATAATCGTCTTTAGCTTTGATGTCCTATTATAGCCTGGCATTCAATGTCTATTAGTTCACTTATAGTTTAACGTTTGATGTCCACTTTCACCACAACTAAAACAACGAATTTCCATATTAAATCCTTGAGGCCTACTAGTTTGATCAGCATAAGTTCTCCTTCCCAAAATAAAATCTCTTGTGCAGCTACTAAATTACTTTTTCTAATTGTAATGCTTGGTGGCATGCTTGTGAAACATAATAAGGATCTAACAGATTCAATATATTTTGAAGTTTTTGACGAAGTCTTCTGATGTATCAAGAAACCAACTGTTATCTAATTCTGACAAGTTACTATGAGCTACTAACTAATAAAATTCAGTGGTGCGTCAATAAATCAATTACCTAGGCATAATTTTTGCAATTGTCGATACAACATTTTAGAATAATTATGAGACAAGAATGCAACACGCATGTGTTTCTTTAACTTTTCATACCAAATAATTTTCTTCTTTTCTTGTTTTTCTTGTGTCGATTTTAACTATTGCCATTAAGTAGTGGCTCTACCACAAAAGTAAGTAGTAACCAAAGAAACTTGCTTATTTGGAGGTATTTCGTTGTGCTAAAAAACTTCTTCAATAGTAGTAACCTAATCCAAAAATTCTTTGACTTAATTGCTTCCTTGAAATTCGAGATATCAATCTTTATTCCATATTTTCATCGAGTATGTTATTGAGGAAATAATCTTGGATGATGAGGCAATAACAAGCATTAAGGAGGAGCTAGAGGATTAATACAGTTATCATAAAGTTCTTCTCTTTAGCTCAGTTTGCTAGGTTTGACTCACTTGAACTATCATTGAATTCATCCATTCTTTTGTTAATTTGGCCATATGTGCTGCTAACTTGGAAACCATATCATGGAGTTCTTTATTATCACATTTGTCCTACTTTTGTTCTTAAGATTGCTTTTTAAGAGCCATGGGTAAACTCTACTACTTTTTTAACTTTTTAGCTTTTGGCTCTCTCTCTCTCTCTCACTTTTCTTTCTTTTTTTCAAATTTTCTTTAAACAAATAAAAAAATTTAAAAGAAAAAACAAAAAATAAATAAAGAGAAATGGTAAATAACCTTGGTTAGGTTTCTGGTGACCAACAATCAGAAAATGATTGGAAATAGTAAAATTTAAAAGATTGAAAGATAGTGAGTGTAATAATGGTAAGGATTCAATCTAGATTGAGGTGGATTGATTAGAATAGTTAAATAAGGGAGGGGGGTAAAATGGGTATCACGATTCTAGCAAATGATGACTTTATAATGGCAAAGACCCCTGGGTTTTGATGTGCAGCACGTGGCAAGTATTTTGGTGGGTTTGATCTATGGTAGGGATGGCTAGATAAAAAAGAATAGGCAGCAATGTTTCACAAGCTTTGGGCTCGGTTTAGCCAAAACCTGAGTTATTTTTAACATCTTTAAAAGTTGGTGATGCTTGAGATCGGTCAACTAGTTTTCTCTCAATATTTTGATGTATTGGTTAGTGGCTAACAGTTGTTGGTGTGGCGGCGTTTAGTGGTAACAATGATGACAACCTTAGTTTTTTTGGGGTCTTATTGTTTTTTTTTTTTTTGTTTTTAAAGATGGTGAGGATATTTTTAGATAAAAATGGTGTTTCTAGGACCAAAATATTATATCTAACGTAGAGGTCAATATGACTTGCTCTGATACCAAACAAATGCATCAAATAGGCAAGTGAAGAGATAGATTCAATATTTTGTTTATTCTAAAAATGCCAAAAATAAAGAATTAAACTAAACTCACATTGATTCTGAGAATACCAGCAAATTTAGGTGGTTAAGTCTCATTGATTCGAAAGAATATGGAGTGATAATATAAAGAAAGGGATAACTCAATTTATCAAATAACAAATTTATTTTCAAAAGCTACAAAAAAATGCTTATTTATAGTACTCAAATCCTAATATAGCTAAATTACTTATTGACTAAGAAAACAAATTAAATAAGAAAACTTATTTCTAAATAAAACTCAAATTCGAAGAAAACTCTAAATAAAAGTTTAACTCAAATACAAAAAATAAAATAAGAATCTTAGTTAAGTTATGCGATCCTATTTATATAGGAATTCTAATGTGAAACAATCTACATTACTTAGGCAAACCATAAAGTTAGAAGCACAATGCTCATTTTATGAGAATGTCAATTTAACCACTTGACAACTCAAAGTTTGTTGTAAAGGGTGGGAGTAAGAGTGTGATAGTCAGTATAACCATAAAAATATGCACTTGTAAGATGTTCAATTTTTTTCCAATTGTTGTGTATCCATACTATTGTCATATGTAGACATACTAAGTTACAATATCAGGGTTTTTATTCTTTTTATTACACAATTGAGAACTTAATTACTGCATAAGTTAATTTAGTCAACCCGGTGGCCATTAGGCAAATTGAATAGTTTTGGACAAGGTGCAAAGTATTAAGATCTAAGTTCCAAATATACGTAAACAGTTTGGTTGACATAGATAGAAATGTATACTATCGTAAGGAGGGGAATCATTGAAGAATACTTGTAGTAAATGTAATCAACTTAGACACAAGCAGCAGACTTGTCAGAACCTTATCGCATTATTGAATAGATGATGTTGTGAATTTTTTTGGTGTAACTGGTTTTTTTTCTTAAATCATGTGGATGTTTATTACATATAATCATTTAAACATATGGTGATTGTTATATGTAATTATTTCATATTTTGATGATTATTATAATTTTGATGTGTGGATGATTGACATATTTTTTGACCTATTTTTACTTTATATTATGTAATGCAAAAATGAGAATAGTTGTTAATGTAATTAAATTAGTTACAATTATACGAAAAAAAGCCTAATTTTGCCATAACTAGCACCATTCTTATATATTTAAGACATTCTCAAACCTAGAAAGTCAACAAAAAAAACATTTCTATAATATTTAATGTTCACAACAAAACTTATATAGTCAATATCAATTTCTAACACAATCAACATATATCATAAAAATGAAGCAATATTAAATAAAATAAAATTCTAAAAATAAAAATTAAACAATTAGGGTTAGCGTGGCATCATTTTTTTTTAAAAAAAAAATTATCTATATTTCTTGTCCATTTTTTATTATTAAAAACTCAAATCTTTCACCATTCATCTTAAACTCAACATTGCATAAAATAAAATCCTAAAATTCTAATATACTACAACATCACAAACTCGTCACATTTTTTTCTTTAAATAATGTTGCACTTAGCCGCCATTCATGCCGCTAAAGTGGAGAAAAAAATGAGTTTAGAATTTGAGAGAAATTTTGAATAAAAGGTTGAGTGAGAAAATGAGTTTGAGGATGTTTGTATCTATTTTTTTTAACTATTTGGCTACAAAAATAAAAAAAAAATATTGAACTAAATTAGAAAATAACTCTAATTTTTAGCTATTTATGAAAATTTCCTGTGCAAAACTTTATTAAATCTAATAACATGCTATAAGGACTTCTTCATAGGTCTCAAACTATTTTAGTTATTCTTTTTTTCTTTTTGTGATAAGTCAAAAATTTTCAATTCTTGAGTTCCTCTAAATGTAAATTTTAATCTCATTAAATTCAAAATACTTATTTTATTCATAGTCTGTTCCCTTAAGTTGGATGAATTACGTTGTTTGTTTATTTAAATTATTTACTTTTTAACTTGAGCAAGTGATATAATCTCATTTATTTAATAACTTTGGACAAGAGTACAATCTCATTTATTATTTAATATAATCTAATTAGGGGTATTTTTATTGGTATTCCTGAAGTTTGACTTAAAATTAGAGGTACTTTTGAAATTTGAAAAATAGTTTTCAATGTCTTTATTATTGACAATGCTACAAAATATCTCAAATTTTTTATTAAATGACTATTATATCCTTATGCATTATTTTCTTAATTTTTTTGGGTTATTTTGGTACTTTTTTTTATTTGAGTGCTAAAATAATTTTTTTATTTTTATTATTTATTTAAAATATATATTTTTAATTTTGGTACTCTATTTTTTCTTTTTTATTCGAGTAGTAAAATAAAAAAAATTAAAGAAAATATTTTTTATTTCTATTTTTTAATATTTGTTTAAAATTTTAAATATTTTAATCTTAATTAAGTTTAGAATAAAAATAAAATTTAAAATAAAATTATAAATAATTATAAATAATAAATATTTTGTAGAAATATATATTTTTGTTTAAGTCAAGTAAAAAATAAAATAAAATAACTCATCATCTTCAATTTGAAGGCATAAACTATGTAAGAATCATTCAATGATTTGATCGTCCATCTCATGTAAATGTATAATTAATTTGGGTAGTTAAGTAAAAAAAGAAATAAGAGGAAATTTTATACATTTGCTTAATAGATAATAAAATTTTATTAATTTGGATAATTAAAATGATAATTTTATATATTTATTCAACGTCCCACAATATAGCTAATTGTACTTATTTCAAAATTTAACTTATAAATATACATTTATTAAATTTTTTATTTTAGTACCCAAATAAAAAAGAAAAAATAGAGTATCAAAATTGAAAATAATTTAAATAAATGATAAAAATAAAAATAATAAATATTTTGTAAATACTATTTTTTATTTTTAGTACTTAAGTAAAAAAAAAGAGTACCAAAATAATTCAAAATAAATTAAGAAGATAATGAATAAGGGTATAATAATCATTGAATAAAAAATTTAAAATTTTTATAGCATTGTGTATAATAAGGGAATTATTTCTTGTACCTTAGGGACACCTCCGATTTTAAATCAAACCTCATAGGCATCCATAAAAATACTCCATCTAATTAAATATAATAATTTCAATTATAATTATTACTTTTATTTTTAACATTATGTTAATATTTGTGTACGGGTGAGATTATTTGAACCACTATAATACTCTATAAATCTACTTTTTATTAATTGTTTTTAAGTATAAAATTGTCTTAAGACAAATTAATATTATGAACACAATAATATAATTAAAAGATAATTAAACAAAAGAGTTTTACTCATTATACCTATATTTAAATTATTTGTAAAAACATATTCAACATACACATCATTTTTTTATTTTAAGTTTTCTTTAGCATTCAATATTAATTTTAGAATATCAAATTTTGATTTTTAAGTTAAAATTGACTAAATTTGAGAAGTTAAAATTGACCAAATTTAAGAGACAATACAAAATAAAGAGAATTTTATTAACGAATAGAGAGTAATAAGCACATAATGAATAGAATGAGATACCTAAATAAAGACTTTGAACTTTATTTATAGTTAAGGACTACCCATTCTAAAGACTAAAAAGGCCCTATTATTTGTTAATTTACAATTCTATCCCTTAGGTGAACTTGAAGATTCGAACAAAAAAAAACACATTTTATTAGTTGGTTATTTAAGGCATCCTAAATATATTTGACGTTGAAATATAATTTTTAAATTAAGTTTTAAATTAGTGGATGTTGTCAAAGAAAATGCCATACATAAAAAGAAAGAAACTCGTAAAATGGCAAAGGTAAATATAATTTTTACATATTTTTGTTTATTTATAAAAATGTTTATATAAACACATAGATATGTAGATTTATACATCTTAATCGAAAAAGTAATAGAAAAAAAAGTTGAAATTAATTTTTATATATTTTGAAACAAATAAAAAGAAAACGAAAGAAGAAATATAAATTATAAATCAACTAAACCCTCCTAGAGACTTGCTTATAAATAAGAAATTTTTTTAAATAAAAATACGATAAAATAAGATTTGATCCATGTAAAAATTACAACTACACTATTCCCCCTTTTCAGAAAAGCTTATTTTTTAATTTGTGTAAATAAATTTAAAAAAAAACACGTGCTTTTATTTTGGGTCTTGTCTTTTCCTTTTTTCTTTCGTCTTCACTTTTTCTTTTCTACATGGGCCTATTTAACACACTTCAATTTCTTTTTTGTTTTTTGTTTTTTAATTTTGGCCCGTTTAACATCTTCAGTTTCGCTTCTTTTTGTTTGTTTTTTCCCTTTTACCGCTGTTTCACTCCCTTTTTACATGGGCCTAGTTAACACTTGCAATTTTTACTAATTTTAGCCCATCTTCATTTCAATTTTTCCGTTTCTTTTCCTCGACAAATTTCTAGAATCGTCTCGTCTTTGAGTTCCTTTTTTTTCTGAAACACATCTTCGAGTTCCTGAATAGCCTAGTCTCTTTTTCTCCTATTCTCTAAACAGCTGTCTTCATTTTTTTTTTCTGCGACGATATCACAAGTCGCACCATCTACTGCTTCCTCGGCCGTGAATCTAAAAAATTTTCGTATGAAATTACTCTTATCTTTGACAAATTCAATTTGATTTGATTTGATTTTGCGCGCTATCTTTATAGAAATGTTGGATCTATTGACAGCTTTAATTGGTTTCTGTATGCATGTAAATTTCTAAATGTTGGGCATGAGAATTCTTTTTTTTTTTTTGGTCTTTGGTTTATGATAAGAGTACTGATGAGTAGTACCATCTGCTCACTTATTTATGCTTGATTTTTTTTAAGCTGATGGATAGGGAGTTTAATATTATTCATGCGAGTTATCTTTACGAGTAGATTTTATATTGTGCCTATTTGTTCTTGCAAGTTCTGTTGTTGCGAGTTTCATTTTTATTTTATTTTATTATAATATAATTTTTTACTTCTTGCTGGATGTGGTTGGATTCTTGTACTGCCGTTGTTTCTGTATTGTTGCGGTCTTTTTTCTTATTGCTTAGTTTCTAAGGGTAGCTATGATCTTTTATAACCAATTTTGTTAATGAATCCTATTTTTATCTCATAATCTGATTTTCCTATTCTTAATTCTTTAGAGGTTCTAGTCATACTTTATAGCCAATGAACCTAAGAAAAGTTAGAGAAAGTATGCAATTATTGACTTAGCAAAAGGGCTTCCAAACAATCTAGTAATGTGTTTGTTGATTATTGAAGTGGTTAGGGTTTGGCTTATAGAGAGATTTTGATGTTTGAGGAGCAATTATCTGCCACTTCTTTGTTGTTGTAGTCATCTAAAGGGAAAATTTTCCTAAAATAACTCAAAATTTTAAATAATTATATTTTTTAACCACTAGTTAATACTCTAATGTTTTATTAGCTAGAATTAGGTAAATGAACACAATTGTCCTTAATTGTAAAATATAATAATAAATAAATAAAATATTTGAAAATAAATATATAAAAATTGGTCGGCATTTTCAAAATCAATTTCAAATACATACTCCAACTCTAGAAATAAGTGGATATCAATATTCTAATTGTAAAAAAAAGGTACCATTACTTATTTCATATATATATATATATATATTTATAATTTAAATTGATCAAAATAGAATTACTAATGGAGTTTTGAAGTTTTTGTATTTATTTTATCGAAATATTTGCATAGTTAATGTAATGAGAGAGAAAAATAGGGTAAATTAGAGAGGAAAAAAAATTGAAAAAATTTGGATTGCTTATGGGTATAGCGAGTACGTGTGATGCAACCATGAAGTTGCTGCGTGTACGCTCACCTTTTCCTACACACGATTTGCTAAGGTTTTTTGCATGGTTTTCTCGAATTTAATTTATTTATTAATTTTAATTATTTTTTAATATTTTTTGTTATAGGTGCCATGAAGTTTGAGTCACTTATTGTATATTTCGGGGGAAGGTGGGAAAGCTCTAGTGACGGTAATGAAAGATATATTGGGTACAAAAATTTGGGTATTTTGGTTTCGAATGATGTGAAATATGAAGAAGTTTTAAATACTGTGTGTTATGCAATTGGAGTTGATAATGTGCAGTATAAAGTGTCTTTAAAAATTTCTGTTGATGCAATGAATTTTAAACTGAGACCAATTGAAATTGGAAATGATAATGATGTTCAGTTTTTTATAGGGATTAATAAAAGATCGTTATGTCCATTATGTATAACAGTAGATCTTAGAGCTCCCGTCTGTAAAGAAGATGCAAAGACGCTTATCAAGAACCAACCACCCTGCCATAATCATTTCAAGTCAGCAAACCCTTTTCAGTTTCTTCCTCCAATACCACCATCGGACTTGGGCATATCGAAAAAAGTATCGTGTTCTAAAATTGGGGATATATCTGTGGGGAAGGTGTATGATAGTAAAAATGAACTTCATCAGGCTATTAGCTTGTTGGCATTTAAGGGTAATTGGAGTTTCAAAGTTTTAAGGTCTACAAAAGATTGTTTTGAGGTAAAATGTAATGATGAGAAATGCAAGTGGCAATTACGTGCTGTGTCGACGGATGTTTTGAAACATTTCATCGTGTGGAGAATAGATGCTAAGCACTTATGTCAATTGCACCGAGTGCGTGATGGTCACCGGCAAGCCAAGAGTCAGATTATTGGTAAATTAATTAAAAATAAGTTTGCATCAATTAGTAGAATTTACAGACTAATGGAGATTCAAGTCGATATACATGAAGAATTTGGTGAAATATCGTATTCTACTGGTTGGCAAGCTAAGGAGGATGCACACAGGCTGAGAGTCAGTACTTCAGAGGATTCGTTTAGATTACTTCTTGCATACTACTATATGTTGGAACAACAAAATCTTGGTACGATAACACATTTGAAAATTGATGATCGCAAACACTTTATGTACTTTTTTATGGCACTAGGACCGTGTATCAAGGGTTTTCAATCATCAATCCGACCAGTGATTGCAGTTGATAAAATATTTTTGAAAGGTGCGTATTTGGGTGCAATATTTGTGGCCGTATGTAAAGATGGAAACAATCAAATTTATCCATTGGCATGGGGGATTGTTGATTTTGAAAACGATACTCCTTGGGCATGGTTTATGACCAAATTGCGAGAAGTTATTGGTGATATTGAAAATCTTGCATTTGTATCTGTTCGACATGCTGGTATTAAGAAAGCCATTCGAGAGGTGTTTCCTAATACTTATCATAGGTTTTGCATCTATAACTTGAAAGAAAATTTAATCACTAAATATAAGATACCATCAAAAAAGAAGAAGAAATGGGGGTTTTTAGCTTCTTATTTTGTTGCTGCAAAGGCATATTGTATTTCTGACTTTCAAGAACAAATTAATAAGATGCGAAAGATGCAACCTAAGGCAACAAAGCACTTGGAGAAGGATGTTGGTTTTTTCAAATATGCTTGATCAATGGGAGATTTTAAAAGATATGACATGATGATTATTAATATTGCAAAGAGCATTAATGCTATTGCAAAAGATGCACGATCTCTTCCTATCACAACTTTAGTTGAGTGGATGCATATGTCAATGCAAAATTTATTTTTTCAGAGACGGGAGACTGTAAAATGTATGACATCCTTTCTGACTACTTGGGCAAATCACAAAGTTTGGAAGCACAATGATGAGTCTAGTTGCATAATAGTTCACTCAGCCAATAATTCACACTTTTTTGTGAATGATGGAAGTAAAAATTTAGTGGACATTCAGACAAAGTTATGTAGTTGTTGGAAGTTTGGGTTTCGGCAATTACCTTGTGCCTATGCTGTTGCAGTATGTAGACATACTAAATTACAATATCAGGATTTTTGTGCGTCCTATTATACGTCTAAATGTTTATTTCGTGCCTATAGCGAGTTAGTCAATTCGGTTGGCCATCCGTCAGATTGGATAGTTCCAGATGAGTTAAGAGATGTTGACATCTTGCCTCCTATATCACGTTAACAGTCAGGGAGGCCTTAGAAAAAGCAAATTTTATCTCAAAAAGAGGAATCGATGAAGAACATGTGAAGTCGTTGTAAGCAGTATGAACATAACCGTTAGACATGTTTGAACGTTGTTGCAATGCATAACAATTGATATTGTATGTTATATTTTGTTACTACTTAATGATTTTTGTCTTTAGCTTGGTTTTTAATGCAAACTCCTTATAGGAGAATGGAATGTACTTATTGTTGGTCAAAAATCCCCTCGCTTTATATAGAATAGTGGTTTAAACTAACCGTAATAAAATCTCATGCACCAATAATTCTTAAAAGAGTAATATTTTACATGCTTAAAAATTGTCATATATGTTGTCTTAAATAATTTCAATTGAATGTACATCAACTTATGTCTTATAAGAGTTTAAGGTCCACTTTTTTAGTAAGACGTAACTAAAGCTTATAAGATTTTATTGATCAAAATTTTATATTCTTTGGACACATTATGTTTTTTTATAAAAATAAATAACAAATCAAATTAAAATAGTATAAATAAATAAAATCAAATAAAAAATTAGTAAATGTAATAATAAATTAAGTACATTATATAAATAGATATACATTAATAAATTAACTTATAAATAAAAATATTATTTAATTATTTAATAAGAGATATAATCTTGAATGCCCTCAAGGTATGATCTAATTTTAAAAATACTCGCAAATTTAAGAAATATGCAAAAATGCTTATTCATCAATTATGCTCCTTTACAACTTACACAAGAAGATTCATTTTTTCATAAAAAAAATTAACTTTTCATCAATAAGAAAAATCGACTTCTTATTCTTTAAATATTTAAATAATAGCATTGATATGACAACTAATACATTTAATACATTTGCCTTTGAATTGCAAGTGATTGTTGCAATACAATGGTCAAATGATACCCTATAAAATTATATTGGCCACTTTGTTTTTTTGCACTTTCTACCTTACAAATTCTTCATTTATCTTGCAATTGCTTTACAACATCCTCAAACTACCTCACAACAGCTTTAAACTGCCTCACAACAATATAAAAAATCACTCATGCCTAATCATGTCAATCTCTATAAATCTAAGTGAAGTGAATTGGAGAATATCAAATTTAGAAACAAAATTTGTTCATATGGAAAAAAGGCGACTGTAAGGATATTAAAGTCTGTAAACAACTCTCATAAGTTATAATTTTATTGTGAGGAAGAAAATGTAATTATTACATATTTTGAGAACTAAAAAAAGATGACTTCAACTATTAGATGCTTGAAGTTTTTGAAATTACTTCATTGATGGAAGCAGTGCAAACTTTAAATGAGGAAGTTTGCAGGGTGTTTATTAGTTAGGCAGACATGGCCAAAGAATTCAATGAAATGAAAAGCTTACTAGTTATCTTCTAGTTGTAGTCTACTTCCAGATTAAGGTAAGAATGCTTCAACTTTACCAAACTCAACAAGATCTACATTTTGCATAATCCGACACATACCAAATACAGATACAGTCAAAATAAATAGTACTAGCCTGAAATGAATGTAAATATAACAGCTTCAGGTTGTATAACTTTATAAAATATAACAAATTTACATTAAAACCACCTAAATACAAATACATTCAAAACAAACATCAATCATGTAAGTAATGTATTCACATGCAAACTGAGTAGGTAATGTATCCACATGCAAATTTGGTAATAAGAAATTTTTTTCTCAATGATGCATTATCATTTACATACATAGACATGCATGGGCAATTAGGGAACATATCACATCATGTTGATCTTTTTTAATAATGGATTACTATAAATTAAACAATGTTAAACTTCCCATTGGAATAAGTTTTTTAATAGAATTAGTTTGGTACCTTTGCTTCTCAGAAGTACGAATAAATCAGGACAAAACCACCTATTAACATAATATGAATAAATTATATTTTTTCCCATGCAAGTAATGTACCCACATATAACTACTAAAATTAATTTTGATAAATGAAATTTATCACACCTAAAATAAAATAAATACAAAAAGTTGTAAAATATATATACCAACTTAAAACCTTAGTGCAAGTAATGCTTCATTCGCATGCCATGCGAAGGTCACGTGTTAGGATCGTGCGCCAATGGCGCAGCACCGTTTTCTTGCAATTTCAGCCAGTTTTTCTACTATTTAGCTATTTTTCACCCATAGCATTTTGTTGACAATCTAATCATTTTCACACATTAATCACATATATGATATTTTAAATTTACAAAACTTACCAAGTATCAGTCATGTTATTGTTCTCAAGTCAGTCTTGGTGTGTCAATGTCGTTGATCTATCACAATGTCATTACCGATCTACCTATATTTAATATGAATTTGAGAATGTTTTTCTCGCTAAGGTTTGGGTTTGGTGGTGTTATATTTGAATTTGAGAATGTTTTTCTTGCTAGGGTTTGAGTAGAGGGAAAATAATAGTCTTGGGTAAAATTATTCATTTCTAAATTCTTTACTTATAAAAGGTTAACTATTAAATTTGTGGGGCTAAAAACGAATACTAGCTTAAAATTTGGGCTATTCTAAAAATTCCCCATATAAACACTACTTGTATGCTCATCACGTCCCTGTAGCCAAAGTCAGCCCTAATTTCCTTAGAATTTGGTTGTTGTGTTTAGTTTTGTCCTTTGTTGACCCTGCTCATGCTCCCTCATTTGAGGAAATCAATACCTTGTTTCGTCTCAAGAACTCCAATTATGGTACTCACTTTCTTTGTCTTTGCATTGAGGTTTGAATATTACTTGTGATATTCTTGGTTCAGGCACAGGTTAGTGTGATAGACTGATGACATTGATGGAAATTGGCTTGCTGAAGAAATGCACAATTTTGAGCTACCCAGGTTCTGCGAAAAGGGTGTTAGTAACCTTTTCTTGACTTACCCTTCTACACTAATTTGGCTTAGCTTGGATAATCATTCTATTTTTTGCTTTTATTCTCAACGATAATTGGATATTGTCAAGATAAAAGCAAGGAAGCCGTTGAGGCGCTACAAAAGAAATTTGAATCTTTTTCTATTTCCGGGGAAAATTTAGTCACTCTGGAATACCTTTACGGAATTTCAAAGGAAAAGCCATGCTGAACTGGGTCCCTCTTCGTAATTTCCTCATTCAAATGTCAACATTGAGCCACTTGTTAATCTTCCAGATAATATTTCATCTTCAGGCAAGAAGGATACTCTTGCTGCTCATACATCCTTGAGCAAAAAAGATTCTACTTCAACCCCTATATCTTCAATTGTCTTCGTCATCGTTGTGGGGAAGAAAAACTGTTCCAAAGAACATCCTTATCCACAGCAATGGAAGGCCCGTCTTGAGAAGATTAATCTTGAAAGATTAACTCTGAAGCAGCTGTGAAAGTCGAGACAACAGCCTCTGAAGCCGAAGCGGCAGCTCCTATTAAGACGACCTCTGAAGCTGAGGCAACAACTTTTATTGATTGGTCTTTTAAGGCAGACACCACACCAACCGCAACTTCCCCATCAATTTTTCCAGGTTCTTTCCTCTTTTTTTTTAATGTCATCTTCTTTATTTTGAATTTATCTTAACACTTTCTACTATTAGCTATTAACCTTCTATTACCTATGCAGGTGATGCTTCTGTAAAGTGACTTTAAAGGAAAATTCAACCTCCCTACTGAAAAAGCCAATCTGCTAAAAAGTGTGGTTTCCCCATTGAAATAGCCAGCTTCTCCACTAAAAGGTGGCTCACTACATTCTAAGGAAAAGAAGTCCTCCGAATTTTCTGCTAAGAGAAAGCCAGATCATATTTTTTTCTAATCTCCGACCTTTTCATAAAAGCCAAGATGAAACAGATGGTTGAAGGAAAAAAGAGTGACCCTCCTTGGAATTCCAGTAAGAATCAATTATGCTTTACCGATCTTGTTTTTTTTTTACTATTATACTTACTGTTTTGCACTTATTTTGGGCTTTCTTCTTTTGTTTAGGTAGAGTGAGAGAATTAAACTTATTTCTGGATTTTTCTTTTGTTCGATCAAATGTATTATGACTCCCTTTGTTCTATTATTGTTATTATTGTTGGGTGAACCACTTCTTTTGTTGTTAGTGACTGATGGTATAGTAAATAATGAGGCTTTGCATTCTTGGTTCTTTTAAGCAATTGCCTACATTTTTTTTTTTGATGAAGTACTATTTAACATTGTCATGTTGTGCCTGCCACTAAATTTCGTGGTTTTTTTTTCTGTAATTTCATTTATTTGGAACAGTGACTGGAGCTATATATCAGATAGAATCTTTTTTGAATTGGATACCTTCAGGAACTCCATATCAGATAGAGTTACCATTGAATTGAATACCTTTTATGATTTTTATGACTTGAGCATGTGTTATGGTGTGCCAATATTGGTATGATAAAAGATATACATAATGTATGTATTGATGCTTCATGCTTCTATTGTTTTTATCTTATTGTCCATATAAGTCAGATTTTGTATTCTAATACTTAATTCACTCTATTGTTGTGTTCGTTGTAAATATTTTTTAGGTGATTTACTGAGCCTATTATTAATTCGTTCATGACTAGCCAGATGAGATGCATATATCAGAAATTACCTCGGGGTGAACAAAGTGGTTACCACAAGATTGCCCCATTGTTGTAGGAGATCTAGAAAAATGCTCCGATCCAGCTAGTTCTAAAATGATTTTTTTTTTTTAAATAAAGCATTTGCCTGATATTGGAGATGTCCCTTCAGTTAGTCCTTGCAAAAATCTAAGTTCACGGGTTGGTTTTCACTCATTTATCTTCTTTTTTTTTTATACGAATCCGGCTACTTATCTTTTACTTAATGATGCTCTCAAGAGACAGACATGGAGTCCCTTGTTCATGAAAACAATTTTTTTTTTTTATCATTCATGAAAACATATTTGAGTCCTAAAACAATCAGTGATTTCAATTATTTTGATAACCGAACAAGCCTTGTCATAGCCTCTGCTCTTTGTACTCCCAATGATGAGGCAAAGCTTATTTTGGTATTTGATCATGACCTACTTGCTTGTGCCTTGGCTAAATCAGTCCAAGTAACTGATGATGTATGCATAATATTTATTATTATAAATTCAAGCGACTAATGAGGTATACATGATACCATATGTATATACTTTTATTCTTCTTTCTTTCTTTTTTTTTCTTTTAATTTTACTTGCCTACTTTGTTTAATTCTATGCATCTTTCATTCTTAACTTCTTTTTTTCTTTGCTGTTGTTTGTTCAGTTTTTTTTTTCTTTGTTCCTGGTGCAGTAATTTACTATCATTTACTATTATTTTTTTTCTTTTACTTGCTTCAATTTTCTATCTTATCTTGTTTACCAAATATTCTTTCTTTTCAAGAGCTCTTTTCAAGGCAACAACTCAGTGAAAACAAAATCTGATGAAGCCACTCAACAACTAAATTGTAAGATGATAGAGCTTTAATCTAAGTTGGTGGCAGTGTAATCATCGCGTAGCGAGGAGGAGGATCTGTTAAAGGGGAAAGATGTCTTCTTGAAAGTTTAGGAGTTGATCTAGTAGGCTGTCGTCCTGAGCTGACCAAAAATCTTGCAAAAACTGGTGCCCTTACCAAAGAAAAGGGGATTGTCAAGGGCCTACTATCCCAGCAAATTGCAGAACTAACAGATAAAGATTCAGAGTTAACTGCAAGTCATAGGGAGATTAAAGATCTCCGAAGGTTTTATCATTAATGCAATGCTGTGAAAAGCTATCTGGTAAAGGAAAAGGTGCGAGTAGACCAATTGAGAGGGTTGGCGTCTAGGAAGAGGGACTGCCACCAACGGCATGCTCTTGTTTCTTTCACTAAGGGGCGTGAGAAAGGTTGGGAGGCTCGCGACCACAAATTTTACTAACGGGAGCAGTTGTCTTTTAATGATGATGATCTTAATCACGACACAGTGAGTGATTGACATTTTGGAGTCGGAATATGACAGCAACTCTCGGGAGCAAGTGAAAGCTGATTATGGTACTGAAGAAAATGATGTTGGACGTAGACCAACCCATCAGCTGACAGTGAGTTCTGCTTATTTGTTCTCTACTGATTAATGCTTTATTTATAGCATTACCAATTTTATGAACTTTTTATTTACTTTATTACAGCCAGCAATTTGGATTTACTTTCTTATTTTTTGTTAGTTTCTAAGTCTCAGTTACATAAATTTATGTTTTAGTTACAGATTTTTATCCCTGTTAATTCATTGTGGGACTTCTCTTTTTTTTTTTTCGTCTTTTCTCTTTCTCTCTCTCTTTTTTAATTGAGGATTCGCGAGTTCATATTTTTTGCTACAATTTTTTTTTTAATGCAATATGATTTATCGTTTTTTAGTGCGTGATAAATATTTTTTTTAAGAATGTAACATAATTAGTTGTCTTTTAAGATATGACAGATATTATTATAATGAAATTATAAATGAACACTTCATAATTTGTAATTCGTAATGGTTTTTTTTTCCTGGATGCAACTATTATTGTTATGATAAGATTTTAAATAACTAGCATGTAGTTCTTATCCAAATAATTTGGCAATTCATGTGATATTGACTATGTCATAGTTTAATAATCCTAAAATACTACTTTATATGTAATAATAATTTTATTTTCCTCTGTTTTAATAAAAACGAAAAAATTTGGAAATTCTTTTATTTCATTAAAAAAAATAAAGAAAAAAACTATAGATGAAATTATAGATCATTTGCATGCAGATATCAAAGCTATCTACATGTAATATTTCTTCCATATGAATTGTATTTCATGGTTTAGGCACTCTTTTTCATTGATGTTGATCAACCTTTTAAGTACCTTTCTCCCTATTACTTTGATAGATATGTTATAGACCTTTGCCAATTCAGAGCAAATTTGCTAGTGTTGAGTTATCTGGTATTCTCCAACATTTTTTCTCATGGCCCAATCATCTTAATCAAATTGTCTCAACTTTATAAATTTATGCCTTTGCCTCTGAAGTTACTACTTCTTTGAATTTGCTAGTGTTCAGTTATCTGGTATTCTACAACTTCTTTGAATTTCATCAACTTAATCCTTGTTTGCAGCCAATTGTTTATCCAAAGCTTGACCTTAAATTATCTTTGATCTTAAGGTGGGTAGCCTTACCTTCATCAGGCCTATTGCTTCACTTCCATAAGTCATTACGAATGAGATCTCTATCGTGACTTGGTTATTCAATGGACCCATAAAACCATTAGTAGCTCTTCCAACCATTCTTCTTTATTATCTTTTAACTTCTATTTTAGGGTGGAGAAAATTGTTTTGTTAGTTGACTTAACTTGGTTGTTTCCTTGTGTATATCTACTAAAAGAGAATATGTAAGTAATTTTCATTCTCTTACAAAGCTCCCTCCTCAATTGATTTTGAACTGCTTTGCATTTTATTGACATAATTATTTGTAGAATACTAAATCTATAGATAATGATATAGTAGACAAACTTCTCTACTTTTTTCGAAGTGACATTTACATAAGCAACTGTCTTAATCTATTTCATAAAGTAGTCTATAACTAACAACACATTGTTTTTTCACCTTTAGCTTTAGGCAACGACCCTAAGATGTCTAACCCTCGTTGAGTGAAAGGCTATAGGCTCACAATAAAAGGAGTTCTTCCATTCGTTGATGCTGAGTATGCGCATGTATTTGCCATTAATGACATCTTTTGACAAATGCCTCAAAATTTGCAACCATGCAAGGCCATAAATAACCTTGTGACATAATTTTACGGTCCATAATTTTCCAACCAGCATGGTTTTCATAGATACTTTCATGCATTTCATCTGCAATCATCTTTGCTTGCCTTGGTCTAACACATCTCAGATAAGATCTATTGAATGAATTTTTGTATAATTTTCCATCTATCATAAAGATTCTAAAAGATCAATTTGGCACAATCTATAAAAAAAATAGGCCTAATAGACTTTCGTGCCTAGACCACAGCCCAAACGACACAAAGCCATGTCATATTGTGTTAGCATAATTGGCCCACTAGATCGTACCCATGATCAAGACTTAATGGGCTAATTATGCTAACATGACACAAAGTGGGCTAAATTTATGGGTTATTTTTTATTTTAAAAATCTTTTTAAAAAATTTTTTTAAAAAAAAAATTGAAAAAGGTTGTTGCACATAATAACCAATAGTCTTTTTAAATTTTTTTATTAATTTATTTTTACTTGACCATTAATCAACAATAAAAAGAAGGGGTGACTTATTAAAGGCACCCACATACATACGTACTTACACACACACACACACACACATATATATATATATACACGGTAAAAGTTAATAATTCTAAGATGGTTTTGTTGGTGTCGATTAAAATTAAGTGTATACTAGTGGTATTTGTGTTCATATATATATATATATATATATATATATATATATGTATGTGCAGATTTCTTAAAAAATTGAACACAATAAATTTTACATTTCATTATATTAATAAAATTAAACAAATATTAATCACATTATTATTAAAATTGAGAATAATCACTTCGCAAATATTAGAGCGGTATAAATTGGAGTGCCGTCTAAAATAGATTCGTTGGCAATTCTAGAATTCAACAGGGTAACCTTGAGTCGCTAGATAGCAGTATAATTTTTTCAATACTAATAAACTATTTAAATTAACTTTTAATATATAGTTTAACATTTGAACTATTAATATTATATAAACACTTTAATTAATATATTCATTTCAAAGTAATAAAAATTATTTTCTTAATACGAATCTTATATAAATAAAATAATTTCTCTTATTACTCTTTGGTGGCTGGCCAATAACAGAACAAAAGTTACAAATTTAACTAATTAACTCTTGAAAATAAAATTTATCTTTTATTCTTTGAAGTGAAAAACCCATTTGCTTCCTGCCAATCAATGAAAATAATTTTCATTCTCATTCACAAGTAAATGGCCGGCCACACTTTATATGTATATCAAATGAATTGATTTTATTAATATAATATTTGTTTCAAATCACTTTAACACTTCTTTAATTTAACCATAGTAAAGTTTATAAGACTTAACACTTAAGTATTATTAGATATTTTGTTTAACCAAATTATAATTAACTATTAACCCTAATTTATAAAATATCTCAATTTTAATTAGTGAACTAACCTAGATTAGGTTAACATGTATCCTAATTAGTTAAACTTACTGGTTAATACTTAACTATAATTTAGTTAAGAATTTACTTAACAATTAAATAAATGGATATTTTAATTATTTAATAATTAAATAATTAATTAAGTGATATTACTCTTAAACTCTCATTTGATTTAAAGTGGGTCTCACCTAACTACACACTTAAATAAATTTAATCAAAAATTTATTATGTGTCACGTGTTAATATTTAATTAGTCAATAATAATTATCAACTAATTAATATATTTAACACTTAAATATTAATACGTGCACATCATGAGGGTTCCTAAAATAAATATTTAGCTTTGTTAAAAATTTACTGGATTGAACAATTTAATTCGGTACACTGCTCCAGTGCACAACAAGTACACTTCAGACTCCCTAAGTCCACGCTTGATTCATCAAATGGAACTATTCGATGAGTCCGTGACTGATCCCTACGCACACGGTATGGATATTACAAATCAGCGTGTTAGACCATACAAACTGAGGTTAAAGCATATGCATATAATCATTCAATTACTTATATCTTAAAAGAGCATGGATATAGATCAGCACCGTCAAATCTCCATATGCTCATCCGTGAACTTATTTCCAAATTTATATTTCGTAAAACAATATCTACAAAGTCCTTGCAATATTGTTTAAACATACGGAAAATTTTTTTTTCTAGGGGAACTATTTTTGGCCAAAAGACTTCTTGAAATACAATTTTTGGAGCATTAAGATATACAACTCCCCTATAAGAGCTGACGAATCTTATATATATACACATCGAACTCCATAAGAATTAGATTATACCCAGCGACACCCAGCGGTTGGACCATGAAAGGTCTCTGATATGCGTGGAACCAAAGTATAATGGATCATTCACAAGCCCATCGTGGTGCTCAGATCAAAGGATCACGAATACTACTCAACTCGAGATAACTCACCATTGACGGCTTCATAGGATGTCTATTGGCGTCCTCGTGAGTCTGTCCAGTATCCAGTTCTAACTGAATACTCGTATGTCTATACGAGCTGTAAACTCATAGTCAACTAAGAACAACCATCTATACTTTGCAGATATAGACATACACTAATCTATATAAAAATGGATTATTGATAGACCTGCATCGATGAAAATAGATCAAGAACCTAGTGTTTAAGAATATACTTGCATAATGATATTTTCTAGCACATATTCTAACTCTTTGCAATTATGTTATTACTAGTATACCCTCGGATTTTTGTCTCATTACAGACAAGGTTCTAACTCCTTAAATATCACTGATTTTTATAACTTGCTAATTCTTTAGCAGTGCTAATATAACTCTTAATTGCTAACTTTTAGTTTTAATCTAAACTCCTTTAGATTAGATTTAAATTATTTCAAATCATACCATGTCTATAACGTTACAAGCATTATACCATACACGTATTTAACATTAACGATTATATTTGAAATATTTATTATATAAATATTAATAATTAATATTCATATAATATTGGATGACACGTAAGCACCAGCTCTAACAAACTTGAATATAATTAATTCTCAAATTAAAAAAATTAGAGAAGAGATAAAATTTATTGCTTCATCATCTACAAGACAATAAGAATTTAAAATTGTGTTATGTAATTTTGGATTAGATAGTAAAAAATTCAAACTTAACATGAGAACTCATTGGAATACCACATATTTGATGGTGAAATCTTGTGTAAGTTTTAGTTATTACAATACATATTATTATAATAATAAAATGAAAGACACTATACTAAGTAATGATGATTGAAAAATTGTATTTTACTGTATAAATTTTTTGGAAGAATTTAATAATGCCATGGTAACATGTTCATATGTGTATTAACTTTCATCTTCTATTGCTTTGACTTATATCTATAATATTATGGATGTTTCTGTTAAATATAGAGACAATCCTATGTTTTCTGATATTTGCATTATTATGGAGATTAAATTCTAAAAATATTCGAGAAAAATTCATATGTTATTTATTTGTGCAGCCATAATAGATCTTAGAAATTAATTGTTCTAGTGCAAAAGTTTTAATTTCTAGGATCTTGAAATATTTATATTATGAACCTTATTATGAATTTGATGAAATTTATAATTTCATCACACAATTATTTATTTTTTATGAGAATAAATTTGGATCAACTGTAGTTACATAAGAAATACATGAGTAGTCTCTTTATGATTAAGCTATTTAGACTATTTTGTTAAAAGGTAAAAGAAACGTAGATTTTAGTTTCGATATTTCTGTTGCTTATGAATTAAAAAATATATTGATATTGACTACTTTTTTATGTTGAGTACACAATAACAAAGAAAATTTAATATTTTATTATGATAGAAATCAAATCTTATATTATCTATCATGACTTGAGATTTATTAACACCTTCGATGTCTATTGTAGTATCAGAATCTATTTTTAAAACTTGGGGGTAAGACATTAGTGTTGAGTGTTAATTTATTTAGAGTGCAAGAATGTGGTATATGTGTTTAACAACAAAATATATATATCTCATATATATACATACATAGTGGAAGCATAAAAATTTGTAGTAAACACAATTATTACATATTAATCAAATTAATAACGAAATTGAGAAATAATCCTTGAAGCCTATGAATCAAACTTCTTAAAGTCCACCTAAAATGCAAACTTTGATCAATTCTAATAATTAACAATAGTGAGATTGATTATCTAGAACGACAATATTTTAAACCAACAAAAGTTTAACAAATTAAACTTAAGTTTTTTTTATTTCCTTTAATTAATACTTAATTAATAAATCAAACTCTTATTTTTACTTAATTGATTTTAAGCCTAATGAAAAGAAAATTTAATTATGAATTCAACAATTAAATTCAAAATTAAGAGAACAATTTTTCATTTTTCTTTCTCTTTAATGGCTGTTCAAACACTTAGCAAACAATAAAACTTAACACTTAAATTTTATTTCATTTTGCAAATATATACAAATAAATTTAATTACATTTAATTTCACTTAATTTGCATTTACATTTAATTTAACCTAACTATAATTAACATTTAACTCTAGTTAGATTAGTTTAACATAATCCTTAGGTTAAATAAATATTTAAATAATCTAACCGTAGTTAACTAACTTAACCATCGCTAGGTTAACCTTTACTTAACCATTAAGTAAGGTTAATTTAATTTAATCCTATAGTTAACTTTTAACCACAGTTAAGTTAAATTATTTATTTAACTATTAAATAAATAAATATTTATTTCAATTATTTAACAATTAAATAATCATTAAAAAATTATATTTATGTCATTACTAGGTTACTAAGTTAACTTACAGCGGGTTCCATTCCATCATTTAACCTATACTTTAGTTAATTTAACTATAGTAAATTGCTAGATTTTATTGTATTGAACTATTCAATACGATATGCTGCCTAAGTGTACAAAGAGTACATTTCATATTGGGACTCTCTAGGTCCACGCTCGATTTGTCAAATGGAACTATTCCGTAAGTCTGTGATCAATGCCCCACACATACGTCACGGATATAACAAATTAGCGCGTTAGACCATATATGTTAAGGTTACTACATATTCGTATAATCCTTCCGTCATTACATCTTGGATGGGCGGGATATAGATCATCACTGTCAAATCCCCGTAAACTTATTTGTGAATTTATCTTCAGATTCGTATCTTAGTGAACAATATACGCAAATATTTTTACTATATTGTTTAACTATATAGGAAACTCTTTTCTTGGGTTCATTGTTTATGGCTATAAGACTTTGTAAGATACAATCTTGAAGCATAAGATATATAACCCACCTATGTGAGCTAGTGGATCCCGTATCTACGCATACCGAACTTTATGAGCATTAGACCATACCCAGTGACATATAGCGGTTAGATCATGAAAGGTCTCTGACATATGTGGAACTAAAGTATGATGAGTCACACATATGTCTACCATGGCGCTCGGGTCGAAGGACCATAAATACTACTTAACTCGAGAGGACATTCTTTTGACGGATTCATAGGATATCTATTGGGGTCCTCACGAGTCTGTTTAGTATCCAATACTGACTGAATACTTATATGTCTATACAAGCTTTCACTAAACTCATGGTCAACTAAGAACAATCATTTGTACAATACAGATATATATATACACTGATCCATATAATCGTGATTCACCGATAGACCCGCATTGGTGAACATAGATCATGAACTTTATATTTGAGAATATGTTTACATAATGATATTTCTTAACTCCTTTTGCAACTATGTCATTACAAGTAAACTCTTAGGTCTTTGTCCTATTATAGACATGATTTTAACTCTTTAAATCTCACTGACTCTTATAACCTGCTAACACTTAGTATTTATAACTCTTAGCACTGGTCTAAACTCCTTTAAACTAGATCTGAACTCATTCAGATCATACAATATCTATAGTATTACAAGCTTTATTACCATTTAATAAAGGTTATCAGTGATTTAATAAAATATTCATTGTATAAATATTTCAAAATAAATATTCATACAAATAGGGATGACATATAAACACAAACCCTAACAATTGGATGAGATGCAATTAAGAATGATATCAAAAACTTTCGGGGCTTTAGTGTGCAAAAAGATTAAAATAATACAGAGGACCGAAATCAAAATTGACAAAGAAGATATCATCAAAGATTTTCAAAAGATTTCAACTTTGAGATTTGATCATTAGAATTTAAAAATAGAAATTTGTATTGCAACTATAATTATGTAAAAAATGTTAAATTTACAAATGATAGATAGTTCAATAGGTGTCAACCTAGTTAAAATATATTGTAATAATAGTAATGTAAAATTGATCATTTAGTTTGTATTTGTATCCAATAATTTTAAATTTGAAATAATAAATAAATTTTATTTTTAATGGAATTGAAATTTTAATTTTTCAATTATAAATTTATGAATTAAGATCATAGCACAATTTTTATTTTTTAATCTAATATAAATCATAATAATAATTATTATTGCAATTATTAACTCTAATTTTTATTACAATTAAAATAATTACAATTAAAAATTTAAAATATTTTGTAAGAAAAAATTATTATAAATTATTAAAAATTATTTAAAATATAAAAAAAATAAAAGTTCTTTAAAATTTTTATTAAAAAAGGCATGGCTCACGAGTCATGCTGTGTCTAGCTAATGATGGCCACATGTCAGCATAACATACTTAATCGCACATCACAGCCCAATACAACACGATACGATTAAATAAATTGTACTATTTTGACACAGCACTGTAACATGCCATTTCAATATAGCATTGTAGCATGTTATGTTGGATTGTGTTGTTATGAGTTGCACGACCCATTTGTCACCTTGAAATAAAATTAGGGTAACATTTAAATAAAGATGACAAAATCCGGATTCGAATTCAGGTTTTGCTTAACTCAGATTCAAATCTTTATTTATTTTTCGGATCTGGAACCTAGATTTGTCTGAATTTTTTGATCCGAATTCGGGCTTACATCCGGGTTAGGGCAGGCTGGATTCGTGTTAAGCCCTTAAATTTTTTTTTTCAATTTTTTTTATTGTTGTGGTGAAATTTAAATTTTTGGGATATTTATTTTATAAAATATTTATTAGATTTGTATTATAGTTTGTATCGTATAATTTAACATGTATAATGTGTATTTATAGTTTAAAATATATTTTTATTCTTATTACAATTTTTTATATTAAATTTAAACTTTTAAAATATTTATTTTATAAAATAATTATTAAATTTATATATATTAAAGATTAAGAAATAATATATAATTTTTTAAAAATAAAAATATCTGGATCCAGGCCGAGGCCCAAATTCAGATTTCTCAAAAAATCCAAATGTAAATTTAAAAAAATTCAAATTTTTGTAAGCCAACTTTAGATTTTTCCGGATGAGAACTGAGTTTTTTTTTTTCTTTTTGTCATCCCTACATCTAAACAGTGTAGCATTAGTCTTGAATTTGATTAACTTCAATAATTATGACAATGAAAAAGAAAAAAAAAAGACAAAGGAGAAATAGGGATATTAGCCAGTTAGTTTATTCACGGGGATATTTCAGACATTACATTAGCAAGGATTAAAGAAGAATCGGCCTTGACTAACCACACACACTAATTTCCGTAATCCCCGCGCGTGTGCCATTTCCAAGTACCAAGTACCGACCTTCTCTAATCGATCGCCATCAGCCATCAGCCATCAGCTACGCCTACTTGCTCGCTGTTACCATTAAACCTAAACTCAGAAACCAACCAGTTCGACTGCTATCTCTTCACCCTACTTCGATCTTCACACGAAACACTTAATAACATAATCATCAATTCGTTACTCTCCCATTCATTCTCTGCAGCTCGTACAATGGAGTTCGTCGACGACGGAAATTACGAGCTGAAGGAGATTCAGAGACTCGAAGGCCATACCGACAGAGTCTGGAGCCTCGTTTGGAAGCCCGCTACCGGCGTTGACGGGGTTCCTCCGGTGTTGGCGTCGTGTAGCGGCGACAAGACCGTTAGAATCTGGGAGCAGAGCAGCTCCTCGCGCTCTTGGGTTTGCAAGGTTTCATTTTATTGTCTTTGGCTTATTAAAATTTCTATAAAAACGCGGTTTTTGCATCTCGTTTTCAGGTGTCTAATAGCTTGTTTTAGTTTCAGTTATCAAGAGCGTGTTTGAAACTTGAACCTCGTTAAATAGTTTGAATTTAATCTTACTTGCTTTACGCTTTGTTAGAAATTGAATTAAAGGAATTAATTACTTCCATCTTGACTTGGAAAATGCTCAATTTAAATTAAGCAAAGGTTAAAACTTTGTTTATGCGAGTATTTTACAAAGAAGCTGGTGTTTTTGAATCTATTGGTGTACTTTATATTATTTTTTGAATTTCATGCTTATCATTAAGGAACTTCCATAAGTTAGAATTGTTTTTTTTTTAATTAACTTTGTGTTGAAATAATGGGATTCACTGCAGGCAGTTTTGGAGGAAATACACACAAGAACTGTTCGATCTTGTGCCTGGTCACCAACAGGGAAGTTGTTGGCCACTGCAGGATTTGATGCCACCACTTGTATTTGGGAAGATATTGGGGGTGATTACGAATGTGTCGCCACTTTGGAGGTAAAATTACTATCTTTGCCATTTGTTTCTCTGTTCAGTTTGTTATTATTTATGTTTTTTTTCCAAATTATTTAGTCAGTTTGGATGGTGCTATATGTGCCTCCGTGGATAGATTCATTGGCTTGGATATTTGCATTTTGACTTGTGAGTGAAATAGAAATTATGAATGCATGGGAGAATTGGAGTGCATACAGCCAAACACTTGATGTAACCAATTAGAAATTTGGCATCCACAAGAAATCCTGCATTTTCTTTAATATTGAATCTATTTAATACATACATGATAATTCAATTCCTCTCAGATTTTTATTTTTTAAGTTTTCTTTTTGGTGTTCAGGGTCATGAAAATGAAGTAAAAAGTGTGTCTTGGAATGCATCTGGTTCTCTGCTTGCAACATGTAGTCGAGACAAATCTGTTTGGATTTGGGAAGTACTGCCAGGGAATGAATTTGAGTGTGTTTCAGTTTTGCAAGGACATACACAAGATGTGAAAATGGTTCAGTGGCATCCAACCATGGACGTTTTATTTTCTTGTAGCTATGATAACACTATCAAGGTACTGCACGAACTAAAATGTTTCTTCTACCTTGTAGGTACAGAAACGGTTGATTGTCTTCTGCTTTTCTAAGGTCTACAATAGGATTTAACTGTGATACATGCTTGCAGGTCTGGTGGGCAGATGATGCAGATAGTGATAATTGGCATTGTGTTCAAACCATAGGTGAATCTAACAAGTACTATACCCCAACCTCTCTCTCTCAATGCATCTGCATTATTAGATCCTTTATTTTCTTGTTACACTTCTTTGTCACCCTATTATTTAGATATAATTAACTTTTATGTGATTTTAAATATTTCTTGTGCTCTAGTTTTCAAATTTTTAGACTATGAATGATTCTTGTTGCATATGATGTGTCGAATTAGTCTAACTTAAGAAGCCTGATTTTCTTATCAGTGGTCATTCTTCTACTGTCTGGGCCCTATCATTTAATGCCAAGGGAGACAAAATGGTTAGCTGCAGGTATGTGAAGATATTTTTCTAATTGTGATTCTTACCAATATGAATAATTTTTATATGTGAGTGCCATTGAGAGGGATATTTCTCACAAACTTACTGATGAGGAGAGTTAACAAATATTTGGATTGACTTTCTAGTGATGATCTTACACTAAAGATATGGGAAGCAGACATTATGGGGATGCAATCTGGTCATGGCTATGCACCTTGGTGAGTAATGTGCTGCCTTATGTATTTTGGATATTTCTCCTGTTTTCATTATTTTATAGGATGCAAATTGGTGAAGTTAGAACATATGTATATTTATGATCTGGAAGGCTTGTTTATTAATAGTTTTAACTCCAAGCAATGGGCACCATATATAATAGTAACTCTTTTCTGAAGTTTACTTATATATGATTCTGAACTGTCACCTCTCGTTCTCTCTGACTCACTCCTCCTTACCATCCTTAACTTATTCCATTCTTGTAAAGATTTTCCCTATTTAGAAAGAATGTTAAGGGATAATTTGATATTTTGAAGCTTGGATCTGATGAATTTGCACATGGATACACAGATGCAATATCTTTACATCCTTAGCTCCACTGTTAGACAGAAAATTATTTCCGTTATCTTATTGGAATTTGCAGATAACTGAAATAAATATGAGGTATATGTGTTAAATTAGGAATTAAGATTTTGCTTCAATGTCAAATTGGATTTTTCATCTGTCACATTTATACTCTTGGATGTTCATCTTGGCTTCCATATTCTTTCGCTTGTACAATGTTTAATGATGTGGATCCTTCATAATGTGCTTTTTGGTTAAAATTGTTGACTGTATAGTGCTGAGAGGTATCTTTTTTTTAAAATTAATTCTATTGTAAAAGATTTGGCATTCACATTCTTACATTTATGTAAATATGCTTGCTGCTTAATTATTGAAACTTTTCCATGATGGCTACTCAGCTAAAATCGAGTTAATAGTGTTGAATGCTGTCCATGATATCTATCAGTATTATGCTTTTGTTCGTTTTTAAGGAGTTGAGTTTAATCCATTAAAAATGTTATTTGCTTAGATAAAATGCTGAACTACTGTATGATTTTGGCTGGACTGTACTAAGGGGAATTAGCAAAGTTTTTTAAATTGTTTTATCTTTTTATGAGTAAAACCTGTGTTGCATAAGTGTTGATCTTTTCTCTTTATGGCTACTTAGCTACTGTTGAATTAGTGTGTAGGAGGTGTTACATGATACCTAATGCAATCAATTATTTTGTTTTATTATTTCTGTGGTATGCATCTTAAAAGAATTGAAATTAGTCTGTTGATTGTGTTAATTTTTTTTTGGATAGAGTGGTAAATTATAGGCTGTCTTGTTTTACTTATTTCTATCTGCAGCCTGATATTGGGTTCCTTTTTATGGATATTCCAGGAGACATCTTTCCACTCTCTCAGGTTATCATGATCGAACAATTTTTTCAGTTCACTGGTCAAGGTAGTGAGTGTTTCATTCTTTTCTTTCTTTTTTTTTATTAATGTATAATTACCTAATTATTGATCTATGTGTGCTTTTAGACTTCTTGATTTGCTCATATTCATTTCAAAATCTGTTTTTCTCACTACCTCTGAATTATTAACTTAATGATAGAGAAGACTGGATGAAAGCACACAGCAAGCTAATCGTATGCCTCTATGATGGTGTAATTGTGATTAGATGCTCTGTTATTCGAAATTTGTTTTTACAGAAACCTCTGTTGTTGAATGGTTATAAGATTATTTTGTTTCTCTCGAATATAAATAGGGGAGTGAGAATTTGTTTTTGGGGTGGGTGGTGTGGAGTCACTGTAGCAACCAGTTGACAAATGAGTGAGCAAGGCTTTTGTTATCAATCAGTAGTTAAATGCAAGAGATTTCATTTTGGTAGGACAGCCTTGAAGTTAGGATTTAGTTTTGATCTAGGATTTGAGATCTGATTGGGATTTCAAAGAAATTCACATGATTATAGTAAGTAGTCTTTCTAAGTAATGCTGTGAACTGTGACTCCAAGGAACTATGAAAAGACCTTCTGAAAAGTATCCTTATAGTTGATATTTGAGTTGTGAGAAGAAAAAATGAAGTGAGAAGACTTACATGAGAAGTGGGGAAAAGAGAGAAGAAATCACTAGGTCTACAGCCTTTTGTAGCAAAACAAAATATTATACTATTTGTCTATCTAAACTAAGAAAACACGTTTTTTGTAGACTTCTCTTACTTGTCTGCTGTGATTTGTGCAATCAAGTTAACTTGGATTGACAATAAAATTTAACCGCAATCAACAAAAACCAAATAAAGACCTAATAAGGTAGCTTAGACTCAAGTATATTAACTAATACCCTTAATTTGCTGGAGTTACATAAATGCTGTGTTGCTTCTGCATAGAAGAATATCCACCACTGCCAAATTACTTGAACTTAGAATTAATACAGATTACAAAATACCCTAAATTTGCTGGAGTAACAGAAATTTCTTTCTGCCTCTGCATGCAAGAATACCCGTTATTGCCAAATTACTGTAACTTAGAATTAACAGAAATTAACAAAATTCTTTTCCCATGACTGCATTGATTATACTCCTGGTCTAAAGGACGTAATTCTCAACTGAAGACTATCTTGACACTGGAGAACGTCTTAAATTCAACATCATAATGTATTCCTTACGTCAGCTATTTAACATTGAGAATAGCAATAAAAGATTGAATGAAAATAAATCCATGAAGCAGACCAGCCAATTTTAGCCAATATTTTTTCCTTTTGAAATTACAGGGATGGTTTGTGCAAATATGAGTGATGTAGTTAGTCAACGAAGTTGTTTAATTTATTAATTGCTGTAGTCAACTTGAGATGTTTCATTACATATGGATTTGACACTTTAAAGATTGTTCTTATAAAGTCGCATGTAGTCTATGATTTCTTACTACAGGTTCTCTTATCAGCTTGCTTTGTATCTTCACCTCTAGATAGCTCAGTTATTATTTTCTTTTCACTATTGATCCCAAGCTTACTATATTTCTATTTGGTATGCAAATATGGCAGGGATGGTATAATTGCCAGTGGTGCAGCTGATGATGCCGTGCGATTCTTTGTAGAGAGTAAAGATGGTTTGGTATTTAATTATTTACACCCTCTAATTCTTTCTATTTTCTTATTCTCATTGCTAGAGAAACTGCCTTATCATCATCATTGTTTGGTAGTGATACTATTAGATATTCTGAACCTATTGCCTTTATAAAAAAATAAATATTTCCTTCTTATTCTTTGGTCACAGAAAGCTTCTAATTGGAAGTTAAGATGTTACTGCCCGTCTACATTTTTCATTAAACCAAAATTACTTGCTTCAAAGAAGACTGTTCAAATTTGGTTGTTTTGTAATTCCAATTCAAGTCTAAGCTGTTTGGTTCAGCCCATTAAATGCTTCACATGTTCCTTAACGTGTTAGCTTGTTTTTGAAGGTTGGGTCTTCTAAATAAAAGGGACTTTGGTTTTCTCTTGGATTAATTCACTCATCTCCTCCTATGTCAATAAGTATTCCAATTGTTGGCTTTGGACCACAAAATTGTTTGTGTTGTGACTTTATCCTTAATAGTTTGTATTACAAAATTAGTTTTTACTAATATGGTATGTCATCGGCATTTATGCTGAAATTCCTGATACTTCTAGGCCTCTATCAGAAAGGAGGATATATTTAGAAGGGTACATTTTTTTTTTAAACTTCTGTTGATCATCAGGTTCATTTGTTAGGACACTGGAACCAATCTTTGTAATTATAAATGCTTCTTGCTTCTTGAAGCTTTCTGCTTCACTGGCCCAAAAGTCTACTTTGTCATAAACTGATCATGGTTTAAGGCCGCAGCTTCTAATTCATTAATAATTTGACAGGGATAGGGAAACATTAATCCTTGCTTCCGTCATTTTT
This sequence comes from Ailanthus altissimus, assembly GCA_946807835.1. Lineage (NCBI taxonomy): Eukaryota > Viridiplantae > Streptophyta > Magnoliopsida > Sapindales > Simaroubaceae > Ailanthus > Ailanthus altissimus. Next base: position 6,983,763 of record OX327709.1, read on the forward strand.
ATGGTGTTTGAAGTCTTATCAGTGTCAACGTGAGATTTTAGTCGCTGTGTTAGTCATATATGAACTCTAAAATTATAGAGAAGTTTACTTTGGTATATTAAACTGAATGTTTTGAGTGCTTGGTCTAGGGTATCATCTTAAGATTCTTGTTATTGTGGATTCATGATTCTTCTCTTTTCCTCCACTGCTTATTTTGGATAGTAACAATTAGGTGGCTCCGCTTTTGTGTGTTTTAATTACAGACTGATGGACCTTCACATAAAATGCTGTTGAAGAAGGAAAAGGCTCATGATATGGATGTTAATTCGGTGCGATGGAGCCCTGGGGTATGATTTCTTTCAGGATACTAATAAATGTGGTTGCTGATACACACACACCACAATGTGTTAGTACTGGAAAGGTTACATCCACAAATGAATCAACTTCTTTTTTATGTCTGGTGGAATCTTGTGGGTGGGAGAGAGCTTGTGGCTTTCTGACTATTAGATAATAATTTTCTCAATTGATCTGTGTTATGATGGCCTAATAATTGATGTACCACCATGCTTTCTACTATGTTAGTTGTGCATGTGAACCAGTAGCTATGCGTTCCAAAAAAGGGAAAGGAAAATTTGTGGCCACAAATTGCTATGGTCTGAGATTTTTCCGGGGGATTTCCACGAACACGATCACTCTAGTTTACTTCTAAGCCCACTATTATCATATCAAGTGCTACTCTCAACTTTACCTTCCTACTATTTTCGTTTTTCGTTTTATTTAGTAATTTTAATGCATTTTGGGGCCGATGTCTTAAACTTATTACATGAGTTGGTTAGCTTGAAACTGATTACATCTTGAATGGGTCTGTTATACCATGTTGTAATTGTAACTATCTGTTGCAGGACAAAGTCTGGGTTACCTCTGTTGTGCCACGTCATCCTTACAACAACCTTATTAAATCTTGCCACTTCTACTTAAGCTTGAAAATTGCCAATTTTGTTGGTAATTATAATCAATAGAATGTATAGGAAGCATGACATCGTGGATCGTTGTACTGCAATAGATATAATTCTTGCTTCTTTCTATGCCTTACTAATGATATTGGTACTTACAGGAACATCGGCTTCTTGCCTCTGGGAGTGATGATGGAACAATAAAGATATGGGAGCTGGTGAATACATTTCCAGAGAAAATGGTATAATGAATATGGAAGCTGGCAAAACAGATGCAATGGTTGATTATTGTTTAAACGTTAAAGAGTAATTATAACTTTATGATCATATAAAGTTGTAGAAATGTTCTTTCCATATATGATGGAATCAAAGAATTGATATATCTATCTATCAAGGAAGTTTGGTCTTTGTTTTAGTCAAGCAGATCAATTTTATACATGGGGGAAGAGAGAGGTAAAGGGATAGCGTACAGCTTCTTGTTTGTTCATAAGAATGGGTCTAGTTTTGATCCCCTCAAGTCTCCTCGCTCTCTCTTTCCCATATGCAGAGGCATTATATGAAGTACAAGCCATCAACAAGTGAAGCAGTTGAGAAATCATTTGGCAATATGTCATCACTCTTTCAACGAATATCGTGATTAACAATTAGTTTGACACGCTTTCACCTGCTATTGCATGTGTTTTGCTAAATAGATTTAGACATCAATAATGTATCAAGATTTATATTGTACGACTTTTTAATTATATCAAATAATCTTATTCCAAAATTGCATTTCTGCAAAAAAAATAAAAAATATATATATTATTTAAGATCCAAAAATGTGAAATTGATTATAAGCAAATGCTCAGCACAAGTTAGCTCCCTCTCAAACGCCTACCAACCAACTTTTTTCAATTATTGGCGTGACAGCAATTTTTTGGTAAAATACTTTTCTTAAGTGCTTCGTGAAATTAGGAATTCTTTTTCGCAATCAATCAATTCAAACGAACAAAGATTATACATTTTATAATATAGGTGCTATGTATTTAACAAAACGACACGTAAGTAATAAAAAGTTATAATTAGATTGCATAATTGGAAATTAATATAAAATAAGTCAAAATAATAACTCTAAAATATAAGTTCAAACAAAATTTTTCATAATAAAATAGTTTAAAAAATGTATTAAAAAACAGAAAATATCTAAACATAAAAATACAAAGAAGGCCCAAAATTAATGTAAAAATTTCAATTTATTTCAAATATCTAAAAAGTTAAAAAAGAGGGAGTTTAAAACATGAGCCAAGCCAAGCCAACTAATCTAATCGGTCCAAAAAATGTTAATGTCTTGAATTGGTCTTTTATCCTTGATATTTAGAGTTGATGATGGTTGTATACATTGGATTCTTTGTATTTAGTAAAATGATAAATAACAGTACATATATGTGTTACGTATTCTTGGTTATAATATATATACACTGATATGATCAATACAAAGGCATTGATTTTTGCCTTTACACAATCTCTACATTCTCTAAATTTTTTAACTTGGTATCAAAGCATCTAGGTTTAATAAAAAAATTGTTAATACCAGCTCTAATCTAGAACTTGATCATGGCAATGACTATAGTACTTCGAATGCAGGAAATACTGTAAATCCAGTACAAAGAGCTACAACAATGCAGAATCAACTAGTCTTTAACAACCAAATGGTGAATAATTTGTCATTTATTGTCATTAACAAATTGGATAGAAATAACTATATTATATGGAAGACTCAAGTTTTTCCCTTCATATGTGAGAATGGACTTGAGAACTTCATTGAAGAGTCTTTAATGGTGCCTGATAGGTTTATCATCACTGTTGGTAAAACTCAAAATATGACAACTCTTGAAAATTCTCACTATCTTTACTAGAAAAGACAGGGCCAGCTACTACTTAGCTGGTTGCTGTCAACCTCAAGTGAAAACATAATTTGTTAGGTCACTAAATGCACCACCTTACTTGAGTTATGGACAACCTTATAGAGAATGTTTTGTTCACAGTCACAAGCAAGACTTCTCAAAATTATAAAGCAACTTAACATGACCAAGAAAGAATCAATAACCATTTCTGAATACTTTGCTAAGATGAAGAAACTTGTTGGCGCCCTCTGCACTTCAGGAAAACCAATCCCAGATGATAAACTGATTAGTTTCATCTTAGGAGGGCATGGATCAAATTATGATCCTGTTGTTGTGAACATTGAGTCAAGACTTGAAACTATGTCACTTAAAGATGCATATGTTGCACTTTTAAGATTTAAGGGCATATTGGATCTTAATAGAGGAGATGATGTTGATTTCGAAGCCAATATGGCATACAAAAGAAACAACAATGCTCAAAGAAAAGTGGGACAAGGCAGAGGTGCTGGTGGAAGATCACACTTTAATATGAACAGATGTGGCTCTGAACAGAATAGAGGAGGAAAAAGCAACTTTCAATCTGATGGAAAAAACAACAATTAGCAGCCAAGCCAAAACCAAACGTTTGGTGTCAGATATATTTGAAATTTGGACATGAGGCCTTTGAGTGTTGGCACAGGTTTGAGGAGGACTTTCAACCCAAGTAAGGAAATAAACATAACTCAACATTTACAGCTTATGAAGATGATGATGACTAGGGCTGGTACCTTGACAATGGTGCCACCAACCATGTCACAAACAACACAAACAATATGGTGAATCAAGCTGAGTATAAGGGTAAGCAAAAACTCATTGTAGGTAATGGTTAGAGAATTGCTATTACTTATATCTGTGATTGCAAATTGCCTGTGTGTGCTGATAATTCTAATGATACTATTATTGTACTTAAGGGTATGCTTTATGTACTTGAGATGACCAAAAATTTACTCGGCATATCCAGACTCATTAAAGATAACAACATAACTGTAACCTTTCTTGATAATGTTTATAGTGTTAAGGACTAAATAGGGAAGGTTCTTCTTTAAGGAATGGCTAAGGGAGGCCTATATCTATTCACCAATACAAAGGCACCAATAAACACAGCAATAGAAAAGCTAAATAATTAGCTTTTTTTTGCATAGAGGAGTCATTACTTGCTATTTTTTTTATAAAAAAAGTTAGAGTCAACTGGTTGTACAAGGGATAGTCAGTGTCAGAAGCTTAATGACAAGCATTGTAACATGTTAGACACAATTCATAAGAAACTTAGGCACCCAAGTGAACAATTTATGAAGAAAGTATTACTTTCTTGTAACAAACTAGTTAATATTAATAAAAAATTTACATTCTTCTTTTATGAAGCCTATCAACTTGGGAAAAATTATAAACTTAAATTCAATACTTTAAGTAGTGAAGCACACAAGCCATTAGAGTTTCTATACTTTAATCTTTAGGGACCTGCACCATTGAGGTCAGGAAATGATTTTATCTACTATATAAGTATTGTTGATGGATTCAGTAGATATACTTGGATTTTCCCTCTTCAGACCAAGTTACAAGTTACACAAACATTCAAAAGTTTCAAACTTTAAATTGAAAAGAAACTTGAAACTAGTATCAAAAGTGTGTAAACTGATAATAACAGTGAATTTAAACCTCTTAATTCCTTCTTTAAAAAAAACGAAATTAGCCTTAAGCTCACATGTCCCTATACCTCAAAACAAAATGGCAAGGTTGAGAGGAAGCACAGACATATTGTAAAAGTATGTTATCATTACTTGCATAGTCAAAAATCCATCTTAAATATTGGTGGTATGCCTTTGAAATAGCAACCTTTCTCATTAATAAACTTCCAACACCTATACTAAATGAAAAATCACCATATGAGCTTTTGTACCACAAAAAATCAGGTTACAGCTTTCTTAGAGTGTTTGGCTATGCTTGCTACCCCTATTTGAGACCCTACAACTAAAATAAACTCAACTTTCACAGAAAGAGATGCATTTTCTTAGGATACAGTCCACGTTACAAAAGATTCAGGTGTCTTGATCCCATAGGAAAAATATACATTTCTAAGCATGTGGTCTTTAATGAAAACATTTTTCCTTTTAACACAAGTCATAATAAAAAAATAAGACTCACACATCACTGTCACTGGTAACAATTCAAGTAACCTATATACTTTGTTACAAACACCTTTTCTTTTAGAAACTCAAGGTGTCTCTTAACCATTTCAAGAAGAAGGAACTTCAGATTCAGGTACTAATAACTCACTTTTTGAATCAATACACTGCATCATACAATAGAATGATACTTTACCTTTTGGTGGAGAGTTAAGACCACAGGCAGAAACTACAACAACACCAGAAACTATTGCTCAAACACTTGAAACCATCATTCTTGAACCAGTTTCTACACATCTTATGATTACAAGACTTAAATCAGGTGTATTTAAGCCCAAAGTGTATTATTCAACATAAGTGAATCAACAAAGTGATGATACACCTCAAAGCACACAAGATGCACCACCAATCCCAAATGAAAGGCTGTAATGATAGAAGAGTTCCAAGCCTTAATTAGAAATAAAACCTAGAACCTAGTTCCCTTAATACTTACAATGAAAATGATAGGCAATAAATGGGTGTACAAGATCAAACATAAACCTGATGGATTAGTTGCAAAATACAAAGCCAAATTAGTAGCTAAGGGATTCTAACAAACTACTGAGTAGATTACTTATAAACATTTAGCCCTGTTGTGAAAGCTGTAACAATCAAGGTTATATTGAGCTTGGTAGTGCACTTTAATTGGGATGTGAAACAAGTAGATGTGAATAATGCATTTCTAAATGGAGAAATTAGTGAAATGTCTACATGTATCAACCTGAAGGGTTCATAAATAAAAAAAGTTTGGTTTTGTTTGTAAGCTGAATAAAGCCTTATATGGCTTGAAACAGGCTCCAAGAGCCTGGTATGAGAAATTGAAACAGGCTTTGTTGATCTAGGGATTTATGAATGCAAAGAGAGATACTTCATTGTTTGTTCTAAGAAATAATGGAAAGCTTGTTATCTTTCTAGTCTATGTAGATGATATATTGATAATTGACAGTGATGAGCTTTAATGTAAAAAGATTATCAAGAAGTTTGATGAAGCCTTCTCTCTAAAGGTGCTAGGGTCACGAACTATTTCTTGGTATAAAAGTTAAAAGAAACAATTCAGGTATGCATCTTAGCCAAACTAAATACATATTAGATTTGTTGGGATTTGTACTCATGTGCCATCCCAATTTTGTATGAATATTATAATTTCATACTTTATACAATAAATAAATATTTTAATAAATCGCTAATTATTTTTTAAGGTAAGATGCTTGTAATATTTTGGATATTATATAGATTTAAAGAGGTTCAGATCAGGTCTAAGGAGTTAGAATCTTGTTTGAAATGAGACAAAGACTTAAGAATATACTAACAATGACATAGTTACAAAAAGTTGCAAGCGTTGCTAAGAAATGTCATTGTGTAAGTATATTATCTAATTATTTATTCCTGATCTATTTTTACTAACGCAGGGTCTTTTGAGTGGAATCGATTTATATAGATCAGTGTATATCTATATATCGATCTTCCAGTTGATTAATCTTAGTAGACCATGAGCTCAATGAAAGCTTGTATAAATATATAGGTTTTCAGTGAAGACTGGATACTGAATAAGACTCAATGAAAACCTCCAATAGATATCTTATAAATTCATTAGTTGAGCGTCTTTTCGAGTTGAGTAGTATTCGTAATCCTTTGACCTGAACACCACGGTGGGCTTGTGAATGATCCACCATACTTAAGTTCTACACATGTCAGAGACCTTTTATAGTCTGATCGTTACGTGTTGTTGGATATGATCCAATGCTTGTGGAGTTCAGTGTGTGTAGACATGGGATCCGTAAGCTCATATGGGTGAGTTAAATATCCAGATGCTCTAAGATTGTATTTTAGGAAGTCTTATGGTCATAAGTATTAAACTTAGGAAAAAGTTTCCCATAGTATAAATAATATCGTAAAAGAGTTTGTGAATATTGTTTATCAGAATACGAATTGAAGAGATAAGTTTATGGTTGAGTAATAGGGGACTTAACGGTGTTGATTTATGTCTCTGCTATTTTAGGATATATATGTATAGTGATGTATATGGTCCAATGAATCATATTGCTATGAGTGGATTTTAATACTTTGTAACCTTCATCGATGATTTGTCACGATATGGTTATGTGTTTCTTATGAGACACAAGTTTGAAACCTTTGAAAAGTTCAAAGAATTTAAACTTAAAGTAGAGAAATAAACCAGTATGTATGTCAAATGCCTTCGATTAGATTGAGGCGGTGAATACATAGGCAGTGAATTTTTGAATTATTTAAAAAAGAATAGAATTCTCTCACAGCATAGTCCTCCAACTATTCCATAGCACAATGGTGTTTCAGAGAGGAGAAATCAAACTTTATTAGATATGGTTCGATTGATGATGAGCTTCACCAATCTTCCTGAATATCTTTAGGGCAATGCTCTACATACTGCTGTTCATGTATTGAATAGAATTTTGTTTAAAGCCGTTCCCTTCACTCTTTATAAGATATGGACTGGAAGAAATTCAAGTCTTAAATATTTTAAGATTTAAGGTTATCCTGCTTATGTAAAAGTTACACAATAGGATAAACTTGTATGAGGTACAAGTATCGATTCATTGGTTATCCCATGAACTTAATGGGATACCAGTTCTATGATTCTGAGAAACGAAATATGTTCGTTGCTTGGAATGCCACTTTCCTAGAGAAGTATTTTCTCATGGATCGTAGGGATTATAGGAAGATTGATCTTGATAAAGTCAATCAAAATGAACCACAAATGGAACCATAGGCTCAATCGAGCAAATTACATTTTACACATCATCTACGTAGGTCACAAAGGATATCGAGGCAATCTAAAAGGTATGGTATGATACCTAAAGGTACCTTTGAGATTTTCTTAGTGGAAGAAAATGATCCTTTAACCTATAAAGAGGCAATATTAGATATTGATTCAGGAAAATGGCAAGATGCCATGAAATCCAAAATTGACTATATGTATCAAAATCAAGTCTGGGACTTGGTTGAACTTCCTGAAGGAATAGCTTCTATCAGTTATAAATGGGTTTACAAGCGGAAGCGTGGGCCTAATGAAAAGGTAAAGACTTTTAAGGCCCGTCTGGTAATAAAAGGTTATATTCAACGATCTGGAATTGATTTTGAGGAAACCTTTGCAATAGTCATGATGCTTAAGTTAATTAGGATATTATTAGCAATTGTTGTATACTATGACTTTGAAATTTGGCAGATGGATGTAAAGACGGCGTTTCTAAATGGATATTTCAAGGAAGATATATTTATGGATCAACCTAAAGGTTTTGCATTCAACCTTTTCTTCTAGTCTTGTATGCAAATTAAAGAAGTCCATTTATGGACTTAAGTAGGCTTCTCAAAGCTGGAATCTTTGTTTTGATAAGGTAATCAAAGAGTCTGATTTTATCAAAAATGAAGAAGAGTCATATGTGTATAACAAGGTCAGTAGGAGCATGGTTGTCTTCTTCATTCTTTATGTGGATGATATATTAATCATTGAGAATAATATCGGTATATTACGGTCAGTAAAAAGTTACCTCAGTAAGAATTTCTCCATGAAGGATTTGGGTGAGGCTTCCTATATACTAGGTATAAAGCTTTATAGAGATAGAGTTAAGAGGTTGATAGAACTCTCCTAATCTTCATACATTGATAGTGTCTTGGAAAGGTACAGTTTTAGTAACTGTAAGATAGTTAATGTACTTTTTAGACATGGTGTTCATTTTTCAAGGAAGATGTTTCCTCAGAAGAAAGATGAGAGGGTTGAAATATCTAACATTCTATATACATCAGCTGTTGGAAGCTTGATGTATACCATAATGTGTGCGAAATCTGATATTAGTATGGTTATAAGTGTTACGAGTTAGTACCAGTTTAATCCAAGTGATAGTCATTGGATGACAGTCAAACATGTCCTTAAATACCTTAAGGGTACAAAGGACAAGTTTCTCATATATAGAGAAAATGACTTACAGGTAAGAGGATACACTGACTCAGACTTCTAGTCTAATTCGGATGATAGAAAGTCTACTTCCAGATATGTGTTTATTCTCAATGGTGTTGCCATAAGTTAGAAGAGAGTCAAACAAAGATCCACAACAGATTCTACCACAAAGGTAGAATACATTGCAGCTTCAGAAGTAGCAAAAGAAACAATGTGGATCAGGGGGTTTGTCGTTGAACTTAGAATAGTTTCAAGTTTTGTGGATCCTATCCCATTATATTACGACAATAATGAGGCTATTGCACAGGCGAAAGAGCCAAGAGCACACTAAAGATCTAAACATGTGGAGAGAAAATACCACATTGTAAGAAAGAACTTGGCTCAAGGAGATGTTATATTTTATAGAGCTGATTTCATAAATAATGTAGCGGACTCACTAACTAAGGCCTTAACCTCTAAAGTGTTTGAGAAATACGTAGAGTCGTTAGTTATTAGATACCATTACGAATGGTACTAGAGCAAGTAAAAGTTATTGGGATTGTGCTCATGCGCCATCCCAATTGTGTATGAATATTGTAATTTCATACTTTATGCAATAAATAAATATTTTATTAAATCGCTAATTATTTTTTAAGGTAAGATACTTGTAATATTTTGGATATTATATAGATCTGAAAAGGTTCAGATTAGGTCTAAGGAGTTAGAATCTTATCTGAAATGGGACAAAGACCTGAGAATATACTAACAATGACATAGTTGCAAAAAGTTGCAAGTGTTGCTAGAAAATATCATTGTGTAAGTATATTCTCTAATTATTTATATAGATCAGTGTATATCTATATTTGGATCGTTCAGATGATTGATCTTAGTAGACCATAAGCTTAGTGAAAGCTCGTATAGATATACAAGTATTCAATAAAGATTGGATACTGAACAAGACTCAATGAAAACCTCTAATAGATATCCCATAAATCTGATAGTTAATGGTCTTCTCGAGTTGAGTAGTATTCGTGGTTCTTTGACCTAAACACCAAGGTGGGCTTATGAGTGATCCACCATACTTAAGTTCCACACATGTCAGAGACCTTTTATAGTTTGACTGCTATGTGTTATAGGGTATGATCCGATACTTGTGGAGTTCGGTGTGTGTAGACATGGGATCCGTAAGCTCATATGGGTGAGTTAAATATCTAGATGCTCTAAGGTTGTATTCTAACAAGTCTTATATGTTAGGGTCAGTACTTACGTACCATCCTTGAATATATATATACTTGTGTATTTATACAAGTGTACATTCCCATTAAATCGCTAATACTTATTTATATGGTATCATGCAATGTAAGGTTACAGACATTGTACGATCTGAATGAGTTCAGATCAGATTTAAAGAAGTTTAGATAAGGGTTCATAGTTAGCTACGCTGAGAAATATAAATGCTAAATGTTAGCGTAACTAAGTGTTAGCTAGTTATAATATTCAACGAAGATCCAAGAGTTGGAGCCTTGTCTGTAATGGGACATAGACATGGAAATATACTAATAACTGCATAGTTGCAATCGAGTGCCAAAAGATGCTAGTTATGCAAGTATGTTCTCAAATAATTGTCCCTTATCTATTTCTATTGATGTAGGTCTGTTAGTGGATACTTATATATAGATCGGTATATGTCGTACCTATAGGGTATAAATGGTCGTTCCTAGCCAATTGTGAGCTTGGAGCTCGTATTGATATATGGGTATCTAGTTAGGACTGGATATGAGACAGATTCACGAGAGCCTCCGATAGACACCCTATGTAAGCCATCAATAGAGGGTCATCTCGAGTTGAGTAGTATACATGGTCTTTTGACCTGAGTGCCACGGTGGGCTTGTAAATGATCCACCATACTTTGATTCCACGCATATCATAGACCTTTCATGGTGTGACCGCTGGGTGTCGCTGGGTATGATCCGATACTTATGGAGTTCGGTGTGTACAGATATGAGATCCGTCAGCTCGCATAGAGAGTTAGATATCCAGATGCTTCGAGACTATATATCAGAAAGTCTTGTGACCACAAGCATTAATCTTGAGAAAGAGTTTCCTCCAGGGTGGAATAATATGGTAAAGGAGTTTGCACATATTGTTCAGTGACATACAGGTCTGGAGATAGGACATGGATGAGCACTGGGAATTTGACGATAATAATCTATATCCTCAGCACATCCAGGATATCATGACGGAAGGACTATACGTATGCGTTGTAACCTCAACTTGTATGGTTCAACGTGCTGATTTGTATATCTGTGATGTGTGCGTGGGGTAATGTTCACGAACTCAGTAAATAGTTCCATTTGATGAATCGGACGTGGACTTAGGGAGTCCTGCGATATAGAGTGTACTTGTTATGCACTGAGGCAGCGTGCTGGATTAAATTGTTTAATCCAGCAATATCCAGCACTACCACGGGAATATGTGCGTGTCTGTATTTAAGCGTTAAATACAACAATTAGTCAATAATTATTATTTACTAATTGTATAATGACATGTGGCGCATTGGGGACCCTCGGTTATATTTACCCAAGTGCAGATTTAGTGGGAACCACTAGCGGGTAGACTTGGTAACTATTTATGATGGGCAAAATGATCATTTCATATTATGATTATTTAATTGTTAAATAATTATAAATATCTTATTATTAGATATTATATAATATATTATATTATTATTTTAATATATATTAGATATATATACATGAGATGTGTGTGAGAGAAGCAAGTGTGTGTTGTGTATTGTTAACGGAAAATGGAAAAGAATGAAAGAAATGAAACAAAGTGAAATAATAAAAATGGTACCAAGAGAAGAAAAGAAGGAGGAAAAGAAAAAGAAAAGAAATGAAAAAAGTTTTATTTTTCTCCATAGTACTAAAAGAAGTAATTGTGAATTACTTTAATTTTTCATTTCCTTTCCTTTTAGAGAAAAGGAAGAAAATACAGCACCAACCATTTTGGGGTTAAGAATTAATCCCGTGTTGGATATGTGGCTGTTGTTTTAGCTCACAAAGTCCATCGAGTTGGTGATTAGAACTGTCCACGAATTGGTCTCCATGCGGACTCTGAGAAAATACGTGTATAACGTTACACGTTCAGGTGATTTCTCAACACTACTAATATATTAATGTGAATAATATATTTTATTTATTGTGTTTATTATATAATTTAAACGCTTCTGTTGCGTATAATATGTATATGATATGTATTTTACACAATAGACACAATTACATATGCATACACCTACGTATATTTGATCCCCAGCATTATGACCGTAAGCATTAAACTCAAGAAAGAGTTTTCTATGGTATAAATAATATTGTAAAGGAGTTTGCGAATATTGTTTATCAAAATATGAATTGAAGATATAAGTTTATGATTGAGCAATTGGGGACTTGACGATGTTGATCTATGTCTCTGCTTATCCAGGATATACATAATGGAAAGATTATATGAATATGAATTAATCTCAACTTATATGGTTTAACTCGCCATTTTGTATTATCTATAATGTGTGTGTGTAGGGGGGAGGGGAAAGGTGCATCGGTTATGGACAATTATTATCGTGGATATGGCTGTTATTTAAATGAAACAATTGTTATTTTATTTAAATTAAATCAATCGGTTATTTAATTATTTTAGTGTCATTCGAAAAGTAGCTAAAGTTTAAGTGTTAAATCTAAAATTATACCTAGTGAGACTTGACACTTTTATTTACTTAGTGTATGTCTCAAATTGTGCTAATAATTTGTATAGGTACTAAATTGGGCATTGGTAGATATAGCTACTATTTAAATAAAATAATTATTATTTTATTTAAATTAAATCAATCAGTCATTTAATTATTTTAAGGTCTCTCAGGAGTAGTTAAGGTTTAAGTGTTAAATTTAAGATTGTGCCAAATGAGACTTGACACTTTTATCTACTTAGCGTATATCTCAATTTGTGTCAATAATTTATATAAGTATTAAATTGGATATTAATAAATAAAGTTATAAAATAATTATTATTTTATAGCATATATATCATTCGGCCATCTATTATTTCAAATAAATTTAATTTATTTAATATAATATAAATTAAATGTGTTCATTTGTTAATAGCTGATTCAATTGAAATTGAATCAAATTAAATTTGATTCATTTTAAAAGCAACAAGAGGTGGCAACGGTTATGCCACCAATTGCTTTCTTATTTGAACAACAAAGTTAACAACTTACTAATATTTATGTTTACCTTATAAGCATGTTACATGTGTCAAATTAAATTCATTCATTGGATGAAAGCAAAATGAAACTTATATGAATTGAATTTGATTCAAATCTTATCCAGCAAAAGGTGGCAACAATTATGTTATAGTGGCTAACAAAATTGAAGCATGACAAAACAATTGTCATGCTTTAAGTGGCTATCAAGCCACTCTTAATTGGTTAAAATCTTGCTTTGTCATGCTTGATTAAGTGGCTATCAAGCCACTCTTAATTGGTTAAAAGAAAGGCAAGTTTGCCTATATATACATGGTAGCTGAGAGAAATATAGGAGAATTAGAAGTGAATTGTTATTTGTTTTTAAAAGGTTAGGAGTTAACCTTATATTCGAGAGATAGTAATATATTAGAAATAAGAGTTACTTTAAATAATTCTGAAAAGGAAAGCTACAATTCTAGTTTAAAGAAGCCTACCACGTCCCCAACTAGAATTGTTTAAAGTACGCTTTAAGGGCGGGTCCCATAATTTCATTAGTCTAATAAGATTATTTTAATGTGTATTAATTCCGTTGTATAGCATGTATGACATGTTATTATTTTAAATTATTTAAAATGCACACATTCACCTATAGCACGGTGCACACGCATATAATACCCAACAAGATCTACTCAAGAGAGATGGAATGCTATCATGTAAGGATGTACCTACACCTATAAGTCTTGGAACAAAACTGACAAGAGATGAGGGAAATGATTTTGAAGATGTCACACTTTATAGAAGTATAATAGGGGCCCTGTAGTATGTCACTCTAACTAGACCAAAGATTGTATACAACATAAACAAGCTAAGCCAATTTCCACAAAGGCTAAAGCAAGTTCATTGGCAAGGGTGCAAAAGAATATTGAGATATTTGCAGGAAACATTAGAATTTGGTCTCTCTTACACCTCAGCAGGAAGTATACAACTTGTAGGCTACACAGATGCTAACTGGGCAACTGACTTAGATGACAGAAAGTCCACAGGAGGCTATAACATCTTCTTCTACAACAACTTAGTCTCATAGAGCTCAAGAAAGTAAAAGGTGGTCTCCAAGTCAAGTCCAAAGTTTTGAGTATAGAGCTCTTGAATAGTCATGTTTAGAAATAACTTGGATTTGTTCATTATTAAGTGAATTAAGCATTAAGTTTCCTAGCATTCCAACAATTTGGTGTGACAACAAGAGTGCTGCTGCATTAGCCTCTAATCCTTTCTATCATGCTAGGACCAAACACATAGAAATTGATATTCATTTTATTAGAGACAAAGTGATTAATAGAGAACTAGAAGTTAAACACATCTCTTTCGAGGAACAACTAGCAGACATTATGACCAAGCCTTTGACAGTAGATAGTTTCAGATATTCGAGAAACAAGCTCAAAGTCTTGCCAAATATTAGAGCTTGAGAGGGGGTGTTAGCTGATGCAGAGTATTGGCTGACATGGATCCTAACATTATTAAGACTTGGTCATCTTCGAGGGAACACTCAAGCAAGATTCAAGTGTGAATTTTGGTGCTACACATGCCAGAATCAAATTGGTTATTTTGCACCGATCAGAGAATAATATCTGCAAATACACAGCTCAACAAATGTTTTAATTATTTTCCTTGATATTTGGAGTTGATGACAGCTGTATATATTGGATTCTTTGTAGAAAAATGATAAATAACAGCACATATGTGTGCTATGTATTTTTTGTTGTAATATATATACACCGATATGATCAATACAAAGACACTAATTTTGCCCTTAAACAATCTCTGCATTCTCTGCATTTCTTAACTTACCAAATCAAATCCAATTCAATACCAATTTTAGAATTCCAATCGAGACTCGAATCCACCCCGAAGAAGGTATGAACTTGGCCACCCCATTGCCAACTCCCAAAAGCATTCCAAACGATTGAATACCGTACGTTCCTTAAGGCGTCCCACAGCTAGTTTCCTTATTGGGCAGCTAAAACACTTCTCCAATATCCTCATGTCCACTAATAATGACAAGAATATAATAGTCATGGTGGGTACTAAATGGGATAGTAGTACAAAGCATTCAAGAATCATGAATGGGTGAGAGGGAGGGTTTTAGTACTCATTCATTCAATGTTTTTAAAAATTACGAAAAAAAAGGATAAAAATGATAATACCAATTGTAATAACAAGGATTTTGGCCACAGAAATATTCGGCCGTTTCTCTACCTCAAGATTTTGTCTACAAGATCCCTCCCACAGTGCCACTTCCTATCATGAATGCAGATGAAGATGAAGTGGCCAACAAAAAATTACACTCTTTGGTGAGTTAGTGGCGGCCTCTGCAAGTAATATAATGAAAATGCAAGCAACCATCGATGCTCCCTGAAGTCTAATTTCAGATTAGTTTTCTGTAATGCAGTAGAGCAAATCATATTAATTACACTGAACAATACAACAATCACTTAACCTTAACTATTCCAATATTTTCATTCTCCAGTATCAAAAAAAAAAAAAAAGGCTCATATTTTCAATTGAGAATAACTAAAAGAAATCCTATTAAGGTTTTTTATTTCAAAAAGAGAACAATAATATTAAAAAGATTTAACACCTGTTCTCTATTCTTAAGCCACCAGAATTTGCTCGCCTTCCCTCTTGAACCAAAGCAGCACGAGCTGACATAATACCATTAGGTACTAAAGATGCATCAACAGCTGAACAATCAATCCAATCCTTCAACATCTCTTCTTGTCCCCATATATCCGGTATCCATACCTGACCCGCCACTTCAATCCTATGCCTCTTCAGTCTCTCACGTCCATTTTCCTCCGCCGTGCCCGGCTTCTCCTCCGGTGATGGCTGCAAGGCCTCAGATCTCTCATTCAACACTTTCTTAACATCAACTGCACCTGTAACTTGTAATAGTACTGCAGCTTCAGCTTCCCCTTTAACAGACTCACAAGTTTCAGAACATAAACTCTGAGTATTAGTTTCATTATTTTGACACCGATCAGAGTTCGATAGTGAACTTTCCAGCTGAATCTCCATCTGGGTATCGCTGGAACGATGATGAGCTTTGTTGGCTTCCAAGGCAAGTGGAGGAACAGAATCATGAGGCTGCTGCATGGGGTCCTGCTCCCGGTGAGCTGTGTTTGTGAGCTCTTTGTTCATGAAAATGGTGGCTTCTTTTTGGTTCTAAATTCTTGTTCTTTCACTTTCTGGCTCAATCTCTCTCTCTCTCTCTCTCTCTCTCTCTGCTGTTGTTGTTGAAAGATCAAAATATCGAATGGAAGCAATAAGCGTGTGGGAATAAAGCGAAAGAGAATGGATGGGGAGTCAGCTTACACGTCAACGCAAAGAGAGGTTTCTTTTGTATGGTAAGTGAAAAGTGTACGTGTCTTGTTTTGTTTTTCGAAGATTATTGGAGGAGGATTCTATTCTACATTATATTGTGTGGTTTAGTTCGCTCAAGTTTCATAAATTTAAAAGAATAATAATTGTTCCCTGAATTTCGAAGTGAAACCTAATTTAAAAAAATCTTCGTCCTTTTTAAAATTCTAATTAATGAGAAATTATTATCTTTAAAAATTATAGAGTTAACGAAGAATTATTATCTCTTAAATTATGAGATTAATGAAAAAATTATCATCATTTTAAATTTAATTTTAAATTTAAGTGATAATAATTTTTTCATTAATCTCATAATTCAAGAGATGATAATTAAAAAATTATTATCTTTAAAAATGATAGAGTTGATGAGAAATTATTATCTCCAAAATTATGAGATTAATGAAAAAATAATCATAACGTAAATCATAAAATTGATAAGGATTAAACACTTTCTTAAAATGATTTTATCACTAAACCCATAATAACTATAAAAGGAGATCATCGAGATCTAATTTTCCTGAACGACAATTTTGTGTGATTTTGTTTTTCTTGTCCTCTTATTATTTCTTCTCTATAATGATTATGGTGCTTTGTACTGCTATTATAAAATGATTATTAAATAATGTATATGAGTAACTTCATAAAATTTTTTGTATGTTGTAAAATTATTATTAAATAGTATATATGAGTGAGCCTATAAAACTCAATAAAAAATAAACGTAAACTTAAATTGAATTGGATCACTCTATATCTAGTATTCTTTAATCTCTTTGTATTTATTTTGTTAATTTCAACCAAATTATTTTATAAAAAATAAATTTAATTTACTAATTTAGGAATTGTCTAAATTTTCGATCAATAATAATAATAAGAAGGAAGAGAAGTAAAAATGAAATTCGAAGAGTTATGATTCCGTAGATAGATTTTTGGAGGATGGTTAGGTTGATGATGTTGATTTTGTGGTGTTGTATTTTTGGATATGAGCCAATGGGATTGCAAATTTTTATATGAAGACGTGGGTATTATTGAAAAGGCAAACTAAAATACAATGTCTGTATGTGTGTCTGTATATATAGCTTTTGATTTAATGAGATAGAGACTGTATTGGGAGGGTTCAAAGAGATTTTTTTTTGGGTACATCATAACTACCACTATTTTATTTTATTTTATTTTTTAAAAACAAAATCTTTCGATTGGATTTTGGTTAGTTTCATAAATATAAAGTTTTAATTCAAATTATTTATTTTTGAAATATCTAAGAATTGTGATTGTAGGTTAGTCCACTTATCATTTATGTAGTTAATAATGACAATAGTATTTTAGCACTTTAACTTATGTATTTTACTTTAATTTATTAAAATTTAGTTATTTATTTGTGTTTTTAATTTTAAATAGGTGCATGGAGAAAAATGTGACACATAGAATTAAACGATAGACGATTCGGGTTAGAAATGAGCGAGGTGTGCTTAAAAGACGAGAGAAATGCAGTAGGTGGCTAAGCGTCGCAGCGCCCAGATCAGTGAATGAGCGCTGCGGCGCTCAACAGTCAGCGCTGCGGCGCCCATC
Organism: Ailanthus altissimus; assembly: GCA_946807835.1. Lineage (NCBI taxonomy): Eukaryota > Viridiplantae > Streptophyta > Magnoliopsida > Sapindales > Simaroubaceae > Ailanthus > Ailanthus altissimus. Next base: position 7,001,906 of record OX327709.1, read on the forward strand.
AACAAAGTAGAGATCCCTATCACTCATTCCCAACGCCGCGACGCCCGTGAGGATGCTTAAATACTCATCTTGACTCTCTTATTTGGGGTAGATTCGAAGCTTTTCGCGCCTAAAGTTTCTCATAGCAACAAAAAATATTATTTTAAGGCAAAAATAGAGAGATTTATCAAGGAGAAAAACGCAAGTAACGAATACACATTCAAGTCAAGAGATCAAAGTGAATTTATTAAAGATTGAAAATTGAAGAATCAACTCTTAAGCAATCAAGACAAGAGGAAGGAGAACAACTCAGGGCATCACTTGTATTATTTTCTTCCTTAACTTTAAGAGATGATCTTGTTCATGATATTGTCATATTTTTGCTTTGATATTCTTGTTGTGAGCATGAGTTAAATACTTTTAATATAGGGTTAGACATTCTTGAACTAGTATGTAATTGACACTTTAAACTCTTAGTTATGAACTTTTATCCTTTAATTGATTCAACCTATTTGCTTAATGCTTTCATTATATTTGATCACTATTTTGATTGTTTAGGAACCATGATAACTTTGACAAAAGGATTCATATGTTTGGCTTAGGGTAGATTGATACATGATCATAAAGTAACATTTATGAGTTCCATCTAGAATAGACATATACCTATGTGACATGTATGGTTTGATTAGACTTATTCTTAATGAGTTACATCTTGTTCGGATTACCATAAATATATAAGTAATTGTTAAGGTGTGATATTATCATTCGACTGTCGACAGAAACTTATAATGAAATCAGTGTCTAGCTAATCAATTGATAATAAGGGAATAACTAAGGGATTAAAGAACTCAATGAACTACTACGGGATATGTCGAAATCCTATATTACTTATTAAACTAGTGAATTTTATCTCAGAGTACTTGTGATATATAATTAAGTTTAGTTTGATAGCAGTAGTATAGTTAGTTAAACTCCATCTCAGAAATTAGTTTGAATAAAGGTAAAATAGAATAATTTTAGTAATCGATTGAAGAAATAGAAATAATAGTCTTTGTGGGATCGATAATCTGGATGTAGTCCTATATTACTTGGTTCAAAAACATGCACTTGCACTAGGTTATTAAATCACACATCACTAGTGCATAGAACCGATCCGAACAGATATTATCAACACACCAATTAGAATGGAAGCATTTTCACTTTTGTTCGGATAAATTGAATTTAATCGATAAAAAGAATTTATGAATGTTTTATAAAAGTAAAAATCAAAACGAGTTACTATAAGAAAGTTGATTAAAAATCACCGAGATATGATTTGGAGAGAAAGTCAAGCGCGTTGGATGTGCGAGGATCGAAGACGGATGAGAAAGGAGGCAAAAAGACGAGATCGACTGCCCAGGCATAGGCGCCACGACCTTAGGTTGTGGGCGCTACGGCGCCCCAGACATCACCTGAACATCGCAGCGCTGTGGCACTAGGGAGTGGGAGCCGCGACGCTCAGCACGGGAAACAGTTTCCTATTTTGTTTGGATTTATTTCGTCTCCCACTTATTTCAAGACTCCCTAAAATGACTCACACACGTTTAGGATTAACCTAAGTCATCCTAAAGCCTATATAAAGGCCTTCTATTGGCTTGTAAATACATCTTAGTGATCAAACACAAATCTTTGTGATTTTAACTTACTTTGTGATTCTTAATAAGAGAAATCATTTGTTTACAAGAGAGAGTGAGTTCTTTGTGAGTTTTTCTTGTAAATGGCATACTTTGTGCTTGCCTATAATAATGGCTACGACAGCGTAGAGACTCTAGTCGCTACTAATGGTAAGAATACTGAACAATGAGTTCTTGATTCTGGTTGTACATTTCACATATGCTCGCACAAGTTTTGGTTTATAAATTTTCAGCCCATTAGTGGTGGCAAGGTGTTAATGGGTAATGACATTACTTGTCAGATGATGGAAATTAGTAGTATTAAACTTAGGCTGCATGATAGACGAGTGAGAGAATTGACAGAAGTTAGGTATGTTCCTAACCTTAAGAGGAACTTAATCTCACTAGGAACTTTAGACTAGAATAGGTGTTCTATCAAATTGACGAAAAAGTTTTGAGAGTATTAAAAGGTTCAATGGTGGTAATGAAAGGAAAGAAGCACAAATGTGATTATGTGCTAAAGGGTAAATCATTATTCTCTATAGATGATGAGAATATATAAATCAAGTTGTAGCATCTTAGACTAGCACACCTAAGCGAGAGAAACCTGTAGGAGTTATTTAGTTAAAAGGCGTTTGGTGAGGATAGGTTCCAGCCATTGGATTTTTGTGAACATTGTGTGCTTGGAAAAGTACATAGGGTGAGGTTTAGTACTGGCGATCACAAGACTAAGGGAACTCTTAACTATATACACTCGGATCTTTAGGGATTAGCTGAGACAGTTACTCGTAGTAGTGCTAGGTATTTTCTCAATTTGATTAATGACTATTCAAGAAAGCTATAGGTTTATATGTTAAAGAGTAAGAATCAAGTGTTTGATATGTTCAAGACTTGAAAGGCTCTTATTGAGAATCAAACTAGGAAAAGGGTAAAGAGGCTAAGAACCGATAATGACCTCAAGTTTTGCAATAGAAAGTTTGATAGCTTTTATGCCAAGCATGGGATTGCAAGGCATACAATAGTGAGATCAACACCATAACAGATTGACGTAGCTGAGAGGATGAATAGAACCCTACTTGAAAGGGTTAAATGCATGCTTACCAACGCAAAAATGTCTAAGGTATTTTGGAGAGAAGCTATAGTAACTACAGCTTATTTGAATAACAAAAGTCCATCATCAGCAATTGACTTTAAGACGCTAGAAGAAAAATGGTATGGCAACCCTTTTAAGTATAACCACCTCAGAATTTTTGGTTACCCTGCCTTTGTACATGTTAAAGAGGGGAAATTGGAACTTATAGTTATTAAAGGGGTATTCATAAGATATCCCGAAGGAATTAAAGGATGCAAAGTGTAGTGTAAAGAGTTGACACCACCAAGGAGTATCATAAGTCGTGACGTGATGTTCGATGAGATGACCACGTTGAAAGACTTCCAAAAAAATGAGAAAAAAAAACCTGTGTCTAAGAAAGACTCAGCATTAGAGTCCATAGAAGTTGAAGTGGAGCCTGAGAGTAAATCTGAACGCCCCCAAATTAGCACTTCAACCAAGAGATCCTTGAAGATGAACCAAAAACACTGACAAGTTTCTCCAAGTCCACCCAAGGACAGACTAGAATGCTTGAGATAGAACTTGAAAAGTACCAGCTAGTTAGAGACAAGCTAAGAAGAACGATTAATCCACCAATCAGGTATGCACAAGTAGATTTAGTTGTTCACTTTTAATTCTACTTACACTCTTGAATTTGATGAGTCTAGAACATATGGCAAGGCTATGAAGAGTGAAAATAAGAAAGAGTGACAGCAAGTCATGAAAGAAAATATTTGTTCTCTTAGGAATAATAATACCTTAAAATTAGTGGGGAGGCCTTAAAAAAAACTAGTTGGAAGAAAGTGGGTATATAAGGTGAATGAGGGGATGCCGGGGATAGAGCCTATAAGATTTAAGGCTAGGTTAGTTGCGCAAGGTTTTACTCAGAAAGAGAGAGAGAGAGAGTTGACTTTCATGAGATATTCTCTCCAGTCATCAAGAACACATCTATTAAGATTCTTTATTCTTGATAATTATACTCCCACTGCCCTTTCTGAACACACACGCTTTCTCTTTATTCTTAATAAAATCAGACTTTCTGATTTTAACATATAAACAAGGATTCTAGCTTCGGGAAAAACTGCTCAAGTCCATAAATGGACTTCCTCAGTTCGCACATTATATTAGAAGTTAGGCTTGGATGCAAAAACATCAAGTTATTCTCTGCATATCTCTTACTCGAGATATACTTCCCAGAACAGCTTATTTACATCCATTAGCCAGTCCTATAATCATAATATACAACAATAGCCAACAAAATCCAAATTGACTTTGGTATGGTTACTGATGAAAAAGGTTTCCTCATTTCTGATCCTAGATCTCTAAGTGTAACCTTTCAACATCAGTCAGGCTATGAAGGACTATTCCTTCAAATAGGGCCTAAACTGCTTCCGCTGCGTCAACTGATTTACTGCTGATAGAAATAATTTCTACAGGAAGCACAACTAAGTCCTAGACTTAATTGTCATACTTAGAGTCAAATTCAAATTTTATGGTATCTTGTCATCAACAAAATTCAAATTGACTTTAGCATGGTTACTAATAAAAAGAGTTTCCTCATTATTGATCCTAGATCTCTGAGTGTAACCTTTCAACATCAGTCAGGCCATGAAGGACCATTCCTTCAGATAGGGCCCACACTGCTTCTGCTGCGTAAACTGATTTACTGCTAATAGAAACAGTTTCTACAGGAAGCTCAACTAAGTCCTAGACTTAATTGTCACGCGTTGAGTAAATTTCAGAATTTTATGGTATCTTGTCATTTTCCCGAATTGATGTCAAACATTGTCTCTTCATAAGTTAAAGGATCATTTTCTTCAACTAAGAAAACATCAAGGGCACCTTCAAGTATCAAACATACCTAAATGATGGCCTTGATATCCTTTTGTACCTATAAACTTAGTGTGTTAAAGGTATTGCATTCATTTGAAATTAAAATTCCATCGTTGGTTCATCTATATTTAGATTGACTTCATCAAGTTCAATCTTTCTATAATCTCCACAATCCATGAGAAATTCTTTCTCTAGGAATGTGACATCATGAGAAACGAATATATTTCGTTCATCTGAATTATAGAATTGGTATCCCATTTAAATACTTGAGATACCCAATGAACCGATACTTGTACCATTGGATACAAGTTTATTCTATTGCATAACTCTTATGAAAGCATAATAACACCAAATCTTAACATATTTAAGACTCGTTTCCTTTTTAGTCTATATCTCATATAAAGTAGTAGGAATGATTATGGAATTATTTAATAAGTAAGCAGCAGATGCTAAAGTATAACCTCATAGATATTTTAGAAGATCAACAATTCTCAATATCAATCAGACTGAATCTAATATAGTCTGATTCCTCATTTCCTAAACATCTTTATGTTGAGGAGTATCTGGAGGACTATGCTGAGAGAGAATCATATTTTGGTTAAATAATTTGTGAATTTACTGATTATGTATAAATTACTTCGATCTAATCGAAAGCACTCAATATACATAAGGGTTTGTTTCTTTACTTTCATTGTCAAAACATTTTGAACACTTTGAAATTATTCTGACCTGCGTTTCCTAGAAATACATGACTATATAGCGACAATCACTATAAAGACAATGAAGTATCGAAATCATTTATAACAGTAAGATTTATTGGACTAAATACATCTATATGTACAAGATCCAATAAATCAGTGGCTTGGCGTCTTACACCTACATAAAGATTCGGCCATATTCTTTTGAATTCATAATTCATAAACTAGTCAATGTACTATAGTCAAATCAAATATCTGACCATTCTTAACCAGCTAGGATAGTCGTCTCACGACTACATAACCTAATCTTATATATACCACTATTTATTATTATTTAAGTTGCTGAAATACTATATATTCTGTTCACCTCTACACTTATAACATTTCCTGTTGTATATAAGATATAACGGCCATTCATTAACTGATATTCAATTAGTAAATTAGTATTATTATCACAAGGAACTATTTCTATATTTTTATGATAACCCTCTCTGTCAACTACAGGGAGTGATATGATTTACCTAATAATGTTTGGCTCAAAATAGCAATTATACAACATTAATGTTACCATAAATAAGAAGTAACTTTGAAGTCTTAACAGCTACCACGTATAGGAAATCTTCATTACCTATGTGAAGCTGAACTTCTCATTTCTTAGTAATCAAGCATTTCTCAAATCATGTAACAACTTACAGATATGAGAATAACAAGCGGTATCTCATACCTTTGCTAAGTTAACATCAAATGCTAATGAAATGTTAATGTTTGGTGAAACAAATATCTAATGAGTCAATCTTTCTTAAGTCAAGGTGCGATAAATAGTAATATTTACTATTTCAAACCTTATAACGATGGAAACACTTTCCATTATGACTTTTCTCTATCTGTGGTTTAGTAATATCAAATATTATTGAATCTAGAACTATTCTTAGATTCATAAACAAATCTTACATATTTTATTCAGTACCCTATAATTATTGGTATTTATTCAAGATTAGTAACGGATTACTTGTACTCATCTTATCTTTATAAGACAAGTATCTTATCTCTATAAGATAAACATCTTATCTTTATAAGACAAATATCTTATCTCTATAAGACAAAATAGGAGATGCATAGCAGAACATTTCTTATCGTTAATAAATTACGCTTTAGATCATGGGTGTAACTGTTATACATTTTTTAATCTAAAAATGCCCTCCCACTGCTTTACTTAATCCCTTTAATCTCTCAAACGGGATAAGATAGTATAATATTTTAAACTATACAGCGGAAAGTGGACCCTATTGGGATTTTACTCCAGCCTCACGCTAAAGCAATATTGGCCTTTATAAATCCAACAGGTAGACAACTCTTGTCAATTGTATCTCATACAACTCTTACTACTGATCCTAAATACACATTACCCTTACGCTAAAGCAATATTGGGTAACTGTATTTCAGATTAACTCGTCAATGCTCAAATATATGTTACTGACATTATCCTCACGCTAAAGCAATATTGGATAATATGTTCGCATATATTTGATTCATCTCATGTTTAACCGGCATTAGACCAAGTTACACCAACCAAATCCCTCACGTTAAAGCAATATTGGGAAAGACCATAGTGACCCATCTCAAACCGTATTGACAAGACGGACCATTTAAAATATTATCACATAATATAATAAATTTCAATCTAATTAAGAGAGATTTTAATTACAGGCTTTCATATTATATGTTCTCATCTTATAAGAGATTATTCTCAATCAATTATTTATTTTTGTACAAGCACAATTAACCCCCACCAGTGGGGCTCCCATTGTGATTACAAAAATAAATAAAATAAAAAATATTATTTTTTATTTATTTATCATGTAAACTAATAACCATTATTATTACATCTCATAAACCCCCACATGCGAAAAATAAAAAAAATTTTACTCTTTTTTTTTTAGTGTAAGAACGTCGTGGCGTTGGTCTTATAGCGCTGCGGTGCTGTCTTAACAGCGCTGAGGCGCTAGACACCCAGCGCCCCTGCACTCATTCAGCGCTGGGGCGTTATACACCCAGCGCTCCAGCGTTCATATGAACGCTGCCGCGCCGGACCGTAGCGCTGCAGTGTTCTAGGTGCTGTTTTTCATTGGTTTGCATTTTTAACACTTAAAATGCACCTTAACAGCCCCAGAACTTGTCCTACAACTTAGCCAACACTTAACTAACACTAAAAAACCACCCAAAACAACACAAAATTACTCTGATACTAATTGTTGGGGGTGTTGTACAAATCACTAGGGTGCTTGCATGTGGGTTGTGTTCATCATACAAACAATATACATATCTCATACATACATGTGCACAGCAGAAGATTATATACAATGAACACAGAAAATACATATTTGATTAAACTGAAATCCGAAATTGAGAAATATCACCAATGAAGCCTTTGGATTAATTTTCTTTGAAGTCCACAATGAAATGAATCTTTGATCAATCCTAGCAATCAACAAGGGTGGGTTTGATTGTCTAGAATGGCAGCATCTTAATCCAGCATCTATGTTTAACTCTTAAACATGATTCAAAGTTAAACTATTTAACTTAATTAAATTTGTTTTTCCTTTTATTCAACTCTTGAATAAATAAAACAAATCTTGTTTTTAGTTATTACATTCTTGTTTTTAGTTATTACATTTAATAACCATTTATCTAATTTGTTTTGTTGTTCTAACACTTAAAACACAAAACAAACAATTTCAATTTCTCAAATTGAATTGGCTCCCAAAATGCAAAACCTAAAATCTAAAACATTAATGATTTTGAATTTCATTTCACTTTATATACTAATGCATTAATTCCAAACTAATTTGAATTTTATTTGCATTTCATTTGACTTAACCTAACTTTAGTTAATATTTAACCATAGTTAGATTATTTTAACTTAACCTTTAAGTTAATAAATATTTAATTAATTTAACCATAGTTAACTAACTTAACTATGGTTAGGTTAACCTTTACTTAACTATTAAGTAAAGTTAACTAACTTAACCTTATGGTTAACTTTTAACTTTAGTTAAGTTAAATTATTTATTTAACAATTAAACAAATAAATATTTATTTTTAATTATTGAACAATTGAATAATCATAAAGTAAAATTACTATTATATCCTTACTCGGTTACCAAGTTAACCTAAAGTGGGTCCCACTATTTAACCATATACTTTAGTTAACGTAACCTTAGTAATTGCTGAATTATACTATATTGAACAATTCAATACGGTACACTGCCCAAGTGCTCAAAGAGTACATTTCATATTGAGACTCTCTAGGTCTACACCTGATTTGTCAAATGGAACTATTCCATTAATTCGTAATCGATGCCCCACGCACACGTTATGAATATTACAAATCAGCGTGTCAGACCATACAAGTTGAGGTCATAACGTATACGTATAATCCTTCCATCATTTATACCCTAGATGTGCGGGGATATAGATCAGCACCGTCAAATTCCTATTTGCTCATCCAGAATCTTATTTCCAGATTCGTATCTCGATAAACAATATACGCAAACACTTTTGCTATATTGTTTAACCCTGTGAGAAACTTTTTTCTCGGGTTTATGCTTGTGGCCACAAGACTTTATGAAATACAATCTCGAAGCATCGGATATACAACTTACCTACGTAAGCTGACAGATCTCGTATCTACACACACCGAACTCTATGAGCATCGGACCATACTCAGCAACACATAGCGGTCAGACCATGAAAGGTCTCTGACATATGTGGAACCAAAGCATGATGGATTACTCACAAGACCACCGTAGCGCTCAGGTCAAAAGACCACGAATACTACTTAACTCGAGAAGACCTTCATTTGACGGTGTCATAGGATATCTATTGGGGTCCTCATAAGTCTGTTCAGTATCCAGTCCTGACTGGATATCCGCATGCCTATACAAGCTCTAAGCTCATGGTCAGCTAAGAACAACCATCTGAACCAGTCAGATATAGACATACACTAATCTATATAAAGTGAATCACCGATAGACCAGCATTGGTGATCATAGATCAGGAACATTATATTTGAGACATACTTACATAATGATATTTCTTAGCACCTATTGCAACTCTTTGCAACTATATCATTATAAGTATACTCTCAGGTCTTTGTCTCATTATAGATAAGGTTCTAACTCTTTAGACCTCGCTGACTCTTATAAACTGATAACTATTAACAGTGCTAACTATTAGCATTTATAACTCTCAGCTTTGATAACTATTAGTTCTGGTCTAAACTCCTTTAAACCAGATCTGAACTCTTTCAGATCAAATAATGTCTGTAATGTTACAAGCATTATACCATGTTAATATGATATTAACAATCTTTATTCGAAATGTTTATTGTATAAATATTAACAATTAATATTCATACAATATTAGAATGGCACGTGAGCACCAACTTTAACAGTAAGAACATAAAAGAGTGTTTGCGAAATTATACACACACAAATTTGTACCGCAAGTGCACGGGTCATGAGCAAGTAATAAAGTGATGAGTAAGTATCATTCCCACGAGGATTGTGTCCTAAATTAATGCTAAGTATTACGATGTTGATAACTTAACTTTATCTAGGCTAATCTAAAGGGTAAGATGAATTATTGAATGAAAATGCTTTAAACTAAATAACTTGGTAAATTAAAGACATGAGAGATCTATGGCAATGGGGTTCTAGGGACTTGGTTTCCCTCTATTGTACCTATGGTCTTTGTCATTAGTGATCAACAACCAATTTCATGCATTTATTAGTCCAGGTTGTATGATTAATCTCATTCCCTCTCCCAAGTGCCGAATAAGATACTATGCAGATACAACTAAGTTGATGTCCCTATCTAATCCATTATATATACACACATTAAGCTGCTCTTACGCGACTACCCTAAGTTCATTAATCTCCCAACTCAACAAACTCAAAGCTATGCTTTTTACAACCAACATATGGATTAAACTTTCCCAAACACATAACCTAAATGTTTAAATCATCCAAGCCATTTCCCAATGCAATTAGAAGCATGAAGCACATAAAAAACATAAATGAATAAACATCAAATAGTCATTAATCACAAAATAGCATCAACACATATTGTTCAATAGAGTTCCAGCAAGTCATAGAACATATAATCTAACAACAAAATGATAATCTTGCGATATGGTGAATTCTATAAAAATGGGATCCTAGAGTATTGAATTCATTCTATTCTTCCTATATTCTTCCTATCTAGCAATTTCATTCAATTCATTAATAAAGAGCTTAAGACTAATTTCATTCCCTCTTCCGAGTGCCAAATGAGATACTATGCGTACATATTCAAGTTGACATCTCTATCTAACTTGTTTACATATACATGCATTACGCAACCTTTAAATTGATTACCCAAGGATTAATTGCATTACCTCTCCTGAGCGTCAAATGAAATCCTAGGCATAATGGCACAGCCAAAGTGTTTGTGCCTGTCACGCATTTGATCAAACACTTGGAGTGCACCACATGCAAATCCTAAAGAAAACCATGATGATTACATAAGTGTTATTGGCCTTCCAACACAATAACAACCTAAGGCTATGTTTCTCTCAAATCCAATAAATGGGTCAATCTCTTCCAAGCATCAATTCATAAATTCACAACAACCAATTAATTTTTCAATCAATTGGAAGCATTAAGCATAAAGAAACATAAATGAATTATATTAAATCATCCAAACATAATATGAATAAAACTACATCAAGCCTTAGAATCAAGTTTAATCACATAAAAATCCAACCATAACTAAAATTATCTAGTAATCCATAAATACAACTCATTTAAACAATGTTCATAAATTGAAATTTAAACAAAAGAGAAAAACAAATAAAAGGAAAGAGAAAACCAAAATTGGGGATGTCTCCAAAGTTTCAATCCTTCAAATGTCTTTAATAATGCTCAAGAAACCTTGGAGACATCTCTAATTTTGGTTTTCTCTTTAAAATTGAGCTAAAGTGTTGTTTTATTTTGCAAATTTCGTGCCTCCCTTTTTTATTCTTGACAAAATGGCTAAAGGGTAGTATTTATAGGTTTCAAATTAAGGCAAAAAAATGGGGGTTAAAACAGGTGGCCATATTTTGGCGCTTGGGAGCCGAGCATTTCTGCCAATAAAGCCCGTTTTGGCGCCTGGGCGCCATTTTTTGGCGCTTAGCTCAAGGGGACATCGAATCACGGGTTAATGTATAAAAGGGATGAAGACAACAGTGTAATGGTAAGAGGATACGTAGATTTGAATTATACAAGTGATCTAGACAAGAGAAGATTATTGATGTGTTACATATTCACAGTGTTTGGGTGTAGTGTATGTTGGAGATTTATTCTACAACATGTGGTTACACTATCTACAACAGAGGCGGAGTACATAGTTGTTGAAGAAGCTGTTAAGGAAGCCTATAGTTAAAAGGCATATACGCGAAGGTAATGGCTACTAAAGATGTGAACACCGGTGTGTATTGTGATAGCCAGAGTGCCATACACCTAAGCAAGCATCAAGTGTTTTACGAGAGGTCTAAATACATTGATGTGCAGATCCATTACATTCGAGATATTATTCAAAGTGGTGAAGTTAGTCTAATGAAGATAACATCGTCTGAAAATCTTGCTGACATGTTGACTAAGTCACTGCCCTCGGTTAAGTTCATCCTATGTATAGACTTAACTAGAGTCACTACTTTGTGAGGGTGACTGAAGATGCGGATATGAAAGATCGAAATACTTTATGAATGATTTTGAACCAATGAGGAAATTTGTGAGAAAGTTGATTAAAAATCATTGAGATATGATTTAGAGAGCAAACTAAATGTGTTGGGTGTGCAAGAATCAAAGAAGAACTTGAAAGGATGCGAAAAGACAAGAGCTACTGCCTAGGCGTGGACACCGCAGCGTCAAGTTATGGGCACTGCGATGCCCCAGATAGTACTTGAGGGCCGCGGCGCCAGAGAGTGGGCGCTACGGTGCCTAACGGGGAAAACAGTTTCCTGTTTTGTTTCAATTTATTTCATCTCCCACTTATTCCAAAACTCCCTAAAATAACTTTCACATGTTTAGGGCTAACCTAACTCTTTCTAAAGCCTATATAAAGGCCATCTATTGACTTGTAAACACATCTTAGTGATCAAACACAAATCTTTGTGATTTTTAGTGAGAGAAATTCCTTGTTTACAAGAGAGAGTGAGTTCTTTGTGAGTCTTTCTTGTAAAATGAATACTTTGTGAGTGCCTTGAGATTCAATAATAAAATATTGTGATCTTGATCAGTCATGGACGTAGGCAAGTTGTCGAATCACATAAATTTTGTGTGTTGTTCTTCTACCTTTCTTTCTCTAGATTCTTAATTACTTGTTTCTACATAATATTATTTAGAATATTTGATTGTTTAATTCTTTTTTCTTTAACAATTTTATTTTTTTTAAACAAAACTTTTTTTCCCCTTCTTTTTGTAAGTGAAATTAAGAAAAATAATCAATATTTAAATTTTATCATCATATAATTACATCTTTTTACCAATTATTATTGCATGTATATTGCACACGTTTATTTATGTTATTTAATAGCGTAATTGAGAGTGTTTATTTTCAAAGAGAAAATATTTTTTATATATAAATAAAAATATGAAATTATATAATTTTTTAATAAAAAATAAGCACTACCAAACACAAGTTTAATAATTTTATCTTCTTTTTCTTTTTCATTGTTTAAACACATGCCATTCCCTTTTTATAAACTTTACATTTTAAAGCCTATTTTAGGAATCACTTGTTAGAATTTAAAAATGCTTCAACAATTTAGAAAATAAAGCAGAAATAAAATAGATAAGAAACATACCTCTTCTAATAATACTTTTCACAGTATAGAGATAGGGATAAGTTTTTTTAAACCTTACACAATTTCTAACGATGATGTTGTTGGTTGGTAAATAATTTTTTTTTTATTTATAAAAATAAACGCAGCGGAAGTTAGATCATCTTGTTCATAATTACATATATAGGGATAGAAGATTATCTCAATTCTTTACTATGGCAGATCTTGAATTGACCGATTGCAATCTTCTCTACTATCCTCAATCTTCAAAGTCAACATGTGTGAGCGCGTAGATCTTTCTTAATCTCTTAAATCACTAATACTCAAATATGAGATAATGGTATTAATTAAATTCTTTTTCCACGTAAGAATATGTAAAGAATTTTTCTCTGTATGGTTATGGTCACTTTTTCTTATTACATACATCTCATATACATAGGGATCTCCCTTTGGTATTTAGAATTTGATTAGGATTAAGAAATTAGAGTTTGATTAGGATTTGAGCTAGTAGAGGGACTGCAAGACCCATGAGCTTCCTAGCTCCAACTTAAAAGGTCTAGTCCTTATTATCTCATAATACACTAATTCTTCTAAGTTAACCCCAAGCTATTCTACTAAAAGCCAAGGACTGTACTCTAGTAACTCATGTTATAAAATAAAAGCCTATTTAATTAAAACTCCTTTTAATTAAATTGAGGTTGGTCTTTAGACCAACAATAACCACTTAATTGACCCTATAATTGAGGTCTATAATTAAAGGCAGGCCCAAAAAAATTGTCTTGCCTCTTTAATTACTTATTTATCCCTAAGTCACTGAATGCTCTAATGATCATTTTTAATATATCTATATTTGTAAATAAATTTACAAATAAATATTATTATTCAATAAATAATTTATTGAATAAACTGTGGCTACAGATTCTAATGATCAAGTATTGCAAACATCTTAGGTAGACATTAATTATTAAATTCCATCTTACAAATATATGTTCTTACGACCCATGATATTATATCTCCGAGCTATCAAGGTTTTGACCGTTTATGTAGATCTCACTCCGTGATAACTCAAAAGATACAACGCATAAATGTAAGTTCATTACCTGTTCAGGATTAAGATCAATCATACTTATTAAAGCTTTTGTGAATTAAGATCTACGACATTTAGTTAACCAGATCGAAATTCGCAGTAGTCCTGTTCAATGTATCATATACATTAGTTTCTCTACTTGAAGTCTTTATTTTGATGATCAAGGTAAATCATTCACTATAAAAAGCAGAAAAACTACAACCTTACATAATAAAATGCCCTTTTCATTAATGGTTGTGAACATGATTTAATTTATAAAGAACTTGTGATCTATACCCTCTGTATTAACATCATATGCCTAATACATATATCACATACTTTATAAATATGAGCTCATCAATGTATGCTTAATTATATGTATGAATAAACTTTATTAATTTAATAAAATATTATTACACATGCTTTAAGGGCATAAAATGTATAACAATCTCCCACTTGCCCTAAAGCATGTCGGGCATCTGTCGAACTCCCATATCATATATATAATTTTCAAAATACTTTGCTGGTAATGATTTGGTGAATAGATCCGCTAGATTTTCTGCTAATGCAATCTTGGATACTATAACTTCACCCTTTTGCACTAGCTCTTGTACCAAATAGTATTTTCTCTCAATGTGTTTTCCTTTCTTGTGGTATCTCGATTTTTTGGATTGTGCTACAGCTATGCTATTATCATAATAAATAATAATGAGCATCTTAAGACTAGGTACCACTTCAAGTTCCATAAGAAACTTGCGGAGCCGTACAGCCTCTTTTATAGCTTCTGACGCAGCTACATATTCAGCTTCTATGGTAGAGTCTACAATGCATGATTGCTTTACACTCCTCCAACTAATAGCCCTACCACCTAAAGTAAACACATATCCTGAGGTAGATCTCCGGGCATCCTTTTCTAATTGGAAATCTGAATTTGTATACCCAATAGGTATAAGATCCTCACTAGAATACACGAGCATATAATCTTTTGTTCTTCAAAGGTACTTGAATATATGCTTTACTGCAATCCAGTGTTCTGATCCTGGATTAGATTGATATATGCTGACCATGCCTACTGTATAACAAATATTTGGTCTAGTACATAGCATTGCATATATAAGACTTCCTACTGCTGATGCATAAAGAATTCCTCTCATATGATATCTCTTCAGGAGTTTTAGGACACTGATTTTTGGATAGATCAATTCCATGTCTAAAAGGAAGTGATCTCTTTTTAGATTCATGCATAGCAAACCTAACCAGAATTTTGTCTATATATGCAGCTTGAGATAAAGCTAACATCTTATTTTTACGATCTTGCAATAGCTTAATTCCAAGGATGTAACTAGCTTCACCTAAGTCCTTCATATCAAATTGGTTAGATAACCAAATTTTAATTGATGATAATACTCCTACATCATTTTCAATGAGTAGTATATCATCTACATACAGGACTAGAAAAACCACTAACTACTTATCTATCTTCTTGTAAACACAAGGTTCATCAGGGTTTTGATCAAAACCAAATGATTTGATTGCCTGATTAAATCTGATGTTCCATGATCTAGATACTTGTTTAAGTTCATAGATAGATTTGTGTAGTTTACAAACCATGTGCTCTTGGCCTTTAACTATAAAACCATCTGGTTGTATCATATAGATACTTTCTTCAAGATTGCCATTAAGAAAGGCAATCTTAACATCCATTTTCCAAATCTCATAATCAAGATTTGCTGCAATGGATAAGAGAATTCTAATAGACTTGAGCATGGCTATCGGCGAAAAGGTTTCCTCATAATTGATACCTTCTTTCTGAGTGTACTCTTAGCAACAAGCCTAGCTTTGAAGGTTTTCACATTTTCATCTACTCCTCTCTTTCTCTTGTATACTCATTTACACCCTATGGGTTTTATCCCTTTAGGTTTCTCTACAAGTTCTCAGACTTTATTGGAATATATGGAATCCATTTCTGATTTCATAGCTTTATGTCAATAGTTTGCATCTTTATTAACCATTGCTTCATCATAACTAGGGGAATCTAGTTCATGCTCATTAGAGACTGTCTGAAGTAACTCTCCAATTAACATGTACCTAGTTAGACGTCTAATAATCTCTCACTATGACGAAGTACTAGTGGTTGTTGTTCTGTAACTGGCTCTGGTTGGTTATTATGATCTGAATTGGGAATTAACTCATTGACTCTATTAAGCACAATATTAGAGTTTCCAGATAACTCATCAAGAATTATCTTACTCCTAGGCTTGAAATCTTTCATATAGTCTTCTTCAAGAAAGATTGCATTAGTGCTAACTAATATTTTCTTATCTTGAGAAATATAGAAAAGACTTCCTCTTATTTCTTTAGGATAACCAACAAACAGACAAACTTCTGACTTAGATTTTAACTTATCCTGTCTTTCTTTTTAGCACATATGCTGGACAACCCCATATATGTATATGATGTAAACTTAGTTTACGTTCTATCCATATTTTCAGAGGTATTTTAGGGACTGACTTAGATGAAATTAAGTTAAGAAGATACATAGCTGTTTTTAAGGCATAACCCCAAAATGAGATAGGTAAAGTTGAATAACTCATCATTGACCTCACCATTTCAAGAAGAGTTCTATTTCTCCTTTCTGTTACACCATTTTGCTGGGGTGACCCTGGTGCAGTCAACTGGGATAATATCCCATTGTTTAACAAATAGGTCATGAACTCACTATAGAGGTATTCGCCACCTCGATTAGATCGAAGTGCCTTTATGTGTTTTCCTAATTGACTTTCCACTTCTTCCTGAAACTCTTTGAATTTATCAAACGTTTCAGACTTGTGGTGCATTAGGTACACATAACCAAATCTAGAATAATCATCAATGAAAGTGATGAAATATTCATAACCTCCCCTAGCTTGTGTGCTCATGGGCCACACATGTCAGAGTGTACTAATTCTAACGTTTCAACAGCTCTATTACTTTTAGCATTAAAGGGTTTTCTGGTCATTTTACCTTCTATACAGGATTCACAGACTGGTAAAGGTTCAATATCTAATGAACTCAAAGGTCCATCTTTGACCAGTCTTTGGATCCTATCTAGATTAATATGACAAAGACGTAGATGCCATAGATACGTTTGATTAGTGGGAGTCACTTTAACCCTCTTATAGTGATTAGATTCATTATTCAATTCTGTGTCATGCAGTGAGTTAATTTTAGGATATATGTAGTATAGATTGTTACTAGTGTATCGGAACATATAAACGACTTATTTCTTTTTATCACCACAGTTGAGTCAAAAATAACAGAATAATCAAATTTATTTAAATAACTAACTGAAATCAAATTACGTTTGAGTTCCGGTACTAACAAACAATCATCTAATACTAATGTCCTAAAATCATCAAAATTAAGTTGAACAACTCCCACTGCCATGACTGCAATAGTTGCGTCATTTCCTAGCCTTAGACCGATCTTCCATTCATTGAGTTGTCTAGTTTCCTAAAACCCTTGCAATAAATTACAAATATGATTAGTGGCTCCAAAATCTACTATCCAAAAATCAGTAGAATCAACCACTAAGCATGTCTCAATGAAAAGAATTTTACTAGAAGGTGAAACTGTCTTTTTAGTTATTGAAAACTTAACTAAAGAACGGATTTTTCTTCCAATGCCTTTTAATGCCATATTGGAAACAATTTCCTTTGGGCCTTACTATCTTTTTATGAATTTGTACAAATTTTGAATTAGATGCTTCCTTTGACTTATTCTTCTTTTTCTTACTACTCTTTTCTCTAGGATTGAGACCAAAAGATGAAGATGAGCCGTTAGTTAATTGACTATTATAAGCATCTATTTCATTTTGAGGTGCATTTTCATTAGATATTTGAGTGTATTTATCAGTCAGGACATATTTGTGCTTTTCAACTGTGAGTTCAATATCTAAGTTCCTTTTCCAATCCACATAATTATTTTCGGTTAACTTGTCTTGGTTAAGGATGGATGCTAGTGGGCTGAATGAAGACATGATTCTGAAAAATAAATTCATACATGAGCATACATTATATGAAAGCATGTGTTACTTTTGCATGAATACATGAAATGCATTTATATAGAACTCTTTAACTACATTATACATTGGTAATCTAATTTTCATTCAGAATACCTCTCCGTAGGGTGGTCGTATCCGTCATAAATCAGACTAGTACCATACTAATTTATTATTATTATCTAGATATCTCATATCAAATAATAATAAACTACCGATTCTTTGGCCCTTAGATTTAATTGACAAGAACTCCGTGGGGAGGATATCAATCAACCTAAGTTGAGTGTACAACCAATATTTCAATCTTTTATATTTCTCAATTAAAAAAAGCCACTATAGGGTAGTCAGCTTCGCATGAGTCCTATATTGGATTTTATCCTTTAGGGAAATCCTATCTAGTAACCAGTTCTGATTAATACCTTCTGTAGGAAGCTCACAAGATTTGAGGCAAGACATTAATCTATCTTACTATAGGACCAATAATGGAGGCCACGGGCTTTATACCTAAAGCCCTCTCTCACTCAATATTTTAATTCTTAGAATTTTTAATTAATTTATAAAATGACGTTCTACTTATTAATATTTAATTTTATTTTCATAAAATAATTAATAAGGCCACGTCAAATAATAAATTAATATAATATTAAAATATAACAATAATCTTATCATAATCTCATTAGAATATTAATGTCATATAATATAATATATTTTATGCATGGACATGTAAATATGGCACCGTTAATCTATATGACATGTTATTTATCTAATCAATTAACTAGATAAATAAATAATTCATAATACATGACTTTTCTTAGGAAGAAAAATATTAAAACTAAGCCTAAATACTTCAAAGTCTTCCTTGAAGTTAACTTGAGCTCTTTTATAATGTTATCTTCTCTTACTTGTTTTCTTTTATAGGTTTAGATTTTTGGCCTTTTAATTTTCTTTGGTCAATTTATTTTAAAAATAAATTGGATATATTTTAAGCTTAAAATTTTTTTGGGCCTTCTTAAAAAATTTAAATAAAAATATTTTTAGACCCAATGATTTTAATAAAATAGTCCAAATAAAATTTTATAAAATTGAACCAAAATTAAAAGAAGTTTGGACCAACTTTAAATTTTACAAATACCCAAAATTAATCAAAAATTAAATTTGGGTTAAATTTAAAACCTATTTATAAATATCTTAAAATTATCTGGTCAAACTTTAATTACCCAAAATCAGAGGGACCAAGTGAGAATAAAACAATTCTGTTAGGGCCTATATGCATAATTTACAAACTTATTGACCTAAAATAGAATTATTTATAACAATGAGGGGCCTATGTGATATTTGTCAGTGAAAACCCTAATTCCACAATATTCACATAGCGCCGCTCCTGCTCTCTCCCTAACCACCGCCGACCACCATTCTGGCTTTACTTCCAGCCGCCAATCGATGCTTAGGAGAACGCCAGCTTTAGATGATGCCGACCATCTTTCCCCGCCGCGAACCGCCGGTCATGCCTCCTAAAACTGCTGCGACTTACCGCCGCAGGTGCCGAGCAGCCATGCATGCCGCTGCTGCCATGACGAGCGGCCATGCACGCCGCTGCAATATACAATAGCAGCGTGCATGGCTTTTCCAATTTCTTCTTTTGCCAATTTTTTCTTTTTTTATAATTTTTTATTTATTATAATTACAACATAATAATAAAAATAAATAAATTTAATCTAACTAAGAAGAAAAATTGTGATATTATTTTATTACCCCTTTTTGTTACAATTTTCAATAAAAAATACAATCAAATATCTAACTATGAATTATTGGGCGTAACCATTCATCACATAATTAATAAAAATAACAATATAGATTATTATGCAATTGGTGCCATAATAAATAATTACTACCATACACAAAATAAACTATACATATAATATAAAATAAGACTGCTTTGATACCAATTGTTGGTTGGTAAATAAAAACTTTTCTGTTTATAAAAATAAATACAGCGGAAGTCAGATCGTCTTGTTCATAATTACATGTATAGGGATAGAAGATTACCTCAATTCCTTGCTATGACAGATCTTGAATTGATCGGCTGTAATCTTTTCTACTATCCTCAATCTTCAAACTCAACGTGTGTGGGCGCGTGGATCTTTTTGAATCTCTAAAACCACTAATACCAAAATCTGAGAGAATTGTATTAATTAAATTCTTTTTTCACGTAAGAATACGTAAAAGAATTTTTCTCTGTATGGTTATGGTCACTTTTTCTTATTACATACCTCTCATATATATAGGGATCTCTTTTGAGTATTTAGAATTTGATTAGGATTAGGAAATTAAAATTTGATTAGAATTTGAGTTAGTAGAGGGACTATAAGACCCATGAGCTTTCTAACTCTAACTTAAAAGGCCTAATTCTTATTATCTCATAATACACCAATTCTTCTAAGTTAACCCCAGGCTATTCTACTAAAAGTCAAAGACTGTACTCTAGTAACCCATGTTATAAAATAAAAGCTCATTTAATTAAAACTCATTTTAATTAAATTGGATTTGATCTTTAGATTAATAATAACCACTTAATTGACCCTTTAATTGATTTCCATAATTAAAATAAAGCTAAAAAAAATTGTCTAGCCTCTTTAATTACTTATTTACTTATAAGTCACTGAATGTTCTAATTTACAAATAAATATTATTATTCAATAAATAATTTATTAAATAAATTGTGACCACAGATTCTAATGATCAAGTACTGCAAATATCTTAGGTGGACATTAATTATTAGATTCTATTTTGCAAATATATTTTCTTACGAACCATGAAATTATATCACTAAGTTATTGAGGTTTTGACCATTTATGTAGATCTCACTACGTGAAAACTTAAAAGATACAACGTATGAATGTAAGTTCATTACCTGCTCATGATTAAGATCAATCATGCTTATTAAAACTTTTGTAAATTAAGATCTACGACATTTAGTTAACCAAATCAAAATTTACAGTAGTCATGTTCAATGTATCATATACATTAGTTTCTCTACTCGAAGTCTCTACTTCGATGATCAAGATAAATCATCCACTATAATAAACAGAAAAACTATAACTTTACATAATGAAATACCATTTTCATTAATGATTGTGAACATAATTTAATTTATAAAAAATTTGTGATCTATACCCTGCATTAACATCATATACTTAATATATAGATTACATATTTTATAAATATAGACTCATCAATGTATGCTCAATTATATATATAAATAAATTTTATTAATTTAATAAAATATTATTACACATACTTTAAAGACATAAAATAACATAAAATATCTAACAAATATACGTAAAATCGAAGATGGGATTCTTGCCTAAGGATCTAGCTAATGAGCTGTATTTCTAGATTTTGTTCATCACAGATGACATTAATATGTTCATAATTATAGGTACAAAATTTTCGGATCATGACCAGTTTCTTTGATCATGGACAATTATTTTTCATGTCCTTGAAATGATGAAAAATATGAGCGACATTCAAAAATAGTTCTGAACGAGTTCAACATCACTTCTATTTATTCCCTCTTTGTTTTTGTTGTTGACATGTTTAAATATTGACATGCGTTAATGCTCTTTCTAAATTTGATAATTACAATTTTTAATTCAAATTAGTTATATTAATTGTTGCTAATTAATATGGTTGATATAAAAAACTGAACTACTTTTATTGATAGAGTGTCTAAACATTGGATGCATGTGAGACAATTTTTTTGATTAAATATGAATAGTATATATTAATATAAATTCATTAATTATATAATTTCAGAATGGGTAAGGAAATCTTTAAGAGATTCTGTATTAGGGATAGCAATGGGACGGAAAAAACTTCTCATATCCCATCTTATTTTTTAATTTTAAATCTCATTCTTGATCTTATTTAAAAAAAAATATCTAATAAGCCAGAGATGGGGGATTCTTATGCAGAAATACCTTTCCTAATCCCACTCTATTTTCTTATTTTTTATTTATTAATATTAAATACTAATTTATATTTATAAATTTTAACTATGTAAAAATTTAATCTTTAATATGATTAAAAAAAAATAAAATATCAAACTAACAAACTAAAATAATATAACTATATCTTTAATAATATAAATAGTAATTAGTAAACAAAATTTTAAATGAATAACAAATAAAACTAAAAAATAGAAGAAAAAATAAGAATTTAAATAATTTAATACTTAGCTCTGTCAATTGACTCGTCTCATTAAAATCAATAACAGCTCAACTTAAAAATAAATTTTTTTTGTCGTTTATAATAAAGAAGAAAAATAGATTTTATGGGTTTTTTACTATATATGTTTTGTTTTCATTAATAAAAATATATTATTAAAGCATGTCCTAGTTAAATATAAATTAAAAAATTAAAAATTAAAAAATTATTTAATATATATTAAAAAAAAATATTTAATACATTTATAGAAAATGAAGTAAGGACAAATTAGAAAGGCTTAATCTCATTTTCACTCTATTAATAATTAGTTGAATAGTTTTTTTTTTTTCATGCCGTACTCTATTTTCACAAAAATCACTTATCCCCACCTCATATTGGGCAAGACTCTGCGGCTATGAATAATTTTTTTTCATACCCCACTCAATTTTCACAATAATTATCTATCCCAACCTCCATGGAGCATTTTACCATCCCTATTTTATGTGGCTATGAATTTACTTTTTATGAATATTATTACATTTTTAAGTATTATTTTAATTGTTTTCTTTCTAAATTTCGGTTGATGTGGAATTAATTTTCATGTTAAATATTATTTAAAATTATAAAAAATTGATGGATCCCACATTATTTAAAAATAAAAAGTGAGATAACACATATTATTAATATATTTTTTTAATCTTATTTACACCTCATCTCTATATTACATTGACGATTATTATTATTATTATTATCTCATTTATATAAATTGATGGTGATATGATATCGTTAAATTAGTGAAATTGAAAGTAAATAGATGAAAATAAATATATTATTTCATTTATCATATTATATCGGGTTGATTTATATAAATAATTTATACGGAAAGTATTGTTGTTAGTACAAGACCTCCCTAATTAATTCGTCGAAGGATCTTTAATTGGCCCACTGCTGTCCATTTTAGGCCCAAAGAATTGTCTTACAAAATTAAATGCAAGTCTTCCAAAAGTAAATTGCAACAAAATGTTCAAAACAAGCGAGCATTAATATTATGTTATTTTGTGTGGTAGGGCACGTGATCCACGTGGGTTTGTTTTCTTTTTTAGTCTTATTCCAGTCGAATCATGTCATGTCTCGACTCTCGAATTGATTTCGAGGTATTAATACTGTCTCTCTCTCAAATTGACATAAATTACATTTTAACGACAATTTTAATTTAATTACATCATTACCGTTGTATTTAATTGAAAAAATAGAAAATATTTAATTACATAAGCAATTAAAATATTTTAAAAAATAAGAATAATTTTATCTTTTTTCAATTAAATAAAAAAAATGACAATAAAATTAAAATTAAAGTCAACGTCAAAATATAATTTGTGCCAACATTACAGTGTTAATATCCTAATTAATTTCCAAAATTGATCTTATTTATTGAGTTTCTTTTTTCCCGATATTACATTAAGTTCCACTGATTTTAAGATTTGATTAATAAAGCCCCCAAAACAACTCAATATTAGATTTGAGGATTAAGGGTTGGGAGATTGTTAAAATGTCTATTGCATCCCAAGGTACTCTAATTCACTAGGAAATGATTTATTCACTTTTATTATTAAAATTATTATTATTATTTAAAATCAACTTCATTAAAAAGAAACTAAGGGAGAAAAAAAAAATATTATAATCCTACAAAACAAAAATTTCTAGATGATTGGGAATGCTGTCAAATTAGAAATTTTCATTTTCTCATTTTCATGTTGAAGTACAAAGTGAGTTAACCCTGTCGAGCTTTATTGATAATTTATTCAAGTTTATTTGATATTATGCACTATTAAATTAAGCAGTATATTCTAACCATGAGTCAGCACATAATCTAAGATGAACGATAAATTTTGTGTATCATATTTAAATAATTTTTGAATAGAAAATCTCTAATAATGTTCAAGCATTTTGCATTGATAACTTAATTTGATTATTTTTTAAAATTAATTAACTCTATTACATTGCATTTGAGCGTTTGTTCCGATGGTAAATTCTGTGCATTTTTTGAATTCCAAAGAATATCAAAATGGGTGCAATTATTGTGAATATCAGAATGGATGTAATTATTTTTATATGTGAGACTGTTATTTTTTTATTTATAGTTTAGTCAAGGATTCGAGTTTTGACGAATGTCAGGATAGGTGAAGTTATTGTAAATGTTCGAATGGGCGCAATTATTTCTTATGTGTGAGATTGTTGTTCCCCCATTTGTGTCCTAGTGAATATCAAGAAAATTATTGTTATTTTTTATGTTTGGCGAATGTCAAAATCGGTGCAATTCTTATGTATGACGAATGTCAGGATGGGCACAATTATTTCTTATGTGTGAAACTATTATTCCTCTATTTGTGTCCCGACAAATGTTAGGATGGGTGGAATTATTTTTTGCGTGTGAGATTGTTATTCTCCTATTTATAGAGTTTATTTAGTATGAGTATTTGTTATTTGGTCTAGGTATTTGTTAGTGTGTAATGTGATCTTATCCCAGGTTATTTGATATAAGCATTTGTTAATGCGGCTTATTTGGTATGAGTATTTGTTATTTATGATATTATCCTAGGTTATTTAGTATCGATAATTATTATTTGGTATGAGCATTTATTAGTATATAATGTGATATTATTTCGGTTATTATACAAGTTGATGTACCCTTAAAAAAAATTTAAAAAAAAACTCTTACTCCTATTTGTAGGGATGTGAGGTTGTTATTTCTCCGTTTGTGAGAATTATTTAGTCTAAGTATTTATTAATATGTAGTATAATATTATCCCAATTATTGTACAAGTTGATTTATCCTTTAAAAAAAAACTCTTATTCTCCCATTTGTGAAAATTATTTGATCTAAACATTTATTATTAGTAGATTATTTAGTCTAAATATTTGTTATTTAGTCTAATCATTTATTAATATATAATATTATATTATTCTAATTATTGTACAAATTAATGTACACTTAAAATCTCGTTGCATTTGGAGTAAAAACAAAGGAGTTCATTAACTCTATTTAATTTATTTTTTTCTTAAAAAATGTAATTAATTCATAGCGGTATGGACATTTTTATGTTGGAGGAGCCAGGCTTAAAGATTGGTGAGTGCACATTAACTATATTGCCCCATTTTTGAAACTGAATCATATTTGTGAGTTGCGACCATACAACAACAATGTGCACTTAACTTTTTTCGTCGTCTTTTTTTTTTCTTAATTTTTAATTTTTCTCATTTTAATGATAGCCATTCGGTCTCTGGATTAACATGTGGGTGTATACAGCTTGACAATGATTTATTTTGGTTATTTTTGCAACCGGCTTTTGAATTTGGCTAAGTGCACACGATCCTTCTGAAGAATTGGCCAATTTTGATACATTTTCCTGTGAATTTTAAGATAGAATGGAGGTAGTTTTATGTCTTTTTCAAGAACTGTTTTTGTTTTATGAAGTTTAAAACTTACCCAAAAACTAAAAAACAATTATATTACCATACTGAAAACTACACTACAAACTTTTGGGAACACAGAAGCCTGGCTTATCTTCTTCTGAGTTGATGCAAAGATTAAAAAAGGAATTTATGCAGTTTATACACCTGTTGGTCTAATGGCACATTCTTTATTAGTATCAAATTTCTTTAATGTTATATGAATGGCTGCAATTTTTTATTTCACTTTGCAAGAGAAATTCATGGTAAAGAAAAAGTACTATTCCAATGTGATTAAAAGAATATCCCATGAACACTCATAAAAGATCGAAGTTTCATCTCTAAACATTAATGGCTTAATGCTTTCCAACACATGGGTCTATCTCCCCCATCAACTGACTGCACACTCTATACATGCTCACTCTGTTTATTCAAATACTCTACTAACACGAGCTTTAACTCAGAAACTTTGCAAACTTATTGAAATTTTTGGGAGAGAATATAAGAAATATAACTTATAATAGTCGGTGATATCAAGCATGAAGCAAATCTACAACCTAGTAGGAATGCTATATTTAAACAACCAGACGCGCTATCTGACAGCTAAAGCTACTAACAGGAGTGGTATGTGAAGTTAAAGCATTTTGAAGTGAAAAAGATTATCATGGGAAAATATGATTCAAGCTCTTGGAAAGCGTGATCGCCCTTTCTTCTTCAAGAACTCGGGAATCTCCACTGAACCACCTTCAGTGAAAGAGGAAGGTCGCCTATTGATTCCAAAGGTGACATCTCCCTGTGCTAGCTGACTAGCCTGCATTTTAATCAGAACTCATTCAGGATTGCCAGAAAGGAAGAGGTGTGAATGAGGGAGGGATAATTGAGCAATACCTGAAGAGGCCTCCCTTCACTTTCTTCTTGGCGTTTGAAACCAGTAGCAATCAGAGTTATACTTACCTAAAGAAAAATTAAGAAAAAAAACAATAAAAAATAATACCATAATGCCGATTCACCTTCAAGTCATGGTACTATGGTAGTCTAAGAGGTCTTTCAAAAAGACTTGGGTCTTACAATTTTGCTCTAACCGCTAAAATTCTGTTAGAAAAAAGTATATGATACCCTAAAGGGTGCAGACTTGCAATTTCAATACCAATCTCAATTAAAAATTGGAAAAAGAGCATTACAACCTGTGATGAAAAAGACTATTGCAAGAAACAGAAAGAAGGTATGTTGATCAATCTCAAAACAAGTGTTAGCATTTGCTTGATGGATTGCCAATAAGTGTGCTGAACTAAACCTCTACCAGAAAACTGTTGTAGCAGGTGCAATAGACTGGGAATAACTTACTTGACCACTAAGTGATGGATCTATCACTGCTCCAAATATTAAGTTGGCAGTTGGATCCACGAGGTCGTATATAACCTCAGCTGCAGCATTTACCTGCAAAATTCTCATAAAAATTGAAGCTTACAACAATGATTATATGGAGTTAACAAGCTAAGCATCAGGGAAAGTTGCAAAATAAAATAAAATTCATTTCAAGGAAAAATTAAGGCTGTTAATGCAACTTATCTACAGACATTATCAAGGCAGTTCAGCCATTTTTTGGTGTCTCCTATGCAATTTACTTTGAAAAGTCTGACTGACTTGATGGATAT
The DNA here is from genome assembly GCA_946807835.1 of Ailanthus altissimus. NCBI lineage: Eukaryota > Viridiplantae > Streptophyta > Magnoliopsida > Sapindales > Simaroubaceae > Ailanthus > Ailanthus altissimus. The sequence goes on from OX327709.1 coordinate 7,029,438, forward strand.
GACAAGAGAATGCAGATAAAAGGTTGCTCTAGAAGATTAGTTTAAGAAGAAATTTGGATTCAATATAACTATGCTAAACAGCAGTACAATACAAAGACTAGAGTGAAAAACAAATTGTGGTATAAGAAGAGATGAACGAAATATGCATTGACGATGACAAGAATGTTAAAGAAATTTGGCATGGAAATTAGTGGGAAGAGGTTGAGTGGCTATCTGCTACAAGAAGTATATGTACTCCCCAATACATGGTGGGGTAGCCCATAGGCTGATTATCATATTACTTATAAGTCAGCCCTATGCAACTCTGAGTTTTAGGCATATGTGGCTGTGTTCAAAAGATGCCAAGAAAACTTGAAGCATAGAAGAGGATGTAAATAAGTCCAGTCATGACATAAACACACACCAACCAACCCAGAGAGAGAGAGAGAAGACCTCAAACAAGGTTAAGTCACTTCCACCAGTAATGTTCCACACAATTCCAGTAGCCCTCTCTATACCAATATCCAACAAAGGTGATTGGATGGCATTTAACGCAGCATCTCTTGCCCTAGTCTTCCCTACACAAAAGCAAGCACCATAAAGTAACTTTTAAGCATTATGTCTGAGCACTTTCAAGAAAGAATCAATTCTGAATCAACGTAGCCTAATAGTTTAAGGGCAGCCTTAACAATTAATAAATCAAACTATCATAGTCCAAGCAAAGCGAAAAAGAGCAATCAATCTAGAAAAGTGGAAAAACGATTGAGAATTGTTTGGCACCAATTTACAAACAAATATAAATGCTTTCTTCCTGATTTGTAAATTTCTTTTCATGCATCACCAAATAATGAAAAGACAGTACTACTGGTACATGTACATGTTAGCTCTAGTGAGTTGTCAAATCTGGATATCACTCAGTTAGTGGTACACATACAGATGAGGACCTTTATGCAAACATAGGTATTCCCCCAAATGCACTATTGCCATGCATAATCCTTCCATGCTTGACTAGACATGAATGCTACAAACTCCATTTAGCACTCCAGATAAACATTTCATCAAACTTTTCATGAATAGTCAGGCAGACAGCATATATCCACTAAATGCCATATCTAGCATGCATGACAAACATGAAACAAACACACTGCGAAATAATATATCAGATTCCAATATTCAGAACTCCACATAGGGTTAGAAGGAATTTAACTCCTATACTCTTTTACAATCTTGAAATAGTTGTACAGGCCATCAGAAGATAGCACTCAGTATCATGGTACTGCCATACCTCACTTTTTTCTCATGTTCGGCAAAAAGAAAAACTACCATCTTCCTTTTTTTTCCAAGAGAGAGAGCCAAAATGGTTAATTTAGTCTTAGAAGAATATTTTAATATCAGTTCTGTAATATACTAACACAATTCCACATTCTTATGACAAAGCAGCTTACCAGTTGCAGTCCCTATCCCCATTAAAGAAGAGCCTGCATTTGCCATTATAGCTCGTACATCCGCAAAATCCACATTTACAAGTCCCGGAATCTGCATTAAGGAAACTCAGCACTAATTAGAATGCAAAAAGTATAGTTTCCCAATACCTTTACATGAATCTCCGTAAGAATATAATCAGCTTTATGTACTAGTGAAAAACCAGAGCTTCAACAAACTACTGATTATGATCAATATATCTAATAAACTAAGGTGCTACTTCTGTCCCAGAATTTTGTTGTACCTTTCTGCAACAGAACATCCCAAAAATTTCTGTTCAACTCAGCGAGTCATGGCATGACATTCTCAAAGTTCCAAAACTATCCTTAATTTTATTGTTTTTGCTTTATTTCTGTGTCTGCTGATGGAGATAAATGTGGAAAATCAAGCCATTTTAAATATGTTCTCAAAACTGGTGAAACCCAAATACAGAAATATCTTGGACCAGAGGAAATTATATGTTTAAAACCACTTCTTCCAATGCCACAATAATAAGAAAGGCTCCAACCATTTAATTGGAGAGTATTTACTGAACAACAGATATTTTTCGCATGAAACTGGAGCTATATTTCATGATTATCAAAAAGATCAATAGCAAGCACTACATTGTGTACAGGAAAGATAAGCAATAAAATATCAAGTTTAACTTTTAAAGGAGAATGTAATAAATGAAGCAAATAGATTATGAGGTCCTTTCAACAAGGTCCTATAGCATACCATACCGTAATAATATCAGAGATACCACGAACACCTTGTCGAAGAATATCATCAGCCAGATTAAATGCCTCTGTTACAGGGGTAGACTGGGAAACTGCAGTCAATAACTTGTCGTTTGGAATCACAATCAGCGTGTCAACATTATCTCTCAGAGATGCAATTCCTTCCTGTGCTTGAACTGCCCTTCTTCGACCCTCAAAAGAAAAAGGAGTTGTAACAATACCAACAGTCAATATACCCATTGACTTTGCAACTCCTGCAATCACAGGAGCCCCACCAGTGCCAGTTCCTCCGCCCATTCCAGCCTGCAAATAGAAACTTAAAAGCTTCAGGACAGGTATCCCTAATCTTAGTTTCTCCTTTTCTTCCATACTTGATGATGACAAGTAAATTTCGTCGACCCTTTGGGTTGCCAAGCAAACCCAGGTCCTGTCTTATCCTATAACCCACTTGAAACAATTTCAAGGTCTACGAGAATGATTAAGCTTCATATGAGCTAGAATTCAATAAGACCTAGTTCTTTATAGTAAGTAGCATCAACTAAGTAGCAAGATATTCAATTAGCAAGCCATGCATAAAAAATACCTGACCCAAAAGTTGTTACCTATAACATTTAAGGAACAAAAGTAACTAAATATAATCAGTAGTTTTAGATCAAAGTACAGTCATGCATAAAAAAATTAATATAATGAGAGTAGACAACAGTTTCCATGAAATTTCAAACATCTGGGAAGAAGTCACACTTACCGTAACAAAGACCATGTCTGCACCATAAAGTGCCTCTTCTATTGCCTCTTTGCTTTCTTTAGCTGCATTCATGCCAATCTCTGGGTTCCCACCGGCGCCAAGACCCCTAGTTAGCTCCTGACCAATTTGTAATCGATTCTCAGGAAAAACAGGTGACATCCTCATTGCTTGAATGTCAGTGTTGACAATCCAGAATTCCACACCCTTCATTGCACTCTCTATCATCCGATTAACTGCATTTGACCCACCACCACCAACCCCAATAACTTTGATCTTAGCTTCATTGTAATTACTTGGACTAGATGCCTCTCCTATGGTTTTAGTGACACTTCCACTAGAACTATCCTTTCTGGGATTGCTTACGGTGGTATTCCCCTCCCCTCTAAGCATAGAAACTTCAGGGTGTAGATTCAGAAAAGGGTCTTTACTGTGATATGGACTGACGTTCTGAGAGTTTGCTGAACATCTAAACTGCATCAGAGTTGACTTTTGACTGGAACCCACATAACCATTCTTGTTATCAGACATTTTCAAGCAACTAACTCTCCCCAAGTGATTCTCCATTGACACTTTCCCTCCAAAAACTGTCAGAACGCCCATTGTTCTAGGATCGGAAGGCGTGAAACATGAAGACATACAAGTGGCCATCTTAAAAGGTGGCAATCGAATCTCAGAGCTACTTTCAAGGATATAATGTCACAAAAAGTCGATTCCCAAATGGCTTAAATTTTCAGGTCTAAGACAACAACCTTCCAATACCTGTTTAGTTACCAAAATTTTTAAAAAAAAGAAGAATTTTCAGTTAAATATTTAACACAACGGAATAGGTATAAAGCTTTAGAACACAGAATGTAGCATAATAATTTGCCTAACCAGAGCCATTAAACAGTAAAATCCAAATATATAGAACATTCACAGTCAAGGGAGTAACCCCATCAGCAATTGCACACAATGCCGCAAGTAAACAAAGTTCAGATTAACTAACTAAGCAAAACCCATTAGGATGAAGTACAAATAAACAAGAAATTCTGAACAAAAGCAAGAGAGAGAATTGCAAAACCTGAGACAGAGAGAGTTGCAGAGTCCGAGAAAACAGAAATAGGGAAGTCGCCTTCACGCTTGAAGCATTCGTGCGGTGAGCCCCAAAGGATTGAAAAATAGGGGTTTTGTTTGAGGCTTTAGGCCATTTTCAGAGTGGAGTCCGGAGTTTTGTTGATAAAAGAAATCTTCGGAAAGCAACAAAAATATTGTGAATAATTGAAAAAAACCTATTTACCCTTTTTCGGAGATTATAGTAATTGAAAGTGGAGTTGAGGAGTGGGGCTACAATCTAGCAACACAACAACCAGGGTTTAACTGATTCGTTGTCCGGGTCACCAAAATGCTAAAACCCTTATTCTGAAACAGGCTTCAATGGGCTGAAGCCCAAAATCTGAAAGCCCATCTCTAACTTTAATGAATGGCAAGGTTTGGGAAAATGGAAAATAGCCCAGTAAGAAAGCGTCAACTCCCAAGCCACAAATCTCCTGCACATTTTTGAAACAATTTTCTCTTTGAAATGATGCGGTAGATTCCCATTCCTTTTAAACCTTTTATTCAAATAATTCCAATTTCATAATATTAAAATGACCTTTTCTTAGTTTAACCCATTTTTAACTTATATTCCTTTCTTAATTTTCTCTGTATTCCTCTTATAAACTTTGTTTACCAAGAAATAAACTTTGAAATAGTTCTTATCTCATTTTTTTTTGAAATATTTTATACTCTTTGGCACCTATCATATCTTACAATAAAGAAATATGCATATATAAATAAGCATGAGTTGTCAACAAACTTGCCTCTTCATGCTTTAATTTATGTTTAGTGGCTAGGCAATTTTTTGACTGAATGAATAAGAAGTTAGTGGCAAACGAATTTTCCACGTTTTGTTTTAATTTTATTATGTAATTGCTTTTCATTTTAATTCATTAATGGCCAGTTAAAAAATAACAAGTTGCAATGTCTTTTATTTAAAGTCAATTATATTAAAAGAAACGGGGATGATACTATTTTAACAAATGAATCAGTTCACTTTAATACAAATGGATGAATGCTTAAAATTAAATAAGATAATAATTATTTTATTTAAAAAATAATTATATTTATCAATGTTTTATTTAATACTTATATAAATTATTGGTATAATTTAAAATATATATTAAATAGATTAAAATGTCAAGTTTCACTTAAATAATTTTAAGTTTAACACTTAAATTTTAATTACTCTCTAATAAACTTTGAAATAAATAAATGGTCAATTAATATAATTTAAATAAAAATAATTATTTTATTTAAATAGTAACTATATCCACCGATACTTAATTTAATACCCATACAAATTATTAGCACAATTTAAGGCATACACTAGGTAGATTAAAATGTCAAATCTTTCTTGACATAATCTTAGGCTTAACACTTAAACCTTAGCTACTCTCCGAGAAACCCTGAAATAAATAAGTACTTTTCTTGAATCGAACAATTCAATCCAGTGTGCTACCGACGTGCTCAATGCGTACATTTCATATAGTGAGACTCCCTAGGTTCACACCCATTTTGTCTCTCAGAATATTTTTGTAAGTATATAACTGAGGCCCCACACACACGTTATAGATATTATAAAATGGCGAGTTAAACTATACAAGTTGAAGTTAATCCATATTCGTACAATCCCTCCATCATTAATATCCTGGAAGAGTTGAGACGTAGATCAACACCGTCAAATCCCTTATTACTCAACTATAAACTTATTTATTTTTATTCGTATTCCAATAAATAATATACACAAATTTCTTTACAATATTATTTACTTCACAGGAAACTCTTTTCCGGGTTAAATGCTTATGGCTATAAGACTTTCTAGAATACAACTTTAGAGCATCTGAATATTTAACTCACCCATATGAGCTGACGGATTCCATATCTACACACACCAGACTCTATAAGCATCGGACCATACCCACGACACCCAGCGGTCAGACTATGAAAGATCTCTGACATGTGTGGAACTTAAGTATAATGGATCACTCACAAGCCCACCGTAGTGCTCAGGTTTAGAGACCACAAATACTACTCAACTCGAGAAGACCCTCCACTGATGAATTTATGAAAATTTATTGGAGGTCTTCATTTAGTCTATTTTGGTATCCAGTCCTTACTATATACATGTATATCTATACGAGCTTCGACTAAGCTCATGGTTTGCTAAGATTAACCATCTAAACTATCAATATATAGACATACACTGATCTATATTAATCAGTTCCATTTGATAGATCATGCATCAGTGGAAATAGATTAGGAATATTTAATTTGAGAACATATTTACACAATGATATTTCTTAGCAACGCTTGTGACTATTTACAACTATGTCATTGCAAGTATATTCCCAAGTCTTTGCCCCATTTTAGACAAGATTCTAACTCTTTAAACTTAATCTAAACTCTTTCAGATCAATACAATGTCTGAAATATTACAAGCATCTTATCTTAATAAAAATAATTAGCGATTTAATAAAATATTTATTTATTACATAAGTATGAAAACACAATATTCATACAAAATTGGGATGGCATATGAGCACAAATTCCAACAACTCCCACTTGCTTTAATGTTATTCGTAGTGGTATCTAATACCTAATGACTCTACATGTTTCTCAAACACCTTTGGAGTTAAGGCCTTAATGAGTGGGTCTGCTAAATTATTTACAGAATTAACTCTATAAAATACAACATCTCCTTAAGCCAAGATCTCTCTAACAATATGGTATTTTCTCTCCACATGTTTAAATCTCTAGTGTGCTCTTGGCTTTTTCGCATGTGCAATGGCTCCATTGTTGTCGCAATATATTGGGATAGGATCCACGAAACTTGGGACTATACCAAGTTCTACGATAAACTTCTTTATCCACACTACTTTGTTTGTTGCTTCTGATGCTGCAATGTATTTTGCCTTTATGGTAAAATCAGCTGTGGATCCATGTTTGACACTCTTTCAACTTATGGCGGCACCATTGAGAATAAACATATATTCAAATGTAGACTTTCTATCATCTGGATCAGACTGAAAGTTTGAGTCAGTGTACCCTCTTACCTGTAAGTCATTTTCTCCATATATGAGAAACTTGTCCTTTGTACCCTTAAAGTATCTAAGGACATGTTTAACTTCCATCCAATGGTTGTCACCTAGATCAGACTGGTACCGGCTCGTAACACTTACAGCCATACTGATATCAAGTCTCGTACACATCATGACATACATTGAGCTTTTAACAGTTGATGTATAAGGAATATTAGACATTCTAATCCTCTTAGCTTTCTTCTGAGGACACATATTTCTTGAAAGATGAATGTCATGTCTAAAAAGTATATTAACTGTCTTACAGTTACTGAAACTATACATTTCTAAGACACTATCAATGTATAAAAATTGGGAGAGTCCTATGAGCCTTCTAACTCTATCTCTATAAAACTTTATACCTAGTATATATGAAGGCTCTTCCAAATCTTTCATTGAAAAATTCTTACTAAGGTAACTTTTTACTAACTGTAACATATTGATATCATTTTCAATGACTAGTATGTCATCTATATAAAGAATTAAGAAGACAACCATGCTTCTATTAACCTTTTTATATACACATGTCTCATCTTCAATTTTTTATGAAACCAGACCCTCTGATTATCTCATCAAAATGAAGATTCCAGCTTCGGGAAGCATGCTTAAGTCCATAAATGGACTTCTTCAGTTTGTATACAAAATCAGAAGAAAGGTTGGATGTAAAACCTTCAGGTTGTTCCATGAATATCTCTTCCTCAAGATATCCATTCAGGAATGCTGTCTTTACATCCATTTCCCAAATTTCAAAGTTATAGTATGCAGCATTTGCCAATAAAATTCTTATTGACTTAAGCATCATAACTGGTGCAAAGGTTTCCTCAAAATCGATCCTTGCTCATTGAGTATAACCTTTTGCTACCAGACGGGCCTTGAAGGTCTCTACTTTTCCATCGGGCCCACGCTTTCGCTTGTAAACCCATTTATAACCAATAGGAACTATTCTTTCAGAAAGCTTAACCAAGTTCCAGACTTGATTTTGATGTATAGAGTAAATTTTGGATTTCATGGCATCCTGCCATTTTTTCGAATCAATATCTAATATTGCCTCTCTGTAGGTCAAAGGATGATTTTCTTCCACTAAGAAAACCTCAGAGGTACCTTCAGATATCATACCATATATTTCAAGTTGCCTTGATATCCTTTGCGACCTACGTAGAGGGTATGTAAAAGGTAATTTGCTCAATTGAGCCCGTAGTTCCATCTGGGGTTCATTCTGATTGATTTTATTAAGATCAATCTTCCTATAATTCCCACGATCCATGAGAATTTATTTTTCTAGAAAAGTGATACTTCGAGCAACAAACACATTTCATTCCTTAGGATCATAGAATTGGTATCCCATTGAGTTCATGGGATAACTAATGAACCGATACTTGTACCATTTGGGTGTAAGTTTATCCTGTTGTGTAACTTTTACATAAGCAGGATAACCCAAAATCTTAAAATATTTAAGACTTAGATTCCTTCTAGTCCATATCTCATAGGGAGTGGAAGAAATGGTTTTAGACGAAATTCTATTTAATATATGAGCAACAGTATATAGAACATAGCCCTAAAGATATTTAGGGAGATCGGTGAAACTCATCATTGATCAAACCATATCTAATAAAGTCTGATTCCTCATTTTTAAAACACCATTGTGCTGCAGAGTAGCTGGAAGACTATATTGAGCAAGAATTTCATTCTCTTTTAAATAATTTAGAAATTCACTACTTATGTATTCACTACCTCGAACTGATCGAAGGTATTTGACATACATACTGGTTTGTTTCTCTACTTCAAGTCTAGATTCTTTGAACTTTTCAAAGGTTTCAAACTTGTGTCTCATAAGAAACATATAACCGTATCGTGACAAATCATCAATAAAGGTTACAAAGTATTGAAATCCACCTATAGCAGCATGATTTATTGGACCACATACATCACTATGTATAAGTTCCAATAAATCAGTGGCACAGTGTCTAACATCAATAAAAAGAGATTTGGTCATCTTTTCTTGAATATATGATTCATAAATTGGATAAGGTTTTATGGTTATATTAAGTATTTGACCATCCTTAACCAGATAGGATAGGCGTCTATCGCCTATATGACCCAATCTCATATGCTATAATTCTGTTTCATTCAAATTTCCTGAACTACTTGCTGTGTTTACCTGTAAATTCATGACATTTTGTGTTGTATTCAAAATATAATGACTATTAACTAATTGACAATCAGTTGTCAAAATATTATGCATATCATATAAACATAAGAAATAATTCCGTATATACATATGATAACCCTCAATATTAAATACAGGAATGGATACTATTTATCTTAAAATACAGGGTACAAAAAGATAGTTATACAACACTAGTTCTATTACATGAGAGATATAAATCAAAATATCCCATAGCCTCGACCTGTAGGAAATCTTTATTTCCAACATGAAGCTGAATCTCTTCCGACTGCAATAGTCTAACTTTCCTCAGACCCTGCAATATATTGCATATGTGAGAAGGAGAAGTAGTATCCAATACCCAATTAGAATTAGCATCATATGCTAAAGAAATGTCAATAATAGGTAAACATATACCTGAGGGATTCTTCTTTATTGAGGCAATGTATCTTTGGCAATTTCTCTTTTAGTGTCATTCCTCACCACAGTGGAAATATTTTTCTTTATCATTTTTCTGTGGTTTGGATATGAGTCACCTTTGAGAACCAATCCTGGGTGCCCGCTTCACCTTCTTTTTCTTCTTTTCTTTAGGCTTCTTAGAAGCTTTAAGAATAAAAGATAAAGCACCCTGAACAAAGAAGGACGATTCTACTTTGTTCATGTCCTCTTTGGCTGTCTTTAATATATTACAAAATTCAGCATAAGACAGGGTTATTCCATGCATGTTAAAATTCATTAAGAACTGTCTGAAAGACCCCAAAAGTGACTGGAGAATCAAACTATTCCTCAAATATTTGTTCAGTGTAATGTCCATCGTCTCTAATATCTCAATTATAGAAATTATATTGAGGACATGAGGACTGATTGGACTGCCTTCAGAAAGTCTACATTGAAAAAGAGATTTAGCAACCTTATATTCCTCAACCAGAGGACGGTCGCCAAACAGCTCCTTCAGATGGAGCATAATGCTAAAAACACCACCCATATGAGCATGCTCTTTGTGTAAAACTGTAGACATAGAGGTAAGGACATAAGATTTAACTTTTAAGTCATCATCCAGCCATTTCTGATAAGTCACCCTCTCATCTGGGGTGGCTTCATCAGAAATTCCTGTAGGCATACGCTGATCTATCACATATCCAAGTTTTTTAGAATCGAGAACAATTCTCAAATTTATCAACTAGTATCTATAGTTTTCTACACCTTTAAGTTGGTTCGCATCTAATATGCATGCCAACGGATTAGATAAAGTCATTTTATCTTCACAATAGAAAATAAGAGATGTTAGCAGAAAATAAATAATTCAATCGCTAATTTTAGTTTTAGATTAAGGATATAATCAAATTATACATTTTAAAATTTAAAACACCCTCCCACTGCATTACATAATCCCTTAAATCTCTCAAAAGAGAAAATAACAAATTTAAACTCTTTAAATTGTACAGCAGTAAGTAGATCCATTTGACATTTTACTTAGGCCTCACGCTTTAGCAATATTGGCCATTGTAAAATCCAAAAAGTAGACAACTCTTGTCAATTGTATTTTATGCAACTCTTATCACTGATCCTAAATATACCTTATCCTCACGCTTTAACAATATTGGATAAGTGTATTTTAAATTAACTTGTCAATAATTAAATATATATTATTAATACTATCCTCACACTTTGGCAATATTGGACAATACGTTCGCATATGTTTGTCTCATCTTATATTTAACCGGCATAGTCAAAATCACACAGACCAAAACCCTCACGCTTTAGAAATATTGAGAAAGACCGATATAACCTAACTAATACCGTATTGACAAGACGGATCAATGTGTAACATTATCTCATAATGGTACACAATAAAATCTGATTAAGAGAGATTACTTAATTCTATCTCCATCTTATGAGGCCGTGATTCTTAATCACACATTTATTTTGTGCAAACACAACTAACCCCACCAGTAGGGCTCCTATTGTGATTTACGAGCACAAACAAATGGTCCATAATATTTATTACATTTATAACAATTATAAATTGTAAAAAATAAACCATTTATTTTTAAACTCTAAAAAAAATAAATATTTGGAATAATCGGCGTAATTAAATTGTACCACGTACACTCTAAATATAAGCACACAACACGGTGCTCTAATACCAATTTTGTTGGTATTGTGTATGGGTGCACTGTATTACAAGTGAATTTGTGCATTTTAATATTTTAATACATTTGTATGTCGCACATGCAAAGCATGCGCAGCAAAAATAAAATACACGAATATATATTTTATTACATTAATAAAATAAGAAATTATTCACGAAGACAATTTAAAGTAGTTTTTCTTTCTAGAGTTTCACCCTTGAAGTGATCTCGTGAGTAATTTTAATTCACAACTCTGGTAGGATTGCGGAACTAGAATGATATCATTTAATTCTAACAGAGACATTTGACTGAAATAACCCTTGTTTCAAATTTTATCTCTGAGGCTAATAACTAACATTCATTCATTTGTCTATTTACTTAAGCATATTAACACTTAACATACGCTTTGTCTGAATTCTGCTTAGCTTTAACAAAAGAAATGGGCCACTATTTATAGACCATGCCGCCACCCATTCAAGTCAATCGAAATTGTTTTAATGGTAATTCAATTTAAGCATGAGTTGTTAATAAACTTGTCTCTTCATGCTTTAATTTATGCTTAATGGCTAGGCAAGTTTTTGATCAAATGAATAAGAAGTTAGTGACAAACAAATTTGCCACCTCTTGTTTTAATTTCATTCTGCAATTGCTTTTCATTTTAATTCATTAATGGCCAATGAAAAAAAGAACAAGTTGCAATGTCTTTTATTTAAAGTCAATTTTATTAAAGAAATGAGAATGACACTGTTTAAAGAAATGAATCAGTTCACTTTAATACAAATGGATGAATTCTTAACATTAAATAAGATAATAATTATTTTATTTAAAAGATAATTATATTTATTAATATTTTATTTAATATTCATATAAATTATTGGCATAATTTGAGGTATACATTAGATAGATTAAAATGTCAAGTTTCACTTAAATAATTTTAAGTTTAACATTTAAACTTTAGCTACTCTCCAATAAACTTTGAAATAAATAAATGGTCAATTAATATAATTTAAATAAAAATAATTATTTTATTTAAATAGTAACTATATCCACCAATACCCAATTTAATACCCATACAAATTATTAGCACAATTTGAGGCATACACTAGGTAGATTAAAATGTCAAGTCTTTCTTGACACAATCTTAGGCTTAACACTTAAATCTTAACTACTCTTTGAGAGACCTTGAAATAAATAAGTACTTTTCAGAAACTTCTTGAATCGAACAATTCAATCCAGTGTGCTACCCACGTGCTCAACGTGTACACTTCATATAGTGAGACTCCCTAGGTTCACACCCATTTTGTCTCTCGGAATATTTTCGTAAGTATATAACTGAGGCCCCACACACACGTTATGGATAATATAAAATGGCGAGTTAAACTATACAAGTTGAGGTTAATCCATATTCGTACAATCCCTTCATCATTAATATCCTGGAAGAGTTGAGACGTAGATCAACACCATTAAGTCCCCTATTACTCAACTATAAACTTATCTATTTTTATTCGTATTCCAATAAATAATATACACAAATTTCTTTGCAATATTATTTACTCCACAAGAAACTCTTTCCTGGGTTAAATGCTTATGGCCATAAGACTTCCTAGAATATAACCTTAAAGCATTTGGATATTTAACTCACCCATATGAGCTGACAGATCCCATATCTACACACACCAGACTCTATAAGCATCGGACCATACCCAGCGACACCCAACGGTCAGACCATGAAAGATCTCTGACATGTGTGGAACCTAAATATGGTGGATCACTCACAAGCCCACCGTAGTGCTCAGGTCTAGAGACCACAAATACTACTTAACTCGAGAAGACCCTCAATTGATGAATTTATAGAAATTTATTGGAGGTCTTCATTGAGTCTATTTCAGTATCCAGTCCTTACTATATACATGTATATCTATACGAGTTTTGACATGGTTTGCTAAGATTAACCATCTGGACTCTCCATATATAGACATACACTGATCTATATTAATCGGTTTCATTCGATAGACCATGCATCGGTGGAAATAGATTAGGAATATTTAATTTGAGAACATATTTATACAATGATATTTCTTAGCAACGCTTGCAACTACTTGTAACTATATCATTGCAAGTATATTCCTAGGTCTTTATCCTATTTCAGACAAGGTTCTAACTCTTTAGACCTGATCTAAACTCCTTCAGATCAATACAATGTCTAAAATTTTACAAGTATCTTACCTTAACAAAAATAATTAGCGATTTAATGAAATATTTATTTATTACATAAGTATGAAACACAATATTCATACAAAATTAGGATGGCACATGAGCACAAATCTCAATAGTTTCTTCATTAAAGTTTTATGGCCATCTTCTAACCGGATATTATGCATACAAAATAAGGGGCTAATGGCTTTAATATCATCTATAGTCCATCCCAATGCTCTTTTATGCTTCTTTATCACTCTAAGCAACTTTTCTTCCTAAATATCATCGAGATTTGAAGAAATTAGTACTGGTTAAGTGAAAGAATTACCTAGGAATGCATACCTCAGATGGCTCGGCAATGGCTTGAATTCTAATGATGGTGGTTTTTCAATTAAGGGCTTAGTGCGTGCCTCAATATTTTCTGATATCTCCAATGACTCAATCCTTGCTTTATTTTTTGTTATATTATAGGGAAACATTCAAAGCTTTCAAGTATTCTTATGCTTTATAGTTCTCCACCTTAGTTCTATTAATCACGACATATTTTAATGAGTTTTAAATAGATTTCCTGGCAAATACTGTCTGGTCTTCATTGTCAAGTATTTGATGCTGAAGCATTCTTCTTCTTCATTTAAGAACTTCATACTTTGAATACATTGAAAGGTCATCTCCTCATCTTGTATTCTCATGGCTAGCTCTTATTTTTGCATGTTGATTAATGTCCGACTTGTGGTTAGGAATGGTCTTTTAAAGATGATTGATATTTCTTGATCTTATTCCATATCTAGTACAATAAAATATGGAATAAAATAAAATAAAATAAATTTATCTACCTTTACCAACACATCTTCTATGATGCCCCTTAGATACGTGAGAGATCAATTTGCAAGCTGTAAGGTCACATTGGTTGGCTTTACTTCCCTAAAACCTACTTTTTATATATAGATAGTGGCATCACTCTGATATTAACTCCAAGATCATAAAGGGCTTTACCAAAGAATTGATTCCCAATTATGCATGGAATGGTAAAACTCTTAGAATCTTTTAGTTTGGAGGCATTTGTTCTTTATAAATTGCTCTGCATTCTTCCGTTAAAGCTACTATTTTAAATTCTCCTAGTCTCATTTTCTTTGATAGAAGTCTTTTATAAATTTCAGATAACTTGGCATTTTTTATAAGGCTTTTAAAATGGGTATGTTGATTGTAGTTTCTTGAATACCTCTATAAATTTGGAAAACTGCTTTTCAAGCTTCTACTTCTGAAGTCTTTGAAGAAAGGGGATGGAGGATTATATAGCTTAAAGCTCTCTTTTTGCACTATTTTTTCTTTTTTTTTGCACTTTTTGTTGACTAGCTATTATCTTGAATAGGTTATTTTTTAGGTTGGACTTTTTTTGCATCATCTTATAGTTCTTTTCTACTTTTTAAAGTGACTGCCTTGCAATGCTCTCTATTACCTTTTGGATTCAATTTTATATTGTTGGGTAGAGAGCTTTATGGTCGATTGTTCATTATTGAAGCCAATTAACCTACTTACGTCTCTAAGATCCTTAAAGAGGTTGCCTGATTTTGTAAGATATTGGCTTGACTTTAAAGGAATACGTTAGTTTGCTTTTATGTATTGCATGATCATATCTTTTAAAGATAGTTTCCTCTCATGCTGTTATTCAGTCTATATTGTATATCCAATGGGATTCATTAGTTTTAAAGGTTGCCTTTGGTTATTCCTTCAAATATTTTTTTAGATGATTCCTCCACCCAAACTTGTAAAAATTAGAGTTAGGATTATTTTGCTACCTATTGTAGTTTTCAACATACTGCACTACCTTAATATATTAACCATTTAGATGATTATCACCATAAAATTCATAAGTGGTATGCAAATTCTTTATTTCATTTGCCTCGATGACGTCAACTTTCTTCGACAACGAGTTAACTTGTGTCGTCAAGGTGGTGAGTGCTTCTAATTCATGAACACCAACAATCTTTCTAAGGTGTCTTTCTGCTAGCTATTGGTAGCTATTAGATGTTATCTCTTTGAATAGATCATATGCCTCATTAGTTAATTTGTTCATTAAACTCCTCACACTGCAACATCCATTATAGTCCACAAGTGCTCTATTAGCCCATTGTAAAATATTTGGACTAATAGTCATTTTGGAATTTCATATTATGGAAACTTTCTTAGTATGTCTTTAAACCGCTCCCATATTTCATACAAAGATTATGAGTCAAACTACACAAATGATGTTATGTCATTCCGTATCTTTATTGTCTTTATTGGTGGGAAGAACTTAACTAAGAATTTTTGCACTAGTTCATCCCATATTGCTATAAACTTAATGGTAATGGCATCAACTAACTTTTTGCCTTATCTCTAAGTGAGAAGGGAAATATCGTAATCTTATAGCATCGTCAAAGACTCCATCATACTTGAAAATATTGTAAATTTTTAAGAAATTCATAATGTGCTTATTAGGATCATTATTTGAGAGTCCATTAAACTACACATAGTCTTTTAAAAATTGAATTATGCTCGACTTGATCTTGAAGTTATTGGCATTGATGGTTGGTCTACGAATGCTAGAATGAATGCCATCAACCAATAAGACTACATAATCCCTCAAGGATCTTTGTTCTTTAGTTTATTTTTTTATTTTAATTAGCTGTAGTATCTACTTTCTTATGCTCTGGATGTATTTTTCTTAATATTCTCTTGAATTCTAGATTAAAAGCAATCAAGCAACACTTTTCGAATGTCACATGAAAAAAATTAAAAGAAAAATCTAAATTACGAGTAGGATAGATTGGTATTAGTATTAGCAAAACAATTATCAAATTACCTTACAACGACACACCAAAAGCTTGTATATTTCCTTAAGCGCAAGTGCACACTATTGCAACAAGTAATATAGAATGAATAAAGTATCGTCCCAATGAGGAATTTTTATCTTATCTTTACTAAGTTCTAAAATTAGGTCTTATTACTTTTATCCAGACAATGAAAAGAGAAAATGAATTAGTCTAACCTAAAGAACCAAAAAAAAATCAAAGAGAATTTTGAAAATTGACATGCAAAAATCCACAATATGGAATAACCTAGGATTACAACTATCTCTCGATACTTGAACCAATTAATCTTCTCTTAATTTAATCTCTCAATATGAATTATTGGCTAAACCCCTAATATTTTCACTAGCCTCTGTTGATGGCCAAGTGAATCTATCAATTTGGAATTTAATATTTACATTCTTAAGTTGATTAATTTTATATGTTATATTTATTTTCTTAATTAATATTAATACAATTTCTTGTAAAGTGGTGTATCTTGATTTATTATAGATAATCCTTAATTAGCACAATAGATTCTCTAACCTATTTACAAGATTTGGCATAAATACTATTGCTTATAAAATGAGAGTCTTGATATATTATAGATAAGTATAATGATTGGCATAATAAATACTTGAACCCATTATAAGATTTGACATAATCTCAACAAGGTAATGAAAAGAAATGAATATAGATTAATATATAAATTGTGATGAGCTAGAATTGTTACCTTCCTATTGGAACCTTCTTTTTGTTAGGATTCCAATTGAATTATAAAGAGAGTTCAATATATTTTTATTTCATATACCAAGAGTAAATCCCTAACCATAGCATTTATTTTAAATAATTATATATATATCATTATCTATAAACATCTTATATCTTTACTGCTTTATTTATTTGAGATTATTTATACTTGTATATTTTAAATAATTTTTTCCTGTAGATTGACCCCATTCTCATTGGATAATTTATTACATTGATATTCTTATACTTGGAAATAGAATCCAATATTTTAGATGTGTCAAGCTTTAAAAAAGCAAGAGAATTAAGGCAACAAGATTGGACAAATGTGGTGAATATTATAGGTGATGTGATGAAATTGGGCGTAATCTCGGACCATTTGCTAGATTTCTCTAAGAATATGGTACAAAAGCTCCATGTACATATGGAACTCTAGAACAAATAAGGTTGTAGAACGAAGGTATTATACTGTTCTAGATATGATATGATGTATGCTTAGTAACTCCACTTTACCTAATTTCTTAAGGGTGAAGCTTTAAGAATTGCAAGTTAAAATATGAACCAAGTACCCAATAGATCATTTCCCAAAGATCCTTACGAATTATGGATAGGCAAAAAGCCCAACTTATGTCATTTTCATGTGTGGGATTGTAGAGTAGAAGTGAGGTCTTATTCATCTTAATTGAGGACTTGATCTAAAAACTATTAATATTATTGGCTAATGCATAAGCTCAAGGGTTTTTTTTGTTGGAGTTGGTACTTATGTGCCATTTCAATATTATATGAATATTAACTGTTTAATATTTATATAATAAATTTTTTAAATAAAATCGTTAATATTAAATATTAAATGGTAATAAGCTTGTAACATTATTGACATTATATGATCTGAAAGAGTTTGGATTTGGTCTAAAGGAGTTTAGACCAGGGCTAAGAGTTAGCAACCTAAGATTTATAAATGCTAAGAGTTAGTATTGTTAAGCGTTAGCAGGTTATAAGAGTCAACAAAATTCTAAGAGTTAGAAGCCTTGTTTGAAATAAGACAATGACCTGGGAGTAACGACATAGTTGTAAAAAGTTGCATTAGGTGCTGAAAAATGTCATTATACAAGTATATTCTCAAACATTAGTTCCTGATCTATTTTCATCGATAAGGTTCTATCATTGAATCCTTTTTTAATATAGATCAGTATATGTCTATATTTGCCTGGTGCATATGGTTATTTTTAGCTGACTATGAGCTTAGAGCTTGTATAGGCATACGAGTATCCAATCAAGAATAGATGCTGAACATACTCATAAGGACCCCAATAGATATCCTGTGAAACCGTCAAATGTAGGTTATATCGACTTAAGTATTAATCGTGGTCCTTTGATATGAGCACCACAGTGGGCTTGTGAGTGATCTACCATACTTTGTTCTACATATGTCAAAGACCTTTCATGGTTTGACTGCTATATGTCGTTGGGTACGTTCAATGCTCATAGAGTACTTGTGCTCGTAAATACGAGATTTGTCAACTTACATAGGTAATTTGTATATCCGATACTTCGAAATTATATCTTAGAAAATCTTATGGCAATAAGTAATAAACTCAAAAAATGAGTGTTTCGTAGAGTTAAACAATATCACAAATGTGTTTACGTATATTGTTTATCGAGACACGGATTTTGAGATAAGTTCATGGATGAGCAAATAAGGATTTGATGGTGCTGATCTATATCCCTGCACATCTAGGGTATAATGACAGAATGATTATATGTATGCATTTTGACCTCAACTTGTATGGTCTAACGCACTGATTTGTAATATCCGTGACGTGTACGTGGGGCATTGTTCACAGACTCATGAATCTATTTGATGAATCGAGCGTGGATCTAGTGAGTCCTAATATAAAATGTACTCGTTGTGCACTTGGTTAATATACCATATTGAATAGTTCAATACAATATAAAATACAGTAAATTACTATAGTTAAGTTAACTTATGATGGGACTCACTTTAAGTTAACTTAGTAACTAATAAGGGTATAATGGTAATTTTATTTTATTGATTATTTAATTGTTAAATAATCAAGATATTTATTTAAATTATAATTAAATAAAAATATAACTTAACCATGGTTAATTGCTAACTGAAGGGTTAGGTTAAAAGATATTTTATGCTTAACTTAACTATGGTTAATTGTTAACTATAGTTAGGTTAAATAAATATCTAGATATTTTATTTTTATTAGTAAATAAATATTAACTTAACCAGGGTTAATAGTTAACTCTAGGGTTAGATTAGTTGGATATTTGTTAACTTAAGGGTTAAGTTAATTTAATTCAACTAAGGTTAAATGTTAACCTTAGTTAAGTAAATAGTTAAATTAAATGCAAATGAAGTTTAAATTTTATGCATTAGTATATAAAATGAAATAAAATTCAATAAGTTTTAGTTTTGTTAACATGTGGTGGCCGGCCATTTTGAAAACAAAAGAGAAGAATTAAATTGTTTTCTTTCATTTGGTTTTCAAGAGTTAAACTCCATGTAT
Source organism: Ailanthus altissimus (assembly GCA_946807835.1). Lineage (NCBI taxonomy): Eukaryota > Viridiplantae > Streptophyta > Magnoliopsida > Sapindales > Simaroubaceae > Ailanthus > Ailanthus altissimus. The sequence continues at coordinate 7,049,121 of OX327709.1, forward strand.
TTTTTTCTTTCTAATTTGGCTACTAATTATTATAATTAAAATAGATTTGTTTTAATTATTCAATAGTTGAACAAAAGATAAAACAAATTAATTTTTCATTAGATTAAAAGTTAATTTAATTGATTTAAAAAGTTAAATGAGTGCTGGATTATACTACTATTCTAACTAATCAAACACACCAAAGTTGATTTCTAAAATTGTCAACAAGTACATTTAATGTGGACTTTAAACAATTTAATCCAAATACTTCAATGGGTGTTATTCTCAATTTTGTAATTAATTGTATATATATATATATATATATATATATATGTGTGTGTGTGTGTGTGTGTTCATTGTATAATTTTTAATCTTCCACTGTGCTTATATATGTATGAGATATGTATATTTGTATAATGAACACATACACTACATGCATACACCCTAGAATAATAGACACCCAACAATTGGTATTAGAGCAATTTTGTATTGATTTGGGTGATTTGGAGTGTGTATTGTATTGATGGTGAGGTTCGAAGGCTGTGGTGGTGCATTTCAAGTGTTGAAAATACTAAACCGAACTAGATGACACTGAATAAGTACTGTAACAGTAATGTTCACTTTGAATTTACTTTTTAAATTGTTTAAAAATTAAATTTACATGTGAAGGTTTATGAGATTTAGTAATAAGAGTTATTAGTCTGTATTATAAACAAAGGTAATTTTTCTCTGTGTTGGTAACCACAATAGAAGCCCTACTAGTGGGGGTTAGTTGTGTTTGTACAGAAATAAATAACTGATTGAGAATCACCTTCTCATCAGATAAGAGCCTGTGTTTAAAAATCTCTCTTAATCAGATTGAATTTTATTATATTATTAGATAATATTTTAAATGGTTTGTTTTGTTAATACAGTGTAAAACGAGTCACTATAGTCTTTCTCAATATTGCTTTAGCGTGTGAGATTTGGTCGGTGTAACTTGGTCTAATGCCCGTAAAATATGAGATGAGTCAAATATATGCAAACATGTTATCCAATATTTCTTTAGCACGATGGGAGTGTCGATAACATATATTTGATAATTGACAAGTTAATCTGAAATACACTTACTCAATATTACTTGCGTGAGGATAAGGTTTATTTAGGATCAATAGTAAGAGTTGCTTAAGATACAATTGACAAGAGTTGTCTACTTGTTGGGTTTACAAAGGCAAATATTACTTTAGTGTGAGGCTGGAGTAAAATGTCAATAGGTTTCACTTTTCACTATATAGTTTAAAAAGTTTAAATTATTGTTATCCCATTCGAGAGATTAAAGGGATTAAGTAAAACAGTAGAATGGTGTTTTTAGATTAAAAAATGTATAATAGTTATACCTAAGATCTAAAGGGTTATTTATTAACGATTAAAAATGTTTTGCTATATATCTCCTGATTTGTCTTATAAAGATAAGATACTTACGTTATAGTGATAAGATAAGTACTGAGCAATCTGTTAATACACTTGAACAATATACACACTAACTATAGGGTACTGAGAAATATTTTGACTTATGAATCTGAGAATAGTTCTAGATTCAGAAAAACTTGGATATATAATTAATCAGAAGATGATAAAAATTGTTTCTGATAATATCTCTTTAGAAGATGTAGGAATTTATCAGAAACGGATAAAGAATAATTTGAGAGTCAAATTATATATCCTGACCTCAATGTCTAATAATCTTTAGTATAAGCATGTGCACATGAGATGTGCAAGTAGTATAGTGCTCTGTTTGAAAAATTATTTAATATATCCAAACCATGCATAGAGAATAGTCACAGTGAAAAATGTTTCCATTGTAATCTGGTTTGAAATAGTAAGCGTTAATATTCAAGGCACATTGACTTAAGAAAGATTGACCCATTAGATATCTGTTTATCAATCATAAACATTTTATTAGCATATGATGCTAAGTGTGCAAGGGTATGAGATATTTCTTGTCAATCTCATATCTATAATGTGTTGCATGATTTAAGGAATACTACGATGCTATGAAAGGAGAAATTCAGCTTCACGTAGGAAATGAAGATTTCCTATACATGATATCCATTAAGACTTCTAAGCCATGTCTCCATCCTAGTAGAAGCATTAATGTTGTATAATTGTTAATTTATGCCAAATATATTTTAGGCGAATCATATCACTCCCTATAGTAGACAAAGAGAGTTATTATGAAAATATTAGGAATAATTTCTCATGTTTATATGATAAAGATAATATTTTGCTAACTGAATGTCAATTAATGAATGGTCGTTATATCTTAAATACAACAAGAAATGTCACTAATGCATAGGTGAACAAAATAAATAGTAGTTCGAGAACTCTGAATAATAAGAAATAGTGGCACATAAGATTAGGTCACTTAATCATGAGATGACTATCTCGTCTGATTAAGGATGGTAAGATATTTAATTTACTATAAAACCTTAGCTAGTTTATGAATTTTGAATTTAAAGAAAAATGACCAAATTTTTGTGTAAGTGTTAGACGCTGGGTTTATTGAAACTGGTACGTAGTGATGTATTTAGTCCAATGAATTTTATAGCCACGGATGGTTTTCGATACTTCATTGTATTTGTAGTGATTTGACATAATATGAACGTGTTTATGGGAAATGCAGGTCAGAAAATTTTGAAGTGTTCAAAATATTCTGACTATGAATGTGAAGAAACAAAATTTTATGTATATTGAATACCTTCGATTAGAACGAGATAGTTTATACATAAGCAGTAAATTCATAAATTATTTAAAGGAGAATGTGATTCTCACTCAGTATAGCCCTTTAGATATTTTTCAACACAAATGTGTTTTGAAAATAAGGAATCAGACTTTATTAGATATGATTCAATTGATGTTGAGCTTCACTGATCTTGTAGAATATCTATAGGATTATGCTTTAGAATCTGTTGTTCACTTATTAAAAATAATTCCATCAAAAGTCATTCTTTTTACTCTGTATGAGATATAGACTAAAAAGAAGCTGAGTCTTAATTAAATTAAGGCTTTTGCATTGTCATGCTTACATAAGAGTTATGTAACATGATAAACCTGTACCTAAATGGTACAAGTATTGGTTCATTAAGTATTTCAAGCATATAATAGGATACCAGTTCTATGATCTTAAGGAATGAAATTTATTCATTGCTTGTGATTTCACCTCTAATGAGAAATAGTTTCTTATGAGTTATGTGGATTGTAGAAGAATTAAACTTGATGAAGTCAATCAGAATATATATATATGAACTGACGGTGGTTTTTTTAATTTTAATTAAGTGAATTACATTTAACACACTTTTTTCATAGGTCGGAAAGGATATCAAGGCCACCATTTAGGTATGTTTGATACCTGAAGGTACCCTTGGTGTTTTCTTAGTTAAAGAAAAGGATCCTTTGACTTATAAAGAGGCTATGTTTGACATCGATTTTGGAAAATGGAAAGATGCTATAAAATCTGAAATTGACTCTATGTATGACAATCAAGTATGGGACTTGGTTGTGCTTTTCATAGGAATTATTCTTTTTTGTTATAAATAGCTTTACGCAGCGAAAGCACGGTGGGCCCCATATAAAGGTAGAAACCTTCAAGGCTTAATTGGTGATAAAATGTGACACTCAGAGATCTAGGATTAGTTATGAGGAAGCTTTTTCATTAGTAACCATACTAAAATTAATTCGAATTTTGTTGGCTATTGCTGCATGTTATGATTTTGAGGACTGGCCAACAGATGTAAACATAACTTTCCAGTATATAAATCTTAAGTAAGAGATATGCATGGAAAACTCTGAAGGTTTTACATCCAACCTAACTTTTAATCTAGTGTACAAATTGAGAAAGTTCTTGTTGACGTATTTTAAGGTGTATGCATGTGATTGTGTACATATTGAAAAAATAAAATTATGTATCATATACATGAATTTGGCAGCAGACTTTATCAAGTAATCAATATATACACATGTAGTTCAATTCTTAACAATTTAAGAATACAGAAACATATCTTTGAAGACCTTCGATGAAGATTACTAATTCCGGATATCCTTACTCCAAGTTTGAGCTCACCTTGAAGTGCACTCTTGTCCAATTCTAGTTCACAACAATCCAGTGGGATTGTGAAGCTAGAATAGCAGCAGTATGATCTCTAACAACAAGGTTTTGATTCTAGAAAGAAAAATATAAAGGATTTATTTTTCTTTCTCTTTTGGTTTTTCTCACAAGTCTTTGTACTTTGAAAAACTCTCTAAAAAACTAACTCTACTTTTTCCTCTCAACTCTTGCACGAATTTTTATTTACTCTCATGTTAACACAATTGAAACTCAACTATTTTAGTGGTTACAACAACTTCACAAGTGCTCCACTAAAATTAGATTAAGTGGCCAACTACTAAAACCATTTTTGGTAGCCATTTTAATAGTCTAATAAAATTAACCATTAATTACAAAATGGTGCTTCACTAAATTTAGTTTATGTTTCTCAAATTAGGTATGTCTTCTATTTAGGAATAAAATAATAAATAAATAAAATTATATTTTATTTATTTAAATAACATTTATTTAATTATTCAAAAACTATTTAAATAATTAATATTTACCTTATTTGATTTTACTAACATGGTAAATGGTTGAATTCATGGTAAAACAATTCATACAATAAAATTGTGCCACTTGTTAATATCTAATTAGTTAACAACTCTTGTCAACTAAATAAATAATATACTTAACATTTAAGTTTAAACAAGTGCACAACCCGAGGAACCCTGAAACATATTTTCGGTTTGCTGGAATTTCTAGGATGGAACTGTTCAATCCATTATGCTGCCCCAATGCACAACGAGTACACTTCATATTGTGAGACTCTCTAGGTTCACGCCAGAATTATCATATAGAACTCATTCATACGTTCGTGAACGATGCCCCACACACACGTTACGGATATTACAAAGCGGCGTGTTAGACCATACAAGTTGAGGTTATAACATATTTATATAATCCCTCCATCATTTATATCCGAGTAGAGCAGAGATATAGATCAATACCATCAAATCTCCATATGCTCGACTGAAAGCTTATCTCTTGAATTATATTTCAATAAATAATATTTCCAAACACTTTTGTAATATTATTTATCCCTAGGGTTAAACTCTTTTCCTGGGAATTATTGCTTATGGCTATAAGACTTTCTGAAATATAATCTATAGAGTATTAGGATATAAAACTCACCCAAATGAGCTGATGGATCCTATATCTATACACACCGGACTCTATGAGCATCGGACCATACCCAGCGACACCCAACGGTCAGACCATGAAAGGTTTCTGACATGTGTGGAACCAAAGTATGGTGGATCACTCACAAGCCCACCGTGGCACTCAGGTCAAAGGACCACGAATACTACTCAACTCGAAAGATCCTCCATTAACGACTTTATGGGATGTCTATTGGAGATCTTTGTGAGTCTGTTCAGTATTCAGTCTTTACTGAATACCTGTATCTCTATACGAGCTTCCACTAAACTCATAGTTTGCTAAGACTAACCATCTGGACCATCCAGATATAGACATACACCCATCTATATATTTGTTAAGGTATTCACTGACAGATCTGCATCAGTGAAGATAGATCAGGAACATAATATTTGAGAACATATTTGCATAATGACATTTCCTAGCACTATTTGTAACTCTTTACAATTATGTCATTACTAATACATTCTTAGGTCTTTGTCCCATTTCAGACAAGGCTCTAACTCTTTAGATATCGCTGACTCTTATAACCTTGTAACTCTTATCAGTGCCAACTCTTAGCATTTATAACTCTCACCGTTGCTAATTCTTAGCACTGATCTAAACTCATTTAGACCAGATCTAAACTCTTTCAGATCGTACAATGTCTGAAAAGTTACAAGTATCTTACCATATATAAATATAATTAGTGATTTATTGAAATAACAACACTAGTATTAATATTAAACAAATATTCATACATAATGGGATGGCACGTAAGCACAAATCCCAACAGTTCATTTATAGACTTAAGTAGTTTTTCTAAAGATGGAATTTTCGTTTAGATGATAAAATTAGAAAGTCTAGTTTCATCTGGAATAAAGAGAAAATGTGTGTGTTTAGAAAGGGCAATGGAAGTATGATTATCGTTTTAAGTTCTCTACATACAAGACATACTCAATGTCGAAAATAACGTTGGTATGTTGCAAGTCAATTAGCTAAGTGTTATTGAGTAAATAACTTCTTCATAAAAGATTTGGGAGAAGCATCTTGTATAATAGCTATAAAACTTTATAGAGATAGAGTTAAGAGGCTGATGGGACTCTTTTAATCTTTGTATATAGATTAAGTCCTAGAAAAGTACAATTTTATTCACTGTGAGACAGTTAATGTGCCTTTTAGATATAACATTCATCTTTGTAAGAGAAAGTATCCTCTGGAAGAAGATAAAAGAGTTAGAGTGTCTAACTTATCATATGCATCAACTAGAGATAGTTTGTATATAGATTAAGTCCTAGAAAAGTACAACTTTATTCACTGTGAGACAGTTAATGTGCCTTTTAGATATAACATTCATCTTTGTAAGAGAAAGTATCCTCTGGAAGAAGATAAAAGAGTTAGAGTATCTAACTTATCATATGCATCAACTAGAGATAGTTTGATGCATTCCATGTTATGTATGAGACTTGAATTTAGATGTCTATAAGCGTTATGAGCTAGTATCGGTCTGATTCAGATCACGACCATCAGATGACTGTGAAACATCTCTGAAATACCTAAGAGGTACAGTATATAAGTTTTTGAAATATGGAGAAAATTTTGTTACAAGTGAAGGGATGCACATCTTTAGACTTTTTGTTTGATTCAAATGGTAGAAAATCTATATCTGGTTATGTGTTTTTCTTCATTGGTATCGGAGCTAGTTGAAAATGTGAAATTTGATGTCTATAACTAATTTTGGCTTAGAGGTAGAATATGTTGCGACTTGAGAAGCTTGTAAAGGAAGCACTATAGATATTCAAGCTAGTTGTAGAGCTTTAAATAGTTCCAAGCTCAGTGGATCCTATCCCACTATATTACAACAATAACAGAATAATTGCTCCAGCCAAAAAGCCTATGACATACCCGAATTCTGATCATATGGACTCTGAATACCGTATAATTAAAAAGTTTTTGGCTACTGGAGTGTAATAATATCTAAGATACGTTTCTTGAATAACGTAACGAACCCACTCAGGCCTAAACTCTTAGGGTATTTGAGAAACACGTGGAGTGTATTAGTATAAGATACCAGTACGAATGGCATTAGAGCAAATGGGAGTTTGATGAAGTTATGTTAATGTGCCATTTAAATATTGTATGAATATTAATTGTTTAATATTTATACAATAAACATTTTTTAAAATAGGTAATATTACATATTAAATGGTACTAAGCTTGTAACGTTACAAATATTGTATAATTTGAAGGAGTTAGCAATTCTAAGAGTTATAAATGCTAAGAGTTAGCAATACTGAGAGTTATAAATGTTAGGAGTTAGTACTACTAAGAGTTAGCAATACTAAGAGTTATAAATGCTAGGAGTTAGCACTACTAAGAGTTAGCAATACTGAGAGTTATAAATGCTAATAGTTAGCACTACTAAGAGTTAGCAGGTTATAAGAGTCAGCAAAATTCTAAGAGTTAGAAGCCTTATTTAAAATGGGACAATAACCTAGAAATACATTAGTAATGATATAGTTGCAAAGAGTTGCAATAGGTGTTAGAAAATGTCATTATGCAAGTATGTTCTCAAACATTAGTTCTTGATCTATTTTTATCGATGAAGGTCTATGGTACTTTTTAATATAGATCAGTGTGTACCTATATATGCCTGGTGCAGATGGTTGTTCTTAGCTGACTATGAGCTTAGACCTTGTATAGGCATGCGAGTATCCAGTCAGGACTGGATACTGAACAGATTCATGAGGACCCAATAGATATCCTATGAAACCATCAAAGTTAGGTCATATCAACTTGAGTAGTATTCATGATCCTTTAACATGAGCACCACGGTGGACTTGTGAGTGATCCACCATACTTTGTTCTATATATGTCAAAGACCTTTCATGGTCTGATTGCTATATGTCGTTGGGTATGGTTTGATGCTCCTAGAGTCCTGTGTGTGTTGATACAAGATTCGTCAGCTTACATAGATAATTTGTATATCCGATGCTTTGAGATTGTATCTTAAAAAATCTTATGGCCATAAGTAATAAACCCAAAAAATGAGTTTCTTGTAGGGTTAAACAATATTGCAAAAGTGTTTACGTATATTTTTTTATTTTTAGATACGAATCTGGGGATAAGTTCATGGATAAGCAAATGGAGATTTAATGATGTTGATATATATTCCTGCACATCCAAGGTATAATGACGAAAGGATTATATGTATGCATTCTGACCTCAATTTGTATGGTCTAACACGTTGATTTATAATATCCGTAACGTGTGCGTAGGGCATTATTCACAAACTCATGGAATAGTTCTCTTTGACGTATCGGGCATAAACCTAGTGAGTCCCAATAAAAAATGTACTCATTGTGCACTTTGGTAATATATCGTATTAAATAGTTCAATATAGTATAAAATATAGTAAATTACTATGGTTAAGTCAACTAAAGTATATAGTTATGGTGGGACCCACTTTGGGTTAACATAGTAACCTAGTAATGGTATAATGGTAATTTCACTTTATTGATTATTTAATTGTTAAACAATCAAGATATTTATTTAAATAATAATTAAATAAAAATTAACAATTAACCATGGTTAATTGTTAACCAAAGGGCTAGGTTAAAAGATATTTTGTGCTTAACTTAACTATGATTAATTATTAACTATGGTTAGGTTAAATAAATATCTAGATTTATTATTTTTATTATTAAATAAATATTAGCCTAACTAGGGTTAATAGTTAACAATAGGATTAAGTTAGTTGGATATTTGTTAACTTAAAGGTTAAGTTAATTTAACTCAATTAAGGTTAAATGTTAACTTTGGTTAAGTAAATAGTTAAATTAAATACAAATGAAATTCAAATTTATTTAAAATTTATGCATTATTACAGAAAGTGAAATAAAATTCAAAATTCATTAAGTTTTGTTTTGTTAACATTTGGTGCCCGACCATTTTGAAAACAAAAGAGAAGAATTAAATTATTTTTCTTTCATTTGGTTTTCAAGAGTTGAATTCCATGTATTTTCTTCTCCAATTTGACTACTAATTATTTTATAACTAAAATGGATTTATTTTAATTGTTCAAGAGTTGAATAAAAGATAAAACAAATTAAATTTTTATTAGATTAAGAGTTAATAATTGATTTAAAGAGTTAAATCAGTACTGAATTATACTGCTATTCTAGTTAATTAAACTTACCCAAATTGATTACTAAAATTGTCAACAAGTTCATTTCATATGGATTTCAAATAATTTAATCTAAAGGCTTCAATTAGTGATATTCTCAATTCTGTAATTAATTTGATTAATTGTATATATATATATATATATGTGTGTGTGTGTGTGTGTGTGTGTATTCATTATATAATTTTTAATCTTCTGTTGTACATATATATGTATGAAGTAAGTATATTTGTATGATGAACACATACACCACATGTATACACCTTAGAATAATCGACACCCAACAGTTCTTAGCTTTTGTTTTTCTTCTAATGCCACTAAAGTAAGTGAGTATAATATTGCCATATATTTTGAAGATGATAATGATAATGGAAGTTTTGAGCCTTACAATATCATTTTAATAGAAATGGTGTGGTTATGCTTATATAATTATTACTAGCTTTTGTAATAGGATCAACACACGTTGATCATAATATTCCTCTTCTAGTCATCATGACTTAGAGCCCATGACTATAAAGGATTAACATTGATAATGTGCCATCAAGAAGATTTGAGAGAAACAAAATACTTGTAATTTCTTATTATTATATTATCTATTTGTAGAAATATGAGCTGCGGATATTGTAATAGTTACAATTGTAATAAAGTTGTGTGATGTTCATATTTTTGTGATTATGCATAGAAATAATAATTTATTGATGATATGACATAAATTATTTTGTGCTTGCTTGGATATAACACTATATTGTAAGGATATTATGCTTTGTGACATTTTGATTCAGTCTCAACATGCTTCTTTTTATGTTAGAATTTTGATTTAACCTCATTGTGGCAATAAGAAAGTTACATGTCTTAGAGACATTTTATGTCAAGTTTATGAAAATGAACATGTTGATCATATTTTCATTTTATATCACACTTATATACTATTTTTATGTCAAGTTTTTATAGGTGTTTTGTAATTAGTACCCTATCGGTGCCCATATAGCTAGATGCCTGTAAATACATTTTGGATATTATTATATTTTGGCATTATGCTCATATTTGACATTTTTTGTTAAGTCACATATGAATTAATTTGGACATGTACTTTGATTTTAAGTGATAAGAAATTACTTATGTTGTCCAAGTGAGAGACTATTGAATTAATCTTTTTGCTATAGTGAATTGGCATATGTGTATTTATACTTGTTTAGTAAAACCATATTAATACGTGACTGATATCAAATCTTTAAAAGCATTTTATGGGACTCTTTTAGTTAGTGATCACCATATTATTAATGGGTTATTTTGGAACACCCATATTTAGTATTATAATAATTTGAACATATTTGACATTAATAGATATTATTTGTAACCCATAATGGAACAGGACGAGTATTTTGTCATTTCTTATTAAAGAGAAAAAGGTCACAACAAATATTGCTGTAATTTCCCTCTTATAACTCACTTTTATACAAGCCATATGTTCTATCCTCCAAATTGTGTGATCTATATAATTGTATTATAGGAGGTACTTTATTCATCTAATGTTTGTTTCTAATAATATAGGTTAGGTAAGTACGTTTTTTTCAGTAAAAAATGTACAATGTCTTTTCTGCCATTTTTCAACTCTATTTGAAGCCTAAAACATTAGACTACTATAATACTTGCTATTATTGATTACTACAGTAATGAGTTATAGTAATATACTATAGTACCAGCGTCACAACATCCATAAACGACACTCAAAATAATATCTACAGCATTTCAATGCCCAAAATCTAGTGTTGCAACGCTATATGAACAATAACACTATAAACAGTGTGTGAACAGTAACTCATAAATAGTAATTTTAATATGATTTATATTTGATGTTTTATTCAAATTTGAAGACATAAACTTATAAATAGTAGATAAAAAAATCTAATTCAAGAATCAAGAGGAGAGAGAAGAAGAGAGAGAAAGAATAATTTTTAGAGGATTAAGAAGACTATAAGATTGAAAACTTTAGAAAAATTAGTTTGATCTCTTCAACTCTTTATCATTTTAGTTTTCTATGATTTTCATGATGTTATTTTTTACAAGCTCTAGAACTCTTTATTTCATCATGACCTAAGTTTTTATTTCTAGGGTTAGATTTTTGAACCTAGTATGTTAGTTAGATTTTGTTAATTCTTAATTTATGAACTTAATATATATCATTGATTCATGTTATCTGAGTTTAATACTTTCATTATATCTGGTCAATATTTTGAATGATTGAGGAACCATGATGAACTCAACGGATGGGTTCATGTGTTTAGCCTAGGATAGTTTGATGCATGATCATAGGGTAATAACTATGAATTCCATTAATTTAGATTTGATCTTAATCAATTTTATTCTATTCTGATTATCATAAACATATAAGTAGTTGTTATAATGCGTAATATAGTCACTTGACCATCGACAGAGGCTTGTAATGAGATTAGTATATAAGCCAACTATTGGTATTAAGGGATTAACTAAGAAGTTAATGAGTCTAATGATATATTAGGTGATGAGTCTATACCCTAAATTATTATCAATTAGTGAATTTATTTATTTATTTATTTATTTATTTGCTATTTAGGTTTAGTTAAATTTGATATAATTAGTTAGATAAATGAATTTTAGATTTTAGTTTTTCAAATAAAAGTAAAGTAGATATAACTTTTAGTAATTGGTTGATAGAAATAGATTGAATAGTTCATGTGGGAACGATACTTAAACTTAAAATCCTATATTACTTGATATGATAGCGTGCACTTGCGCTGAGCTACTAAAGCATACAATTAGTAAACACTATATAAACCTTTATAGTTCATTAAAATTGTCAATACATTTACAAGAGAAAGAATATAGGGCTGGGTCACTTAGGGCGCTAGGCTCAAGCGTGGAAGAGTACCATGGAGTGCTTGAGTGCTGGGCACATAAGTACAAGAAAGCATTGGGTAGATCTTTTAAGAGTTTATCTATTATTGTATTTCTTGAGTTTTTCGTGTAAGAGGTTCTTTAGGTATTAAAGAACTAGAATGAAAGAAATTGGGTTTGCGATGCACCGTGGACATAGGTGATTATTGTTGAACTAAGTAAATTCTTGTGTATTGTGTGTGATTATTTTCTCTATTTCTTGGTTGATCTTGTTTATTATTGTTTTTACTTGTGAGGGAAAGCTTTTGCAAAGCGTATAGAATTCTAGGGTGCTAAATACTGGGCCAATAAGTATTAGAGCATGTAAGAATCATTAACAAACTGGTATTGGAACTGTGGCTAAATTGATACCTAAATGGTGTCGAATTAAAGAGCTTAACATGATATCTCAATAGTTTAATTGTCTGAAATTAAATTTTTATAGGTTTTTTTGTCTTTTTAGTTATATTTTTGTTGAGAAAAATACATGAAAAAATAATTAAATTAGGATTTATTGTTTCAGAAAATGATGTCAATAGAATGATTACATCAAAAAGTGAAAACCATAGAAGAAGAGAAAACAGCACAAATTAAGCTAACATTCCAAGTCTATGAGAATTCATCTTAGTTATAAGAGTGTCATTTTCTTAAAGTTAGAATTTTCAAATATAGTAGAGATAAAGAAACTAACAACAATGATATATGACCCCAAAGAAGTACCCCGAGAGTAACGTGACGATCCAAAACGTGCCTTGCTTGTGTCAATAAAATGACCTTTTTCGCTTTAATGTGCATTGTAAATTCTATCTCAAATATGTCTTAAGAATTTTAAAATTGTGTACATTCTTATTTAATGAAAATTCTTATGCTCTTAACAAAATAAGACTATTATGAATGTAAACTTCCAACTAATGGAGACCAATAATAATGTATAGAAAAAACCAAGAGCAATGAGTATAAGGTCCAAAACATTTATAAAATTAATTCATAAACAACAACTAGATGCATTCCCCCATCCGTTTTCCTCCCAACAATTTCAAGCACTCTATGACTCTCTTTTCAAAGTCCTTTTCAACTTTCTCTCGCGGTACTTGTTTGCTATCGGTCTCTTGCCCATATTTAGCCTTGGACGGAATTTACCGCCCGATTTGGGCTGTATTCCCAAACAACCCAACTCGCAGACAATGCCTTGTGGTGCGACAGGGTTCGGGCACGACGGGGCTCTTACCCTCTTCGGTGCCCCTTTTCAGGGGACTTGGGCCCGGTCCGCCTTTGAAACGCTTCTCCAGACTATAATTCGGATGTTGCGGATGCCCGATTCTCAAGCTGGGCTCTTCTCGGTTCGCTCGCCGTTACTAGGGGAATCCTGGTAAGTTTTTTTTTTCCTTTGCCTATTGATATGCTTAAATTCAGCGGGTAGTCCCGCCTGACCTGGGATTGCAAAGTGAGCACCAAAGAAGCGCATCAGGTTCCGGAGGCCCTCATTCGGGGACGGCCGCGCACGATGGGAACTCAATGGAATTTCTGCCACCGATCGTCGCGGCGATGGTTGCCGATGACTCGAATTTGGGCCAATTGTGAGTGGGGAGCGCACGGGAGGCCAATCTCTGCCCTCCGACTCACGTGCCCCGAAGAGGAGGTGCGGGCGCGGGGGGCAACAATGCGTGACACCTAGGCAGACATGCCCTCGGCCTAACGACTTGGGGCGCAACTTACGTTCAAAGACTCGATAGTTCATGGGATTTTGCAATTCACACCAAGTATTGTATTTCGCTACGTTCTTCATCGATGCGAGAGCCGAGATATCCATTGCCGAGAGTCGTTATAGACTAATTACGAAAGAAGGCAGCGTCCCCCGCACGCGCACCGTGTCCGGGGTGGAGGAGGACCATGCTCTCTCGTTGTATTTCCCTTGGTGCAGTCCGTGCCGGGGTTTGTTGTTGCGCCTCGGGGGTGAGTCCTGCGGACGGGGCTCAACCCCGCAACGACGAGGGGGAGGGGCGTGCGAGCAGAGGCTCGGCCACCACACCCCCTAGCAACCACTGAAAGTGGCTAATAGAAAAAAGGGTAGCTTAAGCCTTAACGTTTTTGATGTTCTCTCTCTCTCTTTTAATTTTTTTTTTTTCCAAATTTGCATTTTCAGATTTTGTTCAAAAATCTTTCCCTATCGCTTTTCTTCTTCGTAGACCACCGACTTATGCTTCATCTTAGATAACTTAAGAAGTATTTCAACTCCCAAGTTTTCGAAAGTACTCCGACAAAATATAATAGATATTGATCATATTGGATTTTAGAAGAGATGAAGCAGACATATTTAACCAAAGCTTGAAGATTGAGGATGAATTATATGATTTTTTTTTTGGAGTTATTTAAGTTCATAAAAGTTACATCCGAAGTGGTAAGAGATGAAAGAAAAATGAAAATGAAATATTAGCTAAGTTCAACTTTAATATCGAATGGCATGTGAACAATTGAAATAGCTTCTGGATTGAGGTTGATCGACGTTAATAAAGAAAGACTTTGAGAAGTTTTACGCAGAAATGAGGTTTGAATATTTGATTCTCGGTTATACAAATGTTTATATTATAATAAAAAAATAATGTTATATTTTTTAAATGACATTTCAAAATTTTTTATTTTAAATTAACACGTTATTAAATGATAAAATTATGTAAATTATAAAATTATTGATTATATAATTTTATACTATATTTAATAATTATTTAATATATTATTTGTGATAAAAAAAAATTAAAATATTATTTAAAAAGTATAATATTATTAAAAGAAGAAGCATTAGTAATTTTAAGTTACAACTAGTGTAATAAAAAATTGATCCATATATAACTAATTTAAAGTTTTGAACAATTTTAGAAAAAACTGGCTTAGGGTTACAGAGTCCAAGAAAACAGAAATAGCGAAGTAGCTTGAAGCATTTGAAGGGTTAGCACATAAAGATCCAATAAATAGGAGTTTATTATCGGTGAAATGTTTTGTTGATAAAATGAATTCTCTAAACAGCAACTAAAAAACTTGTAATTAATAAATAAAGATGCTATTTTATTATAAACCCTTTTGTTTTTTTAAAAAATGAAAAGAAGTATATTATTTCTTCTTTTTAATACTTATAGATTACAAGAAATCTAATGTGATTTGATTAGATTAAGTTCACTTAAATTCCAACTTAAATTTTTTTATAATAAACTTACTTATACCCAACTCATATATTTACTCAGAGAGGAGGGATTACTTTTATAAATAGAAGAAATATACTTCTATGTACATATAAGAACCTCAAACTCAAGTACACTTCAGTTTTAAAAAAAAAAAAACCAAGTGCACTTAGTCATTTAATCAGGGAGAACTTGTAAGAAAGGTAATATAGAGGCTTAACTTGTTGAGTCCTTCAATGTTAAAACCACCGTTGTTCTGCGCAAGCTTAAATAAGTTAGAGCCTTGGAACTTAATGGTCTATATTGATCTTCTAATTTCAAGTTTTAATTGGGGATTTATAAGAGAAGATAGAGATGAGAGAGTGATTTTTAGGAGAATAAATTGTATATATCATTAAAGACTTTGGCCCCTTTTTTATAGTGAGGAAAAAATTCATAAGTTGTAAAATTACAAAGATATCTTTGATGGGCCTTTACAAAAAAAATTCAAATTAATTACCCTTTATGTAATTTAATTTTATAATTTTTACACTTATTTTATAAAACTATTTTGTAAAATAGGCTTAATATAATGATTTGGGGGTTCTAGTGCTATAATTTTACTTTTGGCTTGTTTTCCTTGACTTGTCTTTCTTTGTTCTTGTGGTATTGTATGATTGGTTTGTTTATTTTTCTCGACTTGTCTTCCTTTGTTCTCGCAACATTGTGTCCTTGACAATTAGTTGGTGGCATTTCGTCTTGTAATACAACTCGTGTCTTATTCAACTCGCTGCAGATGAAAGGATGCTTTATTGAAAGAGAAAGGTTTGAAAGTCATGAAAGTCGCAAAGCTTGAACCTATATTTTATTTTTTAAGCTTTCCATTGATTAAAATGAAGTTTTATTGAAGAAAAATAATATTTTGGCAGATATGTTATGGAGTGGGTTACTTATTGCTCTTGTTAATGCTGTTACTTTGACAAGATGAAAAGCTTGTTGATACTTTAGTAATTTTGTCGATATGCTAATCATGCTGTCAAAGATTTTAAGCCTGCTGCGAGTTGAGAAACGATAGTAGATTTAAAAAAAAAAAAAATTTTAAAGTCACAACAGTGCTATAAAGTTTCTGATTGAAAAAGGGTTCAGTCCATTGACTGAAGGATTTCCTTGTAGGAAGGTTTACAGGTACCAGTACTTTACACTAGTCTCTATTCTGGATTTTACTAGTTTTTACTGATCTTCATAGATCTTTTATTTGTTTCCTCTTTCTATAGTTCTTAATTTCAAACTTTGTTACTTATAGGTTCACTAGTATTCATCTCAACGAGTAAATGTTTACTTTAATTGATGAACGTGTTTTAAGACCTTTTTGAATATTGTACTTATTAGTTTGTTTTGAAACAAATTATGGGGTATGCCTTTAAAATGTATTTGGATGATTTTATTCTTGACTTGGTAGGGGTATATTTTGGATATATATATATATTGAGATATATTGGATGACTTTATATTTATCTTGATAAGGATATACTTGATGTATATTAAATATAACCTTTTGGGTATTTTTTGAGATGTATAATATGTGTAATCTTTTATTTCCTTTTTAGGAAGTACTCAAAGGATTTTTTTAACTCTTTAGTTTATTGTTGTCTTCTCTTAATCTTTCTTTTATTGAGAGAGATTTATGTTTTCCTTTAAGATATGCACACTAAGCCTATTTTGTGTATTTTTTGGTATTGGATGAATACAATTTGATATTTTTTTATTAGTTGTTATATTTGAGATTCTAAATGTATTATAAGTGTAAGTGAATAGTGAATATTTTTTCACTCAACTTTTTTATTGAGCGATATGAATTCTTATTTTTTTGTCTATGCGACTTATTTAGTCATTTTTTGATTGGATTTAATTGTTCAACTACTCATCCTTTTGAACATACAATATGATATATTACATTCTCAATTGTGTATATAGTTAATTTTGACTATTTATTTGATTGTAAGGTTTAATCATTTATCTTTCTACTCTGAATATTCGATATGACTAGTCATCTTTTCGATTATGAGTATGTGACAAGACTAGTAGCCTTTTATTTAAGAGTGTATAATATGATTAGTCATATTTTAAATTGTACAACTTGTTTAGATGTCTTTTAAATTGTGCAACCTTTTTAATTTGTCTTTCCACTTTTGTTGGGCGAGTTATTTAGTCATCTTTTGATTATGAATGTGCAACTTACCTAGTCATTTTGTGACTTGTTTAGTTGTCTTCTTAGTCATGCGACTTGTTTAAGTTGTCTTTTATATTTTTATCGTATGACAGGATTGATTGTCCTTTGGTTTTGATCGTGCGAACCGATTAGTTGTCTTTTGTTTTTGATCGTGCGACCTGGTTAGTCATCTTTAGAAGATGCGAGATATTTCTTTCTTCTTTATTTCTATGAACTTAAGTTTTTATGACAAGATTGATTGTCTCTGAGTTATGATTATGTGATAGGACTAATCATCCTTTTGATGTAATAGTGCGACACACTTAGACGTATTCTGATTATTAGTGTGCGATATAATTAATTATTTTTCAATAGTTTGACTTTATTTAGTCGACTTTCAAATGTGCAACGAGTTGTGTTGTATTGTAATTTACAATTTTATTTTTTGTTTTTCATCCACAAAATCTTTATTGTCATGATATGATTATAAAGAAGATAACTTATATCTTGTGCTAATAATTTTTACTAATAATATTTATTTGGAGCTTGCGTAAATATGTATCTTGTGAGTCATTTGATAATTTATAACTCGCAATGTTTTACATCTTCTGTGATTTTAACTACTTGTAAGATTTGATAATTCAAGTATTTTAGCTACCTCTATGTTTTTTTAACTCGCATGCATCTTTTTGTTTTTCTAGAAATCATGTATTCAATACTTGCAAAATTTATCCTTCACACTTATTTTTTATGAGGCAAAGTTATCTTTATTTTGTTGATCATGATTTATTTATTCATATTATTGTCAAATCAGATAAGTAACTTGCAGCTCTTGATTATGATAGAGCGACATGTTTAGTTGTCTTTTGATCATTTAACGACTTTCACTGTAATGTAAGTTATAATTTATGTTGTCTTGTTTTCTTTGACTATAAGATTTTATTTTCAAGATATGATTAGAAGGATAATAACTTGCATCTTGTGCAACTAATAACTGTTGTCTGAAAATTATACATAGATGTGCATTTTGTAATATTTTTGATGATTTGCATATTTTGATAATTTACGTACTCTGACAACTCGCGTGATTTAACAACTTATGTGATTTGACAACTCACAAGCTTTGACAACTCGCACGATTTAACAATTTATGTGATTCAATAATTTTTAAGATTTGACAACTTGTGTGATTTGATAACTCATGAGATTTGACAACTCGCTTGATTGGTTAACACACGAGATTTGACAACTTATGTGACTTAGAAACTTGCAAGATTTGACAGCTCGTGCTTTTTTCTACTTTATATGATTTTTTTCCTCTTTTTAGAACTTTCTGAAACTAACTATAAATGCTAGTAGAGTCTTGTATCTTATTTGATGCAGATAGAAAATGCAAAATCTTTTTGAGTTCTAAGCATATGATAATAATTATAAGAATGTAACAAAATTAGTCATCTTTTGACTATGAATATGCGACTTAATTGATTATGAATGCATGATATACTATGTCATCCTTTAATTATAAATATGCAACGTGATTAGTTGTCTCTCAATAATGTTTTAGTCATTTTTTATTGTACAATTTTATTTAATATATATGAATGTTGTGACTTATATTTGTCGTCTTTTTTACTTGCACAACTTATTTATTTGACTTTTGTAATATGAATGATGCAACGTGTGATCATTATCTTATTAATTTGTGTGACTTATTTACTCGCATTTTTCCTTTTGAATGTGCGACATAATTAGTCAGCTTTTATATGTGACATATATTTGTTGACTTTTAATGTGTGATATATGTTTGTCGGTTTTTAAATATGCAATATGATTATCGGCTTTAATTGCGACATGATTTGTCAGCTTTCATTGTGACAAGATTTGTCGACTTTGTTACACGGCTTGTTTAGTTTACACAACTTATTTAGTCAACCTTTATGATAGGACTATGTAATATAATTAGTTGCCTCTTGATTTTGAATGTACGACATGATCTAGTCATCTTTTAATTTTAAGTATGCGATATACTTAGTTGTCTTTTTTATTTACGTGACTTATTTAGTCTACTTCTTGTAACATAAATGATGCGATATATGTTCATCGGCTTTTTGATTTATGCAACTAGATTAATCAACTTTGCTGTAACGCATTGATCGCCTGCTTTTTTATTTATGCGACAAGTTCAGTCAACTTTGGTGTGATGCATTGAGCATCATTTTTTATTTATGTGATTAGATTAGTCGGCTTTATGTGCGACGCACTAACTACCAGCTTTAAATTTTTGTGACTAGATTAATCAGCTTTAGGTATAACACTCTGGCTGTCGTCTTTTAATTATTGCGAGTTTTGGTTTCTCGCTATCATTTTGTCAGATATATATATATAATTATTAAAAGTATTAGTTTTTTGTTGACAACTTTGGCATGCGTATACATTGATTTTCGCAAGTGTAGTTTTCTTGCCAGCAACTTTGCCACATATATATACTGATTTTTGCAAGTGTAATTTTCTCTTGATAATTTTGCCATATATATATATTTATATATATTGATTTTTGTGACTATATTAGTAATTTTAGGTGCAATGTGTTGACTGTTATCTTTTAAATTTTGATGACTAGAATAGTCATCTTAGATACGACATATTAACTATCGAATTATTTGATTTTGTGCAAATATTTTCTTGTGCTTATTTATTTTTGGCATGAGTATGTTCTTAAGCGTTTTTTTTCTTTTCTTCTTCTTCTTTTTTTTGGTGTGAGTGTATTCT
Source organism: Ailanthus altissimus (assembly GCA_946807835.1). Lineage (NCBI taxonomy): Eukaryota > Viridiplantae > Streptophyta > Magnoliopsida > Sapindales > Simaroubaceae > Ailanthus > Ailanthus altissimus. The sequence goes on from OX327709.1 coordinate 7,069,586, forward strand.
CAAGCGCTTATTTATTTTTTTAGTGCGAGTATTCTCTAGCACTTTTTTTACGCTAGAGTATGTACTCAAGCTGTTTTCTCATTATTTGCACGAGTATGAATTCTAGTAGCTTTTATATTGTTTATGTGAGTATAAACTATTTAGCATCTTATTCATGAATAAATATTTTTATGAAAAGAAATATAAATTTCTTCTATATTTTGTGCGAGTATGAACTCTTTAGCGCCTTACTCATATGAACTCTTTACTATTTTATTCGTGCAAAAATATTTTTATAAATAAAAAACATAAACTTCTTATATATTTTTGTGCGAGTATGAACTCTTTAGCCTCTTACTCATTTGAAGCACGAGTTGTGAACTCTTTAGTGTCTTATTAATGCACAAATAATTTTATAAATAAAAACATAAACTTTTTATATATTTTTGCGCGAGTATGAACTCTTTAGCGTTTTACTCATATAAAGCACGAGTTATGAACTATTTATCATCTTACTCATATTTTTCGCGAGTATACTCTTTAGTGTCTTATTTTTTGCATATAAATTTTTATGAATAGAAATATAAATCCCTTTTATAAAAGTAAGGGTACCTTATGGCATCTTGTGTTTCTCGTGACTTTATTAACATTTGGCTCTCTTAGGTCTGGAGGTTTTTTTTATCTTTTTGGGAGCAAATTTCTTGACTCGTGGTGTCGTAACTTCATCGATATTCATTTTGTCTTATTGCATTCTTTCACCCATTTGTTCATAGTTTTCTTTTTGCAAATCCCTTTGAAACTTGCTATAGTTTCCATTTGGTAGAATACGTGCATCTTCATTGATGGAGATAGTGATGCCGATGTATTTGTATTTCTTTCTTCTTTCATGTTGATATAATAACATCTTTTTGCTTCCTGCTGATCTCCTTTTATGGTAGTGTTTTCTAAGCCATATTTTATATTTCTTCTTGCAAATCGAGCTTTCCTTTATGTTTCTTTTTGGTTCTTGGTGAGGTTTTTGTTCATTAGGCTCAATGTTGATAGTGAGAATTTTCAACTTGTTAGAAAATTTCATTTTTGCGACTTCTTCGAAGCTGTTTTGAAGAGATGCTTATATATTGATTTTTGCTTATATATTGATTTTTAAGAAATTTTTGTATATTAGTCTTTACCCATTTTTTGAAAGCTCGAAGCTGCTTTGAGGAGATGCTTGTATATTTGTCTTCACTACTTCTTTGAAAGCTTTAAATATTTTTTCTGCAGCAGAGATGTCATTGTATTCATTATTGTCACATCTATAATTATCACTTGAATGAGGATCTTTGTTATTATTGGGCTAGCCATGTATGTGTTGGTGATAGAGTGTGTGACATACGAATATATACATAATTTCAAAATTTATTATATGTTGCGGAAGCATGTTACAAATATACTCATTTTAACAATTAACCACATATATCACATGTATGAACAAGTATAACTATTATACAAAATATATATATGATGAACAATATTGTATTATAATATAATGTAAAAAACACTTACCTAATGAAGGTAGCTTTACAAATTCTTCAAGTCTTCCAACAATCCATGTAAAGAGCTTACCTTGAAGTATATGTTAAACAATTATAGTCCATAACTTTTGGTGGGATTAAGGAGCTAGAATGGTAGCTTAGTTTTAGGATTTTCAGCAACATATATTCAAACTCTTTTGAATACAAGTTTGTTTCTTAAATGGAGATGGTAAATATTTTCTATACAACTCTTGTATTAATTAGAAATATTTAACATACAACTCTTGTATTAATTAGAAATATTTAACATACAACTCTTGTATAATTCTTAGAAACAATTTCTACATGATAATTATTTTGAACAACTCTTTTCTAAAATAATTATTTTTTTCTCCATTTTCCTTTTATTCATTTTGGGTCATGCATTATAGAAGGAGATGAAGAGAAGTTTTACATGTTTTCAACACTTGAAAGAACAAAAACAAAACTCTTCATCTTACCTCAAAATCCTTTGCCGAATTTTTCTCCCCTAAAATTGAATGAATGATTCAATTATTTTGCTAAATCATTTTTGTTATTCAACATTTTGATTAAACAAAATTAAGCGCTCTACCAATTTTATTGTTGGTTTCCTACTTAGGATTAATTTAACCAAGCATTAGAATAATGGCCACCAAAATTAATTTTTACCTAACAAATATAATTACTTTAATTATAAGGGGTAAATAAATGGCCAACATTTAGGCCTTTTATTGTATTAAAATACAATGCCATAATCTATATATATTATAATATTATCTAATAATATAATAATATATAATTTAATTATTCAAAATAATTTTGAATAATTACTTTTTACCTTACTAATTTTTACTACCAAGGTTAAATGGTAAAAAGGTAAAATCAAATCATAGAACAAATTTTGCCGCTTGTCAATCTTCTATTAATTAACAACTCTTGTTAATTAATTGAGTGATTTACTTAACAATTAAGTCTTGACAAATGTACATCTCGAGGGATTCCTAAATAATTATTCTATTTTGCTAAAATTCATTGGATTGAATTATCCAATCCAATCCGTTACCCTAGTGTGCAATGAGTACACTTCATATTGTGAGACTCTCTAGGTCCACACCTGATTTGTCATATGGATCTCCTTCATACGTCCGTGAACGATGTCCCACACATATGTTACAGATATTACAAATCAACGTGTTAGACCATGCAAGTTGAGGTTATTGCATATTCGTATAATCTCTCCATTAATTATATCCTTGAAGAGCAGAGATATAGATCATCACCGTCAAATCTCTATTTGCTCAACCATGAACTTATCTCCAGATTTATATTTCATTAAACAATATCCACAAACACTTTTGTGATATTGTTTATTCCTTCGGAATATATTTTCTAAGGATTATGCTTATGGCCACAAGACTTTTTAAAATACAATATCGGAGCATCAGGATATACAACCCACTCATGTGAGCTGATGGAACCTATATCTATGCACACCAGACTCCATGAGCATTAGACCATACTCAGTGACATCCAACGGTCAGACCATGAAAGGTTTTTGACATGCGTGGAACCAAAGCATGGTGGATCACTCACAAGCCCACCTTGGTGCTCAGGTTAAAGGATCACATATACTATTAAACTCGGAAGACATTCCATTGACAGCTTCATGAGATGTCTATTGGAGGTCCTCGTGAGTCTGTTCAATATTCAGTCCTTACTGAATACATGCATCTCTATATGAGCTTCTACTAAGCTCATGGTTTGCTAAGACTAACTATCTAGACCATCCAGATATAGACATACACTAATATATATTAATGGGTTCCATCGATAGACTCGCATTGATGAAATTAGATAAGAAACATTGTGTTTGAGAACATATTTGCATAATGATATTTTCTAGCACCATCTGCAACTCCTTGCAGCTATGCCATTATTAATATATTCTCAGGTCATTGTCCTATTTCAGACAAAGCTCTAACTCCTTATATTTTGCTAACTATATGAACATGCTAACTCTTAGCATCACTAACTCTTAGTAGCACTAACTTTTAGTATTTATAACTATTAGCGTTACTAACTCTTAGCACTGATCTAAACTTTTTTAGACCAGATCTGAACTCCTTCAGATCATACAATGTATGAAACGTTACAAGCATCTTACTATTTTAATTATAAATAATATTAATGATTTTATTAAAAATAATAATTGTATAAATACTATCATTAAATATTTATACATTTTGGAATGGCACGTAAGCACAAATTTTAACAGTATGTACAACGAGTTTATTAGTGGAGGAACTGTAATTTCCACTTCCTTTGGTGCAATGTTGGGTAGTGGAGATGTTTTATCGTTGTAACTTTTTAAAGTGGATGATGCTTCATCTTTTAAAACATATTTGGCCATTCACTTGTTTGTGCTAGGTTGTCAATTTGCATCCTCAATAATCTACAGTCATTTATTTTGTGCGTATGATCGTTGTGGTACAAGCACTTCTTGTTTTTATCTCACTAATCTACTGGGTCTTTTATTGGTAACAGATCATAGAATAATATTTTATATTTATTATCTAACTAGATCTTCTTTGTTGGAGTATTGAGGGATAGTTCAAATACTTGAGGAGTGTTAAAGCTTGATCTTTTTCCTTTATTTCTTGTTAATATGAGAGATCTTGCCCTTTGTCTATAATCTGACTTGATACTGGGCTGCTTTTGGACTTCAGTCTGAGTTATGTCTTTTATCGTCATTCAGTGACTTTTACTTCAAGTGATCTTCTTTTATGCGAATAAAGGACTTCATACACCAAAATAATTGTTCTATATTTCTTACATGTTATCATAGAAGATCTTTATAGATATAAGTATCTGGCAGCCCTTTGAAAAAGGCTATGGGAGGAAAAGTACCATCAGGATTCTTGATCTTCATATACATCTTCCTGAAATGTTTGGCATTGTCTTTTAATACTTATTTGAGTCCTTGCTGCAAAATAGCTAAATTGAATACATTGACTTCCTATTGGTGAGTTGTTTAGAAATGGTTTATAAATAGCTCACAGAAGTTATTTGAAGGACTTGATTGATCTTGGAGGCAAGTTCTAAAACTGGATCATGACGTTGTTAATTAGCATTAGAGGAAACAATTTATATTTTAGCGCTTCATTGTAATCTTCAAGAGACATGATCTACTTCAAGGAGTACATAAGGTAAATTAGATTAGTGTTGCTTTTATATATTCTAAATTGAGGTATATAAAAATTGGGTGGCTTCTTTTAATTCTCAATTTCTTTCACAAATTTAGACTCCTGCAACTTCCAAGTCTTAAAGGATTGAGAAGCGTTGGGTCATAATTTTGATGGCTTTACAAGTATTCATTAAATAACTCCTGTATACAAGCTTTCAAATCTTCTTTTGTCAGGTAAGTTGAAGTAGATAGTTTGGGCAATTGTTGTAGCAGAAAGAACTGGTGTAGTTCTTACAGTGATGTATTACAAATCGGCGACTTTGTGCGTACTTGAGGTTGCTGAGCTGCCTGCATATTTGGACTTGTATGCCTTCTTATTGCTTGAGCCGCTTGTGGTGGCATTACCGGTGGCAGTATAATATGTTACAATGTTGGATCATCAATGTATAAAATATTGACGCTTTCTAGGGACTCGCGTTGTTGTGCCAATTAGATTCGCAACTCTTTATTCTACTTCAACACTTTTTGTAAGTGATCTACTATTATGTGAAGGTTTTGGAAAATTGTTCCATTTGGGCGGCCTGTGCATCGAGATTTTGTTGTATAGTTAGTACTAATCAACATCTTGTTGTAGGATTATACTGGTGGTAGTGTAATTGGGGGAACCGTAACTTGTTGGGCTGCGACGTGATAGTTATAGATTTCATCTTGATCTTTAAAGTTCTACTCATGTTGCTGGAATGATACTTTAATTATTTTAGAGGATGTACGAGTTTGACACTTGTCCATGATCTCTGGTGTGTGAGTCTTCAAAGATTTAGGAAAGGGCAACAAATAATCTGTAATATCAAATGTCTTAGACAAAATAATATTACTCGCGTTAGTTTAGGAGATTACACTTACTTCAAATGATATTAGAGCAACTACTTTAATAAACTTTATACAATTGAATGCACAGCTGAATATTTGAGATATTGATAAGTTGTTGTTGTTGGAATTTATGCTCATGTGTCATTTCATTATTGTATGAATATTTTATTTAATAATATTTATATAGTACATTACGTGTTGAATAGCTAATTATAATTATTGAATGGTTTAATGCTTGTGATGCTATAGATATTATATGATCTGAAGGGGTTCAGATTTGGTCTAAAGAAGTTTAGATCAATGCTAAGAGTTAGCATGTTATAATAATCAGTGAGGTCTAAAAGTTAGAACTTTGTCTGTAACGATACAAAGACCTGAGAGTACATTAGTAATAACATAGTTGCAATAGGTGCTAAGAAATGTTATTATGCAAATCTATTCTCAAATTGTATGTTTCTAGTCTTAATTCACCGATGTAGGTCTGTTGGTGGAATCTTTTTGCATAGACCAGTGTATACTATACCTAGATGGTTATTCTTAATTGACCATGGGCTTACTAGAAGTTCGTATAGCATACATGTGTTCAATAAGGATTTAATACTGAATAGACTCAACGAGGACTCCAATAGACATCCCATGAAGCTGTCAATGGAAAGTCCTCTCGAGTTGAGTAGTATACGTGGTCCTTTGACCTAAGTACCACGGTGGACTTGTAAGTGATCCATTATACTTTGTTTTCATACATGTCACAGACCTTTCATGGTGTGACCACTAGATATCGCTGAGTATGGTTCGATACTTATAGAGTCCGGTGTGTACAGATATGGAATCCGCTAGCTCACATGGATGAGTTATATATCTGGATGCTCAGAGATTGCAACTTAGAAAGTCTTATGGCCATAAGCAACAAACCCAAGAAAAGAGTTTCCCACAGGGTTAAATAATATTGCAAAGGTATTTGTACATATTGTTTATCAAGATATGTGTCTGGAGATAAGTTCACGGATGAGTACTTAGGGATTTGACGGTAGTGATCTATATCCTCGCTCTTTCAGGATATAATTGACGGAAGGATTATACGTATGCACTATGACCTCAACTTATATGGTCCAGTGCATTGATTTGTAATATCTGTGACGTGTACGTGGGGCATCGATCTCAGACTCCCAGAATAGTTCTATTTGACAAATCGAGAGTGAACCTAGAGAATCTTGTAATATGAAGTATACTCATTATGCACTGGGGCAGCGTACTAGATTGAATAGTTTGATCTAAAAAATTCCAGCAGACTGAACATTTACTTCAGTCTCCTTCCAGTCGTGCACGTGTCAAGACTTAAGAGTTAAGTACATCAATTAGTTAGTAACCAATGGGATATTAACACATGGCACATTGTGGGCCAATTATTTTTTGACTTAAAAATTATCAAAATAACCTTATTTGTTGGACAAATAATATCATTATTTTATTAATTAATATGTTTATTAAATAAAATAATAATAATAATAAATGATATTATTATTTAAATTGAAGTCAAACAATTTATTTTTTATTTAAATTAGCATGTGTTTCTACTATGATTTAATATGATTAAATTATTTATTTAATATTGATTAAATGATATAATAAGAATAAATAGGTGGCACTTGTAAATGGTAGGCCTTAACATATTTCTTGCTAATGAGAAACACTTTCTAAATGATTTTTCATTTTATTTTATTTTTATTTGATTTATTGTAAACAATATTAAACAAAACACTAAAGGAAAACATTGACCATGATAATGGAGGCCATTATGTAATTAAATGGAACAAGTGTTGTCCATTAAGTGAAAAATAAATAAATGCGCAATATGTTACCTAATTTGGTGGATGATACGGTTAAGGCAATTTTGGAGAGAGAAGTGAAGATTTGCTAAATGTTAGAAAATCCTCTCAAGTGTTGAGAGCCTAAAAACACACTTCTTCTATTATTCTTCTTTTGGCCACTTATACTACAAGATAGAAACAATAATTCAAGTGTTGAATCCTTTGGTGGAAAAACTGTTATTCTAGCTTCCCCAAGCCTACCGTGTTGAGAAACTAGAATTGTGAACGAGTTGCTTCAAGGCGAGTACTCCGGTTTGACTAAATACTAAAGGCTTGTCAAGGTAATAAATTCCCAATCTTTATGTAGTTTACATTTATGAGACAACATGTAAAAATTATTTGTGTTTATCATTAGAAAATTAATATTCCACTCATCCGCTGCACATATATGTATGTGATACGTATGTATATTTGAATAATAGACACAAACCCACATGCATGCACTATATGTTTAAAATCATCCATAGTTGTCACATGTAATAATTGTAAATAATTGAAATAACGTGAGATTAAACTTTTAAAAGGTAATTGAAATGATCAAACCTATTAGTTGTTCTTGATCACCGTAAATCCACTATTAATCCTTATAGATTATAGGTCATTATGCAACGTAGATCAGTATCATCGTGATTAATCCGAAATTATAGCTATAGTCATCTTAACTTAATAATAAATGTAATTAATTATAACAAAATATTTAAATCATATAAAGGTTGAGAGATATTACAAAAGAATAAATGTCACAATTGTATGAGTAAATTGTAAATATAATTAAATATGGAATTAATCATAAATAATCATTATTTAATGCTCTTATTTCTAATAAATGGAAAAATATTTTTGAGTATAAGAAATAATGCAGAAATTATTCTAATAAACTCACCATGACAATATTATAATTAATTTATGATGATCACATGCCGATCGAATATTTCCATGCTTTATGCTCATAATTAAATATTTTAATTTATGGTGATCGTATGATTTAATAAAGAAGATGATCCATTTGGATCAAATTAGTAATAATACCGACGTTTGATCGAAGGGATAATCACAAGTTGCTGGTAAATGATAACTTTTAATCATAGAATAATAACGAAATAATCACTACTACAATAATGGCCTTCATTGACACTAAGTTAGTATCAATGAAGGATTTCACTGACACTGTTTCAGTGTCAGTATTGCTCGAGCCAGAAAATTACTGACACAATTTATAGTGTTAGGGAATTACTGATACTATGGTATCGGTAAATCGTTAACACCACAGTATCAAAGAATCATTGACACTATAGTATCAGAGAATTTTTGTTACCATAGTATCAATGAATTACTGACACCATGGTATCAGTAATTTATTGACACCACAATATCAAAGAATCACTGACACTATAGTATCAGAGAATTCTTGTTACCATAGTATCAATGAATCTCTAAAACTATTGTATCAAAGAATCACTAGCACTATGGTATCAAAACATTACTGATACCATGGTATCAGAAAATTATTTATACCATTGTGTCAATAGTATTTACTGTTTATATATGATAATTTAATTAAGTTAGCTTTTTAATAATTTAAATTATAATTATTGAAGCACAATATTTAATATATATTTAAACTTGCATTCTATAACTTTAAATATATTCCAAATTGTTAAGTAGTATGAAATATCATCTTACAACTACTATAATCATTTAAATACAAAAATACATTCAACTTAGTTTCATAAATATTACAAACATCCCAAACTTAGTCCAAAACATCATAGTGTTTGAAGTTTAGTTAACACATAGCCGCCACATTAGACTTGCATAAACCAACAATCCATTAAAAGAGTTGAAGCAATCTCTCCCATAACTTAGCAGCCATTAAGCAAAATAATCCATGATCACCTCTATGAAAGTAAACAGAAATACACGAGTAAATATAAATATATAAAAAGAACTTGAACTATATACTTATAAGATATTGCAATGATAATACAAGAATAAAAGTTACATCCAAAAATAGAAAGAAAAAAAAAAGAATGGTTAGTTGTTGCACTAGATAACATAAAAGCATAGAGAAGATGCAAATGCTAAAAGTGCCTATATTAGCCCTATAATAACCCTAAAATAGCTCCAAAACAACAGTAAGATAACCCCGAAAAGAAGCCTTATATGAGCCCAAAAAATAACCCCCATTTTAAGATTGTCATAGCTTGAAGTATAGCCGGGATCTAAATATAAGAACATCGAACGTACAAAATGTATTTCATCAAAAATACCACTCAAAAAGACCAAATTACTATTAATGAAAGAAAAGAATTGACCTTCCATCTCCAATACTAAAAAAAAAAGCCAAAAATATTGTTAAACAAATAATTTTGATTTGCACACAAAGAAAGAGATCACACCAACTTATAAAGCCAAAGCAAAACAAAAGTAAAGATAACAGAACTTATGCAGATAGTTAATAGCTAACAAAAAGATATGCTTAATATTGGATAATAACTTTTTCATAAATGATATACAAACCTTTCTTCTTGGGACATTCCAGAGTGGATGCATATAAAGGAAAAATTATACTCTACATGTAACTTATTCAACTCAACTGCCCTGTTTACATTCTTGACAAAGATAACAACTTGATTAAAGTCTTCCCCATCTTAGACTTAATCCCTCAATGTTAAAACATAATGATTTTGCCTAAAAACATAAGAGGGTAATGGTTATTTTCTCTCAATATTAAAACATTAAATATTAAGAGTTGGGATATAATGATCTCACATTTAGACTAGTGTGAAATATATTTCTATCACAAGTTGCAAGAGAATTCAATGCATATAAAGAAAATTAATGGTTGCATAAATGACAACCAACTCCTTATCATTATGTATGAAGCTATAAAAGAATGTATCTCTCTCCAAAAAGAAGAAAAGAGAACACAAAAGGGGAAAAAGAAAGAACAGTCATGAGCCAGCCTAACACTTATCTTTTTCAACAATTAAAAGTAATTTATACATAACATTCAGTGTCTCTCACTCTTAAAGGAACTAATCATGTGATGCAAACATTGTACAATGAATTTGACCAATATGCTAAGATCTATTAAATGAAACCCACTTGAATTGTAAATATTACCTCAACCTTATACAACATATCTCTGCAACCAATTTTCAACTATTGCCAAAACTAAATCTGTTGGCAGTTGAACAAGACAAGTCATAAAAATTCTTTAGTTCATTATATATTACATTAATTCTATAAAATTCTAAATAGTCCCCAACAACTTGATATATTTATTTGCCTGCAAGAACATGTAATTTAATTTCTTACAATAAACTAATCTATAAACCATATTAAAAGAAATTCTCAATTTATAGCTGAAAAGATCTAATATAAATTTAAGTACATATAAATTCGGAGCTTAAGGATTGCCAATTTTTAAGATAGAATGAGAAAGCAAATCATTTATTTAATCCAAACCTTACTAACAATCTATTATCTTGCACATCAAAATGTATTCTAAACTTGGAATATAATGCCAATGCCACCATCAAAGATGTAGCATTTCAAATAATTATAAAATTTGTAGTTAAAGATAGGACATTTACAATTGCACAATTACAAATCTAAGGTAAATAATAGAAGACTTCCTATCACACATTACGTATCACCAAGCCAAGAGCACATTCAATCTCTAAGATTCTTTGTCAAGTTATCATTTTAGTAACATTCAAGAAAAAAATATTGAAAGAGAATCTAAAAATTCAAAAGATAATTGTTTAGGAAAGAATACTTAAATAACAATAATAATCCTAAATAAAATAACTGCATGCTTTGCTCTGCAATATGGTAAATATTTGTACAAAATTCAGCTTACCAATCAAACATACTCTATAGTGTGCACATTATTAAGCAAGCCAACTGCCAATGATGAATCACCATGTCATTTTCACTTCAATGCACGCAAAGGACTTGTAGCCTTTTTTCCACTAAATATCATTTACGGACACTAACAGTAGGCAAAAGTAGCCAGTCCATTCCCCAAACGGTATAAATGATTGAACAAGAATTTAGACAACACATTATGCTTGCTTCAACAAAAATTCAATAATTTAACCTGAAGAATAGAAAGTTCAACTTTCCACAAATTTATTCTTGAGAGGATTTTCATTTGTAATAAAATTAAAATAATGCAGAATCACAAATGAAAAAGAAAAAGAAAATACATAAACCACAATCCCTCTTTCTCTTCGTATAGAAATTATCATTTGACAAAGTATAGAATAATTGAAATAAAACTTCAAAAGCTACAAATTTTTTTAATTAAAAAAAATAGCACTAACCAACACTAGCCATGTAAGAAATAGTTGCATAAACACCTTTTTTAGTCATGGCTAACCCTTTTGGCTGTTCTTGGCTCTTCAATAAATTTTTCACAGACACTCTTAACTCTCTACTCTTCACTAAAGAAGCCATTTTCTGTTTCTTTTGCTTTGCCAACTATGAAACTCTTGAGATTATTGCATGATTCGATAAGAGTAGGTAACAATGTTTAGAATTTCCCTTCCAAATTTCATTCAAACAATAATATTCCTTTCAACAAAACTCAAAGATTACATAAGCATATTTGATATTGCATAACACATTTACAAAATAATAATTGTCAATTACATCATCCCTTGCTCTCAGCTCTTTCAGGAATTCAGAGTACTGGATAGAAAATGAAGAGAAAAACGTGAAAAGAGAATCTTACATCGAAAGGCACTACTTTCAAACACCCAAAGCCTTCCACAAATTCTATTCCAGCAACCACTAAATTTGAAACCTAAATTTAAGAATTTCAAACTTAAATAATAATGAAAGTGAATCTGAAATAATAACCACCTAATTTCAAAATTTGAAACCTAGATTTATGAAATTTAAATATACAAGGTTAATTGGGGCTTATTTCAATTCTTCTGATCACTCATAGCACAAATAAATCAGTAGATTTCTTTAAAAAGAATTTTCAACAGCTAAATATTATAAATATTTATAAGTTAAGATTAGAGTAAGGAAAGTAAAATACCACTAAATGCATATTACGAAAGTGTTTTTGGGCATTGCTGATACAAAAAGAACGATATTTTTTTGGAGCAAATCTTATGACGTTGAAGCTTTCTTAAAATTCCCAAAAATCCAACAACATGAGCCCTTTTCTGTGTAGAAATTATGAGACAGAAGAGGAGAGAAAGAGTGTTGTGAGAACAAGAAAGAAGTTGTTGAGAGATTTTTTTAAAAGAAGAAAATTTAAACAAATGGAAAATTTTTCAAGCCTGTGTGGTGGTGAGGAGAAAGAAAGGAAAATTGATCACCGTGGGATTCGAATTTATCCTATTCAAGAATTGTGAATCAGAGAAAGGGAAATAATTTGAAGAAAAAGAAGTGCAAATGAAATAAAGGATTGAGATAAAAAAAAAAAAAAAACTTATTTAACCAAAATAATAATAAAACGCCATTGTTTACTTTTTTTCTTACCTCGAAAATGGCATCGCTTTGTCATATGTTTTTATTTAAAATATCTTACCCGAAAACCATAAGGTTTTAAGGCAACTAATATATTAATAAGCCCTCAAAATGGCTCTAATTCAAAAATTTATTTTTCAAGAAGTTTAATTTTAATTATATTAAATATTATAATTTTATTTTAAATTTTAATTTTAATTATGTTAAATATTATAATTTTAAATTCAATTTCAATTTTATTTACATAAAATATTATAATTCTAAATTCAAATTCAATTTTAATTACGTTAATATTATAATTATAATTTTAATTTTAATTGTGTTAAATAATAATTCCAAATGTAATTTTAATTTTAATTTTAATTACATTCAATATTATAATTCTAATTCTAAATTCAACTTCAATTACGTTAAATATTATAATTATGATTTTAAATTTAATGTCAATTATGTTAAATGTTATAACTTCTAATCTAATTTTAGTCATAATTATGTTAAATGTTATAATTTAATTTTTATTTTGTTAAATATTATAATTTTAAATTAATTTCAATTTCAATTAAAATTACATGTCATAAATTCAATTATAATGTTAATTTTATTTATGTTAAATATTATAATTCTAATTTTAAATTAAATTTTAATTACGTTAAATATTATTTATAAATTTTGACTAATTTTTTCTTTGATAATGTGTTTATTTTTTTAATTTTTGAATAATTTATGTTCTAATAATTACATAATGTGTTTATTTGAATTAAAAAAAATATATCATTTGACAACATAAGGACAGGAACTCATGTCCTTGCCAGCATAAGGACAGGAACCATACCCTTAAAAAAACAAGCCCACATTTTGCACCAAGAAAGCTATCCTCCAATTTTATCATATAGCTTTCAATTATATTTTAGTTAAAGTATTACTTTAGAATGTGTTTATTTAAATCAGAAATAGAGAATTTTGGAGTTATTGTAGTAGTGAGAGAAAATATTATTTGACAATGTGTTTATTTGAATTAGAAATAGAGAATTTTAGAATTACTGTAGCATTGAGAGAAAATATTAATTTTTTTCAATAATAATGCTCAAAATGATGTCATTTTGAGTTTTATATTACTTTTTATTATTTTAAATTATTTTAATAAAATAATATTAAAAAAATTGATACTATAGTATCAGCAATTTATTAATATTTATTGTCTTTGATACTACAGTATCAACAATTCACTAATATTTTATGTCTGTCATACTATAATATCAACAATTTATTGACATTTTATATCTCTGACATTATAGTATCAGCAATTCACTGATATTTCTCTTTACTGATACCATTTTAAAAAATAACAATAGTATAGTATCAATGAAAATCAATTTTTTTAGTAGTGAATTAAATTATAGGTGAATTTTTATTCATCAATTTATGATTGTAATATGCTATCTTTTAATGATGCCAATGATAAATAATAATACTAAAATAATTGACAAAATAATAATAATAAATGTAATGATTGTTACGAATACTCATAAAATAATTATAGCAGAATAAATAATAAATAAAATAATAATACTAAAATAATTGACAAAATAATAATAATAAATGTAATGATTGTTACGAATACTCATAAAATAATTATAGCAGAATAAATAATAAATAAAATAATAATAAGATATGTAGATATAATGTGAATAAAATAATATTAAATCAAAGCCTTGTGAAAATTGGCTCCATGTTTGGCCTTTTTATATATTTATATTTATTTTTATTCATAAACTGAATATATTTTGATAAGATTTTTTTAATAAATAAAAGTATTTTCATAGGGTAATCTATGTATTAAAAATAAATAAATGATAAGTTGTTAAAAATATCAATTATTAGATAATAAAATTTTAGATTATTAAATAATGACAACACATATTTTTCAAGAAATACATTTAAAAATTATGCGGATTCTATTTGTACTTTCTTTCTTTCTTTTTACTTTTAAAATAAAATAATAACATAATGAGGAACGGTGTACGACGTGGGATGTATTGACTTTTTCTAAATAAACAGGTTTCATGTGATAACACTTTTTATTAAAATAATAAAATAATATTTAAAAAAAATTATTATCACATCGCTTTTTTTTAATATTATCTTTGGTTTAATAATATAAATAAATAAATAAAATATTTTAAATATATTTTGAAGGATTTCATTCGCGTGAAGTATTTATTTTTATCTTAAAATAATAAAAATTAATAACGACACTTTAAATCACTCTTTATGAGTTTTAAAAAGAATTTTAGTTTTGTGTATCTATTAGGTGTATGGATCCCACTTTTTTTTTTGGACATAAAATAATGTATTTAAAAGAGGTATATTAATTAACCTAAATTTTTTTGCTCGGAAACAAAGGAGGTGTTGTGTCACTATTTATATATTTCAAACAAATTATGATTATTAAAATATTTTACTCAAAAAAATAAATTAATTAAAACTAATACATATAACTTGATCATCCCAAAAACTTTCATTATGGCCGTGTAATGAGAATTAATTGAAAATGCAATCAGATAACTCAAAATGAAATCATGGCTATTACGTATGATCAAGCATTCTGTCCATGATATCAAAATAATCAAATGGCTCAAAATGAAATCAGCAAAATAATTAACATTAAATAATTAATTGGCAAAAGAAAGATTCAGTAATCAGAAGTAATTTTGATAATTGCTACTACGTAATCAGAAGTAGTGTTACGATTAGATCAATATATAATAAGGATTATAAGAAACAAATAAAATCAGATCATATGGCTGTGATCAAATCAATATAAACTAATGGTAAAGGAGCAAATTAAAATGGACACGTGATCAGATGACTAACTAGTTATGAGGTATGTTCTAGTATAACACTTTAAATGACTTTTTGTCTTGACGAGTTTATGTTGCTTAACCTTTTACATAACGTTGTGACAACTCTTGAATAGAATCTGGAATTGAAAAGAATCGAAAATTGTAAATTAAAATGAAAATAACTCTTTTTTTATTTTTATTTTTATATTTCAATCTTTTTGATACAGAGGATTCATTAAGAAAGGGCAACTGTAGAGCATATTTGACTGGGTAAGTTTATTTTAAAATTTAGAAAATGATCAACTCATTTTATGCCTTTTATATTTAAGAGAGACTTTAAAAAATTACCAGAGGAAAATATAAAAGCTCATGAATAAGGAAAATCAGAGTTTTTATTTCTTTTTTCTAGATGATCCCTTACAAAAGGAAGGAGTGGCCTTATATAGCCTGGGACTCCGAATACAAACAAAGAAACTAGTTTTTGACGTGGCACGCAGACCACCGTACAAGGAAAATAACTTAAAAAATGAATAAACTTTTGCTTAATAACGGACACGCCTAAAAGAAACATAATGTTAGGCCACGTGATAATTGTGAGCACAAAGGCTCTCTTTTTTAGGACTGTTTTTATCATGTGGCCTAGGTTCTGAAGCTTGATCAGCTGGATCCACTGGGGCTTTCGTCATCATTCAACTGTTTCCAAGCACGCTTGGCCAGTCTGCTTTCATATTCTTTCATGAATTCTTCCAGGAGTTTGATGTCGTCATTGCTTTCATAATGAATTTTGATTTCTTGTAGGGCTAATTCATGGAATAATAGTCTTGCTTCTTGTTGGGCTTGTGACTCGGTAAGTGGGAGTTGAGCATCTTGGTACAGGGAGAGGGATAAGTCTGGTGGTCCTGCAGGGGTAGGTGGGGCATCATGCATCTGTGTGTCTATCTCATGGGGTTCTGATGGGATGGTTATGGGAGGAGAGTTTTCGTGATCAATCCTGGCTCGGTTGTACTAGTAGTACTGTTGGGTATAGCATTGGTGTTGTTCACTCTATCTGTGTTTGTGGATGTTGGATGCTTGTTAGAGTCTGTATGAGAAGTCTTCATCTGTAGTTTCCCAAGGGGCACAGTCTTCAGGGTCTATCCATACGGTTGGTGAGATGATATGATTTTTTTCTGCAATGACTCTTTCTAGTTCTCTCATTTCTGCTCTGTGGTTATCCTGGAAGAGATGCAGGGGGTATGAAAACATAAAGTAGTCATCGACGATAGGATAGTAATGCACCTCATGATCGAATATAATCATTCCCTTACGTTGGAAGAGAAGGATGATATGAAATCTTTTGGGTGGCAATCTTGATTGACTGTGTTGATGTATTAGCCTTTTGGACTTGACTAGCCATTGTTCACGGGGGAAAAACTATTGTAAGAATGTGATTGCATTGTGGCTGGACGAGACTGTTTCGAGCCATTTTTTCGTCTTCAGGACATGGAATTCTATTGCGATGGTGTATGAATCCAACAGGTACCATAACAGGTAAAGAACACTTTTGGACCAGGCTTCAAAAGGGGTGACAATGAATAGGTAGAAAAATGGGTAGGTTAGGTTGAATAGTGAGGTGCCCAGAGTGCCCCATCCGTTTTCTTCAATAGCTTGGATGGCGTACTGTCTTATGAGTTTAGTGGGATTTGACTTGATGGTTCTGGTCCTGATTCTTTCTTTAAATTCTGGAGGAGCAAATGGGACTGGTGGGTGGATAATGAAAAGTTTTAGAGGAACAGCGGGGGAGAAGGTAGAGGACGAGGAGGCTGCCATCAGGAAGATGGTGGAATAGGATTTGTGTTTTGGCCTTTTAATCGTGTGTTTGGTAGTGATGTGGTTAGTGAGCGTGTTGTCGGTATTTATAGGGTTGCGGGAGAGGAAGTCTGCCACTATGTTGTCCTTGCCTTTGATGTGTTTTGTTTCAAATAAGAAATTAGAGAACCACTGTTGCCACCTTAGCAGTTGCTAGTTTGGAATGCGTTTTTGTTTGAACTTCAGCGTGTGAGAAAATGTCGACATGTCTAGTTCAACCATGAATTTGTGTCCAATCAAGTGAAATTCAAAATTTTCAATTGCCCGTTTTACTGCCAATATTTCTTTAAAGGTGTTGTGGTAGTAGAGTTCTGAGTCTAAAAAGGCCACGCTTTTGTACCTGTAAATTTATCTTTTTCCATTGGTTTCTTCTAGGAGGATGGCCCCCCAATGGTAGTCACTTGCATCTGTCTGTAGGATTCTCTTTCCATGTGATAGGATCTGTAAAGGCGGCAGATTTATTGCTTTTTCTTTAAGCAGTTTTACAGCTGACGTATGTTGCTGTTGCCGCTGTGGAGGATTCTTTTTTAGCATGTGAAACAGGGACTTTGTGATCTGTGAGAGGTGCTGTATGAAATCCGACATGTAATTTACAATGCTAAGGAAATGTTGGATTTAGGTTTTTGTCAAGTTATCGTCAGGGAATCTGGTTAACTGTTCTGTAATGTGGGGTTAAAGTTCGTATTGTCCATTCTTTATTGGCATCCTCAG
The DNA here is from genome assembly GCA_946807835.1 of Ailanthus altissimus. NCBI lineage: Eukaryota > Viridiplantae > Streptophyta > Magnoliopsida > Sapindales > Simaroubaceae > Ailanthus > Ailanthus altissimus. Next base: position 7,087,920 of record OX327709.1, read on the forward strand.
GAAATTTATTTCTTCAAGACCTGCGTGACACTTGGTGGGTGAGATCATGATGCCATTTTCTTGTAGAATGCTGCCAAATCTCAAAAGGAGATCATAGTGTTCATCAACGTTTTTCAAGAAAAGCAGAATATCATCTATGTAGATGAGGGCCTGGTCTTGAATTGGTTCAAAGATTTTCATCATCGTTTTCTAGAAAAAAGATGGGGCAGTCTTAAGTCCGAAAGGTAGGACGGTCCACTAATAGTGGTGGTGAGGTGTGTAAAATCCTATTTTGTGTCGGTCATCAGGGTGGACTCCTAATTGCTAGAATCCCATCTTTAAGTTAAATTTTGAAAACACCTTTGGCTGTGCAATCCTTGAGAATATCGCCTGCTTGTTGGGTAGAGGAAACTTATCATCCTGCAGAAAAGAATTTAGAGGTTGATAATTAATGACCAATCTTAATTTTTCCCTAATTTGCTCGTTGCGTTTATTGACGTAGAAGGCTTGGCAGGCCCACTGTGAGGAAGTGGGTTCAATCAGTCCCTCTTATAACAGTTGTGTGAGTTCTGCTTTAGCTATTTCAACATGGTTTGGTGGCATGCCAGGATGGCTAGCTTTGGTTGGGTTGATATTTTCGTTCATGTGAAAAGGTAGTCGGACAAAATATTCTTGGTTTTTCCACAACGGGTGGGGACATTTGAGGAGGAATTCAGAGTGACTGTTTGACGCAGAGTGGTTTTTGATTTGTTCAAAGACAGCATTGAGAGGGGTGATGGAAAAATAGTTTGGAATGGTTGACCATGGTAAAAAATGGGCTTTGAATTTTAATCCATTGAGCTTGGTAAAAACTTTCTTTTCTAAGAGTTTTTGGATCAAATCAAACCTATGATTAGGTCTTTTCTTGGGAGGTCCGAGCCTAATAGTTTATGGCGGATTTTGAAGTTTGGAAAAAACTGTAGATAAATTATCTTACTAATCATGGATACAGTAAATAATTCATCATTGGCTGCTCAGAAGGTTTGGTGATAAGGTTTCTAGTAGGACTCGAGGAGGATGATTGGGTTGAGGATTGAAGCTGCAGCGCCAATGTCAAATAGTCCAATTACTTTGATTGGCTTACTATATTTGGATGGGTATAGCTGGAGTTCTAACATTGGGACAGATATTGTGTGTAGTGGCTTGGATGGTATGGGTGACTGTAATGGTTCTGTTTGGATTTTTAGTGACTCTGAGATAGAGCTTGAAGTGATTTTGATTCGGATTCTGAGTAAACAAGGATTATGTCACTGTCCTCACAGCTTTGTTCAGACAAAAGAGATTCCAGGTCTGAATTAATGGGTTCGTCTTTTGTAATAGTGTTGATGGCCGACAGCATCTTTTTTCTTTTTTCTTTCTCAGGACACTGTTTTGCAAAATGTCCATTTTGCCCACAAATAAAACACCTGTTCCTTTTTTTTTCGAAAAAGCTGATTTTCTTCCAAAAACTTCTTCTTGGACCTGGGTGGCTGGGAGAATGGTTGCCGAATTTTGAACTTTCGGTGATGGGGCTTTTTCTGAGTTCTGCAAAAGCATTCTTTTCCTGGACATTTAATCTGTAAATCACGTCGTTCACAAGCCTTTTGAATTCTTTTACCCGTGAGATCAAAGTCTTTAAAGAATTTATGGCACGCACATAACTTATCTAGAGCTGATAAGACTGCCTGTTGGATCACTCTTATAGAGGAATTCTGCATATTTTTATTCTTTGAATCAAGGAGTCTTAGAGCCTCTTGTCCCAATGGTTCCGGGACTGAATTAAGATAGGCTTGTTTCAGATTAAGGTCATTAATTCCTAGAATGTAGTATTTGGCTGTAGCTTTTTTAAAATGTAATTCAAGATCTTTTCGTTTGTATGAGCAACATTTCATTTTAAAGAATTCTTCGTGAGCTTTCTCTGTTATCTGGCCTTCTTCTCCGACAAATTCATTAAATAAAATGCCAATGAATTATTCGATTGAATCATTTTGTTGTCGCATACGCTGTCTATATTCTCCCAAATGGAGGTACCAGTATTTTAGTATTCCTTAAAATCGAGCAATGGCCTTTTGTATGACTTCATGGATGGTAACCCAAGCTTTTTGTTGCTCAGCTAAACACCATGCTTGGAACTCAAAAATGCGATCAACCTATTTATGAGGGCTAACGGCATCGAGAGTTAGCCAGTATTTTTCTTTGTGTTGTCTAGTCGCGATGATTGAGCTCATCTCCGCAGGGGAGTTTTCGCCTCGTCCATGGAGGAATCTGGTTCATGAACTTTTGTTTGTGGTCTTGATGCCTGTGGGTCTGAGGGTGTAGTGTTCATGTATTGGGGTGGAATCAGGGAAGTCGTTGACTATGACGTTGACTCAGAGATGGATTCAAGTTCTGAGGCTGTTTGTGGTGTTGGTGTCTTGGTGAGGGTGAATAGTTAATTCATAGTGGCTGAAGGAAAAATGGATGTCATGGGATTCGGGTTCCGATAAAATTCTGGGGGTAGGGTTGGTAAGGTTTTAAAGATGGGTTCTGTGATTGTGTCCGGGGTTGAAGCCGTGAGTGTAGTGGATGGCTCGGAGGCATGCTTTTTCTTTTTGTCATTCTTTTTTAAGATAAGTGTAGAACTGTCACCAAAGATGGAAGGAGGCTTTGTACATGGTAGGGGTTGTGATGCCTTGGGTAAGATGTCTACTGGTTGCCACGGCTGAAAGATGTCTTGTTCTAGGCTTCGTAGTTGGGTTTTCAAATGATTGATTTTCTTTTCCTGCTCTTGGAAGGGGAGACTGTGTTGAACCAGATTTAGCACGTGTTCGTGCAACACTTTAATCTCAAGTTTGAGTTTGTCTATCAACATCTGGTGGGTCGTGAAGCTATTGTCAATTTTGGCTTCTATCCTTGTTTGTGATTCTTCAATTCTTTTAAGAGCATTATTTTGGGCTACAGCATTTTGTGATTGCCAGTTAAGAATTGCATCCGTAGGACTTGTTTGTTCAAAATTACTGTCTGCCCGTTTAGTGTTTGGCTGTTTTACTTTCCATTCCTGGACAATGTTTTCTTCAGGGTTGTGTTGGGGGGTTAAGGGAGGAAAGTCTGCTGGCGAGAACATACAGATTTATGGAATAGGGTTTAAGAGATTTGAGGATTGAGGTTTCGGTTTGCATGTCGGTGGTGGTTGTATGTTCCTTTTGTGTAGTTTACAGTTTGGAAGAGGGTTGTGATATGGAGCAGAGTATGTGACATAATAATCAAATTTTCCAGACGGCTGTCCTAGGAGCCCGACATCTGGATCGCTATCATGATATCTTTTCTTGATGGTACACTGAGAGTGTTGCTTTTTCTTTTTTTGTCTTTGTCTTTTGACAAAGTTCTCATCGTCCAATCTGTCATCTTGACATGACTGACAGTTGCAAAAGGGGTCCTAATGGCAGTGGCCATCCTTTGTCTTGAATTGGTAAATGGGTCTCCCTTCTCCCGAAAAAGAGACAATGGGGACTGTTTCTTGTGGGTGGTTGGTCGGGTTAAATGTGAACTGGGTTGGAAAGGGTGGGGCTAAAGGACCCGATTTTTTAAAACAAATTTTAGTTTGTCCATCCCGTCTTTGGAAGAAACTGTGGTTTGTAGTGGTTTGGGTGGCTGGGATTGTTTGTGGTCTTGTTCATACTTGGTTATCCATGTGTCTGGAAGGAGTTTAACCAGTTCTTTATTGGAGAGTTATCTTGGCACATAGGTGCATGTTGGTACCTTGTTGGATTCTATAGAGAGCAAGATGACATCTTGACTGATGTGGGGTGTTCTAAAGTCCAGGGCATGGTTTTGGACTGGGTAGACCATTTGGTAGTGAAGTGTGGCTGAATATGTGTTTCCTTCTGGTACTGTCTCTATAATGTGGATCTGTGCTTTTAGGGTTAAAAATAGGCTAGGATCTATAAGGGGCATGCAAAAGTTGGGGTACAGAGTGACTAGTACTGTGTCGGCATTTAATGTAGTTTGCATCGTGCCGATGCAAGCATCTTCGTACTTGGAGAATCGTTCATCAAGCAAAGTGATGCGAGCAACAGTTTCAAGCCCTTTTCGGCCATGGAAGGTCAAGGCAAATCGAACAGCACCAAAGTGCATATGAGTGTAGCCTTGTTTTAACCAGTAAGGGAAAAGGTCCTCAGGGAACCTGAGGCTTATTACTTGTTCTTCAATTGAAGCTAGGAGGAAGTGTTGGTCAAATTTGGTTCCTTGTACATATTCTTTGGTTTTGATTCGATTCGGTGTTATCAATTGTTTGAGAGAGGTAGAAAGGAATTTTTGGGGCTTGAGAAAGGCATGGTAGGGGTTGATTATGGGGAGGTTAGCCACGGGTACTTTGTTTTCCTCTGGTAAGTAAGTAATTTCGTATAGATGGTTTATTCTTGAAGAATCGGTGGATCGAAGTAAAGGAGAGGGAGTAAGTGTAGTTAGAGAAGGGGAAAGGGCTGGGAGAGGAATGAATGACTCAGATGATAAGGGATCCATAATGATGAAGGATGGTTGTTCTCTCTAGTCATCTTAGATCTTAAGGCATAAATAAGTTGATAGCGTGAAAACTTATAAAAACTTATTCAAATATACTAAAAGCAAATGGCTCTGATACCAGTGGAGGAGTCTAACTAGTTATGAGGTATGCTCTGGTATAACACCCTAAACGGCCCTTTCATTAATAGACTATGTGATGATCATGATCATACTAATCTTCATTGTATGATGATTTCATATGATCGCGATGCTGATCACGATGGATAATTTAAGAGAAAGAATAATAAACAAAAATGATATAATGATTATGATGATAAATGTGTGATTAATTGTGCAACCATGATAATCGCGATTAGAATAACATGATTATGCTAGATCATGACACTGATTATGGTCAGATCTAGATCAGATCGTGATAGTTGATGACTACATCAAGCCATTTTGATGATCAAACCATCATGTGGTTCATCATGACTTAATTGACTAAAAATGAAAAACTTGATCAAATCAAAACCCAGGCAAATTTTGTGATTCTTGCACCAAAGCCAAAATTAAAAGATACGGAGTTAATGCTTTACTGATAATAATGATCACAAGCAAATAACATTGCCCTAGAAAAAGTGATCCAATAAAAAATGGTCAGGAGGCAAAATCAAAAGCAATCATGAGGGAGAGAGAATAGATCCAGTAAGAAATAGTCAGAAGCAAAGCAATTCACATGGCCATAAACGAAGATTGGCACCAATTCTGAGCATTTATCTATGCATGAGTAAAAGTAATCAAAAGGAGGATTAAAGGGAGAGGGTCTCTAATTTTTGTAAGAGGTTATTGTCACTAACATTTTTATAAAAAAGATTAGATTAGGTTGGAATAGTTGTAAGTTTCATCGATGTAAGAAGGCTATTAAGTAACAGGTTTATGTATAATCTCTGAATTTTCTAAGACCCTTTTTTAGAAGAGGCCTACCCAGACTAGTAACCCGTGCAAACTTTAAGGGTTAGCCTGTTCTCCTATCGACTTGGTATTAAAGCCATTCATTGCTAATCTTGGTTAGGTTGTATAAAGAGTTTTAATTCATAAAATATAGAATCCTTATATTCTTCTCCTATTCCTCTACCTACTCTATCTACGTCATCCTCTACTCTTACTCATTCATCTTCTCTTAAATCCAAAATAGATTATTTGTATGAGATAACTTACTTACATGAAGAATCCAAAATCTCTGTCACAGATCTACCTATAATCAACCCATACAGTGCATTCTTCAAACCTCAAAAATCTGTTTCCTCAACCATAAAATACCTTGGCACACTATCCAAACCTATATCCAAAGAATATGTTCAAGCCACCCGGTTTGATTACTATTTCCTTCCAACCACAACAGAAGAACAGTTGGTTCCCCTTCAGTTTCCAACTGATCTTATCCCTTAATGGCTAAAGTAAGGATACACCCATCTCCACTTTGGAGCAGTAAGATTTGCTTTAATCTTTCATAGTAGAAAAGGTCTTGAGACTGTAGGAAGAATAGCCTTACTTGATACAAGGTTTTAAACCTACAAAGAAGCATGTATTAGCACAATCCAAATAACTCTTAATGCAGGAACAATGTTGATTACACTGTACCCAAACTTTTGTATGCCAATATCTAACTCATGTCTTACTTCAGCCTTAAAAGCCCAGATCCAAATTATAGGAGCGGTTCTAGAAACAAAAACCTATATGGCTACTCTACACTACCAGATGGTGTACTGAGTCCAAAACCATACTCTAGATTTTGGAACTCCTCATTCAAATCAAGATGCCCTGCTCATCTCTGTTGATTCCACTAAAGTCCCATCCTATATATACATCCCCAGACAGTTGTCAAATGAGAAACTTGTCAACCTTTTGCTAGATACTTGGATCACCAAATATGAACAAAATCACAAACAAAGCCAAACCCTAAAATCTTTACAGTCAATAAAATACAACTTCTTTCAAAAAAGAGATGGCTAAACTAAGATAATTTTTGAAAAACCCGGTCCATCTGCACTACCAAGTCTTTTTCCCACACAGTTTATGATCAAGCCAAGCAAACTGAAAAACAAACTAGAACATTTACTAGTAGTCACTTTCAACTCTGAAAGAAATCCTATTTTTCCCTTTAAAGATCCTGATGGTCATTGTTACTGGAAACTTGACTGCCAATGTCCATGTGTCAGGCAGACCCTTTTTCTAATGATGAAAACTTTGAGAAAAGAAAAAGAAAAGGTTAGAAAAAGAAAACCTCCTAACAAACTTAAGAGAAAGATATGATGATGGCGACCCTGATATTGGTGTTCTTGGTAAACCCTCGTAAGTTTGACTATTATGTCACTTACTCAGAGCCAAAACCAAAACCAATACCAAAAACTTTTCAACCATTTCACAATGCAAAACCATTCCCTAAAAATAAACCGACACCACCTCCAGTACCAATCCCAACCTATATGTTTACCCCAACAGACTTTCCTTCATTAATCTCTCAAACCAAACCAGAAGAAAATACTTTCCAACAGTGAAAAGTAAAACAACCAAACAACCGAAAACCAGATGGCTCTTATGAGCAGAGCAGCCCAGCTGAAGCAGTATTAAACTGGTAATAAAAAAAATGCTGTTATGCAAAACCAGGTCCTAAAAAGAATTAAAGAATCTCAACAGCGAATTGAAGCTAAAGTTGACACAGGCTTTAATACACACACAACCATTCTTGAAAAACTCCGGCTTGAAATTAGAACTCTCAATGAACACATTTATGAGCTTATTAGACAAGGTCTTCCTTTTGTAGAATAAGAAAAAAGAATAAATCATCTCAAGATACAGCTACAAAGTCTTGAGAATGAATTTGTACAACCATGGAAGCCTACAGACACTCTTCCAAAGGTGTCACAATCTTTTGGCACTAGTTCTTTTCCATCTTTGGTGACAGCTCCAAGCTTATCCTAAAGAAAAAGGCAAAAGAGCACACCTGAAGACATACTAGTACAAGCTGTGAAGAACCAATTCCTAAGTCCAGCACTGAGTCAACAAACCACTCTCTTCCTCCACAACAGAACCAATAATTCCACAAACAAGACTTTCAAAAGTCTTCATGCCATTCATAGCCCCACCAATGCCACAAATATTTCCATTAGCCTCCAAAGCTCAATTTATGGCCTTAAACCAAAAGTCACCAACTATTTCTGTTCTTAGTCAGCCAACTACTACTGTATCAACATCAAACTCTCCTTTTGACTCAGAGTCAATTACATAGCCTCAATTCATGAACACCCCTGTGGCCCTACATCCGTCACATCCTCAAGCAGAAGAATATAGTTCATTTTCTATGGATAATACATACTCTGTTCCCCAAACCTAACCAACAAGACCTGCAGAAAACTCATCTGAAAAAAACATTGGTTCACCCTTGATGACGTTCCCCCAATCAAATCGGTTGAACGAATCTTTGAATTTCAAGCATGGTGCATAACTGAAACCTAAAACGAAAATGAAACTGTTGCCAATGTCATACACAAAACTATTGCAAGATTCCAAGGAATTATGAAATATTGGTATCTATATCTTAGAGAATATTGTCAAATAATGCTACAGCAAGCACCCGTGATTGAGCAGTTCATCAGCTTTATCTTTGCAGAATTTATAGGTGAAGAAGCACACCTAGTAGATAAAGTCAGAGAAAAATTTTTCAAAATAAAATATTACTCATTCAAGCGAAAAGATCTTGAACTTCACTTTAAAAAGGCAGTATCCAGATACTATATGCTTGGAATAGATGATCCCAACTTGAAACAAGCATATCTAAATTCTGTTCCAGAACCTTTGGGACAAGAAGCTCTAAGAATCATTGAAGCTAAGGGAAAAACACTTGCAAACATCTCAATTGGCATAATTTAACAGTCCATCATGCTTGCACTTGATAACTTGTGTGCACGTTACAAAATTTTTAAAGAATTTGATCATACAGGAAAAAAAATCCAAAGAGCATGTGAAAGATCAAACTTGCTGATCAAATGTCAAAGACAAGAAAGTTGCAGTCATAGTGTGAAAAAGAAGAAACACTACAGGAAACTCAAGTTTTAGTCTCTATACAAGTTCAGGAAGAAACGTTTTTTCAAACGACGGTCAGCATTGTCCAAAAAGTCTAACAAGTGTTTCATATGAAAACAAAGAGGTCATTTTGCCAAACAGTGCCCACAAAAGGTTAAGTAGAAAAAAGTCTTTGCAGCTATCACTACTGTTTCTCAATGTGACCCAAATTAGGTTGATCTGGAATCAATCTATTTAGAACAATCTGAACCAGATAGTGAAACAATCTTGGTCCTCTCATCTTCAGACTCAGAAATAGACTCCATCACAGATTCCCTAAAAATCCAACCCGAACCTTACCACTTAACCAAACCATCAATGTCCTTAATCTCAGTCCCTATGATAGAAATCCAAATACTTCCCACCAAATATGATAACCCAATCAAAGTCTCAGGACTTCTTGATACAGGAGTTACTACTTCCATCCTAAATCCATCCATTTTACCCAGCCAGTATTGGAAGCCATACCAACAAACCTTCAGGGCTGCCAATGATGAATTGTTTACTGTTAATCTTATCAGTAAAACAATTTATCTTAAGTTCTTTTTTGGACTGATGTTGAAATATAAACTTTTAGGATTTGATTTACCCAGTAAAGATATTATTATTAGGTTTGATCTTATCCAAAAACTGTTACAAAAGAAAGTCCAACCCAAGCCCAACGAATTACTATTCAAAACCCATTTCCTTCTATGGACCACTATTCTAAACTATTTCACCCTTGACCATATAACCACCACCTTTGATCAAATCAAAGCCCAATCAGCTGCCAACAGTCATCCGAGTTCATCCTCAAATATCTGAATCCTTTGTGGAAAAATCAGGCCTTTTTCATTAAGCTCCCATTTAAGAAAAATGAGGCCATCAACACAACAAAAGCAAGCCATCTAAGAATATCACCAGAACATCTCCAACTTGCCAAAGATGAACTGAACCAGCTTTTAAATAAAGGATTGATCGAGCCTACAAGCTCTCAATGGGCCTGTCAAGCTTTTTATCTCAACAAGAGAAGTGAACAAGTCAGGGGTAAATAGCGTCTTGTAATTAATTATCAATCTCTTAATGATTTCTTGCAAGATGACAAGTTTCCATTGCCCAACAGACAGGAGCTCTTTTCCAGGATAGCCATAGCAAAACTATTCTCAAAATTTGACCTTAAATCAAGTTTTTGGCAACTTGGGATTGATAGAGAAGACTGCCACAAAACAACATTCTGTACGCCCCAACATCACTTTCAGTGGACAGTTCTCCCTTTTGGATTAAAGCCGGCCCCTTCACTGTTCTAGAAAGAAATGATGAAGGTATTTGAGTCAGTCTCGAAAATAGCACTCATCTATATTAATGACATTTTGTTATTTTCTGATGATGTAGATAACCATTACCAGTTGCTTTTGCAATTCGGCTATCTTTTGCACAAATATGGCATTATAATTTCTCCAACTAAATACCAAGTGGGCTACAGCCAGATTGACTTTCTTGGAATAAAAATTCACAACGAACAATTCATACTCTAGCCCCACATTGCTAGCCAACTTAACCAGATTCCCTGATGAAAACTTATCTAGCACACAACTCCAATAATTTTTTTAAATTATCAACTACATGTTCGACTTTATCCAAAACTTGGCCCAACTGACAAAGTCACTATACTAAATGCTAAGGAAAAATCATCCACCTTGGTCCCACGAGCAAACCACTTCAATCAAAAAGTTAAAAGAAATAGCCGAGACTTTGCTACCACTCCGGATTCCCTCTTCGAGAAAAATAATTTTAAAAACAGACGCAAGTGATCTATACTGAAGTACTGTCCTCATTGAAGAACTCAAGGGAAAAAGGAAAATATGTGGATATAAAAGCGCCAGCTTTTCTAACTCAGAAATCCACTACCATAGCATATATAAGGAGATCTTAGCTGTGAAACGTGGCATTGAGAGATTCGAGTTCCATCTTATTAGACATCATTTTCTAATTGAAATTGACATGTCTGTTTTTCAAAATATGATTAATTTTAAGCAGAAAAAGATTCCTCCAACATAATTGCTAAGATGACAGAGATGATTTTCCAACTATTCCTTTGACGTCATCCACGTGAAAGGAAAGGACAACACTATTGCTATGGATTGTCCATTACAAATAACCCTTGAATGGATACAGCAACATGAGGAAGATAACCCAGTTTGTATTTTTCTTCGGTGGTTTTTGTTGGAATTTGTGCTTACGTGCCATCCCATAATGTATAAATATATAGTGATTGTATTTATACAATTATTATTTCTAATAAAATCGTTAATATTATTTTTATTAAATGGTAAGATGCTTGTAACGTTTTAGACATTGTATGATCTGAAGGAGTTTAGATTTGGTCTAAAAGAGTTTAGACCAGGGCTAAGAGTTAGCAACGCTAATAGTTATAAACACTAAGAGTTAGTGGTACTAGAGTTAGCAAAATCTAATGAGTTAGAGCCTTGTCTGAAATGGGACAATGACCTGAGAATATATTAGTAATGATATAGCTGCAATGAGTTGCAGATGGTGCTAAGAAATGTCATTATGCAAGTATGTTCTCAAACATAATGTTCCTAATCTAATTTCATCGATGCAGATCTATCGGTGAAACCCATTAATATAGATTAGTGTATGTCTATATCTGGATGGTCTAGATGGTTAGTCTTAGTAAACTATGAGCTTAGTAGGAAGCTCGTATAGAGATGCAGGTATTCAGTAAGGACTAGATATTGAACAGACTCACGAAGACATCCAATAGACATCTCATAAAGCCATCAATAGAAGGTCTTCCGAGTTGAGTAGTATTTGTGGTCCTTTGACCTGAGCACCACGGTGGGCTTATGAGTGATCCACCATGTTTTGGTTCCACACATGTCAGAAACCTTTCATGGTCTGACCGCTGGGTGTCGCTGGGTATGGTCCGATGTTCATGGAGTTCGGTGTGCGTAGATATGGGATCCATCAGCTCATATGAGTGGGTTGTATATGTTGGGAGTTGTACATTCATGGGTGTTTGCATGTGGGTTTTGTGTTTAATCACAATTTATACATATCTCATACATATAATGAAGCAGCGGAAGCTTAAAGTATTACAGTAAACACAATCACAATATATTAATCAGAAACGAATTTGAGAAATAACCCTTGAAGCCTTTGGTTGGAGATTGTTGAAGTCCACCAAAATGTTGTCTTTGATCAATTCTAGTAATCAACAATGGTGGGTTTGATTATCTAGAATGACAGCTTTTGATCCAGCTCTTGTTTAACTACTTAAACTTGTGTTCTTGATTTTTTCTTTTGATTAACACTTAATCAATTAATCAAAAACCTATTTTGCTAAATTAGTTTTAAGCCTTAAAAGAAAATAATGAATTCAACTCTTGAATCCATTAATTAGAAGACAATTTCTCTTTTCTCTCTTTGTAAAATGGCTGACCTAATTTTGCAAAATCAAATTAACAAAAACCTTATGAATTTAATTTACATTTGTTTTATTTATACAAATGAATTTAATTTCATTTCATAACACTTAATTTCACTTTGATTTCAATTTGAATTTAATCTAACCTAATCATAGTTAACTCTTAACTTTAGTTAGGTTAAACTAACATTAAAATATTCTAACTATAGTTAACTCTTAACTCTAGTTAATTAAAAGAATATTTAATTATTTTAATCATAGTTAACTAACTTAACCATAGTTAGGTTAACTTTTACTTAACCATTAAGTATAGTTAATCTAACTTAACTAAATGGTTAACTCTTTAACCTTAGTTAAACTTAATTCATTTATTCAACAATTAAATAAATAAATATTTATTTGAATTATTTAACGATTAAATAATTATCAAGTGAAATTACAATTATGTCCTTACTCGGTTACCAAGTTAACCTAAAGTGGGTCCCATCATCTGACTATATACTTTAGTTAACGTAACCTTAGTAAATTGCTGGATTTTACTGTATTAAACTATTTAATACGGTACACTGCCCAAGTGCTCAAAGAGTACATTTCATATTGGGACTCCCTAGGTCTACGCCCGATTCGTCAAATGAAACTATTTCACAAGTCCGTGAATGATGCCCCACGCACACGTTACGAATATTACAAATCAGCGCGTCAGACCATACATGTTGAGGTTACTCTATATTCGTATAATCCTTCCGTCATTATATCCAGGATGAACGGGATATAGATCATTACCGTCAAATCCCGATAATTTCATCCATCACTTTATTATCTTCAGATTCGTATCTTTATGAACAATTTACGCAAACACTTTTGCTATAATGTTCGAACCTGGAGGAAACTCCTTTCCCAGGTTAATTGCTTATGGCCATAAGACTTTACAAGATACAATCTCGAAGTTCGGATATACAACCCATCTATGTGAGCTGGCGGATCCCATATCTATGCACACCGAACTCCATGAGCATCGGACCATACCCAGCGACACGTAGCGGTCAGACCATGAAAGGTCTCTGACATACGTGGAACCAAAGTATGATGGATCTCCCACAAGTTCACCGTGGCGCTCAGGTCGAAGGACCACAAATACTACTCAACTCGAGAGGACCTTCCTTTGACGGTTTCATAGGATATCTATTGGGGTCCTCTTGAGTCTGTTCAGTATCCAGTCTTAACTGAATACCTGTATGTCTATATGAACTTCAACCAAGCTCATGGTTAACTAAGAATAACCATTTGTACAATACAGTTATAGACATACACTAATCTATGTGTTTCACCGATAGACCCTCATTGGTAAACGTAGATCAGGAACTCTTTATTTGAGAAGATACTTCCATAACGACATTTCTTAGTCTCTATTGCAACTCTTTGCAATTTTGTCATTACTAGTAGATTCTCAGGTCTTTGTTACATTATAGATTAGGTTCTAACTTTTTAGATCCCGCTGGGTATTATAACCTGCTAACACTTAGCATTTATAACTATCAGCTTTGCTAACTCTTAGCCATAGTTTAAACTTCTTTAAACTAGATATGAACTCATTCAGATTATATCATTTTTATAATGTTACAAGCTTAATTACCATTTAATAAAAGTTATCAGCGATTTAATAAAATATGCATTGTATAAATATTACAAACTAAATATTCATACAAACTGGGATGGCGCGTAAGCACATACCCTAACAGTATATCCTAATGCTCTGAGATTGTATTTCAGAAAGTCTTGTGGCCGCAAGCATAAACCTCAGAAAAGATATTCCGGAGGAATAAACAATATCACAAAAGTGTTTGTGGATATTGTTTTATGAAATATAAATCTGGAGATAAGTTCGTGGTTGAGCAAATAGAGATTTGACGATGATGATCTATATCTTTGCTCTTTAAGGATATAAATGATGGAAGAATTATACGAATATGTAATAACCTCAACTTGTATGGTCTAACATGCTAATTTGTAATATCCGTAACGTGTGTGTGGGACATTGTTCACGGACGTATGGAGGAGCTCTATATGACAAATTAGGTGTGGACCTAAAGAGTCTTACAATATGAAGTATACTCGTTGTGCACTGAGGTAGCGGATTGGATTGAATAGTTCGATCCAATAAATTTCAGCAAAAGAGAACGATTGTTTAGGGATCCCTCGGATTGTACATTTGTTAAGACTTAATTGTTAAGTACATCAATTAATTAATTAATAAGGGTTGTTAATTAATAGAATATTGACAAATGACAAAATTTATTCCATGATTTGATTTTACCTTTTTACCATTTAACCATGGTAGTAAAAATTAGTAAGGTAAAAAATAATTATTCAAAATTGTTTTGAATAATTAAATCATATATTATTATTATATTATTAGATAATATTATAATATATATAGACCATGGCATTGTATTTTAATACAATGAGGGGCCTAGATGTTGGCCATTTAATTACCCATTATAATTAAAGTAATTATAATTGTTAGGTAAAGATTAATTTAGGTGGTCATTATTCTAGTGCTTGGTTTAATTAATTCTAAATGGGAGACCAACAATAAAATTGGTGGAGCACTTCATTTTGTTTATTTTTGTTTAATCAAAGTGTTAAATAAACAAAATGAATTTTGGCAAAACAATTGAATTCATTCATTTAATTTTGGGAGAAGAATCAAGCAATGGGAGGAAGAGAGGTAAGAGAGAGTTCTTTGAGTTTTATTCTTTCAAGTGTTAAAAAATAAACAAACTTCTCTTCATCTCCTTTTTTAATGGATGGCCAAAAATGAATGATATGTAAATGGAGAAAAAGATAATTATTTTGTAAAGAGTTGTTCGAAATAATTATCATGTAGAAATTGTTTCTAAGATTAATATACAAGAGTTGTGTGTTAAAAAATTTTAATTAATACAAGAGTTGTATAGAAAATACCATCTCCATTTAAGAAACAAAATATGTATTCAAAGAAGTTGAATACAAGTTGCTGAAAAATTCTAAAGCTACCATTCTAGCTCCATAATCCCACCAAATGTTATGGACTAGAATTGTTCAATATACTTCAAGGTGAGCTCTTCACATGGATTGGTGAAATACTTGAAGAATTTGTAAAGCTACCTTCATTAGGTGAGTATTTTACATTATGTTTTTAGTACAATATTGTTCATCATATATATTTTGTATAATTGTTATACTTGTTCATATATGTGATATATGTTGTTCATCATGTTTTTATAATTGTATAATTGTTATGCTTATGCATATATATGATATATGTTGAATTTGTTAAAATGGGTGTATTTTGTAACATGCTTCCGCTGCGCATATGGTAATTTTTAAAATTACGTATACACTCGAATTATCACATACTCTATAATACAACACCTAACAGTTTTACCCAAAATCCTGGTGGATAAACAAACTATAATACCTACTGTATAAATATATCAATAGTTCAGTCAAACTAAGAAACTACATACAGTCATTCTACTCCAACGAAAGGGAATGATAGTCTCAGACTATGAGATATATTATTGCCCCATTGTTAAGGACTATTTTACCTTTCCATATTCTCTGTAATTGTTCCAAGAAGAACATAAAATGAAAATGAGAGCTCTAGAAAGAGTCCTAGCAGAAGAAAACCAAATAATTCCTCCATCAATATAGTTCTCATATAAAGATCAAGCACCTTAGGAGAATGTGTTGCCAGACTTTTCAAAAAGAATGAATAATGCAGACTTCATTTTTCGCAGAAATCAGCTTCGAGCCTCCCTAATACATCATAGACAGACTAACTATGACAGACACTATCACTACAATCTAAATCCAAATGAATTCCCAAACTCGGACAACTTTCCACAGCCAAGCATGCCATGCGACCACATGCAAGTAGATGACACTTTACAACAACCCAACTTGACTCTATCACTGTTCCAAGATTCTTAGCCTTATCCAACCGATAGTGAAGTCCAACGAGAAGCAGCTGTAATAGCAAGCACCAACTCAATAGACCCTACATCACCAGACACGAGAAGCTTTTGGGCCCAATTCAATGACTTTACTCAGGGCTATGATAGTGACAATTCAAACTACTCATCTTTTCAGAGTTAATAATGACAAGAATGCTTTTACTTTAGCTTTATATCAAGCGTGTCAGATAAGCTTTGTTGACAAGTGTGCCAAAGAAACTTTAACTTTATCTTTATGTCAAGCGAGTCAGATAAGCTTTGTTGACAAGTGTGTCTGGAAAGCTTTATCTTTATGTCTATTTTACCTTTATGCCATGTATCAGTCATAAAAGTCTTTGTAATTATTTGGCTTTATGTCTAAAAAGTCTTCAAGTTATAAATATTCTGTCGGCCATTAGTGCTATAATGTCAAGGTCCGAGAGTCTATATAAGGGCCTTTAAGTCCAGTTTGTACTCAGAATTTGGAGAGGAATAAAATCTGTGTGTTTTGAAAACATGTTTCTCTAAAAGTTTCCCCTTAGAATTCTCTTAACAAACCTAACCTTGAAAAGTATGGTGTAGCAAAGATCCAATAAGGGAAGGGGTCTCTAATCTTTATAAGAGGCCAGCGTCACCAACATTTCTATGAAAAGGATCAGATTAGGCCGGAATCGCCGTAAGTCCCGTCGAGGTAAGGAGGCCATTAAGATAATAGGTTTATGCCTAATCTCTGAATTTTCTAGGACCCTTTCTTAGAAGAGGCCTGACCAAGCTAGTGACCTGTGCATACCTTAAGGGTTAGCCCGTTCACCTCTCGACTCGGTATCAGAGCCATTCCTTTCTAATCTTGGTTAGGTTACAAAGAGAGTTCTAGTTCATAAAACATAGAATCCTTATCTTCTTCTCCTATTCCTCTACCTACTCTATCTACCTCATCCTCTACTCTTACTCCTTCACCTTCTCTCAAATCCACATATGCATCTAAAATAGATCATTTGTATGAGTAACTTACCTACCTGAAGAATCCAAAATTTTTGTCACAGATCTACCCATAATCAACCCATACAGTGCCTTCCTCAAACCTCAAAAATCTGTTTCCTCAACCATAAAACACCTTGTCACACCATCCAAACCCAAATCCAAAGAATATGTTCAAGCTACCCAGTTTGATCATTATTTCCTTCCAGCCACAATAAAAGAACAGTTGGTTCCCCTTCAGTTTCCAACTAATCTTATCCCTCAATGGCTAAAGCAAAGATACACCCATCTCTACTTTGGAGCAGTAAGATTTGCTTTGACCTTTTATGGTTAAAAAGGTCTTGAGACTGTAGAAAGAATAGCCTTACTTGATACAAGGTTTTCAACCTACAAAGAAGCATGTATTGGCACAATCCAAACAACTCTTAATGTAGGAACAGTGTTGATTACACTGTACAATTGTAGTAATTGTGAAACAGATCGCAAAATAAACCTTTTTAACTTTTTGGAAGCCATCGTGATCAGTTACCGTCCATTTTCTTGCTAATCAATACGATTATAACTTCAAACAACAATCCGAATGGAAACGATTAATCGGTTTTAGAAATATGAACATGTACGATTTTTTTTGATAATGCAATCAGTTCATAAATCCTAGAAATTCAAATTTACGGGAAATGTTAAAATCATACTAAATTTGTATCTTAAAATTAACATCATTTACTTAATTTGTTGTGTGTGATTCCTACGGACGACGCTAAATAAAGGTTAAAGATATTGATTTTCTAATTTCAAGTTTCAAATAAGGATCTCTATAGAGAGAAGGTAGAAAAAGTTAAAGACTTTAGAAAAAATTTATAAATTGAAAAATTATAAGGATACTCTTAACGGGTCTTTTATACCTTTAATGAAATTTTACAAAAATATTTTAATTAATTATCACTACGTAATTTAATTTTATGACTCCTAGAAGCTTAAAACTTGAAACCCCGTAACCATCTTTTGTGTATTGTTTACTGCAAAACAGTATTAGTCTTGGTGCCTAGTTGGGAAGAAAGCTAAATAAGAAAATAATTCATCACTGAAAGTCATAAAAGTCTAGCATTATTCTCATCACTGAAAAGAAATAAATTTATCCTAGTAACTCTATTAACAAAGCCTTTCAGAGAGAATCCAAGTGTTTAAAGAAGAGAGATTTTTTTGAGTTTGTCCAAAAGAAAGAACATGAATATGATAAAGTTGATTAAAAATCATCGGGATAAGATTTGGAGAGTAAGTCAAGTACGTTGGGTACACAAGGATCAAAGATGAATGCAAAAGGACGTAAAAATGCAAGTGATGGTGTCCAAGCGTGGGTGCCGCAGTGCCCTAAACAGAACCTGAGCGCTACGGCGTTAGGCGCCAGCACTGCGGCGACCAATGTGGGAATCAGTTTCCCATTTTGATCAAATTTGTTCCATTCCCCACTTACTTTAGGACTCCCTAAAATGACTCCCACATATTTAAGGTTAACCTAGGTCCTCTTAAAACCTATATAAAGGTTCTCTATTGGCTTGTAAACACGTCTTTGTGATCATAGCATTCTTTGTGATTTTTAGTGAGAGAAACCCCTTGTTTACAAGAGAGAGTGAGTACTTTGTGAGTTTTTCTTGTAAAAAGGCATACGTTGTGAGCGCCTTGAGATTTAGAAATAAGAGAGTGTTATCTTAATCCGCCATCGACATAGGCAAGTTTTCGAACCACGTAAATTCTGTGTGTTATTTCTTCTACCTTATTTCTCTAGTTTCTTGTTTGCTTATTTCTACAATATATTGCTTGAGATGTTTGCTTGTTTGATTGCTTTCACTTTAAAAACCTAGTATCAGAGCTTGGTTTTAAGCAGACATAGCTACATCCAAGTATAAGGTAAAAAAATTCAATGGGACAAATGACTTCAATCTGTGAAAGATGAAGGTTAAGGCGTTAATGGTGAGTTAACAGTTTGACTCTATATTAGAGGAGACTGCAGCTCTATCTAGTGAAGAGGAGAAAATGCCAGAGTCATATAAAGTTAAAGTAGAAAGAAAGGACATTCAAGAAAGAGCTTACAGTATAATCATTTTATTGTTAAGCGATGAAGTACTGAGGGAGGTAGCAGGTGAGACGATGACGATTGGTCTTTGGAAGAATTTTGACTCATTTTATATGCGAAATCGTTGGCTAACAGATTGCATATAAATAAAAATTTGTATTAGCTGTCCATGTTAGAAGGGATGCCGATGAAAGATCATATAAATGCATTTAATAAGATCATTCTTGATCTTGAGTCTATCAACATCGAGAAAGAAGATAAAAAATAGGGCTATTATCCTGCTGAGTTCACTTCCTAAAAGTTATAAGAGCTTTGTTGATATGTTACTTTACGGCAGAGAGAGTTTAACAATGAGTTATGTGAAATCATCATTAAACTAAAAACTATTAGGAAAGTAAATTAAGGGCAATGCAGAAAGTTTATTTGTAAGAAGAAGGCCCTCATATAGAGATGGAAAGAAAAAAGGCTTAAGATCGAAGTCTAAGACTCTTAGAAAGTGCTGTTGCTACAAGAAAGAAAGGTACTTCATAAAGAACTGTCCGAAAATAAAATTACAAGACAAGAAGAAAGCAGATACTGTGTTTGCCTATAATGATTGCTACGACAGCAGAAAGACTTTAGTCGCTACTAATGGTAAGAATACTGAACAATGAGTTCTTAATTTTAGTTGTAGATTTCACATATACCCGCACAAGTCTTGGTTTATAAATTTTCAACTCATTAGTAGTGGTAAGGTATTAATGAGTAATGACATTGTTTGTTAGATGATGGAAATTAGTAGTATTAAACTTAGGCTGCATGATGGGCGAGTGAGAGAGTTGACAGAAGTTAGGTATGTTCCTGACCTCAAGAAGAACTTGATCTCATTAAGGACTTTAGACCAGAATGGGTGTTTTATCGAGATCGATGGAGGGGTTTTGAGAGTATTGAAGGGTTCCATAGTGGTAATAAGAGGAGAGAAGCACAAAGACGTTTATGTGCTTAAGGGTGAAGTTTTAAGTGGTTCTGCATTATTCTTTGTAGATGATGAGAATATGTAAACCAAGTTGTGGCATCTTAGACTAACATACCTAGGCGAGAGAAACCTGAAGGAGTTATTTAGTCAAAAAGCATTTGGTGAAGATAGGTTCTAGCCATTAGAGTTTTGTGAATATTGTGTACTTGAGAAAGCACATATAGTAAGATTTAGTACTAGCGAGCACAAGACTAAGGGCCTTCTTGACTGTATATACTCGGATCTTTAGGGACCAGCTCAGACAGCTACTTGTGGTGGTGTTAGGTATTTTCTCAGTTTGATTGATGACTATTCAAAAAAGTTGTGGGTCTATATATTGAAGAGCAAAGATCAAGTATTTGATACGTTCACGACTTGGAAAGCTCTTATTGAGAATTAGATTGATAAAATGGTAAAAAGGCTAAGAATTGACAATGATCTCGAGTTTTGCAATAGAGAGTTTAATGGGTTTTATGCCAAGCAACATCAAAGTAAAATGACGTAGCTGAGAGGATGAATAAGACCATACTTGAAAAGGTTAGATGTATACTTACTAATGCAAAGATGTCCAAGGCATTTTTGGGAGAAGTTATAATGACTGCAGCCTATTTGATCAATAGAAGTCCCTCATCAACAATTAACTTCAGGACTTCAAAAGAGAAATGGTCTAATAACCCTCCTAAGTATGACCACCTTAAATATTTTGGTTACCCTGTCTTTGTCCATGTTAAAAAGGAAAAATTAAAACCTAAAGCTATCAAAGGGGTATTCATAGGATATCCCGAAGGAGCGAAATGATACAAGGTGTAGGGTAAAGAGTTGACACCACCAAAGAGTATCATAAGCCGTGACATGATGTTTGATGAGATGACCATATTAAAAGCCTCCCAAGAAGATGAGAAAGAAGAACCTGTGTCCAAAGAAGACTCAGTAACCGAGTCAATAGAAGTTGAAGTGGAGCCTGAAAGTAGATCTGATATGCCCCTAGATCAGCACTTCAATAAGGAGATCCTTGAAGATGAATAAAGAAAAATGGTGAATTCCTCCAAGTCCACCCAAAAAAAGACTAGAACTCCTAAGATGAAACTTTAAGAGTACTAGCTAGCCAAAGACAAGCTAAGGAGAATAATTAACCCACTAATAAGGTATACACAAGCAGATTTAGTTGCTCACACTTTTAATTATACTTACACTCTTGAATATGATGAGCCTAGAATATAAGGTAAGGCTATAAAGAGTGAAAATAAGAAAGGGTGGTAGCAGGCCATGGAAGAAGAAATTAGTTCTCTCAGGAAGAATAATACCTAAAAGTTAGCGGAGAGACCTAAAAAAAACTAGTTGGGTGCAAGTGGGTGTATAAAGTGAAAGAAGGGATACTGGGGATAGGGCCTACGAGATTCAATGATAGGTTAGTTGTACAAGGTTTTACTCAGAGAAAATGAGTTGACTTTCATGAGATATTCTCTCTAGTTGTCAAGCACACATCTATTAAGATTTTGTTTACCATGTATGCAAACTTTGATTTAAATCTAGAGTAGATGGATGTAAAGACATCTTTTCTGCATGAAGATCTTGAAGAAACGATTTACATGGCACAATTGCAAGGGTTTGTAGAGCCTAAAAAAGAGGATCATGCTTGTTTGCTAAAGAAGTTATTATATAGGTTAAAGCAATCACTTTGATAGTAGTATAAGAGATTTGATGAGTATATAATAGCTTGCGATTTTAGTAGGAGCAAGTATAATAGATGCATGTACTTTAAGAGCTTGAGTTGTGGCATGATGTATATGCTTCTATACGTCGATGATTTATTGATTGCATGTAAGAACATGGAATAGATATAGAAACTCAAGAAGTAGTTAAATGGCGAGTTTGAGATGAAGCATTTGGGAGCAGTAAAGAGAGTATTGGATATGGATATTGTGAGAGAAAGAAAAGAAGTTATTTTCTTATCTCAACAACGATATATACTCAAGATCTTAGAAAAGTTTAGTATGTCCAATTCAAAGGCTGTCTCTACTTCTTTGGCCATGCATTTCAAACTTTCAGCAGCACAGTCGCCAATATCCAAAGAAGAGAAACTACAGATGAGTAAAGTACAGTATAAAAGTACTGTGGGGAGCATTATGTATGTAATGGTTTGCATAAAATCAGACATAGCACAGGCTGTGAGTATGGTGAGTATCTATACATGACAAATTCAGGTAAAGATCACTAGCTTGCTTTGAAGTGAATTTTGAGATATCTCAAAGGGACGTTAAATCACGAGTTGATGTATAAAAGGGATGAAGACAACAGTGTAATGGTAAGAAGATACGTAGACTCAGATTATGCAGGTGATCTAGCAAGAGACGATCATTGACGGGTTACGTACTTACAATATTTGGGTGTAGTGTCTGTTGGAGAATTATTCTACAACATGTGGTTGCACTATCTACAATAAAGGTAGAGTATATAGCCGTTAAAGAAGCTATTAAAGAGACCGTGTAGTTTAAAGGCATATGTGCAAAGGTAATGGCTAGTAAAGATGTCAACACAAGTATGTATTATAACAATTAGAATGTCATACACCTAAGCAAGCATAAAGTGTTTCACAAGAGGTCTAAACACATTAATGTGCGGCTCTATTACATTCGAGATATTGTCTAAAGTGATGAAGTTGGTTTTGTCGGCGGCGGATCTTAGCCACATGGGTGTATGCATGTGCATTTGTGTCTATTACCTAACGCAGCGAAAATGTATAAATTTTGTAATAAACACAATAAATAAATATATTAATCACATTAATATATTAGAAAGGTTATAGAGAACTCACCATAACATGTAACACTATACACGTTTTTCATCGAAGTCTGCATGGAGACCAACTCGCATGCAGTTCTAGTCACCAACTCGGTGGGCTTGATGAGCTAGAACAACAGCTCTATATTCAGCATGGGATTAACTTTTAATCCCCAAAATGGCCGGGAGTGAATTTACATCATTTTTTCCAAAAGGATAAGAAATGGAGATTTGAAGCAATTCATAATTACTCAAATTGAAAGCATAGAGGAAAATGAAACAATTTCATTTTTCCTCTCTTCCTTTTTTTTTCTTTCTTCTTCTTCTTTCTTTTTTCCTTCTCTTCTCCCTCGGCCGAATTGGCCAAATTCCTTCTTCTTTCTCTCTTTCTTTCTTTATATATATATATATATATATATATAATATAATATAATATAATATAATATAATATAATATATTATATAATATAATATAAATAATAATATATATAATATAAAAGGGAGAGAGAGAGAGAATGATTATTTAAAAATTAAATAATCATAGTGTGTCATGACTATTTTGCTTCTCATAAATAGTTATCAAGTTTACCCTTTAGTAGGTCCCACCAAATCCCGCACTTGGGTAAACTCAACTGAGGGTCCACAATACGCTACGTATCCTAATACAATTAGTAAATAACAATTATTAACTAATTGTTGTATTTAACACTTAAATACAGACACGCATGTATTCTCGTGGTAATGCTGAATATTACTGGATTAAACAATTTAATCCGGCACACTGCCCCAGTGCACAACGAGTACACTCCATATTACAGAACTCCCTAGGTCCTACGCCCGATTCGTCAAATGGAACTATTTCATGAGTCCGTGAGCAATGCCCCACGCACACGTCACAAATATATGAATCAGTGCGTTGAACCATACAAGCTGAGGTTACAACGCATACATATAGTCCTTCCGCTATGATATCCTAGATGTGCGGGGATAGATTATCACCGTCAAATCTCCTAATGCTCATCCATGTCCTATCTCCAAACTTGTATCTCAATGAACAATATGCGTAAACGCCTTTGCCATATTGTTCTTCCCTCGAAACTCTTTCTCGGGATAATTGCTTGTGGCCACAAGACTTTCTGAGATACAGTCTCGAAGCATTTGGATATCAAACTCCATATAGGAGCTGACGGATCCTATATCTATATGCACCGGACTCCATAAGTATCGGACCATACCTAGCGACACCCAACGGTCACACCATGAAAGGTCTGTGACATGAGTGGAACCAAAGTATGGTGGATTACTTATAAGCCCACCGTAGCACTCAGGTCAAAGAACCACGTATACTACTTAACTCGAAAGGACCCTCTGTTGACGGCTTACATTAGGTGTCTATCGGAGGCCCCCGTGAGTCTGTCCCATATTCAGTCTTAACTGGATACCCATATGTCAATACGAGCTCCAAGCTTATAGTCGATCAGGAACAACCATCTATACCCGATAGATACGACATATGCTGATCTATATGTAAAGGTATCCACCGATAGACCCATATCGGCAGAAATAGATCAAGGATAATTATTCGAGAACATATTTGCATAATTTGCATTTCTTGGCACCTGATTGCAACTCTTGCAACTATGCAATTACTAGTTTATTCCAAAGTCTATGTCCCATTACAAATAAGGATCCAACTCTTGGATCTGCTGAGTATTATAACCAGCTAACACTTAACTGTGCTAACATTTAGCAATTATATCTCTCAGCATGGCTAACTATGAGCTCTTATCTAAACCCCTATAGATCTGATCCGAACTCATTCAGATCTACAATGTCTGTAATGTTACATGCATAATACCATATAAATGGGTATTAGCAATTTAATGGAAATGTACACTTGTATAAATACACAAGTATATATACATTTAGGGATGACATGTAAGCACTGACCCTAACAGGTTTAACAATAGATAGCTTCGTTTGAAAATCCTACTGATATATTGATTACGCCACTGCACTCAGTTAAGTTCATCCTATGTAAAGACTTAAGTAGACTCACTACTTTGTGAGGATGATCGAAGACATAGAGATGAGAGATCGAGATACGTTGTGAATAATTTTGAATCAATAAGGGAATTTGTAAAAAAGTTGAATAAAAATAATCAGGATATGATTTAGAGAGTAAGCCAAGTGCGTTGTGTACGCAAGAATCAAAGATGGATGCGAAATTAGGCAAAAATGCAAGTGGCGGTGCCCAGGAATGGACGCAACTCCCCAAACAGAACCTGAGCGCTAACGACGCCCAGCGTGGGAATTAGTTTTTCATTTTGATCAGATTTGTTCCATCTTCCACTTACTTCAGGACTCCCTAAAACTAGTCCCGCACGTTGGAGGTTAACCTAGGTCATTCGAAAGCTTATATAAAGGCTCTCTATTAGCTTGTAAACACATATTTGTGATCATAACATTCTATGTGATTCTTTGTGAGAGAAACCCTTTGTTTACAAGAGAGAGTAAGTTCTTTGTGAGTCTTTCTTGTAAAAAAGCATACTTTGTAAGAGAATATGATCTTGATACATCGTGGACGTAAGTAAGTTGTCAAACCACGTAAATTCTGTGTGTTGTTTCTTCTACTTTTCTCTCTCTTATTTCTTAATTGCTTGTTTCTGCATTATATTACTTAGGATATTTGCTTGTTTGATTACTTCCGCTTCAACAATGAGCAGTATTAATCCTGCTTGGATGACTATGAATTGATACTCTAAACTAATTAATTGAAGACTGAAGCAATATTTATCTCTTACAGAACTTGAAATTTTAAATTTTGTACTTCATATAATTTTATTAAAATAGAACCTTTGTAGAATGTTTCTAAGTGTATTTTTATCATTTTTGAAAAGATTTAAACTCACTTTCATAAAATTGGAGAAAGAAGTTCACTACAAATTCTGTAATGCTATGTCAAACTCGCAAACATATAGCTGGTTAACCTACTTTTACTTATTTATATTTTTCTCTTTTTGACAACAAAACATACTTTCAGATAACCTTTTTGAGAAGAAAATTTATGTTAATTACTTCCATCTGAATCTATTATTCTAATAGGAACAGTTTTAAGAAGAATATATATATATAACAAAAGAAACTTATATTGGTAGCAAAAAATGGCAGAAAATATTGAAATTTAATGCATCTTCTTAACATCTTCTCCACTTCTCTACAACCTTCTACAACTCAAATGTGTTCTACACATCACCAAATAATTATAAAATGGAGGCAGTATGAATGCAGAATTTTTTAGAAGTCTAAAATGTAGATGACTTAATAGCAAAAAAAATTGAAGACAAATTAAAATTTGTAGTTTTCATGAATCTGCAAGAAGTTTTTGCTGTCATTTGAATTTATAATTGCAAAGTTTGAATTTGTAAGGTCAATAAGAGC
Source organism: Ailanthus altissimus (assembly GCA_946807835.1). Lineage (NCBI taxonomy): Eukaryota > Viridiplantae > Streptophyta > Magnoliopsida > Sapindales > Simaroubaceae > Ailanthus > Ailanthus altissimus. Next base: position 7,114,189 of record OX327709.1, read on the forward strand.
TATAAATGGATGTGTTAATTCATAGATGAAAATTAGGTCATGGTAGATTAGTTGTAGATCATTTGCAGATCACAAATGCATAACAAAGTGCAAACAAACAAAATATGAAATGTAAGAGCTCTGTAGTAGCAACTCATAAGAAACAAATTCTGTTTTTGTGTTCTATTTTTTTTTTCACATTTTTCATTTCAAAATCAATCACTTTAAACATAATTACAAATGCATTCCAACAAAGTGGTATCGTAGTAAACCAAAATTTCTTACAATTGGTATCAGTAACATAAAACACTTAAGTGATGTCTTCTTCTGAAGCAGAAAATTTATCAATCTCATATACTACTCTTCCAATTTTTGGAGGAGAGAATTATGATTTTTAGAAGGTAAAAATGACGACCTTACTCATGGCCAAAGGTCTATGGAGTATTGTTGATAAAGGATTCAAAGATCTTGAAAATAAAGATTAACTTACAACAACACAAAAGGAAAATGTTGAAGCAATAAAGAGGACTAATACAAGAGCCCTCTCAAATATTCAAAATTCAATTTCTACAACCATATTTCCAAGGATTATGAGAGCTACATAGAAAAGCAAGCTTAGGAGATTCTTGAGCAAGAATATCAAGGTGACAATCAAGCAAGAATCGTCAAACTCTAATCTTTACATAGAGAGTTTGAGAGACTCAAAAGTTGTTAGAGACTACTTTTCAAATGTAGCTGAAGTAGTAAACAAATCAAGATCTTTTAGTGAAGAACTCAAAGATTAAAAGATCATTGAGAAGATATTGAACAACTTTTCAAAAAAAAATTCTATCATATTGTTACTGTGATGGAAGAGTCTAAAGACTAACAACATTATCAGTTGAAAAACTGATGGAATTTTTAGAGTCTTATAAGCAAAGAAGATTAAGATGAAATGATCAATTCAATGAGTGTGCCTTTTAATCAAAGATCTCATTCAACTCACAAAGAAATCCAAAGAAATTAAAGAAATGAAAGAGGGGAGAATCAAGCAAAAGAAATGTCAAAATAAAGATAAACCTTCATACAAAATTTGTAAGCAGACTGATAGTACAACTTCAAATTTTTGGTTTTAAGGAAATCCTCAATGTTATGCATGCAAGAGGTTTGGACACACAAAAAGTATTCAAGTTTAAATCAACTAACGAAGCAAATTTTACTTAAAATAGCGATGAACATAATGGGAACATATTTTATGTTTCTTATTCAACCATAGAAGAAGTAAATCAAGCATATGTAGCCTCAAAACAAGACAGACGAGACATTGGAGAGTAAAAACCATAGCTCAGGTAAAAGTCATGCTTAACACTGTAGCATCCAATTGACAACGCCGCGGCATCAGCCAAAAATTCTGCATCAACTTCTTCAAATGTTGATTCTTTCTCCTCAAATGCAGTCTTCAATTTTGTCTCAATGTCTTCTCTTGGAAGCTCTTGGTACATTGACAATGGATGCAGGAACCATATGTCAGGAAATGAAGAAATATTTTCAAAGGTAGATCATTCTTTCACACCAAAAGTCAAGCTGAGTAATGAAGCAATTATGCAATCAAAAAGGATAGGAAAAGTTGCTGTATAAACCAAAATAGAACCAAGATCATCAAAAATATGTTCATGTTTCTAAATTTAAATCAAAATCTACTAAGTGTGGGGCAACTTATTGAAAATAGTTATAGCATACATTCTGAAAATAATGGTTGTATCATTTATGATAAGAAAAATGAAAGATATGTGATTATATATGTCAAGATAGAGAGAAACAAAAATTTTACTCTTAATTTTCATTGTAATCAAATTGTTGCAATGAAAGAAGAAGTTATTGAAGAAGTGTGACTATGACACAAAAGGTTATGTCATCTAAATTTTGATGGTATGAAACTTCTACAACAAAAAGAAATGGTAAGAGGACTACTAAAAATTTATAAGGCAGTAGAACTATATGAAAGGTGTATCATAGGAAAGCAACATCATTTTTCATTCCTTAAATAAAGTTCATAGAGAGAAAAAGAGCCATTAGAACTTATTCACACTGATATATGACGTCCAATACAAACCTCATTTATCAGTCAGAATAGGTACTTTCTTTTATTCGTAGATTATTACTAAAAAATGAGTTGGGTTTATTTCTTGAAAGAAAATTAGAAACCTTAACAGTGTGTAAAAAATTCAAAGCACTTTGTGGAGAAACAAAGTGGCCGCAAGATCATAACTATCTGCAGTGATAGAGAGGGAGAATAAACCTTAACAAAATTTGAAAACTTTTGTCAAGATAAAGGAATTTGAAAGCAATTGACAGCAAGTTACAGCCCACAATAGAATGGCGTTGTAGAATGCAAAAATAGAATAATTATGGAGATAACAAGATCAATGTTAAGCGAGAAGAACTTACCAAAATAATTTTGGCAGAAATTATACATATAGTTGTTTACATTCTCAACCAATTTTCAACCAAATTGGTGAAGAACAAGACCCCATTTAAAGCATGGAATGGAATCAAACCTTCGGTAAGACATTTTAAAATCTTTGGCTTAATATGTTATGTTCACATTCCTGCTAAAAACAAAAACTAATCTTGATGAAAAGAGTAAAAATTGTATTTTATAGGGTATAGTCTTAGTACTAAAGGGTATAAATTATATAATGTTGAATCAAACAAATTAATTGTGAGTAGAGATGTTATCTTCAAGGAAAATGCTTCTTGGAATATGGAAGAAAACAAAAATCAAGTGTTGCCATAAGTTATTCTATATAACAAACAAAAATTCAAAAAGAACATCAAGAAGAACCTACTCTAGAAATGACTCCAGATAACAGTGAACCTGTAACTCTTCTAAATTAAAACAAAAAAATTATGAAGAAGCTTAGAAAAAAAAGTAATGGTGAAAGATGTGGAAGAAAAAATAAGCTTGAACAAGAAGAATCAAAGTTGGAAGATTGTTGATCATTCAAAAAGATTAAACTTATTAGAATTGTTAAGAAAATGCATTAAAAGATGAATGTTGGAATTTAATGCATCTTCTTAATATCTTCTCTACTTCTTACAACTTTCTACAACTTAAATGTGTTCTACACATCACCAAATAATTATCAAATGGAGGTAGTATGAATGCAGAATTTTTTAGAAGTCTAAAATGTAGATTACTTAGTAGCAAAAGAAATTAAAGACAAATTAAAATTTGTAGTTGTCATTAATCTGCTAGAAGTCTTTACTGTTATTTGAATTTATAGTTGCAAAGTTTTAAATTGTAAGCTCAATAAGAGCTATAAATAGATGTGTTAATTCATAGATGAAAATTAGATCATGGCAGATTAGTTGTAGATCATTTGCAGATCATAAATGCATAACAAAATGCAAGAAAACAATATATGAAATGTAAGAGTTCTGCAATAGCAACTCATAAGAATTTTTTTTTTTGTTTTTGTGTTTTATGTTTTTGCACATTTTTCATTTAAAAATCGAACACTTTAAATACAATTACAAACATATTCCAACAAAGTAGTATCTTAGCATACCAAAATTTCTTACAATTGGTATTAGAGCACTCATCCTTAATTTTCTTACAAAAAATAAATTGTAAATGGTTGAACACATTTCCACACTGAAAACATATAACATAACTAAATTATTAGAATAAAAAGCATCAAACACAAAATAATAATGCAAATCACACAATTTGGAGGATAAAACACATGATTTGTATCAAAGTGAGCAATAGAAGATAATGGTAGCAATGGTTCCAGTGCCTCTCCAAAGATTGCTGAAATAAACACTTTTCAAGGTCACCTTAGTATGGTTCCAAGGATTGTCATACTGTGCTTTCAGATTCTTGACAATGTCATTGTAATAGGAATCATTTATGTCAATCTATAGGCAAAGTTTGTTCAAGATGTTTACTATTCTAGCATTGTTGCCGACATAGTTTAATATAATCCCTGCTTCAACAAGAAAAATCACATTCTCTTTAATGTTGATAATAATCCATTAGACTGACATAATTGTATACGTGTGTTTCCTTTGGATAATGGCACTGCTTCAAGGCCATCACGTTCTGGATCTTGCATTCTATCTTGTCATATACTTTAAAGCGTGGAATTTGTAACTACGTACTTCGAACCTTGCTATGCCACACTTTTTCTTTATGTAATTTAGATCAAGTAAGCATTCTCCAGCAATATTATGCTTGAACTTCACTCAAAACTCATTCAGTTTGAGAACACAAGGCAAATCTATAACTGATCTTTCTAACTATCTTTTCGATATCGAGTGCTTCTTTGTCATGATATATCTTCTCAAATCAGTGAAATATTTAGCTTGCACCTCATCAATAGGAATTTCATTAAACATATGATGATAAAAGAAAGAAAATGAAAATGAAAAGAAAGAAGAATAGCATTGCACATTAGAGTTTTGGCTGGGGAAGGCTAATATATATAGTCCTTTGAGAACAAAATACGGAAGCTAATTTTTGAGTAATTCCAAGTCCAGTATAATAGAATCTCTAACTCTTGGTTTGTTCAACAAAAAATACTTTCATCTTTATGCCAACGTCTCAAAAAGAGCTCGATGATAAAAACTGTTAGATATGTAATGTTATATTATGCTCTTAAAGTATGTGAAATAACATTTTATTTGATTAATAAAAGTTTATTCATACATATAATTAAGCATACATTGATAAGCCCGTATTTATAAAGTATTTAATTTATGTATTAGGTATATGATACTAATACAGAGGGTATAGATCACAAGTTATTTATAAATTAAATCATGTTCACAACCATTAATGAAAAGGGCATTTCATTATGTAAGGTTGTAGTTTTTTTGCTTCATCTATTCAAAGTAGAGACTTCGAGTAGAAAAACTAGTGTATGTGTTACATTGAATAGAACTACTGTGAATTTTGATCTGGTTAACTAAATGTCGTAGATCTTAATTCACAAAAGCTTTGATAAGCTTGATTGATCTTAGTTCTGAGCAAATAATAAACTTACATTCATCCGTTATATCTTTTGAGTTATCACGGAGTAAGATCCATATAAACAGTCAAAATCTCAATATCTTAAAGATATAATTTCATCAGTCATAGGAAATATATTTGTAAGATGGAATATAATAAATATGTCTACTTACGTTATTTATAGTAATTGATCATTTAAATCTGCGGACGCAGTTTATTCAATAAGTTATTTATTGAATAATAATATTTATTTATAAATTTATTTGTAAATATAGATATATTAGAAATGATTATCAGAGCATTCAGTAACTTATGGGCAAATAAGGAATTAAAAAGACAAGACATTTTTTTCTATGGCCTAGCTATATTATTGACATCAATTAGAGGGTTAATTAAGCGGTTATTATTGGTTTAAAGATTAAGACTAATTTAATTAAAAAAGGATGTTAATTAAATAGGCTTTTACTTAATAACATGAGTTACTAGAGTACAGCCATTGGCTTTTAGTGAAATAGAATGGGTTAACTTAGAAAATCTAGTGTATTATGAGATGATTAGGATCAGGCCTTTTAAGTTAGAGCTAAGAAGCCCATTGATCTTGCAGTCCCTCTACTAGCTCAAATCCTAATCAAACTCTAATATCCTAATCCTAATCTAATTCTAATTACCCAATGGAGATTCCTATATATATGAGAGGTATGGGGTAGTACAACAATTATAACAACTATAACCAGAAAAAATTCTTTTACATATTCTTACGTGAAAAAGAAAATTTGGTTATTACCATTCTCTTAGATTTAGGAATTAGTGATTTTAGAGATTAAGGAAAGTCCACGTGCCCACACACGTTGAGTTTAAAGGTTGAGGATAGTAGAGAAAATTACAGCAAGTCAATTCAAGATTTCTCATAGCGAGAATTTGAGATAATCTTCTATCCTTATACATGTAATTATGAACAAGACGATCTGGCTTCTACTATATTTATTTTGATAAACAAAAAAAAATTATTTGCTACCAACAAAATTAACAATCATAGAGAATCGTTGATACAAACTTCAGTTTTTCAAGTTTAGGCATCTCTTTATAACAATGATAGATAAGTTGTTGGTGTTGTCCTATGAAATTTATAAACTTTTGTCATGTCTTCGTAGAGATTTGTACACTAAATGCTCTTTGATATCTTATTTTTTGTTTCTCCATATTAGCTAATTCATTTTTACCATGATGAAGAGGGCCTTTTCAGATTACCTTAGGAGTGTAGGCTTCTTTATTTATTTTGTGGAGATTTTTAGGGACCTTGTAAATACAACACTGAGGTCGAGGCTCCAAGTTTTCCTCCATGGCGATTATCACCCATTTTTGTTCTTTAATGGCAGCAATTGTTATAAAGTGGCCCATTTCCATCTCCATGCTTCCAAGTCCTACCAAAGCAAAACAATGCTAATTAATAAAAAGTTTTTTTTTCCTATAGACACTGCACATTTCAAAATGGAGCCTTCCAATTCTTGTACACATAGAAAATATTTTTTTTCTACAAATAGTTACACATCTACATTGTAAAATCATACAAGGATTTTAAATTTATCGTGATAATTTTTAGATGACAAAAAAAACTCTCAAAAGACAATTATGTTGTTTGATAAGTTCATTTTCAAAATTTTTTCACTTAACTTCATTTGTGATTTACTTCCAAAAATGAAAAAGGAACATTTAAAGCAATTTAGTAATAATTTACAATTATATGCAAGCTTCCCAATTAAAAGGTCCAATTGACTCCTATATAACATTTATTTTATGGCCTAACTTTAATTATGGACATCAATTAGAAGATTAATTAAGTATTTATTATTGATTTAAAGACTAACCTAATTTAATTTAAAAAATTTAATTAAATGAGCTTTTACTAAATAACATGGGTTACTAAAGTACAGTCCTTGACTTTTAGTGCAATAGCCTGGGATTAACTTAGAAAAATTGGTGTATCATGAGATGATTAGGGCTGGGCCCTTTAAGTTGGAGTTAGGAAGCTCATGAGTTTTGTAGTCCCTCTACTAGCTCAAATCCTAACCAAACTCTACTTTCATAATCCTAATCTAATTCTAACTACCCAAAGGCGATTCCTATATGTATGGGAGATATGAGGTAGTATAACAATTACAATAACCATAACTAGAAAAATTAATTTTATGTATTGTTATGTGGAAAAAGAATTTAGTTATTATCATTCTCTCAGATTGAGGTATTAATAATTTTAGAGATTAAGAAAAGATCCACGTGCCCACACGTGTTGAGTTTAAAGGCTGAGAATAATTGAGAATATTGTAGCTAGTCAATTCAAGATTTGCCATATTGAGAATTTAAGGTAATCTTCTATCCTTATATATGTAATTATGAACAAGACGATTCGGCTTCCGCTGCATTTATTTTATTAAACAAAAATTTTATTTATTTATTACCAACAACTAGTATCAAAGCCACCTTGTTTCATATTACATGTATAATTTAGTTTTATGTGTGATAATAATTATTTATTGTGATACCAACTACATATTTAATTTATTATTATTTTTATTAATTATATGATAAACGGTTATGCTCAATAATTAATGGTTAGATATTTACTCATATTTTTTCTTAAGAATTGTAACAAGAAGGGGTGATGAAATAATATCACAATTTCCTTTCTTGGTTAGGTTAATTCCTAATGGTTCTTTAGATTTTATTATAAGCAAAATAAATGGCTTAGTTTTGTTTTTTTTTTTATAATCTAAAGAATATATAGGTTTCATTTTTTTATTTATTTATGTAAATGAAAAAAATGGAAGAATTAAAAAAATAGAAAAAAATGTGTAAAGAAAAAAAAAAGGCAAAGAAAAGGTGGCGAATGGCAAAGAAAAAGAAGATCTGGAATTAGGGTTCCACTAAAAATTATCTTTTAAGCCCCTCTTCATTATAAAGAATTTTGCTTTTGGTCAAGATGTTTGCATGTTGTACAAATAAACTCTTAAAAGTTTGTCATTGTGCAAATAGGCCCTAATAGAATTATTATTTTTACTCAGCCCCCTCTAAGAATTAGGTAATCACATTTTTTACCAGAAAACTTTGAGATATTTGTAAATAGGTCCCTAAATTTGACCCAATTTTATTTTTAGACTAATTTTGGGTATTTACAAATTCAAAATTGGTATAAACTCTTTTTAATCTTGTCTAATATTAAAATTATTGGGTCTAAAAATATATTTTTTTTTAAATTTTTTTTTAAAAAGCCCAAAAATATTTTAAGCCTAAAATATGTCCAATTTATTTTAAAAATAAATGGACCAAAGAAAATTAAAAGACACAAAATTCAAGTCCATAAAAGGAGACAAACAAGAAGAGATAACATTGAAAGAGCCCAAGTTGACTTCAAGGAAGACTTTGAAGAATTTATGCTTACTTTTAATGTTTTTATTCTTAGAAAAAGTCATGAATTATGAGTTATTTATTTATTTAGTTAATTAATTGGATGAATAATATGTCATATAAATTAAGGGTGCCATATTCATATGTCCCTACATAAAATATATTATTTTGTATGACATTAATATTTTAATGGGATTAGGATAAGATTACTGTCATATTTGTTAATATTATATTAATTTATTATTTAACGTGACCTTATTAATTATTTTATGAAAATAAAATTAGATATTAATGAGTGGAACGTTATTTTATAAATTAATTAAAAACTCTAAGAATTAAAATATTGAGTGAGAGATGGCTTTAGGCATAAAGCCCATAGCCTCCATTATTGGTCCTATAGTAAGGTAGATTAATATATTACCTCAAACCTTGCGAGCTCTTTACGGAGAGTATTAATAAAAATTGGTTACTAGATAACATTTCCCTAAAGAATAAGATCCAATATAGGACTCATGCAAAATTGACTACCCTACGGTGACTTTTTAATTAATAAATATAAAAAATTGAAATAATAGCTATCCACTCAACTTAGGTTGATTGATATCCTCCTTACGGAGTTCTTGTCAATTAAATCTAGGGGCAAAAGAATCGGTAATTTATTATTATTTGATATGAGATATCTAGATAGTAATAATAATAATAAATTAATATGGTACTAGTCTGATTCATGATGGATATGACTACTTTATAGAGGCGTATTCTGAATGAAAATTGGATTACCTATGCATAATGTAGTTAAGGAGTTCTACATAAATGCATTTCATGTATTCATGCAAGTTACACATGCTTTCAGATAATGCATGCTCATGTATAAATTTATTTTTTAGAATCATGTCTTCATTCAGTCTACTAGTATCTATCCTTAACCAAAACAAGTTAATTGAAAATAATTATATGGATTGGAATAAGAACTTAGACATTGTTCTTACAGTTGAAAAGCACAAAGATGTCTTAACTAAAAAATACCCTTCTAAACCTAATAAAAAAGTATCTCAAACTAAAAAATATGCTTATAACAAGTGGCAATAGTTTGATGAAATAGACAGATGTTATATATTAACTTCTTTGTCTAGTACTCTAGCAAAATAGCATGAGACTATAAAAATGACTATTGATATGATCTTCAACATTTCATAGATGTTTGTTGATAAAAACAGGACTCTGAGGTAAGTAACTTTGAAAGAGATCATGAATACTAAGCAAGCCGAAGGAATTGCCTGCAAGTTCATTTTGAAAATGATTGCACTGTTCCAATAAGTTAAGGATTTAGGAAGGGAATACACAGGCCAATCTAAAGTCGAGATGGTTCTAGAAACCCTAGCACTTCCATTTCAAACTTTATTGTCATATATGTCAATGAATCAGTTGAATTTTTCATTAATTGAGTTAATGAATCACCTTATAGCTGTTGGGACCATAATAAAACCTGACTAAATGTTCATTTGACTAAGGACCCATTTTTCTCTTCGAGTTTCAATCATAAGGGAAAGGGTAGTAAGAAGAAAAAGAATAAGCCCAAGAGAGCATCTAACTCAACTTTTGTGCAAATTTAACAAAAGGACAAAAATCCTAAAGGAAAATATTTTCAATGTGGTGTTAAAGGGCATTAGAAAAGAAATTATCTAGTTCACATAGCAAAGCTTTCAATGGTATCTTCTACTTCAGGTAAAATTCTTTTCATTGAGACAAGTTTAGTGGTTGATTCTACTAATTCCTTAATAGTAGATTCTGGAGCCACAAATCATATTTGTAATTCATTGCAGAGGTTCTAGGAAATCGGACAACTCAGTGAAGGAGAAATCAATCTAAGGCTAGAAAATGGCGCAACTGTTGCAGCCAAGGCAGTGGGAGTTGTTCAACTTTATTTTGATGATTTTAGAACTTTAGCATTAGATAATTGTTTGTTAGTACCAAAACTCAAACGTAATTTGATTTTAGTTAATTATTTGAACAAATTTGTTTATTCTATTATTTTTGACTCAACTGTGGTGATCAAAAGAAATAAGTTGTTTATATGTTTTGGTACACTAATTAATAATCTATACTGCATATATCCTAAAATCAACTTTCTTCATGACACATAATTGAATGATGAATTTGATCGCTATAAGAGGATTAAAGTGACTCACACTAATTAAACGTATCTAAAGCATCTAAGTCTTAGTTATATTAATCAAGATAGGATTCAAAGACTGGTCAAAGATGGACCTTTGAGCTTAATAGATATTGAACCATTACCAATCTGTGAATCCTGTATAAAAGGAAAAATGACCAGAAGACCTTTTAATAATAAAGATAATAGAGCCATTAAAACGTTAAAATTAGTGCATTCTGACGTATGTGGGCCTATAAGCACACAAGCTAGAGAAAGTTGTGAATATTTCATCACTTTTATTGATGATCATTCTAGATTTGGTTATGTGTACCTAATATGCCACTAGTCTGAGGCATTTGATAAATTCAAGGAGTTTCAAGTAGAAGTGGAAAGACAATTAGGAAAACACATAAAGATACTTCAATCTGATCGAAGTGATGAATGCCTCTATAGTAAGTTTAGGACCTATTTGTTAGAAAATGAGATATTATCCTAGTTAACTGCACTATGGTCACCCCAACAAATAGTGTAGTAGAAAGGAGAAATAGAACTCTTCTTAAAATGGTGAGGTCAATGATGAGTTATTCAACTTTACTCATCTCATTCTGGGGTTGTGCCTTAGAAATAGCCATGTATCTTCTTAACTTAATTCTATCTAAGTTAATCCCTAAAATACCTCTGAAAAATATGGATAAAATGTAAACTAAGTTTACGTCACATACATATATAGGGTTGTCCAGCTCATGTGCTAAAAGGAAAGACAGGTAAGTTAAAATCTAAGTCAGAAGTTTGTCTGTTTGTTGGCTATCCTAAAAGAATAAGAGAAAGTCTTTTCTATAGTTCTCAACATAAGAAAGTATTAGTTAGCATTAATTCAATCTTTCTTGAAAAAGACTATATGAAAGACTTCAAGTCTAGGAGTAAGATAATTCTTGATAAGTTATCTGGTACATCTAATATTATGCTTGATAGAGTCAATGAGTTAATTCCCTATTCGGATCATAATAACCAACTAGAGCCAGTTACAGAACAACAACTACCGGTACTTCGTTATAGTGGGAGGATTATTAGACGTCCAACTAGGTACATGTTAATTAGAGAGTTCTTTCAAGCAGTCTCTAATGAGCATGAACTAGATCCCACTAGCTATGATGAAGCAATGGTTGATAAAGATGCATGCCATTGGCATAAAGTTATGAAATCAAAAATGGATTCCATGTATTCCAAAAAAGTCTGGGAACTTGTAAAGAAACCTGAAAGGATAAAACCCATAGAGTGTAAATGGGTCTACAAGAGAAAGAGAGGGGTAGATGAGAAGGTAGAAACCTTCAAAGCTAGGCTTGTTGCTAAAAAGTACACTCAGAAAGAAGATATTGATCTGTCGATAGCCATGCTTAAGTTTATTAGAATTCTTTTATCTATTGCAGCAAATCTTGATTATAAATTTTGGCAAATAGATGTCAAGACTGCCTTTCTTATTGGCAATCTTAAAGAAAGTATCTATATGATAAAGTCAGATGGTTTTATAGATATAGGCTAAGAGCATATGGTTTGTAAACTACAAAAATCTATCTATGGGCTTAACAAGCATCTAGATCATGGAACATCAGATTTGATCAGGCAATCAAATTATTTGGTTTTGATCAAAATTCTAATGAACTTTGTGTTTACAAGAAGATAGATGAACGTCTAGTAGTTTTTCTAGTCTTGTATATAGATGATATACTATTCATTAAAATTATATAGGAGCATTATCATCAGTTAAAATTTGGTTATTTAACCAATTTGATATGAAGGATTTAGGTGAAGCTAGTTACATTCTTAGAATTAAGCTGTTGCGAGATCGTAAAAATAGGATGTTAGCTTTATCTCAAGCTACATATATAGACAAAATTCTAATTAAGTTTGCTATGCATGAATCCAAAAAGGGATCACTTCCTTTTAGACATGGATTGATCTTTCTAAGAATCTGTGTCCTAAAACTCTTGGAGAGATAGATTACATAAGAGGAATTCCTTATGCATCAGCAGTAAGAAGTCTCATGTATGTAATGCTATGTACTAGACCAAATATTTGTTATGCAGTTGGCATGGTTAGTAGATATCAATATAATCCATAACCAGAACACTGAACTGCAGTAAAGTATATATTTAAGTACCTTCAGAGAATGAAAGATTAAATACTCGTGTATTCCAGTGAGGATCTTATACATATTGGGTATACAGATTCAGATTTTCAAGCAGATAAGGATGCCCAAAGATCTAGCTTAGGATATTTGTTTACTTTAGGTGGTAGGGCTATAAGTTAGAGGAGTGTAAAGTAATTATGCATCACAGACTTTACTGTGGAAACTGAATATGTAATTACATCAGAAGCTGCAAAAGAGGCTGTATGGCTCCGCAAATTCTTTATGGAACTTGAAGTGGTGCCTAGTGCTAAAATGCCCATTGTTATTTATTGTGATAATGACGAAGCTGTAGCACAATCTAAGGAACCAAGATACCATAAGAAAAAAAAACACATTGAAAGAAAATACCATTTAATATGGGAGCTTGTGCAAAAAAATAAAGTTATAGTATCCAAGATTACATCAGTAGAAAATCTAGCAGATCCATTCACTAAATCATTGCCAGTAAAGTGTTTTGAAACTCATATATATGATATATGAGTTTGATAGATACTCGATATGCTTTAGGGCAAGTGGGAGATTATTAGACGTTTTATGTTATTTTATGCCCTTAAAGCATATGTAATAACATTTGATTAGATTAATAAAGTTTCTTCATATATATAATTGAGCATACATTGATGAGCCCATATTTATAAAGTATGTGATCTATGTATTAGGCATATGATGCTAATACTGAAGGTATAGATCACAAGTTCTTTATAAATTAAATCTAGTTCATAGCCACTAATGAAAATGGGCATTTCATTATGTACGGTTGTAGTTTTTCTACTTCTTATAGTAAATGATTTGCCTTGATCATTAAAGTAGGGACTTCGAGTAGAAAAAATAGTGTATATGTTACATTGAACGGGACTACTATGAATTTCGATCTGATTAACTAAATTTCGTAGATCTTAATTCATAAAAGTTTTAATAAGTTTGATTAATCTTAATCTTGAGCGGGTAATAAACTTACATTCATACATTGTATCATTTGAGTTATCACAGAGTGAGATCCATATAAACAGTCAAAACCTCGATAGCTTGGAGATATAATTTCATGGGTCATAAGAACATACATTTACAAAATGGAATTTAATAATTAATGTCTACCTAAACTGTTTGCAGTACTTAATCATTAGAATCTGTGGCCACAATTTATTCAATAATTATTTATTGAATAATAATATTTATTTGTAAATTTATTTACAAATACAAACATATTAAAAGTGATCATTAGAGCATTCAGTGACTTATGAACAAATAAGTAATTAAAGAGGTAAGATATTTTTTTTTATGACCAAACTTTAATTATGGACATTAATTAGAATGTCAACTAAGTGGTTATTATTGGTTTAAAGACTAAGTCTAATTTAATTAAAATGAGTTTTAATTAAATGAGCTTTTACTTTATAATATGGGTTACTAGATTACAACCATTGGCTTTTAGTGGAATCATGTGGGGTTAACTTAGAAGAATTTGTGTATTATGAGATAATAAGGATTAAGCTTTTTAGGTTAGAGTTAGGAAGCCCATGGGTTTTGCAGTCCCTCTACTAACTCAAATTCTAATCAAAGTCTAATTTTTTAATCGTAATCTAATTCTAAATACTTAAGACAGATTCCTATATATATGGGAAGTATGGAGTAGTAAAGGGTACAATAACCATAACCATAACAAAAAAAATTCTTTTTCGTATTCTTACGTGAAAAAAGAATTTAATTATTACCATTATCTCAATTTAGGCATTAGTGGTTTTAGAGATTAAAAAAGATTCACATGCTCACATTCGTTGAGTTTGAAGATTAAAGATAGTAAAAAAGATTACATTTAGTCAATTCAATATCTGCCATAACGAAAAATTAAAATAATCTTTTATCTTTATACATGTAATTAAAAATAAGACAATCTGACTTTCACTATATTTATTTTATTAAATAAAAAAAATTATTTTCAACCAACACAAACACTATCAATTTTAGATACCATAAACATGGTGACAATTAATAAGTTTATAATAGTAATTGCATGTTTAATTGCTCTCTATTATTTCCCTCAAAATAACATGTATAAATATTGATAATCGATTGAGTTGACACATGTTAATAATATGTATCAACATCTCAAAAGTAGATATCGTAAAACTTTGATAAACATTTATAATTAATTAGCGAGCATAACTACTTCACACCAATCATATTACTCTATTTTAGTTTATAAATATAGAAGAATTTTAACAAAATATATTTACTCTTATCTCTTTTAAAATATTTATTTCTAATTTCAGTAAATATGATAAAACAATCTTCCATAGATTATTGTTGGTATGCTTGCAATTAAAGATAGCATACAAAAGTTTTAGGTATGATGGATAACAAACCTCAGCTATAAAATATTTTCTTCTTGCTTCACACAATGTACAAGTTTCAGTGACAATAATTGTTTTCATTGTTGAAAATTACTTTTAAAAACAAAATATAAATGTTGTAGCCAAATGTTAGAATTTGTTGCGATACATTTAATTTTGTCATTGAATGTTAACAAGTTATTACTAAATTTTATTTTTTTGGTGAAAAACATAATTTCATTGCTAAATATAAAGTCGGCAACAATCTCAAAAGGTTGTTGCAAAATTGTTTTTTAAAAAATTCATAATTTTAGTGTGTCATTTGTTACAACAGAACCATCATTTGTCACAAATAATCTAAATAAAAGAATTTCTCATATAATATTAAGTTTTATTGAAAATATAAGCTTTTAGCAATGAATTAGAATTGTTTTGTAATAGAAACAAATTTTAGTACAATCTTATATGATAATTGTTATTTATTGTTGCATGCACATATTTAGCAACAAAATATTACATCACAATATTACATTTTACATCATAAATATTATATCTTTTTGTAAGAATTATTATTAAATCTCGTCATAAATTATTTTGGCCAACAAAAATAAATTAAAATATATATTTTTAGCAACATAATATTTCCAACTCTATGAAATAGTATCAACAGCAATATTTTCATCACTTATACTAAAAAGTGATTAGGCATAATAATTTTTTTTGTTTGAATTTTTTCACCTTATGGTTCTAATTTTTTTTATACCAATATTATTATTACATAAAAATTATAATTATAATTGCAATTAACTGCGATTACAATCACAATAATAATTAAATAAAAAATAATTACAATTATAATAATTATAGTTATGTTCGAATGACTATTATAATTACAATTATAATTTGCAACTACAATTGCAATTATAGTATTGCAATCACAAATAATTTTAGTTGCAATAGCAATTGCAAATATTTATACTTACAATTTCAATTAACTAATTAAAATTAAAATTTCAATTTGAAATAGAATAATTATAATTATAAATTCAACTACAATTACTATTATAATTACAATTATGATTGCTATTATAACACCATATTTTTATAATTATAATTATGATCATAATAACAATTACAATTACTTAGATAACAATTTCAATAACAGCCATTATAACTAGAATTTTATATATTTTGATTGCAATTTTAATTACAATAATTATAATTATATCAATTGTAATCATATTTACAGTTCTAATTAAAGATAAAATAATTGATATAAAAGGTTATATTTTATAATAAAATGCTCCAAAATATTTGTATAAAATACAGTTTGATTCTAAACTGAACTATTTGTTAGTAAAACTATTATAACAAAACCGTTTTTAAATTTCGTAACCAACAGTTAAAAACTTTTTGTGGGATAAATTTCATAAAGCAGTTTTAAAAGATTTTAAAATACTTTTTCGTGACAAAATTTAAATTTTCATCATAAAAAAATAATAAATATTTGGAGGGAGATCCACCTTAAAAGATTGGAAATATTTTTAGTCACAAAATTTTAAATTTTATTACAGGGTAATTAGCCTCCAAAATCCATTTTGCAATATATATATATATATGGGTTGGAAATTTAAATATTGTCTTGAAAAACTAAAATATTTTTGCAAAAAAAATAAAATAATGCCAAATATTTCAAAACTCTAACCAATAAATTCATTGCAAATGTTATATCTGATCTATTCATTGTATTAGATATAACAAAATACTAATTACATTAACATATGGTCTTTTTAACAGCTTCTTTGAGATAAAATTGACCCTTTTAGGAAACAAGTGAACGAATAACCATAGAGCACCTAACCAATGAGCTTTGTTCATATTAAAAATTTTCAATATAAGAAGATTGATGCATAAATTGTTTGCTTCATTTATGCTTAATTTACAAGCAAAAATATTTTGTTTCTTCTTTAAATCTTTTATTTTAAACTTTTATTTTAACTATTTAATAATTTTTAAACAAATTTTAGAAGCTCTTCAAAAATCTAGCCAAATTTATATTATGGACACATATAGTCACAATGGAGAATCAGACTCTAATTTTTTAACTTACAAATATATAAGGATGTATTGTGTCATTACTATATCTTTCTTTTATCAAGTTTTTCACTTGGACCATTGCACCACATGTACCAAGATTATTTTACTCTATAAAAAAATCTTTTTACTTTCAATGAATATAAGTTATAGTTATATGTTAAAAAAAGCCGATCAAAAATGCGTGATACTATAGTATCTATGTTCTCTCGTGCTACAGTAACTAACGAAATCTTATAGCTATTGTTCTTCTTCTTTGTCAACAATGGTTTTTGCATTCCAATCTTGTTTTTATAGCCTTATTTCTATAGTTTTATAGTGTTAAGTCTAATGATAATTTTGGATTTGATAAATTTTAGGCTTTTTCATCTTCTCCAATTTTGTTGTTTCTCCAATCCAACAAGATTTGGGACTTTTTCTTGGTAGCTTGCTACAGTTCCGGTGGGTGTTGTCTCAAGTTATTCGGTTTGTGGATTGGATATTGGTGAAGTTTTTTTATAACTTGGCCTTCATTTTGATTTTATTGAGCTTATTCTAGGATTATTTTGAGATTATTCTAGGTTTTTTGTTTTGCTTGAGATTATTTTAGAAATTTCCATCGACTGCTACAGTACTTATGCTACAATACTTTTCTACAATGCCTGATTAATACAATACTTGTTTGCTATAGTACTTGGTTGTTACAGTACCTATAATTTGGAGACATAAACATTTTAACAGTGTAGCTCTCTTCTTCAGCTCTCTACTTCAATGGTGGCTGTCATAGTTGACTTTTTGGACAAAATGACAAGTTTGATTGCTCAGTTCAAGGAGAAACAACTGGAAATAAGCAATGAGAAGCCTATAGTTCTTGCAAAAAAAGCATTTGCTTCGATTTTATCAAATGCTCCAGATATTGCCATGTTTCCCTTATAATTTCCACCACCTTGTATCAAAGGTGATCAGGTTTTTATTAAAATTGATGAAGAAGAATACAAGAATCGCCTTAATCAAAGCAAATTCAATCTTATAGGATGATTGGTTTTGAAGAAGGGTTCATAACCTATTAAGCCAGATGATCTAAAATTAGAGCTCCAAAAATTGTTGAATTTTATATATAAATAGAATCTTTTCCCACTTCCAAAAGGATTTCATGTATTTTATTTTGAAGATATTGTGGATATGTAACATGTTTGGGGTGGTGGCACTTGCTCGCTGAATTTGGGATCTTTTTGACTTTACCAGTAGCAGTAAGATTTTGATCCATACGCTACTAAAATCTATAGGAATTCTCAAGTATGAATTCAAATATATGGTTTAAGTTGGAAGTACTGGAGCTTAAAGATTATAATGGGTATTGCAAAAGGTGTTGGTTTGCTGTTGCAACTAGATAGATCTACTAGAGAATGAGTATATGGATTCTATGCCAGAGTATTAGTTGAGGTTGATGTTTCGAGGCCTTTGCCACAATTCTTAACACCAGAGAGAGAAGGCTTGATTTTTAAGTTGAGGTTTACTATAATAATTTGCCAGCCAAATGTTCTAGTTGTGGCAAAATTGGGCAGACATCTCTAAATGTCGACATCAAATTTGTGGTTTTACAGTTAGCCAAGGTGTGAAAAAAATGGGTTCAACAAAAAAGTAAAGAGAATAAGGATAAACCAATAGTCTCCTTGATGGATTCAAAACTAGCTTGGTCTTTATTAAGTCCATCCCTAACTACGGTGCTTGATCATGCAATAAATAGAGATAACTTGATTAGTGTAGACTCTATTAGAGTTAATAATAAAGACAAGACAATTAAGCTTTAACTAGAACTTGATACTAAAATGAATGGCTAAAATGAAGATCAAAAGGGTAAGGACAATAATTTCATATAAAAATCTAACAAAACTCATATACAGGACATGCATACTAGAAACAAGGATGTAGAAGAGGATGATAACATGCATGGTGTTCTAGAGGTTACACAGATGATGGAAGAGCAAAGTCTACTGAGTTGTGATGACCGTGAGACCAGAGTTATTATTTTGAAAGATAAAGATGATGTGAATATACTAGATAATGATCTTTAAAATGTGGTTGCATTTTAACTAAGCCACTAATAGAAGATTGTTTTGAGAGAGTTATGTTTCACAAAAAGAGATTAAGGGTGAAGAAAAAGAATATTAAAGCGATATACATCTCATAGAATTCGGACTGTACTCTGAAGTGATGAAAATCCTCTATTGGAACATTCGTGGGGTGGTTTACTCCTATTCTCGTAATGAATTGGCCAACTTGTGCTATCTGCACAAACCTTTATTTGTGGCCATTAGTAAACCTATCACATCTTTTGATTCAATTTCTGACACTTATTGGTTATCTTTACATATTTTTTTGGTTGGGCATACAAGAAATACTATTCTAAAGATGTAAGTTTTTAAAAGTGATTTAGCAGTAGGAGTGAATGTTATTGCCGCTAGTTCTTAGCATCTTATTGTTAGAATAATTATTGATTCTCATGTTTGTCACTTATTCTTTGTTTATACAGCTTCTCAGTATGTACAAAGACGAGAGCTTTGGTCTAACTTACGTATGAATCATTGTCAGTCTCCTTGGTTTGTGATTGGTGATTTTAATGTTATCTTGGGAGTCCATGAACAATAAGGAGGGAGTTTTTCGGACCCATTATTGTGCTTAGATTTTAGAGATTTTATTTATTCTTGTCAGCTTATAGAAATTTCTTCTTCAGGGTTATTTTTCACTTGGGAAAAAACAACAGTAGCTGGTAGTCATAATGAAAGCAAATTAGATAGAACAGTCTTTAGTGCTCCCTATACAGTCTTTAATCTAGCTTGGCAAGATACTTGAGATTTTTCTTCTTGTATGGTGCTCCCTATACAGTCTTTGATCATTCTCCATTGGTAATTTCCTTTGGGATTTTTGATAAAACAAGTCTTAAACCTTTTAGGTTCTAATCCATGTGGACTTTACATTCGGGCTTTAAAGATACAATTGTTAAAGTTTAGAATTCAGTTCCTTGTCATGGATGCCTAATGTTTATGGTTACTAAAAACTTGCGAGTTTCAAAACACCACCTATGTAGATGAAATTGAGAGGTTTTTAGAAATATACATGATAGATTAAAGAAAGCTCGAGAAAATCTAGCTTTAGTTCAAAGTGACATTGGCTTGAGAAGGGCCTCAGAGGATTTGCTTGAAATAGAGGCAGCAACAAAGTTAGAGGTTCTTTATGCTACACAGAGATAAGGTGCATTTTGGCTTGACGAAGCTAGATTAAAATAGCTCCAAGATTGAGACAAATGCACCAACTTTTCTATTACTATGCTAAATCTCGTATAACCAAATCACAACTAAAATGGCTCCTGATTAATGGCGCTTGGAGTGATAACATATAGGAAGTGACTAACCATACTATGGAGTATTATAGAGAGCTATATCCAGAGGTTGCAGTTGACGCCACTAGAGTTTGTCAGATCTGTAATCACATTCCCTATCTTGTTTCAGATTCAAATAATCAAGCATTGACCAGTATCCATTCGAACGAGGAAGTAGGGTTGGATAATTTTTCATTAAACCCTTCTAGTGCTTCAGGACCAAAAGGTTTTACTGGTATGTTCTTTTAGCATTGTTAGGAGATTATTAAAAGGGATGTAGTTCTGAGCATTCAATATTTTTAGCAAGAATTTTCTGCTTCCAAACTTGAACTCAATTTTTATAATACTGAATCCTAAAAAGAATAATGCAATTTTAATTAATCAATTTAGGCCAATAGCTTTGGCGAATTTTTTCTTCAAGATTATTGCTGATAGATTAGCAGTCTTAATGCCTAATCTAGTCACATAGAATCAAATGGCCTTTATTCGTGATAGGCATATTCATGACTGCATCTCTATGGTGTCGAAAAAGGTTAATTTACTGGATAGAAAAGTTATTGAAGGTAATATTAGAATGAAATTGGATATAGCTAAAGTCTCTGATACAATTAGTTAGAATTTCTATCATTTTTCATTCTGGTTGTTTATCTATTTTGATTAATGATATTCCAAAAGGGGTTTTCAATTGTGGTAGAAGAATATGCCAAGGGAATTCTTTGTTTTCTTTGCTATTTTGTCTAGTTAAAGATTCTCTTTCTCGTGGTATTTAAAGTTTGATGGATTCTAATAAGGTGACCACAATTTTGGTCCCAATATGGTACCTAGCTCCATCCCATATTTTATATGCAGATGATGTTTTTCTCTTTTGCAGGGGTGACAATATCTTCGCTTACTAATGGACTTTATTCCGCTTTATAGCATGGCATCTAGTCAAGTAATAAATAAGGAGAAAAGCTAATTCTTCATTGGTAGACATGTTGCACACCACTGTCAAGATATTTATAGTCTTTTGGGGTTTTCTCAGGGTAAACTTCTTTTCATTTATTTAGGAGTTATAATCTTCCAAAGTTTCCCATGCAGCCAATACTTGCAAGTTCTGGCTAACAGGGCTTATGCGCATTTTAGTGGTTAAAAAGGAAAAATTCTTTCAATGGATAGTAAAATTGAACTTGTTCGCACAATTTTCCAAAGCACTTTATTGCACAGTTTCAAGGTACATCTTTAGCCTAGTTACCTTCTTAAGCAATTGAATAGTTAAGCTCGAAATTTTGTTATCTCAGGGGAGCAATTTTCTCATAAGATGAATTTAATGTCATGGAATAGACTTGGCATGCCAACAAAGGATGGTGGGGTATGTTTTCATAGACTGGACTTACTTAATAAGGCTTGTCTACTCAAAGCTCTTTGCGACGTACACAAAGTGAATTCTATATGCTCAAAATGCTTAAGAAAATGATATAATTTTCAAGATACAAGTAAGCGATACCTTAACTCTTCTCTTTAGAATGGCTTTAAATCTATTCTATCCTATTTTTATGAGGGGACAAAATGGATCATTAGTGATAAAACTTCAATTAAGTTTTGGTATGATAAATGGTTAGATAAACCTATTCTTTCTATTGGTAGACTACACTTAAAAGGTATGGTGAAAGACGCAATTGAAGAGGGACAATAGAGGATTCTAAATTTCTTTTACTCTGTTTTTCTATATCTAAAAAAATAGGTCAATAATATTATTCTACTAGTTAATGGTAAGGTTGATATGTTTGTTTGAATTTTTGCTAGAGATGAAATTCTTTCTTTAAAAGAGAGTTATAATTTCATCAGAAGTCTCACAATAACTGTTTCAGCTTTATTATCTCTTTGGCATTGTTTTTCTATATAAAATTTCTATATTTATATGGCGTTAGCTTCAAAATCTTCTTCTTACTAATGAATTATTGTAGTCTTAAGGTATTTGTATTATTCCAGTTTGCTCATGCTTTGGTATTGGTTCACATATATGTTAAAACAAAATCTTCATTCGGTTACAACGGTCATAGAATTATGGAAGGTAATTTTATCAAAATATTTTGTGCCTTTAACTTTTAAATCTATGGAGGTTGTCAACTACTTATTTATTTCATTTGATTTGGAGAAGTTAGAATCGCCTTAGATTTGATAATCAAAGTTTCAATACCTTTGGTATTAAGAAGAATTGTCTTGCTCATATTCATTACTTTGCTATATTTTTCCCTGGATTTGCATTTGGTGACAATATTCCTACTTAGACCATCTGGGCGTTGTTATTAATTTGAGACGTGCTCTAAAAATTACTGTTCTTTTTTGAAATTTTTCTCCTCAATTGTGGATTAAGATCAACATAGATGGACTTTCAAAAGATATCCTAGGTTTGACGACTTATGGAGTAATCTTGAAGGATAAGGTGGGTTCCTTTTCAGGAGGCTTCTCTTATCCCCTAGAAATTGAGACAGCCTACTATGCAAAAATAATAGAGTTTATCTTAGCTTTAGAGGTTGTTATTGCTCGCAGATGACATAAGATAGTTTGGAGTTTGACTCCATTTTAGTATTTCACCTTTTTTCTAAGCCCACATTATATTCTCTTTGGAAAATTTACAATAGGTGGCAACATTATAAAGATAATATTGATTGCTTGCAATTTAGATTTAATCATACATTTAAAGAGAACAATGCAATTATATTCTTCAAGTATTTTGAATTTCTTTTAAGGATTTATATATAAATATCAATATTAAGTGACCCATATAACTAAGTTCTCACTTCATCTATAAGATACATATCAAGTTCTTCTAAGATAGCCAAACATAATTAAAATTTGTAACATAACTTTATCTAATATTATATATCTCTTAATATTTAATACTAGGTTTCTATAAGAAACCATGTGCAATAAGTCATACTTTATATCTTACGATCTTATTTTTCTTATTACGTTTCTACAAAAATACTATTTATCCTAAATGTTGACAACTTTATGTATACAGACTAAAAGTCTAAATACTTCATATTTAGCTAGAAAAGTTAATTTTACTTTAATTGATTCTTTTCATTAAGGTCATGAATGTATTTGTCTATATCATTGATAGTTTGTGATTCAAAATCGTTATTTATAATTTCACTAGCCATTATTAAGGAGAATACATTATCGATAACTATTTTATCTTATTTCCACATTTCTTTTACGTAAGATAATTTGTAAATTTTTCTTCACTTTAAGATTCTTGTACCTCTTTAAGGGTTAATGTCTCTTCAAAAACTTTTGTATTTATATCTCTTTAGAAATTATTATATTTAAAACAAAAAAAAAAACTCTTCTAGAACTAGTATTTTAAAGAATGTGAATTTTTCATCACTTGAACATCATTTTTAATAGGGTCATAAAATTTCATTTTTCCTCTTTTGTAAAAGAATACCCAAGTTATTTTGGCACAATTTTGGTGTGCAACATCTAAGACATTTGTTGCCTTTTAACGAGAATGTTCTATAGAAACAATTGCTGGAGCTAGTTGTTGGCAACTAGTATTAAGACTTTATTACATTAACAGATGGATCTGGTAGTTGACTTACAATTTGCTCAAGACCCGTTTTCAATTGACCTTTATTTTCACATTAATTGGAACAAGTGTTTTAAAAGAGGCATCACACTTCTTTTCAAGGAAAACACTATACTTTAAAAGGCTTTTTTTTTTGTCCCCCTAACAATAAGGAAACTATATCAATAAAGTGATAATTCATAATTCATGTAGTAAAAAGATCACTCCTTAGAGGTTTAAGATATTTTATATAGTTATAATGTGAATTATGATGATAAGCAATTAGTCTTAAGAGGATTACTGTAATAGAAAATAGAGTGATCTCACGCAGATTTTGGTAATTGTATATGCAATGATAAAGTTTGCACAAGTACATGGAGTCATTTAACCATCGTGTAAATTACATATTAATAATAAATAAATATATAATCATCGTGTAATTGCATCAGTCAAGATTATAAGATAGTGAAACATCCCACTTGGTCGATAAATTGGACTATTTATATCTTCTTGAATTATTTTAAAAATTGATGGAGATTTATGACTAATTTCATAAAGGAATGGTCTAACTATTAATTTCCTCTATGAGCATGTGGTACAAACATTCTTATTGGACAATAGAATCTTCTAATTCTATAATTAGTTTCCATAAATTTTTTTAATGATTTATGCATCTTTGTGAATCTTGAATGACCAAGATGGTCATGTCATGACTTAAACATTTTTAAATTAGTGAACTTCTAATTATTAATGTGTAGCTTTCAATTGTATTTATGATGGTATGATACAATCTAAACTTGAAAAGCCATAAGCTTTTTTTATTATGTATTTCTTACTTGAGACATTAGAAGTAATGTAGAGACATTTTAAATTGTTCTCATTTAGCATTTCAATATAGTGTCTATTTCAATAAATATATTTAAAACAGAGTAGATTTCTTTTAAATGTGCTTATATATAAAGTATTACTAATGTATAATTCCACTCCACTTATTAACAAGATTATTGTTCTTCAAGAACTTTCAATTAAATCTGAAAACTTCATATAGTATTCATAATTACTAGAAATGTTTTTTATCCCAAATTATTTGAAAAAATGAATCAATTTCCTATGATTCATAATTTTTCGATAAAAACTTACTTTATAATTAAATAAGCACAAGACATTATATTTGTTTGAAAAATTATTTATGATGTAAAATGATATTAAAGGCATGAAAAGCTATTTGTCCAATATAACCACTTTCAATATTTGTTTTTCACCAAATAACCATAAATAAAGGTAAGTTATATATTAATAATATTGTAATCTTACCAACTCAAATAAAGAAATCATGTCTTGCTTTTGTTGAGAAATATACCTCCGTAGCCATATCTTTTTCTTAATAAAATTATCTCAAAATCAATGGATTATCAATTTTTTATATATTGAGCTTTCAAGTAAAAATAATGGTGGAGAAAACCATATCCTTTAATTTTATCCCATAAGGATATTTGATTTTTCCTTTTAACACCTCTTGAGTCCAAGACTTATATCTATATTTTATAAAAAGACTAGAAGTAAAATGATAAATAAATATAATTTAATACATTAAGAATGCAAAACATAAAAATCTATTAGAAATACTTATGATGACACATGAGTTGCTCCCACGAAGTCACCTAGTCATTCTTAGAAAGCTGCTAGAATTTTATTATTAGGCTCAGAAGGGTTCAAGCCCATCAACACTCAATACCTAGATGATATGATAGATCTAATGTGGCCCAAGAGAAAGCTTGTTTTGCTACAATAATGAAAATTCTCTCAACAAAGCTACAATATCCAAAATGAATTTACTACAATAACTATCATTTCTTCTTCGATTGCCAGATTTTTTTCCCCAATCGGGCACTAGTTTTCAAGGGTTATGTGTAGTGCCGAGCTTTTTTCATGATCGGCAGTTCAATTTAGTAATTGGCTGGCTTGATTTGTTCATCTCTACAATTGGTGAAGTTTTCTTTTAATTTACCTATCTTTATATTTTGTATTCATTAAGTGATTCTTGTATTATCTAGAGATTATTTTGGTGTTTCTATCAATCTAGCCATTTTTTTAAAGTATCCAATAGCAACAGTATCCATCTACTACAGTACCGTATGCTACAGTATTTTCATTCAACAACACTTTAATTCTAAAAAAGTGTGGCTCTTTTCGCTAGCTTTTTACTCCAACGGTGGCTGTCATGGCTAACTTTTTAGAGGAAATGACAAGTTTGATTGCTCGGTACAAGGAGAAACAACCGAAAATAAATAATGAGAAGACTGCGGTTCTTGCAAAAACGTCATTTGCTTCAATTTTATCTAATCCTCCCGATATTGTCATGCTTCCCTCACAACTTTCACCACCTTGTATTAAAGGTGATCAGCTGTTTTATTAAAATTTATAAAGAAGAATACAAGAATCGCCTTAGTCAAAGTAAATCCAATCTCATAGGTTAATTAGTTTTAAAGAAGTGTTCACAACCTATTGATGAGGGCAAATTTGTCATATATTTTTTCATATTTTTATCATTAATATTTTATTATTTTATGAGAATAAATGGCTATTTATGTGTATTATTTTTATTTATAGAGACTTGAACGAAATTTAAAGAAAGAATGAAAAAGGAGCGAAAATAAGGACTAAAATGTAAAGTTTTCAAAGAATGTATCTATCGCCCCCGCTCCACAAGGATTATCGCCCCAGTGCTGGAATAGTGATTGAAATAAGAAAAATGACTTGTTTAAGTCGCATCTGGCGCCCCAGCGCCAAACAGTCAGCGTGCCAGCGACAATACAGCGCTGCAACGCCATCAACCCACCGCTCAAGTGGTGAAGCCTTTTTACTTGTCACCCCAGCGACAATTGCATAGCGCCCCAGTAGTAGCACAAGTCCTAGTCCGACAAGAATTGAGATTTTCAAGCTTATATCAATCCCTATAAAAAAGTCACTCGTTCCCAGCCTTCAAGAAGAATCTAAGAGTGACCTAGAGCAATTCAAGAACACCAAGAATACAAAACACGAGTCTTGGAGAGCAATATGAGTTTAATTGAAGCAACTTTAGAGAGAGATTCAATGCATTCTTCGACATTAAGAGTATCTTAAGCAGCGCAATTAAAAGCAATTCGACGTCCATATCGGTTTGCTATTGATTATATCATAATTTATTATTATTTTTACTGTTGTTCTCTTGCAGCCATAAGCTAAACTTATTTTCTAGGGTTAATACTTGAACTCAATATGTGTGCTTATTTGCCATATCTTTGGAATATTTAATAAAATTAGTTCTTTGATATTCAAATTACTTAATTTTAATGCTTCAATATATCTAGCCAATATATGGTGAATGAGTTGGTAATATTATTGATAAATTCGGAAGAGGAATCATAATATTTAGACCTAGGTAATTTGATGCATGATTGTAGAGTAACATTCAATGTTACATATGCAAGTTTCAATTTAGGATAGGAATATACCTAATTGGCATGTATGATCAATAAGACCTAATCTTAATGAATCTTAATTTATTACAAGTACCATAGGAATATAGGTATTTAGTAAATTAAGGTATACTTGCATGACCTTGGAAGAGGCTTGTGAATACATTAGTGTCTTGATCAATAACAAAGATTAAAGGAGTTAAATATTAGAAGATTAATCATTAGAAAGCATATTGAGGGATAGTATTAATCTTAAGTTTTCTCTATATTGCTATCAACTAAATCTCTTTGCATTGTGTTTTTACCTTTATATTTTCTACATTCATTCTTAGATTTTTATTTATCTGAATAATTATTAGAAAGATATCATTTTAGTAATTGGTTAAAAAGAAGAAATTATTCCTGTGGGTTCAACATCCGACTTATTTAGTCTCTTTATTACTTGCATACGATAGTGTATACTTGCACTTAATTTAAGATATAGAAATATCACATCACCTATTAAGGTAGATGATCTAAAATCAGAGCTTCAAAAATTATGGAATCTTATGCACAAATAGAATCTTTTCCCATTTCCAAAAGGTTTTTATATACATCATTTTAAAGATATTGCGGTTATGCAACGTGTTTGGGGTTATGATACTTGCAAGTTGAATTCATGATCTTTTTGTCTCTACTAAGGGCGGCCAGATTTTGATCTATATACTACTAAAATTCACATAAACTCTCAGGTATGGATTCGAATCTATAGTTTAAATTGGGAGTATTTGAGCTCAAAGATTATAATGGGTATTGCAAATGGTGTTAGTTTGTTGTTGTAACTAAATAGAGCTACTAAGGAAATAGTTTGTAGATTCTATGCTAGATTTTTGGTTGAGTTTGATGTTTCAAAACCTTTGCTACAATTCTTAACAGTTGAGAGATAAGGATTTGATTTTCAAATAGAGATTTACTTTAAAAAAATTTACCACCCAAATGTTCTGGTTGTGGTAAACTTGGATATGATATCTCCAAATGTCAATACAAAATTCCTTGCTGTGGTTGTACAGTTGTTCAATGTGTGAAAAAAATGGGTTCAGCAAGAATTAAAGAGAATAAGGATGAATCAATTGTCTATTTGAAGGATACAAAATAAGTTGGGGCTTCTTCTCATTTATTAAATCAATGTCCATCTCTAACTATAGCGTATAATTATGCGACTAATGGAGATAGCTTGATTGATGTGTATACTATTAGGGTTGATAATGAAGACAGGGCAGTTCAACTATAACAAAAACTTAAATTGAAAGAACGAAATAAAGATTACAAGGGTAAGGACATTAATGGTGTTTCACATAAAAATTTAGAAGAGACTCTTATACAAGATATACGTGCTAGAAGTAAGGATACAGAGGAGGATGATAACCTACATGGTGCTCCAGAGGTCCCATAGATTATGGAATATCAGAGTTTGTTGAGATGTGATGATTGTGAAGTCGAAGTAACTGGTTCGAAAGATAAAGATGATACGAGTATACTTGATAAGGATCTTCAAAAAGTGGTTAGCATTTTAACTAAGCTGCTAACTAAAGATGGCTTTGAGATAATAATGTCTCATAAAAAGAGATTGAGAGCAAAGACAAAGGCCATTGAAGTGATCTATACCTTACAGAATTCGAATTCTGTTCTGAAATAATGAAAATCATCTATTGGAACATTTGGGGGGTCGCCAACTCCCATTCTCGTAATGAATTGACCAACTTATACTTTTTACACAAACCTTTATTTGTGGCTATTAGTGAACCTTTGACATATTTTGATTCAATTCTTGGCATTTATTGGTTATCCTTACATCTTTCTTTGGTTGGACATACAAGAAATACTCTTTTAAAGATGTGAGTTTTTACAAGTGCTTTAGCTGCAAAAATGGAAGTTATTGTAGCTAGTTCTCAACATCTTACTTTTAGAATATTTATTGATTCTAATGTTTGTCATTTATCCTTTGTTTATGTAGCTTCTCAGTATATGCAAAAGACGAGAGTTTTGGTCAAATTTACATATAACTCATCGTTAGTCTATTGGATTAGTGATTGGTGATTTTAATGTTATTTTGAAAGTTCATAAACAATAAGGAGGAGATTTTTTAGGCTCGTTATCGTGCTCAGATTTTAGAGATTTCATTAATTATTGTCGGCTTATAGAAATTTCTTCTTCAGGTTTATTTTTTACTAGGGTAAGGACAATCGCTGCCGATAGTTATATTAAAAAAAACTTGGATAAAGCTTATTTAATCTGGTTTGGCAGGATATTGAGGATTCTTCTTTATATGTGGTGCTCCCCTGTACAATCTTTGATCACTCTTTATTGGTAATTTCTTTTGAGATTTTTGATAGTACAAATCCTAGACCGCTTAAGTTTTGATCCATGTGGACTTTGCATTTGGGCTTTAAGGATACAGTAACTAAAGTATAGAACTCAGTTCCTTGTCATAAATGTCTAATGTTTATGGTTACAAAAAAATTGTAGGTTCTGAAACACCAGCTGCGCAGATGGAATTGAGAGGTTTTTGGCAATATTCATAATAGTTTAAAGAAAGGTCGAAAAGATTTGACTTTAGTTCAAAGTAACATTGGTTTAAGATGGGGGCCTTAGAGGATTTGCTTGAAGCAAAGGTAGCAACAAAGTTGGAGGTTCTACAGGCTACACAGAAACATGATACTTTTTGGTATGACTGTGCTAAATTAAAATGGCTCAAGGAATGTGATAAATGCATTAAGTTCTTTTATGCTATGCAAAATCTCATGTTGCCAAATCGCACCTAAAAAGGCTTCTTATTAATGGCAGTTGGACTAATAACATGTAGGAGGTGACTAACCATATATTGGAGCATTATAGAGAGCTATATGTAGAGGTTGCAGTTGATGCTACCAGAGTTTCTTAAGCTATAATCACATTCTCTCTCTTGTTTCAGATTCGGATAATCAAGTGTTGACCAGTATTCCTTCGGAGGAGAAGGTAAGGTTGGCTACTTTTTCTTTAGACCTTTCTAATACTCCAAGGCCAGATAAATTTACTGGCTTGTTCTTTCAACATTGTTGGGAGATTGTTAGAAATGATATAATTCTAGGCATTCAATAATATTTTAGCCAGAATTTCTTGCTTCTAAACTAAACTAAATTTTTATAGTGCTAATTTCTAAGATGAATGATGTTGTTTCAGTTAATCACTTTAGGCCAATCGCTTTTGCGAATTTTTTCTTAAAGGTTATTACCAAGATCATTACTGATAGATTAACAATGTTATGCTTAGTCTAGTTATGTAGAATTGATGACTTTCATTCGTGGAAGACATATTCATAACTGCATCTCTATGGTGTTAAAGAGGGTTAATTTATTGGATAAAAAGTTATTAGTGGTAAAGCCTTTAATACCATCAGTTAGAATTTCCTTCTTGAAGCTCTTAACTATTTTGGCTTTAAAAATTTTTATTTAGTGGACTTCTATCTTTATTCACTCAGCTCGCATATCTATTATGATTATGGCACTCTAAAAAGGTATTTCCAATATGGTAGAGAAGTACACCAGGGGGATCCTTTGTCTCATTTTCTTTTCTGTCTAGTTGAGGATGCTTTTTCTCATGGTATTCAGAATTTGGTAAACTCTAAGAGGGTGACCACCATTTCGGTCCCAAGATGATGTCAAGCTCCCTCCTATATTTTATATGCAGATGATGTTTTTCTTTCTTGTAGAGGCATTAGTAGCTCTCTTTGCTCTCTTATAGACTTTGTTCTGCATTATAGCTTGGTATCTGGTCAAGTAACTATAAAGAGAAAAGTCAATTCTTCATTGGTAAACATGTTGCACATTGTTGTCAAGATATTTCTAGTCTTTTGAGGTTCTCTCTAAGTAATATTCCTTTCATCTATTTAGGAGTTCCTATTTTTAGGGCTGCCCACGCAGTCAACACTTGTAAGTTCTTGCAAACAAAGCATATGTACATCTTGTAGAATTAAACTCGTTCGTACAATTTTTATGAGCATCATTCTTCACAGTTTCAAGGTATATCTCTGGCCTAGTTATCTCTAGGGATTATTACTCTAGTAAGATAAATTCGATGTCATGGAATAGGCTTGGCATGCCAAAAAAGGTTGTGGGGTTGGTTTTACTAGATTGGACTTACTTAATAAGGCTTATCTTCTTCAAGCAATTTAGGACGTCTACTAATCAAATTCTATTTACTCAAAGTTCTTAAGAAAACGGTATAATTTTTTAAATGCAAGTAAGCGATACCTCCACTCTTCTCTTTGGAATGACTTTAAATCTATTCTCTTCTATTTTAATAAGAGGACAAAATAGATCATTAGTAATAGGACTTCAATTATTTTTTGGTATGATAGATGGTTAAAGGAACCTATTCTTCTTATTGGTGATTTATAATTAAAATGTATGGTTAAAGATGTGATTAAAGAGGGCTAATAGAGGATTTCAAATTCTCTTTATATATATTTTTCCACATATAAGAGAACAGGTTAATGATACTATTTTTCCTATTGATGCTAAGGTTGATAAGTTCACTTGGATTTCTGTTAGAGATGAAATTCTTTCTTTAAAGGAATGCAATAATTTCATCAATAGTCTCGCAATCACTGATTCAACTTTATTATCTCTTTAGCCTATTTTTTTCTATATAAAATTTCTTTATTCATATAGCGTATGCTTCAGAACCTTCTTCCTACTGACGAATTATTGTAATCTCGTGGTATTTGTGTTGTTCCAGTATGCTATTTTTGTATAGGAGATACTGAAATGGTGGATGACATATTTAATTGTTGCCCTCATGTTATGGAGCTTTGGTTATGGTTCACTTATATGTTTAAAAAAAAATTTCATTCTGTTTCAACTGTTATGCATTTATAAAAAGTGATTTTATCTAAATCATTTAGTCCTCAACTTTTAAACTTATAGAGGTTGTCAGCTGCTTATCTGTTCTATTTGATTTGGAGAAGTCGAATCACCTTAGATTTGATAATCGAAGTTTCAATTCTTTTGGCATTAAGGCAGATTGTCTTGCTCATGTTCGCTGCTTTGCTACATTCTGCCCTACATTTTCTTATGTGATGATAGTTATATCTTAAACAATCTCGGCATTGTCACTAATTTGAGACGTGTTCTAAAAATTACTATTCTCTTTTAGAATTTTTCTCCTCATGGATGGATCAAGATCAATATAGATGAACTTTCAAAAGATAACCCAGGTATGGCTGCTTGTAGAGGAGTCTTCAGGGATTATATAGGCTCGTTTTTAGATGGCTTCTCTTGTCCCTTAGAAATTAAGAAAGCCTACTTCGCAAAAATAATTGGGGTTATCTTAACATTGGGATTGTTATTGCTCGTAGATGGCATAAGGTAATTTTAAAATTTGACTCTGTTTTAGTCTTTCATTTTCTTTCTAAGCCTACATTATGTCCTTATCATAAACTTCACAATAGGTGGCAACGTTGTAAAGATTATATCGATCGCTTGTAATTTAGATTTAATCATACTTTTAGAAATAATAATACAGTGGCAGATAAATTGGCAAACATTGGACTATAATTTGATGATGTACATAGTGGTTACGGCCTCTTATGGATATTAGTTCTATATTCTTTAAGGATGCAAATGGAATGCTTAGTTATAGATTCCGCTAGTATTAAATTTTTAGGTGAGATTTTACCCTCATCCTTTTTATTGGCCTCTTTCTTTGATTTTTTTTTTCTAAGAGTAAGGTATTTTTAGCCCCCCATTCTTTGTAACTCTTTCATTATTATTTCATTAATACATTTCTCGCTTTGTCGAATTTTCCTTAAAAAAATATCTAATGTGGCCTACTTTAGGAACCATGTCACTATTGAGCCTTACTATCAGAGGACATGTAAGTGAAGTTATGTAAGTCTCCACATCACTATAAGCCCTACAGCAATGGACACGTAAGTAGAGCTATGTTAGTCTCCACATCGTCATTAAACCATATAGTAATACATAAATAAGCCTCAATATTACATCATTAAAGAGGAAGATAAGGCCACAACGGGTTGTAATCTTGGAGGCCACTATTGTATCGCCATGTCAGTATATCCAATACTCCGTCTGCTTGTGGACAAAGAGATGAGGTTTGTTTAGAGTTAAAGCAAACTTATAGTAAGTGGAGCTCAAGTGTCAGCACTGAGGACCATATGCTGCCTATTTATCCCACAAAGCTAACTACTCTATAAAGTGTCCAATTAGAGGGGCAGTTGCACTCTAGGCCTCACGAAGCTCAATTACCAAAATACCCCTAACTGACACCTAAGTATGACACTTAGCCCTAAAGACATTTACAGGTTTCTCTTTACTACAAAACCTCCAAGTGGCCCTATGATCTTACACTAACCTTTACTATATAAGCATTACTTACTCTAAGGATGAGGAGAAAAGGTTCATTATCTATTTCACTTTTCCAAATATCCATCTCATTCTTCTCTGATTTAGAGTTTTCTTCCTCTTTATTTCTACATTAAGGTTTACCCTACAATACTCTTAATAACCTTCAATCATTTAATAAATATTCAAGATGTACCCTTTATCTTTACTTAGAAAACCTTGATCAAAGCATATGAAAATGACCCTCACAAGTTTAAAAAAATAAAGAATATATGAGATCTTAACCTGTGATTGAGTGTGATTGCTTTAATTATAATCCGTATATTGTAATATCTCTTTCATATTGTGGATTTGGTGATGAGCTCTATCTGTGGATATACGTTTTACTCCGAACCACGTAGATTTATGTGTTACTTCTCTTTATGTTGTAATATCTCATTAAATGCTTGTTAGATTGTGTTTAATATAGAAACCACGAGATTAACCTAAATATATACTTAGTCCGGACCCCAACCCCCTTTCTACTAAATTAATGAGGTCAAAAACCATTCTATGCACTAATATTGAGTTGTAAGCTCATCTCTAATGAGATATTTTGATTCCAATTGTATAATAACCAACTCAAGACAACCCATCACCTTGGCTCTAATTCGGGTCATTTCTTGACTATCCTATGAATATTAGGTCATAGCCTCCAAAATATGTTTTGAACTCTTTCCTAGTCAATTATACATATCTTAAACACTTCTTAACCCTTATCATGATCTCAACAACTTTCTCTAACCTAACTAAGTCAAGCTATCTCCTCTAAGCAGAGCCTCAAGCTTTGTTAACCTCAATTCAATAGTTTCTTTCTTTATTAAAACAAATCCTTGCTTATTTATACCAAAAGACGACTAGTTTTTAGTTACCAAATTTAGGCACAAATAATATCAATAAACAATTATTATATCTAAGTAGAATAACTTTTTATATGCACAAAATTATAAAAATGAAGATATTTGGTCTTTTATATAAATGATATAATAATAATTAAGAGGCATAACCATCTCTTGTTTGAGCAATAAAATAAAAAAATGTTATATTTAGTTTGGTAGAACCATCAATATGAGAAAAATATCCACAAACATTAAATAATGCCATTTATAAATTTACAACTGCAGGTTTATATATGAAATCATACAGAAAACAGAACTTTACGTTTTAATATAATAATTGTTATTTGTAACTTCCAATTCTAATTTGAACATGATTGCTCATAACTTTAGGTCTAATTTAGAAATAATATTTAAGATCTTGCTTTTTAATTTAATAATTAATACTCAAAACTTAAAGTTTTGCTTTATTATGTAAAACATGAGAGCTTTAGGCTTAACGAAACCCATAAATTCTCATCTCAATCTCATTAGATCGCAATCAAGCTCAATTGCAAAACTCCAAAATCATGGCATCATGTCAAACTTTACTTCACAATCTTGCGTAAATTTTCATATCAAAACCCTGGATTTATGCATCAACAACAAAACTCCAATAATTATAGTCATTGTTTTTTCAAATTATACTCAAATTTGACATCAAAACCCAAGTTTTTTTTTTATTTCTATGTTTTGCTATCAACGAAAAAGGTGAGACATTTTTCAAGCTCTGAATTTGAGAAACCACAGCAAAATCAAAGTGAATACCCAAGTCAAAACCCAAATTTTAAACACAAAGAAATTGAAGGACCAACTGTGTCACGTGATTTATCAACTTTGGCTAATGAGACCAGACTAGTCAAAACCTAAATTTTAAACACCAAGAAATTGATTGCAAAATGTGACAAAGAGTTTCTCTGAGAAAGTGAAGAAGGGGAAATTGGTGGTGAATTTAGTGTGGATTTTGGTTAGTTTAAGGAGCGACAGAGAATTTTTCAAGGGGTGTTGCAGCGAATCTCCTAACCATGGTCATGTCATCTTGACACAATTGCCTCTCCATATCGTTCGTAGTTCAGTTTTTAATATCTTTGGAGCACTTGGATAAGTGATAGGAAATGAACGACATGGAGAAACTCGAGCTGTAAACCACTCGCCAGCAGCCAGTCTCTAAATGGTTGGAGAATAAAACGAGTAAAAGAACAGAATTGCTCTAACCATGGTAATGTCAATGTATACTATTCACAAAATATTAATTTCAATCATAAGAAGTGGTGCACGAGATTTTTTAAAGAAAAAAATATATAGGATAATGAATAAGTAATTAAAATTTCAATTTTTATTTTTTAAAAATAATTTTTTTAGGAAGACATGTATAACATAATTGTTATATTATAATTTATTATTATTTATACGAGTAATTTAGATATTTTACATTTATTGATATAAAATTTATTAATTTTTATAAAACAATTATTTAATGAAAGGATATTGACAAAAAAAAATTTATATCTTTAAATATTATTAACAAAATTTAAAATTTATGAGTATTTATATAATTATATATTATTTTAAAAGTATTCATAATAATAATAATAAATTTCGTAATAATGACTACAGGGATAGTCTCTCCGCTTATACCACGTGTAAAGTAAAGTAGATGTCAATGGAATTATTCAATCTATGCCATTTTTTTTTTTTTTAAA
Organism: Ailanthus altissimus; assembly: GCA_946807835.1. Classification (NCBI taxonomy): domain Eukaryota; kingdom Viridiplantae; phylum Streptophyta; class Magnoliopsida; order Sapindales; family Simaroubaceae; genus Ailanthus; species Ailanthus altissimus. The sequence goes on from OX327709.1 coordinate 7,150,702, forward strand.
AGCTCAATCTATGCCACTTGAAAACACTTACGGGGTGAAAACCATCATATTTTCGATAAGAGAAAGAATAGTTAAATCTCAACACATTTTGAGTTAAAAGTAAAAAGACTCTCCTCTTTTCAAAACTATCTAAAATATCCTTTGTATAAAAAAGATTCCATTAAGTTAAATGTCGCTAAAGGCTCTAAGGTCAAACAAATATGATACATAATATTATTACTTTAATATCTATATTTTAAATTAAAAAAAAACATAATAAAATAAACATTAAAAAAGGACAATAATTTATATAATCTTTTCATCTAAAATTTATTATAAAAAAAATTTCTTTATGCCACTTATCACTTTAAAACTAAAATAAATATAACATATATTAATTTATTTTTATTCACATTATTTTATGTTAAACAAAATAAGTGATTTAAATTACACTGAATCTCAATAATGAATCAATATTATTTAAATTTAATTCAATTATAACTTAAAAAGAATTATAATGTCAGCCTCCAACTTAATAAATGCTTTTATTAATTAAAAATATTTAAATTTATTTAAAGAATAAAAAAAGTGTATACATTTTTCCTTCGATTTTAGTGAAAGAACATTTTGCTTACTGTTCTAGTGAAATGAATAATTTACTCACTCAATTTTAAAAATTATCTATTTACACTCTTATTATTAATTTTTCTGTTTAATTTAAATTAATAAAAAATAATATAATATTTTACTCATAAAAAATACATGATACAATCTAAAAAATGTAGGTACTGACCAATATTAATTGACGTTAACCATTGACTAACTAAAATACTCTGTAAAAGCTATCATTGAGTTGCTATTGATTGTCATCGACCACTGATCTCTAGCGATAAAAATTATCAAAATTGACATCATTAAATTTAAAATTTCGTGATTTACACAATAATAAATTTTTTTTCGCCAATAGAGTATTATAGAAGTGTCAAACATAAGAAGAATATAGTAGAAAGCAGCATCGCATTATTAGCTATTAAAAAATCGCCCCCCAATTTGACGGCAACCACCATCCCACAATGGTGGGTGACAACCACTGTCATTTGTCATTAAACCATAGAGCGGTGCACCAAATTTTGCTCTTCTATAGTGACAAAAGAATTATAGCATCACATATATCACAAAATTTTAAGTTCGATGGTGTTAATTTTAAGTCTAATCACCATTTAACACCAATCAATGTTAGTTAACAGCTAATTAACTCACAGTTGATTAACGTCATTCAACGTCAATCAATGTCTGAGTTGATTAATGCCATTCAAAGCTGATCAATATCTATCAATACTAGTCAATTGTCAATAAATAACAATTAAGAATATTATAATAATTAAAATAATACTAAACATTCAAAAACTTTATTTCAAATTATATTTTAAAAGAGATGTGTCAAGTAAATATTGAGTAATAAAATAATATAAATTTTAAAATTATTTCTTATACTAAATATTTACTTGATATATTACTTTTGAGATACAATTTAAAATTCATAGTATTACTCTAATAATTATAGTATTTTCTATCTAATTTAATAAAAAAATTACAATAAAATATGTAAATAAATATTTTTAAAAATTGAATGAACAAACTATCCCTATCACCAAAACAAAGGAACCCAAATTTCTTTTCCCTATTCAAAAAGAACATTTTTACATTTAAAAAAAAAATTATTACCATGTAGTATTTTTTTTTTTCTTTTAGAAATTAGTAACATCATTTTCTAACAATTTCTACCACGAGTTTTTACCATATTTCTTTAAGAAACATTAGGATACCTCGTACCTTTAGATTTGGAACAACCATTCAAAATAACTAGAGCAAGCACGCCGTATATGTATATATTTCCAATACAAAACCTGTGTAATCCGAAGCATTTAATTTATACATTGGATTATTTCAAATGATAAAGTTTTAGTGAATCGTCCTCCCATCTTAGATCATAATGGGATTAATCCAAGGCAACGATCAATCCCGTGCATTTTCTCGCAATGGGCAACTTATAAAACTTTTTCTGATCCTTAGTCCAAAAGAAAACAATTATAAAACTACTACTACTCGCCCTCAGTTTTATCATTAGCTTGCAAGACTTCTGTCAGAGCTTCCGAATTTTTGTTGCTTCAAGATGCTGCAACATTATTTTCCATTGAGTGAGAAAGAAGAAAAAATATTACCCATGAAGCAGTACAGTATTGCTTGGATATGAGATATAGAACAACTCACCTTTGATATATGTCTTTGCTCTACAATGGGCAACTGAGATTTCTTCTCATTATTCTCAAATTTTCCTTGGATTTTTGGGCCTTTGTATATGCTTTCATTTTTAATTCCTCAAAGTACTGCAAAAAGTGTTCATAGTGGAGACAATAAAATTTTTATATATACAACTAGGAAAGGATTACATTAAAAAAAAAAAAAAACTAGGAAAGGATTCAGTGAACAGCTTGAATGATGATAATTATTTTTTTAATGTGATAAGCTATTCAAATCATGCACATAGATCACTAGATTAAACTAATCAGTACCATTGTACTTGTATAATTTTTTATTATTATTGATATGAGACTAATCCATCGAAAGCTTCTTCTGCATATAACTTATCATAAGTTAGCTTGGGATACGGCAAGGGGAAGAGGAAGACTTTACCTTTTGTTATTTTCAGAGAGAAGGCAATAAGTTAATAGACTTATACCTATTTAAAAAGGTGGTCTAAGCCTTAGTAAGATAGTTATAAGGATGATCATCATGTTGAATTTTTTTATTAAATGTGGATTAACATTGAATTTTTTATCTTATAAAAATGAGTTAATAAGTAATCCATTAATTAATATTCAATATGTTTAGCAATTACTTTTGAATTGGGTCATAGTATTTTTTGTGTAGAAATCCAGTTGAATGACAAGTGTAAATTTTTAGGTTTCATTAAAATTTATTATGAGAGGGGAGTGACAAGTGTAAGTTTTTGGGTCTTATTAAAATTTATTATGGGAGGGTTCAATATAAAACCCTAATTTTGTATATAAATCTAGATCCATTCTTTAATTTAGAATCAGTTTTTGAGAACAGTAAATTCTTTCTTATTAAAAGTTACCAATTGTCAATTTAAATTATAAAAAAAAAGATTAGCTTTCAATATCTTACGACAAGTCAATCTAAACCATAGAGAAAAAGACTAACTTTTAATCTACGACAATCAATTAATGGTAATGACTCAAATAAGTATGTTTTCTATAACCTAATTTTAATTGTTGTACTCTTTTATTCATATATATATAGTTAATCCATAATTGTTTAATTTTTGTAATATTATGGTTGATAATTGGATTAAATATCCAACACATCATGCATGATATTCGTAAATTTTATTATTGCATTATTAATGTAGTAATGGCATTGCACATATTAATAAACGTCAGATCATATGTCATGGCAATGAAAACAAAATTAAGGTATAAGGTGTATAAGTAAAGCGTAATAACATTTGTTTATTGTAATAACAAAATAGACGTCGCAGAAAAATACCTGTTGCTTTCTCTTCCTCTCCATATCAGCCTGTTACGAGTACAAGGTAATAAAAACAAAATTAATTATAGTCAATTTGACAATCACTCTAGATTTGATAGAACATTTTAACTAAAATTATTACTACCAAAGCCTGCTTGAGGTGAGCGTTCTCTTCTTTCAGTTGGTTCAATTCTGCTTCTAGTTCAACAGTGTATGCCTGTAGAATTTTTTTTTTTTTTTTTGAAGATAAGGAAGCTTCTCATCAACATATTTAGCACAAATAGTTAGCCTGTAACTAGATCCCAAAATGATTTCTCAACCATCCATCAACTTATAACTTCAGCATATCAAAGGAGAGAGGGAGAAGATAATAGTTCATAGAGAATTTCTGTCGGCAATACAATTATAATGCAATATTCTTTCCCCGCTTACAATTTACAAGCATAATATTAACACGCAATTAATAACTTCAGTATAATTAGTAGTACAATTGCATTAGTATAGAGAATGTACCTGTTTTCTGGCTCTAGACCGTGCAGCAGACTCCCTGTTCTTAATCATCCTCCTCTGCCTCCTCTCCACCACCTTCTCCACTGGCCCATCTATAATATTCCTCTTCTTGCCTCTTAGACCGCTCATTTCCATCCCATATTGACTTCCTGTACTATCAACCTGCTGACTAGGGCATAGCCCTTCTGTAGACACCGGACTCATGGACGGCACCACCCCCATCGGCTGGCCCGCTGTCCCATACACACCTCCGTTCCCAACTCTCCCACTGTAACAAACTTCTGGTGGTGCCTGTGGCGTCTGGGAGGGCTGCGGGTGCGTGACCAAGTACCCACCGCTCCTTTTATCGTTACTGTATGCTGATGGCTCTGATCCAATAACCCCACGACCCGGAGGCATTGGCTGATATGCAGCACCAACTCCGCCGCTGCAGCTACCACCACCGCTAATACCAGTCAATCCGAGAACAGGCCTTGAAACGAAATTCGGACTCATTACAGGATGGTTGTTATTAGTCTGATACACCCCAAAATGTTGCTGTTGTGTAGGCAGCGGCGCTGGCGTGGGATTTTGTTCTCTCACTACCCCAGCTTTAATCAAGAAATCCTCCAATGTCATCTCCCCAAAAGTCGGTTGTCGAGGCGCAGCCTCCGAATTCTGTACATTATTACCGCTGTTAGCATTACTATTACTATTCTGTTGCTTCCCTTCCTGCCCTCCGTGTATTTCAGACCAAACTTCCTCCACAGTTTTCCTACATAGCGGCGCAGGAAGCGTGAGTGAGCCTTGTCTCGGCAAGCTCGGTTGCTTTACTATACCCTTATTGCTCGTTGCTTCATTCAAAGCTAATTGTGTCTGGTTGCTGATAGCATTAATACCTTGATTGTTGTTGGTAGAGTTGATGGCTTGGTTTTCTTCAGCATTCCAGATGCTGGTGAGGAACTCGTCCATGTTCATGGACCCGAAGTTCTTGCCGCTCTCACACAGCGTGTGCTGAAACTCATCGAGGGTAAGTGAGTAAATGGATGATTGTCTTCCCAGTGACGAGAACGGATGGTTCTTGTGCTGCTGGTCTGATTGCAATGCAGATTCCTCTTCCCCTTGGGACAGGGTTTTGGTTTCTGGAACCACCATTTTTGTGCTGCAATTGCTAATGTTTGCACAAGATCTCTTTTCCTGTATCAGTAAATAATTGAGGAGCAACAAGACAATGAGAATAAAAGAAGAAGAGTGTTAATAAATGAATACTGTAAATATTGTTTTCTTTTTTTTAAAAAAAAAAGACAGAATTTGTGGAATAAACGAGAAATTTGTTATGGATTAACGTCACCAACTGTAGCAAATGGGAAATGGAACATATCAAATTTTTGGTGATCTTGTAATAAAATTTTAACACAGTATATTAGAAACATTCTAGAGCTAAAGAGTCGTCCTACGAGCATACTACTAATTAAACACTACTGGATGTCATATCAAAATTTCTGCCCAACGTCTGAACAATCAAATAATCGATCGCTGACATTCTTTTACGCATGGAACGCCATGCTCCATGGTGGTACCAGTGAAAGCGATCGATAATTTGTCATATATTCAGAAAATAGAGTTGCAAAATTTTATAATATTTTTTTAACCTGAAATATAAAATTTACAATCTTACATGTTAAATTTTTAACCTTTTACAGTGTAATTAGTGGGTATTAAGTTTTCACATCGTGTGTATATATTTTAACGTTTTAAGTTGCATTAGTCGTACCCGTGAGTCCGTGACAACACTCCTACAGAATCAATACCCTGAACTTGCTCTAATTATTGTAAAAATTTCACGGGTCCTTTGAGATTTGAGAAGGGTCCAATCACAGATACAGTCATAAGAACCATCTAATCTAGTAGCTAGTTCAATTAAATATTTTTCAAAAATAATTATATTAAGTAATGGGCTAGAAAACAAAGATTCTATCTTCTCTTCCTAAATTAAACTTTCGCTTAATTTTATATGATTAGCAATTGTCTAAAAAAAGCAACAAAAAAAACTAAATCACTCATTTTTAATACAAAATATATGTTAAATTTTTTTTAAAGTTTTAAGTAAAGTTTAAAACAGGAGATGATCCTAATTCAAAAAGCAAAAGCAAAAGCACGTTTCGGTTATCGGCAACCCTATTGCTATTAATGTTCATATTACATATTAAGTTATTAACTCCAAATTCTTTTTTACCTTTAAGCAATTAACAAAGACAAACAGAAAGGAATTATAAATATACTTAGAGCTAGAGCAACTTAAAAGGCCACTGTATTCCTCTTCAATGAAACCCGACGTTAAAAATTCTTGATTTCAGAACCTGTTGATCACTAACTTTCCCAAAAGAAAGAACTCATAAATTTTAGAAGGTTAGGTTTAAGTTGTTCTCTACCAACCAAAAAAAAAATAGTGATCGACTAATCTAGAAGTGTAAAACAAACATTTAAGTATAAAGAAACAAGAAACTTTAGTCTAAATTCAATAAATCAACTGAAAGTCTTAAAAAGAAGAAACAGTAATGGAACATACCAGCGGATTGAATACAAGAAGCTGAGGATTAACCAGCCAATGATTAGACTGAAAGTGCTTAAAAGCAAAAGGACTTCTCTCTACAGTAATCTAGGGCAGATCTAACATGACAATTAACGAGCTTCTTCAAGCCTTGATAGCAAATGAGAAGAAGCAGTTACAAAAGAAAGCGCTTTTTTTCAGTTTGTTTTATTTGTTTTTATAAATGTACAGTGGCCCTTGTGTTCTAACAAGAACCCTGAATTTTCTGAGCAGCCAATTTATCTTTCCCGGCGGCGTGGGACCCAAAAGTTACGTACAGTCAATTTCATCGACCAACACAAATTTTAAATGAAATTTTGTAATCTTACCACCAAAGTACAGACGTGGTTTCCAGGACACGTGTCCAACATGTGTCTTGCTGACACTCATCCAGGCGATCGAATTTTAACACGTGTCTTGCTGAGTATTTTCACTTAGGTGCAATTGCTCGTAAGGTTTTTCTCATGTTAATTGGTCCCATTTTGTAGTTCAATTAGAATTAATTTCATTTTGCCACCTTACCAACAATTTTTTTCCTTCTTAAATTCACGTACGCCTTTTTTTCATTTAAATGAATCACATGCAAATTCATACTAATAATTATAATTATTTACTTTCTAATATTTACAATTAACTTAGTATTTTTACTCATCAATTTGAAACCAATAACCTTTATAATAAATTAATATAAATTGAATATATTATTTCTTTAAAAAATTAATAATTTTCAATCAATATATTCAAAATCAATCAAACTATATTAATTTAAAATTGAATAAATTGACATAAGAATTTGACCGAAATTTATCAAGAATATATTACCTCAATTTTGTTCATACATCTTCATAATATTTTGGTCTTTACATACCATTTAATAAACCTTTTAAAATTGTCTTGGATTCTTGGGCTTGGTCTACCAAAGCTCAAGGAGTTCAAGTTCGACCTATGACCACTTAATCTAGTCGGACTCAATTAAACACTCGAATTTGATTTGTAAAAATCCATTAACATCAAATCTAGACAAAGAAAAGAGGTATAATAACAAGTTCAAAGATTATCATTAACTATGAATAGTTTTTAGTCTGACGCGATCTCAATTCGAGAACTATCTATTATATGTAAAGAATGTAGAAATAGTGTTATCAAGCCTGCAGTCTTAAGAAGTTCAGGCAAAGCAGAACATAAAATCCATACTCCTCTACAATTATAAGAAAATTGACTCATGATCCTTAAAATCTTAGGCCAGTCACATGACCACAGATGTGGAACAACATGAAATAACCACCTGAAAAGTTTATAAAAGGGAGAGTCCAGGCTTAGGCGTAGGAGAGAAGATCATATTAATGAGAATTTGTGTGTTTGTTTGTTTGGCAAGAAACTTTAAAAGAAAATTTATTGTAACTAAGAAACTTTAATTAAAGAAGCTTTTCAAAATTTTATTATTCAAAATGAACCAAATAAATACAAAATAGCTTATTTATGGTAAGAAAAACTGATTCGCATAAATCAAGCTGCAAGTTGCACAATTCTATTAAAATAGAATTGTGAATTATTACATTATGTATTACATCCTACATTAAATATCTTGCAACTAATTTGGATCATAAGCCATGTCATCATTATATACTCCTTTATAACTACTCTCAATACCCCCCCCTCAAACTTATGTCTCTAAGAAGAACGTTAAGTTTGAATCTAAAATGAACAAATACAGCATCTCTAGGAAGAACGTTAAGTTTAAATCTAAAATGAGCAAATGCAGCATAAGACAGAGGCTTAGTAAAGATATCAGCTATCTGGTCTTCACTTATAACATAAGCTACTTAAAGTTGATTTCACTGGATTTTCTCCCTTATAAAATGTATATCTATCTCAATGTGTTTAGTTCTTGCATAAAAAATTGGATTCATGACAAGAGCTATAGCACTAACATTATCACACCAAATCAAAAAGACCATGGGAAGCTTCAAATGCAACTTAAGAAGCAGATATTGACACCAAACAATTTCAGTACATGTTGAAGCTCAAGCACGATATTCAGATTCTGTGCTAGACCTAGGCACAATATACTACTTTTTAGAAGACCATGTAACCAGATAATTCCTACGGTAAACATAATATCCACCGATGGATCTTCAATCATCTAAGTCATAACCCCAGTTTGTCTCTGAGTATACTTGTAATGTAAGATGACCAGTGGAATAAAATTATAGTCTATAATCTACTGTGCCTTGGAGATACCTGAACAACCTCTTACTAGATTACTAATGTTTAACAGTGGGTTGAGATAAAAACTGACTTAACTTGTTTACAAAAAAGGCAATATCAAGTCTAGTAAGTGTTAAATACAAAAGGCGTTCAATAGTGCTCTTGTAAAGAAAAGTATCTTCAAATATATCACTGTCATTTTTCTTCAACTTGAAACCAGTGCTTATAGGTATTGAACACTCTTTGCACTCTTGCATATTTGTCTTGGCCAAAAGATCTTAACATAGCATTACTCCTTGCTTACTGTTTGTGTTCTTCAATGCTAAGAAAGAAACCAAATGATCCAGATCTTTAAGAGCAAAAGTTGAATTGAGCTGCTGTGTGACTTCATCAATTTGTTGAGAACTTGATCTTGTTACTAAGATATCATCTATTTATATCAAGAATAAAAAGATATATGAACCTATGAACTTGATGAAGAGAGAATTATCAGATGTTGAATTATGAAAACCCTAGCTGATTAAAACCAATCTCAATTTGTCATACTAGGCCTTTAGACCCTATTTCAAGCCATATAAGGCTTTTGTTGACTTGCAAACATGACCTGGAAACTAAGCATCTATAAAACCTAATGCGAACCAGGTTGTCTAAACTTCACAAGGTCCATTATGCATCTATGGGTGATGGAAAACAATAGCACAACAACTTATGTGAATAGCCCATATGATGTAAAGTCTCAGTATTGGTAGTTGTTGGTAATTAGTAGTTATAAGTTTTCATTAATTATTATAATACATTCTAAGTGCCTAGTTTATTGGTAGTAGTTGGTAGTTAGTAGTTGTAAGTTTTTATTAATTATTGAAATAAGTGTTAGCATCTCAAGTGCCTAAGTTATTGATACTGGTTGGTAGTTAATAGTTGTAAGTTATCACTAATTGTTATAATAAATGCTAGACATCCCAAAAGATCTCTATAAATACATAAGAGATTAAGGAAAAGAAAAGAGAATTAATGATATTAATGTTGAGAGTTTTCTCTTAAGTTCTAATGAGAGTTCTTTGAGGACCTGTTTTCAAACATATAAAAATATTTAATATCTTTATTAATTGGTTAGGAATCAAGTTTACCTTTGCCTTGGCTACCTCTTATGTTTTGGCTCTTAGTTGGTTCTACTTTAGAATTAGAATTAGCTTGCTCATCTTCTTTACTCTAATTCAATGTCAAAGATAATGTAGAGCTAGAGTTCTAGTCATATCTTATGGATCTCTTCTTATTTAGTTATTTTTTTAATACCTTCTTTGTTATATATAGCATTTTATCCCAAGCATCTCCATCAGTGCCATCATCATTTATTGTAGCATGTCTATCATGAATTCGCACATTAGGAACTCTAGATGTATGCACCATTTGTATACTAGATTCAAATTTATCTATCCGTTTATAAACCTGCTCCATCTTTACTTACAACTACTAACTACTACCAATATATTAAGCACTTGGAATGCTAGCACTTATTACAATAATTAATGAAAACTTATAACTACTAACTACCAACAACTATCAATATTGAGATTTCACATCACATGGGCTATTAACATGAGTTATTGTGCTATTGTTTCCTATTACCCATGGATGCTCAACAGACCTTCTGAAGTTTAGACAGCTTGGTTCCCATCATTCCCCCTTTCTTGAAAAGATTTGTCCTCAAATTTTTACTGAGCTCAAATGCAATTTTTTGAACTTTGAAGTGGTATTTTTGATGGTGCATCAATCAACACACATTTTCCATAAGCCATCCTTCTTAGGCATAAGCAATTTTGAAGCTGCAGAATGATTCATGCTCTTACACACATACCTTTTCTCTATGAGCTCACTAACCTGCCTTTGAAGTTCCTTTGTCTCATTGGGATTACTTCTATAAGCTGTCTTTTGCATCAGAGCTTAGGCTCTAATCAGGTTTGAACTATCTTTTTAATTTTTATTGTTTGTTCTTTCTTTTAAATCTATAAATTTATTTTAGTCTCTAGAATCCATAGCCTATATCAATTTTCATGTTTCTTCTTATCATTTATTTTATCTATTTCTTGAAGTTCTGTTATTACATTTAAGTAAAAAAAAAAAAAAAAAAAGACAAAAAAAATTAGATTCCATTTATTTCATGTTTACTTTTCTAAATTAAAAAAAAATACGAGTAAACGTTGAGTGAATTATGTTTTGAGTGAAACACATGAGTGTACAAGGTTTTTTTTTCTAATTTTGTTTAGCAGCAAATATTTCAAACAACAAGAACAAAAATACTTCTAGAGTTGCATTGAAAAATATTGATTCAAAGTTACTCATGGAAGCTATAATGGGTGAGATAAGGAGAATGTCGAAAGCAGAGATGGAACAGGTTCATAAACGAATAAATAAATTTGAATATAGTACACAAAGGGTGTAGAAACCTAGAGTTGCTCATGTGCCAATTCATGATATGCGTACTACCATGAATGATAATGGCATTGATGGAGATGCTTAGGATAGATTGCTGGATATGGCAAAGAAGGTAAAAAAATAACTAAATAAGAAGAGATCCATAAAATATGGCAAGAACTCTAGTTTCACATCATCTTTGAAACTGGATTGGAGTAAAGAAGATGAGCAACCTAATTCCAATTCCAAAGCAGAACCAACTAAGGGCTTAAACGTGGGAGGCAGTCAAGGTAAGGGTAAACTTGATTCCCAACCAAGTAATGAAGATATTAAATATTTTATATGTTTGAGAATAGGCATATTGCATCTCAATGTCTAAATCAGAGTGCACTGATTCTCAATGATAATAGTGTCACTAAAACTAAAATCAAGTTAGATGACAAACCTACACCACCGTTGGAAGATGTAAGTGATGAAATAAAGTACCTAGTAGATGGTGAGCTGATGGTTGCTAAACGTGCATTAAGTTTACAAACTGAAAAGATGAGAAGGAATTTGATGATGTGTTTTTCAAGGAAATACCTAATGCTTTACCACTAATAAGGAGATTCGAGCATCAAATCAACTTTATATCTAAAGCATCAATTCCAAATAAGCCAACTTATAAAAGTAATTTTAATGAAACAAAGGAACTTCAAAGGTAGGTTAGTAAGCTTATGGAGAATGGGTGCGTGCGTACGTGTGCGTGCGTGCGCGTGCGTGCATGTACGTGCGTACGTGCGCGTGTGTGCGTGTACGTGCGTGCGTGCGTGCGTGCGTGCGTGCGCGTGTGTGTGTGTGTGTGTGTGTGTGTGTGTAAGAGCACGAGTCATGATATAGTTCTAGTATTGATTGTACTTAAGAAGGATAGGTTATGGAAGATATGTGATGATTGTTGTGCCATCAACAATATTACTTCTAAGTTCAAGAAAGTTGTATTTAAACCTGGTAAAGATTTAAGGACAAATCATTTTTAAGAGAGAGGGAATGATGTAAACTAGACAACCAAAAAATCCATTAAGCATCTATGGTGATGGGGAATAATAGCACAATAGCTCATATGAGTAGCTCATGTGATGAGAAGCTTCTGGGAGCCTACAACTCTATTTATTGTTGTGGTTGCAAAGTTTGACAATCAGTTTGAAATGAAGCCTAGTTGTTGGTAGTTGTTAGTTATAAGTTTTTATTAATTGTTGTAATAAGTGCAAGCATTCCAAGTGCCTAAGTTATTGGTAGTAGTTAGTAGTTGTAAGTTGTTATTAATTACTATAATAAATGCTAGACATCTCAAGAGGTCTTTATAAATATATGATAGATGAGGGAGAAGAAAACAGAATTGATGATATTAATATTGAGAGTTTTCTCTTAAGTTCTTTAAAGAATTTTTATTAGAACTTATCAAGTTTTCATCTTGTGGCGTTCTTTTAGACTTATCACTCGTAACTTCTTATCTATCTTGAGTTTGACATCTACAATCTTCTTATACCTCTGGTTCTTATCTTTTATAGACAACGGGTTAAGGTTTTTATTTTTGTTTATCTAAAAATCTGAATTAGAACGATCTTTGGCAAAGAAACCTCATTGAGTGTCTGGTCTCACATTTCTTTGTAAGGTTCACATTATTTTAAGTGTAATGAAATAAGACATGGATCTAGTGAATGTCCTAGGCAGAAGTTTGTGAATATTTTTCATCAAGAATGGGATGAAGTGGATCTAGATGATGTTAAACTCAAGAAAATTGATAGTGATTATGAAAATATGGAAGCTGTAGAAGAGGAAGAACCAATAGTGTATATGGTGCAAATTTTGATGACCACACATGCTCAACTTAGAAAGAAAAGAGAATTGATGACATTAATGTTGAGAGTTTTCTCTTAAGTTGCTCAAAGAAATTTTATTAGAATTTATCAAGATTTTATCTTGTGGAATTCTTTTAGACTTATCACTCACAACTTATTAACTATCTTGAGTGTGGTATTTACAATCTTCTTATACCTCTGGTTTTTATCTCTTATAAATAACGGGTCAAGGTTCTTGTTTTTAAAGATCTCTTGAGATGTCTATCATTTATTACAGTAAGTAATGACAACTTACAACTACTAACTACTAATTACCATTAATAATTTAGGCACTTCGGATGTTAGCACTTATTTTAACAATTAACGAAAACTTATAACTACTAACTACTAACAATTACCAATACTAAGACTTCATATCACATAGGCTATTAATATGAACTATTATGCTATTGTTTCTCATCATCCATGGATGCTCAATAGACCTTGTGAAGTTTAGATAGCCTGGTTCGCATCAAACCCTCTAGTTGAATCATAAAAACTTTCTCTGTTAAGTCTCCACTGAGAAAAGTATTTTTATATCTATTTGTTTGATCTTCCACTTCATCATGATGGCAATACATAAAATAACTATAATGGTAGAAGCCTTTACCATAGGAGTAAATGTTTCAAAGTAATCTACCCCTATTGTTTGATGAAAGCCTTACAATCTTACTTTATACTTTAAAATGCTACCATTAGGATTATGTTGAGTCTGAATACCCATTTGTTACTAATTACTTTCTATGATGGGCTTGGTTCAACTAAAGGCTTATTTGATGGTGGTTGGTTTTGATATGGTTTTGGTTGCAAGATACATTTTTGGTTTATGTATCCCAACCTTAGATCTAGTCACTATAAAATAAAGTGAAGTGTTTTGTGCAATATCTTGTACACAGGTTTGACTTTTTGGTAACAAAGTTTTATGTAATGGTATAGTAGAAAGATCAACTTGTTGAGATGTATATGGGTAAGTATTGAGACATACCATAATATTGATGATGATGAGTGCTTGAATTAGATGTTAATATTGATGATGAAGAGGCTTGTTAAAGTAAGCTATTGTTGGGAAGATGTTTTTCAATAGGCATATTATAGACATAAGGCAATGTGATAAGTTGTGTTATGTCATGAATTGAGTGTTTAAAGAAGTTTTAAACACTGAAAGAAAAATCTTGTTCATTGAATACAATATTTTTGACTACATAAATCTTTCCTTCATTGTTGAGACATTTATAGCCTTTATGAATTAGACTATACCTAATGAAGACACATTTGGTGGTATGAAAATCAAACTTGTACTTCTTGTGGGGTCTTAAATAGGAAAAGCAAGCATAACCAAAACATTTTCAAAATAAGTAATCAGTTTGTAATTGTGAAAAGTTTTAAATGGTGTTTTGAAGGCTATTGCAAAAGAGGGAAGTCTTTTAATGAGAAAAACTGATGTATGGAAAGCATCCCATTAATAAAGCAATGGCATCTTAGCTTATGTAAGAAGCGTTAAGCCTAGCTCAACTATGTGTAAGTGTCTTATTTCTATAGATCTATTTTGATGATGAATGTGAAGACATGAGTGTCTAAACAAAATACCCTCAAATTTAAAAAATGATATAAATGACCTATACTCACCCCTCCAATTGATTGCAATATTTTAATTGATTTTTCAAACTGTTTTTCCACTTGTTTCTTGAACAATTTGAATACATCTAAACACTCAAATTTGGTTACTAGTGGAAAAATTCATAGATACTTGGTATAATCATCAAGAAAAGATGCGTAGTAACCTTCCCTAGACAATATAGATGCAAGCCCCTAAACATCTGTTACAAAAGTTCAAGTTTTGGTTTTAGTTGCTGTTACTGGAAAATGGAGTTTATTACTCTTGCCATATTGACAAGCATCATAGAATTTAGGAAACTTTGATTATCAATTTTGCTAAAGTCAATACAACTGTTCATTACAAGCTAAAGAACTTGATTATTAGGATGACCACATCTTTTATGTAGAACATCTACATTACAATTAATTGATCTATTACTGATAAAAGCTAGACATTTATTTTCACTCTGATTATCTGTGCACACAATTAAGCTAGAAACTCTTTGCACTTAAATATCTTCAGAGTGATTATTTGAAAAGCGTGAAATCATCGATATAGGTTGTTTTATTGATTTAGACTGACATGGTGTGATAAAGAGCTTTCCCAACAATTTGTATAAGCCATCTTCAATAGTCCCCTTGAGCATTACCATCCCTGTCAGCTTGTCTTCTAAAATGCACAAATCATCAAGAAATTCAATATTCAAAGAGTTGTCAGATGTGAGTTTTGAAACACTAATGAGATTTTTTGTGATTTATAGCACATAAAGAACTTTATTAAGATGAATTACTTAGTTACTATGAGGAAGTTTAAAGTAAGTTGAACCTGTGCAAACAATCTTGAGTCCAAAACCATTTCCAATGATCAATGAGTATTTCCCTTTATATTGCTCTGGTTCTATAAGAACTTCAGGATCATTAGTGAGATGATAAGTGGCTCCACTGTCCAAGTATCATCATTGATCAGCTACATACTCAGGTGAAGTAAAATAAGCTTATTTAGCATAATCAAATGGTCCTCTTTTGTGAAAAATTTGATTGGAAGTGTTTTGTTTTGCATTAGCTGAATCATTGACAAAATTTCCCACTGTAGCCTGAAACTGATTCTGATAACTTTGTTTTTGTGCTACAAAGTTTCTATTAAACCTATTGTTGCATTCTAATGCTAAATGACCGAGTTTGTAACAAATCAGCTTCATAAATCCTCTTCCTTTAGTAAAACAACTGGTGCATTATTGTAGCTAGCTGGATTTCCACTATTCAGACAAAAACCTTGAAAGCCTCTGCTATTTCCTTGATCATAGCCTCTTCCTCTTCTAAAGTAACCTCTACTCGTATTCACATTTATATAACCAATGACATTATTATTTCTGAAGTTTTGATTCTGTGTGTAGTTAGGCTTTTGCTATGATGGTTTAAGGAGCAAAATTTGCTTTATATTTCTCATTTGATATTTTTTGTTCAAGTCTACACTCATGAATTAGCATTGTTGATAAAACTTTATTAAGATCTATAGATTATAACCTTACTTGAACATTAATCACAACAAGATCAAACCTTTTATCTACTTCATTTAGGATATGCAATATCAGATCATCACTATTGACAGGACATCCAGCAAAAGTAACATTATCAACTATGGTTTTAGTTATCATGAAATACTCATTCTCAGAGAGAGAACCTTTAGTGATATGAGAAAGCTTAGCTTTAAGTTGCATTACCAAGCTTTAGACTGAGTTCCGAATTGTTTCTAAACTGCTATCCAGAGATCAAATGAGGTTTTACAATCGATCAAGAAACTGAGAATGCTTTTACTTATAAAGGTAAGCAGCTAGCCTAAAAGCATCTAATCTTGTCTCTTCCAATTCACATAATCAGGATTTTCAACTTGATCTGATCCTTCAGTTTGTGCAGTGACTAGTCAAGTCCATGCTGATGCTAGTATAAATTAAGCTGGAGCTTGTTTAAAACCATCAATGAAGCTTTCCAGGCCATTTCCTCTTATGGCAGTAAATGTTTGAGTATTCCACAGAAGAAAGTTTGATCTCTCGAGTTATATTTGTGCAGAAAAACTAAATGTTACGAGTGAATTTTTATTAGAAGAAGACGAAGCAGAATTTGCCTTTTTTACTGCTTTGATACTAAATGAGAATTTATGCGCATTTGTTTGTTTGGCAAGAAACTTCTAAAGGAAAATTTATTCTAACTAAAAAAGTCAATTAAAGAAGCTTTTGAAAAATGTATTATTCAAAATGAACCAAACAAATACAAGAGGAGTTTATTTTATAGTAAGTAAAACTGATTCCCACAAATCAAGCTGCAAGTTGCACAATTATATTAAAACAGAATTGTGAACTATTACATTATGTATTACGTCCTACATTAAGTATCCTGCAACTAATTTGGGTCATAAGCACGTCATCATCGTATACTCCTCTACAGCAACTCTCAGTAATATTCAAATTTTAAAAAAAAATGCTAAAAAAAGAGAAAAATAGAACAAGTAAACATCTACCAAAACATAATTTTTAATCATTGAAATACTTTTTATGAACTTATTTTTTTACTTAAATATTGAAATTTTTTTGTTAAAAATAATTTAGTTTTAATCAATTTTTATACTTGTAATAGTAGACTTCGAATGTTTCGAAGAGCATGAAAAGTTCAAGTTTTAGTTGATGATTTTATCAACAATCGAGAATCATTGTAAATAATAATAATAATAATAATAAATATTCTTTTGTTTCTTAATGACAAAAGAATTGAGAATTAAAATTATATTAAGAGTTCCTTAAAACATGAAAAGAACGAATAATTTGTGATAGTGGCATACACGTGTCATGAAACGTTGGTTGATGGATCATGGTTTGAGTATGAGAATAAACTTATTCTATATCTTTTCACCTCTTGGGTTTAGGTATCTTCTGCACTCGCACTTTATGCTGCATAAGGTTTTATGGGTTCTAATAGCGGCTAGGGCTCAATGGACCCCCAAGCCTATTATAAACAATTTTTCTTCTTTTTTTTTTTTGGAAGAGAGAGAGGAATTACAGGGTACAAAAAAGAAGTAGGAGCATTTACATTATTCCTTATCAAATGAAATCCTTAAAAGTTATTAAGTCAAGTGTGATTTTACTACAAATATTATAAATAAAGTGTGAAATTAATGTACAAATACATGAGTACAATCACAACATGACATGTATAATTTTTCAACAAATAGCAAGTTTTTTTTAAAAAACTTTTTAGTAGCAAGTTTATTACAGGGGCATTTAGATGAAATTTGGACCTTCTTTAAAATTAAAATAAAATAATAAATATTTTTAATATTACTTTTTCTTTTATAGTTTTGTCTTGATTGGTTCTTTGATTATTAATTCTTCATTCAAGTTTATGTCTCTTTTATTCTTTTGACAAGTTTATCAAAGAGCTATTTTTTAAGATGAGTTAATTTTATAATTTTTTTCAAAGATTTTTTCATATTTAAATGCACGTTTTTTATAAACATAATTATTATTACACTAACAAATGAAAACGCACTTTTTTTTTACAAAATAATAATAATAATAATAATCATATTGACTCTAAAATTTGAGAGATTCTAAGTCCATGAGTTGAATTTATTTTTCTCTCAAAGAATTGAGTTAAGATTGGCTTAAATAACCATTCTTGACATGCATTGAGGTTTGAAAATTTCATACAACTACAAATAATATTAAGTCACATTAGAGGTTTTTCCGGTGATGACGTTTTAATACTTAAATTAACAGTGGATTTTATAAAAAAAAATAAAAAAAGATAAGAAAGTAATTGAAAGGAGGTTTTAGAGTTTTTTTTTTGTAAGCAAAAGTGGCTTCTAAGGTTGTATTATGCAGGCTTGCTTTGACTTGTGTGCTAATTTCTTTCTTTATTTATAGGGTGAGGATTTGAAATTTACTTGTAGCCTTTTTCAGTCTTTTTTAATGTGGGTATCTTTGTAGACTTGCTTTTTTCGAGCTCTAATTTTAGAGTTTTCATGAAATCATATTTAATCTTTTTTACCTTTTTTGGGTTATTCTTCTTTTA
This sequence comes from Ailanthus altissimus, assembly GCA_946807835.1. NCBI lineage: Eukaryota > Viridiplantae > Streptophyta > Magnoliopsida > Sapindales > Simaroubaceae > Ailanthus > Ailanthus altissimus. The sequence goes on from OX327709.1 coordinate 7,169,470, forward strand.
GAGATCTTGATAAGCGTGACTTTATGTATCTTATAAGTTAAGTCATTTTTAAAAATTTCTTTATTTATTCAAGCTGGTTAACTTTGGACCTCTCTCTACTCAATTTAAGTGGAGGTTTTCTCTCTTTGGATAAAGTTTCTTTGAACATAATAATTAGTGTTCGAATGTTGTTCTCTCTTTGTTTGTAAGTGGTGAATATGACTAAGCATGGTAGCCTATAAATCAATACCTTGATTAGCTCGAAGATATCATCGTTCTCTATTTTGAGATTGACTAAATAGGATAGCCGATAAACTAGTATTTTGATTAATTTAAAGAGTGTAGACGTATTCTTCTCTTTTTTAGAGACTAACCAAATAGAGTAATTTGTAGGTTATTATTTTCATCAACTCAAAAAAAAATACCTAAAAATATTTTAAAGGTCCACACTTATTTTTAAATCTTACTTGTCCAAAGTTCTCAGGATGATCATTTGAGTCATTGTGGGCCTAAGACCTTAGTTACTAATTCTCATAAATTCAGGAAACATAATTAAATATATTCTTAATCAAATTACATTTTCATAAAACACAAATTTTAGAACGCTTGACATTGGACGAACAACGGGCCGACACATGATTCAATTTGATAATTTAACGATGTTTGGGTTTGGTTCTAGCCTTTTAAAGTGAAGGCTAGTCAATTTGGCCACGAGGTCGAATCTCAAAAAAAATCTTGAGGAGGCCCTGCACATATTACAAAACGTTGGTACTATTTTCATTGAAGAATTTTTTATTTTAAATTTAAATTTTTTCTGTTGGTCCATTTGATTTCAATCTTAAGCAGGGTAATTTAACATAATTTAAATTCTAATGGAATTAATTCAAACCGGTCAACTTAATTTTAAATGATGTTCTTATATCTCTGACTGAGTTTTTTTTTTTTCAAATTGTTTTAAGAAGAAATTCAAATTTAAAATCTCGGCATTCATTAGACATTTATTAACACTTTATAACTAACTAATTTAGTTACTTACAATAAAAATAAAAAATTGACTTGGGTCGCTTTGGTTCGTTCTTTTTCTTTGAAACTAAATCGTATTTTCAATTTGATATTGAATGGTCTTGAATACAATGTAATACTATAAAATAAATAATTTAAATTGTACTGAATTGTTTTCAAAAAAAAGTTTTATTTAATCTATTAGTCAATTTCAATTAAATTTATCTAAAATAAACCTTTTTTTTAAATGTAATGACTTTTGTGCTTTTATTAAAATTTAAATAATACAATTTTAATAAGACACATAGCATATAACTAAGAATAATTTTTTTAAAAAATTAAATAATTTTAAGAAGGTGGCATAAAATTTATTTTATAATTAAATAAATAAACAAATTAGTTAAAACAATTGTAGAGGTAAGCAACAGAAAAAGACTCTTTATCTTTATATATAATTAAAAAAAAAAAATTGCCATTACCAACAAAACATCACTGTTCCCATCACAAATAATCTCATCAACTCAATGTGTACACTAATTATTGAAAAAGGAAATGATACAAATAACTTTAGATTGTCTCAGGCTCGTCATCGTCCTCCATTTAGTCATAAAAAATTCCATTTACCATTTATATGGACACAAGGTATTCTCCTTCCTTCCTGCACTTTTCTTCTATCACCAGACACTCAATGATTTGTAGTTTTAAGAGTGAGGTAGGCAGAGGATTCTCTGGAAAGAATTTAAGCTTTGGACAAAAACAAAAACAAAAACAGAGAGTAAGGCATTTCAATGAACCGATTGAAGATAGGCGTTACATATCTGGAAAATTCTGAATCTGCAGTTTGGGTTAGTGATGGAGGAGGAAGTGTCATTCCTATCTCCGATGCAGAGTTCTTTAAAAGCGGTGAATCTGTTCAATCCTCACTCAAACAAGGGCTTCCAAATCCTCGGTGACGGTGACAGAGTCATTTTGTTATTTTTTTTATTAAATTATAAAAAATAAATTTTAATATTAAAAGTTATAAGAATGCGCTATATATCTTATTTTATTTTTTTATTATTAATCAATCGAAAATTGATATGTGTCTCATTTTATTAATCTACTTAAAATCTTATGTTAAATTCTAATTTTATAATTCATTGTAAAATTTAATGATTCTTTTTTCTAAATTAACATCTTTTTATATATTTGTTTTTGTTAAATGACAATATAATTTAAAAAATTACACCTAAGAGATGACTTGGTTGAAAGAAAGAAACCACTTTCAAAGTTATTAAAAAATAAAAATTGTATAAAAAGTTATAAAATAAAGTTATCAACATAGAAATTTGACTTTAAACTATAGAATTAATAATTAATTAAATCTTAATAAATATTTAATTTAAATAAGTTATAATAAAATTTCAATATGATTATAATTGCATATAAAACCTTAAATGTAGGGTGATAAAATTTTAATAAAATCAAGATAAAGTGTTAACTTTAGTTCATAAAATTTTAATAAAATCAAGGGCTTAAATTATAAAGAAAAAAAATATTATTTTGATCCTTGATTTTATAGATATATACTAACTTAGTTCTCACTTTTTAAATATGTATTATGTTAGTTCTTGTAAGAATAAATATAGTAATTATTTAAAAATAAAAAAATTATCAAAAAAATCTTTACAAAAATTAACATGATATTTATTGAAAAAGTAAAGACTAAATTAATATATATTCATAAAATTAGATATCAAAATAATATTTTTTTTCAATTTTAAAGACTCCTAGGCAATTATCTAAGTTGCCTAAAAGTTGAGTAGGTTCTGGTTGTATTTCTTTTAATAATACTGTAAGCGCGTTTTGGTGTGTCGCATTGAACTATATAATAAAAATTAAATTGAATTGAAATGAATTTATTTGTATTAAAATCAGTATAATATTATGTTTCATACAATTATAATATAATAAAATTATAAATATATTTAATATATATTTATTTAATTTGTTTTGCATTAATAATAATAATAAAAGTTGACACCATCGAATCACTTCCCATAATCATTCGTTTCGTTGACATTTGTCAAATCCTCGTGGACCGTTCTATTTCATGGAAAAATTTAACAAAAAAGGACCGGGTGATTATTTAGTGGAGTAAAAGGGAATCTCCATTCATCATTGTTTAATTTTTTTTTTTTTAAGAAATCATTATCTTGAATGACAAAAGGAATTGCATGGATGAGTAGATTGTCAAGAGAGGATTTCGGTGGTGTCATTGGTGTCTTCTACGAACAATGTTGAACGGCGACCAGCGTAGCTAGAAATTTAGACTGAAATTTAGAACAACGTTCAACGAACAATCTTTAATTTATTGTGGCGTTGTATAGAAATTTAGACTCTGAAAAGATTAAATCGATCCCTAATAATTAAGAAAAATTCTATCTTCACTTTATATTGAGAGAGTTGGACCGTTCTTAAAAATGTGACTTACCATCAACCAAAACGTGTGATTATGTTATAACTTATATCTTTTAAAGTATTAAAATGCTTTTAAAAAAAATTAATCTATGAAAGTTTTTATTTACTTCAACTATTAGTTGTATGATAATTTTTTTTTTTAAAAAAAACAAAAGATTAACTACATAATATTTTTTTGTCGTCTAAAAGCGTTATTTCCCGTTTTCCCCAATTCGAATATGATTCCCATAAAACTTTTTCTTCATTTGAGTATGACTCCCACTCGCCCCAACTCAATGAATTATGAAATCATCACATCAACAATGCGTAGATAAAATAATCATTCGAACTTGTCTTTTCCCTTCAATCCCAAGCAAAGACTAAAGTTACCAAATCATCCATAGTTCTTATAAAATATAATTATTATTATAACAATAATAGAACAAAATTTATCCAAACCACATGTAATTCAATATTTGGTGCACGCGAACCAATAACAATTAACATATAATCATTATAATCATCGCCATTGTTCTCATCATCTTCTACATAGGTGTGAACTTTGCACGATATAAAGTTTTATTAAACCATAATTATTAGTAATTATACAGGCATGACCCTACCCTTTGATGAAAATGGATGGCTTCACGTTTAGCATAACACATGCCTTGGATTCTGCAATAAAATTCTTACATTTTGTACACTCATTATGAAAGGAGTGTATTAACATAAACAAAGTAGATACTTCATGTAATTTTACAGTATCCATTTGCTTCTATATAAACCCTTCTTTATTTTCTCTAGCTTGGTATCAAGAAGAAAATGCCTGTAAAACTATTTATTATTTTGGTTGCTTTTGCTCTGCAAGGCCCTATCTCAATGGCTTCAGACCCAGATCCCATTCAAGATTTTTGCATACCAAACCCTAAATTTGGATCCTTAAAAGTAGCTCATCTCACTATTCTTCCATGCAAGAATTCATCTGAAGCAACCACAGATGATTTTGTGTTTTCAGGCTTGAAATCAGCTGGAAATTTCACTGACACAGGCCTGGCAACAATTCCTGTGAACCCAACAGTTTTTCCAGGGCTTAACACACTAGGCATGTCATTTGCCCGAGCTGATCTCAAAGTTGGCGCAATCAATCCACCCCATTTTCATCCGAGAGCTACTGAAATTTCGTACGTGGTGCAAGGAAGCGTTTACTCGGGCTTCGTCGATTCGAGCAATCGAGTTTTTGCCCGGGTGATTGAGCAAGGAGAGGTCATGATTTTTCCTCGTGGCCTAGTGCATTTTCAGATGAATGCTGGTGACAAGCCTGCTACAATATTCGGAAGTTTTAATAGCCAAAATCCTGGAAATCAGAAGATCCCATCTGCCATTTTTGGGTCTGGGATTGATGAGCAGCTTCTGGAGAAGGCATTCGGGTTGAATTCTAAACAGATTGGGACGATGAGGAGAAGATTTGATCCCAAAACGGTGAAGTAGACAAGTTCGTGAAGGTCATTTTGTTATATGATTGGTCTAGTATGTTGATTGTTAAAGAAGATTTTGGTCAGTTTAATTAATATCGATAAAATTAAGTTGAAAAAGTATGTGTTAACAGCCCGGTAATAAAAGGCTGGCAGTACATCTTTACCTTCATTTTGATGGACGTTCCGAGTCTAACTCAAAATGGAGGTCCCGAGTTTTACGAGTTCTTTTTATGTTAAAAAGAAAGAAGTTTGGATTATATAAGAATGTTATTTGGATGTTTACATCTTTTCTCCTCAACATTCCTTATGTTCAAATCCCTTGTCCATGAAAACTTTTTGCCCTCTAAATTTTTTCTTTGTTAACTAACCAATTGACCAACAAAAATGAACATGACGATTTGAAAACAGATCTTAGCTCTTATATCATGCTTGTTTAGAGATCTTAATTTGACATGAACCTTCAACTCGATTGAGTTGGTCATATCAGAATTCTGTCACAATAAAGTTACACACTTAAATACTCGAGACATGATGTCGCTTCAGGGGAGTTTTTTGAATTCAAGTATTAATTAGACCATAATTTAGATTTCAAAAATTAGTATATCCTATTTACAAGTACAATTGAAACTGGAATCCTAGCTATATTATCCTAAACGAATTGCTTAGTTCTTCGTTGATGCTTTGTTCGGTTTGATATAATTGAATTTTTTTTTTTCTTTTTTTTTTTAAAGTTGTGATACATAAATTCACATTCGCATGATATCACATCGTAGAATTGAAACATCTTTGAATCTTTAATCCTTACGATATAAAATATTCGGTGATTTTAGGCGGTGTTTATGTTTTTCATTAAAAAATAATTAAGTCTCCGTTTGGTAGAAATCTAAAGATATTTAAATTCAAATGTTTAAATGACAAGTTTATTTTTATTTTTTCACACTTACGAAAAAAAATATATAAAACTAACATTTTCACATATCTTTTTAAATATAATAATTTGACAATTAAGAAAGAAGGGGTTATGTGTAAAATAAATTAATATAATAAATTAATATTATATGGATTTTTTTAAGAAGGAAATCATGAAATTATTTACAAGTTTTAACTTAATTTTATTTAGTGATAATTGAAAAAATTTCAGCATTCAATTGCCTAACAACTAAATCACTAGAAACAAATAAGTTGAAATCAGCGTTTAGTGAAAACACGAGCACATTTGTTGTATCATGTTTCTTTTTTCAAATGAACACGAAATATATTATTATTTACCATTGAATAAAATTAAACTAACACTAAATTAGAAAATATCTTTATGACTTTTATGATTTTCTTCTAAAAAATACTCTTATAGCATTAATTTATTTTTACATAAAACTCTCTTTTTTTGGATCAAAATATTATACCTAAAAATGTATATATATATATATATATATGTTACGATATTAATTTTCAAACACTTATTCTCATAGGTGAAAAAATAATAAAAAAAAATGTCATTTAAATATATTGTTCCCTTGGATTTTGACCTATAAGTAGGCATCCAAAATACTTTAAGGATTTATAGGTTAAATCCACCATCCTCAACAAAGCCTAATAAACGATGTTCTTGAATCAGCTCGCAAGTCCTTAATTTTCTCAAAAGGAATCCTTGACATTGGGTGCTCGACATTGGGTACTCAATATTAGATACCCTCCCCAGTTAAATTGATCACCCTCCTCGGTCAAGATGACCATCCTGGTCGTATGCTAACGACCTAAAATGAACTTGCCACTTAAAATCATGAGATCCGAGATTTTTTATACAAATACAAACCTTATAATCTCAGTAGAAGTGCTATAAGGGTAAGAAAAAGTTATTTTTATTTTGGTAAAACTCTAATAAATGAGTCTAAGAAGGGGAAGTGTTGATGTTTCCTAATTTTAACAAGATTATGACCATGAATTGAACTCGTATCACAACCTTATAAATAGGGTCTGAATTGCTAAGCTAACGAGGGACTTTTTCTGAGATTTTAGAGAATATTTTTCCCACACTTTTGAATAAGCCTTTCTCTCTTATCGCCCTTTATCTTTATGTTTTTTTTACCCTTTTTTTGAACCTTGTTGACTTAAGCATCGGAATGCTATTGTTGAAAAAACTTCTAACGTGACCTAACCTTTGTTTTTGTAGGATTCTTATCAAACTCAGCACCCTTAGAGTAAACTAGTTTAGTCTAGTCTTTATAAAGCCCAGATGCTATGTCAGTTACTATTTTCAGAAGAAATAAATTCAACTAATTGATTTGAGAGTTGTCTAAATTTTTAAATCAACAGTTTGGTATCGTCTATGGGGAACAAACAAAAAGCCACCAGACATAAGAATGAAAGATTATAAAAAATATACATTTGAAGATTGTAGTTACTCGTTTTATGGCTTTTCAAAGTAGCGAGTAGAACCTGCTACCTTGATGAGAATCCTAAATTTTAGAACTAAGAATAATCTATAGAAGTATGAAATGACAATGTACCACGCCAATATAGCGGATTACCGACTTAACGTGAAATGTTGGAAGAGGAATAATTGAGAAGATCACAATAGAAAAGAGATGAATTAAAAGGTTTGTTGGTTAAAGTATTAAAGAAGTGTAAGAAAATAAAAGAATAGCAAGAACCTCAATTAGTCACCAAACTATAACATGACCTGTCAAACTTAACACTACGACAAAAATAGCCTTCACTAATGCTATGTTAGTGTTAGTGAAAGATTTTATTGACACTGTTTCATAGTGTCAATATTGCTTGAGTTAGAACTTTATTGACACTTTTATGGTGTCAGTGAATCACTGATACTATAGTATCAGTGAGTCTCTAACACTACAATATTAGAGGATGACTAATACCATAGTATTAGAAAATTCTTGTTACCATGGTATTAATGAATCTTTTATACCGTGATATCAGTAAATCTCTGACATTATAGTATTAGTGAATCTTTGACACTATGGTATCAAAACATCACTGACACTGTGGTATCAAAAAACCATTGATACCGTGGTGTCAATAGTATTTAGTGTTCATTATGGTAATTTAAATTAGGTTTTTAATGATTTAGAATTAGAATTATTGGACTAGAATTTTAAATATATATTTAAACTTGAATTCTATAACATTTAAATATATACCAAATTGTTAAATAATATGAAACTACATCTAACAACCACTATAATCAAAATATCACAAAAGTGATATAAAACTATAATTGTTAAATAGTATGAAAAGTACATTAAATTTAGTTTCATAAATATTACAAACCATCCCAAACTAATTAAAAAACATACAATAGTTCAAAACATCCAAATGTTTGAAGATTAGTAAAACACATAGCCGCCACGTTAGATTTGCATAAACCAATAATTCATCAAAAGAGTTAAAGCAATCCACCCACAACTTAGTAGCAATTGAGCAAAATAATCCACGATCACCTCTATCAAAATAAATAAAAATATATGAGTAAATTAAAAAGGTTGAACAATATACTTACAAGATATTGTAATGACAATACAAGAATAAAAATAACATCCAAACTAGGTTAGAGAAAAAAAAGTGCAAGTTATGGTTTAGTTGTTGCACTAGGTAGTATAAAGTTGAGAGAATTTGCAAGTGCTAAAAAGTACTTACATAAAATAAGAAAGGTAAAGCATTTATAGAATATATTTATAAGAAAAATGGCATAAAACAACCCCATTTCACCCCCCAAAAAATAGCATTATATCATCCCTAAAAATAGCCTCATTTTAGCTCCAAAAATAACCCGAAAACAACCTCAAAAATTGCTATAGAAATAGCTCTAAAACAACCCCCAAAATAGCCTTATATTAGCCCCAAAAACATTCCCAATTTCAGCCCAAAACAACCCCATATTAGCCTAAAAACTAATCCCCATGTTAGCCCTCAAAACAGCCTCCATTTCAGCCCCAAAATGCCATTAACAATAGTCTAATTTTAGTCCCAAAACACCACCAACAACAGCCCTATTTCAGCCTTAAAACACCACTAACAACATTCTCAAAATTTTATGATACTAAAAATATTTTTAAGTGTAAATGGTTAATGAAGAAGAACTTTACTTATTTTTGATGTTTTATGATTAAGTCCACAAAATATATTGCCCACTTATCATGTATCGAGATGATGTCATCTTGAGTATAATCATCAATTCCCTTAAACTTAAAATATGAAAAAAAAATTAGTTAATAGTGTATAAACTAATATTAGAAAATTTAAAATATTCTATTGGTTAGATACGTTATTCTTGAGTACATTAATGTTCTCAACAATTGTTTTTATATACTTTATGACAAAGTATCCGCACTCAAATAAACTAGGTTGCAAATGGCACTACAAAGCATTTGAAACTAATTGTTATTTCAATCCAAATTATAAGTGAAATATAAATCACAAGTTAACATTGTATTGTAAAAAATGAGTATTAAAAAAGCACATAATAAGTAAGAAATGTTTACATTTACCTTCACATTGATCCATTGAAGATTAACCTTCTTAGATGTTTTCTATGTAAGATAAATTTTGACCCCCCTAAAAAAAATAAACAACAAGTCATATTAAATTTCAAATAAATTGCAAATACATATCTTGAAACAATAATAAATGAATCTTAACTAATTGGCAATATCTTCCAAATCTTCACAAGATTTATTCCCTAATGGGTCAAGATAAAACACAGTTGATGTCAATAAATCAATGGCAACTAACATCCAATGATTACTACAAGTAAGAAAAAATGTGTTAATTTAGTAAGTTATAAATAGGTGGAAAGTATTCTAATTAGAACAATTTAAAGAAATTCATACCTAGGGTTATATGAGATAAGTGTAACTTGCCCTGGTCGTGACAATGCCAAATTCTTCGTAATATAGCAAGACCGATCAATACGTGCTTTGACATTAGGTAGATGACCTGATGCAGATACTTTTGTAAGAATGCAGAGGTGCACTTGAAAGTCATGTCCTTTTTTCTCCATGAAATGGTAAAGATACCTAACAAAAAATTAGATTATATATGAATCTTATAAGAGATTATATATTTAGACATTGTTTTAGCAATATAAATTAACAAAGGACTTTATCCAAATCTCAAGACAAATGTTGGACAAACCGATCATATTTATAATAGTCTTACAATTCGTCTTACTCAGATGAGTAACCCAATATTGACCAAAGGTAGATAATTGGTGTTATACTTTCATTGCTAATTGATGCGATATTTCTATATCTTATAATTAAGTGCAAGTATACACTATCGTATACAAGTAATAAAGAGACTAAATAAGGTCGGATGTCGAACCCACAGGGATAATTTCTTCTTTTTAACTAATTACTAAAATTATATCTTCCTAATAATTATTCAGATAAATAAAAATCTAAGAATTAATGTAGAAAATATAAAAGTAAAAACATAATGCAAAGAGATTTAAGTGATAGCAATATAGAGAAAACTTAGGATTAATACTATCCCTCAATATGCTTTCTAATGATTAACCTTCTAATATTTAACTCCCTTAGTCTTTGTTATTAATCAAGACACTAATGTATTCACAAGCTTCTTCCAAGGTCATGCAAGTATACCTTAATTTACCAAATACCTATATTCCTATGGTACTTGTAATAAATTAAGATTAGGTCTTATTGATCATACATGCCAATTAGGTATATTCCTATCCTAAATTGAAACTTGCATATGCAACATTGAATGTTACTCTACAATCATGCATCAAATTACCTAGGTCTAAATATTATGATTCCTCTTCCGAGTTTATCAATAATATTACCAACTCATTCACCATATATTGGCCAGATATATTGAAACATTAAGATCAAGTAATTTGAATATCAAAGAACTAAGTTTATTAAATATTTAAAAGATATGGAAATTAAGCACACATATTGAGTTCAAGTATTAACCCTAGAAAATAAGTATAGCTCATGGCTACAAGAGAACAACAGTAAAAATAATAATAAATCATGATACAATCAATAGCAAACCGATATAGACGTCGAATTGCTCTTTGATTATACTGCCTAAGATACTCTTAATGTCGAAGAACACCTTGAATCTCTCTCTCTAAAGTTGCTTCAATTAAACTCCTATTACTCTCCATGACTTGTGCTCTGTATTTTTGGTGTTCTTGAATTGCTCTAGGTTGCTCTTGGATTTTTCTTGACGTATGGGAACGAGTGGCTTTTTATAGGGATTGATATGAGCTTGAAATTTTCAATTCTCGTCGGACTAGGACTCGCGCTACCGCTGGGGCGCTATGCAGTTCTCGTTGGGGCGACGCGTGAAAAAGACTTCATTGCTGGAACGGTGGGTTGATGGCGCTGGGGCTCTGTCTCATCGCTGGCTCGGTGAATGTCTGGCGCTGGGGCACCAGATGCGACTTAAACAGGTCGTTTTTCTTATTTCGATCACTATTTCAGCGCTGGGGCGATAATCCTCGTGGCGCTGGGGCTATGGACACATTCTTTGAAAACTTTGCATTTTAGTCCCTATACATAACATTGAAGCACATAAATAACAATCTATTCTCATAAAATAATAAAATATCAATAATAAAAACATGAAAAAATATATGACAACTTTGCCCTTATCACTAATTTCAGGCAATTATTGACCAGCAAAGAAAACATAGCCAAATGCCCACTTGGTTGTTTTCTTGAAGTTACCATACTTCTTGTATTCTTTTGAAGAAAAAGCTTTCTTGCAATTGGCTTTGTTTGTTGTAGGGGTGACTCAGCACATGTGTGTTTTGATTTTGGACTGATTTTAGGGGATCTTGCAGGAGTTATTGTATTCTAGAAATGTGTGATGGCAACAGTTTACTTTGTCGGTGTTTTCTTCCTTGTAGAGTTTTCTTGTGGGCTACAGATTGTATTGGTATGGCCTTCATTAGAAAAAAATATAAAACTTTAATAATAAATAAAACAATTGAGATATGAAAGTTGAAAGTTTTCCCAAGTAATTATACCTTTCTTTTTCTTAAAATTTCTAGAGACTAACGATCCACCTCTGCATTGCCTTTGTTGATAGTATTATGTTTGATGTTGTAACTATCAACTTCAGTTTTTGACTACGTATTAAGTCTTGCATCAAGTGACTGAAATTGCGTAGATCACAATGCAAATTTCTATTCTTGCAACATCCTGTCATGTGTTATAATAGAATTTTCAAGAACACAAAATTACATAGATGGGGTAATAAATCGGCCAACACCCTATACTCTACTTCTATTTGGTTGCTTGTGAAGTGCTAAAGCTGGAATATCATTGCTACCATCTGTCTTCGAAGACCCTTCTTCAATATGACTTTGTAGCTCCTCCTATAATTCACAAGTAACGTTATTATCATAATTGAAATATTATGTCATGAACAAGCATATTAATAAGATAATATTTACAAAAATAAAATTACTTACAATCTTTTCAATAACTTGTTGCACTTCTTTTGAATATTTTCCTTTTTTATTGAACCAAGCCTTTTTTCTATAACACACTTTGGTTCATTTGACTTAAAGATTCCCTTGTTCTTTAGCCTAAAATAAAATAAAAAGTATGATATATTTAAAATAATAAATCTTTCCGTTTGGCTATAACATAATGTATTATAACAATAGATTGAAATTTTGTAAATTGATTAAAAACTTACAAGTCTTTCACACAAGCCTTTGTAACCTGTATTATCTAAACAATGGTGGTAAATGTTCTTAGCACGTCTTTCCTTGGCATTTTGACCAATTTTCTTCACAAAGTGAATATAGAAAATCATTGATATTTAAGTTTTTATGTTACATATAAATAAAATAATTAATAATTAACTGACCTTAAATAAATCAAATAATACTCTATCAACAAATAAATTCCAATGTTATTTCTTAATGTTTGGGTATTCAAGGGGTGGCAACCTTAATTGATTACGATTTTCTTTGTATGGAATAATATACTCGTGAGTTAGAGTGTGTCTAAAGTTTCTTAAAGAGATTCCATCCATTGAAATACTTGCTTTTTGCTATTTAAATCCAATTTGAACTTATCCAATATAAGAAAAATGAATGATTAACAAATATCAATAATTAGCAAAAACAATAGCTCTATATCAGTGTTAGAACTGGTGCTTACGTGCCATTTCAGTATTGAATGAATATTAATTGTTAATATTTATACAATAAATATTTTATATTAAATCGTTAATTCTATAATATATGGTACTATGTTTGTAACGCTACAGACATTGTATGATCTGAAGGAGTTCAGATTTAGTCTAAAAGTGTTTAGATCAATGCTAAGAGTTAGCATCACTGAGAATTATAAATACTAAAGAGTTAGCAGGTTATAATAATAAGCAAAATCTAAAGAGTTAGAATCTTATCTGTAATGGGAGAAAGACCTGAGAATATACCAATAATGATATAGTTGTAAAGAGTAGCAATAGGTGTTAGGAAATGTCATTATGCAAGTATATTCTCAAATACTATGTAATTGATCTATTTTTATCGATACGGGTCTATAGGTGAATTCTTTTTATAAATAGATTAGTGTATGCTATATCTATATGGTATAGATAGTTGTTCTTAGCTGACTGTTATGTATTTTGTATGTATATACTTTTAAAGCAAGTGTATGTTATCGCAACAAGTAATATATGATGAGTACAGTATCGTTCCCACGAGGAGTTGTTATTACTACTTGCTAAGTACTAAAATTGTGTCCTTATACTCTTATTCAAACTATTGGAATTTTAATATGTTTGATATACAAATTAACTAAACAATGAACTAATAACAGAGATTGAGCAAAGAGAAGAAATATGACAACACTAATACTCAAATGCCTAGGATTACAATGATCCCTTAATACTGCACTTGAATCTAATTGCTCCTCTTAAAACTATCAATATGAATTATTAACCAAGAAATTTAATATCTTTATAAACCTCTTTCGATGGTCAATTGCTCCTCTTAAAACTATCAATATGAATTATTAACCAAGAACTTTAATATCCTTACAAACCTCTTTCGATGGTCAAGTGAGTATATCTCATTTAATCAATTACCAATATTTCTATGATAATAAATTAAAATAAGATTCATTAAGCTCAAGTTCTCTAAATGGTTATATATGCCATATGAGTATATTCCTATCTCATATGAAACTCAAAGTTACTCGTAATGATCATACATCAATTCATTCATGGCCAACATGAAATTTCCTTTTCCAAGTTCATTAAGGTTCCCAAATCATTCTAATTCATTATCATGTAATTAGAAGCATTAAGCATAGAACACATTAAACAATATAATACCAACATGATGAATAAGGGAAAATAATCAATCGAAACTACATATTGAGTTCACATTATAATTCTAGCAATAAAACTTAGTTCATGAATACAAACATAAGTTTAGAGTATATGATAACATCATTATACATAATAGAATCAATAACAAAGTACAAAATTGAAGAGAAGAGAAAATTTTCCCTGATGTAACAGTGGTGTTCTTCCTCAAACATGCAGAATTTCTTCTCCTCATTGTTAATTCTTGCTTGAAAGTCCTATATAATGTGTTGATTTTGTATTCTCCACCGCCCAACACATTTTTGACTTAATAGTGAGTGTTTATATAAGCTTAGGGTTACAAAAATAGGACAACATTGTCCTTAAAAGAGTGCCTAACATCCAGTGCCGTCTGTGGTACTAGAGCTATTGATTTCAATACCGTAATCAATGCCTTGGTACTGCAATCTAGCAGATGAACAATAGCCCTTGTACACTATTTATTCTACTATAGAATATCATTGTTCATCCTAATTGTTCATGGGCACTATTCATACATGTTCACATTTTGAGCATTTTAATCACTTATCAAATTCTCATCTTAAATAACTTTGTTTGTATTCGATTTTCAGTATGTTTACACCGATAGTCCTTAAACCTATAAAACAATATTAATATATATAAATAGCCAAATTATTAGGATAAATTGAACAAACATTAAGCTTGGCTGGATAAAATATTTTATATAATTATGCCTTATCAAATACCCCAAAACTTGAGAATTTGCTCGTTCTCGAACAAAGATAGATAAAAATAAATAAAATAAATTCAAAAACAAAATTATAGGCTAATAGATGATTAATAGTTATTCTCAAAGGTTGTATTGTTTATAACTCTTAAAAATCCTTAAATACCGTAAGTATTCAATATGCCCAATCATCATGCTTATTTCACCCTACAAGTTATTACTCGATGTGTGTAGTCATTATTGTCAGTTAAATACACTCAAAACGGTTTATGCCTATAAGAAGATATGTTGTCTCTATAGAAAATTTTGTTTTTTTTTAACGTATACTCTATAGGCTTGCTTTTCATATAACTCTTCACTAATGTAGAAATAAATATGATTAACGATCAAATACGACTTTATTAAGCTTGTAATTATGGCTAGGGTGAAGGTAGGATAATATGAATTCATTTTGGTTCAAATCACACCATAAACATACATTGGCTTTTATCATCAAACTCTTTATCTCATTTCCAATGAACACCCCTAAACTTAATTGTAACTTCATTTGTTGCTCTTTATTATCATATTTTTTTATAAGAGTATATAAAAATTTTTCTTTTTCTTTTCTTACATTTTTTTGTGGGAACAAAATGATATTTTAAATCACTATATCCCCAAACTAAGAATTTTTTTCAACCCTTTTTGAATGATAACAACCATAACAATTATACTAATAGTGTGAGGGATGATAATAATGGGATAATATATAAAAGTTTTTTTTAGCATTATTATAGTTAACAAAAAAAGATGGTTATTAGGCTCAAAATGGGTGACTAAGGATAAATATATATTGGTAGGCTCGAAAGACTCAAACGATCAAAACGTGGCCTAAAATCACTTCCTTAATCATGTATGTCCTAGGATTTTGCCTCAAGTGATAATCAAACAAGTTCTAGAGTGTATTTGAGACCTTTTGTGTTATTATTGTGCATAAACTTTCTTGAGGTTAGCAATTAACTTAACTATCCAACTACATGCTCAATGTGTTTCAAGTAATCACAAATAAGATAAACCTTGCAATCAAAATCAAATATATGAAGAACCGTAGCATCTATTGATTCCAAAAAGTTGTAGTTTCTGCACTTAGTTTTATCATGGACTAATAATCATGTTAAACCCAAAATAGAACACAAAATACATAAAACACACCAAAATAATAATAATAATAATAACAACAACAACAACAACAAAAACAACAATAATAACAACATGCAAATTAAAAACAATTACAAATACATATAAATAAGTAAATCTAAAAAACAATACAGATAAATAAGTAAGGCCATTTGAAAATGTGGAAGTGTTTCCCTCCAAAATTAATTCATGACATGTCCTCATGGCATCAATAAAATTAGAAAACTAAAACCTTTCCCTGAATGATGTGTTAAGGCTTCACTTACATCCTCCATAATGTCTGCATCATCCCCCAAATTGTTGTCATTAATTTCTATCGGAGCTTGATGAAGTAGCAATGGTTGTTCATCATCTCATTGCATTTATGCTTCAATGTAACAGTGACCCTTCAACTAAATTCAAATCTCCAAACTTTTATAAATCTCACCATGAAAATAATATTAATCTCCCTTAAACAACCATTATGCATTGTAATTTACATGTAAATAAATTCAAGCACTTGCAAATCAATTTGTGAATACAAGCCTCAACCAACAATTCACTCTATAACACAATCCACTATTACAACTCTACAATATAGTTTAAACAGTACCATGATAAGTATTTCATTAATAATTAAGTGTAAGGGCACAAAAATACGTACTTGGATGGTGAATCCATTAATCTCAAATTCGGAGTGCCTTTTGAATTTTTGATGAAATCTTCATTTTTTTTTAGGAAAATTAAAGTTAATAAGGAATGAACAAATATTTTTGATGTGTTTTGGTGGGTATTTTATGGTGAATTTAAATTGAGAATGTTGAATTTATGCGAAATAAAAAGTTAGGGTTGAAAGGGGTTAAGGTTTTGAAATTGGAAAAAATGGAAAAAAATTGGGGCAAAAGGAAAAATGAGAAAAAATTGGGGTTCACAAAGAAAATATGCAAAACAATGGAGGTAAAGAAGTTCCTCTGCATGTGTGCCAATGCTTCAACCCCATTACCTTTACTTTTTTTTGAAAAAAAAATTCTTATTTTTTTTGCTTTTCCCATTGTCTCTATTTTTTAATATTTTTGGCTTTTTTTTTAATTCATTTTTCCTTCATTTTTTATTCAATTTTTAAATACAAACAAACATCAAATTTAATGAAAAAAATAAAAATTACCTTGGGTTGCCTCCCAAGTAGTGTTTGATTTAATATCGTCAGTGTGACATCTTTATTTTTAGATCATGGTGGATCAAATTGCATATCCGAGGCATCTTGCCTATAGAACTTTAGTCGCCGCCTATAAGTAATGATATTCTTTTTCTTCGACTTCAATAGTTTAATGAGAAAATTTTTAGAGAACAACTTTAACTAACTTACTTTGAGCTTTATAGAAAAGATTTTAATCTTAGGTTGGCCGATTGAACCTCGTTGGCCAATATCTATTAGTTGCTCCTTAAAGAGCTGGTTTCACCACTTTTTTATATTTTATTTTTGTAGCATTATCTCTTTATGTGCATGATTCATGATGGCTTCCATTACTAGCGGTTTTAGAGGTGGTTGTGTTTTGTTTGGAATCACCATATCAATCTTGAAGCAATGGAAAAAGTCATTGGAAAAATGCAAATCTTGGTTCTTCATTCCAAGCTTCTTAGACAATGGAGATGGTAGAGTGCAATGACTCATAAAAATTTGCTTCTACAATTCTTCTTTTTTTTCTTGTGCCATTTCTTCTATTTCTATTTGCACCTCTACTATATGACCAACCTCCACTGATTTGGTCAATTCATCGACTGTATGTTGCTCTATCCTACACTCTACAATGATTGTCTTGCAGTGTTGAACATTCTCTATGGGACAGATTTCAATGTTGCTAGGCAATGCTTCTTGAGGTTGACTGTGGCCAACATTTATCAATTGTTTCACCTGTATTTCTAACATTTGCAAAGAAGTAGATTGGCTTTGTAATAACTCATCAGTCCTCATTGCATGTTGGAACATATCTAATAATAAGGATTCCTTCTCAAGTTGCTATTGCTGTAGAATTTTTGGTGGTATTATAAGATGATTTGATTGTAGTGGATTTTCCTCTTAGTTGTTATTTCAATATACTTGATTTTTGCATTCAGAATACTAAGCATCAACACTAGGGTTGTGCTGCTATTGGTAATAAATTTCAGGATAATGTTCAGGTTCTGTGAATTGTCCATTTGAATAGTTGCCACTACAAAAATAAAAAGTGATACATGCAACTCTCTCAATGATCTTACTTAGAGCAACCTTGTCAGCTGTACATTAAGAATCATTGAAGGTCATCACCTCTAATAAGTCATAAGCCTCATTAACTATCTCACTCATAAATGCACCCCCTTGCATCAGTATCAATTATCATCTTTAAATGTCTAACTACACCATTGTAAAACATCTCCAAAAGTAGCCACTTTGAGATGCCATAGTGTAGACACTTTATCAGCAATTCTTGAAACCTTTCCCACGCTTCATGTAAGAATTTAGCATCATGCCGCACAAATAAACTTATGGTGCTCTTTATAAAAATGCACTGTACATAGAGTGAGTGTGTACATTTTAATTTTAATTTACATATCATATGCATAAAATAAGTGTTGCAGAATATAAACAAGCATCTCATTACACTAATGAAATATTAGGGAACTCACCCTTAAAGCGTGCTTTGCGCAGTTCTAGTCTAGGACTGGGTGGGATCATTTGAGTTAGAACAGTAGCTTTGTTATTCCCTGGAATCATAAAAACACTTGAAGCAACTCTTGCTTCACTTTTATTTCTCTTGGAAAAACTATATTTATGCATTACTTAACTTGCTCTCTTAACTCCCTTGTAGCATGCAAATGAATAAATGCCCTTTATATAGTTTTATTGCCGCCCATTTTTACCTAACAAAAACTTTTTAAAAGCCTTTAAACTTGAAGCATGAAGTAGCGGTATTTAAGTAATTGAATATACCCACTTCATACTTAGAAAATGGCTTGGTGGCAAATAAAAAAATTGGTAGAATTGGAGCAAAATTGGTGGCAATTGTATTTTATTTAACGTCACCATATACTTAGAAAAAGCATGACAAACAATAATTTTATTTGTCAAAGAAATGGCCAAATGAAATGATAATTGGTGGCCAAATGTATTATGAAACAATGCCATCTATTGAAGTTTACTTATTGGCCGAATTTTTGGTCCAATTAAAAATAATTCATTTAATTAACAAATGCTATTATCTTAAATCTTATTATCTTCCTGAGAGACTTTGAATTAATTTCAATTTTTCGAGAACTTCTTAAATTGAACTATTCAATATGGTGCGCTACCTCAGTGCACAACGAGTACACTTCATATAGTGAGATTTCCTATGTTCACACCCATTTTGTCTTATGGAACTCTTTCATAAGTCTATAAATGTTGCCCCATACACACATTATAAAAATGAAAAAATAGCGTGTTGAACCATACAAGTTGAGGTTAATACATATTCGTATAATCTCTTCATCATTTATATCCTAGAAAAGCGGAGACATAGATCATCACTGTCAAGTCTCTATATGCTTAATGCTAGAACTTATCTCCAAATTTGTATTCCTATAAATAATATCTGAAATACTTTTGAGATATTATTTCTAACATGGGAAATATTTTTCCCAGATGAATTACTTATGGCCATAAAAATTTTTAAAACACAATCTTGAAGTATCTGGATATAAAACTCACCTATATGAGCTGACAAATCCCATATATATACACACCAAACTCCATGAGCATCGAACCATACCTAGTGACACCTAACGGTCAGACTATGAAAGATCTCTGACATGTGTGGAACCTAAGTATGGTACATCACTCACAAGCCCACCATGGTGCTTAGGCTAGGGAGTATGAATACTACTCAACTCAAAAAAACCCTCTATTGACGGCTTATGGGATGTCTATTAGAGGTCCTAATTATGTTTGATCAGTAACCAATCCTTACTGAATAACTGCATGTCTATACGAGCTTCCACTAAACTCATGGTCAGCTAAGAACAACTATTTGTACGATACAGATATAGACATACACCAATCAATATTTAATTAATGTTTTCATTGATAAACCTGTATCAGTGAAAATAGATCAGGAACATAGGGTTTAAAAATATACTTGCATAATGACATTTTCTAGCACCTATTGCAACTCTTTTGTAACTATGTCATTACTAGTATACCCTCAAGTCTTTGTCTAATTTTAGACAACGATCTAACTCCGTAGATCTGGATGACTCTTATAAACTGCTAACTCTTAACAGTGTTAACTCTTAGTATTTATAACTCTCAGCACTGCTAACTTTTAGCTCAGGTCTAAACTTTTTTAGACCAAATCTGAACTCCTTCAGATCATACAATGTTTGAAATGTTACAAGCATCTTACTATATATGTATAATATTAAAAATTTTATTTGAAATGTTTATTGTATAAATATTAAATAATTAATATTCATACAAAATTTGGAATGGCAGGTAAGCACTAGTTCCAACACCTTGTCCTTACTGTCTTAGCCGATGGGAAAATTTTGGCTAGGAATTTTTGTGCTAACTCATCCCACGTTGTTATAGACCCCTAGCGAAATGACCTCAACTAGTTCTTTGCTCTATCTTGGAGTAAAAATGTGAATAGATGAAGCAATATTGCATCATTCAAGACTCCATTGTATTTGTAAAGGTTACATATTTCTAAGAAATCCACAACATGGTTAGTTGGATCTTTATTTGGTAATCTACTAAATTGTACTAAAGCTTTCAACATCTGAATCACTTAAGGTGGGATTTTAAAATATTCGACATCAATAATAGGTTTTCAATGCTTAATGTTTCAGCCATCATAAATCAATCCATAATTACTAAAAAAAATTGAAACAAATGATAGCAACTGTATAATAACAGAAAAAAATTGCTTGAATTAAAAATAGCATAGTTTAGTATCAGTATCAATAAGAATAATAAACAATTCTCTGGTAACGGCGCCAAAAACTTGTTGTGTATTTTGTATGTATATACTTTTAAAGCAAGTGCAAGTTATCGCAACAAGTAATATATGATGAAAGTATCATTCCTACGAGGAATTGTTATTACTACTTGGTAAGTACTAAAATTATGTCCTCATACTCTTATTTAAACTATTCAAATTTTAATGTGTTTGAAATATAATTAACTAAACAATGAACTAATAATAGAGATTGAGCAAAGAGAATAAATATGACAACACTAATTCTCAAATGCCTAGGATTACAATAATCACTCAATACTTTACTGGAATTCAATTACTCCTTTTAAAACTATCAATATGAATTGTTAACCAAGAACTGTAATATCCTCACAAGCCTCTTCTAATAGTCAAGTGAGTATATCTCATTCAATCAATTACCAATATTCTTATAATAATCAAATTGAAATAAGATTCATTAAACTCAATTTCTCTAAATGGTCATATATGCCATATGAGTTTATTCTTATTTCATATGAAACTCAAAGCTACTTATAATGATCATACATCAATTCATCCATGGCCAACACCAAATTTCCTTTTCTAAGTTCATTAAGGTTTCCAAATCATTCTAATTCATTGTCATGTAATTAAAAGCATTAAGCATATAGCATATAACAAATTAATTAATTCAATACAACAAGATGAATAAGGGAAAATAATCATTCCAAGCTATATATTGAGTTCACATTGTAATCCTAGCAATAAAACTTAGTTCATGAATACAAATATAAGTTTAGAACATATAACAACATCATTATACATAATAGAATCAACAACAAAGTACAAAATTAAAGAGAAGAGAAAATTTCCCCCGATGTAACAGCAGTGTTCTTTCTCTAACATGCAGAATTTCTCCTCCTTATTGATTCTTGCTTGAAAGTCCCAAATAATGTGTTTATTTTGTGTTTGCTGCTGCCCAACATATTTTTGGCTTAATAGTGAGTGTTTATATAGGCTTAGGGTTGCAAAAATAGGATAACATTGCCCTTAAAAGAGTGTCCAACATCTAGTGCTGCGGTATTGGGATTAATGTTGCAGCGCTACAATGTAGTAGATGAACAGTAACCCCTTGTGTACTGTTTATTATGTTGTAGCAATATCACTGTTTATGGCAATGTTCATAATACTGTTCATAATATTGTTCATATTTTGAACATTTTAGTCCCCTTTCAGATTCTTATCTCAAATAACTCCATTTTTTATTTCCAATATGTTTGCATTGATAATCTTTAAACCTATAAAATAATATTAATATACATAAATGGCCAAATTATTAGGATAAATTAAACAAGCATTAAGTTTAGGAGGATAAAATATTTTATATAATTACGCCTTATCAATGAACATGAGCTTACTAGAAGCTCGTATAGGCATACGGGTATTAAGTTATGACTGGACATTAAAAACATTCACGAGGACCTCCAATAGACATCCCATAAAGTCGTCAATAGATGATCTTCTTAAGTTGAGTAATATTCGTGGTTCTTTGATCTGAATGCCACGGTGGACTTGTGAGTGATCCACTATAATTTAGTTCTACGTATGTCAGAGACCTTTCATGGTTTGAATGTTATGTGTCGCTAGGTATGGTTCAATGCTCATGGAGTCTAGTATAAGTAGATATTGGATTCGTCAGTTCACATGGCTGAGTTGTATATCTTAATACTCTGAGAATTATATTTTATAAAATCTTGTGACTGCAAGTATAAGACCCCTAAAAAGAGTTTTCTATAGGGTTGAATAATATCTCAAAAGTGTTTGTGTATATTGTCTATTGAAATATAAATCTAGAGATAAGTTCACAGATGAGCACGAGATTCAATGGTAGTGATCTATGTCTCAGTTCATCCAGGATATATGTGACGGATGGATTATACGAATATGTTATGACCTCAACTTGTATAGTCTACTGCATTGATTTGTAATATCCGTGACGTGTGTATGGGGCATCGATCATAAACTCATACAACAGTTCTATATGACAAATCAAGAATGGATCTAGGGAGTCCCACAATATGAAGTGTACTCGTTGTGCACTGGAGCAGCATACTGGATTGAATAATTCAATCCAGTAAATTCCAGTAGACTGAGATATTTGTTTCAGGTTCTCTCAGGATGTGCACATGTCATGACTTAAAAGTTAACAATAGTTGGTGACCAATGGGATGATGACACGTGGCATTGTAGGCCATTCATTATTTGACTGAAAAATTACTAAAATAACCTTACTTGTGAGACAAGAAAAGTCATTTATTTATTCAAAAATGTTATGAATAAATAAACATATTAATAATTGTTATTAATATTATATTATTTAAAGTCAAACAATTGATTTAATTGTTAAATCATAAATCACAAATCACATGTTTTTGTTTTTATTATTATTAATGTGATTAAAAAAAGAATAAAGCATGTTGAATGACTTAATAGAATATGCCATACATAATGGGGGCTTGTGTTGGCAACAATTATTGAGAGGGAATTTAACAAATGCAAAAACAAAGTAATTCTTTCATTTTTACTACATAAATGGTTGGCCATGAATTATTGATAAAGCAAAAATGTTTTGCTTATTCTAACAAGTCAACATATTATATAAATTGTTTATATTTTATTTGGTAAAAACTTGAAACAATAAGGCATGTCTATGCATTTGTTGTAGGCCATTCTTTTTTGGCCATTATTTGACGGGAAATGAATTTACTAATATAAAAATGAATTGGTTCATTTTTTCAAGGGTGTGGGATTCGGCCATTTTGATAAGTATAAGAGAGTGAGCAATTTTTTCATAAGTTGGAGAATTGTTCATCTTCTCCGTGGATGATGGTTCGGCAAGAGAAAGAAATAGAGATAAAATTTCATTTGTTTAAAAAAACAAGAGTTTCTTTCAAGTGAGATAAAGAGTTGTCTCTTCAAGGTGTTCATCTTCTTTGTCTTCTCCAATAAAGGCTGACCATGTTTGAAGTAAATGGTTTGATTTTTATTGTTTAAAGAGTTGAACAAAACAAAAACAAATCTCTACTTTGAAATCAAATTAGTTAAAAAGTTTAACTAATATCCCAACCTTAAAAGTTTAAACAATGGTTAAAGAATTAACCATTTGGTGTTTAAAAGTAAAATATCATTGCTGAAAATTAGAGCTGCTATTCTAGCGATCCAAGCCCACCCCAGTTGAATCCTAAAATTGCCAATGAGTGCGCTTTGTGGTGGACTCCAGTTCAATAATTTTCAAAGGCTTGACAGGTAATTCTCAATCCTTATATTTTCATTACAGTAATGAAACTTAAATTTAAAATGTGTTTGTTGCACTAGAAAATTATATTTTCAATTCCGCTATGCTTAATTTATATATGTGATCTATAAATTACATTATGACGAAACGTACCACATACCTGCACCCTAGAGAATTAGCACACTTTTAATTGGTATCCGAGCATGATTGTTGTGTTGATTTGGTGATTGGAGTGATAATTGCGTGATTTAGGATGTCCCGGTCTATAGAGGATGCATATCAAGTGTTGAAAATGCAAAACTGAGAAGACAGCCTATGGAATGCCATGACAATGAAGTTGGCGCTACAGTGGTAGGGCTTTCCAGGCTACAGCACCACAGTGCTAGATGAGGAGCATCACTACGGTGGAGGTTCTGACTTCGAGCGCTGTAGCACTAGGGTAGTTAACCCCAGAGCCGTAACACTAAGAGGCTAGCGCCACAGCACTGAAAGTTCTACCTCCAGCACTACAATCCTAGGAGCCTAGAGCCACGACACTAGGGTACTTAACCTCATCAGTAGGTGGGCCCCGTAGGCTTGGACATTATTCACTCTGGGAATTTTTCTATTAAATTGTTTAAAATAAATTTACTCATGCATATGGGGTTTATAAGATGTAGTAATAAGAGTTATTAGACTGCATTATAAATCGGGACCATTTGTTTGTACTATTAACCATAATAAGAGCCTTACTAGTGGAGGTTAGTTGTGCTTGCACAAAACAAATGCCTGATTGAGAATCATGTTCTCATGAGATGGGGATATATAAATTTTAATTTTTCTAAAAATCTCTCTTAATTAGATTGAAAAGTGTTTTATTATGAGATAATGTTATACGTTGGTCCATTTTGTCAATACCGTATTAGATGGGTCACTACGATTTTCTTTATGTCAACCCTTAAAACACCACCAATAATAGCTCTCAAAACATCTCAAACAATAGCCCCATAACAAGTATATAATTTTTTCAAAAACAAACCCAAAATTGCCTAAAACATATTTTCAATAAATGTAAAACATATACACAATACAAAACAAACCTGAAAATAAAACCATAAGTTTTCCTTCTGCTTAAGGTATATGCGTCTTCAATCATCATATATAATTGAAATATTGGCTTGTACAAAAATACCTATGTAATATCTCAATTCAATTGATGTATCTCCAGAAGCCACGCTGTATGAATTATAGTGAATGGTAATCTTCTTATTGGGTGTCAACAATTGTAAATTTTTCTTCTTGGCCTTTCCTTTTTTTTTCTTTTGGCGGTCTTCCCTCTAGCATGTACTCACTTTTGACCATATATGAAGGTAATATGCAAGAATAAAAAAACACATCAACATACATAAAAATAATGGACATGCAAATTTTTACATAAATTAATTATGTACATACTTACAAATCAATTATATTTCTAATGAATGTACACCAAAATAGTTCAACAAATTATTGGACATTATTCATTTATGTCTATGTTCATGCCAACACCTTCACAATATTGTCTTGAATAAATTGTAACATCATATTTATCATTAATCTTAATTGAGGGCAATGTTTTTGATATTGAAGCATATAGTACCATGTTATCACACTGATCATTAGTTACAAATTTATTGACCTTTTTGGCTAATGAACAAATAACCGATTTATTGACTTTTCCCAAATCGTCAACCTCAACACCATCCTTACTATCAACCTAATCACACTTGAAAAATATCTTCTTCAACATTAGATAATTGAATTCCTATATCTTATCGAGGACTTCATAAAATGTTATTTCTTTGGAGTATTACTTTTATCTTTCAAACTAGATATTTGCATTATTATTGTAACAACACTAACACCACTATTTTATGTTACCTGATTGTTGTCTTGAGCTCTAGTTACAAATTTAAAACTGCTTACAAGGTATCCAACAGATGTAATGATCGAAGAACGAAGTTTTTTAACCAACCACCTTATGGTATCATTAATAACCATATTCATTTGTATGTTATTCGATGACTATATTTCGTATACTTTATGTCAATATTCATAACTTATAAAATATTTAACTTAAACTAAATATATGATGTAATTTAACCTTATTCTGAAGTCAATCACTAAAAGTACAAGTATGCTCATTTTGTAGCCATAGGTGGTTTTTAGCTTGGCGAGGAAATTTTTTTTTCAAATATTCCATACACTCCCTAAAGGTTAACAATCACATTAGTTAATACAATAAAATATTTGATAAGTAACATATTATTGGGATTTGTGCTTACGTGCTATCCATCATGTATGAATATTTGTTTAATATTTATATTAGTATTAGCATTTTATTAAATCACTAATTATATTGTATATATAGTAAGATGCTTGTAATATTTCAGACATTGTCTGATCTGAAAGAGTTCAGATTTAGTCTAAATAATTTTATATCAATGCTAAAAATTAGCAATGCTGAGAATTATAAATGCTAAGAGTTGGCACTGATAAGAGTTATCAGGTTATAAAAGTCAATGATATCTAAAGAGTTAGAGCCTTGTCTAAAATGGGACAAAACCCTGAGAATATATTAGTAATGACGTAGTTACAAATAGTGCTAAAAAATGTCATTATATAAATATGTTCTCAAATATTATGTTCTTGATCTATCTTCACTGATATTGGTCTGTCAGTGAATACCTTAATAAACATATATATCAGTGTGTGTCTATATCTAGATGGTCTAAATAGTTAGTCTTAACAGATCATGAGTTAATGGAAACTCATATAGAGATACAAGTATTCAATAAGGATTGAATACTAAACAGACTCACAAAGACCTCCAATAGATATCCCATAAAGCCATCAATAGAGGGTCTTTCAAGTTGAGTAATATTCGTAGTTCTTTGACCTGAGTGCCACGGTGGGCTTATGAGTGATCCACCATACTTTGGTTCCACACATGTCAAAAACGTTTCATAGTCTGACCGTTGGGTATCGTTGAGTATGGTCCAATGCTCATGAAGTTCATTATGTATAGATATTGGATCCATCAGCTCATTTGGGTAAATAATATATCCTAATGCTCTAAGATTGTATTTCAGAAAGTCTTATGGCCAAAAAAAGTAATTCCTAGGAAATGAGTTTAACCATAGGGATAAATAATATCACAAAAGTATTTGGGAATATTATTTATTGAAATACATTTCTAGAGATAAGCTTTCAGTTGGGCATATGGAGTTTTGACGGTGTTGATCTATATCTCTGCTCTACTTGGATATAAATGATGGAGGGATTATATGAATATGTTATAACCTTAATTTGTATGGTCTAATGCGCCGCTTTATAAATATTTGCAACGTGTGTGTGAGGCATCGTTCACGGACGTATGGAGGAGTTCTATATGACAATTCAGGCATGGACCTAGAGAGTCTCACAATATGAAGTGTACTTGTTGTGCACTGGGGCAGAATTATAGATTTAACAATTCTTCTAGCAAACCAAAAATATATTTCAGAGTTCCTCGAGTTATACACTTGTTTAGACTTAAATGGCAAGTACATCATTTAATTAGTTGGTAAGAGTTATTAACTAATTAAATGTTGACAAGTGGCATAATTTTATTCTATGAATTGTTTCACCATGAATTCACCAATTAACCATATTAGTAAAATCAAATAAGGTAAAAATTAATTATTCAAATAGTTTTTGAATAATTGAATAAATATTATTTAAATAAATAATAATATTTATTAGTTATTTATTATTTTGGTTTAGGTGGGGGACATATACTTAATTAGGTGTAATTACCACCAAATATTATATTTTTTAGTTTTTTTGGTCACTTAATCAATTTTGAGAGCACATGTGAAGTGCTTAACACACCTAAACATTATTTTGAATAATTGATTAACAAAAGGTGAAACAAAAATTGTGCATGTAGAGAGAGATTGAGAGAGAATTTTGGTTTTTGAAGAGTTTTTCTTTGAACAAAAGGGTTATGAGAAAAACTAGAGAGAAAGAAAAATAAATTCCTCTTATTTTTCTTTCAAGAAACAAAACTTTGTTGCTGAAAATTCAATTGCTGCTGTTCTAGCTTAGCAATCCCACTAGATTATTGTAAACTAGAATTAAACAATAGTGCACTTCAAGGTGAGCTCAAGGTTGGAGCTAGGAAGAATCTAAAATTAAAATCTTCACCGAAGGTCTTTAAAGGTATGTTTATATAATCTTAAGTTGTTAATGATTTAAGTTACATATGTATATATTAATTACATGCTTAATTCCGCTCCGAAATTTGTGTATATGATACATGTATTTAGTTTTTTCAACATGTACACAATCATATGCATACACCATAAAACACATTAACATATATAACCGTAATATAATCAAACTATAACTTACTCTATATAAGGTTAAACATTTGATGTATTCACTAAAATACAAATATGTGCTTGCTCTAATATATGAGAATCCATAATCTTTATATTCTCAAACTTAAAGGTTGAGAAATCTGTGAATCACACAAACTAGTTAAGAACCCAATTACATCATGATCAGAGAGGTATTCAGCACAATATTCAAATGCTTCCTCGGTAATATAACATAAAAAATGCACCTCTTTGGATGATTGTGATTACGCATATAACCATTAAAGACTTTTATATATCTCTCAAATAGATACATTGATCTAAGATAAACTGACTTATATAACCTAACTTCTTCAACGAGATGGACAGTTAAATGAACTATTATATCAAAGAAGATAGGTGGAAAGTATTGTTCCATCATGTATAAAGTTACAACTAAGTTACTTTGCAACTCATCCAAACTGTCATTTGCTATCACCTTACTATATAACGAGTTGAAGAAAAAGCATATCCACATTATGGTGTGATGAACATTATGTAGCAAATAATTTTGAATCGCCAAAGTAATAATTGTTGTATTAAAGTATGGTAGTCATGAGACTTTAGGCCTTGAAGCCTAAAATTGTCCATTGCAACAAGTTTTGTTGAAGTTTGAAGAATAATCACTTGAAACCCTTACTTCAAACAAAGTTCTACAAAATATTTGTTTCTTTTTTTTTACTTAATGTGTATAATGCAGGGGAAAGTTTTTTATTTTGTTCATCAGGTTTTAATGTATCCCTAATCTTCATATATACGGAATCCCTTTTAGCATTTACTCTATCCTTCATCTTGCCTAATTAATGAAGTAATGTGCCATAGATGCTTTCACATATATTTTTTTCAATGTGCATCACATCTAATTGATTGTGAACCAATAAATATGGCTAGTATTTCAATTAAAAATATATACTTTTTCTTGAACAACTTCTTAATATTACTATTGCCCTTTTTTTTTCGCTTTTTATGATTTCTCATAACATTACTACTCGTAAATTTATCCATCATCCTTAGAATCTCATGACCAGACAAACTAGTAGGAGCTTGATCTATCTCTTGTGCATTATTGAAAAAATTTCACCTTACAAAATGGATGGTCATTTAGTAAAAATCGGCAGTCATTTATATAGGCATTTTTCTTACTACATACAAGCCAACATAATGATGTGTTTATCTCATAGTATGAACAAGCAAAATATCCTTACACTGTATACCTAGATAGGTTACCATGCGCAGAAAAGTCACAGATCATCTACATCAACAAGGCCTTCAACTTGAAACTTTCTTTATTATAGGCATCATACACTTTTACACCACAATCCTATAGTATTTTTAAATCTTCAATCTATAGAGCCAAGTAGATATCTAGATTATTTCCAGGTTCTTTAGGTCTAGATATTGATAAAGATAGCATTATATGTTTCCTTTTCATACTCAACCAGGGAGGAAGATTGTATTATATCATCAATATTGGCCAATAATTGTAACTAGTGTTATGTGTGTTATGTGGATTGACACTATCACTTGAAAGTGCCAAATAAAGATTTCTAAGCTCTTGTGCAAATTCAGGCCACCTGTTATCA
This sequence comes from Ailanthus altissimus, assembly GCA_946807835.1. Lineage (NCBI taxonomy): Eukaryota > Viridiplantae > Streptophyta > Magnoliopsida > Sapindales > Simaroubaceae > Ailanthus > Ailanthus altissimus. Next base: position 7,199,861 of record OX327709.1, read on the forward strand.
ATTAACTCCTATGCGGGCAAGTCTGCCAGATGCCGAAGCTTACAATCGTTTATTCTCCCATTTGCATGCCAAGTCAATATTAAACAATTTCAGGTGATTGGAACATACGTTTAAACCTAGTAGCAAAAACTACCACAAAACATTCTTAGGAATCCCCAATCTAACTTCCTTAGATCCATTTCCTTTTTTCTTCCACCTAGACTCTCCACATGTAGGGCAATTAGTGAGTTGTTCTTGCTCTTTCTGTATAGAATATAGTTATTAGGACAAGCGTGTATTTGTTTTCTTCATATTCTAACCCCCAACACCTTAATTGTTATTTTAGCCTCATACATTGACTTTGGAATATTATTACCTTCTGATAATATGTCAGCAAAAACTTTTAATAGAGCCAAAAATATTGTATCAAACAATCATAGTTTCCTTTAACATTATAATTTTTATACGACCAGACAACGTGGAATGCCTTGAACTAGGATATAAAGATTTTTCTGCATCTTCAAGTAGATTTCTAAAAAACTCATGATCCTTATCACACTATTCATAGGCATTATTAACCGTATCTACAAGAAGTGTTATTAAAATATAATACATATTTGTAATATATTTTTTGTAATTACTTATTTTATTGTTAATTAAGAATTAAAAGTTACAAAATCTTCCACGTTTAACTAACAATCATTAAATAATCATCAGGTAAAACATTTAACATGGAAAAAAATATGGATATCAAGTGATAGGTTGTCAAAAGAATACGAAATTAGGGTTGATGAGTTTTGGTAATTTGCCATGCTTAATGCTAATAATAGGAGGTCAATTAGATGTTCATGTAACTCTTGTTGTAACATGGAGTTCCATGCTCTTGAGTTAGTAAGAGTTGATTGTTTGAAAAAGGATTTTTTTTTATATATTTAACTTGGACTAAACATGGGAAAGTTGACAGTAAGTTAAGATTTTAATCCCATGAAAACCATTTTATTAGATTACAACAACCATCTCCCAAACACAACAACTCCAAATTTTGGAAATCATATCAAATAAAATCTATATTATTAAAACATTTAGCCAAAAGAAAAAGAAAAGAAAATATTAGAGAATGAAAATGTATCTCACCAATAACTTGTCATACTACTAAATTGTTACAGTCTGAGGTAGTCAACTAACAGAATTATAGAAATACTGCAATAACAAACACAACAATAAATTATAATTAAAAAAATAAAATAGAATTATAAACAAAGCAAAACAGTGGCAAAAACACTAGTTGAAATAGCCCTAAAATATCACTATAAACAATCTAAAACAGAAAAAACAGCAACTATACAGCCCTAATTAAGCAGCAAAAATAATGTCCATACAACCCTTAAAAAGTACCAATATTATTGGCCATATAGCCTCAAATAAAAACAAAAATAGTGGCCTTATATTAGTTTAAACAACAGCAAAAATAATGGACATATAGCCACAAAATAGCAACAAGAACAGTGACTATATAGCCCCAAAACAACAGGTTAAATATAGCATACAGCCCCAAAATAAGCGTATACAAATACCCTTATGATCTATACAAACTATCAATAGGAACAAAATAAGTTGTGTTAACTTAGTAAGTTATCCCACAGAACTCCAGTTCAAGCCTCAGTATACTACAGAATCTTAGGTGTCCAGTTCATCATATTATCCTAAATAGGAATATTAAGTCTCCTATAGCTTATTTATTCATATGCTAGTTTGTAAAATAAATAGGTCCTAAACTAATCAGCCATGACCCACCAACCCCTTCTCTTTTCAATCATTTCTGTTTTAATTATCTCGACTACATTTTCCCCCTTAGTGTTTGGTTTAGGTTTTGTAGTTGTAAGTGCTTAAAGTCTTACTTGAATCACGTTTGGGAACTAGTGCCTAATAATCACAAAATCAATTGCATTGTTTAATTTGAGGCCTTTATTTAGCGTAGTGAATTAGCACTGATTTAGTGATGTTACTATACATATTGATAGAGTCTACAGTCCTAAGGTGAAAGGGAATGATATAGTTAAGTGGGTGCCCATTTGTTGCAATTAGGCAGCTGTTTCATAATAATTGGATGCCTTTTCCCTTGCGTTCTCATGTTATGGATATATAGATTTAATTTATAATATCAAAATTGACCCAATTCCAATTTTTAAGCCTAACTTTTTCCATGATGGAAACACACCACTCAAAAAATCTTTGTGCTTGAGACAGCTAGCAACAATTGTGATTGCCTGACTAGAAACTTAGCCAACTTACTTAAGAAAACAAACATTACAAAATTCAATATCATCAATCAATTTCCCTCTTATCATCAATCAGCCAATGGTAGATTAGTCTCTGTTACATTTATTAATAGAAGTACACTTGTACACAATTTTGAGAAAAAGATCAAGAATTGCTTTTTGCCCACTTATAAAATGTGCTTTTCTCCAATCACATCTAAACAATCCAATGCTCACCCTTAAAGATGAAGAAACCAAAGATTTTTCCTTTTTGTGTTAATTTGCATTTGGCCTATATTCCAGATTAACCCAGAGACAATATACACAAGTTTTCTTTTTTCCAGGACCAACATGGAAGCCCTTTACTCCTAGTCCTACGGCTCATGTATCTAGTTATTTTTCATCATTTATTAAGTTTGTAAGACCTAATAAATGAATTATGACTGGGGAATGAGGATATGAGGCAAATTCACACCTCGTAGAATATCTTCAGTGCATCAGTTAGGATTATTATAAAAACTAATTAATATTTACTCAACGAATATACACATCATAATTTTCACCAATAATTTTAAAAGTCAATTCCAAAATAAGATATCATTGAAGCATTGTCAAAATTTCTTCAAGGAATGAAATTCTGAATATACACTAAGAAAAATGGGATGTAATAAATGATAAAATCAAATAATAACAAATACAATAAATTGAGAAGAAATTTTACATTAAGATTTCGATTAGGGTTAACAGCTTCTTCGAGAGAGAACAGATTTCAATCAGGGTTAGGGTTCCTTCGTCTATGCATTCTCAAAAACAGGTTAGGGATATGGTTCTGAGATTGATGATTGATAGAGCAAAGTGACTGAGATCAATGATTAATAGAGAAAAGTGACTGATATCAAAGATATTGGCAGTAGGTTCTTCGTTCTGCAAAGTGAAAGGCTTTTCGTTTTGCAAAGTGAGAGACGAGTACTTTTGTTAAGTGAAAGATGAAAAATGAATTTGGCAAGGTTTTTCTAACACTTAACGCCTCAAAACAATATTGTTTGGGGTGTTTTTAATTTTTGTAACCCCCAGAATGACGTCGTTTTAAGGGCTTTATTTTTTTTATAGTTATAATGCCCAAAACGACGTCGTTTTAGGGGCTTTATTTTTTTTAGTTCTAACGCCTAAAATGAAGTCGTTTTAGGTGTTATATTAATTTTTAAAACTTTAAATTTATTTAAATAATTAAAATTTTAAAATAAAAAATAAAATTTTGATACTATAGTATCGCTAATTCACTGACATTTCATTTGCTGATATTATGATATTAGCAATTCATGTCTTTGATATCTAACACTTCTTTTCATTAACACTATTTAGAAAAGTGTTAGTTGCATGATGTTAGTGAATGCCTTCTTTGTGGTAGTGTAAGGACCACTCTCTTAATAACCAAGGGTAATAGAAATCCTCCTCAATATACTAAGGAATAGAAGGGGAAAAGAGTTCAAGCGGAGTCATATAAAGAAGAAAGTCATCCACTGAGTAGGAGGTTGTATCAAGGAAACCACAATCGAGCTCCTTCCCGACCAAAAATCTAATTTATATAATGTGAGATATAGTTGAGGTGTCAATAATTTGGGCAAAAGTGATGCCTGAAGACTATCGAATTGGCTCAAAAGAGGAAACCAAGAGGTGAGTGATGCTTGAGAAGTTTCCTGGAAATTTGAGCATACTTTGAGGATATTAAGGAAATTTCTATGAAGTTCCACCTTTAGAGCTTTCACTAGTGCCAATTATGAGGAAAGAGCAAGAATAATGTCCTAAATTAAATGAACATTTTTTCAAAGACATCATAGGAAGCATTAATCCACGATTCATAAACACAGGAACCAACGACGACAAAATATCTTGCCCCTTCCAACACGGAGAGATAACACCTCCTCTGGTGTACCAGGGATCCTGGCAAAGTTTTTAAAGGAATAAAGGAGAACTTAGAAAAAAGAAGTCATTTGAATGCCCTAGAAGTAAATGAAGGCTTCCACAACGACCTTGAAGAGCTTTCATTACAAGAAACTCTAATAGAAAATCATCAACAGTTACCCAACCCTTGTGGAATGAGAGAAGTCATAGAGTACCTTGAAAAGACATAAGCAATAGTACCAAAAATTCAATTTACCAACAAATAGGTATGTAAAGCTGCTATCTTAAAGGAAATAGACAAACTTTATAAAAGGAGCGCTAAAGTTGAGGCATGGACGAAATTGTTTCCTTAGTAAGGGAAGCAAATCAAGATTTATTCATGAAGGAAATAATAAAATTAAAAAGGCCAAAGAAGTTCATACTGCCTAGCTTTACCCTATACGGTAGAATAGAGGCCTTGAAGAATATATCTTTTGTTTCAATGCAAAGATAATTATCCACTGTAATGATGATGATCTCAAGTGCATAACCTTTGCTATCTAGCCTTAGAGGACTTGCTCAAAACTAGTTTTGTCAATTGAAAGAGAACTCTATCTCTTCTTTTAAGAAACTCATAGTAGTGTTTATAGCATGGTATATTCATAACTGGGAGAAGAAAAAAACTACATCAAACCCTTTTATATGAGATGGACTAAGAATGAATTGACTAAGAGCTTCTTGAACTAATTTAATAAGGAGTTAAGCAAAATAGGGCACTACGATTTGACAATAGCGACCCAAGTATATTGAAAGGCAATAAAAACATCTATTGCTTATTATCACTAGCTAGTTAGAAAGAATTTCACTTCTTTCAAACTAATTAACATAAAATCCGAGTAATGGATACATGTAGAGGAAAAGGATGCTACCATAAAAATGAAAACATCCTTGATCACAACATTGAAAAAAGGAAGCTTACTATAAAAGAGAAATTATCGGAAGTAACTTATTACTAAAGAAAGACGATAGAGCTAAAACTTGACTAAAGTAAACTATTCAATCCATAATCCCAATCAATACCCTTACCAATAAAATATAGGCCAAATAAAAAAACTCTAGAATTTTCAAAGATTTAAAGCTTATATGGACGCTGAAAGATCAAATGGATAGAACTAAATATTGTACCTTCTATAATAAATAAAAACACAACACCTTCGATTATCCATCCTTAAGACATAAGATAAATGCCTTCATAAATATGGCCACTTAGTTGAATTTAGATTCAAGCTAGAGCCTAAAGGAATCAAACAGAACCAAAAATAAACCATCATATTATAAGACATGTTCAAATTCAAAAGGTTTTTTACATTTGGCCATTTGTTTTTATTTTACTATTATTATAATAACATAATATATTCTTTAAGTCATATATCCAGCTCATAAGGAAAAGACTTCTTTAGAAGGGTCCAATGCCTTTACCAAGAAGCACCGACATAAAAAGACTTCTTTGAAACGTTTTAATACCTTTACTAAAAAGTGTCCAAAGACTTTTATGAAGGGGTTCAATAACTTTACCAAGAAGCATCGAAAGACTTCTTTGAAAAGGTATAATACCTTTACCAAAAACTGTTTAAAGACTTCTCTAGAAAGATCCAATTCCTTTACCAAAAAACGTCCAAAAACTTCTTTATAAGGGTTCAATACCTTAACTAAAAAGCATTCAAAAACATTTTTGGAAAGGTACAATACCTTTATTGAGAAACGTCTAAAGACTTTTTTGAAATGGTATAATACCTTTACTAAAAAGCATTTAAAGACTTCTCTGAAAAGGTTTAATATCTTTACCAAAAAGCATTTAAAGACTTCTCTAGAAGAGTTCAATACCTTTACCAAGAAGCACTTAAAGACTTTTTTGGAAGAGTTTAATGCCTTTACCAAGAAGCATCCAAAGACTTCTCTAGAAAGGTTCAATACCTTTATAGATAAGCATACAAAGACTTCTCTAGAAGGGTTCAATGCGTTTACTAAGAAGTGCCCAAAGACTTTTTTAGAATGATTTAATACCTTTACCAAGAAACATCTAAAGACTTCTTTAGAGCAATTCAATGCCTTTAAAAATAAGCATTTATAGAGTAATACTTCCTTGGATGAGTTTAGCACCTCCACTTTAGAAGCACCCATATTATAAGACTTTCTTGGACGGGGTTTAGTTACTTAACCTTAAAAGCACCCATATTATAAGACTTTCTTGGATGGGCTCAATGCTTTCACTTTAAAAGCATCAATATTGTAAAAGGCAAAGAGGTATAGTACCTTTCTCTTACATCTCAAAATGGAAAAGTGGCATAACATCTATCTTTCGAGAAACGAGAAATATAAGGGATGAGATTATAGGATTTTGAAGCACCTTACTCTCAAGCCTTGAAAGATTAAGAGACATAGTTTTTATCTTCCAAAACAATATCAAGACCAGAAGAAATTGGTCGAAGGATAGAGGCTTCCACCACTTTTTGCTTGTTTCTTCAAAAGCTTAAAGGCTTAGATCCGATTAATCAAGAACAAAAAGAAAAGGGGCCGAGTGAATAAGAACTACCACTACCTTCATCATATTCCTTTAAAACTCGAGAGCCATAGAACCTATTGATCAAGAATAAGAAGAAAAAGGCCGAAAGAATAAGGGCTTTCACCTCTTTCCTCTTGTTCTTTAAAAAAAAAAATAGGCACAAATCCTATTAATCAGAACCAGTAGAAAACGACTAAGAAGGTAGGGGTTTCCACAACCTTTCTTTCATCCCTTAGGAAAGAAAAAGATTCAGATTCCAATATTTAAGAACTAGAAGAAAATGGCCGAGAAGGTTAGAGGTCTCAATACCTTCCCCTCATCATTTAGAAAAAAAAAATAGAGATTCAAATTCCATAACCAGAAGAAAAGAGAAGGTAAGAATTCTCACCACCTTCCTTTAATCCTTTATAGGAGAATGTATCCATTTTCTAAATGTGTCAGAACTAAAAGAAAATGTCCAAGGTGTTAAGGGCTTTTACCACATTTTTCTTATTCCTTCGAAAATCGAGAGGCATAGATCCTATTAATCCAAAACTAGAGGAAAAAGGTTAAGAGGATAGAATTTTCCACTACCTTTCTCTTGTATCTTAGAAGAAAAAGAGACATAAATCCTACCTATCTAGAAACAAAAGAAAATGGCCAAAAGAAAAGGGGTTCCCATCACTTTTCTCTTATCCCTTAAAAGGACAAGAGATACAGATTTTAATGATCCAGAAACCAAAAAAAGGGACCAAGAGGAAAGTGGTTCCACCGTTTTTTCTTATCTCTTAGAAGAGCAAGAGATACAGATTATAGCAATCTAAAAACTAGAGAAAATGACCAAAAGGATAAGGGTTCCCACTACCTTCTTCTTGTCTTTTAGAAACAAATAAAGACATGAATCCTATCATTCTAGAACTAGAGAAAAAGACTAGGAGGAGAAGGGCTCCCACCATATTTTTCTCGTCCATTAGAAGAAAGTAGAGGCATGAATCCTATAGTTCCAAAACTAGAGGAAAAGGCCGAGAGGATAAGGTTTCCCACCATCTTCTTCCTATCTCTTAAAAATATTAGATGCATGAATCCTATCATTTCAGAACTAGAGAAAATGGTCCAGAGGTTAAGGGTTTCCACCACCTTCCTCTCATCTCTTAGAAGAATAAAGAGACAACAGTCCTACCAGAATCAGAAGTAAAGAGACAGAAGGAGAAAGGTTCCTACCAACTTCTTATTGTCCCTTAAAAAGATAAAGAAATACAGCTCCCACCTTTCAAATTTCATAAACATAGAGATCAAAAGGATAAAAGCCCCCATCACCTTTCTCTTAACCTTAAAAGAATTTTTTTTAAAAAAAGCTTAGTTCTTATCCTTTCATAATTAAAAGCAAAAGAGAAGTTAGTAAATTCCTTCACATCTTGGAAGGTAAAGAGGCATACTACTTACCTTTTAAGAAATGAAAATGAAACAAAATAAAGATCAGAGTTGGAAAAGAATAGAGTACTTAGTACCTTCCTTCCAACAACATGATTAAGATAAAAGACATTAAAACCCAAAGGGATTGAAGTACTTAATACCATCCTTTTACTTAGTAAATAAAACTCGAAAAGGGGAAAAATAAGACTCAAGGAGATTGGAGTTCCTTGTACCTTCCCCTTGTGAAGAAAATTGAATCTAAAAAAGGGGATGAACTAGAAATAAAATCAGTGCTAAACAGATTAGAGTACTTAATACATTTCTTTCGGTAATGTGATTAAAAATAAAAAAGAATGAAGTACTTAGTACCTTCCTTCTGGCAGTAAAGATCAGGCTTAGAAATAATTAGAGTGCCTAGTACTTTCGTTCCAATAATGTAATTAAAATTATTGATGAAATAGAGAAATGGTGAGATAAAATGTCACAGTTTATTACTAAACAGATGTTACTATAAGATAGATAGGCAAAGATTCAAAGTTGAGTTATATTGCGTCATAGGACGAGTGTAAAGAGGCCCCCTAGTTTAAAGTCATGATGGTTAAGGAAGAGTCATGTATCTTAGAATAAATTTGGAAACATTGAAAGACTTCTTTGGAAGGGTATAATACCTTTCCTAAGAAGCACCCATACCAAAGCTTTCTAAAAAATATGATTTAGAATTGCATCTATATTCTAGAGATAAGAAATATCGTTTATCTCATATAATTTATTCAAACTTTTACATCCAATTGACATCTTAAGAAGTACAAGTTTTTAGAATTATTATCATATTTTTAGCTGCAGTTTATCATAAGAAGCAAAATAAAGGAAGTAAATCGATCATTGGGCATACCAAAGACATACAAAGATAGGACTATGAAGCCTTGTAAATTGTAAAAAAAAAGGGGACTGTGAAAAATAAATAGAACCCTCACAAGGATGAAATTAACAAAAAGTAAAAAAGGAAAGTGATTACCAACCAAATTTTATTTTTCTTTTCTGATTTCATATGTATGAAAAAAGACTTAGCAATTCATATGAATTCATGAATTGTTGCATACATGATCACATGATTATATCTCAAACATAGAAGCATTCTTTTTATATAACACTAATTAGGGACCAAAATGCAAAAAAAAATGAAGTTTATTGCTTCCAAAGTAATTATATAAAAATAGAAAGACCATAAATAAACACATCTTAGGCAAGTTCAAAAAACTTCGAAACACATTGTTTCAATTTTTGACTCGGATCAAGTAGACACTAACGCATAGAAGAAAGAAACTATACATGCATTTGCACATCAAACTGGAAACATCACTAAAGATTGAAGAGTCTCGTTCGCTAAGATTAGTGCTCTATAGGAGAAAAAAAATTATTTTTTGTAAAGTGACATTTCATGTGCTAATTAATAGAAATTGATAATGTCATATTTTTCATATAGTTTCTCATGTTTTTATTTTGATATTTTATTATTTTATGATAATAAATGGCTATTTATATGTATTATTATTATATATAGGGACTAAAATGCAAAGTTTTTAAAATATGGATCTGTTGCCCCAGCGCTACAAGGATTTTCGCCCAGCGCTGGAACAGTGATCGAAATAAGAAAATCAGAAAAGATGACCTATTTAAATTGCGATTGGTGCTCCAATGCTAGACCTTCATCGCGCCAGCAACAGGACAACGCCCCAGCGCCATATCGACATCGCACCAGCGATGGGCCAATGCTCCAGCGTCAACATCTCACAGTTCCAGTGCCAATATCTCACAGCTCCAGCGGTCAAGCCATTTATACCCAGCACCCCAGTGGTAGTGTAAGTCCAAATCAGACGATAATTGAGATTTTTAAGCTCATATCAAACCCTATAAAAGGCCACTCGTCCCCAGACTTTAAAGAGGACCCCAAGAGCAATTCAAGAACATCAAGAATACAGAGCACAAGTCTTAGAGAGCAATAAGAGTTTAATTAAAGCATCCATAGAAAGAGATTTAAGGCGTTCTTCAGCATCAAGAGTATTTTAGGCAGCGCAACCAAAAGCAATTTGACGTCTATAGCAGTTTGCTATTGATTGTATCATGATTTTCTATTATTTTTACTATTGTTCTCTTGTAGCCATGAGCTAAATTTATTTTCTAGGGTTAAGACTTGAACTCAATATGTGCACTTAATTGTCATATCTTTTTAATATTTAATAAACTTAGTTTTTTGTTATTTAAATTACTTGTTCTTAATGCTTCAATATATCTAGACAATATATAGTGAATGAGTTCGTAATATTTTGATAAACTTAGAAGAGGAATCATTATATTTAAAACTAGATAATTTGATACATGATTGTAGAGTAACATTCAATATTGCATATGCAAGTTTCAACTTAAGATAGAAATATACCTAATTGGCGTGTATGATTAATAAGACTTAATCTTAATGAGTCTTAATCTATTACAAGTACCATAGGAATATAGGTATTTGGTAAATTAAGGTATACTTGCATGACCTTGAAAGAGGTTTGTGAATACATTAGTATCTTCATCAATAACAAAGACTAAGGAAGTTGAATATTAGAAAATTAATTATTAAAAAATATATTGAGGGATAATATTAATTCTAAGTTTTTTCTATATTGCTATCACCAAAGTTTCTTTACATTGTGTTATTGCTTTTATATTTTCTCATTCATTCTTAGATTTTTATTTTTCTGAATAATTATTAGAAATACATAATTTTAGTACTTGGTTAAGAAGTGATCCGATATTTATATATCTCAAAATTAAGTGCAAGTATACACTATCGTAACAAGTAATAAAGGGACTTATAAAGTCGGATGTCGAACCCACAGGGATAATTTTTATTTTCTACTAAGTACTAAAATTATATCTTTCTTGTAATTATTCAGAAAAATCAAATCTTAATTTTGTAATAAATTTAAGTAAAATAAAAGTGCAAAAAATAAATGACACAACTTAAATAAAATAAGAAAATAGCAATATAGAGAAAGCCTAGGGTTAGTTACTATCCTTCAATATGTTTTCTATAGATTAATTCTTTTAATATTTATATCCCTCAATTCTTATTATTGGTCAAGACACTAATGTATTCACAAGCCTCTTTAAAGGTCATGTAAGTATATGTTAATTTACCAAATACCTATATTCCTATAATACTTGTAATAAATAAAGATTCATTAAGAATAAGTCTTATTGACCATACATGCCAATTAGGTATATTTTTATCCTAATTCGAAACTTGCATATGCAACATTGAATGTTAATCTACAATCATGTATCAAATTATCTAGGTCTAAATACAATGATGCCTCTTCCAAGTTTATCAAAGTATTACTAAAGCAATCACAATATTGATCAGATATAATGAAACATTAAAAACAAATAATTTGAATAATGAAGAATTCAATTCAAATAAATATTAAAAAGATCCAACAATTAAGCTCTCATATTGAGTTCAAGTAACAACCCTAAAAAATAAATTTAGCTTATGATAACAAGAGAATTATGGCTGAAAAATAAAATAAACATGATACAACCAAAAGCAAACCAATATAGACGTCAATTCGTAGTTGGTTGATATGCCAAAGATTTGCCAATAATCTCTTACTTCCCTGAATTCTTCTTGCTTCTCTCTCTAAAAATTGCTTTTCTTCACTGTGTTGTGGCTCTAAGAGCCCTAAGTTGTGTCTCCTTTTAGGTCTAAAATAAGAGGCCTTTATATAGGGATTGGTTGGAGTATTTGAGTTGTATTTCATTTTTACTGTACTATGATCACTGTTCATATGGTACTGTTCTGAGTTATTGTTCACGTGCGACAATTACCCCTGGAGCGAAAATCTTTGGGCACTGGAATGCTGGAATTTTGCTGGCGTGATATACTGTTCATCACTGGGGCGATGGTACTGTAACAAATCACTGTTTATAATACTGTAGCAACTTGCAATTTCGCATATTTTTCTTAGATTTTCATCCTCAATTGCTCCATTGACTCCAAACCTACAAAATAATAATTAAACATATAAAAAAACCTAATATTTTTTATTAAAATGAGCAATTAATTAAGCTAAGGGTAGGAAAATAATAGATATAATTTACGCTTATCAAGAAGTATGAATTATCCTTGTGGGTTCGACATCCGACTTATTAAGTCCCTTTATTACTTGTTACGATAGTGTATACTTGCACCTAATTTTTAAGATATAGAGATATCGCATCAAAAGTGAAAAAAAACCGCCCATTTCAAATTCATTTAAAAGAAGGGCTTTAATTTTTCACTTGTGGGGAGACATCTATTGGTTCTTTATGAAATGAGCCCAGCAGCCCACTCTATATGCATAAATGACAGGCTAAAGTAATAAAATCAAGCCTAAACAATGTTTTAAAAATCCAAAATTGTATTAAGTGGCCCAAAGTCAAGTAAAACCAGCCTTAAGTTAAGGTATGATCTGACCCACTTCGTCAATAGAATCCAAAGACATGAAAAAAAACTTATTGGCAATGTAGGCATGACGAATTCTATTCAGATTATGATTTCTGCTATTACTATTTTGTTCAAGTTTAAGCTCTCAATATTATTGTTCTACATGATCAAGGAATCTTTACACTATGGATAAAAATCCTAGATTTCTTGATGAATTTAATTACATCTCAAATTGTGATTAGTTAAAACCGATTGAAACATGGATTAATCATGCCATACTAGTCTCATTCATACTTTGAATGTGATTTGGATTATGGCAAACTAAAGCTCTATAAATAAGCATACTTATTTGGCCATTAATTCATTCAAGCATTAAGCATTCAATCCTATAACACCTAAAGCATTCTATTAGAGAATATCGCATTCTAGAGAGAGAAACACATAAAAATTTTATAATCCTATTGTTTAAAGCACTCTTGCACACAACACTAGTTTCGTGAACAAATACTGTCTTGAGTATTGGAGTATTTTTTTTCTTGCATCGAGGAGATTAAGGTAATGTTTGTGAAATTCCATCTTTGGAGCTTTTAATAAGAATTCCTAATTAATTTGGAGTTTATAATGTGAGTTATTCTTTGTTATTTATTGAACTAATAAGTTCTAATATACTAAATTTATGAGTGTTCTCAAAATCAATGTGAGTTTAATTAATTTTTTATTTTAAGTATACTTAGACTAAATAGAATATAAAATTTATTCCTTAATCTACCATCCGTTGCATCAATGGTTTGTGTAGATCGCTGAAACTCTCAAGGAAGTTTAATATAGGGTTGTACCATAATTTTCATCAAATTTGTTGAACATGAACCAAACTAAAATTTTTAAATTTGTTTTATTCTAAGTGTGTATGCTCATTGTTATGAACTACGGTGATTTTTTTGTTCATAATTTCTATTAGAAAGGATAATAAAACCCAGGTCGTAGGTGGAGTACCTTTTATGGTGAGCTCTATGTAATTAAAAATCTTAGTAGATAAATGTTGGAATTGGTGATGCAAAATTATGTTAGAGCATGTTTTGAGTTAGAAACCAAGGAGGATAAACACAAAGTCAAGTATGTGAAAGACATATAAGAAATAAGCAAAATTGAGTGCCAAGAGCAAGAAGGGGCGTGAAAACTCAAGTGAGGACGTTTGAGATCTAACGCCCTAGTATTGGATGACAGAACGCTCCAGCGATGATTCCAAAAACTCCATCGCCCTAGTGTTAGCCTTAGAAAGCCAAACATTAAACCTAATGGAGATGGTACTTACGTGTCATTCCAATATTGTATGAATATTATTGTTTAATATTTATATTATAAACATTTTGAATAAAATCATTAATATTATAATAAATGGTAAGATGATTGTTACATTTCAGACATTGTATAATCTTAAGGAGTTTAGATTTGTGCTAAATATTAGCAATGCTATTGAGTTATAACTGCAAAGAATTAACAGGTAATAAGAGTTAACAAAATAAAAGAATTAGAGCCTTGTTTAAAATAGGACAAAGACTTGGGAATGTATTAGTAATATCATAGTTGTAAAGAGTTACAAATGTTGCTAAAAAAATGTAATTATGCAATATGTTCTCAAACACCTCACTCCTAATCTATTTTATTGATATGAGTCTATCGGTGAAACCTTTTTATATAGATCAGTGTGTGTCTATATCTAGATGGTCTAGATAGTTAGTCTTAGCAGACCATAAGCTTAATAGAAGCTCATATAAGCACACAAGTATTCAATAAGTATTGGATACTGAACAAATTCACGAGGACCTCTAATAGGCATCCTATAAAGCCATTAATGGAAGGTCTTCTCAAGTTGAATAGTATTCATGGTCCTTTGTCCTAAGCGCCATGGTGGGATTATGAGTGATCCACCATACTTTAGTTCCACGGTGTCAGAGACCTTTCACAGTCTGATCGTTGTGTGTCACTGGGTATGGTTCGATGCTCATAGACTTCGATGTGCATAGATATGGGATCTATTAGCTAATATAGGTGGGTTACATATTTTGATGCTCCAAGATTGTATTTCAAAAGGTCTTATGGCCACAAGCATAAACCTTGAAAAATATTTTTTCATAGGGTTAAACAATATCGCAAAAGTATTTGCGTATATTGTTTATTGAAATACGAATTTATAGATAAGTTCATGGTTGAGTGTGTAGATATTTAATAGCGATATTTATATCTCTACTCTTTCAGGATATAGGTAATAGAGGGATTATACGTATACGTTATAACCTTAACTAGTATAATCTAATGTGCCATTTTGTAATATCTATGACATATACATGGGACATTATTCACAGATTTATAGAGAAGTTCCATTTGACAAACCAAGCATGGACCTATGAGTCCCACAATATAAAGTATACTTACTGTACACTAGGACAGTGTACTGAATTGAACAGTTCGATCCAGTAAATTCTAGTAAACTGGATATTTATTTTAAGAACCCTTAGGTTGTGCACTTATTAAGACTTAAGCGTTAAGTACATCAATTAATTAATAATAGTTATTGACCAATGGGATGATGATAAGTGGCATATTATGAGCCATTCATTGTTTGACTTTAAAATTATAAAATTGACTTTCCTTGTTAGACAAGCAAAGTTTATTTAATATGTCTAAAATTGTTTTGGAAATATTTTAAATTGTAAAGTCAAATAATATAAATAAATGAATGGCATGTGTTTTATTTGTTGATTAATAAATCGATAAAGGGAAAATCAAATATTAATAAAGAAATGGGAAACAAGTGAGCATGGATAAGGCATGATATATATGCATGTTAGAGCCGTGTATTTAAGTATTACAAATGAGAGGGAATTATAACTATAAAAAAATTGTTTTAATTTGGTTAAAGGGCAATTGGTTTGGCCAAGTAAAGAAAATGAGAAAAGGAGAATTATTTTCTTTAGGTGGCAAAGTATTGCTATATAAATACTTCTTCTTCCTCAAGGTGGGCTGACCATACTAAAGGAAACTGAAAAGAGTTCTTCTTTTCCAAGCCAAGGAAATTTGCTTTTGTAAATTGAGCATGAGTTTCTTTAACAGCAAAGAGTATTCCAATTTCATTGAAACAAAAACTAAAGGGTTAAAGTGTTTAACCATAAAACAAAAATTATGTTTAAGTGTTAAACACTTTTGGTGAAATTAAAGTTGTTATTCTAGAGATTAGGGCCCACCCAAGTTGGATCCTAGAATTATGTACAAGTGCACTTCAAGGTAGACTTCGCTTTGAATAAATTTCCAAAAGTTTGTGATTTCTTAATCTCAATCTCATTAGTGTAATGAGACTTAAATTTAAATGTTTTTATTGCATTAAAAAATTATATCTCCAATTTCGTTGCACTAATACGTATGTATAACATCCTTATAGTTTTCTAGGGTGCGTACATGTGCATTGTAATGAACAATGCACATGTAATGAACACATTGCACATGTACGCACCCTAGAAAACTAGCATGCTTTCAATTAGTATCAAAGGATGTTTGTTTGTTTTTTGGTTGATTGGAGTAATTGTGATGTTGGTAAGGATGTCTCGAGGCTGTGGATGATGAATTTCAAGTGTTATAAGTGTAAAATCAGGAGACAACCTAGCAGGACATCGCGGCGTGGAGGCTTTCCAAGCTCCAGTGTTGCGACACTAGGATTTGACAGAACTTGACCCGAGACCCTCTACTATAGATCCCAGCGGCCCTGCCAGGTACCTCGACGGAAGTTCCTCCGAACCTAACTGGGTATGTTGAGAAATTTCGCGAGGCGAACCCCTCTTTAATCTTGTTACTACTAAGAAGGTCTAGTAACATACACGAAAACGACATCTTAATTTTAAAAACAAACGGACAGAGTTTCTCCTATTTTTTCAGAAAATCCATATAAAACCTACAAAGAAATTTCACTTCTATTTTCAATACATCTCAATTCTACCAATTCGGACCTCCGGTCCTTCCCAAATCAAATCCAACACAACTCAATTATTCATTTGAATCACAAATAAGCGTAATCATAGAAGTAAAAAGAATGATCATCATAAAATTGAAATCTCTTCTTCTCGGTTCAAAACATACATCCAAATATACATGCCTATAACTATTATGCATAAAGTAAAGGGTGCTATTTAACACATTTACATGTATAAAAATGATCTTCGGATTCGGCTCACTACTCGTCAATAGGAGAATCAGCAGCTTGCGTACCGACACCTGCACCTGGGAAAGGGGTTCAGAAAACATAAAACACAAAACGGGTGAGCTAAAGGAGCTCAGTGAGTGCAAATAAAATTTCAATAAAATAACATCATGTATAGATAGCAAATTCTAAAGTTCACACAGAAATCATGCTTATAAAACTGATGTAAAATTGTAAAACGGTTTCTAACATCATATGCTATTGAAATCTTGCCAAGCGGATTTTATCTACATCTTTGGAAAACTATATTCAGAATCTGTATAACATAATAACTGCTGTGTGCATATAAATGCATAAATGCTATCGGTAAATTGAAAACTAGTAAAATCCTCACTCAGCCATTTTCTTTCTAAACTGTACCAATGGTAACCCTAAAGCTCTATACCCACGCAGCGACTCAACTAGCACCGCACACGTGAGTAGGTCACAGGGCACCTCAACTAGCAGCACCCACAGTGACATCTCAAGACATCTCACTGGCTATGCGGTAGAATCCTACATCGCATACATATAGCGAGATAATACCCCGTACACATAGAGCGACTCACATGATTCGACATCCCGACTTCCCGGAGTTAGTGACACACCCCCAAGACCTGCCCATGTGCACGGGATATACCGGTCGAGTCTAATACAATCACCACCACTATAATCTGAGGGTACCAATGGCCTTAAAAACGAATGCAGAAATTTTAAAACTGTTTCTCAATTTGAACATGTAAAGGCATGTCTATGAATATGTATCAAGATCATAAATCATGGTTATGCATCGAAAGCTCATAAAACATTCATATTCATTATGCGAAAATATAATAAATGCAAAGTAAAAGAAATGGCAGATTTCCACTCACAACTGCTCCGCGCTCAATTTTGCTCCCAATTTCTGCTCCTGTTAACACTCTCGGTTATCTTCACCTACGCGCCACAAATGACATTTAGAACTAAATCGAATGCTAGAATCTCATTTAACTACTAAACGCCCTAATCGGCATACAAAGCCCGGATGCATACTACTTCCTGATTTTAGTTACGGAGCCATAATCGAAACTAACTCACCATCCGGCGCCCTGAAAATTATTAAACACCTTATAACTTAGTTGGACATAATTGCCCTTCACCTTTCCAACATAGACAATTATGTCCCATTTTCTTCATTTTTGGTTTTTCCATCAACCATATACATTCAATTTACAATATGCACTATTTACACACAACAATTCAATCAAAACACCACTCAATTCCTAACTTCCCTAAAGTGGCAGAATTTCACCCTAGGTTCCAATACATTGCTTTTCTCAATTTCTTGTTACAATTACAACAAAATCATGCCAATTTCATTCTAAAGCCCTAATTACAACCAATTGAAATCCCTACAACAAAATCACCAAAAACCCTAATTCTCACCTTGTCAATTTCTTCAAATTGATAACTCCTTCAAGCTCCAAACTAGAATTCAACTCAATCTAAGCCAAGAATACACATAAGAACATCAATTTAAGCATTCTTGAAAGCTCACTTATCAAACTCATAAAACAAAGCTTTTCTTACCTCTTTTTCTTGAATTTCCACTAATTGAGGCTTCAATTGAGCTTAGGGATTGGAATGTAACCTTATTTTAGCTTGATTACACATGAAAAATCATTAAAAAAAAACTGAAATTTCACTGTAGCAGCACCTCTTCACCTTGCCTAAATTTGCTCTCCTTTTTGCTCTAAGTGTTTGCTTTTTGATCACTTGAAAATTCTACACACTTCTAACATATATATAGTGCTCCCTTAATTGACCATTTTTCCCTTCAACTTACTCAAAATTACTAATTTTCCATTAGTTAAAAACTAATTATGAAATTAGTTCATTTGTAACTATCTAGTTAGAATAGTTCAAAGAACTAACTAGAACTTCCAACTTGGCAATCTATGAGATTTCTTCTAATTGGTCCATTCTCTAATATATGGATTATGTTTCTCAACAAAGGCTTGTTCCATTCATAACCCTTAAATGGAAATTCATGTAGTAAATTAGGATTTCCTTTTCTAAACCTATAGAGAAAAATTCTAAAAATATTCTAGAGTCGTCCGGCTCACCGATCGAGTGTGAAATTACCAAATTAGGTCTAATATCTCTCACGTGCACTATAAAGGGAATATTTCTAATAAGGTTAAAATTGAGTAACCCTACGGTGTCTTATTTGTTCTATACCGAAATCTAGGCGCCAATACTACTAATAGGGATTGGATATTACAGGATTTCTAGGCCCTAGCTCCATAGCACTTAGATAGTTAACCCTAGCATCATAGTGCAATAAGATTAGCGCTGGATGTAGTTAACCTCAGCGCCGCAGTATTGGTAGGTAGAGCCCGCGACACTGGATACTGTTTTGCTCCAATTTTTTTTAAAGTGTTTAAAAAATGCATGTGGCGTTTATTTATGCAATAATAAGAGTTATTTAATTGCATTATATATGAAGACTATTTTTTGTGTTGTTAACCACAATAAGAGCCCTACTAGTGGGGTTAGTTGTGCTTGTACAAAATGAATGTCTCTTAATCAAATTGAAGTGTATTTCATTATGAGAAAATGTTATACATTGCCCGCCTTGTTAATACAGTGTTAGACAGGTCATCTTGATTGTTTTTCAATATCGCTAAATTGTGAGGGATTGGTCAGTGTGATTTTGACTATGCTGATTAAACATGAGATAAGACTAATATATGTGAAAGTATTGCCCTAGATCACTAAAATGTGCGGGTAGTATCGGTAATATATATTTGATCATTGACAAGTTCATTTAGAATACACTTACCCTAGATCGCTAAAGTGTGCGAATAAGTTGTATTTAGGATCAAAAGTAAGAGTTGCATGAGATGCAATTGACAAGAGTTGTCTACCTTTTAGGTTTACAAAGGTCAAGATCACTAATGTGCATCTAGAGTAAAATGTCAATGGGATCTACTTTTCATTGTATAGTTTAAAGAGTTTAAACTGTCGTTATCCCATTTGAGAGATTAAAGGGATTAAGTAAAGCAGTAGGATGGTATCTTTTGAATTAAAAATGTATAAATGTTATACACACGATCTAAAGTGTTGTTAATTAACGATTAGAAATATTCCGCTACAAATCTCATATTTAATCTTTTAGAGATAAGATGACTACGAGCATTCCGTTAGTATACTTAATCTAGACGCACCAACTATAGGGTGTCAAAAACTATTTAGACTTACTTATAAATAAGAGAATAGTTTTGATTAAAAAGAAACTTGGATATTATTGATCAGATGATAATGTTAGAGGTGTTTCTAATAATATATCTTTAGAATAGGTAAAAATTTATCAAAAATGAATTTATGATGATTTGAGAGTCAAATCACATATCTTAACCTCGATATCTAGTGATCTTCAGTATGAGCATATGCACATGAGATGTACAAGTAGTATTGTACTCCATCTAAAATATTGTTTAATATATCTAAACTATAGATAGAGAATAGTTATAATATAAAGTATTTCCACTGTGGTAAGGTTTGAAATAGTAAATGTTATTGTTTAATGCACTTTAACTTAGAAAAGATAGACCTTTTAAATACCTGTTCATTGATATTTCATTAGCATATGATGATAAAGAATGCATGGGTATGAGATACCACCCGTCCTTTTCATATCTACAAAGTGTTGTATGATTTGAGAAATGATAGAAAGCTGTGAAAAAAATAAAGTACAACTTCACGTAGGAAATAGAGATTTCTTAAACGTTGTAGCTATTAGAATTTTTAAATCACATCTCCATTGTAACAGAAGCATTGTGTTGTATAATTGCTATTTTGTGCCAAATATTATTAGGTGAATCATATCACTCCCTATAGTAGACAAAGAGGATTATCATGAATACATTAGAAATAGTTTCTTATGTTTATATGATAATGATAATGTTTTGCTAAGTGAATGTTAGTTAATGAATGGCTACTATTTCTTAAATAGAGTAGAAAATGTCTAGGTGAATAGAACAAATAGTGGTTCAAGAACTTTGAATAAGAATAATTTGTGGCACATAAGATTAGGTCATGTAGCTATAAGACGACTATCTCATCTGGATAAGGATAGTCAGATATTTAATCTAACTATAGAACATTGGCCAATTTATGAATCCTAAATTCAAGAAAAAAAACCAAATCCTTATGTAAGTGTTGGATACTAGGTCACTGATTTATTAGAATTGGTACATAATGATGTATTTAGTCCAATAAATTGTATTGCCATATGTGAATTTTGATACTTGATTGTCTTTATCGTGATTTGTCACAATACGACCATGTGTTTCTAATAAAGCACAAGTCGGAAACTTTTTGAAGTATTTAAAGAGTTCTTACTAAAAGTGGAGAAACAAACCATTATGTATATTCAATGCCTTCGATTAGATCAAAACAATTAATACATGAGTAGTAAATTCATAAATTATTTAAAGGAGAATATGATTCTTGCTCATTATAGTTCTCTAGATACTTCTCAATACAAAGGAGTTTTGGAGAAGAGGAATCAAACTTTATTAGAAAAGGTCCAATCAATGTTGAGTTTCACCGATCTTTCAGAATATTAATGAAGGTTATATTCTAGAAATAGCTACTCACTTATTGAACAAAGTTCTATTGAGAACTATTCCTTCTATTCTATATAAAATATAGACTAAAAGGAAGGCACGTCTTAAATATGTTAAGACTTGGGGTTGTTTTACTGGCATAAAAATTACGTAACAAGATAAACTTAGACCCAAGTAGTACAAGTATCAGTTTATTTGGTATCCTAGGCATTTCTATGAGATATCAATTCTATGATCTGAAGGAATGAAATATGTTCACTCCTCGTAATGCAACTTTCCTAGAGAAAGTGTTTTTTATAAATCGTGGGGATTGTAGAAAGATTAAACTTAACGAAGTCAATCTAAAAGTAAATGAACCGACAGTGGAACTTCAAAGTCAATTGAGTGAAATACCTTTGACACATTATCCTTATATGTCAGAAAGAATATCAATGCCACCTATTAGGTATGTTTGATACTTGAAGGTGCCCTTTGTGTTTTTTTAGTTGAAGAAAAGCATTATTTGACTTATAAAGAGGCAATGTTGAACATCAATTCATGAAAATGGCAAGATGCCATGAAATCCAAAATTGACTCTGTGTATGACAATCAAGTCTGGGAGTTAGTCGTACTTCTTGTAGGAATTGTTCCTATTTTTTTATAAATCAGTTTATCCAATGGAAGCGTAGCCTAAATCGAAAAGTAGAAACCTTTAAATCCTAACTGGTGGCAAAAGGTTACACTCACAAATCTGAGATTAATTATAAGGAAACATTTTCACTAGTAGCCATGGTAAAGTCAATTTGAATTTCACTAGTCTTTCCCAAGCTGAAATCCTCATTTTGATGAGAAAATTAAAAAGTCTAGTTTCATCAAGAATAAAGAAAAAACGTGTGTGTTTAAAAAGGGCAGTAAGAGTATAATTGTCTTTCTAGTTCTTTATGTGGAAGACGCACTCAATGCTAGAAATGATGTTGGCATGTTGCAAATTAGTCAAGAGTTACCTGAGTAAGAAATTCTCCGTGAATGATTTGGGATAGACTTCTTTTATATTAGGCATAGAGCTTTATAAAGATAGAGCTAAGAGGCTGCTAGGACTTTGCAAATCTTCGTACATAGACTATGTCCTGGAAAGGTGTAACTTTAGTAACTGTGAGATAGTAAATATACCTTCAGACATGGCATTCATATTTCTAGAAAAAAGTGTCATCGACAAGAAAATGAAAGGATTAGAGTGTCTAACATGCCATATACATAGCTTGTGGTAGCTTGATGTACGCCATGTAATGTACGAGACCCACATCTGAATGATTGTAAATGTTACGAGCCTATATCGGTCTTATCCAGTTCACGACCATGGGATGACCGTGAAACATATCAAGAAATACATGTGATATACAAAAGTAAGTTTTTAATAAATAGAGAAAGTTGCTTACAATTACAAGGACACAAATATTCAGATTTCCAGTCTAATCCGGATGATAGAAAGTTTACATCTAGTTATATGCTTCTCTTTATCGGCTCCGGAGTTGGTTGAAAATGTGCAAATCAGATGTCCACAACTGATTCTACCTTGGAAGTAGAATATGTTGTGGCTTGAGAAGCCCATAAAAAAAGTTATATGGACATATAAATCAGTTATAAATCATGGAATAGTTTCAAGCTCAATGAATTTTATCCTACTATAATGCAACAATAATGAAGTAATTGCTCTAGCCAAGAAGCCGAAAGGCATACTAGAATTCTGATCATATGAACTTTTAATACCACATATTTAGAAAGATCTTGGCTATTAGAGATGTAACAGTATCTAAGATACACTTTATAGATAACGTAGTGGACCCACTCAGGTCTTAATTCTTGGGGTGTTTGAGAAATACATGGAGTTGATAGATATAAGATATCATCATAAATGGCACTAGAGCAATTGAGTTTAATGGAGATAGTGCTTACGTGCTATTCTAATATTGTATGAATATAATTATTGAATATTAATTCGATAAAAATTTCAAAGAAAATCATTAGTATTATAATAAATGGTAAAATTCTTCTTACATTTTAGACAATGTCTGATTTAAAGGAGTTTAGATTTTGTCTAAATAAGAATTAGTAATACTAAGAGTTATAACTACTAAGAGTTAGTAGGTTATAAAAGTGTTAGTAAAATCTAAGAGTTAAAGCCTTATCTAAAATGGGATAAAGACCTAGGAATATATTAGTAATAACATGGTTACAAAGAGTTGCAAATGGTGCTAGAAAATGTCATTATGCATTATATTCTTGAACACCTCGTTCTTGATCTATTTTATTGATGCAAATCTATCGATGAAACCTTTTTATATAGATCTGTATGTGTCTATATTTGAATGATCTATATAGTTAGTCTTAGCAGACCATGAGCTTAGTGGAAGATCGTATAAGTATACAGATATACAGTACGGATTGAGTACTGAATAGACTCACGAGGATCTCCAATAGACATTTTATAAAGCAGTCAATGAAAAGTCTTCTCTAGTTGAGCAATATTCGTGGTCTTTTGACTTAAGCGCCATAGTAGGCTTTGTGATTGATCCGCCATACTTTGGGTCCACCAATGTAAGAGACCTTTCATGGTTTGACTGTTGCATATCGTTGGGTATGTCCGATGCTCATGCAATCTGATATACATAGATATAGGATCTAGCAACTCATATGGGTGAGTTGTATACATGCTTCAAGATTATATTTCAGGAAGTCTTGTGGCCACAAGCATAAACCCCGAAAAAACAAATTTCGTAAGGTTAAACAATATTATAAAAGTATTTGCATATGTTATTTATCTTGGACCTGGAGTTGGTTAAGGTACTACTATGGGCCAAGCTGTAAAAGGTATCGCAAAACAACCTGAGGCAGAGGGAAAAATATGAGGTACTTTATTGCTTAGTCTAGCTTTTATAGAAGCTTTGAAATACGAAGGTAGAAATAAGTTCACGGTCGAGTGTATAGAGATTTGAAGGTGATGATATATATCCTTACTCTTTCAGGATATAGATGACGAATGGATTATACATATATTTTATGACCTCAACTTGTTTGGTCTAATGCATCACTTTATAATATTAGTGGCGTGTGAGTAGGGCATCGTTCATGGATGTATGAAGGAGTTTCATTTGATAAACCGAACGTGGACCTAGGGAGTCCCACAATATAAAATGTATTCGTTGTGCACTAGGACAGTGTACTGGATTGAATAGTTCGATCAAGTAAATTTTAACAACCCAGATATTTATTTCAGGATCCCTCAGGTTGTGCACTTGTCAAGACTTAAATGTTAAGTATATTAATTAGTTAACAATAGTTGTTGACCAATAGAATTATGAGCTATTTATTGTTTGACTTTAAAATTATAAAATTGACCTTACTTGTTGGACAAGCAAAGTCTATTTAATATTTCTAAAATTATTTTGAAATATTTTAAATTGTAAAGTCAAACAATATTATTAAATGAATGGCATGTATTGTATTTGTTGATTAATGAATCAATAAAAGGGAAAATAAATATTAATAAAGAAATGGGAAACAAGTGAGCATAGGATAAAGCATGATATACATGCGTAGTTGGGCTGTGTTTTTGCTTGTTGCCAATGAAAGGGAATTATAACTTTAAAATGAAATTTTTTTTTTTCATTTGGCCAAAGGAAAATTGGTTCAACCAACTAAATGAAATAAGAAAGAGAGAATTATTTTCTTTAGATGGCAAAGTATTCCTATATAAATACTTCTTCTTCTTCTTCCTCAAAGTGGGCCGACCATGCTAAAGAAAAATGGGAAGAGTTTTCTTTTTCAAACCAAGGAAATGATAATGAAATTTTTTTTTAGAATTGGTTATGAGTTGCTCTAACAAAAAAGACTATTCCAATTTCCTTGAAACAAAATCTAAAGGAGTAAAGTGTTTAACCACGAAACAAAAAATTGTGTTTAAGGTTAAACACTTTTGCTAGAATTAAAGCTATTATTCTAGAGATTGAAGCCCACCCTAATTGGATTATAAAATTGTGGACAAGTGTGCTTTAAGATGGACTCCTCTTTGAACAAAATTCTAAAGGTTTATAAGGTGATTTCTCAATCTCAATCTCATTAATATAATGAGACTTAAATGTAAATATATTTATTATTGCATTAGAAAATTAAAGTTTTAGTTCCGTTGCGCTAATATGTATGCATGACATCCATACTGCATTGTAAGGAACACGTTACTCATGCATGCACCTTTGAAAAATAGCACACTTTCAAAACCATCAGTGTTTGCCATTGAACGATGCAACATTGGATAATGCATTTACCACCTCCAACATTGGATGCAGAACACTACAGTGTTGCATGTTGGAAAAAAAAATTATTTTTAGCTTGAATTAACTTCTTTGAGTGAGATTTGAACTCCCACACACATGAACTCTTATTCAGACTATATGTAGGCTTTTTAAGGACTTTATAAACACTATATAAACTCTTGTAACCCCTTAGAATTTATTAAGTATCAATAATGTAAACATAAGAGAGAATAAAGAGTTAGGTAGGCATAACATTATTAGTGCACGAGAGTGTAACCATGATATTACTTAACTACTGAGTACGCAAGAAAGTAATGATAGATCTTTTGAATGAGGCTCTAACCATCGTTATATTTCTTAGTTAATCTCTTATTGTTAGATTTAGATGATTTTTGAGATGTTAAGTGATCTGAAAGATCTAAGTGATCTAAGAGATACTTAGTGATCTAAGAGTTTTTTTATGAACTATTAATGAAAGAAGTTAGATCATAGATCTGTCATAGATGTAGACGTTTATTTCTGAATCATGTATATATTATGTCTTGTTGTTTATTTCCTTATCTTTATTATTATGTTGATCTTTTATATTCTTAATTATTTGTGAGTTGAATTTTTCCGCATGTGCAAAAGTGTTTTAGAGTGCTAAACACCAAGCTATTGTGGTATTGGGGCACATAAAAATCCTAATAATAAAGTCAATGCAAAGGTTAATTCCTTAATAGAATTAGTGCTAAGGTTGATTTTCTGCAACAAACTAGTATCAAAGCCAGTTGAGGTCTACATTGCAGAGTATAGGCGATATTACCAGACTATAGAACATAGGTTGTTCAACCATATAGGACTCGTAAGTATAAAGAATTTTTATATGAAAGATGATTATCTGAAAGAGGAAAAGGTAATTGGCTTTATTGGTAAGTTTAAGGTTAGAAACAAACCTTGAAGAGATTTAAGCCACAACCAATAATGAAAAAAAGCTACGTGATTTAGATCCAAGTCAAATTGAGGAATCATCCAAATTGAACAAAGGAATTGGTGAAAAGATCAAAGCTTAGAAGTGTAATGGTATTTACTACAACGAAAAGGATGGGATTAAAGATGTATATAGAAAAGCAATCAACATTGAATGGCAGATCCAAACATTTTCTAGGACACATGATATATGATTGTCCAGAGAGAAAGACCAAGATAAAAGAAAAAGAATGTGAAGTTATAATAGTCTGTAGGATGATGGCAATTGTAAAGACCTTGATAGATTTTGCAAAAACATATACCTAGGGAGTAAATACTTAATTCTAGAGTGTAGCTTCCATATGAGTCTCAAAAATCGTTGTTTACTAATTACGCATTTATTTAAGGGTTGAAAAAGTACCAATGGAAAGAGAGATGGATTCTATAGCTTCAACAGTTTAATAGAATAAGATTAAAACTGCATGGTGAAAATAAAGGAGTTACTAGATATGAAATTTATTCTTGATCTCATAAAGAACTTAGTATCTCTAGGAGTACTAGATCAAGTGTAATGTTCATTTAAGGAAAAAGAAAAGGAATACTGAAAGTGTTGAAAAAGAATCTATGGGTGAGAAGTTAAGTAAAGGCTATGTGCTTAAAGAGAATATTGTGTATGGCTTAATATAGATTGTTGAGAGGATACAGACTATAGGGCAACATTAAAAATTATCTCACCAATGTGATAGGAGTCAAAAGAGGATGTATGATAAAGGTGGTGATGATATGGATAAGATCTAGCCATGGAAATATTATAATAGTCCTAAGTGACGCTAGAGATCATAATATGAAGGCTACCCAATGAGAGATACATTTGAATTTTTTGAGACCGAAGTCACGAATTTTAGTTAAGTATGAGCATAAGACTTAACTGAAGTTAACATTAGAGAAATTGAGTGTTAGTTAAAGAAGGGGGTGATCCTGGATAGCTTTTTGTAGAGAAATTTTGAATTAAAGAGTAGTTTGTTAAAATTACTGATATAAAATTATATTAAAGTATGATTTCGAATTGAAAATTAATAAGGAGTCAACATAAAGTCGAGCACGCGAAGGACATACAAGGAACAAATAAAATAGAGAGTCGAGAGTAAAGAAGGGTGTAAAAACTCAAGTGGGATGTTTGAGGTCTAAACACCCAAGCGTTGGATGATAAAATGCTCCAACAAAGATTTTAAAAGTAAAACGCCCCAGTGTTGGGCTTAGAATGCCATAGTATTAAACCACCACTTCAACATTAGTCTCTAAATGCTACAGCATTGGACAAATGGCATTTACAGCTATAACCTTAGATGCAGAACATTGCAATAGTGCATGTTTGGGAAAAATCTATTTTTAGCTCGAATTAACTTCTTTGAGTGGGATTTTGACTCTTATATGCATAGACTCTTATTCCAAATAGGTTTAAGGTTTATAAAGACTTTGTAAATACTATATAGACCCTTATAATCCCGTAGAATTCATTAAGCATCAAAGATATAAACATAAGAGAGAATAGAGAGCTAGGTAAACACTAAAGTGTTGAATGCACGAGAATGTAACCATGAGATTGCTTAAGTACTGAATGTGCAAAAAAGTGATGATAAATGCTTTGAGGGAAGCTTTGCTATTTGTTGCATTCTTTGGTTAATTTCTTATTGTTAGATCTTGGTGATTTGTGAGATGCTAAGCGATCTAAAAGATCTAAGTCATTTAGGATATACTTAGTGATTTAAGAGTTCTTAGTGAACTATTAATGAAAGAATTAGTTGCATCTTGAGAAGTGTGCAAAAGAAGCTCTATGGATATTCAAGTTAGTTGCAGAGCTTAACATAGTTTCAAACTCAGTGGATCTTATCCCATTGTGTTACAACTAATAACGGAATAATTGCTTAAGCCAAGAAGTCAATATGGTACACCAATATTCTGATCATGTAGCTCTGAATACCAAATAATTAAAAAGTTCTTGGCTATTAGAGATGTGATAATATCTATGATACATTCTTTTAATGACGTAACAGACCCACTCATGCCTAAACTCCTACTGTCTTTGAGAAATACTTGGAGAGTATTGATATAAGATACCAGTACGAATAACATTAAAACAAGTGAGAATTTGTTTGAGTTGGTTCTTACGTACTATTCCAATATTGTATAAATATTAAATTATTTAATATTTATACTGTAAATATTTCGTATAATCGTTAATATAATATAAATACATGGTATAATGCTTATTACAGTACTGACATTGTATGATCTAAAAGAGTTCATATCTATTCTAAAGGAGTTTAGACCAGTGCTAAGAATTAGCAGAGCTGAGAGTTATAAATCCTAACAGTTAGCATTGCTAAGAGTTAGCAGATTATAAGAGTCAGTCAGATCTAAAGTTTAGATCCTTGTCTGAAACAGGACAAAGACCTGAGGGTATACTAGTAATGACATGGTTGCAAATAGTTGCAATAGGTGCTAGGAGATATCATTATGCAAGTATGTCCTCAAACACTATGTTCTTGATCTGTTTCACTGATGCGGGTCTGTGGGTGGATCCATTTTATATAGATCAGTGTGTGCCATATCTATATGGTATAGTTGGTTGTTCTTAGCAAACCATGGACTTACCAAAAGTTCGTATATACATACAGGTATTTAGTCAGGACTAAATACTGAACAAACTCACGAGGACACCAATAGACATCCTATAAAGCCGTCAATTGTGAGTCCTCTCGAGTTGAGTAGTATACGTGGTCCTTTGACCTGAGTGCCATAGTGGGCTTATAAGTGATCCACAATACTTTAGTTCCACACATGTCATAAACCTTTCATAGTGTAACCGTTGGGTGTCGTTGGGTATGGTCTGATGCTTATGGAGTTCGGTGCATACAGATATGGGATTTGTTAGCTATCATAGGGGAGTAGTATATCCAGATGCTCTGAGATTGTATTTCAAAAAATCTCGTGGTCATAAGTATTAACTCGAAAAAGGTGTTTCCTAAAGAGTTGAACAATATAACAAAGGTGTTTGTGTACATTGTTCTTGAAAATACAAATCTGGAGATAAGTTCATGGATGAGCATATGAGGATTTAATGATGCTAATCTATATCCTTGCACATCCAAAATATAAATGACTTAAGGATTATACGTATGCGTTGTGACCTCAGCTTGTATGGTCTAACGCGCTAATTTATAATATCTATATCGTGTATGTGGGGCATCGATCACAAACTTATAGAATAGTTCCATTTGACGAATCGGGTGTACACCTATGGAGTCCTGCAATATGAAGTATACTCGTTGTGCACTAGGGCAACGCACTTGATTGAATTATTCAATCTAGTAATTTTTAGCAGAATCGAGTATTTGTTTCAGGTACCCTCGGGATGCGCACATATTAGTACTTAAGTGTTAAGTACAGTAATTAGTTAATAATTACTGTTGATAAATTAAATAGTGACACATAGTACATAGTGAGTCTTCAATTAAAATTTACTCAAGTATTGGGTATAATAGGACCTACGTTGGGTTAATTAAAGACTTAAGGGTTATTTTCCTAAATCAATTTTTTAAGTGTTAAATAATCTAAATTTTTGTTATCACTTATGAGTTAAGTGAATAGTTAATTTGACTAGAGTTAATTGTTAGCTCATGGTTAAATTAACCAAAAAAATATTTTATTGAGGACATAATTGCTAAATAAAATGAGATTTTATTGAGCAATTAATTAAGTTTAAATAAATGTTGCTTAAAGGGGAAATTAAATAAAACCTTGAAGACTAGAATAAAAATTTTATTATCAAAGGCAAGTAATGGCTGGCCATCCCCTCTTGCCCAATTGTTGGAAACTTGGTTGGCTTATTTGATAAGCTAAAATATTTTAATAATAATATGAAGTCAAAGGATAAGATTTTTTTTATTATATATATATATATATATTCATTTGATAAATATATAAAGGGGAGTGAATAGCCGACTATATGAAGGTCTTGGAATTTATTTTTTGTTCTTAGAAACAAAAAAGATGAAACCTGAAGTGTGGCTATCGGCAATGGAGGAAGAAATGAGATGAAAAAGGGTTTTCATTTTCCTTTGAAGCCAACAAGGTGGCCAACCATTTTTTATGGTGAAATAATTATTTTTGTTTTAATTTTTAAGTGTTAAAAAAAAAAATTTAATAGCAAAAGTTGTTTTGTTATTCATCTTCTTCTCTTAAACAAATGGCCACCATTGTTGCATTTGAGTTATTTGTGTTTTGATGAATTTAAGTGTTGAATACATAAAAAAAAATGAATATAGTTTAAGTGTTAGGCTTTGGGATTAAGAGTTAATCCCATAGTTTAAGTGTTAAAACAGTACTTAAAAAATAAAGGCTGTTGTGTTGGCGACCTAAACCCACCACGTTGAGTCCTAGAATTACCAATGGGTTCAACTTCAGGTGGTACTCCAGCGTAAATCTGTTCCAAAGGCATGATAGGTGATATCTCTTAATTCTATATTAATATTATTAATTTAATTTAATTTTATTCATTAGTGTAATCGAATAAAATTTATCGTGTTCATTTTTAAGAAATTATATTTCTAACTTCTGTTGCAAATATTTATGTATGAGATACATAAATGGGGTATATATATTATATTTCATGCATATATATATATAAAAAAAATTTTAAAATGGACACTTGTATTACATGCACACACCCAATAGGTTTAGGTTGTGAACCGAGATAAATTGGTACCCTAACAACATGGTATTAAAGCATTTTGTGGTGCCAATTAGTTGTGTTTGAGAGGGAATTGGTGTTTAGAAGTGTTTCGAAGCTCAGTTAGAGTGTTTCAAGTGTTAAAATGTGTGAGCGAAACTGACGAGCTATTGGGTGCTAAAGCGTCGTATGATGGATGCTTAGGCTTAAGTGCCCTGGCGCTACGGCGCTAGAGACTTAGAGCCGCAACACTAGAGTTCTACCTCCAATGCTAAAAACTCCACACCGCAGTGCTGGGGCTTGAGTGCCCCAGTGCTGCAGTGTTAGAGGGCGAGTGTTGGGACACTATCCTAGTGCTGGTAGCCCTACACCACGGTGCTGACGTTGTTCACTCGAACAATACTTTTGTACAGTACTTTGTACAGCTTGAATGACAGATCCAAAAAGTGTAACGGTACTGATTGCAAATAAAAGGCTGGGATTAAAGATGTATATAGAAAAGCAATCATTCAAGCAAATACAAAACGTGCCTAGGGCACTTAATATATGATTGTCCAGAGAGAAAAATCACGATAAAAGAAAAATAAGGTGAAGTTGTAATAGTCTATAAGATGATGGAAATTGCAAGGACCTTGATAACTTTTACAGGAACGTATGCCTAGTGAGTAAATACTTGATTCGAGGGTATAGCTTCCATATGAGTTTCAGAAATCATTGTTTACTAATTATATATCTATTTAAGGGTTGAAATAGTACCAATAGAAAGAGAGATGGATTCTATAGTTATAGGAGTTTAATAGAATAAGATTAAGGCTGCATGGTAGAAATAAAAGAGTTACTCGATATGAAATTTATTCTTGATCTCATAAAGAACTTAGTAACCCTATGAGTACTAGATCAAGTAGGATATTCATTCAAGGAAAAAGGAAAAGAATATTGAAAGTGTTGAAAAATAATCAATAGGTAAGAAGTTAAATTGAGACTATGTGCTTGAAGAGAATGTTGTGTATAACTTAACATAGGTTGTTGAGAAGATACAGACTATAGGGCAACATTACAAATTATCTCACCAATGTGATAAGAGCCAAAAGAGAATGTATAATAAGGATGGTGATGACAGGGATAAGACCTAGCCATGGAGATTTTATAATGTGTTAAGTGACGCCAGTGATCATAATATTTTGTATTTTTTGAGACCAAAGTCATAAGCCTCAATTAAGTATGAGCATAAGACTTAATTGGAGTCAACATTAGAGCAATTGAGTATTAGTTGAAGAATGGGGTGATCCTGGATAGCTTCTTGTAGAAAAATTTTGAATTAAGAAGTGGTTTGTTAGAATTGGTGATATAAAATTATGTTGGAACATGATTTTGAATTGAAAATTAATGTGGACTCAACACGAAGTCAAACATGCAAAGGACATACAGGGAATAAGCAAAACGAAGAATCAAAAGTAAGGAAGGGTATGAAAATTCAAGTGGGGACGTTCGAGGCTAAACACCTAAGCGTTGGATGACAAAATACTCTAGCAAAGATTCCAAAAGTAAAATGCCCTAGTGTTGGCCTTAGAACGCCACAGCTTTAAACCACTACTTCAGCGTTAGTCTCTAAATGCTACAGCATTGGACAAGTCGCATTTACAGCCACAATGTTAGATGTAGAACACTGCAATAGTGCATATTCAAGAAAATATGTTTTTAGCTCGAATTAACTTTTTTAAGTGGGATCTCTACTCCCACATGCATAGACTCTTATTCCAATAGGTTTAAGGTTTATAAGAACTTTGTAAACATTATATAGACTCTTATAATCCCTTAGAATTCATTAAACATAAAATATATTTAACATAAAAGAGAATAAAGAGTTAAGTAAGCACTAAATTGTTGAATGCCCGAGAATGTAACTATGAGATCACTTGAGTACTAAATGTGCAAAAAAGTGATGATAGATGCTTTGAGGGAAACTTTGCTATTTGTTGCATTCCTTAGTTAATTTCTTATTGTTAGATCTTGATGATTTGTAAGATACTAAGTGATCTAAAAGATCTAAGTCATTTAAGATATACTTAGTGATCTAAAAATTCCTAGTGAACTATTAATGAAAGAGTTGAATCATGGATTCACTGTGGATGTAAGAGTTTGTTGTCAAACCAAGTATATTCTGTATTTTGTATTTTTTTTTTATATTCATTATTGTATAGACCTTTTATATTTTTAGTTATTTGTGAATTGAAATCTTTCACACGCAAAGAATTTATAAGGTGCTAAATATTAAATTTTGATAATATTATGGCGCATTAAAACTCTAACGATGAAGTCATTGCAAAAATTAATTTTTAAATAAAATCAATGTTAAAATTGATTTTTTTAAAATAAAAAATAGAAAAAGATGATTATTATTTATTATAAATAAGGTAGTTGGGTTTACTTTTCTAGGCAATCTCCTGCGAAAAAAAACGGTAAGGTAGTATTGAACTTAAGTGTACTTAGAATTTGAGTGTGTGAGAAAAATTTGAGAGTAACTGTAATAATTTTCTACACATAATTATTTTTGTTTTGTTTTTTCTGAACAACCTTTTGTTGTTTTGTTGTTTATATAATGGAATTGCTACTGCCAAGTTCAGCATGTAAGCATAAATTTAGTGTTTCACAAGACCCTCTTTTTTTGCAGGCCATCACAATTCACACATCTTTGTCCAGTCTCCTGGGTTCTTTTGTTCAAACAATAGAAACTCTAATATCAAATAAGGGATTGAATGAAGCTTAGTTTGATAAAGGTGTTTCGATATCATTAAATCGAGTTTTATTAAATTATATTGAAAAATTTTAAAATATAACTTACTGAGTATAATTCAAGTTATTTTTAATTTTTTTTAACGAAATAGATCGAATCTGAAGAACACTCCAATCAGTTGATTAAGCAATTTAAAAGAAAAAAAAATAATTATTATGAAATATCTTTTAGTTACTAAATTTCTCAACACTTTTCAGGGAAAAGGAAGTTGATAATCATTGAGAATCCACATTCCACAGCAGACAAGATGTACTATGAGCTGATACACATACAATTAATTTCAGACTTATTTAACAGTATAATTCCGGAGTTGGTGGAGCTGGTTGGTGAGGGAGAGAATGCGAGCGTGGTAGAGACGCGCCTGATTGACGGCCTCGGCCTCGAGCTCACCAAGCTGCGAACAGAATCTCTCTTCAGCGTCTTCAGCTAAACGGAGTCTCTCCCAGGCCCTTTGTAGCTCCAATCTCATTTGCTCCTCCCTCTCTTTGCTCTTCTTCAATTCCCTTTCAAGCTCCGCATTTCTCTTCCTTAGATCTTCATCTTCGTAATGATCACCCTTTACATTTACAGCCATTGATGGAGCCATTTCTCTTTCTCTTCCTCTGTCAGCCATTCATCAATTAGCTTCTCTTTTATAGCCTTTACTTCAACATCCCCTATCTTGTGTCCAGGTTCAATGTATCTGCCAGTGGGCACAACACAACTTGTTTGAGTTATTAAATTATTGATGGTTTGCTATACTTTGTTTTTTTTTTCTTTTTTAACGTTCAACGGGATATGAGAAAGGACGTAAGGTAAGGCTCATATTGATTATTTAAAATGGATATTAATATTTTTTTTTTATGATTATTAAAAAGAAAATTCCACAACCAGTTGCTACTTGATAGAGACTTCCACTTCGTTGCATCCACTGAGTTTAATTTATTAACCAATCACTTTGTAAATGGCCAGCAATAAATAAAGGTCACTGGCATGAGGAAAACAAAAAAACACAAACCTTCTGTCTTAGTAGTGCAAATAATAAAAATTCTTATCATTCATACTGAGATTATAATAAATATCTTCTAGCATGTTTCTTCTAGCATCTCTCTATAACAAATAATAGAAGCATGTATTGGCTGTGCTAGGGACTTTTTTTAAATAAAAAAAATTCATAACTTCTTGAAACTTTTACAAATAAATAAGTGGATCATAAGTATAACTGAAGTTTTTATGTATTAAAAATAAATAAATTATTAAAATCTTTGCGTTTTTAATAATCAATTGGATATTTAATAAGCACTTAATAATTAAGTTAATACCCATAAAATAAGGTAGCGGGTGGAGTAGAAGTGGGTTTTTTTTTTATGACAATTATGATATTTTATAGTAAATAAATTATATGTGGTATTCTACAATGAGTAATATTAGATATACAAAGTCTTTATATAAATTTTCTAATACAAATTGATGTGCCATACAAATATTAATTGAATTAAGCATCCTTGCCTACATTAAAATGGGAAAATTAAAAGAAAGCACAGATATTTACTAGAGATTGAACTAACACTACTGTCACAAGCTGGTGTGTCTACAAAAGTTTGGTAGGAAGCTATTGAAATAGCAACATATCTAATAAATTGATTATCAACATCAAATTTAGATCATGTTTCACCATTTCAGACTCTATTCAATGTTAAACTTGATTACACCTTCTTGGAAATATTTAGCTGCACTTGTTATCCATTTCTTAGATTTTATAACAATATAAAGTTACAATTTCGTTTTTATTGGTTATAGTCAATATCATAAGGGATATAAGTGTCTTAGTAATTCAAGCAAGACATATGATGCTAGAAATGTAATCTTTCATGAAACAGAATTTCCATTCCATTCTCACTCTATTTTGGGAAATAAGTCCTCAACCAAATTCATTCCTACACATTCATATCACTATCTATCTCCTCAGATGATGCACCTAGCAGTAGAGAACTCTCTGCCTAATAATTTTGTGCACAGTTTAGTCGTAAAAACTACTTCGGAGGCATCATTTTTTTATTTTGTTCTTCTTGATCCACAACACTTATTAACTCAGCCCATTCAACATAACTTGTCTTCTTCACATGATATATTCCCACAACAAGACTCAGATCTATCTTCATCTCTATCAGCTAGATGAGACACATCAGCTGCATAAGAAAACTTTTTACTTTCTTCACCCTCACAACCTCAATTCAGTTTAGAACCCACACATCTAATGATAAATATGGCCAAAGTATGATTTTTTAAGTCTAAAACCATTCTTATTGTTATCTCACTGGAAAAATTTGTCACTACAATATTTCTTCTTCTATTGAGGCAGCATTTTTGGATGTTAGATGGTTGCAGGCTATGTAGGTGGAGTACAAAGCTCTCATTATTAATAAAACATGGGATTGGGTTTCCTTCTCTGATCAATACAAGCTTATTGGTAACAAGTGGATCTACAAGGTTAAATATCAACCTATTAGAAGTGTTGAGAGGTTCAAAGGTAGGCTGGTTGCTAAAGATTTTCATCAAATTATAGGTATTAATTACTTTGAAACCTATAGTCCAGTGGTCAAAACACCAATAATTAGAGTCATTCTGAGCTAGGCAGTCATGCAAGGGTGGAAAGTGAGGTAAATAGATGTGAATACTCCCTTTCTATATGATAATTTGCAGGAAGATGTTTTTATGCCTAAACCAGAGGGCTTTATGGATTTTAGCAAACATTTACATGTTTGCAAACTTAGAAAGGCTCTCTATAGACTGAAAGAGGATCTTAAAGCCTAGTTTGAGAAGCTTAAAGGAGCTTTACTCAGCTTGGACTCATTAATGCTAAATGTGATCCTACTTATTTATTCGAAGCAAGCAGAAACATATTACTTTTGTTTCAGTGTATGTTGATGATATTCGCGTTACAAGCAGTGACTCAACAGCAGTGCATTAAGTTACATATGATTTGAATAAGGAGTTCACCTTAAAAGATTTAGGACTCCTAAATTATTTCTTTGAAGTTTCCTGAGACAATCATGGCATGAAGTTATCATAGGCTAAATACATTAGTGGCAAGTTTCATAAGACAGAGTCTACACCAATGATCACTGATCAGAAACTCAACTAAGAGGCAGGAGATGTTTTCTCAGATCCTAAACTATATAGAACCACCATTGGAGCGTTATAGTATCTCACTGTTACTAGGCCAAAAATAGATTATGCTGTCAACAAGCATAATCAACTTATTGAAAATCCTTCAACCATTCACTGACAAGTATACAAGAGACTACTGAGGTATCTCAAATGCACTAAAGATCAGCGTTTATTAATCTCCAGTTCTAGTCAGTTATCTTTGCCAACATACAATGATGTTGATTGGGGTTGTGATATAGTGAACTAAAAGTCTGTAGGTGGGTATTTCATCTTTCTTAGTAATAATTTGGTGTCTGGGTCCTCCAAAATACAAACAGTGGTGGCAAAATCTAGCTACGAATCAGTGTATAGAGCACTTGTTCACACTGCAGTAGAAATTAGCTAGTTGAAATCTTTACTGACAGAAATGCAAGTTCATTTATAAACACCACCACTTGTTCTCTGTGACAATTTAAGTGCAACAGCCTTAGCAACAAATCCAATTCATTATGAACGAACCAAACATATAAAAATTGATAAACCCTTCATTGGAGACAAAGTGTTAAAAAATGGAAATTGTAATTCAGCATCAACCTAGAGCAGATAACAGACATTTTTACCAAGCCCCCTGCTGAAAACAAGTTCTATTACTTCAAAAACAAGTTAAAATATTCATGCTTCACATTGCAACTTGATTGGGGTAATATTAAAGAATGTCAGAATTCAGATTATGATTCAGACAACAGATTTGAAGACTTGGAGATTAATATTGGATAAAGATTAGCTTGATAAAATTATCTTTTATCACTTGTATATTCAAATTAAAGTTAAAGTATTAGAGATAAAGATAAACTCTCTCTCTATCTAGTGAATTTGTTAAGTGTATTATTTGATCAATCTGTACTGAAATTTTATCATCGAATATAGCATATTGACCAGCACATTACTTCAGTTCTTATCTCGTTAGCAGAAGGTGTTGAAGGAAGACGATCTTGTAATAGCTTACTTACAAAAGAATCAATTTCCTAGTGATCGAAACAAGCTGCAAAATAAAAAATATAGGCCATTGCGGGTTGCTAGAAACATTAATCATAATGGTTATATGTTACAGATGCTAGACAATTACAACATCTCTAATACATTTACATTGTTGATCAAATTTTTTTTTTCTTGAAATTGTTGATCAAATGTTGTATTCAAAAGACTAGAGGACGGTTTCTTTCTTGTTGGTGGAGTCTACGTTATGTGGATTCAGGATAATTTATAATTTTATAAAAATTATAAATTTGTATAAAATTAGTTATTAAAGGGGTTGAATAAAATTTTTATTAAGTGTGCAGTAATCAGAATTTGTTAATTCGTGTTTTTGGTTTTGTTTCTCAACATTTTTAAACGGAGAGGATTGATGTAGGACGTGGTTTAAATCAATTTTAACCGAATTTCTTTGATTATGAGATTTAATCTGCATTTTTTATTTATTTATTTTTTGTTTTGAAAATACTTTCTTAATTTTTTATTTTTTATTGGGATGTTAGAATTAAGGCCTTTAAGGTAACTTTGGATTATTTAAGATTTTAGTTTAAAAGGCCTTTAAGGTAATTTTGGATTATTTAAGATTTTAGTTTAAAAGGCCTTTTAGGACCTTAATTTGACATCTTCATTATCATTATTCAATAAGAATTTAGTATTTTATCAAACACTTTATCTTTCTCAGTTCTCTTTTCATTTTTCACATTGTGGTTTTTTTTTTTTCAACGAAGGGATTTCTTGAGACTTTAAATGAATGCTAAGACCCCAACTCATAAATAAAATAAGGAGTTTTTTTTTCTCTATTTAGTGGAGTTATTGGCACTCCTCTTAAGTACCTTTTAAAATTCCTTTAAGATATTTACAATTTTAACCTTAATTTAAATTACTAAAAAAACAAAACGTATTTAATTAAACCCACACATACAATTTTGCTTTTATTAAGAACTCTTCTAACCAAATCTTTATATATATCCTTAACAACTTTTAACACCCCACTCATCCCAAATCGGTTAATTTTTTTTTTCAAAAAGAAATCTAAGTTAAATATAATCATCTTTTATCTTTTCATTTTTTTTAAAAAAAGAAAAAAGTATGAAGAGTTTTAAATTGATGGAGAAAATAACCATGCAAAAGGTTAATGAAAAAGTTATTTTTTTAAATAATTTTTATTTAAAATTTTAATGAACCCAAAGAAATAAGACTTCTCTCTCTTTTCTTTTCTTTTTTTCTCTTTTATGTGTGAGCATTAAATTGTAATTATACAAAAGATTCATGTTTTTACATTGGAGGTTAAGGAATAAAAAAAAAAGTTTATTTTAAGAAAGAGTATATGAGCATGAAAAATAATGTATTATTGAGGTTAAAAAAAGTTTGTTAAAAGGAGAGTAATTTGATAGGACTCGATCTGAGATTTTTTACAGTAGATTTCAGAGGTTTTGTCGGGCACTTCGATGGAAGTTCCTCAAAATATAATTGGATAAGTTGAAAAACTTTTGTGAGGCGAACCCCTTTTTAGTACTTGCTATTATTAAGAAATTCTTGGCATATACATGAAAATAACATCTTATTTATGATCATAAAACGGGAATACTGATAATGTCATTATGATCATAAAATGAGAATACTGATAAAATAGTGAAACGATCATCAAAATATCGAAACTCTTCTTGGTTATTCAAAATATATGTACAATGCCCAAATCTAGAACTATTTTGCTGAAAGAAAAGGAGTGTTACAACCACATTTACATATATAAAATGATCTTCAGATTTTTGGCCCATTACTCAGTAATAGGAGAATCAACAGCTGGCGTACCGAGACTTGCACCTGAGAAAAAGGTTTAGAAAATACAAAACACAAAACGAATGAGTTAAAGAAGCTCAGTTTAAAATTTCAAGTAAAATAACATTATGCATAGATAGTAAATTTTAAAGTACATGCGTAAATCATGCTTCTAAAACTGATGTAAAGCTGTAAAACGGTTTCTAATATCATATGCTAATGAAATCTTACAAAGCGGGTTTTTATCCACATCTTTGAAAAATAATATCCAAAATCTGTATAATACAATATTGCAATGTGCATATAAATGCATAAATGCTATCGGAAGATCGAAAACTACTAAAGTCTTCACTCGGCCATTTTCTTTCTAAACTGTACCAATGGTAACCCTAAAACTCTATACTCACGCAGCGACTCAACTAGCACCGCACACGTGAGTAGGTCACGGGGCACCTCGACTAGCAGCACCCACAGTGACATCTCAAGGCATCTCACTAGCTATGCAGCAGAATCCTACATCGCATACATATAGCGAGACAATACCCCGTACACATAGAGCGACTCACATGACTTGACATCCCGACTTCCCGGAGTTAGTGACACACCCCTCATGACCTGCCCATGTGCACGGGATATACCGACCAGGTCTAATACGATCACCACCACTATAATCTGAGGGTACCAATGGCCCTTAAAATAGATGCAGTAATTTAAAACTGTTTTTTAAACCGAACATGTAAAAGCATATCTATGGATACATATCAAGGTCATAAATCATGTTTATGCATTAAAAGCTCATAAAACATACATTTTCATTATGTGAAAACATAATAAATGAAAGGTAAAAGAAATTGTAGATTTTCACTCATAACCGCTCCGTGCTCAATTTTGCTCCAGAGTTTTGCTCCCGTTACCGCTCTCGGTTATCTTCACCTACGCGCTATAAATGACATTTAGAACCAAATCGAATGTTAGAATCTCATTTAACTACTAAACGCCCTCATTGGCATACAAAGCCCGAATGCATACTACTTTTCGATTTTTATTTACGGAGTCATTTAATCTAATCTAACTCACCACCCGGTGCCCTGAAAATTATTAAACGCCTTATAACTTGGTTGGACATAATTGCCCTTCACCTTTCTAAAATGGACAATTATGTCTCATTTTCTTCATTTTTGATTTTTCCATCAACCATATACATTCAGTATACATAAGGCACCATTTGCACACAACAACTCAATCAAAACACCACTCAATCCCTAATTTTCCTAAAGTGACAGAATTTCACCCTATGTTCCAACACATTTCTTTTCTTAATTTCTTGTTCCAATTACATCAAAATCAAGCCAATTTTATTCTGATGCCCTAATTATAATCAATTGAAGTCTCTACATTCAAATCACCCAAAACCTTAATTCTTACCTTGTCAATTTCTTCAAATTGATGACTCCTTTAAGCTCCACACTAGAATTCAACTAAAGCTAAACCCAGAATACACACAAGAACATCAATTGAAAAAAATCTTAAAGGCTCACTTATAAATCTCACAAAATAATATTTTTCTTACCTTTTTTTTCTTGAATTTCTATTAATGGAGTCTTCAATTGAGCTTAGGAATTGATATGTAACCTTATTTTGGCTTGATTAAGCATGAAAATCATGAAAAAAAATTGAAATTTCATTGTAGCAGCACCCCCTTCACCTTGCACGAATTTGCTCTCTCTTTTGCTCTAAGTATTTGCTTTTTGTTCTCTTGAAAAATCTACACACTTCCAACATATATATAGTGCTCCCTCAATTGACCATTTTGCCCCTCAATTTACTCTAAATTACTAATTTACCATTAATTGGAAACTAAGTATATAATTGGTTCATTTGTAACTATTTAGTTAAAATAGTCCAAAGAACTAACTAGAATTTTTAACTTGGCGATCCATGAGATTTCTTCTAATTTGTCCATTCTCTAATATATGAGTTGTATTTCTTAACAAAATTTTGTTCCATACATAACCCTTAAATGAAAATTCATGTAGTAAATTAGAATTTCCTTTTCCAAGCCAATAGAGAAAAATTCCAAAAATATTCTAGGGTAGTCCGACGCTCTGATCGAGTGTGAAATTACCAAATTAGGTCTAATATTTCTCACGCGCACCATAAAAAAAATATTTCTAATAGGATTAAAATCGGGTAACCCTACGGTATCTTCATTACTCTACACCAAAATTTAGGCACCAATACTATTAATAAGGATTGGATATTACATAATTAGTCTTTTTTTTAAAGAGAAAAGTATATAATAAAAAAGTAATAAGTTATTTTTAAAAATTAAAATTTTAATAAATTAATTAAAATAAAAATACGAGAAAAATGATTCTTTTTTTTTTTAATCAGTTATTTTTTGTGGTGATCTCAAAAAGCAACTTCCTGGATCCGGACCATCATTTCTGTGGGTATTGCAAACTATCCATTACGTTTTAGTTATTAGCCCATCCATATTATTAATTTTATTTTGAGGGGGCCATCCACGTTAATTTGGAAGACCTTCAATTATGTATAATGCATAGTATATTGAGGGTTATGATATTTTAATAATTTTATACTAAATTTTGTATAATAATATGGTATTTTTTTCATTCTTACCATTAATGTATAATAAATTCTATTTATTTATTTATTTACTTTTTAAGGTGAAGTAATTGATATATATATATATATACATATGTTCACATTGCATTGTATCATTTTGGGACTCATTTTAAATATAATCTAATTATAACATGGTTTAAATGTGTGTTATAATTTACCCTAAATCTAATGTAGTTATAAGATAGTCTAGATATTTTTTTATAACTCATCTTAAATTTAGTTTGATGTCTGTTAAATTTAATTTATTTTCATATTAAAAGTAGTGCTATTTATCTTATGAGCCTTCTTATTAAATCCAATTACTTTTTTAGAATAAACATAATATTTGTTACAAAAATAAAAACATGTTAAAGAGCTCATAAATACGACAAATAACGAATTAATTTTTTGTAGCTGCTAATTAACCACCTACATTTATGTATCTTGTATAACAACTTTTTTTCACTAAGTTTTAAAAAATCACAATGTTAAATAAATGAAAAAAGAAGATGAACATGAGAGTTAATTACTAGGACTGATGGGATAAATAAAAGAAGTCAAATAGTATCACTTCATCTCAAATTTAATTTAATGTTTGGGGCTAAATTTAATTTAGTCCATTGAAGTCACTCTTAACAGTTAAGAATTTGTTAAGTGAGAGGAGAATTGAGTCATTGAGTTTGGTGATGTCAAAAGTTAGGTTTGGACCAAGAGGTGGTATTAAAACCAAGATTGAGTGAAGGCTTTGCTGAAGATTGGTTAAAAATTGAGTAGCACGATGAGACCCTACAAAACAAAAAAATATTAGGTTAGAGGTAAGCACCAGTGGGGTGATTGATGATGGCCCTCTAATGCTCAAATAAGACGGGAGCTTGATGGTGAACATTCCTTAAGGTTTTTGCCTTATAGAGAATTTAGAGAAAAATAGAAAACTATATCTTACTATTTTTTGTTTTTTTGCGTTCAACTTGCCCTACTCGAATTCAAAATGGGAGATAAGTCATAAGCGTGAAGGGAGCTAACCTAGCGAATTCCTCTCAAGAATAACACGTGACG
This sequence comes from Ailanthus altissimus, assembly GCA_946807835.1. Lineage (NCBI taxonomy): Eukaryota > Viridiplantae > Streptophyta > Magnoliopsida > Sapindales > Simaroubaceae > Ailanthus > Ailanthus altissimus. The sequence goes on from OX327709.1 coordinate 7,243,636, forward strand.
ACATATGATTGGAGAGTTTCTTCTTCTATAGGGGTATTTTAGATAAATAACACAGTTAAGCACTCTTGGGTTATTGTGCCCTTTTAAGACTTGGAATACAAAATATCTTAGGATTGACTACTTTTTAGGAGAAGCGGCCTTGGGTTCAAATAGGTTATAAGTGCTACCTCTTGAATTCTAACAGGTGCAACACTGACTTACCTCACTAACTTTAGAGAAACCTTATCCTTTTATCAGTAAGGGGGTAAAGCCCTATCAAGTGTTGATGTAGAGATTTAGTCATTGTCTCTTTTAGATTTATCTACTTAAAACCTTATTTTTAGCTCCAGTCATCATGTATATAGCCTCAAACTATGCATTTGATGGGCCCAATTATGAGTAGAAAGAGATTAGACTTTTCTGACCTATTCATAAATCGTGGAGTCCCATGGTGACGTGGAAGATGACCTAGCCATAATGGCATATACCTTAGTTATGGGATTGAGTGGTGTTATGGAATAATACATAGGTCTCACCTATCAGGCCTCACAGATCGAATAATAAAGGTTAATAGGCTTACACTAGTACTAAGCTCACTAAAATGGCCTTGAATTGAAATGGATGGCTTCTTAGAGAAGTTGTGCCTGAGGGCTTTAATGGGCCTCAGAGTATGGTCCAAGTGTTATATCATTTTTTCTCAAATATCAACTCTCTTAATTTCTAGTGTGGAGATAAAGAGACAATAGAAACTATTTTATTTTTATGACACGTAAAGTGCACTATCCCTTTTATGTTGTGACATATGACAGCCTCTCAATAAAGTAGCTAAGATGGATAACTCTGATCGTCTACCCTTCTCTCTTCCAAAGTCCTTATTCAATTGGACTCATAAGTCTACAACTTGTCATTTTAGAGTAAAAATCAAGCTTGTCTTCTTCTTTTCTCGCTTCTATCGAACCTCATATAAAAATCCTTTCTTTTTTTTACTTTAACTGTGACTAGTCTCTAATAATTGTTTTAGTGAATAGGCTTTCTCAATACACTTATTTCACTTTATCTTTCTTTTTTTTCTATTTTCTTTCTTTTTTTTAATCTTTTTTATTTATCTCATGTTTTGATTGTTCCCATCTCAGGGCATTGCTGTGTGACCTACTTTCAACCAAGATCTATCTGTTACTCGCTGCAACTTTATAAATCTTTGGGGAGTAAGGACCTTTTTACCCCTCCTTTTTTATTTCCTTTGTGTCTTCCCTTTCTCATTTCTACTTGCATGTATATATCTCTGTATGGGTCTTTATAGTTTAATTATATAGTGAAATCAAATGTGAAGTTAGCTACGATGTTATAGGATGAGAAAAACATAAATTAAGGAAGTCTCGAGCAGTAGTGAGGAGGCCTTAGGTTTATAGGATTTAGGTAGTAATAGTGAGTCTATACAGATTAAAAAGGTTATGGGAAAAGTTGAGGACTCGAGTTTTAGAGGTGAGATCTCCCTATAAGCACCCCCTAAGTCTGTCCTCTCTCTTCTTAGAAAGAAAAAATAACATCCCACTAAGCAGATCACATATCTTGTCTGTAGGAAACCTTCCTTCAAAGGTTCCAAGTTTTATACACCTATTATTGATTTAAAATTACAATCTAGTTTGAAAGGCCATATTCCTTACCCACATACTCCAAATTGAAAGAGTTGAAGTATTCTCTCCTGAAGAAGTATTACTCCTTCCCCTCCTCAATCACTATAAGAGTTCCCTAGATTTGGGAATTTCTTACATCACATGTTAAGGGGGAAGTTGCTATATTTGAAGAGTTCCCTGTCTTTAACCCAAGACTCCTTTTGAAATCTTTATTTAGAGAATTGTTAGTTATCTTGGACATATTCCTTGCTCAATTGACCTTAACCTTCTAGTGGTTAATCATAGATAACCAAGAACTGTGGAAGAAGACATTTGATGCTGACTTCACTATTATGGACTACAAGAATTTTTTCCACTTAAAGAGAAATAGGATTTTGAAAGGCATATTTTATATGAGTTCATAGATAAGAACATCAATCTAGTAAGCGAGCACACGTCTTAAACTAATTAAAAAGCCTAGTGGTTGTTTGTGGGTGGAAACTAGGGCTCCGTTATTAGGATCAACTAGACTTTGAAGAAGATTTGCTCTCAAAATTGCTCCAAAAGGTATATACTCCATTTCTGTCAGTTTTTATTATTCTTAGTGTGTTATGTTATTGAACTGTTTTGGTACCCTATATTAGGAGAACCTTTTCAGAGCACTACATGTTGTTAGGGTTAATGCTTGCGTACCATCCATATTTGTATGAATATTTGATATTTATATGATGTATATTTTATTAAGTCACTAATTACTTTTTAATATATGGTATAATAGTTATAACGCTATAGACATTGTATAATCTGAAAGTGTTCAGATCAGGGCTAAGAGTTAGCAATACTGAGAATTATGACTGCTGAGAGTTAGTAGGTTATAAGAATCAGCGAAATTCAAATAGTTTGAGCCTTGTCTATAACGGGACAAAGACTTGAGAGTATAGTAGTAATAACGTAGTTGCAAGAGTTGCAATCGGGTGCTAGAAAATGTCATTACGTAAGTATATTCTCAAACATTATGTTTGTGATCTATTTTCACCAATGCAGGTTTGTCGGCAAATACCTTATCATATAGATTAGTGTATGTCTATATTTATATGATACAAATGGTTGTTTTTAGCTGACCATGAGCTTGGAGCTTGTATAGACATACAGGTTTTCAGTAAGGACTAGGTAGGAATAGACTTACGAGGACCCCAATAGACATCCTATGTAAGACATCAATGAAAGGCCCTCTGGAGTTTATTAGTATACGTAGTCCTCTGACCTGAGTGCCATGGTGAGCTTGTGAGTGATCCACCAACTTAGGTTCCACGAAAGTCAGAGACCTTTTATAGTCTGACTGCTACGGGTCACTGTGTATGGTTCGATGCTCATAGAGTTCAGTGTGCATAGATATGAGATTCGTTAGCTCACATAGGGAGTTATATATCTAGATACTTCGAGATAATCTCAGAAAGTCTTATGACCATAAGCAATTAACCCGGGAAAGGAGTTTCTCATAAGGTTAAAAATTATAGCAAAGGTGTTTGTATATATTGTTCGATGAAATACAAATCTGAAGATAGGTTCATGGATCCGCTTATGGGGATTTAATGGTGCTGATCTATGTCCTTGCATATCCAGGATATAAATGATGGAAGGACTATATGTATGCGTTTTAACCTCAACTTGTATGATCCAACGTACTGATTTGTAATATTCGTGACGTGTGCGTGGGACATTGTTCAAACACTTTTGAAATAGTTTCATTTAATGAATCGAGCATGGACCTAGGGAGTCTCACAATATGAAGTATACTCGTTGTACACTAGAGAGCGTATCGAATTGAATAGTTCAATTCGATAAAATCTAGTAGAATTCAATATTTGTTTCAAGAACCCTCGGGATTCACGCGTGCCAGTACTTAAGTGTTAATTATAATAATTAGTTGATAAGTGTTGTTAATAAATTAAATAGGACACGTGGTGCATTGTGAGCCTTTAGTTAAGTTTACCCAAGTGTGCGGTATGATAAGACTCATTAAAGGGTTACTAGGTAACTAAGGACAGGTATTTTGGTAATTTTATATATTTGATTATTTAATAGTTAAATAATAAGTAAAATTAGCCTAGGTTAAGAGTTAACTAAGGTTAAGTTAATTTAATATTTAAATATTAAAGTTTACTTTTATGGAAAATTGAACTAACCTTACTTTGGTTAATAGTTAACCTTAGTTAGGTTTAATTTAATATTTAAATATAATATACTCGGTGGCCAAATATATATCCCTAACTTTAGTTCAGAGTTAACTTGGGTTTGGTTAATTAAATAATATAATAATTAAGATTTTTATTATTTAATAGTTAACTTAACATGGATTAATGGTTAACTCTAATGTTAAGTCTTAATTTTTCTTTACTTTTAGGTTAGGCCAGCCACTTTGAGAAGCAAAATACTAAGGAAATTTATTTCTTTTGACTTAGAATTCAAGTGTTGAATTCATAGTTATTCATCTTCTCCATTAAGCCTAACTATTAAAAAGCAATTTAAGCTTTTGTTTATTGATCAAGAGTTGATCAAGGGTAAACATATAACTTAGGTTTAAGTGTTAAACCTAGTGTTGGATCAAGCTGTTATTCTAGACAGTCAAGTTTACCCAGTTGATTACTAGAACTGTCAACCAGAACACTTCAAGCTAACTAAAGCAGTTATTTGATCAAAATGCTTCATTGGTGAGTTCTCAATCTAATTTATATATTAATATGATTAATATATTTATATGTGTTTATTGATTGTTTTTATATTTTCGCTACGCAAAAATAGTATGATGTGTGTATGTTACTAAATACACACAAATACACATGCATACACACTATATTTAATCGAACTCAATAGATGTTACTAAACTCTTCCTTACCTTTTTTGTTTTTATCTCATTAGTGCGTTACTAGAATAAAGACCTTAAACTTGTGTCGGCCACTCAAGAGCGTGTTAATTAGGCTGCTAATTACTTTGCCTCGCTTACTGGAGATGGCTCTAACATGCTTAAGAAGCATCATTTGAATAAAGTTGGACTTATCATCCTTTTACACTCTAAGGTTTCTGAGTTAAGTAAGTACTTCTTGAGTTTCATTTTTACCTATTAGTTATGTGTATGAACTAAGGTATCTTCATCAGTTAGACTATTTGGAGAGCTTAAGTATCCTTTTAAGCATGTTTAAAGAAGCTTTGCATAGGCCCTTCAAAGTCCTCAACAATTTTCTTTATAGGTATATTTCTAATCAAGGAGCTAGTTTGTCTTGACATCTTAAACATGGTGAGGGATTTAACAAGTTCTTGGTTAGTAATACTTTGCCAAACATTTTAAGGTAGGCTTTTTCATCGGTGCCAAATGTTTGGAGCTAAATCTAGTCTAGCACACTGAGGCCACCGTAAATAGTCAAGAATTTGTTAAGTGAGTGATGAGTGTGATTTAGAAATATATATATATATATATATGTATGTATATGTTTTAGCCTTATTCTAACTTAGAAATGGCCCATTTTCAAGTAATTTCATGCTATTTATGTATTCAAGTGTTTATTTTGTAGGATAAATCATGAAAATGATTAATGTTAAAGAAATTAGAGTGGAAACATAAAAAAATTAGAGCCAAATAGTGAAGATTCAGAAGTGAAGTGAAGAAAAATGATGAATGCCCTAACGTTCCTCACTTCAACATGCCAGTGTTCATAACAATGAATGAATATCCCTGCATTTTAAATTACAATGCCCCAACGTTCATGCAAAAGACTAAAGTCGGGGCATGAATATTATGAATGTCGTGGCATAAATTCCAAGGCGATCAATACTCCCATAATCCAACAACACTACGACTGCGTTGAAAACCCAATGTTGAAGGCAAGTAACGTTATGATGTTAGGACGATAAAGATAAAGAATGCCCTAACATTCTAGTGAAAACACTACGGTGATACGGTTATCATTAGTACTATAAAAGCTAACTTTTTTGAAGACACTAGGAACTTTTTAATGTTTCAACTTAGTTTTTCCTTCAAGTTAGATCGTCTTAAAGCCAAAATTCATCTTTTTTTAGTACCAAATAAAGTAAATAACATTTGAAATCACTTAAAGATAAAAATCACACAAAGATAACACAATCAAAGAGTTGGTGGCTACAAAGATGAATATTCAACCAATACCAAGAGCTTATTGGATTTTTATCATCTTCACTTTATGTGGTTTGGGATTGGTTGTACTATGATTTTTATTGTTTTAGTCATTTCTCTTTTATCATGTTAAACTAAACTTATTGTTTAGAATTATAGTTTTCAACTCAATATGTGGATGTAAATATTTTTATCCTTGAATGTTATAAACTTAGTTTGTTATTCAATTTGTCTATTCTTAATGCTTTCAATTAACCTAGCTAGGTACACTAAGATAAACTTAGAAAATGCATCTTAGCGTAAAACCTATGACAAATTGATACATGATTACAATGTAGTAGTTGTGAGTTTCAAATTAGGATAGAAATATACCTAATTGGTATGCATGGTTAATACAACTTGAGCTTAAAGAATCTTGGTTTAATCACATTACCATAGGAATATAGGTAGTAAGTGAATTAAGGAATGATTGCTTGACTATCAGAAACGGCTTATGACTAGAGTTGTGTTATGACTAATAATTAAATTAAGGGAGTAGCATTTGGGATAATATCATCAGTAGAACATATCAATGGATAACTATCATCCTAGATATTCCCATCTATGTATTTTATAGTATTTTTCTTGTCCATATAAAGTAGATTAATTAGTATTAATAATAATTTTTATTTACAGTTTAAAGAATTAATTGTTTGGATAAAAACAAGAGGATCCATTTTAGTAATTTATTTAAAAATACATATAAATTCCTCGCGGGATGATACTATACTTATCATATATTACTTGTCAACGATAGTGTTCACTTGCACTTGGTAATTGCATAACAGTGAGAGGATAACTAAGCCACTTGGCTTGGTGATTTTAAGAATTAAGCTTGGACTAACAGTTGGGTGGTATTAGAATTGAGATTGAGTGAGGGCTTTGCTAAGGATTAGATAAAAATTGAGTTGTACGATAAGACCTTATAAACCATAAAAAAAGGCTAGGTCAAAGGCAGACGTTGGTGAGTGGATGGCGATGACCCTTCGGTGCTTAAGTAAGATGACGACTCGATAATGAATCATTTCCTATGGTTTTTGTCCTAGAGAGAATTTGAAGAAAAACAAAAAAAGTGTTTCTTGCAAATTTTTTTGTTTGTTAAATTCTAAGTTTAACCACCCTACTCAAATTCAAAATAGGAGAAATTTCTTTAGTGTGGACGGATCTAGCCTAATGATTTCTCTTTAAAGGTAACATGTGGCAGCACATAATTAGAGAGTCACATCTATCATAAGGGCATTTTGGAGAAATGACTTAGCTGGGGCTCTTGGGCTATTGTGCTCCCTTGAGACTTGGAGTATAAAGTATCATTGGATTGACTAATTTTTAGGAGAATCAACTTTATGGTCAGGTGGGTTACGGGTGTTGCCTTTTTTGAGTTCTAGCAAGTGCAGTACCAATTCACCTTACCATCCCAGACAAATCTTATCCTTTTGTTAGTAAAAGGTAAAGGCATATCACATATTGACGTAGAGATTTAGTAGTGGTCTCATTGAGATTTTTCCACTTATGATGTTATCCTTAGGTTCATTTATCATACACTATAGTCTCCAACTAGGTATTTGATGGACCTGGTGATGATGTAGATAGAGCTTTTGCCGATGTATTTGTCAATCTGGGATCCGTGGTGATGGTAAATGGTAATGTCGACTAATACATGGTAATGTCGACTTAACCATAATGACGTATCCCTCATTTTAAGATTAAATGGTAATGTCGACTGATACATAGTATTAAGGTATATGTTTACATGTCATCCTTATTTGTATGAATACTTATTTAACAATATTTATACAATGTATTTTTTGTTAAATCGCTAATATTCTTTATTAAATAGTAATGATGCTTGTCACATTACAGACACTGTATAATTTGAAAGAGTTTAGATCTGGTCTAAAGGAGTTAAATCGGTGCTAAAAGTTAGCAAACTTAGGGGTTATAAATGCTAATAGTTAGCACTGTTAAGAGTTAGTAGATTATAAGAGTCAACAAGATTTAAGGAGTTAGAACATTATCTATAATGGAATAAAGACCTGATGGTACACTAGCAATGATATAGTTACAATAGGTGCTAGAAAATGTCATTATGCAAGTGTGTTTTTAAACACTGCGTTCTTGATCTATTTTTACCAATTCGAATCTATGGTGAATCACTTTTATATAGATCAATGTATGTATATATCTGTATAGTACAAATGATTGTTCTTAGCTAACCATGAGCTTAGAGCTCGTATGGGCATTCGGGTATTCAATTAGGACTGAATACTGAATAGAATCATAAGGACCCCAATAGATATCCTATAAAACCGTCAATGGTAGGTTCTCTCGAGTTGAGTAGTATATGTGGTCCTTTAAGCTGAGTGCCACAAGAGACTTGTGGGTGATTCACCACACTTTGGTTTTATAGATGTTAGAGACCTTTCATGGTCTGACAGCTACGTGTCGCTGGGTGTGGTCCGATGCTCATAGAGTCTGGTGTGCATAAATATGGGATTCGTCTGCTCACATACGTGGGTTATATATTCAATACTTGGAGATTATATCTCCGAAAGTCTTACAGTTGTGAGTAATAAACCCAAGAAAAGAGTTTCTTACAGGTTGGCCTATATAACAAAAGAGCTTGTTTAAATTATTCATCAAGATACGAATCTGGGGACAAGATTGGATGAGCACATAGAAATTTGGCGATGCTGATCTATATCCCCACTCATCTAAGGTATAAATAATAAAAGGATTATACGTATACGTTTTGATCTTATCTTGTAGGTCTAACGTGCTGATTTGTAATATCTATGACGTGTTTATAGGGCATCGATCATGGACTCGTGGAATAGTTTCATTTGATGAATCGGGTATGAATCTAAGGAGTCTCGCAATATAAAGTGTACTCATTGTGCACTGAGGCAGCATACCAGATTGAATAGTTCAATCCAATAAAATTTAATAAAATTGAATATATGTTTTAGAAACTCTTAAGATGCGTGCGTATCAATACTTAAGTGTTAAGTATAATTAATTTGATAATAATTGTCTTTGATCAATTAAATGGTAACACATAGCATATAATGAATCTTTGGTTAAGTTAACTCGTGTATGGGTTTGGTAGGACCCATATTAAGTTAAATGAAGATATTTTAGTAATTTCACATATATAATTATTTAAGAGTTCAATAATTAATATATTTAATATTATAATATATTAAATAATATGAATAATTCAACCATGGTTAAAAGTTAGCCAAGGTTGAAGGTTGAGTAAATGAATATTTAATTATTATATAATATTAAATTATAAATATATTAGATATTTACCAAGCTGGTTAGACAAACTTGGTTAATCCAACCATGATTAAATATTAATTATGGTTAGATCAATAATACATTATTTATATTAAAAATATTTTATTAGGAAAATATCTAACCTTACTATGGTTAGGTTGAGTGAATAATATTAGTATTTGTATATGAAATAAAACAATTCTTAGAGAGTTGCAACAAGGGTGCCTGGTCAATTTGAGAGAAAAAGAAAAAAGAAAATTGTTTCCTGATTCATTTTTCAAGTGTTGAAATATATTTTTCTTCATCTACTTCCATTAAAGGCTACTTATTGCAAGAACAAAGTATTTGTTTTATTTGTTCAAGTTGTTGATCAAAAGGAAAAATAAATTACTTGGGTTTAAGGGTTAAACCAAATTTATTAGATTCAAACTATTGTACTAGCTGATCAAACTCACCATAGTTGATCACTAGAACTGCGAACAAGTTACACTTCAGGCGGATTCTTGATTCATTAGTTCAAAAGGCTTATTAAGGTGAACTTCTCAATTTGTTTTTAGTTTGATTAAATACTTAAATGTGTTCATAATATTGTTTAAATGTTTCCATTGTATATTTGATGCATACATGTATATATGTGTATGCATATATATTGATTATGAACACTTAGACTACATATTTGTATCTTAGAATAATCGGCACCAACATATAAATCCCACCTGTCTAGTCTCACAAATCATACGGTAAAGATTAATGGGCTTGAACTAGTACTAAACTCGGTGGTAGCATTAAATTGAACTAAATATATCTATTGAAACTCAATCTAAATTTAGTTATTGGTTAAATTTAGGAAAACAAATTGATATTTTTGTCCTTTAAATTTGGTCTAATACTCAATTTTGTCCTTATTTTGAATTACCTAGATTTATCCTTCTCTGCTAGTCAGTTGCTATTAAGTTTGACAGAAATGCAATTAATTCGATACAATATCTATTTTATTCCTGATGGTTATGCACATATGCTGTGATATTTAAAGTGGCTGATACATCATTAAAAAAAAAATAATTCAAGTGTTAATACTATTTTCATGTCAATAAATTATTAGATATTTTTTTTAAGAAAATTGAACAAGTGGCATATTTGGATAGGTTCAATTTTAATATCAATTTTTAAATTTATTTTTAAAATTAAAATATTAAAAAAAAAATCCTACATTAGCACAGACATCGTGTGGTGGCCCGTCACTATCGGCTACCAAACTTCGACGATAAAAATTATCAAAATTTATATTATTAGATTCTATTTTTTGTGATTTACATAATAATGAAATTATTTTTGACAAAAAAAAGATTAAAAGATAGTCAAATATGCAATGAGAGCCATGACAGGTAGTAGGGGTGGGCACGGTCTAATTCGATCCGGTTCGTTTTTTTAAAAAATAATTGACTTTCTAATAAATGGATAAGTTTATAAATGAAAGTACAATTTTTTTGTTCTATTTTTTTGATTTTTAATCATTTGGTGAATAACGATGAATTGATGACGAATATAAAGAATAGAGTAAACCATATTTAAGGTGATCAATCATTCACAAATTAATTGTAAATTTCCTACAAATATTTTAAATAATAAGATATTAAATAATAAAATTAATTATTTATTATATTTAACAATTAATTTATATATTATTATTTAAAATATAAACTTAAAATATATAATATTGTTCAACTTTTTATATTCACGGTTATAAAAAAAACAAAATAATGCCTCACCAATAAAATAAAATTAGTATTACAAAATTTAAAAGTTTGGCACGATTTTTTTTTTTTGAAATTAAAGATTGGCACTACTCTTAAATCGATAAATATGCCAACGTAGATAATGAGAGAGAGAGAAAGAGAGAATCTCAAAGGCGTCTTGTTATGATTGGAGAGAGAGCGCGCCTAAATTACATTAACACTTTCATCATTCACTTTAATAATTAGGAATTGCTTGCTTCTGAGAAGCTGATACAGGCAGCGGCTTCCGTTTTCAACGGCTAACTCAAATCTCTCAAAAGTCAAACCCAATTTGAGCCACCGATCGGATTTTTCGCAAGCCACAATTGCCTTCTATCTGTGCGTCCGAATCTTTGCAGCCACCGCCATCCGCTGACTCGCCTGTCCTAGCCAAGGAGCCCTCGCGCTGATCGCCACAAAATGCCGTCCGAAAAGCCCCATGCCAAGACGAACTCACATTGATTTGTTGCCGACTCATCTCTAGACCGTGAGATTGTGAGTTCCGATTTTCTTTTTCTTCTTTCTTTTGCGATTATTATTATTATTATTATTATGTTAGTCATATTAGATTAATATGTTAGAACTATGTCATGAAGACTGTGTTTCGTAAAAGACTGAAAGAGGACTGGTGGTCTTTTGGATGATAGAAAATATTAGCCCTGGTGATTTTGTTGATGTCTTGGTTGATTTGGATAAAGAAGCAAAGTTAAATCACCCTCTGATTGTACCCTGCTTCATTGTAAAAAGAAAAAGAAAAATAGAAGAATCATGACTCATGAAGAGATGGACTTGGATCTTAAGAGGCTGAGAACTCATCTTTCAGATATTGTCTCTGTAGGGCATTAACAGAAGACTACAAGCATTAGATGATCATTCTTGATCTATCACCGGCTGCATCGTATCATATTCTTCTGGTTGGTCATAATCATTTTGATCATTGCACCAGCCAAAGTCTAGATTATTTTCTGGAAGGCAATGAACATTCTCCCTACATCAGGATCAAGCCTCAGTTTTGGGGGTTGAATTCTCCTGCTTTGCTTACAATGCAACATCATTATTGAGTAAAATTGATTTGTTGCTGTTGAGTGGTCCATATGGTTGGTTGGATTTTTTGAGAATGAATTCACTCAGCTACTCTGTTTGTCAATTTGGCTTATTGGACACTGTTAGCCATATTTGGGTGGACTCTGTTGGTTTGTCAATTCAGCTATCCTGTTAGTTATTTTCAGTGATTTACTTTTGTTATTCTTCGATGATTTAATAATATAAATGGGCAACTTTAATGTCTGTTATTCCAGAATGAATTTCTTCTGGTCTGCTTATTATTTGGAATTGAATGATTTAGGAGGTCATTAGTATTTAATATTTACTTCGATGATGGAGTTTGCTTGCTGAACAATTATTTATCAGGACCATTTCTTTCAATAACACTCACTCAAGTTCAGTTGTCACATGCGGTTAGAATTTTAAGACAATGGATCTGCAGTGCAAATCTCAATCATCTGAATCAGGTAAATTAGAGCAAATTGTTTCCCAATTTTTACAGAAGATCCTGCATATTGTACTAGACTCAAGGATCCCTTGTATTCACCGCCATGATCACGATCGTGACAATCGAGTGAGAAAGAGTGATAAGTGGTTCAATTTAGTTCTAGGAGACCGTCCTGCAGCTCTAGATAATTTGAATTTCTGGCACAGAAATCTTATGGATCCTATGATAATCGACATAATTCTTGTCCATAAAGGTCCTAGTCCTAGTTCTTCGCCATCATCTACTGAAATTGTTATTGAGAGGTGGGTTGCTCAGTACGAGTCTCCACAGGTTATGGCTCGTCAAAATGCCGAAAATTCCTCCTCTTATAAAAAGGCGTACAAAAAGTCCATTTTACTCTTACGGTCTCTTTACTCTCTTATTAGGCTTCTCCCAGCTTACCGCATCTTTCGGCTGCTCCACTCATCAACTCAAAATTATAATTTTGATTATGATCTTATCTACAAGGTTTCTTCATTCAACAATCCATTCTCTAGGGCAGATGACGAAACAATGAAGGAATTCCTTTTTGTCCCCGTTGAGGCCTTTCCTGGCTGCCTCTGTGTATCACTAGCTTACTGTCCAACGCTATCTAATTTCAACCTTGAGCCTTCAACAGCTCTGCCTCCAAAGATTATATTAGATTATGTTGGTAGCCCGTCCACCGACCCAATAAGGTCTTTTCCCTCTTCAGAAAAGGGTGTTCATGCTACGTCCTTTCCGTTGAGAGGAATAAGACCTTCTGCCCCATTTCAACGTCCGCAGAGCTGGACAAGTGGTTTCCACAAAGCGACTCCATTTTCTCAGAATCAGCCTATTGGTGGATCTCCACCTGCATATCGCACATCTCCTTTATCAGATGGTTTTTCATCTTCTCCAACTGATAATTATGGTCACAAAACTCAAAATCCTAGATCACCAGCTCATCAAAAAGCTACAACTTATGATGAATATCAGCTGTCACCTCCGTTCTCACCGTCTACCTCCTTCTCTCCCCCTACTTACCTTTCCAGTTGTAATATCAAGCAAACTCGTATACGTTCTGAGACCGCCCCTGTAACTATCCCATTTCCAGTTACAGGCAGGAATTATAAATACCTTTCTCCAAACTTTTCTGATCCAAATAAACATTCTCTTCCACCGCTCTCTCCGAGAAGTACAAAACATGATCCTTCATCACAAGAGTCTCCATCAGGAAATCGGTTATACAGGAGAACAGAGTCTCCAGGGGCTAGGGACTCACAGTTTGCTGCAGTGAACCATTACTCTGGCCAGAAGGTAGTCTTTGCTTTTTATGGTCTTGATGCATAATAGCCTTAAATTTTTCCGCTGAATATCACATACGTGCCTTGTTGCCAGATAATAAGTCCAATTTCTTATTTGTTTTACAGGTCATCAAAGATAGTAGAGATGACTCTGGGAGGTTCTCGGGAGTGTTATCTTCTAGTGGTTCTCCACGTTATGGATTTTCTAGAAGCTCTGGTAGATTATCTTTTCAGGATGACTTGGATGACTGTGACTTCACATGTGCTTTTGATGTTGATGATGTTGATACATCAGATTCCCCAGCCAGGTAATTTACTATACTTCATTTGTCTAACTTCTAAATGCAGATATGAGTTAGGTCATAGTTATGAATGAAGTCAGAAACGATTTAAGTCTGAGGTGTTAATGTTGATATTAATGACCTAGTAGAAGTCAAATATGAATTTCAAACTATTTGAGTGAAATTGTCCCCTTTATTAGCATTTTCACTACTACCTGCATGCATAGTTTTCAAATTATTGGTAACAGAATTCCATCTTCTTGGCATACTTGATGATATAAAACCCAAACAAGGAACTTGACGCTGCACTGTCTTTAGTTCAGTCAGTTGGTCTGAGTTGAAAAGGATATAAACCATGCTGTAGTTGCATTCTGCCCCGCCTCCAAAACCTCCCTGAAGGAAAAAAAAATAAGAAAAAAAGTATTAAAATGTACTTATATTATTGAAGCAATTTATTAATCCACACTGTGGGTTAATTATGCTATTATTGATGTTCCTATCAGCTTTGGTTCTGTAGTTCGTATACTGCAGAGGATGCTTATATAATAGGTAGAAGAAATAACCCAATATTATTTTAAATTTTCTATTGCAAACTAAACTGCATGAGCTGATTTTATTTTTCTCTTTGTCTGGCAATGTAAATGACCTAGTTTAATTATTTGATCTACACTGTTGCTATCTTATGCTTTAGAAAGTATTCCAGATTCTATTAGTCTATGAACATCCAGACCATCTTAAAATATGCTTGTTGATTGAATGATTCTGCAAAAGTGCTTTGCGGGTGGTATTTTACTTATTTGTTAACAAAATGACATGATTTCAAGAGTTTGTGAAGAGAAAATAAAAACTGATTTATGGGTGTTTAAATAAATCTAGCTAAGTACATTTTGACCCCTTTGATGACTGACTAGAGATGACTCCAAGTGCCTTGGAATAGAAACACATTATATTGCATCTAACAATGTTAGTTGTAGTTATGTAATACTGCTCTTCTTATTGTTGTACTTGGGATTCTCACCACTACCTTTGCACATGGCAATGTTAATTGTCATTTTCTAGTGTTTCTCTTACTGATCTACATGATATTCTTCCCTCGGTGCCTTTTTACATAACCACTTCCTGTGATCTGACAATGTTCAATTCTATCTCAGTTTACTTCTTATGTGACTGTATTTTCAAAACAATATTTAAGGGTCATGTTTACATTTTCACTTCATTTCAGTTCTTTCACTTTATATGTAGTAGATTTCTTTGGTCAATCTCATTATGTCTACTCAGTAACAAATTTGAGGTAATCATCAGATTGCTTTGGTGCTAGTAACTATATTATCCTTTGCTTAATTTACTTCAAGTGATTCAACTAAATCCTATTACAAAATTTTGCATGTGGGATTCTTGATTTAGCTAGCAGTTGCAGGATTCTCTTCTTTCCCAGTCCCAGTGCATATAATTAGTAGTCATACCGTCTTATATTTGTCTTCTCTTATTTTCCATTATTTTTATGTGGTCTTACAGTGAGCACCTTGAAGGGAAAATATCTTCAGAATCCACTTCGCAAATGCTGCCAATGGACAGAAAATCACAAGACGCAGCTGTTGGTGTTCTTGTGCACATGCTGAGGACGGCACCTCCTCTGTGTCAAGATCCTAGTTGTTATTCCTCTCACTCTTCAAGGGCTGAACTTGAGGGAGGGGTCGGTCCAGCTTCTGAATTCTTTATGCCACGAAGAATAATAGATGCTCTGGAAGAGCTTAAGAGTTACAGAGAAATGAAAGACCTATTGCTCTCCAAGAGTGGGACTCAGGTGGTTACCAGGGAAGAGGCATGATAGCTGCTTTTGGGTTCATCTTTATCTTACAGAAATTGAGCTTCTGGTAGTAGGATGGGAGATAAATTTGCTCTAATCCAAGTACTGAATTACAACTAATAGTAAACACTGGTGTATTGCCGCCCCATAGTTGTTTCTTCTTTGTAACACAATAGGATTTTTTCGCTGTAAAGATTAGCAAATCGTGCAATATATCATGACTTATTATTTTTAAATTGTCTTTGGAATTTCAATGAGATTTCCAGGATAAAAGTTGTCTGAATTTTGATTTGCCAACTGATTTTCTGCTTTTTCTTGGAGGGAAATCTATTGGGGTTGATTGATGATCATAGGCCTTGTTTTTTTTTTTTTAAATTTTCTTGATTTTTCCTTTTTCAAGGAATTGGTAGACAATCATATATATTAGGACTACATTGGCTAGAGTTTTGATTTATAATAATCTTGATATAGTGTAACTGGAGGATTTGCACTAATTGTTTTTGAGTGGATTTCTGCTCTGATGCACAAGGAAAGACTCGAATTTGCTTGTCCTAAGTTAGGTAGTGAGTTTACCAACTACCTACCTTGCTATTACTGAATCTGAAATAAATATTTTAGCAAGCCACAACTTTAGACGAAAGAGGGGCTCAATAATACTTGATCGTTCACTTATTAGTGTTGATCAATATTGATCGGTACTAAATTATTTTGCTGTGGATATCATCAAACTTTAAATTATAATTTATGTAATGATGAAATTATTTTTATCTATAGAGTATTATAATAGTTTAAAAATAATAAAAACAAAAAGTAACGGTTCAATTTTTTTTTTCCACTAATTTTGGTATTCTTATATTACTTTATTGGTGAACTAAGGGAAATTATCAAAAGTAGTCCTCATATTTTATTAGCCAAATCAATTATAAATGAATATATTTATCCTCGTTTGCATAATATATTATTAAAGTATTAATTAAAACCAAATTCTAATAAATGCAAATCATTTGAACTGATTAATCTCAAAATATATATTTCAATAGTCATAGATAAAAAAAGTTGATTTGAAAATGTAAAATCAAGTGAGAAATATTTCTTTCATTAAGTATTTTTCGTCATATCTATTTACAATTTTAAATTTGTTAGTTGTAGTTGTTTAGAAATGAATACATATATGGAAATACATTTTTAGTGCATAATGGTGAAGTTGAGAAGGAAAATGAGGTTGAATGAGTAAAAAATGAGATGTGAAAAAAATTTAGATAGTCTGGGAGTTGCATCGACGGTATAGTACCTGCGATGGTGTTGAGATGGCATGGGCATCACATCTCGAGCTTGAGATGCGTGCCGAAATAGGACCTTCTATGTTGTCTTATGTCTTACCTATTTTTTTGAATTATGATTTTTAATTTTTAGGATGGTATTTTAATAATTTTTCTTTTTTTTTTCAAATCCAACGGAGTATAATGCAGTTGTTATTTATTTTAAAAAAAAGTGGGAGAATTCTAGTGATGAGAAAGAGAATTATGTTAATTATATTCATTTTTAGATTTCATTTCTAAAAGATATAAAATTTGAAGATCTTTTGAATACAGTGTGTTATGTTATGGGAGTTGACAATGTGAAATATAAGATGACTCTGAAAATCAAAATTAATACAATAAGCTTTAAGTTAAAATCTATTAAAATTAGAAATGATAAAGATGTTTAATTCCTTTTGGGCGCCAATAGAATATCATACTGTCCTTTATGTGTAATATTAGATCCTAAAGCTCACATTTATGACAAGGATGTACAACACCTAAGTCAGAATCCACCACCCATTCATACTCATTTTATGTCAGTAGCGTTAGCAACCAAATGAGCCACACAAGCCCAATAATTTCAATAGTAGTTCCCTTAAATACAACGGACAACTACGATAATAATGACATTTAAAATATTGGAGATTTGGTCTGTGATGGTGTTGAAAACGTTGATAATGTGGAAGGCAATTATGACAGTGTTAGAAACGTTGTTAATATAGAAACAAAATGTCACGTGAAAAAATGTACTGGTTTGAAAGATCGAAGAGGAGATATTTGTAAAGCTGAAAACCCCTTTGCCTTGATGCCTCCAATACCACCATCTTACTTAGGCATGTTCGATAAGATATCAAGTAGTGGAATTGAAGATGTGTTTGTAAGAAAGTTGTTTGATAGCAAAGATAAACTTCATTGGCTATTAATGTGCTAGCACTTAAGGGTAATTGGAGTTTCAAAGTCTTAAGGCCGACAAAAGATCATTTTGAGGCAAAATGTGATGATGATAGATGTCAATGGTAATTATGTGTAGTGTCGACAGATACAATGATGTATTTTATTATGCGTAGAATTGATGCAAATCACGTATGCCAGATCATTTATATGATGGTTATTGACAAGTAAAGTCTTGAATTATTGGTAAATTCATACAAAAAATATGTTTGCATCTGTGAGTCAACTTCATAAACCAAAAGTTATCCAAATAGACATACGTGAGGAGTTTGGTGTAGATATACCTTACCCTACTGCTTGGAAAACTAAGAAGCATACATTGAGGTTGATATGCAGTACTCCAAAGGCCTTATATAGATTACTTCTTGTATACTGCTATGTGTTGAAACAATAAAACCCAAGTATAGTTATGCATTTAAAAACTGACGAATGTAAACACTTTAAATATTTCTTTATGGTGCTTGGACCATGCATTAGAGGGTTTCAGTCATCTATTCGACTGGTTATTGTAGTTAACTGTACATTTTTAAAAGGTCCGTACCTGGGTACAATGTGTTGGGTCAGTGCTTACGTGCCATCCTTGAATGTACATATACTTGTGTATTTATACAAGTGTATATTCTCATTAAATCACTAATACCCATTTATATGGTACCATGCAATGTAATGTTATAGACATTGTACGATCTGAAGGAGTTCAGATCAGATGTAAAGGAGTTAGATAAGGGCTCATAGTAAGCCACGCTGAGAGATATAAATGCTAAATGTTACCATAGCTAAGGTTTAGCTCGTTATAATACTCAGCATATCCATGAGCTTGAGCCTTGTCTATAATAGGACAAAGACCTGGGAATATACTAGTAACTGCATAGTTACAAGAGTTGTAATCGGGTGCCAGAAAATGCTAGTTACGCAAGTATGTTTTCAAATAATTTCCCTGATCTATTTCTGTCGATACAGTTCTATCAATGCAGTTCTGTCGGTAGATACCTTTAATATATAGATCAGCATATGTCGTACATATAGGGTATAGATGGTCATTTCTAGCCGACTGTGAGCTTGGAGCTCGTATTGACATATGGGTATCTAGTTAGGACTAGATATGTGACAGACTCACGAAGGCCTCCAATAGACACCCTATATAAGCTGTCAATGAAGGGTCCTTTCAAGTTGAGTAGTATACGTGGTCCTTTAACCTAAGTGCTACGATGGGCTTGTAAGTGATCCACCAAACTTTGGTTCCACACATGTCACAGATATTTCATGGTGTGACCGCTGACTGTCGCTGGGTATGGTCAAATGCTTATGGAGTCTAGTGTGTACAGGTATGAGATCCGTCATCTCGTATAGGAAGTTTGATATCCAGATGCTTCGAGATTGTATCTCAGAAAATCTTATGGCCACAAGCATTAACCCTGGAAAAGAGTTCCGCCAGGGTAGAACAATATGGCAAAGGAGTTTGCACATATTGTTCAGTGAGATATAAGTTTGGAGATAGGACATAGATGAACACTAGGGGATTTGATGGTGATAATCTATACCCCCGCACATCGAGGATATCATAACGGAAGGACTATACGTATGCATTGTAACCTCAGCTTGTATGGTTCAATGCCCTGATTTGTAATATCCGTAACATATGCGTAGGGCATTTCTCACGGACCCATGGAATAGTTGTATTTGACAAATTGGGCGTAAGACCTAAGGAGTCCTGCGATATAGAGTGTACTCGTTGTGCACTGAGGCAGCGTACCAAATTAAAGTGTTTAATCCAGTAATATTCAGCATTACCACGAAAATACATGCGTGTCTGTATTTAAGTGTTAAATACAACAAGAAGTCAAAAATTATTATTTCCTAATTGTATAATGACACGTGGCACATTGTGAACCCTCGGTTGAGTTTACCCAAGTGTGGGATATGGTGAGACCCACTAAAAGTAGACTTGGTAACTATACAAGAGGGGCAAAATGGTCATTTCACATTATGATGATTTAATTGTTAAATAATCATTCTCTCTTATTATTATATTATATAATGTTATATATATTATTATATTATATTATATTAATATATATATATATATAAAGAGAGAGAGAAGAGAGGTGTGTGTGCTTGGTGTTTGGCCGAGAGAAAGAAGAAATGGAGAATGAGAGAAAGAAAAGAAAAAGAAGAAGAAGAAGAAAAGGGAAAAATAAAATTGTTTCATTTTTCTTTATGGTTCCATTTGAAGCAATGGTGGATTGCTTCAAATTCTCCATTTCTTATCATTTTGGAGACAATGATGTTAAACACACACTCGGCCATTTTGGGGATTAAGAGTTTATCTCGTGCTGAATATAGGGTTGCTGTTTTAGCTCACTAAGCCCACCGTGTTAGTGACTAGAACTACCCGCGAGTTGGTCTCTATGCGGACTCCAGGGAAATACGTGTATAACGTTACACACACCCGGCCATTTTGGAGATTAAAAATTAATCTCGTACTAAATATAGGGTTGCTGTTCTAGCTCACTAAGCCTACCGTGTTGGTGACTAGAACTACCCGCGAGTTGGTCTCCATGCGGACTCTAGGGAAATACGTGTATAACGTTACACGTTAAGGTGAGTTTTCAACTTTTCTAACATATTAATGTGATTAATATATTTATTTATTGTGTTTATTGCATAATTTACACTTCCGTAACGTTTAAATTCATATATGATATGTATTTTAGGCAATAGAGACAATAGCACATGCATACACCTACGTATATTAGATCTCCGACAACATAATGTTTGTAGCTATTTGTAAGGATGGAAACAACCAAAATTGTTCACTGACATGAGGTATTATTGATTTAAAAAATGATGCTTCCTAGACATGATTTATGACGAAACTCCAAGGACTCATTGGTGATATTGAGAACCTTGAGTTTGTATCTGATCGACATGCTAGTATCGAGAAGGACATTAGAGAGGTATATCTTAATGCATATCATTGTGTATGCATCTATCACTTAAAAGGAAATTTGGTCACAAGGTATAAGATACCATCGCAAATGAAGAAATGAAGGGGATACTAGGCTTCATATTTTATTGCTGCAAAAGCGTATCACCTAACTAACTTTCAAGTGAAAATTAAGAAGATGTGGAAAATGAAATCGGAAGCAATAAGATACTTTAAGGAGGAGGTTGGTTTCTCAAAATGGGCTCGATCAGTGAGAGATTCAAAAAATATGACATTATGACCACAAACATTGTAGAGAGCATTAATGCTATTGTAAAGAAAGGACGTGGCCTCTATGTGACTGCCTTAGTTGAGTGGATTTGGGAGTTAATGCAAAGAGGGTTTGTTGAGAGACGATTGGCTACAAAAAAATATGTTAACCTTTTTGACAAAATAAGTCCATGACAAGGTTTAGAAGCAAAATGATGTGTCTACTCGTATGACAGTGCATGCAATAAATAAGTCTCGCATTATCAATAAAGACGAAAATAGAAATAGAATAGTGGACATCCCAACGAAGTCATGTAGTTGCCAAAAGTTTGATTTTTGAAAGCTGCCATGTGCCTATGCACTTGCAGTATGCAAGCAGACCAGATTACATTCTTAGACTCTTGGTTCGCCTTATTACATGCATACAACGATCTAGTAAATTCGATTGGTCACCCATCAGATTAGATTGTTCTAGAAGAGTTAAGAGCTACTGACATCAAACCTCCTATAGCACGTTATCAATCAGAGAGAGGTCGGAAGAATCGAATTCCTTCGCAAGGTGAGACACCGACGAAAAAACATATATAGCCGTTGTAAGTAGCATAAACATAACAGGCAAACATATTGAAACCTAATTGCATTACATAGTAATTGATTTGTCCTTTATCTTGTATTTGTACCTGATTGAAATGAATTATATTTGTATTTATACTTTGTGAGTATTGTCATTAATTAACTATTTTCTATTTGTACTTTGTTACTTCTATCCTTATTTGACTAGTTTAATTTTGTAGTTTGTTACTTATTGACTTTGAAAATGCATTGACTACTAATATACATTTACCATTTATCAAAATGAATAAAAAGGTTTAAAATACATTAAAAGATTGTTAATTATTTTTATTTACTTTTTTTTGCCACTGGTTCATAAATTAGTCACCATTTTTGTCCTAAAAACTGACTCGTGCTCGGTTCAAAACCTTAAGGGAAGACACAACATTAAAAATTCTATAAACATACAAATGTATACCCCATAATCTCTATTGTTCACTGGCTATTGTGACACTCCCTCATTTAACCTAACTACATGAAAAAAAGTTAAGTCAATTGTAATTTGTTTTTGCTCATAAAATCTATAAACGTATAAGTAGTGGGGTAACAATATAAATAATGGCATGACATGATTCTCCATCACGCCATCAATATTTCTTTTAAGGCTGGACTCATAGATGACTATCTGTCGATTCAAGATATCCACCTCAACCGTAACCCAATGTTCTTGATTGTAGTTAACAAGAATATAAACCTACATAAAAATTAGATAGTCTAGTAAATAATACTATAAGAATAAATAAATTAATTCATTTATTCAATAATATAAATTACCTTGTCAACTTCAATCCACATATGTGCACCTAGGAACTCCTTTTCAGTGCTGTAGGCATGTGACAACACATCATTATTCCATGGAATTGCAGGACGGTTTTCTTATGTTGCTCATAGAAGATCCTTAAAGTCTCTTTAAATTTCAACAAAACAAGTAATCAATGACATGTATAGAAGAAATAGCTTTTAAAAATTATTCGAACACTTATAAAGAAGTACGAATCAACACAAATGGATAATTGTGGCAGTGGTTTAGTATAATAGCATTGCCTAAGCTGGACCACCTTCAAATACTCATTAAGGTGTTGCATTGGTCAACAAATAAATTTATAGGTAATTTATATAAATTGCAACGCATATAATTAAATTCAACTTAAATGTATAAATAATAATTTTCACTTACAAAATCAACCAATTGTGTAGTAAAGTATGATCAAATCTCTTCTCTATTTTTTGAATAAACGCAGCTTTAGTACAATCAAATCTCTTAACCATCTCCTCTCATGGTTGCTCAATCTGATGTGTAACGTTATGGTGTGCAAATGCACTTTATTCAAATTACAAGAAAATTAACCATAATTTATTTATCCAAACATTAGTGGGATTGATACTGATGGGTTTTTCACTAATGGGTCTGTCTATTTTTGTCCATCCCCCTCTACATCCAGAGCATCATCGCCAAGGTTGGTGGAATTAACTAAGCCCCTTTGACACTTGCTATTGTTACATACATAGTCATGCCTATTTGGTAAGTCCTAAGCATATCTCCCAATTGGAATGCCCAAATGTCTAACCATTTGCATGGTCTTCTTCTTATTCTCATGATCTTTTGGTACTGATTTATAATATTAAAAGAATCTACAAATTTACAATTAAGTTACACATAATACAAAATAACATTTATATTCTTATATGTAAATTCATTGAAAAACATACAAAATCATTTCTCAACATTATCTTCTTAACGTCTTTGAACTATAGACTTCATTGAGTTGTCTAATTCAAAATATAAGGGAAGCGGTCGGCATAGTGGATACCAAAAACTTGACCGTAGACCAAAATCCCCTCATAAATCAATACCTAAAATATTCTTAAAAGATAAGTTTACTATAAATATTAAATAATTAAGATCAAAATGTTAAATACACAAAAATTATTATGTATCAAAAATGTGTGCGCAAATCCATACACACTATAACTCTTAACCTCACTATTCACAAATTTGACTTTTGTTATTTTCTCCAGCTTCTAGAATACGGCCTTCCGGAGTGAGTTATAAAGTACGCTCCATACAATATTACCCCATGAATAATTATTAAACTCATCAAGGTCGTCCACTAAATATAATACAAAAATTTGAATCCTAAGATGTTGTCGCACGAGATCAAAATATGATGAACAAAATAAAATAAACTCAACTTCACTGCATTTTCATCGTCTATCTTTTCTAATTTCAAATGTACGTACCAATCATCAAGAAATGTGTACGACAACTTTTTTAAGCCAGAAAAGTACATTTCCCACAACTGCATCCCTAGTTTGTTCTTAAGCTATTAGGCGGGTAATCTCATATCTCTAGCCCAATAATCAATACAAACTCCTTCCGACTAAATTTGAGCCGCTTCTTGTCAATGTAAAACCACATCTCCTCGTATAAATTGGAGGTATGCACCTCACACAATAATAACTCATATACCACAATATCGGAGAATACCTCGGCCCCATGACAGTCTCTTCCTGTTCGGCTTGGTCGTTGCCCAAAGCTGTCCCAAAGGGTTGGTTTTTTGGAAA
Source organism: Ailanthus altissimus (assembly GCA_946807835.1). Taxonomy (NCBI): domain Eukaryota; kingdom Viridiplantae; phylum Streptophyta; class Magnoliopsida; order Sapindales; family Simaroubaceae; genus Ailanthus; species Ailanthus altissimus. The sequence goes on from OX327709.1 coordinate 7,267,977, forward strand.
CTTCACTGGTTGTACCTGGTTGGCTCGTCTATTATAGAGCTGACCCAATTTTCTCATTGATCTGCAGGTGTCGAGGTAAATCGATCTGGTTAGTGTGTAAAAGGTGGTCTTGGTTTTATCTTGGTCAGTTCTGCCGAGCAGGTACTTTAAGTTATTGATCAAGTTTGCTGAATCCGAGCAAGTTCTGCACTAGCCCAATGGCTGTCACTATAGACTTGTCTTTAGAATAGGTTTTCCTGCAAGGGGTGATAGGCTCTAGGAAGGGCTGTCCCTTAGGAAGACCTTTGGCTGGGGCCCTGGGGGCCAACTTCTTCTTAGGCTTGAAGGCTTTAGGCCCAGAGGTAATTTTTTGGGGGAAACAGGGTTCCACCAATTTCTAGTTTTGATTAATTCAAAATTGAAAACTCTATTCTATCCTAGCCGGTTCGAATTGTCTCTTTGATCTCTACTTATTCCCTTTACTTTTGTTGTTTGTCACCTATCCGAGCTTGTTCGAATAGATTTTCGGGGGGTGTTATGCTGTCAAGTGTTTTGGTTGTGATTTTTGAGGATGTCAGAGTTGGTTAGCTTGGTGTGAGGATGTCAGAGTTGGTTGGCTTAGTGTGAGAATGTCATGGTTGTTCATTATGTTATTGCCACGTAGTGGCAGCTTCTCTCACATTTTCTCCGAGTAATAATGATGAATTTTGTCAAGCGTCATCCTCAATTCGTGCAAAAAGCTTCTTGAACAAGGAACTTTCCCTTATCCGTCGATCTGCTTTTGATCGTGTAGCCGGGGATAGCTGAAACCCAAGGTCACGTCTTTTCTATTTTTTGAGTGACATTTGGTTGACTGAAAATGATTTATACCGTTTGATCTACTAAATCTGACAGCTAAGGTCACTGTTATTCAAAAAGATAGGAACTTGAATCATCACACCTCCTTATCCTAATAAGGGTCTCTTCAGTTTTGTTACTAATCTTATCCATTCATTTAATTTGAATGGTTCTGATTGCTTCATTGTTGCCCATAAATAGTTTACCTCATTCTTCATTTGCGTCTCTATTCTGCATTTTTCTTTATTACTGCCATTTTGCTTCATTGATACCATTCTGTTTCATTGGTGCGAAGGCGTTTTCTCTATCTAGTGATTCTCAGTTGCTGCTATTTTTGGTTTCTGATTTTCGCGCTTCCCTCTGGTAAGTTCTCCCTCCTTTTGCCTCTTTTTTTTTTGTAGTTTCTCTTCAGTATTCTGACATTGAGGGTTTATATTGCTTGAGTTTGTTTTGATTTTCTGGGTAGTTTTTGTAGTCTTTAGGCTATTTTTTAGGTTTCTACCACTGTTTTCTTACTTTGGTTTCTTCTGTATTTTGTTTTAATGCCTATTGCCCCGTTTCTCCTTGTTTACTATTTTTATGGGTGTGGTTGGTTATTTCCATCCTTTCCCTATAGTGTCTGTAGCCTTTAAAAAATAATTCTTTGGATTTTAATGGCATTTAGAGACAATTTAGGTTTTTTAGTCGTAAGCATAGTTGAGAATGAAGAAGAAACGACCACAGAGGTCCCATTGGTCAAGAGAGGTCATGGGGCCAGAAGTAGCGGAAGAACGTCAACCTCAGTAAGTGGTGTGCCCTTTTATGTGAAAGTGATTATTTCTGAGGCCGTAGAGTTTGAGCTAGACACTAGGTACCGTACATCCTGTTTGAACCAGGCCAACCTAGACCTTATTAGGCACTCCTATGAAATCCCCGAGTCAATCACTCCCAGGATGCCCACCGAGAAGGATTATCTAAGTAGCACTATCAATGGTGAGATGGCCATCTATGTGGAGTTCTTGAGGCTAGGCCTCAGGCATTCCATGCAACACTATTTTGCTAAGATACTGGCCCACTTAAGAATAGCTCTGTCCTAGCTAGGACCCAACTCATAGAGAGTCTTAGCTAAACTGTACGTTCTGTAGGCAAGGCGAGTGTCCCTTTCCCCCTCCCCTTCATTTTTAGGACCTATGTTATCTATACCACTTCAAGAGCAATGCTAGGAGCTAAATAGGTTTCTATTACCTCTTCTTCCATGGTATCCAAAACCCAAACCCTGGTCGACTTATTTATATGAAAGACTAGAAGGGGAGTGATTCTTTGCTATGGGAGAGTGGGGTCAGAGGGTCTTTAAGAGAAATATGAAAGAGTGGGTCTTCCTTATTGGTTTTCTGTAGATGCAGGTCCTTGTCTTTTTGTACTTGAGAATTCTTCTTGTTACCTTGTGTTGCTTAACTGACATCTCTGACTTTTTTGCAATGACCATCGCACTTCAGCATACTTATCTGATTCAGGAGCTGCTGTGGCTAGCCAACCTAATTGAATCGGGACTTGTTACTTTTGTACCGTCCCTGCCCCGTATTCAAAGTAAGTTCTTATTTTTTTCTTTGCCATGGACCAATCCTCCCTCAGTATTACTTGAGCTCATACTGTATATACTATGTAGGGATGTCTAATCAAGATAGTAGTGAGAGAAGAAACCGGATCCGGATTGAAGGCTCCTATGCTTTAGGTAGTTAGGGTTCCCTAAACACTGACAGTGTCATGGGGCTGATGTTCCACCCTAACGCTAGAGGAAGCCAAGTAAGGGGGCAGTCCTATGGGCAGGGGTCATCTGGTCATACTGCTGGCAAGAGAACCGTCAAATAAATGACCATACGATGCCCAACTGTCTGAGACAGGGGACAAGTTCAGAGCGGCTCTTTGGGGAAAGAGTGAACTTCTACTCAGACTCCTCCTCGAAAACAAGACACCCATACCTCTCAAACCCAAGGCAAAGGGCAGGGTTCAGCATCTAGGCCCTCAACATAAACAACCTCAACTGGTCAAGCCATAGGGGCGCTCAGCTCTAACAGGCGGGAGGGTCTGTTATCCAGCGAAGGTCATCCTCTTTTCGTGTTTGCTTTCTTGTTGGTCCCAAAAGTAAGGGATGACCTGAGCTTTCTACTTCCTATGATGTGAGAGATAGAGAGGTACCTGACCCAGTTTGGGAGGGTTAGGTATCTTCCCTGGACCTTGTCACATGGTTTAATGTTACAATGGGGTCTGCTCTTAATATAAGTATTTTCTGCTCTCTATTGTTTTATTCATCTTCCTCATATGTTCACCTATTCAAACTCTTTTAATATTTCATGTAGTCCATATTCCTTCTTTTTCGATTCCCGAGGGAGATACTCGATATGACAACCCATGCCCAGAGGGCTAAGGATGATCTTGCTTGGTCTAAAGCTGAGACACAGTGGGCAAAGAGAATTTCTGAGCGGGAGAAAAGAATGGTGGATGAGACGAGGACTAAGCTAAAGGATATAATGACTGCCCGTGCTAAAGCAAAGAGTAAGCTGGCGAAGCTTAATCACCAGAAGAGGCTGGTTGAGCAGAAGATGACCAACTCTCTGACTGTGACAGGGAGCCGTATTGCCAAGCTGACGCGATAAAATAAACAACTGGAGACGCAGCTCGCAGCGGCTCTGTGGGAGAGGAAGCTGATTGAGCAGAGCAGGAATTTCTTAGTGGCTGATCTTGAGTAGTAAAGAAATCATTGGTCTTCTAATCATGATAAAGGCTTCCGCCAAAGAGCGATGAAGGGGTTCTTAATATTGATCGACCTCTTCGAGGAGCACTACCTGGAAATCAACCTTCAGTGGTTGTAAAACCTGGCCACTGAGGGCTTACATTATGAAGGGGAGACCTCTGGAGTCCAGGACGCCAAAAAGGCATCAGTGCCTTCTGGTGGTGATGCTGTTCTTGTGGATACAACAGTCGTTGGTGGTGGTGTTGTAGTTGTAGGTACTAGCGAGGCTGTTCCTTCTACCATTCAGGGTCAGGCTACTGCCTAACGCGGCCCTAGCTGCATAAGCTAACGAGCTTCTCTTATAACTTCTACTCTTTCTTTTCCATCTTCTCATTTTTCTTCATTTTGTAAAGTTTAGAACTTTTTGTAATGTCTAAAACTTCTTGTAATACTTTTTGCCAATGAATGCAAGTATTTTTCATTCTTCCAGCTCTTGTACCAATCTGTTGTTCTTATAATTGTTTGTAGTAAATCCGTTTACTCATATAGGAAAAATCACAATAAAATAACCTAACAACTTACAATATCGAATTTACAATATGTCAGTATAATTAAACTGCCCATAAAAACTTGTAATAAAAGCATTTTAGCTTAGTCGAGCTGTTCATGATAATGATAAAACTTATAACAAGAAAAGTTAACCACAGTGCTGAATCGCTTACAATGATTAAGTAATAGCGGTGGTTCATGACTTGGTGAGCTATTGTTGTTGAATGAAGAGTTCCTCCAAGGCCATAAGGTATTAAGCTCGATCTCAATAATAAATAGAAATAGAGACCCACTGAGCTAACAAATGTCACATGCCAACTGGATCGGCGCAGGGATAAAAATATAAATCCAAGTCTGAGAGTTATTGTTAGGGTTGGTGTTTATGTGCCATCCCTGAATATACATATACTTATGTATTTATATATGTGTACATTCTCACTAAATCATTAATACTTATTTAAGTGGTATTATACAATGTAACATTACAGACATTGTATGATCTAAAGAAGTTTAGATAACAACCCACAGTTATCCATGCTGAGAGATATAAATGCTAAATATTAGCACAACTAATTATTAACGGGTTATAATACTCGACGAAGATCCAAGAGTTGGAGCCTTGTTTACAATGGGATATAGACTTAGGAATATATTAGTAATTGTATAGTTGTAAGAGTTGCAATTAGATGCCAGAAAATGTCAGTTGCATAACTATGTTCTCGAATATTGTCCCTGATCTATTTATACCAATGTAAGTTTGTCAGTGGATACATTTATATAGATCAGCATCTATCGTACCTATATGGTATATATGGTTGTTCTTAGCCGACTGTGAGCTTGGAGCTCGTATTAACATGTAGGTATCCAGTTAGGACTGGATATGGGACGGACTCACGAGGGCCTCCGACAGATACCCTATGTAAGCCATCAACGAATGATCCTCTCGAGTTTAGTAGTATACGTGGTCCCTAGACCTGAGTGCCACGGTGGGCTTGTAAGTGGTCCACCATACTTTGGTTCCACACATGTCACAGAACTTTTATTGTGTGACCGCTGGGTATCACTAGGTATGGTCCGATACTTATGAAGTTCGGTGTGTACAAATATAGGATCCGTCAACTTGTATAGGGAGTTAGATATCCAGATGCTTTGAGACTGTATCTTAGAAAGTCTTATGACCACAAACATTAAACCCGGGAAAGAGTTTCTAATAAGGTGTAACAATATGGCAAAGGCGTTTACACTTATTGTTCAGTGAGATACAAGTCTAGGGATATGATATGGATGAATATATGGGGATTTGACAGTGATAATCTATATCCCCGCACATCTAGGATATCATGATAGAAGGACTATATGTATGCATTGTGACCTCAACTTAGATGGTCGACGAGCTGATTTGTATTTTCGTGACGTGTGCGTAGGGCAATGTTCATGGACTCATGAAATAGTTTCATTTGACGAATCAGGCATGGACCTAGGGAGTCATGCGATATAGAGTGTACTCGTTGAGCATTGGGGCAGCATGCTAAATTAAATTATTTAATCCAGTAATATTGACCACTACTATAGGAATGGGTGCGTGTCTATATTTAAGTATTAAATATAAAAATTAGTCAATAATTGTTATTTGCTAATTGTATAATGATATGTGGTGCATTATGGACCCTCGGTTGAGTTTACCCAAATGTTGGATATGGTGAGACCCACTAAGGGTATACTTAGTAACTATTCATGAGGTGTAAAATGATAATTTCACACTATTATTATTTAATTATTAAATAATCATAATATCTCATTATAATATATTATATAATATTATTATATTATATAATGAGATATAATTGTCATCCTTTTTTTATATTATTATTTTTATTATAATATCATTTATTTAATTGGTGGCCAAGTGTTTAATATTATAATATATAATATTATTATTTTATTATTAATTGAGATAAATATGTGTGTGAAATGTGCATGAATGGAATTAAAATAAAGAATTGCTTCATTTGTTTTTCACATTTTCGGTATTGTGCCTTCAAAATAAAAGGAAATTGTTTTAAAGAGTGCCGGCCAAAGATTAAGCAATGCAATGATGGATTTGATTCAAATTTGGAGTTAATGTCAAGTGTTGAGATTAATTCTATGCTAGATTTTATTGGCCACTAATTACAACAACATAGAAATTTATTTTATTGATCAAAGAGTTGATCAAGGAAAAAATAAATTCAAAAGGTTTATGAGTTACTAGATCTGGAGCTGCAGTTCTAGCTTACTAAGCTCACTGATTTGATAACTAGAACTACCAACGAGTTGGTCTCTAGGCGAACTCCCAGGATACACGTGCAAAATGTTATACGTTTCAGTGATTTCGCAACTTTACTTTTAATATATTAATATGACTAATATATGTTTTATTGTGTTTATTGTATGATTTAATTATTCCGCAGCGCTACATATGTATGAGATATGTATTTTATGCAATAAATACTATTGCACATGCATAAACCCACGTATATTAAATCCTTGACAGTTATTAGATAATAGTCGGCTCAGTGTGGAAGTATGACAGTAATCAGTAAAAATTAATATAATAATCGGCCCATTGTTGTGATGAAAATTATCCCGCAAAGACTTAGGGTTTACAATAAATAATGCCCCGTCTTGCAAAGGTGCGACTGGGCAGTCATTAGTAATAGAGTTAGTAAGATATAAAGGCTGGTGGCCACTTCAAGGGATTGTCAAAAAATGATGGCCGACTTAGAGGAATAACGTCAATCGAGTAGTTTATTGTGGCTCTAAAACCACTAATAATGAACTGACTTGGAGAAACAGGGCTGACCGAGCAGCTTATAGTATCTTTGGGAAACTGGCTCGATGTAATAACACTGAATAGCATACAATGGGTGCTGTGAAAATGCCACAGTGATACTGTGGAAAGGCCACGGTCAAACCCTCTTCAATGGGCGCCGTGGAAAAGGCCACGGTGATGATGTAGAAATGTTACAGCCCTCACTCTACCGAGCCATCTTAATTATCCTCGTGTTGAACCAGTAATAGTGATATGCTCTGTGAGAGTCGAACCAATCATGGTGAAATACCCCATGCGCGTCAAGCCGGTGACAGTGAAATGCTTCATGAGCGTCAAACCAGTCATGGCGAAATGTTCTACGAGCATCGAACCAATGATGGTGAAATGCCTTATAAGTGTCGAGTCAATGACGGTGAAATGCTCTATAAGCGTCAAACCGATCATGGTGAAATGCTCGGTGAGCGTCGAACCAATGATGGTGAAATGCCCATGGGCATCAAGCTGGTGACAGTGAAATGCTCCGTAACCATCAAATCAGTCATGATGAAATGAGGATGACACAACGATGCAATGATAGAGAAGAAAATGTGATGTGATGATGATATCATGACGATGATGATGATATGATTGGATGATGTGATGTGGTGATTTAAAATATTTGGGGCATACCTTTAGAAGGTGTTAATCTATTTAAGTTGACCAGGTGATTCCTCTGAAAATAATCCTTGTGGAACCTTTGTTAGCCCGAGGGCAACGTTCTTAAGTAATTCATTCTATATTCTGAGCAATTCGTTTTCCATGGAGATATATACAAGAATGCAAATGATTTTATTAAGAACGATGTTCGTATATCGAGAATAACCATTGCATAAAGAGTAAAACAGAGTTTAAGAATAATACTTTTTCAGTAGCTTGGCATTCTATGGCTTCCTTTGAGCTCGCAGGCTCCTCTAATGCATCTTAGGACTTTATACAACCCTTCCTATATCGGGCTGAGGATCTCATCCATTGGATTCCTTGTGTTGAGCACTACTCGTCTCAGCACCAAGTATCACTCTTCGAATTTCCTGGCCTTGACCGTCTTATTGCAATATCTAGCGGTCCTTTACTGGTACACCGCTACTCAAATCTGGGCTTGGTCTCTGAGCTGTTCAACTAAATCCAATCGTCCTTGTATCAACTCATTATTGACAGCTTCAGAGAAATTCAGCACTCAATGAGTTGGTGTTCTTATTGAAGTTGGTGCTTACGTGCTATTCCAATACTATATGAATATTAAATTATTTAATATTTATACTGTAAATATTTTGTATAATTGTTAATATAATATAAATACATGGTACAATGCTTGTTACGTTACAGATATTGTATGATCTGAAAAAGTTCTGATCTGATCTAAATGAGTTTAGACCAGTGCTAAGAATTAGTAGAGCTGAGAGTTATATATATGCTAACAGTTAGCAATGCTAAAAGCTAGCAGATTATAAGAGTCAGCCAGATTTAAAGGTTAGATCTTTGTCTGTAATGGCACAAAGACCTAGGGGTATACTAGTAATAACATAGTTACAATGAGTTGCAATAGGTGCTAGGAGATGTCATTATGTAAGTATGTCCTCAAACACTATGTTCCTGATCTGTTTCACCGATGCGGATCTGTCGGTGGATCAATTTTATATAGATCAGTGTATACTATATCTATATGATATAGATGGTTGTTCTTAGCCAATCATGGGCTTACCGAAAGTTCATATACGCATATTTTGGTTCCACACATGTCATAGACCTTTCATGGTGTGACTACTGGATATCACTGGGTATGGTCTGATACTTATAGAGTTCGATAAGTACAGATATGAGATTCGTCAACTCTTATAGGGGAGTAGTATATACAGATGCTCTGAGATTGTATTTCAGTAAATCTCGTGGCCACAAGTACTAACTCGGGAAAGCTATTTCCCAAAGGGTTGAATAATATAGCAAAAGTGTTTGCGTATATTGTTCTTAAAAAATACAAATCTACATATAAGTTCATGGATGAGTATACGGGGATTTGATGGTGTTGATTTATATCCCTGCACATTCAAGATGTCAATGATGGAAGGATTATACACATGTGTTGTGACCTCAGCTTGTATGATATAATGCGTTGATTTGTCCTATCTGTGATGTATGCGTTGGGCATCGATTACAGACTTATGGTATAGTTCTATTAGACGAATTAGTCATGGACTGAGGAAGTCCCGTAATATGAAGTTTACTCATTGTGTACTAGGGCAGCGCATTAGATTGAATTGTTCAATTTAATAATTTTCAGTAGAATCGAATATTTGTTTTTGGTACCCTTAGGATACGCACGTGTCGGTACTTAAGTGTTAGTACGATAATTAGTTAATAATTGTTGTTGACTAATTAAATAGTGACATGTAATAAAAGTTCATTAAGTATAATATTTTAATCTTTCAAACTTAATATTTGTTTATAGAAATTAAAGATTATTTGGCTTTTGATGTATTTTATTATTTTTTTTCGTAGGTCTGGAGTCAATGGAGCAAATAAGCCAAAACTCAAATTGCTACAATACTCGTTAATAGTGATTTAAAGACATAAACCTATAAATAGAATGCCAAAAACCCTAATTGAGGAGAGAGAAAAAAATTTAGAAAAAGAATTCACAACACAAAATTAAATATCAAAGCCAAAGATTGAAGAACCAAGATCAAGATTCAAGTTTCAAATCAAGATCGAGCAAATAACACATCAAAGAGTCGCTTTGATTAGTTTTCCTTCTCTTTCTTTATCATTATGTTCTTATTCTTGTTGATTTTTTATTAATTGATTTGACACTTTTAGTTTTGTGATGGATTAATTTGTTCATCTAGGGCTAGACTATGTGAACTTAGTATGGATTTGAATTTTATTAATTCTTATTTTATTATCTTAATACAATGGATTGATTCATTCTATCTTGTGTTTTAATACTTTCATTATATTTTATCAATATTTTGAATGATTAAGGAACCATGATGAACTTGACAAAGGGATTCATGTGTTTAGCTTAGGGTAGTTTGATACATGATCATAGGGTAACAACTATGAGTTCCATCTAGGATAAACATATACCTAGGTGGCATATATAGTATAATTTAGACTTGATCTTAATGAATTACATTCTGATTTAATTACTATAGACATATTGGTGATTGTTAGAATGCGTAATATAGTCACTTGACCGTCAACAAAGGCTTATGATGAGATTAGTATCAAGCCAATCAGTTGGTATTAAGGGATTAACTAAGAGGTTAATAAATTCAATGAAATATTAAGGGACTAGTCAAAATCCTAGATTATCTTTATTTGTGAATTCTATCTTTTACTTTTGTTCAGTTTAATTGATAGAGTAGATTAGTTAAATAAATTTCATATTGTGATTTTCCGAATAAAACTTAAGTAGGTACAATTTTAGTACTTAATTTATAGAATTAGATCGCATAGTTCATGTGGAATCAATATCTGGACTTAAAATTTTATATTACTTGATACGATAGCGTGCACTTGCGCTAGACTATTAAAGTACACATCAACACGTAACGCATAATGAGCAATTGGTTAAATTGACTCAAGTATTGGGTATGGTGGGACCTATGTTAAGTTAATTAAAGAATTAAAGGTTATTTCACTAAATTGATTATTTAAGTGTTAAATAATCTAAATATTTGTTGTCACTTAAGAGTTAAATGATTAGTTAATTTGACTAGAGTTAGTTATTAACTCATGATTAAATTAATAAAGAAAATATTTAATTGATGACTTAATTGTTAAATAAAATGAGATTTTATTGAGCAATGAATTAAGTGAAAGCAAATGTTGTTAAAGAAAAATTAAATGAAACCTCAAGGACATGAATTAAATTAACCAAAACTATTTTGTGTTAAAGTCAAAAGTGATGGCCGGCCATGCTTCACTTATTTGATTAAATTACTCTTGATTATTTTAATAATATTTTCACAAATGTAAAGATATTTTCATTATTATTATATATATTCATTTGATGAATATATATAATCAAGGAAGGGTGCCCGGCCATGCATGGTTTTTTAAGTGCCTTTGGAATTCATTTATGTGTTTTGAAACAAAGAATGAAAGAGCTTAAGTGTGGGAATATAGCAATAGAGGAAGAAAGAAAATGAAAAATGGTTTTTCATTTTCCTTTGAAGCCATATTTGATGGTAAGAAGAATTATTTTTATTTTAAGTTTTTAAGTGTAAAAAATAACAAAATTTTGATAGCAAAAGTTATTTTGTTATTCATCTTCTCTTCTTAAACAAATGGCCACCATTGTTGCATTTGAATTATTTGTGTTTTGATGAATTTAAGTGTTAAATACATCAAAAATAAAATGAATATAGTTTAAGTGTTAGGCTATAGGGATTAAGAGTTAATCCTATGGTTAAGAGTTAAACTGGATGCTAGAAAAATAAAGGCTGCTGTTCTAGCGACCCAAGCCCACCACGTTGGGTCCTAAAACTAGCAACGGGTCTACTTCAGGTAGTACGCTGCAATAAACCCATTTTAAAGGCTTGACAGATAACGTTCTTAATCATTAGTGTTAATTTGATTAAAAAGTTTATATTTTGTTCATTAGCATAATGAATATAACTTTTCGTGTTCATTTTTAGGAAATTAAATTTCTAACTTCCGTTGTAAATATTTATATATGAGATACATAAATGGTGCATATATATTGTATTTGATGCGTATACATATAAATTTTAAAATGGATACGTGTATCACATGCACACTCACAATAGGTTTAGGTTGTAAACCGGGATAAAACGGCACCCTTACAAAATGGAATTAGAGCATTTTATAGTGCCAATTGGGTGTATATGAGAGTGAATTGGTGTTTGGAAATATTTTGAGGCTCGGTTAGAGTGTTTTAAATGTTGAAATGCGTGACCAAAATGGACGAGCTGCTGGGGTCACAGTGCCGATTGATAGGTTCCATAGCATTGGGGCTTGAGGTTCTGTCTCCAGCCCTGCAATGATGGGACGTTTGTGCAGCGGCATTGAGGCTTGGGAGCCTCAGTTCCGAAGCACCAAGGGGCAGATGCCGTGGTGCTAAGGCACTAACCTAAAGCTACAGCGTTGGTAGCTCTGCAGTATGGCGCTAACATTGTTCACTAGACAGAACTTTTGTACAATACTTCTACAGTAATCTGGAAACAGAAATTAAATAATGTTTCTACAATACTTTTGTATAGTAATCTTGGAACAGTGTTTCTACAATACTTTGTATAGTGTTTGAAAAATTAAGTATGTATATGGGGGTTTATGAGATGCAATGATAAGAATTGTCGATCTATATTATAAACTAGAGTTTATGAGATGCAGTGACAAGAGTTATCAGTCTGCATTATAAACTAGAGTTTATAAGATGCAGTGACAAGAGTTATCAGTCTACATTTTAAATTAGAATTATTTTTATGTACTGATAACCACAATAAGAGTTCTACTAGTGGGGTTAGTTGTGTTTGCTCATAAATAACTGATTGATTGAGAATCACCATCTTATGAAGTAAAACCCAGTTTCAAAAATCTCTCTTAATCAGATTGAATTATATTTCATTATGAGATAATCTTATACATGATCCGCTTTGTCAATATAGTGTTAGACAAGTCACATCAATCTTTGTCGAAAATCCCTACAGTGTGAGGGTAATATCAGTAGCATATATTTAATCGTTGACAATTTAATTTGAAATACACTTATCCTATATCGTTATAGTGTGCAGATAAGGTGTATTTAGGATCAAGAGTAAGAGTTGCATGAGATGCAATTGATAAAAGTTGTCTACCTGTTGGGTTTACAAAGGCCTAGATCACTCTAGTGTCCGGCTGGAGTAAAATGCCAATGGGGTCTACTTTCTACTATGTATTTTAAAGAGTTTAAACTATCATTGTCTATTCGAGAGATTATCAAGATTATGCAATGGGAGAGTATTTTTTAATTAAAAAATGTATATTCTATATACCTATGATTTAAAGCGTTATAATTAATGATTAAAAATGTTCTGTTACATATCTCCTAATTCGTCTTATAGAGATAAGATACTTGTCTTATGGAGATAAGATAAGTATGAGCCATCCGTTAGTACACTTTATCAATGCACATTAACTATTAGGTACCAAGAAATATTAAGGATTTGTTTATAAATCTGAGAATAATTTTAGATTCAGAATTACTTGGATATATTTGATATATCTAATCCACAGTTTAAGAATAGTCACAATGAAAAGTGTTTTCACTATGATAAGGTTTGAATAGTAAGTGTTACTATTCAAGATACCTTAACTGAAAATAAATAGATCCCTTAGATAACTATTTACAAAATATAGACGTTTCAATAGCATATGAAGCTGTCAATGCAAGGCTATGAGATACAGCCTACCCTTCTCATATCTACAAGTTGTTATGTGATTTAAAAAATGCTATAGAGCTGAGAAATTAAAAGTACGGTGTCACATAGAAATAGAGATTTCCTACACGTGATAGTTGATAAGACCTTTCAAATCACTTTCCCATTCAAGCAGTAGCATTATATTATATAATTGATATTACATGCCAAACACTATTAAATGAATCATATCACTCCCTGTAGTTGACAGAGAGAGTTATCATAAAAACATTAGGAATAGATATTTATATAATAAAGATAATGTTTTACTTACTGAGTGTCAGGTAATGCATGACCAATATATCTTAGATACAACAAGAAATGTCAATGTGAATAGAATGTGTAGTAGTTCAAAAACTTTGAATAATAATTAATAATGACACGTAAGATTAGGTCATGTAGTCATAAGATGACTATCTTGTCTGGTTAAGTATGGTCAGATACTTGATTTGACTATAGAATCTTAGCCAGTTTATGAATTCTAAGTTTAAAGGAAGATGACTGAATCTTAATCTAGGTGTTAGACACGGGGGCCATTGATTTATTGAAACTAGTACATATGATGTATTTAATCCAATAAATCATATTTCTATAGGTGAATTTTAATACTTTATAGTCTGGATAATGATTTGTCACTATATAGACATATATTTTTAGGAAACACGGGTTGGAAACTTTTGAAGTATTCAAAGGCTTCTGACTAGAAAGTAAAGAAACAAACCTTTATGTATGCCTTTAAATAAATCGAGGCTATTTATACATAAACAGTATATTCATAGAATATTTAAGGGAGAATATAATTCTTGCTCAACATGGTCTTCCAGACGATATTCCTTAACACAAAAGTATTTGAGAAATTAAGGAATTATACCTTATTTGATACTGCCTGATTGATGTTAAGCTTCATTGATCTTCTAGAACATTTATGGGATTATGCTCTAAGAATCTGTTACTCACTTATTGAACGTAGTTCCACCAAAACTAGTTCATTCTACTCTGTATGAGATATGGATTAAAAGGAGCAAAGTATTAAGTAGTTAAGGCATATGGGTTATTCTATTCGCATAAGAGTTATGCAACAGAATATACTTGCACCCAAGGGATATAAGTATCAGTTCTTTGGATACCAGTTCTACAATTTAGAGTAACGAAACATGTTAATTGCTCGTAATACCACCTCCTAGTAACAAGAGTTTCTCTTGGATTATGGGGATTATAGAATGATTGTACTTGTTGAAGTCAATCAGAAAGTATATGAACCAATTGTGGAATTTTAAATTTTAAATTAGTGATATACCTTGAACGCACTCTCTTTATAGGTCGAATAGGATATCAAGGCCTCTATTTAGGTATGATTGATGCCTGAAGGTACCTTTGATGTTTTTTTAGTTGAAGAAAATGATCCTTTGGCTTATAGAGAAGTGATGTTTGACATCGTTTTAGGAAAATGGCAAGAAGCCATAGAATCTAAAATTAACTCTACCCATGACAGTTAAGTCTAAGACTTGGTTGTGCTTCTTGTAGGAATTTTTTCTAGTTGTTATAAAAGAGTATCGGCAACGAAAGCATAGGCACTTAAAGGTAGAGACCTTCAAGACCCAACTGGTGAGGAAATGTTATACTCATAGATCTAAGATCGGTAATGAGAAAACCTTATTCATCACTAACAATGCTAAAGTCAATTCGGATTTCGTTAGCTATCGTAATATATTATATTTTGAGGTCTGGTCGATGGATGCAAACATTACGTTCTAGAATATATGTCTAGAGTTAGAGATATGTATAAAACTATCTGAAAGTTTTGCATCCAGCCTAACTTCTAATCTAGTATGCAAACTGAGAAAGTCCATTAGTGGACCTAAACCGTTTTTCAAAGCTAGTATTTTTATTTAAATGAGAAAATCAGAAAGTCTAGTTTCATTAACAACAAATAGAAAGTGTGTATGTTCAAAAAGAGTAGTGGAAGTAGGATTATCTATTTGATTCTCTACCTAGAAAACATACTCAATGTCAGAAATGACGTTGGTATATTACAAGTCAATCAAATAAGTGTAATCTGAGTAATAACTTTTCCATAAAAGATTTGGGAGAAACCTCCTATTAGACTTTATGAAGATAAAGCTAGGAGGTTGATGAGACTCTCTCAATCTTCGTACATAGACTAGGTCTTGAAGGGTACGACTTAATTAACTGTGAGACAATTAATGTACCTTGTAAACATGGCATTCGTCTTTCTAAGAAGAAGTATCCTCGGGTAGAAAATAAAAGATTTGGAATGTCTAACTTATGATTTGCATTAGCTAGAAGTATCTTGATGCATGTCATGTTATGTACGACACCTAGATTTGAATGGCTCCAAGAGTTGTGACCTAGTATCAGTCAGACCCAGACCTGACCATTAGATCGTTATGAAATATATCTAATAAAACTTAGAGGTATAGAGGATAAATTTCTAAATATGAAAAAAGTTTCTTACAAGTGAAGAAATACACATACTCAGACTTTTTGTTTGACCCAAGTTGTAGAAAGTCTGCATCTGGTTATATGTTCTTCCTCATAAGTACTAAAGCTAGTTGAAAAAGTGCAATTTAGATGTCTATAGCTAATTCTTCCTTGGAGGTAGAATTAGTTGTTGCTTGAGAAGCCTGCTAAGGAAGCACTATGGATATTCAAGTTAGTTGCAAAGCTTAAAATAGTTTCAAGCTTAGTGAATCCTATCCCACTATATTGCAACAAAAATAGGATAAATGCTCAAGCTAATAAGCCATATGGCCCACTAGTATTCTGATCATGTGGACTTTGAATATCACATAATTGGAAAGTTTTTGACTATTAATATTTGATAGTATCTAAGATACATTCCTTGGATGACATAGCAAACCTATTTAGGCCTAAACTCCTTATGTGTTTGAGAAACGCTTGTAGTGTATTGACATAAGATACCAGTACGAATGACACTAAAACAAGTGGGAGTTTATTAGAGTTGGTGCTTACATGCCATTTCAATACTGTATGAATATTAAATTACTTAATATTTATACAATAAACATTTCGTATAATCGTTAATACAATATAAATACATGGTACAATGCATGTTACGTTACAAACATTATATGATCTAAAAGAGTTCAGATCTAGTCTAAACTGCTTTAGACTAGTGCTACGAATTAGCAGAGCTGAGAGTTATATATATGCTAATAGTTGTCACTACTAAGAATTAATAGGTTATAAGAGTTAGCCAAATCTAAAGGGTTAGATCCTTATCTATAATAGGATAAAGACCTGACGGTATACTAGTAATCACATGGTTGCAATGAGTTGCAATAAGTGTTAGGAGATATTATTATGTAAGTATGTCCTCAAACACTATGTTCCTAATCTGCTTCACCGATGCGGGTCTCTCGGGGGATACATTTTATATAGATTAGTGTATGCTATATCTATATGGTATAGATAGTTATTTTTAGTTAACTATAGGCTTATCGAAAGTTCGTATATGCATACAGGTATTCAGTCAGGACTAAATACTGAACAGACTCATGACGACGCCAATAAACATCTATGAAGCCGTCAATGGTAAGTCTTCTAGAGGTGAATAGTATACCCGGTCCTTTAACCTGAGTGTCACGATAGGCTTGTAAGTGATCCACTATACTTTGGTTTCACGCATGTCACAAACCTTTCATGGTATGTCACAGACTCATGACGACGCCAATAAACATCCTATGAAGCCGTCAATGGTAAGTCTTCTATAGGTGAATAATATAGCTGGTCCTTTGACTTGAGTGTCACGATAGGCTTGTAAGTGATCCACTATACTTTGGTTTCACGCATGTCACAAACCTTTCATGGTGTGGCTGCTGGGTGTCATTAGGTATGGTACGATGCTTATGGAGTCTAGTGTGTATAGATATGGGATTTGTTAGCTCTCATAGGAGAGTAGTATATTTAGATGCTCCGATATGTTATTTCAATAAATCTCGTGGCCATGAGTACTAACCCGAGAAAGGTATTTTTCAAAGGGTTGAACAATATAGCAAAGGCGTTTACGTATATTGTTCTTAAAAAATACAAATATGGAGATAAGTTATGAGCATATAGGGATTTGACGGTGTTGATCTATATCCCTGCACACCCAGGATGTCAATGACGGAAGGATTATCCATATGAGTTGTGACCTCAGCTTATATATTCTAACGCACTGATTTGTAATATTTGTGATATGTGCGTGGGACATCGATCACAGACTTATGAAATAGTTCTATTCTATTTAACGAATTAGGCATGGACTTAGAGAGTCATGCAATATGAAATATTCTTATTGTACGCTAAGGCAGCGCAATGGATTGAATTGTTCAATCGAGTAATTTCTTGCAGAACAGAATATTTGTTTCAAGTACCCTTAGGATGAGCACCTGTCGGTACTTAAGTATTAAATATAGTAATTAGTTAATAATTATTATTGACTAATTAAATAGTGACATGTAGTGCATAATGAGCCTCTAGTTAAATTGACTCAAGTATTGTGTATGATGGGACCCACATTGGATTAATTAAAGGCTTAGGATTTATTTTCCTAAATCGATTATTTATGTGTTAAATAATCTAAATATTTGTTGTCACTTAATAGTTAAGTGATTAGTTAATTTGATTAAAGTTAATTGTTAACTCATGATTAAATTAATAAAGCAAATATTTAATTAAAGACATAATTGCTAAATAAAATGAGCTTTTACTGAGCATTTAATTAAGTGAAAGCAAATGTTGCTAAAGAGAAATTAAATGAAATCTCAAAGGCATAAATTAAATTAACTAAAATTATTTTATGTTAAAGTCAAAAGTGATGGTCGTCCATGCTTCATTTATTTAATCAAAATACTTTTGATTATTTTAATAATATTTTGACAAATGTAAAGATATTTTTATTATTATATATATTCATTTGATGAATATATATAACCAAGGAAGGGTAGTTGGCCATGCATGGTTTTTTTAGTGTGTTTGGAATTTATTTTTGTGTTTTGAAACAAAGAATGAAAAAGCTTAAGTGTGGGTTTCTAGCAATGGAGGAAGAAAGAAAATGAAAAATGGTTTTTCATTTTGATTTGAAGCCATTTTTTAAGGTAAGAAGAATTGCTTTTGTTTTAAGTTTTTAAGTGTTAAAAACAATAAAAACTTGATAGCAAAAGTTGTTTTGTTATTCATCTTCTTCTCTTAAACAAATGGCCACCATTTTTACCTTTGAGTTATTTGTGTTTTGATGAATTTAAGTATTGAATACATCAAAAACAAAATAAATATAGTTTAAGTGTTATGCTATGGGGATTAAGAGTTAATCCCACGGTTTAAGAGTTAAACCGGGTGCTGAAAAAATAAATGCTGTTGTTCTAGCGACCCAAGCCCACCACGTTAGATCCTAGAACTGCTAACAGGTCTACTTTAAGCGATACTCCATAATAAACCCATTCCAAAGGCTTGATAGATGATATTTTCAATCATTAGTATTAATTTGATTAATATGTTTTATATTTTGTTCATTAGCATAATGAATAAAATTTATCGTGTTCATTTTTAAGAAATTAGATTTCTAACTTCTGTTACGAATATTTATGTATGAGATACATAAATGATGTATATATATATATTGTATTTAGGTTTAGATTGTGAACTGGGATAAATCGGCGCCCCTACAGTTCCCATCTTCGCAGGAATTATCGCTTCACTTTTGGAAGCTAATGAGAACAGCGTCTCACCCGTGGCAGTCTTGCTAGTCATTTGAAGCGCCTACAGTACTTCTGATAGCCATTTTACCCATGCTCCCTTTCTCTTTATCAATTTCTTCTTAAGTAGCTTCTTGACCAACTTATTAGAAGATTCAACCTGGCCGTTGGTCTTAGGATATGCGAGATAAGCAAATGACAACCACATTTCGAGCCGGTTGCAGAAGTTCTTGAATTTGTTGTTGTCAAACTATTTTTCATGGTCGGTGATGACAGTGTAAAGGATTCCATATCAACATATCACCTCGAAACAAAATCTCAAACTTTTTTTTCTGTGATCTTTGATAGTAGCTCGGCCTCAAACCATTTGGTAAAGTAGTTGACCATCAGAACCACATACTTACAAAACCCCTTGCCTTTCCGATCAAGTCGATAGCCCAATGGGAAAATGACTAGGGTCCACTCATTGTGGTCAGTTCTTTTGTGGGTGCTTGAATCTTGTCCGTCAATCTTTAATATGCTCGCAACGTTGAACCGGGCATTTAGTGTCCAGTTAAACGGTTGGCCAGTAATACCGAGTCTTGAACACTTTGTGAGCCAATACTTCTGTCCCTGAGTGAATACCACAAACTCCCTCGTAGATTTCCCTATGGACTCGTTCCACCTCCAGCAAGCTTAGGAACCTCATGTAGGGATGTGAGAAACCTTTTTGGTATAATACCCCGCCGATCACAGAGTATCTGATGGCTCGGTATTTAATTCTCTAGCTTCTTTTTTAGCGGTCAAAATTGTCCCGTTCAAAATGTAGTCTTTAATTGGGTCCATCCAGCTTAATTCTGACTCGATTTGTATGCTCTGCTCTTCCACTTGGATGTTGGGCTCCAATATAAGTTCCACAGGGACTGTTCGGGGTAACTGATCATCTTCTACTGATGTCGTTCTGCTATCTACTCAGTGATTCTCATTTTTTGAGATTAGTTCCAT
The DNA here is from genome assembly GCA_946807835.1 of Ailanthus altissimus. Taxonomy (NCBI): domain Eukaryota; kingdom Viridiplantae; phylum Streptophyta; class Magnoliopsida; order Sapindales; family Simaroubaceae; genus Ailanthus; species Ailanthus altissimus. Next base: position 7,288,023 of record OX327709.1, read on the forward strand.
TTGCACTTCTCTGAACTGGCTGATCAAACTCCTCATTTTTTACAGATATGCGATCATTCTCTCTTCACTGGCCTTAAAACTACCATTGACCTGATTCACCATTAACTGCGAATCACTTTTCACTAACACTTATTTTGCGGTCAGCGCCCGAGCTACTCTTAATCCGACCAAGAGAACTTTGTATTTCGCCTCGTTATTCAAGGCCTCGAATCTGAAGCAAACTACGTAATTAACCTCATCTTCTTCGAGGCTTACAAAGACGATCCTCGTTCTATTTCCTCGTAGGTTGGATGCCTCGTCAATATAGAGTAGCCACTTTTCTGAAGCTAAATCAAGGGCCTGGGCACCCATTTTCTTGCCTAAGCATTTCCCAGACTTTATCCCAAAATTGCAATTTTTTTTTATTCAGCCTCATTATTTTCTCCCTTAATATCACAAACATTTTCCTCAGATCGGCCACGTAGTCTTTCGAATTTATGGACTTTGCTATCATATCATCCATGTAAACTTCCATATTCTTATTGATAAGGTTTCTGAAGAGTTTGTTCACCACTCTTTAGTAGGTAACTCTAGCATTCTTTAACCCGAACGGTATCGCTTGATAGCAGTAGGTTCTCTGAAGAGTGATAAACGATGTTTTCTCTTGGTAGGAGGGGAACATCAAGATCTGATTATAGTTGAAAAAGGCGTCCATAAAGCAGCAACTCATTCTTAGCTGTGGCATCCACAAGTTAGTCATCTTTGGGAGGGAAAAACTATCTTTTAGACATGCCTTATTCAGATCAGTAAAGTCTACGCACATCCTTCACTTTTCATTGGCCTTTTTTACTATTACCACGTTGGCCAACCAATCAGGGTAATAGACTTCCCTAATAAAACCTACTATCGATAACTTCTCCACATCTGTTGCTACATCCTTATTCTGCTCCCGGTTCAAGATTCTCCTTTTCTGCTTAATCGATCGAGATATGGGGTTGATGGTCAGCTTGTGGGAAGTCAGTTTTGGGTCGATTCTAGGCATCTCTTTATGGAACCAAGTGAAGACGTCTGAAAATTCACAAACCAGTAGGGTCAAATCTTTTTTGACCCCTTGTTCTAACTGGGTTCCCATCCGAACTGCTTTCTCAGGTTCTTTAGTTTTGACCTACACATCCTGCAATTCTTTCGCTGGCTTTGGGGATTTGTCGACTTTTTTTTTCGGGTCGACAGTAGAAATATAGAATGCCTTCCTTACTGATACTGTGTAACATCACCTGGTTGCCTTCTGATCTTCTGACACTACTCTGATTCCCTCCCTTGCCAGAAATTTAATCTTTAAATAATGAATGGACAAGGCAACATTTGTACTTACCATGAATGGCCATCCGAGGAAGATCTTGTACAGAAAGGGCTGATCGACCACCACAAATTTGGTCATCATAGTATTCTCGTAAGGCTTCTGTCCTATAGTGAAGGGAAAAGCCACTACTCCAACCAGCATTACAAAGCTATCTCCGAACCCCTGTAACAGTGTCTAGGTTCCTTCTATGTGAAAGTTCTTGATTTTCAACTCATCCAGAGTTCCTTTAAAGATTATGTCAATCGATTTTCCCGGATCAACAAATACCCTGTTTATCGTTTCTCCTGCCACCAACACTTTTATCATAAGTGTGTCATCGTAGGGGTAACTGACTCCCTGTATGTCTTCTTCTGTGAACATAATCAGCATCTCTTGCTGCAACTTGGGTTTCTTGGCCAGAGGAGCATTGCACATAACTTGATGTGCCACCATTAAGTACTTGGAGTAGTTTTTTAATGCTTATTCGATTCTTCTGCCAATATGCATCCATAAAAAATAATTGTGACGAGGTTGGGTTCAATTCGTTGGGCTGGTCAGCAAATGTGAGCTATCGGTCAGTTCAAAATTCTTCCACGTACGCTTTCCTTATTAGAGCATCTACTAACTTCCTCAACTCGGAGTATTCCCCTGTGGTATATCCTGGCCCCCCTATGCATGTTGCACCACTTCTTTGAATTTTCTTGTTGCTCTACTGCCTCTCTTTTGATATTTTTGTATAGCAAACCCCAATTCTAAATTGCTCTGTAGATATCTTCAAGTAGTACAGCTAGATGAAGGAAAATGTTAACATGAGCCACTATTCTCTCTTCAACCGAGTGTTCATCATGGTTCTTCAAGCTTCGAGGCTGCCTGGGCGGACTGCTCAAGCAAAACTTGTTTAGCCCATCTCTCTAATTTTGAGGCTAATTATTGGGCATATTATGCCTCTTACTATTCAGCACATTGTGTCAGTTTGTAAAATTTCCCATCTGCAGAGGACGGTATTCATCATTCGGCCTCCAGTAATTCTGTGAAGGGGTAGGGGTCATTCCCTCCCCCTATGTCAATCATCATCTCTAGTCCTGACGTGCCTCTTGGGTGGCTCAGTAAGGGATTCTTTGGCCTCCTTGCCTTCTTCTATTGATATATACTTCAGCGTCTTGTTATACACCGTTACATAATTTGCAACGCTGTTCTCCACCAGGTAGTACCAGAATCTATTCATCCTTGACTTGAAAGCATCAAAGGTGATGGGCTAGTCAAAAGCTCTCAAGGCTATTACCTCTTTGTGAAATCTCTAAATAAAATTCCTGAGGCTCTCACCTTTACCTTATCTAACTTGCTTTAGTTGCTTCGGGTGTTTGGCTGTCTCGCACGAACCTAAAAAGTATTGTGCAAACTTCTCAGTCAGCTCGTGGTAGGAGGTGATACTGCACTGCTTGAAGCCCTTATACCAGAGTAGAGCAAACCCCTCCAAGTTCATATGGAAAATTCTACACATTTGGTTCTATCTAAGCCTTGCAATTTATAGCAGGTCAATAATCTAATCAACATAGTGATTGGGGTCAGTGATTCCCCATAAGTGTGCAGGTCAGGAGCTTCGCGTCTCTTAATTCATCTGTCAGTGGCGATCTTCTCTCCATTTCTTTCTTCTTCAAAAGAGGCTGATCTTCCCTCTCCTTCTCTACTAAGAGGCTCTCCAACTTCCCTTCCAAATCGCTGATATTGCTCTCCAGGCTCTATTTGTCTTGTTAAGGCTACCATTGTTCAGTAGACAGCTCTTTTCTTGCCGCCTACTCGAAATCTCCAATCTGTGTCTCCCCTCTCTCGAGGAGTGCCTGACCAAGCCTAGTTGCTCTAGCCAAATCATGCAAGGTCCCTAATATGTTCCTTCGATTTGTCTATTCTTGGATCTCAGCCTACAATTCCCTCTTGCTACCATTTTCTACTTCCTTTGTTTGCTTCTGATCAACTGAGTCATGAGCTGTATTAGTTCTTCTCTTTCGTCCCTCAATGTTCTCAGATTTGCTTAGATTTCAGGTGGCAGTGAGCTTTTTATTTGATGAAGATGCCTGTTTTTGTGGCCTCCATTCCTATTTGTGTTTAGGCCTCTCTAGTGGTGATGTTTTCACTGGTGGATGACTGCTCCGCTATAGCCAGCTGTCATCCTCTTGGACAAAGCTTTTTGTTTGTTTCCCACAGACGATACCAAATATTATAGACCAAAAAAATAGTTCTTCGGGCCAACGAGCTTTGAATTTGTTTGTTAGCAGAATCAACACTTGGGCCTCGTCTTAGTTGGGCTATTTGCGAAAGCTTAGGTCTTTTCTTATTCGGTGGCTATGACAGAACCTGCAAATCACAAGCAAGACTCATTGTGATGGTCTTACTGGGGTGGATTCCGGTGAAGACTCTCCAATGCCTAAGTTAGAAAAGGTCTTTGTGATAGGAGTCTAATAAGAAAGGAAGTAAAAATGCATTCAAAATGAAGGAAAAAAACCTTTTCTTTCTCTATGTTAATTTTTTTGCTATTTTGGGCATCATCCTCTTCTTTGTGCTTTTCTCTCTCTTTTATAGTGCTGATCCTCGGAAGACTTTTTGGGCATTCTCCTTCTATTGTGTCTCTGTCACATATCAAATATCTTTCTACAGATCGTCTTCTAATATACTTCTGTTACACACCAAATATCTTTCTGCAGATCATCTGACATATTTCCGCTATACGCTGGGTATCTTTCTACCATCTGTTTGAGCATATTCTTAGTATCTTCCTTATACCTGTCTTCGCTTGTAGATTTTGTTAAGTATGAGGCTAAGCTTGATCTGTTAGGGGTCGGCCCCCTGGCAGTCTCTTCATATTCGACTTGGCCGTGGCCAGGAGCTGTCCCAAAGGGCTAGTCTTCTAACAATTTCACTAGTTGTACCTGGTCGGCCCGTCCATTATAAAGCCGATCTGGTTTCCTCATTGATCTATAGGTACTAAGGAGAATCAATCTGGTTAGTGTGTAAAGGGTGGTCTTGGTCATATCTCAGCCGGTTCTGCTGAGCAGGTGCTTTAGATTGTTGATCAGGTTTGCTAAATCCGAGCACGTTCTGCATTGTCTAGCCCTACCAGGACCTGGCCTGATGGCTGTCACTTTGGACTTGTCTTCAAAGTGAGCTATTCTACAAGGAGTTTTGGGCTCTGAGAAGGGCTGAATTTTAGAAAGACCTCTGGCTGGGCCCCTAGGGGCCGACTTCTTCTTGGGCCTTGAGGCTTTGGGCTTAAAGGTGGTTTTCTGAAGGGGGGAACATAATTAATTAAAAAAGATTCTCATTTAATAAATAAATCAAACAAAAAAATATAACTAATATTACTCAATAATAAATATTTGCAAAATATATTAAATTAATTAACAATCAATATTCTTTCAAAAATTAAAAAGGAAATTTTAACAAATATTATAATCTCCCAATATTAATTCAATTAACATACAATATTTTTCTATTTAAAAAGAAAACATACAATACTAATCAAAATGAAAAAATACTAACATACAATATTAATCCAATTATCATGAATTAATCAACCAAATTCAAATTAATTAATTAATTTGCTGAAAAAATCTAACATAATTATTATTTTTTTTAAAAAAAATCACAATCATTGTTATGCCACATGGCTGCGTGAGAAAGTGCCAACATATAGGCGGCAACCGACCAACTCTCCGATGGCTGTCTAGGTTCGAAAATATGCTCAAAAATATATTTTTCGGCTATATTTCAACGTTTTTTACATCTCTTTAACCTATTTTTCATATTTAATTTATCTATTCACCTATTTCTAACTTCAAATATAATTTCTAACTCATTTCTAATAAATATCCAAATTTCATAAAAAATTAAAATAACTAACCAAGAATCAGCCATTTTTTGAGCAGTAAGGTGTTGGCACTGAAGCGCTGGTTTGTCGCGGGCGCAGTGGTGAGCTAGCGCTAGGGTGCTAGACTGCGACTTAAACATGTCATTTTTTCTATTTTCTTATTTTGATCACTATTTCAGCGCTGGGGCGAAAATCCTTGTAGCGCTGGGGCGAAAATCCTTGTGGCACTGGGGCGACAGGTCCATATTTTAAAAAGTTTGCATCTTTAAATTTCGTTCAAGTCCCTATAAATAACAATAATGCATATAAATAGCCATTTATTCTCATAAAATAATAAAATATCAAAATAAAAATATGAAAAAATATATGACAAATATGCCCTTATTAGCTGTCTATCAGCTTAAAAGTTTGCATTTTAGTCCTTGTTTTCTCAATTCTGAGCATTCCTCCGTGCTATGTCCCGACCCCCTATACATGTCATACCACTTCTTTGAATCTCCTCGTTGCTCTACTCTATTCCCTTTGAAATTTCTGTTGATCAGACTACTATTCTGAATTTCTTTGTAAATATCTTCAAGTGGCACGACCAGGGGAAGAAAATTTTCAACACGAACTACCCTTCTTTCTCCGATCGGGCATTCATCATGGTCCCTCAGGCTTTGAGGCTGCCCGAGAGGGTTGCTCAGACGAAACCTGTTTGGCCTATGATCTCTCCGATTTCTGGGCCCATTGTTTTAGTCCATTATTCTAACAACTATTCAATATATTGCATCAGTTTGTGAAATTTTTCCTCTGTAGAGGTCGGTATTGGTCATTCGACCTTTGGTATTTCTGAGGAGAAGATGGGGATCCTTTCCTTGCCCTGTATCTGTTATCTTTTCTAAACTTGACATACCTTCTAGGCGGTTTAATAAATGACCTCTTGGCCTCTTCCTCTTCCTCTTCCTCTATCGATATATACTTCGACACCTTGTTATACACCGTAGTATAATTCATAATGCTATTTTTCGCCAAGTAATACCAGATTCAATTCAGCCTCAGCCCTGACTTGAGGACGTCCAGAGCGACGAGTTAGTCAAAAGCTCCCAAGGCTATTAGCTCTTTGTGAAATCTCTAGATGAAATTCTTGAGGCTCTCACCTTTACCCTACCTAACCCTCTTTAGTTGCTCCGGGTCTTTACCTACCTCACAAAAACCTCAAAAGTGCTATGCAAACTTCTTAGTTAGCTCATGGTAGAAGGTGACACTCTGCTACTTCAAGCCTCTATACCAGAGTAGAGTGGGTCTTTTTAAGTTCATATGAAAGAGTCTGCACATTTGGTCCTGCCTCAGCTCTAAAATTGATAGCAGATCGATAATATGATCTATGTAGTGATTGAGATCAATGACTCCCCTGTAAGTAGGTAGGTTTGGAAGTCGAAACCCACTTGAGAGCTCCGTGTCTCTCAGCTCATCTATCAGTGGCAATTTACTCTCCCTTTCTATCTTCTTTATAGAAGGTTGATCTTTCTTCTCCTTCTCTACTAAGAGGCTCTCTAGTTTTTTTTCTAAATCGCAGACCTTGTCTTCCAGACCCGACTTACTCTATTAGTGTTGTTATTGATCAGTAGACGGCTCTTTCCTCGTCGCTTATTCGAAATCTCCAATTTGTGTCACCTCTCTCTTAGGGGTGCCTGACTTAGCCTAGTTTCTCTAGCCAAGTTGGGTAAGGTCCCTGACCTATTCCCTCGATCTATTTGCTCTCGAATCTCTACATGAGATTCTCTCCTACCTCCGTTCTCTACTTTCCTTCTTTTACTTCTGATTAACTCAGCCATAAGCTGTCTCAGTTTTTCTCTTTCTTTCTTCAGGGTCCTCAACTTTTCCTGGATCTCGGGTGGCAACGATCTTTCTAACTGATGAAGAGGCCTATTTCTGTGGCCTCCATTCCTATTTAGGTCCGGGCCTTACTCTCCGATGATGAGGTTTCTGCTGGTAGATAATTGTTCCGCCATAGCAACCTATAATCTTCTTGGACAAAGCCTTTTGCTCTACTTCCCACAGACGGCACCAAAAATTATTGATCGAAAAAAATGGTTCTTAGGGTCTCATTAGCTTGAAATTTATTTGTTAGCGAGAATCAGCGTTTAGGCCTCATCCTGATTGAGTTTTCTTGTAAATGCTTTGGTCTTCTCTTCCACGTCGACTATGGCAGAACCTATAAAACACAAGTGCAACTATCGTCATGGTCTTGTTGGGGTGGATTTTGAAGAAAACTCTCTGATGCTTAAGTCAGAAAGGATTTTTAAGGTAAGGGGCTTGTAAAAATGTTAAGCAAAAAATGCTAAAGAATAAAGAAAAAAAGCTGTTTTTCTCTGTGTCTAGTTCTTTTGTTTCTTGAGCATCATCCTGGGTATCAACCTTTTTCTTTTGTGTCTCTCTCTCTCTTTTATATTGCTGATCTTCAAAAGACTTTTTGGGTATCCTCCTTCTACTGTGCTTCTATTACACACTAAATATCGTTTTACTGATCTTCTTCTGGCATGCTTTTGATTCTATTCTGTTGTGTTTATGTCGTACGTCAGGTATCTTTCTGACATACTTTAAACATATTCTTAACATATTCCTTATACATGTCTTCGCCGGTGAATTTGGTTAAGTGTAAGGCTGAGTTTGATCTACTCGGGTCAATTTTCTGGTAGTATTTTCCTGTTCGACTCAGCCGTGGTCCAAGGTTTTCTCAAAGAGCTGGTCTTTTGGTGACTTCATTGGCTATACCTAATCGACCTGTTCGACAGACAGTCAATCTGGTGTTTGTTATGGCCCAGTTTCTTCATTGATCATACAGGTGCTGGGATAGGCCGATCTAGTTAGCGTGTAAATGGTGGTTTTGGGCATATCCTGGTCTATCCTACCAAGCAAGTGCTTCAAATTGCTAATCAGGTCCTTCGAATTTGAGCAGGTTCTCCGTTGTCTAACCTTGCCAGGGCCTGACCCAATGGCTATTACCATGGGTTTGTCTTTGAAGTAAACTGTCTTACAAGAAGTGGTGGGCTCTAAAGAGGGCTGTCCCACAAATAAAATTTGGCTGGGCCCTCAGAGGCTAACATCTTTTGAGTCTAAAGGCCTCATGCCCAAAAATAATTTTTTGGGGGAACAAATATTATTATTTTTAATTGAAAAATTAAATAAACCCTTTTAAAGGCTGGTTTAACGTGGATCAAATTATTTTTGTGACTTTTTATAATGCATTAGATATAATATAATTATTTTATTTAAAATTAAAAAATAAATTGACCCATAGGAGAAGGTTACTTAAGAACCTGTATCAATAATTCAATTAAAATATTCACTTTAAATTAAAAATAAAATAAGGCTATGGGATAAAATCATTTTAGAATTTGTAACAATTGAACATAATAATTTTTTTTAAACATTTGAACATAAAAAATTAAAATTATTTTAATTGTTAAAATTTTATAAAAGAATATTATCCATCTCAAACCAAATCCTTTTTCATATGTTTATTCTTTCTTTTCTTTCTTTTTTTTTGAAATTTTAAATATTACTATTTTTTATTAAATTGTTATAAGTTGTAATGTGTTTTTACTTGACGACTTTATTTAGATTTTTTACTTTAAATTAGAATAATTTTATTTCAATTATTTATTACAAATTATTAAATAATCTTCTCTTACGAGTCTATTTAGTTTGATAGATAAAAGTAAATATATTGTCAAAATTAGGAGCATAAATATATAATTAAAGCTCTTAAATGTATTTCTCCATTTTCCAAAGTTTATGGGGTTTCTATTAGAAAATGAAAATATATGAACTAATATATATATATTGTAAGACTTTAGAGGTATATGTCATAATCCCTTGATAAGTACATAAAAAGTTTGAAAAAAAAAGTTTTTTGAAGTATTGATATTATAATTAGAGAATTACAGGACAAGATATTACATTTAGACACTAATGTATATCCAAACACAAACCTCATAAAAGAGATAACAACTTATACCCCACATTAAAAAAGTAAACCTAATGAAAAGGAAACACATGTCCCACTAAAGGAGAAAGAAGAGACCCTTTTTCTAAAATTGAGAATATAGGCCTAAAAAAAAGAAGAAGAAGAAAGAAACCCCTAGAAAGGAGAAAAATTATTCATCGTCTTAGCATCTGCTGAGACTCAAATCCCAAACCTTATGATTGGAGAAGTGTACATTTAACCACCTGAACAAGCTCTTATGTACGGAAAAAAAAAAGAGTTAAAAAGAAGCACTTAGCTCATAATATAAATTGAAATGCAAGAAGGATAAGAAGAGGTAGCTAAAGGCAGCCAGCATGTGATACCATCTCAATTCTAATGAACATGGAAATGGAACAACAAAAGAAAGAGCAGCCATGGGAAGAGAAGGAAGAAGAAGTGGATCTAGTAGACTGGCAATCTAAAAGTTGAGACGACAATAATAAACCCATTGCGTTTATTAATGGTATTATAGCAAAAGTAAAAGCAAAGCTTAATTATGATAATGTTAATGGTAATGGTAATTGTTGCGGGTAAAGATTGGTGACACTCAGCCCAACTGAAGGGAGTCCAATACACTTAGGCCCAAATCTTCTGAGCAGCCTAGTTTATAACGAGCTATTTCAGTGGGATTGAGTCCAGACCCCAAACACTTAGACCTCTATAACTTGGCCCATAAAGCTCATCTAGTGGGATCTATATTAAGACACGTATTACCACTAAGTAGTGTTAGAAGACATATCATGGGAGCTTGGACACTTACCATGTTAGTATAAGCCCACTAATAGCATACACATAAGCACAGGTTAAGTCTTGCCATGTCACTAATAGGACCCACTAAAGGAGCACCTGGACACCACGTTGCTTAGCTATCTGCCTAAGGATAAAGTTGGATAAACTTGTGTTGCATTTTTTTGGTGTTTTAATTTAATCTTCTCTAAGTTAAAAGGAATATGGAAATGTCGCCATTGCAGTTGGACCTAATCATATATTGGAAATGGAAGTCCTTGGGTTCAAATTCTAAGAGGTACCTTTGCACATGGACATTCTTATCAATTTCCAAAATATAAAATCAATTAGCAGTGAAGTGATTTCACCATGTTTCATTTCTCAAATTATAAAATAAATCAAATGCTATGAGATTGAGAGTCCTCTTCTCAAGTTGGTAATAACACATGATTTTAGGGTATATATTAGAATTATATGGATACAAGATTATTAGATAATTACATGAATTGGTTTTTGTTCCTGCTAGCCGGTAAATTTTGCCAAACTACTTATGACGTTGAGTTACCCGTCTCTTATCAAATCTAGGATGATTATACTTACTAATCTTCATCTATGCTATTATAATTTTTAGCAGATATGAGAAAATCTATGAATTCTAATTCTTATTGTTCCAGTTAGATTTGTAAATAGTGGCCGACTCTGCTACTGCTACAGTTCTATCATAAAAATAAAATAATATAATGCATGGCTTGTAGGCAATGGATCTGCCGCTGATGAGATTGACATCAAAAGCATTATCAACGATGATGATGATCATCATCATCATCATCAAAAGGATTCAGAAGTCACATTAACTGAAGAGATTGACCAAGAAATCACAGAAGTAGATGTTGAGAGGGTAATACAGAAACAAACTTGTTAGTTGTTTGGGCATAATCATAAAATAATAATAATAATAAAATAAAGGTAGAATCAAGAACACGTTTTTTTCTTTGTTTTTCTTGTAACTTTTTTTCAACCCATATAAAACGAACGTCTCCATGGCAATTTCATCCATAATCCAATGACTTGCAAGATAATAATACGTTTCCATAGCGCTAATTTCTTGCAAATAGTTGGAACCCTAGTAATTTAAACAATAGAAGCACTACAAACATTGTTACGTTATCCTAACTTCTAGTAAACGTGTACTGGTGCTCCAAAAATTATCTTAATAAAAAAACGGAACTAATCAATCCCGCTTCAAGGTCTTGGCGATGAAGGCTCTTGTAAGTACTATTGCAAGGTAAGCCAAGATTGTGATTGCTATACCTCCAATTAAAACAAGGTGGTCATAAGCAGCATTCTGGACAGCATAGACGCGGAGTCCAATTGCATTCCAATTACTCTCTGTCCAAATAGGATCCAGCAATCCCATGGGATCTGATGAATTCGGGGGCAAAACATTCCAAATTCCAGATTCAAACCTCAGCCGGGTTGAATATGCTGGAACATACCTGTAATATCAACCATGTCATCAAACTTGAAAGAAAGTTACTTATATAATTAATAATTATATCTGTCATTACTTTGCAAATCAAATAGCTACTTCATCATGTCAAGCTAATAACAAATTACCTCTTCGGAAGTATTATTGCAGTATTTCATATAAATACAGTAAGCACACAACAATTATGGTATACACGAGCTTCAAGTGATTTTGTCCCGCAGATAACATCACAGCACATTACCGAATTGTAAGACAATATAAAATCTACATATGCACTATCCCAAATTATAATATTGCTCTGTGTACTAATAATCTCACATGAGATGGAAATAGTGGAGCACAAATCATGCAATTGATGAACCTAGATGCAGAGCGCAGACCAACCAAGAGTTCTCATCTAAATAAGGTGGCTGACATCTACAAAAAAAAAAAGGGAAACAATAAAGAAAAATGGTTAAGACGGATTTGGTACTCATACGATGGGCTGAGACAGCATCAACATAAATTATCCCACCTAAGCTGGGCTCAAGACAGACTTGCAGTCCAGGATTTTCTCAGGTTTATCTTCTAATTTCTGTCTTCTTTATACACTCTAACAATAGAGTAGATCTCCAAACCCATCATGACTCCCATGACCATTATAGCTAAGAGTTCATAACATAGCAATTGTAACGGAGGATGCCTATACTAAAATTTACAAAAATCACAATAAGATGAGATAAGATAGAACTGAAAAACTAGAGGTTATCTCCATTGATCTTAGGATAAACACTGCTCATTCTGATACTGACCACTTACACCTGTAAAACAATTTTTAGTATCTTCTATCTAGTATATACCTGGTTGTGGAGATAACACAAACTCCCTTTCCATTTGTTTCTGCTTTAATGCAAACTCCACCTTCGTTGCTGCAATCTTTTGAACAACTAGAGCTAGCATTATCCTTTGTAATGGATGTTCTGTCAGCAAGAAAATTCCAAACAAACCTGGAAACGTCATCCACATATCCAAGATAAGGTTTGGACGAAGGTTCCCCAAGGACAACACCAACATAATGACTTGGGCATGTCTTAGTGGGTGCAATGTAGTTCTTCACCAGTTTGCAAGACAGACCCCGTTCACAGTTCAATAGACAACCCATAAGTTCTTCAACTAGAGAGCTGTTCACATTTATGGAACCTAGAGCAGAGCCAGGCAAATCTTTGGCATCACTTGCAAGAATGTAAAGGGAACGGGCAATGAGAGAAGCAGCTGCCACTATGGCGGAAGAGTTAATATTTGCTGCATCAAAGGTATAAACAAGAAGAATTATGAGATAGTTGTTTAATGTACAAGATAAATCATAAAAGAAAAAAGAAACTGATATGAGAACAAATTAAACTCACACAAATCATCCAGGTGACTATGGTAGAACTTGTTGGTGAAGGCTGTATCGAAGTCCTCTAATACAATCGCAGACTTAATAGACTTCTGCTAAGAGAAGAATATAGTTAATATGTTATCTCTTTAAACAGTTCTGATGCAAGCAGCAGCTAACTTTCATTCCTTTAACGTCAGATCTTGTTAAAATTCTTTTAGAAATAAGAGCCAGTTCATAAAAGAAATGGGTGAATTGATACTAACACAGAAAAAGGCACCAAAAAGTGCCAAAAAATAAACGATCCTTGTCAAGTCTGCTGCTGAGTAAAATGATCATTTTGCAATTGAAGCAATAACCCTTTCATGGTATTATGACATCCAAGATCTACTTTTACCAGATGCAGAAGTCTGCAAGGTCATTGAGGTCAATCTAAAGCCCAATAATTAAAATTACATAAGCCAATCTCAATGCTATTAGAGTTTGCTTCCTCGGCAAAATTCAAGAAGCCAATAAGAAACAATAGATTAACCAAATTCATGGTACCTTCTGTTACCATTGCCTTCTCAATTGTTCATTTGTTTCTCAAAAGGTCAAAAAAGCAATATTATGTTGAGCATCAAAGGCAGAGAGTTTTGGTAAAATTTCCCACCCAGTTATACTTTTGTGTATTTTTAAGTGAAACGTGTACATTTTACCAGACCTAAAGAAAGAAGAGAGAAACAAATTGTAATAGCATATCAATTTACCGTCATGTTTGTGCAACCAAAACAAGAAAAATGAAAAAGTGAAAAAGGAAAAGGAAACACACACCACTTCTGGTTAAAGCAAATTTAGGCAACCAGGAAACGAGAACAAAATAAAATAATTTCAAGTGTTCTATTCAAACCTTTCTAAGAAATGCCATCAAAGACGAAGGAGGTATCCCAGGATTTGAAGAACTAGCGGACGAGATTGTAACATTTTCAGATTTAAGTGAATCTTGAGCACGATTTAATGCATCCAATGTATCATTTACGGCAGATGAAACCTAAAAAAACAATAAGAAAAAGGAAATCTAGGCTTCACCACTTAAAAAAAAGGAGTAAATAAATATATATACTACATAAATAAACACAGAGATAGGCATGCTGGCTACCAAGGATAATTAAGGGTTTGGGTTTCACACAAAAATAACATAAACATCACAGAAAAATGCATCAGCAGAAATCATATAAGAACATATATCTCAATCAGCCATCATAGAATTTCTCAGCGAACTAAACAAGTTAAGATGTAACCAAATTGAAGGAAAGAGACTATTACAACAATTAAATAGTAGACTAGAGAAAACTGACCATCCAAGCAGCTTCTGTTCTTTAGTGACAATAACTTCACAGTTCATAAAAGGAAAGAGACAACTACAACAATTAGGCATAATGAAAATCTTCTTTTTAATGACTCTGGCTCAGTCTTGGAACACTAACTGGGACCAGCTGAAATCCAACAAGGTTTAGTCACATTTTCTCCTAATTGTTAAGAAAACGTAGAAATACAAGTATAGAAATACAAGTTAGTCACATTTTATTTCTTTTACTTGCTGTAAAAGAAATAAAAAAATAAGGGATCTTCATTTATGCTAGCAAGGAACTATTACAGAGGTGTGGCTGTTTCTTTGTTCACCACCAATTGACTATGTGTATGATACGTTGACCACACGTATCCCTTCCGAAAAGTTATCTTTTATTCTTTTTAAATGCCGCATGGACATTCAAGCTGTTGATCCTATTTCAACTTTTTAAGTAAACGTTTAGACATCAGTTTAGATGTAACTAATAAAAAGCAAACAATAGCTGAACATGTTGCTTTTAATTAGTATTGGTTTTTGAGAAGCAACAGTTCTCAAACAAACATGAGATAAGATTTCATAGAATGAGAACTAGAAACCCAAGTACCACATGAATCATTATGACTACCTAAGATGAAATCATACTGTAAAAGCCCCAAGCAAGAAAGCCGTACTAAGGTTTAAGTCCACTCTTACATAAAGAGTGATTCATTAATCAATCAGAACCAGGTTATTATATTGCATACAGCAAAAGCATGGCTTTGCACATTACTGCCACAACCACCCAGTCCACATGCAATCCCATATTATTGCATACAGCAAAAGCACAGCATCTGATTCATCAGCATTATACACAATAACAATAAACACAAGGCTGATCACAAGTAAAAACTCAAAAGCATAATGATTAAACATAATTGAAGAAATTGATAGATAAGTCCTATGTGAATTCAGAAAGTTAATGAATTCTTACCCCTGCTGTGTGAGTGAAAAGCGTTTTGACCCCATGACTGGAGCCCTTCCCAATAGATCCAATTTCGATGACCTTTCCAAAATATCCAATAAACTATTAGCTTTCTAATCTTTTCAAATGAACTGACAAAACTTGATAGAGTGAAAAGTATGCAAGTCCATTCTCTAATTCTTCATATATAATGCTATAGTAAAGAAACAGGTCAAATAAAACAAAACAAACACAAGAAGCTAGATGTGTTCACGTTGCTAAAGATTTTGCTAAAACTGAAAATGAAAAGGCATATTCTCTCAGCTCTCTATCCAATCTTCCTATAAGAATGAAACAGTCTAGCAATCACAAGCACTGTCGTTCCTAAGGGGTGTAAATTGCCATGATTTGCACATTATTAAGGTGTTTGGTCAAAGCACCAGCAGGTTGAGGGGCAAGACCCCACATTGCTCATAAGGAGGTTCCAATTGGTGTATATAGCCAGTAAAAATCAATATCAATGCCTTTTCACAACATGATGTGGATGAACCCTTGCGGAGATTATATAGTCCCACAAGGGGGTAGATTGTCATGAACCACACAATTGAGGTGTTTGGCTGAGGCTGATATGCAAGATCCTGTATTGTTAGCAAGAGAGGTCGCTAGTTGGTACATATATCTTGTGAGTTGCTCTGAGTGCAAAGCTCAAACATAAGACCTTGAGGACTATGTTTTACACTAGGCTGAATGCAATAATTGGTATCAATGTCTTACTCTTGACATGACATGATATTGGGTAAGCCCCCACACAAGCTTGTGTGGCATCCAAGGGAGGTAAATTGTAATAGCTTCCATACTATATTCCATAATAATTCCACTATCTAAAACTCGAATTCCAGAGGAAAGCTCTACCAAAAACATAGATAAAGATACATCTAAATCGCAAGAACACTTCCAATGGATTTTCTGGGTCTTTTGTACCAATGAAGTCAAATGCCACTTGGGACTGCTCCCTTACAGCATAGGCGCCATTATTCACATTGTAGCTCACCAATTGAACAAGCTATTAGACATGTGTTACGATCGCCAGTAAATACTTGCCGTCACACAATATCTCATTTAGCAATAATAATTGCACTGCTGAATAAATCAGTGATTGCTGATCCTCGTGTTGCTAAACATGTTGATTAACACATCAATTCTAGCTTCAGTGATAGCCCTATGACAATGCAATGTTTCATTTTTTTCTCTTTTTCTATCATTTTTCTATATAACTATTTATTTCATAATTTGAAATATAAGTAATCTGGATTTAACCTTTCCTCTTCCAAGATGCCTAATAATAGTTAAACTGCTTTCGAAGTGTTTTTTTTTTTTTTAAAAAAAAAGAAATTCTTAAAGCTAAAATACTTTGGTAATTTAGGGTCGAGATATAGTCCATCAACCAACTAAAGTGTTTACGAGGTAAAACAATTACTGTAGAATAAAAGAGTTAAAGCTATAGCCATCAATGCTAGAAATGGTCCAATGATAGGACTTTAAATCACCACAATACTATTCAATCTAATACTTTCTTCAAAGTTATATTTTAATACGAGGAATATTAAGAGCATGTGTGTTGGTGTGTGCAGGCACATAATAATCTAAAATATTAATAACAGCGTGATAGATATGAAAACCTTCCATGTTACTTCAGTGGTGTAAGTTACCAAGAGCAGGAGAATACCGTCTCAATTAACGCGCTATTTAGGCCACTAACAGCATCGGACTGCAAATCAAGTTCATGTAAAAATCGCCTGCTACCAAGGTAACCCCAGGCCTCTCCAGTGAGAACTAGAAAAACAAGCTGTATAATTTACAAACAATCAGAATGAACTATCCTGACATATAACAGCAGCAAAAGAAGTTGTGAAACAAAAAAAGAGTTTGAATGTATTAGTACGTAAATTATTGGCACCAACACTGTGATATACTGCAAAAGTAAATCATATGCTTATGTGACAATATCAATCACATTGAGCTACAATTCCATCTATAAACATCTATAAATGAAATACCAAGAATGCTTCTAAAAAATTGTGATGGGAGAGTTAACGTAAAAGCATGATGCAGTCTAAAGTCAAAATACAATTTCAAAGCAAAAAATATATTAGCTGGAGGCCACTACCACATCAATTTTCCAGGCAGAGTGTCTTTGGAATGATGCTAAGTTCATACAACCACCACTTAGACATACAAGAAAATATTTCTGTGGAGATAATAGAATAATTCCAAAGCCATTATAGACAATACTCCATGAGAAGAGCCAACAGTTTTAATACAAAGAAGTTGATAAATAAAACCATGGAATAAAATATGAAAACATGATAAAAAGATTCAAGGTTGATACAACTAGATGTAGACAACTGTCAAAAAAAGCCAGACACTTTTACCTCCTATCTAGTGCTAGATCACAGCTACTTGACATCAATAGCACATATGCTTCTTAAGGAAGAATTTTTCACCCATTCAAGATCAATGTGCTTCTTAAGGGGAGGAGGCCTTCAAATATGAATAGCTTCCAAGGGATTTACATAAAAGAGAAGGTACATATATAAGTTTCCAAATTTGGAGCTTTCACTTGCCATCTTTTCTTGTTTAGGCCATTTAGAAAATTTTAGTGGCCATTTTGTATTGGTTCTATTGGATAAAAGATTTCTACTAATGTTAAACACTTCTATCAAATCTTTTATCTTGTTTGCTTGCAACTGGAGAAAAGCTCATGAAGAATTGAAAAAGCTATTTTATGTCTAACAGGAGAAGCTTAAATTTGGGCGTCTTTGAAGATCTCCTTTCAAGCTTTTCAACAGATTACGTTATCCAAAATATCCTATATTTTACAAATTTTATCTCACATTTCTCGTAACATTACTCTCCAAAACTTACCTTTAAGGTAATTTTATAATTTTTGCTAAAACTGTAATTAACAACCAATAGCTTTCTTGTAAAAACCCCACATAAAAGTTCAAATAGTATAAGGCTCTATTTACATGAACTCCATTTGAAAAATTCATTCCAAATGAATCCTTACTTTTCTTGTCCTATTCTGTCTAATTTTGCAGCGTAATTTTATTTCCTTGTAAACCAAAAGTAATAACAATAATAAAATAAAATAAAATAAAAAGCAAGAAAACCCTATTTCACAAATAGGCTATAATTAGCCAAGATGAGTCGAGTAGTGAGGCATTTACTCCTGACCTACACTTTGCAGTTCAAGTTGCACAAAAATTGTTCATCCGAAACAAACCATCCATACCCAGCTCACACCTTCTAACATGCAAAATGTTTGAGCTGGTAGTCTCAACTACGCTTAATTTGGCTTTCAGCATCATATATTAATTTCCATCTTTATGCTTCCCTTTTTGGCTATTTTCTGAAATTCAATTGATAAGATATAACCATTCCACAAATAGGTTGTATACCAGCCACGATCAGTCAAGTAATGAAGCACTCTCTCTCAGCTTACTGGATGAGAGTGGGGTTCAAGCTGAACCAACCCTGTTTACAAATATATTTTTTGAAAAAGACATTATAATTGGCTCAATTGCCTGCTGCATTGCTCAAGCTTGTCATAACTAACAAGCTAAATCTGGCTTCCAACATTAAATTTCATTTTCCATTCATTTATTCTTTTACTTTTTATTTTTTTAAATTGAATTGCAAAGATAAAGAGTGAATCGCAAAATTTTCAATTTACATGAATAGAGCAAATATTAGTTCAAAATTTTGAAAGTTAACAAATATTTTCAAATTAAGACACAAGACAAAAGGCACCCATTATGGACCATCCCTTTTCTATATCACCTTTTCAGAAACTTCGATAATTACCCTTAAGAACTTGCTCTTACCATCGAAAGGACAACACTGAGCTCAAGGTCATAAAAGTAGTCATTATGTACATGAAAAATTGTGCTCCTAAATTATTATGTAATAATAAAAGATAATAGAGATCCTTGTAACTGCAAGGAACTGGTTTATTTCAAAATAGAAGTTGGGGGCTAAAGAAACAATGCTACAAGCATAAAAAGTGAATTGTTCGAGAAAACAAGAAGATACAAGATAATTGGGTAACATTTGCCTGATGAGTTTTGTGGGAGAAAATAACAAGATAGTGATTGTGGGAGATGGTCATGACAAAGTTCGCTGCAAAAGTGAATATTAAGTAAAGCTAGACGCTTTTCTAAATTTGTAAAGGATTTGTAATGTTAGATATAAACAATGTTTCATGTTTTTATGTTCAATATATTAAGCTTTGAGTTACATGTTTCAAGTGTTGTTATACAAGTTTCTAAATTCAGGTTCCAACTTTTAGTTAAGAGTCTTCAAAACGCATTTCAACTTTCATATTATATGTTTTTAACTTTTGTGTAAGATATTTCAAATTTGCTTTTGGTTTCACTTTGATATGTAATGGTACAAATTTGTAGTGTCACCAAGTCCTCCGAACAGTTAAGGGGTTTTTGCTTGTTTGTGATAATTTTGTAAAGAATATTATTTGCAACTTGAAGGGGTGGAAAAAGAATGTAGGAAGATAATTGGTTAGCTAAAGCAACTTTCTGCAACATTTTCCTAAGCCTCTAGGCTTAACTAGTGTCACTGACCTTTCGAGAACCGTGCGGCCTTAGATGCGTTGTGTGCTAAGCAGCCGAGAAAACCACACAAAGAAGAGAAGAAACACGGGCACCAGCTGTTTGAAAGAATACTTTCTATATTGCTGAAGAGAAACACAAGCTATGAGATGCTTTGTACAAGTGAGGGTCTCCCCTTTATATACTAAGCGCCCTATACAATCGACTGCTGAGATCTAAATAATCTAACGGTATACATACAAGATGGAATAATATACTCTAAAATATTCCTAGATGCCATCACATATTTTATGGAATATTCCCCTTCCAAATTGGGGTTAACAACCCTAATAAGTCGCGGGCTTGACCCGAATCCTCACCGATGTCAGCGGGTCTTTTAGAAGCTCCGCCCATGATCCGTTCCAGCAGCCCACGTAGCCTCTAGGAGGTTTTGTCGTGCACCAAGTGTTCGAGGAAATGCTGGAGAACACTTGGGGCATGACACTAGGCACAAGCTTTCCTATTGCGAAGAAGGTGGCATCATTTTCTTATTTCTAAGAAAGCAAAAAATGTGGACTTGTTCGAGTTGAGAATCATGCTCAATAAATTTCATGAGGATAAAAAAGTATACAACCCAATACTAGGCTCCAAACAGAACTCTTCAGTCAAATCTTTCATTGTCTAGTTGATAGACTCCTCCAGCATCTCCTTTGGTCACCTCCAAAAATATGCTCAATTTCATGACAAGAAAAAATTTATTGGTTTGGACCAATCCACAAAGAAAGACCAACACCAATATCACCATCCAAATGATGATGCGCTTTTATCCTCAATTGCCCATGATAAAAAAAAAGCCAAGAGGATCAAGCATCTTCCTTATGTTTTCCTATTGCCTCTCATTCCTAGTTCAATGTTTTTCAGCCTTCAAGATCTCATGGGTGGTGCCTATATCCCTCCCATTTTTGTGGTTGAAAGATACACTGGTTTTAGGGATGAAATTAGAGCTTTTCTATTGTGAGACTACGCAGTGATAATTTTCTTTCGGGTAATATGCAATGAGACAAATAAAAGATTTTTTGTTTCTAGAACTAAATATGAAGCTTGCATTAAGAAGAAGCTACAATGGACCAGATGTCTGTCAATGAGCAAAAAGATTCCTTGCTCAGTAAATGGACCAGATGTCTCCCCACCCCCACAATATGCAGATGGATGAAAAACAAAGTACTTTGAAACTGTTTCACAACTCAGGTCAATAGGAACCAAAGAGATGGATTTGTTGCAAAAGCAATTAACTTCCTTCTGTTTATTTACCTCTAACGCCCATTATTCCTTTCTTACCTAGTATCCACAAAAGAGCTAATACTCCACACTTCAAAAGTCTCTGCTTTCTCCCTTTTTCCAAACACCTAAATTTGCTCCATAAGAAAAGATCCACATGCTTAGTAAGCCCACCTATTTTTGGCTTCCTTGGACAATTTTGCCAATAACTTGGAAGCAACTAGTCATTGGAGGAAAATGAGGTCAACCATCTCCCTTTATTTTCCATAATATGCCATGAAGCAGAGAGGCACATTTTAGGATGCTTCTTTTGAATGTATAAACTCTCTTGAGTCTTACCTAGAGCAAAAGGTCCACACAAACACTTGGATTCTAAGAGAGCTTTAACCATGCAAATTATATGACATTATAGTGCACACTTGGCTTCTAAGGGAGCTTTAACCATGCAAATTATATGATTATAACATAGTTAGTGATTCAATGGATCTTTTTTACAGATTGGACAGCTGTACTGAGCCACTTTACTTACAGCGGACACTTTGATCAAAAGCGTTGTTCAAAGTTATGTCGTATTTTTATGTTTAAAGTAGGTCATCTACTTCATGACTACTACCAAGAGAAATGTGCATCATTGTATTGTCACTATTTCGCATTTACTAGGGTGCTGAAAATGCAGTGAAAAATCCTGTTTCTTCGGATGGAAGATTTGGTAATGAGAACAGTTTAGGAGTGTCGAGGAGTTCTCTGTGTTTAAAGTGAAAAATATAGGTAAAAGAAGGTAGGAGAGAAATGGTTAAATTATTTTGCTAATACTATTCAAATGACTTTCTCATGATCTTGACTCATATCACTACTTGTTTCTACACCTTTTACCAATTATGGTTTTCATATAACATTGTAGATGCGTTATCATTTCGATGTCTACTCTTTATAAATGTTTTCAAAATTTTCAGTATTCTTCTCTTTTGCTTTTACATAAAAAAATAGCACGATATGTAATAACTTGCAACAAAACAAATTAGCTTATGGACAGAATTGGTTGGCTGCTTTGACATTAATGCCCTTCAATCGATATAAATTGCTTCTATATTGATTCTAATCCCATGATTCAAGCAAAATGAAGATGAAGCCATGCCAGCCATGCAGTGCTTAAGTCTCCATTAGCTAAGTAGCTGGGAAGAGCAGGAGTTAACCACCTGAGAGATCTATCAATCTTCTGGTTTTCCAAAAACCTACTTTGTCTACAACTGTTGAAATATGTTCTAGAACACAAACATATAATTTAGCCATACCAAAGCAATTTCTCAAGCTATATCTTACGCTAACAACTACTCAAACAATCACAAGAAAAGAAAAACACTCTAAGAACTTAAATGAAATGTTATTCACTATCAACAGAAGGCCTTTAGAAACAAGATTTAATAACATTAGCATATTTTCCGAGAATATGCATGGGAGAAGGAATTAGCTTCTGAGACTATATCAGAGAAGGATTGCTAATCGTACACACCTGTTTATTAAGGTCATTCCAACCATCCACATGAGAAAGAGCATCAACTACTGCCAGCAAAGAGATCAATCCCTTGAACATGTCACAAACATTGCTATAAGTATTGATTCCTTTTAATTTTTAAATATTACATAAACATAAACCAAATCCCTCCCCATCCCCAGTGGAAGCATGATTCGAACCCCAAGCCTCTTATACCACCAAAAGAGGTCTTAACAGTTCAATCATTTAGTACCTACATAGTTCAAAGAATAAGCATCACAAAGAAACCAAGAGATTTACAATTAAGTGTAAGAAAACTTGGAACTTACAGAAATTGGAGAATCTGCACCAAGGTTTTTGTCACGGAATAAAGATGCAGAATCCATAGATGCCACCAATAATATAATGGGCTTGGACTGGTATGGCAATGAAATATTAATTGGTGGAAGTGATGACCAAACACTGTCCTTCATAAGCACAATACATTAAACCAGAAATTCAGAAGATAAAGAACTATAAACCTTCTCAGTTCAGTGATAAGTTTAATTTTAAGCAGAAGTGCAAGCACCGGCAGAAGTTAGCTCATGACAGTAAACGACAGAATATTCTTTAAAAGTCTTCAATGTTCATCTAGTAAAACTTTACTTTGTTCACCTGTATGTAGCATCTCTTTTATGTCATGTAACGTGTTAGCACTAGGAATAAAGTAGACAAATTTGTTATGCTTCTTATATATATATTATACATATATATGTTTTGCTATGTGAATATGGGCTCATTAGACCAAATAGCTCTGCACTATATTACCAGAACCAGTATGCAGGATGCAGTTATGTTGTGGGTCTAATTTCTGATCAAATTTACTTGATAATTTATAATATCAAATTATAATGGGAATAGAAACTAACTTTATAATATCAAACTAACTTTTGAAATCCTCAACTAATAGTCTTGAAACAACCCAATTAGTAAATTTATATACCAACCTATCCTTATAATATTTACAGACGTGCATGTCTAAAAATTAGAAGCCAAGATGATCATAACTCCAGTTGACAAAGACCATAATGGGAATAGAAATTCCAAAGAAATCTCACCTGTATCCACCTAAAGGAAGGCAAGTCTGTTCTTTCAAACAAGATTCTGAATCATGAGTTCCAGCTTTTGTTGTCTAACCCAAAAGACAATAGTAGTACAAATAACTAGTAAGCAAATCTTATAAACCTCAAAATTCTACACAATCACCAATATATGAAAGGTCAAAGTTATATAGACACAGATACCTGCATCACCAGATCAAACTCAGCCACACTACTAGTATGAGCATTCTTTGCTTTCTCGTTCTTCATAGCAACCTGGTTTGAAAACATAGACAGCACAGAATATATAAATCAGAAAAAGACCTACATAAACCTGGAAAAAAGTGCCTTGAGAAATCTAAAGATAGTCGATCGAAGATCAATTGAATAACTGTAAGTGTATCACTTATATGAAGTCACTTAACACGGTAATTTTTCAGGAATGCCTAAACCCTCTCACATTCGATGTATTACCAAGGCACATCTAGAAATTTAATAACATAGACAATGCCTCATTAAATCACAGATCATATACTCATTTTTCAAACTATATACACATAGGAGAATGCCTTGCTAATAACATTCATCGTAGTATGCTGCAACATAAATGTTTAAAGTGATACATAGTGATGTCAAATATACAAACATTTTAAACTAAACAAGTTACCTCCTGCAAGGTCAACGTGCTACCTTCAGAGAGTAAGAATACAGGAAAATCATAAGCTTTCCACATAATACCAGATCCCTGCATATGCAAAATGATTGTGATTTAGTTTATTAAACAAAATGTGAAAACCAGTCATATAGTCCTAATTCACAAACTGAGAGTTCCATTCATAGAGTTCAGCAAACAAAATATTTACTGAAAAATAAATTTGTCACAACTTCACCTATCTAATCGACAATCAGTTCTGTCACTAAGTTATATCCATTTGATGACCATATCTGAATATATGCTGACCAGTTCATCAAAATCATCTCCAAAGAATCCACTTAAAAAAAATACTATCCAAATAACATATGAGTTAAGCATGTGAAGGTCTTGTGGATACTTCATATCATCGCGTCATCTTATAATAGCATTAAGATATTTTTGAGTTCAAGGGGCTTCTAATTAGTGATAGAAATCAAGTCAATATAAAAGGTTGCAGAACAAAGATCGAGAATAGAAATCCAGACAAAATTTTATCAAGCTATAGACTAATAGCATACAATTGGGTTCCATTCGTAGTTGATACTTGCATAAGGTGCAAATTCAGCTTGTGGAAACTTTTGCGTTGGAGAGAATCCTACAAGATGAAACTGCAACTATTAGCAACATTTCACCATAATGTCTTTCACCCACCATAAGTTTATACAGAAAGATGAGAGCATTTACCTTCTAACTTATTGCGGACTTCAGCCCCTGCTTCAACTAGAACACCAACAATGTTCTTAGCAAAACTTACATCATTTGATATTCTGAAACAGAGCAGACACCCAACAATAAATTTATTAGGAAGAATTATATCTTCAATCTTTGATTATCTGAAAGAGAAAAAGATACCCAAAAATAAATTTATTATAGACAATTATACCTTCAATGAAACACATAAGAACCAAGCACAAGTTGATAAGCACTTGCATTATCATTACAGAAACATATAGGCATGTAATGCATTCCTCAAGGTGTATAATGTACAAGAACATAAGTAGGTTGCGAATTATTAGCAATTCGAT
Source organism: Ailanthus altissimus (assembly GCA_946807835.1). Lineage (NCBI taxonomy): Eukaryota > Viridiplantae > Streptophyta > Magnoliopsida > Sapindales > Simaroubaceae > Ailanthus > Ailanthus altissimus. The sequence goes on from OX327709.1 coordinate 7,313,232, forward strand.
AAGCAAGTTTGACCTCTAAGCAATTTTTTCTTTTCAATAAGAAAATGATAATTATATAAATAATGAAGAAAAGATGTTACATCTGTGCTACGGAACATTTGTTCACAAGATCATCAAAATGTCCACTGGGGAACCAAAAGCTATACAATGAAATTTACAATGAACATCAAACCACCCGTAGACAATACTAAACCAACGTATACATTATCCTAACGTCCTCCCACTTGATATGAATGAAGAAAGAAGGGTTATTTTGAAACTCTTTAGAGACCAAAGACCAAAGTGAAGCCAAAAGACAAACTCTATCCCACAAATCAATGTTCTCGTTTTTCATCAAAATTACAAATATTTTTTTCTTGCCAAAACGCCAAAAATAGAGCTGAAGCAATACATTTCAAAAGTTTTGGCCTTGATTCTTATCCCAAATCTAAAAAAGTTCTCTGTAATTAAGGAGTCACAAGCGACCACAATAGCCCACTTAAATCAGCTTCTTTGCACAACTAGCCTACATTCTTGAAGCAACAAAGGAAGAGGTGAATGACAGTCTCTTCACTTCTATTACACATCACACACCATGAGGAAGAAAGGAACAAATGACCACATTCTTTGAATCAAATCTTGACTGTTAATCCTTCAAAGTGCCAAGGCCCGAGCAAACATTTGAACTTTGGGAGGTATTCTAGCCTTCTAAATCATGTCAAAGGGTTTGAATTTAGCCAAAGAACCAACATCAATCAACCACTTGAAATAGGATCTACAAGAATAGATCCCCAATCTCTCCGACTTCCAAACTCTCTTATGCTCCTTTAAATCATCATTAGCAATAGTCATTAACTCATAAGAGAAGTAAAATCTCAAATTTTTGTATTTGTCAAATTAACTCATCATTAGCAATAGTCATTAACTCATAAGAAGTAATTCATCATTAGCAATTAACTCATAAGAGAAGTAAATCATCATTAGCAATAGTCATTAACTTATAAGAGAAGTAAACTCTCAAATTTTTGTATCTGTCAAATTCCTTATGATGTTGAAGTTTCAATGCAAATTTAGAGAGGAAGAAGGCCATATTATACTAGAATGAACAAATACATTTGTTAAAGGGCAAGCCTACTGAGATAAGCAAATGCACACTTGATGAAGCGTCTCGAACCCAAACGCCCTCCTATAATTGAGAAAAAAGGATTTTCCTTCGAGATTATTTTCCCAAGACTTCTAAAAGATCCATTATTAACCAAATTAGGTCCTAACAATTGGGTGAATGTCAAATTTGCTTCTAATTACCACATACCAAAGGAATTCCTTTCAAAGAATATCTCTGAAGGCGTTAAACTAAGAGAGACCTATTTTTTTAATCGCATGATTAATTCCTAACACTCCACTTCTTTGATTTGGAAACTACATCCCAATGAGATGGAAGCCTTTGCTTTCACCAAAACCCTACCCACAAAAAATCCCTCGTCATCTTTTTTATTCTTCAATCCACCCCGCCAAGGATTTTAAACAAGGAAAGAAAGTAGCAAGAGAGAGACAAACGAAGTGGATTGAAATGACCCTATCAAATTTACAAAGGAAAGCTCTTCTTATCACTTTAAGCAATTATGAATACAACCATGGCTCTCATGGCTTTATAAAAAACACTAAATTATTTAGCCACAACCCCATTAGATGTAACTTCTAATTCTATAGATATAACTTTTTCCTATAAATACAATTGTTGCCTTTTGCAAACAGAACAAGACAAAAAAGGAACTGATGGAACCAAAGTTAAACCACGAGCATAATCCAAACTTAACATCTAATGTAGTGAACAAGAGTTGGAAACATCTATTCATGTTAACAATTGAGTCAACGTTGTCTCCAACTACATGAAATTTAGGTGCATTGTCCCATAGAAATTGTAAAAAGCTCTTTCTTTATTTCAAATCTAATAAGATGGTAAAACCATATCCATGGGAATATCTATGATTGATCAACTAAGTTAGTTTATTTGTCAAATGTAAATAATGTTGTTACGGCACACAAAACATCCTTTGTACACATGCTTGGTAGCTAGCATAGTTGGTAAAACTTACTCCTCATTGCACAAAAGACCACAGTCAAACACCACTTAGATCAAGGAAGAGGGCTTACAACATAGTAGGACTAACCCATTCTGTAGTCTAACTCGTTGCATTTGTTTATGTACAATTGATAGTATGTAAATCAATGCTTTGTGTTACTCATATTTCACTTTCCCTATACTTAAATCATTAGCTTGAATAAATGTTATATGCAATATATTCTTGAATATAAAAGAGAACCAGGCAAGATAAGGACAATATCAATTCTCGGTTTGCTAAATACTTTATAATCAAGAGACAATCTGCAAAGCATTGGAAAGAAACTGTTGGGAGAAATATCTTTAACCAACTTGTGAAGGAGTATTACAAGTGGGAATTTAATTAAGAGAATTTTCCTTGGGAACTTAGAATGGAGGTTCCCTTTAGAGGAAAGTTCCCTATGGCACATGATTATCAAAAGCAAGTACGAAATATACAAAATTGAAAAGGATCCAAACTAGGTCTTAAAGGGAATAAGAAATATCTTTGTCCAACTTGTGAAGGAGGATTATGAGTGGGAACTTAATTAAGAGAATTTTTCTTGGGAACTGAGAATAGAGGTTCTCTTTGGAGGAAAATTCCCTATGGCACGTGATTATCAAAAACAAGTATGAAATCTACAAAATTGAAGAGGATTCATACAAGGTCTCAAAGGGCTCTTAGTGTAATCCAAGGAGATTTATTTCTCAAGGAAGAATTCTCGACACCCTTTCTGACATTGATTGTAGACAATGGTTCTAAAATCAAATTTTGGGAAGATAAGTCAATTGGGAACTTAGTGTTGATAACCTATAACTCAACTTGGCCTTGAAACTTTCACACCTAAATAAAATCTGAAGGTATTTCAAAGAAACATATTACTTGTTTCTATATTTTATTTCATAGAGAATGGTCTTTATATATAGAGATTTTACGGGACAAAATCCCTTAAAAAGTAGGGATTACAAAAGAAAAAACTTATCAGCCCCTAGACTTTCTGCTGTCATTAAGTCAAAGACAGCTGCTTAGACTAATTCTTCCAAATTTTCTGCTACCTTAAAGTCTGATATATAGTTGTAACATTTCTAGAATGATTCCAGAATTTTTGCTATCTCCAACACTCCCCCTCAAGCTAGAGAATAGATATTTATCATTCTCAGCTTGCTTGCTAGTTCTTCGAACAATCCTCCTAGTAGTCCCTTAGTTAGAATGTCTGCAAGCTGCAATTTACTTGGAATGTAGATCATACAAATAATTCATTCCTCAATTTTCTCTTTTAGAAAATGTTTGTCAATCTCCACATATTTTGTCTTGTCATGATGAACAGGATTGTGAGCACTACCAATTGCTGCTTTATTCTCACAGAACAATCTTATAGGTCCTTCCTTAGTTACTCGAAGTTCTTCTAACGTCTTCGTTAGCCACATTAGTTCGCAGGTCCTTGAGCTAGTGCTCTCAACTCAACTTCAGCACTTCCTCTAGATACCACTAGATGTTTGTTACTTCTCCAAGTAACCAAATTTCCCCAGGCAAAGGAACAATAACCTGATGTGGATTTTTTATCTGTAATTGAACCTACCCAGTCGACATTCGTATATCCTTCCACCTTTCTATCTGTGCTTTTCTTAAAGAATAAATCTTTCCCTAGAGTAGTCTTCAAATATCTAAGAATTCAGTAAACAGCATCTAAGTGTTGTTTGTGAGGATCATGCATAAATTGACTTACAACACTTACGGCAAAAGCAATGTCAAGTCTTGTGTAGGATAAATAGATTAATTTCCCATATGTCTCTGGTATCTCCCCCTGTCTACAGATTCTCCAATCTCTCCTCCAATTTTATGGTTTTGATCAATTGGAGATGTCGGTTTACACCCTAACATTCCTATTTCGTTCAGGAGAACCAGGGTATATTTCTTTTGTGAAACTATGATTCCCTTTTTACTTCTAGCTACCTCCATGCTAAGAAAGTACCTCAATTGTCCTAGGTCTGTGAATTCAAATTCTTTTGACAGAAAAGTTTTTAGTCTTACAAACTCCTCATTGTCATCACCTATAAGAATTATATCATCTACGTAGAGAATTAGAATTGCCACCTTTCCTTCCATAGATTATTTATAGAATAATGTGCGATCTGATTGTCTTTGAATAAGGCCAAATCATTTGACAAACTTTGCAAATCTATCAAACCATGCTCTAGGTGACTGTTTTAATCCATAAAATGACTTTTTCAATCTACAGACAATTTTAGCATTCCCTGTAGTCTCAAACCCGGGTGGCTCCTACATGTAAACCTCTTCATCAAGATCTCCAATGAGAGGCATTCTTGATATCCATCTAATGCAGTGGCCAATCCAAATTGTCAGCCAATGATAACAGAACCCTTACTGAATTCATCTTCGCAACTGGAGCAAATGTTTCAATATAGTCTATTCCAGATGTCTGTGTGAACCCTTTTGCTACCAGCCTTGTTTTGTATCTCTCCCCTATTCCATCAAAATTAAACTTAACAGTGAAAACCCATTTGCAGCCTACTATATGCTTTCCCTCAAGAAGTTTCACCAAATCCCATGTTTCATTCCTTTTTAAAGCCTTCATTTCTTCTTCGACTGTAGGTCTCCATTCTGGATTCTGTAGTGCTTCTTGAATATCCCTTGGGACCTCTGTTTTCTCAATACTTGTTGTGATAGCCTTGAATGATAATGAAAACTTTGCTACTCGACACATAGTTAGAAATAAGGTGTAGAGTACGTGTTCTCTTTCCTTTTTGTAGGGCAATGGGAAGGTCAAGATCAACTTGCTGCCTCTCCTATGTATTAATCAAGTTGGTTACTGTATTGTGGGGATCATTCTCCAAATTAGATGTTTGGCAATGTTGGGGATGTATAATTTTTTGTGCTTCCCAAGTGGGATACTTAGCATTATTTTCTACAGGTATAGCCACTGCCCCAGTGAGATATCCGATTTTTCCTTTTCCTCTAATCACCATTACAACTGATTGAGACCAATCCATGTAGTTGGTTCCATCAAGTTTATGCTGAGTTATCTGCAGGGAGTGAGTCTCAGCAGTCGGTAGACGAGATGGTATTGAAGTGTTTAAGGTATTAACTGACTCAACAGAGCCAGTATTGGCCTGATTGGCCATTTGAATGAAAAAAGGTTCAGATCTGAACAAGAGCTCTAATACCATGAAGGTATTTCAAAGAAACACATTACTTGTTTCTATATTTTATTCCATAGAGAATGGTTTTTATATATAGAGATTTTACAAGACAAAATCCCTTAAAAATTGGGATTACAAAAGAAAAAAACATATCAGCCCCTAGACTTTCTGCTACAATTAAGTCAAATACAACTGCTTAGACTAATTCTTCCAGATTTTCTGCTACCATAAAGTTAGATATACATCTGTAACATTTCTAGAATGATTCCAAAATTTTTGCTATCTCCAACAAAATCTAATATCCACAAAGGAAAATTGAAAAATAGAAAAAACTACTTGTTGGCTACAATATCTAATATATTTCCAAAATGTCCCCCTTTTACTCTTCTGGTTTATAAATAATATCCCTAAGTAAGAACCACAAAGCCTTTATTTTTGTGGAAAAGCAAGAACCACAAAGTTAATCCCATGTATTATCCTAAAAGACATAAATGTCTATACTTTATCAAAATTTATTTATACAAATTATGTAAAACCTCAAAGAAAAGTCTTCTAGGTATAGCCAAACCAAATACCTTTTATAACTTACAAAGAGGTATAGTCGTCCAAAAAGTTAAGTTGTTATGTTATGATATGAAAAAGTCTCCAACTTAAAAGGCTTTTTTACATTGAAGATGACCCTTTAGGCTAAAAACTAATAGCATTTAATGTGGATCCATTAAGATTCAAATGAAAGTTTGGTTATGAATGCTAAATTCAAAATCAACCTGAAATCAAAAAAAAATTAGATAGTTGCAACCTACTAATGCTTTTTGTATCCAATCAAATTATTTGGAATACAAAGTTAGACAATTGCAAAGACTTCATGTCCATATTTTGTTGCAATTTTCTCACATGCCATCCATACATAAGTTTGTCTTTTACTCTACAAAACTTGAGATATAGAATGTATTTATGTAATTTCACTATGTGATATTATTCACAAATATCCTTAACAAGGTCCTTGATAAAGGAACTGATAACTAATGTAAAAACCACATCATTCTCATTTTGGCTAACAAATACCACATAACATCCATTTTGGTTGACAGAGAAAGCAGTCACCAACAACTATCTTTCATAATACCAATGAAAGCATGTCTAAAGAAAACAAGGCCAAGCAAGACATATAGGGTAAGGTTTGGAAATGAACATCTTACATACCTAAGGAATAAATCTTGAACTTCATCTAGTGACACCAACACAGTGGTTGCTTGAGTCAGCTCATGAACATTCTTAAGTCTCATAACTGGAGCCACAACCTTCTCTCGTCCAGGATCTGATATGTATTAAAATAGCACAAAAATGCCTTCTGTAAGTTGAATTTTAACACTCAGCAAAAACCTTGTTAGAGGTAGAATTTGAGGAAAAGGAACACTAACAGAACAGAGAAATCATTAAGAAGGAAAAGAGAGACCAAGCCCTTGATTATAAACAGCGTAAACAGGTTTATTGATTATTTCTTTACTTCACCTAACATTTGTTTCACTGTACCCCTATTTTGAGCCTTTATATAGACTTAATACATAATCTGCACAAATAAAAATGCAACAACCTTTTTGGCCAGCCATGATAAGACCAAGTTGCTAAATCATGACATCAAGAGATAAGAAGGGGGTCCAAAGCTCAGCCCAAATTCATAAGATACTTTCACAAATGAATTGTTAATGAAAAACAATAATAAAACATATGTGAAATTACCATTGAAATTACTCCTATGAAATTGGTTATAATGTTAGGGCAAGTGGTGGAAAAGAGGAGATAAGCGGTACTTGCCATTGGTGTCTCGTCTCAAGAGACATGATAAAGGTAGCATGAATCATACACAGTCTATTAGAAAGGTTGAAGAAGAAGGGCTGAATGCAATGAGGTTGAAAAAGAAAGAACAAAATTGTGAAGATTTGTTCTTTCAAAAAGAAAAGTAGGAGGGATAGAGTTCACCTTCCTACTTTTCTTTGGGCTTTGGTTTTAACGGAGTTTCAAATTTATCGTTCTTCTTTATTCATCTAAATTAGGAAGGGTTTTTCCAGGTGACTTTGTATATGTTTATTTTCAGCTTGTACAACGCTGGATGGTTATTTTTATGGACCATTCTAAAGACTTCTTTTGGCTTCTTTGTGTACTTTTAGCTTCCTCAGCATAGTATTTTTCTACATTTTCATGGACCTAATCTGCATCACACATAACACATGGTTCTCTTTCATTATTGATAACATAGATTTCTAAGTTTTTAGCCAAAAGAAAATGCTTTGAAATTGAATAAAATCTATTTGCGTTTTTCTCCTCTCAAATCTACAAATGACATTGTGACTACATAACAATTGGCATCATCATTTCATGACCAGAATAATTTGATTTTATGAAATATCCAGAGTTAAATTATTGTTGCAGAATGAATCAACCAAGTATTCAATAATCTTACTTGAACATCCAATCTTTCCAGAAAGATTGAGCAATCGTACACAAGGATATGCATCAAGGACCATGTACATCGAATCCTGAAGATTAGGAATGGACTCCATTGATTTCAACTCTCCTGAAGTTTCCAAACAAGAAAGGTTAACTTGAAAACTCACTTGAAAGATGCTAAGAGATCATAAAGTAAAAGAGAACAAGCATAACTAAGACTATAAATTAATTTTTTTTTAAAAGACAAATTTATTATCCCAGATAGCAAACACTATTTCTTCATTCACCAATGCTAAAACATCAAACCTCGGAATAAATGCTAAACCTTCAAACATTATCATTTAACCAGAGGAAGAGCAAGAACAACAGTTTCATTATAAAGAAATTCAGTGTTGCCCAAAGTACAAGACTCATGGCCAAAGAAACTCATGCTTGCCAGCTAACAGCCCCAACCCTAACCGTAAAGTCTCCAAGTATACATGCTCTTGCTCTTCTGTGCAAACATTTGAAACGGGAGTGGCTCAATCCCTGCACTTCTCTCTAAAATCAACCCAGCTTAGCTTAAATTAATAGAAAAACCATCCAAAAACAAAAATAAACAAGTGCAGACATAATTTAACAAGAAATATAAATAAATAAATAAATAGATAACCAGCATAGTTACACAAATGTATAAGTAGAGCAATCGATAGCAGTTGCCTTGGCTTCCAGAATACGTAAGGCACCATTGAAACATTAAAATGAATCTGATTATAAACGCAATTGAAAGCCAATACAACTAATTCACTTAGAAAATTATTCACACTCACCAGAGGAAGCGAGTCGAAACCGAAAAAGAAAGAGCAAAAAAATGTAAACAACAAGTTTCTCGGCCATGGCGTTCATTTCGATCAGTCGATTTCTTTTTTTATTCGTTTGTTTAAACAACGAAACCGTAAGACATGTTCGTTGATCGCATGGCCTTCCTTACTCTCTTTGAAGTGCTGAAGTTGATTCTCTCTCTCTCGTCAAAATACTAGAAGCACTGTTTTAAAGGGAAAAAACAAGAAAATACAGAAAATATTTAAAAAAATAGATAAAGCAAAAAACAGACCCAACTCTTTATGATAAATTCTTTCAGATTTTGTTATAAACAAGCTCATTTTATTTCTGTTATTAAAAAAAATATTTTGAAATACGTTTTGAATAGTTGAAATGTAACTTTATTTGAGGAAAGAAATGTAAAATTCAAGGTGGTGTTTTCATTTTATAAATCGTTTCAAAATTAAATTTTAAATGACATGTCAAGTAATTATTAAGTGAATAAATAGTATAATAAATAATTTTAAAAATTATAAAAAATAATCACTTAATAATTATTTAAAATTTTAATTAAAATTTAAAATTTAGCATTTAAATTTGAGATCCAAATTTAAGATGTGTAGTTTACTCTAAAATTAATTTATAACACTATTTGTATTAATACTTTAATTTTATTTAGGGAATTATCATTTACTCGATTGTTTTTATAAATGCCCATTTATTCTCTTATAATTTTCAGGAAGCCAAAAACTCCACTTATCTATTATTAAGAGAATGTTGAAGAATAAAGTGTGGAATAATCTTCGGGGATGAAAAACAAAGATGTTTTTTAAGGACGGGTGAGAAACACTTATTAAAGCAGTGGTCTAGGTAATTCTTCAATGTTTGATGAACTTTTTTCAACTTCCTTCTAATCATATCAAGGTTTGTGCTAGGTTTTAGTGCGGAGGAAATGATGATAACAGGAAGTTGCATTGGTGTCGTTGAGATTATGCAAATTGAAGAAATATGGTGGTCTTGATTCCAAGATCTGCCAATGTTTAATCAAGTCATTCTTGTAAAATAAGGATAACATATTTTGCATAATCTAGAATCTTTGTTGGATTCGGTTCTTAAGGGCTTTTTATATTTCATGAGTGTCTTTTTTGTAGGCAAAACTGAAGTCAGTATCTTCTTTTATTTGAATGAGTATTTTATAGCGTCAAGAGTTGCTTATTCATGATTTAAGATGGTGCATAGGTGATGAAAAATCAGTGGCCATTTACAAAGACAGATGGATTCCTTGGCCTTATACATGTCAGCCATTGTATCTTTATCAGCAATGGTGGCAAACCTCATTTTGACTTCTAGTCGATGGAATATAGAGCTAAACTAGGAATCTTTCTTTAAAGATGATGGAGATGCAATCCTAAGTCTTCCATTAGTGAGTCAGAATATGATCCCTATAGATAACTTAATGTAGCAAATTGATAAATTTGGTCGTTGCTCAGTTAAGAGCAAATATTGGCTTGCTTTGCAATTAAAGGGAATAGTGTCTTGTTTTGAAAAGTCGACTTTGGAGATATGATGGAGACATATTTAGAATATGCATATTCTACCAAGGCGAAACTCTTTATTTGGCGAGCAAGATATGATTGGATCCCTATAAATGTAAATTTGAAACTTCATCATGTGCTAATAGATAATTCTTGCCCGAAATATGGTGGTGGTGCAAAAACTTCCATTCATGCATTGTGACTACGTGATAAATTAAAGCAGGTGAGGAAAGGTTGTGATTTTATGGCCAATGTTGCTTGTTTCTGTTATTAAGTTCTTGGCCATATGCACGGATGTATTGAGAGAGATAAACCTAGAGTTTCTCGACATCATATTATAGAAACTATGATTTGATCAAAATTAGCTTATGCATAGTTGAAAGGTTCTTCAATTGCATTTAGTGTTGAATTGGTTGAGAGATTTTCTTGCAGATTATAAAGCTGCCCAAGTGGTGGTTCCTCCGTCAGTTCCTGTTTTACATTGTAGAGCTCATTAGTGGTCGCTATAGCCAAAAGCCTAGAAGCTCAACTTGGATGCAACATTTAACTACAAAGAAAGCATAACAAATCTCGAATTTATATTTCACAATCATCATAGGGCTATAGCATATACTGGTATGGTGAAAATGCAGTCTTTGTATTCGTTACTAGTGCCTAAAGCTATGGTAATATTGCAGGGTGTATTAATGCTTAGCAAGTGGGCATTACAAGGCTAGAAATAGAATCAGATGTTACAATTATGATTAATGAACTTCTTGCTAATTCTACCACGGCTTAAAAATTGGTTTGATTATATGAGATATTACTTAAAGTTTGCAATATTTCCATTTTATTAAAATTAAATTTATGTCGCGAGAGGCAAACAAGTAGCATATGGCTTACCCAAGTTAACGTTAATTTCCAAATCAAAAGTCATTTATACAACTGATGTACCAAGTCTCTTGTTTAGTTTGTTGTAGAGGATGTCCTCAACTTTCTATTATTTAGCTTAATGCAATCTTTGGTTTGCCTTTTTTTTAAAGAGAGAGAATGTTAAGATGCACTTGGTATTGTACTTTTAAATGGTGTTTATAGATGTGAAGTGGGTTGGACCGCTTATGATATTATAGCGTGTCTAGGTTGCCATTAAATATTTAATTGTAATTATTATTAAATTTATAATTAGAGTTAGAATTATAATTATAATAATCATTTTTTTAGTTGTAATTATAATTATAATTATAATTATCACATAATTTTTAATTTTATTTACAATTGCAATTAGAATTTTAACTATTGCTGACGTAGAAATCTAGTCAACTAAAATTAAAAATTAAGAACAAAATAAATATTGATAAAATAAAAAGGAGATCAATAATTTACATGGCTTAACTTATTAGCCTAGGTCCATGGAAACTAGTAAGAGAAATTTATTATTAAAAAAGGTTACAAACGATAATTTGAGTACAAAGTAAAGTATTCTTGCGATTAATTATCTTGCGTCTCCTCTTTTTTTACAATTGCTCTCTATTTATAATATCCCAATTTACTATAATATAGTTTTGGTAGGATTTTAATTGGTTAGTTTAACATGTAGGAGTTGAAGTCAAATAGGGTTACAATGAGTTTAGTTCCATTAGAACACGTCTCTTTATCTTTCTATCACCCTTTTCTACTAGAATTCGGATTTTAACTTCTAGAACATGGGCTTTTAATTTAAATTATTCTTCCAACACTTCATCTAAGGTTAACTTTCTAAGGTGTCTTAGGTTGTTATTCATCTTGCTAGGATTTATGGAGCACTATTTGTCTTTCAGGTTGTCATAGGTTATTATTTACGTTATTGTCCCCATGGTTCACTATTTGCCTTATTGGGGGGTACAAGGTTCTATTCACTTACCGAGGCCTGTAAAATACTATTTGCCTTTTAGAATGTACCAGACTATTATTCTCTTTATTAGGGCTTATAGAGCAATATTTTCTTACTAAGATGTCTATAGTTATTATTCATTTTATCAAGGCCTACAGAACATTATTTACCTTTCGAGATGTCTTGTATTACTATTAGTAATATACCTCTTCAAATTATCTCATTATTAGCACTTAATGGGAGGTACCCTTTCGTGGTAACCATTCACTCTTGTTTAATGAAGGGTGCCCCTTCGGAACCTTTGCATTTTTATTTAATGGGGTTGGTACTTCAAAGGGGTATCCTATCATTATTACTCAATATGAGATACCACTCTAGGGCAACTTCTTTATCACGTGTCCTTCTCTTTAGTTCTTAAATGTCATCTAAGTTCTAGTACAACTTAACCCCTCCAACTCTTTAGTTGCCTATTTGTGAGCCTAAGAGATTTTTTTGTACTTATATGTCCCCTCGACACAATTTTGTAATTAGGAGGGACATGTACTTATAGTTAGACAATATCATTAGCATATTTTTCACATGACATTCAACCTTTTTATGCAAAATTTTGGTTGTTGATTATCTTTGAATCCGAAAACTAGGTGGATTATGATTTCTTATGTAAATCTTATCTTACTTTACTTTATTTATACTTCAAAACATTCCTTGTAATCTAGAGAGAAAAACTTGTTTTCGAGAGAAACGCTTTCATGGAGCATTGTTTTAATGAGGTGAAATGTCTTGTGGCCAATCTAAAGGTAGAGGTGGCCCAATATAAGGATGAAGCTCAAATGATGATGCAAGAGAACTATAATGGCTGAAAAATTATGGGCTAAGTTAGTTATTTGGGGTCTTTATGTTTTTTTGTTTGGATTTTTATATTCTATAGCTTTAAAAGAATTGAATTAAATTAAAATTTTCTAATATTTTTTTATTATTTTAATTTGAACTCAAACAAGTTGTTAAAGAGAAAGTTACAAAATGTTAAGTAGTTATACAATATTATTGCAGTTGAGACAAGATAATAGTCTTGGTAACTATTGCAAGAGTTTGGTGATTATCTAAACAACCACCATTACTCTTTAAATAGATGGCCTTTCAAGGTTATCTTGACATAAGATTAAAACTTCTTCTCTCTACAATAATCTTGTTCATTTACTCTTTAGAATATTTCATTTGCTTTATTGTTTCTTATTTATTGCATTTGAGTGTGCACGCTGGCAACAATCTAGTCATTGAATCCTAGAGGCTATATTGTCACATAACTTTTTTGTACTAGGAAAATAAATCCTTAAGGAGCAAAAATAGTGTTAAGAACAGTGTTTAGCACACCTTGACTTTAATCTTCAACAATTCAAATTATTGCATTTGAATTCTTTGTCTAACAATCTTAAGACTAATATGGATATTGCTTCAAATGCATCACTATTGGTGATTGCAAAGTCCCTATCTAAAGCAACAAAGATACTACTATTTTATGAGAAAGCACTTTAAGATATAGCAAGATAGAGTGTTCAATACATTAGATGTCATAAATCGAGCAAAATATATCATATAGATAACCTTAAAATCTAACACAGGGATGTATTAAGAGTTGTTCTAAAAATAGGTTAAGGCGAATGAAGTATATTGTAATACTATTTTAAATATATTATCAAATTAACTTTATGATGTTTACTCTATTTACAAGAATGCATATGAGATTTGAGCCTTATTAGAGAAAAATAATATTTTATAAAAGATATTGATACATAAAGTACATTATTGCCAATTTCATAGATTTTAAAATATTCGAAGAGAAGGAAATTACTTCTCAAATTCATGAATTTCATCTGCTGGTCAACAATTTGAAGAATGAAGACATTAACCTTCCATACCTTTTATTGCTAGTTACTTAGTTGAGAAGTTGTCTGATTCTTGAAAAGATTACAAAAAGAGCAACAAGAAGCATGTGAACTAGAGGATACAATCATTTACATTAGAATTAAGGAGAAGAACCACTAAAGGGAGATAGCTAAAAGACTAAAGAAGTTACTTCTAAGGCTAATATGAAGAAAAAGAAGAATGATCCTAAAATGAGAAGCAATAAAAACTTGGTAACAAGTAATTCTTTAAGAACACAAATGCTTTATTTAAGAAGAAAGGTAATTACTTTGTCAATGGCAAAATTTTCATTAGGCTAACCAAGACAAGTTCAGAAAATGAGATAAAGTAGGAAGAAAAAAATCCTTCTAAGGCCAATATAGTCGAATGAGATAATGTTATTGTTGTTGTTACAATCTCCCAAGTGAACATGGTTGCTACTAACAATAAATGTTAAGATAGATTCTGAAGCCATTAGACATATATTTGATGACAGAAATGAATTTTATGACTATGTTTATATGAGTGATAGAGATAAAAAAAAATAAGTGTATCTTAGTGATTCGTATTCTGCAGTTGTGGTGGGAAAAGGGAAAATTCTTCTAAAATTAACATTTGGAACAAAACTTGCATTGAATAATATGCTTCGTGTTCCTAATATTATATACAATCTCATTTCTATTTTTTTTTCTTAGCAAAGCTTTTGTAAAAGTCTAATTTGAAGGAGATAAGATTTTAATTACCAAGAATAGGATCTTTGTTGGAAAATAATATTATTCCAACGATTTGTTTGTGCTGAATGTACTTGAGATAATTACTAATAAAAGTACTTTTACTTTTGGTTACTTTATTAATTCTATTAATAAATGGTATAGTTGATTAGGTAATGTAAAATTTTTCTTATATAAGGAAAATGAAAGAAGTTGGTTTACTTTTCAAAATATAAGGGTAGGCAGGCGTCAAAGTATTGACCAATTCAAGAAAATCCTAGATGAATAGTTCTAAAAAGGTGCCAATGATGTAAGAGACACAATTTTATATTATTTCCCTTATCTTGACCTTTCTTTTCTAGATTGAAGGATCCACTAACTAAATCAACAACATAGAACCCTTAAAGATGAATCACTGGCTTTTATCATGTTCTTGTGTTGTTTTTCTACCGCATCGCTACTTTTCTTAAGTTTGTAATCTTATCATGCTTATAGAGTAGGAACCTAGTATTGTTTCTTTTGTAATATAATTATGTTGTTTTTTTATCCTTTTAAATTTCTTTTAAGTAGTGAGATGTCTTTTAGTTGTACAAACCTATTAGTCAGTACCATCTATATTTTGCTAAAAGCTTTAAGGTGATGCTTGGTTGGATAGAATGGAAATGGAATCTTTTTTCCTACAAGGATTCCTTTATTTGTTTGGCTACTTTGATAGAAATAAGAAATCTTTAAGAATTTCAATTTAGATTCCTTTTCAAAGGGGTGAAAATCCTTATTCCAGTGTACTCATTTCGATAAATTACCAAATTTATCTTTTTTTGTAAAATTGTTAAAAAAAAGTAAGTTAAACAAATAGGTAAATTAAAATTTAAAAGATATAAATAAATCAAATTTTTAAAAGAAAGAAATAAATTAATTTTTTTAAAAATAAATTAGAATTTGATAAGTGCAAATATTAATTAACTTAAATAATATTATTTAATCATAAATTTATAAAAGAAAATTAAGAAAGGAAAAAAAATTAAAATATTTTCACCAACTCTAATGCTATAATTTATGACCTCAACACCAAGACCTATAGGACCTTCGCCCTCCTCTACCTTTTTCTAGCCCTTGAACTTCAACTAGCCTTAAGAACTCAAGATGACTCCTTAGATTTTGAGATATGGTTTATAATTTATTACTAATTACATTTATTTTAAAAGCACTAATAGTCAAAAACACTATAGGGGTAAATGTCTTTTGTTAAAAGTATTCCAAAATTCATCCTAAATTAACTTATATTTAGAAATAATTTGATTTTAATTTAAAAGTTTTCTAAAATTAAATTAAAATTAAAGCTAAATGATTTTTTTTTCTAAATAAAATATTATCCATTCCTTTCCTTGATTGATTCCATATTCCAACCAATTAATGGAATCATGTCCATCTTTTATTCTTTTTCTCTTTCCTTTCTCCATTAATTTTCATTCTCCAAATCAAATACCATTTAAGGATTTTGTCTCGTGGCTTCTCCTTGTATCGACAGCTTTCTTCATGTCATTTTAGACATCATGCCATAGCTAATACTAAGAACTGCTTTCAGGGGATGTTTTTCGTCTTACCAACTAGTCAAGTTGACATCTAGCACTAGTCATCCTCTCTCTGCTCAAGTCTAGAATTGGTTGAGTCTTTTACTTAAAAAAATGTGCTACCTTTTATTTTGTATACCATGTTGCTTAAATTTTGAAATTTTGTGAAAAAAGAGACTAAAAAGGTAAGTAAAAGAACTTTATTTCAACTTTGGAAAACAAATTTGGATATCCAATCGCACATGACTCTTTAATAGCTCTGAGAGCCTTATTGACATTTCTATTGGCCACAAATGAACTTATTGAACTCTAAACTTTGAAGAAAATAAAATCATATGCCATTATGCTTGTAATAGATAATCGATTGCTCTTTCCAAGTGTCTGAGTTTTTTCAAAATTAATTCGAACTGAAAACATTCAGATGTTGAATTTGTTGAACCAAATAGACTTAAAATTAGCTAAAAATGGGGACTAAAACCAAATCAAAAAACTAGTTTGCTCTTATTCAATCTCCTATTTCATCACATAGCCATACTCCATTGATTTACAATCCTAAATTCAAAAGAAAAAAAAATCTCACTTAAATTTTAAACTCGTCATTTTTCTTGTATAAAAAATAAACTCTTACATCAACATAACATAAGAAAACAAATATTCAATATTTACAAATAGATTTTATTTGTAATGTAATCTAAACTTTGAAATTCACATTATTATTTCAAAAATATTAGGAAAAATGACTACTGACCCCTTTGTTTGGTTTGAGTGCTTTAAATACTCCCTAGTTTTAAAGCTACTTGAAAGCTCATATTTTTTTATGTCAACAATTGATTTTGGAGGGTGTTTAAGGCATTAAACACTAATAAAAATGAATCTTTCAAGTAGTTTTAAAATTAAAGGGTGTTTAAAGCACTCGGGCCAAATTAAAGTAGTCCAACAGTCTTTTACTCAATATATTATGAAAAATAAAGAGAAAAAAAGAATTACATGAAATAAAACTAGTAGGAATAGGATGACTAGTTGTTGACATAAAGAAAATATAAAGGTTGAATGCATCTATAATTGCGATAGAGTAAGATATTATGGTTGTAAAATTTTGAAAAAAAATAAATACAAAAAAGATGAAAAACAAAATTGATGAAAGAGATTAAAGAAAGGTGAAAATTGCTTGCTTCTGTGAAAGGGGTGAGCGCTTGATTTGTTTTATGAGAAAGTGTGAATAGGTTAGGATGTTCTTTACTTTTGATATAGCAAAGACAATGGTTGGGTGTTTGCATGCCTATGATAAAGCTTATTTGTAGAAATTGATTTAGTGTGGATAATTTTACACTAGTACATGATGTTGAACTAATCAGAACTCGCGACACCAACTGTTAATAATATAAAGTAATAAATTACACATTTGACATTAATTTTAGTTTGATTGGGTATTTTAAACATGAAACCAAAGTAGGATCAATTAATTTCGGTCTCCTTAAAAAAATGTTCGATCTTTTTTTCTCATAAAACCCAAATTAAATTGGTTAGTTCAGTCTAGTCCAATTTTGTTTTGGGCTTTTTTGCCTAGCATTAATTCTAGGGGTGATAAAGCTTAGCTCAATTAAGACTTTTGAATAATAAATTCTAGGTCGAACTATCTTTCTACCATAAATGGTCCTTTCTAATTAGGACATAATGCTCTAACCTTAAGCGCTTTTATATTCTAAAAAATCTCTTGAGAAACAAGTCTCAATCTTTAAAGCTTCTCATCTTCTTTTTAAAACTATAGTATCAAGCGACCCTCTGTTGGTAAACTATTTCTCTAAGTTAGACAAACCTTTATTCTTTCATTTTTCTCTTCCCTAGGTTAAGCATGATTCGAAAGGTTTCACGCTTCCCTCATTTTCCTTTTATCATTACAGTTTAACATTTTCTTAATTCCTATTGATCTACCTTGAGGACCTTAACTTCGACTTCCATATGAAATTTTACTATGAGGTGAAAGTCGAGGTTACAAATCAAAATAAGTTGAAAGAGGCTCTTCTTAAGATAATATTGTACACTAATGGATGATTTACCACTAAAAAGTTTATCAATTTCATAGCGTGACATGATTCTTGTTCTACAGTTTCTAATAGGTTTATGCTACCTTTAAGGTAACAGATTCTCTTTCGAATCCAATCAAGAGGAGGGGGGAAAGAGGGTACCAATTTGAGATTGTCTCCGCCAACCCATATTTATCAAATGTCGTAGTGAAGAGAATATGTGTTAAACTTCCATTATCAACTAGGACTAGATAGACCATTTAGTTTGCTATAGACATTATCATTACCAATTGTTGATCGAAAAAACTGGTTCTCTGGGCCAATGAATTTTGAATTTATTTGTTGGGAGAACGATAATGGGCCTTGTCAGGCTAGGCTATGTTGAGAGTAGTTTCTGATTGTGGCTGCTTGGGTATCGTCTTGCAAAATAAGAAAAATCTCGTTATGATTCTACCGGTAGTGGTTCCGACAGTAATTCTTTAATGCTTAAATCAATACTTGAAAGACGAAGTAATTGTTGAAAGTATTTAGGTTCAGTAGAATAACATTACCTGTTACTGTGTCTCAATATTTTTTTTATAGTCGATTTCTATTTATGCATACCTCAAGATTCAAGGGCGGAGGATTAGGTCATTTCTTCATTAATAGTCGACGTGATCGGGGTGATTATGATATGAAATTAAAGCCATTTACCTTACGAGTGGTATATGCTTGGAGATCATGATTACTTACTTTATAGACCTATACATTGATTTTCTTCCTTGATTTTTGGGATTACTTACTTAAGAGGATGGTAATTTTAGGGTTGTTACCATATCCACCAAAGTAGCAGTATGTGTACTCTGCAAACTGAAGTAAAACACTAAATTATCAAAGAGGGATAATATTCAAATAACTAAGTGCATTGACAGACTGCAAAGTTCTTTTGCTAAATGATAAGTACTAAATTGTCATCCCCAAAAAGATAAAAAATGGGTAGAGGCTGTTTATCCATTAATATACCAAGCTGAATGCCTTATCGTAGCATTCCAATTTTCTAAAATTTAAGTACAAGCACAGAGGCATCAAAGGATAATGAGAAACTAGCAAGCAATTGTCTATAAAATATAGGCTCATATCGGTTCCTAGGAGATGTTCTCTTCAATGTGTGCATATGAACAAGCAAATTCAGTGTATCTCCAACCACTTCAGGATCTGGTGGATCCAAAGCCTTCTATAACAACACTAATATCAAAATTCCATCAGTTAGAGTCCCACTCTATATTCATCAGGGTACAATTACAATGAATGGCCTCGTATTAAACCCTCATAGCAAGATGACATAAAACATGCCAACCTTTATATTTCTACTAGATTAGTAGCAAACACATTAATTTGAGTTCATATATTCTCACTTGAAAATAAAGATTTGTGCCTCTTGACTTTTTAGAATGCCCGTCCTACTTTTCCTTTAAAACCAAATGTAAGGATTAAAATTTAATTAATGTTAGGAAGTTAAAAACCTAGATGGTATTTAAATCAAGGTGATCAAAGTAGAAGAATTAACCTGACAAATGACACAAGCTCAAGTTGCCAAGACAATGATAACAATCAATATATCTATCCTCTTTATTAGAAGCAACATCCTTGATGTGGATAACTCAATGTCTGATATGCAATCCATTGCATGCAATTTTTTTTTAATTAAAGAAGGGATAAGTTCTTCCCAATTTTAAATGAATAGACAATGCATACAGCCTGGTATATATGTAGCAGTTAGCATTGATTCATTTCATTGCACACCAATTTGGCAAGGTCTTAGGATCACGCTCTACCCAGCCAAGTGGGAGTAAGGTCCTTCAGCCTTAACTGATGAAATTTAGAGTTAAAATCCAATCCAAATAAATTGCACCAATGAAGTTGAAATCTGATCTAGATGAAATTTAGAGTTGTACCAGTGGAGCCCACTTGACGCTAACAGAGTGCCACTTTTAACATTATTGCTAAATCTATAAAAATGATTGAAATTTAGCAATTTCATTTCAAATAAGTCAAGGTATTTATGAGTGAAACAAAAATAGCTTATGATCAACAACAACATGAGCGATAAAAATTTTGTAAAACCAAAATCCTACCATTATACCCTTAAGATCACTAATGGCTTTTGAATTAGCATAGAATATAAGAAGTACTTGTAGCTTTAATGATAACCTTAATATAGCAGGACACTTATAATCCTTAAGCTTTTTCGAAAAATAATTTTGTAACTAATTGATAAACCTGTCCATTATACATTCGACCGATTCTTCCCCTATGTTGCTAGTTCTGCAACATTTTTTGGAAGTAAAGAACTAAACTGGCAATTAAAACCAAAGTTGATCAGCAAAAATCTTTCAGTTTCCTGAGATTTAGAAACCTAAACAAGCTTTATTGAGTTTATTCTTCGATCAATGTCCCAAAAGACTTGTACAGATCGGTATGAATCAATAACATATGCCATTTTGGGGTAACAGATGATTTCATAATATTTGTGGCCAATATCACCTAGCAAGATAATACATTTTCGTAAATAAACAAAGACATGAAAATCAAAACTCTTAAACTTAAATGATGAATACATGGAAAGTTATTGGATATTATAATGAAAAAAAATTCAACCTCAGTCCCCCATTCCGATTAATCCGATCTAACTAAGAAATATCAATATCAACTATCAAGTGTGCATGATCACATTATGCAGAGAAGTAGCATTGCAACTTAACCAATATCTAATTTTTTTATCACAAAAAAAGCACTTATCAAATGATGAAGTACCATCCATCCATCTATTCATTTATCCATCTATCATTATGATTTCCCCTCTAAGGGAAATAAGGTTTTCTCCTAGATAAATAAGGTAGCCACCCATTGATCTCCTATCATCCATGTCAGTTGCCCAATCTGTATCTAAGTATGCAGTTAAGTTCAGGTTTACTGATTTTTGGAATGTTAGACCACGATCAATTGTATTATTGAGATATCTTAGGACTATTTTGCAATAGATCCAATTTTTTTTCTAATGGAGCACTCATGCACTGACTTAATTTGTTCATTGCAAAAGCCAGTTCAAGTCTAGTTAGGGTGGCATATTGGAGGCCCCTTATTATGCTTCTATACAAGGTTGGGTTGTGAAATGGCTCCCCATTTATTCTAGTGAGTTTGATCCCTGTACATAATAGTGTTAGAGTCCCTTGGTAGTTGGTTATGTTTTCTTTTTGGAGAATTTCTTTGATGTATCTGGTTTGAGACAGAATTGTGTCTCTAGATATATTAACCTCTACTCTAAGAAAGAAGTTCAGTTCACCTAGGTCTTTTAAAGCAAAGTTGGGCTTTAGATACTCAATTAGGTTCTGTACAACCATTCCATTATTGCCTGTGATGATTATATCATTAACATATATCAGCAGTAGTGTTATATCTTCTCCTACCCTGCTAAAAAATAATAAAGTGTCTATCTTGGCTCCTGTGAATCCCCTAAATTAGAGAACTCTTTAACTTCTCAAACCAAGCTCTTAGAGCCTGTTTATGTCCATATAACACTTTTTTTTTAATTTGCAAACAAAACCTAGCTTGAAAGGATCTTCATACCATTGTGGTTGATGCATGAACACATCTTCTATTAGGTCACAATTCAAGAAAGAATTATTTATGTCCACTTGTCTTAATTTTCATCCATTCTTTAGAGCTAAGGTCAAAACTATTCTGATGGAGTAGGGTTTCACAGCAGGGCTAAGGGTTTCATTATAGTCTAGACCTAAGGTTTGGTACCTTTTATAACAAGTCTATTCTTAAACCTTTTAACTGTACCATTTGCTTTGTGCTTCACTTTAAAGATTTATTTGTTTCTTAAAATTCTCATATTGGGTGAATAATATACAAGTGTACATGTTTTGTTTTTTATGAGTGCATTGTATTATTCTTTCATAGCCTGTTTTCAAATTTTATCTAGCAAAGCTTCATTGGTTGAGGCAAGAAGGCATTGAACTTTTGGCATAGTATTCAGGTAGAGTTTGGGTTTGTTATGTGTGTTTTGGCATTTCTGTGGTTGTTGTGATTGTGTTTCTGTAGGTTGATCTAGTATTGTGTTTTGCGAGTGAGTGTTTGAGCTGTCAATTGTGTTCTATTTTTCATGTGGTATTGGTGAGTTAGGAAATAGATCTATTCTGAGAAGTTGCTTATAGAGGATTTTATACTAGCCTTATGACAGATTATGTATGGTTGATTCAATGGCGATTCAGTAAAAAAAGAATTGTTGGATTATTATATCAGATGAGGTCTTATCACTGGCATTTTGAGCCTTAAACTCTGACCATGACAAAAATAGGAACAAATCTTCATTGAAGACTATATGTCTGGCGATTTAGACTCTTCCTGAAAGGTGCTGACAAACATATACTTTATGCTTGTCACTATATCCTAGAAACACACACTTGCTTATATGAAAGTTAAATTTGTTGTTATGATAGAGATGCCTTACACACACGTTATAAAAAATTATAAAACGGCGCGTTGAACCATACAAGTTGAGGTT
This sequence comes from Ailanthus altissimus, assembly GCA_946807835.1. Lineage (NCBI taxonomy): Eukaryota > Viridiplantae > Streptophyta > Magnoliopsida > Sapindales > Simaroubaceae > Ailanthus > Ailanthus altissimus. The sequence continues at coordinate 7,335,863 of OX327709.1, forward strand.
AGCATATATTCGTATAGTCCATTCGTTATTTATATCTTGGAAGAGCGGTGATATAGATCATCACCGTCAAGTCTCTATTTGTTCGACCGTAAACTTGTCTCCAGATTCGTATTTTCATAAATAATATACACAAACACATTTGAGATATTATTTATCCCACAAGAAACTCTTTTCTGAATTTTATGCTTGTGGTCACAAAACTTCCTAAAATACAATCTCAAAGCATTAGGATATACAACTCACCTATAAGAGTTGATAGATCTTATATCTACACACACTGAACTCTATGAGCAATGGACTATAACTAGTGACATCCAACGGTCAGACCATAAAAGGTCTTTAACATATGTAGAACCTAAGTATGATGGATTAATCACAAGCCTACTGTAGTGCTCAGATCAAAGGACCATGAATACTACTTAACTTGAGAAGACTCTCCATTGACAGCTTTATGGGATATTTATTGGAAGTCATCATTGAGTCTGTTCAATACTCAATCCTCACTGAATACTCGTATGCCTATATGAGCTTCCACTAAGCTCATAGTCTATTAAGATTAACCATCTTAACTATCCAGATATAGACATATATATATATATATATATATATATATATATATATGATAAAGTCTTCACTGACAAACTCGCATTAATGAAAATAAATTAAGAATATAATATTTAAAAATATACTAGTGTCTTACTTTAGTTTGAACTACAATAAATTTAGATCTTAAATTTAAGGGACTTGTACGAATTATTTTTCTTTTGTGGAATTACCTACTGCAATTTACATTTTATTTTTCTATTGTTTTTTCAAATTTCTAACAATTTGTGTTAAAATTCAAAAGAGTTGGTTTTGTGTGTTATTTGTTTAGTAGAATTTTGAAATGGGTGATCTCTTAAATTTTGATAATAATAAATAAGAAATAAACACTTGTTTAAATAGTTCAGTAAATTTACAATGCATTTTAAAAATCTTAAGTTTAAATTCCCCTTTCACAATATAAAAAGAAAATCATTAAAAAATAAATAAGAATGTATTAAATTATTAAAAGGCGAAATTTACTTAAAACCAAAGTATTGAAATTTGGGATGCACTAAAAAACCAAAATTACTAACGTCAAAAATATGTGTCTTTCAAAATGTAAGAATATAAAATAATTATGAGAAGAACATTTTTTTTTATACGGGGAAGCAGAAAAAAAATGTCTTTAAAAATTTTTTAATTAAATTTTGAAAACATAAAATAATTATATGAAAAATAAATTCACTTTTTTTTAACATTAAGGAGGGGAAAAATATAAAAATAATAATTATAATCATAAAAATAAATGATAATTATAAGAAATCAGTTAAGGAAAGTGCACTTTCCCTGACAAATACTTAAGTGTGAGGCTTCGTTTTGGATCGTGGCGATAGATTCAGTGATTGAGAGAGATGGAAGCCGAATTGGTAGAATTAGAGGAGAAGGAGTTGTTGGGATGCTGCAGTAGCATCCAATTTGCGAAAGAGATGGCATCGGCCTCGCCTTTTTCATCCTTGGATCAAGCCGTCTCAGCCGCCCGCCATATCTGGTTCAACTTGGTATCTGTTTCATCCTTTTTCATTTCACTCACTCTCTCTTTGCCTTTTTTAATCTACTTCTCCTCCATTTAAACAACTTTTACAACTTCAACTTGCAGGTTGATGTCAATGGCTGGCTTGAAGCATTTTCTGCACATCCCCAGATCGGTCAATCTCCTTCTTCTCAGTTAGTTCTCTTTCTTACCCTTTTCTCTTTTCTTATTACTTTCATTTAACTGATTTTAGGTTCAGCAACTGCTACTTTGCCTTTCACTCATATTTAAGTGCTTTCTTTTAGGTGGAGCAAAGCAGAGCAGACCACTGCTTTGGCAACTGCTAATGAATCAAGCTTGCAGGTTTGTCAAATGTCTAAGTCTTTTTCATTTTCAATTATGTCCACTTAATTAGCATGACCTAGAGAAGTTCTCTATATATTGCAGGAACTCTCTGACTGGAATGCTCGATACAGGAAAAAAATTGGATTTATATTTCTTATATGTGCATCTGGAAGGACCACTGCTGAAATACTTGCTGAATTGAAGGTAAATTATCCAATTTACATTTTGAAGTTTTTAAAAGTTCATATATCTGAACATGATGTTGCATTGGATGTAAAAGTGATTCAGATAATGATTGTTTGCATAAAATGATATTATGTGATGATCTTTCCCAAACAGAACATTTCCCGGCACATCAAAGCTCATTTGACCCAGATTCATGTTCTGCTTTTCTTTTGCTCAAATGTTCATTTATCTGGACATTTTAATGTGTCAGAATATATGCTCAATATAAAGTCATTGTTTTTTTTATCTTGATCTTTGCAGAAACGAATCTCAAACAGGCCCATTATTGAATTTGAGATTGCTGCCCAGGAGCAAATGAAAATAACTGAATTACGTCTTGCAAAACTCTTCTCAGCTAAAGCAAAAGCCTCTTCCACAGCTGTCCAATATCCTGCGGTAGTAAAAAAAGCCGAAGGTATCTCTTCTCCATCAATCGAGTAGGACTTTTTATTAGGTCTCAACATGTAATTGAGTGAGGGCAACATGGACGTCCACAGTTCAAATTTCATTTTCTTTTATTTTTCTTCTATAAAACAGAAAACTGTAACCTTTGCTTTTTCACATAGTTTATACATGGCCATTTACCAACTGTTCCGATTGCATATATTAATTTTTCTCTAAATATCCTGCTGGAGTAGGTTTATTTCCTCCTGATCATGCAGTGAGAAACGGAACAGGTCTTTTGAGCCAAACAATTTGTGATCCTTATATCAACTGTTCTGACTCTATAGAATCAAGTTAGCTACCAAGGAAATAACTAAAAAAGGGAGATGGAAGCAAAGGGAAAAAAAAATGTTGAACAGGGTCACAGGATTTTTTTTTAAAAAAAAAAGATTCCGACTCAGTACACATAATCTATCTAAAAAAAAGTATCGTTTTGAAACAAAATGCTTATTTGTAGTTTTTAACATTTTCGTGAATTGTTTCTCACTATTATTAGCTTATAATAGTTTTGAAGACCTGAAGTATTCTATTCCCAGGACAGTCTCTTGTCCTCTCTTGCTTGCATTGCTACTATTTCAATTAATTTGATGTTGTCCTTCGTCCATGTCTAGAAGATCGTGTGGGCATCATTGGAGCACACCTAACTGCTACTTCCAAAAGTTCAGCAGGGAAAACATCTCAAATACTGACTAGAACCCGTCCACCCATTACGACCCATGTCTTGAATGTTGCTCAGGGGTCTCCAGCTGCAGGTATTGAGGTACGTTTGGAAATGTGGAAAAGCTTTCAACCACGTCCCTTGTTTGGTGAGCTGGATGCAAGTGGGTGGGTATCTCAGGGGTCTTCAACTACAGATAAAGATGGCCGATGTGGTAAACTAATGAGCATGGTGGAAGATCTGGACCCTGGAGTTTACAGGATAAGTTTTAACACTGGTAAATACTGTCCGGCGGGATTCTTTCCCTATGTTTCTATCGTGTTTGAGATCAGAGAGTCACAGAAGCAAGAGCATTTTCATGTTCCTCTGCTGCTTTCGCCATTCTCATTTAGTACTTACCGTGGGAGCTAGAAATTTGTGGTGGATTTGTTGACGAATCAAAAAAACAAAACTGTGTTTGTGTTGCAGATATACTAGTCTTTGTCATGTCTATGTTGTTATGCTGTTTAATTTAAGATATTGTCATTTGGCAAAATAATAAATAGATAGACTCAATAGACATAACAAAATAAAGCTGTTGCTCTTGGTTGATTCTCAAGAGCATTGGTTTTTTGTTGCCGACGCCAGAGGCCAGAGTTGATTCCGTATGTGGTTTGCCCAAAGTGCACAGCCAGCCCTAGATTGCTCATCGTGAAATCGGGTTTTGACAGAATGTTAAAGTGATTTGAGAAGGATCTATCTAGAAAATGGGGTCCTGATAGATTATTGGAAGTAAATCTGGGGGCTTCCAAAATTTATGGCTGGATCATGTTCATGGGTTCATCTCTGAGCGTTTGATCTTTGTACTTAATTTTGTTTATCTTTTCATGAGTGGAACTGATCATGTTTCATGGGACTATCGAAAGTGTCATATGATATTTGGTTTTATCGCAGTACCATCGGTAAGCTCGTTCGGATAAACACAAACTTGAAATGTTTCGATGTTTCAGTCAGAATGTATATTTTTGTTATTTTATTGGTTAAAGAGACCAAAATGAATTTTACTTGTTTCAAACTTTGATTCAGTATATGGCCAAATAACGGGAAAAAAAAAAAAGTAAAATAACAATTAATATGCCGAGTTTCATTCAACCACAGTAATTTTTTCCCCAATATTTCGGTACACAACTTAAGAATCGGACGTTAAGAGCTTCCTTTTGAATCGCTCATCACTAATGATTGATTGAGCACAGCCCAGTTCGTTGTACCACAAGTCGGTATTAAGCGTTCACATGAAGGACACGTGTCATTGCATACAGAATAAAGATTTTTGCGGCCGGTAGAGGAAGTCGGTGAGGTTGCTTGAATGACTACATATTTCCGTGGAAGGGAGTTGTTTTTCAAATTACAGCGTCGTGTAGGTATTATTGAATTTGAGGCTATTCTGTTTTTGTCTTGGATTTTAGGGTGCAGTGAGACAAGGAAAATGCAGGCTATTAAGGAAAAGATACACGATATGAGCGTCATGCGCAAGGCCAAGGCCGATGCAAAAGCTGAGGAGAAGGTAACATGAGAATTGCATTATCTTCATTCCTTTAGCTAGCATCCATGCCTGAAATTGATATGCACTTGGTTAATCATAGATATTAATCCTAACTTTTAATTAATAATGTAGGCGGAGAAGGACTTGGCGAAAGCCAGAGTGGAGGTAGCTCACGAGATTAGATTGGCGAGAGAAGCGGAGGCACAAATGGAGTTACATGTGGCAAAGGCAGCGGGGAGGGCAGATAAGGAGATTGCAAAGCATGCTCCTGAAGATGCTAATCAGCTACAATGAATTGGGTCCTGATTGCTTCATTCATGTTCTGGCCACCAATTATTCATTCTATAATCTGCCTGTATTTATTAACTTTGATGCAATTTGATCGTCTGTATTTGGCAATCGTTCTATTGATATTAATGAATTGACCGTCATTTGCATTGTCGTGACTAATATAGTTTCCTCCTCCCGTTATGTTGCCGAATGAAAGTTAAGATGTATTGCTAGCTTGAAGATAATGGTCAAAACCAGTACAGATGAAACAGGAAACAGAATAAAAATACACGACAATCCGAATTCTCAACGTATAGACGAAACAGGAAACAGCACTGTTCTTTTGGGTTAATTATAAAAATAGAGTTGAAGTACTGTAATTACATCAGCATGTACATATCAACATACATATACATATACATATATGTGAAAATTAACATTAATTATTAGCCCCAAATCTGGAAGGTCTAGAACGTTAGGTTTCTTTTCTTGCAAGTCCTCCAGCAATACGTGGTCAATGGGACTTCATATCTAACTTTGTATAATATCGTCATTTGCAAGTTTCAATTATCCGGTGAACTACTTTCAACGGATGCTACCAAAAATTTTCCTTTGAAATAGCAAAAAGCAGGACCAAACCAACTATATTCTCTCTTATGCATGCTTAATTAATGTGGACATCATCTTACTTAGTAATTCAAATATTTGTATTGTTGCTATCTGAGAGCTGTTGCCGAAATGGCAGCAAAAGAGGAGAAGAAAGATAAAGAGAAAGTTGATGGGGTGATTACTGCAGTTTCCAAAGTTAACCTGCATTGCCCACAGTGTGCACGCAAGATCAAAAAGCCTCGGCTGAGTACCCAAGGAAATTCAACTTATTGCTTTCTGCTTCTTCCTTTTGTGCAAGAATTTCACCTTTGTGCTGGAACAGGGGTTCAAAGTGTAGACGTTGATATTGAGAAAGCTGAGATTAAGGTTAAGGGCGTGATGGACGTGATAAAGATCCACAAGTTAATAGAAAAATCGAGTAAGAAGAAGGTTGAGTTGATATCACCCGAAGTCAAAATCAAGGAGAGTGCTGTTACCGAGAAGAAACCCAAGGAAATCAAAGAGGTGAGTGGTTTAACGTGAGAGTTAATACGAGTGGTACGTGTTTGGAGATTGTGATTACTTACCTTGTAAGTTGTGCATTAATTTTCTTCTTTGATATTTGAGTTGATTACTTACATAAAGGGATGATAATTTTAGGGTTGAGTTAAATATTGCTCGAGACTTGGTGCTACTTGGGGGTTGACCAATTAGAAAGGACCTCGGATAGTTTAGAGCTTTTGATACTCATTCAATCTAAGAGTTTATTTTGCCAAAGTCTAAATGTCCTAGTGCGATTTTGGATGGTTTGTTTAGGCCAATTTTTTAGGAGGATTTGGATCTCTTATTCTGGCTTATTTTTGGAGTTGGGCTTAAGCCTTTGGTCAGTCCAACTCTCAAGGGGAACAAGGATTCACTAGTTTCTAGTTTCAACTGGTCGAGACTAGAAACTAAAGTGTGTTCTTGTTTGGGATCAAACATATGGTGATTGAGTATGAGCTGTTTGGGTGAAGAGTTCTTTACGAAAAGTAACCTAAGCGATTGATCCTTGAAAGTTTTTAGGGTCTCGATTCACATGTTATTATGGTACATCTCTTTAAGATCCACATGCGCTGCCTAATACCTCTTCGCATCCCCAAACCGTCATAACCTACAAGATCTGAGGCATTATGTCTGTTTACCTTAAAAGATTTAAAATAAACGTGGGATGATCTGCTCTACTTATTTTTTATCGAACGATCTAGGTTGAAGTAGTTAAAGGGTTGGGGCATTTATTACGCTTGTAGGCATGAATCGACACATCAGTTCATTTAAAAAGATGCCCATTTAGAAATTGAGGGATCTGGTCAATCCATTTTAAATGAACGATGGAGGTTAAATCTATTAAGGCTATAAAACCCCCTTTAGAGCCCTTTCGAAATCTTTGCATTTTTACTTTCTTCTTTGCCAAGCAAGAGAGAGAAAGCAACTTTTATGCTCTCGTACTACTATAAAGAAAGGAAAAAGCAATTTCTTGAGGGCTTTCTTGATTCTATGCCACACCAGGTTGGTGGTTCTTCTTTTCATCTTCATTCTACCATGTATGTGCTTCTGTCAAAAACCATGTATGGTTTTTGATTCATTTGAGACCTTGTTGTATTTTTCTGCTGTGGCAGTCCTACCATTGCTTGCCCATCATATAGCTTTTAATTATTTGCTAGAAAACTTTGTTTAGATGGCTTTAGGAAATAAATATGATTAAGATATTAGTTTTCCTTTAATAAACATGGTTGATGAGGAATAAGTAGATGCAGATGAGGTCTTACTCATCAGAAGGACACATAGAACCAGAAAGAGAGGCAATGAGGCCTTACTTTTGATTATGTAGTTCCCTAATCTCCCAAGTCTGTCTTGGATGTGATAGAGTATATTGATAGGATGGATCTGCTTGAGAATGAGGCTTATAAAATTGGTGTGGAAGATGACACCCTATATGATCTTGAGAATAAAGGTCTATAGGATACTGACCCCGAGGAGCTTGAATTTAAGTTGGATCTTAGGTATCAAAGGTCCCATATGACTCAGCAAGATCTTGATAATCTTAGAATTAGGTGCAACATTCCTGAGTCAGTGACGATAAGGCTCCTAAACACAGATGACTACCTGAGCAAACCCAATTATGGGAGGTGGCCATCTATAATAAGTTCCTTAGACTTGGACTTAGGTTTCCCATGTAACTTTATTTTGCTAGAATATTGGTCAGGCTTTTTATTTTATGGGCAAAGGTATGACTGTCCCCACAACACTTTTAGGAATTTCAATACCTTTATCACTTTAGGCACAATGCTGAGGAGTACAAGGGTTTCTATTATTTTTCCTTTCATGGGACTTGCAACCCCATCCCAGGACATCCCTCTACCAACAAATGTTGGAAAGAGAATTAGTTTTTTTACCGGTAGCGAATAGTGTTTTGAAGTCCTCAGCAACAAGCAAGGGAAATTGGGTTGTTCTCTTTATTTTTTCTTTAGATGCAAGTTATTTCTTGTCCTAGTGTGTTCTTTTGTAATTACTTCTCTATTCATTCTTACATATTTATCTCTTTTTTTTTAGACTTGGGCAACTGATCGCAAAGTATCCAACACGTGCCTAGCTCGAATGAAAGTTACTTTGGAATATATTATCCCAGTTAAAGATATCCTTTCTGCGTTCAGCCTAAGACAAGTCAATCTCATACTCGAGCTGCCACAAACGTTCCTCGTCGAAGAAGAAGTAAGTTTCAAGCTCTTTTTATTCGTAATGTTTTGGGTGTTTTACTTAATGTTTCCTTTCTTATAGGGATATCTGACTAAGGGGGATATCAAAGTAGGAAGAGAGCCTAAGTAGACAGTTCAAGGGGAGTAAACTAATATTTAGATCACGATAGGGTCACGAACTTGCTCTATGGTGAAGGTTTTGAGTCCTTAAAAGAGGTAGGAGGCGTGATGAAACTCGCGATGGTAAAGGCTGTGACAGCCTAAGAGGTAGCTAGGGTTGTGATAGCCTACGAGGGGCCATTGACAAGATAGCCTGAGGGGTGGTAGAAGTGAAATCCCCAAAGGCTGGTTCTGGCACCCTTTATCGTTGCTCAAGATCGTGCCTCTATAGTTGTTGAGTTGGAGTGGACAGTACCTATGGGAAGGATTACTCAATTTTCCACTCCTTACGCGTTTTTAAGAGGCATACGTAGACACCTGGTGTTTTAAGTTCATAGGCACCATTTATCAAAGAGGTTTGAATAGCAATTGAGTGACCCTCTATTACGATTATCCCACTATTTTTATCTCAGAAAGGTGAGATGATCTAGAATATATAATACCAATGATGTGCCAAGTGGAGTGGTACGTGACCCGTGAATGAGATTGTGAGGTGTTTGATTTTAACCTAATTTTTGAGTTCAACGTCTCGGTGGTAACCCTGATGAATGTAAGTCATATTTATATTTCCTCATTCTTCCTTTTGTTAAAAGGTATCTTATCATTTGTTCTATTCTTCCTATTGCCAACTTATGCCTTCTTTCATCTTAAGGATAGTCTTCAACAAGCTAAGTGGAAGACTCAGTAGGCGTGGGTAGAAGCTAACTAGGCCAAAGCTAAAACCAAAGCTAAGAAGGTAAAACCTCAGGTAAAAGCTTTTGAAATAGTCGGATCTGAAGCAGAGAGAAATGTCTTCGAGTTGGAGAGGTAGAAAGCCTTGCTCTAGTAAGAGATAATTGCTGTTGTGATTTCAATGGAGATCCGGGTCTCAGAACTTGCTTGTTAGAATAGGCTAATGTAATAACAGCTAAAAACCAATCGGGGGGAGCTGGAGTCTTTAGAGTTAGGGAAGTTGGACTTGGCTAAGCGGGTTAAGAAGTTTATTGTAGAGATCAAGAGGCTCAATCTGAATGATTGAATGAAGACTTTCGCAATGTGGTCATGGACTTCAGTCATTGTGTAGAGATTTTTAAGGAGAACTACCCTGACATTGTCCTTCAATAGTTGAAGGACATGGTTTCTCGTTACTTTTACTACCGTGAAAGGAGAGACTTTGGGTGCCTAAGACAGAGGTGACCGTGAAACCTAAGTTGAATATTAAGATGCCTCCGTTATTGATCCTGCTCTCATGCTTCCTTTAGGTCTTGATTAGAGTATGAGCCCTCATCATTTTTCCCCAAAGGCTTTATTTCTATCTTGCCTGATGCATTTTCTCTTACCTTGCCTGCCGCCTCTATTGCCCTTGCTTCTTCTGTTTTGCTTGATCCCTCTGCTAATGATATCCCTCGTTGGTGCACAAGATTTCCTCTCTAGAATGTGGTTCTCCTATTACCATTATGGAGGATGAACCTAATGTTGTCCTTTCTGAGGGGAAGAGTGTTGTCAGGAGGTCGTTTGAGAATACTTCCCATGCATCTTAATGAACGTCTTTTTTTAATTTGAGATATTATCATCAATACCCTTAAGGTATGGCCTAATTACAACAATACCTATAAGTTTAAAAAATTGATGTTAATACTAATTTTGTTTTACAAAATATACATGAATGCTCAATCGTCAGTGATTTGCCATTAAAATTAATATATCCACGGGTAATCACATCTTTTCACACTTTAAATATTTAAAATTCACAAAACAATAATAATAAAATAATATAATTTAATAAATAATAAAAAAGTTAAAGTTAAAAAAATAGTTGTTCAAATGGCCACTTGGTTCAGGAGGCCATAATTTAAAAGTCAAAATCCATATAGGATGAATGCTGCACATTGATAGGGGCGTAAAAGTACTAGTATGATTTGTACCCAACTTTATTATTTTGCTCCAAATAATAAATATGTGTATATTTAATTTTTTTTTAATAATAAATAGATGTACGATGGAAAATATGACGTATAGGAATAAATGGTAGGTGAATCGGATGTCAAACGAAGAAGTTACGCTCAAAATACAAAACGAGTACCGGGGCTGGGCGTCGCACGCCCATGATTAAGCGCTGGGGCGCCCAGGTCAGTAGCTGAGTGCCTAGGCACCCATAATCCAGTGCTGTAGTGCCTTTGCGACATATAAGAGCCCCTCTCAACTCTCATATTTCAACTTGGATTCAAATCCCCTCGCTTTTAGGGTTTCTCATACCAACAAAAACACTATTTTGAGGTCAAATACATAGACTTTGGAGAGGCAAAAATAGAGAGAAAGAATTAACAACACAAAATCAAAGATCAAAGCTAAGAAATCAATATTCAAGATTAAAATTCAAGCTTCAAGTCAAGATTGAGAGAGAAGCAACCCAAGATGTCTTCTTGATTAGCTTTTCTTCTCTTTTCTTATCATTATGTTCTTGTTCTTACTGTTCTTCATGGATTGGTTGGATACTTTTAGTTTTGCGATGAGCTAAACTTGTTTTTCTAGAGTTAGACTATATAAACCTAATATATAGTTGGATTTCATTGATTCTTAGTTTATGAACTTAATTATTATAATTGATTCATTCTATCTTGTATTTATTGCTTTCATTATATCTGGTCAATATTATGAATGATTGAGGAACCATGATGAACTTAACAAAAGGATTCATTGTTTATCCTAGGGTAGTTTGATGCATGATCATAAGGTAACAACTATGAGTTCCATCTAAGATAGACATATACCTAGGTGGCATGTATAGTATAATTTAGACTTGATCTTAATGAATTAAATTCTGATTTGATTACTATAGACATATAGGTGATTGTTAGAATGTGTAATATAGTCACTTGACCATCAATAGAGGCTTGTGATGAGATTAGTCTCTAAGCCAGCAATTTATATTAAGGGATGAACTAAGTGGTTAATGAATCTAATGAAATACTAGTGGATGAGTCTATACCCTAGATTATTATCCTTTGGTGAATTTATATCTCTTGTTTGTTTGCTATTTAGGTTTAGTTTAATTTAATAGAATTAGATTAATAAATTCAGTTTCAGATTTTAGTTTTCTGAATAAAAGTTAAGTAGATATAATTTTTGTAATTGATTAAAGAATTAGATCACGTAGTCCCTGTGGAATCGATACTTGGAATTAAATCATATATTACTTGATACGATAGCGTGCACTTGCGCTTAACTAGTATAGCACCAATCACACATCCATATAGGATCAGTATTGTTATGGGAATTTAGACGTCGTAGGATTAACATAGAGGATGAGCAACATTGATTCTAGAATTTACTCAAGATCCCTAAATGCCATAGCATTGTGAGGCAACATAGCAACATTACTTTGTCAACACTCTAGCACCAGTTATACAATGCAACAACATCAAAATGCCCCAGTATTTCTAAACCTTAATGCCATAGCATTCATACATGATAGCTGGCAATGCCCCTGCATTATGAAGAAAATGTTACGGCGTTACAATTGTTTTCTATGCTATATAAGGCAACCATTTTGGATTTTTATCGTTGGAACATTTCACTTTTATCTCAGCATTTATAGAGCATGTTCTAGGTTAAAATAACTACTTTTAACTACAAAGTAACACACTTCAACACTTGGAATCCATTTGAAGAATGATCAACATCATCAAGGGAGGCTAATACTTATAAGAGAAGTATTAGAACCAAGGCTTTGGAAGATCATCTGAACTTTATTTATGTATTTATTGATCTAAAATTGGTTTTATTATCTTATATCTTGTAATTTGTTCTTGAAACTTCATTATATTAAACTAAATTCACTTATCTAGGATTGTAGTTTTGAACTTACGATATGCTTGTAAATATAACTTTGAATGCATAAACTTAGTTTTTTTATTTATTTTGTTGGTGCTTAATGCTTACATTTGATCTGACCAATCTTATATAAGAACTTTGGATTCATTGAGATAAACTTGGAAAAGACATCTCATTGAATAGCCAAGGACAAAGTGATGTATGATTGTAGAGTAGGTGATGAGTGTATTTTGGATTCATAATCTGGCTCTATTGATCTCAATAATTGTTTGTTTCTGAGTAATTTAAGGGCTATTATGTGTTAAATGCTGTTATTAGAGGGTTAAATCAGAAGAAGATGAGAAATGATGAAATTAGAGCAAAATAGGAAAAATCATTATAGTAAATCACCTCAGCGTCCAATAATTTTGCTACAGTGACCCACCTCAGCGTAAAAAAATAAACACCTCATCGTTCTGATGATTCTATAAATACATTGGTTTACCTCTAAATGCAAAAATTAGTCCTTTAACCTAACCCTACCCCATTTTCTCTCAATCTAATACGTTTCTAACCCAGAAATCATTCTTTTATTGTGCAAAAACAACATTTAAAGCTATTTTGGAGAGGGATTACACATTAAAGAGCACTTCAGCTAATCTTTAAAGGATTCAACCATGGCCATGGATTGAATAGAGGCACCATTGTCTTTATAAATTCGGTTTGGAATTGGTTGTATCATATTTATTTATTGTCCTTTAGCCATTAAACTATTGTTATGTTTATTTAATTTCATTATCTAGGATTGTAGCCTTGAATTCAATATGTGGACTTAATTGTAGTATTTGATTCTCATTGTTATGAATTCAGTTTATTATTCAATTTGTGTTATTCTTAATGCTTTCAATATGCTAGGAATGGTGATTGGATGATTATTGAACATTAGGATAAACTTAAAAAATGCATCATATTATTTAAACCTAGACAAATTGATGCATGATCGTAGAGTAATATCTATAAATTTTGATATAGAAGAGGAATATACCTATATGACATGTATGGCTAATATAACTTGTTCGGAATGAATCTTGATTTATTCGAATTACCATATGAATATAAGAATTCGTTAGATTAAGGTATAATCACTCGACTATCGGAAGAGACTTTGTGATGAAATATGTGTTGTGACTAATAATTAAACTAAGGGATTAATAATAGGATAATGAATTCATATTGAAGGATAGCTATAATCGTTTGCATAATGAATTCATGATGTGCATCATGAAGGTTCTAAATCAATTCAAAAAGGCGAGCTGAGCGTAAAGGAGATTTCAGATGGTCCAATAACAAGGGCTAAGGCTAAACAGCTTCAAATGGCCATAAGTAGTCAAATTGGAGCTATTGAAGCTTCTATGGGATTAGAAGCTTGTGATCTGAATGGAAACGAGCTAAATGTATTTATTTGTCTTCAATTTGAGATTGGGACGTGATTTAGAGACGTTTGGTGACGTTGGGCTTTAAGAAGCAGCTAAGGGCTTTCTTTTCATGCTATTGGGCTTTATTTACTTCTTATGTTACTACTTTTATGTATTTGGGCTATTTTGAACTTGTTTAGTTTTGTTTTAAATTGTTAAGTCATATTGGGCTTATTTTGGGCCTTTTTAAGCTTATTAGGTAACATTAGGGTTTCACCTCATTTTGTAAGCCTATATAAGGCATGTAAAAGTCTTGTAGAGGAGTTGCCTCATTTTGAAATTGGAAGCACGAAATAGAAGAGCTATTTCTCTCTCAAAATTGTCTTCTTAAGTTTTTCAACTCTTGAAGATAGTTGCTGACTTATCACTCTTTGATCATCAAGAGTGTGGCGTCAAAACCCTAAATTGATCCTTGTGGCGTCCATACGACTTATCAAGGTATCTATTTAGTTCTATCCTCCATCAACTTTACAATTTAATTTTGTTATAAATCAAGGCACATCATCTGGTATCAGAGCATAGGATTTCAGTGTGCAAACTGAAGTTTTAGCTATTGAAGGTGTCTTGCTATTTTTTGTGTTATATAATTTCGTGGGGTTATTATCAGTTTGGGTCTCTAATATTTGAGGAGTTGAATTGCAACTCTGAAGCATTAAAATTAATTCTTAGTAGTTTGTGAACTGGAGATGGGTTGGCTGAATTAAATTGTTCTTGAACCTGGAAATTTTGTGAACCTGGAAATTTCGAATTTGAGTAAATTGTTGCTATCTGATTGTATTGACTGAATTGGTGAAAAATTCAGTTTGAGAAGAGTGTTTTAGCTACTGGTTGTGTTGTTCAATTGTTCATACTTGTTTGAGGTTTTTGTTAATGATGGCTGACGATGATGCAAGTAGAGTACCAAAGGGATTGAGTTTAGAACAAGCTCAACTCGTGGGCTTACAACGAGCTCATGATGAATTTCTAGGTGAGATTACTGAAATTCGTGGACAACTTGCTGCAATTATAGAAATGATGCAAAGAAACACTTTGCAACCCCAACAAAGGCGGGTAGGGCATAGGGTACCTCGAAATGACCTAGGGGATGCTGGAGATGAGCCAAATAGGGATGATGAGGCTGAAGATAGGGGTAGGATAAGGAGGCAGCAAAATGACCCTACTAGTGGTATCAAACTTAATATACCACCATTTAGAGGTACTAGTTCTCCTGAGGAGTATCTTGAATGGGTTCAGAAGGTAGAAAGGGTGTTTGATTGGCATGAGTATCCTGAGGCAAAGAAGTGTAAGGTAGCAGCACTTGAGTTTACCGATTACGCACTTTTGTGGTGGGAAAACTTAAAAGCTCAGCGAAGAAGGGATGACGAAGAAGAAGTTACAAGCTGGCCACTTATGAAAAGATTAATGAAGAAGAGATTTGTTCCGGATTACTATAAACAAGAATTATACATCAAACTCCAGACTTTGCGGCAAGGTTCCTTGAGTGTGGAGGAGTATGTGAAAGAATTTGAGCTGTTGCTGATTCGCTGTGATTTAAATGAACCTCAAGAGCAAACAATAGCTAGATTCCTTGATGGATTGAAGAGGGACATAGCTAATGTTGTTGAGTTACAGCCCTTCATATTTCTTGAGGATGTCATAAAGCTTGCAACTAAAGTAGAAAGACAGCAGAAAAGAGGGGGTATCCATATGAGGTCAACTACAACAAGTAATACAAAGGCTGTTTCTTCACCTTCACGAACATGGAACACATCTAAACGTGATGAGAAAGTGGAGTTCAGTAAAGGAAGTGTTAGTTCAGGTTCATTGAAAGGAAAAGAGAAGGTATTTGAACCTCAATTTTTCAGGAGATCGCGAGACATCAAGTGTTTCAAGTGCTTGGGAAATGGGCATATTGCTTCTGAATGTCCGAATAAGAGGGTGATGGTTTTACAAGGGAAGTATGGAGAGCTTGTAAGTGAAGATGAAGCTGAGATGGAAGAGGAATCTAAAGTCGAAGTGACTGAACAAGAAGAGAATCTTGAGCCAATGGAGGGAAATTTATTAGTTATTCAAAGGATTTTGAGTGCTGAAGTTGATATTGGTTTGGAACAGCGCGAAAATATCTTTCATACAAGATGTCAAATTCGAGATAAGGTTTGTGCCATGAATCATTAAAGTATCTTAAAGGGCAGAACAAGCTGAATAGAAGACATGCCAAATGGGTAGAGTTCATGGAGCCATTTCCATATGTCATAAAATACAAGAAGGGGCAAACTAACGTCATTGCTGATGCTCTTTCTAGGAGGTATGCATTGATTTCTATGTTAAATGCAAGGCTTTTGGGTTTTGAACAGGTGAAAGAACAATATACCAGTGATTCATACTTTGCTAATATGATGTCTAAATGTGCTAAAGGAGCTTGTGATGGGTTCTTTGTGCATGATGGTTACTTGTTCAAGTTGGGCAGAATGTGTATACCTTCAGGATCCTTACGTGAGTTGCTTGTGCGTGAGGCTCATGGGGGTGGTCTTAGTGGTCATTTTGGGGAGAAGAAAACTTATGAGCTACTGAAAGAGCACTTCTTTTAGCCTAATATGCTGCGGGATGTTCATAAAGTTGTTGAAAGATGTGTAAATTGCAAGAAAGCTAAGGGTAAAGAGAATGCATATGGACTATATATGCCTTTACCTATCCCAGAGCAACCATGGATGGCTATTAGTATGGATTTTGTACTTGGATTACCTAGAACACAGCATGGGAAGGATTCAGTGATGGTTGTGGTTGATCGGTTCTCCAAAATGTCACACTTTATTCCTTGTAACAAAACTGATGATGCTATTCATATTGCTGATTTGTTTTTTAGGGAAATTGTACGTTTGCATGGAATCCCTAAAAGCATTGTCTCTGATCGTGATACAAAGTTCTTAAGCTATTTTTGGAAGACTCTTTGGAAGAAGCTTGGAACAAAGTTGCTTTTCAGTACTGCTTGTCATCCACAAACTGATGGGCAAACTGAGGTAGTGAACCGTACTCTATCTTCTTTATTACGGGCTGTTATAAACAAGAACTTAAAGAGTTGGGATACTTGTTTGCCTATTGTAGAGTTTGCATATAACCGTAGTGTGCATGGGGCTACAAAATTTTCACCATTTGAGATTGTGTATGGATTTAATCCATTTGTTCCTATTGACCTTGTTCCTATTCCAATTAATGAGAGGACATCTATGGATGGTGTTAAGAAGGCAGAATTGATGAAGAAGCTTCATGAGCAGGTTCGAATTCATATTGAGGAGAAAACAGCTAGGTATGTTAAGCATGCTAATAAAGGACGGAAAATGATTAGCTTTGAACCTGGTGATCTTGTTTGGATTCATCTTAGCAAGGGAAGATTTCTTAGCAAGCGGAAGTCCAAGCTGATGCCAAGAGTTGATGGACCTTTTCGTATTATAGAGAAGGTAAATAGTAATGCTTACAAAGTTGACCTTCCTGGTGATTACAATGTTTCAGCCACTTTTAATGTGAAGGACTTATCTCCTTATTTGGAAGATTTAGAAGATTCTGATTTGAGGGCAAATCATTCTCTGCCCGGGGGTGATGATGTGCATCATGAAGGTTCTAAATCAACTCAAAAAGGCGAGCTGAGCGTAAAGGAGATTTCAGATGGTCCAATAACAAGGGCTAAGGCTAAACAGCTTCAAAGGGCCATAAGTAGTCAAATTGGAGCTATTGAAGCTTCTATGGGATTAGAAGCTTGCGATCTGAATGGAAACGAGCTAAATGTATTTATTTGTCTTCAATTTGAGATTGGGACGTGATTTAGAGACGTTTGGTGACGTTGGGCTTTAAGAAGCAGCTAAGGGCTTTCTTTTCATGCTATTGGGCTTTATTTACTTCTTATGTTACTACTTTTATGTATTTGGGCTATTTTGAACTTGTTTAGTTTTGTTTTAAATTGTTAAGTCATATTGGGCTTATTTTGGGCCTTTTTAAGCTTATTAGGTAACATTAGGGTTTCACCTCATTTTGTAAGCCTATATAAGGCATGTAAAAGTCTTGTAGAGGAGTTGCCTCATTTTGAAATTGGAAGCACGAAATAGAAGAGCTATTTCTCTCTCAAAATTGTCTTCTTAAGTTTTTCAACTCTTGAAGATAGTTGCTGACTTATCACTCTTTGATCATCAAGAGTGTGGCGTCAAAACCCTAAATTGATCCTTGTGGCGTCCATACGACTTATCAAGGTATCTATTTAGTTCTATCCTCCATCAACTTTACAATTTAATTTTGTTATAAATCAAGGCACATCATTATGTTTATTTAATTTCATTATCTAGGATTGTAGCCTTGAATTCAATATGTGGACTTAATTGTAGTATTTGATTCTCATTGTTATGAATTCAGTTTATTATTCAATTTGTGTTATTCTTAATGCTTTCAATATGCTAGGAATGGTGATTGGATGATTATTGAACATTAGGATAAACTTAAAAAATGCATCATATTATTTAAACCTAGACAAATTGATGCATGATCGTAGAGTAATATCTATAAATTTTGATATAGAAGAGGAATATACCTATATGACATGTATGGCTAATATAACTTGTTCGGAATGAATCTTGATTTATTCGAATTACCATATGAATATAAGAATTCGTTAGATTAAGGTATAATCACTCGACTATCGGAAGAGACTTTGTGATGAAATATGTGTTGTGACTAATAATTAAACTAAGGGATTAATAATAGGATAATGAATTCATATTGAAGGATAGCTATAATCCTAGATACTCTTCATATAGTATTTGCGCTTAAATCGTTTGCATAATTAGAATTGATTTATTGAATTAGTAATTAGTTTTAACATAAAAAAATCAAATTTATCATTTGTCTGAATAAAAGTGAGAGAATACAATTTTAGTATTTGGTTAAGAGTAATAACAATTTCTCGAGGGATCGACACTCAACTCATCATATATTACTTGTTTCTGAAAGTGTGCACTTGTGCTTAGCATAGAAATCGAAGAACAATAGGATAAGAATATACCTAGCTGGTATGCATAGTTAAGACAGCTTGAACTTAATGAATTTTTTTTAATCTCGGTATCATAAGAATATAGATATTGGATTGAGTAGGGTATAATCATTTGACCATTGGAAGAGGCTTGTGACGAGCCTAGTGTTACGACTAACAATTAATTAAGGAATTGTCATTCAAAGTATATCCATAACAGACATGGGTTAAGGGATAGTTAAATATCCTAAAATTCACTTATCATTAAGAGTGTTGGAAATTGTGACTTATATATTTAGTTTTTAATTTGATGATTAGTTTTATTTTCATTTGAATCAATTTGTTCGGATAAAAATAGGAGAATCAATTTTAGTACTTAAATAGAGTAAAGTATTAGTCCTCGTAGGTTCAGCAGCCCTCACTTTTTTTACTTATTTGCGATAGTGTATACTTACACTTAGAATAAAGACTCACATCACACAAGCACAAATGCATGAATCCAGTTAAAATAACAAGTTTTTGGCACAATTATCGAGAAATAGTGTTACTTTGTTTTATTTCATTACTAATACTAGTTCATCTTGTTTTTAATTCGAATTTTTATTTTTGCTTGTTTACTTGTTTATTTTACACTGTGTTTTTAGGTTGATAATCTAGTGTATGCGAAGATCTCGTAGTCTTGATTTAACTACTCTAGACCCTAAAATTGAAAGAATACTCTGAAGGATCCTTGAGAGCAATCACAACGAGCTAATATGGAAGATAAAGGCAATGTACCTGCACCGTTGGAGAATAATCCAAGAACTTTGAGAGAGTATACAGTACCATTGGTAGATGGAATCAACACGAGCATTTGGAGACCTACCATTAATGCAAACAAATTTAAGATCAAGACTAGTACCATTCAAATACTTAAGGATTCGATTAAGTTTAGGGGGCTTTCAAATGATGATCCGAACGAGCACATAATGAACTTTTTGGAAATTTGTGACCTCTTCATATTCAATGGAGTTTTAGACAATGCTATCAGATTAAGGTTGTTTACATTTTCCTTGAGGGATATGGCCAAAAGTTGGTTAATGTCATTGCCTTCTAGATTGATTATTACGTGGGATATTTTGGAACGTAATTTTTTAGCTAAATTCTTCCCACCTACCGAGACTGTTAAGCTGAGGAATGCATCACCTCTTTTGTTCAAAATAACCAAGAATCATTATATGATGCTTAGAAAAAGTTTAAGGACATATTAAGGAAGTGCCCGCATCACAGAGTTCCTAAGTGGTTGTTGATGCAAATGTTTTATAATGGGCTTATGAAATAGCTAAGGACAATTGTGGTTGCAACAATGAGAGGTATTTTGATGAACAAATCTATTGATAAGGGTTATGATTTGTTGGAAGAAATGATAACTAACAGTTAACAGTGCCAGCTGAGAGGGTGAAAACAAGAAAGGTAGCTAGGGTACACAAGATAGATGCTCTGATATTTTTGATAGCTCAAGTTAGCCTTCTAACCAAGAAAATGGATGCTTTCAGAGTGAATTTAGTAAGAAGCCAGCCTGTTCCTTGTTACTTCTATGGAGAGAACCATCATAATGGGCATTGTATGGAAACAACTCAATATGTGGGGTTTAATAAAAATCAAAATAACCCCAACTCTAACTACTATAACCTAGGATGGAGGAATCATCCAAATATTTCTTGAAATAATCAAGGCCAATCCTCTAAATCAAACAATCCATCTAGAATCCATACTATACCAGTGCAATACTCACAAGAGAATAAGTCAACATTAGAAGTCTTGCTTATGCAGTACATGAGCGAGAGTGATCAATTAATGCAAAACCAAATAGTCTTTATTAAAATCTTGGAGACATAAGAGGGATAATTTGCTTTATCAATCAACTATCATCAATAAGGTGCTTTACCAAACAACACTTAGGCTAACCATTGAGGTAAAAGGGATAAATGTAAAATAGTCACTTTGAGAAGTGGTAAGGAGGTGCAGTTGAGTGAAGTGTAACCTCTAAGATAGCAGACTATACAATAAGTAGACATGGGTAGATCTGAAGAAGAAAAAAGGAAGCTAAGCTTCATGAGTAAAAGAAAGTAAATAATGAGAGACCAATGCAACCATAAAGATAGATTTACATCCTACCGTTCTTCCCTTAAATGTTACAAAAGAAGAAGCTTGACAAGCAAATTTTCAAGTTTTTTGATGTATTCAAGAAGCTATACATTAATATCCCATTTGCTGAAGTACTTAAGCAGATGCTGAGCTATGCAAAGTTTATGAAAAAAAATACTATCTAGGAAGAGGAAGATAGATGATCATAAGATAGTAGCTTTAATAGAAGAATGAAATGACATCCTACAAAAAAGCTATCTTAAAAATTGAAAGACCTAGGAGCTTTACCATACCATATATAGTTGGAAATCAATAATTTGGGAAAGCTTTGTGTAATTTGGGTGCAAGCATCAATCTTTTGCCTTTTTCAATCCACAACAAGTTAAGATTGAATGCAGTCAACCTTACTAGGGTCGTTCTTCAACTTGTAGACTATGCACTTACTTATCCAAATTGAGTAATTAAGAATGGGCTAGTTAAGGTGGTCAAGTTCATCTTCTTAGAGGATTTTACAATTCTTGACATGGAGGAGGTTAAAGGGATACCTATCATCTTGGGCTAATCATTCCTAGTAAACAAAAGAACATTGATTACTGTGTAAAAAGGAAAATTGACTATGAGGGTTCAAAATGAGGAGGTGACATTTAATGTGTTCAAGGTTATATAAATTTTAAGTTAGGCAAATGATTATTTTGATGTAGATGATATTGAGAAAGATGTTGGAGGTTTTTTAGAGTGAATGTTATTAAAGATCCTCTTGAGAATGTAATTATTCATAGAGATAATGTAGAGATCGGTGAAGCAACAAAGTAAGTGGAGGCTTTAGGGTCTACACATACTCTTGGGAACATGAGATTAAAAACTGAATCATTAAAGAAATTAGAGATGGATGAGTCAAATTTTAAGCCATCTATAGAGGAGTCACCCACTCTAGAGCTCAAGCCACTACCGAATCATTTGTGGTATACTTATCTTGGTAACTCTTCTACACTTTCTGTCATTATTTCAACTAAGCGTGATGAGATTTAGGAAGAAAAACTACTTAGAGTACTTCAGAAGCATAAGAAAGTATTGGGTTAGACTATAGTTGACATTCAGCGTATAAGTCCATCATTTTGTAAGCACAAACTCTTACTTGAGGAAAACCACAAACCTAAAATTAAGCAACAAATAAGGTTAAATTCGGTGATAAAAGAAATGGTTAAAAAGAAAATTATTAAGTAGTTAAATGTGGGAATCATTTACTCTATCTCAGATATTTCTTGGGTTAGTTCAGTATAATATATACCAAAGAAAGGAGGAGTCACTGTGGTGCAGAATGAGAATAATGAGTTAATCCTTACATGTGTAGTAATCGGATGGAGACCTTATATGGACTACTGGAAGCAAAACAAGGCCACTAAGAAAGACCATTTCCCTCTTTCATTCATTGATCAGATGTTGGATAGACTAGCTAGACATTAGTACTACGATTTTTTTATGGGTATTTGGACTATAATAAAATTGCAATACCCTAGTAGACTAAGAGAGGATTGATGAATACATAAAAATGTATATTTATTAAGAGATTCAGTCACCATTTAATGTCACTAATTTTAACATTTTTATATTTTTAATTTGAAATAAAGTGTTTTCCTTAAATTATAATTAATGAATGTTATTTGCACAGGTTTAGGTAAAATGGACGTAACTCTCAATGTAGAAATTAAAATAAAGAAATTCTTGAACCTGAAGTAAAACAACTCAATCTTATACAAACTTGAAAAATAGTTGAAAAGCCATATCCCACATTTTATGGGCCAAAATTGGGATATAACAGAATTGGATTACAACTTCCGCTCAGCTTGACCCACCTCATGTATTTAGACCATATTTCACAAAATATGTACCTAATTGGTATAATTCTTAAAGCTGTAAAATACTGACTCAATTATCAACAACTCTTATATTAATGTTAAAGTCCAAATCAGTCGTTATCATAAACCAAATTGTATTACAAGTGGGTAAAAGGGTTGTTGGCTGAAATATGACATATCTTTGAAATTTTGCTCATATCTCATTGAATACTCATCCAATTTACATGAACCTGGTGCTTATGGAAAGAAGAGACAAGATGATAAAACTTTCATGTTGGCTAAAAAAGATACATCGGTCATTTATATTATCAAAAATGTGCTACAATTGGGTAAACAAGTGGTTGGCCTAAATTATTGAAGATTGAAGTAACACTTAACATATTTCCATTCATTGCCTATATAAGGACACTCTTAGGACGTTTTCAACATTAGATAATTCTATCTTATTGTTTTCTCATTAATGTTCATTGTAATCTAGACTAGAGCTCTTAGCAAGACTAAGAGATGAACTTTTATGTTTAATAAACTTATTTCTATTATTTGATTCTTTGTCAAGAGCTACAAATGTTTGTAAGTTTGGTTGTGCCTAAACTCTTATCTATTTTATTTTTTATAATCTAGAGGTTATAATTCTGATGTTTCATATATTTTTAGTCATGTTTTCTTTATGTGATTCTTGTTGAATTATAATTGTTATTGGTTACATTATTTTACATGTTAATCTTTTACTGCAATATTGTCAATCGATATATTATCGATCGTGGATAACATATAAAGAAAATAATTGTTTGATATTCAAGTTGATCTTTTACTGTAATATTGTTAAAATAATATATTATCGATCTTAGATAACTTTTATAAATGAACATAGTTTGTGTTGAGGTTTGCAAAGAGTTTAGTCATATCAAATACATGTGTTATCAAATGTGCTATATTTTACATATCTTCTGATTGATTGTTTAGGATGTGAAACTTTCAATTGAGTTATAAACATTGAATCAAAGTGTATAGTAGATTTATAAAGCATAATTATAATTCTCGGAGCCTTACTTACATTATCATAAGATATTTTTCTCAATTCATAGACAATTCTATCTCATTCACTTAAACCGATTAATTAATTTTCTCTTTTGCTACTGTTTTAATATTTTACTTCACCAACCTATTTTGCCAAAAGCTTTCTCATAGGATTAACACCTCAATCTATACTGTGATAGTCACATTACATTTTGAACGTAAACAAAGATCTACATTCACATATCACTATAGCACATTTGCATTCGAGAGGATGCCATTTAGTTTATACAATTCGCCAGCCACCTTGCAACGATGTATGATGGCAATCTTTTCAAATATTATGTAGCATTTCTTGGAGGTATATATGGATGAATTTTTCTATTTTTTGTACTTCATTTGATTTATGTTTGAATAAATTGGCATTTGTATTGAAAAGATGTGAAAAGACTAATTTGGTGTTAAATTGAAAAAAAAAATGCCATTTTATGATCAAGGAAGGCATTGTCATAGGCCATAAAATCTCATTTAGAGGCATAAAAGTTGATAGGGCAAAGTTAAGCCTATTGAGAAATTGCATCCCCCTACTAATGTGAAAGGAGTTCGGAGTTTTTTTGGTTATGCAAGTTTTTACAGTAGGTTTATCAAAGACTTTTTCAAGATCTTTAAGCCATTTTGCAATTTGTTGAAGAAGTATGTATAGTTTAATTTTGATAATGCTTATTTGGAAGCATTTGATGCCTTTAAGAGAAAGCTTATTTCAGCCACTATCATCATAGCACTGGATTCAGATCTACTATTTGAGTTCACATGTGATGCTAGTGTTACAGCCATGAGTGTAGTGCTTGGTCATAGAAAAGAAAGAGTATTCCACACTGTTTACTATGTCATAAAGACGTTGAATAAAGTACAAGAACTATACTACCACATAGAATGAGCTTTAAGTTGTCAGTATTTGTATTTGATAAATTCTGGTCTTATTTGATTGGAGTTAAGGTGGTGGTATACACAATCATGCAGCCATAAGTATTTGATTGCTAAGAAGGAAATAATGCCTCGCTTGATTAGATGGGTGTTGCTGTTACAAAAGTTTGATTTAAAAATTGGGATAAAAAGGGGACTAAAAACCAAGTAGCACATTTATTTGGGTTAGAAGGTAAAAGAAAATATGAAACTTGGATTAAGGAAAACTTTTTCGATGAGCAACTTTTGACAGCCCAAAACCTTCAATTGCTATGTTATACAGATTATGTGAACTTCCTTGTGTGTGGCATAATGCCTCAAAACTTTACTTTTTAGCAAAGGAAAAGGTTCCTATATGATGTGATGAGGAATTATTAGGATGAGCCATTTTTGTTTAGGCTGTGTGTAGATTAGTTGTTAAGGAGCTATATGCCTTAGGAGGAAGTAAAGAGTATTCTGCATGATTCAAATTATAGAGGACATTTTAGTGGTACTAGGATAATAGTGAAGATGCCACAATGTGGGTTCTATTGGCCAACATTATTCAAGGATACTAATATGGATGTCCTAAGGTGTAATAGGTGTCAAAGGACCAAAAACATTTTAAGGAAGTAAGAAATGCCCTTACAAAGAATTTTGAAAGTAAAAATATTTTATGTATGTGGTATTGACTTTATGGGTCCATTCATTTCATCAATTATGAACAAATACATCTTAGTTTCCATTGACTATACGTCTAAGTGGGTGGAAGTAGTTGCACTCCTTACAAGTGATGCCAAAGTGGTGTTGAGGTTTTCAAAGAAAAATATTTTCACAAGGCATAGCACCCCAAAGGTAATCACAAGTTATAAGGGGTCACATTTTTTAAATAAGTATTTTTCAGCCTTTCTTTAAAATGATTGGGTAAGATACAAGATAGGCACAACCTATCATTCATAAATAAATGGCTGATAGAGGCGTAAAAGCACTAGTATGATTTCTATCTAACTTTTGTATTTTACTCCAAATTATAAGTATTTGACTAATTAATTGTATTTTCTAATTATAAATAGATGCACAATGGAAAATTTGATACATAGGAACAAACGGGAGGCGAATTGGACGTCAAACGAAGAAGTTACGCTCAAAATATGAAAGTAGCGCAGCAGGTGGCTGGGCGCCGCGGCGCCAAGGGATGGGCTCTACAGCTCCCAGAACAGCGAGTGAGCACCGCGGCACTCAGCATTTAACGCCACGGTGCTCGTCAACATCTTGATAGACCTGGTGATTGTGTCCAGCGCCGCGGTGCCCGTGTATGTGTTTAAATACTCCTCTCAACTCGCTTATTCGAGGGTGGATTCGAAACTCCTCGCGCCTAGGGTTTCTCTTAGCAACAAAAATACTATTTTGAGGCAAAAATAGAGAGATTTAGTAAGGAGAAAAATACAAGCAATGAATACACAATCAAACCAAGATATCAAGGTGAATTGTATTGAAGATTGAAGAATCAACTCTTGGGCAATCAAGACAAGAGGAAGAAGAATAACTCAGGGCATCACTTGTGTTATTTTCTTCCTTAGTTTTAAGAGATAATTTCAATCATGATATTTTTATACTTTTGCTTTGATAATCTTGTTTTGAACATGAGCTAAATACTTTTGATCTAGGGTTGGACGTTATTAAACCTAGTATGTAATTGATTCTTTTAAACTCTTAGTTACGAACTTTTATCCCTTAATTGATTCAATCTATCTATGCTTAATACTTTCATTATACTTGATTACTATTTTGATTGTTTAGAAACCATGATAATTTTGACAAAAGGAATCATGTGTTTAGCCTAGGGTAGATTGATACATGATCATAGGGTAATTGATAAGGGCAAATTTATCATATATTTTATCATATTTTTATTATTGATATTTTATGATTTTATGAGAATAGATGGCTATTTATGTGCATTATTGTTATTTATAGGGACTTGAACGAAATTTAAAGAAAGAACGCAAAAGGAGCAAAAACAGGGACTAAAATGCAAAGTTTCCAAAATTTGAGTCCAGCGCCCCCGCGCCATAATAATATCGCCCCAGCGTTGGAATAGTGATCGAAATTAGAAAAACGACCTGTTTAAGTCGCGTCTGGCGCTCCAGCGCCTAAGAGTCACCGCGCCAGCAACGTTCCAGCGCCCCAGCGCTATCAACATACCGCGCCAGCGGTAATAGCTTTTTCACGTGTCACCCCAGCGACAACTTCATAGCGCGCCAGCGGTAGTGCGAGTTCTAGTTCGACGAGAATTGAGATTTTCAAGCTCATATCAATCCCTATAAAAAGGCACTCATTCCCAGCCTTCAAGGATCAATCCAAGACGACCCAAGAGCACCAAGAATACAGAGCACGAGTCTTGGAGAGCAACATGAGCTTAATTGAAGCAACTTTAGAGAGAGATACAAGACGTTCTTCGGCATCAAGAATTCCTAGGCAGCGCAATTAAGAGCAATTCGACGTCTATATCGGTTTGCTAATAATTGTATCATGATTTATAATTATTTTTACTGCTGTTCTCTTGTAGCCATGAGCTAACTTATTTTCTAGGATTAATATTTGAACTCAATATGTGTGCTTAATTGCCATATCTTTTAGTATTTAATAAACTTAGTCTTTTATTATTTAAATTACTTGTGTTTAATGCTTCAATATATCTGGCCAATATATAGTGAATGAATTGGTAATATTATTGATAAACTCGGAAGAGGAATCATAATATTTAGACCTAGGTAATTTGATGCATGATTGTAGAGTAACATTCAATGTTGCATATGCAAGTTTCAATTTAGGATAGGAATATACCTAATTGGCATGTATGATCAATAAGACCTAATCTTAATGAATCTTAATTTATTACAAGTACCATAGGAATATAGATATTTGGTAAATTAGGGTATACTTGCATGACCTTGAAAGAGGCTTGTGAATACATTAGTGTCTTGATCAATAATAAAGACTAAGTGAGTTAAATATTAGAGGATTAATCATTAAAAAGCATATTGAGGGATAATATTAATCCTAGGTTTTCTCTACGTTGCTATCTTTAAATCTCATTGCATGGTGTTTTTGCTTTTATATTTCTTACATTCATTCTTAGATTTTTATTTTTCTGAATAATTATTAGGAAGACATAATTTTAGTAATTGGTTAATAAGAAGAAATTATCCCTGTGGGTTCGACATCCGACTAATTAGTCTCTTTATTACTTGCATACGATAGTGTATACTTGCACTTAATTTATGATATAGAAATATCGCATCAGTAATATCTATGAGTTCCATCTAGGATAGACATATACCTAGATGGCATGTATGGTTTGATTAGACTTAATCTTAATAAGTTACATCTTGTTCGGATTACCATAGACATATAGGTAATTGCTAGGGCGTGATATTATCATTCAATTATCGACAGAAGCTTATGATGAAATCAGTGTCTAGCCAATCAATTGATAAAAAGAGAAATAATTAAGGGGTTAAAGGGTTCAGTAAACTACTAAGGGATACGTCGATACCCTAGATTACTTATCAATTTAGTGAATTCTATCTCTAAGTATTTACGATATTTTAATTAGGTTCAATTCAATAGCAATAATTTAGTTGGTTAAACTCCATCCTTGAAGTTAGTCTGGATAAAGGTAAAGTATACTAATTTCAGTATTCGATTGAAGAAAATAGAAACAATAGTCTCTGTAGGATCGATAATCTAAACTTAGTCCTATATTACTTGATACAAAAAGCGTGCACTTGCGCTAGGTCATTAAAAAAGACATCAATGGTTATGCGAAGATCTCATACCGGGAGATAAAGCACATTTCAAAAGAAAAACAAATGTGAAGCCTAGCCGAAAGGATAGGCCACGAGACTTGATGATGCACTTTGGGCATACTGCATGGCGTTTAAACATCTATTAGGATGTCTCCATAATAGTTAATTTATGGGAAAGCTTGCAATCTTCTAGTTGAGTTAGAGCACAAGGCATATTAAGCTATTAAGGTATTAAATTTTGATATTCAAGCAACCAGAGGGAAGCATTTGTTACAAATGTATAAGCTAGATAAGTTTAGGCTTTAAGCCTATAACAATAAAGACAAAGAAATGTCATGACAAAAAGATTGTAATGAGGTAATTCCACTTTTGACAGTGAGTAATATTGTTCAATTAAAGCTAAAACTGTTTATGAGAAAGCTTAAGTCAAGATGGTTCAAGCCATTTAGGGTTACCAAGGTGTTTCTGCATGAAACTGTTGAGATTACTAATGAAGAGAGCAAGAGGCTTTTCAAAGTTAATAGATAGAGGATGAAGTATTTTTAGGGAGATGATATTGATTTCCAAAATCATCTCTTGAACTTACCAAGCCTTAAGAAGCAAAGCAAGATATCAAGCTGAAGATGTTAAATTAAGCACTGCTTAGGAGAAAACCTAAGGTATACTTTATGGCTTTTAAGTTTAATTTTTTTTAATTAAGTGTCTATGTTATTTTTGGCGTGTTTAGGACTTAAACAGGGCAAAATTTTCAAAAACACTCCAATGTTAAAACTAAAAATGCTGTCGCGTTCATACAAAAGGAACAAACGCTGGACTATTCTGTTTTTATCGCCCCCTGCATTCATACATGGTGCCCAACACTATGGCGTCCCATATTTTCAATGTCCTTATGTCTTAGCTAAATGCTGGGGTGCCAATTTTGTGACGCCCCAACATAATTTCCAGTGTGTTCCAGGGAAACTGAATGGCTACTTATGCCTTTGCGTCAAGCTAGAATGCCCGAACATCTAATTTACACCTGAAGGTCAATAGTCTCCGCTTCAACACAGTTGCGTTGTTGAATCTCAACACCATTGTGTCATAAGTTAACATTGGGATGTCAATTTTGCAACACCCAAGCATGATTTTTCAATATGTTCCAAGGGAACTGAAGGGTACGAATACCCCCGCATTAAAAGAAAACACCCTAACGTCAAGAAAGAATGCCCTAATGTCCAATCTTTAGTTGAAAACCAACCATTATTGCTTCAACATAGTTGCATTGTTGAACCTTAATATCCCAACATTCTCTATCTACCACGCCCCTGCGTTTGCACTTTAATGCAATATCGTTCCTTCGAAAATCGAATTTAAAACCACTATTTCACAATTTTATCTTCATACAACCTCAAAAGCTCTCATCCTCTCTCTAGTACAATTCATCCAAAGCCAAAGTTAGCCTGAATCAAGCCTTGAAACACTTCACCTAGCACTCATACATTACTTTCACCAGATCAAATCTTTAAGCCATCCACCAAACATAAAACAATCCACTTCAAATCTAACCCTATAACCCATTTCACAATTCTAATTGGATTTTTGACATGGGGCTGACAAAGGAGAGCAAAACAAGTATATCGAGGACCTTGTCATTCGATCCCTCGCATTTTATGTTGCAAAATGAGGCAGATCATTTCCACAACATAATCCTCCGCAAGTTCATTATCCAGGATAAGGGGTTCAACCTTGAGATAGAGGATTTTCATAGCATTCATTAGATGATTGTTAATGATCATTGGGAGACATTCTATAAGGCACTGATGTTGTGGGTTGTATCGATAGTGATGAAGTTCTAGGTAAACACCCAGAAGCACATTGGAACAGCGTAAGGGTTTAGGGTAGTTTGGTGCCATTTGATTACGAAATCATAAATTAATTTTTTGGGTTGCCGATCAATGGGTCAGATGAGTATTTGGTAGTTCAACATGAGGTGGATTACGACCAAATCATTCAGACATATGCGAGTTGAGCACAGAGTAGACTATCTTGCATAACCTGCCCATCTATTTATGTTCTAACGCCATAACTAAAGACGTTAGGGCGTGGTACATCTTCAAATGCTCATGCCTCGTATCGATGAAACATACCAGTAACGTCATGAAGCTGCGGGTAATACTTCTGTTTGTGATCATGACTAATAGGCCCATTGACATTAGGCACATACCTTAAGATGAGATCTTGACCTACTTCAAACTAGCCAAGAATATCTTGTGCTTCATTCCTTGATCACAGCACTCTGTGGCTATGTCGGAGTTTGTTAAGAGGCATATAAGGACATCATCCTCTGGCCAAGCCCATTAACTTTAACATGATTCAACAGCTACGGACTACATAGAGTCAGAGACAGCTGCAGAGGGCTCAACAGCTATCACTTCTAACCACTACGAATATAGCTGAGCCCCCCGTAGCAGTTTAGTAGGGAGCTGGCCTATCTTGGAGCATGATGACTTCGGCTAGACTTGCTTGCCTAGAGGCCTAGCTTGAGGTTTAAAGGATGGATCTGGCAGTAATATAGCAGGAACTAAGAGATTTTAGAGTCTGCCAGACCTAATGGATGCAGTTGTGCGCAGTAGAGTAAGGATTCGATATCTTTCATATCTTTTATTCTGCTCTACTAGCACCAACACCAGCTCCTGCTTCAGCTCCAGCACAACAGCCACCACCTCGAGAAGATGAGATGACCCCACTAGGTGATGATCTGGGTATTACAGCATCAGACTTGGAGGACATGGTTTGAGACTCATAATCACCAGAGGAGTCTTAGTTACTCATATATTTTTTGTCATAGGGACCATGCCTTAGTTTAGGTTAGGAAGAGGGGGAAACAAAATTTTTATTACATTGTTTTTTTTCTTTTATTTTGATTATGTTTTTTATAGTTAGTTGTTTTTGTTCTTTTTATTTTGATTATGTTTTTCATAGTTAGTTGTGTTTCTATTCTTATTATTTAATTATTGTTTTTACTTTTGTATGTTAATTTTTATATTTTGTAGTGCAAAAAAAAGCATGAGTAATATAGTTCTATCCTGTGTATTACTAAGCTTTATTATGTTAAGTTCATGATGAGTAAAGTATTGAAACACTTATTTTATAACTTCATAAAAAATAATTTAGACTTGAAACAATTCATACACTAATTATGAGACAAAATTCAACCTTATTAGTGATCACCAAGTTTTGAGCACATAAAAGGCTTGAATTAGTTAAGTGTACCTAGAAGAGCTTAAACTTAAGTAGTAAACTTAATCTTAATGATTAAATATACTAGAACTAGTTTGATTACAACTCGAGGTGAAATCTTAGGAATTGTATGAAAAAGAAAATAAAATTAGGCCATGTTTGGACCGTTTGAATCTTTCTAGCCTACCTTATTACTTTGAGCCCTAATTACCCTATTTTGAATGTTGAATAATTACATTACAAGCTTAAGCCATGAGTTAATTACCCTAAACACCCTTAACATCATGAACATGGAGCTTATTGGAAAAAATAAATTTTGCATGGAGCTAAGTGGGTGAACATGGAAAAAGTGCAAAAAGAATGGCAATTAAAAGCCATATTGAGATAGAGTAGTGCTCTACGTTTAGGGGAGTAATGTTATATATTATTAAAAAAATAGAATTTATCATTATTTATATAAATATATGTAAAAATATATGAATAAAGAATGAATGATGTGTATATATCTTGAAGTAGCAAATAAGAGTAATTTTGGACCAAAAGGCTTAAGTTTGGGGGAATTTGGTGGTGAAGTCAAATGGAGAGCCAATTGGGTTTTGCATTCATGGTGTAATAAGCTAAACTGTTTATCTAAACATTCCACCTTCACCCTAACCTTGCTTTACAAGCCTATAAAAATCCTAATTGATCCCTGTTCATGCATATTCTTACATTAGTGGAGAGTTGTAAGAAAACTAGCCTATAATTGTGTCCTAGATTCAAAATATGCTGAAACAACATGTTGTCACTGTACAACTCTAAGTTATTAAGCTAATTTAGGTTAGACTTGAGAAATTCTCTCATAACATACAACACAGAGTTGATCACTTGTATGGAAAAAGAAAAGTGCTTAACTATGGTGTTTGGGGATTGTTATAGTTTTCATTATTTTTGAAGGAAGAACATTTGAGTGGAGAAATCCCTGAGGCGATTAAGTGATGATTATGACAACTGGACCATAATTTAGTTATTTTGAATTTAACTTCTCTATATGTGTTTTTAGTATTCACACTTTGATTTTTAAGGTTGTTTAGTTTGTGTCGAGTTAGTTACCCATTAACTGTGTTTTCTTCCTTTTTATTGCCTGAAGATGTGCAATTGTCTAAGTTTGAGGGAGTTTAATAAACGTCAAATGGATATATACTATTTTACCCATTTTAGCTTTGATTATTGTCATTTTTGAGTAATTATGATTTATTTATGCAAACTTGTGTTAAAATTGCAAGACAAGTACTTGAATAGACTAAAGGGATAGAAAAGTAGCAAAAAAGAGGCTAAAGAATAAAAAATTCAAAAATAAAAGTGTAGAAAACGACCAAACACAGCCTCATTCTAGAAGAAAACATGCTAGCATTCATCCATACAGGATGAATGCTGCAGCATTGAGCACTAAATGCTCCATCATTTTTGAGAATTTAAATGCCATAACGTTGATATGAAGGATAAAAAGCATAGATTCCAAAATATTTTAAAATCCCCAGTGCCCCAGTGTTAGAAGGCAACATAACAGTGCCACTTTGTCAATGCCCCATGCCAGTTATATAACACAACAACGCTAAAACACCTCAGCATTGATAAACCTCAACATTGCAGCGTTCGTACATGACAGTTGATAATGCCTTGTGTTATAAGAAAAATACTACAGCTTTACAATTATTTTCTACATTATATAAAAGCAACTCTTTTGAATTTTTATGGGGTTAGAATGTTTCGCCTTTATCTCAGCATTTAGGGAGCACGTTCTAGGTTAAAAATCACATCTTTAAACTCCAAAGAAATTCATTTCAACACTTGGAATCCATTTGGAGAATGATCAACATCATCAAAAGAGGCTAATACTTGTTAGAGAAGCATTGAAACCAACCCTTGAGAAGATCATTTGAACTTCATTTTTGTATTTATTGATTTAAACTTAGTTTTATTATGTTATATCTTGTAGGTTGTTCTTGGAACTTCATTACGTTGAACTAAATTCACTTTTCTAAGATTATAGTTTTGAACTTAACTATGTGTTTGTAAATATATCAACTTTCAATGTATGAACTTGATTTTTATTCATTTTGTTAGTGCTTAATCCTTACATTTAATCTGGCCAATCTTATGTATGAACTTTGGATTCATTGAGATAAACTTGAAAAAGACATCTCATTGAACAACTAGGACAAAGTGATGTATGATTATAGAGTAGCATCTACAAGTTTCAATTAGGATAAAAATATACTTAGTAGGTATGCATGGTTTAGACAACTCGCACTTAATGAATTCTATTTAATCTCAATATCATTGAAATATAGATATTAGATTGAGCGGGGTATAATTGCTTGATTATCGAAATAGGCTTGCGACGAGCCTAGCTATTGTTGTGACCAATAATTAACCAAGGAATTATTATTCAAAGTATATCCATACACGACTTAAGGGATAGCTACACATCCTAGACTTCACTTATCATTAAGAGTGTTGGAACTTGTGACTTGCACATTTAGTTGTTAATTTGGTGATTAGTTTTATTTTCATTTGAATCAATTTATTCGGATAAAAATAAGAGAATCAATTTTAGTACTTGAACAGAGCGAAGTACTAGTCCTCGTGGGTTCAACACCCTTCACTATTTATTACTTATTAACGATATCGTGCATTTGCGTTTAGGATTAACACTCACATCACGCAATCACAAACATAAATCCAATTCAAACATCCATATAAAAACTTATAAGTACAAGTATTATAATCTATATAAGAAAATTAATATAAATGTTATGACAGTAAAGAATAATTTTATGTTTCAAATTTGGTTTAATTTTTAATTTTTTTTTCAATTAAATTAGAATTTTTTTTTTTTTTTGCCAATCCGTTATCCTATGACCGTTTATTTTAATAAAAAAATAATTTTGTAAAGTAGTTAACACGTCAACCAAAAACATATTGTTTAATTCACATTACAAATGAATTATTATTACAAATTAATATTATAAATTTTATCTTAAAATATAAAAAGGAATTTTTTTATATTTTCCTCTTCCTCCTACTTATCATCCTCGACTCCACTAGTGGCCTCATCATCATCGTCATCATCACGCCGCCCATTATCTTCAACTCAAAGAAAATGGTCAAATTCATTGTCCTCTTATTTTTAAAAATAATACATAAAACTTCTTGACAAATTTATCATCAAATACACTCCAATCCAAACGACGAGAAACTCAAGTCTTGAGTGGTAAAATTGAAGATAGCAAGCACATGGCCTGGGCTATTAGAGGTAGAATTGGAAAATTGGCGCGTGCCCACGTTGAGAGATGAAGTGGCAAAGCAATCAAATATGTTTCCCACAAAGATCAACTTGATATGTGCTTGAATAGTACTGAAAGATGATGACAACTCTGAAAAATTAAGTCATTGGGTATCAAAAACAACACCAAGATGGTTCATTACCACTCGCCAATAAATGAACAGATTGTTCATTACCAATTGAGGACTTTAATATATAACTTGAAGATTAGAATAGAGAGGAAGTATGATTTGAATTCGAGACCGATCGGTGGACAATGATGATAGGTCTGAAGCTTCATGCTAATGCAAACAGGCTTATCATCATCATCCATCAAAATCAAATTCATCTTCTCCCTTTCACTTTCTCTTTTTCTTTTCTCCCTGTTTTAAGCCGCCCTCAATTCAATTAATAAATATTATCCAAAACCAAACTCTTTTTTTTTTTATAAATCCACCAACAAAGAGCGCACAGCTCCTTGGTAAACAAAAGAACAAAAGAAGAATTGAGCAACTGAGATGGGTCAGAGACAGAAAGTGAAGAGAGTGATGATTTGATGAGATATGGGTGAATGGACTAAGATTTGGGGAAGAGGAATGGGAAATTTAGCTAATTTTTGGAATGAAAAATTTGACTGCTTTTTGGAAGATGGAGGCTCTATTGATCTGGTGGTGGTTTTAGTCTAGGCTTGAGTTTTGGTGGTGAAAGAGGGGATGTGTCTATTAACGTTATCGTTGGCGACTGCATCGGGCAATGGATTGGTGCCGATGGGTGTTAATGATAATAGAGTTTGATAAGTAAATTGGGGCAGTGAGGAAACAATATATAGGGATTTATTTTTAATTATTTATTTAATTATAAAATAAAATTTTAAAAATAAATATTAAAAATTTAAATTTATTAAAGTGTATCACATATTTTTTATTTTTTACTTTTATTAATGATTAATTAATTATTGACACATAAAAATGTTATGTGTCAATTTATATTTTACATTATCAATTATTTTTAATTTTTATATTTAATTTTGATATTTTTTATCTTTCGTCAAAACAAACGGTTACAAATTAATGAATTGAGATTAAATTAAAATTTTTAATTTAATTAAAATTAAATTAAAAATTAAATTATATTCGTGGAATAAAATTGTTCTTTACTCATATTATGATCTAAATAAAAAATAATTAATATAAAGAAAATTAAATTAAGTTATAAAACTAATAACATTATTTTTTTTAGTAACTACAATTTTTTTTTTTGATGCAACTAACAGTTTTTTATGTTACTTAAAAGTGACATCCTTCTAAACATTTTTGATAATTTGTAGAATATGTTTTTCTCAATAAAACCATATGTATACAATTTCTTTTAATCCTTCACATGACATCTACTTTGAAGTGCTCCTGGACAAATTGAATCCTTATTAACAGGTGGCACCCATTATGGAGGGACTTATTTTTTAAATTGTATTTTCTAACTTGTTTCCTAAAATAAAATTTTGTATTTTTAATTTTATATGTTTGAACATAAAAATATGTGTGATAGCATGCCAACAAATTATAATAAAAACAAAAATATGTTTAATAGTTTGTCTAAAAATGAAAAACAATAAAAAAGTTTTGTAAAATTATTTATGAAAATTTCACTTTAATGGCATGCATGGATTAGAATTTATGGGATATGCAGTCTTAAGCAATATTACCATGTGTATAAAAAAAAAACGTAGAGGATTAACGAACTTTTTAGTTTGACTTAAGAGCGTTAAATATTCCTTTACAATTGAAAGTGTCGATTTTATTCTTATTTTTTATTTTAAAAAAATAAGAAAACACCAATGCGCCCCCGTCTTCATCTTCATCTTCATTAATTTCTCTCTCCTTTCTACAGCTTATCATCATCATTATTTTTATCTTCATCTTTTTTTCATATTTCCCAATTCTTAATATTGATTGTGGAATCAAATCTTAGATGTGAGTTTATTCAATTCATTTGCATTCCAAAACAAATGAAGATGAACAAATTTTAACTTAGGTGTGGGTTTATGATGAATTTAACTTGCATTTCAAACAGATGAAGATGAACAAATTTCTTGTGTTTTTAATCAATTAAGGTAAAAAAAAAAAAATTATGGAGTTTTCATCATTGTTTGATTTTGATTGACATATTTCAAGATTTGGGTTGTTGTCTATGTCGGGAAATTGAGGGGTGATGCAGGGTCGCAGTTAAAGCGAAATTGAGAAAAATAATGAAAATAAAAATAAGACAAAGACAAGTTTACGTGGTTCGGCTTTTAGCCTACGTCCACGGGCGAAGACAGAAGAATCTTTTATTATCAGAAATGAAGAATACAAGTATTGTAGTGTTTTAGCCTTACAACCCAAAACCCCAATACACCCAATTCTCTCAAATCACTCAAAAACTCTCTCAAAGCTTTAGAAACTCTCTCTAAATTGCAATGAAAAATGAATTGCTAAACTCTCTCATTTATAGGGAGAGTTTAGCATGGTGGACAGCCAAGAATTGGCTGTCCACCTTGCTGGAAAATTACTGGCACCATGTGCCAGCAATTGTGTAGCTGGCACACGGTGCCAGCTACCAGCATTTCTCCCACTTGGAGATTTGATTGAGAATCAATCAATTCTCTACACCATTCTTTCTTCTTCGCCAATGCCATGTTGCCTACGTGTCTGCTAGGCCATGCAAGGATCTACACCATACAAACTTGTTGGTATTGATGGGCTTGGTCATCACATCTGCAAGGTTATCATCTGTATGAATTTTTTTCATATCCACACTTCCATCTTCTACCACTTCACGAACAAAGTGATATTGAACACCTATGTGCTTCGTTCTTGAATGAAAAGCTGGATTCCTTGCAATGTGCAAGGCACTCTGACTGTCACAAAACAATTCAACTTTCTCTTGCTTGTGCCCGAGCTCCTCCAGTAATCTTTGTATCCAAATTGCTTCCTTGCAAGCTTGTGTAGCTGCTATGTATTCTGCTTCTGTAGTAGATAATGTCACAACAGTTTGCAGTTTCGAAACCCAGCTTACAGCTCTTTCTGCAAGTTTAAACACATAGCCAGTAGTGGATTTTCTTTTATCAAGATCTCCTACAAAATCTGAATCCACATAGCCCTTAACAATAAAATCTGATCCTCCGTAACATAAAGCAACATCTGAGGTACCCTTAATGTATCTAAGGATCCTCCTGACACAACCCCAATGCTCTGTACCAGGATTCGCCATGTATCTACTAACTGCTCCCACTGCTTGTGCAATGTTTGGTCTGGTACAAATCATAGCGAACATTAAACTTCTCACTGCTGATGCATACGGTACTCGAGACATCTCTTTCCTCTCTACTTCTTTGCTAGGACACATCTTAGAGGATAACTTGAAATTAACAGGGAGTGGGGTACTAATTGGCTTACAATCTTGCATGTTGAAGCGCCACAAGATTTTCTTTAAGTAGTTCTTCTGAGAAAGCCAAATCTTTCTGTTATTTCTGTCTCGGTGAATTTGCATCCCTAGAATCTTATTTGCTGGTCCTAAGTCCTTCATATCAAATTCCCTAGCCAACTGTGCCTTCAATTCTTGGATTCGATCTTTGTTGGGGCCTGCCACCAACATGTCATCCACGTACAACAGTAAAATAATGAAATCATTATCATCTTCAAACCTTTTGTAGTATGTACAATGGTCTGAATTAAGTCTGTTGTATCCAAGGCTGATGATATAGGAATCAAATCTCTTGTACCAACACCTCGGCACCTGTTTGAGACCGTACAGAGATTTGTTCAACCTGCAAACCAAGTTCTCTTTTCCTTCTTCTTTAAAACCTTCTGGTTGGAGCATATAAATTTCTTCTTCAAGTTCTCCATGAAGAAAAGCTGTCTTCACATCTAGCTGTTCTAGATGTAAGTCAAATGTAGCACACATTGCCAAGACTATTCTGACTGTCGTGAGTCGAACCACAGGGGAAAATATCTCATTAAAGTCAATACCTTCTTTCTGAGCATAACCTTTCACCACCAATCTCGCACGATACCGCTCTACTTGGTCATTGCCATCCCGTTTGATCTTGTAGACCCATTTGTTTCCAATGGCTTTTCTTCCACGTGGCAGTGCAACCAGCTCCCATGTTTTGTTCTTATGCAAAGCTTCAATCTCTTCTTGCATTGCTGTCATCCATAGAGAAACATCTTGACTTTTAGAAGCCTCCTGGAAAGTTGTTGGCTCTCCATCCTCTGTTAGAAGGCAGTATGCAACATGAGCCTTCATGACATACTCCGAGTGCCACGCTGGTGATCGTCTTTCACGAGTTGATCGACGATCATCTGTAGCCTCAGACTCTGCTGGTTCTTGTTCTTCGTGCCCTGATGCTGCTTCAGGAGAATCTAAATCTTCTTGTACTTGATTATTTTCCATTTGTACCGTTGTAGTCTCTGGATTTTCCTTCACTGTGCTATCATCTTTATCATTCCTTTGCAGTTTATCTTCTGCAAATATCACATCTCTGCTGATGACGACCTTGTGGGTAGTGGGATCCCACAGGCGATACCCCTTGACTCCATCAGCATATCTCAAGAAAAGGCATTTTCTGGATTTTGGATCCAGCTTCGTTGTTTCTTGGGGATTATACATCACGTACACAGGACTTCCAAATGTATGAAGGTGAGAATAATCAACTGGTTTTCCAGTCCACATCTCCATCGGTGTCTTCAACTCGATTGCTGTTGATGGTGACCGATTTACCACATAACAGGCGGTTTTGACTACTTCTGCCCAAAATGTCTTGGCTAAACCTGCAGTTCTCAACATAGCTCTTATTCTCTCCAACAAGGTTCTGTTCATCCGCTCTGCTACTCCATTCCGCTGAGGCGTGTAAGCTGTGCTGAATTGCTGCTTGATGCCTTCTTGTTGATAGAATGCAATAAAATCCTCACCAGTATATTCTCCTCCATTATCTGTCCTTAAACACTTGATCTTCTTTTCTGATTCAAGTTCTACACGCGCTCTGAATATTTTGAAAGCTTCAAACACATATGATTTCTTCTTGATTGGATACACCCAACATCTCCTGGAATAATCATCTATGAATGACACAAAATATCTCGCTCCTCCTAAGGACATCACCGGTGCTTGCCAAACATCAGAGTGGATCAATTCTAGAATTTCTTTACTTTTAGAACTGGATGTGCTGAACTTTAATCTGTGCTGCTTACTTGTGACACAGTGCTCACAGAAGGGTAAATGAACCGATTTGAGCCCAGGAAGTAAATTTTGATCAGAGAGAATCTTCAAACCTCGTTCTGACATATGGCCCAGTTTGCGATGCCACATTATCGTTGACTCTTCTGCTGAACTAGTTGATGCAACAGATGCATCTCCTTCCTGCAGTGTTTCTCCATTAAGCATGTACAAATTTGTAGCAACCTTTTCTGCTTTCATTACTACAAGCGCGCCTTTGAGAATTTTCATTATCCCATTTTCAATTTGGGTCTTACACCCAGTGTTATCTAATTGTCCCAATGACAAAAGATTCTTCTTGAGGCCTTTCACATGTCGCACCTCCTGGATAATACAAACAGTACCATCGTACATCTTCATCTTGATGGATCCTACTCCAGCAATTTCTAAAGCATGATCGTCCCCCATATATACAGATCCTCCAGAGATAGGTTCATATTGATGGAACCATTCTCTTTTAGAGGTCATGTGCCATGTAGCTCCAGAATCCATGAGCCATACATCAGAGAACCGTTTTCTGCTTTCAACAACCGTTGCTGCCTCGCTGTATAAAATTTCACCATCATCTGAGGTGCTTGCAATATTCCTTTGAGGTTTGTCCTCTGCACTTTTCTTCAATCCCCAACAATCCTTCTTCAGATGGCCTTTCTTGCCACAATGGTAGCATTTGACGTTCTTTTTACTTCTGGATTTTGGTATACCATGATTTTGACTCCCACTGGGGCCACGTTCTGTTGATCTACCTCTCATCATTGTCAAAGCTTCTGCTTGCTGCGAACATTCCTGTTTGTCTTCTTTATTTTTTCGTCTTCGTTCTTCTCCCAATACAGCAGCTGTAACATCATCGAAGATTAAGAATTCCGTTAGGATATTATTCGTCAAGTTGATGATGAGTTGATCATACGAATCTGGTAGGCTTTGAAGTAAAATCTCTGCACGTTCACCTGCCTCTATTTTATGCCCCAAGGAAGTGAGTTGGGAAAATAGAGTATTTAACGTGTTGATGTGCTCTGTCACTGAAGTGGATTTTGCCATTCGAAGAGTATACAATCTCCTTTTTAAGAAGATCTTGTTGTGCAAAGATTTGGCCTCATACAATTTTATGAGAGTATCTCATATCTCTTTTGCTGTCTTCTTTTCCGCTACACTGGATAGCACGTTATCAGCAAGTGCTAGATGCAGATCAGTAACTGCATTACCGTCAATCTCATTCCACTTGATATCATCAATGATACCAGCGGGTCTTTCATCAATTGCTTCTAAGCATTTGTTTTTCCTTAAAATTGCCTTTATTTTCATTTTCCACAATGTAAAATTACCTCCATTGAACTTCTCAATTTCGTATTTTGCCGCCATTGCTTTTCACAACGAACTGCTTTCTGCTAGGATCGGCTCCCACTGTTTCATGTGAATAGTACCCATACGTATAAACAGTAACTGTATGTATGAATAGTAACTGTATACATGAATAGTACCGTATACGTGAATCGTGACCTCCTTCAACCAGAAGCTCTGATACCACTTGTTGGGAAATTGAGGGGTGATGCAAGGTCGCAGCTAAAGCGAAATTGAGAAAAATAATGAAAATAAAAATAAAACAAAGACAAGTTTACGTGGTTCGGCTTTTAGCCTACGTCCACGGGCGAAGACAGAAGAATCTTTTATTATCAGAAATTGAGAATACAAGTATTGTAGTGTTTTAGCCTTACAACCCAAAATCCCAATACACCTAATTCTCTCAAATCACTCAAAAACTCTCTCTAAATTGCAATGAAAAATGAATTATTAAACTCTCTCATTTATAAGAAGAGTTTAGCATAGTAGACTACCTTGTTAAAAAATTGCTGGCACCGTGTGCCAACAATTGTGTAGCTGGCACAGCAGTCTAAATTGGGTTGCGATCAAAAGTTAAATATTTTGATTGCATCAATCAAGCAATTTTTACAATTTTTTCCCCATAGATCATCGCAAGCAAATAATTACCCGAACCCAATTCACATTCATTCCAAGCATAAAGATCCAATTTTTCAAGCAAAACGAAATACCCAGATCAAAAACAAAACAACCCAATTCTTTAAATGTTGCTGCATTTTAAATCATCAAACCCGAATCTCAATTGAAGAGCTTAATTCATGCTCAAACTAAAAGATCTGAACATCAAATCTCAATCTGAGTAAAAGAAAAATTGGAAACAACAAATTTGAATCGTAAATGTGAAAATCAGATTCAAGTAATTAACTTTTGAATTTCTAAAAGAAAATCTTTTTTACTTTTTGACTTTCTGTTGTGTCTATTCAAGTAATTAACTTTTGAATTCTAAAAAAAAATCTTTTTGCTTTTTGACCCTCTTTTGTGTCTCTTCAAATTCAAGGAACTAACCTTTGATTTTTCGAAAAAATTCTCATCATTTTTTCTTTCTTTTTCTTTTTTTTTTTTTGAAAAAAAATGCACAAGATCCGCATTAAAAAAAATGAAGGAGAAGAAGTGCAGAAAAAAAAAAATGCATGCAA
Organism: Ailanthus altissimus; assembly: GCA_946807835.1. Classification (NCBI taxonomy): domain Eukaryota; kingdom Viridiplantae; phylum Streptophyta; class Magnoliopsida; order Sapindales; family Simaroubaceae; genus Ailanthus; species Ailanthus altissimus. The sequence continues at coordinate 7,378,658 of OX327709.1, forward strand.
ATGAGAACAAGGGTTAAGTACTATATTCCCATCTGTTTGTTAAAAAAAAACGATAGACATTATCGAACGAGAATTTTTCAAATAGTTTAAAAATTAAGAGGGTGTTTAAAATTCTTTGCCTAAACTAAAGAAGTCGGATGGTCCTTTTCTGTCACCTGTGACATACATGGTTTATATTAAGCATTTATGTCAACTCCATTTACTTTTGATAAAGCATAAGAAGACGACCTTGATTGAACATAAACTGTAATAGTCTTACAAACTGAATCCTCATATTAATGTGCATGTAATGGCTTACAAAAATTGGAATGGGAGTTCTATCAATTATCAAACAATTAGGACATAAAGAAAACACGTGATGCTAGATTTTTTTCAAAACAAAAAACAGAAGTTACCTTTACTAGCAATTTTTATGTAATCTTTACAAAATTTATGATCTAAAATAACATAAACATAATTGCAAAATTTATTAACGTAAGTTATCTTTACAAATACATCAAAATGATGCAGAAAAGTTTCAACTCCAACTGTAAAGAAGAACAAAATGGAGATGAGCAGACTTTGAACTAATGCTTTGAAAATATAAAGGAAGGCTACTTATTTCCAATGAGGAGTGTCTTTACTATGGTGTTGCACATTCCATCGGCAAGTGCAAAAACATGCCCAGCATCCCTCAGCTCATGGTAGTGTACCCAAGGGAGTCGCTGGGCAACGTAACGTTGCAGTCTAACTGGGACTATACGATCTTCATCTCCTTGCCACAAGTGCACAGAACCTTCACCGTTTGGAAATGGGTTTTCCAGGTCAGTTGGATCAAATACCCATGTTCCAAATGCAACTATCATGTCACGATGAAGAGACTCGTATTCTCCTTGTTGTCTTATTTGTGTCTGATAAAGCCACAAACAAAGATAATTACAAAAAAGTTTCTAATAATAATAATAATAATAATAATCATAGTAAAAAATATATCACCCTATAAAAGCAAAAGAAAATGTAAAATAACAAACAAAAGCGAGAGATGCACATATCTGTGATTACACCTGTTATTCCAACTGTTGAAAGATGCAATTCAGAGAATGAAAAAAAAAAAGATCTTTTTTTCTTCTTTTTTGTTGGTCTCAATTCCCTTCACAGAGTGTTTACAGCTGATAGACAACTAATTATCAAAGACAGAATGCTGACATCAGGTTCTTAATGACAATAACCTTTCAAAAATCCCATTGAATTAAGAAAAACAATACTCTAGGGATCCAACAGAATAGAACCCCAAAATTTAATAAATGAAGAAAGCGCCAATAAACAAATTGGTAGAACCAATAGGCAAAAAGAAAGGGGAAAAGAGTCAACAAAAATAGAGGAGAAATCATAAACTTTCTTCAGTACACATGAAGTCATTCGAAGTCTACATAAGAACTGAGACATAAGGCCCAATTTATAGTGGCCAAAAATCTAATCAGAAAAAAGAAATCTACTTCCAGTAATGAAATAGAAATAGTACTCAAACACCAAAAACAAAAAAAAAAAGAACCGAACAAGTAACCCATGTAACTCTAACAAGAAGATAAGCCTTAATCCAACTAAATTAAATAAAAATAAGATCAAAACAAGCCTAGCTAGTCCTATACCACAAATTTTTGCTCATTAGAGAAAGAAACAGTTAGCACTGAGATACCATTAACGATCTACTTGTATATGTACATGCACACATTTCTCTAATTGCCACAGTTACAGTTAGTAATAAGATCTTCCACTTAACTTTCAGGATCAAAGTGTTATATTGCAGAATTTGTTGTTGATTTAATGTGCGAAGAAACAGCACTGCAGCAAGTGAATTTTTTGGCAAAAATTTGTTTCAACTGAAAAGCTTCAAAATACGACCCAATGTAGCACAACAGCAAACCAAACTATTTCAGAAACATTAAATGCCAGAATTCATGATAAGTTCTTTAATTTCTTGTTCAGATACAATCAACAGCCTTGTTACATTCCATACAAATTAAAGTAACAGCACGAGTTAACTAAGCCTTTAAACAATATCCATAACAGAAGCTTAAATGACAGATATTTCTTTGCAGAGAGATTTTAAGGGGGAAAGAACGATTGAAAATATCAAGTCGTAAGCCATAAATTTGCAAGAGAAGCTTGAGAAAGATTAAAGCAAGAGAAGCTTGAGAAAGATTAACTGTCAAAGATTAAATTTGAAATTTGAAATTTGTTAAATCATCTACAAGACTTTCACAATTCCAATTTACGAATTAATTAGTGCATGTTTAGTATTCCTCTGAGAGAGATTAAAGAGTATAAATACTTATATTATGTAATTGTTATGTAGGGAGAAAGTCTCTATCAAGAGAGATAGACTAGTATAGAATATATCTTTAAAACCTCTCTCCTCCCTCTTTTTATCAAACAAAATTTTGTGTTACCACACGTATCAAATCCTCTCCAATCTTATCAAGATATGCAGGGCAATATAGTTCACTCTATGCTATAGTCTATGACTTTCTAGAATTTCCAACATTAACTTTACCAGTTCCCGGTTCTTAGTTGTCTTTCATGGTTTATTTCACAAACCAAAATAGAAATAATGCATTGAAATTTCAGTAAAGAAAGAGAAATACCGTATAATCCTTTATCGTGGTCAACTTAGTTATGAGTTCAATGTCTTGACGAGAAAGAATATCACTATTGCGAGCTATAACACTGACAGCAGGGAACCACTTTTGAGTGTTCCACCAGTAGGTAAGCCATGGGATATGGTGAGCTACACGAAATGCCCACCGGTCTTGCGGTAACTGTTGATAGAAGGCTTCTCTAGATAAGTTTGAAGGAAAACCAGGCCACCAGTAGTTAACAACTGGTGCTAACAGTGTAGCTCCTGCCAACCTGTGACATTAAACATTAAGCAGAAATGAGGAAACACAAGAAAAGAAACCACCAAACATGCAGCATATACACACAGCTGCATTAATTCATATTGTCTTTCTAGGAGCACTCACATGGCCAAAGTAATAGTACCTGTGAGGAATGTACTTGAGGCAGCTCCAAACTGTCTTTCCACCCATGGAAGAGCCAATAACATAAAATTTAGATCCTAGTCCCAGTTGATCAGCGAGCTCCTCTACATCCAAAGCATCGCTCTTCACTGTTTGTTTTGGATTAGGATCACTTTCTCCATAACCCGGTCTGTCAAAAGACACAGTATAGATCCCTAAATCTTCAATGATATCCTGGAAAAGCCACCATAGAGTCAATTGATATTAATGCGTAGCACTTCAAACTTAGAGGCTTAGGAGTTAGAAGGGAGAGGAACAAAAAATGGGAACAACCAACAAATAAGTACCGGAGATAGAACTGCAGCAACAAGAGAATGATTTCGCCAAGAATCAAAACCATGGACGAAGACAATCTTATACTTGGCTTTTTCTTTCGGGACACCGTGCTCATTGTAGGCTAAATGCCTTCCATCTCTAAGCTTTATTCTTGGTGCAGTTACAGGAGGGCCACCTGGGGACCCACATATCTTCGGAGGAGGAGGTTGAATTGCCTGATAAACCCATGCTGAAATCCCCACAATCAAGATAGCCAGTATTATGGTAACTGTCCCTGAATTGGATTGACAGAATGTTTCAGCAATTTCAAATTAAATCTTGGGAGCACAAAGTACTAGCTTTAGCATAAATTTCACATGGCATTTTTATTTTTATTTTTTTCATTTTTTATTACATGAATATAAACCAAACCCCCCTTTCAAACTCTGGTGTGAGCGGAATTGAAATTCAGAACTCGTGCCATCCCAAGAGCTTTTATCTAAATTTTTACAACTTTTATTTATTTATTTCATGAATATAAACTAAACCCATTCGTTATTAACATTAATAATTTCGGCCAACACCTGAAATTCGAATTAACGCTCATTAATCATTTCTTTCTATCAAATTGATTCCGCTTATACATCAAATATAAATATATATATATTTCCTTCTTTTGAGAAATACATCTAATATAAACATTAATACAAAGTAGTAGTAAAAATAATAATAATAAGTAAGATCAAATAACAACGTCGTTTCCGGGCATGGAAGATCAAATTTGAAAGGGAAAACAAAACCCACCAGATGGAATCTTAAAAGAAGAGCTCTGGTTGGGTCTCCTAGTGTGAGCCCTGGCTGATGCCGCCGATATCTTCCTGTTAGTCCCCGTCGCCATTTTATATTTACCAAAATGCCCACCTCTGTGCAAGATGAAGATGATCCTGTCTCTGTACTTTATCTTACTCTCTGTTTGTTGGCTTTCATGTTTGAGCTTTGACTTGTTACAAATTTTAAATGATTTAGTGCATATTTGGTATTACCCGAAAATTTTAAATTGTCTTTTTTTAATAACTCATTAAAATTTATTAATAAAAAACTAAAAATAAGTAAGAAATTATTATCAACAAATTAATTTTATACTAAAAATAAAAATTAAAAATGTTTACATACATATTTTCAAAACTGAATTCTCAAAAACAAAATTATTGTTTTTCAAAAAAATCCATCACAACTTTTTTTTAAAAAAAAAATCCATTAATAAAACACTATTACAATGGGAAGAAGTTAAGACTTTTGGCTTCAGAAAAGTAAAGTGCTATTTTGGCTAACCTGTGTTGCAAGGCATTTTTGGCCCTAGGAATATATATAAGAACATAATGACTGCTGCCCTTCGACTGCTTACAAATGTCTTTAATTACCCATCTAACATCTGCTAAAGAGCTAAGATCGCTCTTAACAAGGATCACTATATTGTTAGCATCCGATTCAACTGCCTGCCCATGCACAAAAGATGCCTTCTTTTTTTTTTAAAAAATCTTTAAAAATAGTTATTTTTTAATTAAAAATTTATTTTAACTCTTCAATGCATTTATTAACTTTATTAGTTAAATATCTAATTTTTAAATCATTATACTTTTAAAACATTTTTTGCATCTATCTCTCCTATCATTTGAAATTTTGATCTAAAAAATATTTAAAAATTAATTAAAACAAGTAAATTTAAGTAATATAAATTAAAAATGAGTAAACTTAAGTAATATATGTTGAATATTAATATATTTGATTAAAAATAATTAAAAAAATAAAAAATAAGTAAAATTGACAAAAAATATCGAAGAAAAAGATTAAGGCTGCATCCCAATAATAAAGTCGAGGGTTGTGTCTCGTGGAGTAAAGAGAGTTCTCGCATCATGCCACGCGCACCTCCTCCCCGTGCCTCGCATACGAGGTGTAAGAAAATTTGAGTTTTGTCTACCATCCATTTGAGGTATAAGAAATTTTGAGTTTCGTTCGCCATCTTTGTCTCCAATGTTATTGTTTTTTATTTTATTTATTTTTTTGTAAATTAATTCACAAAATTACTTATTCTCAATCAATAGAATATTTTTTTTAAATTTATTTAAACAATAGCAATATTTTTTTAGTTGATTTTGTATCTTAAACTATAAATTTTTTAAATTATATTATTCATTTATTATTTTTTTAGCTATAAAGATTAGCCAAATAAATTTTTAAATATAAATTTTTTTATAACCTCTAAATGGTGATTATTTTAAAAACAATTTATAATCTCTAAAAAAAGGGCTATTTTTGTACATTTCCTTTTTTTTTTTAGATTTTCTATTAAATATTGATGGGTACAGCTCAAGTAAAATTATAATAATATAAAATTCTCTTATTTTTGAAACAGTTAATTGAATATATCAAATAATTCTTCTAATAGGTAAATATTATCTATTATTTTCTGTTTTGAATATTTTTTAAAAAGTGGGTTCAATAATTTAAATTTTGTAAACAAATATATGTGGTGCTAGGTTTTTTTTTTATTATTATTGTAGTGCTATATTAAAAAAAAAAACGGTTCCCTCCACTTAAATATCTTTACAAAATTTAACAATAAGTGATCCAAATGAACGTTTTAAATTACAATTTGAATTTGCCTTCTCAGACAAACAACTACAACATAAATATCAAGTACAAAATTATCATACATGCCAAAATGACGAAGGAAAGCTTCTAATCTCCAACTCCCAGCAAGAACAAAAAGCCCAGATAAGCAAACGTGAGGTACTGCTTCGAATATAAAGGCAGGCTACTTATCTCCAGTCAGAAGTGTATTTACTATAGTGTTGCACATCCCCTCGGCAAGGGGAAACATGTGCCCAGCACCCGATAATTCATGGTATTGTACCCAAGGAAGTCGCTGGGCAACGTAACGTTGCAGTGTGACAGGCACTATACGATCTTCATCTCCATGCCACAAGTGCACAGAACCTTCATTATTTGGAAATGGGTTTTCCAGGTCCATTAGGTCAAATTCCCAGTTTCCGAATCCTACTATCAAGTCACGATGGAGGGACTCATATTCTCCTTGTTGTCTTATTTGTCCCTGTTAAGGCCACAAATAAAAGATAATTACAGAAATGTTTCTAAAAGAAACTGAATTGTAATCACAGAGAATAAGAGCTCCCTATAAAACCAAAAGACTATGAAAAAACATTAAAAAAGATATATATATATATATCTAATCTGTTGATTATTTCTATTTTTGTAACTGTTAACAAATAATTCAGTTATAAGACACTAAATGAATCCTACTAATGCATACATGAAGAACACACTGACCTAAAGTATTATTGATCATGTTTATCAAATTACCTGAACCTTAATCTATGGGAAAAGATCTTTTCTTTTTCTGGATGTGTGTGCATATTGGGTGCATGGTAGAAGAAGTTCTTGGGGTGTTCAAAGCCGTGGATGTAACTAATTACTGAACACAATGGTATATTTGAGAAAGATTAAGCTCTGTTTCTTATTCACATATTTGTCAATATATAATTGCAAATTTATAGGCCAATTACAAAGGTATAGTATAATCGGAATCCTAGTAAGAGCAGGAAACTAAAACTTTACAAAAATATACAGCTGTATTTCTAACCTAATTAGTATGTAATTTTAGGCACATAATCCTGAGGAAACGAGGACAAATAAACCCAGCTACTGTCAGGATTTTCCACAATTACCAAAGACAGAAGGCTGCTATGGGTTTCTTTATGTCAATTAACCATTCAGACATCCCATCACTTCAAGAAAGAAGAAACTTTAGAGGCCCACCAATGTAAGACCATGATCTAATAATGAAGGGACTACTAATAAACAAATCTTCAATCATTAGAAAGAGGGGGAAAAAACGGTTAACAAGTGATGTCATGAATACAATGTACAAATTTTCCCAATAACCATTCTTATAGATTGTGTAGGACCTTCCAGTTAACTTTAAGTTCAAAATAAACCTAGACGACGCTGCATAATTAAATCATAGATTCCCATACAAACATGTCTTAGGTTTGAAAATCTAACGAGGAGTTTAACCTCGAGATACATCTTCAGCGGAAATCCATTCAGACAAGAAAAATGATGGAAAGTTTTAAGTTGCAAACTGTGATATTGATGGAGAAGATTTGAAAGCATTAACTTCACCAGTTAGGTTCGTGATTGTCTTTCATGGTATTATATTGCACAGAGAAAAAATGCAATTGAAATTTCAGAAAAGAAAGAAAAATACCATAAAATCCTCTCTAGCAGACTGCTTAGGTAGGAGTTCAATGTCTTGAGGAGAAAAAATAACAGGAAGTTGAGCTGCAACAGAGGAAGCGGGGAACCACTTTTGGGTATTCCACCAGTAGGTGAGCCAGGGCAGGTAGTGAGCAACACGAAGTGTCCACTGGTCTTGTGGAAGCTGTTGGTAGTAGGCTTCTTTGGACATGTTTGCGGGAAAACCAGGCCACCAGTAGTTAACAACTGGAGCTAAAAGTGTTGCTCCTGCCAGCCTGTGACATACATATATTATTAAGCACAAATCATACATGTATACACGCACACAAATTCGTATTGTTTTTTCTTGCATCTGTTCATACAGCTCAGTTAAATAATACCTGTGAGGAATGTACTTAAGGCAGCTCCACACTGTCTTTCCACCCATGGAGTAGCCAAGAATATAGAATTTAGATCCTAGTCCCAATTGATCAGCAAGCTCCTCTACATCCAAAGCATCGCTCTTCACTGTTTGTTTTGGATTAGGATCACTTTCTCCATAGCCAGGTCTGTCATAAGACACAGTATAGATCCCTAAATCTTTAATGATTTCCTGGTAGAGACCACCACATAGTCAACCAAACTGAATTTTTTACATGTCAAACTTAGAAGAGACATACAAATGGAAACAATAAACAAATAAGTACCGGAGATAGAAATGCAGCAAGGACAGAATCATGTCGGCAAGCATCAAAACCATGGACATGGACAATCTTATACTTGGCTCTTTCTTTGGGGACACCATGTTCTTTGTAAGCTAAATGTCTTCCATCTCTAAGCTTTACTCTTGGTGCAGTTACAGGAAGGCCGCCTGGAGACCCACATATCTTGGGCGGAGGAGGTTGAATTGCCTGATAAGCCCATGCTGAAATCCCCACGAACAAGGCCACGAATATTGCCGTAAATATCCCTGAATTCAAGTGAACAAAATTCAGCAATTTTAAACCAAACCTTGTGAGCAAGACGCATGGCTAACTTCTTAGCATAAAGTTTGAGCTATTTACTACAAAAGATATTTCATAATTGTATAGTTTTATCATATTCAATATTGAGATTTAAAAAAAAAAAGTGAAAAAAAAAACCTTAATTGAAGCCAAAACTGATATAGGATGTTAACAACTCCATAAGACAACGGAGGGTATAAATTTACAAAACTAACACAACACATTCAGTCAACATTTAAAAGAACTTAATAGAAACAAAGAAATGTTAAAGTGGGGTCAGACCCAAGATTTAGAAAAAGAAAACACCAAAGACAATAAGAGAAGGGATGAATGGTGAAAGTAGGTATTAAAAAAGAAGAAATTGAACTACAATTGGGGTTGAAACTACATGCCAACAAATAATAACATTTTGTAACTATATATATAAGATTTAGAGCTACAAACAATGACCTTTAGACTAAATTTTGGGTACTCTTGGAGTTTTGCTCCCTTCTTATTGAATTGTTAGTATTCTTCCCTTTTCATTGATTTGTTGAATGATGATATGTGTATATCACTTTTTTATGGTTGATTAAAAAATACACATAACAATAATTCAATGGAAGAGGAGCATTATTCCACGGAGTACCCAAAACTCTTTGTGATCTTTAATCCCACAAAGCAAAATATAATAATTTTGTAATCAAAAGAATTTTTTATTTAAAAAATTAATTAAAATGAACTTTATTATCTAAAACTATTATTATTGTTTAAATATATACATAAATAAATTTCTTGGACGGTCCGCCCTTGTGTTAAAGTTTCATTCGACTCCAAAACAACGAATTATCTAAGATCCCATATAGAAATCTCATTTGACTTTCTATATTTTCTCACTATCAAGCGATCAAACTGCCACCCAGATGAAAAAACGGCTTCATTTTCGGCATGCAAGATCATAGCGATTACCGGGTTAAAGTAAAGCATCAACAAAGTTACAGATCAAATTCAGAACAGAAAAGAAAAATCCACCTGAGGGGATCTTAAAAGAAGAGCTCTGCTTGGCTCTCCTGGTGTGAGCCCTGGCTGATGCTGCGGATATCTTCTTGTTTACCCCTCCCGCCATTTCGTATTTACCAAATTGCCCACCTCTGGCGAATCGATCGATAATTATTTTCGCGACAGAGAGATCTGAATGAGCATCGGTTTAGAGAAGCTTGAACACCAGCCATTTATGTACACACTTATTTCTGTCCCGGTTTTGATGTTTGAGTTTGAATAGTTTATTACAAGTTTTAGATTACGAAAACGACATCGTTTTCGAGATTTTCTATTAAATATCCTATATAATCAATAATGTAATCCTCTTATTAAAATAATTCTCCAAATTTATTTAGGTTAGGATGTATGATACCATATTTTTAATACAATATCTTACAGGATTTTTAAATTGTTAAATTAATATATATTTAATAATTCTGCTGTAGTTTGACATTCGTAATTAATGCACTATAATTAATGTATAAGTAGAATTTAATCTGAATTATTAAATATAAATTGATTTAATAATTTAAAAATTATATAAAATATTTTGTAAAAAATATAATGCCATAGATCTTACTTTATTTATATATTTATTTTTTATTTTAAAGTTTAATAATGCTTCCCTTGTAAAATTTGCATTCTTATTAGTGTTAAACCAATCAATGAAATTAAAATAAATAATGAGCATTATTAATGTGTTAATTATATGGCCTCTATTAATAAATGTTGAAATACAAAATTAACATATAACATTATTTTAAAATTTTGTAATAGCTTTAAAATGGAGCGAATGGAATACAATTTGTGTTTGGCATGTAAAAACTTTAAGATTATACAGAATTATTCTGAAATGACCATATCATAAAATTATGTCACTTATTATGAATATTTTATTTTAATATTAATTTTTAATTAATTAATTTTAAAATAAATACTAATAGTGTAATGTTATTAAATGATATGTGTAAATAATTTTAAAATAAATACTATCAACATTCTCTCGTATGAACATTATTCTTGCATTAATGAAAATTCTGAAAAAGAATGATAATCATCAGATGTATTGAATCAGAAAATTCAAAAATTATAAATATTTTATTATAATAATTGACATAAATAAATGTACTAGATTATTACAGAAGAGTAATAGTTTAGAGATCTCGAGATAATATTTTTTTAGAGTTTTATATTTTACGATTTTTTGACTTTATCTTTGCTTGCTTAAGCCCTTATGTTTGTGCTTTGACTCTTTCGAACATTTTATAATGGCCTTTTCAATTGAGGATATGAACTTCTTGGAGCATATTTTGCTGTCATCCTTTTTGCTTTATCTTTTTCCTCGATTTTTATATATTTGGGTGCTCATTCATAGGCAACTGTATAGGTTATTATCAAATTCTTAGTTAAGTGGTACCAAAATTGATTCGATCTTATCCCTAATCTTAGAGCCTTTAAGGAGACTAACAGGTCAAACGACCTAAGTTGAATTACTTCTTAATAGAATTGATCCATGAGGTCTCGTAAGCTCTTTGTGTTGCTTAACCTTCTTTAACTGTTAGGGGTCTTTAACCAACTCCTATGCTCCTCGAAAGTTTTGGACAAATTTGTTGGTCAATTTATTGTAAAGGAAAATACTATTAGGGTCAGTGCTTACGTGTCATCCTTATATAAACTGTCAATTGAGAGTTCTCTCGAGTTTAGTAGTATACATGATCTTTTGACCTGAGTGTCACGATGGACTTGTAAGTAATCCACCATACTTTGGTTCTATGCATGTCACAGACCTTTCATGGTGTGACCGCTAGATGTCGTTGGGTATGGTTCGATACTTATGGAGTCCAGTGTGTACAGATATGAGATCCGTCAGCTCGCATAGGGAGTTAGATATCCAGATGCTTCGAAACTGTATCTTAAAAAGTCTTGTAACCACAAATATTAATCTCGGGAAAGAGTTTCCACTAGGGTGGAACAATATGGCAAATGAGTTTGCATATATTATTCAATGAGATACAAGTTTGGATATAGGACATAGATGAGCACATAAAAATTTGACGGTGATAATCTATATCCTCAGCACATCCAGGATATTATGATAGAAAAACTATATGTATGCATTGTAACCTCAATTTGCATGGTTCAATGCGTTGATTTGTATATCCGTGACGTGTGCGTGGGCAATGTTCACGGACTCATAGAATAGTTTCATTTGATGAATCGGACGTGGACCTAGGGAGTCCTGCAAGATAGAGTGTACTTGTTGTGCACTAGGCCAAAGTGCTGGATTAAATTATTTAATTCAGCAATATCTAGTACTACCACGGGAATATGTGCTTGTCTATATTTAAGTGTTAAATACAGCAATTAGTTAATAATTATTATTTACTAATTGTATAATAACACGTGGCGCATTGTGGACCCTCAGTTAAGTTTACCTAAGTGCGAATTTGGTGGGACCTACTAGGGGTAGACTTTGTAACTATTCATGAAGGACAAAATTGTCATTTCATACTTTGATTATTTAATTATTAAATAATCAAAATATCTCATTATTATATATTATTATATTATAATAATAATTATTATTATTATTTTGGGTGCCAAATAGTTGGCACCCATTATTATTATTATAATATTATTATTAATATTATATAATATATTATATTAGACATAAATAGTGAGATGTGTGTGATTGTGAAGAGTGTGTGTTGTGCCGTGAAATGAAAATGGAGAAAGAGAAAGAAAATGAAATTGGAGCCCAGAAAGAGAAGAAGAAAAAAAAAGTGGGGGAGGGAAATAAAATTGTCTCATTTTTCTTTGTGGTGCCATGAGAAGCAATTGTGAATTGCTTCAATCTCTATTTCTTATCCTTTTAGAGAGAATAAAAAATACATACAACATGCCATTTTATGGGTTTAAGAGTTAAACCCAGTGCTGGCTATAGGGCTCCTGTTCTAGCTCGCCAAGTTCACCGAGTTGGTAACTAAAACTGACAATGAGTTGGTCTCTATGTGGACTCCGAGAAAATACTTGTATAACGTTACACATTTAAGTGAGTTCTCAATACTAATAATATATTAATGTGATTAATATATTTTATTTATTATATTTATTATAAGTTTAAATGCTTTCGTTGCACTTAATATGTATATGATACGTATTTTAGGCAATAGACACAATGACACATGCATACACCCACGTATATTAGATCCCTAACAAATACTTTACTTCAGACTCTAGTACAGTAGGTGGCTTGTTCTTCTAAATATATGTAGAATAATCGACACATCTGGTTCTTCTTTAATCCCACAATAGATAGTAAGTCAATCATTTGATCTATGTAGTGATTCAGATTGATCATGCCTTTGTAGACTAGGAGGTTAGACAATCTAAAGGCTGCGAGCAATTTTATGTTTCTGTGTTCATTGGTAAAGGGAGACTTTCTCTCACTATCGGTACTCTTCAGGGGAGAAAGTTGTTGCTTCTCTTCCATTAGCTTGTAGAACCACTTTTCTAGTCCTTAAAATTTTTCCTCCAAGGGTACTTCTAATATTACATTTCTTTTTTCTTTTCCTTTCCTAAGTTTCTTCTTATTCATCCTAAGTTCCCTTAAGTTTGCTAGTACTTTGTTATTATGTCCTCGACGAGAGCTTTTGTTCTACGGTATATTTTCTTCCTCGAACCGCTCGTATATCTTTATGCTTTTTTATTTTCAATTATGCTTTCTTTATGTGATTCTTGTTGAATTATAATTGTTACTGGTTACATCATTTTACAAATTAATCTTTTACTATAATATTGTCAAAATGATATGTTGTCGATATTAAATAACTTGTATAGTTGAACATGGTTTATGATAATGTTTTAAAAGAGTTTGGTCATGTCAAATACATTTTTATTATTAAATGTGTCATATTATACATATATTCCAATTGACTATTTGTAATGTGAAACTTTCAACTGAGTTATAAATATTGAATCAAAGTATAGAATAGATTTATGTAGCATATTAGTGACTCTCGAAGTCTTACTCACATCATTATAATTTTTTTCCTTAATTCATATTTACTTTTACCTTATTTATATCAATCTCGTATTTAATCTTCGCCTTTATTACTGTTTTAATATTTTTATTTCGCTAAACTATTTTCCCGAAAGCTTCTTTATGGGATCGACACCTCAATCTATATTACGATAGTCGCATTACATTTTAATCGTAAACACATGGCAAGACCTAAGTGGTGCTGATGCGTGCACTGCTAGTAGGTCCATGCTAACATAGTAGGTGCATAAATTTGGGTGACGTATCCCCTATCACCATAATTGAATGGTGTCATGTGATATGGCTTGGGTCCCACTTTATGAGTTTCATAGGCCATGTTATGAAGGCCCAAGTGTCTTGATATGTGCTCAGTCCCACTGAGACAATTTTCTCTGAGTCGGGTACTTAAGAGCTTTAGGTTCAAGTGCTGGAATGAGCTCCCTAATGTTAGGCTAAGTGTCATTATTTTCCATCCCTAGTAGTATGCTATATAAGAGGACTTTATTTTGACTTGAATATACATCATCATATAGAGCAATTGAGAAAGTAATTGTAATCCCTTCTAAAGAGAAAGAGTTCTTTGTGAGTTCTTTTGTAAGAGTTTTTCGTGATTCTTGTTAATTTAATAAAAGAAGTAAGATTTTAATTCGTCACAAACATTGATATTCGCCAAACTATGTAAATCGTTGTGTGCTTTTTTTTTTTTATTATTGCAATATCATACTTGTGTGTGAAATATTTCCGTCAATATTTTTCTATTACTCTTTTAATAAGAATCACATCTACTACAACTAATTTACTAATACTAACGGATACTATCTATGAAAGTATTGGAAAGAGAATTTTGCAATTGATGTATTAAAGAAAAGAAACAAGATATTTCACCAGCACTCTTAATTTAAGATTGAGATCCTTTCTTGACCTACACTTTTATTAAAGAAAATATAGTTTAGTAATTAATTTATTTGATAATTTTTATTGGACTACTAAATTTTTACCTAAATTTCATCAAACAACAATAAATATTGATAATCACGAAAAACTACTAAGGGTTTGCAACTTGTTTCATCGAGCTACTATTTTATTCCATTCATTAAAGTAAATGTCAATGGTATGTTGTAAATTCCATTTTACCTCTTATAAAATTAACAAAAAGACAATTTTATCTTTGAAAATGGAGAATTTTCTTTTGAAACAACCATAAGTTTTTTTTATATATAAATATGCCCTAGTTATTAAACAAAATTACATGCATACAAAGGGCAAAGGACATTCTTACTCCAATATTATAGTCTAAATGACACTTTTATCTTATTAAAATTTTTAATACTCAATTTTGTCCCAATCCGTTAATTTTTATCGTTAGTTTTAATAGTTGAAGGGTAAAAGAGTAATCTAACCATAAAAATAAATTACACTTTGGACACGTGGCACAATCTTATCGATTCATTATTTTTTGAACACATGGTACAATCTCATCCATTAATTTAATTTAATATAATTTTAAAAAAAATTTAATAAAAAGACACGTGTCATAATGTAATAGTTACTTTGGACACATGTCAGTATGTTATTAATTTATATTTTTATTAAATAATTTTTAAAATTAATTAAAAATTTAAAAATATAAAAAAGAGAGTCGGAGTGTCGCTGGCTCGCCCTTTTTCAACGATAAAAAATGATCAAATTACATCATTGAACTCTCATTTTCCTAATCTATACAATGGTGTGGTAATTTTTGGCTAAAAAATAAAAAAATAGCCAAAATAGGTGGAGAAGGGCGACCACTGGTGCCAAAAGTCACCGCTCCCACCTATGGACTGACCTGTTAGGGTTGGCGCTTACGTGCTATCCGTGAATGTACATATACTTATGTATTTTATACAAGTGTACATTCCTATTAAATCGCTAATACCCATTAATATGGTACCATGTAATGTAACATTATAGACATTGTATAATCTGAAGGTGTTCAGATTAGATCTAAAGGAGTTTAGATAAAGGCTCATAGTTAGCCACACTGAAAGATATAAATGCTAAAGTTAACATAACTAAGGGTTAACTAGTTATAATACTCAGTAGATCCAAGAGTTGGAGTCTTATCTGTAATGAGACATAGACTTAGGAATATACTAGTAACTGTATAGTTGCAAGAGTTGCAATCAGGTGCTAGAAAATGCTAGTTGCACAAGTATGTTCTTGAATTATTGTCCCTGGTCTATTTCTGTCGATACGGGTCTGTCAGTGAATACCTTTATATATAGATCAACATATGTCGTACCTATAGGGTATAGATGGTCATTCTTAGCCAACCGTGAGCTTGGAGCTCGTATTGATATATGAGTATCCAGTTAGGACTGGATATAGGACAGACTCACGAGAGCCTTCGATAGACACCCTATGTAAGCCGTCAACGAAGAATTCTCTCGAGTTGAGTAGTATACGCGGTCCTTTGACCTGAGTGCCACGTGGGTTTGTAAGTGATCCACCATACTTTAGTTCCATGCAAATCACAGACCTTTATGGTGTGACCGTTGGGTATCACTGGGTATGGTTCGATACTTATAGAGTATGGTATGTACAAATATAGGATCCGTTAGCTCACATAGGGAGTTAGATATCCAGATGCTTGGAAACTATATCTCGAAAAGTCTTGTGGTCACAAGCATTAATCATGGGAAAAAGTTTATGCTAAGGTGGAACAATATGACAAAAGCGTTTACACATATTGTTCAGTGAAATACAAGTTTGGAGATAAGACATGGATGAGCACTAAGGGATTTGACAGTGATAATCTATATCCGCAGCACATCCAGGATATCATAGCGGAAGGACTATACGTATGCATTTTAACCTCAGCTTGTATGGTTCAACGCGCTGATTTGTAATATCCGTGACGTGTGCGTTGGGCATTGCTCACGAATTCATGAAATAGTTCCATTTGACAAATGAGAGTAGGACCTAAGGAGTCTTGCGATATAGAGTGTACTCGTTGTACACTGGGACAGCGTGCTGGATTAAAATATTTAATCCAACAATATCTAGCACTACCACAGGAATGCGCGCGTGTCTGTATTTAAGTGTTAAATACAACAATTAGTCAATAATTATTATTTACTAATTGTACAATGACACATGGCACATTGTAGACCCTCGGTTGAGTTTACCTAAGTGTAGGATGTGGTGGGACCCACCAGGGTAGACTTAGTAACAATTTATGAGGGGTAAAATGGCTATTTAACTCTTTAATTATTTAATTATTAAATAATCAAAATATCTCATTATTATATATTATAATATATTATTATATTATATTTATATTATTATTTTATTTTGAGTGCTAAATAATTGGCACCCATTATTATTATATATTATATTATATTATTATTTGATATAGATATGAGATATGTGTGTGCAATTTTAGAGAGTGTGTGTTTTGTGGCTGAGAGAAAGCAAAAAGGAAATGAAGTGAAGAGGAAAAAGAAGAGGAAACCGAAGGAGAAGAAGAAGAAGGAAAAAAAATAAAGTTGTTTCATTTTTTTTTTATGGTTCCATTTGAAACAATGGTGGATTGTTTCAAATTTTTCATTTCATTTTTTTTATAGAGAAAATGATGAAAACACACACCTGGCCATTTTGAGGATTAAGAGTTAATCCCGTGTTGAATATGGGGTTGCTGTTTTAGCTCACGAAGTCCACCGTGTTGATGATTAGAACTGCCTGCGAGTTGGTCTTCATGTGGACTCTTAAAAAATACATGTATAACGTTACACATTAAGGTGGGTTCTCAACCTTTTTAATATATTAATGTGATTAATATATTTATTTATTGTGTTTATTATTTGATTTAACGCTTTCGTCGCAGAAAAATTCGTATATACTCATTTTAGGCAATAGATACATTTGCACATGCATACACCCACATATATTAGATCCCCAACAACATGACTAGCCGCCGATCTATCCACTGGTGGGGGGCAGTGCATGTTACTTCCCCCTCTTTTAGCGACGGGCATTGCATCTCTTCACTTATTTTGGCCATTTTATGGTCTTTTTGTTAAAAATGGTCACATCACTGTGTAGATAAAAAAAATTGAGTGTAATGATATAAATTTTGAATTTTTTTCTACTTTGACCAGTCGTCGTTTTTCAGTAACAATGGCAAATCTTTTTAATTATTAATTATTTTATTTGTTAATAATTAACCAATTACATATTAACACGTATCTAAATTATATGGTAACACGTGTACATTCTCATATTTTTTTTAAGTATGTTAATAATGAGGGCAAAATAATAAATGACTATTAAAAGTAGAATTTTCATCCAAATAAATGAAAACAATTGACGGATTGAATCAAAATTAAATATTAAAATTTTCATTAAAGTAAAAGTGTCATTTAATCCATAATATTGAAGTACATATGACTTTTGCCCTAATACTAAAATAAGGTTGTTTCACAGTTGCAGTATTTAAAATATTAAGATCTTGCTTATTTAAACCTCTATTTTCTCTTGCAAGACTTGTTCATTCAAATGTAAATACTTCAAATTCTTGCAAGTAAAACAAAACTCTCATACTTCTATAGCACATACACGGTTGATTCTAGTTGATAATCATTCTCTTTAACTTAGTAAATAATCATCATCTTAATAAATTATTCATTCATGTCAAGTAATTACACTTCATTACCTCTCAAATGCATTTCAAGTTCCCAAGCAAATCCTAAAGAAATTCAAAGCAATAATAATATTGTTGCATATGTGAAATGCTGAGCTAAACATTACAATGTGGCTATCAGATAGTAGAAGTGGTTTCAACAACATATAAGAATCCAAATTACATGTTATTTTAGACATGCAAAACGTGAAAATATTCATGTTGGGAGTGGAAAGCATAGGGGTGGAGGGATGGATAATGATGACAACACCACTAACTTTAACACCTCAAATCGTATAATGATGAACTTAAGAAAATGTGCTTGAAGGTGGAAAGCATAGGGGTGGAGGGATGGATAATGTTGTTATTTTATACGTCTTAGTAAGATGCCAAGGGTTTTTTTTTAATTATAAAAAAGATAATCAAGTGAAATCTAAGATATATGCATCTATTAGGTAAAAAGGACATGTAATAAAAGATAAGAGTAAATGACATTTAACACAAAATTAATAGTAACTAACAATACATTATTTCTTAGAAAAAAAGTATATATTGAAAGAACTTAATCTAGTGCCCCTTCAAGTTTGGGTGTGAAATACATAAAATAAAAATTATGTATTACTATATAATGGCCTAATAAAGTAAAAAGGCCTCTTAGTCTATGAAACATTGTTTCATAGAAGCTTACCACCAATCGAAACACTAATGAAACAATGTTTCATTATTGCATATAACAATACGGATTATACCATATCTATTGCCTACTATATAAAATGGCCTCATAAATATTTATAACTGAAGGCTATATTTCTAGAAATCTTATCTAACCACTTATACCCCTATAAAGCAGATGGAGTAGAGGATTGATTACTGAGAGAGAGAGAGAGAAAGAGAGAGAGAGAGCATAAGAAAGTAGAAAAAAAAAAGATATGCTCATAACATGTATGTTAAAGTTTGTTATAGTGGGTTCATTGGAATTTCTGCCCCTAATTTTTTTGCCCTTCCCTTTCTCTTTTATTTACTTCCCTCTCTTTTTCTACCCCTTACACTTGTTAATGTTTGGAATGATTCTTCCACTCTAAAACTTGGTTCATATTAAGTGTTCTAAGCAAACATAAAAACACAAAAAAAAAAAAACTAATGAAATTTGTCAGGATTTACAATAAATAAAAGAAAAGTGAAAGAGAAGACTTTACAATAAAAGAAGAATCTTCAATATTAAAGTTTTCAATAATAAAGAGAAGAATTTTTACCTGGCTAACACTTCATTTTAGCATTTGTTGAGCTTATTTATAAATTCTCGCCACGTGGTTATAACCACTGAATGAATTGCATCTAACCACAAATGACCTTTTAGATTTTGAAAGTTCATTAGGCTTCATCTTTCTCACTTTTATTGGCCTACTTGTTTGTCTTCTCTTCACTGGAGGATCATTCTTACCCCTTTCCCCTTCCATGATGGCTTTGATTAGGATAGGATTCATCATCACAACACAAGTGTGCATTTAGACTTTTGAAAAGTAGATCATCAAGCTTTTTGTCTAGTATAGTGCATAAGAGCCATGCATACCTACATGGCAACTCAAACATGGTCCGATACCCACAATCACATGTTTTTCTTTCCATGTCCAAGACGAACCATCTTAGGGGTCTATAGAGCATATATTTTATTTCGAAGGCTGTGTCACCAGTTGGTTTGACACTTATTTTTTGAGCTTCCTTATTGATATCATCGAGTGTACTAGAATCTTAAATGGAAGCTTTCCTCACTGTTGTGCCTTTGTCCTCCTTGTGAATCTTGTCATGATTTGACACCTAATCTCTTCAAGCAGTGTCAAGCAAGACTTGTCTTTGTACTTCATAGTCCAACTGTTGAAAGATTCAGAGACATTGTTTGGTATGGTCAAAAATGCAATTTTTGTCAAAATGACATCTTGCCCATGAAATGCCTTCTAAGTCGTCAAATCACTACCGTACACCTTTATTCATACTCCTCATTATATCTAAGGTGGCATAAAAAATAGGCCTATTACTACTCGGATATGCTCTTTAGAATAGTTTCTTCAAACTAGGATATAACCTTTTGAAATTAGCATAATTCTGCCTCCTAAAATATTTGCAGAAGGTAGTGGGCTATACCTCATTAAGAGCATTCCAACCCATTTTTTTTGTCTATATTCATGAAGGTGAGCTATCTCTCATCATCAACATACTCATGAAGTAAAAATAAAAACCACCCTAACTATTTGAGTCTTCAACCCCCTAATATAACTATTGCCATTATAACAATTCCATTGTTTGCATCAACCTCCATTATAGCAAGTAATACACCTCTATAGTCACCGTTCAAATAGCATTCATCAATGCCAATATAAAGTGTGTATTTGTTAAGAAATGAATTACCCTATAAAAGAAAAGACAAAAAATCTCATTGAGAAAAACTTTTGGTGGCAAATTTTCTGTGTCGTAAAGCATTTTAAATTTTGCACCAACTTTGCAAGTTTTATGCCATAGCCTGGTATTTTAATAACTTTTCATGCCATTTTTAAAGGTCATCGTCAATCATAGCTTGAGCTATAAGTTTACCTTCAACAATTTCATCCAATACACATTAATTTCACTTTTAGGATTTGATTGCAGTAAATGAACAATTCATTCCAGTAATTCAATTTAGTGTAGCACCTGATTTCTTGCCACTTCTCAAGCAATCATCATTCTAGTAACATCTCTTTGAAAAAGAACCCCGTATTGTTAAGGAACTTGCCAGCTTGTTGACCATCTCTTTAATAACAAACCCACCAATGTTAAGAGAACTCGCTAACATAAACACACCAAGGGCAATCTGACACCGTACACTTCTGCAAATTTATTTTTTTCATCATAGATCCTTTCAATGTCAAATCCGTTACACATTGACAATGATTAGTATTAGTCTGAAATGGGATAAATCAGCTCTTGCATATCCTTTCTATTAGGTGGAGTTTTGCTTTCATGTTCCTATGTAGACATCATAAGCTTTATTGTCCTAATATAATAATATTATCCACTTTAGAACCTAAAGGCTGGTTGTCATCATCTTTTGCTTCGAAAAATATTTACATCTCCCTCACTTTCCTCTTCACTAGCAACATCAACCATATTTCTCATTTTGTTAGATCTAACCCTAACATCATCATTTTCCCTAATTGCTTCAACTTTATCATCATTTGAAAACCTCCCATTTTGGCATCCAAAAAACTAGCCATTGTCATCAAAGCCAACGTTAGTTGTTTTAATTATTGCTTAGAATATTTGGATGGTTTTGATATAGTGTTGTCTGATTCACATTAGGTGTAACCTAGGTAACATAAGGTACTTGAGGGGTGTTTTCTAATATTTGGAACAAATCGTCTATCACTTTGGTGTGAAGGAAGGTGTTTTACAACATTATGGTAAAGATCCTATGGTTGAAGGATTCAATATTGTAGCTTTGTCAGCGCACTTTAACCTCAAATGTCTGTAAACTCTTCTTATCACGACAAAAGCACATCAACATTAGAACTCTATCAGAAGTAATAATCCCCATGTCATATTCTTATGGATTTATAAGGATAAACTTCATTGACTTAGGCTTGTCTAACCTATATGATGATGTGGAGCTTAGTGAATTATTTTGAAGATTCTTTAAGCTATATTAGTTTGGATAAATATAGCTTAAAGTATGCTTAATTGCCCTATAGCAAATAGCTAGTTCAAATGGCTTCATTTTAACTTGCAAATTATCAAAATTAAAACTAAAATCTTAAACCATTTCTATTATACACACACACACACTCTAATTCAATAACTTTCAACTAATTACTAATAAAGATTGTATTTGTATGTTCATAGAAGAGATAAGAAACTACTTTTTTTTTTCATTGTAATGGAAATTGATTTTGGTAGTACATTATGCTACCTGCATGCATGCGCCTTTTCAAAATAAGTGTATACTTATCAGTAACACTAAATTCATATATATTTACTAAAGAATTAAAAGATTTTTTTAATAAAAAAAAATCTTTTAAGCGTTGGCAATTTTTCTTAAAATTGATAACAAAATACCATGCTTATTTAATCATTGCCTTAGTAAAAGTACCCTTACACCACCATTTAACACAACTACATGTCAATTAAATAATAGCCCCTTGGCCTAAATCCTCAAGTTTAAACTGGAAAAAAAGTATCAGGCTCAACTCGTTTCCTTATTGAATACGATTTTAAAAAATGTGACTAATGTTTCTTCTATAAATTTTAGGGAAAAGTTGAATTGACCATAAGGTTTTGCGAAAGTGACAAATGAAATCCAATCTTGAAAATAAGTTACATTTGTACTCTCTTTTATTAGATCTTTCATTAAAAAATTTTAAGATAGAGATATTTCTATAACTTTTTGTAATATTATTATTTTTTAAGGATGTGTGGCACAATCTAGTGATGATCATTGATTGATCATAAACGACATTAACCAACCACTGATTAGTATTGATTAATGCTGACTAAAAATATATCAACTTACTGTAAACATCGTTGAACTCTAAATTTATTATTATATAAGATAAAGATGTTATTGTTACCAATAAAGCACTTCAGGAATTTGAAAATTAGCAATAACATCGGTCGATAGCAATATTATGAGATTGCTGCTTTTCTCACTAATTTTAGGACTATTATGATGCTTCATTGGTAAAATTAATCTTATCATCGTATACATTATAAAATTTAAAGTCTAATGATGTCTATAATGAGTCAATACAACACTAATTAACATTCAATCAATATTTGTTAATAATCAATGAACAGTAGTCAACAATTAATCAATTTGATCAACAATTAATCAACACCAATAAATGTCTATCAAGTTGTCATAATTTTGCAAAGGGCATAATAGTCATTTAATGAACCAAAGCAAGTTAACTATGAAAGTGGAACAGAAAATTTGAGTAAAGGGATACATATGTTATTCATGTTAAAAAGGTGGCCTATTTGTCATTTTCCCTCAAGTTTGTGAGTCCTAACGTCCTCTTAATTTTATTTAATTTTTTTTAAAAAGAAACTAGTTTTATTGCATCACGAACTCCAGCATGATCATAACAAACTTATTCCAAATTTTCAATATGGGAGTGCTATTTAGCTACAAATCACATTTGACAACATTTATTTGTTCAAACCCCCAAATTCTTTTTACCAAATCCCTAAAACATCAGGATAAGGGTTCTTATCATATATATATATTTTTTCACGTGCAACTCAAATAAGCAAAATGCAGTACAAATTCATTATCATCCATGCATGAAATTCTAGCGGGAAGAAGATTCTAACCTCAATAGCTCTTTGAAAAGCAACAACCCAAACTTTCTTTGTTCAAATGGCAACTGACTTCGTTTATACGCAAATAGCTTCAATAAAAATGAAAGGGACTCCAATAATGCTTTTGATTTAGTGTTTTCGAAGGTTTAAACAGCTTACAAATGACGGGTAATGGCAAGTTATGGTGTTCAAAGAAATGGTTTAAAGAAAATGAGAGATGTGGTCTTGAACAAATTTTGTATGGTTTTGTCTTCACTCTTCTTTTTCTATTAGGGCTAAGACGAACGTACGATTTCACCCTTCTGCCATTAAATACAAAGTAGGAATAGTAGCTCGATGAAACAAGTTGCAAATCATGAATAGTTTCTTGTGATATGTCAACACTTGTAGTTGAGTGAAACTAAGGAAAACCTTTAATAATCAGATGAAAATTACTCTTAATTTGTTTCATACAATAATAAAGAACCGGATCTTAACCAATAAAAATGTACAAGGACGTAACTAAAACATTTTCGACTGGGCTAAACTTTATTTTTCAATATCATTTCATAAGTTTTCACGGTACAAAATGAATTTCATCATAAAATAAATTATGCGTTTTATAGGAAGATATAATGAGCTTATAATATAAATGTAGTTTATAAATAAAAACACAACTATAATAAATAAATAAAATGCAAATAAAATGTATATCGCACTATTCAAGTAGTGCTTAATGATGTCTCAAAGTATTTAATTCCTCTATTATTAATTTTGAATAATTAAAATTAAATTCACTTTGAAACACATATAAATATGAAGAAGAGAAAAGACAAGTAAAAACTTGAATATTAATAAATTAAAATTATTAAGAAGAGTTTGTGAAAACATATGACTAACATATTAATAAATTAAAATTATTAAGAAGAGTTTGTGAAAACATATGACTAACAAGGCTATTTATATTACTTAAGTCCTTTGAAATAATATTGAAACAAGTCTTTCAAATATAAGTTAATTATATCATATTAAAGTAAGATATATAAATTAATATTTATATTATTATATGTTGTTAGAATAAGAGATACAAATTTTCTAAGAGAAACTAATTTAACACATAAGAAAACTTTTAGCCAAAATACAAATTTTAGGATGGCTTGAGAGATATATCTTTTTTCCTTTTTTTTTATATTATCATAAATACTCTTGAGGTATGACTTAATTATAATAATACCCACAAGTTTAAGAAATTAACCTTTTTGCCTAATTTTTTACCAAAATAATTACGAATGCCCAAATGTCAATGATTTGCTATTAAAATTAATAGATCTAAGGGTAATAATATCTTTTTACCTTTAAACATTTAAAATTCAAAAAATAATATAATATAATAATATTATAAATTAAAAAAATAATATAACAAGCCAAATTACCAACTGCATCGACAGTCAAATGGTCACTTGCACCAGTGGCCAAAATGGCTGCCTAAGTTTAGTGGTCGTTGGAACAGAAGGCCAAATGGTCACCTAAACCAAGCGGCCATTTGGCCTTTAAAATTTTTTTAAAAACAATTTTATTACTAGGCGGTCATTAGGTCTTTAAACTTTTTTTTTAAAATATTTCTTATTTTTTAACTTTTTTAATTTTTTTTTATTTTTCTAATTTATTTTTAAAGATTTTATTTTATTTTATTTATTATTTTCTAAACATTTTATTTTATTTATTATTTTAATTTTTTATTAATTTTTTAAAACTTATTTATTTTTTAATTAATTTTCAAAATTTTATTTTATTTTATAAATATTTTTTATTATTTTATTTTATTTTTTATTATATTAAAAAGTCAAACATTAAAATTTGCATAAGTCAATTTCCTTAAGCGTGTAAGGATTATTTAACACTAATTGATAGGGAATCTATTAAATTTAATGAAATATTCCTAACGTTTAGGTATAAATATCTATTTTGGCAAATATTTGAGCACAAACATCAATCTTTTAAATTTATGAATATTATTGTAGTTAAGTCATACCTTAAAAGTATTAATGATAATATCTTTTTTTAAAGTTTATATTAATTTTTTCTTTCAAGACCTCGCTAAATTAAGCCACCATAATTTTTCATCTTTGATAATATATACATATCAAAAGATATTTTAAAGAGTTAATGACATTTTTATTCTAAGAGTTAGGTCAAATACTTTATTTTATCTTACGAATTTTAAAAAAAAAATTTTTTATCCCAATCTGTTAATCTATTGTCATTTGTTTTGACGATAGAAGGACAAAATTATAACTTAACACAAAGAGGAGATGTAAACTAACACGCAACATATCATTTCATGTCATATCCACGTATCAATCACGAATAGACCCATAAAAATTTATTAGTTTTAATTAATATTAAAATTTTTATTTATTTTTATTTTAATAGTAATTTCCCTCTCTTTCTTTTGTCTTCTTTTTCCCTTTTCTTTTTTGTTCGCACTCTCTTTTTGCCATCTCACTACTTTCTCTCTTAATCACTCTCTCATCACTTATAATATTATAAATTAATATTAAATTGTCTTTGAATCAAAACCTTCAAGATATTGTTCTTCCAAAAGGTCAGATCTTGATAGAATGATTTAGAAGAACTCAAGGGATGGAAACCTCACCCTGAGAGACAGTTATAACTCTATATGGTTAGTAAATCTATCAAAGATTGGTATGGTCAGATTTGGAAGAATTTCGTTCCCAAGCTCAATACTTATATTTGGAGACTACTTCAAAATATAATTCCAATAGATGATAACTTAAAAAATAAAGGATGTAGTTTCTATCTGCTTGCTTTGTGATACATATAATTATCTTAAGTTTGTAGATCATAATTTTTCAGGATCTTTTTTGTCAAACGGTATTGGAATTTGCTATCATCTAAGTTTAGAACTCATGTTGCTTTGAATGAGTCACTCAATGACTTATGGCATTCTATTACAAGCAAGTCATTTAGTCATCGACTTTTTAATTTGTGGATTCTTGCATCTTATTATTTGTTCTATTCAAAGAATAAACTTCGATTCTACGACATTCTCCCTTTTTATAATTTGGATCCAAACTGATTGTTCTGTCCACATCTGTTATTTTACCAAATATGTCTTAGTTTTGCTTTAGGGAATGATTCGAAAACTTTGGAGGATTTGGGCTTATCTCACTCCTTGCCCTGTGCTCCTCGCATTTATACTCTAAGATGAAGCCCACCAGCAACAGGATGGATTAAAATCAACATAGATGAGATGTCTAAGGGCAATCTTGATTTTGCAACATGTTGGGTTGTTTTTTGAGATGAATGGAAAAACTTTCTTAGAAGTTTCAATTGCCTCTTCGGCGTGCGCACAGCCTACTAAGTAGAGACAGTAGCTGTGATTTATGGAATCGAGCAAACTTTGCATAGAGGTTGGCATAATATAATCACTGAATGTGACTCTATGTTAGTGGTACGTCTTCTTTTTAATGACTCCCTCTAACTTTCTTGGCAACTTCATACTTGCTGGATTAACTGTAGACATTTTTGTTTTTTAATTTTATTTTTTTTATCAGCATACTTTTTGTTAAATTAATATTGTGGCCGATAAAGTAGCTATTTAGAGATGCAAATAAGTTCATTTCATACTGCTTTGTTTAAGTTGCCATAATTATTTTATTTGATGTGAGCTTTTTATTTCGAAGGGTAAGGTATATGTTCCTCCCCCCACTAGATGTCATTCCATATCTATTAATTTTACTACCCTCCATCGTCTCAACGAGGTTTTATTTTTAAAAAATTGTCTTAAAAATTAAAAAAAATATAATTTTTTTTATAGAATAATAAATTTATCATTAAAACAATTGTCTTAAAAATTAAAAACAATTCATATATATGCCATTATGGACCTGAAAATACCCAACATCTTCATCATCCATCAAAATCAAATCACTTTTTCCACCTCACCTAATTATCTATTCACTCCTCTCCAAAGCACCACCACCATTGGCAATTGCAAATCAGCATTCAATTATGTTCACTTCGGCATCTTCATCTTCGACATCCTGGTTGTGTGCTGTATCAAAGCTGATAGGAATGTCGAGAGCGAAAGCGAAGACGGAGGCGGGAGAAGGGGCTCAAGCAGAGGCTGAGCCACCAAACGGCCACTGCGACAGAGGAGGGGAGGGAAGAAGCAGCAGCATGGTAGTGGTGGGGGGTTTAGACCTCGTCGTGTGTGTAGCCGCTAAGGGCAAAGGCATTGCAGGCAGCCACAACATCTTGAGATCGATAATGATAATACATGTGATTATAATTGTAAATGAAACAAAAACAAGAAGACAAGAGAGTATGAATCAATAATCATGATAGTAGGGAAATTCAAATGCCAGATGAGAATATAATGATCTATAAAATTAAATCAAGTCCACTGATGTTTGCTAGAGTGATAGATAAAATCTTCATCAAGTGAAAGAACGTTATATTTGGATTTGTTGCAACATAATTCATATTATGATTTCTGGCAAAAGCGAAGTGTTTGAGAAGCGGGTGGCATGGCCATGGTAGGAGGGGTCAGCATAAAGGTTAGCTAGTCTTGGTGGGAGAGGGAGGCGGAGTGGAGGCCTGGACTTAGGTAGGAGTGGTGGTGGGAGTTGTAAAATATTTAACTTTTTTAATTATTAAAATTTAATATTTTTATTGAATTATTAAAATGTACTAATGTGTCTTATCATTTTAATTATCTAACTTAACAATCAACAGCAAAAATGTTATTATACAATAAAATATTTTTTTGTGCAAAACAAATAACAACAAATTAACGAATTAGGATAATTTTATTGTTTTTTTTCTAAAACTCATGAATAAAATTAATTTTTTTGGGTCAAATTCTTGAAGCAAGAATATTCTTAACTCTATTTTAAAATTTAAATAAGCTTAAATCAGGGCAGTTAAGCTACACGTTTTCACATCCATAATTCCTTGTAATGCTTATAACTTATAAGGATCGGAGGTAATAAAGCAGCAGGTTTCTTGGTCAAATTGGGGTTTGATGGAAATTATATTTATATTGGGTTTGAAAAAGTTCTCTTTATATATTGTATACACTTAAAAGTTACCATGCTTTAGATTGTATTTTCTTGGGATTTTCCTCGCTATATATTTAGTTATGGTCATCTGCTAAACTTTACTATACCTTCTTCTTTCTCTTAAGATAGCACTCCCAATCCCGTAACAGAATTTTAATAAGAAGAAACGGAGAAGAGGAGAAGGAATTAACATAAGCAAGTAGAATTTAATGTTGTAAACTTTTACAAGCGTTCGAAATATTCTGGCTCGATTTGGCTAGCATTAAATTTTACTCGGTACATAAATCTAAAATATATATGAATCGCAGAGGATGAAACAAAGCAAACTTAAATCAATTTTAATCTCTCAAAGAGAATAAAAGCATTTCCGTAGTGCTAGTCCATGACTCTTATCTTTTCCTTGATCAAAAGCTGGAGCATTCCTCTTTTAGTTGTCTAGACTGCTTATTTTTTTTGCCTAATTTGGAAAATGATACATGAACATGCATATTGCAATTCCTAGATGCTCATCGGCGCTGTTGATAACAAATGCATAGGTTAATCTAGAAGCTATAAACTATGTGAAACTTTATGCTTTCATATTAAGAAAAATTAAATGAAAGAGTGGTGAGGGGAAAGGAAGCAAAATTAAAAAAGGGTAAAAATAAAAAAGCATGAAACATAGGGTTTGGTGCAGTTGGATTTATCACATGAGCTCCAGCGTGGGATGAACAAATAAAGTAGTTTGGTTTCTAGTTATAGAAAATCCAACATCTTCACTTGCTAATCTTAGAACATCAATGAATCTTTTTTTTTTCTGAAGTGACCTCTGTGCACTGACACTCAGCTCACTGTATGCCTAGCCATTATTTGTGGTGGAGTCCCTTTATGCCTTGAAGAATCTAAGAACTAGTAACAGTATGCTTTTTTTTTCATGTCTAGTTGCATGTTCAAGAAAGTCTTATAAAAATGAAGTGCATTCAACTATTTCTCCTTTTCATTTCCTTAATTGCAAAAGATGATTTTCCTTTACTGGTTGTGAATGTTTTCCAGAGTAATTTTTACTGAAATGTTTTCAGTTTTTGCTCATGTTTCTAAATTAAACAAAGAAATACTAAGACCACTTGCATTTTTAAGGACCCACCTTGTGAGTTATATATGATTCATCTCCTGACCCTTATATTGAAAATACATGATCTCTTTTATTAGATGAATACTAATAAACAGCTAGGAATCCAGACAATCAATAGAACCAAATTCCTGGGGACCCAACATGTGAACGAAGAGAAGGTTGAATAACTAACTTAATATGATTTTACAGACAGCAAGATCCTAAACTATTATTGATTTTGGCATACAAACAGAGAAGGGGCAAATTATAGTCCAGCAGCTAGCACACTATTTGATATCCCATATTCTTTTTTTAGACTTGCCCAACTCTTAAAGCCTAGCTATAGTTAGCTAGATCTAAAGTATAATTTTTGCAGAGTACTTCGAAACACTATAAGTATGAGAAATCTCCTTCAGTGCCCTGTAAGAAACTCCTATGTGGTTTTTAAAATCTCTGAAGGAAGTACTACTCATTCTCTCTCTCCCTCTCATTCTTCTTCTTTCTCCCGTTCTCTCTCAATGGCAAGAATGTCAGATCCTCTAGTTGTTGGAAGAGTCGTAGGAGATGTTATTGAATCTTTCAGTCCAAGCACAAAAATGTCTGTAACTTACAACAACAAGCAAGTCTGCAATGGACATGAACTCCTTCCTTCAACAGTTGTCACTAAACCTAGGGTTGAGATCCAAGGAGGTGATATGAGAACTTTCTTTACACTGGTATTAATTCTTCCAATTCCAACAACTCTCCTTCCTCTGATTCTTACAAAAAAAAAAAAGAAATGTTTTTAATTCTTTTCAACAGTTAATAAGAACTGTGGGCCTCTATTATTGATGTTCTCTCTCGATTTTGAATTTGCATCGTATTGTCAACCAAATGATGACTGCTGTTTTAACTGCAGGTCATGACAGACCCAGATGTTCCTGGCCCTAGTGATCCCTACTTAAGGGAGCACCTGCACTGGTAAACTCTACAACTGTAAAAAATGTTATGTCTAATGCATTTTATGGTAATCTTGTCACCAAAATATTCCCCATATCTCGCTTGTTGTAAACCTAATTCAGAGTTTGTGGATCTTGTTGAAAAAAATAACAAATTCACCAGCAACATGTTGGGCTTAGAGACCCCTAGGGTACAAGTCGATGGAACCGTAATACATATATTTACGATTTACCATGTAAACTAACATTTTTACCGAGCTAGATTTACCCACGTGAACAGTGTATGTACGGGTTAATTTAATGGGCGACAAATCACTATTTAATACTGTTTAACACCGTATAAAACTGTTAAAATATTATGATATAATATTGCACAATAAATAATATCGCCCACTGATTGGTGGGCGACGTCCCCCTACCAACTTCGGGTATATATATGCAGGTAAGCACAGGGACCTATATCAGCCAAAGCATCATTTTGATGATTTGGTTCGTAACAAAAAAATCTACAGACTAATTATGTAAGATCATCTGGATGCACAAAAATCTATGTTTGCTTCTAAGAACAAGGTGGCCCGCTGAGCTATTATAATTAGAATCTTACATTAGATCTGATACAGGAAGAGAGGAAACCTAATAAATTGACCACAGGAGGAAACCTAATACAGAATTCTATAAGATAGAAACTATATAGTGAGAACTAACAGTAACTCTGATGAATTAAATTCCATTTTACAGGATAGTGACAGACATTCCAGGGACAACAGACGCCACGTTTGGTAGGTTCAAATATATTTGCTCTTGAATCTTTTAAGGAAGACAATAAAAGAGTAGGAACGGGAAAATATTTCTTTTTTTTTGGTATTTTTTGTTATATGTTTTTATTAGTGGGATATTTAACTATGATACACAGGAAGAGAATTGGTGAGCTACGAGATCCCAAGGCCTAATATAGGGATCCATAGGTTTGTGTTTGTTTTATTCAAGCAGAAACGCAGACAAACAGTACTAAACCCACCTTCTTCAAGGGATCACTTCAGCACCAGATCTTTTGCTTCTGAGAACGATCTTGGCCTTCCTGTTGCTGCTGTTTACTTCGACGCTCAAAGAGAGACTGCTGCCAGAAGACGCTAATTAATATTTAAACCCTGCAATGAATTTGTTCTAAATAAAAGAAGAAGAAGAAGAAGAGAATTTAGGTATTGTCCAGGAAAAAACAAAATCAGTCATTTATAGTCTAAATAACATGCGGTAGGCGAGGGAACCAGCCGCTCTCTTTTGCCTGCAAATCAGTCATTGTAAAACTTTTAATGCATGTCTCTTATTTCAACATGAGAATCATGACAACACATGTGTCGGAATTTCATTGTTAAAGCTAGCCTTATCTCAGCTTAGGGTTTTGGCTTCTGTGATAAATATTTGAAGTATGAATAAGATTTGGGCCTTACCGTTCAGTCAAGCTGACAATCATTTGATTTCGTTCCTTCAAATCAGAGTTTCAGATCTACGAGGGATCCGTTTCAGACTATAAACGCACAGTGTTTGTACCTAACCATATAGTTACTGCACATGAGAATGATACATACTTTCCATAACTAGTACTGTAGTCAGAGCAATAAATATATATTTCCTTCTAACCCGCTGCATTGCAACTAAGATAAAGTACTTTAAAAAAAACACTCAAATATATTATAAAATTCAAAAACTCGTTCACCTGAAGTCTAACTTAACCATTAACCACGAATGAAATTTTAGAGTGTATTTAACTAATTAGTAATTAGTTAAACTAATTAATAAAAATTCCTCGCTTTGAGGTTTGCCTTTAAAAGGAGAAAAAAATAGTTTGGTGGCTAAAAAATTGTTTATGGTAGAAAATGCTCTTGCAACGTTATAGAATTCAGTAATACTATATTTATATAGTTACAATACAAAATTTATATTTCAATTAATTGATATCTAATATGTCAAATATTAATTAGTATCTTATAACTATCACATTAATAAAAAAATAAAAAATCAACTACATGATAAATAATATTTACCAATTAGTGACACATTAATTGAAATATAAATTTTATATTTTAATTATATAAATCTAACACTATTTTATTGAGTTCTTTTAAATAATTTTCAGTCTCCATTATAATGATAATATGGTGTCGTCTTGTTCATATTTTGTTCAAATCCAATCAACAACTCTTTTTGCAAAGAATTGCTAAAAGATAAATTTGTTTTTTCATATATAATTATTTTCTCACCAAATATACGTGTTTTATTTTAATAAATAAATCGATAATACAAAGAAAAAACAATAATGTTAAGACTTCCAAAACTATGATAGGTATCAAATAATTATTTTCACATATTAGATAATTGTTGCTTTTTAAACCTTTTTTATTGTAACAATTATATAGTATTAAACAATAAATGACAGACACATCGTTAGGTGCTAGTTAGTGTTGGGGTGCTAATTTACTATGGTGCTTGTATGGGATATGTGTTCATTGAATCACAAAATTTGTATGTCATACACACAAAATGCGCAACGGAATGAAATTTTAATTTTCTATTCAATAAATACACCTTTAATCTTAAGTCTTGTTATATTAACAAGTTCAAGAATTTACTTTTGAAGCTTTTGGAAGAGTTTCTCAAATTTGAGTTCACCTTAAAATGCTCTCTTTGAAAATTCTAGATTCCAACTTGGTCTATTTGAAATGCTAGAATGATAGCTTTAGTTTGCAAGATTTTTCAAACAACTCTTACTTTAATCTCTTTTAAATTTAGGTAAGATAATGGGACTTGGAAGAAAATAGCAACATTTGCTAACTCTTATCTCCAAGAGTGGTCGATTCTCTCTCTTGTAAAAATAATAAAAACAAAACTCTTTTGTCTACTTTTTACATATCTTGATCTAACTCTTTTACATGAAGGATAAAAGTCAAAAATTATTTTTTGTCTTATTTTCTTCAATATGGACATAAACTTTCTCAATTCCTTAACAAAATATCTCTTAAGTTTTTTTTTTTATTTTTAAGTCATCAAATGTGCACTTGTCACCATCTTAAACAAAGTGTCCTTTTTCAAAAATAAAGATTATCTAATAAGCTTCATTAAAATAACAAAATCATTGGAAAAGAGACAAATGTTCAAGGAGCTATTCAAAGCTTATCCAATAAGCTTTAATTCCAACACTTATCAAAATCTGACACTAATACTTAAACATTAACCATTCTTAAAATAATTAAGTATATGACAAGTACCCAACACTTATCCAAGTATTATACTAAAGTTTATCCTTTGGGGTTTAATGATATGCAAATTCTAGTAATTAGAATTTGACACATGTCTAAGTTTAGAGGTCCCAAAAATAAGCTTATCAATAATCTCTTCAGATTGAACTTTTCGACTGAGTTGTGTCATTTTTAAAAGATCCCATAAATGAGCTAATTTATAATCTTCTCGAATCGAACTTTTCAACCAAGTCCACTACCCTGGTGTTCAACCAGTACACTTCATATTGTGAGACTCTCTAGATTCACTCTCGGTTTATCATATAGAACTCCTCCATATGTCCGTGAATGATGCCCCATATACACACTATGACTATTACAAAGCAACGCGTTAAACCATATAAGTTGTGTTAACCATATACGTATAATCCTTCTGTCACCTATATTTTGGAAGAGCACAAATATAAATCACTACTGTCAAATCTCTATTTGCTCGATCATGAACTTATCTTCGAATTTATAATTCTATAAACAATATTTGCAAACACTTTTGCTATATTATTTATTCTACAAAAAACTCTTTTCTCGGTTATTGCTTATGGCTATAAGATTTTTTGAAATACAATATTAAAGCATCAAGATATACAACTCACCAATATGAACTGATGAATCCCATATCTATGCACAATAGACTCCATGAGCATCGGACCATACCTAGCGACACCCAATGGTCGAACTATGAAAGATCTCTAACATTCGTGGAACCAAAGTATAGTGGATCACTCACAAGTCCATCGTGACGCTCAGGTCAAATAACCATAAATACTACTCAACTCGAGAAGATCTGCCATTGACGGCTTTATAAGATCTCTATTAGAGATCCTCGTGAGTTTGTTCACTACTCAGTCCTTATTGAAATGTCACGCCCCAGACCCAAAAGATCCGACACACGACATCACTTACATTCATTCACTGCATGTGCACTCATAAATAATATTACACAAAATTTTCAACTTTCATTCAACACAGAAATCCTTAGCAAGTTGCTAGTAAGTTCAACACTAAAATCAACCATAACCTAACATATAAATATAAACTTCTCTTGACAATATTTAAACATTCATTTCAATTTCTTTCAGAATTATAGCAATTGAATTATGACTGGGACAATTATTAAACCGGAGATACGCAGAGTTTTCTCAGAGATTAACACTCTACTACGTCACCAGTAGCAACTTTGTTACCGGGAGCCCAGAATATATCCATTGCAAATTCTTACTTAAAATCATCCAATAACCACACTTTATAAAACTTAAACCAAATCTAATCCACACACAATGAAATAATACATAAGTATTTATTCAATAGGGACAAACCAAATATCCTATCCCATGTGTCCCCAAATGAAACACACAACAACCTAGCAACTTAGGGAAACCAAGGAACAGCAGAAGCCTTGCCAAATCCGCTAAGCACACATGTACCTTATTTACCTGAAATCACCATAAACTATAATGAGTATAAAACTCAGTAAGCATACTAGTTTTTCATATATCAAATACAAATACATATATGTACACAATGCATATGTATGATATGCTATGATCAATCAAAATCATAATCTTATCAAATCACATATCATGTAAGCGCTTACACATTCTTTCAAAACACATAATAGGAATACCATTACTCGACTACTATTTAGTAGGACTTACATATCACATATCACATAATGAGCCAAATGTCACTCATAAGTGACATACCGTATGAGAGGAATAGTACAAGTGAGGTCTTTAAATCACATATATATAATGCTTATGCTCGAAGGTAAAAGCCAAACCCTCACCCTGATCATCGGTGAGTCCTCTCACATGTACCAATACGCCACCACACGAATGTGATGACTCACACTTCCTTTAGGTACCAATAGGATCCTCCCTACATACGGAACACATAACATATACCAATCCCGAAGGAAAGGCCACACATAAAGGCTCCACAATTCACATAAAATGCCTACTAAGTTAACAGTGAGTTCAAGTACCCTCAAATCACAAAATATTTCTCATGGACATATTACACTTCAAAAGCTTTCTTTGTTAAACGCATCTTATTTTGGAAAGCCCACTTTCAAAAACACATGTATGTCCATGCTCAATGTCAATGCTCACATTCATAAACATATATTCACATTTCATATCAAAATATACTTTGACATATCATAAACATATTCTTAACCCCATTTACAAAATCATACAAAACAATTATTATGTTTATTGTGATTCCAGTAGTAAGTCTAGTATACTTACCTCTTAACACTTTCAGCTACAAGGCTTAAATCTCCTTAACCTATCAATGGAGATTAATCCTTTCATAAGCCTCACAATTCACACAAAATAATTTAAATAGCTTACAAAATTATACACAATGCATTTATCACATCAAATTGGTCTAAATATTTGGTTTCTCAAAACCTGTCATTCTGACCACTTACACTTAACAAAATTTTCTAATACATCAAATGATGTCCAATTACTCCGAAATCAGAATATATCATTCTTGACTCATATATACTTCTTATATATGAATATTATATCAAAATTCCTACACAATCCATTCCATACACACCATCGAATCTAAACTACAAACCTGACAGGATCAAGATACTTACTGAACAGTATTCAATCTCCCAATTTTATAAAATCATATACTAACTCAAAAATTATAAAACTACCACATAATTACTCTTGACACATATCTCAGTACATGATAAATATTTGGCTTCCAAATAACTTCCAAAAGTATTTTAAAACTATTTTAAAACTATTTTATTTCATAACTTTAACAATCTGTTAATCAAATACTACAATGAGCTGATACACTTTAGAAATTCATAACACTTCAACCACATTGATCCAAATTCTCAATTCCGAGTATATCATATTAGACATATAAAATTATCATATTCCACAAATTCGTAATTTTTAAAGATCATTCAGCAGGTCAAAAATTATTTTTCACTGTATCATACTGTTTACACAGGAAATTTTCAGAATTTCAGGGTCATTTTGGTAAATTCACTATAAATTCAATTTCCAGAATTTTCAATCGATTCAAAGTCTCAGATGATCCTTAACATGTCTAATTTCATATAATCAAAATTCAAAACCAGAATCGAATCACAACAATTTATAAAATTCCTAGATCAAGAGGTTATCCAGCAGAAATTCCATAATTCATCATGATTTATCAAACTATCTTATAGATCATCATCAATTCTCATATGATCTTACGAAATACACAACAAATCCTCAATTATACATATTTTCAGAAATCAAAACTTAAAGGAATTAACTTAATTAATACCAATAAATTGAGAAATACGTATGATATACCTCTTGAAATTCAAAATTCCAATTTCTTCTTCTTTTTCTTCTTCTTCTCCTCTTTCTCTCTCCTCTATTTCTCTATTCTCTCTCTTAAAATGGGTAGCTCGACCTAAAAATGGTAAATTAGGGTTTAAAAGTGTATTTTTATACTAAGAGGCTAATTTTTGATATTTACGAATTTACCCCCAAAACTTTCAAAGTATAACAATTTGGTCCCTAAAATAAATCTAAAGTCATACAAATAAACCCAATACTAATCGTATATCCTTAACCTATAAAAATATTACTAATAACAATATATAATTCAAGTATCACCAACATACAAATAAAATACGTATATTTATACATATATAAATACTTATTCTTACCAGTCGTGGATACTGGTTACTACAGAATACATGCATCTCTATACTAGTTTTCACTAAGCTCATGATTTGTTAAGACTAACTATATGAACAATTCAAATATAGACATACGCTGATTTAAAAAGGGTTTACCGATTGATCCGCATCAGTAAAGTTAGACTAGAAATGAGGTACTCAAGAACATATTGCATAATGACATTTTCTAACAACATTTGTAACTCCTTACAACTATGTCATTACTAATGTATTCCCAGACCGTTGTTCCATTTTAGACAAGGTTCTAACTCTTAAAATTTGCTAACTCTTAGCACTTATAACTTTTAGTGCTGATCCAAACTCCTTTAAATCTACAATATCTGAAACATAACAAGTTTCTTACGTATATTAAATAATATTAACTATTTAACGAAATGTTCATTATCTAAATATTAAATATTCATACATAATAGGATGACACGTAAGTACAAATC
The DNA here is from genome assembly GCA_946807835.1 of Ailanthus altissimus. Classification (NCBI taxonomy): domain Eukaryota; kingdom Viridiplantae; phylum Streptophyta; class Magnoliopsida; order Sapindales; family Simaroubaceae; genus Ailanthus; species Ailanthus altissimus. The sequence continues at coordinate 7,416,834 of OX327709.1, forward strand.
TTAATAGTCCCACTTGCTCTAGTATCATTCATAATGGTATCTAATACCTATTGACTCCACATATTTCTCAAACACATTAGGATCGAGGCTTTAGTTAGCGGGTCTGCTACATTATTCATAAAATCTACTCTAAAAACTATTACAACTCCTTTAACCAAGATCTCTCTAATTATGTAGTATTTCTACTCCACATGCATAGACTTCTAGTGTGCTCTTGGCTCTTTGGCCTTAGCAATTGCCCTGTTATTATCATAAAATAATAGGATATGATCCATCAAACTTGGGACTATTCAGAGTTTGGCGAAAAAATTTCGTATCCACACTACTTTCTTTACAGCTTTTGAAGCTGCAATATATTCTGCCTCTGTAGTAGAATTAGTTGTGGATGCCTGCTTAGTGCTTTTCCAACTCAGTATAACACCGTTGAGAATAAATCAAACTAGAAGTCTGAATTTGTGTATCCTCTTACTTATAAGTCACTTTCTCCATATATTAGAAACTTATCCTTTGTACCTTTAAGGTATTTAAGGACATGTTTGACTGTTATCCAATGACTGTCGCTTGGATCAAACTAATATTGGCTAGTAACACTTATAGCCATATTGATGAGAGGTCTCGTACACATCATGGCATACGTCAAGCTTCTTACAACTTATGCATATGGTATATTAGACATTCTAACTCTCTTATCTTTCCTATGAGGACACATCTTCTTCGAAAGATGAATGTCATGTCTAAAAAGAATATTAATTATCTTATAGTTACTGAAACTGTACCTTTCCAAGACACTGTTCTATATCCGATGATTGTGAGAGTCCTATCAACTTTCTAGTTCTATCTCTATAAAACTTTATACCCAATATATAGAAAGTCTCTCTCAAAATCCACCATGGAGAAACTCTTATTTAGATAGCTCTTGACTGACTGTAACATATCAATATCATTTCTAATAATAAGTATGTCATTCACATAGAGAACCAAGAAAACTATCATGCTTATACTAACCTTTTTGTACGCACATGATTCCTTTTCATTTTTGATAAAATCAGGCCTTTTGATTACCTCATCAAAATAAAGGTTTTAACTTCGAGAAGCCTACTTAAGTCGATAAATGGACTTCTTCAGTTTGCATACTAGACCACAAGTCAGGCTAGATGCTAAAATTTCATGCTATTTCATATATATCTCTTCCTCGAGATATCCACACCATCTTTACATCTATCTGCAGTATCTTAAAATCATAATATGCTATAATTGCCAACAAAATTTGAATTGACTTAAGCATTACTACTAGTGAAAATATTTTCTCATAATCGATCTCAGATCTTTGAGTATAACATTTTGCCACTAATTAAGCTTTGTAGGTCTCTACCTACTTATCGGGCCCATATTTCTACTTATAAATCTATTTATAACTAATAGAAATAAATTTTTTGGGAAGCTCAACTAAGTTTTAGACTTGATTATAAGGAATTAAGTCAATTTCAAATTTCATAGCATCTTGCCATTTTTTTGAATCAATGTCCAACATTACATCTCTATAAGTTAAATGATCATTTTCTTCCACTAAGGAAACACCAAAAGCACATTCAGGTATCAAACCATACCTAACAGGCAGCCTTGATATCTTTTTAGATAGTCATAAAAGGTGTGTTAAAGGTATTTCACTCGATTGAGCCTGAGGTTCCATCTTCGGTGCATATATTTCCTAATTAACTTCATCAAGTTCAATATTTCTACAATCTTCACAATCCACAAGAAACTCTTTCTCTAGAAAGGTGGTATAATGAGCAATGACCATATTTATTCCCCTACATCATAAAACTGGTATCTCATAGAGTGTTTGGGATACCTAATATACCAACACTTGTGCCCTTTAAGGGTATGTGTATCTTGCTGCATAACCTTTATATAAGCAGGATAACCCTAAATTTTAACATACTTAAGATTCGATTTTCTTCTAATCCATATTTCATGTAGAGTGGTTGATACAGCTTTCGATAGAACCCTGTTCAATATGTGAATAACAATTTCCTAAGCATAGCCCCATATATATTATAGGAGATTGGTAAAACTCATCATTGATCAGACCACATCTAATAAAGTCTAATTCTTTATCTTTGAAACACTATTGTGTTGCACAGTAACTAGAGGACTATACTGAGTGAGAATCTCATTCTCCTTTAATAATCTAAAAATTCATTACTTATGTACTCACTATGTCAATCTAATCAAAGGTATTTAATGTACATCATAGTTTATTTTTTTTACCTCAAATTGAAACTCTTTGAACTTTTCAAAAGTTGCTTATTTATGTTTCATAAGAAACACATATTCGTATTGTGACAAATCATCGATAAATACTACAAAGTATCGAAAACTCATCTATCACAGTGTGGCTCATTAAACCTCATAAATCAATATGTACTAGTTCTAATAAATTAATGGCTTAGTGTAACACTAGTAAAAGGAGATTTTGTCATCTTCCCTTAAATACAAGACTCATAATCTGGATAAAGTTCTATGGTCATATTAGGTATTTGACCACCCTTAACCTATATACTCATGATATTTTTTGTTGTATCTAATATATAATGGTCATTTATCAACTGATATTTAGCTAACAAAATATTATATATATTATATAAACATAAGGAACAGTTCTGAATATATATATATATATATAATAACCTTAATTATCTAACACAGGAAATGATACAATCTACTTGATAATGTTTGGCACAAAATAACAGTTATACAATATGATTATACTATTACATGGGAGAAGTAATTCAAAATGTCTAATAGCTTTATCAACGTGTAGAAAATCCTCATTTCTAACATAAAGTTTTACTTCTCCTACTTGCAATAATCTAACATCCCTTATACTCTGTAACACATTGCATATGTAAGAAGGACATACAGTATCCAATAACCAACTTGAATTAGCATCAAATGCTAAAAAAATATCAATGATAGGCAAGCATATACCTGAGGGGTTCTTCTTGATCGTGGCAAGGTACCTTGGGCAATTACGTTTCTAATGCTCATCCTCGCCACATTGGAAACACTTTCCTTTACTTTTTCTTTTCTCATATGGCTTTCTTTTAGGCTTCCCATAAGTGAGGCAAAAGATGACGTACCTTGAACATAAAGGGTCGTACCCATTTTATTCATGTTCTCCTGAGCTATCTTTAGCATATTCTATTACTCAGCATAAGTTAGAATCAATCTTTGCATACTGAAGTTCATGATAAATTGTGTGAATGACTCTAGAAATGACTGAAGAATCAAACTATTTCCCAAAGAATTGCTCAGAACTATATCTATGGTCTTTAACCTCTCAATATATTTAATAATCTTGAAGACATATAGACTAACAAGACTGCTCTTTAGAAGTTTAGCCTAAAAGAGAGATTTGACAACCCGATATTCAACTTATGGTTTATTGCTAAATAACCCCTTAAAATAGAGTATGATATTGCTAACGTTGTCTATATAGACATGCTCTCTTTGAAGTTTCATAGACATTGAGGCAAGGATGAAATATTTGACTTTCAAATCGTCATTTATCCATTTCTAATATATCCATCTCTCTTATAGAGTGGCATCATAAAAAACACCTCAAGGCAAAGTCTGATTAATTATATACCAAAGCTTTTTTTAATCCAAAATTATTCTTAAATTCATAAGCCAATCAACATAGTTCTTAACACTATTGAGTTAGTGTGCATTAAGTATATGTACCAACTTAAAGAAATTTTATCTTCACAAGATAAAAGAAAGAGATGTTAGCAGAACATTTCAATCGTTAATAAATAATGTTTTAGATCACGGGTATAACATTTATATAATTTTTAATCTAAAAATGCCCTCACACTGCTTTATATAATCTCTTTAATCTCTCCAACAGAAAAATGAAAGTTTAAATATTTTAAACTATACAATGAGAAGTGGACCCTATTGACATTTTAATCCAGCCTCACACTTTAGTAATCTTGGTGTTTGTAAACCCAAAAGATAAACAACTTTTGTCAATTGCATCTCATGCAACCCATTACCACTGATCTTAAATATACCTTATCCTCACACTTTAGCAATCTTGGGTGAATGTATTCTAGATTAACTTGTTAATGATCAATTATAAGTTACTGATACTACCGTCACACTTTAGCAATCTTGGGCAATACGTTCACTTATATTTGCCTCATCTCATGTTTAACTCGCATAGTCCACATCACATCGACCAATACCTCATAATTTAGTGATATTAGAAAAATTTGAGATGACCCGTCTAATACTGTATTAACAAGATGCACCATTGTATAACATTATCTCATAATAAAGTACTATTTAATATAATTAATAGAGATTTTTGAACCCTTATTCCCATCTCATAAGAATGTGATTCTTAATCACGCATTTGTTTTGTACAAGCACAACTAACTTCCACTAGTAGGGCTCCTATTGTGGTTAACAACACAAATAAATGATATATAGTTTATAAGACAATCATATAACAGTTATATGGCGTTATAAAAACATCACATGCAATAGAATGTAAGATGGAGTATATGCCTTGAATGTCGCGGCGTTATAAGTCCAAAGCCCTAAACTTCATCCAAATTTATGAACACCTTTTCACTAAGCATGAAACGCCTTAGGCTTCCCTTCAACAAACACTTGGTTCTACAATTTCAACACTTGAAAATGCACTACCCATTGGCCCTAGACATCTCACATAGCACAAAATACTCTAATATACACATAAACGCACATAAACATGACTTTATACCACTTGTTGGTATGCTGATTCACTAGGGTGCTTGCATGTGATATGTACTTATTGAATCATAAAACTTACATGTCATACACACAAAATGCATAGCAGAATAGAAATCTAATTTCCTATTTAACAAACACACACTTAATCTTAAGTCTTGTTACACTAACAAGTTCAAGAATTTATCTTGGAAGCATTTGAAAGAGTTTTCCAAATTTGAGTTCACCTTGAAGTGCTCTCTTTGGCGATTTTAGATTCCAACTTGGTCAGCTTGGAATGCTAGAATGGTAGCTTTTATTTTACAGGATTTGTCAAACAACTTTTACTTTGATCTCCTTTAATTTTGGGTTAAAAAAAGGAGACTAGAAAGAAAAAAGCAACACTGGCTAATTCTTCTCTCCAAAAGTGGTTGATTCTCTCTCTTATAAAGATGATAAAAACAATACTCTTTTGTCCACCTTTTACATATCTTGGTTTAATCCTTTTACATGAAGGATAAAAGCAAAAAAAAAAAAAACTATTTTTGTCTTATTTCTTTCAATATAGACGTACAGTTTCCCAAGCTTTTAACAAAATATCTCTTAAACTTTGGATTATTTTTAAGTCATCAACTATACACTTGTCAGTATCTTTATAAAATTGTACTTTTTCATAAACAAAGCTTATCTAATAAGCTTTATTAAAATAACAAGACCATTGGAAAAGAGATAAGTGTCCAAGAACTTGTTTAAAACTTATCCAATAAGCATTAATAAAATAATTAAGTTTATAACTAGTGTCCAACACTTGTCAAATTCTTACATCAATCCTTAACCATTAAGCATTTTTAAAACAATCAAGTAAATGACAAGTGTCCAATACTTGTCTAAGTACTATGTCAAAGCTTATATTTTAAGGCTTAGCGATTTGTCAAATTCTAGCAATTATAATTAGACATGTGTCTAATTTGAGAGGTCTAAAAAATGAGCTCATCTATAATCTCATCGGATTAAACTCTTCAGCTGAGTCATATCCTTCTCAAGAGGTCCTAAAAATGAGCTCATCCATAATTTTCTCAGATCGAACTTTCGACCAAGTTCGCTACCCCAGTGCTTAATAAGTACACTTCATATTGTGAGACTCTTTAGAATTATGCCTGATTTGTCATAAGAAACTCATTCATATATCCGTGAATGATGCCCTACATACATGCTACAGATACTACAAAGGCAGCGCGCTGAACTATACAAGCTAAGGTTAACCATATACGTATAATCCTTCCGTCACCTGTATCTTGAAAGAGCAGAGATATAAAGCATCACCGTCAAATCTATATTTGCTTTACCATGATCTTATCTCCAGATTTGTATTTCTGTAAAATGATATTTATAAACACTTTTGTAATATTATTTATTCCGTAGCAAACTCTTTTTCGAGTTTACTGCTTATGACAATAAGACTTTCTAAAATACAATATTAGAGCATCGGGATATACAACTCACCCATATAATCTAAAGGATCTCATATCTATTCATACCATACTTCATAAGCATTAGAATACATCTAGCGACACCCAACGGTCAGACTATAAAATATTTCAACTCGAGAAGACCTATTATTAACGGCTTTATGGGATGTCTATTGAAGGTCCTTGTGAGTCTGTTTAGTATCTAGTCCTTACTGAATACCTGCATCTCTATACAAGCTTCCACTAAGCTCAGGAGTTACTAAGACTAATCATCTGAATAATCTAGATATAAACATACACTGATCTAGAAAGAGTTCATCAATCGACATGCATTGGTAAAGATAGACCAAGAACGAGGTGTTCGAGAACATACTACATGACATTTTCTAGCACCATTTGTAACTCTTTACAACTATGTCATTACTAATATATTCCTCACTTGTTATCCTATTTCAAACAAGGTTCTAACTCTTATAACCACTAACTTTTACCATTGATAACTCTTAACACTTATATCTTTTAGTGCTAATCTAAACTCCTTTAGATCTACAATATCTTAAACGTAACAAACTTCTTACCATATATAAAATAATATTAATAATTTAACAAAATGTTTATTATATAAATATTAAAGAATAAATATTCATACAAAATAGAATGGCACAGTATAAATCTCAACAGCTAGTTCAACTAGTAAAATCTCTTAAGTTGAACTAAAAGATCTAAGGTTCAAACCCTACTCATAATGGAACAAGGGAGGCAAAGTTTCTTTAATAAAAATAATTAAAAAAAAAACAAAGTGACACAAACGTCAAGTATATATTATTGAAATACAAACTTTGTATTTTTTTTTTTGATAAACTCTGATAAGAATTCTTATTAATAAATAAAATCGGAGAAAATAGCCTTGGGGGAACATAACGAGCCTTACCCCTAAAAATGTCCAAATATCCCAATAAAAAAGATGCTAAAGAAAAAGGCTTATAAAAATTTACAAAGATACTAGTTAAATTTGTAATTGGGAAAACTATTAGCATCTTTAAAAAGCATCAAACAAATAGTCATGGGAGCCCTAATCCATCAAGTAAGATCATCATAGTTTAAACTAATGTTCCAAAGTATCAGCAATACAATTATTCTACCGAAAAGTATAAATATTGCAAATTCCGTACTAGATAAACCATTTCTACAATTCATCCACCTGGTGTAAAGCGACCAAGGATGAAAGCAACTTATTATAGGAGAGCAAGTTGATCACTAACTTCGAATCACATTCCATGATAAGCTTATGCCATTCCCTAGCAAAAGCAATATCAATAACCAAGACAGCACCATAACATCAGCATAATAAGCAGTCTCCTTCTCTATAGGATAGGAAAAACCACCAAAAAAAAACCTATAGAATCATGAAAAACACCACCACAACCAACTCCCCCAGATTGCCTTTGGAAAGACCATTTATATTAACTTTTATCCATCCGCAGAAGGAAGATTCCAAAATAAAGTAGAGATTTTCGGGGTCGACCAAGATTAGGAGGAACACCCAAAAAAGCCAATGAATCGATCCTCTCCGAATGACACATGACCAGGGCAAAGCATGGCGAAATAGCGAATGTGAGCCAAAATATCTGATTTCAATCCATCCAAAAGAATCCGAGACAGGTCGAATCTCATCCAATTATGAAACTTCCAAGTGGCATAGAAAAAATAGCATGCAGACAAAAGCCACAGGTTGTATAACTGGGGATTGAAACTTTTAGAAGATATAAAATGCCAAAGGTTTGAAACCTTGTGATAATTCAGAAGCTGAACCCGAAACCTATAGACAAACCAATGCCAAACCTCAATATAAGTGAAGGACAAGAGGCGAAAAGATGATCTACAGTTTCAGAATTTTGTTTGCAAAACGGACAAGATGACACAATAAATATACCCCACTGGCGAAGAATATCATTTGTAGCAAGCCTGTATCAGAGGAGATGCCACATGAAAGTGCTCACCTTTGGCGGAAAGAAACTATTCCAAAGAGGGGCAAACAACTTATTCGAACTGTTACTACTAACAAATGCATAACTGTCCCTTAGAGTAAGAGCCCCAACTCGAGCTGAGGTCCAAATCAACTTGTCTTCTGTCATAGATTTCGAAAGGTGACTATTTGCAATCTGAACTGGAGCATTCGGAAAGATCCTAAAGGACAGAGGGAGCTTTCAAACACCATCAATAATCACATCTTTAACTTTAGTGGAAAGGCCAATCAAATCCTGAAAAACACGAGGAAGTAAAGGGGAATCCAACCAGATATCAAAACAAATATAGACAGTAGATCCGTCTCCTATAATCCATTTAATGCTTGTATAAAAATAAGGTAAAACTGACTTAAATCCTGCCCAAAGAGAGGAACAATGATATGATTTCTTATAATTCACCAAATCATAACGCTTCCGAATGTAATACAAACTTGCCGAATGAGAATAATGAATATCCCAAACCGACTTGAGAAGAAAAGCTTTATTCAATCAATCGAGATGGTGCAGCCCCACACCGCTCTCTATTTTCGAATTACAGAATGTATTCTAGGAAATTAAAGCCATTTTTTGAGTTAAAGGATCATCCGAAAGAGCAAAGTTCTTAGCCTAAGAATGTAACCGATTTAAGAGAGTAATCAGCCATTTATACACTTTGAAGCTATGCAAAATTACACTCTGAAACACAGTACACACCAGCTCAATTCTTCCTGCCATTGACAAAATATTATATTTCCATCCACTAAGGCGAGAACATGCCTTCTCAGTAAGAAGTTGTAAATGATTACTCTAAGGACAGCCCTTAAAAATTGGGACACCCAAATAAATGAAAGGCAAGGATCCTTACCTGAAACCATGAACTTGCGACATCTCCTTTATGCCATGAATAGATGATTTCCCACAAAAATGGATTTTATCCGCATTGATGACTTGGCACACAATGAACTCCATTAAAGACCGAAGATTTTTACAGTCTCCTCTACAAAATAAAAAGACATCGTCAGCATATAAAATTATAGGAGGGACCAAGCAACCTCTCAGGGCCAGGAGAGGAACCTTAAGCTTAGAATCAAAGAGGTGTTGAATGCCCCCTAGATAAAGCCTCTTCTGCTAAACAAAACAATAAGGTGGACAAAGGGTCTCCTTGACCAACTTCCTATTATAGCCAAAAAAAACCCTATGAGTACCATTAGTCATTATTGAAAGGCGGAGCTGAGTTCAGGGTGATGGAAATCTAGTTCACAAAAATAGTATTGAAGCCAAACCTTCGAAGAACCTCAAGAAGAAAACTCCAGTTTAAAGTGTTAAAGGCCTTAGGAATATCAAGCTTCGACACTAGGTTACGATCGAAGGCTTTCTTATCCAGCATATGAACACCTTTAGAAACCATAGAAATACAATCATGAATGCTATAACCTTAATAAAGGCCTTTTGATTCTCTGAAACCAAATTAGGCATTAAAACCACTAGCATATCCGCAAGGATCTTTGTAACAATTTTAGTAAAATAATTCGCAAGAGCAATGGGCTTGAGCTGACTTATTTGAACTAATTCTACCATTTTTGGAATCAAAACAATAAAATTGGAATTTAAGTTATAGAGAATGTAACTCTACTCAAAGAACTGATTAACACCAGCCACAACATCCTTCTTAACAATTTCCCAATGGTGTTGAAAGAAAATACCCGAAAAATCATCAGGAGAGCTAAAAGGATCCAAGCCAAATACTGCCCAATGAACCTCCTCAGCTGAAGGAACAGAAAAAAATCATTCTCGTCATCTGAAACTAAATTAGGAATAATGCCACTGATCCGAGAAATGGAATCACTATCATCCGGCATACCTTTATAAAGGTTACTGAAATAATCAACAATATGGGAAAAAATGACATTCGTATCATCCATCAAATCTCTGTAAATTAAAAGAATTTGGAGATTTATCCCTCAGCCATTTAATTTTAGCTTTCTCTTTCTAAAAAATATATTGCAGCTGAAAATAGTGGAGAACCTCTAGCTTTGCTGCTGCTTCGTCATGTAGTGAATCCTTTGAGACTCCATTTATTCCCATAGAATTCTGAATCAACGCTAAAGCCTCTTGAGCTTTATTCAATTTATCATGCACGTTACCAAAGGTATTCCAATTTCACTGTCGTAAGTGACTTCTAAGCATCTTTAACTTTCGGATGACCAAGAACATAGGCAGCCATGACAAGTAACCGAATTCCAAATTTGCTATACCATAGAATTGAAATCTGCATGCTATGTCCACATCGACTGAAACTGAAAAGGTTTAGTGTTGAGGGAGGAAATGCCCTTCTCCCTCTCGAGGTTATGTTGAAGCGAAGAACCTTAAGTTCAACCTAAAACCCTAACCTCCTTGTGCAGTGGAATAACCTATTAATCAAGTAAAATAGTAAGAATCCAAAACAGAAAACAAAAGAGCACAACACAATCTTATGTGGTTCGGCTAATTGCTTACGTCCATGGTAGATCCAAGGATCCTAGCCTCTCTTATTAACTCCCTAGAGATATTACAAGAAAAATCCAATTTGAAGAACCCTTAAAAGGACCTAATGTTTAGTGAACCCTTACTCTACCACGAACAATGATCACCCAAACGAGGGTTCCACCCTAGCGCACACAAGCACTTAGTGTCTACTCAGTTCTTCCCCTCTCTTAGAGTCTCTCTAAATGTTTGATCTCAATTAAAGGGTTTACAAGTGTTTATATAGGGCGTATTTCGTGCCTACTAACCCTATTCCTTGTTACAGTAAGAGTCCACTTGTTTTGGAAGTCTAAAATTTTCCAAAACCCAAAATCTCGAAGAAAAATGAACTTTTGATGCGTCTGCCGCTGCGGTGCTCGTCCCTGGGCATCATGGCTCTGGCCAAAATTGTGTCCAGCACTGCGACACTGAGAACCTAGGGCTGCGGCGCTAGGTTACTATCCTGGGCACCGCGGCGCTCAGCCCTGTACGCACCTCTCGCGTTTTCTTCACTTCCTTTGCGTCTTTGAGTCCTGTTTCGCTTCCCCTTTCGTGTCCCACACGTTCTAGACTTTTTGTGACTCTCTACTTTGGTATTCATCTCAATTTTTGTCCAACGAAGAATGTTGAATCATCAATTTTTCAACAAACCCTTCCTTGATTCAAAATCTTCCAAATAAGAAGGCTTCGGGATTCGATCCACACCAATACTCTGTCACCTAGAGTTGAGTCCAGTTAAGTCTCCACTAAGATGTAACTTTCCCCGGGCTAGTAACTTCTGTCTCTAAAGGCATTCCTGTACCTTGCATAGGGTATGGATGCATTGCACTCTTTTCCGACCCTCATCACTTTGGTGAGCACAGTTTGGATGTCGCCTAATGGTCTACATTACCCCAACACCCCATGTTGGGCCACTTATGACCATCCCAGTAAGCATATAGAGCCCTCCATTGAGCTTCTCACCCTCAAACCTTATAGGTCATTTCTTTACCCTTAGTTTTTCTTTTTCCACTCTAACCGAATATCCTTCCTCATCGAGTTTGCTTAAGGATATCAAGTTCCTCTTCACTTTCGGAATATGCCTTACACCATGTAATTCCCTAGTTTCTCCATCTTGCATCCTCAGCCTTATGTTACCAACTCCCATGATCTCACAAGTCATGTCATTCCCCATTAGAGTTTTACCTCTCTTGACTTTATAGTTGGTAAACTTCGATCTGTCGGGACACATATAGACGCTACACCCCGAATCTAGTATCCATTTGCCAGCGTACTTTCCCTTTGAGGCTACCAATGTGTCTACAACTTCGGTATCTTCCTCAGATTGCAGTCCACCCTCCTTGGCCTTTTGACTTCGGATAATCCTTCATAAAGTGCCATTTTTTTATTACAAAGGAAACACTTCTTGGATCTCCTCCTTGATTGGTTGCTCTTCCTTCCTTGTGCAAGCAATGCTGATCCACTCTTGAACTTCGATCTCTTTGTCAATTCTTTTGAGTTCAATGATGCCTTGACATCATTCATTGTTGAAGACTATTTCCCATACAGCAACGTATCCAGAAAGCTCTTTGGCAACGAACTTAATAGGATAATGGCCTTGTCTTCATCCTCAGTCTTGATGCCCAGTTGCTTAAAACTTATGATGATCTTGTTGAACTCGTCAATGTGAGCTCTCAATGAAGTTCCCTTGTGCATTGTTAGCTGATGTAGTTTCTTTTTCACAAGAAGTCTATTTGCAAGAGACTTCTTCATGTACAATGCCTTGAGTCTCTTTCATAGCCCCAAAACGATTTCTTCATCACCAACTTTCCTTAATACTTCATCGCCCAACGCTAGAAATAAGTTGCTGTGAGCCTTTTTCTAAATCGTGTTCCAATCTTTATGCCCGGACTTTGAGGTTGTCGTCTCATCGCTAGTTGAGGAGATGGCTTCCTCCAAGGCTAAGGCTAGCCCTTCCTTCACTAGTAAAGCCCTAACCTTCTTCCTTCAAAGATTGAAGTTATTCATCCCATTGAACTTCTCTATTTCTTGCTTGATTGCAGCCATGGTTTAAATACCCTAGATGTATATTATCAAACCTTTAGCTCTGATACCAGTTTGTTGAGGGAGGAAACGCCCTTCTCCCTCTCGAGGTTATGTTGAAGCGAAGAACCTCAAGTTCAACCTAGAACCCTAACCTCCTTGCGTAGCAGAATAACCTGTTAATTAAGCAAAATAGCAAGAATCCAAATCAGAAAATAAAAGAGCACAACATAATCTTACGTGGTTCGGCCAATTGCCTACATCTACGGTGAATCCAAGGTTCTTAGCCTTTCTTATTAACTCCCTAAAGATATTACAAGAGAAACTCAATTTGAAGAACCCTCAAAAGAACCTAATATTTAGTGAACCCTTGCTCTACCACGAACAATGATCACCCAAACAATGGTTCCACCCTAGCGCACACAAGCACTTAGTGTCTACCCAATTCTTTCCTTCTCTTAGAGTCTCTCTAAATGCTTGATCTCAACTAAAGGGTTTACAAGTATTTATATAGGGTGTATTTCGTGCCTACTAACCCTATTCCTTGTTGAAGTAAGAGTCCACTTATTTTGGAAGTCCAAAACTTCCCAAAACTCAAAATTCCAAAGAAAAATGAACTTCTGACGCGTCTGGTGCCATGGTGCTCAGTCCTTGGGCGCTGGCCAAAATCGTGCCCATTGTTGGCCAAAATCGCGCCCAATACTGTGACACTGAGGACCTAGCGTTGCGGCGCTGGGTTGCTATCCTGGCTGCTACGAAGCTCAATCATGAGCGCCACAGTGCTCAGCCCTGTACGCAACTCCAGCATTTTCTTCACTTCATTTACGTCTTTGAGTCCCGTTTCGCTTCCCCCTTCGTGTCCCACAAATTTTAGACTTCTCCATACATGTCCCACATGTTCTAGACTTCTTGTGACTTTTCACTTTGGTATTCATCTCAATTCTTGTCCAACCAAGATTGTTAAATCACTAATTTTCCAACATCTAGGACCATCTATACTCAAAGAAGCAATAGAAATATTAAGAGATGAGGGATCGAATAATGTGCAATGAAGCACTGTACTAGAAGAAATAATCTAGCCATCATGCCACACCAAGTTATATAGAATGCTATCTAGCTTTCTCTTAATATATCTACCATTAGCTAAACGAGCCTAAGAGAAAAACAATCCTAATGTTAGAACTTCCAAAAGATCACAAGCATTAATAAAATTATGAAAGTCATCACAAGATAAAGGTCCTAGGAAGCATGCACTTATTTGTTATGAACCCCATGTGAGAAAGTTGATTAAAAATTATTATAATATAATTTAGAGAACAAGCCAAATACTTTGGATGTGTGGAGAAGCAAGACAGATATGAAATGTGGCAAATGGAAAAGGTGCACTGCTTAGGCCTGGGCCTCGCGGTGTCAGGATTCAATGTCGCAACTCTCACAGGCCGAAACTATAGTGTCGCAATGCTATGAGCCTAGCACTACAATGCTGGGTGTAATACAGGGCAGTGTCGCAGTACCAGGAAGCCAGCGCCACGGCACTAGTGCAAAAAGTTGTTTTCCTATTTTGACAGTCTCTAAATTATACCTGGACTCTTAAAAATAATCCCTACACATTTAGAGTTAACCTAAGTCATCCTAAAGCTTATATAAAGGCCCTTTATTGACTTGTAAACACATTTTAGTAAAAATCTCAACAAGCTTAGTGATCTTTGTGAGCTTAGTGATTCTTTGTGAAAGAAACCTTTAATTTATAAGAGAGAATTGTTTCTTTGTGAGTTCTTAAGTTATTTCTTGTAAAAGGTATACTTTGTGAGTGCCTTATGATTCAATAATAAAATAGTGAGATCTTGATATGCTATGGATGTAGGCAAGTTGCCAAACTACATAAAGTTTATGTGTTTTTCTTCTACTTTCTCTCTATAGCTTTCTTAATTGCTTGGTTGCTGCATTATATACTTTGAGTTATTGCTTATTTGATTACTTTCACTTCAAAAAATTGGTATTAGAGCTTAGGTTTTAAGTAAACATAGCCATACTCAAGTATGAGGTAGAGAAATCCAACAAGACGAATGACTTCAATTTGTGGAAGATAAAGGCTAAGGCGTTGTTGGTGAGCTAACAGTTAGGCTCAGCATTAGAGGAGACTGCAGCTCCATCTAGTGAAAAAGAGAAGATGCTTGAGTCTTTTAAAGTTGAAGCAGAAAGAATAGACATTCAAAAAAGAGCTCACAATACAATCGTTTTGTCATTGAGAGATGAAGTACTGAGGGAAGTAGCAGGTGAGACAACAGCAATTGGTCTTTGGAAGAAACTTAACTCTCTTTATATGCAAAAATCATTGGCCAATAGATTATATATAAAGAAGAAGCCGTATCAATTGTCTATGTGAAAAGGGACATTAATGAAAGTCTATATAAACACTTCAACAAGATCATTATTAATCTTGAATCTATCAACATCAAGATAGAGGATGAAGATAAGGTAATTATTCTGTTGAGTTCACTTTCTAATAGTTATGAGAGCTTTATTAATATGTTACTCTACGGTTGAGAGAGTTTAACGATGAAAGATGTGAAATCATCATTAAACTCAAAGCTATTAGAAAAGTAGATTGAGGGTAATGTAAAAAGTCTATCTATAAGAGGAAGGTCTTCATATAGAAATAGAAAGCAAAATGGCTCAAGATCAAAGTCCAGGACTCTTAGGAAGTGTTATTGCTGCAAGAAAGAATGACACTTTATAAAAAATTATCCGGAGAAGAAAGTACAAGACAAGAAGAAAGTAGATGCTGCGCTTGCCTATGACGATAGCTACTACAGCGCACAAACTCTAGTCACTACTGATGGTAAGAATACTAAACAATGAGTTTTTTTATTCTGGTTGTACTTTTCACATGTGCCCACATAAGTTTTGGTTTATAAATTTTCAGCCCATTAGTGATGGTAAGGTATTAATAAGAAATGGCGTTGCTTGTCAAATGATGAGAATTGGTAGTATCAAGCTTAGATTACATGATGAGTGAGTGAGAGAGTTGACAGAAGTTAGGTATATTTCTGATCTTAAGAGGAACTTGATATCACTAGGGACCTTAGACCAGAATGGGTGTTCCATTAGGATCGATGGAGGAGTTTTGAGAGTATTAAAGAGTTTCATGATGGTAATGAGAGGTAAGAAGCACAAGAGTGTTAAATGTTAAAAATGGAGAGGTTGTAAGTGGTTCTACATTATTCTCTATAGATGATGAGAATATGCAAATCAGGTTGTGGCTTCTTAGACTAGCACACTTAGGTGAAAGAAACCTGAAGGAGTTATTTAGTCAAAATGTGTTTGGCGAGGATAAGTTCCAGCCATTGGAGTTTTGTGAGCATTGTGTGCTTAGGAAAGTATATATAGTGAGGTTTAGTACCGATGAGCATAAACCTAAAGGGACTCTTGATAGTTACTCATGGTGGGGCTGGGTATTTTCTCTATTTTATTGATGACTATTTGAGGATGTTGTGGGTCTATGTGTTAAAAAGCAAGGATCAAGTGTTTGATACTTTCGAGACTTGGAAAGCTCTTATTGAGAATCAGACTGATAAAAGGGTTAAGAGGCTAAGAACTGACAATAGCCTCGTGTTTTTCTATAGAGAGTTTGATGGGTTTTGTGTCAAGCATGCGATTACAAGGTATAGAACTGTGCGATCAATACCGTGACAGAATATTGTAGCTAAGAGAATGAATAGGACTCTACTTGAAAGTGTTATATGCATGCTTACTAATGCAAAGATGTCCAAAGCATTATAGGGAGAAGCTGTAATGACTATAGCTTATTTGATTAACGGAAGTCCCTCATCAGTAATAGACTTCAAGATGCCATAAGAGAAATGGTCTAATAGCTATCTTAGGTATGACCACCTTAAAATTTTCAGTTGCCTTGTCTTTGTTCATGTCAATGTGGGAAAATTGAAACCTAGAACTATCAAATGGGTATTTATAGGGTATCCTGAATGTGTAAAAGGATACAAGGTGTGGTGTAAAAAGTTGACACCACCAAGAAGTATCATAAGCCGTGACATGATGTTCGATGAGACGACAATGGTGAAAGCATCCCAAGCAGATGAGAAGAAAAACCTGTGTCCAAGGAAGACTCAGCACCCGAGTTAATAGAAGTTGAAGTGAAATATGAGTGTATATCTAACATGCCCCTAGACCAACACTTCAACTAGAATATCCTTGAAGATAAGCCAAGAACACCGGTGAATTCCTCCAAATCCACCGAAAGAAAGACTAGGACTTCTAAGATAGAACTTAAAGAGTACCAACTAGCCAGAGACAGGTTAAGGAGAATGATTAACCCGCCAATTAGGTATGCACAAGTATATTTGGTTATTCATGCATATAACTCTGCTTACACTCTTGAATTTGATGAGCTTAAAACATATGGTGAGGCTATAAAGAGAGAAAATAGAAATAAATATCAGTAGGCCATAGAAGAAGAGATTAGTTCTCTTAAGAAGAATAATACATAGAAGTTAGTGGAGATACCTCAAAAGAAACTAGTATAGTGCAAATTGGTGTACAAGGTTAAGAAAGGTATACTGGGGGTAAAGTATACAAGATTCAAGGCTAGGCTAGTTGTATAAGGTTTAACTCAGAGAAAGTGAGTTGACTTTCATAAGATATTCTCTCCAGTCGTCAAGAACACATTTATTAAGATTCTTTTAGCCATGTGTGCAAACCTTGATTTACATCTAGAGCTGATGAATGTAAAAACATATTTTCTACATAAAGAGCTTGAAGAGACAATTTACATAACACAACTGCAAGGGTTTGAAGAGCTTGAAAAATAGAAGCATGATTGTTTACTGAAGAAGTTATTATATGGGTTAAAGCAATCACCTAGATAGTGGTATAGAAGATTTGATGAGTCTATGATGGCTTTCGGATTGATTAAGAGCAAATATTGTTGGGTGTGTTGGGCGAATTTACTATAGTGTGCTCTTGCATGTGGGTTGTGTTCATCATACAAACAATATACATATCTCATACATACATGTGCACAGCGGAAGATTAAATACAATGAACACTGAAAATAACATTTGATTAAACTGAAATTCGAGATTGAGAAATATCACCAATGAAGCCTTTGGATTAATTTTCTTTGAAGTCCACCATGAAATGAATCTTTGATCAATCCTAGCAATCAACAAGGGTGGGTTTGATTGTCTAGAATGGCAGCATCTTAATCCAGCATATGTGTTTAACTCTTAAACATTTTACAAAGTTAAACTATTTAACTTAATTAAATTTGTTTTTCCTTTTATTCAACTCTTGAATAAATAAAACAAATCTTGTTTTTAGTTATTACATTTAGTAACCATTAATTCAATTTGTTTTGTTGTTCTAACACTTAAAACACAAAACAAACAATTTCAATTTCTCAAATTGAATTGGCTCCCAAAATGCAAAACCTAAAAAACTAAATCAAAAAAAAAATTTGAATTTCATTTCACTTTATATACTAATGCATTAATTCCAAACTAATTTGAATTTCATTTGCATTTCATTTGGCTTAACCTAACCTTAGTTAACATTTAACCTTAGTTAGATTATTTTAACTTAACCTTTAAGTTAATAAATATTTAATTAACCTAACCATAGTTAACTAACTTAACCATGGTTAGGTTAACCTTTACTTAACCTTTAAGTAAGGTTAACTTAATTAACTATATGATTAACCTTTAATCATAGTTAATTAAATCATTTATTTAACAATTAAATAAATAAATATTTATTCTTATTATTTAACAATTAAATAATCATAAAGTGAAATTACTATTATATCCTTACTCGGTTACCAAGTTAACCTAAAGTGGGTCCCACCAATTTAACCACATACTTTAGTTAACGTAACCTTAGTAATTGCTGAATTATACTGTATTGAACAATTCAATACGGTACACTGCCCAAGTGCTCAAAGAGTACATTTCATATTGGGACTCTCTAGGTCTACACCCGATTTGTCAAATGGAACTGTTCCATTAATCCGTAATCGATGCCCCACGCACACGTTACGAATATTACAAATCAGCGTGTCAGACCATACAAGTTGAGGTCATAACGTATACGTATAATCCTTCCATCATTTATATCCTAGATGTGCAGGGATATAGATCAGCACCGTCAAATCCCTATTTGCTCATCCATAATCTTATCTCCAGATTCGTATCTCGATAAACAATATACGCAAACACTTTTGCTATATTGTTTAACCCTATGGGAAACTCTTTTCCCGGGTTTATGCTTGTGGCCACAAGACTTTATGAAATACAATCTCGGAGCATCGGATATACAACTTACCTACGTAAGCTGACGGATCCCGTATCTACGCACACCGAACTCCATGAGCATCGAACCATACCCAGCGACACATAGCGGTCAGACCATGAAAGGTCTCTGACATATGTGGAACCAAAGCATGATGGATCACTCACAAGACCACCGTGGCGCTCAGGTCAAAGGACCACGAATACTACTCAACTCGAGAGGACCTTCCTTTGACGGTGTCATAGGATATCTATTGGGGTCCTCATAAGTCTGTTCAGTATCCAGTCTTGACTGGATACCCGCATGCCTATACAAGCTCTAAGCTCATGGTCAGCTAAGAACAACCATCTGAACCAGTCAGATATAAACATACACAAATCTATATAAAGTGAATCACCGATAGACCCGCATTAGTGATTATAGATCAGGAACATTATCTTTGAGACATACCTACATAATGATATTTCTTAACACCTATTGCAACTCTTTGCAACTATATCATTACAAGTATACTCTCAGGTCTTTGTCCCATTATAGACAAGGTTCTAACTCTTTAGACCTCGCTGACTCTTATAACCTGCTAACTCTTAACAGTGCTAACTTTTAGCATTTATAACTCTCAGCTTTGCTAACTATTAGTTCTGATCTAAACTCCTTTAGACCAGATCTGAACTCTTTCAGATCAAACAATGTCTGTAATGTTACAAGCATTATACCATATTAATATGATATTAACAATCTTTATTCGAAATGTTTATTGTATAAATATTAACAATTAATATTCATACAATATTGGAATGGCACGTGAGCACCAGCTCCAACAAATATGACATATGTGTGTACTTTAAGATCTTGAGCAGTGGGATAATTTATTTGCTTCTATGCATCGATGATATGTTGGATGCATGTAGAAATATAAAAAAAATACAGAAACTCAAGAATCAATTGAGTGGGGAGTTTGAGATGAAGATTTAAAAGTAGAAAAGAGGATATTGGGTATGGATATTATGAGAGAAAGAAGAAATGTTATCTTCTTGATACAACATCAATATATTTTCAAGATCCTAAAGAAGTTTGATATGTCAAATACAAAGGCTATCTCCACTAATTGGGCTATGCATTTCAAACTTTCAGCAGTACAATCACCGACATCTGAAAAGGAGAAACTATGGATAAGTAAAGTACCGTATGCAAGCATTGTAAGGAGTATCATGTATGTGATAGTTTATATAAAACTAGATATAACACAAGCTGTGAGTGTGATAAGTATATACACGATGAATTCGGGGAAGGATCATTGGCTTGCAGTGAAACGGATATTGAAATATTTCAAGGGGATGTCAGATCATAGATTGATGTATAAAAGGGCTGAAGATATTAGTGTAATGGTAAGAGAATATGTAGACTCAGATTATGCAGGTGATCTAGACAAGAGGAGATCGTTGATGGGTTACAAATTCACCGTATTTGGGTGTAGTGTATATTAGAGATCAGTTCTACAATATATGGTTGTACTATCCACCATAGAGGCGGAGTACATAGCTATTAGAGAAGTTATAAAGAAGGCCATGTGGTTGAAAGACATATGCGCAAGGTAGAGGTTACTGAAGATATGAACATCGGTGTATATTATAATAGTCAGAGTGTCGTATACCTAAACAAGCATTTAGTCTTTCATAAGAGGTCTAAACACATTGATGTGTGACTATTACATTTGAGATATTGTTCAGTGAAAATAGTCTAACAAAGATAATGACGTTTAAAACTTCTACTGATATGTTAACTAAGCCACTGTCATTGGTTAAGTTCATCCTATCGTAGATGCTTTGTGAATGATTTTGAATCAATGAGGGAATTTGTGAAAAAGTTGATTAAAAATCATTATAATATGATTTGAGAATAAGTCAAATGCATTAAACGCACGGGAAAGCAAGATGGATGCGAAATGAGGCGAATAGAAAAGGTGTAACTGCCCATGCCTAAGCGTCGTGATGTTCGCAGGCCAAGACTACAGCTTTGTAATGCTAGAAGCCTAGCAACGTAGAGTTGGGTAGTATATAGGGCAGTACCGCGGTGTTGGTACAGGAAAACTATTTTCCCATTTTGACAGTCTTCAAATTGTACCTGAACTCCTTAAAATCACTCTTACACATTTGAGGTTAACCTAGATAGTTCTAAAGCTTATATAAAGGCCCTCTATTGGCTTATAAGTACATCTTGGTGATCAAAACACATCTTAGTGAAAATCTCAACAAGTTTAGTGATCTTTGTGATTCTTGTGAGCTTAGTGATTCTTTGTGAGAGAAACCCCTAGTTTACAAGAGAGAATTATTTCTTTATAAGTTCTTAAGTTCTTTCTTATAAAAGCATACTTTGTGAGCTCCTCGTGATTCAATAATAAAATAGTGAGATCTTGATCCACCGTAGACATAGGCAAATTGCAGAACAATATAAATTCTTTGTATGTTTCTTCTACTTTCTATCTATAGTTTTCTTAATTGCTTAGTTGCTGTATTATATACTTTGGGTGTATCGCTTGTTTGATTACTTCCGCTTTAACACCCCTAAATAGAATTAAAATCACCAACCACCATCCAAGGAATTTGACAAGATAGTAACCTCATCTCTGCCTATAAATCATGTCTCTTAATATATTGTGAAGCTACATAAATGAAAGAAATTTGACACAACTGGGTCAATATCAGAATTTATAGTAACATGTTGAGTACCTATATAAAAAATATTCGACACTAAAACCAAATCATGCTTAAAAACCTAAATTTTTGGAGATCATTATTAAAGTTTTCAATAAAAGAAATATGCAAAAATTGCCCCAAAACAAATTTTAAATGGAATCCAAAGTGGTTATTGGCTCACTGATAACCACAAACAAAGGTTTAAGTTAAATACATAAATTGGCCAATTCTTGATAAGATTGGGGATTTCCACCCCTTTAATATTCTACTAGAGGACCTTTATAGATTCACGATGGAATTTGAGTTATGTGACCTGTAGATCGCTTCAATATCTTTCTTTTTGGCACCTATCCTCTTTTTTTGAGATTCAGTCAAACTATTTCAAAACCATCTTTAACTGGCATCTTTATGAGAATGCTGACAACCTTTTCAAGCCCTTTATCAAATTCAGAAGCTGCTGGATCTTTAGTTATTTGTTCTTCTAATAAATCATCATTAATTTTTTCAGCATCCTCTACTAATGGGTTATTGCCATAAAGGAGAGGGTTTATTTTCAAATTTAGAAGTTGCTAGATCTATATCAAATTCATTCACCTGAATCGATGAATCTGATCTTTGTTAGCCCTCCACATCATCTAAAATCACTGTATCCCTTTTAAGAGAAATAGAAGACCTGTCCTGATGAGAATCTTTGTGCACATGCAAGCTTCTATCACTTTGAATGCTTTTATCTTCTCCCACTTACCAATCTTGTGGCTGAGAGTTGTTCATCTCATTTAATTTATTAACTTTTATCACATGTAATATTTAGTGCCCTTTATTCGGAGCCATTTCCTTTTCCATCAAAATTTCCTGAGATTTCAATTTTTAAGAATAGACATTTTTTTGGAGAAAGTGATCAGCCTTGCCCCTCCTTATTGTCTTTCCGTTGGTGTTTACGTGCTGAAACATTATGACTTAATACTCCACATCAAGCACATTTTTCCAAAAGGTTTTCAATGAATACCTTTACTAAAAGTAAAGGTATTTTATAATTGTCTCTCTCCACCGTGAGAAAATTTGGAAGATGATTATTAACATCAACTCGACCAATACAGGAGCATAAAATCCATATAGTCCGTCTATTATAGCTTTATCTAATTACAAAGGAAGTCTCACCCACCTAGCAATTCCTATGATGATTTTTGTACTCCAGTATTCTCAACTTAATTTATAAAGTTTTATACAAACTTGAGATTTTGTTTAATCTCAATTGTATGGGGATCGAAATCTAACTGTCACTGGTATAATTTGAGGGTTCTTAAATTCGAAGTATAAGTACCATCTCCCTATACCATTTTCATATCCACTATATTCTTAAAATGTAATACATAAAACCCTTTAGCCATTAGAAAAAGGTTCCATCCATTAACGAGATCTTATAGTTTCACAAGCCCTAGTTTTAAAATCTTTAAAACTAAGCAACATATCAGATTTATTTTCCTTTTAGCCAGCCTCTGCGTATACTCAACTTTATCTATCTTAATAAAGATTTGATCTCCTTTGAAATAAGGAGGTGGTAGTAGAGAAGGATGTGTCGAAATATCTGACGATGTGTTAAGAATTGAAGCAAAGGATCTTTTGGCCAAAATAGTTAAAATCTCCTTTTTGGATTCAATACAACCTTCTTTCAATCTAGCAACCAGGTTTTCCATCTCTACTAAGACATTAGCCATACTGACTACTGAAGAAGATGATGATAAAAGAAGAAGAGAGTGAATAAGGAAATTATGATAAGAAACAAAAAAGAAGAAGAGTAATTTTGTAAAGAATTTGCCTAAAATAGGTAGTCAAAACTTTCCATTTAGGCTTAGGAGAGAAATGAGATAGAGAGAAAACGTTCCCTCATCTTAATTCCCAATCTTGACTACAAACTTTGTATATCGCTATTGTAAATACAATATTCATTCAAGAAAAAAAATGAAACAATGAAAACAATATTCAAAGGAATAAATAATACTTTGGCAGAGTTCTTCTCTAGACCACCTAATCATTCAAAATCCTACCGCCTAACTTCTTAAACAATCTCCCCCTTCTATATAATGAACCCACTCATCAATCCTCTAATTCCTATATACCCACCTGAGCTGCTATAGTAATTCAAACTCATACTCTCCATCACAAAGTTGCAGAGCTAATGTTAAAATACCAATCCAGAGCCATGAGAACTAAAGGACTATATGTCATTGCCATTCTAGATGTTCATCTTAAATATCTTTTTATGACCTTGTTCATCATGGAAACATTTAAATATCGATCCCCAAACATCCTCCATTTTTTATGGTATTTACTTGATCAATATTCCATAGCAATGGAATTTTATGTTAAAGAAATGATGGATTAGATCTAAAATGTCACTGCAATACCTCTACAATTTCCAGACATCCACTAATATTACAAAATTTTCTTGGAATATTTCTATCCCATTGATTGGTGGAAGCACAACCAATCTATTATCTGCCATTTTCCCCAGCTTTTTTAAAGATAATCTTAAAGCAATCCTGATCTTATAGAAAAAAAGGAATAATCACTACTTCCAATACAATGCAGTATCATCCAATAATTATTAACCTGTCGTATATTCATTCCCTCTTCAAAAGCAATTTCTTGATCATCCAAAAATCAACAAAGTAATTTCGCCTGAGATATGGCCACCATTAGGTAGTGATGGTCTGTGAAAACTCTATCCTCTTGACTATAATAGAACTTTAGAAGCTGATTGTAAGTTTTTCAACCCCAGGATGCTAATAAATAATAAAGATGCATCTAACAAACCCTCTTCTAGTACCCAGACTAATAACAAAACCTCTAAGATGTAGCCTACACTTATTCACTAAACATCGATCTAATGGACTTGGACCTTTCACTACAACTACTACATCTTTCTTTGTTTCAAGACTCTCAAGGCCCATATGATTATAGCCCAAACTCCTTATTAAACTCCCTGAACCAAGCACAAGCCGTTGACTAAAGCCCAATATGTATGCAGCCAAGCCCCAAACACAATTCGAGCCTATAAGAAGCTACAGAGAAAATCTAGACAAAGATGATTTATGGTGGCATAACTTTTTAAGAAAGGAACCTAACGTAAGCAATGATACTAAAAATACCATCAGCCTTTGAAGAATATATTTTTCACATGCAAATAATCATCTTATTTTCATTATGTAGCACATGAAACTTTATCTTGAGTAATCTTATCTTTGTTTGTCCAAGTGTCATGTAATCTTATCTTATTTGTCCTTTGTAATCTTATCTTATGTGTCTAATCTATGTTTGTAATAAAGGTGTCGGTAAGGGATAAAAATGTCTTTGCTAGGTTTGTCTTGTTATCCCTTCCTCTCTTATTAATAGAGGGTGGTTTCTATATTTTGGAGCATCAAATGCCAATTAATAAAATATCCTTTTAAGTCTATTCTCCATGCTCTTCGAGACTCTTTCCCTTAATCCTAGAAATTGGTTGAGGAAAGAATACTAGCAAAAGTTACAACATGAACCTGGAGAATATGCTCTGTGGTTGCTTGAAATAGGATCCTTCACATAAAAAATCTATGCCTACAAATTCAAGGTATCACATTGTTTATAGTTGGATTATTCCCATAAAAGTCTAGACACCCAGAGACATCCATGGTGAGTCGAGATTGAAAGGTGATTTTAAATTTGAGAATCTTACATGTAAAATTGTACTAGTCTTAAAGTGTTTCTACTGTCACATTTAGGTCTTTTGAATTTCTTCAAATGATATATTTGTATTAATATTTTATTCAATGCTTTCGAAAAATCTAACTAAATGTTTGCATTTTATCCAGTGCTTCAAATGATATGATATTAGTAATAACTTTTTATTTGGATTTTCATGTAAATTTTGACAAGTTGGTTTTATAAAAAAGGTCAACACTAAACATTGTGCCGACTCTACTGAGTAAGAAGATGAATTATTCCCTGACATTCCTAGAATTAAGTGTGAGGTAAACAAGCTTACGACCATTACCAGAATTCTATGGAACAAGACCTGATCCATTTGGTGCACCTACAAAATCATGACCATAGAAAGATGATACCAATTCAGTGGCTATGGCGAAAAAGAAAAGTTAGATTGATAAATATATTTATGATTCCTTTTTAATATGGGTCTTAGCACTGACTGTTATCATGCTTATTACTTTTATTTGCCATCTTTAAGGATAAGTTGTTTCATCATTTAAAATTTCTTGCCAAGTTATCTTTTTTGTTAAATGTTTAACATGAAGTTAACGCAAACTTGAATATTAATGTCAAATAGTTTTTTTAGTTAACTTGAAAATCATTGAGTGTAATAGCGTTGCAACTTTCTGTCTCCATGTACTTGTTATAGATCATAGACTTTACTATCCAGTTTCTTCTTTCTAAGGGTCTAATAACAGCTCATTATTAAAGCCTAAAAAAGCTTTCTATCTTCTTTTATGTTTGTTCTGTTCATCTATAGGGAACCAAGATCTATCCATTGTGGGGTACAACTTAGTTACTTTTGCATCCATATTTTATGTATGGCACTGCGACTGGGAGATTGTATTTACATCAAGCATTGATGTTAATTTGTAAATTTTATATTACCTTGACTATATGTAGTCAACATTCTTAACTCAATAAGTTTGACAATTTGCTTTACAACTCTGAAAGGGATGTATATGCTCATGCTGCAACTCAAGTCAAAAAGGCTATGGAGGTGTGGTTCATTTACATATATGATTTAGCATAATGCTATACATTTTAAGTTTGTATCTCAAGTTGTATTTCAAGTAATGATGTGTCAAATAATTATTAAGTGTAATGAGTAATTTTGAAATTTATAATATTTTACCACTCAATAATTGCTTGACATATCATTACTTGGGATACAGCTTGGGATGTGTAGCATTACTTTATGATTTATTAGAGAATGTAGATTTTTTGCATATAAATTATTAAAATTTAGTGATTCAAAATCGTATTTAAGTATGATTTTGAGTTGAAGATCGATGAAGAATTGACACATGATTAAGGACACGATGGATAGATTAAAAAGGGAAGGAAATGAAAAGCTATAAGCAATAAGAAGCACGAAAGCACAAAGAAGCCTAAATGTAAGCCTTTAAGTCGCACCGCTAAGGAACCCAGGCCTCAGTGCTGGCCTAGGAAGCACCTGGGCACTGTGGCCTAAATGTTATAGGGCTGAGGTGCCAAACCTAAGCTGCAATGGAGCCAGTTTCCCTTTTAAGTGCTATTTTGTGAGTTTGAGTCATTTTGGACTACCATTTAGCATGGACTCTTATTCTAACTAGAAATAGGGTTTTTAGTACGTTTTGGGACCTATATAAACCCTTGTAAACCTATTAGATTGTCAAGTGTCAAATAAGTATAAATAAGAGAGAGAATAAAAAGCTCGTTGAGTATTAAGTGCGTAAGAGAGTGCCATAGGGAGCGTTTAAGTATTGCGTGTGCAAGATAATGCTAATAAATCCTTTGGAGAGCCCGTCTATTATTTGTATTCCTTGTAATCTCTTGAGAGACCATTGTGGTAATTGAGTGGTTCATTGGTAATCACTGTGAATAGAAGAAGTTATGATCCCTTAATCTACCATAGACATATGTAAGTTACCGAACCACCTATATTTTTGTACCTTGTGTTGGATTGATTGTTTATCTTTATTGTGTATGTGATCTTTTCTAATTCTTTTTTACTTGTGAGCAAAAACTTTCACAAAGCGCTTAGGGTTTTAGAGTGCACGCTAAAAACCCCAACACAAATCATGATTAAAATAGCGTCATCTCTAGTATGTAGAGTATTTTGTTTCACTAATCTCGCATTTCTTCCTTATTGTTATAATCAGCATATTGCATGACTATAAGTATTGTTCTTATTGTTTCTCAACAATTTTGAATTTTCACAAATGATTGAGATGTCCTCTGAACATTAATTACTTATGTTTCCCTCCTCTTAAATGTATAAAAGGGGTCTATCCTTTGACATCAAGTACTAAGTCAATTGAAGTTTTGAGTACTTGGAAAATCACAAATAATTGATAAAAATAGAAATATAGAAGACTTTTGATGTTAACTGCTCAACCTTTTTTGGTGATGATGTTTTTTAAATTACAAATAGATAAAAAGCTTATGGGAATGAGTTGTTAGTGATTCAAATTCCTGTTAATTTTGTTATAAAATGACATGGCATGAGTTAGATGAGCTTGCACTTTATTAAATGATATAGAATAGAACTCAACTTGAAGAGTTTATTATACCAACTCAGATGAACAGTTACAAATCTGTTAAAGTCAGTTAAAAATGGTAGAAAAACAGAGCAAGTTCCAAACTTGCATTCCAGCCCTTTATAAAACAATTTCTTGTTGTAGAATCATGTATATTTTCTTATTTGATTCATAAAGATATTGTACAAATATTTTACATTCTTTAAAATTAATAAAAAGGCTCTCACTAAATGTGTGGTTGTAGGCCATTGAGTCGAACCACATAATAGCTTGTGTTTTCTTTTCCATTCTCTAAATTTTTGGTTGAACTCATTTTTTTTATTGATTTCTTTATTTCTGTGATTTGTTAATTTTTTTCATTGGTTGAGAACTTTATTCGAAGGGTGATTCTTGAAGATTATTGCCATTAAAATTCTAGTTTTGGAGATCCTATAGTAATAAATTGGTACAAAGCCAATTGAGATTAAGAATGGCTTCTCATTCAAAGTATAATCTTGATAAATTTAATGGCACCAATGACTTTAATCTATAGAAGATAAAGTTCAGAGCTTTACATGTTAAAGAATGCCTTAAGGAAGCCCTTGAAGAAATTTCAGTTGGAGATGATAAGAAACCTAGTTCATTAACTGATAAGGTAGCAAATCAAATCAAGATTGTGCTGAGATAACCAAGAAATCTCGCAACACCATTATTTAAAGTCTTAGTGATAAAGTGCTCAAAGAAGTATTAAATGAGACAACTACTGATGAACACTTGAAATTACATATTTAATAAGGGTTTTATATTATTATTTGGTATTATTAGTGTTTTTAACCCCCTTAACTTAAGTATGTTTACAATATTGTACCTAATTAGCTTTTAACTATTTTGTGGTAGGTTCGGTAAAATGGGCATAACTTTCTACCTCAACATTAATTGGAGTGATTCTTAATCCTGTAAAGAGCTGACTCAATGGGATAACATATTGTATTTCACAATGCATTTGAAATTTGAGCTTTTAGAGGATGAAAATAGCCTAGAACAGAATTGATTTATAGTACAGGCCTAGTCTGAATAGTTATTAGTATTTGGCCCATAGCTATAGAAATACGTATCTAATATGTATGAGACAACTTAATTTGGCAAGATAAGAGAATTATCTACAACTTTGATATTTTGAGTGATAGCTAATTCGGATCACATCAATTCCAAATTGTATAATCAAGTGGATGCATTAATGATAACCAATGTAAATTATTTGCCACCATTCTTGACTTTTATCATCCAAGTGGTTCCCTCTTCATTTGTCTCGATTTATCCATATTTTTTTTATAAATAGATAACATGTTTAGGCCCAAATGATGTAATTAGAGAACTAGATTTTAGTTTAAAACACTTGTCTTTTGTATTATTTCTTTGTAATATTATTTCTCTTGTTTATTATTCTAAAATCATGTTATCTCTTCTTCCATTTCTTTTCTTTTTCTTTAGTTTTATTATGTCTAAGTAATTTTCTTTACGTTAAGATGAAAGGGTGAAACTCTTGGCAAGGTAATAAGATGTACTTAACTCTTATTCATGAATTTAATGCTTCATTCTTAAGTTATGTAAATTTATATATGATGTATTTATTTTTTTTGTAATATTAATACACTTTCTTCTAAAGCAATGCCTCTTGATTTATTAGAGATAACTATTTACAAGATTTGGCACAATAAATTCTTGAAATCATTTACAAGATTTGGCGTATATACCATTTCTTATAAAGTGGGAGTCTTGATTTATTGTAGACAAATATAAAGATTGGCATAATAAATACTTGAACCTATTTATAAGATTTGGTATATAATAATTAAAAGAAATAAATACTAGTTAATATATAAATTGTGATGAACTTTAATTGTTATATCTTCCAGTTGGAACCTCCTTTGTATGAGGATTCCAATTGAGTTATAAAAAGAGTTAAATATATTCTTATTTCTTATGCTAAGAGTGGATCCCTCTAACCTTAGCTTTTATTTGAATTGGTTAATTGAATTAATATTTGCAAACATCTTATACTGCATTAATTGTCTTTAAAGTATTTATAATTTGTAATTTTAATTCTACTTTCTTGTGGATCAACCCCGTTCTCACCGGATTATTTATTACTTTGATAATCATGCACTTAAAAATAAACTTCTATATTCTAAACGTGTCAACTGCTCTTAAGGTTTGGAAGAAGCTCAAAACCATCTATGTAACCAAGTCTTTGGCTAATAGATTATACCTCAAGAAGAGATTGTATTCATTTTATATGGCTAACAAGACATCAATTAAGGAGCACATTGATAATTTTAACAAAATTATCACTAATTTGGAAAATATTAATGTGAAAGTAGAAGATGAAGATTAGGCCATCTTGTTGTTACGCTTACTGCTAAGAGCATATGAGCATTTTGTTGATACAATGCTCTATGGAAGAAAATCACTATCAATGGAGGATGTTAAGTTCTTATTGAATTTTAAAGAACTTAATAACAAGATGGAGTTAAATGACTCAAATAGTGAGGGATTGCTAGCCAAGGGAAGAACTGAAAAGAACGAATTCAGAGGAAAGAAATAGTCCAGAAACAAGAAGCTTAAATGCTTTCTTTGTCACAAAGAAGGATATTTCAAGAGAGATTGCCCTAAAAAAGGAAAGACAAAGACCAAAGAGAAAAGCTCATATAAAATTGTTGCAATGGCTTCTGATGATGATACATGCTATGACAGTACAAGAGCATTGATTGCAACCAATAACACAATCATTGGTGAATGGATTATAGATTTTAGTTGCAGATTTCATATGTCTTAATATTCATTTGTTCTCATCATATTATGCAAGTAATGGGGGAAAAGTGGATATGGGTAATAACATGGCTTGTAAAGTTTTGGGAATATGCATTATTATACCAAAATTACATGGTAAGATTGTATTTGAATTAAAAAGAAGTCAGAAATGTTCCAAAACTGAAAAGAAACTTAATTTCTCTTGAAATGCTTAATTATAATGGTTTTACCTCTAAAGGAAAAAAAAGATGTCTTAATGGTAATTTTTAGAGATTTAACGATAATGAAAGGAGAAAGAAAGAATGAGTTGTATATACTGAAAGGTTCAGCTGTGATTGGGGATGTAGTTATGTTCTATAGTATGCATTAGAATATGACATTGCTATGGAATGTGAGGCTTGGGTAGTAAGTGAAAGAGGTTTGAAGATTTGGAGAAACAAGGTCTGTTTGGTAAAGACAAATATAGACCTTGGAACTGTATAAGGATTGTGTAATGCAAAATCTAATAGAGTGAGTTTTACAAGTAGTATTCATAGATAAAAAAGAACACTTGATTATATGTATGATGATTTATAGGGACCTACATAAACACTATCACTCAATAGTGCTAGATATTTTCTGTCTATTATAGATGACTTTTCAAGGAAATTTTAGGTCTATATTTTAAAAATCAAGGATGAAACGCTTTAAAAATTCAAGATATAGAAGACATTGGTGTAAAACAAACTGAAGAAACTTGAAAAGACTCAAAACAGATAATGGTATGAAGTTCTATAGTAATAATTTTTTAAATTTTTCAGTAACAATGGTATAGCAAGACACAAAACAGTTGCACATACTCCCCAATAAAATGGATTAGCAGAAAGAATGAACAAGACCCTTATTGAGAGAGTCGGATGCATGCAAAATTATTCTGGTCTACCAAAACCATTTTGGGCAAAAACTGTAATGTCTATAGTCTATCTAGTTAATAGATTCCTTCAACAGCACTTGATTTCAAGACTCTAAAAGAAGTATGACCTGGGAAGAAACCTAATCTATTAAGATTAAAAGCTTTTGGGTGCATAGCTTAAGCATATATAAAGTAAGGTAAGTTGGAGCCTAGAGCTACTAAGGTTATCTTTATTGGATATCTTGAGGGTGTTAAAGGGTATAAAATCTAGTGTTTGGATTTATAATAAGGAGCAATATGGTCTTTAATGAGTTTTAAACTCTAAAGTCACAAGCTTATAATGATGATAAGCAAAATAGAAATCATAAAAAGGTTCATTGAAACACGTTATAAAAAGATATTGCAAATCAATCTAATGAGCTCATGAGTGATGCTGAAAAGTCAGCTAAAGATCAACTTGTAGACATTAGTGTTGATCAAAGCCTCCTAGACTATCAATTGGCAAGAGATAAAACTAGAAGGGAAATTAAATCTCTATAGAAAAATAGTTATGCTGATGTAATAGTATATGCCTTAAAAGTTACAGAAGAAATGAATGAAAATAAGCCTCAGTCCTATAAAAACAACAATGTCTATAATTGATAAAAAGAAATGGAAAGCTGCAATGCAACAAGAAATTTGTTGGGATTTGTGCTCATGTGCTATCCCAATTTTGTATAAATATTATATTTTCATACTTATGTAATAAATAAATATTTCATTAAATCGCTAATTAATTTTATTAGGTAAAATACTTGTAACATTTTGGATATTATATTGATCTGAAGGAGTTTAGATCAAGTCTACAGAGTTAGAACTTTGTCTGAAATGGGACAAAGACCTGAGAATATACTTGTAATGACATAATTGCAAATAGTTGCAAGCGTTGTTAAAAAATATCATTGTGTAAATATATTCTTAAATTAAATGTTCCTAATCTATTTTCATCGATGTAAGGTTTATCGAATGGAACCGATTTATATAGATCAGTGTATATCCATATTTGGATAGTCCAGATGGTTTATCTTAGTAAACCATAAGCTTAGTGAAGCTCATATAGATATACATGTATTTAGTAAGGACTGGATACTGAACTAGACTCAATAAAGACCTCCAATAGATTTCCCATAAATTCGTCAGTAGAGGGTCTTCTCGTGTTGAGTAGTATTCGTGGTCCCTAGACCTGAGCACCATGGTGGGCTTATGAGTAATCCACCATACTTAGGTTCCACACATGTCAGAGACCTTTTATGGTCTGACCGCTGGGTGTCGCTGGGTATAGTCTGATGCTTATGGAGTCCGGTGTATGTAGATATGGGATCCGTCAGCTCATATGGGTGAGTTAAATATCCAGATGCTCTAAGATTGTATTCTAGGAATTCTTATGGCCATAAGCATTTAACTCTGGAAATAGTTTCCTGTAGAGTAAATAATATTGCAAATGAATTTGCATATATTGGAATACGAATCAAAAGAGATAAGTTTATGGTTGAGTAATAGAGGACTTGACACTATTGATCTATGTCTCCACTCTTTCAGGATATTAATGATGGAGGGATTGTACGAATATGGATTGTATAGTTTAACTTGTATGGTTTAACTTGTCATTTTGTATTATCCATAACGTATGTGTGTGGGGCATCAGTTATGGACTTACAAAAATATTTCGTGAGACAAAATGGGTGTGAACCTAGGGAGACTCACTATATGAAATGTACTCGTTGAGCACGTGGGTAGCGCACCGGATCGAATTGTTTGATCTAGTAAGTTTTTGACAAAATATGAATTTATTTCAGGGTTTCTCGGGGAGTAGCTAATGTTTAATTGTTAAACCTAAAATTGTGTCAAGTGAGACTTGACACTTTTATTTACCTAGTGTATGTCTTAAATTGTGCCAATATTTTGTATGGGTACCAAATTAGGTATTGGTAGATATAGCTACCATTTAAATAAAATAATTGTTATTTTGTTTAAATTAAATTAATTATTTACTCATTTACTTCAGGGTCTCTCGGGGAGTAGTTAAGGTTTAATTGTTAAACTCAAAATTATACCAAGTGAACTTGACACTTTTCTCTATTTAGTTTATATCTCAAATTGTGCTAATAATTTGTATAGGTACTAAATTGGATATTAATAAATATAATTATTATTTAAATAAAATAATTATTATTTTATTTAAATTATATTAATTAGCTAAATGGGGTGCTATTTATATTTTCCTTATAAGCATTTTGAAACTAAACTGAATTCGAAAAAGCAAATGAAGTGAATTATTTATATTATTTGAATTCAGCTAAATGAAATGGAGGTGGCATTATTTCATGTATTTACAAAGGTTACTTGTTCACATTTCATTGGCTTAACAAAAGATATTGGTATGTTTTAAATTTTGAAAGCATAAAGTGGCGTAACTTTAGCCACTAATATTCCTTTTATTTGGCCAATTTTTGGGCCAATCTTTTATCTTTAAGTGTCGTATATATATGTATAATTAAATGCCACCAAATGCCAACATTACTTTTGGTTGAAATTTAAAACATGATGAGGATTTTATTTTTCTCGTCATGCTTCAATTTAGTCAATATTTATTGGCTGATAATTCGTTTATAAGGTGGTAGCAAATACTATATATACTCATGCTTATTTCATTTGAAATGTATGAATTTGAAAGAGTAAAAGCAAGTAGAAAATAATATATTCCGAGAGAAATAAATAAAAAACAAGAGTTGTTTCAAATATTTTGAAATAGGAAGTTACAATTTTAACTTGAGGAAGTCCACCACATCCCCAACTAGAATTGTTTAAAGCACACTTCAAGGGCGAGTTCTCTAATCTCATTAGTGTAATGAGATTATTTTATGTATTATATTAATTCTGCTGCGTAATATGTTACATTTTAAATTATTTAAAATGCACAAATTCACCTATAGCACGATACAAATGTACACAACACCTACAAAATTAACTACCTGATGAAGAATGACACTTGGAAAATTGGTAATTAAGCTTAATAACAAGAAGATAATGGGCTGAAAGTGGGTATTCAGACTGGAATGAATGACTAAGAACTAATTAATTATAAAGCTACTTTGGTTGCTAAAGGCTTTACACGAAAAGAAGGTGTTGATTATAATAAAGTATTCTCACTAATGGTAAAGTACAATTCAATAAGGGTGATTTTAGCCTTCGTAGCTATATAACACCTAGAATTAGAACAATTGGATGTCACAATAGTTTTTTTGCATGGAATGCTTGATAAGAAAATTATGATGAGTGAGTGATGCGATATTTTTATATCTTAAAATTAAGTGCAAGTATACACTATTGTATGCAAGTAATAAAGAGACTAAGTCGGATGTCGAACCTACAGGGATAATTTCTTCTTTTTAACCAATTACTAAAATTATCTCTTTCTAATAATTATTCAGATAAATAAAAATCTAAGAATGATTGTAGAAAATATAAAGGCAAAAACACAATACAAAGAGTTTTAAGTGATAGCAATATAGAGAAAACCTAGGATTAATACTATCCCTCAATATGCTTTCTAATGATTAATTTTCTAATATTTAACTCCTTTAGTCTTTGTTATTAATCAAGACACTAATGTATTCACAAGCCTCTTCCAAGGTCATGCAAGTATACCTTAATTTACCAAATACCTATATTCCTATGGTACTTGTAATAAATTAAGATTCATTAAAATTAGGTCTTATTGATCATATATGCCAATTAGGTATATTCCTATCCTAAATTGAAACTTGCATATGCAACATTGAATGTTACTCTACAATCATGCATCAAATTACCTAGGTCTAAATATTATGATTCCTCTTTCGAGTTTATCAATAATATTACCAACTCATTCACCATATATTGGCCAGATATATTGAAGTATTAAGATCAAATAATTTGAATATCAAAGAACTAAGTTTATTAAATATTCAAAAGATATGGCAATTAAGCACACATATTGAGTTCAAGTATTAACCCTAGAAAATAAGTTTAGCTCATGGCTATAAGAGAACAGCAGTAAAAATAATAATAAATCATGATACAATCAATAGCAAACCGATATAGACATCGAATTGCTCTAATTGCGTTGCCTAAGATCTCTTGATGCCGAAGAACGCCTTGAATCTCTCTCTAAAGTTGCTTCAATAAAACTCCTATTGCTCTCCAAGACTCGTACTCTATATTCTTGGTGCTCTTGGGTCGTCTTGGATTATTCTTGCAGGCTAGGAACGAGTGGCTTTTTAAAAGGATTAATATGAGCTTGAAAATCTCAATTCTCGTCAGACTAGGACTCGCGATACCGCTGGGGCGCTATGCAGTTTTCGCTAGGGCGACGTGTGAAAAAGGCCTCACCGCTGGAGTGGTGTAATGTAAGCACTTGGGCGTTGCCGTATCACTGGCACGGTACAGCTATAGCGTTAGGGCGCCAAATGCGACTTCAACAGGTCATATTTCTTATTTTGATCACTATTACAGCGCTGGGGCGATAATCCTCTTGGCGTCGGGGCGATGACACATACTTTAAAAACTTTGCATTTTAGTCCCTATTTTCGCTCTTTTTGCATTCTTTCCTTAAATTCTGTTCAAGTCCCTATAGATAACAATAAAGCACATAAATAGCCATCTATTCTTATAAAATCATAAAATATCAATAATAAATACATGAGAAAATATATGACAATTTTGCACTTATCAGTCAGCCTAAAGGATTTCATGATAAAGGCAAAGAAGACTAGGTTTGTTACCTACAAAAGCCTCTTTATAACTTAAAGCAATCTCCAAGACAATAGTACATGAGGTTTAAGGAGTTCATGATTAACCAAAGGTATGACAGAAGCTCATATAACAATTGTGGGTATTACCAATTGCTGGGAACAGGCCATTTCATCTACTTGTTACTTTATATAAATGATATGCTTATAGCTAGCAAAATTAAGCAAGAAATATAAGTACTAAAGGATTAGTTAAAGGATAAGTTTAAGATGAAATATCTTGGAAGTGCTAAGAAGATCTTGAGAATGGATATCAGAAGAGATAGAAGTATAAAATCCAATAACAGACATCCGAAATTCGTGGGAATTTATATAATGCCGAGCTTGACTCAGCAAGAAACACCATAGTGGGCGCTCGCTCCCG
This sequence comes from Ailanthus altissimus, assembly GCA_946807835.1. NCBI lineage: Eukaryota > Viridiplantae > Streptophyta > Magnoliopsida > Sapindales > Simaroubaceae > Ailanthus > Ailanthus altissimus. The sequence continues at coordinate 7,453,737 of OX327709.1, forward strand.
AATGCTTTTTAAAAGTTATGTGAACGAGGTCAATCAATTTCTTGACAGTAGAGACAAGTGTGTTCATTCTTGCACTCATTAATCTATGCTTAGGTCTGACAATAAGTAGGGCTTGTTAAGTGTGGTGTTTTGTACTTATCATAGAAGAATTATTTAAAAATATTGGTTCAAAGATTTAACATGGTTGATACAAAACTTATGTCTATTTTAATAGTTTGTACTTCAAACTCTTAAAATCTCAAGCACCAACAAGTAATGAAGAACAAATTTCATGGAGAATAAACCTTATGTTAGCTTGTTAGGAAGCCTAATATATGCAAAGATTTGTTCCAAGCTAGACGTTGCATATGTTTTAAGTTCAATTAGTAGGTTTATAAACAAACCTAAGAAACTCTATGTATCATGAAAGCACCAGGCATATAGATATCATTTCATAAGAGATATGGTTGTAAAATAAACTGTCAACATCCAGAAGATTTACACTTCTAAAAATCCTACAAATATGCTTGCTAAACCAGTTACTACAACTAAGTTCAACAAGTGTTTGAACTTAGTTGGAATTGTTATTGTGTAATCTAATGTTGTTATGAAAATTGACATAAAGGAGAAGAGAGAAGAAAAATTATAAATCAAGGGGAAGATTTGTTAACAACTCAGCCTTTTTTGGTGATGATGTTTTCTAGATTGCAGATGGATAAAAAGCTTTTGGAAATAAGCAATTAGTGATTCAAAGTCCTGGTAATTTTATTTTTAAGGTGACGTGGTAGGCGTTTGATGAGTTAGCACTTCATCAAATGACGTGAAAGAGAAGTCAGTTTAAAGAGTATGTTATACCAGCTTAGACGAGCAATTACAAATTGTTAAAGTTAGTAAAATAAGATAAAAAAACAGAGAAAGTTTCATACTTGCATTCTAGCCCTTTACAAAACAACTTTTTGTTGTAGAATCATGCATCTTTGCTTCTTTAATTCATTAAGAAATTGTACTAGCAGGATCAAGCCCTGTTATCAAGTTATTCTGATCAAAAGAAAAGGTAGCCACAAAGCAGCAAGAGGTAAACCAAGAGAAAAGGCTTAGAAGCATCCTTTATCACCTCTAAACTCATAAGGCACAGGCTTATGTTCTTTGTTCACCAAGATGTGGATTGATAGCAACCATTGTTGATTTCAGGCAAGAAAACCCCTTTATATAATTTATAGTCGTTCTTTCACAAGATCCAATCACTTGCACTTGCTCCAAATAAGTAGAACGAAAAGGAGGAATCGAAAATTCAAAAAGGAAGCTAGGCTCTTAGCTTCTTGAAATTAGTCTTCTTGATATTATTCAAGTCAGTGAATGTGTTGGGGAAGCTGCTGGTGCTAATCATAATATTCACCTGGGATAAAGGTCCTCTTCAACACCAGATGGTTTTTTCTTTAATTCTCTAATCCGATCAAAACAAAAGGGATGAGCAAAGCCACTTAACTTCGCTCACCAAGGTTGGCTTTTCAAATAAAAAGTAGGAATCCTATAGTAATTTCTAAACTAGTAATTTCTCAACCTGAACAAATAGATAAGACTAGAAAATAACTCCTCTTCAAGCTCTTCCCCAGAGAGAACACCAGGGCTTAGAACATGCTTCATTTTGTGTGGTATAACTTCGAACTTCAGTGTCAGTAACTCCATTCCTTTTGGAGTAGTGTAGGTTGCCTATGAACGCAGAACTGAGTCATCTCCTACTACTCGCGCAGCTGCTTATCAGTCCATAACTTGCTTGCAGGCAGTTTGTATATGCTTTCTGAGGTGCTGCCTATGACTTAGCATGAGAAAGGGGCAGAACTGCACATTTTTGTGTTCAGAGCCTTGTCCGAGTGAGTAGGAAGCGCCTGTTAGGGTCAGTGCTTACGTGTCATCCCTGAATTTATATATACTTGTGTATTAATACAAGTGTACATTCCTATTAAATCGATAATATCCATTTAAATGGTATTCTACATGTAACGTTACAGACATTGTACAATTTGAAAAAGTTCGGATCAGATCTAAAAGAGTTTAGATAAGGACTCATAGTCAGCCATACTGAGACAGCTAAGTGTTAGCATAGTTAAGTGTTAGCTGGTTATAATACTCAGTAGATCCAAGAGTTGGAGCCTTGTCTGTAATAGGACATAGACCTAGAAATATACTAGTAATTGCATAGTTGCAAGAATTGAAATCGGGTGCCAGAAAATGCATGTTGTGCAAGTATGTTCTCGAATAATTATCCCTGATCTATTTCTATTTATGCGGGTCTATCGGTGGATACCTTTATATACAGATTAGCATATGTCGTACCTATAGGGTATAGATAGTCCTTCCTGACTGACTGTGAGCTTGGAGCTCGTATTGATATATGGGTATCCAGTTAAGACTAGATATGGAACAGACTCACGAAGGCCTTCGATAGATACCCAATGTAAGCCGTCAACGGAGGGTCCTCTCGAATTGAGTAATATATGTGGTCCTTTGACTTGAGTCCCACAGTTGGCTTGTAAGTGATCAACCATATTTTGGTTCCACGCATGTCACAGAACTTTCATGGTGTGACCGCTGGGTGTCGCTAGGTATGGTCTGATGCTTATAGAGTCTGATGCGTATAGATATATGAGATCCATCAGCTCCTATATGGAGTTAGATATCTAGATGCTTCAAAACTGTATCTTAGAAAGTTTTGTGGCCACAAGCAATCATCCCGAGAAAGAGTTCTGCCAGGGTGGAACAATATGGTAAAAGATCTTGTGCATATTATTCAGTGAGATACAAGTCTGGAGATAAAACATGGATGAGCACTAGCGGATTTGACGGTGATAATCCATATTCTTGCACATCTAGGATATCATGACGGAAAGACTATACGTATGCTTTGTAACCTCAACTTGCATGGTTTAACGCGTTGATTTGTATATCCATCACGTGTGCATGGGGCATTGCTAACGGACTCATAGAATAGTTTCATTTAACAAATCGGGTATAGGACTTAAGGAGTCCCACGATATGGAGTGTACTCGTTGTGCACGAGGGCAGCATATCGGATTAAATTGTTTAATCCAGCAATATTTAGCACTACCACGAGAATGCGTGCGCGTCTGTATTTAAGTGTTAAATATAACAATTAGTTAATAATTGTTATTTACTAATTGTATTATGACACGTAACGTATTGTGGACCCTCAGTTGAGTTTACCCGAGTGTGAAATTTGATGGGACCCACTAAGGGTAGACTTGGTAACTATTCGTAAGGGGCAAAATGATTATTTCATACTTTGATTATTTAATAATTAAGTAATCAAAATATCTCTATTATTTTATTATATAATATATTATTATATTATTTTATTTTATTATATGATTTTTTATATATAATAATATTTTATTTTTGGGTGCCAAATAGTTGGCACCCATTATGTAATATTTTATTATTATATATATATTATATTATATTATTATATATTAGATATATAAAGAGAACGAGTGAGAGATTGGTAATTGTGGGTGTGTTGGGCAAACATTGCCATAGAGAGAAATGGAGACTGCCCACGAGTTGATCTCTATGCGGACTCCGAGAAAATACGTGTATAACGTTATACGTTGTGGTGAGTTCTTTAACCTTACTTTTATATTAATGCGATTAATATATTTATTTATTGTGTTTATTGCATGTTTCACACTTCCGTTGGATTTAAATTCGTATATGATACGTATTTAGGCAATAAGCACAATTACACATGCATACACCCATACGTATATTAGATCCACCAACAAAATGGTATTAGAGCTATTTAGGGCTTATTTAGGTGTGGTTTGAGTGGATGCAAAAGGCCCAGTGCAAATGGCCCGTTTCAAATATTGAAACGAGTATGCTAAAGGGAGTGCATTGGGCGCTGTAGCGCTAGGGGACTAGCGCCGCGGCGCTGGGGGTTTGACCTTCTAGCACTGCAACGATGAGATGTAGCGCCGTAGCGATATACTGTTCACTTGAATAGTAGCACATAAATAGCAAAAGTTTTACTGTTCATAGCTATAGTAATTTTGGAACATTGTTTTAAACATTGTTTCAAGAATAATTTTGTATGTGTAGATTTATGAGATGCAGTGATAAAAGTTATGACTTTACATTATAAATCGAGGTTTATGAGATGCAATGTTAAAGAGTTATCGATCTGCATTATAAACCATAATTAATTTTTGTGTTTGTAACCACAATAGGAGCCTTACTGGTAGGGGTTAGTTGTGCTTACATAGAAAAATTAATTAATTAAGAATCACCCTTCTTAGGAGTATGGAAACCATACATACAAAATATCTCTTAATCAAATTGAAGAATATTATATTATAAGATAATGTTTTATTCTGATTCGTCTTATCAATACGGTGTTAGACAAGTCACGTCGGCCTTTTTACAATATTGCTACAGCGTGAAGGACTTGGTCGGTTGAGCTTGAATTATACCGGTTAAATATGAGATGAGGCAAATATATATAGAAGTATTGCCTAATATTACTACAGCGCGATGGTAGTATCAGTAGCATATATTTTATCATTGACAAGTTAATATGGAATACCCTTATCCAATATTGCTATAGCGTGAGGGCAAGGTGTATTCAGGATCAAGGGGTAAGAGTTGCATGAGATGCAATTGACAAGTGTTGTCTACCTGTTGGGTTTACAAAGGCCAGTATTGTTATAGCGTGAGGCTCGAGTAAATTACAATGGGATCTACTTTCTGCTGTATAGTTTAAAAGAGTTTAAACTATCGTCTTCCCATTTAAGAAATTACTGAGATTATGTAAAGCAGTGGAAAGACGTTTTAAATCGAAAATGTATAATTAGTTTACCCATGATTTAAAACGTTTTATTAGCGATTTAATGAATATTTCGCTTACATCTCTCGTAAGTGTGGCTTGTCAAGAATAATGGCCACTACGAACCAGTTGGTATGTATAGTTGATACAGTCCAACTCTAGGGTACTAGGAATTACTCTGACCAGGAAATAAATCACAGAAGTGTTCTGGATTCAAAATTTTGGATTTATTATTGATCAGAGTTTACCGTAAGGTAATTCTGATAACACCTCTCAAGAGGATTGAATAGAGAGAATGTAACCCTTTCTATTAAGGGTGCTTTATCTTTTACTCCAAGTATATTTAGTAAGACCAGATGTGTAAAAAGAAGAAGATGAGGCAGATACCCAGTATCAATCCTTAAATACAATATTTATCCAAAGATTAACAAGAGGGCGTGTAGATGGAAAGTGTTTCCAATACAGTAAGGTTGGGTATTGGAAATTCCTTTACCCTAGAAGCCTTATAATTATCAGGAAGACTCCCACAAGTTTATGTTTGACACAAATAGACATTTTTAGGGCATATGATGCCAGTTCAAGGTAGATATGAGATACTGCATATCCCTTTCATGTCTGCAATATGTAACAGGCATTGAGAGAGACTTAAATCCAACAGCTTGTAAAAGTAAAGTTAAAAATAGAAAATGTTGATTTCTTGCAGGTCCAAGTTGTTGGGCAGCTTAACTTACTTCTTGTATGCAATACAATAGTTGTACTGCATAATAAATATAATATTTTATTAGCTGAATGTCAGTTAATAAATAGACATTATATACAATTAGAAATGTCTGAAGATCGGAATCCTTAAATGATATAGAGCTGTGGTATTTAAATTTAGGTCATATAAGCATGAGATGCTTATCCGCTTAGTTAAGGATGGTTGGATTTCTAATCTGACCATAAAGACTTAACTAATCTATAAATAATGTATTCACGGAGATGACCAAACATACTAGAATGTACATCACATTCCTTCGATTAGATCGAGGTAGTGAGTACATCAATAGCAAAGTTTTCCGTTTGTTTAAGGAAGAATGAAATTCTTACTCATTATAGTCCTTCACATTATCCACAACATAATGATATTTTGAAAAAGAGGAATTAGACTTTATTAGATATTGTTCGATTGATAATAAGTGTTATCGATCTATATCTGTGAGAATATGCTCTAAATATAGCTATTTATTTAGCAGAGTTCCATCAGAAGTTGTTCCTTTCATTCCGTATATGATACAGAAAGGAAGGAACTCGTATCTTAAATTAGTTAAGACTTGGGGTTGTCCTGCTTACGTAAGAGTTACGCAGCAGGGTATCTTATTTTGTAAGAGTTACTTAGCAAGATAAACAGCACCCAGAGGTACAAGTATAAGTTCATTGTCTATCCTAAGATTCAATAGGATACTAGTTCTATGATTTAGAGAAGCGAAGTGTGTTCATTTCTCGGTATACTACTATCCTTGAGGAAGGGTTTCTCATGGGTCATGAAAATCATAGAAAGATTGAGCTTAGTAAAGTCAATCTAGAAAATAATGAACCAAGGATAGGAACTCAGGCTTAATTAAGCAGTGACCTTTTAGCATACTCTCCAAATAAATCAAAAATGATGTCTAGGTAACCTATTAGGTATGGTAGATACCTGCAGGTGAACTTGGAGTTTTCTTGGTAGAAGAAAATCATCTTTGACCTATAATAAGTCGATGTTAGACATCGATTCAAGAAGCATCAAGAAACCATGAAAACATAAGTTGACTCTAAGCATCAGAATTAAGCTTGTGACTTAGTTAAGCTATTCGTGGGAATTGTTCTCATCGGTTGTAAAGGGTTTACAAATGGGTAGTGGGAGCCAGATGGAAGGTAGAGACCTTCTAGGCCCTGCATTGGTTCTAGAAAGGTAATCCTCAGTGATTTGGGATCAAATAAGAGGAAACCTTTGGACCAATATTGATGTTAAAGTCAATTAGTATTTTATTGGCTCTTACAGCATATTATGACTTTGAAGTTTGGCTGATAGATGTAAGGAAGGTGTTCCGGAATGAATACCTAGAGTAAGAAATATTCATGGAACTATCTGAAGGTTTTACATCCAGCCAAACTTCTGGTCTAGTGTGCATGAAAGGTAAGTGGAAGCATGATGGTCTTCTTGATGCTCTTTGTTGATAACATACTGGTCATTGGGAATAATGTCAGTATGTTAGAATCTGTCAGTAGTAACTCGTAAGAATTTCTCCATAAAGAATTTAGGAGAGGCTTCCTTTATACTAGGTATAAAGTTTTATAGAAATAAAGCTAATAAGCTGATAGAACTCTCCCAAATTATTTCACATCAATAGTGTCTAAAAATGTACGATTCATTAAATTTTAGATAGTTAACATATCTAATAGACTTGATGTTCATCTTTTGAGGAGAGTGTCTCTTCAGATGGAAGATGAGAGAGTTAGAATGTCTAACACACTAGATACATTAGCTCTTCAGAGCTTGATGTATGCTGTGATGTGTTTGAGACCTAAGATCAGTTTGGTTGTAAGAGTTACGAGTCGAGTTCAGTCTGATACAGGTGACCGCCATTTGATGGTAGTCAAACTTATCCTGAGGTACCTTGAGGGTACAAAGGATAAGTTTCTCAAATATGGAGAAAGTAACTTACAAATGAGAAGATGCACGAAATCAAACTTTTAGTTCGACCTAAATGATAGAGAGTCTACATTCGGGAATGTACTCATTCTTTATAATACTAAGTGAGTTGGAATTGCACCAACTAGGATTCACTGCTAATTTAGATTGGTGGAGTGGAAGCGGCAGTGAGGATTCGTAGGTTTATTGCTAGTCTTGGAAGAGTTCTAAGACAGATGGATCATATCCTATAAGTTTACGATAAAACTAGGCCATAAAACAAGCCGAGGTGCCAAGAGGACATCAATACTCTAATCATGTTGAGATGAGTCTCACATGACTAGAGGGATCTTGGCTGAAAAGAGATGTAATTATTTGTAGAAGTATTCTATAAATAATTTAGTAGACCCACTTTCCAAGGCCATGACTCTTAAAGTGTTTATGAAACACGTACAGTCGATGTGTATAAGATATCATCAGGAATGACGATAGTGCAAGTGGGAGATTGTGCTTACGTACCATCCCTGAATGTACATATACTTGTGTATTCATACAAGTATACATTCCTATTAAATTGCTAATACCCATTTAAATGGTATTCTGCATGTAATGTTATAGATATTGTACAATCTGAAGGAGTTCGGATCAGATCTAAAAGAGTTTAGATAAAGGCTCATAGTCAGCCATACTGAGACATATAATTGCTAAATGTTATCACAACTAAGTGTTAATTAGTTATAATACTCAACAGATCCAAAAGTTGGAGTCTTGTCTGTAATGCGACATAGACTTGAGAATATACTAGTAACTGTATAGTTACAAGAGTTACAATCGAGTGCTAAGAAATGCATGTTGCGCAAGTATATTCTCGAATAATTGTCCATGATCTATTTCTACCGATGCAGGTCTGTCAGTGGATACCTTTATATATAGATCAGCATATGTCATTCCTATAAGGTATATAGATGGTTGTTCCTGACCGACGATGAACTTGGAGCTTATATTGACATATGGGTATGTAGTTAGGACTAGATAAATGACAAACTCACGAGGGCCTCCGATAGATACCTAATGTAAGCCATCAACGGAGGGTCTTCTCGAGTTGAGTAGTATACGTGGTACTTTGACTCGAGTTCCACGGTGGGCTTGTAAGTGATCCACCATACTTTGGTTCCACACATATCACAGACCTTTCATGGTGTGACTACTAGGTGTCACTAGGTATGGTCCGATGTTTATGGAGTCCGGTGCATACAGATATGGTATCCGTCAGCTACCATATGGAGTTAGATATCTAGATGCTTCGAGACTGTATCTCTGAAAGTCTTGTGGCCACAAGCAATCATCCCAGGAAAGAGTTTCGCCATGTTAGAACAATATGGTAAAAGAGTTTGTGCATATTGTTCAGTGAGATACAAGTCTAGAGATAAAACATGGATGAGCACTAAGAGATTTGATGGTGATAATCTATATCCCCACACATCCAGGATATCATGACGGAAAGACTATACATATGCATTGTAACTTCAACTTGTATGGTTCAACGCGTTGATTTATATATCTGTGACATGTGCATGAGGCATTGCTAACGGACTCATAGAATAGTTTCATTTGACAAATTGAACATAGGACTTAAGGAGTCCCACGATATGGAGTGTACTCGTTGTGCACGAGGGCAGTATATTGGATTAAATTGTTTAATCCAGCAATATTTAGCACTACCACGAGAATGCGTGCGCGTCTGTATTTAAGTGTTAAATACAACAATTAGTTAATAATTGTTATTTACTAATTGTATTATGACACGTAGCGTATTGTGAACCCTCAGTTGAGTTTACTCGAGTGTGAAATTTGATAGGACCCACTAAGGGGTAGACTTGGTAACTATTTGTAAATGGCAAAATGGTTATTTCATACTTTGATTATTTAATAATTAAATAATCAAAATATCTCTCTTATTTTATTATATAATATATTATCATATTATATTATATAATTTTTTATTATATGATTTTTTATATATAATAATATTCTATTTTTGGGCGCCAAATAGTTGGGTATCATTCTAGAACACGTAAGGCATATATGGAAGAGTTCCCGGGTTTGAGCACTGGGGAGGTCGTGCATGAGATGTGTCTGTGGCTGGAGTGCCAGTTCAGCCCCCTAGTGGACCCAAGGAGTTGGGTGGGCCCCACCACAGTCTATCAAAAAGGCCGGCCTTTTTGTCAAAGTATGTGAGACCCACCAACTCCTTAGTCCACCGACTGGATAAGACTTCAGAGCCACCGGCATCTCAGCACACAATTCCTTAGGTTACCTGAGCCCTTAAGGATTCGAACCCTCGCCCCCATCTCCATAGAGGCCTTATAGGCCTTTAGAAGTTCGTCCTTGTACCCATTAGGTTGGTCAGCCTATCATAAAAAAAATTCTCTTACAGATTCCTAAGGTGGCTTTCAATAACAAAATATTTCTATCACAAAACCTAGTTTATAACAATAAAATTCTATCATCATATCCCTTTTTTTTAGTTGTGATTAAAGTGATAATTTCTCTTATAAATATACTGAAATTCCTTAGGTATCAAACTATATACAACCTTAGCATCATCATCATCAATGAATCCTTTGGATGTAATTGAATAAATGAAGAAACTATATAAGCTCTTTTGTGAGTGTGATTGCACATTATTGAAAGTGAGATAAATTTCTATATATCTCTAGTGTCATTTGTATATTTCTATAATGGTTGGGCCACAAATGTTATTCATAATACTCGAATAGTGAATTATCTCTTTGTTTTATTCTTCTGCTAGATATCTTATTGCAAATCATTATTCTCTATGTTAAGGATGGCAAAATCTAGATCTGGATTCTGATTTTTTTAATGAACCCAAAACTCGGGTTTTGCCATTCCACTAAGAAAGTATGCATTCATTTCACCATCAATTGTTTTACCATTGTTAACCCTTTTATGAATGCCTCATAGTCTGACTCATTATTAGAAGTTAGAGATATCATCTGCATCGCATGTTCTAATATCAGTCCTTGGGGGATTTGTATCTTTATTTTGAGGCCTGCTACTTTCTGATTACTAAATCTACCTATATACATCTTTCATGGCTCCTCAAATTCATCTAGTTCTCAAAGAAAAGCTTCATCCTCCATTGCAGGTTTGTATTCCAGCAAGAAGTTTTCCATCGCTTAGCGTTTGATTATTATCCTCAATATATATTCTATATCTAAAAGGATGAACCTTATCGCCATTTTAATGACTCATCCCACTGTATTAGGTCTACTAAGGATACATTTAAAAGGGTAAGTTATTAATACTTTTATTGGATGGGCTCAAAATAGTGTCTTAATTTTTCCTTCGCTTGTATAAGCGCTAGGACCAATTTCTCCATAGCCGAGTATCTTGTTTCTGCATCTAATAGTATATTGCTAGTTGAACATTAGCTACTACTGATTTTCTTCCTTATAAAATAAGACTGCACTTAGGAGTGGGCATTAAAAATCGAAAATCAAAAAATGGGACCAGACCAATCCGAACCAGCCGGTTCGGTTTGGTTTTTATTTGAAAAAATAACCGATCGATTTTTTTCTTTAAAAATCGATCGGTCCGGTTCGATTTCGGTTCAGTTTTAATTTTACTAAAATCGAACCGAAAAATCAGATATTTTGGTAAATTAAATTAAAAGTAACACGTGGCATTAAATAAATGGTAGTTGTAGCACAAAAAAAAAAACTTTGTCACATATAATCTCATCCTATTTTCAATTCAATAAAAATAAATTAAAATTAAAATTAAAAAACTTAAAAATTAAACGTAAAATCAAAAGTTCAAAACCCTAAAAACTAAAATCAGAATTTCCAAAGTCCAATTTGCCATTTCACTTACTTACACAGTGACAGACACAAACAGTACCCTAACCCTCGGTTGCCGTCCGCTCCTCGCCGCTCGACATTTGCCGGTTTCACTCTTCACTAGATTGGTCTTCGCCGTTTCCCCTTCTATTCTTCTATACCGGTGTGCTGCTTTTTTTCGATTACCCTAACTCTTGGCTGCTGTCCGTTTGCTGGTCGCCGTTCGACCTTCGCCAGTTTCACTCTTCACTAATTCAGTCTTCGCCGTTTCCCCGTCTGCTTTTCTGCACCGGTGCACTGCTTTTTTCTGATTTGGTTACAAGTTACACAGTGACAGCCCTTTTCTTGCCTTGCCATCATCCGTTTGCTGGTAGATTGCCATACTCTTCTTCACCGGTTCGCTCTTCACCGTTTTGCCGCCTACTTTTCTTTACCAGTCCGCTGTTTCGCAGTCAGTTCATCTTGGCCGTTCGCAGTTTGCTGTCGCGCTGTTGTGTCTCCGTTCACTGTCGCGTTGGTGTGTCGCTACTCGTCGTCGTGCTGTTGTGTCGTTGTTCATCATCGCGCTACCGCTGGTGGTCGCCCTTCGCCAATTCGAGACTCACTGTTGGTAATTGGAACATGTCGGTTTTGCACTTTTGCTTGCAAATTGTTCTAATATTTAGTCTTCTTTATTTATCATTATGCTATGCATGTGAGAATTTTATTTATTTGAGATTTTAGGTGATAATGGAATATCAGCGGTGCCATTGCTTACAGTTTATTTATGTATTCCTAATTTATTTCAATTATGTTAGTAAATGTAGTATGGTTAGCCCAGATGTGGTTATTGTTCTTAGTCTTTTGATTTCTAGACTTAAAAAGGAAATAGGGTTATTGTAGTGCTTATTTTGAAGTAAGCCATATTGTAGATGTATTCGGTGAAATGTGTACGAGATGTTTGTCTCTTGCTTGTATTAAATAATTTGCACTTGATACATTCATATTTAAGTTACTATTTTTTTTTTATTCCGATTGTATTGACTTAAAAATTTGGCATCATGATTTTACATACTCTAATATCGTCTTAGCTGTACTATTTGATTGTGATATGATAGTTATATAAATTTTGAATTGTGATTTTGTTGTAGAATGGATCATAGTTCAGAAATTGAAGGAGGTGGGCAAAGTGTTACCAATAGTAATACTAGTCACTTGATATCAACAGTTTGGGAAAGTTTTGCCAAGTTATCGGGTGGGGAAAGAGCTAGATACAATTACTGTAAGAAGACATATGCATGTCACAATAGTATTGTTTAGAACTTCAAATTTGAGGTCTCATTTGAAAAGATGTGTTGCTTATCTGAGCACACAAATTGATGAAACACAACAGGAGTTAGTACTAGAAAAAACAAATGTAAATGTATGGGGAAAAAGTGTTGAAAATGTTGTGGTAGTTGGGTTTAATCAGGAGGATTTCAAAACATCACTTATTCGATGCATCATAAAACATTAGTGGCCTTTTAAGAATGTAGAGGGTGAAGGGTTTAATGAGTTTATGGCAAAAGCTTATCTAAGATTTAAAATGCCATCACGAAGAACAGTTGCAAGACACATCCTTGATCTGCATACGAATAAGAAGGCTTTGTTGCAAAGTATTTTGTGTTCTAATAAGCAGAGGATTTCGATCACAATAGATACTTGAACTTCAATCCAGAATGAGAATTACATGGTAATAACATCTCACTTTATTAATGAGAAGTGGGAGTTGCATAAAAGGATTCTTAGTTTTGGGACTATTGAAAACCATAAAAGTGAAACTATTGGGAAGTGTATAGAAAGTTGTTTGCTTGAATACGGCATTAAAAATATATTTTCTATTACAGTGGACAATACAAGTGCAAATGATGTTGTAGTGACTTATGTTAAAAGAAAATTAAGGAGCTGGAAGGAGGATTCATTAGTTATGGGTGATAACTTCATGCATTTACGGTGTTTTGTACATATTATTAATTTAATTGTGCAAGATGGGATGAAAATGATGAATGAGTCCATTGCTGGTATTCGTAATGCTGTCAAGTACATTAAGTCTTCCCCCTCAAGATTATAAAATTTTAATAAATTTGTAGAAAGAGAGAAAATCTCATCGAAAGCGCTTGTTCACCTAGTTGTACCAATTAGGTGGAACTCAACATATTTAATGTTAGATAGTGCTTTGAAACTAAGAAATGCATTTTATTGGATGGAATGTGATGATGATCAATATTATTTTTATTTCGGGGAGGATGACATTGACAGTGGCAACAAAAAGACAAGGCCACCAAAAGATGCAGATTAGGAGAATGCTCAAAGGTTGGTCAAGTTTCTAAAGACATTTTATGATGTGACTCTGAAATTTAGTTCATCCAAACAAGTGTCTTCTCATTTATTTTTGAATGAAATTTGAAAGATTCAATCATATTTAAAGACACTCATAGCCGGTAGAAATGAGTTATTGGGGGGTATGGCTAGTGTTATGAAGATTAAATTTGACAAATATTGGGGATCTCTTGAAAAACTCAACAACATCTTAATTGTGGCAGTAATACTTGATCCTTGTTGCAAAATTAATTTTGTTGAGTGGTGTTTAGGCACTTTATTTGATGGTACAAGTGTGAGTGATATGATTAATTCTGTTAAACGATTATTGTTTAAGTTGTTTGACAGTTATAAGACATTTGGATCTCATGGTGAGGGGGAATCTAGTGATAGTAATTTAGGAGGTAGTGTACATAAAAAGGGTCCAGAAGAAGAAGACACTTACGATACTTTGTTCCAATTCCATAAAACACAAAAAAGAAGAATTGATGTCCCAGAACATGAGATGCTAATGTATTTGTCAATTAAGACAGAGAAGTCCAACAATGCAAACTTTGAAATTTTAAGTTGGTGGAAATTAAATTGTATAAAGTATCAAGTTTTATCTCGAATTGCGAAGGAAGTTTTTGCAATTCTAGTTTCTATTGTCGCCTTTGAGTTTGCATTTAGTACAGAAGGGCGCATTCTTGATGCATTTAGGAGTTCTTTGACTCCTCAATCTGTGAATGCCTTGATTTGCACTTAGAATTGGCTTCGGTCAACTCTTCTTGGAGATAAGATGGATGTGCCTGATACAAAAGATGCTGACATTTATGAAAGCATTGAAACAGGTATAATAATTACTTATATAGTCATATGATAGTTAAGTTTTTTAACTCCGTTCTTTACTTATTTTTTATTATATTTTTCTCCATAGAATTGAGCATTTTGATGGATACATCACAGCATATTATGGCCATTAATTGATAAAAGTATTGGAGGTATGAGGCCTTTTAAATTTATTATGTTTCTTATATCTAATTTATAATTTATAGTGTATAGTTTACTAATATAAGTTTTTTTTTTAATACTTGCAGATTTGTTGGTTTTTTGGATTAGAGATGAAATTAATTGGCATGGAGTTTTTTTCTTTTTGAATTTTGAATATTTGGTCGCTACTACGTACGTGGTGTTGATGGACAATTAGATTATTGATGGATAATCTTTTTTTTTTTTATGCTAATCTTACTTTAAATATTATGTTGGTGAATAATTTTATTTTCATGAATATTATGTTGAATTATTGATGAACAATTTTATTTTCGTGAATGTTATGTTGAATTATTGATGAACAATTTTATTTTGTGACTGTTATTTTGAATTGTTGATGGACAAATTTTATTTTCATGAATATTTTGTTGCTAGACTTTAGATATGTGATCACCATTATGAGATATTGATTGACAATTAGATATTGATGTAATTTTATTTCTATGTATTAATTATAATCTTATTTTGAGTATTATGTTGATGACAAATTTTATTTTTATGAATATTATATTGATGGTAAATTTTTATTTTTATAGATAATTATTTTCGATGGAATGGAGTTTTTTTTATTTTGGATTTTGAATGTATGGTCACTATTACGTACGTGGTGTTGATGGACAATTAGATTATTGATGGATAATCTTTTTTTTATGCATAATCTTACTTTGAATATTATGTTGGTGAACAATTTTATTTTCATGAATATTGTGTTGAATTGTTGATGAACAATTTTATTTTCATGAATGTTGTGCTGAATTGTTGATGAACAATTTTATTTTCGTGAATGTTATTTTGAATTGTTGATGAACAAATTTTATTTTTATGAATATTTTGTTGCTAGACTTTAGATATGTGATCACCATTATGTGGTATTGATTGACAATTAGATATTGATGTAATTTTATTTTTATGTATTAACTATAATCTTTTTTAAATATTATGTTGATGACGAATTTTATTTTTATGAATATTATATTAATGATAAATTTTTAATTTTATGTATAATTGTTTTTGATGGAATTTGACAATATTGAATTGTTGATGGACAATTATAGAAGAATTATATAAAATTGTTCAAATAAAAAACAATTATGTAAAAAAACAATTTCAAATTTTGAAATTAAAAAAATCAAAAAATAGCCAAAAAAACTAAAAAAACCAGTTCGATTCGGTTCGATTTTTTTCTCCTTTAAATAATCAATCGGTTTTTGCACAACACAAAACTGGACCAGACTGGACCGGACCAGTTCGGTTCAATTCAGTTCCGAC
The DNA here is from genome assembly GCA_946807835.1 of Ailanthus altissimus. Taxonomy (NCBI): domain Eukaryota; kingdom Viridiplantae; phylum Streptophyta; class Magnoliopsida; order Sapindales; family Simaroubaceae; genus Ailanthus; species Ailanthus altissimus. The sequence goes on from OX327709.1 coordinate 7,469,707, forward strand.
AAAAATTTGATTGAACCGAACTGTGCCTAGCCCTAACTGCACTTACTACCACCCTAGATGCTACAAGGTATAAAAATAGTACTTGCCCTAGGTGAGGTGTAGACAATATCGAAGGTTCCAAAAGGTACTTCTTTAATCTTTGCAACACTTTTCTCTACTCTGGTCCCTACAGGTTTTTATTGTTTCCTTTATGGCCTAGAAAAAAAGCCCACATCTACCTGACATCCTTAAAATGAACTGATTAAGTACTACAACTCTCCTTGTAAGCATCTATACTTCCTTCAAAGTTTTAGGGATTGTCATGTTTAGAAGGGCTTCAATTTGTGTAGGATGCACCTATATTCTTCTTTTGTTGATGACATATCCAAGGAAAGTTCCTGAGGATATCCTAAAAGTATATTTCACAGGATTAGCCTCATCTTATACTTCTGCATGATGTCAAAAACTTCCTAAAAGCCCGAGAAATAATTTTAGGCCAGTTTACTTTTGACAATAGTATCGGTGATGTGTGCCTTTATGTCTTTCCAATCAATTTTTCAAATACTTTGGCCACCATCCTCTAGAAAGTTTCCCCTGTATTCTTCAATTCAAAATGCATAACTTATAATAATAAATACCTCTCTTTACAAGATTTACTTTGATTCGGTTATATCCACTATAGGTGTCCAGAAATGATAATCTCACGTATCTTATCATTACTTCTACCATTTAGTTGATCTTAGAAAGTGGGAATGAATCCTTTAGGGTTACTTTGTTTAGATTCGTATAATCCACACATACCCTATACTTATTATTCTTTGTAACTACTACAACTAAGTTTGACAACCAGTCTAGATATTGGACTTTACGGATAAACCTTACTTCTATTAGTCGATCCACTTCGTAACTAATTGTTTGGTTCCTCTCTAGTGCGAACCGCCTATATTCTTAATTTACAAGAGCATAATCTTCCCAGATGTTAAGTTTATGATCTATTACCTCTAAGTCGATACCTACTATGTCTCTATGGCTCCAGGCAAACACGTCTTGGTTTCTCCTAAGCAAATCCACCATTTGTTCTTTTCCTTATAGAGTTAAATTGGTTCCTAATAACACCAATAGTTTTAAGAGTACTTCCATAGTTCCTTCAACGCTTGAAGGAATGTAATCTTCTTCCTTCAAAATCTCTTTTGCCACCGATCCAATAATTTTTAATCTTTCCTAAGTTCCACCTCTAGTTGGGAGGTGGAAGTTCTTCTAATGCTTTAATGTCTGATAAGCGTAAATTATATATATTATTTTCACTCTCTTAACTTGATTAATTGCTCATTTTAATACAATATATTAGGTCATTTATATGTTTCATTATTATTTTGTAGGTTTGAAGTCAATAAAGCAATTGGGAATGAAAATCTAAAAAAATAACTAGGCAAAATATAAAATGCTACAGAAACATCGCTACAGTGAACAATAATTTTGCTACAGTATATCACTGAAGTGGTGAACAATACCCATGCTACAGTGTTTTCACCCCAACGATGAACAATGCTCACTACAGCGATGAACAGTGACATTTTTTCTAAACCTAAAAGAAAAATAACTCCAAGGCCACTCATTTCAAACCTCAAAGAATACATAACTTAGGGTTCTTAGAGTTACAACACATTGAAGAAGAGCAATTTTTAGTGAGAGAAGTAAGGAAAATTCAAGGAAACAAGAGATTATTAACGAATCTTTGGTGTATCAAATAATTACAAATTGACGTCTATATTGGTTTGCTTTTGGTTGTATTATGTTTATTTTATTTTTCAGCCATAATTCTCTTGTTACCATAAGCTAAATTTATTTTTTAAGATTATTACTTGAACTCAATATATGAGCTTAATTGTTGGATCTTTTTAATATTTATTTGAACTTAATTCTTCATTATTCAAATTATTTGTTCTTAATGTTTCATTATATCTGATCAATATTATGATTGATTTGGTAATATTTTGATAAATTCAGAAGAGGTATCATTGTTTTTAGACCTAAATAATTTGATGCATAATTGTAGAGTAATATTTAATGTTGCATATGCAAGTTTCAAATTAGGATAGGAATATATCTAATTGACGTGTATGGTTAATAAGACTTATTCTTAATGAATCTTAATTTATTACAAGTACCATAGGAATATAGGTATTTGGTAAGTTATGATATACTAGCATGACCTTGGAAGAGAGTTGTGAATATATTAGTGTCTTGACCAATAATAAGAATTGAGGAATATAAATATTAAAAGGATTAATCTTTAAAAAACATATTGAATGATAGTAATTAGCCCTATGCTTTCTCTATATTGCTATATTCTTATTTTATTTGAGTTGTATCATTTATTTTCTGTAATTTTATTTTACTTAGATTTATTACAAAATTAAGATTTGATTGTTTTGAGTAATTACAAGAAATATATAATTTTAGTACTTGGTAGAAAATAAAAATTATCCTTGTAGATTCGATATTCAACTTAATAAGTCTCTTTATTACTTATTACGATAGCATATACTTGCGCTTAATTTTAAGATATAAAAATATCGTATCAATGTCTAACACTTTGGCTTTCTCTGCTTGTCTAATCAACTTTAATGTGTTTACATAACACTCCCTTGTTGACATCTACTCCCTCTTTATATTCATCATTCCTTCCCTTGTAGCGAATAGATACCTGTTGACGTGGTGGAAGGTGGACGATACTGCTTCCATTTGATTAATCTTGAACCTCCATGCAACAATACTGTAAGCCATTAGTGCGTTTACCACTAGATAGTCCACCTCTCGGATTTTTCCAGTTGCTTCAACATGAAGAGTTCCTACCTCCATTTACCTAGACTTTTCCTCCTCCAAATGTTATTAATTATATAAAGCAGCGCTTGACATTTTTTTCATCTAGCTTTAGCCCCTTAAACGTCTCCCAAAATAGAATATTTGCACTACTTTCTCCATCTACTAATATCCTCCACACTAGAGTCCTTACAATTGTAAGGCTTATAACTAGTGGATCTAGGTATGGAAATATTAACCCTGTTAAATCTTTTTTTTTAAATTTGATTTCCACCAACTCATGTTTTATACATCATTATAGTTAGAGATGTGTTCGTCTGACCTCATTTTTAGGCTTTGGCTATTTCCTCCCTTTTTTATTGCCTTCCATGAAGGACCACTATAAAAAAAATTAATCTACAGCTTTTCTCATTGCTAATGCTTCCATGCTCTCTCTGCTCAAAACATCTTTTGATTTTGGCCTTTTCAAGGTCAATTGCTCCTTTTCTTTTGCAGTTTTTACTCTGGATGCTTTCCTTATTCCTCTTAAATATCTGTAGTCGAACAATGATCTGTAGATCATGTTCAGAGTTGATGCACCCTTTTGTTTTGGAACTTCGACCTCTTCCTTACTTAGTTATGGAACCATTGTAGGTTCTATATGCTGTATTGGAATATCCATCCAGAATTCTGCTAGATGCCAATTTCTCATTAAGGCATGAATTTATCCCTTAAGCGATCGATAAGTAATGATCAAGTGCCCCTTCACATTATGAAAAATACTATGTTTGTTCTAGTCTCCCTGGTTCTCGGGTATTACTTATGATCTTGGCTTTTTGAATAAGCCTGAATCTTTGTACTTGGCCCATATCTGCTCTACTAAGGTGTTAATCAAAATTAGAAAAATGTTTGTAGCTCAACGAATAATGCGCCTTCTTCTTAAATTAGAGGTAGTTGATTTGATTCCTATCTTTCGCATTTTCTTTTCTGGGTGTAAGTCATTTTTTAAACTAGTCCTTCTATGGTGCGTTAGTCTCTTTCCGTGTTGTGATCACGAATGTCTCTTTGATCTTCGCCTCTTCATCCTCCTCCTATCTTATTCGCTACTTCGATTTTTGGTTTATAATCTCAAAATAATAAAAGTTCTTCCATACTAGTATATGTAGTAGAGGTTGTCCATTCTTATTGCTTTCAATAAGCTTATGCCACAATCCTCATGTTGTAGCTTCCCAGCTCGTTTAGTTCTCTATTGAATTGATTAAAAAAGCCCTTTATTGATTAATTATCCCTTTGCTTCATAAAGAAGAGTTTTAAAGTGGTCTTTTTTCTTCTTGTTTCTCATATACTACATAATAAATTACAAGTCAACTCATTGAAAGAGGACACTAAATTCTCCTTCAGGCTCCGAAACCAAGCTTGTACGGGCCCTTTTAAGCTTGATGGGAATATTAAGCATTTGAGTGTATCATCTTGAACATTCATGATCACTCGTATGTTGAAATGGAAAATATGTTCCTTTGGATCCCCAGTTCTCTCATACATTTGGAAACTTAGGATGAGAACTTGTGCGGCCTATCCACCTTCTTAATTACCTCCACAAATGGGTCTTAATTGGTCCACAACTTCCCAATTTTTGCATATAATTCCCTTACCTTCTTCAGAATGTAAACTCGAATATCCTCTCTTTCGTCACTCTTGAAACTATGCGAGATTGCCTCTCTTCCCCTGAGTTTTTGTTGAGCTTTTAGATTTACATCAATAATGTGAGCTTATTGGTTGTAATTAGGCTCTTTCTTGGTGGTGGGTAGTCCTCTGCTAAATTATTCATCTCGTCATAACCTTTTATGATGCTTAATCTACTCTGTAATTTCGTATTCTCCCTCTGTGAAACCTTTACTTGTTGGACTATCTTAGATAAGATGGCTGCTATCTCTGGGGGAATTCCACTACCTAGAGTTATCTGCTCTAAAACTAGTTTTTCCTGTGTCTTGGTTATGGGTAGACATTCTCAAGCTATTCTCTCCTAATTAGTTTCTTCTTTACTAGCTGGTGGATAAGAAAGCTTCTCCTTTTAAGCTTCCCATAAACGACAACACTGAAGTTTCGCAGTAGGAACTTCACGAGAAATCACCTTGTTGTCTTTGATAACTTTCCACGTTTGCAAAAAGGACTTCGTCTTCTTACAAGAAAAGGTGTTTCGATGCCAAATTCAATATTTGCACGATATTAGGGTGTTCATATGTGTAGAAGTATTTATTGAGAAAATTTTTATAAAGTGGGTTATTTTTGTGAATTTAGAACGTTGTCTTAGCTCTCAAGTAGTTTTTCCCTTTTCCCCCTCCAAATGGTGAAAAGATCTTTTTTTTATAAGCTTTTAAATCAATAGAGTTATTGCTCCTTAATTATGGTAATAACTATATTCATCTTATTTATAAAAGCCTTTAATATGGTGTTTAAATGTAAAATTAATTTGAAATTTAATGCACTTTTAATGATGAATTAACTTTTAAATTTATTGTGTCTCTCTTTAATATACTTTATTCTTATTAAATTTATTTTCTTTATGCATGTTTTGCTAACAAGTACTTTCTTTTATGCGTTTTTTACTAACAAGTATTTCCCATGGTATACTTCTATTTTTAGGAAGTCCTTCCTCATGTGAATAAGAGTGAAAATAAGAATTTGATCTTAAATACCATTAAATGGATTCAATAACAATGAATGCTATTTTAGCTGATCATGGATGCTATCAATTCAATAGTCATTCAATTATTATTAATTCAAGTTAATGGTCATTAATATAATATTCAATAGTCATCAACTTGGACTGGCAGCGTGTTGTAAATACTAATTATGTTAATTTTGTTACCAACATCTTTACCTAGTGCATGTTAATTTATAAAGAAAGAAGAGTGATGCATGATTCTTAATTATAAACTTTGAGGCGTAGCAAATTTGGTTGGTGCATCTAATTGAGATTGATGAGGCAGTGAACAAAATAATATTATGACTATGAATACATGCACTGTAAAGTGTAAAGTGTATAGCCTGTAAAGATTCCTGGAATAAATTTCATTTCAATTCTCGTACGATTCTAGAGAAAGGGTAAGCTAGAGGCATCCTATTTTTCAAAGAACGTAAAAATATATAGATATGTACACACGACTTTCACTGTGGGATGAGAAGCATATCGTTAAAGATTGTAGTATCATTACATTTCTTCCATGTGATAAACATTCGATATCTCCAAAAGCCAGTTTATTTCTGCTAAGGGTCATATCACGAATTTGATAAAAACAACCTATTTATATAAATCTTTGTTTTACATTTGAAGGAAGATATTATATTATATTACATAATGTACAACTTTTTGTTTTATTATTAATTATAACACAACTTGTAAGTTGTATGTGCAAAATTTTCCAGAGACAGAATATATAGACAATTTGACATTAATAATTTTTTATTTATTTTCCTAGGGTAAAAACAAAAAGGAAAATGTCGATAAGAACGGAATCGAATCAAAAGGAACTGACAGTGTTATTTTGTACTAGATTAAGATATCATCGACACACTACAAGATTTTTGGGCAATGATGCTTGATGCTGCTGGCACTCTAACCATTTAATTTCAATTTCCTTGATGCTGCTGACAAAACCCAGTATGCTTTTAATAAAATCCACTCATTCAAAATTAGATGAAAGAAAAATAAATCAGTAGCAAATCCAATCGATATAACATGAATTTTAACACTTCAGATATGTGATTTGAGTATTATGCCTACGTTTTTATTTCAATTTAGATTAATGATGCTTTATCATTTCCTTTTGTTCGATCCTATAAGCCCCCAGAAGATAAGGAATCCCAAGAAAATTTCCTAGAAAATTTTGCAGACTCTTCAACCATGATCAAATTTGTCATTCTCTCTGTAGCAAACAATTTGTTATAAGCGGAGGAATCCATGGGAATTGCACTTGAAACCTCTCATATTGGCAGCAAGCAATTAGCGAGAAGCGTATTACTTGTTGGGCTTAATAGTGCCAAAAGTTAAGTTTGGATCCTAAATTTAGTAGTGTTGAGATTAAAATTAAGTGGAGATCAAGCTGAGAACTGATTGCAGACTAAGCTGCTTCTAGGAACTTAGGGAATATAGAAAACATGAAGTCAACGATAAGAGCTAGTGACAGTACTTTAACGCTTAAATCAAGTGGTGAGTCTTTTTTAAGGTTTATGCCCTAGAAAAAATATTGAAAAGAGACAGAATATTCTTATTAAAGTAGTTGTGCTTGATTCAAATCTGTCTTACTCTCATTCAAAATCGGAGATAAATCTTAAGTATAGAGAGAGCTGACCTGAAAATTATCCCTCAAGGGTAATAGTGGCAACATTCAATTAGAGATTCGTCCCTTTCACAATGGGCATTTTGGAGAATTGACTTAGATGGGAGCTTTTGGGTAATTGTGTCCCTCTAATATTTGGAGTACTATGTATCTTTTAGTTGGATACTTTTCGAAAGACCAACTTTATTAGGTTAGTTAGGAGTATTGAGTGAGTTGTCAATAATGACCCTCTTAGCTTTATAGACCAGTGTTGGATAATCTATTTATATCAATAGAGGACAGGGACCTGGCACATGTTGACGTGGAGGCTTGTTATTGACTTTATTAAAATTTTCTCCCTTAGACCTTATCCATAGGTCTAATCATTTAATGATATAGCTTCTAGATTGACCATTGATAGGACTCGATAATAACGTAACAAGGGCTTAAACTCTGCTAATGTATGCTAGTTGGTAGGCTTAATGATGACATGATAAGTGCCTTGGTTGCAATGATGCGTCATGTAGTAGGACTGAGTGCTGACGTATATCCTTGTACTAGTCCTACTTAATGACATTCCTAGACCAAGTTATAAGAGCCCACAAATCTGGACCAATACTCAACTTGTTGAGATAATATATTTTAAACTGGGATACCCTTTAGAGAAGTTGAGCCTAAGGGTTCGGTTAAGCCTAAAGGCTTAATTAGACTTATGTTAATGACTTGAGTGTCACTTAGTTTTTGCCTTCAACACATATACACAACTTTCATTATCGAATGAGAAGCATATTTTTATCCCTCTTATATGAGAGTAGATGTTAGTTTTTTTGTCCCTCTTACGTGAGGTAAGACTCCCCGTACTCAATAAGGGCAGAAGATACTAAATGTGGAATAGTCTTCGAAATAGAGTTTTAATTTTCTCTTCGTACAAGAGGTGTAAGTTCGGGCATTCCTAAGTTGAAATATTCAGAAAGTTTTCTGTTAATCGGTCTAATTTTATATTAGAAATTCTAGGATGTAATATGTATGACTTTTTAATAATATTACATCTATTGATGATTTCAACTAAAAACAGCTTCTAGCATCATTACATTTGACGAACATTCAACATCTCCAAATGCCAGTATATTTCTTATAAGGGCTACTTAGAGATTCTCTTATCCTATCTTATCTCTAGGGCTAATAGCTCAGATGACATGGCATCCAAGTACTCCTCCAGTGAGTTATGCTATTGACATGGTGGAACCTAAGACGTGCTGATGTGTATGCCTACTGACAGGTTCGTGCTGACGTGGCAAGTACATAAACTTTGATGATGTGTCCTCTAACACTACTACTGAGTGGTGACACATGTTGGTCTCACTAGATAGGCTTCTTGGGCTGAGTTATAAATGTTAAAGTGTTTGGGCCCATGAAATTGATAAAAACAAGCTATATATATCTATATATATATATATATATAGCAGAGGTAAGAGATTGGTGACACTCAGTCTAGCTCAAAACAAGCTACCACAATAAAATTGAGCTCGGGCAGTGAGCCAACGCCATGTTAGCAAGAACAAAATTTTGTCCTCTTGTGACTTTATTGACATAGTAGACAGAAGGTGTTTGGGGTAAGTGGATAGTTTAGCTTAAGACCCATTGAGCTTAAAAAAACAGAGTCAGAAAACACATTGAGCTCCTAGGTTTTCCTAACTCAACCTGACAGCTCAGAAAGTAGCCAATCATCAATGTTCCTAGTACTCCAAATGTCAAGGAGGTCAAATAACCTTCTTACCCTTTCAGGTGAAGTTCTCCAAAATACCCCACATGATAGAGACTATTCTCCAATAGTAGTTCGTCATATGTCACCCTTGAGGGGAAATCTCCATGCTAGCACCCTCCAAGATTAAGTTAAGTCCTCGAAATTTAGAGGTTGTAAGAGGAATTTTGGGGAACAATTTAAATTTTAAACTCTTTCTCTAGTAAGAGAAAACTATCCTCCTTCTCTCTAGAATTTTTACACTTTCTTTAAGGCAAGTAAATCATAGAGAACTTTCTTCGTAATGTACCCATCTGAATTAAGCATTGTAGGGTCGTCGTCAACCACCCCGTTGGCCCGTCACTGACCTTGTGTACTCTGTATTCCTCAGGTCTCCTCGGGTCCCCTCAAGTCCATTTAGGCTACTCAGTTCTTACTTGGTGTTTAGCTCACTCTCAGCTCAATTTTGGACTCTCCACTATCAAGACAACCCTTAACTTGACCCTTGGTGACAAAAGGCTTAAACTCTAACTTCCTAACATCTTTCTCTCACACACACCTAGTTAGGACTGGGCCCTCCACAAGCTGAAATTTGAATCCTAATATCTAGTACCATCTGTAGAAAGCTGAGAAAAGCCTTACTTTTAGATGCTTTGCCAAGTCTGACTAACCAAGGGTTCGTAGAAATCCTCTACCATGTTTAAAAAATAAAAAATAAAAACCAAAGCCTTGACTAGAAATCTGCCTATTAAGAGAATGGCTAAAGATTTAAAAGAATCCATACAAAGGTTCCTCAAGCAAGTCTAAGAGAACATTTCAAGGTCACCTCATGGACCATTTGATGGAGATAATCCAGTTACCCAAAAGCAATTTAAAGATTTTGCTAAACAGTTATGTCTCTCAATAACCAGTATCGTCAGAGGTCGAGAGAGATGAATAAAAAGACCTGTGGGCTAACTCAAGCTGCTCCTACCTACTCTCACCCTTGAACCAGAAGCCATTACTCCCAAAAGCCTAGGCAGAGTGGACAGGCCAGCAAGAGTAAATCCATTACTCACACTCACGGGGATTTTCACTCCATAGTAGAGAGCAAATCTAGAAATACATGGGAGAAATAAATAAAGCAACCTCTTGTGAATGAATTTTTGGACTCCCTCAACATCAAGTGCCAAACGTGTAAAGAGGCAAAAAATTCCAAGGTCAGTACCACCATGACCAAGCTCCTAAAAAAGATCAACAAGCTCTAACGAGACCTAGAAGATATACGTTGAGCTAAGTATGTTGTCACTAGCCTTATCCCAATTGTAGAGGTTAGGTTTCCTTTTATAAAAGAGATCAAGAGCACACAGTTGCATCCAAAGTTTAGGATGTCATAAATCATAAGCTATGAAGAAGAACTGACCAACAACTCACTTAGAGCTCTATAAAGACCATATGTTGATCTAAGGCCTAGAGGAAGATATTATTTGCCTCTTATTTCCCTACAATTTGTGCGAAACAGCTCGAGCTTAGTTTCGAAGCTTAGAGCCCGAGTCGGTAAGTAACTTCAACCAGCCATCTAAAACCTTTATCTATCAATTTTTATATGCATGTGATAGGCCCAAAGATCGCTCCACCATGATGTATGTAAGACAATGAGAGTATGAACCCCTCAAACCCATTGAACACATCATGAGAAAACATCTTTTTTGCCATCCAAAATAAAGGGTCGCTTCAAAAGCCCTTAACCATGAAGAATAGCCCTAATGAACACATGAAAATGCATATTTATTAAGAGCTTCAGTCACCATTTAATGTCACTAATTTTAGTATTTTTGTACTTTTAACTTCAAATAAAGTTTTCTCCTTAAATTGTGATTAATGAATATTATTTGCACAGGCTTAGGTAAAATAAACATAACTCTCAATGTACAAATCAAAATGAAGAAATTATTGAACCTAGAGTAACATGACTCAATCTTACACAAATTTGAAGAACATTTAAAAAGCCAAATCCAACATGTTATGGGCCAAAAATTGAGATACAATAAAATCGGGCTATAACTTCTACTCAGCTTGACCCAATTCATGTATTTGAACTGTATCTCACAAAATACGTACCCAAATGGTATAATTATTGAAGATATAAAATACTGACTTAATTATCAAATACTCTTATGTTGCTTGTAAAGTCCAAATCAACCGTTATCATGGACCAAATTGTCTTGCAAGTGGGTAAAAGAGTTATTGGCCTAAATCTGATGTATCTTTGGCATTTTGCCTATATCTTATTGGATACTCATCCAATTTGCATGAACCTTGTGCTAGAACTTTCATGTTGGCCAAAAAAGTACCATCGGTCATTTATATTATCAAAAAAGTGCTACAAGTAGGTGAATGAGTTATTGGCCTAAATTATTGAAGATTGATGTCACACTTAACACATTTCCATTCATTGCCTCTATAAGGACACTCTTATGACGTTTTCAACATTAGATAATTCTCTCTTATTTTCTTCTTATTAACATGCATTGTAATCTAGGCTAGAGTTCTTGGTAAGACTAAGAGATGAACTTTTATGTGTAATAAATCTACTTCTATACTTTGATTTGTTGTCAAGAGCTACAAATGTTTGAAAGTTTGGTTTTGCTTAAACTCTTATCTATTTTATTTTCTATAATCCAAAGGTTATAATTCTTATGTCTCATATATGTTCAGTCATACTTTTCTTATGTGATTCTTGTTGAATTATAATTGTTATTGGTTACATTATTTTATATTTTAATCTTTTACTGTAATATTGTCAATTAATATATTGTCGATCTTGGATAACATGTAAAGACAATAAATGTTTGATATTCAAGTTGATCTTTACTGCAATATTGTCAAAATGATATATTGTCAATCTTAGATAACTTGTATAAATGAACATAATTTGTGTTAATGTTTGCAAAGAGTTTAGTCATATCAAATACACGTGTTATCAAATGTGCTGTATTTTACATATCTTCTGATTGATTGTTTGAGATGTGAAACTTTCAATTGTGTTATAAAATTGAATTAAAGTGTAGAGTGGATTTATAAAGCATAATTGTGATTCTCAAAGCCTCTCTTAAATCAACATGCAACATTTGTCTCAATTCATAGACAATTCTATCTCATCCATTTAAACCAATTAATTAATTTTCTTCTTTATTATTGCTTTAATATTTTACTTCACCAACTTATTTTGTCAAAAGTTTTCTCGTAAGATCGACACCTCAATCTATACTGCGATAGCCGCATTATATTTTGAGTGTAAACAAAATTTGGCACCGTTACCGGGGAGACACACTAAGCGAAAGTTGGTTGCGTTTATTAATACTAAAGCGGTAACTTTGTACATTTTCTTTTCTTTGTAAAATTTTAGTTTTTAAATTTATTTCTCTTGTTGTAATTTATTTTATTGTTCATGGTTAGTTTTACCACCTAACTCGGTTTATTTTCTTTAGTTATTTTGTTGTATTTTATTTTATTTTAATGGCTGGTTCTACCGCCTAACTTAGTTTATTTTTTTATTTATTTCACTTTATTTATATATTGTACTTTATTTATATATTGCACTTTATTTTCTTTTATTTATTTATTACACTTTTGTATTTATTATTTTTATTTAATTATTGTACTTTATTTTCTTTAGTTAATATGTTGTATTTTTTTTATTTTAATGGCCGGTTCTACCGCCTAACGTTTTATTTATTTAATTATTGTACTTTATTTTTTTATTGTACTTTAAATTTTACTTTTCTTTATTTATTACACTTTCTTTTCTTTTATTTACTTATTGTACTTTTTTTAATTTTTTATTGTATTTTTTTATCCTACTTTATAGTTTATTATCTTTTGTTCATTGATTATATTTATACTTTATGGTTGGTCTTACCACCTAACTCATTTCTATTTCTTGTTGTATTTTATTTCACTTCTTAATTTTTCTTGAGCATTTCTTTCATAAAAATAAATAAATAAATAAATATTATGATGTATGCATTAACTTAGAGACAAACGAGAAAGATTTGTGAAAGAAGTAGAACTAAAATCACCACCACAATTTGTAAGGGAAGAGAATTCACCATCTAGTTCATCTTGTAATTCCAACACAATGAGCCAACACGAAGATAACCCCATTAGGACTCTAAAAGATTACTTGCATCCTACTCGTACAGTCACACCATCATGCATTATATTTCCACCTAACACACCACATTCAGATTTTAAACCTAAAATTATACAACTTCTGCCCACTTTTCATGGTCTAGATAGTGAAAATCCTTATATACATATTAGGGAATTTGAAGAGGTAATTGTCACCTTCCATAGCCAACCCAAAGCCATAGACACTGTTAGGCTTAAATATTTTTCTTTTTCGTTGAAAAATAAATCAAAGAGCTCGCTATACTCTTTGAGGCCGAGGTCTATAAGGACTTGGGCAGAAATGACCCAAGCATTTTTCAATAAATATTTCCCACAACACAAAATTAATTGCCTGAAAAGACAAATTCTTCCTTTTCCCAAAAAGACAGTGAAACCTTATATCAAGCATGGAAAATGTTTAAAGAGTTGCTAAATTTGTGCCCTCACCATGGGTATGAAAATTGACACTTAGTTAGCTATTTTTATAAGGGACTCACAATTAGATAGCGTTAATTTGTTGAGATGATGTGTAATGAGGATTTCCTTCACAAAAATCCAGAGGAAGCCATAGAATTCCTTAATGACTTAGTCAAAAAATCCCATACATGGACTGGACCTAGCATAATTGAAAGCACAAATAGGTCACAACCTAGTAGAGTTTTCCATCTTAGGGAAGATGATAACCTCAAAGCCCAATTAGATGTCGTAACTAGGGAGTTAGAGGTCTTGAAAACCAAAGATAGAAGGGTCACCCACACGATTGCTAAAGTTGAGTCACATGATGTTTGTTTTGTCTGTGGAGGAGTGGAACACTTGGCTCAGGATTGCCCCGCTTATAGTGAGATGAGAGGGATATATAAGAAAAAATGTAATGCCCTATGGATGTACAAGAAGCCTTATTCACCCTACTCTGAAACCCATAATCCTAGCTGGAGAAACCACCCAAACTTTAGTTGAAAATTCGACCAACAAGCTAACAGCCATTAGAAACAAGAACAACAAGCACCCAAGTTTTATGTTGCACCTCAATATAATACACGACCAGCCAAGAGTCCTTTAGAATATACATTACAAGTATTTATAGAGGCATAAAGAAAGACTAATCAAAAATTTGAAACAGTTCTTGCGCAAGTGATAGACGAAAACAAAGAAATGAAAAGTCAAATCACAAAGCTTACCGGTGCCTTAACTGTACAAGAGCGAGGTAAGTTTCCATCTCAACCTCAATCTAATCCAAAAGAAAAATTCATGGCACAAACTTTTACTTCTGATGCACAAAATCTTAAAGAAACCCCTATTGAAAAAGAGGCCACAATAAGAAAAGAGCCAGAAAATAAGTTTTCAAGCTCAATGCCTTTTCCTCAAGCTCTTCGACCGGTTGGGACAAATTTAGAAATTCAATGTGAGATTTTAAAATATTTGAAACAAGTTAATATTAATCTTCCCTTGTTGCATTCAATTAAGCAGGTTCCAACTTATGCCGAAGTCATCAAGGATCCATGCACTGTAAAAAAAAAAACACCATGTAAAGAAAAATGCATTTTTAGCAAAACATATAAGTGCAGTGATTAAACAAAAGACATCATCCAAGTCTAAAGACCCAGGATGTCCCACAATCTCCTACCAAATTGGGATACATGAGTTTGGTCAAACTTTGTTGGACTTTAGAGCAAGTGTAAATTTAATGCCTTATTCTATTTACTTGCAATTGGGACTTAGTGAGATTAAACCTACATCTGTAGTCCTACAATTAGCTGACCGATCAATCAAGAAATCACGGGGAATAGTAGAAGATATTTTGTTGCAAATTGATAAATTTTACTACCCTGTTGATTTTCTTGTTTTAGATACTCATTCTGTTGTTAACATAGAGTCTTAAATCCCTCTTATTTTGGGGAGACCTTTTCTTGCCAGTACTAACGCTCTTATTAATTGCAGAAATGGTCTAATGAAAATATCTTTTGAAAATATGACTCTTGAGGTGAACATTTTCAATATTGACAAACAACCACGAGAAGAAGACAAATGCTATGATTCATATATGATAGACACACTTGTAGCGGAGAAAACTTATAAAAATCATGGCTCTGATTCTTTAGAAAACCTCGTTGATTTTAATTTTGAAGAATTGCGTTATCCTAATGAAACAACTGATGTGTTTAGTATTTTTGACTCACAAGATAAAGGGACTCGATTTTGAAAGTCAGGCATTGAAGAGTTGTCACGAGATAGGAAGAAACTAAAACCATCAAACCTCGAGATACCACGTGTTATCATTAGTGACCAAGGAACACTTTTTTGTAATCATTCTTTTAAAACTTTAATGCGCAGGTATGGTGTTCTTCATAAAGTCTCCACTGCATATCATCCACAGACAAATGGACAAGCCAAGCTATCAAATAGAGAGATTAAACATATTTTGAAAAAGACGGTTAACCCGAATCGTAAAGATTGGTCTCTACATCTTTTTAATGCATTATGCGCATATCGCACTGCATACAAAACCATCTTAGAAATGTCTCTATACCGGCTTGTTTATGGGAAAGCTTGCCATTTACCTGTTGAGCTAGAGTATAAAGCTTATTGGGCTGTCAAAGCCCTTAACTTTGATTTGAGTGCTGCAGGTCTTCAGAAAAAGTTACAATTATCAAAAATAGAAGAGCTACAAAAAGATACATATGACAACTCCAGAATTTACAAAGCTAAAATGAAAGCAGCTCATGACAAACAAATCTCAAGGAAACACTTTGAGCCAAATCAACGGTTCTATCTTTATGATTCACAATTGCATTTACACCCTGGAAAGTTGAGATTTTGATAGACTGGTCCATTTATAGTAAGGCACGTTTTTCCTAATGGTGCTGTCAAAATCAAAGACCCCACTGATGGGCGAACTTTTAAACTGAATGGACAGCGGCTGAAAAGCTATGTAAAAAAAGTAGACCACTTTATATACCTAGACGAGATCCCTCTTGTGGATCCTGTCTATCATGCTTGATCAGGTTTAATCTATCTGTACCATATTTTATATTTTGTCCATTTTTTATTTTTTGACTTTTTATTTTTGCTTTTATTTTCTTTCATATTTTATTTTACTTTATTTTATTCTTTTTCTTTTTTCTTCAGTGTAATTTTATTTTTCGGTCAAGTGGCGGATACGGTACTCCGTGACTATTAAAGTCAGTTTCTTAGTTCCCTAAAAACTGTCCCTCAAACTGTGCATTCATCTCTTTTCTTTTCTTTCAAAATGGATAGCACTTTTGCCAACCTTAAAAAATGATTTCCTTCATTGCCTCAAAATGCTTTACTTAAGATTTACAAAGCATGGTGTGAAAGACTAAGGCTATTAATGTTGAGTAATATCCATGTGGATCTTCATTGGTTAATTGAAGCCAAGATTCGATTATCTAAATTTGCATCTAGAAATCGAGAAGACAAAATTCAGTTCATTAAGGATGGACTGAGTAAGGAGTCTTTGGATGATATCCTATTGACTCTTAAGACGCATCTTTGTGGGCTTGTGCAACGTGAACTTCTCGATTTATGGAATAAATTCAAAAATGAACATTAATGGTATAGTCTCCAGAATCTGAATCTAAAAGACCTTGTTTGCCAATTTATAAGAAAATTGAATGGGAAGCCTATCTCCGACCCATAGAAGGTGTTTAAGCCGTTACTAAACGTAAAACCAGAGAAAGATGTGAGCCACAATCATAATTACCTGTAAATACATGTGTTTTAATTTCAAACTTTATTTTATGAATAGTTGGGCTACTCTTATAGATGTCTTAAATTCAAATCTTTTGGTTAAATAATGCATGTAGGTCATTACCTTTAAATTTTCGTGTTTTATTTTTAAATCTCTTCTGACAAACTGTTGGGTTACCACAATCATTGTTATCATTTGGTACTCTATAAATACAGCACCTCATTTTCTTTATTTTCGTATATTAAGATAAATGTGAGTGTAGATATGGAGAAAACCTCAGTTCAACAATTTCAAAATATATGTGTATTTTGTGGATCTAGTTCTGGGGGAAATAAAGTATTTGTAGAAGCAACAAAAAATCTAGGAAAAGCATTAACTGCTAGAAAAATTCATATTATTTATGGAGGGGGTAGCCTTGGGTTAATGGGGTGTCTGTCAACCAATGGACATTTAGAAGGAAGTCAAGTTTAGGTATTATTCTTACAGTTTTAACCGTGGGAAACCTGACTGGGAAAATAATAATGGAAGAATTACGAGTTTCATCTATGTATGAACGTATAGCTAGAATGCTTTACAAAGCAAACACCTTTATTGCTTTACCAAGTGGTTTTGGTACCTTAGAAGAAATTTTTTAAATTTCCTCTTAGGCCCAGCTGAATATCCACCCAAAACCCATAGGTTTGTTGAATGTTAATAACTATTTTGATTGCTTATTTTATTTTCTTGATCAAGCTATGGAACATAATTTTATTTCACATTCGGCACGACAGAACCTCATTTCTGCAACTAATGTGAATGAATTGATTGACAAATTACAGACAGTTACCTACAAATGTGACCCAACAATAACTTAAATCGATTGGTCAGTGGGCCTTAACAAGCGAAAATTGGATCTAACACTTTGTTTGTAAATTTTTCTTTGTTTTATTTATTTATCAACATCATCATTTTAGTTTATATTTGCTTAAGTATCTCTCAGTTTTGTTTTTTTTGAATAACTGACGTTTCAGGTAATGTTTCTTATACTTTATCTCTTTCTATTTAAACATTAAGGACAATGTTTCATCTGGTTTGGGGGGAGGATAGTAGATATAAGTTGTATTTTTTATTCCAAAAAAAATCAAAAAAATAAATAAAAAAAAAAAGATAATGAAGTCCAACATTTGATTAAAATGGCAGAGTAAAGAGTTCATTCTTAAACTCTTGAGACGCATTCTAGGTAAAATTAGAATGGCAAAGTAAGGAGTTTTATTTCTAACTTTTGAAACGCATTTTAACTAACTTTGTGTTATTTTGTTTTATGTTTCATTTATTATTGTTTATTGCTTGTAGTCTTGGTAATTCTTGTATAAAGAAATTTGCTTTTCTACTTAAGTATGATTTCAAAATTATTTAGGTTGAGTCACTATTTCTATTTAGGTTAATAAAGAATGACTTCCAAAATATTTTAGAGCACAATACTAAGTCTTGTGGTAAGATGGATGATTCAATTTATATAGCTAAGAAAATTCTCATGTTTAAGTATATATTTTTTTAATCTCACATATCTTTTGTGAGTAAGTGAAAATGTTGAGAAAACAGATTATGAACCTTTATTGATCCTTTGAATTGATTGATTTTTATTTAGATTGATATTATTTGAATTAAAGAATAATTTTGTTGCATTTATGTATAATATATTTTGGTGAGAAACTTTTGTAATGCTTCCTTGTATTCTTCAAAAAATTTAAAAAAAATGAAAAAGAAAGCAAAATACAAAAAATATATATATATATATAAAAACTAATAAAAAAAGAAGAATAATTAATTCAGTTCAATAAAGTCTTCATTCAATTTTAGAAAACAAATATTTTATAAAGCAGTTTTCTCACCAAGTTATATTTATATATTTCTCACAAGCCAATTGAAGTTCTAAAGGTAGCATATGTTAAGAAAAATTGATTTCTAAACAATTAATTTTTCTATCTTTGGATCAATGTTAGTTTATATGTCTATCCTTAAAATTGACTTTTTCTTGAGTACTTAACTGTTTTCCAACTCCATGAGAGAAATCCTAACCTTTTAAACAGTCATACACCTGTGAGGATATGGAGTTAAGGCTTTTACTTGGTGAAATTTTCAAGGTTATATCTGTTGTGGTTTGTGGTAAGATGGTTACGGCTTAGTCCACACACACAAAATTTTTGAAAGTTATAATTGGAAAAACCATAATAGCAACAGTGATCTTGAACTGACTTTTTTGTTTGAAATACTTAGGTAGTTTTGCACATTCTATTTACGCTTGAATTGCTAGAAACTAACAATAAATTGGTTGGAGGCTGTGATGAACACATGAAAATGCATATTTACTAAGAGATTCAGTCACCATTTAATGTCACTAATTTTAACATTTTTGTACTTTTAGCTTGAAATAAAGTGTTCTCCTTAAATTGTGATTAATGAATGTTATTTGCACAGGTTTAGGTAAAATGGACATAACTCTCAATGTAGAAATTGAAATGAAGAAATTATTGAACCTAGAGTAATATGACTCAATCTTACACAAACTTGAAGAACATTTAAAAAGCCAAATCCAGCATGTTATGGGCCAAATATTGAGATACAATAAAATCGGGCTACAACTTCTGCTCAGCTTGACCCAACTCACGTATTTGAACTGTATCTCACAAAATACGTACCCAAATGGTATAATTCTTGAAAATATAAAATACTGACTTAATTATCAACAACACTTATGTTGATTGTAAAGTCCAAATCAGCCGTTATCATGGACCAAATTGTCTTGCAAGTGGGTAAAAGAGTT
This sequence comes from Ailanthus altissimus, assembly GCA_946807835.1. Classification (NCBI taxonomy): domain Eukaryota; kingdom Viridiplantae; phylum Streptophyta; class Magnoliopsida; order Sapindales; family Simaroubaceae; genus Ailanthus; species Ailanthus altissimus. The sequence goes on from OX327709.1 coordinate 7,489,212, forward strand.
ATTGACCTAAATCTGACGTATCTTTGGTATTTTGCCTATATCTTATTGGATACTCATCCAATTTGCATGAACCTTGTGCTACAACTTTCATGTTGGCCAAAAAAGTAACATCGGTCATTTACATTATCAAAAAGGTGCTGCAAGTGGGTGAATGAGTTATTGGCCTAAATTATTGAAGATTGATGTCACACTTAACACATTTCCATTCATTGCCTATATAACGACACTCTTAGGACATTTTCAACATTAGATAATTCTCTCTTATTTTCTTCTCATTAACATGCATTATAATCTAGGCTAGAGTTCTTGACAAGGCTAAGAGATGAACTTTTATGAGTAATAAATCTACTTCTATGCTTTGATTCATTGTTAAGAGCTACAAATGTTTATACATTTGGTTTTGCTTAAACTCTTATCTATTTTATTTTTTATAATCCAGAGGTTATAATTCTCATGTCTCATATATGTTCAGTCATGCTTTTCGTATGTGATTCTTATTGAATTATAATTTTTATTGGTTACATTGTTTTATATATTAATCTTTTACTGCAATATTATCAATTGATTTATTGTCGATCTTGGATAACATGTATAGACAATAAATGTTTGATATTCAATTTGATCTTTGACTACAATATTTTTAAAATAATATATTATCGATCTAAGATAACTTGTATAAATGAACATAATTTATGTTAATGTTTGCAAATAGTTTAGTCACATCCAATATATGTGTTATCACATCAAATATACGTGTTATCACATCAAATACACGTGTTATCAAATGTGCTGTATTTTACATATCTTCTGATTGATTGTTTGGGATGTGAAACTTTTAATTGTATTATAAACATTGAATCAAAGTGTAGAGTAGATTTATAAAGCATAATTGTGATTCTCAAAGCCTTGCTTAAATCATCATAAGACATTTTCCTCAATTCATAGACAATTCTATCTCATCCACTTAAACCAATTAATTAATTTTCTCCTTTGCTACTGCTTTAATATTTTACTTCACTATCTATTTTGCCAAAAACTTCCTCGTGGGATCGACACCTCAATCTATACTATGATAGCCACATTATATTTTGAGCATAAACAAACCTGAACTAAAAGAGCAAGTGGAAGTATTGTGATTTCTACGAGGGTTATGGTCACAACACTACTGCTGCTTTTAGCTATAGGAGCAGATTGAAGCCCTAATCAGGAACAGCCTATCGAAGAAGTTTCTCAGTGAGGTAAAAAATGCTCAGCACGAGTTAGGCACTGAGGAGAAAAATAAGCCTGAGGATGAATGAGGTACTCTAAAGAGGCCCATGCAAAAGAATGACTCCAAGGTCAATATTTTCTTAAAAGGTCCATCTAGAGCAAGAACGTTAAAAAAAGCAGTGAAGAATTACTCCCTATAGAGAAGATGAGATATTATAGAGGGAATACTGATACATGTTGTTCACCTTACCCCTCCTGAGCCAGTTCTCCCGTATACTCTGATTGTGTTCACCGAGGAAGATTATCAAGAAATTGTGTTTCCCCATGATGATGCTTTTATAGTCACCCTAAAATAAGCACTAGTGAGATTACGCAAGTGATGGTAGATAATGGAAGCTCAGTAAGGTGATCTATAAGAACATACAGAACAGGCTAGGGATTAAGTTCCCTAAGCTATCACATGTCTCCACTTTATTGGTGGGATTCACATAGGATAGTGTAATGCCAATTGAATCCATCACTCTTTCTTCCTCTATTGGTAATTCTCCAAACTCCACAATCCATATGATTTTGGGTCGGCCTTTCTTGATGGCTACCTGAGCTGTTATCTCTATATACCACCTAGTTATTAAGGTTTCAATAAATAGGGAGGTTGCCACTATAAAAAGTTGCCAACTAGCTGTCAAACAATGTTATGCCACTACTGTGAGGCTAAGTTATTAGATAACCACACTAGACCCTAAGGAAAAGAATGAGGATAAGCAGGGTGAGCTTGCTGAGAAGCTTACCTCAGTCTCAATATCTCTAAGTGGCCCAAATAAAACTATCAAGATAAGCTTTTCACTTCCTGATAAGGTCAATAGAGCACTAGTCACCTTCCTCATGGAGTATGCAAATGTGTTTGCCTAGTCTCACAAGGACATACCTAGAATTGATCTAAAGCTAGCATGTTATAGCTGAATGTGGATCCTAACCACAAGTCATTTAAACAAAAGATAAGGCCTTTCAACTAGCAGAGATACAAAGCTATCGAAGTTAATGTGGACAGATTACTTAGTAATAACTTTATCTGAGTAGCTCAGTACCCTGAGTAGGTTTCTAATGTTGTGCTAGTGAAGAAGGCAAATGGGAAGTGTCATATTTGCATAGACTCACCGACCTCAACAAAACCAGTCCCAAGGATAGTTTCCCTTGCCTTGATTAAATCTACTAGCTAACTCGACCTTAGGACACAAGCTTTTCAGTTTCACGGATGCTTTTTCAAGCAACAACCAGATCAACATGTATGGCCTGGAGGAGAAGAAGACTACTTTCATCACTAATACAGGCCTACTTCTGCAAAGCAATGCCTTTTAGGCTAAAGAATGGGGAGGCAACCTAATATTGCCTAGTAAAGAAGCTCTTCAAAGACCAGATTGGGAAGACTATGGAGATCTACGTTGATGGCATGATCACCAAGTCCACACTTACTATTAACCATGTATTAGAACTATAGAGAACATTCAAAGTACTAAGGAAGCACAACATGAAGATGAATCTAGATAAATGCGCCTTTAGTATGACTAAGGGAAAATTCTTAAGGTTTATTGGTAATAAAGAGGGATTGAAGCAAACCTCTAGAAAAGATCAAGGTTATAAGCGATATGAGGACTCTTAAGACAATGAAAGATATGGAAAGCTTAGTAGGACAAGCAGGCGCACTGAGTAGATTCATCTCTAATGCTATTGACAGCTACCAACACTTCTTCAAAGTTCTAAAAGCTAGAAAGAATATGACCTGGACTCTTGAAGAGTGCGAAAAGGCCTTCGAATATGTGAATCAATATTTGGGAGCCTCATCTGCTTACTAGTCCACGGCCTAGTGATATACTCCTTCTATACTTAACTATGTCCAAGACTGCACTCATCTCAGTACTAGTAAATGAGGAAGGTAAGGGAGTCCAGAAGCTAGTCTACTATATCAGCAAAACTCTAGTCAATGTTGAAAAAAGGTACCAACCTACTGAAAAGTGCGCACTAGCTTTAATGGTTATGGCAGTGAGGAAGCTACACCTTTACTTCTAAGCTCACACCATCGTGGTACCAACCTATTTAAGGTGATTCATGAAGTAGTCATATGAGCTGAGTGAGCTTGATATCACCTACAAGCCGCACTCTTCTATAAAAAGCATAAGTTATTGCAGACTTTTTTGCTGAGCTCACACTGGACTTAGAAAGGGACATAGAAAAGAACATTGAGCTTAATAAGCAACATACAGTAACATCTTGGCTTGTGTATGTGGATGAAGCTTTCAACACCCAAGAAAGTAGAGTCGAGGTCATCACAATCAGCCCTGAGGGAGTAAATGAGCTACACCCTGAAGTTTGGCTTTAAGGCATCCAACAATAAGGCTAAATATAAATCTTAGAAGCTTGATAGTTAGTAATCAAGAATGACTACCAACTTGTAGTTAACAAAGTCAACAACGAGTATTAAGCCAAAGGGAAAAATATGCAAGCCTATCTAAATAAGGCTCAGGAGCTGATCAGCACATTCGAGGAGATCTGTGTTGAGCAGGTCCCAAAGGAAGATAACAACAGAGTTGACATACCAGCCAAACTAGTCTCTACTTGCACTATGAAGCTGCCAAGATAGTACTATTAAAGATTATGCCTGAGTCAAGTATTCAAGCCGCATAACCTATGAAAATCTACTCGATTGATGGTGAACCGTGCTGAATGAATCCTATCATTCAGTACCTAAATGATAGAATGAGGATAGAACTTAAACTAGAAGGCTAAAGAACTAGGCAATCAGATACTATCTAATTGATAAGGTACTCTACAAGATATGAGCTTTCTTACCCTAGCTGAGGTGTTTATGCCCTCAAGATGGATAGTACATAATTATGAAAATGCATGATAAGATGTGCAAAAACTATGAAGAAGAAAGAGCCCTAGCCTACAAAGTGCTAAGGCAAGGATATTTCTAGCTCAAGATGAAATAAGACGCGAATAACCTAGTCAAGAAGTATAAAAAATGACAAAGGTTCGCGAAGATAATGAGGCAACCCCCTGAGAACCTTACGGTACTGAGCTCCTCTTTTTCCTTTGTCATCTGGGGGTAGATCTTATTAGCCCTATATCAGTTGGAAAATGAGGATCTACGTACACTATTGTAGCTATGAATTACACAACTAAATGGGTAGATACCGAACCACTTGTTGGATTTAGTGTGTAATGTGTAGAGGTACGTATAATTTTAAATTTTATAAATACGCAGTGGAAGTATTCATACATGTTATGTACAAATATTGTATATTCAAGCACATATACTCATATATGTTCATTCAAGTATATACGTGAATATACATATATCTCATATATATTCATATGTATCATATAAATAAATTGCATGTTAATAACCTACCCGGTTTTGAAGGTGGCTTTTCAATTCTTTAAGAACTCTAATCTTCTATTGTTGAGCTCACCTTGATGTATCTCATTGCCCAATTCTAGTTTACAACTAAAACAGGTGGTATTGTGAAGCTAGAATAGCAGCCACAAATTCTAACAATTGGAGTTTTAACTCTTAAGACAATATTGGTTTTTATATTTTTAATTTCTTTCAAGAGATAAGAAGAATTAAGTGTCTATTGTATTTGTTCCTACATAACCCTTTGGTAAGACTTTTTCAAATTCTTTCAACTCTTTGAAAAACACTTAACAAATTCTCTCAACTCTCTCTTTTTCTCACTTACCCAAATTCTACACTGTCTCATCTTCAAATTGAACTCGTCAATTTAGTTTAGTGTAAAATAATGGCTTCTCTTAGTGCTCCACTACCACTCATCTTTGTTTGCCATTTCCTTCAATAATAAAAACAAGTAAATGCATCCAACAAATTGATTCATCTGTATGAATCAATTGTTAGAGAGTAAATAACAAATAAACAATGTTAAGTTATTACACCACTTCTTAAGTGCACCACTTAACCATTTCAAAGTGGCCAACAATTCATATTATTAATAACAAGTGCTTACTCTATTACAAAATAGTATTTGCCACTTATTCTAATTAATAATAATAATTCATTAACAAATAGATTATTAATAATTCAAAACTATTTTTGAATAAAGACATTTACCTTATTAGTATTTACCAAGTAAGGTAAATAGGTGAATATATGGTAAATCATTCATAGAGCAAGATTGTGTCATTTGTCAATTTTTGATTTAGTTAACAACTCTTATCAACTAATAATGTATTTTATATAAAAGTGTTGGCAAGTGTTTATCATAAGGAACCTTGAAACATATTATCCCTTTACTAGAATTTCTTGGACTAAACCGTTCAATCTAATACGCTACCTCGGTGCACAACGAGTACATTTTATATTGTGAGACTCTCTAGGTCCATACCTGGTTTGTCATATAGAACTAGTTCATGCATCCGTGAACAATGTCCCACACCTATGTTACGGATATTACAAAATGGCGCATTAGATCATACAAGTTAAGGTTATAACATATTTGTATAATCCTTCCATCATTGATATCCTAGAAGAGCAGGGATATAGATCAACATCGTCAAGTCTCCTTATGCTCAACCATAAACTTATCTCTAGATTTGTATCTCAACAAATAATATCCGTAAACACTTTTACGATATTATTTATCTCTAGGGTAAAAATATTTTTCAGGTATTTCTACTTATGGCCATAAGACTTTCTGAAATACAATCTTGAAGCTTCAGGATACTTTACTCACCCAAATAAGATTATGGATCTCATATCTATACACATGGGACTCCATGAGCATCGGACCATACCCAGCGACACCCAGTGGTTAGACCATGAAAGGTATCTGACATGTATGGAACCAAAGTATGGTGGATCGCTCATAAGTCCACCGTAGCACTCAGGTCTAAGGACCACTAATACTACTCAACTCGAAAGACTCTCCATTAACAGCTTTATGACATGTCTATTGGAAGTTTTTGTGAGTCTGTTCAATATTCAGTCCTTACTGAATACTTGTATTTCTATACGAGATTCCACTAATCTCATGGTCTGCCAAGATTAACCATCTGGACCATCCAGATATAGACATACATCGATCTATATATTTTAAGGTCTTTACTAATAAACCCGTATCCATGAAGATAGATCAGAAACATAAAGTTTAAGAACATATTTGTATAACAACATTTCCCAGCATCTTTTGCAACTCTTTTACAACTATATCATTACTAATATATTCTTAGGTCTTTGTCCTATTTTAGACAAGGCTCTAACTCTTTAGATTTCGCTAACTCTTATAACCTGGTAACTCTTATCAATGCTAACTTTTAGTATTTATAACTTTTAACGTTTCTAACTCTTAGCATTGATCTAAACTCCTTTAGATCATATCTAAACTCTTTCAGATCATAATATCTAAAATATTACAAGCATCTTACCATATATATATATATAAAATAATTAGTGATATATTAAAATAATAATAATATAAACATAAAGCAAATATTTATACATAAATGGATGGCACATAAGCACAAATCCCAGCACCACTATACTCGATCACTAAAAGGAAGACTACATACTTAATATGGTGAGCTATAATCTGTCACTTTGGCATATCTTATGCTATAGTAAATGACAATGGGACTTAGTTCAGTAACGAAAAGTTTAGAGAATTTTGCAAAAACTTGAAGATTACCAATCGATTCGCCTTACCAGCTCACATAACCACACCTAGCACTACTACTAGAAGAACTCTCTTCTCTCTGTCTTTTGGGTCGAAGTAGTCATACTAGTTAAGCTTAGAAAGCCTACACACAGAGTTGCTAATTGTGATGAGGTTGGAAACACTAGCTTAATCGTAGCTAATGTTGACCTTTTGAAAGAGATGAAAGACTCAGTAGCCATTAAAGTAGCAGCTTACTAGCAGTAGATAACTAAGCCATATGACAAGAAATTCATGCCAAGATAATTTAAGAAAGGTGAACTGGTCCTCTGCCGCATGAACCTGGACACTACAAAGCCCTTTAGAGAGATTTTGGGCCGTAATTAGGAAGGGCCCTATTGTGTGGATAGGGTGATTAGGCTAAGAACCTACAAGCTAAATCACCTAGATGGCAGACAAGTAAAGCACCCGTGGAATACAACTCAACTCTGCAAAAACTACCAGTGATTGTTAGGCATTACTATTCCCCATTTAGTTCCTTTTTCAAGCTTTGTCAGTTGTTATCTCTCACTCTTGCTCGAAGCCCATATACACTTCTAACAAGTTTAGCTATTTTTGTTGATTCCAAAAAGTCTTAGTGGATAAAGTAGGGGATCTGTTTTCCACCTACTCAGTATGTAACAAGATATTATGATTATACTAGTTATGCTTTTAACGTTCACTAATAAATAAAAAGATGTTCTCTAACTATTTTCTTGTATCTCTAATAATTGTTAAGGCCATTATGTGCCCACCTACATGAGATGTCCTACCCTCATAGTGTAAGAGAGATTAAGGACTACTCAGGTCTTGATCTAAGAGTGAGTAGTAAATCACCCTAGGAAAATGTTGTCTCCACATGCTTCTTATAAGTATGCCAAGAGCAAAATCTTAGGGATCAAGCCTATATGAAAAGGCCTCATAAATCCCCTAAACAAAGTTACGCTAAGACCTTAACTATCCTGTGTATGAGGAATGTTCACCACATGAATGAGAGAGTGGCCCAATTATGGGGTCCAGAAATACAATAGGGTAAGCTATACCCATAAAAACGTAAGTGAATAGTTCTCCATTTATCACCATAAGAATATATGTTGTACTCCACTTCTCATACCCTTTGTATATGGCTATATGGAAAAAAGGATACGCAGTCTCCTTACACCCCACTAGCTATGTCCGAGGGTGAAGGATTGAAGATTGAGCCTAAATTGAATTGGCCACATAGAATTCCCCTCAACAGTATTGAGATAAAATCAGAGTGAAGCGTCCATCAACCATTTATGAAGAAAGTAGTCAAGGAGACCCGAAGCACAGTGAAAGTACGTTAAGATCTAAAAGCATAAATACTTGAAATTATTTTTATCTCCATACATTATACGTCCCTCTTTAATATCTTGCTATTAATAATCAAAGTTGTTAAATCCTTCTTAGCAACACCTGTGGATAGTGTGCAAGGCTACTAAATCAAGTGGTTGTAGTAATCAACACTAAATTTATGTTCATTATGTAATATTTGAGAAACCCCTAATTCAGAGTAATGAGGAGCTTAGTGTGCCAAATAGATAGTTTATTCTCTTACATACTATGCTAGTGAAATTAAAGCATACCACATTTACATAGAAGTAATTTCCAAATACATGACAACGTATTTATCAAGACAAGAAACAAAATATACAAAAAAAATTCCATATGCAAAATAATTCAAGCATTAACTATTGTTGCTTAGTCAGAAAGCTCAGGCCTGACGTGCCTAAAAGCTGAGAGCTACTCAGTAGCCCAGAACCATAAAAATGCCTACCAACATAGTTCACCAAAAGGCATCCAAAGCCCGAAAACACATCCAAACAAAGTATCCAAGTTCAAAAGTTAATTAAGTACAGTCATTCCAAAAATAAGTTTAGCAAAAAAATAAATAAGTTCATAGACACAACAGTAGATAAGAATAGCATATGAGACTTAAGCTTCATAAATCATGACTAGAGGAGTCGCTGAGATAGGTGTCTGGTTACCACCATCGCCATGGCTACTGTCATCATCTTCACCTCCCTTGCTAGGCACTAAGTTCTGTAGGAACATCAACCTCAGAGGGATCCGTGGCTAACTCCTCTTTGACATCTTTTTTTTGATAAGAGACGTGACTGGTTGAGGCTTTCATAGTGTTGCCCTCCTTTTTAGTAACAGTAGGAGCTTCAGGTGTTAGAAAGCTTAAATCCAGCTTGAGGAAAATATATGATGCCAATTGTCAAGTATGACTTAGAGTCTTTTGAACCTCCTCTCTAATCCTCTGCTCTAGCAAATCCACAACATTATTCAATTTATTGTTAGACAACTCTAAAGCCTCCATCTCCCATCTGATTTGTAACAGTTCCTTCTTTACATTATCAAGCTTGTTGGCCATCTGAGCAAGCTTCTCCTTATGCTTGTTGATGTTATCCCTCAACATTTTCTTAATCTCCTTCAAGGCTACTTGTATTATCTCCAGATTAATCGTAGCTCTTGGCTCTTGCAGCCTTCTCTAGCACACCCCACCTCTCTCATCTCTCTCTTATGCTCCTCAAAGGTGAAGGCAACTTGTAACCAACAATTAAGTCAAATGAAGCTGAGGCACCACATAATAAGGTTGAAAATTCAACAAGAAAGTATGAGTACTATACCTCGTAAGCCTGGCCAATAGCTCTAAACACAGCACTTAGTAGATCCTGCCTCGAGATTGACCCATCTAGCTCAAAAGGTAAGGCTTCTTGGGTGTATTATAGATTAGGCAACAATTATCTCATTTTCTTCTTTAACTGGGAGCCCAAGTTGTTTAAGCTTAATAGGCTCACAAAGGCTTAACTGGCCTTAGATGCCTTCCTCTTCTTAGACACGAGAAGACCAGCTTCTGCAGGCCTAACAGTAGGAAGAGCAGCAGAGCTTCCTCTAGCAAAAGAGCCAGAACTATAAGGTTAATGAGGACTGGGGAGGTCCCTCATCAAGTCCTTCATCCAATCATCACCCACAAGCTTCTTAATAGATTGAAGTCTGGCAACTGAGGAAGAAATGGGAGTATCAGTAACCATAACACGAGCAATACCCTATAAATCTCAAAATGCTAAAATAAAAAAAATAAGTCCACTCACTCATTTGAGGGACCATTGGAAGCACTGAGCCGATTAGCTTAGCATCTCTTAGATAGAGTTCATCCAAGAAGTCCAAATCAGCACCAGCAAAGTCATCAAATCTTTTGGTAGCAAAGGCAGCTCACTTATGAGTATGAGAAATTGATTTTAGGTCTTTAGACAAGTATCGTTGACAGGACCAGCCCCGAGACCCTCTACTGTAAGTCCCAGCGGCCCTGCCAGCCACCTCGACGGAAATTCCTTAGAATATAACTAGGTAAGTTGAAAAACTTTCGCGAGGCGAACCCCTTTTTAGTTCTTGCTACTATTGAGAAAATCTTGTAATATACATGAAAATGACATCTTAATTTTAAAAACAACAGGCAGAGTTTTCCCTGTTTTTCAGAAAATCCATATAAAACCTGCAAAGAAATTTCACTTCTATTTCAAACACTTCTCAATACTACAAATTCGGACCTCCGGTCCTTTCCAAATCAAATCCAACACAACTCGATTGTTTCATTTAAATCACAAAATGAGCATACTCATAAAAAGCAAAAACAATCATCGTAATATCGAAATCTCTTCTTGTTGGTTCAAAACATACATACAAATATACATGCCTATAATTACTATGTATAAAGTAAAGGGTGTTATTTAGCACATTTACATATACAAAAATGATCTCCAGATTTTGCCCACTACTCGGCAATAGGAGAATCAGCAGCTTGCGTACTGAGACCTACACCTGGGAAGGGTTTAGAAAATATAAAACACAAACGAGTGAGCTAAAAGAGCTCAGTGAGTGCAATTAAGATTTCAAATAAAATAACATTATGCATAGATAGCAAATTCTAAAGTACATGCATAAATCATGCTTCTAAAGCTGATGTAAAGCTGTAAAACAGTTTATAATATCATATGCCGATGAAATCTTGCCGAGCGGGTTTTATCTACATCTTTGAAAAGCAATATCTAAAATTTGTATAACATAATAACTAACGTGTACATATAAACGCATAAATACTATCAATAAATCAAAAACTAATAAAGTCCTCTCTCGGCCATTTTCTTTCTAAAGTTTACCAATGGTAACCCTAAAGCTCTATACTCACATAGCGACTTAACTAACACTGCACACGTGGGTAGGTCACGGGGCACCTCAACTAGCAGCACCCACAGTGACATCTCACTGGCTATGTAACAGAATCCTACATCGCATTCATATAGTGAGATAATACCCCGTACACATAGAGTGACTTACATGACTCGACTTCCCGGAGTTAGTGACACACCCCCAAAACCTGCCCATGTGCACGGGATATACCAGCCGAGTCTAAAATAATCACCACCACTATAATCTGAGGGTACCAATGGCCTTTAAAACGAATGCAGAAATTTTAAAACTATTTCTTAAACTGAACATGTAAATGCATATTTATGGATATTTATCAAGATCATAAATCATTTTTATGCATTAAAAACTCATAAAACATATATTTTCATTATGCGGAAATATAATAAACGAAGAATATCAGAAAAAGTAGATTTTCACTCACAACCGCTCCGAGCTCAATTTCGCTCTGGATTTCTGCTCCCGTTACCGCTCTCAATTTTCTTCACCTACGCGACATAAAAAATATTTAGAACCAAATCAAATGCTAGAATCTCATTTAACTATTAAACGCCCTAATCGGCATACAAAACCCGGATGCATACTACTTCCCGATTTTTCATTTATGGAGTTATTTAATCTAATTTACCTCATCACCCGGCGCCCTGAAAATTATTAAACGCCTTATAACTTGGTTGGACATAATTGCCCTTCACCTTTCCAAAATGGACAATTATGTCTTATTTTCTTCATTTTTGGTTTTTCTATCAACCATATACATTCAAAATACATAATGCATCATTTACACACAACAACTTAATCAAAACACCACTTAATCCCTAACTTCCCTAAAGTGGCAGAATTTCACCCTATGTTCTAACACATTTCTTTTCTCAATTTCTTGTTTCAATTACATCAAAATCAAGTCAATTTCATTCTAATTGCCTAATTACAACCAATTGAAGTCTCTACATTCAAATCACCCAAAACCCTAATTCTTACCTTGCCAATTTCTTCAAATTAATGACTCCTTCAAGCTCCACACTAGAATTCAACTCAATCTAAACCAATAATACACACAAGAACATCAATTGAAGCATTATTGAAAGCTCACTTATCAAACTCATAAAACAATGCTTTTCTTACCTCTTTTTCTTGAATTTCTACTAATGGAGACTTCACTTGAGCTTAGGGATTGGCATGTAACCTTATTTTGGCTTGATTAAGCATGAAAAATCATGGAAAAAAAACTTGATAGGTCACTGTAGCAGCACCACCCTTCAAGCTTGAATTTGCTCTCTTTTGCTCCAAGTGTTTGCTTTTTGATCACTTGAAAATTCTACACACTTCCAACATATATATAGTGCTCCTTCAATTGACCATTTTGCCCTTCAACTTACTCAAAATTACTAATTTGCCATTAGTTGAAAATTAATTATGTAATTAGTTCATTTGTAACTATCTAGTTAGAATAGTCTAAAGAACCAACTAGAATTTTCAACTTGACAATCCATGAGATTTCTTCTAATTGGTCCATTCTCTAATATATAGATTATGTTTCTCAACAAAGGCTTGTTCCATACATCACCTTTAAATGGAAATTGATGTAGTAAATTAGAATTTTCTTTTCGAAGCCAATAGAGAAAAATTCTAAAAATATTCTAGGGTTGTCCGGCGCTCCAATCAAGTGTGAAATTGCCAAATTAGGTCTAATATCTCTCACGCGCACTATAAAGAAAATATTTCTAATAGGGTTAAAATTGAGTAACCCTACGGTGTCTTATTTGCTTTATACCGAAATCTAGGCGCAAATACTACTAATAGGGATTGGATATTACAATAGTACTAATGTCTTGTCAAGTACAAACAAAGGAAAAGAGAAACAATCAATAGCTCCAAAATCTTCTGTAATAACCTAAAAGCAATACAGAGAAATAGGGAAAGAAAGAAAAGTAAAAACGCTTACTGTCTGAGGAGAAATGAGAGTAGACATTTTTGATATGGCAGCCCACCTTTACTAAGGAGCCTTAATCTCTACTAGTGAAAAACCAACACTACTTCTAATTAGCTTGGGACTTATATTCACTAATAGGGTTGGTCTTTTTATCCCATCAGCTCAGGTAATAAGAGCCCTTAACAAGGCTATTCCTTCTTTGGAGGAATAGATTCTTAAAGTTATAAACTAAAAAGCCATCACCTAAAGCTTTCTTTCACAGCACGTGGCAACTGATGATAGACTTCTAGGAAACGATAGTAAGCTGGGCAAGAGCAAGATCAAGAACAGCAAGCAACTCTCTAAAAGGAAGCTGAAGTGAGAGCCTAAGCCTAAGGAGGAGAAATTTTTCAAATATAGCTACTACCCTCTCAAAAGCAAATGCTAAGTACTCACCCGTTTAAGGAATCCTTAGCGTAACAAAAAGAAAAGTCTTTCCTAAAGAATCTAGGTTAGCTTAAAGCACTCAAGCAAAGGAGTATGAGGTTTAAAGGCTGATTGCTTAATGTCCTTTAAATGAACAGAAGACATGGAACCTTTAAAAGAAGGCTTCTTGGCAGAAATATGAGGAGGTGGGTTGAAAGGCAGTTTACCCTTCTTCTTGATAAAGGGTGACACAGGTTTAGAAGTTTCTCATTTGTGCTCAAGATAGGAAGCTTTAGACCATTGGCTTACTTCCTGTAACGACCTATCACTAGTGCTCATCTCCCACAGGCTGAGCCCATTACTACTAGTATCATCCACTCTTTGAACTCTCGATATCCTACAAACACCATGGCCGATTTTAGCCTTAGTTTTCCAACTTGCATAAAATCCCATACAACAACAAGTAAGAACTCATAAGAGTACAAGTAAAGAAATAAAAGAGAGGGTGGGAAGTTCCTTACCTCTTATAAGCTTGGGCAGTTACTTTAGCAAGTAACTCAATCTTGAAGAATTTTAAAGATAATGCTTATGAGAAACCAAATAAAAGGCAGCCTCGGTACAAAAGAAAACGCAGACAAATTAAAAATTTTGGGGAAAGATGGAAAGCATAAAGCAGCATAAGAAGGTTTCTACTTATCGTAAATGTGATTATAACTCAGTTGCAGTACAATAAAGTTAGGGGTCACACTCTAGAAAGATCAAAAGGTGAAAAAAAAATGATAAAGGAAGAAGAAGAAAACCATTGTGAAGAAGAAGAAAACCACTGTGAAAGATGGGGCATGTTACTCAGCAATTTAAAGATAATGAGGTTAAGAAGATCTAGGGCGGTGAAATCTGAACTGTACTTCTCAAATCTCGCCATGTGGCTACGAGCAAAAGGGATAATGTATGCCACGTTCTAACATAGCAGGGGCTATGATTGATCCTTGGTGAGTAAATGTGGCAAGGGTGAAATTACTCTCACACCCCTCACTTATCTCAAAAAAAATGGCAAAATTACCCTTGAGCAAAACTAAAGTGAGGTGGGAATTTCCCTACTAAAAAGAAAATTTCAAAAAAAAAAAAGAAAGAAAGAGTGAAGAACCACTACCAGTTGGGAAATGCCATGTGTCATTAAAACAATTGGTTCTTACTACTTCCTCACCTCAACACTAAGAATTAAGAGGGCTAATGTTGGGGTAAAAGATTATTGACACTCAATATAACCCAAAACAAGCTACTTCAGTAGGACTAAGCTCGAGCCCAAACACTTAAACCTCTATAACTTAGCTCAAAAAGCGCATCTAATAAACCTAGTGTTAGAACATGTGTCACCACTTAGTAATAGTGCAGAAGACACGTCGTCAAAATTTGTGTACTTACCACATTAGCATGGGCCAGCTAGTAGGCATTTCTATCAGCATGCCTTAGGTCACGCCACGACAGTAGCATAACCTACTGGATGAGCACTTGGATGCCATATCATCTAAACTATTAGACCTAGAGCTAAGATGGGATAAGAGAATCTCCAACAATCCAATAAGTGAACACCATATTAGCATGCACAGAGTTTTGTCTTCTGGTGACATTACTAACATAGTAGACAAAATGTGTATATGGTAAGTGGACAATTCAACTTAAGACCTACCGAGCTCATGGAGATAGAGTCAAAAAAACCTTTTGAGCTCCTAAGTTTAACCAACTCAACCTAACAACTTGGAAAATAATCAATCATCAATATTCCTAGTACTCCAAATGTTAAGGGACGTCAAATGACCTTCTTACCCATCCAGGTAAAGTTCTCTAAAATATCCTCATGATAGAGACTATTCTCTAATAGCACTTCGCCACATGTTTCCCCTTAAGAGAAATCTTCAAGCTACCATCCTCCAAACTCAAGTTAAGTCTCCAAATTTTATAAGTGATAAGAGGACTTTTATGGAATAATTTGAATTCTGAACTCTCTCTCTCTCTCTCTTTCTCTCTCTCTCTCTCTCTCTCTCTCTCTCTCTCTCTCTCTCTCTCTCTCTCTCTCTCTCTCTCTATAGTAAGAAAAAAAGTCTTCTCCTTCTTTCTAGACTTTTTACTCTTTCTCTAGGGTAAGTAAACTCTGAGAAACTTTCTCCATAACACACCTACCTAACTTAAGCATCGAACAGTCATCGCCAGCAACCCTGTCGATACCCGCCACTGACCTCGTGTACTCTATATTCCTCAAGTCCCTTTAAGTCGTCCATCTCCAACTTAGTGTTCAGCTTACTCTTAGCTTAGTTTTGGACTATCCACCATCAAGATGATCCCAACTTAATCCCTTGTGACAGAAGGCATAAGAAATTCGAAATTCCTAACACCATTCTCTCTCACACACACCTACTTTAGGTCGGGCCCTCCACAGACCAAAATTTGGACCCTAACAATATATATACCTTTCTTTTACATTTGAAGGAAGATATAATATTATATTACATTATGTACAACTTTTTTTAATTATTAATTATAACACAACTTGTAAGTATGACTGGGCACCAGTTTGGGTGAACTGGTTAACCAATCGAACCGAATCAAAAAATTTGGTTCAATTATTAAGCCTTTAAACCGATTAGTTTAGTTTTGTCTAAACCAATCAATTTATTCAATTTTTAGTTTAGTCCAACCCAAACAGAAAATCAAAAATTAACCTGGCTAAAATTGAAATTAGCCAAAACAATGCGTTTTGGCTAAAAAAAAATTTTAAAAAAAAAGAAATAGAAAAAAAATAGTAACACATGGCCAAAACAGTGCGTTTTGGCAAAGAAAACACATTGACAGATTTTCAATATTTCTCAATTCTTCCATACATGCCACCATTACTTGTTGCAGTAAAATAACTTTCGCAGCAATGGGGTGGAGGGATGCTTTTAACTGCTTCGAGGTTAATCCCAAAGAGCTGTTCTTCTTATTCTTCTTCTTCTTTCATGTCTAATTGATGTAGAGCTTTAATGTGCAATTTATTTTTCGAAGAATCTTGAATAAGAGCATAAGCCATTGTTGAAGATTATGGTATTAATTTATTTTTTAATATTGAATATAATTATAATTGTGGTATTTATGTGATAGAATTTTGTGGTGGTGGCGACACTAAGTAGAATGGTCTTCAACAAATCTGCGATGATAAAATGCAAACTTAATGTATTGCTGGCATATGCTTTCTTTTGTCTTTATCTCAACTTTCTAAAATTTATTAATGCACCCACTCTCCATGACTGATTAATCACTATTTTTCTTTAAAACATTTTTAAGTAAAACAAATTATTTATCAAGAACACCTTTATGTGAAAAAACCTATCAAATACTTTTTTATAAAACTTTCAAACTTTTTTTATTTAAAAAATAAAAAAGATTTACTTTCTAGAAAGGCATCCTATTAAATAAACACTAAAGGCGTAAAAAGTATACTTCAGTTTATGCGATCAAGTATTTTTTCAATGCTTTATGTGCAAATTCCATTCCTTCTTAAAAGCTTCCATGACAATAATATTTTTATTTTTTAACATATGTGTAAAGAATATTGGACAAAAAGTAATTAGAAAGTTTTTTTAAAAAAATTAAATAATTTTTCTTTTCTTTTAAGAAACAAATTGAAATCTTTTTTTTTATAAGTCAAATTCAAATTCAACTCAAGGTTGGATAGCCAAAAGGAGGCTTAAAGTAAGCCCTATATAAAAACTTTGGGTTTAGGGTCTTTAATCAAATCAATTCTTCTTCATTTTCTTCGAGTAGAAAGCGAGATATAGAAAGGGAACTCAATTTCTCTCCTTTCTCTTTAGGTAAAAAGATAGAGATATAAAGAGAGAAAGAATAACAATTTCTAGAGAGAGAAACTATTCTGGAAAGAGAAAATTGTCTAGAGAGAGAAACTAAGAGAATATGTTAGAAGATCCTAGTAATTCTATTCTCTATATGATTTTGAGTTATAATGCAATGTCATGCATATTATTCAGCTTAGGAAAGTGGACGTAAGCTCATGAGAACTGAACTACTTTAAATTTTTAGTGTTTTATTTTCAGTTTTATTTCTTTAATACCTATTGATTTTAAATTCTTGATTATTTGAGTCTTAGTTGTACTAAAAACATTTAACAATGGTATTAAAGGAATTAGTGATGAGAATCAAACAATTATTCTCTTAAACTCTTTGTCAAGTTCTTACAGGGAAGAAAAATCAACGATTAAATATGGCAAAGAAAGTATTACCCTAAAAGATTGTTTGACTACCTTCAAACTAAAGGAGTAAGAAATAAATTTTGAGAAAAAATATAATGGGAAAAACCTATTTGTCAGAGGAAGACCAAAGAAAAAGGAGAAATAAAAATACAAAGAAAAATCCAAGTCTAAGTCAAAGATTGGTAGAAAAAAAATATTATTTTTGTGGAAAGAATGGACACTTAAAACGAAACTACTATGAAAGAATTGAGAAATTATAAGAAAAATAGTTTCATATCATGTAGATGTAGCAGTAGTATCGATAGGTATGATAGTTTATAAGTTCTCACAGTTTCAATGGAGGAAATTTTGAAAGATTGGGTTCTGAATTTTTAAATGTGCTTATTATATGAGTCCCAACAAACACTGATTTGATTCATATGAAAAATATTAATGGGGTGAGGTACCAATAGGAAATAATAATTCATGCAAGGTGATTAAAATAGATATAATTCTCATAAAGTTACATAATGGCTTTAGATGAATCAGAATACACTTCTGAAATTGAAAATGGAAAAAGACAAGCAAAGGTTCTATGCTTATGATGAAATGTGCTAAATAAGTTAGTTTATATATTTTATAAAGGAGCATTGTCATTGATGATATTGTTGTTGATACTCATGCAAGGTACAAAAAAACTGAGTTGTGGCATAGAAGGTTAGGCCACACAGAAAAACCAAGCTTACTACATCTAGGAAAACATAATCTTATTAGAAATGAAAAGCTGGTTGGGCATTATACATTAGGAAAACAGCATATGGTTAGTTTCAACACCAATCATTACAAGATAGATGGAGTTTTAGAATACATCCATACTGACTTGTGAGGGCCAACAAATATAACAACACATAGCGATAATAGATATTTTCCATCCTCAGTCGATGACTACTTAAAGAAGAACTATGTTAAAGTAAATGAGTCAAAAAGAACTCAAAGTATAATGGAGAGATATGACCTTGCGGTGGAGTTACAGCCCCAAACTCCTTTTGAGAATAATATACAAGTTGAACCAAAAGAGGATTCACAACCTCAAACTGAGCATAAACTAACATATCAACAGACAAAGGCCCAAGATAGAGATCTAAGACACTGGCATAAGATATGGCCTAAGATAAAGGTCCGAGACAAAAGTCCAAAATAGAGACTTGAGACAAAGGTTTAAGACAGAGACTGATGATGTATGGTTGCATGGATTGGTTAAGAAACTTAAACTAGACAGATTAGTAGTAACAATATTTTTGAATAATCAGTAAGCTATTCATCTTTGTACAAACCTAGTATTCGGGAAGTTGGTTTCTAGTGTAAGAGTGGAGCTTGAGAAGATAAATATTGAAGGGAATCCAGCTAATTTGGGAATGGAGATACTATCCATGAACAAGTTTAAAATGTGTTTAAGTTTGCTGCATGTTAATAAGGTGTAAGCAGCATAAATAAAATCTTAACTGAAGAATGAGTACTGCATTAAGTATAGGGACTAAATCGTTTTATAACCAAATGTGAATTTGTAAAGAATATTGGTCAAAAAGTAATTATGAAGTTTTCCATAAAAAGATCAAATAATTTTTCTCTTTCTTGTAAGAAACAAATTGAAATCTTTCTTTTATAAGTCAAACCAAATCCAACTCAATGTTGGATAGCCAAAAAGGGCTTAAAACAACTTTATATAAATACCTTGTGTCTAAGGTCTTTAAACAAATCAATTCTTCTCTATTTTTTCATGTAGAAAGAGATCAATGTAGAAAAAAAATACAATTCCTCTTCATTCTCTTTAGATAGAAATAGAGAAAGGGATTCGGAGAGGAAGAATAGCATCTTTTAAAGAAAAAAAAAATTCTAAAGAGAGAATAAGATAATGTGCTAAAATATCTTTGTAATTTTATGCCCTGTATAATTTTAAGTTATAGTGTAGTGTTAAGTATATTATTCAGTTCAAAAAGTGAACGTAGGTTTAAGAGAATCAAACCATTATAAATTTTGTGTGTTTTATTTTCAATATGTTTTTTTAACTATCTATTTATTTTAAATTATTTGTTATTTGAATTTTTAGTTGAACTGCAAATTTTTAATAATGTATCTTAATTTTATCGACTATATCATATACTTCTGTCATTTGATCACTTGAAAATGCTTTTCCATGTTAAAATTCTATTATAAATTCCCAAACACCTCAATTTTCTCCTTGTTTTTTTTATTTATCTTTAATATAGCTAGCTTAACCTTAAGGATTAAAATATTTTAATTTCTGGTAGTTGGACTTGGAAGACTCGATAATTGAAAACCAGTTGATAACAAAAAAAACAACAGGAAAATTAATATAAATCGAGTTTAGGGGGAAATGGTGAATGAATTATACAAGTAATTGAATCAGATTCACCAAAACAATCACATAAAAGTCAGCAGAAGTAGAGCTAACAACTTCAACAGAAGCAGAAAATTTTCTCATTTCTTAAAGATGAGCAACAGCTCTTACGAGTCACAACCAACCATTCCAAGGATTTATTCTACGCTCCAGCTTTTATCTCTACACAATAACAATTTAATTTACCCAATTGAACATCTCTTAATTTGTAGATTCAATCATTTATGGTTGTTTCAAGTGTTAATTAGTTAATTGGTGAAGTTTTTTTTTTTTTTAGAAGTTTGAGTTTGAATCTTCCTCCTTTTGTTTATGAATAATGCTGTATGTTCAAAATATTCTCTCAAATATAATGACATTCATCGTACGCATAACTACATAAAACCAAATCCCGCAAGGCCCAAATAGACATCATGGGTTAACCATAACTGAAACCAAATATTGTGGCGACTAAAGTTTTAACATTCAAATGATGGTGCTTGAAATTTTATTATACGACAAGATAATTCCTGTCTGATACATTCTGCCAATTCAAACACTTGGGACAAGAAGTTAAACAAATTTGAAGCCTCGGTAGAGAATATTTATGCTACTCCCAGTATAAATCAATCCAAGTGCATTTCAAGAATGCCATTGACTTTTGTTTTCTAATAAGAAACAAACAAAATTGTATTGATCAAAAAAAGGTTTTCATGTTAACAAGAAATGCACATTACTTGCCAAAGGAATCAAAAGCAGGCATAAAAACATTCAGACCTTAAGAAACCACAGCTCCTCATTTATATTTATTATAAAAGAAATATGTCTTAGATTCCTTTGAGATTGAAAACCATGAGAGAAACCAAAACCAAAAAAGAACTCACTGAAACCTCTTGATGCAGGCTATACAAACAGTTCAACATTAAGTACAACATCAGTGCTTCAATCCTGCAAGCTCCGATTGACCAAAGTTGTCTAGCCTTGCAGTTGCGGATGACCTAAATCACCAACGCATAATGCAGGCTTAAATATGTAGATGCTTATTCTTCATTTGCAATCTTCCTACATCAACTTGAAGTTCAACTCATTCTTTCAATCTCATTCATAAATTCTGATTCAGTTGCTTCCATTTTACTAAATTGACAATTTTCCAAACTTGCAAAAACTCACCCCTCATGTTCTAATCTTCCAAATCAAACAGGAAACGTAACACGTACAATCAAGAACACGATATAAATTTATACAAAATTTCTAAACAAAACCTCATTGCAAGAATCCACAAATAAGTTCATACTCACGAAAGGCTGTTGACTGACAAGGACAGCTTTGTTTAGAATCGGCATATAAGTTCTTACTCATGACATTGTAGCCAGATCGTGACCCTGAAAACAATAATTGCCCTAAAAGTTTAGACATAAATCAAGCACAGAAACTGTGCTTATCTAGCATAAATAAGAACAAAGAACCCACCAAGCTTACTAAACTAATCAGATCACTTTCCAAGTGAGGTGAAAACCATCTTCAATAGGACATTATAAGGACTTCAAATTCAGGAAATACCCCTTGGCCAGAAGGATTTTTCCAAGTGGTTTCGAAGACAATCACAGAAATAAACATAGTATACAAATATAAAATCATAAGAAAACTGATAATAAATGGCCAGTTTCAATTGCAAAATGCTAAGAACTTCTAAACAGACACTCTAATAACCCGGTAACAGGCGCACCCTCCCATAAGTTAGTAATATCATGAAATAAACACGAGTTTCAAAATCTCATAAACTATTGAACAAATGATCGATAAAGAAATTCCAACTCCTTGATGACTTTGATATGTTCCAAGCACCGCATGTAAGTAACCAAGGGACATAAGTTCAGGTAGCATAAATCAGTTACCAAATGACGGCTAATACCCATGCATCTGATTCTGACTCACACAGAGAGATACTTCAAATATCATGGAAAATATTGCAGAACATGCAGGAAAGCAAATATTTCTTCCATGGCAATACAGAATGAAAAACCAACAAAATCATGCAAAGAAAAATCATTGGAAAAGAATTAAAAGAACACGGAAAGATGATCATCACTTCAACTCCACTGTCAACTATATAAAATTGACTCATTGGGTGTAAAATTAACCATTTCATATACCCTATAACCAAACCATCAAGATACCTTAATATACTCTTCAAATAAAACAAATTTAGCATAAGCAGCTACATGCCCCTACAGTCCCTACAGTCCCTACAGTCTTTACAGTCCTGGCTAAAAATGAAAGCAATCAAATATTCTGCGCCAGCACACTTCAATCATACAAGCATGTCTGACATACAATGATCCATTTTAAAGAATCTAAAAACAAAAATAACTCTAATATCAAATAATGATGGGCCAAGATATTGGTAAAAGAACTCAATAGCCTCAAAAATAACAAGAAAATATCGCAAATATATGTTTAGCACCAGAAGCTCTCCATATATGAGCCAACATCTCAACATACAGAACAGTACTGTTACTCTTCCTCCAGGACCTCCAGTGAACTAGCTCCAACTCCCACACAAATAGACCAAAAATATGGCTCAAACTCAGTGTTTCAGGAATCTATTAGTGTTTCCCCTATCACAACAAAATCAACTACAATTTTCAGAAATACTACTAGGCCCCTGACTGATTCACCTTGATAGGAAACCACCAGGACATACAAACTGGCCCTAAATTGATCATATTCTAATCATTGAAGCAACCACAATGAAATTTCTAAAAGCTAGATGATGCTACAGATAGTTTAATACACCTGCAAACAATATTGAATAGCAAGACTAAAGTCAGTGATCATAATTCAAAGATCCTAAGAACCTTAAACCCTAGAATTATCAAAAGGTTTTAACTATGCAAAATCTATTTCCAGGATTTAGGAAGGAAAAAAATTACTAACATGACTAATACAGACACTCTAAAATCTTATTAATGATACTACCAACAATATGATTTTGTTATGGTCCAAGCTTTAAGAATCATGTTGTAAGATATCATAATAAGATTTTCCGCATAATTATTGAAATTTCACCAGGAAAACTACGAAATGCTTCACTAAATGGTTCTCAAAAACAATAAACAGAAACCTAAAACTAACTCAGCTTGCTTCATAATAAAATTTAGCTTCATTAGCCAATAACTACCCCTTGATTTAATTTTTGTCTTCTTGAAAGAAATTTTTTTTGATAGGAATCTTCTTTAAAGAAAATAACAATAGCAGAGGCAAAACTCAAACAAACTCAGGTGAGGAAATCAATTGGCAGATATCACAGAAGTATAAGTTCATGAAAAATGTAAAATGCTTCCCAATAATCTCATGCTGATGAATAGGTAGTTGACAGTTCATTAAAAATTAAACAATGGATACAGAAAAACTTTTAAGTAAAATATCGCACAACTTAGAAAGCCTTTGAATAACATTTATTAGCAAGACAGAAGTGATGACCCAAGAAAATAAGCAGTGTCTCACAAATAAGAACTGTATCAGCCAGTTTACACTTTGATGCTGGTATATCCTTCAGATTACAATACATGATTAAATCTCAGTACTTCATTTCAACTGCCTCTTGGTTCTTGCGACACATTATAACTTAAACCAACACTCGAAAACCAAGAAACCACACAAAGAAGAAAAAAGAGACGCCAAAACTAAAATGTGAAAACACAAAGCTTCCACAATAAGTTCATGCAACAATCTTCATGAGAAATTCACCAACTGAGGCTTAATTCTAGATCAACCTCCAAAAGAGAAACATAGCTGATCAAACATCGTCAACTGTGTCATTTCAATTGAGTTTCGTATTAGTTTTCTTATTATTCAGATTATCAAATTCACAACTAAAGTTAAATAAGAATTCATAAATCAATTCCAGAAGCAAGTGATTTTATTTGCACTTGGCAGAATCAATTCAATATCGTGAGCACACACAGAGAGAAAAGAATACCATTCGTCTAATGACACCAAGATAGATTCATTTACAGCTATAAAACCACTGCAATAATCTAAAATCACGTTTCACAAATCTCCTATCTTTCAATACAAAAATTCCATTTCCTTACTAATCACTCAGTCAATCACTCATCACAGTTTTATCAAAATATAACAAGAAACGAAAACAGTGTGTAAATCAAGAAACAAGCATACGCAATCAACCCCCGATGTTCCTCTCCTCCATCTGTCAGCGAAATCATCAGATTGCTCGACGCCCTCGTGGCCCACAGCACAAAAACGGCTGACACAGCAAACCGAATCGGCCCACCCTGCGGCAAGAAAAGTGATAGCGCCGCTAAGATCACCACTGGTAACATAGAGTAACCAACCACGCTCGTACACGTGTGCAGGTCAAGATTCCCGTTTCGTCCCGCTAACATGTTAAAAACGACGTACAAAAAGATCGACGACACCACGATCCACCCAAGAATCACGCCGAACTGGAGCTTGCCCGCGAGGAGTTGGAAGAGTCCGAACGAGAGGTAGAGTACAATCGGGCCGGACAGATCCGAGTCCTTGTGAACTGTCGGGTTAACCCGGAACGGATTTAAGATTGATTTTGTTTTTTGCCAGATTTGGTCCGGATGGATCCCGAGTTCGTCGAGTAAGGGTTCCTCGTCGTCAAACGAGGCGAGGCCACCAGATGACGTCGACGTAGAAATTGGACCGCCGTATGATGCAGTGGTTGCGGAGCCGATGTCGAAGGACATGAACGGGATCGCCGAGCTCGCCGGACGGCTGGGCTGAAATGGCGGCGTAGGGACGCGGCGCTGGTTCATGTTAGTGGCGGTGGAAGGGTTGCCGCCGGACGGAAAGATTACCGGTGGGACAGAGAATCCCTTCGTCATCGTTACATGAAATTACGGTTTTTTGGGATTCCAAATTAGGGTTTGATTAATTGAATGAATTGTTTCTTTTCGCAGGGGGTTTGTGTTTTAGGGGTCGACAGATCACGGATTGAAGAAAATGGGGAAAGTTCGAAAACATGCAATGAGCGTCTAAACGGCAAGTGGTTCTAATATCGGAGTTTGTGTGGAGGGTATTTTTGACTTCTTACATAATTGTTCAGCACTTCAGAGAACGGGTTTCAGCATTTGATGAACCGAGATTGAAAGAGTGACGTTTCCCGCATTTCGAAATGACTTTATTGCCCGTATATGATAGAATTCCGTTACTTTAAATTAAGTTCTCGCCTATTTTCAAAACAGAAAATTAAGCTCTCGTCCTATGTTACATTATTTACAATAGAGTAGGATTATTCATGTCAAAAAACAAAAAAAAACAATAGGATTATTGATTTAAAAAAAAATAGTAGGATTAGATTCGTTCGCCTTCGACCCCAACCCCCTTTTTTTTGGGACAAGTATCAAAATATCCCTAGTGTTTTCTAACTCTATCAATCAACCCCGCCATTGCCCCCGGACCCTATGTTTTTAAAAAGAAAAAATATTATTTTTATTAAACGGAACGAGAGAGTTCCCTTGATGCAGCTGAAGTAAGAGTAAAGATAGCAAAAAGGTCTGCATTTAGATTTGAAAATATTTAGAGTTTGGTTTGGCTCAGATTTGGAATTTATTCGAAAAAATTTAAATTTTTATTTGAATTAGAATTTGATTCTTTTTGAAAGATTTAAATTTGGCCCCAAGCCAAATTATTAGAAACCCAGTCTACATTTGGATATTTTAATTTTTTTATTTTTTATTTTTAAATTAATTCTTAATATTTGATATATATGAATCTAACAATTATTTTATAAAATAAATGCTCCAAATTTTTATATTTAATCTAAGAAATTAAAAAAAAATAAGGATAAAAAATATATTCAATTATGAATACAAATTATACAATACAAACTTCACAATCTAACAAATATTTTATAAAATAAA
The DNA here is from genome assembly GCA_946807835.1 of Ailanthus altissimus. NCBI lineage: Eukaryota > Viridiplantae > Streptophyta > Magnoliopsida > Sapindales > Simaroubaceae > Ailanthus > Ailanthus altissimus. The sequence goes on from OX327709.1 coordinate 7,515,227, forward strand.
TATCTCAAAAGTTTAAATTTTAATAAATAATAAAATAATTAGGAAAAATTATATTAAAAAAAATCAAGTTCACCAAAATCTGGCTCGGCCAAGATGTAAACCCAGATCTGACCCAACTTAAAAAAAAGCCCGAGTTTTGAATCCTAGAAAAAATCCAAATCAAGATTCGAGTTGAGCGAAACTCGAATTTAGATTCGAATTTTAACATCTGTAGTAAGGAGCAATGAATATCTTCCTTCCAAATGAATATATTATGTACAAAAGACCAAATTTTACTAAATTATGAGCCAAATTATTAGCAGTCCTAGAAATATGTTTAAATAAATTACAAGAAAAAAGTTTTAATTTATCAAAAATTTATTTTGAAATCATCTCATCTCCAATATAGAGTCCATCGCAAATTTGGAGTCCATCTCTGAATGTACTGCATGAACCAACTAGTTATAATCGACTCTACTTCCAACTTAGAGAAGTTATGTTGTTTGGCTAAATTCAGACCATAAAGAGTTGCCAAGACTTCCGCAATCTCGATCGAAGCAAAAGAGGGCATCTGAAATGCTATTGCACCATAATCCTCCTTTATTGATTTCGAACAACTACTCTTAGTCTAATGAATCCATTTTCTCGATCTACCACAACATCTATGTTCAATTTAAAGACACCATCATATGGAGGCTAGCAACTCAATATCGCCCTTGGATAATGGCGCGATGAAGGGTGGGCAATGCTTGCTTGGAAATCCTTGGCATAATCTTCAGCTCACGTCGCAACTGAATCAACACCAAGAAGCCCTTTATTCTGTAGAAAAGAGTTTTACCGAAGCCAACATCTCTAAATAGTAATAGTCCACGTCTCCAGCTTAGATTTAAATAGGTAATTTAGACACCAAATAGCCAAACTAGCAAAGGACATTTATTTTATAAAAAATCAAAGTCATGATAATAACAACCTTTTAAATCTCGAGCAGCCAAGGAGTTCGGATGATAGATTAGCTGTCAGCTCTATTTCGCCAATAAAGACTAATTAAACACATCCAATTTTTAAAAGCCCAGATAATTCTCTTCCTTGTGTGAACAAAGTGCAACCCATGTACCTCAATGTATACTTCATTTATCCACAGATCCACCCTACTGAAAATGAGCACTTAGATGGTGCAATTCATTAATCAATGACTTAGGAAGAAAGAGATTCAAAGATTATGCCCTTTAATCTATTCCAGACCTTATCCTTAATCTGACTAAATAGAGACTTTCGTTTCTTCCCATTATAACCTAGTAATTCTAAGTATTGATCATGCTGCTTAACTAGCTTAACTCTCAACAACTAGACAATCTAATCCATCCCAGTTGGCTCTCGAAGCTTACTAAAGTAGATTGTTGATTTCTCACCACCTGCTAACCAAATATTACCTCATAGTTTAACAGCACCATTTTCACCTCCACACAATCTCTCTTACGGGCTCTAGTAAACAGCAAACTATCATCAGTAAAAAAAAATATAAATGAGAAATATACGGGACTCTATTTGCCACATTGAATACCAAGAATGTCTCCATTCATCTTCGTATGCCCTGGCCACTATTGACTTAGGATTTGTGATGTCTAAACTCTTAAAATTTTTTGAAATTAATTAAAAAAGCCTTTCTAGCTTTAGAAAAGCCTTAAGCACTTCTTTCTTAGTGTTTACTGTTTGTTTTAACAAATGTAAAGACAAGATAGTACTTTGACATACAAAGGTCAATTAAATACAACACATGCTAGCACCAATCAATGACCAATCACTGATGTGATCAATTATAGTCAACAAATGTCAATACCAATCATGGTGGTTAATCCTAGTCAACACCGGTTAATGATAGATCAACCTTGATTAATGATCGGTCAACAACTGTTGGTAGTAATGTTTATTATTTGATTTTTTATTCCTTTTTGTGGTTACGATTTCGTTCATTGTGTTTTATATTTTTTATTTGGGAAAAATGACATCTAGACTTCTAAGGTAGACCCCTAAAAGTTTTAAAAATATTATTTACAACCTTATTAAGTAACAAAATCTATTAACTTTAACCGAAAATCTGTTAAAACTGATAAAATTATCATTATGCTCCCTTTATTACAGGAAAAAAATCTAATTTAATTAAATACTAAAAGTGAAATTTAAACATTTAACCTTATAAATAAAAATCAATACTTTAACCAACAAAACTATTTTAAGTTTTTTATTTATATATAGATTTAAAATCTATTAACATATTGTCCTTAACTAAACTATTCAAAAAAAGTGACTTAAACTACTAATTGTCGACCATCGTCGTTTGGCATCTACTGATTCTGTTGACTAACATAGACTGTCATTGACCAACAATTGTTGACTAACTATTGACGGACATTACTTAGCCATTGACCATCTACCACTCGTTGATGTCGTTGGCTATCATTGACCCACTTGATAGGTTAAAACAAAACAAGCAAACAACTTCATTGTTTCTTAAATATTCAAACTAAAAAATTCTTTGTAGACAATTGAATTTTTAAGTGCGCATTGCTTTAGATACATAAAAATTTATTTGGTTTTTTTACTTTGTATTAAAATTAGTTTAGTGCATAAATTAAGGAAATTTATTTGATAAAAATGAAGTTATAGGAAACTACGAGATCATTTTTGTCTTCACAACATTTTTTTAGCTGAAATAATGAGAATGAGAATGCTTGACTAAATAATTAAGCCTCAAATTTTAACTATTTAATATTAAACCCCAAAAAAAAACCTTCCACACTTTTTTGTAACCTTTAGCCCCTCTTAGTTGGTACTCTTAGTTGTTAATTTAAATTAACAACTGTAATTTATCAGCTTTAGCACATTATTTTTTGTACTCTATTAGTAAGGTTAAGCGGATGAAAGGGGCAAAGAATTTTTGAAGTATTATTGCTAATTGATATTTGCAGTTATGCATTAGTTAATGATTGGTATTGGAAACAAATATGTATTGAAGTGAAACTAATTTATTTAATTTATGCATAAAAGTGGTTGAACTAATTTATTTTATTTGTGCATAAGTAGTGGTGATTAAGTCAATTTATTTTACTTATGTATAAGTGGTGGTTGAGCTGATTTATTTTACTTGTGCATAAAAGGTTGTTAAGCCAGTTTATTTGACTTAAACATAAATAAAATAAATAAATTAATGCATATGATACCAAAATTGACAAAGACTTTTTGCATTGTAAAAACTTTATAAATAAGTTCCTTTAGAAATGAGATTTTTAGTGAGACACTAAAATGTAACACCCTAATGACACCTAAAATACTAAGGAAGAGCAACGGGAAAGAAAAAATAAAATGTGAGAAGAAAAATAAAATTTTTATTTTTATTTTTCTTATCTTGTAATCCTTTAGGTTTAAATAAGAGTTTATAGTGTAACTATAATTAGGATTGTGGGAAACACTTATAATCTTGAGTTAATATTCTCTTATAATAGACTCAATTTAGTGGGGTGGGTGGTAAAAAGTCAATGTAATTATAACTATTTTTACATAGTATATTTTATCTTTGATGACTTGTGGACATAGGCTTAATTTGAGTTGAACCACATAAAATTTTGTATTGTTATTCTCCTTTCTTTTTCTTCAATACTATTTGATATTTTCTATAAAATTGGATCTAGAGTAGAAAATAAGAAAATCTCAATTTAATTAATTGATTGTGAGATCTCCCACATATTTGTATTTTTTTTTTCCCAACACCAATTGACGAAAGACTCATTTGGTTGAATTTTTCAAATATATCTTTTGAAAGTAGAGCTTTTCAAAGTAGAGTTTTTAAGAAAAAGTCATTAATCGTTTTATTAACTATTAAAAAAGCTCTTTTAAATATACTAAATCATTTGGTTATACATTTTTTAAAGTACTTATTTGTTGTTAAATTACCAAAAGGACACTTAATAAAATTTATATTTAAATTCTAAATAATTAAATATTTTTTTATATTTGAGTTTAAATTTATCATATATTTTTTCAAATTTAATTTCTTAAAACACAATAATCAAGTAAAATTAATATATAGTAGTCAACAAATCAATATAAATTATTGTATTTCGTATAAAAATTAAAAATAAAATAATTCTTTTTTATTTAAAAAATAAAATATTCAATAAAAGTTTTAGTAGATTCTTGTAAAAATATAATGGTTGTAGAGATATAGAGAATTTAAGATATGATAACTTTTAAAAAAATATATTAAAATATGTTAGTATGATTCATTTTTATTAAGGATTGATGAACACATAAAAATATATATCTATTAAGATATTCAGTCACCATTTACTGTCATTAATTTTAGCATTTTTGTATTTTTAGTTTGAAATAAATTGTTCTCCTTAAATTGTGATTAATGAATGTTATTTGCATAAGTTTAGATAAAATAGATATAACTTTTAACGTATAAATTGAAATGAAGAAATTCTTAAATCTAGAGTAACATGACTCAATCTTACACAAACTTGAAGAATAGTTGAAAAGCCAAATCTAACATGTTATAGGCCAAAAATGGAGATACAATAGAATTAAGTTATAACTTTCGCTGAGCTTGACCCAACTCACATATTTGAACCGTATCTTACAAAATACATACCCAATTGATATAATTCTTAAAAATGTGAAATACTGACTTAATTATCAACAACTCTTATGTTGATGGTAAAGTCCAAATCAGCCGTTATCATAGACCAAATTATATTACAGTTGGATAAAAGGGTTGTTGACTGAAATCTGATATATTTTGGCATTTTGCTCATATCTCATTGGATACCCGTCTAATTTGCATGAACCTGATGCCTATGGAAAGAAGAGACAAAATGTTACAATTTTTATGTCAGTCAAAAATTCTACATTTGTAATTTATATTATCAAAAAGGTACTGCAAATGGGTGAACGAGTGGTTGGCCTAAATTATTAAAGATTGAAATCACACTTAACATATTTCCATTCATTGCATATATAAGGACACTTTTAGAACGTTTTCAACATTAAAAAATTCTCTCTTATTTTCTTCTCATTAACATGCATTGTAATCTAGGCTAGAGTTCTTAGTAAGGCTAAGAGATGAACTTTTATGTGTAATAAATCTATTTCTATACTTTGATTCTTTGTCAAGAGCTACAAATATTTGTAAGTTGGTTGTGCCTAAACTCTTATTTAGTATCTTTCTATAATCCAGAGGTTATAATTCTCATGTTTCATATATTTTCAATCATGCTTTCTTTATGTAATTCTTGTTAAATTATAATTTTTATTGATTACATTGTTTTACATGTTAATCTTTTACTGCAATATTGTCAATCGATATATTGTTGATCTTGGATAACATGTAAAAATAATAATTGTTTGATATTCAAGTTGATCTTTTACTGCAATATTGTCAAAATAATATATTTTCGATCTTAGATAACTTGTATAAATGAACATGGTTTGTGTTAATATTTGTAAAGAGTTTAGTCATATCAAATACATATGTTATCTCATGTGCTATATTTTACATATCTTTCGATTGATTGTTTGGGATGTAAAACTTTCAATTGAGTTATAAATATTGAATTAAAGTGTAGAGTAGATTTATAAAGTATAATTGTGATTCTTGAAACTTTTCTTACATCATCATAAGATATTTTTCTCAATTAATAGACAATTCTATATCATCTACTTAAACTAATTAATTAATTTTTTCATTTGCTACTATTTTAATATTTTACTTCACCAACCTATTTTGTCAAAAGTTTTTTTGTGGGATTGACACCTCAATTTATACTGCGATAGCCGTATTACATTTTAAGCGTAAACAATGGTACACAATAAAAAAAATATATATTAATAAGGTATATGTGACATAACAAAAATATTACAAAAGTTCAAAAAGTTTTATTTTTAAAAATTTTAAATTTAAGTTTTTGTCGGTAGAGGCAAAATAATTTTTTTTAATCTCCAAAACCTCTTCTCTAATTATAATCAAACATCATAAAAAAATTTAAAAAAGAATTTGATATTAAAAAAACTCTTTTAACCAATAAAAAACTTAATCAAACAAGCACTAAAATTTATAAAGATAATTCTCAATTAACTGCACAAAAAACTATTAGTAAATTATATTATTATTTTAGGTAAAGATTTCAAAGAGAATAATAAATACGAGTTTTTTTATACATTTTCTAAAAAAATTGACAAAAATACTTTTAAAAAATTCAAGAAAAGGAGGAAAAATCCTTGGTCTATTTAGTAAAAGTGGTTAATGTTTATAACATGGAAAAAGATCTCTCAAAAAGATGTATAATGAGCAGGAAATAACTAATTTCTTGTAATTTGCAGATCACGTTCAATCAGATTTAATGTGTTTGATACAATAATTCTTGGTTTTTTTTTTTTTTGGCACTTTACTTACGTGATTCAATAAATGTTTTTTTAACCCATCTATTAAGAGTATTGCAGCAGATGAATTTCTGTTGAAGGGTCTTCTTCCGCATTCTTAATCCTACTTTATTCTTAGATATCCTGCTGTGCTATACGTGTTAATATAGCCACATGTCACCGTTTAATTTGATGACAATGGATTAAGGCTTTTATACCTGGCATTTAAATGAAAGAAGATTAATAGTTTAGTTTCTGTATTATTGTTGAATTTTTTATTCAGTCTTTAATATTTTAAAAATTATTTTCATTTTTTAAAAACGTTTTTTTCTATTATTTTTATTTTTAAAATAGTTTTTTTGCTATAAGCGTAATTGATATTTTTAAAATATTATAAATTAATAAATAATTTGAGAAAAATGTAAAGATTAAAGTGATAATTTTTTTTCATGAATTCTTTAATTTTTTTTTCATGAATGCTTTTCAATTCTTCTTTCATAATACTTAGGGTGGTAAAATAGGTTACGACACATTTATTTGACACGAATTCAATACGTTTTAAACAAATATATTTAAAAAAATTTGACACATTTAATAAACAGTCTAATTCGTATTACCTATTGAATAATCGGGTCGAACAGGTGTTTAAGTTTTGTGATTTGTCAATTCGTTTAATATATATTACTGTTCATAATTGCTATTTACTTTTACTTTTCACTTTTTAATTTTAATAATATTTTTTAATTTTTTTAAAAATATATATATTTAAAATAATATAATAATCTCAACCCTTTTTATATTTACGGCCCATCACATTTCATTTTTCTTTTTCTTTTACATTTATTTAAAAAATAAAATTGGGCAACACGTTTTTGCCCTAAAACTTTTAGTTCTTCTTCAACTTTTTTACTATTATCAGCTGCACGCCGCAGCTACACTTGAGTGAAACTTGACGAATTTTCTTTTATTAATCTTTGCACATCTTCTTCTTTTTGGCTCTATCGATTTTTGTGAGATTGATCGTCTTTCAATCTTCTTCTTAGTCCAATATATTTCTCTTTTCATTCTTTATTTATCTATTAATAAGTTTTTTAGTTAAAATTTTGAAAAATTTTATATTGGTTGCATTTTTTGTTACTTTAATGGCTCATAATATCTTAATAAATGTTCGAATAAAATTTTTTAATATATTTTTAGAGATTAAGAAATGAATTGACATTTGAAATTTTTTTATATACTTGTTGTAACTTGTGATTGTGTTGAAAGAAAGGGTTTTAATTCGTGTCATATATATTTTTTATTTGATTTCTTTCTATTTATTGATATATTAGATTTTTATATCAATGGATCATTTTAATGTCTATAACACACTACTTAAAAGGTTAATTTATAATTTGACGCCACTACTCAATTAGTAATATAATATTACCTTTTTTGTACTTAAAAGATAATTTTTATAAGTTGCGATATGTTGAAAATAAAAAAATAGAAGAGTACGATTTTTTTATAAAGTGGGCCATTTTTTTCAAATGTTGAAATGAAGAAAATGGAAGCATGGAAGCAAGTCAGCCAAATAAGTCAAAATTCAATCATTAGTTTTTATTTGACTATTTTTTTTTATGATTAAACCTTAAAATTAAACCCCATAAATAATTAGTCGATAGAAATTAGCATGTAAAATTTATTTATTTTTGTTCAAATTTTGGCTTCAACTTTTATTTGCAATTAGATAAAACCTCATAAACTTGTTATCTTTTATTTTAAGGCTTAATCATAAAAAGAAAATAATCAAACAAGAACTAACGAAACCTTTTTAACATTGAATTTCATGGTTGACTTGCTTCCACGCTTTCATTTACTTTTTTTCAACATTTGAAAAAAATAGCTCACTTGATAAAAATGTTCCTACTTGATAAAAAAATCGCAGCTTATACTTCCACGTTTTCATTTTCTTCTTTTCAACAAATCGTAACTTATAAAAATTATCTTTTAAGTACAAAAAAATAATTGATAGAATTTGACCTGAGTTATTTTTTAAAATTTAAGCGGATCTTGCGATAATATGAAATTGACATACTCTTTACTCATTATATTTAATATAACAAAGCTACATGCCTCAATAAAAGTGTATACGTATACTCTAATATACATAAAAATATACAAATATATAGATTGAGACACTTATACAACTATGCATATCGTGGGCCAATTTCAAAATGTGAAGATTGTATCACACTACACGAATTTCGGTGACAACCTGAAAAAAATAAGAAAAATACTGAGCTTATGGCTTAATGAGTAAATATAATAAAAAACTATTATATATTTTATATGTATTGTACACGTATAAATCTGTAAAATACAATAATCATGAAATTGTATACTGAGTAGTCGATAAACTTGTACTGAAAGTACGAGCTGTCATAAAATCTATACTAAAACTAAAATCATAACATAATACTAAGGATCTGAAAATCTAAAAGTGTAAACTACCATAAAATCTGTTCTTAAGATAAATATATGTAATGCAGCTTTGGGAACATATACCTTTTATACTATATACATACTAAAAATCACACTAAACTTGTACTCGAAAAAAACTAGTCTAATATGGCGGAAGAACTCACGCACAGGTAGAACGGGAGATCTGAACTGGTCTAACCTAGTAGAATATTGCATCACTCGGGTAGAGCAAACTAAATTGGTCTAACACATGTGCAGAGCAACTACACTAAAGAGGAAAGTACATATATGATGGTTCAAAAACTACTACTATATAATATCATAGAAGCATAATTATTCTAAAATAATTATTTCTGTAATGAATATATTCATAAGTTATATTATAATAAATTTTAAAAATATTTATGAATATACTAAATAGTATAAATATTTATCTACCTAAAATAAATTATGATTAAATCTAATAACGTGTAATTTAATCATCAATGGCTGTATTAAAATATATAAAATATATATAATTATTTACTCACAAAAGTGGACTAATCTTGAGCTAGTTCTGGATCCTGAGGTTTACCAGCTATTGGTACTCCTCCTATAACATATGGTATAAAAAATATGTCATTAATATCGATATGTATTATAAATATTGAAATATAAATATTTTAATATCATAAAACTATTACCCGCTAAATCACTGGGTATAAACCTAATTGCCTAAACTCATTTTCTATAAATTTCTCTTTCCTTTCTTCTTTATGCTTCTTTCTTTCTTTTTTTTCCTTCTCTCTCTTCTATTTCAGCTTTTACTTCTTCTTCTTTTGTTTCAATTTTGCTTTCTCACTAAGCAAAACAAATGAAAAAAATATATGTTGACAAACAGCCACCACTTGTTCTATTTATTTTATATTTTATTCATTCATTTTTTTCTTTTCTTTTTTTGACCACTAACCCCTACATAAAGGTAAACACGTGTATTACAATACCCCCCCACTTATAAAAATTCCATCCTCGAAATTCATGTAGCCTTCTGAAACAAATGAGGATACTCAACTCTCATCTTATCCTCTCGCTCCCATGTAGCCCATTCTACTGCATGATTCCTCCATAGAATTTTAACTAACGAAATAATCTTATCACATAGTACTTGCTGGTGATAGTCCACTATCTAAACAGGTTCCTCACCATAAGTCAAGTCTGCTCTCAACTGAATTGGCTCAGTATCTAAAATATGAGAAGGGTCAGGTATATACTCTCACAACAAAGAAATATGAAACACATCATGAATTCATGATAGCTCAGGTGATAATGCTAGGCAGTAAGCAACCATACCAACCCTCTCTATAATCTCATATGACTCAATATATCGAAGACTTAATTTTTTCTGTTTCCCAAAACGAAGTACACATTTTCATGGTGAGATCTGTAAGAAGACTCTGTCTCCTACTGCAAACTCAAGCTGTCTACGAGGTTTATCTGCATAACTCTTTTGTCTGTCTTGAGCTACCTTGAGTCTATCTCTAATAATACTGATCTTTTCATGAGTGGCCTAGATAATTGATACTATATTTTTATATCGTAAAATTAAGTGCAAAAATACACTATCATATGCAAGTAATAAAGGGACTAAATAAGTCAGATGTCGAATCCTAATTAATCTTCTAATATTTAACTCCCTTAGTCTTTGTTATTGATCAAGACACTAATGTATTCACAAGCCTCTTCCAAGGTCATGCAAGTATACCTTAATTTACCAAATACCTATATTCATATGGTACTTGTAATAAATTAAGATTCATTAAGATTAAGTCTTATTAATCATACATGCTAATTAGGTATATTCCTATCCTAAATTGAAACTTACATATGCAATATTGAATGTTACTCTACAATCATGCATCAAATTACTTAGGTTTAAATATTATGATTCCTCTTTCGAGTTTATCAACAATATTATCAACTCATTCACCATATATTGACAAGATATATTGAAGCATTAAAATCAAGTAATTTGAATATAAAAAAACTAAGTTTATTAAATATTCAAAAGATATGACAATTAAGCACACATATTGAGTTCAAGTATTAACCCTAAAAAATAAATTTAGTTCATAACTACAAGAGAACAGCAGTAAAAATAATAATAAATTATGATATAATTAAAAGCAAACCGATATAGATGTCGATTTGCTCTTAATTGCACTGCCTAAGGTACTTTTGATGCCAAAGAACGCCTTGAATTTCTCTCTAAAGTTGCTTCAATTAAACTCCTATTGCTCTCCGATACTCGTGCTCTGTATTCTTGGTGTTCTTAAATGTGTCTTGGGTTCTTTAGGTTGATTCTTAAAGGCTGGGAACGAGTGGCTTTTTATAGAGATTGATAAAATCTCAATTCTCGTCGGGCTAGGACTCGCGCTACTACTGGGGCGCTATGTAGTTGTCGCTGGGGCGACATATGGAAAAGGCTTCACCGCGAGAGCGGTGGGATGTTGGCGCTGGCCTATCGCTGGCGCATTGAATATTTGGCGCTAGAGCACCAGATGCAACTTAAACAGGTCATTTTTCTTATTTCGATCACTGTTCCAGCGCTGTGACTATAATCCTTATGGCACTGAGGCGCTGGACACATACTTTGAAAAGTTTTTATTCTAGTCCCTATTTTTGCTCCTTTTTTGTTCTTTTTTTAAATTTCGTTCAAGTCCCTATAAATAACAATAAAGCACATAAATAGCCATTTATTCTCATAAAATAATAAAATATTAAAATAAAAACATGAGAAAATATACGATAAATTTACCCTTATCAATAATCTCTGGACCCAACAATTATTTTTTTTCTACCTCATCCCAACAAGTTGGAGTTCTACATTTTCTTCCGTATAAAGCCTCATATGGCCCCATTTAAATGTTAGACTGATAACTATTATTATATGCAAACTCCATCAATGGTAAATAATCATCTCAATTGCCCTTAACCTGCAACATACAGACTTTGAGCATATCCTTTAATATCTGTATAGTTCTTTCTGACTGCCCACTCTCACTCACAAACAAATGAGCCAGCCTATCTAATGAGTATGAAACCTTATAAGGAGGAAATAAGCAGACTTTGTAAGTCAATCAACAACCACCCAAATACTATCATAACCACTCCGAGTACGTGGAAGCCCAACAACAAAGTTTATGGTGATATGTTACCACTTTCACTCAGGAAATGAAAGTGGTTGAGATAATCCTGCTGTCCTCTGATGTTCTGCCTTAACCTGCTTACAAATCAAACAGTGAGATACAAACTTTACAATCTCTCTTTTCATACCTTGCCACAAGTAATGTTCTATCAGAGTATACATTTTAGTGCAGCCAGGATGCATAACATAAGCTGAGCTGTGAGCTTATTCTAAACCTGCTTCTTTAACTCTGAGTTATTTGAAACACAAAACCTATTACCTATAACTAATGCCCCATTAGCTTTCAATGTCAAATCAGTATGTATTCCACTAATTACTTCTTGCTTTAGTTTAACTAAATTAGGATCCTCATATTGCATCTTTCAAATTTGATCAATCATCATTGGCCTAACTTAAAAATGTGTTAGAAGAATTCCAAACTCATCAACAAATAATTCAACCCACATAGATCTTAAGTCAACAAACAATGGAAGATAAGTCACTTTCAAATAGCTAGAGAGCTAGAAGACTTTCTGCTGAGTGCATCTGCTACCACATTCGCCTTGCCTGGATGATAGTTAATTGTGCAGTCATAATCTTTTATTAGCTCTAATCATCTTCGTTGTCTCATATTCAAATCTTTCTATGTGAATAAATACTTTAAACTCTTGTGATCAGAGAAGATTTGACATATAACACCATATAAATAATGTCTCCAAATCTTTAAAGCGAATCTACTACTGCCAACTCTAAATCATAGGTTGGATAATTCAACTCATGCTTCTTAAGCTATCTAAAAGCATAAGTTATCACCTTACCATGCTGCATCAATACACAACCCAATCCCTGTCTAGAAGTATCACTATAAATTATAAATCCTTCTGTGCCAGATGAAAGAATGAGAACAGGAGTTGAGGTCAATCTTTTTTTAAGTTCCTGGAAATTACCTTCACATTCATCAGTCCACTCAAACGTTACAATTTTTCTGCTCAACTTTGTAAATGGTGCAACAATCTTAGAGAAGTCCTTAACAAATCTCTGATAATAACCTGTTAGACCGAGAAAAATTTTAATTTCTATCATAATAGCTGGTCGCTCCCAATTTACCATAGCTTCAATTTTTTAAGGATCCACATAAATTCCATCTGCTGAGATCACATGGCCTAGAAATGTAACTTTATTTAGCTAGAATTGACATTTGTTGAACTTAGCATATAACTGTTTATTCCTTAAAATCTGTAACACTATCCTCGAATGCTCTGCATACTTCTCTATACTTCGTGAATATATAAGAATATCATCAATAAATACTATAACAAATCAATCAAGATATAGACTAAATACCCTATTCATAAGGTCCATGAATGCAGCTTGAGCATTAGTCAACCTAAATGGCATTACTAAAAACTCATAATGCCTATGTCGAGTTCTGAAAGCAGTTTTAAACACATCAATATCTTTGATTTCTAACTAATGATACCCTGATCACAGATCGATCTTTGAGAAAAATTTTGCACCCTATAACTGATCAAATAAATCATTAATGTGAGGGAATGGGTACTTGTTGCATATAGTGACTTTATTCAGCTCTCGATAATTAATGCATAACCTTAATTTCCATCATTCTTCTTAACAAACAATACCGGTGCTCCCCACGATGATACACTAGGTTTGATGAAACCTTTATTTATCAATTCTTATAACTGAGTCTTCAATTCTTTTAACTCTGAGTAGGCCATTCTGTATAGTGCTTTGGAGATAGAAGTTGTGTCTGGAACCAAATCAATACTAAAATCAATCTCTTTATCTGGTGGTAAACTTGAAAGATCTTCAGGAAATACATTTAAAAAATCTTTGACCACCAAAATATCTTCTAATTTAGCCTCATTAACTCTGGTATCAATAACATGTGCCAAATAGACTGGACATTATTTTCTGAGCAACCGTTTAGCTGTTATAATAAATATAACATAGGATGGAAGAACTCGTTGCTCTCTATAAAAAAATAATATCAAGCTCTCCATGTCTTCTGAATATAACCTCCTATAAAAAATAATCTACAGTAGCATGATGATTAACTAACCAGTCCATCCCAAGTATTGCATCAAAATTATGTATATCAAGAGGAATCAAATCTGCTACCATCTTACTACTAGCCACTTTGATAACATAACCCTGAAATATATTATCAGCTAATAAGATTCTCCAACTGGTATGGCTACCACCAAGCTACAATCTAAGGATTTAAAAACTTTATCTACATACTTAGCAAAAATGCAGGAAATAAAAGAATGCGTAGAGCCTGGATCAATTAAAATATAGGTCTCTCAACTAAAACTAGTCAGTATACCTGTAACAACATCTAGGGTAGCTTGTGTCTCTTATTAAGTAAAAGCAAATACACATACTTGGCTATGAGGTCTACCTGGCTGACCCCTCTGTGGATCTCTACTAGCTTTTAAAGCTCAAGGCTATACACTAGTACTAGAGATATGCTCTATTGTCTGAGATCCTTTATATCTCTGAATATTACTACTGCCACCTTGAAAACCCTGAGAAGCTGTACCCTATACTAAGCTACTACTATGAAGAAAAAGAGGGCAATCTCTTCTCAAATGTCCAGTTTATCTGTAATAGTAGCAACCTCTCAAACACTACCCCTCATGACACCTGCCACAAATAGAACATTGAGGGTACCTTCTCATGCTAGCACTATTACTTAACTGGCTACCACTCCGAGGCCTCTGACTCCTTATATTGCTTCTAACAGATGGAGACACAAAACTCTGGCTAGAACTGTCTTTGTCCACTTAATAATATAAGGCTTCGACAATACTGTTGACTACCTGGATATAATACATAAGATGTCTCTCCTCTATGTGCTTTGTTACTACTAGATCTAACAACTAACCAACTATGACCTTGTTTCTACTTGAATAATTTTGCTCTACATGTCTCTACTATGATTCTCTCAACTCTCATTGCATCCCATGCTAACTCACTGAAATCACTGTGCCCCATGGCTGTAATTGTTAACTTGATATTGCCTCTAAGGCCTTGTTCAAATCTCTTACATTTATCCCTCTCATTCTATATTGCATATGAAGCGAATCTCGATAACTCTATAAATCGATTCTTGTATTCCTCCACTATCATCAATCCCTGTTCTAGCTCAAATAACTTACTAACATAGATGTCTTGGTAAACCATAAGAAAGAATTTAACATTAAATTCTTTACAAAAATTAACCCAACTAATCACCTCTCTATATCTATGTGATACTGATCTCCACCAATTATATGTCTCATCTTCAAGTAAAAATATAGTAAAGGAAACCCTCTCATCATCAGTACATCTCATAATATCAAATATTCGTTCTACTCTGGTCAGCCATTACTCTGCATCAGCTGGCTCTGTAGTGCCTGAAAAATTATTTGCCCCCAAACCATGAACACGCTCTATTGTATTCTCTCTCTTGGGTTGTCCCTGTGTTTGTCTTTCCACTGCAACTGTACTAACTGAGCTAGTCTATTTATAGATTGCTCTAAGGTAGGTCTACCAGGCAATCCTTGTGGAGGCTATATCATAAGTTGTGGCACTGGCTGAGGGTGTATCTCCTATAAAATAGGATTAGGTTGGGTTTAAGGTATAGGTACAGGGGGAACTGACTCAGTTACTTCCTCTCTAATAGGTTCCTCCCTTCTATCTGGTACTGAGGGAGATCTCAGTTCAGCCACAGGTTTCGTGCGAGGTCAACCACGTGGACGCATGATGAAAATCTACAAAATGCAACAAGTCATTAATAACATCTCTAACATGTATGTATCATGTACTAGTTTATAGAATCTAAAATTATGCTCTAATACCAAATTGATAGGACTTGACCCGAGCCCTCTTTGAGAATCGAGGCAGATTCTGCGATGACATGGGACTAACATACTCATTACTCATTGCATTTGATACAACAAGGCTACATGCCTCAACAAAAGTGTACACATGTACTCTAATATACATAAAGATATATAAATACATAGACTGAGACACTTGTACAGCTATGTATATCGTAGGCCAACCTCAAAATATGAAGACTGTATTACGCTGCACGAATTTTTATGACAACCTAAAAAACATAGGAAAAATAGGAAAAATGTTATGCTTGTGGCTTAGTGAGTAGACATAATTAGAAAATATTATATATTTTATATATATTGTACACGTATAAATCTGTAAAATACAATTATCATGAAACTGTATACTGAGTAGTCGATAAACTTGCACTGAAAGTACGAGCTATCATAATATCTATACTAAAACTAAAATCATAACATAATATTAGGGATCTGAAAATCTAAAGATGTAAACTATCATAAAATTTGTTCTGAAGATAAATATATGTAACGCAACTTTGGGAACATATACCTTTTATATTATATACATACTAAAAACCACACTAAACTTGTACTCGAAAAAAAGCTAGTTTAACATGGTAGAGGAACTCACACACAGGTAGAGTGGGGGATTTGAACTAGTTTAACCTGGCAGAATGCTGCATCACTCGAGCAGAGCAAACTAAATTGATCTAACACATGCGCAGAGCAACTACATTAAAAGAGATGGTACACGTATGGTGGTTCAAAAACTACTACTAAATAATATCATGGAAAGATAATTGTCCTAAAATAATTATTTATGTAGTGAATATAATCATAAGCTATATTATAATAGATTCTAAAAATATTTATGAATATACTAAATAGAATAAATATTTATCTGTCTAAAATAAATTATGACTAAATTTGATAACATATAATTTAATCATAAATTGCTGTATTAAAATATATAAAATATATATAGTTATCCACTCATAAAAATGCGTTAATTTTGAGCTAATTCTGGATCCTGGGGTCTACTAACTATTGGTACTCTTCCTATAACATAAGGTATAAAAATATACTATTAGTACTGATATGTATAAATATTAAAATATAAATATTCTAATATCGTAAAACTATTACCCGTTGAACCACTGGGTATAAACTTAACTATCCAAACTCATTTCCTATAAATTTCTCTTTTCTTTCTTCCTTCTTCTTCTTCCTCTCTTTTTTTTTTCCTTCTCTCAGTTTTTCTTTCCTTCTTTCTCTTTTCTTTTTTCTTCTTCTTTTCTCTCTTCTATTTTTGCTTTTGCTTCTTCTTATGTTTCAATTTTGCGTCCTCATAAAATGAGGCAAAACAAATAAAATACATACATATATATATATATATATATATGTTGACAAACGGCCACCACTTGCTCTATTTATTTTATATTTTATTCATTCATTTTTTTTTCTTTTTTTTTTTGCCCACTAACCTCGGCATAAAGGAAAACACGTGTATTACAATAACACCATATTACTAATTGAGTAGTGGTATTAAATTGCAAATTAATTTTTTAGGAAGTGTGTTGTAGACATCAAAATGGTCCATTGATATAAAAATCTAATATATCAATAACTACAAAGAAATCAAATAAAAAATACGATGCGAATTAAAACACTTCTCTTTCAACGCAATCACAAGTCGCAACAAGCAAGAGTATATAAAAAAATTCAAATGTCGATTCATTTCTTAATCTCTAAAATGATATTAAAACATTTATTCGTATATTTATCAAGATATCATGAGCCATTAAAGTAGTAAAAGATGCAACCAATATAAAAAATTTCAAATTTTTAACCAAAAAACTTAATAATAGATAAATAAATAATAGAAAGAAAAATACCTTGGGTTAAGAAGAAGATTGAAAGACGATCAACCTAGCAAAAATTGATAAAGGCAAGAAGAAAAAGATGTGCAAGGATTAATAAAAGAAAAATTATCAAGTTTCACTCATGTGGCTGCGGCGAGCAGTAGATAGTAGTAAAGAAGTGAGAATAAAAGGTTTTAGCGTAAAAACGTGTTGTCCAATTTTATTTTTTTAAATAAATGTAAAAGAAAAAGAAAAAGGAAATATGGTGCGCCGTACATATAAAAAATGTTGAGATCATTATATTATTTTAAATATATAATTTTTTTAAATAAAAAAGTTAAAAATATTATTAAAATATAAAAGTAAATAGTAAAAATAAACAATAAATGATAAAACTCAAACACATATTCGATACGATTAATAAACGGGTAACACAAATTTGACCAATTTATTAAACGTGTCAAATTTCTTTATCCATATTCAATTAAAGCGTGAATTTGTGTCGTAACCCATTTTGCCACCTAAAGCCAAGACCTTTGATTAGAAGTCAAACGCCTTAACCATTAGGCCAAAGGCACTTTATGACACTGAGTTTATTTACTTTCTATATATTAAGTACAATATCTTGAACAACCACCGACCATTATATCTCTATTGTTAAAGACAGGTGGAGGTGCATCTCTACCTCTATCCATTAGATCATCGATTGACAATTGCGATGGTGGTGGCAGTACATCTCTGCTCGCCACCATCTAATAGCAAGATAAATGGCTGCCATTTTATTTTTAATTTTGTCCCTTCTCCAATGCTCCATTGAGGAAAACAACTACAATATTACTTAAATCTTAAATTTTAAAGTCTTTATGATATAAATTTTATGTCTATTTGCCATTGATCACTGGTTGACGGTGCACAGTAGTCATCGGTGACAGATGGGTGCCTAATTCTTTTTTTGTTTTTAAATATAATTGATCGAATTTATTTTTAAATTTTTATTTAATTCATTTTAAAATAATTTATTAAAAAATAAAACAAATTCAATAATATGGTGACAGGTGTCATTTGCAACTTATTACAAATTGACACATGTCATTTTAACGCATTTTATAATTGTAGGTAAAAGTACGATTTAGTTATTTTGACTGTTAAAAGAGATGGAGTTCGTTACCTAACAGTGGTCTTTTTATCCTTTTTGAAACGTTAAGGATCTGTCAATTCCTTTTAAAAACCTCGAAGGTCTAGGTGTCATTTTTATGAACATAAAAGAAATATTAAAGCAAAGCTTCTACATATAAAAGAATTTAACCCTCTAAAAATACATTTTAAGGTTTTTGAATTAGCAATCCAAATTATTAGTGTGAGATTTTGCACTTGTAATAAGAGAATATAAAGCAAAGGTAAGATTAGTTTGTATCATTGTTCGAAATATAATTATTTTATATACTTTCATATATTAAGCCTTGTTCAATATGCATCATTATATATAAAATAAAGGTTTATTGTGTATTTAGCAAATGTATGGTCATAAAAAAAAATATATAAAATGTAATACAATTCATTGAAGAAGAATGTGATTGAATTTGAATTTGAAGTTATTAAGAAACTGAGAAAATTTATGGATAAAAGGTGTGTGAATAGTGATTTGCATAGTATGGCACAATTTGTGTTAGAATGGTGGTTTACATGGCCATCCAAATAAATTATGCGGCTAAGTGTGTGCGAAATATTTCATGAGAAATTTTTGCATTAGAAAGACCATAAATAATATAGCCCTACACGTGCGAGAAAGGCCGCATGATTATTTTGCACAAAGCTACACGATGTCAATTTTACAGCTTCATATGGTTTTACAGAACCTTATTTTAGACCTTATTTTATAATTTTATAATTATTTATTTTTGCTGTTATAGGTGCTATGGAATGAGAGGCACTCATTATTTATTTCAAAGAAATGAGCGAAAGTTTAAGTGACAGTAATATGAGATATATTAGGTAACATAATATGAATATTTTAGTTCTAAAAGATGTGAATTATTAATAGTTTTTGCAACTGTGTGTGGTGCAATTAGAGTTGATTATTTTTAATACATGTTATTATAAAAATCTCTATTGACGCAAAGATATTAAAGTCGAAACCAATAGAAATCCGAAGTAATAATGATGTGTAATTTTTTATGGGGTAAAAAAAAATAACTTTCACACTTTTATGTGTAATAGTAGATATTAAAGCTTCTATATGTGATGAGGATGCACCGGCATAAAGATTGTTGATTCTGAAAATAATAGTTCTTAGGAATGATTTATGGAAAAACTACAAGGAATTGTTGGTGATATCAAGAATTTAATATTTATATCATCCGACTTGTTAGTATTGAGAAGGCATTTCGAAAATATTTTCTAATACTTACTATGAGGTTTGCATTTATCACTTTAAGAAATTTGGTCTCAAAATATAAGCTTCCAATATAAAAGAAAAAAAAAGAAGGGGATTCTGATAAGGGCAAAATTGTCATATATTTTCTCATGCTTTTATTTTGATATTTTATTATTTTATGAGAATAGATGGCTATTTATGTGCTTTATTGTTATTTATAGGGACTTAAACGAAATTTAAAGAAAGAATGCAAAAGGAGCAAAAACAGGGACTAAAATGCAAAGTTTTCAAAATATAAGTCCATCGCCCCAGAGCCCAGAAGACTATCGCCCCAGCGCTAGAATAGTGATCGAAATTAGAAAAATAACCTGTTTAAGTCGCGTCTGGCGCTCCAGCGCCGAAGAGTCACCGCGCCAGCGATGCTCCAATGCCCTAGCTCTATCAACATACCGCTCTAGCGATGAAGCCGTTTTCATGCAGCGCCCCAGCGCCAAGATCACACTGCTCCAGCAGTGAAGGCTATTTCACGCATCGCCCCAGCGACAACTGCATAGCGCGCCAGCGGTAGTGCGAGTCCTAGTCCGACGGGAATTGAGATTTTCAAGCTCATATCAATCCCTATAAAAAGCCACTCGTTCCCAACCTTCAAGAATCAATCCAAGATGACCCCAAGAGCACCAAGAATACAGAGCACGAGTCTTGGAGAGCAATAGGAGCTTAATTGAAGCAACTTTAGAGAGAGATACAAGACGTTCTTCGGCATCAAGAGTTCTTAGGCAGCGCAATTAAGAGCAATTCGACATCTATATCGGTTTGCTATTGATTGTATCATGATTGATTATTATTTTTACTACTGTTCTCTTGTAGCCATGAGCTAAAGTTATTTTCTAGGGTTAATACTTGAACTCAATATGTGTGCTTAATTGCTATATCTTTAGAATATTTAATAAACTTAGTTCTTTGATATTCAAATTACTTGTGTTTAATGCTTCAATATATCTGGCCAATATATGGTGAATGAGTTGGTAATATTATTGATAAACTCGAAAGAGGAATCATAATATTTAGACCTAGGTAATTTGATGCATGATTGTAGAGTAACATTCAATGTTGCATATGCAAGTTTCAATTTAGGATAGGAATATACCTAATTGGCATGTATGATCAATAAAACCTAATTTTAATGAATCTTAATTTATTACTAGTACCATAAGAATATAGGTATTTGATAAATTAAGGTATACTTTCATGACCTTGGAAGAAGCTTGTGAATATATTAATGTCTTGATTAATAATAAAGACTAAGGAAGTTAAATATTAGAAGATTAATCATTAGAAAGCATATTGAGGGATAGTATTAATCCTAGGTTCTCTCTACGTTGCTATCTCCCTATTCTCTTTGCATTGTGTTTTTATTTTTATATTTCTTACATTCATTCTTAGATTTTTATTTATCTGAATAGTTATTAGGAAGACATAATTTTAGTAATTGATTAAAAAGAAAACATTATCCCTGTGGGTTCGACATCCGACTTATTTAGTCTCTTTATTACTTGCATACGATAGTGTATACTTGCACTTAATTTTATGATATAGAAATATCGCATCAGATTCCTAGTAGCTTATTTTGCTATTGCAAATGTGAAGTCTAAGGCTAAAAAGTATTTGGAGGAAGATGTTGGTTATCTAAAATGGGCTCAATCAGTTAGTATATTTAGAGATATAATATCATAACCACTAATATTGGGAAAAAGTATTAATATAGTGGCAAAGCATGCATAATCTCTTCTTATAACAACTTTAGTTGAGTGGATACGAGAATTAATGAAAACTTAGTTTCACCATAGAAGGGAGGCAATTAAAAGTATGACATCTTTTCCAATGACTTAAAAAACAACAAAGTTTTGAAGCACTTGGACAAATCAATGAGAATGACAATTCATCTAGACGATAATTTAAGATTGTTATAAAGGACAATAGTAGAAATGGATTAATGGAATCACTACCAAGATATGAAGTTGTTAGAAGTTTAACTTTTCATTAACTACCTCCATTGCTCTTGCTTTAGCTCATCCTTTTCCAACCAGCCCTTGAATTTTCAGTTGGTTAAAAAAATTCTATTTAATAAAATAAATGTAGTGAAAGTTAGATCGTTTTATTTATGATTACATATGTGAATAGAAGATTACCTTAATTTCTTATTATGACCAACCTTAAATTGAATGGTTGTAATCTTCTTTATTATCATCAATCTTCAAACTCAAGTATATAGGCACATGGATCTTTTATTAATCTTCAAATTCATGCGTATCCAAATCTAAGAGAAGATGAGTAGCTTAAGTCTGATTCTTTTTTCACGTAAGATTGCCTAAAAGAATTATTCTTTTAGTTCTTTGTATATTTTACTATTCCCTACATCCCATATATATAGGAATCCTCTTTGGGTATTTAAAGTTTGATTAAGATTTGAGTTAGTAGAAGGACTATAAGACCTATGAGCTTTCTAGTTCTAACTTTTGACCCACTAGATTTTCTAAGTTAACATCATGCTATTCTGCTAAAAGTCAAGGGTTGCACTCTAGTAACTCATATTAATAAATAAAAATCTAATTTAATTAAAAATTATTTTTATTTTAAATTAGGCTTAGCCTTTAAACCAATAATAATTACTTAATTGACACTCTAATTGATGTCTATAATTAAAGTTAGGAAATAGAAAAATATCTTACCTAGTTAATTATTTATTTAACCTTAAGTTACTAAAGGCTTTAATGATCATTTTTAATATGTCTATATTTGTAAATAAATTTACAAATAAATATCCCTTGCTTGAGCATTTAAAGATAAAGGTATATGAATAGCCATTAAAATGGGCTAGAATGCTGTATGCCTAATCTATGCAACGTAGGTACTTTATTCAGCAATATAGGATGTCCCTGCATAACTTTCTGTAGTATTTCCCAGACAATTGACCATTTTTTCGAATTTAACTATTTAATAAATAATTTATTGAATAAATTGCGGCTACATATTCAAATGATCAAGTACTGCAAATATTTTAGATGGACATTATTTATTAGATTCTATCTTGTAATTATATACTCCTGCGACTCATGAAATTATACTTTCAAGCTATCAAGGTTTTGACCGTTTATATTGATCTCACTCCGTAATTACTTAAAAGATATAACACATGATTAAGATCAATCAAGTTTATTAAAAATTTTATAAATTAAGATCAATGACATTTAGTTAACCTGATCAAAATTCATACTAGTCTCATTCAATGTATTATATATACTAGTTTTTCTACTCAAAGTTTTAACTTCGATAATTAAGGTAAAACATCTACAATAAGAAGTAGAAAAACTATAGTCTTACATCATGAAATATCCTTTCTATTAATGGTTGTGAACTAAATTTAATTTATAAAGAACTTATAATATATAACTTTTGTATTAGCATCATATGCCTAATATATAGATCATATATTTTATAAATATGAGTTTATCAATGTATACTTAAATATATGTATGATAAACTTATTAATCAAATAAAATATTATTATACGTGCTTTAAGTACACAAAATAACGTTATATGTCTAAAATTCTCTTATTTGAGACTTTATTGCATCCCATTAGAATTTAGATAGTAATTTTTTAATCTCTTCACACAGGCTTCCTAAAAGCTTAAACACACTCATTGTATAAGTATGGATTACTTATGCTACTGCCTTGATCAACAGTTCTTTCCCATCACTTGAAAATAGCATCTCTTACCATCCATAAACCTTGTTTGATATTTTCTATTTGATTCCATTGAAGAACTACCTTTTGTTTTTCACTACCATAAATGGTAATCCAAGATACTTTTTATGTACTGAGACTCATTTTAAGTTGAATAACTCTTGAAGAGCTTTTACTTAATTTCTAGGGATGTTGAGGCTGACAAATATTGACGATTTATCAAAATTGAATAGTTTCCCAAAAATTATTTTAGAGTTGTCAAGAGCCTCCTTCAAATTCTTGTAACCTTGGGAATTTGCTATGGTGAACATTAAACTGTCATCTGTAATGAACAAATGTAAGATGGTGAATGTGTTGCTAAATTTGATTCCTTTTATCAATTTCATTATTTCGCCCTAATTCAGCATATATGAGAAGGCTTCTACATAAATAAAGAATAAATAAAGAGATAGAGGGCACTGTTAAAGCTTGAAAGCTGCCTTTAACTTCAATATTCATAATAATTTAGAAAAAGGTTATTCATAACATCCCTAAAAAAGATCTATTCTAACTTATCATAAGCCTTGCTAATATCATGTTTCAAGGCTACATAACTATCTTTTCCCCCTTTTTTTTTACTCTTAATTTTACGAAGACATTCATAGCTAGTGATTATAATATAACTAACCAGCCTATTTAAGAAGAATGCACATTGATTTGGTGAGATGATAGAGCACAAAATATGCTTCAACCTATTAGGTATTTTTAGCTATAATTCTATAGCTAATACTACATTAACTTACCGGTCTAAAATCAATAATCTTTTAAGGGTTGGATATTTTTGGTATCAAAGCAATCATAGTGTTATTAATGGGGGCAAAATTACCTTTGTGATTCAAAATATTAATGTAGATGGTGATAGCGTCTTCTCTTACTTCCTACCAGTTCCTTTGACAGAATCTAGCAAAAAGGCCATCAGGTCCTGGTGCTTTAAATGGAGGCAGCTGTCAGACAACTTTATCACCTCCACTCTTGTGAAGGGTCGTTCCAATTCCTCATTCATTTCTTTGGAAATCCTCACTTCTAGCCCTTGGATAACTTTCACTTTGTTGACTTCAAATGACCTTGTTGACGTGAATATATTTTCAAAATACTTACAAAATACATTATCGATTCCCTATTCATCAGTTTTCCATTCTCCCCTGTCAATCAAAATTCCTTTAATTTCAGTTCTTATTTTTCCTTTTAGTACCCACAATATAGAAAAAATTGTTGTTCTTATTTATTTTTCTCATCCTTATAATTTTGGATCTTTGCCTCTAATAAGCATCTTCTTCATGAAGCATATTATTAATCTATTTTTCCAACTTTACAATCTGCTTTTATTATCATACTATTGGTGACTTATTTTACAAAGTCTGAGCTTGCCAAGTAGTTCATTGAAAGTATTTCTTCTACCACCAAATTCTCTCTTGCTCAATTCTTTCAGGTCTCTCATAACTTCTTCAATTTTTTCTACAAAGCCGCCAACAGGCCTTTCCTCCATGTTCCATCCTTTTTGCCAATATTCTTTGACCACTTCAACACATCTTCCATAGGAGTTCCACATTTTCTTATAATGGAATCTGGATTCCTTTCTCTTTCCATTATTAAGCCATTTATTGTCTTCCCATGCCTCCAAGAAGATTGGACAGTAGTCTGATACAGTGTAAACCAAATGCTGAACTTGATACTTGTAGTACATCTTTTTTCATTCTTCATTACACAAAAATCTGTCTAGCCTCTCTTCCATTATATTAGGACCAATCTAAACCAGTGTAGAGAAATCCATTCCAGCCCATATCTACCAATCAAGATTTATCTAGTTTCCATTCAGAATTCCTCAATAGTTGCAGTACTTTTCGGCTGACCCTCATTCTTTTCTGAGCAATCTAATACTTCATTAAAGTCACTCACACATATCCAAGGAAATAGCAATTAGCTTGCTAACGTCTCCATAAGCTTCCAAGTAATTTTCTTATTAACTGCTTTAGGAAGGCCATAAATACCTGTAAATCTTTAGTTCCTTGAATTTTTATCACTAATTGTAGAGTCAATATGCTATCTACTAAAATAAATAAAAACCCAAAGATCGATATCATTCCCCCAAAGTAAAGCTAAGCCCCCACTAAAGCCTTCTTTTCCAACTACAAAACAGTTGTCAAAATGAAGGTTCCTACTCACTTGCTTCATTTAAAATTCTATCTTTTTGGTTTTACACAAAAACAAGACACTAGACATTTCAGCTTACTATTTTCATGGCTCTCGACGGGGTTGGTTTCCAGCCACTGCCAATTTAAGAGTTTCCATTTCATACTCCACTTCTTTCTTGTCATTACAGTGTTGATATTTCTCATTGTTAAGACTAAGATCGTTTTTGTGTTTTTCGCTCTATGGGTTTGAGCCTTCTTCATCACTTATTGGTCTTCACCCTAAGATGGGCTGAAGCCCATTTACTTCTCCATCATTTAATTCTAGTTAAGCACTTCCATTTCTTTTTCAATTGCTTGGGTTGGGTTATTTTGGGCCCAGCTAGTAACAATTCATTAACTCCACACTTCCCAGCATATTTTTAGTTTGCCTATCTTCCTCTTTGTCGATAATTTTGCCACTTTCAGTTACAAACTTTTCCGCCTTATCCCCTTCTCCTTTTCTATCCTCGTTAATGTTCTAGATACCAAAATCTTTAAAAAACAAAAAAAATTCTCTCTCACATTTAACTCCATTCCTACTGACTGGTCTGTCACATTAATTGCCATTGGATATTACACCACCTTTTTTGCTGACAGGGACTCCTTTCTACTCGGGTATGGATCTGGTTCTTCTTCTTCCTCTTTAAGTTCTTCTAAAGAATTCGGGTTACCTGCTTCTTGACTTGGTAATGTCTTCTTCTCAACTTCTTCCTTTACTGAAGACTTATCCACATGAGTTGTTTCTTTTTTTTTTAGAACTTGCTTAGGCACCCCTCAGTTTTTCTTCTAGGATTTGTTCTGCGCACCATCTCTCTATTCTGTACACATCCATACCACATAGGCATAGATCTCATCCTCTGATGCTTCTCCTTGACATCCTTTATCTTCTGGTTTCCTTTTTGTTTCTCCTATTGAAGTTATAAACACTCCTTGTGTGTGTGACCAATTCAACCACAAAAATAGCATAAATCTAGAAGTTTTTCGTACAGCATTGGCATAAGTATCTTCTCATGTAGTTCTTGGCCTCCCACCTTTACAAATCTCTTTAATGGTTGGTTATGTCTATCCTGACTCGAATTTTTGCATGTAGCAAGTTCTCTTATCTAGCTCAACTTCCTTAACTTTGCCTACTTTGTTCCAATTATCTGAATCATCTCTTTTTGCATATAAAAAACTTTTAGATTATAGACTTGAATCTAGAATGAAGTAAATTGAAATTTCATATGGCTTACATCCTTAAGCCCATATACTATGTTTAGCACAATAAAAGCTTTATTGATATGCCATGGCTCCTGAGCTAAGACATTCCCTGAGTCTATTTCACTCTCAAAATTACATAAAAATCTATTCCCTCCCAAACTCTCGATCTGGGCTTTCTCCATTGGCCTCCAGACTTGTTGCATCTTACTTTGAAGGCGTCTCTGTTAACGGCTCTATTTAACAAAACTTTAGCTACTAGACTTCCTTTATTCATTATTTTCCCTATTTTATGTTGTGGTAACTGGCACCGCGTGACAGCTACCTAATTGTTGGCACACGG
Organism: Ailanthus altissimus; assembly: GCA_946807835.1. NCBI lineage: Eukaryota > Viridiplantae > Streptophyta > Magnoliopsida > Sapindales > Simaroubaceae > Ailanthus > Ailanthus altissimus. The sequence continues at coordinate 7,542,851 of OX327709.1, forward strand.
TGCCAACAATTGTTTTAACAATGGTGGATGCTAAATTCTTCTTATAAATGAGATAGTTTAGTAATTCATTATTTCATTCTAAAAATTAAAAATTTAAGAGAGTTTGAAAAGCTTGTAAGAGTTTTTTTTGAGTGATTTGAGAGAATTGGGTGTATTGGAGTTTTGGATTGTAAGGCTAAAATACTACAATACTTGTATTCTTCATTTCTAATAGTAAGAGATTCTTCTGTCTTCGCCTGTGGATGTAGGCTAAAAGTCGAATCACGTACACTCTTGTCTTTATTTTTTGTCATCTTTATTATTTTTCTCAATTTTGCTTTAACTACGACCCTGCATCACCTCTCAATTTTCTAACAAGTAGTATCAGAGCTTCTGGTTGAAGGAGGTTATTATTCACGTATATGGTACTATTCATGTATATAGTGACTATTTATACATACGGTTACTGTTTATACGTACGGTTATTATTCACGTGAAACAGTGGGAGCCGATCCTAGTAGAAAGCAGTTCGTGGTGAAAAGCAATGGCGGCAAAATACGAAGTTGAGAAGTTCAATGGAGGTAATTTTACATTGTGGAAAATGAAAATAAATGCAATTTTAAGGAAAAACAAGTGCTTAGAAGCAATTGATGAAAGACCCGCTGGTATTACTGATGATATCAAGTAGAATGAGATTGACGGTAATACAGTTGCTGATCTGCATTTAGCACTTGCTGATAATATGTTATCTAGTGTGGCAGAAAAAAAGACAGCAAAAGAGATCTGTGATACTTTCATTAAATTGTATGAGGCTAAATCTCTGCATAACAAGATCTTCTTAAAAAGGAGATTGTACACCTTTCGAATGGCAGAATCCACTTCAGTGATGAAGCACATCAACACATTAAATACTCTATTTTTCCAACTCACTTCCTTGGGGCATAAAATAAAGGCAGGTGAACGTGCAGAGATTTTACTTCAAAGCCTACCAAATTCGTATGATCATCTCATCATCAACTTGACAAATAATATCTTAACGAAATTCTTAGTCTTTAATGAAGTTACAGCTGCTATATTGGGAGAAGAATGAAGACGGAAAAATAAAGAAGACAAACAGAAATGTTCGCAGCAAGCAGAAGCTTTGACAATGATGAGAGGTAGATCAACAGAACGTGGCCCCAGTGGGAGTCAAAATCATGGTAGACCAAAATCTAGAAGTAAGAAGAACGTCAAATGCTACCATTGTGGCAAGAAAGGCCATCTGAAGAAGGATTGTTAGGGATTGAAGAAAAGTGAAGAGGACAAATCTCAAGGGAATATTGCAAGCACCTCAGATGATGGTGAAATTTTATACAGCGAGGCAGCAACAATTGTTGAAAGCAGAAAACGGTTCTCTGATGTATGGCTCATGGATTCTGGAGCTACATGGCACATGACCTCTAAAAGAGAATGGTTCCATCAATATGAACCTACCTCTGCAGGATCTGTATATATGGGAAACGATCATGCTTTGGAAATCACTGGAGTAGGATCCATCAAGATGAAGATGTACGATGGTACTGTTCGTATTATCTAGGAGGTGCGACATGTGAAAGGCCTCAAGAAGAATCTTTTGTCATTGGGACAATTAGATAACACTGGGTGTAAGACCCAAATTGAAAATGGGATAATGAAAATTCTCAAAGGCGCGCTTGTAGTAATGAAAGTAGAAAAGGTTGCTGCAAATTTGTACATGCTTAATGGAGAAACACTGCAGGAAGGAGATGTATCTGTTGTATCAACTAGTTCAGCAGAAGAGTCAACGATAATGTGGCATCGTAAACTGAGTCATATGTCAAAACGAGGTTTGAAGATTCTCTCTGATCAAAATTTACTTTCTGGGCTCAAATCGGTTCATTTACCTTTCTGTGAGCACTGTGTCACAAGTAAGCAGCACAGATTAAAGCTCAGCACATCCAGTTCTAGAAGTAAAGAAATTCTAGAATTGATCCACTCTAATGTTTGGCAAGCACCGGTGATGTCCTTAGGAGGACGAGATATTTTGTATCATTCATAGATGATTACTCCAGGAGATGTTGGGTGTATCCAATCAAGAAGAAGTCATATGTGTTTGAAGGTTTCAAAATATTCAGAGCGCGTGTAGAACTTGAATCAGAAAAGAAGATCAAGTGTTTAAGGACAGATAATAGAGGAGAATATACTGGTGAGGATTTTATTGCATTCTGTCAACAAGAAGGCATCAAGCGGCAATTCAGCACAGCTTATACGCCTCAGCAGAATGAAGTAGCAGAGCGGATGAACAGAACCTTGTTGGAGAGAACAAGAGCTACGTTGAGAACTGCAGGTTTAGCCAAAGCATTTTGGGCAGAAACAGTCAAAACCGCCTGTTATGTGGTAAATCGGTCACCATCAACAGCAATCGAGTTGAAGACACCGATGGAGATGTGGACTGGAAAACTAGTTGATTATTCTCGCCTTCATACATTTGGAAGTCCTGTGTACGTGATGTATAATCCCCAAGAAACAACGAAGCTGGATCCAAAATTCAGAAAATGCCTTTTCTTGGGATATGCTGATGGAGTCAAGGGGTATCGCCTGTAGGATCCCACTACCCACAAGGTCGTTATCAGCAGAGATGTGATATTTGCAGAAGATAAACTGCAAAGGAATGATAAAGATGATAGCACAGTGAAGGAAAATCCAGAGACTACAACAGTACAAATGAAAAATAATCAAGTACAAGAAGATTCATATTCTTCTGAAGCAGCACCAGAGCATGAAGAACAAGAACCAGTAGAGTCTGAGGCTACAGATGATCGTAGATCAACTCATGAGAGACGACCACCATCATGGCACTCGAAGTATGTCATGGAAGCTCATGTTGCATACTGCCTTCTAACAGAGGATGGAGAGCCAACAACTTTCCAGGAGGCTTCTAAAAGTCAAGATGTTTCTCTATGGATGACAGCAATGCAAGAAGAGATTGAAGCCTTGCATAAGAACAAAACTTGGGAGCTGGTTGCACTACCACGTGGAAGAAAAGCCATTGGAAATAAATGGGTCTACAAGATCAAACGGGATGGCAACGACCAAGTGGAGCGGTATCGTGTGAGATTGATGGTGAAAGGTTATGCTCAGAAAGAAGGTATTGACTTTAATGAGATATTTTCCCCTGCGGTTAGACTCACGACAGTCAGAATAGTCCTGGCAATGTGTGCTACATTTGACTTACATCTAGAATAGCTAGATGTGAAAACAGCTTTTCTTCATGGTGAACTTGAAGAAGAAATTTATATGCTCCAACCAGAAGGTTTTAAAGAAGAAGGAAAAGAGAACTTGGTTTGCAGGTTGAACAAATCTCTGTACGGTCTCAAACAGGCGCCGAGGTGTTGGTACAAAAGATTTGATTCCTATATCATTAGCCTTGGATACAATAGACTTAGTTCAGATCATTGTACATACTACAAAAGGTTTGAAGATGATAATGATTTCATTATTTTACTGTTGTACGTGGATGACATGTTGGTGGCAGGCCCCAATAAAGATCGAGTCCAAGAATTGAAGACAGTTGGCTAGGGAATTTGATATGAAGAACTTGGGACCAGCAAACAAGATTCTAAGGATGCAAATTCACCGAGACAGAAATAACAGGAAGATTTGGCTTTCTCAGAATAACTACTTAAAGAAAATCTTGTGGCGCTTCAACATGCAAGATTGTAAGCCAATTAGTACCCTACTCCCTGTTAATTTCAAGTTATCCTTTAAGATGTGTCCTAGCAAAGAAGCAGAGAGGAAGGAGATGTCTCGAGTACCGTATGCATCAGCAGTGGGAAGTTTAATGTTCACTATGATTTGTACCAGACCAAACATTGCACAAGCAGTGGGAGCAGTTAATAGATACATGGCGAATCCTGGTAGAGAGCATTGGGGTTGTGTTAGGAGGATCCTTAGATACATTAAGGGTACCTCAGATGCTGCTTTATGTTACGGAGGATCAGATTTTATTGTTAAGGGTTATGTGGATTCAGATTTTGCAGGAGACCTTGATAAAAGAAAATCCACTACTGGCTATGTGTTTAAACTTACAGAATGAGCTGTAAACTGGGTTTCAAAACTGCAAACTGTTGTGGCATTATCTACTACAGAAGCAGAATACATGGCAGCTACACAAGCTTGCAAGGAAGCAATTTGGATACAAAGATTACTGGAGGAGCTCGGGCACAAGCAAGAGAAAGTTGAATTATTTTGTGACAGTCAGAGTGCCTTGCACATTGCAAGGAATCCAGCTTTTCATTCAAGAACGAAGCACATAGGTGTTCAATATTACTTTGTTCGTGAAGTGGTAGAAGATGGAAATGTGGATATGAAAAAAATTCATACAGATGATAACCTAGCAGATGTGTTGACCAAGCCCACCAATACCAACAAGTTTGTATGGTGCAGATCCTTGCATGGCCTAGCAGACACATAGGCAACATGACTTTGGCGAAGAAGAAATAATGGTATGGAGACTTGATTGATTCTCAATCAAATCTCCAAGTAGGAGAAATGTTGTGGTAGCTGGCACCGTATGCCAGCTACCTAATTGCTGGCACACGGTACCAGCAATTGTTTTAACAATGATGGATGCTAAACTCTCCCTATAAATGGGAGAGTTTAGCAATTCATTATTTCATTCTAAAAATTAAAAATTTGAGAGAGTTTGAAAAGCTTGTGAGAGTTTTTTTTGAGTGATTTGAGAGAATTGGGTGTATTGGGGTTTTGGGTTGTAAGGCTAAAACACTACAATACTTGTATTCTTCATTTCTAATAGTAAGAGATTCTTCTGTTTTCGCCTGTGGATGTAGGCTAAAAGTCGAACTACGTAAACTCTTGTCTTTATTTTTTGTCATTTTTATTATTTTTTTCAATTTTACTTTAACTGCAACCCTACATCACCTCTCAATTTTCTAACATTTCAATCATCTATGTTGAATAACTTCTCATTCCTCCTCAAAAATGGTTAATGAACTGCAAAGTTTTCTATCTCCATCCTCATCTACCTCGCACTGCCTTAAGATATTGTTACTTCAATTTAATTATTTTGAATGAAATAATATTTTCCCTCTTCACTTAATCAGAGTAAGTCACTGAGCTTCATCTACTCACATCTAACTCATTTGAATTGATGCCACAGAGAGAATAGAAAGAGAGGAGTTGTATTTAACAGTCAACAGATTTATTTAAACTAAAATATGATTTAACAAGTTAACAAGAGGATTATATAAGACCTTTTACTTATTTTAACTTTGATAAAACTCTTAGTATCTACATGAAAATTTGCCCTTCTCCTAACTTTTACTAACGTGTCGAGCTACCACTGGTCGCCCATGCACACGAAAGCGGCTCGCACATTGCTGCGTGCGTATCGCTGGACCGAACCGAGAACAAAATCAAATCATCCCAGCACAAAGCAAAAGCATCCTAAGCGCTTTTCCGCTTTTTTAAAGAAACTGAGCAAGCCTGGCCTGGCTATTCAGCACAACGATATCATCATGTCCCTCTCCCGCGTTCTCAATCTCTAGGGTTTCTTGGTGGAAGCTAAGGCCAAACATGGAACAAAAATCAGAAGCTTGTGTCTCGAAAGCGGCGGCAGTGATATGCTGTGTATTCGTGTTCTGTATGCTCCCACGCTGATCCTGCGGCTCCCACCCCCTTCGTCATTCAAGCATTACTTGATCCGACGGTTCATATGTGTTGCCATTGCTTCTATCGTCTCGCTTTTCTTCTCCGCTTTGATACTTTCTGTAAGCTCTACTAAAATTTGGTTAACGAAGATTCCGATACTGTCCCCGAGTAGATATTCTGATAATTTCTGTAATTTTTATTTTTGAAACTTAATTACCATATTAAATTGGATTTTGCAGACAATCTACTAGTCTTAGATTTTTTTATTTAAATCGAGAAAAATGTATTAGCTGTGCTTCTGCTTGGCTTAGGGTGTCTTAGCTGTGCTTGGATAGACAAAAGAGCTTTTTAAGATTAAAAAAACATATCAAGTGCCATTTGAAGTAGCTTCTGATAGCTGCTAGTTTAGAAAGTACATTTTTGGTTACCACAGCGCTTGAAGCATTTTTCCTTTCCTGCAGATGTCTGCAATTTTTCAGAATCCGGATGTGCTTTTCTGTGAATTGAGAATTGCTAAAAGATAAAAATTTGCGGTTTTATTTTTATTTTTTGGTTGTATTGAATTGCTTGGCAATGCATAGAAACTGTGGACGTCCACAAGAGAGACGGTGTCCAAGTGCTTTTGCATAAAAAATGGTAAAACAGTTTGATTAGAAAGTGCTTACTACCAGAGCGCTACTGAATGTGAATCTTTGTATTGCATCTGATTTCTGAATGCTTTTCTGCTTTGCAGATATTTTGCATTATTTTATCGTATAATAATTTACTTTGTGGCACTTCAATTCTGGCTGTTAATTCTCTTTCTTTTCTGTCCCTTATCTCTTGATTTTGTTGGTAATATCTATGTTATTTGTAATTGTGTTTTGTTTTGGGAGCTATGAGAAGCTAACTTTAATTTCAAATATTTACTAATGGTAGGTAAGAAGTGGGAAGGTATCAAATATATTTTCTGTATATGGCATATGAGCAGACCATTAGATGAGTGTTAAATTTTTTATTAATAATATAAATCATCTTCTTTTACCATTGTAAAGTCACTACCAGGAATTAGCCTTTCTCTGCCCATCGTAGTTATTTATTTATTTATACTCTTGTGTGGTCTGCAGATTGGAAAAGGGTGACTAACTGCTAAATTTGCATGCTGAAATGCGATTCTGTATGAAACAGTTGCAAGCTGTTGTCTTCCCTCTTTTCCTGACTTCTCTAACGTATGCTGGAAGTTTGGTGCTCAAGTCTCTGCTATTGGTCCATTCATGGATGACAAATATGAATAATGGTGGAGGACTTTCATTGGATGGTATCAAAAGTGTCCTGCATACATTCCTTGGTCAGATGTTTTCTACAGCATCAAATGTTCTGGTTTGGCGTAATTTGTTTGTGGTTAGTTTTTTTACCACTTTAACTTTTTCTTTTCTGTTTTTGCTCTTTTTCCGAAGGAGTTTACCAATTTAACTTTTGATATTCTGGTTGACTACAAATATCTAATCTGTTTCCATAAGGTTTATCTCCTGTGATTTACCGTAGAAATGATAGCTACTTTAATTATTGGTACTTAGATGCCAAATCTGAAACAAATACAAAATAATAATGAGTGCAAGATGATAATCTTGCTTGTATTCTACACATGTACAAAATTGGATGAATCTTTAATCATCATATTATCTTTAAAACTGGTATTGTGTTTAGATTGGGTAGGAATAGACGAGAATTGTCATTGCTTGATTATTGCCTGAATTTGGTTTCATGGATTATTATCAAATAATCTTCCATTGACCATTGGCGTCCTTTGATCAATTATAGAATTATTGATTAAATAATGAAAGGAAAATCCAAGTAAGTTCTCCTCCAGTCTTTGATGGCTCTTAATGTACAGGCACCATTAACAGAAGAGTTGGTCTTCACAGCATGTATGATACCTTTACTTCTCTGTGGAGGGTTCAAGATATATACTGTCATTTTTCTGTGCCCTGTCTTCTTTAGCTTGGGTAAGTCGATAACTTTCATTGGAGACCAAAGTCTAGTTTGATCTGTCAGCATCTTCATTAGCTTTCATTTCCCTTTTGTTTATTTAAAAGTCATTGTAACTTGTAGAATGGGTTAGACTTATAATTGAGGTATAAAAGATGCTATTTAATCCTGTATAGATCACACAGTTGAATTTAAAGGATTATTGATCTATTGGATAAGTTAGTAACACTAATTAGCTGGGTAGACTAAATTATCACTCTATTTAAGTACAGTGTCATTCTACTAGCACTTTGTTGCTTGAGTTAAGAAATGATGACTGCCTTTGATACCATTATTTTGTGAATTATTTTTTTTTCTCTATGTTTTATCTGCCCCTAAATTTTTGTTTGACCAAGGATCCTATGGAAATCATTTATTTGTTCCCCTTGTTAACCCTGGGATTTCAGTTTTTGAAACTTTCATGTACTCTGCAGTTTCTTGATTTCATTCTTCAGCTCTGTGGCATGTATGTAAGAGAATATATACCTTTTATATACCAAAAGTTTTTGCTAAGGCGAACTATTTCTCTGACTAGTCTTACTGTTTGCAATCCGTACCATGCAGCTCATTTGAACCACTTAATGGAGATTTATAGCTCGCAAAACTTCAGCTGGCTGAAAGCCTCGATGATTGTTGGTATGCATTAATATTCACTCTTTGCTCTTGGTAAATTGGGTTTTGTAATTTTATCATATGCTAGTAGTATGCATTGCCTTTTTTTCCCTTTAAAACTAAATACTTTGCATTGTTGAAGTGTGAAAGTTTTGGTACATTTATATAAGAGCACGACTCATTGCAGGCATGTCCCATGCATTAACATCTATATGCTAAATGGATCGTGTGTCAGGTCTTCAGCTTGGTTACACTGTGGTCTTTGGCTGGTATGCTTCTTTTCTGTTTCATCGTACAGGTGAGCCACTTTTTGTAAATAAACCTTATGACCATTTAGTTATAGTATTTTGTCATCAATTCCTAGCTGTAAAAGATGCTTTTTATTCTATGTGCATTTCTATTCTGCTGTAAGTTGAAACTGCATAGAAGTAAGCAATTACGGTTTTGTTTGCTTAATCTGTATATCATGTTGTTACTGCATTAAAAATTAACTGGCAAGTATCTTGTTGCTATTCTAGGTAAGGTCATTGATGTTTTTAGCCATTTGCTAGATTTAGAATTTAGCTTCTTTCATTTGTATCAGTTTGCTTGGTTTGCCCATCTTTCTGAGATATTTTTCTACCTTGGTGACATACAATCTCTTTTTTCTGCAGGCCATCTTGTTGCACCATTAGTTGCTCATATATTTTGCAATTATATGGGATTCCCTGTGCTGTTTGCACGGAGGAGAGGTACAAGAAATCCTAGTGAACCATTTCTTTTCATGGTTATAGAGAATGTAGTGTGTTGCTCTTGTTTATACGATAAGTGGACTTTGATAAATTGTAGCTTATTTTGGATTATCAATGGTTCTGGGCTTTCTGAGAATTGCATTCTACTTAAAACTTCTGATATTAGTTTCTGAAGTCTGTAGCCACGGATTAAAATCTTAAATTTCTGGGATTGTAATTGTCATTTGGTTTCCTAGGCTACACAATCCTATTGCCTACATGACATTTGATTTCTATTAGCATCTGCCTGTGGGCTTATAAACCAATTGTAACATTTTTGTTGCTCATAAATGCATCTCTTAACCATTTTCTGTAAAATCTCACTCTTATCTTCATTTTTTTTTCCTTCTCCAGGATCAGTGAGCATAGCATTTGTAGCTGGCACAGTGGCTTTCTTCCGGCTTCTCTTTCCAATCACACAGCCTGATTTGTATAACAACAGAACAAACAATTGCAGATGTTGGCAAGGATATTTTTCATGGAATTAAACTCGACAAATCTTCAGGAAGATATAGACTTTTACTTACATCTATCTGATCAAGGAACAATTAAAAGGAATGAATACGTTGTGCTACTTGATTTTTGAAGGGGATCAATTGTGTACAAGTGTATGCATGTGTTAGTGTATTTATTACAAAAATATACATCTAATACATATTTTAATGCAGCGAAATTATAAAATATATAATTAATACACTAATTATATATTAATTAAATTAATATATAAATTATAAAATTGAAGAATTATTTATAACGTTTTACGTGTATTTTTTTGGAGTCTGAAATTATACTTGTTATTAATTCTAGCTTGGTAAGTTTGATAATCTAAAATAACAACTTTTGAATCCAACATAAGATTAACTCTTTAATTTCAAATGGTTGGTTGATCCTTTTACCCTTTCTTTCCCTCGGTGATAAAGAGATAAAATAGAAACAAACAATTATTTCTCCTACTGTTATAAAGCAAAAACGAAAACGCGAAGAATTAACACTTTAACACTTCTTCAATTTTTTCTCTCTATTTCCGTTTCCTTAAATTCACACACATATATCTCTTGTAATCAATAAAATAATATTATTATAATATAATAATAATATAAATATATAAGTGACAAAAAATAATAATATTATATATATATAATGTACTATAACTATCCTGCATTATATATATTTTATTATTATAAATAAAATATTATAAAATAATATATAATATTAGATATATTTAATATTTAAATAATCAAAATATAAAATGATCATTTTATTCTTATGAATAATTATTAAATATACCCTTTAACGGGTTTTATCAAATTTTACATTTTGGTAAATTTAATCAATGGTTCACAATGCATCACGTGTCATTTTACAATTAGTAAATAATAATTATTAATTAATTATTATATTTAACACTTAAATACACATATGCACGTATTTTTATGGTTACGTTAAATATTATTGAATTAAATAATTTAATCTAATACTCTGCCCAGTACACACCGAGTACACTTTATATTACGGGACTCCCTAGGTCAATGCCCGATTCGTCAAATAGAACCATTTCATAAGTCTGTGAGCCATGCCCCGCGCATACGTCACGAATATTACAAATCAGCGCGTTGAACCATACAAGTTGAGGTTACAACGTATACATATAGTTCTTTCATCATATATATCTTGGATGTGCGGGGACATAAATCCACACCGTCAAATCCCCATATGCTCATTCATAAACTTATCTTTAAAATGGTATTTCAATTGTACAATAAGAGCAAACTCTTTACCATATTGTTTAATCCGATGGAAACACCTTTCCAGATTAATTGCTTATGGCCATAAAATTTTTCTAAGATACTATCTTAGAGTATTTAAGTATATCACTCCCTATGAGAACTGATGAATCCCATATCTGCACGTACCGAACTCCATGAGCATCAGACTGTACCCAGCGGTCAGACCATGAAAGGTCTCTAACATGTGTAGAACCAAAGCATGGTAGATTAATTACAAGCCTATCGTGGTGCTCAGGTCAGAGGACCACGTATACTACTCAACTCGAGAGGACCTTCCATTAACGGCAATATAAGATGTCTATTGGGGTCCTCATGAGTCTATTCAGTACTCAATCCTAATTGAATACATGTATGCCTATACAATCTTTAAGATCCTTGTCAACTAGGAACAACCAACTGTACACTACAGATATAAACATACATTGATCTATATAAATTAATAGGATCTATTAACAGATCTGCATTAGTAGAAATAGATTAGGAACTATGTATTTGAGAACATGCTTGCATAATTGCACATCTTAACAACCTATTGCAACTCTTACAATTATATCATTATTGACATATTCTGAGATCTTTGTTCCGTTACAGACAATACTCCAATTCTTGAAATATTTATTAACTCTTAGAACCGGTTTAAACTCTTTTTTACCGTATTCGAACTCTTTCAAATAAAACAAAATCTGTAATATAATAAGTATTAAATTATATGATTAAAATATAATTAACAATATAACAAAATATACTCTATATAAATATCAAATATTCATATAAAATTGAGATGACACGTAACAAATTTCTCATACCACTTTAGATTATTTCTTGTTACTAAAGTTTTTAGTTTAGGCCAGCACATTACTAAAGTTTTTAGTTTAAGCCAAATGTACTGGCCGTGGCACTGGCATTGGTTAGCATATAAAATTTGCTAGGAAGAGAATACTTGTTGGGCTTATGCAAGTTTTATTATACTGCTGCATTAAAACACAAGATACAAGAAAGTATAAATTTGATTCGTTGAGGGAGCAATCTGATATTGTTTTTGAACTTCTTTGTAAAGTTAGTACTTTTATTCAATCTGATGACAGATTTACTTTCAAACAGTAATCTAAAAATGAAAAACAACGAAAACGTTTGGTAGAATTTTTTATGAAAATATTTTTCAATAAATAAAGATATTTAAGGCATATATTATATAATTTTTATATATAAATTTGCTTCATTAGTATAAATTTCAATTTAATAAATAATTATAAAGCAGTTGTTATATGCTTTAATTAAGATTCTTTAGAATTTTGTTAATTTTTATTTTACATGCTTCTTTTTCCTTTCTTTTTTTTTAAAAAAAAGTTAATTCGTAAAATCCCTCTATCAAACAAGTGTTCCTCCTTTTCCAAAGAAAGAAAAAAGAGTTTACATAATGTTATAAAAATAAATAAAAAGAGCACTTTGAAAAATGATAAGAGATGACACCTAAAAGCTTTTGCATTTACTATTACATATTTTAAATTATATTTTAAAAATTTATTATCATTGTGGCATGTGATGTATCATTCAAAATAATTGTAAGATTAGATTATTAAAAATAAAAAATTTGAGATAGAATTTAGGATATGTAGTATTGCAAATGTATTGGTGATCTCTGCTTTTATTTTTAATTTAAGTTTAAAGTTGCAATCATTGTCAACAAAGTCGCTATAGTATAGTGATGAGTATTCCCGCCTGTCACGCGGATGACCGGATTCGATCCCCAACAACGGTGAAAGAATTTTTGGAGGCAATTTCTTAAGATTAAATTTCTATTTTTAAAACGGTGCGTTTAAGAGAGACAAAAAAAGTAAAGCACGCGAACAGACATTGGAAACCCGCCAATTTCCGTCAATCCTTTGAAATTAAACTTTCCCTCCGTTTGCACTACTCAGAATTGTTTGTTTTCCTATGATTTCTCAGCATCCAAACAGATAATAATTTTAAAACGGGCCTGTAAACTTGGACTGAATGTCAAATCTTAAGACTCTTTCAATAATTTTTAAAATGTCTCTCGTAGAAGTAAAAGTTATTTTCTCTCAATCATCCTTTTAATTGGCACTACATTCAAGTAATATTTTAGATTAATTTTCTCATTGATTATGCATTCTGTTTAATCTGAATTCGTCCATTTCATCAAATGAAATCACTTAATTACAGCTAATAATAAGTTTTTGCAGCCACTGGTGATTCATCAAACAGATCAACTTGATTTTCTCTCAAAAATAGCTTGTTCTACATGATAGGTTAAACATGTAACAACAAATATTTAGAGAGACTTCTCGCATTGAAGATCTTAAAAGAAAAGAAAATTATTTTTTTTAAAAAAATTGTAGTGCCTGTCATGTATCTAAAAGTGTATTGATAGTTGGAATAATGAATCTTTGTATCTTTTGAGATCTTGGTCACGACGGCTTGTAAGGAAGACTTTCATTGAATTTCTTCTAGTGTACGGACGGGCACAAGCAGGCACATGTATACACATACATTATGTGCTTGACAATTGGCACACAAAATCATACCAAGGAGGTGTGTAATTCAAAGATTCATTTCAATGCCTTCCTATTCTCCATGATGTGATTTGAACTAGCAAATTAATTTCTGTTCCATGAAACCACTCCAGAACTTGAAAATTCATATATTATGAATTCTGAAGAATCAATGAGGCAAACAACTGTAACTTCTCTTTCCCCCACATTCTTTCCTCTTTAGGTGCCAATGTTAATTTCTAGTTCCAGTATGTTGGTCAGCTTATTCAATAGCACCATTACATGCTTATCCTTCTGCATGTCTTATATATCTAATTCAAGGAATTTTGTTCAATCAGTGAATTTGTTGCAGGATCAATTGTAATAACTAAAACATGATGAAGAACAGCCAGCAGTGATATAGTTCAACAAGGGTCAGCATATGCAGCAGAAACGACAGCAGCTCTAAGTCACAGGTAACAATTTGGCTTTGCAACTTATGGGAAATTGTAACAGTGAATATTGATCTATATGGATATGTTGTAACTGTAAATATTGGTCTATCTAGTTTTGCGAGCAACTTTATTTGAGAGTGTTCTATATGGATTCTTATTGTTTGAAAAAAGATATCAATGAAGCTACCTTTATGCATAAAACTCCTTTCACTCATTTTGTTTCATTTCATAAAAAATTTGGGAGTATGTTACCTGTTATTTTCTAATATTTAATTTTTATTATGTATCATATATAAACTCAAGAAGATAAAATTCAGTGGTTGAAGCATTAACCTTCTTAGAATCTTTAATTTATAACAAAATGGCCACAAGATAAGATTAGCTCGTGGGATATTCGTTGAATTGAAATTAGAATTATAAAAGGAAGAGTTTAGTTCAGAATGGTTATAACTCCTGGGATTTCATAGTCCATCAGAGATGTTTCAAACAGAGACCGGGAGTATATATGATCAATTTATGAATGAAACTTGAGGTTAAATCAAATGCTTTTGTTAAATTCTTTTTATTATTGCTCGTTCTCTAATTATGATGAGTTACAGGACAAGGAACAGTCCTCTTGTCATCTATAATTAACTTCCCACTTAATGAATGAGACAATGGATTGTTTTGTAGCTCTTGGCACCAGAAACAACTAGTCCTACATTCATTCTCTCCATACAATTGATGTCAATACGCTTCTACAGTGACCATAGTCTTGGGCAGTAACTAGGATAAGGAGTATTTTATTCAAAGGGTATCATTTGGCGCAAGGTGGTTATCCATTAACGAAAATATAATTTTGCTACCCAACTCTTTCTTGCTTTTGTTTGGGTCTGAGAATCTTGAATTCTGGCGTCAGCTGATCCTTTACTAGGTCTTCTAAGGAGATTTAGTTCATGATAGCTTGGTCCTCCTTTCAGCTTCCATATTGACTTGATGAGTTGGTTTTTCATCTTTAATGAGATTTTATTAAGTGTGAGTCTGTAAGAAGCCATAGGTTTCTTAGATACATTTGAGTTTGATAAGACATTCTTTACATTATCTGATGCAGTTTGCCCTTATGGTCAACCAGCTTATGCCATAAGGCTATGTCATGTCTCTAGTTGATATTTTGAGTTACTTTTTCCAAGCTTAATAGATCGTTGTTGACTTTATCGTTTGAATCTGATGGCGTTATCTTTGATTAGATCCTCCCATCACTCACTTCAGACAGAATCTGAATGAAAAGCTAATTTTCTAATCTGTCCTACTTCTATTTTCTTTTTATTTGTTCTCCAAGAAAAAGAAAAAGGGCATTTGCTTGTTCTGGCTTCTTGACACTCTGGTAAATTTACTTGGTTCAGTCGTTGGCCATGCACTCAAGTATCCAAGTCATACCGGTTAATTCTTTTCATCTGCTGCATTTAGATACTTTTTCACCGAACTTGTCGTACTGCAAATAACTTAGCTTTTCTACTTGTATGGAGTAGTTCCCATTTGATAGATGAAGTTAGGATCTGATTGACAATTAAAGTCTAAACTGTTTTAAGTATATACTGTTGTATCCTCTTAGTTAATTTAAAAAGATCAACTATATGTAAATACTGCAACATCTGAGAGTTATTTAGGTATTCCTCGTCAAGTTTATCATTCTCAGGCATGAAAGTGGAACAATTTTGAACTAGCATAGCGATGAAGATGGTTTGATATTCAAACTTATCTTAGCATTTTCATTGTATCTGTAGTTGGTTTTATTATGTGTTATGATTTTCCCTATTCAAAGTATAGATATTGTATTCTATCATTATCTACCCATGCTTGTAGTAATTATGAAGTACTTCAAAGTTATAGGTAGTCGTCCACTTTCATGTTGAGAGAGAGATGGAACTATAGATAACAGTACCTATATGCATACGATATGCAACCATGTTTGTAGCAGTTATTAAGTACCTGAGATTATTTGTCCAAGTTAAAGTTTGTTTATCCGCTATATGTATATGTATTTATAAGAGAGAGAGAGAGAGAGATGAAACTAAGTTAACAATAATATCATATTTCCTTTCTAGCAGATAACCTGATACATCTTTGTAGTGTTCAGAAACTCATATCTTAACCCCCCTAAGAAAAGAAGATATTCTAAAGATGAAAATAGAAGCAAAAGTAACCCTGATAGAAAGGCACTAGTACTGTCCTATTATAACTGAAACTAGAACTACTACTGTTTGACTATAGTTTTACACAAAAAAAGAGCAAGAGACTGTAAGTGGGGTCATGATAAAAGACGCACTATGTGGGGTCATGATATCTAATTAGCTGGAATCAGGTTTGCTAGAATTGGAAGGATTTGGAGTGGAGCTGGAACAAAGGTTGAGGTCAGGAATATTGCTTGGACCATTAGCTTTTGAGTTGCCCTTGGCCAGTTTCTGTTTCAGCTCACATAGAAGTGCTTGATTCTCCTGGTTGAGAAGCTGTGCTTTCTTCTTTAGCCTCTCATTCTCCTTCATTATGTAGCAGTTCTGTAGGTACAGCTTGGAGTTCACCCTTTCCATGACTATGATAAATCTTTTCAAACTTCCTGTAATGCCCCTAAAATCAAAACAAATAGTATTAGCAAAAGTATTTTATAGCCACAGATAATATTCTTTATTATTCTATAGGACATGGATACAGTATAGTTATAATATTTTCAAATCCATACTAAAATAAATTAATTAGGTATCTTTCACTGTATGTGAATATCCCAAACACAAATATAAAAAACAAATTAAAATATATTGCTAGATATAGTAGAACAACACCAAGTACAATATAATGGAAAAAAAAATCCTCGAATTTTCAACTTTTAAAAAAGAGAGAATTCGTAAACTAAAAGAATTTACCCAAACAGTGAAATTCATTGAAGAGAAGAGAAGAGCAGGGCTAGAATGAACTAAAATATATATACTGCTTTGCTAGAGGTAATTTTAACAGTAATTGCTGAAAAAGTAAAAAATTATAGAACAGAGCAAGAGAAGGCCAAAGAATGATTTAAATATATTTGGACCACAGTGGCTATAAATAGAGCAAATTTGTTGTCTGTGAACTGAAGGGATGAAAAGTGGAGTCCGAATAATGGTTGTCCAAAACTGTACTCATGAAAAATGGTCTCTTTCGGCTGCCCATACATGAAAGAAAAGGATAAAGATCATAACAAGACTAACAACAGAGTGAACTTGAGCGTCTCTGAATTTTACATATGTATATATCTAATATCTTAAAGTAGATATGGCTCTTGCTTTTAATTTATATATCACACCACTCTATACACTTAACATACGAGCATGAGTCGAAAGTTGTTGTCAAACAGAAGAGGAAAGAGAAGAAAAAGAAAACAAGACCATAGAGCTAGAGAAAGACAAAGCCAGCATAAAAGATAAGCAAAGAAAAACAAGTCTTGGAGAATCCAAGAGAAGTAACATTTCAAAAGAAGACATTCCCTCCTCAAAATGAGGTGAACAAGACACAAGTAAACGATTCCCAAGTCCCAAAATTGTGAAATTGTTCTTCCTCGTTGTGTTGCTTAGTTTAGTTACTGAACCCGTAACCCAGCCAAAAAAGGCAACACCATCCTGAAGAACTATGTTCATGACCGAACTTTCTTAGTGAAAAAAGAAAGCAAAGAGAACAGAGGAATCAGAGAAAGAGAAGTGGAAGAAGAGGTGGGGGCCTCTTTTTTCTCTTTATCTTTTCAAAAAAGATCACCTTTTCAAGATTGTTGGTTAGAGAGCTTTGGCCGAGGAAGCTTATCTATGTATCTGGTTTCTAACAACTAGTTTGCAGTAGTTAAAATGAAAGACTAATTGTGCTGTGAAGCGAGGGACAAAGTGAACAAAGAGAGGAGCTGTTAATATATAGAGAGTAAAAGCTAGAGAGAGAGAGAGATTCAAGGCAAATGCAAGAAAGCAAATAGAGAGAGAGAGAGAAGGAGACATGCCTTCTCTCCTCTGACACAACAATCATGCATGTGTAAGCATGGAAGGCGGCCGGTTAAGGGCGAGGATTTAATGTTTTGGTTTTGTGTATGATGATGGGTATGGCGTCATGTGAATGATGATGGGTCAGGGGTAATTTTGTCATAACTTGGCATTATGGGTATACGAAGGACAATTATTTTTTGGGGGGGTTATAGGGCTCGTAGAAAAAAATGATGATGGTGAGTTAGGCCGTCCCCAAGATTCGCAATGATGGTTTGGATTGGTTCGAACCATCATCACAAACACCTCACACACACACACACACACTGGCCTCTCTTCTTTCTCATCATCAATTCTCTTTTGTTTGTTTTTCACTTTCATTTCTTCTTTCTCTTTTGTTCTTTAGACCTTCTAATATTTCTTTTGCTGGTTTCTTTGATTTTGTTTCTTGGTTTGGCAACTGTTGGTAATAATCATTCTTCTTTTGCCGTAATGCACTGTTTCTTTGTTGAAACTTGAAAATGGCGGTTTGGTGCATAGAGAGACTAATTTTGGCACTTGTTCCTTGCTTTATGGTTCGCATGCATTGTTGTCACCAATTATACCTACGTCTAGGCTCCTATCAAAACTTATCTTTATATTTATGGTTAAATTTGGAACCATAAGCATAAAAAGGCTTGGTGAACTTCGACTAAAAAAAATAACATTGAAATTCTCTTTCAAAGAAAAAAAAATTGTAAAAACTTTGAAATTCTAAAAAGAAGATGATAAATTTTGAAGTGTAATATTACACTTTCTAAATTATATTTTAAATTTTGTAGTTTTAATTGAGGTGTTAAAGTAATTATTGGGTGATAAAATAGTATAAATTTTAAAATTACTTGTTATACTATTTAATTATTTAATACATTATTTAGAATTAAAAAAATTATAATATTATTTAAAATATCTAGCATTATTCAATTTTAAAATTTAATTAATTACTTCATAGATTTGATCTAGTTATATATATATATATAAATATATTGGCGTTTAAGAAAGGTTTATTGCGATATTGAAATTTTTCATAGAAAGTATTAGAGTATTTTTAAAATTTTAGGGTTTGTCAATAATCATGTTAAATTTTAATTAAAATTCTTGAAATTTACTAAAATAAAATTTTAATTGTATCAGTTATAATAGTAAATATCAGTATGACCAAATGTTCTTTACATATGAAGAGAGAGAGAAAAAAAAAATTGATTGAGTAACAACAGAGTTCATCACTTAATGAGTTATAAAACACAATTTGTTACTATTTAAAATAATATTGATGTGTTATAAAATCCTAACATATATTCAAGAGCTCACCACTTAATAAGCTTCGTCATTAACTATATTAATTATATATATATATATATATACACTAAAACTTTATAGTTAAATCTTTAGGATTGAGACCAGCTATATTTACTAATTTACATGTTCTCAAGAGAATGGAACTATTTTCCTATATTTGGTGATGAAAAAAAATTAATTGAATATTTGTATGTAAAGCTTAAGGGGGTTTTTCAGTGGACACAATAGCTAATTATAAGGGCAAATAATGGGCCGGTGTAGGTCAACCAAATGACAAAACTGCCCATACAGTTCTTCACTCTCTTTCACCATTGATGATGTTTCGTTTTACGTTGTTACAATCATCATTGTGATATATGGGTAGTATCATAAGTTAAGGCAATTTTTTGCCAAATTTAGGGTGAGTTTGAACTAATAATAATAATTATTATAAATAAGAATGGGTTGGAGAGAGTTGGGCCAGCCTCAGCTAGCCTCCTCTCATGGGTTATGAGTGCCTTAACGTGAAACATAATGGTTGACAGTTGGTCTTTTGGATGAGTCTATGGGCAAAATGGTCCAATCACTTCTCTTGCCCCCTCGTGGAGCTCGTTCATTTAGTCATCGAGTCCACTATTCGTACGTCAACATATTTACTAAAGTTCCATTCCATGGGTGTTTGCTGCTCAATTTACCTTTTTGCCATTAACGGTCCCTTGCCCTGCTTCTCTTTTTAAATCATAGTCTTTACAGTATTGCTATTAACCTGCTAGCCCCGTGAATTTTAGGACAAAAACATAGCGTAGGGTTTTCATTACGCTACTTGAAATCCTTTTCAGAAAAAAAAAGCAAAATGAAAAAAAAAAGTTGAAATGCAACATATAATATACCAATGTGGTAAAATATTTAAGGTATCTAGTATTCTGAAGTTTAAGAGGGTTTTAGTAATTTTATTTTTAATTTTTTTTATTATTATTATTTTAAATTTACAATTAAAGGAAAAAAGATAAAGTAACTAAAATTTATAATTTAAAAACATAAATGTGAGAGATTAACCATCAAATTGCTTCAATTTATTATTATTATTATTATTATTATTATTATTATTATTATTATTATCGGTAAATCTTTTACCTAAAATATAATAAAAAAATTATTATATGAGATGTCAAAATACAAGGGACAACATGTGATACGGTGAACGGACACGGAAGGAACATGTAGAATGACTTGTCTGCATGGCAATATCCGTAAGCTAAATACTAAGATTGGAGTTAGATTGCATATTTATTGTTATATATATATTCTTTTTACATTTGTAGACAATATATTTATATATATATATATTTTGCACGTGGACAAGTGATATTTTGCTTCGTAGTATTGTTCTATTGTTAACTTGTCAAGTGGATTTTTTTTTCTATTCCCTTAGAGAGCACGTGTGAAGATTGAATTTTTTTTTTCTTTTTATTGTATAGAGCTTTAGCCCTCGATTCTTATAGTGATTTTTTGGATAAAGAAAAAAATAAAGAGTTGAGAACACGTATGGAGCTCCTTTTCAACTCCTCTAGGATACTAGTGTGCCAATTTTTCATTCTCTTTTATTCTTAAAAAATTTATATTAGGAAAATGTCATAAAATTGTTCTTTGATTTTGAAAATGAATTTCATATATAAGTTTAAAGAGGAAATTTTTATTGAGATGTTCTAAATTTTGATTGAATATTTTTGTTTTGATTTTCTTTTAGTTTCAAATATTTGGAATGGTGATTAATGGAGATCATAAGTTAGATTCAATGAAGTGTGATTTAGAAATTTAGAACTAGCAACTATCAAGTTTATCCCGATAATAGAAGAAAATTCATTTTATATTTACACTATAGCAAAATTAAATATAAGGAGGAGCGTCACCACCCAACCCAATCAATAAAGATGACCTCAAACTTTGATAGTGTATTTTTTTTAACTCTATTTTTACACTAGAGAAATTAAATAGAAGAAGGTGGTTCACTATTTAATCAATAAAGATAATCCCAACTTTTTATTGTATTTTTTTTTAAAAAAAATTCACATTATATAGTAACAAATTTAGTAAGACTTGCCTATAAAAGTACTTATAATCCATCACAAATATTTAAATTTATAAAAGAAGAAATCAAAGAAGATATATATATATATATTTACAAAGACATAAAAAAAATTCTATCCCACACTATTTTTTTTTAATGATTTCATATAATTGATTAAAATTTAAGATATTATAGAACCTACCATATGCAATAAGAGGATTATTGGGATAATACACTATATACATACTTATGAACGCCCCAACTTAACTATTCTTTTTTAAAAAATAATTACAATTTAAACTCCATATCAGGGTCTATCTCTATAGTTTGGGATCATTATCTTTATAAAAGACGAAAATTTTACATTCAAATGGAAGAAACGAAATCTCTCAAATAAGAGGGACAAAACTGTCTTCAGGAGGAACAAAATACATTGTCGCATAACTTACTACATTCTTCACAAATTACAAAAAATAATCCATTCTTATTCTCAATCATCCGCAAACATCAGAAATGACATAGAATAACACTTAAAATTCAAATTCAAACTCAAGATGGCGACGTAGCTATTTTGCACGAATGGTATCACAAAAAACTAGAAGGCCACCGAGATTTACTTTCCCATCGAATAAAAGGCTGAGTAATAGTTGCCGATGAGCAGTGCTTGCTGAGGAGGCAATTGTCGCTTTCCCGACAGTGGTTGGCAGAGGCGACGGATGATGGAAACCCACTAGAGAAGAGCATTAGCAGCGGTGCCCGGCAAAGGTTCGAAGAAGGTCTACAGTAGCACGATGGAGTCTCGGGTGCTTTCTGTCGCTTTCTTGCTTAGGTCAAGACGGCAGAAGCCAGCTAAGTCTCTGTAGAAGCGCCAAAAAGGACGACAGAGCCTCAAGCACCAAAAGATTTGAAAAAATAGAAAAAGTGGAAAAAGAAAAATGATTGAAGAAAAGACTACGACCATGAAAAAAGAGGGGTGTAGCCACCGGAGAGAGCCAAGACTAAAGGTTTTTCAATTTAAGGGTTCGAGAAAGTTTTAAGAAAAGAAAACTTTTTTACCGGGAGAAAAGACTCTTATTAACCCATACTACTTAAATGACTAAAAAAATACATTTGATCATCCAGTCACGAATGAAAAGTGTCTTTTGAGTCATATTTTTGAATGACATAAAATAAGCTTATTTAATATTTTTACTTCGCTTGAGTGCTCAAGTACTTGAAATAACCAATACATATCCGTTGTTCAAACTGCAAACCCAGTCTAAGAAAACATAGGGAGGCAAAAGGGAGGAAAGGAGGTGTGGTAGCCGCTACCTAAACTTTGCAAATGAATAAACAAAAATTTTGACTTTTTTAAAAAAAAAAAAGAAAAAGAAAAAGAAAAAGAAAGAAAAGACAAGAAAAAGTGTGAAATCTAGCCAGCGAGGAGTTATAAATCTATTCTGAAACAACCAATGATGGCAAAACCAAACCCATTATTAAAAATGTCTTTTCATTTCGCCAAGTAAATCTTTCTTTCCAGTTTCCACCCCTTCTTAAATAACTTTTTGCTGTTTTGCAGCAATCTTTGAACTCAGCCCCACCCCCCTTAATGCAAAAAGAAGATTTTGGCTTTGGCTTTCATGATTTTAACTTTAAAGTGGGGTTAGGGGCTGTTCTGTTTTTATTAATTTTTTTTTTCATTAATGAGTGTGGCAGTGCTCAAGAGATTTGCATGGCCACAGATAGGCATTCATGAGTACTCTTCTTCTTCTTCATCAGCATCATCATCATCATCATCCATCTTCTCCTTTGCCAATAACTACAATTATGCAGACACCAACTGGGTATTAACCTTTCATTTACTCAAACTCCAAAAACAGGAATATCAACATTTTCTTCATTTTTCTTTTCAATGTCATACCATTTTTACATTAAATATATTAATTTTTCTTTAATCTCCCTTATCCTATCAAGTGAGATTTAAATGCTAACACTTTTATATTAGTTGAAAGAGATTTTATTCATTCAACTAATTATGTTATTTTTTTAAGAAGAAACTAATTATGTCTATTGAAAAAGGGAACATCATTTACCCATACAATCATTAAGTACAGATTCAAAAAAGAAAAATGTTTTTTTAAGTAATATTATGCATACATGCATGCTAGATTTACAAATTCTTATATACAAAATTGACTTAACTTATTTCAAATTTTAGATTATTTCTATTTTTGTTTTTATATTTTAATGTTGTATCAATTTATGTATAAACTTGGTTTGTATTTATAAAATTATTATTACACAAAGCCCAAAAGAAAATAGGAAAAATTCCATTGATTTATTTTTAAGTAAATCTAAAATTGATTAAAGTCTTTTAAAATTTGAAAATAACAATAAAATCTACTAGAAAAGACTTCCTAAAATCATAAAATAAATAAAAAGAACTTGAATAAGTTTGTCTCTGTATTTTTTTAATTAAGATGATATATGTAATCTTAATTAAGATGATGTATATGAATAATATATCAATTAAAACACTATCTTGAACCCTAACTAAAATGCTCTCAACTTAGAAAGAAAGACTCTCAATTTGTCGCCCCCGCTCAAACCTTTCATCTCCACTAATGAGGGGGCTTTGGCCCTTTCTCCGATGAACATGGCCTTTTTTTCTCCCCCGTTTTTCTTATCTAGTTGTCCTATCTCTTATTTTTTTTAGTGGTTTTTTTATTTCCAATTTTTTGGGGTAGTGGTGGTTCTTGATCGTTTCTCCGCCCGCTTATGTGTCCGGTTGCGCTACACCGTGTCTCATTAGTCCTTGTTGGCACCAATTGTACCTTTAATTGCCTTCACTTTTCTCCATTGGGTGCTCTATACCTAATCTTTTTCTGCACGTTTTGAAAACCACCACTGGCCATGAATCTACGGCCCCCCGAACAAGTTTGTCTCAACTATAGTAGCTGTGCAGCCTTTACCCGGTGGTTATGCTTTTTTTGGCAACCGTGTAGGGGTTGTATCTTTAATGGCTGAACTTTGTACTTTCATACTTTATTGCCAAGATCCTGCCTATCGGATTCGGCCTATGCTTGGCCTCAACCACCACTGGCAAAGTTGCCTTTTCTGCCAGGTCACTGTTGCCGCCTTTATGAAATAATGGGCTGTTGTGGTTTCGCTAGTCTTTGCTAAGGTCTCACTGAAATGTCGTAGCCTTTGTTCTACAGTTGACAAGCTCTTGACCCAATCTCCATCATCGTCTGCCTCAGGGTTAGCAACCACTGACCTTCTCCGGTAATATGAATATTTTTCGACAACACCAATTTTTAATTGTGCATATGTGCAAATTTGGAATTTACTTGGTGTTTGGTTGTATTTGGGGCTTGTTGTATTTTTTATTTTTAGTTATTTGTAGTTGAATTTATATTTTTCTCTTTTTGTACGAGAGTTGTTATTTTTTTTGCCCCCGATTTATTTAGATTATATTTCTTTCTTCTTTAGAATAGATTCTTTAGATGAAAATGTTGTTATCTCCTTTAACAGTAAAGGTTTGAGGTTGAACACTCATCAGTGTGTAAATATATCTCAAAATTTCGTTAAATTCTTTGATATTTTATCAAAAAGCCCTTGAGTCTGTATCTTAATTAGATTCTTCAATGTAGTACTTTTATTTAAAAAGAAAAAAGACGATGCATATGAAATAAAAGCAAAAGGTGAGGTAAATTTATAAGAATTAACCCGAGGAAAGCAAAAGTGAGGTGAGTTCATAAGAATTAACCCAAGCGGTTAAAAAAAAAAACCAAGAAGAAGAGGGGAAAAGATGGATATGATTGCATTACCCGTAAGGTAGATAGACTAGTTGACCCGTGGATTATGATTGGACAGCATTGATGTTAGACACGTGAAGTTGCTTGAATTTTTTTTTGTTTTAATCTTTTTCCCATCATTGGTTATGTTTGATCTCATTGGCAAGGATTATAGTTCCGATGACCTAAAAGAATTTATACTCCATTTTTCAAATTTTTTTTGTTAAGTGTTAAATGTTTAACCAGCTTGCCATGAGCATGGGCAATGAACGTGACCTCATTAAATTGCAAGCTTTTTTTTAGCAAATTGCACAAGCCTTTTTTTTTATTTAGGGAGATTTTCGAAATTAGCTCCCCCGTTAATTTATTTTTTTAGCCACACATTAAATTAATAATTTTTTGTTATCAAAAGAATTAAAATAGAAAGCTTTTTGCCCCTTAGCTATGTTTCCTCTATCAATTTTTCTTATTTTCATTTTTGAACAAAAAAAAAAACTTAAATAACACTCTCAAATCCGCGAAGACAAAAAAATTAAAAAATATTCAAATTAAATAAATTGGTGACACTAGCAATAAAAATAGTAAAAAAAATAGGATAAATACTTATAAGTTATTCAAATTTTTTGTTATATAATTTTGTTCGATAAATATAACTAAAATGAGTAAATTATTATTATATTATACAATGTGGGATAGATTAATGAAAAATATTTTAAAAAGGACATGAACATTAAAAAAATTATTTGAAAAGTGTAAAAAATCGATGGAAGCAGCTGCTAGGGGTGTTGTGTGTGGCGATATTCCATTTTATATCATGCATGCACATGCGCACTCTTGTATGCACCAATGCTGCAACACCACAACACCATGTAGCATATTTAAATTATTTTTATTTAAATTAAATTAATTATAATTAATAATGGTTAATAATTAATAAAATTAATATTTATTAAGTAATAATAATATTTAATAAACACAAGTAATTATATAATTTGTGTTTAATTTAACAAAAATTATAATTAATTTAATAAATAATAATTTTTTCTAAATAACTTTTTATAGGATATTCACACCTTCAAAGTATTCTTCAATACCTAATTATACTCTAATGGCTTTAATAATATACATCTATGCCCCTAATAAAATGATAATATATTAAATTGATAAAGTGTCACCTTAAATTGTGTCCCGCTGCCGCTTGTGAACTGGAACTAGTTACTAACAAATACTGTTCACATAAACAATACAACACGTCAATAGTGTGGGGGTAATTTTCGAGATCATTATTTATTGTGGATGGTGAACAATATCTATCGCAGCAATACTGTTCATGTGAGTAATGTTCGCACAAATATTGCCACCATGCACTATTAAATGAAAATTTGTAAAAAATCGTTGCTGTTTTTCCTGCAGCATCATTTCGCCTGTGAGGCCTTTTTGCAACGGGTGGGTTAGACTCGATCACGTTGCGGCAGAGAACTTATATAAATGCAACTCGTTGTGGATCGAATTCAAATGCTTTGATTTGTGAAAACTGCAGATTAGGACATTGAAACAATAAAAATTTGACTAAAAATTTAATAGTCGAATCAACAGATTCACTTAATAGTGTATGAGTGACATTGTTCATATATGCAAATAGTGCATGTGTGGTACTATTTACATATGTGAACAGTATTACGTGACAAATACTATTTATCATCCATAATCATCCTAAAAAATGTCAATTGTTCACGTGTGGTACTGTTTATATAAACAGTATCACTCTAGTGAACAATATTTATCGGTGACCAGTTTTGATCCATAAGTAGTTACGTGACATTATTTATATTGGGTATTTTATTAATTTATTATAATACTCTTTTATTAAGGATGTAAATTAATATTATTAAAATTATTAAAGTGTAGTTGGATATTAAAGAATACATTTGAAGTGTGAATATCTTTTACCCTTTAATTTAAGAGAATGTTGAATTATTATTAAATAATAATTTATTTAATTAATTTTTTCAACTAATTAGTTATCAATTGGTGTATTTAATTAATTAATTTGTTATGTCCTTCCAATAATGTTTTTTAAGAAATGAAATGTGTCTAAATTATTTTAAAAATATGAATTCTATTGAACGTTGGTGACTTTTTACTCTAAGATCTTAAAGTTGTTGGCGAAAGCAGCAAATTAACAGTTCCTTCTATTTCTTCGAGCAGAGCCAAAAGTATCCTTAGCAAAACTCCTTACGTGCTTATCGAGAATTCGTTTGACCAAACAAACGTTTCCTTGAGAAATCATCAAAATGGATGTTTTTCAGAATGCTTAAAGGTTGGTTTGGAAGTATCTGACCAGAGTCCTCCTAATTCATGTTTTGTTTTTGGAATTATGAACTCTGCTTCACATATTTTGATTCTCCGTTATTTTATGGATGGTTAGTTTCACAAACCATTTTCATAAATTTGTTTGTTTGTTGTTTGAGTAAGTTTTAAAGAAAAATAATAAGAAACAGTCAAAAAATGCTTTGAGATAAAATAATTTGAATTTAAATTTTGTGATTATTAAATATTATATTTTAATTTTATGATTATAAAAATATAAATTTAAAATAAAAATTATTTGTATATATTTACTGTTGCCCTCTTGGATCGAACTCAAACAACTTTTATATATTTTAAATGCAAGTTATCTATAAAAGTATAACACTCGGTCAAAACATTAATTTTCATATAATTTATTAAAATTTTGACATTATAAATAAAAAGAGTTAAAATATAATGTATAAAAAAACAAAGATATCATTTAAATTTATTCATTTTAATATATTTAGATTTTAGATGGGTTATCGAGATAAAAATAGAAGTATGTCATTTCTAACATATCATCTTAAATAATTTTATTTGTGTAGTTTATGTTTTATGAAGTCTTTACCCCACATTTTGAAGCAAGAAGTCACCGTGATAAAACTTATTTTTCAAAATTATAAATAATATGGACACATTTTTTTTCTTGTAAAAAAATAATTAGAGTAAAATAAGAAATAAATTAATTAATTCAATACATAAATTAATAACAACTACAATTAATAACGAATTAATTAAAAAAATAATTAAAGAAATTATTATTTAATAATTATTGAATATTCTCTTAACATAAACATAATTAATAACAAATTTTAGGTGTATATAAACATCTATTACTTATTTACTAATTATTTCATTAATTAATACTTTATTATTAATAATTTAATTCTATTAATTAATTAAAATTTTATACAAATTATTATTTATTAAATTAATTCTAATTTTTGTTAAATTAATTATAAATTATATAAATAATTATGTTTATTAATATTTATTAGAAAAAAAATATTTGAACCCCATGTTATAATAAAAGTGACAGTTTATTCACTTTATTTTTAAAATTACTCATCTTCACTAATTTTTTATAATTTATTTAATCAAATTTAATATAAAAAATTATAAAAATAGATGAAAATAGATAATTTTAAAAATATGATGAATAAATTGTCACTTTTATTATAACATAAGGATCCAAATATCTTTCACCTATTAATTATTACTTAATAAATATTAATTATTAATTAATCCTATTTAATTTAAAATTAAATTAAAAATGCACCACATCCACGTGGCGCATGCCGCGATGCACATGCACAGTGAATGCCCCGCAAAATGAACGGAGCCTATAGCAGTTGTTTCATCAAAATTTTGTATTTTATAGACAATTTTTTCAACGTTGAGATTCTTTTTCACAAAATTTATCCACATTATACTATATAACAATAATATACTCACTTTAGTTATATATATCATAAGAAAATTTATATGTTAAAAAATTTAAACAATTTATTAAATATTTGTTATATTTTTTATTTATTCACTATCAGTGTGTCACTGATTTATTTGATTTGGTTTTTTTTTTTAAGAGTGTTTATTGGGTGGTTTTTTTTTTTAAATGTGAAATAAAAAGAGAGGTGAAAAATATGATTGAGAGGGTAAAAAAAAGTCATATTTTAAATTTTTTTAATATAAAAAAATAAGTGATTTAATACGTGGCTATAAAAAATAGATTGAAATTGTCAACTTTTTGAGATCATATTTAATCATGTCAAATAATACCAAATCCCTGCATGGCTAATGATGAAAATATTTGCATTATCAGGTTAGCAAACTGTGTGCATTGAACCCTACACGTGAGAACTTATTAGCTTAGGGGGGTTTTTAGAAAAAAAACCTTTAGGGCACCACGAAAGCACCCTTCTGTTTAATCAATTATTGTTCTCTTTTTAGTGTTCCACACAGTAAAGAAGTGGGTTTGGATTTCTTGGGGCATTTATAATTTGCCTGGTTAGTTCAAAATGAAGATAAATTTCTAGTTCCAGAACATTTTTCACTTTTAAGTTTTCTGTTTGATTGACACGGATAATATACATATTTTACTAATGATCCCACAAAAGTTATTCAAAATGATGTATTTATTGCATAAAACTAATATAATGAATTACTTTATAAACCATGGAAATTCATCTGGTATTATATATGTATGCTATATGTTACCTCACATGTCGAAGAGAATTTGAGTTGATTATTAGAATAAATAATATTATTTAATAAATTAATATTTTAGATCAATAATAATAAGTACTCAATATATAATAAATGGTATTAGAATAAATTTAAATTCTTATTCGCATATAAATTTTTAAAATCATTCCAATAAAATTTATCACGTAAAATATGAGTCTCTTATAATTTTGAGAGATGAGCAATATGAACTAAATAAATTTTAAAAATCTTGTGTATCAAGTCACAATAAAGATTGTCACATAAAATATAAATTTCTTAACGAAGTGGTAATACGAGTCAATTAAATAAAAATTAGGTAAATCTTAAATATATATATATATATAAGTGAATATACAATATTACACAACAAATTAATATTTTAAATTAATAACAAATACACGACTCGTAACATATAACATAACATTTATTTTTATATATTTTTTAATAAATTATCGACATCTTTAATAGAAATTTTACCGAGGTAGTTCAAAAATTTATTAGAACGGATTTAAAATAAAATTTTAGTAGCATAAACTAAGAATTTTAACTTATAAAAACCTCAATTTGAGTTTATTTTTGTCATGAAAGCCCTAAAAGAATACTTAATTTTACCATCAACTAGGCTTGAACACATTTGCCGCACTAATTAAAAGAGAATTTGGTATGAACTCTTTTAAAATAAGTACGTGTTATATATTAAAGTAATGCTAATTATTTTAAATTGTATATTAAAAAGTGATATGTTAAATAATTATTGAATAATAAAATAATATAAAATATAAAATTATTTATTATACTTAATAATTACTTGACACATAATTTTTTAAAATATAATTTAAAATATTTAATATTACTCTTATTTATTAATATAAAGATTTATTTCACAAGAACAAATAAAATATTTTTGACCATCGGAAAGAAAACTGCTAAGTCCATCATCTTTAAACCATTAATTTTCACCAAGTACTACAACATTTTCCCACACTGATTGCAGAAAGGACCACAAATTGATTTACTCATTTTAAGAAAATCCCAAGTGCAAATCACAGCTAACAACAAGTATTAGCATGAGATTTGACTTTGATAAACGTCATTATGAATCTAAAGGATTATGTTAACATTTTAGGTGGCATGAAAATGTGGCACATAAAATGGCTTCCACTCCACTAACCCATGAGAAAATTATTACAAACTACTGATTAGTGCAACATTGATAGGTAGAAATAACCATTAATAGAGCAGAGAATAATAAAGATGAAGATGAAAGAGAAAATCATTAAGGCAAAAAATTTGGGGTAAAAAGTAGGAGCAATGAGTCTACTTTATAGAAGCTTCTACTCTATTTTATTCCTTTTAATGAGTGAGCATCAAGAGCTTTTATCTCTACACAAATTAGATTAATTAAGCATTTTGAATGGCTGAGATTCAACATCTTATATGGATTAATCACAGTGAGTTGATTGTTTACTAGTTGCACAGTTAAATATAATCTTAATTTTTGAAAGTAAAAATAAATTTTTAAAAATTTATAATAATTTGTTAAGAAATAAACATTGCAATGAATCCTGCATGGTGGTATTAGTAATAGTATATGGCAGGGTGGGCAGTGAGCAGGTGAAAATGAAACTGAAGTTGAGTTTGGTTTGGTTTGGGTTGGGTTGGGTTAGGCCTCTACAATAATCAGCCCATTCCACTGCACACTATAACCCTATTCATAATTTCTCTACAAAATATTATTTATTTTTAAAAACAATTATTTCAAATAATGCAACATTAGTATTTTAAATAGTAATAAATTATGCCTTTTTTGAATAATAATAATAATAATAATGTTTTAAAATGTAAAGATTATTATTTAATTGAATAAATGTCACATTATTTATTGTAAATTTTTTTTGAATAATTTATAGAATGAATAGTCTTGACTAGAAACTCCTAATAGAATCTGTTTAACTGAATTGGTTGGTTCAGTATAATATTTTTATTATATAATTAATACTGCATATGCAAATTTTTAGATAAATTAATCTTGAAATATTAATGTTGAAATATTATATGTTTACCACGTCAAACATTATCAAAGAAATATGTAGATAAATTAATAATATTATTATTTGACAGATTATGTCATTTTCAGTGATTGATATTTGTGTTTATGTGCACATTTAACAAAGTTCATCTATTCTGTAAACGAGAAAAAGTAACCACATAGAAAGTTCAAACCGAACTTATTATACCAGCGTTATATGTGTCGTGATTCTCTATTATATTTTTGTTATATTTTTATTTTAATGTTGTTTTTAACAAAGTTTTCCGAATGTCCTTTTAATTTCAAAATCAAAAGACCTTAAATTTTTATTCTTGATTCTTCGTATGAATTATTAAAAAATATATATATAAATAGTGACTAAAACGAAAAAAAAAATATAATAATAATACAATAAAATAAATTTGAAGTAAAAGTAATATAATAAAGTATTAATATCAATCTAAGATTAGATAAAATAGTTTCTGGCAATGGCGTCAAAAATTTAATGTCTAATTTTATGACCTAGCGCAAGTGTACGTTTTTTGTATTAAGTAATATAGGACTAAGTCCAGATTATCGATCCCACAGAGACTATTGTTTCTATTTTCTTCAATCGAATACTAAAATTACTCTACTTTACTTTTATCCAGACTAACTTCAAGGATGGAGTTTAACTAACTAAATTATTACTATTGAACTGAACTTAATTAAAATATTGCAAATACTTAGAGATAGAATTCACTCAATTGATAAGTAATATAGGGTATCGACGCATCCTCTAGTAGTTCATTGAACCATTTAACCTTTTAGTTATTTCTCTTTTTATCAATTGATTGGCTAGACACTGATTTCATCATAAGCTTCTGTCAACAGTCAAATGATAATATCACACCCTAACAATTACCTATATGTCTATGGTAATCCGAATAAGATACAACTCATTAAGACTAAGTCTAATCAAATCATACATGCCACATAAGTATATGTCTATCCTAAATGAAACTCATAGATATTATCTTATGATCATGTATCAATCTACCATAGGCTAAACACATGATTCCTTCGTCAAAGTTATCATGATTCCTAAACAATCAAAATAGTGATCAAGTATAATGAAACCATTAAGCATAAATAGATTGAATCAATTAAGGAATGAAAGTTCATAACTAAGAGATTAAAAGAATCAATTACATACTAGGTTCAATAACGTCTAACCCTAGATCAAAAGAAATTAGCTCATGTTCAAAACAAGAATATCAAAGCAAAAGTATGAAAATATAATGAACGAAATCATCTCTTAAAAGTAAAGAATAAAACAAAACAAGTGATGCCCTAGTTGTTCTTCTTCCTCTTGTCTTGATTGCTCAAGAGTTGATTCTCTAATCTTCAATCTTTAATAACTTCACCTTAATCTCTTAGCTTGAATGTGTGTTTGTTGCTTGTATTATTCTCCTTGCTAAGTCCCTCTATTTTTGCCTCAAAAGAGTGTTTTTGTTGCTATGAGAAATCCTAGGCACGAGGAGCTTCGAATCCACCATT
This sequence comes from Ailanthus altissimus, assembly GCA_946807835.1. Lineage (NCBI taxonomy): Eukaryota > Viridiplantae > Streptophyta > Magnoliopsida > Sapindales > Simaroubaceae > Ailanthus > Ailanthus altissimus. Next base: position 7,575,898 of record OX327709.1, read on the forward strand.
CAATAGACGAGTTTAAAAGGGTATTTAAACATCCGCACGGACGCTGCGGCGCTGGGCACGAGCACAGGTCTGTCAAGATGTCGATGAACGCTGAGGCGCTGGGTGCTGAGCGCCGCGGCGCTCACTCGTTGTTTTGGGTGCCGCGGCGCCCAGCCACCTGTTGCTGCGCTACTTTCGTATTTTGAGCGTAACTTCTTCGTTTGACGTTCGATTTGCCTCTCGTTTATTCCTATGCGTCACATTTTCCATCGTGCATCTGTTTATGATTAGAAAACACAATTAAATAGTCAAATACTTATGATTTGAAGTAAAATACAAAGGTTAAGTATAAATCCTACTAGTACTTTTATGCCTCCATCATTCTATGTGATGGAACATCAAATAGAGGACATGCTACACTGTAAAAATATCGGTACCCATCATTTTGTATAAAACTGAATGACAATTCATTTATAATCACCATTTTTATAGCTGTATCTTGACTCTATCCTCTAGGCATAACATTACTACTATTTCCTTCTTCTCCTCATGTGGGTTCTTTACCAAATATTATTTGTCTATCATCCAACAATGAACATGGAACATTCTTACATACCCATAAGTATTTTTGCATACCATTTATTCCATCTTTTGTTGAATTACACGCATACAAGTTTTCACAATAATGCACTGCGATTTATTCGTTATGTCCTTGCACAAGGTGAGGTGACTCCATACCATTGATCTTGTTTTCTTCTTAGTATTAGGATGTGGAGGCAACAATGCATCTGCATCGCTGATGCTGCATTGCGTATCGTCATAAGATCCCTTAATATTCATAATATTTTTTGAAGTTGAATCACGACTCATCTGTAATATAATAGTATAATAATACACAATGACCAACCAAGATTAATTTGAATCTTTCACGCAAAAACAAATCAATGTAACATGTAAATATTAATCGGAATGTAAACAAAAGTCTTCTTTCCCACAATGCAAGTCACAGAATATGAAATACATGAACTTAAATATTCTAGAACCTAAACGATTTTACAATTTCTCAGGAATTAAATCAATTCTTAAAACATTATAACCATCTAAACAAAAAGCCCTAAAAAATAAACCATTATCAAGTTATCATAAAGCATAACATATCACAAAAATTAATTGGTAAAAATTAAACTTGAAACTGAAAATTTAACATCGGATTTAAAAATATCACATTCCTCAATGGACACAGACAGTGATAGAGGCGTAAAAGTATTATTATTATTTGTACCAAAATTTTATATTTTACTATAAATCATAACTATTTGGTTATTTAATTGTGGTTTTTGATCATAAATAGATGCACGATAGAAAATATGACACATAGGAACAAACGGGAGGTTAATCGCACATCAAACGAAGAAGTTACGCTCAAAATATAAAAGGGGCACCAGGTCAGTATCTGAGTGCCGCGGCTCCCACAACCCAGCGTTGCAGCTTTCAAGGCGGTGAACAGTGTTTGAGAATAGTATTTTGCTACAGTTACCCTCAAACAGTATTTTTGCTACAGTAATTCGTAAACAGTATTTTAAAGATAAAAATCTATAAATAGAAAGCCAAAAACCCTAAGAAAAATGAGAGAGAAAAGAGGCAAAAACTTACAGAGAGAATTCACAACATAAATCAAAGATCAAAGCCAAAGATTGAAGAACCAAGATCAAGATTCAAACTTCAAGTCAAGATTGAGGGAGAAGCACATCAAGGAGTCACTTTGATTAGTTTTTCTTCTCTTTCTTTATCATTATGCTCTCGTTCTTGTTGATCTTTATGAATTGGTTTGATACTTTTGATTTTATGATGGGTTAATTTGTTCATCTAGGGTTAGACTATATAAACCTAGTATGAATTTGAACTGTGTTAAATTTTAGTTTATGAACTTGATAAATTCAATTGATTTATTCTATCTTATGTTTAATGCTTTCATTATACCTGATCAATATTTTGAATGATTGATGAACTATGATGAACTCGACAGAGGGATTCATGTGTTTAACCTAGGGTAGTTTGATGCATGATCATAGGGTAACAACTATGAGTTCCATCTATGATAGACATATACCTAGGTGGCATGTATGGTATAATTTAGACTTGATCTTAATGAATTACATTCTGGTTTGATTAACATAAACATATACGTGATTGTTAGAATGCGTAATATAGTCACTTGACCATCGACAGAGACTTGTGATGAGATTAGTGTCTAAGCCAATCAATTGGTATTAAGGGATTAACTAAGTGGTTAATGAATCCAATGAAATACTAGGGGACGAGTCAAAACCCTAGATTATTTTTATTTGTGAATTCTACTCTTTGCTTTTGTTTAGTTAATTGAGAGAACTAGATAAGTTACATAAATTTCAGATTTTGGTTTTCTGAATAAAAGTTAAATAGGTATAATTTTAGTACTTAATTTATAGAATTAGATTGTATAGTCCATGTGGGATCGATATTTGGACTTAAAATTCTATATTACTTGATACGATAGTGTGCACTTGCGCTTAGCTACTATAGCACACCAATCAGACAGTAGCAACGGCAGCAGGTGGCAGACGGCCGACGGCGAGTGTGGAAGATGGTAGCAACAGCGATGGGCTGTAGCGCAGTATGACGAATGCGGAACAGTAGAATGACACAGCAACGCTGGACGCGGAATAGCACTGACAAAATAGCAACAACGGCAAAACAACACCAGTAGAACAGCACCTGCAGAATAGCAACGCGTGGACGTGGAATAGCACCGGCAGAACAGCAACGTGCAGATGCGAAACAGCACGGGCAGAACAGCAACGCACAGACACGAATAGCACTGACAGAACAAGAACAGCGACAGACGACAGTAGCAGTAGAATGACGGCAAGCAATAGTGGCAACATGGCGGCGGCAGTAATGGCAGAATAGTAGAACAGCAACGGTCGAAGAATGGTAACGGCGCCGAATTTTGTGAGGGTTTTGAAATGAAAAATCAAAAATCAAAAATTATGAATTCTGATATATCAATTCTTTTTTTCTTTTCTTATTAAAATGGCTCCGTTTTAACTTTTAGAAATGGCGCCGTTTTGATTACATTATAAAACAAAAAAAATTTGGTTCGGTTCGGGTCCAGGTCCCATCCTGGTTGGACTGGGACAATCAGAACTCACATATTCTGTCCCAATTCTGTCCCGATTTTGAGACCCGTCCTGTCCCGTCCCGACCTAAATTTTTTGGGTCGGACGGTCCGGGTCGGGCCGAGACCGGGCCAAACGCCCACTCCTATACAAAAGCACCCATGGAGCAAAAATAAGGTTATGCTAATGAATTCACATTGGCAACTCTTGTGTATATTCTAAATCCCCCAGAGGATTATTATTATTTTTTTCTGATGTTCAACGAGCAACCAGGCTACATATATTATAATAGTCAGATATATGGATATGTTAGCATTGATCTTGGCTATAATATTAGTCATATGTTGGATATAATGTAAGTAATAAAGGAGAAAATGAGGAATGTGATGGAATTATAATCATGGTTACGATGTTGGTTATAAGGTTGATGATGATGGTAGAAATTATGATAATGATCATCATGATCATGATTATGAAGAGACTGGGGGTGAAAATGATGATGATGACAATAATGATGAGCATAATGATGATGATGATGATAACAATAATGATGAGCATAATGATGATGATGATGAGGGTGATAATGATGATAATAGTAATAATGATTATGGTAGAAAAGAAATGGTTAAGTTAGAAAACTCATTTCAGTTTCAGCCAAAAATATCATTATTTTGTGAGTGATTTTAAACCTCGGGTGCATGCATGTAGGTTTGTGTCTATCATTCAAATATAACATATATATTACATACATACATACATGTGCAGCGGATGAGCGGAATACAAATTTCATAATGATAAATACAAATAAACTTTACATGTTATCTCATAAATGTAAAATATTTCAACATTGAGAAATAGTACATTGTCAAGCCTTTGGTATATAGTCGAACCATAATACCAACCTTGAAGTAACCCGTTCACAACTTTAGTTCCTCAACACGGTGGGCTTGAAGAAGCTAAAATAACATCTTTTTTAGCAAATGATTCAACTTTTGAATCCTTATTTTTACCTCGTAGTATAGGTGACCAAAAATGGAAGATGTGTTTTTGCTCTCAACACTTGAAATGTTTTTCTAACACTTAACATTTTAAAATTCTCTCTACAATTCTCACTAATCCTCTGGCCTAATTTTCACTTAATCAATTGAGCAACATATTGATCTTTCATTTGTTTATTTTTTTCTTTTTTATTTTCTCACATAATGTCATCTATTATATTTGCCATTAGTATTTTGTTTATTATTATCTTTTATTTTCTCACATAATGGCATCCATCATCTAGGTCAATGTTTGCCATTAGTGTTTTATTTATTATTATTTACAATAAACTAAATAAAAATAAAATAAAATAGAAAATCATTTAAGTGAACTTTACCTTAATCTATGCCAAATGAGAAAACGCTTTCTCATTATTAAGAAACATCTTAAGGCCTACCATTAATATATGCCACTTATTTATACTTATCATATCATTTAATTAATATTAAACAAATAATTTAATCATATTAAATCATGGTAGAAGCACATGCCAATTTAAATAAAAAATTAATTATTTGATTTCAATTTTAAATAATAATATCATATATTATTATTATTATTTTATTCAATAAACATTTTAATGAATAAAATAATGATATTATTTGTCCAACAAATAAGGTCATTTTGTTAATTTTTAAATCAAACAATAATAGGCCTACATATTCCATGTGTTAACATCCTATTGGTCAACAACTAATTGTTAACTAATTGATGTACTTAACTCTTAAGTTTTGACACGTGCACGAACGGTTGGAAGACCGAAGTAAATGTCCGATTTGCTAGAATGTTTTAGATCGAACTATTCAATCTGGTACGCTGCCTCAGTGCACAATGAGTACACTTCATATTGATGAACTCTCTAGGTCCACTCCCGATTTGTCAAATAGAACTATTATGTGAGTCCAAGATCAATGCCCCACGCATATGTCACTGATATTACAAATCAGTGCAGTAGACCATACAAGTTGAGGTCATAGCACATACGTATAATCCTTCCGCCAATTATATCTTGGAAGAGCAGAGATATAGATCACTACCGTCAAATCCCTATGTGCTCATCTATGAACTTATCTATAGACACGTATCTTAATAAACAATATATGCAAACACTTTTATAATATTGTTCAACCCTGTAGGAAACTCTTTTCCTGGGTTAGTTGCTTATCCATAAGACACGTATCCATAAGACTTTTTAAGATACAGTCTCTGAGCATCCGGATATATAACTTATCCATGTGAGCTGACGGATTCCATATCTGTACACACCGAACTCTATAAGCATCAGATCATACCCAGTGACACACAACAATCACACTATGAAAAATCTGTGACATGCATGGAACAAAAGTATAATGGTTCACTTACAAGCCCACTATGGTACTCAGGTCAAAGGACCACGTATACTACTCAACTCGAGAGGACTCTCAATTGACGGCTTCATGAGATATCTATTGAGATTTTTATTGAATCTATTCAGTATTCAGTTCTTACTGAATACCTGTATGCTATACGAATTTTCAATAAGCCCATGGTCAGCTAAGAACAACTATTTAGACCATCTAGGTATAGTATACACTGGTCTATATAAAAGGATTCCACCGTCAGATCTGCATCAGTGAATTAAGACCAGGAACATATAATTTGAGTATAGACTTACATAATAACATTTCTTAACACCTATTACAACTCTTGCAACTATGTTATTACTAATGTATTCTTAGGTCTTTGTACCGTCACAGACAAGATTCTAAGTCTTAGACTTCACTGATCAATATTACATGCTAATTCTTTAGCATTTAAAGTTTTTCAGTGATGCTAATTCTTAGCATTGATCTAAACTTTTTTAGACCAAATCTGAATCCTTTCAGATCATATAATGTCTGTAGCATCACAAGCATTGAACCATTTAATAATAGTAATTAGTGATTTAACAAATAATGAACTATATAAATATTATAAAATAATGGGATGGCACGTGAGTACAAATTCTAACACATTTTACTTGAATATATCAGAAAAAAATATCATCTACTGGGATTGGTAATGTATTTGTAAGAAAATTATATAATAACAAAGATGAAATTCATGAAACTATAAGTATGGTTGCACTGAAGGGCAAATGGAGCTTCAGAGTTTACAAATCCATCAAAGATTGTTTCGAGTTGAAATGCAATGATGACAGATGCAAGTATGGGCAGTGTTGATAGAAGGGCAACATTTTTTTATTGTAAGGTGAGTAGATGCATAGTACACTTGTGTTTTAAGTCAATTGTGGAATGGTCACCGGTAAGTCAAGAGTTGAATTATTGCTAAAGTAATTAAAAAATAAGTTTACATCAGCCAATAGAAATTATAGGCCGAAACACATTCAAGCAGACATATAAGAAGAATTCATTGTTCAGATTACGTATACTATATCTTGGCGAGCTAGGGAGCATGCATTAAGATTGATAAGAAGTGCTTTAGAGGATTTGTTTAGATTGCTTCATGTATACAGCTATGTGTTGTAACAAAATAATCTTGGTACAATTACTCATTTAGAAACTAACGCGGATAATCACTTTCAGTATTTTTTTTTGGCGTTAGGACCCTGCAACAGGGTTTTAATTCATCAATTAGACCGATGATTGCAATGGATGGAATATTTTTGAAAGGTTCCTATCTTGGTACAATGTTTGTGACCATTTTTAAAGATAGAAACAATCAGATTTTTCTATTGGCCTAGGGAATTGCTAACTCAGAAAATGATACTTCTTGGGAGTGGTTTATGGTTAAACTATGGAAAGTAATTGTGCACCACCAAAATTTTGTCTTTATATCTAATCAACATGCCAGTATTGAGATGGCTATACAGGGTGTATTTCTTCTTGTATATCATGGGTTCTGCATCTATCATCTAAAGGGAAATTTAATGACAAAATATAAGTTATCGTTATAAAAGTCTAAAAATTGTGTATACTTGTTTGCCTACTTCACTGTTGTCAAGGCTTATCGTGTCCTTGATTTTTAACACCAATTAAATAAGATACAACAAATGAGACCCAACGTATCGAAGTATTTGGAGGAGGATATTAGTACAATAAGATGGGTCCGATCAGCTGATGCTTTCAAAAGGTATGACGTCATAACTATTAATATTGTTGAGAGTATTAATGCAGTTGCAAAAGAAGTAAGAAAGCTTCCAGTGATCAATTTGGTGGAGTAGATATGTGAGCTAACACGATTATGATTTTACCATAGATGATTAGTAATACAAAATATGACGAATGTCCTGATGAACTGGGAACATCATAAAGTTATGAAACATAACGATGACGTAAGTCGAATGACAATTTCTCTCTTTGATGATTTACGATTTGTAGTTATGGATGATGGCATAAACTGGATAGTGGATATTGGCGAAAGAATATATAGCTGTTGAAAGTTAAATTATAGACAACTGCCTTATTTCTATGCACTCGTCGAATGCAGATACATCATATTATCGCACGAGTTTTTATTCGACTTATTACTCATCTGAGACTTTATTTCATGCCTATAGCGAGTTAGTACTTTCGGTTGGCCAAATGTCAGATTGGATAGTCCCGGAGTATTTGCAAAAATATAGACATTCAGCCTTCGATGTCGTCAGTCAAGTAGACGTCAGATTAATCAGATTTTATCTCAAGGGGAGTAACCATCAAAGAATATATGTAATCCTTGTTAAACTTTGTACCTAAGAAAATTTAGGTTTAAAACATACCATACTCTACGCTGCATCCTCAGAGATCTTGGCTGACTTAAACTACTACACCAAAAGAGATATATGATGCAAGATATCTTCTTCGGCCTTGGCCACCCTACTTATCACCTTTGAGCTAACACGATCAATTTTAACGGAAAGCTCTGAGTTAACCTTATCAATCCTAGTAAATAGCCTTATTTCAAGATTATCCATCCTCTTCTCCAGGACATGATACTGCGATAATGTCGCGCTGGACTCAAACTATATATACTTAATTATAATCAATTTTCACAAGCTAATGCTCATAAATAATATATGTAATTATAATTCAAGGAAAAAAAATTTAATTATTATACTATTGATTCAGTCGCTTGAAATTTGTAGTCAGGTTGAACATCATCGGTGAATTGGGTTTTTGAAATCTCAATTTTCTCCGACTTAAGCTCCCTTCTAATTTTCTCGATGGAATATGGAAGTTTACCGCCATGCAATAGTCCGCACTCTTCTCATGTTTATGGGACACCAACTTCCTATGAACCTCCGAAACCTTTATAATATTTTAGATTTATTAATCATTATTAGAAAAAATAACAAAAGTTATAAGAAAATTATATATATTTTTTGTTGAACATAAAAGCATACCGCCAACACCATCAAAGATAATGTTTACGATGCTTTCGTATAATAAGGTGCCCATATCAGACCAATTTAGAATATGCAGAAATATTCTCCATTCTTGCAGGTAAACAACTCCCCACATCTCGGGATCGCCTAGTAGATCACACCTGAGATGATAATAAATTAAAAAATTACAATGTCAATAAAATAATTTTTTTTCTACATCCCAATATAATAATGAATTGAAAAAATAGAATTACTCACTAAGAATGCTTGACTAAATGAGTATAGGTTTATGATTCCATATTCGGAGCTCCCGCTTTTCTGACCTTCACTAACTTTTTAATTGGAGTCGTGCATAAACTATTGTAGAGTACAGCCCATGCAATCGTACCCCAAGGATGGACATCAAACTCATCAAGATTATCTACGAGACGAAGTAAAAAATATTATATGGCTCTATTCCGATCACGTGGCATTAACAATTTATAAAATACATAAAATAGACACATTTTGACCGCATCTATATCATCATCATCGTCAAATGTAACGCTCATGAACCACGGATTTAAATCTCTATAAGTTAACTCACTTTTACCCAAAAAATATTTATGCCATAGTCTATCACCTAACCCATTTACTACGGGATAATCTTCCATCCTCAAACTAGTAATCAAATAAAATTTTAGACGAGAGAATCTAATACGTCTTTTGCCTATATAGAATCAAATTTCTTCATATAAAATTTTGGTATGTACGCGTCTTAATAAAATTTCACATATTAAAATACTTGAAAATAGAATATTTGATACATCCAAAAAAATAACAAAACATGTAGTTCTAAATATTTTGATTGGCCTTGAAGTCAATTTGTCTTTTATATTTTGTATAACCCATAACTTTGAGTAAGCATGTAAGGTCGATCGTAGAATTTATTTTTTGTAATTATGTAGTCTTTTGAGACATTCTCATTCCTGAAAAAATTAAAAAAATATTAGCATATAATATTCAAAAAAATTATTATCAACCTATAACCAACTATTATGTAATTTAAATAATGATAAAAAAATTGACTAACCAAAATAATATATGTAATATTGACAAAACAATTTAAAATTATAAAATTAAATAATTATTAATAAATAAATGATATATTTTTAAATTAATAAAAAAATAAAAAAATTTGCAATTGTCATGTGGCACTACGGCAAGGCGCCACATGTGGCTCTATGGTAAGGTGCCACATGGTAGCCTGCCTCGACTACGTTGGGTGCGCAACCCATGGCATGCCACAACGTGTACCCCACGACGTGCCACAGTGTGCATCCCACGCTGTGGCATGCCGCTTGGTGTGTGCTTCTACGCACCGGAAGCATGAAGCATATTCAAGGCACGTGAGACACGCGCCAGGGCATGTCTCATAAAAAAAGAGAGGCTAGAATTAGTAATTTTTCGGTTAGTTTTTAGCTTTTCTAATATTTTACACACATTTTCAACTTATTTTTAACATTATTATCACTACATCTATACATATCTAACAATTAACTATAAAAATAACTCAAAATCATAAAAAAATTAAATTTAGAAAAAAAAAGCTCATTGATTTTCGTTAATTTTTAATTTTTTTTAAACTCCACAATGAATTATTTTAGTGTCAATCTTTAAAATCTTTTATATTTGTAGTTGATCTACAATTTTTATGAAAAATATTTAGGTAAAATTAGTAAGGCCGCGAGAGAGGGAGTGGTGTTGGTATTGGAGGAAAAAAATGAGTTTGAAAGGATAAAATGAAAACAAAAAATGAAATTTAATTAATAAAGTGAGACGGATTTAAAATCAGTCAAAATAATATTTTTATTTTTTCGTCAACTACAAAAATTTCCTACATGTTTTAAGAGTACCATTGACCTATTAAAAAAAGTTTATGATTATGACCTCAAGATAGGGATATGCCAACAAGGTGGAATTCCACTTATTTGATGTTGGCGACTGCATTAAAATTTGCAAAGGTGTTTGATCGAATGACAGAAGAGGATGAGTCAAATGGGAGTTATTTTCTGGAGGATGAAAATGAAAAGAAGAGATGTGGCCCACCAATTATTATAGATTGGGAGAATGTTGAACGGTTTGTGAAGTTTTTAAATTTTTTTTATGATGTCACATAAAAATTTAGTGCTTCATCGTCTGTGACATCAAACATTTGTTTCAGCGAAATTTGTAAGATTAATTCTAATTTAACAAAATTAAGTCGGAGTGAAGATGTCTTTTTACGCGTCATGGCTAGCAAGATGCAGGCAAAATATGATAAATATTGAGAATCTATAGAGAAAATAAATAAATTGTTGATACTTGATACAGTGCTTGATCTAAGACGCAAGATGTAATTTGTTGGATTTTGTTTTGGATTTTTATATGGTGATGACAACGCTAGAGTCGAAGACATGAAGAGAATAAGTAAAGAATTATTGTATAGGCTTTACGAAGCCTATAATACATCATATTGTAAAGCGATTGGTGGGGGAAGTAGTAGTGCTGGTAGTGTTGGTGGGTCTGAGAGTGGAGTTGGGAGTAGCACTAGCATGTATGGGTCACAGTCACAGTAGTATGGTCTATTAAGTTTATATTCAGACGTAATACAGTTTGATGTAGAGGATGATGACCCTTGGCCAAAATTCGTGGGGTGTGTAGATGACGAAATGGATTTGGCTGAATCTAATGAAGTGGATAGATACCTGATGGAGAAAGTTGAGAATCTAAAAAATCAACGTTTTGATATTTTGAGTTGATGGAAGGTAAATGCTTCGAGGTATCCAGTGTTGACACAGATAGCTAGGGATATACTTGCTATTCCTGTATTTATTGTGGCCTCTGAGTCGACTTTTAATACCGGGAGACGTATTCTAGATTCATTATGCAACTCATTAACTCCAAAGATGGTTGAGAGTTTGATATGCACATAAAATTGGATTAGAGCTCCACTTTTGCTAAATAGACAGAAGAAAGAAGAATTTTTGAAAGATATTGAATTTTATGATAAAGTCGAAGCAGGTAAAAAATATTATTCTACTATTTTATTATTAGTCCTTTTGAAATTTTCATATTATTTCTTAATGTTTTATGTTTTTATAATGCGAAAATATTTTTTTATTTCTTTCATGTAAAATTTGCACATGTTATACAACCGTTATCTCCACATCATTAAATTTACCAAGAGGTTACTTACGTTATTGTGGGTAATTCAATTTTAAGGTAATTATTCAATAGTTCAATTAAATCAATAAATGAGTTATTAAGTTTTATATTGTAATTTGTAATATTTAATATTTGTTATACTTTTGTTTTGCAGATTAATGAAGAATGCAAATTTTGATGACATTTTTATATTGTAATTTGTAATACTTATAAACTTAATGTATTTATTACTTAAATGTTACACTTTGTTTTTATTTTGTGAGATGTTGACAACTTGGCTTGGTTTATATTAGCTATTGAAATTATTTTGGACCTATTGGTTTGGTTGGCAATGGGCTATTGATAAAGGCATTATGGTATGGATGAATTGATTTAATATGGTGAGTATTGAAGTGTCAATTTTGTGTAGGTATATGTTTATGAGAATATCCAATTTTTAGGAGAGGTTCTATCGAATTTTTTTATTCAGATAATAAAAGTTAACATAATTAAAATTAAAATTTGACTTAAATTTGAATTTGAAATTATAACACTTAAACAATTGATGTCACTGTCAAGTTAAGATTTGCTAAATCGAAATTATAGTATTTATGATTTAACGTAATAGACGTTAAAATTGAAATTATAACGCAATAGACGTTAAAATTGGAATTATAACGTATAGACGTTAAATTCTAATAGAATTAAAATTAATAATTATATTAATGATAGAAAATTAAGTTAATAATTTTTTTTATTAAAGTCTAAAGGAATACAAAATTATATTTATTAGGTTACAAATACAAATTTGTAGCAATGAGGATCATGAATTACAAATTAACCTAAAATAGTTAAACGAATTTACATAATTTTAATAAAATTTATAAATTTTAAATAAATTAGGGATATGGGCAAAATTTACCTATGTCCCAATCGGACCCGTGTCCCGACCCAAAAATAATTCTCGTTCAGGTCGGTCCCAAACCCGACCCGATCCCGGATTGCCCAGCCCTGCTTTTGCATTACTTTCATATTCAAGTCCTCGAGCATCTACTGTTACACAAAGAGGTATAGCCATATTATTCTATAAGCTTAACCACAATATCGCTTTGTTGTCATTTTCAAGTGGAATATGTTTTAACTTTATAGTACTTGAAGGAATCTCAAATTTCAGAGTTACTTTATAATGCACCTGATTAACTCCAGAAGATGATAAACTCTTCTCAACAATGCTTTATATCTAATATTTTTTAGAACTATCATGTGCATATTTTGATATCCAATGTATCCTTAAAAACTATCACTAGAGCTCTCCTAACTTCCCCCTAAAGCATATAATAGTCAAAATTTATGACATGATGAGCAACACCTGAAAAATACAATGCAATTTTAGTATAATTATATATTCAACTAAATTAAAAATAAAACTGAGTATATAAATAAATATATACATATAATAAAATAATAAAATCTAAAACGGTGGTGCCACATGGCGTATTGCGCAGGCATTGATGCATGTGAAGTTGGTTCATGGGCGCGCTAAAGTTGCGCACAAGGTAAGGTGCTCCCTGCTGCATGCACGCATGCACCCACGCGCCGTCCGTGGTTGCAACACTCCGACTCTGGCACGTGGTAACAACATGTAGAGTTCAATAGTTATAATTTTTGATATTTTTAATCATTTTCAGCCATTCATTTCTCATCTATTACATTCATTTTCAATATATTTTAGTATACATTACTACCTTACAACTAATTAAAAAACAACACAAAATAAACTTACTAGTTGTTAACTTTACTATTCACAAAATCTTCAAAATATCTTTAAAATATGCTAAATCTTCAAAATATGCTAAATTCGTAACATATTTAACAAAATTTTGAGAAACAGTAATGAGTGAGTGAGTGAGAGTTGAGTGGGAGCTACGTTGAGAGTTTTTAAGAGTGAGAGTGAGAAGGTTGAGAGTTTTTAAGAGTTTTGAGAGTCAAAAGAAAGAGTCGGGGGATATTATTTGTATATATTTGCAAGAGGTAAAATAAGAAAAAATTAGTATATTTGGTTAATAAATATTAACTATTTAGATAAAATTTTATTAAAAAACCAAAAAGCAAAGATTGCTTTGGGAGCGTGCCTGGGGCGCGTGCCTTGTGCATGCACCCCAAGGCTTTGCTTTTTTAATTTTTAATTCTATTATTAAGTTATTTTTAAAATTATTTTTAATTAATTTATAAGAAAAAGTTAATTAATTAAATAATTTATATTATTTAATTAAAATATTATGCTTTCATTAATTTAATAAAAAAGGAAAAACATATTTTTAATTTATTTTTACTAATTATTCTATTTTTAAATAATTTTTTTTTAAATTTATTAAAAAACATAAAAGCTTTGGGTACAAGCTGATCGCATGCTTTTCATGCGTTGAGCGCATGCCTGGGGCGCTCCTCAAGCATGCACCCTAAGCAAAGTTTGCAGGGCACATACCTTGGGCAGGCGCGTCACGCATGCGCCCCAATGCTTTATTTTTTTAATGTTATTTTTAAGTTATTTTTAAATTTTTAATTTTAATTTTAATTTTTTAAAATTCATTTATAAAAAATAAAAATTTAATTAATTAAATAATTTATATTATTTAATTAAAATATAATATTTTCATTAATTGATAAAAAGAAAATTTTATTTTTAATTTATTATTTACTAATTATTTTATGTTATTTTTAAATAAAATTTTATTTTTTAAATTATTAAAAAAACCTAAGCTTGGGGCACATACCTGCGACGCATTCTTGCGCTTTGGTCTTTTTTAAAATAAATATAAGAAAATAAAATTTTATTTAAAAATAAAATTTTATTTAAAAATAAAATAAAATAATTAGTAAAAAAATAAATTAAAAAGAAAATATTATTTTTTATTAAATTAATAAAAATATTATATTTTAATTAAATACCTAAGGTGCTCCTCAGGCATGAGCCCTAAGAAAGCTTACGGGGGCATGCTTGGGGCGCGTGCCTCAAGCATGCTCCTCAAGGTTTTATTTTTTTAATTTATTTTTAAGTTGATTTAAAAATTTTATTTTTAATTCATTTTACAAAAATAAAAATTCAATTAATCAAATATTTATATTATTTAATAAAAATATTATGTTTTCATTATTTTAATAAAAAAGAATGTCACGCCCCAAGTGCTCTCAAGCATTTCCTCGAGCACCTGGTGCGCGACTAGGCCTGCTGGAGGCCTCATGGACTATGGAGCGCTACGTGGACCAGAGCTTCTAGAAGGCCCGCTGGTTAGGATGGAGAACCGGGCTTGGCCCGCAACTTATTAAGAAAGTTAACCCTAGTTAGACTTTCATAATAGGTAGGAGAGCATCTAGGAATATTTTAAGGAATATTATCCCATCTTGTATATACACCGTTAGATCAAATAGATCTCAGCCATTGATTGTATAGGGCTGCAACTATAAAAGGGGGAGACCCTCACTTGTATTTTTCATCTCATAGCTTGTTTTCTCTTCAGCAATATAGAGAGCATTCGTGCAAACACTTGGTGTGCTTCTTTTCTCTTCTCTTTGTGTGGTTTTCTAGGCTGCTTAGCACGCAACGCGTCTAAGGTCGCACGGTCTCGAAAACAGTCCGTGACAGTTGGTATCAGAGCAGGTTCAGTTCAGAGATGGAGAAAGACGGCGTACCATCGGATTTGACTGAAGAGAGGGGTCGGAACCCCAAAGCTAAGAAGCACGGCGTGGCGTCTCGCGAGAAATCAGCAGATCCAGGTCAGGATGTGGGGGGTATGGTGAGAGCACTCAACGGCGTTGTCGGGAAGGCGGCAGATCGCCTTGGAGAGCTGGAGCAGCAAGTAGAGAAGATTGAGGGGGGCTTCGACGCTCAAGAAGATGAGCTGCGCGCCCTCATCAGCATATCCATCGAGGCTTACATCGATAAGCAGCGTGACTGGATTAAAGCTTTTTAGGAGAGCGTCCTCACCACAATGGACAGTATTTAGGCCCAAGTAGGGGAGCTACACCGTGGGCTCAAATCTGTCAATGAGGATGTGGTGCTGTGCAAGCGGGAGGTGGCGAATGGGTCTGTTGCCGCTCAAGTAACGGTGTCTACACCGAGAGTCGATGCTCCTAAGCCCAAGGAGTTCAGCGGAAAGTGGAACGCCAAGGAGCTCGACAATCACTTCTGGCAGATGGAGAGATACTTCGACGCCCTAGGCATACGAGATGAGGATAAGGTAAACACCGCGATCCTATATCTCTCTGATCATGCAATTCTATGGTGGCGTAGGAAGAGCGAGGAGATTCGCAAGGGTACCTGCACCATCAATACCTGGATAGAGTTGCAGCAAAAGCTAAAACGCCAATTCTATCCGGAGAATGTGGTGCACGACGCTAGGAAGCGTCTAAAGGAGTTGAGACAGAACAAGTCGATTAGCGAGTACGTTGAGGAGTACTCTCTGCTGATGCTGCAGATCCCCAATATGAGTGAAGAAGACTTGCTGTTCAACTTCCTTGATGGGTTATAGACATGGGCGTCCAATGAGCTGAGGCGGCGTGGAGTGTAGAACATATCCGACGCCCTCACATTGGCAGAAACGCTCACTGATTACCGCAAGGGTGATGCGGGGAAGTCCAAGAATTCGAAACCCAATCACAGCAAAGGTGGGGGAACCAGAGATTCTCATCCTCCTCAGGATAAGGAGGGGAAAGGTAAACCGCCCACAGGGAGAGAGCAGAAGCGCAACGGCGGGAGAAAGCCGAGATCTAGCTGCTTCCTTTGCGACGGGGATCATTGGGTGAAGGACTGTCCAAAGAAGAAGGCTATCAACGCAATGTTGGAGACTCAGCAAGCGGGTGAACAAGAACAATTGGGATGTCTCCAGTTGCTCATTGCCCTCAATGCCAAGAGGGCAGCCTGCGCGCCAGCAGAAAAGGCACTGATGTACGTTGAAGCCTACATTAACAGGAAGAGGACTCAAGCACTAGTAGATACGGGAGCTACGCACAACTTTATGAAGTATGCGGAAGCAGTACGCTTGGCCTCAAGGTGGAGAAGGGGATTGGCTACCTCAAGACCGTGAACGCCGCAATCAAGCCACTGGACGGGGTCATTCGTGGAGTTGAAATGAGCCTAAAAAAATGGAGCGGTAAGGTAAACTTTTTGGTAGCCCATCTCGATGATTTTGATGCTGTTCTTGGTATGGATTTTCTGTGGTAGTTTAATATGGTGCCACTTCCCCGACACAACTATGTATGCATCCTGGAGGGAGGACCATGCATAGTGCCGACAGTAAACAAGCCGACAGGTGGGCAATTCGAGCCCAACGCCCACACTACTCTTCTGTCTGCCATGCAACCGAAGAAAGGAGCTAAACGGGGAGAAGAGACATACCTCGCCACAATATGGGAGGCAGATGATGAGGCGTACGGGGACGAAGAGGAGCTACCAGGAGAGATCACAAAAGTGCTCAAGCAGCACCAGGACGTGATGCCAGCAGCGCTGCCACAGAAATTACCACCAAGACGGGCAATTGATCACAAGATTGAGCAGGAACCTGGGGCGAAACCTCCAGCCAAAGTCCCATACAGAATGTCTCCACCAGAACTAGCAGAGTTGCAGAAGTAGCTCAAGGAGTTGCTGGATGCAGGGTTTATCCAGCCATCGAAGGTGCCTTACGGCGCGTCCGTGCTTTTCTAGCGCAAGCACGATAGATCATTGCGGTTATGCATAGACTACCGGGCGCTGAACAAGGTCACTGTCAAAAATAGGTATCCCATTCCTTTAATTGCTGACTTGTTTGATCAGTTGGGGCAGGCAAAGTATTTCTCGAAGCTGAATTTGCGGTCAGGTTACCATCAGGTGCGGATAGCCAAGGGCGATGAGCCGAAAACCACCTGTGTGATACGTTATAGGGCCTTTGAGTTTCTGGTCATGCCGTTTGGCCTCACCAACGTGCCAGCCACTTTCTGCACACTGATGAACAACATACTCCAGCCCTTTCTTGACAAGTTCGTCATCGTGTACTTAGACGACATCGTCATCTACAGCAACACTCTCGAAGAGCACGTGGAACACTTGAAATCTGTCTTGAAGGTGCTCCGCGAGAATGAGCTGTATGTGAAGAGGGAGAAGTGCTCATTTGCTAAGCCGGAGGTAGACTTTTTGGGTCACAAGATCAAAGAGGGCAGATTAATGATGGACAGGGCGAAGATTCGCACCATTGTGGACTAGGAGGCACCCACGAAGGTTACCAAGCTGCGGTCTTTCCTTGGGTTGGTCAACTATTATCGCAGGTTTATCAAGAGCTACTCCACCACTGCAGCACCCCTTACCGACCTGCTAAAGAAGACTAAGGCGTGGGAGTGGAGTAAGGAGTGCCAAGGGGCTTTTGATCGACTAAAGTCAGCAGTGATCGAAGAACCGTCTTAGTATTACCGAATCACCTGTTACCGTATAAGGTACATACTGATGCATCTGATTTTGCTATTGGCGGTGTATTAATGCAGCAAGACCATCCGATCGCATATGAGAGCCGGAAGCTCAATGAGACGGAGAGGCGCTATACGGTGCAGGAAAAGGAGATGACGGGGGTCATCCATTGTCTGCGCACTTGGCGACATTATCTGCTCGGGGGAAGGTTCGTAGTGATGACGGACAACATAGCAACGAGTTACTTCCAAAGTTAGAAGAAACTCAGCCCGAAGCAAGCTAGGTGGCAGGACTTTCTGGCGGAGTTCAATTACGAGTTCGAGTACAAACCGGGAAAGGTGAACGTGGTGGCGGACGCCTTAAGCCAGAAGGTCGAGTTAGCAGCTATCAGCAAGCTGAAAGGTGATTTACTCGGCTGATTTCTTGAGGGAATGAAGCATGATCCCACAGCCATACAGCTCGCCACTCAAGCATAAGAGGGAAAGACTCAGCGATTTTGGGTAGAAGATGGGCTTCTCTACACCAAGGGACGCCGGGTTTATGTGCCAAAGTGGGAGAACTTGCGGCGTAACCTCATTAGGGAGTGTCACGATACAAAATGGGCAGGACATCCAGGCCAGTGGCGCACACGCGCCCTATTGGAGACAGTTTACTACTGGCCACACATGCGGGAGGAGATAGAACAGTTTGTCAAGACTTGTCTTGTGTGCCAACAGGACAAGATTGAGCAGCGGAGTCCCGAAGGGCTACTGGAGCCACTGCCCATACCGGAGAGACCTTGGGAAAGCATCTCTATGGATTTCATTGTAGCCTTACCAAAGTCCGAGGGGTGTGGAACTATCATTGTGGTGGTAGATCGATTTTCCAAGTATGCGACTTTCATACCGGCGCCCAAAGAGTGTAATGCGGAAGAGACAACCAAACTTTTCTTCAAGCACGTAGTCAAGTATTGGGGGTTGCCGAGAGTGATAGTCAGTGATCGTGATACGAGGTTTACGGGGAGATTCTGGACTGGATTGTTCAATCTAATGGGATCGGAGCTTCGCTTTTCCACCAGCTTTCACCCATAAACGGATGGGCAGACCGAGAGGATGAACGCATTACTGGAGCTGTATTTGCGGCACTTTGTGGGCATAAATCAGCAGGATTGGGTCAAGTTACTCGATGTGGCACAGTTCTCGTATAACTTGCAGAGGAGTGAATTGACGAACCAGAGCCCATTCGAGTTAGCTACTAGCCAGCAGCCTCTCACGTCACATGCACTCGTGTCCAGCGATACTGGGAAGAGTCCAGCAGCCTACAAAGCTGCGAAGTCCTGGCAGGAACAATCGGACAAGGCGCGGGTGTGTCTGGACAAGGCGACGAAATGAATGAAGAAGGGGTCTTGTTCGAAAATATGAGGGGCCATTTCCTATTGCCAAGAGAGTTGGCAATGTCTCGTACAAGGTGGAGCTGCCTTCGAGACTTCAGCTACATCCGGTGTTTCACGCAAGCTGCCTAAAGCCATACCATGATGATGCGGAGGACACGGAACGTGGGCCACAAACCAGGGCACCATTGGGAGTTTTCACATCTTACGACAAGGAGGCTGAACTTATCCTTGATGTGAGGACAGTGCGGAAGAAGAACTGTCGTCCAAGTCGTGAGTATCTCGTCAAGTGGAAAGGATTGCCCGACAGCGAAGCAAGCTGGGAACCCGAGACCGCACTGTGATAGTTTGAGAACAAGGTGCGCGAGTTCCAGCAAGGACGCGACGAGGCCGTCGCGTGAATTTGGTGGGGGAGAATGTCACGCCCCAAGTGCTCTCAAGCATTTTCTCGAGCACTTGGTGCGCGACTAGGCCTGCTGGAGGCCACTTGGACCATGGAGCGCTACGTGGACCGGAGCTTCTAGAAGGCCCGCTGGTTAGGATGGAGAACCGGGCTTGGCCCGCAACTTATTAAGGAAGTTAACCCTAGTTAGACTTCCATAATAGGTCGGAGAGCATCTAGGAATATTCTAAGGAATATTATCCCATCTTGTATATACATCATTAGATCAAATAGATCTCAGCCATTGATTGTATAGGGTTGCAACTATAAAAGGGGGAGACCCTCACTTGTATTTTTCATCTCATAGCTTGTTTTCTCTTCAACAATATAGAGAGCATTCGTGCAAACACTTGGTGTGCTTCTTTTCTCTTCTCTTTGTGTGGTTTTCTAGGCTGCTTAGCACGCAATGCGTCTAAGGTCGCACGGTCTCGAAAACAGTCCGTGACACTAGCCTCCCTTGACCTCTATCCTAACTCAAGAAATTAATATTTGTTCTCTTAAATTTGGGACATAATGTTAAGACATGAGACTCAAACTTTGAGGCTTAGGCATTCTTTAAACTGCGACTTCACCTCGAGAATTTAGAATTTGATTTCATAAATTAAGAACTTAACGTTGAAACCTAAGACTCTTACACCAGAACTCGAGAGCCTTTGTACTCTCTAAAATCTAATTTACCTCGAGAATTAAAAACTTGATCTCCTAAACTTAAGACCTAAAGTCAAAACTTAAAATTCTAACATTTATAAGCTTGAGGGTCATTTCCCCCTCAACCCCCGCCTAACATTGAGACTCTAAGATGACTTTTTAAATTTAAGACATAATATTAAGATTCAGTCCTTTTAGCATCATAAATTGGAGGACTTTTATGCTTCTTTTCTTTCTTAAAATCTTAAATGTTAATTAAAAATATTTATATTATTAAATGTTAAAATATAATATACTTATTTAAATTCTTTTATAATATTTATTTAAGTTTTTTGTATATTGTTTATTCAGATTTTTTTCTATAATATTTATCTAAGTATTTTTTATACTAAAAAAATATTTTCCTTTACACAATCAAACACTAAAAGATAAAAAAAATATTCTAAAATATTTTATAATTTATAGCTAAACATAGGTATTTCTATAAAATAAAGGCTCATAACTAAAATGCTTTATTAAAAACATTCCCATATAAGTCCAAGCCCACCGCAAAAATTAGATCAAATTATTTACAATTATATCTAGTATGCTAGAACATGCAGTTGAATATACACGCTTAATAGTCTAAAAGGAAAGGATAATTGTAAAGGTTTGTGGCTTTGAAGTAAATTTTTGCGCACCTCTCGAGTTTGTGCTCTTCAATTTGTTTTGATCGGAGAAAATGATTTCTCGGGCCAATGAACTTTACATTTATTTTGTTGCAAGAATTAACATGTTGAGCTTCGTCTAACTGAGTTTAAAATTCTGAACTTTACTGTAATAACATAACACTTGCAAAATATTGAAACTGTCGTTAAGACCTCACTAGAGTGGGTTTCAGCGAAGACTCTCCGATGCTTAAGTCAGATAGGGCTGTTTATGTGAGGTTTAAGGAGACAAAAATAATAAATATGCAAAAGTAGCAAGAACTTGGATACAGAAAGTTGTCTTTGTCTTATGTGTAGTTTTCTTATTTATTTATAGCATCGATCTTCTGAGAATATTCCTTATACTTATCTTCGCCAGTGTTGTGGTTGTTTTTGGTAAGTCTTTAGTTTAGGGTAAGTCTTGATTATTTTGGGTTATCCTCTGATCACTTAGCGTGGTTTACGGGATTCTTTCCTAAAGGCACCAAAGTTCTTCTTCTCCTACAATTTTACTTCCTTTATAACACTAGTTTCCTCTTTTTTCTTTTTCATATTAAGATCGATAATTGCTGCTCGGCTTACCTATTTGTGTTGTGAGAGTGGTTGACATTTCTTATCGAGCTGGTCCTTCTCATTATTAAGGTATGTGCTTACGTGCCATCCTTGTTTATATGAATAGTTTTTTTTTGATAATATTTATACAATGTATTTTTCATTTTTCATTTAATAGTTAATATTCTTTATTAAATAGTAATGATGCTTGTACATTACAGACACTGATCCAGTCTAAAGGAGTTTGGAGAAGTACTATGAGTTATTAAATTTGAATGTTATAATTGCTAATAGTTAACACAGTTAAGAGTCAGTAGGTTATAAAAATTAACAAAATTTAAAGAGTTAGAACCTTATCTATAAAAGGGATAAAAACTTGAAGGTACACCAGTAATAATATAGTTGCAAAGAATTGTAATAAAAGTTAGGAAATATCATTATGCAAGTGTATTCTCAAACACAATATTCCTAATGTATTTTTACCAATGCAGGTCTATCGGTGAATCTCTTTAATATAGATTAGTGTATGTCTATATTTGTATGGTATATATAATGGTTCTTAGTTGACCATAAGCTTAAAAAAAGCTCGTATAGGCATATGGGTATTCAATTACGATTGGATAGTGAACAGACTCACGAGGACCCTAATAGATATCCTATGGAACCATCATTGGTAAGTCCTCACAAGTTAGGTAGTATATGTAGTTCTCTAACCTAAGCCATACAGTGGATTTTTGAGTGATCAACCATATTTTGGTTCTATGGATGTCAGAGATCTTTCATGGTCTGATTGCTACGTGTTACTAGGTATGGTCTGATGCTCATGAAGTTCGGTGCGCATAGATATGAGATTCGCCAGCTCACATAGGTGGGTTGTATATCCGATACTCCGAGATTGTATCTCAGAAAGTCTTACAGCCGTTAGCTATAAGCCCGGGAAAAGAGTTTCCCTCAGGGTTGAACAGTATGACAAAAGTGTCTGTTTATATTGTTCATAGAGATACAAATCTTGAGATAGGTTTATGAACAAGCACATGGAGATTTGACGGTATTAATCTATATCCCTACTCATATAGGGTATAAGTGACGAAAGGATTATAAGTATGCGTTCTAACCTTAACTTATATGGTCTAACATGCTGATTTGTAATATCTGTGACATATGAATGAGGTATTGATCATGGACTCATAGAATAGTTCCATTTGACGAATTGGACGTGGACCTAAGGAGTCCTACAATATAAAGTGTACTCGTTATGCACTAGAGCAGCATACATGATTGAATAGTTCAATCCAGTAAAATTCAACAAAGTCAAATATTTATTTCAGAAACCCTGGAAATGCGTGCGTGTCCATACTTAAGTGTTAGATATGTTAATTTATTAATAATTATTGTTGACTAATTAAATTGAGATGCGTGCGTGAACCTTTGAATATTTAACTGGAATTGGTGGAACCTAATTTAAATTAAATAAGAGCTTAAAGGTATTATTATTTTATTAATTATTTAATTATTAAATGAATTATAGATTTAACTATAATTAATAGTTAATCTAATTTTGATTAATTGTTAACCAAAAGTAATAGTTAAATTAAGATATTTATTTAATTAAAATAAAGTTAAGTTAATTGACTATAATTTGATTAAAGTAATAAATATCTGAACTAACTTAAGTGTTAAGTTATTATAATTTTACTAAGAGTTAATTAATATAACTTTGATTTGTCTTAAAGTAATTATGATTAATTGAAAAGATATATAATAATGCAAAAATAATTTATTTGAGTAATATATAAAATAAATTGAAACGAAATTTTTTTAAGAGAGTGCTTTGTTCTTGGCTGGCCAAGGGGAAAAGAGAGAAAAATGTTTTCTCAACAACTATTCATCTTCTTCTCAAATAAGTTATAGTCATTAAAATATTAGAATTTTATTTTATTTATTATTCAAGAGTTGATTAAAGAGTAAACAAATAAAATTATTAAACAAAAAGTTTGTTTAAGGTTTAAGGGTTTAAAGTGTTAGACCATTTGTTAGATTCAAGTTGTTGTACTAGTTGGTCAAATCCACTGCGTTGATTACTAAAGCTGTAAATAAGTTATACTTTGAGAAGACTCTCAAAATTTAAAATTTAAAGGCTTCAAAAGTGATTATTCTTAATTTAATTTAAAGCATGAATTGTGTTTATAATAATATGTTTTAGTCTTCCGATGCGTATTTGATGCGAATATATATGTATGTGATGCATATATATTAATTATAAACACAAATACTCAATGTATATACTGTAGATTAATCAACACCATCACTTATAACGTGTTGGATTCTAATTGGCTTAAGTCTTATTTTTGTGGACCGAGCAAATAGCTATGTATATGTCTTTGTGGTAGTAGTTAATTCAAATATAAGTTGCTCGGTCCTTGGTAGATTTGTTACTATTACCTGACCGATTTTCTTATGTGCTCTATTCGTCTTGGTCGTATAGAAATTTAAGACTCTAGTCGGCTTAAGTGTGAATATACAGAGCTGATGTACAAACGGTTTAGACTAAATTCGGTCTGAGTGACCGAGTAAATTTCATACTTAAAGTTTATTTTGGGGCCCGATTCTATCATGCCCGATGGTTTTAATTATCTTGAGTTTGGGCCTTTGAGACTAACCCATAAAAAACTATCTTAGAGGGTTAATCTTTTGAGGAATTGGCCTTCTTATAAATTTTAGGGGACATATTTAAAAAAGAAAAATACATATTGCACGTCACAGTAATTTCATTAGTATTATTTTCTTACCATACTTTTGTATGATTGCTATGAAAGAGATTTTTCTCACAAAAAGATTAAATTTTACATGCAGGGTCAGAGGCAAGGCTCCTCAACCAAATAGAGTCACTTGCAAATGGCTTGTCATCGTCGTTCCTATGCCACGTCCAGAGTGCATGGGTTGCATTCACCACGTCCAGTTGCCCGTGCCCGAAGCTGGCCTCTCGAAAAACTGATATTTCAGGTTTTGGATTCATATACCTGTGTACAAAACAACCATGGAAAATGATTAGCCATGGTCTTGAGTTAAAGTAATTTAACGTTGTGTGTACGTTAGGACAAACTAAAACCACAAAAGCTCTTTGGATCGATTGAGATTTCTAAATCATTCCTGATAATGATATAGATTCCTTTCTTTTCAGGTCCACCAGTGTAATCCACGCATCTGATTGCGCAGGTTTACTTTTAAACGCCATGCCCAGCAAGAAATGGGAAAGAGTTGCTTCTAAAACACAGAGCGGAAATCAAACTTACTTGCTGGCAAGGCCTTCGCGGTTGCCACCGTCCCCAATTGTTATATGCACCGTACCACAATTGTCAGCTTTCCCATTGAAAACACGAGTCTGAGAACGATCAAAAGCATTAATCAGCATAGATCGAACCAGCCAAAAACCATTTTTCACAAGGACAAAAAAATGAAGCTGATGGCAAGGAAACAAGAAACTTACAGAGCGCTCATAGGCATGAACATGTCCAGCAAAAACAACATCAACCCGAGCCTTATAAATCATCCCTTCCATAGCTATTCTCATAAATTCTGACTCATATTCCCCCTGATGAGCAGTATTAGAATTGTACCATGGGGCATGAATAAGCACCACTATCCATGGAGTCTTTCCCCTATCGACCTTCCTTAAATCTGCTTCCAGCCATTTATATTGATTCGAATTCGGATCAAAATCAGTGTAAGAACCCAGCATAACAACATGGACACCCGCAACGTCGAATGAATAGTAAAGATTGGAACTGGAACCGCTTTCTTCAAACGGCATACGCCATCTTGCATTATAGGATGTAAATGGGGTATGATGGATAATAGGCAACTTTTCGATTTCGTGGTTGCCTTGTGTCACCATCCAGGGCCGTTGGCTCGCTAATGGCTCGACCAGGCGGCCAAATGAGTCCCAGAGAGGCTGATCAAAATCAGCATATGATAAGTCCCCCAGCAGTAACAACACGTCGTAATTTGATTTTGCTATGTGTTGCAAGGTTGAGTTGGTCCAGCCAGTTTGCCCAAGGTCACCTACATTTATACAAAATTAGTGGAACCATAGAACATGCAAGCACAATACAGCTTGTTTCTGTACTGTCTAAAGCACCAATTCAATGGGATTTCATTATACCTACGACTGCAAACTTGATTGGAAGCTGAGCAGGAGGGGTTTTGAGACTGAATTCTTGGGCAGATTCTGGCCCGCATTTGTAGTAATAGACAGTATTGGGCTTCAATGGCCCAATAACTATGTCATGAATTTCACCAGACTGATATAACAAATAATTATAGGAGTATGAAGTCCCATCGGCAGAATTGTCATAAATTCCTGGAGAAGAGCCATATTTTACAGTTGCTGGAGATGAATCATCTGTAATCCATGATATTCTGATTTTGTCTTGCCCAACTTGTGATATATGTACCTACAATTCACAACATCTTTATGCTTTAACCATTTCCTCCTTTTTCACAATCCTTCTTTTTCTTTTTTTCTTTTTTTAATAAAAGAAAAAGTTCTCCCATCGACTTGATGGGCCATATAGATAATTAAAAGACCCAAGCCCATATGAATGTGATAGCCCACTTGACACTTGACACTTAACTATAATGCAAACCCTAGGTCTAATTCGAACACATCCCAAATTAAATAAGAAATAATAGGTGATAATATAATAGAGTAATAAAAGCAATAACATTTGACACGCCGAACCCACTTAGTATTTAGTTTAGGCTTTAAGCTAGATAGCATGTTCATAAGACAAATCTCATCAAATCACAAATTTTTTATTTTTTTCTAAAATTTTAATAATTAAAAACCTTCGCAACAATCTACCCTTATTTTCAAAAAAAAAATTAAATAGGTACTGCCAAACTGTTGACTATGATTGATAAGATAAACCTGTTCGGTGCTCTTCAATTTAGTCGGTGGGCAAAAACTTAAAATTTCAATCTTTTGGTGATAGAAATCTGCTCCTAGTTCTGGAACTAACCAACTTATTAGATTACCATTCAAGATTAAAATAGAAATTAATTAAATTTTTGCTGATTTAATTTGCTTCTAATTCTAGACCTAAGCAACCTATTAAATTATCACTAAAACAAAGCTAAATCAATATATAAATATTTAAACTTAAAGACAGTAAAATAAATTAAAATATGAGGATTTAATGTTAGAATTATAGTGATTTAAAATTAAAGATAATTTAATTTTAAGTTAAAAATTAAAAGAAAGTTTAACACATGATCAATGACGTAATAAAAAAATAAAAAAGATATGAAATAAGAAGTCAGAAAGAATGTACTATTTATGCTGATTACTGTTTATGAAGTACTGCTCACGTGTTTATTGTTCACAAGAAGCTCTTATTTAAAAAATGTCATATTTTAGTTTCAATTACATGTTTAAATTAATTTTGAACATTTTTTTTATGTGAATACTTATTTCAATAAAGAATAGTATTTATAAGGACATTGTAAACATTATGTAAACTCTTGTAATTAATTGTAATTGTCAATATATCAACAAGAGAAAAAAAAATAGATGACTAAGATAGCTCTAAGGCATTGGGCGTAAGTGCAAAAGAGTACCATGAAGTGTTTGGTGTTGGGCGCATAAGCACAAGAAAGCATAGGTAAATCCTTTAGGAGTTTCTCTATTGTTGTATTTTTTAAATTTCTCTTATAAGAAATTCTTTGAATATTAAAGAACTAGAATAAAAGAAGCTGAGTCTGTAATCCACCGTGAACGTAGATGATTTTGTTGAATCACGTATATTCTTGTACTTTATATGTGATAGTTTTCTCTATTTTTTGGTTGATTTTTATTTATTATCGTTTTTATTCGTGAGAAAAAATTCTATAAAATTTTAGGGTGCTAAATATCAGGCCAATAAATATTAGAGTGTGTGAAAATTCTCAACAAATTAATATCAGAATTGTGGTTAAGTAAATATCTAGGTGGTGTCGAATTGAAGATCCTAACCTCAACAAACTAGTATCAGAACTAAATTTGAATTCAAAGTCAAGTTTGAATTCAAAGTCAAGTTGGGTTAAGTTCTTATTAGAGCTATAATTAAGATTAATGGCTAAATATAAATTGTTCAATCATAAAAACTCACAAATATAAAAAACAAAAAAATAGAGAAAAAAATCAAGAACTTAATCTAATACCTCAACATTCAAATTTAAAACTTCAATTTAATTGATTATTCAATACAAAAATTTAAACGGTTAGATAAACACTTAATATTAAAATTAAAAATAATATTTACACAATTAATAAAATAAAATAAAAGAGTCTCACGTTGACGTTTTACTTTTTGTAAAGAGATGAGAAAACGACACTTATTAATAATTTTGATTCCTCGTTTGAAAGAAGAGTGAAAATAAATAAAGAAATGGGTTATAATATCGCTTTGATTTTTCCGTCCCCATCTCCTCCATCCTCGAGTATAGTGAGAAATTAATTATGGATAATATTCATTAATAATATATTTATTCACCGACTTTTCTATTTGCAAGCCGAACACATGAAAAAGATAATAATAATTATTACTCCTTTTCCAATTTCAGTCGAGTAAGGAAGAACGTTAGTTCGCAGATGAAGTAATTTTTTATTTGAATAGCCTAATGGGTAAAATGTTTATGCAAAGAAAAAATAAATTGGTCTAGCTTGCTTTACAAAATTTTCAATTACCAAAAAACTTAAGTTCAATTTAACATCTCTTGCCTTATTGATGAATTTATACACATCAAGAATCTTGCCGGATTTTGATCAAAACATTCCACTCAAGCTCATAGAACCACTATATAAAATCACTTAAAATAGCAGTAAAAAAAAAAAAAAAAAAAAGAGAGAGAGAGAATTCTGTCCAGGACAAACTCAAAAGAATTTAAGTCAAAATGAGCGATAGCGATTAATTATTACCTGTTGAGGAGAAACAGAAACATGATTTGAATGATGGAAAAATAGAGTCTCACGAGGCGGCGGACGAACATACGACGCGACGCCGCCGCCTAAGAATAACACGGCAAACTCCACGGCAGTTATAAAATAAAGAGCCTTGGCCATGGCGGCAAAGAGTAGGAAGAAGCAGATGGAAGAGGTTTATGGCTCTTGCATTTGATCGATGCAGAGAGAATTTAAACGGATTTGTGTTGCTTAGCATCCATATGTAAATGGATTTTTTTATATTAATTATTGTTATAGACGCATAATACATGTAACATGTGAGCTGTTTCTGTCACGGCATTTAACCTTTGCGCTTTGCAGAATCAAAAACGTGTGCCATGAGTTACCATGCAAGAGTAGAGGCGGGAGGCACGTGTAATAACAGAATATTTCGGGCATGATTTGGAATTTAATTATTTTTTCTTTTTGTTTTATTTGATTTCGGTTCGTTTCTTTTTAATTTTTTTTGTTAATTTTTGTCTGCAAGATTTCGTCACGGTTTCAGTGTCGATTGACTTTTGCAGTAGTGTTGTTGCATTGCGGTCACGGTTACCACGACGCGTTTATTTGTGGTAGATGCTTTGTTTGCTATATACGTAATAGAATTACGTTGTAAAATGTAAAATGGTTTATTGGATATTGCCCGCTTTAGTATTTTGGGTTTTATAATTTATAATTTTGTTTTCGAGTTTTAGATTCAAAATGTGTCTATTAAAAGTTTGTTCGATTAAATTTTTTAAATAGAAGTTTGAAAAATAGAATTTTTTAAAATAAAATTTATAAAAATAAAGATTTTAAAAAAAAAATTTGATAATTTAATTATCAATTAAAAAAATAATTCTAAAATATTAAAATTTTAAATATATATTATTAAAAATATTTTTATTTTTAAATACTAGATCGTTTAATTATATATTATTAAAATATATTATTTATTTTTTTATAAAAGAAATGGGGAAGGCGCGGGAGAGTGTGCCAAAGCACAAAGAGTTTTACCCATTATCTTCTAAGGATCGAACCTTGATGACTTGACATAGAAAACATAAGTTCTGTCATCAGACTATATCCTCGGGGCGTAAATTATTAAAAGTGTTTATTTGTTATTAAATTATTAAAAAATACTTAATAAAATTTATCTTCAAATTTTAAATAATTTAATATTTTTTATATATAAGTTTAAATTTATTATGTATTTTTTAAAATTCAAATTCTTAAAACACAAAAATCATATAAAATTAATACATAGTAATCAATAAATCAATATAAATTATTGTATTTGGTATAAAAATTAAAAATAAAATAATACTTCTTTTTATTTAAAAAATAAAATAATCAACAAAAATTATGTAGATTCTTGTAAAAATATGATAATTATAAAGATATGGAGAATTAGAGATAAGTTGACTTTTAAAAAAATATTGAAAATGTATTAGTAGAGTTTATTTTTATTAAAAGTACACTATAGAAATAAGAAAATATTATTAAGAAATTGTGATATTATATAAATATTTAAAAAGCTCAAAAAACTCTACTTCCAAAATTTGAGCTTTTATAAGTATAAACAAAATAATTTTTTTTAATCTCCAAATTTTTTTCTCTAATTACAATCAAATGTCATCAAAACATTCCAAAATTTGAGCTTTTATAAGTATAAACAAAATAATTTTTTTTAATCTCCAAATTTTTTTCTCTAATTGCAATCAAATGTCATCAAAACATTTAAAAAGAGTTTTTGATATTAAAAAAATTCTTTTAGTCAATAAAAAAACCCGACCAAACATGCACTAAATGAATGTTTTGTACCACTATTTATACTGCACCGTAATAAGGCAAGAGAGCGATATGGGATTTTAAGTCACAACACACTTCTATTGTGATTATGCTAATAATGTGTTCTAAATGGCTTAGTATATATTGTTCGTTTTAACATTTTTGAGTTTCACAATTTTATTTTTAGGCTTGAGGCCCAAAATGTAACGACTTATTACTATATTTAAACTACACTGTAATAAGGCATGGGAGCAATATGAAACTTTAGGTCATAAAAAATTATATATATTTAAAATAATTTTTAAAAAATAATATTTTCAATTTAATTTTTTTTTAAAATTGAATTTTTTTTATACACATTCATAAATATTATAAATATCTTTAATTATACTCGTATCAATAAAAATCTTTTTTTATACCATACATCTTTTAAAAAAATAGTAGTACTGCACTTATATAATTAAAATATAAAATTTGTATCCTAATTAATGTGTCACTAATAAATAATTATTACTTGCCAAGTAGTTATTGTCTTTTTATTTGTTTATTAATATAGTAATTCTAGATCAATAATGAATAAGGGTGGGTGTAGTTCACTAAAAAAAAAAAAAAACTAACGAAATTAAATTGAAAATTTTGATTCAATTTAGAAGTACAAAACTAATCGGTTCTATCAGCTTTTAGTTCGATTCCAACTAAAAATCGAATCTAAAACTAAACCACCTCCCTCAAAAAGAAAAAAAAAAAGGATCAAAATACAACATTTTAGGTAGCGCCAAAACGCAGCGTTTTGGTTTTTTAAAGAAAATAAAAGGCTCAAAACAGTGTTTGATTTCAATCCAATCGCGAATTTGATTTCAATCCTTCTAATTGCAAACCAGCCACCAATCTAACTCTTCAACTCCAACTCTAGCCTATTGCCCCACCGGTCCCACTTGGAGTCCACTGTCCAGTGAGTCAACCATCGACCCTTTGCCGCCACCTATAGCTGCTTATGCTGCCATAACCCGCTGCTCCGTGTCGCGCCTACTGCTGTCATCGGATTCTTTCCCAAGCCAACGCTCCACTTACTGTTGCTGATTGTGCTGTCGTCACCAAATTCTTTCTCAAGCCAAGGTAAATTCACGTAATAACATCTCCATCTACTTCTTTGTTATTTATTTATTGATGATAATATCACAAATGGATATTTATATATTTGTTCTTGATAAATATACATGTTACTGTTTCTCTGGTTTCTATTATATTACTGCTTTAAAAAAATTTAGCCGTCTTTAGAATTTTATAAGTATTATTAGAAAGATAAAAATTCAAAAATTCTAATTTATTAGTAATTTAATTCTATGATTTATCCATTATCTGATAATGTAATTAGTATAAATATATTTATTTATTATTTTGATTTTCTAAAAATTATAAGTTGTGACTAATTTAAATTTTTTTATTTGTTCTTATATGAGTGAACATTTGAGCTCAATCAGTTTTTCAGAATGAAATCACCACCACATGTCCCTATTGATAGTCAAGAAGACGAAAGTGATATTATTTTATCTAAAAAGAGAAAAAAAAAAGCAAAGACATGCATAAAGTATTAAGACACCTCCTTCGCAAGTATTTAGAACTTCATCATAAACAATAACAACGTCAATAAGATCCAGAGGGACTTTTATTAAATGTGAGGATCTACAAGATAAGGCAAAGTACATTTATTATGAGAAGGTGTATACATGTAATTCCAAAAAAAGGGACAAGTAGTATGAATACGCATACAAAAAAGTGTGATAAATACATAAAAGTTAAAATTGTTGAATATGAAAAGCAAAATATTATGGCTAAAGAAGATGGTCAAAGTCGAAGAGGGAAATACTTATCTTATGATGAGATGAAGTTTTGATCAACATGCTTGTATATACACAGTTGTGAAATGATTGTTATGAATGAGTTACCTTTTAATTTTGTTGATAATAAGGGGTTTTGTCATTTTTATCTTGTGGCAGTCCTTAGATTTGATTTCTTTTTACTTAGAACAATTACTAGAGATGTGTTGCAGTTGTATTTTGATGAGAAGGTAATATTAAAAAGTATCTTTAGTTGGAGCAGCCAAAGAGTTTGTTTGACTACTATTATTTAAACTTCTATCCCAAATACAAGTTATACAATTGTGACTGACCATTTTATAAATAGCAACTGCATTTGCATATAAGGATTTAGAGTTTGTCTGGTGACTAATTATAAAGAAAAAATAATTGGGAAGTTTTCAGAATCATATTTGCTTGATTTGGGGATAGAAAGATTATTTACTATTATAGTCGTAATGTAAGTGCAAACGAAGCTATTGGGCATTTGAATAAGAAGTTGAAAAATTGGAAGACAGATGCCTTGATGTTAGATGGTGAGTTCTTACATATGTATTGTTATACACATATTCTTAATTTGATTGCTAGTAATAGGTTAAAAGACTTAAATGAGAGTATAATTATCATTTGGAATGTAGTGAAGTATGTGAGGTCTTCGGCTTTCCAGTATAATTAAGTAAGGCCAAGACATGTGGACCTCTCAGTTAAAGCCCACTAAAAGAAGTGTTTAGTCTAAAATAAAAGTAAACCCGTGTGAGTAAGGGTAATAGAGAAACACAAGCTCAATAAAACCTTATTTGATCTTGATAATTATTCTAAAACTAGAATTTATAATTTTCTTATTTTATTTGATAACTAAATTACTCAATAGTCTTTGATTGAGAATAAAATTGGTATCTTACCATTTTTTATTTACTAAATGATTTTTTTTCTTTTAATAGGATTATAACTCCTTAAATAAGCACGATTTAGGAAGATAAGAATTTAAATAAAATGTTTTAAACTTATACAAAATCTTAACCCTGTAAAAAGTATTGTGACATGTAAAGGATCATCATTCATGACCCTATCTCATCTTTCATCATCCTCTCATCATTCATAATCAATCATCATTATTCACCATTTTTTAGCATTCTCATTATTATACATTGTCATTCAACACTTATGGGGATACTTAAAATAAAACCCGTTTACCATTCATTGCATTCTATGACCTTTAAATCTTAGAATGTAAACCATATTTTTGTTGTAATTCATTATTGACAAACGCGGCATCTCACTCATTGTCATCTTTTTCATTCTTTCACAAGAACACCAATTAGAACAATAACTTTGTGTTTGTTCTAAAGTACTACATTCATACAATCACAT
This sequence comes from Ailanthus altissimus, assembly GCA_946807835.1. Lineage (NCBI taxonomy): Eukaryota > Viridiplantae > Streptophyta > Magnoliopsida > Sapindales > Simaroubaceae > Ailanthus > Ailanthus altissimus. The sequence continues at coordinate 7,609,695 of OX327709.1, forward strand.
TGCCAATCCCTACATATAAGGTTCAAGAGGTGAGTTTCGTTTAACCTTTGAAGCTAGGTTCATACAACCTAAAAGCAATGATTTCAACATTAATAATACTCATTTCCCTAAAAGCAATATGATTATATATTTTGAATTGCCTAAAAGAAATCCTTTCTCATCTTTAACACATATTTTTCTATTATTTACATTACAAGTCCGACCTCCCACACGTCTCATGGTTTGAGATTGGGTTTCACTTTTTCTAAAGACAACTGAAGAAAATTCTCAAAATTAAATCTTTTAAAATTTATTAGCTCTTTAGAAATTTTGTAGACCTTTCTATGAATTCATAAGAGTAAAAAAATTGAGATCTATCTTTTGAATCCAAACTATATCTTCATACAATCTATCATGTCAATACAAGAACTACTACAAATAGTAGGATTAATTTTGCCTCATTACTTACAATCTCTCAGAACTGTTAGAAACAAATATTAATGCCCAATTAATCAAATATAAGGACATGTTTTTCGTTATATTTCAATGAATTCCTTTTTAGTACTATATCCATTGACAACATTCTTTATAAATGGTTGTTCTATATTTCTATATCCTTTTATCAATGTAATAAATTAGAGAGTGGAAATCCTTAAGAATAATACTATGTAGTATGTGTTGTGTCTAGAATCTTTGACCTAATATATATAAAATTAATTTAGTGGGCTATGTAGCTTACCAAATGATAAGCTCCTGAACACATGGTAATATTTGTAGCACATTGTAAACTATGTAAAAGTTATAAATTTATTAGATAGTGACATATGACAGTATTGCTTACTATATAGTAAACTACGTAATCTACTAGATCAATTATATATATATATATATATAAGATAACTAATTCAAGCAAAAATTTCAACATCCATAACTTGAAATGCATTTTAGAAGGTTTGATACATAGATATCAAATACATTAAAGAGCTTATTTTGTCTAATTTATTATCTTAAATACATTTAAAATTTTGATTTTATAACCCATATTTATGGTATAGGAGCAAAAATTGATGTATGAACAACTTTGATTAGACTGTCATGTGAATGTGAATGAAAACAACACTGATAATAAAATTTAATAATGTTATTACATATTTGATATCCAATTGATGTGATAGTGATGTGTTTATTATTAATTACTATTATATAATTATCACATTAGTAAAAATTAAAAAATTAACAACTATTTGATTTGTACTAATCATCAATAGGTGATACATAAATTGAAATACAAAATTTGTATCTTAACCATGAAAATTCGTGTTTTTATATTTTGAAAAAATTTCTCTATAATCTTTTCAATGAAAAAAAAAGGAAAACCTTGGTGTTGTTACAAAATTCTTTTAGACTGTTGAGGTTTTTTTTTGGTTTATTCTCCGTAACTTTTATTGCAATTTATATTTTTGAATCAATTCCTCCCTTATGTTTACCTTTGGTAATAATTTCTATAATTTTCAATTTTTTTTTTTAAAAATATAGACCTCTAAGGCTTCGAAAAAGGGATATGCAAATTTCAATATTTTTAAAATTTTTACTTACACCTTTGTCAAGTAACATATTATTTTTAAGACTACATATTAATAATTTTAAAAATTTCATTGACAAAGATTGAACCTTGATCACCAACATAATAAATAAAAGTATTTATCATAATATTACAATTTCTTTTATTGAAATAATACCAGAACAGAAAATATAAAAAAGTGAAATGAAAAAATCGTAGATAACTTTATATTACCATCTACCATCGTTGTATACCATCCACCATCACTAGTCAATCTTCTAATCGACTCAAAAAGTGGTGACTGGCGACGACAGATAATGGCATGAAAGTGGTTAAAGTTATATTATTTCACGTTTTTATATTTTTTGTTTCGGAATTATTTTAATAAATTTTATTGTAGTATAATGATGAGTATTCTTACAAGTTAGATAAGTGATCAATGTTCAATTCCTATCAAAGATAATATTTTTCTATTTTAGATATAAGTTTATATTGAATTTTTATTTTTATCTTTTTTTTAAATAAGAGTAAAAATATAAATGAGTTATTTAAACTTTACGTATATATATTTGATAAAATCTTAGAGTTTATAAGCCTTTTTTTTCCTATTTAAAAGTTGTTTCGTAACGAGAATATTCCTTTTCAAAAGTTTTCTGTTATTTTCGGTTCTTGTCTCCGTCTGTTACTAATACGTGAACGTGTCTCATTAGTACCGAAAAGGACTATCTTATCATTAATTCAACTGGAACAAGCAAAAAAGCGAGGTCCTTGGTTAAGTTAATAAAAAATTATTCGTATGATAATCTTTTTAAAATAACTTTAATTACTTTAACTGCAAGTTTCATGTGTGGTTCACAATCAACAAATTGGATAAGCCAATTATTCAAGGCCGCGTATGCTCAGACTCCTTGCTCATGAGACCTTTTTTTTATTTTTATAAAACCACATTTGAATTGTCTATTTTAATGGTGTTTTTTTTTCCTTTCAATTTGTTCCCGTGCACGCTCTACTATAATTTTCTTAGAACAATCAATACTCATCACAGAATTTGCGTTGCGTCTTTGATTATTGGATGAATGGAGAATGATCTACGGATTCTTCAAAGTTAGAAGTGATATGCAACACTGGATAATAACCTTTAAAGCAGATTCCCAAGGATATTCTAACAAGTAGTTGTCTGCATGTTTAAGCTCGTTGAAATTAGAACAAGTTTCTTACAATTCTGAGTTATTGACTTGTTTCTTCCATGTGTTTTGCTGGCAACCAGGTTATTACATGTGAAAGATGTCTTGAATCTGAAACATTATTAAAAAAATTACAGATTTTCGATTTAGACTCCAAGAAAGAAGGCACCGGCCAATCCATCATCCATGATCCTGCATTTTTTTTTGTTGCTTAGACGAGCCTGTAGATTATTTTCGGAGACGGCTGGCTCCGGTTCATGTAACTTAGCTCACACAAGCTTGCAGTTTTATTTTATTTTATTTTATTTTTAGCATAATAAATAGTGTACCATTTTATAAAGATTGAGGCGTGCTCGGCGACATTTTTGCTCACTGTAAATAATCAACATTAATAAATACATTATAAATCATAACTATACAACAAAATTTAAAGCTTTTGATTTCATCTCTAATCACTATTGTAGCACTATCTTTTTATATTGTCATATTATCAACCTATTTTCTCAGAAAATTTTCCTATAATAATATATAGTTGGACTAATCTTCTAACCGTTAGAGACTTAAACTAAGTCTTGAAATAAAGATGTCATAAGAACAGCAAATTATGTCCAAATATATACATCAAATTTTTGGTCTAATTTTTGGGACTAATACGAAGTAATTACAAGCATGAAAATTCTTGGTAAGATTATGAACATAGTAATTGCAGTCCTTTCCAAGCCTTTTACCTATTCTTGAAAAAGTGTTCATGTTCTTGAATCAAAATTTAACACCCATTTATCTTCAAATTCTTGTGGCCAGTAATACAGCAAATTGGAGATAAGTCTAGCCAAAAGAAAGCCAGCTAGCTCAAAAGAAATATAGCTAGTACTAAAGGAAAGCCGAAGACTTGTGTAAGTGTTCATTACTGTAAGCATATCCAACTATAACACTCTAATGGACTTTCTTCACGCCATTGCAACTAATAATTTACAATTTTTCAAAACCTCAAAGCCCCTTCTTATATCCCTTCCCAGCTTAATGAAAACTCATTTATCTTTGACCCAGAAAAGGATGGGAAAAATATTCTCACCAGCTTTTTCTTTACTCTTAACCGTCTGCTTATTCCCTCAACTAATGCTTCAATCGCATGTATCAGCCGATGAATATATCCGGCAACCTCCCCGCAGTGTTATTCACACTTCACACGATCGGTCTGAATCCGATCCTCAACAGGTTTCATTTGCTTTTGTATATTCTCTTATAAGCATTCTTTCTTATTTGTCCATCAATAATAATATTTGTTAGTCTCTTTGTTTATCAATGATTTGTAGGTGCATGTTTCGCTGGCCGGGAAAGATTACATTAGGGTTTCTTGGATTACAGATGATAAGAAAGTGCCGTCAACGGTAGAATATGGAAAAGTACCTGGGAAATATAATGCAATGGCGACCGGAGAAGATACCTCGTATCAATACTTCTTTTATCACTCCGGCAAGATACATCATGTTAAACTTGGACCTCTTGAACCAGGCACTACATATTATTACAGATGTGGAGGTCACGGCCCCGACTTTTCGTTCAGGACGCCTCCTGCAAATTTTCCTATTGAATTTGCAGTGGTTGGTAAGTAAGATGTACATATATATTTGATAAAGCTCTGGATAGGTAGAAGAAACGTGCTCAGCCATGAAAATAAATACAATTAATATTTCTTCAAAACTTGGTAAACTTTGATGTAACCCCTTTTGTTATTTTGTTAAGCTAAATAACGCTCATTGATCAAATGAAACTAATCTGAGACATGCATGAATAAAGTCTATTTTTAGTTTGATAGAAGATGTTGAAGTTTAATTTGCATTATAAGTGATGATTTACAAATATGGGATGAGATGCACAAACCGGAAGCTATAAACTAAAACGTGCTTTTGCTTCATTACTTTGGTCTGCGAAGTTGGTTAGTCGATTAATGCTTTAAGCGAAAGCAAGAACATCAAAATGGACAGGTGAAGTGTGTACACTTCTTATGGAGTTGTTAACCTTTCGACAAAGTTTAGCGTTTAAGCCTTCAAGATATGTTTGGATAACTAGGTCTGGGCATAACATCGGCGCGGCATTGATACATGTAATATCTATCAAGATACATACATGTATCAATTATATTCATGGATCTCATTGCTAAGTTCACATAATTTTTTTTTTCTTTTTGGTAATCGCATTTTAGCTTAGGGATCCCGATCCACCTGATCTCCGTACAACTAGGTAGCAGGGGCAGCTTAATTAATTACTGTTATTTTATAATCTCTCTCTCTCTCTCTCTCTTTTTTACACCTATTATGCTCCATGGAATTAAATTCCAATCTCTATCACATGCAAGCATCATCTTAATTAACTTGTGTCGAGATGAATCTCTATAACATACAAGCATCATCTAAATTAACTTGTGTCGAGATGGTTTTATCAGTTGACTTTGTGAAAATATAGCCTAAAATTAAATCAGATGTGCACTAGTGGTATCTTCTACGGTGACATAAAATTCCTAAACAGCTAAACATATTTTTGTTGTTGAAATATATGACAATATTTTGAGATAATAACATCTGGGTCCCTGTACCTTAGCCCAAAAAACAAATAAATGCGGTTTCCGTAATTTTTCATACAATTACAACAGTATCAGATGCTTTCATCTGAAGGGTTTATTCACAAAAGAAATATTGTTTGCAGCAAAAAAAAAAAAAACTTAAAAGATTTGAAATATTGTTTGAGTTTACAAACCTAAAATGTAACATTTTGTGTTTACAGGTGACCTTGGACAAACAGAATGGACAGCATCAACCCTACAACAAGTCGGCAGCAAAGACTACGACGTATTTTTATTACCAGGAGATTTATCCTACGCAGATTTACATCAGCCGCTTTGGGACTCCTTTGGCCGCCTAGTTGAGCCCTACGCTAGCAGCCGCCCGTGGATGGTGACGGAGGGTAATCACGAAATCGAGACAATCCCGATCATCTATCCCCACGGCTTCAAGGCCTACAATGCCCGGTGGCGGATGCCGCACGAAGAGAGTGGATCGTCTTCGAATCTTTTCTACTCATTTGACGTTGCTGGAACTCATATCATAATGCTAGGATCTTACACGGACTTCGATGGCGATTCGGCTCAGTACAAATGGCTTCAAGCTGATTTGGGGAAGATTGATCGGAAGAAGACGCCGTGGGTTGTTGTGCTTCTGCATGCGCCTTGGTATAATACTAATACTGCTCATCAAGGGGAAGGAGAAAGCATGAGAAAATCTATGGAGGAGTTGCTGTATAAGGCTCGAGTCGACGTCGTTTTTGCTGGGCATGTTCATGCATATGAACGCTTTGTAAGTCCCTTTGATAGCTCTGATGGCGTTTTGGCTCGATTAATTAATCTATAAGCATTGTGGTTTTTGTTCATTTATTTAGTTCTTAATCTGTTTGATTGCAGACTAGAATTTACGACAACAAGGCTGATCCATGCGCGCCGATGTATATAACAATTGGAGATGGAGGAAATAGAGAAGGGCTTGCGTTGAAGTAAGTAGTCTTTTTCTTTTTATTATTTGACAAATTTCAATAGTTGAAAATTTCAAATTATTAAAATTTAGTTTAGAATTACAAATCAGAAAAGGAGGAGAAAAGCAAACTCGATATTATTCTTAAAGAAAAGTGGTCAGGATAATAATTTCGTAACCTCCCTAATCTTTTTGAGGTCACAAAATCAAGCTCTTGAACCTTAACTTGTGGTCTTATCCAATTTATATGAAGCCCATGATTGATGACAAAATCTAATAACCCACCTTAGCTATAGGCAAGTAGTAAGATCCTTTGCTTTGGGCTTAGCAAAAGATGTGGGGAGACTGGAGACCTTTCTTTTTATTTCTCCAGTTTCTATAAATCGAAAAAATATTTAATCTAATTGTGTTGTTTGTTTGATTTGGAATGTCATATGTAAAGCTTTAAGAAGCCAGCATCTCCTCTATCGCTGTTTCGGGAATCAAGCTTTGGACATGGACGATTGAAGATATTGGACGAAACAAGAGCTCACTGGTCATGGCATCGCAACAACGAATCAGACGCCGTGAAGGCTGATGAAGTATGGCTAGAAAGTTTAAGCACCTCAAAACAATGCTGGGGAATTGTGGGCGGGAAAACATCATCGTCAATTAACAAAGATGAACTTTAATAAAAACGTGATCAGCTCGTAGTAGAAATTTGGAAGCTTTGTGTTTGAGTATCTTGAATTAGATTACTACCTGTATATAGGCAGGAGGCTACACAACACAAGTTCTCTTATTCTTTTCATTTGAGTAAAAAGTGAAGGCATTCTTATCAATTAGAGAGATTAATATTATCAGATACTGTAGTCCGTGTAAGTGTAACATGTGACATTTAAAAGCACTAAGCCTTCGTGAATTCGTTTCTGATACGGCAATAAGAATACGTGTAGCAGTCCTCTAATTGGCTGCAATCAGCCTATCTTCTTATTGGTCAAAATGGCTTATTGGCTAAAAACAATTACAGTGAGATAAAAGGTGATGGCAAGTAAAAAAACTTAACCTTAGTACAGAAAAATGCATTATAAGTACTCCTCTATTTAAGGGAAGAGAGTTTTTTTGGCCCTCGTTATTATTATCTCGAGGGAAAAGTCAAAAAGAGAAATATTCTCTCTTTTCAAGTCATTCTATGCAAGCAACCCCACCCACCCCCCCGTTATTGAATTTCAAGTTTCACCAGTTGCTAGAACTCGGATAAATGTCTTGCGAACTCACGTTCAGTCCACTACCTACTCAGATAAAATCCCTTTCCTAGTGTTCGTATTATTTGCTACTTACTTTCGTAATCATCGATTAATAAAAATGACTTTGCTACTTAACTTTGACCTCCAACAAACCTTTCTGAGGTACTTTGCCCTTATTTACACTTAGCTTTTGCTAAACCTACATACATACATCTTTAAGTATGCATGTCCTTCGTATCTTCACCTCCTACGTCCCTCAAATACAAAATCTTAACCCGATTCTAAAAAATTAAAGTATTGCATTTAAATCCACTTATTGTGACTCCAGAATAGGAGAGATCTTCATCCACGAGTTAAATTTTTTTTTTTAAAAAAAATTGTCGGATCTCTCATAGGATTGAAATGAAATGATCATTCTGCTGGTAGCTGGCACCGTGTGCCAGCTACACAATTGCTGGCACACGGTGCCAGCAATTTTCCAGCAAGGTGGACAGCTAATTCTTGGCTGTCCACCATGCTAAACTCTCCCTATAAATGGGAGAGTTTAGCAATTCATTTTATATTGCAATTTAGAGAGAGTTTTTAAAGCTTTGAGAGAGTTTTTGAGTGATTTGAGAGAATTGGGTGTATTGGGATTTTGAGTTGTAAGGCTAAAACACTACAATACTTGTATTCTCCATTTCTAATAGTAAGAGATTCTTCTGTCTTCGCCCGTGGACGTAGGCTAAAAGCCGAACCACGTAAACTTGTCTTTGTCTTATTTTTATTTTCATTATTTTTCTCAATTTCGCTTTAGCTACGACCCTGCATCACCCCTCAATTTCCCAACAAGTGGTATCAGAGCTTCTGGTTGAAGGAGGTCACTATTCACGTATACAGTTACTGTTCATACGTACGGTTACTATTCACGTGAAACAGTGGGAGCCGATCCTAGCAGAAGTAGTTCGTGGTGAAAAGCAATGGCGGCAAAATACGAAGTTGAGAAGTTCAATGGAGGTAATTTTACATTGTGGAAAATGAAAATAAAGGCGATTTTAAGAAAAAATAAGTGCTTAGAAGCGATTGATGAAAGGCCCGCTAGTATCACTGATGATATCAAGTGGAATGAGATTGACGGTAATGCAGTTGCTGATCTGCATCTAGCACTTGCTGATAACGTGCTATCTAGTGTAGCGGAAAAGAAGACAGCAAAAGAGATCTGGGATACTCTCATTAAATTGTATGAGGCTAAATCTCTGCACAACAAGATCTTCTTAAAAAGGAGATTGTACACTCTTCGAATGACAGAATCCACTTCAGTGACGGAGCACATCAACACATTAAATACTCTATTTTCCCAACTCACTTCCTTGGGGCATAAAATAGAGGCAGGTGAACGTGCAGAGATTCTACTTCAAAGCCTACCAGATTCGTATGATCAACTCATCATCAACTTAACGAATAATATCCTATCGGACTTCTTAGTCTTCGATGATGTTACAGCTGCTGTACTGGGAGAAGAACGAAGACGGAAAAATAAAGAAGACAAACAGGAATGTTCACAGCAAGCAGAAGCTTTGACAATGATGAGAGGTAGATCAACAGAACGTGGCCCCAGTGGGAGTCAAAATCATGGTAGACCAAAATCCAGAAGTAAGAAGAACGTCAAGTGCTACCATTGTGGCAAGAAAGGCCATCTGAAGAAGGATTGTTGGGGATTGAAGAAAAGTGTAGAGGACAAACCGCAAGGGAATGTTGCAAGCACCTCAGATGATGGTGAAATTTTATACAGCGAGGCAGCAACAGTTGTTGAAAGCAGAAAACGGTTCTCTGATGTATGGCTCATGGATTCTGGAGCTACATGGCACATGACCTCTAAAAGAGAATGGTTCCATCAATATAAACCTATCTCTGGAGGATTTGTATATATGGGGGACGATCATGCTTTAGAAATTGCTGGAGTAGGATCCATCAAGATGAAGATGTACGATGGTACTGTTCGTATTATCCAGGAGGTGCGACATGTGAAAGGCCTCAAGAAGAATCTTTTGTCATTGGGACAATTAGATAACACTGGGTGTAAGACCCAAATTGAAAATGGGATAATGAAAATTCTCAAAGGTGTGCTTGTAGTAATGAAGGCAGAAAAGGTTGCTGCAAATTTGTACATGCTTAATGGAGAAACACTGCAGGAAGGAGATGCATCTGTTGCATCAACTAGTTCAGCAGAAGAGTCAACGATAATGTGGCATCGCAAACTGGGCCATATGTCAGAACGAGGTTTGAAGATTCTCTCTGATCAAAATTTACTTCCTGGGCTCAAATCGGTTCATTTACCTTTCTGTGAGCCCTGTGTCACAAGTAAGCAGCACAGATTAAAGTTCAGCACATCCAGTTCTAGAAGTAAAGAAATTCTAGAATTGATCCACTCTGATGTTTGGCAAGCACCGATGATGTCCTTAGGAGGAGCGAGATATTTTGTGTCATTCATAGATGATTACTCCAGGAGATGTTGGGTGTATCCAATCAAGAAGAAGTCATATGTGTTTGAAGCTTTCAAAATATTCAGAGCGCGTGTAGAACTTGAATCAGAAAAGAAGATCAAGTGTTTAAGGACAGATAATGGAGGAGAATATACTGGTGAGGATTTTATTGCATTCTGTCAACAAGAAGGCATCAAGCGGCAATTCAGCACAGCTTACACGCCTCAGCAGAATGGAGTAGCAGAGCGGATGAACAGAACCTTGTTGGAGAGAACAAGAGCTATGTTGAGAACTGCAGGTTTAGCCAAGACATTTTGGGCAGAAGCAGTCAAAACCGCCTGTTATGTGGTAAATCGGTCACCATCAACAGCAATCGAGTTGAAGACACCGATGGAGATGTGGACTGGAAAACCAGTTGATTATTCTCACCTTCATACATTTGGAAGTCCTGTGTACGTGATGTATAATCCCCAAGAAACAACGAAGCTGGATCCAAAATCCAGAAAATGCCTTTTCTTGGGATATGCTGATGGAGTCAAGGGGTATCGCCTGTGGGATCCCACTACCCACAAGGTCGTCATCAGCAGAGATGTGATATTTGTAGAAGATAAACTGCAAAGGAATGATAAAAATGATAGCACAGTGAAGGAAAATCCAGATACTACAATGGTACAAATGGAAAATAATCAACTACAAGAAGATTCAGATTCTCCTGAAGCAGCACCAGGGCACGAAGAACAAGAACCAGCAGAGTCTGAGGCTACAGATGATCGTCGATCAACTCGTGAGAGACGACCACCAGCGTGGCACTCGGAGTATGTCATGGAGGCTCATGTTGCATACTGCCTTCTAACAGAGGATGGAGAGCCAACAACTTTCCAGGAGGCTTCTAAAAGACAAGAAGTTTCTCTATGGATGACAGCAATGCAAGAAGAGATTGAAGCTTTGCATAAGAACAAAACATGGGAGCTGGTTGCACTGCCACGTGGAAGAAAAGCCATTGGAAACAAATGGGTCTACAAGATCAAACGGGATGGCAATGACCAAGTAGAGCGGTATCGTGCGAGATTGGTGGTGAAAGGTTATGCTCAGAAAGAAGGTATTGACTTTAATGAGATATTTTCCCCTGTGGTTCGACTCACGACAGTCAGAATAGTCTTGGCAATGTGTGCTACATTTGACTTACATCTAGAACAGCTAGATGTGAAGACAGCTTTTCTTCATGGAGAACTTGAAGAAGAAATTTATATGCTCCAACCAGAAGGTTTTAAAGAAGAAGGAAAAGAGAACTTGGTTTGCAGGTTGAACAAATCTCTGTACGGTCTCAAACAGGCGCCGAGGTGTTGGTACAAGAGATTTGATTCCTATATCATCAGCCTTGGATACAACAGACTTAGTTCAGACCATTGTACATACTACAAAAGGTTTGAAGATGATAATGATTTCATTATTTTACTGTTGTACGTGGATGACATGTTGGTGGCAGGCCCCAACAAAGATCGAGTCCAAGAATTAAAGGCACAGTTGGCTAGGAAATTTGATATGAAGGACTTGGGACCAGCAAACAAGATTCTAGGGATGCAAATTCACCGAGACAGAAATAACAGGAAGATTTGGCTTTCTCAGAAGAACTACTTAAAGAAAATCTTGTGGCGCTTCAACATGCAAGATTGTAAGCCAATTAGTACCCCACTCCCTGTTAATTTTAAGTTATCCTCTAAGATGTGTCCTAGCAAAGAAGCAGAGAGGAATGAGATGTCTCGAGTACCGTATGCATCAGCAGTGGGAAGTTTAATGTTCGCTATGATTTGTACCAGACCAGACATTGCACAAGCAGTGGGAGCAGTTAGTAGATACATGGCGAATCCTGGTAGAGAGCATTGGGGTTGTGTCAGGAGGATCCTTAGATACATTAAGGGTACCTCAGATGTTGCTTTATGTTACGGAGGATCAGATTTTATTGTTAAGGGCTATGTGGATTCAGATTTTGCAGGAGATCTTGATAAAAGAAAATCCACTACTGGCTATGTGTTTAAACTTGCAGAAGGAGCTGTAAGCTGGGTTTCGAAACTGCAAACTGTTGTGGCATTATCTACTACAGAAGCAGAATACATGGCAGCTACACAAGCTTGCAAGGAAGCAATTTGGATACAAAGATTACTGGAGGAGCTCGGGCACAAGCAAGAGAAAGTTGAATTGTTTTGTGACAGTCAGAGTGCCTTGCACATTGCAAGGAATCCAGCTTTTCATTCAAGAACGAAGCACATAGGTGTTCAATATCACTTTTTTCGTGAAGTGGTAGAAGATGGAAGTGTGGATATGAAAAAAATTCATACAGATGATAACCTTGCAGATGTGATGACCAAGCCCATCAATACCAACAAGTTTGTATGGTGTAGATCCTTGCATGGCCTAGCAGACACGTAGGCAACATGGCATTGGCGAAGAAGAAAGAATGGTGTGGAGAATTGATTGATTCTCAATCAAATCTCCAAGTGGGAGAAATGCTGGTAGCTGGCACCGTGTGCCAGCTACACAATTGCTGGCACACGGTGCCAGCAATTTTCCAGCAAGGTGGACAGCCAATTCTTGGCTGTCCACCATGCTAAACTCTCCCTATAAATGGGAGAGTTTAGCAATTCATTTTATATTGCAATTTAGAGAGAGTTTTTAAAGCTTTGAGAGAGTTTTTGAGTGATTTGAGAGAATTGGGTGTATTGGGATTTTGAGTTGTAAGGCTAAAACACTACAATACTTGTATTCTCCATTTCTAATAGTAAGAGATTCTTCTGTCTTCGCCCGTGGACGTAGGCTAAAAGCAGAACCACGTAAACTTGTCTTTGTCTTATTTTTATTTTCATTATTTTTCTCAATTTCGCTTTAGCTGCGACCTTGCATCACCCCTCAATTTCCCAACACATTCTTGATATGTTATAGGCTTTAAAAATCTCTTCCTAACTTTAGTTGCAAGATGTGTTTCAAATAATAAGAGTTTTACTTTATGTTATTGCATTACATGTGACTATGATTTGTCATCTAATGACTTTTTAATTATTTTTTTACTTAGTCGGGATTTTTTTTGGCACGCAACCAAAAGGATTTAATATGACAACATCTTTACCTAGTCTTTGATTGTTGGTAATAGCTTTATATAATGAGGTGTTGATTGTAAGTTTAATGTGGTCAAATAAGAGTGAAACAAAGTTTAGTTTTATTATTCTCCATCATCTCTTGTCTTTTCTTTTTACTTTGCTTAGTACTATAACAGTGGTATTAGAGCTAATGAGTTGAAAAATGCAAGAGAGTTTGTGAGATATTGAGTGACCAAAGACGAGAGTTAGCAAAAGAGAGAAAAAGTCTAGAGTATTTTAGTATCAACAACTTCTTTTGTTTTACAACAACAATAGAATGAAGGCCACTGATAACTTTGTTCAACTAGCTATTCCCCGCTTTGATGGCCATTATGATCATTGGAGCATGTTAATAGAGAAATTTCTAAGATCTACAGAGTATTGGCAAGTCGTCTTTGATAGAATTTTAGAATCAGTAGCCAACACGGCAATGATAGATACACAAAAAAATAGAGATATAAGGTAATAGTTGAAAGAACTCAAGGTAAAGAATTAATTTTTCTAAACAATTGATTGCTCAATCTTAGAAACTATTCTTTGCAAGGACACCTCCAAGCATATTTAGGATTTTCATGAAGAAGAAGTACTAAAATTCTACAAGTTCAAAGAGGCAGCAACTTTAAGCATTTCATACAAAGTTTGTAACACTTTGAATGATAATCGGGAGAATCAATTACAAATTATTTCTCTCAAACAATAGCGCTCGTGAACAAGATGCAAATTTATGGCGCAAGATAGAGGATCCAACTTGAGAAAGGGTGTCTCATAGCTAGTATATTAAACTGAGTATTTGTAAACGTTAGTTTAAGAGAGGAATTGTTGAAAGTGTCATCACACGACTTTTATCCTAATTTTTAGTTGTAAGATATAGTCCCAATAATAGGAGTTTTACTTTATATATTGTTGCAGTTAGGTGTAGAATTGAAAATTAAGTTTTGGGGGCAAAATCATAATATAAATTTAATAAAATAATATGAATTAATATTTTTATTCCATGTCAAAAATAGAGAAACTAAAAAGAAAAAATATGTTGTTGGAGATTTTAGCATAATTTTAAAAAATGGTGATGATATATAGTTTCTAATTTTTTTAATATTTTACTTTTAAAATTGATTAATTGTAGATGGCTTTTCAATTATTCGTAAATATAAATTTTATATCTTAAAAAATTAATATTTAAAACAAAAGAATAATATCAAAATTCATAAAAAATGCATACAAAGTTATAATAGTAAGATATTAAAAAATTAACCAATATGTAAATAAAATTATTAAAATTTGAAATATTCTAACTTACTTAATTTTTTGGAGAATGTTTTCTTAATTTTTGAGTTAGGAAGAAGAGTTTAACGTAAATTTGAAGAAAAAGGTGAAATCACTAGTGTATGACATTACATAATTGTAAGTCTGTTTATATAAGTTTAATTGAAAAAATTATTTTTCATGTAGAAAAAGAATTACATGGATAAAATTTATTTGTATTAAAGAAAAGTGTGTTTTATCTTCCATGTATGAAGAGAATTATAAGTATAAATTTTTTATTTATTAATGACTACTTATAAATATAAAATTATTTTTATTAAGATAAGATAATAAATTTGAAAAATATAAAAATAAGGGCTACTTATAAATTAAAAATTATTTTTTATTAGACAAAGACATTAAAGTAGAGAAGCATATTATTTGAACATTAAATAATGTATTAAAAAGTTAATCTATAATGATAGTATGAACTATTTTTTTTAATTATCAATTTAACCTACTAAGTATAAAAATTTGGGAAGGGGTAACGAGTGCAAAATATATATTTTAAGATTAAAAAATTGTACATGCATATATATACAAACTTAAGGGGAATTGCTGCAAGGCTTGGGGGGCCATGGCCCTTCTAGGCCTTGTTACCACTGGTTGTAATATATTTGACCGAAATTTATCTTTTAGTGACTTTATAGTTTTTATCTTTTACTTAGTCTTTGGGAATTAGTGGTAATAATGGTCCTACTTTTATACATATAATTTTTTTGTAATAGTCATGTAGTGCATATGATTGTTAAACAGTTTGTAGCATATGTGAAATATTAATAATAACTCTATATAATGAGCTGTTGATTGTAAGTTTAGTATAACCAAGTAAGAGTGAAACAAAGTTTTGTTAAGTTATTTTTCATCGTCTTTTGTCTTCTCTCTTTACTTTGCTTAGTATTGTAATACATATAATGATTACTCCTGATGTGTACTAGGTTCTAGAAGTCTCCTGCAATTATAGATAAAGTTTAGTCATGCTTAGAGTTTTTTTGGACAATGAGTCTCTAATGCTTAAGCTAGCAATGAATCTTATGAGAAAGGATAAAAAAGGTAAGGAGGCAAAAAAGAGAGAGATTTTGGGCGTTGCGCTATACACGTTGATAAAAAATTTTAGAGTTCTTAATTTGCTCAATACAATCCCCATTTTTAATCCAAAATAAGTGTTATAGAAAGAGAGATATCTCATTTTTTCTTGATTATTTACCCTCTTTTTTATAGTCTTATGTTGTAGAGGTTTTTTTAATAAAATAATTAGAACATGTTTTATTTTTTTATTTATTTATTTTCAAAATTTTAAGGACTCTAATAATTATAGAGTTTTTTTAAAATTAAGATATATGTTTTCATTTTTACTTGATTATTTTTAAAAATTTGAGAATTCTAGAGTCCTCACAAATAAAGACAAATATCGTAAGACCTCATTTAGTGTGTATGCACCCTCTTATTTGCATTTAAGGGTTTTGGTGGTCGGTCTTTAAAGATCTTTATATGGTCAGCTCTTGGAAAACTTCTAGGACTGAAGATTTTGCTGGGTGCTCGTATGATAAGAATTTCTTGTGAACTATAAAGAACATTTTGGGACATTGAATTTGGGCTGAAATTCAAGAAACAGAAACCACTTAATAAAGAAGGGTATATTAAAATCTGACTAGGAACTCAAGAATCAAATATACGTCATGTGAGAGGATCACAAAGGATAAGATCATCATTGTTCAAGAGAAGTCTAAAACAAACTGCCCTAATTAATTGATTGTACTATTCATGTGTTGTAAGCTAGTTTTAATTGAATTATGTTCGAGCAGTTAATTAGCACATATGTTTTTAGAAGATCAAATTTACCGATGGTTTTACTGTTTTATTTTATCATATTTGAATTGGTTAATATTGATTTAAAAAAACTTTACAAAACTTCAATTTGGACACTAAAGAAATGGAATTTCGACTGAAGAGCAATGAGCCTATAACAAAAACAATTTCAAGTACATTTATGATTTCGTTTGGGACTGTACCAATGTCCTGGATTCACAGCCGAATGGAATTCTATTTTTTTTATTAGAAATGATTTTTGTTTTATTAATAAAAAATATTTATTAAGTACTTTTTTGTAACTTATTGTTTAAAAAAAATATTTCAATTACAAAAAACTTATAATAATAGGGAATTTGTTGTTTATGGCAAAAATAAATACAACAAAAAAATTATTTTAACCTCGATCAAATTTTTTATATTTTATTAACCAATTTTTTTTCCCCTTTACCCCTCTCACAAAGTTAACTCTCATACTATCTCTTCTCTTCATTCAAATACTCTTTTCTCAAAGACCCCTCTTTCTCTCGGTTTCAAACTAAATTTTTTCTCAAAATTTTCTCAATTTTATAGATTGATTATAATTTAAGCACATTTTGAAGATTTGAACTAAAATAAGTTCGTGTGAAACTAAAAAAAAAATTAAAAATAGGTTAAAATTGGTAAGTTTTTATTATTCAATTTTTTTTGTTGTGTTTTTTTATATTATAGTTGTTGAAATATTTAGATTTAGTATTATTAAGGTGTAAAATAGGTTAAAAATGAATGTAAATAACCAAAAATGACTGAAAATAGCGAATTCTCCAAATTGTTTTTTGTGTTTTTGAGTTTTTCTTATGAAATTGTTAGAAATGTGTAAAATAAATTAAAAATGATTGTAAGATGCTAAAAATGGTCAACAATGCCAAAAATATGAATTCTGCAATTTTTTAGTCCACCACGCGCCGGCATGGTGCACCATGCGTAGGCCTGTAGCTGTATGCACCACGTTGCTGCGCTCCTTGATGCACGTGCATCAGGGGGTGTAGCCGGCGCCCAAGGAGGCTACAAAGCATGCCCTAGCATGGCGTAGCCAGCTGCATGCTTTGTAGATCACTCCAGCAGGCTGTAAAGAGCTATGCAGCATATCCTGATGCGCGCACATCACCTTGGCACGTGGTGCACATGGCGTTGCGCATGAGGGCACGTAGCAGCTTGGCGCGTGGCAGCATTATTAATTTTTTTTATATTAGGCTTCTATTTGTATATATATTCAAATATTATTTATATATTTAATATTTTGTATTATTTTTAATTTAATTGTGTATATATAATTATACTAAACAAATAATTATTTTGGGCCTTTTTTTTCAAGTGCTGTTGATATTGTCATAGCGTACATTTCGACCATTATATGCTTCAGAGGGAAGATTAGAGAGTTCTAGTGATGGTTTTGAGAAATACATTAGATATCAAAATATGCACATGGTAGTTCCAAAAAATATTAAATATGAAGCGTTGTTAAGAAGAGTTTGTCATCTTTTGGGAGTTGATCAGATGCATTATAAAGTGACTCTGAAGTTCAAGGTTCTTTCAAGTACTATAACGTTGAGACCTATTCCACTTGAAAATAACGATAATGTGTTATTGTGGTTGAGCCTACATAGGAATATTGTTACATCTCTATGTGTAAAAGTGGATGCTTGAGCTCCTGAATATGAAAATAAAGCAGAAGTACTCATAGAGCAGAAATAAGGCTACGAGTATCAATTCCTCTCTGCAACCCTTGTGTATGTTCCAAATTTCCAAGAGGATTATCATTATTCTCTCCCAATATTTAATGAACAACTAGCCTACACATATTATGATAGTTAAAAATATGAAGATATTAGTCTTGATCTTAGCTATGATATTGGTCATAATGTTGGTACTGATGCTAGAAATGACGAAGGTTATGAGAATGATGATCGTGGTTATGATGTTGGTTATGAGGTTGGTAATGATGGAAATGATAATGATGATAATAATACTGATTATGGAGAAACTACTGTGAATGAAAATGACGACGACGACGACGACGACGACGACGACGACGATGATGATAATAATAATGATTATGTCAGGAAAACAATGGATTAAGATCGAAAACTCATTTCAACTCTAGCCTAAAATATTGTCATTTGACTTGAATATATCGAAAAAGATATCTTGTACTAGAATTGAAGATGTGTTTGTAAGAATGTTGTATAACAACAAAGATAAAATTCATGAGGCTATAAGCATGGTTACACTAAAGAGAAAATGGAGCTTCAGAGTTTACAAGTCCACCAAAGATCTTTTAAGTTGAAATGCGATGATGAGAGATACAAATGAAAATTATGGCCAGCATCGACAGAATGAAGTAATTTTTTCATCGTAAGGCGAGTAGATGTATAACGCACTTGTATTTTGGGTCAATTACAGGATGGTCAACAGCAAGCCAAGAGCCGTATTATTGCTAAAGTAATTAAAAATTAGTTTATATTAGTTAATAGAAATTATAGACCGAAAGACATTCAAGCAGACATACGTAAAGAATTCGGTGTTCAGATAACATACACTACATCTTGGTAAGCTAGAGAGCATGCATTATGATTAATAAAAGGTGATCCAGAGGAATTTTTCACGTATTACCATATAGCTATATGTTGCAACAGAATAACTCGGGTACGATTACTTACTTGGAAACTGATGCAGACAATCATTTCAAATATTTTTTTGTGTGTGCTGGGACCATGAATCAAAGGTTTTAATTCATCCATCCGACCAGTAATTGCAGTAGACGGAACACTTTTGAAAGGGACCTATCTTGGTACAATATTTTTGGTTGTTTGTAAAGATGGAAATAATCAGATATTTCTATTGGCATAGGGGGTTGTTGACTCAAAAAATGATGCTTCTTGAGAGTGATTTATGGTTAATCTATAGGGAGTAATTGGTGGCCATCAGAATTTTATTTTTATATCTAATCGACACTCTTGTATTGAGAAGGCTATATGGGGTGTGTTTCTTATTGTATATCATAGGTTCTGCATCTATCACTTGAAGAGAAATTTGATGACAAAATACAAGTTACCATCAAGAATATCTAAAAAATGGGTATACTTGTCTACTTACTATACTGCTGCCAAGGCGTATCGTGTCCTTGATTTTTAACACTAATTAAATAAAATGCGATAAATGAGACTCGATACAATTAACTATTTAGAGAAGGATGTTGGTATGATAAGATGAGCTCGATCAGTCGGTACTTTCAAAAGGTATGATGTTATAACCACTAACATTACTGAGAGTATTAATACAGTTGCAAAAGATGTAAGAAAGCTTTCAGTGACCAATTTGGTGGAGTGGATTCAGAAGCTAACGCAGCTGTGATTTTATCATAGACGGTTGGTGAGACAAAATATGATGAATGTCTTGACGAATTGGGCCCATCACAAAGTCATGAAATATAATGATGACGTGTATCGAATGACAATTTCTTTTGTTGATATTTCACGATTTATAGTCAAGGACGGTGGCATAAACTAGATAGTGGACATTTCTAATAGAATATGTAGCTGTCAAAAGTTTGACTATCGATAATTGCTTTGTCTCTATGCACTCACCGTATGGAGATATATAAGATTATCGCACAAGAGTCTTTGTTCAATATATTACACATCCAAGACGTTATTCCGTGCCTATAGCGAGCCAGTACTTTCGGTTGGCCAAGTGTCGAACTTGATAATCCCAGAGAATTTGAAAAATATGGACATCCAACTTCTGATAGCACGTCATCAATCAAGTAGACGTCAAATGAATAGGATTCCATCTTAAGGGGGAAACCATCAAAGAATATTTGTAATCATTGTAGACAACATGAACATAACCGACAGACGTGTCAAAACCCTATCGTTTTATATAGCATGTAATGTATGTTTGTTTATAAAACTACCTTATTGATATTTAATTTTAATTTTACTATAATATAAGGCTAGTATATATATATATATATATTGATTTCAAATGGGTGTGAGATGGAGGAAACGAGTTCGATCTTGAGGCATAATTCTGTATAAAGACTTTATTATATAAAGGGTTATTATATACCATTTTCTAATTATGCTACTTTGTGTTAGAGTGTCAAGTTTCGTAACGCATTTATTTTGTCATACACTTATTTTGTAATGCATTTATATTTTTTATTATGTACTTAAATTGATGTTGAAAATTTTTATTTGTGGATAAGTTATGAAAATATTTGTACATGTGTCAAAATTGTAAGTTGTAGGTGTGGGATGTCTGATATTTTAATGAAATTTTGACAGAATCTCTTATATTATGTGGACATTCCCAAACTTGCATATTGAAAACACATACTTCTATATAATTATATATCACATCTGCACACATCCACCCAACACGTAAACATCAAAACAATAATATGACACAAATGACCATATAAAAAATATAGTATTAAATATCTATGAAACATATCCTGGAGTGATCCACAAATAAATGACCATCTTTTGTCTATAAAAGGTACCAATATGAGGGAAGGTGTCAAATAACTGACCTAACATAAGATATCAATAAACATACAAACAAATACACCACAACCCCTACCCCCAACTGCCTGTTGAGGCACGTTATCTCGCAAACGAATGATTGGCCAATGGAACAAATTTGGATTCTGTATTCCCTTTAAACTATAAAATATATATATTTGAAGGTAATAAGGCATAGCAACATGTAGAGGTTTCGATAAATTTAAGAATAGCCTCGTCGAAGTGGCCGTTCACGCTGGAATTGTAAAGAATAATCGCCCTCTGAACAAGATCGACCTCTGTTGTAAACCAATGTTCCTCATTGATATTCAATGGGATAATACCTACAAAAACTATTAATGTATTATTTTGAACTTATTGTATTTAATAACAATAAAAAGTTATTACTGTACTTCCATTATCTTATTGACCAACACCCATGATTTAGCACCAAGTAAATTGATCTTTATTCTGAGTGCATATGTCAACAATGGTTCGACCTATTGGTCGTTAGATAGAGGACTATCGGTGAAGGACGTTTGCCACATTTGTCTAACGTCTCCTAAAGATAAATATATACGACGTTAAAACTCATTAATAATTAATCAATGGTATTATAATGTTATATGCATAATAGACGAGTAAAAAATAGCTCACATAAAAATATGCATCTACAGTTGTGCATTCTTATGAGTATATGTCAGAACACATCATTTACCGTGTACGTAAAACCTTTAAATACTCATTTATATGCTGTAAAACCTTGATAAAATGTATATCAAAACAAAGAATATATATAAGTTTTGATACTGTAAAAAAAACTCACAAAAATATATACAAGTAAAAGTCCTCACCAAATCATCAAGCTAGTGGAGCAATAGGTCGTTAAACTATGTGCAGCTAGCACTGGGTCTGTGTAAATAAACACACTGTGTTGGGTTATTTTTAGTTATTCAATCTAACATATCATTAAATTTTTTTATCAATAGGAATAAGTTGCCCATTTACGTCAACTGTAGGTTCTACTTCTAATTCCACAAGTTTCTTTTTCAACGGATTGGTATAAGGACTGCTTTGAGCTTATGTCTTCTTATAGTGGTGCCTATACCTGCTCATCTTTTGAGCTAATGCAACAGGTATAAACACTTGTAGGGCTATGAACTACATGTTATATATCTATTGCCATAGGCTGATGCTGAGACTCACTCACAGGAGTGTAATCCTGAAAGTTAGCAACCATGATTCGGTGCCCTAAAATCAAACAATACCAATTAATGTATTGACTTGTTAAACTTTTTAGCCAATAAAATTTAGGTTCAAAGCATACCATAGTCTGCTATGCATCTTCAGAGATCTTAAATGGTTTTAACTGTTACATCAATAGGGATATTTGATGTAAGATCTCTTCTTTGTCCTTATCCATCCTACTCTGAATCTGTGAGCCAATACTATCAATCTTAGTGGAAGCTCTGAGCTAACCTTGTCAATCTTGTTAAATAGCTCTATTTGAAGACCATTAATCCTCTTCTCTAGGACATGATACCGCGATGATTACGTGCCGGCTTAAACTATATACATAAGTGATTATAATCAATTTTCACAACCTAATACTCATCAACAACATATAGTAGTGAGTGAATTCATGGAAAAAGATTAAATTATTATACCTTTGATTTAGTGGCTGGCGGGGCATGGAATTCGTACTCAGGTTAAACATCATCGATGAATTGGGTGGTTGGAATCTCAAATTTCTCAAACTTAAGAGTCCTTCCCCATTTGCCTGATGGAATGCGCAATTTTACCACCACACGACAGTCTATACTCTTATCATATTTATAGGGCACCAACTTTCTATGTACTTCTAAAACCTATACAAAATTTTGAATTTATTAATCATTAATAAAAAAAATAACAAAATTTATAAGGAAATTATATATATATATATATATATATATATATATATATTGTTGAATGTAAAAACATATCCTAACACCATTGAAGAGAATATTTACGATATCTTCATATAATGTGGTGTCTGTAACAGACCAATTTAAAAGACGTATAAAAAAGTCACAATTCCTGCGTGCAAATACCTCCTCACATCTCGGGATCGCCTCGTAGATCTACGCCTAAGATAATAAAGAAAAAAACTTAACAATACTATTATCTTATTTAATGCAAAATAAAAATAACAATTTCTTTCTGCATCTCAATATAATAATGAATCAAAAAGAAAAGAATTACTCACCAAGAATACCCGACCAAATGTGTATAGGTTGTATGCTTCCCTATCTGAAGTGCCCTATTTTTTTTATCTTCAGTAACTTTTTAATTGGGGTTGTGCTTAAGCTATGATGGAGCATAGTCTATGCAATCGTGCCTTAATGATAGGCATTAAACTCATCCAGATTATCTATGAGGCGAAGCATAAAATACTGAACGGCTCTATTCCAATCACGTGGCATCAATAATTTATGAAACACATAAAATATACACATTTTTACTGCATCTATATCATTGTCAAATGTAAAGCTCTTGAACCACTGATCTAAATCTTTGTAAGTCAACTCATTTCTACTACTAAAGTATTTATCCCAAAGTCTACTATCCAACCCACTTACTGATGGATAATCTCACATTATCAAACCAGTAATCAAATAAAATTCTAGACGGAAGAATCTAATATGCTTGTTGTCTGTATAGAATCACAATTCTTTATGTAAATTTTTGGTACGTATGCGTCTTAATAAAATCTCGTGTACTAAAATACATGAGAATGGAATATCCTGTACATCCAAAAAATGACCAAAACACGTCGTTCTAAATATTTCAATCTACCTTGAAGTCAATTTCTCTTCTATTTTTTGATAGCTAATAACTTCAAATAAGCAGTTATAGTAGATCGGTAGAATTCATTTTTGAAAATTATATAGTCCTTTGAGACATTTTCCTTCCTAAAAAAAACTTATTAGCATATAACCAAATGTTAAATAATTCAAATAATTACTAAAAATAAAAAAATTATTAAAACCTTTTCATCTAACAAAAAAATAATATAATAATGATAACAAATTAGAATAATGACTAAATTTAGTTACAATTTTAATATATTTTAAATAAAAAAATTAAAAACAAAAAAAGTTAATTTTTTTATTAAAAATGCCATGTGGCTCCCTCTCGTGGCGCCAAGCGATAGCATGTTGCAATTACACTAGCATGACACGCATGGCCCTACAAACCAGGCGTGTAAAGCCATGCGCCCCTGCGTATGGGTGATAGAAATATAAAAGTACTAGTATGATTTATACCCAACTTTTGTATTTTGCTTTAAATCATAAATATTTGGCTATTAAATTATGTTCTTTTGATCATAAATAGATGCATGATGGAAAATATGACGCGTAGAAATAAACGGAAGGCGAATCAGACGTCAAACAAAAATGTTACGCTCAAAATACGAAAGGAGTACCAAGGCTAAGCGCCCAGGTCAGTAGCTGAGCGCTGCAGCGGCCGTGGCAGTAAACAGTACTGTATGAACTGTAACTCGTGAACATTATATTGCTACAATAACTCATGAACAGTAATTTAAAGACAAAAACTTATAAATAGAATGCCAAAAACTTTAAGAGAGAAAAAAGAGGAGAAAAAGAGAAAAGAGGCAAAAACTTAGAGTAAGAATTCACAATATCAAAGCCAAAGATTGAAGAACCAAGATCAAGATTCAAGCTTCAAGTCAAGATTGAGGGAGAAGCACATCAAGGAGTCACTTTGATTTATTTTTCTTCTCTTTCTTTA
Organism: Ailanthus altissimus; assembly: GCA_946807835.1. Classification (NCBI taxonomy): domain Eukaryota; kingdom Viridiplantae; phylum Streptophyta; class Magnoliopsida; order Sapindales; family Simaroubaceae; genus Ailanthus; species Ailanthus altissimus. The sequence goes on from OX327709.1 coordinate 7,634,212, forward strand.
TCATTATGTTCTTGTTCTTATTGATCTTCATGGATTGGTTTGATACTTTTGGTTTTGTGATGGGCTAAATTATTATTCTAGGGTTAGACTATGTAAACCTAGTATGTAGTTGGATTTTATTGATTCTTAGTTTATGAACATGATAAATTCAATTAATTCATACTATCTTGTATTTAATGCTTTCATTATATCTGATCAATATTTTGAATGATTGAGGAACCATAATGAACTCAACAGAGGGATTCATGTGTTTAGCCTATGATAGTTTGATGCATGATTATAAAGTGACAACTATAAGTTCTATCTAGGATAGACATATACTTAGGTGGCCTGTATGGTATAATTTAGATTTGATCTTAATGAATTACATTCTGATTTGATTACTATAGATATATAGGTGATTGTTAGAATGCATAATATAGTCACTTGACCATCGATAGAGGCTTGTGATGAGATTAGTGTATAAGTCAATCAATTGGTATTAAGGGATTAACTAAGTGGTTAATGAGTCCAATGAAATACTAGGGGACAAGTTAAAATCCTAGATTATCTTTATTTGTAAATTCTACTATTTTCTTAGTTAATTGATAAAATTAAATTAGTTAAATAAATTTCAGATTTTAGTTTTCTGAATAAAAGTTAAGTAGGTACAATTTTAGTACTTAATTTATAGAATTAGATCGCATAGTCTCTGTGGGATCGATATCTGGACTTAAAATTCTATATTAATTGATATGATAGCGTGCACTTGCGCTTAACTACTATAGCAACACAATCAGTAGGACATTATGATGGTGCGTAGGCCACTGTGCCAACAGTGTTGAAAATGGTCAAAATTTACCATTGTCAGCCATTTGTTTGGTCATTTTTTGTCCCTTACACTCATTTTCAACTTATTTTTACACCTTACTAATATTACATGGGAAAAGTTCACAAATAGTCTTTTAATTATTTCATTATTTTGTTTAAACAAATGTAAAATGGTTATATTTTATTAACCAAATAACTTAATTTTGGACACATTTATCCTTATATCAAATTTATAGCTTCTTTCTCTTTTTTTCTATGAAACTTCAAAGATATACTGAACCAAAGTTTATTGATGGCCGAATATTTTTGAAGTTGTTATTGCAAAAATCAAGTGTTGCTGAGGATCGCTTTAAATCAAAGAAATAGCTCCGGTAAGTTTTCTAAACTTTGTTAGAAAATTTAAATTTGTTAGAAATTAGATAAAATTTACATTTAAAGTTAAAAGTAATTGTTATTAACGAACTAAACGAGTTAGAATGGTATAAAAGACGTTGAAATCCGGCCAAAAATAAGTTTTGGAGTGTGTTTGGCGATAACTAGACAGCGATCGGTGCAGCCACCGTCAATTTAGGCATTGTGGGGGTACATCTCAGGCCTGAGATGTGCCCCCGCGATGGGCATATTGTGCGCGCCGCGGGCCTGAGATGTGCCTCCGCGATGCGCATTTTTTTATTTTTAAATATTTTATCTTTTTAAATAATTTTACTATTTTTTTTTGTTTTTTCAGGTCATATAGAGTATGATGCAATAGTTATTTGTTTTGGAGGAAAGTGGGAGAGTAGTGACAGGGAAGAAAGTTATGTTGATTATAGTAATTTTAGAATTTCGGTTCCGAAAGATATTAATTTTGAAGATCTTTTAAATGCAGTATATTATATCTTGGGAGTTGACAATGTGAACTATAAGGTGACTTTGAAAATAAAAATTGATGCAACGAGGTATAACCTAAAGCCTATTGAGATTAGAAACGACAGTGATGTTCGATTTTGTTTTAGCGCCAATAGAAGATCGTACTGTCCTTTATGTGTAACAGTGGATCCTAGAGCTCCCGTTTATGAAGATGATGTACAGCCCCTCAATCAAAATCCACCATCAATTCATACTCATTTTATGTTAGCTAGCGGTAGCAACCAAGTGAGCTATACATCTCTATCAGTTCCAGCAGTGGTTCCTGCAAACACAACGAACGAGTATCACAATGTTTCTCCTATACCCTTTAATGAAGACCCAGTCTATACACATTACGCTTGTGATGACATTGAAAATGTTGGGGATGTGGAAGCGGACTATGATGATGTTAGAAATGTTGATAATTTAGAAGGGGATGATTTAGCAGAAGGTGGACGTTGTTATGTTTTGACAAGCTCCCTAAATATTGAAGCTAGAAGAATAAATTTTTGTGAAGCGGAAAACCCCTTTGCGTTTATGCCTCCAATACCACCATCAGACTTGGGCATTTTGGATAAGATATCGAGTAGTGGAATTGGCGATGTGTTTGTAGGAAAGTTGTTTGATAGCAAAGATGAACTTCACCAGGCTATTAGTATGGTAGCACTTAAAGGTAATTGGAGCTTTAAAGTGTCAAGGTCGACAAAAGATCATTTTAAGATCAAATGTGATGATGATAGATGTCGATGGCGATTACGTGCAGTGTCGACAGATGCAATGAAACATTTTATTGTGCGCAGAATTTATTCAAGTCACGTGTGCCAATTAGATCGATTGCACGATGGTCATCGACAAGCAAAGTCTCGGATTATTGGCAAATTTATAAAAAATAAGTTTGCATCTGCAAGTCGACTTTATAGACTGAAGGAAATCCAAGCAGACATATGTAAGGATTTTGGTGTGGACATAACTTACCCTACTGCTTGGCGGTCTAAGGAGCATGCATTGGTGTTGATACGTGGTACTCCAGAGGGCTCATATAAATTACTTCCTGCATACTGTCAAATATTGGAACAACAGAACCCAGGTACAGTCACGCATTTGGAGATTGACGATTGCAAGCACTTCAAATATTTCTTCATGGCTCTTGGACCATGTATTAGAGGGTTCCAGTCTTCCATCCGACTGGTTATTGCAGTTGATGGTACATTTTTAAAAATGCATACTTGGGAACAATATTTGTGGCTGTTTGTAAGGATGAAAACAACCAGATTTTTCCACTTGCATGGGGTATTGCTGACTCTGAAAATGATGCTTCATGGAAGTGGTTTATGGAAAAACTCCCAGGAGTTATTGGCAATCTTAAGAACCTTGTACTTATATCTGATCGACATACTAGTATCGAGAAGGCCATTAAAGAGGTATTTCCTAATGTATATCATGGTGTATGCATCCATCACTTGAAGTGTAATTTGGTAGCACGATATAAGATACCATCGCAGACAATAAAAGAAGGGGGATATTTAGCTTCCTATTTTGTTGCTGCCAAGGCGTATCGCATAGCTGACTTTCAAAGGGAAATTTATAAAATGCGAGAAATGAAACCGGAGGCAACGAGATACTTGGAGGAGGAGGTTGGTTTTTCAAAGTGGGCTCGATCACTGGGAGCATTCAGAAGATATGACATCATGACCACCAACATTGCTGAGAGCATTAATGCTGTTGCGAAGGATGCACGTGCCATGACGATGACTGCCTTAATTGAGTAAATCCGAGAGTTAATGTAAAAATGGTTTGTTGAGAGACGTGAGGCTGCAGAAAATATGTCAAACTTCTTGACCACTTGGGCTCATAACAAGATTTGGAAGCACAATGATGATTTCGCTCGCAAGACAGTGTATGCAATAGATCGATCTCGTTTTGTTGTTAAGGAAGGAAAAAGAAATGGAATAGTGGACATCCCGGGGAAGTCATGTAGTTGTCAAAAGTTTGATATGCGGCAACTACCGTGTCCTCATGCACTTGCAGTATGCAGGCAGGTCAGATTCCAGTACCAGACTCTTTGTTCGCGATATTACACGACTGAGTGTTTGTTACGTGCATACAGTGAACCAGTAAATCCTGTTGGTCATCCGTTAGATTGGATTGTTCTAGAGGATTTGAGAGCTGCTGACATCCAACCTCTTATACTACGCTGGCAATCAGGAAGATGTCGGAAGAATCGAATTCTATCACACGGTGAAACTCCCACGAAGAATGTATGTAGTCGCTGTAAGCAGCATGGACATAATCGACAAACTTGTTGAAACCCTATTCCATTACATGGTAGTTGATGTGTTCTTTGTGAGTTATATTTGTATTTTAAAGTCATGTAGTTATTTGACTAGTTAATTTGTATTTTTTTTGCGATTGCATTTAATTGATAAGTTTTTTATATTTCTTTTTTCCCTAATGTCGTTAATAATGCATACTTTGACTAATTATATTTTAAACCTAACCCAAAATCCTATAACGTGGACCTAGGTCGACCCTGTCGGGCACTCTAACGGAATGCTTCCCAAAGTCCGCTATCAACCTTGGGAAATTCCACGAGGCAAACCCTAAAATGTTTCTTAATTTCCTTTTAGATATATTCTTATAAACATGGAAAATTTATTTTATTTTCTAAAATTTCTGGATTAAAACGGACAGAGTTTCCCCTATTTTTTCTTAAAATCTATATTTCATAAACCTACAGAAAATACACTTCAAATATTTCTCACATCTCTTAGCTGTAAATGGGACCTCCCGTCCCTACCCAAATCAATCAACATCCTTTTACAATTGACAATAAAATGTATAAAATACATAAAAAAACTTTAGAAACATACAAAATTTAATTTTCTTTTACTATATTATTGCACATTTTCATAAGTCAATCGCCATTTTGGTCTTAAAAAATGACACATGCTCAGGACCAAAATCTAGGGGATGACAACACATCAAAAACTCTATAAACATACAAACATAAACCCCATAATCTCCACTATTCATTGTCTGCTGTGGTACTCCATCATTTAATCTAATTATATGAAAAGGGGTTAAGTCAGGTGTAATTTGTCGTTGCTCATATAATCTACAAGCATCTAGGTAACGGGGTAACAACGTAGCTAATGACAGGACATGATTCTCAATCACGCCATTGAAAAATCCCTTGATGCTAGAATCGTAGATTAATATTTGCCGATGCAAGATGTCCACCTCAGCCGTCACCCAATATTGTTGATTGTAGTTGACAGGAATATAAACCTACATAAAATTCAAATAAGTCTTACAAATAGTACTACAAGTTATAAATTAAAATAATAACATTCACACAAAATATTATATTTTACCTTATTAACCTCAATCCACATACGTGCACCGAGTAAATCTTCTTTAGCGCCTTGAGCATATGCCATCACTTCATCACTTCATACAATGTTAATGATGTCATTTTTGTGCTGCTCATAAAAGAGTCTAAAAGTCTCCTACAAATGCAGGGCCATCGAATAATCAATAAAATTGAAATAACAAAATATAATTAATTTAATTTATCACTCACAAAGAAGTACGAATCCACAGAAGTGGACAATTGAGGCAATGCATTAGTGCAACCGTATTGCCTAAGCCGAATCACCTTCAAATACTCATTAATATGCTGCATTAAGAAACAATAACCGTCAAGTGAATGTATAAATTTAGAAAAAATAAAATGAGATAATTATTGAATAATTTACTTACAAAGTCATCCAGCCAGCTGTGTAGTGATGAACACTTGAAATTACACATTTAATAAGAGTTTTACATGATTGTTTTGTATTACTAGTGTATTTAATTTTCTTAACTTAATTCTACTTCCCTGTGGATCGACCCCGTTCTCATCGAGTTATTTATTACTTCGACAATCCTATACTTGAGAATAACTTCTATATTCTGGACGTGTCAAGTTTTTGGCGCCGTTGTCGGGGAGGTAACGTTAATATTTTGTTTTGTTATTGTTTGTTTGTTTATTTTATTTTCATAGAAGGCTGAGCCTCCTAACGTACTTTATTATTCGTTTTTGTTTTTTTTGTTTTTATTTTTTTTTTATTTTCATAGAAGGTCGAGCCTCCTAACGTACTTTACTTTATTTATTATGTTTTTATTTTCGCGGAAGGCTGAGCCTCCTATTCTTTATTTCGTTTATTTATTATTTTTTTTACTTTTTATTTTAGTTTTTTTTTAATTTTCATAGAAGGCCGAGCCTCCTAACGTACTTTACTTTATTTATTATTCGCTTTTTATTTTTGCTTTTTATTTTAATGGAAGGCTAAGCCTCCTACTATTTATTTATTAACTTTTTATTATATAATCTAACATCACTAATCTAACTTCTAATTATTTATCTTTATTTTACTTTTAGTTTTACATATTTTATTTACTTGTGTGTAATATTTTATTTTATTTACCGGTGTTTAATATTTTATTTGTATTATTGTTATTGTATTTTGTTTTGTTTCTTTTTATGAGCGATTGGTTTCGAGATCCTAATTCTCATCGTTTAGTAAAAGGTAATTTCAAAACTTCCTTTGATAATTTGTTAGATTCTCCTTCATCTTCTCATTTTTCACCAACACCATGAGCGAAAATCAAATTGAGGGACTCATAGACCCAGGGGACAATCAGTCCCAACATAATGACCATAACCGACCTAGGACACTTAGAGACTATATGAATCCTACACGAACCGGTGCACCATCTTGCTTAATTTTTCCACCGGATGCAACGCATTTTAATTTTAAGCCAGGCATTATCCAACTTTTACCCACTTTTCATGGCTTAGATGCAGAGAACCCTTATCTACATCTAAGAGAATTTGAAGAAGTGTGTAACACGTATAATGATCAAAATTGTAGCATGAACACAATTCGACTTAAGCTTTTCCATTTTTCTTTAAAAGATAAAGCTAAAACATGGCTACAAAACCTTAGGCCAGGATCCATTTCTTTATGGGACGAGATGCAACAACAATTCCTGAAAAAGTTTTTTCCCTCCCATAGAACAAATTCTTTCAAAAGACAAATCACCACTTTTGCCCAAAAACCAGGAGAGACCCTTTACCAATGTTGGGAAAGGTATAAAGAATTACTTAATACCTGTCCCCATCATGGTTTTGAAACATGGAGAATAGTCTCAAATTTCTATGAGGGCTTAACACCCCAAGTTAGGCAAATGGTAGAAATGATGTGTAATGGAACATTTGAGGAAAAAGACCCAGAAGAGGCAATGAACTATCTTGACTTACTAGCAGAAAATGCTCAAAATTGGGACACTGCTGGTACCTGTGAGGCACCTAGCAAAAATCAAACCACTACATCTAGTGGGGGTATTTATCATCTTAAGGAAGACCATGACCTTCAAGTCAAATTAGCATCCCTTGCTAGAAAAGTCGAAACCTTAGAAATGAAAAAGAGTGGTCAAATAAAATCTGTTCAAGAAATTGTGTGTCACATTTGTGAAACCCATGATCACCCTACCAATGATTGCCCAACTTTGCCTGTATTTAGGGAATGTCTCCATGAACAAGCCAATGTTTTAAACACGTTCAAACGGTCAAACAATAACCCATATTCACAAAACTATAATCCTGGATGGCGAAATCACCCGAATTTTAGTTGGAGGAATGACACTTAAGCACAGGCTTCGCAACCACCTTTCCAACCACACCAAAACTTTCAAAATCATCAAGGTTATGCACCATATGTCCCACCTCCTAGGAAAAATCTTGAAGAAACCTTGCATACATTCATTGAAAAACAAGAGTCTGTTAATTCTCAAAATGCTCAAACATTTGTTGATTTGAAAGATACTCTTGCTAAATTTGCATCTGCACTAAATATTCATGAGAAAGGAAAATTTCCTTCTCAACCACAGCCAAACCCCAAAGGACAACATAACTCAAATGCATATAGTTCAAGAAGCCAACACATGGATCAAGTTAAAGCAGTTATCACTCTTCGGAGTGATAAAATTGTTGAAAAAGAAATTCCTGAACCTCATGAGAGCGATGAATCAATCTCTAAGGGCAAGGAAAGTGTTAAACCTACACTTAATGAAGAAAACACCAAACCTTCACCTCCACCCCCATTTCCTCATGCATTACGTAATACTAAGAAGATGAATCACAATCCTGAAATTTTTGAAATCTTTAAACAGGTAAAAGTTAATATTCCTTTACTGGATGCTATTAAACAGGTTCCATCTTATGCAAAATTTTTGAAAGACTTATGCACAGTAAAAAAAAAACTAAATGTGAAAAAGAAAGCATTTTTAGCTGAACAAGTAAGTGCCATTCTTCAGAACAATAATTCTTTGATAATTCATGAAATTGTAGGACAACCAGGGTCTTTATATTTCAAAGAAATTGTGTTCTGAAGAATGACACTTACTTGTTCAGCTAAAAATGCTTTCTTTTTCACATTCAATTTTTTTTTTACTGTGCATAAGTCTTTCAAAAATTTTGCTAGGTGATTTAGTGCAGATGCAAATTTTGCTAGGTGAAAACTGAATGTCATTCCTCCAACTAAAATTCGGGTGATTTCGCCATCCAGGATTATAGTTTTGTGAATATGGGTTATTGTTTGACCGTTTGAACGTGTTTAAAACATTGGCTTGTTCATGGAGACATTCCCTAAATGCAGGCAAAGTTGGGCAATCATTGGTAGGGTGATCATGGGTTTCACAAATGTGACACACAATTTCTTGAACAGATTTTATTTGACCACTCTTTTTCATTTCTAAGGTTTCGACTTTTCTAGCAAGGGATGCTAATTTGGCTTGAAGGTCATGGTCTTCCTTAAGATGATAAATACCCCCACTAGATGTAGTGGTTTGATTTTTGCTAGGTGCCTCACAGGTACCAGCAGTGTCCCAATTTTGAGCATTTTCTGCTAGTAAGTCAAGATAGTTCATTGCCTCTTCTGGGTCTTTTTCCTCAAATGTTCCATTACACATCATTTCTACCATTTGCCTAACTTGGGGTGTTAAGCCCTCATAGAAATTTGAGACTACTCTCCATGTTTCAAAACCATGATGGGGATAGGTATTAAGTAATTCTTTATACCTTTCCCAACATTGGTAAAGGGTCTCTCCTGGTTTTTGGGCAAAAGTGGTAATTTGTCTTTTGAAAGAATTTGTTCTATGAAAGGGAAAAAACTTTTTCAGGAATTGTTGTTGCATCTCGTCCCATAAAGAAATGGATCTTGGCCTAAGATTTTGTAGCCATGTTTTAGCTTTATCTTTTAAAGAAAAAGGGAAAAGCTTAAGTCGAATTGTGTTCATGCTATAATTTTGATCATTATACATGTTACACACTTCTTCAAATTCTCTTAGAGGTAGATAAGGGTTCTCTGCATCTAAGCCATGAAAAGTGGGTAAAAGTTGGATAATGCCTGGCTTAAAATTAAAATGCGTTGCATCCGGTGGAAAAATTAAGCAAGATGGTGCACCGGTTCGTGTAGGATTCATATAGTCTCTAAGTGTCCTAGGTCGATTATGGTCTTTATGTTGGGACTGATTGTCCCCTGGGTCTATGAGTCCCTCAATTTGATTTTCGCTCATGGTGTTACTTGGTGAAAAATGAGAAGATGAAGGAGAATCTAACAAATTATCAAAGGAAGTTTTGAAATTACCTTTTACTAAACGATGAGAATTAGGATCTCGAAACCAACCGCTCATAAAAAGAAACAAAACAAAATACAATAACAATAATACAAATAAAATATTAAACACCGGTAAATAAAATAAAATATTACACACAAGTAAATAAAATATGTAAAACTAAAAGTAAAATAAAGATAAATAATTAGAAGTTAGATTAGTAATGTTAGATTATATAATAAAAAGTTAATAAATAAATAGTAGGAGGCTTAGCCTTCCATTAAAATAAAAAGCAAAAATAAAAGGCGAATAATAAATAAAGTAAAGTACGTTAGGAGGCTCGGCCTTCCATGAAAATTAAAAAAAAACTAAAATAAAAAGTAAAAAAATAATAAATAAACGAAATAAAGAGTAGGAGGCTCAGCCTTCCGCGAAAATAAAAACATAATAAATAAAGTAAAGTACGTTATGAGGCTCGGCCTTCTATGAAAAAATAAAAATAAAAAAAAGAAACAAAAACGAATAATAAAGTACGTTAGGAGGCTTAGCCTTCCATGAAAATAAAATAAACAAACAAACAATAACAAAACAAAATATTAACGTTACCTCCCCGGCAACGTCGCCAAAAACTTGACACGTCCAGAATATAGAAGTTATTCCCAAGTGTAGGATTGTCGAAGTAATAACCCGATGAGAACGGGGTCGATCCACAGGGAAGTAGAATTAAAATTACAAATTATAAACACTTTAAAGATAATTAATGCAGTATAAGATGTTTGTAAATATTATTTCAATTAACCAATTCAAATAAAAAGCTAAGGTTACGGGGATTCACTCTTGGCATAAGAAGTAAGAATATATTTAACTTTTTATTTTTTTATAACTCAATTGGAATCCTCACACAAAGGAGGTTCCAACCGGAAAATATAGCAATTAAAGTTCATTATCATTTATATATTGATTAGTATTTATTTCTTTCAATTATTATATACCAAATCTTATAAATGGGTTCAAGTATTTATTATGCCAATCTTTATATTTGTCTACAATAAATTAAGACTCCCACTTTACAAGAAAGGTTATATAAACCAAATCTTGTAAATGGTTTCAAGAATTTATTGTGCCAAGTATTAAGTTTGTCAATAATAAATCAAGAATCACCACTTTAGAAGAAATGGTATTAATTCTACAAACAAAATAAATACATCATATATAAATTTGCATAACTTAAAAATGAAGCATTAAATTCATGAATAAATATTAAACATATCTTATTACCTTGCCAAGAGCTTCACCCTTTCACCTTAGCTTAAACAAAATTATTTGGATATAATAAAACTAAATGAAAAGAAAAGAAATGGAAGAAGAAATAACATGACTTAATAGTAAACAAGAGAAATAATAGTACAAGGAAATGGATACAAAGGAAAAGTATTTTGAACTAAATTCTAACTTTCTAATTACATTCTTTAGGCATAAACAAGCCACCTATTTATAGAAAAACATGGATAAATCGAGACAAATTTGGAGGGAACCACTTGGTTGATGAAAGTCAAGAATGGTGGCAAAATAATTTGCATTCATTATCACTTGGGCACCCACTTGATTATCCAATTTGAAATTGATGCGATCCGAATTAGCTGTCACTCAAAACATAAAAGTTGTATATAAGTCTCTTATCTTTCCAAATTGAGTGATCTCATACGTATTAGATACGTATTTATATAGTTATGGGCCAAATACTGATAACTGTTCAAACTGGGCCTGTACTGCAGATCAATTCTGTTCTAGGCCAATTTTCACCCTCTAAACACTCGAATTTCCAATTCTTTGTGAAATATAATATGTTAGTTCATTGAGTCAGCTCTGCACAGGATTAAGAATCACCTCAATTTGATCTTTAGGTAGAAAGTTATGCCCATTTTACCGAACCTGCCATAAAACAGTTATAAGATAATTAAGTACAATATTGTAAACATACTTAAGTTAAGAAAATTAAATACACTAGTAATACAAAACAATCATGTAAAACTCTTATTAAATGTATAATTTTAAGTGTTCATCACACCCCCCAACTGGCTTATTGCTAGTCCCTAGCAATTCGAGCATAAATAAAATTTGAACACTACTTAAGTATTTCAAACAAAACGTCAGTTTTAAAATCACAATCGCTATAAAGGTTATTTCAATCATAACTTCCAAAAATATTTGTGTGTGTGTGTCAATTAAGCCAAAGCCTTTTTACCACAAACCACAACATATATAGCCTTAAAAATGTTCCAATGTAATAACATTAAATTTAATTAATTTAAAAAAATTAAATTCAAAAAAAATTTTGCGCCACGTGGCATCTTATACAGGCACCACGTGGCGAACAGTGCGGCATCGCGGACGTCTGCGATGCTGCACGCGATGTGCCCTTAAGGTGCATCGTGGGGCCATCTCGGGCCCAAGATGGCCCCAAGATTGGCAACGGCGGCCGGCCGCCGTTCAGGCCGCCGTCTGCATTTTTCACATTTTTCTTACACCATTCAAACTCATTTTTCACATAGAATTCAATAATTTCATCTATTTCTAGCTTCAAATACAAATTCTAATAAATTTTTAACAATTTTATAAAAAAAGTTAAATTTTTTAAAAGTTAAGTAAAACTCACCAAATTTCGGCTATTTCTTTTGTTTGAAGTGAGAAATATGTTGTATAAGCTCCAATTTATACAATGATAACTTCAAAATTTTCGATTTAGCAATTTTTGATAATTTTTGGTGATTTCGAGTGAGAGGATTGTTAATATGATATATAGGCAAATGTGTCCAAAATGTAAGTGTTTGGTTAATAAAGTATATTTCATTTTGATTTTGTTAAAAGAGCATAATAAAAAAATAAAGGAGCTATTTGTAAAATTTTTCCATATTACATCTATACATTTCTAGCAATTACATACAAAAATAACTTTAAAGCACATAAAATTAAATTTAAGATAAAAACTTACTAATTTTTGTCAATTTTTAATTTTTTGAACTCCATAATAATATTTTTATTCATATCTTTAAAAATGTACAATATTTAAAACCAATTTATAAATTTTGGATACAAATCTTCAAAAGGCCAAGAGAGAGCTTAAGAGAGAGTTTTTAAATTTGAGAAATTTTGAGTTGAAAGGGTTGGAGATAAAATGGGTACAATTGCAAGTGTTTGGTTAATGTATGTTAAAGTATTTTGATTGAGTCAAAAAAGTTTTAACTTTAAAAACCCAGTCAATTTTGGCATTTTTTTATAATAATAATAATAATAACCCTTCTAGTAATATTTAAAATGTTGTTAAAAACATCATTTCATTTTTAAATGTATATATATATATATAAACTCTCATTAATACTAAAAATTTATTTAGTTGGGTTTCTTTATTAGTTTAATGAGCAATTAAGTGTCAAAATTCTTTTAAAATATTTTGATGATATTTGGTTGCATTTAAAAAAGAATAATTGGATTTTTTTTATAAAAAAAAATTATTTTACCGCTAATAACAAAGCTTAAAATTTGGGTCATCCAAGTGGAGCTTTCTAATTTTCTTTAAAATTTTTATAATGTAAATATATCTTAATATTATTTTTAAAATTTTTATAATGTACCCATAATAAAAAAAATTACTAGTTTTGTTCATATTTTTATTTTAATTTATTCATTAGGTCCTTGGTTTTTTCACAACACCCAATTATCTTTTTTTATTGGGATAAATGGTCATTTTTTAAAGATGAAGATGGCAACAAAAAGAAAGTATTTGGCTATTTCAAAAAACATTAGAGATCTAATACGTAAATTTCGATAAGGGCACGGATGAAAACAAGAATTTACTATAAAAAAAATAAAACCCTATTCAATAATATTTAATATAAGACTTCAATCTGTATCATGATAGCAAATTATTTGAATTTACATATTGTAACTTTGAGTTAAATATATTATTTGACGTAGTTTCTTCAAAGAAAATGTAATGTTAATGCTAGCTTTTATTTATCTATGTCTTTTTTAGTTTTAGTAATTTAATTATAAAAAAAACTATTTTTTAATTGTAAACAATCTACTACTTACATAAATTACGATAAGAGCACGGATGAAAACAAAAATTTACTATAAAAAAAAACCCTATTCAATAATATTTAATATAAGACTTCAATCTTTATCATGATAATAAATTATTTGAATTTATATATTGTGACTTTGTGTTAAATATATTATTTGATGTAGTTTTTTCAAAGAAAATGTAATGTTAATGCTAGCTTTTATTTATCTATGTCGTTTTTAGTTTTAGTAATTTAATTCTAAAAAAAATTATTTTTAAATTGTAAACAATCTACTACTTACTATAAAAAATTCTACTTAAAATGTTCAATCAAACAGCCCTTAAATCTAGCCAAAAATGCTTTCCTAGTAATAGTTCTTAATTTTGAATTTTTAATGCTACAAAAATAAAATTATAAACCAAAATGAATGTGACCTACACATAACATTCATTTAAAAAAAAAATCACATGTAAGTAGCATTATAAATAACACACGACAACCCTTAATAGTGTCGAATCATTTCTCAGCTCAGTTGAGATAAGAACCATAAGCGGATTTCGAGGAGGCCACACAAGGAAAAAAAAGCAAATATAATGAAGCCAAAAGATGAGCGTTCTTCTTTTGCTCTGCCTCTCGTTTCTTTGGCTCTGACGTGACCACCGAGCTCAACCGTGGACCATTTTACGGAGTTACATATATTACAGTTGTTATTTAAATGTTGGATATGATAGTAGATTTCTGTTTGAGAATTCTTTAGTTATTTTTATAGAGGGTTTTTTATAATTTTTTTAATAGTGTATTATGCAACAAATCTTTTTTGCATGAAAGTTAAATTTCTCTATTTATAACAAGAGATAAATATTTCTCTTGGGATAAAATTTTTAGAGACTTGAATGTATCTTTGTATTTAGAATAGTATGTTCAAATAAGCTATAAAAATTAATTATTTGATATATATTAACAGATTTATTAAGTAATATTATAAATTTTTTACAATATTACATTTAAAAATTAAAAAAAAAGGTAAATGTAAAAAATAACTCATTATAGAAGTACATAATCTTTCTTTTATTTACTTTTTACGCTTCTGAAAAGCAGTCACCTTTATTAGCTAAAAAGAATTTGCCTCTAAATTTTTTATCTAAATTTTGTAAATATAATGCTATTAAATTTTGCGCTTTCTTTTAAGGCTTAAAGATCCCAATCTTTGCCGATCAAAAAATAGATATGGCTCTTCTTGCAACCAAAAAAAAAAAAAAAGATATAGTTCATTGTCAGTTCGGAAAGTAACTTTTTTTTTTTTTGTAGGTACTAATTTTAGTTTAGAGGATCTAATAGAAGCATGCCAACGCCCGTCAACAAGTGTACCGAATACAAACCTACCATTCCTTTCTCTAATTGAAAACAACTCGATAACAGCAGCACCATGCATTGAGATGGCTTCTCATGATTGGCGGCACTGCGCATGCAAATTCTCAAACCCAACTTTTCAAAGCCCCAACAACACCGACTTCCGAAGAATCTACACGGCATTGGGATGGAACCTCCCCACTTTTTTTAACCCAAACTTTTTACATGCAGAAAAAAAAAAAGCCACATTTTAAAATTAAGAAGTAAAAAAAGATTTATCTACCATCGTTAAAGCTCACGGATGAGGCAGAATGTACGGTCCTGATCGACTGTGTTTTAATCAACGTCTTTCAGTTTATCCGAAGTTCTGAAGTCTTAAAGATGGGATGGGAAGGTTACAGATCAAATCTTCTCGAGCTTCTGGGCTTTAATAAGAGGATTAGCTCGAGCGATCTCCTCTCTGCCGATTTTCTTGAAATCAAACGAGCAGCCGTGCTTCTCCGGGTACCTGTGCGTCCCACAGAAGGTGGTCCCACACCTGCACTTGAAACCCGTCAACCCGATCTTCTTCCAGCAAACCGTACACCTGTTCGGCTGCGGCTGCGGTTGTTGTTGTTGTTGCTGCTGCTGTTCGATGACCACCGCCACGTCAGCTTGTTTGAGTCCGTTGACATCCGGAACTGTCAAAGACGGAGGATCGATATTAGATCCGATTAACGGCGTTGACGTTGACGATGGAGAAGCGGATAGAGAATTCTCGACCGTCGATTTGATCGACGCTTGTTGTTGTTCCTTGAGACAGTGATCTCGGTAGCACTTGGAGCAGAGATTCATCGTCGCCGGACTCCCGAAAAACCCGCAGTTGTTTGCGCATAGCCTGTGCCCTTCTTGTGCTTGAAATCTATGCTCCTCCGCCATATGATCTCTATTCACTTGATTTTTGCCAACAGATCGATTTGCTTAATCTGTTAATTATATAACAAAAACAAGAATTATGGTAAGTTACGAATAAATTCCATATAATCATTACAATCAGAATTGTCAGAAAATAAAAACAATTTTTTCACAAAATTAGAAAGTAATTTTTGTAAACAGATCGACTGAAGTTATTCTGGAATTGGATTTAAAAATAAAACTCATAATTATTTTGAAATTTAAAAAAAGATCTAGGAATCAGTATAATCAACAGGTACACAAATTTCGCTAAAATTTTAAACAGAAATGAAAACAAATTAAAATTAAAAAAAAATTAATTAAAAAAGAAGAAGTTGATTATACCTGTGATAAGGATTCAAAGAGTTTGAGATATGAAGGATAAGGAGAAGATATATCGAACAAGGAAGGATTATCAGAATGAGTCAGCTGAATAATAATAAAGGTGAGAAAGGGAGGAAGGATCGGCGAAAAGAGACAAACCGAAGATGATGATTATTTCTTTTTATTTAATTCATTTTGATTTGTTTTCAGTGAATTTAAATTAATATTTATATATCCAAAAACCAAATAAAAAGAAATATCAGATGACAGGCTGGAGCCTAAGCCGGAATGGAAACTTATTTATCAGCATTATGCGTTAGACTTTGGCCAATCTATAAAACGTATGTGGCCACGGAATAAATATACGCGTGATGGTACGACACCGTTTTGAGTAATACATGGTCTTTTTAATATTAAAATTAAAGTGGTCCCACTTTTTTATTTGGGTTGGTGGCTAGTTATGATAATAATGATTAATTGCAATGCTTTTTTTGGGGGTTATTTATTTATTTAAGTGGGTTAAGTAATGAATTTGTAATAGTTATGGTTTGCTTAGCTGTATTGTCTGTTTTGGTCAGATTTTGCGTACCTAAAAGTTGCCGTCGTTGAGGTTAAGTTGTTTTTGGCTCGTGGTTCGTTGCAGGCTCGGCCGTGGGCTTCGGTTCAATTCGGTTTTGTTTTGTTAGCGCCGAGTTAGGTTCGGTTCAGGGCCAAACAATAGTTTTTCGAGTAAAATCAGTTTAAAAGTAAATAAGATTTAAAATTTTATTTTTAATATTAATTCAAATAATTTTCCTAAGTAGGTAAATTAATAAATTTTTATAGATCTTTTATCTTGTTTAATTAATGAGGATGCATGTATATAATCACTTCTGCAATTGACTTAATTCGTGTTTAAAACATTTATTGAACAAGGCTTTATATGGTCGACAATTTTAGATTTATTCTATGAATACATCAAAACTTTTTTTTTTATAATTTCGTTCATCAATAAAATTTATAAAATTAAAATTCAATCAAGTCTAATATAGTATATTATATGTAAGTGATTGTTTTCATCTTATATTATTTAATAAACATTATTAAAAATACTCATGATCAATTAATAAGTTATAAACTTTAAGATAAAAAAGAAAACTCATGAAAAACTTACATGATCTTTTTTTCAAATATTCATTTTCAATTTCAACTTATTTTTATAAGTATTTTCTTTGTTTTAAAAACACAAAATTGGTTTGGTTTATTGTTTTGTTTAAAATTCATATGGTGCATTAATATGATTTGTTTGATATAAATAAAGTTGTTAGAGGTTATAAGGGTATTTTTATCCTCACAACCCTAATTTTGATATGTAAAATAGTAGATTTGACTAAAATAGTCAAATCCCCCATTTTTTATTTTTTAATATTAAAATTCAAAATATTAAACCTTAGTTAATAAGTATAAAAATCCTAAAAATATGTGATTGAGAATTTTTAAGATTACCAGAAAAGAAAAAAGACGATGACACAACTTTTATATATATATATATTTTGTAGAACATATAAACTTTTAACATTTTAAAAAAATGACATGGAAACTACATTTACCAAATAATAATTTTTGTCTATTTTAATACATAATAGGTTTATATGTCTTTTTTATTAAAATTTTAAATATTTAGATATTTTTTTGAGATAAGGACATTTTTATCTTTAAAATTTGATATAATTCTCAATTTTGTTTTACGAGTTTTAAAAAACTCAATTCTGTCCTAATCAATTAGTTTGATTCTGTTAAAATTGACAAAAAATATCTTTTAACAATATATTGATAATTTTGTCCTCCTTTATATGTTAGTTTGATATGGTGATGCAAATACATTATACAATATATACGTGTCAAATATTAATAGACTTTGAAAAAATAAAAAAAGATATGTGGCATACTGTAATAGGTTAAATAAAATAAATTAATTAATAAATAAAATGAGGTAGCTGGACAGTGGCCGCCGTCGTCGGTGGCCGACTGGCCGCCGGTGATCAATAGCGATTTAACTCAAAATTAACATCATTGAACTCAAAATTTTATAATTTATGCAATGGTGGAATTTATTTTATCAACGGAGCACTAAGATGTGCCAAAAGTAGGGAAGAACATGGTGGTTGACGGCGGCCACCTCCGTTCACCGTCGAACGGCGAGGTGGTGGCGTGCACCGCCCCCACCATTGGACAGATCGGCGGCCAATCTATCCAATAGTGGGGGCAGTGCACGCCACAGCCCGTCGAGAACTATTCATCAGCGACCACCAACCCGTGGTGGTAGGCGGTGGCCACTGTCGTTTGTCGTCAATCGGTGGGTAGTGGCATACACCGCCCCCACCCCGCCGTTTGACGGCGAACGACGGTGGCCGCCGTCAACCACCATATTCTTCCCTAATTTTGGCATATCTACAGTGCTCCGTTGATAAAATAAATCCCACCATTGCATAGATTACAAAATTTTGAGTTCAATGATATTAATTTTGAGTCAAATCGCAATTGGTCACCGGCGGCCTGTTGGCCACCGACGACGACGGCCACTGTCTAGCTACCCCATTTATTTATTTATTTTATTCAACCTATTACAATATGTCACGTGTCTTTTTTTATTTTTTCAAAGCCTATTAATATTTGACGTGTATACATTGTATAATGTACTTACATCACCATATCAAACTAATATATAAAGAAGGGCAAAATTGTTAATATATTGTTAAAAGATATTTTCAGTCAAATTTAACGGAATCTCACTAACAGACTAGGACAAAATTGAATTTTTTAAAACTCGTAGGACAAAATTGAGAATTATATCAAACTTCAAAGACAAAAATGTCATTATCCATATTTTTTCTATTAAAATATATAAAAATCATTACTTAATAAAGGTGCTGATAAATTTTTGAAACTATTAAAATTTGTGTGTCCCTTTTCTAAAATGTTAGGGATTTAAATATCTTTTTACATATAAATATATATATATATGAGAAATCTCCTACATAGTTTATTTTTAATTATTGAAATTTAAGTAATTTTTGTGGATGTTCACTATACAATGAACTTTGAAGGAAATAGAGGTATAACAAATGACCTTCCCAATCTCAATAATAGATTGCAAGGGTTTGCATGAATCTCGATAAAATTTAAAGAGTTAACATGATTGTTTTAATTATATTTAAATAATATTATAATAAAAAGTTAAGAAGTAAATATAGAGACTCCTTTATTATTATTATTATTATTATTATTATTATTTTTAAAAAATTGGCTCAAGCCCAATCCCTTAAAATGCTCATTATGCCTCCCTTGAACTCTGAAATTAGACATTTTAAAAACGTCTCAACTGAAGCCTATGACAAGGCCTTTTACATAGACATTTCAAGCTTTTGCCTACCACTATAAGGTTACAAGCTGAAGCAGGGGACCTGGATCTTCTTAGGTTCTTTTTAGGATAAAAAAAGTGAGTTACAATTCAGGCTTTGTCATAACATCTAAAAGCTCCATTATAACTCTTAAAGACTCTATTACAACCTTAAGGCTCTATCACAGTCCTTACAAAGTTTTATTAAAGCTCTTAAGGCTCAATTACTAGAAAGGATATATTTATAATCATCTTGATTGCTTAGAATTAGGGTGACAAAATATAATTCAAATATAAATTTGAGTAAGTTGAACAAGATTGATAAAGTTGAAGTAGGTTTATATTGAACCGTACCACTATAATTTGGTCTCTGTTAGTATTTGTCTTATGTTAAATTAATTTTAAATGAGTTTAAAGTTATAAAAGCCTAATAATAAAAAATGGTCATTTTAGCTCAGGTCTTTGAAAGGTTCATTCGTCATTCCTAAGAACAAATAAACTTAACTCGTAGGCTTAGGGTTTTTTAGGATTCGGGTCAACAGTTTGACGTCTTATGTGGGGACAGAATAAAAATTCAAGAAACACCACCAACCATAACAAATAAGATGACCACCAGGTCCATAACCATCCTATGGATATTACAAGATGCTTAAGAGTATTTGACTACAAACATATAAGCCTGAGCCTGCAGATACGAGTAGATCACAAAATGTTGAACCTCTTAATAATGTTATCATGAGACTCCTAAACTTATTTTTATAATCTCACTTATCAACGTCTGTTGTTATAATAAGCAATTATAAGTGCATGAATATTTTTATTTAGTACGTTTGCTAATTATCATTCTTTTTCAAAATCTTAAGTATCACAAAATTAATATTTTTCGAAAAAAAAGGTCAATTGAAGAACCGAGAGGGTGGAGGGCATGGCTACTATGTTACCCTCTAGGCAAAGTGCTCGAACAAGCCTCAGATGAATACTAAAGACCTAAAAGGTAGAGATGATAATCACTATGTAACCTTCTCAACTAAATCAAGTTCCTGAACAAGCCTCATATGAATATTAAAGAATAAAAAAAATATAAAGGCAATAGTCGCATATGACCCTCTCGGGCAAATGAAGTTCTTGTGCAAGCCTTAAATGAATACCAAAGACAAATAGGTTAAGGCAAAAACCTCCCAAGACCTTATTAAGAAGATCTGAGATCCCTACGAAGATTGTGTCAGGAATCTAATATACGTGGGTGTATGCATGTACAATTGTGTTTATTGCCTAAAATACGTATCATATACATATTTAACGTGGCGAAAGCATAAAAATATTCAATAAACACAATAATTAAAAATATACTAATCACATTAATATATTAGTAGTATTAAGAAATCATCTGATAGTGTAACGTTATACACGTATATCATCGGAGTCCGTATAGAGACCAACTTGTTGGCAGTTCTAGTCACCAACTCGATGAACTTGACGAGCTAGAACAACAGCTCTATATTCTAGCACATGATTAACTCTTAACCCCAAAATGGCCGGATATGTATATTCTTCCTATTCTCTAAAAGAAAAGAAAATGAAAATATGAAATAATTCACAATTGCTACTTTTGAAACCAAAGAGAAAAATGAAACAATTTTATTTTTCTTTTTTTTTCTTCTTCTCCTTCTCTTTTTTCCAACTCCAAAATGCTCCATTTCCAGTCACACACTCATACCCCCCTTACACACATCTCATAATATATAAAATAAAATAATAAAAAAATATTATATAATATAAATAATAATAAAATATTATAAATAGATGCCAACTATTTGGCACCCAAAATAAAATAATATTAAATAATATAATATAACAATATATAGTAATATATTATAATGAGATATTTATGAGTATTTAATAATTAAATAATCATTGTGTGAAATGACCATTTTGTCTCTAATAAATAATTACCAAGTCTAACCTCTAGTGAGTCTAACTATATCGCACACCTGGGTAAACTCAATCGAGAGTCCACAATGAGCCAAGTGTCATTATACAATTAGTAAATAATAATTATTGACTAATTGTTGTATTTAATTGACCAAACTTGCCCCAAGACCCTCTACTGTAGATCCTAGCGGCTTTACCGAGCACCTTAACAGAAGTTCCTCAGAGTCTGATTATCAACGCTGAGAAATTCCATGAGGCGAACCCCTAATTAATTCTTACTATTACTGATAAAATCCTAAAATATTTATGAAAATAATTTACTAAATTTTTTTTAAAAAAAGGGACAAGTTTTCTCTGTTTTTCTAAAAATTCAAATACAAAACCTACAAGAAAAATCACACTTCTAATTCAAACAGCTTTCTCACATTCCAAATAGAACCTCCAGTCCTTTCCAAGTCCAAACCAACTCAACTTAAAATAGTTTTATTCTAATCACATAAAACTAACATATTAATGAAAAGTGAAAACTATCATCAAAATGCTTAAGTCACTTCTTGATTGTTTAAACATATTTAAAATATACACAGATATTATATCTATCATGCAGAAAACAAAAATGTGCTACTCACCACATTTACATTTACCAAAGGTTCTTCAGATTTAGCCCTCTAATAAGTAGTATGAGAATCAGCAGCTTGCGTACTGAGGCCTGTAACAATCCACTGAGGTTTGATATTTAGACAACCATTCCATCTTTAAAACCAAATCAAAATCACTGATAACCAGCAAAATCAAATCCGCTACAAATTCTTGGCCCTCTAAACTGATTTTACTACCCTTATACACCCTTTCTGCTATAATTGAACCTCCCGTAGGAAGAGACATTGCCATGCTACAATCTAATAACTATAACACTATGCTAACCTTTGCAGCAAACTCCATAGAAATAAAAGAATGGGTCACTCCACGATCTATCAATACATAAGTATCTCGATCAAAAACTGACATCGTACCTGTGACAACTTCTGGGGCCACATCTGCCTCCTACTAGGTCATTGCAAATATCCTAGCCTAGGTACGTGGCCTGCCTTACTGCCATCCAGATGCTCCACCTTGACCAAATCCCTCACTAGGCTGGCTTGAACCGCTGGGCCCTCTGAATTGGGAACCAACTCTACTCTATCCTCGGCCACCACTGGTCTGTCTCGGTGCTAGTGGTCTATTTTCTAGATTACTACTAGCTCCAACATTCGAAAAATCTCTCATATAGTGGCCCCCTTAACCACACTTATAACAACCTGTAGTCCCCTTCCTACAATCTCCCGAATGGGCCTTACTATATTTGTTACACACTGAAACACCCTTCAAACTCTCTTTAGTGCTTCGGGATCCGGCTGATGATTTTGTGACGGAAGCTTGACTTGATTGAGCTCTCTGGCTTAGTTTCTAATTGTTGGACCATGTAGATTTCTCATCTGTTTGTGTGAATTTACTAGGTCCTCCTCGAGAACCACATGACCAACCTCTTTTCTGACCCTACTGTTTTGGTTTGGGAATGGTTGCCATGCTTTTTTCAACTCATGTTGCAACTTCTACCAATGCTCCGTATTGAGTGTGAGTTACCGATACCACGTACACCCTGATTCGAAGATTGAGGCCCACTACAAACTGATTAGCCTTCTGCTCTTCATTATCAGCTATAAAGGGAACGGCACGGAAGAGCTCTGAAAACTTCTTTTCATACTCTGTCACAGAGATGAAACCTTGTTTTAGCTTGAAGAACTCTTCTATCTTCGCATCTTTATAACTCTTGGGATAGAACTTATTTAGAAATTCTCTTCTGAAATGTGCCCAAGACACCCCCTCTGGATTTCTCATCTGCAAAGCCTTCCACTAATCTTTTTTCATTTCTTTTAAAAGAAATGTTGAGTATGAAACCATCTGTTCTTCAGTACATCCCATAACCTGAAAAATTTCTTCATTATTCTCCAACCAGAATAGGGCTCTCTCGGGGTCTCCGGTACCATCATACGGCTTAGCTCTTAATTTCTTAGCGCACTCAATGGATACTCCTGCCTCTCTTGGCTGTTGAATCGCTGCAACTTTCATTTGCGCCATCTGATCTACATTTATGTTTCCATCCTCTGGCTCGACAGGCTGAGATGACTCATGAGAGGTCTGATGTGTAGGAACATTTACCGACTCATTCACATGTTCTTCTTCAGATGCAAAAGCCTTCACAGCTGCTCTCATAATACATGGGTTTATTTATTGCATAAAATTCAATTTAACAAAATTAGAAAATGCATGCACTTTTGAGAAATCTCATTCTGAAAATAAACCTTTTGTAATTGAAAACCTCAAAAATCAGGCTCTGATACCACTATGATAGCACCTGCCCCGAGAATCTCTACTATAGATCTCAACGACCCTGCTGAGCACCCCAACAGAAGTTCCTCAGAGTTTTATAATCAACGTTAGGGAATTCTGCGAGGCGAACCCCTAATTAATTCTTACTATTACTGATAAAATCCTAAAATATTTATGAAAACAATTTACCAAATTTTTTTTTAAAAAAAAGGAACAAAGTTTCCTCTGGTTTCTGAAAATTCAAATACAAAACTTGTAAGAAAAATCACACTTTTATTTCAAACAGCTTTCTCAACTTTTAAATAGGACATCCAGTCCTTTCCAAGCCCAAACCAACTTAACTTAAAACAGTTTCACTCTAATCACATAAAACTAACATAGTAATGAAAAGTGAAAACTATCATCAAAATGCTTAAGCTACTTCTTGATTGTTCAAACATATTTACAATATGCACAGATATTATATATACTATGCAGAAAACCAAAATATGCTACTCAGCACATTTACATTTACAAAATGTTCTTCAGATTTGGCCCACTAATCAGCTGTAAGAGAATCAACAGCTTGCGTACCGAGGCCTGCACCTGGAAAAGGGGTTTAGAAAATACAAAATACAAAACGAGTGAGCTAAAGGTGCTCTGTGAGTGCATTTAAATTTTTTGATAAAAATAAAATTATGCATAAATAGTAAAGATTAAAAAAATGCATAAAATATGCTTCTCCAAAATTTTTTCTGCTTTTACCGCTCTCGATTTTCTTCACCTACATGCCAAAAATGAGATTTAAAACCTTTATGAAAGCTAAAAGTCCACTTAAACTAATGAGCGTCCTAATTGGCTTTCAAAGCGCGGATGATTCCACTTTCCGATTTTCATTACGAAGCCATTCAATCTTGTTTAATTCTAGTTTAATTTACCATCCGAAGCCATAAAAAGTGCTTAACACCTTATAAATTAGGTTGGACATAATTGCCCTTCACCTTATTAAAATGAATAATTATGTCCCATTTTCTTCATTTTTAATTTTCCATCAACTATATACATTCAATTTACATAAGGCACCATTTATACCCAACAATTCAACCAAAACATAACTCAAGTGGCCGAATTCACTTTCTCCACCAAACACACTTCTTTTCTCAATTTCTTATTCCAATAGCATACAAATTAAGCCAATTTAATTCTAATGCCTTAATTACATCCAATTGAAATTTCTACATCAAAGTCACCCAAAACTCTAATTCTTACCTTACTAATTTCTTCAATTCGATGACTCCTTTAAGCTCCACACTTGAATTCAACTCAATCTAAATCAAGAATTCACACAAGAACATTAATTAAAGCCATCATGGAAAATTCATCCTTCACCATGATCAAATAGTGCTTTTCTTACCTCTTTCCTTGTATTCTCACTATTGGAAGCTTCAATTGATCTTAGGAACTTGTATTTGGCTTTATTTTAGCTTGATCAAGCATGTAAAAATCATGAAATAGCTTGGGTTTTTACTGTAGTAGTGTCTCCCCTCTCGAATTCTCTCCCTTTTAGCTCTACTGTGTTTTCTTTTTCACTTCATGAAAATTCTACACATCTCCACTTAATATTATCCCCTCTCAAGTGTCCAATTTTTCCCTCAAGTAACTCCAAATTTCTAAATTGCCATTGGTTAGAAATATAAACATTTAATTAGTTCATTTGTAGCTATTTAGATAGAATAGTCGTGGGAACTAACTAGACTTCCAACTTGGCAATCCATGAAATTGTCTCTAATTGGTCTATTTTATAAGACATGAATTGTGTTTCTTAACAAAGGCTTATTCCATGCATAACACTTATATGAAAATTCATGTATTAAATTAAAATTTCCTTTTCTAAGCCAATAGAAAAAAAATTCAAAAATATTCCATGACCGTCTAACACCCCAACTGAGTGTGAAATTACCAAATTAGGTCTAATACCTCTCACGCGCATTATAAAATGAAAATATTTCTAATAGGGTAACAATCGGGTAACCCTACGGTGCCTTTATCGCTAAAAACCAAAATCTAGGTATCTACACTATTAATAGGAATTGGATATTACATTAACGTTTAAATACAGATACACACGTATTTCTATGGTAGTACTTCCTTTTTCATTCTGCCTATAATAAATCAGCAATGAATCTTAATTAGGTGCTATTCTAACTCACATGTACTAATGAGAATAAGCACATTCTCAGTTGTAGACCCTATATCATCTAGGTCAAATTAGAAGTCTAACTCCGTGCATCTTCTCACTTGTAAGCCACTTTCTCCATATTTGAGAAACTTATCATTTGTACCCTCAAGGTACCTCAGGATATGTTTGACTACCATGAAATAGTTGTTAGGGTTGATACTTACGTGTCATCCCTGAATGTACATATACTTATGTATTTATACAAGTGTACATTCCCATTAAATCGCTAATACCCATTAATATAGTACTATGCAATGTAACATTATAGACAATGTACGATTTGAAGGAGTTCAGATCAAATTTAAAATAGTTTAGATAAAAGCTCATTGTTAGCAATGTTGAGAAATAAATGCTAATTGTAGCACAACTAAGTGTTAGCTGGTTATAATACTCAGGGAAGATCCAAGAGTTGGAGCCTTGTTTGTAATGGGACATAAATCTAAGAATACAATTGAGTGCCATAAAATGTTAGTTGCATAAGTATGTTCTCAAATAATTATCCCTAATCTATTTCTTTCGATGCGGCTCTATTGGTGGATACTTATATATAGATCGTCATATGTCGTATCTATAGAGTATAGATGGTCGTTCATAGCCGACCGTGAGCTTAGAGCTCGTATTGACATATAGGTATCTAGTTAGGACTAGATATAGTACAGACTCATGAGAGCCTCCGATAGACACCCAATGTAAGATTGGATCTCGTATTGACATATGGGTATCCGGTTAGGACTGGATATAGGATAGACTCATGAGAGCCTCCAATAGACACCCTTTAACTTGAGTGCCACAATGGGCTTATAAGTGATCCACCATACGTTGATTCCACGCATGTCACAGACTTTTCATGGTGTGACCGCTGGGTGTCGCTGGGTATGGTCTGATACTTATGAAGTTCGATGTGTACAGATATGGGATCCGTCAGCTAGCATAGGAGTTAGATATCCAGATGCTTCGAGACTGTATCTTGAAAAGTCTTGTGGCCATAAGCACTAATCCCAGGAAAGAGTTCCGCCAGGGTAGAACATTATGGCAAAGGAGTGTACACATATTATTCAGTGAGATATAAGTCTGGGGATAAGACATAGATGAGCACATGGAGATTTGACGGTAATAATCTATAACCTCTGCACATCTAGGATATCATGACACAAAGACTATACATATGTGTTGTAACCTCAACTTACATGGTTCAACACACTGATTTGTATATCTGTGACAGGTGCGTAGGGCATTGCTTATAGACTCATGGAATAGTTCAATTTAACAAATCGGGTATGGACCTAAGGAGTCATGCAATATGGAGTGTACTCATTGTGCTCTGGGGCAGCGTGATGGATTAAATTATTTAATCCAGCAATATCCAGCACTACTACAGGAATGCATGCGTATATGTATTTAAGTGTTAAATACAATAATTAGTCAATAATTGTTATTTACTAATCGCATAAGGGCACATGGCACATTATGAATCCTCGGTTGAGTTTACCCAAGTGTGAAATTTGGTGGGACCTATTAAAGGTATACTTGGTAACTATTTATAATAAGCAAAATGATCATTTCACACATTGATTATTTAATTGTTAAATAATCAATAATATCTCTTTATAATATATTATTATGTTATATAATATTATATTTTTTAGTATTATTTTATTTAGGTGCCAAATAGTTGGCATCTATTATATTATTTTATTATTATTTATATTACATAATATATTATATTATTATTTTATTAATATTAGATATATATATATATATATTGAGAGATGTGTGAAATTGAAGAGTGAGTGTGTGTGTTTTGCCGAGGGAATGGAAAGGGAAATGAAATGGTTTCATTTCCCACTTGGTACCGAGAAAGAAAAGAAGAAGAAGAAGAAGAAGAAAAAAATTAGAGGAAAAAATGAAATTGTTTCATTTTTCTTTATGGTACCAAAAGAAGCAATTGTGAATTTCTTCAATTTCTATTTCCTTTCATTTCAGAGAAAAAGAAGAATACACACAACCAACCATTTTGAGGTTAAGAGTTAATCTCGTGGTGGTATATGGGGCTGCCGTTCTAGCTCACCAAGCCCATTGAGTTGGTGACTAAAACTACCGGCGAGTTGGTCTCCATGCGGACTCCGAAGATATATGTGTATAACTTTACACGTTCAGGTGATTTCTCAACCCTTGTAATATATTAATGTGATTAATATATTATATTTATTGTGTTTATTATATGTTTTAATGCTTCTGCCGCGTTAAATTCGTATGTGATACGTATTTTAGGCAATAGACACAATTGCACATGCATACACCCACGTATATTAGATCCTCGAAAAGAATGGTATCAGAGCCATTTAGGACATATTTGGGTGTTATTTGAGTGAATAGATACAAAAAGCCCAGTGTAAATGGCGCATTTCAAGTGTTGAAACGGGATGCCAAAAGGGGTGCATTGGGCGCTACCGCGCCAAAGGGCTAACACCACAGCGCTAAAGATTTGGCACCCCCAACGCTGAGGCACTGGCGAGCATGCGCTGGGCATTGAGGTTCTGGAATTTGTGCCCCAGCTGTGAAGCACGAGTGTCACAATGCTGGAGGTTCGACCTCTTGGCGCTGCAGCAAGGTGAGTTGGCGCTGCAACGTTGGGGTTCGACCTCTTAGCGCTGCAGCGATGCAATTCATTGCCGCGACTGTGTATTGTTCACTTGAACAGTAGCACATGAACATTATTTTTCTACTGTTCACATCTACAGTAATTTTGAACAGTGTTTCAAAATTAATTTTGTATGTGTAGATTTATGAGATGTAGTGATAAAAGTTATCAGTCTACATTATAAATAAAGATTTATGAGATACAGTGATAACAGTTATCGGTCTGCAATATAAACCAGGATTAATTTTTCTATGTTGATAACCACAATGGGAGTCCTACTAGTGGGGGTTACTTGTGCTTACATAGAAAAATTGATTAATTGAGAATCACCATCCACATGAGATGGAGACTTAGAATATAAACAAAAATCCCTTTTAATTAGATTAAAGAATATTTTATTATTATATAATATTTTTTCTGATCTGTCTTGTTAATACGGTGTTAGACAAATCACATCAGCTTTTTCCCAATATTGCTACAGTGTGAGGGACTTGGTCGGTTGAGCTTGGACTATACCGGTTAAACATGAGATGAGGCAAATATATGTGAAAGTATTGCCCAATATTGCTACAGCATGAGGGTAGTATCGGTAGCATATATTTGATCATTGACAAGTTAATTTAGAATATACTTACCCAATATTGCTATAGCGTGAAAATAAGATGTATTCAAGATCAAGTGTTAAGAGTTGCATGAGACGCAATTAACAAACGTTGTCAACCTATTGGGTTTACAAAGGCCAATATTTCTACAGTGTAAGGCTCGAGTAAATTTCAATAGGATCTACTTCCCCCTGTATAGTTTAAAAGAGTTTAAACTATTGTCTTTCCATTCTAGAGATTACCAGGATTATGTAAAGTAGTGTGAGGGCGTTTTAAATCAAAAATGTATAATTAGTGTACCCATGATTTAAAACGTTTTATTAGTGATTTAATGTCCATTACGCTTACATCTCCCGTTATCTTTGCCTGTCAAGAATAATAGCCACAACGAATCAGTTGGTGTGCAAAGTTGATGCAGTCTAACTCAAGGGTACTAGGAAATACTCTGACCGGCACATAAATCTTAGAAATGTTTTAGATTTAGAAATTCTTGGATTTATTGTTGATTAAAGTTTATTGTAAGGCATTTCTGATAACACCACATTAGAGGATATAAATAGAAGGGGTGTGACCCTCTTTATTCAGGGTGCTTCATCTTCTACTCCAAGCATATATAGTGAAACCAGATGTGTGAGGAAAAGAATATGAGGCAGATACCCAAGATAAATCCTCAGAGGCAACATTTATCCAAAGATCAACAAAAGAGCAATGTAAATGAAAAGTATTTCCACTGCAGTTAGGTTGGATATTGGAAATCCAATTACCCTAGAAGACTTATAATTGTCAAGAAGACTTTCACAGGTTTGTGTTTGACAGACATAAACATTTCTATGGTATAGGATGCCAGTTCACGCTGGGTATAAGATACCGTATGTCCCCTTTATATCTGTAATATATTGCAGGGATTGAGAGAGACTAGAATGCGACAGCTTGTGGAAGTAAGGTTAACAGTAAAAAATGGTGATTTCTTACAAGTCCAAGTTGTTGGGCACCTTGACTTACTTCTCGTATACAATGCAATAGTTGTATTGCATAATTAGTATAATATCCAAAACATTTATTGACATATTCTGTCCCTTCATGTACTGGACAGTGAATGATATCATATGAATATTAA
Organism: Ailanthus altissimus; assembly: GCA_946807835.1. NCBI lineage: Eukaryota > Viridiplantae > Streptophyta > Magnoliopsida > Sapindales > Simaroubaceae > Ailanthus > Ailanthus altissimus. The sequence continues at coordinate 7,664,499 of OX327709.1, forward strand.
GAATTGTTCCTTGTGTTCATGTTATGTAAATGATATTTTATTAGTTGAATGTCAGTTAATAAATTGACATTATATATAATTAGAAATATTTTTAGATTGAAATCCTTAAATAATACGGACCTGTGGTATATAAGTTTAGGTCATATAGGCGTGAGACGCTTATCCATTTGGTTATGGATGATTGGATTCCTTATCTGATCATAAAGACTTAACCAGTTTATGAATAATGTATTCACGGAGATGACCAAACATACCAGAATGTACATCACATCCTTTTGATTAGATCAAGAAAGTGAGTACATTAACAGTAAGTTTTTCGTTTATTTAAAGGAGAATGCGATTCTCACTCATTTTAGTCCTCTGGGTACTCCACAATATAATGATGTTTTGGAGAGGAGAAATCAGACTTTATTAGATATGGTCCGATTGATAATGAGTGTTATCGATATATATTTTTGAGAATATGCACCAAACTTAGCTGCTTATTAAGCAAAGTTCCATTCGAAGCTCTTTCTTTCATTCTCTATGAGATATAGAAAGGAAGGGAGTTGTATCTTAAATAAGTTAAGACTTGAGGTTGTCCTGCTTACGTAAAATGTTATGCGAAAGGATATCTTGTTTTGTAAGGGTTACTCAGCAGGATAAACTAACACCCAAGAGATACAAGTATAGGCTCATTGTGTATCCTGTCAATTCCATAGGATACTAGTTCTATGATTCAGAAAAGTGAAGTGTGTTCGTTTCTCGATATACCATCATTCTAAAGAAAGAGTTTATCATAGATTATGGGAATCATAGAAAGATTGAACTTGGTGAGGTTAATCTAGAAATCAATGAACCAAGGATGGGAACTCATGCTCCATTAAGCAGTGACCTTTTAGTACACTTCTCTAAATGGGTCGAAAATGATGTCTAGGACACCTATTGAGAGCTTGATGTATGCTATGATGTGTTTGAGGACTGGCATCAGTTTGGCTGTAAGAGTTATGAGCTGATTCCAGTTTGATTCAGGTGATCGCCACTTGATGGTAGTCAAACATATCTTGTGATACCTTAAAGGTATAAATGATAAGTTTCTCAAATATGGAGAAAGTGACTTACAAGTGAAAAGATGCACGGAGTCAGACTTTTAGTTTGACCTAGTTGATAGAGAGTCTATATCTGGGTAACTGCTTATCCTCATTAGAATAAGTGAGTTTGAATAGCACCAAACTGGGATTTACTGTTGATTTATGGTATAGCGGATTAGACAGTGATGATTCGTAAATTTATCGCTCACCTTGAAAAAGTTCCAACACAGATGGATCCTATCCCATAATTTTGTGCCAAAACTAGGCCGTTGTACAAACCGAGGTGCCAAGAGGACACTAGTACTCTAATCATATTGAGAGGAGTCACATATAACTAGAGGGATCTTGGCTTAGGGAGATGTGATTATTTGCAGAAGTGTTCTATAAATAATTTAGCAGACCCACTTTCTAATGTCATGACCTCCAAAGTGTTTATGAAATACGTGGAGTCGATGTATATGAGATACCATCAGGAATGGCACTAGAGCAAGTGAGAGACTTTTACGGTTGGTGCTTACGTGTCATCCCTGAATGTACATATACTTGTGTATTTATACAAGTGTATATTTCTATTAAATCGCTAATACCCATTAATATGGTACTATACAATGTAACATTACAAATATTGTACAATCTGAAGGAGTTCAGATCAGATCTAAAGGAGTTTAGATAAGGGCTCATAGTTAGCCACGTTGAGAAATAAATGCTAAATGTTAGCACAACTAAGTGTTAGCTAGTTATAATACTCAGCGAATATCCAAGAGTTGGAGTCTTGTCTGTAATGGGACATGGCACGTCCAGAATATAGGAGTTTATTCCCAAGTGCAGGATTGTCAAAGAAATAAATAACTCGATGAGAATGGGGTCGATCCACAAGAAAGTAGAATTAAAATTACAAATTATAAACACTTTTAAGATAATTAATGCAGTATAAGATGTTTGCAAATATTAATTCAATTACCCAATTCAAATAAAAGTTAAGGTTAAGGGGATCTACTCTTGGCATAAGAAGTAAGAATATATTTAACTCTTTTTATAACTTAATTAGAATTCTCACACAAATGAGGTTCCAACCGAAAAATATAACAATTAAAGTTCATCACCATTTATATATTGATTATTATTTATTTCTTTCCATTATTATACACCAAATCTTATAAATGAGTTCAAGTATTTATTATACTAATCTTTATATTTGTCTACAATAAATAGAGACTCTCACTTTACAAGAAAGGTTATATACACCAAATCTTGTAAATGGTTTTAAGAATTTATTGTGCAAAGTATAAAGTTTGTCAATAATAAATCAAGAATCACCACTTTAGAAGAAAGGGTATTAATTCTACAAATAAAATAAATACATCATATATAAATTTGCATAACTTAAGAATGAAGCATTAAATTCATGAATAAATGTTAAACATATTTTATTACCTTACCAAAAGCTTCACCCTTTCACCTTAGCATAAAGAAAAGTATTTGGACATAATAAAACTAAAGAAAAAGAAAAGATATAGAAGAAGAAATAACATGACTTAATAGTAAACAAGAGAAATAATATTACAAAAAAATGGATACAAAGGACAAGTATTTTGAACTAAATTTTAACTTTCTAATTACATACTTTAGGCATAAACAAGCCACCTATTTATAAAAAAATATGGATAAATCGAGACAAATTAGGAGGGAACCACTTGGATGATGAAAGTCAAGAATGATGGTAAAATAATTTGCATTGATTATCACTAAGGGACCCACTTGATTGTCTAATTTGGAATTGATGTAATCTGAATTAGCTGTCACTCAAAACATCAAAGTTGTAGATAAGTCTCTTATCTTTCCAAATTGAGTTGTCTCATATGTATTAGATACGTATTGCTATAGTTATAGGCTAAATACTGATGACTTTTCAAACTGGACCTGTACTGCAGATTAGTTATGTTCTAGGCCATTTTCACCCTCTAAACACTCAAATTTTAAATGTTTTGTGTATACAATATGTTATCCCATTGCTTCAGATCTTCACAAGATTAAACATCACTCCAATTGAATCTTTAGGCTGAAAGTTATGCTCATTTTATCAAACCTACCACAAAATAGTTAAAAGATAATTAGGTACAATATTGTAAACATACTTAAATTAAAAAAATTAAATACACTAGTAATACAAAACATTGATGTAAAAATCTTATTATATGTGTAATTGCAAGTGTTCATCAAGACATAGACCTGGGAATATACTAGTAACTACATAGTTGCAAGAGTTGTAATTGGGTGCCAGAAAATGTCAGTTGTGCAGGTATGTTCTCAAATAATTATCCCTAATCTATTTCTGCCGATGCGGGTTTATCAGTGGATACTTATATACAGATCGACATATATCGTATCTATAGGGTATAAATGTTCGTTCCTAGCTGACCGTGAGCTTAAATCTCGTATTGACATATGGGTATCCAGTTAAGACTGGATATAGGACAGACTTATGAGGGCCTTTGATAGACACCCTATGTAAGCCATCAACGGAGGATCCTCTCGAGTTGAATAGTATACGGGGTCCTTTGACATGAGTGCCATGGTGGGTTGTAAGTGATCTATCACATTTTGGTTCCATGTATGTCAAAGACCTTTCATGGTGTGACCGCTGGGTGTCGCTGGGTATGGTCTGATGCTTATGGAGTCCAGTGTGTACAGATATGAGATTAGTCAGCTTGCATAGGGAGTTAGATATTCAGATGCTTCAAGATTATATCTCAGAAAGTCTTATAGCCACAAGCACTAATCTTGAGAAAGAGTTCCGTCAGGGTGGAACAATATGACAAAGGAGTTTGAACATATTGTTCAGTGAGATACAAGTCTATGGATAAGATATGGATGAACACATGGGGATTTAACGGTGATAATCTATATTCTCAGTACATATAAGATATCATGACGAAAAGACTATACGTATGCATTGTAACCTCAACTTGGTTGGTTCAATGAACTGATTTGTATATCTGTTACGTGTGCATGGAGCATTACTCACGAACTCATAAAATAGTTCCATTTGACGAATTGGGAGTAGACCTAAGGAGTCCCGCAATATGGAGTGTGGTTATTGTGCATTGAGGCATCGTGACGGATTAAATTGTTTGATCCAGTAATATCCAGCACTACCACGGGAATACGTGTGTGTCTGTATTTAAGTGTTAAATATAATAATTAATTAATAATTGTTATTTATTAATTGTTTAAAGACATGTGGAGTAAATTGGACCCTCGATTGAGTTCACACAAGTGTAGGACCCATTAAGGGATATACTTAATAACTATTCATGATAGACAAAATTGTCATTTCATACATTAATTATTTAATTGTTAAATAATCAATAGTATCTCTTTATAATATATGATTATATTAAATAAAACTATATTTTTTAATAATATTTTATTTGAGTGCCAAATAGTTGGCATCTATTATATTATTTTATTATTATTTATATTATATAATATATTATTTTATTAATATTATATATATATATTGAGAGATGTGTGAAATTGAAGAGTGAGTAAGTGTGTTTTGCCGAGGGAATGGAAAAGGAAATGAAATGGTTTCATTTCCCACTTGGTATCGAGAAAGAAAAGAAAAAGAAGAAGAAGAAGAAAATAAAAAAAAAATTAGAGAGAAAAATGAAATTGTTTCATTTTTCTCCAAGGTACCAAAAGAAGTAATTTTGAATTGCTTCAATTTTTATTTCCTTTCATTTTAGAGAAAAGAAATAATACACACAACCGGCCATTTTGGGGTTAAGAGTTAATCCCGTGCTGGTATAAGGGGCTGCCGTTCTAACTCACCAAGCCCACCGAGTTGGTGACTAGAACTGCCGGCGAGTTGGTCTCCCTATATGGACTCCAATGATATATGTGATTAATATATTATATTTATTGTGTTTATTGCATTTTCTAAAGCTTCCGCCGCGTTAAATTCGTATGTGATACATATTTTAGGCAATAGACATAATTGCACATGCATACACCCACGTATATTAGATCCCCGACAATAGGGTCTCCTGAATTAGACTGGTATTGGCTCATAACTCTTACAGCCAAACTGATGTCAGATCTCAAATACATCATAGCATACATCAAGCTCTCAATAACTGATGTATCTAGTGCGTCAAACAATCTAACTTTCTCATCTTCCATTTGAAGAGACACGCTTCTTGAAAGATTAACACCAGGTCCAAAAGATACGTTAACTAACTCACAGTTAATAAACGTACCATTTTAGACGCTATTGATGTGAATTAATTTGAGAGAGTCCTATCAGCTTTCTAGCTCTATCTCTATAAAGCTTTATACCCAGTATAAAGGTAGTGTCTCTCCTAATCCTTCATGGAAAAATTCTTACGATTTACTCTTGATCGACTATAACATGCCGACATCATTCTCAATGACCAATATGTCATCAATATAGAGCATCTAGAAGACTATCATGCTCCTGCTGACCTTTTATGTATACAAGCTTCCTCATCGTTTTTTATAAAATCAGAAAATCTAATTATCTCATCAAAATAATGATTCCAGCTTTAAGAGGCTTGTTTAAGCCCATAATTGACATTTTCAGCCTAGACACTAAACCAGAAGTCTGGCTGGACGTAAAACCTTCAGGCTGTTCCATGAATATCTCTTACTCGAGATATCCATTCAGGAATGTCATCTTTACATCCACCTACCAAACCTCAAAGTCATAATATGTTGTAAGAGTCATTAACATTTTAATCGACTTTAACATCATTACTAGTCTAAAGGTGTAATAACCACTTATCTACAACCGATAAGAATAAATATTTATATATATATATAAATATACATATTTTATTTGTATGTAGGTGATACTTGATTTATGTATTGTTATTAGTAGTGTTTGTATAGATTAAGGACTTACTATTAGTATTGGGTTTATTTGCAAGACTTTAGATTTATTTTAAGGACCAAATTGTAATACTTTGAAAGTTTTGGGGACTAATTCGTAAATACTAAAAATTAGCCTCTTAGTATAAAAATACACATTTGAAACCCTAATTCACTGATTTTGGTCGAGCCACCTTTTTTAGAGTGAGAAAAGAGAGAAAGAAAGGGGAGAGAAAGAGAAGAAGAAGAAGAAAGTTGAAATTTAAACTTTAAGAGGTATATTATAACCTTTTCTTAATTTCTTGGCGTTAATTTAGTTAATTTCTTTAAGTTTTGATTTTCGAAAATATGTACAATTGAGGATTTGATGTGAATTTCATAAGATATTGTGAGAATTGATGATGATTTATGTAGATAGCTTGATAAATCATGATGAATTGCAGAATTTCTACTTGATAGTCTCTTGATCTGAAACTTTTATAAATTGTTATGCTTCGATTCTGGTTTTGGATTTTGATTATATGAAATTAGACATGTCTATAATCATTTGAGACTTTGAATCGATTGAAAATTCCAAAAATTAAATTTGTAGTGATTTTACCAAAATGAACCTAAAATTTTGAAAATTATCTGTGTTAACAGTATGATACAGTGACAAACAATTTTTGATTTACTTAATGATCTTCAAAAATTATGAATTTATGAAATATGATAAGTTTATATGTCTAATATGAATACTCAGAATTGAGAATTTAGATCAATGTGATTAAATTGTTATGATTTTCTAAAGAGTGTCAGCTTATTGCAGTATTTAATTAACAGATTTTTAAAGTTATAGAATAAAATAGTTTTAAAATACTTTTGGCAGTGATTTTGAAGTGAAATATTTATCACGGATTAAGATATGTGTCAAGAGTAATTCTTTTATAATTTTTGAGTTAGTATATAATTTTATAAAATTAGGAGATTGAATACTGTTCAGTAAATATCTTGACCCTGTCAGGATAATAGTTTGGATTTGATGGTGTTTATGGAATAGATTGTGTAGGAATTATGATATAATATTCATACATAATAAGAATATATGAGTCAAAAATGATATATTCTGATTTTAGAGTAATTGGACATCATTTGATGTATAAAAGTTTTTTGTTAAGTGTAAGTGGTCAGAATGACAGGTTTTGAGAAACCAAGTAATTAGACCAATTCGATGTAATAAGTGCAATATGTGTAATTTTGTAAGCTATTTAAAGTATTTTGTGTGAATGTTGAGGCTTATGAAAGTATTAATCTCTATTGATAGGTTAAAGAGAATTAAGCCCTGTAACCGAAAGTGCTAAGAGATAAATATACTAGACTTTTACTGAAATCACAATAAGCATAGTAATTGTCTATGTATGATTTTGTAAATGTGCTTAGAAATATGTTTATGTTATGCTAAAGTATATTTGATATGAAATGTGAAAGATATATGTTTATGAATGTGAGCATGGACATACATGTGTTTATGAAAGTGAGTTTTCAAAATGAAATGTGTTTAACAAAGTAAGCTTTTGAAGTGGAAAATGTCAATAAGATACGTTTTGTATTTTGAGGATGCTTGAACTAACTATTTACTTAGTAGGCACCTTATATGATTTGTGGAGCCTTTATGTGTGATCTTTCCTTCAGAATTGGTATATGTTATGTGTTCTGTATATAGGGAGGATCCTATTGGTACCTAAAGGAAGATTGAGTCATTACATTCGTGTGGTGACCTATTAGTGCATGTGAGAGGACTCACTGATGATCAGGGTGAGGGTTTGGCTCTTACCTTCGAGCATGAGCATTATATATGTGTAATTTAAACCTCACTTGTACTATTCCTCTCATACGATATGTCACATACGAGTGACATTTGGCTCATTATATGATATGTGATATGGAAGTCCTACTAAGTAGTAGTTGAGTAATGGTGTTCCTATTATATGTTTTGAAAGAATGTGTAAGTGCTTACCTAGCATGTGATTTGATAAGATTATGATTTTGACTTATCACAACATATCATACACATGCATTATGTATATATATGTATTTGTATTTTGATATATGAAAAACTAGTATGCTTACTAAGTTTCATACTTATTATAGTTTGTGGTGATTTCAGGCAAATAAGGTATATGTGTGCTTAGCGGATTTGGCAAGGTTTCTGCTATCCATTGGGTTCCCTAAATTGCTAGGTTGCTGAGTGTTTCATTTGGGGACATGTGATTTAAGATATTTGATTTATCTCTATTGAATAAATACTTATGTATTATTTTATTGAGTGTGGTTATGGGTTGATTTTAAGTAAGAATTTGCAATGAATATATTCTGGGCTTCCGGTAACAAAGTTGTTATTGGTGACGTAGTAGAGTGTTAATCTCTAAGAAAACTTTGCGTATCTTTGGTTTACTAATTGCCCCAGTCATAATGCAATTGTTATAATTATGAAAAATTAAAATGAATGTTTAAATATTGTCAATAAATGTTTATGTTTATATTTATATTTTAGGTTATGGGTTGATTTTAGTGTTGAACTTATTAGCAACTTGTTAAGGATTCCTATATTGAATTAAAGTTTAAAATTTTATACAATATTATTTATGAGTGTACATTATTGAATGAATGTAAGTTATGTCGTGCGTCAGATCTTTTGGGTGTGGGGCATGGCAAAAGGTTTTCTCTTAGTTGATCCCAAATTACTGAGACTTACCTTTCTAGAACTAATATAGGGTTTAGAAGGTCTCTACCTTCCATCTGGCTCCCACTACCTCTTTGTAAACATTTTACAATCAATGAGAATAATTCTCACGAATAGCTTAACCAAGTCTCAGACTTGATTCTGATGCAAAGAGTCAATTTTTTATTTTTCATGGCTCCTTGTTGTTTCTTGAATCGATGTCTAACATCGTCTTCCTATGTAGATCAAATGATAATTTTCTTCTACCAAGAAAATTTCAAGTTCACCTTTAGGTATCAAACATACCTCATAGGTGACCTAGACATCCTTTCTGACCTATTGGAAGAGTGTGCAAAAAAACCACTACTTAATTGAACATGAGTTCCCATCCTTGGTTTATTGATTTCTAGATTGACTTCACCAAGTTCAATCCTTCTATGATTCCTATGTTCCATAAGAAACTCTTTCTCTAGAATAATAGTAAACTAAGAAACAAACACACTTCACATCTCTGAATTATAGAACTAGTATCATATTGGATTCACAAGATACATAATGAACCTATACTTGTACCTCTTAGAAGCTAGTTTATCCTGTTGAGTAACTATTACAAAATATGATGCCCTGCTGTGTAACTCTTACGTCAGTAGTAGAACCCCAAGTCTTGACATATTTACGATACGAATTCCTTCATTTCTGTATCTTATACGAAATTGAAGGAACAACTTCTAATGGAACTCTGCTTAATAAGCAGTTGTATTTGGAGTATATTCCCATAGATATAGATCGGTAACACTCATTATCAATCAAACCATATCTCATAAAGTTCGATTCCTCATTTTCGAAACATCATTTTGTTATGGATTACCCGAAGGACTATAGTGAGTGAGAATCTCATTCTTTCTTAAACAAACGGAAAAAAAAACGTGTTGTTACTGTACTCACTTCCTTGATCTAATCAAAGGAATGTGATGTACATTCTGATATGTTTGGTCATCTCCGTGAATACATTATTCATAAACTGGTTAAATCTTTATGGTCAGATTAGGAATCCAACCATCCTTACTTAGACGGATAAGCGTTTCACGCATATATAACCAAAATTTATATACCACAACTTTGTATCATTTAAGGATTCTGATCTACAAACATTTTTAATTATATATAATGTCCATTTATTAACTGACATTCAGCTAATAAAACATCATTCACATCACATGATCATAAGGACCAATTTCTAATATTCAAATGATATCCTTCAATGTCAAACATAGGAAAGAACACAATATGTCAAATGATGTTTTAGATATTATACTAATTATGCAATACAACTATTGTATTGCATATGAGAAGTAACTAACAAATTGGACTTGCAAGAAATCACAATTTCCTACTATTAACTTTACTTCTACAAGCTGTTACATTTTAGTCTCTCTCAATCCCTGTAATATATTGCAGATATGAGAGGGACATGCGGTATCTCATACCCAGCTTGAACCGGTATTATATGCCATAGAAATGTGTATGTTTGTCAAGCACAAACCTGTGTAAGTCTTCATGAAAATTTTAAGCTTCTAGGGTAAAGCGATTTCTAATACCTAACTTTATTGTAGTGGAAACACTTTTCATCTACATTGCTCTATTATTGATCTTTAGATAAATGTTGCATTTGAGGATTTATCCTAGGCATCTGCCTCATCTTCTTCTCCTCACACATCTGGTCTCACCGGATACATTTGGAGTAAAAAATGAAGCACCCTGAACAAAGAGGGTCACACCCCCTATATTCATATCCCTTAAAGAAGTGTTATCAGAATTATTTATGGCAAACTCTAATCAACAATAAATCCAAGAATTGTTTAATCTAGAAAATTTTTGAGATTCATCTGCCGTTCGGAGTAATTTCTAGTACCATTGAGTTGGACTGCGTTAATTATGCACACCAACTGGTTCTTAGTGGCTATTATACTAGACAGGCTAAAATTAACAAAAGATGTAAGTGAAATAGTCATTAAATTGCTAATAAAACATTTTAAATCATGGATATACTAATTATACATTTTTGATTTAAAACGCCCTCACACTACTTTACATAATTCTAGTAATCTCTCGAATGGAAAGATGATAGTTTAAACTCTTTTAAACTATACAGCAGGAAGTAGATCCCATTGAAATTTACTCGGGCCTTATGTTATAGCAATATTGGCCTTTGTAAACTCAACAGATAGACAACGTTTGTCAATTGCGTCTCATGCAACTTTTACCACTTGATCCTGAATACATCTTATTTTTATGCTATAGCAATATTGGGTAAGTATATTCTAGATTAACTTGTCAATGATCAAATATATGCTACCGATAATACCCTCACGTTGTAGTAATATTGGGCAATACTTTCGCATATATTTGCCTTATCTCATGTTTGACTTGTATAGTCCAAGCTTAACCGACCAAGCCCCTCACGCTGTAGCAGTATTGGGAAAAGGTCGACGTGACTCGTCTAACACCGTATTGATAAAACGGATTAGAATAAAATATTATTTAATAATGTAATATTCTTCAATCTGATTAAGAGAGATTTTGTTTACTATCCTAGGTCTCCATCTTATAGGGAGAGCGATTCTCAATTAATTAATTTTTCTATGTAAGCACAGCTAACCCCACCAATAAGGCTCCCATTATAGTTATCAATACATAAAAATTAATTCTGATTTGTAATACAGACCAATAACTCTTATTTCTGTATCTCTTAAACCCTGGTTTATAATGTAGACTGATAACGTTTATCACTACATCTCATAACCTATACATGCAAAATTAATTTTGAAACATTGTTCAAAATTACTGCAGTTGTGAACAATACAAAATACTGTTCATTTGCTACTGTTCAAGCGAACAGTACATCGTCGCAACGCCAATCCATCACCGTTGGGGCACAAATTTTAGAACCTTCAGCGCCCCAGCGCGGGCTTGCTAGCTCCTCAGTACTGGGAGAAAGAACTCCCAACACCGCAGCACCAGATCTTTAATGCTGCAACTCTGGGAGGTCGAACCCCCAGTGCTATGGCACCAGTCCTCTGGCGCTGTAGTGCCCAATCAACCCTTATTGGCATACATGTTTCAACACTTGAAACGAGCCATTTACACTAGGTATTTTGCGTCATTCACTCAAACAACACCCAAATATGTCCTAAATGGCTCTGATACTATTTTTGTTTATCTAATATACGTGGGTGTATGCATGTTCAATTATGTTTATTGCCTAAAATACATATCACATACATATTTAACGGGGCGGAAATATTAATCACATTAATATATTACTAGTGTTGAGAAATTACCTGAACATGTAAAGTTAAACACGTATATCCTCAGAGTCCATATGGAGACCAACTCATTACCAGTTCTAGTCACCAATTCGGTGGACTTGGTGAGTTAGAACATCAGCTCCATATTCTAGCACGGGATTAACTCTTAACCCCAAAATGGCTGAATGTGGTATTTCTTCTTTTTTCTTTAAAAGGAAAGGAAATGAAAATATGAAGCAATTCATAATTGCTACTTTTGGAACCAAAGAGAAAAATGAAACAATTTTAATTTTCTTCATTTCATTTTTTTTTTCTTCATTTTTTTTTCTTCTTCTTTTGCTTCTTCTTCTCTTTTTTCAGCTCCAAAATGCTCTATTTTCGGTCACACAGTCACACCCCCCTGACACATATCTCACAATATATATATAATAAAATAATATTATATAAAATAAATAATAATAAAATATTATAAATAGATGCTAACTAGTTGGCACTTAAATAAAATAATATTAAATACTATACTATAATATAATATAATGATATATTATAATAAGATATTTATAATTATTTAATAATTAATAATCATTATATGAAATTATCATTTTTTCCTCATGAATAGTTACAAAGTCTAACTCCTAGTAGGTCTCATTATATCCCACACTTGGGTAAACTCAACCGAGGGTCCACAATGCGCCATATGTCCTTATACAATTATTGACTAATTGTTGTATTTAACGCTTAAATATAGACTACGCACGCATTTCTGTGGTAGTGCTAGATAGGGCTAGATTAAACAATTTAATCCGTCATACTGCCCCAATACACAATGAGTACACTCTATATTGCGAGCCTCACTAGGTCTACACCCGATTCGTCAAATGTAACTATTCTATAAATCTGTGAACATTACCCTCACGCACACGTCACAGATATACAAATCAGCGCGTTGAACCATGCAAGTTGAGGTTACAACGCATACGTATAGTCCTTCCATAATGATATCCAGGATGTGCTGGGGATATAGATTATCACCTTTAAATTCTCCTGTGCTCATCTATGTCTTATATCCAGACTTGTATCTCACTGAACAATATGCGCAAACTCCTTTGCCATATTATTCCACCCTGGTGGAACTCTTTCCCGAGATTAATGCTTGTGGCCATAAAACTTTCTAAAATACATTCTCGAAGCATCTAGATATCTAACTCCCTATGTGAGCTGACGGATCTCATATCTGTACACATCGGACTCCATAAGCATCAGATCATACCCATGACACCCAGCGGTCATACCATGAAAGGTCTGTGACATGCGTAGAACCAAAGTGTAGTGGATCACTTACAAGCACACCGTGGCACTCTGGTCAAAGAACTACGTATACTACTCAACTTGAGAGAACCCTCTGTTGACGACTTACATAAGGTGTCTATCAAAAGCCCTCGTGAGTCTGTCCCATATCCGTCTTAACTGGATACCCATATGTCAATACGAGCTCCAAGCTCACAGTCGGCTAGGAACGACCATTTATACCTTATAGGTACGACATATGCTGATCTATATAAATGTATCCACCGACAGACCCGCATCGACAAAAATAGATCAGAGAAAATTATTTGAGAACATACTTTCGCAACTGACATTCCTGTCACCCGATTGCAACTCTTGCAACTATGCAGTTACTAGTAAATTCCCATGTCTATGTCTCATTACAGACAAGGCTCCAACTCTTGGATCTTCGTTAAGTATTATAACCAGCTAACACTTAGTTGTGCTAAAGTTTAACATTTATATCTCTTAGAGTGGCTAACTATGAGCCCTTATCTAAACTCCTTTAGATCTGATCTGAACTCCTTCAGATCGTACAATGTCTATAACGTTACATTGCATGGTACTATTTAAATAGGTATTGGCGATTTAATAGAAATGTACACTTGTATAAATATATAAGTATATGTACATTCAGAGATGACACGTAAGCATTAACCCTAACAGATTGTTCAAGGATCCCAAAGCCAAGTGACTCCCAAATGATTTGAGATCTCTACAAGGATCATTTAAGGATCCAAAGTCAAGTGCTCTTTAAGATGATTCATGGTCCAATTAGGATCATTCAATGGTCGAGAAACTTTGAAATGATTCAAGATCCCCACACAGATTGTAAGAATATTTAAGAACTAAGAGGGTAGTAGTGATAGCCCTCGAGTAACCTTCTCGACCAAATCCACGAGCCACACCTTAGGCGAATATTGAAAAATATCAAATTGAGAGGGTAATGACAATAGCCCCTAAATAACTCTCATAGCCAAATGTTTAAGCTAGTTTTAGAAGAATACTGAAAAATCAAGAGGATAGCATCAATAGCCTTTACGTGAAACTCCTAACTAAGTTCCCAAATAGATTTTAGACAAATGTTGAACAAAATTGAGAAGTTAAAACTTGGTTATTCATCGCAACATGCCTAAAAAGGTTGGAAAAGTAAATCAAAGCCAAACAGTTTTTATTACTGCAATATTAATTAAAAGACTCTACTCAGTCAGCAAGTAATTGTACATTTACATGCTTGAGCATATTAAACGCTAAGCCGTTCAAAAATGAGCTATAATAACTTCATTAATCACCTTACTGATTACTTATGATCAAGCATTAAAGTGTTATTAGCAACACTGAACATACATCATCCATAATGATAAGAGTATAAGTATAGAAAGAAAAAATTTATTAATGAAATATTATTTATAAGATGAGGATCTCAGTTTAGGTTAAAAAAATAATTCTAGGTTTAAGGAGCAGGATGTTGGTCTTCAATAGTAAAGGCAAGAAGGTCATTAGTTTGATTGCTCTTGTTAATTGCAGTAGGAGTGCTCTGTTTTGGTCAAGGATAGGGATGGAAATAGATAGGGTTTGGACCAAATACCCCAAACTCGCATCCGCATCCCCTTTAAAAATAAAATATCAAATTCTTTTCAAACTTATTATGAGTTTTGAGTTTTATTTCTAAACTCGTTCTAGAAGATATGTCCTCATTACCAAACTTGCAATGGGTTATCCACAGATTTTAAGCAAGTTTGAGCTATTACAATAAAATAATATGAAATTATAATGTTAATTTTAAAAAATCTAAAAAATTATATCTTCATAAATTTAAATTTAACTCTTTATAAGGAAAATCAAATCATTCAACATGGTCACAACCCATAAAGATTTATAGAATTGGTAAGTTAGAGATACACTTTTTGTTTTGTTAGAAGTGATTGATAACTTTTATGTGCTAGATAACTTTTATATGCTAGAGATATACTTTTTGTTTTGTTAGAAGTGATTGGTAACTTCTATGTGCTAGAAAAGGAAAAGTTTTAGATAGCAAAATAACAAAAAATAGGTATATTTATTTTTTTGGTTAAAAAATTCATATAGTTAGTTTGATAGAGGTATATTTGGCATTTAATTATGTGTGATTTCTGTGTTAAAACTTCTTTCATTGCCTCTTGTAAAATTGATGCGATATTTCTATATCTTAAAATTAAGTGCAAGTATACACTATCGTATGCAAGGAATAAAGGGACTTAATAAGTCGAATGTCAAACTCACAGAGATAATTTTTACGTTTTAACCAAGTACTAAAATTATATCTTTCTAATAATTATTTAGAAAAATAAAAATTTAAGAATGACTGTAAAAAATATAAAAGCAAAAATACAATGCAAAGAGAATTAGGTGATAGCAATATAGAGAAAACCTAGGATTAATATTATCCCTCAATATACTTTCTAATGATTAATTTCTAATATTTAACTCCCTTAGTCTTTGTTATTGATCAAGACACTAATGTATTCGCAAGCCTCTTCCAAGGTCATGCAAGTATACCTTAATTTACCAAATACCTATATTCCTATGGTACTTGTAATAAATTAAGATTCATTAAGATTAGGTCTTATTGATCATACATGCTAATTAGGTATATTCATATCCTAAATTGAAACTTGCATATACAACATTGAATGTTACTCTACAATCATGCATTAAATTACCTAGGTCTAAATATTATGATTCCTCTTTTGAGTTTATCAATAATATTACCAACTCAATCACCATATATTGGCCAGATATATTGAAGCATTAAGATCAAGTAATTTAAATAACAAATGACTAGATTTATTAAATATTAAAAAGATATGACTATGAAGCACACATATTGAGTTTAAGTATTAACCCTAGAAAATAAATTTAGTTCATGACTACAAGAGAACAACAGTAAAAATAATAATAAATCATGATACAATCAATAGTAAATCGATATAGACGTCGAATTGCTTTTAATTGCGCTGCCTAAGATACTCTTGATGCCGAAGAACGCCTTGAATCTCTCTCTAAGGTTGCTTTAATTAAACTTCTATTACTCTCTAACACTTGTGCTCTGTATTCTTGGTGTTCTTGAATTGCTCTAGGGTGCTCTAGGTTTTTTTTTAAAAGTTAGGGACAATTGGCTTTTTATAGGGATTGATATGAGTTTGAAAATCTCAATTCTCGTAGGATTAGGACTCGCACTACTGCTGGGGCGCTGTGTGTAATAAGCCTCACCACTGAAGTGGTGGAATGTTGGCGCTGCCATGATGACAATACGGCGCTAAGGTGTTGGCCTATCGCTGGGGCAATGAAGGTCTACCGCAGGACTTTCGTTCAAGTCCCTATAAATAACAATAAAGCTTATAAATAGTCATCTATTCTCATAAAATAATAAAATATTAAAATAAAAACATAAAAAAATATATGTCAAATATGCCCTTATAAAAAATAAACTTCCTAGTTAGAACAAAAAAGTAGGTTTTCTTTTACGTATGATATTGTATGAGACTATCTGAAAAACAAGTGCTTAAGGCACTTTTGTTTAGAAATTATGTTAATAGTGGGCCTTTTATAATGTAAAAAGTAGGAAAAGTACATAATATTTTTACTCAACTTGTTTATACTAGTTCGAGTCTTGGAGAAGCGATGAGATCAACAAGTATGGTTGGCTAGCTGCATGTGTTAGCAATTGAGAATCGGATATCAAAGATGTAAAATGATAAGATAGCAGTAGGTGGTAAGCCTAGCTACTTGAAAGGTCATCCAATTTAAAAAAAACCATAGGATATTAACAAGTATCACGATGTGTTATAAATCTCTTAATAGAAAGAAGATTGAAATTGTATAACTTAAAGGTAGATATTCAGGCAATATGAGAAGTGGCAATAGGGTGTGTGTGTAGAGAATTAGAGATGAAATTGGTCGAGACCAGAGAGTGGAGATAATAGTGACAGAAATAATATAGAATAAAAGATTGATGAAATTAAAGTTATAAGCAATAGTGCAATACGACTTATTTTAAAATTTAGACCTTTTGGTCTTTTTCTTTAAGAAAAATTATATATATATATATATATCTATGGATACCCACAACTGGTATCTGCGAATATTTTATCGAACCTATACCCATCCTAAATTCACAGTGGGTTTTAACTTTATTTACTAAACTCATCCTAAACCTGCTTGAAGCCTTACAAAATCCTTCCTAATAAGGTCAAACTTTTACAGGTTTGCGGGTAGATGGTGGCGTATTAGCATACTCATCCTTATGAGCCACCCCTTAACTTGAAGAAAAAAAGGTTAAAAAGTACATACCTAACTGGTGGCGTATTAGCATACTTATCCTCACAAGGCACCCTTAATGTAACTGTGCTCAGTATGTTATATGTCACCCTCAAGAGGTCTAGATCCTTTTATCTCATGCCCGAAGGATGATAGGGCAAGTAGTCCAACTTAAAAGGGACCTTTTTATTAGACCAAATGACAAATGCTTTTTTCTTTTTCTTTGATCCACTTGACTAACCAAAGACCAATGCTTGCCTCTGAAGAGCATTAGTTGGTAGTTCTACATCACTAAGTATCCTATCAAAATCATTACAGTTCTTGATCAGTTATACCTCAGTATACCTTCAACAGTAGGCTTTCTAACAATCTATTAAAGACCTTAGCCAGCTCGACACTCTCATTTTTAACTTCCAGGCTAAACTACTACAAGCAGTTGAGTCCTTACTAAAATTATCGAACTCATGCCTAAATATATTTTAGGAGTCATTGGCAGAAGACATAGTTCTAACACCTAAACAAATAAGGTAGATAACCTATCAATACCAAGCATTCAAAATAAATAGATGAGTAATCAAGTATGTTTAAGCCAAGCACTTAAACTTTGAAGAACACCAGCGAAGAAAAAGCATTAGAAATAAAGAATTGCTGTAAAATACTTACTTGTATGAAGATATTTGAAGATGAATAATTAAAAACACATAGTTTCTCTATTTTCAAAATGTCATATCTTCGATCTTTAAAATTCACTAAATGCAGCAAAAGTAAAGAAACAAAGAGATTGTACCTATGTATATGAAGTCCTCAAAGTAATCATAAATGTTGATCCAAAATTTAAGAGCTGAAACACTTGCACAAGGGAAAGGTATCCACATCTAACCCATCCTCTCTGGAAGTACCCCTCAACCATTTAATTAGTGCCAATAGTCTAAAATGCAACTATGTTAACAGAAATTTGAAAGGGCATGAATGTTCACTTAGTCGCTAATCAATGCACACTTCTTGAAGGTTCACCGAACATTAAATACCTTTTTAGTGCCAATTTCAAATACCTCCCCACCACCATTAAAACAAGGCAACCGCCTCACTTGATTCTGGAGCACTCTAATAGAAGAGGCTCTAGTTAAGGAACATTACTCCTCTCAAGGACTAAACATTTGACTTTAAGAACTCCACAAGTCACGAGACTAAGAATTATAAATTAGTTTTCACTGTTGATAAGTCAATGCTAAAATCTAAATGACCCATGTTCTTTTTTGGGATTTTGGTTATAATTAATCCTCTAAAAGGCTTAATGTGGCCCATGAATTCTAAGCTCGAACATTTAGAAAATCCCTCACATGAGGCCTACGATAAGGCCCATTATGCAGACACCCTAGTCTATGAACCATTACCATAGAGAAGCTCTAATAATGAATAAGGGATTACCTTTAGGATTTACATGTGATCCTTGGCCCCGAAGTTCTCAACAACCAATATTAGTCAAGCCGGCCATTTTAGTCCTCTACGAGGCTGACAACATAAGCGCTCTAAGGGGCCGACCACGTAAGCACTCCAAGAGGTCGATCATCCCTCAAAAGTAAATGAGAATGTGTTTATAAATCACTGACAAAAGACTTACACTATATTTATTCTTGATGACACTATAGTAAAAAATGTCATAGTTCTAACAAAACTCTTTATTCAATATAATTCTATGTGACAAGGTTTTAAAAGAATTCTATAAGTCCCAATTTTAGTCCCAAAAGGACTTTACAACTTATGCTTATAAAAAAAAAGTTAAAAGTTGAAGTAGGGATCTATATCTTTTTCTTCTTATTCTTTGGTTCATTCTGGAATAAGAAAAGGGAACTACAATTTAGGCTCTATTACAATTCTCAAGCTCCGTCACTACCTTTAAAGACTTTATTAAAGCCTATAAGGCTCATTACTAGAGGGGATGTATCTATAATCATTTTTATTCCTTGCAATTGGATTGAAAAATATGACACGCTAGTACACTTAAGTCATTTGAACATGCTCAACAAAGTGGATGTAGGTTTACATGGAATAAAATCACTATAATTTGGTCTCTACTAGCATTTGCCTTATTTTGAATGAATTTGAAGTTATGAAAGTCTAATAAATATAAAAAAAGTGATCATTTTAACTTGGTTCTTTGAAAAGTCTATTCGTTGTTTTCAATAACAAATAAATTCAATTGTAAGTCTAAGATTTTCTCAAAATTCAAAATAAACAATTATCATTATTATGAATATAAATAAAGGGTAAAAGATATTTGAACCGTCGTACTATAGTGAAAGTGACAATTTACTCGCCATATTTTTAAAATGACCTATTTTCACTTATGTTTTTATAATTTTTTATGTTAAATTTGATGAAATTACTCATTTTTTCAAAAAAAAAAATTATTACCACTTGTATTATTGACAACTTTCACTTTCATCTAATTTTAAAAAAAAAAAATAATTCCATCAAATTTAACTAAAAAAATTATAAAAAATAAATATAAATAGATAATTTTAAAAATAAGGTAAATAAAACTATCATTTTTATTACAATATAAGAGTTCAAATGTCATTTTTTCTAAATAAAACTCTTTAAGTGACTATGATGTGAATAAAATTCAAACTTAAAATCTCTTATATTTTTTTATTGGTTAAAATATTTGATCAATTGAATTAACTAGTATTCAAAAATATTTTATAAACTCATAATATACTTAAAAATAGTTTTGTGATCATAATAAAAGTAATACTTCCTCGAAACAGACGTACGAGTTGGAGCCTTGGAGGTCTATCTGAATCAATACATACTAGGTTTAGCGTGGTGCAAAGAATCTAAACTTCGTAAAATTAAATTTTACAGAAGACGTGGATAAAAATTAATATTTTCTGGTCGGACAAAACTGAAAATTTGTTTGACAACTTAATTTCAGAATTTCGGTTAAAACAAAAAGGGTGTTAAAAAATCTTCCTCCAAGTAGAATTTCGTTTGACTCTGAAAAAAATCTGCTGTACTTTACACTATATGATACTTCCTCGTCTCGTCTGTCGATTCATTTATGATCAAATCAAATTATTTTGTATTTTTCATACTTAAGAAAAGTTAATTATATTTTAATTATATTTATCATATCTTAAAAAGTGTTCAATTATATTTAGATTAAAATTAATTAGAATTTGAATAAACATAATTATAAATATTTTAAAAATATACAGAAATAAATTTAAAATATGTTTAACGAGTAATACAAATACAATTTGCTTAATAAATATATCAGATTAAAACTTAAGATTTTTTTACAACATTAATAAATGAAATAATTTTGTTAAAAAAAATTAAAATAAATGATGAATTTATAATATGTTTAAAATATTATTATACTTTGCCACAGCATAAAAACTTATACGTCCAACGGAGAGTTACATAGTATTTATGTTAATAGTTCGGTAATAGAAGGTTAACATTACATTTACCTTTACTTTAATGAAAGTCCCAAATTTAAATTTCCTTTTCCTATGTTAAAAAAAAAAAATTACATAGGCTCGCTAAAAAAAACTACATAAAAAGTTTTAAATTTTGGTCTTCAGAAAATCTTAATTTAAATATTTTATTCTTTGCAATTTATAATATAAAATTAGAATATTATGATCAATACTTTTGAGGTATGATTTAATTATAACAATAATTATAAATTTAAAAAATTAATATTTGTGCTTTAATTTTTTTATTAAAATAGACATTGATGCCTAAACGTTACTCTTCTGCCGTGATAGTTAACATGCTTAGGGGAAAGATTATCAATTTACCTAAATATTAGCATGTGGATTATTGTATAAATTTAAATATTTAAATTTATATAAAATAAAATAATAATATAATAAAATTTAAAATAAATACAGTCAACCATTTTGGCCGGCCACTTGGAATAGCAGCCTTATGGCCACCTGAACTAAGTTGCCAAATGGCTATTAGAACAGAAGGTCAAAATAGTCGCTTGGAACAGTAACTTTATGGCCACTTGTTCAGGCGGTCATTTTGGCCGCCTGTTCTGGCGGCCAGACAATCTATTTTTAAAAAAAATTATTTTTATTTTTATTATATTTAATAGTCAAAACATTGAAAATTTTGCACATGTCAACTTCGTTAAGCTTGTAAATGGAAAAATAGTTATTTAACACTGATTGACAAAGAATCTATTAAATTTAATAAAATATTCTTAATGATTGAATATTTATACTTATTTTAGCAAAAATAATTGAGTACAAACGTTGATTTTTCAAACCTGTAAATATTTTTGTAATTAAACTATACTTCAAAAGTATTTATGATAACATCTCTATAAAATTTAGTAATTGTTTGGTTGACCTTTTAAAATTGAGTTTTTGAAAGTAGAGTTTTTTAAAATAGAACTTTTAGAAGTATAGCTCTTAAAAAAAAGTCATTGATCGTTTGCTTGTCAATTAAAAAAAAATTTGAAATACTAGATCGTTTGGTTATCTATTTTTAAAAGTGTTTATCTGTTATTAAATTATCAAAAAGGACACTTAATAAAATTTATATTCAAATTCTAAATAATTTAATTTTTTATATATATAAGTTTAAATTTTTCTTGTATTTTTTCAAATTTAATTTCTTAAAACACAATAATTAAGTAAAATTAATACATAATAATCAACAAATCAATATAAAATTATTATGTATTGTATAAAAATTAATAATAAAACAATACTTTTTAATTTAAAAAATAAAACAATCAACAATAAATTTTTAGTAGATTCTTATAAATTTATAATGGTGGTAAAGATACAGAGAATTAGAGGTATGATGGCTTTTAAAAATTTATTAAAAATATATTAATTAAATAAAATTTATTTTTTTAAAAGTAGATATGAAAATAAAAAATATTATTAAGATATATGTGATATTATATAAATATTAAAAAATATTAAAAATATTATTCTAAAAAAACTTAAAATTTGTACTTTTAAAAGTAGTAATAAAATAATTTTTTTAATTTTTAACAATTCTTCAAAAATTTAATATTAAAAAACTCTTTAACAAATAAAGAACAGCAACCAAACGGGCACATAATCCTTCAAACATTTTAACCCCGACTAAGACAAACTGAATTCTAGCAGTTAACGACGTCTACCCGCAACCACTCCAATTGCTTGTCCTGTGTTACGAGCAACTAACTGCTCACGTGCAGTAAGAGCGTGACTATCAGTTGCTGGCAGTTAACGTCTGCTGAGTGAAGTCTCCTGCCCCAATATTAAAAGAACGGTAGCTGAACATATCAGAACAAATAAATAAATAAACAAATAAATCACATGTGCAGTGCTACTCACCTTTAAGCTAAAGAGATTTGATTTGATATGTTTTTGCTTTAATAGCAATACATACTAAACGAAATTCAGCTTTGCTTTTGCCAAAATATTAACAATGAACCGGAACGCCATTAATAGCTGGTTGCGAAGCCATGTAACCTTGAGGACTCTCTATCTCCTGTTTCTGGGTCAGCTAGTTTCTTTTACGCTTGCGCTTATGAGCTTCACTTCTTCTCTTATTGCAAATCTTGGTAACATTCAGTGACCCTCTTCAGATTTATTACTTCTTTTTTTTTTTATTTTGGTGGGATTTTTTTTACTTATCCATTTATTTTTCTTTTCTGGTGTGTGTAGGAGTTGATGCGCCGGTTACTCAGACAGCCTTCACTTACTTTTCTTTGGCTTTGGTCTATGGTTCTATATTGCTATATAGGCGCCAAAGACTACGGGTAATGAATTATGATCCTATTTTTTTTTGCTCATTTTTCCTATGGAAAAATACACCAAAAAATATGAAATTATGCTTTTTACATTTTTTTTTTCTTTATTTGGGATGATACAAGAGGGACTAATCTCAATCGGAGACCAATAAGATTGTTTTGTTTAGTTAAGATATGATTTCCAGAATGGAATGATGCTGCAAATAATAAATTCAGAATATAAATGGATTTCTTTTTGTTTTTTTTTTCTATTGTTATTAGTGAATTGATTTCAATATGGATTAACTTGCTTTTGGGATTTTGAAGATGTGCAATGTCTTTTGTGAGGTCTGCAGGTTCCTTGGTACTGGTATCTACTCTTAGGCTTTGTTGATGTTCAAGGGAATTTTCTTGGTAAGTGACATACTAATAATAGTTCTGCTCTCTCTGTCTGTTTCTTGCTCATACACATGAAGTCCAAAACAGGCTATGTGCTTTAGACACGGTCATGTATCTTACATATGAAGATCAAATCATAGACTTTCGTCTATGATTTTGATCTCTCTTTTGAACATTTATTTTATAGTACAAGATAGCAACTATGTCTGTGTGATGTCAGATTTCCGATCAGTAAGTTGTAAAAAGTTTGATTTGGGATAAATATTTGAGTGGAAAAATATGCATCAGAAAATTTCAGAATTTTTTGTCAGGATGCATGTCCTGAAAATAGGAAAATCATCAACGTGTGGAATATCACTCAACTGTTTACTTTAGACAAACTTAAGATGAATTCTCACAATTATCCAGTACAATGTCTAGTAATTTTGAGAATCTTTAACATCTTGGTGCTTGATGCAGTAAATAAGGCCTATCAATTCTCATCAATTACTAGTGTGACACTATTGGACTGCTGGACAATAGCATGGGCAATGATCCTCACATGGTTGTTCCTTGGCACTCGATATTCTCTCTGGCAGTTATTTGGTGCAGCCCTCTGTATCCTGGGCCTTGGTTTAGTGCTGCTCTCTGATGCTGGGGTGGGTGGTGGAGGTGATATTTTCTTTTCCTCATCTCATAGATAACCTACTCAGTTTTTCTATGGCTGAATTATATCTCAACCAGTGTTTGTTTATGAATTTAATTGGTGTGCCATTAACGGCTGGTAGGGGCTACCTTTTTCTCTAATTTGCAAGAAATGTATAGATATTTCAGGGAGAAAAATTTTAGAAACAACTACCTGTCTGCAACAAGAAATACTAAATTCATTAGTAGTTATACAGTCGTTATTAATGTAGTTTCCTTATTAAGTATCCTTCTTTCAGGTGGTTCAAACCCTCTCCTGGGCGATATACTTGTCATTGCTGGGACAATTTTCTTTGCCATGAGCAATGTTGGTGAGGTTGGTTTATCCATTTGTTTTCTCTCTCATATTCTGTCTTTCTTTACCTATTTTGACAACATCATTTCCATGAAAGGCAGGTGCATGACAAGCCATTAGATTTTATAACTACAAAGTTTACATTTGTATTAAAGGATTTTAATCTAGCAACTGCCTCATTGATGTGGAATATCCAAGCCACAGAAACCATGTTCTACATCATCCTTTTCTCTAAAGAATCATGTAGTTGCCCATTTTGAGTCTCTTCTCTTACTCATGCTTCAAATGCAGGAATTTTTTGTAAAGAAAAAAGATCGTATTGAAGTGGTTTGCATGATTGGTGTTTACGGGGTGCTAGTGAGCGTGGTTCAATTGTATCCTTTTCTGCTAGGCAACATGATTACAAACACACAAATTCAATTGTGTATGGAACTCTAAGTTTCAACTTCATTTTTATTTAATTATCTTTCCTGTTTCTCCAAGTCAGCTTTGGAGACAATTGTTTGGAGCGTGCTATCCTTGCCTGTTAATGTAAGTTAATAAATGTTTTTCCTTTCATTCCATAACCTTCTTTTAGATCAATACTGGAGCTTAAGAGTCTGGAATCAGTCAAGTGGTCGGCTGACATTGTGAGTAACCTATTCTCACTCAATCTTTGAATTAGTGAACTGTTTGTGTATGGTTTATCTCTGCCTTCTGTGTTCAATAAGCACTTTTCTATATCATATTTTAATTTGGAGGTGAAGGAAGAAAATGAAGATTTTCATATAAATTTGCAGAATAAAATTTAAAGACACAAGTTAAGCTTTGCATGAGTCCAGCTTTTGTTCTGTTGCAGAAGTACAAATGACTTGGACAGCAGTTTAGGAATGAAGTATACAAAAAATCAAAGTTATTCTTCTTGATAAGTTATTGTCAAATTTCTCTAAAGTCAAGGATAAACAACCTTATAATATATTGGAAAAAGTTTCTAACTTGTAGGTGAAATCTTCTTCTTCTCCTTACACCACGTAATACTTCTATGTAAGGGTTTATGCTTTTGAACAAGCTAAAAGCCTGTTGCAGGTTTGCCAACTTGAAGTAATTAGATACTAGATAGCACCTTATTTACTGGGTTTTAAGAGAAGATATCATGACTGCTAGGGGAAAAAAAAAGTAATAATTTTATCTTGCTTATGAACATTTTAACATATACTATTTGCTAAATATGTGGAGCATAATTAATCGCCTTACACAAATGCACCACGCTGATCAATCTCATCCTAATTTATTTTCTATTAGTAAAGGGAAATTGACCCAATCTATTTCTTACTAGTAAAAGAATATTGTCCTAATTACTTTTGCACCAACAATAGGTTTTCTTGGAAGGCCTTCTTTTGCCTATTTAAAAGGTGGTGTAAGAGCAAGTCTTGTATCTTGTATTTCTTTTTATCATAGTGACAATTTGCAGTAACAGAGAATGTAGCCCTAGGTTAAAGGTGAACCACTATAATTTCTGTTTATTTTTTTAATGCTTTGCTTTTCTTATTTTGATTGCTCTTGATTATAGACGGATTAGGGTTTCATCTACAACACTTTTTTATCTTCACTGAATCTCAAGTTCATGTACCAAAACTTAACGGGAAAGAAGTGAAGGGAAAAGATGTAGGAACTTTTCATTTTCCATCATATGCTATGCTTATGTGACAATTTCTTTATTCTCCTCTGTAGATGAATGTCTTCTTACCGTGTCAAACTGAATTTCTTGATTCTTCTTTTCAGGTATTCGGTTTTATAGGCTATACAGTATCAAGCTTTATCTTCTACACACTCTCTCCTTTTGTTCTAAAGGTCAATTTGCTTATCTCCAATAGTTATGGAACAGTTGTTCTTCAGATGAAAAATTACCTATTTTATGTCCTTGACAGAGTATAAATCTCTACAAAATGACCTTGTTACAATGTTGGAAATAGTTGCTTATGTGATTTACCTATGATGTAGAAATGTTAGTATGCCAATAGCAGCACCTAAATATTGTCCAAATTCAGCACTTGTAGATTATGAAAATGGCATTTTGTTGGTTACATTAGCTAGATGAACTAATTATGAAACCAGATAGTCATGGAGGAAAATGTATCTCAGGGTTAAGCTTTTCTATGAGAAATTTGTGCTGCTACTGTTATCTAATAGGGATATTTTGCATACAGTTGAGTGGAGCTGCAATGTTCAATCTTTCATTGCTCACGGCTGATATGTGGGCAGTTATCTTTCGTATTTTTTTCTATCGCCAGCAGGTATTCTTTTAAGATTTATGCCCCTTTTGTTACTGAATGGAATGAAACCAAATTGAGTTTGATGCTATCATATGTATTTGGAACAATTGAAATCTACTTTCATTCTTTTCTTTGAAATGACTTCATTCAAAGCATATCTGACCAGATGGTGCCCTCATATTACAGGTCGACTGGTTATACTATATTGCCTTTGCAACCGTGGTTATTGGGCTCATCATTTATTCAATAACGTACGCTTTAATTTCTACTGTGTTTGCTCTTTTTTGGAATATCTTTAATAGTTCGTATCATGAACATACATGCACATGTGACGTCTAGTAAATTCTTGTGACCTTTGTCTTTAGAATTATGATAATATATTGAATGGTTCTTGTGACCTTTGTCTTTAGAATTATGATAATATATTGAATGGTAATCAATGTATAATGTGAAAGAATACTTTAATCATATATGTTCATGCAGACAAACACACCTCTCAATAGTTTTTTTTATGATTCATCGGTTTGAGATTACTATTTCATCAAAGTTGAGGAAATATTAATCCATTAATGATGCACTATATAAATAGTAGAAAGTTGAACACAGGCTAGAAGCAAATTAATTGTTGTAATGAAGTTTTACTGCCATTAGGAAGAAGATCAATTAATGTGATTGGACAAGTTAATAGGACTTTAGCATTGCCATTGAACATGTTAATGGGATATTAATCATGCTATGTATATACAATATAATATTTTCCTTATATAGTACAAGCTTAAATTGAACTTCTGCTTGCTATTTTACAATAACCAATTCTTGATGCTAATGTGCTTACTGCATAACAGCGAGAAGAATCCCATTCCTACATTAGCTCTTGAAAACCAAAGCAATGATGTGCCATATCAAATACTTGATAATGATAATGTGGCATCAAGAAATGAGTCATCGGATCTATGATGAATAGAGCAGCTCTGGTACTTTTGGAGTTTGATAACCCGTACATCCATTTCTGGTTGAGTTACAGTCTAAAAAATCTAACATGGTTGATATCATTTGCAGGGTTCAAGTTCATAAAAGCATGTACACAAGCAAGCATGAAGATTCATATCTCCCTTGTATCCTCAATGTTTCTACTACAACTAAGAAATTGAGTCTCTAGTTTTGAAAGATAGGTTCAACTTCAGTGGGGTAGACTGAACTAAAAGATTGAGGATTTAAATCACTTTATTCATGGATTTAAAAACAGAATCAAACATATCTTTGCTAGTCATCCAAGTTATCAATTGTATACCATCTACTCTGTACTACAAACTTTTTTTTTTAATAGTTTCCAGCATCAATCAATTTGGTTTAGACTCGTGAAGATAATGATACAAATGTAGTGGTTATGAAGATGAATCTGCGGTTTGGGTGTATTGCTGAAAAATTGAGAGAATGAGAAAAAAGAATTTAAATAAGAATTGTGTTGTATCACAAAATACAAAAAATAAACTTTACATTTATAGTACTATTCTTATGTTAAAAAAGAAAAAAACTAAATTAGGCAATTACATATAAAAAAGAAATATACCTAAAAGGTAATTGAAAATATTTAACTTAAAATCAATTAAGGAGAAAATATTTGATTTGTTTCCTCTTTTAACACTCTCCCTCGAGTTGGAGTGTGAATGTTAAGGACTCTTAACTTGCCAAGTAAAAAGAAGAAAGCATCTTGACCTAATGGCTTAGTAAAAATGTCGGTAACTTATTTTTTGCTTTTCACGAAAGAAGTCTTAAGCTCTTATTTTTGTATTCGTTCACGGAATGTATGATAATTTATGTCAATATATTTTGCCCTTTCATGAAAGATAGGGTTGACTGAAATATAACTTGCCTCTTGGTTGTCACAAAAATGTTGAATTGGTTCTGAGTGAGATACTTACAAATATTTTAATAAGTATTGTAATCAAGTTAATTCACGAGTAATTAATATCATGGACCTATATTCAGATTTTGTTGAGGATCGTAATATTGTGACTTATTTTTTACTTTTCTATAAAATTAATGAATTACCAAGAAAAACACAAGAACTAGTAATGGATCGTCTTGTATCTAGACATTTAGCTCAATATGCATTACAAAAGCTTGTCAACTGTAGCTTTCCATGAGAAAAAAATAAAAGACCCTGTCCCCGAGCATTTCTTAAGTACCGCAATACCCGATGTGTTGCTTTAAAATGTGTTTTTTTGAGTTGTTGCATAAACTGACTGAGTAAATAATGTCTGGTCTAGTGATGGTAAGATAAATCAACTTCCTAATCAACCTGCAATAGTGATTTGGATTATTAAGCAACTTCTCCCTATTAGAAGCAAGCTTGAGATTTTATTCCATAAGAAACTTTGTAGGTTTGGCACCTAGAAGTCCAACCTCATCTAGTATATCACATGTGTATTTTCGTTGGTTGATAAACATTTCTACTTTGGATTGAGCAACTTCTATTGCAAGAAAATACTTCAAATTACCAAGATCTTTAATACAAAAATAATTGGTGAAGAAATTCTTTACCTCTTGTATAATTTTCTCATTGTTTCTAGTGATGATCATGGTGTCAACATAAAGAAGGATAACAATAAGAGAATTACCATTAACCTTGGTGAATAAAGAATAGTTTGCCTATGATTAATGGAAACTAAATTTTCGGTGGCATAAAAAAACTTACGAAACCAATTTCGTAAGGCTTGCTTTAATTCATAGAGAGATTTATGGAGTCGATAAATTAAGTGCTGCTCCTCTTGTTGACGAAAAGTTGGAGGAATAGTCATGTAGATCTCTTTAGTCAAACCACCATAAAAAAAAAAAGAATTTTGAACATCCAACTGATAAAGATGCCAACAACGAATAGAAGCAATGGCCAAAAGATACCGAAAAGTAATTAACTTAGCCACAAGATCAAAGGTCTCAGTGTAGTCAATACCTTCGCGTTGAGTAAACCCTTTAGCTATGAAGCGGGCTCTATAATGCTTAATTGAGCCATTAGAGTTGTACTTGATTTTGCAGACCCATTTGCAACCAATGGGTCAGCGACCAGAATGTAACAAAACTATAATCGAGGTATGGTTTGCTTTAAGGGCTGAGATTTCTTTATTCATGGCGGCTACCCAATATGGATTGTAGTAAGCTTATTCATATGTTTTTGGTTTAACTATGTGAGAAACAACATTCATAAAAGTTTAATGTGAATGAAAGAGATGAGTGTAAGATATATATTTTGAAATTGGGTGGCGCGTGCCAGATATAGCTGAAGAAGAAGAAAGACCTAGAATGAAAAGTTTGGAATGGTTTATCTCGTAATCTTGGAGATGGCTTGGGAGCTTTGTGGGGAGATAAGAACGTCGGGATGGATAAAAATTAGATAGTATTACGGATTCGAGTAAAACTAAGATATTTTGGATTAGCTCGTGGGTATTAGCAGAAATGGTGTCATGGTAGGGAATGGTTGACACCGAGGTGTCAGAAATCTAGATGTCAATGCCAAAATATAGAGTGGGTGGCACTGCGGCACTGACGTTCTGAAGTGGCTCTTGGATTTATGTTGTGTCAAATGGTAGGGGTGGGGTTAGTGTGTCAATATGGTCATCAAGTTTTTGAATTAGAGTGTAGAGTGTGATAAGTGGTGTTTGGCTGGCTTTGAGATAGTATAAGCCATTAAGCTACATCCCTAGGCCAATTGTCTTCTTCGTAGCCATATCCTGCACTATACAAAAATTAAGGTAAAATGTTATATTACAACCAAATGCTTGAGTAATTTTATCATTTAATAACAGATCAACTCTAAATTTTAGTACATAGAGAATATCATTTAGAGTGATATTATCAGACAACTTTGTTGACCTAACATAGTCAATTTTAGTTGGCATCCATTTGGTAACTGAACTAAATTATGAGAAGGAGCTGTGTTATGTAATGTTGGTTGAACATTAAAAGCATAGTCGGTAGCCCCACTATCAATAAGTCACTCGGTATGTGATAAAGATTTAATCTTATAATAAAAATGTGAGCTAATTTTGTAGTGCTCACAAAAGGTAAAGTGTTACCATTATCTTTTCAAAATAGAGTTTTGAGTTGATTGTACTCTTCGGGAGTGAAAATGGTGGTGTTAAAACTTTGTCTCTCGGATTCTTCTTCGACTGTCAAGTTATTGACATTAAGCTTCTTTTCTCTTGGCTTCATTTCCTTACCATATAGTTTGTTCCAAGTGGAAAACCATGGAGACAGTAGCAACAATCAATGGCGTGATTGTCTTTTCCTTAATGAGAATAACCCTTTTTTCTTTGATGTTTGCTCTTTGGTTTCTAAATTGTTTGAAACTTACATTGTAGCATGACTGGCTCTTTCTCTTCGAATGACTACTTCAGTTTTTCTCTTTTGTTGAAGTATCAAGGCATGAACCTTGCATGTGTCTGAGAGAAGACTCATCATAAGAATTGAACTTTGCACACTAGTATAAGATTCATTTAGTCCCATCAAGAACTGCATGACCCTTTTTTTTTTCTTCTCGTTCGGCAAGGTGTTTTAAACCCTCACAAGTACAAGAAATTAGCTTATGATAAGAAGCCAACTTATCCCAAAATGACTTTATTTTGATGTAATAAGCTAAAATAGACTGAAACCTTTATCATTGTTCGATAATTTCTTGTCGAATTTAATAGATTCGGGAATCATTCCCTTAAGAGAACCTATCTTTCAAGTCGTCATAGACTTTATTCGCAGTTTCTGTATAAATAACACTTCCTATAATATTAGAATGAATTGAATTCAAAATCAAAGATAATACTATATCATTGCACCGTTGCCATACTGAAAACTTAGGGTCGAATTGAGGTGATGCTTGCATCGTCCAGTTGATGTATCCAATTTTATTCTTGGTACTTAGAGATATACGCATCGTGAGGCTCCATTATCTATAATTATCTCCTTTAAGTATTTTGGTAACTAAAACGAGACCCGAATGATCCAAGTAATGTATGGTGAAGACATCTATATTGTCAGCAACTTTCTCTACTACCATCTTAGTAAATTCTTCCTTCTCTATTCTTAAATCAACGGAAGTCATGTAAGAAACCTAAGGCTCAAGGTAGTGACATTGTTCACAGCACTTATTGTTCACGACACTGTTTTTTTTTTCATGCACTATTTTGTGACATTGTTCACAGTATTGGTTTGCAATACTGTTTAAAAAATTGTTCACACTACTATTCAATGGTGGAGAATGAAAAATTAACCTAGAAGGCGCTCTAATACCATAAAACTAAACTAGGTAATTATATATAAAAGGAAATATACCTAAAAGGTAATTTAGAATATTTGTCCTAAAATTAATTAAAAAGAAAATTATTTGATTTGTTTCCTCTTTAATAAATTATTTGATTTATTTTCTCTTTCAACAATTACAGACAAATTAAGAATATACACCCATCACATCTATCATCAGCATTATCTTACAGATTACCTGAGGGTTATCTCAAAGACATTTGAGGTATTGGGAAAAGATTAAAAATAAAATAAATTATTCATTTATTTATTTTTATTTTTATTACAAAATTATTAATTAAATTTTTATATTTTAGTTTTTCAAACAAATTACAAACAAGTGCATAGGTTTGTTAACAAATAAAAGCAATAACAATCCAAGATATTTTTGCAAAGAAAAGAAATCATGGGAAAGGAATAAAATGATAGAAAGTGAGAAAAAGTTGTAGTGTCGTCTGATTTTTAATAAATAGTCTTGTTTGCCAAAACACCAAAAAGGGAAGGGATCCGATAATTAAATTGTAGAGAAAAAAAAAAGATATTCATATGAGATTAAGGATAAAGTTTTGAATGGTCCTCCCCCCTTTTTGTTGAAATGAAATGGATTCTTTCTTTACTTCACAATTACTAGAAAATTATATAGCAAAACTTTTATATTTGAAATTTGCAAAGCTTTTTTAACTAGTTGGTGAGCCATTTAATTACATGTTCTGAATATATGCATAGTGTTGCTTTGATCTTTATCTTTGAGTTCTTTTTAAATCTCTTCTACCACCCATTTGACAGAGAGTGTAAGGATCTATTGATTAAGTCCACCATATTTTTTGCATCTAATTCCACCAATAGTGATTTCAGGTTGAGTTCTATTACAATTTACATTCTAAACATCATAGTTTAAACCTTTGCCATTTTCACATATCCTAAAAATCACTTGTAGCTATTGCCCTAGCCATTAGATGTTCATTTATATACCTAATAACTACACTAAACCCAATTTTTCTTCCTTTAACATTAGTGCCTTCATCTACTTTCATTTTGAATCTCTGATTATGGCATGCTTCCCATTCTTAATCCTCTACAGAATTGGATATGTTATTTAGTGCCACTTAAATTGCATTTCCTGTATTTCTAACCTGTTAAGTTCTAAGTATGCTTCCACTTTTGCGATCAACTTGTTGAGGTCCTTCTACTTCTTACTGGTGACATGATTGTTTTTAGTTTGTCAATTTGCCTAGAGAATCATTACTATTCATTCAAATTCTTCCCTTGTAACCACTGTAATGACATATTGGATGAATTTTCATAGATCCATATTTTGTATTCCCCTTATAACATCTGTAAAATGGGTGCATTGCCACACTTTTTTAGTAGATTTATACCTAACCAATGCATGGAATCTAGTTTCTCAATCCCTAAGGCATTTTTAGTAGGTTGGTTGATTAACAATCTTCTTAGTCAACAAGGCTTCACTAGTTTGTAGCAAGTTTGAAAATGTTCTTCATAGGAAAATTTCAACTTTTTGAGGGATAAAAATAGTCCACACAAGCTTCCACCATTTCTTCATGTTCCTGAGGTTATTGGTTCTATAAAGAGTTTTCATGCCAAAGTCACAAAATACCCATTTTTTACTAAATACTTCTCTTTTTTATCATCGTGCCAGCACACACAGTCTTTTAACTTTTCTAATGGCAGGGAGATTTTTAAGATTTACTGCACATCCTTTTTTGTGAACATTTATTTAATGATTTCTCTCATTTATTAGTTCATTTCATCAATCAATAGTTCTACCTTACTATCACCAAGGAGCAGCTGGGGGAAATTGGTCTCGTAGTTAAGTTTCTTGGTAAATAATTACTATTGTATATTTCAATTTTATCTCATTTTCCTATCAACCACATTATCCCTTTCTTTAAGACTTATCTTTCCCATAATATACTTCTTTATATGTATGAGGGGTTGTTCCCTACATTAGCCTCTAAGATTTGTCCATGTCGGAAGTATCTGGCATTAAGGACTTTTACTACTAAGGATTGAGGTAGCTTTGTAATTCTTTAACCTTGTTTTGCTATAAGGGCTTGATTAAAATAATTGAATCCCTTGAATTCAAGCTTTACTTGCTCTTGCTTTTACATAGCTTCTTTTAACCAGCCTAATGATCTTCATTCTTTTTTATTCATTTTATTCCCACAAAATTCAACTAACTTTTTTTTTTAAATCCTCACACAACCCCTCCCCTCTCAAAGAATTGAACACTTATAGCATAAGTAAGCATTGGTTGGGACTCTGCCTTGATTAGAATCTTCTTGCCACCACTTGAAAAGATTTGCCCCAACCAGCCATTTACTTTGCTTAAGTCTCTCAGCTTAATTTCATTGAAAAACTTTTTATTCTTCTTAACCATAGATGGTAATCCAATGTACCTTTCATGAATTGAAACTTCTTTAAGCACTAACACATCCTTAATGGTTAGTGCTTGGTCTCTAGGGACATTTGGACTGAAAATATTAATGATTTGTCATAGTTAAAAGTTTGAGCAAAAACTTTACTGTAATAGTCAAATATGCTTTAAGGTGGTTACACTCCTTATTTGTTGCCTTTATAAACACTAGGTTGTCATCTATAAACAACAGATGAAAAATTAATAGTGTGCTACTAAACTTAACTCCTCTAAGCTATCTTTCTTGTTTAGCTCTATTCAATAGGGATGATAATGCTTTAGCACACATGATCAAAAGATAATGTAAAAGTGGGTAGCCTTGTCTTAAGCCTGTATTAGCCCTAAATTTGGCACTAACTATCCTATTTATCAGTAGTAAGATAGATGTAGTGGCCTTATTATAAGTTTGATCAATTCTCATCAAACTTCATTCTAAGCATAATTTTTTTTTTTAAAAAAGCCCATTCTATTATAAACTTTGCTAAGGTTGAGCTTGAGGGCAACAAAACCCTATTTTCCTTTCCTCTTACTTATAATCTTATGTAACCATTAATAGCCTATGATAATGTTATCATTATCAATCAGTTTAGGATAAATATACCCTGATTAGAGGATATGATCCGATTAAGCACACTTTTTAATATATTTGCAATAGCCTTTGCTATAAAACAATATATTACATTACATAGGTTTATTGGCATGAGTTAACCTAGTATTTAAGAGTTTTTGTGTTTTGGGATTATGGTAACCAAAGTATGGTTGAGGGCTGCAACATTACCTTTTTGGCTTAGCACATTCAGGCGTGCTTTAATTGTGTTTTCTCCTATATATTCCCAATGTTTCTAGTAAAAGTCTGTTGATTGCCAATCTGAGCTAAGTTCTTTAGGTGAATTTGTCTGCCACACTACCTTTATGATTTCTTCTTTTGTAAATTGCTTCCTCAATTCTGCATTCATTTTCTCTGTTATTCTAACTTTCAGTCCTTAAAGTGTTGCTTCTCTTTGTGCCATTGAACGACTTGTAGACTTAAATAGTTCCACAAAGTAATTACACATTATCTGCACTATTCTTTATTCATCCTTTATCCATTCTCCTTCTTCATCCAGTAACCCATTTATTTTCTTTCTTTTGCTTCTATTACTACATTGCCCTGTTCTTGGAATCATACTATTGGTTGGAGAGTTTACACTATTTTAGATCATCCATCAGTTGTTTCACTTTCTTCTCATTTCCCTCAAATTCCTTCTTACCCTATTCTCTCAATACTTCCTTAGTCCTTTCAATCTTCTCAATTAAATGGGCAAAGGGCTTATCTTCATTTCCTTCTAAATTACTCCACCTCTCTTTGACACCTTCATATAAATTTCACATCTCCTCATAATAGAACCTACAAACCTTTCTTTATTTTCTTTTAACCCATTTATCCTTTTCCCATGTCTCAATTATGATTGAGTAATAATCAAACCCCGTGGCTACTAGATGAGAGACTTTGTATCTTTCATAAAGAATTTTTCATCCATTATTGCATAAGAATCTGTTTAGCCTTTCCTCAATTAGATTCGGACCAAATATTTTATTTGACCATATATAAGGGAACCCACTCCACCCCATATCAGTTAACCTGTTAATCTTGACAGCCTCTCTAAATTCTTCTATGGCATTTATTTTTTCAGGTAGCCCCTAATTTTCTCTTCCATTTTCATGATCTCATTGAAATCCTCGTAGCATATTCATAGAAGTTCAGCCAATTGCGCTAATCTTTTTAACAACTCTCATGTATGCTTTTTCTGATTGGCCTCTAATTTCCTGTTAATGCTAGTGAATCTCTATACTATTGAATCTCCACCCCTAATAATTGAATTAACATGGGTATTGTAAGACAAAAATGAGAGGATCACCTCTTGGTTCCATTAAAGGGCAATATCCCCTGTTGATCATTCTTTACTCACCACCAAGCAATTCTTAAAATTCTATCTTCTACCCATCTGTCTCATCTGGTTTCTTACAATTTAGTTTTGTGAAAAAAAATAAGATTTTAGGCTTATTCATTTTAAGGGTTTTGCTCAGGGTTTGAAATGTTCAGAGATTCCTTAAACCCTAGACATTCCAACTTAAGACTATTATTATTCTTGGCAAGGTTGGAAACCAGCCATCACTGATATAATTGTTTCACCATCGTTGCCCTTCAATTCACCACTTTCTTCTGTTTTGGACTCAATTAGCCATTAAAATATTTCAAAATTTTCTTTTTTGTCATTTGGGTTTTCAGCTTCATCTCACTTCTCTTTTCTTTTTTCCAAGTAACTTCCAACCCATGTTATTCCTCTAAGCCCGGCCCCCTTGCCCAACTTTTTCATTTCTTTTTGCCATTTGTTTTCAAAATTATGACTCTTTGGGCCTTCTTTTAGCCCATTGAAATTGGCTTGGTTTTGGCCTATTAATATATTTCATAACATTAATCCCTGCCAATTGCTCTATTTTTAATGATGAGTGCACGTTAATTTTCATAATTGGATGGGGCAGTGGGAGTATACATAGACAACTTCTCGAAATAAGTGATTATCTGCAAAAGTAGAAACTTATCTGGCTTTTAAATTGAAAATTAATTATTTAACAATGTTAATTATATTTAACAAAATTAGTTACCATGAAAATATTATAAAAAAATGAAATGGAGGAAAACTGTCATATTTTTAAGCACAAAATAACTATTAATAAATTTTTTATTTTTTTTATAAAATAAGTAAATATTATTTTTTTAAGGAGCTTTTTTATATAAATAAATATCTCAAGCTAGAGCTGACTATGATTATAATTTACAACAAAATGGTTTATGCAATCAAACATTTATTATTATTTTGCAATGTTAGTGGCTATCTTTCCTTTGAACTACAACTTTTTCTTTTTAATAGTATATTTACAACTCTATTGATATACCACAAAAAAATCTTTTGAGAACAATTGAGATTTAATTTTATTGTTTTATAAAATTTACTCTTGTCCAACCGAGGTTGATTTTATTGTTCTATTGATAT
The DNA here is from genome assembly GCA_946807835.1 of Ailanthus altissimus. Taxonomy (NCBI): domain Eukaryota; kingdom Viridiplantae; phylum Streptophyta; class Magnoliopsida; order Sapindales; family Simaroubaceae; genus Ailanthus; species Ailanthus altissimus. The sequence goes on from OX327709.1 coordinate 7,702,239, forward strand.
TAGAATCAACAATGATTGTTAGACATTTTAAAAAGTATATTCAAATAATGTATCATTTATTGAATAGATTCATATTTTTAAATTTATTTATTACATTATTGCATTATCCCCTAAGAAATACCACTCAATAATATGAATATATTTCATTGTTTATTAAAAAAAATTAAAGATAATTTTTAAATATCTACCACTACTCTTTTAGAATTCTACTAAGACTAATATAGATTCATTCTATTTTTCAAGACCAATCGAGATTGAGAATGATTTTTATTTTGACCAACTACAATTGATTTAAATATTATTTTTATAATTTTATTAATATTACAATTATTGACCGTAAAATTTGAGAAAACTTCTTGGTTACAAGTTGAATCTTATTTTCCTTTTAGAAATAATGATTTAATCTCTTTAAGATGGAATAAGTTGATCTTTCTAATATATGTGGGTTTCTAAGACCGATCCCTATGCCCACAAAATCCAATTAGGTTATGCTAGCTGTTATCTTTGACAATAACCCTCCGATACCTAGGTCAGCAATGAGGTTGTATATAGAAAGAGATAGTGAGAAAACTAAAATCAAGGAAATTAAAGAGAGTACTCTCACTAAAAGTAGAATTTTTTCCTCCTCCAAAAGAATTCTCTCCGTTTAAAGTAACCTAGCCTCTGTTATATAGGCTTTTATGTATTTAGTTGTTCTAGTCATACAAGGACTAAGATAAGTCCCTAGATTCTTGGATCAAAATATTTCTAAAATTATAAGAGTATGATATATTTGAAAATTTTGGAATATTTTGAGATCTTTAGAGACACTGCACATTTGAAATTGCAGGGATGATATAATTATAAAGGAAAATGAGATTTAAATTCTCATGTTATAGTGAAAGTGATAGCTTGTTTATTTTCGTTTTAAAATAAAAAAGTGACAGTTTACTCACCTTATTTTTAAAATTACTTATTTTTTTTACAATTTTTTTTTATTAAATTTGATAGAATTAGCTATTTTTTAAAAAATTGGATGAAATGAAAGTTGTCAATAATACCAATTGGTAATAAGAAAAAGTAAAAAAAAAATGATAATTCTATCAAATTTAACCAAAAAAAATTATAAAAAAAAAGTAAAAATGGATAATTTTAAAAATAAGATGAGTAAATTGTCACTTTTAATATAACGTGGGGTCTAAACATCATTTTTCCTAATTATAATTGTTTCTAGATTAGTCATCAGAGATTAAGAGGTCAATTTAGCTTGAGTTGATTACACTGGGATGCTGAGGACAACTTTGCATTAATACCAATGACGGTTCTTATATGGATGTCAAGAAGATTCATCTATCAATACTGACTTTGAGCTTTTTGGATTTTCATGGGCCTAGATTTCTAGGGCCTTTATGTGAAAGTTCTTCGCAATAAATTCTAGGCGAGGTGGGTTTAGAAAATTAAGCTCGATGATTTTTCTTGTTAGATCCTTGGATTTAGGACCTCATTGTCCTTACCTTGGTGGAGTGGACTTAGGCCCACCTTGGGGCAACAACAATAAAAATAAGAGATTTTGTTTTTTAACAAATTGTTTATTTTATTAGGTAATATTTTTTTTTTAACCCTAATTACAAAAGTTCATCTTTTATAATAAAAAAGTTGATTATCGAGCAATTTTACCTCAAATTTATATTTTCTACATCTACCAAAAATTAGAATTAAACACTTTATCTCTCAAAAACGCTCTAAATCAATATTGTAGAAACTACTAATTTTGAATATTATATTGTGTAGATTGGCATACAAGAACACCAATGGTTGATTTAAAATCTTAAAAATGGTTGCCAACTTTTAAGTTATTAAAATTTTTAATATAATTTGTAGATTCTAACAAAAAAAGAGTGTGAAAATAATTAAATTGTTAATAAAATAAGTGAAAGATGAGTAGAATGTATTGTAAATAAATTAAAACTATGTGGAAATAGAAAAAATTTGACTAACTATGAGCAAAAATAAAAGCTTATACAAATTTTGGCCACCTATGCCTTTCACATATGCCACTTGTGAGAGGCGCCCATTTGGACTTAAAATAAAAAAAAATTATTAAAAAAAATTATTTAAATTAAAAAAAATATAAAAAATATGCAAAAATATCAAATAATACGAGACATACGAGAGGCATGATAAATGGGCGTGTGGAAGGGCGTGCATGATGCGCCCATGCACACCTCTTGCGTGTAAGCTACAAATCTCGCGACTTGTTTCAAGTGATTTGAGTTTTTCAAATCGAACTCAAATTTTCAAATTTTGTATATTTTATCTCCCCCTCATCTCATTTTTCTTTAGAACTTTATTATATTACACTAAAACTATATTTTGATGTTAATGCATTTTATAAATAAGCACAACTTAAAAAAAAAATCATCTACTTCGACTTATATATATGGTAAATATACATTATACTAAAATAAAAATTGACTTACCTTTATAAATAATTTGAAACTTCAAATCTAATTATTTTAAATATTAAAATGTATTTTTTGAGATAGATTTACAATAATTTTAAATCGATGTTGTAGTTTTGTTTTGAAATTTTTTATTTTTTATTATATTTTATCAACAAAGATAATTATATATATTTAGTATATATTTAGATAATAAAAATTAATCTACTACTTTGTAGTTAAAAAGATAACTTAAAATTAATGGTCATTTACGAAAAATTTCCTAAAAACAATCTACCTAGACTAAGATTAATTCCAGATTTTCTAGTATGGTGCAGTTAAAATCTTTTTTTTTAATATTATATTCACAAGTGTAGAATTTTGATTTTATTGACAGTCAGTGTCAAAAACTACAGAGACCAACTCAAATCGAGCTTGATTTCTCTACTGACTAACTAAGATTTCGATATTGGTATTACGACAAAATTTCTATTGAGAGCAACTAAGTTTAATTATATTGTGGGGAAGCTGAAATATTTATAATTTTAAGAGAAAAAGTACTCTCGTTCCTTCAGTTTGAAAGAGAAGGAGCCTACCTCTAATTAGAGGTCATGGGTAGAACACAAATGATAACTTTTGATGCATGATTTCTAAACCCAAGGGCCAAAAAAGAGGGAAAAAAAAAGGAGAAAAATCCATAAAAAATTAATTGATATATTATTTAAATTAATAATTTTTATTTATATATGAAAAATTTATTAGTAATATTTTATATCATATCTAAACCGTAAGATTAATATTAATTTAATAGTTTACCGTAAATTTTAAATGTGTATTAATTATATTTAAATTATTAAATATGTATCGTTTATTATTAAATGTATATTAATTTAATAATTTAAAAATTATATTAAATATTATGTAAAAAATATGGTGGGTAAATTTATCCATATATATTAAATTGTCCCATTTTTATATCATTTACCACGATAGGAGAAAGGAGATAATAGATTATTCAATATTATACTTCGTTATATATTTTTTTGAAATGTAACAAAATCAATTGAAAACATTTTAAAGGCGGAATTTTGAAACTAATCTCCACACAAATAAAATCCCTAAATCAGTCGCAATTTTCCAGACAAATGGACCAACAACAGCAGCAGCAGCAAGCAGCACAAACCACCACCACCACCACCACCACTTCGCAATCCACTGAACCACAGCCACCGTCACAACCACCACAATCACAAACACAAGAACAAACTCCTCCTCCACCATCAATAACACCAGCACCTTCAACACCGGCATCATCAACGACGGCGACAACAACAACTACTACTACTCCAACTATTACAACCAACGCGCCAAACCCTAACCCTAACCCTAACCCCAATCCAGCTCCCAAACCCACCGCACTCGCACCACCACCGCCCAGACCCGCTTCATTTTCAAGACCATGGCAACAGCCACCACCCCAACAACAACAACAACACTTTTCTCAGTTATCTTCTCTTCAATCAACATCGTCCTCGTCCTCTTCTGCGTCTCCTTCTTCCTCGGCTTCACCTACGATTCCCGCTCCGCCCAGGGGCAGCATTGCCATTGGTGTTCCCGCACCCCGCCCTAGCGCTTCTTCTCCGCAACCCGCGCCTCCTTTTTCGTCTTCCTTTGGCCAGCAGTTTGGCGGGTTAGCCAGCAATTCGGTCTCTTCTTCCAGCCCAATGCAGGTTTTTTTTCTTCTTAATTTTAAATTTTTTTTATTTCGAAAGCTCTGAAAGAATTGGAATTTCACTATATTTTGGTTCAACATATGAATTGACTTGGTTGAGTTTTATTAGTTAGTTCTTGGGTTAGAAATTGAGTATTTTGGAAGTTTCTTTAAGTTAAGATTGGTAAATTTAATGCTTTAAATCTTTGTTATCTGAACTTGTAGGTGAGGTCACCAGGAATGCAAGCAATGGGGGTAATGGGATCACTCGGTTCGAGTTCACAGATGCGACCAGGTGGGATTTCTGTGCAACATCATCAACAAAGGCCTGTACAACAATCGTCCCTTAGACCACCGCCACCTTCCCCAAATAGTCAATCCCCTGCTGCGCAAGTCAGTACTAATCCTTTTCCCTTTACTTTTATATTTTTTTATTTTGTTCGACTTTTTATTTTTTTGAATATGTGTGTTTATGTTCTGAATAAGATTGTGAACATAAGATTTTATTGTGACTGGGTTGGTTTGAGTATGATCTGCAATGTAAATTCAAATTTAACCTGGAAAAAAGAAATCATTTGTGGGGATGCTAAATATTTAAACTAAAAAGAAGCGACATTTTGATCTTCATTTAAATAGAAGATTCATAAAAAGGATTAATGATGTGCTAGTTGAAGCGAATCATTAAATATCGAAATAATTTGGCTTTAAATTGGTACTTAACTCACTTAGGATTTGGAAAAGAAAATACCTGCTTTGAGCATACAATGGAAACTAGCTCACTTTTCTTTCTTTGATTTTTGCTTCCTTTCTTTTGTTGGGCATGCAAAGTGAGAGGGCATAAGGTACTGGATGAATAGCCAACTGAAATGCCATATGTTATTTAACATCGTACATAGGACGAAGTACACTTGTGCAATCAAAGTGGGAACCATGCTGGAAAATGTGAGGGTTACTAATTTTTTTTTTCTTCCAGAGGTTAAATTTTAAGATTCTGCAGTGAAACTAGGAATATAAAAATCTTCAAGGACTGGAATGGTCAGAAGTTTTGACTTTGTTGGTCATATAGAGAAAGACATGGTTTGTTAAGTTGGGTATAAATTACTGTGGACCTCCTTTGTTTAGGGTGTGCTTTTACATATTTACTAGCAAAAACTACTTCAAACTTCCCGTTTCTGGCAGGATGTCCTCTTACTATTATACAGTTGACATTGCCTGGGATTTACTGATTTGGTAATTAGAAAGCACCAAGAAATCATTTAATCATTAATTTCATCATCATATGCAAACATCAAGACCTATTCATCTTGTGCTTCATGAAAAATATTTGGTGAGATTTGGGTTCCTGGCCCTTTCTTTTAGCCTGTGCTTGCTGACTTTTTTTCCTTCCCTTTTCAGAATTTCCATGGGCAAGGCCTTATGAGAGTCTCACCAGTTGGTTCCCCTGGTTCTCCCTCACCTAATACATCACAAGGTGTGCAGTCTTTTAATCAGCCATGGTTATCATCTGGATCACAAGGGAAGCCTCCTTTGCCCCCTCCCTCTGCATATAGACCACCGATAAACACACCATCCATGCAGCAAAGGTCACATATTCCTCAGCAACCTTCTTCTTTGTCAACAACTTCGCAGCAACAGCATGCGTCATCTGTGCAGCCTCAACAATCGAAACCATCACATCCGCTGCAGGAGCATTATGGGCAACAATTTTCCTCATCAAGGGTCCCTCAATCTTTATCCCATCAACAACAAATTACTCGACCGCAGGGCTCTGCAATTCAGAAGCCTTCCTCTATTGCATCACTACAGCCTAACATGGTCCAACCAAGAAATCAGAATAAAATAGCTAGTGCAGAAAGTGATGAAATTGGTAATCGGATTCTCAGCAAAAGAAGTATCCATGAACTAGTTAACCAGGTGAGATATATTGGCCTTCTAGAACTGGTGCTGCAAATAGAATTTGTATAAAGATGCTCCATTGTTGCCAATTTATTTGAATCTTTGTCCAAACTGTTATTTATAGAAATCATTTTGGAGTGAACACTATCATTAATATGTATATAGTTATTATTATTCTTTTGATAGTGCATTTCTAGGAGTGTAGTGGGCCAATCATTGGGGATATAATGTAACAAATGTGCAAGAAAATGCATTAGTTTTATCTTTGAAGTTTCAGGGACGTGATGTATTTTGAAAAAGAATAAATGTATATTCACCTATGAAGCGTTGATCAATGTGTGCTTGCCTATCAGGGCCGAATATGCTTGGTGTTTCCTCAAACCTTAACTATATTGTGTTTAGTTCAATTAGAATTCACATGAGCTTGCCTTTTTATATTTTGTTTTTTCGCCTCTCAATATGGTATATAATTCTTCTGCTTCTTGGACAGATTGATCCATCAGAGAGGTTGGATCCTGAAGTTGAAGATATTCTTGTGGATATTGCTGAAGATTTTGTGGAGTCTGTGAGTTGTTCAATTTACACTTCTTTTCAACTCTAAAATAATGTGCACATAGACACAAGCTGTACACTTTTGAGGACTTGTGTTGCTACTGGAAACTCTTTGCTTAATTCCTTTGTTCATTTGAACTTTTTTTAAAAATCTTTTCACTAGCATTTTCTTGGTATCCTATTCATCCTAGAGGAAGTTGGAACATTGCTTGGGTGATAGCGTATAAGATTGTATAGAGCATGATCTTGTCCTCTATTTTCTAGGAGCAAGAAAAGCAAAAAACTAATTATATAATTGGTATGCATTGGAAGTTAAAAGAGTGGACCTTGCATATTTCCAAATGCATTTAGAATATAAACAGTTGTAAAATTCTTCAGATGTTGATGCTTAAATATAGATATTGCGATGGGAAAAGGCAAGGATATCCTTATTTCTAAGGCTCTTGCAGTAGGGATGGCACCTAGGGATGAAGAATGTTTCTAGGTGATTTATAATTATGTTATCCAGCCACATGTATGTGTGATAAAGTTGTGCTTTAATTTTTTTCACAGTACTTGGAGTACTTCCCACTTATTTTTTGCTTTTATTAGATAATTTCTCTACTTGCATTCTTTTTTAAAATGCACTCTTTATCTTTGATCAGATTACAACATTTGGCTGCTCATTAGCTAAGCATCGGAAATCAGATACATTGGAAGCAAAAGACATACTGCTACATCTTGGTTAGTTATGTGGAAAAATTTCTTCATACCTTTTGTTTGTGGTTCATTATATGTACAGCTAGGCCTAATTTTCTATTCTTATGCCTTGATGCAGAAAGAAATTGGAACATGACACTTCCTGGGTTTAGCAGTGATGAGATTAAGACCTACAGAAAACCAGTAAGCATCTTTATTGTGATTGGTTTATTATGTGGAATGGAGCTATGAGCCAAAATATAGCCCACAAATTGTGGTGGTGGAGGAATAGTTTCTCATGGACAAGTCTTTGTGTTTAAGAACCATTCTTCCTAATTTCCCGCCTGTTCTAATTCTATTTATGATGGTTTTCACAGCTTACAACTGATATCCACAAGGAGAGGCTTGTTGCGGTGAGTTTTGGTCTTGATATCTTCCTTCTACTATGATATATTACAGATCCATATCTGTCATTGTGTTCATTTATTCTGTGCTTGGCTGCAATGAAAATTGTATAAAAAGGGAAGACATGAAAAGTACTCATCGAAAGAGTGATGCTCTTGTATTTGATGTGTCGTCCTTTCCTTTTGCCAGATAAAGAAATCAGTCATGGCAACTGATGTGCCAAGTACTAGGACTTCTGTTGGACAAGCTGCTGTGAATACAAAGGGCAACCTGGGGAAGATGTCTGCTAGTATAGGTTCTACATGAGAGTTTCTGATAAGGTATGTTGAGTTTTAATGGGTATATGATGTATATATTTGTTTGATAAATCTTTATTTGAATTTTGAAGAGTACATATATTAAACCTCTTGATAATGCATAACCAGTTGAAAAATATAAGTCATAATTCAAATATCTTTGAAAGGGAAGCCTTAAGTCAAATTGTTCTCTTTTCTTTTGTTTAGGTATTTTCTTTCATGGTGCAAAGATATTTCTAATCACATCAAATTTGAAGTTCACCAGTGATTGACATAGATTTCCCATGAGGCAAGTAGTAGTAACCAAGCTGGACATTCAACTAAACTGAAGAAACAAATTTAATACTTAAGTCTTAAGGTGTCTAAGAAGATATTAGTGTATGGAAAGAAAACCTGATGGTCCTATCTAATTTATGCAGTTTACTTATCATAAAATATGCGCAAGCTTGGTCTAATGCAATTTAAATGTTCCTCACTGCACCATTCCAAAAGTGACTACAATTTTTGCCTAACACCACTTCACCACTGGGTAAACAATAAGGTAGGTGGTTTGGCAAAAGGAAATGTCAACATGCAGCTTCAGGAGCTGTCATTAGAAAATCTAATGGTTGGTTTTCGTGGCTGATTCATGATGGCTGGTGGTTCTAGACTTTCCTTCTTTACAGTACTTTTATGGTCATTGTGGCTATAGAATTTGCTGTTAAAGGGGGCAGGCAATGTTTTTGTGTGGAGTGCAACTTGAAGACTATTATTTGTTTTTTTATGTAATGCAAACTTTGAACCTCCTTGGCAATTGTGAAATTGCCAGTTAGGTTGTCATAAAGTGGCTCATAATGTTGCTTACTTTTGACATCTTTAGATAGAAAACGAATTGCAAATGAGCAATTATTGTCTGTTTTGCTCTAACTTGGAACGGCAGGATTCACCTCAATATTTTATTAAAGATCTGGAGGTGTACTGATGGGGCATTTCTTAGTACCAGTTTCATAAGGGTTCAATTTATGTTTATTTCCCTTTCTCGATTTCTTTGCAATGGTTCCTTGGAGGGTTTGGTCATTGTTTACTCTTTTCTTGCATTCGAGACTTAGATGAAGTTCCCTTGGAGGTTAGATAATAAAGTAAAAAATTATATAGTTTGCCTATTAAAAGCTTAAGTTTATAAGGGTCAAAATAATAATATTTCGCACTATAAAATGGACCTCTTCATATGTAAGCCATAAGAAACGCTTTCTCACATAACCTGAGCCTAAACAAAGAGTGACTTGGAAACAAAGACAAATGAAAATAAGAGATACAAATATAATTATGTTGAGGATTCAAACACATGGCCTGTTGGTTAAAATTGGCTCTGATGCTATATTAACTTGTTGCATATAGCTAAGGGCCCAAACAATATTTAAGTACTCTATATGGGCCCTTTGTATGTAAATCAAACAACTTGCCACAATCTATATTAAGTTGTTGCATATAGCTAAGGGCCAAACAATATTTACCTTTGTATGTAAATCAAACAACTTGCCACAATCTATATAACAAATTTAAACACAATTCATTATTATTTAATTACACTGAGGGAGTGAGTTGTTTCCTTTAATTTATTCTCTTGATAAAACTCAACTCTATGGATGATATGCTAAAGTATATTTTCAAGTGAATTCACGTTTAAATTAAAATTTCATAGAGTTAAGTTTTATTTGGCAAGTGTTCCTCAGAATTTATGTTAGATTCAATTGGGTAATCTTTATTTCCATATGGCTCATTTACTAAAGCTTCACCTCCACAATTACAATTTTTTGAGTCCTAGTAATGAAAGGCTCCTTTGCTTAAAATGCTTTTCAAGAGGTTTGGAACCTAACCCTAAAGGGCAAAGAAACTTAATTAAGAATGAGCAGGCCTAGCTTTTTATGGTTGCGTGCATCCAATTGCTAGAAGGGAAAAATACTGATAAAGTTTTGGACTGGAAATGTGACTAGTATGAGGTTACAAGTAAGGGTTAATGGGCAGATTTGCTAAATAAAGAATTTGTCAACTGTTGAGCAATTTTTATATTAAGCGCAAGTGCACGCTATCGGAAACACATATTATAGAGTAAATAGAGTGTCGATCCCATGTGAAATTTGTTGTATTTCTAATCAATTACTAAAATTGTATATTCTCGTTTTTATCCAAATGATTGATTTTTTTGATTTGTTTGATAAAAATTTAAACTAAAAATTATCTATGTTATCAACTGTAATTAACAATCAAATTTGACAACAGATCTGAATATATATGATGTAGATCCAGGACTATAGTTATCATTTAATATGATTTTTCAAACATTGGTGCTTCGATTATTATTCCTTTAATTCAATTATTGGTCACAACACAAATCTCATCACGAGCTTTTTTCGCTGATCAAGTGATTATATCAAGATCTATTAATTTCTTATATTCCTATGGTAGTTAAATAGATCAAGATTCATTAAGCACAAATTGTATTAACTATACATGCCATCTAGATATAATTCTATCCTAAATCGAAACTCATAAATGCCACTTTGTGATCATGTATTAATTTGTCATGGGCTTAACAATTAAATTTCTTTTTCAAGTTTATTTAATTATTACCAAATCATTCAACATATGACCAGTATATCAAAGACATTTAAGATCCAACAAATTGAACAAGAATTGAGTTCACAATAATCGTCTTCAACAAATCAATCCATCATATTAAGATCAAGGCTATAATCCTGAAAATTAAATTTAGATCAACATGATAATAATAACAAGATTAACTACAAATATAAACATGATATAAGCAGGTTAATTTAGATCAAACCATTAAAGATTAAAGCAAAAGAAGTACAAGTTCAAGGATTGATCAAGAATTGACCTTCCAAAATGATTTGATTGGGTTGATCTTGTGTAATCTCTCCACCAAATATTGTTTGATTGTTGTTTTAGTGTTCGATTGTCAATTAAGTGTAGTTTTTTGGGTTAAGAAGGTGTTAGAGTTGAGAGAATTTAAGGTGTTTTGAGAAGAGGTTCGGAATTCTCCTAGGGGGCAAAATGTAAGGTTTTTATAGTTGTACTCCAACGCTAGGGCGTTACACTGACAATGCTCTGACGTTACATCAACGCTGAAGCGTTGTGATACAATCACGCAGGGGCGTTCGTGTTGATGCGTGAACGCTGGAGCGTTAATTAACTGAATGCAGGGGCGTTCTTCATTGATGTAAAATGCCGGGGCGTTGTGAAACGTAACGCTGGGGTGTTCATCACCAGTTTTGTATTTTTTTTCATTTTGGCCCTTATTTTGCAGTGGCCTTTTATTGTGCATTTCTTTTGCCTTCAAATTGTTCCCTATATTCTCCATTAGTTTTCATTCCCTTCTCAGTATAATTGAAATCTATAAAATCAACAATCAATGCAGAAATAACTTTGAATTTACTTGAAAATAGACAATTATTAAGATAAAATGGGGCTATAATATGTATCTAAATTATACTCATCAAATAACCCCAAACTTAAAGTAATTGCTCATCCTCGAGTAATAAGAGAAATTAACACAAAGTAGCATAATAAAGAAACACAAACTCAAAAACAAAACAAATAGAAGTAACCATTGCTTGGATTGATTTAATGATTACATTATTGCCTCAAGAAAAATTGCATCACTTTTTTCTAATCCTTACGAATTTAATAATCAATCTAAACAATTCATAAGCACCATAATTAAGCACTTTCATTCTTCCCCATAAGTGATCAACCGTGTATGTGTGAAACAAGCAAGTATCAACTATTTATACCTAGATTTAGCATAAGTGCTCAAGATTGTATAGAAAGAGGTGTCTCGGCATATTCTTAAGCATTAAACACTACCATAAGTTTGTTTTTCATACAATTCTCTACTAATGTAGAAATATATATGTTTAAGAATCTATTAGGTCTTTTATTAGCCTATAATATAGGGCTAGGGTAAATGTAGGTTATTTTGAATAAAGATTTAGTATACCTCACACCATGAACACTAAGTCTCATTGGTCACCACTTGAACTTTCTATCTTTGATTTAATTCTCCAAAATTTATGAATTTTTTTTTATAAATATATACCCAACTTTAACCACTTCTTTCTTTTTTTTATATTACTCCCGCAAACTTAAGCTAGCGCTTACTCGCCAAATTTCATTGTTTTTGCACTTTAATTAATTATAACACAACAAACTTCAAAAGATTTTTCACTATGCTCAATGTTTATAATGTTAAGGATATTTTTTGTACTTAAATTTAAAGCTTAGGCTTGTGCTGTTGTTATGCAATAAATTGAACATTTTAGGCTCAAATAGTGTGACTAATGATAAATATAAATCAAAGGTAGGCTAGAAAGGCTCAAACGGTCCAAAGATGACCTAATATCATTTCTTATTCATATGTTTCCTAGGATTTGCCTCGAGCCATAATCAAACAAGTTCTAGAGTGTTTTTCTGTTCATCGAGACTGTAGTGTACTAATTGAGCATGAGCATCTTTAAGCAAAAATTCAATTAATATAAGCTTTATTCAAGTGCTCAAAAATTGGTGATCACAAACAAAGTCAAAATTTGCCTAAGTATTGGTGCATGAATTTTTTAAGATATCTATTGTTTCCTAAGAGAATTGAAAAATAAGTTTTACAATTACAGTTTTATTTTACATTTCTTTTTTAACTAGTAATTATAGTCTTAATCCAATAACATAAAACAATAAGTAATAATGTACAATAAAAATTTTGAAATGAAATTAAGATTGCTTGCATTAAAAATAAGAATAGATAATAAATAAACGGAGATTTTCAATAATTGCTCGACTAAAATACTATTTTTCTAATACAAGTTGGCCTCAAAAACATAAAAAACAACATAACATAAAAAGCAGTAAAAACAATAAAATAAAGCAAAAGTAAAAGTTAAGTTAAATATGGGAAGTGTTTGCTCTGCCCCTACAAACTATGTGGCATGGTCCTAATGGCAGCAAAAAGAGAAAATAGAACACTTCCCTGGCCTGTGAACTCTACTCAGTCGTCTAGGTTCTCTGGTGCAATGCCCTAGTCTGTCTGGTCAACTGTATTGTCCGGTGGTGGTGCAGTAGTAGGCGATGGTATTGTTGGCATGTGACTGATGTTCCATCCCATGTGAAGGGCATAGAACTGCATCCACTACAGATGGCAATGTGCAAACTCTCGAAATTCTTGCCTGAACCTTGTAAGTCCTTGTGCTTGTGCAGCAACCTGTGATTCTAACCTAGCTAATCTGGATGCAGTAGACATGCTCCGAGATGATGAAGCCTGTAGTGGGACAATTGCTAGTTGCACAAGTGAGGGATCAACTGTCGGGGGCACATCTGGTGCTGGAGGTACTGACTGTTGCTGACTTTCAGCTGTCTGTAACTTCTAGATAATGCTGAAGTCGATCGCACGAGTAGTATGAATGAGATCTTCGTGAGTCTCCCAATGGACACCAGCACGAGCACATAAGGCCGTGATCAAAGATGGAAGGCCTAAATTGTTCTTGGTAAGGTGTGAGCAAGCCAAGATCTCATTTTGAATCACTTTACCGACATTAATAGAACGCCTAGTCATAATACAAAAAAGCAATACCAATCTCGGTCTTGTGACATCACTGACATGCATGACTGGCATCATACGAGAAGCAATGAATAGATACCAGGTCTTCGCATCCTTTGTCAAAACATTAGATTTGAAGGTCGATGGAAGACCATTCACCATCTTCCATTCTGTCCCTGGCTGACAAAAGTGTTTGAATGATGAACTCAAAATCTAGGTGCTGTGCCACTTCTGAATACTCGTTAACCACTTCAGCCGGTAACCCAAAAAATGAATTAATTGTGGCATAATCAAAGGCTACCAGCTTTTCACGCACCAAGAATTGATAATTAACATGTTTCGCTGCATTAGCATAAAATTCTTTCACCACTGAAATAACACCCGCTTCAGGCTGCTCACAAATTTTTTTTCATCTATTGACAATAATTTGAGAAAAAATATCCTCCTATAAGTCGAAATCCCGCTCCGAAATGATGGTTTTGCAGTGAATAGACCCCGTGAATTTGTTCTATGCTTGTGTCGAATTAAACCTAGTTGAGTCGTAAGACACATTTGCCGAAGTGCTGGCTCGGTGTCTCTTGGATGCCATTACGAAAAAATAGCTCGATTTGACCGAATTTGGTGAAATATGAAATTTTTGGTTGTTAGATGATTTGGTTCGGATCTGACGTTTTAGGCTATGATTTTGTGTTTTGATTGTTGCAACAAGTTTGTGGTGGTGTAAGGAAGGTATTTTGTGCAGGAAATTGGTTGGGTAATGACCGGATTGGGTTTTGGGTTAGAGAGTGGAGCGGTTGTGAGAGAGATAGTGGGTGAAAATTTGGGCCAAACACTGGTTTTGAAGTGTTTTTTGTATAAACGCTGTGGCTTTAGTTTAACATTTTGAACAGGACGCAAGAGCGTTAAATTTTTGAAACACGGGAGCGTTTACTGTTGACTTTTCATTTTCTTGCCCCGTTCAGAGGTAACTCCATGGCGTTAGACACAATAATGCAGGGCGTTATTGTTAGATAACGCTTGTGCGTTACTTTACCAAAGCTCCAACGGTATTTATTTATTTTTGTTAATTGCTTGAATGTATTTTTATTTTGTGCCTTGTTATTTTTCGTTTGTTTTATTTTTGTTTCAATTGTCTTGATAGCCACAACTATACATGCGTAGATTTAGGAGTGTTGAATTGACTATTTTTAATCTTAAAATAGAAAGAACGTTAAGAAGAATTCGACAAGAACAAGCTCAATTAAACATAATGAATTATCAAAATCCAGACCCTGTGGCTAAAGAGCCAAGATCGTTGAGAGATTATGCTGTCCTGTTATACATTCTAGCATTAGGCGACTAACGATCAACGCAAACAATTTTGAAATTAAACCCAGCACAATTCAAATGCTAAAAGACTCGGTACAATTCAGCGGATTATCATATGATGATCCAAATGAGCATATCATGAATTTTCTTGAAATTTGTGATACATTTAGATATAATGGAGTATTCGATGATGCAATTAGATTGCGATTATTCCCTTTTTCATTAAAGGATAAAGCAAAGAGTTGGTTAATGTCATTGTCATCTGGATCAATTTCAACGTGGGAAGAACTTGCGAGAAAAGTTTTCGTTAAATTCTTTCCACCAGCAAAGACAGCCATGATGCGCAATGATATTACATCATTTGTGCAATTTGATTCTGAGTCATTGTATGAAGTGTGTGAGAGATTTAAGGATATGCTTTGAAAATGCCCACACCACGGAGTTTCTAAGTGGTTACTTGTTCAAACATTCTACAATGGACTTGTGGGGCATTTAAGAACGATTGTAGATGCTGCAGCAGGTGGTGTTTTAATGAATAAGTCCACTAATGAAGCTTATGACCTGCTAGAAGAAATGGCATCCAATAGTTATCAGTGGCCTTCAAAAAGAATAAATCCAAGAAAAACGGTTGGAGTACATGAAATTGAGGCCTTGACTGCCTTAACAACCCAAATCAACCTTATAGCCAAAAAGGTTGATGCTGTGAGAGTCAACTCAGTAACCAGTCAACCAATTTCTTGTGATTTTTGTGGTGATAACCACCATAATGGGCATTGCATGGAAAGTGCAAATTATGTTGGAAATTTTAACAGAAATTAAAACAATCACAACTCTAATTTCTATAATCTTGCTTGGCGAAATCATTCGAACTTCTCTTGGAGCAATAACCAAGGGTAGTCATCTAAACCAATCAATCTGCTCGGATTTCATGCCCTACCAATGCAACCGCAGAATGAGAAGAAATTGGCTTTGGAAGATATGTTTATGTAATATATGAAACAAACAGACACACTTCTCCAAAGCCAAATAAATCTTACTCAAAATCAAGCTGCATCATTGAAAGCCCTAGAGACTCAAGTTGGACAACTTGTTTCAGCAATGAAAAACCGTACAGCTTTACTAGGTAACACTGAAGCTAATCCAAGAGGGGACAAGAAACAATGCAAAGCAATCACTTTGCGAAGTGGTAAAGAGGTACAGCCTATTGAAATGCAACCTCCAACGCAAAAAAAGCATACCAAGAAGACCTAGCACCAGAAGTTCACACAGAAAAGGATGACAATGCAAAATATGCTCAAAAAGGGAAATTAATGCAAAACCCTCAATTACAACCTTACACTCTACCTCTACCATTCCCACAAAGGTTACAAAAAAAGAAATTAGATAAGCAATTTTTTAAATTTCTTGAAATTTTTAAACAATTGCACATTAACATCCCTTTTGCTAAAGCATTAGAGCAAATGCTGAGTTATGTAAAGTTCATGAAGGACATACTCTCAAGAAAAAAAAAGCTGGATGATTTTGAGACTGTGGCATTAACTGAGGAATGCAGTGCCATTCTTCAGAAGAAACTACCGCCTAAGCTCAAGGATCCTAGAAGCTTTACCATTCCATGCACCATAGGGAATCGATATTTTGGGAAGGCTTTATGTGACCTAGGCGCTAATATTAACTTCATGCCATTGTCAATCTACAATAAGTTAGGTCTGTGTGCTGCGAAGCCAACAAATGTCACTCTCCAACTTGCAAATCGGTCCCTAACATATCCAAAAGGTGTCATCGAAGATGTTCTTGTCAAGGTGGATAAGTTCATTTTTTCAGCAGATTTTATAGTGCTTGATATAAAGGAAGATCGAGAGATCCTTATCATTTTGGGCAAACCATTTTTAGCAATTGGAAGAACTTTAATTGATGTTCAAAAGGGTGAGTTAACTACGAGGGTTTAGAGTGAAGAAGTAATCTTCAATGTGTTCAAGGCAATGTAGTTCCCAATTGAATTAGATGACCATGATGAAGTCGATGTCTTCGATGGAGAAGTACAGAAGGTTTACACAATTAATGTCATCCAAGACTTTCTCAAAAATGCCATAATCAATAGGGATAAAGCTGAGAACCATAAAGTAAGGGAGTATGTGAAACCATTGAACGCATCACATAGCTTTCGCCACATAAGACTTAGGTATGAATCAATAGATAGATCGGAGAACATTGAGGCAAGCAATAAGCCCTCAATAGAAGAGCCACTAAAACTCAAGCTTAAACAATTGTCGAACCACTTAAGGTATGCTTATCTAGGTGAATATTCTACTCATTGTTATTATTTCTGTCGAGCTTGATGAGATATAGAAGAGAAACTACTCAGAGTACTCCGGCAATACAAGAGAGCAATTAGTTGGACCATTGCTAACATTCGAGGTATTAGTCCATCTTTTTGCATGCATAAATTTTTTTTTTGAAGAAAAGCATAAGCCAACTATAGAGCAACAGAGAAGACTGAACCCAGTGATGAAGGAAGTGGTCAAGAAAGAAATAATCAAGTGGTTAGATGCTGGGATCATTTATTCAATATTCCCTCAGGATAGCTCCTGGGTGAGTCCGATCTAATGTGTTTCTAAAAGGGGAGGTGTTACTGTAGTGGAAAATAAGAACAATGAATTAATTCCTACTCGCACAGTAATTGGATGGAGAATATGCATGGATTATCGGAAGCTTAATAAGGCCACGAGGAAAGATCACTTTCCTCTTCCTTTCATTGATCATATGCTAGACAAATTAGCTGGGCATTAGTATTATTGTGTCTTGAATGGATACTTAGGTTACAATTAAATTGCAATCACATCAGAAGACCAGGAGAAAATCACCTTTACATGTTCATATGGTACATTTGCATTTCAAAGAATGTTGTTCGGCCTATGCAATGCACCAGCCATATTTTAGTGGTGCATGATGGCAATTCTTTTAGACATTGTGGAACATTTCCTGTAAGTATTCATGGATTATTTTTTAGTTTTTGGAGATTTGTTTGATTTATGCCTCAACAATTTAGCATTTGTGTTTAAAAGATGCGAGGAGACAAACTTAGTGCTAAATTGGGAGAAGTGTCATTTTATGGTCAAGGAAGGTATTATCTTAGGCCATAAAATATCTTCAAAAGGTATAGAAATTAATAAGGCTAAAATTGAAACAATTGAAAAATTGCCTTCCCCTACTAACGTGAAAGGTGTTCAAAGTTTTCTCGATCATGCAGAATCTTATAGGAGGTTCATTAAGGACTTTTCTAAGATCTCCAAACCCCTTTTCAACTTGTTAGAGAAGGATGCGGCGTTTCACTTTGATGATGCTTGTCATGAAGCCTTCGAAACCTTGAAGAAGAAGCTCACTTCTGCACCAATTATTATAGCATCAGATTGGAGTCTCTCATTTGAGATGATGTGCGATGCTAGTGACATAGTCGTGGGTGCAGTGCTTGGACAAAGGAAAGATAAGGTCTTTCACACCATTTATTATGAAAGTAAGATTTTAAATGATGCATAGACCAACTATACAACCACAAAGAAGGAGCTATTGGCTATGCTATTTGCCTTCGACAAGTTTAGATCCTATTTGATAGGAATCAAAGTAATTGTGTTTACAGATCACTCTGCCATCAAATACTTGATTGCCAAGAAGGATGCTAAACCTAGATTAATCAGATAGGTGTTATTACTCCAAGAGTTTAATTTAGAGATTAGAGATAAGAAGCGATCTGAGAACCAAGTTGCAGACCATTTGTCCAAATTAGAAAGAAGAGACGAGCAAGACCTTAATCAATGAATCCTTTCCAGATGAGCAACTTCTTGCAGCTCAGCATCATGAAATACCATGGTATGCTGACTTTGTTAACTATCTTGTTAATGGTATTTTACCTCTTGACCTCACTCCTCAGCAAAGAAAGAAATTCTTGTACGATGTCAAGTATTACCATTGGGATGAACCTTTCTTGTTTAGACAATGTACAAATCATCTGCTGAGAAGAAGTGTTCCAAAAGAAGAAATGAAAAGCATCCTGCAACATTGCCACTGTTGAGATTATGGAGGACATTTTGAGGGTATTAAGACTGCTGCAAAGGTGCTGCAATGTGGTTTTTATTGGCCAACAATGTTTAAAGATGCCCATCTATTTGCTTTACAGTGTGATCGTTGCTAAAGGACTGTGAATATAACATAAAGGCAAGAGATGCCTCTGCAAAACATTTTGGAAGTGGAAATTTTTTATGTTTAGGGAATTGACTTTATGAGACCATTCATTTCTTCAGGTGGTCATAAAAACATACTTGTGGCAATTGACTACGTGCAAAATGGGTAAAAGCTGTAACACTTCCAAACAATGATGCTAAGGTAGTGTTGAAGTTCTTGAAAAATAACATCTTCACTAGATATGGCACTCCAAGACCAATAATAAGTGATGAAGGGTCACACTTTTGTAACAAGTACTTTTCGGCTCTTCTACAAAAGTATGGAGTAAGACACAAAGTTGCCACTGTATATCATTCTCAAATTAGTGGACAAGCAGAAGTATCAAATAGGGAAGTCAAGCGAATTCTTGAGAAGATAGTGAAGCCTAGTAGGAAAGATTGGGCTATGCGATTGGATGAAGCGCTTTAGGCTTACCGCACGGCCTTTAAAGCTCCAATTAGAATGTCCCCATACCGTCTTGCCTTCGGGAAAGCATGTCATTTACCGGTGGAATTAGAGCATAAGGCTTATTGGGCCATCAAAGCCCTTAATTTAGATATGCAAGCTACTGATGATAGGCGAATACTTTAACTCAATGAGTTGGATGAGTTTTGACTTAAAGCATATGAAAATGTCAAACTTTATAAAGAAAAGACAAAGAAATGCCACGATTAAAAGATGACATATCGAGATTTTAAACTAGGCCAACGAGTGTTATTGTATAACTCTCGTTTGAAATTTGTTCCTAGCAAACTTAAATCTCGATGGTTAGGCCCATTTAGAATCACGAAGGTATTTCCTTATGAGGCCATTGAAATTTCGGATGAAAAGACCAAACGGCTGTTCAAGGTAAATGGGCAAAGATTGAAACACTATTGGGGGGATTAAATTGATCGACAAAAGTCATCCCTTCAGTTAATCTAACCTTGACACTGAATGAGAATGTCTAGCCGCAGACATAAAAATCAGGTGCTGCTTGGGAGGCAACCTAAGAAAAATGTGTTTGAAGTGTTAAAAAAACAAAAAAAAAAAAACAAAAGCAAAAAATAACGCTAGACCTTTGGTAGAGTAACACATAGGCATTATCTAACAATAATGCCTCTGCGTTATTGTGTCTAATGTTGCGATGTTACCTTTGAAAGGGGTGAGAAAATGAAAAGTCAGCGGTAAACACCCTTGCGTTTAAAAAATTTAACGCTCTCGCATTCTGTTCAAAATGTTGAACAGCTCGGAGTTCATATGAAAAGCACTTTAAAATCAGCATTTGGCCGAAATTTTCACCCACTCTCTATCACAACCGCTTCACTCTCTAAATCAAAACCCAATCCGGTCATTACCCAGCCAATTTCTTGCACAAAATACCTTCCTTACACCACCACAGACTTGTTTCAATAATCAAAACACAAAATCATAGCCTAAAACGCCAGATCCGAACCAAATCATCCAACAGCCAAAAATTTCATATTTCACCAAATTCAATCAAATCTTGTTATTTTTTTCGTAATGGCATCCAAGAGACATCGAGCCAGCACTTTAGCAAATGTGTCTTATGACTCAACTAGGTTTAATTCGGCACAAGCATGGAACAGATTCATGGGGTCTATTCGCTGCAAAACCATCATTTCGGAGCGAGGTTTCAACTTACGGGAGGGTAATTTTTCTCAGATTATACAGATGATTGTCAGTCGTAGATGGAAACATTTTTGTGAGCAGCCTGAAGCGGGTGTTATTTCAATGGTGAAAGAATTTTATGCTAATGCAGCGGAGCATGTTACTTATCAATTCTTAGTGCGTGGAAAGCTAGTAGCCTTTAATTATGCCACAATTAATTCACTTTTTGGGTTACCGGCTGAAGTGGTTAACGAGTATTCAGAAGTGGCACAACACCTAGATTTTGAGTTCATCATTCAGACACTTTTGTCAGCCAGGGACAAAATGGAAGATGGTGAATGGTCTTTCATCGACCTTCAGATCTAGTGTTTTGACAAGGGATGCAAAGGCCTGGTATCTATTCATTGCTTCTCGTATGATGCCAGTCATGCATGTCAGTGATGTCACAAGACCGAGATTGGTATTGCTTTTTTGTATTATGACTGAGCGTTCTATTAATGTCGGTAAAGTGATTCAGAATGAGATCTTGGCTTGCTCACACCTTACCAAGAACAATTTAGGCTTTCCATCTTTGATCACAGCGTTATGTGCTCGTGCTGGTGTCCATTGGGAGACTCACGAGGATCTCATTCATACTGCTTGTGCGATCGACTTTAGCATTATCTAGAAGTCACAGGCAGCTGAGAGTCGGCAACAGTCAGTACCTCCAGCACCAGATGTGCCCTCGACAGTTGATCCCTCACTTGTGCAACCAGCAATTGTCCCACCACAGACTTCATCATCTCGGAGCATGTCTACTGCATCTAGATTAGCTAGGTTAGAATCACAGGTTGCTGCACAAGCACAGGGACTTACAGGGTTCAGGCAGGAATTTCGAGAGTTTGCACATTGCCATCTCCAGTGGATGCAGTTCTATGCCCTTCACATAGGATGGGGACATCAATCACATGCCAATAATGCCATCGCCTACTACTGCACCACCAGACGATACAACTAATTAGACAGACTAGGGCATTGCACCAAAGGATCTAGATGATTGAGCAGAGTTCACAAACTAAGAAAGTGTTCTATTTTCTCTTTCTGCAGCCATAGGGAGCATGCCACATAATTTGTTGGGGTAGAGCAAACACTTCCCATATTTAGCTCAGCTTTTATTTTTGCTTTATTTTATTATTTTTACTGCATTTTATGTTATGTTGTTTTTATGTTTTTGAGGCCGACTTGTGTTAGAAAGTAGTATTTTAGTCGAGCAATTATTGAATATCTCCGTTTATTTATTATTTGTTCTTATTTTTAATGCAAGTGGTCTTAATTTCATTTCAAAATTTTTATTATACATTGTTACTTATTGTTTTATGTTATTGGATTGACGTTATAGCCTTAAAAATTGTGTGTGTGTGAATTAAGCCGAAGCCTTCTTATTATAAACCACAACATATATAACCTTGAAAATTTTCTTCAAGTAAAAGCCTCAATTCCATATCTTCACAGGTGAATAGCTGTTTAACGGGTTAGGATTTCACTCATGGAGTTAGAAAACAAATAAAGTCGAATCATTCTTGCCACATGCTAACTTCAGGATGTCCTTCATTGATGTAAGAACGCCTGGGCGTTGTGAAACGTAACGCAGGGGCGTTCATCACCAGTTTTGTATTTTTTTTTCATTTAGGCCCCTATTTTGCAGTAGCCTTTTACTGTGCATTTATTTTGCCTCTAAATTGTTCCCTATATCCTCCATTAGTTTTCATTCCCATCTCAGTATAATTAAAACCTGTAAAATCAACAATCAATGCATAAATAACTCTGAATTTACTTGAAAATAAACAATTATTAAGATAAAATGGGGTCATAATATGTATCTAAATTATACTCATCGTTAGCCAAAAAAAAAAAAAATTGTTTGAAATAAAGATTGTCTAGTTCAAGTTGGCATAATCTCTTAAGATCATGTGCCAGTGGGAATCTCTACAAGGATTTTGATTTAAATGTACGTTGACTTGAAATAGATTATTCCATCATCCTCCCAGTTTATGAGTTTTATTGTATGAATAGGTTGAAGAAGGAAACTCCACTCATTTCATTGTTTAATTAATTAAACAATAGTTGGGTTGTGTTAAGTTTGTGATTTCTTGTTTGGTTCTCGTGCATTAAAGAGTAAGCTGGAGTGCTTTATACTTCTCTTTTTTTTTATTCCTTTTTCAACTTTGGCAAGGAGATATGAACTTTGGATCTTTATATTTGTCAAGAAGTTTGATTATCACTAGGCTGATCCTATGACCACAATATTGATTGGGCTTTTACTTGTAGGCTTAAGCTAGCCATGTAAAACAGGCCGATAAGATACCTGTTACTTGGCACGAGCTTATTTGTGCTCGATACAAGTTTAATCTAGTGTCATGCCCTAAGTGCTTTGAAGCATTTTCTCTAAAATATGGTGTTTGCCATGCCTCTTTGAAGCTACTTGGTTTTATGGAGCGCTACATGAACCTGAGTTTTTAGAAGACTGGTTGACTTGGATGGATAATGGGCCAAGCTTGTTACTTAGTGTCTATAGAACAAGAATAGTTTTAGGGATATTTGGTGGCATCTTAGAATTTTTCCTAACATATTTTTCCATCTTTATTTTACACCATTAGATCATTATGCAGTTGAATGAATTTTGGTTGTCGATTGAATAGAGCTAGTGCTATAAATAGAGGAGGCCTTCGGTTGTGCAGAATTGTTTTAGTTGTTTATTTCTTAAGTCATAACTGAGAACATTTTCTTAAACACGTGATGTGCGTGCTTGTTCTTGTTTTCCCTTCTAGTTAATCTAGGCATGACCAATGAGCTTTTTCAAGAATTTTTAATTTATTAATCAGAATTTTGTAAGTTAATAATATAATATTTTGAAAAAAAATGATATTGTGAGGGTTTGAATCGGTCTTTTTTGGATGAAAAGTTAAATGTGAAATCAACTTCACTAACTTCATATTTTGTAACTTTTACAAGCATAATGAAAAATAAAAGTTGTGTAACAACTTTTTTTCTTTCAATTTAATGTTTATGGGCAACAATTAAAATAGGGATATTATAATCAATACTATTGAGGTATGGTTTAATTTCTTTAATACCAACAAGTTTAAAAAATCGACGTTAGTATCTAATATTTTTTAAAAAATATCACTGATGCACAATCGCTAGTTGTTTGTAGTAAAAATTAACAAATTTAAAGGTAATCAAGTCATTTCACACTCTGAACATTCATATTTTTTCAGAAAATAACAAAAAATAAAATAATAAAATAAATAATAAAAGGGATAAAGACAATTTTACCCTAATGTTTTGGAGTAATTGACAATTTTGTATCGGTTAGATATAAAATACCCACATTTACCGTAATTCGTTAGTTTTTTTCGTTTAATTGGATGGAAAATCAACTTTTAATGTTATTTTACCATTTTGCCCCCAACATGTAAAAACATGAGAATTTATGGGAATGTCTAATAGCCACATCAGCAAAAAGTGGGCTATTACCCAAAAATTGCCTTTTTCCTAAAAGTAAAATATCATTGAAATTACTAATGTGCCTAACAAAAGTAGTTGTTTTGAAGAAAAATATCAGTTAAATTATTATTTTACCCCTGAAAATTAGCTGTTTTTTTTAACTGTTGGAAAAGTGAATTTAATTGCTTTATGACCATTACATTTGAGTCCTATATAACTTGCTTTTGTTTACACCCATTTCTGCACTTCAGTTATATAATACAACAATCAATTTCTTCACTTGTTTACAGCCACAAAAATTCAAACCATATTGTAACAAATAAACTGAAGCTCAATGCCATCTATTCTATGCTAATATTTCAGCCAAAAAAATATCCAAAATATATTCAAGTATTGCTGGTCTTTCCACCAAAAATACATCCAACATGTGCTAATACAAGCACATTGTCTTAAATCTAAATTCAGCCAACAAATCAGTAAATACAGCTAAAATAAAACCAATTTTATCCTGTTTACATAACTAAAATTTAGTCAATGAAATTCTGTTTTACCATCAAAGAATACTCTTTCAAAAGACTGTATTACAACTAACATCACCCCAAAAATGCAGCAACACTCTAGAAACTTGATCAAGTTTGTGCTGCTGTTAAAATCTTCGAGTCAAAATGGTAGCAATATAAATTGTATTTCTGCTGTGTGAATGGTGAGTGTGACTACAAGTGGTTTTGGGAACCTAATGATGGTGATTTACATCCAAACATTCGTCATATGAAAGAATATCAGGATGTGAATGGGCATCTAATAAAGTTCATCAACAAAACATGTTAATCCAACGAGAAGGCATATGTTAGAATATCAGAATCTCTTGAAAATTCATACAAGTTATATTTCAAATGCCTGCAAAGGAAATGCAAGTTTTATAGGTTCTGGAAGCCAGGACCTTAGGAGTTCAATACAAGTGCCATTTTTGATTATATGCAACATACAATCAACAGTAACTCTATGCATGAGAAAAGTGTGTGTAATTCATATAACATAGATGAACTAGCACTTCAAAGAATATGTTAACAGCGAGATGGAATCCCCAAATAATAGCTTCTCAGTATCACAATCATAATTGTTTTCATATTAGGCTTTTGTTTGGGGCTGACAACAAGGTGCTCATGCATGTATTGTAATAATTAAAACAAAATTAGCATATATGGAAGAAACTGTACCAATGACTTTGTTTATCACCAATTCTGTTTGTTGGGCACTGTGAGGTTCTATTGTGGCTCTTGCAATTTGAAAAAAAAAAAGTTTGATTACGATATGTTTGAGGAAAATTTGTCCATTAGGACAAATCTATGGGGTAAAACTGGTATTATGTCACAAACAGTAAAAAAAATGAGAAAATTCATATAAGATTTTACTAATTTGACTTGTGGATGTTTGAGACTTGCAACTCTTTTTATCGTGGCTAAAAGTTTTACATTTGCCACATTTGACAGTGCCTTTGGTCTTTAAATCTAACTTATTCAACCTTTTAGTTTGATCCCTTTTTTTAGAAGTCTTAGGCCTACCAATTTTTTTTTTTAATTTCGGGTGCTTCAATTGTTGGGCCTTCAATTATCGGTCATACAGATTGATTTGACAAAGGATGAATAACACCACTATAAGTTTTAATGTATGCCTCAATTTTTAAGCACGAATCCACATGGTCCAATGCACTATGTTTCTTGTGAGAAACACAAGGCATCACATACTTGCATGGTATGCCACTAAGTTGAAATGCTCCAGAGTCACATTTTTTTATCCAAATCAACCACATATGTATATGGACCATCCATTACTTCAAACTCACTCCAAGTTACATCAATTATCTTTACATATCTCCCATCCTTCTTAGACTGATCTAACTTCTTTTGCACTACTGGTGGTAGCATTCCCTTCCACTTTAGTGCTTCTTCATGTCTTTTACGCAATCTTTTCATTACCTTCTTTCTTATGAACTCAAGCAATTGTAAAACTGTCCTATCCCTTTGATCATTTAACCAACTATTTTATGATTCTATCATATTATTGGTAATATGATCACACTTTACATCATCTTCAAAAGCATGCTTACACCACAACTTTGCTTTAATGTTGGCCATATACATGTATGCATTGACATTAGTCTTCTTAATTTTTGACATGCGGATCATTGAAGGCTGACTTTCTTGTGGCCCTTGCTACCTCTCAAAATAAAGGCCCGAATCTTTGGTCTGGCCACTGTTTTCTGAAATTGGAGATGATATGTCTTGCACAGAATCTCATTGAAGCAGCAGACCAGTGCTTGCAATATCCCCTTTCGTCTGTCTGTCATAAATGTAAATGACTCATCTCTTATAATGCCAGCCATTGCTTTAAGTTATCAAGGAACCAACTCCAAGAATCTCTACTTTGCAACACAGACCACTAATGAAAAAATTCCATTGTTTACATCCAAACTGATAATAGATAGTAGAACTCTTTCATTAGGACCCTTTAAATGACACCCATCTAAACCTATAAAGTGTTGACACCCTTGGAGAAATCTCTCTCTTAAAGCTGGAAATCCCAACATAAATCTCTGAAACTTGATAAGACTATCCTCAGTGCTTACTTCAAATTTCATTTTGACAAGAACTCTAGGATTCCTATCCATTAGCATATGTGCATAATCCCTTTAGCGCTGATATGCTTCCTTATGATCTCCGTTAGCCATATTCAATGCCTTTGCTTGGGCTCTAGTGACTTTTTTCATGCAATAATGTATTCCAAACCTCTGCTTCAATTCATCCCTCATGGCTTTAGTTGGCATTTTTGGGTTTGTCATGAGGCTACTAACAAACTGTTCAGCAATCCAGCCCACTGTTGCTTCCTTTGTTTTAGACACTTTATCACAGTTGTGCTCCTCCTGTAATTGTTGAATTCTGAAAACAAGTCTGGACTTCACTTTTGCAGCATACATAAACCAAGGGCATCCCTCAAATTTACACGTTCCCCTGAATCTGGTTGAGGCATTTTTTATTTGTTGGATTTCAAAACCCTCCCTAAGGCAATGCTTCTTCAAGGCACTTTTAAAGAGCTCAATACCATCAAATTCCTGTCAAATATGCAAATTGGACTCTTCAACAATGCCTGCTCTAAAATAATCTCTTCCTATGGAACTTTTCATCTTGCTAACAACATCTTCTTCATCTGATGAGGACACCACAACATCTTCTCTGTTATCTGACTTATACTGGGACAATGAATGATTTTCCTAACTGTCACTGTCACTATCTTCTATACCAGTTTTCTTAATATTTTCTCCCTGTTCAACATCAATATTATCAATGAGAACATCCTTCTCTTTGTCATTGTTAGACCAAAAGGCTTTATCATGTAAAATATCACATGATGAACTTGAGCTTTTAAACTATCTAGCATTTGGTAGTAGTGGGCTTTGAGTATGTTCAGCATGTGGATGTAGTGGGGTTGGGCTGTGTTGCTACCTAGCTTGTGGTAAGGTTGGGCTTTGTTGGGAAACTTGGGATTGTGGTTGGTGTGGTGGGCTTTGGGTCTGTTATTGGTCAGCAGGTTGCTGGTGTGGTGGGTTTTAGGTATGTTGTGGGTCAGCAGATTGCTAGTGTGGTAGGCTTTGGGTATGTTGTGGGTTAGCAGGTTGCTAGTGTGGTGTAGGGGTGGGCAAATCCGGTTCGGTTCGGTTTTTAGTGTGAACCGAAAACCGAACCGAGCCGGTCGGTTTTTGAAAAATAAAACCGAAAACCGAACCGAAAAATTAAAAACCGAACCGAACCGAACCGGTTCGGTTCGGTTCGGTTCGGGTTTTGGTTTTTCGGTTCGGTTTGGGTCGGTTCGGTTCGGTTCGGTTCGGTTTTATAATTTTTTTAATTTTTTTTTTAATTTTTTTTAATTTTTTTTTAATTTTTTTTTTTTAATTTTTTAATTTTTTAATTTTTTTTTAAATTCGGTTTTTTCGGTTCGGTTCTCGGTTCGGCCTTCCGAACCGAAAACCGAACCGAATTTTTCGGTTTTTAAAATAAAAAACCGAAAACCGAACCGACCAAGAGAAAAACCGAACCGAACCGACCAATTCGGTTCGGTTTTTCGGGTCCGGTTCGGTTTTTCGGTTTTTTGCCCACCCCTAGTGTGGTGGGCTGTGGGTTTGCTGTAAAACTTGAGACTGTGGTTGGCTTTGGGTGCGTTGGTGGTCAGCATGTGCAGGTTTGGTAGGGCATTCTGTTACTACCCATGTACAGGTTCTGGATCAATTTTGGAGAGGACTTCATTGTCATTGAACAAACTTTTCTTCATTCTTGGACCAAAACCATAACTCTTATTTTGCACTTTTGGCATTTTCCAACCTAGAGGAGTCATTACCATTAGTGAAAGGATCTCCAGCTCAGTATACATGTACAAAATGCCCCTTCTAATGCATTCACCCACTAATATCACCAATTGTGTCAGTTTCCAACTCTACTGACTTCCTCGTCTAAGGAACTTTTACGGTTACACGAAAGTTATTTCAAAGAAATAATGATCTCTCAAAAACATTCTCACGCACCTCACTCTTTAGCTCAATTAGGCTACAATAATCAAGGCTTGTAAAATATGGGTGGTCATGGTAACTCACAATCTTAACAATGATACACACCCAATCTTCTTTAGATGACATCTACAGCCATAAACACACTTGTTTTATACAGATTACATATAATCTTGTTGAGCCAAAGATGCAATATCCCCAAAGCACATGGATTACAATCCTATATCTACTACTAATTGGCATACATATATTAAAATTTTAACAAAACCCTAAAAATTGTAATTTTAATGACTCGTACCAACAATTCGTATCAATAACAACTCAATCACAATCATAAACACATATGTACATGGTCAGAATTATAAGAACAATTCGTACATAAACCCTAGAAACTTTTATAATCGTATGAATAAGAATAGTTAATACCAAAATTTAAAAAAAAAAATACATGCATCATATCATTTATGTGAATCACATATGTATATGTTATACTACGATGAAACAAGAAAAAAAATTAAACCTGAACAAATTTTGCACAGATTTCGGATGCTTACCTTAAAAATGCCCCACAAATAGTATACGGTGCCCTTGTCTTGAAAACCCACATCCTCATAACTGTTTTTCTTCACTCTTCAACAAATCTCATAGCACTCTCACCTCTTTGTTGTAGGATTTGAAAAACAAATGGCTTCGCTTTTGTTTTTTAACGATTCTGCACAATGAAAACATTGCTCTCTTTCTCAAAAATCACTAAATTGGTTGGCAACAGTGATCTCAAAAGAATACAAAAAGTTTAAGTTTTCATCCACTATTAAGGGTTCGATGCGCGTCTTTGACTTAACAGTATTGTCAACGCCTTTTTTGATTGTAAGCTTGGTTTACCTTTTCACCCTTTGATCGTTTAATTAAACGAAAAAAACTAACGGATTAGGATAAATGTGGGTATTTTATATTTAATCGGGACAAAGTTGTCAATTACCCTAAAACATTGGGTTAAAATTGTCTTCATTCCATAATAAAATGTAAAAATATAAAAAAATTTGGCCGTTGATCGGCGACCAAAATGACCGCGGAACCAGTGGCCAAAGATGGCCACAAAACTAATGGCCAAAGTCTTTTTTTTTTAATTTTTTAAAGTTTAATTTATTATTATTGTTATTAATTTATATTTTTAATTTTTTATTATTTTTTAAAAATATTTAAAAAATTTTGTTTTATTTTTTAAAATGTTATTATTATTATTTATTATTTTATGCTTAGGTTGCCCTTACATGAACATTGTTCATGCTTGGGTTGGCCCGGCATGCCAATCCGCAAGGACTGCCATTTCATGGGCTGTCCTCATCCATTGACATGGCTTGCTTGAACTTTTGTCAAGTTGTAACTTAATACGGTATTAAGAGTCAATTTTAGCCATAAGCTTTTTGTTCTAATCTTGCAGATGATTACATTTATATTTCTTATTTGCATGTGCTTTTTTTCCTTCCTCTATATCTTTGCTTGGGTTTGGTTTAGATGATAACTATAGTTGATATGGTTCTTGAACATGAGAGAGCTTGTACGAGTGCTTAATAAAATTGTTTTGCTTTTATCTATTTTTTGGATAGGATTTTCTTTTTGCTTTAATCTTGTGTACTTTAGTTTTTGGGTCAAATGTTACTCAATCTGGTACTATGGCCTTGATTGTATTCAGGTGAGTTCATTCAACATTCTCTAAATCTCTGACTCCCACTGGAATCACTTTGTGTTCAGAGAATTATGAGTGCAGTATGTGGAGTAGAATGTTGTAAGAGCAAACCTAGCGTGCAGTTTTGTTTGCTTAACAAGATTGTGGTTCGTCTTGAAGCTTTTAAGTCTAGTGTTGATTTAGATTTGTTTCTGGCATGTCTTAGTTTCTCTTTCATTTTAGGAAGGTTAAACGTTGAGAAAAAGAATGTATGTGCAGCAGTATGATGTAACCAAGATTTTAATGTTGACCCAAGATATCCATTGATTTGTGTCAGTGTTCTGTTAGATTGTATATCTGCCATGCCACTGTGGACCGTGGAGAAGCTATGAAATTTTACAGATTCATACCATTGGTATGTTCAGGCCTCTTAACTTGTTTTATGCAGTGGAAAGTTGACCTTTTTCCGGCAGATTCTCACGCGGCTTCCTCCTCACACAGAGCAGTGAGGAGCATTTGAATGGTGCCCGGAAAGCTTCAAAATTCATTTTTGTATTTATACTGGCTGCAAATTGTTCAGAACTTTAATGATACGAGGGGAACAAAAAAAGAAAAAAGAAAAAAGAAAAGAGAAAAATAGAGAATTGGGAACTGTAAGAGAATATTCATTTTCTGTTTTTCATTACCATCTTATGGCCCACATTTAAATGTTAGTCCCACAATTGCATTGCAGCAATATAATGTGTATTTCAAGTTGGTTTTGTAAAGATATGGACGAGTTCACAGATCTATGCTTACGTGGATCTTCTTGCATGTCAGAAGCTGAAACTGCCCTTTCCTTATCATCTTATGCTGCTCCTTAATATATGACACTTGTACCAGGGTTCGAAAACACAACAAATAAAGACTTGGAGAATACTCGAGGATATAACTAAATATTGAGCAGTCCTACAAGCTCTAGCTCTAGCCCCCAGTCCAGTTTTCACTAGCAAAAAATTAAAAGTGTTTTCACTTAGATTACTCAAAAGTCAAATTTCGCACAAGGGCGATCCTCTTTTCGCTATGATAAGAAGTAAAGTACTGGAAGGTTTTTTTGTTTGATTGGCGTCTGCCTAATCTGATACATTTCTTGGAGTCCAGAGAATATGGGGTTGCCAAAATCTTCCTTGTGGCGCATATCATAACAGTCAACCAGTATCTTCTAAGAGTTCGAGCTTAACTCGCACACACTAGGTTCAAATGTGCAAGTATATCTATAAGTTACGATTGAAGTGGCAGTTTTACCCCTAAGTTAAAGAAATTTAAATTGCGTGCCACCTCTCCAGTAAGTGGTGTGCTCTTGTACTCATTCTCCTGTGGAACTCTTGATGTTATAATGTCTAGAATGTTGAATTTTTCCTTAAGTGGATGAGGTCCCCTTCGTGCACGTCAGAGGGGTAAAAGGGCGAGTAATCTAATTCAAAGGGGATCTCGTCATCACTCCAAGGTACAAAATTCTTCTTCTTTTTAGGCTTGTTTATATGGCCTAAAGCTCTCATTTGTTCTTGAGGAGCGTGAGATGGCATCATACCACTAGATATAATTTGGGACTCGTCAAAAACTTACCTTGATGAATAACCAAGGCGAACACTTAAGTCAAAAATTCAAGACAAGTATTCAAGTTTTAAAGAACACATGCAGAAACAAGCTAAGCACAGAAAAAGTTTACTAAAACAATAGAAGAAACAAACATTAGAGTTTAAAAAGTATCAATTAAATACTTGTTTATATGAAGATTATGAAATAAAAGAATAAAAATTCGCAGGGAAAATGTGCTTCAAAATACGTCGAGCTTCTCTCTCTAGATTTGCCAAGGTTTTTCTTCATTAAAAATTGTCAAATAAAATTAAAATGGTAAACAAAATAGACTACTCCTTTATATATACAACTCTCAGAGCAATTGTAATTATTGACTCAAAATCCAAAGGCTAGAACATCTTCAAAGGAAAATAACTTCTTAAACTAACATGTTCTTTTAGAGGACACACCTTAACTATCTGATTGGCACTAATTTTGGTAGCGACTATTCATTTAGTTGGCTGTTAGCATGCATTTGTCAAAAGGTTATCAAAATTAAATGCACCTTTAGTGCTAACTACTAATATCAGTTCCATCATCACAATGATGGCACGACTGTGTCAGGTAAGTTGAGGACTCATTAGAAAAAAGTAAGTATATAGCTAATCAACACACTAATCTACTTATGAGGACTTGATATTTGGTCCTAAACACCTTGTCATGTCATTAAATCGAGGATCTTCATCATCCATATTTTCCAAAGGGGCACTCTAAAAGCTGGTTAATCTAGGGACTATAAGTATAAATTTTTAATATTGACAAGTTGACACTAAAAATTAAGGAATCCTTATATTTTTTTTAGATTTTGGCCCATAAGCACAAGCCCATATACTTTAAAGACATATTAGTTGAGGCCTACCATCCTAAAAAATGTCCAATAGCAAGAGATATCTTCGAACTTGCTTGTAGTTCTCGATTCTCTTAAACTAAGTCCTTGGCATTGGGTGCTCTTATTGGCCAAGACGACCACCCTAGTCACATACCAACGACCTAAAATAGACTTGCCACTAAGAATCCCTCTACAAATACAACCCTTATTCTCGATAAGAGTCTTATAAAAGTAAGAAAGATCTATGTTTATTTTGGTAAAACTCTAATAAATAAATTTAAGAAAAGAAAGTCTTAATACTTTCTAATTCTAATAGAATTTTATGACTTTGAGTTGAACTCACATCATAATCCTATAAATAGGACTCAAATGGATGAAGTTAAGGGATACTATTTTTTTAGACTTTGAATAAGCCTATCTCTCCCTCTTTTTGTTGCTCTTTCCATTGCCTTTCTATTCTCTTTATCTTTTTTTTTGTCATTGCTAACTTAAGTATCAAAGTGTCATTGCCAAAAAGACTTTTGGCGTGGTCTAATTTATTTTTGATTGTAGGATCTTTATCAAACCTGACGCTTTTGGAGCAAACTAATCTAGTCCAGTTGTCACGAAGTTCAACCACTTTATTATTTGCTATTCTCAAAAGAACCAAATTTCACTCATTGATTCAGAATTGCCCAAATTTTCAAGTCATGATATATATAAAATTTACGTGTTGCTATCATATTCAAAAGTTTTTAAGTTTTTAGATTATGCAATTTTTGTGGCCATTTCAATTTGAGAAATTGAAATTCTTTGTTTTGTGTTTTAAGTGTTAGAGCAATAAAACAAATAAATAAATAGTTACTAAATGTAATAACTAAAATAGATTTGTTTTAATTGTTCAAGAGTTGAACAAAAGATAAAACAAATTAATTTAATTTGATTAAAACAAATGTTAAGTGTTTTTGGTTGGCTAGAAAATTAAGAGAGAAATGAAGAACGAAAATTAGAATGTTTCAAGAGTTGAAAATATTTTCTATTCATCTTCTTCTTCAATTAATTTAGCCATTAAAACATGAATTAAATTTATTTTTATTCAAAAGTTGAATAAAAGAAAAAATAAATTTAACTAAGTTTAAGAGTTTAACTTTGAATTAAGTTTAAGAGTTAAACTAAATGTTGGATTAACATACTGCTATTCTAGACAATCAAACTCACCCTTGTTGATTGTTAGGATTGATCAAAGTTTCATTTTATGGTGGACATCAAACAAATTAATCCAAAGGCTTCATGGGTTAAATTTCTCAATCTCATTTTTCATTTGATAAATATGTATTACATGTGTTCATTGTATTAATTTTAATCTTCCGCTGTGCACATATATGTATGAGATATATATATTTTTGTATGATGAACACATCCCACATGCTAGCATCCTAGAATAATCAACACCCAACATAAAGCACTCTGATTTTGGGGCAATAATTATATCTAAGATTCTCTTTAGTCTATTAATAACCATTTTAGCTATAAATCTATAAATTACATTGCATAGGCTAATTGGCCTATAATCAGATGGCTTTTGTGGGTTTTGCACTTTTGGGATTAAAATAATGAAGGTGTTATTTAGGTTTCTAGGAGTACCTTTATTGTTTAAGATATACAAGGAGACCTCTAAGGTTTATTTTTGACTTAGTCCCTGTGCTTTTGGAAAACGTTTGCAGATAGCCCATCAGGCTTGGGTGCATTAATAGGGTTTATTTGCCAAATTTCTCTAGTAATATTTTATTTGGTGAAGGATTTTGAAAGCTCCTCATTCATTTTTGAAGTAACTTTTGGCTTTACATCTTTAAAGGCTTCTATTCTGGCTTTCAAACTTGGTCTAGAAAAAGTAAATAGGATCTAAAAAAATTTGGCCAATTTTCGCTTCATCAACAGTTCAGTCACCAACCTCATCAATAATGCCTTTAATTTTGTTCTTGGATCTCCTTTGGCTTGCCTTGGCATGAAAGAAAATAGTGTTACGATCTTTGATTGGTGCTATATTAGCTAAGAGTAAGCGCACTCTATCGTCTCAAGTAATATATGACTATATGTTCCAATTCTTCAATCAATTACAAAAATTATATCTACTTAACTTTTATTAAAAAAACTAAAATTTAATTAATTAACCTAATTCTATCAAATTAAACTAAACCTAAATAGCAAACAAACGAAGAAATAAATTCACCTAAGGATAATAATCTAGGGTATAGACTCATCCCCTAGTATTTTATTGGATTCATTAACCACTTAGTTCATCCCTTAATATAAATTATTGTTTAGACACTAATATCATCACAAAGCATCTGTTGATGGCCAAATGACTATATTACGCATTCTAACAATCACTTATATATTTATGGTAATCAAATTAGGATGTAATTCATTAAGATCAAGTCTAAATAATACTATACATGCCACCTAGGTATATGTCTATTTTACATGGACCTCATAGTTGTTACTCTATGATCATGCATCAAACTATCTTAGGCTAAACACATGAATCATTTTGTCAAGTTTATCATGGTTTCCCAATCATTCAAAATATTGGCCAAAGATACTGAAAGCATTAAGATCAAGATAGACTGAATCAATATAATAATGAAGTTTAAAAACTAAAAACTAATGAAATCTAACTATATATTAGATCCACATAGTCTAACCCTAGAATAACAAGTTTAGCTCATCACAAAATCAAGAGTATCAAACCAATCCATGAATAATAACAAGAACAAGAATATAATAATAAGAAAAGAGAAGAAAAACTAATCAATAAGCTTGTGTTTCTTTTCTCTCACTATTTGTGAGTGTTGATAATCCTAGGGTACATATATGTGGGTTTGTATTCATTATTACAAAAACATACATTATATACATATTTGTGCCCAATTGAAGTTCGAAAATCTAATTTCTTAAATGATAAACACAATAAGTCTTTTAAATTATCATATAAATGAAAATGACAAGAAGTTTGAGCAATCACTTTATAAGCCTTTTGTATTTAATTGAACCAGAGTTCCCACATTGAAACGCACTCGTGCTCAATTTTAGTACCTAACTCGATGGGCTTGAGTAGTCTAGAATGATAGCTTTTTTCAGCAAGGGGTTTAACATTTGAACTATAGTTTAACTCTAAAACTAAGTGCTTAACACTTAAGCTAGTTTAAACTACTACAAACTATCAATTATTTTTGTTCAAGTTTAACACTTAAACAACAAAAACATATTTTTTAGTGCTTGTAGTAAATCCAGCTATATGCTAAGAAAAAGAGAAGAAGTTTTAGATGTTCTCAACACTTACACAAATTTTCCATTCCTTGAAAAAGAAACACTTATCTCTTTCTACACTTCTTGAGTTCTAAATTTCTCTCTTCCTAAAAAACAAAATGAGCAACACTTTGCTCTTATTTGCTTCAATCATTATGCTTGCAATTGTTAACAATAGGCCACTATGCATGGCCACACATTCCATCCTATTTGGTTTTGTTAAACAATTCTTTAATCATTTTAAAGATTAGAAAAATGGCATGTGTTCAATTGTGTGTGTGTGTGTTGTGGCCGACAGAGATAAAGTAATTTGAAGAAATAATTTTATTATTTGCTTGTAACACACATTTTGGTCCCACTAAATCAAAAATAACACATGCTTTAGTTTTTTATTGCTTGTGATAAAAAATTTTACATTAAACAATTCAAAGCAAAAGATATGTGATGGTTTAAAGTGTGTGTTGAATTTTGCAAGTAAAGGGCAACAATTTCTAATTCGTATATAACACTCTTTGGCTCTACCTCTTACATGCCCATGTATTTTTGTTTCATATCTTTAATTTAATCATATTAAACTCAATTGAAGCACATAAATTTATTTAAATTATTATTTGACTTAATTAAGTAATATCAAATATTATTGTAACTATTTTATTTAATAAATAATTTAATGAATAAAATAATGACCTTACTTGTCCAACAAGTAAGGCCATTTTAGTAATTTTTAAGTCAAACAATAATCGGCGTACAATATGTCATTTGTCATTATCCCATTGGTCAACAACTATTATTAACTAATTAATGCACTTAACACTTAAGTCTTGACACGTGCACATCCTGAGGGATACTGAAGCAAGTGTCTGGTCTGCTAGAATTTACTGGTTTGAACTATTCAATTTGGTACGCTGCCTCAGTGCATAATGAGTACACTTCACACTGTCGGACTCTCTAGGTCTATGTTCAATCTATCAAACAAAACTGTTCAATGAGTTCGTGATCGATGCCCTATACACACGCCATGTATATTACAAATCAGTGCAGTAGACCATACAAGTTGAGGTCATAGTGCATACGTATAATCCTTCCACCATTTATATCATAGAGGAGCGAAGATATAGATCATCACCGTTAAATTCCCACACACCCATTTGTGAACTTATCTATAGGCATGTATCTCGATAAACAATATACGCAAACACCTTTGCAATATTATTTAACCATGTGGGAAACTCTTTTTTTGAGTTCATTGCTTATGGCCATAAGTCTTTATGAGATACATTCTTAGAGCATCCGGATATTCAACTCACCCATGTGAGCTGACGGACCTCATATTTGCGCACGCCGAACATCATGAGCATCAGACTATACCCAACGACACATAACTGTCAGACGATAAAAGATCTCTGACATATGTGAAACCAAAGCATGATGGATCACTCACAAACCCACCATAGTGCCGAGGTCAAAGGATCGTGTACACTACTCAACTCAAGAGGAACTACCATTAACTACTTCATGGGATATCTATTGGGGTTCTCATTGAGTCTGTTCAGTATTCAATCCTTATTGAATACTAATATGCCATACAAACTTCCGATAAGCTCATAGTCAGCTAAGAACAACCATCTAGATATGGTCATACACTGATCTATAATAAAGGATTTCACCGATAGACCGGCATCGATAAATTAGACCAAGACCATCGTGTTTGAGAATGCACATGCATAATAAGATTCTTAGAACTTATTGAAACTCCTTATAACTATGTCATTACTGATGTACTCTCGGGTCTATGTCCCGTTACAGACAAGGTCATAACTTTTAGATTTTTCTGACTTTTATAACTTACTAACTTTTAGTAGTGCTAATTGATGCAATATTTCTATATCTTAAAATCAAGCGCAAGTATACCCTATTATAACAAGTAATAAAAGGACTTATAAAGTCGAATGTCAAACCCGCAAGGATAATTTTTATTTTCTACCAAGTACTAAAATTATATATTTCTTGTAATTATTTAGAAAAATTAAATCTTAATTTTATAATAAATTTAAGTAAAATAAACGTGTAAAAAATAAATGACACAACTCAAATAAAATAAAAAATAGTAATATAGAGAAAGTCTAGGGTTAATTACTATCCTTCAATATGTTTTCTAAAGATTAATCATTTTAATATTTATATCCCTCAATCCTTATTATTGGTCAAGACATTAATGTATTCACTAGTCTCTCCCAATGTCATGCAAGTATATCATAATTTATCAAATACCTATATTCTTATGGTACATGTAATAAATTAAGATTCATTAAGAACAAATCTTATTGACTATACATGCCAATTAGGTATATTCATATCCTAATTCGAAACTTGCATATATAACATTGAATGTTATTCTACAATCATGCATCAAATTACCTAGGTCTAAATAAAATGATGCCTCTTTCGAGTTTATTAAAATATTACCAAAGCATTCACAATATTGATCAGATATAATAAAACATTAAGAACAAATAATTTAAATAATGAAGAATTAAGTTCAAATAAATATTAAAAAAATCTAACAATTAAGCTCATGTATTGAGTTCAAGTAATAACCCTAGAAAATAAATTTAACTTATGATAATAAGAGAATTATGGTGGAAAAATAAAATAAACATGATATAACTAAAAGCAAACTAATATAGACGTCAATTCGCAATTGGTTGATACGCTAAAGATTCACCAATAATCTCTTACTTCCTTGAATTCTTCTTGCTTCCTTGAATTCTTCTTACTTCTTTCTCTAAAAATTATTCTTTTTTAATGTATTGTGGCTCTAAGAGCCCTAAGTTGTGTACTCTTTGAGGTCTGAAATGAGTGGCCTTTATATAGGGATTGATTGGAGTCTTGGAGTTGTATTTCTTTTAGGTTTAGGAAAAATCGCATTGTTCACCGCTGCCACAAACATTTTTCATCGTTGAGGCGAAAGTACTGGTACTGCTTATGAGACATTGTTCACCGTATACTGTAGCATTTTATGTTTTGCCTTTTTTTTCTTAGATTCTCATCCTCAATTGCTCTATTGACTCTAAATCTGTAAAATGATAATAATACATAGAAAAAAACCTAATATTTTTTTATTTAAAATGAGCAATTAATCAAGTTAAAGGAGTGAAAATAATATATATAATTTACACTTATAACTAACTCTTAGCAATTATAATTCTCAGCGTTGCTAACCTTTAACGCTGCTCTAAACTCTTTTAGGCCAGATCTGAACTCTTTCAGATCATACAATGTCTGTAGTGTTACAAGGACTTTATCATATAATTAATGAAATTAACAATTTAATAAAATATACGGTATAAATATTATAAAATAAAATATTTATACAAAATAGAATGACATATAAGCACAAATTCCAATAAACTCTCATTTGAAGCTTGAATCTTGATTTCTTACTTTGATCTTTGATTTTGTGTTGTGAATTTTTTCTCTAAGTTTTTGCCTCTTTAAAGTCCGTATTCTTGCACTTAAAAGAGTGCTTTTATAGGTGTTAGAAACCTTAGGGGCAAGGGAATTTGAATCCAAGTCAAAATAGGAGAGTTAAGAGGGGGTGTTAGAGGTTGCACGGGTACCGCAGCGCCAATACCCAGAAACATGACTTCAGGAGCATCACTGGATGTCGCGGCACCCAAGTTCTGGCCTAGGCACTGCAACGCTCAACTATAGGTGCCTAGCCTTGGGTTGAGGCTGTGGCATAAATCTCGCTCATTTCTCATCCGATTCGCCTCCTATTTGTTGCGTATCATCACATTGTTTTGATTAAAAACACAATTAAATACTCAAATATTCATGATTTGGAGTAAAATACAAAAGTTGGGTTCTGATCCTACTAGTACTTTTACGCCCCTATCAATCCCCTTCTTCAAGTAGCAATTTATTCATATCCCATTCAAACTTCTTTATTCTGTCATCTGAGTTGTAATGCTGATAGAAGGATCTGCATTGTTCAAGGTCTTTGGCAATTTGATTGATCTTCTTCTTCCTTCCATTAAAGACTTGCTTGTTTCATTCCTTCAACACATTCTTGGTTTTTTTTGACCCTTCCCTCAAAGCTTTCAATGATCACTGCATGCATAACATCAAAAATTTCCCAACCTCCTAGGACTTTTCTTACACAATCAATATGAGTATCCCAAATATCTTCACAATAGAATCCAGCTTTCTTATGCCTTTTCCTTACCATCCCTATAATAGTTTTCTATGTTTCTATCATGATTTTACAGTGGTTTGATCTAGTAGCTATCAAATGTGAGACTTTATATCTACAAAATAAAAGAGATCCCATCTTCATTTTCAAAAAATCTGTCAAGCTTTTCTTCAATTAGATTTGGCCAACTCTTCTATTGAACCATGTGAAGGGAAATCCTGAGCATCCAAGGTCCAATAGCTTGCTTGATCAATGGCTATTCTAAATCCCTCCATGGTATTTATATCCCTCGGCTGCCCCACTAGCTTCTCATTAGGCATTAGGCTCTAGAATTTCATTAAAATCTCCACACAAAAAAATTCCAAGAAAGTTTATCAATTACAACTAAACATTTTAGCAATTCCTAGGTGTGTTTTTTTTTTGGACTGTTATTGCATGCCATAAATCCTGTTACTTTTCAAATTCTCCCACGTTCATCCTTTATTTTGGCATCAATATAACTCCTACTATAAGAAAAAAAATATAGAGGTCTACCTAATTATTCCAGAGAAGAGATATCCTTTCGATAGACCTTCATTTTAACTGAAAAATAGTTAGAAAAACGCAAGCTTCTGCCCAACTACCTCATTTTTATACATAGAGCTTTGTCTCACATAAGAACAAAATGTCGGGCTTATTAATTTAGTGAATTCTCCCTAAGGCTTTGAATTTTTTAGGATTCCCCAGTCCTTGAACATGTTAGCTTATGATTTTCATAGCTCTCGGTGAGGCTGAGGGGCATTCACCGTCGATTGCACATGGTTTGTGTTACCTTGCTTCTGGTTCCCATCATTGCCAAGTTTCTGTTCCATTAGCCGTTGGACTTGAAATTTTCTTCTCTTCTTGTCTGAGTTTTCATCTAGGCTTTTTCTTTTATTTATTTTACCTTCCCCTTGGGTTCTTCTTTTTAGGCTTGGCCATATAGCCTTTCTTTTCCAATTTGCTCTGCCTTTTTCTGTGCTTCTAGGCTTGATGTTGCTCAGTTAGACCTTTTAGTTGGGTTTCATTTGTCCTACGTAACTCTCGGCCCTCAACTCCACTTTTAACTTGTAAAAGGCATTTGGCTTCGTTTGCCACTTACTCTAGATATTTAGCACCATCTAGGTATTGATTAAAAATTCCATTTCCCATCATTTTATTCTCTTTTCCATTTTTGTAGCTTGTTTCCTCCCTAGACAAAAGGCCCTCTAGCTCAGCTTTCTCCATCCTCTCATTGTCAATTTCTATCAAGGACTTATTTATCTTCGTTAATGGGGCTTGAGGATTTCCTTGTAATTGTTGCTCTATCTTGGCTAGTTTTTCGCTTTTAGTTCTTTGTGTATTGGGTAGGGTCTACATCAAGCATTACTCCATATTTTGACCTGGTTTTTATTTTCTTTTGAGTTTCTTCCCCTACTATTATTCTGTATTTTTTATTATTAATTTTTGACTGGAGATCTATCAATTTCTTCAACATGTGTATTAGATTGATTCTTTCTGCCCTGTTGTGATTTTTTATATTCTATTTTCACATTCTTCCTTTTATATTCACTAGGTTTCCAGCTCTTAACCAGGCACCGAAAGCAAAAGTAGTTTCCTCTGTTTCTAGGGCTTTCCCTATTGTATCAATTACAAATTATTTTTACTTTTCCCTCTCAATGAAGCTATCACATTCTCTATGAATGTGTCACAGTCTGCCGCAGTGATAGTAGAAATCTAGCAACCTATCGTATTGAATCGGCATTGTGATATTTTTGTCTTCCTCTTCTAGACCATCTTTTACAAAATGCCTAATGGACTCGGTGATGTCAGTATGGACTCTTATTCTCATAAATTTGCTGAGGTAGCATCCAGAGTCATCAAGTTTTATTTCTTCAAATTGACTCAATTTGCTTCCTAGAAGCTTAGCCATGGCTTTATGTCTGCAGGTGATTGGGGCATTATGAAGTTGCACCCAAAAATAGTGTTGGGTGAAATGAGATGTTTGCAATTGCTTTAATGC
This sequence comes from Ailanthus altissimus, assembly GCA_946807835.1. Taxonomy (NCBI): domain Eukaryota; kingdom Viridiplantae; phylum Streptophyta; class Magnoliopsida; order Sapindales; family Simaroubaceae; genus Ailanthus; species Ailanthus altissimus. Next base: position 7,744,574 of record OX327709.1, read on the forward strand.
CCTTTACTTTTGAAATCACAATTAGAGCTTTGTCAAAGAGCCAAGGCCCTCCCAAAAGAATATTCATTTTATTTCTTTTAATCCAAAGTGGCAAAGAAATTTATTGTTGCCTATGCTCTTTATTTTCAATTGTTATAAAGGTTTCCAAATCTAGCACATGGTGGATTTGAAAGCCTTATTGTTCATTGGATGGTTTGAGAGAATTTTAACTATTAAGCAAACCTCTTGTATTTTTTTCTCCTGCTTTTTTATTTATTTATAAAAATCATCAAGATATGTAATATCATTGAGTAAGATCACAAATATTACATCTTATGACTGCTGATATAAGAATCAAACAGATTATCGGGACTCTACACAAGGTTAATACAATATGGTATGCCCGAACCTACTATCTCCTTATAGGAGAATTATACTACCTAGTAAATATTATTGAAGGATCATCCCAACGATCTAGATCTCTATCCCTTTTTGGGATGAGGAAACCCTACCCTCTCAAAGGAGAGAAATACCTACCCTCTTATAAGAGGAACAAAATATATTCTTTCATAGAGAGAAAAAATCCTCACAAAGAGGTACAAGCTGTCATCATTTCAGAGAAACAACACAATACATTGCTATAATATTACATCATCTCTACTCCTACCAATAACAGTAAAGCCTTTCTACATTATCCAAACCACAAACATCAAAGTACAGAACAACTCAAAAACATACAACTCACAGAGATCATGAAGTATTCCTGCCCAGACGGTGGATTGACAGATGAGTGAGCCAACTAAAGTTGCTAGACACCAAGAGTAGGCCAAAAGATGACTGTAGGGAGCGGAATGCTCAAAAATAGAAACGTTTAACCAAAGGTGGTTACAGGGACACCAACTACAAGAATCGGCCAAAAAAAAGAAGGGCAGCAGCGACTGGCGGGTAAGTTAGTGAAATGACGGTAAGTAAGGTCGGGAACGACAAATCTGTAGGGCAATAGGCCCTAGTCGAAGCCAGAGATGTGTTGTCGTCAGTTGATCCGCCAGACTATCATCTGTTGGTTGCAATCATCGCTGTTGTTGTATGCATGGGCCAGCCACAAAATTCGATGAAAGTACATCTATGGATTGAAATGCCGCAAAGAAAATAAAAGAAGAAAGATTAAAAAAAAAAAGCGAGAAGTAAGAAAGAGAGAAAGAAGAAAAATTAAGGACAGTGGGACAAAATACCACTAGAGAGGGGGCTTAAAAGTCCCCTCTACAATGGAGATCGAGAAAAAAGATAATGACATATTCTTCTTTTTATTTTCTTGAGAGAGTTTTTGTTTATAACTTCTTTTTTCCTCTCCTCCATTTGGCTTTAAGATTCATGCTATTTCTATCTTTTCACTTTTTTCTGCTGAGATTGACAAAGCACTGCAGTTTTTGTATTAAAGCTTCTGTATCCATGGTGTGTGAGTTCAATGTACTAAGTTGTTTTGGTTATTTGTGAGAGTGACTTCAATTTCCATAAAGACAACTTCCAATGCCATAAAGGCCCACTGTTTCCTTTGTAGAGAACAGAGAAAAGCAGGGGGGACGGATTCGGTGTCTATTGATGATAGGTGTACTTAGATTGTTGAGTTCCTTTTTTTTTTAAAAAAAAACGGTGGTCCCTTCTCCGAAACACAATTACTGTACAAGCCAATCCGATAAATTCTTCTGACAAATGAAGAGAAGAATTGCTCCTCTCATGTTATGAAAAAATGAGCCTTTTTATTGGATGACAACTTACAGGATAACGGAACATTAACAAAAAGACAGGGTGATAACTCGTTATCATAAAAACATTTACGGGGGTAGTTGACAATTTATTTATAAAAAAAGGTCTAGTAACTTAAATAAAAATTTTAGTTTTCTTAAAAAGAAAAAATGTAGCAAATTGAAATACGCACCACATCATGGAAAATATTTTTAAGGTCGGTTTGGGATTGCTGATGGGATGTTAAAAGTGAATTTAGGTATTTGATAAAATTATTTTTGATAAAATCACTAATTTTTACAGTAAATTTTAAAAAATAAGGTGAGGAATGTTTTAAGAATCAATTTTATCTTTAAATATAATTCTAATTTTATCCTCAAACAGATAAAAAATTTAAAATTATCTTATTACAAATTAATTACTATTAATTCTATTTAAAAAATAAAATTATTAAAATTTAACATAAATTAAATATTTTACGTCTCATCTAGTTTCTTATCTACTACTAATATTACTACTATTACTAATAATAATAATTGAGATAAGAATAATTTAGTACCTCAAATTTGACTAATTACTTAAATTTATCTCTCTTGTTTTAAGATAATCAATTTTATCCTCCTACATTAATTTAATAAAATTTAAATTCTTTCAGTACAACGATAATTTTGTCTTTGATGATTACATATTAATTGTGATGTTGAAGTGACTGCCATGTCAACAAAAAATACAAGACACGTTAACAAAATTTAATAATTTAATAAAAATATTAAATTTTTGTCCATTTTAATATTATAAATTAATGCATAAAAATTTAAAAAATATTAAATTTTAATAAATTAAACATATTAAATTTTGATCAATTTCCACTACCACTCTCACCCAACTTTAAAGTCCCACGCCACCTCCCCCTCTCATCATGGTCAGTCAGCCCCTACATTGCCACTTCCTCCATTGCCACTATGTCTCTCTAGACCTTAAATTTTCTACCTTATAAACCAACTAGCCACCAATCTTCGTCAAGAATTAGGATAGCTTGAAAAATTCCTCAAAAAAAAAAAAACTACAATTTTAATCCCACCTTGAAATCTCTAACCTCGTGAGTTGTTCAATTTTGATCTTTGAAGGAACTCCACAAACAACAAAGACAAGTTGAAATATTCTTTCCTAGGAATCTACACCCAACCTCTGATTAATCTATCAGTTCATATTCTTTTAGTAAGGCACTTTGGCTTTCTATTACTCCATGTATTTAAGTCTTCAGTTTTAGATGGTGAAGCTTTAAAAAACTATATTGACATAAACACTTTAATTCTAAAAAAATTTATAGGCTTTGAAAATGTTAACATATTTTAAGGTGCATGCATGCGATTATGTTCATGTTGAAAATAACTAAATACATGTCTCACATATATGACTTGTAACGAAATTAAACACATAATCAACATATGCACAAGCATTTTAAACCAAAAACAACTTAAGGTTATAGAAACTTACCCTTGAAGAACTTTAGAGAACATAATTGATCCTTAAATTTTATTGAGCTCACAATAAAGTCCACCCTTAAATAATTCTATATTCCAATAGTTGGTGGGATTGGAGCAGTCAGAATAGTAACTTTTGATCTTAATTTCTTAAAGGAATAGAAAAAACAACTCAATACTTGAGTTGGTTTTAGCATCAAAATGCATTTTAGGGACCTAAATGCAACATTTTGAAAGTTGCATTTTCTCTCTTTGTTTTTGCACGAATGTTTTAATTCAGAATTCAATCTCACTTCAAATGAAACTCATTTCATTTTCTATAAGAAGTATAAATTTCTTAATTGGCCATATGTCATTCATTAAGGCATGTGTTGCCATGCAATACGATGCATGAGTGACAAGTCACTTATGTTATCCATGCAAACACCTTATATTTGTCATATGTATGTTTATGCATACCACATTTGTAACAAAATTGGCCATGTATGGATGCCATGTGTGTGATTATTATGCTATACTATAGTAGTTAAGCGCAAGTGCACGCTATCGTATCGAGTAATATAAGATTTTAAGTCCAGATATCGATCCCACTGGGATTATTATGCAATCTAATTTTATAAATCAAGTACTAAAATTATACCTACTTAACTTTTATTCAGAAAATCACAATCTAAAATTTATTTAACTAATATAATTCTCTCAATTAACTAAACAAAAGTAAAGAGTAGAATTCACAAATAAAGATAATCTAGGGTTTTGACTTGTCCCCTAGTATTTCATTGGATTTATTAACCACTTAGTTAATCCCTTAACATCAATTGATTGGCTTAAACACTAATCTCATCACAAGCCTCTGTCGATGGTCAAGTGACTATATTACGCATTCTAACAATCACCTATATGTCTATGGTAATCAAATCAGAATGTAATTCATTAAGATCAAGTCTAAATTATATCATATATGCCACCTAGGTATATGTCTAACCTAGATTGAAGTTATAGTTGTTACCCTATGATCATGCATCAAACTATCGTAGGCTAAACACATGAATCCCTCCATCGAGTTCATCATAGTTCTTTAATCATTCAAAATATTGATCAGGTATAATGAAAACATTAAACACAAAATAGAATGGATTAATTGAATTTATCAAGTTCATAAACTAAAATTTAACACAATATAAATCTATACTAGGTTTACATAGTCTAACCCTACATGAACAAATTAACCCATCACAAAACCAAAAGTATCAAACCAATTCATAAAGATCAACAAGAACAAGAGCATAATGATAAAGAAAGAGAAGAAAAACTAGTCAAAGTGACTCATTGATGTGCTTCTCCTTCAATCTTGACTTGAAACTTGAATCTTAAACTTAGTTCTTCAATCTTTGGCTTTGATCTTTGATTTGTGTTGTGAATTCTCTCTTTAAGTTTTTGCCTCTCTTTTCTCTCTTGTTCTCTTCTCCTTTTTTTCTTCTCTCTTAGGGTTTTTGGCTTTCTATTTATAGGTTTTTGTCTTCAAAATACTGTTTACGAGTTACTGTAGCAAAATATTGTTCACGGGTACTGTAGCAAAATATTATTTTCCGATACTGTTCACCACCCCGAGCGCTGCGGCGCTGGGTTGTGGGTGCCGCGACGCTCAGTCGTTGGCCTGGTGCCCATTTCATATTTTGAGTGTAACTTCTTCGTTTGACATCCAATTCGCCTCTTGTTTGTTCATATGTGTGACATTTTTCATCGTGCGTCTATTTATGATCAAAAACTACAATTAAATAGCTAAATAGCTATGATTTAGAATAAAATATGAAAGTTGTGTACAAATAATAATAGTACTTTTATGCCCCTATCAGTGTGCATTTACAATTTTTCATGCAATAGGGACATATTGTAATATTTACAAACTGTGGTTTTCACTTCTCAAATAGGTCCTAAAATATATCCTGTTTTTTAAAATCTTCTCGGATCGATCTGTATGATTTGTACCGCTGCCCTTGTGCTAAACAAGAATATTTAATATTGTGAGACTCTTTAGATTCACCTCTATTTGTTTTACAGAACATTTTCACAAGTTTGTGAACAATGTCTTACACACTCGTTGCAGAGATTATAAAACAGAGCGTTAAACCATACAAGTTGAGGCTAACCACATATATATATACTAGAAGAGTAGAGATATAGATTATGATCGTCAAATTTCTATCTGCTCATCTACTGACTTATCAACATATACGTATTTGTTGGGATTTGTGCTAATGTGTCATCTCAATTTTGTATAAATATTGTAATTTTATACTTTATGTAATAAATAAATATTTCATTAAATCGCTAATTATTTTTTTAAGATAAGATGCTTATAACATTTCGGACATTATATAGATTTAAAGGAGTTCAGATAAGGTCTAAGGAGTTAGAATCTTATCTGAAATATGACAGAGACTTGGGAATATGCTTGCAATGACATAGTTGCAAAGAGTTGCAAGCATTGCTAAGAAATGTCATTGCATAAGTATATTCTCAAAATGTATGTTCTTGATCTATTTTCACTGACACAGAGTTTATCAAGTGGAACCGATTAATATAGATCAGTGTATATCTATATCTATATTGTCTAGATGGATATTCATAGTAGACCATAAGCTTAGTCGAAGCTCGTATAGATATACAGGTATTCAGTAAGGACTGGATACTGAACAAGACTCAATAAAGGCCTTTATTAGATATCCTATAAATTCATCAATGGAGGATCTTCTCGAGTTAAGTGATATTCGTGATCCTCTAACCCGAGCATCATGATAGTCTTGTGAGTAATCCAACATATTTAAGTTTCACACATATCAGAAACCTTTTATGGTCTAACTAATAGATGTCACTAGGTATGATCCGATGCTTATGGAGTCTGGTGTGTATAGACATGGGATCCATTAGCTCATATAGGTGAGTTAAATATCTAGATGCTCTAAGGTTGTATTCCAGAAAGTCTTATGGCCATAAGCATTAAACACGGGAAAGAGTTTCCTGTGGTATAAATAATATCGGTAAAGAGTTTGTGGATATTGTTTATCAGATACGAATCAAAGAGATAAGTTTATGGTTGAACAATAGAGGACTTAACAGTGTTGATCTATGTCTCCGCTCTTTCAGGATATTAATGACAGAGGGATTGTATGAATATAGATTAACCTCAACTTGTATGGTTCAATTCACCATTTTGTATTATCCATAATGTGTGTGGGGGGTATCGGTTATGGACTTACAAAAATGTTCCATGAGATAAAATGGGTGTAAACCTAGGGAGTCTCATTATATGAAGTGTATTCGTTGAGCACGTGGGTAGTGCATCGGATTGAATTATTTGATCCGGGAAGTTTTCAAAAAATATGAATTTATTTTTTGGTATCTCAAAAAATAGTTAAGATTTAAGTGTTAAACCTAAGATTGTGCAAAATAAGACTTGATACTTTTATCTACCTAGTGTATGCCTCAAATTGTGCTAATAATTAGTATGGGTACTAAATTGGACATTGGTAGATAAAGTTATGAAACAATTATTGTTTCATATATATTAATTCGGCCATTTATTTATTATCTCAGGGTCTCTCAGGGAATAGCTAAGATTTAAGTGTTAAGCTTAAAATTATGCCAAGTGAGACTTAACACTTTAATTTACCCAGTACATACCTTAAATTATACCAATTTTTTATAAGGGCACTAAATAGCATATCGATCGGCAAAACTATCAAGAAAATGAAACAATAGTTATTTCATTTTCTTAATCGACTATTAAACTATATCAAATGAATATATTTCATTAGATTTTGCTTTGTAAAGTGTTAGTTTTTTATTAACTGAATCAAAATTAAATTGTAAGTTGTTGTAACTTCATTGGCTTAACAAAACCTAATAGTAACTTGTTAAATTTTTCTTGGTAGGAGTGAATTGATACAAATTTAGTTTGAATTTGTTTTAAATTGGAAAGCATGAAGTGGTGTAACTTTAGCCACTAATAGCCTCATGAATTCACCACCAAATTTAAGTAGGATGACTGGCCATTTTATTTGTCTTGTCACCTTGTTATATTTGTCATTTTACATTTTTTTGAATGGTTGATTAAGCGACAGTCTTTGCAGATATATATAATGGCCGTGAACTCAAAACTATTCAGTGAATTGCTTCAATTTCTTTTAGAGGTTAAGTGTTAACCTTGATAGTCCGAGAGACAGAAATTTATTAGAAGTAAGAGTTACTTCAAATATTCAAAAGAAAAGTTACTATTCTAGATTGAGGAAGCCCACCACGTTCCCCAACTAAAATTACTAAAGCACGCTTCAAGGGTGAGTCTCATAATCTTATTAATATAATGAGATAGTATTGTGTGTTATATTTTCGTTGCGTCGCATGTGAGACATGCGATATTTAAATTGTTTAAAATGCACACATTCGCCCGTAGCATGAGGCATACACACACAACATCAATAGTATTTATGTAAACAGTATCTACAAATGTCTTTGCGATATTGTTTAGCCTTTATAGAAAATGCTAGGGTTAACGCTTATGACCATAAGATTTTCTAAAAATACGTTCTTAGAGCATCTAGATATTCAACTCACTTATATGAGTTGATGAATCCTATATCTATACACACTGGGCTCCATGAGCATCGAACCATACCCAACAACACCCAGCAGTCAGAGTATGAAAGGTTTTTGACATACGTGGAACCAAAGTATGGTGGATCACTCATAAGCCCATTATGGCACTCAGGTCAAAAGATCACGAATACTACTTAACTCGAGAAGACCCTTCATTGATGGCTTTATGAGATGTCTATTAAAGGTCATCGTGAGTCTATTCAGTATCCACTTCTTACTGAATACCTGCATGCCCATACGAACTTCCAGTAACTTCATAGTCTACTAAGACTAACCATCTACACAATCTAGATATAGACATACACTAATCTGAAAGGAATACCAATCGACCCATTTCAATAACCATGGATCAGGAACGATATTTGTAAGAACATATTACGCAATGACATTTCTTAGCACCATTTACAAACTCTTTACAATTAAATAATTACTATAATATTCTCGGGTCTTTATCCTTATTTCAGACAAGGTTCTAAATTTTTAGAATTGTTAACTCTTAGCACTGACCTAAACTCTTTTAGATTATATCTAAACTCTTATAGTTCTACGATGTCCGAAAATTTACAAGCTTCTTACCATGTAAATAATAATATTGATGAATAAAAAAAAAGTTTATTATATAAATATTAAATAAAGTAACATTCATACAACAATTTGAATGGCACGTAAGCACTATTCTCAATAGTCTCACCTGCTCTAATGCCATTCACGATAATATCTAACACATATTATGTCCACATGTTTCTGAAACTCTCTAGGAGTTAAACCCTTAGTAAACGAGTCTGCTACATTATCTATAGAATCTACTCTAGAAACTATTACATCTCCTCTAACCAAGATTTCTCTAATTATGTTATATTTTTTTTCCACATGTTTAGACTTTTGGTGTGCCCTTGGCTTTTTTGCTTGAGCTATTGTCTCATTATTTTCAAAAAATAGCAAGATAAGATCCATTGAACACAAACTTGTGTATCAATACTATTTCTTTTCCAGCTTTTAAAGCTGCAATGTATTCTGCCTCTGTGGTAAAATCAGTTGTGGACGTTTGCTTAACACTTTTTCAACTAACTGCAGCACTATTAAGAAGAAACACATATCCAGATGTAGACTTTCTATCATCCAGGTCTGACTAAAAGTCTTAGTCAGTGTATCCCCTCACTTGCAAGTCACTTTCTCTATAAATTAGAAACTTATCCTTTGTACCATTAAGGTATTTTAGGATATATTTCACAGTCATCTAATGATTGTTGCCTGGATCAAACTGATATCGGCTTATAACACTTATCACCATACTGATGTTATGTCTTATATATAACATGAAATATATTAAACTACCTACTGTTGATGCATATGGTATGTTAGACATTCTAATTCTTTCATCTCCCATTTTAGGAGACATTATCCTAGAAAGATGAATGTCATATTTGAAAGATATATTAACTATCCTACAGTTAACAAAGTTATACCTTTGAAGAATATTTTCTATGTACAAAGATTGAGAGAGTCATATTAATCTCCTAGCTCTATCTCTATAAAGTTTTATACCAAGTATACAAGAAGCCTCTCCTAAATCTTTGATAAAGAAGTTCTTACTTAAATAACTCTTGATTGATTGTAATATACTAATATCATTTCTAATAATGATTATGCCATCTATATAAAGAACAAGAAAGATAATTAAGCTCCCACTAACCTTTTTGTACACACACGTTTCCTCTTTATTTTTGACAAAATTAAACTCTCTGATTACTTCATTAAAACAAAGATTTTAGCTTCAGGAAGCCTGTTTAAGTTCATAAATAGACTTCTTTAGGTTGCATGCTGTTATGTGTTTTCTATAACACAAATTAGCGCAAGTGCACGTTGTCGCAACAAGTAATATATGATGAGAAAAGTGTCGATCCCACAGAGAATGATTTATCTTTTCTAATTTAAGTACTAAAATGGTGTCTTTCTACTATTATCCAGAAAATGACTTAATGTATGAGATTAAACTACTCAAGTAAAAGAACAACTTAATTATGCTAAGTGATAAACTAAATTGCCAACAAGTTAAATTCAATATGAGAAATCCTAGGATTACAAACTATCCCCCATTATGCAAATAAATTCAGCAGAATCTCTTTGATGTTTATTAGTTCTCAACTTGATATATTGACCAAAACACTTAACACATCACAAGCCTCTTTTGCAGGTCAAGTGAATCTATTCCATCCAATCAAATATCTATATGTCTATGATAAATAAATTGAACAAAATTCATTAAGCACAAGTTTTATGAGCCATACATGCCTTATGAGTATATGTCTATCTCATATGAAACTCAAGTGTACTACACTATGATCATGCATCAATATGCTTAAGACTAAATACCTAAATGCCTTTGTCAAGTTTATTTAAGCATTTCTAGATCAATTTAACCACTGGCCAAGTAATCAAATAGCATTAAGCACAAGCACAATGAATATATCAAAAGCTGAATTAATACCATAAAAGAGAGAACTAAAATCAATCACATAATGAGTTCAAGGATGTAATCCTAGATGAACGAAATTAGCTCATCATTAAACTACACAATCTTGAAGCTAATTCCATCAATACATGTAAACTAAACATCTTACAACAAGTAAAGAATCAAAGCAAAGAAGACATCCCTGTCAAATGCCTTTGTTGTTGAAGCTTGCTTCCCTCCTCTTTGATTTCTTCAAACTTAGAAGTTAGGTGTTTCTTTGTGTTTCCAGCTGCTGTCCCAGCTGGAGTCCTCCTCTAAAATGTAAGTTTTGAGCAAATAAATAGGTAAGAGCACGGAATTAGGGCGCATTTTGGGTTGCTTTTGGGTTTCCTGATTTTCAGGAACCTGTCAAAACTTGTTGCCCAGGTCCCGGCGCCGCGGCGCTGCGATTTGGCGCTGCGGCGCCCACTTTCTGCAATCGGTGCCGCGGCGCTGAAATCCAGCGCTGCGGCGCTGCACTGTTGCTCCAATTATTGAGATAAATTGAACAAATATCAAGTTAGGAAGATAAAATAGTTTATACAATTACGCCTTATCACATGCCAAATTAGAAGTTAGACTATATATAAAACCTTTAAGATGCTCTATGTAAATCTCTTCCTCGAGATTTTCATTCAGGAAAGCCGTCTTTACATCTATCTGTCAGATTTCAAAATCATAGTATGTAGCAATAGCCAATAGAATACGAATTGACTTTACCATGACAACTGGTGAAAATATTTTCTCATAATCAATCTTAAATCGTTAAGTATAACCTTTTGCTACTAGTTGAGGATCGACTGAAAGGAAAGTTGCTCCACTATGGAGTAACTTTCCAAAAAAGAAAGAGTGAGCTTTAAAGGTCTCTATCTTTCCATTGAGCCCACACTTTTACTTGTAAACTCATTTACAACCAATCGAAAAAATTCTTTCGAGAAGCTCAACCAATTCCCAAACTTAATTGACATGTCAATTTTTAATTCCATGAATTCTTGTTATTTTCCTAAATCAATGTGCAACATCACCTCTCTATAGGTCATAAGATCATTTTCTTCAACTAAAAAAATATCAAAGACATCTTTAGGCATCATTCCATACCTTACAGATAGTCTTAACATCCTTTCTAACTTACGTGAAGGGTGTGTTAAAGGTATTTCACTCGATTGAGTTTGTGGTTCCATTATTGGTTCATTAATTTCTAGATCAACTTCATCAAGTTTAATCCTTCTATAATCCCCATAACCCCATTAGAAACTATTTCTCTAAGAATGTGGCATTACGAGCAATGAACACTTTTTGTTCCTCTAGATCATAGAATAGATATCCCATAAAATGTTTGGAATATCCAATGAATCGATTGTACCATTTGGGTGTAAGTTTATCATGTTACGTAACTTTTACATAAGCAAAACAACTTAAAATCTTAACATACTTAAGATTTGGTTTCCTCCCATTTCATATCTTATATAGAGTAGTAAGAATGGCTTTCGATGGAACTCTGTTCAATAAGTAAGTAGTGGTTTCTAGAGCATAACCTCATAGATATTCCAGAAGATTGGTGAAGCTCATCATCGATTGCAATATGTCTAATAAAATTTGATTCATACTCTCTGAAATACCATTATGTTGAGCAGTACTTGAAGGACTGTATTGAGTGAGAATCTCATTCTCCTTCAAATAAGCTGTGAATTCACTACTTATGTATTCACCACCTCGATCTGATTAAAGACATTTGATATACATACCGGTTTATTTCTCTACTTTCTGTCGAAATTCATTGAACATTTCAAAGGTTTTCAACTTGTGTTTCATAAGATACATATGTCCATATCATGGAAAATCATCGATAAAGACAACGAAGTATCGAAATATACCTATAGCAATGTAATTCATTAGACCACATACATCACTATATACTAGTTCCAATAAATTAATGGCTCGGTGTCCAACACCTATAAAATGAGATTCAGTCATCTTCCCTCAAATACAAGATTCACAAACTGATAAGGGTTCTATAGTAAGATTAGACATTTGACCATCCTTAACTAGATGGGTTAGGCGTCTCATGCCTATATGACCTAACCTCATATGCCACAATTCTATGTTATTCAAAGCTCTCGAACTACTATCTATGTTTACAGTGCATTTAAGACATTTTCTATTGTATTCAAAATATAATGACCGTTCATTAACTGACACTCAACTAATAAAATATTATCCGCATCATATTAATACAAGGAACAGTTTAGAATAAATACATGACAGCCCTTAGTGTCAAACACATAGAAGGATATAATATATCTGATAATGTTCAGTACATAATAACAATTATACAACATTAAATTTTGACTATATAAGAGAATTAATTCAAAATTTCCAACTGCTTCAACCTATAGAAAATCACAATTAAGTGGTCACAAAGCTAGACTTTTCCCTGCTACAACTTTTCTTCAAACCTTACAACATATTACAGATGTGAGAAAGACATGTAGTATATAATACCCAGCCACTAGAAGCATCACATATTAATGAAATGTCAATAATAGGTAAACAAAATACTTAATGAGTTCTTTTTTATTGTGGCAATGTACTTTGGTCAGTTACGTTTTCAGTATCCGTCATTGTCACAGTGGAAACACATTCCCTTGTTCTTCTTTTGATCTTTTTGTTTGGATATAACATGTCTCTAAGAACCTGAATATGGTGTCTTCTTTACCTTCTTCTTCTCTTTAGATTTCCTAGAATCCTTTAGGATAGAAGATGAAGCACTAGTTTAAACAAAAAAGGTCATAGCTCTCTTTTTAATGTCCTCTTCTATTGTCTGTAACAAGTTATGCAACTCAGTATAAGTTGAAGTCAATCTATGCATGTTAAAGTTTATAATAAACTGTACAAAAGACCCTAACAAAGACTAGAGAATTAAGTTATTCTCCAAGTTGTTATTAAGAGAAATGTCTATAGTATCTAATTTTTTGATATAGGAAATCATCTTAAATACGTAAAAACTTAACAGACTGCCTTCAGCCAACTTAAGCTAAAAAAGTACTTTGGAGATCTTATAGAGTTCTACATGTGGTCTATCTCTAAACAACTCCTTCAAATAAAGCATAATGCTATTTGCACTATTCATGTGCCATCATTTTCTGCACTTTAAACACTTTAAAATGCACCTTTCATTATTTTTGGGCATCCCCAACACATCAAATAACACTCTAATAACCCAAAACACACAAAAAATGTTCTGATACTATTTATTAACGTGTTTTTATAGCGCATGCATGTGATTGTGTACGTGTTGAAAGTAGCTAAATATATGTCTCCCATACACAATTTGCAGCATAATCAAATACGTAATCAACATATACACAAGCATTCTAAACTAAAAATAACTTAAGGTCATGGAAACTTACCCTTGAAAATCTTCAAAGAAGATAGTCGATCTTTAAAGCTTGTTAAGCTTACAATAAAGTTCACCCTTGAACAATTCCAGACTCTAACAGCTGGTGGGATTGGAGTAGCTTTTAATATTAATTTCGTACAGGAATCAAAGAAACAACTCAACACTTGAGTTGGTTTTAGCATCAAAATGCATAAAATGTATTTTGGGGACCCAAATGAAACATTTTAAAAGTTACATTTACTCTCTTTGTTTTTGCACGAATTTTTAAATTTAGAATTCAATTTAGTTACAAATGAAACTTATTTCATTTGTTATAAGAAGTTTAAACTTCTTAAGTGGCCACATGTCCTTCATTAAGGTATGTGTTGCCATGCAATACCATGCATGAGTGATAAATATCACTTATGTTATTCATGCAACACTTTGCATAGATGCTATGTGTGCATTTGCACTTTTTCATGCAATAGGGGCCTATTTGTAATATTTGTAAACTATAGTTTTCACTTTTTAAATAGGTCATAAAACGTATCCTACTTTCTGAAACTTTCTTAGATCGATCCGTAACACTACCCCCATACTCAATGAGTACACTTCATATTATGAGACTCTCTAGGTTCACCTCTGTTTGTCTTACGAAATAATTTCACAAGTCTGTGAACAATGTCCTACACACATGTTACGGATATTATAAAACAGAGCGGTGTACCATACAAATTGAGGTTAACTATATCCGTATAATCCATTCGTCATATATATATCCTAAAAAAAGCAGAGATATAGATTATGACCATCAAATCTCTATATGCTCATCTATGAACTTATTTTCAAATATGTATTTTCGTAAATAATATCCATAAACTTCTTTACTATATTTTTTATGTTGGAATTTGTGCTTACATGCCATCCTATTGTTGTATGAATATTTTATTTTATAATAATTATACAGTATATTTTGTTAAATCACTAATTTTATTAATTAAATAGTACAATGCTTGTTACGCTACAGACATTATATGATCTGAAGGGTTTAGATTTGACTTAAAGGAGTTTAGACCAGCGCTAAAGGTTAGCAACGTTAAGAATTATAATGGTAATTGTTAGCACTACTAAGAGTTAGTAAGTTATAAAAGTCAGCAATATCTAAGAAGTAAGATCTCTTTTGTAATGGGACATAGATCGAGAGTACATTAATAATTACATAGTTGTAAGAAGTTGCAATAGGTGCTAAAAAATGTTATTATGTAAGTCTATTCTCAAATTATATATTCCTGATTTTATTTATCGATGTAGGTCAGTCGATGGAATCCTTTTTAATAAACCAGTGTATACTATATTTAAATGGTCTAGATAGTTGTTCTTAGCTGACTATGAGCTTACCAAAAGTTCGTATAGCATATAGGTATTCAGTAAGGACTGAAGACTAAACAGGCTCAACGAGGACCTCAATAGACATCCCATGAAGCCGTCAATAGTAGGTCCTCTTGAGTTGAGTAGTGTACGTGGTTCTTTGACCTGAGTGTTACGGTGGACTTATGAGTGATCCACCATGCTTTGGTTCCACATATGTCAAAGGTCTTTTATGGTCTGACCTCTATGTGTTACTGGGTATGATCTGATGCTCATAGAGTCTGGTGTGCACAGATATGGAATCTGTCAGCTCACATGGGTGAGTTGTATATCCAGATGCTCTGAGATTGTATCTCAGAAAGACTTATGGCCATAAGCAACAAACCCGAAAAAAGAGTTTTCAACAGGGTCAAACAATATCGTAAATGTGTTTGCATATAACGTTTATCGAGATACATGTTTGGAGATAAGTACAGATAAGTGCGTAGGGATTTGATGGTGATGATCTATATCCCTACTCTTCTAGGATATGATATAAATGACGGAAGGATTATACGTATACCTGTTGACCTCAGCTTGTATAGTCTACTGCATTGATTTATAATATTCGTAAAGTATGCATAGGGCATCGATCTCAGGCTCTCATAACAATTCCATTTGGCAAATTGGGCGTGGACTTGGGAAGTTCCACAATATGAAGTGTACTAATTGTGCAATAAGGAAGCATACTAGATTAAATAGTTCAATCCAGTAAATTCCAACAGACCGGACATTTGCTTCAGTTTCTCTCGAGCCGTACACGTGTCAAAACTTAAGGGTTAAGTACATCAATTATTTAATAATAGTTATTGACCAATAAAATATTGACACGTAGTGCATTGTAGGCTTATTATTGTTTGACTTAAAAATTATCAAAATGACTTTACTTGTTGGATAAGCAAGATCATTATTTTATTCATTAAATTATTTATCGAATAAAACAACAACTCATTATTTTATTCATTAAATTATTTATCGAATAAAACAACAACAACAACAACAATAATAATAATTGATATTGTTATTTTAATAAAGCCAAACAAGTATTATTTATTATAATAATGCACATATTTTATTTTATTTAATATTGATTAAATAAATCTATAAAACATATATACATGGCCTAATGTAGAGTGGTGGGGCCGAAATGTATAAAACAAGAAATTGAATATGTTTCCTTGCTTGTTCTCTTGGCCAAATACCAATAACCCCTTCCATCATATGCCTTTTTTTATATTTGTTTATTAATTTTTTATTGTAAAGAATTGTTTTAAGGTAAAGACAAATGGGTGGCATGTGCGCCATGCATGGTAAGCCTATTGTTAACAATTGCAAGCATAATAATTCAAGTTAATAAAAGCAAAAGAGTTGCTCATTTTGCTTAAAGGGGTTACAAAGCCATTGAGAGGAAAGAGTAAGAGCATTTTTGGTTTTTTCTTCAAGTGTTGAAAAGTAAGTAAAAACTTATTCTCTCATTTTGCTCATCTATCTTTTTTCTTGTTGGCCAAATATACTACTTGCAATAACAAAAGATGGTTTTTATTGTTTAATTGTTAAACTTGAACAAAAACAATTCATAGCTTGTAATAGTCTAATAGCTTAAGGAGTTAAGCACTAGATTAAGAGTTAAACATAGGATTTAAGAGTTAAATCCTAGTTGGAATCAAGTTAATATTCTAACTTTCTCAAGTCTACTGTGTTGAGGAACTAGAATTATGAACGAGAACACTTCACGCAATACTCCGGTTCAACAAAGACTAAAGGCTTGCCAAGGTAATAAATTTTCAATCCCTATGTTATTTACATTTATGAGATACATGTAAGACTTATTGTGTTTTTCATTAGAAAATTAGATTTTTGGCTCTTCCACTGCGCACTATGATGTATGAGATATGTATGTGATGCATATTTTAAAATGATAGACACAAACCTACATGCATGCACCATAAGTTTTAAATCACTCACAGTTTAACCTAAATGGAAAACTCTTATTTTGGGATTAACACATATGACCATAAGACTTTTCTGAAATATGTTTTTAGAGCATTTGGATATATAACTCACTCGTATAAGTTGACGGATTCCATATCTATGCACACCAAATTCTATTAGTATCGGACCATACTCAGAGACACCCAGCGGTCAGACCATGAAAGGTCTTTGACAAACGTGCAACTAAAGTATAGTGGTTCACTCACAAGCTTATCGTGGTGCTCAAGTCAAAGGATCATAAATACTACTTAACTCGAGAAGACTCTTTATTGACGACTTTATGAGATGTATATTGGAGATCATCGTGAGTCTGTTTAGTATCTAGTTCTTACTGAATACCTGCATGCCCATATGGACTTCCACTAAGCTTATAATCTACTAAAACTAACCATCTAAACAATCCAGATATCGACATACACTAATCCGAAAAGAATACCGATCGACCCATGTCGGTAACTATGGACCAGGAACGATATTTGCGAGAACATATTGTCTAATGACATTTTTTAGCACCATTTACAAACTCTTTGCAACTACGTTATTATTATAATATTCTTGAGTCTTTATCCTTATTTTAGACAATGTTCTAACTCTTTAGAATTACTAACTCTTAACGTTGACCTAAACTCTTTTAATTCAAATATAAACTCTTTTAGATCTATAATGTCTGAAAAGTTATAAGCTTCTTACCATATAAATAATAATAATTGAGAAAAAAATATTTATTATATATATTAAATAAATAAACATTCATGCAATAATTTAAATAACACGTAAGCATAATTTTCAATAGAAAATTCACATTATTTGACCATGACATAAGCATCTTGATTCTCATTAATCTCTTTAATTTTATACTTTTGATGTACGTATAAAGTATGCCTACACATTGAAAGTGGGTGAGAAAAGTGACGTGTACAGCTTTGGTGTTGTGTTACTAAAGCTAATAGTTAGAAAAAAGCTAATTGATTGAGATTTCTCGTGAAATTTGAAGATTTTTGACATTGGGTTGTTGTAAATTGGTACTAATTTATAATTTTGAATTTGAGAATTTGAAGAGAAGAAGAAAACAATAGTGGTGGCGGGATAGCGATGAAGAAGTTAAGGAGAGAAAGAGTGAATTGGGTGACAGAGAGTGGGTAATTTTTATTTATTAATATTTTATACTTTTTATTATAACAAATTTAGTAAAAAAATTAAAATACATATTAAATAATTAAACCTATTAAATTGTGTCACATATCATTTTATTTTTACTTTTTATTATCAATGATTATTTGAGAGACGGCTATGATAGAATATCTTGTGTGTCAATGTATATTTCTTTTTTCTGTTGATTACTCTTTTATTCTTCAACCATCAACTTAAATAACAGTTCCTTAACAATTAAGAACAAAATTAAACAATTAAGAAAAAAATTAAGTATTTTAAAATAAGATGAACAAATTTGAATAATGAATCAAATTCAAATGACTAAATTATTATTATCTCATAACAATAGCAATAATAATAATAATAATCATCGTCATCATTGTATATTCACTAACTATTTTAATCATATCAATTCATATAGCATTTTAATAATATAATTTACCAACACATATGAATTATTTTTTAATCTCATAACACTTTTAAAAAATATAGTTTATCTCTCATAACTGCTTATCTTTACAACTAATTATTTCTTTGGTACAACTAATAGAGATTATTTTAAAATTTTTTTTGTAATTAATTCATTTTTTCTTTTTTAGCCACACACTAAAGCATTAATATTTTATAGCCAAAAATTTTAAAATATGATACTTTTACTCCTTAACCATGATTTTCTCCTTCGCTCTTCTTATTTTTAATTTTAAAATTAAAATATAACAAATATTTAATAAGTTGTTTAAATTTTCTGATATATAATTTTTATTGTGATAAATATGACTAAAATAAATAAATAAATTATTGTGATATAGTATAATGTGATTAAATTTTACGAAAATAGATTAAAAAAAGAATATGTACATTAAAAAAATTACTTTAAAAAAATAAAAAATCGATAAAAACAGTAATTAAAAATGTTGCGTGTGATAACTGTCCATTTTGCCGTGGGGGTAGAGCGCGTGGATACGAGAGGAGACTAGGGATTGCTTTAAGATGCTTAAATGTTGATTCGCTGATAAGATTGCTTTGCTTAAACAACTAGAAATTTGTCATGTGCTTGCACATGGACGTGAGAGGAGACCGGAGATTATCACAATGTGACATGTGATGTTTTCAATCATTTTTCTGAAACCAAACGAAGTTTCTTCATTTGCCTTGTTTGAAATGCTCATCTTTCTTGTTTGACTCTAATATTTTCATCTACTGTTTAATTTTGACAAAATTACATGCACTTTTGTTTTTGTTTTTTGTGGGCATCACATAGTTCTTTTAATGCCTTATTATTATTTTTTTGGGAGAATATATGCGAAAGGAATTTACTTAATCCAAGCAATAATCAAAACATTTGATCAAATCAAAACAAAAAGTTCATTCGCATTGCTTTTGTTTGATTAAAGCATCAATTACTTTTTATGTATATTATATTTGATTAAGTATCAATTCTCTCTTACATTAACACAATTTAAAAAGAATATATACCATAGATAATGAAAGCCACCAACCCATAATTTTATTAAGATTAAGAATTACTAATTATGCAAATCTTTTGAGAGATTGATGTAATCTTGAAATTAAAGAGATAAAAAATATTATTCGATTCCAATAGGGAGAATTCACCTAGGCTCACAACTTACTTTTACTTTACTTCATTCGGATTTTTTATTATGGAAATAAATTGGTCATAAAGATTTTATTTTTAAAAGATGAAAATGTTAATAATTTTGTTATTAAAATATTTTTAAAAAATAAGAGTATTTTCCTTTTTTTTAATTAAATAAAAGACGTGATAATATAATTAATCAAAACTGTTATTAAAATTAAAAAAGTTAATAATTATCCTAATTATAGTTATTAATTGCAATATGTTAGTCAAAAAAAAAAAGGAAAAAAAAAAATTGAAAGACGGCTCTTCGGATACCGTGACTCCAACGAAAGCTCAAGAACAAGGCAAACGGAAAAAAAGAAAAAAAAAGAACGTGTGTATCACGTGGCATTATGACCCGAGTGAACTGGCATTCTAATTTCTACATTATTTCATTTATTTTCTTAAATAATTTTTTTCTGAATTTTTTTTTAAAAAAATTGATGTTGGTTCGCAAACAGAAGATGGTATAGAGATTCAGATCCACTTTAAAATACGCCACGTGTCCAAACGGCATTGGACAACTACTTGTCGTATAAGTCCACCTAACCATATCCCAGAAGGCCACCACGAGTCTACGTTTATTAGTAGAAATGTAAAAACAAATAAATTAGTCTTCGGTTGCAGCTCAGCTTAGCATCAGCCAAACAAAAAACCAAAAACATAAATTACGAGGCTTCGTTGGTTTTAATTTCATTGTCAGGAAATCCTTTAAGAGTTAGTCTCTGTTGTTGATTATGGATTGTCTTGTTGCGACGAATGAGAATTCTCACGGTGGGGTCGCCGACGGCGGCCACGACGTCGTTTGCGAATCTTTTGCTAAGCCTGCCAAGCTCATTATCGATACTGACCCCGGCATCGGTGAGTTGAGTTCCCGTTTAAATTTCTGTTGTTATGTTAAATGTGTTTTCTGTTGTTATGTTAAATGTGTTTTCTGTTGTTGGTTGTTCTCGATTTCTTGCTTTGTTATAACTTATATTACATTTATAATCTTGGAGATGAGGATTTGGAGAATTTTTTTTTTTTTAAGATACGTGACTTAATTTTCAACTGTTCATAAATTTGGTTAAGAGAAAGAGATTGGAAAAATCTTATTTATCTTGGATTAGTCTTTCGAAAATGGAACTATTAACTGCAATTGAGGTGTTATGAAGTTCTTGTTCGATAATTATTGGGCTGCTGGGGTTTCGATTTTGATTTTGTTGATACTTTTTTACTGTTATTTATTTATTTTTTTTGATTGTTAATATTTCATGAGTTTCAAAACAGAGCGTCATTTCTCTTTCTTCGTCTTGGAAGGAGACGTGAGGCAATAAAAAACGTTTGCTTATCATCTAAAAAGTACTTTTTATTATTATTATTTATTTATTTTTATTTTTGGTTAAAAGGAAAAAAGTATTCTATGGTTCAAAAATGAAAGATCTACCTGGCAAGGACGCCCATCATATGGTAGGCAACTTCATACTTGTCGAGATTCTGTAGTGTCTCTTGAATAAGTTGAAGCAATGAATTAACTAGATAGTGTCAGGTGGTAGTGTTAGTAGCCATAATTTGAGGATTGCCCACTAAATCATTCCTCTTGTATGTTTGTACATTAGAAAGGTAGATTTTAGAAGCAAGAATCAAACTATTTATTCTTTTAAATGAGGATTTTACACTTTTCAAGATCTGTTTAACAGTTATATTTATCAGTTATGCTTATTATTCCCTTGAGAAGGGGTTATGCAGTGTATTTTTAGTTTTCAGAATTTAAGTGATACATGATTTTATTGTTTTCTTAAAAGCAATTATTTAAGTAATTTAAGACAATCTCTAAAATTATACTTTGTAAAGTAATGCTACGCTACCTGATTTATATAAGTAGGCTTGATAAGTAACATATCAGTGTCAAGTTAGCTATGTCAGACAAAAAAAAAATATTGGTAAACAAGTAGGCAAGAGCATTGTTACTGGACACTGTTTTGGATAGTAAAAAGAATATAATTCATTTTCTAAGTTGCCATAATCACACAAAAATTGAGGCTGCCTAGTGGTTTTGTCCCTTACACCTACACCTACACCTACACCTCGAGGTCATGGCATTATATTCCAAAGGGAAAGTGTTATTTTATATATTTATTTATTTGTTTTTTTTTATTGCAGATGATTGCATGGCAATTTTAATGGCGTTTCAAACTCCAGAGTTGGAGATCCTAGGGTTGACAACAATCTTTGGTAATGTTACTACTGAAGATGCCACTCGAAATGCCTTAAATCTGGTAGGTACATGTATTAGTTGACTCATTTTGATGTACTTGGTTTTCATTTCTCCATAGTCCAGGTTTTACCTTCCTTTTGGAACATATTCATGATCAATTTCCTATTTTTGATGTGCAAAAGGATAGTGTGAGATTGCAGGGTGTCCAGGAGTACCTGTGGCAGAGGGGAGTCCTGAACCTCTGAAGGTAACTGTTTAAATATATTTCTAGCTTGTTCTCTGTTAGCTTCCTTGACCAAAGTTAGATTGTTAGAATGTAATTAAGATGATGTAAGTTGGTGGTATTTGGCATGCTTAATCTGTTAGTGGTAATATTTTAGGCCTGGACACATAAATCCTTGGATCCATACATTTCGATCTGAAAAGAATCAATAGAAAATGATAGAATTGGAATTGATCGATATATTTCTCGAAACAAACAAAAAGGGAACGAAAAGAGAAACATAAATCATGGATCAACTAGGCCCTCATGGGACTTGCTTAAGAATAAGAAAGAGGAATCTCATGGAAATACTATGGAATAAGGTTTGATCCTATTCATCAAGATTCCGTACATATTCCATTCAGTCCCTCCCGTGAGTAGATTTGTGTCATGTAACCAGATCAATTTGGATTGCTTTTAGTATTTTTAAAATTTTCTTCTGCTTCTTCTCCTCTTTGCTATTTACTTTCCCATTGTTTTATGACATTCTCAAGTTATTGTAGCTTAACTAACTGTGACTTTTCTGGAAAAGGGAGAAATGCCTCGTGTTGCTGATTTTGTTCATGGTTCTGATGGAATGGGACATACATTTCTTCCTCCTCCAAAAGCAAAGAAATGTGATAAGAGTGCATCTGAATTTTTAGTTGACAAGGTCTCAGAATATCCAGGTGAAGTATCTATACTTGCACTTGGACCGCTTACAAACTTGGCTTTGGTAAGTTGTTCCTTCCCCTCCTGTTGGCTTAGTTGAAATTAGTATTTCTAGAATTCCCAAGTTCACACCTAATCTTCTTCAATCAGGCAATCAAAAGGGACTCATCCTTTGCAAGCAAGGTGAAAAGTATTGTTATACTTGGCGGTGCTTTCTTTGCCTTGGGAAATGTGAATCCTGCCGCCGAAGCAAATGTAAGTGATAGCTTTTCCTACTTTTATGGGTTCCTATAACAAGCTGTGTAGAAAGCCACTTTGAATTGAACAGTTATCCTAACATGTAATGCTGCCTCCTTAAATTGGATTCATAAATCACATCAAAGCTAAAAAAATTTACATTTGAAGCAAAAATTTTCTTTGACGATTTTGCATAAATGCCTCTAACTGAATACTTGATAATCAGTGTTTCTTGTTCAAAGCACTGTCATATGATTTCTTTTATTCTTTTTAGAAGTTAATGTGGTAACTGCCAAAAAAAAATCATTTTATTTCTACAAGGTTCCACTATAAAATACATAATGGTTAACTATAAAATACAAGCTAAAAGTAATTTTAGCTTGAACTCGCATCACACCAATCAAGTGCTATCAAAGAGACCATTAATTTGTCCAACTTGCAGATTTATGGAGATCCAGAAGCAGCAGATGTCGTGTTTACCTCTGGGGCAAACATCGTTGTTGTTGGAATAAACATTACAACACAAGTCCAGTTGACAGGTGGAGCTTAGTGCTCTTTTAATTTCCTCTTCTGGACTTGCTTCCCTTGTACAGTTTTGTGTGAGATAATTGACTTTTTGATTGTCATTATTGTCATATGGATAGATGCTGACTTGCTCGAATTGAGGCAATCAAAAGGAAAGTATGCTCAACTATTAGGTGACATGTGCAAATTTTACAGAGACTGGCATGTGAAGTCTGATGGCGTCCATGGTATTTAACATTTCAAAAGTTTAATCAACATACAATAATTGCTTTCCAAACTTTATCATTCTCTTTGTTAGCCTTTTTTATGAATATTTTGTTGATTAACTCGAAATTTGGTTTCAGGGATTTTCCCTCATGACCCTGTTAGTTTTGTGGCACTAGTTCGGCCAGATCTCTTCACATACAAGAAGGGAGTTGTTAGGGTTGAGACACAGGGCATATGTACGGGACATACACTTATGGATCAAGGACTTAAAAGGTATGTGTAATTTAGCATGCTCTTTTTATGCATTTATAAATGTTTTCCATTTTTACTTATACCGGTAATGTCCCTGTAATTTGGTACAGTTGGAATGGTAGCAACCCATGGACTGGTTATTCCCCTGTTTCAGTTGCTTGGACGGTCAATGTGAATGAAGTCCTGGATTATATAAAAGGACTGTTGATGAAACCATGAAAACTGCTGTAACCTCTATTCCATATTTGAGAAGAAGTCAAAATCTCAAAATGAAGGTTGGGTTGCCCTTTAAGATCCACAAGAAGCTCTGTGATTTATTCTCTTGTTAGTGACACTCCAAATTTCGGGTTTGAGGGCTCATAACCAGTGTCATGATGAAATTCTTCTAAACATTACTGTGATTGTGTAGAACATACTCTGTTGATTAAAATAACCCAATGAAGAAATGAATATCAAGTTATTCCTGATGCATATTTACCTGTTTATTAGATCTTTCTACTCAGTTATTATGTTTTTATTAGTTATTAAATCCTACTTGGTGCCGATGTTTAGTGCAACCCAGAAAAGCCAAAAGTTAGAGGTTACATTGAAAAAGTCTTCTACACCTAAACAAAAGGGTTTTGCTTGGACATATTTTGCATCAATTGTCTTTCCATTTTGAATTTCAGTTGTCATAACTCATAAATCTTTCAATCAGTGCTGATAATAGTTCTTATAGTTTTATGGTTACGGCTTGGATTAGGTTTTTGATGCTATTTCAGTCATATCAACTATCTTCATTACCCTTTTCCAAGAAAAGAAAAAAAACCCTATCTTCATTAGTGTTCAGCTTATGTTTGTAACCGGAAATACTGTCTTCGCTATTCTGTTTTTGAGTTTACAATTGTCTCTTATGTATGGTTATTGCCTCTGTTTTCTCTCTTTTTCTTCTTGTAGAAAAATCATTTTGATGAAAATATTCTGAAACTTTCTGGCTGAAGAAATAGTTATCAGGTTTAGATTAGATTGTCACAGCAGTTATCTTTACAGCACTCGTTATATTCTGAAAGAAGTCATTGTAACATAAAACTCCAGGAAGAGATTTCCAATGCTCCCTTTTGGATGGGAATTTTTTTTTTCACTTTATTGTTTAGGCCTCTGCCCCACATGTTCTTTGTTAGGTAAACAAGCAGTCCCATGTAATGAAGGCTTAGTTGTTTGCTCACCAAAATAATGTAAAGGATGTTAAAGTAGGTGAATTGGCATCTGCTTAGAACTAAAATTTCTGACGCCCCTTCATTATTTTCTTCCCTTTTTGTTGCTTGGACTATTTTTCTGCTAACCTCAATCAATAATGTTATCTCCTCTCTAATTCCTCAAAAAAGTACAACAGCAGTTTCTTTACCGAATTGTTCTTATCTGATTACGGTACATTAAAGCTTTTTGTCAGATTCATAATTGGCTTTTGCCAAGTTATGCTTGCTTTTGCTTAACCCTGCTGTGAACAGAATTACCTGCACTAATTGTTATGGTACTTAAGGTAGAATTGCATAATGACTGATTTTTATGATCATATTTAACCCGAAAGCAACCAAGATATTATAGGTGTAGTTGCGAGTGACACAAAGACACGTTTTTTTGATTCCCTTGTAACCCAAGATATGAATTATGTTATTCTTAAAAAGTTCAGGTTCCTAGTGATATCACATTACAACCAAAGCTGACATATCATTCATCATATTATAGTTCTAAGTAAACATAACAATACTTGCGACACAAGAAATATATATATATGATACAAACTTTTGGTAATATCAATAATCACGTTGTCTCACTACCATAATTTAAAACATTCATCAATTAGTTACATAATTAAAACACGTAATACTTGATTGTCACATCATTTAATAAGAAAATTTTATTACCCTTGAGAAAGAGACTTTTGAGGGAAACGTGACCTAGAGAAAAAGGTCAAAATGTTTTGGCTCCAGTCCATCTCTTCTAGACGCAAACGCAGTTAAATAGCAACTTGAGGTGCTACGATAATTTCAAATGTTTGACAAGTTCTCCTTTATCTACCAGATGCTACTGTTGCTTTATTTAAATGTCAACCGTAACACACATTACATTATTGGAGTTTTTACCTTCAATGGAAGCGCTTTTTCTTGTAGTGCTTTCAAACAAAACCCTTTCCACAAATGCATACAATTCATAAAAGGAAAGTCTTCGTCTACTACATCACTTCTATTTTCTATAATAATAAAATGTCACAGGGTTTTGCCTTTCTTAGACCAAAATCATTTAATAAAGCTGTTAAACCAACTCGTTCTTTAAACTAACTATTTATAATTTTTTGGTATCGTCAGTTACCTAACACACCGAGAGAACAGTTTCAACTCCCGCCCGAAAACAAACACACACCCACTCCAACAACCAACAGAATAAGCCTCTTCTCTTATATATAAAACCTTCAAATCTATCACGAAAAGGATATTCTTAAGCAATAGCTCTTTTAAGTGGTTTGGTTCGATCATGGGGCGAGTTTCTTCATCAACTGCAATGGCAGAGAAGATTTCTTGGTATTGTGCCTTGTTCATGGCGCTAATGTTGGTCTTAAGCTGCTGCGAATCGAAAGACGGTGAATTGATGGCTCATGTGATGCAGCCAAGGAATGTTGATCACAAGCCATGCGACGAAATTTATGTGGTTAGAGAAGGAGAGACTTTGCATACGATTAGTGAAAAATGTGGGGATCCTTACATTGTTGAACAGAATCCGCATATCAACGACCCTGATGATGTTTTTCCTGGCCTTGTTATCAAGATTACTCCTTTTAAGAATAGCTAGATTTCATACTTTCTTGTGAATTTCTTTTTTCTTTTTGAGGCCGCGGAATTTATATTTGACTTGCTGAGGCTTTTTTTTTTTCCTTTTTTATAATAACATTTAATTTAGAAGGAATTAGTCCTCGATGAATGTAAATCATGCGGAAGCTCTATCAACTGTCAACTTTTTTTTCTTACCGCAGTAAATCAATGAACTTCTTTTTACAGTGATTCAATCATACAAAAGGTGGCGTGCATCAACTTTTCTTGTTCTTCTTCTCGGAATTACTAGACACATACATCATTCACTTCATTGACTGAAATCATCAATACCATTACTTTTATTTATTGTAATCCAATGACGTGAATTTTATGTATATATTCGTTTCCTATAATTAGTAAATTGTCTAGCTGTTATTGAATTTTATCAAATTCCAAAAAAGTCGACATTGAAATGGGCTTGTAGGTGTCAAGTCCATGTTGACCCATAACCCATCTTATGAAAGGATCAAGCTCGGAAGCTCAAACCACTCAAAACCATTTAAAACTCTTGCGTAGAATGCAAAACATTAATAATTTATTCTAAAATGATGTAGAATTTCGCTTGTGAACGTTGATAAACTTGGATTACTTATATCATACAGACACAAGTTTCACGACGGAAGCTGGTTCCAAATATATAGGACATGGCTATCTTTTTCTGCCATTTCAACTCGGTCATACTGATCCCTTTCTTAAAAAACTCGTGGTCTTGGAAAATATAATATCTTCATTCGCATGTCGTCTAAAATATTTCAATAGATGTTCAAGTAAATTTGATTGAAAGTAACACGATTACTTTTCTATATTAATTTGTTGACGATTACTTGTTCAAGCTTTCTAAGGTATAGTACTATTGATATAACACAAGAAAGCAAAGAACCATTTAAAATTAAAGTGTTATGACTTGTAATTTTATCGTATTTGTGAAGTACAGAAAGTGATAGCATGATCATCGGAACTGATTGCCATGAAGAAGCAGACAATGAAGAAAAGCTCAGCGTTAGAGAAGTACATATCACTTGGCTCAGTTATTAGGTAAAGAGTCAAAGTTTGTTAGCAGTTAATGCGTGTAAACACTTAATTTATTAGTTATCAATAATAAAAAAAAAAGACTCTCGTTTCATTCATTTTCTCTGTGAAAATCATTTACTAATCTTCATCACTAAACTTTCTTAGTGGATATCAAAGCAATCGTGGCTTACAACTCTTCATTTACCTCAAATCAAATTTGATCCACTAATATTTCTTCTCAAATTAACAATCTTACTATCGGACAAAGTGGTAATTTTAGTTTTTTAAATTCAGTCAAATTTAATGGTAACAATTTCTTTTTGTGGAAATCACAAATTCTAGCCTCGACTCGTTGTAATAATCTTGAGGATCTGTTGATTGGAGAGAAGAACTATCCAAATTAGTTCAATATTGCTCAATCACACAGTGATCCAATAAGAGTACCATAAGTGAATCCAGAGTACTATGTGTGGAGGAAGCAAGATTCTTTGTTAATGATCTGGCTTTTCCCAATAATGTCAGATGCTGTTCCGAGTTTAATAATTCAATGTAAGAATTCTGCTGAAATTGGAAATATTTAGAAAAATGTTTGACAGTTAGTCTCTTGCTAGTTGCTAGATTAACTCAACTTAGATTTTTGCAACAAACTATTAGAAAAGGCTCTTTAAGTGTTGGTATTATATGAAAGTAAATTATATAGCTGAGAGTCTTACAATGGCTGGTAAATTAGTTCAAGAAAATGATCTAATTATATATTGCTTGTTTAGTCTCGAACCAGAATTTGATCTAATGGCTTTATTTGTGTCAGTTAGATATGATGAAGTTACTTTGGCTAAGATCTAATCAATTTTGATGAGTCAAGCTAGTAGGACTGAGTTATCAAATACTTCTTCACGAGCTAATTTAATAGGTAAAGTTGTTCAAAAACAAAAGTATAAAAGAGGATATGACAATAGAAATAATAGTGGTTATAATAAAGGAATTGGGGGTCGGAATATTAATGGTAATAACCAAGAAAATTATAAGGGAAAAGGTAAAGCAAAATGTTGGTAACCAAGAGAGAAATAACTCCAAAATAGTTTGTTAAATTTATTTTAAAACTGTTCATGGAGTGAAGTGTTAGGAATAGGTTCAATAAAGACTTTGAACCACCAATGTCTCCACTATAAGTAAATAGAGAACGAGCAAGTTGCTTTGGATATATGTATTTGTAGATATGTTTTCTACGAGAGTCTTAATTTTAGCACCAATTGTCAATATAGTGATCTAATGATTTCTAGTGCTAATTTTCTCTTCTAGTTATAAGATGCAGAGGTAGGTTTTACTCTTAATGACTAGAATTCTTTTTAATAAGAGTATTTTTATGAACTTTCCTTTTTTGGATTATGTTATCAAATTTTTCTTAAAATTGCACTTGATTTTTCTTTTCTTAGTTGGATTTGTATGTGTTCTTAAGGATATCTCTTTATTTTAGAGATTTTTTTTTATAAGCTTGACTTTATCTAAAATTCTTTACGTCTCTTGTAAGTTAAGCCATTTTTAAGAATTATTTTATCTATTCGAGGTGGTCATTTTTAGACCTTCCCCTACTCAACATGAGTAGAGGTTATTTCTCCTTGTTATAAGCTTGGTCGAGTAACAAGGTAGTCGGTGTTTGACTATTATTCTGTTTGGACTCATGGTAGTGAGCTTGATTGAGCAAGGAAGTGAACTTCGATCATTGCTCTAAATAGCTTAAAACAATCGTAGTTCTTCTTTAAGAGATTGACTAAACGAGTAACTGAGTTTCAACTATTGTTCTGATTAGCTCAAAGAAGGTACTCTCGATTTGAGGATGTCTTGTAGGAAAACACTTTTTTTTGGGTCTTTTATCAAGGTCATCTTTAAAAATTTTTGGCTTGAGGTCTTAGAGCCTGATGGGTCGAAGACCTTGGGTCTGATACATCTGGAGAACAAATATAATAAGGACCCACCCCAAGATAGTGAAAGATTAGGATATTTTTCTTAATTCTACAAAAATATGATCCATAATCAACGTTAATTTTAATTTCTAATGATTTTTTAAATTTATTTATGAAAATAAAAACAACATCTCAAATTAAGTTTTTTTTTTTAAATTTCGATAATTATAAGAATTGGAATGAAAGAATCTTTTTTTTTTTATTTGGTGTGTATGGATATTGATTATATTATACGAATGCATCTAAGATTGTATTTTTAGAACTATACTCTAAAATTTGAAACCAAGAAATATGTTATAGAATATTTGAAGAAAAAAATATGAGAGTTTGAGAAATTTTTTTTATAGGAATGCAAATATGATTATCGTGTTTTAAACTATTCGTCACGTAAAATGAATACATTGTTGTTGTTTGTCATCAATCATTTTTATACTGTTAGATATAACTATATATTAGATTTATACCCATATGAATATAACAGATGATCTATCATGTTAAATTATTAAGATGAATGTTGAAAAAAATATACTTTGGGAATTCATGGTGATTATAACTTGAAAATGTTAGGATTGATGCTTACGTGCCATCCCTAAATGTACATATATTTATGTATTTATACATGTATACATTATCATTAAATCGCTAATACTTATTTAAATAGTATTATGCAATATAACATTACAGATATTGTATGATCTGAAGGAGTTCAGATATGATCTAAAAGAGTTTAGATAATGGCCTTCAGTTGGCTACATTGAGAGATATAAATGCTAAATGTTAGCACAGCTAATTGTTAGCTAGTTATAATACTTACCGAAGATCCAAGAGTTGGAGTCTTGTCTGTAATGGGACATAGACCTGTGAATATACTAGTAACTGTATAGTTACAATCAGGTGCCAGGAAATAACAGTTGTGCAAGTATGTTCTCGAACATTGTCCTTGATCTATTTCTGCTGATGGGGGTCTGTTGGTGGATATCTTTATATAGATCAGCATATGTCATATCTATGGGGTATAGATGGTCGTTCCTAGCCGACTGTAAGTTTGGAGCTTGTATTGACATATGGATATTTAGTTAGGAGTAGATATATGATAGACTCATGAGGGTCTCCGAAAGATACCCTATGTAAGCCATTAACGGAGGATCTTCTCGAGTTGAGTAGTATACGTGGTCCTTTGACCTGAGTGCCATAGTGGGCTTGTAAGTGATCCACCATACTTTGGTTTCACGTATGTCACAGACCTTTCATGGTGTTACCACTGGGTGTCGCTGGGTATGGTCCGATGCTTATGGAGTTTGGTGTGTACAGATATGGGATCTGTCAGCTCGTATAAGGAGTTAGATATCTAGATACTTCAAGATTGTATCTCAGAAAGTCTTGTGGCCACAAGCATTAATCCCGAAAAAGAGTTTCAGCCAAGGTAAAATAATATGGCAAATGGGTTTGCACATATTATTCAGTGAGATACAAGTCTAGGCATATAACATGGATAAGCACATAGGGATGTGATGATGATAATCTATATCCTCAGTACATTCAGGATATCATGACGGAAGGATTATACATATGCGTTGTGATCTCAGCTTAGATGGTCGACGTGCTAATTTGTATTTTCGTGACGTGTCTGTGGGATAATGTTCATGGACTTGTGGAATGGTTTCATTTGACAAATCAGGCGTAGACCTAAGCAGTTTCGCAATATAGAGTGTACTCGTTAAGCACTGGGGCAACGTACTAGATTAAATTGTTTAATTCAGTAATATTCAACACTACCACGGGAATACGTGCGTATTTGTATTTAAGTATTAAATATAACAATTAGTTAGTAATTGTTATTTACTAATTGTATAATGACACGTGGCATATTGTGGACCCTCAGTTAAGTTTATCCAAATACGGGTATGATAGGACCCACTAGGGGTAGACTGGTAACTATTCATGAAAGGCAAAATGATAATTTTACATATTAATTATTTAATTATTAAATAATCAAAATATCTCATTATAATATATTATATATTGCTATAGTTGTCATCCAATTTTATATTATATTATTATTTTTTATAATAATATATTATTTATTAGGTGGCCTTATTTTATATTATAATATATAATATAATTATTTTATTATATATGAGATATATATATATGTGTGTGTGTGTGAAGTGTGTGTGTGCCGTGAGAGAAAAAAATAAAATTGTTTCATTTTCCTCTTTAGTGCCAAGAGAAGCAATTTTAAAGATTTGCTTCATTTGGTGTTAATTTGCCCAGACAAGGGAAATTTTATTTTTTGAGCAAAATGAGTGGTCGACCAATAGGTAAAGAAATGGAGATTTGATTTCTTGTGAATTGATTTCAAACGTTGAAATTAGTTTATAAATCATATTCGTTATTGACTACCAGTTACAATAACACAAGAATTTATTTTATTGATCAAAGAGTTTATCAAAGGAAAAATAAATTTAAAGGGTTTAAGAGTTAAGCCCAATGCTAGATTTGGAGCTGTTGTTCTAGCTTACCAAGCTTATCGAGTTGGTAACTAGAACAGCCAATGAGTTGGTCTCCAGGCGGACTCCCAGGTACACGTGTATAAGTTACACGTTTCGGTGATTTCTCAACCCTTTAAATATATTAATGTGATTAATACATTATTTATTATGTTTATTGTATGATTTAATTATTCCACATCATTAAATATGTATGATATACGTATTTTATGCAAAAAATACTATTACACATGCATACACCCACGTCTATTAGATCTCCGACAGAATATTAGCAGCCTTGAATAAGAATAAGAGTATAATGGTCTTCCACAGTCAAATTTATGTAGGCTCAATGGGTTTCTCTCTTTGTGATAAAAAAAAGAAGAGAAGAGCTCTACGTGAATTAATTTGACTTGGGGATCACAACCCTAAAAAATGTCTTTATATACTAAGTTAAATTATGACCACATAACTTTTAATCCAACTAGTATTGAGTTTCTATACATAACAAGCCTATATTAAATTAGATGTCTTTAGAGCCCAATAAAATATAACCTAAATAGATCACTTAAATTGGCTCTTATTTAAGATAGCACATAATGTATAATTATTGTTAATATGTGAGCTCACATAAAGGAAATAATAAAACCTAACAATCTCCCACTTGGGCCACATATGTCATCTGGAAATAATTATACATCATAAATCTTAGTGCGCACAATAAATGCTATCTTATCTTGAAACATTTCCTTAAATACAATCTGGTCCATTAACTATATCAATATGAGATCAAAGCGACATTTGCTGCATATATTAGCAACTAGACCCATCAATGGTCACTATACCAATATAATTAATGACATACATCAAATATGGATGTGTAGCATAGAAATGACATAAAATGTGATCTCATACATATCTATTTCTAACTGATCCTACTTTATAACTCTAACGAGTTAAATACTTTCTAAACTTTATGCAAAATTACAAGAGAAAGTACTAAACACTTTCTAAACTTTAAGCAAAATCGCAGTAAAAAATGCAATCTTATTTTAGAGTTTTAACAAATCATCAAACTTTATTCTATAGAAAATAAACAATAAACATGTCTTTTAACCAAATGTACATCAAATGACATACTCATACTATTCACGCACATCATCAAATAATACAACACTAAGACGAGCAAAATGTTCATGAAACATCTTTGGTAGTAACCATTTGGTGAGTGGATCCTTAATTATGGAGTGTGTACTAATATGTTTTAGTGACACTTGTTGACTTTGAACTCTTTTCTTAACAATTAAAAATTTAAAGTCGATGTATTTAGACTTCGAAGAGCTTCTGTTATTATGGAAATACATCACTGTGGCTTTATTATCACAATAATTTTTTTTTTAAAATAATTTTTTTAGATACCGTTAACAATTTGCAACCCTATGATAAAGCTCCACAACTATATCTCATGATTTAATGCCTTAAAATAAGCTATAAAGTTGGCGACTATAATAAAAGAAGTTATGAGTGTCTGTTTAGCACTCTTCTAAAAATAGCTCATTAGGCTAAAGTATATTTATATAACTTGATATGGATCTCTTATCATCTAGGCATCTAGCAAAATTGGAGTTGGAATACCTCATGATTTATAATCTTTTTGACCTCTTAAATATGAGTGTGTAATCTTCTCTGTAAATATCATATAACCATTTTGGCTACTTTCCAATGATTCACCCTAAGGTTGTTTTAAATATCTGCCTAGCATTTCAATAATGTACGCAATATTTGGACAAGTACATACTTGAGCATAAAAAAAGCTCCATACGGTAGATGCATAAAGGAATTTTTATATCTCTTTATATTAAATATTTTTTTTGAGGCACTAACTGAGACTTAACTTATCACCCTTAGCAATGTGCGTATCTCCTGGAGCATAATCTTTTATATTATACCTGCTAAGCACCTTATCAATATAGTTCTTTTGTGATAAACTTAGGATACCTCGAGTGTGATCCCAATGTATCTAAAATCCTAATACAAAAGATGCATTCTCAAGATATTTTATTTCAAAAATTCTTTATAGAAATCTCTTAGTTTCATGCAATAGGTTTATATCACTGCTTGCTAGTAGTATGTCATTGACATATAAAACCAGGAAGATAAATTTACTCCCACTGAACTTGTGATATATGTATTCATTAAATGTATTTTTCTCAAAATCAAATAAAATAGTCACTTGATGAAACTTATGATACCATTGATGGGATGCTTTCTTGAAATGTATATGAACTTTGTTAATTTGTAGACCATATTCTTTTGATCTTCAAACACAAAGTTTTTTAGGTGCACCATATATATGATTTTCTCAATATCACTATTGAGAAATACAGTCTTTACGTCTATTTTAATGCAGCTCTAAATCAAAATGAGATATAAGTGTCATGATGATTTTAAAAAAGTCTTTCATTGATATTAGAGAGAAAGTCTCTTTATAATCAATGCTTTTCTTTTGAGTGAAACCCTTAGTAATGAGACACATTTTATATCTTTCAATGTTGTGTTTCAAATCTCTCTTGGTCTTAAATATCCATTTGCAACTAATGAGTTTCGCACCTTTAGACAACTCGACAAAATTTTAAATGTTGTTGTCTTTCATTGATTTCATCTCATCCTTTATGGCCTTAATTTACTTATGAGAATTAGAACTTTGTTTGGCTTGACGAAAATGATTAGATCTTTTTTTACTCTTATATCAAACTTATGGTCTTGGAGATAGACGACAAAATTATCTAAAATTGCACTTCTCCTTTTTCTAGTAGATATTTTCAATGACACTTGTTTTTTAGGTTACTTTTGATAAACGTAAGCAAATTCTTTATTTTAGATTGGGAGCTTCTGTACATTGTTTGTATTTTTGGATTCGCTTATTGAATAATGTCAGAAAAATGAGTTTGATCATTTTTAATAGCAGCTGTAGAAGGATAAATAAATTCATTTTTAAAGACAATATCTCTAATATGCTTTATCTCCCCCCAAACTCAACATCCTCAAGAAATTTAACATTCCCATCTCGTAAAAGTATTTACTTGAGGGATTATAAAACTTGAAACCCCTCGATCTTTCAAAATATCCCCAAAAAAATAACAGTTAACTGTTCTTGTATCCAATTTCTTCTTATTAGGCCTGTATAGCCTAGCCTTAACTAGATAACCCCATACATAAAAGTGTATAATACTAGGCTTTTTGCCAGCCCACAACTTGTACAAATTTTTAGATATTGCTTTACTTGAAACTTTGTTAAGGATATAAACTGTAATATTTAGTGCTTCTCGCTAGAGTGATTCAAGTGAAGAAGAATAATTAATTATGCTTCTCATCATTTCTCTAGCATTGTGTATTATGAGACGATGCCATACTCTTTTAGAAATTTAGCAACAAAAAAAGGTAATAGATAGTGTTGACCTGATCTATTATATCTTCCACAATATTCACCACCATGGTTAAATTTTACAGCTTTAATTTTCTTACCAAATTGATTTTCAATTTCAACTTTGAAAGCATTAAACACGTTCAGAGATTGAGACTTCTTATAAATCAAATAAAAGTACCCAAAAAGAGAATATTCATCAATAAACATAATTAAATACTGTTAGCCATTACAAGAAGCTATAGGAAATGGTCCATAAATATCAATATTTATTAGTTTTAAAATGTTATTGCTCTTGTTGGCACCAAATTTTTTATTTTTTGTTTCTTTTCCCATAATACATTCAATACAGATTTTAAAAATTTGTTAAATTAAGAGAATTAAGAATTTCATCTGACATAAGTTCTTTTTTTTATTCTCTGTTTAGAGATATGTTTGCCATAATATAACGGAATTCTCATCAGTTAATTTTCGTTTTGTAGTACATTTATTAACATGCAAGTATTCATTAAAAAAAGCATGAGTATTTAATGTATCAAGATTATCAATAAGAGAACTATTACCAATAATATTTGAATTTTGAAAGAGACTAACTTATTATTTTTGAATGAACAAGAGTATCCTGATTTGTGCAAACTAGAAACAAAAAATATGTTCTGTCTAAATGACGGTACATAATCAATCTCATATAAATCCAAATAATATTTAGTCTTTAATTGTAATTTGAACAATCTTATGGCCTGTAGAAGAGCTGCATTATCGTTTTTCACTTATATGCATCTTTCAGCATCAATTGAAAACTGGCTCTTAAGATAACTTTTCATAGACACACTTATGTGAGTAGTTGCACTATATTTATCCACCAAGCGTATTTAGATAAAGAAGCTAAATTAACTTCAGAACAAAAAAAGTTAAGAAAGTGTACCTTTTCTAACACGCCATTTAACGTATTTGAGACAATCCTTCTTTAAATGACTAGCCTTTTTGTAAAGGAAACAAGTAATAAAAAGAAACAAGTAATAACTGGATCTTGTTTCCTTTACACTTTATTATGTGAAGTCCCAATTGCAGATTTCTTTCCTTTATTCCTTTTTCTTTACTTATTAGTAACCTTATTCTGAGAAGTATTTTCCAAGTGAGTACTTTTAGTCTTTTTTTGTGTTAATTTATCTTCTTATTTCACATAAGATAAAATGAGCTTATTAAGAGTCCATTAAACCTTTTAGGTATTGTAACTTACTTTAAATTAACTATAGTGTGCAGGAAGGGATATCAAAAAATCAGATGTGTGAGCAAGTTTTTAGACGGCTTTAGCTTTAGTGCCTTTAGCTTAAAGCGAGATTAGACATCTTATGATGTACTCCCTTATATTCCCTTTCCTATTATATCTTATTGAAACAAAGTTAGCTAGTAGCATACTTGTTTCAGCCTTTTCATTTTTAGTAAAGTGTTGTTCAATTTTCTCTAGAAATTTCTTAGCATTTTATTTCTAAAAAATAGTGCCTTAAACGTAAGAATGAAATTTATATTGACAAATATATAGAAACAGATAAAATTTATAGAGAATATGTAATAAAATAACAAGTTCACAATCATGTCATTATTTTAAGCATGTACATGTATGACATAAACAAACATATAAAGGTGGGCTTCATCACGAGATACCTAGCACAACATTGATATTTAGTCTTTGAACAAAAATATCAACTGTAGGTGGTACTCTCAGTGCAGTAATCAAATGTTGATAATAAATTTTGCCAACAATAAGCATTTCTTTAGACCGACTTATTGTATGCATGAAAAACTTGATAATTATTACATATTTATTATCGCAAATATGCCTATTATTTGACCAAAAAATAATCTTCCTTTAGTTCGATTTTTTGTGTGCATAAATAGTAAATATATTTATCTTAATATCCCAAAATAAAAAATATACATAATAGAGGTTACTTTGGCAATATGTTATTTTAATCAATTTATTTTAAAATATAAGACATGTAGTGCAAAGAAAAATAATTGAATGCTCATAAATAAAAAATTTAAATTTTTCTTATGCACTAAAATAGCGCATGACGCCAAGGCCACTGTGATTACAATACTGCTAATGGTTCAAAACATGGTCAATAATTATTGGGTCAAATTCAAATGGGTTAAATTTTGGGTTGGATTTCAATGAATCAAGTTTAATAGACCCAATTCTCCAAAAAATAACTGAAAATCCTAAATTTTGACCTAAAATTTGTTAACTTTAGATTTGCAAATATTTAAAAATAATCATAAATAAATTTGGCTTAATATTAGGACCTATTTACAATATATTCAAAGTTTTTGAGCTAAATCATAATTATTTAAAATTGAAGGGGTTGAGTGAGAAATGTCAATTATATTGAGACCTATATGAAAATATTACAATATTTTGTGACCAAATTATAATTTTTAAAAAAATTTAAGGGTCCATATAAAAATAACCAATATTATGGTTTATTTGCTAATTTTCTAAACTCTTATAGTCAAAATATAATTAAAAAAAAGATGAATGGATTTAAATAATATTCACTAAAAAAACTTAACACTCATATGCTTTTCACCAATTGGACCACCCACCTTTTTTTTAATACTCTAAATTGTTTAAAAATAATAATAAACCAAAAAATAAAAATCAAATTTTGATATTTTTTATCCTTAATTTTTTAAATCAATGACTCTTCACTGTATTTAAATATCAAATTATAATAAAAAATATAAATTTAATATTTTTCTTCAACAAAATCATAAAAAATTTATATTTATAATATCCTTACTCTAAATAACCGCATGAGAAAGATATTCAAAACGTAAATATATGTATTAACAATTATAATAATTTAACATAATTTTTACTCTTATACTACTTATTAGACA
This sequence comes from Ailanthus altissimus, assembly GCA_946807835.1. Taxonomy (NCBI): domain Eukaryota; kingdom Viridiplantae; phylum Streptophyta; class Magnoliopsida; order Sapindales; family Simaroubaceae; genus Ailanthus; species Ailanthus altissimus. The sequence continues at coordinate 7,783,462 of OX327709.1, forward strand.
TAATTATTAGATTTATATCCATATAAATATAACATAAGATGTATTATGTCAAATTATTAAGATGAATGTTGAAAAAAACATACTTAGAAAATTCATAGTAATTAGAACTTGAAGATTAGTAGCTTTGAATAAAAATAAGAGTGTAATGACCTTCCACAGTTAAATTTATGTAGGCTTAATAAATTCTCTTATGTGATGGAAAAAGATGAGAAGAATTTTATGTGAATTAATTTGACTTGGGGATCACAATCCTTAAGAATGTCTTTATATGCTAAATTAAATTATGACACCATCACTCATAATTTAATTAATATTGAGTTTCTACACATAGCGAGTACATATTAAATTAAATATCTCTGGACCTCAATAAAATATAACCTAAATAAATTATTTAAATTGACCCTTATTTAAAAAATTCATAATATATAATTATTATTAATATATAAATCTACATTAAAAAAATAATAAATTCTAACACATACAACACCCTATCAAATTCAAATATGTTTCTATCATTCTTTCAAAAAAATTGAAAGCAACACTCTTGACAATGATTCTATGCTATATGCATTTCAATATAATATATATAGGTACTTATACATAACCAAAATTCTTTTTCCTCCTTTAGTTTTGGTTAATCAAAAGAAATTCGTATGGAGAGGTCAATAAATAATTCTAATTTTTATTTACTTTTAATTTATTACAAAGTAAAACTACATGGTTCAAACATTGAAGGAAAACAAAAACGAGAAAAAAAAAAACTGAATAATATAATTTGACGGTAAAATTCAAATTACGAGTTCACGATCTCTTTTTCTTAAAGAACAAACTTTCCATCTTTATAGAATATTTTGGGTGTCTTTAAGGCTTAGTTTAAATCAGTGTTATCCCTTAAGTTTCAGAATGAGCTTTTAATACCTATACTGTTAATAACTTTTTTATTAAAATTGATATTTTTATAAAATAATTATTGTTTTACAATAGAATTTTGAATCATTATGTCTATAACAAAACTATTATCTTAAAAAGGGTAATTATTAAAAATACCTTTAAAGTAAGGTTTAATTATAAAAAAATTTATGAGATTAAAAAAATAACTTTAATATTTAAATATTTAATAAAATATACAGCAATGCCCTACAATTAAGAATCTTTTGTTAAAGTTAACAGATTTAAAAGTAATAAAATTATTTTACCCTCCAAATGCTTTTGAGACACTTTAAAAAAAATAATTAAATTAAATTAAAAAATTAAAAAAATCAAGCCGCAGGCTAGCCAAGGCCTGTTGCCTAGCTATTGTTGCAGCGTCCAGCCAACAAGCCATTATGGCTGTGGCTAGTGTCACGACCCGATTTCTTGAAACCGTGCGGTCTTAGACACTTACTAGTGCTAAACAGCCTACAAGACCCCAATTAACCAAAGAAAGAGATGAAGAAGAAGCACACCAAGTGTTTGAGAAAATGCTCTCGTATTTTATTATTAAAGAGAGAATACAAAGCTATACACTTACAAGCTAAGAGTATTTCTACAATTTGGAGGATTGATTCTCAAATGAGAACTCCACCTATTTATAGCTAAAGCTATATACAATGGACGGCTAGGATTAACTCTAATCCAAGGGTCCAAATCTAAAGAGGAGAATATGCTAAGGAATATTCCAAAAGATACCAACTACCAAAGTATATCCAAAGGAATATGCCTTTTCTAGAAAACTCCCCCACCTACCACATTAATGTGGCCTCAACCCAACTCTATGGGCCTTCTAGAAGCTCTAGCCCATTTAACCAAAAATGGACTAAGACACCCCCTTGGTGGTCTTGTCGCGCGCCAAATACTCGAGTAATTGCTTGAGAATATTTGGGGCGTGACATTCTCCCCCACCAAATTCACGCGACGCCCTCGTCGCGTCTTCGCTGGAACTTGCGCACCCCATTCTGCAACCTCTGGCTGTGCGCTCTCGTGTCCCAAGCGTGCTCCCCCATCCGGCAACCCTTTCCACTCGACAAAATACTCAAGACTCGTCCTAAGTTGCTCCCCTTTGTTATGGCGTGTGGAAATCCCCAAAGGTTCCCGGTTGTGTGGCTCAAATTCTGCATCTCCCGTACCTCCACGGTACCGCTTCCAACAGCTTGCGGAATGCACTTGATGTCGCCACTGCCGCTGTCCCGAAGGTAACTCCACCTTATGCGAGACGTTGCCAACTTTCTTGGCAATCGACCTTGGCCCCTCGTCCCCACGATCAAGGCCCTTGTGAAGTGGGCGTGCTGACTTGCATTGTGGTGGAAGTATCATCTCCATCACCAAGTCCCCCGCACTATGCTTGACACGCCGCTGCTTGTCTTCGACCCACTCCTTGTGCGAAAACTGCACATCATGTGACACCTTGGACTTTTGAATGACACCCGCATCCAACAACTCCTCAAGCTGCCCCTGCAACTCTCCCATCTCCGATGGAGGCGTCAACCCCATAGTTGGAAGCGTAATCTCAAGCTCCAACTTGCCCTCAATTACATCTCTTGAAGGCGGTTCTTCCGGTATGGCAGTAGGCTTGACCCCATTGTGCTCCCAGAGCACTTCTGCAACAACCTTCGGTATTTCATCCTTGCCCCCATTTGCCGCATCATCCACCCCCATTATTGAGGCTGAATGTAACCCTCATTTGCGCCCAGCATCTACCCTTAGTTGCATTGCGGAAAAGATCTTGGCGTTTGGTTTGGATCGCCCGCCCTTGGGCATGTCTACCGTCGGTATCATTCGGGGCCCTCCTTCCAAAATACACATATAGTTGTGTTGAGGAAGTAACACTACATTGTACTGCCGTAAGAACTCCATACCTAGCACCACATCAAAATCATCGAGAGGTGCTACTGAGAAATTTACCTCACCGTGCCATTTACCAATGTGAATTTCAGCTCCACGAACCACCCCATCCAGCGGCTTGGCTCTTGCATTCACGGACTTGAGGTATCCCTCTCCTTTCTCTACATAAAGGCCCAAGCGTTCCACTTCCGCACGCTTAATGAAGTTGTGCGTAGCCCCCGTATCAACTAACACTTGAGTCTTGATGCAATTGACATAGGCTTCAATATACATGAGCGCCGTCCCCGTTGGCGTGCCTGTACGCCGCTTGGCTTTGAGGGAATTGAACAGCTGCATGCAACCCATACGGCTCTGTTCGCCCTCGTATTTTGCCTCGTACATTGCATTGAAAGCCTTTTTCTTCGGACAGTCCTTCACCCAATGATCCCCATCGCAGAGAAAACAGTTAGACTTCGGACCATTACCTCTATGGCCGTTGCGTTTCTGCTCTTTCCACTTGGGCGGTTTGCCTTTCTCCTCCTTGCTCTCTGGAGGCTGAAACTCCTTGGCTTCCCCACCCTTACTGTGATTGGGTTTAGAATTTTTGGACTTTCCCGAATCTCCTATGCGGTAATCCATGAGCGTCTCCGCCATTGTAAGGGCGTCGGATATATTCTGCACTCCACGCCGCTTCAACTCATTGGCTGCCTAGGATTGTAACCCGTCCAGGAAATTGAACAACAAGTCCTCCTCACTCATGTTGCGGATCTGCAACATCAACAAAGAGTACTCCTCCACGTACTCCCCAATGGACTTTGTTTGTTTCAACTCCTTCAACCGCTTGCGAGCATCATGCGCCACATTCTCCGGATAGAATTGGCGTTTTAACTCCCGTTGCAATTCTTCCCATGTGTTTATGGTGCAGGTACCCTTGCGAATCTCCTCGCTTTTCCTACGCCACCACAGAATTGCATGATCGGAAAGGTATAAAGTTGCGGTACTTACCTTGTGTTCGTCCTGCACGCCCATAGCGCCGAAATACCTCTCCATTTGCCAAAAGAAGTTGTCAAGCTCCTTGGCATCCCGTCTGCCGCTAAACTCCTTCGGTTTAGGGGCCTCGACCTTTGGTGCAGCCACTGCAGTTTGAGTAGCCACGCCGTTAGCGACCGCTCACTTGCACAACACCACATCCTCCTTGACACCTTCAAACCCCTTTCGTAGCTCTTCTACTTGGGCTTGAACTTTGTCCATGGTGTTGTAAACCTTCTCCTGAAAAGCCTTGATCCAGTCCCGTTGCTTGACAGCATGCTCGTCAATGGAGCTTTCGATGAGGGAGCGCAGCTCATCCCCTTGAGTATCGAGGCCTACCTCGACATTCTGGACTTGCTCCTCCAACTCCCCAAGGCGATCTGTTGCCTTGCTCACAGCACCACCGAGCCTTATAACCATGTCCCCTAGATCATGGTTCGGATCAACGAACTTTTCTGGCGAAATACTCCCATGTCTCCTAGCTTTGGGGTCTCTACCCTTCCCTTCAGTAATCCCCGATGATCCAGCAACTCCTTCACCATCTTCTTTGAACCCGCTCTGATACCACTTGTCACGACCCGATTTCTCGAAACCGTGCGGCCTTAGACACTTACTAGTGCTAAGCAGCCTACAAGACCCCAATTAACCAAAGAAAGAGATGAAGAAGAAGCACACCAAGTGTTTGAGAGAATGCTCTTGTATTTTATTACTAAAGAAAGAATACAAAGCTATACACTTACAAGCTAAGAGTATTTCTACAATTTGGAGGATTGATTCTCAAATGAGAACTCCACCTATTTATAGCTAAAGCTATATACAATGGACGGCTAGGATTAACTCTAATCCAAGGGTCCAAATCTAAAGAGGAGAATATGCTAAGGAATATTCCAAAAGATGCCAACTACCAAAGTATATCCAAAGGAATATGCCTTTTCTAGAAAACTCCCCCACCTATCACATTAATGTGGCCTCAACCCAACTCCATGGACCTTCTAGAAGCTCTAGCCCATTTAACCAAAAATGGACTAAGACACCCCCTTGGTGGTCTTGTCGCGCGCCAAATACTCGAGTAATTGCTTGAGAATATTTGGGGCATGACACTAGCCACTGCTGCAGTGCCCATCCACAGATTAAGGTGGCTTTTTTTTTTTTTTTAATTTTTTAAGAGTTATTATTATTATTATTATATTTTTAATTTTATTTTAACTTATTTTAATTTTTATTATTAATATTATTATTATTTATTATTTTAAATTTTTTTAATAAAATAAAATTTTAAAATTTATATTAAAAAAATAATTTAATTATTTGATACATATTTATTAAGATTCGGTTAACTTTAATAAAATATTCATAACTGCATATCAATACATATTTTACTAAATGTTTAAGTATTAGTGTTATTTTTTTAAATTTATAAATTATTTATAATTGAGCCTTACTTTAGAGATATTTTTGAAAATATCCCTAAAAAGAGCCGGACTTTTTGTTTATAATTAGCTATCCCATCAATTTTGTTTTTTGGTTGTAATTTTTGTATTTTATTCTCCCGACCACTTTCTTAGAACTTTTTCATTGATTTTGCTTCCCGGCAATCAATAACTACTCATGCGGCTGCTACTTGGCCCTTCGCGCTGCTGCTCATGTAGATGTTACTGGGGCTGGAACAAATAAAATTAAAGGATGGGGGATAAATTATCAAAATTTCAAATTTATGGGGCTGAACTGTATATTATAGGGGGGTGGGGATTAAACTCTTAAAATACTTATTTTTAGAAGTATAAAATTGCAAAAAAATGTTATTACTTAAAAAAATTTATGCAAGTAATAGCTTTATACCATTACATTTTCTGAGGAGTTAATTTTTCTCAATTTCTAATTATTCTTCTATAAGTACTTTTAATGATGAGATTGCTTTGAATTTTGATAGATTTATTTATTTTTTAGGTTGGTGGATTTAGGTTCTATGTTTTGAATATGATGTTTATTGAGTTTTTGCTGATATTTTTCCTATTATTAATATTTTTTTTGTTTATAAAATTATTAATAGAAAAAATCTTGATGTCTTTTATATTTTTTTGATAAAATTCATAGAAACTAAATTTGGAGTCAAAAATTCTTTTGCCACCCAGATTAGGTGTGAAAACAAATAACGAATGATCTAAAAAAGATAATTAAACAGAAAGTTAAAGAGTTTACAAATTTTAATTTTTTTACATTATTAAATTTTACATAGAAGTGAAGAAATTAAAGTAAATGGTAAAAGAGGGGGAAAAAACACTAAAGTTAAAATTTTAATTTAAAATTAAATAGTTTACGTTAGGATGACCAAAATAAAAGCGATTAGAAAAAAAAAAAAAAGGAAAATTGAAGTTAAAGTTAATTTGAAAATTTAAATAGAAGTGGGAAAAAGCAATTGATAAGAAAGACAAAAATGAGAACTCCTTTTCTTTTGGTTAGAAAAATGGGAATAGTAAAACCATTTAAATTTGTAAACTATAATAAAGTATTAGACTTTTGCAAAATATCCTTCCACTAATGGAAATTGTCAAAATGGATTTTACAAGACCCTTTGAAACCTTTTTGACTGGATAGAGTTTTAATGCTTTTATTTAAGACAAATCTTGAAATTTAGACGTGTAATGACGTTGGAACTTTTTAGTTTAGCTTAATTATTTTAATTTTAAAATTATTTAAATTTGTTTTAATGTCTTAAATACTTTTAAAATGTAAAATCAGATAATTTTAAAATTAAAAAATATTTAAAATAATTAAATTAAATTAAATTAAAGAAATCCAACAACTTTTATCCCGCATGTTTATTAATTTGCCCCCTTAATTTAAAACAAACTTCTGAAGTTGACCAAAGCTAGGTCACCACTGGGTGATCCCATCACATCTAAATGAATAGTTCGCATCCACTATATAAATTCAGTAGTCCTATAGATTCTTGCAAAAGAGCTCCACTATTGTCTCCACCACTCGATCGAAATGCACCACTTGTCTTTTTCCCTTATTATGGACACCAAAAAACTCCTCCTCTTCTTCTTCTTCCATCTCTTTCTCCTCTCCCTTCTCTCAGGTAATTAATTATTGTTAGCTCAAACGACTATTTTTGCTTCGGTTTAGACTTTAGTGCTGGTTCTTCACTTCAAAACTTTGGACTCTTTTAAGGTTTATGCGAAAGCTTAATGTTTTTTTTCAGCTTATTTTTGCTTGCTTTAATTGCATACAGGACATCAGCAAGTGGTTGGACATCGCCAGCTCTACGGTTTCAGGCCAACAAAGCTCTTTGTATTTGGAGATTCGTATGCCGACACAGGAAACGTCGCCAAATCCCTTGCTAATTCCTGGAAAGAACCTTACGGTGTCACTTTTCCTGGAAAACCAGCTGGTCGTTTCTCTGATGGTCGAGTTTTTACTGATTACTTGGGTAAGTTCATCAAACGTTATTAATCCGATTCTCTCTTCTTTCTCCGGTGATATCCTTTGTTTTATTTATTTGTTTATTTTAATGGTTTGCTTTAGTAAGCTTGCACTGTTTATTTTAGTGCTGTAGTGGATTCCTCTTCCCTGTAGGCTTGTTACTTTTTGCTCTTGTGATGATTACTACTGAGTTGTCCTTTGCTTTTATAGTCTGTATTAGTTGCATTATTGAGTAAACTTTTTTTTTTTAATTTAAATTTTTATGTTTCTTTTACTTTGTAATATGTCAGATGAGCAATTGAGTATCCTATCTTTTTTTTCCTTCTTGCAGTCTTTACTTTCTCACATGATTTGAAGATTGTACATCTGTCGCTGTCTGTCTTCAAGATCACCTTACCCCACCGGAAAAAAATTCTGAATTTTTAATTTTTTAAAAATAAATCAGATCATAATAATTTTAAAATTTTCATTAATAATAAATATTAAATAATAATTTTTATTTATTTTAATAAAATAAATAACATTTAAAATCTTAAAATTAAAACAAAAGACATATAAACTCTTTTTTTTATCATTAAAATTGATAAAAATTATTATTTAATAAAAAATGTCGATAAAATTTTTAAAATTAATAAAATTTATATATCCTCTTTTTAAAATATTAAAGTTTAATAGTCTTTCTGTTTTATTTATTCACGATATTTTTATTTAAACCCACTACAAATTTTCTCATTTTCTCATTTTCTCATCAACGTCCTTATCGAAAGTCTAAAAGTTAAAAGAGTTACAAACAAAAGGTAAGGTGGTTGGCGATGTTAATTTCTTTTTTATAAAGCAACTACTACCCTTATCATCAAATCAATCAAACTTCGCCTTTAATTTCCTAACGAAGCTCTTTTTATGTTGCACATGTAGACCCCAAAACTGAAACACCACTGTTAAATTAATGCTACAAAAATTGTTCTTAGTTATTTATTATTATTATTTGAGATATTGTTCGTATTTGTTCATAAGCATAACATATTAGCTTGCAAATCTATCTACCAAATCTTGTTCATATTATGTGTAAATTTATTTTAAAATGAATTAAATATATTAAAAAATATAATGAGCATTTTTATTTTTGTTTAAAAATTTTCATTTCAATAATGCGACGTGATATTTATCAACGAACGATAAAGAATTTAGAATTTCTATTGTATATAAGATGTTTTTTTTTTTCAATAGTAGCTGTATTAATTATTAATTTGCATTCCTAAATAATATGTAAATGCAGCAAAGTTTGTGGGAATCAGGTCACCAATACCATACAGATGGAGGAAAATTGGGTTGAAACACTTGAAATATGGCATGAATTTCGCTTATGGAGGCACAGGCGTTTTCGATACACAGGCACCGAATCCAAATATGACCACCCAGATCGATTTCTTCCAACAGCTCATCAACGAGGCAGTTTACACTCCGCCTGACCTCCAATCTTCTATGGCCCTCGTTTCCGTCGCCGGAAATGATTACTCTACTTACGAAGCTGCGAATGGCTCTGGGCAGGTATGACTACTCTGCATGCATAAATTTTTATAAATATATAATAATATAATACAAAAAGTATTTGTGAGGGTCTGACCTTCCGTAGTTAAGACTAAAGACCCACACCACTTTTATAAGTTTGCATGCACAAAGTTTTATAAGTTTGTATAAAATATAATTTAAAATATTTAATATTAATTATATTATAATAATTTTATATTTATAAAAATACAAAAATTATATTTAAACTGGTGTATTGCGTAAAACTTTTATAATATATAATATAATAATATTACATTTATCAAATTTGGGATATAAAAATAATTTTTAAATTGATGTATTTATAATTAATTAGTATTGTATAACTACGTCATTAATAAAGATTAAATAATCAACAATTACTTAACATATAGTTGTTATTTGCTTGGTTACTACATATAAGTTGGGATACAAAGTTTGCATCTCAACTTTATAAATCTAATACTACTCTATATAATATAATACAAAAGATCTTTGTGAGAGGTTGACTTTGTTCAATCAAAATCCACCTCTTTCATAACTTTGTATACATAAATTTTTATAAATAAATATATAATATAATACAAAAGATCTCTGGGATCGGTTAACTTCTCTTTTGGATATTGTTCGTTTTGGGTGATAAACTTTGAATTTGCTAATGGGTTTACAAATCAAAATAATCTATAAGATAAGAGGTGTTTCTCTTTATAAATCTTAGTAACCCCATTCTCTTAGCCAATGTGAGATTTGTGCCTCACATTACTCTCCTTGATAGAGTCCCCATGTAGGCGCACTACCCAAAGTGCACTAACTAGTAGCCCAATAACTCCATCCTCTTAGCCAATGCGGGTTTATGCACTCACACTACTCCCTCCACCTCTATTCTCTTAGCCAATAAGAGATTTGTGCATTCACAATACTACTATGGACAAGTGCTTATATAGGTATGTTAGTTTTTAATTTGCAAGCTAAAACTCGTCTATAAAGAAAGAAGGTGTCTATCTTTATAAAATCTAACAACCTCTTTCTCTTACCCAAATGTGAGACTTGTGCACTCAAACTACTCCCTCGATGAGTGAGCCCGTAACCACATTCTCTTAGATATCGTGGGTTTTGTGGTCATCATGCTAATTGATAGTTGAAATGAGCACCGACTTGAATAGGGTTTTGTAGTGTAGTATAGATGACACCACATACTTTACATCTCTATCTCTATTATATGTTTTGACTTTGTGCAATCAAGGCTCACCTTTTTTTAAATATTGCAAAATTAAGTATAAAACTCATTACGGATTTACTCTTAGGTCTTGTAAGTCAAAATGTGTATATAAAAATAAGAGGTATTTCTACTTATAAAACACATAACCTTATTCTCTTAGCTAAATAGGATTATTGCAGTCACAGAATTGTTAACATTGAGATTGAGAAAAGAATTGCAAAAGCCTAGTTTAAGAGTATTGAATAAGTGTACTTTTTTATAAAGAGCCTATCGAATCGCACATATCTCCACATTGTTATGATATTGTTCACTTTGAGCCTAAGCACTCATAGTTTTACTTTTAAGCTCTACCCAAAAGATCTCATACTAATGAGGATATAACTCACTCCTTATATACTCACGATCTTCCCAATTTTTTGTTAATGTGAGATTTTGTTTACTTTCTTAACATTCATATCTTCGATCAAAGGACTACTAAGCCTTTCCTTAATCGATATTCATTCGTCTATCTCCCACATAAGAAGATCTCGCTATCTTTTTGGTACTCATCTTCCATTTATCTTCACTGTGTTGTGGGGGCATGCCTTACGTGAAGCCCAGAGTACCGCTTATTTCGAGAGCTTGCTCTATCAAGTTAACTTCTTATCACTGCATTGGCAGACACGCCTTGCGTGAAATTCGTATTACTGTGTTGCGAGGACACGCCTTACGTGATGCCTGGGAGCACGCTACCGCCTGTCCATAGAGCTTAACCACGGATCCCAATGTAAACTGAAACTTACCAAGGTCATCACCTTCTCATTTGACACCAAGAATTTCTTCCACATGACTAATTGTAAGGCATGGCTATGATACCACTTGCTATGTAGAATTATAAATTGAAGCAATATCTTAATTTAGAGTAGAGATGAGAAACTAAAAGAAAATAAATGACAACAAATTTTACTTGAAAAACTCTCAAACTAATTGAGGTAAAAATTACGAGGCATGTATAAGAGAATTTCACTATGAAAATGAAGCTACAATCTATCTCTAATTATAAGGAGAAAACAATTTTCACTATCTTTTGAAACTAGGAGATACACTTCAACCTCACATTTCTCTGTTAACAAATAAGTAGAAACTAAATAATTTAACTATGGGATTGTATTGAAATACAAGAGATGGTTATATGATGAGATGATTATGGGATTTTTAGGATGATGAAAATGGTGGAGAGGTGCCTCTATTTATAGTGAGCCAAAGCACTGCTTTTAATTACCAACTATCACCAACCTCATAATTTACTTATTTCTTCTTTCCAACTTCCATTTACCAACAACTACCAGTATTTTTTTTTTCACTTGGAGAATTGATTAGAATAATCACGTCTCCACATTCTTTCACATATAATTGTCATCTCCATGTTGCTTACGTTTCTGTCAAGCCATATGAGAATTTACACTATATGAACTTATCAGTGTTGATCAGTTTAGTTAATGCATCTGCTAGGTTCTCTTTGGTGTGAATCTTTTTTATATCAACGCTTTCACTTTCAACCATTTCATGAATAAAGTGATACTGAACTCCTATATGTTTTGTTCTGGAACGAAAGTCGAATTACTTGCAATGTGCAAGGCCTCTGACTGTCACAATACAAAGGGAATCTTCTCTTGATTGTGCCCGAGCTTTTCCAAGAGTTTTTTTAATCTAATTTGCTTCTTTACAAGCTTGTGTAGCTACCATATACTCAGCTTCTGTTGTTGATAGAGTCGCAACAGTCTGAAGTTTAAAGACCCGGCTAATAACTCCTTCTGCAATTGTAAACACATAGCATGTGGTGGATTTTTTTTTATCAAGATCACCTGTAAAATCTAAATCAACATATCCTCTGACAATGAATTCTGATCCTTCATAACATAATGCAGCATTTGAGGTACCCTTAATATATCTCAGGATTTTCTTAATAGTACTTCAATGCTTTTTACTAGGATTGCTAATGAATTTACTAACCACTCCCACTGCTTGTGCAATGTTTGGTACTCGAGACATCTCCTTCATTTCTGCTTCATTACTAGGACACATATTTGAGGATAACTTGAAATTAATAGAAAGTAAGATAGAAATTGGCTTTGCATATTGAAGCGTTATATGATCTTTTTCAAGTAGTTCTTTTGTGAAAGCTAAATTTTTCTATTACTTTTGTCTCGGTGAATTTGCATCCCTAGAATCTTGTTTGCTAGTCTTAAGTCCTTTATGTTAAATTCCTTAACCATTTGAGCCTTTAACTTTGTTACTTGATCTTTGTTGGAGCCTACTACCAACTTGTCATCAACATACAATAACAAGATAATGAACTCATTATTACCAAACCTCTTGAAATATATATAAGGGTCCGCACTAAATCTGTTGTATCCAAGACTCAATATAAAGGAATCAAATCTCTTATACCAATACCTCAGTGTCTATTTCAGATCGTATAGAGATTTGTTCAACTTATAAATCAAGTTCTCTTTTCCTGCTTTTACAAAACTTTATGGTTGGAGCATATAAATTTCTTTTTCAAGATCACCATGAAGAAAAGTCGTTTTACATATAATTATTTTAGATGTAAATCAAATGTAGCACACATAGTAAGGACTATTCGAATAGTATTGAGTCTAACAATTGGTGAAAATATTTAATTGAAATCAATACATTCTTTCTAAGCATATCTTTTTACCACCAATCTTGCATGATATCGTTTCACTTAATCATCGATATTTCGCTTAATCTTTGTAGACCTATTTGTTGCTAAGAACCTTCCTTACTTTTGGTAGTGGTACAAGATCCCATCTTCTATTTTTATGAAGAGTTTCAATTTTTTCTTGCATTGCTGCTATTTATAGAGATGCATTTGAACTATTTGTTGCTTCTTGAAAAGTTGATGGATCTCCTTCCTCCGTTAAAAAATAGTATGCAATATCACCCTCCATATGATAATCTGAATGCCAAACCGGTGCTGACCTCACTCGATTTGATCATATAAGAGGTAGCTTATCTGGCTTAATTGGTTCTTATTCATTGTGCTTTAGTGTTGCTTTAGAAATTTCTTCTTCCTCTGACTCTTCCTTTACTTGCACTGTGGTAGTTTCTGTTTCGTCTTTTATTATGCTATCATTTTCTTTCTTTTGTAGTTTATCTTTTACAAATACACATCTCTGCTAATAACTACCTTATGGGTAGTGGGATCTCACAGGCGATACCTCTTTACTTCATCAGCATACCCCAACAATATATATTTTTTAGATTTTGGATCAAGTTTTGCCACTTCTTGAGTGTTGTACCTCACGTATACAGGACTTCTAAATGTATGTAAATTGGAATAATCAGCTGGCTTACCAATCCACATCTCTATTAGTGTCTTCAAATCAATCTCTGTTGATGGAGATCAATTGATCACAAAACAGACAATATTGACTGCTTCTGCTCAAAATGATTTGGCTAGACCCACAGCCTTTAACATAGCTTTAATTTTTTCAAGTTGAGTTTTATTATCCGCCCTGCCACTCTATTTTGTTGGGGAGTGTACATTGTTGTGAATTGTCTTTTAATGCCTTCTTGTTTAAAAAATGCATTAAATTTCTTGCTAATATATTCTCCTCCATTGTCAGTCTTTAAACACTTAATCTTTTTCTCAGTTTTAAGTTTTACCTGTGCTTTGAAGAGTTTGAATACAAGAAACACATGTCTTTCTTTTAATTGATAAACTCAACATCTCTTGGAGAAGTCATTAATGAATGACACAAAATATTTTGCTCATCCTAAGGATGTGATCGGTGCTTGCCAAACATCAGAATGAATTAAGTCTAAGATGTCATTACTCTTAGCTGTTGATATGGTAAACTTTAATCTATACCACTTACTTATAACATAATGCTTACAAAAGGGTAAAGAAACATTTTTAAGTTTAGGAAGTAACTTTTGATCATAGAGAATTTTCAAATCTCGTTATGACGTGTGATCTAGTCTTTGATGCCATAACATCGTCATCTCTTCTGTAGAATTGGCTGATGCAACAGATGCTTCTGCATATGAATATGTTTCCCTTAAAAGCATGTATAAATTATCAGTTATCTTTTCTGCCTTTATTACTACAAATGTGCCTCTAACAATCTTAATGATCCCAATTTGTATATGAGTTCTGCAACCAAACTCAATTTGTTGTCCTAAAGACAATAGATTTTTCTTCAAGTCTTCCACATATCGTACCTCTTGGATAGTACGAACCGTTTCATCGTACATCTTCAACTTGATGGTGCCAATACCAGCAATCTTCAAGGCATGATCATCACCTATGTACACAGATCCTCTAGAGATGGGTTTATAATTGTAAAACTAATCTTTACGAGAGGTCATATGTCATGTTACTCCCAAATCCATTATCCAAACATTAGTGAGCTTTTTTCTATCATTGGAAATAATTGTTGCCTCGTTGTATAAGACGTTACCATTATTAGAAGTATTTGCAACACAACCCTAAGATTTGGGTGGCTCAGTGGTCTTTTCTACACCTTTTTTTTATATTAACACTTACTTTTGAAATGTCATTTCTTGCCATAGTTGTAGCACTTGATATTCTTTTTACTCATTGACTTTGATCTTCTTTGTCTATGACTCCCACTAGAGTCATGCTCCATTGACCTGCCTCTAGTTATTGATAAAGCCTTCACTTGTTGCAAACTAGTTGCTTTATGTTCCTTATTCTTAAGCTTGTTTTCTTCTTCAAGAACAGAGCTTGTAACATTTTTGAAAACTAGATAGTCCGTTAGGAGGTTATTTGTTAACCTGATGATTAGATGGTCATTTGAATCTGAAAGAATTCAGAGTAGAATCTCGACATATTCATTTTGTTCAATATTATAACCCAATGAAGAAAGTTGAAAAAATAAAGTATTGAGAGTGTTGATATGATTAGTTACCGTAGTGGATTCTAACATCTGAATGGTGTAGAGTCTTCTTTTCAAAAAGATCTTGTTGTGAAGAGACTTTGTCTCATACAAAGTTGTTAGAGTATCCCATATCTCCTTCGCCATCTTTTTTTCTACTACACTTGAAAGAACTTCATATGCTAATCTCAAATGCAAGTTGGTAATAGCATCTCCATCTATCTCTTTTCATTTTTCATCAGTCATACTTGTCGGTCTGTCACCAATTGCTGCCAGACAATGGTCATTCTTTAAGATTTTCATCATTCTCATTTTTCACATTGAGAAATTATTTTCGTTGAACTTCTCTATCTCGTACTTTGTAGTCATATTGATTGACTATGATTTCTTCTCACTCGAACCAGTTCCCACTATTTCACCGTAAACAGTATCATATACTTGAATAGTATTACGTGTATGAATAGTACTAATATGTGAACAGTTACACTCCTGTGAGTAGTACTCGTGAATGATATACTCTCATTTAAAGCCTTGAGGTTTTGATACTACTTGTAAGGAGTTCATCGAATCACACATATTTGTACATTGGTATGAGTCTAAACCCTCATAATTTTACTCTTAAGCTCTATTCAAAAGGCTTCTTATTAACAAAGATATAACTCACTCCTTATATACCTGTAATCTTTTCCATTTCTTGTTAATATAGAATTTTGTTTACTTACTTTACATTTTTCGTCCGTGAAGTGAGAGGTTTGACTCTTATTTATGAAGAAAACTTTGATAAATTTTCTAAAAGAATTTAAGAAAGGGCGTTTGCTTTATAGAAAGTTTTAAAATTTGAATTCTTTGAACGTCAGAATTGAAAAAGGGGTGTGGTTTATTACTATTAAAAAAAATAATAATTTAACTGAATTTTTTTAAGGAACGGGGAGAATTGTCTAATAAAATATGAAACAAATGTTTTTTAAAAATTACAATAAAATTTTATCGTCTTTAATACTGGTAATTTTCTTTTTTTACTTGGTGAATAATAACTAATTTAATTAATTAAAATTTTTTTTTTTTTTGAAATTTCAGAAAAGATTAGGATACTAGATTCCACACGAGCTAAAAGTAAATAAATGCCATTGAATTTATAACATGCATGTTGAGGGAGGAAACGCCTTTCTCCCTTTTGAGGTTATATTGAAGCGAAGAACCCTTGATTCAACCTAGAACACTAACCTCCTTGCGTAGCGGAATAACTTATCAATCAAGCAAAAACAACAAGAATCCAAAGCAGAAAACAAAAGAGCATAACACAATCTTACGTGGTTCGGCTAATTGCCTACTTCCACGGTGGATCCAAGGATCCTAGCCTCTCTTATTATAACTCCTTAAAGATTTTACAAGGAAAACCCAATGAAAAACTCTCAAAAGGACCTAAACATTTAGTGAACCCTTACTCTACCACGAATAATGATCACTCAAACAATAGTTCCACCCTAGCGCACACAAGCACTTAGTGTCTACCCAGTTCTTCCCCTCTCTTAGAGTCTTTCTTAATGCTTAATCTGAAATCAAGGGTTTACAAGTGTTTATATAGGGTGTATTTCGTGCCTACTAACCCTATTCATTGTTAGAGTAAGAGTCCACTTGTTTTGGAAGTCAAAAACTTCACAAAACTAGAAATCCCGAAGAAAAATGGACTTCTGATGCGTCTGGCACCGCGGCACTCGTCCCCTAGCGCTGTGGCGCTAGCCGAAATCTTACCTAGCGCTGCGGCACTGGGTTGCTGTCTTGGGCACCGCGACGCTCAGCCATTGGCACTACGGTGCTTAGTCCTGTACACCTATCCCGTGTTTTTCTTGCTTCCTTCACGTCTTTGAGTCCCGTTTCGCTTCCTCCTTCGTGTCACACACGTCCTAGACTCCTCCATACGTGTCTCACACATTTTAAACTTCTTGTAACTCTTCACTTTTGTATTCATCTCAATTCCTGTCTAACTAAGATTGTTGAATCATCAATTTTTCAACAAACCCTTCCTTGATTCAAAATCTTTTGAATAAAAAGGCTTCGAGATCCGATCCACACCAATACTTTATTACCTAGAGTTGAGTCTAGTTAAGTCTCCACCAAGACTTAACTTTCCCTGGGCTAGTGACTTCGGTCTCCAAAGGCATTCGTGCACCTTGCATAGGGTATGGATGCGTTGCACTTTTTTTCGACCCTCATCACCTCGGTGAGCACAGTTTGGATGTCGCCTAGTGGTCTGCATTACCCCAACACCTCGCGTTGGGCCACTCATGGCCTTCTTAGTAAGTACATAAAGCCCCCCATTGTGCTTCTTACCCTAAAACCCTATAGGTTCTTTCTTTACTCCTAGTTTTTTTTTTCCGCTCTAACTGAATACATTTCCTTATCGAGCTTGCCTAGGGATATCAAGTTTCTCCTCAATTTAGGAACATGCCTCACACCATGTAAGTCCCTAGTTTCTTCACCTTGCATTCTCAGCCTTATGTCACCAACTCTCATGATCTCACAAGTCATGTCATTCACCATTAGAGCCGTACCTCTCTTGGCTTTATAGTTGGTAAACATCAATCTGTCGGGACACATATGGACGCTGCACCCCGAATTTAGTATCAATTTACCAGCATACTTTCCCCTCGAGGCTACCAATATGTTTACAACTTCGTTATCTTCCTCAGTATCGATTGCAGCTCATCCTCCTTGGCCTTTTGATTTCCGACAATCCTTCATAAAGTGCCCTTCTTTATTACAAAGGAAACACCTCTTGGATCTTCTCCTTAATTGGTTGCTCTTCCTTCCTTGTGCAAGTAAAACTGCTTCACTCTCGGACTCAGAACTCTTTGTCAATTCTTTTGAGTTTAATGATGCATTGATGTTATTCATCATTAAAGACTCATTTTCATACAGCAGCGTATCCACAAAGCTCTCATAGCTCTTTGGCAACGAACTTAACAGGATAATGGCATTGTCTTCATCCTCAGTCTTGATGCTCAAGACTTATGATGATCTTGTTGAACTGGTCAATGTGAGCTCTCAATGAAGTTCCTTCGTGCATTGTTAGCTGATGTAATTTCTTTTTCACAAGAAGTCTATTTGCAAGAGACCTCTTCATGTACAATGCCTCGAGTCTCTTCCATAGCCCAAAAGCATTTTCTTTATCACCAACTTCCCCTAATACTTCGTCACTCAATGCCAGGAATAAGGTGTTGTGAGTCTTTTTTTGAATCGTGTCCTAATCTTTCTGCCTGGACTTTGAGGTTGTCACCTCATCGCTAGTTGAGTAGTTGGCTTCCTCCAAAGCTGAGTCTAGCCTTTCCTTCACTAGTAGAGTCCTAACCTTCTTCCTCCAAAGATTGAAGTCATTCATCCCATTGAACTTCTCTATTTCTTACTTGATTGTAGTCATAGTTTAAATATCATAGGTGTGTATTATCGAACCTCTAGCTCTGATACCAGTTTGTTGAGGGAGAAAACGTCATTCTCCATCTCGAGGTTATGTTGAAGCAAAGAACCCAAAATTCAACCTAGAACACTAACTTCCTTGCGCAGCGTAATAACCTGTCAATCAAGCAAAAACAACAAGAATTCAAAGCAGAAAATAAAAGAGTACAACGCAATCTTACATGGTTCGGTCAATTGCCTACTTCCACAGTGGATCCAAGGATCCTAGCCTCTCTTATTATAACTCCCTAGAGATTTTATAAGGAAAATCCAATGAAGAACTCTCAAAAGGACTTAAACGTTTAGTGAACCCTTGCTCTACCACGAACAATGATCACCTAAACAACAGTTCCATCCTAGCACACACAAGCACTTAGTGTCTACCCAGTTCTTCCCCTCTCTTAGAGTATCTCTTAGTGTTTAATCTGAAATCAAGAGTTTACAAGTATTTATATAAGGTGTATTTCGTGCCTACTAACCCTATTCTTTGTTAAAGTAAAAGTCCACTTGTTTTGGAAGTCTAATACTTTCTAAAACTAGAAATCCCGAAGAAAAACAGACTCCTGACGCATCTGGCACCGCGGCGCTCGTCCCCTGGCGCTGCGGCGCTAGCCAAAATTGCGCCCAGCGCTGCGGCGCTGGGTTGCTATCCTGGGCACTGCAGCGCTTAGCCCTGTACACCTATCTCGCATTTTTCTTGCTTCCTTCACATCTTTAAGTCCCGTTTCGCTTCCCCTTTAGTGTCCCACACTTCCTAAACTCCTCCATACGTGTCCCACACATTTTAGATTTCTTGTAACTCTTTATTTTAATATTTATCTCAATTTTTATCTAACCAAAATTATTAAATCGCCAATTTTTTAACAATGCATTTATTTGATACAATAATTTTTAGGTTATGTTAACAAAATTGGACGACGCAACACTTTTTTTTTAAAGCAAACCTCGGCTAACCAACATTTGGACGACCTAACATGTAATTAGTAGAGTAAGATCTTAACAAACTAATAAAACATGAGAGGAAAAAGAGTATGTAACACGATCTGAACACGGTCCATGTTAAGTACACGGTTCACTATGATCTAAAGACCAATAATTCACTGAAAAATCTTACTAATCTTAAAATTGTGGAAGATCAATCATAAATTTTGACTCAAAACATAAATATTTGGTCCTATTCTATATGTGAACAAATTAACATATATAAAAAAAATAATTTAGTGAATAAAATGATTTAATGGACTACACAACTCATTATGTATTAAGTAATACTATTATATAATATTATTTTTAATTAATAATTTTAACATAATTTACGATGTGTTACACAATTTTAATATGTATTGAGGTGCTCATCATATGATGATTTATGTAGTTCATTAAATTATATATATATATGTATATAAATATATATCCAACATTAAAGTTTTTTTTGATAAAAATTTATTTTTAATTAAAATTCAGCGCTCAATTTTATAACGTCTACACTTAAAAAAAAAAACAACTCTATATATGCATATATTTATTTTTGAATACATAAATATATGAATTTAACAAAATAAACGAAGTGTTAATAGTAAAATACTCTTAAGGCTTATTCCTACATTAAACCATCTCCAACCAAAAAACTTAGGATCGGTTGAGTAGGTGTTTCTACTTAATTTTGAAAGTATAACAGAAAAATTTAAAAATATATAATTTTTTTTTAAATGGTATGGATTTTGTCCCTTGGCATTTTTCAGTTAGGAGGAAAAGCTATTGGCTTTGAAATATCCTTTTTGAGGTTGGTCTAACTAAACCATCTGTTTCGGGAGCTTCAAAGAGGAAGAAATAGAATTCGGATGAAGAATAAGAAAGAGAGAATAATGCCAAGGCTTAATTCAAGTTAAAGAAAATCTTTTTTGAGCCATCTTAAACCTGAGATGTTGTCTTCCTCCACTTCTTGATGTATAATCTCATGCATGCAAAAATAACAAACACCTTGTTGAGGTTCAAACACCCTCATGTCCTTTCTCTTTAGGGATAGGGTGTGCTAACCTACAACTATTCTAACTCCATTGTCTCATCCACTCTGAAGGATACTCGACCCCAGATTTTTAGGCCATAAATATAAATAGTTATCTTTTTGGTTGTACCTCTGATTCGCTAAAATTTTCGGTTAGTTCTTCTTTAGAGTAGTGAACGAGCTCCTGCTTGAACTTACATGGGGAAAGTGATCCCCGTCAAGATTTCTCCTATGAACTTCTGGATGTGCACAAATAATGTCAATATTAGTTTGCTCCATGACTAATGCTTTCATACCACAACTATTATTGCATCAAAATTACAATATATACCCTATATCAAATGAACCCTTAAGCTTGTAATTGAGTGATAGTACGGACTCAAATAAAGGATCCAAATACTAACTTTGTGATCATGTCAAGCAGTTATTTGACTCCAAAAATTTAAGTTTGTAGTTGGATAGCAACTAAAAGTTAGTATCTAAGATATAACATCTATTACTTATTATTTTCTTTACATATCCAATAATTTGATAGTTTAGTTGATTGTATATATATGCTTTAATTTGGATTAATGGAACAATCTTAATAATGATCATAATAGGGTTGGCAACCCCTTATTACACAAGTGGTGGATCAACTTAGTTTGAACATGAAGCGCATTCATGATTTGGGAGTGAAAAAATTAGTGGTATCATCTCTGCAACCCATGGGATGTCTCCCTCAGAGCGCCAGTAAGCTCTTTTTCCAGCAGTGCAATGCAACTGAGAACTCGCTCGCCGATTTCCACAACAAGTTGTTGCAGCAAGCCGTTGCAAAGTTGAACAATGAAGCAAAGGATTCTGCTTTTGTCATACTTGACCTCTATGGCGCCTTCATGACTGCTCTAAAGAACAAAGGAGACCATCCAGGTTATTCTTTCTCTACTTTCATTTTATTCGTCGACTCTTTATCTTACTTAATATCTATATATAACACCAACAATAATCACATATGTAGAAATTCTTAGGTGTGAATATTTGCATGTTTTAAAATTCAACGAAGTCATATATTTTAAAAAGGAGATGTTTTTTTTAGAGTTTATTTATTTATACACTATTATTTTGAGCTATACACTGGTATTTAAGTCATGTCCATATTTTATAAACGTGAGAGGCATGACTCTAGAATATGTTTACATCTTCTTAACTTTTTACCCGCATTAACAATGGAATAGGAAAGTAGATGGAAAATTATCACTTTCTTCTATGTTGGTTTTCATATTTACTATTTATTCCCCTCTTTATATATATATATATTTATATAAGCTTATTACTTTATGTTATAAGAGAAAACGCATTTTTTATGGGTATGTCATTTTACATAATTATTTTATAATTTCATATTTAGATTCAATAAAAAAAAAATTAAAAGATGTGTATTTTTACCTTTTAGTATTTTTTTTAGGGCATTTTGATTTTAATATAAATGTATTTTTCTCTTTTACTTTTAGTATCTTAGTAATTTTTTGAGAATCTACAAAAATGTAATTTATTAGAACTTAAATGTTATTTTTCTAAAATCTAAGTACTTAAGAAAAATATAATTAGTATTAAATTTAAATAAATAAAATTTAAAACTTTATGTTTGATAAAGTACATTATGGGTATGGATTTTTTTATATAGTAATTTAAAAAGTAAAAAAATTATATTCATAAACATTATTTTATATTTAATCTAATTATTAAACTATGAAAAGTTATATATTTTTATGTTTAATATAACATTTGAATTATTATATAATTTTAAATCTTATTTGTCACATCAAGGGCAAAATAATTGAAGAACAAAAAACGGAAAAACGATCATTATCCCTCTATAGTATCGGTCAATGTTCATTTATCTCATGTGATTTTAAAAAGGATAAAAAATTTACATTATTAGAAATTTTTATTATCTTTTAAATTTTTATATGATTTGATAATTTTATCCTTGATAATAAATAATTTGACAATTTTGCCCATTCTTTTTTAAAAGGATCAAAACCCTTGCTCTTAAAAGTTTTATGTTATCTTTTAACTTTTTTGTATGATTTAACAATTTTATCCTTAATAATAAATGACTTGACAGTTTTATTCTAAAAGATGTTAGAAAATTTTTGTTAGCTTTTAACTTTTTTGTATAATTCAATAATTTTATCCTAAATAATAAATAACTTGACAGTTATGCCCTTTTGTGGTTTTAAAAAAGGATCAAAATCTCGTGCTATTAAAAATATTTTGTTATCTTTTAACTTTTGCATAATTTAACAATTTTATCATGGATAATAAATGGTTTGACAGTTTTATCCTTTAAGAATTTAGAGCAAAAGAAAAATGAAATGAGTTTAAAGGGAATTAAACTCTTAGTTTCAAAGATAAAAGCTTTCAATCTTTACCATTTAGCTAAACTTAAGTTTACTTGATATTTTGTGAAGATTAATATATATACCCTATAAATAAATTAGATGAATTATTAGTTATAAGTTAAATAGATGTTGGTACTAAAAATCTCATAAATAATAATAAGTTTAAAATATTTTAATAAATATTTAATTCAATTAAATATGTACAACAAAAGACTTAAAAATTAAGTTTTAAAATCTTACTATAAAAATGAATTAATTTAATTTTTTTTTCTAAATTAATCTAAAAATAAATAAAAAATACTAAAACATAATGCATCCTAAAAATAAAGTTATTTTCAAGCTCACAAGTGAATTTGTATTATTTGATATTAAATAGTAAAATAAAATTTCATAAAGAATTCTAATTTTAAATTTTAACTTATGAAATTTATAAAAAAAAAATTGTAAATAAAATGAGAATTATATTTAACTCATAAGAAATTAATTTTCATCAATTTTAAATTAAAAAAAATTACTACAAATAATACTAAATTCTTCTATGCTCTCAAATGAGTTTTAGTTATTATAATTGTTAATAAAGAAAAAAATTATATTATAGTAAAAAAATATTTTTAAATAATAATTGATGACTTCATATAGAAAATAAAATTTGACTTTTGTTGAAGAACTATTTTTTATAATTAATATTATTATTAGTACTTTTTTTTAAAATTTCTTTTCAATTAATTTAAAAATATTTAGAAAATGAGAAGATGTTATAATAGGTTTATAAAAAAACTCTTTTTTTTTTGTAAGCTTATTTAAATTAAACATTAATTTAAAATACTACCAGAGTTATTATTATTTATAATTTTGAGTATCAACATCAATTTAACTTATAATGGTAAAAGATTGACGATTGGAGGTTGTGAATTTAAATTCTTATTTTAAAATTAAAAAGTTTTTTTTTAAATATTTTAGTATAAAATATCTTCAAATGTAGTTCATAGAAGCACTTCGAAAAGTCATCGAGGGCTATGTATTATTCTTTTTTATTTATTTTTCCTTCTTTACATTTTATTTATTTGTTTATTTTGACTCCAAGTTGTGTGCAGGAAGTTCACAGTTCGAGAACCCACTGAAGCCATGTTGTGTTGGTGTAGGAAAGAATTATACATGTGGAAGTGTAGATGGGAGTAGTGGAGCCAAGAAGTATACAGTTTGTGAGAAACCTGAATCCGCATTCTTCTGGGACTTGGTGCATCCTTCACAGGAAGGATGGCGAGCTGTCTATTCAGCTTTGAAAGCAAATCTTCAACGGATTCATAGCTAAATTTCCACTGTTAAAAAAAAAAAAAAAACCCCCCCTCTCTCTCTCTCTCTCACGGTAACCTTGTGTTTCCCATGTTTATCCTTTTATTTTCATTTGTATCTTAGCCCTTAATCCCTTTCTTTTTCTTTTGAACTTCCTTTTTGTTTTTTAATTTCCTCTAGTATCACTATGGCTTCTGCAGTTGTGCTTTTTAGTCTAGTTGTTGTTCATCAAAGGTGTTATGATAATCACTAAAATATCGCGGCTCCTATTCCTCACAACTAAGTCTTAAAATAATATCATTTTGCATGAATTTTAATTGACGATGTTTAATGGATTGAGAAGATGAAATCAAGTTTACTATCAAATGTTTTAAGGGTAATTTTGAACCTTGCTTCAAATGAAAACTGAAAGTAATAAGAGGTATCAGAAAGATAAATATCCGATGATAAGATAAAAACAGCAACAACATCAAGGTTCAGAAATGGCAGGAAACGACACCATTATCAATTCAGATTTTCAAGCAAATCTACCCATTAATCTTTATCAACGCCCTCTCTTCTTTATTAATGCTCTCGATCCTTTTCTGGGTTAACGGAAACTGGAATTTCAAAAATTGAAAAAAAAAATTGATAAATGGACCTTTTTTTTAATTAAAAAAAAACTGATGTAGTACTTTCATTTGTTAGATTTTTGGTTAAATTTCGAAGAGATCAGAAATATTTGTGCATTCACGCAATATTTATGCTTTTCAAAGATACGCATGACAATCGGCTAGGTTATATATAAAAACTTGTTAAAATAATTTAATTTTTAATGCTAAGTAAAAAAAAAACATATAAATAATCATTTATGAATACTTGAATCAAGCAACTAAAAGAATGTATCATAACACACTACTAAAAAATATGTTTTGTGATAAAAATTCTGTAATATAAAAATTTGGTCCTATTACAAATTTAATAGTTTTATTACAAAATAATTTATATTACAAATTTATGATAGAAAATAACTTTATCACTAATTTGTGATAGATGCTATTATAAATTTATGATATAATTTATCATAATTAAAGTGTAATATATTAGTGATAGATATTTTTTTCAATAATAAAATAATTTGATGTGGCGATTATAAATATGACGTGGCAAGTAAAATATTATTATTTATTTAAAAAGAGATAATAAAATCTGACGTGACAAATTTTAACTGATGTGGTAGGTTAAATTTTTTTAATATTTTTAAAAATGAAATAATAAAAATTGACATGGTATAAGATTTGACGTGGCAAATGTATTTACAACTTTGATATCTTCCTCAGTATCGATTGAAGCCCATTCTCCTTGACCTTTTGATTTTCGACAATCCTTCACAAAGTGCCATTCTTTATTACAAAGGAAACACCTCTTAGATATTTTCCTTAATTGGTTACTCTTCCTTCCTTGTGCAAGCAAAACTGCTTCACTCTCAGACTCAGATCTCTCTGTCAATTCTTTTGAGTTTAATGATGTCTTGACGTCATTCATCGTTAAAGACTCATTTCCATACAGCAGCGTATCCATAAAGCTCTCACAGCTCTTTGGCAACGAACTTAACAGGATAATGGCCTTGTCTTCATCCTCAGTCTTGATGCCCAGTTGCGCAAGGCTTATGATGATCTTGTTGAACTCGTCAATGTGAGCTCTCAATGAAGTTCCCTCGTGCATTGTTAGTTGATGTAATTTCTTTTTCACAAGAAGTTTATTTGTAAGAGACTTCTTCATGTACAATGCCTCGAGTCTCTTCCATAGCCCAAAAGCAGTTTCTTCATCACCAACTTCCCTTAATACTTCGTCACTCAATGCCAGGAATAAGGTGTTGTGAGCCTTTTTTTGAATCGTGTCCCAATCTTTCTGCCCGGACTTTGGGGTTGTCACCTCATCGCTAGTTGAGTAGCTGGCTTCCTCTAAATTTGAGTCTAGCCCTTCCTTCACTAATAGAGTCCTAACCTTCTTTCTCCAAAGATTGAAGTCATTTATCCCATTGAACTTCTCTATTTCTTGCTTGATTGTAGCCATGGTTTAAATACCCCAGGTGTGTATTATCGAACCTCTAGCTCTGATACCAGTTTGTTGAGGGAGAAAACGTCATTCTCCCTCTCAAGGTTATGGTGAAGCGAAGAACTCAAGATTCAACCTAGAACACTAACCTGCTTTAATGTGTTTACAACTTCGGTATCTTCCTCAGTATCGATTGCAATCCATCCTCCTTCGGCAAATGTTTTTTTTTTTTTGCTAATGATCAAAATGACGTTATTTTAGTTTCTTTTTTTAAACTTGGAAAATGATGTCATTTGTGAAGTTTAATTTGTTTTTTCATATTTTGTAAACAATATCATTTTTAGTGTTCTTTGGTAGTCCACAACGTCATCGTGTTTGGGTGATATAAAAGTTTGGTTAAAGTTGCCAATTTTTTCTAAGTGTTTCCTTAATCTCTTTCGTTGTCTTCATTGTTCTGTCTTCTGTTTTGTTATTTTGGTTTTGCTCTAATCTATCATCGTTGATTTAATCTTTTGAGGTCAAAAGTAGATAGTGTTTGCCAAAAATGTTTTGATTGGAGGGGGATTTGAAGTGCATTGTTGCGATTTTGGAAGGTATTATGTATAAACCCTAACTTATTTAGTTTTTGATTGTTTGTATTTGTTTATTTTAAGAGTGTTTGTTTATTTCAAAAATGTTTGTTTATTGTTTGTCAGTTATTTGTTTAATACAAATTTTTGTTTGTTTTGAGTTTTATGAGAATGTGGGTCTTCCATTACTATTAAAATAGAGGGAAGGGTTTCCTTTATTTTGTACATGTGGGCCTTAATGTCGATTTTGTATTTTTTGGACATGTGGGATTTACAAAGATACGTCTGGTTTGCTTTGTATGTGTGGTCCCTTTATGCCTTTTTTGTGTTTCTCATATGGGGTTTGTTGTATGTTTTTGGTATGCTCTATGTGTAGGGCTTGATGTCGAGTGTGTGTGTATTGCAATTTTCGCAAGTGGAGCTTGTTGTGTTTGTGTATTGCATTATTTTTTTAATAGATTTTTATTGTTCTATTAAATTGCATGACCATTTTTTATTTTATACAACTGACTTGTTATGCTTTCAAAGTTTTGACTTTTATACTTGTAATAAGGAAAGTTGTTGTGTAGAAGTATTATCCATGATATAATCTTAGAAATATTCTATCAGTATGAATTTGATGTTTTGGCTCTATTTCGAAATAGAATTTCTCGTGTAGTAGTAAGTGTCTGGTTAACATAAATTTTTTTAAAAACAATTTTACATGGTGACATTTTGTTGATGTTAATACATATATTCTTATGCTTTTATTAATTAATTAATTGTAAAAACATTTATGTACCACTTTGACAATAATTTTAATCTAGTTTATATTTTTGATCATGTTAAAATGATTTTGGTTAGACTTAATTATCTATAGTACTTAGTTTACTTCTATTTTTATGGCTATGGATGACCTCAGAAATTTTGATTTCTTACCTGCGTTTGAGGTGCTACATGCTAAGCTTCTTTTACATCATGAATGATTATTTTGTAAATTGTGGATTGAGAATAATGGAATTCGTGTCCTAGAAATAGTATTAGTGCTAGCATAGTAGGTTTTAATATTAATTTTCATATAGGTAAAAGCTACTGAGTTCTTTGTTAGTGCTAGTATAATAAGTCTTAATATTCAAAAGGCAGTGAATTTTTTTTATTTGTTTTTAAATTTGTTTTTGAACTTAAAGTTTTTATCTTTAATAAGAGATTAAAGGGAGGGGTAATCCTCCATTACAGGGTGTTCATACTGGAGTGAAAATTTTCCAAATTAGATAGTTTCAGAAGTTAGATTTAGAGCCAAGTGTGCCAATTCATAGGCCACATAGTTAGTGGACTGATGAGAATAGCTAAAAGAGCAGAAATTGAAAGATGCAGATAAGGTTATAATATCGTACAGTACCAAACCAAGTTTTGAAAATGAGTGGGTAACGGTATTGATGTCATGAATAACCCTAGTCGCATCAGAGGCAACCTCAATTGCTGATAAGCCCAATAGTCTAGCCAGGTGAAGACCTCAGAGTATTTCCATTGCTTCAAGGATGGCCACTGAGGGTTTTGCATTTAGCGGAATAGACGAAGATGCCAAGATAGCTCTATAATGGTCACGCAAAATTACTTCTAAACCAGCCTTGGGGTGTTTTGAGGAGAGACTGGCATCAATGTTAACTTTTACTAAGCCTAGCCTAGGTGCCATTCATCTAATGCTTGGTACACACTCTATTTCAATCTTACTTGTTAAAGTAGTTATGAACTCATGCCAATAACTCTTGAACCAATTAAGCACATCATCAACTAGCATTACTTTCTTTTCCATAACGAATTAGTTTCTGAAAAACCATAGTCTCCAAAACATGATTAACAGCACCTCAAAATGCATTGCGGATAAGCTTGCCTTGCATTCCATAAGAAGATCTAGAATATGTGTATTATGGAAAATACATATGCCGTGCAAGAAGGAGCAGACCTGACATAACCTTTTTAATGTGTTATATAGCCATAATGCATGGATGGAGTTTTCAGCTCCATTAGCACATTGAATACAATGTTCATCAATAGGTCATGGTGCCTTTTAAGGTTTGCCAAAGCCGGGATCCAACCATGTATAAGTTTGCAAGCAAAGTGTTTGATTTTAGGGGGAATATTCAAAAACCACAAGTGCTGCCACCAAGATCGAGATTCAATATTATCATTACTAGGTGATGTTTGGTTTGGAAAATAGGATAACCAATATCCATTCTTTATAAAATACTGTCCATGTCTATCGAAATGCCACATAACCTAGTCAGTCTGCCATTCCCAAGATGGAGAGCACAGGATGCTGAGTATTAATTTACATTCTTCATCCGGGAAAGAGTCACAAACTAACTCACAGTTCTATGCCCCCGATGAGAGTAGTAGTTCTACCACTAATGAATGCTTAGGCAAATTATGGATGAAGGATGGTTTGAAGGAGAACGGTCGTGGTAGCCACTGGTCATGATAAATTGATATAGCTGATCCATCACCAATACTCTAGCGAAGCCCTTTTTTAAGCAGCTTTATACCCCATAAAATATTTTTCCAAACTAGTGAATCTGAATATCTAGGTGATACCTGCAAGAAAGATGAGTTAGGAAAATAAATGCTTTGGAGAGTGCGCACCACTAATGATTCCGAATTGGCTATCACTCTCCAGCCCTACTTAGCCAAAATGGCCTGGTTAAAAGAAATCAGTTCCCTAAACCCCAAACCACCATCCTTCTTGTGATGGCACAACATATCCCAAGAACACCAGCGGATTTTTCTAGAACACTCATAACCTCCCCAAAAGAACCTGGCATATAGTATTTAAATTTCCATAGTTAGGCTCTTTAGGAGCTTGAATAAATTCATAATATAGGTCGGTATTGCTTGGATAACTGCTTTAAGAAGAATCTCCCGACCCCCAGCTGAAAAAAGATGCCTCTTCCAGCCTTTCAGTTTATTCTACACTTTCTCCTTTACAGCAGTAAAGAGATTTTGCTTGTTTTTACTGGTAACGCAAGGGAGCCCTAAGTATTTGTTGTGGTGGGAAATTTGGACCACTCTAAGATATTGGGTAAGATGGGCAGCAACATCCCCTGAAATAGATTTGTCAAAACAAACTGCGAATTTCTGGCTATTGATAAACTATTCAGATGCATGCTCATAAGAACCTAAGATTTCTTTGATTGAGGTGTAATTGGTTAAAGAAGTCTTAGTAAATATAAGGCTGTCATAAACAAAGAATAAGTGGGAGATTGTTGGCCCCTGGTTCCCATATCTTAAACCCTGCAAGTTTCCACGTTGTTTAGCAGACTTAATAAGAGTAGAAAGGCCTTCTGCACAAAACAAGAATAGATATGAGGATAGAGGGTCACCTTGGCGAAGACCTCATGAGGGAGCAATAGGACCGTATGGAATGCCATTAATAAGAACAGAGTAGGATCCAGAAGATATGCACCGGTGAATCGTTTGGCACCAATTGTTAAAGAAGTCTAGTTTTTTAATCATAGCAAGCAAGAAAGGCCATTCTACCCGATCATAGGCCTTTGACATGTCTAGTTTCAGAGCTAAATAATTTCCAGCAGAAAATTTATTGCGTTTAATAGCATAGAGGCAGTCGAAGCTAATTATAGCATTGTCCATGATTAGGCATCTAGGGATAAAAGCACTATAAGCTTCAGAGATTACCTCATTCGTAACACACTGCAATCTGTTAGCCAATGCCCTTGAAATAATCTTGTACACAACATTACAAAGGTTGATCGGTCGAAAATTCGCACAGAATTTAGGCTCGTTTACTTTAGGGGTCTCATTGACCTTGCCGAGAGCATCCACATTATTAAGAAAATCTAGGCATGCCTGAAAGATATCAGGTCTAACAATATCCCAAAAGTT
This sequence comes from Ailanthus altissimus, assembly GCA_946807835.1. Classification (NCBI taxonomy): domain Eukaryota; kingdom Viridiplantae; phylum Streptophyta; class Magnoliopsida; order Sapindales; family Simaroubaceae; genus Ailanthus; species Ailanthus altissimus. The sequence goes on from OX327709.1 coordinate 7,814,004, forward strand.
TTGGTAGAATAAAGCAGGCATACCGTCTCTGCCGGGGGCTTTGGTAGGGTGCATCTAGAATATTGCCTTTTGGATTTCATCAGCATGGAATGGAGAATCCAGCCATTGCATGTGTTGTGCAGATAATTACAGCTCCACACTAGAGGTAACAGAATCAATTTTAGACCCTGAGGGATTAGATGAAGTGAATAAGTCAGAGAAGTACTCCACAAAAGTCTTTACAGTCCAATTTATGTATGAATTCCAGACTCCGTCCTTGCCAGTAATCCAAAAAATAAGGTTCTTCTTTTTTCGGCCTGATGCTTTAAAGTGAAAGAAACGCGAGTTTTTATCCCCTGCCTTCAGCTACTGCACCCTCAAATGCTATCTCTAGTAGATCTCTTCTTTATACATCAATACATCTAGGGATTTCTGGATCTTGGTTATATCCTGCCAAGTCTAAGCATTTACCTGTTTGTTTAGAACCCCTAACATTTGTTTTTTCTTTTCCTTTATTCCAGTTTTCAAGTTTCGAAAATGTATTACATTCCAGATTTTCAGTTGGGACCCAATATGCAGAAGATTTCTACACATTGAGTTGAGAGAGTTCACCTTTTGGGACCACCCGTCAAAAATAATATGTCCGCAATCTTCCTCATCAGCTCAAGCTTCTTCAAAGTGGAATCTGTTGTTGGGTTGTTTAGGAAGAATTCTGTCAACAAGCATTTTCGCATCCCCTAAAGATAACACGAGCGGTCAGTTATCAGAGCCTTAGAAATCCAGATGTCGCACGAAGGCATCAGGGAAGAGGCAATGCCAAGAGATGGAGTAAAGCATTCGGTTAAGTCTTTCTTGGATAAAGTGGCTAGGATCGTGTCCATTGCACTAAGTGAACAACGACCCTTTGAACTAGATGGCTAAAAGACCACAGTCATCGTTAACATTTTTGAAGTTTTGCATAAGGTAAGCCACCATATTTTTCAAAGCTTTGAAGGATCTCATTGAAATCCCTTTCACACACCTAATGAAGGGAAGATAACGAGCATATGCGTCTTAGGAGTGTTCACGAGTGGATGCGTTGGGACGATTTAGGGTGACTGTAAAAGCCTGTGAACCATCAATTATTCTCTATTCCTGTAATTGAAACATCAATATGAAAGCAGGAGTAAGATAGAATGGAGATGTCTACCTTATTTGTCCATAAAAGGGCCATACCACCAATGTATCCCACTCTTTCAACAACAAGTTTACCATCAAATCCAAGTTTCACTCTAAGATCCTTCAATCTTTGTCTATATGCTCGTGTTTCCAGAAGGAAGATCACCAGGGCAGTGCTCATGTACTAGTGAGTATAGGATATGGAATGTGAGAGGGCTGCTCAATCCTTACACATTCAAACTTAGGATTTTCATTGGTGTCGGCAGTCCTGCCTGTCAGCAGGAGCCGCCGTTTAGAATTTCAGAGAAATATTAGGATTAATTGGTTCTATACCAGGAGCGATCCGTGCTAGAGCTTGCAGCCCAGATTTTTCATCGTGTACTAAGAGGTGGTGGTTGTGAAATATTGGTAGGTCAGCGACTTCTGTTGCACCAGGTAGGAACCTCTTAGAAGGAGTAGCTTGTTCTGTCTTATAGTTTTGATTTTTCTGCTTGAGCTTCAGCTCATTAATGGCGCCAATGCGTGGTTTATTGTTGCTAGAGTTGGGACTATTTTAAGCTTTTTTACACACTTGGGGGGAGGTATATATTTGTTTGCGTAGTGTCTATCTAAAGGATCTTCGTAGAGAGCCCGTAGGATTGTTTCCTATTCTTTACTGTGGGTAGGATGGCCAGAAGTACGCTCAGTAATTGATCGAAGTGTATTCTTCCAGCAAGATTGTATGACAAGGCCTTGTTTATTCTTTGGTACCCCACTTTCTTGGAGCCCTTGATGTTTCCCACGTTTTTGTGTAGTCTTCCAGGAGTTTTTAATTAATTCGACCACCACTTTGGTTTTTAAGGCGGCGTGCGACTCAATCGTCACAGGATTAAGCATGGGAGGAGCTGGTATTGCGTGGGGGACACCCTCATTGGAAATGCATTATCGAGGGACCAGTGGCCTTTTTGTGTTTCTGAGTGGAATATCCGCATTTAAGGCATGCAAGACGTGTATACAATACTCTTAACACAGTCTGAATGTCCACTACCTGGTGCTTTCATTTTTCCTTTTTCTGTCTTTGGGCTTTGTTCAACAGAAAACACATTATTTAGCAATATTCTATCGACCTCACGTGGCTGGCATCTTGTATCTTTATCAAAAGATTTTTTTTCAAGCCTCAAAGCAAGTGCTCCGGTCTCGTTCCCTAGGCTATTGTCTGCCATATGCTGGCTCATCTCCTTTTCAAAGTTTCCTTGCGCACCTGCACCAAGCTGCCAAGTGGTGCTGTCACAGGCTCCCATGATGGTGTTTTTTCAATTTTTGGTGTGCGAAGTTGTAGCTGCACTCGAGGTTCCACCGAGGGGAGTTTTCCTTTCATGTGCAAGGTCTCCCTCCGACAACTTCGGGGCACAGCCAGTTGGGGTGGCGCCACTACCTGGTGCGTCTATATTTTCTGTTTCTGTCATCAGACTTTGTTTAGTAGAAAAGCCATTCTCTTGCAGTATTCTATCGACCTCACGTGGCTGGTATTTTGTGTCTTCATCAAATTTTTTGTTTCCATGACTCAAAGCATGTGCTTCGGTCGTGTTCTTTAGGGAATTGTCTGCGATATGCTGGGCTAACTCTACTTTAAAGTTTTCTCGCGCCCTTGCACCAAGCTACCAAGTATTGCTGTCATGAGATCCTATGGTGGTGTTTTCCTAGTTTTTGACACACGAAGGCTGTATTCGAGGACCTTCCCTACATGCCTGTATGCTACCACGCCCTGTGAGGTTTTTTTTTGTAATGAGGGGCAGTTTTGCTGCTGCCCCATAAATGCCTTAGTCCCCCTCCGTTATCCTGCCATCCTCCTTAGGTTCGACACTTTTTGGGTGGGTGTCATTGATGAACACATGAAAATGCATATTTTTAAGGATTCAATCACCATTTAATGTCACTAATTTTAGCAATTTTGTATTCTTAGCTTGAAATAAAGTGTTCTCCATAAATTGTGATTAATGAATGTTATTTGCACAGGTTTAGATAAAATAGACATAACACTCAATGTAGAAATAGAAATGAAGATATTCTTGAACCCAGAGTAACATGACTCAATCTTACACAAACTTTAAGAACAATTGAAAAGCCAAATTCAACATGTTATGGGCCAAAAATGGAGATATAATAGAATCGGGCTACAACTTCCGCTTAGCTTGACCCAACTCACGTATTTGGAACGTATCTCACAAAATACATACCCCATTGGTATAATTCTTGAAGCTGTGAAATACTGACTTAATTATCAACAATTATTATGTTGATGGTAAAGTCCAAATCAGCTATTATCATGGACCAAATTGTCTTGCAAGTGGATAAAAGGGTTATTGGCCAAAATCTGATGTATCTTTGGAATTTTGCTCATATCTCATTGGATACTAATCCAATTTATATGAATCTGGTGCCTATGGAAAGAAGAGACAAAATGATACAACTTTTATGTCAGCTACAGAGGCTACATCAGTCATTTACATTATCAAAAACTTACTGTAAGTAGGTGAACGAGTTGTTGGCCTAAAATTATTGAAGATTGATGTCACACATGACATATTTTCATCATTGCCTATATAAGGAAACTCTTAGGATGTTTTCAATATTAGATAATTCTCTCTTATTTTTTTCTCATTAACATGCATTGTAATCTAGACTAGAGTTCTTGGCAAAGCTAAGAGATGAACTTTTATGTGTAATAAATCCACTTCTATGCTTTGATTCATTGTCAAGAGCTACAAATGTTTGTAAGTTTGATTTTGATTAAACTCTTATCTATTTTATTTTCTATAATCCAGAGGTTATAATTCTCATGTCTCATATATGTTCAGTCATATTTTTCTTATGTGATTCTTATTGAATTATAATTGTTATTGGTTACATTATTTTATATGTTAATCTTTTACTGCAATATTGTCGATCTTGGATAACATATAAAGACAATAAATGTTTGATATTCAAGTTGATCTTTTACTGCAATATTGTCAAAATGATATATTGTCGATCTTAGATAAATTGTATAAATGAACATGATTTGTGTTAATATTTGCAAAAGAGTTTAGTCATATCAAATGCATGTGTTATCAAATATGCTATATTTTACATATCTTCTGATTGATTGTTTAGATGTAAAACTGTCAATTGAGTTATAAACATTGAATCAAAGTGTAGAATAGATTTATAAAGCATAATTGTGATTCTTGAAACCTTGTTTAAATCATCATAAGACATTTTTCTCAATTCATAGGCAATTCTATCTCATCTACTTAAACCAATTAATTAATTTTCTTCTTTGCTACTGCTTTAATATTTTACTTCACTAACCTATTTTGTCAAAAGCTTCCTCGTGGGATCGACACCTAAATCTATACTGCGATAGCCGCATTATATTTTGAGCTTAAACAAAATTTGGTGCCATTGTCGAGGAGGCACACTAAGCGAAGTCTGTTGCGTTTATCAGTACTAAAGCGATAACTTTGTACATTTTCTTTTCTTTGTAAAATCTTAGTTTTATTTCTTTTGTTGTAATTCATTTTTTTGTTGATGGTTGGTTCTATCACCTAATTTATTTTATTTTATTTAGTTAATTTATTATATTTTATATTATTTTAATAACTAATTTTACTGCCTAACTTAGTTTATTTTCTTTTATTTATTGCACTTCGCACTTTATTTTCTTTTTATCGCACTTTATCTTTTTTCATTTATTACTGCACTTTACTTTTTTAAAAGTTAATTTGTCGTATTTTATTTTATTTTAATGATTGGTTCTACCACCTAACTTAGTTAATTTTTTTTATTTATTGCACTTTATTTATTTATTACACTTTAATTTATTTATTGTACTTTATTTATATATTGCACTTTATTTTATTTTATTTTATTTATTGCACTTTTTTATTTAGTTATTGTATTTTAATTTCTTTAGTTAATATGTTATATTTTTATTTTATTTTAATGGCCGGTTCTACCGCCTAACTTTTTATTTATTTACTTATTGTACCTTTTTTTATTTATTGTACTTTATTTTATTTTTTTCCTTTTATTTATTTATTGTACTTTGTCTTTTATTTTATTTTATTTATTACACTTTATTTTGTTTTATTTACTTATTGTACTTTTTTTATCGTACTTTACAATTTATTATCTTTTGTTCATTTATTGTGTTTATATTTCATGGTTGGTTTTACCACCTAACTCATTTATATTTCTTATTGTGTTTATTTTACTTCTTAATTTTTCTTGAGCATTTCTTTTTTTTTAAAAAGAGTAAAAGCAAAAAAAAAAAAATTTTTTTTAGGATGTATGCATTGACTTAGAGATAAACGATGGAGATTTGTGAGAGAAGTAGAACTAGAATCACCACCATAATTTTTAAGGGAAGAGAATTTACCATCTAGTTCATCTTATAATTCCAACACAATAAGTCAACACGAAGATAATCCCGTTAGAACTCTAAAAGATTACTTGCATCCTACTCGCACAACCACGCCATCATGCATTATTTTTTCACCTAACACACTACATTCAGATTTTAAACCTGAAATGATACAACTTCTGCCCACTTTTCATGGTTTGGATAGTAAAAATCCTTATGTACATGTTAAGAAATTTGAAGAGGTAATTGCCACCTTCTATAGCCAACCTGAAGCCATAGACACAGCTTAAATTTTTTCTTTTTTCTTTGAAAAACAAAGCAAAGAGTTGGCTATACTCTCTGAGGCTGAGGTCTATAGGAACTTGGGCCGAAATGACTTAACTAATTTTTAATAAATACTTTTCACAACACAAAACTAATGGCTTGAAAAGAAATTTTTTTTCATTCTCCCAAAAAGACAGTGAAACTTTATATCAAGCATGAGAAAGGTTTAAAGAGTTGCTAAATATGTGCCCACACTATAGGTATAAAAATTGGCGCTTAGTTAACTATTTTTATGAGGGACTCATAATTAGAGAGTGCCAATTTGTTGAGATGATGTGTAATGGGGAGTTCCTTCACAAAAATCCTGAGGAAGCCATAGAATTTCTTAATGACTTAGCCAAAAAAGCCCATACATATACTGGACTTAGCATTACTAAAAGCACAAATAGGTCACAACCCAGTGGCTTTTTCCATCTTAGTGAAGAGGATAACCTCAAAGCCCAATTAAAAGTCTTAACTAAGGGGTTAGAGGCCTTGAAAACCAAAGATAGAAGGACCACCCATACAGTTACTAAGGTTGAGACACATGATGTCTGTTTTGTTTGTGGAGGAGTGGAACACTTAGCTTAGGATTGCCCCACTTATAGTGAGACGAGAGGGATATATGAAAAATAATGTAATGCCCTATAGATGTACAAGAAGTCTTATTCATCCTACTCTAAAACCTATGATTCTAGTTGAAGAAATCACCCAAACGTCAGTTAAAAATCTAACCAACAAACCAACAGCCATTGGAAATAAGAACAACAGGCACTCAAGTCTTATATTACACCTCAATATAATTCACAACCAACTAGGAGTCCTTTAGAGGTTACATTACAAGCATTTATGGAGGTACAAAGTAAGACTAATCAAAAATTTAAAACAGTTCTTGTGCAGGTGATAGATGAAAATAAATAAATCAAGAGTCAAATCACAAAGCTGACCAGTGCCTTAACTGTACAAGAGCGAGGTATGTTTCCATCTCAACCTCAATCTAATCTGAAAGCACAATTCATGGCACAAGTCTCTACTTCTGATGCTCAAAATCTCAAAGAAGTCAATGCCATTAGTACTCAAAGTGGTAAGATTATAAGTGACCCGACTTATGAAATTAACACATCTACGAGTAGTAAAGACGCCCCCCTTGAAAAAGAGGCCACTGTGGAAAAAGAGCTCAAAAATAAGTTTTCAATCCCAGTGCCTTTTCTTCAAGCTCTTCGATCGGTTGGAAAAAAAATTAGAAATTCAATGTGAGATTTTGGAACATTTGAAACAAGTCAAGATTAATCTTCCTTTGTTACATTTGATTAAGTAGGTTTCAACTTTTGCCAAAGTCATCAAAGATCTATGCACTATCAAAAGAAAACACCATGTAAAGAAAATTGCATTTTTGGCAGAACAGGTAAGTGCAGTGATTGAACAAAAGACATCACCTAAGTATAAAGACCCAGGATGTCCTATAATCTTCTGCCAAATTGGCAAACATGAGTTTGGTCAAACTTTGTTGGACTTAAGAGTAAGTGTAAATTTAATGCCTTATTCTGTTTACTTGTAATTAGGACTTGGTAAAATTAAACCTACATCTATAGTCCTACAATTAGCTGACCGATCAATCAAGAAACTACAAAAAATAGTAGAAGATGTTTTGTTGCAAATTGATAAATTTTACTACCCTATTAATTTTCTTGTTTTAGAAACTCATTTTGTTGTTAACATGGAGTCAAAAATGTAGTAACCATTTATCCAACACCGAAAAGAATAAATATTTATATATATGTATAATATTCATATTTTATTTGTATGTGGATGATACTTAATTTATGTATTGTTATTAGTATTCTTTGTATAGATTAAGTACATACTATTAGTGTTGGGTTTATTTGCAAGACTTTAGATTTATTTTAGGGACCAAATTGTAATACTTTGAAAGTTTTGATGGTTAATTTGTAAATCCTAAAATTTAGCCTCTTAATATAAAAATACATATTTTAAACCCTAATTTACTCATTTTTGGGTCGAGCCACCTCTTTAGAGAGAGAAAAGAGAGAAATAGAGGGGAGAGAAAGAGAAGAAGAAGAAGAAAGAGAAGAATAAATTAGAATTTAGAGTTTTAAGAGGTATATCATAACTATTTCTCAATTTGTTGGTGTTAATTAAGTTAATTTCTTTAAGTTTTGATTTCTGAACAAATGAAAAATTGGAGATTTAATGTGAATTTTGTAAGATGTATTGAGAATTGATGATGATTATGTGGATAGCTTGATAAATCATGATGAATTGTAGAATTTCTACTTGATAGTCTCTTGATCCAAGAATTTTATAAATTGTTGTACTTCGATTTTGGTTTTGTATTTTGAGTATATGAAATAAGACATATCTATAATCATTTGAGACTTTGAATCAATTAAAAATTCCAGAAATTGAATTTCTAGTGAATTTACCAAAATGCCCTGAAATTCTAGAAATTTTCTGTGTTAACAGTATGATATAGTGACAAATAATATTTGATCTCTTGAATGATTTTGAAAAATTACAAATTTATGGAATATGATAAATTTATATGTTTAATATGATATATTCAAAGTTGAGAATTTAGATCAATGTGGTTAAATTATTATGACTTTCTAAAGTGTATCAGCTCATTGCAGTATTTGATTAATACATTTTCAAAACTATGGAGTAAAATAGTTTTAAAATACTTTTGGAAGTGATTTTGAAGTAAAACATTTATCATGGATTGAGATATATGTCAAGAGTAATTCTGTGATAGTTTTAAAAAGTTTTAGTTAGTATATGATTTTATAAAATTGGAAGACTGAATACTATTCAGTAAATATCTTGATCCCACCAGAATAATAGTTTGGATTTGATGGTGTTTATGAAATGGATTTTGTAGGAATTATGATGTAATATTCAAATATAAGGAGGATATATGAGTTAAAAAAGATATATTCTGATTTTGGAGCAATTGGATATCATTTGATGTATAAGAAAATTTTGTTTAGTGTAAGTGGTTAGAATGACAAGTTTTGAGAAACCAAGTAATTAGACTAATTCGATATGATAAGTGCAATATGTGTAATTTTGTAAGAAATTTAAAGTATTTTGTGTGAATGTTGAGGCTTATGAAAGGATTAATGTCCATTGGTAGGTTAAGGAGAATTAAGCTTTGTAGCGAAAGTGCTATGAGGTAAGTATACTAGACGTTTTACTGAATTCACAATAAACATAGTAATTGTATGTATGATTTTATAAATGTGCTTAGGAATATGTTTATATTATGTCAAAGTATATTTTGATATGAAATGTGAAAGACATATGTTTATAAATGTGAGCATGGACATACATGACATATATGTGTTTTTGAAAGTAAGCTTTCAAGATGAAATATGTTTAACAAAAAACGCTTTTGAAGTGTAATATGTCAATGAGAAATATTTTATGTTTTGTGGATGCTTAAACTCACTGTTTACTTAGTAAGCATCTTATGTGATTTATGGAGCATTTATGTGTGGCATTTTCTTCGGGATTGGTATATATTATGTGTTCCGTATGTAGGGAGGATCCTATTGGTACCTAAAGGAAGAGTGAGTCATCACATTCATATGGTGGCGTATTAGTGCATGTGAGAGGACTCATCGATGATCAGGGTGAGGGTTTGGCTCTTACCTTTGGGCATGAGAATTATATATGTGTAATTTAAACCTCACTTGTACTATTCCTCTCATATGGTATGTCATCTACGAGTGACATTTGACCCATTATGTGATATGTGATATAGAAGTCCTACTAAGTAGTAGTTGAGTGATGGTATTCCTATTATATGTTTTGAAAGAATGTGTAAGTGCTTACCTGACATGTGATTTGATAAGATTATAATTTTAATTTATCATAGAATATTATACACATGCATTGTGTTCATATATGTATTTGTATTTTGATATATGAAAAACTAGTATGCTTATTGATTTTCGTACTCATTATAGTTTATGGTGATTTCAGGTAAATAAGGCACATATGTGCTTAGCGGATTTGGCAAGGCTTCTGTTGACCCTTGTATTCCCTAAGTTGCTAGGTTGCTAAGTGTTTCATTTGTGGACATATAGTTTAAGATATTTCATTTGTCCCTAATGAATAAATACTTATGTGTTATTTTATTAGGTGTGGTTGTATTTAGTTTATGTTTCACCAAGTATAGTCCTGGGTTGATTTTGCATTAAACTTACTAACAACTTGATAAGAATTCCTATGTTGAGTTCAAGTTTGAAATTTTATGCAATATTAATTCTGAGTGCACATTATTGAATGAGTGGAAGTTATGTCATGTTTAAGATCTTTTGAGTCTGGGGCATGACAAAAAATTTCTCTTATTTTGGGGAGACCTTTTCTTGCCACTGCTAATGCTCTTATTAATTACAGAAATGGTCTAATGAAATTATCTTTTGGGAATATGACTTTTGAGGTGAACATTTTTAATATTGGCAAACAACTACGAGAAGAAGATGAATGCTATCATTCATATATGATAGACACAATTGTAGAGAATGAAGCTTATACAAATCATGGCTCTAATTCTTTGAAAACTTTCTCAATTTTGATTTTGAAGAATTGTATTATCCTGATGTAACAACTGATGTGTTTAGTATTTTTGACTCACAGGATAAATGGACTCGATTTTGATAGCCACGCTTTGAAGAGTTGCCACGAGAGAGGGAGAAACCAAAACCATCAAACCTCGAGATACCACAAGTTGAGCTTTCTCCACTACCCAAAGGGTTGAAACATGCATTCTTGAGACTAGGTGATACCTTTCCTATCATCATTTCTTCTAAACTTAATGTTAAACAAGAGGAAAATTTGATAAAATTGTTAAAAGAACATAAGTTTGCACTAGGTTGGACCATATTAAAGGTTTTATTCCAGTGATATGCTCCTATAGAATTCATTTAGAGGAAGGTACCCAAGCTCATAGAGTCCTACAAAGAAGACTTAACCCAGTAATGAAAGAAGTAGTGAAGAAAGAGGTCTTGAAACTATTAAATGCAAGTGTAATCTATCCAATTTTTTATAATCAATGGGCAAGTCCAACTCATGTAGTTCTTAAGAAATCTGGGGTTACTGTTGTAAAAAATGAGAATGGGATACCTGTTCCAACTAGGGTGATACCTGTTCCAACTAGGGTGGTAAATGGTTGGCGAATGTGCATTGATTATAGAAAATTAAACAAAACCATTAGGAAAGAATATTTTTCATTGCCTTTTATAGACCAAATTTTAGAACGTGTAGCCGAACATCCTTTTTATTGCTTTCTTGATGGGTATTCAGGATATTACTAGATTGAGATAGCTATAGAAGATCAAGAAAAAATCACTTTTACATGCCCTTTTGGTACTTATGTTTTTTGTAGAATGCCATTTGGATTATGTAATGCACCAGCTACTTTTCAGCATTGTATGTTGAGTATTTTCTCTGATATGGTTGAAAAATGCATGGACGTTTTTATGGATGATTTGACTATTTTTGGTAATTCTTTTCATTTATACCTACTTAACTTGAAAGCTATTTTGAGTAAGTGTGAAGAAAAAGGACTTGTGCTAAATTGGGAGAAATGTCATTTCATGGTAACTTCAGGAATCTTTTAAGGCCACATTGTATCTGAAAGAGGGATAGAGGTTGACAAGGCCAAAATTGAATTAATCTCTAAATTACCTACACCAAAAATGATAAAAGATGTCCGATATTTTCTTAGACACGTTGACTTTTACAGAAGGTTTATACAAAATTTTTCTTCCATATCTAGACCATTGTGTAACCTTTTGCTAAAAGATGCAGAATTTACATGGACACAAGAGTGTGAGGAGGCATTCTGAACACTTATTGCCAAACTCACCACCACTCCTATCATGCAATCACCGGATTGAAACCTCCCATTTAAAATTATGTGTGATGCAAGTAATTAAGCTGTAAGAGCAGTTTTTAGGCAATGTAGGAAGGGAAAACCCTTTATTGTTTATTATGCTAGTAGGACTTTGAATTATGCTCAAATGAATTACACTACTATTGAAAAAGAACTACTAGCTGTTATTTTTGCCTTAGATAAATTTTGTTCTTATTTAATTGGTTCACCTATTGTTATTTTTACTGACCACACAGCCCTTAAGTACCTTCTTTCTAAGAAAGATGCTAAAACTCGTTTAATTAAGTGAATTCTTTTTTTTTTTTATAGGAATTTGATCTAACCATAAAAGATAAAAAATGTGTTAAAAATGTTGTTGCTAATCATCTCTCCCACCTTGAGTTCACTGACTCCACTGATTTGCCACCCGTTCGAGATGATTTTTCTGATGAACATCTTTTTACTATAAGCCAAATTCCTTGGTATGCACATATCGTAAATTATTTGGTTTGTGGTGAACTTTCATCTAACTGGAGTGTACAAGATAAGTGTAAGTTCTTGGTTGAGGTAGATAATTTTTATTGGGACGATCTATATCTTTTCAAATACTTTTCTGACCAAATTATGAGACGTTGCATTCCTGAAAGTGAAGTTTCTAGTGTCTTAAATATTTGCCATAGTGCTGCTTGTGGTGGTTATTTTTCTATGAATAAGATTGTTGTGAAAATTTTACAGTGTGGTCTTTACTGGCCTACTTTTTCTAAAGAAACTAATAATTTTTGTTGTTCTTGTGAAAGATGTCAAAAGTTAAGTGCTTTATCTTAAAGACATATGATGCCTCTTAACCCTATTCTTATTATCGAGATATTTGATTGTTGGGGTATCGATTTTATGGGTCATTTTTTCTCATCTTTTGACTACTTTTACATCATTTTAGGTGTTGACTATATATCAAAATAGGTGGAGGCCGTAGCTTGTCGTACTAATGATAATACAACAACGGTAAAATTCTTAAAAGAAAATATATTATCTAGGTACGGTATGCCACGTGTCATTATTAGTGACCAAGGAACACATTTTTATAATCGTTATTTTGAAGCTTTGATGCATAGGTATGGTGTTCTTCACAAAGTCTCCACTGTATACCATCCACAGAAAAATAGGCAAGCCGAGCTAGCAAATAAAGAGGTTAAACAGATTTTGGAAAAGATGGTTAATCTAAATTGTAAAGATTGGTCTATACGTCTTTCTGATGCATTATGGGCATATCGCACTGTATACAAAACCATCTTATGAATGTCTCCATACCGGCTTGTTTATGGGAAAGCATGCCATTTACCTGTTGAGCTAGAGCATAAAGCTTATTGGGCTGTCAGAGCCCTTAATTTTGATTTGAATGCTGCAGGTCTCCCGAGAAAGTTACAATTGTCAGAAATAGAAGAACTACAAAATGATGCATATGACAACTCTAGAATTTACAAAGATAAAATGAAAGTAGCTCATACCAAACAGATCTCAATAAACACTTTGAGCCAAATCAATAGGTCTATCTTTATGATTATCGATTGCATTTACACTCTGAAAAGTTGAGATCTCGATGAACTGGTCCATTTATGGTAAGGCACGTTTTTCCTAATGATGTTGTCGAAATCGAGGACCCTACTGATGGGCAAACTTTTAAAGTGAATAGACAGCAGCTGAAAAGTTATGTAGAAAAGGTTGACTACTCTATGTACCTAGACTAGATCCCTCTTGTAAATCCTGTCTATCATACTTGATTAGGTTCAATCTATCTGTACAATATTTTATATTTTGTCTATATTTTAACTTTTGATTTTTTATTTTTGCTTTTATTTTCTTTCACATTTTATTTTACTTGATTTTCTTCTTTTTCTTTTTTTTCTTCAGTGTGATTTTATTTTCTAGTCAAGTGGCGGATATGGTACTCTATGACTATTAAAGTCAGTTTCTTAGTTCCCTAAAAATTGTCCCTCAAACTGTGCATTCATCTCTTTTCTTTCTTTTAAAATGGATCACATTCTTACCAACCTTAAAAAATATTTTCCTTCATTGCCTCAAAATGCTATACTTAAGATTTACAAAGACAGTGTGAAAGACTAAGGCTATTGATGTTGAGTAATATCCCTGTGGATCTTCGTTGGTTAATTAAAGCCAAGGTTTGATTATCTGGTGAGTCTACAAATAATTTTATTTCTCATATGCCTGGTCTTGGAAGAAACTCTTATGCCAAAAGGCGACGAGCAAAGAGGTTACAAGTCTATCATAAATGTGCTTGATGGAATTGTAACCGGAGTTGTCGTTCTTTTGAATTTTTATCTAGAAATCGAGAAGATAAAATTTAGTTCATTAAGGATGAATTGAGTAAGGAGTCTTTGGATGATATCCTATTGACTCTTGAGACGTATCCCTGTAAGCTCGTGCAATGTGAACTTCTCGATTTATGGAACAAATTCAAAAATGAACATCAACGGTATAGTCTCAGGAATCTGACTCTAAAAGACCATGTTTGCCAATTTATAAGAAAATTGGATGAGAAGCCTATCCCCGACCTATAGAGGGCGTTTAAGTCGTTACTGGATGTAAAACTAGAGGAAGATGTGAGCCACAATCACAACTACTTGTAAATACATATGTTTTTCTTTGTTTTATTTATTTATCAGCATCATCATTTTAGTTTATATTTGCTTAAGTGTCTCTCAGGTTTGTTTCTTTTAAATAACTGGCGTTTTAGGTAATGTCTCAAATACTTTATCTCTTTCTATTTTAACATGAGGACAATGTTTCATTTAGTTTAGGGGGAGGATAGTAGACATAAGTTGTATTTTGTATTTATAAAAAAAAGGTTAAAAAAAAAAAAGTAAGGAGTAAACTAAAATGATGATGCTAATATATACTCTTGATTAAAATGGCAGAGTAAAGAGTTTTATTTCTAACTTTTGAAACGTATTTTAACTAACTTTTTGTTGTTTTGCTTTGTATTTCATGTATTGTTGTTTATTGCTTGTAGTCTTGGTTATTCTTGTATAAAGGAATTTACTTTTCTACCTAGGTATGATTTCAAAATTGTTTAGGTTGAGTCACTGTTTTTATTTAGGTTACTAAAGAATGACTTCCAAAATATTTTTGAGTACAATGTTAAGCCTTGTGGTAAGACGGATGATTAAATTTATATAGCCAAGAGAATTTTTATGTTTAAGTATATATTTTTCTAATCTCACATATCTTTTGTGAGTAAGTGGAAAGGTTGAGAAAACAGCTTATAAACCTTCATTGATCCTTTGAATTGGTTAATATTTGTTTAGATTGATATTATTTGAATTAAAAAATAAGTTGGTTGCATTTATGTATAAAATATTTTGGTGAGAAACTTTTGTAATGCTTCCTTGTATTCTTCAAAAATACAAAAAAATAAAAAAAGAAGCAAATTACCAAAAAAACATGAAAACAAAAATAATAGAAAGACAAAAAAAACTGAGAATTAATTCAGTTTAATAAAGTCTTCATTCAATTTTAAAAGATAACATTTTTTTTTGTAATGCAGGTTTCTCACCAAGCTATATTGGTATTATTCTTACAAAACAATTGAAGTCCTAAAGCTAGTACATGTTATGAATAATTGATTCCTAAACAATTAATTTTCCTATCGTTTGATCAATGTTAGTTTAAATGTCTGTCCTTAAAATTGACTTTTTTTTAGTGCTTAACTGTTTTCTAACTCTATGAAAGAAATCCTAACTTTTTAAAACAATCATACACCTATGAGGATATGGAATTGAGGCTTTTACTTGAAGAAATTCTCAAGACTATATCTATTGTGGTTTGTGTTAAAATGGTTACGACTTAGTTCACATACACACACACACACACACACACACACACACACACACAATTTTTGGAAGTTATAATTGAAAAAAAAAATAGCAACAATGATCTTGAACTAACTTTTTCTTTGAAATACTTAGGTAGTTTAACGTATTCTATTTATGCTTGAATTGCTAGAGATTAGCAATAAGCTAGTTGGGGGCTATGATGAACACATGAAAATACATATTTGTTAAGAGATTCAATTACCATTTAATGTCACTACTTTTAGCAATTTTGTATTTTTAGCTTGAAATAAAGTGTTCTCCTTAAATTGTGATTAATGAATGTTATTTGCACAGGTTTAGGTAAAATGGACATAACTCTCAATGTAGAAATAGAAATAAAGAAATTATTGAACTTAGAGAACATGACTTAATCTTATACAAACTTTAAGAACAGTTAAAAAGCCAAATCCAACATGTTATGGGCCAAAAATAGAGATACAATAGAATCAGGCTACAACTTCCGCTCAGCTTGATCCAACTCACGTATTTGGACTGTATCTCACAAATTACATACCCAATTGGGTAAAAAGGTTATTGGCCGAAATCTGATGTATCTTTAAAATTTTGCTAATATCTCATTGGATACTCATCTAATTTGTATGAATCCAATGCCTATAGAAAGAAGAGACAAAATGATGCAACTTTCATGTCAGCCACAGAGGCTACATCGGTCATTTACATTATCAAAACTTACTGCAAGTGGGTGAACGAGTTGTTGACCTAAAATTATTGAAGATTGATGTTACACATGACATATTTTCATTCATTGCCTATATAAGGACATTCTTAGGACGTTTTCAATATTAGCTAATTCTCTCTTATTTTCTTCTCATTAACATGTATTGTAATCTAGTTTAGAGTTCTTGGCAAGGCTAAGAGATGAACTTTTATGTGTAATAAATCTACTTCTATGCTTTGATTCGTTGTCAAGAGCTACAAATGTTTGTAAGTTTGATTTTGATTAAACTCTTATCTATTTTATTTTCTATAATCTAAAGGTTATAATTCTCATGTCTCATATATATTCAGTCATGCTTTTCTTATGTGATTCTTGTTGAATTATAATTATTATTGGTTACATTATTTTATATGTTAATCTTTTACTGCAATATTGTCAAAATGATATATTGTCGATCTTAGATAACTTGTATAAATGAACATGATTTGTGTTAATATTTGCAAAAAAGTTTAGTCATATCAAATGCATGTGTTATCAAATGTGCTATATTTTACATATCTTTCGATTGATTGTTTAGATGTAAAATTGTCAATTGAGTTATAAACATTGAATCAAAGTGTAGAATAGATTTATAAAGCATAATTGTGATTCTCGAAGCCTTGTTTAAATCATTATAAGACATTTTTCTCAATTCATAGACAATTCTATCTCATCCATTTAAACCAATTAATTAATTTTCTCCTTTACTACTGCTTTAATATTTTACTTCACCAGCCTATTTTACCAAAAGCTTCCTCGTGGGATCGATACCTCAATCTATACTGCGATAGCCGCATTACCTTTTGAGTGTAAACAACCATCGATTGTCATTTCGTGAGCACCGCTGTCATCTGTGGTAGGTCGGTTCTTGGCGCGCTCAACTCCATTGTTCCAGTTTTTCTTATCTATATGGATGCGAACCTTAGATCTTTTATGGTTGTGATAAAATTATTAATGTTTTTGTTCATTGGAATGGATGCTTTTAACCCTTTTTGATTTTCTACTGCTCGTATGTTCTCGGAGTAGTGATGGTTGCCTTGCTTTTTGAGGACTGTTGGGTATGTTTGTAAACATTCTCTGTAGCTGTGATCTAAGAAGCCGCAGAGGGTACAAAATTCTGGAAGCTTCTCATACTTGAAGTCTAACCATATCAGGTTTTCAACAAAACCAAGTTTGAGAAAACTGCCTTTTCGTATTGACTGGTCCAGGTATAATTTAACTCAGATACGTATAAACCTCCCTATACATGATCCAGAGTCATCAGCATCCATATCTAAAAATTTCTTAATTCTGTTCCCAATTAGTTCGGCTGTCTCTACATTTATGTGATTTATTGGTACATTGTTCACTTGGATCCAAAACGAGGCATAACGAAACATGGGTTTAACAGTCGGGTCTTCTTCTAAGAAAAGTTCCATGGCTATAAAAAATTTATTGAAATTCCAAGGTTCATTCATTAAAACTTTTTTTCGGTTATCTTCTAGAGTGCACTCACATAGGAAATTGTCACTGCCAAGCCACCTAAATCTCAGCTCGCCAGTAGCCCGCCATAAGCTTCGCATTATATTTTGGAAGGCCTCTCATTGATAGTTTTTTCGAGTCAAGATCTTAACGTATAGGCCATATTTTACTGCCAGGCGATGTCTCTTAACCACAGCTTCTAGGACCCCGAGAACTTATTCATTGTGTGAATTATCGATTGAGAAAGAGTTATATGGAGCTTCAATGTCTTCCATAAATTTGAGAGAGATGAGAGAGTTTGTTTAGCGAACGAGAGTCAGATCCTTAACTTAGGGAGAAAAAAGAGTTTGCAGAGCGAACGAAAAAACTTGAAATTAATGAATTTTTTTTATTGAGCATTACAATAGTAGAATGAAAGGGTATATTATTCTTTCCAAACTACTTAGCTTGTTACTTTGTTCATACTTTCTAATTACACAAATAGTTGTTAATGTTATTATTGTTTCCTTGCCAGATTCTTTAGTAATTTCTATCCAACATGCCAAATTGCAAGCTATTATTGTTAATGTTAATGTTTTTTCTTCATGTATCTCACCACTTGTAATATTGTTGATGTGATAAACCAAATTGTATATTATTAAAGTTTATGATCTTTACATTTTGATTATCTTTCTGACTTTGATTAATTATTTTCTTAATGTTCATAGGATGACAAAAACTAAGAGTGGAGACAGTAAGAGCGATACAAAATCTCATTGTTCTATTGACGTTTGTGGCAGACATACTCAGAGCTTAACTAAGAAGACCAACCTCAGAACTACTATAGACGGGTCTAAAATTGTGGTACGATACAATAGATTTGGGGTGTCTAAAGAAGAAGAGGGTATTGCACTGACCACAACTATCGACTTGATAGTTTCACAATAAATCCCCATTGTGTATAATGATTGGCGAAAGATGCCATTTGAGTTGAAGGAATCACTTCGGAAGTGGGTGCAGGTACAATTTCATCACATTAACTCCATTTTTGAATATTAAAATTTTTATATCCTGTTTATTTCATTTAAATAAACTAAAATATACAAATTTGTGACAATCTCGATTTAAGGTAGATCTGCATAGCAAGACCCATATTTTACATTACATAAGGGTGGCCTATCGAACATTTAGATATCATTTGATGGTTGTTTACGCTCAAAATATAACGCGGCTATCGCAGTATAGATTGAGGTGTCGATCCCACGAGGAAGCTCTTGGCAAAATAGGTCAGTGAAGTAAAATATTAAAGCAGTAGCAAAGGGTTAATTGATTTAAACGGATGAGATAGAATTGTCTATGAATTTAGGAAAATGTCTTATGATGATTTAAGCAAGGCTTTGAGAATCACAATTATGCTTTATAAATCTACTCTATACTTTGATTCGATATTTATAACTCAACTGAAAGTTTCACATCCCAAACAATCAATCGGAAGGTATGTAATATATAGCACATTTGATAACACATGTATTTGATTTAGTTAAACTCTTTGCAAACATTAACACACATCATGTTATTTATACAAGTTATCTAAGATCGACAATATATCATTTTGACAATATTGCAGTAAAAGATTAACTTGAATATCAAACATTTATTGCCCTTACATGTTATCCAAGATCGATAATATGTCAAATTGACAATACTGCAGTAAAAGATTAACATATAAAACAATGTAACCAGTAACAATTATAAATCAACATGAATTACATAAGAAAAGCATGACTGAACATATATGAGATATGAGAATTATAACCTTTGGATTATAGAAAATAAAATAGATAAGAGTTTAATCAAAACCAAACTTACAACATTTATAGCTCTTGACACCGAATCAAAGCATGGAAGTAGATTTACTACACATAAAAGTTCATCTCTTAGCCTTGCTAGGAACTCTAGCCTAAATTACAATACATGTTAATGAGAATAAAAGAAGAGAGAATTATCTATTGTTAAAAACGTCCTAAGTGTCTCCTTATATAGGCAATGAATGGACATATGTCATGGATGACATCAATCTTCAATAGTTTTAAGCCAATAACTCGTGTATCCATTTGCAGCACATTTTTGATAATGTAAATGATCAATTCAGCTTCTGTAGCCGACATGAAAGTTGTAGCATTTTGACTCTTCTTTCCATAGGTACTGATTTCATGTAAATTGGATGAGTATCCAATGAGATATGAGCAAAATTCCAAAGATACATCAGAATTCGGCCAACAACCATTTTACCCACTTGCAATGCGATTTGGTCCATGATAACGGCTGATTTGGACTTTACCATAAACATACGAGTTGTTGATAGTTAGGTCAGCAATTCACAGCTTCAAGAATTATACCAATTGAATACGTATTTTGCGAGATACGGTCCAAATACGTGAATTAGGTCAAGCTGGGTAAAAGTTGTAGTCCGATTCTGTTGTATCTCAATTTTTGGCCCATAAAATATTGGATTTGGCTTTTCCACTATTCTTAAAATTTGTGTAAGATTGAGTCATGTTGCACCAGGTTCAAGAATGTCTTCATTTCGATTTCTACATTGAGAGTTATGTCCAGTTTACCTAAACCTGTCCAAATAACATTCATTAATCACAATTTAAGGAGAACACTTTATTTCAAGCTAAAAATACAGAAAATACTAAAATTAGTGATATTAAATGGTGATTGAATCTCCTAACAACATGCATTTTCATGTGTTCATCAATGGTGGACTACATAACCCAAAACTAGAATAACAAAAAATCATTGAGAAAGACTCTTGATTACAAATGGATAAAATTAAACCATTGGAAGGCCTTTATGAAATCATGGATGTCAAATGAATTTTTGGTAAATGTTGTAATATGTTTGTTACCTTATGATTGTCAAAGTTTTTTATGTTACTGATATGTTGGTGGTTATGTGTTGGTTTTTAGAAAGTTAGAGAATCTTGTCAAATGAAAAAAAAGGTCAACAAGTATAATTATAGATCAGGTCGGAAGGGATATGTTGGACTTATTGAAAAGATAGTAAGCCCTTGATTAGATTTAAATATCTTTCATATGTTTAAGTTACTGTTATTGTTATTTGATCTATAATTTTTTTAGTATTAGATGTAAGAGACTAGTTTGTCAGAGACTTAAATTGATAGGAGTGTGACATGGAAGAGAGCAAAAAGTGATAAAGAATGGAATATACAATCTGAAAGTGCTAGTAATAATTGAAAAAGTTGTAATATTATAGTTTTTCTAAATATTTAGCACACCGCCAAAGTGTTACAAATTCCATTTTTTACATGTTTGTATGTTTGTTATTGCAAGATGATCTTAGAAAGTGCAGCACGAAATGGTTCGGCCACTTTTAAAAGGAAAAATGAGATTTTATTTACCATTTTAGGATAGAAGCCTAGTTGAGGACATTTCTAGGGGGTGGGGAAGTACATCCCCACTTATATTTATTTTAACTTACCTGCGAGTGATCAGTTGTTGGAGTTCAAAAGATTGAAATATAATGAGAAATTAGCATTAGTGTGCGCTAAAAAAGATGATATAGAGGAAAAGATCCAATAAACAAAAATAGAAATATTCAAAGGGTGGCAGTTTTAATAAGTTTTCAGTTGCCAAAAAGTTAAATATGGATGCTGAACTACCATGTGAAAAGCAATTCAGTGTAAGTAATTTCAGTACTATCAATTTATGGAATAATTTCAATAAATGGTTGTTGAATAACTAAAATATTTTCTTTAGGATGATGAAAATAAGAAGAAGCTTGGGAAAACACATAAAAAAACAAGCAAGAACACTGACAAGAAGACCCCTCAACAATCTGTCCTTTCCAAAACAATTGGTAGGTTTATATCAAATAGGTAATCTGTTTATTGTTACATATACCATCAGCTTACTTTCAATATGGAATGCTATTATGCTTAGTTGATTGTCTATAAATTATATGCTTACTTTCAACTAGTAAATTATGTTTATTGATACATAATTTTGTTACAAGTTTCAACATATAAGGGCATCAACCTGCAATTCTTTTATTTTCTCGGCTTATTGAACCAGAAACCATAGTAATTAAAATTTGTATTATTGTTGACTGCCTACTTATCATATTAATTAATTAGTTTGCATTGTCTAGCAATTTTTAAATCTTTGTTTACATTATGTAGCAGTTTTTTAATTCTCCAAAAATAAAATAGATGATACTCCTAGCATAAGATAAGTGTTTAGGAGGAGTAGTAGACAAAAAGCAAAATTAACATTGATCGATGGATGCAATTCTTAATTTTTAAATCTTTAGTTGATAAATGTCTCCTTGTTAAAGTAAAACAAGTTAAATATAAGGAGGAAATATTTGAAAGAGAGTTCTCTTGTTGGTTACAAAAATAGGATTGTGAGTACATCATGTACTTAACCCCTTTGAGCATAACTTGTATACAGATGCATATGAATATTTTATTATTACTTTCAATAAGAAATAATATACCAATGTAACTAATTTTTAATGTTTTCTTAAGTCATTGTATGAGAAGATGAAGAAGCCAAACTCGACAAAGATATTTGGTTTCATTGATCTAGTTTCCCTGACTAGAAAGACATCACCAAAGGCAATTATTAATGAGCGATCACATGTAATTGCTGACCATATTAAGAGTACATCCCGTAATAAGCTTTGGCTAGTCCAATGTAATCTTAAGCATGACCTTTTTACATAATGCAATTCATCTTTTATTATGATTTATTATTTATTATTTTTTTATTTTTCATGGATTTAGTTTCCTTTGGTTTCTTGCCGTAATTGACTTGTTCACTAAAACTATCTACCATATGGATCCTTTGGGAAATAAAATTTGTAATGACTTCCATACTATCTTAAACAAGTGAGTTGTGGTGTTCTATTATTGTTTTTTTTTTCAAACCACAATATTTTGTATTTATATTGAACTTTCAATTACTTATTAATTAATATAAATGATAGTGATATACCTATCCATTTTGCTCAAGAGCATCCCGATAGTAAGAAATCTCCAACACATTAGATTCAAATTAAGGTAAAAATGTCACTTATTCAAAAACTTTATTCTTTTAATTATTCTAAAACATTATTCCTTTAAATTAATTAACAAGCCTTTATTTGTTTGGAAAGTGTGGAATGCGGTCTGTATGTCATGGCTTATATGAGAGATATTATAACCAATGCCACGGTACTTTAAAAAAACGTAAGTTATTTTAAGTTTGTTCATGAGTGAAAAGGTATGTATGTTCAATTTCTAACTTTATTTGCTCTTGCATTTTTATATCATATAAGTTCATGGGAAAGACAATACACTGAAGAAGAGATAGATGAAGTACATGTTGAATAGGTATTTTTTGTATCTTTTATGCTTTGAAATTATGGTACGTTTATAATTATAATTATAATTATTTTGTATATACTTCTAAGTTTATTTGAAAAAATATACTTCAAGAATTAAGCAATTTATTGATTTTTCAAGAATTGTAGGTTGGCTATTGACAAAAATATGATTTAGAGCGCTATTTTGGTATCTGTTAAATACATTGATGTTGTTGAATGTTTGTATTATCCTATTGTTACAAATGGATATTGTTGGGATAAATGTATGTTGATCA
The DNA here is from genome assembly GCA_946807835.1 of Ailanthus altissimus. Lineage (NCBI taxonomy): Eukaryota > Viridiplantae > Streptophyta > Magnoliopsida > Sapindales > Simaroubaceae > Ailanthus > Ailanthus altissimus. Next base: position 7,837,444 of record OX327709.1, read on the forward strand.
ATGTTTGAAAGATTTGTTGATTAATATAACTTATTAAAGAATGTTTGTAAATTTTGTTGCTTATGGCAATTATTGGGCTACTTGGCTTGTTGCTGAATGTTAGAAAGATGTATGTTGCTAAATGTTTGAAGGATTTGTTGATGAATATAACTTGGTGATGAATATAACTTATTGATGAATGTTTGAAGGATTTGCTGATGAATATAACTTATTGATGAATGTTTGTTGATTTTGTTTCTTATGATAATTATTGGGCTACTTGGCTTCTTGCTGAATGGTAAAAGGATGTATGTTGCTGAATGTTAGAAAGATTATTGATGAATGTTTGTGAAATATTTTATTATATTACTAATGAAAGGTTAATTTGTGAAATATTTGTAAATTATTATTATTATAAATATATATAATAATATTTATATATAAAAGCTAAAAACAAAATTGTAAATACAATAAAATCAAATTAATTTGTAAGACCAAAAAAATAAAAAAATAAAATCTATCTTCACAATTTTGTGATAGAGATTAATCACAAAACTGTGATAGCATCTATCACAGAACTGTGAAATACATCTATCACAAAATTGTGATAGATATTATGCAATGATGTCACCATGGCTGGCCTTATCATGACGTCATATGTCACACATAAGCCACATTATCTACCAAATAATCATCCATGTTATCATATATTTATTGATGTGGCATATGACGTCAACACGCTTGCTTTAGTATGATGTCATAATGTGATGTTATCTTGATATCATTGCCATGTCATGTGCCACATCAAATGCCATGTCGAATGCGCTTGAGCTTTCACATGTTAATAAAGTGCCACGTGGACATTTATATGTTATAAATCTAAAATATAGTCACATATTTGTGATAGAATAAATCTATCACAAGTTGTGACTATCACATATCTATGATAAAAAAACATTTATCACAAATTTGTGAGGGGTCTTTAAGTGATAAAGGAAATCTATTACAAAATCATATCTGTGATGAATAATAACTATAATGAAATCTATGTTTTTTAGTAGTGAAAACAGTAAGTTGCATGTTCAATGATGTGGAAAAAGGAGTTGTTGATGTGGATACCAAAAGACTACAGATTGATCTCTTAGTACCAACTTTTAAGAAGGAATTATTTAGTATATGTATGAGAGGGGTGGGTGATAACCCCAAAAAAAGAAAAGAAAAATCTTTTGAAATTTTCTCATTCTTTTTAACTCTTTTTAATAAACTTTAACAGACTTAATCTACTTGTAAACTCATTTGTAGATCAATTCATTTCCTTATACTATTAGTGTTAAAGTTAGGCATGGACTGATTTGATTGGAATTGAACTACCTATAATTTTATAGATTTTTATATTAGTTGTTAATTAATGTGATTTGGATTACAATTAGTATTATGAGTCCTAGTCTTATTTAGACTTTCCTACATAAAAGTTTAGTTAAGATTTATATTCCTACTCAGATAACATAAAAACACCTATTTATATAGGTCTTTGGTTTGTTAAAAATAAAAGTTATGAGAAATAAAAAAAATGTGTTCTATGTTTATTTTATTTTATTTTTCATGGTTATGCTCAAACTGTTAAGGTTGTACCTACGTGCCATCACTTTTTTTTATTATAAATATTTGATATCTATATAGAGGTTATTTTGTTATATCGCTAATTATTTTTTAATAATATGCTTTAATGCTCGTTATGCTATAGACTCTGTATTATTTGAAGGACTTCAGATAGAGTCTAAAAGAGTTTAGACTAGAGTTAAAAGTTAATAAATATTCCAAGAGTTGGAACATTGTCTATAACTGGACAAATACCTCAAAATATGTTTATAATGATATAGTTGCAAGAGTTGCAATGGGTTGTTAGGATGTGTCATTATGCAAGCATGTTCTTAAATATATTGTTCCTACTTTATTTTTACTGACGCAGGTCTGTTGGTAGATCCCATTAATTCACATAGATTAGTGTATGTCTATATCTGTAGGGTATAGTTGGTCGTTTCTAATTGACCAAGATCTTGGAGATTGTATAGGCATACGAGTATTCAGTTAGGACTGAGTACTGAACAGACTCATGAGGACCTCAATAGACATCCTATGTTGCCATCAATGAAAGGTCCTCTCGAGTTGAGTAGTATATGTGTTCTTCTAACCTGAGCACTACAGTGAGCTTATGAGTGATCTATCATACTTTGGTTCCACACATGTCAGAGATCTTTCATGGTCTGATCGCTGGGTGTCGCTGGGTATGGTCCGATGCTCATAGAGTTTGGTGTGTGTAGATATGGGATCCGTCAGCTCTCATAGGGAGTGATATATCCAGATGCTCCAAGATAATATCTCAAGGAAGTGTTATGGCCATAAGTAGTGAACCCAGGAAAAGAGTTTCCACAAGGTTGAATAATATGACAAAGAGTTTGTTTATATTGTTCAATGAGATACCATTATGAATATAGGTTTATGGATGCGTACAAGAGGATTTGACGGTGTTAATCTATGTCCCCGTACATCCAAGATATATATGATGAAAGGATTATACATATACGTTGTAACCTTAACTTGTATGGTTAAATATACTGATTTGTAATACCTATGACGTGTGCATGGGGCATTGCTCATAGACTTATGGAATAGTTTAATTTGACGAATCAAGTGTGGACCTAGGGAGTTCCGCGATATAAAGTGTACTCATTGTGCACTGGGGCAGCGTACTGGATTAAATTGTTTAATTCAATAATATTTAACACTACCACAGGAATACGTGCGTGTCCGTGTTTAAGCGTTAAATATAATAATTAGTCAATAATTATTATTCACTAATTGTATAATAACACATGACGCATTGTGGACCCTCGATTGAGTTTATCAAAGTGTGAAATTTGGTAAGACCCGCTAAAAGGTATATTTGATAACTATTTATAAGGAGCAAAATGGTCATATTAAAATATATTATTTTATAATATTATATATTTTAATAATATAATATATATTGCATGATAGTTGTCATGCATATTATAATATAATATATTATTTTTATTATTTTAGCTCTTAGTGGCTAAATAATATTATTTAAATATATAATATTATTTTTTTAATCAAAATAGAGATATATATGTGTGTGATAAATGGGGCAGAAAATGGGAGAAATTATAATTTGTTATTTTTCATTTTTTCCTTTTCCGATTTATACACTCTAAAAAGGGTTGAGAAAAAATTGTTATTTCTTTTCTTCAGCCGTGGGAGAGAAAGAGCAAAATATAAAGAACCAGGCATTTTAGAGTTAAAGGTTAATCCTGTGTTGGATTAAAGGAGCTGCTGTTCTAGCTTACCAAGCCCACCAAGTTGATGACTAGAACTGCCCAGGAGTGAGACTCTAGGCGGACTCTATATATACACGTATAAATTTTTATACGTTCTGGTGATTTCTCAACTTCACTTTTGATATATTAATTTAATTAATATATATTTATGTATTTATTGTATATTTTTAATATCCGCTGCGCTAAATATGTATGAGATACCTATTTTTTGCAATAAATACTATTACACATTCATACACCATTGTATATTTAATCCCTAACACAAACAACCAACATAAATTAGTATCAAAGCTAGAGATCAAAAAATAAAATAGCTGCGAAGAGAATTTCCATGAAAAGAACATGTTCATCAAATACACAATTCAATCTTATGTGCCTGTATTTGACGAAGAAAATTATAGATTTTGGTGTGTAAAAATGAAAACTCTTTTTCTTTCTTTTGATTTATGGGATTTTATAGAAAAGGAATAGAAAAATCCAATTCAGCAAAAAAAGAAGATCTTAAAAAGAAAATTGACAAAAGAATAGAAGGGATTTTAAAAAAGAAACAACCAAAAGATGCACAAGCCCTTGTAAAGATTCAATAAGGTATTTTAGATATAATCTTTCTAAGAATAATTACTGCAAAAGCAATAAAAGAGGCATAGGATATTCTATAAGATGAATTCATAAGGATTTTAAAGGTTAGAACTTCTAAACTTCAAGATCTTAGAAGAGATTTTGAAAATATAAAATTAAAGGAGAATGAAACCATGCAAGAATTTTCAGATATATGTACAGAATTGTGAATAAGATGAAAATATATGGTGAAAATATTGAAAGAAGAAAGATTATTGAGAAAGTCCTTATTAATTTGCTTGAAAAATTTGATCCCATTGTTTCTAATAGAAGAAATAAATGATATTTCTTTATTGACAATACAGGAGTTGATAGATTCTTTAAAATCTTTTGAAAGAAAATTGATATGACACTTTGAAAAATCTGTTGAGAGCGCATTTCTATCTAATCTCAATTAAGAGAACTTTGGTAGAGAGGGAAAACGAAGAAAAGGTAAAAGGAAAGGAAGAAGAAATACAGGAAGAGGAAACTTTAATAATAAAGAAACATCCCAATCGTAGCAAAAATACAATATTTGTAAAAAGAGTAATATACTAAAGAAAGATTGTTAGAATAAGGAAAAATACCAATGCATTAATTTTAAAAAGTCTGGGCATTTACAAAAAGATTGTAAATTCAAAAACAATCAACAGACAAGTTTTGCAGAAGAAAAAGAAGGTGAAGTGAGTTTATTTTTTGCTTTCCACAATGCCTCTTAACAAAAAAAAAAAATGTTTGATCTCTTGATAGTGGCTGTAGTAACTATATAACTGGTGATGAAGATATTTTCTAAGATATGGATACTTCAGTTAACTCATAAGTAAAGATGGGCAATTGATCCGATATTTCTATATTTTAAAATTGAGTGCAAGTATACACTATCGTATGTAAGTAATAAAGGGACAAAAGAGTGTCGAACCTATAGGGATAATATCTTCTTTTTAATAAAGTACTAAAATTATGTCTTTCTAGTAATTATTCAGAAAAATAAAAAATCTAAGAATAAATGTAGGAAATATAAAAGCATTGATACAATGTAAAGTAATTTGAAAGATAGCAATATAGAGAAAACCTAAGGTTAATACTATCCCTCAATATGTTTTATAATGATTAATCCTCTAATATTTAACTCCCTTAATTCTTGTTATTAATCAAGACACTAATGTATTCACAAGCCTTTTCCAAGATCATGCAAGTATACCTTAATTTACCAATTACCTATATTCTTATAATATTTGTAATAAATTTAGATTCATTAAGATTAAGTCTTAGTGATCATACATGCCAATTAGGTATATTCTTATCTTAATTTAAAACTTGTATATGCAACATTGGATGTTACTCTACAATCATGCATCAAATTACCTAGGTCTAAATATAATGATTCCTCTTCCGAGTTTATCAAAATACTACCAATTCATTCACCATATATTGGCCAGATATATTAAAGCATTAAGAACAAGTAATTTGAATAACAAAGAATTAAATTTATTAAATATTAAAAAGAAATGGTAATTAAGCATATATATTGAGTTTAAGTATTAATCATAGAAAGAAAATTTAGTTCATGGCTACAAGAGAACAACGGCAAAAATAATAAGAAATCTTAATAGAATCAATAGCAAACCAATATAGACGTTAAATTGTTCTTGATTGCACTGCCTAAAAAACTCTTGATGCCAAAGATCGCCTTGAATCTCTCTATAACATATGTTGCATGTTCTTGATGTTCTTGGATGCTCTTTAAAGGCTAGGGACGAGTAGCCTTTTATAGGGATTGAATTGAGCTTGAAATCTCCAATTCTTGTCAGGTTAGGAATCACATTACCGCTGGGGTGCTATTTGCTGTCGCTGGGGCGCTGCGTGTAAAAGATCGTATCGCTGGAGCAGTAAAGGTTTAAAGCTGAAGCGCTGGGCTGTCGCTGGCACGATGACGAGTTGGCGTTAAGGCGATAAATTGCGACTTAAACAAGTCATTTTTTTTTATCACTATTCCAACATTGGGGCAAAACTCTTTGTGGCACTGGGGCGACAGGTCCATATTTTAAAAAATTTACATTTTAGTCCCTATTTTTGCCCTTTTGTGTCATTACTTTAAATTTTGTTCAAGTCCCTATAAATAACAATAATGCACATAAATAGCCATTTATTCTCATAAAATAATAAAATATCCAAATTAAAACATTAGAAAATACATTATAAATATGCTCTTATCACGCATGTTAAAATTTCCACCTTATATTTTATAATACACTCTATCTATTAAAGTTTTTATAATCATAATATTTAAAATATTTTCTCAAACTATGAAATATATACCCAAAACTTATAACAAGTAATATATAGTTTTCCTTTTTAAATTTCTATTAGACAATAACTACAAAAACAAAATCAAAATTGAATTGAAGAAAATTAGTGAAAGCTTACTTTGTAGAGAGTATATTACTATTACTAAGAACATAGAAAAAGTGTATTAAAAAAGAGAAAAGAAAATCTTTTCAAAATGTTATAATTAATGAAATGTATGAATAAGTTGAGTGTCAATATATAAAATAACGGAGAATGGGAATTTCACAACCTACTTTTGGCCTTGTTCAATTTGTTATTTACAAGTGCTAAACACTCCAATGTATAGAATGTAAACTTATTCTGAAATCACTCTTTCAAATAGAGTGCAAAACGGTGACAATATTTGCTTTTAAATTTTTTGATTGCTATAATTTTATCTTAGTATAAAATAATTAATAAAAGCTAAATATTAATTTAATAATTACTTATATTAAATTAAAAAACATGTATGTTCTTCTTAAATTTTGGTCTAGAGCCTAATTTATCATAAAGGCCCAAAAAGAGTCTTGAGTAGGTAAAAAAAGTTGTCTTTATTTTAGTATGACTCTTTAAGAAAGCCCTAAAAGAATAAGCAAATTACCATCCTTATTTTGAAAGAACTCTAATAAGTGAATTCTAATTGGGAAGTCTTGCTATATCCTAATTTGTTCTAGATTTTACGACCCCCATATGATGATTACCTTATAAACAAGGGCTAAAATAATAGAAGATGAACATCAACATCAATCATCAATCAATAATCGTTTTCTCACCATTAGAGATAGATTATCAATTTCTTCATAAGTTGGGGGTGATACATTTGTTATTTTCTTCTAGGACTTATTTCTTTAATCCTACAAAGACTCTGCCTCCATGTATCTCTATTATAAAATTATCATTTAATAGTGTCATACAAGCGAGCTTATCAAGCTTGGTAAAGTTGATATAGGCCTAAATTTGGTTGAACAATTATAAATTTGGCATCTTGTTACATTTTTCTTTTATTTTTGTTAATCTCGCCCATATTTTTGTTTTAAAAAATAAATTTAATTCATTGACTTTAAGATTACCAAATTTTAGGGTCGTCGGCGTCTTTTGTCAGAACGATATAAAAGTCATGGAGACATAAAAAAACTATGGAGATTGACAATGTAAAGAGAAAGGCCCATGAGCCACAATGAGAGAAAAAGAAGAAGAAATCGTAAAAAGTAACTGTGCATGAGCTGTGTGCACCAAAAAAAAAAAATTAAAGAAAAGGGGACACATTAAAGAGAAAAGTCGAACCTGGATCGTGGAGAGGAATTCAAGGATTGTGTACTAGTTGAACCACCAGGGTAGTTAACCAACATTAACAAGCCCCAGCCACCATAAACTACTATTGTCACCACCTACCATTGCAACGCCGATTGATGTTCATCGCTGATGAACTCACCAATTAACTCAAGAATTTCTAGCGATCTTAACTCAAAAAATTCTGTCGCTTACCAACGCTGGACAAATCCAGACCGAAGCCATTGCCTTTAATTATAAACAACAATTATTGATGGTGATCATTGTTGTCTTCCATTATCTGTTATTTTGAATTTTGAAACTTGCCAAAAGCATCCAAAGGCAATAGTCATCATAAAAGTCATCATTGATTTGTCAGCCTCCTCATGGCGACCAACAATAAAGGTTAGGTAAAAGAGAGGCACCTCGTGGTAGGTGACAGAGGCTAAAAAGTTAGACTAAAAAAAGAAGGTAATATGATTGCAGGATAAAAGGAAGGTGAAACTAGAGTGACACTTGGGTTTTATCATTAAACCTCCTCAGTTATAGAAAATTTAAATTTGGTCTAGATTATTTTAGAATTTTACAAATAGGCCTTTAGCAAAAATTGACATTCTACAAGTCTAGGGATTGATTTGAGGTTGAAAATCTCAATTCTTGTCAGGTTAGGAATCACATTACCGTTGGTGCGCTGCATGTAAAAGGCCGTATTACTGGAGCGGTGAAGGTTTGGCACTGGAGCGTTAAGTTGTTGCTAGCGCTAGGGCGATGAACTGTAACTTAAATAGGTCATTTTTTCTATTTTTTGTTATTTTGATTACTGTTCCAAAGCTGGGGCAAACATTCTTATGGCGCTGGGGCCATAAGTTCATACTTTAAATTTAATTCAAGTCCCTATAAATAACAATAATGCACATAAATAGCCATTTATTCTCATAAAATAATAAAATATTAAAATAAAAACATGAGAAAATATATAACAAATGTGCCATTATCAGCAATAATACTTTCGGGCAAGTAAAAGGAAAAAGGTATAATTAGGGTTCAAACTATGGTGGGAACCAAATACATTTGTGATGTGTTGCTTTTTTGGAATTGGACAAAATTTACTTAGTTTTGGACAGTTAGTAGAACATAGATATATTGTTTACTTTGAAAGTAATAGTTGTACTATTTTTAATAAGAAACATGGAATAATAAAAGCTTGCTAATTGTTTTCAAATATAGAGAAGATGCAACCTTGAAGATTGAAGCAGTTGATGAATCATGGCTATGACATATATTATTTGGGCACTTAAATTTTCATGGGCTAAAATTACTTTCTTAAAGGAATATGGTTATAGGATTGCCAAGTGACCTAGAAGATAAATAAGGGGTTTTTGAAAGGTGTGCACTTAGAAAGCACCATCGCAACCTTTTCTAAAAGGAGTTGGATGAAGAGCACTTGAATTGGTTTACATAGATGTTTATGGACCAATGTCTACATCTTTCCATGGTAAAAATAGGTACCTTATTCATTTCATTAATGATTTTACAAGAATTATATGGTGTTTTTTATGAGAGAAAAATCTAATGTTTTCTCTATTTTTAAGAAGTTTAAAAGATTTGTTGAAAAATAAAGTAGAAATTACTTAAATATTTTGAGAAGTGATAAGTGCAAAGAGTATAATTCATATTGGTTATACTTACAATAAAATAGCATGTTAGAGAGAAAGAATCAAATAGTAATGGAGATGGTCAAATCAATGCTTCACTAAAAAGGGCTATCAAAGATTTTTTAGGCAGAAGTAGTGTATACTGCTGTATATTTAATAAATAAATGTACTACAAAGAAACATTAACATCAAACACCCATTGAAGTATGGTGCAGAAGAAATTCATAAGCAAGGCATTTAAAATGTTTTGGTTGTGTTTGTTATGCACAAATTCTAAAAGAAAAAAGGCACAAACTTGATGAGGCAAGTGAAAATTATATTTTTTTTAAGACTATAGCTCACTATTCAAAGACTATATGCTATTTGATAAAAAAACAAACAACATAAAATTGGGAGCATGATAAAGTTTAAAAAAGACTATTCTTGTAGAACATATTATCATAAAGGGTAATGAAGACAAAGAAAGTTTACTTCAAGGCTCCATACCATCAACCCCATCATCAATAACAAGTGAGTCTCCAAGTTCATCCAATTCTTTGCCATCAACTACTCTACAAAAAGTAAGAATTTTATGTGAAATTTATGAAAGATGCAGCTTTTGTATCTTTGAACCTAAAAGTTTTGAAAAAGTTGTGAAAGAAGAAATTTGGAGAAAGCTATGCAAGAAAAAATTGATGGTATTAAGAAAAACAAATCATGATAACTAGTAGAGAAGCTAAATGAGAAAGAAATTATTAGAGTGAAATAGATTTATAGGGTGAATACAATATTAATAAAAGTGTGCAAAATAAGTAAAAGCTAATAGCTAAGGGCTACTTACAATAGCCTAGTATTGACTACACTGAAACTTTTGCTCTAGTTGTTCAACTTGACACCATAAGAACCCTTATTGTTATGACTGAACAAAAGAGTTGGTCACTATATCAACTTGTTATCAAATTAACTTTCCTCAATAAAGAATTAGAAGAAGAAATTTTTGTGAGTAGCCTCAATGATATATTGTTAAGGGTGAAGAATAAAAAGTATACAAACTTAAAAAGGCTTTGTATGGCCTAAAACAAGCACCAAAAGCTTGGTATACTCAAATTGATGGTTATTTCTTAGAGACAATGAGTCTATCTTATATGTAAAAGGTCAAAATATGTCGAATGTTCTTATTTTTTTCTCTTTATGATGATGACTTGATTTTCACGGGTAACAATGAAAAAATAGTTGAATAATTCAAGAAAGAAATGATGAAAAATATGAGATGTGACATGGGTTTATTACATTATTTCTTTGGTATTGAAATTTATCAAGAAGATGATTGTGTGTTTATTTGTCAAAAGAAATATGTAGAAAATATTCTTAAAGATTTGGTATGTTTGGGTGTAATAAAGTAGCAATACCATTGGTGGCTTAATGATAATTTGAAAAAAGAAGATGGGGTAAAAAAGTTAATAAGACTTATTATAGAAGTTTGATTAGAAATTTATTTTGTCTCTCTATCACAAGATTTGACATTATGTTTGCCTTAAGTTTATTATCAAGATTTATTTATTCTCCAAACTAATTTCATCTAGAGGTAGCAAAAAGAGTGTTTAGATACTTAAAAGACACAATAGATTTTGCATAAAATATTGTAGAAATATGGATAAAAAGTTAATTGGTTTTGTTATAGTGGCTTGGGTAGTTGTAATGATGATATAAAGAGCACCTCAAGCTATGTATTTTCTTTTGGTTCTAGTTGATTTCTTGGACATCAAAGAAGCAACAAATAGTGGCACAATCCTCTACTGAAGCATAATACATTTTAGCATCATTTACTTACATGTGTTGACTCCTAAAATAGTAATTATTTAACTAAATAATGAAAAGAAAAACTTTATTTGAAGCGAAAAAAAAAGCATAAAAGTCAAACTTACCTACAGATTTGGACAGTATCGGCGATGGCTAGCAGTAGAGGAGTAGAGGTGCGGTGGTGATTTTGAATCTTGCAAAATATAACCAATTGATTTAACATTTTAATTATTATTACTTATTGCACTAAATAATGAATAAAAAAGAAAAAGAAAATAAAAAACCCTTACCTCAACTCACCAACGGTGTGTGACATTAATTGCAGCTCCTATGGTGGGTAATTTCCGGTCAGCGGCGAGCTAGTGTCATGGTGAGAGTTGGTTGTCGACTTGAGAGTTTAGAGTATTGTAGGGTTTTTAATTTTTTATTTATAAATATCAATGATTAGATGTGCTCAATCTTATTGCAAGTATTTTGTAGTAATCTAATCTTAACCTAACATATGTCAATTTAATTTTAAAAAAATATTTCAAATTAAAAAGTATTTTGTAGTCATAATTTGTTGCACAAAAAATCAAAATTGAATAAAAATATTTGATTTTTAATCGAAAAATTGAATGGTTTTTTAAAAACAAAAATACGGAACTGATCACTCAATCCAACTCCATTTTTTTTCTCCAAATTTAATTTGCAACCTTAATTAAGATTACACATCTATAAATAGTCCCATAAGTTGTCTCTGTAATTATTCTAAGAACAGTGAATAAATTAATTAAAAAGTTTATTATATTTCTTGCTTTACTTTTAAACTTTCTAAGAAAATTAGTATTTATTTTTCAAAAACAATTTCTTCGTTACTTTGTTCAACTTTCTCATTTGGTATCAAAACTATGATTTATAATTCTTCTTTCAACTAGAATTCTATTCAATCAAAACACAATCAGTATCAAAACAACACATATGCTATTAGACAAAGTAGCAATTTTAATTTTTCAAATCCTCTGAAGCTTGATTATCATAACTTTTATGTTATGGAAACCTTAAGTCTTAGCCTCAACAAGAGGAAATGATCTCGAAGATAAACCTATATTGATCATGATTTGGTTAATTATCTTTTAGCAGGACTTAGTTCTCAATATGGTATGTGGCTATACTTGTTTCAACAAAATTTGACGAGTTAACTTTGGCTAAGATCTAGTTAATAATACTTATAAGAGTAGGCTTAAGCTGTCAATTGTGAATTCTAGTGGAAGCACTTCTACAAGTTTTACTCAAATAGGAATGAAGCAAAAATTCAGAGGTATCTTTGAGAATAAAGGAGGCTATGGAGGTCAGGATAAAGGTTTCAATAATCAGAATAATCAAGCCAGTTATGATTAGAATGGTTATAGTGAAAAGGTAAAGGAAAGTAATAGTATGGTAATCAAAATGGGGGAACTAAAAAATTGTATCAGATATATATTGGTCATAGAGATTTGAACTGCTGAAAATTTTTCATTGAGATTTCTGAACCGTTAATTTAAGTCAACAATCAACAAGCCCCCGCTTTTATTGCTGATCCGGGGTTTAATAAAGTTCATGCTTGATATTTGGACAATTGAGCTACAAACCATGTTACCAAAAAATATAAATAATATGGTGACTAGGAATGAATATAGAGCTAATGAGCTACAAACCATGTTACCAAAAATATAAATAATTGGTCATGACTAGAATGAATATAATGGTAATGAGCTAATTTATGTTGGTAATGGTGATAAACTGAAAATTATGCACAATAGAACATGCAATTTTCACCTACCAAATGCAAACAAAACCTTATATCTGAAAAATGTTCTGCTTGTGCTTGATATGAAAAAGAACCTAATTTCATATCAAAATTTAGTTCTTGATAATAATCTGATTGTTGAGTTTATGAAATATGATTGTGTTTTAAAGGATGGGAAGGGGAGTCTCAAAAGAATCGCTAAAGATTTTTTTTTTATCCGTTGATAACCAAACCAACTAAAGAAGAATTTCAAAATTTTCACAAATTACTATATATACCGCTCTTAATAAACTCTTAAAATCCTTTATTTTCTGACAATATCACTATTTTTTTCTTATGATATAAATAGACCGGTTGTTGTTAAGAGTCCTAAATGTTACAACAGTTTATTTCATTTCAATAATTCCTCATTTCTTTTTCATGCTAATCATACTGCTAAGTTTTTGCAAAGATGATTTGGACATCCAAATCAAGAAATGTCAACTTGTAATTTTCTTTCAAAATGCAATAAATTTCTTTTAACTAGCTTTTGTGATGCTTGTCATATGGATAAAAACCATGATATACATTTTGGACTCTCTAAAACTAGATTAACTAAACTTATAAATCTTAAACACTCTGATTTTTTAGGGACATGCATCTATACTTTTTAGGGATGGGTTTATATATTATGTCAGTTTTGTTAATGACTACAATAGCTATTATCACATATGTTGACAAGCAGTTTGACAATGAAAATTCAAGATATTTTATAAATGTCTCCACATACAACTTTAATTTGCCTTTTCAGCTCACCTAAAACCTAATAAGCGAGTAGTCTCTTCAAACATACTTATCAAAAAGCCATTGAATAAAAACTTACTGAGAGGAAGAGAGTTAAATGGAGGACCTGCTTGAGGTGTTATGGGCCATCGGGATCACTAGTAAAACTACAACCTAGTGTCACGGCCCAAATATTCTCAAGCAATTACTCGAGTATTTGGTACATGACGAGACCACCAAGAGGGGATTTAGTCCATTTTGGGTTAAATGGGCTAGAGCTTCTAGAAGGCCCAATGAATTTGGGTTAAAGCCACTTGCATGTGGTAGGTGGGGGAGTTTTCTAGAAAAGGCATATTCCATGAGATATTCTTTTGGTAGTTGGCATCTTTGGAATATTCCTTAGCATATTCTCCTCTTTAGATGTGGACCATTGGATTAGAGTTAATCCTAGCCGTCCATTGTATATAGCTTTAGTTATAAATAGGTGGTGTTCTCATTTGAGAAACCATCCTCCAAATTGTAGAAATACTCTTAGCTTGTAATTGTATAGCTTTGTAATTCTCTCTTTAGTAATAAAATACGAGAGCATTCTCTCAAACACTTGGTGTGCTTCTTCTTCATCTCTTTCTTTGGTTATTGGGGTCTTGTAGGCTGCTTAGCACTAGCAAGTGTCTAAGGCCGCACGGTTTCGAGAAATCGGGTCGTGACACTAGGTACCCTTTCTCCTTAGCCTTCTTGTGTTAAGCAATCATCCCTTCTGAGATTAGGATGCCAACTCACTAGTTTTGTACTTCAAAGAATCTGAGAACCAAAGATTGCTACAAGGCCACTTAGACTTCATTGATAAAAAATAGAGTAGGCAAGAATTAGAACGATCTCATTCAATAGAAGGTTGCTTAGTATTATAACAATTAAGTTTGAGCATCAGAATTTACAAAAAGATGATCTAGTTTTAAGGAAAGTATTGCTTAATACTAAATACCTCATTAAAGACATCCTCAGTCTAAATTGGGAAGGCACTTATAGAGTCCTTAAAAGGATTAGGCCAGAATGTATGAGCTTGAGTATGCAGATGGAAAGGTTGTTAGGAAATCTTGTTGGGCTTCTAAAGTGCTACTATCTATAGGAAAAATTTCCAAGTATTATTTGTATTGAGTTATAATTCTTTTTGCTTTTGGAAAATGTAAATTGAGCACCCAGAGTACTCTCTTGGGGGAACACTTTTTAATTTAATATTTTTTTTTAAAGTTAAGTTCTCAGACTAAGCTTTGTTGTATAGATTAATTTTACAATAAAATACTTGATTATGATCAAATCTATAATGCTTGTTCAAAGATAAGACAGTTTGGTAAGCAAGGTTGGTTTTATTTTGTATTGTGTCATATAGATTAGAGCTTGTCCAGATAGGATAAACTAAGAACTACTACGTTTAGTTCCAAAGAACCACTAAAATTCCTATCTTAGATCTTACAAAATATTAAGCATTGACAATAACGGAGCTCAGATAATAGAACCTCCTATGGAGCATTAGATGACTCATCTCTAGGGGATGGAGGTCTAACAACCATTGGGCCACTTAGCTCCTAAAAGGAATCCACCTCCTCAGCAAAGCAAAGGAAATAAAGAGTTCTTTTTCAAATATAACATTCCCCGAGAACATATATTCCTAGAAGTTCCCAATTTACTCTACCTTGAGGAGTTGCCCAGTTATGAGGCTTTATCTAAGTATCTTTAAACCCTGAGCTCATAGGGTAAAATGGTTTCTATACTTAGAAACATTTATGGCCAAAACTACTCTTGTACTCTTTGAGGGTCAAACCTTTAATGTATCTTTAAACCTCGAGCTTACAGGATAAAATGATTTTTATACTTAGAAAAACTTATGGCCAAGACTACTCATGTACTCCTCAGTGGTCAAACTTTTATGGTATCTTGAGAGCTCGAGCTTAAAGGTTAAAATAATTTGTATACTTAGAAAAATTATGTCCAAGATTACTTATGTCCTACTCGAGATCTAAGCTTTATAGCGAGAACTCTCATGATTACTGCATGTTTAGTTATCACATTTTATTATCATTGAAAGGTCAGTGAATTATGAAGCATTCCCATACTTAGTTAATTTTCCATTTAGTTACCATTGTTCTTTAGGATCAGACATGTATAGTTAGGTTACTCATTATTATTATCATTATCCCTTAATGAGTTTTCATTCACTAAAGAGATCAACTATAATAAATGGAAAAGCATACTACATAGTAAGGAAAGGCTCCTTGACCAAAATCATATCATTATAAATAAATGTACTTAAAAAAATGGAGAAATATGAGATCATTCTTGGTCAGCAAGTGGTAGTAGTGGAGGCTTCTTATCTTTAATCTCCTTTTGGCTAGCAGGTTAGACCTTGTTCACTTTAGATGGGGGTAAAGTAATGGCTGAAGATATTAGTACAACACTAAAAGGCCTGGGCGATAAAGGGTCGGTAGACATCTCCATATGTAACTCTGGAGTAAGGCCTTTTAAAAAGACCTAGGAATAAAACCGTACGGGCTTAAGATTAAGTTGAACCTACTTTATGGTGTAGCCCAATGAGCCTGTAGTCTAAGCTATAGATAGCGCATATGTACAGTGTGACTATTGAGATCTAGCCCACATAGGTCAACCATGTGTTCCTAAAAGCTTAATTCACATGAGACCATATGTCCTTTAAGGAGAATAGATCACTTGATTCAAAATTCTAATTCTTTGGTGTTGATGACTGTCACGTTGGCCTCAAAATCAACTATTAGGACTTTGAAAAAAAGTTTGCCAATTTTACTATCTTAAAACTAAAGCATTTATTGAGTGAGTTATTGCTTAGTCTGATGCCATTAAGGTACATAGCATCAACTAAAGGTAACTTAGTTATTTCTCATTTTTATTATTTTAATTGGCAAATTTAAACCAAAAGTAGAATTTTTTTAAAAATATATTTCTAATTTTGGCCAAAAATTATTTTGAACTAACTAAAATTACTCCTACTACAATTCTAGCTTTTATTGTAATGTAAGTTAAGCAATTGAATTAGTTCCTATAAATTGTAATTTCCTCCAACGTGTTTATACAATTTAATATTTTAAGAAATTCTAGGTTGGATTCCTAAACTTATTTATACTTAATGATCATGGCATTCGTGGGAACCATGTAGCATTTTTGGCATCCTTTAGTTTCCAGAGTAAATTTTTTAAGCAACTATCTATCATCTAACATTGTCCAAATTGTTAATCTCTTCGTTTACACTTGTCCTTCTATTCGTCCCAATGGGAACTTATGAATAGAATGAGGATGAGAGAGATATTGCAACAACTTTTACTCTTATGATAATCCTATTAAACATACCAACTTCAAAGGGATGACTTACTAGCTTAGTCACTTTTGATTATTGAAGATGGTGCTTACGTGCCATTTTGATATGCAGTAATCAATTCAATAATAAATCTTCAATATAAAATTATATGATAAGAAGTTTATAACATTTAAAGATATTGTAGATCTAAAGAATTTTAGATTTGATTCAAAATAGTTCGGGTCAGCACTAAAAGTTGGTAATTTTAAGAGTTAGAACCTTGTCTAAAATGGGGATAAAACTTTGAGAATATATTAGTAATGACATAGTTGCAAGATATTGGTGTTAAAAAATGTAATTATGCAGAATGTTCTCGAAAATATTATTTTTGATCCATGGTTGCCGACACAAGTCGATTGGTATTCCTTCTTGATCAGTGTATGTCTATATTTTGATTGTTTAGATGGTTAGTCTTTGCAGACCACGGGCTTAGTAGAAGCTCATACAGGCATGCAAGTATTTAGTGATGACTGGGAAGTAAATAGACTCACGAGGACTTTTAATAAACATCCCATAAAGATGTCAATGAAGGGTCTTCTCGAGTTGAGTAATATTCATGGTCTTTTAACCAGAACATTGCGGTAGACTTGTGAGTGATTCACCATACTTTGATCCCGCGTATGTTAGAGATTTTCCATGGTCTTTTTAGGGTTGGTGCTACCCCTGAATATACATATATTTTTTATTTATACAACTGTTTATTCCCATTAAATTGCTAATGCCCATTTATATGGTATCATACAATGTAACATTACAGACATTATATGATCTAAAGATGTTCAGATCTGATTTAAAAGCGTTTAGATCAGGGCCACCAGTTGGCCATGCTAAAAGATATAAATACTAAGTATTAGCGGATTATAATACTCAACAAAATCCAAGAGTTTGAGCATTGTCTATGATGGGACATAAACTCGGAAATATACTAGTAATTTCCATAGTTGCAAGAATTGTAATGAGGTGCTAAGAAATGTCAGTTGCGTAAGTATGTTTTCAAATATTATCCTTGATCTAATTCTGTCGATGCGGGTTTGTCGGTAGATAATTATTGTTTAGTCTAGTACAATCCAGCAGTACCATAGTAATATGTGCGCGTCTGTATTTAATTGTTAAATACAGTAATTAGTTAACAATTATTGTTGAAAAATAGTATGGTGACATGTGGCACATTATGAGTCATTGGTTGAGTTTACCAAAGTGTGGGATATAGTAGGACCTACTATGGGGTATACTTAATAACCAATATGAGGGGGAAAATGGTAATTTTACATACATTGATTATTAAATATTTAAATAATTAAAATTAAAATATCTTATTATTATAAATGTTATATAATATTATAATATTAATATATATACTTGGTGGCCAAGTATATATATGTATATATATATATATATGTGTGTGTATTAATATTATATTCTTATGTGAGATATATATATATATATATATATGTGTGTGTGTGTGTGTGTGTGCTTAGTGCGTATGTGTGTGTTTACGTGAGAAGCAATTGTGAATTGCTAAGGGAATTGTTTTTGTTCTTTTCAAGAACATTTGGTGGCCAACCATTGTTGAGCAAAATTAGAAATGAAATTATTTCTGTTCTTTTTGATTTCAAGAGTTGAAATCTTGGCTACCAACTACAACAATTCAAGTATTTGATTTATTGATCAAGTGCTGACCGAGAGTAACTCAAATAGCTTAAGGTTTAAAGAGTTTAAACCCAAAATTGTTGGATATGCTGCTGTTGATTAGAGTTTACCATAAGGTATTTTTAATAGTGCATTTCTAGAGGACATAAACTAATGGGGTGTGACCCTCTTTGTTTAGGATGCTTCATCTTCTACTTTGAGGACATCAATTAAGTCTAAAGGTAAGTAGGAGAACAAGATGAGGCAGATACCAAGGATAATTCCTCGAAGGTGTCAATTATCCAAAGGTCAACAAGAAAGCAAAGTAGATGAAAAATGTTTCCGCTACAATAAGGTTTGGTATTAAAAATCTCACTAACCTAGATTCCTTATCATTTTCAAAAGGAATTCCACAGGTTTATGTTTGATAAACATAGACATTTCTATAACATTTGATGCTAGTTAAGACTGGGTATAAAATACTACATGTTTCTCTCACATCTGTAATGTGCTGCAGGGACAAAGGGACTAGAATGCGACAGGTTGGAGAAGTAATGTTAAGAGTAAGTGTAATATCCAATCCTTATTAGTAGTATTGGTGCCTAGATTTTGGTATAGAGCAATAAAGACACCGTAGGGTTACTCGATTTTAACCCTATTAGAAATATTTTCTTTATCATACGCATGAGAGATATTAGACCTAATTTGGTAATTTTACACTCGATCAGAGCGCCAGACGACCCTAGAATATTTTTGAAATTTTTCTCTATTGCCTTGGAAAAGGAAATTCTAATTTACTACATGAATTTCCATTTAAGGGTTATGTATGGAACAAGCCTTTGTTAAGAAATACAATTCATATATTAAGGAATGGACCAATTAATCTCATAGATTGTCAAGTTGGAAACTCGAGTTAGTTCCTTTGACTATTCTAACTAGATAGTTACAAATGAACCAATTAAATATTTCCATTTGAACTAATTGCAAATTAGAAGTTTTGAGTAAGTTGAAGGGCAAAATGGTCAATTAAGGGAGCACTATATATATGTTGAAAGTTTGCAGAATTTTCAAGAGATCAAAAGCCAACATTTAAAGCAAAAAAAGAAAGCAAATTTGTGCAAAGGTTGAAGGTGCTGCTACAGTGAAATTTCAGTTTTTTTTTTCATGATTTTTCATGTGTAATCAAGCTAAAATAAGGTTACATATAAATCCCTAAGCTCAATTGAAGCCTCAATTAGTGAAAATTCAAGAAAAAGAGGTAAGAAAAACATTGTTTTATGAGTTTGATAGTGAGCTTTCAAGAATGCTTCAATTGATATTCTTGTGTGTGTTCTTGACTTAGATTGAGTTGAATTCTAGCGTGGAGCTTGAAGGAGTCATCAATTTGAAGAAATTGGCAAGGTAAGAATTAGGGTTTTTGGTGATTTTAATGTAGAGATTTCAGTTGGTTGTAATTAGGGCTTTAGAATGAAATTGGCTTGATTTTGTTGTAATTGGAACAAGAAATTGAGAAAATGAATGTATTGGAACCTAGGGTGAAATTCTGCCACTTTAGGGAAGTTAGGGATTGAGTGGTGTTTTGATTAAGTTGTTGTGTATAAATGGTGCATATTGTAAATTGAATGTATATGGTTGATGGAAAAACCAAAAATGAAGAAAATGGGACATAATTGTCCATTTTAGAAATGTGAAGGGCAATTATGTCCAACCAAGTTGTAAGGCATTCAATAATTTTCAAGGCACTGGATGGTGAGTTAGATTAGATTAAATGACTCCGTAAATAAAAATCAGGAAGTAGTATGCATCCGGGCTTTGTATGTCGATTAGGGCGTTTAGTAGTTAAATGAGATTCTAGCATTCGATTTAGTTCTAAATGTCATTTGTGGCGCGTAGGTGAAGATAATCGAGAGCGGTAACGGGAGCAGAAATCGGGAGCGAAATTGAGCACAGAGCGGTTGTGAGTGAAAATCTGCCTTTTTCTGTTATCTTTCGTATATTATGTTTCAACATAATGAAAATGTAGGTTTTATGAGTTTTCAATGCATAAACATGATTATGATCTTGATATGTATCCATAGATATGCATTTACACGTTCGCTTTAAGAAATAGTTTTACAATTTCTGTATTTATTTTGAAGGCCATTGGTGCCTTCAGATTATAGTGATGGTGATTGTATTAGACCACGCCGGTATATCCCGTGCACATGGCCAGGTCTTGGGGGTGTGTCACTAACTCTGGAAAGTCGGGATGTCGAGTCATATGAGTCGCCCTATGTGTACGGGGTATTATCTCGCTATATGTATGCGATGTAGGATTCCGCTGCATAGCCAGTGAGATGTCTTGAGATGTCACTGTGGGTGCTGCTAGTTGAGGTACCCCGTGACCTACTCACGTGTGCGGTGCTAGTTAATTCGCTGCGTGAGTATAGAGCTTTAGGGTTACCATTGGTACAGTTTAGAAAGAAAATGGCCGAGTGAGGATTTTACTAGTTTTCTATTTACCGATAGCATTTATGCATTTATATGCACACAGCAGTTATTATGTTATACAGATTTTGGATATTATTTTTCCAAAGATGTAGATAAAACCCACTCGGCAAGATTTCATTAGCATATGATATTAGAAACTGTTTTACAGTTTTACATCAGTTTTAGAAGCATGATTTCTGCATGTACTTTAGAATTTGCTATCTATGCATAATGTTCTTGTAATTGAAATCTTAATTGCACTCACTAAGCTCCTTTAGCTCACTGGTTTTGTGTTTTATGTTTTCTAAACCCTTTCCCAGGTGCAGGTCTCGGTATGCAAGTTGCTGATTTCCTATTGTCGAGTAGTGGGCCGAATCCAAAGATCATCTTTGTACATGTAAATGTGCTAAATAGCACTCTTTACTTTATGTATAATAGTTGTAGGCATGTATATTTGTATGTATGTTTGAACCAATAAGAAGAGATTTCAATTTTATAATAATCGTTTTTGCTTATTATGATTATGCTCATTTTGTGATTTAAATGAAACTATTGAGTTGTGTTGGATTGGATTTGGAAAGGACCGGAGGTCCGAATTGGTAGCATCGAGAAGTGTTTTGAAATAGAAGTGATATTTCGTTGCAGGTTTTATATGGATTTTCCAAAAAACAAGGGAAACTTTGTCTGTTCTTTTTTAAAATTAAGATATCATTTTCATGTATATTACAAAGACTTTCTCAGTAGTAGCAAGAACTAAAAAGGGGTTCGTCTCACGAAATTTCTCAACTTACCCAGTTAGGTTCAGAGGAACTTCCGTCGGGGTGCCCTGCAAAGCTGCTGGGATCTATAGTAAAGGGTCTCGGGTCGTGTCCTGTCACTAAGAAATAATGATTTCCTGTACATCCAAGTTGTTAGATAATTTAACTTGCTTCTCTTATGCAATATAGTAGTTGCATTGCATGATTGGTATTATGTTTAAAATATCATTTGACAAATTATATCCATTCTTGTACGTGATAGTGAAAAATATCATATAAACATTAGGAATAGCTTCTTATGTTCACATAATGTAACTGATGTTTTATTAGCTGATTTTTAATTAATAAATGGATAAAATATACAATTATAAATGTCAATAGATCGGAATCTTTAAATGGTACGAAACTATGGCATATGAGATTATATCATATAGGCATTAGATGCCTAACTTGTCTCGTTAAGGATGGTTGGATACCAGATCTCACCATAGAGACTTAACTAGTATATGAATAATGTATTCAATAGATTTAATCAAACCTCTATTTAGGTGTTGGATACTAGGCCACTAATTTATTAGAACTGGTATATGATGATTTATACGGTTCAATGGATCACGTTGTGATAGGAAGGTTCAGTACTTCGTAACCTTTGTTGATGATCTTTCATGATTCTGGTACCTATTTCCTATGAAACATAAGTCAGATTTCTTTGAAGAGTTCAAAGGGTTTTGACTGGAAGTAGAGAAATAAACTAGAATGTACGTAACATCCTTTTAATCAGATCGAGGTAGTGAGTATATTAGCGACAAGTTTTTTTTATTGTTTAAAAGAGAATGAGATTCTCACTTACCACAATCCTCTAGGAACTCTGCAATACAATGATGTTTCAGAGAGGAGGAATCAAAATTTATTAGGTATCTATGGGAGTATGCTCCAAAAATAACTACTTATTAAGTAGAGTTCCATCAAAAACTGTTCCTTCCCCTCCTATGAGATATTGAGATGACGGAAGTCGAATCTTCAACATATTAAGATTTGGGATAACCTGTATACGTAAAAGTTACATAGTAGGATATAGTTGTACCTAAAGGAGAAGAGTTTCAATTATTTTAAGATTCAGGACTGTATTGCTTACGTAAGAGTTACGTAGTAGGATATCGTATTTTTTTTGTAAGAATTACTCAGCATGATAACCTAGCACACATAAGATACAAGTATAGGTCCATTGAGTGTCTTGTGAATTTAATAGGATACAAGTTTTATGATTCAAGTAAACAAAATGCGTTTGTTTCTTGGTATACCACCATTTTAGAGGAAGAGTTTCTTATGGACCATGATGATCATAGAAAGATTGAACTTAGTAAAGTTAATCAAGAAATCAATGAACCAACAATGAAAACTCATGGTCAATTAAGCAATGAACTTTTAACACACTCTCCAAGTAGGTCGGAAAGGATATCTAGGTCACCTATTGGGTATATTAGATGCCTGAAAGTGAACTTGAAGTTTTTTTAGTAAAAGAAAATAATCTTTTAACCTATAGGGAGACGATGTTAGACATCCATTTGAAAAAATAAAAAGAAGCCATGAAAATATAATTTGACTTTGTGCATCAGAATCAAATCTAAGACTTGGTTAAGCTTTCTGTGAGAATTGTTCCTATCGATTATAAAGAGTTTACAAGAGAAAATGTTGGCCAAATAGAAGGCAGAGACCTTCTAGGCTCAAAATTAGTTCCAAAAAGGTTTTTCTTCGTGACTTGGAATCAATTATGAAGAAACCTTTGGACCATTAGTGATGCTAAAGTCGATTAGAATTCTATTGGCCCTTGCGGCATGCTATGACTTTGAGAATTGGTAGATGGATATCAAAATAATGTTCTTGTATATATATCTCAAAGAAGAGATATACATGAAATAGCTAGAGCATTTTGTATCTAACTAACTTCTAGTCTTATATGCAAGTTTAAGAAGTCTATTTATGGACTTTAATAGGTTTTTTGAAGTTGAAGTCATTGTTTTGATAAGGTATTCAAATTGTTTGATTTCAATAAAAATAATAAGGAAGTATATGTGTATGAATAGTCAGTAGGAGCATGATAGTCTCTTGATGCTTTTCATTGATGATATACTAGTCATGGGGTATGATGTCGATATGTTATAGCCAATCAAAAGTTACTTGTAAGATCTTCTCCATAATAGATTTGGGAAAGGCTTCCTTTATACTAGGTATAAAGCTTTATAAAGATAAAGCTAAGAAGCTGATAAGACTTTCCTAAATCATTTCACATCAATAGCCTATTAAAATGGTACAGTTTTTCTTAATTGTGAGATAATTAACATACATTTTAGACACGGTGTTCATTTTTTAAGGAGAATGTCTTTTCATATAGAAGATAAAGGAGTTAGAGTGTCTGACACACCAAATACATTAGCTCTTGAGAGCTTGATGTATACTATGATGTACATGAGACCTGATGTTAGTATGGCTGTAAAAGTTACGAGTTAGTAACAGTCTTATTCAGGTGACCGCTATTTGATGGTAGTCAAACATAACCCGAGGTAAGGATAAGTTTCTCATATATAGAAAAAATGAGTTATAAGTGAAAAGATACATGAATTCAGACTTCTAGTTTGACCTAGATGATAGAGAGTCTGCATCTAGAAATATATTCACTTTTAATGGTACGAAGATGAGTTAAAACAGCACCAAACTAGGATTCATTGCTGATTCATTTTAGAAATATCGAAGAAAGTAGTGTGGATTTGTAGGTTTGTCATTGAGTATGGAAGAGTTCTAAGATTGATGAATCCTATCCCATAGTTATACAACAATAATAAGGCTGTTGTATAGGCTAAGGAGCCAAAAAGACACTAATATTCTAACTATGTTGAAAGAAGTCTCATATAATTAGAGAGATCTTGGACAGATAAGATGTGATTGTTTATAGAATTATTTTGTAAATAATTAAGCGGACTTACTTTCTAAGGCCATGACTCCAAAAGTGTTTAAAAAAAATATACGGAGTCAATGTATAAGATACCATCGGAAATAACACTAGAGCAAGTGAGAGATTGTTAGGGTTAGTGCTTACGTGCCATCCTTGAATGTACATATACTTGTCATTTATACAAGTATACATTCTCATTAAATTACTGATGTCTATTTATATGGTATTATGCAATGTAAAATTACAGTCATTGTATGATCTGAAGGAGTTTAGATCAAATCTAAAAGAGCTTAGATCAGGGCCACCAGTTGGCCACGCTGAGAGTATAAATACTAAGTGTTAGTGGGTTATAATACTTAGCGAAGATCTAAAAGTTATAGCCTTGTTTGTGATTGGACATAAACCTGAGAATATACTAGTAACTGCATAGTTGTAAGAGTTGTAATTAGGTGCGAGAAAATATAAGTTGCGCAAGTATATTTTCAAATATTGTCCCTGATCTATTTCTGTCGATGCGGGTCTGTTAGTGGATACCTTTATATAGATCAGTATATGTGGTACCTATCGAGTATAGATGGTTATTCCAAGTCGATTGTGAGCTTGAAGCTCATATTAACATATAGTTTTCAATTAGGACTGGATATGGGACAAACTCATGAGGACCTTTGATAGACATCCTATGTAAGGTGTCAAGAGAGGGTCCTCTGAATTTGAGTAGTATACATGATCCTTTGACTTGAGTGCCACAATGGGCTTGTAAGTAATTCACCATACTTTGATTTCACTCATGTCACAGACCTTTCATAGTGTGACTGCTGGGTATCGTTGGGTAGGGTTCAATACTTATGGGTTCAGTGCATATAGATATAGGATCCATCAGCTCGCATAGGGAATTGAATATCTAGATACTTTGAGACTGTATCTTAGAAAGTCTTGTGGCCATAACTATTTATTATGGAAATGAATTTCCACCAGGATTTAACAATATGCTAAAAGAGTTTGTGCATATTATTTAGCAAGATATAAGTTTGGAGATAGGCTATGAATGAGCACATAGAGATTTGACAGTGATAATCTATGTCCCCACACATTCAGGATATCATGATGGGAGGACTATACATATACGCGATAATCTCAGCTTAGATAGTGGACGCGCTGATTTGTATTTTTGTGACGTGTGCGTGGGGTAGTATTCACGGACTTTTAGAAAAATTTTATTTGACAAGTCAAACATGCACTTAGGGAGTCCCGTAGAATAGAGTGTACTCATTGTTCATGAGGTAGTGTACCATATTAAATTGTTCAGTTTAGTATAATCCAATAGTACCACAGTAATGTACGAGTGTCTGTATTTAATTGTTCAATACAGTAATTGATTGACAATTATTGTTAAAAAAATAATATGGTGAAACATGGCGCATTTTGGGCTCTTGGTTGAGTTCATCCAAGTGTGGGATGTAGTGAAACCCATTAAGGGGTATACTTGGTAACCAATATGAGAGGTAAAATAGTCATTTCACACACATTGATTATTTAATAGTTAAATAATTAAAATATCTCATTATTATATAATATAATATTATTACATATATACTTGGTGGAAATTATATATATATAAATGTATTAATATTATATCATTATATGATATATATATATATATGTTCTTAGTGTGTTTGTGTATTGTACGTGAGAAGTAATTGTGAATTGATAAGGGAATTCGTTTTGTTATTTTGAAGAACATTTGGTGGCCGACCATTGATGAGCAAAATTGGAAATGAAATTATTTCTTTTCTTCTTTATTTCAAGAGTTAAAACCTTGGCTACTAACTAAAATAATTCAAGTATTTGATTGATTGATCAAGGGTAAATCAAATAGCTTAGGGTTTAAAGAGTTTAAACTAAATTTTTTTGGATATGCTGCTATTTTAGCCAATTAAGTCCATCTTGTTGGCTGCTAGAATTGTCAAGTGGTTTAACTCCTAACGGATCTCTAGTTGGTGACGTTTTTAATCTCAATCTCAATTTTTATATATATTAATTTGATTAATATGTGTTTTTGTTTGTGTTCATTCAAATATATTCTTTCATAATATATAAATATGTATGAGATGTATATTTATGTTTCTACTATGATTTAATATGTATAAGATACATATTTGTAATAATAAACACATGGGACATGCATACACTATAGAAATAAGACCAAATTAGGGGATCTTAGGAGAGGTGGCATGAGATGTCTGCCTACTCCAACAGGTTTGACCTTTAGGTATCGTTGGGTATGGTCTAATGTTCATAGAGTCCGATGTTTGAAGATATGGGATCTGTCAGCTTATGTGGATGAGTTGTATATTTTGATGCTTTAAGAATTGTATTTTAGGAAGTATTTTGGCAAAAATCAGAAACCTTGAAAAGGAGTTTGCCGTAAGGTTAAACAATATTAGAAAAGATTTAAAGGTGATGATATGTGTCTTTACTCTTCTAGGATATAGGTGATGAAAGGATTATATGTATATAGTTGACCTTAGCTTGTATGGTTCGACACTTCGTTCTATAATATTCATAATGTGTATATGGAGCATCATCCACAGACTTACAGAAGAGTTCTGTAAGACAAACGAGTGAGAACTTAGAGAGTCTCACAATATGAAATTTACTCATTGAGCACTAGGGTAATAGACCAGGTAGAACGATTTGATCCGAGAGAATTTTGAAAAACAAGATTTATTTTAGGATATCTCAAAAAATATATGTGTCTAGGTTTAAGTGTTAGGATCTCTAAAAATATATATGAGTCTAGGTTTAAGTGTTAAACTAATTACTTATTAGTTAAATAAGTTAACTACTAGAAAAATGGTATATGATATAATGGCTTCATGCATGAGTGACACATGTCATGTGCATGAAATAAATGGGTGACAAGTGGCAAGTGTTGTGGGATGCTTGTCTTTATGTATGGGATGTATGAAGGACAAGTGTCAAGAGCATAGTTGCCCAGTGTCTCAAACTTTGTAATTGTTGCATTTAGGTCCCCTATTTTAAGCCATATATATTTTAAAATTTAAAATTATTTCATTAAAACCTTTTTTCCATACATTCCAAATGAGAGCAAAAGTTCAAAGTGTTGAACTGATTTTGGTAAAAAATCATGCTAGAAATTTAAACAAATACTGCCATTTTAACTCTTGCAATCCCACCAAGTTGAGGATTAGAATTGTTCAAAGATTCACTTCAAGATAAGCTCTGGATGTTCAAATCTTCACCAATTGTCATCAAGGGTGTTTTTTGGAATTTGTTATTGTAACATGATTTAATTCAGTACGTGTTTGTTGAATAGCAAATTAGATTTCCATGCGAAATTGTATATTTGACATGCATTAATATTCAATGGACATATTTCACATGTTATATGAGCGTTGCAACAAAAATTAATATTTACTTCAGTGGTCATAGCCTTTGGGGTTTAACTCTATGGTGAAAAGTTAATTTTCACTACAATGGTCATAACCTTTCGTGCTTTGCTGTAGCTGTGCATAAACTCTTGCTGGAGCGTTCCTGCACTGGTGCTACAGCACTGGCTGCATAGTGCTAGGGTGCTGGAGGCTTTATTCTTAGCACTGTAGTGATGGGAACGTAGCGTGGTAACATTTAATCATTTCTTACTGCAGCGATGGAAAAGTTAGCGCTAGTTGCATAGTGCTAGGTGCTGGAGGCTCTATTCTTAGCACTGTAATGATGGGAACATAATGCGGCAACATTTAATCTTTTTTTACTGCAATGATGGAAAAGTTTCGTTGTAGTTCTAAAGGCATAAATAGTTTTGCTACAGCGAAAAGAAGTCTAGCTCTACAACGAAGCAAGAAAAAAAAAGGACAAAACACTTCACTCCATTAAATTTTGCATAATGAATGTGATGTTTATTCTAAGCAAATTATAAATTGTTATTATATGTCTTATAAATTGTTAAACAATTGTTCATACTATTAACTACAATGGGAGCCCTACTGGTGGGGATTAGTAGTGCTTGCATGAACAAATATTCTGATTATGAATCAGATCCGTATAAGATGCATAAATGTTATCAAAATTATAAAATCTATTGTAATTAGATTGAAATGTATTGCATTATGAGTTAATGTTATATAGGGTTCGTCTTATCAATACGGTGTTAGACAAGTCATCTCGGTCTTTTTTTAATATCGCTAAAGTGTGAGAGGTTGGTAGGTGTGATTTGGATTATGCCGGTTAAACATGAGATGAGGTAAATATAAGTGAAAGTATTATCTAATATTGCTTAAGTGTGCGGGTAGTATCAGTAAATTATTTGATCATTGACAAGTAAATCTAAAATACACTTACCCAATATCGCTAAAGTTTGAGAATAAAGGGTATTTAGGATCGAAAGTAAGAGTTGCATGAGATGCAATTGAAAAGGTTGTCTACCTTTTAGGTTTTACAAAGGCCAATATCGCTGAAGTGTGAGGCTTGAATAAAATATTGATTGGATCTACTTCTCACTATAAAATTTAAAAAGGTTAAAATTTTCTTTTCTCGTTTAAGAGATTTACGAGATTATGTAAAATAGTGGGAGGATGCTTTTAGATTAAAAAAATATATTAGTTATATCCATGATCTAAAGTGTTAACTTTAATAATTAGAAATGCTCTGTTAAACATCTCCCATCAGTCTTATAGAGATAAGATAAGAAGAATACGAGCAATTTGCTAGATACACATATTAGACACACACGAACTATAGGGCATCAAAATAATAATTATGACTAGCTAAAAAATTGGAGAATTGTTCTAGATTAGAAATAGTTTGAATATATCATTGATCAGAAAATGATAAGAGTATTTCTGATAATACTTCTTCCGAAGAGGTTCAAAATTTATTACAAATGAATACAAGATGTTTGGAGAGTCAAGTCGTACATCTTGACCTCGATATGTACTAATATTTAGTGGGAGCATGTGCACAGGAATAATGCAAGTATTATTGTGTTCCATTTGAAAGAATAATTTGATATATCCAAATTCGCAGGATGGAAATAAATGTAAAGGAAAGTGTTTCCATTATAGTGCGGTTGGACACTGTAAATATTATAGTCCAAAGTACCTCATCATAGAAAAGATAAACCCATTAGGCAAATAAGAGGAAGTAGTTCAGAAACTTTGAAAAGTATGAAATTTTAGCATAAGAGATTATGTCATTTTAGCATAAGACGCCTAGCTCATCTAGTTGGGGCTGGTCAAATACATGATCTTACCATAGAACCCTATCCTGTTTGTAAATACTGCATTAAAATGAAGATGATTGAATCTCATTTCATTAGTGGTTGATGCATGCCACTGATTTATAAGAACTAGTACATAGTAATGTATATGGTTCAATGAATCACACTACTATAGGTAGGTTTTCCTACTTCATTGTTTTTATCAATGAATGTCATGACATGAAAAAGTATTTGATGAAACAGAAGTTTAAAACTTTGAAATGTTCAAAGGGTTTCGACTTGAGGAAAAGAAACTAACCATTGTGTGTATTAAATGTCTTCAATTAGATCAAAACAACGAATACATAAATAGTGAAGTCGTGGATTATTAATGGAAAATGGGATTCTCGTTCACAATAGTCCTCATAATACTTTTAAACATAACTGTATTTCAGAAAAGGGGGATCAGACTTTATTAGATATGATCCGATCGATGATAAGTTACATGGATCTTTCAAATATCCATAGGGTGATGCTCAAGAAACTACTATTCAGTTGTTGAACATAATTCCATCAAAAGCCATTTTTACTAGTCCATATGAGATATGGACTGGCAAGAAACTGAGTTTTAAGTATGTTAAGATTTGAGGTTGTCTTATCTACGTAAAAGTTATCCAACAGGATAAACTTGCACCTAAGGGGTATAAGTAATGGTTTCTTGAACATCCTAAATAGTCTATGGGATATCTGTTCTTTGATCCAGAAGAACAAAATGTGTTCATTACTTCTGATGCCACATTTCTAGAGAAATAGTTTCTTATAGATCGTAGCTTTTATAAAAGGATTGAATTTGACAAAGTCAATCCAAATATTTAGAAACCAACGATGAAACCTCAGGCTCAATCAAGTAAAATGCTTGTAACATGTCCTCTACGTAGGTCGAAAAGGATATCAAGGCTATCTGCTGGGTATGATATAGTGCCTGAAGGTGTCCTTGAGTTTTTCTTAGTTGAAAAAAAAAGGTTCTATAATTTATACAGATGCGATGTTGGATATCCTTCTAGAGAATGACAAGTAGCTATAAAATTTGAAAGTAATTATGTGCATGTAAAACAAGTCAAGGACTTGGTTGAGCTTTCTGAAGGAATTGTTCCTATTATTATAAATGGGTTTACAAATAGAAGCGTCGACTCATTAGAGGTAGATACCTTCAAAGCTAGACTGGTCATAAAATATTACACTCAACGATGTGAGATC
Source organism: Ailanthus altissimus (assembly GCA_946807835.1). NCBI lineage: Eukaryota > Viridiplantae > Streptophyta > Magnoliopsida > Sapindales > Simaroubaceae > Ailanthus > Ailanthus altissimus. Next base: position 7,868,600 of record OX327709.1, read on the forward strand.
AATTATGAGAACATCTTGTCACTAGTAATTATATTAAAGTCAATTCAAATTTTATTGACTGTTGTGGCATATTTTGATTCTTGAAATCTAGCAGATAGATGTAAAGGTAGTATTCCGGAATGTATATCTCAAATAAGAGATATACATAAAAAAAAAACCTGAAGGTTTTACATCTAATTGAACTTCTAATCTAATCTGCAGACTCAAGAAGTCCATTTATAGACTTAAGTAGACCTCTCAAAGTTGAAAATTTTATTTTGATAAAGTAATTAGAGAGTCCGAGTTTTGTAAAAAATGAAGAGGAATCATGTGTGTTCAGAAAGAGTAGTGGGAGTATGATTATCTTTTAGAGTCTCTATGTGGATGAAATATTCATTATTGAAAACAATATTGGTATGTAATAGTTTGTCAAAGTTATTTAAGTAAAAATTTCTCCATGAATGATGTGAAAAAGGCTTTTTATATAATGGGTATAGAACTTTATAAAGATAGAGCTAGAGTTAGGAAGTTGATAGGACTATCTCAATCCTTGTATATAGAAAATGTTCTTAAATTGTATAACTTTAATAACTATGTAACAGTTAATGTACCTTTCAAACATGGTATTCGTCTTTCTAGAAATGTTTTATTTTGTTCCTTTTTAGAATTCATCACCTGGCTTGAAATGATTTCAAACTATCTGACCTTGCTTTTTTAAGGTGTCTTAGGAGAGATTTTACTTCGGTGACAATATTTTACTTTGGTTTCAAAGTGGGATACCTTTAAAAATAGGCTCCAATAGCTCCATGATTCTGACAATGTAAGATCCCTTTCCATATGATGATTTTAACTTCTGAAAACAATGATGCAAGAGTTATTGAAGTATTTATATATACAAATAGGTACTTTGGTGTTGGAACTTGGAATTCTAGATAAGGAATATAGCTATAATACCTCGTCGTTAACTTTTAAAGCGTAGAGAGTTATAAAGACTACTCGTGCACAATAAGTGACCTTGTAAGTATATGCTTATGTTGTGATTACTCTATTATATAATATTATAAAGAAGGACTTTTTGATTTTGTTGAGGATTTTTTTCGCTACTTAGAATATGGACCTATTATTAAATTAGATATTTTTTTATATATAAGTTAGATTTGAGTTTATGTAGACTTATTGAGATTAGACCCAAATATATATGTTATAAGTTGGATTTTGGCTTATTTGGACTTAATAAGACTAGTCCAAAGCATGTGCTACAAATTGGGTAGAGGCTATTTTTAGAAAAAAAAAAGAGTAATCTTTGGATTGAATTGATAATATCTAATAGAGGCTAAATAAAATTTGCCAATCATTATATATAACACCCTTTCTTTTAAACTTAACCATAGTGGCTACTTAAACCTTTTCGAGACACAAAGAAAGAGACACAGAGAGAGAGAGAGAGAGAGAGAAAGAGAATGATAAGAAAGAAGGAGAATAAAATAAAAAGAAATTGATGTTTTAAAGGATTTTAAGGACATAAAATGTATTCTCATAGTCATTTCTATAATATTTGTGTTTGTTGTATGATTTTATGAAGTTATAATTTCTAAAACCTTGGTAAATTAAGGATTTAATGATTGTTTTGTGAGATATATTGATTATTAAGGATGATTATATGAAATAGAGGAAGAATCATAATAGATCTATAGAATTTCTACATAACAATGACGTAGTCAATTATTGTTATAAATATTGTGTTTTGAGTTTGAATTCGAGTTTTTTAACACATGACACTAGACATATTGAGGAACATTTAGAACCATGAATTATTTGAAAACTACATGAAATCGATTTTTAGTGTTTTTCAAGCATAGCCCTTAAAATTTTGAGAATCATCAATTTCTATAGTTTGACCAAATGATGAATTGATCTTGATCCATAAAAATAATCTTTAAAAATTATGGGTTTTTGGAAATGATATTTTAGTATAACTATCCAAAGTTTGGTATTTAAACTATTATTTTGAAATTGTTATGATTTTCTAAAGAGTATTTTAGTACAGGATTTGGTTTGATAGATTCTGAAAGCTTTGGAGTAAATTTGTTTTAAAATAATAAATTTATGAAATCATCCTTTAATGATTTATTATAGACTAAATTGTATGTCATGAGTAGTTTAAGGAAATTTCATGACTTTGGAGTAAGAATATGTTAAGATTAAGCTGTTGTGGGTAAGTTATGAGCTTAGTTTTAAGGCTAAAATAAATTTTGAAGGAGACATAATCTAATCTCCTCATATAAGCATGAATTATATGTAAAGAATGACATATATATACATATCTGATTTTATGGTAAATGGAAACTATTTGGTATATAAGAAAAATGAGTTAAGTAATAATTATCAAAATTGAAAGGTTTAAGAAAATTCTATTTTAGATTAATTATAACATGGATTCAGTATCACTTTATAGGTTTAATTCATTAATTACCATCATTTCTCTAAGCTTACATAGCTAATATCACCTTCGGTAAAGAATATAATCTAATACCTAAAAATCTAAACTTGGTTTCACATTCTTTCTCAAAACTTTTAACACTCGCATGGTAGGTAGATAACAAATCCATGCCTAATATAACATTAAAATCATGCATGTTCAAGATTATCAAATTTTCCTTTAACACCATATCACTTATTTCAATCTTGCATAATCTCAACACTTCATTAGCAAATAATGATTCTCCCAAAAGATTGCAACAATAATTCTAAGCCCAAAGTTGTAACTACATTCCACTAGTCATTGGTTTGCACAAAATTAGTGTCAACAATATTCATAATATCACTTTGAAAACTATCAATCTTGCATTAGTAGTCTCTTAATTCGTATTACCTTATGCAACAACACAACTAGCAACTCTCTTAGTTTGTACCGTCTTCTCAAAATAATACCATAAAGTTAAATAAAATACTAAAAAAATATATAGAAACATTCATAAGGGAATCATTATACCCAATTTCATAATTTAGAAGGTTTTTGGGTTGGTAAAATAATTACCATTGTTAAGTTATACTCAAGAGGCTAACAGATTCAAAAAACCAAAGGTTGAAAAATCGCTAAAAATCTAATTCATAGTCTTTTTGAATGAAACAAAATTCTATATGATCTTATAAATGTATATTTTCATATAATATAAAGATATTAGCACAATTCCTGATAGAAAAGGAAAAAATAATTCTCCAATTGTAATACTTTCATAAGCAAAATCTACAAAGCTTTATGAATTTTTTTTGTTAATACTATGTAAGTACGATTTCTTTAATCAATGACTCCCTAAAAATTCATGCCCACTAATATTAGAACAATAAAATAATCTTAGAATAATAAAGTTAGAATCTAATTCCTTATCCTTTTTAACATTTTTCAGAAAATAGCTCTAAAATTAATGGATATTATTAAGAAAAATTCAAATGATTGAAAAGTTACCTCATTGATCTCCAAGTTTCTTCAAGAATCATCTTATCTCCTTTTGAAAGCTTTTAGGGATATCATTTTAGAGAAAAATTAACTTTTGGGCTTCACGCAAGCATCCTTTACCTAAAATGCATCTATATAATTAGAGGAGGCCAAGCCTTATAAGCTATCCTAGGCTTATCTTCACAAACAATGTGGGATGTCACAATCTCCCTCCTTTAGGACCTCGTGAGGGTCAACTACACATTAGGTCATAAACTTACTCTGATACCATCTGTAATAGTCGGTCCTAGTAACCAATTAGATATTATCTGTTTTAGGCTTCACCCATACATCCTTCACTCTTACAGATTTACTTTTAGGCTTCACGCAAGCATCATTTACCCACAATGCATCTACTAAGTTAGAGGGGCTAAGACTTATAAGTTATGCCAGACTTATCTTCACGAGTGATGTATGATGTGACAATCTTCTCTCTTTAAGACCTCGTGTCCTCATAAGTGTCAGCTCATCCACACATTAAGTCACAAACTTGCTCTAATACCATATGTAACATTCAGACCTAATAACTAACTTGATATTGTCTCATTGGGGCCTTTCACTCCCATCCTTCACCCTCACGAATTTGCTTATAGGTTTCATGCAAGCGTTTGTAACCTAACATTCATCAACTTAGTTAGAAGGGGTCAACCCTTATAAGTTATCATAATCTCATTTTTACGAGCAATGTGGGATGTCATGCAAGAGTTCTTCACCCAAAATGTGTATACTTAGTAAGAGGGGGCCAAACCTTATAAATTATCGCAGGCTCATCTTATGAGTGATGTAGGATGTGACAATCTCCCAACATTTAGGATCTCATATTCTCGTAAGGGTTAGTCAATCCACCCACTAGGTCTCGAGCCCACTCTGTGCTAAGATAGCATACACGTGTTGTGTGACCCTTAAGATCTAGTCTATGTAGGCCAATCATGTGTCACTAAGGGCCTAGCACACACAAGGTCATGTGTCTTTTAAGGGAGATAGATTATAATACCTGAGATTTAAGATTTTTAAGGCTGTAGATATTAGATGCTAGATGGATAAAGTGAGGGTCAGATGCTAAAATTCCACATCGAACTTGGGTCCTTGGTAATTTGAAGCCAAGGATGCCTTATATCTAGAATATAGTTATTGGGTTAGGAATGAAGATTGGCTAGTGAGCTCAACAATCCAAATTTTCCGAATCATCCTCAATTTGATGATTACCCATGACATACAAAGAATATAGAGAGGGAACAATTTAGCCCACAATCTTGGGAACTCCAAATAGGTAAGAACACATTATCCATATTCCCCATAAATGTAGATATGTGGAGCATTTGACCCATGATCCTTGAAATCTTAGGCCACCCACATGATTAAAGAGACATGTTGGCTTTGAACTTAAAAGGTTACATCAATGAGACATGTTTGATCTATTTATGATATATAATGCATATTTAATAAAATAAAAAATAGTGATAAGCATACGAAATTTAGGATAAAAATTTTATATTCCAATTAATATGTTAACAATAAATGATTACCACATATCATGTAATTATTAATTTTCTAATCTTATTAATGTGATAGTTATACAATATCAATCAACCAAAGATACAATGGATTTCATATTAATTAAAATACAAAGTTTGCATCTCAATTTTCTAAGTCTAATATTATTGATAAAATAAATATCAACATAATTACTATCATTTTCTTTGTAGTATGATACCTAGAATATTTTATATGATTTATTTATTAAATAAATTACAAAAATGAATTAATGTTATTAAATTTGTTTTCTTAAATTATAAAATAAACAAAATATTTTAAAATAAATAAAGTATAATTATACGTAAACATAATAAAATGAATGGAAAGGATAAACTATCCAGTAATAGCGCCAACATTATGATCGATGATGGTAGACTGACCATTCATTTACTTACTAAAGTATAATTATACGTAAGCCTGCTATGTTAAGACCATCAAACTTCAAAGTTTTTAGATGTATGCATTGTAGTTGTAGGACTGGTTAATTTTACTTACTATAGTACTTAAAACTATGCTCCAATGTAGGTGATAGTTATAACAAGTGCAACAACATAGCCGGCACCAAAGAATCTATACTTGTAGTCTAAACTCTAGTAAATTTCTTTTAAACTAAAGATTAAATTGGTTAACTATATTATTTATCAAAATTGAATAATTAGCTAACTACATTATTTATCAAAATTAGTTAAACAAAGATTAAGTGAAAAGGTCTATTGGTTCCAATGGGGGAGGGTTAATAGGATTCTAAGAGTCTCAATACAAAATTCTTTCATAGCAGTGCCTCTACAAGAAAAGCTAAGAACAAAATTTTAAGGCTTTCTTCTGAGACGGTGACTAGTGTGAATCATTTTTTGGTTTATCCTTTATTATTTCCATGGACGTTAAGTCTTTGTTTCAACCTATTCATTCTTCTGCAGTAGAGTTTGAAGCAATTTTTTCCCTTCTCAGATTTTAAGTTCTCAAGGTGCTTGTCTTGATGCTCCTTTTATAGCTGACAAAGTTCGAACGGCCTTGTTTAACATCAGATCATTTGATTCCCTTGGCGTAGACAGTTACCATTCTTTAGCACTAGTTAATTCGCCTTTGGTGGTTCTGCTACCTAGGACCAACTCATTTCTCAGTTTAGGTCGATTAATTTGTGCAATGTCTTATAAGATTGTTATCAAGAGGTTGGAAAATAGAATGAAATCGATTTTACCAGCCCTTATTTTACATTATCAAAGTGTATTCCTGCTTGGCTGGTTAATTTCTGATAATATTATCTCTGCTTTCAAGTTGATGCAATCTCTGAAGTGTAGAGGGAATGGTAATGTGGGGTATTTGGCATTGAAATTGAATATAAATTGTGAGAAATATAAAAAGAGTATATTTTATTGTATCAAATAATATATAAGATTTGTCTTTATATAAGCTTAAGACATATATAATAGGAAATAAAATTTTATATTAATAATATATATATATATATGGTAAGAGAATATAAAAGAATTATTTCAGAATCATTCCAGAATAAGTTTTTAATATCCTACCTCAAACTCAAGATTGTGCAGTAGAAGCATGTTTGAGTTTGGAGATTAAAGCATGAAAATGACGAGGAAGTAGATATTTGATAAAAATATCAGTAGGTTGCTCCTCAGATGAGATGGAGTGGAGCATGATAGTGCCTTGAGAAACGTATTACTGAACAAAATGATAATTTGTTTTAATATATTTAGTCTGCTCATAAAAAATATCATTGTGGGCAATTTGAATAGCACTTTGATTGTCACAATAAAAAGGTGTAGCTCCAGTGTGAGCAATACCCATATCTTCAAGAAGTCAGTGGAGCCAAACAATCTCTTAGGTAGTATCTGTAAGAGCACGGTACACAGCTTTAGTACTCGAGCAAGCAGTAGCTGTCTGTTTCTTACTTTTTCGTGAAAGAAGAGAATAACCCAGGAAAAGACTAAATCTAGTAGTTAATCATCGATCTATAAGATCACCCGCCCAATCCGCATCAGCATAAGCTCGTAACACGAGAGGAGAGTGAGCCAAAAAATAGAGACTGTGAAAAAGTGTACATTAGAGATAACGTAGGATTTAAAGAACTGTTGCATAATAAGAGATACGAGGAGCGGCCATAAACTGACTGACAATATGAACAGCATGAGCAATGTCTGGGCAAGTAACTGTAAGGTAGACCAAACTACCAACCAACTAATGATAGAGGGTAGCATCACTGAGAAGAGTACTATCAGAGGATTGGAGTTTAGCATTAGGTTCTAGAGGAGTGGAGACAGTCTTATTATTTGTCAACCCAACTTTAGCAAGTAAATTAGATACATATTTAGCTTGAGAAAGATAATACCCAGTAAAGTCAGATAGTATTTCAAGGCTAATAAAATATTTAAGGTTGCTAAAATCTTTCATTTCACAGTGTTGTTGAAGAAAGTTCTTGAGAGTCAAAATACCAAGAAGATCATCACCCGTGATAATCATATCATTAACATATAGAAGAAGGAGAACACAACCTTATGTTGTCTTACAGATAAAAAGAGCTGAGCCATACGGCTAGACTGAAAGCCATGTTGAAGAATAGTCCCAATAAACTTTGTAAACCATGCATGAGGAGCTTGCTTAAGACCATATAGAGCACAATAAAGTTTACAGACTTTTTCTAAAGGATGTGGATAACCAAAAGAAGGCTTCATATACACTTCTTCAGTGAGATCACCATTAAAGAAAGCATTTTTGACATCCATCTGAAATAATGTCCAACCACGAACTGCAGCAACAGTGAATAAACTTTGAACAAAAGTAAGTCTAGCAATTGGGGTAAAATTTTCTTCATAATCAATTCTATATTCTTGAGTAAAGTCTTTGGCAATAAGGCGAGATTTATAACGCTTAATAGATCCATTAGATTTAATCTTGATCTTGTACACCCATTTGCATCCAATGACAGTTTTATTAGATGGAAGAGTAATAAAATCTCAAGTATGCGACTTCTCAAGGGTCTACAATTCTTCTGTCATTACTTGTTGCCAAACAGGATTAGAACTAGTCTCGGAATATTATTGAGGCTCATATAAAGAAAGGATAGTAGAGAAATAATAATAATCACGAAGTTTAACATGAAGTTCTCTTACCTGAGATGAACAAAGAGAAGAAGGTGTAGAAGAGGCCTCAAGAATGTTGAGAGCAAATCCTTCAGGCGAGGTAGGAGGCTCGGAAGCAGACGTTATTTCAGCAAATTCACCTATATGAAACTCAGAAGAAATATCTGCATGTGAAGTATCGAAAAAAAGATCTACAAAATTATCTGTAAAAAAGTCTAATATAGGAGGAGACACAGATTTAAAGTTAGATATATAGGAAAACATTGTATGCTCAAGAAAGACTGCATGATGAGAACCTAGACGGTTAGATATAGGATTCCAACACCTATAACATTTATGTTTTATCCCGTATCCCAAGAAGCAACATAATTGAGTACGTGGCTCGAGTTTATTATGCTCATATTTTTAAAGTAGGACAAAACAAGTACAACCAAATACTTTGAGGAGTTTGTAACTAGGCGAAGTTTCATAAAGACGCTCATAAGGTAACTTGTTCTCTATAACAGGAGAAGGAATACAATTAATGGTAAAGACAATGGTCAAAGCAGTTTCTCCCCAAAAACGTTCAAGACAAGAGGAAGAGATAAGAAGAGCACAAGTAATGTCTAAAATAGGTCTGTGTTTACGTTCAGCTCTCTCATTTTGTTGAGATGTAGCAGGACAAGACCTTTGACATATAGTACCATATTCCTGTAAAACATTTAGAAAGTAGAATCTTTATACTTTATGGCATTATCAGTGTGGAAAATCTTAATAAGACATGAGAACTGAGTTTTAACCATTTGAACAAAATCTTGGTAAATTTTGGTAAATTCAGATCATTTTTTTATAAAAAAACAAACCAAGTATATCGAGAATAGTCATCAACGAAAATCATAAAATATTTTGATCCTCTCATTGTGGCATTTGGAGAAGGGCCCTATATATCAGAATATACAAGATCAAATGGAGCATGAGAGACAATAGTACTATTATCAAAATGTAAAGTTGGTTATTTAGCTAAATGACATGTAAGACAATCATCTTTATTATCAGAAAAAATACCTAAATGACCACTAGATACCAGAGATCGGATACAATTGACTGACTCATGACCCAAATGAGAGTGCCAAATATATAATGAAGGCATTGAAGAGGTAGATGTCGTAGACGAAGGATATAGAAAGGATAAATCTAAAGAAATAAGTTCATACAAACGTCCAACCTTACGGCCTGTCCCAAGCGTCCGACCAGCCTTTAGATCCTACACACAACAACCAGAAGTAGTAAATAAGACATTAAGACCAAGTTCCCATAATTGACCGACAGATAAAAGATTTAATGTAAGGTTAGGAATAAAAAAAATGTCAAATATAAAGAAATTAGGGCAAGACATTTGATCAACATGGTTAACTTCCTTGAGAGAACCATTAACAGTCTGAATATATGGTAAATAGGAATTAAGAGTTTTAGAGGAGAAAATTGTAATATCAAAAGTCATATAATTGCAACATGTAGAGTTAAAATACAAAAACGAATTACCTAAAATATTAGAGTAAGCAAAAATTAAGAGTTTACCAATATTAGAAAGGAGTAGATAGAGTAAAGATTCAAGATTATTAAAAGAACCATTCGCACTATCCTGCAGTAGTAACAATAGGTCCTGTAAAAGTAACACCTTGAGATAGTTCAAGTATGTAGCGGGGCTTAGGTAAAGCAGAACTAGCAGAATAATACTGAGAAGTATCACACTTATCCATAAATCCCAAAATATGTAAATTTTTATTTCTATTAATGACATCTTAGTCCCTAAACTTATAATAATTACAAGTTAACTCTAAACTTTTAAGAATTACAAATTAATCCATCAACTTTGAGTAATTATAAATTGGCCCCTAAATTTTTTATTAATTACAAAATAACCCCTTAACTTTTAATAATTATAAACTGACCTTTATAATTTTCTAATATTATAAAATATCCCTTTAAAAATATTATAATTGCAAAATATTCTTAAAACTTTTGAAAATTATAAACTTGATCATTAAATACTGAAAATTTTCCAAACAGGCCCTTAAGAGGAAACAGTAAACTTTAGGTGGCTTATTCAGTCGGCTCCAACCCTCGATTAGCGTAAACGTGACGGCTTTTGAACGATCAGTGACTGAGGATTCTTTTGGTCAGGGCGGTGTTGGTCACATTGTCGTAGAACCACCGAGATCTAAAGTGATAATGGTCGGTAATAATAGTCTTCAGGCGGTGCATCTGGCGGTTTTCAACCTCTGATTGGTGCATCGTCGACGGCGTTTAAACAGTCAGAGGATTCTGAGTATTCTGAGATGGGCAGTGACTAACAAGAAAAACCTTCAACATTTTTTGGCGACTTTTCGAAAAAACTCTGGTGGATTCCGACGGGTTTTGAAAACATTCCAATAAATCTCCGGCTAAACAAAGTAACAGTGAAGAACCAAAGCTCTGATACCATGTGAGAAATATAAATGGAGTATATTTCATTGTATCAAATAATATACAAGATTTGCTTTTATATAAGCCTGAGACATATATATAATAAGAAATAAAATTTTACATTAATAATATATATATATATATGGTAGAATAATATAAAGGAATTATTTTAGAATCATTCCAGAATAATTTCTTAATATAAATAAAGCATAAGATATAGTGGAGGGAATTTTTATTGGCAATGAAGAAGCAAATGAATTTTCTAAATGGTGGCAATAATTGGTATTGGGATGTCTTAATACAATTTGTTTCTTTTGTTTGGTGCACGGTTTACCAATTATAGATGTGATTCCTTCTTGAGGGTTACATCAGACGCGTGTTAAGATCCCACATCGGTTAAGTATAGGAGTAATTGGTTGTTTATTAACCTTTGGGCACCCTTCCCTTATAGACCAATTTTTAGGGGTGAGTTCTACCCATGAGTTTGTAATATTTGATATTAGAGCCAGCCCCATACAAGCGCCCACATTGTGAAAAGGGTGACCTAGAAAAACAAATATCATTAAGAAAAATAGTTTGTGGTTCTATCCTCACCTTAAGAGAATTTCACTTTTAATATAGTTCTAACTGGGACCTAACAATTGGTATCAGAGCACGGTTACAATGGCTACTAATAGAGAAAGAATTAAAAATTTAGAAGCAGTATTGGGGGGCATCCAAGAGAACATAAGCCGTATGGATGCTAGTATGAGCAAGTTATTTGAAATATTACTTGTTAACAAGACCAGACCCAGCCAAGCAGAAGAGTGTCATGGTCAGTCTAGCAATTACAAGAATATAGCAAAGAAGGAACAAAGTGTAGTAAACAAACCTTCTTTCCTAGAATTGCTAAGCTGAAGTTTCCAAGATACTCAGGAGAAGATCCCATCGAGCAGTTCAATTGTGTGGATCAATTTTTTGAATAATAGGGTACAGCAGAAGAACAAAAGGTATCCTTGGCATCATTTCATTTAGAAGGGGAAGCAAATCAATGGTGGCAATGGCTATGCAAGGCGTACAAGAAAGATAACAAGGAAATATCTTGGAGGGAATTTTTAGAAGAGTTATGGGCAAGATTTGGTTTAAATGAGTGTGAAGACTTTGATGAAGCCTTGTCAAAAATAAGGCAAGTAGGTACCCTTCGAGACTATCAAACGGAATTTGAGAAGTTAGGTAACAAGGTTCATGGATTGACCTAAAGAGTTTTGGTTGGGACTTTTATAGGAGGATTTGAGCCAAAAATAGCGGATATGATTCACATGTTCCAGCCAAGATCTTTGAAAGAAGCCATCATCCTAACCAGAATGAAGGACGAGCAGGTCGTCAGGAAGAAGAAAATTTTTGACCACCACTTGGAAGGGCCATAATCGAATTGCCTCCACCACCAAAAAATAAGCCTGTGAAGAAGTTGTCATGGGAAGAGATGCAAAGGAGAAGAACTCAAGGTCTTCACTTCAATTGTGTTGAGAAATTCACTCCAGGACACTGCTACCGCAACCCTCAACTTCTTTTACTAGAACATGATGAAAAGAATGAAAAACATAGTTGCCACAGGCCGCAACTTCTTTTATTAGAACCAGAAGAAAGGAATGACGAAGATGAAGAAGGAGTAAGAGACATCATGGTAGAACAAAAAATAGAACCCAAAATTTCCTTGCATGCACTCGCCGGATAGGCATTTCTAAGAACCATATGACTATCAGTCACAATTAGTTCATATGAGGTTATTGCCTTGATCGATAGCTACTCGACATATAATTTTATCAACCAAAAAATAGCTAACCTAATGCAGTTACTCATCACAACAATAGAGTCATTTACAGTAAGGGTGGCCAATGGAAAACCCTTGAAGTGTCAAAGGAAGTATGAAAATGTCTAGATATGAATTTAAGGAATTCCTTTCTCCCTTACCCTATACTCTTTACCCTTAATTGGATCGAATTTAGTGCTAGGTGTGCAATGGTTACAACAATTGGGAACAATAGCTTGCAACTGATGTGTAATGAATATAAAATTCGTATGGCAGAATTAACCGTGAAGGATACAAGTCTATATAGGACAAACCATTCATGACACCACCATAAAGGATGTTACCAGAGAAGTAAAGAAAGAAAGTCCCTTATTTGTAGTATGGAGAACATCACCCGAAGAGGTGACCAAGGTACAAGCAGAACCTCCAAAAATGCAGCAACTTATTCAAGAATTCTGAAATTTATTCTAGGAACAAAACCAACTACCTCCAGACTGAGAAATCACTCACCTTATATTACTCAAGAAAGACATTAAACCCATCAATGTTCGATCATACAAGTATACATATTTCTAAAAAGTCGAGATTGAGAAACAAGTACAAGACATACTACAACAAGGTCTCATACGACCTAACACCAGCCCATTCTCTTTATCCATTCTACTTGTCAAGAAAAATGATAGCACCTAGCATTTCTGTACTAATTATAGAGCCCTAAACACAGTAACCATAAAATACCATTTTCCCATTCTCGCCATTGATGATATGTTAAACGAACTATATAGAGTAGCTTTCTTCACCAAATTAGACTCAAGATCTCGTTACCACCAGGTGCATATGCATCCCTTAGATACCCCCAAAACTGTATTTCAAAACCATAATGGCCATTACGAGTATTTAGTCATGCCATTCGGGTTATGTAATGCCCCCTCCATGTTTTAGGCCCTAATGAACTCTATTTTTTGGCCTCATCTCTGTAATATTGTGTTAGTTTTCTTTGATGACATCTTAATAAATAGCCTCACCTGGACTTTACATTTGGAACATGTCAAGAAGCCTTAGCCATCCCAACCCAACACCAATTCTTCATCAAATACAGCAAATGCACCTTTGGGCGACAAGAATTAGGTCATATCATAACCTCTCAAAGGGTCAAAGTTGATCCAAAAAAAATCAAAGTTATGTTAGAATGGCTTAGTCCTACTGATATTTCTCAATTACGTGGGTTTTTAGGGCTCACTAGTTATTATAGGAACTTTATTCGCAATTATGGTTTTATTGCCCGTCATTTACAAACTTATTGAAGAAATGACAATTCAAGTGCTCTCAAGAAGCCGAAACTACTTTTCAAAAATTAAAGCAAGCCATGACAACTGTCTCTACCTTTGCCATCATCGAGTCAGACTTTTCAAGAGATGGAATAAGAGTCATCCTTACACAACGAGGTCAGCCTATTACCTTTATGAGTTGAGTTTAAGGAGTGAACAAACAATCACGGTCAGTATAAACCAAAGAAATGCTAGCCATTATTCAAGCTATATACACATGGTGACCCTATTTGTTAGGCCGAAAGTTTGTTATTCACATGGATGAACAAAGTCTCAAACACTTATTGGAACAAAGAATTATTACTCCGAAACAGCAAAAATAGGTAGCTAAATTACTGGGGTATGACTATAAAATTTGATATAAACCGAGAAATGAGAATTTAGTTGTTGATACCTTGTCTATAATGGCTGGTAGTCAATATCTTGAAGCCATTTTCACACTCGTAATAGCACTCTAGAATAAAATAAGAATGGCAACAAGTTCAAACCTGTACATGACTCACATTGGTGATCTTACCACATTCAATCCGAGGAAGCCATATACATGGCACAATGATTTGGTCCTTTACAAAAATACAGTTGTTGTTCCTCTAAAATCCCACATCATTCTGTTATTGTTGAAGGAATTCCACGACTCCTTCATTGGTGGTCACTCTAGAGTCTTGCGAACTTACAAGAGATTGGTTCAACAGTTCTATTGGCCCTCAATGTATCAGATTATTCAACAGTACATTTTTTCTTGTGATGTTTGCCAGTAAGCCAAAATTGAAACTCTAACCCCAGCAGAACTTTTACAACCCCTATCCATTTCATGCTATGTGTAGGATGAAATCACCATGGATTTTATAGAGGGGCTTCCCATGTTAAATGGTAAGAATATTATATTAATCGTGGTTGATCGACTCAGTAAAGTAGTCTATTTTTAGCATTGGCTTATCTATTTACAGCCAAGAAAGTGGTTGAATAATTGTAGAAGGTGTAGTGAGAATGCATGGATTACCATGGGTCATTATCAGTCATTACGATTCAATTTTCCTTAGCCAATTCTGGCAAGCCTTCTTTAAACTCTCCGGCACTAGCTTAAAAATGAGCTCTACATATCATCCGCAAACCGACGGTCAAACAGAGGTGGTCAACCGATGCCTCGAATAGTATCTGGAGTGTCTCTCCCACCAACACTCACGAAAATAGATTTCCTTCCTCTCATGGGTTGAATATTGGTACAACATTACCTTTCATGCTTCTACGAGAATGACACCCTTCCACGCTCTTTATGGCCGGCCACCACCTCCTATTCCCTTCTATCTATTAGGTACTTCTCTTATAAGTGGGAAAGATCAACAAATAACTTCTAGAGATAAGCTTGTACACCAACTCAAACTTAACCTCCAAATAGCTAATAGTCGAATGAAACAACAAGCAGATAAAAGAAGAAGAGACCTCAAATTCCAGGGGGGTGACTGGGTAGGTCTCAAACTATATTTGTACAGGTAGCACTCACTTTTTAAACGCACCTCTTAGAAGCTAGCCAATAAATTTTAGAGACTGTATCAAGTGACAAAAAAATTGGCACGATGGCATACCAGCTGAACCTTCTACTGGAATCCCACATCCATCCCGTCTTTCATGTCTCCCAACTGAAGAAAAACATTGGTAACCCTGAAGATGTCTTTGTGGAACTACCACCCTTCTCTGCCAACGATGACTTGTTGGTTGAACTAGAAAACATACTAGACACACATTGGATTAAGCAAGGACAACATTTCATGCATGAAAGTTTGGTTCAACTAGAAAACATACGATGACTTCATAAAGGTAAAGTCTTTGTGCTGCAAAATATTTGAGTTAGATCCAACTGCTATGATTGTTGAATCTAAGATTTAAAGTATTATCATTCATGGTTTGAGGCTAGAGTATAGAAGCTTTGTTAGTGCTATACAAGGCTAGGTAACCCAACTATCTCTCGTTGAATTGAAAACTTTTTTTACAGATCAAAAAGCAATTACTAAGTAAATGGTGGGGTATTATTAAAAGGCGATGAAGAAGCAGTTTACATCGACAAAAGAAAAAGTAAATTTAAACAACGTGCTTGTTAAGGATCTAAAGGAGATGATGAAAAGTTAAAGAGACATCAAGAAGGTAGCTCATAGATAGTCAATCCACGATTTAAAGGAAATCCAAGTAAAAGACAATCCAAGTAATGGAGAACTTACAGTAATGCTAGTCAATCCAAGAAAAGGTTTGCTGAAGGAAATGCTGCCACCTTTAACTTAGAAAAAAAATATGAAGAAGAATGGAATATTGATGCGCGGTTGCTTTAAAAGAGGAGACCTATCACTCTCGACAATAATTCCTAGATTGATTGACTATGAAAATGATTGGATCGTTGACTTAAGATGTTTAAATCATATAAGCATGAGAAAGCTTTGCAACACTATAGGAAAGGTAATAGATCACCATGGAGAGTTAGAGCAACAAGTGGAGAAGCTCGAGGTGGACCTTGACACTCAAGATAATGTGTTGTGCACCTTCATTGACACATCTATCGAGAATTATTCTAATAAGCAAGATTGAACCATGGTTTTTCAAGAAAAGGTCTATTCCTCTATAGACAATATTCAAGACCATATAAAAAAGCTATGTAAAGGGTTTGTGATAAGCATAAAATACATATTATTTCCCTATTTTAGCTTTAATTATTACTGTTTTTGAGTTACGGTCTATTTATGTATACTCATGTTGAAATTGTAGAAACAAGCACTTGAATGGACTAATGAGAAAGAAAAGCAGCATAAAGGAGGCCAAAGAGTGAAAATTTAGAGATAGAAGTACAGAAAATAACTAAACGTGGCTACATTCCAGAGGACAATGCACCAACGTTAAGGCACAGAATGCCCTAGTGTTTTTGGGAATTATAATGCGATAGTTTTAAGGTAGAGGATGAGTAATGTGGATTCTAAAATGTTTTCAAGATCTACAACACCCTAGAACTAAAAGGCAACGCAATTGCGCTAAAACAACCTAACGTTATAAGAATGAGAATGTTGCAGTGTTCGTACATGATGGCTAGTAACACCATGTGTTCTAAAGAGAAACTCCATGGCGTTATAGTTATTTCCTGCATTATATAAAGTAACTCTTTTGTATTTTATGGGTGTTAGAATGTTTAACCTTCATTTCATCATTTAGCGAGCATGTTCTAGGTAAAAAATCACACCTTTTTACTGCAAAAATGCATATTTCCACACTTGGAACCCATTTGGAGAAAGATAAACATCATCAAGGGAGGCTAACACTTGTAAAGGAAGCATTGTAACCAAGGCTTGAGAAGATCATCTAAACTTCATTTCTGAATTTATTGATATGAACTTGGTTTTATTATGTTATCTTTTGTATTTTGTTATTTGAACTTCATTATGTTAAACTAAATATACTTGTCTAGTATTATAGTCTTAAACTTAACTATGTGTTTGTAAATATTTCAACTTTGAATTTATTAAGATAAACTTGAAAAAAAGGCATCTTATAGAATAGCCTAGGACAAAATGATTTATGATTATAGAGTAGTATCTACAAGTTTCAATTAGGATAGTAATATACTTAGTTGGTATAGATGGTTAATATAACTTGGACTTAATGAATTCTACCTAATCTTGATATGGTAGGAGTATAGGTATTGGATTGAGTGAGATATAATCGCTTAACCATTAGAAGAGACTTGTAATAAGTCTAGTGTTGTCACCAATAACTAACCAAAGAATTGACATTCAAAGCATATCTATAACAAACACAAGTTAAGGAATAGCTGCATATTTTATTAGTTATTATTGATAATGTTAAAATTTGTGATTTGCATACTTAGTTGTTAATTTAATATTAGTTTTATTTTTAATTGAATCAATTTGTTGGAATAAAAATAAGAGAATAGAGCAAAGCACTTAGTTCTCGTGGGCTCAAAATCCCTCACTCTTTATTTTATGTTCATAATAACATGCACTTGCGTTAGCACATTGCAATCCTAAACAATAATTTGAAGCTTCCAATGAAGATGTGATGTTATGTAAGCAAGTGGTGGTAAATGAGGCTAAGGCTACTTAATTTATGATGGTTTTGCCGAGAGTTAAAGCTCTTAAGTTAAAGGAGTTTAGCAGTAATAAAGGTGACAATGAGGTTACTTAAAAAGCTGAGTCTCATCTTTAAGGAAAGCAAGGAGGGAGAATCCATGCCACCCATATTTGAACTAAGTGATAGTCAGGCACAACGTGCTAAAATGAAAGAACTAGATGAGAAACATGTCAAACAATGTCATAAGGCAAAGGAAGTACTAGCAAAAAACCAAGGCTTTTGTAAAATTGGAATAGTTAAATAGGTATGCATAAGTAGTGGAAGGTTTAACTTAGAAATTAAAGGTTCTTTTAGGTGTTCCTAACTATAATAAGCAAGAAGAATTTTGTTCTATAACTAAAATCGTCCACAATGTATAATATTGGTACTTTTAAGCAAAAGTGCTTGAATAATAAATGATAGGACCCGACCCGAGACCCTCTACTATAGATCCCAGCGGCTCTGCCGGGCACCCTGACGGAAGTTTCTCCAAACCTAACTGGGTATGTTAAGAAATTCCGCGAGGCGAACCCCTTTTTAATTCTTGTTACTACTAAGAAGATCTAGTAATATACATGAAAACGACATCTTAGTTTTAAAAACAAACGAACAGAGTTTCCCCTGTTTTTCGGAAAATCCATATAAACCTGCAAAGAAATTTCACTTCTAATTCCAACACATCTCAATTCTACCAATTCGGACCTCCAGTCCTTTTCAAATCAAATCCAACACAACTCAATTATTTCGTCAAATCACAAAATAAGCATAATCATAAAAAGTAAAAACAATCATCATAAACTGAAAATCTCTTCTTCTTGATTCAACACATACTTACAAATATACATGCCTACAACTATTATGCATAAAGTAAAGAGTGCCATTAGCACATTTACATGTACAAAAATTATCTTTGGATTCGGCTCACTACTCGGCGATAGGAGAATCAGCAGCTTACGTTTCGAGACCTGCACCTAGGAAAGGGGTTTAAAACATAAAACATAAAACATAAAACGAGTGAGCTAAAGGAGCTCAGTGAGTGTAAATGAGAATTCAATTACAAGAATATTATACAAAGATAGCAATTTCTAGAGTACATGCAGAAATTATGCTTCTAAAACGGATGTAAAATTGTAAAACGGTTTCTAATATCATATGCTAATGAAATCTTGCCGAGCGGGTTTTATCTACATCTTTGGAAAACTATATTCAGAATCTGTATAACATAATAACTGCTGTGTGCATATAAATGCATAAATGCTATCGGTAAATCGAAAACTAGTAAAATCCTCGCTCGGCCATTTTCTTTCTAAACTGTACCAATGGTAACCCTAAAGCTCTATACCCACGCAGCGACTCAACTAGCACCGTATACGTGAGTAGGTCACTGGGCACCTCAACTAGCAGCACCCACAGTGACATCTCAAGACATCTCACTGGCTACGCAGCGAAATCCTACATCGCATGCATATAGCGAGACAATATCCCGTACACATAGAGTGACTCACATGACTCGACATCCCGACTTCCCGGAGTTAGTGACACACCCCCAAGACCTGCCCATGTGCACGGGATATACCGGCCGGGTCTAATACAATCATCACCACTATAATCTGAGGGTACCAATGGCCTTAAAACAAATGCAAAAATTTTAAAACTGTTTCACAAATCGATCATGTAAAAGCATGTCTATGAATATATCAAGATCATAAATCATGTTTATGCATCGAAAGCTCATAAAACATACATAGTCATTGTGCGAAAACATAATAACCGAAAAGTAAAAGAAATGGCAGATTTCCACTCACAACCGCTCCGCGCTCAATTTCGCTCCCGATTCCTGCTCCCGTTAACGCTCTCGGTTATCCTCACCTATGCGTCATAAATGACATTTAGAACCAAATCGAACACTAAAATCTCATTTAACTACTAAATGCCCTAATCGGCATACAAAGCCCGGATGTAAACTACTTCCCGATTTTAGTTACGGAGCCATAATCGAAACTAACTCACCATCTGGCGCCCTGAAAATTATTGAACACCTTATAATTTGATTGGACATACTTGCCCTTCACCTTTCCACCATGGACAATTATGTCCCATTTTCTTCATTTTTGGGTTTTTTCATCAACCATATACATTCAATTCACAATATGCATCATTTACACACAACAATTCAATCAAAACGCCACTCAATTCCTAACTTCCCTAAAGTGGCAGAATTTCACCCTAGGTTCCAACACATTCCTTTTCTCAATTTCTTGTTCCAATTACAACAAAATCATGCCAATTTCATTCTAAAGCCCTAATTACAATCAATTGAAATCTCTACAACAAAATCACCAAAAACCCTAATTCTCACCTTGCCAATTTCTTCAAATTGATGACTCCTTCAAGCTCCAAACTAGAATTCAACTCAATCTAAGCCAAGAATACACATAAGGACATCAATTAAAACATTCTTGAAATCTCACTTATCAAACTCATAAAAGATGCTTTTCTTACCTCTTTTTCTTGAATTTCCACTAATAGAGACTTCAATTGAACTTAGGGATGGGTTTATAACCTTAATTTGGCTTGATTACACATGAAAAATCATGAAAAAAAACTTGAGTAGTCACTGTAGCAACACCCCCCTTTGAAGCTCGAATTTCTCTCTTTTTTTTGGCTAAGTGTTGGTTTTGATCTCTCTTCAAATTTCTACACACTTCTAACATATATATAGTGCTCCCTCAATTTACCATTTTACCCTTCAACTTACTTAAAACTTCTAATTTGCCATTAGTTAAAAACTAATTATGTAATTAGTTCATTTGTAACTATCTAGTTAGAATAGTTCAAAGAATTAACTAGAACTTCCTACTTGGCAATCCATGAGATTTCTTCTAATTGGTCCATTCTTTAATATATGGATTATGTTTCTCAACAAAGGCTTGTTCCATTCATAACCCTTAAATGGAAATTCATGTAGTAAATTAGAATTTTCTTTTCCAAGCCAATAGAGAAAAATTCTAAAAATATTCTAGGGTCATCCGGCGCACTGATCGAGTGTGAAATTACCAAATTAGGTCTAATATCTCTCACGTGCACTATAAAAGGAATATTTCTAATAGGGTTAAAATCGAGTAACCCTACGGTGTCTTATTTGTTCTATACCGAAATCTAGGCGCCAATACTACTAATAGGGATTGGATATTACAAATAAATCTAAAGGGCCTGGTAACTGAAGAAGTCCAAATGACAAAATTGCCCTAAAGGCTGAAGAACTTATTATTGATAAGAACAGCATAAGTGCTAAAAAACTTGCTAAAGATGAAAAATGCTATAGATGCTAACAAAGAGAACCCTACAAATGAGCTAGAAGATAAGGAGCCTGAGGATAAGGGAATAACTTTAGAGGGGTATAAAAAGATATTCGAAGAGAAGAGAAAAGTTATGCTCGAGCTAAATATTGCAAAAATAAAGGTTGACGACGATGAGTTTACGTCTATACAACCAACAATAGAGGCAAGACATGATGAAACAGAACTCGTAAATCCTCAATCTCAACCTTAAAGGTCAACAAAAATATGAAAGCCTAATCCAAGATATGCAAATATAGCTATCATAAAGACTGAATGAAAAGGGAAAGGAAAATGTTGCAACAAAGAGAAAGTTGGTATTAAAGGGAAAAGTAAAAAATTTGTGTCACCAACTTAAAGCTTAAAAAAAATTATAAACTTACAAGCCTAATTCATGAAATATTCTAGGATCAAGGCCTAAGCCCAAGACATAGAACATTCTAATATCAAAGTCCAAGCCCAAGTCTAGAAGTTTCTAAGGTAGGTGGAGATATTTAATAGAGTAGTTGATGAAGAGATAAGTATAAAAAATTTGTATGGTTAATAAATGTCTTAGAATATTTATTTATTTAGTTTAGATTTAGTGGCACTTAGTATAAACACTCCCCTCCTTATTTGATTTAGGCATTACGTGTTTAAGAACATTATCAAGTGATAAGAAGTGTTCAAGTATTAAGAGTTGATCAAGAATTGATAGAGATTTGAGCAAGAGTAATAAGCTAAATGAAGAGTGTGTAAATGTTGAATTATGAGTATTGTATTGTAAGTGGGGAAGAGTTATAGTTTCTGAAGTTTTTACGGTAAGTTTTGTGTTTAGTGTATAAAAGTGTTAATATAAGTGTTCCATTTGTGCTTAATTGCATTCAATATTAGAAACAAAGTTAGATTTCTGAGGTCCAAAATATGAATAGACCCAGTATGTCAAATTAAAGGGTCGATATTGCTCCCTTACTAGCGTATGTTTCATTTAAAGGGTGGATTGTTAAGTTGTTGTCCCATATTGCTGAAAAATAGGAAGATAGAATAGTTTACAAGGAGGAGAGCCATAAAACCTAATAGCCTGATCTTTTGGGTTAGTTACTTGGACACCATGCGTAATTCTCTAACATTATATTGTTTGCGGTGCAAGCTGGAATAGGAAACACATTCTTGCTCTTTGTGGTTATATGGAGATTAAAGAAGTCTAGAATATGTTACTATTGAGAATTGGAGGGAAGATTAGGTTTAACACCAACTTCTCTTTGAGATCAGTTTTTTGCTCTAATACCCTTTTAATTACAAAAGCGTAGAATTGCAAGCAAATATAATATTAAGAATATAAGAACCAAGTCAATCAAGAATACAACATAATAACTTATATGGTTTGACAAAAGCCTACATCCATGGTGGATCAAGGAATCCTAGCCTCTCTTATTAACTCTTCTAAAAATTAAAAGGAAAAATAAATAAAGAACTCCCAAGACTAATTAATGCCCACTATGGTTTCACCCTAAGGCACACAAGTAATTAATGTCTACCTAGTTCTTTAATCTCTCTTAGAATCTCTCATTTAATGCTTGATTGTATTTGAAGGATTTACAAGGGTTTATGTAGTGAGTAAAATATCTCTAAAAATTCTAAACCTAGTTAGAATAAGAGTCCAAATGTTTAGGAGTTAAAAACCCTCTCAAAGAAGTCAAATTTGATCCAAAAATGGGTTTTTCCTAAAGTCGCATTACTACAGCACTACCTTGCTTTTCGTTGTAGCATTGGTGCGATTATATTGCACCGTTACAATGAAACTAATCTACTATTACACCACTAATGCAACCTTATCACACCACTTTAGTGGTACTTGTCTGCCACTACAATGCAAAATCCAAAAGCTCTTGTGCTACAGCGGTACAAAGCTAGTGCTACGGGGATCTTACCTAGAGCTAGTTTCTTGACTTTTCTTTACCCATCTCCTTGTTTTCTATTCTTTGTCGCTTCTTTATTGTACGCCTATCACATACTATACTTTATGATAACTCTCTATTTGCATCCATCTCAATTCATGCCATACATGATTGTTGAATTATCAATACCAACAAACCATTCCTTGATTCAATATCTCTCTATAAGAAGGCTTTTATATCTATTGATACTAATGCTCTATCACCTAGAACTGATTTCAGTTAAGTTTTCATTAAAATTTTACTCATCTTGGGCCTGTGACTTTGGTCTCCAAAGGTATGAATGCTCTTTGTATAGGGTATAGATGCGATGCATTCCCTTTTGACCCTCATTACTTCGATAAGTTTATTTTGAATGTCGCCTCGCGGTTTGCATTACCCCAACACCTTGTGTTAGGCTACCTTTAGCCATCTCTTTAATCATATAGGGCCTCTCATTGTGCTTTTCATCTTTCAACCTTATACATCTTTTTTCAACCTTCAGGTTTCCCTTTTTTGCTTTAACCGAATAACCTTTTTCATCGAGCTTTCCTAGGTTTCCACCATGTAAGTCCATAGGTTTCTCATCTTGTATCCTTAAGCTTATGTCACACCATCCCATGACCTCACAAGCCATGTTATTCCTATTTTTACTTTACTTCTAATGACTTTATAGCGGTTGACAATGATCTGTCAGGAGACATATGGACATTACACCCAGAATTTAATAACCACTTATCAACATAAATTCTCTCAAAGGCAATCAAGGAGTCTAAAATTTTGATTTCATCCTTACGATACACTATTACAGTACCTTTATCTATTTCTGTTATTTTAGGACATTCTCTCACAAAGTGTCATTCCTTGTTATAAAAGAAACACTTATTGGATCTCCTCATAAGTTGGTTGTTCTTATTTTCTTTTTCAACTAAACCTATTGTACTATTGATTTCTGATCTCTTTTCTAATTCTTTTGAATTCAATGATGCCTTGATATCATTCATTATAAGAATTCCCTATCATATAATAGTGTATCTACAAAATTCCCATAATTTGATGGTAAAAAATTTAACAAGATGATAGCCTTCTCTTCATTATCCATGTTAATGCCTAGAGTCTCAAAACTTATGATGATCATATTAAAGGCATCAATGTGATCTTTTAATGAAGACCCTCAAACGTAAATAATTGGTGAAGTTTCTTCTTCACATATAGACAATTTGTCAAAGACTTTCTCATGTATAAGGTGTTGAGTTTCTTCCATAGACCCAATGTCATCATTCTCCATCTACCTCCCTTAATACTTCGTCACTCAACGCTTATATTATGGTGTTATGGGCTATTTTCTAAATTGTATCCTAATCTATCTCATCATATTTCAAATTGTTTTCTCTTCGTTAATAGTTGCTCGGGTTTCCTTTAAGGTTAAGTGTAACCCTTCATTGACTAGTAGAGCCTTGACCTTTTTCTTCTATAAACTGAAGTCATTTATCTCATTGAACTTCTCTCTATTTTACTTGACATTTGAGATGGTTTAAATACCGCCTAAGTGTATTACCTAATCTTGGCTCTAATACAAGTTTGTTAAGGATTGGAGGAAAGATTAGGTTTAATACCAACCTCTCATTGAGATTAGCCTTTTCCCCTAATATCACATCTTTAATTATAGAAGCGTATAATTGCAAGAAAATATAATATCAAGAATATAAGAACCAAATCAATCAAGAACATAACACAACAACTTACGCAGTTTGGCAAAAGCCTATATCTACAGTGGATCAAAGGATCTCAGCTTCTCTTATTAATGCTTCTAGAGATTATAAGGAAAAACAAATAAAGAACTCTTAAAAGAATCTATATGGCATATATTCGTTCTCTCAAGAATAATAAATGCCCATAATGGTTCCACCTTAATGCACACAAACACTTAATGTTTACTTAGTTCTTTAATCTCTCTTAGAGTCTCTTCTTTAATACTTAATTGTATTTAAAGGGTTTGTAAGGGTTTATATAATAAGTAAAACATCCTTAAAAACTTTAAACCTAATAGTTCATAATTTTAGGAATCTAAAATCCCTTCAAAGAAGTCAAATCCGAACCAAAAATGGATTTTCTCTGATGTTGCATCGCTACAGTGCTATCCTTCTTTTCACCGTAGAGGTGGTACGATGAAGTCGAACCGCTGCAATGGTACTTGTTTGCTATTGCAGCACCAATTACAGAAACTTTGGCACTGCAGCGGTATAAAGCCAGTATTGTGGTAATCTTACCTAGAGTTGGTTTCTCGACTTTTCTTCACTCATCTTTTTACTTTTAATTCTCTGTTTTGCTCATTCTTTGTACATCTATCTTATACTTGACTTCATGATGACTTTTTATTTGCATTCATCTCAATTTATGTTCATACACAATTGCTGAATCACCAATGTCAACAGTTATTTCTTTGGTGTTGTTGTTTCTAATTAATTTTCATTTTCCTTTTGGTGAATTTATTATGACTGTGTACAAGTAACTAAAATGAGGTTGATTATGTATTGATAACTAAAATGAAGCTAATTATTCTTTTTTTGCTTGCTTCTTTGTGTGTACTAAAGGGCTAGGTATGTGCAAATTTTTAAAGATCGGTTGTTGCCTTTAGAAAAAAATATTATTGAAGATGTTGGCCTCATGCTATTTGAATATCAGGGATTGCAAAATTAGCTCCAGGTGGTTCATTCTTTATGCTTCTCGACACACAAAGTGGCTACGTAGTGTTGAAGTCCTCCATCGGCTAGCTGTGTTAAGATGTGGATGCAGCTTGTAGAGAGGGATTACATTTAATTGGTGGGTCGGACTGGTAGTCAGAGACATTTCAGGTTTTGTTCATTTAGCAAATGCTAAAGTATTAGTTGGTGCTTTTGATTCATTAATTGCCGAGTGCTTGGCCAATCTTAAGGGTTTATTGGTTGCTAAGTATTAGTTTATCACTCAATTCAAAAACTTAAGTTGATAGGTGAAGGATCAATATTAGTAATAAATACAAGTTTTTAACAGTCCCTCTCACATGAAACGTGGATCCGAGTAGATGAATCAAGTGAATCCCCCATCTCATAGAACCAACAAAACCAAACTAAAAAATTAAGAAATTAACTGAAAATAAAGACTTAGGGACTTAAACTCAAGACATTGGCTCTGATACCATATTAATTTACCACTTAAGTTAAAAGTTTAAATTGATAGATGACTGTCTAATATTATTATTAAAAACAAATTTTTAACACTAAGGATGTTGATGCTTCAGTAAACTTGATTGAGACTGACTGTTTACGAGCTATTACTACCATTTAAACATGATCTTTTGACGGTGATGTGGACAACATATTAGCTACTATTGCTCGACTTTTGGATGATTTAAGGGATGTCTGTTGCAGATTTGTTGGCTATAATGGGAATATGGTAGCTCACTTCAGATAAGTAAGCAGATTCTAATAATTGTTTTATGGTTTCGGATGATTTTCTAGCTCGCTTCCTTAGCCCTTATATTCAAGCCGATATAGCTACCATTCTTTCTTAACAAAATTACGTTTTCCCCTTTTTGCTATTAAAGAAAGTCAGATAAATCTATTTTAGATAAATATTATGTTTAAATTCATTGTTATTTATTTTCTTTTTTAAATATAAAAAGCACATCGTCAAAATTTTCGATAAGTTCTATGGCTATTGAACTCAACCTCAACATCTATATATGTTGTTTCTGGAAACAATATATGAGTATGTTTTTAAGATATCTTTTGCAAACACTATTTACAGCTAGAAATTTATCTTGATTGAAAATTCAATATTTTAATTTACAATTCTTTTTTAATTATGGTAATTTGAGTTTTAAGTATTTAGTTATTATTATTGCCTTCAAAAAATATTTTACGTTTGATTTAGCTTGAGAGTGATTCTATGGCAGTTCTTTATATATATATATATGTATGTATATGTATGTATAAACTATGGCAGCTCTTTGTTCTCATATTTATAGAGAAGGGAGTTCGGTGGTTGACTGTTTAGTCAATTGGGGATTGCCTTATTCTTATACTTGATGATATCTCCTCTAGGCTTGTGTCAGGATGCTTGTGGTTTACATAAACATAAGTTAGTTTCTTATAAGTTCGATTTGTTGGATATTTTATATATATTTCAAAATACATATTTAATTAAAAGTTGGTTATTCTTGTAATTATTCGTGAGGTTGTATTCTTTTTTATTATATGTAAAATAATATAACTATTCATGACACCTCTTTATTTGAGAAGGTAATGATTTTTTTTTAAACTATTAATTAAATTAAAATTTTGATCCAATAATTATGAATCAAGAAGTGCATATAAAAGGTTGTATATCAAATTAAAAAGTACTTGACATTTATAAATAGAAGCCACGTATTATTATAAATGAGTGTGAAATAATTGTTCTAGGGTTTTATATTTAAAAGTGCACTCATATAGAACTAAGTCATTGAATGTTGAGGATAAATTGTCATAAAACCTATTTGCATAAGGACAACGTCATTAAAGGGCAAAAATTATCCTTAATGTAATTTTATACTTCTTGACTTATAACTTATACTATGTAAGGCCTATTCTATTATGAAACATCTATTAATTTTTAAATTTTTTCAACACATTTTCTCTTATAATTGGGGTTTTTCTCCTTCAATTCACTCTATCTTTCTTAATTTTTCTTGCAATAAAGTTTGATCATTTGAACAACAATATATAATGTGTATAATACATATTAAAAAGGAAAAAAGAATAATGTAATATTTAAATCAGTTCATCCAAAAAAAAAACTTTCTATTTCTAAAAGAATAATTATTTACTTACTATTTTTAACTTTTCAATATGTGTTAAAGAAATATACTTTGGTCAAATTAAATTCTTTTAATGTCTTTTTATAGAAATAAAATTTGACAGATACATAGAATGTCTGACAAATATTTATAAGCTCATTCATACAAATTAATAATATAAAATGAGTTAAAAGATTGAAAATAAATTGTTTAAGTGAATTTATATTTATGATATAATAAAAATAAATTAAAAATATGATTAATATTATCTTATAATAATTTGTATAATTAAGTTTGAATGTATAATATTACTCGTAAAAAATATAGATGAAATACACAGATTGGTAAATTGCTAAAATTAGATATGTTATTAACGTTTTGTTTTTTACACGAAATGTTTATCATGCTTTAAAAGTAAGTAATTCAAGAATTAAAAATCTTGTAAAGCTTGGACTTGATTATGAGATTGTCCAATCTTCATCGGTGAAATTCTAAATGGAATCTAAAGGGATCCTTTTTCGTACGTTTTCTTGATGATTGTATAAGCCCTTTTGTTCCGATATTTCGTGACAAATCAAATCACTGTATTTTTTTTTCCAGTCTTATAATTAATTAATAATAAGAATTGATAGTTTAGTTTCTCAATTTTTTTGAATTATTTATTATTAAATTTTCTGAAATGTTATTTAGTCTCTCATATTAAAAAAAATGATATCTGAATTACACTTTTTAAAGATAATAAGGTAAATTAATATATCTAATCATAATAAACAGTTTCATATTTGATTAAACTTAACTTATTGTCTTAAAAAATGCACTTTAAACATTATCTTTTCAATAAATAAAGACTAAAATGAATGTTTAAAAAAAATTAAAGACCTAGTAAATAATTAAAAAAATCTTAATGATTAAATTAGTAATTTACCTAATTAAAAAGAATGGTTTTCTAATGCCTTTTAAAAGGTCTTCATATATATGTGATAATCATAATCCACTTTACTCAACTATATACTCTAAAATATATAGGTAGAACGCACGCTTGTTAATTCTTTCGACTATATAATGTTATTCCCATATTTTCATCGTTAATTAAATGAACAAACGAACAATGTTGACTTTGAAAAATAAGTTGTAATTATCTTCGTTATTCTAAAAAAAAAAAAGAATCCTGCAAAGTTCTAAAAACCTGAATAAGATTCTCAAAAATGCTTGTTAAAATTTTATGTGTTGATATTTGTGATTCAACAATTATATATGAGTATACATTGAAATAGATATTAAGTGAAGAGTCAATAAGAAATCAAGTACGTAATATATGTACGAAAAAATAATAAGAAGGAGAGTTAAAAATAGGGAGCACAAAAACACAGGGTGACAGCATCAGACCTCAGCGTTATAGGGTTAGAGACAATAGCTATAGTGCCACAGTGCTGGAATAGGGTCCCGTCAGCGCCGCAACGCCCAGTTTCAGAGACTTCTATTTTTGGCTCATATTCGACTTCTTTAAAGGAGTTTTAAACTCTTAAATGTATGGACTCTTATTCTAACTAAGTTTATGATTTCTATAGACGTTTTACTCACTATATAAATTCTTGTAAACCTTTTAAATACAATCAAGTATTAAAGGAGTGACTCTAAGAGAGATTAAAAAATTAGATCGACACTAAGTACTTGTGTGTATTAGAGTAGAACTATTGCATGCTTTTTTTATTTTTGAGGGAACAAAGGTACACCATATAAATTTATTTGAGAGTTCTTTATTTACTTTTCCTTGTAATCTTTAAAAGAGTTAATAAAAATGGTTAGAATCTCTTTAATCCACCGTAGACATAGACTTTTGTCAAACCATATAAACTAGTTGTGTTTTGTTTTTATTTGATCTAATTTTTATATTCTTTATATTATATTTTCTTACAATTATATGCTTTTGCTAACAAAAAGATATTAGGAGGAAAAGCTGATCTCAAAGAGAGATTGATGCTAAACCTAATATCTTCTCAGATTCTTTAACATAATGAAACCGAATCTTGCCAAAATTTTATCTTGTTTGGCCAAATGGTACAAATGCTCTAATCAAATAACTTTCATAAATGAGAAATAACAACTCTACATGTAGAAATAAAAGACCCTAATAACTATCTCATACATGAGAATAATTGTCTCCACAAGAGGGAAAATAAAATACACAACCCTATTATCAGTCAGAGCTCGATAAAACACTTAATAAAACAATTCTTGCAAAACAATGTTGGCACCTCTTAACTTCTCCAAACTCTCTTGTTTGTTGTATTTTAAAAGGAAAATATTTTTCTTTTTGCTTTTTTTTTTTTTAAATGCTAGTTGTAAAGGCGATGACTGTTATTTATGGTAAAGTTTCAGTTGGGGCAGGAGTCTGTTAATGTAAGGAGTTTGCTAGAATGTAGGGGATGGCCAGAGTATTTCAGTCTTTTATGATCCTTAGATTCCTAGACCGTTTTCTTTCAGGCTGATTTCTCCATGTCTTGGTCGCGATTTGTTGAAAGTTTCTGATCTACTTGACATTAATGGTTGTTGGAACTTTTAGTTGGTTTCCAAAATCTTCCTTTTAATTGACGTTGATTGCATCACTTCAATTCCTGTTGGGTTTTTTTCTCCTCTGGACTCTCTCTCCCCTATGGCACTTCACGGCTATTGATTGTTATACTATTAAAAATCTGGGTATTTTATTTCCACTCAAACACTACACGTTGGAAATTCGAAATCTTCAAATAACTTAAGCCTTAGTGGAATTTCTTATGGCATCTTTCTATTCCTCTTAAGATTAAATTTTTATTTGGAGGTGCCTTTCAGGTATCTTTCCTTCCACCTTGAATTTACTTCAATATCATATCAATGTTCCTTTATTTTGTCGACATTGTGAAGACAATATAGAATCTTTCTGTCGCGCAATTTCATTGTTCTTTTATTGTGGGGGGTATGGCTCTTAAGTCCTTTTTAATCTTTGGTTTGGAGCTTTATTACTATAAGCTTATTCTAAATTCTCTAAGGAGGATGTGAAAATTTTCCGCATTCTCATTTGAAATTATTAGAAGGAGCACAATTCATGGATTCATGGCGGTATTATCAAGTCGACTACAAGAATCTTTCTAATGCTCATGTACTTTGTGAATTCCAATAACTCCAACAACAATTACATGCTCAACTTCTTTATATTCCTCCTCAGTCGAAGATTTAGAAACCTCCTCTTTTTTTGATTTCTTAAACTGAATATGGGCTCGGCTCTAACAAATGGCGGTAAAACAATTCGTGGCCTCTTCTCTCCTTTCACTGCATAATGTTCTACTGTTTTTGAAGGTTTACGTTTTAGACATTATCTCCTTCTAGTCTCTGAAGTGGAATCTGATTGCAGTAATATTCTTGCAGCTTTATAATCAAAGTCCTTACATTTTATTAAAAAATCTATACTCAAGGGCATTTTATCCGAATTGCATTTTGGAATATTGATTGTAAATTGGTTAGATGTGAAGCCAATTCTATGGCTCACGATTTAGCTAAATATACTTTTTTATGTTTGATTGATTCTGTATGGGTGGACGTTTTACCCATCTTTATCTCCTAAGCTATTACCAGTGATTCCCCTTCTTAAAAAATTGTTTTCATTGTTTATAAAGAAAGTAGAAAGGGTAATTGTCACTTTTCTTTTATAGTTTTTAACATTATCATTTATTATTATTATTATTATTATTATTTTAATAATATCTACTACCTCTCTGCCATTAGAAAGATTTTGTTAGGTTGTTTTTTTTTTTTTTTTGTTATTTTACAAATTTGCCTTTGATGCGATAAATGAAGTCTTAAAAGAACACATAATTATATAAAATTTGATTATATTATAAATATATTAGAGTTTATAACATAGGTATAATTAATATTTGAAAAATATAAATATTATTATTGCCTTAAAATGTCTTATATTGTTTATCTAATAATATAATTTTGGTCAATAAGGTTCCAATAATTGTATTTTTAAAATATTAAATACTATTTAGAAAAGAAAAGCAATTAAGTTGTAAGAAACAAAACAATTACTGATTTTATTTTTTTTTTACAAATTGCATTGTGCATTATCTTGATATATAACGCCATAGAATTTTCAAAGAATAAAAGGACACATAATTATATAAAATTTGATTATATTATAAATATATTAGAGTTTATAACATAGGTATAATTAATATTTGAAAAATATAAATATTATTATTGCCTTAAAATGTCTTATATTGTTTATCTAATAATATAATTTTGGTCAATAAGGTTCCAATAATTGTATTTTTAAAATATTAAATACTATTTAGAAAAGAAAAGCAATTAAGTTGTAAGAAACAAAACAATTACTGATTTTTTTTTTTTTTACAAATTGCATTGTGCATTATCTTGATATATAACGCCATAGAATTTTCAAAGAATAAAAGGACACATAATTATATAAAATTTGATTATATTATAAATATATTAGAGTTTATAACATAGGTATAATTAATATTTGAAAAATATAAATATTATTATTGCCTTAAAATGTCTTATATTGTTTATCTAATAATATAATTTTGGTCAATAAGGTTCCAATAATTGTATTTTTAAAATATTAAATAGTATTTAGAAAAGAAAAGCAATTAAGTTGTAAGAAACAAAAAAAATTACTGATTTTTTTTTTTTACAAATTTCATTGTGCATTATCTTGATATATAACGCCATAGAATTTTCAAAGAATTTAATAATATTTTCCTACTTTTGAAATTTACATAAACAAATAAATATTATAAAGTAATTTAAATATTATAATAAACATAAAAATATTTTTTTTTATTGTTTTGATTTTAGTGTTAATTAGAAAACTATGAGTATATTATTATTCAGAATTTGTGGTTTCAATTGGTTTTATTTTATTTTATTTAACGATATTTAGTTTTCTTTTTTTAAAAAAATTATATACATTTCAATAAAAGTTTCAAGTCCTCATAATTACATTTGTGTAGATTTAAAAAAAATAAAAGACAAAAATACATTTACTAAAATATAAAATAAAAAAATACTAAAAGTCACAAAACATTAAAAGATAAAAATACTAAACCTAAAGAATTCACGTATTTTAAAGTGCTTCGTTAAATTTAAATTTAAAAATATAAAATAATCATGTGAAAGACAAGTATACTATTAAAAAGGTGCATTTTTTCTATTAGAGTTTCACGATAAGGAGGTAATAGGATTATATGAAAAGTTTAGAGAGTATATAATAACTATGAGAAATTATAGGGAGGAAATAGCAATTTCTTAAGTATAAATATTAAGAATGGTGCATAAATTATTCTATGTAGCACGCGGAGCTAGCTGTTTGGGGGCTCACAAATGACTAACTTTTGATGAAAGCATTGTATTTACCATTTACCATGTTTTGGGCATCCAATAGAGGGATACCAACTTAAAATTTTTAGCATTGTATCTCCCTCTCTCATCTTCTTCCTTTATGTTAACGAAACGTCCAATCCCTCTTCAACAACAAACAAAGTTAATGATTTTCATTTTTAACTTTTTTTTTTTTTTGGTTCTGTCATTTAAAATATATCAACTAAAAATCCGGAACTTCGTCTAAATTAAATTTTCACCTATTTTTTTTATTAGTATGTAATTGATGATAATTAAGGTCTTACTCAATTTTTGTCGAATTTGCAACTTTGGAAGCTATATACACATTGGGTCGATTAGTCTTCAGCTAAATCGTATGACCTCAGTCACTATTTTGGGTTGACCATAACTTAAATACTAACTCAGAATTATTAAAACTAAAATTAATAAAAGAATGAATTTTGACAATTTATACTTAATACATAATACGTGTTCAAAGATGTTTAAAAACTTAAGTGATGTTAATACATCAATTAAATGATGCGTAAATTACATGCTGAGATACATATTTTTGTACTAATGAACTGATTGTGACTAGCAGAAAGAAGAACTCCACAAACCAACAATATCTATCTGCACAGTGTCAACCAAACATCCGCAACCAATTATTTTGTACAAGGAGAGAATGATTCCTACCAACACTAATCATAAATTTAATTTTATTTTATTATAATGCTTCAACATGTGTTGGCCATTAAATTCACTGGGTCACTTTCCTCATGAATTTTGACCTGAAACTTGAATGGTTTACGGCAGTCAATTGGCTAAATATATATATATATATATATATAAATAATATATGCAACAGTCACCATACACTTGGCCCAAAAATAATAATAATATGATGAAAAAGATAAAAAAATATCATGATGAGAATACTATCTTTCTCGTACCAGAACAGGAAGGCCACCACTAAAAGTGGCGGTGAGGCCAGGAGAGAATCGTGGAATCCGATATGATGACACCAATTCGATTTGGAATTGTCTGACAAGTGAAAGCGCTACACTTTTGATCTCCACCAAAGCCATTTCTTTGCCCAAACAGACCCTGAATCCACCTTGAAAAACTGGGTACTTAAAAGGGCTTTCTGGGAAAAACATCCCATTTTTCAACCACCTTTCCGGCTTGAATTCTAAGCAATCTTGACCCCAAATCTCTATGATCCGTCCCATTGCGTAGGGATGATAAGTAACCCTAGTTCCTTTCCTCACAAAAGTTCCATCGGGTAATACATCATCCTCTTGACAGAATTTTGAGTCAAATTGAACTGGAGGGTAGATTCTCATACTCTCATAAACTGCTGCCTGTAAATAATGAAGTTCTCGCAGTTGTTCAAAGCTTTTGAGCGCTTGGTTTGGGCCAATAACTCTGTCTGCCTCAAGCCTGATTGATGAACAAACGTGTGGATGCTTTGCCAATAGCCAGATCAAGCTTGTTAAAGCAGATGCAACCGTGTCACGGCCAGCTAATAGAAAACTTATAACGATGTCTCTCAAGTATGTTTCATCATTTACAGTACGCATAAAACGAGACAAAAGATCTTTATGTGTTAAAAACCCCAGTTTACGCCTTTGCTTTATCATTTCTAGGGCTAAAATATTAATCATCTTGATTGCTCCTTTTAATTGCTTCTCACTACCCAAATTCAAGGTCCTTTTGATTTTCCAAATCAACGGAGAAACAGTCATCGCTCTCTCAGCTGACAATTTTGATGCTAGGTCAAAAGCTACAGAAAATTCTGACAGAGGTAGAGACAACTCTAGACATTTGGGATCTAACCCAAAAGAAAATTTGCACATGCTATCAAATGTAAATCTTCTAAATACGTCTTGTAAATCCAAAACCGTATTTCTTTTGCCTGAAACTGATGATAATAGTGGGATGAGTCGGTTTTTGATCTCATGATTGACAACTTCTAAAGCATAGGATCGTATGGAGTATCTGTCAAGCTCTAAACTCGCCATCTTCTTCTGAAACCTCCATAAATCACCATCAACGTTGAATATACCTCGACCAAGGAAGTCACCAAGGATCATTGAGAAGGGTTTTCCTTTTGGGAAATTTTCAAATCTGGTTTTGAGCATGTACTCAACGTTATCAGGATTAGCGGTGATCGTGTTGCCAAGTACATGGATATGAATGGATTTTGTAGGTGATTTGCTTAGAAGGTGAGCATACCAATCACAGAGATTATCAAACTGTTTAGACCAACTCCTCGTCAGATAAGCATCACAAATCTCACAGTTGCACCAAACCTTTAGCTTCAACAAGTAGAGCAAATGAGAAAAAAGCGAGAAGATGATTATGGTGGTGATGAAGATAAGGAAGTAAAAAGAGTGGCCATAGGGAATGTACAAGAACCACGAAGGTTCAAGCTCCATTAAGGGATAAAGTTAACAGATGATAGAGAAAGTGCAAAAAGATTAGAATTAGAAGAAACCAATCAGAGAGACAATTAGGAACGCTAGCAAGTTTTTTAATTTATTGGATTCTCACATTTTGTATTGTTAATTACAATAATGTTTTACTTAGGGCCACTTTCTGTGTGCACTTACTATGCAAAGGAACATAGATCTTAAAATAATAAAAGTATGAAAAAATATGAACAGGGAAAGCCCGTGTGCTAAAGAACAATCGTCAATTACTATAGACATATTTCTTCTCAAATGAGGTAACTATAAATATTTTCTTCTGGGTAGGGATGGAAATGGGGCACGGTGGGGTACGGTGGTTTTTTTTTTTTTACTTTATTTTTTTTTTTTTACTTTATTTAATGGCTCGGATGGGCAATCCGCATACATAAATTACTTTTTCAATCCCCATTCCATTTTTTATTTATTTTATTTATTAATATTAAATATTAATTTATATACACAAATTTCAATAATATAAAATTTTAATATATTTTATAATTAAAAATATCAAACTAACAAATTAGAATAATTTGAAAGATAATAGTTAATAAACAAATTTTTAAATAAATAACAACTAAAATCTAAATAATATTCTAACGTCTAACATCTTTAATTTTTCTATTAATTGCTTCATATTCTCGTTAAAATGAATTACCACCCAACTAAAAAGAAAATAGTGTTTTTATCGTTTGCAATAAGAAAACAAAATTGATTTTAGAAATTTTTATTAATAAAAAATATATAATTAAAGTATATTCTAGTTAAATATAAATTATAAAATAAAAAATTAATAAATTATTTAATGTATAAATATATATTAAAATTTTATATTTAATAGATTCATAAAAAATAAATAGTGAGCATGAAGGTTTAATCTCATTCTTGCTATATTAATAAACTAAAGAATAATTTTTTCATTGTTCATTCTATTTTTATAAAAATTATCTCATTTTTTATCCATTCAAAGTGGGTCTTACAAGTCTCCATCTTTATAAAGTATCTTGTCATTGAGTTGAGAGTTTTAGCCAAATTGGATAGTCTCTCTTTAATTGCTCATCCGGTCCAAGGTTTGATTTTGCCTATGACAAAATAGGGAGGGTATTTGTGTGTTGTTAGGAAGGATGTATGTGTTGTT
This sequence comes from Ailanthus altissimus, assembly GCA_946807835.1. NCBI lineage: Eukaryota > Viridiplantae > Streptophyta > Magnoliopsida > Sapindales > Simaroubaceae > Ailanthus > Ailanthus altissimus. Next base: position 7,905,436 of record OX327709.1, read on the forward strand.
AGAAGGGGTGTGTGTGTTGTAAAACTAAAAAAAAAAAAAGGTATCTTGCCATTCTATTTTCAGATTAAATTATTATGAAATAATTTTATGATATAGTGGCTTTAATTTTTCTGTTATTTGTTTAAGAACATTTTATTACAATTCTTAAATTTTTAGTTTTTATTTCAACTTAGGAATTATACTTTATTTTTTCTGTTATTTGTTTAAAAAAAATTTATTACAATTCTTAAATTTTTAGTTTTTATTTCAACTTAGGAATTATACTTTGTAAAATTTGAAAAATATAACTGAAATTTCAAATATATCGCAAAAATTTTGAATATAAAATATAAAAAAGAGGGTATCCACTTGTTCCACAACAGGATATTAGGATAATTTCTCTCTCACACGTGCTTTTATTCTCATTGCACCAACTGAGTTTACTTTATTCAAGAAAAATCATGAGAAAATATTTGGGCATCCAAGGTTTCCCTAGAAACAAAACACAACAGCCTTGGGACAAAACTGCACTAAAATAAAGGAGAAAAAAAATACTTATATTTTGCCTATGCTGAATCATCAGAAATCTTTTCGAGGTAGCACAGCAAGATTAGGCCTAGCAGTACCACCCCTAAACAGAACAATTAAAAAAAACTAAAAAAGTAAAATCACTAATGAGAAAAAATTAAAGTATATTTTCGTTGTACATTACGGTCAAGAGTAATGTTATGTATATTAAATTATATTTAAAAAGATAATATATTTAGTAATTATTAAATAATAAAATATTTAATAGTTGATTTTAAAATTTTTATCATTTAATTATTTAATAATTATTTAACATATTATTTTTTTTAAATAAATTTATGATACAATTTAAAATATTTAATATTATTTAATATTAAAAAAATATACAAAAAGAATAAATGAGTTAGATCAAATTATTATGCGCTAAAATCTCATATTTGACAATGTTTGATAAGTTTTGTGCAACATAATTGTTTTTATGTCTATTCAATAAAATTATATCGCATACATATTTGTTTTGATCGATTGTAAAAGTGGTTATTAAATATTTAAATATATTTGCATGGAAAATATAACAAGTACATGTTTGAAAAAAGAAAATATAACATGTACATGCACATCCCAGATTAGAATTTTCTTATTATATGTTTTGAGTATTTTATATATAGCACAAGAATTAGGATTTTCTTTTGAAGGTAATTAGGCTTTATTTAAGACGAAAATAGTAATAAAAAAAAGTAATTAATTATTTAAAAAAATTAAGATTTAGTGTGTTGCGAATATCAAGTCATGCACTTTAGTTTAATACTCTTATAACATTAATTAAGCCACAACTATGATACCTCTTTTAGATTCTATGCGCAATAGAAACCATAACTCACGTTATAAGTAAGAACACATAAAATCAACAAATCAATAAAGATAAATAAAATAAATCAATCAACAAGACATAAGATATACGTGGTTTAGTCCAAAATTACCTACGTCCACGGAGGATTCATGATCCAATTTTTTTTATTAATATAGATCATTAAATATCTTTTTATATCATTAGTGATCCAATAATATTCAAAGTATCTCTCATAGACCACCATAGTATCTCTTGTAAATATTCCTAAATATCTACCATTGATCACCATGACCTCCCCAAGACCTCTTACTATCTCCTCATAAGAGATTTTTACGAGGAATATAAGAATTGTTCGAGCATTTAAGTTAAAATGATCTATAGTGTTCCTTTTTGTTCACTCAAGAACAAAAAAACAAATACTCCTCAAATGTTACGTCATAATTTACCACGTACTTAGTGCTTACATAACTCTTCTATTCTCTCTTATGGTTTATATCTTGAAATATAGATGCTTGTCTTTCTTTTGTGTTTAAAAGGGTTTTTATGGTGAATAAAACACTATTAAAAATCCTAAACTTAGTTGGACTAAGAGTCCTTATTTATAAAAATCCTAATCTTACTTAAAAAGTCAATTGAGCTAAAATAAGAAACACCCCTAAGTTGTCTTATGAATAGTAATTACATGTATAGTACTTGCATGTGAACAGTACCCCCGCGCATAAACAGTGCTCGCTGTAATCATTGTTGTCGCGTGAACAGTACCTATATTTTGACTTTCTGTTTTGCTCCTCTCTTATACACTCAATACGTACTTGACTTCATAATTACTCTCTTCTTAGTATTCTTCACAATTCTTACCCATACAAAATTGTTGAATCACAAATTTTTAAAACAATGATTATTTTAAAAGTGGTAAGAAATAATTAAATAAAAGCAGATACAAATTAACAATTCTCCTATAATAAAATTATAGTTAGTATGTACCATTACTATAATTTCCCCCTCTCCCAGTGTATTTAATGGATAAACAATTAATCTCTATATATTCCTTTTTGAAGGCATTAATCTCTACATGTTTCAATATGCAATGTTAAGATTGGATAGGAGATAGAAATTTTTGATTTAATGTTCGTATCTCTACTAATAAATTTTAAATTTAATGTTTGACGTGAGTGCATATATTGAAAAAAAATATTATTAAAAAAGAAAAATCGTTAGTTTTGCTAAATTATTCATTTAGTCTTTTCTGTTGAGAAATATAATTTTTAAAATATTTTTTTGAGAGTAATAAAGTAAAATTTATGCTGATTATTGTAAATAATTCCATATTTGATTAAAAATTTCTTATTGCTCTCAGAAAGTGCATTTTAAACATTTTTTTTATAATAGAGACTAACCTAAGTATTTAATAATATTAAAAATTTACTGAATGTTTAACTAACTTTAAGAACTAAACTGATAATTTTTTATTAAAAAATATAAAAAAATACAAATTTGAAGATGATAATATATTGAATAAGATTGCATTTAGTGTCTTGTAAGTGTGTGTGTTATTTTTCAATGTAGATGTTCACATTTTTTTTAAATGCAGATTTGAGTTATACACCTTTTCTTAACTTAAAAAATGAAAAAGATGTCATTTATGTATTGAAATATAAATTATAGTCCTCTTCACTTAGATGTGAGCTGAATTTGAACTTTTGATCTTTTAATTTGAACTAAGAGACTTTGGCAATTGAATTAACTGACATCCACACCCACATATACACTTATATGTAATCATCCTAAATATGTGCTCTAAGATAACTTATAATGCTATTTGACTAACTAGAGCTACCAAATCTCCCATTGTTAGTGACAAAAGGTTTTGACTAATTAGAATATCATATCAGCTACTTAAAATATAGATAAACTTTAACTTTCAAAGTGCAAGATTAAAATTGTGAAAGGCATGAGAGATTGTGAGAGTTTCACATATAAATTTTATTAATCCCCAATTAATATATACTTTTTTTTAAATAGAATTTGAGTTAAGTTAATTTGAGGAGAACCTAAGACCCATATAGATTTATCGTTCACTATTATTGGATTCGGATTTATCTTTTGTCCTCTTCGATTTGGTTGAAAATATGCATAGCACTTCGCATAAAAAGTTTTAATCCAATTTTTTATAGACCATGGAAAACTTTACAAGCAAATATGACAACTAGATTCTTGAAATTATATATAGATAATATGGCGCACAACTTTTTTCCTTTTTTTTTAGAGACAATACACCAAAACTTTAGAAAAAGAAAGAAGTTGATAGAATTGAAGTGAGTGCCCGACCCTAGAGGAAATTATTAAAAAAACCCTCAATCATAATTAATGACGTTGATGAGGGGTTATATGAAAAGAAGTGAAAAAGAGAAAGAAATAAGAAAAATAAAGGAAAAAAAAAAAAGAAAATCCAATCAACTGATGTCAGATGAAACTTTTTATTTGATAGAGCGGAAATGGTATTTTGATATCTAATTTTATGGATTTATAACAATTTACTCATTACTTCTTCTATATATATTATGTTAATTCTAGTATGTTTTTGATAATTTTTTATTATTATTTTTGTCTTTATATAATTATTATTATTTTTACAGAGATTAATATGATATATATTAAATAAATGAGGACTAAATGAGTATATATTTATAAAATTAAGAATTAAAATAACATTTTTTCTTTAATAAATATTTTAACTTTGCTACATCAGTTTATGTAAAAGAATTTGTATATTTGATATTACTCTTTGATAAAAGGAATAAATAGGCTATCTTTCATAAAATAAATGATGGATAAAAATAAAAGAAATTCTTTACCTTTCATACTAACGCAACATGGTTCTTCAAGTTACTGTCCAGTTATTAAAAGTATTAACATATATGAAATATGTGAATATAAAAATTCAACATCTTAATCTAAGAATTCATTTATATAGAAATAAGTTTTTAAACATTATTGATATTTAATAGAAAAAAAATTAGTTAGTTATATCCTATTGATGTATTTACAGTAATCTTGACTACCTTTCAAGAAATGAACAGCTGCTCTCTCGAAAATATAATTCTAGTCATGTTGGAACATGTCCTTATTGGCCCCTCTAAGAAGCATGTAAAGTGAGGACCATAAGATCATATGCCGAAGTAGTTGAAACCCAACGTTTGATTTATTGGCAGGGAAACTATAAATTGCGCCCTCTTATTTTAAACATTACTTATTTACCTCCTTACTGTTTCGTAGTACTTAAAAAAAATTCTTTGTTATTTTAAAGATTCTATTTATTCTTAATTATTATTGTCTTTTTACTAATCTATTCTCACATTACTATTTTTTTTATAAATTATTAATGTAATATTTTACAAAATAATACTAAAATAATTCAAATAAAAAATTATTACATATTTATATTATTATAGAAGGATGAATATTTTAATTATTTTTTTAAATTTTTTTTTTGTTTTGTATATTATATTTTTATTAATAATAATATTTTTTAGTATATTAATATTTAATGCTCATTAAAAAGAATAAATATCTTATAATATTTTTTTAACACAATTACAAAAAAATGAAAATAATAAAACTATAATATATTTATTCTTTCTCAAAAAGTATTTAATACTATTGTCATTAAAAAATTATTATTGACTTTCATTATTTACAAAAAATAATTTTTAAATACATTATTGTTTAATACTTTTTGAGAAAAAATAAATATATTACTATTTTATTATTTTCATTATTTTTAAGTAATTATGTTTACAAAAACAGAAAAAACTATAACGTATTTATTCTTTCTAATGAGCTTTAAGAATATTACATATTAAAAAAGTAATAATTAAAATACTCATCATTTATATGATACGATTTTAATTATTTTAGTACAATTTTAAAAAATTATATTAATATTTTATGAAAAATAATAATGTGAAGATAGATTAGTAAAAATACTGTAAGATTGAGATTTAATAGAAACTTTGTAGTAGCAAAGATTTTTTTGATAATATTAAAGAATAAGTGGATAATGCTTAAAATATTAGTGGAGCCATTTATAATTTTCCTTTATTGGCGTGATGGCATGTATTTTCTATTGCTGTTACTGCTGGAGTATTATAGAGTTCTTCTTGTTGTTGCTTGCAAGTGTGAGAAAAGATCAAAAGAAAAAAATATAGTAAAAATAATAAAGAGAAGCTAAAAATATTTAAAAATTACATTATTATTGTAATTTTATATATTACAAATCCTACATAAATAGTTTTTATACATTTTAAGTTAATATAAATAAGAAGCATAAATACATATAAAAAAATTAAATATAACTTATTAATTATAAAATATATATAGTAGGAGATTAATTATCTTAAATTTTTATATCTTTAACAGCAAGCAATTGTTTGTTTGAAGTGAAGCTCTTAATCCACATATAATTTTCATTTTTCATATGAGAAGCTTTCATGGTACAAATAATAAAGAAATTAATTAAAGGGAATAAATCCATCAAACATAGTCATTTATAATTTTTGAAATCACTCACATATCATATGAATAGACACAGTAAATTATGTAACTAATAAAATATTTAAAAATAATTATAAAAAAAATTTCTCCAACAATAAATAATAACAAATTGAATTTGAGACTTTATATTCATAGGTGCATTCAATAAAATATCACATAACTATATATATTCTTTCCAAATTTGCGGCAGATTTATTTGTTCATTATAGACGTGCTTTGCGTGTATATACCAGTATCCATATTGGTGTAAATTGCTAACCCATCCAAATCTGCACCATTGTGGGATATCTGCGAATATTTGCATTGGGGCAAATTGCTAACCCTAGAAGGAAGTAAGTAAGCATTCCAAAATTATTTATGCATTCACATGGATGCCAACTTATATAAGCAACATAAGTTTAAATGGGGAGCAAAAGTTGATGGAAGGCGAAAGGATCTTGCCAAACGTGGGTTTACTTTTCTGATATGGAGTGAATAAACCCACCAAGTGGACTTGGAAAAAGATTATTAAAAATATAAAAAACATTAAGACAATTAATTTATTATTATATATTTTATAATTAATAAATTATATTTAATTTTCTTATATGTATTTATATATTTTATTTATGTTAACTTGAAGCATATGTAAAGTCCATCTATATAGCATTTGTAATACACAGTATTATAATAATAATATAATTTTTAAAAAAAATTAATTTTTATTTATTATTTTAATTTTTTATTTATCTTTTCTCTCATGATATCAGAGTTAGGTTGCGAGTATACTCAGGGCTTTTTGATCCTTTCTAAAAGTTAGTTTCTGTTATTTTCTTTATCTTTTTTAATATGAAATTTTTCAACGCATTTACACTTGCAACGATTGATTTTTTGTCTCTTTATCAACATGTTTACAATTGCACTGATTGATTTTTTGTCTCTTTATCAACATGTTTACAATTGCACTGATTGATTTTCTCAACGCATTTGTACTCACAACGATTGATCTTTTATTTTCTCTATCAACATATTTGCAATTAAAGTAGTTGATCTTCTCAACACGCTTATCACTTCGATAACATTGTCTTTCTTTCATAATAGTTCTCTCTCACTAACAATGGTTGCTCCTCTTCGACAAAAGTTGTCATTTATCAACAACAGTTGTATCTTAACATGCACCATTAAAATTAAAAATGTTTCTTTTCAAACTCAAATTTCTACCATTATAAGTTTGATGTGAATATTAAAAATATAAAAAAATTAAGATAATTAATCTCTTACCATATATATTTTATAATTAATAAGTTATATTTAATTTTCTTATATGTATTTATATACTTTATTTATATTAACCTAAAACATATATAAAGATCATTTATATAATATTTGTAATACTTAAAATATCGACAACAATGTAATTTTTAAAAATTTTTAATTTTTATTTATTATTCCTGCTTTCTTTTCTTTTATTGTTTTGTCTTTTCTCTTAAAGATGATAAGATTTAAACACTACAATTGAAATGATTTTTAGTTTTGATTGATTAGATTTTTAATTGCACGATACTTTTGAAGTGCTTAACAGAACATACTGTGATACTGTCAGCAATTTTTATAGTGCCTTTTCTCATAATTCTTCTTGGTTTATGACGAAGCCCACAATCAAACATCTTTTAGTGACTTTAAATTAATTTTCCACTCAAATCTTTTTTTTTTCTTCTTCTTTCTTGTTTCGCTGGCGGAAGATTTTTATGACTGAAAATATATTAAGTACAATGCCATGAAATTTTCTAGTTTCAATTTTAGTTATAATTCTAATTTCATGAATTTTATACTTTCAATTTCATTAAATTTTATAGTTTTAATTTTAATTTTAATTTTATTAAATTTTATAATTCTAATTTAAATTTCAATTCTATTAAATTTTTTCCTCCAAAATTAGAACACCAAAACAACACCATTTCAATTAAAATTAGTGCTGTTTTGGTTACAAAATAATAATTCAATAATCTAACACAGTAATAAATTTATTTTTAAATTTTATTACAAAATTATAATATTTTTTATCATAAATTTGTGACAATTTCATATTTTTTTTTCATAGAAAAAGACGTTGTTTAAGTTGTGAATAAATTTTTAAAAAAGTGATATTTTTTCCGACAACATTATAACACTAAGACAATGTCATTTCAATTAAAATTATTGAATGACGTAGTTTTGTAACCAAAAAAATGTTTTTACATGGAAACTAAATTTCACGTAATTGTATTTTAGCTAGAACGACGTGGTTTCATATATAATAAAACCTGACGTGGGAGTTAAAAAATTCTTTTTCTTAAAAAAATAATTAAATATGACGCGGTAATTATAAAGTTGAGTGGAAGCAAAAAATGAAAAAATTTTGATGTGGCAAGTATAAAGCTTACGTGGTCGGTGAAAAATTGTTATTTTTCTAAAAAGGAAATAATAAAATTTGACTTGGCAATTTTAAAATTCACGTAACAGGTGAAAATTTTATTTTTTTATAAATAAATAAAATCTAATGTGGCAGTTGAATTTTTTTAATTTTTTTACAAATGGCCAAAATGACGTCGTTTTGGCCTCTTTTAAATTTTGTTTGACAAAATAACATCGTTTTGGGTTTACTTTTGTAGTCCAAAACAACATTGTTGCTTAAGTGATATAAAAGCATAGTTGGAGTTGTCAATTTTTTTGAAGTGTTGCGCTATTCTTTTTCATTATTTTGCATTCTTCTCCCTCTTTTGTTTTTGTTGTTTTGGTTGTCAAATATTCATTCTCCTATTGTCGATTTGGCCTGTTAAGGGCAAAAGTAGATAGTGTTAGCCAAAGATTTTTGAATTCATGGGAGATTTGAAGTGTATTGTTGCAATTTTGGAAGGTAATGTGTACAAACCTTAAGTTATCTAGTTTTTGATTGTTTGTGTTTTTTTAATTGAAGAATCTTTGTTTGTTGTTTTTTAAACACTAATTTTTTTTGTTTGTTTTAAGTTTTGTGGGCATGTGGGTCTTCCATTGCTATTAAAATACAGAGAAGGGTTTTGTTTATTTTGTGTATGTTGGCCTTATGTCGATTTTGTATTTTCTGAGAATGTGGGGTTTGTTGTGTGTGTTTCTGGTTCGCTCTGTTTATGTAGTCCTGGACCATGGCCATTTTTTACAAAAATATTCATATGGGGTTTGCTATGTGTTTTTGGTATGCTCTATGTGTGTGTAGGGGGCTTGATGTCGAGTGCGTGTGTGTCTCGTAATTTTTGCATGTGTGTGTGTAGGGGGCTTGATGTCGAGTGCGTGTGTGTCTCGTAATTTTTGCAAGTAGGGTTTGCTTTGTGTGTGTGTGTGTCTTGCATTGGTATGTTTAGATTTTTAATGTTCTATTAAATTGTTGCGTGTGTGTGAGTGTTGCTTGCAACTGATTTGTTACTGAAACTCTTTTCTATTCTTTTATTTTACTCACTTTTCGTGAAAGTATGTAAAATGAGTACAGTTGAAAAATTATTCAAGTATAAAACTATATGTACAAGTTATTTATGGAAGCTTAGTTCTATACATTTTCAGGGGGTGGGGAAGTGCATCACCACTCATATTTATTTCAACTTACCTGTTGGTGATCACTTGTTGGAATCCAAAAGATTGAAATATACTGAGAAATTAGCATTAGTGTGTGCTAAAATAGATGATATAATAGATGATATAAAGGAAACGATCTAAAGAAATGGAAAATATTCAGAGGGAGACAATTCCAACAAGCTTTTAGTTGCCAAGAAGTTAAATATGGATGCTAAAATGCCTTGTGAAAAGTAATGTAGTGTAAGTAATTTCAATACTGTCAATTCATATAATAATTTCAATAAATGGTTGTTGAATAACTAACATATTTTTTTAGGATGATAAAAACAAGAAGAAGCCTGAGAATATACCAAAAAGAACACCCAAGAACACTGTCAAGAAGAACCTCAACAAGCCGTCTCCTCACAAACAATTGATAAGTTTATATGAAGCAAGTTATCGGTTTATTGTTACATATGCTACTAGCTTTTAATTGATCATGGTCCATAGAACTAGATCTTAGTATGATGTGATTAGTTTTAATGTTAAAGATTAGGGCTTGCTTTCAATATGGAATGCTATTATTGACCGCCTAATTATCATATTGATGGGACTTGCTTTTCAATATGGAATGTTATTATGCTATTATACTTTAAATATTGATGGTTTCTGTCTGTTTTGATTTTGATGGGGATTTGTTAAGAGTGATGAGTTTAGTCTAGTTTAGGTTTTGTTTGGTTGGATTGAAAATATTAAATGGAGAATAGAGAATGATACTTACAATATATATATATATATATATATAGAGAGAGAGAGAGAGAGAGAGAATAATGGATCGGGTAAGATTATGAACTATTAAATGGAATTTGTCTGGTAGGATGAGGCTAAGAGTATAGAATCTGTAATGTCAAATCATGTAGTTGGTATTTTGAAAGTATGTGTGTTGTATGTTTGTGAGTGTGGGTCTTGCTTAAAAATATAGATGATCGTTTCCTATATGGCTTTAAAATTATTTGGGATTGGTCTGTCATGACACCTATATATAACATCAATTAAATTACAATGAGGGGGTAGCCTTAGCCTCAGTTCTATATATATATATATTAGATCAATTATTATGCATCTGCTTTATCTTTTATTTCAATTATACCATGGCCTTAAACATGCAAAAACCCATGCATTGTTAAGTATATCTTTTATGTTTCATGTTTCTGGTTCCATCACCAATCATTAACATCTTGGTTTGCATTGTGCTGCAAGTTGCCAATATTCCAACGAGAAACAAAGATGGCACTCCTAAACTATGCATTGTTAAGTATGACATCTTTACAAATACAATTTATGTTTTATTATTTATTATTTATTTATTTTAATGGATTTAGTTTTCATTAAGTTTTTGCGGTGATTGACTTGTCCACTAAAATTATCTATTATATTGATCCTTTGGGAAATCAAATCTATAATGACTTTCACACCATCTTAAACAAGTGAGTTGTAGTGTTCTATTACTCTTTTTTTTAATCATAATATTTTGTATTTGTATTGAACTTTCAATTGCTCATTGATTAATGTAAATGGCAGTGGCATATCCATCCATTTTGCTTAAGAACGTGCTGATAGCAAGCAATCTCCAATAAATGAGATTCAAATTAAGGTAAATAAAATATAGGCTTGTTAAGCAGTTTTTGAATTAGCGACATTTTTACCTTAACTTGAATCTCATTATAAATGAGATTCAAGTTAAGGTAAAAATGTCGCTTATTCAAAAACTTGATTTCTTTAATTATTCAAAAACTTTTATTCCTTTAAATTGCTTAACAAGCCCATATTCAATTGGAAACTGTGAATGTAATCTACATGTCATGATTTACATGAGAGATTTTATAACCGATGCCAATGCATAACTGAAAAGTATATATGTTCAATTTCTAATTTTATTTTATTTTTGCACTTTATATTATACAAGTTCATGGGAAAGACAACGTATACCAAAGTAAAGATAGGTGAAGTACGTGTTGAATAGGCATCTTTTTCTATCTTTCATGCTTTGAAATTATGGTACGTTTATAATTTTAATTATAAATTTATTTGTGAAAATATACTTAAAAAAAGTAATGTATTGATTTTCAATAATTGCAAATTTGTTTTGGAAGTGAATACAATTTAGAGTTGCTGCTTCGAGTATTTGTTGGGTACTGTTGTTGAATGTTTGTACAATTTGTTGTTGCTTATGAATATTGTTGGGCTAAATGTATGGTGTTGAATGTTTAAAAGATTTATTAATGCATATAACTTATTGATGAATGTTTGTACGATTTGTTGTTACTTATGGTAATAATTGGGCTAAATATATGTTGTTCAATATTTGAAGGATTTATTGATGAATATTTGTACAATTTGCTTTTGAATATCACTTATTGATAAATAATGATTGCTTGTACTATTTATCTTACGTGGATGTTATTGATTTTTATTATTAATAAAAGGTTAATATGTGAAATATTTTTAAATTATTATTATTATTATATTATATATTATAATAATATATATAATTTTTTAAAAAATCAATCATAGATAAAATAAAATAAAATTAATTTGCAAAACAAAAAAATTCAAATCTATCACAATTTTGTGATAAACATCTATCACAAAATTATTGTAGATATTATGTGATGATGTCATCTTAGATGACTTTATTATAACATCATCATGTGCCACATCATCTACCACATAATTATCTATGTCATCATATATTTGATTGGCGTGGCATATGACGTCAACACGATTACCTTAGTATGATATCATATTATGTCATTCTAACATTATTTGCCATGTCATTGTCACATCAATATCAATAGGTCAATAAAGTGATATATTGACATGTACATTTCACAACCTCATAATATAATTATCAATTTGTAATTAAAAAAAAAATTTATCACAAATTTTTGAAAAGTCTTTTAAGTAAGAGAAAAAATTTACCACAAAACTTCATTTGTATTAAATAATAATTATCATGAAATCCTTATTTTTTAATAACAAGCAACTCTTTCACACACTTAGTAGCTTAGGCCCCATCACAAAATCAATTTGGAGCTGCAACCTCACCTTGTAGGCCACAAAGCTCTATCAAAATATCTAGCAATAATTAAGGCTTTATTACTTGCATCAGGTATGATGTAACATGCATCTCATTTATCCTACACATGAGAGTAGGAGTGGACACCAGTTCGATTAATTGGCGAATTGAATTGAACCAAATCAAATTTTTTGATTTGATTCGGTTTTAATTTTGCTTTATGATTCAATTTAGTTTTTTAAGATTTAATCGGTTCGATTTTAATTCAATTCGATTCGATTTAAATTAAAAAAAAGAGTAAAATTAACAAAAAATTAAAATTAGACCGAATCAAATCGAACCCAACATGTTCGGTTTGATTTAGTTTGAATATACTTAAACCGATCGATTCCAATTTATTGAAATCAGTTCTGCCGACCCTACGTGAGAGAATAAGCTCACGATTAATTGCATAAGCAATTCAGTTGTAAAAAGTAAACTTACCGACTCAATGCTTAAAATTATGGTGTTAGAAACTTTAAAATCATAATTGATAATCGGTTGTTAGGTAAACGTAAACCTGTGTTTGATAAAAATACAAACAATTTATGATATACATCACCAATTATCTCAAGATATTAGATGCTGCACACTCTAGTGTTGTCGGTGCAGAAGAGGACCATCAATTATCTAATATTTATCTTAGCTCCCGATCAAGGAAATAACTCGCTGTTCAAGTTTTGTTTACACAACACCATATGGGTAATACATTTGATTTTTTTAATAATATTCTAAAAGTTATAAGGGAGTCGGTGTTCTAGATTTCTTGAAAACCTTATAAAATAAAATTATAAATTATAAATCACAATTATATTGATTATGCATTTTCTCTGATAATTGAATATTATAATTATTATAGTAATACAAAAACTATAGTTATTTATTAATTCTTGTGTAAATAAGATATTCATAAGAATTTAATAATTTATTTAATTAATAAAATTTAAAAATAGATATGTTTATAAATTCATTATTTTCGTACAATATTTATATATCTAAAATGAATAATGAATATTAAATTAATTTTAATTAAATAAATAATGAAATTAACTATTTAATCTTATCTACTCATATATTGCACCAGACATACGTTTGTACTAAATATAATTCAATCTAATCCGATTCATTCATATCTTACTAATTTTTATCAATTTAGTGGCTAATCTTTTTAATTGAATGTTAAGCATCCTAGCTTTGTGACAAGTTGGTATTAAAACTCAAGTTGTCATACATATATTTTCCATCTTAAAATTTTGTGTCTTGAGCTTCAAACAAAATTGTTACTTAGAATGTGGTTCTTTAAAAAAAAATAGTGAAGATAAGTAATATAAGTTCAGTTAACTTGTGTAGACTAAGCTAAATATGATCAGAATGTCATGTAATTAAGAGAGAAAAAAATATCATAATCTCACATGAGAAAGAAAATAAATAGACCGTAAATTTATGAGTAGATAAGTAGCATAATCCAATCCAGTCCTACGAGTAGATAACTATATGAAAAAATACCAAACAACATTGCTGTTTATGAAAATTAGTCACTTTCCCATGTTGTCACATATGGAAAACATCTATATTTTGTTTGATGTGATAAACCCACTAAAATCAATTCTGTGGTCGAAGACATGAGTCCCACTATAAAAGAAAATTAAACATGCTTGAGAGTATTGACAGCCCGCGATTTAGGCCTGCCACCAACTATTTGTTTTTTTTTTGGAAGCTGGGCTCATATTTATTCGTAGCTGATGAAACTTCAACTTATATTAATATATTAACGTGAGATCATGTTATAAAAAATTGACATTCTCCAGCTAATAAACTCTGTTGTGTAATCACTACTGGAAAAAAGTTTTGGTGAAATAAAACAATTTGTGATAGATTTTATTACTTCAAGTAAACTCACTGGTTAGTGATAGATAAAATTTATTGCCAAACAGTGATATAAGTTTTACGTGATAGAATTATTTTATCACAAAGTTATAATATTTTTATGCAAAATAGCAAATTGTTGCACATGTGACTGATGACATGGTGAATGTTGCAGATGATGTTGTGACAGATGGGTTAGAAAATGATGCTGTTATGTTGTTAATATACAATGACGTTAGCAATCACTGTTGGACGATGATGTGGTTGCTATGTTGACAAATGACATAATTATGATGTTATGTTGCTATAATAATATGATGGCAGCAATGACTGCTCTTTTATTTCAATTTAATGATAAATTTTATCTTAATTATATCATAGATTAATATTATTAAATAGTGTTAGAAATTTTATGAAGAATAACATTATATTGAATTATTATTAATAAAATTGAATTGAATTTATTTATATTTTATTTAATTATTATTTAAAATTTGAAATTATATTTATATTATATTTAATTCATATTTGTAGTTTATAATTTGTAATTATTTCTATGATTCATATTCATTTTATATAAATAAATAAAATCTATCTAAATCTTGCATACACACAAAGAAACACAACAATATTCTTTCTAACTTATATATAACATCAATATAGTAAGTAATTGAACCTTCAACGTGCAAATTTTGCTTGAAAGTTGTAAATAAAGCAGCACCAAACAAGAAGTACTACTCACAATACAACAAGCATGTAGTAGCAGAGCAACTCAACACTACTTCTAGCAAGTAAATGTTAAAATTCCAGCAAACTAGCAAATCAACTCTAACATTACTTCCAACAAATAAATCTTAAAATTTTATCAAACCACAAGAGCAACCAATGTTCAAACTATAGCAGGTAAATGAACCAATACAGTAATTTATATTCCAGGAACAGAGCAACAACATAGCAACCAACAATATCTACCAGATTTAGCAAAACATTCAGTAAGAGAGCAAGTTATGAACATCAGCCTAAAAGATTTCATGTCGAAAATTAAAGAACAAAAATGTGTTAGCTTCAGTTAACGTGAAAAATAAAACAAAAGATGACAATCGAACATCTAATAAATTGAAAAAAATTTGATACCTCTTATTTACTCCATAACTTAGTAGATACAAATGACATTCATTCAATCCGAAACTCATCAATTTCTTCTTCAGTGTATTTACTCTTACCTATGAACTTGAAAGAGATGAAGTAAAAGAATTAATCAATTTATAAAATGTACATATACATACATTTATGTCATCAAGAACTAGTAAATGATTTAGAAGAAACTTACATCTTACAAGAGTGCATCAGGATCATTTACCCTATCACATACAAACCACACTCCACTACTTCTGACTGAATTAGGGCCTGTAAACAATTTTTGAAAAGCCATTGATGAATATTTTAAATCATAATTTCAGTTATTAAGTTTATATAAGTGTTGTATTACCTTCACTTTAATCCAATTAATGGTAAATCTCTTGTTGTTGCCTCCTTATGCCAAATGAATGCAAATAAAAAATAACTTTTATTGTTTTAATAAGGTGAAGAAAATTAAGTTATTGTTTAGAAGACAAGATTATACCTATTCAAGATACGATCTCCCCTAAAGTCAATATAGTAAACAATTTTATTAGACACGTAAACAATAATTAGAACACATTGGAAACTACGTCAATTCAAAAGAAAATCAGTTAAGAAATGGATAAATAGAATAAAGCATTAAATAACAAGTAAAACAAGTATTACTCGAGGTTATAAGGAATAAGCCAAATCTGATTGCGTGCTATGGTTTGAAGTTGATCAATAATAGCATGTGAATGGTCATTAACCACTATTTATACTATTTACTTTCCTGTATGGAGAAAACAAAAGGATCGATGAAGCCAAATTTTGAGGTCATTTTGGAGACCTTCAATTTTTCATACAGTGGCCTTGATAATAAATAAAATTAGATTCACTATTATTAAAAATGAAAGGAAAGAAAAAATTATACTAAAAAGAAGTATTATACTTGTATTATATGCAGTTGAATGTAAGTTACGATGACTGATGCTAGGTACAACACATTCTCGTAGTCTTGTTGCTATAGAAAAAGACATTTAGACTCTTAAAATTTTAAAAAATAGACATGCAAACTTCTAAAATTTTAAAAAATAGACATGCAAACTCCTAAAATTTCAAAATTCTCATTTACACCATTATTAGTTAACAAAATTCGTTAACTTTAACATAAATTTATTAAAAGTGGTAAAATTAATTCGTTAACTTTAATAGAAAATTTGTTTAAAGTGATGAATTTACCATTATGCCCTCCTTGATGATTAGAAAAAAAAAATCTAAATGCTTAAGGTGAGGTTTTAACCTTTAACCTTATTAATAGAAATAAACATTTTAACTAACTAAACTATTTAATTTTTTATTTATGTATGTGATTAAAAATTTATTAACATATTGTCCTTAACTAAACTATTCAAGAAAGGGGGCATTGACTAGCTGTTGACCACTATTAATCAGTCGTTGATCACTGTTGACCACATGTTGGCCAATGTTGACTAGTGTTGATCAACATCAACTACTTATTAATCGGTGTTAACTAGCAGCTGTTGACTAGTATTGAACAAAATTGATTGATTAGCCGTTGACTGGGGTTGTTTAAAATTTTCATTTTTTCTAGTTAAAAGAGGGATGATTTTCTATTTTTATTTTTTTTCACCATTAACTTTAACAAACTTTGTTACCTAATAAGGATGTAAATAGAATTTTTAAAACTTTAGAAGTTTACATGTCATTTTCCTCAAACCTTAGGAGTCCAAATGCATTTTTCCTAAATTATACTCACTTTTAAAAATTCTCTCCTCAAACTTCACTTCCTTGGCTCTCATTGCAAGACATTTGTCAACCATTGAATTAAAAAATGCGAGTTATGGGTATTTAACCAAGATCTAGTTATTTACTTGCCTTGCACTCCTACTAAAGGCTTATATAAGGTTAAGAGTGATATCCATTTTTTCCTCAAAGTGATAATGTAACAAATCATGTAACAATATAATGTAAATCATTTTTTTTAGTGTAACAATATCCATCTTGTTAAGGTGGATAATATTAGTGTAACAAGTTAAAATATAATGTTAAATATACATAGACAAAGAGAGAGGGAGACAGAGAGATTAAAACTGAACTACAATTTGGTATTACACTAGCAAAAATTTACAAAATATTATACGAGGTTTATATGAGATATCAATATACTCATATGGTATATATAAACAATTAAGAAACATGCACCTGATGAATCTAACTTCAATTTAATTATCATAGGAATATAAAGAATTGATGGAATGAGATATTTTCATTATTGGAAGAGGCTTGTCAAGATCTTAAAGTTATTGGTTAACTATTCATATTGGCAAATTAATAAGGGAATAATTGGATTCAAGTGAAATATCAAAGGATAATTGTAGTCATAGGTAATTAAATATTGGTGATTTCATGTTTGTGTTATTTGCTCTATTCTATAATTATCTTCTCTATTTAGTTAGTTTACATCTCAATATCTTGAATTGTTAATCATTTAAATAAGAGTGGAAGGACATAAATTTAGTGCTTAGTAAGAAATAATAACAATTCATCGTGGAAACTATACTCTACTCATCATTATATTACTTGTTATGATAACGTACACTTACATTCTATAATCGCACACAACAAGTTTTAGTGTCGTTGCTCTGGAATTATCTATTATTTTTGTTAATACTAATACCAATTGTTGGAGATTTGGTGATTCAACAATCTTGGTTGGACAAGAATTGAGATGAATATCAAAGAAGAGAGTCACAAGAAGTCTAGAACATGTGGGACACGTATGGAGAAATTTAGGACGTGTGGGACACGAAGGGAGAAGCGAAACGGGACTCGAAAACTCGAAGGAAGCGAAGAAAACCCGTGTAAGGGGCACCAAAGTTGAGCGCTGCGGTAACGGGCGCAACATGCCTAACATCGCAGCGCCAGACATGACAGAAAGTCTATTTTGATCCAGATTTCAAATTTTAAAAAGTTTTGAACTTCCAAAATAAGAGAACTCTTACTCTAATAAGGAATATGGTTACTAGGCATGAAATAACCCCTATATAAGCACTTGCAAATCTTTTATTTTAAATAAAGCATTAAGAGAGGCTCTAAGAGAGGGGAAGAACTGGGTAAATACTAAGTGCTTGTGTATGCTAGGATGAAACCATCATTTGGGTGTTCATTGCTCGTGGTAGAGTAAGGGTTCACTAAACATTAGATCATTTTAAGGGTTCTTCATTGAGTTTTCCTTATAAAATCTCTAGGGAGTTAATGAGAGAGGTTAGGATACTTGGATCCATCGTGGACGTAGGCAATTGACCGAACCATGTAAGATTGTGTTGTGCTCTTTAATATTCTGATTTGGATTCTTGCTAATTTCTTTGATAAATAAGGTATTTTACTGCGTAAAGAGGTTAGAGTTCTAGGTTGAACTTGAGGTTCTTCACTTTAACCTAATCTGAAGAGGGAGAATGATGTTTTCTCCCTCAACACCAATCTATCTTATTCTTAATTCAAACCTTTTTCTTTTTTTACAAAGTTACATTTCATTTGTTTTATTTTTCTTTTTCAATTACTTTTGATTCATTTATGATGGCTCAGCAAAACAAAGTTGGAGCACAAAGGTTAATACGAGATTTTGTAATTCCACTAATAGATGGCATCCAATGTAGCATTCGAAAATCTACCATAAATGCTATCTAGTTTGAAATCTAGCCAGAGATAAGTCAAATGCTAAAAGCTTCAGTACAATTTAGTGGATTGCCAAACAACGATATGAATGTGCATATTGAAAATTTCCTAGAAATTTATGATTTGTACAAATACAATGGAGATTTGGATGGTGCAATACAACTTTGACTATTTCTTTTCTCACTTCGAGACAAAGCAAAGAATTGGTTAAGGTCATTACCATCGAGGTTTATTATAACATGGGATGATTTGACCCAATAAATTTTAGCAAAATTATTTCCATCAACTAAAACAATAAGGATGAGGAACAACATCACTTTCTTTGTGCAGTATGATTCAGAATCTCTATATGAAGCTTGAGAGAGATTTAAAGAATTTTTGAGAGAGTGTCCATACCATAGTATTCTAAAATAGCTACTTATGTAAACCTTCTACAATGGGTCAGTAGTAAATTTTAGGATAGTAATTGCTGATGCAGCAAAGGGTGCATTAATGAATAAGATGCTGATGATACTTATGACTTATTAGAGGAGATGGACTTCAACAGTTATCAATAACTAGTTGAAAAGTTAGCTTAAAAGAAAGTTGTTGGTATTTATGATTTAGAGGCACTTACTTCGTCATCTATACAAGTTAACTTGAAGTCAAAGATGATTGATGCTATCAAAGTAAATGTTTGGAATAGCCAAACCATTACTTGTTATTTCTTTGGAGATAATCATGTGAATGGCCAATGCCTAGAACTAGCTATAAGGGAAATATTAATAGGCATAAGATTAACCCCAATTTAAAGCTTTTAAAATCAAGAGTGGAGGAATCATCTTAACTTCTCATGGGGTGATAATCAAGGTCGATCTTTACAGCCTATGAATTCTTTTGGGTTTCTTTCCCTACGATAGCCTTAAGAAGAGAGGAATCCAACTTTAGAATAGATGTTTAAATAATACATGAGAAAAATAGATGCTCTCTTACAAATTCAAGCTACTTTTCTATGGACTTTAGAGCTGCAAGTAGAAGAATGACAAATCTTGGCTACAGTCATCCCCAAAGAACATTGCCTCGTAACACAAAAGTCAATCTTATAAAAAATATATATTGGCTTAGACGACTTTGAATATTTTGATGATTCCAAACAATAGAGAAAAACATGTTCATGGACTAAAGTGCAAAGTTTTAGAAGTTACAAAAAATGGACCAAAATACAAAAGTTCAAAACTTTGGTCACTATAGCACGTACTATACCATAGTACTGTAGCAACGACACTGTTTCATAATGAGTAATCACTGTACAATGGCTAGATACTGTGTTAACGGTTGTAACAGTCAAAGCATTATAGCTGATTTGTAGCAACAGGCTAAATATTGTAGCAACGGCAAAAAATAGCTAGTTTCTCCATCTCCATAAATATAAGTCTCATTCAAGCTCAACAACAACAAGTGAAACATTCTATAATCTTCATATCATTTGAGAATAAAAGAAATATCTATATTTGCGTTAAATTATTATATCTACTCTTTAAGAGAGTTTAAATTATAAGGGTTTAATTGAACTCAAATCAATCTTTGTAAGAGTCTAGTTGGTACCCGGTAAAATCAACATACTGTGAGGATTTAATTAGTACATAAGAAACTAATCATGGTTTAATTAGTACCTGAAAAACTAATTAGGGTGTGATTGGTACCTGGGAAAGCCAAACTGTAAAGGTTTGATTAACACATAGGAAGTTAATCAAAGGGTCTTAAAAGATAGACCAAACTAGTGAAATCCTCAAGTACGGTTAGCTTTGAGGCGTGGACGTAAGTTAGGATAAGAACCAAACCACGTAAACATCCAATGTTAGCTTTCTCTTTCCCTACACTCTTATTTACTACAATTACTTGTGCTTTAGTTTATTTATATTATTAGTAATTACATAAATTAATTTATTATTTTTAAATACCCAATTCACATCCCTACTTGGGTTGCTTACTCTATCTCTAGTCTTTTCAATATTGAACACTATTAAGTAATTACTTTAGAGAGTGGGAAACAGCTAACTACAGCTTTTGAGAAATCTTAATCAAAAGAATATCATTGTGAAGATTAAGTGCAAATGGAGGAAGAAGAGAAAGCTCAAGAAAAAGAAGAAGATGCATGACATAAAACCAACTTGAGCTCTTTCAATTCACAGCCACTACATCTTTAAAAATTTCAAGAGAAAACCTTTGACTAGTATTAGTTTTAAAATTGAAATGGAAAACACTACCAACAGTAGATGCCACTTGCAGACATATAATATGAATGAATCACATTCCAATAATTGTGAGAAGGAAAAGTTATATTCAAAGAAGTCAAGGAAGAGGCATGATAAAAAGATTATGAAGCATCTATTTTATCCAAGCCAATAAGGTTTACTCTTACAGTTAAAGTTAAAACTTTTCTAGGAAAGTTCAAATAAAAAAGTCAAGGCCTCGTATTATGAAACTCTTTATTGAGTCGTGGAATTAAAAAAAGAGAACTCCAAGTACTATTAAAGCGAATAGGTAAAGGTTAGAATAATACTAGGAAAGAATGGTTGATTCGCCATAAAGAAGGAAGACATCAAGCCGATAATGTTAAATCAAACTCTTCTTAGAAGGTAATCCAAGTAAATAAATTCCTTTTATTATTGTTATTTAGTAATTTTGTTAAAAAAAATACAATAGGTCAAGAACCATAACATCAAGTCATAAAGCCAGTCAAAGAAGAAGATAGTAATAACAATAACCAAAATAACATGGACAATGATTGAGCATAACTGTCTGCTATTAGGGAAGTGTAGTTTTCTTATTTTCTCTTGCTATTGGGGACAATGTCAATTTTACGTTTGGGGAGAGAAACACTTCTCTATGTTAATTTACAACTTTCTATTAACTTTTTCTGTGGTTTTTTATTTTTGTTTTGCATATTAATTTTTGTATAAATAATTGTTAGTTTTGGGTTTGTTATGATGTTTGTTAATCAATAATAACAACATGGTTATGATTGATATAACTTTCAGAAAATGGTAAATGTTGCAGTTGTTGAATGTTTGATCCTTGTGTCAAGTTAGAGCAAATTTATGCATAACAAGTACATTTAGAGTATCACACACTCTAAAACTTATTTGATTACCACTTGAGGTAAAATCTTAGGTCGGACATGATTAAAGAAATAATTTTAGGCAATGTTTGGACTATTTGAGCCTTTCGAGCCTACGTGTCTATACTTTTATCCATAGTCACCCATTTTGGGCCTAGTGACTACGTTTCTTTATTAACCACATCTATACCTTAGACTTTAGATAAAATGTTCATTATTAACACCCCTCACATCATAAGCATAGTGGTCTTATTTTAGAGGTATGAAAAGTATTAAGCTTATGAGAATGAGTACAAGAAATAGTGGTTGTGGTTTTGTTTGTTTAAAAAGGGTTGGAAGATTCAAAGTTTGAAGGTATAGTAGTTTGCAATTTGTTAACAAAAATGTTAATAAAGTTTACTATGCTCCTAGAATAAATAAATAATTAAGAGCAACATGTTAAATAAAGAAAGTATTGAATAAGTTTAGGGGAATTCTTTAGGAGAGTAAATAAAAGGGTTGAGGATCCAAGAAAAAGAATGAATATTTGTGTGATTTGAGCTAAAAGTTATATATGTTATCTTACCTTCATTCTAACCATACATTATAAGTTTAATAAAGTCTTATTTGATCTTTGATTATATATGTATCTATATTAATGGAGAGTGGTATGAAAATCAAGCATATGTAATATGAATAAAAAGTTGTAGAGACAAATTGTTTTTTAACTTGTACGCATAAACTAATCTAGGTGCAATTTATGATGAAACTAACTACACACACGCATCAAGTCAATTACATATGGGGTAAAATGAGTGCTTGGACTAACATTTTAAACTTTATAATATTTAGAGTTTTAATTGAGTTATAAAATTTATGCAATCTTTGAGACAAAATTGTTAAGCATCATCCAGCTTGTTATTTGTTTTCTAAGTTTTTAATTTTCTCTCTTTACTTAAGAAAGAGCAAATGGTTAAGTTTGGGGGAGTTTGATGGACGTATTTTTTTTGTGATTATTTTGGCTTCTATAAACTTAGTATTTTTCCATTTTAATTTATGTATTTAATTATTATTTTATAGGTTTAAAGTTAATAGAGCTATTTGGGATGAAAATTTAAGAAAAGCTCGCACAGTTGTTGAGATAGGACTAAAATGCTCAAATGAATAGTTTCATAAATAGTATTGAAAAATATTTTGTGGCAGAAGCTAAGAGCTACCACACTGGTTTCAAGCACCACAACGTTTAAACTTGAAAATTTTTCAAGTATCGTTAAATAGTAATTTGGATAGTATCATGAATAGTATTTATAAACAATGCCTCTAGTTACTGTTCATCCATAACAATAGTGTCATTGTGCCAAAGTCAAAATGTTTAGTGTCACAACACTAAGGTGAGATGCAGTAATTATACTGTTCATGATCTAAGTTTTATTTACTAGTATTATATGTAGTTTGGATTGATTATTTTTTTTTATTCATAAAATTTGTATTGAATTGTTCAATCTGTTTTGTGTTTAATGCTTCTAATTACTTGAAATTTAATTGAATTGTTTTGGAACCTTAATAAACTGAAAAGTGGGTGTTTAGTGTTGGTCATGAATAGATTGATGTATGATCATTGCATAATATTTTGAGTTTCAAATGAGATAGCAATATACTCATATGGCATATATAAACAATTATGGAACCTACACTTAAAGAATCTTAATTCTATTTAATTATCATAAGAATATAAATGTTTATGGAATAGGATATTTTCACTTGACCATCAGAAGAGCCTTGTAAAGATATTAGAGTTCTTAATTAACAATTCATATTGACATATTAATTTAAGAGAAATAATTAGATTCGAGTGAAATATTGAAGGATAATTATAGTCATATGCATTTAAATATTGGTGATTTCATGTTTATTCTCTTTCTCTATTTTCATAATTATTTTCTTTATTTAGTTAGTTTAGATCTCAATATCTTGAATTATTAATCATTTGAATAAGAGTATGAAGACACAATTTTAGTATTTAGAAAGAAATTATAACAATTATTGTATGAATAATACTCTACTCATCATTATATTACTTGTTGCAATAATGCGCACTTGCGTTCTATAATCACACATAACAATTTTCTTAGATGTTTTAATGGGTGTTCTCTTAGTTGTTTTGTTGATGGTCTTAAGGGTATCATCATCTTAAAACAAATTAGTTAGTAATATTAGTTGTTGTTAGTCTATTAGAATAAATGACAAATATAGGCTGTATAATCTGATGACCTTCTCCTCTAAAGCATCTAATTTGGCACTCATTCTTGCTGACTATTCATCATACTTCTTCGTCTCTATGACCAATAACTCATCTTCAGTAGGTATGTTGAAATAGATATTGGAAGCTAAATACTTGCCGATATGTTGAAAATGGCCAGTACTTGGCTTCCTTTGCAAAGATTAAGCTTAAATGTCATTGGTACCTTCAAATTTGGCCAAACAATTTCTTGCTTCACTTTCAAGTAAGTCCTACAATGATAGTCACACAAATACCTTATAATAGAATGCTTTGAAAATAAACTTGTTTAGAAGTTAATATTTATTACAATTTTTAAATAATAGACATCACATTTGAAATGTATTCGTCATTCTTTCTCTACCTTGCTCTCTTCCAAACGACACTCAAACTAATCTGTCTTTAGCAAACTAGTGTCCTCCATCTAGTTGTAAAGCAATTAGTATGTTAATGTTTGAAGGTGTGATGGGCAACACTTAATGCAAAATATGTTTCTTATTGTAAGGATCCACCTAAAAACGAGCCTTTACATCATTTAAATAGTTAGGTTAATAGTGCAGCAAAAGGGCAGTCAACTATTATTGTCACTAATTTCATTGATCCCAAATTCTGCCAACTACAGAGTTTATTAATAATTATAGTACACAGACATTGATCTCTAATTTTACCAATAAAATCTTTAAGTTACTAACAAACCATTCAAAAATACAAAAAATAACTAATGTCAATACCAAGCTTATTGATAGAACTATTGATATAATGGAACTATTAACAAAAATAATATGCATGAAGATGATGGAAACAACAAAAGCATAAACATATTGTTTGAAGTTATTACTTGACCCATTTTCAAAGGGCTGTAAGTTGAGAAGGCATCTTTTGGTAATCAATGTAGACAATAGGAATACATTGTATAACTAATATGTCGATGGTTGTTATTAAGGCAATGCCTTCATCTGTCTTTGATACCTATATTTGTTGTACTTGACAATTATTTTGTTTCCATCCTTGGTAGTTTTGAGGCCTACGTTTTTGGTCAAGCCCCACATATGTCAATTTTTCAAGCCCAATAAATCAATTAATTCATTCTTGCTTCCATTATTTACTAAATCCTTGTCTATCATACTGTAAAAATAAAACAAAGTAAAATGAATATTAGAAAATTGTATATTATGTTCTAAAATTCTTAATGAACCTAAAATAATTACATAAATGTAAGAAAAAGTCATTAACATATCACAACATCATAGACTATATATAAATAGTTAAATAAACCTAAAACAATCATAAAAATTAGCAAATATTTAGCAACCCAATAAAACATCTTAACAAAAAAGATAAAATAATAACCAATCATCCGAACTACATAATTGAACCATATCACTTACTTCTGCTCCTATTTCTAAGTGGTTGACTAATATATCTTCACAATTAGCCCTTATATAATTTAGACTACTTTTATCTTCAAAAGTTTGGTTTTCAAAAGGTGTATGGCCTTTTATATTATCCACCTCATCTTGAGTAGATTTTGCTTCGCTGAGCCCTTTCAGGCATCATATAAACAATTGAAGCATTTGCATTTTTTTATTAGTTACATAAAAAACTTGCTTCGCTTGTGAAGCTAATACAAATTTATTAGACCTATTACTTATCCTTCCAAGTTTAAGTTTCACACCATGTGCACTATCGACCTAATCATACTTAAAAACATGAATCTTGAACATATGGTAGTTAATGTCTCGTATCTCGTCAATAACTCTGTAATAGAACATCTCTCGAACTATTGGATTTTTATCCTTAACTTTAACAATTTTCATTGTCATAGCTACCACTATAACATTACTATTTTGTGTTGATTAACTTACATCTCGATTTTCCATTTAGAAATTGTACCCATTTATAAGATACTGCTTACCATCATTTTCTCTCTCAGTTATATGCCAAGTCAAGTCCTTAGTAGTTTCAAGAGATTGAAACAAATATCTCAACCGTGGAATGATTGAAAAATTTCATAAGACTTTAACAACAACCTTGTTTGATTTCTTTACAAAACTTTTTTTTTTTGTTTCTTCCACCTTGATTTACCACCTGATGGGCATTGAGAAAGATGTTCATACTCTTTTATGTACAAAAAAAATCATTACAACATGCATCTATCTTCTCACACTCAACAGTCCAAAGTACTCATTATCTTCTTTGCTTCATATGTAGAAGTGGGGAGTATATTATTTTTAGAAAAACTTTTGTCGGACCACTTATATTTTCTTTTGTTATTGTACAACTTTATCAACCCCAATGAGTTGGTGTATTTACAACAGCCCTCGAGCAATTTAGAAAATGAATCCTCATCATTGTCACGATGCCTATTTACATCATGCACCATTTCAATAGTTTTATCGAAGTAATTGTTTAATGCAACTAGGGTTGGGCAAAACGGGACCAGGACGAGTTCGGGATAGGACCCGACTGGTCTCCTGTCCTGATAAAGATAGAGAAATTTGTACTAATTGAGACATAATCTAGGACAGGATGTGTCCCGACCCAAGCAAGAAATTGGACAAGTCGAGACACGGGACGATTTCAGGACAAGTTTTTAGTCCATGTCCTTAATTGGTCCAACTTTGTATTTTGGCCCAAAAATTTAGTTTTGAAGTTTGTTTTAAGACTTTAATAATTTTTTTTTATTGATTTCTTATTTCATTAATATAATTCTAATTCTAATTCCAATTCTAAATTCAATTTTTAATTACATTAATTTTATAATTTCAATTTAAATTACGTTAAATGTTATAATTTCATTTTTAATTACGTTGATTGTTATAAATCTGATTTCAATTTCAATTTTAACTATGTTAAAAATTATAATTATGATTCCAATTCTAATTTCTATTATGTTAAATGTTATAATTCTAAATAGGCAAATCTAATTTTGATTACGTTAAATATTATAATTCCAATTCCATTAATTTCAACTACGCTAAATGTTATAATTACGATTCCCATTCTAATATCTACTACGTTAAATATTGTAATTTTAATTTCAATTACGTTAAATGTTATAATTCAAATTTTAATTTTAATTTCAATTACTTTAAATGTTATAATTGTGATTCAATTTCTAATTTTATTACGTTAAATGTTATAATTCTAAATCAGAAAATCCAATTTTAATTTCCATTATGTTAAGTGTTATAGTTCTATTTTCAATTATGTTAAGTGTTATAATTCTAATTCCAATTTTAATTATGTTAAATATTATAATTTCAACTCCAATTTTAATTTCAATTACATTAAGTGTTATAATTCTAATTCTAATTCGAATTTCAATTTCAATTACGTGAAATGTTATAATTTCAATTCTAATTTCAATTTCAATTATGTTAAGTGTTATAATTCTAATTCTAATTCCAATTTTATTTATGTTAAATGTTATAATTTTGATTCCAATTTTAATTTCTATTATGTTAAATATTATAATTCCAAATCGTAAATCCAAGTTCATTTTCAATTACATTAAATGTTATAATTCTGATTCCAATTCTAATTTCAACTACGTTAAATATTATAATTTCAAGTTATAAATCTAAAATCAATTTTAATTACATTAAATATTATAATTCTAATTCTAATTGCAATTATGTTAAATGTCATATTTTCAAATACAATTCTAATTTCAACTACGTTAAATATTATAATTTTTATTCCAATTCTAATTTCAAGTATGTTAAATTTTATAATCCAAATCAAATTTCAATTTCAATTACGTTAAATATTATAATTTTGATTCTATTTCTAATTTTAATTTCATTAAATGCTATAATATAAATCTAATTTTAATTTTAATTACATTAAATGTTATAATTTCAAATCCAATTTTAATGTCAATTACGTTAAATGTTATAATTCTAAATCTATTTTAACCTTTATTGTTTAATTAGTCTTCAATATTAATTTGCTTAAATAAAGTTATAAATATAAATTAAGATGAAATGTTAAAAAAAAAAAAGAAAGCTTATAAGACAAACTAATTGCTTTCTATGTACACTATGTTTGTATCATTGAACATAGTTTGTATATGTTTACTCTGTTTCTAGTGATTAATCGTTCCAAATTGTATTAATTAGCAGGTTTCTTTCTTTTTTTCTAATCTGTTTCAGGAGGCTTTATGTTTTTGTTTGGTTTTTTGTTAATAGTTTCCCTGCCATTTTCATCACTGCCAGTTGTTAAACCTCAGTCATGCAAACCTTGTTGTGATGTGTTTGATATATGCATTTTAAAATCAGAATTGTCCTTTCTTTAGAGGTGCTCTTTCCATAGCTTAAGGCAAATTCTGAAGAGAAGAACATTATAATGGTCATTTAATTGTAATTCTAGTTATTACAAAGGTGCTTATAGTACTATTACCATATTACAGCAACATTATCTTGTTTTATTTGGATATTCTTGTTGACCTTAGTATTTTCTTTTCTTTTCTTTTCTTTTCATCTTTTTGTATTTTTTTTTTTTTTTTGGTTATACAGGTTGAGAATCTTGCTGATTCATATGACAAATGCAAAGGTTTGGATATGGCCAGGAACTTTCAGTTTCCGACACTCACACATGTTCCTGTTGGCACTTAATTAAAGTAATTAAATGAATGTTGTTTAATGGTTCCTCTTTGGCAATTTTTTTTTTTGTGTTCAATTTTTCTCCTTTTCATAAAATAAACTATCAACTTAAACGACTTGAACACAAAACCTACAATGCTGACAACAATAGTCTAGACAAGATCCAACCAACAAACATCAAATGCTTCCAACCATAATATAAAATAACTTAAACGAATTATATCATAACCAGAGATCACATGCATTATTATATGCCACTCAAACTCTATTATATTAAATCCATATGCATAGAAAAAAATAACCTTATTGACATACTTTCAATGAATTCAAAACATCCTCAGAGACCACATGCATTCAAGGAAAAAAGAAAAAAAATTTCAAACAACAAAATAAAAACAACTTCAGGAACCACATGCATGCACTAGAAAAAACAAATAAAAAATAAAAAATAAATACAATATACTTCCTCATAAACTAACTATAAAAAAAACAATTGAAAATAACATCCAACACAAAAAAATGCCTTAAAAAGTAATTTTTATTATTTTATTTAAACAACACATAATTTGTGCAGATATTAATAATAAAAAAGTTAGGGTTTCAAGACAAATACCTAAAACGAAGAGTTAAAACAACTTGTGCAATTTATGTCCAAACCCGCTTTCAATTCCGGGCAAAAACAATGATGCTTCTTTGAGACAATAACTGAGCATGATTTGCAGATGTTCAAAGGAAAGTGATGAGATATTCAAGTGTTGAAATTTGAGAAAACGACCAAGCGTAAAGGCTTTAGCTTTTTCTCATATTTGACATATGAAACGATGACAACTCATCCAAAAACAACACCCTTGAAATGACATCATTTCTTAACTACAAATATGGCACACAAACGCCATCGTTTTGCTTTGCACCGTGTACATAAAACAACATCAACTTCGGCTTTTTTTTTGTGTTTCAGATAATCTTCAACCAAAACAATGTCATATTTTAGTACTAGATGAAACAAAAACGTCATATTGGTGGACTTCTACTTCCCAAATGACTTTTTTTCATAACTCTCGAAAAAATAATTCAAATATAAAAATCCCCACACACATCATTTTACTGGTCTGAACACTATGACAATGACGTCGTTTTCATAACTCATTTTTTTTTAAAAAAAAAATTATAAAAAAGGCCAAAACTCTGTCATTTTGCTATTCTTCTTAATCCAAATATGACAGCGTATTCATAGCTCCAAAAAGTTAAAAATAAATAAACAAAATCCCAAAACAACATTGTTTAGGTAGGCTTTCAAATCCAAATCCAACATCATCTTTTAAAATGCTAAAAATTAAAAAATAGAACAAACTCTAAAAAAAAAAAAAGCAAAACAATGTGTTTTGGAAGACTTCTAAAACTAAATATGATGTCGTCCTCGTTCAGCGAATATTTTAAAAAAATTGGAAATCAACGTCATTTTGCTAATCAAATTAAACCAAAAAAAAACCGAATACATTATCATTTTAGCCTAAACTACTTGTCCATGTCATCCCTTTATCCTACAACACTTGTTCACATCAGCGTTCTTTACAAAAAATTTATCACTAATTTTTTGATAATTTTTTTTTTATACATTCTATCACAAAATTATGTTATATGTTATCATAAGTTAATATTAAAGTTTATTATGATACAATCTATCACAAATTAGTGATAATAAAAAAATTGTGATAATATTTATTATAAATTTGTGATAGTGCAAAATTTTTACAATAAAATTTCTATTACGAAATTCTCTTTTTGTAGCAGTGAATTTTCAAGTCTTCACGTTCACAACAAACAAACTCCTAGCTAAAAGGGGCATGGCTTCTTGTTGGCTAGGTCAAGCTATATAGCAAACAAAAATTTATGGTACTATAAATACACCATTTTGGGTAAATTTATCTATATTATTATCATTAATATATAAAAAAATTTTAGTACTGCAAATATCATTTAATATTGTTTGTTACATAGTATTAGAGTAATAGATGATGGTCATACATTTGATTAGAGGGCTAGAATTGAATCAGACAGTATTGGTGCATTATAAGTTGGTTGTTATTGTTTGTTGCATAGTATTATAAATTTGATTTTCCCATCAATTCTGAAAGTTAGTTACACCAGAACACAAATTCTATTTTGATGAACAATAAAAATACAACAATTGTATTCATTTTCATTTTAACTATAAATTCTAATAATAAGAGATTTCAGATCTTTTTAATCCTCCTTTGCATTTTCCTTTTCTATTTTCCTAAGAAACAATCACAACACATTCTTAAACTTTAACTTAGGATTAGAGCCTTCTGAATGGAAAAATCAGCCTCTTTTTCTTCATCACAGTCTTCGTTCGTTACTTTTGCCTTTCTAGCTCAAATCAAGATGGATCGAACAAATTTTATTCTCTGAAAATCACCAACTCAAATCATCTTCAGTGGCCATGGTCTCGGAGGCTATACAGATGAATTTATCAAAACACCAACTTAATTATTAGATTAGGAAACTTCAAGCTAAAAACCAGAACAGGTCCTGAATCCAGCCTATGTTAATTGGAAATGACAAGATCAAATTCTTCTCGGATGGCTTCAAGCATCAGTTACTATAGTAGTATTGAGTTTTGTGCATGGATGGAAAACATCTTTTGATCTTTAGACAGTTAGTTATGGATCGATAATTTGGTAATCAATCTAAAGCTCTTGCTATAACTATTAAAGCACAACTTTCTCATATTTCAAAAGGCTCATTAACTATCACTAAGTTCTTTATGAAAGCAAATAATTTAGCTGATAGCTTATCTATTTTTAGTAGTCCAATTACCGAAGAATAATTGATCGTGCAAATTTTGAGTGGAATGGATAAGAATTGTGATTCTGTAATTATTCATGTTCAAAGCAAGCTGAGATTCATTGACTTTAATGAGGTGATGTCTTTAATGTCAATACAAGAATGTATAATGGAACATAGAACTTCTAATATCATAACAAAAAATAATTTTGTTCAAACAAAAGCAAATCAAAAGAAGTTTGGGAATTAAGCTAGTAGAGGCATGAATAGGGGAAATGCTGGTTATGGTTAAGTTGACAGAGGCTTTAATAGAGAAGGAATTCTAGGCGGTGAAAGAGCTTTTCATTGAAATTCTCAAGGAGGTTTCAATGGCAAAAATCCAAATGTCTTTAATAGAAGTCAAGGAAATAACTCAGGAGGAACACTGTTTAACAAACCAATATGTCAGAGTTGTTATAACCTGGGCACACAACTTTAGAATGCAACAATTGATTTAATAGGAACTTTGTGCCACAGTATCAATATTATGACAATGAATTTCAAAGCTATAAAGGACCTAGTTTCTCAACTATGGTCAGAATGCTTACAACAAGAGTGGCTTTAATAGTAACTTGTAGAATCTTAATACAACAAAATAGGTTACATAGCAACACCAAAAGAAGTTGCAAATTAGGATGGTATCTTGATAGTAGAACAACTAATTACCTTACAAATAAATGATCAGTCTAACTTTGTTGAGAAGGAAGATTATGAAGGTAATGATTCTTTCATAATTAGTGATGGAAAAGGCCTGAAAATCACACATATTGCTTTTACCTTTCTTATTAATGTCTTGATTGGTACAGAAATTAATTTAATGGATATTCTTTGTATCCCTCATATCACTAAGAAACAAATTAGTATCTCAAAATTAACCAGTGATAATTTATTAACTGTTGAATTTCTTATTGTTGCTTATTAAAGGATCATAAGACAACAAAGTGATGCTGAAAGGAATTGTTGATAAGCGATTATATAGACTATTGTTTCATGATTGTGACTCATTAGATAAGACCAAAAAACCTGTCCTTTTCAATAAACCAACTTCAATGCTTTTAGTTATGCACTTAAAACCTATAGCTACTTCTCACAAAAGATAGTAAAAAGGCTAAGACTTAGTTACTTGTACAAAGATTTCCTATGTTAGTAATAGCTCGTATATGTATATGGGTGTTGATATTTTACATAAGAAGTTAGGTAATCTTAGCAGTCAAGATCATGCAATAATTTTTTGTAATGAATTTCAACACATAAATAAAAGTGCCTTACCAAATTTTTGTGATGCTTGTCAATATGAAAAAGTTCACAAATTACATTTTCCCTCAACTAAAACAAAAACTAAAGGCCTATTGGACCTACTTCGTACTGATGTTTATGTTTGAGGTCCAACATCAATAGTGTTAAGAAAAGGTTACAAATACTACATATGTTTTGCAGATCATTACACAAGATACTCATGGTTTTTTTTCCCTTAAAGCCAAAGTCAAAGTATCTTGAAGTCTTTAAATTGTTCAAAGTTCAAATTACGAAACAAATGGAAAGATCCATAAAGACTTTATAGTCTGACTGGGGAGGAAAGTATACAAGTTTTATTCCATTTCTTCAAGAATAAGGGATTTTCTTTAGATATCCATGTAGAATAGAACAGTAGAAAGAAAACACAGGAATGTGATAGAACTAGGTCTGACATTCGTTGCTTATGATAAAATGCATCTCATTTTTTGGTGGGAGGCATTTCAATATATCTTATAAACAAACTACCTACCCCAATAGTCAAACATAAGTCACCATTTAAAAAACTTTATGATAAAAAACTAGATTGCATGCTTCTAAAATTCTTTTGTTACGCATGCTTCCCTCATATCAGACCTTACAATAAATAAAAATTTGAGTTTCATTCAACTAAAAGTGTTTACTTTGGCTATAGTTCAATGCATGAAGGTTATAAGTGTCTCGGTAACACAGAAAAAGTTTACATTGCAAGAGATGTTACTTTTGATGAGACATTTTTTCTTATGCCAATGATCCAAATTTTTAATCAAAACAAACACCACAAATAAAGTCCTATGTATAAATTCCTTATACATTCAAAATTCTTATTTTGACGAATAATAGTAGCCTTAGTAGTTCTTAGTAATCCTCAGTCCCTCAAAACCTTTATCACCTCATTTATATCACAACACACAGTAGCCATTATTTCAACAACAATCTACTCCAAAACATTCACTTACTACAAGTAACCATTCATTAACTCACTTTTTGTCCACACATGACCATCAAACATAAAAAACAACCAACCTAAATAACCAATTTGCACGCATCCAATGATTATAAGAGGTAAGGCAAGAATATTCAAAGTAAAGGTATATCAGGCTATTAAGCAAAAGACAGAACCAACTAATGTGACAATAGCCTTATCTAATTATAAGTGGAAATGAAAAATGAAAGGTGAGTATGATGCTTTGATGAGCAACCAAACTTGGGAACTGATACCAAGACAAGACACACAAAGATTTATTGGAAATAAATGGTTTTATAGAATCAAGTACAATCCAAATGAGACTGTTTTAAAATATAAGACGAGGCTTGTAGCACAGTAATTTCATCAAACAGTTGGAATTGATTACCTTGACACTTTCGGTCCAATTGTCAAAGCATTAACAATCAGAGTAATACTCCTTCTAGTTATAGATTAATGAAAGAGTATACAAATAGACATAAATAATGGTTTCTTAAAGAGAATACTTTATAAGGAAGTATATATGGTGTATCCTAAAGGCTTTGAAATCATATAACAACCAAATCATGTTTGCAAATTAAAGAAGGATTTATATGGACTCGAACAAGCATTTAGAGCTTGGTATGAGAGGCTGAGAAAGTCACTCGTTAGCTGGAATTTCCAAAATTCAAAATCTAATACATCTTTATTCATAAAGTTTAATGGTGCTTCAATGGTTCTAGTCTTGATTTATGTTGTTGATATTCTCATCATTGGTACAAATGTTGATTTGATAAACTCATTTCTTAAGCAGCGCAATACAACATTTGCACTTAAGGATCTTGGTGATTTTAACTTTTTCCTTGTTACTAAAGTTACTACCACTCTAACGGGTCTAATTTTGTCTGAAGTATATTCAAGATTTGTTACTTAGAGCTATTATGGCCAATTGTAAGCCTTGTGATACTCCCATGAATACAGGCTAAAAAGTTTTCAAGGAAGACAGTGAAGTTTCTTAGATCCTTAAATTTACAGAAGCATTGTTGAAGCTTTGCAATATGTAACATTAACTAGACCAAAACTTGCATACTCAGTAAATATGCTTAGTCAGTTTCTATCTCATTCAATAGTTAAGCATTGATCATCTTGCAAAAAGATTGCTCAAATATCTTCAATCAACAAAGGCGTTTGGCCTGAAATTCAATTCATTTTGCCATCTCACTCTTGACTAGTTTTTCTGATGCTAATTGAGGATGTGATATTAGGGATAGAGGTCTATTAGGGGTTTATGTCTATCTTAGCACTAATCTTGCTACTTGATCATCAAAGAAACAACAAATGGTTTCTCAATCTAGCATAAAATCAGAGCACAGTGCCATTGCATTTGCCTGTACTGAGATTTTGTGGTTGCAATTACTATGTTTGAGCTTTATGTTGTTATTGTTGTCTCTGTTCAGTGATTTTGGTGTGACAATCTCAATGCCACAACTCTTGCCTTGAATCTAATTCTCCATGCTCGTACTAAACATATGAAGCTAGATGTTCATTTTATATAGGAGAAAATTACAGTAGACCAGTTGAAAGCTTATCACATTGCTGGACATGATTAGATTGTTGATGTGCTTACAAAGCCTCTATCATACACTTAATTCTCCTATTTGAGAAGAAAACTCAATGTTCGTAATTAAACCATGAGTTTGAAGGGGGATATTAGAGTAATAAATGATGCTGGTACATTTGATCAAAGGACTGGAATTGAATAAAAGAGTGCTGGTGCATTATAAGCTGGTTGAACAGCAAAACAATTTCAATTTTCTTTTCCTGCCGATTCTAAACGTTACACTAGTAGACAAATTCTATTTTTGATGAACAAATATAAATACAGTACTTGTATTCATTTTCATTTTAATCACAAATTCTAATAATAAGAGATTCTAGAACTTTCTAATCCTCTGCCTTTTCTGAGCATTTTCCTTTTTTATTTTCCTAAAAATTAAACATAGCACATTCTTAAACTTCAACTCACTGTTCTATATCAAATATCCTCTTGCGACTCTTCCTCCACTCTTGCACTAAAAGCCCATTTTGACAGAAATTTTATCACAAACTTGACATTCAGTGTTTGAGTTTTATTTCTCTTATCCTAAAAAAAACTTTAATTTATTATGTGGTTATATCATTCTAAACTATTAGTAATGTCAGAAGTACTAAAGAATAAAAGTTCAACTGTGCTTTATCTTTTTTATATAAAACAATTTCTGCTGTACCCTATATTCTAATAATTCTATATTAATCTTTGCCATTAGAAAAATTTTATTAAATAAGTTCTCCTTAAAGACAAATCAGTATTTTTGTTCTTTTTAAAATAAAATTATCAAATATCAATTTAAAAAGTAAAAAAAATAAATTCATTAATTACATAATAATTAAAATAAATAAAATTTTAAAAATATAATAAAAAACACATGTCATAATATGATAAGTTAATAACGACACGTGTCAACATGTAATTAATTAATAATTATAATAAATATTTTTTTTAATAAATAAATATTTGTAAAAGTAAATTAATAAATATATTTTTATTAATAAATATATTTTTAATAGAAGGACATTTGTCATAATATGATTAGTTACAAATAACACGTATCATCATATAATTAGTTTATATTTTTAAGGAATAAATTTTTTTAAAAGTAAATTAATAAATATATTTTTTAAATAAAAGGACACGTGTCATAATATTATTAGTTACAAATGACACATGTCATTATATAATTGGTTTATATGTTTAATAAATATAATTTTTTGAAGGATAAATATTTTTAAAAATAAATTAATAAATAATAAATAATTAAAATATTTATTGTCCATTGTCGTCGAAAAATGGCAACCAACTAGTCATTTTCTAGCGACAGTGGGATACTAATAAAGGCTAAATTTTACATCATTTGATTCTAATTTTGTTTTTTATCTACACAATAATGGGGTTATCTTTTGCCACAAAATGGTAGGGAAGGGTAGTGGCCACTGTCACCCCTGTCAAATGGAGGGGAAGTAACTTCCTATGGCCAAGTTACCTGATGGTGAATGACGATGGCCACTACCTCCTCACCATTTGTTTTATCATATTCTAGTCTTTTTTTGATCAAAATAACTCAACCATTGTGTAGATCAGGAAATATAGAATCTAATGATGTAAAATTAGATAATTGTTATTGTCGAAAAACGATGGCCGATTGCCATTTTTCGACGATGATGGGAGTTTTGTTTTTAATTTTTTATTTAATTTAATTTAATTTTAAATTATTTAATAAAAATATAAACTAATTACATGATGACATGTATCATAATGATTGGTAGATATTTGACTAAGGGTATTATGATAAAAGTAACAA
The DNA here is from genome assembly GCA_946807835.1 of Ailanthus altissimus. Lineage (NCBI taxonomy): Eukaryota > Viridiplantae > Streptophyta > Magnoliopsida > Sapindales > Simaroubaceae > Ailanthus > Ailanthus altissimus. The sequence continues at coordinate 7,943,101 of OX327709.1, forward strand.
AAAAGTAATCATTTAATAGAATTTTTCTAACAGTAAGAATTAACATGGTATTTATTGGAATATAGGGACTAAGTTGATATATACCCATAAAATGAAGGACGAAAATGACATTTTTTTATTTAGTTTCAATTTTGTTAAATAATATAAGTTGTAATGGTTAGTACGATGTATCTTGCTTTAATAACAATTTTCTTCTCTAATTCTGGTTCATTAACATAGATATGTATATAACCACTGTTGGCATTCTTACTAATAGTTCACGTTAGTATATGTCAGACCATTTTTATTCTTTAAGCCAAAGAACTTGTGAGATTATATATATAAATTGTGAATGATCTTTCTCTGTAACAGCAGTTGTGAAATTTCTTATATGTTTCATTCTGGATGAGATATATGGCCAGAAACTGGAAGGACGATATATACAACACAAGGCAGGATGTATCTACAATAAATACATCGATAATGAAAGAGATAACAATATATACGTGCATGTGATTCTGCTTCATTAATCTGTGTTAAGTGTCATGGACCTTTTTAGAACCGCACAACCTTAAATACTTTGTGTGTTAAGCAGTTTAAAAAACACTACACAAAAAGAGATAAGAAATACGCACACTAAGTATTTGAGAAAAATCTCTCTTATATTAATTGAAAGAGAATACAAATTAAGATAGTTTGTACAACTGAGGATCACCCTCTTATATACGACTAGCCTTATACAATCAACAACTAAAATTTAAATAATTTAACGGTGTATATATAAGATGGGATAATATTTTAAAAAATATTCTAAGATACCATCACATATTCTATGAAATATTTCCCTTCCAAATAAGGGTGTACTCCTCTTACAATTCACGCCTTAGCCCAGATCTCCATCAAAATCTACGAGTCTTCTAGAAGTTTGGCTCACAAACTGTTCCACTAGCCTACATAGCTTCTAAGAGATTTTGTCGTGCACTAAGTGTTAAAGAAAATGCTTGAGAACACTTGGGGCGTGATATTTTCTTCCACCAAATTTACGTGACACCCTCATCATATCTTCAAAACATGTGCACCTCGTTCTTTAGATTACCCCAATGCGCACTCGTATTCCGAGCTCAATATTTGAAAACATTTTTCACTTGATAAAGTACTCATCCCTCGGAAGGTAGTTCTTCTTTCGTACCATCCATTTGTCAAGGATGAGTTCCACCTCTTTGCCATCATGTATGAAAATCCCTAAAGGTTCCCGATTTTGTGGCTCATGCTTAATGTCTTTTGTAGCCCCACGTATAGCTTCCAATAGCTTGCGAAAAACACCAAATGCAACTATTGTCTCGAAGACTACCCCACCTTATACAAGACATAGCAAACACTATTGGCAACAGAAAATAGTCCCTCGTCCCCACTATCAAGGCCCTTATTGGGTGTGCTAACTTGCGTTGTGTTAGAAGTATTGTCTCCATCGCCAAGTCCCGCGCATTATACTTGATGTACCGCTGCTTGTCTCTAAACCACTTCTTGTGCTGAAGTGCACACCATATAATGCCTTAGGTTGTTAGATGATTCCTACATCTAAAAACTCCTTGAGTTACCCCTGTAACTCACCTAACTCTGGACGAAGCGTCTACACTGTAGTTGGAACCTTAAACCCTAGCTCCAACTTCTCTCTATGGTTGATTGCCCTTCTTGGTGGTAGCTTCTCCAATATGATAGTTGGTACGACCCTTTTGGACTTCTTGAGCACTTATGTAACCTACGTTGATAGTTCATCCTTGCTCAGTTTCGCCTTATCATCCATCTCCCACATTATAGCTGGATATTTCTCTTCTTTGTACTCGATAACTCCTCATAATTGTATAGCAGAAAAAAAGTTTAATGTTAACTTTTGGTTGGATCCTCAACCTTGGGGCTTGTATACCATCAATATTATACGAGGTATCCCCTTCATAATGCATATATAGTCATGTCACGGAAGTGGCACCATGTTGTATTGCCTCATGAACTCCATACCAAGCACTACATCAAGATCACCTTACTGCGCTGTACAAATCCCTAGATGGATTTTGACCCTTTAAATCACCCATCCAGTGGTTTAGCTATAGTGTTCACAAACTTAAGGTATCTTTCCTCTTTTTCTAAGTAAAGTCCCAAATGTTCTACTTCTGCACGCTTAATAAAGTTATGTGTTACTCCTCTATCTATCAGCACTTAAGTCTTTGTACAATTGATGTAGGTTTTAACATATATAAGCGCCTTTTTCGTTGGTGCATGGGCAGCCTACTTGGCTTTCATAGTGTTGATAGCTATAAACACCCTATTTAGACCTGCATCTTTTTGATAATCCATGAGTGTTTCCTCAAATATAATGACGTCAAATATACTCGCCACTTCATGCCACTTTAACTTATTAGATGCCTATTTTTGCAATCCATCTAGAAATTTGAACAAGTTCTCACTCATGTTAAAGATTTGTAGCATCAATAAAAAGTACTCCTTTATGTACTCACTGATGGACTTGGTTTGTATTAATTTATTTAGCCACTTTTAACCGTCATGCGCTATATTCTCCGAATAAAATTGGCATTTCAGCTCCAGTTACAATTTCGCTCATGTTTTAATAGTGCTTGGTACCTTTGTGTATCTCTTTACTTTTTCTATGCCACCAAAGAATTATATGATCAGAAAGATATAAGATTATGGTATTTACTTTATCCTTATCCCACACATTTATGGGGTCAAAATATCTCTCCATTTGTTAAAAATATTTGTCGAGCTCATTGGCATTTTGCTTATATTAAGCAAAAATAGCCACATTCATTATTGCTCTCTTGTACAGCACCACATCCTTCTTAATAGCTTGAAACCCTTTATGTAGCTCCTCTATTTAAGCTTGAACTTTATCCATAGTGGAATATACCTTATCTTGAAAATTCTTGACCCAATCTTGCTACCTACCATCGTAACTCTCGATTAATGTGTTGATGAATGAGCACAACTCATCCCCTTAAGTATCGAGGTCCACCTTGAGTTTATCTATATGTTGCCCTAACTTCCTAAGGCAATATGTTGCCTTTCTCACAGCGCCATCGACATTTTCACCATGTTCCCTAGATCATGGCTAGGATCGATAGACTTTTTATAAGGTACACTAATATGCCTTTTAGTTTTAAGGTTCTCACCCCTCTCTTCAGTCACCTCTGCTAATGTTACCACATTTATCAGCATTTTTCTTTGAACCCACTCTGATACCAAATGTCACGAATTTTTTAAATTCATGCGACTTTAGATGCTTTGCATACTAAGCAGCCTAAAAAATACCACACAAAAGAAAGATTAGAAACACACAATCCAAAGTGTTTGAAAAAACTCTCTTATATTAATTGAAAGAGAATACAAGCTAAGATAGTTTGTACAACTAACGATTACCCTATTGTATACTACTAGCCATATACAATCAACGGCTATAATCGAAACGATCTAACAGTGTATATATAATATGGAGTGATATTTCAAAGAACATTCTAAGATGTCATCACATACACTCTAGGATATTCCCCTTCCAAATAAGGGTATACAGCCCTTATAAATTATATCTGGATCTCTATCAAAGTCCATGGGTCTGTTAGAAGCTCTGTCGTATGAATCGTTCTACCAGCTCATATAACCTCTAAAAGGTTTTGTCGTATACTAAATGTTCAAAGAACTATTTAAAAATACTTGGGGCATGGCATAGGGAAAGGAAAATGAAAGGGTATGACAAAAACAAATGAAAAGGAAAATAAGGCAACAAAAATTTAATTGAAAATTTTGTTCACTCATATTCTATAAATTCATACTTCTCGGATTCTAATAAACAAAACCTAGAGCATTGAATGGTTACATCTAACCTTTTTTCATACATTATATACACATATATTTTAAAGGTATCGATCCTTAGAAAAGGAGATTGTTAGATTTAATTTAAGATAATTGATAGTTTAGTCTTTATATTGTTGTTAAATTAGTTATTAGATCTTCTATCTTTTTAAAATCCTTTAATAGTTCATGTTGTTAAAAAGATTCCCTTAAAATTAACTTTTCATAGATAAATATTCCTTTCATAATATTATATTAAAAATAAAAGAAAATATTAATTTTTAATAATAATATTAAAAAATTAAATTTTAATAATCTAATAAAACTAGTAAAAGGTAAAGTCCCATTTCCCATCCTGTTGTTGTTTCATACCATTACCGCGTGGACGCTCCAATTCATGCCACCACCTATATGGCAGCAAGATAAAGAAAATGATATTTCGATTTTATTGTTGGATGATGGTTGATGATTGGTGGCATTGTTTGGGATGATGGTTTGGTAATTGGTGGTATTGTATTGACGATGGTTTCATAATTGTTAGATATTTGATAAGAATTTTAAAATACATAAAAGTGAAAAGTTATTAAATTAATATATATTTTTCAATTAGTAAACATGGAAAATATAGAAAATATATTCTTGTACACATGAGATTAATGTTGAGAAAAAAGGTTTTGTAATGTAGGAAATACACAAGGATACAAGTAAATAAATTTTAAAGTTAAGGAGTGCAATGTATTGTTCTTAAATTATTTCTACTCCAACTTTGATTATAATCAAAGATGCAAATTAGATTGTTAGTAGGATAATTCTAGAATTCAATAACTTATAAGAAAGTAGTAGGTGCACACCAAATACTTTCCTTAGACCACAAGTATTTAAACATATAAAGTGGTTGATAAAAGAGAAACTTGGATCAAAAATTGAGAAGAGAAGTTCCTTTTGTTTCAAATGTTCTTGTAGTATTTATAGAGTTGTATGTGTCTCTTTGGATAGACACAACACCTCTTTGAAATGTCACATTATATAGAAGGGGTAGATGACTCTTTGGAGGGTCACAAACTTAACTCTGGGCGCTGCAATGCTCATCCTCAATGCCACAGAGCTCAAGCCTCCTACTACTTGAATGCTTTGCCTTCGACCATCTTTCTCTTCTCAGCTATTTATCTCTATTCTAATACTAATATTTTTCACTTGTTTATTTGAAATACATTTTTAAAATTTCAATAATCCTCCACATATCTCAAATAAACAAATATGAATCAAATCAACCATATATCTGAGTAGAATTAACTTATATGAATTAATGTTTTTCCAAGTTATGAATCAATTCACTGATTACATAACCGTATTTTATAAGAACTAGGTGAAACTAAGTTTTTATCAATCTTTCATTCATTCAGATATAAAATAAAGGGTTAAATTATCAAGTTAAATTCTCAATAACTTATCTATGTTTACGGTTTGGCACTATTAATGGTCATGTGCCTTCTTGGCTTCATAAGTGCTTTAGAGTAGCCTACCTAGCTCTCATAGAAGCTGACCCAATTCTACACTTATATCTGTGACACTCCATTAAGTGTGTTATGCAGGTTTAACACACCATCCTATAAAGGGTTATAAAGTTCATTAAGAGACTAACTCAACATTTTCTGCTGTAGATGCACTACCTCACTATAGGAAGGGACTCAAATATAATTGGTAGTACAACAAGACAACAAGTGACTTGTTCCTACCCTTATAAACCTACTTCAATGGGATCTTCAATTACATAGGTAGGGTTACCATCACTCTTGTCTTATGCTCTAGACAGAAATCTTATCCCGCTTGATGTGTCTTCAACTAATCTCCTATTTAATGGCTTTATCAGAGATCGATCAAGTTTCTGTTTAACCTCACATAATCTAGGCTCACCACCCCAAATTCTAGAAGCTGCTTAATAATGTCATGTCATAGAGAGATATGTCTACTTTTTCCATTATATATTTTATTTTTTGCTCTAGCAATAGCTGTTAGGCAATCACAATTTATAAAAATTATTGTAGGAGAGTAAATACTAATAAAAAAATCACATATGAGTATCCTTAACCACTCAGCCTTAGAACAAACCTTTTTTAAGGCTATTAATTCCGACTCCATAGTAGATCTTATTATACAAGTTTGTTTAGTAGATTTCCAATATATGGCTCCTCCACCTAAAGTGAAGACATATCCACTAGTAGACTTTACCTTATTAAATTCGCATATCCAATTAGCATCACAATAACCTTTAATTACATGTTGTGATATACTATTTAAAAGTGCATAAGTTTTAGTGCCTATCAAATATTTGGCAACTCTATCTAAGGCATTCTAATGCTTTTTCCCTAGATTTTTTGGTATACTTACTTAATCTCCCTACAGTACATGCTATATCAGACCTAGTAGTATTCATCAAATACATAAGACTAGCATCATAAGGTCTTGCCATCGGTTTTAATTGTCACTATATTTTATATTATTTCAAAGTTTAACACTAGCATCATAAGGTCTTACCATCAGTTTACATGCTGTGTACCCAAACCTCTCAAGAAACTTCTCTACATAGTACCCTTATGATAAAGTGAGACTGTTAGATATTCTCATAATCTTTATCCTAAGTATAACATTAGATTCTCCTAAATCTTTCATATCAAATACATTTGATAGAAAACTCTTAATCTTGACTGTCACTTTTATACTAGGACTAAATATAAGCATATCATTCACATATAATCACATATTTGTTAGTATCAAAGGTTTTATAGCACATACACTTATCAAATCATTTATCATAAAACTATTTGATATAAGAGCATTGTCAAACTTTTTATGCTATTATTTTGGTGCTTGCTTCAAGCCATACAAAGACTTGACTAACTTATATACTTTATGCTCTGTACCAATACCAATACAACCTTTTGGTTGTTCCATGTGAATTTTCTCTTCTAAATCACCATTTAAAAAAGCGATTTTTACATCTATTTGGTGTATTAACAAATCATATATTGTAGCTAATGCAATTAAAATTATAATGGATGTAATTCTAGTAACAAGAGCATAAATACAACATAATCTAAGTTTTTCTTTTGAGTGAACCCTAGGCATTTCAGAATGCTCCTGGTAATGTTCTGATTATCTTCAATCAGTGGTCTAAAATTTGTAACCATCTGATTGGTGAGTATAGTTCCCAACCACTAGTTCTCCAAAGAAATTTAGGAAATCAACCCCTAAATATCGTCTATGAAAAATGACCTAAGAAATGGAAGGGAATCCCTACCTATGTCGTCTAATTGACGATTGAGTATATCCTCTTTGACATTTGTAGCTAGACTCATTTCTTCATGATGTGCTGAGTTCAAAGGGTCTCTGATTAAAGTAGTAATTCTTTCATCACCGTTTCTTGGCGCAATGGAGGTTCTCAGATACCTTTCTGCTAATTTTTAGATTCTTTGTCGTACTTTTAATTATTACTGACGTACAAAAAGAAGTTCCACCAAGTGTGCCAAAAAGAATATTCGCATATAAAATTTACTTAATGGATTCATATATCCCTTGTTTTGCTAGAAATATGAGTTACCTCAAATTCGCAAAGAACCGAGGTTAAAGTTTGTCAAATTAGGTAATGCTAAATTCGACTACAGTGAGCAAGGCTTAAAACTGTAAGATAGCAAGTAAATTATAGAATTTGGGTTACTTTGCAGAGAAGAACATACAAAATTCAACAATAGGGCTATATGATGATCAACAAGCAAAGATCTAAAATCCTAGGTTAAGAATAAGAACTAAAACAAAAGCTAAATTCATAGAAAAGCTATATTGTTATATTGAATATAGGAATGTGATCACAACAATTTATCAAACCTTTTTATAAGCTTGTCAAGACATAGTTCTAATCATAATTTGAAAAGGAAAAATAGTCCTAATTAAATATAACTAAATACCTAAATAGGCCTTGTGACTCAACTACGCTTAATAAACAATTTAGAGATAGGAACACAAATGGGCTCATTATGTTCAATTTTAAGTTGGCATCAACAGTACCTAAATTAAAAAAGTTATGTGTATAAGTGAAAATGCCAAAAAAAGACATGTTTGTTTTTTGGTCATATAGTTATATAATTATTGATAATTGTTTTTTTTAATTTTTAGCACAAGTCATTATAACTTTGTAAAGTTATTTCACATTGTATTTTATAAAAAGGTGAAGCTATTTGAACTAAATAAATTAATTTTTACATCCACTCTCTCAACATATTCGGTATAATAAAATTCTCAATGTTCTCTCATAAATTTTGGCCCAAAGGCAGGCTCACTCATTACAAAGCCCAATCTATTTGATGTAACCTATAAAAATAATACCATGAATGCAGGCCTAGATGATATAGGGATACATGGCTATTCTCGGCCGATTTATAGCCCTTATCTCACTAGAAGAGTCCTTGATCATCAAGTACCCTTCTTAATTTAATCGACCACCCTAATAAAGCATTATCATCTTAAAACAGACTTGTTAACGAGAATTGTGGATTTGATAACCCTTTTACAAATATGACTTTAATAATCTCGACATGAGTCTTACATGGGTAAGAAAGGATTGACTTTATTCGGGTAAAACTCTAATAGATGAATCTAAAAAGAGAAAGTATTGTTGCTTTCCAATCCTAATAGAATATGACTATATATTGAACTCATATTATAACCCTATAAATAGAGTCTAAATTATTGAACTAAGAGAGACATTACAAGTTCTAAACTCTGCACCTTTTTGGCGAGTACTAAGCTTCATTTGCTCTCAAAGCATTTAGAAAACTTTGTCTTTATTATCATTCGACCGTTATATTAACTTTCTACTCCTTTCATCTTTTTTTTTTCTAGTCATCACTTACTTAAACATTGGATTGCCATCAACAGAAAAACTTCTAGCATGGCCTAACCCTTTTATTAGTTGCAAGATTTTTAACAAGCCTGGTACCTTAGAACGGACCAGTCCAACCAATTTCTCTCTAAGTCTAGTTACTATTCTTTATGAGAAACAAGCTCAACTTATTGATCTAAGATTGAAATATTTTTTGGGTTAACACTTTGGCGCCATCTGTGGAGAACAAAAAAAAGCTATTAAACACGAAGATGAAAATAATAAGAAATGTACACTTAAATGCTATTGTTACTTGATCTATGGCTGCTTGAAATAATAGGTAGAATCTGCAAGTTGATAAGAACCTTTGATCACAAAATCAAGAATGATTTGTAGAAATTTGAAATAACAAAGTGCCATAATAAAGTTGTGAATCACCGGTTTAGAGAGAAGTACTGAAAGAAGAATTGAGAAAATTATGGCAAAAGATGGATGCGTTAAAAAAAACTAATGGTGAAGTACTAAAGAATTATAAAACCATAGAAGGATCACAAAAATCCCAACAAATCATTGAATCGTAACAAAACTTTTTAAATCTAAGAAGCACCCTCCCAATAGCTAAGGGAAACACAAACCTTCATCGACTTACTTGTAAACAGAAGGGAAAAAGAGTTCTAGTAGAATCTTTAGAAGAAGAGAGTTTCCCTCTGAGTATGAGGTCACACTAAGGGAACCATGACTGAGCTCCTATTCGATCTGAGATTGATGATTTGAATACTCTGAGAGAAAATTGGGATATCAGTGTAAATAGGAGTAATTTGGGTGAAAATAATGCCAAAAAATACTAGACAAACTTAAAAAGAAAAACAAAGATGCTAAAGAAATACTAAATAGATGTAAAGAAAGTGGCAAAATTAAGGAGGATACAAAGAAATTATAGAATGGGATCAAGGAATGTAACAAGCAACATAGCTTAGTACCTAAGCCTAGATGTCCTATGGAAGAGAAAGTTCGAGATATAAAAGAATGGTTATGCCAACTCTTTAAGAGTGATAAAAGGAAAGAACTTCCCCTTTGAGAGCAACTGAGTGGGAAAGAAAGTTTTCTCTTATTGATGAGCTTAGAGATATAGAGTTACTACTAAGCTTCAAACAATATGGATCAGGTAATTAACTTGTTGTCAATTACTAATCTTAAAGAGAATCAAAAGTGTTGCTTGTATTGATGGGGTCCAGTTTATTCCATATAAACCTAGACGGACAAGCCCTCATCTAGTACCAAAATCTAAAACAAAGAAGCATCCCATCCTATAATAAACTAAACAAAAGTTTCATGCAACACTTTCGAGGAGCTTAGGAGAAAGATCTACAATAGCTGCAATGACTTAAGTAAGGTTAGATTGAAATTTCAAGAAGCTTTATAGGGCGGTTACATATAAGGTAATTCAACTTGAGGTATTTAATTTTATTAAAATGAACATAGTAGGTATATATATGGTAGGCATTAATAGGAAAGCACTAATGATGTTACTTTTTGTATAGAAGACTTCATTTCTAGGGCCTCATTTTCCCTATATATTGTACTCTTTCTTTACAATGAATAATACAATATAATTATATTCTTTTCTTTTACATGGTATTAGAGCCATTGTGTTTTCTTCCTTTTCCAATGGTCGTGTCCTCTATTCTGACATCACCATTAGTTCACTGGAGAACCTCCAAGAAAAATAAAACCCGAACCTCCACTACACGTGCCCCACTTGCCATCGCTGAAATCTGACCTTTTTTTCTTACGCGCGTGGACTCTTACTGCCAGCATCCCTATCCTCAGACACCACCATCTATCACTTCTATGATGGCCTGACAGTCATCAGCTTCTGCATGCGCCACCTTTCTCTTAGGCTTTACTTTTTTTTATCTCAATCTCTGGTGAGTATGAGGCTTTACCACCAGCACCAGTCGCTCTAAACAACTTCAACGACCCCAAAACCACCCACCGTGTCCTTTGCCATCATCGGCTGCCATCACCATCATCATAAATCCACCATTGCCTTGCTAAAAAATTGCTCCTGGTTGTCTATTGTTCTTTTCTTCCTCATCCTCTCCAATTTGTGAGCCAATATGATGACTGAGAGCTCTAAAACAGGTATAATTTTTCCCTTCGGTTCATTCCTGACTATTTCTGCTAAAATATTGGTAGGGAATAGAAATTATACTTCTTGGGCGCATCTATTGAATTATGGTGTATGGGATATGGCTCAGAAGACCATTTAACTACCAGAGTTACAGATTTAAAAATTAAAGATACAACTGGGTGGAAAAAGGTTGATGTCTTATTATGAAATTAATTATGGCAAACTATTGATCTTCAATTATATTTCATTTATAAGGCCTATCGAACGTGTTTTGATATTTGGTATCAAGCTAAGTTCTTATATACTAACGATATTGTTTACGCTCAAAATATAACGCGGCTATCGCAGTATAGATTGAGGTGTCGATCCCACGAGGAAGCTCTTGGCAAAATAGGTTGGTGAAGTAAAATATTAAAAAGGTAGCAAAGGATAAAATTAATTGATGAGATAGAATTATCTATGAATTAAGGAAAATATCTTATGATGATTTAAGCAAGGCTTTGAGAATCACAATTATGCTTTATAAATTTACTCTACACTTTGATTCAATGCTTATAACTCAATTGAAAGTTTCATATCCCAAACAATCAATCGGAAGATAGGTAAAATATAGCACATTTGATAACACATGTATTTGTTGTAATTAAACTCTTTGCAAGCATTAACACACATCATGTTCATTTATACAAGTTATCTAAGATCAATAATATATCACTTTGACAATATTGCAGTAAAAGATCAACTTAAATATCAAACATTTATTGCCCTTATATGTTATCCAAGATCGACAATATATCAATTTGACAATACTGCAGTAAAAGATTAACATATAAAACAATGTAACCAGTAACAATTATAGTTTACCAAGAATCACATAAGAAAAGCATGACTGAACTTATATGAGATATAAGAATTATAATCTTTGGATTATAGAAAATAGAATAGATAAAAATTTAATCAAAACCAAACTTACAAATATTTGTAGCTCTTTGCAACGAATCAAAGCATAGAAGTAGATTTATTGCACATAAAAGTTCATCTCTTTGTCTTGCCAATAACTCTAGCCTAGATTACAATGCATATTAATAAGAAGAAAATAAGAGAGAATTATCTAATATTAAAAACGTCCTAAGAGTCTCCTTATATAGGCAATGAATGGACATATGTCATGGATGACATCAATCTTCAATAATTTTAAGTGAATAACTCATTTATCCACTTACAGCACATTTTTGATAATGTAAATGACTGATTTAGCTTCTGTAGCCGACATGAAAGTTGTATCATTTTGACTCTTCTTTCCATAGGCATCAATTTTATGCAAATTGGATGAGTATCCAATGAGATATGAGCAAACTTCCAAAGATACATCAGAATTCGGCCAACAATTATTTTACCCACTTGCAATGCGATTTGGTCCATGATAACAGCTGATTTGGACTTTACAATCAACATACAAGTTATTGATAGTTAAGTTATCATTTCACAGCTTTAAGAATTATACCAATTGAGTACGTATTTTGGGAGATACGATCCACATATATGAGTTGGGTCAAGCTGGGCAGGAGTTGTAGCCCGACTTTGTTGTATTTCAATATTTGTCCCATAACATGTTGGATTTGGCTTTTCCACTATTCTTCACATTTGTGTAAGATTGAGTCATGTTGCACTAGGTTTAAGAATTTCTTCATTTTGATTTCTACATTGAGAGTTGTGTCCAGTTTACCTAAACCTGTCCAAATAACATTCATTAATTACAATTTAAGGAGAACACTTTATTTCAAGCTAAAAATACAGAAAATACTAAAATTAGTGACATTAAATGGCGACTGAATCTCTTAACAAATATGCATTTTCATGTGTTCATCAGATATTCAAATGTTGTAATCTATAGTCTTGAGTCTGGTTAGTTTGAAACAACGGGTATGAAGATGTCAAAATTTCTTGGCAAGATGGCCTCCCTTAAAACTGAGTTTAATTCACTCTTGCCGTATGGTGAAACTGTCGCTGATGATCTTGCTCAAAAGGATAAATTCTTTATGCTCACCCTAGTATCACTTAGCCCTAAGCTCTAATCAGTTTATGATCAGATTCTTGCTAGTGCTATTCATTTCGTGGATGATGTCTTTGTCCAGCTGCTTCGTGTATCTGCTCTAGGTTATCAGTCTTGGCCCTCCGCCATTAGTTCAAATTCCTTCGTCCTGGTATTTGAGTCTCTTACTTTTTTTAAATAAAAGAAAGGTGATCATGGAAAAAGTCATCTCAAGTACACTTATTGTCATCGATGAGGACATACCAAGGAAACATGTTACAAGTTACATGGACAATCTCTTCTAGCTACTTACCTTGCTCCATCTGATCATTCTGACACTGCGACAAGCAACCTCCATCCATGACTCTCACTAGCACCGACTATGAGAAATACCTTAAATATCAAGCGGCTAAGCAGTTTACCTCTTTCATTGCATTTATTGCATATACTGGTAATTCGGTTGCTTGTTTTACTCAGTCCTCTTCTTTAGGACCCTGGGTTTTTGATTCCAGTGCCTCTGATCACATTTATGGTAACCTTCAATTACTTTCTCATACTTCTACATCTAGGTTATTACTATCTATCACCTTAGTTAATGGCTCCATAACTACTGCTTAAGCAGTTAGTCGAGCATATCCTCTTTCTTTCTTACCTTTAGAATTTGTTCATTATATACCGCGTTTTTATTTTAATCTTATATCTATCAGTCAACTCACTCATTATTTATATTATGCTATCACCTTTGTTGATGACTCTGTTGTTATACAATACCGCAGTACGAGGCAGAAAATTGGCACAAGACGTGAGTCATAGGGGCTCTATCATCTCGGTCTTCAGCAACCATCTATAGCATGCACTATCACTGAATCTCCAACACTCATTCATAATCGTCTGGAACATCCAAGTCTATCAAAACTACAAATAATGATTCCAAATATGTCTACATTGTTGCCTTTAAATTATGAGTCCTGCCAATTTATAAAATACTCTCGTAGGTCATTTCTCAAGTGGGTCAATAAACTGGCTGTTTCCCCTTTAAATTAGTTCATTATAATATTTGGGGTTCTATTCGACTTCCTTCTATTTTAGGGTTTAAGTATTTTGTTACATTTATTGATGACAATTCATGTTGCACTTGGTTATTTTTAATGAAAGATCGATCTGAACTATTCTCCATGTTTGAATCTTTTTGTGCAAAAATTAAGACATAGTTCTCTATTACTCTTCGTATATTGCATAGTGATAATGCACGTGAATAGTTTTCCACTCCCTTTACTAAATTTATGTCTTCTTAAGAAATTTTACATCAGTCCTCCTGTGCCTACACTCCATAACAAAATGAGGCTATCGAGCTTAAAAACAGGCATCTTATTGAAACTGCTTACACTTTATTTATCCATAATCACGTTCCTCTCCGTTTTTGAGCCGACCTCGTTCTTGCTACGTGTTTTTTAATTGACTGTATTCCCTTATCCGTCTTATAAAATAAAGTCCCTTATTCTCTTTTATATCCTAATACACCATTATATCATATCTCACATCATGTTTTTGGTTTCATGTGCTTTGGCTATGTCTTTTCTCCTGGCTAAGATAAGTTATCTGCTTGATCCATAAAGTATGTCTTCCTCGGGTACTCCCGTCTTAAAAAAGAATATAGGTGTCATTCTCTTGATACACATCGGTATTTTATATCTGCTGATGTCACATTTTCGAGTCTTTCTCTTGTTACGAAACACAGATCATTATAGAAGTTCTTCCAATTCCTTATATTGCTCCTTCTACTATGACATCCTCTGAACCAGTATCTGCGCAGGAGTCTACCATCCCATCTCAAGCCTGTGATAATCTTATCTCTGTTTCTTCTACAGATGATGTTATTACTATTATCCATGATGTAGATCTTATAGGTGCTGCTATTGATACTAGTGATGCCATTGATACTGTTTCTATTGACTCACTGTCTGCTCCTAATTCCTTTTCGACTACGGTCTTGCTTCTGATGAATAGTTACCCATTGTTATTCTATATAATCCACTAGCAATCCGTATCCTATAAATAATTTTCTTAGTTATCATCACTTATCTTCCTTATATTATGCCTTCTACTTTATCTTCTATTTTTGTCCCCAAAATACTTTGTGAGACTTTTTCATACTCTGGCTGGTGTCAAGCAATGGTTGAGAAAATGGCTACTTTGCATGCTAATGATACATGAGAATTAGTTTGATTGCCACAAGGGCACTCTACAGTTGGTTGTTGATGGGTGTAAAATGTCAAAGTTGGACCTAATGGTCAGGTGGACAGATTGAAAGCTCGGTTGGTTATAAAAGGATACACTAAGACTTACGGGCATGATTATTAGGAGACTTTCTCTCTTGTGGCTAAAATATCATATATTCGGTTGTTTTTATCTATAGTTGTCATTTGTCAATGGCCTTTACACCAACTTGATATTAAAAATTGTATTTCTTTATAGTGAGCTTCAGGAAGAAATATATATATAGCAACCACATGGATTTGTTGCTCAGGGGGAGTCTGGTTTGGTATGTAAGTTTCGACGCTCTTTGTATAGTTTCAAACAGTCTCCTCGTGCTTGGTTTGGTAGCTTCAATACTGTTATCTAAGAGTTTGGCATGATCTGAAGTGAGTCAGATCACTCTGTTTTCTATAAACATACACCATATAATTAGTACATATATCTAGTAGTCTATGTTGATGATATTGTCATTACAGGAGATGATCAAGAAGGTATTAAACAATTAAAGAATCACTTATTTAGTCATTTTCAGACTAAAGATTTAGGATTGCTCAGATATTTTCTTGGTATAGAGGTTGCCCAATCTAATTCTAGAATTATTTTATCCCAAAGAAAATATGAGCCAGATATTCTAGAGGAAACAAGAATGTTAGACTTTAGACCTATAAATTCTCTTATGAATACTTTGTGAGACTTTTTCATACTCTGGTTGGTGTCAAGCAATGGTTGAGAAAATGGCTACTTTGCATGCTAATGATACATGAGAATTAGTTTGATTGCCACAAGGGCACTCTACAGTTGGTTGTTGATGGGTGTAAAATGTCAAAGTTGGACCTAATGGTCAGGTGGACAGATTGAAAGCTCGGTTGGTTATAAAAGGATACACTAAGACTTACGGGCATGATTATTAGGAGACTTTCTCTCTTGTGGCTAAAATATCATATATTCGGTTGTTTTTATCTATAGTTGTCATTTGTCAATGGCCTTTACACCAACTTGATATTAAAAATTGTATTTCTTTATAGTGAGCTTCAGGAAGAAATATATATATAGCAACCACATGGATTTGTTGCTCAGGGGGAGTCTGGTTTGGTATGTAAGTTTCGACGCTCTTTGTATAGTTTCAAACCGTCTCCTCGTGCTTGGTTTGGTAGCTTCAATACTGTTATCTAAGAGTTTGGCATGATCTGAAGTGAGTCAGATCACTCTGTTTTCTATAAACATACACCATATAATTAGTACATATATCTAGTAGTCTATGTTGATGATATTGTCATTACAGGAGATGATCAAGAAGGTATTAAACAATTAAAGAATCACTTATTTAGTCATTTTCAGACTAAAGATTTAGGATTGCTCAGATATTTTCTTGGTATAGAGGTTGCCCAATCTAATTCTAGAATTATTTTATCCCAAAGAAAATATGAGCCAGATATTCTAGAGGAAACAAGAATGTTAGACTTTAGACCTATAAATTCTCTTATGAATTTTACTGCTAAACTTCTACCTGGACAAGGGAAGCCGCTTTCAGACC
The DNA here is from genome assembly GCA_946807835.1 of Ailanthus altissimus. NCBI lineage: Eukaryota > Viridiplantae > Streptophyta > Magnoliopsida > Sapindales > Simaroubaceae > Ailanthus > Ailanthus altissimus. Next base: position 7,959,773 of record OX327709.1, read on the forward strand.
TTGGGAGATATCAAAGACTAGTTGGTAAACTTAATTATCTTATTATCACATGGCCTGATATTTTCTTTTCAAACAGTTTCTACACTTTCCATGTGATAGTTATTAGGATACAGTTATTCGAATTTTACAATATACCAAGGGCACACCAAGCAAAGGATTATTATATAAGAATAAGGGTCACACACAAGTTGTGGGATACTTAGATGCAGATTTGACAGAATCTCCATTGGATAGATAGTCTACTATCGAGTATTGTGTTCTTGTTATGGGTAATCTTGTATCATAAAAAAGTAAGAAATAAGATGTTGTTGTTAAGTCAAGTGCAGAAGCATAATATCATGTCATGGCTTTAGCTACATGTGAGCTTATATGGTTAAAATAATTAATATAAGAATTAAAGTTTATAAACATTTCACAGATGAAGTTATTTTGTGATAATCAAGCTACACTTCATATTTTATCTAACCAGGTGTTTTATGAAAGGACTAAACATATAAAAGTTGACTGTCACTTTATTCCAGAGAATATATTATCTGATTGTATCTCTGCTAATCATGTTAGTTCAAATAACCAGCTAGTGGATATTCTTACTAAATCTCTCAAGGGTCCTCAAATTGATTTCATTTGTAACAAGTTTGGTGCATATAACTTATATGCTCTAGCTTAAGGGGGAGTGTTGAAATGTATATAGTAGGTATATATATGGTAGGCGTAAAATAGAAAAACACTAACGATGTTCCTTTTTTATATAGAAGACTGCTTTTCTAGGGCTGTCCTTTTTTCCTATATCTTGTACTCTTTCTTTATAATCAATAATACAACAAACTTATATTCTCTTATTTTACAAATTTGCTGGTAGCCCTAGAAGCCTTTAACGAAAGATTGAAGGTGAGTTGATTTTGGTATTACTTTTTTGAGAACCCGACCGCAACTTATGTAGTTACCTATAAATAAGCTCCTTAATACATAAAGGTTGAATAAGAAGAAATAGGAAAGAGGTTAGCTATAACATATACCTAAGAAAAGATGTAAGGTCACAAACTTAGGAAGTCTCCTAATAAAATGATTCAAGAATGAAGAGAAAAAGTGTCACCAAGGGTGATAAAATACCTACGGAGGAACTAACGTCAAGGAGAGGATAGGGGAATTGGACAAGGAGATCTCCTCCTAGAATAATAGGTGTTCGAAGGGAATACATTCCCCTGATCGTCCCATTGACAGTGGTATTTGAAATCATCAAAAGAAAAGGCATACTAAAAGAGCCAAGAGATTCTATGATCTTGCTTGAACAATAGAACAAAGATATGAGAGGTGAATATTACCAAGATCATAACCACTATACCAATAAGTACCCATCTTTTAAAGTACCAAGTGGTGGCGACATTAAAATCCTATCACCAAATGTTCTCACATGAAACCCATCAACATCATGATCAAAATCAAGGCTGAGACTTAAGTTGTTATAATCACTCTTTCTATGACTCTTCCATTTAAACCCTTCAACCGACACAAAATTCCTACCATCTAGCGTTTTGACACCAAACCCAACTCCAAAATCATATTCAAAACCAATATTAGATTTAAAATCACCATCCACCATTGCATAATCTTTTGCCATAGACTATAAACCTTCAAAATCATCATCATAATCAATATTTTCATAATGCCTCAAAAACCCACTTCCTAAATCACGATTTAAACCAAATTCTCGACTCAAATTCCCTTCAATCTTCTCATATTTTCTTATATCTTATCATTCCCAATTTTTAATTAAAACCCATTAACATCTATGATTTTCTAATTAAAGAAATCACCACTTTGATTACTATATCCAGTGGCTAAGGATGACCTAAAATTCGTGGAATCCAAGAAAAGAAAAGGGTCCCAAGAAGAGACGAATCGACCTAGAAATGAAAGAGAGCGTTGTTTCTCTAAACAGTTTCGTTTATGCAACTTGATCTTATGGCAGCATTGTTGGATGACTTAGATGCTTTGGGACTAGAGGCGATTACGGTGGAGGACATAGTGTTCAGTCAGAGGTTCGGAGGTTCTCATAATTGAGAGATAGCCACGTGGCACCATAAGCGTTGATCAGGGCTAGGGTTTCCTCCTGGGTCCAGAACGACGGCGTGTATAAATTAATACTATGCCGTATTAATGTTTTGAATGTTTATGATAAAGTAGTATGATTAGTTATTATTGCATTCTGTAATTGATTTAACTAAATTATTTTATTAAATATATCTATTTAGTTGTTTAAAAATGATAGTCATGGTAAAGAAGGTAAAAAATATTGTCAATGGAAAAGTGATTATACATGAGCTCAATGGACCACCACGCAATAATCGAAGATCATTGAAGATTTCTCTTGCTGGTCAACTCTCTATTTCGAATGGTAATTTAATTTTTAATACATTTATTTTGATTTCTCGTGTTTTATAATGATGATATAAATTATTTCATTTATATTTAAAGAATTTTAAGAATCAACAGAATTTTAATTTTGACGATTCAATCTTATAGTTTAAATTTAATAACGAGATACAGTTTGGTTTTTTTTCTCTCTAGTCTCTCTAGAGATTTGACTCTCGTTTGCTTAGCGAACTCCACTTTTACATCCATAACAATGGATGACATTAAAGCCTTATGAACTTCATTCTCCATTGAAAACTCTCACAACGAGGAGGTTCTAAGGATCCTGGAGACAGTGATTCAAAGACATTAGTTGACAGTAAAATACGGTCTCTTTGTTAAAATCCTCACTAGGAAAAACTACCAACGGGATGCCTTCCAAACTCTAATGAGAAGTATGTGGCGACCTTCTAGAGACCTGAGGTTCCGATGGCTAGATGGCAACAACTTTTTATGTGAGTTTGCATTAGAAGATTACCGAAAAAGGGTCATAAGGTTTAAACCTTGAAGCTTTAATAAATCTCTTATTGCCATGGAGCCTACTTCAGATGAAGACTCGGCCTCGAACCCAACATTCCAATACGTATCCTTCTGGATCCAAATATACAATTTACCAATCATCCATATAAATGTTGAAACGGCTGAATCGATTGAAACAGAATTGGAAAATTTCTAGACGCAGACTTAGACTATTCTGGCTCCAGCACCGGGAGATTTATTTGTGTGCAAATCAGAATCTGCCTCGACCAGCCATTACATAAAGGCATATTTCTTAAACTCGGATCAAATGAAAATTTGGTTTGGCTTGATTTTAAGTACGAGAAATTGCTGGAGTTTTGCACGCTTTGTGGGTTTTTAGACCATGGATACCGAGAGTGCTTAGAACCACTACCAACAATCTTAAAAAAAAACCTGGCAACCACTGTTACTCAAATAATATCCGAGTTGTTGAGAGCTACAAGCGGCAAAAAACTAGACCAAATGAAGATCCACGTTCCAATCCAGTTGCCCATCACTATGTAGATACTAATGGAGATGCCCATATGATGGATGGTGATCGAAAGAGGGAGGCAAGGACAAAGGGCACCGAGTCAAGCTCAAAAAAAGAATTCTCCGGGGCGGCGGTCGATGTCGACATCTCTCCGGAGAGTGTAGAACAAATGGTGGATATCCTGCTTACTAAAAAGAATCTGGTGAGTACTCAAAAGCCAGCTAATCTGTCCCCCACTTAAAGCAAGATTGTTGAGGCCTGTAACTGCCCACTTCCGAGTGTTTGTTGCCTGCATAGACATCAACCCAAGCTGCTGCCAAAAGAGAGTAATGCACGTGCAACAGCCGATGAAATGGTGATTAAAAATACTATTTTTTCAAATGGATAAAACATGTGTAAGAGCTTGCACACGCACTGCATTGAAGGGGCACATGGTGAACCCGATGTGCTAGGCATGCCATACCTGAATGATGGTGCAACCACACAAATGCAGGGCGAGAGAATCTCCTCGTGTGGCCCATCAGCTACACCTCACCTAGACACGAAGAAATGGCTTGAGAACAACAAAGTGCGAGCACGTGATACTGGGAATAATCAAATAATGGATTTTTGAAACTTGCATGGGTGCATAGTAAAACCAGCGAGAGATGCACATGCTTTTCCTCTGAATAAAGCCGACATCAACTCTAGTGTCCATCATGTTCAAGTGAAATGAGTGAAGAATATTATTTTTAAAAGCTACCGATGGAATGCAGACCAGATAAAACCGTTGCTGGTGAAGCTGCATATGCTGAAGCGAGCCTATCGAACTGTATTGTCTCCCATTTGCTTATTTCCACCACTGCAACAAGTAATGATATGCTCACTATATCACTCCCACATCTAGGTGTCTCCCATTTATATTTAAGAGCTCAAGTGACTAAAGAACCGAGGGGAATCAACCTACAAGGCAACCTCTCCCGACCATCTCCGACCAGTTGGTTCCGCACCCAAAATTTCCTGACCCCACAAAAGCTGCCCCTTACAATTACCCGAATCCCGCGGATCACCATCCATTCCCTTCAGGGGACCAACCAAAACCTATCCCTTTTGTAAACATTGTGGCAAGCATTGAAGAAAAATAATTGGAGACAACAGGGAATCAAAATGTGTCTTGCGAGGTTTGTGCAGGAATAGTTCCCACCCAAGTAAGCTCTCTCCGAAGGTCCTCAAGACAAAGAAGCTGTAGACGATTCCATAGCTTCTATCTTGAGAGCAAGCTTAATCGGGCAAGTTCTGGCCCTCGGGGAAAAAGGGCTTCCAGCCCCTCCAAGCCACACTACCCTACAAACTATTGTCCGAGCCTAAAACAGAAGGAGCATCCTGATGACGCTGAAATCCCCACTCTGGCTAAGAAGATTATACCTAGTATTGAGGGGCAACATGCATTGGCCTCTCCTTATCAATTTTAAACGGCGGACCCTGTTGAGGTGCAGGGCTGCCGATCTCAATGAAAACCCTATGCTGGAATGTTCGGGGGCTGAGCAACCCTCGCATATTTCATATCCTGTCCAACTTGGTATGGGAACACTGCCTAAAGGTGATCTTTCTCATGGAAACACGAGCTCTCAAACATAGGTTGGAATATATTCTAGTGAAACTTGAATGTGTTGGAAAACTTGTGTTGGAGAGAGTTAGACGTGGGGGAGGTTTGGCGTTACTATAGACAGACAAGGTAGATATCTCCCTACTTTCTTTCTGGCGCTTTCATATTGATGTTATTGTTACAGAACAAGGGAAGAAATTGAGATTTACAGGTTTTTATGGCCATCCGGATACATTTCAATGTACCCACTCTTGGACACTTCTACGGCGTTTGTGTCATCTTTCTTCCCTCCCTTGGGTGTGTGGGGGGGACTTTAATAAAATTTTCACAAACTCTGAAAAAGATAGTGGACTGCCTCGACCTTTATACCTTATGCAAAATTTCAGGAATGCTATTGATGACTGCAACTTATTAGGGATCCACTTCAAAGGTCCCCTCTTCACTTTGTGCAATGAACACATATCCAACACCTTCATATAGGAAACGCTTGAGCGCATGTTCTGCTCCTTCTCTTGAAATAACATTTTCCCTAAGGTCTTTGTATAACACTTGGATTTTTAGGGGTCCGATCATCGCCCCCTACTGTTAGTTGGTAATGACTATAGAACAGCGGTTGGGATTCCCGCTCCTCAAAAATTTCATCGCAGGTTTAATTTTGAGGAAGCCTAGGTTGATGAAGATGAATGCAGGTAGATTATCTCAGAGGGTTGGTTTCATAATTTGGCTTCTCTTGCCGATATCTATGGAACCTTACAACGTATTGGACAGAGACTCAAAAAAATAGAACCTGGTACATTTTCGGAGAATGACTTTTGAGATAAAAAAGAAAAAACAGTATTTTAGGGTCGTAAACCAACGGGTTGACGCATAAGCTTGGAGGGAGATTACAAAAGTCCAGAAATCCCTTGATGCTTTGTTATATATGGAAGAAACTTACTGGAGACAACGTTCAAGGGTTATATGGCTTTAGGCTAGTGATAGAAATTCATAGTTTTTTCACCTTAAAGCCTCTGGACGCAGAAGGAAGAATCATATCTTGGGAATTATAGGCAGTGATAGAACTTGACATGCAGACTCTAACCAGATTGCTCAGAAATTTGTTGAGTATTTCTCTGATATTTTTATGACATCCCTTCCTTCTAAATTAGATATCGACTCTGTTGACTCTGGTGTGAGGAAGCGACTCTCTGAGTAACACCACCAGTGGCTACAGACCCCTTTTCAAGCGGAGGAAATCTATAATGTTGTACATCAGATGTACCCCACAAAAGCTCCAGGGAAAGATGGTATATCTGCTTCAGAAGACATCATGTCCCCGTTGATGACTCATATGGTCACTATGCTAAAGGAGCTGAAAACATCATTCATGCGCTATGGCTTTGTGATGTATTAAAGAAAGTACGCCAATCATGCTCTTTCTTACATGGTTTTTGTATCTCCCATACATCCATGTTGGACTTTTTGATTGAATGTCAAGCGTGCCTACCGCTTGAGAATTTTGAGTTTCTGCTGATTCTTCTGGAGACTTTGGTTTATCAAAAACCAATTCATTTTGGAACAAAAAATAGTTTCTTTGCCTGAGGTGCCGAGTTGGGTGCATTGTATAAGAATAAATTAATGACTACTCAGGCCTCCTCTTCTAATACCCCAATGTCACTGTATAACTTATGGTTAGCCCCTAGTTTAGGCGCTATAAAGCTAAACACTGATGCAGGCCTATCTTCAAAATACTTCAAGTCTGGACTAGGGGTGGTGCTACACGACTACTCTGGGGCTGTCTTGGCCTCCTCATCCATTCTTATAGATGAACTACCTCATGTAGATATCCTTAAAGCCTTGGCTCTGCTACGAGGACTTCGCCTGGCTAGGTTTCTAGGTATCTATGCCCTTGAGGTTGTTTTAGATGCTGCGTGTGTCATTCAGAACATAAACAATCGCTCTACTTCGACCTTAGAGTTGGGCTTGGTACTTCATGACATTTTGACAATTGCTTCATTATTCTCTCAGTGCTCTTTTAGCTATACCTATCGCCCATCCAATTGGGTGGCCCATGAATTAGCATGTTTTGCCCTTAACTTAGACTCTAAAACTATTTAGTATGGTAATGTACCAACCCAAATTGAACATCTTGTAATTGAGGACATTTCCTCTTGTGTTTTATGAAAACTGATCCTTACATTAAAAAAAAAAAAAAGAATCAACAGAATTTTACTTTATTTAAATGAATATTTTCGTATAGATATGGTCGATTTAGATAAACTTCTATTGTATGTTATGAACTAATTAACTTATGTGTTCAATCACTAAATATTTTTTATTTCAAACAGATAGTAGACACATTTTTACTAGCTATATCAGTTTTATTTAATTATATTTGTGTATCACTATTAGTTATAATTAAATTTAATTTTTTTACAAGTCATGTGGAGGCAAAATAAGGTTCGTCATATTTCATCAATTGATTGAAGTGAGGTTGGTAAATCAATTCATGGAGTTCAATTACCAGTAACTCATGAAATATCTACTACAACTCATAATGTAAGTAAAGAAGATCAATTTTAATTTCCTAAATAAATACATATTAATTAAAATTTTTATTTTTATTTTTATATCATTTTCTTTCATTTAGATGAGAATTTATTAAAGAAAGATTGGAAAATATATCTTGAGGTGATCAGAGGTATCAAACATGATCACGATCATAGTCTCAATAGGCTTAAAGCTAGGGACGTAATAGCTTTAATTGAAGTAAAGCTTGCAACAAAAATACTTGCATACAACACAAGGAAGCTTTGGTTAACCAGATGCATGTCATGAAATAACAATTGGTAATTTAAAGAACAAAGTAGAAAAGATTATTAATATGGGGAAGCAAGTGCAATTGTTGATGACTTATCAATAATCTTTTTTATATCATGGAAACACCTTTATCGATAATTAATTTATTTAATGTTTAAATTTTAAATATATTTATGTAATTTTTTGTGTTGAGTATTTTTTTAATTTGAAATTTAATACGGGATCTAGTTATTAGATCAAATTTATATATCAATTAAGATAGAGATTTAAATAAAGATACATTACCTCCAACTAATTAAAATATCTAATTTTTCAACGCCTCTTAAGATATTTGATATTTTATATGCTAGCAACTAAATTATCAATTCATGTTGTATATTTAATTTAAGAATTTTATGCAGTATGACTTGTTTGATTTCAGAAGGATATATATTTGTTTGTTTACATAATGGAATTGTTATAGACAAATTCTTTCCCTATTCTTTTCTTCTTTTCTCTGTGATGTTATAAAAGTTAAGTTGTTGAAGTAAAACTTTTAAATTATTTCATTGTCTTCAAATTATTTTCCTATTTTTTAACAACAATTATATATCTATATGTTAAATATTAATCATTAAAATTATTTGTTATAAAATTTCATTAATAATTCTTTTAATGAAAATTTTTCATTAATAAAAATATATTTTTTAATGGTCATACGATGTCAAACATATGTCATTTCCTACCACATTGTTACTTGTCTTTTGATTGTTATAAATCATTAGTAATATATATTCTATGCTATTATTTGCCAAAGTTTTTCTTTGAAGAAACAATTTTCTAACCACCATTTTGTAAATTTTTTATCAGTAAAAGAACATTACTAATGCTAATATTTTTTATAAACTAACTACTATTAGTCACCATAATCTACCTAAAAATATTAGCCTACTTTCAACAACTATATGCCATTGGAAATGAAGTTTCTTTCGACTAATCGTAAATTATTTTCGAAGGCAACATACTATTGATAATATAATTATTTTTTACAATAATAAACTATTTATAACCTTCATTGCTCATTCGCCATTAATAATTTACTAACCACAATACACAATCAAAATTTAATTTGTATTTATGATTCGATTAAGTGGTTATAAAATATATATTTTTGATAGACAAATGTTATAAAAAAAAATAGTTGTTTGACAACAACTTTTATTTTATGTTTCTTTATAGTATTTGTGCTTGCATACATCGCTCATAATATATTGCATTTGTGATTGCTAGTCGAAAAATATATTTCTAACTAACCCTTCAATGACACGAATCATTCTGGTAAAAAAAAAATGTATATTTATTATACTTATTTCTATAGCATTATGTAGTCATATATGAGTATATTTCTTATAGTGAAAACATTTGAGATCTTGAGAAAACAAAAAATGAAGTTGAACCCTGAAAAGTGTGCCTTCAGGGTTCAATCAAGAAAAAGCTTAGGATTTATGGTGAGCCAGAGAGGAATCCAAGTTAATTTAGATAAAATTTGAGCAATCCTCCCGATTGTCAAAGAAATTCAAATGCCAACAGGCCAAATAGTCGTTCTTAGTAGATTTATTTCCAAAGCTATTAACAAATCTTTAAATTAGTTTAGGTGAGCAAGGAAGAGACAAGGTGGACTCCCTAGTGCAATGAGGCTTTTTAAAAGTTGAAAGCATACTTAACCTAGCTACTCTACCTCGTAGTACCAAAACCTAGGGACCAATTGATCATATACTTAGGGGTCTCAGCACAAGCAGTGAGCATAGTCTTGGATCTAATATGCGTATGGGTATATGCATGTGCAATTGTGTCTATTACCTAAATATGTATCATATACGAATTTAAATCCAACGGAAGCGTGAAACATGCAATAAACATAATAAATAAATATATTAATCACATTAATATATTAAAAAGGGTAGAGAACTCACCATAATGTGTAACGTTATACACATATTTCTTCGGAGTCCGCATGGAGAGCAACTTGTGTGCAGTTCTGGTCACCAACACGGTAGGCTTGGTGATCTAGAACAACAACCTATATTCAACCCAGGATTAACTCAATCCTCAAAATGGCTGGTGTGTGTTTTTTACCTTTTTCTCTAAAAGGATAAGAAATGAAGAATTTGAAGCAATTCACAATTGCTTCAATTGGAAGCATAGGGCAAATGAAACAATTTCATTTCCCCCCCTTTTATTTTTCCCTTCTTCTCTTCTTTTTCTTCTTATTCCTTTTCTCTTTCTCCATTTCTCTTTATTTTTCTCTCGAAAAAAATGCCCTCTCCTACACACTAAATCTATCACTCTCTCTTTCACTTTATATATATATATATATAAAGAGAGAGATTTGATTATTTAACAATAAAATAATCAAAATGAGAAATGAATATTTTGCCTATCTAGAATAGTTACCAAGTTCACCCCCTAATAGGTCCCACCAAATTTTACTTGGGTAAACTCAACTGATGGTCTACAATACGCTATGTGTCATTATACAATTAGTACATAATAATTATTACCTAATTGTTATATTTAACACTTAAATACAGACACGCACGCATTCTCGTAGTAGTGCTGAATATTACTGGATTAAATAATTTAATCCGACACGCTGCCCCAGTGCACAACGAGTACATTCCATATCGCGGGACTCCCTAGGTTCTATGCCCGATTCGTCAAATGAAACTATTTTATGAGTTCGTGAGCAATGCTCTACGCACACATCACAGATATTACAAATTAGCGCGTCGAACCATACAAGTTAAGGTTACAATGCATACGTATAGTCCTTCCGTCATGATATCCTAGATGTACGAGGATATAGATTATCACTGTCAAATCTCTTAGTGCTTATCCATATCTTATCTCCAGACTTATATCTCACTGAACAATATGCGCAAACGTTTTTGCCATATTGTTCTATCCTGACGGAACTCTTTCCCGGGATTGATACTTATGGCTATAATTTTTTTGAAATATAGTCTCGAAGCATCTGGATATTGAACTCCCTATACGAGTTGACGGATCCCGTATCTATACGCACTGAACTCCATAAGCATCGGACCATACCCAGCGACACCCAACGATCACACCATGAAAGGTTTGTGACATGCCTGGAACCAAAGTATGGTGGATCACTTACAAGCCCACCGTGGCACTCAGGTCAAAGGACCACGTATACTACTCAACTCGAGAGAACCCTCCGTTGACGGCTTATATAAGATGTTTATTGGAGGCCCTCATGAGTCTGTCCTATATCCAGTCCTAATTGAATACCTATATGTCAATATGAGCTCCAAGCTCACAGTCGGCTAGGAATGACCATCTATACCCTATAGGTACGACATATGCTGATCTATATTAAAAGTATCCACGAACAGACCCGCATCGATAAAAATAGATCAGGGACAAGTATTCGAGAATATACTTGCGCAACTAGCATTTCCTGGCACCTGATTGTAACTATGCAGTTACTAGTATACTCCCAGGTCTATGTCTCATTACAGACAATGCTCTAATTCTTGAATCTGCTGAGTATTATAACTAGCTAATACTTAGTTGTGCTAATATTTAGCATTTATATCTCTCAGCGTGACTAACTATGAGCCCTTATCTAAACTCCTTTAGATCTGATCCAAACTTCTTCAGATCTACAATGTCTGTAATGTTATATTGCATAATATCATATAAATAGGTATTAGCAATTTAATGAAAATGTACACTTGTATAAATACACAAGTATATGTACATTCAGCGATGGCACGTAAGTACCAACCCTAACACACAGTACTAGTCAAAGAGGAGGAATGAGTCTAAAGATCCATTTACTTTGCAAGTAAGGCCTTCATGAATCTCAAGACCTACTATCTCTCGACTGATAAGCTTGCATTAACACCAATCATATTATGATGAAAATTGCAATTATACTTTCAGGCCTACTCTATAGTCGTCTTTACTAACCAACTCTTGAGACATATTCTCGACAAACCTGATCTCTTCGTGCTTCTGATCAAATGAGCAATCGAGCTCAGTGAGTTCAACATTCAGTTTAAACTAAGAACTGTTATGAAGGGACAAGCTCTCATAGACGTTATCGCAGATACATGAACAAAACGCCTTCTACCTCAACTTGGACACTCTTTATCTATATCATCTCCAACTCTAAGGGATATGGCGGTAGCATTATTCTTGTCATCCTAGAAAAAGACTAGCTTAGTTATGCAGTCAGATTCAGCATTCCTAATTCAAATAACAAAGCTAAGTATAAAGCCTTCTTAGTTGTACTCAGAGTTGCCAATCACTCCTTGTTTAGAGGTCCTCGTCAAAATCCACTCACAGCTTATTATCAACTAATTCCATTAGAATTTTAAGGCACAAGGAATGAAATGTTACCAAATAATAAGTAAGAAGCAAGACAATTGAGGTATTGGTTAGCTTAATACACCTTCATCGATGGTGTCCTTTATCGACAAAGACATTCCCTCCTATACCTAAGATATCTAATACCTGATGAGGCCAAATATGTGCTTTGAGAAATTCATAAAGTGATTTATGGAAATCACTTTGGGACTGTGGCCTTGGTTCACAAGACTTTCAAGATAGGTCACCATTAAGCCTATCACACTTTAGGTTGTGAAAGCATTAGTAAACAAATGTGATGTAAGCTAGAAGTATGTTGAAAATATTCATACCCCGCTAGAAATTTAAAGATGATGAACTAGTTCCTAGCCCTTCGCATAGTAGGGGCTCAATTTAATCAGCCTCTTACCTAAGGGAAGAGGCTCAACTAGGTATGCCATCATCATTGTCGATTACTTTACCAAGTTAATAAAAGCCTCACCCTTAACAAGCATCACCAATAAAAAGGTGATGGATTTGTATGGAAAACCTAATTTACAAATTACCATACATCATTATTACAAATCATGGCAAATTGTTCGACAATGAGAACTTTAAAGATTTCTGCAAATAACTTGGGATATAGCTCCTTTTTGCCTCCCCAGATCATCTAAAAATGAACGAACAAGTAAAATCTTCTAACAAGCACATTAAAAAACTGGTGAAGAACAAACTAGCCGAGAAGAAATTGGCTTAGGTTAATGATTTGCTCGAAGTATTGTGGCAACTACGAAATACTATCAAGACAACCATTAGTGACACCTTTTTCTCTCTAGCCTTCGAATGCGAGGCTGCAATTTTAGCAAAAGTGGGAATGCCTACCCATCGGGTGCAGTACTTAATGAGAGAAAAATAAGTGGTTCATATTGGAGAACTTGGATTTGATTGAACAAAAAATGAAACTAGCCAATATTTGGATAGCTATTTGTTATTAAAGGATTTCCAGACATTACAAAAAAAAGTCCAAGCCCGAGAATTCCAAGGAGACCTAGTCTGAGAAAAAGTATTGCCAAATGCTAAGGACCCAGTCGAAAGAGTTCTCAAACCAAATTATTAAAGCCCTTACAAAGTGCTCAAAAGCATCCGATCATCTATGAGCTTGGGCAGATAGATGGAAGGGTTGTTAAGAAACTCTGGAAGCTCAAGATCCTGAAGAAATATTATTTATAGTCATTATTATTGTACTCCTTCAACTTGTAAAAGTGAAGTCAATAATAAAATCTCTTTTTCAAGAACAATATACGAGCACATGACTTTTGGACTGCAAAATTGACAAAGACTTTTATGCGGAGGCATCCTAAATACTTAAATAGCGTAAAAACTAAAGACCTCCAAAATATACATGTAAGGTGAACCAAACCTAAAAACATATTTACAAAGATAAATTACCCTGATTAGTATGTCTTAAGCAATAAATAAGGCCAAAAATCAAACCTACAAAGACATATTCCTAAAGATCTCTATAAGATACTTTTTGGAAGATTAACCCCCTAAAGAAGGCCATATATAAAACTCGATAAGGCACACGAGCTCAAAATATAAAGTCTCGGTAAATTCATCATTTTTAAAGCTTAAAATGCTAAGAATGAACATTCAACATAGAAGTCATAGGAAAAAAAAAATATAGATTTTAATTGATATGTTGAACATTTACAAGAATATTTACAATGACCAGCAAAAATAAAAGAAATATAAACTTTCAAACATCAGCAGTATGAGAGACAAGTTGGTCATTAGTTGACGGTTGGGTGGGCATAACAATAGGTGAAGCTAAGGAGATCTCAACAAGAAAATTATTATCATCATCTTTGCTTGATACATCAAAAGAAAAATCCAAGTACTAAAGATGGATGTTCGGATAACGCTCAATGAAAAAATTAAGACTTCTTTTAAATCCATCCATGACCCTTGAGGTACAAGTCTCCTCCTAAGCTATTGCAGCCTTGTTAGCTTGCTCATCAGCCTTCTGCGCCTTATGCCACAAATAGTTAAAGTTCTCCTTAAGAGCATTAACCAGCCCCTTTATGCTTTTCATTCACTCCTTTAAGAGCTTATTCTGCCTTATCAACTTTGAGATCCTACTCTCAACCTAGACCAACCTTTCAGTTAACTCGTCATGACTGACTTTATTCATAGCTTAAGTTTAGAAACTCAACTTTCAGTTGTAGCTGCCTTGGTGGCCATCCACTCCAACATCTCCTTCAAGACTCTCACCTCCCTATCCTTCAGTTTGATTTATTTTCTTGCCTCGACTAAATTATTCTTAAGGAAGCCTTCAAACCTTTATAGATTCCTTTAAGGATAGTTCTTCAGTAAAAAGATAGTTCATACACTGCTTGAGAAAGAAAATCAAAATCAAGGCAATTAACTGAGGAGAATTCAATCTAAAATAACAATAAGAAAAGAAGATCCACCTTTATCGCATTTACAAGTGACAAATGAAAAGCAGTAAAAGAATCCTAGATCTGCATTTGATAAGTATGAGCTGGGCTGACAGACCTATCCTCTTTCCTAATAAGAAAAGCAAGTGCTCATATTTGATGTAGCAGGCAAGTCACTTAAGGAAAAAGTAAGAGAGTTTTCAATTACTAGCTAGTAGACAACCTTCTAGTTAATTGGCTACTCTCTTAGAAGATTGGAGACATAATTTCAGTGGGATCGAGGACCTTTGGGACGACCCCTGGGGAAGGCCTGGCATTGTGGTCTGAAGCAGAGTACCTTGAGTGGAGCTTGAGGAGTTATCCACATTTTCCCTCTTTTTATTTGCTGAATGAGCCTTCTAAATTGATGTCCTAGAGACCTCTACATTTCCACCAAGAGTAGTAGTAAATTTATCTCTTTGACCATATCTGGGCAAGTTCCTAGTAACTCCTCGAGTAGTAGGTTTTGTAGAATACTCCTTATGTTGAGCACATTTCCTATTATTATCCTTGCCTTGCAGAGCTACAAAATTATAAACAAATGCCAAATTAGCATAAAAAACTAAGAATAAAAATATATGAATGACGAATACTCACTCCTTTTCTTAAGTACCCCTTGAGGCTGACTGCTTTAACTGTTCTTCCTAACCAAAAAAACCTCTTCATCTCCATGATCACCAGAACTAGTCTTGACTATCACTTTTACCTGATCACTCAAACTATGGAAACTTAATTAACCTAGAGCCAATTAAAATTCTAATAATAAAAAAGAATCATCACACTCTAGTTTCAAAAATAAACTCAATCATTACGACTTGAATATGAAGCATAATTAGGACAAAAGAAACTATAAAATCATCATTATTATGTGAGGAACCATGATTTTAAAAGGCATATGAAACATGTGTACAAATTAACAGAATCTTAAAAGTCTATGAACAATTCTAAAAATGTTCCAAGAAAGAAACGAGTGATCATAAAAACAAAGTTATCAAAAGCAATGACTTATCGGTATCAGAGAATAAGCCAAGAAAAAGTAAATTGATGGTGAAAATAGTGGCCAAAGTTAGAAAATTGCAATCAATGAAAAGATACAAGTACTTTCTCACTTTAAGAAAAGTGAAAAAAGGTAGGCACCAAGGCTCAACTTCAATTTACCAATCATAATAGACTTTTAAATTATTGCATAAATCTATGTCGTAGATCAAATCCAATAGCCCTCCATTATATCTTGTCTAAAATCTTCCTTTTATTTATCGAGAATAAGTCAACAATTGTTAAATCTCCAAAGTATCTAAGCACCAAAGAAACACCTATGTCATCTAAAAGCCGCCTTTGAAATATGACTAATGGAAAAAAGTGCGAGATTCAAATAGAGTTGCATCTAATGCGAAATGATTGATTAAAATATCCAAGGGCCCTACCATATAATCTTTCGAGCTACATGAGTGCCTTAGACATCCTCAAGTATCTAAGAAAGAGCCAAGAAAGGTAATAAATGAGATTACTACAACCTTCGAGGTAGAGATTCCTGTGGTGGTCCTCGAGATAACTTACCGTGAAATTTTTTAAACATTCCTTGGCAAAAGCACTTGAGCATATACAAAAAACTACCTCAAGAAATATGGTAAATGGAACAAGCATTGTGTATAATCAAACAGACATTAAGAAGTACACTTGAACACAGAAAAAAGAATTATTTTCATTAATAACAAAAAAATTTACATCAAAAAGCTTTTTATTAATAACAAAAGTTTTTACATCAAAAAGATACAAGTACTTTCTCACTTTAAGAAAAGTGGAAAAAGGCAGGCACCAAGGCTCAACTTTAATTTACCAATCAAAATAGACTTCTAAATTATTGTATAAATCTACGTCGTAGATCAAATCCAATGGCCCCCCATTGTATCTTGTCTAAAATCTCCTTTCATCTATCGAGAATAAGTCAACAATTGTTAGATCTTCAAAGGATCTAAGCACCAAAGAAACACCTATGTCATCTAAAAGCCACCTTTGAAATATGACTAATGGAAAAAAGCGCAAGATTCAAATAGAGTTGCATCTAATGCAAAATGATTGATTAAAATATCTAAGGGCCCTACCATATAATCTTTCAAGTTAAATGAGTTCCTCAGAAATCTTCAAATATCTAAAAAAGAGCCAAGAAAGGTGGTAATATGAGATTACTACAACCGTTGAGGTAGAGATTCCTGTGGTGGTCCTTGAGATAACTTACCATGAAATTTTTTAAACATTCCTTGGCAAAAGCACTTGAGTATATACAAGAAAACTACCTCAAGAAATATGGCAAATGGAACAAGCATTAGTTATAATCAAACAGACATTAAGAAGTACACTTGAACACAGAAAAAAGAATTATTTTTATTAATAGTAAAAGTTTTTACATCAATAAGCTAAGCACAAGGAATATCAGAGAAAAAATGGAAAAGCCTAAGTTGAAGGAGTAAAGGTTTAATATCTAGCAATAATAGAAAAAGCAAAGGCATCTTGAGCTTGAGGACCCTAATTAATCATTGGCACAAACTCGCTAACAATAGGTAGGGGAGGAACCTCCTCGATCGTCTGAGTGGCTAAACCTTCGATCTTTTCGTCAGCTTTCTCTTGACTAGCAAAAGAGGTCCAAGTTAATATAATGGTTCTTGAATAGTTCCACGACTTTAGCGAAGCATAAAAACTCTTATTAGCAAGATAGTTATCAAAAGCCTTAAAACTTCCTTACTAGCTCCTCATTCTTCTTTAAAAGGTCAACATTCTACTCTTGAAGAGCCTAAAATTGGGCCTTGAATTCCTTCATTTCTAAATCGAGGACCAAAACCATACTCTTCACCATCGTTACCTTGTCTCAGCCCACCCAATCTTGACGGTAGCCTTAACTTCAACATTCTTCACTACTGCCATTAAACTTACACTCATATCCTTCCATTTTCTTTTTGGCCTCCTTTAAAGTCTCCCTCCATATTGTACTTTAACCTCACTTATAACCTACCTCTACTCATTTGTAATCACCTTATGAAGAGCGTTATGATGATTGGCGAGAGAGAACGTCGTTTACAAAAAGAACTAAACATTTAATAAATAAGACACAATAAGAAGTGAATAAGATCCACAAAGTGACCTATAAAATGAATCCCAAGCCATGTGCAAGGGATTAGAAAGTGCTTCATGTCAACATTGGTGCAACACTTTCCTTAGGTACTATATACTTTACCTGCTTCATAAGAAGCACCAACTGCTCGTACTTTCCCCTTTTTAAAAAGTGGAGATCGAACAAGTGGAGAGATGCTAGTCCATGCCTCAACCAAGGTCTTAGGTATGAAGACCTACTATAGGCCCTTATTGCAGGACTACCTCTACTTGAAGGAAGTGGCAAAAATGGAATGGGTAGTGTAACCGCGCCAAAAAGTGTTGAACTAGTAGGAACATGAGTCGAAGCCTCAATTTGCTTCTTCCCCTTATCAGTTGTTGAGGCCTCAACTGGCCTTCTTTTCTTATCACTAAATGAACCCTTTAAGTAGGCTCTTCCCTCAAAATTCTTACTCAACCTCTTTGTGTTGTAGCCAAGCAAGTTCATAAAAGTCTTTTACCTTTTTTAAATTCCCAGGGGTGGCAGCATCATTAGGGAGAGCACACTTTTTCTCTCCTTCCATTTCTTCAAAGAGAAAGAATAAGGATCAGCCAATCAGATTGAACAAGGTTATCAAGCACTATAAAGCCTAAAAAGTTGCCTTTGGTCAGTGAGTTAGACAATTCATTAATAAGACAAGTGTTCTCTAAGCTAGATTGAGAAATGAGTTCCTTATATAGAGCATCAAATACTTAAGGTTTTTCAACCTGATTCTTCTCTTTCATGGTATGCTCGGGCTTGGGCGACAAATATGTAGCTAAAAAAGAAGAAGGAAAATTATCAAAATAGAATAAAAATAAAGTGATTACAGCCCAAAAATGTAAGTAGATAAAGACATTTCCTAAAAAGACTTAAGGATACGACTGGAGACCAAATAGTCCCTCATGCTCTCACCTTCATTCCATACCAGTAAAGAATCGAAGATGTTTTCACCTAGAATTATTTAAAGGCAAATCCCTCCCAACAACAATCATCTTCTCACTATCATAAGTAATCATGTAGTGGAAGCCTTTTTGTTGATTGATGTTCACCCTAATTTGATATATTTCTTAAAGCTCAAGGAATATAGGGTCGCGAAAGCCCACCTTATGCCAAATAACATAAAGGCCAACCAATATCCTCCAAGAATTTAAATTCAGTTGGCACGATGCCAAATTCAAGAAAGTCAACATATAAAAAATATATAGTTAAAGAGGCAGTCTCAACCTAAATAGAAAAAAAAATTATTGATGGCCACCTCCCAAGATGGCAGTACACTTGCATATTCATTCTCCTGGGAAACCCTCAAAGAAACTACCTCTGAGATGTCAAACCTCATCCTCAGCCTAACAAGGTCCTCCTCGTACATGCTTAAGGGATGAAGGGGCGAGCAATCCAATTCAAATAGGAGTTTATTGTCAGTCTAAGGAACAAACTTTTTTTTTTCTTCTTAGGCCTACTAATCTTGCCAGAGGTTCCCATTTGCTCTCGAGGAACTTAAGATAGCATCACACCACTAGGTGACCGCTTGGAATCACTTGGACTTTCAGGTAGCTCTACAACACCTTTTCTTTAAATGGTTCTCTCACTTTCAATATGAGTCCTTAGACACCTCAAGCACCCACACTATCTATTTCTCAGGTCAAGGTACTCTTAGCAGTTGAGCTCTCACTAAAATTACTAGACTTATGACCTTATACATTATGGGAGTCATTCATTGAAGACATGGTTTTTACACCTAAAAAAATTAAGAATGCACCATATCAAAAGTTTGGCTAGACAAATTGAAAAGATTAACACTCAAAGTCAAGGACTTAAGATGAGCACTCAAGCCTTAAAAGATAAATCCAAAAGCAAACCAAAACAACATGAGAAATAAAAGCACTAAAAGATAAGAAAAACAACATCGAAATACTTACTTGTGCAAAGATTAGGGATTAAAAGAAAAATTATAGATGGAAGTAAACTTTAAATATTCTAGATCACTAAAGCCTTTCTCTTTTGCCAACCATTAAATAAAATCAAAATGATAGAGTAAAGATACCACTTTTTTATGCATATGGTTCTTATAAGTAATCATAATCGTTAACTTGAGATCTAAAGGATGGAACACCACCAGAGGCAAAATATCTCTTTGAATTGATGTATTCCCTTAAATAATACACCTCAACCATTCAATCATCAGTAATAATCTAATATGAGGCCATGTCATCATAAATTTTTAAAAAAAAAGAAAATTATTCATTTAGCCATCTCATAGCGTACATTTTTAAAAGGTTACCAACATTAAATGTACCTTTGGTTCTTGCTTCAAGCAAATAGTCCCATCATCACTACAACCACATGACATAGTCATGTGGGCCAATGGACCATCAACAAAGGGGTATGCCACTGTTTAGTGCATCTATTCTCCTACAAAAACATGGTACCTAATCCTGAGCACCTCTTGAGACTCTCCAACTAAGGGCTCTGGTCATTGACATAAGAAAGAACTTTGAAGACTATGTAATATATGGGATTATACTTATAGAGTTTCTAATGCTAACAAGTCAACACTAAAAACTCAAGGACCTCTTTTGCCCCTGGATTTTAGCCCATAAGCCCACTCATTACAAAACTTAGTCCATCGATGTAGCCCACAAATTTGATCTTTTAAGCATGAGCACAAATGCTATAAGGGTACATAAATGTTCTTGAGCTGGCTTATAGTCCTTATCTCGCCAAAAAAGTCCTCAATCATCAAATATTCTTTTCAATCTAATCTACCACCTTGGGTGGACATCAACATTTTAAAATGGACTTACTAACGAGAATCACAGATTTGATATACCTTCTATAAATACGACTCTAATAATTTTAGCATGAGTCATATACAAACAAAAAATGACTAACCTTATTTGAATAAAATTGTAATAAATGAATCCAAGAAAAAGTCTTTATGCTTTCCAATCATAATAGAATTCTATGATTACATATTAAACTCACATTACAACTCTAACTAAGGTCTAAATTACTAAGCTAAGGAAGACATTAAAAATTTTAAACTCTAGATCTTTTTGGCTCCCTTTGCTCTCAATGCATTTAGGAAATCCTATATTTATTCAAAGTTGACTTTTTCATTGTCTTTCTATTCCTTTTATCTTTTTTTCAAGCCGCTACTATTTTAAGCATTAGAGTATTATCGCTAAAGTGATTTAACCCTTTTTTGATTACAGAATTTTCAACAAGTCAATATCATTAAAACGAATTAATCCAACTTAATTTTTTCTTAAAATTTAGTTGTAATTCTCAAAAGAAATAAATTCAACTCATTAATTCGAGATCGATAAAATTTTCAAGTCAACACTAGATATTTTTACTCAATAAATTTCCTCTAAAAATAAAATCTGATTATTTTGATAATCATATGATGTAATAATTACTTCTTTAAAAGGTTTAGTAAATATTATGCTAGAAAAAAGAAATTTTTTTAAATATTATGCTAGAAATAGAAGGCTTTATTAAACATAATTTGGATGTTAAATTGTGAAATAAGTGTAAATTATTTCACAATCCAATGCAAGCTCATATGTGCAGTAAGTTATTTCGTTACGTGTCCTTTAAAATAAGGGTTTTGGCACCTACATAATTAGTTATAGAGCTATAAGGTTATAAAATTAGAATAATATCCTCCTCAAGTACATAGTAACCGAGTGGAACATCAACTCTTCTATCAATTAATTGTATTATATAGTGCGTTGTAGTACCTTCTAATCTGCTGGCTGCATAAAAATCTAGAAAGAAAATAAGTACAATTTATATCATGTATGGAGTAACCACCGTCAAAAGTGGCCGACATATATGACTGATGATGTACACAATACTTTTGAGCAAAGTTTTTCAAGTCTCTCATAGATTTAAAACAAGCAAATAAATCATTGGTCTCTGTAGAGTTTTTCAAGATATCAACAAAAGAGATGATCATTCTGTCCCCAACATGTGCTGGAATCTTCTGATAAATTAATTGAACTGGATTATGATCATTTAATTTTATATATCCTCCGAGTGCAAGCATGGTAGAAAAATATTAGTGCTTGGAGCCTTCACGAATTTTCGATTCAATCTTATTCCACTTGCTTTAATTAGGCCATTCTTGCCACTGGGATATTGCGTTGATAATAAGTTAGCTTTAATGGCGGCGAAAATGTACCCTATTATAAATTAATATGGTTAATATAATTACAGAAAGAATTAAGTGTTTCTCATTAGAAATCACTTTAGTGACAATAGATGGAAAGCCAAATTTAGCAATATTTTTTATATGACAAAGACAATCGCTTTATATCGATTGAGGAAGATGTATCTTATGGAGTAAAAGTACAAGCAATTAAAAAAACAAACTTCTTTTCCTAAGAAAAATTCCATCCGAGAAGGTAAATTCGATAACAACTTGAGAAACCCATATATGGCATCTTTATATATTTTTATTAGTGACACGTAATTCTTTGGCTAATTTTGGAATTTACTTATTACCAACTTATAATTCTTTAAATCCTTATTTTAATATTTTCAAACGATGCACCTAATAGTAAATTTATAAATAAACGAGGGAAAGGGATTGATCTCGGGTGCAAAAACAAATTAAACAGCCGAGAGCCGTGTTCAATTTTGTTTTTTGCAGCTGTCAAATCGAGCAACCCGTTTTCAGCCGTTCGCTTTGTATGGTTGGCGTGTCACTTCACTTCCACCTCCCACATTCATTATTTTCATGTCAATTCTATGGCGAACAACGACAACATCGTGGCATATGTATATTGGCGGTACACGCATTACGGATATGGTAAAGTCAGAAATTTATTTAAAAGAAATCTAGAACGAAAATAATTTAATTCCAGATAAGAATCGGTAAACATCTTCGAGGCTGACACAAATCTGACAAGTATATTACTAAAATTAGAATTTATCCATCTCACATTATATATTTTTAATATTAATTGTGATTTTATTTTTTTATTGTTATTTGTATTTTTTTTATTTAAATTCATTATATTTTATAAATTAAGTTTTCATAAAAGTTAATAAAATAAGATTCTCAATTATAATTTTTATCTTAATTGTCAAATTTTTTTAATTTAGTTTAAAGTAGTCATTATGTTAATTACGTAAAAAGCAATTTTAAATAGTAATTTGTAAAAAACAAAACCACCAAAAATGCTAACTACCATACGCCACAGCCATCTACTTATTGGCTCCTTGAGACCACTAGAAGACTCTTATGTTTTAAATATTTTTAAAATAATGACTCAAATATTTTGTGCATGACAAGACTATTAAGAGGATATTTAATTTATTGTGTGTTACATAAGTTAAATTTTTTAAAAAATTCAATTGATTTGAGTTGATGCCACATGTGTGTGGTAAGTGAGTAGTAGGTGAGGAAGTATTTTAAAAAGGCATATTTTTTAGGATATACTTGTGGTAGGTAGCATCTTTAAAATATTCTTTTGGATATTCTCCATTTTAGATGTGAACTATTGGATTAGAGTAAATCTTAACCGTTAATTGTAAATAGTTTTAGTTATAAATAGGTGGAGCTCTCATTTGAGAAAGCATCCTCCAAATCTTTCAAATTGTAGAAATACTCAAGTATTGTAATTTTATAGTTTTGCAATCTCTCTTTAGTAATAAAATACGAGAGTATTCTTTCAAACACTTGTTGTGCTTCTTCTTCATCTCTTTCTTTGGTTAATTAGGTTTTGTAGGCTGCTTAGCGCTTGAAGAGTGTCTAAGGTCGTACGGGTTCAAAAAATCAGTCCATAACATCAAGCACAGCTAATCATTTTACAATTTCTTAAGTTTTTTTAGAAAAAGCAGGAGAAAAAGAGAAGGCAAAGATTGATGATGGTAAGTTTTGAGAGAAAATGAGAGCATTTTGCGTTTTTAAATTTTTTCTTAAAAGTAGGTTTTGTCACCATTTTTTTTTAGTATCGAATTTAGAGAGTTGGATTATATTGACCTGTCATCATGTAATGCACCAAAAATCGATAAATAAATAAAATGAAAGAAATTGTATATTGAGGAGATAGAAAAAATAAAAGTTATGGGCATAACAATTAGAGTTTAAAATTTTCATGATATGTCTAATTCTAAAACTTAAAAGAGATTTTATATGTTATTAAAAAAAATCTTTTAAAAGCTAAAAAGATTTCTTTGATAAAAGATAATAGGGATGCTTATTAAACTTGAAATATTTCCTTGATAAAGATAGTAGGAATGATTTGAACAGATATTTAAAGTTGAATTTTTTTTTTAATTTATAATAATAGAAGACCAAAAAGAAATAGTTTATAAACATCTCTTCAACAATTTAGAGGTTCAAAAACTTTCTCTCACCATCTGGAGGGAGGGCAATAAGAATCAGTAGAGACTCTCAAAGTCGACACAAATATGACAAGTATAATCAAAATTAAAATATGTTAACTTAAGCACAATTTAGTCAAATATTTTAATTTATTGTGTATCCCTAATGTTAAATGCGATTCATTTCATTTATTTTCATTTGATTTGTTTCCCCGGTTAAGTTCATCCATTTGTTATAAATTAAGCCTTAATAAAAGCTAATAAAATAATACTCTCATTTGTAATTTTATCTCAAATGTCAATTAAGAAATTTTCAAAAATAGTTATATTTAAGAGGGTCTTTACTTTTTTAACCACCATTTTAACTTCTTAACTTTTTTAGCCAAATAAACCACTTTTGATTAAAAATATATTTTCACTGTTTATACAATACCCACTATAATAAACAGTATCCACTACCGTGTACATTATTTTTGTTATAGTGTTTGTATTCAAAATTAAATATTTTTATTTATTAAAATTATATTTATTTTAATCATATTTCTACAAAATTTACATAAATAATATAATTATTTAATGTAGTTAAATTAAACTAAATAAACACAATAAATAAAAATAATTTTTGTAAACAAATGCAAACTTAATTGTATTTTTTATTAAAATTATATTTATTGATAATTAAATAAAATAAATAAAAATTTAAATAGATATATTTAATTATTTATGAATAATATAAATTAATTATGCCATATATAATAAAAATATTATAAAAAAATAAATTAAAATATTTAAAAAATAATATCGCACCCAAATATGGGCGCGACAAGTTTTAATTGTTCCTAAATTTGGGTGCGATAAAAAACCTATCATGCCCACATATGGGCGTGATATGTAGTCTTTTTTTCTTTTTAATTTTATTTTTTAATATAATATGTTTATTTTATTTTTTATAATAAATATTTTTTATATTTTTTATTAGTATTTTATTTGTTTTATATAATTAATTTATATTATTTATTAAAAAGTTTGCATATTAGAATTATATTTATTTTAATCTTATTTGTTAATTATTTAAATTGATTATATTATTTATTTAGTTTAGTTTAACTACATATTTATTTAAATTTTGTAATAACTTTATTAAATTAAATAATTAATTAATATTATAATTAATTCAAATAAATTTAAATTTGAATAAATATAATTTAAGTAAAATAAAATTATAAATAAAATAGTTATAAAATTAAATTAAATTAAAAAAAATTACTGTAACGGGTATTATGCAAGCAGTAAAAGAGTTCTTTTGTCCAAAATTAATTAATTTGACTAAAAAAAATTAAAAAATTAAAAAGGTAATTAAAAAAGTTAAAGCTCCTCAATTTTTATTATTCCAAAAAATTTTCCTTGTCAATTTCTTTAATAACAAGTAAAAAAGGCTCTTTATTATATATATATAATTAACATTTGGCATGGAAAAGAAAAATCTCTTTTCCCCAAAGTAGTTTCCCTATATAACTCACATTTTCAAAAATATCATGAAACTCTTTAAATCAGATTAATTGAATTCCATTGTTCATCCTTGTCTGATAATATAGGAAAATTCTTCGAGTTGACCGTTATTTTAATATTATTTTTTATTTTAATCAAAGTCAAATATTTTAAATTATATTAACCAAATATACGTTATGTTTACTATTTTACCCTTATTACAATTTTAATAATTTTTATTGTTATTTTATTTTTTATTTTATTTTATATAAATTACTGAATAATATAAAATTTTAAATAATTAAAATTTAAATTAATTATAAAAAGATTGTAAATTTATAATAATAATAATTAAAAATCATAACAATAAAAATTATAAAAACACAAAATGGTTGCTGAGCGCGCGCCCAGGCCTACGCCCAGTGATCATTTTTTCTGTATTTTTAATAATAAATTTAAAAATAAAATAAATAATTATATATTAAATATTCCTTATATTTTTTTATTTTATTTAAATATATAAACCATTGTAATTTTATATTTTTTTTCTTTTATTACCTCCTCACAATATCATCTCTCGTTTTATTCGATTCTTAGATCTGGTGCGTTCCAAAACTCACAAATCTACTCTCAAAACTCATATCTCTCGATTCATCTTTATGCGAAGATCAAAGATTCAGAGTGAAAAAAAATAGCTGAAGTTTTAAAAAAATAAATAAGATTTTGTTTATTTTAATTTAATTAATAGTATTATTTATATTTATTGAAATAAATGATTAAAGTGTTTGGATATATATCTGTTATGATTGAGTTGTGGCTGCGCTATATATAATTATTGCTGGTGGTCGATTGGTATGCATCTGCGCATGACTGCACATATAGTTGTTGTTGGCCGCCGTCGTGCGCGCACCAATAACAACAAGGTGCTCATATACAACCCGTCCTAGTGAGCACCGATTGTAACAAGGTGCTCCTGCGCACTACCGCAACATTATAACACCACCACCAAATAGCTTTTATTTTTTCTGAACCTGTATATTATATTTATTTTATATATTTAAAATAAAAATATATTATATATATATAAATAGTTATATATTCAATTATATATTTTTAATTTAATTAATATAAAATTAAATTAAAATTATGTTATATTTTTTTCAGGTATATCACAAATTTCAACCATTATATATTTTAGGGGAAGATGGGAGAGCTGTAGCGATGGTTTTGAAAAATACATTGGATATCAAAATATGCATATGGTTGTTCTAAAACATATTAGATACAAAGCGTTGTTGAGAAGAATTTGTCATCTTTTAGGAGTCAATCAGGTGCATTATAAAGTAACTTTAAAGTTTGAGGTTCCTTCAAGTACCATAAAGTTGAGATCCATTCCACTTAAAAATGACGATGATGCAATATTGTGGTTGAGCTTACAGAATAATATGGCTACACCACTTTGTGTAACAGTAGATACTCGAGGACTTGAAAGTAATCTAGAAGCATCAATGGAGAAAAAAAAAGGCTATGCTAAGCAATTCTCATCGACAACTCCTGTGTATATTCCAAATTCCCTGGAAGATTATCATTATTCTCCTTCGATGTTCAACGAACAACAAGGCTACACATATGACCATGGTCAGATATATGGAGATGTTGGCGTTGATCTTGACTATGATATTGGTGAAAATGATGATCATGATTACGAGATTGATGATGATTGTAGAAATGATTATGATGATGATTATGAAGAGAATGAGGATGTAAATGATGATGCTGGTGATGATGATGATGAGGAGGGTGATAATGATGATGATGATGATGATGATGATGGTTATGGTAGAGAAGAAAGGGTTAAGGTAGAAAATCTATTTCAGTTTCAGCCTGAAATACCACCATTTGACTTGAATGTATCGGAAAAAATTTCTTGTAATGGGATTGGTGATATATTTGTAGGAAAATTATATAACAGCAAAGATGAAATTCATGAAGTTATAAGTATGGTTGCACTGAAGGAAAAATAGAGCTTTAGAGTTTACAAATCCACCAAAGATCGTTTCGAGTTGAAATGCGATGATGACAGCTGCAAGTGGAGATTACGGGCAGTGTCGACAGAAGGGCGACATTTTTTTGTTGTTAGACGAGTAGATACAAGGCACACTTGTGTTTTGAGTCAATTAAGGGATGGTCACTGGCAAGCCAAGAGTCGAATTATTGCTAAAGTAATAAAAAATAAGTTTACATCGGTCAATAGAAACTATAGGCCGAAAGGCATTCAAGCAGACATACGTGAACAATTCAGTGTTCAGATAATCTATACTAATGCTTGGCGTGCTAGGGAGCGTGCATTAAGATTAATAAGAGGTACTCCTGAGAATTCATTTAGATTGCTTCCTGCATAAAGCTATGTGTTGCAACAAAATAACCCAGGTACGGTTACTCATTTAGAAACTGACGCGGATAATCACTTCAAGTATTTCTTTATGGAGTTAGGACCCTGCATTAGAGGTTTTAATTCATTAATCTGACCGGTAGTTGTAGTGGACGGAACATTTTTGAAAGGTTCCTATCTTGGTACAATGTTTGTGACCGTTTGTAAAGATGAAAACAATCAGATTTATCCATTGGCTTTTGGAATTGCTGACTCAGAAAATGATACTTCTTGGGAGTGGTTTATGGTTAAACTGCGAGGAGTTATTGCAGATCATCAGAATCTTATTTTTATATCCGATTGACATGCCGGTATTGAGAGGGCTATACGAAGTGTGTTTTCTCATACATATCATGGGTTCTGCATATATCATTTGAAAGGAAATTTGATGACAAAATACAAGTTACCATCAGATAAATCTAAAAAAGGGGTATACTTATTTACCTACTTCATTGCTGCCAAGACTTATCATGTCCATGATTTTCAATACCAATTAAACAAGATGCGACAAATGAGACCGGACGTGACAAAGTATTTGAAGAAAGATGTTGGTACGGTGAGATGGGCAAGATCATCTGATGCTTTCAGAAGGTATGACATTATGACTACTAATATCGCTGAGAGCATTAATGCAGTTGTAAAAGATGTAAGAAAGCTTTCGGTGACTAATTTGGTGGAGTGGATGCGGGAGCTAACGCAATTGTGGTTTTACCATAGATGATTGGCATCACAAAATATGACCAATGTCTTGACAAACTAGGCACATCATAAAGTCATGAAACATAATGATAAGGTAAGTCGAATGACCATTTCTCCTGTTGATGATTTACTATTTATAGTTATGGATGGTGGAGTAAACTGGATTGTAGACATTGGCGAAAGAACATGCGGCTGTTGAAAGTTTGATTATCGGCAACTGTCTTGTTTTCATGCACTAGCCGCATGCAGATACATCAGATTATCGTACGAGAGTCTTTGTTCAACTTATTACACATCTGAGACTTTATTCCATGCCTATAGCGAGCCAATACTTCTGGTTGGTCAAGTGTCAGATTGGATAGTCCCAGAGTATTTAAAAAATATGGACATTTAGCATTCGATAGCACGTCGTCAGTCAGGCAGACGTCGGATGAATCGGATTCTATCTCAAGGAGAGGAACCATCAAAGAATATATGTAGTCGTTGTAGACAACATAGATATAACCGAAAAACGTGTCGAAACCTTGTACCTTTACAGAGCAGGTGATGTATATTCATTTATAAACATTTACCTTATTGATATTTAATTATGTATAATATAAGGCTAATATTTAAATATTTTTTTATTTTAGACGGATGTAAAAAAAAAAGAGAAAGAGCTATACCATGAGGCTTAATTATGTATGAGAGTTGAGTTTCGTCACTTCTGTAATTCCCTTATTTTGTAATGCACTTTTTTGTAATTCACTTAATTTGTAATTCACTTAATTTGTAATTCACTTATTTTGTAATGCACTTATTTTGTAATGCACTTATTTTGTAATGCACTTATTTTGTAACACACTTATTTTGTAATTCACTTAATTTGTAATTCACTTAATTTGTAATTCACTTATTTTTTAATTTACTTATTTTTTAATGCACTTGTACTGTGTATTACATACTTATTTATTTTATTTTAATGCACTTGTCTTTAGTATTAATGTTGATAGTTTAACAAAAAAATTTGACAGAATCTCCTCTATAATATGGACGATCCCAAACCTGCCATATTGAAGAAACAGACTTCTATCAAACTGCAAAATTACTTTCGCATACATACACCTAAATCAACGCCCACAAATAATTATACACCCAAATCAATGCATATTGATTAAATCACACTTCTATCAAACTACATAAACACTTCCGCATACATACACCCAAAATAATTATGGTATATTAATTATACCCCCAAATAAATGCATGTAAATAAATTATAGTGCTAAATATCTATGAAGTTGTAGTCTACAAATCAACGGCCATCTTCTGTCTATAAAAGGTTCCAATGTTAGGGAACGAGTCAAATGATCGACCTAACATCAGATATTCAATATACATACAGGCGAAGACGCTACAGTCCCAGCTCTCGACCTTTTGTTGCGGTACATTCTCTCGGATACGAGTCACTGGCCAAGGGAACAAATTTGAGCTTTCTATGCCCCTTAAACTATAAAAGCTACACCTTTGAAGGTACAAAGGCATTGCAACACACAGAGGCTCTATAAATTTTATGATGGACTCGTCTGAATGGCCATTCACGCTGGAATCATAAAGAACGATTGCAAACTGAGCAAGATCGAGTTGCGCTACAATCCAATGTTCTTGATTGATATTCAGAGGAATATATATCTACAAAAGTAATTATGGTATTATTTTTAACTTAATGTTGTTATATGCACAGTAAAAAGTCATTATTATTCTTAAAAAATACCTTATTGACCGATGCCCACGGTTTAGCGCCAAGTAACTCGGTCTTTGTTCTGAGTGCATAAGTTAACAAAATTTAAAGCCAGTCGTTGTTGTTTGGAGGATTGGCAGTGAAGGACGTTTTTCACATTTGTCGAATGTACTCCTAAACACAAATAAAAGATACTCGTTAAAGTCGATAATAGTTAAAGTCAATAATATTATATGCACAATAAACGGATAATATAATAACTTACGTAGAAATATGCATCTACAATTGTACAATCCTGTAAGTACATGTCAGAAAAGGTTCTTTGACGTAAACGCAAAACCTTCAAATATTCATTTATATATTGAAAACACACAGAATATGTATAAGTTTTG
The DNA here is from genome assembly GCA_946807835.1 of Ailanthus altissimus. NCBI lineage: Eukaryota > Viridiplantae > Streptophyta > Magnoliopsida > Sapindales > Simaroubaceae > Ailanthus > Ailanthus altissimus. Next base: position 7,990,592 of record OX327709.1, read on the forward strand.
ATATTATTAGATAATTCACAAAACAAAAAAAAGTAAAAATAAATTCTCACCGAATCGTCAAGTCAATTTTGTAGTATCTCATTAAACCATATATTGTTCGGATCGAGTCCGTGCAAATGAACCCGTTATGTTGGGTCATTATTTTTTATCCAATCAAGAAGGTCAACATATTTACTCTGATCAATAGGAATTAGCTTTCCGTTTATGTCAATAGTAGATCCTACTTATAATTCCACAAGTTTCTTCTTCACGAGCTGTTTTAACGGATTGGAATATAGATTGACTTGGGCTGCTGCTTTTTTGCGAAGACGCCTATACCTACTTAGGTTTTCACCCAATGGAGCAAGTATAATTTTTAAGCTTGTAGGGCTATCAGCAACAGGAGCAAATGGCTGATGTTGAGACTCGCTGGCAGAAGCAAATGTATAAAAGTCAGCAGCCATGAATTCGACACCTTATAAAATCAAACAATATAGATTAATGTATTGACTTGTTAAACTTTGTATCCAATATATTTTAGGTTTAGAACGTACCATAATCTGCCCTACATCCTCGGAGATATTGGTTGGTTTAAGCTGTTGCATCAAAAGAGATATTTGATGCAAGATATTTTCTTCAGCCTTATCAATCTTGGCTGAAAGCTCTGCATTACCCTTATTAATCCTGGTAAATATCATTTCTTCAAGATCATCCATCTTCTTCTCCAGGATTTCATACTATGATGTTGGCGTGCTGAATTGAAACTATACATAAGTTATTATAATTAATTTTCACAAGCTAATACTAGCCAGTAAGAAAAGCATCAGATAATTCAAGGAAAAAAAATTAAATTATTATACCATTGATTCAATCGCTGGCTGGCAGGGCTTGAAATTCGTCGAGATGCTGTAGATGATCGGTGAATTGGGTGTCCGGGATATCAACTATCTCTAACTTAAGACTCCCTCCCCATTTTCTCGATGGAATGCAAAAGTTTACCACCGCGCGATAGTCCGCAGTCTTTTCATGTTTGCAGGGTACCAACTTCCTATGAATCTCCAAAACCTTTATAATATTTTAGATTTATTAATCATTATTAGAAAATATAACACAAATTATAAGGAAGTTATATATATTTTTTGTTGAACATAAAAGCATACCCCAACACCATCGAAGAGGACATATACGATGTTTTCGTATAATGGGGTACTCGTGCCAGACCAATTTAGAATATGAGAAAAATAATCTCCATTCTTATTGGCAAACAACTCCCCACACCTTGGGATCGCCTTGTAGATCCACACCTGAGATGATAATAAATTTAAATTACAATGCCAACAAAATAAATTTTTCTCTATCATAATGAATTAAAAAGATAGAACTACTTACCAAGAATGCGTGACAAAATGAGTATAAGTTGTATGATTCTATATCCTCAGCGCCTGTTGTTTTTACCTTTGCCAACTTTTTAATTGGAGCCCTTACATAAATTATTGTAGAGTACAGTCCATGCAATCATGCCGCAAGGATAAATATTAAACTCATCTAAATTATCTATCAGACGAAGTACAAAATATTGTATGATTCTATTCCGATCACGTGGCACTATCAATTTATGAAATACATAAAATAGACACATTTTTACTGCATCTACATCATCGTCAAATGTAACGCTGTCGAACCATTGATCCAAATCCTTGTAAGTCAACTGACTTCTACCCGAAAAATATTTATGACAAAGTTTATCACCTAACCCACTTACTACAGGATAATCCCTCATTCTCAAACCAGTAATCAAATAAAAATTTTAACGAGAAAATCTAATACGTCTTTTACCTATATAGAACCATAATTCTTCATATAAATTTTTGGTATGCACACGTCTTAATAAAATCTCATGTGCTAAAATACCTGAGAATGGAATATTTGATACATCCAATAAACTACCAAAACATATGGTTCTAAATATTTCTACCTACCTCGAAGTCAATTTATTTTTTATATTTCGTATAACTCATAACTTCGAGCACATATGTACATTTGCTAGGTAGAAAATTTTTTCGGCAATTATATATTCTTTCGTGACATTATCCTTCCTGAAAAAAATTAAAAAATTATTAATATTAACAAAATAATAATCAACATAACATATAATCAAAATTTAATTTAATTATAACTAACAACCTAGACTATTTACATAATTATTAACCAAATGAAATTATTAAATTAAATAATTATAAATAAACATAAACAACATAAATTAATTAACACAATTTTAAAAATGGGAATTTTTGGGGTAAGACGCGGCGGTGCGTGCATCTACGCGCTGTTGGGGGCGGCGAGTAGATGCACGCGATGTCGTATTTTACCCCAAAAAATATGCCGGATACAATCTACACACATTTTTAACTTTCTACCATTTAAATCTACACATTTCTACATATTTTTACCTAATATAAATTATAATACTAAAAAAAAAATTAATTTATAAATACATACCAACTTTGTTCTGCCGCCATGAGAGAGAGAGAGTGGCCGTGAGAAAAAAGTGAAAAGGGAATTAGAAAGTGTCGGTGGAGGAAAATGAAGAAAAATAAGAATTATTTGTTTTTTTATTTTATTTAATATAAAAGGGTAAAATAGAAAAAAAAATTATAATTGGTTAAGAATGTATAAGTTATTTTGACGCGGTCAAAATAACTTATACATTTAAAAATAAGGCCAAATCGGCCAATTTCCTGATAATATATAATATATTTTGTCTACGGAAATATATTCTTGTATAAGACCACTCTCTAACTTGTTTCTCAATAATTTGAATGTAATTATATACAATCTTGCATAAATATTAAAGCCGTAGTCTCGAGAATGGAATTGACAGTACTAACTTTTCTTTCATAGATTTTGCCTTCCTTCTTAGAAAACTCTCTTGACTGAATGCTTTTGGTACCTAAAAATGACACTTCATTACTTAAGTCAATTATGTGTTTTCTTCAAAAAAGATTAAAATATATGTTTTAATATAAAAAATTAAGAAAATATCTTAAATATATTTGAGAGATTTTTGTTAAATATTATAAAAAAGTTGATTAAAAATTATCATAATATAATTTAAAAACTAAGACAAATGTGTTGGGTACGTGAGGATCGAAAACAGACGCAAAAGGAGATGAAAACGCAAAAGGCAATCCCCAGGCATGGGCGCCGCAGCGCCCAAAACAGAAACTGAGCGTCGCGGAGCCTAGTGCGAGAATTGTTTCCCGTTTTGATCTGGCTTATTTCGACTTCCACTTATTCCAGGACTCCCTAAAATGACTCTCATATGTTTAGGGTAAACCTAAGTCATCCTAAAGCCTATATAAAGGCTCTCAATTGGCTTGTAAATACAATCTTAGTGATCAAACATAAATCTTTGTGATTATAGCATACTTTGTGATTCTTAGTGAGAGAAAACTCCTTTTTTGCAAGAGAGTGATTTCTTGTAAAATGTATATTTTGTGAGTGCTTTGAGATTTAATAATAAGAGAGTGTGATCTTGATCCACCGTGGACGTAGGTAAGTTACCGAACCACATAAATTTTGTGTGTTATTTCTTCTACCTTTCTCTCTTTAGATTTTTAATTACTTGTTCCTGCATTATATTACTTGGGATATTTGCTCGTTTGATTGCTTCCACTTCAAAACACTTGTATCAGATCTAGGTTCTGAGTAGAAATGGCTACACCCAAGTATAAGGTAGAGAAATTCAATAGGATGAATGACTTCAATCAGTGGAAGATGAAGGTTAAGGTATTGTTGGTAAATCAACTGTTAGACTCGGCATTATAGGAGGCTGCAGCTTCATCTAGTAAAGAAATGAAGACGCTAGAGCCATCGAAGACTGAAGCAGAAATAAGAGACATTCAAGAAAAAGCTTATAGCACGATCATTCTTGTTAGGGTCGGTGCTTACGTGCCATCCCTAAATGTACATATACTTGTGTGTTTATACAATTTTCACATTCCCATTAAATCGCTAATACCTATTAATATTGTACTATGCAATGTAACGTTACAGACATTGTAGATCTGAAGGAGTTCAGATCAGATCTAAAGGAGTTAAGATAAGGGCTCATAGTTAGCCACGCTGAGAGGTATAAATGCTAAATGTTAACACAGTTAAGAGTTAGCTAGTTATAATACTTAGCACATCCAAGAGTTAGAGCCTTATCTGTAATGGGACATAGACCTGGAAATATACTAGTAACTGCATAGTTGCAAGAGTTACAATCGAGTGCTAGAAAATACTAGTTGAGCAAGTATATTCTCGAATAATTGTCCTTGATCTATTTCTGTCGATGCGGGTTTGTTGGTGAATACTTTTAATATAGATCAACATATGTCATACCTATAAGGTATATATGGTCGTTCTTAGCTGACTGTGAGCTTAGAGCTTGTATTGACATATGGATATCTAGTTATGACTGAATATGAGACAAACTTACGAGGGCCTCCGATAGACACCCTATGTAAGCTATCAATGAAGGGTCCTCTCGAGTTGAGTAGTATATGTGGTCCTTTGACCTGAGTGCCATGGTGTACTTGTAAGTGATCCACCATACTTTGGTTCCATGCATATCACAGATCTTTCATGGTGTGACCGTTGGGTGTCACTGGGTATGGTCTGATGCTTATGGAGTCTAGTGCATACAGATATAAGATCCGTCAACTCGTATAGGGAGTTAGATATTCAGATGCTTCGAGACAGTATCTTAAAAACTCTTGTGGCCACAAGTATTAATCCCGAAAAAGAGTTCCGTCAAGGTAGAATAATATGGCAAAGGAGTTTGCGCGTATTGTTCAATGAGATACGAGTTTGGAGATAAAACATGGATGAGCACTAGGGGATTTGACGGTGATAATCCATATCCCCGCACATCTAAGATATCATGACGAAAGGACTATACGTATGCATTGTAACCTCAGCTTGCATGGTTTAACGTGCTGATTTGTATATCCGTGACATGTGTGTGGGGCATTGTTCATGAACTTATGGAATAATTCCATTTAAAAAATTAGGCATAGGACCTAGGGAGTCATGCGTTATGGAGTGTACTCGTTGTGCACTGAGGCAGTGTGCCGGATTAAAGTGTTTTACCCAGCAATACCACAGAAATACGTGTGTGTCTGTATTTAAGTGTTAAATACATAAATTAGTTAATAATTGTTATTTATTAATTGTATTAAGACACGTGGTGCATTGTGGACCCTCGGTTGAGTTTACTCAAGTGTGAGATTTGGTGGGATCTACTAGGGGTAGACTTGGTAACTATTTATGAGGGGTAAAATGGTCATTTCATACTTTAATTATTTAATAGTTAAATAATCAAAATATCTCTCTTTTTATATTATATAATATATTATTATTTATATTATATAATATATTATATTATATTATATATATATAAAGAGAAAGAGATGGAGTGAGTGTGTGTGTGAGGCCAATTTGGCCGAGAGAAAAGAAGGAAGACATGGAGAAGAAAAAAAGAAGAAGAAGAAGAAGGAAACAAAAAGGAAAATAAAATTGTTTTATTTTCTCTATATTTTCAAATGGAGCAATTGTGAATTGCTTTAGCCTCCATTTCTTATCCTTTTGGAGAAAATGATAAAAACACATACCAAGCATTTTGGAATTTAAGAGTTAAACCAGGTGCTGCATATAGGGCTGCTGTTCTAGCTCACTAAGCTCACCGTGTTGGTGACTAGAACTGCCCGCCAGTTGGTCTCTATGCGGACTCCGAAAAAATACGTATATAACGTTACACGTTGAGGTGAGCTCTCTATCATATAAATATATTAATGCGATTAATATATTTTATTTATTATATTTATTGCAAGTTTCACGCTTCCGTCAAACTTAAATATGTATTTGATATGTATTTAGGCAATAGAGACAATAGCACATGCATACACCCACGTGTACTAGATCCCACACAACAGTTCTATCATTAAGCAATGAAGTACTGAGGGAAGTAGCAGGTGAGATGACGGTGATTGGTCTTTGGAAGAAGCTTGACTCCCTTTATAAGCAAAAATCATTGGCCAACAGATTGTATATAAAGAAGAAGTTATATCAGCTGTCCATGTTAGAGGGGACACCGATGAAAGATCATATAGACACCTTCAATAAGATTATTCTTGATCCTGAGTCTATCAACATTAAGATAAATGATGAAGATAAGGAGATTATCCTGCTAAGTTCACTTTTCAAGATTTATGAGAGTTTTGTTGATATGTTACTCTATGCTAGAGAGAGTTTAATGATTAAAGATGTGAAATTATTATTAAACTCAAAATTATTAGAAAAGAAGATCAATGGCAATACAAAAATTCTATCTGTAAGAGAAATGCCCTCATATAGAGATGGAAGAAAAAAAGGGCTCAAGATCGAAGTCTAAGACTCCTAGAAAGTGTTATTGTTGCAAGAAAGATAGGCACTTCATAAAAGACTGTCCAAAGAAGAAAGCACAAGACAAGAAGAAAACGGATACTTCACTTGCCTATAATGATAGCTACAACAGCACAGAGACTCTAGTCGCTACTAATAGTAAGAATACTGAACAATAGGTTCTAGATTCTGGTTGTACATTTCATATGTGCCCGCATAAGTTTTAGTTTATAAATTTTTAGCCTATTAATGGTGGTAAGGTGTTAATGGATAATGATGTTGCATGTCAGATGATGAGAATTGGTAGTATTAAACTTATGATGCATGATGGGCGAGTGAGAGAGTTCACATATGTTAGGTATGTTTCTGACTTTAAGAGAAACTTGATCTCACTAGGGACTTTAGACAGAAATGAGTGTTCCATCAGGATCGACGGAGAGGTTTTGAGAGGATTGAAAGGTTTCATAGTAGTAATGAGAGAAAAAAAAAGTATAAAGGCATTTATATGCTTAAGGGTAAATTTTTAAGTGATAAAAATATGCAAACCAAGTTGTGACATCTTAGACTGACACATCTGAGTGAGAGAAACCTAAAGGATCTATTTAGTCAAAAGCCATTTGGTGAGGATAAGTTCCAACTATTATAGTTTTCTGAGTATTTTGTGCTTGGAAAACACATAAGGCGAGGTTTAATACCGGCAAGCACAATATTAAGAGGACTCTTGACTACATACACTCAGATCTTTGGGGACCAGTTCAGACAGCTACTCGTGGTAGTGCTAGGTACTTCTCATTTTGATTGATGACTATTCAAGGAAGCTATGGGTCTATGTGTTGAAGAGCAAGGATCAAGTATTTGATGAGTTCAAAACTTGGAAGGCTTTTGTTGAGAATCGAACTAGCAAAACGGTGAAAAGAAGCTAAGAACTAACAATGGTTTTGAGTTTTACAATAGAGAGTTTGATGGGTTTTGTGCCAAGCATAGGATTGCAAGGCATAGAACAGTAAGATCAACACCATAATAGAATAACGTAGTTGAGAGGATGAATAGGATCCTACTTAAAAAGGTTAGATGCATACTTACCAATGCGAAGATCTCCAAATCATTTTGGGGAGAAGTTGTTGTGATTGCAGCTTATTTGATTAATTGAAGTTCCTCATCAGCAATTGACTTCAAGATGCCAGAAGAGAAATGGTCTAACAACTTTCGTAAATATGACCACCTTGGAATGTTTTGTTGCTTTACCTTTGTACATGTTAAAGAGGAAAAATTAGAATCTAGAGCTATCAAACAGGTATTCATAGGATATCCCAAAGAAGTGAAAGGATATAAGGTGTGGTGTAAAGAGTTGACACTGCCACGAAGTATCATAAGTTGTGACGTGACGTTCGATGAGATGACTATATTTAAGGCCTCCAAAAAAGATGAGAAAGAAGAACATGTGTCCAAGGAAGACTCAGCACCTGAGTCAATAGAAGTTGAAGTAAAACCTAAGAGTAGATTTGATATCCCCCCAAATCAATACTTTAACAAGAACATCCTTGAAGATGAACTAAAAACACCAGTAAGTTCCTCCAAGTCCACCCAAGAAAAGACTATAACTCCTGAGATGGAACTTGAAGAGTACCAGCTAGCTAGAGACGGGCTAAGGAGAATGATTAACCCATCAATCAGGTATGCAAAAGAAAATTTAGTTGCTCACACTTTTAATTTTGGTCACACTTTTGAATGTTGCTTACACATTTGAATTTGATGAACTTAGAACATATAGTGAGGTTATGAAGAGTGAAAATAAGAAAGAGTGGTAGTAAGCCATAGAAGAAGAGATTAGTTCTCTTAGGAAGAATAATACCTGGAAGTTGGTGAAGAGACCTTAAAAGAATCTAATTGGGTGCAAGTTGGTGTATATGGTGAAGGAGGGGATACTAGGGATAGAGCCTACGAGATTCAAGGCTAGGTTAGTTGCACAAAGTTTTACTTGGAGAGAGAGAGAGGGAGTTGATCTTGTAAATGGCATAATTTGTGAGTGCCTTGAGATTCAATAATAAGAGAGTATGATCTTGATTCGCCGTGCACCTAAGCAATGCCGAACCACGTAAATATTTTGTGTTATTTCTTCTACCCTTTTCTCTCTAGATTCTTAATTACTTGTTTCTGCATTATATTACTTTGGATATTTGCTTCCTTGATTGCTTTTGTTTCAACAAATATAAAATGAGATAATTTCAATAATAAGAAGTTTATGATTTTTCGTGTTTGAGAAAAATAAAATTCTCTTTTTATAAGCAGAATATGAAGGAAAAGACTAATTATCCTCCAAATTTCTAATGTTGGCAATTTTTTCATCCTTATTTGTCCTTCTCCATTGCTAGCCATTGATCATTCCACATTAGGTTTATGGTCAACGATGTTATGTTATTAACTTGGTCAAAAATATTTGACTCTCGAGAGTTTATTCTGTACATGTGGTTACACAATAAATCTAAATTTTATTGAAAAAAGAATATGTTTTTGGTTCCAATAGATGCCCTATAAAGTAAAAAAAACGTGTATCTTTTCAATAAATTGCTTAAAGGATATGTTTTTTTAAAATATGCCTTGCTACCATATGTACGTGACTATCTGCTTCCCATATTTAGGATCCATTACTACTTCTAACACCATTTTTTTTTGAGATGATGTTTATATATAATTTATTTTATATAAATATTTATTTGTTTAATATTTACACAATTAACATTTTAATAAATCATTAGTATTTTATTATATGGTAATAAGAGTTTTACTTTTCAAACATTGAAGATCTAAAGAAGTTTAAATTTAATCTAAAAGAGTTTAGGTCAACGCTAAGAGTTGAAATTCTAAAGAGTTATAACTTTGTCTGAAATATGACAAAGACTTAGAAATATATTAGTAATGATATAGATGTAAGGAATTGTAAATGGTACTAAGAAATGTCATTATGTAGTATGTTCTTGAAAACATCATTCTTGATCTATCGTTATTGACACGAGTTGATTAGTATACCTCCCAAATTAGTGTGTGTCTATATCTGGATTGTCCAAACGGTTAATCATAACAAACCATAACTTAGTGGAAGATCGTATAGGTATGCAGGTATTCAGTAAGGACTAGGTACTGAACAGAATCACAAGAACCTCCAATAGACATCTCATAAAGCCGCCAATAGAGGGTCTTCTCGAGTTGAGTAATATTCGTGGTTCTTTGACCTGAGCATTATGATGGGCTTGTGAGTGATCCATCACGTTTTAATTTTACGCATGTTAGAGATCTTTTATGGTCTGACCTCTGGGTGTCATTGGGCATGGTCTGATGCTTATGGAGTCTAGTGTGCATAGATATGGGATTTAGTAGCTTATATAGGCGAGTTATATCTCGATACTTCGAGATTGTATTTCAAAAAGTCTTATGGCTATAAGAAAAAGTTCTAAAAAAGAGTTCTCCGTAGGGTTAAATAATATCGCAAAGGAGTTTATGGATAATTGTTTATAGATATAAAAATCTGGAGATAAGTTCATAGTTGAGCATATAAAGATTTAACGGTAATTATCTATATCTTTGCTTTTCCAGGATATAGGTGATGGAATAATTATACGTATATGGTTAACCTCAACTTGTATGGCTTATTATGTCGTTCTGTATTATCTGTAACGTATGTGTTTGCATTGTTCATGGAATTATGAAAGATTTTTGCAAAATAAACGAGTGTGAACCTCGAGAGTTTCATAATATAAAGTGTACTTGTTGAGTACTAAGATAGCAGACCGGGATGAATACTTCGATCCAGAAAATTTTCAAAAAATAAAATTTGTTTCAGGATCTCTTGGAACACACATAAATTAAAGTGTTAATCTGGTGATTATTTAGTTAATAATTATTGTTAATTAAATAATAAGTGGACAAGTGGCCTTCATGCATGGTTAAATGTGTGACACATGGCTTGTAATTAGCTTAAATACATGACAAATGAAAAATGAAAGTTGACACTTGGCTTAATGTAAGAGATGTATATTGGACAAGTGTCGAGATGAAATAAACTAATGAAAATAGTTTGAAAAACTTTTATTTTAGTCCTTGCATGATTCGGCCATATATAAGGAATAAAATACAATTGTTGCATTTAAGTCATAGTTTTCATTTATGGCCATTTGAGAGAGGGAGAGAGAGAAAGAGAGTAAAGTGCTGCTTCAACCAATTTGTTCTGGAGATTAAACAAAGTTACTATTCTAACTCTTACAATCCCACCACGTTAAGGACTAAAATTGTTCTTTGATTCACTTCCGTGTGAGACCCAAAAATTTAATCTTCATCGATAATCTTCAAAAGTGAGTTTCTAATTCTATTAATGTAATTAATTTACATTAAGTATGTGTTTGTTGAATAGAAAATTAGATTTTGATTCCACTTTGCAAATGTATATTTGACATGCATATTGATTTAATGAATACATTTTCATATGCATGCACCCACAAGAGGCACTTTTTCAGTTCTTGTGCAAAATGTCTCATTTTTTAAGTTTTCTAATCATCTTATCCACTTAAACAGTCTCATCAATTAGCCCCAATAAGAACTCTTAAACATTGTTTTGATTTCATTATTTCTTTCATTTTTAATAAGTTCTTTTCTCTTTCTTTTTTGTTCTTTTTTTTTCTCTTTTCGCATTTCTCAATTCTCTATCTTATACCAAACCCTAAAAATAATCTAAAAGATGCATCCACCTAGTCTTGAGCATTTTCTTTAGAGGAATTAAGGATTGCCTTTTATCTTCCTCCTAATATTCATATACACTATTTTCCTCGTGATGATAATATTCAAAACCCACAATCCATCCTTCTACACGAGATTGCATTTATTTGTTTTCAAATTTCTCTTATGATACTAATGTATGTACTTTATACTTATTATTTTCACTTCCTTAGATTTAGCATTTATTCATTTTAAGTATGAATATTATCCTTTTTTATCTGCTTTATTATCATTTTGTGGGTTGGAAGTTAACGAAACTATTTGAAATAAAAAGCTAAAGAAAATAAGACAAAAATATCATACATCCGCAAGGTTGAAATTATAAACTCGTGCATCTTAAGTGCATTTGATTGATTTTTAAGCAAGAAGTAATAGATCTTCCATTGTTCACATATTCTTACCATTTTTTTTTTATTAAACTACTACATAACTTCTCTACTTTTTTTAGGATATACATATTTACATTCAACTTGTCATTCATAACTTTGATCTTCTTCTAACATAAATCTCCTTCCACATTTAAATTTACATTGTTTCTATGGATCTGACCTTCACAAATAGGGAAAACAACCATTATTCCTCTATAGTATTGATCAATATCTATTTACCCTTTATGATTTCAATAAGGAATAAAACCCTTCTGCTGTTAGAAATATTCCGTTATCTTTTAAATTTTTTATATGATTTGATAATTTATCCTTGATAATAGATGGCTTGACAATTTTGCTCCTGAAGAATTGAGAACAAAAGAAAAAAAAAGACTTTAATAAGGATCAAAACCTCCTTACCAATAAAAATATTATGTTACCTTTTAACTTTTTACATGTTTTAACAATTTTATTCTTAATAATATATGACTTGACAATTTTGTCCGATTTAACAATTTTATTCTTAATAGCATATGACTTGACAAATTTTTCCCTGAAGAATTAAGAATGAAGAATTAAGAACAAACTTTTTAAAACAAAACTTTCAAGGGATTTAAACCGTTGACCTTAAAGATAAAACCATCCATATTAACCACTTGGCCAAATTTAAGTTTCATTAACATTTTATGAAAACTAATATATATACCTATAAATTAGATGAATTGTCAATTATAAATCAAATTAAATTTTGGTACTCAAAAATCATAAATAATAATAAATAAAAAATATTTTAAGAATCAATAAATTTAAGTATGTACAACAAAAGACTTAAAGATTACGTTTTAAGAACTTATAATAAAATAAATTATTTTATAATTTTTCAAAATTAATAAAAAATAAATAAAAAATACTAAAACATAATACATACTAAAAATAAAGTTATTGTCAAGCTCACAAGTGAATTTTTATTATTTAATATTAAATAATAAAATAAATTTTCATGAAGAATTCTAAATTTAAACTATAACTTATGAGAATTACAAAATAAAAAACTAATTTGTAAATAACAAATATTGAGAATTATATTCAACTCATAAGAAATTAAAAGCAACTATTACAAATAATGCCAAATTCTTCTATGCTCTTAAATAGGTTTTAATTATTACATCTTTTAATAAATAAAAAAATATGTTATATTAGAAAATATTTTTAAATAATAATTGAGGGCTATATATGAAAAATAGTTTTTGACTTTTGTTGAAAAACTACTCTTATAATTAACATAATTATCAATACTTTTTTATTTCTTTTCAATTAATTTAAGAATAATTAGAAAATGAGAAGATGTTTATAATGAATTTTTAAAAAGAACTCATCTTTTTGTAAGCTTATTTGAATTAAACTTTATTTAAAATACTTTTAAACTTATTATTATTTATGATTTCGAGTACTAAAATTTATTTAACTTATAACTATTAATTTATCTAATTTTACTTATAGGGTATATAGATTAGTCTTCATAAAATATTAAGTAAACTTAAAATTGTCCAAGTGGTGAGGATTCATAACTTTTATCTTTAAGATCAAGGATTTTTTTTTAAAATCCTGGAAATATTTTTATTATATGATCATGAAGTCACCCATATGGATTTAGGTTTTTCTTGCACATAAGAATTTAGTTCGTCATGAAACATCCCTAGTTAGTCCTTACTTACAAAGGTAAACAAACCCTAATTAATCTTTACAACCATAGCTTTCATCTTACCTTCTCAGCATGCTAAACCTAAATTCTCTCCTCTCTTATGTTAAGTTTGTTGATGCTTTCCCTTATCCCACAATTGTTCCTAAATTCTCTCCTCTCTTATGTTAAGTTTGTTGATGCTTTCCCTTATCCCACAATTGTTGCTGGCCTTCATTTATCAAAATGTGAAAGTAGCTACCATCTGCTTTATGAGTAGTCGCTGCATAAGAATTAAGGGTTTCAAATCCCTTTAAGCTCATTTTTTTCTTTGGCTCTCAACTCTTCATGGAAAAAGTGTCAAGTCATATATTATTCAGAGTAAAATTGTAAATCATGTAAAAAGTTAAAAGATAACAAAAAATTCTTAACAGCAAGGGGATTTCGATCCTTTTTAAACCATAGGGAGTACATAGACATTTACTAATACCATGGGGGTGATGGTCATTTTCCCTCATAAATATGCTCTTCTTATACATCTCATCATTTCCTTCCATCACATCAATCTTTTTTTCAGCTCTTGATTCTCTTTTCATATTTCTTCCAGTTATTTTAGTATTTTAGATAGGATTTGAGCTATTGAGGTTGGAACTTCACCATTTACATTATGATCTATTACATTCACATCCTCTCTATTCTTCTCTTTCACATTGATCATTTTCTTATAAATCACTTAATTTTTTCTTGGCCTTACCATCTTGTTGTCTTATCTTCTTCAAATTTCTTTAATTCTTGTCGTGGAGGTAAGTTTCGAAAGGATGACACCACTAAAGTTGCAATATTTCAAATTGAAAAATGTAACTAACAATACTAACCTTCCTTTCACACTTTAATGGCTTTCTTTTTAGAATTCTCTTAATTGAACGCCTTTGGTATCAAAATGACACTTCAATACTTAAGTTAGCAATTATTTTCTTCAACAAAGGTTAAAATGTGTGTTTCAATGAAAAGATTTTAAGAAAAGATCCTAAATAGATTTTAGAGAGCTTTTTAAATTTGAAATGAGACAATTGGAATAATAAGAAGTTTTATAATTTTTTTCGTGTTTTAAAAAAAATGAAACCTTTATTTTTATAGGTGAATTTTGAAGGAAAAGAGTAGCTTTCCTCCAATATTCTTGATATTGGTCGTTTATTTGTTCTTCTCCAATATTGGTTATTGATCCTTCAACGTTGAATTGATGGTCAACCGTTTTATTTTGTGAATTAGGTCAACAAACATTTGGCTCTCGAGAATTTATCATGTACATATAGTTTCCTAATAAATTTAAATTTTATTTAAGATTGGACATGAAGAAAATATAAGTAGGAGAATGAAAAATAATTTTATTACTTGTTAATCAATATAGTTTTACAATAACTGAATTTATGCATGAAAATAAAAATAAATAAGAAAATAATAAAATGATAGTTAAAGAATAAAATCTTATGCATAAGTTGAGTGATTGAGTGAATTATGCATGAGTTGGTAGATTTTGGTTTGAATTACCCTTACCATACTCATTCCATCTTGATAATCATTATTGATTATTATCATCCTTCCTCAAGTTGTAGAAAAACATATTTTTGAATTTACAGCTTGTCTTTTAAAGGATTTCTTAGTCTTCTTTCATGCAAAAAGGTAAGAATCATTCCTATCATTTTTTTTAATCAAGGAAATCCTCTAGCTTGTTTCCATGTTTGAACTAATTAAAAAGCAATAATAATAATAATAATAATAGTAGTAAAACAGAAAGCATTCTATTGATCTTGTCAATGAAATCTTTTTAGCTTTTTCTTTTAATTTCTTTTCTCTCAATTTTTTTATTGTTCCCTTATTAATCAATGACTATCTCTCTTTTTTTTTTTATAACTAAAGCACCGTCTTTTTTTTTAAGTTCTCCACACTTAAGCTAATGCCACTGAACATTACCTTTTTTATTAATAAAAAGAAAAAAATTGGATTTAGAATATATAACTGTGGCGGTGATGAGGTTTGAAGAGTGGCGCATGGCAGCTGAATGAGAGAGGACACCCGCGACTGTTTGCCATTGATTTAGCCTCTTTCAACTGCAAAATGATCAAAATGATGACGGTGATGACAAGAATTGGATCTAGGAATTGCTTTAGTGGTCTCAGTTCATTGAATGCGACGTTGTCAGAAGCAAAGTGGCGATGGTTGCAGCGGCTATTAGAAACTTTAGTTTTTATTTATTTATTTATTCCATTCTCACTATGCTAATCGGCCATTTGGAACCATTTTTTATTGTCTTCCGTCATTGATATGGTGTTAACTTTAACTAAAGATGACTCTCAAAATTAATCAACCTGCTATGATACTATGAAGAAAACATTAGGAAAATGAAAAATGATGTTATTGCTTATTGATCAATATAACTTTACAATAATCGAATTTATACATAAAAATAAACATAAATAAAGAAATAATAAATGATAGTGAAAAAATGAATCATTATATAGTTAAAGGGATACAAAATAAATAGAGAGATTAATAAATTTGCATAGTTGATAGATTTTAATTTGAATTACCCTTATCATCCTCATTTAATCTTAAGAATCACTTATTCATGATAAGTTTCGATTTGAATTACTCTTATCATATTCATTTAATATTAAAAATTATTATGGGATTGGTTCTACGATCCAAACATCTAACTTAAAATATTAATTTAATAGGTGATGTGATAATTCTCTTTATAAATTTTATTATCTTTTCACTTCTCTCAAATGTGAGACAATAATTCAATAAGAATCATTATTGATTTTTATGGGAATAAGTGGGATGTATTTGTTGGACTAATTGGATTTGGTCCCAATATATATGAATATATTCTTTGCTATGTATATTATATCAGATATTTTGTTAAAGATTAGGAGATGTCTTGTTCATTTGTTCTTGCAAGTTTATTATTTATAGATGAAAACTCCGTGCATCTAGTCAACAAATTAATGCCATTCTTGCCTTGACTGTACAAAGCCAGGCAATCAAAATTTTGCCAAAAAAAGAAGTGAACAAGATGGGGCATGGTTTCTTTTGTTTCGAAATAGATCAGTTTGGATATTGTTATTATCATCATTATCTAGAAAGATTGTTGTGACTGAAGACTCTCTCTCTCTCTCGCAGAGAAATGAGAGCTCGTGGTTTGTCCTTAGAAAGTTCGCATATATGAATATGATCCCATGCAGATAATATTCAGTGTGCCTAACTGATTGGTTGATGTCTTTTCGTGCCATACTGTCTTAAAAATCCTCATCTTATCCAAACTGGAGACCATTCAACGTGTCTCTGTCTGAAAGCTTCATCATACATCCATCCCGTGTTAGGTTTTGATTTATCGTTTCTATCAATCGACCTGCTGTTAATAATCTAGCAAAAATAGTTAAAAACAATGAGGGCGTATCAAAAATTTCAGAGCGAACTTTCAAGTTAATAATGAGTTTTCTTTCCCGATCCACTAATTTAATAATTAGAGAAATTCAGGTATTTATAAAAGTTTATTATCTGCAAATTAGTTATTTTAATTATCTTAGATAAATTGATGTGCTATGTTACTAATATATTTTTTCAAATTTTTATATTTTATTCAGCTGAATGCTAAATTAATTTATATGAACTAAATGAAAATTTTAAGGTATGCCAACACTTTTGACTTATCTTTGAAAATTTTGGACTGGCTTTGTATGATTTTATTTACTTTGAATTTATTTTTTAAATTGTTTTTAGACGGCATTTTTTTAATAATATAATATAAAAATGCAACTTTCTAAGAAGACCTATTCTCACTCCTACAAAGCCTAACGTGGTGCAAGCAGGCAGCAGTCTCGATAAACGAAAACCACACCTCTAGCTTTTGGAAATTGGAATGACTGGCTGGAACAACAAGCAGGCATACACGTGGATTGAGTTCATCAAAAGTCGCAAAAAAAGCCTCTAGCTTCTGGAAAATCTCTTCAAATGATGAAAAGCATTGAGCTGAAACGTGTTACTACGATGCAGTGACCTTAGCATTTCTCCAAGTATACAACCAAGCAGATTGCGTATATCCACAATCACAATGATTCTATATTTGGATTAATACCACGTGATAAAAATACAGATTCTTGAATGGTGGGTTAGTCAAAAGGTTCCATCACGTTATCTCAATCCAGACAACTTTTTGAAACTTTAATTTTGTCCCTTTTTTTTTTCTTCATATTTTCAGTTCTTTTCTGTGACCTATCACATAATGAATCAGGGATTTATTCAGGCCACCCATTGGTGGGTGCGTTGATATTATATAATCATAAGAATTTGACATGAATCAAAATGATAAAATAATGCATGCCTCTTGAATTTTCTCTTCGTTATCCACTTTTTCTATGCACATCGGGTCATTTTCCAACCATTTGGATCATTTTTGTCTTTATGCCCTGCAACTCGTCAAAATCAGAATGCGCATAGGATAGTGGAAGAGTCAGGATCATGGCGGAACTATAGCAGGGCTTGAGGGCTATGACCCCAAGTTCAAGCATAGTTATTTAATTTTTTTATATTATGTATATAATTTTTTAATATGAAAATATTTATTTTAATTTCCAAATTTTTTTTAAAAATTTATATTTAATAAATTAATATAAATTAATTTTTTAATTTAAAAAGTGATTCTTACTAATATTAAAGACTCGGCTTTTAATATATTATTTAATTTTAAGTTATATCACATTTTTTTATTTTTCTCTAATAAAAATATTTTAATTTAGAATTGGTGCATATTTTATATTTTTTTAATGTTATTTTTTTTTATCTTAATAAAAAATAATTTTATCTTTACAAGTATTCTCATCTAAACTAAGGGTAGGTCGAAAAATAGCTAATCGAACCAGATCGAGTAAATCGAGCCGAACCGAATTGTCCCAATTCAGTTAAATTTTGTCTTGGCCTATTTTGTTTTGATTTTTTATATTAAAAAATTAAAAATTTGATTTAACTTTTTATTTTGGACTTTCGAATTGGAAATCAAATTGAAATTGATTTTTTTTTAAAAAGGAAAAAATACATGTGGCAACTGAAAAATGAAATCAAAATTGAGAACTGAATCAAATCGGGCCATCCAATGCCAAAAATGAGCCTAATTTGAGCCTATCAATTTCAAAAAAATTCACACTGAGAACCGAACCAAAATGAATTGAATTATTTTAGTTCGGTTCGATTCTCAATTTTATTTTTGAGAATTGATCGATTCGATTTTCAATTTAGTCTAAAAACTAAACCAAATTGGTTTTACCCACCCTTAATCTATACATTTTTTCATTAATACAAATAAATTTTATGCTTATAATTTTTTTCTTACATGGAAAAGAATTTTTCAACTTAACCTATTATGATTAGATTCACAATTATACAATACCATCATTGGTAATTTTATCTTCTCTTTAATTTACGCTAAACTCTTCTTCCTACTCAAAAGTCAAGAAAACAATCTCCAAAAAATAAGTCACAATCTTTTATATATTTTAATAATTTTATTTATATATTAGATATTTTAAAATTATCTTACTATTATTACTTTATATTTATTTTTTATAGATCTTGTTCTTTGTATTTTTTTTTTAAATTTATTAATTTTAATTAGTTATATAATACATATTTGTTCTTTAATATTTTAATTTCTTAATAGAAAAGTCATCTACAATTGATCAATTTTTTTAAAAAAAATTACTAAGAATTCATAAATATATATATCATCACAAATTCTTAAATTATGCTAAATTTCACAAATTCTTAAAATTTAGCTCCTAAAACTCAAATCCCGATTCGGGCCTAATCAAGATCATTTATCTAATTGGTACGTACTGGTTTCTAACTTTGGTTTCTAATCATAGGTGCTTGAGTTCTTTGACAGGCTTATTCTATGTGAAAAAATAAATAAATTGTGAACTGAATTTGGAAGAGGGAAGCGTTCTTGTAAAATTCAGTTCAAGCAATCAAGTTAATTTAGGAAAATTCTTCTCAGGAAGGAAGCATAAACTGAGAATTTATGTATGTGAGAAGATATACATTTATTATGAAATTTTTACATGAATTTTAACGAGTTTATGAATTTAGAACCCACGACCAATTACTTTATGCTGTTTTGAATATTACTTAATTACCTAATTTTTACTTTATAATATTCCAAAAAAAAAGGGAAAAAACACTCTAAAGTTATAATTGAGATGGAAGATTCATTTTTTATTTTTTACAAGAAAAATCAATCTTTATAAATAAAAAAACTTTAATTTTAAATAAAAGATTAAAATATCAGAGGAAATTATTAAAATCTAACAATTTTTGTTGGACAAAAATTGGGATGAATATTAAAGTGAAGAGTCACAAGAAGTCTAGAATGTGTGAGATACGTATGGATAAATTTAAGACGTGTGAGACATGAAGAGGGAAGCAAAACGAGACTCGAAGACGCGAAGGAAGTGAAGAAAACACGTGGGGGGGCCACTAGGACTGAGTGCCCAGGGATGAGTGCTGCGGTGCCAGACGAGACAGAGAGTCCATTTTTTATCAGAATTTTAAGTTTTGAGAAGTTTTGGACTTTCAAAATAAGTGGACTTTCACTCCAACAAGGAATAAGGTTTGTAGGCATGAAATACACCTTATATAAATACTTGTAAACCCTTTAGTTCAGATAAAGTATTAAGAGAGACTTTAAGAGAGAGGACGAACTGGGTAGACACTAAGTGCTTATGTGCGTTAGGGTGGAACCGTCATTTGGGTGATCATTGCTAGTGGTAGAGTAAGGGTTCATTAAACATTAGGTTTTCAAATTGAATTTTCCTTGTAAAATCTTTAGGGAGTTAATAAGAGAGGTTAGGATCCTTAGATCCACCGTGGATATAGGCAATTGGTCAAACCACGTAAGATTGTGTTGTGCTATTTTATATTCTGCTTTGGATTCTTACTATTTTACTTGATTAATAGGTTACTCTGTTACGCAAGGAGGTTAAGGTTCTAGGTTGAACTTGAGGTTCTTCACTTCAACCTAATCTCAAGAGGGAGAAGGGCGTTCCCTCCCTCAACAAACTAGTATCAAAGCTAAAGGTTCGATAATACACATCTGGGATATTTAAACCATGGCTACAATCAAGCAAGAAATAGAGAAGTTCAATGGGATGAATGATTTCAATATTTAAAGGAAGAAGGTTAGGGCTCTACTAGTGAAGGAAGGGCTAGACTCAGCATTGGAGGAAGCCAGCTCCTCAACTAGCGATGAGACGACAACCTCAAAGTTTGGGCAAACAGATTAGGATATAATTTAGAAAATGACTCACAGCACCATAATCCTAACTTTGAGCAAAGAAGTATTAAGAGAAGTTGATGATGAAAAAATTACTTTAGGACTATGAAACAGACTCGAGGCGTTGTACATGAAGAAGTCTTTTGCAAATAGACTTCTTGTGAAAAAAAAACTACATCAACTAACAATGCATGAGGGATCTTCATTGAGAGCTCACATTGACGAGTTCAACAAGATCATCATAAGTCTTGAGCAACTGGGCATCAAGACTGAGGATGAAGACAAGGCCATTATCTTGTTAAGTTTTTTGCCAAAAAGCTATGAGAGCTTTGTGGATACGCTACTGTATGGTAAGGAGTCTTTAACGATAAGTGACGTTAAGGCATCATTGAACTCAAAAGAATTGACAAATAGATCTGAGTCTGAGAGTAAATGAGCATTGCTTGCACAAGGAAGGAAGAACAGCCAATTAAAGAGGAGATCCAAGAAGTGTTTCATTTGTAATAAGGAAGGGTACTTTGTGAAGGATTGTCCAAAATCAAAAGGCCAATGTGGGTAGGTTGCAATCGATATTGAGGAAGATACCAAAGTTGTAGATACATTGATAGCCTCAAGAGAAAAGTACACTGGTAAATAGATACTAGATTCAAGGTGCAACATCCATATATGTCCCAACAGATTGATGTTTTACCAACTACAAAGTCAAGAGAGACAAATCTCTAATGGGAAATGACATGCCTTGTGATATCATGGAGTTGGTGACATAATGCTGAGGATGTAAGGTGGAGAAACTAGGGACTTACATGGCGTAAGGCATGTTCCTAAATTAAGGAAGAACTTGATATCACTAGGCAAGCTCGATGAGGAAAGGTATTTGGTTAGAGCGAAAAAAGGAAAACTAAAGGTAAAGAAAGAACCTATAAGGTTTGAGAGTGAGAAGCACAATGTGAGGCTCTATGTACTTACTGGGATGGCCATGAGTGGCTCAACGTGGGGTATTAGGGTAATGTAGACCACTAGACAAGGTGCACGAATGCCTTTGGAGAACAAAGTCATTAGGCCGAGGAAAGTTAAGTCTTGGTGGAGACTTAACTAGACTCAACTCTAGGTGATAGATTATTGGTGTGGATTTGATCCCCAAGCCTTCTTATTTGGAAGATTTTGAATCAAGGAAGAGTTTGTTGAAAAATTGGTGATTTAACAATCTTGGTTGGACAATAAGTGATATGAATACTAAAGTGGAGAGTTACAAGAAGTCTAGAATGTGTGGGACACGTATGGAGAAGTCTAGGACATGTGGGACACGAAGAGGAAAGCGAAACGGGACTCAAAGACGCGAAGGAAGAGAAGAAAACACTCGGGGGGAGGGAGAGGGGGGGGGGGGGGGTCACCAGGGCTGAGCGCCGCGGCGCCCATGGCTCCCAACACAACAACCCACCACTGCAGGGCTAGGTCCCTAGTGCCATGGCGATGGACGCGATATGGCCTGCACCGTGACCCCCCTGAGATGAGCGCCGCAGCGCCCAGCAATAAGTTTTGTGGTGCTAGACGCGACAGAGAGTCCATTTTTTATTTGAATTTTGAGTTTTGGAAAGTTTTGGACTTCTAAAACAAGTGGACTCTTACTACAATAAGGAATAAGGTTAGTAAGCACGAAATACACCCTATATAAATGCTTATAAACCCTTTAGTTCAGATTAAGTATTAAGAAAGACTCTAAGAGAGGGGAGAACTGGGTAGACATTAAGTGCTTGTGTGCGCTAGGGTGGAACTGTCGTTTGGATGATCATTGCTCGTGGTAGAGTAAGGGTTCACTAAACTTTAGGTCCTTTTGAGGGTTCTTCAAATTGAGTTTTTCTTGTAAAATCTCTAGGGAGTTAATAAGAGAGGTTAGGATCCTTGGATCCACCGTGGACGTAGGCAATTGGCGAACCACGTAAGATTATGTTATGGTATTTTATATTTTGCTTTGGATTCTTGCTATTTTACTTGATTAATAGGTTATTCCGCCGTGTAAGGAAGTTAGATTTCTAGGTTGAACTTGAACTTCTTCGCTTCAACCTAATCTCAAGAGAGAGAAGGGCATTCTCTCTCTCAATAACCTTCTACTATAGACACTTTTTAAACTATATAGTTTGGAAATCATATCAAGCAACAATCCACCATATAAAGACAATACTAAAAATTCAGATTCAATACCCCCTTAAAGGGATGTTATCAAACACTTAGTTTAATACATGTGAGTCACTCTCTTTTAAGTTAGACTTTTTATTTTATCGCCATAGATATGCATTTTATTTACCATCATTATTATCCAAGAGAAATAATTTGAAATTGATTCTCCTAACTTTATTTGGAGTGGTTCGAACTCTATATAAAGTGCTTGAAATTGCTGCTTCAACCGCTGCCCTTTTATATCTGTTCCTTGTACATTTGTCATTGCGATGCCAACTATTTATTCTGTAATTCCATCAAAGATAACTTGCCAACACATCTTGGATCTTAAAAAATTCTCTATCAACATGTTTCCAATGATTATGGTGACCATTAACGTGATGGTGTAATAGATAATTTTACAATTATTATTTTATCACCTAATGATTGTTTGATACATCAATTTGGAATGAAAATTTTGAAATACTATTTAGGAAGTGTAGCATTATTCAATAATAAATAAAGAATGTTACACTTCTCAAATGATATTTTAAAATTTTTTTATCTTAAATAATATATAAAATAATTATTAAGTGATGAAATAGTATAATAAATAATTTTTGAAAGTGACAACTGCTCCAACTACCTTTGGAAATTAGAGAATCTCAAATCTAAATTTCAGAAACAAGAAAAAAAGAAGAAGAGAACATATGTCTCTTATTCCTTTCTAAATTAGTGTATTTTGTGGAACTCAGCTGTCTTGCTTTTCATAAACTTATAAAATATATAATCGTCATAATTTTAGAAAGTGCCAAAATATTTCTCATGATTTCTATTAAATAAAGAAAAGCTAGTTGGTTGGATAAGAATAAAAGCACGTGAATGAATATCTCAACTTACATTAGGTCAACAGAAGATGCCACTAGTAATTTTCCTTCCTCCTTTAGCACAAGGTGTTTCTACCCTCATATCTTATTATTATACTTCGGAAAAAAAATATAAGTGCAAAAACAGAATAGCACTAACAATTACGGACTGTTCGTCACAATATAAAAATTGACGAGTACGGTGCATAAAACCTTCAATTGAGTTCGTCTCTCCGATTGGTGTTTTCTAGTCTAATATTTTTGCCCTTTCTTGATCATCTGTTATATCTTAATCCGTTAATGAAGCTTGAAGCTTGGTGGTTCTTGCAAACACCCTATGGCTACTCCTTTTGCTTCTCCATCTCGATCATCACTATCATTTTCTTCTCTATTTTTTCTCTCTTACTCTACTTATTGAAGCTAATGCTTTGGTGCAACTGTGAGATTTGTGATGCTTATCTGACGATGAGTTGGACCAAACAATTTGATAATCTCTGTGATTGGTATTCTCATCTTCTAAGCAAATCACCAACAAAAACTATTCATATTCATGTACTTGGCAACATGATCACTGCTAACCCTGATAACGTTGAGTACATGCTCAAAACAAGATTTGATAATTTCCCCAAAGGGAAACCCTTCTCAATGATCCTTGGCGACTTTCTTGGTCGAGGTATCTTCAACGTCGATGGTAATTTATGGAGGTTTCAGAAGAAGATGGCGAGTTTAGAGCTCGACAGATTTTCGATTCGATCGTATGCTTTAGAAATTGTCAACTATGAGATCAAAAACCGGCTTATCCCACTATTCTCATCAGTGGCAGGAAAAGAGGATGGGGTTTTGGATTTGCAAGACGTGTTTAGAAGATTTTCATTTGATAGCATGTGCAAATTTTCTTTTGGATTAGATCCCAAATGTCTAGAATTGTGTTTACCCATATCAAAATTTTCTGTAGCTTTTGACCTAGCATCAAAATTGTCAGCCCAGAGAGCGATGACTGTTTCTCCGTTGGTTTGGAAAATCAAAAGGATGTTGAATTTGGGTAGTGAGAAGCAATTACGAGAAGCTATCAAGGTGGTCGATGTTTTAGCCCTGGAGATGATAAAGCAAAGGCGTAAAATGGGGTTTTCCACACACAAAGATCTTTTATCTCGTTTCATGCGTACTGTGAATGATGAGACCTACCTGAGAGACATCGTTATAAGTTTTTTATTAGCTGGCCGTGACACAGTTGCTTCAGCTTTAACAAGCTTTATCTGGCTATTAGCAAAGCATCCACACGTTTGTTCATCAATTAGACTTGAGGCAGACAGAGTTATTGGCCCAAACCAAGATCTCAAAAGCTTTGAGCAACTTCGAGAACTTCATTATTTACAGGCAGCAGTTTACGAGACTATGAGAATCTATCCGCCAATTCAATTTGACTCCAAATTCTGTCAAGAGGACGATGTATTACCCGATGGAAATTTTGTAAAGAAAGGAACTAGGGTTACATATCATCCCTACGCAATGGGAAGGATGAAAGATATATGGGGTCAAGATTGCTTAGAATTCAAGCCAGAAAGGTGGTTGAAAAATGGTGTGTTCTTCCCAGAAAGCCCTTTCAAATACCCAGTCTTTCAAGGTGGATTTAGGGTCTGTTTGGGCAAAGAAATGGCTCTAGTGGAGATCAAAATTGTAGCACTTTCAATTGTTAGACAATTCCAAATCGACTTGACGCCATCGTATCGGATTCCACGATTCTCCCCCGGTCTCACCGCCACTTTTAGTGGTGGCCTTCCTGTTCTGGTACGAGAAAGATAGGAATGTCATCATCATCATCATCATCATGGTTTTACGTCTTTTTTTCCTCGTCTATTTAATTTTATTAATTACCTTTTTATTTGCTATCAAGTGTTTTGACTGTATGATGGATGTATCCTAATATCTAGCTAGCAGATTCACCGTACGCCTGTACATAATTCATGCCAACTTGTGCTTGACCGGAATCATGATGGAAAAGATTACAAAATACTGTATAAAAAAAATATTCTTTTTTCACTTTATATTATTAAAATGAATAATTGTATCACCACAATTAATAAAATAATATTATAATAATTATAAATTACAATCAAGTACAATGATAATAAATTTTTACATGAAAAATTTAATTCGAAAAAAATTACGAAATTATAGTTTGATATCAAAACTTTCATTATGATATAATAATAGATTACAACAATAACCTTTCTAGAATATCTTAGCTCAACAACAATAAATCTAACAAATTCTTCTTAAGTATAAATTTGCTAAATTATACTATATAAGAGGCTAAATTGAAAATCAAATCAAATAAAATTATAGAACAAGATGTTGCGAATTCATCATTAAAATTTGAGCAAATTTGGAGTTCAAATCGTCATCCAATCATTAAAGAAAAACTTAAAACCCTAAAGCCCTCTTTCTTTTCACTCGGGTTTGTCTCTCTTACCTCGTTTCTACATTTTTCCAATTCTTAAAACCAAACACGAATTAACATATTTTGGGTACTGTGCACTTATGACAATTTTCATTCAGCCCTTTTAAGTTACAAAATCATAAAAGAGCCTATGGAGCCCACATGAGGTGGAACTTACCAATAAATCTCCCCCTCTACATCATATAGGAGGCTCTACTAGGTCCACTTTCCTTCTACAAACTTGAAACTTCTCCTTGGACAATGGCTTAACCATGATGTTTGATCTGTTCTCACTTATATGTATCTTTTTAACTTGTAGCAGTTTTAATTCTAACACGTCAAGTTCTCAATGATACCTAACATCAATGTACTTGGACATTGAGTAGAATGTTGGGTTCTTTTCCAAGTGAATGGCACTCTAACTATCACAATAAACTATGTAGCTCTCTTTTTTCACACTCAACTTTTGTATGAACTTCTTGATCCACAGGGTTTCCTTGTAAGCTTCGGTAACTGCAATATACTCAACTTTTGTGGTAAACAAAGTAACACATTTTTGAAGTCTCGATTGCCATGACACAGCTCCCTCTATAAAAGTAATCAAGTATCCTGATATAGACTTACTAAAATCCACATCTCCTACTATATATGCATCTGTGTACACATACAATACAAGTTTATCACCACCAAAACATAAACATGTCTTAGAGGTGCCTCTAAGGTATCTAAAAATCTACTTCACTACTATCCAGTGCTCTTTACCAGGATTAGAGAGAAATCGACTAACAACACCAACTGCATGAACAATATATGTTATATTATAAATCATAGCATACATCAAACTACCAACAGCTAATGTATGAGGCACTGCATCTATCTCTTTCTTTTCTTTCTTACTTGTAGGACATTACTTGGAACTAAGCTTGAAGTGACCTGTAAGTGGTGAACTTATTGATTTTGCATTGCTCATATTGAATCTTTAAAGAACCCTTTCAATGTAGTTTTGTTTGAGATAACTATAACTTTTCATTTTTTCTATCTCGGGAGATCTTTATGCCAAGAATTTGTGTCCTAAATCCTTCATAACAAATGACTTATTGAGTTCTCTCTTTAACCCTTTAATTTTACTAACATCATAGCCAATAATCAATATATCATCCACATAAAGTAAGAGAATAATGAAATCATCATCAACAAACCTCTTCACAAAAACACAATAGTGTGATGTAGTCATGCTAAACCCATGATTCTCTGCGAAAGAATTAAATTTCTTATACCACTATCTTAGTGCCTGTTTTAACCCATATACGTTTTTCTTCAATTTGCATACTAAATCTTCCTTACTTTTAACTTTGAATCCCTCAGCTGCTCCATGTAGATTTCCTCTTCAAAATTACCATGAAAGAAAACTGTCTTTACATCAAGCTGCTCAATCTCCAAGTTTAAATTTGCTGCTAAACCAAGAATAACTCGAATAAAAGATATCTTTACTATAGGAGAAATTTTTTTTTTAAAAATCAATTTCTTTCTTCTAACCAAACCCTTTGACAACCAACCTAGCCTTGTACCTTAGTTGTGAGTCATTTTCAGTGTTTAGCCTATAATCCCATTTATTTTTTAGAGCTCTTTTACCTTTAGGCAGTTTTACTAACTTATAAGTGTAGTTCTCATGTAAGAATTTTATTTCTTTTTACATAGTTTTAAACCACTTATTCCTATGCTGGTGAGACATAACTTCCTAAAAATTTTCAAGCTCTTCCCCATCTGTAAACATCACATAATCATATGGTGGATATCTAGAGGAGTGGTGATGATCTCTTATAGATCTTCTCAATTAAGATTTAACTGATGGATCAAATGATTCTAGAGGTGTTTTCTCAACTTTCTCTACTAGGCTATTATCATCAACTTTATCATTAGAATCTTCTTATGTGTCTCCTATATAATCATCATAAACTATAGGTAGAGGAACTGATCTGGATGTGTCAGGAATATAAATTTCACAAGATTCTTGAGGCTCCTCATCTTTCTCTACCCCATCAACTATCTAATTTTTAAGAAATGTGACATTTCTACTTCTGATGATTTTCTCACTTACTAGATCCCATAATCTATACCCATAGTCCTCATGTGCATAACTAAAAAAAGATACACTCCCTAACCTTGTTGTCAAGCTTCAATCTCTCATCTTTTGGAAATCACTACAATAAATTGTGCTATTAACAACAATCATATAACCACATGCTTTATACATGAGTGATTAAAAATAAATATCCATAAGTTACACAAGGTGCAAGTTTTTTATAATAAAAAAGAATTATTTAATTAATACTTTTCAATTTGCAACAACATAAAAATTAAATGTGGTAAAAATTGATATAAACACCACCCATAAATGTGTGTTGTCAAAATTATTAATTATTAACTACTTATAATTTTGTGCATATTGTTAAAACTTATCTTATAAATTAATAATTTCTTATTTACCACCACTTGTGGTTTATGTTGTTGAATATTTTATTAGTAACAACTTACTTTTTTTTTCATGCTGTTAAAAATGATGTAGACAATAGGCATATGTACATGGTCAATAATAATTCATTCGCTACATACACCATAAAAGTAGTCAACTTAAAGTCTATGGCAGATTTTTTTTGGATAAAAGATCAAATGTCAATATTGTGGTGAATGCATTTTTGTAATTAGAGGAAAACTTTTCCTCTCTTTTTCTAGGCTCCCGCCAATACTTGTCAAGCCTTCTCCACCACTTATTTTCTTTATACTAGATAAAACAAAAATAAAATAAATATTAGCCTAACAAGAAAACAAAGAGGTTTCGAAAAAAGAGAAAAGAAAGGGAGAGCAAATGTCAAACGTGGGTCTTCAACAAATAAGAAGAAAAAACATTCTTCATCAAAATTTCTCCAAATTAATGGCTTCATAGTATGAATCAGTGATATTTGTTCATTCTTTTATTTTAATTTCTTGAAATATTATTTCTTTTATATTTTATTTTTCATTTCTCCTCATAAAAGAAAGAAAAGAGATGAATGTTTGCTCATACAAATTTTGCTTATATTATACTTTTTTAAGAGGTTCAAAATTTTTTTTTGTGGATTTTAATGAATAACGGAAAAAAAATGTAGTGAAATGAGGTGAAAGAAATAATAGTGGGTTTAATTTTATTTTAATGAAAATAGAGATATGAAAACGTATGATTGATTCTAAGTAAAGTAATAATTGATTTTTATTTAGCTTTAGAATTAGAGAATATAGAAAAATCCATCTCAAAACCAATACTAATTATGGAATTTTCTCTATTACAAAATAAAGAATTAATTTTTGTTTAGTAAACTTATTACAGATTTTTTCTCCTTTTTTTTTTAAAAAAAAACCATCGTTTACTTATTTTTAATAAGAATAAACTATTTATTCTGGTGACAAACTTGAGCATTGGGTTAGTAGAAAAAAATTTATAGTCAGAAAGATATTTTTAGAACATGAAACATAATGATGAAGATTTATAGTTGAGTGGGTTTTTGATTGAATCATATTTTGCTATTGGGATTTATTTTTATGTTGCCTTCGCTTGAGTGAATATTTTCCTACTATATCATTTTGATGCTAATGAGACAATGTTTATTTAGTATGGCATATATTAACACTATTTTAGTATGGCATATATTAACACTAATCTAATACTTCTATTGACTTAATAGATTATTATTAATATAATGAATTTGAGTTTATTTGTAAATATGAAATTTAAAATTATTATATTAATGTTATTTAATAAGATTACTGTTGAGAATTATTTTAGAATTATTACATGTTTGGCACATATATTTTTTAGATGCATAATAGTCTAACAATTTTTTTTATCAACTTTAAATCATGTTAAAGGGATTGTTCTTTTTTTATTTAACAATTAACAGTAGTAAATGGAAAATATTGTTAATGAGAAATGTTTTTATTTACTTGTATGAAAATTGATTACAAGCACTATTACGAAAAGGTATAAGAGCAATGTAAAACATCGATGTTGGTGTAATCACAAAAAGTAGTGTAACATCTTCTAGTTATTATTAGTGCAACAATACAACTTGCTGGTATGATTTGCTTGATCCTTAATTTACTTTAAAGCCTATTCTTGATAATTAGTTTTTGGTTGTATGTTGTGGGATATGTGCATGATTTTTTTTCTATAAATATTCCAAAAAATTCATTCGTATATTTATGGGACTATATGATAAATAAACATCTATACTATTTCTAACCTACTGCATGCTGAAGTAGTTGAACTTTCATTACTTTATAATGGGTTTTGAGTTTATAGAGATATGATCTTATAAAATATTTGATAAATTAAAGTATGTTTTCAAAGATTGAACTCCTAAGTGTCATATACATATATGTACATAATTGGAATCTTTAATACATAAGTTTATTATTATTTACTAATTTTTGAATGTGTATAACAGATTCTTATAGGAAAAGCTTATTACAACTATTTAAATTAATATTGTGTAATGAAAAAGGATTGGCTAAAATCTTCAAGGTTATTTCACTGAACTTGCTAGATTATTATTAATCATGAATCATATATATGATAATATTAAGAATAATATTATTTTAACAATTGTAGACTTACTTAAGAATATAGAGATATACATGCTAAATGTAAATTATTGCACTGGTATGGTACGGGTAAAGTGGTTGCAGAAGCTGAAATTGAATCTACCAATCCAAAATTGCTAGTTCATCACATAATTCTTGGCCCAGATTGTTGGAAAGTTTGGGTGAAAAAGATAACTTCGAGTTCAAAAGATCTTGCCTTATATCGAGCTACTAGCAATTTTTGAGTCCTTAGAGATGCTATATGAACTACAATCACATGGCCTTCAAAATACATAAGCTTCTCCTTATGAATTAAGTATTTTGATACGAGTTAATTTTTAAGAAGCTAAAATGCTTGTTGCCATTGCTTATACTCAATTTTGGTGAACACATCATAATATGTGTATTTAATGATCTTTCTTGTACTTATTTAATGCTTATTGTTTGTAACTATTTGATATTCACATTTTGTATAAACATTAAACTACTTTACTTTTTAGTATGAGCATTAGTTTTTTTTTTATATATAATAAGATGTTATCATTGGCTTTAAGACTATTTTTCATCTCTAATAAATTTTACTATTATTAATTTTTTTAATTCATATTAAATGTTTATAACTACCACTTAAAAAAAAAAGAGTAGTGAAAAAGCATTTTAAAAAGACACTTTCATAGCCTATTAGTAAATGGTGGTTTGATGCACCTAGAAATATCTACTACATACATTTATCAGGTCGTGTATTAATTAACATTAATAACCAACAATTACATGTGATGGAATTCATAATTTAAAATATTAATCACAACATACATCTCAAGTTGTGTTTATCCTAATTTAACAACTTACTTTTTCATTATCAATAACATTCTTTATGTAGTTATAAATACTTATGATTTTCAAAAATATTTACATTCATTGCATACAAAGAGTAAGTGGTCATTTTATAATTACTACATGCAATGACAGTTATAGAACTATTAACTTGTTATAGTGTATGAACAAATGCCCTGCAGCCAAACACTCTCAAGTGCTTATATGAAACATCTTTCTCAGTCCAAACTCTTTCAGGTACATCATCATCCAAAGGAGTTGAAAGAGAAAGGTTAATCAAATCAACTGCAGTCCACATGACTTAACCCTAAAAGTATTTAGGTAGCTTTGCATTAAATAGCATACACTTGATTTTCTCTCGAATCATTCTATTCATTTTCTTTGTCACACCATTTTACTGAGGCATTTTTTGCACAGTCTTCTTAAGTTTGATACCATAAGATCTATAATACTGCTAAAATGCTCTTTTGTACTCACCATCATTGTCCGCATTTACATATTTTAACTGTCTTCCTGTCTCTCTCAACCTTAACATGAAACAATCACAAAATATTACGCAACAGAAATATTCTTTTTCTCACTTTGTGTTATTAAAATGAACAAGTGTGTCACCACAATTAATAAAATGATACTACCACAATAGAGCACAATAAGACACTAATTATTTTATGTAGAAAACCAAATTCAAGAAAAATCACGAAGCTGTAGTTCTATATCAAAATTTTCACTATGATATAATAATGAGATTACAATAATAACTTCTCTAGAATCACACTAGAGGCTCACCATAATATCAAAAATATTAATCTTAGCTCAACAATAATAAATCTAACAAATTCTACTCAAGTATACATTTTCTAAATTCTACTAAATGAGAGGCTAAATCAAAAATCAAATCCAATAGAATTGTAGAACAAGATGTTGGAAAGTCACCTTCAAAATTTAAGCAAAATTGGAGCTTAAATTACCATCCAATCATTAAAAAGAGACTTGAAACCTTAAAGCCCTCTTTCTCTTCTCTCGGCTCTGTCTTTCTCACCCAGTTATGTATTCTGCCAATTCTGAAAACCAAAACATGAATTAACATATTCTGGGTACTGCACACTTATGGTAATTTTTATTCAGCTCCCTCAAATTACAAAATCATAAAAGAGTCTATGGAACCCACTTGAGGTAGACCTTACCAACAAATCAGAATTAATTGATGATTTATGTGGCTTTGAATCGGTCTCTCCTTTGTTCACAATTATTGGTGTCTGATGTTTGCTTGACACTGTAGAGAGATAATGTTTTGTCCGTGGAGTTCTTTTCTCTGTTAACTACAATCAGTTCAATGCATACAAAACATATGTAGTTCAGTATTTTTGCTGTGACTTTATTGACGATATATTATATATATAGTTTTAATTTTAAATAATAAACACTTCGCTGCAAATACTTGGTCAAATTTTCCTCAAATATGTATGTTTGTCCATATTTTGTTTGTGAGAAAAACTCTTGGAAGTCAGGATAATCATTCTTGTTATCAAATATTGAGGAAAAGAAAAGTTATCCTCACTAGTTTTAAACAAGGTTAATTGTATAGATTTAAACTCCAATATATGTTTAAGTAATCCCTATATGTCTCAATTCCTGCTGGTCTTAATGTCCGGTGTACAAGAAAAGTTTCAACTACTAGCTCTCGCAATATTTCATGCATATACTTCATTGTATGTATGCAACTCATTGTACTTAACATATAATCCCTTTAATGTGTTGTTAAGTTGAGGGCATAATTGGCTAAATCACCTACCCATAATTAATCTGAATGGTTCTCGAATTCACTGGATATTTTCTTGTTAAATTTAATTGAACTCTCCCCTATAGTTGGTGAGAAACATTCTTAGAAATCTTTTTATTTAATCTTTCTTAGAGGATATGGTTTTGTCAACTTAATCATATTATAAGAAAAGTTGGATGAATTTATCCAACAAAATAGATTACTTGGCTTCTTATTGAAGAGGGATTAGACATTTCATTAGTCAGAGATAATTGTTAGCTAAAACATTTAGTTGGGGTACCTAAATTGGATGCCAAAACCAGGTAGATGCAATGTTTTCATCAAAAGGCATTTGCGTGTGAACCCCAGACAGCAGCTGCACAATCACCTTTGTCTTTGTCTCCACGTTGGCCCTACAGTTAGCAAATCATCCATTCCTTGCATACAGTATATATGTTCCATCAGCTTATGCAAACTTCAATTAAATCCAAACAGAAATGTTGGTGCTACTCGCGAAAGATAAAAGTTTATGATAGTTTCCCACCTTAGGAGCACTTTCTTCCTAGCAAATTTGCTTGTTTAAGTGATAGCTTGATGATAATTAACTTATAATTGGAGTTGCAATTTATTTATTCATTATGACTATATAATGTGTGCAAAGTGAACTTTACAACTATGTAATTATTCTCAAAGATCAATGTAGCATTTCAGATACATATAATAATTTAGTTCATGAATAATAACCGAAATTGGCACTCGATGATTTCCAATCTCGACAAACAAGAAGATTTTTCCGGATTCTGTTAAACTTGTCCTTCTATTTTAAGGAAAGTTATTCAAACTTCTAGCAAACTTTAAAGAATTCTTATTCTAGAATAATGGAAAAGAATTTGATAATTTAGTCTTTAAATTTTTTTTGAATTGTTTATAAGGTTTTTTTTTTAAAATACACAAAAATTAATTATTTTAGAATATAATTAAACATTTTTTTAAAAATGAAAATGATAGCAAAAAAATGTAATTAAATATTTCAAAAAATTTAAAGAATTAATGAATAATTTAAAAAAAAAACTTGAAGATTAAACTGTCCTAAAGAAATTAATTAGTACCTATTTCAAAAGTCAACAATGTCTATTAATTTCTAAAATAAACAAGATTATTTAGACTTAATTAGTTTGTATTCAGTTCTAACTACATAAACTAAGTGATATATAATTGAATTTGATGGATGATGAACATCATTGATGTCTGAAGACTTGAAGAAAAACATTAAAAAGAAAAAAAAAAGAACCGGATAATTTTTTAGCAGAATTTTAACTACTATTTACCAAAGAGACAATTAAGGCAATTGTTAGATTTTGCGCCCCCTTGACCTCACCGATTGAATTTACATCATTTTGAGAACAGAAATTGAGCTTGTTAATGTGTTAGGCAGTGACGATAGTTTGTTAGCGCATATACCAAGCCTAGTTTGTATTTGGGCTTTGAGGTGTGTGTAGGACTTTCAATTGAGATAGTTTTTTGGTCATTGTAATAGACACTGTTAAGGTATCGAAGCTTCAAATTTGATCGAGATTAGAGAAAGATAATCATAAGCATATTCAAAATATAAAATCATAGTGGTTCAGCTTCATGCGAGTCTACATTCACTTCACCAAACCTTTAATTTATTTAGATGCACTTATTGAAGAGATTTTTACAATTAGAGCATAAAGGAATAGTGCCTCTAAAAATTTAACTACAAATATACTATCTTGGGGTCTTAAAAGCTACAAAAGAGCCTTTGGAGGATGTTTACGGAACCTTTAGAGTTGTCATGGAGTCTTGGAAGCTGTAATCTACATGAAGAGAATCCTGAAGAAGAAGAAAGAGCTGTCCAAGGCCCCCTGCCAAGCCGGATTCCTTTCTTTATATCTTAACACATTTTTATAAGTGTTGTTATCTTTGGTTGTAGAATAAGAACAAAATGTTATCTCCTTAATTAGGACGCATCCCAAAGTTATAGGAGTAAGATTTGTGCCGAAAATTTAAGAATTTCAAGATCTATGGTGATTAGGAGTTTGTGCTCTCGGATCATTCTTGTAAGAGTGTATCTAAGGGTGTATGCATATGAAAGTGTATTCATTGACTAATTCTTTAATGCATGTCCAAGATACATTTGCACAATAAAATAGTATATAATTAATCAACAAACATGCAGAATATACAATAATTACATTAATAATTTTAAAATCATACACTTGAAGAGCTACGATAAAAAATTTAATCTTGAGTCTTGCACAGAAGCGATTCAATAACAATTCTAGACTTCAACAATCTGAAAGGATTAAAATGCTAGAATGGTAGCTTGTTTTTGAATTTCTAGTAGGATTAAATTTGTGCAAGTTTGTTCAACACTTTAAACTTTCTCTTAAATGGCCAAAATAAAGACAATGACTTAATTGAAAAAATTTCAAAGTATTCTTTATATATATGGCCAAATGGGGATCTCTTTGTAAAATTTGTGAAGTTTATAATATGTGGCCAATGAATGCTTGACACTTGTCCTTCATACATCTCACGTATAAAGATAAGTGTTCCATTTTATTTATCATTTCTCACCCATTAAAAACATGCATGTGCCATTTGTCACAAATATTGTTATGCATTATGCCACTTGTCACATTTCTATTACTTAACCACTTTAATTAATAAAATATATGAATAACACTTAAACTTTTGATTAGTATGTTTCACGAGAGATCTAAAACTAAATCCTACTTTCAAAAATGTTTTCGATCCTTTTCATACTTGTCATCTTTAGATTAAATTATTTTATTAACCTTTGCAAGAGAGTTTTCCCTTAGTTGGACCAAGAAAGGCATGAGAGTCCTTGGACATTAATGAACACTCAATGGCCTTTTCAGGGATCATAGAGGATTGTTTCTTGATGGTTTTGCTATGTTTATGGGACAACACTCTGCCTTTTTTGGCAAAATTTATGGTACTAACTCTTCTATAGAAATCTTGTTCATATATTGAAAAATTTTAAAATATGTATGAAAGAAACGAGTGCATCTATCACTATCCTTCAGTCATTTAACCCGAGCTTTATCACGCCAATTCTATTCCCTTACAAATCTAGCTAAATTGGTTGAGGCTGGCTAGCCCTTTATTCTGCGTTCATCATTGCCTTTCCTTGTCAGATCAAATCGTTTGACTTAGTCTGCTTCCTAGTGTTTAACAAGTACACTTCATATTGTGACACTCTTAGGTTCACACCAATTTATCTTGTGAAAATTTTTCACAGGTTTATGAACGATGCTTCCCACACACATTACGAATATTATAAAATCGTGCATTGAACCATACAAGTTAAGGTCAACCGTATCTGTATAATCCGTTCATCAATTATATCCTAGAAAAGAGAGATATAGATCATTACCGCTAAATCTCTATGCACTCGATCGTGAACTTATCTCTAGATTTGTATTTCTGTAAACAATATCTACAAACTCATTTGCTATATTATTTAACCCTACAAAAAACTCTTTTTTGGGGTTTATGTTCGTGGCCACAAGACTTCTTAAAATATGACAGATCTTATATTTACGCATACCGAACTCCACGAGCACCAGATTATACCTAACGACACTTAGAGATCAGACCATAAAAGGTTTATAACTTGCGTGTAAATAAAGCTTGGTGGATTACTCACAAGCCCACAATAGCACTCAGATTAAATGACTATAAATACTACTCAACTCAAGAAGACCTTACCTTAAAGGCTCTATAAAATATCTATTAGAGGTCCTCATAAGTCTATTCAGTACCCAGTCCTCATTGAATACTTGCATGCTTATACAAGCTTATGCTAAACCCAGGATATGCTAAGACTAACTGTCTGGATAATTTAGATATAGACATATATTAATTCGAAAGGAATACTAATTGACTTGTGTCGGCAACCATAGATCAGAAATGATATTTTTTAGAAGATACTACGTAATGACATTTCTTAGCATTATTTGCAACTCTTTGCAACTATGTCTTTACTAATATATTCCTAAGTCTTTATACCTATTTCAGATAAGGTTCTAACTCCTTAGAATTGCTAATTCTTAGTGTTGGCCTAAACTCTTTTAGATTAGATTTAAACTTCTTAGATTTATAATGTCTGAAAAGTAACAAACTTGACACTATATAAATAATATTAATGATTTTATACCAAATATTTTATTGTATAAATATTAAATAATTAATATTCATACAAAATTAAAATAGCATATAAACACTAACCCCGACAACTCCCACTTGCTATAGTGTTATTCTCAATGATATCTAATACCCATCAACTCTACATATTTCTTAAACACTCTAAGAGTTAAGGCCTTAATGAGCAGATCCGTTATATTATTTATAGAGTCTACTGTACAAACTATTACATCTTTTCTAGTCAAGATGTTTCTAATTATGTGGTATTTTCTCTCCACGTGCTTAGACTTTTAGTGTGCCATTGGCTCTATGGCATGAGCAATTATCCTGTCGCTATTGCAAAATTGTGAGATAGGATCCATTGAACTTGGGACTATCTCAAGCTTTACGATAAATTTACATATCCACACTACTTCTTTTGTAGCTTTTAAAACTGCAATATATTCTACCTCCAAGGTAAAATCAGCTATGGATGCTTGCTTGACACTCTTCCAACTGACTACAACACCATTGAGAAGAACCATGTATTTAAATATAGACTTTCTATCATTCAGATAAGACTGGAAGTCTAAATCAATGTATTCTTTTACTTATGAGTCACTCACTCTATAAATCAGAAACTTATTCTTTGTATCCTTAAGGTATTTCAAGATATGTTTGACAACCATCCAATGGTTGCTACTTTGATCAAACTACTACTGATCCGTAACACTTACAACTACACTGATATTAAGTCTTGTATATAATATGACATACATCAAGCTACCTATAGCTAATGCATATGATATGTTAAACATTTTAACCCTTTCATCTTCATTTTGAGGACACGTCATTCTAGAAAGATGAATGCCATGTTTACAAGGTACATTAATTGCCTTATAGTTACTGAAGTTATACCTTTCAAGAATATTTTCGATGTATAAAGATTGGGAAAGTTTTATTAGCCTCCCATCTCTAACTGTATAAAGCTTTACCAAGTATGTAGGAAACCTCTCCTGAATCCTTTATGAAGAAGTGCTTACTTAGATAACTCTTAACTGACTATAACATATAAATATTATTTCCAATTATGAGTATGTCATCCACATAAAGAACAAGAAAGACAATTATTCTCCCATTGAGCTTTCTTTATGCATATGTTTCCTCTTTATTTTTTTTTATAAAACTAGACTTTCTGATTACTTCATTGAAACGAAGATTTCAGCTTCGTGAATCCTACTTAAGTCCATAAATGGACTTCTTTAGTCTGCACACTGGATTAGAAGTCAAGTTGGATAGAAATCCTTCAAGCTGCTCCATGAATATCTCTTTCTCGAAATATCCATCTATGAAAGCTCGTCTTTACGTCTATCTATCAATCTCAAAATCATAATGTATTGCAATAGCCAATAGAATTCAAATGGATTTTAGTATGGCTATTGGTGAAAAAAATTTCACATAATCAATCATAATCTGCTGAGTATAACCTTTTGCTAGCAGTCGGTATTTAAAAGTCTCTACCTTCCCATCGAACCCACGTTTCTACTTGTAAACTCATTTAAAGCTAATAGGAACAATTTCTTTAGGAAACTCAACCAAGTCCCAGACTTTATTTGTCATACATACAGTTAATTTTAAATTTTATGGTTTCTTGTCATTTTCCTAAATCGATGTCCAACATCGTCTCTCTATAAGTCAAAGGATCATTTTTTCTAGCTAAGAAAACCTCAACAACATCTTTAGTATCATACATATCTTACAGGTAGCCTTGAGATTCTTTCTGAGCTAATGGGAGGGTGTGTCAAAGGTATCTTACTTGGTTGGGCCCGAGGTTCCATTGTTGGTTAATTGGTGCTATAGTAGCTAAGTGCAAGCATACGCTATCGTATCAACTAATATATGATTTTAAGTCCAGATATCATTCCCACAGAGACTATACAATCTAATTTTATCAATTAAGTACTAAAATTATATCTACTTAACTTTTATTTAAAAAACTAAAATTTAGAATTTAATTAACTAACCTAATTCTATTAAATTGAACTAAACCTAAATTGCAAACAAAAAAGAAATAAATTCACCGAAGGATAATAATCTAGGGTATTAACTCATCCCCTAATATTTTATAGGAATTATTAGTGTCTTAGTTAATCACTTAATACAAATTGATTGGCTTAGACATTAATCTCATCACAAGCTTCTGTTGATGGTCATGTGACTATATTATACATTCTCACAATCACTTATATGTCTATAGTAATTAAATTAGAATGTAATTCATTAAGATTAAGTATAAATCATACCGTACATGCTATCTAGGTATATGTCTATCCTACATAGAACTCATAGTTGTTACCCTATGATCATGCATCAAACTATCATAGGC
This sequence comes from Ailanthus altissimus, assembly GCA_946807835.1. NCBI lineage: Eukaryota > Viridiplantae > Streptophyta > Magnoliopsida > Sapindales > Simaroubaceae > Ailanthus > Ailanthus altissimus. Next base: position 8,030,366 of record OX327709.1, read on the forward strand.
TAAACACATGAATCCCTTTTATCAAGTTCACCATGGTTCCTCAATCATTCAATTTATTGATCAAGTATAATGAAAGCATTAAAATCAAGATAGAATAAATCAATTATATGTATTAAGTTCATAAACTAATAAGTAAAAAAATCCAAATACATATTAGGTTCACATAGTCTAACCCTAGAATAACAAGTTTAGCTAATCTCAAAACCAAAGGTATCAAACAAATCCATGACGAATAACAAGAATAAGAACATAATGATAAGAAAAGATAAGAAAAAATAATCAAGAAGACATATTGGGTTGTTTATTTCTCAATCTTGACTCGAAGCTTGAATATTGATTTCTTGGCTTTGATCTTTGATTTTATGTTATGAATTTTTTCTCAAAGTTTTTGCCTCTCTAAAGTTTATGTTTTGGCTCTTAAAAGTATTTTTTTTTATAGGTGTGAGAACCTTAGAGTCGAGGGAATTCAAATCTAAGTCGAAATAGGACTCAAAAGGAGAGTTTTCTTTATTATTGCGCTGAGCGCCGCAGCGCTGGGGACTCAGCTCTGTGGTGCTGAGAACTGAGGAAGCAATGCTTGAGTTCTTCAATTGATCACCGTGTCATTGGAAATCCAATGCCATGACAAGAAAATTCAATACTGCGGCGTTGTAGATTCTGCCCACGGGTGCTACAATGCTCAGGCTTGAGTTTTAGCGCTCTTGTATTTTGAGCGTACTTCTTCGTCGTACGTCCGGTTTTCCTTTTGTTTGTTTCTATATGTCATATTTTCTGTCGTGCACCTGTTTGTGAAAAACACAATTAAATAGTCAAATATTCATAATTTAGAGCAAAATACAAAAGTTAGGGACTAAATATACTAGTGCATGTATACCCCTATCATTAGTTCTTAAATTTCTGGATTGACTACATCAATTTAAATCCTTCTACAATCCCTATGACCTATGAGAAACTATTTCTCTGGGAAGGTGCCATTATGAGCAATGAACGCGTTTCGTTCCTGTGGATTATAGAACTGATATCCCTTAAAATGTTTGAGATATCTAATGAACCAATACTTGTACCCTATGGGTGCAAGTTTATAATGTAGTGTAAATTTTATGTAGGTCGGATAACCCAAAATCTGAATATACTTAAGACTCGATTCCCTCCCAGTCTATATCACATATAAAGTAGTAGAAATGGCTTTCGATGAAACTCTATTCAACAAGTGAGTAACGATTTCTAGAGCATAACCTCGTAGATATTCTAGAAGGCCGGTAAAGCTCATCATCGATTGAATCATATCTAATAAAGTTTGATTCATTCTCTTTAAAATACCATTATATTAAGGAGTACGTAAAGGATTATACTAAGTAAGAATCTTATTCTCCTTCAAATAAACCATGAATTCACCACTTATATATTCACTATTTTGATCTGATCGAAGGCATTTAATATGCATACCTGTTTATTTCTCTACTCCCTGTCGAAATTTCCTAAACATTTCAAAGTTTTCAACTTGTGTCTCATCAAAAACACATATCCTTATCGTGACAAAATCATCAAAAAATACAATGACGTATTGAAATCTACCATAGTAGTGTGATTCATTGAACAATATACATCACTATGTAGTAGTTCCAATAAATTAGTGGCACGGTGTTCAATGCCTACAAAAGGATATTTTGTCATCTTCCCTTGAATACAAGATTTGCAAATCGAATAGGGTTCTATAGTAAGATCGGGTATCTAACTATCCCTAACCATACAAGTCAAGCATCTCACACCTATATGACCTAATCTCATTTTTCATAATTCTGCATTATTCAAAGTTTTTGAACTATTACCTCTATTTACCTGTACATTCAAGACATTTCTTATTGTATCTAAATTATAATGGCTATTCATCAATTGACACTTAGTTAGCAAAACATTATCATTATCATATAAACATAAGGAGCTATTCTTAATGTACATATGATAACCATTTCTGTCTAACACATGGAGTGATATGATTTACTTGATAATGTTGGGAACAAAATAGTATTTATACAACATGATTGCTACTATTAGAAGGGTGAAGTAACTAAAAATCCCAATAGCTTTAATGTTTAGAAAATCTCAATTTCTTACAGGAAGTTGTACTTAAACCATGTAACAAATTACTAATTTGAGAAGGATAAGCGGTATCTAATGTTAAGATATTTCTATATCGTAAAATTGAGTACAAGTATACACTATCGTATGTAAGTAATAAAGGAAAAAAAGCGTTGGATGTTGAACCCACAGGGATAATATCTTCTTTTTAACCACGTACTAAAATTATGCTTTTATAGTAATTATTTAGAAAAATAAAAATCTAAAAATGAATTTGAAAAATATAAAAGCAAGACAACGTAAAGAATTATGGAAGATAGCGATATAAAGAAAACCTAGGGTTAATATCATCCCTCAATATACTTTCTAAGGATTAATATTTTAATATTTAAATCCCTTAGTCCTTGTATTGATTAAGACACTATTGTGTTCATAAGCCTCTTCCAAAGTCATGAAAGTATATCCTAATTTACCAAATACCTATATTCCTATGGTATTTGTAATAAACTAAGATTCATTAAGAACAAGTCTTATTGATCATACATGCCAATTAGGTATATTCCTATTCTAATTTGAAACTTGCATATATAACATTGAATGTTACTCTACAATTATACATCAAATTACCTAGTTCTAAATATAATGAATCTTCTTATGAGTTTATCAAAATATTACCAATTCATTCACCATATATTGGCCAAATATATTGAAGCATTAAAAATAAGTAATCCAAATAATCAAATAACTAAGTTTATTAAATATTATAAAGATATGGAAATTAAGTGCATGGTTTGAGTTCAAGTATTAACCCTAGAAAGAAAATTTAGTTCGTGGCTACAAGAGAACAATGACAAAAATAATAAGAAAATATGATATAATTAATAGCAAACAAATAAACATTGTCTTGCTCTTGATTAAATGGCCTAGAACTCTTGATGCCAAAGAATGTCTTGAATCTCTCTCAAAGCTTGCTTCAATTATGCTCTAATTGCTCTCTAAGACTTGTGTTTATGTGTCTTGTGTCTTCTTTGATGATCTTTGAAGGCTGGGATGAGTGGCCTTTTATAGAGATTGATTTGAGCTTAAAAACTTAATTCTTGACGGGTAAGGAATCACACTTTCACTGGGTTGTCACCATACTGTTACTGGGACGCTACATTCAAAAGCCATATCGTTGGAGCTGTGAGGATCTGGCGCTGAAGCGATGGGCTATCGCTGGAGCGGTGGATGGCTAGCACTGGGGTGATGAACTGTGACTTAAACAAGTCATTTTTTTATTTTCTTATTTTGATCATTGTTCCACCACTCGGACGAAAATCCATGTAGCACTGGGGTGAGAAATGCATATTTTTAATAACTAATAAATAACCAATAATGCACATAAATAGACATTTATTCTCATAAAATACTAAAATATCAAGATAAAAACATGACAAATAAATGACAAATATGCCATTATCATCTAATACCCAACCTATACTAACATCAAATGTTAATGAAATATAATTGATTGGTGAACAAACACCCAAGAGGTTTTATCGTTTCTATAGTAAGGTACTTTGGACTATAACATTTACTGTTCTAACCCTATTGTAATGGAAACACTTTTCTTTGCATTTTTTCTCATCTTCTGGTTTGGATATATTAAATCATTCTTTTAAATGAAGCATAATACTACTTAAACTATTCATGTGCACATGCTCCCACTGAATATCAATAGATATTAAGGCCATGATATATGATTTGATTCTCAAATCATCATTTATTCACTTCTAATAAGTTTCAACCTCTTTAGAAGAGGCATTATTAAAAACACCTCATATCATTTTTTTATCATTGATACATCTAAGCATTTTCAAATCCAGAATAATTTTGAGATTCATCAGCCAGTCATAATTATGTTTTCGTGTCCTATAGTTAGTGTGCATCTAATATATGTATCTATGGATTGCTCGTACTCTTATTATCTTATCTTCATAAAATGAGGAGATGTCTAGCAGAATATTTCTAATCATTAAAGTTAACGCTTTAGATCATGGATATAGCTAGTATATATTTTCAATCTAAAGATTCATCTCATTGCTTTACATATTCCCTTTAATCTTTTAAATAGAAAAATAAAAATTTAAACACATTAAATTTTACAATGAGAAGTAGATCCAATCATCATTCTACTCTGATCTCGCGCTTTAGCAATATTAACCTTTGTAAAATTCAAAAGGTAGACAACTTTTGTCAAATTTATCTCATGTAACTCTTACTATTGATCCTAAACACACCTTATCCTTATGCTTTAACAATATTGGGTAAGTGTGTTTTAGATTAACTTGTCAATGATCAAATATCAATTACTGATACTACCCTTACGCTTTAAAAATATTGGGCAATATATTCGTTTATATTTACCTCATCTCATGTTTAACCGACATAGTCTAAATTACACCAACCAATCCCTCGTGCTTTAGCAATATTGGCAAGCATCGAGGTGACTTGTCTAATACCGTATTGACAAGACGGACTATGTATAACAATATCTTATAATGAAATACATTTTCATTCTTATTAAGAGAGATTTTATAAAATTTACCTGCATCTCATGAGGATTGATTCATAATCACCCATTTGTTTTACACAATCACAATTAACCCCATCAGTAGGGCTCCTATTATGATTAACAACATAAATAAATGATTTACAGTTTATAAGGCAGTTATATAACAATTATATTACTTAAATAAATATTATATGAAAAAGAATGCAAAATTGAGTGAACTACTTTGAACGCTGAGGCGTTTTAACATAGAACGCCTCAGGGTTAAACTACTTTAATGCCCTAGTATTATACACTTCACCACCGATGTTATCATATAATGGCCTATCGATTTGCATGGAAAATGCCCTAGCGTGGCATACTTCACTGCCACGACATTATCATATAATGCCCTTGTGCTGACAAGCCAACGCCCCAGCGGTTTCACTTATAAATAGCAACATGAACGCCACAGTGTTACACGTCCAATGCCTCAGCATTCACCTAATCCACTATGAACACCACAATGTTTGCTTAATAGTGACCTGGTTCTATACTTTTAACACTTGAAAATGCAAAACCCACTATTTTAAGGCATCCCAAACAATTTAAACATGTCCATTAACCCAGAAAAGCAAACAAACATGCTCTAATAGCATTGTTAGAGTGCATTTAAGGGTGCATACATATGAAATTGTATTCATTGATTAATTCTTTAATGCATGTCCGATACACATTTGCAAAGTGGAATTGTAATACACGTGTCAGTTGATGTATATTGGTTAGTGGCAATATAAAAAAAGAAAAAAGAAAAGAAAGAAAGAATGAAGCGGTGCTGTCATATATATATACATGTTGTTTTGTTTTGCTTCGTTTGAAAAGAAGCAAATAGAAACAAGAGAAGAAGAAGCAAAAACCGGAAGGGAAAAGAGAGAAAAGAAAGAAAGGAAAAAAGAAAAAGAAAAGAAGAAGAAAAGAAGGGGAAAGGGAGAAACCGAGAAGGAAATAGAGAAAGAAAAAGAAAAAGAAGGAAAAGAAGAAATGAGAAAAGAAAAGAAAATATAAAATTTTAGGAAATTAGTTGGGTAGTTAGATTTATACCCAGTGTTTCAGCGGGTAATAGTTTTATGATATTAGAATATTTATAATACATATCGGTACTAATGATGTATTTTTACACCCTATGATATAGGAGGTGTATCGATAGCGGATAGATCTCAGAATCCAGACCCAGCTCAGGATTAGCGCACTTTTGTGAATGGATAACTATATATATTTTATATATTTTTAATACAACCAATTATGATTTAATTACGCGTTATCAGATTTAGTTATGATTTATTTTAGACAGAAAAATATTTATACTATTTAGTATATTCAGAAATATTTTAGAATCTATTATAGTATAGTTTATAATTATGTTCAGTACAGAAATAAATATTTCAGAATAATTATGGTTGTGATATTATATTGTAGTAGTTTTTGAACCACCATATGCGTACCTTCCCCTTTAGTGTAGTTGCTCTGCGCATGCATTAGACCAGTTTAGTTTGCTCTGCCCGAGCGATGTAACATTCTGCCGAGTTAGACCAGCTTAAATCCCCCGCTCTGCCTGTGCGTAAGTTACTCTGCCAGGTTAGACCAGATTTTTCCCCGGGTACAAGTTTGGTGTGATTTTCAGTATATATGTAGTATATGTTTCCAGAGCTATGTTACATATATTCAGCTTGATAATAGATTTTATGATAGTTTGCGCTTTCAGATTTTCAGATCCCAGTATTATGTCATGATTTTAATTTTAGCACAATTTTACAACAGCTCATACTTTCAGTACAAATTTATTGACTAATCAGTATACAGTTTCATGATTATTTTATCGTACAGATTTATACGTGTACAATACATATAAAGTATATGATATTTTCAGATTATGTCCACTTACTAAGCTACAAGCTTACCCTTTTTTCTATTTTTCTTATTTTTCTCAGGTTGTCACAGGAATTTGTGCAGTGTGATACAGTCATCACATTTTGAGGTTGGCCAACGTGCATAGCTGCATAAGTGTCTTAGTCTGTGTATTTGTATATGTTTTGTATAGTGGAGCACATGTGTACACTTTTTGTTGAGGCAGGTAGCCTCATTGTATCATATGTATGAGTAAAGAGTATGTTAGTCACATGTCATCGCAGGATCTACCTCGATTCTCGAGGAGGGCTCGGGTCGAGTTCTGTCAGTTTGGTATCAGAGCATGGTTTTAGATTCTGTAGACTAGTACATGATACATGCATATTAGAGATGTCATTAATGAATTGTTGCATTTTATAGATTTTCATTATGCGTCCACGTGGCCGACCTTGCACGAAACTTATGGCTGAACTAGGAGCTCTCTTAGTACTAGATAGAAGGGAGGAACCTATTAGAGAGGAAGTAGCTAAGTCAGTTCCCCCTATACCCATAGCTCAAACTCAGCTTAATCCTATTATAGAGCAGATACACCCTCAGTCAGTGCCACAACCTGTGATACAACCTACACAGGGACAGTCTGATAGACCTGCCTTAGAGCAATCCATAGATAGACTGGCTCAGTTAGTTACAATTACAGTAAACAGACAAACACAGGGACCACCCAAGAGAGAGAACACAATAGAGCGTGTTCGTAGTTTAGGGGCAGAGAATTTTTCAGGCACTATAAAGTCAGCTGATGCAGAGTCATGGTTGACCAGAGTAGAATGGATATTTAATGTTATGAGATGTACTGATGATGAAAGGGTTACCTTTGCTACATTTTTACTTGAGGGTGGGGCATACCACTGGTAGAGATCAGTATCACGTAGATATGGAGGGGTGATTAGTTGGGCTGATTTTTGTAAAGAATTTAATGTTAAATTCTTTCTTATGGTTTACCAAGATATCCAGGCTAGTAAGTTCTTTGAGCTAGAACAAGGATTGATGACAGTGGAGGAGTACGAGAATCATTTTATAGAGTTGTCGAGGTTCGCTTTTTATGCAATACAGAATGAGAGGGATAAATGTAAGAGGTTTGAACAGGGCCTTAGAGGCAATATCAGGACAACAATTACAGCTATGGGGCACAGTGATTTCAGTGAGTTGGTAGGGGCTGCAATGAGAGTTAAGAGAAGCCTAGTAGAGGCACGCAAAGCCTAGTCATTCAAGCAGAGACCAGGCCATTATTGGTCAATTGGTGGATCAAGTAACAGTAGAGCACTTGGAGGAGAGACATCCCATACAGGGTATTCTAGTAGACAACGGTATGGTCAGAGCCCTATGTTATTAGGAGGACAGCGACAGAGTTCTAGTCAAATTTTTGTACCTCTATCTATTGGAAGCAATATAAGGAGTCAGAGGCCCCAAGGTGGTAGCCAGTTAAGTAGTAGTGGTAGCCAGTTAAGTAGTAGTGCTAGCATGAGAAGATACCCTCAGTGTTCTATGTGTGGGAGGAGTCATGAGGGACAGTGTCTGAGAGGTTTTAGAGGTTGCTACCATTGCGGACAAGCTGGACATTTGAGGAGAGATTGCCCTTGTAGTAACCAGTATCCATAACCGGTAAGAATATGTATATTTATATATATAAATATACGTATTTTATTTGTATGTGGGTGATCCCTGATTTATATATTGTTATTAGTAGTGTTTTTATAGGTTAAGGATATACTATTAGTATTGGGTTTATTTGCAAGACTTTGGAATTATTTTAGGGACCAAATTGTTATACTTTGAAAGTTTTGGGGGCAAATTCGTAAATACCAAAAATTAACCACTTAGTATAAAAATACACTTTTAAAAACCCTAATTCTCTCATCTTGGTCGAGCTACCAATTTTTAGAGAGAGAAGAGAGAAATAAAGGAGAGAGAAAGAGAAGAAGAAGAAGAAAAAGAAGAAGAAATTGGAATTTTGGATCTTTAGAGGTATATCACAACTAATTATCAATTTATTGGTGTTAATTAAGTTAATTTCTTTAAGTTTTGATTTCTGAAAATATGTATAATTGAGGATTTGTTGTGTATTTCGTAAGATCATATGAGAATTGATGATGATCTATAAGATAGTTTGATAAATCATGATGAATTATGGAATTTCTGATGGATAACCTCTTGATCTAGGAATTTTATAAATTGTTGTGATTCGATTCTGGTTTTTAATTTTGAGTATATGAAATTAGACATGTTAAGGATCATCTGAGACTTTGAATCGATTGAAAATTCTGGAAATTGAATTTATAGTGAATTTACCAAAATGACCCTGAAATTCTGGAAATTTCCTGTGTAAACAGTATAATACAGTGACAAACAATGTTTGTCCTACTGAATGATCTTCAAAAATTACGAAATTGTGGAATATGATAATTTTATATGTCTAATATGATATACTCGGAATTGAGAATTTAGATCAATGTGGTTGAAATGTTATGATTTTCTAAAGTATATCCGCTCATTACAGTATTTGATTAACAGATTTTTAAAGCTATGGAATAAAATAGTTTTAAAATATTTTTGGCAGTGATTTGAAAGTGAAATATTTATCATGGACTGAGATATGTGTCAAGAGTAATTATGTGGTAGTTTTATAATTTTTGAGTTAGTATATGATTTTATCAAATTGGGAGATTGAATACTGTTCAGTAAGTATCTTGATCCTGTCAGGTTTGTAGTTTGGATTTGATGATGTGTATGAAATGGATTGTGTAGGAATTTTGATATAATATTCATATATATGAAGGATATATGAGTCAAGATTAATACATTCTGATTTTGGAGTAATTGGACATCATTTGATGTATTAGAAAATTTTGTTAAGTGTAAGTGGTCAGAATGACAAGTTTTGAGAAATCAAGTATTTAGACCAATTTGATGTGTTAAATGCATTGTGTATAATTTTGTAAGCTATTTAAGTATTTGTGTGAATTGTGAGGCTTATGAAAGGATTGATCTCCATTGATAGGTTAAGGAGATTTAAGCCTTGTAGCTGTAAGTGCTAAGAGGTAAGTATACTAGACTTACTACTGGAATCACAATAAACATAATAATTGTTCTGTATGATTTTGTAAATGGGGTTAAGAATATGTTTATGATATGTCAAAGTATATTTTGATATGAAATGTGAATATATGTTTATGAATGTGAGCATTGACATTGAGCATGGACATACATGTGTTTTTGAAAGTGAGCTTTCCAAAATAAGATGCGTTTAACAAAGAAAGCTTTTGAAGTGTAATATGTCCATGAGAAATATTTTGTGATTTGAGGGTACTTGAACTCACTGTTAACTTAGTAGGCATTTTATGTGATTTGTGGAGCCTTTATGTGTGGCCTTTCCTTCGGGATTGGTATATGTTATGTGTTCCGTATGTAGGGAGGATCCTATTGATACCTAAAGGAAGTGTGAGTCATCACATTCGTGTGGTGGCGTATTGGTACATGTGAGAGGACTCACCGATGATCAGGGTGAGGGTTTGGCTTTTACCTTCGGGCATAAGCGTTATATATGTGTGATTTAAAGACCTCACTTGTACTATTCCTCTCATACGGTATGTCACTTACGAGTGACATTTGGCTCATTATGTGATATGTGATATGTAAGTCCTACTAAGTAGTAGTTGAGTGATGGTATTCCTATTATGTGTTTTGAAAGAATGTGTAAACGCTTACATGATATGTGATTTGATAAGATTATGATTTTGATTGATCACAGCATATCATACATATGCATTGTGTACATATATGTATTTGTATTTGATATATGAAAAATTAGTATGCTTACTGAGTTTTATACTCATTATAGTTTATGGTGATTTCAGGTAAATAAGGTACATGTGTGCTTAGCGGATTTGGCAAGGCTTCTGCTGTTCCTTGGGTTCCCTAAGTTGCTAGGTTGTTGTGTGTTTCATTTGGGGACACGTGGGATAGGATATTTGGTTTGTCCCTATTGAATAAATACTTATGTATTATTTCATTGTGTGTGGATTGGATTTGGTTTAAGTTTTATAAAGTGTGGTTATTGGATGATTTTAAGTAAGAATTTGCAATGGATATATTCTGGGCTCCCGGTAACAAAGTTGCTACTGGTGACGTAGTAGAGTGTTAATCTCTGAGAAAACTCTGCGTATCTCCGGTTTAATAATTGTCCCAGTCATAATTCAATTGCTATAATTCTGAAAGAAATTGAAATGAAAGTTGAAAATTTTGTGTAATATTATTTATGAGTGCACATGCAGTGAATGAATGTAAGTGATGTCGTGTGTCGGATCTTTTGGGTCTGGGGCGTGACAGCTTTTATTGGTATCAGAGCTAAGATATGATTCTGTAGACTTTTAAGTGTCGAGTCAAGGGAACCGAGCAGATGCCAAATCCTTAGGATTGTATTTGTAACTTTGTTATGTAAAAGTTTGACATATTCCTTAAATTTTGTATGATTTTGTGAAGATGACACAGTATCTAAGAGCTGCTGAGATTGTTGTTGTTGTGGATAATGGTACCTTGTGGATCTTAATGTTACCATTTAGATTTTCTTTTAAGTTATGACTAATATGCTTAGTAAGAGTGATGTTGAATATCTTATAATGATAATTTGCATGTGATAGAGCAAATTGAGATAATTTTCTCAATGACAAAATATAGAGAAGTAGAGTATTGAAGACATCAATTGAAACAACTTTTATTGAAAAGGAAAACAACAACACAACAACAATAGCAGCAACAAAAATACAATAGAGGCTACGGAGTGAGATTTAAGTCTATTTTGCGTTTCTTCTGACTGTCATGAGTAGACCAATTTAACTGATGCAATGTTGGATTAGACAGAGGAATAAAAGACTGCAATTGATCAATCAGTTGATCAACAGTTGGAGCTGAAATAAGAATCCGTCGTGCTAGAAGTGGGATGAATTGTGTTCCCGCTGCATAGTCAAGAAAAGATATCAACCCGTCGTAAAAACCATTAACATTTAACAAACCAATGGGTTTTTGGTGGATTTGTAATTGTGCCCATGAGACAATTTGAAAAATTTCCTCCAAGGTCCCGAAACCTCCTGGTAGAGCTATGAAAGCATCCGCATGCCTAAGCATTTGAGCCATTCGCTCGTGCATAGATGAGACTTGTAACTCATCCCCAACTGTTTTCCCTACAATATTTTCAATAGCTAGAGGTTTTGGAATGATACCCAAAACTCGACTACCTTTATTATGTGCAGCTTTTGCCACAGACCCCATTAACCCTCGGTTACCTCCTCCATATACTAAATGTATATTTCGCTCAGCTAATACCTTACCAAGATTTTCTGCAACTTTTGTAAACTCTTCAGTATTCCCAGGGTTGGATCCAAAAAAGACACAAATTTTTGTGAATCGACGAGCTGAGGTTTCCTCCATTGTTATGCTCACCCTAATCTTTGAATATTTTTGAGTTTGTATAAGGATGCAATAATAATGTATTTATAGAGAAACAAATTGATAATAGCTGTGGAGCATATGTGTAAGTATGTTCAAGTATATATTTTTCTCGATTCTTGTGAGGTAAAACAAAAAAAAAAGAAAAAAAAGAATGAGTTTTACTTTATCATTTTATAAGGGACAATAGGTCGCAAAATCTTGAATAAATATATGTTGATATGTAAGTGTGATAAAAATTGTGTCAGAAGTGTGATAAGTTAGGTAAGATAATTAAGAAAAGTCAATAAAGGCCTATTTCATGGATTTAGGGACTTAGCCATTTTAGCACTAATGGTCGACAATACATCAATAACTTAAAGACTTTTTGAGCTAACAATTGGACTTTGGACATGAGGCCAAATTAACTTTATTAATTACAAAGATTTTGTGGTCTTAACATTAATTTTTGGCCGATAGATTAAAAGCAGATATGAAGAAAGATAAAGCACACTTGACATAAAGATAAAGTAGTAATCAGTCTCTCTTTGATGTGATAGAGCAACACGGATCTAGTTTCTGTGAAAATAGAAACAACAATGTAGGTCAAAATGAGTCTCCTTGGTCGCTTTCATCTGTGTCGTATCCGTGAGAGAGGAACTTATGGAGTTGTTGTTCCCATACATTGAATGAGGGCTCTGGCGGAGTGGAATGTGGGTCTACCATATCTTGATCTTCTCCAGGTGAGCTGGTCTGGATGAGGGATGTGCTGGCTTCCTCTTGGATTTGGGTGTCGGTTGGATAAGGTTGGGAGTCTTGAAAGAGGGATAAGTCAAGATTGGGTTGGTGTTGGTCAAGTTCTGTCGGGACAACTGGCTGAGATTGGGTAGGTTCTGTCGGGACAGTTAGCTGAGGCCATTGGTGAAGGTTATCCATTGCTTGTCTGTATCTGGCATAATAAGTCATGTTTGGGATATGGTGATGATGAGTAGAGTAATCTGTATTTCTGAGATGTGAAAGATGATATTTTTGTCTTTGTTGGAATTTGAGTATATTGGCAAAATTCAGGTCTTCTGTAAAGTCAGCTTCAACTTGTTCCCAAGGTGCAACATCTTCTGGGGAGATCCAAACAGACGGAGGAATTATTTGATTTTCCTGAGCAAGAATTCTTTCAAGTTCTCTCTTTTGCTGAATTACTTCTTCAGGCCAGAGCTTAATTGATCCCTTTAGTGAAAGGGTAAATGTGAAGTAATCCTTAACAGTGGGGTAATAATGAATCTCGTGATCTGAAATAATCATACCCTTCCGTTGGAGAAGTAAAACTGACCAAAGATGTTGTCTGGGGACTGCAGCATTTGTGTTGTTTGCAATCATGTATTGAAATTTAGTTATCCACCATGTCTTTGGGTAAAACCATTGGAGAAAAATCAGGGCTGGATGATCTTCATCACATTTTTCTAATTTTTGGAGGGTTCTAAGTAATGGGAATTCCATGGCGATTGTATACAGATCCAACAGGTACCATAACAAGTAAAGGACAGGTTTGGACCATTGGGAAAATGGGAAAAAAGAGTGCAGGTGAAAGAAAGGGTATTCTAAGTTGAACAAAGGGCCACCAAGAACTGTGAGGCCGTGTTCTTGGACTGCTAAGATGGCGTAGTGTCTGATGAATTCTTTGGCACGGGAATGGAGTGTTCTGGTTTTGATTAGGTCTGGAAATTGTGGTGGAGAAAAAGGAACAGGAGGAATTATGATAATGGGATTCATTATGAAGATGGTAAGAAGGTTGGTTTTATTTATTGCTAGAAAAGTGATTATGAGGTTTAGGCTATTTATAGAGTTTTATGAAAGAAAATCAATAATCGTTTTGTCCTTTCCTTTTACGTGGATGACGTTAAAGGAATAGTTAAAAGAATCATATTTGCCATCGCAGTAATTGTGCTAGCGGAATCTTTTCTATTTGAAATCGAGCATATTAGAAAAAGCAGACATGTCAATCTCAATGAGAAAATGATGTCCAATAAGGTGGACTGTTTTTTTTAAGAGTTAAAGTAAGAGATATAATGTTAAGATCTATAGTTTAAGAATCAGTTGAACTAAAGGTCTTTTTATTGAAGTTGATTTTTGATCGTTTAAGATAATGCTTTCAATATTCTGATTTGAATGACAACTTAGTTGCGTAGAAATACTACATTTTTTTTTTGAATGATATCAAGGTAGTGAATGATATTATGACGTATGAGTATATGTTGAAGGGATTAAAATTTTTAAAGGAGTTAAGAATTTTATGTAAGAGATTAGTATGGGTATTCTACATCTATGTTATTCTTTAATGAATAAAATGTGAAGTGTATAGATGCCCATTAAATATTGAACGAATGAGAAAATCCTATATACAAGGAAGATTGCTTTGTAAATGTTTTATGAATAAACCATACAGTTGAAAAGGAAAATTGAGAATGAGAAGAAGAAATGAGATCTAAGTATCCTCATCTATGTGCTTAAGTTATGAATTTCGAGGACGAAATTCTTATAAGAAGGGGAGAATTGTAGTAACCAGTATCCATAACCGGTAAGAATATGTATATTTATATATATAAATATACGTATTTTATTTGTATGTGGGTGATCCCTGATTTATATATTGTTATTAGTAGTGTTTTTATAGGTTAAGGATATACTATTAGTATTGGGTTTATTTGCAAGACTTTGGAATTATTTTAGGGACCAAATTGTTATACTTTGAAAGTTTTGGGGGCAAATTCGTAAATACCAAAAATTAACCACTTAGTATAAAAATACACTTTTAAAAACCCTAATTCTCTCATCTTGGTCGAGCTACCAATTTTTAGAGAGAGAAGAGAGAAATAAAGGAGAGAGAAAGAGAAGAAGAAGAAGAAAAAGAAGAAGAAATTGGAATTTTGGATCTTTAGAGGTATATCACAACTAATTATCAATTTATTGGTGTTAATTAAGTTAATTTCTTTAAGTTTTGATTTCTGAAAATATGTATAATTGAGGATTTGTTGTGTATTTCGTAAGATCATATGAGAATTGATGATGATCTATAAGATAGTTTGATAAATCATGATGAATTATGGAATTTCTGATGGATAACCTCTTGATCTAGGAATTTTATAAATTGTTGTGATTCGATTCTGGTTTTTAATTTTGAGTATATGAAATTAGACATGTTAAGGATCATCTGAGACTTTGAATCGATTGAAAATTCTGGAAATTGAATTTATAGTGAATTTACCAAAATGACCCTGAAATTCTGGAAATTTCCTGTGTAAACAGTATAATACAGTGACAAATAATGTTTGTCCTACTGAATGATCTTCAAAAATTACGAAATTGTGGAATATGATAATTTTATATGTCTAATATGATATACTCGGAATTGAGAATTTAGATCAATGTGGTTGAAATGTTATGATTTTCTAAAGTATATCCGCTCATTACAGTATTTGATTAACAGATTTTTAAAGCTATGGAATAAAATAGTTTTAAAATATTTTTGGCAGTGATTTGAAAGTGAAATATTTATCATGGACTGAGATATGTGTCAAGAGTAATTATGTGGTAGTTTTATAATTTTTGAGTTAGTATATGATTTTATCAAATTGGGAGATTGAATACTGTTCAGTAAGTATCTTGATCCTGTCAGGTTTGTAGTTTGGATTTGATGATGTGTATGAAATGGATTGTGTAGGAATTTTGATATAATATTCATATATATGAAGGATATATGAGTCAAGATTAATACATTCTGATTTTGGAGTAATTGGACATCATTTGATGTATTAGAAAATTTTGTTAAGTGTAAGTGGTCAGAATGACAAGTTTTGAGAAATCAAGTATTTAGACCAATTTGATGTGTTAAATGCATTGTGTATAATTTTGTAAGCTATTTAAGTATTTGTGTGAATTGTGAGGCTTATGAAAGGATTGATCTCCATTGATAGGTTAAGGAGATTTAAGCCTTGTAGCTGTAAGTGCTAAGAGGTAAGTATACTAGACTTACTACTGGAATCACAATAAACATAATAATTGTTCTGTATGATTTTGTAAATGGGGTTAAGAATATGTTTATGATATGTCAAAGTATATTTTGATATGAAATGTGAATATATGTTTATGAATGTGAGCATTGACATTGAGCATGGACATACATGTGTTTTTGAAAGTGAGCTTTCCAAAATAAGATGCGTTTAACAAAGAAAGCTTTTGAAGTGTAATATGTCCATGAGAAATATTTTGTGATTTGAGGGTACTTGAACTCACTGTTAACTTAGTAGGCATTTTATGTGATTTGTGGAGCCTTTATGTGTGGCCTTTCCTTCGGGATTGGTATATGTTATGTGTTCCGTATGTAGGGAGGATCCTATTGATACCTAAAGGAAGTGTGAGTCATCACATTCGTGTGGTGGCGTATTGGTACATGTGAGAGGACTCACCGATGATCAGGGTGAGGGTTTGGCTTTTACCTTCGGGCATAAGCGTTATATATGTGTGATTTAAAGACCTCACTTGTACTATTCCTCTCATACGGTATGTCACTTACGAGTGACATTTGGCTCATTATGTGATATGTGATATGTAAGTCCTACTAAGTAGTAGTTGAGTGATGGTATTCCTATTATGTGTTTTGAAAGAATGTGTAAACGCTTACATGATATGTGATTTGATAAGATTATGATTTTGATTGATCACAGCATATCATACATATGCATTGTGTACATATATGTATTTGTATTTGATATATGAAAAATTAGTATGCTTACTGAGTTTTATACTCATTATAGTTTATGGTGATTTCAGGTAAATAAGGTACATGTGTGCTTAGCGGATTTGGCAAGGCTTCTGCTGTTCCTTGGGTTCCCTAAGTTGCTAGGTTGTTGTGTGTTTCATTTGGGGACACGTGGGATAGGATATTTGGTTTGTCCCTATTGAATAAATACTTATGTATTATTTCATTGTGTGTGGATTGGATTTGGTTTAAGTTTTATAAAGTGTGGTTATTGGATGATTTTAAGTAAGAATTTGCAATGGATATATTCTGGGCTCCCGGTAACAAAGTTGCTACTGGTGACGTAGTAGAGTGTTAATCTCTGAGAAAACTCTGCGTATCTCCGGTTTAATAATTGTCCCAGTCATAATTCAATTGCTATAATTCTGAAAGAAATTGAAATGAAAGTTGAAAATTTTGTGTAATATTATTTATGAGTGCACATGCAGTGAATGAATGTAAGTGATGTCGTGTGTCGGATCTTTTGGGTCTGGGGCGTGACAGCCCTCATCTTCTTCGGAGTAGCAACTTAGCACAGAGTATAGCTTCTCAGGGTTTTCAAAGTGGCAGTGGCAATATTCAGAGACCTGGAGGATCTCAGACAGAAGAGCCTATCTCTAGTACTGGTGTACAACTTAAAGCTTTAAGAGCTAGTAGAAATCCACAGATAGGTTAGCCAGGTCGACCTCGTAGCCAGGCATGTGTATTTGCTTGGACTCAGCAAGAGGCACAGGCTACCCCAGATGTTGTCACAGGTATACTGACTAGTTTTAGCCGAGAGGCCCATATTTTAATTGATCCAAGCTCTACGCATTCTTTTATTTCCCGTATCTTTGCTGTGCATGTGGATAGAGTGTTAAAACCCCTAGATTGTAGTTTGGTGGTAGCCACACCGGTTGGAGAATCATTATTGGCTGAGAATGTATTTCGGGGTTGTGTTATCAAAGTAGGTAGTAGTGAGATGGTAGCAGATTTAATTCCTCTTGATATACATGATTTTTATGCAATACATGGGATGGACTGGTTAGCTAATCACTATGCTACTGTAGACTATTTTCGAAAGGAAGTTATATTCAGAAGACACGGAGAGCCTGATATTATTTTTTGTGGAAAGCAACGAGTTCTTCCATCATGTGTCATATCTGCTATGACAGCTAAACGGTTGCTCAGAAAATGATGTCCAGCCTATTTGGCACATGTTATTGATACCAGAGTCAATGGGGTCACATTAGAAGATATTTCAGTGGTAAGAGATTTTTCAAATGTATTTCCTGAAGATCTTCTAGGCTTACCACCAAACAGGGAGACTGATTTTGGTATTGATTTGGTTCCAGACATAACTCCTATCTCCAAAGCACTATACAGAATGACCCCTTCAGAGTTAAATGAATTGAAGACTCAGTTACAAGAATTGGTAGATAAGGGTTTCGTCAGACCTAGTGTATCACCATGGGGAGCACCAGTATTGTTTGTTAAAAAAAAGGATGGAACTTTGAGGCTATGCATTGATTATCGGGAGCTAAATAAAGTCACTATATGCAACAAGTATCTACTCCCTCGCATTGATGATTTATTTGATCAGTTACAGGGTGTAAAGATTTTCTCAAAGATCGATTTATGATCAGGGTATCATCAGTTAAAGATTAGAGATACTGATGTAGCTAAAACTACTTTTAGAACTCGATCTGGGCATTATGAGTTTTTAGTAATGCCATTTGGGTTGACTAATGCTCCAACTGCATTCATGGACCTTATGAATAGGGTATTTCGTCCCTATCTTGATCGATTTGTTATAGTTTTTATTGATAATATTCTTGTGTATTCACGGAGTATAGAGGAACATGCAGAGCATTTGAAGATAGTATTACAGATTTTGAGGAATAAGTAGTTATATGCTAAGTTCAGCAAATGTCAGTTCTGGCTAGATAAAGTTACATTTCTAGGCCATGTGATCTCAGCAGATGGAATTTATGTGGATCCTCAGAAAATTAAAGCTGTGGTGAATTGAGAACGACCAGCTAGTGTGACAGAAATTAGAAGTTTTCTAGGTCTAATGGGTTATTATCGAAGATTTGTTAAAGATTTCTCTAAGATTGCTACACCGCTTACAAAGTTGACCAGAAAATATGTAAAGTTTGTGTGGACTGATAAATGTGAACATAGTTTCCAAGAGCTTAAAAAGAGATTGACTTCAACTCCTGTTCTCACTCTTCTATCTGGCACCGAAGGATTTATAATTTACAGTGATGCTTTTAGACAGGGATTAGGTTGTGTATTAATGCAGCATGGTAAGGTGATAGCTTATGCTTCTAGGCAGCTTAAGAAGCATGAGTTGAATTATCCAACCCATGATTTAGAATTGACAGCAGTAGTATTCGCCTTAAAGATTTGGAGACATTATCTATATGGTGTTGTTGGAGCTGGTGCTCACGTGCCATTCTAATATTGTATGAATATTAATTGTTAATATTTATACAATAAACATTTCGAATAAAGATTGTTAATATCATATTAATATGGTAAAATGCTTGTAACATTACAGACATTATTTGATCTGAAATAGTTCAGATCTGGTTTAAAGGAGTTTAGACCAGAACTAATAGTTATCAAAGCTGAGAGTTATAAATGCTAATAGTTAGCACTGTTAATAGTTATCAGTTTATAAGAGTCAGCGAGGTCTAAAGAGTTAGAACTTTGTCTATAATAGGATAAAGACCTGAGAGTATACTTATAATGATATAGTTGCAAAGAGTTGCAATAGGTGCTAAGAAATATCATTATGTAAGTATGTCTCAAATATAATGTTCCTGATCTATGATCATCAATGCGGGTCTATCGGTGAATTCACAATATATAGATTAGTGTATGTCTATATCTGACTAGTTCAGATGGTTGTTCTTAGCTGACCATGAGCTTAGAGCTTGTATAGACATGCGGGTATCCAGTCAGGACTGGATACTGAACAGACTCATGAGGACCCCAATAGATATCCTATGAAACCGTTAAAGGAAGGTCCTCTCGAGTTGAGTAGTAATCGTGGTCCTTTGACCTGAGCGCCACGGTGGTCTTGTGAGTGATCCATCATGCTTTAGTTCCACATATGTCAGAGACCTTTCATGGTCTGACCGCTATGTGTCGCTGGGTATGGTCCGATGCTCATGGAGTCCGGTGTGCGTAGATACGGGATCCATCAGCTTACGTAGGTAAGTTGTATATCCGATGCTCCGAGATTGTATTTCATAAAGTCTTGTGGCCACAAGCATAAACCCGGGAAAAGAGTTTCCCACAGGGTTAAACAATATAGCAAAAATGTTTGCGTATATTGTTTATCGAGATACGAATCTGGAGATAAGATTATTGGATGAGCAAATGGGGATTTGATGGTGCTGATCTATATCCCCGCACATCCAGAGTATAAATGATGGAAGGATTATACGTATACGTTATGACCTCAACTTGTATGGTCTGACACGCTGATTTGTAATATTCGTAACGTGTGCGTGGGGCATTGATTACGGATTAATGGAATAGTTCCATTTGACAAATCGGGTGTAGACCTAGAGAGTCCCAATATGAAATGTACTCTTTGAGCACTTGGGCAGTGTACCGTATTGAATTGTTCAATACAGTATAATTCAGCAATTACTAAGGTTACGTTAACTAAAGTATATGGTTAAATGGTGGGACCCACTTTAGGTTAACTTGGTAACCGAGTAAGGATATAATAGTAATTTCACTTTATGATTATTTAATTGTTAAATAATTAAAATAAATATTTATTTGTTTAATTGTTAAATAAATGATTTAACTTAACTAAGGTTAAAGGTTAACCATAAGGTTAAGTTAGTTAACTTTACTTAATGGTTAAGTAAAGGTTAACCTAACCATGGTTAAGTTAGTTAACTATGGTTAAATTAATTAAATATTTATTAACTTAAAGGTTAAGTTAAAGTAATCTAACTATGGTTAAATGTTAACTAAGGTTAGGTTAAGCCAAATGAAATTCAAATTAGTTTGGAATTTATGCATTAGTATATAAAGTGAAATGAAATTGAAAATCATTAAGAATTTAGATTTTTGAAATTGTTTTTAGTTTATAGGTTTTGCATTTTTTAGAGCCATTACAATTTGAGAAATTGGAATTCTTTGTTTTGTGTTTTAAGTGTTAGAACAACAAAACAAATTGAATTAATGGTTACTAAATGTAATAACTAAAAACAAGATTTGTTTTATTTATTCAAGAGTTGAATAAAAGGAAAAACAAATTTGATTAAGTTAAATTGTTTAACTTTGAAAAATGTTTAAGAGTTAAACACATATGCTGGATTAAGATGCTGCCATTCTAGACAATCAAACCCACCCTTGTTGATTGCTAGAATTGATCAAAGATTCATTTCATGGTGGACTTCAAAGAAAATTAATCCAAAGGCTTCATTGGTGATATTTCTCAATTTCGAATTTTAATTTAATCAAATGTTATTTTCTGTGTTCATTATATTTAATCTTCCGCTGTGCACATGTATGTATGAGATATGTATATTGTTTGTATGATGAACACAACCCACATGCAAGCACCTTAAGTTTTTTATTTGTACCACCCCACCCCATATAACCCAAACAGGTGTTACATGTCAAATCTTCAGTGATCACAAAAGTTTGAAGTATTTGTTCACACAGAAAGATCTGAATATGAGACAACGGAGATGGTTAGAGTTAATAAAAGATTATGACTGTACGATTGACTATCATCCAGGTAAGGCGAATGTGGTTGCAGATGCACTCAGCAGGAAGTCTTCTAGCTCTATTACTTATTTGAGAGTGACTTATCTTCCATTGCTAGTTGAATTAAGATCTATGGGGGTTGAATTATCTGTAGCCAAGTCTGGAGTCTTTCTAGCACATTTTCAAGTTAGGCCTATGTTGATTGATCAGATTCGAGAGATGCAAGATCAGGATCCTAATTTAGTTAAACTTAAGCAAGAAGTAAGGAATGGAATGCGAGCTGATTTAATATTGAAAGCTGATGGAACATTAGTTATGGGTAACAAACTTTGTGTTCCGAATAACTCAGAGTTAAAGAAGCAGATTTTAGAGGAAGCTCACAGCTCAGCTTATGCTATGCATCCTGGCAGCACTAAAATGTATCGTACTTTGAGAGAATATTACTGGTGGCAAGGTATGAAAAGAGAGATTGCAGAGTTTGTGTCTCACTGCCTGATTTGTCAGTAGGTTAAAGCAGAACATAAGAGGCCAGCAAGATTATCTCAACCACTTCCAGTTCCTGAATGGAAGTGGGAACATATTACCATGAACTTTGTTGTTGGGCTTCCTCATACACGAAGGGGTCATGATAGTATTTGGGTGATTGTTGATCGACTCACAAAGTCTGCTCATTTCTTGCCTTATAAGATTTCATACTCATTGGATAGGCTGGCTCATTTGTATGTGAGTAAGATTGTACAGTTACATGGGACTCTAGTGTCCATTGTATCAGATAGAGACCCTCGATTCACTTCTAAATTCTGGTATAGCTTACAGAAGGCCTTAGGTACTAAGCTAAACTTTAGTACAGCTTTTCATCCTCAGAAAAATGGACAGTCGGAGAGAACTATACAGATATTGGAGGATATGCTTAGAGCTTGTATGTTGCAGCTTAAGGGTAATTGGGATGATTATTTACCATTGATGGAGTTTGCATATAATAATAGTTATCAGTCTAGCATTCAGATGGCACCGTATGAGGCTTTATACGGAAGAAAGTGCAGAAATTCTATTTGCTGGGATGAAGTTGGAGAAAGAAAATTATTGGGTCCAGAAATTATTCAAGCCACTAGTGAAAAGATCAGTATTATCAGAGATAGACTCAAATCAGCTCAAGACAGACAGAAGAGTTATGCAGATAAATGTCGTAGACAGCTTGAGTTTACAGTAGGAGACAGATTCTTCTTACGGATCTCACCATAGAAGGGTGTGCTTCATTTTGGGAAACAGGGAAAACTAAATCCTAGATATATTGGGTCATATAAAATTTTAGAAAGGGTTAGTGTGGTTGTATACCGCTTAGCATTACCACCTGAGCTGTCACGCATTCATGATGTGTTTCATGTTTCTATGTTGCGAAAGTATATACCTGACCCTTCTCACATTCTAGATACTCAGCCAGTTCAGTTGAGGACAGACTTGACTTATGACGAAGAACCTATTCAGATAGTTGAATATCGACAGCAAGTACTACATAATAAGATTATTCCGCTAATTAAAGTCCTATGGAGGAATCATGCAGTGAAAGAGGCTACATGGGAGCGAGAGGATCAGATAAGAGATCAGATACGAATTTCGAGGACAAAATTTTTATAAGGGGGGAGAAATTGTAATACACGTGTCAGTTGATGTATATGGGTTAATGGCAATATAAAAAAAAAGAAAAAAAAAAGAAAAGAAAGAAAGAATGAAGTGGTGCTGTCATATATATATACATGCTGTTTTGTTTTGGTTCGTTTGAAAAGAAGCAAATAAAAACAAGAGAAGAAGAAGCAAAAATCGGAAGGGAAAAGAGAGAAAAGAAAGAAAGGAAAAAAGAAAAAGAAAAGAAGAAGAAAAGAAAGGGAAAAGGAGAAACCGAGAAGGAAATAGAGAAAGAAAAAGAAAAAGAAGGAAAAGAAGAAATGAGAAAAGAAAAGAAAATATAAAATTTTAGGAAATTAGTTGGGTAGTTAGATTTATACCCAGTCTTTCAGCGGGTAATAGTTTTACGATATTAGAATATTTATATTTTAATATTTATAATACATATCGGTACTAATGATGTATTTTTACACCCTATGATATAGGAGGTGTACCGATAGCGGGTAGATCTCAGAATCCAGACCCAGCTCAGGATTAGCGCACTTTTGTGAATGGATAACTATATATATTTTATATGTTTTTAATACAACCAATTATGATTTAATTACGCGTTATCAGATTTAGTTATGATTTATTTTAGACAAAAATATTTATACTATTTAGTATATTCAGAAATGTTTTAGAATTTATTATAGTACAGTTTATAATTATATTCAGTATAGAAATAATTATTTCAGAATAATTATGGTTGTGATATTATATTGTAGTAGTTTTTGAACCACCATATGCGTACCCTCCCCTTTAGTGTAGTTGCTCTGCGCATGCATTAGACCAGTTTAGTTTGCTCTGGCTGAGCGATGTAACATTCTGCCAAGTTAGACCAGCTTAGATCCCCCGCTCTGCCTGTGCGTAAGTTACTCCGCCAGGTTAGACCAGATTTTTCCCCGGGTACAAGTTTGGTGTGATTTTCAGTATATATGTAGTATATGTTTCCAGAGCTATATTACATATATTCAGCTTGATAATAGATTTTATGATAGTTTGCACTTTCAGATTTTCAGATCCTAGTATTATGTCATGATTTTAATTTTAGCATAATTTTATGACAGCTCATACTTTCAGTACAAATTTATTGACTAATCAGTATACAGTTTCATGATTATTTTATCGTACAGATTTATACATGTACAATACATATTAAGTATATGATATTTTCAGATTATGTCCACTCACTGAGCCACAAGCTCACCCTTTTTTCTATTTTTCCTATTTTTCTCAGGTTGTCACAGGAATTTGTGCAGTGTGATACAGTCATCACATTTTGAGGTTGGCCAACGTGCATAGCTGCATAAGTGTCTCAGTCTGTGTATTTGTATATGTTTTGTATAGTGGAGCACATGTGTACACTTTTTGTTGAGGCAGGTAGCCTCATTGTATCATATGTATGAGTAAAGAGTATGTTAGTCACATGTCATCGCAGGATCTGCCTCGATTCTCAAGGAGAGCTCGGGTCGGGTCCTGTCAGGAATAGTATATAATTAATCAACAAACACACACAAAATATGAAACAATTGCATTAACAATTTCAAAATTATACCTTTGAAGAACTTTGCTGAAGAATTTGATCTCAGGTCTCACATGGAAGTGATTCATTGGCAATTCTAGACTTTAATGATCTGGTGGGATTAAAGTGCAAGAATGGTAGCTTATTTTTGAATTTCCAACATGATTAATTCGTGTAAATTTGTTCAACACTTTGAGCTTTCTCTCAAATGGAAGAAATGAAGACAAGGACTGAATTAAACAATTTCAAAGTACTCTTTATATATATGGCCAAATGGGACCTATTTGCAAAGTTAATTATATATGGCCAATGAATTCGTGACACTTTTTCTTCATGCATCTCATGCATGAAGAAAAGTTTTCCATTTCATTTGTCACTTGTCACCTATTAAAAATATGCATATGTCATGTATCACACATATGGTTATGCATTATGCCACTTGTTACATTTCCATTAGTTAACCACTTTAACTCATAAAATATATGCTTAACACTTAAACCTTGACAAGTATGCTTTTCTAGAGATCTAGAAAAAAGTTTAACTTTTTAAAATTTTTTTGGATCGAACTGGTCCACCCAATTTGCTACCCTAGTGCTCAAGAAGTACACTTTATATTATGAGACTCCTTAGGTTCACACCTATTTATCTTATGAAATTCTTTTGTAAGTCCATGAACGATGCCCCATACACATGTTATAGATATTATAAAATGGTAATACAAGCTAAGGTCAACTATATTCGTATAATCCTTCCATCACATATATCTTAGAATAGCATAGATATAGACTGTCACGTTAAATCTCTATGCGTTCGATAGTGAACTTATCTCCACAATTGTATTTGCATAAATAATATCTGTAAACACCTTTGCGATATTATTTAACCCTACAGAAAACTATTTTTGAGATTTATGCTTGTGATCACAAGAATTCTTAAAATATAATCTTTGAGCATCAAGATATACAACTCACCGGGTGAGCTAACAATCCCATATCTATGTACACTAGACTCCATAAGCAACAAACTATACCTAATAACACCTGAGATCACATCATCAAAAGTATTTGACATACGTAGAATCAAAGTATAGTAAATCACTTACATGCCCACCGTGGTACTCAGATCAAATGACCATGAATATTACTTAACTTGAGAAGATCCTCTATTGACAGCTCTATGGGATGTCTTTTAAAGGTCCTTGTGAGTCTGTTTAGTACCCAGTACTCACTAAATACATGCATGCCTATATGCACTTTTGCTAAGCCCACGGTCTACTAAACTAACCATCTAAAAAATTTAGATATAGACACACACTAATCTGAAAGGAATACCAATTGACCCGTGTCAGTAACTATAGATCAAGAATCATAGTTTCGAGAACATACTGCATAATAACATTTTTGAACACTATTTGTAACTCCTTATAACTATGTCATTACTAATATATTCACAATTTTGTATTTTATATAAGGTTCTAACTTCTTAGAATTGTTAACTTTTAGTGTTGACCTAAACTCCTTTGATCTAAAATGTCTGAAAAGTAACAAGCCTTGTACGATATAAATAATATTAACGATTTTATACGAATTATTTTGTTGTATAAATATTAAACAATTAATACTTATACAAAATTGGAATGCATATAAGCACCAACTCAAATAATTCTAAATCTTTAGTCCTTGGTAAATAGTAAATAAGCACATTTTCACCTTCCTCAGGGGAAGAAGTGGTCGTCGGTTAGCCTATTAAAGGATAGAAGTGGCCAAATCGCTAATGTTAGTTATCGATGAGTGTTTGTTGATACTAAGAATGTTTAAGACTGAGGAAATAAATATGTCTTAAGGATGCCTCGTTTTATAATCATTAAGCTTCAAGTGATAGTTTGTTGGGGCTTAAGATGTCTATATAATTAGTCTCACTATAATTAGCCTTAGACCTTGGGCAAGGAGTGTTAGGGTCGGTGCTTACATGTCATCCATGAATGTACATATATTTGTGTATTTATACAAGTATACATTTCTATTAAATCGTTAATACCAGTTAATATAGTACCATGCAATGTAATATTACAAACATTGTACGATCTAAAAGTGTTTAGATCAGATCTAAATGAGTTTAGATAAGGGATCATAATTAGCCACGCTAAGAGATATAAATGCTAAATGTTAGCACAGTTAAGTGTTACCTGGTTATAATACTTAGCAGATTCAAGAGTTTGAGTCTTGTCTGTAATGAGATATAGACCTGGGAATATACTAGTAACTATATAGTTACAAGAGTTGCAATTGGGTGCAAAGAAATGCCAGTTGCGCAAGTATGTTATCAAATAATTGTCCTTAATCTATTTCTGTGATTACGGGTCTGTCGGTGGCAGCCATTATTCATATTATATTATTATATATATTATATTAATATTATTATATATTAGATATATATATATATATATAAAGAGAGCAAGATGAGTTTTGGATGAATAGTTGGCGACTTTGGCTAAGAGAAAAAGTAGAGAAATGGAGAAGAAGAAGAAAGAAGAAAAGAAAGAAAGAAAGAAGAAGGAAAAGAAAAAAAAAGAAAAAAAAGAGAAAAATAAAATTGTTTTATTTTTTCCTATGGTTCCAATTGAAGCAATGATAGAATTCTTCAAACTCTCCATTTCTTATCCTTTTAGAGAAAACGATGAAAATACACCCGACCATTTTGGGGTTTAAGAGTTAAACCCAGTGCTGGATATAGGACTGTTGTTCTAGCTCACCAAGCCCACCGAGTTGGTGATGAGAACTGCCTGTGAGTTGGTCTTTATACGGACTTCGAGGAAATACGTGTATAACATTACACGTTGAGGTGAGTTCTTAACCTTACTAATATATTAATACAATTAATATATTTTATTTATTGTGTTTATTGCATGTTTAACGCTTCTGCTGCGTAGAATTCGTATTTGATACGTATTTTAGGCAATAGACACAATTACACATTCATACACCATGTGTCTTAGATCCACGACAACAAGGAGTTGTCAGGAATTCTGAGCCTAGATCTCGTAGGCTACGTTAAGAATTCTAAGGGATTGGGCTTGGGTAAAAATCTTAAGAGGGAGCGCTTTAGTTTTTAGTATTAGTTTGTTGATACTGCAAACTTTATTATAATTCTCGGTCTGATGGGTTGATAGATTCTCGGGGTTAATTGAAGGGCTATAGACTTACATGACGTGGGGTCTTATCATAGTGATAAGGGCCAGTGTCTGAACTTAGAGCTAAAATTTTTTATTTAATGTTGGGTGATCTTTAAAGAGATGTGAACTGATAAATGGCTAAAGGAACAGTTACAACTTTTCAAATTTATAATGATGTGGTTGCATCTTAGGCCATCAATACCAATCATATAGTTGAAGAGTACTTTGAAAGGGTCGAGTTAGTTGAGGTGATGTTTCTCTTATAAGGACGTCTCAACCCTTAGATCTCAAATCTATAGTTATGATTGTTCTGAGGACTTAAATTTATAAGAGCAATCTCTTTATTTTTTTTTCATTTAGCAAATATAAGAGACAGAAACTACTGCAATTTAAAGAGAGAGAAACTTTGTTTTTTTTTTCTTTGATTATTAACCCATATCTTCAAATATCTTCATACAAGTAAGTGTTTATTTACTTTTATCTTTTGTTTACGATGCTTTTTCTTTACTGTCTTTGAAATTTTGTATGTTTCGTTTGTCTTTCTGAGTTTATGTTCTTCAAAGCTTGAGTGCTTAGTTTGAGTAGATTATTTATAGGTTACATGTCTTGATTGTCTAGATGTTAGAACTATGTCATCAGCCGATAACTACCAAAACATATCTAGTCGTGAGTCTGGCAACTTTCGAAGGTGTTCAGCTCCTAAGAGTAGCTCAACATAAGAAGTCAAGAGCAGAAGTGTTTGGGAGGTCTAAGGACTTTAATTAATTGTTAAATGGCCTGCCCAAAGAGAATATGCTATAGAGCTGCTTGATGGCCCTAGTGATTCTAAGAGAACTCCTGCTGATGTAGTACCGATTAGTACTCCTCGAGGGCGGGTGAAAATTTCTAGTTAGCCAAGTAGGCCCAAGAAGAAAAAAAATGCCTATCCCTTTATTCGATGAAAAAATCTGCTTTAAACTAAACTGGTCGCCCTACCACCACTCAAGTGTGGGGGGGAGGATCTTAACTTATTGAGGAAAGGTTTCATGTACTAAGCGCAGTTACACTGAGGTACCTCGAGAGGATAAGTACGCTAGTACGCCACAAATTAGGGAGATGGCCCTTAATCTTTCTTTCTTTCTTTGACTTAGGGTTAAAGCTTCTACTTTAACCCTACTTCATATATATGTTTGCTAATCTGAATCTAGCATCGTGCTAGTTAAGTCTAAACTCATAAACAATACTATTTTTTCTGAACATAGATGATTGAAGGCTAGTTATAGTAAGCCTACCTTCTCTAGGCTTCAGTAGATATACTATTATAAAGCGAATGTTGATTAACAAAAGAAGGGCCATTACTTCTCTGCTTATGATGGGGAGAATAAATTTTCCCATATACAGGATATTATTACAGCAAGGAATGACCACAAATCTAGAGCTCTAATTCAAAATTATCTTGATTCATCTTATTGCCCTTCAAGTAATCACAAGTGGAAGAACTTATGGTTCTTTTTTAGTGGAGAGTGAGGTCAAGAACATGTAAGGATCGGGTTGCCTAATCTTAGACAAAGGGCTCACATTAAGGAACATTTCACATAACAAAACTTTGAGAGTATAAACTTAGTCGATAAACTTATCGAGTTGTCGAAAAAGCAGAGATTAGAAAGAGGTGTCCTTTAAACCTATATGGTGCTTGCCACATTGTAAAATTATTTTGTTTATTTTAACTTCTCTTTAATTTTCTGTGGAAATGGAGCAAAGATACAACACCCAGAAATGTGTTATTCTGTCTAACACTATAAGCTCAAGCAGGTTATGCAAGAATCCCCAATATGTTCTTTCTTTACTTAGGTTACACAGGGAGAGCGAAAATAGTAATGTCAGAAGAGAAGCTAACTTTAGAAACATCTCCCTTGACAAGAGGAATAGGCCATCTAAGGTTTTTGTTAATCCAACAAGTTAGCCACATCCTCATTCTCTAACTATGAGCTAGCCACCCCTTTCAGCAATTGGGTGAAGGTAATCCAATGATGGGGGTATTGATCTTAAACTCTTAAAATCTGATTCAATCTATTTCTAGCCCAATCTAGTCACGGGGAGGCTGAGGCCTGCATCTTTTAAGTTGGCAAACATCTTATTTGTGAAACAAGATCGATATGGGTACATGGTACCATTAATACGAGAGGCAGAGCACGCAATTACAGCTACTCGAATTGATTATATGCCAAAGTATAACGCCTTCAAATTCTTAGCCCTCAATATAGGATGTGTGCTTGAGGGTATGCTTTTATGAACGTTTTCTTTTGTTTTATAATTTGTTTGGTTACTAACTACTTAGACAACTTAACTGGGAAGGTCTTTTGAAGGTTTTTACATTCATGACTTTAGCCTTCACACGAGGGCTTACCTGGGGCTAAGTTTAATATTTAGAATCAATCCTTATTTTGGGTGTTCATCCATGGAATGCTTGGGAGCATTGGCCGAAAGGGTCATAAGTGATCACTCTTTGGTATTCATCCGATCGTACTTGAGAATTTTGACAACAAGGTTTGTGGTGGCTGTGGCCACTATCTTATTAGCCCTTTTTATTCATTTAGGACATACCTAAACATTTAAGGCGTACTTGAGCATTTGAGGAGGTTTTGTTTGGGTATCCAAGGCTTTTGGCTTAGGCATCTGACCCTTAACTTGGGCATCTGATGAGGTAATGCTCAGGCATCCAAGGCTTTTAGTTTGGGCATCTAAACCTTGAATTGAGCATTCTATAAGGTTTTTCTTAAGTATCTAAGACTTTTAGCTTGGACATATGAACCTTGACTTGGGCATTCGATGAGGTTTTAATTAGGCATTCGAAACTTTTGCTAGAACATCCAAGGCTTTTGAGCTTTGAAATTAAAGCCTTGACTTAGGCATCGAAGGAAGTTTTGCTCAGGTATTTTTGTCGAGAGAGTCACTTGGTAATTATGGATTCTACCTTCATAGTGCTTCAGCCAATCTTTTTTTTTTTTCTAGCAAATATTAGTCTTATGATATTGGAATTTTGAAATAGTGATAATTGTCAATCATACTGAATAAAAAGACTTGAGCACTTTTAAGCGCTTCATTATAGCAATATATGTAAGTGAATGCAATTATAATAGAGAATTTAATATATTGTGGATCTGTGGGTGTCATTTGTCAATCTTTTAGCATTTCATAATTGCTTGACTGTTGCATCTTTATGTTCTTGGGCTTATATGTCTATATTTTAACTCTCCCGAATACCTTGTAATGGCTTTGATGAGGCTAAGGATTTTAATCCAAGTTTTTGTCCTCATTTATTACTTTTCTTGCACAGTATTTATGCATCTAAATGTTTGTTGGTGAGCAAGTGAATGAACTATGATTTGGTTTTCAATCAATTATTTTTATGGTTGTCTGTTCTTATGGATTTTTGTTCTGTCTCCACAGATTGTACAAAACTATTGACCTCGAATTTTGAGTCATCATAGGAAAAAAAGTTGAATTTATATCTTTCTAGGAACAAAGATTAGAGCTATTAATAGGTTAAACTGTGATGATAGTTTGTTAGCATATATACTAGGCCTAGTTTGTATTTGTGCTTTGAGGCTGTGTTGGACTTTCGATTAGATAGTTTTATGGTTACTATGATACACATGTTAGGCTATCCAAGCCCTAGATTTGATCAAGATCAGAGAAAGACAATCACAAGCATATTCAAAACACAAAAGTATTATGGATCAACTTCATAGGAACCTACATCCACTTCATTGAGCCTTTAGCTCACTTAGATGCACTTATTAAAAATGGATTTTATAATGAAAGCATAAAGAGACAGTGCCTCTATAAGATATAACTACAAATATGCTATCTTGGGGTCTTAGAAGCTGCAGGAGAGCCTTAGAAGGCAATTTATTGAACCTTTAGGGTTGTCATAGAGTTGTAATCTACTTGAAGAGAATTCAAAAGAAGATAAAAGAGCCCTCCAAGGCCTCTGCCAAGCCGAATCCATTTCTTTATGTCTTAACCTTTTTTTTATAAGCATTGCTGTCTTTTGTTATATAATTTTTATGAGATCAGGGCAAGCTATTACTTTCTTAATTAGGCTTGTCCCAAAGTTATCAAAGTAAGATTCGTGTAAAAAATCTAGTAATTTTGAGATCCTTGGGGACAAAGGTGATTTGGGTCCTCAGTGAATAATAAATAAGCTTCTTCTCACCTGCTCGAGGAGGGGAGGTGGTCTACCTCTTAAAGGATAGGAGTGGTTAGCTCAATTAGTGTTGGTTGTCGAAGAGTGTTTGCTAGTATTGAGCATGCTTAAGACTGAGGCCATGAATATGTCCCGAGGACACCTCATTGTATAATGCTTAAGCTTCTAGTGATGGTTTTTTAGAGCCTGAGATGTCTACACAATAATCATCCCATGAACAATTTTGGGTCTCAAGTGAAGAGTTTTTGGAAAGTCTTAGCCTGAGACTCACGAATCGTGTTAAGTGTTATATGTATTTTAAGCACAAAATTAAGCGTAAGTATACGTTATTATAATAAGTATTAAATGGAGTTTTAAGTAAGATATTGAACCCACATGAATAATTTTTATTTTTTACCAAGTATTAAAAGTATATCTTTCAAGTAATTATTCAGAAAACTAAATCTTCAAATTGAATTAAATAAAATAAAAGTGTAGAAAATAAATAACACAACTCAAATAAATCAAGAAAATAGCAAGATAGAGAAAGCTTAGGGTTAATTACTATCCTTAATATATTTTTTAAATATTAACCTTTTAATATTTATATTCATCAATTCTTATTATTTGTCAAAACACTAATGTATTAACAAGCCTCTCCCAAGGTTATGCAAGTATACCTTAATTTTTGAAATACCTATATTCTTATGATACTTGCAATAAATCAAAATTTATTAAGATTACGTCTTATTGACCATATATGTCAATTAGAGATATATTACTATCCTAATTTGAAACTCGAATATGGAGCATTACCAAATTATCTACAATCATGCATAAAATTATCTAAGTCTAAATGCAATGATGTCTCTTCTGAGTTTAACAAAGTATTACTAAATTATTCACAATATTGATCAGATATAATGAAGCATTAAAAATAAATAATTTGAATAATAAAGAATTGAGTTCAAATAAATATTAAAAGGATCTAACAATTAAGCACACATATTGAGTTTAAGTAATAACCTTAAAAAATAAATTGAGCTCATGTAACAAGAGAACTATATGTGAAAAATAAAATAAACATGAAACAACCAAAAGAAATTCGATATAGACGTCAATTTACAGTTGGTTTTATAAGTTAAAGATTCGTCAATAATCTCTTAATTTCTTGAATTTCCTTTACTTCTCTTTCAAAAATTGCTCCTCTTTTATATGTTGTGGCTCTAAGAGCCCTAAGTTGTGTGTTCTTTAGGTCTGAAATAAGTGATCTTTATATAGGGATTGATTGGAGTATTGGAGTTGTATTTTTTTTTACTATAGCGCGAGCACTATTCACAACAATGTTTATAATACTGTTCACACACACTCTTCACATGGTGCTACAACGGCATCTTTTGGGCATTGGGGCGAATTTTCATTGCAGCAAAACTCTGTTCACTATTATAGCGATTATTGTAGTAAATTGATGTTTTATCTTTTTTATATATATTTTTATTTACATTTGCTCTATTGACTCTGAACCTACAAACTATTAATAAAATATGTAAAAACTCTAATATTCTTATAAAAATAAATAATTAATTAAATTAAAAGAGTAAAAATAATAGATATCATTTATATTTATTATTAAACTTTTCGAGAGATTAGGCTTGGATTCAAATCCCAAGGAAGAACAATAATATTTTTAAAGAGATATAATATTATGATTTTCATTTTTCATGCGAGGCTTAAAATGAAAGTCTTGTACAACCATCAAGAAAAAGTAAAGCAAGGAGCTCCAAGTATTCCCAATATGGTCTCTATAAATTTCATACGACGAAGAATGGTACAGTATGTTTCTGTATCTTTCTGCGATATTAGACACATTTTCTCCTTTTTCTCCTTCTAAAGTTCTCTATTGTTGATTTGATATAATATTATTTTTAATTTCTATATTTAATAGGGATTTATATCAGAATGAAATTAGGTAAAAATATTTTTGACTTAATACTTTAGTCCGAATGTCTAAAGTTCTCTATAAATAGTAAAGTGCTCCTCTCATCCACTTCTGCGGTGGGGTTTGAGTCTCCCAATATGGATATGGATATGGATATGAGAGTAAATTTCTTCCTTCGTAGGAGTTGAGAGTCTTTCTAAGGAGTAGATATTTGGGCTGAATTGTGAGTGGAGTTCATTATTGCAGTCTCAGTTGATGTATTACTATATAATGTGTAGGACTTCAAAAAAACAAAAAAAAAATATTTGAATGTTGAATGAAGCATTTAAAGTTTAAGGTAGCATTTGTTTTTTGGTCTAAAGTTTATATAAATATGAATTTAGCTTAAGTTCGAATCTATTTAAATGCATCTATCTGAATGACATTTTCTTTTTCTTTTTCCTTTTACGAACCAAACACATTTGAAAAATAGTAATGTAATATTTATGTCCCATAAAGTACTGTTCACTTGTATTTATATGTTAGAAATATTACCAAGTTAATTTATTAGATAAAATAAAAAGAGTATATTGAGTAATATAAAAGACTATCATTTTATTTTTAAATAATTATTTATAAAAATGTACTTTATTCTCTTAAATAAATTTAAGTATGCTATATAAAAGATGTAATTAGTTATATTTTAATATGATAGCAATAGTAGGGTAATTTGAAATTTAAATTTTTTAATAATTCCTCGTCATTTAGACTTAAAGGTTAAGTCAAATTTTACTCTCTAGGTTTTCCTCCGGAAATCTCGGAGATGTAGTTGTTT
The DNA here is from genome assembly GCA_946807835.1 of Ailanthus altissimus. Lineage (NCBI taxonomy): Eukaryota > Viridiplantae > Streptophyta > Magnoliopsida > Sapindales > Simaroubaceae > Ailanthus > Ailanthus altissimus. The sequence goes on from OX327709.1 coordinate 8,065,152, forward strand.
CGAATTTTGAGTTTACTGTCATCGCTTTTGTGGCACAACGGCGACTGTCAGTTGTGAAACTTCAACAACTCTCCATCATGGAGGAAAACCTTCCATTGGCAAAGTTATTGTACTAGAATGGATTTGGCCGACAAGACACTTCAATTGGCAAAGTTATCATCGTCCGCTCGTCTAGCAGGACATAAGAGAATTTTACTCTCCATGGTTGGCAAGGTCCTAAGTCCACGCCTTGTCAACCGTGAGGCTTTTATTTACAGTATGAAAAAATATGGACAACAGCGAATGAATTCACCATAGAAGTGGTTAATGTCGGACAGAACCTCTTTGTATTTTCCTTGGGATTTGAAGCTGATCGCAAGCAAATTCTCTCGGGGGGACCATGGACCTTTGACAATAATCTGATAGTTTTCACAAAACCGATGGGTTTTGGATGCTTATCGGACCTGTCTTTCGATAGGGTGCCATTCTGGATTCAGATTCATGGTTTACCCCTATATCTTATGAATATTGAAGCCAACAGAGACCTTGGTTCACTTATAGAAGTCTAGAAGATTGATCACGGGAATGTATCGGAAAGGCTGTCCGTATTCGAGTGAATGTTAATATCTCCGAACCTTTAAAGCCGGCACTGCGAGTGGCAGTTGGTGATAAGGATGAGGAGATTATGGTGTTGCTGCGTTACGAACGCCTCCCTGAATTTTTGCGAGAAAGTGGGTTTTCAGACATTCTGAAAAGGACTGTAAGTCGAACAAACAGAAACTTAGTGTGGAATTTTATGAAGATTGGATTCATGCAGGTTCACTTTTCCGACTGACTAATAGAATTCAGAAAAGGCTGAGAGATGGTAATCGTGTTTTGGCCAATGAGGGGTTCCCAATGGCCAAAAAAGAATGGTGAGACTAGTGAGGATGGGTATTGAAGTGGAAGCACACAAATAAGTAAAATCACTTAAGTATTATATTTAGAACAAATTATTAAGGAACTAGAGAGAGAAAAGGTAGAAGAAGAACACACAAAATTTACGTAGTTCGGCAACTTGCCTACGTTCACAGCGGATCAAAATCACTCTTTTATCTTATTGAATCACAAGGCACTCACAAAGTATACTTTTTATAATAAAGATTACAAAGAAAAACTCTCTCTTGTAATTTAGGGTTTTTCTCACACAAAGATCTCTCAATCTATCACAAAGATGTGTTCTATGATCACTGAGATCTCTTTTATGATCACTAAGATGTATTTCTATAATCACTAAGATCTCTTTTATGATCACTAAGATGTGTTTACAAGTCAATTGAGAGCCTCTATATAAGCTTTAGGACGTCCTAGGTTTATCCTATACGTGTAGGAGTCGCATTAGGGAGTCTTGAAGCAAATGGGAGACGAAATAAAGAAGTCTCAAATCGGGAGACTATTCCCACATCCAACGTCACGGCGCTCAGTGGCCATCACCGCGGCCCTAGTGCTCCTGCCTGGGCACTACGGCTCTGACTACTTAGCGTTGCCACACTCACGTTCTTGTGTGGGCGCCATGGCGCCCACTCCTGGTCACTGCGGCGCTCACGTTTGGCACTGCTTTCTTCATTTTTTTTCCTCTTTTTGTGTCCGTCTATAATCCTCGCGCACCCTACGCACTTTGACTTGCTCTCCAAATCATATCTCGATGATTTGTAATCAATATTCTAACAAATCCCCTCCTTAATTCAAAATCATCCACAAAGAAACTAGATCTCTCATCTCCACATCTTCGGCTACCCTCACAAAGTAGTGACTCCAGTTAAGTCCTTGCGGCGCTCAGTGGCCATCACCGCGGCACTGGTGCTCCCGCCTGGGCGCTGCGGCTCTGACCACCTGGCGCTGCCGCACTCACGTTCTTGTGTGGACGCCATGGCGCCCACTCTTGGTCACCGCGGCGCTCGCGCCTGGCACTGCCTTCTTCATTTTTTTGCCTCTTTTTGCATCCGTCTATAATCCTCACGCACCCTACGCACTTTGGCTTGCTCTCCAAATCATATCTCGATGATTTTCAATCAATATTCTAACAAATACCTTCCTTAATTCAAAATCATCCACAAAGAAATTAGATCTCTCATCTCTACATCTTCAGCCACCTTCACAAAGTAGTAACTCCAGTTAAGTCCTTGCATAGGATGAACTTAACGGAGGGTAGTGGCTTAGTCAACATATCAACAAGGTTTTTAGATGACGCTATATTCTTTAAACTAACTTCACTACTTTGGACAATCTCTCGAATGTAATAGAGCCTCACATCAATGTGTTTTGACCTCTCATGGAACACTTGATGCTTGCTTAGGTGTATGGCACTCTTGCTGTCACAATATACACCGATGTTCACATCTTCATTAGCCAATACCTCCGCGCATATGCCTTTCAACCACACAACCTCTTTAATAGCTTCACCAAAAATTATGTACTCCGCCTCTGTGGTAGATAGTGCAACCACATGTTGTATAATTGACTCCAGCATACACTACACCCAAATACTGTGAATACGTAGCCCGTCAACGATCTTCTTTTGCCTAGATCACCTGCATAATCTAAGTCTACATACCCTCTTGTCATTTCACTGTTGTCCTTATTATTTTTATATATCAACCCGTGATTTGACGTCCCTTTAAGATATCTCAGAATCCACTTCACTGCAAGCTAGTGATCTTTACCCGAATTTGTCATGTATTTACTTACCACACTCACAGCCTATGCTATGTTTGATCTTGTAAAAACCATTGCATAAATGATGCTCCCCACAGTGCTCGCATATGATATTTTACTCATCTACAGTTTCTCCTCTTCAGATGTCAACGACTGTGCTGCTGAAAGTCTGAAATGAATGGCCAAATGAGTAGAGACAGCCTTTGCATTGGACATGCCAAACCTCTCTAGAATTTTAAGTATATATCATTGTTGGAACAAGAAGATAACATCTATTCTTTCCTTTACAATATCCATACCCAATATTCTCTTTACTGCTCCTAAATTCATTGTATACATGATGCTCCCCACAGCGTTTGCATACGGTATTTTACTCATCTGTAGTTTCTCCTCTTCAGATATTGGTGATTGTGCTGTTGAAAGTCTAGAATGTATGGCCAAAGGAATAAAGACATCCTTTGCGTTGGTCATGCCAAACCTCTCTAGAATTTTGAGTATATATCGCTGTTAGGACAAAAATATAACATCTCTTCTTTCCCTTACAATATCCATACCCAATATTCTCTTTGCTGCTCCCAAATCCTTCATTTCAAACTCGCTACTCAACTGTTTCTTGAGCTTCTGTACTTCTTTCATATTCTTACATATGATCAATATATTATCGACGTATAGAAGTAAATACACCATCCCATAACTTATGTTCTTGAAGTACACGCATCCATCATACTTGCTCCTACTAAAACCATAAGTCATCATAAACTCATCAAATCTCCTATACCACTGTCTAAGTGATTGCTTTAATCCATAAAATGACTTCTTTAGTAAACAAGCATGATTTTCTTTTTCGGGCTCCTCGAACCCTTGCTGTTATGCCATGTATATTGTCTCTTTAAGTTCTTCATGCAGAAAAATTATTTTTACATCCATATGCTCTGGATGTAAATTAATGTTTGCACACATGGCTAACAAAACCCTAATAGATGTGTGCTTGACGACTAGAGAGAATATCTCATGAAAATTAACTCATTCTCTCTGAGTAGAACCTTGTGCGGCTAACTTAGCCTTGAATCTTGTAAGCTCCATCCTCGATATCCCCTCCTTCACCTTATACACCCGCTTGTACCTAACTAATTTCTTTTAAGGTCTCTCTACCAACTTCTAGGTATTGTTCTTCCTAAGAGAACTAATCTCTTCTTCTATGGCCTGCTGCCATTCTTTCTTATTTTTACTTTTCATAGCCTCACCATATGTCCTAGGCTCATCATAATCAAAAGTGTAAGCAGAATTAAAAATATAAGCAACTAAATCTGCTTGTGCGTACCTGACTAGTGCGTTAATCGTTCTTCTTAACTTATCTCTGGCTAGTTGGCACTCTTTAAGTTCCATCTCATGAGTCCTAATCTTTCCTTGGGTGAACTTGAAGGAACTCGCTGGTGTTCTTGGTTCTTCTTCAAGATCTCCTCATTGAAGTGCTGATCTAGGGGCATATCAGATCTATTCTCAGGTTCCACTTCAACTTCTATTAACTCTGGTGCTGAGTCTTTCTTGGGCACAGGTTCTTCTTTCTCATCTTCTTGGGATGTTTTCAGCATTGTCGTCTCATCAAACATCACGTCACAACTTATGATACTCTTTAGTGGTGTCAAGTCTTTACACCACACCTTATATCCTTTCACTCCTTCGGGATATCCTATGAATACCCCTTTGATAGCTCTAGGTTTCAACTTCCCCTGCTTAACATGTACAAAATCAGGGCAGCCAAATATTCTGAGGTGGTCATACTTAGAAGGATTGCTAGACCATTTCTTTTCTGAGACTTCTATTAATCAAGTAAGCTGCGGTTACTACAGCTTCTCCCAAAAATGCCTTGAACATCTTTGCATTGGTAAGCATGCATCTAACCCTTTCAAATAGGGCCCTATTCATCTTCCCTGCTATGTCATTTTGCTATGGTGTTGACCTTACCATTCTATACCTCATAATCCCATGCTTATCACAAAATCCATCAAACTCTCTATTACAAAACTTGAGGCTATTGTCAGTTCTCAGCCTCTTCACTCTTTTACTAGTCTGATTCTCAACAAGAGTCTTTCAAGTCTTGAATACATCAAATGCTTGATCTTTTCTCTTTAACAAATATACCCATAACTTCCTTGAATAGTCATCAATTAAACTGAGAAAATACCTGGCACCACCACGAGTAGCTGTCCGAGCTGGTCCCTAAAGATCCGAGTGTATGTAGTCAAGAGTCCCATTATGTACTTTCCCAAGAACATAATGCTCATAAATATTTAAGGGCTGGAATTTATTCTCACCAAATGTCTTTTGACTAAATAACTCCTTCAAGTTTCTCTCGCCTAGGTGTACCAGTTTAAGATGCCACAACTTGGTTTGCATACTCTCATCATCTACAGAGAATAATACAGAACCACTCACGACTTCACCCTTAAGCACATAAACGCCTTTGCGCTTCCCTTCTCTCATCACCACCATGAAACCTTTCAACACTCTCAAAACCTCTCTGTCGATCCTGAGGGAACACCCATTCTAGTCTAAAGTATCTAGTGAGATTAGGTTCCTCTTGAAGTCAGCAACATACCTAACATCTATCAACTCTCTCACTCGCCCATCATGCAGCCTAAGTTTAACACTACCAATTCCCATCATTTGACATACAACGTTATTACCTGACATGTCCAGAATATAGGAGTTTATTCTCAAGTGCAGGATTATCGAAGTAATAAATAACCCAATAAGAATGGGGTCGATCCACAGGGAAGTAAAATTAAAATTACAAATTATAAACACTTTTAAAACAATTAATGCCGTATAAGATGTTTGCAAATATTAATTCAATTAACCAATTCAAATAAAAGTTAAGGTTAGGGGGATCCACTCTTGGCATAAGAAGTAAGAATATATTTAACTCTTTTAATAACTCAATTGGAATCCTCACATAAAAAAGGTTCCAACTGAAAAATATAACAATTAAAATTCATCATCATTTATATATTGATTAGTGTTTATTTCTTTTAATTATTATACACCAAATCTTATAAATGGGTTCAAGTATTTATTATGCTAATATTTATATTTGTCTACAATAAATCAAGACTCTCACTTTACAAGAAATGTTATATACACCAAATCTTGTAAATGGTTTTAAGAATTTATTGTGCAAAGTATAAAGTTTGTCAATAATAAATCAAGAATCACCACTTTAGAAGAAAATGTATTAATTCTACAAACGAAAAAAATACATCATATATAAATTTGCATAACTTAAGAATGAAGTATTAAATTCATGAATAAGTGTTAAACATATTTTATTACCTTGTCAAGAGCTTCACCTTTCATCTTAGCATAAAAAAAATTATTTGGACATAATAAAACTAAAGAAAAAGAAAAGAAATGGAAGAATAAATAACATGACTTAATAGTAAATAAGAGAAATAATATTACAAAGAGATAATACAAAGGACAAGTATTTTGAACTAAATTCTAACTTTCTAATTACATACTTTAGGCATAAACAAACCACTTATTTATAGAAAAACATGGATAAATCGAGACAAATTAGGAGGGAACCACTTAAATGATGAAAGTCATCCTTGGTGGCAAAATAATTTGCATTGATTATCACTAAGGCACTTACTTGATTATCCAAATTGGAATTGATGTGATCCTAATTAGCTATCACTCAAAACATCAATATTGTAGATAAGTCTCTTATCTTTCCAAATCGAGTTATCTCATACATATTAGATATGTATTGCTATAGTTATGGGTCAAATACTGATGATTGTTCAAACTAGGCCTGTACCTGCAGATCAGTTTTGTTCTGGGCCATTTTTACCCTCTAAAACCTCAAATTTAAAATGCTTTGTGAAATACAATATATTAGCCCATGGAGTCAGTTCTTCACAAGATCAAGAATCATTCCAATTGGATCTTTAGGTAGAAATTTATGCCTATTTTACCGAACCTACCACAAAAAAGTTAAAAGATAATTAGGTATAATATTGTAAACATACTTAAGTTAAGAAAATTAAATACACTAGTAATACAAAACAATGATGTAAAACTCTTATTAATGTGTAATTTTAAGTGTTCATCACACCCCCCAACTAGCTCATTACTAGTCTCTAGCAATTCGAGCATAAATAAAATTTGAACACTACCTAAGTATTTCAAATAAAACGTCAGTTCAAGATCACAATCGCTATAAAGGCTATTTCAATTATAACTTCTAAAATTTTGTATGTGTATGAATTAAGCCAAAGACTTCTTACCACAAACCACAATATAAATAGTCTTGAAAATATTTTTCAAGTAAAAGCCTCAACTCCATATTCTCAAAGGTGAATAACTTGTTTAATGGCTTAAGATTTCACTCATGGAGTTGGAAACAGATAATCGTTCAAGAAAAAGTTATATTTAGGGACAGACATATAAACTAACATTGATCCAAATATAGGAAAATCAAATATTTAGAGTCAAATCATTATTGTCACATGCTAGCTTCAAGACTTTAATTATTTTATACGAATCTTACGAATACAGAGTCCGGTGATAAGATTGTTTCCTAATGACTTTAGTCTTCTAAAATTGAATAAAGACTTTATTGAACTGAATTAACTTCTTTTTTTTATACTCTTTTTTTTTATTTTTTTTTTCATCCTTCAGCTAAGCAACCAAATCATTCCTCATCCCAAATAATGTCATTCCAAACAAAAATTAATCATTTCAAAATATCAATGAAAGTTTATAAGCTGTTATCTCAAACCTCTCCACTCACTCAAAAGATATGTGAGTTTAAAAAATAATGTATATTTAAAAATAAAATTCTCTTGGTTATATATATTGAATCATCGATCTTACCACAAGGTATAGTATTGTTCTCAAGAAATAATTTCAGAAGTTATTCTTTAGTAACCTAGATAGAAAAAGTGATTTAAACTAAATAATTTTGAAATCATGCATCAATAGTAAAGCAAATTTATTTACGCAAGAGCTACCAAAAACTTAAGTAACAAACATAAAATACATTAAAAATAAACTAATTAGAATGTGTTTCAAACGTTCAGTAATGTACTCTTTACTCTGCCATTCTAGAATTAGAATGCCTCTCAAGAATGCATAAATAAACCTTTTATTCACACCATTCATGAATGTTTTTTTATTTACAGAACAAAGTGATAACAACAATAAAATAAAATAATTAATACTAACATTATATATCAACTATCCTCCCCCCAACTAGATTGAGACATTGTCCTCAATGTCAAAATATAGAAAGAGGAAAGCATAGAAGATATCACCTTAAACATCTTTTATTGAAAATTAAATCTACAACAAAATAAAACAAGCCACACAAAATGCTTAAAAATATATAGAAGTAGATAGGCTACAGACGAAGCGTCAAATCTATCTTGCATTTCTTTTCACTGTTATCAGTATACCAATCTATCTGACTCATTATTAGATCAAATAGAGGTGTAAAAGCTTGTAGTTCATCGAGTAACTGATCAACAGTTGAAGCAGAAATAAGAATCTGTCGTACTACAGATGAGATGAATTATTTTTTCACCGCATAGTCAAGAAAAGATAACAACATATTATAAAAACCATCAACATTTAACAAACCAATTGGTTTTTTATGGATTTAAAATTGTGCCTATGAGACAATTTGAAAAATTTTCTGCAGTATTCCGAAACCTCCAAGTAGAGCTATGAAGGCATTAGCATTACGAAGCATAAAAGACATTCGTTCATATATTGATGATACCTGTAACTCATCCCCAATTGTTTTTCCTACAATGTCTCCCACAGCTAGAACTTTCGATATGATACCTAAAACTCGACTGCTTTTATTTTGTGCAGCGGTTGCCACACATCCCATTAATCCAAGACTACCTCCCCTATATACTAAATGAATATTTCACTCAGCTAACACCTTACCAAGAGTTTTTGCTACTCACTAGTTTTTCTAAGGCTGGATCCAAAAAAAGACACAAATTTTTGTGAATTTACGAGTTGATAATCCTTCCATGATTACACTCACCCTCTATCTTGAATGATTTTGAGTTTGTACAAAGATGCAGAAACAATGCAATGTATTTATAGAGCTAAAAGGTGTTGTAAGGTTAAGTCACATGGGCTGTTGGCTTGAAATACAAAATTTTCAACACCATTTTACCAATTTTCAATTTATTAGTTGGAAAAGTCACATGGGTTGTCAGTTTAAAATGTAAAATTTTCAAAAATGACTATAGGTGGTTGGTTATTAAAAAGATGTTTGAGTTTGAAATAAAACATTTAAAAATAACAACTATATTAAATATATACAAGTAGTTGTGATTGTGGCTCACATCTTCTTTTGGTTTTACGTTTAGTAATAACTTAAACGCCCTCTATGGGTCGGGGATAGGCTTCCCATCCAATTTTCTTATAAATTGGCAAACAGGGTCTTTTAAAGTCAGATTCCTGAGACTGCACCGCTCATGTTCTTTTAGGAATATGTTCCATAATTCATAAATTGCAATATGCATATATCCATTAGGATGCGTCTCAAGAGTTGATAAGATATCAATTAAAGACTCCTTACTCAGGCCATCCTTAATAAACCTAATTTTATCTTCGCGATTTATAGACATCATTCCTAAAGTGCAGCAACGTGTGTTGCAAGTCATGCGTACACACTTGTAACAAACGTTTAATCATTTTACTCTTTGTTTTTTTTACAAAAGAGCTTTTATCTAAGCCAGGCATATAGGAAATTAATGTGTCTGAAAATTCACCTATCAATCAAACATTAGCTTCAATTAACCAGCGTAAATCAACAAGTATATTCATAATCATTAATAACCTTAATCTTTCACAGCTTGCTTGGTAAATTTTCTTCAATGAATTTTGAGGCAATGAGGGAAAACACTTTTTCCAATTTTTTATAATGTCATCCATTTTTTTTTTTTTTTAAAAAGGGGGAAGAAGAGAAGATATAAGTAATTATGGGAAACTGACAAAACTGACTTGAAATATCACAGAGTACCGTTATCTGCCACTTAACCGGGGTGCAAAATAAAACTTTAACAAAAATACTAAATTAACCTGCAAGTAAAAATATATATATAAAGTTATAAGAAAAATAAATAAATAAATAAATATATATATATAAATATGTAAATATGTAAAAGAAAGATTAATTGGTCTCGTAACAAGGGTCCGACAAAGACGTAAATTCTTCATGAAAAGCTTGATTTTCTATAAAAGGCTTGAGTCTTTGGCTATTTACCTTAAACACATTCCCATTTTTAGGATTTTCAATGTCAATTATTCCATAAGGGTACACATGTTTCACAATAAAAGGGTCACTCCATCTTGATCTTAATTTTTGTCAGGGAATATGTGAAGTCAAGAATTATAAAGCAAAACCTTCTGACCAATGTCAAATGTTTTTCTCTGAATTTTTTTTTAATCATGAAAATCTTTGATTTTAGCTTTGTAAATTTTTGAATTCTCATATGCATCATTTCTCAATTCTTTAAGTTCATTTATTTGTAATTTACGTATGTGTCCAGCAGAATCAAAATTTGCATTGAAAGTTTTAATGGGCCAGTAGGCTTTATGCTTAAATTTCACAAGTGACAAGGTTTTCCATAAACTATACTATAAGGAGACATACCCAATGAAGTTTCAAAAGTAGTTCTATAAGCCCACGGTGCATCATTTAGTCTTAAAGAGCAATCTTTGCGATTTGGGTTTACAGTTTTTTCTAAAATTTATTTTATCTCTCTATTTGCTAATTCAACTTGTCCACTTGTCTGAGGATGATAAGGGGTGGCAACTTTACGAGTAATACCATATTTTTTCATTAATATTTCAAATGGTTTATTACAAAAATTCTTACTCCCATCACTTATAATGGCTCGAGGGATTCCAAATCGACTTAAAATATTTTCTTTCAAAAATTTCATGACTGTTTTATGGTCATTATTTCGACATGGAATAGCCTCAATCCATTTTGAGACATAATCTACTGCAACTAAGATATATGTAAATCCAAATGATAACGGAAATGGTCCCATGAAATCTATCCCCCAACAATCAAAGATTTCAATAACAAGAATGGGATTCAAAGGCATTATGTTTCATTTTGAAATTGATCTCAACTTTTAACAACTTTCACACGTTATACAAAATGGTGTGTATCTTTAAATAAAGTGGGCCAATAAAATTCACACTGCAAGATTTTTGCAGCTGTTTTCTTTGATGAGAAATGTCCCCCACGTGCTTTAGAATGAAAAATTTTAATTACTTTACTTACCTCATTGTCGGGTATACATCTTCAAAATATTTGATCACGACAATATTTGAAAAGATAAGGATCATCCCAATAAAACTTTCTTACCTCAGTTAAAATTTTCTTTTTGTCTTGAGCATTCCATTGAGGTGACATTTCTTCTGTTACAAGAAAATTAATAATATTAGCATAACAAGGCATTGTAACAGTAGAAAATAAAAATTCATTGGGAAAAGAATCATTAATAGGTGTTATTTTTATTGATGAATCTGGTGCGAATCTTGATAAGTGATCTGCAACAACATTCTCAGCTCCTTTCTTATCTTTAATAGTGATAATAAATTCTTGAAGCAATAGAATCCATCGAATCAGCCTTGGTTTTGCATCCTATTTTGACATTAAGTACCTTACAGCAGCATGGTCAGTAAATACAACAATTGAAGAACCAATTAAGTAAGAACGAAATTTATCTAATGCAAATATTATAGCAAAGAGTCCTTTTTCAGTTGTTGTATAATTTATTTGTGCACTGTTTAAAAGTTCTACTTGCCTAATAAATTACTTAGGATTTGTCTTCCTTTCTTTGTCCCAATACAGCACCAACAACATAGTCACTAGCATCACACATAAGCTTAAAAGGTAAAGACCAGTCAGGAGATTGTTGTTAGGGTTTATGCTTACATGCCATCCCTGTTTGTATAAATATTTATTTTGTAATATTTATATAATGAATATTTTATTAAATCGCTAATAACCTTTATTAAATGGTAATTAAGCTTGTAACATTATAGACATTATATGATCTGAATAAGTTCATATCTGGTTTAAAGAAGTTTAGACCAAGGCTAAGAGTTAGCAAAGCTGATAGTTATAAATGCTAAGAGTTAGCAGGTTATAATAGCTAGCGAGATCTAAATAATTAGAACCTAATCTATAATGTGACAAAGACTTAAGAATCTACTAGTAATGACATAGTTGCAAAGAGTTGCAATAGATACTAAGAAATGTCATTATGTAAGTATCTTCTCAAATAAAGAGTTCCTGATCTACGTTCACCAATGAGAGTTTATCGGTAAAACACAATAATATAGATTAGTATATGTCTATATCTGTATTGTACATATAATTATTTTTAGTTAACCATGAGCTTAGTTGAAGCTCATATAGACATACAGGTATTCAGGTAAGACTGGATACTAAACAAACTCACGAGGACCCCAATAGATATTCTATGACACCGTCAAAGGAAGGTCCTCTTAAGTTGAGTAGTATTTGTGGTCCTTCGACCTAAACACCACGGTGGGCTTGTGGGAGATCTACCATACTTTGGTTTCACATATGTCAGAGACCTTTCATGGTCTGACCGCTACGTGTCACTGGGTATGGTCCGATGCTCATGGAGTTCGGTGTGCATAGATATAGGATCCCCCAGCTCACATAGATGGGTTGTATATCCGAAATTTTGAGATTGTATCTTGTAAAGTCTTATGGCCGTAAGCAATCAACCTGGGAAAAGAGTTTCCTACAGGTTTGAACATTATAGCAAAAGTGTTTACATATATTGTTCATTAAGATACGAATCTAGAGATAAAGTAATGGATGAAATTATCGGAATTTGACGGTAATGATCTATATCCCGCTCATCCAGCATATAATGACAAAAGGATTATATGAATATATAATAACCTCAACATGTATGGTCTAACGGGCTAATTTGTAATATCCGTAATGTGTGCATGGGGCATCGATCACAGACTTATGGAATAGTTCCATTTGATGAATCAGGCGTGGACCTAGAGAGTCTCAATATGAAATATACTCTTTGAGCACTTGGACAGCGTACCGTATTGAATAGTTCAATATAGTAAAATCCAGCAATTTACTGAGGTTAAGTTAACTAAAGTATATGGTTAAATAGTGGGACCCATTTTAGGTTAACTTGGTAAACTAGTAAGGACATAAATATAATTTTACTTAATGATTATTTAATTGTTAAATAATTCAAATAAATATTTATTTATTTATTTAATTGTTAAATAAATAATTTAGTTTAGCTATGGTTAAGAGTTAACCATTTGGTTAAGTTAAGTTAACCTTACTTAATGCTTAAGTAAACGTTAACCTAACTATGGTTAAGTTAGTTAACTATAGTTAAAATATTTAAATGTTCTTTTACCTAACTAGAGTTAAGTGTTAACTATAGTTAAAAAATTTAAATGTTCATTTAACCTAACTAGAGTTAAGAGTTAACTATGATTAAGTTAGGTTAAATGCAAATTGAAATTAAGTGTAATAAATTAAAATTAAATTCATTTGTATAAATAAGACAAATGTAATTAAATTCATAAGGTTTGTTAATTTTCTTTTTGCTAAAAATTTGGCCAGCCATTACAAAGAGAGAAAAGAGAAATTGTTTCTAATTTATTGGATTCAAGAGTTAAATTCATAATTTTCTTTTATAAGGCATAAAACCAATTTAGCAAAATAGACTTTGATTAATTGATTACGTGTTAATCAAAAGAAAAAATCAAGAACATAAGTTTAAGTTGTTAAACTTTTGCTGGATCAAAGGTTGTCATTCTAGATAATCAAACCCACTATTGTTGATTACTAGAATTGATCAAAGATAACATTTTAATGAACTTCAACAATTTCCATCCAAAGGCTTCAAGGGTTATTTCTCAATTTCGTTTCTGTTAATTTCTTTAATATGTAATGATTATGTTTACTGCAATGTTTTAAGCTTCCGCTACCTGATTATATGTATGAGATATGTATATATTGTTGTTAAACACAAAACCCACATGCAAACACCCTTGAATAATCAACTCCCAACAATTATATGATATGAGCAGATATTGAGAGGCTAATTAATTTTTCAAACAAATTTTGACACTATTGAGTCCACTCAAATGATACATCTTTTGCAAAGAGGTTTAGATATAGCACTAACTTTTTTTATTAACTTCCTATAGAATCCAGTATGTCCTAAAAAGGATCGAACTTCTCTAACTAGTTTTGGTAGAGGCAAATGTGTAAGGATTTTAACTTTTATCTTATCCACTTCAATTCCTTTAGAAGATACTGCATGTCCTAAAACAATTCCAAAAGTAACCATGTAATGACATTTTTCCCAATTCAATACAAGGATCTTTTCTTCACATCTTTTTGAGACCTTTTCTAAGTTTTCAAGACAATTATCAAAAGAATTTCCAAACACAATTAAATCATCCATGAAAACTTCTAAATAATGCTCAATCATGTCACTAAAAATGCTTAACATACATTTTTGAAATATTGTTGGGGCATTACAAAGTCTAAAGGGCATTCTTCTAAAAGCAAAGGTTCTAAAGGGGTATGTGAATGTAGTCTTTTCTTAGTCCTCTAGTGCTATGGGAATTTGTTAATAGCCAGAATAATCATCTAGAAAGCAATAGTAGGGATGTCCTGCTACTCTTTGTATAATTTTATCAACGAATGGTAAAGAAAAATGGTCTTTTCTAGTGGCCGAGTTCAACTTTCTATAATTTATGCACATACTCCAACTAGATGAGACCCGAGTTGGTATTAACTCACCTTTTTCATTTTCAATGACTGTGATTCCAGATTGTTTTAGTACTACCTGAGTAAGACTTACCCACTTACTATCTGAGATAAGATAGATGATTCATACTTCAAGTAATTTGAGAACTTCATCTCTCACTGCCTCTTTTATATGTAGATTTAATCTCCTTTGAGGTTGTTGGAAAGTTTTGGCATTATCCTCTAGGTGTATTCTATGTGTGTAAATCAAAGGATTAATACCATTTATGTCTTTTAAAGTCCACCCAATTGCATTTTTATGCATTTTCAATAATTCAATCAACTTACCTTCTTGTTCGCTTGTGAGTATAGAAGAGATTACCACCGGGTAAGTTTGTTTCTCTCTAAGAAATGCATATTTCAATCCTTCAGGCAGAGGTTTTAACTTCAACGTTAAAATTTCATTCTGTTTATCCTCATTTTCTTCCAATTCTTTAAACTTTAGTTTCCATCTTTTATTTTCAATCACCTGTGCATATGTCAGAGATTTTAAGATCTAAATGCATATTTGACTCGAATGAATTTATTAAACACATTTCTAAGGGATCGGTAGAATTCCCTTTTTTTAATATGATTATCCACAATCGTTTCAATCATGTTGTCTTCTTCATTTTCATCATCCCCTTCATATAGTTGCTTACACATATTGAAAACATTGAGTTTAAGTGTCATATTTCCAAATGAAAGCTTCATTACTCCATTCCTGCAATTAATCAAAGCGTTAGAAGTTGCTAAAAATGGACGACCTAAAATAACAGGTATCAGATTACATCCTTTAACAGGTTCTGTGTCCAAGACAATAAAATCCACATAATATATGAATTTATCAACTTGAACTAAAACATCTTCTACTCTCCCTCTTGGTACTTTTATTAATCTATCGGTAAATAAAAAGGTTACAAAAGTTGATTTTAACTCACCGAGATTGAGCTGCTGATAAACTGAATATGACAATAAATTTACACTAGCACCAAGATCAAGTAAGGTTTGTTCAATTTTATGACTTCCAATAATACATAAAATTGTATGACAACTAGGGTAATTATATTTCAAAGTATTTTTGTTCTAAAGAATGACACTTACTTGTCCAACTAAAAATGTTTTCTTTTTCACATTCAGTTTTTTTTTTTACTGTGCATAAATTCTTCAAAAATTTTGCATAAGAGGGAACCTATTTAATAGCATCCAATAAAGGAATATTAACTTTTACCTGTTTGAAAATTTTAAAATTTTCAAGATTGTGATTCATTTTCTTAGTATTACGTAATGCATGAGAAAATGGGGGTGGAGGTGAGGGTTTGGAGTTTTCTTCATTAAGTGTAGGTTCAATACTTTTCTTACCCTTAGAGATTGATTTATTGCTCTCACGAGGTTCAAGAATTTTTTTTCAACAATTGTACCACTTCGAAGAGTGATAACTGCTTTAACTTGATCTATGTGTTGGCTTTCTGAACTACATGCATTTGAGTTATGTTGTCCTTTGGGGTTTGGCTGTGGTTGAGAAGGAAATTTTCCTTTTTCATGAATGTTCAGTGCAGATGAAAATTATTAAGAGTATCTTTTAAATCAGCAAATGTTTGAGCATTTTGAGAATTAATAAACTCTTGCTTTTCAATGAATGTATAATGAATGTATGCAAAGTTTCTTCAAGATTTTTCCTAGGAGGTGGGACATATGGTGCATAACCTTGATGATTTTGAAAATTTTAGTGTGGTTGGAAAGGTGGTTGTGAAGCCTGTGCTTGAGTGTCATTATTTCAACTAAAATTTGGGTGATTTCGCCATCTAGGATTATAGTTTTATGAATATGGGTTATTGTTTGACTGTTTGAACGTGTTTAAAACATTTGCTTGTTCATGGAGACATTCCCTAAATGCAGACAAAGTTGGGCAATCATTGATAGAGTGGTCATGAGTTTCACAAATGTGACACACAATTTCTTGAACAGATTTTATTTGACCACTCTTTTTCATTTCTAATGTTTCGACTTTTCTAGCAAGGGATGCTAATTTGGCTTGAAGGTCATGGTCTTCCCCTAAGATGACAAATACCTCCACTAGTTGTAGTGGTTTGATTTTTGCTAGGTGCCTCACAGGTACCAATAGTGTCTCAATTTTGAGCATTTTCTGCTAATAAGTCAAGGTAGTTCATTGCCTCTTATGGTCTTTGTCGTCAAATGTTCCATTACACATCTTTTCTACCATTTGCCTTAACTTGAGGTGTTAAGCCCTCATAGAAATTTGAGACTAGTCTCCATGTTTTAAAGCCATGATGGGGCCAGGTATTAAGTAATTCTTTATACCTTTTTCAATATTGATAAATGGTCTTTCCTGGTTTTTGGGCAAAAGTGATGATTTGTCTTTGGAAGAATTTATTCTATAGGAAGGAAAAAACGTTTTTAGGAATTATTATTACATCTTATCTCATAAAGAAATGGATCCTGGCCTAAGGTTTTGTAGCCATGTTTTAGCTTTATCTTTTAAAGAAAAAGGGAAAAGCTTAAGTCAAATTGTGTTCATGCTACAATTTTGATCATTATACGTGTTACACACTTCTTTAAATTCTTTTAGATGTAGATAAGGATTCTCTGCATCTAAACCATGAAAAGTGGGTAAAAGTTGAATAATGTCTGGCTTAAAATTAAAATGTGTTGCATCCGAAGGAAGAATTAAACAAGATGGTGCACCAGTTCGTGTAGGGTTTATATAGTCTCTAAGTATCCTAGGTCGGTTATAGTCATTATGTTAAGACTGATTGTCCCCTGGGTCTATGAGTCCCGCAATTTAATTTTCGCTCATAGTGTTAATTGGTGAAGAATGAGAAGATGAAGGAGAATCTAACAAATTATCAAAGGAAGTTTTGAAATTACCTTTCACCAAACGATGAGAATTAGGATCTCGAAACCAACTGCTCATAAAAATAAATAAAACAAAATACAATAACAATAAATAATACAAATAAGAGAAAAAAAATATTAAACACAAGTAAATAAAATAGACAAAACTAAAAGTAAAATAAAGATAAATAATTAGAAGTTAGATTAGTAATATTAGATTATATAATAAAAAGTTAATAAATAAACAGTAGGAGGCTTAGCCTTCTATAAAAATAAAAAACGAAAATAATAAATAAAGTAAAATAAGTTAGGAGGCTTAACCTTTGATAAAAATAAAAAACGAATAATAAATAAAATAAAGTACGTTAGAAGGCTCAGCCTTCCATGAAAATAAAATAAACAAACAAATAACAAAAGAAATAACGTTAATTTCACTTTCCCGACAACGGCGCCAAAAACTTGACACGTCCAGAATATAAGAGTTTATTCTCAAGTGCAGGATTGTCGAAGTAATAAATAACCCAATGAGAACAGGGCGATCCACAGGGAAGTAGAATTAAAATTACAAATTATAAATACCTTTAAAATAATTAATGCAGTATAAGATGTTTGCAAATATTAATTTAATTAACCAATTCAAATAAAAGTTAAGGTTAGAGGGATCCACTCTTGGCATAAGAAGTAAGAATATATTTAACTCTTTTAATAACTCAATTGGAATCCTCACATAAAAAAGGTTCTAACTGAAAAATATAACAATTAAAATTCATCATCATTTATATATTGATTAGTGTTTATTTCTTTTAATTATTATACACCAAATCTTATAAATGGGTTCAAGTATTTATTATGCTAATATTTATATTTGTCTACAATAAATCAAGACTCTCACTTTACAAGAAATGTTATATACACCAAATCTTGTAAATGGTTTTAAGAATTTATTGTGCAAAGTATAAAGTTTGTCAATAATAAATCAAGAATCACCACTTTAGAAGAAAATGTATTAATTCTACAAACGAAAAAAATACATCATATATAAATTTGCATAACTTAAGAATGAAGTATTAAATTCATGAATAAGTGTTAAACATATTTTATTACCTTGTCAAGAGCTTCACCTTTCATCTTAGCATAAAAAAAATTATTTGGACATAATAAAACTAAAGAAAAAGAAAAGAAATGGAAGAATAAATAACATGACTTAATAGTAAACAAGAGAAATAATATTACAAAGAGATAATACAAAGGACAAGTATTTTGAACTAAATTCTAACTTTCTAATTACATACTTTAGGCATAAACAAACCACTTATTTATAGAAAAACATGAATAAATCGAGACAAATTAGGAGGGAACCACTTAAATGATGAAAGTCATCCTTGGTGGCAAAATAATTTGCATTGATTATCACTAAGGTACCCACTTGATTATCAAATTTAGAATTGATGTAATCCGAATTAGTTGCCACTCAAAACATTAAAGTTGTAGATAATCTCTTATCTTTTCAAATTGAGTTGTCTCATACGTATTAAATACGTATTGCTATAGTTATAGGCCAAATACTGATGACTGTTTAAACTGGGCCTGTATTACAGATCAGTTCTGTTCTAGGCTATTTTCACCCTCTAAACACTCGAATTTCAAATGCTTTGTAAAATACAATATATTAACCCATTGAGTCAGATCTTCACGGGATAAGAATCACTCCAATTAGATCTTTAGGTATAAAGTTATGCTTATTTTACCGAACCTACCACAAAACAGTTAAAAGATAATTAGGTACAATATTGTAAACATACTTAAGTTAAGAAAATTAAATACACTAGTAATACAAAACAATGATGTAAAACTCTTATTAAATATGTAATTTCAAGTGTTCATCGTTACCCATTAATACCTTACCACTACTAATGGGCTGACAATTTATAAACCAAGACTTGTGGGGGCATATGTAAAAAGTATAACAAGAATCAAGAACCCATTGTTCAGAATTCTTACCATCAATAATGACGAGTGTCTCTGCGCTATCATAGCTATCATCATAGGCAAGCACAGCATCTGCTTTCTTCTTGTCTTGTGCTATCTTCTCAGGAAAGTCCTTTATGAAGTGCCCTTCTTTTTTGCAGTAGTACCACTTCCTAGGAGTCCCGGACTTTGACCTTGAGCCCTTTTTCCTTCTATCTCTAAATGAGGGCCTTCCTCTTATAGATAAACTTTTTGCATTGTCCTCGATCTGCTTTTCTAGTAACTTTGAGTTTAATGATGATTTCACATCCCTCATCGTTAAACTCTCTCTGTCGTAGAGTAGTATATCAATAAAGCTCTCATAAATCTTGGGGACTAAACTGAGCAGGATAATTGCTCTATCTTCATCTTCTATCTTGATGTTGATAAACGCACGATCAAGGATGATCTTATTGAAGGCGTCTATATAATCTTTCATCGATGTCCCCTCTGAAATAGATAACTGATACAGTTTCTTCTTTATATGTAATTTATTAGCCAATGATTTTTGCATATTAAGATAGTCAAGTTTCTTTCAAAGACCTATCGCCATCGTCTTACCTACTACTTCCCTTAGTACTTCATCACTCAATGATAGAACGATTGTGCTATGAGCTCTTTCATGAATGTCCATTCTTTTTGCTTCAACTTTAGATGACTCTAGCGTCTTCTCTTCATCACTAGATGGAGCTGCAGTCTCCTCTAATATCGAGCCTAGCCTTTGGCTCACCAACAATGCCTTTACTTTCATCTTCCATAGATTGAAGTCATTTGTACCGTTGAATTTCTCTACCTCATACTTGGCTGTAGCCATGTCTGCTTAGAAAACCAAGCTCTGATACCATTTTGTTAAAGCAGAAGCACACAAACAAGCAAAATCACTCGAGCAATATATGCAGAACAAATTATTAAGGAACTAAAGAGAGAAAGGGTATAAGAAGAACACATAAAATTTACGTGGTTCGGTAACTTGCCTACATCCACGGCGGATCAAGATCACTCTCTTATCTTATTGAATCATAAGGTACTCATAAAGTATGCCTTTTACAAGAAAAACTCACAAAGAAAAACTCTTTCTCTTGCAATCTAGGGCTTTCTCTCACTAAGAATCACAAAGAAGGTTTAATCACAAAAATCTCTCAACCTATCTCAAAGATGTGTTCTATGATCACTAAGATCTCTTCTATGATCACTAAAATGTATTTACATGCTAATTAAGAGCCTTTATATAGGCTTTAGGACGTCTTAAATTTACCCTGTACGTGTGGGAGTCATATTAAAGAGTCCTGAAGCAAGTGAAAGATGAAATAAGGAAGTCTCAAATTGGGAAACTATTCCCGCGTCCAACGGCACTCACTTTCTAGTTTGGGCGCCGCAACGCTCACGCCTGGCACCGCCTTTTTTATTTTTTCGCCTCCTTTCGCATTCGTCTTCTATCCTCACGCACCATACGCACTTTAACTTACTCTCCAAATTATATCCCGATGATTTTCAATCAATATTCTCATAAAAATCTTGGGGAACCAGCAAGGAAAGACAATGCTATGTCTAATCTTTCCAGATTTTCTTCTTAGGTATTTGTCACTAAAGATGTGAATATGTTTCTATGTTTCTAGGGAGAAGTAAAGGTAAGGAGCTGATGGTAATGGATGCAGCAGAACCTAAGAAACGTTCTTCGAAAAAGCCCATGAGCAAGCAGTTGGGAATTACTATTGTGGAGAACGTTCTGGAAATTCTCGGAAGCAATATACTGCCAATGTGAATAATGGTGACACTGTTAATAGTGGAATGCAAAGGGATTTACAGGATACGAGTGGGGGAGCTCTTATTGTTGCTGACAGACAAGATGTTGGTGTACAGAATGTGGATTGTCAGAATCCTTTCTCCGGAGTATGTTTGGAACGGAGCTGTGAAGTGGGTAAAATTGTTCCCAAATGATTTTTTCCTTGTTCCCATGATCCTTTTCCTAAAACTATTATTCAAAAAAACTTCAGCTTCTCTTCTACTGATCCGAAAGTTCAAAAGCCGAGTGCTTTACAGGGAAGGAAGAAGAAGAATGGGAAACCGAGTCCAAAAAAGTCAAAAGAATCAAAAAGGGGCCTGATTCGAAACCCAATGAAAGGCTCTTTGAAGCTTGCTTTAGCCATTACTAATTGGAAACCTTCAAGGCGGAAGAATGAAAATACAATGATTTTGGAGGTTAGCAATAAGAGAAGGCGTGGTGGGGCGCTTGGAGACCGTCGTTTTTAGAGCTTAATTTTGAGAATGAGGATGATGTGGGCAATAGAGGAGATTTGAGGAATGGTAGCAGTGATATGGGTATGAACACCGTACTGAACACTTCAATTAACTCTCCAATGGCGGTGCCTGTCCATTTGCAGGGTTGTTGATCCGAATTAATCTCCTATGTTAGAATGTTCTGTTGGAATGGTCGGGCTGTAAGCAATCTCCCGACATTTCAAATCTATCCCAATAGATTCAAGAATATTTTTTAGATATTATGTTTCTTTGCAAGAAACTAGCTGTGGTTAGTCAAATAGAAAAATTATGAGTTCGTTTGCAATTTGTTGGGAAACTAGTAGTAGAGACGGTCGGCAGAAGTGGTGGGTTGGCATTATTGTTGTCCGACAACGTGAATGTGTAACTTATTCGAGATATCATATAGATGTTGTTGTCCAATCTCCGATCTTTCAGCAGTGGAGGCTGCAAGAACGATTTTAAAAAAATTTATATCTATTTTAATTTAGTAATAAGATGGTATAAGAAAGAATATTTTAATCTCGAATTTTTACAGATATTTTCTATTAACATTAATAAATCTTTCACGTTGTATCTTTTACCAATAGACTACTTATTTGATCGAGTTGATAAATTGCAGAAAATATAATTTTGTATTTTTAATTTTTCTCTCTAAAAATATTTAGTCAAAAAGAAGCACTAATTAAAAATATGTCAAAGTTGTTCTAAAACCCTCTTTTTATAGTACAAGAATGCTCATGTTATCTAAATTCTTAATTCTAATAGAATTATAATAAAATAATATTTTTATATTATCTTAATTTAGATAATTAAAAGAATAAATATAATATCTGATATTATCTTTAATTAAATAATTTGGATAATTTATAATTATCTAATTATTTAATTCAAATAAATAATCTAATTATTTATTTAATTCTATAACTATTATGGATTGGACGAGTAATTAATTGAGTCCAACAAGTTTAATCAAATTAAATATGGGCCAATAAAATTAATTAATTGATCATAATAAGTTTAATTAAATTAAATTTTGGCCAATTAATGTTTTAGATCTAACAATTAATTCAATAATCCATTTCAGTGTTTATAGAGCCAACATAGGGACTTGATGGAACTACAAAATTAAACTTCAATAAATTAAATCATTTGATTAAACTCTTTAATCAACATGATTTGATTTATTTACTTTATATTACTCCACTAAAAATATAAAGTTAAACTCTTAATTTTACAAATTAATTATAAAATAGAAAATTATCTTCATCCATTTAATAATCATTTCATATAAATCAATCATGCACAAGTATTCATAATTAGAGTTAAGTCAAGTGTCTGTTTACCTCTCTAATTACATCTTTATCATTGATCAACATTGATTCTCTTTTGAACATTTAACTTGTAAAATTCATAAATTTATTATTTTCTTTAACTCTTAAAGAAAATTGAGCGCTCATAATGTTCAAAACTAGAATCAATTATTAAGAGAATAACTTATCTAATTTTCTTTCGAAATGAGTGGATTCTATCCAGACATCTATTTTGTTACATTTATAAAATACTTAATAATTAACTAAAAATCCTTTACAGTCTTTTCTTTATAAATTAATAAACATAACTCAATGAATAGAAGTTCATTAATCACTTAGGATTAAGTTTAATCCATATATGGTTATATTATAATAAAATAAATTCTCTTTACTAACAAAGATTAATAGAGAATTAATTTTATCTTGGTTCAATCCTATATAATTAACATTATACAAAATACCTCCATTTTTTATGTCAACAAATAGAATGATTCAGATAAGACTATTGTATACAATATACAAATGGACCGCACTTATAGTCTATCAAAATAAAATTTTCGTCTTCATTCAGACTAAGGACATGTTTATATTATTACACTTAAACTTAATCCCCTCGTATATAATTATTATATACTACGTTTAAGGTTACATATAATAATTAAAGAATTTCATGATATTTGAATAAAATAATCATAATTATAAATATAATAATGAATAAATAATCTCTATTAATTATTTTTAGCAGTATCTAAATATAAATAATTATACTTTTAGGGCACACTTCCAACAAAGGCTAATAGGGTTTTATGGTCATCCGGAAACAATAAAACGGCATTAATCCTGGACGTTGCTTCAACGTCTATGTGATTTTTCTCAATTGCCATGGCTTTGCTATAGTGACTTTAACGAGGTTATTCAATGTTCAAAAAAAGGAGGGGTTAGTCGGCCTCGTTATTTATTGGAAGGTTTTTGAGATGCCTTAGATAGTTGTTGTCTAATGAATTTGGGTTTTAAAGGAGACAAATTTACTTGGTGCAATGGCTATGCTGACTCGTCCTTTATTCAGGAGAGATTGGACTGTGGGATTTGCAACAATCAGTGCTTTAATCTCTTTCCTCACTCAGTGGTGAAGCATCTTGAGTATTGAGGGTTGGATCATAAACCCCTTTTGATTCTTATTCTTGATAGAGTGCCCCAAGATAATAATTCTTTGAAGCCTCGAAACAAGTTTCATTTTGTAGAGGCTTGGGCATCTAACTCGGATTGTGAAGCTATTGTCAAGGAAAATTGGCAATCTAACAATGCAAGCTTCTCTTTTTTATGCTCTAAGCTTACTAATATGGGTTTAGCATTACAGGATCAAACACACTTATAAAGAGCTTACGAAAAGGCTAAATGTCTAGCAGAAGCTTCTTAAAGATCTATATAAAAATGTTAATGTCGATTCATGAAAGGAACTTTGCAAGGTGGAAAATGTTTTGATGTGATGTTATACAAAAAAAAACTTTTTACTGGCTGTAACACTCACGCGTGTCTTGGCTGAAATGGGGGATAAAAATCTAAGTTCTTCCATTATAAAGCCTCAACTAGGAGAATGAAGAATAAAATTGAATGTCTACATGATAAAAATGGCGTGATACACTCCACTGGTCATGAAGTTACCGCAGTGTTGATTTATTATTTTTTAGGAATCTTCTCAACTTTAAATCCTTCTTTCGATGCCATTCATATTGTGACTCTGTGACTGACAACTAAAGATGTTGTCAACTAAAATGTTCCTAGATAGTCATTTCCGTGCTGATGAAGTTCACAGAGTTGTGTTCCAAATGTCCCCTATTAAAGCCCCAAACAAAGATGGTCTCGCTGCCCTTTTTCTTTCAAAGGTATTTGAGCAATGTTAGAGATGTTGTTACAGGTTCCTGTTTGGAGTTTTTGAATTCGGGATGGGAGTTAGGGGTTCTTAATGAGACTTTGATAGCTCTTATTCCCAAAGTTGACACTCTTGAGCTTCCTAGTGAGTATCATCCGATTAGCCTTTGCAATATAGGCTATAAGATTATAGCAAAAGTTTTGGATAACAGCTTCGAGATGTTTTGAAGGATGTAATTTTTAAAACACAGAGTGCCTTTATCCCTGGTTGCTTTATTATAGATAACACCATCATCAAGTTTAAATCCTTCCATGCAATGAAAAAAAAGAATCCCTCATCTACTACTCATATAGCCATTAAGCTTGATATGTTTTAAGCATGAGATAGGATTGACTAGTGTTTTTTTGACGAAATGATGTGTGTTATGTTTTTCAGAGAAATGGCCGAGTTTTCTGGCCTCCGTTTCATATTATGCTCTGCTGAATGGTGTGTCTTATGGTAGGTTTATTCCTTCAAATGGGTTAAGAAAAGGAGGCCTATTATCCCTTACTTACTTATCCTTTATATTAAAGATTTGTCTAGTTTGATCTCGAAGGCAGAAAATGAAGACAGGTTACAAGGTTTTTCGTTGTGGTAGGCATGGTCCAATTATTTCTCATCTCTTTTTTTACTGATGATAGTTTAATGTTTTTAAAAGTCGACATGTAAAATGTGGTAATCGAAAAATACATTGATGTATATGGAATATCTCTGCCGTAATAAAAAGGAAGAGAACCTAAGTTTCAGAGATCATTAACTTTTTAACAAAGCAATGTTGGCTTGTTCAACAAAGTGGCATAGAATTTATGGTATTAACTTTTTAAAAAATACATTGATGTTAACAAAGCAATTGCACAATATTGGAAGTGGTGATGATCCATTTTCTCTGTAAGACTAAAATTGTTCTAAGATTATCCCTTGAAAGTTAGAGCTGGGGAAAGTGGCATAGAATTTATTAGAACTTACGCTTCCATCAGTCTATGGGATAGAAATATTCTAGGGAGATCTTGTAGCATTTATGGTCTTTTGGAAGTTGTGGAGGTATTATTGTGACATATTAGATTCATTCTATCATCTCTTTGACATGGAACTCTATTGCTATGGAATATTGATCAAGTAGAAACTAAGGGTGGGCAAAAAAAACAGTAATCGAAAAATCCAACCAAACTGGCCTATTCGGTCTAATTTTTTGGGGAAACACCCAACCGGTCCGGTTCGGTTCTAGTTCGGTTTTTCAAAAAAAAAAACCATAAAAATCAAAAACACTGAACCTAAAATTTAAAAAAAAAACCCATAATTTAAAATTAAAAAAAATCAAACTAGACTGAACCGAAAAAAACCGATTCAGTCCGATTCAATTTTTCCTATTAAAAAACCAGTTTCGATTTTATTTATTAAAAAAATCAAATAGGACCGTGCCCACCCCTAGTAGATACCACAGAAAATTGAGGACATATAAGGACCAAGATTTGAATGCTTCCATGGTGAATAGAGTTATAAAGGGATATTTTAGGTGGATGCCTGGACTACCTAAAATATATGGAACCTTGATTCAAATGACTTTGGATTAATATTTTAACATTAGTTTAAAAGCTTTATGGTGGAAAGTGTGGGATTGAATCAACTGTGGTAGCTTAAGAGGATGTATGGGAATTAGAGGATTAATGAGTGGATTCATCATGTAGAAAGAGGATACTGGTTAAGAGGTTAGGCTATAGAATTTTGAATAGTTAGGTGGTCGAGAGAAGAAGTCTACCAAAGTGTTGTTGACTAAGGTGAAGCTTTCTTCTTAAGCATTTTATGGAGAGGCTTTGTGTAGTGAGATAGATCTCTAATGAATTCTGCCATGTAGTTTACGATCCCAAGGAACTATTAGACTCTTTTGTTGACAGATTTTCGTCCATGAGTTTTAATAGTTTATTTGCTACATGTAGTTGAAGGGCGTAATGACCATCTTGGATATACATGCCGAGGAAGTCAATTTCAATAATGTTGATTTGCATCTTATTTGGAGATAACATGATTTTATTCTGGTTTAGAAGAAGACTAAATTGGGTAAGAAGTTTTTCATAGGAGTCTAGATTGTTGGGATTTGTGCTTACGTGTCATTCTATTTTGTATGAATATTTTATCTTATAATATTTATACAGTACATTTTATTAAATCGCTAATTTCATTAATTAAATGGTATAATGCTTGTTGTGCTATAAACATTATATGATTTGAAAGAGTTCAGATCTTGTTTAAAAGAGTTTAGACCAGCACTAAAAATTAGCAACGCTGAGAATTATAATTGCTAATAGTTAGCACTACTAGAGTTAATAGGTTATAAAAGTCAGCAGAATCTAAGAGTTAGGATCTTATCTGTAATTAGACATAGACTCGAGAGTACATCAGTAATAACATAGTTGCAAGGAGTTATAATAGGTGTTAAAAAATATCATTATGTATATGTATTCTCAAACACGATATTCCTAGTCTAATTCACCGATACAGGTCTGTCGGTGAAACCCTTTATCATAGATCATTGTATGATCATATCTAAATGGTCCAGATGGTTGTTCTTAGCTGACTTTGAGCTTACCAAAAGTTCGTATGGCATATAAGTATTTAATGAGGACTGAATACTAAACAGGTTCAACGAGGACCCCAATAGGCATTCTATGAAGCCGTCAATGATAGGTCCTCTCAAGTTGAGTAGTGTATATGATCCTTTGACCTGAGTGTCACGGTAGGCTTGTGAGTGATCCACCATACATTCGTTCCACATATGTTAGAGACCTTTCATGGTCTAATTACTATGTGTTGCTGGTTATGATCCGATGCTCATATTATCTTGTGTGCGCAAATATGGGATCTGTCAGCTCACATGGGTGAGCTGTATATCCGAATGCTCCAAGACTGTATCTCAGAAAGACTTATGGCCATAACAATAAACTCGAAAAATAAGTTTCTCATAGGGATAAACAGTATCAAAAAGTGTTTACGTATATTGTTTATCAAGATACGTGTCTGAAGATAAGTTCACGGATGAATGCGTAGGGATTTGCCAATGTTGATCTATATCCTTGCTCCTCTATGATATAAATGACAAAAGGATTATATATATGCATGATGACCTGAACTTGTATAGTCTACTGCGCTGATTGGCATCGATTACAGATTCATGGTACAGTTCCATTTGACAAATTAGATGTGGACCAAGGTAGTCCTACAATATAAAGTGTACTCGTTGAGCACTGGGTAGCTACCAAATTGAATAGTTCAATCCAGTAAATTCTAATAAACCGAACGTTTATTTCAATTTCTCTCAATAATGAAATGATATTTGATTATATTTTAATCAGGTCAAACAACTATTATTTATTACATTTATGCATGAGTTTCTAATTGATTTAATATGATTAAATTAAAGAAATGAAACAATGGTGCATAGGCATGTAATAGGTGAGGTCAAAATGTGTTAAACAAGTAAGTGAAGAAATTGTTTCTTCACTTTGATGCTTATGTTCAGCCAACACACTTAGAGTTTATCAATTGTTTAATGTAAACAATTGTTAAAAAAAAACCATTTGAGACCATGCATGATGAGACCTTGTGACTTGTAAAAAGAGATGAAATTATTTCATCAACTTGGCCACAGAATTCGACCAATTTTATGCAAGCATTTTTATTTTGTAATTCTTTAATTTGATTAAAGAATTAATAATGCAAAAGTAAAATCAAGTGAACAAGTTATTGACTATACTTGTGGGGGCCATCATAAGACTAAATGGAGGGAAACCAAAACAAATAAAATGAGAAGTGTTCTTCCTTTTGGTAGATGATGGTTTAACCACTTAGAGGGTGAGAGAAACAAAAGTTATTTTATTGAGTTCAAAGTGTTTGCAAAATAAAAATCTTCCTCATTCTCTTCATTTGGCCGGCCATGGAAGCATATGTAACTTGTTTCTAATATTTCAAGTGTTGAATAATTTAGAGCAACTTCATTGCTTGATCATAAATAACTTAAGAGTAAAGCTTGTAGTTTAAAGAGTTAAACCCCTTGTTATTGTAGACTTTTCAAACCCACCAAGTTAACAGCTAGAATTCATAACAAGTTCACTTTAATGCAGATACTTCGACAACACAAATTTTAAAGACTTGCCAAAGTAATCCTCTACAAACCCTTGTAGTTTCATTTATGAGATGACATAAAAAACTTATATGTTTATCATTTAGAAAATTAGATTTCTGATTTTTCATTGGGCATAAATATGTATATGATGCATATTTTGTAATGATGAATACATACCCACATATATTCACCCTAAGATACTCAACACTCTCACATATTAGTAGAGAATAGTGGGATATCATCTATGTAGATAAGGGCTTGTCTAATAAGTAGTTCAAAGATTCTAATCATGGCTATCTGAAATAAGGAAGAGGCAGTTTTGAGTCCTAATGGCATGACAGTCTATTGGTAGTGCTGATAAAGAATGCAGAATATCATCTTATATCTGTCGTCTGGGTGAACTCCAAGTTGCCAGAATCTTACCTTAAGGTTAAATTTTGAAAAGATTTTGGCATTGGCTACATTAGCAAAAACGTTGCTCTTGTTTGGCAATGGGAATTTGTCATCTTACAAGAAGAGGTTTAAAGGTCGGTAATTGATTACCAACCTCAATTTTTCTTAGACCTATTCACTCCTTTTGTTTACATATCATGTTTGGCAAGCTTATTGAGATTTTTTTAGCTTAATAAATTCTTCGCTGAGCTGGGTGATCTCTTGTATTGCCAAAGCATAGCATTCTGGATTTATGCCTAGATGTCTGGCTTTTGTAGGATTAATGTCTTTTTCTTAATGGTAGGATAATGAAAAACTCTGAGTTTTCTATAAAGAATTTTTGCATTTTGTTTTTAAGAAATTCAAAGTGAGATTATACCACTGATTGTTAGCAAATTTGGTCTGCAACTGAAAAATAATTTGCTAGGAAGAAATTTGGGATTTTGGTACATGGTAAGAAATGGTTCTTATATTGCAAGCCAAATGGTTTGGGATAACCTTTTACTCCAACAGGTTTTGGATAAAGTCAAACCCCATAACAATATCTTTGCCTATTAAGGTTGATTCAAAGAGTTCGTAAGTAATAGACAACCCTGGGAACATAATCAAGCGCATTAGTTTACTGATAAGTGAGATGGTAAAGAATTTATCATTAGCTTTTTTAAAGACTTGATTAAGTGGCTTCCATATATGGCTAGGAAGAATGTTTGGGTTGATAATAGAAGTTATTGCACCAGTATCAAGAAGTTCTGAAACTATATTAGGTGGTCATATTTGGATTTCATAACTTTTAATTCTATAATTGGAATCATCTAGATAGAGAAGTCGTTGTCTTGGATGTTGTATTGTGAATCCTTTGAGAGAGAATCTATTTCTTCAGAATCGGGTTAGAGAAGACTAGCCTGGTATGAGTCCTTTTTTTTGAGATATTCTAGTTCAAACATTGTGTTCTCATTTAGGGATGATTGTTCTAAAAACATTGATTCTAGCTCATCTTGAACATTTAGTTGTATGGGGATTGTTGCAAAAAATTTCTTTAAGATTTTGGCTCTATCCTTGTGAGGGTATGGACTTGTAAAATGGCCTTTCTTTTAGAAAATGAAATAGTAGTTAGTTTTTTTAGGATAGGTTTTAGATCGAGATGGTTTCGAGATCGGATTCTTCTATGATGGCTTTTCTTTTTGGAAGAACAATGGTGTAAAGCTCTATTTCAAGGGCTTTTAAGCAGTAAATCTAGCTTTTATATGTTCAACTAACTTTGTTTTTTCCTATTTTTTCAAATTCGTTGAAGAATTTGTGTCAGGCACAAAATGTTTCAAGGGCTTTAAAGACTGTTTGATGGATAAGCCGTAAAGAGGTTGCAGAGTGTGATTTTTGGCTTTTAAGATTGTCAAGGCTTCTTGCCCCAAAGGGTCTGAGATGGAATTTAGATATGCCTGTTTAAGATTTAGATCATCTATTCCAAGTTGGCAGTATTATAAGAAGGTTATTCTATAATGATTTTTTTAATCTTTTTCTTTTAAAAAAGCAAAATTTAAGCTTAAAAAGCTCTTCTCTTGCTTAGTCCATCGGGTGGCTGACATTACCAAAAAAACACGAAAAAGATAACATTAAGGAATGCATTAATATTTGTTGAATTTTGGAGCTGAATTTATCTATAGTCGCCCAATTATTGATATCAATGCTTTAGTTTTCTTTGAAATTTGGCGATGGCCCTATAAATCACATATCTAGCTATCATTGCTAGCCTTTGGTATTTTGTGAGGCACAAGGCTTGGAATTCATAGAATCTATCCTACCATTTTGATGGTGGACTATTATCAAGAGTGAACCAATGCCTTTGTCAGAGTCACCTTGTCTGGTGCGTGGTTGTCTAAGGGAATAATCTGATGGTTCATCCAATGAGAAGTCTCCTTCTTCTATAGCAAATAGAAGAGCTGTAAAAGTTTAAGGGTCATTCATAAAGATTATTGGTTTATTTGTACAAACAAAACTTATTGTCAGACTTTAAGTAAAATAGATGCTATCTTCTTTAAAACTTGAGTTGTCTTCTAAAGTGTATTCTGAAAAAGATTTGTACCTTTGTGTTGTAACCATGAATTTGGAGCTAGGTTCAAATGGATACATAGCTTTTGGGTCTTAGGTTATTGGTGGCTTAAAGAATGGGATTGTTAGTTTAATGGTTGATCCTATGATAAAGGAGAATGAGTCTTTACTTATGGAGCCCTTGAAGAAAGTATGCCTCTTGTGCTTTCCATATTTTTCAGCGGGTTCAGATTTAGAGATAAAGAAAGTGTAATCTCCAAAAATAGATGAGGTTGTATGTAACAGAGTTAATGTCTGTGAAGCTTTAAGTAGCAAGCTTATTAGTGGATACTAGGAGTCATACATAGAGTATTCCAAGTTGCTCAATTGGTTTCTTATATATTTTATTTTTTGTTCCTGTTTAGAGAAATAAAGATTTTGTTGTAGAAGGCCAAATATTTCTTCATAAAGTTTTTCAATTCTTTCCCTCAGAGAAATAATTATTTGGGGTTGTTGTAAACCCTGTGTCAAATTTTGCTTCCAATCTCTGTTAAGATTCTTCAATTTTTTTTTTTTTTTGTAAAAGATGATTTTGTGCTACTGCATTTTGTGACTGCCAGTTTAGGATCGTTTTTACTAGGGTGATTTGCTTATAAGATCCATTTGGCCTCTTATAATTTAAGCTTTTTACTTTCTAGACTTTTTTGTGTTTTCTTCTTTGTTTTATTGTAGGACAAGAGGAGGAAAGTCTGTTTAGGATGATGGGATAAACAAGACTATTTATGGAATGAAAAAAGATGGAGTGAGTGGAGATTCTATGGAAGATTTTTCTATTTTTATCCATTCAAGGCCTTTTGTACTAAGGTTGGATATGAAAGGCTTGAGGTTCTGATGGTGAATGTTGGGATGATTTTGTTAATGGTTTACAAGTTGGTGGTAATGATTGTGTAAAGTCTGGTTTGTCTGAATATAATACATAGTAATCAAATTTTCCAACAGGGTTAATCTTGCTACTGTTGCGAGACCTTTGTAACCATGGAAAGTAAGGGCTAGTCTGAAAGCTCCAAAGTGAAGATAGTTGAAACCTTTATTCTTTTATATCTAGGAAATTCTGAAGGGAATTGAAGAGTGACAAACTATTTAGCCACAATTGCTAGAAGGAAATGTTGATTAAATTTTGTGGCCTAAATATATTTTTTAACTTTGACTTTTGAGGAGGAAACAAGATTGTTTATTAACGCAGCAAAAGAAGATTTACGTTTTAGGTAAGCTTAGTAAAGGTTCATGATTGAGAGTTCTACAACAGTGACCTTTTTGTCTTCTAGAAGATAGGTTATCTTATAAAAGTGGTCTATTTTTGAGACATTAGAAATTCTGAAAGATAGAGAAGATGATAAAGTGTAAAGATGACCCACATCAGTAAAGTAGATCAAGAACATAGTATTTGAAAACATACTGCATAATGACATTTTCTAGCACCATTTATAACTCCTTATGGCTATATCATTACTAATATATTCTTAAGTCTTTGTCCATTTCAAACAAGACTCTCTAACTCTTAGAATTTGCTAACTCTTAACAATGCTAACCCTTAACACTTATAGGTTTTAGCACTAATCTAAAGTCCTTTAGATCATATAATGTTTTAAATATAACAAACATCTTACAATATATTTTAATATTAACGATTTTATTCGAAATATTTTTTGTATAAATATTAAATAAATAATATTGATACAATATTAGAATGACACGTAAGCACCATCTCTAATATATGGTTATAGCTCTAGTAAAGGAATTTAAGTTTCTGAAGGATCTATAAATATATAACTAACAACTTTGACAAGTTATTAGAGAATACTAACAAGAGTATGACTATTCTTATATACGTGACTTATTATATCCCATAAGTATAGACTAGACTAGCATCTATTCAGAATTGCCTCTAGAACTTATGTCTATGATTTTTCATTTATATATTTCAAAATAGCACGAAATCTGGCTCGGATACCATGTAGGCTATGAACAGACTTGCCCGAGATATTCTCGACACATATCTCAATTCCTCACGGCCATCTTTATTTAATGACAGTTACTTAAAAGTCCTTCAATCTTATAATCATTATCAAAGTTTGGTCACATGCTTAATGATGTAGGTCGATGGCAACTTATATAATTAAATGACAAGGCTTGAGTAATATAGGTTAATGGTGGTTGAAGGGATATTAATACTATTAACCCCTAAGGTTTACACAAATTATACTTTGATGGTGACTTTAATTTATTACATTGTCATATTCTATATTTAATTTAAAGGACAAAAATACCTTTAGAGTTATATTTCTTTTATCACATAAATAACTAAAATATCTTTAAAGGATTGTGGTGTTTTCATCTTTTAAATTAAGTAAAAGGTACTGCAGAAATAGTTTTCAAAATTTTATTGTGGATATTTTAATTTAGTAATAAAATGTATAAAAATTATACATTGATTGCAAATTTCCAATAAAAGTTCCCTATCAAGACCAACTGATCTTCCACACTATATCTCTCACTGATAAACTACTCATGTGAGGAGTTAATTAATTGTAAAAGATCTAACTATTTGTGTTCTATTTTTATCTTTGGAAAATTATTTATCCCAAGGAAAATATGGAAGCACGCATAAAAAGAAATTCTCAAAAGTTCCTTTTTAATCTATACTTAATTTTCTTTTCAAAAAGACGTGTTTTACCTAATTTCTAATCCTTAATAAAATCAACCTTACTTGATAAGATTTAGAATAAAATCAATGCCTAATAATATTTTTAATTTAATTAGGTAACTTAGTAGACAATTCATAATTATCTAAATAATATAAATAATCTAATTATTGATTTAATTTCATAAACATTATAAATTGGGCTAATAGTTGATTGAGCCAAATGGTTTTAATCAAATTAAACCCAGACTAACTTACAAAAATAATTAATTGGACCTAATAAATTTAATTAAATTAAACTTAGGACAATTAATCTTTTAGATCCAACAATTAACTTATAGTCTATTTCTGTATTTTATGGAGCCAACACGAGGACTTGATGGACCTACAAAACTAAACTCTAATAAATTAAATTATTTGATTAAAACTCTTTAGTCAATATGATTTTATTTATTAACATGTACATTTCTCCACTAAAAATATAACATTGAACTCTTAATTCTACAAATAAATTATAAAATAGAAAATTGTCTTTGTCCATTCAATAATTATTTCATATAGATCAATCCTCCACAAGTGCTCATAATTAGAACTAGGTCGAGTGTCTGATTACATCTTTATCCTTGATCTAAATTGATCCGCTTTTGAAATTTAATTTAGAAAAATCACAAATTAATTATTTTCTTTAATTCTTAAAAAAAACTGACCTAATTATGTTCAAGACCAAAATCAATTATCAATGGAACAACTTATCTAAATACTTCTCACAAGGAATGGGTTCCATTTCTATGAGAAATGTTCCCAACCATTCATTCTATTATATCTATAAAATACTTAGTAATAAACTGAAAATATTTTATAGTCTTTCTCTTGAAGATTAATAAATATAACTTAATGAATAGGAGTTCATTAATCACTCAAGATTAAGAATGATTCATATATTATTAACAGATATTATTATAAAATTAATTTTATCATGATCTAGTCCTATATGCTTGTCTCTTTTGTGACTTATTGGCTTTTTAGTGTTCTCCATCACACCTCTATTATCACAATAAAGTATAAGAAGTTTATCCATATCTAGAATAATTTCTAGATTCGATAAGATTTTTCAAAGCCGTACCGCCTCTTTATATACTTCACAAGTTGCTACATATTTGGCTTTCATGGTGGAATCGACCATGCATGATTGTTTTAAGCTTCTCCATATAATGGCTCCACTATTAAGAGTGAACACTAATCCAGAATTTACAAGAATCCAAATTAGATTAAAAATTGAAATTAATGTATTCGAATGGAATCAAATCCTTACCAGAATAAATAAGCATATAGTTTCTCATATTCCGTAGGTACTTAAGAATATGTGTTACCGCAATCTAGTAATCACATCCTAGAATGAATTGATATTGGCTAACTATACCCACCAAATAATAAAAGTTTGATCTAGTATACAATATAGCATACATTAGGCTACCTACTATAAGGCATAAGGTACATATCTTATATCTTCTTCTTCTTGAGGTGTCTTAGGGCATTATACCTTAGTCAAGTAAATTTCATGGCGAGGAGGTAAATTACCTTTCTTGGAATTTTGCATCAAAATTAATCTGAGGATCTTATCTATTTAAGATGCTTAAGATCGAGTTAAGAGTTTGTTCTTATGATCTCGTATGAGCTAGATCACAAAAACATAACTTGCTTCTCCCAAATCTGTCATTTGAAATTACTTAGCTAGCCATTTTCTTACTTTTAATAATACTTCTTTATCATTCTTAATGTGAAGAATATCATTAATATGAAGAACCAAGAAAACTACTTTGCCTTCATGGATATGCTTGTATACACAAGCTTCATCAATGTTTTACCTAAATCTATAAGACTTGATAGCTTGATCAAATCTTATATTTCAATATCTAGATGCTTGCTTAAGTTCATAAATTGACATTTATAGCTTGCAAGCCTTTTGCTTTTGACCTTGTTCTATGAATCCCTCCGATTAAACTATGTAAAAGGTTTCATCAAGATTTTTAAATCTCATAATCTAAACAAGCAGTTGTTTAGACACCTACAACGTGTGGTATTACATTTATTTAAAAAGTAAGGCTATGACTGCAAGAGGAAAGGTTAAAAATAAAGATTGAAAAGTAATCAAAGAGAAAGGCAAATATGAGTGGAGGCGCTACAATAGTTGTAAGAAGGACTTGAAGTTGCAAAATACTTGGAAGCTTTAAAGGAATATTAAAGGTGTTAAGAGGTCTATTCATGTGAAAACCGCAAGTGCACGATAAAACAAGTAATATAATAATGAGTGGGTTATTGTTCCCACAAGGATTGAATACGAATTATTAAACCTATTCTAATTCAAGTTTTATTTGAATGATGGAATTTAATGGCAATTTAATGAACTAGCTTAAAATAAAATTTATCCACAAATAAAATCAAAACAAGAAGTATGATAAAGATTGAATTTTAAATTATAACAATAATATATGAAAACTCTAGGGTGTTAGATTTTGCCTAAATTTATCCACTCTAGTTATTAAATCCAATTAACTCAAATGTTTATTCCTATTGTTGCTAACCAATTTCACTAATTTAATTGGTATTCTTTCTCAAGCAATAACAATGTGCATTGATAAATTAGAATCACATCTCTATCTCATCAAATTCACTACTAATACCCATTAAGAACAAGAAATCAACAAGGTTGCGCAAATTATATTCATATTTCTATCTCATATGATTTATGCCAAAATAATTAAGGACTAATATGAATATTACTTCTCAGTCTCAATTCATATCTCAAATCGTGCCATAATGGGCTAGAAAGTTGCTTGCATTAAGCACATAATTAAATTGCTTAACAACATTGAAATAATATATAATTTAATAACTAGAGTATCAAATTTTAGCTACATATTTACCTTGGAAAAGAAAACTTAGCCACACATAATTGAAAGATTACACATACAAATAACAAATAATATCATAAATAAATCTTAGAAAAGAAAAGCAGAAGTTAGAAATTTTAGGAAATCCTCTAAGTTGATGAATCTCCTAAGATTGTAAACTTCTTCCTTCTTGCAAAGAACTACTAACCTAATTTATTCTAAAGAAAGTGATCAATTTATTTTATGCTTAAGTCCCTCTCTATGAACTAAAGGGTGTCCTTATATATATATATATGCAAATGAATAGAATTGCTCTAGTGTGAACCCAAATGTTTTACATTTTCAGCTATCAATTTTCAACATATTTTTGGCTAGTAAAATGGCTGAACCAATTTTTTAATTCAACATAAGAGTTCTAAAGATTTGAAACAGCGTTCAATAGCCATTAATTTTGTATATTTTGAATAAAATTTAGTGATCTGTTGGCAAAATATTGATGTATGTTCAAATTTCGGTGACGATTAATTTTGACAAATTGTGACATTCTTTCCACCGACTTACAACGTGTTTTGGAAGGATAAAACAGCTGAGTTGATTTTTATAGTCAACATAAGAGTTTTAAATTATTGAATTTTATTTTCACAACCACCAATTCTGTATTAATTAGAAGTATATTTTACAAAATTTAGTATAAATTCTACATATGGAATAAGCTGAGTGGAAGCTACAGTCTACTTATATTCTTAATTTAAGCCCAATAAATATTAGATCTGGGCTTTGATGCCTTCTTCAATTTTGTGGAGAATTGAGTCATGGTTCTCTAGGTTCAAGAATCTCTGCATTTGGAGTTTTACATTGAGAGTTACAATTATGTTTCTAAAACCTATGCAAAAATGTCTATTTACTACAATTGAAGGACAATACTTTATTAAAATCTACAGTCATCAAAACAACACAAAAACATTAAAAAAAAAAAGAAAAATAACAACGAAGCATGGATAAAATGGTATAAAATAATATGTAATTAATCACTTATTAAACACCTAGCAAATTCCCCTACACTTTGCCTTTACTTATCCTCGAGCAAAGAAAGCAAAACAATAATACAAAACAAAATAACTTAAATATTTGAGTAGCTTGAATTGCAAAAATGCCTCAATGATTGCATTAAAATATAACTCAAGGAAAACTTCAAAACTTTGCATTTGATCAAAAAAATTTCACATATGTCAGTTTCGCTTCGCCTTAATTTCGAGTATGTGTGTGTGTGTGTGTGTCTTCACATATGTCAGTTTCGCTTCGCCTTAATTCGGAGTGTGTGTGTGTGTGTGTGTGTGTGTGTCTCGAACCAGTCTCACTTTATTATTTGTAACTCAGATGAGTTTATGCATAAAAGTGAATTACATTTGAAAATGTGTACAAATGAACTCCATAAGCCTGCTTTTCAAGTCACTCCCCACTAATGTAGACAAACACAATATTAAAGATCAAATAGGACTTTATTAGGCTTGTAATGTTTGGCTAAGGTAAAGGTATGATAATAGCGAATAATTTAGCTCAAATTCACCCATAAACACATAATCATGCAAGATTATGTAGAGCTTATCCTCTCAACAAGAATTTACCAATTAACTCCCAAGCTTATTTGCATTCATTATCTCTTTTTTTGGGTTTCTTTTTTCAACAGAAGAAACTACACCCCCAAACTTAGTAATTTCATTCTACTCAAGGCATTACTCTCTTTTTTTTTTTTTTTTGCAATTGATCAACTACCTCTCCCCTACACTTAAATGACACATTGTCCTCCATATGAAAGTAGAGTATAGATAGACTTTTTTTTTATACTCAACAACAAAATTACTATCAACTCAATAACCTTACAAATACAGTATAACTCACTTTCAAGTACCCATAAATTCCCAAAACCATAACATAGCTCAAAAAGTAGTCTTGAATCATTTACATGCTCATATATAAGGTTTTTTTTAATATTTTAATGTAGGCTAGGAAAATTTTAGTGAGTTATTAAGAAAAAGACTTAAAAGGCTCAAATTGGACAACTAGGGATCCATTTCATTCATGGGATGGCATTTTAAGGCTGGAACGATTCAAAGATGGCCTAAATCATTTTCCTAATGTTGTGTAGCCTATAATTTTATCTTGAGTTACAATCAAACAGGTTCTAAAATTCAATCAATATTCATGAAACTCTTGAAATACATAAGCCTTCTTTAAATCACAA
This sequence comes from Ailanthus altissimus, assembly GCA_946807835.1. Classification (NCBI taxonomy): domain Eukaryota; kingdom Viridiplantae; phylum Streptophyta; class Magnoliopsida; order Sapindales; family Simaroubaceae; genus Ailanthus; species Ailanthus altissimus. The sequence goes on from OX327709.1 coordinate 8,104,437, forward strand.
ACAATTCAATGATCATGGTTATATGCTCAATTTATGTTCAAGGAATTAAAAGCAAAGCAAAATCCAACAAATATGTCAAGCTCAAAGATCTTATGCATTGTTTATTATTTTCCAAGAGTTATTCATTATTTCAATCATAATCTTATCATAGGCCTTCACAAATTCGAGCCAAAACATTTTTTTAACAAAATAAACACTTAAATAATCCAAAACTAAACTAAAAACACAAATAGCAACAAACTAAAACACAAACACAAAGACAATACAAACTAAAACAAACACCCTAAAATAAAATCAAATAATTGAATCATATAAAACTTCCCAAAATTTTATAGGTTGCCTCCCAATAAGCGCTTGGTTTAATGTCATCAGCCTGACGCTTCTTTCAATCCTCAAAGCTCATCAAGCAATGTGGTGATCATGTTGGCATGCACTTCACCACCTATGTAAAGCTTCAATCTTTGCCCATTAACTTTGAATGTGCCTTTGTCTGGATTACCAACCTCTATAACACCATAAGGAATATAGTCATCACTGTAAATAGACCCAACCATCTTGATTTGAGTTTTCCTAGAAATAATCTCAGTCTTTAATTATATAAAAGCACTTGTTGACCAGGCACCAAATCCTTTTTCAAAGTTTCTTGTCGTGCCACAACTTGGTCCTTTTCTTGTAAATCTTGGCATTTTCATAGGCCTCATTGCAAAACTCCAACATTTCATTTATTCGTAACAACTGCTTCTCAAGATTAGCATATTTGAGGTGACTAGACAATTGTTTGAGTTTAAAGGATGGTGATTTTTCAATTAATGGCAGAAACCTTGTTGGTCCGTCTTCTAATGGCTCAAAATATTTTCCAAAACAATTAATCCATGCCACATATTCCTTCATGTCATACTCATCAAAAACATCAAGCAAATCTGGACGTGTCAAACTATTTTCTAAAGCATTTGAAGAAAATTTTCTATGTTTTTCTAGCACATCATCAATGTAAAAACAATTCTCGTGAGCATTTGAAAATTTAATGGCATTGAAAACATTAAAAGTTACCTCTTCTTCTTGCACTCACAACTTTAACTCACTCTTTTGGACATCAATGAGTGCTCTGCTAGTCGTCAAAAATGGTCATCAAGAATGATTAGAATTTTCTTGTCCTCTTCTATATCCAAGACTATAAAGTCAGCTAGGAATATGAATTTATCTATTTTCACTAAGACATCTTCAATTACACCTCGCGGATGCTTGATAGAATAGTCATCCAACTGCAATGAGACTGTGGTAGGTCATGCTTCACCTAGGCCAAGTTTCTTAAAAATAAATAAATGCATTAAATTAATACTTGCACCCAAATCGCATAATGCATTTGTAAAGAACAAGTTACCAATAGAACAAGGAATAGAAAAAAACCCCTAGATCCTTAAGCTTCAGTGGAAATTTCTTTTGCAATATGGCACTACACTCCTTGGTTAATGCTATAGTCTCGAAGTCTTCCAATTTCCTCTTCTTTGACAATATGTCCTTTATGAATTTAACATAACTAAGCATTTGCTCCAAGGCTTCAACAAAAGGGATATTGATGTGCAACTTCTTGAACACTTCTAAAAACTTAGAGAATTACTTGTCAATTTTACTCTTTGTAATCTTTAAGGAAAATGGACTTTTGAGGTTGGTTCTTGGATAGTCAATAGTATAGGTTTTAGAATTTCCTTACTAACTACCTCCAATGATTGTGTACGGGGTGATTATGATCTCCTTTGGTTTTTCTAATTTCTTAGATTCTTCTAACTCTTTACCACTTTTCAATATGATAGCATTACATTGTTCCCTTTGGTTGACCTCAGTTAAGCTAGGTAAAGTCCCATTGGGTCTCCTACTTATTAGGCTAGCTAAGTGATTGACTTAGGTCTCTAGATTCATAATTTGTGATGATTGGTTCTGCAAGAAAGTCTTGGTTTCATTCATGAATTAAGTGGTGGTATTGATGAAAGTTTGGGTACTACTTATAAAGGCATTGGTATTATTGGACAATTGGCTCAAAGCCTCCTTTAAAGATGTTTTCTTTTCTTATGGAGGTAATGGTTGCTGTTATAGTTGATTCAAGATATTTTTGTTGTTTTAAGAGAAATTAGGATGATTTCTCCATGCAGGATTATAAGTGTTACTATAGGGGTTGTTCCTAGGGCAGTTATTAAAATTAACATAGCTAGCTTGTTCTATTTGCCCTAAAAATGGGTCCCTACTTCACATCTATCACTAGAATGATTACCTTGTACTTATCCAGCAATAACTACTACTTGAGATTGTAGTGCCTCAAAAGTATTCACATTATGAATCCCAGCTACTCTCCTAGACGTAGATCGCTCATTACTACATTAGTAGTATTTATTTCTATTTGCTCAATTAGCTCAAAAGCCTCATCTAAAGTTTTCATCATAAATACTCCTCCAGCAGCTGCATTCAGCAAAGTTCTTATATAGCCTCCCAATCATTGTTAAAAATTTGTACCTACATCCATTTAGGAATACCATGGTGAAGACATTGTCTAATTAAGTCTTTATACCTTTTCCATGCCTTATAGAGTGTCTACCTATCATATTGGTGAAAATTGGCAATATTAGTTCTTAGTTTAGCTGTCTTCGATGGTGGAAAGAATCTTGTGATGACTTTTTAAGCCAATTCATCCCAAGTGGTAATGGAACCTACAAGTAAAGAAATTAACCAAATCTTAACTCTATCTGTCAAAGAAAAAGGAAATGAACGCAATCCATTAGCATCATCAAAATCTCCATTCAATTTAAAAGTATCACAAATCTCTAAGAAATTTGTGATGTGAACATTAGAATCCTCATTTAGTAATCTATTAAAAAGGGATGATTGAATCATTTGAAAAGTGGTTGGCTTGATTTCAAAATTGTTTGCTTAAATAGTCGGCTTCTTTATAGCTTGTTGGATTCCAGTCACCGTAGGGCTTGAGTAATCCAATAGTGTTATCCTTAGAGTCTTTTAAGTACTTGTTTCTCTTCAAATTGGGAAGGGATAAATCCTTCCATTATGCCTTTTTGTTTAGAAGTTTCTCTTGTTGCTTTTCTATTCCTATGATAGGTATATTCTATTTTCAAATCAAAAGGTAGTTAAACCGTGAATACTAGACCTACTCATGCACACGAAAGCAACACAAGAAAAACAAAGAAATTCAAAAGTATACAAAATAAATGAAAAAATTCAAACTAAAATTGAATTATTTAATTTAATATTATTAAAAATTAATCCTTGGCAAAGGCGCCAAAAACGTGTTCATGTAAAAATCGTAAGTGCACGATATCGAAACAAGTAATATAATGATGAGTGAGTTATCGTTCCCACAAGGATTGAATACTAATTATTAAACCTATTCTAATTCAAGTTTTATTTGAATGATGGAATTTAATGGCAATTTAATGAACTAACTTAAAATAAAATTTATTCACAAATATAAAGCAAAACAAGAAGTATGATAAAGATTGAATTTCAAATTATAACAACAATATATGAAAACTCTAGGGTGTTAGATTTCACCTAAATTTATCTACTCTAGTTATTAAATCCAATTACATCAAATAGGTAACTTTGCAAAAACAAGAAGAAAGAATCTGTCTTAACGAGTATATTATATTAATTTAATAACTAAGTTGGTTGACCTGCCTATATTTACTTAATACTGAATAGTGCTAAGAAGACTGGCCTTTTCTAATTGGCATATTTTGGTCACTTAACTATGGTATGTTGCCCTGTATTTATTTCTATTGTTGTTAAACGATTTCACTAATTTAATTGTTATTCTTTCTCAATTAATAACAATGTGCATTGATTGACAGGACCCGCTCCGAGACCCTCTACTGTAGGTCCCAGTGGCTCTGTCAGGCACCTCAACGAAAGTTCCTCAGAATATAACTAGGTAAGTTGAGAAATTTTTGCGAGGCGAACCCTTTTTTAGTTCTTGCTACTACTAAGAAAATCTTGTAATATACATGAAAATGACATCTTAATCTTTTAAAAAAAATGGGCAGAGTTTCCCTTGTTTTTCAGAAAATCTATATAAAACCTGCAAAGAAATTTCACTTCTATTTCAAACACTTCTCAATACTACCAATTCGGACCTCTGGTCCTTTCCAAATCAAATCCAACACAACTCAATTGTTTCATTTGAATTACAAAATAAGCATAATCATAAAAAGCAAAAACGATCATCATAATATCGAAATCTCTTCTTGCTGGTTCAAAACATACATACAAATATACATGCCTACAACTATTATGCATAAAGTAAATAGTGCTATTTAGCACATTTACATGTACAAAAAATGATCTTCAGATTCGGCCCACTACTCGGCAATAGGAGAATCAACAGCTTACGTACTGAGACCTACACCTGGGAAGGGGTGTTTAGAAAACATAAAACACAAAACGAGTGAGCTAAAGGAGCTCAGTGAGTGCAATTAAGATTTCAAGTAAAATAACATTTTGCATAAATAGCAAATTCTAAAGTACATGCAGAAATCATACTTCTAAAACCGATGTAAAGCTGTAAAACAGTTTCTAATATCATATGCTAATGAAATCTTGCCGAGCGGGTTTTATCTACATCTTTGGAAAACAGTATCCAGAATCTGTATAACATAATAACTGCTGTGTGCATATGAATGCATAAATGCTATCGGTAAATCGAAAACTAGTAAAGTCCTTGCTCGGCCATTTTCTTTCTAAACTGTACCAATGGTAACCCTAAAGCTCTATACTCACGCAGCGACTCAACTAGCACCGCACACGTGAGTAAGTCACGGGGCACCTCAACTAGCAGCACTCGCAGTGACATCTCACTGGCTATGCAGCGGAATCCTACATCACATGACTCGACATCCTAACTTTTTGGAGTTAGTGACATACCCCCAAGACCTGCCCATGTGCACAGGATATACCGGCCAGGTCTAATAGAATCATCACTATAATCTGAGGGTACCAATGGCCTTTAAAACGGATGCAGAAATTTTAAACTGTTTCTCAAGTCGAACATGTAAAAGCATGTTTATGAATATATATCAAGATCATAAATCATGTTTAAGCATCAAAAGCTCATAAAACATACATATTCATTATGCGAAAACATAATAAACGAAAAACAAAAGAAAAGGCAAATTTTCACTCACAACCGCTCCGCGCTCAATTTCGCTCCCGATTTCTACTCCCGTTACCGCTCTCGGTTATCTTCACCTATGCGCCATAAATGACATTTAGAACCAAATCGAATGGTAGAATCTCATTTAACTACCAAACGCCCTAATCGGCATACAAAGCCCGAATGTATACTACTTCCCAATTTTTATTTACGGAGCCATTTAATATAATCTAACTCACCATCCGGCGTCCTGAAAATTATTGAACGCCTTATAACTTGGTTGGACATAATTGCCCTTCACCTTTTCAAAATGGATAATTATGTCCCATTTTCTTCATTTTTGGTTTTTGTTCCATCAACCATATACATTCAATTTACAATATGCACCATTTACATACAATAACTCAATCAAAACACCACTAAATCCTTAACTTCCCTAAAGTGGCAGAATTTCACCTTAAGTTCCAACACATTCTTTTTCTCAATTTCTTGTTCCAATTACAACAAAATCAAGCCAATTTTATTCTAAAGCCCTAATTACAACCAATTGAAGTCTCTACATTCAAATCACCAAAACCATAATTCTTACCTTGCCAATTTCTTCAAATTGATGACTCCTTCAAGCTCCACACTAGAATTCAACTTAATCTAAGCCAAGAATACACACAAGAACATCAATTAAAGCATTCTTGAAAGCTCACTTATCAAACTCATAAAACAATACTTTTCTTACCTTGTTTTCTTGAATTTCCACTAATGGAGACTTCAATTGAGCTTAGATATTGGTATGTAACCTTGTTTTAACTTGATTACACATGAAAATTCATGAAAAAAAATTAAAATTTCACTGTAGCAGCACCCCCTTCACCTTACATGAATTTTGCTCTCTTTTGTTCTAAATGGTTGCTTTTTGTTCTCTTTAAATTTCTACACACTTCCAACATATATATAGTGCTCCCTCAATTGACCATTTTGCCCTTCAACTTACTTAAAATTACTAATTTTCCATTAGTTGAAAACTAATTATGTAATTAGTTCATTTGTAACTATCTAGTTAGAATAGTCCAAAGAACTAACTAGAATTTTCAACTTGGCAATCCATGAGATTTCTTCTAATTGGTCCATTCTCTAATATATGAATTATGTTTCTCAATAAAGACTTGTTCCATACATCACCCTTAAATGAAAATTAATGTAGTAAAGTAGAATTTCCTTTTCCAAGCCAATAGAGAAAAATTTTAAAAATATTCTAGGGTCGTCCGGCGCTCCGATCGAGTGTGAAATTACCAAATTAAGTCTAATATCTCTCACGCGCACAATAAAGAAAATATTTCTAATAGGGTTAAAATCGAGTAACCTACGGTGTCTTTATTGCTTTATACCGAAATCTAAGTGCCAATACTACTAATAGGGATTAGATATTACATTGATAGCTTAGAATCACATCTCTATCTCATCTAATTCACTACCAATACCCATTAAGAACAAGAAATCAACAAGGTTCCATAATTCATATTTCTATCTCAAATGATTTATGACAAAATAATTATGGACTAATTTGAATATCACTTCTCAACCTCAATTCATATCTCAAATCATGCCATAATTGGCCAGAAAATTGCACGCATTAAGCACATAATGAAATTGCTCAACAATATTAGAATAATATATTAAATTTAATAACTAAAGTATCAAAATTTAGCTGCATCTTTACTCTAGAAAAGAAAACTTAGACACACATAATTGAAAGATTACACATACAAATAACAAATAACATCATTAATAAATCTTAGGAAAAAAAAGAAGAACTTAGCAATTTTAGGAAATCCTCCAAGTTGATAAATCTTCAAAGATTGTAAACTTCTTCCTTCTTACAAAGAATTACTAACGTAATTTATTCTAAAGAAAGTGATCAATTTATTTCATGCTTAAGTCCCTTTCCATGAGCTAAAGGGTGTCCTTATATATATATATATGCAAATGAATGGAATTGTTCTAGTGTAGACCTAAATTTTCTACATTTTTTGCTACTGAATTTCAACACATTTTTGACTGGTAAAATAGCTGAATCAATTTTTGAATTCAACATAAAAGTTCTATATCTTTGAATCAGCTTTCCATAGCCACCATTTTTATGTATTTTGGATAGGAATTCAGTGATCTATTGGCAGTATACTGATGTATGTTCAAATTCTAGTGACCATCATTTTTTACAATTTGTGATATTCCTTCCACCGACTTGCAACACATTTTTAATAGAACAAACAGCCAAATTGATTTTTTTAGTCAACATAAGAGTTGTAGTGTCTTGAATCATCTTTCCACATACACTAAATATGTATTGATTGGATGGCTATTTTGTGAAATTTAATCCAATACTGCATATGGATCAAGCTGAGTGGAAGCTGCAGTCTACTTATGTTGCATCTTAATTTAAGCCTAGTAAGTGTCAGATATGGGCTTTAGCTCCTTAAATTTTTAAGAGAATTGAGTTATGGTTCTCCAGGTCCAAGAATCTCTACATTTAGATTTTTACATTGAGAGTTAAGTTTAGTTTTCTAAATCTGTGCAAGAATGTCCATTTACTATAATTTAAAGACAATACTTTATTAAAACCTACCATCATCAAAACAGCACAAAAATATAAATATACCAAGGAAAATAACAAGGAAGCATAGATAAAATAGTATAAAATAAAATATAATTAATTACTTATTAAACACCTATCAAGGTTTATGGGTTAGAAGTATAGTGGAGGTTATGAGCTTGGTGGGAATACTATAAGTGTCTTGTTAAGGGGATGCAAACCAAGAGGTAGCATTGAAGATTATCTCACTAGAGTGATAAGGGTTAAAATAGAATGTATGATAAGGGTGTTGCTGGAAGGAATAAGATTTAGCCACCAGGGTATTATGGTAGAATCAAGAATGACTCTGGAGATCACATTACAAAGGCTACCCAAGATGAGATGTATTCAAAATTTTTAGAGATTGAAGTCATAAGTCTTAATGGAGTTAAGTCAACGGAATGACTTAATTAAATCAAGGCTAGAGTAATTGAGCTTTGGTTGAGGAATAGATAGATCTCAGAAAGTTTCTTAAAGATATTTTGAATCAATGAAGGGTTTGTTGGAGTTTGATGATTTAAGTTTAAATTTAAGTTTAATTTTGAGTTGTAGAGCAATGGGGAGTCGATACTAGGTCAAATATTTATTGGACATATAGGAAAAGGTCAAAAACAGAAAGCTAGAATCGATGAGGGGCTTAGAAGGTGAGAAGAGCCAAGGCAGAATCGAAGGGGCGCCTTGAGGAAATATCCCATTTTGAATAGTATTGCATCTCAAAGTCAGTTTCTAGAGTGTGGACTCCTATTTCAACCAAAAAAAGGTTTCTAAGGATATTTTTTAGCTTTATATAAGTCCTTGTAAACCCTTTAGATTGTCAAGCATCAAAAACTATGTAAGAGAATGCTGAATAAAAAGCTTAAGTAGCTCTAAGGCATTGAGTACGCAGAAGAGTGCCATAGAAGCTTGAGTGCTGAGCGCACAAGAAAGTGCTGATAGATCCTTTGAAGAGCTCATTTATTGATATATTCCTTATGCCACATCCCCCAGCAAGTAAAAATTTGATGGATTTTCAGTATATATGAATAGGTAGATAGCATTACCTAACAAATTAGTCTTTTAGGTCAATAGCAAGCACCCAAACTATGACAAGGGATATCAGAGTAGACTTAAATTCTCATTCACATGTGAGCCCCCAAAATTTTTAGTGGAATGTGGGTCTCTCATGGCTCCGAGGGATGAGCAATACAGGCCAAGTAGGCCCTAAAAATTTTGTGTTTTTGACCCCAATTGAGATTGTCATATGGGTAGTGGGTCTCACATAACCCTAGAGGGATGGGTAATATGGACTAGGTGGTTCCTAAGTTTGGGCTAAACCGTGATGAGGGCGTCATATGATTGGGTGTAGAAGAATGTCACATTTTATATCGAATAGAAATTTGGTGGATCTTTGGTATATATGAGCGAGTAATTAGCATTACCTAACAGGCTAGTCTTTTGAGTCTATGACAAACGCTTAGCCCTGACACTTATCTCTTCTAAGAGATCTTTGTGATATGAGAATTCTTTGTAAACTGAGTAGTAAAAGAAATTAGGATCTCGTGATTCACCATGGACGTAAGCATTTGTTATTGAACTATGTAAATTTCTTGTGCCTTTAGTTATGTACTTGTTTGTCTCTATTATGCGTTTGATTCCTTTTTTATTCTTGTTTTACTTATGAGCGAAGTCTTACGCATGCGTTTAGGGTAATAGAGTACAAAATATCAACTTAAGAAATATTATGGCACATAAAACTCTTAACAAGTAAAATCAAAGTTAAGGCTGAAATTGATACTTAAGTAGTATCAGATTAGAGAACCAAGCTTAATTCTCTAACAATAGGGATTGTCTCAAATTTTACAAATCGTAAAATGTCCTTGACCCACTAGTTCAAATATTATCCTAAAGATTTAATAGAAAACTTTTGCTATTGTTATAATTGATTCGGATTTTTTCATTCTTTACAAAATATAAATGTAAACCAAAAATTATCCCAAAGTTTATTGAACTAAATTCGATTTTACAATCTTTTATACCATCCCTAAACATTTTTATTAGTTGCGAGTAAGTTGTTGTAAACGGACTTGCGTATAGAAGTTTGTTAGACAGAAACTATATTGAATATGAAATTAAAAAGTAAATGGTACTTGCATTCAAGGGCTTAACTGTGAACAAGTCACAGACTTGTTCAAAAATACAAGCCACCAAATTCTCGATTCTTATGCAGATTTAAAGGTCTCACTGCTGTTTTGATCCACAATCAATTCTCTAACTCTCAGCTCATTTTGCGCACAATCAATTAACTGTTCCCTTTTACTTATTCCTATTTATAACACAACTCTAAACTCATTCACTTTGAGAAAGTAAAAGAAAGGACAGAGAGAACCAAAACGAATATGAATCAGAAGCTACTGCTGTTTTTTTTCAATCTTTTTCTAGCAGCTACTTCGATTAATGGGTCAACTGATGACTATGAAAGAAAGGTAATTTAATTAACTTTGATTTTAAATTGCAATCTATTCTTCCTTAAATTGGTTATGATACAAATGAAATATTGATGCAAGTACATCACTTATTATAACTTGAAACATAAAATTTTCAAACTTATACGTCAGATTACAAAAGTGTTTTATGGTAATAAAACCCATTTTTTGGGCATAACCAAGATGTTACTCTATACTTTCATTATAAATTTCATTTATCTTCCTAAGTCATTGATATGCAAGCGTGACACATGCAATACTATAATTGCTTGCAGACTCATAAACAGGAGCCGAGTCTCATTTATTTCCTATTACATGTACTTTCATTTTAGGCTTATCTACTCTGAGTAATTCCTGAACTCCATCAATGGTAATTTGGTGAATATTATTAACATTGGTTTATTACTAACATGTTATGAAAATCAGCCTTACATTGTGTACATGGGAGATGTGCCGGAGACTGGAATTTCTGCCGTTGGGGAACATTACGATCTGCTTTCGATGGTCATTGGAGAGTAATAATCAGTAACTTTGCCCATAACTGCATATTTCTATATGGTTAATTAATTACTCTCGCTAGTCAGATATATGCTCATCATCAGGTAGTGAACCTTACGGCAATATTATTCTTGAATGAGACGTTTCCTAACTATTATTAACATTTTTATCATATTTTCAGCGAAAGATTAGCCAAAGAATCCAGATTGCACAGTTACAGTAAAAGCTTCAGTGGATTCGTCGCAAGACTATTGCCCGAAGAAGCAAAGAGATTATCAGGTATATTTATAATATATATTCAACGCTAGAGGAGGACTTACTCTTTTTTTACAATTATCATTTTTTTATTTTTATAAATTTATAATTATTGGGAAGCTTTGGGCTAGCTTAAGATTCAAGTGCTCAATCTTAAAGATTAGTTTGATACGTCAAGAGACCATCTATTTATAAATTGAAATATTAATTATTTTTTAACCAAAATAGTATAACAACTCAATAATCTTTTTCAAATGAAATTCTAATTGGTGGAAGTTTAACATCAACTCTTTTTATTTGGTAACGAGTCCATCTACCTTCTGGCTATCTAAAAATACCAATGCCTTTCATTTGATAACAAATTTATTTATATTTCAATTGTCATGGTCCGACTCTGATACCACTTAAGGAATCTTGAATTTATAAAGGAGAAGTTTAAGATATAAGTGTCCAACTCAAAAGATTAGGTTGATAAGTGAATGAATTATCCTATCAACTATTTTTTAATTAATATAGAATACTAACTTACTCAACAATAATTAATAAAGAAAATCTGTATTATAGTGAAAATAGGGAAAACAAAAATTGAGAAAATTTTGCAAATGAAGTTTTCATTATATGCAGAGCTAGAAAGCGTTGTGTCGGTGTTTGAAAACACTCGGCGGAAACTACACACAACAAGATCATGGGATTTTCTGGGAATGTCCAAAAAATCACAGCGAAGGAACGCAATGGCTGAGAGCAATATGATAGTGGGTTTGTTAGACACAGGTAAAATTACTAATTAATCTGTATGCAAAATCTGTGTCACGTCTCTACTTAGCATTTTGAGTATTTTTGAAATTTTTGCAGGTATTTGGGTTGAGTCTCCAAGTTTTAGTGACAAAGGCTACGGTCCTCCTCCTGCCAGATGGAAAGGCCAATGTGTTATTGGCCCTAACTTCACTTCCTGCAACAAGTAGACTCTTAATCTCTCTTTAGTCTCAACTCTCGTGCAAAATGAAAAAAGCCCAAAACAAAATGAAGAAAATAACACCTATAAGATGTCAATTTAAAAATTATTTCCTGTTCCAAAGATATGAATCTAAAATTAAAAAAAATTACATATGCATTCTACTTGAAACGCATATTTTTTTTAATTAAAACGCAGCACTCGTTCGGATAAAGAGACTAAAATTCACAAATTATTGAAGGATATTTACGATTTTCTTAATTAATAATTGTTATGCCAAACTATCCCCAGGATTTATTTATTCAATGATTAGGTAGAAACAAGCTTAAAGATTGCATCCAAGATCCAGCAAGAGAAATAGATGAACAGAAAACAAAAATGCAGAAATGAAAACAGAAAGACAGAAGCTTACGTGGTTGGGCTGTAAAGCCTACATCCACGGTTGAAACAACCAGTACCAAGAAGCTTCATTAATGGAGATCGAAAGTACAGATTACAAAGAGCACTTATCTTTTTACAGAACTCAGTTTGACTTGGAAACCACAAGGATATTGCACTGAGAAAGAGGGTTGAAAATCAACACTTTATATCATGGAATTTCCAGAATCAGAGTTAATTTTATATAACTAGCTTCTGGGCTCCACTGCCAGCAATTCATTAACTGATTTTTAACAGATTTTTGAACAATTTTCCCTCCACAATAATTATTTCTAAACGCATTTTAGATCTTTTTATACTTTGAAAATTATCTTTAAAATAAGTTAAAAAGCATATTTTTAAACATTAAAACTACAATATTCCTTCTGTCAATTTCATTTTAACTTTGCATGTGTTTTCAAGATTAAACATTAAATATACAACGTGCCCATGCAGCAAAGTCATCGGTGCAAGATTCTACAATCTAGACAACGCCCTTGATCCCACCACCGATCAGAAGAGTCCAGCCGACACCGACGGCCACGGCACCCACACCGCCTCTACGGCCGCTGGCTCATCCGTCAAGCACGCCAGCTTGTACGGTATAGCCGAAGGCAACGCGCGCGGCGGCGTCCCATCGGCTCGCATTGCCATGTACAAAGTGTGTTGGAATGGCGGGTGCACTGACATGGATATACTGGCCGCCTTTGATGACGCCATTGCCGACGGCGTCGACGTGATATCCGTTTCGATTGGCGGGCCGGCCAAGAGTTTTTTTAGTGACCCGATTGCCATCGGATCTTTCCATGCAATGAAGAGGGGGATTTTGACGGCTTGCTCAGCGGGGAATTCGGGGCCTTATGAATCGACGGTGGAAAATGTGGCGCCGTGGATTATGACGGTGGCTGCTAGTAACATCGACAGGAAGTTTGTCACTCCTCTTAAGCTTGGCAATGGCATGAAAGCTTCTGTAAGTTTATCAGCTATTTCTCCTTTCCACTGTTTATCTTTTTTTTTTCTTCACTACATGAATAGAAAGCAATTTAAAATAATAATAACAATAATGCGCGTGTTATTTTTTTTATCAATTTGAAAACACCCAAAAGTTGTTTTTAAATTTTTGCATCATATGTTTTCAAAAGCTGCAAAAAATTAGAGTTTTATAAGTAAATTTAGAAAATTAATGGTTAGTTTAATGGGTCAATTACATAAATAAGTAGAAATAATTTTAGCTCTCCATTTCAAAAGTCAAAGATGGAAAAGGATGAAAGTCAAGGAGGGGTAGATGCATCCTGTGTTTTTATGATGTGTATACAGGTAAGATTTTACTAAATATGGTGGGGGTGGATGCTGAAAAAAAAAACAATTGTCAATGATCGTATCTATTATTTATGCACTACATTTTCTATATTAAATTTTTACTAGATATATTTGTAAACTAATTATTATTATATATAAAAAAATTAATGCTACAGTTTTTAAATATTACCTTAAATTTAATGTGTCAAGTAATTATTAAATATAAAAATATGCAACTTTTTAAATCATCTATTATATTATTTCACTACTTAATAATTATTTAACACATTATTTAAGATAAAAAATTTAAAATAACTTTTAAAAAGTATAATATTATTCATATATATATATGAATTGCGTTAAAAAAAAAGTAGCAAAGTATACATTAAGACGAACCAAGAATTTAAATGATTTTTGTTTTTTACAAAAGAATTTATATGAATGTTAATATTAGGTTATTGCATTTATTTTTTTTATTGGTTTTTGTTGAAGGGAATTTCAATAAATACATTTTCACCAAGAAGAGCAATGTACCCTCTAACAAATGGAGCCCGTGCAGCCAATGTTACTGGTAGCACCTATGGAAATATAAGGTACATAATTTATAAACTTCCTACAAATTTAAAGTGCTTGCGCTTTCATTTGCAAATTGCATGCAAATTAAACACTATATAAATGGGACACACAACATCTATATGTCAAAAATGGTGGCTGCTGCAGTGCTTGTGATTATGGAACTCTAAGCATGAAAAAAGTGAAGAGAAAAATTGTATACTGTCTTGGAGCCGGCGCCCAGGACTACACACTCAAGGAATTAGGTGGAGCTGGTACAATTATGGCGCTTGATGCCCCAACAGACACTGCCTTCACCTCACTTATAGCTGCCACTTCAGTGTCTTCCGCAGTTGGCATCAAGATAGATCGCTATATCAACTCTACCAAGTATGTTTAACTTTTTGATTTAGGATCACTCTTTTTATCAATTGTCATACCATCTGCAATTATTGATCGCATTGAGCTTCATTTATGGCTTAGTGAAATGTGAATGAACTGAAAACAGGAAGCCTCAGGCTACTATATACAAGACAAGAGCTGTTAATGCAAGTGCCCCCTTCATAGCTTCATTCTCATCAAGAGGCCCTCAATCCATTGCCCCCAATATCCTAAAACCTGATATTGCTGCACCAGGACTTGACATATTAGCTGCCTATTCAAATCTGGTATCAATTACTGGAATTCCTGATGACAACCGCATTGCACCATTCAACATATTATCAGGCACATCCATGTCTTGCCCCCATGTTGCCGCCGTGGCCACCTATGTCAAATCCTTGCACCCAGACTGGTCCCCTGCTGCCATCAAGTCTGCTCTTATGACCACTGGTACGTTAACATTCTCCTAAAATTTCATTGCGTCAATAAACTTTATTATCCGATAAATTATTCGAGTCTGTTAACAGTACACGCTAAGAAAGACTTCCAATCAAGAATTTTACAAGGACACAAAACCTAGTTTGCAATAAAATTCTTTCATACTTCCTAAGACTCTTAAAATGTGCTTAACAAGACTTCAAGATTCTCTCGTGATTTAAGTTTTTTATTTCTTAATTCTTACACATTATATAGTGAGAAATTTTTTAAGATATGCCTAGATTAAGGCCACTTATAGCTAGCCCAGACATATGCTCTTATAGACATTTATTGAGGTCCGTCTAAATTAAGCCCTATAACCAACTCAAATATATATATATATATATTTGTAGAAATCTACGTAGGAAAATTTGAACCCTCACCACCATGTAAAGGGAAGATACACTTTACCACCCAAGCAGAGAAGAGATATATTTTATCACCCCCATCACATAAAGTTTATGCCCTCATTAGTAGGAACATGAATATAATAAGAAAGAGATAGACCTTAATGACAAAAAATAATGATAAGCACCCACATGTCAAAACATATATACTTTAAATGTTAGATCAATTCAAACCCTGACAGGATCGTAATCTATCCCATAAGACCCTGAGCAATTAATCAACAGAAATGTCAGTTGCTTGTTCAATTGAAGAGTCTTAGAGATTACTAGGAACCTTACCGCATTTAATGAGTCGAAAATTTTAACATGTGCGAAATGGAGGATGATATTCTTGCATAATTTGAGTTTTTATCTAAACAAATATGGACTTTTGATTAGTAAGTAATAAAAAAGACGTAGATCTTAGTATAAGATGTTTCAAATGTTCAAGTAAATAATTGTTTGCTTCAGCCACGCGTATGAAGAGCAAAGACGAAGATGCAGAGCTAGGATCAGGGTCAGGCCAAGTTAATCCAAGAAGAGCAGCGCACCCAGGCCTCGTGTATGATATTAACTTGAGCTCCTATGCAAGATTTCTATGCAAGGAAGGCTATAACAGCACAAGCATTGGCCAACTTATTGGTCGCAAGAAGAAATTCAACTGCTCTAACGTTAAACCTGCAAGAGGCATAGATGGCCTTAACTATCCTTCCATGCACACCCACATCAACAGTACAGAATCCGCCATCGCCGCCGTCTTTTACAGGACGGTGACTCATGTGGCGCCTGGGAAATCAATCTACAAGCCGACTGTACATTCACCAAAAGACCTCTCAATTAAAGTTGTCCCAAATACTTTGACGTTTACGAGGCTGCGTCAAAAGCGATCTTTCATAGTTGTTGTGAAGGGTTCTATGAAAAATGGAACACGGATTCTGTCAGCTTTACTCGAGTGGAGTGACAACAAGCACAGTGTTAAGAGCCCTATTCTTGCCTATAGGCCATTAACTGAGGGATTTTAAGTGATTGATTTAGTGAAAAGATTTTATTAGCATAGAAACAAGGTTGCATGTTATTGATCACTAATTAGTTTCCATTTTGTCAAAAATTTCGAGTGCTTCGTTTCACAACTGAGTTTTTCTTGTGTTTACTCTAATTATTTCAGCGGTAGAAATTTTCTTTGGTGAGCAAAGATTGATTACCCGTAGTGATTACATAAGTGATGCAGAACGGGAACTATTGGAAAACATCACAAAAAATACTGCACATTAGAAATATTTTTTTATTAACTATGTTATTAAAATGGATAAGTGTATCATCATAATTAGCAAAAATATGACTATCGCAATTATATGCCAAAATTAATTACAATAAAACACTGAACTTTTATGTGAAAAACTCAAATTGGGAAATGCCATGGAACTGTAGTCCGTTCAAATTTTTATTGCGTAATAATGATAGGATTATAACAATATTCTCTCTAGAATTATATTAGAGGATCACGCACAATGTCAAAAAAATTAATATCGGCTCAATAATATTAAATCTAACAAAATCATTTCAAATAGAAATTTGCTAGATTTTATAATAATAGAGACTAAATTAAAAAAACAACACTGATAAATGTATAGAGTAAGATGTTAAGAATTTATCTTCAAAATTTGAATAAAAATGAAGCTCAAAATATTATATAAACATCAAAGTCAAGGATCAATCCCTAAACCCCTTTTCTTCTCTTTTCTTTATTGCATCTCTCACTTTTTTTTCTTTAATCTTTTCAACACACCCCACACGTACACTTTCACTATTTTTAAAAAAAAAATTAAAAGTCATTTGAGCTTTACTAGTTAGGCCAATCACATGATGTGGATATAACTCAACAAATCTCTCTCTCCACTTTATGTGGGGAAGCTCCACTGAACCGACTTTCCCTCTATAAGTTTGAACCTTCTCTTTAGACAATGATTTAGTCATCATATTTAATCTATTCTCACTCGTAAGTATTTTTTTAAGTTGTAATAATTTTGATTCTAGCACATCATGCACTCAATAATATCTTACATCAATGTGCTTAGACTTTGAGTAAAAGATTGGATTCTTCACAAAGTGAATGGCACTCTAATTATTATAGTAGATAATGTAGCTCTCTTACTCTACAATCAACTCTTGTAGAAACTTTTTCATCCACAAGATTTCTTTTCAAGCTTTAGTAACTATAATATACTCAACTTCTGTGGTAGACAAAGTAATAAATTTTTGAAGTCTAGATTATCATGACACGACTCTCCTTGCAAAGGTAATCAGGTATCGTGATGTAAACTTTTTAAAATCTATATTTTTTGTCATATCTTCCTCTATATATCCAAGTAACACAGGCTTATCATTACCAAAATACAAATTAAGTCTTAAAGGTACCTCTAAGATGTCTAATGATCCACTTCATTATTATCTAATGCTCTTTACTAGGATTAAAGAGAAACCGACTGGCAACACCAGTTGCGTGAGCAATATCTAACATGGTATACATCAAACTAGTAACAGCTTATGCATAAGGCACTGCACTTATATCTTTTTCTTTCTTTCTTACTTGTAGAACATTACTTTGAATTAAGCTGAAGTGACTTGCAAGTAGTGAACAAACTAGTTTTACCTTACTCGTATTGAATGTTTCAAGAACTTTCTCAATATAGTTTTCTTAAGATAACCAAAACTTTTCATTTTTTCTATCACATGAGATCTTTATGCAAGGATCTGTTTTGCCTATCTTAAATCCTTCGTAGCAAATAAATTGCTAAGTTCTTTCTTTAACCTTCAATTTTACTAACATCATGGCCAAAAATTAAATTGTCATCCCTATATAAGTAAGATAATAATAAAATCATTATCAACAAATCTCTTCACAAAAACATAGTGGTCTGATGTAGTCCTATTAAAATTATAATTTTTTATGAAAGAATTAAATTTCTTGTACTACTATCTCAATGCCTGTTGTAATCCATATAAGCTCTTTCTTTAATTTGCACACAAGACCTTTTTTGCCTTTGACTCTAAATCCCTTAAGTTACTTCATGTAGATTTTCTCCTCCAAATCACCATGAAATAAAGTTATCTTTACATTAGACTGTTCATTTTCCAAGTTTAAACTTGCTATTAAACCAACAACAACTTGGATAGAAGACAACTTAGTCAAGTCGAATCCGACATCAAATCGTGCTACTCCGATCACCGTTCATAGGTCAATTGGTGCCTCGATAGTGGTGCACACTACTCCAGCATCAATCCATCAACTACGAGCTCGTGAAGTTCGCTGTAAGCTGCCTTCTTGTTATCATGGATTGTGTTTTGTTAATAACTTATTTCTGAATGTTGGATTCACGTCAATCAATGCCTCAATTGTGGTGCACACTACTCCGACATCAATCTATTAACTACGAACCCATGAATTTTATTTCTGAATTTTAATGACTTATTGTTAACGACTTATTTCTGAATTTTAACGACCCCTTCCCTTCGATAAGCAAGATATTATCTATTTTGAATCTGGTTCCTATAGTATTGTTCTCATCCTGTGGGTTTAACATAAATAGTCAATAACATTATTTAACCGCGTTTCATGAATTTAAGATAATGTTTGTATCAAAGAAATAAAATCATGCATTTGTTTTAGAATGAAAATAATTGGGGTTGAATTCATTTAATTAGCACAAAAGCAAATATAAATTTGAACTTATAGGTTTTTTATTCAAATTATTTTACAAATTGGGTTCAATTATACCCCAAATAAGCTAAGAAAGTAAAAAGTAAATATATTATTTTAGTCTTTGATTTTATTAATATATATCAATTTAATTTTTACCTTTTTTAATATATATTACATTAGTTTCTTTCATTATAACATATTTATGTAAAAATTATTTTTTGAAAAAAAAATAATACTTTTAAATATGTATGTATTTTAATTTAAAATTTAAAATAAAATATTATCACTTTAAGAATAAGAGAATAAAATAAAATTTTATAAATACATATATAAAAATATATTTTTCTCTCTCTTCCTTACCAAACTAAGAAGGGTAATATAATATATACTCGTGCTTCCAAACAAAAATCCACTTAGCAGTTGGCAGGATGACTAATTTTGGATTTTGGAGAAAGGGGTGGAGGCTGCTGGTTTTGGGTCATAGGGAAGGAGATCTTTAGGGAGGAGAATATAGAAAATTAAAATTTTATTATTTGAGGGAATATATTTTATTTTTTAATATAAAATTTATAATATGTTAAAAGAGATAATATAAAAATAATTTATTATATTTGTTAGGACTGGAAAAAAAAAATTGCAATATCAGTAGAGGTCTACAGGAAGTGGTTTGATCAAAAGTGGATCTTGCAATTCAGTGCTCTTATGTGCCATTTAGGTCACAGAACACGATAGCTGCATCATAAATGATGCAATTAGCAATGGCTTTAGAAGCCTAAGCAAGAATTTCATTTCGGTTGTTAGGCCATCAATAGACTTTAACATAAATTCCGAATTTAAAGACAGCCCCAAAAGACTAATAAAAAAATTATTCTATTTAATTTTTTGTTTGATGGTTTTTTATTGTCTTTATTGTATTATTTTTGTTAAGAAAATTTAAAAAATTTATGTTACTAAATAATTCTCATCCCTCACAAGGCTTCATGTGACATTCATTGTTTGTCACATTAAAAGTATTACAGTAAATACAATATAAAAAGTAACTACTTAACTGAATATTTATAATAGTATAAACTAACGTGGTATATATTAAAAATTATGAACTAAATTAGTATATATTAATAAAATCAAAAATTAAAATAACATTTTTTTTTAAAAAAATCTTTAACAAAATCTAATCGTACCCAAAATAAGCTAGGAAAGTAAAATCTTGAGTAATACCTACTTAAACAACAAATTTGCTCTCGATAAAGAAAATAATTAAACCATAGAGAAATAAGTAACGAATACAAGTATGTTAAAATAAAACTAATTTAAAATTCTTTAAATAAAGATTTCTTGTTCAATATTATTAGAGTGTCATGCATCTAAATATATGGTACAATTCTATTTCTTTTTTGTTACATATCTCAAATTTTTTATTACAACCCTGTTTATATTTTAAAAAATTTTCATAAATTCAAAACATATATGTAACCAAAAAAAAAAAAAACAGATAAAGAGGATTGTATTACTTAAAAAATGACTCCTTCAAATATTGTAAATATTTGAACCTCGTGGAGTTCAAGTCACTGTGGAGTAACCCAATTTTGTGATCCATCTGTTTTCTATGGGATCTTTAGAAAAGATTTTGAGTGCCGGGATAGATTTATTGTAGTAGAAATACTACAACTCCGTCAATTTCAAGACATTTTTTAGAATACTAAAACGACTTCTAATTTGAAATTTCAATCATGAAAAACAAAAAATGGGGAAAAGATGTATAACCTTTGTTTTTCTTCTTTTCCTAATGAGAAATTTTGGGCATCAGCTAAAGGAGGAAAGTGAAATTCCATGAACACTTTTAACAAATAAGTAGAGTCTACTTGCGAGACACCAATCGAATAAGACTTTTAGCATAAAATAATGCCAATCAATCATCCACAACATTAACACGCAACCGACGCCAACTTATCAAACCACTGGACTCTCATACAAGATTGCCATATTACGAAATGACAATGACAAAATAATGCTTCCTAATCTAGACTTTTAATCGGATATCTCAACTATAAATGCAAAATTTCAGATTAAAAAAAAAGAGTTATATTTTTTAAATAATATCACAATTTTTTTATCTTAAATTGAAGTTTTAGCCCATTTTTAAATAATACAATAATATAAATTTTAAAATCACTTATTATAATATTTTACTATGTAATAATTATTTAATACATTAATAAAAAAATTAAAATACTATTTAAAAAATATAATATTATTCCCCCATATACTACAAAAGATATGCCAACGCTTAACAATATTAAATAAAGAAGACTAACCACATTGATAAGTTAAATTAAAATAATTCTATATTTCCCAATTTTATTGAATAATTAACAAAAATATTCCTTATATTTTACCATCCAGAAATTGGCATACTATTTAAATTATAAAAAAAATTAAATCGAAGTTAAAAGGTATCGTATTATTCTCCAGATTACCTTGAGGTTGCATTTATAAACACTTCTCCGCAGCAGAATGGTATAAAAGTTTAAAACGTTTCAGAAGATAAATACACGTCATTCCTCAACTCCTGTGTTGCTGCCCCTTTCCTAGTCAAAGCACCAAAAATGGCAGCATCAGTTTCTTCACATATCTCAATTCTTACCAAAACGCCCAGTGACTAGAAAATTAGTACACTTTTGACTATCACTGTGATCTAACTTAAAGCCTTGATTAGCTAAGATAGCAAACGGACCAACTAAATTTTTGGTCCCTTTTCGATCAGATAGAAAGATCTCCAACCTGCATGATCATCTTCAAGATGTGCAGCCAATCACAAGTTAATTCTGTTTCCTTTCAAAAGCCCTTCTATCTTCCTTAGATATCCAAGTGTCCTGCTGTGGGCTTAGGCTCTAAGAACGGCTACTAATACTAAGCCCAACCCAAATCTTTTCCGTTAAGTTCAACACTGCATTCGACATTGACGCCCATGGAGGTTCTTCAGCTTTGTAAGTTCCTTCCTCCTCTTTCTTGCCTCTGCTGCAGTGGCGGCATTCACTAGTTTCTTACTAGGATGGTTGACTGGTTCTTGTTTCTTCTCCAGTAAAGGACTCGCAATATGACTTGCTTTCTTAGAAACAGCCTCAGTATCAAAAGTATAATCTGACTGTAGTATGTTGTCATGTTTTACAAATGTGCCTCCAAAAGCAGATAGCAGTGCAGGTGTTAGTGTTGCTTCTCTTGGCTGACTTCCAGAATGCTGGCCACCTCCACTGCGAGGGGATTCAACAGGAATATCATTAAGATCATCAGTATTTCCCGCCTCTGATAAACCAGAAGCTTCATTTTTAACTTCTAATGGCAACAACAAATGATGGTTCTCTATATTTGCTATCGTCTTTGAAGATGAGCTACCACCAGGCCCATTATGCATAGAAGTTTCATCTTGTATAACTTTCAGGCTGCCAGAGAGTTGGGCATTATCATGAAGAGGGAAGAACCAAGGGCATGGCACTAAATACAGAGGAGCTCTTGTCGCATTAATATTCATGTGGTTTTCTCGCTCCTGAGAAGAAGCAAGCTTACCAGTAATAGGTGCAGGCATGTTTGATGGAAAAAAGAGGGCATTTTGTGGTCCATGTCTTGATTGGACTGGAAGTGAAGATTGAATAATTGAAGGCCAACCCAGTGGCGACAAAGGATTATGGTTGTAAAAGAGTGGTGGGCAGTTTGCAGGAGAGGAAGATGTCTCAGCATGAGCAGACTTAACCTCTCCATGAGTTCCACCGAACTCTGCTTTCATTGCTTTAGCCACCTGCAAAATAGGAGTGCATGTCATGCCAGTGACTAATGCATTTTTATGCTAAAAGATCTAAAGAATTGAAACTCTTCTTACCTGTTCTTTCAAATGCTTATTTATTGTCTCCAAAGACTGATACTCTCTAAAGGCCAACTCCTTTTCCTTCTCAGACACAAATGTCACCAAATGTGAAATGAGTCAATATTGCTTTAATGTGAATTCAAGGACAATCATATGAAGATAAAAGGGTAGCTAAGAACTTGATAAAGAAGAAACAATACTTTTGAAACTACTATATCTAGTTGCCTAAGTGAAACACTGTTTATTTTGGGGAAAGGAAAAACTGCCTACCCTCTTCAAACTTTCATTCTCCTGTGCTAGATCAGCAGCTTTTCTGGTTAACTCCTCGCAGAGAGCCTGAATCAAAAGCAGAGAGGATGTACACAATTGTAGCAAGAGAAGAATCAGGCACTTCAGTGATAGAAGCATATTATAATACAAAAAAAAAAAAAAAATTATATTATCCTTTGTATGCCTTCAGGTTATCGACTCCAAATCTCTTTCAAATGTTACAAACCTGATACAAATATATGCAGTACTTATGTACGACAACTAGCATATGTTGGAGTTACTCAGGGAAAATGTCTGTGGTTATGGCCCTTAAAATACCCCCAGATTATGTAGAAATTGATGAGCGCTGTTAAGAGAGAATAGGCCTTGAATTTTGATGTATCTGCATTTATCCTGAAAGGTAGATGCCACGTATATGCTGCTAGAGTTAAAATCAGTAATTAACTCACATCATGGTGTACCGACTCAATACGTGTATTAGGTGTAACCAATTCCCAGATCTCAGGAGATAGTGATACAGCTATTTGTATATATAAATCCCAATGTGAGGATTTATCCTTTACAAAAGGAAGTAATCAAAGAATAGATGAAATTTAAGAGACCTTTTTGTCACTTTCTCTTATAAGGACAATGTTATCCTTCAAAACAATGGAAGTTGATCTTAAGGTTAGTGTCCAAAGTTGTTTGGAAGTCACTAATAGTACACTTTTGTTGTAATATCCATTGAAATATAAAAATAAAATAAAAAGAAAGAGGGGTTGTCAAGGAATTTTACATTATTCCATGAATGTCTCTGAAACCTTGATCTCTTGTCCTGTTCAACAAGTCATTTACTGTTCATACAGTTGACTAAAAGCATATCTATTGATTGGCATAAGTACGCGGTAGCGGCTGGCAACATTACCGGTCATTTGATTGTTCAGTAAACCATTTATCATAAGAATAATATATCCCCCACTATTTCATATCAGCTACACTTAAAATTGAAACTAATTAATGTTTCATATGCAATTTTCCCCAAAAAAAAAGAAAAAATTAAAACTATAGTGGTAAAGAAAACATATTCTCAATAGGTTAAAACACCAAAAAAATGGAAAAGTAATGGGCTTGTTCACCAAATATCACTCAGATATTCCCATCATTAAAAAACAAAATCCATACAGAACGAGAGACCAAAACAGATACGAATTTAGAAGGAAATTCACAACCAGACCACATTGGACATGCCAATCTGAACCTGGAAATTGTGCACCAAAAATATTGACAAATTGAGAACCAAGAGCTTACTTGTCTGCGACGTATTGTCTGCCTAGCTGATTCCCTGTTTGCTATTATTCTACGCATTCTGCGTGTTTCCTTTTCAACCTGAGGGGTAAAGCTTCAGTCGCAAATAAAGAATATTCACGGAAACAAAATTTCCGAGTTTAGAAGCTTTTAATACCTCAGTTAAGTTTTGTCTCGACCTGCCACCTCCCATTGATATGTATCTTGTGGGGCACATAAAACCTGGTTGAAGTGATTCAGCATCGTCTTCAGCTTTTACTTGTGTAATGATTACATTGCTACATGTTGTCTGATCCTGCTGCTGATCCAATACCGTTCGCTCCTGCTATAAACAAAAAATTGCTCAAGTCCTGCACAAAATAGTGTTACTTGGTGACAGACTGGTATAAGGTTGCAAATTAGACATACTACTTTGGCTACAAATTCTCATTTGCTTATGGTTATCACTCTTGCATCCATCAGAAAAGGCAGAGAAAGGGAGAAATAGTAGAAGTAGGAAGTATGGGTGAAAATTAAAATTTCCCTTAAGAGGAGCACTTGAGACATAGTATAGCTGTCATGTTGTGTTCTGAACACTTAGACCAGAATTCTCTAACGTTTAACAGAGTTTTTTCCAAAGAAAAAATTATAAAAGGAAATACAAAGAAAGTAAAAACAAATTTGGAATCCAACTTATCATCAATAAACATCAAAGACATGCTATGTATTCGTGTTAAGATCATACATTTAAAAAATACAGGTCCTAAATTCTATTTGCCAAATCTTTTGCATTAGCTTTCCCTTTCCTTCAAGGAATCTTCGGATCAATTAATATAATAAAGTTCTAATGTCATGAGCTGTCTAGAGTTTCCTCTATACACTGTTTTGGCTGTAAACTTAATAAGCTTTTGGACATCAATGCAAAAATCTTCTTCTTTCTATCATTATTATCTTGACCTTCATTACGATAAAATAATGATTCAAAGTTAACACATCCTTATTTCCACAAAAGGTTCCACTTGATTATATCAACACAAGGGCCCTTCTAGAAAAGTCTTTTATGGCATAAAAAGAAGGATATGAAAAAATGTTACGAGAAATTATCAAACTGGTAGACCCTCTTAATCATCCATAGAACAACCAATACGTGGTGGTCACATTAGTCATTATGTGCCAAACTTATCATTGATACCTATGACACAAACATAATCTCACAATGACGACAAAAGTGAAACAAAGCAAACAAGTTTCCGACTGAACAAACAGATGAAGTGGAAGGACTGCTTAGCCAATCACATCTAGTCCTTTACAAAGATCTCGTAGGTATATGATCATAAATAATCATATACATTTGAGGGCCTTATTATTCTAAAAGTACATTCTCGAATGTCAAGGCATTTTCAAAGTTGTTAAATTCAATCTCACGGCAATATTGAAAGTAAGCAGCATAATTCATCAAAACTGTTTACGTAACTAATTTAATTATAGTGCAATATCTGTATCCATTGATCACAAATTATAAAGCTAAGAATAAAAGGATCATCATACAAAAAAAAAAAAAAAGAAACGCAAACCAAGGGATACATTCATTAGATTCATCACGGGTTTCTGTTGATTAAATATGGCATTCAATTTAATTATCCAGTGTACTTTAATTGGAAATACATTCCCCACAACTATCTATTATAATTTGTGATAACCTTTTCCTGCAATGGCAAAAAGGAAAAATTGTACATCTTTTAAGAATATAAATGGTTTAATTTAACTCGCTACTTTCGAGCAAACAAAAACCTACCACTTAAATTCACAAAAGCAACAATAAATAAATAAATAACAAATAAAAACTGGGAAACTAAGAGATATTAAAATAATTTTTAAAAAAACAAATAAATAATAGGGTTCAATATTTCAAAAACTAACATCAACAGGATACGAAGAGTGCGGGACCGGGTCAACTGGGTTCAAGTCCAACCCGGAGTGATCGGGCGGTGACTCGCGCTTGACTCGCTTCCTGACTCGTTTCCCTTTGCATCCCCAATTCGTCGCCGTTTCAGGGGGACCGCTGCCATTCTCTCTCATAGCTAAATGCGCCAAATCGGCCAACGCCTCTGCCGCCTCAAGCTCCATATCCACCATCCGATCCTCCTCCGCAACATCCGCCGCGGAACTCGGCAAGGACGACGACGAAGAACTCGAAACCGAACAGCTCTCCAAATCCATAATACTTCACAGGGAGAAGAGAAGAAACACCAAAAGTAGCAAAAAATTATAAAAACTAAAAGAAAAACAAAAACAAAAATTTATTTTCTTTTTTTTAAATTTAAAAAAAAAAATCGTTTAATAGCTGCTTCAAAGAAAGGATTTGTAGTCTGTACTACTACTGACTGGGTTTGCTAGCTAGCACACAGATTGCGGTTAATCGCCACGTGTCTTGCCAACTCATTACGAGCCATCTGTACTAACCCACACCCATATATCTACGACGGCCATGTATTGTTGTAAGGCCACGTAGACGGCCTTGCACGTGAAAGTGTCGCTCGCGTGTGGAGTTTTTTGCGGGGTGGTTTCAGTTTGGGGGACATAACTGTACACGTGGTCGTGAGAATGAGAAACACGTGGGGTTTTTCTATTCTGGGCTTTTTTTGGGCTTAACAAAGGTTTTGTTAAAGTGTTTGGGGATACGCGGAATGTGGAGGACCACAAGATTTGTGAATTTTCACTGTCGTTTTACTATATTTAGTCTCAAAACTTGGATTTTCTTACGTTACAAAACCAGCAAGACTATTACAAATGAGATATATATGATAAATGT
The DNA here is from genome assembly GCA_946807835.1 of Ailanthus altissimus. Taxonomy (NCBI): domain Eukaryota; kingdom Viridiplantae; phylum Streptophyta; class Magnoliopsida; order Sapindales; family Simaroubaceae; genus Ailanthus; species Ailanthus altissimus. The sequence continues at coordinate 8,131,798 of OX327709.1, forward strand.
TGATAATATTATTATTTAATAAATTTACATAATTGAAAAATAAAATTTTATATTTCAAAATATGTCACATATGGTGTCGTATTTATTTACCAATGCAATACCGTTATCAAAATAATAGAAATAAGGTAGTCAATAAATATCGGGAAGAAAGCTCCTCCAACCTTTTTCTCTTTCGATTTTCTTTCCAAACAACCCACTCATAAACTACTGTGTTTTTTACCGGAAAACCTTTGCTTTGTAATGAAAAATAATTATCTTCTTTTTTCTATATATATATATATTATGTTATTTTAATGTCACCTTTGTTTTCTATTTATTTTTGTGGTTTTTTTACTCCCTAGAACATGATTTGGAATGAATATTGGAAAAAATTTGTAAATAGCCATTTCTTTTTATACTTATTTAATTTAACTAATTATGAGACTTTTTAACTTTTGTAACTAAAAATAGGTACAAATACCCCCTCAAAGTATATTTCTCTCTCATTGCATCTATGTTCTCTCTCAGATTCAAACCCCTCTTTAAATTTGATGGCTTTTACTTATCGGCGACAACTTTTGAACAATCAGTAATGACAAAATGAGATAACTACTATCATAATACTTGTATATATTTGATTTAGATAAGGATGACAAAATGAGTTGAAAATATGGTTTGGATGAGAAAATTTGATTGAAAAATTAAGTAAAAAGCCATGCATGATTGCTTGAAAGAAAATCGCGCCAAGTCGGCAAGTTATTTTCATTGTGCTAGGTTGTCGACGCAATTATCTTTATCATGTTGGCGGCCTAATGCAATAATTTTAATCATGCCAGGCCTTAAGGCAAATATCACTCGGTGAGATAAAAATTATTGTCTGGTGCGATAGTTTTTATCACACTAACGTTTGCTCTAATTTAGGGTTACGTGCAGAGCGCATTACCCTATTTTATTATTTTTAATATTTTATTTATTTGTTTTAATTAATTTGTTAGTAATTATATTTATTGATTAATTTAATATGTTAATTTTTTTTATTTGTTAGTATATATTCATTAGTAATTTATGATTATTACATATTAAATTATTTATTAATAAATGACTACTAATAGTGATTTATATTAATTATTAAATGTTCAATTAAACTTTGTTATTTGGTTATAAATATAATTTATTTAATTTATTATGTTTAAATTTATTGTATAGTTTTAGTGTTATTATTATTATGTTGATTCATGAATTATTATAATTTTAAAATTAATTAATATTTATTCTTTTACAAGAATGATGCAGTTTCAAAAAAAATAAAAAGTACAAATAAATACTATTTTGCAACAATTTAATACTATTCAAAGATATGGGCACTTGATGACCATCAAGTTTAGAGCGATTATTGTGGGGTTTTGTTTTATAAATTTATAAAGTATCTAATGTTAGATTGTACATTTAATTTTGAGCCTCGGTCATTTGTTAGATAGAAGATGAATATTGATTTGTATTGTAATGAATTGCAATAAATTGTGGGTATTTATTTATTAGTAAAAGTACATAATTACTTAAATTCTATTATATGTGTACTTAAGATATTACAGGTTTATAAATGTCCAAAATATAAATAAACTATTGTCAAAATTATGATAGAATTATAATAATCATTATAAACATATGATAATCATCCATGAAAGAAAGATGTATAATAATCATCAAAATACAAATTTGGACATGCCCATAAAAAAAACCCATGTTCTAAATACAATAAAATAATCATCAAAATACAATAAAAATCCAAATTAAACTAAGATAAACACAGCAACATCATTTGCTCGATAATGCAGCAGATTTTGACATGTCTGTCAATTATGTCCGTGTTATTTGCGTCTACTATATGCATTCTTCAAAAAGCTCCTCCCCTTAGGATGATATACGTTTCTCTCTTGGTTTATAAGATTGTCTATTTGCAACTAGAGGTTATATCTAAATATTTTACACCTCGTCTAGAACAATTTAATTCGATGATGGTCAACAGGATTTATTGAATCGCCATATACAATCAATAGTTTCTTAACTATGTAATATAAAGAATAAAGACCCTAATACTATAACCTAACATGTCTAGACATAATAATTACATGGTTACATGGCAGTTAGTGAAAGTTGAACTTCCTACATCTGCATGTCTTTATAACTATGTCAACTATCTCATTCCTACTACCTTCTAATACAACAAACTTAGAGTTGTTAACTAAATGAATTGACATTCTTACAAACTGATTCATGTACTTTCATACCTTATGATTTACCCATGTGGTCAAGTAAGTGGTCATATTTTTTACATCCTCTCTTTTATTATAAAACTAATTTTTTGTTAACTCTTGTATCTATTCAACTTGTAAAGTTATGGGTAAAAAACACACCTGCTCAATACTCTCTGTAATATTAGTGGTTATAATATCATACCTCCTAAATGCGTTTATTGATCTAACCTACTTATTGCAAACAACCTCCTTCTCTAAATACTTAACTGCCTCAGTTTTCATATCTCATATGTTATTCATTTGGTTTTGAAAATCAAACAGCTGATATACCTTTGCTTTAAGAAAATACGTTGCTAGAAATCTGAATTTCTTTATTTCTTTTTATTATTGGAAGCTTGTATTTTGTGATTATATTCCCTTTCAAGTGATATATACATACCCCATGATAGGCATTTGAAAATACTTTGTGGATAGCCTTCTCAATGCTAACATGTTGATGTGATACAAAGACTATATCATTGACATCACAAATAATACCCTATAATTTCTTCATAAACCATTCTCAAGATGCACATTTCGAAATCAACAATGCCCCATACCAATGGATAAATATAATTATTTCTATTTTTACAAACTACTATAAGCATATAACTAAGATTAGGGCCTTTTAAGAAAGTACCATCTGACACAATCACTAGTTTGATGGAAGAGTAAAAATTCCGAATACAAAGACCCAATACCATAAAAAAAAAGTACAGGAAGTATCCACTATCATCTGTCTTCAAATGAGTCACAATGCGTAGATTCACGTTTTCTATCACATAGTAATATATGAAAAGTAATTTGAATGAATCCTCTGAAGTATTAGGTATCCACCTCAGTGTATACTCTTTAGCACGATAAGTCTTCATATATGTTAAATTCACACCACATTCGTCATGTACATAATAATATCAAACCTTTTCTCAAAACATACTAAAAATAGCTTAATGTCCGTTATACCTATATTATAAAAAGTAAATTACAAAAAAAAAATCAAAAGCAATAAATCGATTTATTGGTGCAATAAAAACTATTGCGCTAATAAACCCAAACTCAATAAGATAATAATTTGGTTTACTGAAGGGGCAGACTCTGTTATAGTGCTGAGGACTAAATTAAAGGAGTATATCCTCATACAGTACATTGACAAATCAGTTTGTTCAGCACTTTTGATGAGCTTACAAGTCAGCGAAAGATTCCTCACTATTTTGAAAGATCCAACAAAGTTGAACTGAGGGCCTAAAACAATTCATAGACAAGTTTTATAGGGAAGTGATCTAACTTAAAGCTTTTAACCTGCCTATTAGTTTGGAAGCCCTGAAAAAGAGGTTACAACTCAAAAGGTTTTAGTATCACCTAAATGATAACCATGTTCCTATTTATGCCATACCCGAGAAAGAGTAAGAGAGAAAGTTTAAAAGATCCCCACATAAGAAAGTTTATGGAAGAAAAAAAAATAGAACTCCACCTAGACCAGCCAAATATTCTAGGGGAAAAGACCTTAGAAAGATTGGGCAAAGAGAAACGTCGAGGACATCTCTTCCAAATGTGGCCAAAATTCAAGATGAGAGGTATGACATTCCCTTTATGATCCCCTTGGATAATTTTTTTGAGGCCATAAAAGATAGAGGCTTCTCAACGAGCCATATGTAATTTGAACTTCAGCATCTCAGTAAAAAAATGTGAATTCTACCAGGATTATAGTCACAAAACCAACGAATGCAACCATATTAAAAAGCAAGTGGATTAGTTGGTAATAAATGGTTTAATGAATGAGTTCGGGGCAGACCAAGAACATAATGGAACTCAACAAGTAAAGAACTTAAAGCCTGAACTCTAGCCACAATAAGAGATGACCATGGCCATCTTTAGAGGGTTTGACGTTAGCTAAAGACTTAAACCATTAAAGAAAGAAATAATTTCATTATGAATTAGTAGGGCATCAAATCATGTGTAACATCTCAACCTCAAGCAAGCCATAGAGATAAGAAATACCTATCATGTTTACTAAGGAGAATGTGTGAGGGATAACTACCCACACGATGATGCATTGGTAATTACTATTCAAGTGGCAGAAATTAACATCAACAATGTCTTCATTACCTCAGGAAACTCAGTAGACATCAAATTTAAAAAGGCTCTTGACAACCTCGCCATTAAAGACCTGAAGATGGAGAGGAGATAAACTCTACTCTATATCTTCAAGAGTGGTTATGTGATGCTTTTAGGGGTGGTCACACTTCCATATCCTTAATGTTCAAACCTTACATAAAAATAATGATGGTGAGGTTTATATTGGTTGAGTAGTCATTCTCATATAAGATCCTCATGGGATGACAAGGAACTCCAATATAACCATACCCATCAACTATATAAAGTTAAAGTTCTTCACGTGAGAAAGAGTAAGGGCAATCTCTGAGGATCAACAAATAGCGAGATGTTGCTATATGACTTCAGCTAAGAGAACTTATTGCACCACCTTGTTAACCCGAGAGAAGACCAATGTCTAATAAAAGAAAGACTCATCCAAGAAAGATACTTAGAATTAAGTCTAATTTAGGACCCAAGAGATTGAGAATTGGTTTTACTTTAGGACTTAAGATTAAAGAAGTCCTTAGCTCTACATTGAGAAAGTTTTCAAAACACTTTGTCTGATTATATGAGAACATGCCAAGTATTGAACCATTATTGATTTCTTATACGTTGGCCATAAGTTCGACCTTCAAACTTGTCAAATGGGAAAAAATGATCTTTAACTAAAAGAGGAATGAGGTAGTGGCAGTCGAGGTCAAGAAACTCTTGTTATTTGGCTTCATATAAAAAGTTAATTACCTAGAGTGGCTTGCCAAAGTGGTGATGGTGATAAAGGTCAACCAAAAGTGAAAATATGTGTAGACTTTATCGATATGAACAAGGCATGCCTAATGATAGCTTTCTACTACCCAAGATTGATTAACCGGTTGATTTTATAACAAGGTATGTGCTTCTCAGCTTTATGGATGCATTCTTAGACTATAACCAAATAAGGATGTTTCCTCTAGACATGGAGAAAATGTCATTCATAACTCATCATAGGACCTATTACTATAATATTATGTTATTTAGTCTAAAGAATGCAAGGGCTACTTATTAGTGGTTAGTCAACAAAGTGTTTAAGCCACTAGTCGAGACGACTATGAAGGTCTATGTAAACAATATGATTGCTAAGTCCATGATTCGTGATGACCACATAAATAACCTCAAGAAGTTTTTAAGATCTTGAAGGAGAATAACATAAAGATGAAGCTTAAGAAATGAATATTTTAGGTGATGTCAAGGAAATGTTTGGGGTTCATGGTGACCTAGAGAGGTATTAAGCCAACCCAGGTAAATTCAAAGCTACCCTAGAGATGAAAACATTGAGCACCATTATGGAGATCTGAAAGGCTGATGGGTAGGGTTGCTGCCGAGCAGATTCATTTTTAAAGCTATTAACAAGTAATTTGATTTTTTCCAAGAAATCAAACAGTTAGAAAAGACGAGGTGGACCCTTTAATACAAAAATGCCTTCCAACAGTTAAAAGCTTACCTAGAAAAACCCATTAACCTTGCCATTCCAAGAACATAAGATATTTTACTTACTTACTTGGGTGTTTCACCACACTCTGTGAGCTTGGTCCTAGTGAAGGATGAAATAAAATTTTAAAGGCCTATGTATTTTACCAACAAAGTTTCTACCTGTTAGGGTCGATGCTTACATGCCATCCCTGAATGTATATATACTTGTATATTTATACAAGTGTACATTCTCATTAAATCGCTAATAGCCATTTATATGGTATTATACATGTAACGTTGCAGACATTGTAGATTTGAAGGAGTTTGGATCAAATCTAAAGAGTTTAGATAAGGGCTCATAGTTAGCCACGTTGAGACACATAATTGCTAAATGTTAGCACATCTAAGTGTTAGCTGGTTATAATACTCAGCAGATCTAAGAGTTGGAGCCTTGTCTGTAATGGGATATAGACCTGGGAATATACTAGTAACTGCATAGTTGCAAAAGTTGCAATCGGGTGCTAATGTTCTCAAATAATTGTCTCTGATCTATTTCTGCCGATTCAGGTCTGTCGGTGGATACCTTTATATATATATCAGCATATGCCATACCTATAGGGTATAGATGGTCGTTCCTAGCCGACTGTGAGCTTGAAGCTCGTATTGATATATGGGTATCAAGTTAGGACTGAATATGGGACAAACTCACGAGGGCCTCCAATAGACACCCAATGTAAGCCGTCAATGGAGGGTCCTCTCGAGTTGAGTAGTATACATGGTCCTTTAACCTGAGTACCACGGTGGGCTTGTAAGTGATCCACCATACTTTAGTTCCACGTATGTCACAGACCTTTCATGTTGTGACCGCTGGGTGTTGCTGGATATGGTCCAATGCTTATGAAGTTAGTGTGTACAGATATGGGATATGTCAGCTCCCATATGGAGTTTGATATGTAGATGCTTCGAGACTGTATCTCAAAAAGTCTTGTGGCCACTAGCAATCATCTAGGGAAAGAGTTCCGCCAGGATAAAACAATATGGCAAATGAGTTTTTACATATTGTTCAGTGAGATATAAGTCTGGAGATAGGACATGGATGACAACAATGGGATTTGACGGTGATAATCTATATCCCCGCGCATCCAAGATATCATGACGGAAAGACTATACGTATGCATTGTAACCTCAACTTGCATAGTTCAACGCGCTGATTTGTATATCCGTGACGTGTACGTGAGGCATTGCTCACGGACTCATGGAATAGTTCTATTTGACGAATCGGGCGTAGGACCTAGGGAGCCCCGCGATATAGAATGTACTCATTGTGCACTAGGGCAGCATGCTGGATTAAATTGTTTAATCCAATAATATTTAGCAATACCATGGAAATACGTATGTGTCTGTATTTAAGTGTTAAATATAACAATTAGTTAATAATTGTTATTTACTAATTGTATAATGACACGTGGCGTATTGTGGACCCTCAATTGAGTTTACCTAAGTGTGGAATTTAATGGGACTCACTAGGGGGTAAACTTGGTAACTATTTATTATGGACAAAATTATCATTTCTCATTTTAATTATTTAATTGTTAAATAATCAAATATCTTTCTTTTTATATTATTATTATATTATATTATTATTTATATTATATATATGTATATATATATAAAAAAAAAAAAGAAAGAGAGAGGAAAAGAATGAGATTTGGCGAATTTCGTCGAGTGAAGAAAAGATAAAGAAATGGAGGAGAAAGGAAGAGAATGAGGAGAAGAAGAAGAAAAAAAAAAGGAAGAGGAGGAAAAATGAAATTTGTTTCATTTTCCCTATATTTCTAATTAGAGCAATTGTGAATTGCTTCAAACTCTCCATTTCTTATCCTTTTAGAGAAAATGATATAAACACACTTTCGGCTATTTTGGGGATTAAGAGTTAATCCCAGGCTGAATACAGAGCTATTGTTCTAACTCACCAAGCCCATCGTGTTGGTGACTAAAACTGTACACGAGTTGGTCTCCATACAGACTATAGGAAAAATACATGTATAACGTTACACGTTTTGGTGAGTCCTTTATTCTATAAATATATTAATGCCATTAATATATTGCATTTATTATGTTTATTTAAAAAATTATACATTTTCGCTGCGTTAGGCAATAGATACAATTGCACATGCATACACCCACACGTGCCTTAGATCCGCCAACACTACCAACCCCAAGAACAAATATCTCCTAGCAAATATGTTGGCATTTATGTTGGCCATGATAGTTGTGTTAACTAATCAACCCCTCAGGCAAATCTTATATAAATCGAAGTTTGTTATGATGCCCGATCAGATGGGCCATTGAACTTAGTGAATTTGATACATAGTACAAGCTACTTATTACCATTAAAGGCTAAGTACTAGAAGACTTTGTTACTGAGTGCACATAAGCGGATACTATAGTCTAGCCAAAAACTTTCTTTGAAGCCCCTAGAAAGCTCAACCATCTTAGAACTCTTCCTTCACAATATGAACCCTCTTTATAGATAGAGTACCCAATTCTAAATGATGCGGGGCAGGCGTCATCCTCATCAATCTAAAATAGGATAAGCTCAATTATTTTGTTAGGTTCGATTTTCAGGCATCCAACAATGAAACTGAGTATGAAGCCCTTCAACTTGGACTCAGAGTAGCCAGAGCATTGTCTACAAAAAGAGTCCTCGTCAAAAGTAACTCTCAGTTGTAATGAATCAAGTGAAATATAACTTCGAAGCCTAAAAAGAGAATATGGTGGCCTATTTACAAAAGTTAAAAGAATTGATGGCCCAATTCAAAGAGATTAAGATCTAAATGATCCCTTGGAGCTAGAATTATAGGGCTCATATATTGGCTTATATGGGTTTAACCGAGGATGCTAGGATTCCTTGACACGTGTGATGTATGTAATAATAGTTAAGCGTAAGTGCACGTTATCGTATTAAGTAATATAGGATTTAAGTCTAAGTTATCGTTCATATAGAGATTATATAATCTATTTCTTTCAATCAATAATTATATTAATCCTACTTTAACTTTTATCTATAAAAATAAAAATAAAAATTGAATCTCTTTAACCTAATTCTATCAAATTAAAGTAAACCTAATATTAACCAAAAGCAAGCAAATGGTTGAGTTCACCAATTAAGAATAATCTAGAATTTTAACTTATTCTCTAATATTTTATTGGACTCATTAATCTCTTAATTAATCCTTTAATACAAATTGTTGGCTTAGACTTTAATCTCATCACAAGCCTCTATCAATGATCAAGTGAATATATTACGCATTTTAATAATTACCTATATGTCTATGGTAATCAAAATAGAATATAATTTATTAATAACTGCTCTAAAGTATATCATACATAGCATTTAGGTATATTTCTATCCTACATGGAACTCATAGTTGTTACCCTATGATCATTCATAAAACTATCCTAGGCTAAACACTTAAATCCTTCTGTCGAGTTTATCATGGTTCCTCAATCATACAAGATATTGATCGGGTATCATGAACGCATTAAACACAAGATATAATGAGTCAATTATAAATATTAAGTTCATAAACTAAGAATTAGTAAAATTCAACTACATACAAGGTTCAATAGTCTAACCATAGATCAAAGAAGTTTGGCAAATCACAAACTTAAGAGTATCAAAGCAATAAAATAAAGACATCATAATTAAGATTATAATGATAAGAACAGAGAAGAAAAACTAATCAAAGAAACTCCTTAAGTTGCTTCTCTCTCAATCTTGACTTGAAGTTTGAATCTTGATCTTCAATATTGAATTCTTGGCTTTGATATCTTGTTTTATGTTGTAAATTATTTTCTTAAGTTTCTCCTCTCATAAAGTTTATCTTTTGGCTTAGAAAAAATTCTTTTATAGGTCCAGGACCTTAGGGTCAAAAGCCTTCAAATCTAAGTCAAAATAAGACTTTTGAGGAGTTGTTTCACCTATCGCACAATCACCGTAGTGCTCAGACCAAGAACTACAAAGGGGATGAGGCACAACTAGCTATTGTGAGAGGCTAAGTTCTATGACACTCAGCTTTCTACCTGGCTAGGTGCTGCGGCTCTCAGGCCTGGGTTGCCCGACCATCTTTTTCTCACGTATCTTTGTCGTTTCTTATCCAATTAGCCTCTTGTTTATCCTAAATCTTCACATTTTTTCTCGTACACCTATTTGTGATTAAAAAAACACAATTAAATACTTAATAATTCATAATTTGGAGCAAAACTTAAGTTCGGAGAGATAAATATAATAGTATATTTTAAGCCCTTATCAATAGGCCACTAAAATTAGTCTCAAAGCCAAGCATTTAAGAAATGATAGAAGAAGTTCTATAAATCTATTTTAGCTTAAGCTAGATCCATTCCATTAAGAAGTACATAAAGATAGGGGATTCCTTTTTTATAAGCATGAAGCCTGATAACTTAGGTACAACTAATCACAGTATACAGTGATTGATGAGGTTCTCTACCTTTAAGGACACTCTCACATGTATCTGAGGGCCTTGGGGCCAGAAGAAGCTAACATGTACTTAGATACATTTACGAAAGGGTTTGTGAAAACCATTTAAGAACCAAGGATGCCTTTTGCACAATGGCACATCGACTTAATTGGTTCTTCGCCCTAATGACGTGGATTAACAAAATATGCCATTAGTTTTGTTGATTATTTTACTAAATTGGCAAAACCTAAACCTTTGACAATGATCACCAAGAAGAAGACCATTGACTTTGTTTGGAGGAACCTCATTTGCTTATTTTATATTCCACACATTATTATCACCAACAATGATATGAAACTTTTTATAGTTTTTTATGATGACTGGACATATAGTTTTGATTTTCCTCTTTAACTCACCTAGAGTCTAATGGGTAAGTCTTATCTTCAAACAAACTCATTAAAACATTGTTAAAGAAAAAAATAACTAAGAGGATGAGAGCTTGGGTAAAGGATTGCCCTGAGGTCTTATGGGCCTTTAAAACTTTTAGTAAGGCTACGAACCTAGAAACCTCTTTTCTCTCATAGTTTTAGGTTAAAAGCAGTCATCCCTCTTAAATCAAGATGCCAACACTTCAAGTGTTGTACTTAAGGAATCTAAGAACCAAAGCCTACAAGACCACATAGACTTCATTAAGTAAAGGAGAGAATGAGCGAGATTTAGAACAATTATGTATTAGTAAAGGATTGCTCAATATTGTAACAAATAAGCTCTAGCATAGAAATTTGTAGACGGTGATTTGGTTTTAATGAACGTGTTGCTGAAGAGTAAATACCTTACTAAATAATTCCTTGGTCTAAACTGCGAAAGTTCTTATAAGGTCTTCAGAATGATCAAGATAGGGATATACGAGCTCAACTACCCAATTGGAAGGGTTGTTAGAATACCATAGAAGGTTGAGATCTTAAGGTATCATTATCCTTAGAATTAAGCTCTTAAAATGATGGTAACCAATCAAAGAAGAGTCTTGAGGGTTAATAGAGAGGTAAAAGGTAAGAGCACAGGGAAACTCTATAGCAAAATGCTTATTTACTCCTCCAAATCAAGGATTTGAAAAGTAAAAGTTTTGAGCTCTTCTCCAATAGAAGGCATGTCGACTTGTTCATGTTGCTTGGCTATCTTCTTATCCAACCAGGTATGATCGATGGTTAGATAGTTCTTTTTAAAGAGCTCTATATAGTGGGTAAACCCTAAGGTGATCCCTTTGAAATACTAGTCAAAGTTCATACTGCTCTTAGAGACCTTAGCATCCTCTACACTTTATTTCAGCTCTGTGATCTCTTATAGTGCTTGAGCTTTCTCTAATTTCATGATTTTTGCAATGGCTTCAACTTTAACTACCTGTTCATTAAGGACCTTATGATTCTCTTAACCTCAAATAGTCTACTCTCTACTGTCAGCACTATTAGGTCTACTCTTCATTTTTCTTTGTCAGCTCCTTGACCCTTTTGGCCACTTTATCAACAGCTTTTTTAAGATGGTAGATCTCAACCTCTGGCTCTTTAAATTTGTGCTCATTCTTGAACATCCCTAGTTTACCCTCTCGATGTTGTAAGAGGATATAAACAGTCCATAGGAGAAAAAGAAATAAGGTCAAAGAAACTATTGAGCATATAAAGAAAGATTGGTATTCGTCTATTAGCTTACCTCTATCAAGGTATCAAAGCTCATTTGATAGGCTTTGGCTTTATCAAACTTAAAGGTCACCTCGGAGTGAGCTGGCTTTATGGCACTCTTAATTTTCCCAATTAGCAGGAACATATGCCTATATTTTATCCTCTTATAGAAGGGTATATTCGAGAGACTAAAAGAAGTAGCCAATGAATTCCTCGAACAGTTGATGGCTACTCTATCCATCGAGGGCTAAGAAAAATCAACATTAAAGACAGTCCTCTGAGCAATGAAAGAGCTTAGGCAAGCTACAAAGTGGAGGAATAGAGATTAGCAAGTGTTGAGTGAAGGGAAGTGAGGGGGAATCTACCACTCTTTTCTCTTTGGATCCCTCTGAAGACCTCATTTGGTCGGTTACATCCTTCTTCAATACGTCTAGGATCATACCCTACTAAGGCATTTGTCAAGCTTTTTTCTTGTTTAGCTTTCCTTGACCCTACGTCTCTGTAAATGAAAGTTATAAAATAAATAGAAAATTTTTCAAGTAAAAAGACAAGGATAAGGTTTAATTACTTCTTCTTTGGTTTATGGCATTTCTTTGTTGAATCTTCACTAACAACCTTAGGATTGAGCTTGAAAGCTTTCAAACTCCCTTTAAAAAGTATGAACTAGAGCTTGGTTATTCCTCTCTTTAACATCATCACCAATGTTGGGTTTGGCCAACCACCTATCTATAAAAATAGACAAATGTTAAAAACAAATTCCTAAGCTCACAAGATAAAAGTGTAAGAGAAGAAGATTAAACTTTCTCTACCAGAAGTCCAAGTGAAGAGATAACCCTTCGGAATTTAGGGAGCATGCCCCCCTTTCCCTCGACGTAAAAGTAGAGGTGCTTCCAAACCTCATTTATAAAAGGAGAGTCCTTAATAGAGGTCAGGCAGCCCTCGTAGCCTGTGAGATAAGGAAACCCCTTATTTTTATTCGATTTTAATTGGACCCCTTAAAATTGTTGGAGCTCTTGTTAAATGAGCTTTATTTGCTTAGATCTCACCCATATAACATAAAGTTCAAAAAATATTTTCTAAAATTTTAAGTTTACTTAAGTGGAAGAAGTTTTAAGTGAGCCAGTATCCGAACCAAGTATGTTTGGATAGGCAACTTAAATCCTAATTTAAAGAAAGCGATATGCAAAGTAACTTTATCGATTGGAGCTTCACCGATGCGCTCCCTTAGGTATAACCCTCAAAGTAACCTCTTTGGTATCAAGTACTTTACCTTAAGGTCCTTTCCTTGGTCACTTAGGAATGCGTACAAAAGATGTGATCTAGTTCATATGGAGCCTCAAAATTCTACTAAGTATCTTTCTTCTTCTTTTTCTTCTTCTTCTTCCTTTGTAAATCATCCGTACTACTTTTTGAGGCTTTTGCACCCCTTTTTTTCACAAGGAACACTAGTACAAACCCCAAGCCTTCAACGTTCAAACCCTTTATTAGGGGTCTTCTCAAAATGCCTTTTAATCTCTACTAGCTTAGGTTAGGGATCCTCTGAAAAGGAAACTAAAAATAACAAGAAAAGCAACAAAAACAAAAAGCCTCCTCAATTTACTTGAGAAAAAAAAAAGAAAAAGAGTTCTAGCAGATCACTTTAAAAGGGAAAGTCATCCATCAAGTCAAAAGTCATGCCGATGAAGTCGCTACCACTCCCCAGCCAATCAAAAGTCGAAGACTCAAGCCTTCTCAAGTGAATTAACGTCAATCATGACTTAAGGGAAAATGATGCTCAAAGACCATAGATGAAAAATGGGTATGTATAGGCTATCAAAAGCAAAGACAAAACAAGATAGATCCCACAATACGAGGAAGCTTTCTATAAGTTAAAACAGTATATAGCTTAACCATTCTACCTCAATGTACCTAAAACAGCAGACTAACTGATCTTATACTTAAGAATCTCAGTTTTAGCAGTGAGTGTAACACTACTTAAAGAAGAACAAAACATTCAGAGACTAGTCTACTTTATTAGCAAATCATTCACAAATCTTAAGACCTAATATTCACTAGCAAAAAAGCTAGCCTTGACCTTAGTCACGATCGAATAAAAATTGTGGTCCTAATTCCAAGCCCACACAATAATCGTCCTCACAAACCAGCCCCTAAGACAGATTCTTTACAATCCTGACCTTTTCGAACCCCTTATCAAATAGAAGATCAAACTTAGTGAATTCAACATACAATATAAACCAAGAGCGACCATTAAGGTACATGCCCTTGCCTACTTCATCATAAAATGCACATACAAAGATCAGGTTGAAAATGACACTTAGTGTAAAAAATCCTCAAATTCTTAAGAAAATGAAGCTCCTCGTACTCTTATATGGATGTTCTCCATCGATGGGGCTTTAAATTCAAAAGGATATGTGGCGTAGATAATTCTCATTAGTTCATAAAGAGACAAACTTCGTTATGCAGTCAGGTTTGGCTTTTCAACTACTAATAATGAGGTTGAATATAAAGCACTCTCACTAGACTAAGAGTTGTTAACTCTAAAAGTAATTAGTATTAATTGAAAGATCAATCATCATTGGACGATACTCACTGATCACTTTGTTATTTGCTCATGACTAGTGCACTTACAATTTTATATACATATATGTTAATTATCACGAACAACCACTGTCCTTATAATTATCCTCATTATCATCTAAGTTATGCAAGGCATTATCTGGCTACTGAAGATCAATATCAAGATAGTGTTCCTTAAGAAGATCAACACTCCTCTTAAATCCTTACATGACCTTTGAGGCAAAGGAGCACTCTTTAATATTAGCTACTTGACTAACACGTGCCCCAGCCTCTTCAGCTTGAGTGCACATTCAATCAAATTCTTCTTTAAAAGCCTCTACAAGCTCTTTTAAAGATTGCACCCGATCTTTAAGGCACTTATTTTGTCTCTCCAACTCAAAAACCTTTCTTAACGAATGTAATGCACCCAACAACCTTATCCTAATAAACTTTACTTAGCCGATCAAACTCAAAGGTACAACTCTCAATCGTAACCACATCGACAAACATCTCTTTAAGTTTTTCCTCCAAAGAGTCCACCACTTTGTCTTTTTGCTGACATTATTTCTTAGATTCAGCCAATTCTTTCTCAAGTTTTGAAACTTTCAAACTATCATAATTTCCCTCAAAGATGACTTTGTGGTAAAGTGATAAGCCCATACACCCTTGAAAATGAGAAGGGCATTAAAATGTAAAAATGATCATCTTAAGCAGATGAGATAAAGGTATAAAGAAAATTCCTCCATCATACTCACGAGCGACACGTGGAAAGTAATAAAAGGATTTTAATCTTATATCTAATGAGCAAAAAACAAAAGGCCCAACAACCCAGCCCACTTTACTTCTCTAAAGAGAGGAAGTAAGTTCTCATACTTACCTGAAAAAGTAAAAAAAAAAAGTCGAGTTCAAAGTAGGAGGATTCCCTATTATCAGCTTATGAACAAGGTCCCAATTAATAGGTTCCTCTCTCAGAAACATAAGAGCAGTGCTATCAACTACTTGGTTTTCCTTCTCACTTGTAATATAGGGTCTTTAGGCAATAGTCCTTTGGGTACCCACAGCCTCACCAAGAGCACTAGCCTAATCCTTTTAACCATAATCGAAAGATTTCCTAGCAGGCTTTCGAGTAGGAGTACACAAAGTAAGCTCATCCTAATGAACCTACTTTCTACTGCCATCACCACCTTTCATATCTATGTGAAATAAACAAACATCAATCTTAAAGGCAAAAAAAAACAAACAAAAAATAATCTGCACTTTGTTCCTAAAGGCGATTCACCCTGAGGAGGAACACTCTTACTATTTTTCCTCATCAAAAAGACCTTATCACCATCAGTCAACTCACTCTTAATGGTCACATTTGTTTGACCACTCAAGCCATGGGATTAGATTGATTTATGGTAGACATAGTCCCTAACAAAGAAAAAAAAATAGTATACCAATCATACACATTCTACTAGCCGAAGATTAAGAATGACCATAAGAACACCAAAGGTCATTACTAGCAAAAAGAAAGTTTCACAACGAAGAGTCACTAAAACTTCAAGAAAACCTATAAGGAATCTCATAAAAGGAAAGAAAGAACAAAAAGATTTTTAGCACCGAAGCATTACCAGCACTAAAAAGTTGCGGAGACTAAGAAAATATCATAAAAAAACAAGCAAAATGTAGTACTTTCTCTCTCAAAGACAAAGCAAAAGAAAAGGCAAACTATAAAAAAATTTAACTTCTGTCCCTAATAAAAGAATATCTCAATGCTTTTAAAGCCAATCGTAGATCAAGATCCAATGGTCCTTGAAAAATTCTACTCAAAGGTGTTTTCCTAGATTGAAATGGAAAAATAACCAATAACTGTCAAATCTATAAGAGATCCTAAAAACCTACATTAATAAAGTTGCCTCTAAAAGACACAATTGATAGAAAATGTCAAATACACAATTGAGGATGTATTAAACGCGAAGTGATTAAATGGTAGAATCTAAGGGCCTGGCAGCATGAACTTCTTAACATAACAAGGCTTTCAAAAACAAAGTCCTTAAAAGAGAAAACAAAAAGTATAATAGATGAGGAGCCACTGACCACATCATCACAAGCACTATGTTCGAATGTTATCTATCACAACGAGCACCTTGTTCGAAAGATATTGTGGTCACCTTCAAGGCTAGTTCCCAACAATCACCCAAGTTAAAGCATAGTTCTAAGATTTAAACACATTCAGCACACTCAAGAAAGATAGAAAATAGTAAGATCATTTAGAATACTCGATGAGTAGCAAAGGAAAACTCAAGGCAAAAAGGTAAACCAAGCCACAGAGATGGAAGAAAACAAATGCTTTTATTAATTAAAAATTTTATTACATGGCCCAAAAATAAAAGAAGAAATATTCCAACTAGTTTTAGTTTTGGATCTTTCAAATCATTCTCGCAGGAGATTTGTACCCTTTTTTTTTATCCTTCGAAATCAAGCAATGTAAGGATTATCTCCAACAATGGCATCATCAGCAAATAGGTCATCAGCACAAAAAAGCATTTTGAAGAACTGAAGTTGATTCATCAGGAGTCTAAATGAGAATGTCCTCAGCTACCTGACAAGTAGTAGTCTCAATATGGGGAACCTTGACCTCATCATCAAAACTCCCTAGATTATAAAATAGCTCATCCACCTAGAAGAGACATATAGCTCATTTTAAATAGGTCCACTAATTTGGTTAAAATATCAAAGACCTCATCGATAACATGAGCCTTCGAAGACTTAAGTTTCTCCTCTAGGTCCTCCTTAGCCTGTTAAAGAGAAGCATTCTCCTCTCGAGAAATCCTCATCTACACTTTAAACTCTTTGGTGTTAAACTCAAAGATATGGACCATACTCTCAGCCATCGCAGCATTAGCTTCAACTACCCCCCACATTAGTTGTTACCTTCACCTCGACATGCTTGACTTTAGCAAGAAAAATATTGAGCTCATGCTTAAAATTCTTTATCTTCTTCTTGGTCATTTTAAGGCCTCATTCGCCTTTGCAATTTCACCCTCAATAGCTACTGATTTTTTAATATTAGTCAATGGCTTATAGAAAAAGTCGCAATGACTATGGAGGATGATCATTCCCTATAAAAGGAAATCCAAAAGAAATCAACAAGGCACTAATACATAAAGGCAAAAAGCTTATAACACAGAAAAGAGCTCAAGAAAAACAATTACCTTAAAGAAGTACCTTATACCATAGGCAAGAGACTGTGTCAATAATAGAGTAGTGCATTCCCTTGGCATAGCCTGTTCAGCCTCTTTTATAGAAAGTACCAAGTGCTCATACCTTTTTCTTTTTGTAAAGGGTGGGTTAAGTAGATAAAGTGACCTTGGTCCATACTTTGACTAGGGCCTTAAAATTGAAGGCCCACTTAGGGCATCTGCAACAGTACCTCCTCAACCAATTTGAGAAGAAGAAAGGGAAGGAGAAGGAGTATTCATAATAAAAGGTAGAAGGCCAACAAAAACAGGGGCTGAATCCTCAGGTAGCTTCTTCGAGGCTACATCTAACCTCTTCTTGGCATAAGGGGAACCTAACAAGAACTCCCTTACAAGTCTCTTGCCCGAACCCTTTATGCGAAGCAAGTTTTAAGGAAGTCATTACTTCTTCAGCTCTTCAAGACTAGGATCGGCATAAAAAATATAATGCTTCTACTCTTTCCCCACGGCTGCAAAATATGAATGACAACAATTATCCACTAAGATAATTTGAGAAAAATGTTTAGAAGCAGTAAAAAGAACTACCTTTGGTCTAAGAGTTAGGAGAGTTTAATGGGCTAGGAATATCCTTGATCAACCCAAATAACAAAAAGTTATCTTAAGAGAGCAACTCTTTGCAAGGACCACTTTGAACATTAGCTGTTTTAACCTAATTATTTACCTCTTTAGAAATACAAGGTTTTGAAGACCAAAAAGTAGGTGAAAAAAAATTTAATGGGCAAAATAAAAAAAATAAATCCACTAACAACAAAAAAGAAAACAGATGGGTAACCACTCCTAATAAAGAATCAATAACATGACTAAGGACCATATGAATCCTCATAAATTTACCTCATTCTTCTTCAACAAAAAACTAGAGGTGTTTTCACCGAGCATTTCTCTAAGGCAAGTCTTTTACAAGAGCAATACCCCTCCTCCCTATCATAAACAGCAAAGTAGTAGAAACTTTCTTTGTTGACTTGCATTTGTTCTAATTGGTACAAACTTTGAAGCTTAAAGAAGTATAGGCCCTCAAGATTAGCTTTATTCTATATAATATAGAGTCTCACTAAGGCCCTCTAGCCATTCAGTTTCAAATGGCATAGAGCTAGTTTGAGGCAAGATGAAATATCTATAAAAAAAAAAGGATTGAAGGAGCAACCTTAACCCTGACTCAAAAAACTATAAGTTCAAAGTCATCTCTCTGTCCAGTGGTGCACTTGTATACTCAATATTCCAGGGAACCTTTAAAGTGAAAGAATCAGGAATCTCTAATCTTCTTTTTAATTTAACAAGAACTTTCTTGTTCAAGCCAGGGGGATAGTCAGGGGGACAATCCAGCTCAAACGAAGCATCCTTATTGCTGTGAGCTACTGACTTCTTGTTTTCATCTTAATCCTACTTGACTGACCAGACACTCCCTCATGCTCCTAAGAGATCACTAGTGACATCTTATTATTAGAAGTCATCTCAAGATCATGGGATCATCTTCCCCCATAGAATCCTATCCTCGAGCAAGGCTTCCCACTTGCAAACTGAGTCCTCGACCCCTTCGAGCACTCATATCAACTACATCTCAGGCTGAGCGATTCTTAGCGCCCAAATTATCTCTAGGGCAATCTAAATCTCAACCAAATTCATTCTAGAAATCATCTATAGAGGATATGACTTT
Organism: Ailanthus altissimus; assembly: GCA_946807835.1. Lineage (NCBI taxonomy): Eukaryota > Viridiplantae > Streptophyta > Magnoliopsida > Sapindales > Simaroubaceae > Ailanthus > Ailanthus altissimus. The sequence goes on from OX327709.1 coordinate 8,151,214, forward strand.
ATACCTAGATAAGGTACAGAGTTTAACCTATCAAGAACTTTCCATAAGAACTCGTTAACAGACACCTAAGAGATAAAAACTCACAACAAGCACCAAGCCAAAAAGAATGTAAAAAAATAGCCACAAAAAGATAAATACTAAGAAGAAGAATAAATACTAAAGAAGAGGTTGAAAAAATAAAACATGCTGAGAAAGATAAAAGCTTTGAATCACGAGAATACTTTCTTAAATAAAAGGGCAATAGAAAATCAAAGAGTAGAGAATTAGAAGGGCCATAAAACTATATATATATATATATAGCCGAAGAAAATGAGATCATAGTTGTTGATTTAAAATTTAAGAGATAAAAACACTATCAAAGACATATCTCCTCAATCAACGCACCACAACCATATAAAAAGTAATCAAGTCCCAAAATGACACACATCACCATAACTTCAATAAATAGGAGTAATCACTCTGTAAAACTATTAGACAATGGAAAATTTATTGAGAAATTACTAATATTTAGTGCAATAAAAGGCAGTAACTCAAAATTGAAGTCTAATCATTGTAATAAATTGCACGTCCACAAAATGTAGGCCTAAAAAGTTTCTACTCAAAAATAAATCTCACCAAATACAAGAGCAATCATAAAGACCCAAAAATAAATTGAGGACATTGGTCAAACACAACTAAAGATACTTTAAAAAGCACCTCAATTCAAAAGCACTACTTATAAATTTTTTGGTGTCAATAAATTAATACTGAAACTAAGGGATTCTTATTTCCTATGAATTTTGGCCTACAAGGTCCATAGACTCAAGCCCATCAAACTCAAAAGATTTCAGCTCACATGGCCCAAAAGGTCTCGGTCCACAAAGGCTCCAAAGACAACATCAACCTAAAAACATCCTCGAGTCATAAGCATTCTTTTTTAGCTGGTCAGAACACTAGTCATAATCTGACTACTCAGTTTAGTCAAACTCCAAAGGAGAAAAAATGATCTACAATCTCTAAGCTGGTACGTTCGTCATAACCTGGATACCATGTTCGATCAAATACCAAAATAGACACATACATTATCATTGACTGGTTAAATCATTGGTTGCAACTTAGCTACCATGCTCAATCAATCTCACCACACATAGAGCTGGTCAGAACATTAGTCGTAAATCAGCTACCTTGTTCAATTAGGCTCCAAAAATAAGGGGAATAATCTCTACCTATATTGAGCAAAGACAAATCCAAACTCGACCACCCCAAAATTCAAAGAATTTTTTTTGAAATGACTTAACTTATGAGAGTCGTAGAGAATTGTAGATAAAGTCTAACTTATCAAGGAAGGATCCCTAAATCCAAAGGACTTCCCTAAAATTTCAACACAAGTCCAACTAAAACAAGAAAAGATCTAGTTCAATTTTGGTAAAACTCAGGTGCTAGAATCTTAAAAGGAAATGTCCATAATACTTTCAAATTTCTAATAGAATTTCAAAGACTACAAGTTAAACTTACATCCTCACCCCATAAATAAAGAAGAATCACGATTCTGAGGGAAACACATATACACACGTAGAGATCTTACTTCCCTCTAAAGAAGTTCATAATACTCTTCAAAGATCTAAATTCTCAATATTATCATCCTTAAGATCACGAGAATACATATATAGAGTTGTTTTTATCAATACTCCCTTCACATTCTTGTCTCTCTCTTTTTTTTTTTTAAATAATTACTGACAAGCATTTAAATACCTAAGTTAGAAAAATATTTGGCATGATCTCACCTTCCCTTTTATTGCAAAATTCTCATCATACAAAATATCTATGAGAGAAAAGTGATCCAAATTAATTTAATCCTGTCTCATTTTATATCATAACCAAGCTTCCTAGCAAACAAAAAGTTTAATTCATTGATTATCAAATTACTAAATTTTGGAGTCAACGGTTTTTTTCCCCTTTTTAATATTGATATATTAAGTCAAAATTTTATTGAATATGCTTAAAATTTGTTGAGAAATTTTTAAAATAAAATTTTGGTGGCACAATTTCAAATTTTTAACTTATAAAAGGCGTAGTCTGTGCTGTGGTCCACAGTGAGCCTTAATCTAACTCCGTGACAATGGAAGAGTACTACCCATTTTGCTAACCATCAAGCAGCTTACTGTTAGTTATGTGAATTTGCACGTCAAAAGAATTTTTTGAAAAATTATGTGAATTTGCGCAATAAATTATAGCTTGATGGTAAAGAATTTATGTCTTAGAAAAATTCACTTTTACTTTTAATATAGAAGCCATGAATTTGAATCCCTCTTCTTTTACGTTAAACCAAAAAAACATTATGCGAATTTATATTAAGAGAGGAACTTAAATAGTTAATGTGAACTAAAAGAGCAAGTATTTAGAAATTTAAAATAAAAATGGTAAGTTTAATAAGATCTTATTATATAAAAATTAGTTTTGTTAATATATCGGACTTGTTTGTTTTATATGATAAGAAAACATTTGTTTTCGTTCTATTGTTCTTTTCAATTTAGGAGAAGAAGATTCAACTTGAATCCTCGACAATACATTCTATATGTTCATAATTACCATGATAATAATAAATAAAAAGATACCTTTTAAAAATGTATAAAATATTTGCTATTTATTAATTTTAAACAATGTAAGGCTAAATCATACAAGCTTACTTATACTATTTGACAAAGCATGATATAATTTAATTAATAATTAGTATATTATGTATTTTATTTATTTATTATATTATTTTTAATTATATTTTGTCAAATTAAGTTAAAAGGGGTAAATTTATAAAATAAGTTTATATATAGAGAAAGAGTAATATTATACATCTCAAATTATATCCTAAATAATAATATGTCAAATAACCATTAAGTAATGAAATAATATAAAATTTAAAATTATTTATTATACTTAATAATTAATTAACACATCATTACTTAAAATATAAATGAAGATGTAGAGCATTATTCATATATATAATCCCACTCATTATTTTTTCAACTTAACACGTGCTTTATGGAATATGGCCCTTAATTAACAAAATAGTCTCAAGACTATATAGTTTTCACTTTTCTTTTATAGCTTCTATTGGCTCGAAAATGTTGGCAATTTTGAACTCACAAGTTAAATTTATATTTTTAAGAAACGATATTTAATACACAGATAAGTTATTATTGTTTATCGCATAGATCCATATAATTATGCCCTATAAAATACAAGTCGGTTATAGTTTAGTTGGTAAGGTACTAATAAAAATCTTCTGATACTTAAGTTAACCTAATAATATAAGAAATCTCAATATTAAAATAAAATGTGAAAGATGAGAGATCTAGAATCTATTTTCCTTTGCTGTAGAGCCTAATTTTTATAAATATTATAGGTTAATGTTAGAGTTCTTTTAAGAAGGCCATTAATTTCTTGATGAATTAATTTCATAATTTTAGGGATATGATTCCCTTATTAATTAGATTCCATTAAAGGTATGAAGACCCCTTTTTAAGATTAAGGTTAATCTCGAAATTTAGGAGAACTATTTTTTAACTTTTTATACATCTTAAATTCTTGAAAAATATATACAAATAGTCTTTATTTTAAAAGCCATAATTTTTTGTTGCAAAAAACTATTTGGCTAATCTTTATTTGTCAAAAAAATAAGAAAATGGACGGAATTGCTATATTAATAACATGACTCAAAATTTTTCTCAAATAAATAACATAACTCAAAACTTGTTCCACAATGTATTTTAAATTTTTTGTATTTAGTTTATAAATATATAAGTATGAAATATAGTGATAGTGTATTATAATAAAATGAAGAAGAAATAAAATGTGTCAACAAATAAATATGATGAATTTGAAAAATAAAAAAAATTGGTGACAAAAAAGAAACAAAACCCAAAATTTCTCCCTTATTGCAGCGAGATGCATGCTACGAGGTGCACACTCTGATTTCGTCATTCTCAGCCATCTTCTTTGAAGATTTTCATCGAAATTTATCAATTTTTTACTTTTTTTACTGTTGTCAACTTATGCTACTCCAATTTACTTATTTTCAATTATTTTTAACAAAAATACCAAAAAAAAAAGAAACAAATTAAAAATTCAATAATTTTTACTTATTTTTAAAATTTTTTACTTTTTAACTAGTCTTTTTAACTTATAATATTTAAAATATGAGTGAATTTTTAAAAAAATAATGAAAGAGACACAAAATATGCTTCAAGAATAAAATTGTCCGAATTTAAAATTTTTAATTATTAAAAATTATATTTTAATTTTATAACTATAAAAATATATGAATTTAAAATAAGTATAATTTTAAACTTAAGATAATAAACTTAAACTTAAAAACACAAATCATAAATTAATAAATTATAAAAAAAATACAAGAAAAGAATGTGAGAACTGTAGCATAAAAGGGGCAGTGAGATAGTGCTGACGTAGTTTCTTCAGCAAGGAAGTAATCAAATGACATGTTATAATAGGAAATTAGAAGTGATGCGAGCTCCTATGAAATGCGGATCAATAGAAAATCTTTCTTGAGAAACTAACAGTGACGTTTGTCTCTGACTTTCAGCGTGTCTGCTACCCATTTAAGGTAAACTTGCTCCCTTCTATTTTTACGCCCATACCTTTTCTCAATTTCAAAACGATCTTCTCTAATAATATTAATAATAATATAACTACACTACTGCCACTAGGGTTTATCTTCTTCATCATAATCTCCATAAATCTGAGTGTGAAAATGGCTTCACCTGCTGCTGATATGCCACAGCTCAAGACCTTCGTTCAATCTATGTTTGATGAGGTAGATTCATTTTCTTGCATATTTTTTGCAGATCTTTTATCTCTTTTTTTTCTGGGTATTTTTGGTTTTTAATAAAGATAGTAGTTTTGTATGATTTTGTTAAATTTCATTTCTGTTTTGAACTTTCATTTAACTAATTAAGTTGAATTCGTTAATGGTTCACAGCTCTTTATGATATTTTGAGATATATACTCAGGGTCTTCACGAGACATGAATAAGTTTTTATGTTTTACTCGGTGTTGAAACTGGTCTAATATATATGGTGAAATTAATTTGCGATTCTTTTTTTTGAACAAAATAAAAAATAAAAACTGTTTTTAAGAATCATTCTCCTTGACTTTTTTTTTTTTTCAATTTTTGACAGAATATATACATTTACTGTCAAATTTTGGTTGCCCAATGCTCTGTTTTGGTAGATAATCATAAGCCATGCTTGTATGAAAAATATTTTTGAAGAATTGTTAGGAGTTGATAGATTTTAGAGTCTGGGATGCATATGTTGGTTTCTTTTGGCTTTTGAGGGAAAAAATTAACTAATAAGTCCAAATGAAATAATTGACAAAAAAATGTTGAAAACCAAATCCAATGATCAAAACAGATCCAAACGAACTACAAAAACCAATTTAGATTGTGCTGGTTTCTTAACAGAAAAAGAAATTAGCTGTTTTTATATTCATGTTTTATAGTTAAAGTAATTCGAAATTAAGTTATTATGAAGACTCAGTACTAATTTATTTAATTGGAAAGTTGGTTGGAGTGATATGAAAGATTTGATATATCACTATTGTAGATATATAACTAATACTGATTTAGGATGCGTTTGGAATAGAGATGTTCTGACAGTCTATGGAGTAGAAGCATTGTCTGTAGATTTAAAAGTAGTAGGTAGGTATTTAATAAACACCTAGATGTAGAGTGTAAATAGTATTTACCAAAATGCTTGTGTGTTTACTTTCAAAATTAAGTAGCAGAAGCACCTGCATACAAAACAGACCTAAGTTTGTTGATTTTCTGATTGGATGGTACTCTTGAAATCCAAATTAGATCAAGTTTATAGTTAGTTTAGTGAGTTAATAAGATAATGGGTTGAAATTAATAGTGAAATGAAATGAACATGTCTCAATTGCAGGGAGTATTAGATAGCCAATTTGCTCAAATTCAAGCTCTGCAAGATGAAAGCAATCCTCACTTTGTGAATGAAGTGATCAACTTGTTCTGCAATGACGCTGAAAGGATCATAGTGGAGTTGAATAAATATTTGTAATCTCAAACTTCAAATTGAATGCTACTATATGCTGTTAGATTTCCTTTAGGTTTAATTTAGAGAATTTTTAGTAATTTTGTATGTTAATAAACAATTTCAAATTTGCAGGAGTCATCAGAACGTAGATTTTAGCAAGGTGGATTTTTATGTTCATCAGCTCAAAGGAAGCAGCTCAAGGTAATATACATCTTGACTGACTAATTTGCCTATTGGTTGTTGGAGATGTTGATGTTAATTTTGTTGTCAAATAATATATGTTTTGCTTTGATGTGTGCTTTAAGAAGACTCTTGGTACCAAAATTTTCCAGGAAGATGCATTGATGCTTTTCCAATGCAGTACAGCAATCAATTTCTCCCAGATATTTTCGTCTTCAAAGTTCTAAAGAAGCTGATGACATTGATGACTAAATTTGCTGCCTTCTAAAGAAGCTGATTGTATTTGGTGATAAATAATAATAACCTTTCTCAAAAATAGATATGATCTTTTTAGGGGATCCTACCATTGGTGGTGACCACCACTTTCTCCTTGCACAAGAGAGAATTCAATTCCCATTCGTATATAGAAATGGGGACAGAATTTCTCCCTAATAATTAGGGTAAATACGACCTTGTTTTTATATAAGAAATTTGATGCAAGCAAGAAAGCAGGGTCCTGGGAAATCCTTGTTCGGGCCCTAGAAATCTGGGAGGTGCGATAAGAAATTTGATCTAAGCAGGATAGCAGGTCCTGATAAATTCCTTGTAATGTCAATAGTAAAAATGATGATGACAACAATAATAGTCATCCCAAACTTTTCCCCGTTTCGTTTTGATGATTAACAGCTGGATCTTACTAAGATTTTGTGTGCGTGGTATGGCAGCATTGGTGCACAACGCTTGAAACTTGCCTGTGCTGATCTTCGCCAGGCTATTGATGACAAAAACAGAGAAAGGTGAGAAAGAGCATTTCTTGTTCACCACCATATCATTCTTAAATTTTATGTTAAATATTTTAACATTCATATAAATTCTATAAGTGAAAGTGTTAGATGTCTCATGAAACTTCCTACTTATTGTTTTGTTCATCTAAAATATTTTATGATATTTCATTAGATGAGGTTTCTTTGAAATTTTAGTTAACTTGAATTCTCAAAATACACTGAACGACTTTGTATTTTTCATTTTTTTTAATAAAAAAACTCCTTGTATATACGTTGCTATTACTTTTGATGGGAAATTAGGCCTACAATTCAAGCATCAATTTAAAATACTAATTCATTGGGTAAAGTAGCTCATGCTACTTGTAAGTTTGTCTATCTTCTTTCTCTTAGTCAATGTGCAATAACTTAATAATATCCTTTTGGAAGGCAATCTCCAACACCAACCATTGTTTCGTACTTATTGAGTTTATCCACATTTTGATTATTAGGATTTGGCTCTAATATCAGTTGTTAGGTGAGGGGGGTAGCAGTGCCCAACATCAACCTTTTTCGTCTGTACACATTCTAGCTATTAGAATTCGGCTCTAATACCAATTGTTAGGTAAGGTGGACGGCAACGCATCAAAATTGCTAGTCATTTGGTCGGAATGATCTATTCTACTTATAATGTATGTCCACGTATCTCCTTCTCCTAACTAGTCTCTAAATATACAACTTATAAGCTCATTACTTATAAACTCATGTCCATGAATCTCCTCGTCCTAGCTAGGCTGTAATTATAGAACTTATATGCTCATGTATCTCCTTTCTCTTAGCTAATATTGGATAACTCAACAATCCACCCCTCAATCAAAATTCCCATTAGTTGACAAGCCAATACCAATCCTTTCTTCCGGATTTATTAAGTACAATCACATTCCGGCTATTAGGGTTTGATTCTAATACCACTTATTGGAGAAACTAAGATCCAAACGTTTAACTCAAAAGATTAGTCTATTAAGTGGAGTAATCCATCATATTTATAAGCTCATGTAACTCCCTTTTCTTAGCCAATATTGGATAACACCACAATTTTGATATGTTTTTGTTTGAATAAAGAGAAGTTAATTGTTTTATCTCAAAACATACTTCTTATATATCTGAAAGTCCTTTCTGTTTTAAGGGTATGTTCTTTCTTGACAAACACATCCATGGTTTATATATCTATATCTATCCATATCTTTAATAATAATAATAATTAGAATATAAAAAAAAAGCCTCAAATTAGGCATAATAAATAATTGGTCACACATCTTTTGTTCCCAAAGTTCTTTTTGGCCAAATTTTGTGTGACTTGATTGCCACAAATAGCATTTTTTGGGCCTCCAATAGTTTTTTATATTTTCTTGTTCTCATTTATCCTCATTATTTCACTTGGCTAAAGCCTTAAATTCATCTTTTATCTACTTGTTTATTTATTTTTACTTTAGTGGATTCATTATCTTTGTAGGTGCCTGCAAGCCTTAAATATAATCACACGTGAATACTGTGTTTTGCGAAACAAATTTCAGATCCTAACTCAGGTAAATTTTCATCACATTTTTGTTTTCTTCTAATTGTTCTAAATAATTTCGTTAATAGCATCTCCCTCTTATTTCTAGAAATGAACTGATATTGATTGAAAATATAGACTTGTTACAATACAAAACAAATGAACATTTTGTTGAATCAAGTCCAACAGAAGATCAACTTAAATTTTAAATCTTACTTAAACAAGTCAAATTAGTCAATTAGTTTGCCACCTCTAATATATATTTAGATTGAGAACCCTCTGGTTATCTTCTCATGTCAAAAGAATTGAATATCAGGCACAAATTTTGGTTTTCATGCATTTCTTTTTTTGCCTTTGCTTTACACCAATCTCTCTCTTGTTTCTTGAAATAATAATGGGTCTCCAGTGCAGATATCCCCGTTTAAAATTCAGATTTAAAGTCATGTAATTCTGTATAGTATCAACATAGGTTCAAAACCACATACTAATGAGTTATACAGTGTAATATAACCTCAAATGGACATTCTTTAAACATAAAATTGCTCTGCAGTAAAGAATGAGTCGGTACAGAAATATAAGTCAAACTCATCCAAAATTTTGGTGTGAGCAAAATTGAAACCCCATCTCTCGCATGCTTTGAAAAACTTTACCTATTGAACCAACTAGCATTCATTGCACCAATCTTTTATCTCTTTTTTCTTTTTCTTTTTTTTTTTTTTTTTGTTTCTGGTCCTTTTTAAAATCTACACTTTCTCTGGAGCTTAAATGAACTCATCTTGGTGTTGCAGCTAGAGAATGGGATCTTCGGGAATAGAGTTCAATCAACAATAACTGGACAGGATAGCAAATTTTCTGCTTGATCAACCCAAGGCATTTTAGGGATGAGTTACCATTGATATCAGTAAATCTTTTAGCAGCATGATCTGCTTTTTCCAATTCGATAAATAAGTGCACGGTACTAGGCTAATAAGAATATGGTTTTGTTTTTACCCTAGAAAGCACATTTCTGTTGTAATCAGGTCAGATTTCTTTTCTTATGTTCATTCTGGAGATCAGAATTGTAGTGTACTAATCAATAGATTATGTTTAATGACGAGGCAGAATTACTTCATTACTTCCACATATAACTGCACAACTTTCTAAAGCTTTCACAGAATTACTTATTATTAGTTGCATAATCTTGTAAAATAATTATAATGACTTTTTCCTTTTTCTTTTTCCTGTGGATGGTCGCTATTAAATTTAAAAAATTGAGTATGTGAACACGTTTCTGCCTAAGCTTGCTGCCACAGGTACAATTTGGGCTTCTCCAGCTATACCTTTCGTTCCTCACATAAAAGAAGGGATTTGAATTTTTCTAATGAGTAGAAGGGAGCTGAATTTCTCCCATGAAAATAAAATTTCTCACAAAATTTCAGTACAATCACCAAAGAGAAAAAATAGCAGAGATAACCTACTAGTGCTACAATAGGTCTGACCTAGACAAAAACTGTTAAATCCACTAGATTCACTCATTTGACAAGCATAACTTCTACTTCCAATTACCCAGGTGGCAGCTAGATATCGGATGAATTCGATGACTGTAGCACAGAAATATCTGTGACAAATATCCACTTCAATTTCTTAAGAATACAACGAATCTAAACTTTTCTCTAGTGGATTAAACAGGCATCGGTGGTTAATGAACATAATCAGATGCAAATTTTTCATAGTGATACTGGCATTATAAAAAGCTGAAGTGACATAAAGAGCAGATAAGATATACATATTCACTCCAGTGTTCATTAGGCAGCGAATATCAGAAACTAATAATTCATGGAACTCACAGGGCATCACCATGACTCACATCTGGCGTGGGATGAGCTGTAGGTGATGCAAGACCATTAACCCTCCTGTGGGAAAATGGTGTCAGAGGTCTATGAGGCGTTCTTGGAGATAGGTTAACGAACTCCAATGCCTGTACTCTCAATTCTACAGGATAATCAGCAACGCAACCAATTCTTGGGCCAGCTCCAGTCGTCCACTTAAGCGAGAGCTGATGTCCTAATTGGTATGATTTTGCCGCCTTTTTGGAATTGATCCTTTGCAATATAGCAGTTCTAGGAACATCAGCCCTTGGGCTCTGAAGACCACCAGATAAAGTCCTTTCATAATTAATTCTACTCTGCATTGGTGTAACTTCAACTGATTCTGAGCAAAGATTTTTCTCTTCCATGGGCCTTTCAGACTCTGTAGGTCCCGACTTCGTTGACATTTCCCCTACACTCTGAACTTCACAAGATTTGCACTCATTGTAGCCATCCAAATATTCTTCACCCGCCTTTTCTATCTGGAGATGAAACATCTCACGATTAATAACAATACTACGAGCAAATTTAAACTTGATTTTCAAGGAAAAATGACAACCATGTTTGTTCATAAGTTCTAAGGCTAATACAAAAGTGTAGGACCACTAATATGCGATGGAAAGAATTACCTCAACTTCATCCATGCTAACTCCATTTTCCTTGAGAAAGGATAAAAAGCTGTAAAGCCTGTCATCTGTTGGCCGGTAATGCCCACTATATGCAGAGATTGACTGAAAAGTCATAATAATCAAAGGATCAGATGCCGCCACATAAAAGCATTATTACCATAATTGTTTTTAATTTTAAAGTTTAGATGGGAATGAGAAACTTCACACATGAAACACCAACCCTTGTCCCCCACTTTTACTCGAACTCGAGTGGCCATGGGCGCTAAGTGCGTTCACGACCAACCAAGCTAGCCCAAGGGGCAAAGCGAAATTTAAAAACATTATTACCATAAATTTGATAAGGCATAGCCAATAAAATTGCATCTATGTGCTCTATGGATGAGAAGCCTGTAGTGTCTCTTATGATGCATTAGTGTTGTGATTTTCAAGAATTAACCGGGTTTTCCATTGCCAACAACAAATAAGGGTTTAATAATTGATATATAATAACATACTCTTCCAATAATGCAAAGGCCTATAAACTCTTCTTAGTTGTGGGTGGAGACTGCAAAATGGTCTTAAAAAATTTTACTTTTGTAAATCTTGCATCATTTGCAAGGTGCCAATCACTTTCCTAACCTTATGGAACTATACCTTAAGAATTCCTTGCTCTGCTACAAGCCTTCCAGCAGCAATTGTAGCTCCTCCAGCCAAGAAACTTGAATGATGAAACATTCCTTTCTTTTTCTGAAAGGTACAAAAATGTATTACTTATTTTGGAAAAATGGTAGGACAAAAGTGTCAAAAGTTGTTTTGTAGTTTGTTTAAAATCTTACCGCACTGGCATAGAGTTTCTTTGAGGTGCTCATAACAAATATATACTTGGCTCCATGCTGTGTGTCAAGGAAATCTCCAGTTTGTTTGTGAATAATCTTCCCATCAACAACAATGTATTCATAATGTTCTCTCTCTTGCTAATTTCAGTGAACAGGACAACAATCCTATCAGGAATGTTATAACTGGACCATTTCATACATATTTAAAAAAAATGCATTTTGACCATTATATGATGTCAGCAAATTAGCCTGAATAGGATTGTGTGAGCACATACAGGTCCCAAATATTTGATGCATTGTTGTCGAAGCTTTGATCTTGTACATTCTTTGAGATCCAGATCTTTTCCATCCCCTATATCCAACCTGTGGCATATAAAAGTAATGAAAGTTTTTAGCAGCCAACTACCTCAATTTTTGCAGAATCATACAGACAAAAATTGTATCTCCAAACATTATCTTAATTTTCTTGTTTCTTTCCCAGTCCTCTTCTGATGATATATTGATTCAATTAAATTACTTATAGAGAAAATCAAAGGGCATCTTAGAGAAAAACCATCAAACAGACACCTTTCCTTCTAACATGATATTTATGACACATTATTTATAGAGGCATATATTCTGGTCTTGCCAATTCAAAACAGTTTGTCCAGACAACTTAAGTCGCAGCCTTAAAATATGTCCCATAAATAATTGGAGCAGACAAAATCTTAGCTCATACAAGCAAATCTAGATTAAACTGTAAAGCTTCTAAACACCCACAGCTCACATAAAATCATTTAAATTGTTATATCCAAAAACATTTACTATTCTCGGCAGAAAGTTTCCTGGGCAATGCCAACATCCAGACTAGACACACTGACAAATCAGAAAGCCACAGTCACTGAAACATGGCATGGGACTTATAATCAGACACCAGAATTCAAAATTCAACAACTGCACTTGTAATTTGACCATTGAACGTCAATACGAAGTAAGCTAGAATTTTGTCCACGAAAGTAACTAAGCATTGTAATTTTTCTTTTTATTTTTCAGGGGGCTGTCTAAGTAAGAAATTTTTATGGGATTAATAAATTAGCACAACGTTGACTGCAAACTCCAAAGTCATGGAGCTGCTGGCTAAGAAATTTCTAGATTAGCTGCCAACTCATGCAGTATTAGTACTGTAGAATCAAAGGCAAAATTATCTCACCAATAGAAAAATGGTTGACCAGCATCAGTTTTACACCATTCGTCGTAATAATAATGCAAATTATGCCCATACCGATGCCGTGGATCAATCTACTCCTCAAACAATCAAAAATTAATACAACATTAGATCACAAAATGAAAATAATAATTCACACAGAACTCATCAGACAAAGACTAAAAAGATCACAAAAAGAACGTAAAAAATAGATAAATAAATTTTACAAAAAAAGTAATTGAAATTACAGCTTCAATCCAATGCTGAAAAGCCAATGTTTGTGCTTTGAAGTCTTTTGACAATCCCTGACCCACCTGCCAAAAACCAAGAAATTATTAAATAAATTTACTTCTTCTAGTAACAAGCCAAGACATCAAAATCAATTTTATAAAAATTTATAATAAAAAAAAAAAACCTTCGCGGCATTTTGGGTGACACGATTCCATCTCGAAGCAGCACTTTCTGGTTTCGAAAAATTAAAAAACAACACCGTACTCTGATTCAAACTAGCATAATATATCGCTTGCCACCTGTAAATTACACCATTTTATTTCACGCTTAAATTAATAAGCGAAAACGATAATAATAACAATAATAATAAACGATTCTCAAAAAAAAAAAAAAACAATTATAATAAACGAGAAATAGGAAGACATAAATAGCACATAGATTCTGTGCAACTACCAGAGCTCTTCAGCTACAACAGCCGAATCAGCCAACCTCCGCCGGGTACGATAACTCCTGTACACCTTCTGTAACTTCACGGCCGCATTCATCTCAATAGACGCGTCTTCTGGAGCGTGCATCTTCCCGTTGACCGACTCATTGGAGAAGTCGGAGCTCCGGGGAGAATGGTGACCCGACGACGAAATGTTCATGTAAGAGAACTGAGACCTCGGCTGGAGATCGAAGTTTGACAAAGTTGCGTCTCTGCGACCTCCAACCTCCATTTGATAAAGAAAAGATACCAAAACCTAAAATGGTTTTTGAAAATTATGGAAACAGGGTTTTATAGAGTGAGAAACAGCTTTTGTTGTGTGTATCGGAGTAAGAGAGCATTTGTTTTTGCCGGGGAAATCTGGTAACAGTTCGTGGACAAACGCGCTGGTGTAGCGAGTGAGAGCGTACTCGCTTTTTCGAGGAGTCAAATTTTGGAAACTCTGAGAACCTTGAAAATAAAATAAAAAAAATCTGATTCTATGTGCATCACGCGGTACGCTTATCACGAGCCCTATTAATAATATAAATAAGAAGACCAAAGACTTTTGACTAGGAAGGCAAAATGAGCCGGAAATTCGTATACTGGTTAAAATTTATTATTTAAAATTTGTAAAAAATATAATTTTAATGAAATATCTTTTGGATATATGTTAGGGTATATTTACATATTTTTTAATTTTTTAAAAGAAGACTAGATGAGATTATTTTAGTTATAATTTTAAATAAAAAATTAAAATAATAATTTTTATATCTTATTTAATATATTAATTATTTTTGGTTAACTTATTATATAAATATTGTGTTGGTGTGATTAAACCGGCGGTATATATGTGATTATTGTCTTCATTATATATATATATACGCATCAAATATATATATGTAATAGAAATATCAAAGCAAATAATAAACACAATTTAAGCCTATTAATCGTATTAATATTGGATTGATAAATTTGTACCTCATAAGTCTTTGGATTAAAGTACTATTTGAATTCACTTGAAGTGATACTAATTGACAGTTTTAGCAATCAATTGTAGTAGATTTGATCGTCTAGAACAACAACTTAAAATTTAGTACTAGATTAAATACCTTAAACTTTAATTTATTTGTTTTACCCTTGATCAAATTTGGTTAATAAAATAAATATGATAATACTTTTTAATGGTCAAATATATTAGAGAAGATGATAGAACAATATATTCAACCCTTGAATTCAAGAAATAAAAAAACAATTTCCTTCTTTTTTTCCCTTCTCAAAAGGACAGCCACCTAAGAACATAAACCCTTTTGTTTTGTTTCATTTAATCACATATATACAATTAACAATTAATTAAACTAAATTATAGTTAACTCTTTAATTTAGGTTCAATCTAACTTAACTAGAATTAATTCTTAACTCTAATTAAGTTAATAAATTTGTTCAACAAGTAATAAATATTTAATTAACCTAATTAAAATTAACTATTAACTATAATTAAGTTAGTTTATTTTTTCAAATAAGTAAACATTAATTAAATATTTAATTAACTTAACTTAGATTAACTATTTAACTAAAGTTAAATTATTAATTATTTAATTATTAAATAAATAAATATCTCATATTTTTAAATTAAATAGTCAATATATGAAATTACCTTTGGGTCCATTTGCTTAGTTGCAAAGTTAACTTAAAATAGGTCCCATTAAATTATACATTTGAGTAAAGTTAATCAATAGCTCATTATGCACCACGTGTCATTAATTAATTGGTTAATAATAATTATCAACTAATTAATGTATTTAACTCTTAAATAGTAACACACGCGCATCCAAGGGTTCTTAAAATAATAACTCGGTTCTACTGAATTCTACGAAATTGAACTATACAATCCAGTATATTGCTTCAGTGTACAACGAGTACACTTTATATTGTGAGACTCTCTAAATTCATGCCCGATTTGTCAAATAAAACTATTTCATAAGTCTGTGATCAATGCCCCACGCATACGTCGCGGATATTACAAATCAGCGTTTTAGACCATACAAGTTTAGGTCATAGTGTATACGTATAGTCCTTCCATTATTTATATCCTGGATGTACGGGAAAATATATCAACATCGTCAAATTTCTATAATCTCATCCATGAACTTATTGTTAGGGTCGGTGATTACGTGCTATCCCTGAATATACATATACTTGTGTATTTATATAAGTGTACATTCCCATAAAATCGTTAATACTTATTTATATGGTATTATACATGTAACGTTGCAGACATTGAAGATCTGAAGAAGTTCGGATTAGATCTAAGAACTTTAGATAATGGCTCATAGTTAGCCACGCTGAGACATAAAATTGCTAAATATTAGCACAGTTAAGTGTTAGCTAGTTATAATACTCAGCAAATCTAAGAGTTGGAGCCTTGTCTGTAATAGGACATAAACCTGTGAATATACTAGTAACTGCATAGTTACAAGAGTTGCAATCGGGTGCCAGAAAATGCAAGTTACGCAAGTATGTTCTCGAATAATTGTCCCTGATTTATTTCTACCGATGTGGGTCTGTCGATGGATACTTTTATATATAGATCAGCATATGTCGTACTTATAGGGTATAGATGGTCGTTCCTAGCCGACTGTGAGCTTGGAGCTCGTATTGACATATGGGTATCCAGTTAGGACTAGATATGGAACAGACTCAAGAGGGCCTCCGATAAACACCCAATGTAAGCCGTCAATAGAGGGTCTTCTCGAGTTAAGTAGTATACATGGTCCTTTAACCTGAGTGCCACGGTAGGCTTGTAAGTGATCCACCACACTTTAGTTTCACGTATGTCACAGACCTTTTATGGTGTGACTGCTAGGTGTCGCTGGGTATGGTCCGATGCTTATGGAGTTCGGTGCATACAAATATGGGATCCATCAGCTCCAATATAGAGTTTGATATCCAGATGCTTCGAGACTATATCTCAGAAAGTCTTGTGGCCACAAGCAATCATCCCGGGAATGAGTTCCGCCAGGGTTGAACAATATGGTAAAGGCGTTTGCGCATATTGTTCAGTGAGATACAAGTCTGGAGATACGATATGGATGAGCATAAGGGGATTTGACGATGATAATCTATATCCCCGTACATCCAAGATATCATGATAGAAGGACTATACATATGCGTTGTAACCTCAACCTCAGCTTGTATGGTTCAACGTAAGGTTACAACGCGCTGATTTGTATATCCGTGACGTGTGCGTGGGGCATTGTTCACGGACTCATGGAATAGTTCCATTTGATGAATCGGGCGTAGGACTTAAGGAGTCCTGCAATATGGAGTGTACTCGTTGTGCACTGAAGCAGCGTGTCGGATTAAATTATTTAATCCAGCAATATTCAGCATTACCATAAGAATGCGTGCTTGTCTATATTTAAGTGTTAAATATAACAATTAGTTAATAATTATTATTTACTAATTGTATTATGACACGTAGCGTATTGTGGACCCTCAGTTGAGTTTACCCAAATGTAAAATTTGGTAGGACCCATTAGGAATAAAATTGATAGCTATTTATGAGGGACAAAATGATCATTTCTCATTTTAATTATTTAATTATTAAATAATCAAATATCTCTCTTTTTATATATATTATTATTTATATATTTGTTTTTATATTATTATATATTATTATTATATATATATAAAGCAAAAGAAAGAAAGAGAGAAAGATTGAGGACTAAAAGTTGGCCGAGAGAAATGGAGGAGGAGGAGGAGAAGAAAAGAAGAAAGAAAGAAAGAGAAAAATAAATGAGATTTTGCCAAAATCGATTGAGAGAAAGAGAAAAAAATGGAGAAAGGAAAAGGAGGAGCACAAGAAGAAGAAGAAGAAGAAAACAAAAATAAGAGGAAAAATGAAATTGTTTCATTTCTTATCCTTTTGGAGAAAATGATATAAACACACTCCCGGCTATTTTTGGGATTAAGAGTTAATCTCATGCTAAATATAGAGTTGCTATTCTAGCTCACCAAACCCACTGAGTTGGTGACTAGAATTGCACGCGGATTGGTTTCCATGAGGACTTCAGAAAAATACGTGTATAACTTTACACGTTATGGTGAGTTCTCTAATCTTTATAATATATTAATGTGATTAATATATTTATTTATTGTGTTTATTGCAAAATTTATACATTTTCACTGCGTTAGGTAATAAATATAATTATACATACATACACCCACACGTGCCTTAGATCCGTCAACACTTGCATAATGACATTTCTTAACACTTTATTGCAACTCTTGCAACTATGTCATTACTAGTATACCCTTAAGTTTTTGTCCTATTACAGACAAGACTCAAATTCCTTGGATTTCACTAATTCTTATAACCTGGTAACTCTTAGCAGTCATAATTCTCAGTATTGTTAAATCTTAGCCCTGATTTAAACACCTTTAGATTATATTTGAACTTCTTTAGATCATATAATGTCATAGCGTTACAAACATTGTATCATATATTAGTAATTTAATAAAATGTATTTCGTATAAATATTAAATATTCATATAAATAGGAATGGCACACAAGCACAAACCCTAACAATCTTTCACTTGCTCTAATACCATTCATAGTAATATCAAATATCTATAGACTTCATGTGTTTCTTAAACATCTTTGGAGTTAAAGCCTTAGTAATTAGATCGGCTACATTATTTACAGAGTCTATTTTATAAATAATTACATCTCCTCTAATTATATGGTATTTTCTCTCTGTGTGTTTAGATCTTTGGTCCGCTACACTATGGCTCCATTGTTGTTGCAAAATAATGGGATAGGATCATTCAAACTTGAAACTATTATGAGCTCGATGACAAACTTACAAATCCACACTGCTTCTTTCGCTGTTTCTGAGGTGGTTATATATTCTGCCTCTATAGTAAAATCAGTTGTGGACCCTTGCTTGGTGCTCTTTAAACTCACTGCAGTACCGTTGAAAGTAAACATATATTGTTACCTGTAATTGGCACCTTCATAAATAAGAAACGTATCCTTTGTAAAAGGTTCGTTAACTCTTTCATCTTCTGTCTGATGAGACATTCCAAAAGATTAAAACCTTATCTAAAAGGTACGTTAACTATCTTAAAGTTAATGAAATATTGATACATTTTCAAGATGCTATCAATGTACGATGACTGAGAGAATCCAATCAGCTTCCTAACTTTGTCTCTATAAAGCTTTATAGCTAGTATATAAAACGTCTCTCCCAAATCTTTCATGGAGAATTTCTTACTCAGATAGCTCTTAACATATTGTAACATACGGATATCATTCCCAATGATCAATATGTAATCAACATAGAGCACTAGAAAGAGTATTATACTCACCCTGACCTTTTTATACACACAAACTTTCTCTTCATTTTTTATGAAACCAGTCCCTCTGATTACCTCATTAAAACGATGATTCCAGCTTCGGGAGGCCTTCTTAAGTCCATAAATGGACTTATTCAGCCTACACACTAGACTAGAGGTTAGGCTGGACATAAAACCTTCAGGCTGTTCCATGTATATCTCTTCATCGAGATATCCATTTAGAAATATCGTCTTTACATCCATCTGTCATACATCAAAGTCATAATATATAGCAATAGCCAATAAAATTTGAATTGACTTTAACATCGCTACTAATGCAAGGGTTTTCTCATAATCGATTCCAGATTGCTGAGCATAACCTTTTGCTACCAGTCTGGCCTTGAAGGTCTCTACTTTCCCATCAGGCTTATACTTCCTCTTGTAAATCCATTTATAACTAATAGGAACTATTCCTTCGAAAAGCTCAACCAAGTCCCAAACTTAATTCTGATGCATTAAGTTAATTTTAAATTTTCTGGTTTCTTGCCATTTTCTCGAGTCAATGTTTAACATAACCTCTCTATAGGTCAAATGATCATTTTCTTCAACTTAGAAAACTCCAAAGGACTTTCAGGCATCTAACTATACTTAATAAGTGGCTTTGACTTCCTTTTTGACCTACGTGGAGGGTATGTTAAAGGTATTCTACTTGATTGAGCCTGAGTTTACATCCCTGATTCATTTTCTTCCTGATTCACTTCATCAAATTTAATCTTTCTACAACCCCATGATTTATGAGAAATTATTTCTCTAAAAAAGCGGTATTGTGAGCAATGAACACGTTTCGCTCCTCTAGATCATAGAACGGTTATCCCATTAAATTCTTGGGATACTCAATGAATCTATACTTGTATCCCTCTGGGTGCAAGTTTATCCTACTGCATAACTCTTACATAAGTAGGGCATCCCTAAATCTTAAAATGTTTAAGAATCGATTTCCTTCCATTCAGTATCTCATACAAAATGGTCGAAACAGCTTTAGATGAAACTCTGTTCAATATGTGAGCAGTAGTTTCTATAGCATAACCTCACAGGTATTTTGGGAGATCGATAAAGCTCATCATTGATCAAACCATATTCAATAAAGTCTAATTCCTCCTCTTCGAAATACTATTGTGTTGCGAAGTACCTGGAAGACTAAATTGAGCGAGAATCCCACTCTTCTTTAAATAATTCAAAAATTCACTATCTATGTACTCACCGTCTTGATTTGATCAAAGGTACTTAATATGCATACCAGTTTATTTCTCAACTTCAAGCCAAATTTTTTTACAATTTTCAAAGATTTTTGACTTGTATTTCATAATAAACATGTATCCGTATTGTAACAAATCATTAATAAAGGTTACAAAGTATCAAAATTCACCCATTGCAACGTGATTCATTAGACCACATACATCAATATATACAAGTTCTAATAATCAGAGACACGGTGTCCAACATCTGTAAATAGAGATTTGGCCATCTTCTATTTAATACAAGATTCACAAACTGGATAAAGTTCTATGGATAGATCAGATATCCGACAATCCTTAACTAGACGAGTTAGGTGTCTCACACCTATATGACATAATCTCATATGCCACAATTTGATTTCATTTAAAGTTTCTGATCTACTACTACTAGTACTAAATTACACATTCATGACATTTCTAGTTGTATTCAATATATAATGCCATTTAATTAACTAACACTCGGCTAATAAAATATCATTCATATCATATAAACATAAGGAACAATTCTAAATATACATATGATATCCTTCACTATCAAGTACATAAATGGATACAATTTATCTTATGATGTTGGATACATAATAATAATTATATAATATGATTGTTCTATTATAAGGGAGAAGTAAATCAAAATGTCCAACAACTTGGACTCACAGAAAATTACCATTTCCAACTTGAAGCTGTCATTATTTAGGATGTAGCATTCTAACTTCCCTTAAACCTTACAATACATTGCGGATATGTGAATGACATACGATATCTAATACCAAGCCAGAACAACCATCAAATGTTAAAGAAATATCAATGATAGTAAATCATATTTCTGAGTGGGTCTTCTTTATGATGGCAAGGTACTTTTGGTAGTTGCGCTTCCAATACCCATCTTCACCGCAAAAGAAACACTTTTCTTTTTACCTTACTCTTTTGTTAAGGCTTGGATATATGTTGCCTCTGAGGACCCATTTAGGATGTCTGCTTCACTTGTTGTTTCTTCTCTCCCTTGTACTTCTTAGAAGCCTTCGGAGCAAAGGTGAAGCACCCAGAACAAAGAGGAACAAGCCTCATTTTATCATGTCTTCTTGTACTGTCTTCAATATATTATGAAGATCAGTATAAGTAGGGGTCAATCCCTATATATTAAAGTTCATAATGAACTGTGCAAATGGCCCTACAATGCTTGGAGAATCAAGCTATTTCCTAAGTTATTATTCAGAGATATATTTATTGTCTCAAGCCTTTCCATTAATCCAGTCATCTTGAGGACACGAGAACTTACTAGACTGCCCTCAACCAGTCTAGCCTAAAAGAGTACTTTGACGACCCTATAAATCTTAACCTGGGTTGGTCACCAAAGAGCTTTTTCAAATGGAGCATAATACTGCTAGCATTGTTCATATGGATATGTTCTTGCTGCAGCTTAGTAGACATAAAGTCAAGGATGTAATATTTAACTTTTAAAATATCAACCAACCATTTCTATTAAGTCTCCATCTCCTCTAAGGTGGCATTATCAAAAACACCTCTGGGCAATTTCTGATCAATAACGTATCCAAACTTCTCTGAATCTAGAACAAGTCTAAGATTTATAAGCCAATCTGAGTAATTTTTAACCTTTTTGAGTTGGCCTGCATCAAGTATATGCACTAAAGGGTTCGTGAAGACCATCAAATCTTTACAAGATAAAATAAATAAAAAATGTCATCGGAATTATAAAATTGCTAATTAAAAATATTAAATCGTGGGTATAACAATTATACAGTTTTTAATTTAAAATAGTTGGAGATGGTACTTACGTGCCATTTTGATATACAATAAACATTTCGTTAATAATCGTTAATACATAATTATATGGTAAGAAGCTTGTAGCTTTTTCAGACATTATAGGTCTAAAGGAGTTTAAATCTGATCTAAAAGAGTTTAGGTCAACACTAAAGTTAGTAATTCTGGAGAGTTAGTACCTTGTCTGAAATAGAGATAAAGACTCGAGAATAATATAATAATGGTATAGTTGCAAAGAGTTATAAATGGTGCTAAAAAATGTCATTACACAATATGCTCTCGAAAATATCGCTTCTGATTTACAGTTACCGACATGGGTCAATTAATATTCCTTCTGGATTGATGTATGTCTATATCTGAATTATTCAGATGGTTAGTCTTAGCAGACCATAGACTTAGCAGAAGTCCGTATAGACATGCAAGTATTCAATAAGGACTGGATACTGAACAGACTTATAAAGACCTCCAATAGACATCCCATAAAGCCGTCAATTTAGGGTCTTCTCGAGTTAAGTAGTATTCGTGATCCTTTGACCTAAGCGCTATGATGGGCTTGTGAGTGATCCATCATACTTTGATTTCACGCATGTCAAAGATCTTTCATAGCCTTACTGTTGGGTGTCGTTGGGTATGGTCCGATGCTCATGGAGTCTGGTGTACATGAATATGGGGTCTATCAGCTCATATGGATGAGTTATATATCCTGATGCTCCGAGATTGTATTTTAAAAAGTCTTATGGCCACAAGCATAAAACCCAAAAAAGAGTTTTTTTTATAGGGTTAAACAATATAGTAAAGGAGTTTGCAGATATTATTTACGAAAATACAAATCTGGAGATAAGTTCATGGTTGAACATATAGAGATTTAGCTATAGTGATCTATATCTCTGCTCTTCTAGGGATATAGGTGACAGAGAGATTATACGGATATGGTTGACTTCAACTTGTATGGTTCAATGCACTGTTCTGTAATTTTCGTAATGTGTGTGTTGAGCATCATTCACAAACTTACGGAAGTGTTCCATAAGATAAATGAGTGTGAACTTAGAAAGTTTCACAATATGAAGTGTAGTTGTTGAGCATGAGGGTAGCGAGACAGATCGTACAATCCGAGAAGGTTTCAGAATGTAAAACACTATCTCATAATGTACTATTATTTAATTTGATTAAGAGAGATTTTTAAATACTAACTCCTATCTCATAGGAAGGTGATTATTCAATCAATTATTTATTTCTGTGCAAATACAACTAACCCCCACTAATAGGGCTCCCATTATGATTACTAACTTAGAGAAAAATAATTTTGGTTTATAATGAAAGACTAATAACTTTTATCACTGCAACCCCTGCATTCATATTTAATTATTTAAATAATTTTTAAAAAGTAAATTCTGAGTGAATAGTATCAACGCCGCGGCGCTGGGCTACCAGCCTATTAGCGCTGCAGTGTTGGGAGTCAGAGCCCTCAATGCCACAACGTTGGCTTACTAGTGCCGGAGCCTAAAAGGTCTCAGCGCTACGGCACCAGATTTAGGGTCATGGCGTCCCAATGTTTTTCACTTTGATATACCTATTTTAATACTTAAAATTCATCATTTAACACTAGGACTTCACCAACAACATTCTCAAACACTAAAAATACACCCAAATCAACACAAATTGCATTAATGCCATTTTGTTGGTGCCGATTAAGCCGGATATATGCATGTAGTTATTGTATCCATTATATATATATATATATATATACACACATCAAATACACATATATATATATATATATATATGCAGGGAAAGTATCAAAGTAAATAAAGAATATAATTTAACCATATTAATCATGTTAATATTAGATTGAGAAATTTTCACCTCATAAGCCTTTGGTTTAAAGTATTGGTTGAGTCTACCTAAAGTGATACTAGTTGATAGTTCTAGCAATCAATTGCAGTGGACTTGACCGTCTAGAATAACAACTTTGAATCCAGCACTAAGTTTAACACTTTAAATCCTAATTTATTTGTTTTACCCTTGATCAGCTCTTAATTAATTAAAAAAATATAGTAATACTTTTTAATGGCCAAGTATATTGGAAAAGATGATGAATAATGAATTCAACAGTTGAAGAAACAAAGAAACAATTTTCTTCTTCTTTTCCCTTCTCAAATGGCCGGTCGCCTAAAGACATTAACCCCTTTATTTTGTTTCATTTAATCACATAGTTTACTCTTTAACTTAGATTTAGTCTAACTTAATTAAAGTTAATTATTAACCCTAGTTAAGTTAATAAACTTGCCAACAAGTCATGGATATTAAAATATTTAATTAACCTAATTAAAATTAACAATTAACTATAGTTAGATTAGTTTACTTTTCCAAAAAAAAAATATTTAATTAACTTAACCTAGGTTAACTATTTAACAAAAGTTAAGTTATTGATTGTTTAATCATTAAATAAATAAATATATCATATTTATTTATTACATAATTAATATGTGAAATTACTCTTGAGTCTATTTGTTTGATTGTCAAGTTAACTTAAAGTGGGTTCCACCTAATCACACATTTGAGTTAACTTAACTAAAAATTTACTATGCACTATGTGTCATTAATTAATTAGTTAATAATAATTATTAACAAATTAATGTACTTAACTCTTAAGTAGTGACACGCGCGCATCTCAAAGGTTCTTGAAATAATTATTCGATTCTGCTGAATTCTATTAGATTGAATTATACAATATAGTATGTTGCCCTAGTGCACAATGAATACACTTCATATTGTGGGACTCTTTAGTTCCATGGCCGATTTATCAAATGGAACTATTCTATAAGTCCGTGATCAATGCCCCACTCACACGTCACGGATATTACAAATCAACTCGTTAGTCCATATAATTGAGGTCATAGCGCATACGTACAGTCCTTTCGTCATTTATATCCTGGATGTACGGGAATATAGATTAACACCGTCAAATTCCGATAAGCTCATCCATGAGCTTATCTCCAAATTTGTATCTCGATGAATAATATATGCAAACACCTTTAATATATTATTCAACCCTGTAGGAAACTCTTTTCTTAAGTTTATTGCTTATGGCCATAAGACGTTTTGAGATACAATTACAGTGCATCATGATATATAACTCTTTATGTGAGCTAACATATTCCATATTTACGAACATCGGACTCCATAAGCATCGGATCATACCTAATGACATGTAGCTGTCAGACCATGAAAGGTCTCTAACGTTCGTGAAACCTAAGTATGGTAAATCACTCACAAGCTCACATTGGCGCTTAGGTCAAAGGACCACAAGTCTATTCAGTATCTAGTCCTAATTGGATACCTGTATGCTTATACGAGCTCTAAGCTCATGATCAATTAAGAGCAACTATTTGTACCCTGAAGATATATTCATACACTAATCTATATGAGAAAGGATTTACTGATAGACCTATATCGATGAAAATATATTAGAAACATAGTGTTTGAGAACATACTTGCATAATAACATTTCTTAACACCTTATTACAACTTTTGCAACTATATTATTACTAGTATACCCTCAAGTTTTTGTCCTGTTCCAGATGATGCTCCAACTACTTAGATTTCACTAATTCTTATATCTTGCTAACTCTTTGCAGTCATAATTCTCAGTGTTGTTAACTCTTATCCCTGATTTAAACACCATTAGATTAGATCTGAACTCCTTCAGATTATACAATATTTGTAACGTTACAAGTATTGTACCATATAATTAATGTAATTAATAATTTAATAAAATATACATCATATAAATATCAAATATTCATACAAATAGGGATGACATGTAAGCACAAACTCTAACACATTGATCCCCAGCTTTATCATTTCTAATTTTTTATTCTTACAAAATTATTAATTCATGCTTGTTAAATGTTTATTTGATTATCTAATGACATGTTTAATCTCTCTTTAATTTTTATCTCAGTGACATTACATTGCTTAAATAAATAATATGAATATTTTAAGAGAGATAAGTTAATTTTTTTGCTTAAATTTTTTTATTTATTTTTTTCACATGATGAATATTGATAGTCATTTTATTTTTTTTTACTCTTTAATGTTCAATATGTTATCAGCTTAGCTAGTTAGTAAATTAACTTATCTTAAAACTATATTATGTTAATATAAATTCATTTATAAGACGTATTCTTAAATCTTGAATCAAACTTTAAAAAAAATTATTTTTGTTTAATTGATTACTTTTTTAATTATGTTGTTTAGTTTGTATTAATTACTTTTATTAGTTTTAATTTAAAAATAAGTTTAATTTTAATGGAAAGATTTTTATTAAATTTAAATTTGTGATGATTTGAATGTTATATTTCATAAAGTTTTTTTAAAATTAATTTTATAATTTTTACTATATTAATTTATAATAGCTCAAAATTTACAAATAATTTTTTTCAAGTTTTTTAAAGGATATATATTCGTTAGAATAGATTTTGTATTAAAATTTTAAATTTATAATAAATTTGAGAAATATTTAATATTTTATTTTAAAAATAAAAACAGATACAAATTTATGATATCATCTCAAATCCGAGCCACTGTAATTTCTAATTTTGACGGGACACTCATGCTGAGTGGTAAAAATGAATTTCATTTGATTGTGATGATACAACGATTTTTTTTTTTATAATTTTAACAAATAAAAAATTATTTGCACAAATTTGTATGATCCGATCATAAAGTAGATATTTCTCTTCCACTTACATAAAGGGGGTTTCTTTTTTTCTGTGTGATATAGAATTAAAGTCTTCGATTATGGAAATTGATCTTTCTTTCTCTTAAGTCCGAAACTCTTTGTGTATCAATTAAAATTTCTCTGTTTTATAAGATCATAGCTGAACTTTTAACTTGAACTAGCCCCCATTAAATTTCTTACTGTTAATTTTTTTTTTTTTACAGTACAATACGTAAATCTTAAGAAATAAAAAAAGATACTTAAATTTTTTTTTATCTACTTTTTAAATTGCCCAAGCTATAGGATACATTTATTAATTATATATTATATATTGATTTCATTCAAATTCACGTTTATTATAACAATATATAGAGCAATAAAGCTTTCATTATTTTTTTTATAAAAAAGCTGAAATTTGAATATTTGAAAATTGTCGTAAGAACAAATATTTAGTTGTTTAATGTATCCAATGAGACAGTGCTTCAACATTTAGTTAGTATGATGACTCATAGTAAGCACTGAATAAATTGAATTAGTGATAATCTATGATCTATTGATAGAGATTATTTATAAATTATAATAAAATAATAAATAATTAAAAGTCTTAATTAATATGTACTTCTAATTGATCAACCTACAAAGATACACCTGAAAATTAATAAGAAAATACAAATTTGTTATTATTATTTTTTTACCTATCATGATCGACTCTCATTTGATTTAACTTCAATAATTACAAAAAAAAAAAATCACTAACAAGCCCTTAAGTCAAATGTTGACTAAGTTTAAAACCGAGTGGGATTTTTGTTGTTTCATTGAAGAACTTGATGGTTGGGTTTAATTTATGATCTTTTTCGCTTAACAAAATTAATAAAAGAAAGGAGAAAAATATTTTTAAAGAAAAAATTGCAGGAACAAACAAAATCTGCTAGCGGATTAAGGATTAAGGAGGGCAGCTTAGCGAGTCAGAAGCTCAGTTGACTGACGCGCCAGTATGCGCGTAGGATATCAATTGCGGCAGTACATATGAAGTATATCACTTGCGTTCCTCCCACGCTCAAACTTGAGAAAGTATAAGTTCTTGTCAAAAAAAAAAATACTTGCGTTTAAAATAAACAGTTATTTATTTATTAATCCGAACTTAAAAAAGAAACAAAATCTGATGACAAACTTGACATGAGCATGAGTTGAAACAATAGCTACTCTTTACTAATTTGGCTCTACAATTAACAAATACCCTTATATTAGTAATTAATTACCTGAATGCCATTGAGCGTGACCCATTTTCCATTTGAACTTACTTGTAAGTCACTGTCTTTAAGCCTAGGCAGGGGCATATGGCCCGGTTCTAGCCCGACCTGAAAAAATCAGATTTAGATGGGACGGGTTTTAAAATCGGGATAGAATTGAGACGAAAAATACGAGTTTCGATTGTCCCAGTCCAATCGAAACGGGACCCGATTCAGTTTAGGTTATTCCCGAACCGATCCAATTTTTTATTTTATTTTATAATGTAATCAAAATGGTGTTGTTTCTAAAAATGAAAACGGCGCCGTTTTAATAAGAAAAAAAATTCGATATATTAGAAATTCAGAATTCAGAAATCATAAGCTATTTTTTTCATTTTCGTTTCAAAAACCTTAAAACATTTCCACACCGTTTACTAATCTTTGACTGTTGCTGCTGCTAATGCCGCTGTAGTTCTGCCACTACTACGTTATTGCCATCACAGTTCTGCCACTGCTGCCGCCTGCCGCTGCGTGACCTACCCTGCAGCCTGTCGCTATTCTGCCAGTGTTGTTTCGAGTCCAAGCGTTGCTGTTCTGTCGCTGTTGCTGTTCTGCCAGTGCTGTTCTGCGTCCGGCCATTGCTGTTCTGCCGGTGCTATTTCGTGTCTACCCATTGCTGTTCTGTCAGTGCTATTTTGAGTCCGCCCTCTGCCGCAGTTGCTGTCGTCTTTCATATTCGTCGCCGGCCGTCTGCCACTTGCCGTCGTTGCTGCTGTCTGTGTTCATTGAGGAAGGTGATAATTTTAAATGCTATGTTAAATTTTCAGTTTCAAGTTTAATTTTTACTAATTAATCTTTGTGATATATTATGTTTTATGATAACTTGATAAATGTTTATTTTTTAGGACTTTTTGATTAGATGCTTATAATGTTTTAAGAATTAGTTTAATTCCTGAGAAATTGTAAAATTGTTTAGGTTTTAGAATATTTAACTTCATGTATTTTACATTATGTGACTTGCATTGTGGGAAAGAAGACTTTTGTTTGTATTCCGATTAATATTTACATGTTATATTGATTTGTTATTGCGTGAAAGATTCAAATTAATCTTGGTTGATCGTTGTGTATTATTATACTATTATATTACAGATAAGTCGTGATTCAACTTCAAAAAATATTATGCATATTGGGGGATCTCATGACGATACGCAATACAATGTCGACGATGCAGATGCATTGCTGCCTCCACTTCCTAATACTAAGAAGAGAACAAGATCAATAGTGTGGAGTCACTTCACCCTATGCAAGGACATAACGAATAAGTCGCAGTGCAATTACTGTGGAAAATTATATGCGTGTAATTCAACAAAAGATCGAACAAATGGCATGCAAAAACACTTACGGGCATGTAAGAAGATTCCACGTTAATTGTTGGATGATAGACAAACAATATTTGGTAGATAACCCACAGAAGAAGAAGATGAAAATAATAGTAATGTTATGCCTAGAGGATGGAGTCAAGAAGCATGTTGAGATGCAATTGTAAAAATGGTGATTATCGATGAATTGCCATTCATTTTTGTAGAGAATGATGGATACCAATATTTTTGCAATGTAGCATGTCTTCTATTTAATATTCCGTCATGTAGAACTATAACCAGAGACGTAGTAAGGCTATTTGTTGCAAAGAAAGCCATGTTAAAGAGTCTATTTAGTGTAATTGGGCAACGAGTGAGCTTGACAACTGATCTTTAGACTTCCGTTTATAATCAAAGCTATATAGTTGTTACTGCCCACTTCATAGATTCGGATTAAAAGTTGCATAAAAAAATTTTGAGTTTCTCTCCGATGTCATCCTATAAAGGAGATGACATCGACAAGCAACTTGAATCTTGCTTGTTGGATTGGAGTATAGAGAAAGTGTTTACCGTTACAGTTGATAACTAAGTACCAATGATGTTGTCGTAAATTATTTTAAGAAGAAACTGAAGAGTTAGAAAGATGAAGCACTGATATTGAATGGTGAGTTTATGCATGTGCATTGTTGTGCACATATTTTGAATTTAATTGTGACTGATGGGTTAAAGGATTTGCATGAGAGCATTATTTCTATACGTAATGCTGTGAAATATGTGAGATCTTTAATAGCAAAAGTTCAAAGTTTTAAAAGTTTTATGGAGAGAAAAATAATTGATTATAAAGGGAGTGTGGTATTAGATGTGCCAACGAGGTAGAATTTCACTTATTTGATGTTGGCGACTGCATTAAAATTTGCAAAGGTGTTTGATCGAATGGCAGAAGAGGATGAAAATGGAAAGAAAAGATGTGGGCCACCAATTATTGTGGATTGGGAGAATGCTGAACGGTTTGTGAAGTTTCTAAAAAAATTTTATGATGTCACATTAAAGTTTAATGCTTCATTGTCTGTGACATCTAATATTTATTTCAGTAAGATTTGTAAGATTAATTCTAATTTAACAAAATTAAGTCGGAGTGAAGATGTCTCTTTACGCGTCATGGCTAGCAAGATGCAGGTAAAATATGATAAATATTAGGAATCTATGGAGAAAATAAATAAATTTTTGCTACTTGCTATAGTGCTTGATCCAAGACGCAAGATGCAATTTGCTAGATTTTGTTTTGGGTTTTTATATGGTGATGATAGTGCCAGAGTCGAAGACATAAAGAGAATAAGTAAAGAATTATTGTATAGGCTTTATGAAACCTATAATACATCATATTGTAGAGCGGTTGGTGGGCTAAGTAATAGTGCTGGTAGTGTTAGTGGGTCTGGGAGTAGAGTTGGGAGTAGCACTAGCATGTATAGGTCACAGTCACAACAGACTGGTCCATCAAGTTTATATTCAGACGTTATACAATTTAATGTGGGGGATGATGACCATTGGGTAAAATTCGTGAGGTGTTTAGATGATGAAATGGATTTAGCTGAATCCAATGAAGTGGATAGATACCTGATAGAGAAAGTTGAGAATCTCAAAAATTGACGTTTTGATATTTTGAGTTGGTGGAAGGTAAATGCTTCAAGGTATTCAGTGTTGGCACAGATAGTTAGAGATATACTTGTTATTCCTGTATCTACTGCAGCCTCTGAGTTGGCTTTTAGTATCGGGGGGATGTATTCTAGATTCATTCCACAGCTCATTAACTCCAAAGATCGTTGAGAGTTTGATATGCACACAAAATTGAATTAGAGATTCATTTTTACTAAATAGACCGAAGAAAGAAAAAGTTTTGGAAGATATTAAATTTTATGATAAAGTCGAAGCAGGTAAAAAAATATTATTCTACTATTTTATTATTTGTCATTTTGAATTTTTCCTACTATTTCTTAATGTTTTATGTTTTTATAATGCGAAAATTATTTTCTTATTTTTTCTATGTAGAATTTACACATGTTATGCAACCGCCACCTCCACATTATTAAATTTACCAATAAGTTACTTACATTATTTGTGGGTAACTCAATTTTAAGGTAATTATTCAATAGTTAAATTAATGAAGTAATTAAGTTTTATATTGTAATTTATAATATTTAATATTTGTTATACTTTTGTTTTGCAGATTAATGAAGAATGCAAATTTTGATGACATTTTTGTATTATAATTTGTAATATTTAATATTTGTTATACTTTGAACTTAATGTATTTATTACTTAAATGTTGCAATTTGTTTTTATTTTGTGAAAATGTTGGCAACTTGGTTTGATTTATATTAGCTATTGAAATTATTATGGACCTATTGGTTTGGTTCGCAATGGGCCATTGCGAAAGTCATTATGGTATGGATGAATTGATTTGATATGGTGAATATTGAAGTGTCAATTTTGTGCAGATATATGTTTATAAAAATGTCCAATTTTTAGGGGAGGTTTTGTCGAAATTTTTTATTCGAATAATAAAAGTTAACATAATTAAAATTGAAATTGGACTTAAATTTGAATTTAAAATTATAACACTTAAATAATTGATGTCATTGTTACGTTAGGATTTGCTAAATCGAAATTATAATATTTGTGATTTAACGTAATAGACGTTAAAATTAGAATTACAATGTAATAGACGTTAAAATTAGAATTATAACGTAATAGACGTTAAATTTTATTAGAATTAAAATTAATAATTATATTAATGATAGGAAATTAAGTTAATAACAAAATTTATTAAAGTCTAAAAGGAATACAAAATTACATTTTTTTAGATTAAAAATATAAATTTGTAACAATGAAGATCATGAAATACAAATTAACTCAAAATAATTAAATAAACTTATATAATTTTAATAAAATTTATAAATTTTAAATAAATTAGAGACATGGGTAAAATTTACGCATGTTTCGGTAGGGCCACCAACCAAAACTTGAATTGGTTCGAATTAAATCATGATCCAACCCTAACAAAATTTTCGTTCTGAGAGATTTATCTATTCCAAACAAAACCCGAGACCGATCGGGTCGATCCCGATTCTAAATTACCCACTCCTATTAAGCCCACCCATAAGCAAAAGAATCTGCTTTCTGTCATCCTTGTCTTTGAGACGATGACTAAAAACTACAAAATGATAAATTTTTACTTTTTTATTAAAAAAACAAAATAATGATAGTTGGTATATCAAGTTATAGAGTACAACGGACAAATAACACAAAAACTTGTTTCTTGATCTTCGTTACATTAAGATTAAAAATATATGCTAATCATTATTTCAAAAACGTTACGTGAACAAATATTTATTTGTATTAAAATTATTTAAAAATAAAAAAATTGACACAACCCAAATACTAATGCTACATAAAATAATACAATATAACATAACGTTATTAGACTTGAGTATAAATAATTTTAAGTTGTATAAATAATTTGATATAAACAAAATATATTAAATTGTATAAAATAATACAATATAACATAAAAAAAATACTACATAAAATTTATCAAATTTTATGTACTTATTGATTTTATTACTAATGTGATAATTTTTGAGTCATTTATTAATAAGTTATACGTTAAATATTCCTTCGATTATGTATAATGTTACTTTTATTAAGATGCTATTGCATTACATTTTCAAATTTTGTAACGGTAAAATTGTACTATTGTTTTGTAATATTATTAACATGGTTCCCAAATCTTGTGGTTCTCTATATTTCTGCAGTTTTGCATCAAATCATGGCGCCTGCCTTGCAATTATGGTATGTCCTCAAAACTCAGACCTACTTCTTCAGTGAACTGAAGGATCACATTAATAACCTTTGAGTTCACTGAAGGTATACATCTTAATGATACAAAAATGTTGAGATTTGTGGAAAAAAAATATTAGTTGTCTCCAACCTGTGTGCATTATTATACGTAGACGAGATATATTTGTTCATTTAACAGATTAGTGTGTATGATACAAAATTGGAGACTGTGCCTTCTGTGGAAAAAAATAATTGATATTGCCTGGTCATTTTTTATGGGCTTTGTGGTGGTGGTCTCAATCATCTCTGTTCTTTTTTTTTTTTTTTTCCCTTAAGGTTATTAATTGCCGAACTCCCCATAATTTACCACGTCTGATTGAAAAAATCTCATATTTTCAAAAATATTTAAAATACTTCTATTCACAGGTTGTTTTCATATATTTTAATACGAGGAAAGACATTTGGGACTTTAACATAAGAAAATGTAAAAAATATTGTTAAAAATTAATAATTTAATGACTATACAAAAAAATGAGATGGATATTAAATATACAGTTGGTAAAAAATTTAGTACAAAAAAATCGTGTAAAGAGGGAGTAGAACAAAAAGTCAGAAGAACAAGCATTATTTATGATGTGAGTCCTATTTACACGATAACTTATGAATATTTTTTGCTTTGACTTAATTGACTTCTTTAAGTGAAATTTGAACTTCTATAAATAAAGACTCTTTTTTCAACTAATTTTAAATTTTTTATAAATTTTATAAGTACTATATAAACTCTTATAAACCTTTAAAATTAGTCAAACATCTAAAGTATCAATATATAAATATAAGAGATAATAAAAGTGTTAAGTGCGCATTAAATGCGGAATAAATTAGGGTGTCTTTTTTTTTAGTGAACAAAATGAGCACCATAGATTCTTTTAAGAGCGCCCGACTTATTCTTGTATTTCTTAAGTAAAACTCTTAAGGGGTGAGAGATACTGAAAAGTATTGTAAAGATCATAGTGAGATACATAAATGTTTACAACGGGAGATATTGAGAAGTTTTGTATGATCATGGTGATGTAAAGAGATATTTAGTAATCTAATCAATAAAAGAAGTTAGATCATGAATCTCCCGTAAATGTAGGCAATTTAGCCGAACTATATATATATATATTGTGTCTTGTAGTTTTTTTTTTTTTTGTCTTTATTAGTGTGTTAATCTTGTATATTTTTTATTATCTGTGAATCATATCTTTCACACATGCAAGAAATTTTTTTGGAGAGCATGCCATGTAGTTTATTTTTATATCTTTATTAGTATATTAATCTTATATATTTTTAATTATTTGTGAATTATGTCTTTCGCACACGTAAAAAATTATTTTGGAGAGCATGCCAAAAAAAATCATATCAAAATAATATAATCGATAAAACTAATTTCATTAAGAAATTAATGCTAATATTAATTTTATCTCAACAAACACGTTATGTGTCATTTTAAGAACAGGTGGCATATTTTGATTTGCCCATTCCTTTTTGCATTTAGAACATATAGAAAGTCTCTTCATTCTCTTTGCATTCTTTTATTCGAAATATATAAAAAAAAATTGATTTCATTTCGAAATCAATTTGACTGATTTTTTCGAAATTTAAAAGGGCTCCTTATCTAGATGTCAAGCTTCAATTAAATTGGTTCCATTTCAAAATCAATTCGGTGCTTTCTCTTTCCCGAAATTAGGGTTAAGAATTGGATTTAATTTTGATGGTTTGTGATCTATCTAGGGTTGGGGGGTGGGGGGGCGTGGTATCATATGTATGCGTATGCATGAAGAGGAGGAGGATAGCAAACGTTGATGACACATATGGATTGTCCCTCCATGTGACTTCCCCATTTTAACTTCAGCTACTGATATGGTGGTTCTACTTCTTCTGCCTTTTCTAAGCTACTGATGGTGGTTCTTCTTCTTGCCGTCTTTTTCCAATTCAGCTACTTTCTTTTGCAAGGTAGTTTTTTAATTGTAATTATTTGTTATTCAACGCTTCGTGTTTGATTGGTTTCTACTTTTTGTTTTAATTGGTCGATTACTGAGGATTTTGTTGAGGTTGATCGATTATGTATGAAAATGATCTAATTTTTGGGACGTTGAATTGATTGATATCTATGACATGATCTGCTAAGTGGGTTTGACTTTTAGGATTGGACGTGATTTGTGTGTTACGACTTGGTCGCAGAAAATTAGACGAAATGAAGGAATCTTGGAGTGATTGGTATCCTATGTACATAGTGTCAAAGAAAATAATAATAATAACTCACTTCAAACGAATTTTTTATTAAAACAAATGGCAGAAATTAACGGACGGAATGTTTTAATTATTTTTAAAACTATATGAATTTTTCCGTCGGTTTCAACAAATCATAGGTCCAGCAGTTAATAGCTCATTTTTATTTTGTTTTTGTTGTGTTTGATAATTTTTTTTATTATTTCGGTTTCTTAGCATTTCGAGAGAATGATGATGGAAAAAGTGATACCACACTGTGGTCGAGTCAAATTTTAAAAATTTGGAGGCTAAATTTTTAAACAAAAAAAGATTAAAAAAATAATTTTTAAAGTATTAAATATTTAAATTCTAAAATTAATTTATAATATTTTTCATTAATGTTTAAAAAAATAAAAGTTTCCTCCTTTTTTAAAAATATTTTAACAATTTATGTGATAAAAAATATAATTATGAAAATATTTTCGTATTTCTAAATAAGTGAAAGGATGAAAGTATAATTAATACCCCCAATCAATTGATAGTCTGAGTTGTAGTTTTTGTTTTTCTTTTGCGTCAAATCATCAACGCCAGCTGACTTGCAGATTAATGTGTTACACCAAATGTTCAATTTAAGATTGATAAATTTTCGTGAGCTTAATAGTCTTTTCCTAATTTCAAACATGTTTATATTTTAGTTGGTGAGGATTTGAAAAATACGACGCTACATAGAAATCATAATAAAATTTCATCAAATTCTTTTTCACTTCTTCGAATACCCAAAGAAAGATGAATGGGTACGAGGGGACACGCCATGCATTGACATTAATGGATCTTTCATTTATTCACTATTTTTAGTCATGTAGTATAAACTCATTTATTTATTTAATATAATTTAATAAATAAAATAAATTTTAATATAATTATTATGTTTACATTTCATATTATGTTAAATATTTTTATATTTATATCACTAAAAATTTAATTAATATTACATTAAAATGTCTACCAACATTGTAATTCTTTTGAAAGTACTAAATTAAAATTTTTAATTAGTATAATATTTAATATTTTTATTTGGTTATAATGCTTTTTTAAATAAATAAAAATATTATTACTTAATTATATAATATAACAACAACATTTTAAAATATAGCTGATTCTTATTAATATATGTACAATGATTTGAAATTTATTAATAATTTTTATTTATCAGTATAATTTATAAATATAATAATTAAATTAAAATTTATTTAATTAGAATATAATAATTAAAATTTAAAAAGATATACAAAAAGTAGGCAATAGTGTTGTTATTCATAACTAGACTTGGATGTTGTAGGTCGCCATAATTTGCTATCATCAACATTGATTAATTGAGTTGCCATTTACATTGTTGAACATTGTATAAATTTTAGGTTAACGCAAAATAAGGAAATAAAATATATATAAAAATAAATAAATTATACATAAATTAATTACAATGTATATATAGCAACAATGTAAATATAATAAGATGGAATTATATTATTAATAAGTTGATTTACATCTTTAATACTCTTTTAATCTTAAAATAGGAAAATAAATTAAGTTTACAAGTCGAACTAAGAAATAATTGAAAAAAATGACACAATAACTTAATAATAAATTTATAATAGCACGCATGAGAGACGATCACTATCAAAAAACAACAAACATTGTCAAATAGTAATAATATTGCGGAAGAATGAGAAGCGGGTTGACAAAGATAACCATTAAGAATAAATGTGTTGATAGAAAAATAAGAAATCAATCTTTGTGAGTGTAAGTATTTTGAGAAATATAATTATTGTAAGTGTAAATATTTTGATTAAAAAAATTAAAAATAATTATTGTAAATATAAGTGTGTTAATGCAAAAATCGTGATCAATATAAGTGAAAGTATGATGCAACAGTCTAGTTTATCGAAGAGTAAAAATTAGATACCAAAATTTTAACTTATAACATAAATTTAAGGTATAATATTATGTGAGAAATATAAGAGAAATGTATTTTTTTTAATATGCAAATACTAATTAAATACATTTACTTTCCGAACTCCATTATTGGATTTGTTGAAGACCAAACTCAAATAAAATGGACTATTCAATTGAAGACCATGTCAGTAGAAATTGAGCCATATAAATATATACAACACCTACTCTTTTGAAGAAAAGTGAAGAATGTTTAAAATATTTTAACACGAGCCAGTAGCCATCTGCGGCACATAAGTGTATCTTTGACTTATTCTCCTGGCCTGGCCCTGGCACGCCGAAATACTTCTTCCTCTTCGCATCTAACAACCTTGTTTTTATATCAAAACTCAATTTCCACGAGGCCATTTTCTTTCTAATAGAAATTCCATCAATTTCACAGCAACGATTAGTGGTAAATAATAAAGATAACAAATTTTTTTAAAAAATCTGACTTATAATATGCATGCGCTAACCTACAAATTTCATATATTTATAATGTTATGAGAATTTATTTTTCATAAATTCGTAAGAAGAATCGAACACTCTCTCTTACATTAAGAGAAAGGAAAACCATCTGAACATCAAGTAATTCTCTTAGTACTCCATACTCGAGACAACTTTTTCATTTCTCTAATAAATTTTTATCGATTAGTGGTATCACTTTCACTCTTTTTATATATTTTCTTACCAACTCAAAACTAATCAAATCTCAACAAAAAGGTTGAGTTACTCTCACAATAATTATTGAGAATACCAAATTTTATTATTGGAAATACCAAATTTATTATACATTAGAGATAAATTTTATTTTTTAATAAATTGTTCGAAGTTATGTAAATTGTTTATTCTATTCTTGCATTATTTGTATAAGCATGAATTTTATTTGTTAATGAAAATAAAAAAACAGATGAAAATATAGAATGTCATCTTTCTAGATCACTAAAATGTTTTTGGTCAAATTATTGGTTAAAAAGGCAACTTTGGCACATGATGTTGTGGCAAGGGATGGGAAATTAGCTTCTAAAAGCACAACTCAATATAATTACAAATTAGATTTTTATTATGATACAAATTAGTAGAAGAAATTTCTTGTCATTTCAATATTTAAAGATTGTTGGAAGTGATTTAACAATCATGGTATGAATTGAGATGAATACTAATGGAGAGTCATCATGAAATTAAGTACTCAACGAACATACAAGAGATGAGCAAGACGAAAAGTTAGAAGTAATGAGAAGTGTGAAAACATGGAGAGACAACTACAAGTCTCAGCACGGTGGCACTAGCTTCTCAGTATTGGATCAGGTCGCACTAGGGCCGTGGTGCCCAACTTCGAAAACTTTTGTTTTTGATTCGAATTTGACTTTTTTAAAGGGATTTTGAACTCTTATATGCATTGAATCTTATTCCAACTAGGTTTAAGGTTTCTAAAAATTTTATAAAGCCTTGTAAACCCTTTAAGATTCAATCAAGTATTAAAGAGAGACTTTATGAGAAATTAAGGAACTATGTAGGTACTAAGTGCTTGTGTGCGTTAAGGTAAAACTATTATGGACGTTTATTGTTCTTGTGTGAATAAAGGTATGCCAAATAGATTCATTTTAGAGTTCTTTATTTGGCTTTTTCTTGTAATCTCAATTTTATGGATACGCTCTTGTATAGTAGGGAGAATCTTACAATGAATGATGTTAATGCATTATTGAATTCAAAAGAATTGAGGAAGAGATCTAAATCCGAAAGTACAATAGATTTGGTTGTAAAAGGAAAGAAGAACAACCAATCTAAGAGGAGATCCAAGAAGTGCTTTTGTGTAACAAAGAATGGCACTTTGTGAGAGATTGTCCTAAAGTAAAAAGAAGGGACGAAGATGCTATAATAGTGAGACATGAGAATGACGTCGAAGTTGTAGACTCCTTGGTAGTCTCTGAAGAAAAGTACACTGACAAATGAATACTAAATTTTGGATGTAGTATCCATAAGTGTCTTGACAAATTATTATTCACCAACTATAAAGCCATTAGAGGTAAAGCACTAATAGGGAATGATATAACTTGTGAGATCATGGGGTTGGCAATATAAATTTGAGAATGCAAGGTGGGAAACTTAGGGGCTTACAAGGTGTAAAGTATGTTCCTAAACTTATAAGGAACTTAATATCCCTAGAGAAGCTAAATGAATAGGGATATTTGTTAGAGTAGAAAAAAAAAAACTAAAGGTAGTAAAAAGATCTATAGGATGAAATGTGAGAAGCACACTAAGGCTCTATGTACTTAAAGGGATGACTGAAGGTAGCTCAATATATGGTGTTGGGGTATACAGACCATGAGGCAACATTCAAAACAAATTCATCAAAGTGATGAG
Source organism: Ailanthus altissimus (assembly GCA_946807835.1). NCBI lineage: Eukaryota > Viridiplantae > Streptophyta > Magnoliopsida > Sapindales > Simaroubaceae > Ailanthus > Ailanthus altissimus. The sequence goes on from OX327709.1 coordinate 8,191,071, forward strand.
GGTCAAAAGGGAATACGTCGCGTTCATACCTTATGCAAAAAAAATTTATACATTTGGAGACCAAAGTTACAAGTTCAAGATAAGTTAAGTTTGGATGGAGACTTAACTGAAATTAACTTTAGGTGATAGAGTATTGGTGTTGATGGATCCAGAAGCCTTCTTATAGAGAGATTTTGAATCAATTAAGGTTATGTTAGAATTGGTGATTCAATAATTATGTATGGACATGAATTGAAATGGATACCAATAAAGAGTCATTATAAAGTCAAGTATGCGACAGGCGTATAAAGGATGAGTAAGATGGAGAGTTAGAAGTAAGAAAGAGTGCGAAAACATAAGGAGACAACTACAAGTCTAAGAGCTGCGGCGCTGGAGACAGAAGCTCCAGTGTTGCGGCACCCAACTTTAGGAACTTTCATTTTTGGCTTGGATTTGACTTTTTTAAAGGGATTTCAAATTTGTAAACGAATGGATTCTTATTCCAACTAGGTTTATAATTTTTAGATACTTTGTAAAAATTATATAAAACCTTATAAATTATTTATGATTTAATCAAACATTAAAGAGAGATTAAAGAGTTAGATAGATACTATATACTTATATGCATTAGGGTGAAATTATTATGAACATTTATTATTTTTGTGTGAGCAAAAATACGCCAAATAAATTCCTTTTAAAATTTTTTATTTATAATATCTAAAAGAGTTAATAAGAAATATTAAAATTTTTTATTCGTAGTGTACGTAATTTTTTTATTAAATTATATAAATTAATTTTGTATGTATTCTTAATTTGATCTCATTCATTTTTTTTTCTCTTTTATATATTTACTTGTGATTATATATTGATGCAACAAATAAATATTAGAGTGTAAAACTAATTTTAATGAAAGAGTAGTACTAAATCTAACTTTCCGCAACAGAGATTGATGCAACTCATTATGGATTTGGAAATTGGGATATCAGTGTCTTATAATTTATAATGAAATGTTTATATATTATTGAAATTTATTTAAGCAAAACAAGTGATGGTTAATTTGCAAGTTGCAGCTCATTTTACATGCATGCATACGTACGCACCCTTATCCTCAGATATATAATAAATGTATTAAAAAAATTAACTCTAAGAAAAAGCGAGAAATAGAGAGAGGGAAAAACAAAAAACAAACAGAAACTAAAAGAAAATATCATGGCTCCATGCTTTTTATATTTTACTGTCGTACGCGGTGGCATGCAAAAAGCTAAAAGAAGAGGGTCCATATTTATCGAAAGAGATGGTTTTGATTTCAGTGTTGAAACTATAATAAGTATATAATAACAAGATAAGTCAGAAATGTGGACAGCACTTGCCATAATTTATGATGAAAGTAATAATTAAAGCAAGAAAAAATAATCAATGTGAAGTATGTGATAATATGAATAGTTTAGTATTTCGTTATACGTCGTTTTTGCTAATCGAATACACAAAACCTTAACCTACCACAACAACACATGGTAATACTTGATAAAGCTACAACAGAGAAAACACTTCATAAATATAAACTTTTTGCATTATGAACAGTGTAACATCATAATATGGTTTGCGAATAGTAACAAGCTTTTTAACTTAATTAGGTTATGCTTATTTGGTGGATTTTGTTAATAGTATAAAAGCTACTACTGTTGTTGTTGTTGTTCTTGTACATGAATGTTTGACACCAGACAAGTTTAAGCTTCGATTATATATGTGGGACGGGCCACGTGAAATCGAGAAATATCAGGGAGGGGCAAGACTGAAGGCTATGGCCTCAGCCACTACTTGCATCAGAGCAACGACAAGGCAATTGGCGTGCCCTAATTCATTTCTTTGACACCTGCGCTGCGCCACATCAGCATATAACCACTCTGCTGCGATTGGGGTCGGCAAAATGCTCAGGGCCCGGCTGTAAACTCAGGTTTGTACATGCTCGGGCCGGGCCATCCATGATAAGCTGGGTCTACGTGTTATTTTAATAAAATTAAAATAATTTATTTAAAAATATTATAATGTATTTTTTTTTTTGCTTTTATACATAAAAAGAAAAAAGAGTAATTTAAAATTTACAAGTTTACCAACTTTTCAAGTTTTTTTAAAAATAATTATAAGATCTAATTTTTAATATTTATGTTTTAAAATAATTAGAAAAAATACACTATGTACCTAAGCTCCCACACTTTTATATTGAATTCGGGCCTAAATTTTTATAGGAATAACTAAAAAAAAAAAAATTAGGTCCATTGTCTAATTTAGTCAAAAATACACGCTGGTGACTTTTGAAGTAAGAATCTATTTGAATGAACTAAAATGCCCTTGTTTATATGTCAATAAAAAACACTTCAAGATTTTCTTAGTTTAACTTTGAGTCACATAATATTGAGAAGAAAAAAACACTTAAAGCTGATAGAAAATAGAATTTGAACTTTCATATCAGAACATTACAGATTTGAATTAAAAGTAAGATAATTATATCTTTTTTATATTGTTTGAATTTGTTTTACATTAAGCTAATAAGATTCATTTAATTAAATATATTGATGAAAGCTTTTTTGTTTTGTTTTAGTAAATGTATGATCATTGTTGAGCCTATTATTTGAATGGCCCAAACTACTCACGTAAAGCCTTGCCTTTAAGATGATTCGGTCTATATTATAAATTCAACTTGTTAGGTAATCAGGCCCGCCAACTTATAAATCCCACGAACGAGTCATGTAATTCATGAAAAGGTGAGAATGAATTAAACTTTGAATCATATTCAAATTTTAATTGATTAATTATTATTCTACATGAAGAAGAATTTCTCACAAGTAAAAGAATCATACTTAAATCTTTCTTCTTTAATGATGACTCTGAAATAGATTAAAATTCTTAATTAATTTTGATGTAATTAAATTCATAATATAATTAGGATTTGGATTCATGTACATACTTTGATACGAAATAGAATTTATGCACTATAAATAAGCATACAATCTTACTCATAATTCATTATGTTCATAATTTAGCTCATGACTATTCTGAAATATTCAGTTCATTCGGTTCATAATTAATTAGAGAATATTGAGAGCATCCTCCTTGTCTTTGAAATTCTTTCATACACTTACACCATCTTTCTCATAGAAACACTGACTTGAGCCTTGGAGTATTTTTCTTATAGGAGAATGGTGCATTCTCACAAATTTGAGGAGTAAGCAAGGGCAAAATAGATCATTCATAAAGTTTCAAACTTTAAAGTTTTCAGTGGTGACTATGAGAAAGTTTTGAACAAAAGCCAACGCATCTAATGAGCTATATACAAAAAAAAAGGGTAGATTCTGCATATATATATGTTGATTTATGTTATAATTTAATCTTGGGAATGATTTTGTAGTCATCAAATTGATATGCATATATATTTAGATCGAAATATATTTATTTTCTGCAAACAAATATTGTGTGTAAATAGAATTCATTGTACATATTTTATTGATTTGAAACAAAAACCAAAAAAACTAGTTGTTATTGCGCTGCGGGAGGACAACACGATAACGTTTTTATTACGCCAATTACTTGGTGCGATAAGGACTTATTGTGCCAATAACATTGGGGCGATAAAACTATCGCGTTAAATAAAAGAATAGTTGTATTTTAAATATTTTCTTAATAATTTTCAAAAAACTTTTATGTAGGTATTATGGAGACTGAGCCATTTCTGGTATGTTTTAAAAAAAGATGGGAGAGCTCTAGTAATGACAAATAGAGATATGTTGGGTATGAAAGTGTCACAATCGTGGTTTCTAATAATATGACTTATGAACAAATTTGAAACTTATTGTATTATAGAATTGAAGTTAATTCTGACGAGTATAGTATCATTATAAAAATTACAGTGCCTATAATAGTAATAAATGATATACCATTAAAAGTTTAAAATTATAAAGAAGTGCAATATTTATTTGGGATTAATAGAAGAGGTTTGGTACCGTTATATGTTAATGTGAATCTTAGACCACCTACTTCTGATGAGATTATGCAGGTTTTTATAGAGAGCTAATAACCTTGTCATAACCACTTCATATCTACAAGCGGTAGTAATCATGTTAGTAGCACATCCCCAATATTATCAATTGTGGACTTCCTAACCAACACGTTATATGATTACAATTTTTTCCCAATGAGATACAATGATGAGGATGCTTTTGGCAGAAGTAGTGTCGATGATGACGGAGATCACTTTTTAGATGATTATCGAGATAGGTTAAATAATATAAAAAAAGAGAGAAACAAAGGTCACTTGTCAAATTATCAGAAAGAAGAAGTTCATGATTTATGTTCAACACTAGTAGTTTAGAAGGACAACATTATTTAACTATAGAACCCATTTTAGTTTATCCCTCCGATGCTACCTTTTGACTTCAATCTATAAGATGGGGCATCATGCTTAAGAATTGGGGAGGTTGTGGTTCGAAAGATGTGTCCTAACAAGAAAACAATATATGATGCTCTCAATAAACATGAATTGAACAGTAATTGGAGCTTCAAGGTGTATAGGTCTATCAAAGATTAATTTAAGGAAAAATGAAATGATAAAAGGTGTATGTGTCGAGTTCGTGCCATGTCAATAGATGCTAAAAAATATTTCATTGTGCGAAGAATTAACAAAGAGCACACATCTCAGTTGGACTAATTGTGTAATGGTTATTGTCAAGCAATGCGTTAAATAATTGCTCAAATGGTAAAGAATAAATTTGCAGATGTCAAAAGACTTTATCAACCAAAGGATGTCTTAGCCAATATACGAGAGGAATATGGTATGAATTTAACATGCATGGTGGCTTATCAAGCTATAAAGCATACAAAGAGGTTGATAACTGGTATTATAGAGGACTTATTCAAACTACTTCCATTTTATTGCTATGTGGTGAAAAATAAAAACTAGGTATTGTCACTCATAGATAGATGATAATGGATACTTTTTATATTTTTTTATGGCATTGAGTCCTTATATTTAGGGTTTTCACACGTTCATTAGATCGGTGATTATTGTGGATGGTACATTCTTGAAAGGCCTTTATCTTATATGTTTGTAAGGATGAAAATATTTAGATTTTTTCATTGGCATTGGGCATTGTTGATTTTAAGATGCATCTTAAGAGTGGTTTATGAACAAACTATAGAGTGCTATTAGTGATATTAATAATGTATTCTTCATATCATATTGACGTACAAGCATTAAGAAGGCTATTAGGAAGGTATTTTTAAATGCATACCATTGGGAGTGATCTACCACTTGAAAGGGAATCTGATCATGAAGTACAAGCTTCTAACTTGAAAAAAGAAGATAGACGAATTCCTAACCGCATATATTCTCACTGCAAAAGCATATCAGTTGTTTGATTTTCAAAACTAAATGAAATAACATGTAAGGTATGAAACCTGATATAGTACAATATTTGGAGGAAGAGATTAATTGGAATAAGTGGGTCAAATTAATAGGTGCATTTAGACGGTATGATATTATGACCACTAAATTGCAGAGTATTAATATAGTAGCGAAGCAGGCATATTCCCTACCCATAACTGCACTTGTTAAATGAATAAAAAAGTTAATACATAATTGGTTTTATAATAAGAGAAATGCCACTGAAAATATAACCACTCACTTGACTATATGGGCAAATGATAAGGAACAAAATTACAAGGATCAGTCTTTAAGAATGACAGTCAATTCAGTCGATAACTGTAAGTTTGTTGTAAAGGATGGCATAAGAACGGGATAGTCGAATTAGCCAAAAAAACATGCACAGAAAGTTTAACTTTTGCTAATTATCATGTGTCCATGCAATGGTCATATACTAACATGTCAGGTTATAATATCATGCTCTTTGTTCATGTTGCTGCATAATTAAGACTTTATTGATTGTATATGGCGTTTTAGTAAATCATATTAACCATCCGTCAGATTAAATTGTTTCAAACGAGGTGCAAAATATTCATATACATTCATATAGACAGTCGGAAAGGCGTAAAAATAAATATATGTCATCTTAAAGGAAGGAGCCTATGAAGAATGCGTGTAGTAAGTGCAAGCAATATAGACACAATCGATAGACATGTCAAAATCCTAATGCAATTGTTAGTTGAAGATGATATTTCATTTGGTTTGTTTATTCTTTTTTAAATTTTTTTTTGTGATTTGTAATAGATGCAAGCAATATGGGCTATTTCTCATTTCTTTTCTCTAAATATGTATTTTTATTTTTATTATACACTTAGGTGGATGTATTTTCTCCAAATATGTTTGTTATAGTTATAGTTTTAGTTATACTTTTAGCAGTATTTCCTCTATACTTTGGACATTTCCCAAACTTGTAATGAAAACATTTTTATAATACATTACACCATGCTATGACCTCAGACTTAAGAATGATTCAAAGATATAGGAATGAATGAATCCAATTTCACCTATACCTTTTATGTTGTCATAATGTGACAATTTCAACTTCTATTGGTTGACTCTGTCATCTTTATGTATTTCGTTTAGGGAATGGGCTTATTAATTCCGATTTTTGTAAATACTTATGTGTAAATATCTCCCCTAGCCTCGGTCTAAAAAGCTTCTGCCTTTTTTGTTGGCTCTCGGTGATTAAATCTAGTTTTGGGAGTTGTTGGTGTGAATTTCGTTTATTTTTTCTTTTTTGGCCAGGTCAAGGAAAATCGCTTGGTTGGGTTCTTTGGTTGCTTATTCCACTTCTTTCAGTGGGAGGACTTTCATCAGCAGCAGCAAGTGGGCTTAGGCTTAGTTTATCGACTACTGTGGATTCTATTTCAGTATAAAATTCTATTTATAAAGAGTCAGAAGTAGTGAATCACGTTCTTTCAATAGTAGTTCTCTCTCCCTTTCATCTGATCCTATCTCTTGGTTGGTCTGGTCCTTCCATGAGGAAAAAGCTTGCAATAGTTTATTCTTTTAGTGAAAATGTGAGCTAAGGCTTTGCTCTCTTTTGGGTCTAGGTATGTGAGAAAGGTGCTCAAAAGTTTATTCTTCTTTAGTATGATAAATAATTACACCACAAATCAACATTAGAAAATTACATTATAAATAACTAATACATAAATGTCAGTGCACTATTGCATCTCATTATAGCATAAATCAATAGCCATTTTCTCCCTAAACAATGATCCATTCTCATGCCCAAAGTTATGCCTTAATACCAAAAATTCTATAAATTTACATGTGAACACCCTATAATCATTGCTCTCTACCCTTGTTAAAGCGCACGATCTTATAGAGCAATAAATTCTAAGCCATGTCACTCTTTGTAGCAAAAAATTAGGTATAATGGAGATATATCGGTGTCATCTTGCACACGGCCACTAGATGTCACTTAATAACTCTGTCAACATACTCTCTAACGCTAGAGCTATATACAGTAACCTGTTGCCATATGAAATTGACATCAAATTGAGCCCAATACTCCTCCCAATAATTAACAAAAATATACACTTGAAATCAAAAAAAAATATACATGAATTAAAATTATGCAACGGCTTGACATAAAGATGTGAATGTGTGTAAAAATATACATACCTTATCAACATCGACCCAAAACTTACAGCCATACAAGTATTTTTTGTCCTATCTTACATATTGTAGCAGCTCAAGGTCTCAATTTATTGATGACAAATCTTGGAGGTGTTCTGCATATATTCCTAAAAAGAACTCTTGAAGACAACCAAATTCATAAAAATGTATTATATAAACCAAGATACATTAAGCATAAATAATTTCATTTAGTGGATGTAATTAGAAAAATTTACAAAAAAATATGAGTCTATTGTTGTACATCGTTGGGGTAACGTCTGGGGGTATTTGGACTGTCAGAGGCGAATTAATCTTAAATACTTGTTGATGTGTTGTCATATAAGAACACAACACTAAATTATCACTATTCAATTATAAAAAAGAGTATTTAACTTTCTTTTAACTGAAAATGCTTATGAATTCTTTTAATCAGTGTTGTAGGACTGCCTGAAACTATAAGCAACGAGTCTAAACACTTGGTAAATCCACTCATATACTACCCTTGTCATATAAACCTCCTATATAGTGTCGAATCAACTGGAGCATAAGATTCACATCAACTATATACTCACAAACTATTAGACCTCCGATCTTAACCTCTTCGATCTCTTGTGAATAGGATTCTAAAGGGTGTATACATCACCCATGCTGGTCTATATTGTTGTCCTAACTTGCTTGCCCCTTTAGTCCTAATGGGTATCATTTGAACGCCGCCCTTTTACTAACAAGCCTACTCAACCTCTTGCTGATGGTCGGTCTCTATATGACTATTAGAAAAATTAACATCTAGCTGATAAATCAGTTAGGGAATCTGGGTAACACATATTAAATTTTAAGAAAATTAATAGCCATAATCAAAATATAAATTAAAAAAATCATAGGTAATTTATCTGATGTTCGAGCGTGCCTATGCATAAAGGAGAATCTTGTAATAATTATTTAATCATTCTAATCTCCTCTACAATCTCTTCTTTATCATTTTTCTACTGCCCAAGTAAGTCAGCATGTGCCTCTTACATCTCCTTCCTCATTTCAATAACTATTGTGATATTTCTATATCTAAAAATGAAGTACAAGTATACACTATCATATGCAAGTAATAAAGGGATAAAATAGTCAAATGTCGAACCCACATGGATAATTTCTACTTTTTTCCAACTACTAAAATTATGTGTTTCTAATAATTATTCAAAAATATATATTAAGAATGAATTAAAAAAATTAAAAGCAAGAACGCAACGTAAAGAGTTATGAAAAATAGTAATATAGAGAAAACATAAGGTTAATACTATCCCTTAATATGTTTTTTCAATAATTAATCTGTTGGTATTGATTATTTTAGGGTGCTTACATGTGAGATGTGTTCATCATACAAAAATATACATATCTTATACATATATGTGCACAGCAGAAGATTAAAATTAATACAATGAACACATGTAATACATATTTATCAAATGAAAAATGAGATTGAGAAATTTAACCCATGAAGCCTTTGGATTAATTGGTTGAAGTCCACTATGAAATGAAACTTTGATCAATCCTAGCAATCAACAAGGGTGTGTTTGATTGTCTAGAATAGCAGTATATTAATCCAGCATTTAGTTTAACTCTTAAACTTGATTCAAAGTTAATCTCTTTAACTTATTTAAATTTGTTTTTTCTTTTATTCAACTCTTGAATAAAACCATATTTAATTCATATTTTAATAGCTAAATTAATTGAAGAAGATAATGAATAGGAATGTTTTCAACTCTTGAAACATTTCAATTTTCGTTCTCCATTTCTCTTTTAATTTTCTAGCCAACCAAAAACACTTAACATTTGTTTTAATCAAATTAAATTAATTTATTTTATCTTTTATTCAACTCTTGAACAATTAAAACAAACCTTAGTTATTACATTTAGTAACCATTTATATATTTGTTTTGTTGTTCTAACACTTAAAACACAAAATAAAGAATTTCAATTTCTCAAATTGAAATGGCCACCAAAAATTACATAATCTAAAACTTATGAATTTTGAATCTCATTTTCCTTTATATACTAATGCATAAATTTTAAATTAATTTGAATTTCATTTGCATTTCATTTAACTTAACCTAACTAAGGTTAAATGACCTAACCTTAGTTAACATTTAGCCTTAGTTAGGTTAGTTTAACTTAACCCTTAATAAATATTTAAATATTCTAACTATAGTTAACTAACTTAACCATAGTTAGATTAACATTTACTTAACTGTTAAGTAAAGTTAACTTAACTTAACCATATAGTTAACCTTTAACTATAGTTAAGTTAAATCATTTATTTAAAATTTAAATAAATAAATATTTATTTTAATTATTTAATAATTAAATAATTATAAAGTGAAATTATATTTATATCCTTATTAGGTTACCAAGTTAACCTAAAGTGGGTCCCATCATTTAACTATATACTTTAATTAACTTAACCTTAGTAATTTGCTGAATTATATTGTATTGAACCATTTAATACGGTAAACTCTCCAAGTGCTCAAATAGTACATTTCATATTGGGACTTTTTAGGTCTACACTTAATTTGTCAAATGAAACTATTTCATGAATCCGTAATCGATGCCCCACGCACACATTATGAATATTACAAATCAGCGTGTTAGACCATACAAGTTGAGGTCATAACGTATACGTATAATCTTTCCATTATTTATACTTTGGATGTGCAGGGATATAGATCAGCACCGTCAAATCTCCATTTGCTCATCCATTATCTTATCTCCAGATTTGTATCTTGATAACCAATATAGCAAATATATACGCAAACACTTTTACTATATTGTTTAACCTTGTGGAAAACTCTTTTTCCCAGTTTTATGCTTGTGGCCACAAGACTTTATGAAATACAATCTCAGAGCATCGAATATACAACTTACCTATGTAAGCTGACAGAACCCGTATCTACGCACACCAGACTCCATGAGCATCGGACCATACCCAGTGACACATAGCGGTCAGACCATAAAAGGTCTCTAACATATGTGGAACCAAAGCATGGTGGATCACTCACAAGACCACTATAGCGCTCAAGTCAAATGACCACGAATACTACTCAACTCGATAAGACCTTCCTTTGACGGCTTCATAGGATATCTATTGAGGTCCTCATGAGTCTGTTCAGTATCCAGTCTTGACTGGATACCCGCATGCCTATACAAGCTCTAAGTTCATGGTCAGCTAAGAACAATTATCTGAACCAGTCAGATATAGACATACACTAATATATATTTTGTGATTTACCGATAGATCCGCATTGGTGAACATAGATCAGGAACATTATCTTTGAGACACACTTACATAATGATATTTCTTAGCACCTATTGCAACTCTTTGCAACTATATCATTACAAGTATACTCTCAAGTTTTTGTCTTATTATAGACAAGGTTCTAACTCTTTAGACCTCACTGGCTGTTATAACCTGATAACTCTTAATAATGCTAACTCTTAGCATTTATAACTCTCAGCTTTGCTAACTATTAGTTCTGGTTTAAACTCCTTTAGACCAGATCTGAACTCTTTCAGATCAAACAATGTCTGTAATGTTACAAGCATTATATCATATAAATATGATATTAACAATTTTTATTCGAAATGTTTATTGTATAAATATTAATAATTAATATTCATACAATATTAGAATGGCACGCGAGCACCAGCTCCAACATAATCTACTAATATTTAAATTCCTTAGTTCTTGTTATTGATCAAGACACTAATGTATTCACAAGCCTTTCCCGAGGTCATGCAAGTATATCTTAATTTACCAAATACACCTATATTCCTATAGTATTTAATAAATTAAGATTCATTAAGAACAAGTCTTATTGATCATACATTCCCATTAGGTATATTCCTATCCTAATTTGAAACTTGTATATGTAACTTACGTTACTCTACAATCATGCATCAAATTACCTAAGTATAAATATTATGATGCTTCTTCTGAGTTTATCAAAATATTACCAAAACAATCACCATATATTAGCCAAATATTTTAACGCATTAAGAACTAGTAATTTGAATAACAAAGAATTAAGTTTATTAAATATTAAAAAGATATGGCAATAAAGTACATATATTGAGTTCAAGTATTAACCCTAGAAAAAAAATTTAGCTCATGACTATAAGAGAACAGTGGCAAAAATAATATGAAAATATGATACAATCAATAGCAAATCAATATAGATATCGAATTGCTCTTGATTGAATAGTCTAGAAACTTTTGTTGCCGAAGAACGCCTTGAACTTCTCTCTATAGTTGCTTCAATTGTACTCCAATTGCTCTTTAAGACTTGTATTGTGTGTTTCTTGAGTGTCTTGTGTGTTCTTATATGTTCTTTGTGTCGACGATGGATCTTAGGCACATGGGTGTATACATGTGCACTTGTGTCTATTGCCTAATGCAGCGGAAATATAAATTTTGAAAATAAACACAATAAATAAATATATTAATCACATTAATATATTAATAAGGTTAGAGAACTCACCAAACGTGTAATGTTATACACGTATTTTCCTCGGAGTCCGCATGGAGACCAACTCATATGTAGTTCTAGTCACCAACACATTGAGCTTAGTAAGCTAGAGCAGCAGCTTGATATTCAACCTGGGATTAACTCTTAATCTCCAAAATAGTCAAGAGTGAATTTATATTATTTTCCCTAAAAGGATAAGAAATGGAGATTTGAAGCAATTCACAATTGCTCCAATTGGAAGGATAGAGAAAAATGAAACAATTTCATTTTTCCTCTCCCTTTTCTTTTTTTTCTTTTCTTCTTCTTTCTTTCTTCCTTCTCTTTCTCTCCATTTCTTCTCTTCTTTCTCTCTTGGCCGTTTGGCCAAATTCTTCTCATCTCTCTCTTTCTTTCTTTTTGCTTATATATATAAAATATAATATAATATAATATAATATAATATAATATATTATAAATAGTAATATAATAATATAATAGTATATATAATATAAAAAGAAATATATTTGATTATTTAACAATTAAATAATTAAAATGAGAAATAACCATTTTGCCCTTTATGAATAGTTACCAAGTTCACCCCCTAGTGGGTCCCACCAAATCCCACACTTGGATAAACTCAATTGAGGGTCCACAATACGCTACATGTCATTTACAATTAGTAAATAATAATTATTAACTAATTGTTGTATTTAACACTTAAATACAAACACGCACGTATTCCCGTGGTAATGTTGAATATTGCTCGATTAAATAATTTAATATGGCACGCTGCCCCAGTGCACAACGAGTACACTCTATATCGCGGGACTCCTTAGGTCCTACGCCTGATTCGTCAAATGGAACTATTATATGAGTCTGTGAGCAATGCCTCACGCACATGTCACGGATGCACAAATCAACGCGTTAAACCATACAAGCTGAGGTTACAACGTATAAGTATAGTCCTTCCGACATGATATCCTGGATGTACGGGGATATAGATTATCACTGTCAAATCTCCTAGTGCTCATCCATATCTTATCTCCAGACCTGTATCTCACTGAACAATAGGCGCAAACTCCTTTGTCATATTATTCTACCCTGACGGAACTCTTTCCCAGGATTGATACTTGTAGCCACAAGATTTTCTGAGATACAGTCTCGAAGCATTTGGATATTGAAATCTCTATAAGAGCTAACGGATCCCGTATCTGTACGCATTGAACTCCATAAGCATTGGACCATACCCAGCGACACCCAATGGTCACACCATGAAAGGTTTGTGATATACGTGAAACCAAAGTATAATGGATCACTTACAAGCCCATCGTGGCATTCAGGTCAAAGGACCACGTATACTACTCAACTTTAGAGGATCCTCCGTTGACGGCTTATATAGGATGCCTATCGAAGGCCCTCGTGAGTCTGTCCCATATCCAGTTTTAACTGATACTCATATGTCAATAGGAGCTCCAAGTTCACAGTCAGTCAAAAACGACCATATATACCCGATAGGTACAACATATGCTGATTTATATATATAAGGGTATCCACTGACTGACTCGCATCGAAAGAAATAGATCAGGGACAATTATTCGAGAACAAACTTACGCAACTTGCTTTTTCTGGCACCCGATTACAACTCTTGTAACTATGCAGTTACTAGTATACTCCCAGGTCTATGTCGCATTACAGACAAGGCTCCAATTCTTGAATCTGCTGAGTATTATAACCAGTTAACACTTAGCTGTGCTAACATTTAGCATTTATATCTCTCAGCGTGGCTAACTGTGAGCCCTTATCTAAACCCTTTAGATCTGATCTGAACTCCTTCAAATCTATAATGTCTGCAACGTTACATGCATAATACCATATAATTGGGTATTAGTGATTTAATGAGAATGTACACTTGTATAAATACACAAGTACATGTACATGCAAGGATGGTACATAAGCACCGATCTTAACACTTTGAAGGCTGAGGATGAGTGGCATTTTATAGGGATTGATTTGAACTTGAAAATCTCAATTCTTGTTGGGTCAAGAATCACATTATCGCTAGGGCACTATTACGTTGTCACTGAGGCACTACGTTCGAAAGTTGATATTGCTAGAGTGGTGAAGGTGTGGCACTAGAGCACTAGGCTATCGCGGGGATGATAACTGGTCAGCGTTGGGGTGAAAAACTACGACTATTCCAGCTCTTAATTCTGATTTTCTTATTTTGATTAAGGTTCTAGCGCTGGAGTGTTAAGTTTGATACCAATAGGGCTGTAATTCCCTAAACTGGGTTCTTTTACTTTTAAGTCCCCGAGTTTTGCTTATTTTGCGTTCTTATTTAATTTTTAATCAAGCCCCTATAAATGAACAATAATACACATGAATAGCTATTTATTTTCAATAAATAATAAAATATCAAGAATAGAAACATAAAAAAATAAATAACAATTATGCCCTTATCATCGCCATATAATACATTAATTCGTTGTCGGTAATAATCATTCGGATATACAGGTACAATAGTGTATTGTTCAAATTGGACGTAATAAATGAAATAAATTAAGAGAGTATTTGATTCATATATATGTTAATTGAGGTATAATGTACCAAATAATGTACTCAATCTCGAACTGGATCAACCTCTTCATTATGATCACTAGAGATCATTGTAAGGTCATTTGGATATAAGGGTGGTGTCGTGTGTTGAACTTGGACCTAATAAATTTAAGAAAATATATGTTAAACAAGCATAAATTTAATGTATGTAATTATATCTAGATATTTTAAACTAAAGAATGTACCTCATCTTCATGTACCTAAGGTTTGTCTTGATGGATAACATTCACATCTCTCTCTTCATGTTTTTAATAAAGGTGTCCACCATCATTACCAACTGTCCCCCTAAGATGCATCAATGCTTGGATAAAATCTGCTCCTATCTCATGCTCATGTGGAGAAAATCATTGAATTATATCCAACACCTACAAACAAGTATCGAATTGAATTAGCAAACAAAATTTTAAACAATTATTGTTGGTATTTTATTATGTTCATAAAAACTTATAATATTCTTATTGAAAAGATTTTCCTCTATATTCTTTTGTGTTATGTTCCTGCTAGACCTCCACTTCAACATACGAGAGACTTTAAGTCAAGTTTCTTATGCATATATTGACCTAAACAAGGGGATTAACTTATAGATCCATACTTGTAATTAAAATTATCGTAGCATAAAATCAACAATAATATATAAAAATTTAAGATGAAAATAACATAAAATGAAAAAATGTTTACGTACTTGAAAATCATAAGGAAAACCTTGAAAATTATATTTTTCCTCCTTATGTTTCGGATCTTTGCCCTTAAATATTTTGAATCTCTCCACTATTTTCTTCAATTCCTTTTAAAAGGAATTGCGAGTAGACTTCCATGATACACTACTCTACGAATATTTGTTAAATTCATCCAAATTATCTAATATCTAGACTGAAAAAAGGTCTAGATCACTTCTATCTTTCTAACCCAATAACGCACAGTGGATGAAATACATCAACAATAATGTAATTGCATCTTTATCATATAGCTCATTGAAATTGTATTCCTTAAATATCACATCAAACTGCTTTAATGAGACATTTTTTATGGACAGTTACTCGCTTCATAAACGATTATTCAATTTTTTTCGCCAAGTGCCTTATTGTTGGATATTCTCTTATTTTCAAACCGAATATAAGTGCAAACTCCTATCAACTAGCATGGATGAGCTTATTGTTCACTAGATACCAAAACTCATAGTCTATATCATGAGTTTTCACCTCATAGAGTAACAAGTAATGAACCAAGATGCCCAAAAAATTAATGCGTTGCAACTCTAAGAAATGACCTATACACATGGCTCTCCATATATTCTTTTTGATGCACAATCAATTTGTTTTATAATATCAAGAGCCCATGGCTTGGAATAGTATGAAATGTGGCAAAAAAATGGTCTTTAATTGTAATTTTTAATTTTTATAAAACTACATTGTTCCTAAAAAATTAAATTATTAGAGCGTTGGATTGCAACACGATAAGTTTTATTGTGCCGCATTCAAAGGCGCGATATGTTATGTTGCACAGTTTAAGCGATAAAACTTATTGCATCTGGTGATTGGCGGTGCGATAAGATTCATAACCCCACTAATTGTTTGATGCGATAAGATTATTACGTTTGTGATTCAAGCACGATAAGATATTTAATCATAGCAAAACAACCTCATTCTAATCAATAATCTACTCACAAAATTAGAACATTAAACTTTTCCCCATTTCATCAAATCAATTCACCATGTATACTTCATTTAGTTACAAAATATATGAAATAAAGATCATTACCTCATTTTGATGATGATTATTTAGGCCATTTACACCTTGAATCCCGTTAAACTACGACTATGGGTAAAGGAAATTTGGGTTTCGGATTTGATAGATTTTTTAGTGGAGAAAAATTAGGTTTGAGGGTATTTTTATCAAAATAGTTTATGTTTGGCTAAAATGTTACAAATTTTTATCTATAGCTAAATTAGTTAAGTCCCCAAAAAGTTTCATTATTGCAAAAAAGTCTCAAAAAATAAAAAGAATGAGAATTGAATTATGCAACATGCATGGAAGTTAATAAGCAAATACATGCATTAGGTTCAAATTTATGCAACAACAGCAAAAAAAAATAAAAAATCAATCGTATATAAAAACATTAATAATTGAACTTAAGAAAAAAAATAAAAATTATTAAAGTACTTACAATCCAACGATATTCGGAGGGTGGGCGAATGATGGTCAGATAGTAGTTAATTTGTGGTTGGATATTATAGTCAAAAGAGGGTAGAGAGAAAGAACAGCAAAATGAGAAATGTGGGACTTGTGTTAGAATTTTTGAAATTCACTAGGAATATGTTTGGAATCATAATAGTTTGTTAAGTTTTATAGTGTTACCATTGAAAGCACTAAAAGTTCTAATTGTATAAAGCATCCACCTATATGCACCTATAGTGCTTTTTAAATTTAAAAGCTACACTTTTTTTTTTTTGCATCAAATGTTACAAGTTGGATGTTTATTATTGATCTAAAAGACTAGCCTGTTAGGTAATATTATCTACCGCCTATATATATTTAAGATTTATTTAATTTCTATTTGATGTGGGATATGATATTTTTCCTCAATTATGTGACGCCCTCGTCACGGTTTGATCCAAACTCAAAAGTCAACCTAGTCTGTATTGCTCGTCCCTTTGGGGACATTGAGACCCATTATACCCATCCCATACTGTGATGAAGGCATCACATGATTGGACGTGAGAGAATGTCACATCCCATGTCAGATGAGCAATGGGAGGATACTAGGTATATATAAGTAGGTAGGCAATATTACTTAATATGCTAGTTTTTAGGTCAATGGCAAGTATTCGACCTGTGACATGTGATATAAGAGCAGACCTGAATTATCATTTCTATGTGGGACTCCAAGATCATCTCAATAGAGATTACCATGTAGAATGTCGGTCCAAAAAAAGGTGGGCATGTCTTGAAAATCTTGTGTCTTGAGCCCTAATAGAGATTGTCACGTGGGTAGTAGGTCTTTATGTCTCCAAAGGGACGGGCAATATGAGCCAGGTTATCTCATAAGTTTGGCCAGATTGTGATGAGGGCATCACATGGTTGGGTGTAAGAGAATGTCATATCCCACATCGGATATAAATTAGTTGGATCTTGAGTATATATGGGTAGATAGGCAGCATTGCCTAACATGTTAGTCTTTTGAGTCAATGGCAAACGCCCGACTCATGACATATGATATCAGAAGAGACTTGAATCCTCATTCACATGTGGGCTCCAAAATTGCTCTAATGGAGATTACCATATGAGATGTAAGTCCCTCAAAAATAGTGGGGATAGGCCAAGTAGGCCTTAAAAAAAATTATATTTTGAACTCTAATAGAGATTGTCACGTGAAAAGTTGGTCTTTATATCATCGGGGGATAAGCAATACTAGTCAGGTTGACTCATGAGTTTAGGTCAGATCGTGGCATGGGCATCAAACGATTGGGTGTAAGAGAATATCATATCCAACATCAATAAAAATGTAGAAAGATGATTGTGCAACAAGGATTGTCTATTAATTATGACGGACTTAACGGCCTATTTGTTTTCTTGGCACAAATTTGAATTTTTAGTTATAATTTAGGTAGTGTCTTATGTTATTTTAAAAGGCAGAATTATAGTTAAACTTTTAGAGAAAATGCTAAAAAGACATTTCGTAAAATTAATTTTCTAGAATGGGTTGTATTTTAGGATATATCTTTTTAATAGCAATATTCGATAAATATGTAGATGGTCTATTTTATATTTTTATTTCTTCATATTAAAGAAATGGTTTATAAGAATAATATAAATAATTCACAAAGAAATACTAGTAACAAAATTATTTGTGATTTTAATGTATATATTAAAGACTCGAAATACATAAATATTTTTAAGCTTATTTGATTTACATTTTTATTATAATATTTCAAAAAAATGTAAAAAAAATTATAAAGTATTATAAATATAATAATGAATAGTACCATATAAATAAATAGTAAAATATATATGAACAGTACTATATAAGTGAACAGTGTCGTAACAGTTTCCTTTACCAAAATTCTACATTAGAAAGATTTTATTTCTTTTTTATTCTCTCACTTTATAAATATAGGTGAGTGCTTTCATTTATGTACAAGTGAGAAATAAGTATAAATATTAATATATTTACAAAAATATTTATTTATATTTATACTTTGCATTTTAGTCAAAAAAAATTTATTCATCTTATTATTCACAATACATTATCAGCACGATTAGCGGTAATTACAACACGATTCGCGATAACCACAAGTAAGAATTACTTATTTGTTTTCATTTAAAATATTGTGTAGAATAATTGGTTGGTCGGCTCTGCCGCCTTGGTTGTAAATAATAGACTGTGTGGGATCCACCAACTCTTTGGTCTACTAGCTGGGTGATTGTTGTGTATTTTGTATAACACAAACTAATACAAGTGCACGTTATCGCAACAAGTAATATATGATGAGAAAGTGTCGATCTCATGAGAAATTGTTATTACTACTTGGTAAGTACTAAAATTGTATCCTCCTATTCTTATTCAAGCTATTGGCAATTCAATGATTTTGATATTTAAACTAACTAAACAAAAAGAATAATTACAAGAATTGAGCAAAGAGAACAAACATGATAGCACTAATATTCAAATGCCAAGGATTACAATTATCCCTCAATATTTCATTTGAATTCAATTACTCCCCTTAGAATTATCAATATGAATGTTAACTAAGAACTCTAATATCCTTACAAGCCTCTTTCGATGGTTAAGTAAATATATCTCATTCAATCAATTATCAATATTCCTATGATAATCAAATTGAAATAAGATTCATTAAGTTTAAATTCTCTAAATGGTCATATATGCCATATGAGTATATTCCTATCTCATATGGAACTCATACGTTTACACAATGATCATACATCAATCTATTCATGGCCACCACAAAATTCCCTTTTCCAAGTTCATTAAAGCTCCCAAACCAATCAAATACATTATTATGTAATTCGAAGTATTAAGCATAGAACAAATTGAACAATTTAATCCCAGTATGATGAATAAGGGAAAATAATCAATTCAAGCTACATATTGAGTTCACATTGTAATTTTAGTAATAAAACTTAGTTCATAATTGAAAACATAAGTTCATATTTTCTAACAACATCATTATATATACTAAAATCAACAACAAATATGAAATTGAAGAGAAGAGAAAATTTTCCTCAATACAATAATGATGTTCTTCCTCCAATATGCAAAATTTCTTCTTGTTGCTGTTGATTCTTGCTTTCAAGATCCAAATGAAGTGTTAATTCCATGCTCTCTACTGCCCAACCTCTTCTTGGCTCAATAATGAGTGTTTATATAGGTTTAGAGTTTTAAAATAGGATAAAAATGCCCTTAAAGAGTGCCCAGCATCATATGCCGCGGCATTCGGATTCAATGCCGTTGCGCTAGAGCTTCTAACTTGAATGCCCCGGCGCTGCACTATAGCAATATCATTTTAATCCCTTCTCGAATTCTCATCTTAAATAGCTCCACTTGCATCCGATTTCTGGTATTTTTGCACAAATAGTTCTTAAACCTATAAAACAACATTAATATGCATAAATAGCTAAATTATTGGGATAAATTGAACAAACATCAAATTTAGGAAGATAAAATATTTTATATAATTACGCCCTATTAGTGACACCTCAGAGCCACTAGTGTTCTAACATAGAATTACATCTTATGCACGACCCCCCAACCGTGTCGAACCTAGGATCTTATCCCTTATAGGTATTGTATTAATTTTATGCTTTATATTATTGTTATTACTTAATTGAGTGGAAGGTTATGCCTTCTAATTGTTATTGCTTCATTTATGTAATGCCTCTTAATTATTATTATTCTGTTTAAGAAAGGCAATACCTCATGAACTTTACTTTTGATATTTATGTTTTATAATGTGACATATGGAAGGCCATGCCTACTAAATATTACTTTCGATATTCTGTATAAAGTTAATATTCTATGTACTAATTTTAATTTTATTCTTCTATATCTAAAGGCCCTATGAATAAAATATCTTTGACAAACTTGTAAATTTTTGCACTTGACATCTCTAGGAAAAACTACCTATTATAGGTATTGGATGCTAAAATGCACCGCTAGTGGTTTGAAAAAGACTGTTGAAAAAGAAAATGGTACGTCCCTGCAAGACAAGGCGAAGGCAATGATTTTCCTTCATCACTACATACATGAGAGCTTAAAAGCTCAATATTTGACTATAGAGAACCTGCAGATCCTTTGAAAAAATTTAAAAGAAAGATGTGACCATAAAAAAAATATGTTTCTCTCGAAAGTAAAATATGAATTGATGAACTTGTGATTGCAGGATTACAGAACTGTTGCTGAATATAATTTTGCCCTATTCAGAATTACCTCACAGATGAAATTATATGAGGAGAAAGTGACAGAGCATGATATGTTAAAAAAACATTCTCCACCTTTCATGCTTTTAATGTGGTTCTACAGCAATAGTATCGTGAAATACGATATACAAAATATTCAGATTTAATCTCATATCTTTTGGTTGCTAAACAGAATAATGAACTGTTATTGAAAAATCATGAATCATGTCCAACAGGTTCTCAACCATTCCCTGAAGTGAATGCAAATTTTTATAATAATGCTAGATGTGGTCGTGGAAGAAGAAGAGGGCGTGGTTATTAACCTCGGGGTGGTTATAAATACCAAAGATAGAGATATATTAAAGGAGGACAGAAGTAACAAAATAGAAAAAATAATGATATGAAAACTAAACGCCCTAAATATCATGAAAATGTATGTTATCGATGTGGTAGAAAGAGGCATTGGTCACGTATATGTCGTGCATCAAGGAATCAAATTGAGCCTCATAAGATATTTGTCAAAGGCAAAGGGAAGAATGTGGAGACAAATCTTATTGGTGAATCAGATCCTACAGATCATACTCATCTAGAAGTCTATGATTTCTTTGAAAATTAAAAAAGAGGCATTAATTATTTAAAGCTTTATTATGTCATTTTGTACTTTTATTTTATGTCAATATATTGTATCTTTCCTTGTTTTTAATATTTATTATGTTGGTTTCTTTTCGTGTTTTTGTAATTTTTATTTTATTTTCTAATGTTAATATTTTAAAGGATATGACTTTCAAAAATGAATTGTCCACTCTAGAGAGAAAAGATGGGGATGTCTGTTTAGCTGATAGTGCAACTACATATACTATCTTAAAAGATAAAAAAACTATTTTTTAAAACTAACAATGATTAAAGGGGAAGTTAATACTATATCATGTCCTGCAGATCTAATTGAAGACTCCGGATAAGCAACAATCTTGTTAGAAAATAGAACAAAATTATATATAAATGAGGCTTTATACACTGGTAGATCCAGTAAAAATTTGCTTAGCTTTAAAGATATCTGCTAAAATGGATATCACATTGAGACCTTAAATGAAAATAATATAGAATATCTCTGCATTACTTCTAATGTCTCAAACAAGAAATGCATACTTGAAAAGCTTTCTACTTTATCATTGGGTTTGTATTATACAGTTATAAATTCAATTGAAAACTACGCAGTAATGAACCAGAAGTTCAGTGATCCAAAAACTTTTACACTATGGCATGACCGTCTTGGTCATCCAAAATCAATAATGATGTGTAGGACAATTAAAAATTCTCATAGACATCCATTAAAGAACTTGAAGATTCTATTATCTAATGAAAATATTTGTACTGCTTGTTCACAAGGCAAACTCATAGTCAAACCATCCCCTTCTAAGATTAGTCTAAAATCTCCATCATTTTTACAAAGGATCTAAAGAAATATTTGTGGACCAATTCATCCACCAAGTGGACCTTTTTGATATTTTATAATTTTAATTGATGCATCTGTATGGTAGTTACATGTATGTTTATTATTTACACGAAATGTTGCATTTGTAAGATTAATGGCACAAATCATTAAATTAATGGCACAATTTCCAGAATACCCTATTAAGACAATACGTTTAGACAATACTGATAAGTTTACATCCAAACCATTTTATGACTATTACACATTAGTGAGAATTGATGTGGAACATCCTGTACCATATGTTCACACACAAAATGGATTAGCAGAATCCTTAATTAAATGACTTCAAGTAATTACACGTACTTTATTGATGCGCGCATAATTACCAAATTCTACATGGGGACATGCTATATTGCATGCTGCATCATTAATTCGTTTTAGACCCACTACTTATCATCAATATTATCCATTACAACTTGTACTTGGTTATCAACCAGATATATCCCATTTGCGTACATTTGATTGTGCTGTATATATACCTGTAGAACCTCCTCAACGCATTAAGATGGGACATCAACGTCACTTAGGGATTTATGTTGGTTTTGGCTTACCATTAATTATAAGATATCTTGAACCCCTAATGGGTGATTTGTTTACTGCACGATTTACGGATGCCATTTTGATGAGACAATATTCCCATCATTAGGGGGAAGAAATTTGCCTCATGAAGTAAGGTATGAACTTTCTTGAAAAATGACCCCTATGTCTCATTTAGATCCTTGCACAACTCAATGTGAAAATGAGGTGCGAAGAATTGTTTATCTTCAAAGAATAGCAAATGAATTACCTGACACATAAACAGATGCATCAAAAGTAACTAAATCATATATACCAGCTGCTAATACACCAGCTCGGGTGATTGTTCCTGTAGAACAATCTAATCAAATAACAGCAATTGAATCATCTACAGCATGCCAGAAGCGTGGCAGACCAATTGGTTCAAAGGATATTATTTCGCGAAAAAGAAAAATAAAAACACAGGATCCTATTGAAAATAATGCTCGAACAAATAAATTCACATTCTCTAAATCAATAACAGCATAGGGATTAATAGTCCCTGAATTGACACATGTCCCTAAAGAGATAAAAGTTCTGTAAGAAATATTAGTCCCAGAATAGACACAAGAATTTCAAAATGAAGAAAAAAGTATAAATTATACTTATACAGGAGAAATGTGGCAACGAGATAAAATAATCGTTGATAATGTGTTCTCATTTGCGTAGCTGCTGAAATTATGATTGATAATTTTGAGCCACAATCTATTGATGAATGTAGAGAAAGGCATGATTGGTTTCAATGAAAAGAAGTAATTCAAATAGAATTGACTTCACTAATCAAACGAGAAGTATTTGAACCTGTAGTCCGGATACTTGAAGATGTTAAACCCGTAAGACATAAATGGGTTTTTGTACGAAAACGTGATGAAAACAATGAAGTCATCAGATACAAAGTAAGACTTGTTGCTCAAGGTTTCTCGCAAAGACCTAGTATTGATTATGATGAAACTTATTCTCCTATAATGGATACAATTACATTTCGATTTCTGATTAGCTTAGCAGTCTCAGAAAAACTTGATATGTATCTAATGGATGTAGTAACGGCCTACCTATATGAATCGCTTGACACAGATATTTATATAAAAATTTCTGAAGGATTTAAAATGCTTGAAGCATGTAATCAAAATTTGTATTCAATCAAGTTACAAAATTTTTTATATGAATTAAAACAATCTGGGTGCATATGGTATAACTATCTAAGTGAATATTTGATAAAGAAATGTTATATTAACAATTCAATATGTCCATGTGTATTCATAAAGAAGTTAAACACTGGATTTACTATTATAGTTGTATATGTGGATAACATGAATTTGATCAAGACTCTTGAAGAGCTCCTGAAAACTGTAGAATATTTAAAGAAAGAATTTGAAATGAAAGACTTAGTTAAGACCAAATACTGTCTCGGCCTGTAGATCGAATATAGATCAAATAGAATTTTTATCCATCAATCTACCTATTTTGAAAAAATTCAACATGTATAAAGCCCATCCATTAAGTACCCCTATGTTGTTCTATCTCTTGATCCTAAAAAGGATCCATTCCGTCCCAAAGAAGATGATGAGAAAATATTTGGTCCAGAAGTACCACATCTAAATGCAATTGGTGCTTTATTGTCTTTAGCCCAATGTAGTAGACCGGACATAACTTTTGCAGTAAACTTATTGGCAAGATTTAACTCTGCACCAACTCGACGTCATTGGAATGGTGTCAAACATATATTTCATTATCTATGTGGAACAATAAATTTGGGACTATTTTATTCTAATGAACTAACAGAAAATTCAAGTTTAGTTGGATATGCAGATGTTGAGAACTTATCTAATCCTCATAAGGCTCGCTCACAAACAAGTTATGTTTTTACCTAAAATAATACAGCAATCTTGTGACGATTTACAAAGTAAACTTTTGTTGCCACCTCATCAAATCACTCTAGGATTCTTGCACTCCACAAAACAAGTAAGGAATGCATATGGTTACAATCTTTTATTCATCACATTCAGAGTACATGTAGCCTACATTCTGCAACAGATATTTCAACAACAATATATGAAGATAATGTTGCTTGTATTGCTTAAGTTAGAGGCAAATATATCAAATGAGATAGAACCAAACACATTTCTTCAAAATTATTTTACACCTATGAACGCAACAAAACAAGAAGATTGACATGAAACAAATACATTTTACTAACAACTTTGCAGATTTGTTCACAAAATCTCTACCAACTTCAATTTTTGAGAAATTGGTTTACAAGATTGGCATGCGTCGGCTCAACAAGCTGGCAAACTAATAAGATGTTACTTTGAGAGGGAGTATTTCATCAGGGGGAGCATATTCTTTCAAGATTGGCATGCGTCGGCTCAACAAGCTGGCAAACTAATAAGATGTTACTTTGAGAGGGAGTATTTCATCAGGGGGAGCATATTCTTTCAGAAGAAGAAAAGTATTAGTTACAAACGTGTACTGCACTCTTTTTTCTTTCGACCAAGTTTTATCCCACTGAATTTTACTGGTAAGGTTTTTAATAAAGCAATATTAAACACGTTCGACTCACTGTATAAAATAGAGTTGTATTTATTTTGCTTAGGTTTTTTATCCTACTAGATTTTTTCTTAATATTGTAAAATATAATTAAATATGGTGTAGTTTAAAGGGAAAGTTAGAATTATGGTAGAGTTCAAGGGAGAGTGTTATAAATATACTAGTGAACAGTATCGTACTAGTGAACAGTGTCGTATAAATAAATAGTATCGTATAGATGAACAATACCATATAAATGAACAGTACCATGAACAGTGTCCTCTACCAAAATTTCACATTAGAAAGATTTTATTTTTTTTTTCATTCTCCTACTCTATAAATATAGGTGAGTGCTTTTATTTATGTACAAGTAAAAAATAAGTACAAATATTAATATATTTATAAAAATATTTATTTATATTTATACTTTATATTTTAGTCTAAAATTTTTACTTATTCATCTTATTATTTACAACATAAAAAAATGCATTGATTAGGTTAAAAATTTTTAAAAGGTCACTATACATACAAACACATAAATGATATAAAAATCCAATAATGATAGAAAAATGTGTTTCTTTTAATTTTTTCTAGAATGGGTCATGCCCTTTAATAAAACAAATGGGATCAAAAGAAAACAAAATAAATAAATAAATAAAGCTCAAATCAAGTCTTATTTCTCTTTAAATTATTAGAATTTTTTTTTTAAAAAAAGGCAAAATTTTGCCGTCATTGCCAAGAGAAAAGTGGCAAGTATTTCTAACATTTTCATGGTCATTTTTCATTCAAAATCTTTATTTTATGCTTATTTATATGATTTTAAGATAATGTGATATGGGTGGTATTTTAAAGATGTTTGAATTTTTAGAGTGTTAAAATTTTTTGAATTAGGAAAATTTAAGTGCTTAAGATTTTAGAGAGAAAGTTAGTGCAAGAGTGTGTTAGAGGTTTTGAGGTAAGATTTACTTATCAAATTAAAAGATTTAACTATATATATTTGTTGGAGTGTTAAATTTCATGAAAAAAAATTTGGGATTTAAAAAATCATAACATTTTGATTTGGGCTTAATTTCGAGTTTTATTATATCATTTATTTTAATTTATTATTTTTTCTTCATTTGGGACTTGTAGGAGATCGACGGACTAGCTTGGACCTCGAGATATATAGCTTGCATCGATTTCACGAGTTGTTACATGTATAACTCATCGTGATAATGTTTTATTTAATAGATTTTCATTAGAAATATCAATTCTAGTATTAATTTTCATTGCGTGAGTAACCATATATTTCTCTTAATTATAAAGGTTTTTGTACATGATATGTCTCGCAAATATGTTTTTGATTAATGACATCATTTTTGTGAATACGATTTAAATTTATAAGTATATTATTTTATTTTCTATATGAAGCATTTAATTTATTTCACTCGTTATTTTATGAAAGTGCATAGAAGTATATTAAATTTATTTTATAGAAAATGAATATATTTTCTTAATGATTAATTATCTTGAACTTTGTTATATTATATTTTAAATATTATGAAAAAAGCATATGTATTATAGTTTTGACTCTTAAAATATTTGTAATTTAGATTATGCTACACTTTATATTAGTAAAAATGGCTTTAAATAATTTATAGATTAAAAAGTATTTAATATGAGATGATAATATTCTATGAGTTTATATTTACATAAATAGAGTGGTTTTCAAACCATTAAGATGAGATTAAGGTATTTAGGACTCGTATGTACATACAAAGGTTTTGAGTTGCATGTATAAGCACTTTATTCTTTGAGAGTTTTGCTTTACACATACGTAAGATGAGGATATGATCAGTGAGTTATGTGTACAACTAATACTTTACTCGATAAATATTTTGAGTACGACAAGATTTTTTCTATGTACTAGTTTAATGTACAATTTTAAAAACATATTTAATTTCAATGATATGTATTACATATGAATCAATTTATAAAAATCTTAGACTTCTTTAATTCAATGACTAATTGAGGTAGATCATGTGATAATACTCTAGATTGTTTTATAAGTCATATAGGGCTAATAGACTTTTTTTGGGTCATTTTTAGCCTATAGTAACTTATTATATTAGATTGTTAAATTTTAGATTCTATTTTTAATGTTTGGAGTATTTGATATCATAATATTGTTAACGCTATTCTAAATACTTAGAATATGTTAATGAATGAACTATAAATGCATTTTTATGTGATAATGATATCTGTATATTATGTATAAGACATGAAAAGTTTGAAAGTATAGTTACTTGTATTAAGTTTATAAAAATATTATATTGTAGTTGAAGTTTGAGAATATCCATAAAATAAGTAAAATTCAATTGAATTTTTTTTTAAATTTATACTATAATAAAAATATATGAATGTTAATAAAATAATAATTGATATCCTAAAATTTATAAAAAATTGCAGGATAAGCGTTTCATTTTATTATAAATTATACTTACAATTATATCTAAAACTTAAAATATATAATTAATATAGATTTTTTTTTTCTAAATATAATATTAAAAAATCCAATTTCAAACTTTACAATTCATATAAATCGATAGAAATAACACAAGAAATATTCTTGAAGTAGACTATTAAATTATTGTAAAGAAAAAATAATTAGAATAGTATAATGTTCACAGCATTACAACCTAAAACATGACGAATAAACCTTGAATGTCTAATAATAACTATTATTTAAAAACATGCATTAGATTAATATAAGTATTAAGTTTCCTAATTAAAATAAAAATGAATGGTAATTATATTTAAGTTGTAAAAAACAAATAAGCTAAGAACCTTGACCATTTGACTATGAATTAAATTTAGATTTCAAATAAAAAAAACAACAAAAAATAACTACAGTTCATTTTTTTGGGCATTTTTATGGTAATTCTTTTTGAAATTATATAATTTTCATTGAAAAGTTAAATAGTTTTTTTTGGTGCTAAGTATTTGTAAAACATAAATACAGAAAAAAATAAGGGGAAGGAAAAGGCTGAAATGGCAAAACGGTGGTAAGTGAGTGCGTTTTGCGCTTTGTGTGCTTTTTGCAGACCAACTAAAACCCTAGCACTATACATATATATAAACACACAAAGTCCACGCACGTTCTCCTCCTTGCTTGTGTTTGTGTTTGTGTTGGGAGTTCTAACTCGTCTCTTGCACCTCCGGATCCAGAGCCTCCCAGGTATAATCTCTTTCAATCTCGTGTCCTTTTTTTTTTGTTTAACTACTTAATGCATTTATTGGTTTCAATAATCATTGAAATGGGGTAATTTAATTGCATGAGAATAGCAGATTAAGCAAAAAAAAAAATGAAGATCGTTGCAGCATATTTGTTGGCTGTTTTGGGAGGAAACACCACCCCTTCCGCTGATGATATTAAAGGAATCCTTGGCTCTGGTACTTCCTCCTTTTTTATTTACTGTTTATTATTTGATGATACTAGTGATTTTTTATCCGGGTATTTGTGATTTTCAATCTTTGAATGTGGAGCATATTATGTAATGTTGTGTTTTTGATACTTGATAGAGGAACCTTCATTTGCATTAGTTAGCCCCAGCTTTCAAGTAATTGGATTTAATTAATATTTTGTATTGTATAATCATTTTATTTAAACTTCAAAAAAATAAGGAGGATTGTGACCCCATTTGGCAAATTGTGCTAGATTGCTACAAAGATTTTTTTGTTGACTTTGAATTATATCATTTTGCTTATGTGCTAGCATGACTTGCTGCTGGTAAAAGTTTAGAGATCTGAGGACATCTTCATTTGTCGTTACTGATTCAATTGTCTGCAATAAGTTAATAATTTGAATTCACATGTTCTTTAAAGTTTATTGAATAAATCAGCTATCTTGATTTTATTTTCAGATTTGCTTACTTATAATAAATTCAGCATTTGTGTTATTAGTCTATTAGATTATTGAGAATGTGATATTTGCATGCTGAAGAATTAAAATTTTTATCTGCTGTATAGTTGGAGCTGATTGCGACGAAGATGGGATTGAGTTTCTTCTATCAGAAGTCAAGGGTAAAGACATAACTGAGCTTATTGCATCTGGGAGGGAGAAATTGGCCTCTGTGCCTTCGGTTGGTGGTGTTGCAGTTGCAGCAGCTCCATCTGCCGGAGGTGGTGCAACTGGTGCTCCAGCTGCTGCTGAGTCAAAGAAAGAGGAGAAAGTGGAGGAGAAAGAAGAATCCGATGATGTAAGATTTATTAATGTCATCTATTTTTGATCCAACAATCTAGTTAACATACCACTTATGTCTGTTCTTTCTTGAATGTTTATGTTGTTTGACTCAGTTGTGGCTTCTGACATTGCATAATTATTTCGTGGATGTCATTGCATGATTGATTGCGGATTATATCTTGCATTTGCACTTCTTTTTACATGAACAATTATCTTGAAGATATTGCAGAATGTAGTATTTTATCTGTTCATAAGAAACGTGGGGAGATTGGCAGTCAATAGCTTTGTGTCATGTTAAGATTCATCTTTCACGTGAACATGATCTACATCCAGTTTTCTATTTAGCTAATAATCTTTCATTTTCTTGTTGCAGGACATGGGCTTCAGTCTCTTTGACTAGAGAGTTCATTAGTTTTTCCTTTGTAGCCAACTTTTTTCTCCTCAATTTGGAGCTTCTAATTGGACGTGAAAGTTTTGTTTTATTTTTTGGAGTTGTGTAGTTATAGTTTATATAATTTGTTAGATGATCCTTTTGACTGGTTAAAATGTGGCTGTGGATTTGGTAATATGCTGGAATTTGCTATATTTTCCGAGTTATTTCATTTTCACAAGTGCATTTTATTATTTTGTCATTCAATTCGAGCATGGATGGTAGATGTATTTTTTAAGTTCTGCTTGAATTGAATCATATATGCAAGTGACTTAAGAAAATTCATATGCTTACTACTCGTGTGATATGCTTTACAATTGTGGCAAAAATCATATCAAATGCTTCAAATAGAAGGTTGTAGTGCTGATTATTAGACAACACTGAAATTTCATCAACTTTGGTTTCTTTAGGTTGGCGAATTATGGTTCTAAAAACGCTTATTCACCTTGATGAACGATTGTAGGCCTGAAGTTTGGAATGTTTTTGATTCAAATTGTAATATAAAGAGCACACTTTTCAGGGACTAACTGTACCTGTAGAAATGTCAACCTAGTAAAGCTTAATAACAGAATTATGAACAATTCAAGATTCACAGTTTCGGCCTCAAATTTCATCACTGAATTATTTGTTTTCAGCCAAATTTTGAACTTCGACCATGCTGAATCACTTGTTATCTTATACGGACCATGTTTTGGCTGAGCTGATTCAGTAACTGATTTGTTGGGCATACGAGTTGCAATTTCTAGGGGTTCTAAGTTTCCCAAGAAATTGCAGCAGAAACCACTACTTTGCAGTGCCTTTCTAAAGGATGTTTATTCTTCATCAACCATTTTTGGGGGCTAAGCATACAAATGAACGGTCAGCTTTTTATGCAGCCGGGACGAGCTGATTACAGAAATTGCTCTGCGCTCATCAGAACAGTTTAGATAAGTTGAGAGCCACAATAAATCCCTAGTAGATTTTCTCAAAGAAATAACCGACAAATTTGAGTCTAAATGAGAGCAGATCCACCATTAGGCATCACGAGGAACATAACAAAATGACAGAGCAAACGAAAACCAAACCTTGAATTTTCGTAATTGTTTAAAAGTTAAAAAACTTGCAAACAAAACTGAAAAGTCAAAAACCAAATACAAGTTTCATGCAAATCTAATCCGAACCTGAAGTCACAAAGCAATCAAATATATATTCAACACAGGCACTCGGATATTATTACCCCCCAAGTACAGAAATTCTCATATCTTGTTGGCAAATGAAAGACCCTCCTTTGTCAGCACATCCAAATTATCAACAGGAGGTTGGACCCTGGCAACTTTTGCAATGGCCTTGTTTTCTTCTGGAGTTCCACTCTCAAGGAAAGCACCAACAACCTTCCCATCTTTGATCCAGTATGATCCAAACTTATGGGTTGGTGATGCAGGATTGTTGTCCCCAAATAGCACTGTGTCGCCAACGTTGTCACCATAGAACTGCCATGACAGATCGAAGGAGCGAGAATAGAAGTATGGGAGGTAGTCGTACTCTTCAATAGTTTTTCCTTCCTCACTTGCCTTGATGGCCTGGAAATCAAGAACTTATTATTCCAACCTAATTTTAATTCAAAACAAGCCTACAAAACTCAGGTAAAACATTGCAGAAAGGTTTCAGCAATCATAAAGCTCGGGTAGCATTTTCAAAAAGTTAACAGCGATTAGGAGTAATAATACTTGTTAAAGAACATAAATAGTTATGTAATGCTGCATACCTTCACAGCTTGCTCAGCTGATTTGCGGGCATGATCAACATGCTCCACTCTTCTGATCTCATTGTACAATTTCAAAGGGAAAGTGGCTACATCACCAACAGCATACACATCAGGAACACTTGTCTTGAAGAATGCATCAGTCTACAATTAAAACATCAAGTCAGAAACGTAGTATCTAAGATCCATGCCACCAGAAAGTACAAGTATAATTGGCATATCCACACTATAACAGTTAACTGAAAACATTCAACGGATATCTGAAATCATACTAACCTTTATTCCACCTTTCTCCTCCTCAACCTGTCCTTTAAACAATGATGTAAGAGGTCTGCCTCCAACACCAACAACAACAATGTCAGCTTCCAGCACCCTGCCATCCTTCAGTTTCACTTCTTTGACCTGAAATTAGAACACATAAAGAATGAATTCAAACCCATAAAAACTGCAATAATGCAAACCGGCTATGATGCAGATGGTTGATTGCTTACCTCTCCATTAGAGTCGGTGGTGAACCCAACTGCAACTGTTCCTTTAATAATTTTGATTCCTTTATTAGCATAATAACCCTCATAAAAAGCAGCAATACCGGCAGTGAAGAGACGAGGCACTGCACTTAACAAAGGTCACTATTAGGAAACCACAAAGCCGAAGATATTAAGCAATCCACATATTATAGATCCATACATAACCAGGCATACAGAAAGCTAAGTCATCAACTGTTAATCTTCACTTACTGCACCATGGTTCGGGATAGACCATGCTAACATCAAAATTATTAATTTTCAAAGCTGCACTAAGCTCAAGACCAATATATCCTCCTCCAACAACCACAGCCTTTCCATTCTTCTTTGCTTTAATTGCTTCAACCAGCTTATCAGCATCGTCAATTTCTCTCAAGTAGAAGATATTTTTGGCATTAGCACCTTGAACACCAAAATCTGTCAACCTCAAAACCTAAAAGGAAGGCGGTTGACATTTCAATGTTGAGAACACAAGCAAGGCACGCAATGTCTTATCTGATAGAATTTGAGATGTTATACTTACTGTGGAACCAGTTGCAATTATTAAAATGTGGTACTTAAAGACTTCTCCAGCTGCACTGACAAGGGTCTTGGAAGCAAGATCTACTTTGACTATTTCTGTGTTAAGGATCAATTCAATTCCTACAAGCATTTAACCATAAGAAGGATGTTATATAGGCAATTCTTCAATTGGGAATTACATATAAAACCATTCAAAATTTCCAGCAGCCAAATATTAAACGAGCATGTGGGTATTGGTTATTTGGACAGATAAGTTCCTAACAACTAAACAATGTACTCCTACTCAGAACAGCCTTGCAGGAGTTTGGGAAGGTTGAGACAAGGGATAAAATATAAAATGAAAAAGAATATATATTAACAATGACCAGTCTCAATAAAATCAAAACTCCTTTCATATTTAGCATATCTTCCCATTATCATTTCAGAGACTCCCTCACATTTAATATATAAGATGGGGCGGATAATAGATGGAGAGAAGAGGAGGCATTACCTTTGTCTTTGTACCACTCAGGAAGCAGTCTCTCACCACCACTTCCAACACAGACATGGAAACCAGGAAGTCTAGCAGTTCCTGCAAAGGGAAACAGAATTGATTTCAACTACTGCAACAAATGGTATATGTACCAAGTTGAATCTCAATGAAATGTTGCTTGCAAATCAAAGCCAAAGCTGCAGCAACCAAAACTTTGATCTTTCAATTTAGTACTAAAATTATTCAAAAGTAAAATGACCTACCCTCAGGGAAAAGATATGCCTTGCTAAGTGCAGGACGCTCATATGGAGCCACCTATAAAAGTAGAAAGAATGAATCAGGTATATACATTAGAAATTAAACAAGGAAAAAAGTATTAACCATTATGTTAATCTCATAGTAAAAAAATGTGTCACAATGTCATATTTACACGATATTAGCTATAATGTAATGTCAGGCTTTACTGTAAAGAAAGCATGAGCAAAGAAGTAGTTGAAAACTAAAAACTCACAATACATCAATGTCTTTATATAAAAAATTACAAAGTTATTCCTTTCATTTTGTTTTATCTCTTCCAAATAAGAACAAGCAAAAAGAATTTAAAATCCAAGATAACATAAAATTTATGCAGTTGATGGTAAAAGAAAGTGTACCGCTTCCTTGGAGATAATTGCCAACTCGCCTGACTTAAGACCTTGCTTCGCAAACTCCCTAGCTGCATATCCCTACAATGTCAGAGCAAAAATTCAGGTATACAGAAATAAGAATATAAATAAATAAATATTATATATATATTATAGATTCAATCTAAAGAAAATGAAAACATCTTTGGCTTTGATTTCATTTATAACATCCTGTTTTTTACATACACAATTTCGTATGTTACTTAGCACTAATTCTGCAAAAACATTAACTGAGACAATAGATAAAACAATTTTGAAATTCACACGAGAGAAAGAGAAGCATAGAAAGTGTATCAGTATTACTAGCCAAATTCCAAAAAAAAGCACCAAATAAAACATTTCCGCCACAATTCTTCACAAAAATTAACTGCGGTAAGTAATTTTAACAGGCTTAATCTAGCTAGCCAGTAATTTATTACATCAACAAAAAATTCAAACACTTATAAACTTTCTTCTTCTCCAGATTTTAAGCAACGACACCTTAGCAACAATCAAAACGCAATTATTACTAACGTTTAGCGAACACCTTATAGCAATAGGCAGTAATCGATGCCCAATAAATTAATATAATTACAATACTTAATAGATCTACATAAAGTATGAATTAGATACATATTTCACGTTTAAATTTTAATAATAAAAATCCAATATATATATATACACACATTAAGAGTTCAGAGACAAATACACTGCATCAAATTCGTAGACGAAAACTTAAATAAAAGAATTGTTAAACACAAAAAAAATTGTGGATGAAGATAAGAGAATCGATCGAGCACTCACACCAGCGACACCACCGCCGAGGATCACGTACTTGAAGCTCTTCTCCGCCATTGATCAATCGACAAAATGCTCTGCTCAGGTTCAGCGATTTTCTATCTATTTTTTATGAGTGATCGGACAGATATTTATAGGGCGACTTGGCTCCTAAATTGGCAGACCTTCGGATGTTATTGGTACCGTTGAGAGGAGTGAAATCTTAGCCACGTGGCATCCGGATATCCGTCCATAGTTGCTGACTGTGCTGTCGCCACGACAACCGTAACCGATGATCTTTCTCGATTTATTTGCCTGAATTTGACGCATAGTGTTCCTTTTCCGTACTGCTTGAGATTTTTTTTTTATACAAGTAATTTTTAGAAGTTGAAAATTAGTTTTGATATTTGATAAATTATTTTTAAAATTATATTTGACAAAATCATTCAATTTATAGTAGATTTTGAGAAGTAACAAGAGAATTGCTTTTTTAAAAATCAAATTTTAACAATCAAATTTTTTATTAAATGTGTTTTGGTATATGATTTTATATAAATCAGGCAAACTTAAAATTATTCTTATATTTTTTTAATATCTTTATATTTATTATGAAATTTAAAAAAAAATTATTTAATAATAAAATATATAAAATTTAATCTCCGTTTATTTATCTATTTCTAATAAATAAACATATAGAGCATATTAAATATATATAAGCATATTATGCAATATATTCTATTAAAACAGTCATATAAAAATATATTATGTATTATTTTTTTAAAGAAATTATTATTATTATTATTATTATTATATCTTTTTCGACATATCAATTTCTACAGCATAATAGTCGTAGAATTTATTAAACACATATAAACTATTTGAACTTGCAACACTTTTCAAAATTATAATTTTTTTTTGCACAATTAACAGTGATTATTTTAAAAACTATAGCATTCCCAAAATGGCTCATAGCATTTCCAAATGTCAGTTTATACTGTTTAAATTAATAAAATAGATGGTTTAAAAAATTACTAAACAATAAATTTAACTTATTTATTTTAATTTTTTTAAACATAAACTATATATTTAATTCATGTTACATTAACACTGACTTTTATTATTAAAAAAAAGGGGGAGATTCATGTTTAAATTAAGTTTTTAAATTTCTTAATTTGTAAAAAATAATATCTGAAAATCTTGTGGATCAATTATTGATTACATTCTTGTTTCGAAAAAATTTAGTACCGCTTCACGTGTTAATCTTATCTCCTCATTTTGTTATTTATCCTTAATTTTCTACAATGGTTAAAATCATGGAGATTATTAAGGGAATTAAATAAATTCTGTTATTTTCATTACCAAATATATGATGAAAATGAATAAGATCTAAAAATATGTCCACCTTCAACGTGTATAAACGGAATCTTAAACTTTTTGACTGTCGTAGATTCACACTAGTTATGGTATTGCTTCACCCTTCGAGTTCGAGGTTCAAAAAATGGATACTAATTTAAAATAAATAATTATAGTCCCTTTTTATAAAAATAATTCTTGAACAAACGTCACTTCAAATAGCTGAATGCTAACGTCATTGCTGATGTCAGGATCAATCTGCAAAACGACGCCTCGTATCAACCAAATGGGTAATGTAACATAAAATGGGGACCACAAGTCTGGCCACGTCATCACTTGGAGCCGACGCTATTGCGTTTTATCTTTTCCGTACAGTTATTGAGGGTGGGTTTGAACGACATGGCGTCTGAGTCAGTAAACAGTCGACTCGCGGTGAGAAGACCGGTGGTTCGCGTTGCACCCATTATGTGCGGACGCGTGATTTGTGCCGATTCAATGGGTTTCAGCCCATTTTAAATTGGACAACTTAGAGCCCAGCTCAAAGTCAAACGATAACTGCAGGGCTTGGTTATTTATTTATAACTATGGCCATCTTATTCCTTTGATTCCTATATCTTCATTTGTTACCTACACTCTTAATGTCACATAGTTTATTCATACATTAAAATCTAATTACAAGTCTAAGCTCTTGATTGTTATTTTTAGCTTTTGAATATAATGTTTTCGACTATTCTATGGTAGATACATTTATTTATTTTAGTTTGTAATGAACATTTCGTACATGTGATTGCTGTTAATATCAGTACTATAAGAAAAAGAGTCAAAACAGTGACATGATTTATGTTTAATTGACAATGAAATTGATGATGGAGATGGACTGTCAAGTTAGTTGACGCGAAAGTTGATTCAAAGTCTATGTCACGACTCATGAACTGTCGCCCTAATTATGATGTAATAACTTGGAATCTTAATTTATATATAACTAAAGGGTGATAAATAGTAATTTTTTTTTTGAAGCTTACCATTGTAATATTATATTATAATATAAATTTATTAATATACATCAAATAATTATTAAGACGCTTTACGAAAATAAAATAAAATGTTGTAATTTATTTAAATTTACTTTTTATAAACAATAAAGATAAAAATAAATTTTATAAAAAAATTATTTTTTAAAAGAATTATTTTTTAAAAGAATTATTATTTTTATTACAAATAAAAAAATTTGACCCTTGCACAAAAAAAAATTTATCTCATAAAAAGAATATTTATCTCACGTATAAATATTTATTTCTCATAAAAAAATATTAAAAAAATTGTTGCATGGAAGTTATAAAAGTACCCCTACATATAATAAAACCACCCCTACCTAGTTTAACTAAAATCACACAAGAACAAGCAAAGCTAACGAAACTCACAAATGCTTGTAAATGGGAGCTAGGGGCAGAGCTTGCTGTGGCTTGATCTACAGAAGGTAGGGGTAGACAGAGGGCAATGGCGGCCTGATTTGATCTGGCAAGGATTGCAAGGTCTCGACCAAGATTGACCAAAATAACATCGGGGGCTCCAAGAAACCGAACGGTTCTTCAGGGAGACTTGTAACCGTAATATGCTGGCCAGAGACACGGTCGCTCAGTGAAAGTTGTTGGAGCCTCAGGAGCTCGGCGACAATCAATGGTGCAGCAGTGGCTTCCAAAACGACGACTGTCGGTTGAGGAATCCTACCATTATTGGTGACCGACAACACCGCCAAAAGAAGACAGAAATCCACCAGAAAACAAGAATGAAAACAAAAAAAGAGAGACAAAAAAGGTACAAAAAATAGGATAGAAGAGAAAAGAAGTGATATGCCGAGAATGGAGGAGAGGGGAGAAAGTTTCATTCGCCAGAGAGAACTAAGGCCTTTCTGGCGAAGGAAGAAAAATGATGTAGCTGCTTATTGTTTGAGAGAAAAGTTGAGAGGAAATATTAGGATTTCTCAACTTATATTTGTTGTTTATTTCAGTTTATAGTAAGTTAGTTGGCCTGACTACCTGAGCTGATGCAATAGCCAGTAGCCATGTAGTCATAGATATGAGATATCCCTCTTTTAGCTTTGATGCCAAACCATTCCTGTTCTCAACACTAATTCCATCCAAGTATTTTTCATTATAGTTTTTATCGGAGGTTTCAAATATTCTTCTTTTCTGTTATTTTAGAAAATGAGAATGACAAAAAAAAATTTTTTAATAAGATGTTCTGAAAATTAAGCCAACAAAAAAATCGAAAATAAAATGTTATTGTCATTATGTTGAGGATATCAAGTCGTGCACTTTAATTTGATACTCCTATGGCATCAATTAAGCCATAACCTTGATATCCTTTGCGCAGCGAAAAATCATAATTCACACCATAAGTAAGAACACATAAGATTAACACACCAATAAAGATAAAGAAAATAAACCAATCACAAGACACAAAATATACGTGGTTCGACCCAAATTATCTACGTCCACGGAGGATCCATGATCCAACTTCTTCCCATTGAAATAGATCACAAAGTATCTTCTTACATCATCAATGATCTCACAAGACCCCTTAGTATCTGTCATAGAGACCTCTAAGCATCTACCCTTGATCATTGTGACTCCCTAAGACCTCTTCGTATCTCCTCATAAGAGATTTTTACAAGAAACACAAGAATAGCTCGAGCATCTAAGCCAAAAGGATCTATGGTGTTTCTCTTTTATTCACTCAAAGAACCTAAAGAAGAAAACACTCCCAAGGTTACACCCTAGTGCACCACGCACTTAGTGCATACCTAGTTCCTCTATTCTCTTTATGGTTACATCTTAAAACCTTAGATGCTTAATCTTAATCAAGGGTTTACAAGTGTTTATATAGAGTGTATTTCGTGCCTATTAACCCTATTCCCTGTTAGAGTAAGAGTCCACAAGTTTTGAAAGTCCAAAACTTCCCAAAACTTGAAATCCCGAGCCAAAACGGACTTTTACACGCGTTCTGGCGCCACTGCACTCGTCTCTAGGCGCCTCGGTGCTGGCCTTTCTCGCATCCAGCGCTGCGGCACTGGAGCGCCGCGACACTCAGTCCTGGGCGCTGGAAGCTCTCCTCGTGATTTTCTTCGTTTCCTTCACGTCTTTGAGTCCCGTTTCACTTCCCCCTTCGTGTGCCACACGTCCTAGACTTCTCCATACGTATCCTACACGTTCTTGACTTTTTGTGACTCTCCACTTTGGTATTCATCTCAATTCTTGTTCAACCAAGATTGTTGAATCACCAATTTTTCAATAAATCCCCTCATTGATTCAAAATCTCTTCCCATGAAGCTAATCACCGTCACCTCTCCTTAACCAATGCTCACTAGCATGATTTATAAGTCAAGTCCCTGACTTAACTAAGGCTCTTGCGACTACGATCTCCAAAGATTCCTGAATGCTGATGTCTAGAGTAGTTCAATGTTATGATCTTCCATGTTCCGAAGACACCATGACCATAACCCTTAATGGTGAAAATCCATTCTCGTCATTGCTACTCTTCTCACACATTCTCTTTCGACCCCTGCCACAAAGTGATATATCGAAAGCTGTTTTATGGTCTGTTTCAAATCAACCCCTATGTTGATCCCATTCTAAGCACTTTCCTACAAGCACATAGCCTCCCTCTGTGTTTTATCACTCCTCCGATTCTTTTGCTTCCCCATTTAGTGTTCCTTCTGTATGCCTTCCATGAATCTCCCTATTTCGATCTAGCAGTCCCGAGTCCTCTAGGTCTTCATGAGATGAGGAATAAATCTCATACCTAGTCCCTCCCTTGTTTTTTTCACTATGTAGTCTCAATCTTATCCTACCAATCCCCTATGACTTACCATAAGCCATATTACTCCAATTGGTAAATAACGATTCTCCACGACTCATATGAAAACACTACCCTAGATCCAAAAAATAGTTCGTTCATCAGACACCGATTCCTTCAGAAGCTCTCATGCAATCAAGGTCTTTGCGTAGTCATCCAACAGACTTGCAAATCCACCTTCTTTCTATCTTTGTCTTCCTCTTAGGACTATCTCCTTGAATGCCCTAGACACATTTTGGATCTGCCCTTCAATCTTGATTGTTCTTCTTTTGCCCATTTTATTTTGTGTTCAATCTGAATGATTCTTCTAACTAGGACCTAGATGACACCATCTTTTTGGAAGTCTTCTTCAAGAGTGATCTCTACTTCAAAACTCTCCAGTAAGGCCATCATCTTTTCCTCTTTCAGATAATCATCTTCCTTATTGTGCCTCTCTTATATTTGTGAGTCTCCATGGTTGACAACCTTTGCTCTGCAATCTGACTCTGCCACCTATGCTCTGCAATCTGGACTTCAACGCATGGCTCTAATATTCGTTTGGATTTCAACTCAAGTTCTGTCATTAGTTTGTACTTCAACATACACTCCGATAGTAGTTTATAGCTTCAACCTTGCTCTGATACCAGTTTGTTGAGGATATCAAGCCGTGCACTTCAATTTAACACCCCTATGGCATCAACTAAGCCATAACCTTGATACCCTTTGCGCAGCGGAAAACCATAACTCACACCATAAGTAAGAACACATAAGATTAACACACCAATAAAGATAAAGAAAACAAACCAATCACAAGACACAAGATATACGTGGTTCGGCCCAAATTGCCTACGTCCACGGAGGATCCATGATCCAGCTTCTTCCCATTGAAATAGATCACAAAGTATCTTCTTACATCATCAATAATCCCACAAGACCCCTTAGTATCTCTCATAGAGACCTCTAAGCATCTACCCTTGATCATTATGACTCCCTAAGACCTCTTCATATCTCCTCATAAGCGATTTTTACAAGAAACACAAGAATAGCCCGAGCATCTAAGCCAAAAGGATCAATGGTGTTTCTCTTTTATTCACTCAAAGAACCTAAAGAAGAAAACACCCCCAAGGTTACACCCTAGTACACTACGTACTTAGTGCCTACCTAGCTCCTCTATTCTCTCTTATAGTTACATCTTGAAACTTTAGATGCTTAATCTTAATCAAGGGTTTACAAGTGTTTATATAGGGTATATTTCGTGGCTACTAACCCTATTCCTTGTTGGAGTAAGAGTTCACAAGTTTTGGAAGTCAAAAACTTGAAATCCCAAGCCAAAATGGACTTTTCCACGCGTTCTGGCGACGCAGCGCTCGTCTCTGGGCGCCTCAGCTCTGGCCCTTCTCGCGTCCAGTGCTGCAGCGCTCAGTCCTGGGCGCTGCGGCGCTGGAAGCTCTCCTCATAATTTTCTTCGTTTCTTTCGCGTCTTTGAGTCCCGTTTCACTTCCCCCTTCGTGTCCCACATGTCCTAAAATTCTCCATATATGTCCCACACGTTCTTGACTTCTTGTGACTCTCCACTTTAATATTCATCTCAATTCTTATCCAATTAAAATTGTTCAATCACCAATTTTCTAACACATTATTTTTTACTCTTTTTTTCTTGCCATTTCTCCATAAGCAGATTTAAGGGACGCCACAGCACTCACGCCACCCCTTAAATCAATGGCTTACACAAAAATTATTTCCTTCAAAAATGAATAATATATTATAGTTACTTATTTGAATAAAAAAATATATAATAAAAGTACAATAAATTGGCAATTCGTGCAGTAGAAAATGTGAAAGTAGGTTATATTTGAATTCGTATATACTTTTTATTAAACATTTTTAATAGATTTATGACTCATAATTCTTTTAATAATTTTTAATTTAAAAATTATCATCAATACTATTAAAGTTTGATTTTGTATAAAAAATATCACAGATTTAAAAATAAGTACAAATATATAAATTATTAAAGAATATTCTATTAAAATTAATTACAAATATATAAAAACTATGAAAAAATTAAATTATTCCTAATAATAAATTTGACGTGGCAATCATAGTCATACCCTTTATATGATAATTTTCTCTATAAATATTTTCTCCTCAAATCAATAATATTAATAATTTTTAATAATATCATCGCAAAATTAACTATTTAATAATTTTGGATCAATCCAATAACATTAACCATTGCAACAATATCAACAATAAAATCAATCTCAAGATTAATCCAATAAGATTAAGAAAAAAAGAAAAAGAAACAAAGAATCAAGGTACTGCACTAAAAAAACAGGAAAATTTTCTTTTTTATAAAAAAAAAGAGTTTAAATTAAATTTTAACCCCAATCAAAACTTTTAAAATATATTAACCAAAAAATAAAAATTATACCCATTTTTCTCTTTTTACAATTTTTCTTCAAAACTCTCTTCTCCAAATTCTTGGCCATTGTTAGATTTTGTTTCAAATTTATAGATCGGCTTCAAATATTGTACATTTGAAGTTTGAACTAAAATAATTAATTGTGAAGTTGAAAAAAAAATTAAAAATTGATAAAAATTAGTGAGTTTTTATTCTAAATTTGGTTTTATTGTATTTTTGAGTTATTTTTTTGTTGTAACTATTAGAAATGTATAGATGTAGTGTTAGTAAGATGTAAAATTGGTTAAAAATAAGTGTATGTAATTGAAAATGGCAGTTTCAGGTCATTTTTCAATCTAGCTCGTGACGTATGCGTTGGAATAGTGTCTCACACGCCTAGCGCTTGACTGTCGCGTGTTTGTAGGCTGACGTACGCCGAGTTCTGCTACATGAGGGCACCACGTGGCCCATTTTTTCAATTTTTTTAAAAAAAATTTCTTTATATTTGACTTATTTATTTTTAATTGAAAATATTAAAATGGTATCTAAATTATTTAATTTTAGTCATTATTTTAATTTTTTTGTAATTATTATTATATTATATTTTTAGTTGAAAACTTTTTTAATAATATTTTTTTTACTAATAACTACTTTTTAATTTTTAGTAATTATTTGAATTATGTAATTGGTTATAAACTAATAATTATTATTTTTTTTAAAGACGAAGAACGTCTCGAAGGAATTTATAATTGCAGAAAATAAATTCTATCGATTGACTATAGCTACCTACTTGAAGTTGTGGGTTATCGATTGTATAAAAATCAAATTGACTTCAAGCCAAACTCAAATATTTAGAATCACATGTTTTGGACATTTTTTGGATATATAAGATATTGCACTCTTAGGTATTTTAGTACACGAAGTTTTATTAAGATGAGTACATACTAAAAATTTATATGAAGAATTGCGATTTTATATATGCAATAGGTGTATTAGATTCTCCTATCTAGAGTTTTATTTGATTATTGGTTTGAAGATGAGAGATTATCCCTTAGTGAGGGAGTTGGATGATAGACTGTGGCATAAATACTTTAGGGGTTGAAATGAGTTGACCTATAAGGATTTAGATCCGTGGTTCAACAACGTTAGGTTTGACGATGACATAAATGCTGTGAAAATGTGTCTATTTTATTTATTTCATAAATTATTGATGCCACATGATCGGAATAGAGCCGTCCAATATTTTATACTTCGCCTCATAAATGATTTGGATGAGTTTAATGCCTACCCTTAGAGCACGATTGCATGAACTGTGCTCCATCATAGTTTAAGCACAACACCAATTAAAAAGTTAATGAAAGTCAGAAAAGGAAGCGCTTTGGATAGAGAAGCATACAACCTCTACGCATGTGATCAGACATTCTTGGTAAGTAATTTTTTTTCTTTGTGATTCATTATTGATTCATTATTTATTATATTGAGATAGAGAAAAAATTGTTATTTTCATTTTGCATTAAAGAAGATAAGAAAATAATATTGTTATTTATTTGAGATAGTCATTTTTTTTAATCATCTTAAGTGTGGATCTACGAGGGGATCCCGAGATGTGGCTTGGTGTTTGCGCACAAGGATGGTGACCGTATTCCTCGTCTTATAAATTGGTCTAGTACGGGCCTCACATTATACGAAGAAGTCGCAAACATTCTCTTCAACAGTGTTGGTGTATGTTTTTACATTCAACAAATATATATATAATTTTTCTATAATTTTATTGTTTTTCCTATAAATGATTAATAAATCTTAAATTTTGTATAGATTTTGAAAGTACATAAAAAGTTGGTATCCCATAAATATGAGAAAAATACAGACGCATGGCACCAAAATTGCGCATTCCGTTGAAAAAATGAAGAGGGACTATGAAGTTAGAGAAAGTTAAGATTTCGAACACTTAATTCATCGATCATTAAGTTGATATGGATGCTAAACGTGGGTACGAATTCCAAGCCCTGCCAGCAAG
Source organism: Ailanthus altissimus (assembly GCA_946807835.1). NCBI lineage: Eukaryota > Viridiplantae > Streptophyta > Magnoliopsida > Sapindales > Simaroubaceae > Ailanthus > Ailanthus altissimus. The sequence continues at coordinate 8,235,704 of OX327709.1, forward strand.
TGAAGCAATAGTATAATAATATTTTTTTTCTTGAATTCACTACTATACGTTGTTGATGCATATTACATTGTGAAGATTGATTATAATTACTTATGTATAGTTTCAGCCGGGCTCGTTATCGCAGTATCATGACCAAGATGATTGATGATTGATGATCTTCAAGTTGAGCTATTTAACAAGATTGATAAGGTTAGCTCAGAGCTTTCTACAAGAATTAATAAGATTAGCTCAGAGCTAATTAATAAGATGAACAAAGACAAAGAAGATATCTTGCATCAGACGTCTTTCATGATGCAGCACTTGAAATTATCCAGGATCTCTGAGAATGCAACTCAGACTATGGTACGTTTTGAACCTAAATTTTATTATGTACAAAGTTTAATAAGTCAATATATTGATTGGTGTTGTTTTGTTTTATGGCACCGAATTCATGATCGTTGAATTTCAAGCTTACTGCCTATGCTAATGGATATACAACATGTAGCTGAGAGCCCTATAAGTATAAAAATTATACCCAATGTAGTAGCTCAAAAGATGAGTAAGTATGGGCGTTATTACAGGAAGGCGTAAGCTCAAACCAGTCCTTATACTAATTTGTTGAAAAGCTTGTGAAACAAAAGCTTGTGAAATTAGAAGCAGAAGTTATAGTTGACATAAAGAGGCAACTGATTCCTATTTATCAAGCAAAATTTAGAGAAATTGTGGATTGAATAAATAAAAATGACCTATGCAGCTTGTTGCTTTACACGGGCTTGATGCTAACAGCCTATGGTTTAATGAGCTATTATTTCGCTGGCTTGATGATACGGTGAAGACTTTTATTTTTATATTTTTTATTATTAGTTTGTTAACAATATCAAAACTCATATATATTCTATCGTGATTGCAGCATATAAATGAGTATCTAAAGATTCTGCGTATATGAAAGATGATTACTGACATGTACTCACAAGAATGCACAACTACATATGTATATTTTTACTTGAGTATTTTTTATCCGTCTATTGTGCATATTACATTATAATACCATTAGTTAACTATTAATGAGTTTAATATCGAATATATTTATCTTTAGGAGTACATTAGATAAATGTGGCAAACATTCTTCAAACCTAGTTCAAGCTTTGACGCTAAATGGATCGAACCGTTGTTGGCATATGCACTTAGAACAAAGACTGAATTACTTAGTGCTAAACTGTAGGCGTCGATCAATAATGTAGCAAAAGTACAGTAACAAATTTTTATTGTTATTAAATACAACAAATTTAAAATAATACAATAATAATTTTTACAAATATATATTCCGTTGAATATAAATCAGGAACATTGGTTTGCAGTTGAGGTCGACCTTGTTTAGAGGAGGATTACGCTGTATGATTCCAGCATGAACAGAAACTTCGACGATGCCATTCAAAAATTTATAAAACCTTTGCGTGTTTTTATGCCATTTTATCTTCGTAGATGTAGATTTTATAGTTTAAGGGGAGAACATAATGCAGATATATCACCTTGGCCAATCATTCATTTTAGGGATAATGTACTGATGCGATATTTCTATATCATAAATTAAGTGCAAGTATACACTATCGTATGCAAGTAATAAAGAGACTAAATAAGTCGGATGTCGAACCCACAGGGATAATGTTTTCTTTTTAACCAATTACTAAAATTATATCTTCCTAATAATTATTCAGATAAATAAAAATTCAAGAATGAATGTAGAAAATATAAAAGTAAAAACACAAAGCAATGAGATTTAAAGATAGCAACGTAGAGAAAACCTAGGATTAATATTATCCCTCAATATGCTTTTTAATGATTAATCCTCTAATATTTAACTCACTTAGTCTTTATTATTGATCAAGACGCTAATGTATTCACAAGCCTCTTCCAAGGTCATGCAAGTATACCCTAATTTACCAAATACCTATATTCCTATGGTACTTGTAATAAATTAAGATTCATTAAGATTAGGTCTTATTGATCATACATGCTAATTAGGTATATTCCTATCCTAAATTGAAACTTGCATATGCAACATTGAATGCTACTCTACAATCATACATCAAATTACCTAGGTCTAAATATATTGATTCCTCTTCCGAGTTTATCAAAATATTACCAATTCATTCACCATATATTGGCCAGACATATTGAAGCATTAAACACAAGTAATTTAAATAATAAATGACTAAGTTTATTAAATACTAAAAGATATGGAATTAAGCACACATATTGAGTTCAAATATTAACCCTAGAAAATAAGTTAGCTCATGGTTACAAGAGAACAGCAGTAAAAATAATTATAAATCATGATACAATTATTAGCAAACCGATATAGACGTCGAATTGCTCTTAATTGCGCTGTCTAGGAACTCTTGATGCTGAAGAACGTCTTGTATCTCTCTCCAAAGTTGCTTCAATTAAACTTCTATTGCTCTCCAAGACTCGTGCTCTGTACTCTTGGTACTCTTGGGTCGTCTTGGATTCATCCTTGAAGGTTGGGAACGAGTGGCTTTATATAGGGATTGATATGAGCTTGAAAATCTCAATTCTCGTCGGACTAGGACTCGCACTACCGCTGGCGCGCTATGCATCTGTCGCTGGGGCGACGCGTGAAAAAGCTATTACCGCTGGAGCGGTGGGATCTTGGCGCTGGGGTGCTGCATGAAAACGGCTTCACCGCTGGCGCGGTATGTTGATAGCGTTGGGGCGATGGATAATCGCTGGCGCGGTGACTCTTCGGCACTGGGGCGCTAGACGCAACTTAAGCAGGTCGTTTTTCTTATTTCGATCACTATTTCAGAGCTGGGGCGAAAATTCTTGTGGCGCTGGGGCGATGGACACATACTTTGAAAACTTTTCATTTTAGTCCCTGTTTTTGCTCAAGTCCCTATAAATAACAATAATGCACATAAATAGCCATCTATTCTCATAAAATCATAAAATATCAATAATAAAAACATGAGAAAATATATGACAAATTTGCCCTTATCATGTACCTCAACAGACGATCGGGAGCGGGGATTGTGGCCAATTTGTCTGTATATTTATTGAGTATCTTATCTTAAGTCGACTATTTGAGTCATTCCTTGAGATTTGTATTTTTTGTAAACAAAAAATGACCGTTGATTTGTGGACCACTGTAATATCTGCTTTATAGATGTATAATATATTTTTCATATGTGTATTTGTGTCATATTATTGTTTTGATGTCTGCGTATTGGATGGATGTGTGCAGATATGATATATAATTGTATAGAAGTGTGTTTTTTCAATATGCATGTTTGGGAACGTCTATATAATACGGAAGATTCTGCTGCAATTTCGATAAAATATCAAACATTCCATACCTGCAACTTACAAGTTTGACACTTATATAGATATTTTCATAACTTATCCACAACTAAAACTTTTCGACATCAACATTAAATAAAAAATACATCTATCATCAACAATTTAAGTGTATAATAAAAAGTATAAGTGCATTACAAAATAAGTGAATTACAAAGTAACGAAACTTAACACTACACAAAGTAGCATAATTAAAAAATGGTATATATTAACCCTTCATATAATGAAATCTTTATATAGAATTATGCCTCGAGATCCAAGTCATTTTGTCCATCTCACACCTCTCTGAAATAAAAAAAATATTAGTTTTATATTATAGTGAAATTAAAAATTATATATCAATTTTTTAGTTTTATAAACAAACATACATCACCTGCTATGTAAGGTAATAAGGTTTCGACATGTCTATCAGTTATATTCATATTGTCTACAATGACTACAAATATTCTTTGATGGTTCCTTCCCTTGAGATGGAATCCAATTCTTCTAACGCCTGCCTGCTTGACAACGTGCTATCGGAGGTTGGATGTCCATATTTTTCAATTTCTTTGAGACTATTCAATCCATCAGGATGGCCAGCAGATGGGTACCAACCTCGAACTCGTTAGGTATATATGGATGAGATCCTGGGTTCGAGGGAGGGGAGGTACGTCTTGCGCCTGGGTGTGTTGGGGCGCCAGCACCTTGGCATACCCTGGTGAACCCCAGGTGATAGCTGGGGTAGGTCCCGTACACTCTAACACCTTATTTACCTGAAATCACCATAAACTATAGTAAGTATAAAACTTAGTAAGCATACTAGTTTTTTATATATCAAAATACAAATACATATATATACACAATGCATATGTATGATATGCCATGATAAATCATAATTATAATCTTATTAAATCACATGTCAGGTAAGCGCTTACACGTTTTTTCAAAATATATAATAGGAATACCATCACTCAACTACTATTTAGTATGACTTTCATATCACATATCATATAATAAGCCAAATGTCACTCGTAAGTGATATACCGTATGAGAGGAATAGTATAAGTGAGGTTTAAATTACACATATATAATGCTCATGCCTGAAGGTAAGAGCCAAACCCTCACCCTAATCATTAGTGAGTCGTCTCACATGCACCAATCCGTCACCACACGAATGTGATGACTCACTCTTCCTTTAGGTACCAATAGGATCCTCCCTACATACAGAACACATAACATATACCAATCCCGAAGGAAAGGCCATACATAAAGGCTCCACAAGTCACATAAGATGCCTACTAAGTCAATAGTGAGTTCAAGCATCCTCAAAATACAAAATGTTTCTTATGGACATATTACACTTCAAAAGCTTTCTTTGTTAAACACATTTCATTTTGAAAGATCACTTTCAAAAATACATATATGTCATATATGTCCATGCTCACATTCATAAATACACGCCTTTCACATTTCATATCAAAATATACTTTGACATAATATAAACATATTAGAAGGGACATTCACAAATTAATGCATAAACAGTTATTATGTTTATTGTGATTTCAATGAAAGTTTAGTATACTTACCTCTTAGCACTTTCGGGTACAAGGCTTAATTTTTATTAACATATCAATGGAGAATAATCCTTTCATAAGCCTCACCATTCACACAAAATACTTTAAATAGCTTACAAAATTATACATATTGCACTTATCACATCGAATTGGTCTAATTACTTGGTTTCTCAAAACCTGTCATTCTGACCACTTATACTTAACAAAATTTTCTTATACATCAAATGATGTCCAATTATTCTAAAATCAGAATATATCATTATTTACTCATATATCCTTCTTTTATATAAATATTATACTATAATTCCTACATAATCCATTTCATAATCACCATCAAATCTAAATTATTATCTTAACAGGATCAAGATATTTACTGAATAGTATTCATTCTCCTAAATTTATAAAATCATATACTAACTCAAAAATTATAAAACTATCACAGAATTAATCTTAACACATATCTTAATTCATGACAAATGTTTTATTTCAAAATCCTTGCCAAAAGTATTTTAGAACCATTTTATTCCATACTTTAAAAATATGTTTATTAAATAGTATAGTGAGCTGATACACTTTAGAAAATCATAACAATTTGATCACATTGATATAAATTATTTATTTTGTATATATTATAGTAGACATGTAAAATAATCATATTCCAAAAATTTGTAATTTTTTAAGATCATATAGTAGACCGAAAATTGTCCACCACTTCAGCATACTGTTAACATAGGAAATTTCCAGAATTTCAGGGTCATCTTTGTAAAATCACTAAAAATTCAATTTCTGAAATTTTTAATCGATTCAAAGTCTCAAATTATTCTAAACATGTCTACGTTTCTCAAAATCCAAAATCATAATAGAAGTACAATAATTTATAAAATGCTCGGATCAAGAGACTATCAAATAGAGATTCTATAAATTCATCATGATTTATCAAGTTATCTACATAATCATCATCAATTCTCAATATACCTTATAAAATTCACATCAAGTCCTCAATTATACATATTTACAGAAATCAAAACTTAAAGGAATTAACTTAATTAACACAAAGAAACTAAGAAATGATTATAATATACCTCTAAAAGCTTAAAATTTCAAATTTCTTCTTCTTTTTCTTCTTTCTCTTCTCTTTCTTTCCCCTCTCTTTATCTCCTTTCTCACTTTAAAAGAGGTGGCTCGACCAAAAATGAGTAAATTAGGGTTTAAAATATGTATTTTTATACTAAGAGGCTAACTGTTAGTATTTACAAATTAACCCCAAAAACTTTCAAAGTATTACAATTTGGTCCCTAAAATAAATCTAAAGTCTTGCAAATAAACCTAATACTAATAGTAGGTTCTTAATCTATACAAACAATACTAATAATAATACATAAATTAAGTATCACCCACATACAAATAAAATATGAATATTATATATGTATAAATATTTATTCTTTTCGGTTGTGGATAAGTGGTTACTACAGAAGCAATATGAAAGAATCCTCTAGAGCACCTCTTATTAATCTTAATGTATGCTCTTTAGCTCACCACGCTGAAGTATATGTTATCTGAACACCGAATTCTTCACGTATGTCTGCTTGAATGTCCTTCAACCTATAATTTTTATTGACCAATATAAATTTATTTTTAATTAATTTAGCAATAATACGGCTCTTGGTTTGTAGGTGGTCATCCCGCAATTGACTCAAAATATAAGTGTGCTTTGTATCTACTTGCCTCACGATGAAAGAATGTCGCCCTTCTATTGATGCTGTCCGTAATCTCCATTTGCATATGTCATTATCGTATTTCAACTCAAAATGATCTTCGGTGGACTTATAAACTCTGAAGCTCCATTTGCCCTTAAGTACAACCATGCTTATGGCATCATGGATTTTATATTTGTTGTTATACAAATTTTCTACAAACACATCTCTAATTTCAGTACAAGATACTTTTTTCAATATGTTCAAGTCAAATGGTAGTATTTCAAGTTGAAACTGAAATGAATTTTCTGCCTTAACTGTTTCTTCTCTGGCATAATCATTATTATCATCATTACCATCATCATCATCATCATTTTTATCGTAATCGTCATGGTGGTTGTTCGTTGAACATTGGAGGAGAATGATGATAATCCTCTGAGGGATTTGGAACACATACAGGAGTTGCAAATTTTAATTGATTAGCATAACCTTATTTCTACTCTATGGGTGCTTCTGCATTATTTTCATGTTCAAGAGTTTAAACATCCACTGTTACATATAGAGATGCAGCAATATTCTTTTGTAGCCTTAATCACAATATTACATTGTTATCATTTTCAAGTAGAATAGGTCTCAACTTTATAATACTTGAAGGAACTTTGAACTTCAGAGTCACTTTATACTGCATCTGATCAACTCCCAAAAGATGACAAACTCTTCTCAACAACGCTTCATATTTAATATTTTTCAGAACTACCATGTGCATATTTTGATATCCAGTGTATCTCTCAAAACTATCACTTGAACTGTCCTATCTTTCTTCAAAATATATAATGGTTGAAATTTGAGCTATGATAATATCAACAACACTTGAAAAAAATAATACTAAAATAATTATTAATTTAGTATAATTATATATATAATAATTAAAAATTATTAATATCGATTAAATTTAGGGTGTATGTATGTGGTATTTATGTTTATTATTCAAATATACACATCACATACATACATATATATATATGTATGCACAACAGAAGCCAAAATATAGATAAAGAACACATTAAAAACATATTAATCACATTAATATTTAAGATTGAGAATTTTACCTATGTAACTTTTCATTAAAAGTTATTAGAGTCCGCCTGAAATGTAACTTGTTTATAGTTCTAGCAACCAACAGGGTAGGCTTGATTGTCTAGAACAACAGCTACAAATCTAACAATGGCTTCACACTTAAACCTTGAGCTATTTGATTTACCCTTGATCAACTCTTGATCAATAAAATCAAAAGCTTTAATGCTTTAATGGCCTAAGATTAATGGAGAAGAGGTGAATTCAACACTTGAATTCAAGATTAAAAGAAACAATTTCTCTTTTATTTTTTCTCTCACTTGGCCGGCTACTTTTTGACATTAGCATAAATATATTTGTTTCATTTTCATATATTTAAAACAAGCCAAATTAACTTTTAATTTGACCTAACCATAGTTAATATTTAACTTAGGTTTAGTTTAACCTAACTCAAGTTAATATTTAACTCAAGTAAGGTTACTTTCTTGTCAAACAAATAATTAATTTAATATTAAATTAATTAACCTAACTCAAGTTAACTTTTAACTCTAGTTATGTTAGTTTACTTTTTCAACAAGTAAATAATAAAATATTTAATTAACCTAACTCAAGTTAACTATTAACTATAGTTAAGTTTGTTGGAGCTGGTGCTCACGTACCATTCCAATATTGTATGAATATTAATTGTTAATATTTATACAATAAACATTTCGAATAAAAATTGTTAATATCATATTTATATGGTATAATGCTTGTAACATTACACACATTGTTTGATTTGAAAGAGTTCATATCTGATCTAAAGGAGTTTAGATTAGAACTAATAGTTAGCAAAGCTGAGAGTTATAAATGCTAAGAGTTAGTACTGTTAAGAGTTAGCAGGTTATAAGAGTCAGCGAAGTCTAAAGAGTTAGAACCTTGTCTATAATGGGACAAATACCTAAGAGTATACTTGTAATGATATAGTTGCAAATAGTTGCAATAAGAGCTAAGAAATGTCATTATGTAAGTATGTCTCAAACATAATGTTTCTGATCTATGATCGTCAATGCGGGTCTATCGATGAATTCACAAAATATAGATTAATGTATGTCTATATTTGACTGGTTTAGATGGTTGTTCTTAGTTGACCATGAGCTTAGAGCTTGTATAGGCATGCGGGTATCCAGTCAAGACTGGATACTGAGCAGACTCACGAGGACCCCAATAGATATCCTATGAAGCCGTCAAAGGAAGGTCCTCTCGAGTTGAGTAGTATTCGTGGTCCTTTAACCTGAGCGCCACTATGGTCTTGTGAGTGATCCATCATGCTTTGGTTCCACATATGTCAGAGACTTTTCATGGTCTGACCGCTATGTGTCGCCGGGTATAGTTCGATGCTCATGGAGTCCGATGTGCGTAGATATGGGATCCGTCAGCTTACATAGGTAAGTTGTATATCCTATGCTCCGAGATTATATTTTATAAAGTCTTGTGGCCACAAGCATAAATCCGAGAAAAGAGTTTTCCACAGGGTTAAACAATATAGCAAAAGTGTTTGTGTATATTGTTTATCCAGATACAAATCTGGAGATAAGATAATGGATGAGCAAATGGGGATTTGATGGTGCTGATCTATATCCCCACACATCCAAGGTATAAATGATGGAAGGATTATACGTATACATTATGACCTCAACTTGTATGGTCTAACACGCTGATTTATAATATTCGTAACGTGTGCGTGGGACATCGATTCCGGATTCATGGAATAGTTCCATTTGACAAATCGGGTGTAGACCTAGAGAGTCCCAATATGAAATGTACTCTTTAAGCATTTGGACAGTTTACCGTATTGAATTGTTTAATACTGTATAATTCAGTAAATTACTAAGGTTAAGTTAACTAAAGTATATGGTTAAATGGTGGGACTCACTTTAGATTAACTTGGCAACCTAGTAAGGATATAAATGTAATTTCATTTTATGATTACTTAATTATTAAATAATTAAAATAAATATTTATTTATTTAATTGTTAAATAAATGATTTAACTTAACTATGGTTAAAGATTAATCATATGGTTAAGTTAAGTTAAGTTAACTTTACTTAATGGTTAAGTAAAGGTTAACCATATGGTTAAGTTAACTTTACTTAATGGTTAAGTAAAGGTTAACCTAACTATGATTAAGTTAGTTAACTATGATTAGAATATTTAAATATTTATTAACTTAAGGGTTAAGTTAAACTAACCTAACTAAGGTTAAATGTTAATTAAGGTTAGGTTAAGCTAAATTAAATGCAAATGAAATTTAAATTAGTTTGAAATTTATGCATTAGTATATAAAGGGAAATGAAATTTAAAATTCATAAGTTTTAGGCTTTTAGATTTTTGCAATTTTGGTAGCCATTTTCAATTTGAGAAATTGAAATTCTTTGTTTTGTGTTTTAAGTGTTAGAACAATAAAACAAATAGATAAATGATTACTAAATGTAATAATTAAAAGAGATTTATTTTAATTGTTCAAGAGTTGAATAAAAGATAAAATAAATTAATGTAATTTGATTATAACAAATGTTAATTATTTTTTGTTGGCTTAAAAATCAAGAGAGAAGTGGAGAACGAAAACTGAAAGGTTTCAAGAGTTGAAATCATTTCTATTTATCATCTTCTTCAATTAATTTAGCCATTAAAACGTGAATTAAATTTATTTTTATTTAAGAGTTGAATAAAAGGAAAAATAAATTTAACTAAGTTAAATTTAAGAGTTAAACAAGTTTAACTAAGTTTAACTTTGAATCAAGTTTAAGAGTTAAACAAAATGCTGAATTAACATACTACTATTCTAGACAATCAAACCCATCCTTGTTGATTGCTAGGATTGATCAAAGTTTTATTTTATGGTGGACTTCAAGTAAATTAATCCAAAGGCTTCATAGGTTAAATTTCTCAATCTCGTTCGTCATTTGATAAATATGTATAACATGTGTTTATTGTATTAATCTTCCGCTGTACACATATATGTATGAGATATGTATATTTTTTGTATGATGAATACATCCCACATGCAACCACCCTATAATAATGAACACCCAACAAGGTTAACTTACTTTTCCAACAAGTAAATAATTAAATAATTATTTGACCGAACCTTAGTTAACAATTAACCTATGTTAAGTTAAATATTATTTAATTATTAAATGAATAAATATCTTGAATATTTAATAATTAAATATGTGAAATTACCCTTAAGCCTTTACTTGCTTACCAAGTTAACCTAAAGTGAGCCTCACCTAACTATACACTTAAGTAAACTTAACCAAATACTCACTATGTGTTATGTGTTATTATTTAATTGGTCAACGATAATTATTAACTAATTAATGTACTTAACTCTTAAGTATTAGCACATGTGCATCCTGAGGGTTCTTGAAACAATTGTTTGGTTTTGTTGGATTCTACTGGATTGAACTATTCAATCTAGTACTCTGCCCCAATATACAAATAACACACTTCATATTGTGAAACTCTTTAGGTCCACGCCGATTTGTCAAATGGAACTATTCTATAAGTCCGTGATCTATATTCTACGTGTACGTTACGGATATTACAAATCAGTGCATTATACCATACAGGTTGAGGTCATAGCGCATACGTATAGTCTTTCTATTAATATATCTTATATGTGTGGGAACATAGATCAGCACCGTCAAATCTTCATAAGCTCATCCATGAACTTATCTCCAGATTTGTATCTCAATGAACAATATATGCAACCTCTTTTACTATATTGTTCAACTCTGTAGGAAACTCATTTTTCGAGTTTATTGCCCATAAAACTTTATTAGATATAATCTTGGAGCATCAGATATATAACTCTTCTTTGTGAGCTGACGAATCCCATATCTACGTACATCGAACTCCATGAGCATCAAACCATACCAGCGACGCGCAACAGTCAGATCATGAAAGTTTTCTAACATCCATAGAACTTAAGTATGGTGGATTACTCACAAACCCACTGTGGCACTCAGATCAAATGATCACAAATAATACTCAACTCAAGATGACCATTAACGGCTACATCGGATATCTATTGGGGTCCTTATGAGTCTGTTCAATATCCAATTCTAACTGAATACCTATATGCTTATACGAGCTTCTACTAAGCTCATGGTTAGTTAAGAACAACCATCTGTACTATACATATATAAACATATACTGATCTATACGAGAATAGATTAATCAAGACTTACATCGGTAAAAATAGATCAGGAACATTGTATTTGATAACATACTCGCATAATGACATTTTCTAGTACCTATTACAACTCTTTGTAACTATGTCATTACTAGTACACTTTTAGGTCTTTATCCTATTACAGACAAAGTTTTAACTCCTTAGATTTTACTGATTATTATAACCTGCTAACTTTTAGCAGTTATAATTCTCAGTATGGATAGCAAAATTCGGATCCGGATCCAGATTTGCTCAACCAAGATTTGAATTTGGATTCAAATTTTTTTTGGGTCCCAAAACCCGAGTTTAGCCTAGGTTTTTTTGGGCAAGGCCGGATCCGAGTTAAGCTAGGTTTTTTATTTTTTTTTCCATTTTTTTATTATTTTAGTAAATTTTAAACTTTTAGAGTATTTATTTTATAAAACAATTGTTAGATTTGTATTTATAGTTTAATATGTATAATTTGTATTAGTGACAAGTATAATTTGCTTTATAGTTTAAAATGTATTTTTAATCCTTATTACAATTTTTTTTTTAATTTTTTAGGTTAAATTTAAATTTTTGGGACATCTATTTTGTAAAACAATTGTTATATTCATTTATGTCAAAGATTAGAAATTAATTTAGATTTTTTTAAAAATAAAAAATTTTAAAAAATAAAAAAGCCAGAACCGAATTTGAATTTCTAAAAAAATCAGGATCCAGATCTGAAAAAAACTTAGATTTTTTCGGGTCGGGTTCTTGATTTTTTCGGGTCTAGATTTTTTTGACATTCATAATTCTCAATGATGTCAACTCTTAGCCCTGATCTGAATACTTTTAGACTAGATCTGAACCCCTTCAGATCATACAATGTCTGTAGCGTTACAAATATCGTACTATATAAATAATGTAATTAACGATTTAATAAAATATACATTGTATAAATATTAAAAAATAAATAGTTATACAAATTTTAGAATGGCACGTAAGTACAAATCTTAACAAAAATAATACAAAATATTGAATATAAATATATAAAAATGTAAAATAAAAAACTAATAAAAAAATAAAACTTAATATAAATAAATTAATAACAAAATATTGATTTTATAAAATAAAAATTCATTTTTATGAATAATGTCACTTATTAATCATATTTTTTTTTATCATTTTACTTTTATATAAAGGAACTCTGAAAAGTTATATCAAAATTTTATTCTAAAAATTGATTTTTTTATGTACTCTATAATTGGTACACTAATCAATTGATAGTACAACAATCAATCAGAATATACTATTAATATTACACTATTAAGATCGTTGAAAACAATAACGTTAGTACACTTACTGATATCAAAATTATTGGAAACAATATTATATATAACATTAAGCATACCCTATTTGAATTATAAAACTTTTATGAAATGAAAAAAAATTTACGGCATCCTAATATTCATCATGACTCAAATTCCTAATCTAAACCAAAGAAATGAACCAGAGTTATCGGCAGACCCTCGGGTGCTTTTAAAGATTGATGTTATTAAGCCCTATAATTCCACATAGGAAGAAATGTATTTGTTCTGTTCTGTTAAAGCAAATTTCTGCCGAACTCAGAAATCTTCTGATAGATAAGATCTCATTCATGATCATTATTTGTAATTTGACATTTGACTGTAGCATGCTCCTCACCTACCTTTCATTTAGAGATTCACTCACGCATGAGCTCCACATGCAATGCAATTTCTAAATGGCCAAAAAATCTGAATTGGATATACACAACCAATTCAATGGATGGGGAACGACAACTGGCTAAAGCCCAGTACTACAGATATTCAGAGAATTTATAAAAGAGTTTATTTCGGTGGTACTTTTCTTTAGTTTTGGGTCTTTTGCTTTTCAAATTTTTAATGTTTGTCTTAGCTTTAGGGCCAAGACAAACACCAACCATCCCTTTCTAGGAGGTGACCACACTATATGAAAATGATGGTTCCTCTATTTTATTTTTAGTTCATACAAGATTTATTATTGGTCCCAAACAATTCTCAATCCTCCAAATCCTCTTTTGGCGGAGGAAGTGAGATTTCTATGATTCATTTTCTTTTTATTGATTTTTTTTATATCTAGCTATTTATATTCCGAGTGACTTTCATTATAATTTTACGAAATAAAAGGTATTTTCTGATTTTACAAACTTTTTGTCAATTTCAACCAAACATCAAAGCAGAAATAGAAGGATTAGGTGTGCTGGCCTCAACTCTTCAGAAGATATAATTGGTGACCAAACACATTCCAATTAGAATTTCAAGTCATTGTGTTTGGTGGGTGGGTTTTGCTTAGGTATTTTAGTAGACATAATATCATATTTTATATGGATAATTAGAGATCAAATCTTAACCGCATTAATATAAACACAAAGACTTGTCCATATAATGAAGAGAATATTATCCCACTCTATGAGCACCCAACCACTTTCTAATGAATAAAATAGAAAGTGGGATGGAGCATTGTCATAGTATCCGAGACCATGCAATGTATCAAGTAATCAACATAGTTTTAGTAGCAATCAGGGCATCATTGCAGAAATTCGATTTAAATTATTTGATGGGTTGCTTTAATTTTTAATGCTTTTTAATTTATACCAAAACATGGGCCACAAAGAGATATGCATAGGAATAGCATTGTTTTTCAATTTCAACCATAAAAAAAGAGAGAGAGAAACTGAATTTAAAAAATAAAATTATTTTTAGTTCAGATGTTTACTATTTTCTTGGCAGCTTCTGCTTTCTGCATCGTGATGGTTCAGTGTGTTTTATTCATTGTCCTTCAAGTTCCAAGGCTAAAAGGCAGCCCATGCCATGCAAATTGAATGATAGCTCAACCTGTAAATAGAAGAGGGAAAGCTCATTGTTAATTTGTCTTCTCTTTAAAAGTTGAAAATTTAATACTGTTCAAATTAATAAATTTTGTGTAAACCCCAAAAAAGTTAAAAAAAAAAAACAAATCAAAATTTGATTTGATAAAAAGTAATATAGAATCTTTACAAATATAGCCTAGCTTATAAAATACATATTGTCTGTCATAATCACTCACAGTAACTTGACATTACTGGCAAAAAAGCTGTGATTTATGTTTGGTTATCAAACATTTCTCTTTAATGGTCCAATGTAAAGGTTCACCCACTTGGTGACTTCAAGAGATATTAGAATTACTTCATACAGATTTTACTGTTAATAAAAAATAAAGCAACCATGTTGACAGAAGTTACCAGAATAGGAGGTAAAGTTTGAAATTAAAAAAAGATTATACTGTGCTGCAACAAATTTGTATGTGGCTGAAGGGAGGAAGAAGCCAAACAAGAGTTGAAATCGGAGACAGAAAATGAGTGTCGGGGAGCTGATAGTGATACAGCAGCACATACTGAGAGATCCTGCATTATCACTGACAACTGTTTTTTTTATCTTTCAATTATTGAAGATGGTGATGGTAAAAGTAACTGCACGCACGGTTAATTTTAAACACCCAGCCCAAGAGTTGGAGATTGTCCAATTTTGTCGGCAATATTCAATAATGACAGTTTGCTCGTGCTAGTGTTAAAATTTACATCATCGCCTATCTAACAATACACCAGTTCTATTAGGTAAACATTAAAAGTTATTTAAAAAAAATTTTGTTTTAATAAACAACGTAATTTATTATATAATAAACTCATAAATGATAAAATTTGTACTAAATTGTGAATAATATTGCTCACATGATCATTTCTTATTTATAAAAATTCATTTAACAAAAATCTCAGCCTATATATATATATATATTCTGATTTTACTGACAAAATTTTTATTTTTTGTTTTTTTAAAGAAGACAAATTGTTTAGTTGATGAAAAAAAAAAAGTGGTGGTGGTGTTAATAATCTTCTTTGTTGAAATCGTAACATTCAATCTCATTTTCATCATCCGGAATTGCTTGTCTTGGACTTGTCCGAATTAGCTTCTTACTTTTATCTAAATAATCATAATTCATTGGTTATCATAATTCATAAAGCTAACCACTTTAATTCTCGAGAATGATAAAAGAAAAAGGGAAAAGAAATCGATCTCCAATAAAAAAATTAATTTTTTTCATAGAATATAAATTGGTGAAGAAGGATAAAAATTACATTGTTATACTCCATTTATTTTATTCTCATTTTTTGGTTATTAAATATTCTCTTAACTAGGAGTGCTTCCTCCTCTACGTTCTTTATGACAAATTAGGAGAGGTAGCAAGATTTTTTCGGTAACCCTAGGTGACTGCAGCCTTTGGATAATAATTTTTTAATTTTTTTTTTAATATATTTTTTTGGTGTTGGCAATGGATTTTGATGAGATTTTATCAAATTACGTTAGTTTAGACTTGAAAGATGACAATATACCGGTATCAAAGCTATATTCATATGTGTGCCAAGTTAGATAAACAGTTTTCCTTATCTCTAGTGGACAAAGTGTTTAATCTCTAAACCAGTTAATAAAGATGAGTGTATCTCCTATATGTATATGCTTTGGAAGACGATGTAAGAATTCTCAATAAAAGTTATAAATCTAAGAAGCAATATGTTTTTTTTTTAACTTTCGTTCAAAAGTTGATAAAAGATGGGTTATCGCGAGAGGACCATAGATGTTTGATAGTTGTTTAATTGTGTTGGATATTCTTAAGAGTAATATTAAGCATCCCATAATTTTATTTAAAATTATATTTTAAAAGTGATGTGTCATGTAAATATTGGAGGGTGAAATGATGTAAATTCTAAATCATCTATTACACTTAATATTTGTTTGATACATTACTTTTAAGATATAATTTGAGATAAAATTTTGGGATGCCTAACATTACTCTATTCCTAAAGAGACTTGAATGCTGACAGACTTTACTTTAGACAAAGCTTCTTTTTGGGTGTAGCTCCATAGTTTGCTGCTCTATTTCATGAATCAAGAAGTTGGATTACATATGGGCTCGCTAATTGGAAAGGTAGAGAACATTAATCGGGGAGATTCAAAATAGTGTCTTGGGAAATTTATTCATGTGCATGTCAATATCAATGTCTCAGAATCATTCAAACTGACATTAATAGTTGTTATGGATGGAACAAATGAAATTATAACTGTATTTCTATAGTATAAATGTTTACCTAATTTGTCTTTCAAGCGTGGGAAGTTTGGACAACTGGAGAAAGAGTGCATTTCATGACAAGAATATCATTTGTGGGGGTAGGGGTGGAGTTTTATATAGTGAATAGGTTTGACCGGGACAACATGTGAATTTGAAACATGGTAGTAGCAAGAAGTTGCAGGTAGGTTTTCATTAGCCGCCTAAGGTGCATTATAGGATACAGGCAAATTGCTGCAAACTAATTGGTAGAAGAAAACTGATGTAAGGTTCTTAGAGAAAGGTTTTCAACACCCAATTAATGGGGAGGCCAAGGGACATAGTAGGACCTCTTTGTATGATGGGTGTTAGAAATTTTAAAATAATATAGTTGGGCAACAAAATTTTGGGGGCGGGGGAAAAAGAAAACAATTGATGACAGAAGGTAAAGTTATTGGTGGCCAAACAAAAAGAGTGAGCTTTAGTCCAAAAAATTCAGAAAAATCGATGCCTATGATCAATGGTGGCATCAGCCAAACTCCAACAATCATGAAGGGTTTTAATACTCTCACAACTACCAAGCCTTTATCAACCTAGGGGGATGAATTTGTAGAGCACTTTCGTCATTCTAATGTAGTGGTTGAGGGGTCTTATAGAGTAGTGGGGTTAAAGGAGAAAGTGGTTAACCTTTTTGAGGGTATTAATCAAACTAGTTGCCTTTATCGATAACTTAGTAGGGGAACATTCAGGTTTCAATCTCAAGCATAGAAGAGAGTAAGTAAAGTAATAGTTCTTTGTCAATACAAGTTGTTAGTAGTAACTTTAACCTCTTTGAGGGAGTTATGGTTGCTCCCTAAGTAGTTAAAAGAATGTAGAAGGGTGATCTAAAAGAAAGTAAGATTGCTTTAGAATCCCTAAAAGCCTTTTTCATGACATTCAGCTTATGGAGTCTTTCTAATTCTAGAACTCACAAGAGTCACAATTGCAACTTGGTTACTGGAATGGGAAAATGAATGCCAAGTGTCACATCCTACATTAAATAAAAATTGGGTGGATCTTGGGTATATAAGGGTGGGTATGCAGCATTACCTAACAGGCTAGTCTTTTGGGTCAATGACAAGCGCCTGACCCGTGACACAAGGCATGGTCTAACCTAAAATCATAAAGAGGGATGAGCAAAAAAATTAATGGCAGCCCTAAGAAACTTTTTATTTAAAACTTGTTATTGCTATTTCCACATGGAAACCACAAAGATAAAGAATGAGAATTCCAACTTATAAGTGCTAAATGAAAAGTAGGGTTGATACGGGGAATATAGAAAGAGGGTATTTGATTTTGATTATACAAAAGATGTTATGAATGTTGGAGGAAAAATAGAGCTTAAAGATAGTTCGAATACTAGTGGTGTATTGGCTCAAACTAAATTAAAGGCGACTTCTACTGATGAGCAGGGTTTTCGATCATTATGAATTTGTTATGTAAGAATATCCAGGGACAGAGTAACACCCATATATTTCAAATCATGTGCAAGTAGATATATAAGCATTGCCCAGATATAGTGTTTATGACTGAAACACTTGCTTACTATAATTAGATGGGAGGCCTTATAGTGAAACTTCAATTTGTGAGAAAATTTGTTATGGAGAGAGTCGGTAATAGTGGTGGACTGGCTCTATTTTAGTTAAACAAAGTGGATATTTATTTATTATTATTTTCTTAGTTTTATATTGATGTATGCATTTTGTCTATTCAGGGGAAGTGTTGGATGTTAACAGGGTTCTACGGCCATCTATTCCAAATGGTACATGCTTAGACTTTCTTTAAGAGGCTTCATACTTTATTTAAATTACCATGGCTTTGTAGTGGGAGTTTTAATGAAATCTTAGAGAGTTCTAATAGACAGGGGAAGTGTTGGTGTGTGGATTAACCTCAATTCCTAATGGAGAATTTTATGCAATGTTAGATGATTGTGGTTTTATGGATATGGGATTCAAGGGAGCTCTGTTCATATGATGCAATGGGTATTGTGATAAAATGTTTATTCAAGAGAGATTAGACCAAGCAGTACAAAAGGATAATTGGGCCACACAATTTTATATTCTATGTCATATCATATAAACTATTCAGGTTCGGACCATAAACTTCTGTTAATCTCAATAGAATACTGTCTATCAAGATAGAAATGTGACAATCAATCGTAAGGGGAGTGCTTTCATTTTGAAGAAGTATGGGCCATGAAACCAGAGTGTGAGAAGCTCATTAAGGAACATTGGTAGACTTGAAACAATTGTATCCATTTACTTTAATTTAAATATTTCTAATCGTGATACTACCTTACAGGATTATAATAAGCAATCCTTTATAAAAACATTTAGTGATCGTTGGAAAAAATAGAAGTTATTAAAGGTTTAAAATTAGAATGTTAGTGCAACAACTTAGGAGGAGTTGCAGAGGTTGAGTAAAGCATAGATACTTTTATGTACAAGCAAGAATTATATTAGAGGCAGTGTTATCGGCTTTCTTGGTTACAAAATGGCGATTGTAATTCACGTTGCTTTCACCATGGACCCTTAGGGAGAAAATGAAGAAATTGAATTAGTGGATTGAACGACAAAGACAATGTGTGGTAGGATGATAACCTGTGGGTGGTTGATATTTTAACTGAATATTTTGTTGAGATTTTTAAGTCTTCGAACTCAGGGGATGATGACATAACTGCTATTACAAAATGTGTTGTAGCACGACTATTTGATTAAAACAAAGATTTTCTAGATGCATCGTTTTATTTTGACAAGGTTAAAAAGGTAGTTTTTCAGATGTATCATACCTAAGCTTATGGGAAAGATGGGTTACCAGCTCTCTTTTACCAAAAATTTTAGAGTATAGCGAGTTTGGATGTGATAAAGATATGCTTACAGTTTCTTAATAATGATAGGGAATTAGGTCAAATTAATGAGACACTGATAGCATTAATTTCTAAATTGGATCAACTTGAGTAGTCAAGTGATTTTCAACCAATTAGCCTATGTAATAACCTTTGTAAAATTATTGTTAAGGTATTAGCTAACTGAATCAGAGTAGTTTTGGGTGACTTATTATCTAACGCATAAAGTGCTTTTATTCTAGGAAGGCAAATTATTGATAATGCAATAATAGTTTTCGAATGTGTTCATACTTTGAACTGCCAAAAATTATGTAATGATAGTTATATGACTTTGAAATTTGATATGTCCAAAATCTTTGATAGAGTGGAGTGGTGTTATTTGAATGGCATGATGCAGACAATATTTTTTTTTTAAAAAATGCTGTAGACAAATTCAACAATGCCTCTTAATGGTATCGTATTCTATATTGGTGAATAGGAATCCACAAAAAGTAATAAAACTGTCTAAGGGGTTATAGTAAAGGAATCCATTGTCCTTATATCTGTTCCTCATTTCAATAGAAGGCATCTCTGCATTGATTTCTAAAGCTGAATGGAATGGCAAAATTTATGGCCTAAGATGCGGGTGACAAGGGTTGACTATCTGGCACTTATTCTTTGTAGATGATAGTTTGATCTTTTCAAAAGCCAATCTTATTGATAGTCAACCTGTCAAATTAATTTTACAGTAGTAGAAAAGGCATCAGGTTAATGTATTAAATTCAATAAACTTGCTATATGCTTCAAGGGCGCTATGCAAAACGGACCTGCAAATGATATTATTTGGTGTCTGTGAGTAAAGAAAGTAAGCTATCATGAGAAGTATTTAGGATTACCAAGCTTCAATGGCTATAATAAAAAGTTGATATTTGCTGAAATCAAAGACTGTGTATGAAATAAATTAAAGGGCTAAAAATCAAAACTCTTTTCAATAGGAGAATGTGAGGTCTTTTTGAAAGTAGTTATTCAATCTATACTAGACAATGTGATGAATTTATTTTAGTTGCTCACTTCTCTTATTAATGAAGTCTATCTATTCAATGTAAAATTTTGGTGAGATGATGACGACAATAATTGAAAACTGTATTGGTGTAAATAGGAGAGCTTTTTCTAGAGTAAGAAGGAAAATGGATTAGAGGTCTTGGGACCTCTTTATCTTCAACAAGACCATGCTTGCAAAATAGGGCTGATGTCACGCCCCAGACCCAAAAGATCTGACACACGACATCACTTACATTCATTCAATAATACTTAAGCATTTATTTTAATTTCTTTCAGAATTATAGCAATTGAATTATGACTTGGACAATTAGTAAACCAGAGATACGCAGAGTTTTCTCAGAGATTAACACTCTACTACGTCACCAGTAGCAACTTTGTTACCGGAAGCCCAGAATATATTCATTGTAAATTCTTACTTAAAATCAATCCATTACTACATTTGGTGAAACTTAAACTAAATCCAATCACACAATAAAATAATACATAGGTATTTATTCACTAGGGACAAATCAAATATCTTATCCCACGTGTCCCCAAATAAAACACTTAGCAACCTAACAACTTAGGGAACCCAAGGAACAGCAGAAGCCTTGCCAAATCCGCTATGCACACATGTACCTTATTTACCTGAAATCACCATAAACTATAATGAGTATAAAACTCAGTAAGCATACTAGTTTTTCATATATCAAATACAAATACATATATGTACACGATGCATATGTATGATATGCTGTGATCAATCAAAATCATAATCTTATCAAATCACATATTATGTAAGCGCTTACACATTCTTTCAAAACACATAATAGGAATACCATCACTCAACTACTACTTAGTAGGACTTACATATCACATATCACATAATGAGCCAAATGTCACTCGTAGGTGACATACCGTATGAGAGGAATAGTACAAGTGAGGTCTTGAATAACACATATATAATGCTTATGCCCGAAGGTAAAAGCCAAACCCTCACCCTGATCATCGGTGAGTCCTCTCACATGCACCAATACGCCACCACACGAATGTGATGGCTCACTCTTCCTTTAGGTACCAATAGGATCCTCCCTACATACGGAACACATAACATATACCAATCCCAAAGGAAAGGCCACACATAAAGGCTCCACAAATCACATAAAATGCCTACTAAGTTAACAGTGAGTTCAAGTACCCTCAAAATACAAAATATTTCTCATAGACATATTACACTTCAAAAGCTTTCTTTATTAAACACATCTTATTTTGAAAGCTCACTTACAAAAACACATGTATGTCCATGCTCAATGTCAATGCTCACATTCAAAAACATATATTCACATTTCATATCAAAATATACTTTGACATAACATAAACATATTCTTAACCCCATTTGCAAAATCATACATAACAATTACTATGTTTATTGTGATTTCAGTAAAAAGTCTAGTATACTTACCTCTTAACACTTTCAGCTACAAGGCTTAAATCTCCTTAACCTATCAATGGAGATTAATCCTTTCATAAGCCTCACAATTCACACAAAATACTTTAAATAGCTTACAAAATTATACACAATGCATTTATCACATCAAATTGGTCTAAATATTTGGCTTCTCAAAACCTGTCATTCTGACCACTTACACTTAACAAAATTTTCTAATAGATCAAATGATGTCCAATTACTCCGAAATCAGAATATATCATTCTTGACTCATATATACTTCTTATATATGAATATAATATCAAAATTCCTACACAATCCATTCCATACACACCATTGAATCCAAACTACAAACCTGACAGGATCAAGATACTTACTGAACAGTATTCAATCTCCCAATTTTATAAAATCATATACTAACTCAAAAATTATAAAACTACCACATAATTACTCTTGACACATATCGCAGTCCATGATAAATATTTGGCTTCCAAATAACTGCCAAAAGTATTTTAAAACTATTTTATTTCATAACTTTAAAAATCTGTTAATCAAATACTACAATGAGCTGATACACTTTAGAAATTCATAACACTTCAACCACATTGATCCAAATTCTCAATTCCGAGTATATCATATTAGACATATAAAATTATCATATTCCACAAATTCGTAATTTTTAAAGATCATTCAGCAGGTCAAAAATTATTTTCCACTGTATCATACTGTTTACACAGGAAATTTCCAGAATTCCAGGGTCATTTTGGTAAATTCACAAAAAATTCAATTTCTGGAATTTTGAATCGATTCAAAGTCTCAGATGATCCTAAACATGTCTAATTTCATATACTCAAAATTCAAAACCAGAATCGAATCAAAACAATTTATAAAATTCTTGGATCAAGAGACTATCAAGCAGAAATTCTACAATTCATCATGATTTATCAAACTATCTTATAGATCATCATCAATTCTCATATGATCTTACGAAATACACAACAAATCCTCAATTATACATATTTTCAGAAATCAAAACTTAAAGGAATTAACTTAATTAATACCAATAAATTGAGAAATACGTATGATATACCTCTTGAAATTCAAAATTCCAATTTCTTCTTCTTTTTCTTCTTCTTCTCCTCTTTCTCTCTCCTCTATTTCTCTCTTCTCTCTCTTAAAATGGGTAGCTCGACCTAAAAATGGTAAATTAGGGTTTAAAAGTGTATTTTTATACTAAGAGACTAATTTTTGGTATTTATGAATTTGCCCCCAAAACTTTCAAAGTATAACAATTTGGTCCCTAAAATAAATCTAAAGTCATACAAATAAACCCAATACTAATCGTATATCCTTAACCTATAAAAATATTACTAATAACAATATATAATTCAAGTATCACCAACATACAAATAAAATACGTATATTTATATATATAAATATACATATTCTTACCGGTTATGGATACTGGTTACTACAGCTGATGCATCATTCATAGCCCAATTCTTTAATGGCTCGTGTGGTTAAAAATCTATTTTTTGCTAATTCTTTTTTCTTGTAAGCCAAAAAGAATTTAACTACATCTTTTCTATGAAAAAACATTTAATGGGGTAAAGATGGGTTTTAATAGAGGGTTGGTAATGGTACTTCAATATCAACTTACCATGATTGGTGCTTGTTGAGGCCATGTTCATTCAAACCATCTTACTCGCACCTTTTGCTCGAACACATTACAGTTGCAATTCTAAAAATTGCCTCTAGCAGATGGGACCTTAATCAGATTCAAGATGGTTTTCTATCAGAAGAACAACAATATATATTGAGTATTCTACTTGTTGCACATAGCAACCAAATCTAGATTCCTTAATGTGGCAATATAATAATCATAGGCACTATACAATTAAATTAAGATATTGGATTGACACTTATTAAGGAGGACATACTAGCACTTCTAATACATTTGAGGTTCAAGTGTGGTCGAGATAGTTGAGGAAGATATTTATACTCACCAAAGTGAAGATCTTTGCACAAAAAACTACACATGAATGGCTACTAGGGGTGACAATTTAGTTCGAATATAAATTTAGAAAAACTTGAAAATTTGGCTGACTTGGATTTAAAATTTTTAATTTTTTAGATCTAAATTCGAATTTTTGTGGGTAATTCGGATTTGGGTTGGGCCCTGAAAATCCATCCCAGAATCTGGCTTTATTTTTATTTTTATTTTTCTAATAAAAATCTTAAATTAATTTTTAAAATTTTTAATCTTTAATATATATGAATTTAACAATTATTTTACAAAATAAGTACTTCAAAAATTAAAAAAAATTAAAAAATGCCGAGTTTAAGCTTAGATTTGGCCCAAGCCCGAAAAACTTGGATTTTGAGTTTAAACAAAAAAACTTAAATCTAGATCTAAATTGAGCAAAATCCAAATTTAGATGGAAATTTGCCATTCTTAATGGCTACCAACGGCAACTAATCTTAAATGCCACTATGTCCCTACAACAGAAATATGTTTTTTGTGTGGTGCAGGGGCAAATTCATGCCCTTTGGTTCTGTCGGGTGCCTAAATCTGTCCGGGCAATGTGTGATCTCATGAAGCAGATTTTCAGTAGCCACCAAACATCCATGCAAGAGTTCTTTATTGTATGCATGCATAATTTGACCGCGAAAGAGCTTGAGTTTTATTAGTGATTCAGTGGTGCGTGTGGTATGTGAGAAATCAACGTATATACAATTAGATGTAGGTAAGGTAAAAAAACAATTAGTGGATGGTCCAAAGATTATCAGGTCGAGTATCAACAATGCCAACCGAAAGAAGTTGAATAACCATCCCGTGCTTGCTGTGACATGGCGGTCTCCCGAATTGGCTGTATTAAGCTTGATACAGATGCGACGTTAAATAATCGCCAATTGCTTATGGGATTAGGGAAAGTTTTTTTTTTTTTTCTTTTTCTTTAAGAGTTAGCAAATTGCCTTCCCTGTTATCAGTGCCAATTGCTGAAGCCCTGGCGATTTAAAGGGGTTTGCTTCAAATGTAGGCTACAAAGAAATTGAAGTGGAATTAGATGCGACTACAATTATAGATGATATAATATCCAATACGGACTCATCAGCGGAATTGGGTCTCATTATTACAGGAAATTATTAATGTCTTAAGCTCTTTTAGTCATTTAAAGTTTTTTTTATTTCTCGAGTTGCCGATAAAATAACTCATGAGCTTGCGAAAATCATTTTAAGATCTTTATTTATGTTACTTGCATCGGAACTGTTTCAAACATTTTCTTGTAGAGGACCTGGATCTCTGGTTTCGAAAAAAAAATATATTAACCATCTTAATCGCTGTTTTTTTTTTTAATTTTAACTTAAAAAAATAATATTATATATTTAAATTATAATATCTTAAATAATTGTTAAATAATAAAATACTATAAATTTTAAAATTATTATTTCACTCCATAATTTTTAAAATATATTTTAAAATAAATATATAACACTATTTAAAAAAAAAAAAACAGTCAACAAATCTGGTGTGTGTTCCGCCCTCTGGACGTGGGACCTACTAACAAATACCGGTGGGGTCTTAATCTTCAAAATAATCAGAGCCGGGTTGCAGAAAAACAAAAGAAAAAAACACTCTCTATTATACTTCTTGTAATCTTCTGGTTTCTCTCTCTTTCTTTCAAGTCCCTAGGGTTTTTCAATTGCGAATCTGATTCATTTCATTTCCCCCATTTCACAAATCTTGCCTGCATTTACCGGCAAAACGGCATCTCGTTTCAGGTACCCTTTGTCCTTTCGATCTCACTTCACTCTCTCTGCTTGCTTGTCCACACTTGATGCTGATCAGGTTGTAAAACATTTGTTCATATGTATGCATATATTTCTTTTTTTTTTTTAATTTTTATTTTGCTGGGTTAGGATCTTTCGTCTTTTTGGTTCGGTAATGTAAACTAGTCGTTACATTTATAGCTTTTATAAGTTTTCAATTTCATTCAGCTGGTGTCTTACTTTATTAGACATTTTTTTTTCTTGTGTATTATAAGCCTGCTTGATGAATCAGTGGCTTTTTGCTTTCTTTGTTTTTTTTTCTTCTTGAAATGGGTTTAATGATGTTTTAGTTTTAGCTGAGGACAATGGATTAAAGCTAGCAGCTGGGTTTGTTTATACCTTCTTTCTGTTGCACTATTTTGCTAAAAAGAAAATTTGCATTTTTGGTGTAGTTGAATCTGGTATATTTATTCATCTATGCTGAGTTAAAGTTCCTTTAGGTATATGTTAATATTAGGACGAGGGGGAGATTGTGGCTAGAAAAGAAGATTGTCTTACTGAGATAAACTTTTTAAGCTGGTATTTTCTCATGGATTTTTTAAATAAAAATTTTATTACATCTTAATTAGATTCTAGTTATTATTGTAAGGTTAGTTCAGTGCTACAATGTGCTTTCAAATGTAGGATGCGTGCAAGTGCCTAACCATAGACAATAGAGGGAATTTCCGATTGGGTTATTAATAGAATTAATTGTAATTTTTTTTGAACTTCTGGAAGTAATGGACTATAGTGTGTGCTAATTTGAATTTAGCCTCCCTAGTTTCTTCTCTTAAGTGTCTATATTCTTTAAGGATTGCTTGCAACCCCCAGTAAAAGTTGCGGCTCCCTGTGAGGACACCAACAAACAAAGCTTATTTTTCTTTTCTTTTATCTGTTTCTTTCTTCAGGTTGGTTGACTCTCTTACAATTTCATGATCATGTCAGGTATGGATGATGCTGTTTGGTGAATGTGAACAGTGTTGATGGACAAAGGGTCTTTTAGCATCTATGGAATTGGTCTCAGATCCCGGAAATTTGTAGAAATGAGATTCTTGAGAAATGGTTTAGTCTAAACTTGCGAGGATATATTCTATTCTCTTTTGTACCAAGTCCAAGTGAGCTCAGCTGGGTGCAATTGTGCAAGTATCCAAAGTAATGGGTTCATTTCCTGGTACTTGTGAAATTGTGGAAGCAGGAGAAGAGGTGAAATCAATTCAACATTCTCAAAGAATTTACCAGCCAAACTCTGTATCAAATGCTACTGACAAAGATCAGAAGCCTCATGTACTGAAATTGGCATGCAAGGAATCTCTAGAAGATGATATTAATCAGCTCTTTGAGGCTATCAGTCTCAGAACATCATCTAAAGGTTGGGGTCTTTCTCATGAAGTAGGCACAAGTACAAGCCCGTTACGGAAAAATGCTTTAAAAAAGCCAATTAGTGTGCCCCAGTCACCCAGAACGGGGGCTTCTGAGCCAGTCTCTCTGAAGCAGGCATTAAGAGAACTTTGCATCACAAAGGCGTCGGAAATGGCTGCTATGAAACGGTTATCGAAGTCTACAGCTTCTCAAGGTGTATCAGAAGCTGTTAGGATAAAAAGTTTGTATAATGCAAAGGTAGTTGAAGGTGCCAGTAGATCTGGCCCTCTTACAGATGAAGGTAAGGGTAGTATGGTTGAAATATCTCTGGTGCCAGAAGAAAAACAGCCAACTTCTTCACAAAAGATTCCCCATTCGCTTCAAGTGCCAAAGATGAAATTATTAGACCAAAGGGCTAATTCATCTCCTCGATTTGCTGCTCCAACTATGCAAACTGCTATGTGGACCAGCCAAAGTGCTCATTCGACTCTGCAGTTTTCTGTTCCAAAAGTGCAGAATGCTATAGAAACCAGCCAAAGTGCTCATTCTTCTCCCCAGTTAGCAATTCTGAAAATGCAAAATGCTAAAGGGACCAACCAAAGTGCTCATTCTTCTCCTCGATCTGCTGTTCCAACAGTGCAGAATACTATGGGCATGAACCAAATGGCTCATTCTTCATCTCAGCTCCCTGTTTCGACTCCAGAAAATAGTACTGGGACCAAACAAAGTGCTCATTCTTCTCCATTTACTATTCCATCACAAAGTGGTTCTCAGGATGCCTTGATGCAAAATGAGCTTGTCTCAGCTTCAAAAAATGTAGAAACTCGTGTAATAAAAATGAAGCCGGCACAAAAAGAGAAGCATACTTCTTCTAATACTATTGATATGCCAGAGCAAGAAAAAAAGGTCATCACCCTGACCAAATCAGCTAACAGAACATCTTCTGTAAAGTCAGGGAGGAAAGCCAGGTTGCATGCTGTACCTTCTTCAAGCTCAGTCAACGGCAGCAGGGTAACCAAGCTAGCAAGAAATAGTCCTCGTGTAGCCAAACCAGTCCTCAGGAAGAAGAGTGCCATTAAGAAGAAAGTAAAGCAGGATTCAACTTCTGCTCCTTGCTCTTCTGACACATACAGTGAAGTTAGAAGTGAGTTGGAGCCCAGTACAACTCAATTAATTTGCCAGAGATGTCATTGTGCTTTGAAAAATGCTAGTAGTATACCCAATCAAGATTCTTTATTCTCCAGCTTGACCAGTGTTAGTGCTGAAGTTATCTCAACTAGTGTTAATACTGGTACCAGTGAACTGGGCTTCATTTCAAATGACCATGACAGAAGTCAGGCTATTGTTGAAAAAGCAAAAAGTAATCCAAAATCAAGAAACAAAGGCGAATTTTCCCAAAGTTCAAAGAGTAGCCTTGGTGATTATAGTACTAGTACGACCAACAGTGATGACAGCAATTTAAGTGGATCTAGTTGTGGCAATAGGCCTCACATGTCAACAGATGTGAGGTGGGAAGCTATTCGTCATGTGAGGATGCATTATGGAGCCTTAGGGTTGAGACATTTCAATCTTCTGCAGAAGCTGGGTTGTGGAGATATAGGAACTGTATATCTCGCTGAGCTGGTTGGTACAAACTGCCTTTTTGCTATAAAGGTCATGGACAATGAATTTTTGGCCAGAAGGAAGAAGATGCCAAGGGCTCAGACAGAAAGAGAGATACTGAAAATGCTAGATCATCCTTTTCTCCCTACACTATATGCCCAATTCACATCAGATAATTTATCATGTTTAGTTATGGAGTATTGTCCTGGTGGAGATTTGCATGTCCTTCGACAGAAGCAGCTTGGAAGGTGTTTTTCTGAACCAGCAGCAAGGTAGAATTCTTTCAAAATATTGTTTGCATTTATTCTTGTGACTCCTATCTCGACATCACACACAATCACGACGCAACTAGTCCATGGTTTATATGCCTTCTTGATATTCTGTTTTCATATTTAAAGACTACACATGCATTTTGAGTCATAAATACAAGCAGATGCTTCTGCATTCTTTTTCTAATTTTCACACTTTTGACTATTCTCATATGAAGGCTATAAACAGTTTTCTAACACCTGTTAGCTTCCTTACTTTTGTCCTGAACAAAAACCCGTCGCACTCCTTGTTCAAGCTATTGACTGCTTACTGATAAATGTTTGATGTTAGTATGCTGCCACTTCACTCAATCAGCTCTTCTTTTATAAGCATGCTGCCACTTCATTCAATCAGCTCTTCTTTTAGGTCCCTATAGACAAACACTACCTCAATATTACCCAATTGAAATCTCTTTCTTCACCAGCTCTCTCCGCCACCTATTCTTGATATCAGCACTGTAGCCCTCAGTTTTGCTATCACTGTCTATAGCTTTCAAAAATATGCATTTTTTACCATTGTTATAAAATATGTTTTCAGAAATTTAAGAAAAAGTGAAGGCATTTAACTGTGAAAAGAAAAGAAAAAGCAAAATGATAACCTAACTGACTTTATTTTCTACTTCTGCAACCATTATGTGGCATAGGGGTTACATCCTGTACGAAACTTAAAAGTATACCACTTCTACGAATAGCTCGTAGTGCTGCATCTCTTCCAAGACCAGGACCTTTTATCATCAGTGTAATTGGAGCCATGTGGAGTTTGTTGATTGAATCTCATTGTTCATAGCACTTCACCTTTTGATTCTATTATCCTTTTCCTCATGACATTTGATTGTATAGGCTGTTCTAGTCTTGTAATGGGGTCGGTGGGTATTCTTTATACATCAGTGTTTCACTATTATTAGTTTTTTATATAGGTTTGGTTTCCCCTCTCTAGGGTTTTTTGCTTACTTTGTGGACAGCTGGTCCAAATTAGACGCACACTTATTTTCCATAATTAATATGCTTATTCAGTTTCTTAATAAAAAATATACATTCTTCCTTGTTTCTGAATAACAATTATTGATGCTCAGAAATGCTTTTGAGGGCTTTAACAGGGTTATAATTCACCTGGGTCAGCTATATATTACTTTTGTGTCCTTTTTGTTGATCACGAGGTGCACTTAATGCTTGTTTCTATTGTTGTTGTGGATGCTGAAATTGATGTCAAGAAAATTGGATATGTTATTGGATTTTCTTACTTCTAATAATCAATAGTCATGGTTGGTATTCATTTCCCTTCACTAAACAAACAGCACATTGTATATGCAGGTTTTATGTTGCTGAAGTCCTCCTTGCGCTGGAATACTTGCACATGCTTGGAGTTATTTACCGGGATCTGAAACCGGAAAACATTCTTGTTAGAGAAGATGGCCACATTATGCTGACAGACTTTGACCTGTCACTCAGATGTTCTGTAAGTCCAACTCTGCTGAAATCATCTTCCTCCGATATGGAACCTACACGAATGTCTGGCCCATGCACAGCATCTAACTGCATTCAGCCTTTCTGCATTGAACCCACTTGCCAAGTTCCATGCTTTAGTCCTAGGTTGTTACCTGCTTCTGCAAAAACAAAGAAGCCGAAGGCTGACCTTGCTGCTCAGATAAGATTGTTGCCCCAGCTTGTGGCTGAGCCTACTGATGCACGATCCAATTCATTTGTTGGGACCCATGAATACTTGGCTCCTGAGATCATCAAAGGAGAGGGTCACGGAGCTGCAGTTGATTGGTGGACATATGGTGTCTTCCTTTACGAGCTTCTATATGGGAAAACGCCCTTTAAAGGTTCTAACAATGAAGAAACTTTGGCCAATGTGGTGCTGCAAAGCCTCAAGTTCCCGGATAGCCCACTTGTTAGTTTCCAGGCAAGAGATCTCATTGGAGGACTGTTGGTAAAGGAGCCTGAGAATCGTTTGGGGTCTCAGAAAGGCGCTACTGAGATCAAGCAGCATCCTTTCTTCGAGGGCTTGAACTGGGCTCTTATTCGGTGTGCTATTCCACCTGAGCTACCTGACTCCAATGATTATGGAATTCCAGATGTGGTGTCTCAAAACAGCAAGTATTTGGAGTGTAAAGCTACAGGAGAGCAACTTGAGTTTGAGTTGTTTTAGCGGAAACATATACGTAGGAATCAGGGCATGTTCCCCTGCTTTTGTTGTCACTGTATGTAGCTCTGTAGTGTAAATCTGATTAAAGAATGTTGTTGTAAAGCAAGGCTGTCGCCAGATTTTCCAATTTCAGAAGCCAAAGTCTCTCTTTTTACCAGCCAAGTTCCCTTGTGTATATATTTCTCTTACTAAGTGAAGTGTGCGTAAATGGTTAGCATTAATCTATAATGTTTGAAATTTGTGGTTTTATTTAAATAAATAAAAATATGAAATATTTCAAATATTTTCCATGATAGGTGGAATTTTGTAGGTATAATATTAGTTATAATTAATATGATAAAACTAATTAATAACATGTGCTCTTTGTAATTCATGTTTCAAATCTATAAGGCCTTTTTTTTATATACAAAAAAAATAAATATCCATCAAATAAGCTCATAAATTACATAAATGCAATTATTTTTGTAACATTTGATACATAAGAATAATTTGGTGAGCAACGTCGCCGAACATGAGGTATAATTTTATAATGATACATACGTTTTTGATTGTGCAGGTGTTGGTTGGTTAAATGAGTGAAGTCGTTGATGTGGCTAATGCCGCCGATACCGACGGAGCAGAACGAGGATCGCTTTCCATTTGTTCTGCATCATTTTCATTCTCTCTCTCTCTCTCACTAAGTTGTTCTGTATCGATTTGTTTCGAATCGTTTTTGATTTCTCTCATGTTATCCTTCACTATTTTCGATTTGTTCTGTATTGTTCTGTTTTGCTTGTTGTATACCAGATAATAGAGAGGAACTTCAAAAGTTGTTCTAAATTATTCTTAATTGTTCTGCTTTGCTTGGTTTCCTTTGTGCTGCCCTTTCTCCTCCCAGTTTATGTTTCCAACGACAATGTCGTCCGACGCTTATTCTAGGATTTTTTGACGCTTCAACCGAGTGTTAAAATTGAGTTAAAATTTTTTACGCACATTATAAAAAAATATTTTTAATAAGATTAAAATTAAATAATTCTACGGTGTCTTTATTATTTTATACCGAAACTTAAACATTAATATTATTAATAAAAATTGAATATTAAAAATAAATTTTTGAATATTAGAATAGATGCCATCTACTAGTGAAACTACAAAATATCGTAGTGATATTTATTCTTCAGTTTGAATTGATTGACCATGATGTTTAATTGAAAGGAAATCTAGAAACAAAAAAAAGGACTTGAAAATAGTTAAACAAAAAAAATTAAAATTAAAATAACTATAGAACAAAAAATATTAAAACAAAAATTATAAAAGAAAAATAACTATAGAACAAAAAATATTAAAAAATAATAATAAAAGAAAAATAACTATAGAACAAAATATATTAAAAAATAATAATAAAAAAATAACTATAGAACAAAAAATATTAAAACAAATAAAAAGTTTGAAGTAAAAGTAAAATATATTAGTATTAGTATTAACAAGAACAATAAGCTAATTCTTTGGCAATATCGCCAAAAATTTGTTGTGCTGTACTAAAATGCAAGTGCATATTATCATAAATAAATAATAAAAAATGAGTAAAATATCATTATCACAAAAAATTGTTGTTATTGTTATGCTAAGTACTCAAATTTTGTCTTCTTACTTTTATTCAGACTAATAAAAATTAAAAGATAAGTAATATAATCTAAATAAATAAAAACTAATAAGATAAGACTAAAGATAATAAGAGTAAATCACTAATAATAGATAAAACTTAATATTACAATTATCTCTCGATACTTACTTGAACCGATTAATCTTTTTTTAAGTTAATCCCTCAATATAAATTATTGGCTAGATCTCTAATATCATCATAAGTCTCTGTCAATGATCGAGTAACTATATATTATTCTAATAATTATCTATATATCTATAATAATCAAATGAGAATAAGATTCATCAAGAACTGATCTATTACTACCATATATGTCATATGGTATATGTTTATCTCATACAAAACTCATAACCGTTACGCTATGATCATATAACAAATTATTCAAGGTTAACTTATAAATTCCTTCATCAAGTTCATTAGGGTTCTTACAATAATCTAATTAGATCAAGTAACTAGAAAGCATTAAGCATAGAATAATTGAATAATTCTATTATTGAGTTCATAAAAATAAGAAAATAACTTGAATTCAATTACTTATCAAATTCAAATTTGTAATCGTAGATTTAAAAATTAGCTCATGATGAAAACTAGAGTTTTATAACATAAATTGATAAACATAATAAAGAAGAATGAAAGATAAAAATAAAAGTAAAAAAATATATATCATTTCTTGATCATCGGTTTTTCTCTCTAACTTGTAGTTGAATCCTTTCTTTAATCTTCAAATCATAATCTAAACTCTCTAAAACTTATTCTCTTTTAAGCTCTGTCTGTTGTCTATATTTTTAGATTTAAAAGTCATTTTTTTCATAAGTTTGTGCCTTTAAAGTAGGGCAACTTTGAGTCTAAGTTTGATTTAGATTTCCCTTTTATTGTACTCCCGCTGCAGCATTGCTATTTATGCGCCGCAGTGCTGGACTCTTTGACTTGAGCATCGCAGTGCTCACCTTTAAGTGGCCTGGCACTGACACTTGGGATTAAGGGAGTCAAATTCTATGCTTGAGTGCTGTGGCATTGGTTTTTAGATGCCTAGCTATGGCATTGTAGCAAAGTTAATATTCATAGTACTGTATCAATCTACTGGTTCTAATTAACTGTAGCAAATTTGATATTTTTGTCTTGTTTTTCTTGGATTTTCATTCCAATTAACTTCATTACTTTCAAACCTACAAAATAATAATAAACACATAAAAAGTATAATATTCATATTAATTGAATAAATGTTAAGCCTACAGAAGCCTAAATAATTTGTATAAAATACACACTTACCAGCCAAGCAACAAGCCGTTAATTGCCGACCATTCCTTTTATCCTCATATGTGAGCTTACTACCATAATATTCTTCAAATGTGATCTTTAATGTGTTGCATAAGTGAATTAATTCCTCTTTCTCCATAATACACTAAACACTTAGATTTTTTTCTATCTTCTCCCACATACATGGATAACCCCAGATAAGGCAGACAACTATTTACTTGTTCTGCACTCGCTCTCCTAGGAAACT
This sequence comes from Ailanthus altissimus, assembly GCA_946807835.1. NCBI lineage: Eukaryota > Viridiplantae > Streptophyta > Magnoliopsida > Sapindales > Simaroubaceae > Ailanthus > Ailanthus altissimus. The sequence continues at coordinate 8,270,426 of OX327709.1, forward strand.
AAACTTTATTCGAAAACGAGAAAATAGTCAGAACGAGGAACTTTCCACTCTTAAAGAGTGAAGGGTGACTTTAAATTGGGCTCCAAAAACCTGACCCATGCTTTCATTCTTACCCTCTCTAAAGAGACTCAGAGTTTAGAGAGAAGACTTCCAAATAAATCCATAAGCTGATGATGATTTTTTGGTAGGAATTATAAAGATAGCCATTGTTTTAAATTATATACTATACTATACTATATATATACACACACGCGTATGTATATATATGTTAGGATCGATACTTACGTACCATCTCTAAATGTATATATACTTGTGTATTTATACAAGTGTACTTATATAAGTGTGCATTCCTATTAAATCGCTAATACCTATTTATATGGTATCAGGCAATGTAACATTACAAATTTTATACAATCTGAAGGAGTTCAAATCAAATTTAAAGAAATTTAGATACGGGCTCATAATTAACCACGCTAAGAAATATAAATACTAAATATTAGCCTGGGTATGGAGTCATGGTGGCTGTTAAATTAATTAGCCTAGTATAACACTATTAAATTAATTTATATAAGTGTACATTCCTATAATTAACCACTTTAATTGGCAATATGCATTTATTCTTAATGGGGTATGAACACTGTTATCCCCGAGGTTAGCATAAATAACACTGTCATGGTGGCTGTTAAATTAATTATACTGTGCCCTTCTACTAAATCTCTATTATTTTTACCGTTTGCACTGTTTTTGTTTTTTTATTTAGTTTGAATTGTCTTTTTTAATTATTTTATTTTTTTGCATTACAAATAAATAATCAATTTTTTTATTTATTTTAATAAATTAAGAATAACAAATAAATAAATAATTTATTAATTATTATAACAAAATATTATTAAAAAATAAATAATAATAATAAAAATAAAAAATATTTTGCACAAGATGTGTCGCACGCGTGACATGTATACGTGGTGTGCACATGCGGCTGCATGACATGTAGGGTATGCACGTCCCGCGTGTCATTGAGCATATCCTATGCGCATTGTAATAAATTAATAAAATTAATTTAAATAATTTAAATACACTTAATTTTTTTCATTATGCTATATTTTTTATTTTGTAATTTAATATTTTTATCTTAATTGACGTGTCAAACAACCGTTAAATAATAAAATAATATATTAAATGATTTTAAAATTATAAAAATTAATTATTTAATAAATACTTAATACATCACTTGATATAAAAATTTGATCAAAATATAAAAAATATAACATTATTCTTTAATTGTAAATTTCATACTCACATATTGACAGTCTAAATTTAATATAATAAAAATATTTTAAAATACTTTTAATAGGAATTTCGACCTAATAAAGTCACCTTACTATTCCTTTTTTTTAAAAAAAAAAAAGAGAAACAATTATGTAACTGCTTATTAGAGTTGTTTTATATTTTTTTAATTAAATATACGTAAAATGGCTAAAGTTGTATGAACACAGGTCAAAACACTTTACATTCGAAAACAAACTGATGAACTTGTCAAATTGACATTAATAAATAAAAAAATATCATCTCTTCTTAGGGCTCAGACAATTAGTCAGTCAATGTCAAACCCCTCAGATCTTTACTTCCCTAGGTTTCTCTTTTTGCATTTATTTGAAAACATCAATAATACTACTTCTGTATATTATAATACAATTATTTATTTTATTAAATTAATTTATTATAACAGCACAGCACATGAGATATGTTGAATGACACGTAGCATATGGGATGTGTATAAGCGACATGCCAAGCGATCGCACATGTATGTCATATATATATATATGCGCGACACACCTTGCATGAAATATATATTTATTTTATTATTAATAATTAATTAATTAATATAATAAAATTTATAAATAATAATAAGTTTTTATTTATTTACTTAATTATTAAATAAATAAATAAATTATAAATTATTATTTAATAATTATTTTATTATAATAATTAATAAATTATTTATTTAATTGTTATTTATTTAATTTGTTAAATAAAAAATTATTTATTTATTTGTAATACAAAAAGAAAATAAAAGGAAGAAAATTAAAACAAAATAAATTAATTAAAAAAAGATGATTCAAATTAAAAAGAAAAAACAAAAACAGTGTAAACAACAAGGATGACAGAGATTTGGTAGAGGGGCACAATGTAATTAACTTAATAGTGTTAGAGATCTAATATACATGAGTGTATGTATATGTAATTATTTTTATTACTTAAAATACGTATCATATATATATTGAACGCTGCGGAAACATTAAAACATACAATAAATATAATAAATAATATATTAATTTAATTAATATATTAATAGGGTTAAGAAATTACCTGAATGTGTAAAGTTATATACGTATTTCTTCAGAGTTTGTATGGAGACCAACTCATTAGTCATTCTAGTTACTAATTTGGTGGGCTTGGTGAACTAAAATAATAACCTGATATTTAGCATTGAATTTAATTCTTAAACCTATAAAATGACTGATTATGTGTATTTTTTTCTCTAAAAAAAATAAAAAATAAAGATTAAAACAATTTACAATTGTTGGCACTACCAAAAAAAATAAAAAATAAAACAATTTTATTTTTCATTTTTCCTTTTTTCCCTTCTTCTTTTTGGTGCCTTAAGGAAATTGACTTCCTTTCCCTTCATTTCCTGTAAACACACACTCTCATTTCTTATCACACACACATCTCATATATATATATATCTAATATAAATATAATAACAATAAAATATATTATATAATATTAATTATATAACATAATATAATAGATGCCAACTATTTGACACCAAAATAAAATAATATTAAAAAATATAATATAATAATATATAATAATGAGATACTATTGATTATTTAATAATTAAATAATAAGATAAAAATAATTTTATCTTAATATTTTAAGTTAATTAACAACTTTATCCCGTTAGATATAAAATACTCAATTTTTTTCTAATTTATTAATTTTTGTTGTTAGTTTTAATAGTGAAAGGATAAAAATATAATTTAGCCATATAAATAAATTTTTCATTGAACACGTGACACAATCTTATCCATTCATTATCTTTTCTAATACGTGGTACAATCTTATCCATTAAATTAATTTAATGTAATTTTTAAAATAAATTTTAATAATATGACACGTGTTAAAATATGATTAATACTTTTAAACACGTGTCATTATATAATTGATTTATTTTTTAAAAATAATTTGTAAAGAAATTAAAATAAATTAAAAAATTAAAAATAAAAACTGATACTGTTGCCGAAAACGGCGGCCGACCGCCAACGATTATTTTTTGGCGGCACGCCGACAACAAAAATTTATCAAATTTACATCATTGGACTCTATTTTTCTTGATCTATACAGTGGTGAGATCATTTATTTGTAAAAACAAGACTAGAAAATGGTCAAAAATGATGGAGAGTGGCGGTGGCCACCGCCGGCCACCATTAAACGGTGGGGCGGTGACTTGCACCGCCACCACATGTGGATAGATCGGAGATAAAGAAAAATGGAGTCCAATGATGTAAATTTAATAAATTTTTGTTGTCGGCGTGTCGCTGAAAAACGGTCGCTAGCGGTCGGCCTGCCGCCATTTTTGGCGACAGTGACAGTTTTTATTTTTAATTTATTTTATTAATAATATAACCAATTATACGATGACACGTGTCATTTATAACAAATCATACAATGACACCTGCCCATTTATATATTGAGGGTAAAATGGTAAAAGTATATTAAATGTAAATTTTTCATCCAAATTGACGGCAAAAATTAATGGATTAGGAAAAAATTGGGTATTTTATATCTAACGAGGGCAAAGTTATTAATTAGCCTAAAACATTAAGGTAAAATTGTCTTTATCCTTTAAATAATCAATGTGTGAAATGACCATTTTACCTCTTATAATAATTATCAAGTCTACCCCTAGTGGGTCCCATCATATCTCACACTCGAGTAAACTCAACCGAGGATCCATTATGTGCCACGTGTTCTTATACAATTAGCAAATAACAATTATTGATTAATTATTCTATTTAATGCTTAAATACAGACACGCACGCATTCTCGTGGTAAGGCTGGATATTGCTAGATTAAACAATGTAATCTGGCACGCTGCCCAGTACACAACGAGTATATTCTATATTGCAGGACTCCTTAGGTCCACGCCCAATTCGTGAAATGGAACTATTTCATGAGTCCATGAGCAATTCCCTACGCACACGTAACGGATATACAAATCAGCGCATTGAACCATGCAAGTTGAGGTTACAACGCATACGTATAGTCCTTCCATCATGATATCCAGGATGTGCGGGGATATAGATTATCATCGTCAAATTCCCATGTGCTCATCCATATCCTATCTCCAGACTTGTATCTCACTGAACAATATGTGTAAACTCATTTGCCATATTGTTCTACCCTAACGGAAACTCTTTTTCGGGATTAATGCTTGTGGCCACAAGACTTCCTGAGATACAGTCTCGAAGCATCTGAATATCTAACTCCCTATGCGAGCTAACGGATCCTATATTTTTACATACCAGACTCTATAAGCATCAGACCATACCCAACAACACCCAGCGGTCACACCATGAAAGGTCTGTGACGTTCATGAAACCAAAGTATGATGGATCACTTACAAGCCCACTGTGGCACTCAGGTTAAAGGATTACATATACTACTCAACTTGAGAGGACCCTTCATTGACGGCTTACATAGGGTATTTATCGGAGGCCATCGTGAGTCTGTCCCATATCCAATCCTAACTGGATACCCATATGTCAATACGAGCTCCAAGCTCACAGTCGGCTAGGAATGATCATCTATACCCTATAGGTACGACGTATATTGATCTATATAAAGGTATCCACCGACAGACCCGTATCGGCAGAAATAGATTAGGGACAATTATTTGAGAACATACTTGCGCAACTGACATTTCTTGGCACCTGATTGTAACTCTTGTAACTATACAGTTACTAGTATATTCCCAGTTCTATGTCCAATTACAGACAAGGCTCCAACTCTTGGATCTTCGCTGAGTATTATAACCAGTTTATACTTAGTTGTGCTAACATTTAACATTTATATCTCTCAGCGTGACTAACTATGTGCTCTTATCTAAACTCTTTTAGATCTGATTTGAATTCTTTTAGATCATACAATGTCTATAATGTTACATTGCATAATACCATATAAATAGGTATTAGCGATTTAATGAGAATGTACACCAAAAATGCGTATTGCCAATTAAGGTGTGGGTCACCCCTTATTAACCCATCATCTCTCTCGTGTCTTGGTGATGTGAGATTTTTCTAGGGTGTTACATACACCCCTCCTTAGGGACTCAGTGTTCTCGCTGAGGTTTGCCCCACCACCGCCTAAGAGGACACCGAGAGTGACTCTGATACCATCTGTCATGACCTAACTCAGATCTGACAAGATATTATCCGCCTGGGCTGAAGCTCGAACGATTTTTTTCCTAGCCTTCACACAAGCGTCATTCACCAAAAATGTATTTTGCCAATTAAGGTGTGAGTCACTCCTTATAAACCCAGCATCTCTCATGTGCCTTGGTGATGTGAGATTTGTCTAGGGTATTACATACACTCCTCCTTAGGGACTCAGTGTCCTCGCTAAGGTTTGCACCACCATTGCCGAAGAGGATACCAGGAGTGACTCTTATATTATCTGTCATGACCCAACTTAGACCTGGTAAGATCGCTTTGGGACGACGCCTACACGATTTTGTTCCTGGACTTCACACAAGTGTCATTCACTTAAAACGCGTCTTGTCAATTAAAGTAAGAGTCATCCCTTATAAAATCAATATCTCTCCCGTGTCTTAATGATGTGGGATTTTTCTAAAGTATTTATACTCAACAAGGATACTGAATCTCTAAGAGGGGATGTATGTAATACCCTAAACAAATCTCACGTCACTAAAACAGTCACTAAAATAGATGCTTGATTTAGAGCAAATATCTAATAACCTTTTATAGAGAATGGGGAATGACACTTTGTCACTTGAATTTTGTTTTCCCACTCTGATAAACCTTCTCAATGGTTTAGTGATGTCTAATTCAATTCAGATTCTAGCAAACTTTTCCATAAAACCCCATTGATCATCAATTGTACTTATTGTACCCTTCCTATCTTGTTTCTCGAATCACCTCCTTATGCATACAAATTATTGGGATATTGTGAATTTGTATCCAAAAAGGTGCAAATTGTAACTTTATTTTGTTCACCTCACGTATTCCTGTCACCTTGTTAAGCACTATCAAGGCCTTATCAAAATGCCACGGGCCAGCAACTAGCACATTCTGTTAGTCTTGCTTTGCTTCAAAATGACATAGAAAAATGTTGTTTCCTAGACTTTCAATTTGAATTCTCTTCATTTGACGCCACACTTGTTGCATTGTGTGTTCAAAAGCCTCTCGGTTGACTGCTTTAGTGGTTAAGACTTTTGCTACTATACATCCTTCTTTCATTTTCTCCCTCGTTTCCTCCAACGATCCTTCTAGTTCAAATTTCTCTTTTTCCTCCGTAGAAATTTTCAAGAGCCACAAAGTTGAATGAGTTGTTCAGTGTCCATCAACCCTAACCACCTAATGATCTTATAATATCTTAGAATGATTGTAGTTATTGGGTCTTAATGTCTTTTACACTCAGATTGAGTGAATGTTAGAAGCCATTAAAGCTTTGTCTCCTTTTACAAACCTCTTAGTGGTAGCTGCAGAGGAGAGAAAAGATCTGCCTATCTCCAAACTCTAAATTGTTTTTTATGTTTGTAGACTGTGGGAACGTATGGTAGTTAGTTTTCCAATTTCATTATGTAAAGTAGTTGTATTCTTATTTCTATTTAAACTCAAGCAAATGACATTTAGGGGAAGTTTTATTGAAAGCAATTTTATCCATTATGGTACATTCTCAACCAAAGAGAATACAGAACATTATCTATCATTCGTTATTCTGACCGGGACCTATCAACTTGTTTTCTTCCTTTCGGTCTTCAACTGGTGATATTATTAGTATTGTCTGGATATCTTCAACTAGTGGAATTCTTGATTTATCTTTCTTTAAAAAAATTTTAAATTATGATTTTTTTATTCCTTCCACTTCTACTTATGATTTAGGTGGAGATTTGGGAGACGAGGATAACCCCACTAAAGTTGTTCTTTTGTCATTTGAGATACCTCATTCTTCAGTTGTTATAAGCTGAATCAATTAGCAAGTTGGATTTTGATTTCAAGCAATTATTTAAAAATATAATTTTTAAATGATATTTTAAATTTTATATTAAAGTGTCAAAAAATTATTAAATAATAAAATAATATAAATTAAAAGAATATATTACATTATTTTAATAAAAAAAATTGAAATATAATTTTAAAATAAAAAAATAATAATAAACTCCCTTAATTTGATCTAAGTGCTTAAAATACTTAATTAGAAACCTCTGTCCATTAATGTTTACTATTTTTTTAATTGAATTTTTTTTACAGTCCAAAATTATAATTTTGCCTATATTATTACACGTACATTTAATAAAATATTTAATTAATTAACAAAATCTATTTTGTTTTTATTTATTTACAAAAAACTAAAAATACCATCACCTCTTCCTTCAATCTCTATTTTTTCTCTCTATAACTAAAAAATGTTCTTTCCTCTCTAAATTTCGATCTAATTAGCCCACTTCTTCTTCAGGTTGGAATAACTCCTGAGGTAAATTTCGAACTGCATCTTCTCGTTCACATTATATTGTAGCTAGCACTTGATCAAGTTATCATTTTTCTTTTCACGGGTAACCGCATCAACTTGTTTGTTTATGGTTTTATTCTCATCAACAATGTTCGCGTTCTAATATCTGCTGTTGGGCCTGCCTGGAGGAAACGGGAGCTGCTCTCATCTTTGCCATAATTTGTTTTGTTTCATCACTGCTTGGACTGCTGGTGGTTCAAAAAGCTATAAGAGAATATAAAAGGGCATCACTCATTGTATTTTCAGTTGGTACAGTGATGGCTATGAGTAATATTTTGATAACTAGTTTTCAGGCTATTGATGTTTGGAGAGACTACATTTCCGGGAGTTACATGGGATTCAAATTACCCTGCTAGAAACAATTTTGCAGATAAGGTCTGCAGAGATTGTTGTTACAAATTTTGAATGAAGAGTGATGGATACTAACTAATTAGAAGTCTTGTTTGTATATGATCGAGAAATGATCTATATTTTCTCTTTATGTCCGAGTTATTGCTTTACAATTGTGAATATTTGAGATGGGTAATGGGTAAGTAGGAAATGCCAACAGGAACTTATTAATTTCAACATTATAAATGTTTTCTGTCAAAATCTTCTACCAGGTTACTTTAAAATAAGAGTAACGCTAAATGGATTTCAACATAAAGGCGGGTGGCTGTCTGGGCGATTGGCATTTGCTGTGAAATTGAATTGGTGGCGATGGACAAACAAATTCGGATAAGAACATTTTTTTAGAGAGAGAATAACTTTTTTTTTAGAGAGAAAAGAATAGAGATTAAAGGATGTGAGGATATTTTTGATTTTTCGTAAATAAATAAAGATAAAATAAATTTTCAACTAATTAAATATTTTATTAAATACACATATAACAATATAAAATACAAAGTAAATCGTAATTTTAACCTATTAAGAAAAGATTTTGTTAAATAAAATGGTAAACACCAACAACAAAGGGAGATTTTTAAAAACACTATCCCCCCTGGGCGCCCGCGAAAACATCAGTATGGTTTTGGTTTTTGGTTCTTTCAGAAAAAAATGAAGACGGAACCGAATTGAGGATTAAATAGGTAATTACAATTTTGTTGTCTGTTTACATGTGGTTCGTTTCCATTAGCTAATAAGAAGAGTACGATGAGCATGCATGCATTGGATTAGGTAGGGTATAAGCGGTACTTTCTTCCCCCAAATTAACCCTAAGCAGCCGCCCCGGCCTTGCCCAGCGCCACATAACAGCCGATTCTCTTAACTCTCTCCGAGCCTCACCGTCTCACTGCTCTCAACGGCGGCCTTCGTTGACTGCTCCGCTAAAGATCGACGTCGTCCGGCCATACTGCATCGCCAGAACACCGGTTAGTTAACTTAGTTATATTTAATTTATTGTAATATCTTTCAGCCATCACATAGCTAACCCGCCACCGCCTCAACGGACAACAGCCACGATCCGTCCACGTTCTCAGGCTCCTCACCGGCGCTCTCAGGTTCGCACCATTTATTATATTTATTTTTTAGAAAAAAAATCAGATGAGTATGTATATATGTGAGTTCTGTGTATATCGGCATTCATGTTATCGACGTTCTCAGGGTCCTCATTAGTTGTTTTTTGGGTTTGGAATGTGGATTTTCATGTTTGATATCGACACCCGTCTTGCGCATTGTTGAAATAGTTTGTGAATTACATATACAGTTATGTTCCTTGCCGTGGCTGTAACTTGTATCTATAAATAGAAAACCTCTCACGTGCTTATCCCTCTTACATGAACACATCATCCTTTGAAAAATTATAAGTAAAAAAAAAAAAGAGGAAAACTTGTGAAGATTCATCCAGGTTTGTATGTTTTCACTCGTTCTTTAGCTGTTTCAGGGTATGTTATGTTTTGGTTATGTGCTTGATTGCAGTGGGAATTTGATGATTATCTCAAAGTTGCTTATGAACTTACCTTGTTGTTAACCTCTCTGATAGTTCAGTTATTGCTTGTAATATGTTGAAAAGCACTTATTTTCTTGAACCTAGAAATGAATTGGGTTAATTTCCCTGTGAAGTCTTTGTGGATAATTTTCCATGCATATAAGATAAGACCTTTTGTTTTGTGCTCTATTAGCTCATCTCTGTTCTGATTTTTGAGTGAATCACCCCACACAAATTTACTTTTAAGTAAATTTTGGAAACAAGTTACTTTGGTTTGAGATCTCAATTTTATTGTTTTGAAGCTTTACATTTACACATTAAGTGCTACAAAGTGTAACATTTCTTCAATTGGGGACCTCAGAATTGTACCTAAGATGTGTATCCTACAGATTCTAACTTCGGTTCCATTTTGGCCATACTCTGCAGTAATCTTTTAAGTGATCTGGATTGGCAGAGATTTGTGGATAGTTGTATCAATCTGAGTTGTGATTTCTACAATCATAGTTATAGATATAGTTCCAGATTGTACTGTGGGTATATAGAATGATGTTAATGAAATTGCATTTAGTATGTTTACCCTCTGTTTTTGGAATAGTATTTCCCATGCTATTGTAGTAAAAGCTACTTTTTCAATGTATTTCTTTTTTCTTATTTGTTCTTATGTTCAAGCTAATGCAAAAGAATGCTGGTGTCTGAAACATAGTGATTTTCTTATTCCATTCTCTTTTGGATTCTATAAAACCTATTTTTTTTTAACCAAAGCTTCATAGATTTTACTCAATGACAAATGTGTATTTAAGTATTGCTTGGTATTGTTTCAAAAAAAAATAAAAGTATTGCTTGGTATTGAGATTTGTATTTTTTGTTCATTCTTTCTCCTTAACTTGGTGGCAGGTAGAACAATGCCAAAGGTAAAGACAAACCGTGTTAAGTATCCAGAGGGTTGGGAATTGATTGAGCCCACACTCCGTGAATTGCAAGCAAAGATGAGAGAAGGTCTTCATATTATGCAAATTTTGCTGAATGTCTTAATTTTTTCTTTATGTTAATATATATAAGGCTTTATCTGTTTCTTATTGGGGAAAAAAGAAATTGCCAAATGTCGTACAAATGATTTGTTTTCTCACCTTGTGGACTAATAATTCTGTCTAATTTTTATCTTCCTTGACAGCTGAGAATGATCCACATGATGGAAAAAGGAAATGTGAGGCATTATGGCCTATTTTTAAAATAGCACATCAGAAGAGCCGTTATATTTTTGATCTTTACTACAGAAGGAAGGAAATATCTAAGGAGCTGTATGAGTTCTGCTTGGATCAAGGCTATGCTGACCGCAATCTAATTGCAAAGTGGAAGAAGGTTTTCTCGATCTCTCTATCTGAATTTATATGATTTTGAAGTAAGTTTTTGCATGTTTCTTCATGCACGGTTTTGTCATAGTGGTCATGTATAAAACTTAGAACAAACTTGCTTGCTAGCATTTTAGGAAATTGGAACTCATTAATTAATGTGAATGAAGATAATTTGTTAAAAGTAAGCTAAATTATTTAGGTGGGCAGAAAGTTTTATGTTAGAAAATCTGAATTTATTTCTGTTTTGATATTATTATCAATGTCTAGAGATTGCTCAAGAAATGTTGTGAGAAGCTCAATTTACTGTCTTTATCTCTCTTAGAAGTTTATTATCTTAATTAATTTTCCCACTGAAATGTTAATTTTATTGCATCGTAATTTATCTTCATGTTTAATCTTTTGAATTGCAGCCGGGTTATGAACGCCTATGTTGCTTAAGATGCATGCAGCCACGAGATCACAACTTTCAGACCACATGCGTGTGCCGAGTACCCAAACACTTGAGGGAGGAGAAGGTTATAGAGTGTGTCCACTGTGGTTGCGGAGGCTGTGCCAGTGGAGATTGACTGACTGGTCTCTCCTCTGAATCAAGAGAGATGCTGAGCCTGCTTACTATATAGTGTTATATATTGTCCATCAACCTCAGTAATTTCTTGTCAGATTTTATCCTCCTGGATCCAGGTGTTTGTAACTGCCATTGCTAATGGTTATGATGCTTGATTAAACATAAAACATGATTTCAGGGTTTGTTTTGGACTCCATCTTTGCACTGACAAATAGATCATTGAAGATGAGTGATACTGTAACAGCATAAAGAACAAATTCCATTAGTTCTAGACTATGCTATGGTGTTATAGTTTTGTAATGTAATTCGAGGGGTTGAATCGAACCATGCCCGGGTATCAGTTTGTTAACTAGAAGAAAACGTGGCTGATATGGCTTTGCTGTTCTTTGCAGTTCTCTTATAATTTCATTTTTGTTCGATTGAAATCATTTAGGAATTTGCACAATTTATGTTCAAATAATCTTAAAATTATAACTTTATGCTTCAAAAACTCAAAATAGTAATAATATCCTATATTATTAGAAGTACTCGTATACAAATTTTTTAAAGTGCATTTCTGGACTCTTGGGTTGAGAAAGGCCTTGCAATTTTCGGAGAAAAACATACTGCATTGTTCAACGATTCCATTCAGGGTTTGCTTGATGCGTCAATTTTTTAGCACCATAGGCATTCACATATGTGAGCAAGAGAATCAAAATCCATTTGCACATAAAATAAATCATATTATATTATTTATATAATATAATCTTTTTTTAAAGTTAATCTCTCAATAAGAATTATTAGTTAAATCTCTAATATCATTATAAATTTTTATTAATGATTGAGTGATTATATTTTACCATAATAATTTTTTATATGACTAATAAATGGATGAGAATAAGATTTATTAAGAACTGATCTATTACTATTATATATGTCATATGAGTCTATATTTACCCATACAAAGCTCATAATTGTTACGCTATGATCATATATTAAATTATTCAATGTCAACACCTAAATTCTTTCGTCAAACTTATTAAAGTTCCTACAATAATTTAATTAGTGATCAAGTAATTAGAAAGCATTAAGCATATAATAATTGAACAATTATATTATTGAGTTCATAAAAATAAGAAAAGAACTTGTATTTAATCACATATCGAGTTTAAAGTTGTAACCCTATATATAAAAATGAGCTCATGATGAAAATTAGAGTTTTAGAATATAAATTGGTAAACATAATGAAAAAGAACAAAAGATAAAAGTAAGAGAAGAAGAAAACAGATCAATGTCTTGATTCAGTGCTTCCTCTCTTTAACTTGCAGTTGAATCCCTTCTTCAATCTTCAAATCATGATCTAAACTCCCTAAAACTTGTTATCTTTCGTGCTGTCTCTTCTTTTCTATGTTTTCGGCTTCAAAAGCCCTTTATTTATAGGTTTTGTAGCTTTGAAATAGGACAACTTAGAGTCAAAGTCTGATTTGGATTTTTTTTTTATCACATGAGTACAACAGCGCTGGGCTCTCTGACTTAAGTGCTGCTGTGCTCACTTTTAGGCTCCCTAATGCTAAGGCCTGGGATCAAAAGAGTCAAATTATAAGCTTGAGCACTACGACATTGATTTTTGGGTGCTTTAGTGTTAGGAATAATGACTTAAATGCTGTGGCGTTGGTTTTTTGGTGCCTCAAAATTGGTACTATAGTAAGTTACTATTTATAGTACGATAGGAATATACTTTTTTTAGTTACTGTAGCAAATTTAATATTTTTGTATTGTTTCTCTTATATTTTCATCCTAATTAACTCTAGTGTTTTCAAACTTACAAAATGACAATAAAACACATAAAAATTATAATATAATAAAAAAATGCTAAGTCTATTGAAGCCTAAATAATATGTATAAAATACACATATCAAAGTCTCTTAAACTTAATAATTTGCTTGTTCTTGAACAAAGAGAAAGAGAACTAAAACTTAAAGACTCAAAAAACAAAAAGATTTGTTGGCTGATGCTTAAAAATCTATCTTAAGGATTGCATATTGTCTATAATTCATGAAAAACTCTTAACTACCACAAAAGTTAGAATGTCAATCTATGCATTAGCCTTACCCCATAAGTGATTCACTTGGTGTGTGTGTATAGTTAATCTCATCAGTTATTCACACTTGGATTAATTTATACATACAAAGAATTGGAAAATGTCTCAAAAAGAATTTATATTCATATTTCATATGCTTGCTTTTTATACTATTCTCCATTAATGTAGATACATACATAATTAAGGATCGAATAGGTCTATATTAAACTTATAATGTATGACCAGGTGAAGGTAAAATAAAACGAATAGATTTTGACTTAATCTACACTATAAACATACATTCTTGTTCTTGGATCATAAAATTTACCAAAAATCTCCCCAAACTTATTTTACAATTTTTTTGTCTACTTTGTTGTTCAATCTTTTCTCTTTTTTTTTTTAAGCTTAGGAGTATAGTAAATTTTATCTACTTTTATTTAATTTTTTTTTTTGAATAAGTCATCAACTCCTAAACTCAAGTTTTTACAACCTCTTATGAGCAATCAAAATCCACAACCACTCTTCTTTTTACTTCTTCCATAAACTCATTACTCTCTATAACCCTTAAATAAGACCACTATGCTTATGATGTGGAGGCTTTTATGAAGAAAAATTTATTCAAAGGTTAAGGTATATTTGTGGTTAATGAAGAAAAATAGTTATTAGACTCAAAATGGATGACTAACGACAAAAATAATGTACATAGGTAGGCTTGAAAGGATCAAACGATCCAAACATGTCCTAAAATCATTTCCTTAATCATGTGCAACCTAAGATTTTACCTCGAGTAATAAATAAACAAATTCTAAAATGTGCAAGACTTTAAGTGTCCTTGTCATAAATAAATATTCTCTAAGTAAGCAACTAAACTTAATAATCTTAACTTATATGCTCAATATATTTAAAGAATCATAAATAAGGCAAAAACTTGAAACAAGAATCAAACATAAAAATAAATGCAACATCTATCATTTCTCAAAAGTTATGTTTATCACAATTAAGTTCTTACATTAACTAATAACATCATACCAAACCCAAAACTAATAACTAAATAATTTTTTTTTTAACAAATGTAAAACAACAAGCAAAATTTACGAAATAGTAAATAAACACGAATAAGTGTTTGTTGGAATTTGTGCTTACGTGCCATTCTATTTTCTCTGAATATTTTATTTTATAATATTTATACAGTATATTTTATTAAATCACTAATTTCATTAATTAAATGGTACAATGCTTGCAAAGCTATAGATATTGTATGATTTGAAGGAGTTCAGATCTGACCTAAAGGAGTTTAGACCAATGCAAAAAGTTAGCAACATTGAGAATTATAATTGCTAATAATTAGCACTACTAAGAGTGAGTAGGTTATAAAAGTCAACAAAATCTCAGAGTTAGGACCTTGTTTGTAGCGAGACATAGGCATGAGATTGTATCAGTAATAACATAGTTGCAAGGAGTTGTAATAGGTACTAAGAAATGTTATTATGCATGTGTATTTTCAAACATGATGTTCCTTATCTAATTCATGTGTTCTTTGTAGAGCTCCAAGTGAGGTATCGGGTTAGTTTTGCCTTTATATTATAGAGACTGAAGCTTATGTGCCATGCTAATTGTTGTATGAATATTTGTTTATTTAATATTTATGTAATAAATATTTTTGTTAAATCGCTGAATATTAATTATATAGTAATAAGCTTGTAACATTTCAGACATTGGAGATATAAAAGATTTTAGATCTGATCTAAAGGAATTTAGGTCATCGTTAATAGTTAACAATTCTAAGAGTTAGAACATTATCTGAAATATGGATGATGTGATATTTTTATATCTTATAATGGAGTGCAAGTATACACTATCTGTAATATCCAATCCTTGTTAGTAGTATTGGCGCTTAGATTTCGATATAGAGCAAATAAGACATCGTAGGGTTACTCGATTTTAACCCTATTAGAAATATTCCCTTTATAGTGTACGTGAGAGATATTAGACCTAATTTGATAATTTCACACTCGATCGGTGCGCCGGACGACCCTAGAATATTTTTAAAAATTTTCTCTATTGGCTTAGAAAAAGAAATCTTAATTTACTACATGAATTTTCATTTAAGGGTTATGTATGGAACAAGTCTTTGTCGAGAAATACAATCCATATATTAAGGAATGGACCAATTAGAAGCAATCTCATGGATTGCCAAGTTGGAGACTCTAGTTAGTTCTTTTGACTATTCTAACTAGATAGTTACAAAAGAACCAATTAAATCTCTTCATTTGAACTAATGGCAACTTAGAAGTTTTGAGTAAGTTGAAGGGCAAAATGGTCAATTGAGGGAGCACTATATATATGTTGGAAGGTTACAGAATTTTCAAGAGATGAAAAGCAAACACTTAGAGCAAAAGAGAGCAAATTCATGCAAGGGGGGAAGGTGCTGCTACAGTGAAATTTCAGTTTTTTTTCATGATTTTTCATGTGTAATCAAGTTAAAATAAGGTTACATATGAATCCCTAAGCTCAATTGAAGCCTCAATTAGTGGAAATTCAAGAAACAGAGGTAAGAAAAGCATTGCTTTATGAGGATAAGTAAGCTTTCAAGAATGCTTCAATTGATGTTCTTGTGTGTATTCTTGGCTTAGATTGAGTTGAATTCTAGTGTGGAGCTTGAAGGAGTCATCAATTTATAGAAATTGGCAAGGTAAGAATTAGGGTTTATGGTGATTTTGCTGTAGAGATTTCAATTGGTTGTACTTAGGGCTTTAGAATGAAATTGGCTTGATTTTGTTGTAATTGGAACAAGAAATTGAGAAAAGGAATGTGTTGGAACCTAGGGTGAAATTCTGCCACTTTAGAGAAGTTAGGGATTGAGTGGTGTTTTGATTGAGTTGTTGTGTGTAAATGGTGCATATTGTAAATTGAATGTATATGGTTGATGGAAAAACCAAAAATGAAGAAAATGGGACATAATTGTCCATTTTGAAAAGGTGAAGGGCATGTATGTCCAACCAAGTTATAGGGCGTGCAATAATTTTCAGGGCGCCGGATAGTGAGTTAGATTAGATTAAATGACTCCGTAAATAAAAATCAAAAAGTAGTATGCATTTGGGATTTGTATGCTGATTAGGGCATTTAGTAGTTAAATGAAATTCTAGCATTCGATTTGGTTCTAAATGTCATTTATGGCACGTAGGTGAAGATAACCGAGAGCGATAATGGGAGCAAAAATCGAGAGCGAAATTGAGCGTGGAGCAGTTGTGAGTGGAAATCTGCCATTTCTTTTACTTTTCGTTTATTATGTTTTCGCATAATGAATATGTATGTTTTATGAGCTTTCGATGCATAAATACGATTTATGATCTTGATATATATTCATAGACATGCTTTTACATGTTCAATTTGAGAAACAGTTTTAAAATTTATGCATTTGTTTTAAAGGCCATTGGTACCCTCAGATTATAGTGGTGATGATTGTATTAGACCCGGCTGGTATATCCCGTGCACATGGACAGGTCTTGGGGGTGTGACAATAACTCCGAAAAGTCAGGATGTCGAGTCATGTGAGTCGCCCTATGTGTATGAGGTATTGTCTCGCTATATGTATGCGATGTAGGATTCCGCTACATAGCCAGTGAGATGTCTTGAGATGTCACTGTGGGTGCAGCTAGTTGAGGTACCCCGTGACCTACTTACGTATGCGGTGCTAGTTAAGTCGCTGCGTGAGTATAGAGCTTTAGGGTTACCATTGGTATAGTTTAGAAAGAAAATGGCCGAGCGAGGATTTTACTAGTTTTTGATTTACCAATAGCATTTATGCATTTATATGCACACAGCAGTTATTATGTTATACAGATTCTGGATGTGGTTTTTCAAAGATGTAGATAAAACCTGCTCGGCAAGATTTTAATAGCATATGATGTAAAAAAAAAAATCATTTTACAGTTTTACATCAGTTTTAGAAGTATGATTTCTGCATGAACTTTAGAATTTGCTATCTATACATGATGTTATTTTATTGAAATTTTATTTGCACTCACTGAGCTCCTTTAGCTCACCTGTTTTGTACTTTATGTTTTTCTAAACCCCTTTCCTAGGTGCAGGTCTCGGTACGCAAGCTGCTGATTCTCCTATTGTCGAGTAGTGGGCCGAATCCGAAGATCATTTTTGTACATGTAAATATGCTAAATAGCACTCTTTACTTTATGCATAGTAATGGTAGGCATGTATATTTGTATGTATGTTTTGAACCAACAAGAAAAGAATTCGAGATTATAATGATCATTTTTACTTTTCATGAGTATGCTCATTTTGTGGTTTAAATGAATAATTGAGTTGTATTGGATTTGATTTGGAAAGGACCGAAGGTCTGAATTGGTAGTATTGAGATGTATTGGAAATAGAAGTGAAATTTCTTTACAGGTTTTATATGAAATTTCCAAAAAACAAGGGAAACTCTGTCCGTTTTTTTTTTAAATTAAGATATCATTTTCATGTATATTACAAGACCTTCTCAGTAGTAGCAAGAATTAAAAAGGGGTTCGCCTCGCGAAATTTCTCAAATTACCCAGTTAGGTCGGAGGAACTTCTGTCGGAGTGCCCGGCAGGGCCATTAGGGTCTATAGTAGAGGGTCTCGGCTCGGGTCCTGTCACTATCGTATGCAAGTAATAAAAGAACAAAAAAGTTAGATGTCAAACCCACAAAGATAATTTTTTTTCTTTTTACCAAGTACTAAATTTGTGTCTTCTTAGTAGTTATTCAGAAAAATTAAAATTTAAGAATCAATTTAAAAAATATAAAGGTAATGATACAATGTAAAAGTAATTTAGAAGATAGCAATATAGAAAAAACTTAGGGTTAATACTATCCATTAATATGCTTTTTTATGATTAATCTTTTAATAATTAATTTTCTTAGTTTGTGATATTAATCAAGATATTATTGTATACAAAACCTCTCCCAAGGTCATGCAAGTATATCATAATTTATCAAATACCTATATTCCTATAGTATTTGTAATAAATTAAGATTCATTAAGAATAAGTCTTATTGATCATACATACCAATTAGGTATATTCTTATCCTAATTTAAAACTTGCATATGTAATATTGAATGTTACACTATAATCATATATCAAATTACCTAGATCTAAATATAATGATTCCTTTTCTGGGTTTATCAAAATATTACCAATTCATTCACCATATATTGGTCAAATATATTAAAGCATTAAAAATAAGTAATTTGAATAATTAAAGAACTAAGTTTATTAAATATTAGAAAGATATGACAATTAAGCGCATTTATTGAATTTAAATATTAACCCTAGAAATAAAATTTAGTTCATGGCTCCAAGAGAACAGTGGCAAAAGTAATAAGAAAATATAATACCATCAATAGTAAACTGATATAGATGTCAAATTGCTTTTGACTATGCTGCCTAAGGAACTCTTGATGTTGAAGAACGCCTTGAATTTCTCTCTATGGATGCTTCAATTATACTCCAATTACTCTCTAAGACTTATGTTTGTGAGTCTCTTTGGTCTTCTTGGATGATCTCCAAAGGGTAGGGATGAGTGGCTTTTTATAGGGATTGATTTGAGATTGAAATCTCTAATTTTTGTTGGTCAGAAATCATACTGTTGCTGGGGTGCTGTGTTGAAAAGCCTGTATCGCTGGAGCAGTAACATCCTATCGCTGGGGTGCTGAGCTATTGCTGGCACGATGGATGGTCAATGCTGGGGCGAAAATGCACAACTTAAACAAGTTATTTTTTATTTTCTTATTTTGATCACTGTTCTAAAACTGGGGCGACAAAGCTTATGGCATTGGGCCGATAAGTCTTTCTATTGAGATTCTTTAAATTTTATTCAAGTCCCTATAACTAAATAATAATGTACATAAATAGTCATTTATGCTTATAAATAATAAAATATTAAGATAAAAACGAGAAAAGATAATGACAAATATGTTTTTTTCTCAAGAGACAAAGACCTAAGAATATATTAGTAATGACATAGTTACAAAGAGTTGCAATGGACTAAGAAATGTCATTATGCAATGTGTTCTCGAAGACATTATTCCTGGTCTCTCACTGCCGATACGGATCGATTGGTATTCCTACCAAACTAGTATGTGTCTATATCTAGATTGTCCATACAGTTAATATTAGCAGAACATAGGCTTAACAGAAGCCCGTATAGGCATACATGTATTCAGTAAGGGCTGGGTACTGAACAAACTCATAAGAACCTCTAATAGACCTCCCATAGAACCTTCAATGGAGGATTTTCTCGACCTAAGTAGTCTTCATCATCTTTTAACCTAAGTGTTGTGGGCTTATAAGTGATCCACCACGCTTTCATTCTACTACACGTTAAAGACCTTTTATAGTCTAGCCTCTGGGCGTCGTTGGATATGGTCCAACGCTTATAGAGCCCAATATGCGTAGATATAGGATCCATCAGCTCATATAGGTGAGTTATACATTCGAATACTTTTAGATTGTATTTTAGAAAATCTTATGGCCATAAGTCGAAACCTCAGAAAATAGTTTTTCGTAGGGTTAAACAATATCGCAAAGGAGTTTGCATTATTATTTACAGAAATATAAATATAGAGATAAGTTCACGGTAGAACGTATAAAGATTTGACGGTGATGATTTATATCTTTGCTCTTCTAGGATATAGGCGACGAAAGGATTATGCATATATGGTTTACCTCAACTTGTATATTTCAGCTCGTCATTCTGTAATATTTGTAACGTATGTATGGGGCATTGTTTACAGACTTACGAAAATGTTCTATAAGATAAATAGGTATGAACTTAGAGAGTCTTACAATATGAAGTATACTTATTGAGCACTGAGGTAGCGGACCGGCTCGAATAGTTCGATCTAAGAGATTTTTAGAAAGCATGATTTGTTTTAGGACTCATTTGAAAAATGGAAAACATAGTTTGTAAATATTATAAATAAGTCCATTTTGCATGAAAAGAAAATATTGACACATAGCATATTGCATGGCCATATGTATGACAAATGGCATATGCAGGGATTGCATGAATGATACTTGGAACCATACATGAGATGCATAAATGACAGATGTCAAGCAAACAAAGAATGAGTAGGCAAATACTTTACAAATGTTGCAAATTGCCATCTATTTTGCCATGTATATAAGTTAACTTTTAAAATATTAAAATTAAGTCCCCATTTCATAACTTGAAACATTTCACCCATTTGAGAGAAATCTGAATTTCAATCTCGCTAGAAATTAAAGATTAAGCTACTATTCTAGCTTTGTAATAGCACCGAGTCATTGCGGATTAGAATTGCTCAAAAAGCACTTTCATTTGAGCTTCAGGATTAATTATTTTTTGAATTGCCTATAAGGGTATGTATTCGATTATTATACTATTTTTTATTCAATTATAATGTGTATATATTTATTAATTAAATTTAATTCCACTGTGCTAATGCTTATTAGACACGTATTTTGGAATTGTCAACATATACACAATCATATACATGCACTCTTTAAACACTAACACATAGTTAATGAGCTACAACATCCTGAACTTGAGAGATAAGGGTGCATTCCTGATGTCTTCGGTAAAAGGAGATTTGGTTTCCAAAATAGGGAAAAGACCTGCTATAACATCTTTTGCTTAATAAATGTCCTCAAGATCTTGTTGGAGCTTGTTAACTTTTCTTAGGAGCTTGGCAATAGAGTTGTCTACCTCAGTGTCCTCCCTATTTTTGCAAGCTTGGCACTTGGCGCTTGGTGTTAAGTGAGTCTCGAAGGTCTCCTTTGAAGGGTTGATTCGATTCCCTCTCATTCGTTCTTCCTAACCTACTCTTAGTGGTAGATTAGAGCTTTCTATAGGTAGAGAGGGATATTTATTCTTGTTGGCCTATCTATTCAGCTATGACTCCTAGGTCGGTCATGGTAAGAACGAGCAGGTACATGTGATAAGTGTAAATTATATCTATTATTTTCACTCTCTTACCTTGGTTAATTGCTCAGTTTAATAAGAATATTATGATTTTAATATGTTTTATTGTTATTTTATAGGTTTGAAGTCAGTAGAGCAATTGGGGATGAAAATCTAAGAAAAATAAGGCAAAAATATCAATTACTATAGTACACACTATAGTAATTTGTTACTGTATCTTCACCCCACGATGAACAGTATCAGTGAACAGTGATATCGCTACAGTAAAAAGTAAATAAAACTCAAATACTCCAATCAATTCTTGTATAAAGGCATTTTATTTCAAACCTCAAGGAACATACAACTTAGGGCCCTTAGAGTCACAACACATTAAAGAAGAGCAATTTTTATAGAGGGAAGCAAGAGAAATTCAAGGAAGTAAGAGATTATTGGTGAATTTTTGGCATCTCAACCAACTGCAAATGGACATCTATATTAGTTTACTTTTGGTTGTATTATGTTTATTTTATTTTTTAGTCATAATTCTCTTATTATCATAAGTTAAATTTATTTTCTAAGGCTATTACTTGAACTCAATATATGAGCTTAATTGTTATATATTTTTAAACTTTATTTGAACTCAATTATTCATTATTCAAATTATTTGTTCTTAACGCTTTATTATATTTGATCAATATTATGATTGATTTAGTAATACTTTGATAAACTTAAAAGAGGCATCATTGTATTTAGACCTAGATAATTTGATGCATGATTGTAGAGTAACATTCAATGTTGCATATGCAAGTTTTGAATTAGGATAAGAATATACCTAATTGGCATGTATGGTCAATAAGACTTGTTCTTAATGAATATTAATTTATTACAAGTACCATAGGAATATAGGTATTTGGTAAATTAAGATATACTTGCATGATCTTGGAAGAGGCTTGTGAATACATTAGTGTCTTGACCAATAATAAGAATTGAGGGATATAAATATTAAAAGGATTAATCTTTAGAAATCATATTAAAGGATAATAATTAACCCTAGGCTTTCTCTATATTGCTATTTTCTCATTTTATTTGAGTTGTGTCATTTATTTTTTGCACTTTTATTTTACTTAAATTTATTACAAAGTTAAGATTTGATTTTTTTTGAATAATTACAAGAAAGATATAATTTTAGTACCTAGTAAAAACTAAAAATTATCCCTGTGGGTTCGACATCCGACTTTATAAGTCCCTTTATTACTTGTTACGATAGTGTATATTTGCACTTAATTTTAAGATATAGAAATATCACATTAGCAGGTTGAGTCAGTGCACGGGTCTCTCTCTTCTTCATTCTCAAACCTTCAATGACACTGGTCATCATATAACGAAACTCCTTAGCGAACTCTTCAAACTAATTTTGTGTGATGGAAGCATCTTTTGAATGGAACATTAGGTGACCTTGAGGTGTTTCCCTAGGCATATTTGAGGAAATATTGCATAGGTCCTTCTAAATCCTTAGTTACTCTCTTAACTGGTGGGTTTTTTTTTTTATCAAGGCTCTAGTTTTTCTTAACATTAGAGATCTTTTATAAACCTTTGATTGGTTGGACTTGGCAAGATGTCTAAAGATAGGCTTTTTTTAGAATTTCCACAGACGGTGCTAGATTTTTAAGTATGATTTTTTGTCAGGGGCCCAACCCCAAATGTTGTGTTATGAGTGTATAGTAAGGAAAGTCTGAGTTGTTAGGCTTTATGGTACCAACAGCTAGACTTAGAACTCTAATTTGGTGATATTAAGACTAGTACTGAGTAGGAATTGAGCTGAGGACGAGTTACGAACTAGGTGTATTGGGCTGTGAACTAGGCAGATTGAGATGACCCAAAGAATACATAAAACACGTGGTTAGTAGCCAGTGCTAACAAGATAGCCAATGATGGCCCTCCGACATTCAAATTAAATAGTGGCTCAATGGCGGTTGTATCTATAGGGTTTTTACCCCTGGAGAAAATAAAGAGCTTTTATAAAGTAGAAAGAGAGATTTATATTCCTAAAAAATTTATATTGCTTCAAATTTTTCCTTACCACATTCAAAGTTAGAAATAAAACTTGAGTTTAAAGGGAGTCAGTTTAGAGATTTCTTCTCAAGGGTGACACATAGCGAAACACAATTAGAGAACAATCCCTATCATAAGGGGTATTTTAGATAACTTTCTTAGGGAGGTAAAAAGGTAATTGGCCTTCTCTAACATTTAGAGTACTAGGTATATTTGTGATTGATCATTGTCTAAAGTAGTCAGTTTGGGTTGCTAAACTTGGGAGTACTGAGAGGTCCGTATACTTTGTCCCTCTAAAGTTAACAGATACAATGCTAACTTACCTAACTATCCCAAACAACCTCTAATCTGTGTGTCAGCAGAGGATAGGAGCCTGCACTTTGCTGATGCAGAGACTTAGCATTGGCCCTTTTGAAATTTCTCTTATCACATCTTATCCTTTGATTTTATTATCTGAAGTGTTTATAGTTGGACCACTAAAGGGGACTCGATAATGACGTGGCTAAGTCTGAACATTATTGACATGAAACCTATTAGTATGCCCTATTGTGATGTGGTAGGCAACTAGTCCGTAATGCTGTGTCATCTGATAGCGGTACTGAGTGCCGCTCAATGGCATTTTTTAGTCGAGTTATAAAGGCTCAAGTATTTTGATCCACACTCAATCTTTTGTAATAGTCTATTTTAGATTGGACTGCCCATGGAGAAAATTGAATCTGAGTATTTGGTTGGGCTCTAGTGAGTAGGCCATATGTTACTTAATTTTTCTGAGTAGGCTAAATGTCATCTAATTTTTTTCCCAACATATATATATAATTATTAAGTGAATAGAATAAAATTTTGTTGTTGTTATAAATTTTTTTATTAATATAGTACTTAAGAGTTTTATATTTTAAATCATTAGAAAATTTTATTAAATTATTAAAGTATTTTAGAAAGTAGTTAATATACTATTATTTAAGAAAAATACATTTATAATTTATTTTAAATGACAATTTTAATAATTATATTCAATTTATAGAATTTAATCATGTCTAACATATTTTAATTTTATGTTTTTTAAATATGCTATCATAATTGATATATAAGTTTATTAATAAAATTATGATAATATAATATAGAATTAAAATTAAATTAAATAAAACATACCTTGCCAAAGAGTCACTCCGTCGTGTGCTATCTACAACAGTTCAAATACTCTTTTAATGACATCATTAGACTCTAAATTTATAATCTACTCAATAGTGTTGTTATTTTCAACAACAAAACTATAAAAAAAAGTCAAATACAACAAAAGTCTCTATTTAGCATATCTATTTTGGGCTAGATTTGGTAGGCCTATGGATTCAGGGGCCCGGTGGGATCAGGAGCTCAAACTAGTGAGAATTTGTTTATTGGGGGGAGAGCAATAGTTTAGTAAAAGTCACCAGAGCTCAGGGGGGCAGTGCGTGAAGAATTACTTAGAGGAGATAGTGTAGGACTACTGAGGTTAAAGCTAGGTTGAATAGGGCTATTGAGGTAATGTTTAAATTAGAGAGAGCTACTGAGTAGGGAAAAGCCTAAAATATATTTCGGAGACTGCGAAGACTTGGGGTTCATAAGTTGGTCAGTAGATGATCCAAATTAAAATTAAGGTTAAATAGCTGTCCAGATATAACTTAGCGGGGTTCATCCAGACTGAGCTCACAACTCAATATTACTATTACTAATAAGAAAATGCTATATAAAGATAATTAACACACGAATTTACATGGTTTAGCCTAAAGGTCTACATCCAAAAATAGAGCTCAACATTAAATTCCACTATATTAAGAAGATGTTACAAGGTATAAGTTACAATAAGAGTAATATCACTCATGAGTTAGGATCTCCCATGTTCTTCCCTTCTTTGGACTTGTGGAGGCTATTTCTAGTGTTTTGGTGGATGTTTCCTTAGTAAAGACGAATAATTGAATGTTGCCAAGTATGGTTGTAGGGTAAACCATAGTATGGAAATGAAGAGAATGAGTAAATATAAAAAAGTGGAGTAATAAAGCTTCAACTTATGACTTATGACCTTCCACTCCACTTTGAACTTGTAAATTTAAACTTAAACTTGAACTTAACTTATCCTTTTCTCTTGGAGAAAGTGAAAATTTTATAGTGAAGGTGAATCTTAAAGGTGGAGGGAGCTAGTTTGAGATTCCTCTCAAAGGCAACATATGGTGGAACACTATTAGAGAACCATCTCTATCATGAAAGGTATTTTAGAGAACTTGCTAAATGAGAGTAAAAAGATAATTAAAGCTCCTCTAATGCTTTAAGTACTAGGTGTCTCATAATTAGTTACTTTTATAGAGCTATTAATCTGAGTTGGTGAGACCTGAGGAGCATTGAGGGGTCGTTTGACTCTATCCCCTAAGCTTAACAGATTCAGTGTTGAGCTACTCAACTACCCCAAGCATCTTTTATTTACTGTGTTAATAATGTCAACAGGAGACAAAATCATGGTTCTATCTGACCTGGTACTCATTCATTTGATCTTTGGGGATTCTCTTATCTAACTTTATCCTTAGGTCAGATTACTAATTGACATGATGTTCAGATGCTCCTCTAATGAGTTCTATTAGTGATGTGGCAAGATCTGCGTTGTGCTGATGTGTACACTGGTAATGGGCCCATGTTGACGTGATAAGTATTCAAACTCCTATGACATGTCTTTTGATACCGCTACTAAATGGTGACACATATCTTAATATGAGTCCTACTAAATGAATTTCATAAACCAAGTTATAAAGGTCCAAATATTTAGATCCAGACTCAATTTCATTGAAATAGTTCATTATGAATTAAGCTACTCAGAAGGTCTAGACCTAAGTACTAGACTAGACTCTATTAAATTAGATTGGATGTCACCAATCTTTACCCCCAATAATATTGCATACTAATAAATTGGACGAGTGGCTCGCAACACGCATTTGTTAGATAGCAATCTTATAGTGGTAATTACAATATTTATCGTGTTTGACCTTCAATGCTCCTGTACCAAAATCAGTGTAGATCACAAAATTTATATTCTAGATGAGGTGTTTGTCCACCATAGATGTCGTCCACCGATTATATCTTTGATGATAATTTTCAGCGGTGAATTGATGACATAACATTTTCGTATTTTATTAATTGTGACATATATCCTTTGAAAATAAAAGTTTTACATGAATATATCATATCCTTGAAAATCAAATGAAAAGTTTGACAGAAAGAAGTATATATATTTTTAAAAAAATTCATCTATTATTTTCAATAAATTTAATCTCCGTCGTTCATAATCCTAAGTCAAATTCAATGTTCAGTTTTATAAATAAAAATAAAATAAAACAGGACTCCTCTACGTCACTATTTAGTTCTGGCCTTGTCAAGGACGTGGGAGATCGCATCAAACTCAAAAGAGTATAATTAATGAAAGGGACTTCCCTCACTCCTTGGGAGGAATAATAAAGAGTATTGACACATTCAAAACATCTTTCTCGCTGTAAACTAAATTCTTTACACATTTTTCTTATGCAGTCTCACTAGTCAAAGCAATTTTGTTCAATTAAACACGGCTCTGGAAGCCTAATTAGATTGCTTATACTTTCAGCCAAGTTCGGTTAACCAATAATACGTTAGCAAATAATTTCGTGAAAAACATTTCATTCACATTCTTTCATTTTAGATTAAAGGACCGAATAATATTGAAAATTCCGAAATTCATCTAAAATATAATTTTACTTCAAATTTCAAAAATCATCATGAATCTTCTTTAAATTCGTTTTGAGATCTCCACTAGTATATCATAAAATTTGGAGCTCTCATGGAATCTTTTTCAACACATTTTCTGTTTTTAAAAAATGAAAACAACAAATACCAATATTTCTGCGGCTTGTCTTTTTTGAGATAGACCGAAACCCTTTTCAAAAATGAATTATCACTATTCTTATTTTTAAGAAAAGTAGAAAACATGAAAGTGGCGTTTTCTGCTTTTTCATGAAGCCAAATCTGTTATTGGAATAAGCTGTTAAAGCATATGATTATTTGTATTTATTTATTATTAAAAATAAATAATATAAGTTATATATTTAATTTTATAATTTTAATTTTAATTATTTTTATTTAAATATAATAAAAAAATTTAATTATTATATGTAACATTAAATTTCGTATATAAAGTTATATATATATATATATTGATTAAATTTAAACATAATAATCTAAACTACTTCTTAATTTGAATAAAAATAAAAATTTTGTTTAATAGACTATAAGTACAGTCAATGTATATATTATATACAATAGTCTTATCTAAATTATTCTATGTGATGATATAGAAAATAGAGATACTTTATAAAATATTGATTATATAGAAATGTACCATGATGATAATTTTTTTATTAATAAATAGAATTTATTTTATCACAATATAATTTTATATGGATTAATCTTAATACTGAGTAATTAATGAACTCTTGTTTATTAAATTATATTTATTAATCTATAGGAAAAAGATTGTAAAATATTTACCGTCAATTACTAATATTTTACAGATATAACAAAATGAATGGCTAGAAATATTTTTCATAAAAATAAAATCCATGAAGAAGTTAGATAAGTTATTCATTTGGCAATTGAATTCAGTCTTAAACATAACGAGCTCAGTTTTCTTTTAGAGTTAAAAATAATAATTAATTTGTGAATTTTACAAATTAAATATTTAAAAGATGATCAATATAAATCAAGGATAAAGATACAATTAGAGAGTTTAATGGACATTTGACATAACTTTAATTATGAATACTCGTAGAGAATTGATCTATATGAAATGATTATTGAATAGATAAAAAAATATTTTTTTTATTTTATAATTTATCAGCAAAATTAAGAGTTCAACATTCTATTTTTTGTGGAGTAATATAAAGTTAATAAATAAAATCATATTGATTAAAGAGTTTTAATCAAATGATTTAATTTATTAGAGCTTAATTTTTTAGGTCTCATAGTAGCTCCATAAAACACTAAAACGGCTTTGATCCTGATGGTCACCAATTTCTTCCAGCAGTTTGACCCTAAACTACACCCAAGAAGCATTATATTCTGAGTCATTAATCCCCCGTACAAATGAAAATATATGATTGTTTTCATATTTATGTGAGTGATTTTAAACCTATGGTGCATGTATGTAGGTTTGTGTCTATCATTTAAATATAGCATACGTATCACATACATACATGCGCAGCGGATGAGCGGAATACAAATTATTCAATGATAAACACAAACAAACTTTACATGTTATCTCATAAATGTAAAATCATCAAGATTGAGAAATAGTACTTAGTCAAGCCTTTGGTATTTGGTTGAATTAGAGTACCCGCCTTTGACCCCATTCACAATTCTAGTTCCTCAATACAGTGGGTTTGGGGAAGTTAGAATAGCAGTTTTTCTAGTAAATGATTCAACTCTTGAATTTTTGTTTCTACCTTATAGTATGGGTGACCAAAAAAATAGAAGAGGAAAAATAGAAGAGTTGTATTTTTGTGCTCTTAACACTTGAGAGAATTTTCTAACACTTAACAAAATTCACTTCTCTCACTTCCCTTAACCCCTTGCACATATTTTTTATAATTAATTGCTCTTTTATTTGTTTATTATTTTCTATCATTTTCTTATCTAATGGCATCTATTATGTTTGCCATTAGTATTGTTTTTCTTTCATTTTTTTCATCTAATGGCATCTATTATATTTGCCATTAGTATTTTATTTATTATTATCTTATCATTAATTAATATTAAATAAATAATTTAATCATATTAAACAAATGATTTAATAATTATGGTAGAAACACATGCCAATTTAAATAAAAAATTAATTATTTGATTTTAATTTAAATAATAATATCATATATTATTATTATTTTATTCAATAAACATTTTAATGAATAAAATAATGATATTATTTGTCCAACAAATAAGGTCATTTTAACAAATAAGGTCATTTTGATAATTTTTAAATCAAACAATAATTGGCCCACATGTGCCATGTGTCAACATCATATTGGTCAATAACTAATTATTAATTAATTGATGTACTTAACTCTTAAGTCTTGACACATGCACGATTAGAGGGAAACTGAAGTAAATGTCCGGTTTGCTAGAATTTTTTGGATCGAACTATTTAATCCAGTACGCTGCCCCAATGCACAACGAGTACACTTCATATTGCGAGACTCTCTAGGTCCACTCATAATTTGTCAAATAGAACTATTCTGTGAGTCCGAGATCAATGCCTCATACACACGTCATGAATATTACAAATCAGTGCAGTAAACCATACAAGTTGAGGTCATAACACATACGTATAATCCTTCCGCCAATCATATCCTAGAAGAGCAGGGATATAGATCACTATCGTCAAATTCTTATATGTTCATTCGTGAATTTATCTACAGACACGTATCTTAATAAAAAAAATATATATACAAACACTTTTACAATATTATTTAACCCTGTAGGAAACTCTTTTCCTGGGTTTGTTGCTTATGGCTATAAGACTTTCTAAGATACAGTTTTTGAGCATCTGGATATATATAACTCATTCATGTAAGCTGACAGATTTTTTATCTGTACACACCGAACTCCATAAGCATCGGACCATACCCAGTGACACCCAGCAGTCACACTGTAAAATGTCTGTGACATATGTGGAACCAAAGTATGATGGATCACTTACAAGCCCACCGTGGTACTCAGGTCAAAGGATCACGTATACTACTCAACTCGAGAGGACCTTCTATTGATGGCTTTATAGGATGTCTATTGGGGTCCTCGTTGAGTTTGTTCAGTATTCAGTCCTTACTAAACACCTGTATGCTATACGAACTTCCAGTACGCCCATGGTCAGCCAAGAACAACCATATAGACCATCTAAGTATAGTATACACTGGTCTATGTAAATTAATTCTACCGTCAGACCTGCATCAGTGAATTAAGACTAGGAACATATAATTTTAGAATAGACTTGCATAATAACATTTCTTAGCACCTATTGCGACTCTTGTAACTATGTTATTACTAATGTATTCTCAGGTCTTTGTACCGTCACAAACAAGATTCTAACACTTAGACTTCATTAATTAATATAACATGCTAATCCTTTAGCATTTATAGTTTTTAGTGATGTTAACTCTTAACATTGATCTAAACTCCTTTAGACCAAATCTGAACCCTTTTAGATCATATAATGTCTGTAGTGTCACAAGCATTGAACAATTTAATAATAGTAATTAGCGATTTAACAAATAGTGAACTAGATAAATATTATAAAATAAAGTATTCATACAATAATGGGATGACACGTGAGTACAAATCCTAACAATTTACATACTACTACAAACATTACACCAAGATATGAACCTTTCAAAAATATTTCATACATTTCAATCACCGGTTAGATGGATGATCGAAAACTTTAGCATTTATAATTTTTAGTGATGTTTGTTGGGTTGGGTTGGGCGAATTTAACTTAGGGTTCTTGCATGTGGGTTTTGTTCATCATACAAACAATATACATATCTCATACATACATGTGCACAGCGGAAGATTAAATACAATGAACACTGAAAATAACATTTGATTAACTGAAATTCGAGATTGAAAAAATCACCTATGAAGCCTTTGGATTAATTTTCTTTGAAGTCCACCATGAAATGAATCTTTGATCAATTCTAGCAATCAACAAGGGTGGGTTTGATTGTCTAGAATGGCAGCATCTTAATCCAGCTTTTGTGTTTAACACTTAAACATTTTTCAAAGTTAAACCATTTAACTTAATTAAATTTGTTTTTCCTTTTATTCAACTTTTGAATAAATAAAACAAATCTTGTTTTTAGTTATTACATTTAGTAACCATTAATTCAATTTGTTTTGTTGTTCTAACACTTAAAACACAAAACAAACAATTTCAATTTCTCAAATTGAATTGGCTCCCAAAATGCAAAACCTAAAATCTAAAACATTTTTCAATTTTTGAATTTTGAATTTCATTTCACTTTATATACAAATGCATTAATTCCAAACTAATTTGAATTTCATTTGCATTTCATTTGGCTTAACCTAACCTTAGTTAACATTTAACCATAGTTAGATTATTTTAACTTAACCTTTAAGTTAATAAATATTTAATTAATTTAACCATAGTTAACTAACTTAACCATGGTTAGGTTAACCTTTACTTAACCTTTAAGTAAGGTTAACTTAATTAACTATATGATTAACCTTTAATCATAGTTAAATTAAATTATTTATTTAACAAATAAATAAATAAATATTTATTCTTATTATTTAACAATTAAATAATCATAAAGTGAAATTACTATTATATCCTTACTCGGTTACCAAGTTAACCTAAAGTGGGTCCCACCAATTTAACCACATACTTTAGTTAACGTAACCTTAGTAATTGCTGAATTATACTGTATTGAACAATTCAATACGGTACACTGCCCAAGTGCTCAAAGAGTACATTTCATATTGGGACTCTCTAGGTCTACACCCGATTTGTCAAATGGAACAGTTCCATTAATCCGTAATCGATGCCCCACGCACACGTTACGAATATTACAAATCAGCGTGTCAGACCATACAAGTTGAGGTCATAACGTATACGTATAATCCTTCCATCATTTATATCCTAGATGTGCGGGGATATAGATCAGCACCGTCAAATCCCCATTTGCTCATCCATAAACTTACCTCCAGATTCGTATCTCGATAAACAATATACGCAAACACTTTTGCTATATTGTTTAACCCTGTGGGAAACTCTTTTCCCGGGTTTATGCTTGTGGCCACAAGACTTTATGAAATACAATCTCGGAGCATCGGATATACAACTTACCTACGTAAGCTGACGGATCCCTTATCTACGCACACCGGACTCCATGAGCATCGGACCATACCCAGCGACACATAGCGGTCAGACCATGAAAGGTCTCTGACATATGTGGAACCAAAGCATGATGGATCACTCACAAGACCACCGTGGCGCTCAGGTCAAAGGACCACAAATACTACTCAACTCGAGAGGACCTTCCTTTGACGGTGTCATAGGATATCTATTGGGGTCCTCATAAGTCTGTTCAGTATCCAGTCCTGACTGGATACCCGCATGCCTATACAAGCTCTAAGCTCATGGTCAGCTAAGAACAACCATCTGAACCAGTCAGATATAGACATACACTAATCTATATATAGTGAATCACCGATAGACCCGCATTGGTGATTATAGATCAGGAACATTATCTTTGAGACATACTTACATAATGATATTTCTTAACACCTATTGCAACTTTTTGCAACTATATCATTACAAGTATACTCTCAGGTCTTTGTCCCATTACAGACAAGGTTCTAACTCTTTAGACCTCGCTGACTCTTATAACCTGCTAACTCTTAACAGTGATAACTTTTAGCATTTATAACTCTCAGCTTTGCTAACTATTAGTTCTGATCTAAACTCCTTTAGACCAGATCTGAACTCTTTCAGATCAAACAATGTCTCTAATGTTACAAGCATTATACCATATTAATATGATATTAACAATCTTTATTCGAAATGTTTATTGTATAAATATTAACAATTAATATTCATACAATATTGGAATGGCACGTGAGCACCAGCTCCAACAATGTTAACTCTTAACATTGATCTAAACTCCTTTAGACCAAATCTGAACCCTTTTAGATCATATAATGTCTGTAGTGTCACAAGCATTGAACAATTTAATAATAGTAATTAGCGATTTAACAAATAATGAACTAGATAAATATTATAAAATAAAATATTCATACAACAATGGGATGACACATGAGCACAAATCCTAACAATTTACATACTACTACAAACATTATACCAAGATATGAACCTTTCAAAAATGTTTCATACATTTCAATCACCGGTTAGATGGATGATCGAAAACTTTTGATACAGGGTCCTAACGCTATAAAGAAATACTTAAAGTGATTATCGACATCAGTTTTCAAGTATAACCGTACTTGGGTTCTACTGTTGCAACATATAGCTGTATACAGAAAGTAATCTAAATTAATCCTCTGAAGCACCTCTTATTAATCTTAATGCATGCTCTTTAGCTCACAAAGCTGTAGTATACGTTATCTTAACACCAAATGCTTCACGTATGTCTGCTTGAATTTTCTTCGGTCTATAATTTTTACTGACCGATGCAAACTTATTTTTAATTACTTTACCAATAATACGACTCTTGACTTACCGATAACCATCCTGTAATTAGCCTAAAACACAAGTGTGCTCTGCATTTACTCTCCTTACGATAAAGAATTGTCGTCCTTCTGTCGACACTGTATGTAATCTTTATTTGTATCGCATTTTGCCTCAAAACGATCTTTGGTGAAATTATGAACTCTAAAGTTCTAATTGCTCTTAAGTGCTAGTATGCTTGTAGCCTCATGAATTTCATCTTTACTATTATACAACTTTTTTAAAACACATCTCCAATTTCAATACAAGATATATTTTTTGATATGTTCAAGTCAAACAGTGTTGTTTCAGGCATGAACTTAAATGGATTTTCTACCTTAACCCTATGTCCTCTTGCATACGAGACATACTCATTATATAGCCTATGAACAGAAGTTTTAAGAACATAATCATCATCATTTCTATCATTTCCATCAGGCTTTCATTCCATAACCATCATTGTCGTCGTTATTTTCATTATCATTACCAACATCATAACTAAATTCATCATTCTCATCACTATCGTCATTTCCATCATCAATCGACATCATAACCAACATCATTATCAATATCATAACCAAGATCAACGCTAATATCTCTATATATTTGACTATCATAATATGTGTAAGCTGAGTGTTCGTTAAACATTGGAAGAGAATAATGATAATCCTTTGGAGGATGTGAAAAATTCATAGGGGTTAAAATTATTGGGGCTATACTACTCACTTAGTTGTTACCGCTTATGGACGTGAATTGATTAGTGTAAACTTGTTTATGCTCGATAAGTGCTTCTACATTATTTTCACATTTAAGAGCTTGAACATCCTGTGTTACATATAGAGGTGTAGTGCTTTTTTTGTAAGCTTAGCCCAAAAGATCACATCATCATCATTTTCAAGTATAATAAGTCTAAAATTTATAATACTTGAAGGAACCTCAAATCTAAGAGTCACATGGTAACTTAAGCGCAAAGTGGCGTACACGTTGTGCACTTTGCGCTTAAGTGCAAAGTGCACTCGGCATGTGGCACCATGCTCCATGCACATGGTGCTCCGTGACTGGCACATGCGGCATGAGCTGAACGCAGTCTCAACCCTGAATCGACCATTTATGATTATTTTTTCACCATTATTGACATTATACACCAATTTTCAACCACATTTTTACCTTCTTAGCACTAAATCTACACATTTGAATTAATACAATATAAATCAACAATAAAATAAATAATATTTATAATTAAAACTCACCAATTTTAGTTTTTTTTAATTTTTTTTAACTCTACAATTTGTTATTTCACTTTTAATTTTTAAAATGTGATGCGTTTGAAGCTAATTTATAAATTTCGAAAAAAATTCAATGGTGGATTTAGGAAAAATTTTGAGTCAAAGAGAAAGAGAATGTGTACTTGTGTTTGTTTTGAGAGAGAGAGTGCTTGTATTTACCTAAAAAATATTTTATTTATTAAATAAAATTTAGAATAAATAATAAAATTAAATTAAATCAATAAAATAAAATTTTCTAATAAAAAACAAAATTTAAAAAATCTTGTTTGTCTCGTGGCACCACGTGATGCATTGCTGTTGGGCAGCATGCTCAACAATAGTGTTTTTGAGAGAAATCTAAAATTTCAAATAAGGGCAAAATGGTCCGATTTTTATTTGTTTGGTTAATAAAGTAAAAAAATATATATTTTTGGTCAAAAAACTTTAACAATAAAAAATTGTGGTCAAATAAAAAAATTTTCCTAAGATTTTATTAGTAATTATGGGTGATTTATATACTAACACATGAGTGTTTGCTAATTATCAACCTCTAAAATATTAGAGTAGGAATACTTAAACATACAAGTCGAAAAATTGTAGCAAAAATAAAAATATTTTTCAACCTCTAAAAAATTATAGTGGAAATACTTAAACATACAAGTCAAAGAATGTAGTAGACAAAAAAATAAAATTATAGGTCACATTTTAGAATTATTTTGTATTGATCTAAAAAGATTTAGCCTACAAACTATACATGGTGTGAAAGCTCTTTGTGTCTAGTTTCAATAAATTTTACTGAAGTGAACTTAAAATTCCCCTACAAAAATATATTTTAAAAAATACTACATGAAGGTCAAAAGTCGTGTAAACTTACCATCGTAAATACAGAACTTGAGAATTTCTGATTTTTCAAAATTCTTTGCATTCAGATTATATAGGTAATTATAAACCATTGGAAAGCCTTTTGAGTCGGGAATGAAACATGGTTTCACAATTCCTGAAATGTCAGAAATTATTGTAACCACCGACTTTAAAGCAAAAACGTGTTTCTTATGTTTTCTTCCAACTCTTTACAGCTCAGAAACATTTACTTAGTTTGAATGGAGTTAAAAAAAAACCCTAATGATGAGAGTCGAAGAAACAGAAACAAAATTGTTTTAACTATTAAATTATATTGTCAATTGACTGCTGCTTTTATGGTTCATTTCCTTCACTTTTACTTTCAGAAAAATTAATATATTTGTTTCTTTGAGAAAATGACAACAATTTCTTAGAACTTCTTGCTTATGATTTTCAAATATGTTGATGTATTGATTTTGGGTGTATATACGTTAATAATTAATCAGTTCAATTTCAAAAAGAGAAAGGTAAAGAGAATGTTAATTTAAGATGTGAATTGATGGCGTTCTTAATGATGATCTCTATTCTTGGGAATCGAATTGAATCTCTTATTTATGTTGAAAAAAAAAAGAATATTGGAGTAATTCGTAGGAAAATGGATTAACCTAGATATGAAAACTATAAATTAAAGCCAACGCATAAAATTCAGAGGGGAGGAGGGAAGAAAAATGAAATTGGCAACTAATATGCTTCTTCTAATGGCTTATTGTTTGCTTGTATAATACTAGGATTCTTGTACACTAACGTGAAAATAGAAAAAAATAAATACTAAAAACGTGAAAATGAAACAAATTATTTCAAAAACATAAAAATAAAATAATAAAAACACAAGAAACAATTGTCACAATAAAAAAAAATCTTACTTGTATGATATTAAGTAGATGATTTGCAAATACTTTCTCAGTAGGTCACAATAAAGGATAGTGGTAAGCGTAGTAGGACTTCTTTCTTTCTCGTTGAGCTTCTACAACTACTCATTCTGCAAACCTCATATTTTAAGTGTTAAAATGAAAGTAATCATAAGTAATAAACTTAAAGTATTCAATACAAACAACAAATTAATTAAAAATTTAAAAAGATAAAAATAAAAGAAAGTATATAAAATTTATGTACTTTACCAATTTATCTATATCACACTATCTTATTATTGAATTTTAAGACATTCATAAAGTATGTTTTTTATAAGAATAATTTACAAAGAACTTACTCTCTCTCTTATAAGCAATAGATTTTTTTTCACTAAAAATCACAAAGAACACTTAAATCACTTAGATATCACAAAGATTATTATTTTGATCACTAAAATGTGTTTACAAATCAACAGAAGGGCTTTATATAAGCTTTAAGTCGATCTAATTTAACTCTAAATATGTGAGAGTCGTTTTAGAGAATTTTAAAACAAATGAGAAACTCATCAAAATGGGAAAGCCCTTTTCCTGCACCGGCATCGCGGTGCCCACTTCCTGGCTCCCCAGTGCTGGTGATCGTACTCGGTGTCGCGGAGCCCACTCACTGTCTGAGGGGCTGTGGCCTACAACTTAGCGCCGCAGTGTCCACGCCTAAACAGTGCCTTTGCGGCTTCACATTCTTTCTTTGTCCGTCTTCAATCTTCGTGTTACCCAAAGTACTTGACTTGCTCTCTAAATCATATCTTAATAATTTTTAATCAACTTTATCACAATAAGCATAAATCTTCTTTAACGATTAAAATAAGAATTTAATCAAATACAAACTTATCAATTAAGAGAAGAATTCAAATAACATGATTTATTATGACTTGTGTAAGGAAAAAATAAGATTTACCGATTAAGGAAAGAATTCAAATATCGTAATTTAATATAACATATTTGTAAAGAGAAAATCAAATACCCTAATTTTATAGTAGTAAATTAGATTAAGAAAAAATTTCTTTCATATCATGATTTATAGGTCGTAATTTAATATAACAAATTCTGTAAAGAGAAAATCAAGACCTTAATTTTATAACAGTAAATTAGATTAAGACAAATTCTCTTCCGTATCGTGATTTAGTAATTATAGGACTTCCTAACCAATTAATTAATAACTATAAGATTTTCTAACCAATTAGAAAAAGAATTTAAGACAAATTTCTATTATTTAGTCTTATTTAATCAATTTTACTATTTATAATTTATTTATTTTTTTAAAAAAAATTTAATCTATCAATTTGTTTTTAATAAGTCTTTTTATCACTCCTTTTTCACGTTCAAGCAAATCACGTTAATATCTCTGCCACTAATTTTAATTTAAATAAGGGGCACGTGGATGTGTGTCCACTTTTTCAACATTGTGGACCGGAGTTGGACACTAGTTTGCATGTTTATATTAAATAAATTAGTACGTCTAATCTATACATGTAACGGTACTTGAAATAAAAGAGGCCTCGGAAGCTGAAGATATTGTCGTTGAGGTGATAATGTAATATCACTATATCAAAAGAAGTAAAATAAAAAAAAAAAAGGAAACAAACATTTAAATTTTTTAAATTTAATTTAAATGACAGTTTCATTTTTTATTTTTAAAATTATTTAAAAATACTATTTTTTGTTCAAATTTTTTATCCTTCTCACCAGTTTTGCTTTTCTCTAATATTTTTTTTAAATAAAACAATATTATTATCACGTAAATTATAAAATTTTAAATATAATAACATTAATGGTAAGTCAAAATTTTGTTGTTAAATTTTAAAAACAAGACTATAAAACAATCCTTTAAGTCAAAATTAAAAATTTAGATGTCTTTATCATAACTAAAAATGTTCTAAAATTTTTAATAAACAAGAAGACAAGGTGACATGTTATTTTATCTTATTGAATATTTTATCATTTGTACATACGTGTTAAATTTGTCCGTTAAAATATTATTCTTTTTAATTTATTTATTAATACTTATATATGTTACTTTGTGATGAATAATTTTATATTGTTAAGTAAATCAAAATTGAAGTTCTAATAGAAAAATTGGAGTTTCTTGTATTTTTTATTCTGAATAATAATTACAAGAGGTAGCTTTTATATAAACATTAAATCTCTAACTTATATGAAATTATAACTATAATATAAAAGATGATAGAATAGGAAATAACCTACACTATGAGATATTTTAAATTGACAAATATTAAATAAGATAATAACTTTAATACTCTCTCTCTTAAATTCAAGAAGAGAAAAATAACTTGAGTTTACAAATTAAACTAAAAAAATAATAATAAAATAACTTAATAAAAATTAATAATAACACACGTGAGAGATAATTGCTATTGGAGGAGGTAACTATTATCGTAGAGAGGCAAACATTATTAGAGAAAAGTAATTATTGTCGAAGAGAGATAATATTAACGGAGAGTGACAAGTATGTTGAAAAAATTAATGACTGAAAATACAAATATGTTGATAAAAAAATAAGAAATCAACTATTGTGAGTATAAGTGTGTTAAAAAAGACAACAATTACAAGTGCAAATGAGTTAATATGAAAACTAAAAATTATTGTTGCGAATGTAAGTACGTTGATACGAGAATTAGTTGAGATCTTTTATACTTAGGTGTATGCATATGTAATAGTGTTCATTCTATCAAATACGTATCTCATACTTATTTAAGCGCAATAAAATATTAAAATATATAATAAATATATGTAATAATATATTAATTAAATTAATATATTCAATGAGATTTAAGAATTCACCAAACCCAAACGTGTAACTTTTACACGTATACTAGGAGTCTACCTAAAAACTAATTCATTGATAATTTTAATTAATAACTTGATAGACTTGATAAGTTAGAACAATAACTCCAATTATCTAATATTAGATTTAACTCTTAAATCTTAAGTTATTTAATTTATCCCTTGATCAATAAATCAAATATTTAAATTATTGTAATTGCTAGCCAAGATTTCAAACCCTCTAAATCAAAAGAAAAAAGAAATAATTTTTTTTTTAATTATGCTCAAAATTGGCCGTCCGCCGAGTCTTCTTCAAAAGAAAAAAAAAAAATTCAGTTGCCATTTCCAAATTGCCTTGTACGTTTTCATCCTTAGTAAAATAAAAATAAAACAATTATTATATTAATAATATTATTATATATATACACGGGACCAAGTATATAAATTAATATTATATATATTAATATACTATATTATTATATTATATAATAATAAATATTTTTAATTATTTAACTATTAAATAATTAATATGTTAAGTTGTCATTTTGCTATTCTTTAATGGTTACCAAGTATATTCTTAGCGAGTTTTATTATACCTCACATTTGAGTAAACTTAACCGATGGCTCATAATGCATCATGTGTCATTATACAATTAGCAAATAACAATTGTTAACTAATTTTGTATTTAACACTAAAATACGGACACATGTGTATTTTTGTGATAATGCTGAATAACATTGGACTGAATAATTCAATCCTGTACACTGCTTTAGTGTACAACAAGTACACTCCATATCGCGGAAGTCCCTAAGTCTACGCCTGATTCATCAAATGAAACTATTTCATGAGTCCGTAAATACTGCCCCACGCACACGTCACGAAAATACAAATCAACACGTCGACCATCCAAGCTGAGGTTATAACGCATATATATAATCCTTTCATCTAATATCCTAGATATGCAGGGGTATAGATTATCGCTATTAAATTCACTTGTGCTCATCCATATCATATCTCTAAATTTGTATCTCGTTGAACAATATGCGCAAACTCATTTGTAATATTGTTCATTTGCGCATATTGTTCAAACCTGGCAGAAACTCTTTCTCAAAATAAATCCTTGTGGCCATAAAGTTTTCTGAAATACAGTCTCGGAGCATCTAGATATCAAACTCTCTATGTGAGCTGAAGAATCTTATATCTGTATGCACCAGACTCCATAAGCATCGGATCATATCTAACGACACCCAGCGGTCACATCATGAAAACGTTTCTGACTTGCATGGAACTAAAGTATGGTGGATCACTTACAAGTTCACTGTGGCACTCATGTCAAAGGACCACGTATACTACTCAACTCGAGAGGACCCTCAATTGACGACTTACATAGGATGTCTATTGGAGATCCTCGTGAGTCCGGCCTATATCCAGTCATAACTGGAAACTCATATGTCAATACGAGCTCCAAGCTCACAGTTGGCTAGGAATAACCATCTATACCCTATAGGTACTATATATATTGATCTATATAAATGTATCTACTGATAGACCCGCATAAGCAGAAATAGATTAAAGACAATATTCGAGAATATACTTGTGCAATTGACATTTCTTAGCACTTGATTGCAACTCTTGCAACTATGCATTTATCAGTATATTCTCAGTTCTATGTCCCATTATAGACAAGGCTCAAACTCTTGCATCTTCGTTGAATATTATAACTAGTTAAGACTTAGCTGTGTAAACTCTTAGCATTTATATCTTTCAGCATGGCCAACTTTGAGCCTTGATCTAACATTCTTTAGATCAAATTTGAACTCTTTCAAATGATACAATATATATAATGTTACATTGCATGGTACTATATAAATAAGGATTAGAGATTTAATAGAAATGTATACTTGTATAAATAACAAGTATATGTATAATAAGGGATGTCACGTAAGCATCAACGCTAACAATCTCCCACTTGCTCTAGTGTCATTCTTGATGGTATCTCATACACATCGACTTTATGTATTTCTTAAACACTTTTAGAGTTATGGCCTTAAAAAGTGGATCCGTTAAATGATTTATAGAATATTTTTATAAATAATCATATCTTCTCTGGCCAAGATCTTTGTAATTATGTAAAAATCCTCTAAATAGAGTTAGAGTACTTGTGTTTTCTTGGCTTATTAGCCTATACAATGGCTTTATTATTGTCGCAAGACTATATGATAGGATCTATCTATCTTGGAACTCTTTCAAGGCTAGTGACAAACCTATGAATCCATACTACTTCCTTCGCTGCTTCTAACATGAATCAGCAGTGAATCTCAATTTGGTGCTATACCAACTAACTTAGTACCAATGAAAATGAACATATACCCAGATGTAGTCTTTCTATCATCTAAGTTAGACTAGAAGTTTGAGTCCGTATATCTTTTCATTTGTAAGTCACTTTCTCCATATATGAGAAACCTATCCTTTGTACCCTCAAGGTACCTCAGGATATGTTTGACTATAATCAAATAGTGGTCACCTTAATCAGACTAGTATCAACTGATAACTCTTACAACCATACTGATATCAGGTCTCATACATATTATAGCATACATCAAACTCTTAAGAGCTTGATGTATCTAATGCGTCAGATACTCTAACTCTCTCATCTTCTATTTAAAGAGATATTTTCCTCAAAAGATGAACACCATATCCAAAAAATACCTTAATTGTCTTACAGTTAACATAACTGTACCTTTCTTAGATGTAGTCGATGTGAACTGATTTGGGAAAGTCATATCAACTTCTTAACTTTATTTCTATCAAGCTTTATATCCAGTATATATGAAGCTTTTTTCAAATCCTTCATGAAGAAGTTCTTACGAGTGATTCTTGACCAATAATAACATCCTGATATCATTCTCAATGACCAGTATGTCATCAATATAAAGCATCAGGAAAACTATTATGCTCTCACTGACCTTTTATACACACACGCATCCTCATTGTTTTTTATGAAATTAGACAATCTGATTACTTCATCAAAATAATGATTTCAGCTTTGGAAAACCTATTAAAACCTATAAATGGACTTCTTAAGCCTACATACAAAAATCAGAGATCTGGCTAAATACAAAACCTTTTGATTGTTCCATTTATATCTCTATCTTAAGATATGCATACTGGAACACCATTTTGATATCCATCTTGCCAATTTTCAAAGTCACAGTATGCCACAAGAGCCAATAAAATTATAAGCGACTTTAGCATCATCACTGATCCAAAGGTTTCCTTATGGTTAATCACAGATCATTGAAGATAACCTTTCTGGAACAATATTAGACCTATAAGGTCTTTACCGTATATATGGCTCCTATTACTTCATGTAAACTCTTTACAACCGATGAGAAAAGTTCCCACAGATAGCATAACCAAGTCCTAAACTTGATTCTGATTTATAGAGTCAATTTTTATTTTCATGGCTTCTTACTATTTTTCTGGATTGATGCCAAACATCATCTCCATGTAGATCAAATAATCATTTTCTACTACTAAAAAAACACCAAGTTCATCTTCAGGTATCTAACATACCTAAAAGATGACCTAGAGATCCTTTTTGACTCACTTGAAGAGTGGGTTAAAAGTTCACTACTTAATTGACCTTACGTTCCCATTCTCGAGTCATTGATTTCTATATTGACTTCATTAAGTTCAATTTTTCTATGATCTCCATGGTCTATGAGAAATTCTTCGTCCAAGATAGTGGTATACCGATAAACAAGCATACTTTGCTTCACTGAATCATAGAACCGGCATCCTATTAAATTCACAGGATATTCAATGAACTTATATTTAGTATTCTGACTTGGGTATTTTGATCTAATTTATGAATATTTAGCTATTTAATCATGTTCTTGATCATAAATAGGTGCACGATGCAAAATAGGAACAAATGGGAGGTGAATTAAACATGCAAGGTCCTAAGGCACTGCAACGCCCACTACTTTCACCGCGGAGCCAGACCGACCACCTACCAAGATGCTTTTCTAGGTCTTAGTGCCACGACGCTAAGCCCCCAGCATTGTGGCATCTGTGCTACATATAAAGGATCTCTTCAAAACTCCTATTTCAACTTGGATTCGAAGGCCCTCGACCATAGGGTTTTTAATACCTATAAAGCACTCTTTTATAAGCTAAAACACAGACTTTTTGAGAGAAAAAATTTAGTGAAATAATTTACAACAAAAAATCAAATATCAAAGTCAAGAATTAAATATTCATTATCAAGAATCAAGCTTAGAGTCAAGATTAAAATGAGAGAGAAGCGACCTAAGGAGTCACCTTGATTAATTTTTCTTCTTTATTCTTATCTTATGTTCTTGATTATGATATCTTTATTTTATTGCTTTGATACTCTTGGTTTAGTGATGAGCTAAATATTATTTATCTAGAGTTAGACTATTGAACCTAGTATGTAGTTGAATTTTATTGATTCTTAGTTTATGAACTTAATACATATAATTGATTCAATCTATCTTAAGTTTATTGCTTCTATTATATTTGGTCAATATTTTGAATGATTAAACAACCATAATGAACTCGATAGATGGATTATGTTAGAGTTGGTGCTTACATGTCATTCCAATTTGTATGAATATTAATTGTTAATATTTGTATAATATATATTTCAATTATAATCGTTAATATTATAATAAATGGTATTGTGCTTGTTACACTATAGACATTATATGATCTAAAGGAGTTCATATCTGGTTTAAAATAGTTTAGACTAAAGCTAAAAGTTAGAAATGTTGAGAGTTATAAATGTTAAGAGTTAGTAGATTATAATAATCAGTGAAATCTAAAACTTTAGAGCCTTGTCTGTAACAGGATAAATACCTGAGAGCATACCAGTAATGACATAGTTACATAGAGTTACAATAGGTGCTAGGAAATATCATTATACAAGTATGTTCTCAAATACAATGTTCCTGATCTATTTTTATTGGTGCGGGTCTATCGGTGAATCCATTTTATATAGATTAATGTATGTTATATCTGTATGGTACAAATAGTTGTTCTTAACTGA
This sequence comes from Ailanthus altissimus, assembly GCA_946807835.1. NCBI lineage: Eukaryota > Viridiplantae > Streptophyta > Magnoliopsida > Sapindales > Simaroubaceae > Ailanthus > Ailanthus altissimus. The sequence continues at coordinate 8,315,322 of OX327709.1, forward strand.
TCGTGAGTTTAATAGAAGCTCATATAAGCATACAGGTATTTAGTAAAGACTGAGTATGGAACAAACTCACGAAGACCCTAATAGACATCTTATGAAGTTGTCAATGATAAGTTCTCTCAAGTTGAGTAGTATTTGTGATCCATTGACCTGAGCGTCATGGTAGGCTTGTGAGTGATCTACCTTACTTTGGTTCCACGTATGTCAGAGATCTTTTATGGTCTGACAACTACATGTCACTGGGTATGGTCTGATACTTACAGAGTCCAGTATGTGTAGATATAGGATTCGTCAGCTCACATAGGTGAGTTGTATATTCTGATACTCTAAGATTGTATTTCAGAAAGACTTGTGGCCACAAATATAAACTCGGGAAAAAAGTTTTCCGTATAATTAATCAATATCGCAAAGGTGTTTGCGTATATTATTTATTGAGATACAAATTTGGAGATGGATTCATGGATGAGCAAGTGGAGATTCGACAGTGATGATCTATGTCTCCGCTCATCGAGAATATAGGAAACGTATGGATTATATAAATATATTATAACCTTAACTTATATAGTTTAACACGTTGATTTGTAATATTCGTAATGTGTGCGTAGAATATCGATCACAAATTTATGGAACAGTTCTATTTAACAAATAATATAAATTAATATAACTTGTGTAAAGACAAAATAAGACTTACCAATTTAGGAAAGAATTCAAATATGGTAATTTAATATACAAATTCTGTAAAGAGAAAATCAAATACCCTAATTTTATAGCAATATATTAGATTAAGACAAATTAAATTCTTTTTCGTATCATGATTTATAATTCGTAATTTAATATAACAAATTTCATAAAGAGAAAATCAAATACCCTAATTTTATAACAGTAAATTAGATTAAGACAAATTATATTTCGTATCATGATTTAATAATTATAAGACTTCCTAACCAATTAGTTAATTGTTATAGGATTTTCTAACTAATTAAAAAAAGGATTTAAGACAAATTTCCTTATTTAGTCCTACTTAATCAATTTTAATAATTATAATTTAATTTCTCTTTTTTTAAAATTTAATCTATCAAAAGAACTTTTTTTAATAAGTCTTTTTATCACTCCTTTTTTCACCACAAAGTTTAATCAAATCACGTTAATATCTCTATCCATTAATTTTAATTTAGCCACACCTTTGGTACAGTCAATTGTGTGGCACAGTTGACTATCTCAGTCATTAAAATAATTTAATTGTTGAGATTTGATGATGTTTATCTGTATAACAAATAAATTAAAAAATATCAAAAGTCCTTTAATTTTTAGTTAAATATAAATACACCCTTTAAAATTAAATAATTAACAAAATTTTTCTTTATAATATTAATAAATTAAAGATAATATATTACATTGTATGTTATAATTATAATTTTATTTTTATTTTAATTAGGTTAAATAATTTTAATTTAAAATCTAATTTCAATTTTGATTTTAATTACGTTAAAAGTTATAATTTCAATTCTAAATTTGATTTCAATTACATTAAATAATACAATTACAATATCAATTTTACTTTTAATTGCATTAAATATTATAAATCTAATTTTAATTTCAATTTCAATTTGAATTTGAATTATATTAAATGTTACAATTTTAATTCCAATTTTAATTATGTTAAATGTTACAATTTTAATTATGTTAAAATGTTATAATTTTAAATTCAGTTTTGATTTCAATTATATTAAATATTATAATTTCAATTTCAATTTTGATTTTAATTACGTTAAATGTTATAATTTCAATTCCAATTCCAATATCAATTTCAATTACATTAAATGTTATAATTACAATTCTAATGTCAATTTCAATTACCTTAAATGTTATAATTCTAATTTCAATTACGTTAAATATTATAATTATAATTCTATTTCGATTTCATTTACATTAATGTTATAATTTTAAATCCAATTTCAATTTCATTTACGTTAAAAGTTAAAATTTTAATTTCAATTATGTTAAATGTTATAATTCTAATTTTAATCACAAAATATTATAATTTCAATTTCACTTACTTTAAATGTTATAAGTCAAATTCTAATTTCAATTTCAGTTACGTTAAAGTTATAATTCAATTTTCAATTTTATTTTAAATTTTAATTAAATGTTAAAATTTATAATTCTAATTCTAATTTTAATTATATAAAATAATATAATTCCAATTTCAGTTTTAAGTAGGTTAAATATCATAATTCTAATTCTAATTCTAATTCTAATTTCAATTTTAATTTTAATTACGTTAAACATTATAATTACAATTTCAATTTCAACTTCAATTACGTTAAATGTTATAATTAATCATTTCAATTTTAATTTTAATTACGTTAAATATTATAATTTTAATTCCAATTTTAATTTTAATTTCAATTATGTTAAATGCTATAATTCTAATTCTAATTTTACTTTTAGAATAGTTCAATCTTATAATTTCAATTTTAGTTCTGTTAAATGTTATAATTTCAATTTCAATTTCAATGTGATATTGTATAATTAGTTTATATATTTTTTAAAAAAAAATTAAATTAAATGAAAAAAATTAAAAAAATAATATATAACTGTCGTTGAAAACGACGGCCGGTCGGTGACCAAATGCTATTTTTTTGACAATACTCCGATGATAAAAATATCAAATTTTACATCATTGAACTCCATATTTCTTCATCTACACAATGGTGGGTCATTTCGACAAAATAAAGATTAAAACAAGGTCAAATATACTGATGAAGGGCAACGGCTGTCACCGCCTGCCGTTAAAAGGTGGGCTGGTGACTTGCACCACCCCCACCTATGAATAGATCGGCCACCGATCTATCCATAGGTGGGAGCAGTGCAAGTCATCGCCCCCACCGTTTGACAACAAGCAATGAAGGCCGATGCCCCTCACTACTGATAAGGGCAAATTTGTTATATATTTTCTCATATTTTTATTATTGATATTTTATTATTTTATGAGAATAGATGGCTATTTATATGCTTTATTGTTATTTATAGGGACTTGAACGAAATTTAAAGAAAGAATGCAAAAGGAGCAAAAATAGGGACTAAAATGCAAAGTTTTCAAAATATGTGTCCATCGCCCCAGCGCCACAAGTATTGTCGCCCCAGCGCTGAAATAGTGATCGAATTAAGAAAAACGACCTGCTTAAGTCGCGTCTCGCGCCCCAGCGCCGAAGAGTCACCGCGCCAGCGACGCTACATCTCCCCAGCGCGATCAATATACCGCGCCAGCGGTGAAGCCGTTTTCATGCAGCGCCCCAGCGCCAAGATCCCACCGCTCCAGTGGTAATAGCTTTTTCACGCGTCGCCCCAGCGACAACTGCATAGCGCGCCAACGGTAGTGCGAGTCCTAGTCCGATGAGAATTGAGATTTTCAAGCTCATATCAATCCCTATATAAAGCCACTCGTTCCCAGCCTTCAAGAATGAATCCAAAGAGACCAGAGAAGAACCTAGAGCAAGAAAAAGAGAACTTAGAGCAGTTCAAGAGCACCAAGAATCCAGAGCAACATCAATCAAGAGCAATTCGACGTCTACATCGGTTTGCGATTGATTGTATCATGTTTTATTTTTATTTTTATTGCTGTGATTCTCTTGTAGCTATGAACTAATTTATTTTCTAGGGTTAATATTTGAACTTAATATGTGCGCTTAAATTGCCATATCTTTTTAATATTTAATAAACTTAGTCTTTTATTATTTAAATTACTTGTGTTTAATGCTTCAATATATCTGGCCAATATATGGTGAATGAGTTGGTAATATTATTAATAAACTCAGAAGAGGAATCATAATATTTAGACCTAGGTAATTTGATGCATGATTGTAGAGTAACATTCAATGTTGCATATGCAAGTTTCAACTTAGGATAGGAATATACCTAATTGGCATGTATGATCAATAAGACCTAATCTTAATGAATCTTAATTTATTACAAGTACCATAGGAATATAGGTATTTGATAAATTAGGGTATACTTGCATGACCTTGGAAGAGGCTTGTGAATATATTAGCGTCTTGATCAATAATAAAGACTAAGTGAGTTAAATATTAGAAGATTAATCATTAAAAAGCATATTGAGGGATAATATTAATCCTAGGTTTTCTCTACGTTGCTATCTTTAAATCCCATTGCATTGTGTTTTTACTTTTATATTTTCTACGTTCATTCTTGAATTTTTATTTTTCTGAATAATTATTAGGAAGACATAATTTTAGTAATTGGTTAATAAGAAGAAGTTATCCCTGTGGGTTCGACATCCGACTAATTAGTCTCTTTATTACTTGCATATGATAGTGTATACTTGGACTTAATTTATGACATAGAAATATCGCATCAACTACCACATTTGGTCGTCTTCTATTTTTGTTCTGCTAAAAATGATATCACCATTATATAGATAAAAGAATAGACTCTAATAACGTAAAATATGATCTTTTTGATGTTGAAGACTCCCCAAAAAATGACAATCGGTCATCGTCTCCGGTGATAGTTACATTTTTTTTTAATGATTTATCATTTAATTTAATTTTTTATAAAAAATTTTTAAAACTTTTACCAATTATACAATAAAATGTGTTATTTTGTGCCACGTTCCAAATTTTAATTTAATTATGCTGTTAAATTATTTTTTATCTTTTCACCATTAAAACTAACAGTAAAAGTAGCAAATTAGGGCAACATGTATTGTGAGGGAATTTAACAAATATAAAATCAAACCAATTCTTTTCCTTTTACTACATGAATGGTCGGCCATGTATTGTTGATAAAACAAAATTATTTTGCTTATTCTAACAAGTCAACATATTATATAAATAGTTTATATTTTATTTGATAAAGACTTCACACAATGAGATGTGGCTATACATTTGTTGTGGGTCATTCTTTGTTGGCCATTATTTGAAGGGAAATGAATTTATGGGTGTATGTTTCGGCCATTGCTTTCTAACATAAAGACAAAAATTGTTTTTGTCTCAATTTTATAAGTTAAAAGGCAATAGTTGGCAAAAAATAAGCATGGACTAAGTCATATACTCCATGTATGATGGACCATAATTTTGCCAAAGAAGAAATGAGAAACATGTATAAGATGAAAAGTGTTTTCATTTTGATGCACACTTAATTCGGCCAAGTGAAAAGAGTAAGATGAGAGCTTTATTTCTTTCAATTGTTGAAAATAACTATTCATCATCATCATCCTTTAATAAGCTAGCCATGAATGATCAAAATTGAAGTCTGTGTTTTGTAATTCAAGAGTTGAATAAACAAAACCATTTCATTGCTTTGGTCACAATATTTAAAGCGTTAACCAAATGGTTAAGAGTTAACCAAGGTAATTAAGAGTTAATCACTATTTGTGTTTAAGACTTAAACACTATTGTTGAAAATTAGAGCTACTATTCTAGCGATTCAATCCCACCCTAGTTGGATCCTAGAATTGCCAATGAGTGCGCTTCATGGTGGACTTCAGTTTCTGTAATTTTTAAAGGCTTGATAGGTGATTCATGATCCTTAATTTTATTAAAGTAATAAAATTTAAATTTTAAATGTGTTTGTTGCACTAGAAAATAGAAATTTTCACTTCTGTTGCGCTTAATTTATATATGAAATGCGTAAAGGTTAATGTAATGAATACACACCACATGTATGCGCCCTAGAATATTAGCACACTTTCAGATGCATGTGTTTAGCTTATGATAGTTTGATGCATGATCATAGAGTAACAACTATGAGTTCCATGTAGGGTAGACATATACCTAGATGATATATATGGCATGATTTAGACTTAATCTTAATGAATTATATTCTCTTCTGATTATTATAGACATATAGATAATTGTTAAAATGTGTAATATAGTCATTTGACTATCGACAGAGACTTGTGATGAGATAAGAGTCTAAGCTAACAATTGATATTAAAGGACTAATTAAGAAGTTAATGAATTCAATGAAGTATTAGGAGATGAATATATACCCTAGATTGTTATCAATTGGTGAATTCAACTCTTTATTTGTTGGCTATTTAGGTTAGTTTAATTTATAAAATTAAGTTATTTTATTAAGTTTCAGATTTTAGATTTCTCTGAATAAGAGTTAAGTAGATATAATTTTAGTACTTGATTGATAGAATTAGATTGTATAATTCCTGTGGAATGATATCTGAACTTAAAATCTTATATTACTTGATACAATAATGTGCACTTGCACTTAACTAGTATAGCGTACATAAAATTTTTGGCACTGCTATCGGATACTATTTCTTTCTATTCTAAGATTAAAACTAATACCAAGCTACTTGCTTTTAATTCAAAATTTATTTTATTTTTGTTTCAATTTATTTTCTTCTTTTTACTTTGATTTAATTTTTTTTTTTTTTGACAGTTTATGTGAAGGGTAAAAAGTGCTGACTTAACTTCTTTTGATCCTAAGATCAAAAGAACATTGTAAAGACTTCGACGTGAACATCGCCAATGATTTTTAAGCATAGAGAAGAACAACGATCACATCAATAATCTAGTGTTCGAGTCCAATATACTATAGAAAACGCTAAAAGAGTAGTTGTCCCAACTAAAGAAGTGTTCAATCTATATTCGGTAGCCAACCGACAACACTAATAACTTTGAGATCAAGTCGAATATTATTCAGATACTAAAAGAGATTGTATAATTCAGTGGAGCTCCTAATGACGATCCAAATATACATATCATAAATTTCTTGAAAATTTGTGATTTTTTTCAAGTACAATAGGGTCTCACACAATACCATCTGATTAAGATTGTTCCTTTTTCTCCTTAAGAGATAGAGCCAAGAGTTGATTGATGCTATTGCCATCTAGATCTATATTGACATAGGATAATCTAGCACAAAAGTTTTTAGCCAAGTTCTTCCCACCAATAAAAACAGCAAAGATGAGGAATGACATCACCTTATTCAATTAGATTGATGGCAAGTCATTGTATGAGGCATGAACGCGCTTTCAGGATATGTTAAGGAAGTGTTCTCACCATGGTATCCCTAAATGGCTATTAGTCCAAACATTTTATAATGGACTAGTAAGTCATTTGAGAACTATTGTAGATGCTGCTACTAGAGAAGCTATAATGACCAAGTCCACAGACGACGCTTATAATCTATTAGAAGAAATGGTATCAAACAGTTACTAATAGCCAGCAGAAAGAGTTACACCTAAGAGTCGTCGGTATACATGAAATTGATGCATTCAATGCTTTGGTAGCGCAAATTAATTCATTTTCCAAAAAGTTTGATACATTGAACACTATCAAAACCCAGCAAGTGACATGCGACGTTTATGGTGATAACCACATGAATAGGTAGTGCATGAAATCGGTGAATTATATAGGTAATTTTAATCGTCAACAACCTAACCCACAATCAAATTTTTATAATCCACAATAAAGAGATCATCTAAACTTCTTGTGGCGTAACAACCAATGGAAGTTATCTAGACCATTGAATACCCCCGGATTACAACCACCATAAGAAAAGAAGCCAGCTTTAGAAGATACGGTAATGCAATATATGAAGTCCAATGATGCCATCCTATAAAATTATTCAGCATCATTGAAGAATTTTGAGGTACAAATGGAGCAACTTGTTGCAGCCATTAATAAGCGACCTTAAGGAACTCTACCAAGTGATACTGAACCAAATCCAAGAGAAATTGTAGAGTATTGCCAAGCCATAAACTTGAGGAGTGGTAAGATCTTATATGACAACACATCCATGCCACCACCATCAAGTATGAAAGAAAAAGAAGTGTAGACAGATAATATGCAACAATATAAACCTTATGCACCCTTCCCTCAAAGGCTACAAAGGTGCCAACTAAGTGTTAAATAGAAACGTTGTAGCAAAACAATCCAAAAATAACAGATATGAGAGATGGGCAGCAAAAATTTCTATAGATAATGGTGCAGAAACTAGTATACAAGCACAGAAAAATGTTGAGGTGTAGAAAAGTGACAAATCAGCAACAAATACCAATAGCAATGCGTAGAAACAACCTATACAATCATCCATCTCACCTCCACCATTCCCTCAAAGGCTATAAAAGAATAAATTAGATAAGCAATTTTCTAAATTTTTTGAAGTTTTTAAGAAATTACAGACTAATCTTCTTTTTGCAAATTTACTAGAACAAATGCCTAGCTACGTCAAGTTCATGAAAAGCATCATTTCCAAGAAGAAAAAACTAGAGGATTATGAGACTGTAGCATTGACAAAGAAGTGTAATGCTATCCTTTAGAAGAAACTACCTCATAAGCTCAAAGATCTCATAAGATTTACCATACCGTGCTCAATTGGCAATCATGATCTCGGTAAAGCTCTATGCAATCTAGGAGCAAGTATCATTCTTATGTTTCTTTCCATCTATAGTAACCTAGGATTGAGAAAAGCAAAGTCCATTAATGTTACACTCATTCTTGCTGATCAATCTTTCATCTACCCAAAAAGAATTATAGAGGATGTGCTAGTAAAAGTGGGTAAGTTTATCTTCACAGCAGATTTTATCGTTCCAGACATAGAAGAAGATAAGGAGATTCCTATCATCCTTAGAAGATCCTTCTTAGCCACAGAACGTATAGTAATTGATGTTCAAAAAAGGGAGATGACCATGAGGGTACAAGATGGCATAGTAACATTTAAGTCTTTAAGGAGATCAAGTTGCCATCTGAGAGTGATGACTACTGTAGCATAAATGTGGTGTATCTAAACTCCAAGCAACTCAAAGATGTAGAGATGTTGAATTCTCATATAAAAAGAAGGTGTTAAAGCATAGAAAGAAAAGAAAAAACGAAGAAGGAACAACACCTTAAGATTCGGATCAAAGAGTAAGGCAATGAAAAATTACTTCACTGATCTAAGATTCAAGTCTTTCTAGAGAAGCGCAAAAAATGAGGCGAAAGCTACTGTCCAAGGTCAATTGCTAAGATATGGAAGCTGAAGAATAGAAAGCCCAAGAATCTCACATACAAAGATGCTTTCACCATTGACTTTGATTTACTACAATAATGAAAAGAGCCCCGTTAAGATGACGATGTTAAATTAAACGCTTCTTGGGAGGCAACCTAAGCAATTTTTATTTTTATTCGCTTATTTTCAGTTTTAGTTACTTAATTTCTTTTCTATTTAGGAATAAAATTAATAGTTCAAGCATTAAAATAAGCATCACAAGTATCTACAAGCATTGGGAGCGAAGAAAATCACAGTCACATCAATAGAGATAACAATGCTGCAATGCTTCAACTTCAATTATTGGGAGAATTTCTCTTACTTTTAAGTTTATTTTTAGACATTAAGAACAATGTCTAATTTAATTTTGGGGGTGGGAAACACTTTTAGCATTTATTTTGCTACAAGATTTAATTATTTGTCTTGTGGGTTAAAAATGTTTTAGTTGTTAGTTTTGGTTGAGAAGATGATCATTAGTCCAAGATAAGAAAGAAAATCTTGGCTAAATTTCTTTTTACAAGTCTATAGGAAACAATAGATACTTGAGATAATTCTTATATCATGATTCTTGAACTGAATTCAAACTTATTTTTTATCACTTATTCTTGATCACATTGAGATAAGCATGTATTAGTTGAATATTTTACTTAAAGATACTTTTGATTAAGTAGTACACCACAATCTTGAGTACCAACACCCTAGAACTTGCTTGATTACTACTTAAGGCAACATCCTAGGAAACATATGAATAGAGAAGTGACATTAGACTATCTTTGGATCGATTGAGCCTTTCGAGCTTACTTTATATGTATATTTATCACTCATTACCCCTTTTGAGCCTTAATGATGTATTTTTCTGTTTAACCACATTACAAGCCTTAAGACTTTGAGTTTATTGATCCTAAATGACATGAAATACCATAAATCTTGAGTTTACTTAGAAATATTCTTTAAAAATAGAGGCTTTGGATGTATGAGAAAAAGGTACTATAATGAAAAGCAATAAGTCTTGAAGGTGTATATCAATTTAAGTTTTGGGCTTATAAAAAAAAAGTGTTTAAATGCACAATACCCCCAGCTTAAGAAAAAGAAGAAATTATTTGCAAAAAAGTGATGACAAGAAAGATGGGATTATCATAAGTTTAGGGGATGAGATGAATCGAGAAAAGGATCAAGAAGTTCTAAGTAAAGTTTTAAAGTGTAATTTGCGCTTCATATATATCTTTATATCCTACATTGACCTTAGCCTTTCGTTACAAGCTACATAAAGTCCTAAATAGATCCCTAAAAATATTTATTTATGCATTAGTGGAGAGTATGTATAAACAGAAAACTTATGGCAGTATTATAAATTGAATTATATCGAGATATCATCTTTATGTGCTTTGATAAGTATTGAGTAAATTTAAATTTTATTTGACTAATTACTTGCTTATTTTTCACACACACATAAGTAATCATTTATAAGGGAGAATGAAAGACATGATGAATGGTATGATAAGTTATTAAATGTTTTTTTTATTGCATTCTAATAAGACTTGTGCCATTTATAGCCTTTGAGACAATAAGGATGATAGTTTAATCAACCAAGGCTTGTTTAGTTATTTTTATTTAAAGTTAATAAGTTGTGATTATTTGTTCTCATTTTGCTCGAGGACGAGTAAAGTCTTAAGTTTGGGAGTTTTTTCATAGAGACATAAATGCACTAGTATATTTAGTACTCCGACTTGGATATTTTGCTCTAATTTATGAATATTTGACTTTTAATCATGTTTTTTTTATCATAAATAGGTACATGAGGGGGAATATGATGAATAGGAACAAATGGGAGGCAAATCGAATGTATAATAACGAAGATGCGCTTAAAACACATAAGGTCTCAGGTTGCTACAATGCCCAAGGTAGAAAACTGGGCACCGCGGGACCCATCCAACCATCCACCAAGTTGCTTTTCCAAGTCTTAGTGCTACAGTACTGAAGGCCTGTGCGATATATAAAGGATCTCTTCAAAACTCTTATTTCAACTTAGATTCGAAGACCCTCGACCCTAAGGTTTATAATACCTATAAAAGCATTCTTTTATGAGTCAAAATACAAGCGTTTTAAGAGAACAACTTAGAGAAACAATTCATAACATAAAATTAAATATCAAAACCAATAATTGAAGATTTAAGATTAAGAGTCAAGATTGAGAAAGAAGCGACCCAATGAGTCACCTCAATTAGTTTTTCTTTTCTGTTCTTACCATTATGTTCTTGATTATGATGTTATTTTATTATTGCTTTGATACTCTTGGTTTAGTAATGAGCTAAACATGGTTTATCTAGGGTTGGACTATTAAACCTAGTATGTAGTTGAATTTCATTGATTCTTAATTTATGAACTTAATACATATATTAGATTCATTTTATCTTGAGTTTGTTGCTTTCATTATATCTGGTCAATATTTTGAATGATTAAAAAACCATGATGAACTTAATGGATAGATTCATGTGTTTAGCCTATGATGGTTTGATGTATAATCATAAAATAACAACTACGAGTTTCTTTTAAGATATACCTAGATGGCATGTATGGTATGATTTAGACTTAATCTTAATAAATTACATTCTATTCTAATTACCATAGATATATAGATGACTGTTAGAATGCATAATATAGTCACTCGACCATCAGTAGAGGCTTATAATGAAATTAATGTCTAAGTCAACAATTGGTATTAAGGGACTAACTAAGAAATTAATGAATTCAATGAAATATTAGCAGATGAGTCTATATCCAAGATTGTTATCAATTAGTGACTTCAACTCTTTATTTCTTTGCTATTTAAGTTTAGTTTAATTTGATAGAATTAGGTTAATTCATTAAGTTTCAGATTTTAGATTTCTCTGAATAAAAGTTAAATGGATATAATTTAATACTTGATTGATAGAATTAGATCGTATAGTCCCTGTGGGCACAATATTTGGAATTAAAATTCTATATTACTTAATACAATAGTGTACGCTTGCGGTTAGTTAGTAGAGCATATGTCATTGGAACATCAAAATTTTCAGGCTTTGTCCAATAGATCATAAGCTCTAAAATTTCACTTACGTCAAGATATCAAAGTTTTTAACCCTAAACTCTTCAAGAAACTCTAATAGAGGAAGAAGGAATTGACATTGACCTTGGTGCAATACAAAAAATACTAAAAAAATGCCTCATAATTAAGTTTGTCCCATAAATTTGCAACTACAAATTTGCCCTCTATTTATTTCAAATTTTAGAATAACCCAAAAGAAATTAAATTTTTTTGAATGACCTCATAACTTTAAAAAAAATGCAGAATAACCTCAAATATTTATAAATTGCAAAATGATCCAATATTTTAAGAAATTTTAATTATACCCTAAAATTTTAAATAGTTTACAAACTAATCCAGAAGTAACTTTACATTATTTGCAATAAGAACCTTTTGAGAAATTGGTGAGTGGATCGAGCATGGGAGTGATGTAAGGGCATGTCCAGTGTTAAATTGAAGCAATTCTAGTGCCATTAAAATCATTAGTAAATTTTGAGTGTGATGGGTGGGTGGTGAACATTCACTCACCGAAAATGGTGACAACAAGAGAAGAGGGCCGATTCAGTAAATGAAAATTTTTATGGTAAATGGTGGCACATGGAGGCATGTGGAGAGCATGACTGAGATCACTTGCATGTTTCTGAGTTAGATGGTGATCTTGGCTTGCTGGTTGAACAATAGAGGCTGGTGGTAGATGGTGGCGATACATGGCATGTGGTGGCAGACTGTGGATTGCAACTGTAATAATGGCGACATCGATTTTGGATGCTAAAGAGAATGAAGAAATAGAGATTGAAAAAGAGACCGGAGCTATCAACCACTCGGCCATCTCTCCGAAAGACAATTTCTATTTTACTTTTACGAAATAGACTGAAAAATTATCTTAAGCTATAAAACAACATGATTTGTGAATAACTATTCATTTTAATTAGGCTCTAATTGATAATCTAATTCTAATATCATGTTATATAAATCGAAATTAAAGCTTTGATAGAGATATTAAAGTCTTTATATTTTCTACTCTGAATAATAACTACAAGAGGCGGCCTTTATATAGGTATTAAATCCCTAGCCTATATGAAAAGAATTAATATATAGAAACTACAACTATGATATAAAAAATGATAGAATAGAAAAATAACCTAAATTTGGAGATATCTTAAATTGACAAAGACTAAATAAGATAATAACTCTAATATATATTAAAAAATATTTTTTTTTATAGATTTGCATCATCTATTATTGATGATTACTTGGATCATGGATTAATATATAACTTAACCAGCAATGATTACTTAGACTTTCTATGTTGTCTAGGATACAACGTACCAATCTTAAAGCTTTCTCTAGAACTCCCTATAAATATTTTGAAGAATCAATCGATATTCAAAATTTTAATTACTCTTCAATTACAATATATAAAACTCTCGTTCAATCTCATTCATATGTGATAAGGGTTAATTAAGTCTAATATATTTATTTTTTAAACTTAATATTTTTTTGTAGAAATTAATATTATTTGGCTTTTGATGTTTATTATTATTATTTTGTAGGTTTCAAGTCAATTGAGTAAATAGAATCGAAACTCTAATGAAAATAAGTCAAAAAGATTAAATTGCTACAGTATATGCAACAATGATTCACTACAGTGATCTGCTACAGTACCCAGCACACAATGCCTAGAAATAAGCGTTGTGGCACCTGAAACAGTGTCTACACGCCACAGCGCCCAGGATTCAGTGCTTCGGCGCGAGAACGGTAACAATGAACAGTACTGCGTGAATAGTATTTTCATACAATAGTCGTAAACAGTAATCCTAGCTAGAGTTGTATTTAATGTTTAACTTTAATTTGATGACATAAACCGATAAATAGAATGCCAAAAATCCTAATTAAAGGGGGGAGAGAAAAAAAAAGAAAAGAGACAAAAACTTAGAGAAAGAATTCATAACACAAAATCAATTATCAAAGTCAAAGATTGAAGAACCAAGATCAAGATTCAAGATTTAAGTCAAGTTTGAGCAAGAAGCACATCAATGAGTCACTTTGATTAGTTTTTCTACTCTTTCTTTATCATTATATTCTTATTTTTGTTGATCTTTAAGAATTGGTTTGATACTTTTGATTTTATGATGGGCTAAATTGTTCATCTAGAGTCAGACTATGTGAATCTAATATGAATTTGGATTGTGTTAATTTTTAATTTATGAACTTGATACATTCAATTGATTCATTGTATCTTGTGTTTAATGCTTTCATTATACCTGATCAATATTTTGAATGATTGAAGAACCATGATGAACTTTAGCCTATGATAGTTTGATGTATGATCATAGAGTAAGAACTATGAGTTCCATCTAAAATAAACATATACTTATATGGTATAACTTAAACTTGATCTTAATGAATTACATTCTGATTTGATTATCATACACATATAGGTGATTATTAGAATGCGTAATATAGTCATTCGACCATCAACAGAGGCTTGTGATGAGATTTGTGTCTACACCAATAATTGATATTAAGAGATTAACTAAGAGGTTAATAAATTCAATGAAATACTAGTAGATGAGTCAAAACCCTAAATTATCTTTATTTGTGAATTCTATCATTTGTTTTTGTTTAGTTTAATTGATAGTATTAGATTAATTAATTAAATTTTAAATTGTAATTTTTTAAATAAAAATTAAGTACAATTTTAATATTTGATTTATAAAATTAAATCGCATAATTTTTGTGAGATAGATATCTGAACTTAAAATTTTATTACTTGTTATAATAGCGTACACTTGTGTTTAGTTAATATAACATTAATTAATATGTAAACCGAAGAATGTGGGTCACTGGGCAAGTACACAGCTAACATCCGTGAACCAGTTAAAATTTCAGTTCTGTTGATCCCAGTGCCTTAACATGCATTCAAGAAACTCGGAGAAGAGAAGAGCTTCAATGTGACTCTGAAAGCTTTGTAGCTTGGTGCTGCTTTCAATAACTATACATTTGGAGTGCTAACATGGACCAACGACAAACACTATGTCGAGAGCCCAATTGTTGTTGACACGTGGATATCATAAGTTTTGTTTCTTTTCTTTTTTTGTATTTTTATTTTACTTTAACAATAGCATAAGTTGAATTTTCATTATGGGCATTTTTAGTTTTCATTGAAATAGAAATAAGTTTGATTGTGTTTTGGTCTAAAATAAAATTATGTTATAAATTAAAATTAAAATTAAACCCAAAAAATGCAAATATACATGTTAAAGATTAAATCTTGAGTATAAATTAACATGATTAAAAGATACAAAAATTATAACTTTCGTATTACACTAACTATTAAATTTGAGTATTTATAAGATATAGAGACAAAAAAAAATACTTTTAAAATTCTAAGATTAAATCAATGGAGCTTAATGAAAATGTTAATATATTGACACATATAATGCATACAAGTATTAAAAGTGGCCATGTAATTATATAACTAAATTGACTATAATGCAGTTTTTTATTAAAAACTATATCATTCATTAAAGCATTTTGACAAATTATTCTCTAATTTGATTTAATAATCACAATCAATACTCAATCTTTAAAATAAAAAAAAGAACATTTAGTAATTACATAATATAAATATGAATATTTCAAGTTTAATTGTAAAATACATTGAATAAGTCCACAAAAAATAAATTAGATTTACAAAGTTATCAATTATACTACATTGTAATTAAGACTTGTATATATATATATATATATATATAAAACAAATAAATTAACATTCAGAATTAAGAAAACCAACACATATAATAAATATTAATCTCTAAGTAATTTGATTTAATGATAGCAATCAAAATAGTTACATTTATGTTCGTTCTAATTCATGTATGATTAAAAATAACTAAAAGAATATATATTTAGGTACTTTTTATTGCGAATTTTCATCATTGAAAAAGATAATAGGCGTTAATACCATCCTGCTAAAAAAACATTCGCCTGCACCAACATCTAATCAAAATAAATATTGTTATTTAATTATAAATTAATAACATTATACATATTACATAATTTTTACCGTTCAAATCATTGATCACTAATAAAGTTTTGTTTTCGATTGTGATTTGCAATGGCGCCAAATTTTACCATTAAAAAAAATCAAAAGTCTTAACAATTATTTATGACTACATTATCATTTAGTTAAAAAAAATTAATATTAATGAGTGCATCAAAAATAAAAATATTATTTTTAACTAATAATAAATGTGACTGAAAAATTAATTAAATTTCAACAAATTTATGATAATAAGTGTATTTGGTTGAAGCAGTAATTTGTTGCCACGCGTATATAATTCTCGTTAAAATATGATCATCAACGATAAATAAGAAAAAAACTAAGATTTTTTCAATGTTCAACGGAAAATTAGTTCTCGTAATTGTATAACACATTTTTTTTCACTTTTTTAATAATTTAAATTTTTAGTTGGAAAATATTATATCAATGACCAATTTCAAAAGTGGTCGAAACGATTTGGTAAAAAAAAAAACACATTCTTCTTGTAGTTGTCCTTCTATATTTACAAAGGAGAATCTCATTAACCAATACATCTACTCTCGAACAAAAATATTTACAAAAGGGAATCTCACTTATCAACGCATCCATTCACCTACAAAGACACTAACAAAAGGGAAATCTCATTGACGAAGTGCATCTATTCCCCTACAAAGACAAATAAAAGAGAATCTCATTAACTCATGCATCCATTCTTTTATAGAGTAATAATACCTGTGTCGGGGATCTAATACATGTGAGTGTATGCATGTGCAAGTGTGTTTATTGCCTAAATATGTATCATATATGAATTTTAGCGTGGCAGAAGAGTACAAACATGCAATAAACACAATAAATAAATATATTAATCATATTAATATATTAGTAAGATTGAGAACTCACTTCAACGTGTAATGTTATACACGTATTTTCTCGGAGTTCGCATGGAGACCAACTCACGGACAGTTCTAGTCATCAACACGGTAGGCTTGGTGAGCTAGAACAGCAGCCCTATAGCCAGCACGGGATTAACTCTTAATCTCCAAAATGGCCGGGTGTGTATTTTTATCATTTTCTTCAAAAGGATAAGAAATAAAGAATTTAAAGCAATTCACAATTGCTCAAATTGAAATCATAGAGAAAATGAAACAATTTTATTTTCCCTCTCTTTTTTTCTTCTTCTTTCTTTCTTTCTTTCTTTTTCTTCTTTCTTCCTTTCTTTTTCTTCTTCTCCATTTCTCTTCTCTTTCTCTCGGCCAAAATGATCAACACACCAAACACGCACACACACTTTTTCTCATCTCTCTCTTTATATATATATATATAAAATAAATTATTAATATAATAAATTATATAATATAAATAATAATAATAATAATATATTATATAATATAATAAGAGAGATATTTTTATTATTTAACCATTAAATAATCAAAGTATGAAATGACTATTTTGTCTCTCATAAATAGTTACTAAGCATACCCCTAGTGGGTCTTATCAAATCCCACACTTGGGTAAACTTAACTAAGGGTCCACAATACACCACATGTCATAATACAATTAGTAAATAATAATTATTAACTAATTGTTATATTTAACACTTAAATACAGACACACAGCATTCCCGTGGTAGTGCTGAATATTGCTGAATTAAACAATTTAATCCGGCACGCTGCCTCAGTACACAACGAGTACACTCCATATCGCGGGACTCCCTAGCTCCTACGCCCGATTTGTCAAATAGAACTATTCCATGAGTCCGTGAGTAATGCCCCACGCACACGTCACAGATATTACAAATCAGCGCATTGAACCATACAAGCTGATGTTACAATGCATACATATAGTCATTCCGTCATGATATCCCAGATGTGTGGGAATATAGACCATCACCGTCAAATCCCCTTATGCTCATCAATGTCTTATCTCCAAACTTGTATCTCACTGAATAATATATGCAAACGCCTTTACCATATTGTTCTACCCTGGCGGAACTCTTTCCCGGGATTGATGCTTGTGGCCACAAGACTTTTTAAAATGCAGTCTCGAAACATCTGGATATCGAACTCCCTATACGAGCTGACGGATCCCATATCTGTATACACCAGACTCCATAAGCATCAGACCATACCTAGCGGTCACACCATGAAAGGTCTATGACATGCGTAGAACCAAAGTATGGTGGATCACTTACAAGCCCACTGTGGCACTCAGGTTAAAGGACCACGTATACTACTCAACTCGAGAGGACCCTCCGTTGACGGCTTACATTGGGTGTCTATCGGAGGCTCTCATGAGTCTGTCCCATATCCAGTCCTAACTGGATACCCATATGTCAATACGAGCTCTAAGCTCACAGTCGATTAGAAACAACCATCTATACCCTATAGGTACGACATATGTTGATCTATATAAAGGTATCCACCGACAGACCTGCATCGGCAGAAATAGATCAGGGACAATTATTCGAGAACATACTTGCGCAACTTGCATTTTCTGACACCCAATTGTAACTCTTGTAACTATGCAGTTACTAGTATATTCTCAAGTCTATATCCCACTACAGACAAGGCTCCAACTCTTGGATCTGCTGAGCATTATAACCAGCTAATACTTAGCATTTATATCTCTCAGCGTGATTAACTATGAGCCCTTATCTAAACTCTTTTAGATCTGATTTGAACTCCTTCAGATCGTACAATGTCTGTAACGTTACATGCATAATATCATATAAATGGATATTAGCGATTTAATAAGAATGTATACTTGTATAATTACACAAGTATTTGTACATTCAGGGATGAAATGTAAACACCGACCCTAACAATCTGATCCTAAGAATTGCCTCAAATTGACAAGTTAAGGGCTAGTCGATCATATCAAAAAGCACTTTAAAGACCACATAATCTAAGAGACTATACTTATAAAATTTTTAGTATCAACAAGTTAATAGTGAAATCTAAGGGACTCTTGTTTTTCTTTGGATTCTGACCTATAAACCCAATTACTACAAAGCTTAGCCCATCTACTGTAGTCCACAAAGCAAGGGCCTAAGAGCCCAAGTTTAGACATTACAAGGGTACATGGATGTCCTTGAGCTGACTTGTAGTCTCATTCTCTCTAATATCATTCGCAATCATCAGGTACCATGAATGGTGATTATCAGCAAAAGATTGCTTGATAATACAATATAAGAATATTCCAAGAAAGAGATTTGGTCCTTAGAAAAGTACTACTAAATACTAAGGAGCCAACAGAAGAAGTTCTCAGATTAAATTGTAAGGGCTTTGACAAAGTGATATGAAGGATCTGACCACGTATCTATGAGCTTAAACATACAAATAGAAGGATTGTTAGAAAACTCTTGAATGTCGAGCTCCTAAAAAACTATTATCCATATTAATCTTTATTGTATTCCTCAAACTTGTAAAAAAGTTAAGAAGTCATCAATAAAATCTCATTTTCTAAAAAATAATAATAATAAGATGAGCAAATGAGTTTTAAGCTGACAGGGGCACAAGGTGGCCTTCCCAATGCCTGAGCGGGGTAAAAAGCTAAAGACCTCCTTAAAAAATCTTTCAAGTAGTGAACCTTCTCTTAGAGAAGCTTCAAAGCTAAACTCGAAGAGGCACACATTAGATCTCAAAATATAAAGACAATCAATTTAGCCAAGATTCAAACCACAACTTATTAGCAAAAGATTGCTTGATAATACAACAAGAGATTTTGACCTCGAGAATTCCAAGAAGAAGACCTGATTTTACTATCAAATACCAAGGATCCAATTGAAAGAGTTCTCAGACCAAATTGGGAAGACCCTTACAAAGTGCTTAGAAGGATTTAACTAGATGCCTATAAGCTCAAACATGTAGATGGAACGAACTAAGGACCAGTTTTACCTAATCCCTCATAGATTCCAACCTACAAGCCTAATAACTACAAACTGTAGCCTATCTACTGTAGCCCACAAAGTGCTAACCTAAAAAGCCCTGGCCCATACATTACAAGTGTACATGGATGTCCTTAAGCTAGCTTGCAATCCTCTTCTTGCTAGCAACGTACTTAATTATCGGGTACCCTCCTCTAGCTAATTAACCATCTTGGTCGTACACAAATATCCTAAAATAGACTTACCACCAAAAATCATAGACTTAGTATATCTTTCATAAAATACGACTCCAATAATTTCGACATGAGTCTTACACAATTAAAAAATATCAACCTTATTTAAGTAAAACTCTGATATATGAATTCAAAGAAAATTCTTAATGACTTTTAACCCTAATAGGATTCTACAACTATATATTAAGCTCACATTATAACCCTAAAAATAGGGTCTAAATTGTTGAGTTAAGTGCATAAGAGATGTGATAATGAACAATATTGACATCTAGACAAATCTAGGCATCAACATCTAAAGCTATAAACAAAAACTATTTTGCAAGGTTTCGGGCCTTTTTAGCTTCCAAGCACTCGAAAAAACTTCCACTTCACCACTCATCACATTTTCTTCTTGCTTTTATATTATTTTCCCTTTTTTATTATTGTTGACTTAAACATTGAAATATTTTCACCGAAAAAACTTTCGGTGTGACTCACCCTTTTTTTATTACAAAATTTTCGATAAGTCTAATATTTTTAAAATAGACCAGTTTAACTTAATTCTCCTAAAGTTCGATTGCTTTTCTCAAATAAACAAATTTAGCTCATTAACTTTAAAATGACTAGGTTTTTGGGTCAACATAAATAATTCTACCTTGTTACTATTTTCATTTTAAATTAAAAATAAATTGTTAGACGTGTTTTCAATTTAAAAACATGAATTACAAATGCTATTTTTATTCTTTAAAAGAGTTCAGAAAATGCCACTTACAAAGTCATACCAAACCCACATTTATATTCCTCAAATTAAAGAATATTTTTCTTATTTTATATCAAACTTTATGAAAAGTCAATGAAGTATTACTTTAAATACAATATGATATTGTAATTTGGTTTATAAAAAAAATACAAGACAATATTATACGATTTTACATTCTTAATAGACGAGTCATAACTCAACCGAATCCAATGACATTGTTTTTTTCTATTTCAACGAGTCTTGTCCAATTAAACAAAAGCTTTAATGTTGATCTTTTTAACTTACTAATTAAACGTGAGTTTTCACAAACACTTCAATACGAGAACAATGTTATAAGATTTTACATCGTCGTCCTCGTCGTCATCATCATGAACAATGGCTGATGACTGAACAATGGTAACTCCTCTTCTTTGATCACTTTGTTGCCAATACTAGCAAGGCATTTGTTTCCTTTATTAGTTGGAGCAAATTTAACTATAAATCAAACATTCTCTCACTTTTTTTGGTTTTTTTGAAGCAACAAAAGAAAGAATAAAATAATAAGATGTTAGAAAAGCTCAGATTTGTCCAAATAAAAATTAATGAATTTGTTCAAGATTTTTATATAGTTAAATGACTTTAGGATCCAAAAGCACTTATGGAAGACATGCCTAAATTTTTATTTACTAGCAAACTATGGCATGAATCACTTTCATAGCTCCTACTGTGGTGGTAGTGCTTATAGCGGTGATGCTTCTTCTCGTCATCATCATGATCACTTTCAACATCTTGCCAATTTCAGAATTACCAAATATGAGTTAATTATTCTCAACATATACACCATAAATTTCATGTTTTTTTTCTCCTTTCTCGAATGCTACTAATCAACCATGCAAAAATAATTAACTCTAGTATCTAAGGCAACTTCAAATCATAACATAGTTATAGTTTTAGACATGACTATGCTTTCAAATCATAACATAACAATTGTATCCAATTCACAGCAACAACTGAATTATCAAAGCTTCAACAAATATGTTAATCAATCTTTTGTAGCAAACTTTTGCTTTATACCACCAAGAATATCATATTTTTTACAATTACCTAATGACCAATATTAAACAACAAAAAAAAAAAAAAAGAGAAACAATAAGAAAATTTACATTAGTCAATACTTATTACTATTCAAAACTTTATTCAGCTGTACTAATTCTACATTCTCTAAAAATTTGTCACAAATAAATAAGCATGAGTTTAAATACTATAAAATTAAAAGATCATTCAAACAAATTAAATCATTTATTACCTTGGTTAATTTATTCCATTTTTTTCTTTTTGGATTTGAAGGACAAATTCGTTTGTTATGTCCCAACTTTAGACATAAAGCACACTTTCTTTTTTCTTCTGCTTAGGGCTAACTCAACGCCACTTTTTAATCTGCTAGAGCTATTAACATCTTTCTTTCTACCCTTGGTTTGTGAGATATTTGGATCCAAGAGCAATATATGAGAGGATTGAACACTAGCACATGAATCATTTGTTTTCGGAGAGCTATTAGTTGAATGCTTAGAAACTTTTGACAATTTTTTTTTATAGTTCTTTGATAGTTTCCATGTAGATTGTGTATGCTTCATTTGAATTTGCAGCAATACAAGCTAATTTTGCCGCTTGTTGACATATATGAGAAAGTTTCAATATCTCCAATACTTCTTCATCGTCACTTCTCACCAAACATTCTGAATTTGTTTTCCTCTTATCTCTATCTTAGTAGAATAAAATGTTCTGGTATGAAATCAATATCTAAACAAACAAATATTTTAAAAAAAATGTCTATACAATATACCAACAAACTCAAAACTTTGGCATTCACATATACCCTTATAATTTTATAAATTTAACTTCACTAGGAACTCTTCCGGCTCACCAAACTTTGTTCTTACAAGGTACTTGTGATATTCATTGACACATCCTTTTTCTTCAACTTTATATTGACTAACTTGACTCCATTCATAGTTAAATTTGTTAAAAATATTTCTAGCATATAACTTGGTTGCATGTTTTAGAAACAAATCTCCATCTTTGATAATGCAAAAGTGGTGTTAAATTCAAATTTCTCATTACTCTCTTTTTCAATGATCTTCTTCAAAGCTTGCTCATATTTGACGACAAACCCTTAAGATTTGTTGTTGGTGTAACAAAGCCATTAAAAAAAGAATTAATGCAATCACTACGCCCAGTAGTATTCATTCCAATAAAAAATATACCACAATTATATACAGCACCCAAAAAACACGTATTTTATAGAGATGATTCAACCATTCATTATTTTCTAAATTCAACCATTCATTATTTTATAATCTATTTTTTAAAATCAATGTCTTTCAAGTTTCTTCAAACTCCTCAATTTTGTATATGGACATAATACATTTTTTCTTCGCACCTTTGAATTTTGACTTTGTTGAAGTGGAAGGATACAAATAAATAAAACAATTCACCCAAATAATATAATAATGCAGAACAAGCTACTAAGAAATAAATAGAGAAAGGGATAGAAGAGGAACAAACAAAGAATTACGTGATTCGACAACTTGTCTACATCCACGGTAGATCAAAATCACACTCTTCTCTTATTATGAATCTCAAGGCACTCACAAAGTATGTCTTTTCCAAGAAAGATCACAAAGAAAACTCTCTCTTTCACTCTAAGGATTTCTCTCACAAAAAACTACTAAGATCTCTTGTTTATCACAAAAATTGTCAAGATTATTAGTTGATCATAAAAATGTGTTTACAAGCCAATTGATAGCCTTTATATAGGCTTTAGGACGTCCTAGGTTTACCCTATACGTGTGGGAGTCGTATTAGGGAGTCCTGGAGCAAGTGGGAGACGAAATTAGGAAGTTTCCTAATTTTGGGATACTGTTCCCGTCTCCAGCGCCGCGGTGCTGGGCTCTCGTCGCCGCAGCACTGGCATCCTGGCGTTGTGGCACTCAGGTTCTGTTTTGGGCGCCTCGGCACCCACGCCTGGTCGCCGCAGCACCCTAGCCTAGTGTGCCCTTCTTCATTTTTCGCCTCCTTTCGTGTTCGTCTTCGATTCGTGCGCACCCTACGCACTTGGCTTGAACCCCAAATCATATTCCGATGATTTTTAATCAATATTCTCACAAATCCCCTTCTTGATTCAAAATCATCCACAAAGTAACTTGATCTATCATTTCCGCATCTTCAGTCACCTTCACAAAGTAGTGACTCCGATTAAGTCCTTGCATAGGACGAACTTAACCGAGGGTAGTGGCTTAGTCAACATATCAGCAGGGTTTTTAGATGACGCTATCTTTGTTAGACTAACTTCACCACTTTGAACAATCTCACGAATGTAATGGAGCCTCACATCAATGTGTTTCGACCTCTCGTAGAACACTTGATGCTTGCTTAGGTGTATGGCACTTTGGTTATCACAATACACACCGGTGTTCACATTTTCACTAGCCAATACCTCCACGCATATGCCTTTTAACCACACGGCCTCTTTGATAGCTTCTCTGAAAACTATGTACTCTGCCTCTGTGGTAGATAGTGCAACCACATGTTATAGAACTAATCTCCAACACACACTACACCCAAACACTGTGAATACGTAGCCCGTTAACGATCTTCTCTTGTCAAGCTCACCTACATAATCTGAGTCTACGTACCTTCTTACCATTTCATTGTCGTCCTCATCCCTCTTATACATTAACCCGTGATTCGACGTTCCCTTGAGATATCTCAAAATCCACTTTACTGCAAGCCAGTGATCTTTTCCCGGATTCGTCATATATCTACTCACCACACTTACAGCCTGTGCTATATCTGGTCTTGTACAAACTATTGCATAGATGATGCTCCCCACAGCGCTTGCATACGGTACTTTGGTCATCTGCAGTTTCTCCTTATCGGATGTCGGTGATTGTGCTGCTGAAAGTCTGAAATGCATGGCCAAAAGAGTAGAGACAGCCTTTGCATTTGACATACCAAACTTCTCCTAAATGTTGACTATATATCATTGTTGGGACAAGAAGATAACATCTCTTCTTTCCCTCACAATATCCATACCCAAAATTCTCTTCGCTGCTTTCAAATCCTTCATTTCAAACTCGCCACTCAATTGCTTCTTGAGCTTCTGTATTTCTTCCATGTTCTTGAAGTACACGCATCCATCATACTTGCTCCTACTAAAATCACAAACCATCATAAACTCATCAAATCTCCTATATCACTGTCTAGGTGATTGCTTTAACCCGTACAATGACTTTTTTAGCAAACAAGCATGATCTTCTTTTCCGGGCTCCTCGAACCCTTGCGGCTGTGCCATGTATATTGTTTCTTCAAGCTTTCCATGTAGAAAAGCTGTCTTTACATCCATCTGCTCTAGATATAAATCAAGGTTTGCACACATGGCTAACAAAATTCTAATAGATGTGTGCTTGACAACTGGAGAGAATATCTCATGAAAATCGACTCCCTTTCTCTAAGTAAAATCATGTGCTACTAATCTAACCTTGAATCTTGTAGGCTCAATCCCCGGTATCCCCTCATTCACCTTATACACCCACTTGCACCCGACTAGCTTCTTTTGAGGTCTCTCCACCAACTTCCAGGTATTATTCTTCTTAAGAGAACAAATTTCTTCTTCCATGGCCTACTGCTATTCTTTCTTGTTTTCACTCTTCATAGCCTCACCATATATCCTAGACTCATCATACTCAAGAGTGTAAGCAGAATTAAATGCATGAGCAACTAAGTCTGCTTGTGCATACCTGACTGGTGGATTGATCGTTCTCCTTAGCCTGTCTCTAGCAAGCTGGTACTCTTCAAGTTTTAACTCAGGAGTTCTAGTCTTCTTTTGGGTGGACTTGGAGGAACTCGCCGGTGTTCTTAGTTCATCTTCAAGGATCTCCTTGTTGAAGTATTGATCTGGGGGCATATCAGATCCATTTTTAGGCGCTACTTCAACTTCTATTGACTCGGGTACTGAGTCTTCCTTGGTCACAGGTTCTTCTTTCTCATCTTCATGGGAGGTTTTCAACATCGTCATCTCATCGAACGTCACGTCACGGCTTATGATACTCCTTGGTGGTGTTAAGTCTTTACACCACACCTTGTATCCTTTTACTCCTTCAGGATATCCTATGAATACCCCTTTGATAGCTCTAGGTTCCAACTTCCCCTCCTTAACATGTACAAAGACAGGGTAACCAAATATTCTGAGGTGGTCATACTTCGGAGGATTGCCAGATCATTTCTCTTCTGGCGTCTTGAAGTCAATTGCTGAGGTGGGATTTCTATCAATCAAGTAAGCTGCAGTCACTACAGCTTCTCCCTAGAATGTCTTAGACATCTTTGCATTGGTAAGCATGCATTTAACCATTTCAAGTAGGGTTCTGTTCATCCTCTCAGCTACCCCATTTTGTTGTGGTGTTGATCTTACCGTTCTATGTCTTGCAATCCCATACTTGGCACAAAACCCATCAAACTCTCTGTTGCAAAATTCGAGGCCGTTGTCAGTTCTTAACCTCTTCACTCTTTTGCCAGTCTGATTCTCAACAAGAATCTTCCAAGTCTTGAATACTTCAAAGGCTTGATCCTTACTCTTCAATACATAGACCCACAGCTTCCTCAAATAGTCATCAATCAAGCTGAGAAAATACCTGACAACACCACGAGTAGCTATCTGAGCTGGTCCCCAAAGATCCGAGTGTATGTAGTCAAGAGTCCCCTTAGTCTTGTGCTCGCCGACACTGAACCTCACTTTATGTGCTTTTCCTAGCACACAATGCTCACAAAACTCTAAGGGCTGGAACTTATCATCTCCAAACGCCTTTTGACTATATAACTCCTTTAGGTTTCTCTCGCCTAGGTGTGCCAATCTAAAATGCCACAACTTAGTTTGCATACTCTCATAATCTATAGAGAATAGTGCAGAACCGCTCACGACTTTACCCTTAAGCACATAAACACCTTTGCGCTTCTCTCCTTTCATCACCACTATGGAACCTTTTAAAACCCTTAAAATTCCTCCATCGATCCTGATGGAACATCCATTCTGGTCTAAAGTCCCTAGTGAGATCAAGTTTCTCTTCAAGTCAAAAACATACCTAACATCTGTCAACTCTCTCACTCGCCCATCATGCAGTCTAAGCTTAACACTATCAATTCTTATCATCTGACATGCAATGTTATTACCCATTAAGACCTTACCACCACTAAGGAGTTGAAAATTTGTAAACCAGGACTTGTGCGGGCACATGTAAAAAGTACAACCAGAATCAAGAACCCATTGGTCAGAGTTCTTACCATTAGTAGCGACGAGTGTCTCTGCGCTGTCATAGCTATCATCATAGACAAGCGCAGCATCCGCTTTCTTTTTATCCTGTGCTTTCTTCTCAGGACAGTTCTTTATAAAGTGCCCTTCTTTCTTGTAGCAATAGAACTTCCTAAGAGTCCTAGACTTTAACCTTGAGCCTTTTTTCTTCCCATCTCTATATGAGGGCTTTCCTCTTACAGATAAACTTTCTGCATTGCCCTCGGTCTGCTTTCCTAATAACTTTGAGTTTAATAATGATTTCACATCACTCATCGTTAAACTCTCTCTGCCGTAGAGTAGCGTATCAACAAAACTCTCATAGCTCTTGGGGAGTGAACTCAGCAGGATAATTGCTCTATCTTTATCTTCTATCTTGATGTTGATAGACTCAAGATCAAGGATGATCTTATTGAAGGCGTCTATATGATCTTTCATCGGCGTCCCCTCTGACATGGACAGCTGACACAGCTTCTTCTTTATATATAATCCGTTGGCCAACGATTTTCTCATATAAAGTGAGTCAAGCTTCCTCCAAAGACTTATTGCCGTCGTCTCACCTGCTACTTCTCTTAATACTTCATTGCTCAATGATAGAACGATTGTGCTATGAGCTCCTTCCTGAATGTCCCTTCTTTCTACTTCTGCTCTAAATGACTCTAGCATCTTCTCTTCATCACTAGATGGAGCTGCAGTCTCCTCTAATGCCAAACCAAGCCTTTGACTCACCAATAACGTCCTAACCTTCATCTTCCACAGATTGAAGTCATTTGTACCGTTGAATTTCTCTACCTCATACTTGGGTGTAGCCATGTCTGCTTAAAACCAAAGCTCTGATACCAGTTTGTTGAAGCGGAAGCACACAAACAAGCAAAATAATTCACCCAAGCAATATAATAATGCAAAATAAGTTACTAAGAAATAAATAAATAAAGGGGTAGAAGAAGAACACACAAAGAATTACGTGGTTCGGCAACTTGCCTACGTCTACGGCGGATCAAGATCACACTCGTCTCTTATTATGAATCTCAAGGCACTCACAAAGTATGCCTTTTACAAGAAAGATCACAAAGAAAACTCTCTCTTTCACTCTAAGGATTTTCTCTCACAAAGAACCACTAAGATCTCTTGTTTATCATAAAGATTGTCAAGATTATTAGTTGATCACAAAGATGTGTTCACAAGCTAATTGATAGCCTTTATATAGGCTTTAGGACGTTCTAGGTTTACCCTATACGTGTGGGAGTTGTATTAGGGAATCCTGAAGTAAGTGAGACGAAATTAGAAAGTTTCCTAATTTTAGGATACTGTTCTCGTCTCCAGTGCTGCGGCGCTGGCGCGCTTTCTGCTTAGCGTTGTGGCACTGCGATGCTCAAATTCTATTCTAAATGCACCCTACGCACTTGACTTGAACCCCAAATCATATTCCGATAATTTTTATTCAATATTCTCACAAATTTCATAAAGTACATATGCAATAGTTTTCAACAAACTTCTTTTTAATATGCTAAAGACTTTGGCGATTACTCCTTTCATTGCCATGTCATGATTAGTAATGATATAACTAGGATGACATCCTCCAATAGCTTCATGCCATGACTCAAACAACCACACAAAAGTAACCTTATGCCATGACTCAAACAACCACACAAAAGTAACCTTTTTCTCATCTTGTAATAATTCCCATCCAAAATATATTGATTACAAGTAATGATTCACTCCTACGAATGAAGCAAAAGGCATGTAATACTTATTTGTTCTATAAGTAGTATCAAAAGTGACTACGTTTCCAAAATAATGGTAAGCCATACGTGATCGAGAGTCCACCCAAAAGAAATTAACTGCCCTCCCATTCTCATCACATTGAATTGTATAAAAAAAACATGATTTTCAGCTTCTTTTTTTAAGTATGTAAGAACTGATTGAGCATCCCCTCCATCTAGCTACCTATGCTAAATATTTCTCAAATAATTCTAACAATCCTTATTGTTAAAATCAATTTGTGCCCCACCAAAACTAAACACACTTACCCAATTTACAAATTTTCTTTTTGAAATGTTTAAGTCAAATTTTTAGCTACTGCAAGCATATATTTATTTAACTTCATTTTCATTCTTCTTGTCAGGCTAACTTTTTTGTGATTGTGAGTGTCATTGAACATAGAAACTCTCCATTTTTAGACCACTAATCATGTATTATTCACATTCTAGCTTTGCACTCACATTTAACAGGTGAATGTCTCCTACCTCCTTGATTTACATTTTCTTCCTCACATATCTCTGTCTCATCATTTCTTCGATAGTCTCGTATCTTGTAATCTTTGATAAATATTTTCCTTGATATGCAAACACAAACTATCTACTAGTTACCTCATTTGAACCACATCTAGTCTTAGATGAAGATTGAGTCCAAATCCAAAATCCATGTTACCGACCATAATCTTCATAGTAGCTTTGAACTTCTTCCATTGTTTCAAAAAGCATCCCAACATTCTGTGCTTTAAATTGCTCATCAGAGTCTTTGACAATACTTATTTTTCTACTTTTCTCTAGAGACATCTCAACCACCTAAATAAGATGTAATATATTAACTCATGTATTTGAATAGCCAACTCTATGTACCTGAATAATTTTTTAATGATAATTACCTATCATTGGTTAATGAATCTAAGCAAAAACTTCACAAGCCTTTGATAGAAAATTTGATTTACCAAGTTTTGATTTAGAGATAATAATCTATATTGCTTCATTATGATTAGTAAGATTAACACACAAAACAGGAAAAAAAAAAAAGAAAAAAAAAAAGAAGAAGAAGAAGAAATAGAAACAGTACAGTCAATGGCATCCATTGATTTCTAGTTTGCATACATAAATTACTATCAATGGCATAATAAATTCAACTATTGAAAAAAAAAAAAGTCACAACCAAGAAAATAAATAAATAATCTAATTATATTTATGAATGAATGAAAAATAGCTAAAAATAATAACATAAAAGAAAATTAAAACCATAATTGTTTGAGGATTAGATGTTACGTTTTCTAATTGTTTTGTTATTTTCCTTTCTTTGATGCTTGTAACATTCAATTGTGTTTTGCTTGTAATTTTCAAATGTGTTTTGTGTGAGAAACGAAGAGCTGAGAAGCAAAAAAGAAAGAGAAAAATAAGGACAATAAAAAAGAAAGTATAGGAGAGAGAATAAATTATTAAATTGAGTGGGGAGTCTGATATTAATTAAATGCAATTTTTAAAAAATAAAAAATATCACACTACTTCAAATCATATCTTTAAAAGTGATTTAATGATCAAAAAATTATGTCAAAAGTTATATATTAAAAAGAGGTGCCATCAATTTTGCTCTTATATATATATATATATATATTAATTTGATGGAATACACACCAATCAATTTAATTTAATTAATTAACAAATTAAAACTTACCCACTCTGAAATTATTGATGAAGAATAGCTTAACAGCTCATTTTTCACGTGGCAAAGTATTCTTGTTCATATGTTACAATATAGATTATTGCTAATTAAAGTCAGCATACATACTAAGTTATAAAGTTGAGATAGATATGTTATGGTCTGATTTTCAGTTTAAGGAGGTCCAATCTTAAAACTAGTGTGAGGAAAGTTCGAGATTGTTAGGTCTTTCGTTGCCAATAAACAAGTCAGGTTTAAAGTTTTGTTTTAATAGTAAGGAATCAAGGAATAAGTAGAGAGTCGACCGTACACCAAGTTGGAGCTAAGAAACTTTAATTGTAAGTTAGGCATACTGAGAGGGCTTAAGGAGACTTGAGGAACACAGAGAAAATGAGGTTAATAGCTAGCACTAGCAGGGTTGATGGTGACAGCCCTTCAATGCTCAACTTAAGTGGCTAGTGTATGGAGAATGTTTCTTAATGTTTACTTATCTTAAAGAAAGTGTAAAAAATTCTAAAAAGAATGAGAGTTTTCTCTTACTAAAGAGTAGTCAAAATTTTAAATTATTAAATTGTTTCTTTTCACTTTTCACTTTTCACTTCTTGAGATAAACTTGAGCTAAGAAGGTGCTAGCCTGAAGATTTCTCCTCAAGGGCGATATTTGGTGAACTATGTTAACGTATTTTAAGATGTATGCATATAATTGTGTATATATTAAAAAACTAAACACATGTATCATATATACGAATTTGATAACGAAATTTAATATGTAATCAACATATACACATGTACTTAAATTCTTAACAACTTAAGAATACATAAAACATACATTTGAAAACCTTCGGTGAAGATTTCAAATCCGAATTTTTTTACTCTAACTTTAAGCTCACCTTGAAGTATACTTTTGTTTAATTCTATTTCACAACAATCCGGTGGAATTGTGAAGTTAGAATAGCAGCAGTATAATCTCCAGCAACAAGGTTTATATTACTTGAAAAAAAAATAAGAAGAATTTATTTTTCTTTCTCCTTTGGTTTTTCTCACAAGTCTTTGTTCAATAAAAAACTCTCTCAAAACCAACTCTTTTTTTTCTCTCAACCCTTACACGAAAATTGATTCACACACTTATTAACACAAATGAAACACAACCATTTTTAGTGCTCTCAACACTTCACAAGTGCTCCACCAAAATTAAATTAAGTAGACAACTACCAAAATAAATTTTTGTGGCTATTTTAATAGTCTACTAAAATTAACCATTAATTTATAAAATGGTGCTTCACTTAATTTAATTTATGTTTCTCAAATTAGGCATGTCTTCCATTTAGGAAGAAAATAAAAATAAATAAAATCATTCAAATAATTATTTAATTATTCAAATACTATTTAAATAATTAATATTTACTTTATTTGATTTTACTAACATGGTTAATTAATGAATTTATGAAATAAAATTATGTCATTTGTTAACATCTAATTAGTTAATAACTCTTGTCAACTAATTAAATGATATACTTAACATTTAAGTCTAAACAAATGCACAACCTGAGGAGCCCCGAAACATATTTTCAGTTTGCTGAAATTTCTAGAATGGAACTGTTCAATCCATTATACTGCCCCAGTGCACAATGAGTACACTTCATATTGTGAGACTCTCTAGGTCCACACCCAAATTGTCATATGGAACTCCTCTATACGTCCGTGAACAATACTTCACACACATGTTACGGATATTATAAAGCGGCGCGTTAAACCATACAAGTTGAGGTTATAATATATTCATATAATCCCTCCATCATTTATATCCGAGTAAAGCAGAGATATAGATCAATACTGTCAAATCTCCATATGCCCAATCGAAAGCTTATCTCTAGAGTTGAATTTCAATAAATAATATTCTCAAATACTTTTGTAATATTATTTATCCTTAGGGTTAAACTCGTATCCCGAGAACTACTGCTTATGACCATAAGATTTTCTGAGATACAATCTTTAGAGCATTAGGATTATATACTCACCCAAATGAGCTGATGGATCATATATCTATACACACCAGATTCCATGAGCATCGGACCATACCCAGCGACACCTAGCGATCAGACCATGAAAGGTTTCTGACATGTGTGGAATCAAAGTATGGTGGATCACTCACAAGCCCACCGTGGTACTCAGGTCAAAGGACCACGAATACTACTCAACTCGAAAGACCCTTCATTGACGGCTTTATGGGATGCCTATTGAAAATCTTTATGAGTTTGTTCAATATTCAGTCCTTACTGAATACTTGTATCTCTATACAAGCTTCCATTAAACTTATGGTTTGTTAAGACTAACCATCTGGACCATCCAGATATATACATACACCAATCTATATATTTATTAAGGTATTCACTGACAGACCAGCATCAATGAAGATAGATCAGGAACATAATATTTGAGAACATATTTGCATAATGACATTTTCTAGCACTATTTACAACTCTTTGCAACTACGTCATCACTAATATATTTTTAGGTCTTTGTCCTATTTCAAACAAGGCTCTAACTCTTTAGATATTGTTAACTCTTATAACCTGATAACTCTTATCAGTGCCAACTCTTAGCATTTATAACTCTCAATGTTGCTAATTCTTAGCACTGATCTAAACTCATTTAGACCAGATTTGAACTCTTTCAAATCATACAATGTCTGAAACATTACAAGCATATTACCATATATAAAATATAATTAGCAATTTAATGAAATGATAATACTAGTATAAATATTAAACAAGTATTCATGCATAAAGGGATGGCATGTAAGCACAAATCCCAACAATTCCCACTTTCTTTAGTGCCATTCACAATGGTATCTAATGCCCATTGACTCTACATGTCTTTCAAATACTTTTGGACTTAAGGCTTTGGTAAGTGGGTCCGCTACATTATTTATAGAATCTACTTTACAAACTATTACATCTCCTCTAGCCAATATTTCTCTAATGATGTGGTATTTCCTTTCCACATGCTTAGACTTATCATGTGCTCTTGGCTCTTTAGCTTGTACAATGGCTTTATTGTTGTCGCAAAACAATGGTATAGGATCCATTGCACTTGAAACTATTCCAAGTTCAGCGATAAATTTGTGTATTTACACTGCTTCTTTTGCTGCTTCTGAGGTTGCAATATATTCTGCCTCTGTTATGCAATCAGCTGTGGACGACTGTTTGCTGCTCTTCCAACTAATTGCAGCACTATTGAGAATGAACACGTATCTAGATGTAGACTTTTTATCATCTAGATTAGACTAGAAGTCTGAATCTGTGTATCCTCTCACTTGTAAGTCACTTTCTCTATATATCATAAACTTGTCCTTAATACCTTTAAGATATTTGAGACATGTTTCACAGCCATCCAATGGCCTTCACCTAGATCAGACTAATATCGGCTTGTAACACTTACAGCCGTACTGATGTTAAGTCTTGTACATATCGTGGCATACATCAAGCTTCCTACAGCTGATGCATATGATATATTAGACATTCTAATATTTTCATCTTCACTTTGAGGACACATTTTCCTAGAAAGATGAACGTCATGTCTAAAAGGTGTATTAACTATCTTATAGTTACTAAAATTATACCTTTCTAAGACATTATCTATGTACGATGATTGAGAAAGCCCTATAAGCATCCTAACTCTATCTCTATAAAACTTTATACCTATTATATAGGAAACCTCTCTCAAATCCTTCATGAAGAAATTCTTACTAATGTAACTTTTAACTTACTGTAACATACCAATATCATTTCCGATAATGAGTATGTCATCTACATAAAGAACCAAAAAGACTACCATGCTCTCACTGCTCCTTTTATACATACAAGATTCTTCTTCATTCTTGATGAAACCAGACCCTCTGATTACTTCATCAAAATGAAGATTCCAACTTCGGGATGCCTGCTTAAGTCCATAAATAGACTTCTTTAGCTTGCATACTAAACCAGAAGTTGGCTAGATGTAAAACCTTCAGGTTGTTCCATATAGATTTCTTATTCAAGGTATCTATTTAAGAACGTCGTTTTTACATCCATTTTCCAAATTTCATAGTCATAATATGCAGCAATTGCTAGTAAAATTCGAATCAACTTAAGCATCGCTACTGGTGAAAGGGTTTCCTCATAATCAACCCCAGATCGTTGAATATAACCTTTCGCCACTAGTCGGGCTTTAAAAGTCTCTACTTTTTTATCAAGCCCACATTTTCGCTTGTAAATCCATTTACATCTGGTAGAAATAATTCTTATAGGAAGCTCAACCAAGTCCTAAACTTGATTTTGATGCAATGAGTTAATCTCAGATTTCATGGCCTCTTGCTATTTTTCTGAATCGATGTCCAACATCGCCTCTCTATAAGTTAAAAGATCATTTTCTTCAATCAAGAAAACACCAAGAGTACCTTCAGGTATTGAACCATACCTTTCAAATGGCCTTTATATCCTTTCTGACCTACGTGGAGGGTGTGTTAAAGGTATTCTGCTCGATTAAGCCTGAGGTTCCATCGTTGGTTCATGTACATCCTGATTGAGTTCATCTAACTCAATCTTTCTACAATGTCCACGATCTATGAGAATTTATTTCTCTAAAAAAGTGGCATTCCGAGCAACGAACACATTTCATTCCTCAGGATCCTAGAACTGATATCTCATTGAATTCTTAGGATACCCAATGAACCGATACTTGTATCCTTTAGGTGCAAGTTTATCTTGTTGCGTAACTTTTACGTAAACAGGACAACCCTAAATCTTAATATATTTAAGACTCGGTTTTCTTCCATTCTAAATCTTATAAAAAGTAGAAGAAACAACTTTCGATGGAACTCTATTCAATATATGAGCAGCAGTTTCTAAAGTATAACCCCATAGATATTCAAAGAGATCAGTGAAGCTCATCATTGATTGGACTATATCTAATAAAGTTCGATTCCTCCTCTTCAAAACACCATTGTGTTGTGGAGTACTTAGAGGACTATATTGAGCGAGAATTCTATTCTCCTTTAAATAATCTAAAAATTCATTGCTAATGTATTCACCGCCTCAATCTGATCGAAGGCATTTGATATACATTTCAGTTTGTTTCTCTACTTTTATTCGAAACTCTTTGAACTTTTCAAAATTTTATGACTTGTGTTTTATAAGAAACACGTATCTAAATCGTGATAGATCATCGATAAAGATTACGAAGTATCAAAAGCCACTGAGTGCAGTGTGATTCATTGGATCACATACATCACTATGTATAAGTTTCAATAAATCAGTGGCGCGGTGTCCAACACCAATAAATGGAGCTTTGGTCATTTTTCCTTGAATACAATATTCACAAACTAGATAAGGCTCTATGGTCAAATCAGATATTTGACCATCCTTAACCAGACGAGTTAGGCGTCTCATACCTATGTGACCTAATCTCATATGCCACAATTCTGTATTATTTAAAGTTCCTAATTTATTATTAGCATTCACTTGTACATTCATAAAATTTCCTATTGTATTCAATAAATAATGGCCATTAATCAACTGACATTCAGCTAATAAAATATTATCTAAATCATACAAACATAAGGAACGATTCTGTATAAATATATGATATCCTACACTGTCCAATACAGGAATAGAAATAATTTTCCGGATAATGTTTGGCATATAATAACAATTATTCAATACAACAATTTTATTACTTGGAAGAAGTAAATTAAATCGTCTAATAGTCTCGACCTACAGGAAATCTCTATTTCTGTCACGAAGTTGTACTTCTCCAAATTGTAACATCTAACTTCCTTCAGACTTTACAACACATTGCAGATATGAGAAGGACAAACAGTATCTAATACCCAACCAGTATTAGCATCAAATGCTAAAGAAAAGTCAATAATAGGCAAATGCATACTTGAAGGGATCTTCTTAATGGTGGCAAGGTATTTTAGGCAGTTTCGCTTCCAATGCCCATCTTCGTTGTAATGGAAACATTTTTCTTTTACTTTACTCTTATGTTGGGGCTTGGACATGTGTTGCTTTTGAGGACCCATTTTGGGCGCATACTTTGCTCTCTTTTTATTCTTCCCTTTAAACTTCCTAGAATTCTTTAGGACAGAATATGAAGCACCCTGAACATAGAGGACCATGCTCCATTTAACCATGTCCTCTTGAGCTATTTTCAGCATGTTATGCAGATCGGCATAAGTAGGGGTTAATCCTTGCCTATTATAGTTCATAATGAACTGTGCAAATGACCCTGGAGGTGATTGGAGAATCAAACTGCTCCATAATGAATTGCTCAGTAAGAGATTCATGGTTTCTAACTTCTCAATATTAGATATGATCTTGAGGACATGGGGACTCACTAGACTACCCTCGGGTAGTCTAGCTTGAAAGAGAGATTTGACAGCCCTATATATTTCAAATTGTGGTCGGTTACCAAATAACTCTTTCAAGTGAAGCATTACACTTCCAGCACTGTCCATGTAGACATGCTCCCTTTGGAGCTTCATAGACATTGAGCCAAGGATGTACGATTTGATTTTCAAATCGTCATCTAACTATTTCTGATATGTCTCCTTTTCTTCCGAAAAAGCATCACTAGAAACATCTTGGGGCAGGCGCCGATCAATTACATATCCAAGCTTCTTAAAATCTAGAACTATTCTAAGATTCATAAGCCAGTCAGTATAATTTTTTGCACCTTTGAGTTGGTGCGCATCTAGGATACGAACTAGTGGGTTGCTTGAAGCCATTTAATCTTGACAAGACAAAAGAAAAGGTGTTAGCGAAATATTTTAATTGCAAATAAATAACGTTTTAGATCATAGGTATAACAGTTATACATTTTTTAATCTAGAAAATGCCCTCCTACTGTTTTACATAATCCCTTTAATCTCTCAAACGGGAAAACGATATTTTTAGATTCTTTAAACTATATAGTGAGAAGTGGATCTCATTGGCATTTTACTCTAACCTCACGCTGTAGCAATACTGGCCTTAAACCCAAAAGGTAGACAACTCTTGTCAATTGCATTTCATACAACTCTTACGACTGATCCTAAATAAACCTTATCCTCACGCTATAGCAATATGGATAAATGTATTCCAGATTAACTTGTCAATCATCAAATATATGCTACCAATATAGCCCTCACGTTGTAGCAATATTGGGCAATACGTTCGCATATATTTTCCTCATCTTATGTTTAACCGGCA
The DNA here is from genome assembly GCA_946807835.1 of Ailanthus altissimus. Lineage (NCBI taxonomy): Eukaryota > Viridiplantae > Streptophyta > Magnoliopsida > Sapindales > Simaroubaceae > Ailanthus > Ailanthus altissimus. The sequence goes on from OX327709.1 coordinate 8,353,278, forward strand.
TAACCCGAATCACCCCAACCAATCTCTCACGCTGTAGCAATATTGGAAAAGACCAAAGTGAACCGTCTAATACCGTATTGACAAAACAGATCATTATATAATATTATCTTAAAATAAAATATTATTTAATCTGATTTAGAGAGATTTTTATTTATTTATTTATATTATTATTTATTTATAATATATAATTATTATTACCATTAACCATTATAATAATTTTTGCATCTCAAACGAATCTAATTTATAATTAGAATATTTGTTTATGCAATCATAACTAACCCTCACCAATAGAGCTCCCATTGTAATTAATAAGCATAAACAAATATATATTACATTTAATACAATGATATAATAATTATAATTGTATTAAATAAATCTCACATACAAAAATTTCAAATTGGATTGTGTTATTCAAAATGATCAGCATTAAAAGTTGAATGTTATAGCATTATAAAATATAATGCTCCAAAAAAAAACTTTTACTCTTTTTTTTCAACCTAAAGCGTCCTGGGTTTCTGACTTACAAACACCCCTGCATTCCTCATTAATAATGCCTCGGCGTTAAACACACCAAAGCCTCGGCGTTCAACACATGAACGCCTCGGCTTTCTATGTTTCCAACGCCCCCATGCAAAGAACCTTAATGCCACGACGATATATAATCAACGCTCCCACATTAAGCTATGAACGCTCCTACGTTCAGTAGTGAATGCTGTGGCATTCATGTTACTACATGAACGCCCCCGCATTAGGTTCCTGACGCCGCAGCGTTCTTTGACAGCAATTATTTTTTTTACACTTTAAACACTTCAAAATGCAAATTTTACTGTTTTTAGGTATTCTAAACATTTCATATAACACTCCATCAACCTAGAAACACAATAAACATGCTCTGATACTACTTGTTGACGTATTTTAAGGTGTATGCATATGATTGTGTACATATTAAAAAATTAAACACATATATCATATACACGAATTTGGCAGCGAAATTAAACATATAATCAACATATACACATGTACTTAAATTCTTAACAACTTAAGAATACATAAAACATACCTTTGAAGACCTGCGATGAAGATTTCAAATCCAAATTTCTTTTCTCCAACTTTGAGCTCACCTTGAAGTGCACTTTTGTTCAATTCTAGTTCACAACAATTCGGTGGGATTGTAAAACTAGAAAAGCAGCAGTATAATCTCTAGCAACAAAGTTTATATTACTTGAAAGAAAAATAAGAAGAATTTATTTTTCTTTCTCCTTTGATTTTTCTCACAAGTCTTTGTTCAATAAAAAACTCTCTCAAAATCAATTTTTCTTTTTCCTCTCAACCCTTGCACGAAAATTGATTCACACACTTGTTAACATAAATAAAACACAACCATTTTTAGTGCTCCCAACACTTCACAAGTGCTCCACCAAAAGTAGATTAAGTAGCCAACTACCAAAATAATTTTTGGTGGCTATTTTAATAGTTTACTAAAATTAACCATTAATTATAAAATGGTGCTCCACTTAATTTAATTTATGTTTCTCAAATTAGGTATGTCTTCTATTTAGGAATAAAATAAAAATAAATAAAATTATATTTTATTTATTTAAATAATATTTATTTAACTATTCAAAAACTATTTGAATAATTAATATTTACATTATTTGATTTTACTAACATGGTTAATGGGTGAATTTATGAAATAAAATTGTGCCATTTGTTAACATCTAATTAATTAATAACTCTTGTCAACTAATTAAATGATATACTTAACATTTAAGTCTAAACAAGTGTACAACCCGAGAAACCCCGAAACATATTTTCGGTTTGTTGAAATTTCTAGGATGGAACTGTTCAATCCATTATGCTGCCCCAGTGTATAATGAGTACACTTCATATTGTGAGACTCTTTTGGTTTACGCCCGAATTGTCATATGAAACGCCTCCATACGTCCGTGAACGATGCCCTATACACACGTTTGGATATTATAAAGCGGCGCGTTAGACCATACAAGTTGAGATTATAACATATTCATATAATCCCTCAATCATTTATATCCGAGTAGAGCAGAGATATAGATCAACACCGTCAAATCTCCATATGCCGAACCGAAAGCTTATCTCTAGAATTATATTTCAATAAATAATATTCATAAATACTTTTATAATATTATTTATCCTTAGGGTTAAACTCTTTTCCCGAGAATTACTGTTTATAGCCATAAAAATTTCTGAAATACAATATTTAGAGCATTATGATATAATACTTATCCAAATGAGCTGATGGATCCCATATCTATGCACACTGGACTCCATGAGCATCGAACTATACCCAGCAACACCCAGTGGTCAGACCATAAAAGGTTTCTGACATGTGTGGAATAAAAGTATGGTGGATCACTCACAAGCCCACCGTGACACTCAGGTCAAAGGACCACGAATACTAGTCAACTCGAAAGACCCTTCATTGACGGCTTTATGGGATGTCTATTGGAAATCTTTATGAGTTTGTTCAATATTCAGTCCTTACTGAATACTTGTATCTCTATACGAGCTTCCACTAAACTTATGGTTTGTTAAAACTAACCATCTGGACCATCCAGATATATACATACACCAATCTATATATTTATTAAGGTATTCACTGACAGACCAGCATCAGTGAAGATAGATTAGGAACATAATATTTGAGAACATATTTACATAATGACATTTTCTAGCACCATTTATAACTCTTTGCAACTACGTCATTACTAATATATTTTTAGGTCTTTGTCCCATTTCAGACAAGACTCTAACTCTTTAGATATTGCTGACTCTTATAACCTGATAACTCTTATCAGTGCCAACTCTTAGTATTTATAACTCTCAATGTTGTTAATTCTTAGCACTTATCTAAATTCATTTAGACCAGATCTGAACTCTTTCAGATCGTACGATGTCTGAAACGTTACAAACATCTTACCATATATAAATTATAATTAGCGATTTAATGAAATGATAATACTAGTATAAATATTAAACAAATATTCATACATAAAGGGATGGTACGTAAGCACAAATTTCAACAAACTACATATTGAAAAATAGTACCTATCTTAAGGGATATTTTACAGAACTTCACTCAAATGGGCAAAAAGGTCAATTGACCTTAACTGATGTTTGAAATACTAGAAATATTGATGATTGGTCACTTTCTAGAGCTGTCAATCTGAATTGATGAATTTGAAAAGCATTAAAAGGTTGTCTAACTCTGCCTCCTAAGTTCGGCAGTTCTTATGCTGAACTGTTTAACTACGCCAAACATCTTCTTTTTACTGTGTTAATAGGAAACAAAGTTCTGATGGTAATTGACGTGGCATTCTATCATTGGCTCTTTGGGGATTCTCTTATCCAACTTTATACTTAGGTTAGATAGTTAGATTATGTAGCATCCAATTACTCTTCTAGTGGGTTCTGCTAGTGACATGGCGAGCCTTGAATGTACTGACGCGTACATATGCTGGTGAGCCCATGATGACGTGGCAGGTGCTTAAGGTCATATGACGTGTCCTCTAACATCAGAACTGAGGTGTAACATGTGTTCTTGTTTAGTGTCGGGTAATAATCATGGGTGCATTCATATGCTGTGTACATACATCATCTAAATATACGCATCACATACATATATACATACACACACACACAGACATATATATATATATATATATATATATGCACAGCAGAAATTTACAAATTGATAATGAACACAAATTTAAACATATTAATCAAATTAATACAAATTGAGAATATAACATTTGAAGTCTTTGGATTAAATTTATTTAGAGGTCGCATGAAATGAATTCATTGTCAATTCAAGTGATCAATGGAGGTGGGGTTGATTGTTTAAAATAGCAGCCTATAATCTAGCAAAATTTTAACACTTAAACTATTTAGTTTATCTCTTAATCTAATGAAAATAATTTATTTTTACCATTGATTAACACTTAAAAAATTAAAAATAAATCCATTTATTATTACAATAAATGACCTAAATTGAGAGGAATGGAAATCAAATCTTGAAAACTAAAATTAAGAAACACATTTCTTTTTTTCTCAAACATTTAACCGGCTATTCTAAATTGCAAAACTAATGAATTTTGTTTCATTTAACAAATATATACAAATACACTTAATTTAAAACTCATTTTAATTTTATTTCACTTTAATTCCACTTTAACCTAGGTTAAGTTAATCATGAAAGTAGAAATATAATTGTATCGATTTTTTTTTTTTAGTGTACAACACACACACTTACAAACCGCATCATGTAAATTCGAACTTCTAACTTAGGTGAATATCACAAGAGGGTTGTCAATTCAGCTAGCATCCTCTACTCTATAATTGTATTGATTAGTATTCTCTTTTCATAAGAGTTCAATTTTTTTATAATAAAAATATAAATAAATTATTTAAAAAATTGATCAAATTTACAAGATAAACCTTTCAATTAAAAAAAAGGCAAAGTTAACTTTCAATTAATTACTTCAATTAAGGTTCTTTTTAAGTACTAAATAAGTTCTTGAGCAGTCATTTGATATATCAATTATTTATAACACACGTCACTTTTTAAAAGAAAAAAACTGGTAGGTTTGAATATATATTTATTAAAGTTAGAGTAGAGTTTCTTTTTTTAAATTTTTAATAAAGTAAATTTTATTTTTTATATTTAAATTTGTGAGTTGCACTGTAATAATTTTTTTTGTTGTATGTTTGAATTAGGTGTAGGTAAGTTCAGGTTTAGAAATCTTTAAATTATTTTTAAATTTAATCGGGATAAAGAAAAGTGTCTTGGCGGAAATTAGTCAAATTGAAAATTCTCAAATTGTTTTATATATCAAATTGGTGTAATTTATTTTGGGACATCCAAAAATTTTCGTTTAAAATAATATCATTTTGAATAGTTTTTTAAAAACAAATTGGATTAAAAAAAATTTTAAACCCAACTTAACCCATTCAAGATAAAAAAAATTTACCCCAAACGTATATTTTTTTATATTTTTGTCTTAATTCAAAATTTTGAGACGAACTAGATTAAAAACAGAAAAAATATAATGTTATATTATAAAAGAAAAAAAGTAGGGTATTTTTATTAGTACGGTAGAAATAGAGAATTTGTATTAAATAATTGTAAGTAGAGAAATTAGTGATAGACAAGGTTGGTGAGGGGTGACTGACCATGACCACGACCACGACCACCAGTCGCTATCTTTTATGATCTGTTTCTTATTTCCGAGTCGTCGAATCTGTGTGGTCCATTCCTGCTGACAAACCGACAAGCCGATCTACTGTTTGTTCAAATAAATAGGTGGCTAAAATAAATATTTTCATGCAACGTTTTGCCCGTGTGTAAGGTCGCTAGGAATTTGTACAATCTTTTACTACAATCAAAATCTACCACAGTTGTTGAAATAAATGGATAAGTTGACGGAAAAGTAGTAGAATCACATGGGAAAATATGAGTTTGATTTATGGATGTGAAGCAGCAATGGGTTCTTTATTCAGTTATTTTTCGTAGTTTATAATATATAATATTGTAATGCAACTTCACTTTAAATGTGGAAAGATTTTTTTACAAAAGAGTTCGTTCAAAGAGTTGAAGGAAAGATAATTTGGGGACCATTTAATGATATTTTATCAAATTATTTTTAATAAGTTTATTTGCTAATATAAATAAATTTAACTCTATATTTTTAGTGTTTAAAGAGATGACTGACAGGAGTAATTTAGTAAAGGGCGACTCTATTATCTTATTTTAAAATAATGCATAAATAATTGGCATGATAAGACTATTAAAATTCATAAATTTCTCTTCACACCATTTGTTTAAAGAAAAATTATATTTATTGGACTTATTACTAATAAATCTAACGGTCCATTTCACTTAAAAAAAATCGGCAATAATTTTAAAAATAGGGGCTTAAAAAATAATAAACCAAGCCTATTAAAGATAAATGGCCTAAAACAAAGATTCAATAAAAAGAAAGTGACTATATATTTGTAAGAACTCAAAGAAAGGTAAAAAGATAATTACCTAAAGAGATATAAGAGTATGAGTACACTTCTTTCTTTTTCAATTATAATTTTATTGGAGCATAAATTCTATTAATAATTTTTTTTTTATCTAATATACAATTAACACTTTATCACGTGGATACATAATGATAAGATGATAGGGATTATCATCTTATCACAAACGTGATTACATTGTATATGAATTAAACTCTACTGTTGCAAAAAAATAAATTATGATTAAAACTTTATCACTTTATACTATAAAAAGACATGAATAATTCACTTATCATTCATTCAAAGCATCATAATTACATACATAGAGAGAGAAAATATTAGTGCATTCAATATCTACTTACTTAAAACACTATCACATATAGTACATTTGTGTTGATCATACACTAATTTAAGTATCGGAGTGTCTTTTATTACTTAAAACACTATCACATATCGTACGTTTTTGTTAATCATACACTAACTTGAGTATTGAAATGCCCATTTTTACAAGAAGATTGTGCTATTCTTCGGTAATTCAAGATGATCAACAAAGATTAAGACATAATTTTGGAAAGTTCCGAATTTGGTGCTTTCACTACTCATTCTCAAAATTTTAAATTTTAAATTATACTCTAAAAATTCTTCAATATACTAAAACTAACCTAATATATATTTTTGATTTTCCGTATTAGTTCTTTTCAAACCTATAACCACTCTTCATTTTCTTCCTTTTATTAGTATTTGTTTAGTCTTTTTGTTCATTGTTTTTGTTAATGTTCCAAACAATAGTGTTAGGTTTGCAAAGTTATAGTATATATTATGTATTCTAAATGGTTTGTTGCTCAATGATTATCATTTACCAAATAGTTATTAATTTTATAATTTTTATTAATATGATAGTTATTATGAGAATATTGATTAAAAATTATTGGAATATAATTTGGGGTTCAAGCCAAGTGCGTAGAGTGCGCACGGATTGAAGACGGACGCGAAAGGAGGTGAAAAACGAAGAAGGGCGCACTAGGCGTGGGCGCCGCAGCGCCCAGAACAGAACCTGAGTGTCGTAGCGCCAAGATGCCAGCGCTGCAGCGCTGAGCAGAAAGCGCGCTAGCGCCGCGGCGCTAGAGACGGGAACAGTGTCCCGAAATTAGGCAACTTCCTAATTTCGTCTTCCACTTGCTCCAAGACTCCCTAATACGACTCCCACACGTATAGGGTAAACCTAAGATGTCCTAAAGCCTATATAAAGGCTATCAATTGACTTGTAAACAGAATCTTGATAATCTTTGTGATAAACAAGAGATCTTAGTGGTTCTTTGTGAGAGAAAATCCCTAGAGTGAAAGAGAGAGTTTTCTTTGTGATCTTTCTTATAAAAGGCATACTTTGTGAGTGCCTTGAGATTCATAATAAGAGAAGAGTGTGATATTGATCCGCCGTGGACGTAGGCAAGTTGCCGAATCACGTAATTCTTTATGTGTTCTTCTTCTACCCTTTTCTCTATTTATTTCTAAGTAACTTGTTCTGCATTATTATATTGCTTGGATGAATTGTTCTGCTTGTTTGTGTGCTTCCGCTTCAACAAACTGGTATCAGAGCTTTAGTTTTAAGCAGACATAGCCACACCCAAGTATGAGGTAGAGAAATTCAACGGTACGAATGACTTCAATCTGTGGAGGATGAAGGTTAGGGCGTTATTGGTGAGCCAAAGGCTTGGTTCGGCATTAGAGGAGACTGCAGCTCCATCTAGTGATGAAGAGAAGACACCAGAGTCATCTAGAGCAAAAGCAGAAAGAAGGGACATTCAAGAAAGAGCTCATAGCACAATCGTTCTGTTATTGAGCGATGAAGTATTAAGGGAAGTAGATGGTGAGACAACGACAAAGGTCTTTGGAGGAAGCTTGACTCTCTTTATATGAGGAAATCGTTGGCCAACAGATTACATATAAAGAAGAAGCTATATCAGCTGTCCATGTCAAAGGGGACGTCGATGAAAGATCATATAGACGCCTTCAATAAGATCATCCTTGATCTTGAGTCTATCAGCATCAAGATAAAAGATGAAGATAGAACAATTATCCTGTTGAGTTCACTCCCCAAGAGCTATTAGAGTTTTGTTGATACGCTACTCTACGGCAGAGAGAGTTTAACGATGAGTGATGTGAAATCATCATTAAACTCAAAGTTATTAGGAAAGCAGACCGAGGGCAATGCAGAAAGTCTATCTGTAAGAAGAAGGCCCTCATATAGAAATGAGAAGAAAAAAGGCTCAAGGTCGAAGTCTAGGACTCCTAAGAAGTGTTATTGCTGCAAGAAAAATGGGCACTTCATAAAGGACTGTCCTGAGAAGAAAGCACAGAATAAGAAGAAAGCGGATGCTGCATTTGCCTATGATGATAGCTATGACAGCGCAGAGACACTCGTCGCTACTGATGGTAAGAACTCTGACCAATGGGTTCTTGATTCTGGTTGTACTTTTCACATGTACCCGCACAAGTCCTGGTTTACAAATTTCCAGCCCATTAGTGGTGGTAAGGTCTTAATGGGTAATGACATTGCATGTCAGATGATGGGAATTGGTAGTGTTAAGCTTAGGCTGCATGATAGGCGAGTGAAAGAGTTGACAAATATTAGGTATGTTCCTGACTTGAAGAGAAATTTGATCTCACTGGGGACTTTAGACCAGAATAGGTGTTCTATCAGGATTGACGGAGGGATTTTAAGAGTTTTGAAAGGTTCCATGGTGGTGATGAGAGGAGAGAAGCGCAAAGGTTTATATGCTTAATGGTGAAGTCATGAACGGTTCTGCACTATTCTCTATAGATGATGAGAGTATGCAAACTAAGTTGTGGCATCTTAGATTGGCACACCTAGGTAAGAGAAACCTAAAGGATTTATATAGTCAAAAGGCGTTTGGAGATGATAAGTTCAAGCCCTTAGAGTTTTGTGAGCATTGTATGCTAGGAAAAGTACATAGAGTAAGGTTCAGCACCGGCGAGCATAAGACTAAAGGGACTCTTGACTACATACACTCGGATCATTGGGGACCAGCTCAGACAACTACTCGTGGTGGTGCTAGGTATTTTCTCAGCTTGATTGATGACTATTCGAGGAAGCTGTGGGTCTATGTGTTGAAGAGCAATGATCAAGCCTTTGAAGTATTCAAGACTTGGAAGATTCTTGTTAAGAATCAGACTGGCAAAAGAGTGAAGCGGTTGAGAACTGACAACGGCCTCGAATTTTGCAACAGAGAGTTTGATGGGTTTTGTGCCAAGCATGGGATTGCAAGGCATAGAACGGTAAGATTAACACCGCAGTAGAATAGAATGGCTGAGAGGATGAACAGAACCCTACTTGAAAGGGTTAGATGCATGCTTACCAATGCAAGGATGTCCAAGACATTCTGGGGAGAAGCTGTAGTGACTGTAGCTTACTTGATTAATAGAAGTCCCTCCTTAGTAATTGACTTTAAGACACCAGAAGAGAAATGGTCTGGTAATCCTCCGAAGTATGACCACCTCAGAATATTTGGTTGCCCTACCTTTGTACATGTTAAGGAGGGGAAGTTGGAACCTAGAGCTATCAAAGAGGTATTCATAGGATATCCTAAAGGAGTAAAAGGATACAAGGTGTGGTGTAAAGACTTAACACCACCAAGAAGTATCATAAGCCGTGATGTGACATTTGATGAGATGACGATGCTGAAAACCTCCCATGAAGATGAGAAAGAAGAACCTGTGACTAAGGAAGACTCAGCACCCGAGTCAATAGAAGTTGAAGTAACGCCTGAAAATGGATCTGATATGCCCCCAGATCAACACTTCAACAAGGAGATCTTTGCAGATGAACCAAGAACACCGGCGAGTTCCTCAAAGTCTACCTAAAAGAAGACTAGAACTCCTGAGTTGGAACTTGAAGAGTACCAGCTTGTTAGAGACAGGCTATGGAGAATGAGCAACCCACCAGTCAGGTATGCACAAGTAGACTTAGTTGCTCGTGCATTTAATTCTACTTACACTCTTGAGTATGATTAGCCTAGGACATATGGTGAGGCTATAAAGAGTGAAAACAAGAAAAAATGGCAGCAGGCCATGGAAGAAGAAATTTGTTCTCTTAAGAAGAACAATACCTGAAAGTTGGTGGAGAGACCTCAAAAGAAGCTAGTCAGGTGCAAGTGGGTTATAAGGTGAAGGAGGGGATATCGGGGATTGAGCCTACAAGATTCAAGGCTAGGTTAGTAGTACAAGGTTTTACTCAGAGAGAGGGAGTCGATTTTCATGAGATATTTTCTCCAGTTGTCAAGCACACATCTATTAGGATTTTGTTAGCCATGTGTGCAAACCTTGATTTACATCTAGAGCAGATGGATGTAAAGACAGCTTTTCTACATGGAGAGCTTAAAGAAATGATATACATGGCACAGCCGCAAGGGTTCGAGGAGCCCGAAAAAGAAGATCATGCTTGTTTGCTAAAGAAGTCATTGTACGGGTTAAAGCAATTACCTAGACAGTGGTATAGGAGATTTGATGAGTTTATGATGGCTTGTGATTTTAGTAGGAGCAAGTATGACGGATGCGTGTACTTCAAGAACATGAGTTGTGGGATGATGTATTTGCTTCTATATGTCGATGATATGTTGATTGCATGCAAGAACATGGAAGAAATACAAAAGCTCAAGAAGCAGTTGAGTGACAAGTTTGAAATGAAGGATTTGGGAGCAACGAAGAGAATTTTGGGTATGGATATTGTGAAGGAAAGAAGAGATGTTATCTTCTTGTCCCAACAGCGATATATAGTCAAAATTTTGTAGAAGTTTGGTATATCAAACGCGAAGGCTGTCTCTACTCCTTTGGCCATGTATTTCAAACTTTCAGTAGCACAATCGCCGACATCCGATAAGAAGAAACTGCAGATGAGCAAAGTACCGTATGCAAGCACTGTGGGGAGCATCATGTATGCAATGGTTTGCACAAGACTAGACATAACACATGCTGTAAGTGTGGTGAGTAGATACATGACGAATCCAAAAAAAGATCACTGGCTTGTAGTAAAGTGGATTCTGAGATATCTCAAGGGAACGTCGAATCACGGGTTAGTGTATAAGAGGGATGAGGACAGTAATGAAATGGTAAGAGGGTACGTAGACTCAGATTATGCAGGTGATCTTGACAAGAGAAGATCATTAACGAGCTACGTATTCACAGTGTTTGGGTGTAGTGTGTGTTGGAGATCAGTCCTACAACATGTGGTTGCACTATCTATCACAGAGGCAGAGTATATAGCTGTTGGAGAAGCTATCAAAGAAGCCGAATGGTTAAAAGGCATATGTGTGGAGGTATTGGCTAGTAAAGATGTAAACACCGATGTGTATTGTGATAGCCAAAGTGCCATACACCTAAGCAAGCATCAAGTGTTCCACGAGAGGTCGAAACACATTGATGTGAGGCTCCATTACATTCGTGAGATTGTCCAAAGTGGTGAAGTTAGTCTAACAAAGATAGCACCATCTAAAAATCCTGCTGATATGTTGACTAAGCCACTACCCTCGGTTAAGTTCGTCCTATGCAAGGACTTAACCGAAGTCACTACTTTGTGAAGGTGACTGAAGATGCGGAAATGAGAGATCGTGTTACTTTTGTGGATGATTTTGAATCAAGGAGGGGATTTGTGAGAATATTGATTAAAAATCATCGGAATATGATTTGGGGTTCAAGCCAAGTGCGTAGGGTGTGCACGGATTGAAGACGGACGCGAAAGGAGGTGAAAAATGAAGAAGGGCGCACCAGGCGCGGGCGCCGTGGCGCCCAAAACAGAACCTGAGCATCGCAGCGCCAGGATGCCAGCGTCGCAGCGCTGAGCAGAAAGCGCGCCAGCGCCGCGGCGCTGGAGACGGGAACAGTGTCCCGAAATTAGAAAACTTCCTAATTTCGTCTCCCACTTGCTCCAAGACTCCCTAATACGACTCCCACACGTATATGGTAAACCTAGGACGTCCTAAAGCCTATATAGAGGCTATCAATTAGCTTGTAAACAGAATCTTGACAATTTTTATGATAAACAAAAGATCTTAATGGTTTTTTGTGAGAGAAAATCCCTAGAGTGAAAGAGTGAGTTTTTTTTGTGATTTTTCTTATAAAAGACATACTTTTGTGAGTGCATTGAGATTCATAATAAGAGAAGAGTGTGATCTTAATCCGCCGTAGACGTAGGCAAGTTGTCGAATCACGTAATTCTTTGTGTGTTATTCTTCTACCCCTTTCTCTATTTATTTTCTAGTAACTTGTTCTACATTATTATATTACTTGAGTGAATTGTTCTGCTTATTTGTGTGCTTCCGTTTCAACAATTATAAAATATCAACTAATAATGAATACATTAGATGCTATATCAATTAAAATATAAAATAAAAAAAAATATCTAAACTTTAAAAATTTTAAAATTTTTGTTTACATTCCTGTCATATAATTGAATTCGTTGAAATCTATTGAAACTAGTGAAATTATCGTTATGTCTATTTTTATGATTGAAAAAATTATAAATTTAAGAATTATTATTATATTCTCTTTTATGACTTAAAAAAAATTTAAATTTTAATATTTAAAATGAAGTATAAACCTTTAACATTATTAATAAAAATAAACACTCTAATCAATTAAGTTATTCTAAATAATATATAGTAATTTTCCTTCTTTCATATATGATGGTTAAAGATAAAAAGCGGAAAAAAGAAAAAAAAAATCAAAGGATGAGTTAAGTCTAAAGTTAAGAAGAGGATTAGAATTTATGACAGTGGGCGCAATGAGTTAAGCGTAATTAATTAATTAAACTATTTGTTTGCTATAGTAATTTTGCAGTAATAAAAAAAAATCATTAACGAAATGCTACAAAAATTCTATGGGTTCATATGAGATAGTCCCACCCTAATTTGATAAAAAAAAAATTGAAAAATAATTTTTGGTTTTTTTAAAATAAAAATTTGTTAATTAATTTTAGAATTAATCTCTAGAAGTGGAAAATAGTTATTTTTTTGTTTTAAGATTTTGTTTTTCTTTTAAAATATTAAAGATAGCAAATTATCAATATTGCTCAAATCTTAAGCATTGTCAAAGGATATGTGACAATTTGTTTTATGCAACAATAAAGTGCTAAAAATAAATAAACAAACTGTTTATTAGATGTCAATTTAAGGTCTCTGCTGTCACAAGATATATTTGCCCTTTTGTTTTGGCCCCAATTATTTTGTCATGTATAACACGTATATTTACATAACTAGCATAAACACAAATCCCTTTTCCTTTTTCTTTTTTGAATTACATAAACAAAAATCTTTTAGAAGATATGTACATTTCAATTAACTTAATATGGAAAACATTAAAACTTTCTAAAGTCTTCTTTGAAAATATCATTAGTTGGCATTGAGCCTTATCTAATACGCATGTTAGTGCATAATCATCGATAATTTATTATAAACAAATCAAGATTCTTTTCAATTATAAGATTCACTACAAGCCTGTCATTATTTTAATAAAAGTTTAGAGTACTATGGAATCATCTTTCATGCATAACAAAATAAATAAATAAAAAAAAAGGAATTCAGGATAAATTTAATGGGAAGTCAAAAGAAGGAAATGATTCTTTGCAAAGTAGAAAGTACTTTTAGACTAATTAACTAGTCCACCAAATTGGCTATATACATTATATTGGAAGTGGAAAAGAAAGAGCTTATACTGCCCACCAACTGAAAAAGCACTTTTAGATAAATTAATTAACATCTTGAATAAAGTGCTTCTGTTTAATTAATTCTTAGAAAGCTGTTAAGTAGGCAAAGTAGATCTTTTCTATTTTGTAATATAATGGCTCATAATTGAGCAGATATTACCTAGTCTGTTAGTTGACCTGGTTCTTTAATAATGAATTTCAGTATATATATATATTTTTAAAAAGTATGGCTGGCTGGGCACAGGTCACGGCAAATGAGGTGAGATAAAATTGCAAATGTAACAAACTTATACTTAAATGCGAAATCAATTATACCACACTGCTGATGCGTAAGATATGGGCAAGATTCATTTTCCCAGTAGGTGACGTGTGAGAGTAAGAGATTGGCAAAATAAAGAAATCCCTTAAATTTGGATCTCAAGTCACAAAACGCGTCTATACAGATATCATGGGAGATCTTCTAGATGCCAACCCAAAGTTTCCAAAAAAAATTGACCTTCTAGAATTTAAAAAAATTTGACCTTTAACACACCGTGTTATTTCCTTGATAGTTTGTTCATTAATTCTTGAAATTGTTTCATAAATGGCTAATATTATGAGGATTGAAGTATAATATAATAAAATGAGAGAAAATAAGATGAATTTGAAGAGAAATAAAGTTTTTTTTGTTTGTTTTAAACTTTTCTTTTTGCTTTTTAATTATAAATAAATAAATAATTTTTATTTAAAAATTTATATAAATAAACTAATTAAATAACTTATCAATTATTTTAATGAAATATTATTAAATAATAAAAAATAATTTATTTTTTAATGATTAAGTAAGTAAATAAATACATAACTTATAAGTTGTTCATTATTAATAATTAAATAAATAAATAGTTTTTTAGTATTAAAGAAATAAATTTTTTTATTTATTTAAATTATTAATAAATAAATAATTTATTTATAATTAAAAACAAAAAGAAAATAAAAACATAGAAAGAAATTTTAAAAATGAATACATTTATTAAAAAATAAAATAAGACACAATTCCCAGCTTTGCCTAACTAATTCATGATCTAGGAATCTATATAATGAATTACTTCTCAAATTTTTTGATTCAAAATATTTTTCTCCAAATCACTTTATTTTTTTTTCACTTTATTATATTACATTCGATGTTACTATATTTATAAAATATAAAAAAAACTTCAAAATTTTTAATTTTTTAAAAAAAGGGGTTCAAATATTTGGTGGAGAAAGAAGATATAACGCAAAAATATAATTATTCAATTGTTCATTTCTTGACTAAATAAAATTAACCTATTCATTGGTGGCTAAAAAAAGAATATTATCTAAAAATATGAGCACCTTATGAAATTTTTTTGAATTCTTTGACAAAAATTTTTACTGTGCACATTTTTAATTAAAATTAAGAGTTTGAGTCTTAATGAATATTAGGGTAGTTGATTTATTTCTTCCATCTTGTGAGGACCTTCTAATCTAGATAAGATATGCTTCAAATTATACGTGTTACTCTCGATAATCTTAGTAGCATAGTTTAAATAAAATATGCGTCAATGATCTATAATCTAATTATGATATCAGTAATGTAATTTAATATAATTTTAATAATTTAATAAAATTGATGTAATCTTTAAAAAAAATCAGGAAGACATTGTGATTATAATTATAAATAAAATATTAAAAATTTGAAAAGAATGCTGGCTTATATTTATTGATTCCTCCGTACCAGCCACCAGCCCTCCATCACCGATTTCACTGCTAAAATTACCGTCAATCACATACGAACCACTAACACCACCCACCCTTGGCTCTACAGTATTTACAGAAGGGACAATTGACCCCTGTCTAATTTCTCGGTTGCTATTATTGTCAACCACATATGGACCACTATCTAATGCTCGAGTACTTTTTCAGAATAACGATGGTTCTCCGGTTTCTCAAGAATTGACGGAAAATCCTGCAAACATTCTTGATAAGAATGACCTAATCACCTATATAAAGTACAGAACTTAGGCAACTTCTCATACTTAAAATCCAACCAGTACAATTTTTTCTCCATCCTCAGCTTATGGAAGAGCCCTTTATGCAGTAGTTGATCAATAAATAATTTCACCCAAATCCTCGCAAGTCTCTTAGAACACGATCCAAAGCCATCCGCATTCGCATCCAGAAACTGCCCAATTTCCCAATTAGCTTTGCAACCTCCACATCATATGAATTAATGGCAAATTATGCACCTGAATCCAAAATGGTAACGAACAAAATGAAGGATCACTAGTTGTTGCCTCCTCTGAAACTAGTTCAAGGACTATCAGAAATCTATTGAAATTCTACTGTTCAAATATCAACAATCTCCTCCGATCATCTTCTTTTTTAAACTCACACAGAAAAACATCACTGTCCAACCTCTTAAAACGCAGGCCACCTGACGGTCGCCTGAGATTCTATAGGTATTCTAAAAAGCATCTATTTAGTAGCTCTTTCTTGTCTACACCTTAACAAACAATCAATACTTTGCTGACGAACGATGCCTTTTAATAACTGAATCAGATATGCCCAAAACCTCCTCTTTACACGCATTATCAATTGAGGACTGTCACAATGCTTCTATGTCATCCATACACTTATCGAAGAGAAATTTGAGTTTAGAAACTAAACGAAATTTTTATCTCTGGGCCTGCCTAGAGAGAGAAAAAAAAGTCTGATATAATTTATTTGTCTTATCAAACCCACTTTTAAAACGAATGCTATTTCTTTTTTTTTGAATATTCATGTTAACTATTAATTTACAAACTAAAAAATTTTTGTCATACAATGAAAAAAATGAATAGAGGATTTGGATTTATTAAAGGTAGCGTAATAATGTTGAAAATGATTGTAATTTGATGATTCAAAATTATATTTAAGTATAATTTTGAATTGAATATTAATAAAGAGTTAAAATAAAATTGAGTATGCATTAAATGAATAAAAAATGATTGAAAATAAAAACTGGAAGCAAAGAGGTAAAGAACTGCATTTGGTGCCTAGACGTCAATTTTGGCAGAAAGTTAGTGCTTAAGCGTCAACTTGCAAAAAAATAATTCATTTTGATAGAGAATACATTGTAAAATTGATTTTCAGACTCTTACAATAAATGAATTCTTGTTTCATTTAGATGTAGGATTTATAAAGACCTTTTAAATATTATATAAATTCATATAACTTTTTAAAACAAAATATTACAGAAAATATCTAAGAGAGAAAATAAAAAATTAGAGAGTCTTGAATGCTGAATGGTTGTCATATGAGTGCTTGAGATCTTAATGATGAAAAAAAGCATTGATAGATTCTTAAAACTCATCCATTAATTATATTATTTGATTATCTCTTATAAAAGATCTTTATGATATAAATTCTTTATGAATGAATAAAAAATGTTAGAATTTTATAATCAACTATAAATATAAATATTTATTATTGAATCAAATAACATATAAAAAGAGATTAAAATTTCATAATTAATCATAAACATACGTATTTATTATTATGCCACATGACTTTTTTGTTTGATTATATAATTGTAATTTTTTTTATTTTTAATTATTTGTGATTGAAATCTTTCATAAACTATTTAAAAGATGATTAAAAAAATAATTATTGTGTGACGCGTATTTGGCAGAAATTCCTATGTACGATGTATGTATGTACATATACATTCACACATGCGATCATGAAGCGCATGTAAAAATTCAGAGCTTTGAGAACAATGCAGCATACCTTCGGTTTAAGTTATAACACCTGAAACTATTCTTAAGGTTTTTCTCCAATGATTGAAAACGAATAAACATCAAACAGTAAATAAACAGAAAGCTTTTTTAATTTCTTTCTTGACAATTAAAAAAACGAAGATTCCTTTGCATCAAATCCAATAAAATATATATTGCCTGTCGGCCATTTATATCAACCGTATCTTCATTCAGTACTAAAAAAAATAAAACGTGTTCATTATTTTATGTTTTTCTTTTTTGCCTTCATAATCCCCTTCCCATTCCTTTGGCAAACCTCAGTCACGTACTCTCGTTTTCTTCGGGTGTGTCAAAACTGTGAAAACTTTTGTTGTTGTTGTTGTTGCTGTTGAGAGATCTATATTACAATATATACATATATATATATATATATATATATTATAACGGACATAGACCTTACGTTTAGTAAGCGTCCGTTTTGAGGGAGGGAGATTATGGCGTTGGCATTGGCCGGGGATGATCTGGCGAGGTCTTTTAGTACGCGTAGGAGCTTTTCGTCGACAAGTAATAGAAGCTGGATCGCGTCGGGGAGTTTTAGGGAGGCGTGGAATGCGCCGTCGACGACGTTCAACAGGAGCGATCGTCAGGATGATGAAGATGAGCTCAAGTGGGCAGCAATCGAACGGCTACCGACGTACGATCGGATGAGGAAGTCAATGCTGAGTCAGGTCCTTGAGGATGGAAAAGTTGTTCGACACGAAGTTGATGTCACGAATCTTGGCCTGCAAGATAAAAAGCAGTTGTTGGAGAGTATTTTGACGACTGTTGAAGATGATAATGAGAAGTTTCTTCAGAAATTGAGGAATAGAACAGATCGGTAATCCACTTTCTTTTTTTCTTTCTTTGTTTTTTTTTTTAATTTTCTTTTAATTTTACTTTTGCGATATTTGATTCCAACAGAGTGGGCATTGAGGTTCCGAAGATTGAAGTTCGATATGAGCATCTGTCAGTAGACGGAGATGTGCATGTTGGAAGCAGAGCGCTTCCTACATTGCTTAATGTCACCTTAAACTCAGTTGAGGTACTTTTTTTTTTACCGTTTCTTTTCTTTTTCTCTGTTTATTTATTTTGGTTTTTGATTTTGTTCTCTTGTATTTTTTTTTTTCATTATTGTTTTTATATTTATTATTAGATTTCAGATGGAGACTTTAGTTTCTGTAGTACAGAGTAATAAACATGTAAATAGAAATTGGATACTTAAAACGGTTAACGCTTTTTGTTTGTCAGTCTCCTCAAGGTCTAATTGCAATATTTGTTCTTTGTCTTGTTCTGTATTTATTGTTTTAGATGGAAATATTTCTTTTTCGAAATAATTTTATTTTTATGGGCAACAGAGCGTTCTGGGATTGCTTCGGCTTCTCCCATCTAAGAAAAGAAAAATCCAGATTCTTAAAGATGTTAGCGGAATCCTCAGACCATCAAGGTAATTTCATAAACTTGTCAATCTTTTTTCTGTTTCAATTTTGGATAAGAAGTAATGCTATTATTATTATTATTATAATAACCCAAAATTGATTGATAATGCTGATATGTTGTTTCACAAGATTAAGTAGATTGTTTTATGTTTTTAATTGACATAGAAATGGCAAATTTCAGGATGGCACTTCTCCTGGGTCCTCCTGGTGCTGGGAAGACAACGTTGATGACAGCACTTGCAGGGAAGCTTGACAAAGATTTGAGGGTCTGTTTCTCATTCTCTAATAACCTTGTTTTTTTATTGGCTCCATGACTTTGCAAGTACAAGTATCATTATGTTTTTGTCTAAATCAATTTTCTGACAACTTGGAGTTCTTAACAGACATCTGGGAAAATCACATACTGTGGTCATGAACTGAAAGAGTTTTATCCTCAGAGGACATGTGCTTACATTAGTCAACATGATCTTCACTTTGGAGAGTTGACAGTGAGAGAGACAATGGATTTCTCAGGACGATGTTTAGGTGTTGGCACAAGATATGAACTATTGGCGGAACTTTGTAGACGAGAGAAAGACGCAGGAATTAAGCCAGATCCTGATATCGATGCTTTCATGAAAGCCACGGCAGTAGCAGGCCAAGAAACTAGTTTGGTTACAGATTATATTCTCAAGGTTTGTTCTCCATTTCAAGTTGGAATGTTTACAGCATTAACCTGTTTGTAGCACATTTCAAGGACCTGACATTTAGAAATCTTAACAGATACTTGGCTTGGACATATGCGCTGATATTATGGTTGGAGATGACATGAGAAGGGGTATTTCTGGTGGACAGAAAAAGCGTGTTACTACTGGTATGTTCCCAGGGTCAATTCCTTTGCATTCTTGTTTTCTCAACAAGTTTTTCCAATAGTAGCAGCTGTTTAGTTACTCATAAAACGTAACTCCAAATAGACACATATTTTATAATTTTTTTCCGATGTCTTGTATGTGAGCATTTCTAATTATATTGCAAAAGTATTAACTTCTAACATATTAATGAGTGCAGGAGAAATGTTGGTCGGACCAGCTAAGGTTCTTCTAATGGATGAAATCTCAACCGGATTGGATAGTGGCACCACTTTTCAAATTTGCAAGTTCATGAAGCAAATGGTTCATATCATGGATATAACCATGGCCATTTCTCTTCTACAGCCACCACCAGAGACATATGATCTTTTTGATGATATTATCATACTTTCAGAAGGTGAAATTGTCTATCAGGGTCCACGTGAAAATGTACTTGAATTCTTTGAGTACATGGGTTTCAAATGCCCTGAGAGAAAAGGAGTTGCTGATTTTCTGCAAGAAGTAACTTCCAAGAAGGACCAAGAGCAATATTGGTTCAGGAAGAACCAACCTTACAGTTATGTTCCAGTTTCTGATTTTGTGCAAGGTTTCGGTTCTTTTCATATAGGCCAACAGCTTGCATCAGATCTTACAGTTCCTTATGATAAGTCCAAAACCCATCCTGCTGCATTGGTGACAAAGAAGTATGGTATTTCAAATTGGGATTTGTTCAAGGCATGCTTTGGAAGGGAGTGGCTGCTGATGAAGCGTAATGCTTTTGTGTATATTTTCAAGACCATCCAGATAACAGTCATGTCAATTATTTGCTTGACTGTGTTCCTAAGAACAGAAATGCCAGTGGGCACTGCAGCTGATGGAGGAAAGTTTTTTGGAGCACTATTCTTCGGTCTTATTAATGTCATGTTTAATGGGATGGCAGAAATGTCATTTACTGTTTTCAGGCTTCCAGTCTTCTTTAAACAGAGGGATCACTTATTCTATCCTTCATGGGCTTACGCTTTGCCTATATTTCTTCTTAGAATCCCCTTGTCTTTTCTGGAATCAGCAATATGGATCATTCTGACATACTACACGATTGGTTTTGCTCCCGCTGCAAGCAGGTAAAATAGTTAAGATTTTTCCAATTTCTTTTAAAACCATTTTAATCCACATCTTATTAGCTTAAAACTGGATTTTTAATTTATGTTTCCATCTTTTGGTTTTTGTTATAACTATAAATCAATACCACTTGCTATAGTTTCTTTCACTGACAAATGTTTTGCCATTTTTTTTTTCCCATTTCCTTTGCAGGTTTTTCAAACAGTTCTTGACATACATAACAATAAATCAGATGGCTCTGTCCCTCTTTCGGTTCATTGCGGGTATTGGAAGAACAGAAGTTGTTGCAAACACACTGGGTACCTTCACCTTGCTAATGGTTTTTACGCTTGGAGGTTTTATTATTGCCAAAGGTAAGAAGTTGATTGCTTTTTACAATTCATTTGATCTTATTGTTAAAGCAAGCTGTCTATCGGACCTAGTGTTGGATACTAGTTATCATTTTAAAAGTTGAGAACAATTTTTTTTTTTTTAAAAAAATAATTTTTCCTTTTGTGCCTGCAGATGACATTGAGCCGTTTATGATATGGGGCTACTATGTTTCTCCTATGATGTATGGTCAGAATGCCATAGTTATGAATGAGTTCCTTGATGAAAGATGGAGTGCGGTAAGATCTAATATGGCTTTGATTATCTTGTGCTTTTGCTTGAGATAAATGCATATGCACATGTGTACCTGCCATCTCTTATTTTCCTGGTCACCCATTCATCAGCAAAACCTTACAAGTTTGAATATAATGCAGCCGGTGAATGACCCCAACTTTAATGCACCAACAGTTGGGAAATTACTTCTAAAGTCTAGAGGCTTCTACACTGAGGAATATTGGTTTTGGATTTGCATTGCAGCACTAGTTGGGTTTACTCTTCTCTTCAATGTTCTATTTGTTGCAGCAATAACATGTTTGAATCGTAAGTTATCATATCTCACTTCAGTTCAGGGACTTTTTGTGGAAAACTGTTTCAATGTTCACCAATACTTCTTATTTGTGAATTCAATTTCAGCTCTTGGTAGTTCTAAAGCAACAGTCATAGAAGAAAATGGAGACAAGGACAAGAAGCCAGGTTCTGGACAACATGGAATAGAAGGTTTATTATCCCTATCATTCTCTTCTTTTTCTATAAGGGGGTTATTTGTTTGTTTGAAAGATTACAGGAATTTGCCTTAAATCTACAACCCCACTGCTTCTGTCACCCCTTTTTTCCTTTAGCTCATTAAGAGTCAATCTTATTTTCTTCGAGATATTGTAGGAGTTTATGGTTTCCTTTTACCTGTTCCTCAAGACTAATAACCAAACTTTGTATAGCTCCTTTGATATTGTATTATCTGGAGGCTTGAACTTTTTGAATAATTGCAGGTACCGACATGGCAGTGAGGAGTTCATCTGAAATTGTTGGTGCTACTGAACATGCAGTTAAAAGAGGAATGGTTTTGCCTTTCCAACCCCTTTCACTTTCATTCAACCATATGAACTACTATGTGGATATGCCTGCTGTAAGTGTTCATCTCTGCACATTTAGTCATTTGGAGTTGATAAAAGCCATTTGTTTGAGAAGCCTAGTTTTTGTGAAAAATTTACCAACAAAATATTATTGTAGTCAAATAATAATAAGAGACTAGAACTGCTTCCTTAAAATATATTTAACTTCAAATTTGCTTGTCGTGATTAAAAATTTATATTTAAATCTATGATCTCATTGAAAATGTTTTGATTGGTTTGGTTACCAGGAAATGAAGGGTCAAGGAGTTGAAGAAGATCGTCTTCAACTACTACGGGATGTTAGTGGTGCTTTCAGACCAGGGATATTGACAGCACTGATGGGTGTAAGTGGTGCAGGAAAGACAACTCTGATGGATGTACTTGCAGGAAGGAAAACTGGGGGCTACATTGAAGGAGATATTAGCATTTCTGGTTACCCAAAAAATCAAGCAACTTTTGCTCGTGTTAGTGGTTATTGTGAACAGAATGACATTCATTCACCACATGTTACTGTCTATGAATCTCTTCTGTACTCAGCGTGGCTCCGTCTTCCTTCAGACATAGATACAAAAACACGAGAGGTAGTTGAAATTCTGCTCTAATATTACTTTGACTTTAAAGGAATATTTCCCACTTTATTGTCTTATTGAACATTACCCTCCATGTGGGCAGATGTTTGTGGAAGAGGTTATGGAGTTGGTTGAGCTCAAATCACTGAGGAATGCTCTGGTTGGCCTTCCAGGAGTAGATGGTCTCTCTACAGAACAAAGGAAGAGGTTAACAATAGCTGTAGAGTTGGTTGCTAATCCTTCTATAATCTTCATGGATGAGCCGACATCTGGCCTTGATGCTCGAGCTGCTGCAATTGTCATGCGTACTGTGAGAAATACGGTGGATACAGGGAGAACAGTTGTTTGCACTATTCACCAGCCAAGCATAGACATTTTTGAAGCATTTGATGAGGTATTGCTTGTTTTTATGGAGTTTGCTTGGATCTTTTTTATTTGACATTCCCTCAGTGATTTATGCTGTGTATCAAACATGGTATTGTGCTTTTTGCAGCTATTATTGATGAAAAGAGGAGGGCAAGTCATTTATGCTGGACCTCTTGGTCGCAATTCTCACAAGCTCATAGAATATTTCGAGGTTACCACTCCCTTTTTTTTTTGTTTTAGCTTTTTTTCTTTTTGTTCTATTCAGCATCAAACACAAACAATTGACCGGCCATTGTGTTTCATCTCCCAACATGCATTGTCTCCTCTATTTCTTGCAAATTCCTTTTAGAATTCTTTGCTGTGAAATGCAATATAAACTAAAATGTATTACCAATTGCAGGCTGTCCCAGAGGTACCCAAAATTAGGGACAGATACAATCCAGCAACATGGATGCTTGAGGTCAGTACTCCTTCGGTTGAAGCTCAACTGGATGTTGATTTTGCAGAAATTTACACCAACTCCTCACTTCATCAGTAAGTTTGAGTAGAAAACACACTTTTGGCTTTTTATTTTTTTTTTCATTATCACCATATTCCTAGGATTTCAGTTATTGCTTAAAATAATTTATTTCTTGAAACTTGTAGGAGGAATCAAGAACTTATCAAAGAGCTTAGTACTCCAGCGCCAGGCTCCAAGGACCTCCACTTCCCAACCGAGTATTCTCAGCCATTCCTTACACAGTGCAAGGCTTGTTTCTGGAAACAGCGTCAGTCTTACTGGAGAGATCCTCAATATAATGCTATGAGGTTCGTCATGACAATAGTCATTGGCATTCTGTTTGGTCTTATCTTCTGGAACAAAGGACAGAAGACGTAAGTCTCTTTTCTTCTTAATTGTTTTCTTACATTTTCATATTATCTTAATTGATTTGGTTCAATTATTGTTAGTGGTAATTGAAATCTCTAAAATGTGTATGGATTATAGATGTGGTTATAACATACCCTCTATGACTTGCATGGATATTAAAATCTTACATTTGTTCAACTGACTAATATCTTTTGTTTGGCTTTTGTTTGGAAGCTGACTATTTTTTTTTTCAGAAACAAACAACAAGACCTCATGAATCTTCTTGGAGCTATGTATTCTGCTGTGCTTTTCCTTGGATCCACCAATACATCCACAGTACAGTCTGTCGTTGCAACTGAGAGATCAGTTTTCTACCGTGAAAGAGCCGCTGGAATGTATTCTGCTCTAGCTTATGCTTTTGCACAGGTAGTATAAATACATTTACTCTCACCAAAGTGCTCTCAATGCGGCACCTTGGGAGCTAATCACATTATTATCAACTTAGTGACAGAATTGAACTCTGTTGTTTAATTAAAAGAAACATCTCAAGCCAATGAGAATTTGACTAACGAACTTTCCCTGATTTTTGCAGGTGTCCATAGAGTTAATATATGTGACAATTCAAGCTGCTGTGTATTCCCTTATCCTATATGCCATGATGGGATTTGCTTGGAAAGTGCACAGATTCTTCTGGTTCTTGTACTTTATATTAATGTCCTTTATGCAGTTCACATTGTATGGGATGATGCTTATTGCACTGACTCCAGCCCTCCAAATTGCTGCCGTATTTATGGGATTCTTCTTGGGCTTGTGGAACTTGTTCTCTGGTTTCCTCATTTCCAGAGTGGTATGTTGCCTTAAACTCAGTACTGACCTCATAAATGTTCTATTTTTTCCTTCAGCAAACTTCTAGTTACTATTTTTTTCAGTTTACATATTGCATAAAATAAAAAGAAGAAAATAAAGAAAGAACATTCACACTTGATCATGCAATTGCAGCAACTTCCTATTTGGTGGAGGTGGTACTACTGGCTTTCTCCCGTGTCTTGGACACTCTATGGCCTTGTGACAAGTCAAGTTGGTGACATTGAGGGTACTTTGGAGGTTCCTGGATCTGCTTCAATGACAGTGAAGCAGTTCATTAAAGATACTTTCGGGTTCAATTATGACTTCCTTCCTGTCGTTGCTGTGGTCCATGTTGTCTGGTTTGTCCTTTTCACCTTTGTATTTGCGTATGGCATCAAGTGCCTCAACTTCCAAAGAAGATAAACAAGCTTGAATCTCAAATAATGCTAATTTTGGCTTATCTTGCGTCATGGGAAATGAGGAAACAAATTGTTTACCTATTCTTGCCATTCTTCCTTCCTTTGTGTATTTGATGATTGTTGCTACATTTGCTGCCATTGAATTTGAAATAAAACTAGAAATGCAAGCATTTAGGAGTCAAAGATGTTATGCATTCTTTTAGGATCAGTTTTGAATTTAAAACTTTTGAATTTAAGTTAGTTTGATATCCATTTAGGATTATATGCTGATTTAGTGGTTTAATTGTTTACTTTTCTTGTATAAAATTTCAGTATCAATGATAATGAATAACTTTTCCCATACTTTGCTTCATTGTTCTTTATACTTGATTAAACAAAAACCAACAAATTAGTATTAGAACACTTGTTCTTGAGGGACCTGTGAAGTGTGTAAGTAGTTTAAGTGAGCTAGTAAGCTGCAAAATAAAACAAAATTATCTGGAAACAGTTTTCTTTCTGCACCTCCAATTTTCACAGGAGAATTATTAAGTATGGGCCTTACTTGCAAAGCTTGTGACTTATTTGGTAATAATAGATTCTGAGGATTCAACTCTTGCTTAAATCAGAAGAAAAAGGAGAGACAAGGCAGAGACATAAATTCATTTTGCAGTTTAGACACCATATTTACAAAGATCATGGCACGTGAAACAGTAAAGGATGCATGGAACCTTCTAAAGCAAGAATATCAAAGAAACACTAGGGTGATGAAATTACATGTTCTGAACTTGAGAAGGGAATTTGAAATACAAAAAATGAAGGAGTCTAGAGTAATCGAAGACTACACTGATAGACTCTTAGCTATAGTCACCAAAATAAGGATGTTAGAGGAAGAATTTCCTCACATAACCTTGTTAGAAAGATTTAAATCAAAGATATCTTCACTTGAGGAATCCAAAGACCTGACAAAAAAATAACCTCAGCAAAACTCACAAATGCATTGCAAGCTCAAGAGTAAATGAGAGCCTATAGTGAAGAGAAAATTGTTGAGGGGGAATTTCAAGTGAAGGAACCTGATCAAACTCAAGGAGGTTGCAAAGGAAAGAAACAATAGAGCAAGAAGTGTTACAAGAAAGGAGAAACTAGCAAAAACAAAGAGTAATAATGCTAAACATCCTTCATGTCCACATTGTAAGAAAGCCTTCCATTTACAGAAATATTGATAGTTTAGACCTGACCTTAATGTAAACAAATGGGGCATATAGAGAAAACATGCAAGATAAAAATAACATAATGGACTCCAAGCTAAAGCAGAGGATCAAAATTAGGAGGAGCAACTTTTTGTTGCATATTGTTTTTCAAGTAGCAGCATATGTGATGACTAGCTTATTGACAGTGGCAGCACAAATCACATGTCTTTTAATGAATCTTTATTCAAAGAAGTAAACAAGTCAAAGGTGTCTAGAGTCAGAATTAGAAATAGTTAATACCTTAAAGTGAAAAGTAAAGGAACGGTTCCAATAAAGGGCTCAACAGTTATTAAATTAATCTTTGATATTTTACTTGTGCTAAAAATTGATCAAAACTTGCTGAGTATGGGACAATTGCTTGAGAAATAATATTCTATTGTGTTTAAAGATAGAATGTGTGTAATTGCTAACCTAAATTTAGTTGTGCTAATTTCTTGGAAAATGAACAACAAGAGCTTTAGTTTATGTTGGAACAAAGATGAGTCTAATGCATATTCATATACCTTGGACAAGGCATAATTATGGTATAAAAGGTTAAGGCATTTTCATTACTCTGCATTACAATATATGTAAAAAAAAAGGAGCTAGTTAAAGGGATGATTTTCACTGGAGAAGAAATAGCAGTATTTGGAGTTTATCAAATTGGAAACAAACTAGATTACCATTTTCAAACAACAAAGCATTAAAAGCAACAGTGAAGCTTCACCTAATTCACACTTATGCATATAGATCTATGAGAACTCTATCTTTAAGTGGCAACAGGTACTTTATGGTTCTTATAGATGATTTTAATAGAATGTGTTGGGTTTATTTTCTCAAACAAAAGTTTGAGGTTGCTAGTGTGTTTTAGAAATTCAAAGCATGGATTGAATTGTTAACAAGTTTTGTTAAGTTATAGGAATTAACCATTAGCTCACTCCAACTTATACTCTTTAGTAAAATGGAGGTAAGTGAGAGAAAAAACAGGACAGTCATGAAGATGGCTAGATGTCTACTATTTGAAAAGAAATTGCCAAAGAAATTTTGGGCTGAGGCTGTGAATATTGTTGAACAGGTTACCAACCAAAGCTTTAAAGGGAAAAATATCTTTTTGAAGCTTGGTATAGTTTTAAACCTTGTATTGACAATTTAAAATTGTTTGGTTGCTTGTGTTTTACTTTTGTTCCAATGGTATAAAGAGAAAAGCTATATTAAAAGGTAGAATATGGGATCTTGCTTGGTTATAGCAGTTTCACCAAAGGCTACAAAATTTACTAGCCTTTTATAAGAAATATCATTGTGAGTAAGGATATCAAATATGAGAATGCAAGGTGGAAATGGAATAAATAAGAACCATAACAGGTTGGAGTAGAAGATAGGGATTCAGAGTTGCAATTTAATGAGATGATTGATGATGAGCCTGTAATAGGCACCATGTCAATAACTGACATTTATCAAAGGTGTAATATGACCATATTTGAGCCTGCGAGATACAATGAAGCTTTTAAGGATCCAAAATGGGTGTAACAATGGAGAAGGGGATTAAGATGATTAAAAAGAATTAAACTTGAGAGCTAGTTGACTGACTATTGAATAAAAGGGCCATTAGTGTAAAGTGGATTTATAGAACCAACCTCAATGCTAATGGTTCTGTAAATAAACACAAGATAAGATTGGTGGTTAAAGGGTATACTCAATTGTATAATGTAGACTTCTTAGAGACATTTACACCGATAGCAAGATTAGACACCATCAGATTGTTATTAGCTCTTACAGCACAAAAACAATGGAAGATTTACCAAGTTTATGTGAATTATGTCTTTCGAATGGCTATTTGAAGGAGGATATTTTTATTAAATAACTTGAAGGGTTTATTGCTGATCCAGAAAAAGGTAAAGAGGATTAAAGCCTTGTATGGATTAAAGCAGGCTTCAAGAGCCCGATATAAAAGGATTGATGAACATTTGCAAGGCATAGGCTTCAACAAAAGCTTGAGTAAATTAACTTTATATATTAAAGTTGTTAATGATGAATTGGTAGCTATTTCACTTTATATTGATGATTTACTGGTAACTAATAGCAATGCAAAAATGGTAAGGCAATTTAAAATGCAAATGTTTGATGTTTTTGAAATGATAGACCTATGAGAGATGTCATTCTTTCTAGGATTGGAGATTCAACAATCACAGCAAGGGATTTGTGTTGGACAACAATAATATGCCAAAAAAGTGCTAAAAAAATTCAATATGAAAGATTTCAAGTCAGTTAGCACTCATTTGGGCCAAAACATAAAGTTCAGTAAAGATGATGGAGCTAATAAGGTTGATGAGGGAAGATTTCAAGTCAACAAGGCTTTATAGTTAAGTTGTTGATAGATTTAAAGATGGCTCAAGATAATGCAACTATAATTTTTATGGATAATCAAGCTGCCATTGCAATATCCAACAATCTAGTATTTCATGGCAAGAGAAAGCATTTTAAGATTAAGTATTTCTTTATTAGAGATGTTCAAAACAATAATGAAGTAAACTTGGTGCATTACAAGACTGAAGATCAGCTGGCTGATATGATAACAAAAAGACTATCAAAGTCAAAATTTGAGGTGCTAAGGAAAAATATTGGTATTTGCAGTAAATTTAACAAGGAGGAATGATGACAGTTGCTCCATTTGGTGCCATTTGAATTTGAAATAAAACCAAAAATACAAGCATTCAGGAGTTAAAGATGTTATGCTTTCTTTTAGGATCAATTTTAAATTCAAAAAGTTATTTTGGTATCCATTTAAGATTATATGCTGAATTATTTGTTCAATTGTTACTTTGCTTGTATAAATTTTCAGAATCAATGATAATGAATAACACTTTCCATAACTTGCTTCATTATTCTTTATACTTGATCAAACAAAAACCAACAATATTCTAATTTTTTATCCATGATTTTCTTATAAGTTGCTATTGTTGTGATATGGTGTGTGATGTGTATAGATGCATAGAATTTTAAAAATTAAATACGCAACGGAAATATTCATACATGTTATACAATATATAACAAACTCAAGCATGTAATCACATGTATGATCATTCAAGCACATATATATCTCATATATATTTTCATGCATGATATAAAATGAATTGTAAATAAATAACCTACCCGGTTATGAAGGTAGCTTTACAATTCTTCAAGAACTCCAAGCTTCAATTTATTGAGCTCACCTTGAAGTATTCCTTTGCACAATTCTAGTTCACAACTAAATCCGGTAGGATTGTGAAGCTAGAATGGCAGCCTTAAATTTTCAGCAAATGATTGTTTTAACACTTAAAACAATTTGTCCTTATGAGTCATTACTACCAAGAGATGAGAAGAATTAAGTGTTTTCTTTAGTTCTTTACCACTCTTTATGTTGAACCTTGGTAAGCCTTTGTATTTTCTCTCAACACTTTGAGAAAGACACTTAGGAAATGCTCTCAATTCTTTCTCCTTTCTCTTTGAACGGATTTCATACTTCAATTACACCAATTGAACTCTTTCAATTCTTAATTAAGTGCAAAGAATGATTACTTCTTTTAGTGCTCCACCACCACTTATCCATGTTTGCCATTTCAAATATTAATCAATCATATTTTCCACTCAACACATTGATTCAACCATTTGAATCAATTTCTAAAGAGTAAATGGCATTTAAACAATGCTAAGTGGTTTCACTCCTTCCTTAGTGTATCATTTAAGAATTTCTAAGTGACCAACATTCCTTATTATTAATAACAAGTGCATTCTCCATTAGTAAATGATGTTTGCCACTTATTCCAATTAATAATAATAATTTGATTAATATATAAAATATTAATAATTCAAAACCATTTTGAATATTTACAATTACCATATACATATTTACCTTTATCATATACATATTTACCAAGTAAGGTAAATAGGTAAATATATGGTAAATTATTTATGAAGTAAGATTATGTCACTTGTCAATTTCTTATTGGTTAACAACTCTTATAAACCAATAATATATTTTACATTCAATTATTGACAAGTGAATAATAAAAGGAACCTTGAAACATTTTCATTTTGCTAGAAATTGTTGGATCAATTGTTCAATCCAATTCGCTGCCCCAGTGCACAATGAATACACTTCATATTGTGAGACTCTCTAGGTCCATGCCCGATTTGTCATATGAAACTATTTCACACGTCTGTGAACTATGTCCCACACACATGTTACAGATATTACAAAATGACGCATTAGACCATACAAGTTGAGGTTATAGCATATTCGTATAATCCTTCCATCATAAATATCATAGAAGAGCGGAGATATAGATCAATACCGTCAAGTCTCCATATGCTCAACCATAAACTTATCTCTAGATTTGTATTTCAATAAATAATATCTGTAAACACTTTTACGATATTATTTTCCCGAGGATAAAATTAATTCTAGGATATGTCTGCTTATGGCCATAAGACTTTTTGAAATACAATCTTGGAGTTGCAGGATATTTTACTCACCCAATTGAGTTGATGGATCCCATATCTGTACACACCAGACTTCATGAGCATCGGACCATACCCAGCGACACCCAGCGGTCAGACCATGAAAGGTATCTGATATATATGGAACCAAAGTATGATGGATCACTCACAAGTCCATCGTGGCACTTAGGTCTAAGGACTACGAATACTACTCAACTCGAAAGATCCTCCATTGACGACTTTATAAGATGTCTATTGAAGATCTTTGTGAGTCTGTTCAATATTCAGTCCTTATTGAATACTTGTATCTCTATACGAGTTTCCACTAAACTCATGGTCTGCTAAGACTAACCATCTGGACTATCCAGATATAGACATACACTGATCTATATATATATTAAGGTCTTCACTAACAGACCCGCATTAGTGAAGATAGATCAGGAACATTAAATTTAAAAACATATTTGCATAACAACATTTCTTAGCACCATTTGCAACTCATTGCAATTATGTCATTATTAATATATATTCTTAGGTCTTTGTCCCATTTCAGACAAAGCTCTAACTCTTTAGATTTTATTAACTCTTAGTTCTTATCTAAACTCCTTTAGATCAGATCTGAACTCTTTCAGATCATATAATGTCTAAAACGTTACAAGCATCTTACTATATTTGTATATAATATAATTAGTGATATAATGAAATCATAAATGTATAAACATAAAGCAAATATTTATACATAAAAGGGATGGCACGTAAGCACAAATCCCAACAGCTATCATGTGGTTGTTAGACATTTTATGTTATTTTTTTCCTTTAAAATTTGTCTAATAACTTTTTCTAATTAATAAGGTTTAATTTATATATATGATTGAGCTTACATTTATGAGCTTATATTTATAAAGTATGTGATTGTTATATTAGGCATATAATATTAATTTAAAAGTCACGGATTCTTTCTAAATTAAATATTGTTCGCAACTATTAATGAAAATGGCATTTCATTATATAAAGTTGTAACTTTTCTACTTCTTTTAGTAGATGATTTACCTTGATCATCGAATTAGAGACTTAGAGTAGAAAAATTAGTGTATATGGTACACTGAATGGGACTATTGTGAATTTTGATCTGGTTAACTAAATATCGTTGATATTAATTCATTAAAGCTTTAATAAGTTTGATTGATTTTAATCTACCTTAATCTTGAGTAAGTAATGTATTTACATTCATCATTGAAGATACAATTTTATGGGTCATAGGAACATATACTTGTAAGATGGAACCTACTTAGTGATGTTCACCTAAACTATTTGCAATGTTTAGTCATTTAAATCTGTTACCACACTTTATTCAATAAATTATTTGTTAAATAATAATGTTTATTTATAAATATAGACATATTAAAAAATGATCATTAGAGCACTTGGCAACTTAGAGTTAAATAGGTAATTAAAGAGATAAGACATTTTTCTATGACCTAACTTTAATTAGGAACATCAGTTAAAAGGTCAATTAATTAGTTATTAATAGTCTAATACCAAGTTTAATTTAATTAAAAAAGTTTTAATTAAATTTTATTTATTTTACATGAGTTAATAGACTGTTGTTTTTTTTATTTAAGTAGAATAACTTGATGTTAACTTTAAAGATCTGGTGGATTATGAGATGAGTTGAAACGAGTCTTTTAATTTGAAGCTAGTAAGCCCATAGGTGGCAATCAATCTACTAGTTTAAATAATAATCAAACACTAAAATCCCCAAAGGAGATAAGGTGTAGTAAAAGAATAATTCTTTTATGTATTTTACGTTAAGAAAAAAGAATTAGACAATACATTTTTCTCTCGATCTACAGCATTTTTCTAGAGAGATTCACATGCCAACATACGTGAGTTTGAAAAATAAGGACAATAAAAAAGATTGTTGCCAATCAATTCAAGATTTATCAAATAAAGAATTGAGGTAATTCTCTAACCCTATACATATATTTGTAAACAAGATGAATTGACTTCTGCATAAATTGATTTTATTTAACAATTTTTTTATATTCAATAACTGGTACCAGAGCTGTCTTGTTACATATTACATGTGTAATTTATTATTTATGACAGTAACTGTTTATTATAGCCAATCGCACAATTCAATCTATGATTATTATTTTTATTAATTATATGATGAATGTCTTTACCTATATTACTTCATGGTTAGATATTTGCATGTTGTTTTTTTTTTTTGGAATTGTAACAAGAGAAGATGATGAAATAATATCACAATTTCTCCTCATGATTAATCTTTGTAATTCTTAAATTTATTGTAAGCCAATTAATTGGCATAGGATTTTAATATATAAATATAAAAATACATATTTTATATTATTAAAAACACTAAGTTTGACAAGAACGTTTTTAGGTGAGAAAACCTTTTTTATGTACCAATGGTGGGGCGTGGAGAAACGTGGCAAAATGTGCGAGTTCGTGGCAGCTTCTAGCAGCTTTAGCATGTCATGACCAATGGTGGTAGCAGGCGGTGCAAATGTAGGCATCATGTTTTATGTACAAATTGCTTGTTGGTATTGTTCGTCTCGCGGTTGGTGGCGGCGAGGACTGGTTTAGGTGACTAGATTGGGTGGTTGGTGATTCGACATCATTCGATGATGAGCTTGGGCAACTAGTAGCTTCCTCATGACTGTCGACAATGGTTACCAAAAGGCTGGGTGGTGCGACACGAGAGAGAGAAAGATTAAACTGGAGTTTCATTTGGCTTTTCTCATTCACCCTTCATTTTTCAGTTAATTTTGTATTGGCCAAAAAACTTTACAAATTTTGCAAATAGGCCATAAACAGAATTTATGTTTTGATTAATTTTCTTTTAACCAAAATATTTTCAATATTTTATAAATATGCCATAAACAAAATTTATATTTTAAATAATTATGGTTTGACTAAAAAACTTAATCGATTTTTTAAACAAGCTCTAATTTTAACCGAAATTTGTAAATAAAAAATTGGCCCAAACTCCTTTAATTTTGGTCTAAATATTATAAAATTTTATTTAAGATTATTTTAATAAAATTAATTGAGACTAAAAATATATATATATTGAAATTTTATTTTAAGAAAACCTAAGAATTTTAACCCTAAAATGTGCTCCTTTTTTTAAGGAAAATAAATGGACCAAAATTAACAACTTAAAATGTCTATCCTATAAAAGAAGCGATCAAGTGCAGAAGTTGGCTTTAAGAAGTACTTTGAAGAATTTAAGCTTAATTTTAATATTTTGTTTTCTTAGAAAAAATTATGAATTATGAATTATGAGTTATTTATTTATTTAGTTAATTGATTGGTTGAATAATATGTCATATAGATTAAGGGTATCACATTCACATGACCATACATAAATATTTTATCTTGTGTGACATTGATGTTCTAATGAGATTAGGATAAGATAATTTGTATAATTTTTTAATAATTAATTAATTTTATAAAATTATGGGTAAATGACTTTTTGTCTCACGAGTTTGACCCAATTCTCAATTTTGTCCCATGATTTTCAGAAAACTCAATTCTATCCTAGTTCGGTAGGAAAATTCCGTTAGATTTAACTAAAAATCACTTTTGGCAATACATTGACAATTTTACCCATAGTTTTATTTTTGTTGAAAATAGTGACGTAAGTAGGTGTATGTATACAAATTGACATGCATTACAGAATGTCTACGTGCTAGTCATTAATAGGCCATTAAAGAAATAAAAAAAAATATATGTGGCACGTTTTAATAGGTTCAAATTTTAATATTTGTTAAAATATTATTTTATAATTAAAAATAAAAAAGAATGTGAGAACCTTTAGTAAGTGGTGGTTGGCCGTCTAATTTTAGTGACAAAAATAATTAAAATTTATGTCATTGGACTCTATTTTTTAATCTATATAATGACGGAGTCATTTTTGTCAACAAAAGACAAGAAAGTGGCAAAAAATGGGCATGTACCATCTCATATCCCCTTATTTTTGGTCACTTTTTTTTTGTCTTTTGTTGACAAAAATGACTTCGCTATTTAGATAAAAAAAAAGAGTTTAACGACATAAATTTTGATTAGTTTTGTCACCGAAGTCCAACGACCGATAGTTGTTGATCGTTGCTTGCTGGTAGTTACATCGATCTTTTTATTTTTAATTATAAATAAATATTAAAATTTTAACCTATCAAAATGTGCAAATATGTTTTTCTTCCTTTTTTTTTGTGTCCAATTAGTAAATGATATATGGACATTAAAGGTGCCTGTCAATTTATGTTAGTTTATTTTGAAGTTTTGAGAAACGACTGTAGGCATGAAACCCATAATCCTCATTATTGGTCCTATAGTAAAGTAGATTAATATTCCATCTTAAATCTTGTGAGATTCTCTACAGAGAGTATTAATAAGAAGTAGTTACTAGATAAGACTTCCCTAAAGGATAAAACTATCTACCCTATAATGGTATTTTTAATTGAGAAATATAAAGAATTGAAATAATGGTTATACACTCAACTTTAGTTTATTGATATCCTCTTTATAGAGTTCTTGTTAATTAAACTTAAGGTCTAAAAGAATTGATAGATATTATTATTTGATATGATATATCTATCGCCGAATCTAAGACACGTGAGTGTATGCATGTGCTATTGTATCTATTGCTTAAATACGTATCTTATACATATTCTACACAGTCAGAAGCATGTAAATTAAATAATAAATAAAATAAATAAATATATTAATCACATTAATATATTAATAGGATAAAGAACTCACCTTAACGTGTAACCTTATACACGTATTTCTTTGGAGTCCGCATGGAGACCAACTCATAGGCAGTTCTAGTCACCAACATAGTGGGCTTGGTGAGCTAAAACAACAGCCATATAGCCAGCATGGGATTAACTCTTAATCTCTAAAATGGCCGGGTATGTATTTTTTATCATTTTCTCCAAAATGATAAGAAATAGAGAATTTGAAGCAATCCACCATTGCTTAAAATGGAAGCATAGAAAAAAATGAAACAATTTCATTTTTTTCCTTTTCTTTTTTTTTTCTTTCTTCTTCTCTCGGTTTTCTTCTTCTTCTTCTCTTTTTCATTTCTTTCTCTCTTTTCTCCATTTCTTTCTCTCAGCCAAATGGCCAAAAACACACCAAAATCATCTCTTTTCTCATCTCCCTCTCTCTTTATATATATGTAATATATATATTAAAATATTAATATAATATATTATATAATAATAATAATAAAATAATACTAATGGGTGCCAACTATTTGGCACCTAAAATAATAATATTATTATATATAATATAATATATTATAATAAAAAAAGATAGATATTTTGATTATTTAACCATTAAATAATCAAAGTGTGAAATGATTAATTTGTCCCTCATAAATAGTTACCAAGTTTACCCTTTAGTGGGTCCTTCTAAATTTCACACTTTGATAAACTCAACCGAGGGTCCACAATATGCAATGTGTCATTATATAATTAGTAAATAACAATTATTGACTAATTGTTTTAATAGTTAAATACAGACATGTACGCATTCCTATGGTAGTGTTGAATATTGCTGGATTAAATAATTTAATCCGGCACGCTATCCCAGTGCATAATGAGTACACTTCATATCGCAGGACTCCCTAGGTCCTATGCCTAATTCGTCAAATGAAACTATTCCATGAGTTCGTGAGCAATGCCCCATGCACACGTCACGGATATACAAATCAGCGCGTTGAACCATACAAGCTGAGGTTATAACGCATACGTATAATCCTTCCGTCATAATATTCTAGATGTGCTAGGGATATAGATTATCATTGTCAAATTCCCTTGTGCTCATCCATGTCTTATCTCTAAACTTGTATCTCACTGAACAATATGTGCAAACTCTTTTGCCATATTGTTCCACCTTGGCAGAACTCTTTCCCGGGATGATTACTTATGGCCACAAGACTTTCTGAGATACAATCTCGAAGTATCTGGATATCTAATTCCATATAAGAGCGACGGATCCCATATCTATATACACTGAACTCTATAAGCATCGGACTATACTTAGCGGTCACATCATGAAATATCTGTGACATGCGTGGAACCAAAGTATGGTGGATCACTTACAAGTCTACCGTAGCACTCAGGTCAAAGGACCACGTATACTACTCAACTCGAAAAGACCCTCCATTGATGGCTTACATAGTGTGTTTATCTGAGGCCCTCATGAGCCTGTCTCATATCCAGTCCTAATTGGATACCTATATGTCAATATAAGCTCTAAGCTTATGAGTTTGTCTTATGAGATAAGATCCATTTGTCTTAGAATTCTTCCAAGGCCAGCGATAAACCTACGAATCCTCATTGCCGCTTTCGCTCCGCCAATATAAATTAGCAGTGAATCCCAATTTGATGCAATTTTAACTCACTTAGTACTATTAAGAATAAGCACATTCTCAGATGTAGACTCTCTATCATCTAGGTAAAACTAGAAGTCTGACTCTATGCGTCTTCTCATTTGTAAGTTACTTTCTCTATTTTTTAGAAACTTATCCTTTGTACCCTCAAGGTATCTCATGACATGTTTGACTACCATTAAATGGTAGTCACATGAATCAGACTGAAATCAACTCATAACTCTTAGCCAAACTGATCTCAGGTCTCAAACACATCATAGCATACATTAATCTCTGATGAGCTGATGTATCTGGTGTGTTAGACACTCTAACTCTTTCACCTTCCATCTGAAGAGATACTCTCCTCAAAAGATGAACACCAGGTCTATGGATGTGAAATGATTTGGGAGAGTCCTATCAGCTTCATAGCTCTATCTTTATAAACCTTTATACCTAGTATAAATGAAGCCTTTTCTAAATCCTTTATAGAGAAATTCTTACGAGTTACTTCTGACCGATTATAACATACTGACATCATTCCTAATAACCAGTATGTTATCAACAAAGAGCATCAATAAGACTATCATGCTCCCACTGACCTTTCATGCACACTTGACTAGAAGTCTGGCTGAACGTAAAACCTTCAGACTATTCCATAAATATCTCTTACTCGAGGTATTTATTTCGAAACACCTTCCTTACATCCATCTGCTAAACTTCAAAGTCGTAATATACTGCAAGAGCCAATAAAATACTAATTGACTTTAACATTAATACTGGTCCAAAGGTTTCCTCTTAGTGATCCCAGATCAGTGAAGATTACCTTTCTAGAACCAATATAGTGCTTAGAAGGTCTCTACCTTCCATTTAGGTCCCACTACCTCTTTGTAAACTCTTTACAACTAATGAGAACAATTTTCACTGGTAGCTTAACCAAGTCCCAGACTTGATTCTGATGCATATAATCAATATTGTTTTCATGGCTTCTTGTTGCTTCTCGAATCAATGTTCAACATCAACTCCCTATAGGTCAATGATAATTTTCTTATACCAAGAAAACTTCAAGTTCATATTTAGGTATCATCTATACCTAAAAAGTGACCTAGAAATCCTTTCGACCCATTTGGAGAGTGTGCTAAAAGGCCACTACTTAATTGAGTCTGAGTTTCCATCTTTGGTTCATTGATTTCTAGATTAACTTCACCAAGTTCAATTTTTCTATGATTCCTATGATCTATGAGATACTTTTTCTCTAGAATAGTAATATACCGAGAAATGAACACACTTCGCTCATCTGAATCATAGAACTACTATCCTATTGAATTTATAAGATACACAATGAACCTATACTTGTACCTCTTAGGTGTTGTTTATCCTATTAAGTAACACTTACACAATAAAATACCTTGCTACATAACTTTTACGTAAGTAGGACAATCCCAAGTCTTAACTTATTTAAGATACGGCTT
Organism: Ailanthus altissimus; assembly: GCA_946807835.1. NCBI lineage: Eukaryota > Viridiplantae > Streptophyta > Magnoliopsida > Sapindales > Simaroubaceae > Ailanthus > Ailanthus altissimus. The sequence continues at coordinate 8,392,276 of OX327709.1, forward strand.
CCTTCTTTTTTGTATCTCATACAGAATGGAAGGAACAGTTTCTAATATAACTATGCTTAATAAGCAGCTGTCTTTGAAGCAGATACTCATAGATATAGATCTGTAACACTCATGATCAATCAGACCATATCTAATAAAGCCTGATCCCGCTTTTTTGAAACATCATTATGTTGTGGATTACCCGGAGGACTATAATGAGTGAGAATCTCATTTTTTCTTAAACAAATGAAAAACCTGTTGTTAATGTATTCACTATCTTGATCTAATCGAAGGGATGTGATGTCCATTCTAGTATGTTTGGTCATCTCCGTGAATACATTATTCATAAACTGGTTAAGCCTTTATGGTCAGATAAAGAATCTAACCATCCTTAACCAGACAGATAAGCATCTCACGCATATATGACTTAACTTATATACCACAACTCCGTATCATTTAAGGATTCTGATCTATAGAAATTTTTAATTGTATATAATGTTTATTTATTAACTGGCATTCAGCTAATAAAACATCATACTAATTTATGCAACACAACTGTTGTATTGCATACAAGAAGTAAGTCAAGCTGCCCAACAACTGGGACTTGAAAAAAATCACCATTTTCTACTCTTAACATTACTTCTACAAGCTGTTGCATTCTAGTCTCTCTCAATACCTACAACATATTACAAATATGAGAAGGACATGCAGTATCTCATACCCAACTTGAGCTGGCATCATATGCCCTAAAAATGTCTATGTTTGTTAAGCATAAACTTGTGGGAGTCTTCCTGACAATGATAAGGCTTCTAGGGTTGAGGGATTTCCAATACCCAACCTTACTGTAATGGAAACAATTTCTATCTACACGCTCTCTTGTTGATCTTTAGATAAATGTTGCCTCTGAGAATTTATCCTAGGCATCTACCTCATCTTCTTCTCCTTACACATCTGGTCTCACCAAATATACTTGGAGTAGAAGATGAAGCACCTTGAACAAAGAGGGTCACACTCTCTCCATTCAATTATTTAGAGAGGTGTTATCAGAGATACCTTACTGCAAACTTTGATCAACAATAAATCCAAATTTTTTCTAAATCCTGAATATTTCTGAGATTCATCCACTAGTCAGAGTAATTTCTACTACACTAGGGTTGGACTACATTAACCGTGCACACCAACTGTTTCGTAGTGGTCATTATTCTTTATAGGTCAAAATCATGAGAGATGTAAGCGAAATGGTTATTAAATCGCTAATGGAACGTTTTAAATTATGGGTATACTAATTATACATTTTTAATTTAAAACGCCCTCCCACTGCTTTACATAATCTTGATAATCTCTCAAATAAGAAGACGATAGTTTAAACTCTTTTAAACTATACAGTGAGAAGTATATCCCATTGAAATTTACTCGGGCTTCACGCTGTAGCAATATTGGCCTTTGTAAACCTAACATGTAGACAACACTTATTAATTGCATCTCATGCAACTCTTACCACTTGATCCTAAATATACCTTATCCTCACGCTGTAGCAATATTGGATAAGTGTATTCTAGATTAACTTGTCAATGATCAAATATATGCTACTGATACTACCTTCACATTGTAGCAATATTGGGCAATACTTTCGCATATATTTGGCTCATCTCATGTTTAATCGGTATAGTCCAAGCTTAACCGACCAAGTCCCTTACACTGTAACAATATTAGAAAAAGGCCGACGTGACTCGTCTAATACCGTATTGACAGGATGGATCAGAATAAAATATTATCTCATAATATTTTATTCTTCAATTTGATTAAGAGATATTTTTGTATCTTTAGTCTCTAGTCTTCTAGGAATGGTGATTCTAAACTAACTAATTTTTCTATGTAAGCACAACTAACCTCCACCAGTAAGGCTTCCATTGTGGTTACCAATACAGAAAAATTAATCCTGGTTTATAATGCAGATGATAACTCTTATCACTACATCTCATAAACTCCGGTTTATAATGTAGACTGATAAATTTTATCCTTACATCTCATAAACCTACACATGCAAAATTAATTTTGAAACAGTGTTTAAAACACTGTTTAAAATTATTGTAGCTGTGAACAGTTAAACATACTATTCAAGTGAACAGTACCCTGATGCGGCGCTAGATGGTATTGCTGTAGTGCTGGAAGGTCAAACCTCCAGCGTTACGACGCTCGCGATTTACTGCTAGGGCATGAATTCCACAAACTCAGCGCTGTAGTTGTTAGGGTATGTGCTTACGCGCCATCCCAGTTTGTATGAATATTAAGTTTGTAATATTTATACAATGCATATTTTATTAAATCGCTGATAACTTTTATTAAATGGTAATTAAGCTTGTAACATTATAAAAATGATACGATCTGAATGAGTTCATATCTGGTTTAAAGAAGTTTAAACCATGGCTAAGAGTTAGCAAAACTGATTGTTATAAATGCTAAGTGTTAGCAGGTTATAATACCCAGCGGGATCTAAAAAGTTAGAACCTAATCTATAATGTAACAAAGACCTGAGAATCTACTAGTAATGACAAAATTGCAAAGAGTTGCAATAGAGACTAAGAAATGTCGTTATGGAAGTATCTTCTCAAATAAAGAGTTCCTGATCTACGTTTACCAATGAGGGTCTATCGGTGAAACACATAGATTAGTGTATGTCTATAGCTGTATTGTACAAATGGTTATTCTTAGTTAACCATGAGCTTGGTTGAAGTTCATATAGACATACAGGTATTCAGTTAGGACTGGATACTGAACAGACTCATGAGGACCCCAATAGATATCCTATGAAACCGTCAAAGGAAGGTCCTCTCGAGTTGAGTAGTATTTGTGGTCCTTCGACCTGAGCGCCACGGTGAACTTGTGGGAGATCCATCATACTTTGGTTCCACGTATGTCAGAGACCTTTCATGGTCTGACCGCTACGTGTCGCTGGGTATGGTCCGATGCTCATGGAGTTCGGTGTGCGTAGATATGGGATCCGCCAGCTCACATAGATGGGTAGTATATCCGAACTTCGAGATTGTATCTTGTAAAGTCTTATGGCCGTAAGCAATTAACCTGGGAAAGGAGTTTCCTCCAGGTTCGAACATTATAGCAAAAGTGTTTGCGTAAATTGTTCATAAAGATACGAATCTGAAGATAATAAAGTGATGGATGAAATTATCGGGATTTGACGGTAATGATCTATATCCCGTTCATCCTGGATATAATGACGGAAGGATTATACGAATATGGAGTAACCTCAACATGTATGGTCTGACGCACTGATTTGTAATATCCGTAACGTGTGCGTGGGGCATCGTTAACGGACTTGTGAAATAGTTTCATTTGACGAATCGGGCGTGGACCTAGGGAGTCCCAATATGAAATGTACTCTTTGAGCACTTGGGCAGCGTACCGTATTAAATAGTTTAATACAGTAAAATCCAGCAATTTACTAAGGTTACGTTAACTAAAGTATATGGTCAGATGGTGGGACCCACTTTAGGTTAACATGGTAACCGAGTAAGGACATAATTGTAATTTCACTTGATAATTATTTAATCGTTAAATAATTCAAATAAATAATTATTTATTTAATTGTTGAATAAATAATTTAAGTTTAACTAAGGTTAAGAGTTAATCATTTAGTTAAGTTAGATTAACTATACTTAATGGTTAAGTAAAAGTTAACCTAACCATGGTTAAGTTAGTTAACCATGGTTAAAATAATTAAATATTCTTTTAATTAACTAGAGTTAAGAGTTAACTATAGTTAGAATATTTTAATGTTAGTTTAACCTAACTAAAGTTAAGAGTTAACTATGATTAGGTTAGATTAAATTCAAATTGAAATTAAGTGAAATTAAGTGTTATGAAATGAAATTAAATTCATTTGTATAAATAAAACAAATGTAAATTAAATTGAGAAGGTTTTTGTTAAATTGATTTTGCAAAATTAGCTCAGCCATTTAACAAAGAGAGAAAAGAGAAATTGTCTTCTAATTAATGGATTCAAGAGTTGAATTCATTATTTTCTTTTAAGGCTTAAAACTAATTTAGCAAAATAGGTTTTTGATTAATTGATTAAGTGTTAATCAAAAGAAAAAATCAAGAACACAAGTTTAAGTAGTTAAACAAGTGCTGGATCAAAAGCTGTCATTCTAGATAATCAAACCCACCATTGTTGATTACTAGAATTGATCAAAGACAACATTTTGGTGGACTTCAACAATCTCCAACCAAAGGCTTCAAGGGTTATTTCTCAATCTCGTTTCTGATTAATAAATTGTGATTGTATTTACTGCAATACTTTAAGCTTCCGCTGCTTCATTATATATATGAGATATGTATAAATTGTGATTAAACACAAAACCCACATGCAAACACCCATGAATGAACAACTCCCAACAGTAGTGCCAGGCCTTCAGCGTGATAGCGCTGGGAGGTCGAACCTTCAGCGTTGCAGTGCCAGCCCCATGGCACAGCGGCACCCAGTGAACCCCATTTTGGCATACCCATTTCAATTCTTGAAACACGTCATTCACACTGGGCCTTTTGCATCAATTTACTCAAACAACACCCAAATATGCCCTAAATGGCTTTGATACCATTTTGTTGTCACGGGATCTAAGACACGTGGGTGTATGTATGTGCTATTGCGTCTATTGCCTAAATACGTATCTTATACATATTTTACACGGCGGAAGCGTGTAAATTAAACAATAAACACAATAAATAAATATATTAATCACATTAATATATTAATAGGGTAGAGAACTCACCTCAACGTGTAACGTTATACACATATTTTCTCGGAGTTCGCATAGAGACTAACTCGTGGGCAGTTCTAGTCACTAACACGGTGGGCTTGGTGAGCTAGAATAGCAGCCCTATAGCCAGCACGGGATTAACTCTTAATCTCCAAAATGGCCGAGTATGTATTTTCATCATTTTTTCCAAAAGAATAAGAAATAGAGAATTTGAAGCAATCCACCATTGCTTAAAATAGAAGCATAGAAAAATGAAACAATTTCATTTTTTTCCTTTTCCTTTTTTTTTTCTTCTTCTCTTCTCCATTTCTTTCTTTCTTTCTCTCTTTTCTCCATTTATTTCTCTCAGCCAAATGACCAAAAACAGACCAAAATTATCTCTTTTCTCATCTCTCTCTCTTTATATATATCTAATATATATATATATATATATACACACATATTAAAATTTAATATAATATATTATATAATAATAATAATAAAATAATACTAATAGGTGCCAATTATTTGGTACCCAAAATATAATATTATTACATATATAATATAATATAATATAATATAACATAATAAAAAAGATAGATATTATGATTATTTAACCGTTAAATAATCAAAGTGTGAAATGACCATTTTGCCCATCATGAATTATCAAGTTTATCCCTAGTGGGTCCTATCAAATTCCCCATTTGGGTAAACTCAACCGAGAGTCCACAATATGCTACGTATAATTATACAATTAGTAAATAATAATTATTAACTAATTGTTATATTTAATACTTAAATACAAACACGTACGAATTCCTGTGGTAGTGTTGAATATTACTGGATTAAACAATTTAATCTGGCACGCTACCCTAGTGTACAACGAGTACACTCCATATCGTGAGACTCCCTAGGTCTTATACCCGATTTGTCAAATGAAACTATTCTATAATTCCGTGAGCAATGCCCAACACACACGTCATGGATATACAAATCAGCACGTTGAACCATACAAGCCGAGGTTATAACGCATACGTATAGTTCTTCCGTCATGATATCCTAGATGTGTTGGGGATATAGATTATCACCGTCAAATCCCCTTGCGTGCATCTATGTCTTATCTCCAGACTTGTATCTCACTAAACAATATGTGTAAACTCTTTTGCCATATTGTTCCACCCTGGCGGAACTCTTTCCCGGGATGATTACTTGTGGCCACAAAACTTTTTGAGATAAAGTCTCGAAGCATCTGGATATCTAATTTCATAAAGAAGCTAACGGATCCAATATCTGTACACACTGAACTCCATAAGCATCAAACTATACCCAGCGGTCACATCATGAAAGGTCTGTGACATGTATAGAACCAAAGTATGGTGGATCACTTATAAGCCCACCGTGGCACTCAGGTCAAAGGACCACATATACTACTCAACTCGAAAGGACCCTCCGTTGATGGCTTATATAGTGTGTCTATTGGAGGCCCTCATAACTCTGTTCCATATCCAGTCCTAACTGGATACCCATATGTCAATATAAGCTCCAAGCTCACATTCGGATAGGAACGACTATCTATACCCTATAGGTATGACATATGCTGATCTATATATAAAGAGGTATCTACCGACAGACCCGCATCGGTAGAAATAGATCAGGGACAATTATTCGAGAACATATTTGCGCAACTTGCATTTTCTGATACCCGATTGCAACTCTTGCAACTATGCAGTTACTAGTATATTCCCAGGTCTATGTCCCATTACAGGCAAAGTTTAAACTCTTGAATCTGCTGAGTATTATAACTAGCTAACATTTAACTGTGCTAACATTTAGCAATTATATGTCTCAGCATGGCTAATTATGAGCCATAGTTGTTTGAGTAAATTTAGTTACTATATTATCTTTGACTCATCTATGGTGATCAAAAGGAATAAGTCCTTTATATATTCAGGTACACTGGTTGACAATCTTTATTGCATATAATTAAAAATCAACTCACTATATGATACAAAATTAGATAATAAGTCTAATCACCATAAGAAGATTATATTATCTCTTACTAATGAAATGTATCCATGGCATCTATGTCTTGGTCAAATTTATCTAGAAAGAATTCAAAGAATAGTCAAATATGGACCTTTGAGTTCATTGAAAATTGAACCATACCAATCTACAAATCATATATAAAAGATAAAATGATCAAATGACCCTTTAATATTAAAGGCAACAGAGCCACTGAGACTTTAGAATTAGTGCACTCTGATGTGTATGAGCTTATAAGCACACAAGTTAAAGGAGGTTATGAACACTTTCATTGATAAATATTCTATATTAGGTTATGTGTCTATTATGCCACAATTTATCATAAGTCTCACGCTTCTGATAAATTCAAAAAGGTTTAGGCGGAAGTAAAAAAGTAATTAGGAAAACACATAAAGAAATTTTAATATGATAAATATGAAAAATACCTCTATAGTGAGTTCATGACCTATTTTTTAAACAATAGGATATTATCCCAATTAACTACATCAGGATCACCTCAGCAAAGTGATGTAGCAGAAAGGAGAAATAAAACTCTTCTTGAAATGGTGAGGTCAATGATAAGTTATTCAACTTTATCTATCTCTTTCTTGGGTTATGCTTTGAAACAACTGTGTATTTCATTAACTTAATTATATTTAAATCAGTCTTTAAAACACCCTTGGAAATATGGATAGGGTGTAAACCAAGTATACTTATGTGCTAAAATAAAATACAGATATGTTTAAATCTAAGTTGGAAGTTTGTTGTTTATTGGCTATCCTAAAAGAATAAGATGGAGTCTTTATATAGTTCTCAAGATAAGAAAGTATGTAGCACCAATGCGATCTTTCTTGCAGAAGACTACATGTAAGATTTTAAACCTAGAAGTAAGATAATTCTTGATGAGTTATCTAGGAACTTCAGTTTTGTGCTTGAGAGAGTTAATGAGTTCATTTCTAATCAGATCATAATAACTAGCTAGAGCTAGTTCTAGAGCAACAACCATCATCTTTTGTCATAGTGGGAGGACTATTAAACATCTAGTTAAGGGTATGTTAATTGAGGAGTATTTTCAAGTAATCTATAATGAACATGAACTAAGTCTCACTAGCTATGATAAAAAAATGATTGATATAGATGTAGATCATTGGCACAAAGCTATGGAATTATAGATGAATTCTATGTATTACAATAAATTCTAGGAACTTATAAAAAAATCTAAAGGGATAAAACCCATAGAGTGTAAATAGGTCTATAAGAGAAAGAGAGGGTAGACCAAAAGGTGAAAACTTTCAAAGTTAGGCTTGTTGTAAAATGGTATGCTTAAAGAAAGGGTATTTATTATGAGGAGACCTTTTAACCAATAGTCATGCTTTAGTCTATCAGATTTTCTTATCCATTGTAGCAAATCTTGATTATGAGACTTCAAAAATAAATGTAAAAACTATATTTCTTAATAACAATCTTGAAGAAAATATCTATATGATATGACCAAATGGTTTTATATCTATAGGCCAAAAGCATATAGTCTATAAATTACAAAAATCTTATCTATGGGCTAAAACAAATATCTAGATCTTAGAATATCTTATTTGATCAATCAATCAAATCATTTCATTTTGATCAAAATTATGATGAACCTTATAGGTGGTTGGTGATTTTTCTATTCTTATCTGTAAATGATATACTACTTATTACAAATGATGTAGAAATATTATTATCAAATAAAATATAATAATCAAACAATTTGATATGAATGATCTAGGAGAAGACAATAACATTATTGGGATCAAAGTATTAAGGGATCGTTAGAGAAGGATGTTAGGCTTATCTCAAATTAAGTACATTAAAATTTTTTTTTTGAACAAGTTTGGTATGCAATATTCCAAAAAAGGATTGTTTCCTCTTAGACATATAATTGATTTATACATCATTAGTGTCTTAAAACAATTGAAGAGATAGATCACATAAGAGAGATTACTTATAGATTAGCTGTAGAAAATCTCATGTATGTATATTATGTACTAAAGGTGGGTAAAAAAGTACCTAAGCCCAAAATATTGAACCGAACTAGTTGCCAATTTAGTTCACATTAGAGTATAAAAATTTACTGATCGGTTTATAGGTTTTCGTCCCCCAATAAATTAGGTTCTGTTCGGTTTCATTTTAAAAAAGACTAAACCAAACTAAACCGAAGGAAAATTTCATATAATTTATTTGGTAGATTCTAAGGAACCGAGATATTATAAGAAAAGAAAATACATTAAGAGATAAATATCATTTAGTATAAGAGTTTGTGTAAAGAGGTGAGGTCATGGTATTAATAAGGGCATATTTGTTATAAATTTTTTTATATTTTTATTTTGATATTTTATTATTTTATGAGAATAAATGTCTATTTATATATATTATTGTTTATTTATAGGGACTTGAACAAAAAATTTAAAATATGGACTTGTCGCCCTAGCATTACATGAATTTTCGTTCCAGCGCTAAAACAGTGACTAAAATAAGAAAATAAAAAAAGACTTGTTTAAGTCGCAGTCCACTGCCTCAGTGTTAGCAAACTATTGCGCCAGCGTTGACTCAAAGCTCCAGCGCCAGACCTTCACCACTCTAGCAATACGGCCTTTTACACACAATGCCCCAGTGACAGCATAATAGCGCCCCAATGACAATACAATTTGTAACCCATAAAAATAAGAGATTTCAAGCTCAAATCAATTTCTATAAAATGCCACTCATCCCCAGCCTTTATAAAACATCCAAGAGTATCCGTGAACATCCAGAAGACACACAACACAAGTCTTAAAAAGTAATTGAAGCATCCATAGGGAGAAATTTAAGGCGTTCTTCAGCATCAAGAGTTTCTTAGGCAGCGTAATCAAGAGCAATTTGACGTCTATATCAGTTTTCTATTTCATGATTTCTTATTACTTTTACCGTTGTTTTCTTATAGTCATGAATTAAAATTTTCTTTTAGGGTTAATACTTGAACTCAATATATGCGCTTAATTGCCATATCTTTCTAATATTTAATAAACTTAGTTCTTTGTTATTCAAATTACTTGTTCTTATTGCTTCAATATATCTGGCCAATATATGGTGAATGAACTAGTAATATTTTGATAAACTCAGAAGAGGAATAATTATATTTAAACCTAAGTAAATTAATGCATAATTGTAGAGTAACATTCAATGTTGCATTTGAAAGTTTCAAATTAGGATACAAATATACCTAATTGGCATGTATAATCAATAAGATTTAATCTTAATGAATCTTTAATTATTACAAGTACTATAGGAATATAGGTATTTGGTAAATTAAAGTATACTTGCATGACCTTAGGAGAGGCTTGTGAATACTACTAGTCTTGATTAAAAACTAAGGGAATTAAATGTTAGAGGATTAATCATTAGAAAGTATATTGAGGGATAATATTAACCCCACATTTTTCTATATTCCTATATTTCAATATCTTTACATTGTGTCATTGCCTTTTATATTTTTAAAATTCATTCTTAGATTTTTATTTTTTTGAATAATTACTAGGAAGACATAATTTTAGTACTTTGTTAAAAAGAAAATATTATCTCTGTGGGTTCGACATCTGACTTTTTTGTCCATTTATTACTTGTGTACGATAATGTATACTTGTACTCAATTATAAGATATAAAAATATTGCATCAAGTATCCAAGATTATGTTAGGAGAAAATTTAGTGGATCAATTCTCTAAATCATTGCTAAAAAGTGTTTTGAAACTCACATTTACGATATAAAAGTTGGATAGAAGCTAGACATGCTTTAGGGCAAGTGGGAGCTTGTTAGATATTTTATATTATTTATACCCTTAAAGCATGTATAATAATATTTTTTTAATTAATATAGTTTATTCATACATATGATTGAGTATAAATTGATGAGCTTATATTTATAAAGTATATAATAATTGTTTTAGGCATATGATGCTAAAGCAAAAGGTATAAATCATATGTTCTTTATAAATTAAATATTATTTACAGCTATTAATGAAAATGACATTTTATTATGTATAAATACAGTTTTTATACTTCTTATAGTAGACGATTTATCTTAATTATCGAAGTAGAGACTTCATGTAGAAAAATTAGTGCACATGATACATTGAATATCATTACTTTGAATTTTGATCTGGTTAACTAAATTTCATTGATCTTAATTCATAAAAATTTTAATAACCTTGATTGACCTTAATAAGCAAGTAATGAATTTACATTCAAGTATTATATCTTTTGAGTTATCACAGAGTGAGATCTATATAAATAGTCAAAACATCGATGGCTGTGAGATATAACTTCTTGAGTCGTAGAAACATATACTTGTAAAATAGAATCTGCTTAGTGTTATGCACCTAAGTTGTTTACAATACTTGATCATTTAAATTTATGGTCATAGTTTATTTAATAAATTTTTTATTGAATAATAATATTTATTTATAAAGATAAGACATATTAAAAAAGATCATTAAAGTATTCAATGAGTTAGGGGAAAATAGGTAATTAAATAGGTAAAATATTTTTTTCATAACTTAGCTTTAATTATGGACACAAATTAAAGGGTAAATTAAGTAGTTATTATAGATATAAGACCAAGTATATTTTAATTAAAAGAGTTTTAGTTGAAACAAGCTTTTGTTTATTTTACATGGGTTACTAAAGTGAAGCATTTAGCTTTTAGTGGAATAGTAAGAGGTTAACTTAAAAGATCTAACGAGTCATGAGTTGACTTGAACTAAGCCTTTTAAATTGGAGTTAGAAAGTCTATGTGTCTGACAGTTCTTCTATTAGTCCAAATTTTAATCAAACTCTAAATCTCAAATCCTAATCGAACTCTAAAATCCCTAAAGGAAATGTCATATATAGGGGAGGTAAAGTAGTAAAAGAATAAGAATAATTCTCTTACGTATTTTACGTTAAGAAAAGAGAATTAGTCTACTTATCTTCTCTTAGTCTATAGTATTGCTTAAAAAAATATACATGCCTATATACGTAAGTTTGAAAAATTATGAAAGATCCATGTGTCTATACTATTGAGTTTGAAGATTGAGAATAGCAGAAAAGATTATAGTCAATCAATTTAAAAAATTTCAAACAAGCAATTGAAGTAAATTTATAACCTTATTATTGGAGATTTGGTGATTCAATAATCTTGTTTGGGTAAGAATTGAGAAGAATATCAAAGAGGAGAGTTACAAAAAGTTTAGAACTTGTGGGACACGCATGAAGAGGTCTAGGATGTGTGGGACAAGAGGGAAGTGAAACATGACTTAAAGACGTGAAGGAAGCGAGAAAAAGTGCGGAACTGATAACAGAGCTAAGTGTCGCGGGGCCCAGGAATGGATGCCGCGATGCACAGATCAAAAACTCAGTCCGCGGTACCAGGTTCCTAGTGCCGCGGCCTCAGGTCCTCGGCGCTGCGGTACCAGAAAGGGCATAGTTAGTTTCTATTTTGAATTTTTGAGTTTTGAAAAATTTTAAACTTTCAAAATAAGTAGACTCTTACTACAATAAGGATTAGAGTGAGTAGGGAAATAACTCTTATATATACTATTGTAAATCTTTTAGTTGAAATTAAGCATTAAGAGAGACTCTAAGAGAGAGAAAAACTGAGTAAACACTAAGTGCTTATGTGCACTAAAGTAGAACTATTATTTGGGTATTCATTACTCGTAGGAGAGTAAGGGTACACTAAATATTAGACACTTTTAAGGATTCTTTATTAGATTTTTCTTATAAATTCTCTAGGGAGTTAATAAGTAAGGTTAGGATTCTTAAATTCACTGTAGATGTAAGCAATTAGTCAAACTATATAAGTGATTGTGTTGTGTTCTTTTTTATTTACTTTGAGTTCTTGTTATTTTTTATTTGATATTTAAGTTATTTGTTTAAAAAAATTAAAGTTAGAGTTAGGGTTCAAAATTAAACTTAATTAAAAATTTTTATTTTAACCTAATCTCATGAGAAGAAGAGTAATTTCTCTAACACTTATATATGTAACTATAAAGAAAATAATTTCACTTCCGTATAAATTAATTTTGTTAAACCAATTTCTATATCCAACAGTGGCAGTCTTGGTTCTTGAATTGAATTGATGCAAATCCCTGTAATTTAGTTACATCTGCCTACACTCCCTTGTAATCAATTTTTGCTTGGAATATAAGTTCTCATTTGCTATGATATTGCCAATCCTATCGAATTCATATGGACACCAAGATCTTGGAATGAATAAATTTGATAAAAGAAACCACGTATTTTTTGGATTATGATTCTTGATCTGACATGAGCTTTTGATAATGGACCAAACTGCGGATATTTCTCTCAAGCCACACATCAACCAATAATTGCATTTCTTTTTATGCACACGTAGAGAGAGAATGCAAATTTTAGCTCCATAATTTAAGCATGCAAGTTTTAGCTACATAATTTTATCACATTGTTGACCCTACTAGCCCTGGACAAGAATTGATAAAAGTCGAACTAGTACTACTTACAATAGTTTCCTTTGAGAAAATTCCAATAATACTGCCAGTGCAGACGCTTCAGGAGTGAGAAAGGATTGGAGCAAAAAAGTGTTTACTAATTCTATCGAAAACCAAGTTTGAATCCAGAAGAAAAGTAACTTCGACAACACGTTAAATGTGTTACGCATGGTGAATGTGCCTAGACTAAAAGAAATGAAATTGGCCTTTTCACTTGTATGGGTAAAGCTAATCTTTAGAAAGACAACAACTTATTATTATTACTATTATTTTGTATTGTGTAACGATGAAAATCTAACAAATAATTATTTTACACTTTGCGGAACAATTAACTAGGAATAAATTCGATTGAAGGATGCCAAACTCATTCTTCTTACTGTGTTCAATGCCACAACCTTTGGGTAAATTGCATTTTGGACACTAACATTTGCATAATGTTGATTTACCCCCAATAGTTTTAGAAGTTGTCATTACAACCCCTACATCATTATATATTTGGCTTGGACCGCTGTTCCTATACAAATAGAAACCATAAAACTAAGCCTATGGCCATAGGCTGTAGAGGTAGAATACCAAATTTATGGCAAAACCACGTTAACTAACAATATTTGATTTGTAGGTCGGGGTGCGGATAGTATGCGTTAAACATTAATAAAACTCAAATATATGAAAAATTAATGCCCAGTTCAACAAGGGTGCTACTGCTAGATGTGCCTACTACTTTAAATTTTGAAAATTAATTTACTAAATAATTGTAAAATAGTGGATTATTTAAGTGGCCCATTAAAGCTCATAAATTATAAGTTACTCATAATATTTAAATTTCAAATAAACTTTGTATAAGTGGCTAAAATTAAGAATTAACCTATCAAATAACTCCTAAAATACTTGTGTTCTTGATGGGAAAAGATACTTTAAAAAAAATTAAAAAAGCTAGACGTCAGGCAAAATACAGAGTGCATTTTGAGAGAGTCTCTATTTCAACAAGATAAGTTTGTGAAATTCTCTCATTTTATAAGATATTGAGTGCTTGGATAGACTAGAAATTTTTTAGCATATTCTCTTTTAAAACCAACAGTTTGAATTTAATCTAATTGCTATAGCTAGAGGTAAAATTCTTAGACTTTTTTCTTATCAAGTAATTTTGTATCCATAGAGTTTTTATAGTTGGTATTAAAGCAATATCGCTAATTTAGCATTTGGTTCATATTGCTATTTATTTGAATTATTTTTAAAATTCATTTTATCAAATTGAAAATTTGAATTTATTTGATTTTCTGCAAATTTACGTTTCTTTAGAAATTACGTTTTTTTCTTGAGCTTATTAGTATGATGATATTTAAATAGTTTACAAAAAAGGCCGTATATGTTTTGAATCGAATATATATATATATATGTTATATTTGAATTGGAATGTCATAATCTATACCTATAGATAACTATGTTATTTAAACTTGATATGTATATAACGAATATGGTATACATGGTATAATTCAAAATAACATGAGACACATAAAATTATTATTTTGAATATTATGTTAATTTTGAATTGAAGGGGCATATATTTTTGTACATACGTAAAGTACATCATATTATATCTTATATTAGTTTTGAAAAGCTAAATTATATATTTGTGTATCGATACTTATAGACTTGCATTGATGTATATTTTGGTAATATCTATTTGGCTTTTATAATAAAAATATTTATATAAACTGTATCATTCTGTCTAAATTGATAATTTATAAATATATGATATTTATTGCGAGTTAATTTTTGTTATTATTTTTCAAGTATTTAATTGAATAAATGTCACATTTGTTAAGTGCATTTATTTGGTTAATTATTATGATATATTAAGAATTTCTATTTTATCTTAATATATTTATTTGTTAAGTGCATTTATTTGGTTTTCTATTTTGTCCAAAATTATAACTGCTTGATTTATTTTGGACAATATTATATAACTTATAATAAATACTTATTTATATTTGATTAGATAAAAAAATTTATTATGCAATTTTGACTTGCATATATGTATAATATTTGATAATTTATTGACATACAATTTTATCATTATTTCAATGTTATACTACTATTTATTGCATTTGATTAATTATGGAATAGTCACAACACCTATAATTATGACAATGTAAGTGGCATTAAGTTCAATTTAAAATTAATCATATAAATTAATTAATGACATCAATAAAGAGTAATTAAGCTTAAAATATGGTGACTTAATCCTAATGAAAATATCATTATATTTTATGTTTAATTAGAATGACATAGTAATAAAAATAAAATAAAATAACAATAATGTAGTTGCCCACTGGTCTAGAATATTTTTATTTAGAGGAAAAAAATTGCTTGTCTCATTATGTGGTATAAAGAAATCAATTGCATGTTTTAATTTTACCCACTAAAAATTATAATGATACAATGATTTATATTTATTGCAAGAATTTAAACTGGTAAATTCCCATATTTATGCTTCAATATTGTGTGTGTTTAAGCATGTTATTTGTTATTATTTGTAGCTATTAATTCTTATCTATTCTAACTTATGATTCATCTTGCATCCCTAATTTGGATGGTGAAAACTATAAGGACTGGAAGGAGAAAAATCTCCTTACATTAGGGTGCATAGATGTTGATTTAGCACTTTGTGTGGATGAATTACTTGTACTTATGGAATTAAGCACCTAAAGTAAGAGGGTATTGTATAATCTTTAGGAGCGATTTAATCACTTAAGTATGATGCTCATTAAGTCTCATATTAAAAAAGTAATCATGGGTCAATTCTTGACTATGCTAAGGTGAAGGATTATCTCAAAACCATTGAGGAACAATTTAAGACTTTTGACAAGGGATTGACTAGCACCTTAATGATAAAGTTGTGTTCTATGAAATTTAAAGGCACCAAAGGAGTGCGTGAACACATCATGAAAACAAGGGATATATCTACACAATTGAAATTTTTGGAGATCAAAATATCTAAGTTATTTCTAGTTCTCCCTTTAACTTGCACTTATCTAAATATAGACCTTTTAAGATTTCCTATAATATACATAAGAAAAAATAGTCAATCAATGAAATTTTGACTATATATGTGCAAGAAGAAGGGAGATGGAACCTAGAAAGGATTGCAAGTGCTTATTTGGCAACTTATAAAAATGACAAATGTGCCAAGAAAGTGAAAGGAAAAGGACCTCTTAATTAGGCTAATAAGAGCATTTTCAAGTGTTTCTTTTGTATTATTAAGGGACACACGAAGAAATCTTGCACCAGTTTAAGACTTAGCTTG
Organism: Ailanthus altissimus; assembly: GCA_946807835.1. NCBI lineage: Eukaryota > Viridiplantae > Streptophyta > Magnoliopsida > Sapindales > Simaroubaceae > Ailanthus > Ailanthus altissimus. The sequence continues at coordinate 8,408,858 of OX327709.1, forward strand.
AGAAGAGGGGTAATATTATATCTTTAGTATGCTATAAATATACTATGTGTTATGTTCTCATAACACTTGGTGGATTAATTCTAAATCTGTAATCTATATTGCCAATACCAGTAGGGCTTCTTAAATCAAAGAATATCAACAAAAAGTTAATTTTCTATCTATTTTGGCAATCGAACACATTCACATATGGAACTATTAGGACTCGCCAACTTATTCTTAAATCTAGCATTGTTTTAAACCCAGAAAGAACTTTTTATATTTTATCATAGTTTAGAAAACTTGTTTTTGTTTCTAGACTTTTACCTTATGTTTTAAGTTTGAACTTTGTCGGTACATATTTTTATTTGTTAAAAGACCGTTTTGGTGAAGGTATTTTAGATGATGGATTGTTCAGACTCAATTTAAATCCCATTTTTAATTATGACCTCTTCACATGGTAATGTCAGCATAAGGCATGGTATTATAAATGAGAAATCCTCTATATTATAGCATAGGAGCTTTGTAAATGATAGTCCTTGAGGCTATTGATTTTACTAATTTTGACATTTGTGTGGCTTGCATTAAGGGAAAGCCAAGCCAATAAAGGTGCTAGAAGGAGTTATGACATTTAAGAAATTGTGTACTATAATATATATGACCATTTTCCAAAAGGTTTTCATGAATGGTCAAAAATATTTCATTATCTTTATTAATGACTTTACATGGTATATGTAGCTTTTTCTTCTTTATAATAAAATTGAAGTGGTTGATGATTTTAAAATCTATAAAGCAGAGGTAGAGAAACAATTGGATAAACAAATTAAAATTATAAGGTTAGATAGAGGTAGTGAATATTATAGTATGTATACTAGAATTAGACAACATATGGGTCAATTTTCAAGGTTTAAGAACAAGGCATTATATGACAATACTTATTGCCTGGCTCACCATCACAGAATGGGTAGCTAAAAGATGAAACTTTACATTAATGAACATAATGAGAAATATGATCACTAATTCGAATCTCCTGTTATTCTTATAGGGTAAAGCTCTAAAACCTATTGTGTATATATTTAATAAAGTTCTAACCAAGGTAGTAAACAAATATGGAAATGTTGGACAACTAGTTTAAGATATATACACATATGGGGCTGCCAAGCTAAAGTTAGAGTTTATAATCAACAAGAGAAAAAGTTAGACTTAAGGATAGTTAGTGTATATTTCATTGGGGCAATGAAGAAAAGTCTAAGAGGTACAAATTTTATTGTACTTCACATGCAACAAAAATTGTAGAATTACAATAAGAATATTTTTTAGAATAAGAAACCTATTATTTCGACAAATTATAATATATACCTATAAAAGTATGACATTGATGTTGATGTTGAAAATGATCCTATCACTTTTTCACAAGCTATGAAAAGAAGTAAATCCATATTGTGATACAATGTCATGAAAGATAAGATAGATTTAATGGCTAGTATTCAAGTTTGAGATCTTATTGAATTACCTAAAGAAGCAAAGGCCATTAGCTTTATATGGGTTTTTAAGACCAAAAGAGACTCTTTAAGTAATATTGAAAGATATTTAGTAAGATTTGTAGCCCAAGGATTCACTCAACAAGAAAGAATTGATTATTATAGTACCGTCTCTCTGATTTCTAATAAGGATTCATTCAGGACTATCATGGCATTAGTAGCCCATTTTAATTTGTAATTGTATCAAATAAATATGAAAACAATCTTTCTCAATGGTGATTTAGAGGTAGAGGTTTACATAAAATAACCAAAAGGGTTCATCTCAAATAGAAATTATCACCTTATTTGTAAACTTAAGAGATCTATATATGGGCTTAAGCATGCCTTCTGCCAATGGTATTTAAAGTTCTAAAATATTATTTCTTTATTTGGTTTTACAAAGAATGTTATAGATCAATGTATATACAATAAAGTCAACGGGAGTAAAATCATTTTTTTAATCCTATATGTTGATAATATTTACTTGCTTTAAGTGATTTGGGCTTACTTCATGAAGTAAAATATCATAGAGATAGATCTCAAGGGTTATTAGGATTATCTCAAGAAATATATAGAACAAAATCCTTAATAGATTTTGTATAAGAGATTGTTCACCTAATGTGGCACCTATCATAAAAGCTAACAAATTTAGTTTAAATTAGCATCCAAAGAATGGTTTAAAAAGTGAATAGATAAAGAACATTCTTTATACTTCTATAATTGGTAACTCAATGTATGCACAGTTTAAAATGTCATTGGCTATTTAACCTAGAAGTTTTATTTCGAGGCTTTGTGTTATTGGCTCTATTTCTAGGCCATCAAGAATTTACTATGATAATTTAGATGCAGAGTTTTTAGTTAAGAACAACAAGAGTAGTAATCGAAGTAAGCACGTTGACATAAAGTACTTAGCTATTAGAGATCATGTTAAGGCAAATGAGGTGGTCATTGAGCACATTAGCACAATGATCTGAGAATATATTAGTAATGATATAGTTGCAAGGAGTTGCAGATGGTGCTAGGAAATGTCATTATGCAAGTATGTTCTCAAACACAATGTTCCTGATCTAATTTTATCGATGCGGGTCTATCGGTGGAACCATTAATATAGATTAGTGTATGTCTATATTTGGATGGTCTAGATAGCTAGTCTTAGTAAATCATGAGCTTAGTAGGAAGCTCGTATAGAGATGCGGGTATTCAATAAAGACTGGATATTGAACAGACTCACGAGGACCTCCAATAGACATCTCATAAAGCTGTAAATGAAAGGTCTTCCGAGTTGAGTAGTATTTGTGGTCTTTTGACCTGAGCGCCATGATGGGCTTATGAATGATCCACCATGTTTTGGTTCCACACATGTCAGAAACCTTTCATGGTCTAACAGCTGTGTCATTGGGTATAGTCCGATGCTCATAAAGTCCGGTGTGCGTAGATATAGGATCCATCAGCTCATATGAGTGGGTTGTATATCCTGATGCTTCGAGATTATATTTCAGAAAGTCTTATGGCCACAAGCATAAACCTCAGAAAATATATTTCGAATGAATAAATAATATCACAAAAGTGTTTGTGAATATTGTTTAATGAAATATAAATCTGGAATTAAATTCATGGTTGAGCAAATAGAGATTTAACGGTTTATATCTCTGCTCTTTAAGGATATAAATGATGGAAAGATTATACGAATATGCAATAACCTCAACTTGCATGGTCTAACAAGTTGATTTGTAATATTCGTAGCGTGTGTGTGGGACATCGTTCACGGACGTATAGAGGAGATACATATGACAAATCAGGTGTGGACCTAGAGAGTCTCACAATATGAAGTGTACTCGTTGCGCAGTAGGGTAGCGGATTGGATTGAATAATTCGATCCAATAAATTTTAGCAAAATAAAATAATTATTTCGGGACTCTCGAGATATACATTTGTCAAGACTTAATTTTTAAGTATATCACTGAATTAATTATCAAGGGTTGTTAACTAATAGGATATTGACAAGTGGTACAATTTGATCCATGATTTAATTTTACCTTAATTTTATCATTTAACCCTGATAGTAAAAATTAGTAAGGTAAAAATTAAATATTTAAAATAATTTTGAATAATTAAATTATATATTATTATTATATTATTGGATAATATTATAATATATATATAAATCATGGCATTGTATTTTAATACAATGAAGGGTCTAGACGTTGACTATTTATTTACTCATTATAATTAAAATAATTATATTTGTTAGGTAACAATTAATTTAGGTGGTCATTATTCTAGTGCTTGGTTAAATTAATCCTAAGTGGAAGACCAACAATAAAATTGGTAGAGCGCTTGTTTTTGTTTAATCAAAGTGTTGAATAAACAAAATTGATTTTGGCAAACAATTGAATCATTCATTCAATTTTCCAGAAGGAATTTGTCAATGGCAAGGAAGAATAGGTAAGTGAGAGAATTTTGAGTTTTGTTCCTTCAAGTGTTGAAAAAATAAACAAACTTCTCTTCTTCTCATTCTCTAATGGATGGCTAAAATAAACAAAATGAAAATGGAGAAAAAAATAATTATTTTAGAAAAAAAGTTGTTTAAAATAATTATCATGTAAAAATTATTTCTAAAAATTATATAAGAGTTGTATATTAAATATTTCTAATTAATACAAGAGTTATATGTAAAATATTTACCATCTCTATTTAAGAAACAAAATTGTATTCAAAAGTGTTTAAATACATGTTGCTGAAAATTCTAAAAACTAAGTTACCATTCTAACTCCTTAATCTCACCAAACTGTTATGAACTAAAATTGTTTAACATACACTTCAATGTGAGTTCTTTACATAGATTGTTGAAGAACTTGAAGAATTTGTAAAACTACCTTCATTAGGTAAGTGTTTTTATATAATATTTTTAATACAATTGTTCATCATGTGTATTTTGTATAATAGTTATACTTGACCATATATGCGATATATGTTTAATTTGTTAAATTTAGTATATATGTTAACATGCTTCTACTACATATATTAATTTTTAAAATTATATATACACTCATATGTCACACACTCAATTTCTGAATAATTACAAATCCAACAATACTTATAAATAATATTGCAACTTTCAACAAGAAAAAAAGAATATATAGCTTATTTCCTTTTTATTTACTTTGCACTCTTGCTCTTTATTAACTTTATTATTTAATTCATCATAGGGATCTTGGTAAAGTGATCTTCTATTTATTAACTCAATTTTTTTATATTTTATATTTAACATGACTAGTTTTTAGTATACGCTGACGTTACCATTAAGTTTAGATCTTTCATATTTAAAAAGTAAGAATAAACTTATATATTTGGTTATATTATGTGTTCATACCTTTTACCTTCTTAAACTAAAAATTTTGATATTTCATTGTCTATTATTGATACTCATATTAATTTTCAAATTGAGTTTAATTTTTTTTGGTTAATTTGAGTTTTAGATATTATTGTAGCAACATAGAGTTTGTCAAAAAAAAAAAAGTTAAAACAATAAAATAAAATAATTAACCTCAAGCAGAAATTATTAGAACTAGAAGTTCTAAATTCTATATATTAGAATTGTATTTATGTGATAAATATTATGTACAAATTGCCTTTTTGAAAGGTTGATATATATTGTGAATTATTAATTGATCTAATAATCTGATATAAACTACAATCACCAAAGGATTATATTCCCCCAAAAATGAGATCATAATATGCTGCTAAACTCAATTTAGCTTGATTTAAAATTAACATCGAGTATTAAATGTATGGTGATTTCATGCCTAGTACACGAAATAGCAATAGCAAGAAAATTGGCTTAAAAATAGCTTGATCGCATGTTTCTTAGGTGATGAATAAAATAATGATATTTAGTTAAATATCATTTTATCAAAATAATTCCTCAAAATTATAAATGTTAGAACTTTTCACTATTCGTGCAAATAATTGAAAAAGAGGTGACGGTTCTAAAAATTTCTCAAAACAATAAGATAAATATATGTTATCAACAAAAGTACATTTACTAGATTAAATAAGATAAGGGGAAAAGTTTATTGAAACCTCTCAAAATCTCAAAAATACTTTCCTAAATGTGTAGCAAAAAAAAATGTATTAAAAATACTTTCCTAAATATGTAGCAAAAAAAATGTATTAATTATGTATCGAATGTTGTTATAAATTTGAGAATGCAAGTACATATTATCACGAACAAATAATATAATAATAAAATCAAATATCGTCTTATAGAGAATTATTATTAAATTTATTAATTATTAAAATTATGTCTTTTTATTCTTGTTCAAATAATCGTTAATTTAAGAAAATAAAATTTAAACCAAATAAATAAATAAAATATTTGTCACACTTTGAAGAGTCCTTTCATTCTTCTATTACGGACTTGACCTATTGGAGAATACCATTCTTTTCTCGTTAACTTCTTGAGATTGATAAATAAAAGAGATACCATAGCAATCCATCTCGCGTCAACAACTTATCTTGCATCTAAAGACAAAATATAATAAAGAATACAACTACCAGTTCAATATTTAAAAGCCCAAGACTACTATTATCCTTTAATATTTTACTTTAATCTAATTAACTCTTCTTAATTTAATTAATTAACACAAATTGTTAACAAAAAAACTTAGGTCTCGTTTGTTAAACTTTTCAAATAGAGTTTTTGAAAGTAGAGTTGTTAAGAAAATGTCATTAATAGTTTCATTATTAATTAAAAAAACTCTTTTGAAGTATTAGATCATTTGATTATACATTATTAAAAGTATTTATACATTGTTAAATTATCAGAAATGACATTTAATAAAATTTATATTCAAATTCTAAACAATTTAATAATTTTTTATATATAAGTTTAAACTTATTACGTATTTTTTCAAATTTAATTTCTTAAACACAAAATTCAATTAAAATTAATACATAATAATCAACGAGTCAATATAAATTATTGTGTTTGGTACAAAAATTAAAAATAAAATAATACTTTTCTTTATTTTAAAAAAATAAAATAATCAAGAAAATATTTTAATAGATTCTTGTAAAAATATGATAGTTGTAGAGATAAGGAGAATTGGAGACATGATGACTTTTAATATAATATTAACAATATATTAGTTAGATAAGTTTATTTTTATCAAAGGTATATTATAGAAATAAGAAAATATTATTATGGTACATGTGACATTACACAAATATTAAAAAATTTCAAAAAGCTATATTCTCAAAAGCCCAAATTTGAGCTTTTGTACTAAAAGGAAAATAATTTTTTCAATCTTCAAAAGTTCTTCTCTAATTATAACCAAACATCATCAAAAAATTTAAAAAGAACTTTTGATATTAAAAAAATTCTTTTGGCCAGTAGAAAAGCCTAACCAAATGGGCACTTAATATATTCATAAATCTCTTCCAATTGTCAAGTAAAATTATTTTATCTAATCAATTATCTATGTTTCTATGATAATTAGATTAAAAAGAGATTAATTAAAAACAAGTTCTCTAAATGATTATATATGCCATGCAAGTATGTTTCTATCTCACATGAAACTCAAAACTATACGCAGTAATCACACATCACACAATTCAAGGCCAAATGCAAAAATCCCCTTTTCAAGTTCATTAAAGTTTCTCTAATAATTCTAACTAGTGATCTAGTAATTAGAAGCATCAAACATAAAATTTTAATATTTATTTCATAAATTAAGTGAAAAATAAATCAATTCAAGCTATGTATTGAGTTTAAATTGTAATTTTATAAAAATAAATTAGTTCATGATGAAATAAAAGAAAACCAAATACAAGAATTCCAACATCCTTATCAAAATTACAAAGAATTAAGAAAAATAAAGAGACGAGAGAGAAAAGTTATTGAGGCAACTTCTTCAATTTGTACAAATCTTCAATCTCCTTCTTTTTTTCTTCTTTGCACTCGTTTTAGGTATTTTCTCTCCTAAATGGTGCTCTCCAATTTTTGCTCCCGTAATTAGCCTTTTGTCTTTTATTTTTAGATTTTTCTCTTCAAGTTAAGGTAAACTTCCAAGTTCAAGTCAACTTAGGACTCAAGTTTTAATGGTCAGTGTTGCGGACCCTGCTTCCCAACGCTATTTTGATGAAGTTCCAATATCGTGACCTTGACGTTCTGCCAAAATAAGCATTGTAGATCTATATTATGGCACTGTAGCCTTATGCTTCTGGTTCTAATTTGATTTCTTACTCTTCCTGCACTGCAGCTTTACTTCCTAGGGCTATGGTGCTAAACTTTAATTCCATTTTGCTATTTTTGACTTGTTTTCCTCAAAATTCAACATATTAACTATATTAACTTCAAACCTATAAAATAAAAAGAAAACACGTAAAAACCTAATAACCATGCTTAGTATTAACAAATATCAAGCCTAATGAAACTAAAATAATAATTATAAAATACATTTATCAAATTTTCTCGAACTTAACAATTTACTAGTCTTCGAGTAAAGGAAAGAAAACTAACACATAAGAAAGCAGTGACATTTTGGTTGATTGTCAGTAATTTGTCTTAAAGATTTCATATGATTTATAACTCAAGATAAACTTTAAACACCACAAAATTTAGAATGTCAATCTAACTACTAGCCTTACCACTTATTTGATTCACTTGGTGTGTACACATATTCATTCTCCTTAGTTATATGTACTCAAATTAGTTTATGCACACAAGTATTCAAAAAATTTGTCTCTAAAAGAATTTTGCTCCCATTTCATATGCCTACTTTTTATACCATTCCCCCCTAATATAGATTCACACACAATCAAGGATCAATAGGTCTTTATTTAACTTGTAATGTATGGTTAAGATGAAGATAAGATGAAATATGTTATTTTCGCTTAATTTCAAGCCATAAACACACATTATTTTTCTAGGATCATCAAAACCCTTCATTTAATTCTCCAAATGATTCCACAAACTTTCTTTGTCAAACTTTGTTTCACATTATTTTTTATTGAATAATTAATCTACTACACCCCAAACTAAAGTCTTTTTACCATCTCTCTCTATCTATTTAGGGGTATAGTAAACTTTATCATCCATTATTTTTTGCTTCTTCTTCTCCTTCTTTTTTTTTAGAATAAATAAATAGTTATTAAAATTTGTCAAACTTTAGAATACCCTAATTGAGATTAATTATGACATGGATTCAAGTTTCTATCACTTTTGGGTTTAAACTGTTAAGAAAAAAAAGACATATGGACCCTTAAAATTTTAGAAAATGGACATGCAGATCCTAATATTTTTATAAATTTCATTAATGCCCTTGTCAAGTAATGATTTCTACTAACTTTAATGGTAAAAAGGGCAAAAATGAAATTCTACCATGCTTTGACTAAAAAAGGTCAAAATTCAATTAAATACTATAAAAAGGACTAAAATCCTTGACCTCATGGTTAAATACCGCACTTGAACCAATAAGTTATTCTAACTTTATGTTTATGTATAGGTTTGTAAATCTATTAAGATATTATCCTCAAGACCTTATGTTAATCATTTTTAAAATACCAAGGATAAGGTTTAAACTCTGGTCACTCAAATGATAAGTAAGAGTATTCACCATTGAGCTATAATAAATTTTATAGATATAATATTAAAATAAAAAAAAAATATGTGAAACGTCAGGATTCCAGCCATCACTATAATGTTGCCCACTACTACTAGTCACCATCCAATAGAGGTGGCAGTAAGTGGGGGGCAGTGACTGTCGTTGTCCTTAAGACAACATGTCCTATTATTTCACATTTTTGTATTCTTTGTTTGACATTATTTCTATAAAATCTTTTGTAACTCAGTGGTGAATACTCTTACTTGTTATTTTAGTGACCAGGATTCAAATATTGTCAATGGCATTTTTAAAATTATTAATATATGATCTTAAGGACAATATATTAATAGATTTGCAAACCCCATATGTAAACATAAAGTTAAAATAGCATAGTTGGTTAAAGTGTGGTGTTTTTAGCCATGAGGTCAAAAGTTGAAGTCATCTTTCTAGCATTTAATTGAATTTTGACTCTTTTTCAATCAAAATAGGGGCATAATCTCACTTTCACCATTCCCCCCATCCCCCCACCCTTTTTTTGTTAAAGTTAATAGAAACTGTTACCTAACATAGGATGTAAATGAGATTTTTAAAAATAGTCGCATTTGCATATCCCTTTTCTAAAACCTTAGAGGTCCAGATGTTCTTTTTTCAATCATCAATTACCATAATTTTAAGACCCTGAAGAGATTTGTTCTACGACTTATGTCAAGAAACGTAAAATCTAGCTAACAAGTTAGAACTGCTATTATGGAAGAGACGCTTCACATTGAACTAGATAATACAAATGGAGTTTAGTGAGTGAATGCTTAAACTATATTTATGATTCTATTTAATGATTTTAGAAAAATATATTTTAAAGCAAGATGAGCAAGATTGTTATAGCTAATAATATATATTTCCTTAATGACCACTTCTCTTGAATTATACTATACTTCATAAAGTGATTTATTTTATATTATAGAGAAAGCATTCATACTATGATTTTGGCTCTTGATGTTTATAGTTAAGATCGTATTTTTCATGTATCAGCAATTATAACTTTTAAGTGGTTTGGGTTAGAGTTGGTGCTCGAGCTCCATTCCGTTATATATGAATTTTGTTAATATTTATACAATGCATATTTTCATAAATTTTTATTTATTACAAGGTTTTAATCTTGTTCTTTTTCATATATTGTAGATCTAAAGGAGTTTAAATCAGAACTAAAAATTAGAACTTTGTATGAATTAGGACAAAGACTCGTTATTGTAGTGATATAGTTGTAAGAAGTTGCAAATATACTAAGAAATGCCACTATATAATATATTCTGGAAAATAATTTCTAGTCGTAGGTTTATTGACACGGGTCATTGCTAAACTAGAAAGACTAGTATATGTCTATATCTGAATTTTTTAGACAATTTCGTGAGCATAGTGAAAGCTTGTATAGGTATGCAAGTGTTAAGTAAGGACTTGACACTGAACAGACTTATAAAAGCATCCAATATACATTCCATAAAGTCATCAATAGATAATCTTCTCGAGTTAAATAGTATTTGTGGTCATAGACCTAAGCGCCATAATGGTCTTGTAAGTGATCCACCATACTTATATTTTATACATGTCAAAAACCTTTTATATTTTGACCTCTAAGTGTCGTTTGGTTAGTCAAATACTTATAGAGGCTGGTGTGTGTAGATATAGGATCTGTCAACTCATATGATTGAGCTGTATATCTTGATGCTTTAAGATTGTATTTTAAAAATTCTTTTAGCCAAAAGCATTATCCTAGAAAGACTTTCTGTAAGGTGAAACAATATCACAAAAAATTTTATAGATGTTGTTTGTCGAAATAAAAATATAAAAATAAGTTCATGGTCAAGAGAACAGAGACATGACGATATACATCTACGTTTCTGCTCTTTCAGGATATAAGTGATGGGATTATACAAATAAATAGGACCTTAACTTGTATAGTTCAATGTACCGTCTTGTATTAGTTGTGATATGTAGGTGGCCAAAGATCACGAACTTATGAAAATGTTTTATATGACAAAAGGATGCAAACCTAGAGAGTCTTATAATATAAAGTGTACACATTGAGATTAGGATAATAATTAGTCATTAGATGACTAGTTGAATTTGTGTAAATAATAATTATGAGATAATTATTATTTTGAGTAATAGGTTTTACGATCAAAGAGTTTGATGCGAAATATTTCTCAATAAATGAGATTTAATTTTACCATGTGACGGAAAAGACACATGTTAAATTCTAAGTGCTAGAACTTAACATATGTTATAGCCAAGTAAGCACTTGAGAAGTGGCTTAAGGCATGTGTAACACTTGTCACTCATATACGCTTAATTGTAAGCAACATGATAAAACTTGTTACATATGCATACTTAATTGTTAAGCAACATGGCAACACATGTCATATATGCATGCTTAATTGCTTAAACTTTTGACAAAACATTTATGCATGCAAATTTGTGGCTTTTGCTAAATGCTACACTTATCCCTTAATTCCATCTCATCTCTTTCATGCATAAGGGTTATGCAAAATAGTTTTGCACATGATTGCTTTTTTGGCGAATAGGAATAAGAGTAAAAAAGTGTGTTTTGGCCGAATTGAATATGCTTGTTGAATTTTAATGAGTGAGTGGATTTTGTGATGGAAGTGTGTTAATCAAAAGGAAAAGAAAAGTACACACAAGAATTTAAATGCTACCAATATTCTTGGGCCAAAAGTCCTACCTTCAATTTTGGCCTATAATTGTTCAACAAGACATTCATTTTGTGATCTCCATTTTTGTGATCAAAATATAAAGCCAAAACATTAAGGTAAGGTATGTTTTCCATACATTCATTTTATATTTGATGGTATATTACATTTGAAGTAATGCATGTTTGAGGAACATCTATGGAATCATTTAGCTTAGGTAGTACTATGCATACATTTTTTAACATTTTTAGCTTCTGCTGTGCATTCTAGTTTTAAAGACTATGAGATATGATATAATAAAATGTTATAAATTTAAATGTTCTATAAGAAAATGATTTTGAAACTATTGGATTATACCCTCTCAACATGTGTCTTTGTGCATGAATGTGTACATACATAATGTAGAGGTTGTGATGTGTGTATAAACTATTTACTCTTTAGAACTTATATGTACATATATACATACATAAAGGCTTTGTACTGTGTATAAACTGCTTACTCTTTGGGAGCTTTTTCTCTGCACATGCGTTAAACAATGATATAAGATAAGATAGAGATATATACGTTCAACGCTCTACCTAAAAAGAATTTCGAGTACGACGAGGTTTCCTCTAGGTTTTAATTTAGTATAGTTTTCTATATAAATATAGTATATAATATTTTAAATACTATACCATGATCAACTAAGAAGAGATATGACAATAGATTTAGATATTTATTCTCAAATACACAATTTTTATGATAGCTTATATTAATTATGATCTAGCATTTATTAGTACACAAAGATTAAGAAATACATTTTTATGGTAAGCAAATTTATATAATGACTTTATATTTTTTAATTAAAGATTAGTTTAAGCACTTTATTTTTTTTCAAAAAGAGTAATAAGAGAAATGATATTTATGAAAGTTGTATGTATATACCATATGCTCTAAAGACTATTTCAAATTTGAAACTACATCCACTTTTTTAGTCACCATATTTTTATTACTTTTTCTCCCTTCAAGAGATTGAAGAACTAATAAGCTCAGTGGAGTTTAAGCTTAGAAGTTAAGCAGACGATGGTATAACAAGTTATTTATTTTTGAGTTTGTATATTTATACAGTTGTAGTAAAGTTTGATAGGGCGTAATTATATAAAATATTTTAACTCCTATACTTAGCCTTTACTCAATTGATCCTAATAATTTGGTCATTTATGTATATTAATATTATTTTATAGGTTTAAGGAATATCAACGAAAAAATACTAGAAATCGGATGTAAACAAAGTTATTTGATATGAAAATCCGAAAGAAGACCCAAATGCTCAAAATGTTAACAGTATTATAAAACAATGCTATGAACAGTACATATAATAGTGATATCGCTATAGTAACATGAACAGTATATAAGGATTACTGTTTATCCACTACAGTGCAGCACCAAGGCATTGGGATTTAATGCCACAACATTGAAGTCGGTAGCTTCAGCGCTAGAGGCTGGGCAATAGTTGTTCACTCTTTTAAGAGTAAAGTTGTCCTATTTTTGTAACCCTAATCCTATAAAACACCCGCTATTGAGCCAAAAATGGGTTAAGCAGTAGAGAACACAAAATTAAATACATCACTTGGACTTGGAAGCAAGAATCAACAACAAGAAAAGAAATTCAACATATTGAAGGAAGAACATCACTTTTGCATAAAGGAAAATTTTATCTTCTCTTTAATTTCATACTTATTATTGATTCTAATATGTATAATGGTGTTGTTAAATACTCTAAACTTATGTTTATAATCGTAAACTAAGTTTTATTACTAAGATTACAATGTGAACTCAATATATAGTTTAGATTGATTATTTTCCTTTATTCATCATGTTGGTATTGAATTGTTTAATTTGTTTTATGCTTAGTGCTTTTAATTACATGACAATGAGTTAGAATGACTTAGGAACCTTAATGAACTTGGAAAAGAGAAGTTCGTGTCGGCCATGGATGAATTGATACATGATCATTGCAAGTAGCTTTGAGTTTCATATGAGATAGGAATATACTCATATGATATATATGACCATTTAGAGAACTTTCTCTTAATGAATCTTATCATAATTTGATTATCATAGGAATACTAATAATTAATTGGATGAGAAATACTCACTTGACCATCAGAAGAGGTTTATGAGGATATTAGAGTTCGTTGTTAACAATTCATATTGATAGTTTTGAGGGGAGTAATTGGATTCAAGTAAAGTATTGAAGAATTATTGTAATATTAGGCATTTGAGTATTGGTGATGTCATGTTTATTCTCTTTGCTCAATCTCTGTAATTAGTTTCATTATTTAGCTAATTTAGTTATCAACTTATTGAATTGCCAATCGTTTAAATAAGAGTAAGAGCACATAATTTGGGTACTTAACAAGTAGTAATAATATTTTTTTGTGAAAACAATACATTACTCATCATATATTACTTATTACGTTAATGTATACTTGCATTAATTTGTGTTATACAAAATACATAACAGAGTTCATTAAATTATTTAACCTTGTGTAATCGACATTAGATGTAAAATTTAGGGGATTGATATTATAGTGTTTAATTTGAGGAAAATGAGTTTTGTTTTAACATTGATAAAGAATATTATACCAAAGGCCTTGGATGATTATTTGGTGACGTGTGATGACTAAAACATTGCATATGGATAAAGTAAGATAAGTAAGGAAACTCTTCTAGATTGTTGAAAATAAATTATTATTGGCTTGATAAATAAATCATTTTCTATAATAGAAATAAGTCAAAACATTTTCTGAATTCCAAAAGAATTCAAGGCATATCTTTTCAACCATCATGGAAATCAAGAAAGAATTTAGAGAAATCTACTTCTCTTAGGAAGATTTGATTTACCTGATTCTTCCACATCTCAATATGTTGGTAATAACTTTGAACATAAAAAAAGTCATTGTACAATGTGTGTTGGTCGACAGTGGAAATAATGTAGACATCTTGTTTGGAATGCTTTTAAAAAAAATGGACCTATATAAGAAAGACATTCGGGTTTATAGTACAAAACTCATCACATATAAAGGAGAAAATATATGTTAAAGGGATGATTACGTTACCAGTGGTAGTAGTAGGGAAATGATTGGAAGTAGAATACTTAGTGGTCAACGCACCATTCTCTTATGACATAGTGACAGAGCATTACTATATACATTATGTAGAGGTTGTTCCTTCCACCTTCATCAGGTGGTAAGGTGTGTATTAGTTAATGGACAGGGAATGGTGGATATAAAGGGCGAGCAAATCCCAACAGAGTTATGGTACACCAACTCACTCAATTCTTAGAAAGACAAGAAAGAAACAAAGAAAGCAACCATAATGGTCGAGAAATAAGATGAGAAAAAGGAAGAAAAGAAAGGAGAAAAGTAGATGGGACCAAAAAATCAAATGACATGACTACTTCCATAGAGTTTACTCCACCATCAAAGGAGACAATACCTCCAAAATAGCAATAACATAATGAAGGGTTGAAGGGGCTTCAACGAGTGAAAGAATAAAATCCACCTTACACTAAAAAGATTGAGGAAGTACAGCATAAACCTTTAGCCACTACTAGGAAGGTGTTTTTAGGCACTAACATGAATGAAAAATAAAAAGCAACAATGATTGACTTACTTAGAAGAAACTAGGATATCTTTTCCCGGTTCCATTGAGATATGATAAACATAGATCTGAAAGTGATAAACCATAAATTGAGTATTAAGAAGAACTGCACCCAAGTTCTACAAAGGCAAAAAAGATATGCCCCAAAACATAAAAATATTATCAATGACAAGGTCGATAGGCTATTGGAAGTTGGCTTTATCTAGGAAGTCCATTATCTGAAATAACTTTCCGCTATAGTAGTCAAGAAAAAGAAAATTAGAAAATGGCAGGTTTTTATAGATTATACCTCCTTCAACAAGGTAACTTTAAAGGATTCTTTTCTATTTCCAAAAATAGATCAGATAGTGGATGTAACAACCAAATATAAAAGACTATCGTTCTTAGATGCATACAATGAATATAACCAAATTCCAAACTGTTAGGCCTATTATTAATAAGCCTAATAATTTACTCCACTTAGAAGAAGAGGCCTACAACATTTTAAAGAAAAGTAAGGCTATAATAACTAACACTACTTTACCGGACTTGATGCCAATACAGTCAAATACGCACATTAAGTAAACCGCACGTTCGTATACAATATGCCTAAATACAAGATGAGAAAATGCAATGACCGCAACTGTGGCAGCACATTCATACATCAATGCATTTATAACTTCACAACAATCCTTAAAAGCAATTTAGCAACCTCAGTTTAACATGAACCAAACGAAGCCACACCGGTTAAGTTAGTAAATATTATGACAGAATGTTAGCCGGTCACATGTAAAACCAAAAAATTTCTTTGTACAAAATAGTTGGGAGCCTTCTGTTCATTATCCTCGGGCAACCATACAAACATCAAGGACAAGTGACAGAAGATAAAGGTTAAACATTTAAACCTTTAAGATTTAAGTATATATAAAAACAATTAGATGTATGGTATAGGAAGTCATCTTTACAAAATTAATTGTAAGCAAAGGAATCAGCATGTGGCAAAAATAGATGTCTGCAGTCTCCCAAATTTGGGTGCAATTTCGCAACAAAATTTGGTTAATGACACAACATTTCCCCACGCGGAAGTTAACTCGCAAAAAAAAATTGACACCTGCAGCGAAAAAAGGTTAATGGTCTGTTTTACACTGCTTTACGTTTAGAAAATTGATCGATTAGTGCTCGATCGATATTTCTTTATTGTGACCAGTCGTATGCTACGCTTGTTTCCGATGGCTTCTGGTAGCTTGCCTTTGACCCTGCTGCTCTTGGCTGTCGCTTGTGTTTTAGCGCCTTCGCTTTGTTGTTTGTGGGATCCACCTAGAAGTTGATAGTAAAGTTACTCTTGACTTTAATACATGTCGTTTACGTGAATGTTAGATGTGCAAAGAAGATATGCACGATTCATCTAGGAAAATAAAGGTTTATATATGGAATGGATCAGGCCTATATTAATATGCTAAAATAAGAAATAAGGGCACCGACATAGAAATGAATTAAAAAATAAATTCAAGTTTGAATTCTGTAGATAATATAGTTGGCATTGTCAGTAATAATAGATAAATAAAAAGCTTTTTAAAGATTTTTATTCGTACACTTAATTTTTTAAAAATTAATTGGTTAAGTTAGAAAATATTTTTATTGGAATTGCGTAAGTAAATAATTGAATTGCCCAATCGAATTTTAATTTTTTATTAAATTAACCAATTAACTTACTTTTAAATATTTTCTTTTAGATTCAATATATTTATAAAAAAAAGAATTTAATATACTTCATTTTAATATTATAAAAATAAATCCTACTGATTTTAGTTTTAGAGTTTTGTACTTAGAAAAAAAAAATTGTACATATTCCTCAAATAATTGATCCGGTATTGGTTGTAGCATTTTTCCCTAGCAAAAGGCCCAATATTTACAATTGATATTTCTTCATTGTCACAATGGGAATTATCGGTTCTTGTATATAAAAAAATTTTGGCCAAAACAACCACAAATTGACACTGGAATGCTGTGTGCGATGAGTCATCATCGCACTTTGGTAGCTTCCAATGCTTACAACGCTTGCTTCCAATGCCCTTTGGTAGCTTGCCTTTGACCCACTGCTCTTAGTTGTCACATGAATTTTTCGCCTTCTCTTTGTTGTTTGTGTGATCCACCGTAGAGGTTGATAATAAAGTTATACTTCACCGTAATACATCTAGGATACTTAAGAAAGTATGCATTATTCATTCAGGAAAATAAAAATTCATATATAAAATAGACTAGGTATATAAGCTAAAATAAAAAAATAAGGATCAATGAGATAAAAATAATGAATTGAAAAATAGAGTTTATATTTGAATTCTGTAAATAATATGATTGGCATTGTTTATAATAAATAAATAAAAAGTTTTTTATGATTTTTAATCATCCACTTAAAATTTTAAAAATTAGTTGGTTGAATTAGAATACTCCCTCTTTATACTATAAATTGAATTGTTTGAAAATTTTAAATCAAAGAAATCATTTATATCTATTAATAGTGAACAAATTGGCATATTACAAAATCACGTGCTTATTGTCACTGTTATAAATATATGTATGATTCTTGGTAGAAATTTCTTTGGCGCACTTCCATTCCTCTTACAATAATTTTTTTTTTTAATTTAGCATTATTCTTTTGGGGCAAAATTCCCACTTCTTTAAATTTGCGCCAACATCAAATTGAAGTACCTCTATGTTGTCACTAATGTGAAGACTGTGTGGAGACCTCAAGTCATGCTATCTTCTTTTGCTCGTTCATAAAGGAGGTATTGTTGCTCAGCCCTTTTCAATAATTGTTCAAATCTTATATATGCAAAAGACTTTGGTGCAATTTTGCAATGCGCATTCTTCATTAACTAAAGAAGATATGAATTTTTTTTTGTATTTTTGTTTGAAATTGCTGGAAGGAATGTAACTCCTGAATTTTTAATCATTTGTCTAGATCAGCATCCAAACTTTTGTTTGATACCCGGCATCTTTTATGTGAATTCCAAGAACTTGAAAAATAGACGTTGTTTTGCCATCTATTATTCGTCCCTTGCCTAAGATTTGGAAGCCTCCACATCCAAGAACCCTTAAACTGAAGGCTGATGCAGCTATTAAAAATGGGGTTACTCATTTTGATATTGGTGTAATTATTCGGGATGAGTTTGAGTCTGTCATGTTGGCTTTTACCAAGACAATCCAGGACCTCCTCCCCCATTTCAATGTGAAATGATTGTTGTCTTATAAGGGCTTAGTTAGCTCAATCACTATTCTTTTCTTGTCTCTGAAGTGGAAACTGATTGTCAGAACGTGATTACAACTTTAAGGGCTAACTTATTTCATTTTGTTGAATTGTCCGTGCTTATTGGTATTTTTTTTTCTAAACTTTCATTGTAAAATATTTAATACAATTTTATTAAACGTGGGGCCAATTCTGTGGCTCGTGATTTAACTGAATTCACTTTTCTAAATTTTCTTGATACTGTATGGGTAGAATTTTTTTCCCGTCTTTATCTCAAATGCTGTAAAATATGAATAAAGTTTCCTTTAATTGATTAAAACAAAAGTTGGGTGGGATTGGACATTTTGAAGATTCCGGATAAGAACAAAAGTAGTTATTCCGTAACATTTCCATTACGGTGGCTCAAAATAGTGAAGCAAATCCAAAATATAAGATCATTTGACTAGTACTGGTCTGGACCCATGTTTAGAAAAATTAGCTGGAAAGCAATTGAGCATCTCACTTCATAGGTTAAGGGAGATGTTTTGCGTTAAACGTTCTATAGGAGAATAATATTTTTACTTCTTTTTTTCAATATATTGATGTTGATATAACTCTTTTTGTTTTTTTCAAAAATTTTTTATTTTGTCATTTTCTAAATTTGGCAGCACATGATTTTAGGGTCCATTACAAAATATGCATTATTATTAAGATAGAGTAGCACTACATTTATTCATGTGTCTTTAATTAATTATTATTATTTATCAAATAATTATTAACTTTTTATTTTTTTAATATAATTATATAAAATTAATCAAAAAAATTGACATATCAAATATCACCTTAATTAATATATAAATTTTATATTTCAATTATGTAAACATAACATTAATCATTCGAATAATACGTAGATAAGGTCTATAATATCTTGTTTAAATTTTAAAATAAAATAATGATTAAATCTATTTTTTAATATTAAAAAAATTTATTTTTCGTAAATTACTAATAAAATTAAAATTCTATTATCATGAAAATAGAAAAAGGGTGTGGGTTTGTAAAATAATAATAATAATAAATTAACCTATATTCAATTTCATGCTTTTAATCATTTAAGAGCAAATTTATATACCTTGGCAATTAATTTTAACTTTAATCTTTAAACTCTTCACGTATAAAATTTAACCATTTTCTTTTTTTTTTTTTCAACCTTGACATTTTAAACCATGTGTTATTAACTTTTGGTCCACTCTTCTGAAAGCGTTCGTACATGCTTAGGACTCTAGTTAACATGACCTAATTAAGAATTTAAGATTAGTGCTTATGATGATATTTGAATTAGTAATATCTTTAGTCAATCAACATAAATCTTAGGAAATTTTCACAATTGGCCCATAATTTTTAAGCATTCTTTTTTGGTTATAAATGTAGGAGTTAATTTTTTGTAATAAAAAAAAATTAAAAGTGGATAATTTTACCCTTAAAAGTTTTTTTCTTCCACCAAAAATTCGAATCCAACATTCATTTTCTAAATAAAAAAAAGTTACAAAATTAACATTATTTAAACCAATAATTTTAGATGTGATATTGTGTAGATCGACATTTTAGAATACCGGCGGTTGAACTTAAATTCAAAAAAATGGCCGACAACTTTTTAAGATTTTAAAATTTTTATTGTAATTTATAAGTTGTAAACATATTGTAAAAATAATTAGATTGTAAATAAAATAAGAGAAAAATTAGTAGAGTATATTGTAAATGGGATAAAATTATGTGGAAATAAAAAACAAATTTGATCAAAAATGGACAAAAATAAATATTTTTTACAAAAATTGTCGTTGTTAAACATAATTCGTATACCCATTCATATGGCACGTGATTGAAAAATATTTGTTGGAGTTAGTGTTTACGTGTCATTCTAATATTGTATGAATATTAATTATTTAATATTTATACAATAAATATTTCGAATAAAATCGTCAATATTAAATATTAAATGGTATTAAACTTGGAACATTACAGACATTGTATAATCTAAAGGAGTTCAGATTTGGTCTAAAAGAGTTAAGACCAGGGTTAAGAGTTAACAGATTATAAGAGTCAACAAAATTTTAAGAGTTAGAAGCCTTATTTGAATTGGGACAATCACCTGAGAATACATTAATAATAACGTAGTTGCAAAGAGTTATAATAGATGCTAAAAAATATCATTATGCAAGTATGTTCTTAAACATTAGTTCCTGGTCTATTTTCATTAATGTGAGTTTATCGATGAATCTTTTTTATATAGATTATTGTATGTCTATACTTGCCTGATACAGATAGTTGTTCTTAATTGACTATGAGTTTAGAGTTTGTATAAGCATGCATGTATCAAGTTAGGATTGAATATTGAACAGACTCATGAGAACCCCAATAAACATCCTATAAAGCCGTTAAAGAAAAGTCATCTCAAGTTGAGTAATATTTATGATCCTTTGACCTAAGTGCC
Source organism: Ailanthus altissimus (assembly GCA_946807835.1). Classification (NCBI taxonomy): domain Eukaryota; kingdom Viridiplantae; phylum Streptophyta; class Magnoliopsida; order Sapindales; family Simaroubaceae; genus Ailanthus; species Ailanthus altissimus. The sequence continues at coordinate 8,430,004 of OX327709.1, forward strand.
ATGGTAGACTTATGAGTGATTTATTATACTTTGATTCCACATATGTCAGAGACCTTTCATGGTCTGATCGCTATGTATCGCTGGGTATGGTTCAATGCTTATGAAGTCCGGTGTACATAGATACAAGATCCATCAATTTACATAGGTAAGTTGTATATCCGATGCTTCGAGATTATATCTCAAAAAAATCATATGATCATAAGTAATAAACCCAAGAAAGTAATTTCCTTAAGATTAAACAAAATCACAAAAGTATTTGTATATATTGTTTATCGAGATACGAATCTAGAGATAAGTTCATGAATGAGCAAATAGGAATTTGACAGTGCAAATCTATATCTCTACTCTTTCAAAGTATAATGACAGAAGGATTATACGTATACGTTTTGACCTTAACTTGTATAATTTAATGTATTGATTTGTAATATTCGTGACATATATGTGGGGCATTGTTCACGAACTCGTGAAATAGTTATATTTGACGAATCAAGCGTGGATCTAAAGAGTCCACAATATGAAGTGTACTCGTTAAGCATTGGGGCAGTGTACCGGAGTAAATAATTTAATCCAGTAAAATAGAGCAAATTACTATAGTTAAGTTAACTAAAATATATAGTTAAAGTGGAATCCACTTTGAGTTAACTTGATAATTTAGTAAGATAATTTCACTTTATTAATTATTTAATTGTTAAATAATTAATGTATTTATTCAAATAATAATTAAATAAATATTTAACTTAATTATAGTTAAAAGTTAACCATAGCATTAGGTTAATAGATATTTTTGCTTAACTAAATCATGGTTAATTGTTAATTATAGTTAGGTTAAATAAATATCAAGATATTTTATTTTTATTATTAAATAAATGTTAATCTAACTAGGGTTGATAGTTAACTCTAGAATTAGGTTAGTTGGATATTTGTTAACTTGGTTAAGTTAATTTAATTCAGCTAAAATTAAATATTAACCTTAATTAAGTGAATAATTAAATTAAATGCAAATAAATTTTAAATTTATTTAAAATTTATGCATTAGTTATAAAGTGAAATTAAATTACAAATTCATAAGTTAAGTTTTAGATTTTACATTTGTGATGCGGCAATTTCAATTGAAAAAATTAAAATTTTTTATTTTGTGTTTTAATTATTAAAACATCAAAGTAAAAATAAAAGGCTATTAATTATAATAACTAAAATATATTTATTTTTAATTGTTCAAGTGTTAATCAATGGTAAAAATAAATTAATTTAATCAGAATAAGAGTTAATCTAATTAGTTTAAGTATTAAAATAATTGCTAGATTATACTGTTATTCTAATCAATCAAATTTAACGTAGTTGATTATTAAAATTGTCAAAAAGTTCATTTCACATGGACTCTAAATAATTTAATTCAAAGACTTTAACGAGTGATATTCTCAATTGATTAATAGTATATATATATATATATATATATATATATATATATATATATATATATGTGTGTGTGTGTGTGCGCGCGCGCGCTTATACATATACGAGATATGTGTGTGTATTCATTATATAATTTTAATCTTCCGTTGTGTTTATACATGTATGAGATATATATATTTGTATGATGAATACACTACATGCATCCATCTTAAAATAATTGACACCCAATAATGCCCCCTTTATGTTGGGCCTGTTGCTCGTGAATGGCCCTACTTTTTATTTATTTATTTTAAAATTTTATATTGTTTTAATTTAAAATAAATAAATAAATAAAAGTATAAATTATTTATAATAAAATATTATTAAATTATAAAAAAATAATTTTTAATTTAATCATTTAATAAATAATTTATTTTATTTTATTTATTAAATAATTATTAATTGAATACACTATTTATTATTAATTTATTTATTTTATAAAAAATATTAAATACATAATTTAATATTAATTTATTAAATAAATACAAAAATAAAATAAAATAAAAAATAAATGGCCATTTTGTGCACCTTGTCATGTGTGCGCAAATGAGGCATGCGAATAAATTCCTATATATTTTAAAGTTGAGTTTTTATCTTTTTTTTTTTTTTTGCTCTACTTCTTCTTTCTGAGTCATTCTATTTTTTTTTGTACTTCATCGCATTATATTTTGATATTCATTTATTTATAAAATAAATATAAAAACTTTAAAAATTTTAATTTTTTTAAACAGATGGTTCGAATATTTTGGGAGAGAGATAAAATATAACTTAGAAGTTAATTGTCCAACTTCAATTGCTTGGCTACAAAAAATTAAATTTTATATTTATGACTAAAAAAGATTATTACCTAAAAATATGGATCAACTGTGTAAAATTTCCTTAATCTTAAGTAATATTTTATTTCTTTAAAAGGTAGAAAGTTATAACAGTTTGGGAGCATTAGTTGAAACAATTATAATGGAATCCCTTAAAAATAACTATAAATTTACAATATAATAATTTAATAAAATAATATAATTGTGTTAGCAGCCTTGGAACCTCCGTTCCTCGTGAAGATTCGAGTTTAAATCCCTTTGTTTATTTATATATATAAAATAAGATATTCAAATAATTTTTTTTTTTAGTGTAAGAAATGGTGTCGAGACACAAGATTTACTCTTTACCCCTGAAAGATAGAATCCTGCTGGCTTAATATAGAAAATATAGGCGCTGCCGTGAGGCCCTGCCGTCAGGCCATGCCTTGGGAGGGGGGGGACAAGATACTTAAACAGTTTATTTATTATAACCTTGAAGCTACAACTATATCCTAATCAAAGTCAATGTAATACAGCAAAACTTTTCCAAGGTGAAAATTCAGCTGTAAAGCTATCGAAGGATCGAGCACTCTTTACCCGTATTAATTTATAAAAATAAATCGTTGTCGTCAATTTTTCCCCCTTCTAGATGCAGAGAAACCGCCTTTTTCAAGTTTTCAAATTGACTAATAGTTCTTTTAGATTCTCAGTTTACAATTCCACCAAGAAAACAAATAATAATAATAATAACAACACAGTACCTGGAGTTACGTTTCCTTATAAATCTCCAGTTCCCTTCGTTATTTTCATCATCAGCCACTTCTTTTTTTTTTTTCCCTTTCTTTTTCCTCCAAATTATTATCAGCAAAACTAAAACATCCCGTCAAATTAGAAAACTTTATATTCTTTTATATTCATTGATCAGTTAAATTCTTTTCTGAAAGTTTGCCTTATTATTGTTCATTTGCACATAATTTTGCTAGACTTGCGACCAGAAGGAGCAAAACGAATGTTGTCAATATGAATAATATGGGGGCGAGAGAGGAAGTACTAGGATCTGTGAATGGTCGGCAAAGCTTTGCATCGAGTAGCAGCCGCCGCAGCTGGCAGTCAGCGAGCATACGGGAAGTATGGAATGCGCCTGAGAATGTGTTCACTCGAAGTGAAAGACGTGACGACGAAGCGGAGCTTAAATGGGCTGCCATCGAGCGGCTACCAACTTACGATCGGCTGAGGAAAGGGGTGATCAGACAGGTTCTTGATAATGGCAGAGTTGTTCTCGATGAAATTGATGTTACTAACTTTGACTTGCAGGCCAAGAAACAGTTGACGGAAAATATATTGAAAATTGTTGAAGAGGATAATGAAAAGTTTCTTAAAAAACTCAGACAAAGAATTGATAGGTAGACAAATACTTCAATGGTTTTATGTTGTTTTAGTGAATTGAATCTTTTTGTTTGATTTTTTTTAATGGGTTATTATGATTTTTGTTTGGTGTAGAGTTGGGATAGAGGTTCCGAAGATCGAAGTTCGATATGAACATCTAAATATAGAAGGAGAAGTGCATGTTGGGAGCAGAGCGCTTCCTACTTTGTTTAATGTGACCTTGAACACAATAGAGGTACTTGAATTTGATTTTTTTTTTTTTTACTTTCTTTGTTTTTGTTTTTGTTTTTGTTTTTGCTTTCATACTCTTCTTTATTTTGATCTTAATTCTTTTTTTTTATAAATATTTTAAAAGAGAAAATATTGTTTTGGTATTTTGATGTTAGATTTTGTTTCACAGAATAGAGTTTACATTCTTTTTTAAGTACAAATGGGATGGTTAGTGAATTATGTCTTTTGTCTGAACCTTCTGAAATTCTAAACAGAATTCTCGTTTCTGTCCTGTTGTAAGTTTATTGTTTTAGGCGGAAAATTCCATTATCGAAAATGAAATTAATAAAGTTAGTTTAGTCGAAGAGATTTGACTGTTTATTTCAATATAGATTTGTTACATTATATTTTTTTCTTTTTCTGACAATTTGATTCATGTTGTTACTTTGTTTTGCCCTTTCCTTGAATAAACTGATATAATCAATACTTTTTTATTATATTAAATTTTTTTCTCTGTTTTGATTTTTCATGGACAAAAGCACGCTCTAGGATTTCTTCGGCTAGTCCCATCTAATAAAAAAAAAGTCAAAATTCTTAACGATGTTAGCGGAATCGTCAAACCATCAAGGTAATTTTGTGAAATATAGTAATAAAATAAAGTGAAAATTAACGTTCTTTTTTTTTCCAGTATCAGTTACTGAAATAAAAAAAAAATTCAGGATGACACTTCTTCTGGGTCCGCCTGGTGCCGGGAAAACAACATTGATGTTGGCTCTTGCAGGGAAGCTTGATAAAGATTTGAAGGTCTGTCAACCAATTCTCCTATAATCGTCCTGTTTTGTTGCAAAATCAACCGTACAATTTTATTTTTAACTAAGAAATATTTTCTTTGATGTTAACAGGTATCTGGAAAAATCACATACTGTGGCCATGAACTTAATGAGTTTGTACCACAGAGAACTTGTGCTTACATCAGTCAACACGATCTTCATTATGGGGAGATGACAGTAAGAGAGACGCTGGATTTCTCGGGGCGATGCTTAGGTGTTGGATCAAGGTATGATATGCTGGCAGAACTTTCAAGAAGAGAGAAAGAAGCCGGGATTAAACCTGATCCTGAGATTGATGCATTCATGAAAGCCACGGCAGTTGCAGGTCAAGAAAATAGTTTGGTAACGGATTATGTTCTCAAGGTTTGTTCTCGAATCTCGTTTCAAGTTGATTTGTGTACTTTATTTACCTGTTAGTACTCCGGCTTCAAGTATCTGACATTTAGAAACTTTAAACAGATTCTTGGCTTGGATATATGTGCTGAAATTCTTGTTGGTGATGATATGAGAAGAGGTATTTCTGGTGGACAAAGAAAGCGTGTGACTACTGGTATGTTTCTCTAATATGAGCTGCCAATTAATTTTTTTTGGTGGAAATTGTAGGGTCATTTTGGTTCGTAATTTTTTAATTTTCCACACTGTGATTTTGCATTGCGACTATTAATGATTGTCATTATAATGGAATGCAGGAGAGATGTTGGTTGGACCGTCTAAGGTTCTTTTAATGGATGAAATATCAACTGGATTGGATAGTTCAACCACATTTCAAATTTGCAAGTTCTTGAAGCAAATGGTTCACATCATAGACGTAACCATGATCGTTGCTCTTTTGCAACCAGCCCCAGAGACTTATGATCTCTTTGATGACATTATCTTACTTTCAGAAGGTGAAATTGTCTACCAAGGTCCGCGTGAATATGTTCTTGAGTTCTTCGAGTACATGGGATTCAAATGCCCCGAGAGAAAAGGAATTGCAGACTTTCTGCAAGAAGTGACTTCCAAGAAGGATCAAGAACAATATTGGTTTAAGAACCAATCATACAGATTTATTTCGGTGTCTGATTTTGTACAAGGTTTTAAATCTTTCCACATAGGTCAACTGATTGCTTCAGAACTTAAGGTTCCTTATGATAAGTCCAAAACCCATCCTGCTGCATTGGTGACAAAGAAGTACGGTATTTCAAACCGGGAATTGTTCAAGGCATGTTTGGCGAGGGAGTGGCTGCTAATGAAGCGCAACTCTTTTGTGTATATTTTCAAGACTTTCCAAATAACAATCATGTCGTTAATTACCATGACAGTGTTCTTTAGAACAGAAATGTCAGTGGGCACTGTTAATGATGGAGGAAAGTTTTTTGGAGCACTGTTTTTCAGTCTGATTAATGTTATGTTTAACGGGATGGCAGAACTCGCAATGACTGTTTTCAGGCTTCCTGTGTTTTATAAACAAAGGGATCACTTATTCTATCCTGCCTGGGCATTTGCCTTACCTATCTGGCTTCTCAGGATCCCATTATCATTTCTTGAATCAACAATATGGATTGTTCTGACTTACTACACTATAGGTTTTGCTCCTTCAGCAAGCAGGTAAAACAATTAGATGTTGGATTTTGAGTTTTTATTTCCATGATTTTGTTTGTCCTAGCTATATGTTAGTCCTAGCTACAACAATGATTAGAATTTGTAGACTTTATTCTGTTTCTATTTTCTTTACTTCAGGTTCTTTCGACAGTACTTGGCGTACTTAAGTATACATCAGATGGCTCTGTCCTTATTCCGGTTCATTGCTGCTGTTGGAAGAACAGAAGTGGTGTCAAACACACTCGGTACTTTCAGCTTATTATTAGTTTTTGTGCTCGGAGGATTCATTATTGCCAAGGGTAAGTTGTTTTCATCTTTTGTACTAATTAAGTTGTTTAGTGTTGAATAATAGTATTGTTAAGGAACTTCCATAGAAATTCATTTCTTTTTGAATAATAGATCACCTCATTTATTCATTTCTTTTTCTTCCTTCAGATGACATTGAACCATATATGATATGGGGTTACTATTCTTCTCCTATGATGTATGGACAGAATGCCATACTTATAAATGAATTCCTTGATGATAGATGGAGCACGGTAAAATCCATTATGCTTTGATTTTGTTCTTCTTGTGATTCTCATTGCATCTACTGAGATAAAAGATCTATGGTGTCTCTAGTTTTCCAGACCATAGTTTCATCGGCCAAAGCTTACAAGTTTCAATCTAATGCAGCCCAATACGGACCCCAGTATAAATGCATCTACAGTTGGAGAAGTACTTCTCAAGTCTAGGGGCTTCTTCGCTGACAATTATTGGTATTGGATTTGCATTGGAGCACTAATTGGATTTTCTCTTCTCTTCAACACTCTATTTGTTGCAGCATTGACTTTCTTGAATCGTAAGCTATTAAATTTCAGCTTCATTTCTTTTATTTATCAAATTTCAATTTAACCAATACTTACCGGAAAAACCTATTTCAGCTCTTGGTGATTCAAAATCAGTTGTCATAGAAGAAGATGGAGAGAAGAAGAATAAGAAACCAGCCACAGGACATGAAACAGAAGGTTATGGCCCTTGCCTTCTTTTTATTTTTATGATTGCCTCAGCTGGTAATATGGTTATGGATTAACAAGCAGTTGATCTGCTTTGCCACAGAGGTCGATTTATGTTTTATGTTTCCAAATTTTAGCTAAGACTTACCGTTAGATTTACATTTAAACTTTATATAACCTACTTGGATTTGTCATCATATTGTTGTCGATTCATGAACTTTTTGAATGATTGCAGATACGCAAATGGCAGTGAGAAGTTCAGCAGAAATTGGGGAAGCTTCAGAACGTGAGACTAAAAGAGGAATGATTTTGCCCTTCCAACCTCTTTCACTTGCCTTCAACCATGTGAACTACTATGTGGATATGCCTCCTGTAAGTCGTCATATCCAGATATATTTAAATATGAGAAGCAATTGTATGATTCTTCCAAATACTTTGATTTTTATATTGAGATGAGTTACTTGGCCGCATATTCCAGGAAATGAAGGCCCAAGGATTTGAAGAAGATCGTCTTCAACTGCTACAGGATGTTAGTGGCGCCTTCAGACCAGGGATACTGACAGCACTAGTGGGTGTAAGTGGTGCAGGGAAGTCAACTCTAATGGATGTACTTGCGGGAAGGAAAACTGGAGGATATATTGAAGGAGACATAAGCATTTCAGGTTATCCAAAAAATCAAGAAACATTTGCTCGTATTAGCGGTTATTGCGAGCAGAATGACATTCATTCACCACATGTTACTGTCTATGAATCTCTCTTGTACTCAGCCTGGCTTCGTCTTTCTTCAGATATTGATAAGAAAACACGAAAGGTATTGTAATTTTCTATGGTAAGTCAGTAGCCCTTCTCGTCAAACTTTGAATTAATAACTGATGATCTCGCTGTGGTTTCTTCTTCTTCTTCTGTGTCCTGCAGATGTTTGTCGAAGAAGTTATGGAGTTGGTTGAGCTCAAACCATTGAGAAATGCTCTTGTTGGCCTTCCTGGAATAGATGGTCTTTCAACAGAGCAAAGGAAGAGGTTGACAATTGCCGTAGAATTGGTTGCTAATCCTTCTATCATTTTCATGGATGAGCCAACGTCGGGCCTTGATGCTAGAGCTGCCGCTATTGTCATGCGTACAGTAAGAAATACAGTGGATACAGGAAGAACTGTTGTGTGCACAATTCACCAGCCAAGCATAGACATTTTCGAAGCATTTGACGAGGTATTGCTCAACTTTTATCAAATTGACTACTTAATTTTCTTTTTCTTAGCCATTTATGCTGCTTGTATTAAATATGATAATTGTGCTTGTTGCAGCTATTGTTGATGAAAAGAGGGGGCCGTGTCACATATGCTGGACCTCTTGGTCGCTATTCTCACAAGCTCATAGAATATTTTGAGGTAACCCTTTCCTTTTCTTGCTCTTAATAATTTGGTCTCATCCCCACTCATGTATTTTTCATTTCACTTCTACAAATTTCTTATGAATTCTTGGCTCTGACCAATTGAGCAGTAAATTAAAGAGCATCACACATGATAGAAATCACATTGTGTACTAATGTCTACGAACAATTACAGGCTGTCCCAGGAGTTCCTAAAATTAAGGACGGGTACAATCCGGCAACATGGATGCTCGAGGTCAGCTCTCCTTCAGTTGAGAATCAACTGGGTGTAGATTTTTCTGAAATTTATGCAAACTCATCTCTTTATCAGTAAGTTTCAGTCGTCCATAATTTTAAATTTTTTTTTTTTTCATCTGGCTTCAAATTCTAGGTCTTAAAAGTATTTCTTTCTTGACATACTTTCAGGAGGAATCAAGAACTTATCAAGGAGCTCAGTACTCCAGTACCAGGTTCTAAGGATCTCTACTTCCCAACAAAATACTCCCAACCATTTCTGACTCAGTGCAAGGCCTGTTTCTGGAAACAGCATTGGTCTTATTGGAGACACCCTCAATACAATGCTATCAGATTTACCATGACCATTGTCATTGGAGTTATTTTTGGTCTTATTTTCTGGGACAAAGGACAGAAGATGTAACTCTTTTTCTTTTTCTTTTCTTTGTTATGTGTATATATGATCATACCATGCAATTGAAGTTTATGATCTTGTATAAGGGAAAGCATCCTTTATTGTTTTCCTTGATGAAAATAACCGAATTCTTTCAATTTTTTTTTTCTAATAACAGGTCTGAACAGCAAGATCTGCAGAATCTTTTCGGAGCTATGTACGCTGCAGTGCTTTTCCTCGGATCCAGCAATGCTGCAACTGTGCAGTCTGTTGTTTCTGTTGAGAGAACCGTATTCTACCGTGAAAGAGCAGCCGGGATGTACTCTGCTTTGCCTTATGCATTTGCACAAGTAAACATTTCAACTCGGTCTTTCTATACTTTTTCCCCTTCTGACAGGGCAGGAACTTAAACCGAAGAGGTTACAACTTTTAAATTAAAAGAATTTGCTAATCAATACTTTTGACTGGTGAAACTCTTATCTGATGTTGCAGGTTGCCATAGAGATAATATATGTGACTATTCAATCTATCGTATACAACCTTCTTATCTACTCGATGATTGGATTCGAGTGGGACGTGGGAAAATTCTTCTTGTTCCTATACTTCATGTGGACCTGCTTTATCTACTTCACATTGTACGGGATGATGGTTGTTGCGCTCACTCCTGGCCACCAAATTGCTGCCATTCTCATGTCCTTTTTCCTAAGTTTCTGGAATTTGTTCTCTGGTTTCCTCATTCCCAGAGGGGTATGTGCTTCAAACTCAATATTTTCTTCTAATTTTATTCTAAATATCACATAAATGTAAAACCAAACTCCTCTCTAATTCTGATGAGCGAATTCAAACTAACTGTCCCAACAAATTTTACCATTGAACTAACTAATATCTGCACACAAACTCAATAAATCTTTCTTGTACGATTTTATAAGTCTTGCTCATAAAAACTCACTACTTCATCTACATTGCAGCAAATTCCTGTCTGGTGGAGGTGGTACTACTGGCTTTCTCCTGTGGCTTGGACACTCTATGGCCTTGTGACTTGTCAAGTTGGTGACAAAGACACATTTGTGAATATTCCTGGAGAAACTACTAGAATGACTGTGAAGCAGTACCTTAAAGATAATTATAAATTCGATTACGACTTCCTTCCCGTTGTCGCCGCTGTCCATCTTGCCTGGGTTCTTATCTTCTTCTTTGTGTTCGCCTATGGCATCAGGTTCCTCAACTTTCAAAGGAGATAATGCTGCGAGTGTGTCTGAAATTAATATTAGAAGTTATTTATTTAATTTCATTTTGTAATTTTAATTGCATTTATTTAAATATTATGATTATTACATGTAACTTTAAACTTAATTATTGTATAATAGTTATCTCTCGTTTCATTTGATGCTTCATAAGTTTTAGATTTTAAATTTTTTTCTAAGATGCGAACACATTTAGCTTAAGAAGATTAAATTTTTAACTTATATATAAAAAGATTAAATTTAAATATAATAATTTAAATTAATTTTTAGTCTAAATAAAGATAAAATTTTTATTTAATAGAGTATCTGTTATATTATCTAATTAATTTTATTTTTATCTGTATCCTATTCATATATTATATGTATAAATAGAGTGATATGACACAAATTCATAAACAATTGCTAATGCCTCCTTATTTTACTTGAGCTAATATTTTTTAAAGAGAAAATATCATATTTTCATATGTTGAGATCCCAATTTAAGTATGAATTAGAGAGAACACAAATTAAATTTTTTTTAATTAATTAACTCATCCATATGAATTGTTCTTTTGTAGGAGATACAATTTAAAAGATTTGTTGGTCTTAAAAGAGAACGTTTTTTAGAAATTTGAATACTAGGTATAGTTTTTTAACTAGTATAGTTGTTAAATTAATATAGCTAGATGATCTATTAAAAAGAACTTTTCATATAAAATTTTAACACCCACCTATTCCTCGTGTGGAATTTTTGTGAAAATAATTTTTCAAAAACCAACAAGTTATATCTATATTAATTTAGCAATTACAAATTTTTTTATTTTTGTGTTCTTAATGAGTAAGCATATATTTATTATTGATAATTATTATTTATTCATATTATGGATAATTAGGAATGGATGTATGGATTTGTATTTATTAAGTCTATACAAATTTTTTTGAATTCATCAAGATTCTCCTCTAAAGGTTTAGAGGATTCATTTGAAAGTCAAATAACTTTTTTTAAAAGAATCTTACTAAATAAAAATTTAAAAATAAATAAACTATCAAGCTTACCCCAAAACCCCCTTATAATAATTTTTTTATTAACTTGCCTCAATACATTATCAAATAATTATAAGATAATGATGTTAAATGTGATTTCCTCCATTCTTGTCATTTTCATCACTTGTTGATGTTCCTTTTTGTTTTATCTCTAATAATGCTTTAACAACCTTTTACTTAACCAGCAAAACTTCTATTTATTTATTTATTGGTCAAAGACTAAAATCTTCCTGCTAAACTTCTACATCTTAAACTTAATGTTGCCATTTCTTTGAAGATTATCATTGAGTTTTCTTTTGTTGGACAATCTTTTTGAACATGTTGCTTTGATACCACTATTGGTTATACGCACCAACCCAAGAATCAAAATCAATAACAATATCAACAAGGTAATGAAGAAATAAAACAAAAGAAAAAAAAACACTAAGGATTTATAGTGTTTCGGTTCTTTGATGAACCTACATCTATTTTTAATCAGTTCAGAATCAAATTATTGAAGCATTATAATCTCTCAACTTATTATTTCTCTTTTTTTCCTCTCTCTTTATAACTTTGATCTCACTCTACCTAACACATACACATTCTTCTTTATATCCAAAAATAAAAGAAAATATATACCACGGATAATTAATAATGTTGTTGTCTGAGCCCTTTTTATAATAGCTAGATTCATGGCCTTTCTTCGTTTGGATTTTGTTTTTAGTTAAAAAGAAGAAAAAGATGATTTTATTTCATGCAAAGAGAAGAGAAGATGTTATTTGAAGATGTGGAACTTTATTGTGGAGCCTTGGCGAAGTAAGAGGGGAAAGCATAATAATAATATTAAAATATTAATTAGAGTTTAGCGGTCTTCGTATGTGAGAACAGGACCTTAATTGATCAATTTCAGATTCTTAACCTCTCAAATTTGACTTATTTCACAACTCTCTATTCTAGACATTCGAATGGAATTCCATGACCTACTTATTTTTTATTAAACGTAACCTACGACACACTGAGCGACACATTGTTCTTCCAACCATTTTTGAAAAGCACATAGTTTCTCCTCTAAAAATGACCTCTCTAGTCGGGGAACGCATGAGATATTTACCTAAACCAAGTAGGTCCTTAAGCGAATCCCATTTAGCCTCAAGACATTGGTCTCTAACTAGAAAAGTAAATGCTTGAGCTTAAGTAAGAAGTGCCTCCTCCCTACGCTGGTATTTTACCTGTATGGTGTTTACCAGGTGGGACCTTCGATTTGGAAAGTATGCCATTATCAACTACTATTTATAGATGTCTTCCCCCTTGAAAGCTCCTGGTGCTACGACTATCATCTGTAAGTTGCATCAGATCAACATCGAGATTAGAAAATCAACTGCAAAAGCAACTAAGTCAACACTTATTTGCTCTGGATCTACTGGCCTGGATGCTTGAATTTATTCCACAGCAAACAATAGAATAGACTACTGCAGGATCTTCCACTGCTTCTGTTATTATTACTCTCACCTATAACTATGCTACTTCAACAGCTGGGACTGAAATTGCTTCTGCATCTAGCACTTTTCAACCTTTTTTATCTATCTTTAAAAGTAGGGCAAGTGTTTAAAGACTCAATTCTCTCTCTGAATCAGGTTATTCATTGGGCTGTTAAGCCATCGAGTCTTCTAGGGTTGATCGATCCGTTTCAAGAGGATTCATCCAAGACTCTGGATCTCGTTAATTCTAAGGAAGAGCCCATTGATGCGATATTTTTATATCTTAAAATTGAGTGCAAGTATACTATCGTACGCAATTAATAAAGAGACAAAAGAGTCAGATGTCGAACCCACAGGGATAATGTCTTCTTTTTAATAAAAATATTAAAATTATGTATTTCTAGTAATTATTCAGAAAAATAAAAAAAAATCTAAGAATGAATGTAGAAAATATAAAAGTAATGATACAATATAAAGAGATTTGGAAGATAGCAATATAGAAAAAATCTAAGGTTAATACTATCCCTCAATATGTTTTCTAATGATTAATCTTCTAATATTTAACTCTCTTAATCTTTGTTATTGATCAAGACACTAATGTATTCACAAGACTCTTCCAAGGTCATGCAAGTATACCTTAATTTATCAAATACCTATTTTCCTACAGTACTTGTAATAAATTAAGATTAAGTCTTATTGAACATATATGCCAATTAGGTATATTCTTATCCTAATTTGAAACTTGCATATACAACATTGAATGTTACTCTACAATCATGCAACAAATTACCTAGGTCTAAATATAATGATTTCTCTTCTGAATTTATCAAAAATATTACTAATTCATTCTCCATATATTGACCAGATATATTGAAGCATTAAGAACAAGTAATTTGAATAACAAAGAACTAAGTTTATTAAATATTAAAAAGATGTGGCAATTAGGCGCACATATTGAGTTCAAGTATTAACTATAGAAAGAAATTTTAGTTCGTGGCTATAAGAGAACAACGGCAAAAATAATAAGAAATCATGATACAATTAATAGCAAACCGATATAAACGTCGAATTTATCTTGATTGCTCTGCTTAAGAAACTTATTATGTCGAAGAACGCCTTGAATCTCTCTCTCTATTATTTCTTTAATTAAACTTCAATTGCTCTCTAAGACTTGCCTTGTGTGTTTTTTATGTTCTTAGATGCTCTTGGATGATCTTTAAATACTGGGGGTGAGTGGCCTTTTATAGGGATTGTTTAGAGTTAGAAAATCTCAATTCTCGTCGGATTAGGACTCGCACTACCGCTGAAGTACTATGCTACTGTCGCTAGGGCGCTGCGTGTAAAAGGCCTCACCGCTAGAGCGATGAGGAGTTGGCGCTGGAGCGCTGGTCTATCGCTAGCGCGATGGTGAACTGGCGTTGGGGCTGTAATACACTAAATTTATAAGCATTCTCTAGATTATATTTTGTAACTTATATATATACTTAGATAATGTTATGCTTGATGATGAATATAACCTAACACATACACTTAGCAAACAAGTACCTAATTTCATCTTATCTTGATGACTCATTCATCAATAATTTATACATATACTTAGATAATGTTATGCTTAGTGATGAAAATGACCTAACACAAACACTTAGCAAGCAAGTACCTAATTTGATCATATCTTGATGACTCGTTCATCAATAACTCTTATATATATGCTTAGATAAGGTTATACTTAGTGATAAAGATGACCTAACACAAACACTTAGCAAACAATTACTTAATTTGATGACTTATTTATAAACCTAACATGTCCACCATAAGTGAGTGGATTTATCATCATGTATCACTTAAATAGATATTATAAATAGATGGTGTCTATGTGAGAAAGAGTGTAGGAATTGATTGAAAAAAATAAAAAATTAGAGTGTGTATGTGAGTTGAGAGTGTTAAGCTATAGAATAACCAAGTATTGATTTGAAAAGGAAGGAGAAGAAGATAGTTAAGTGTTAAGTGAAATTTTACTCACGGGTATGTTTTTCATTTTCATGCTATAATTTCTTTAGTTACATTTTTCATAATCACGTAAGGTTCATCCTTAGTTAACATATTTTTATGATGAATTGACAATGAAAATTGTTTATAAAAAAGTTATGTAGAATAGAATTGAGAAGAGATTATGTGAAAATTATGTGTTAAGTTTATAAGTAGTGTATTACTATACGTAAATTGATATTTTAAATAATTATTTTAAATATGATTCTTTCAAATGAATTATATTTTATAATGATTATTTAAAACCTTAATTTGTATCAAGAACTCTTTAGTTTTAACTTTGAATATATATATATATATATTAAGTAGTAAGTGGGATCCTAAAAAAATAGAGAATTCAACAATATATATAATTATTTAAATAAACTATATTTATACACATATTTTTATACCAATATTTTTACTATTTAAAATCTAACACAATAAGAATTCTGTAGAATTTTGTTTCACTGAAAATCTCTGAGAATTCAATTTTATATAAATTTCTAAACTAGTGATTGCAATATTGGAAAACAAAAATTTCAGCAATAAACTAGAATTTAGAAAATAGTTTCACCTATCAAATGATCTTTAAAAATTTTGAAATTTTATATACTAACTTTTATATATATCTAGGTATTTCAATTTTAATTTCACAATTTTTAGACAACTGTAAAATATTTTATGAACTATACATACAAAAATTATTTGACAGATTATATTAAATAGAAATATTAATTTATTTTTAATAGTTTTACTAAACTAAATATTTTAAATAAATTATATGTTGAACCTTTATGTATCTAGTATAGATGAAAACATATTTTATATGAATCTGATATACAAAATATGAGATACAAATTTTAGAGTATTTATTGTTCAATAGTGAAATAGATAGAAGGATAGTCATAGGTTGAGAGATATATCTAGTTGGAGAATGATTATGATAGGTAATTAATTATTATCTTGATGAATAGGATACTTGCGGTATTCGGATAAGTAGAGATATTCTTTGAGGTATTTGGCTTTTATTGAGGTAAGTAACTTTATTCATAATGTATCCCTTTTGTTTTCAAATGAAAAATATTGTTAGTATGATATTTGAAATATAGAAAATGCTTCAAGAAGTTTATGATTTATTGTTACTTCTTAAACTTATTTATGTTTTTCAATTAAATAATTTTCTACTGATTTTGGTTAAAAAGTATGAATTTTATCTTTTAAGTTTACGTATTTTTTTTTGAAGTTTTTAAATAAATAATTTGTTTATAGTTTTGAACGTCTTTTTAAACAAGATGCAAAATTATAGATCTTTATATGGTAACTCAAAATTACGGGTTCAATTTTGAATTGATTGAATATTGTTTACAAAACTGTTGCAAGCTATCTTATTATAAAAGAATTAAAATTATGATATTTGAAATAAATTGATTACTGAATCTAAAATTTAAAGAAAATATTTTGGCTTATTGTCTATAGTCATATGATATTGAACGATTAACATGATATATGATTTGGACCAGCTGGTATCATTTTTTTAAGTGTACACTACAAATGATTATTGGTTGGGTCACCGGGGGTACATGTGATATTATAAGATTCTGATATTGGCTGGATCACTAGGGGTACAAGTGATACTATATGACATGAGCAACCTCTGTTTACCTTTTTATATGAAAGTTTACAAGAATTGTTATCGAATTGATTTTCATATTGACTTATGATATTGAAGAGTTTTGCTGTGATAAATTTAAAATTAAATATTTTATTGATATTATTGATGATATTTTAAAGATGCTTAAAACCTTTCGAACAAGAACCCTAATACATTATGAATGTTTTATTTACCGAGTCGACGACTCACCCTTCACCATTAACATTTTTGCAAATTAAGTTTTAACTTGGTGAGTTACTTTAGAGTTGGAGTTGGGAAATCAAGAAGCTATTTATTACTTAATAAGAGAAAATTATGTCTCTAGTAGTTTAAGTTTTAAGAATGGTTCAAAAGTTGGAGCGTTATTTTAAAGATTTATTTTTGTCTTTATGTGGTGAGATATTGAGAACTTTTGGTTTGATAAATTTTCATAAAAAGTATGAAATATAGTACTTTGGTTCTGTAATAAAATTAGTAGCATCCTCTATTTGACTCATGTTTTATACATGTAAAATTTAGGGTGTTATAGGGGCGCTGGACTACAACTTAAACTAGTCATTTTTTTTTAATTTTGATTACTATTCCAGCACTAGGGTAAAAATTCTTATGGTGTTGGGGCGACATATCCATATTTTAAAAAATTTATATTTTAGTCCTTATATTTGTTCCTTTTGTTTCAATTTTTTAAATTTTATTCAAATTCCTATAAATAATAATAATAATACACATAAATAATTATTTATTTTTATAAAATATTAAAATAAAATAAAAAATATATATATTTATATAATAAATATGCACTTATCACCCATTCCATAAGAAAGATGAGAGGATGGCCGGCTTTTTGGCATACATAGTTAACTGGTTATCTTGCCCATCCTTATTGTTATTATAGGTGTTCGAAATTCATGGATTTTTTGGTAGATGGGAGTTGAGGTGGAATTTTTTTTTGTGGGATGGCTAAAAGGTTAAAGAAAAAAAATTGGCCCAATTACAGGAGTAGCTACTTATTTGAAGACGTGGAACTCTATTGTGGTAAAAAAAAAAATATAAGTCTGGTATTGAAACTGATTCTAATGTGCGAAGAAGAAGGAAAGTTGGGAATGAGCTGTTTCTAAATTTTATCATTTGCACTTATTGTCTTTACCTAAAATCATAAGGACCAATATTATTTTATATTTATATTGGTAATATTTTATGAATGTATGATAAATAATAATATTATATGAATTATTTAATTAAATATATTGGAAAATTATTTTTATATATTATATAAAATACAATACAAAATTCTAGCACATTAATATAACTTTTTTCAACTTATAAATGGCATAATATTCATATTAGATTTAATTATCCTATTAAAAAAATTTAATATTTGATAAATAATAGTGTACAGATTAAATTATATTATGTTTTATTATATACATCATATCATAGGATTTTCATTGTGTTATGTGTAATTAATGTCTAAGACTCTAAATTTAAAGTTAGCTTTTTACTTAAACTTTGGTTGAATGGTATAAATGGAGTTTTCTAACAAAAAGGTGTTTCATTTGATATTTTGAAAATCATGAGAGTTTGATTGTACATTAAGTTAAAATTTAGTGGTCTATTAATCCTGCTTCCTAAAATAAAATTAATAATAGTATACTTATTATTATAAATGTAGCATTATTAAAATAAAATATTATCAATAGCATGTGACAATTGTTTATAAAAATTAAAGATTTTTTAAACAATAAAATTTTATTTAAATTAGATACATAGTATTTTTTTTGGGCAGAAAGGAGATACATAGTATTATTTTCGTTAATATAACAATTATATCACTTGTCCTGAGATAATTATTAACTTTTTATTATTATTAATACAATAATTACGTAAAAACTAATTAGTAAGTAATAAATTAAATATTAAACTAATTTTCACATAAATTTTGTACCTTATTTTGACATTAACACTATACATACGCCAACCACCTCATTGGTTTAGTGGTTCTTACATTAAGCTGCCAAATTCGAGAATTGATTTGTAATGAATATGAGTATATGATTTTAATAGTTAGTTTGATAAATATTATTTAAAAAAAATCTAATTTGATAAATAATGTAATGAGTAAGAATTGATAACTAGTTTGATAAATATTTTAATAAGTATTATGAATTTAAATATTGATTGTATATAAAAAAAATACTATTGCTTGATATTTAATTTGATAAATATTATAACGAGTATGAGTTTAATAGTTAGATTGATAAATTTTATAATAAGTATGAGAATTGTGAATTTGAATATTGATACCTGTATTAGTTTGATAAATATTGTAATGAATATGAATTTAATAGTTAACTGTATTAGTTTGATAAATATTATAATAAGTATTAGTTTGATAAATTTTCTAATAACTGTAAGTATTATAAATTTGAATATTGATATGTATTAGTTTGATAAATATTATAATAAGTATGAATTTGATCATTAATTTAATAAATATTATAATAAATACGAGTATTATAAATTTAAATAAATATAATATTAAATATTTTAAATTATATTTTAAATAGATCAAATAAATATTTTATAATAAAATAATATAAAATTTAAAATTATTTATTATACTTAATACTTATTTAATATAATTTTTTAAAATATAATTTAAAATACCTAACACTATTTTTTTAATATCAATGGCAATTTCACATTAAAAAAAACACGGTGTACAAACAATGACAGAAAACTAATGACGCATATAAAATGGCGATTTTATAAGTTACGGTTTTGCTCAACAAACATAGCTTGAACTTCATTCTCCCAAGCACAAAACTCTGAAGAGTGAAGAAGAATAACGGTCAGCAATCATTTCCTAAATTCTCATCTCGACAGAATTTAGCCAAACACGGACATGTTGAACTCAAACCCTACGCAAACGAAACCAAGAACTGTTTGTTGCATAGGCGACGTTCATGGGCACATCCCAAAGCTCCAAAAACTTTGGACAAATCTTGAAACCGTTGTCGGCCCATCGGATTTCAACTCGGCTCTCATAATTTTCTTGGGCGATTACTGCGACCGTGGTCCCAACACGCGCGAAGTCATAGATTTCTTGATTTCATTACCCACGAAATACCCTAATCAAAAGCAAGTTTTCTTGTCGGGGAATCACGACTTGGCGTTCGCCGCATTTGTCGGAGTTTTGCCGGAGCCGAGCAATGGGGCGGAGTTTAAGGAGGGGTGGAAAGAGTACGAGCAGAGTGAAGAGGGAGAAGAATGGTTTAAGGGTGATGGGTACGAGAATATGCATTTGCAAGGGAGGATATGGGGTGGAAAAATTACTGTTAAGTTTAATTCAATTAAAGGGACTGAATGTAAGGGGTCGATTTATGATGCTGCTCCAACCTTTGAGTCTTATGGAGTTCCTCATGGATCTGCTGGTATGAATTGTAATTTTTTTTATTCTTTTTGAAATGTTCTGTTTTCTCTATTGTAACTTGACTGTACCGCAGCTTTGAAGGATCTTGTTGTACATATTCATGCCTGTTAATGTAGTCAATATTGTTACTTTCTGATATTGCAATTTATTGATTGCCAATAGCAACTTATCCCATGAAAGCTCAGATTAGGAGAGAATCCTTCTTGCTTATGTTACTGCTAATCAGTTCTAAATAGTGTTATTACTGGTGATCTGATGGCAATTTGTTACTATGGTTATTTAATATAATTCAATAGTTGTGGGGTTAGTTATTTGAAAAGGGTGATTCTGCATGATTGTAATGATTTGTAATTTTTTATGTTGTGTTTGATGGGTATGATTCTTGGTCATTCTGTGCAAATGGTTTGCTCTGTTTGATGAATGTTGTGCTGCATCTATGTTTGACAATTTTCAGTATTTTGTGCTATCTTTTTGATGGAATCTTGTGTTTGAGCAACTTTATTCTCAGTTCAGTTTCCAGTGAGGTTTTGATTACCGTGATTTGTTGTTCCCATCAGAAGTATCCAAGTTGTTTTGATCTGAAAAGGTATGCTTTCGCTCTTTAATTTTTGCATTGAGAAAAGTGATTATTGTGTCCAGATTTGGTTAAGGCAGTTCCTGATGACCACAAGAAATTTCTGGCTGATCTGGTTTGGGTCCATGAAGAGGTAAAGCTTATTATCTTTTCTCATCTCGTCATTTGAAACTCTGATGGGTTACATGATCAAGCCTAGTAGTTATTCAATGCATATTCTAAAGAGTAAACCATGTACTGCATATACCTCATAGACATTGTAATACAATGTAAATTCTTGCATTTCCCTTCCTGTATTCTCAGCACAACAAAACGCAAACTATTTGTTCTTTGATGTAAACTATCAGAATAGAGGTTGAAGCTCGCATGTGTTGATGATCCGCTCTTCATTTTCCAGGATGATGTCTGTGTAGAGACTAATGATGGAATTAAACATTGTAAATTGATTGCTGTACATGCTGGTTTGGAGAACGGGAAAAATGTTGAGGAACAGGTGACCTTTTTGAAAGCCAAGGAAACCCAAGTGTCGAAGGTTGAAGCCCTCAGTGGGCGGAAGAGTGTGTGGGATATACCAGAGGTGATAGGTCAATGCCTCAATTTCATTAAACAAGTGCACAGTAACAGAATTTCTTATGCTGAGCCTCTTAACTATAGTGATTGAACCTTCCATGACAAAGATTCTTTAGTAGGAGAAATAAATTTTAGTAGGCATAGAATTTCATCACCCCTTGAGATGAAACTAAAGCCTAAACGTGGGTTATATTTTGCAGGAGCTAATTGAGAAACCAACTGTTGTGGTAAGTGGTCACCATGGGAAACTTCATATTGATGGTCTTAGGCTTATCATTGATGAAGGCGGTGGGCTAGAGAATAATCCAGTGGCTGCAATTGTGCTTCCCTCGATGAAGATTGTCCGTGATTCTGATAGTTTGGTGAACTAGCCTTTGAGTCTATGATATATGGTCGTGAATCATAATGAATCATATACGCCAAGGCTTTGTTTCATTAAAGTCGTATATCAATGGAGCTGTTTTCTAATGATTCTGGAAGAAAGTTGTGTCTGAGGACAAGCCATGACAAGCCATAATCCCGACCAATTTGTCAATAATAACTTGGCGCTTTATTGTTGCCCTTTAAGCTTACTAGATTGCCTATTTGCTACAGGTTGAAGAAATGAGTACTGGAACTTGCCTCTTTAACCATTTTTATATTAATCCTTAATATGAACATTTTATTCGCAAGTTGATAAATTGCATCCCAAATATGCATTGATTATGCATCAATTAGATTAATCTATACATGAACAAATAATTATCATTGTAATGCAAAATTGGCAGGCAAGGCAATGAATAAGAAGTGGCACTCCCCCACCTCTCGGGCTCCGTTCCCACACTCTTAAGTGTAATGATCCAAGCTCGCAATCTGTGGTGGCGTAGGTCAGCACTCTTATATCCATCAATTTATGAGAAAATAAGTTTTATTTATTTATGATTTATGTATCACTAGTTCCTTATTTGTAAAATATACCAAAGCAAAAAAAAAAAAAAAATTATTAACCATGGTTTAATAAATATTAATTTAATCATAATTAATTATTAACTAAAGGGTTAGGTTAAAAGATATCTTGTATTTAACTTAACTTAGGTTAATTATTAACTTTAGGGTTAAGTTAAAATCAAGATATTTTATTTTAATTCATTATTAATTGAAATTAACTTAACCTAGATTAATTATTAACCTTAAGATTAGGTTAAATTAAAATTAAATCTAAATAAAATACAAATGAATTCAAATTAAATACATTTGTATATATTTGTTAAATGAAATAAAATTCATAACTTTTACCATTTAGAAGTGGCCGGCCAAATTTTGGGAGAAAGAGAAAAAAAAAATGTTTCTTAAGTTTTATTTCAATTGTTGAATTTAATTCATTTTATTCTAATTTCAATTTGGTCTACTTATTGTAATAACAAAAATGATTTATTTTTAATTATTCAAGTGTTAATCAAAGGTAAAAATAAATTATATTCATTGAATTAAAAGTTAATTTAAGAGTTTAATTATTAAATCGATGTTAGATTATAAGTTGTTATTCTAACTAATCAAACTCACATTTGTTGATTGGTAGAATAGACAACAAGTTCATTTCATGTAAATTTCAAACAAAATTTAATTTGAAAATTTTGATATTTTTAATTTATATTAATTTAATTAATATGTATAAATTTAAAATAGAAATTATAAAAAGAATAAGGATATTTAGATAGCTTTGTTGAACGAAACTCAAATAAAATAAAATTTTAACTTAAAAAAATTATTTCTAAAAATAATTATATTAAAATTTTTGGCATTGAAAAAAGTAAGCACTAAGTGGTAGAATAATCTAAAAAATATATTAAAAAAAACAGTAACTAAGTTCCCAAAATCCAGTGGAATCTGATATTTGTAAGCGAAGATGCTTCATCTGTCGTGATCAGAAAATTGGCATATTCTATTTTCCATATAGGTGAATTAGTGTGATGTGATCTCCAAAGACCACCAGCCACATTAGGCGACAGGCAGGATGCCTAACAGAACCGCAAGGACAATGGACGTGACATCACACATTGATTAGCTCTTGGACAAGTAGAAGGCAAACGAAAAAGTCGTGAAAAAGAATAGTTGAAAATGACCAATTCGTCTACCTCTAGTTAGATTCTTTTCAGAGCTAGAAAGAATGAACTTCGACTCATATTTCTCAAAAGAAATTACAAATCTTTTTTCAAATTTCATATGGAAGTTAGAGATCAATCCGTCTTCAAACAAGTATTCCGAAATGCATGTTTAAAGGGTACTCAATTTCAAACCGTTTAAATGATTTTTAAATTTTTTACGGCGCACAAACAGTGCCAATTTTGGTAAGTTAAATTATAGTAATATAGTCGGCTAGGGGTGAATAAAAAATATTAAGAGGTTCGGTTGATATTGAAGTATAAAAATTAATTAATTTTAGTTTTTGAATAAATTTAATTGATTCAATTTTTTAATTTTGATTCCCAAAAATATCATATCCAACTAAATGATATAAATAAAATTTTATGCAATTTTTTATATAATTTATTTAATAAATTTTGATTTTAATAATTTTTTAATTTGTTTAATTCATAAATTTTAAATAATTTAATGTTTAAAATCGATAATCATTTTATTTATTTAGATAAATTTATTATTTTAAAATTTTATTTAATTCATAAAATTTCAAATATTCAGTGATTAAAGTGGATGAACACTTATTTATTTATATAAATCTTAATTTTAATAATTTCTTTTAATTTTCTTAATTCTTAAATTTTTTATTTAAAATTCATGTATACGTTTTTTTTATAAAATTTATTTTTTATATATTAAAAAATATTTAAAAAATTAAATTAAAATAAAATAAAATCAATTCGAGATGATTTAATTTGGTACCGTTTATTTTTAAAAATAAAAAATCTAAATTTGAACTGTACCGCGCCCCCAATAGCCGGTTATAGAAAGTTGACTGTTCCTGATATTTTTCTCAAATGTTGAGATGTTAACGTATGGTTGGTCAATTGAAGATAGAGCAGAGTAATCACACAGAAGAGAAAAACAACCCGAGAAAGGAGACTTTTCAAGAAAAAAAGGAAAATAGTCAATCTAAACCAACCTTTCATTTCTCATCTTCACTCTTTTTTTTTTTTACGATTACAAGGGCCCACCTGGCTGGTCCCACAGTTACCTATCTGATTCTGAGATGGAGAAAATATCTTCACAACACTTAAAAGAAAATGGACGATGCAGTATGATCCTCGTGGGACCCATCTACCTATTCCCCATGCAACTCTCACTGTACAGGTATCACTCCTGCATTTGCTGGCAGTGCTAAGTAACAAACTGATAGTAACGAAATATTTAAAAATCTGGAACTTCGATATTTTTCTCTTAGCAGTCACGCTTCTCTCGCCGCTTCGGGTTCAACAATAATTTCAGATCTGTCTCTCACGACTAAACTCACATTTCTTTCTATTCTTTTTTTTTTTTTTTCTCTCTCCTTTCACTTAAAAAGAAAAAAAAAACTAATAACCCTAGAAAATGGTTTATACTTCTGGCATACGGTTTCCGTGCGTGACGTCAGTGTACAAGACTCCGCAATCGAGCTTCAATGGCAATCGCAGGAGCACGAGTCTCTCATTCTTGTTGAAGAAGGACACTTTTTCACGTACTCTCTCTTTTACTTGATTCTTAGAGGTTTTTTGTTCTATAATTTTTATTTTTGTATGGCGACGCGAGTTCACTCTCACTCTGTTTCTATGATCAGATGAATTTGATGTTATCCAGTTATGAGTGAAACAGTGATTGTATGAGTGTGATGAATTGCTTCAGCGTTTTACTAGGCTGAGCTTGATTTGAGGTTGAACTGGATATGCTGCTTTGTGTCATTAGCTAATCGTCTTGTGATAATCAAATTAAGTTTGAATTGAGTAAAAGTGATTGTATAAGTTGTATGATAGTTGATTTCGAAAAAGGTAACAGCGATTGCTTCTAAAAGTAGGCCAAACGAAAAGCGAGATTAATGTACAAGTTACTGTACAGATTTTACACCTGATCAAGAAATCATGTTGGAGTTCTACTTCTAGTCAAAAATTGACCAAAAATTGTGGATTTTAAGTGACAATGTGGAGATTCCTTTATTTATGAATTGTTTTGGGTAGTAAGTGAAATGTCAGAGATAGTGAAATTTAAAGGAATTAGGTGTAATGTGATCTTAAGTTATCACAGTTGATCTTCAGGGGAGGCACATTGTTTTAGACTTGTCATTAGTGTCACATGAGCTGGATGTTCCCATTGGGTTTATTTGAATCATTGTTTTCAAAATCAAACTCAATAGTGATCATACTTGAGTTGATCAACTTGTCTGATGAGTATGTGAATGGAGCTACTCCTTGCTTATGTGGCACAGTCAATTATCCCTGTAAATTTTTGCAAATGCTCAGAACTCTAGTCTCTATGAATGAAAATTGTCTGCTTATGCTAATTATCTTATTATATGTGTAAAGCTAATTTGATGCTTATTTGTAGGGAAGATCTTTGCTGGAATTTCTTCTAAAGATTATGATGCATCATCTTTAACAGTTGCTGCATCTGAGAAAGTTCTTGTTCCTGGAGGCCAGAGCGATTGCCCTTCATTATTGACAGATCAATTGGAAACTCCAGAGACAGTTTCTGAAGACAGTGAGGTTGTTCATGTTCCTGCATATGACCAGTTTTCGTTAGATGATATTTTGGTGGAAGTCAATAGAAGTGATATATTTGAAGTCAACTATTAGTAGAACTTGTATTTTTCTTTATATATGATAGAAAATCATGATGAAAAACGTTTCTGAAATGATATTTACTTGTTTACTGAATATCTATATGGTTTAGTTAATTCTTAAGCAGGACTGAGGTTTTCCCCCCTTCTTTGTACAAGATAAAAGGGAGCAGATTGAGGAAAAGATCAAAAAGCCTGTCAAATAATAGTAGTGAAGAAAACATGTTCTTGGCTTTTGAAATCATGTAGAAAAAGTGGCCCCTTGCATTGAAATTGTGAAACTAGATTCAGATGACCATTAGCAACTGTATCTCTCTCTCTCTCTCTTGCGTTTGGTTGAGAAAGAATGAGAGTAGTGCCTTGCATGCAAGATTTTCAAATATAAAGCCAAGATCAACTCCAACTTTTTGTTCACTTATATGTGTTTTACCTTAATATATGCCCCTATTTATACCAAAAATTGTATGCTTTATAAGCAGTTTATCTTGGGATCCAACTGTAGTTTGAAGAAGTATTTGCAAGAGTAGCTGGTGGGCAGCCAAACCTGCTCCAACTACTCAAGATTCTAATAGGAGTCATCTTTCTACAGGATTTGTGTAAAATATAGCTGCTCATATAATTGTATCACTCTTTTTGTTGCTTGTTGTATGGCACCAAAGACATTACACCTTTGCGTAAAAGGAATATCTGTACTTTCCAATATACTGAAATAGGATATATCTGTGCTAAGGAAAGGAGAAGAGCCTTTAGCTTCTAGAGGTTTGATGCCCAGATTCTTGGTTATAGCTAGATAAAATAGCACAGTTTGTTTACTAAGAAAGCAACTTTCAAGTATCAGAAAAGATGTTGTATAATTGCATGTTTCATATTTGAATGATACTTATATGTATCTCGTGTTTGTAACTACTCATTAAAGGTTGATTTTCTGCAGAGCTTGGTTGTTACACACTGTCATTTTGTACCTGTGTTCTTGTTTTAGGTACTTCAAGATGTAGATAGTCTTCAAATGGAAGGCAAAGAAAAAGTTGAGGTTGAAGATAAAGGCCCCGTTTCTTCTTCAGCTGGAGATGATGATGAGCATGCTCAGGGTGGGGAGCCACTTGTTCATTTAGAGGGTAAAGTAAGTACTCAAGAAAGTGAAACTGAAAGTGAAGTTAGACCAAAGTCCATTCCTCCACCCGGTACCGGCCAGAGAATATATGAAATAGATCCAACTTTGACAGGTTATCGTCAACATCTTGATTACCGGTGAGATGAAATTCTATATTTGTATATACACATAATACTTAAACTCTGTTTGAGAGACTCATTGGCATAGGCCCAGCGGGGGAGCCACTCACAGGCCTTTTCATGATATAGGGAAAGAAAAGGAGCAATCAAATGTCCCCCCCAACTGTTTATGGAAATAATGTATTTGAGAATTCATGGCTAAACAGACCTTTGGCCATTACAAAGCTTTTGAATTTGATTAACCCCTTATGTTTTAATTTATGAAACATTTATTTATTTACCCTGTCCAACCTTTGCAAAATGTTTTCATTTTTATTTACTGATCCCCTCAACTTACAAAGCTTGTATTATGACTGCATGAATAGACCACAGAACTACAATAACAAGATAAACTAACGTTCCAAACTTGTATGTTAAATTCACCCAATTCTTATCTATCAATTTGGTAAATAAATATAAACAATAATATATAGGAGTAATCTTTTGGTGATCAATTTGTGGAGTAATTGGTTGATATCTGAATATAAACAACTTGAGAATAAAGAAACTAACCAAAGGAAGAAAAAAAAAAGGCTTTATAGTCCTTTCTCTTTTTTTTCTTGGAAATCTCTCATATGATGTAAATACCAAATGCGTCATTCCTTTTTTTTTTCTTCTAGAAACCTGTTTTCATCTTGTTTCTATTGTACGAAATAATCTAAAGTGAATGAGCCTGGTATTGTTATGCTTCTCTGACCCTTACATAGAAACCCTTGCTTCACCCCTGCCTAGGCCCAAAATTGATGGATAGGAATGTAATGGCTTTAGAGTGTTGCATGTTAAATTTCTCTTTAGAAAATTAGTAGATATTTTATGTAATCATGGCGGTCATTCACTGAAAATAAACTAACCAGGTTAACATGTTCGCATGCTCGCACATCCACATGTATACATACTCGATCTCATATATTTAAGTAACTGATTCCCCCTTCATCTTCTCTCTCACTTTCTTTTTGTGCTTTTGTGTTCTTGTGTCTTTTAACTTTTAAGAGATCCATTGTGCAAAGTGTTACGCCAAAAGATAATGTTTTGGTGAAGGATGTTCCAATATGGTTTCTTTATTATCAGCAAAACTTTTTTATTGTTTTTCTATGATAATGTATGTTCTGTCTTCTTTTTCCTGTTTACACTCGTGATTATATATCTAAGATAGGTCAATGACTTAAGTATACTACTTTGATTGCAGATATGCACAGTATAAAAGAATGCATGAGGAAATTAACAAGTTTGAAGGTGGTTTGGAGGTATTTTCTCGTGGCTATGAAAAGCTTGGCTTTATACGCAGGTATAACACTTTTTCAACTCTCCAGATTGATGTCCATGCATATTTATAAATATTTATATGATGCAAATGTATTGTACCTTCCAGCAGGTGTAGTCCCTATTTACATTTTAATGTGATATGCTATTATGTCTATTATTATTTCTGATTCAAAAGAATAATTATTTACTAGAAAATAAACACATGCTGGTGTTATCTCATGTTAAGCTTAGAAGACAAATAGAGATTCCATTTTGCATAGTATTTTTATCCAAACCTTACTTGCGTAGTGGGAAACGGGGGTCAAGTTAATTTTTTCAAACTTCATAGGATGGCATAAGAATTATCAGTATTGCCCAGTAGTTTCCCTGCTTGGCACTCTTAGTGTGATTTGTGCCATTAACTATGTATTACTTTTTATGGAGTCACTGCAGCTCAATATGATACAAATCATTCCATAGTCTGAGAAACTGGACACATATTTACCTTCATTGCCAACCTTCTTGCAATTAACTTATGTAGGGATTTCACATGATTTTTTTGGTAATCCAAATATTTTATATTTTAGCAGTTTAGGAACTACCAGGTTGGTCTAGCAACAGATTAGTCTGCAAAGCAGGCCCATAAAAAATTTCTCCCAGCCTGTAGAGTTAGCTCTCTCTCAGTGTCTTTATGGTCTCACTTGTATAGTTATGCCTCTAAACTGTCTTATACTTCATTTTTGTAGATTATGTTCTCTTTGTGGGTATCATAGTATTGGCTTGTCTTCTATCTTATTTTGAATTTAAGTTCTAGTAAACTATTTGTGGTCCCCATTTATTACAATCAAATTCTATTTCCTCTGAATACGTTTATGATAAGTTGTTGATGTTCCAGTTGCTGAAACAATCTCAACTGCTTTTTTCAGTGCCACAGGTATAACTTATAGAGAGTGGGCTCCAGGGGCTAAGGTTTGTTTTGATTTTATATTTTCAAGGTTTTAACTGTTTGACCTGATTACCTCTCCATAAAGGTGGCATTCTTTGGGCTAATAGTTTTTCAGTTTGATGATCGATTCAAACTTATTGGAATCTGATATGGTAAATCTCATTGCGAAGATTAGGGAAAATGATTTTTCTACTGTTTGACCATTAATTTATGTTATCACTTGTTATTTGATATATGAGAATGGAAGAAAAAAGTTGAGGATCTTTAATTTTTTTTACACTATACATGAATATAATGATTTCATCATCATAACCACATAAATAAAAGATCATTTACAATCCAGATGCTGCTGATATACTTTCTAACAATAATTACTGAAAACTTGACCGTTAATGTGGTTTCTAACATGAAACCTGTTCCTTTGATTATTCTTTTCTTTCCCTAAAACTTAAGCACCCATTATGTTATTTTAAATAAACATCTTGGCAGACATGTAAAACTTTCTGGCAGTTCTATTTTCCTTTCATATATGGTGATTGCTTGCTCTTCGTCTTTCAGTCAGCATCATTGATTGGGGACTTTAATAACTGGAATCCAAATGCAGATGTTATGACTCAGGTATGTCATCATTTTTTTTTCCTTGTAAATTTAAGTTTTCCTGTAGACTAGTTTTTTAGTTGCGACATTGTGAGTAGTTGTAGAAGTTGTTACCTCATGGACAGGAAGCTAATAGAAAGATCCTCAATGTTTATGAAGAATACTGAGATATGATGATTTGTTGGGTTTAATTTTTTACTTTGTTAGGCATAACTAAGGTAATCAAGTGCAATTGACCAAACATGACATTAAGGGAGGGAGGGGAAGAAAAGCATTGAAGTTTTAACTTTTTATTTTTTCATCAATCTAGAGTTGAGTGCAGGCATTGCAGCATACTGTATTTGCATATTCAAGCTTAGTTAATTTATGGGATTATCCAACAATAATTGTGTGTACGATGGTAAAAAGGACTTGTTTAGAGTATCATCCAACATGTGTGTAGAAAAGCCGCTGTCTCTATTTAAGGGATGAAATATTAGTGGTAATATTATAATTCAAAAGCTTATGGGTATTCTAGTTATGTCTCATTCCTTATAATAACATCTTGGGAGTAGATAATCAATTATTTGATGGTAAATGAATTATTTTGTGTGAGCTTTTTATGACATTATGATTTGTTTATTATACAAAAGCTTCACGGTTAGTGATTATAAACCTAAACATAGCAAGAAAAGTTTAACATTTCTCAAGCTAGGCCTGTTAAGCGTATGCCTTAAAAGCTGGAGTGGTCCTGGTTCCTTTTATTAGTTTATGGGCTTAGATGAGCTTCTTGACCAATAAAGCTGGTCTTTTCATTTGTATTAAAAAGAAGTGAAGGTGGTGTCCTGTGTGTTGATACTGGAAATAGCTCAATGTGTAATTCTGACCTTTTGCTAAATCAAGGTTAGGGAAAGGAAAATAACCATGCCATCATAATTTGATCATGATGGCTGCTGGACATTGCTGGCAGTTTATTGTTTATGTCTTTTCCTTTCTATTATCATCATTTACTCTTTCAATTAATGCATGCATGGTTTGTGAACAGAATGAATTTGGGGTCTGGGAGATCTTTTTGCCAAACAATGCTGATGGTTCCCCACCAATTCCCCATGGTTCTCGTGTGAAGGTAACATTTCTTATTAATGAATTTTAAGTTTGGTTTACAAACTTTTCTGATGGTTCAGGAATACCTAATGCTATTAGATTATTTTGCCTCTAACTTTTATGGAAGCAAAGCAAAGAATGAATTTGCATCTCATCTTTGGTTGTCATGTTTATTTAATGACATTGTTGCAAAATTTTACACTATAAAAATGCTTTTTGAGTGCACCTGATAATATACCTTAAGTTTCTTTCTGTGTTTTAAAATAATTATAATGTCATGATCAATGTGATGATTAATCAAAAATATAAAATGCCATTCATGCTTGAAAGTTTTATCTTGCCTGTAACATTAGAGGAGAAACAGAGAAGAAAGTAAGTGACCAGAGAGCTCATTCTTTGTGTGAGAGCTTTGATGAAGAACTCTGGTTATCTCTTGCTTCAAAGATGGGTCGTTATGGTTGCATTCTTGAATTTGTTTCTCCTTGAGTTTGATGATGCATTCATTCTTTGTTTTGCAAATTTTGTTCCAGAGCTTCAGAGGCAATAAGAATCCTAAGGTTTTTCATATGGCTGCTTTTATCATTTCATTTAGTTTCCACCATGGAAAATCTTAACTCCTTGTTAACCAATGAAATCAGCAATAAGGAACTGGAGATGTACTAATTTGTTTTATTATATTGATAGAAATCACTATTTTCTTTCAATATGCAACCACCGGACCTTGGAAATTAACCAACAACCTTTATACTGTGACTAACCCAAATGAGAGGACCTTCAAAATGAATCTGTATTTTGAGAGCCTGGGTTCTTTTTCATAAAACCTTCACTATCTTATAATATGGCACAGTTTTAGCTTCTCCAGCCACTGATTTCAGCTTTGCACAAATTAGTTCATGCTCTTTATTCATTCACAGTGTGTGCTACCCATGATTTCTTTGTCTGGTTGAAAGTTCCGTTATATTCTGATTTGGTCCTTGCTTTTTGGTGGTTTCCTTTCTTTTCACTTCAGTTAGATACTTATTATGGTTTAGTACTTTGGTAGCGAGTGTGGTACGTTGCATTTCCCTCATTCAATTCTTTTATGCTGTTGTAACTGTGTCCAACGTATAACTCCATGGTTGTGCTCCTGAAATTAACTAATTTCTATCATGTATTGAAGATTCGCATGGATACTCCATCTGGTATAAAAGATTCCATTCCTGCTTGGATCAAGTTCTCTGTGCAAGCTCCAAGTGAAATCCCATTCAATGGCATATACTATGATCCTCCAGAAGAGGTATTATTGTAATTTTTTCTCTCTAGGCATATCCAAATAGTTTCTGAAAATTATGTGGTTTGAACCACATGCTGCTGAAATAATGTGGACCTTTGACAAAAGAAAGACAATAGGTCTATCAAAATTCAGCAAAAATAGTAAGGATGATTGGAGAATACTTTGGAAATTATTCTCAATTATTTTGTGGATGCTGCATAGTCAACTTCTACTACACAACTTTATTGACATCTAATGAATGCAAGATTGTGAATCATAAATGAATCTTCTATTGTCACTTAACGAATTGTTATATGTCTATATGAAATAGCAGATTTTATTTTATGAAGTTCATTGAACACTTGAGATGATAAACTTATTTTGCTTATCATGGTTAACGATGCTCAATTTGCTCAATACTTTACAGGAAAAGTATGTTTTTCAACATCCTCAGCCAAAGAGGCCCAAATCACTAAGAATTTATGAAGCACATGTCGGGATGAGTAGCACGGTGTGCATACCTTCACTCTCTCATATGATTGCTCATAACTCGCTAGGGTTCTTTCTTTCTCTTACTTTTTTTTTCCTTTTTGAATGTTAGCATTATTTAAGCACGCTTATATCCTTATGAACCTCTTTTGCTTTCTTTTCTTTTTCTTCTTCCTTTTTTCAAATGCCGACTTTAAGTAAGTTCCGTCTTAACCCTCTAAAGCTCTTTTTTTGGATATGTACGCTTAAATGCTACAATATCTGAGATCATAGTCTTATTGAAGCACTTTAAACCTATTTTAAAAGAGAGAGGCAGGCTTAGAGAGGCCTTGAGGAAATAAGACTCAGTCTTGTTACAACCAATCCTTCTATAGCATTGCAATTATACAAGCCTTGAAAAAACCTTGCATAGAGAGTCTTAAAGAATAAAGAGAGCCCAGTTATGACCTTGTTGGGGTAGCCAATCCCAGCAAGTGAGGAAAATTTGAAATGATTTTGGCATCAGTATACAGAGAACACTGATAGATATAAAAGCTTTGCATAAACTATGAAAGGAATGCATCGACAATTGGCAAAAGGCATTCTGTGGGGAAGAGAAATATAGGCCCTTACTTCCAATTTGATTGATTGCCCAAGTTTGAAGAATAGTATGAACCCATCAATTTCCAATATAGATGTCGAAATTAGCTTCTTAAGTACCTTGTTTTTTACTGTTAAGTTCATAGTATGTCTAAGGTTTCTTCTCAAAACAAATTGGATAGAAGCTGAAAACATAGCATTTTTCTGTCATTTGTCCTCTTACATATTAAAACATAATAACAAAAAAGAACATAACCAAATTTTATTGTGTTCTTCATCTTTTTAGTCTCTTCAGAAATTTGGATATTGTTTTACTCGTAAAAGAATTTTCTTTCCTCCTGTAGGAGCAGCCTGCCATAGTTCATTAGAAACACAGGTAATAGTTTTACAGTAGTTTAGGGTATTTGCTTTGGCAAAGCATTCTGATGGTCTATGGACCTGCTTGTGTCATTATGTCTGTTTCATTTATCTAACTTTCATTTTTATTTTTATTATTATTTCTTGAAATTGGGACCGCCATACAGATCTGATTTTGAATTTTGTGCTAAACAATTCAAGTTTTGTGTTAGACAACACAAATTCTGTGCAAGACGTTTTAAATTTTGTATCCTTAGAGATCTGTATATTAGCCATTTCTCTTGAAATGAGCAGTGGTCGAACATTTACCATGTTTAACAGTTCTATCCTCTTTATTTTGTATTTTTTTTTTAAATTTTCATCAAACTTACCTCATTTTCTTAAATTAATTTCATTTTCTTGGGCATATAAGATTCAAACAGTTGGATATTTGGAAATAAGTTCCTAATCTCTTGAACCTCTTTAGTTCTTTCTGTTGCATGCTATGTTTTGTTCATATTTTTCTTCTCACAATATTATCAACCATGAGATGCAGGAGCCCATTATTAACACGTATGCCAACTTCAGAGACGATGTGCTTCCCCGCATTAAAAGACTTGGCTATAATGCAGTTCAAATAATGGCTATCCAAGAGCATTCATATTATGCTAGCTTTGGGTAGTTTTCCTTCAGAATTTACTCCCATCTCAATTGTATCCTTCACTTTTTACATTTTTAAACTGTACTTTAACTATTAATTTGTGGATGAGACAGTATCTTTCTTGCTTTATGTTTTTTGGTGGGTTGGTTGTTCTTGCCTTTCATTGATTGACCTGCAAGTTCTCTTTTATGTGATGTAGGTACCACGTCACAAATTTTTTTGCACCCAGCAGCCGTTGTGGAACTCCTGATGATTTGAAGTCTTTGATAGATAGAGCTCATGAGTTAGGCCTGCTTGTTCTGATGGATATTGTGCATAGGTAGCAATTAATTTTTTCTTTGAATTGAACCTCATCTAATGCATGTGTGCTTGTGCATCAATAAACCTTTTCTTCCTTGTTTCTTCTTGTGCTAGTCCCCCTCCTTGCCCACCTAATTCTCCTTCATGAAAAAAAGGAAAAAGAAAAAAGAAAAAAGAAAAAAGAAAAACTGAAGGTTCCATGGAACTTCACCAGGCTAGTTACAAGTGTTTTTAGGCCTTGGATGAAATAGAACTGAATTGACACCTGAAGTCTCTGTCAGATCTTATTATAGAGTTATTAGCTGCAAAGGATAGGGATTACTCATTCTCTTTGATCATCATCAAACATGCATATTGATTCTCTTCAAAGTGGATGTCCAATAAACAAAACGAGAACATGTCGCTTTTATTAATATAATCGTTGAAATAGGCTTCAGTATGCTATAAAAATCTTTCTCCTGCTGACATGACATCAAGAAAATTGAAAGTATGATTTGGATGTTCTTTTGGCCAGTCCGTACTAAATGATTTTGTATGTTACTATGCTGCATTATAGTGTAAAAGTCCTGAACAATTCTCATGTTCTAACAGAAGTATTGGGCAACCTGATTCAACATGTCAAGTCTTTTAATATGGATATACAACCCTTGATGGATCTCAACATAAAAAGGATTTTGTTAGATGAATATAAGCAGTTGAGTTCAGTTATTAAATTCGGTTGAGCTGTGAATCAATTTCTTTTTGAGAAGCAAAAGGATATTCAAGCATAATATCATAGCTAAACAGCATATTGATTAGGTACCATTGTATAATTTATGCTTGACCTTTAAATGATTCTAGTTGCATTTATAGTAAGACAACTACATTGAGTAATCGATCTTGCAGCTTCCAATAGTTATTATTCTTGGCAACATTTACTTAACAGTTTTTCTGA
Organism: Ailanthus altissimus; assembly: GCA_946807835.1. NCBI lineage: Eukaryota > Viridiplantae > Streptophyta > Magnoliopsida > Sapindales > Simaroubaceae > Ailanthus > Ailanthus altissimus. Next base: position 8,465,658 of record OX327709.1, read on the forward strand.
AGTTTCATCAATTTAATTCGAAAGGAGTCGAGTGTATCTCAATCAGGGAAAATAATGCAGAATCAGAAAAATTAAGTTTAGAATTATTTTGGATCAGTTTGTGCACTCATTTTGGCATGTTTCAAGTGTTTGATGTGATAGCAAATAATCATTGCCTTTTGTTTTCTGAACTCGAATAAAGTATTTTTTTCATTGGTTTGATGCCAACAGAAACCCTTTATTTTGGTTGGAGTTCAGATGTTGAAAGTTAGTAGCCTTTTATCATTACTTTATATTATATTCATAATTGCTTGTTCTTTTTGCCTTTTTTTTTGTTGTGATATCTAACCAGTAAAATTAAAACTGAATGCAGTCATGCATCCAATAATGTGTTGGATGGGCTAAACATGTTTGATGGGACAGATAGTCATTACTTCCATTCTGGATCGCGGGGTTATCATTGGATGTGGGATTCTCGCCTTTTTAACTATGGTAGCTGGGAAGTATGTGCCTTTTGCATACTTTATAAAGATATATGATACCGTGTTGAATCTTTTCCTGCTTTGTCTTGCATGCTGTAGTAATAGGAATTAATTTTTTTCTTCTTGATATAGGTATTAAGGTTTCTTCTGTCAAATGCGAGATGGTGGCTGGAAGAATATAAGTTTGATGGATTCAGATTTGATGGTGTGACTTCAATGATGTACACTCACCATGGGTTAGAGGTATTATCTTGGAGCTTTTGGAAATGAATCTCAGCTTCTCTTGATGAGATATAAGTAGTTTACATGTTAAGAAGTTAGTAATGGAAGTTGTGAATGGTATTCTTCCAATGAGAGGAATAGAATCTAATAATAATTGGTTCCCACAATTAAGTTAACGAAGCCTTATTCAAACAAGCTTTTTTTGGCACATAGGTCTATCTAGAACTGCAGATACTGGAACTACTGTTGAATAAAGAATTAAAAGCTTAAGCTATTAGAAAATGGTTTTGCAATAAATTTCTAATGGACTTGATAGTGGGACATCAACCCCCCACCTCAGCTGCAGGGTTGCCAATCTCATACAATGTGAACCAGCTAAGCTAGCTGTTAGATAACAATGTAATGATTTCTAAACTGTCAAGGCACAAGCTAACTTGGTCTCTTCACTAACTCTTTCTCTTCAAAGTAATTAAAGTAGCCAGTGCTTTCTCAATTTGAACACTAAAACCAATTTTCTCTCACATTTTAAACAAATTGATCCCGTCACGTTATCTGAAAAAGGGTATAAACTGCTTCCTTGTTTCTTATATATGTTATTTAATGAGATATTTTTTTAAGACTGCTCCTATGATATCTCATGACCATGGTAAGAATGTTTAGTATTTGACAATTACAACATTTTTCATACTATATTATATTGGCCCTTTGATTTGTTTCTGGAGCTGCAGATGGCATTTACTGGAAATTACAACGAATACTTTGGATATGCTACTGATGTAGATGCTGTTGTTTATCTCATGCTGGTCAATGATATGATTCATGGGCTCTATCCTGAGGCTGTTACCATTGGTGAAGATGTATGTTATATACTCTCCTTTGAAAGCATGTTCCGTATCCTATAATTTTAGTTGTCTGACTTTGGGTCTTATCTCAATTTATTGAAAATATTTCTCACACAAGCTTAGTCAATGAAAATGTAGCAGTATAAGTAGATTTATCAGGAGTAAGATGTGTCTGTGAGTCCTTGATTTTGTGTGCCATGGTTGTCCACATTCCATGAGATATGGCTCATGGTTGCAACTTTTTAGCTCCAGGCACCTGAAAATTCAAATAGTTGATTTTTTAGCTAGTGATCAATTACATAGTTGTAGTAGTCTATTGTCTGGAGCATGCAGTAAACTTGATTCTCCAAAAACTGTGGTAAGTCACGTAACTAATCCTAGTATATTTATTCTTGGTCCATAATTTCATACCTGCATTTTTCCTTCTTTCAAGTTAAATTGAGTTTCACAAAGTACTCTATTATACTCAATATTTTGGAGCATACCTAAGACATAAATCACCTCTTGCTTTATACAAGTAAAAGGTTTATTTGGCTATCAGCCCATTTTGGTTTATAAGGTAAGTCATCATATTGTTCTTCATTCTTTCTGGAATGTCGTTTAGCATTCACCATTAGCCTTGCACTGGAAGATCCTACTATTTTTTTTGCAATTGGGTGGGAAAGAAGCAATAGGCAATGTAATCTATTCTCACAAAAATTGCATATTGTCATGAGCATAAAGATTAACAAACTGTAATGCCACATAATAATAATGTTTATTAGAAGGTTAATAAGAGAAGCTAAAACTCTTTAAATTTGTAACTTTTGGAATAAAATGACAATAGACCAGAGTGACGTTGCTCAAATCATTATACAATTGTTTGTCCCGTGCAGGTTAGTGGAATGCCAACATTCTGCATTCCTGTCCAAGATGGTGGCGTCGGATTTGATTACCGTCTGCATATGGCCATTGCTGACAAATGGATTGAGCTCCTCAAGTATGCTTCCAAACACTTGTTAACATTTGACAAAACTGAAGCTATAATCTTTGTTTAATGTATTTGGCTTATAAAATATGCCTTGGCCCTGTGTGTAGGAAAAGGGATGAAGACTGGAAAGTGGGTGATATTGTTCACACGCTGACCAACAGGAGGTGGTTGGAAAAATGTGTTGCTTATGCTGAAAGTCATGACCAAGCTCTAGTTGGTGACAAGACAATTGCATTCTGGTTAATGGACAAGGTTACATGTGTTTTTACTTATCTACATATTATTTCTGCCAAAGGACATATATACTTAACCTTTATAGATACAATGATATATAAATGACTTGTTGTTTCTTTGAGTATGGATCATTCAAACAGTTTCATGTGCTTTTATGTATGTTAACAGTTATTTATCCAGAATACAACAGTTATTTGCAGTTGCATACTGTTAGATGATCGAAATCAATGATTCTTTGTCAAATAAAGCTCCATTCTTTATCGGATTAAATAATTGGGAAGAATGCCATCTCCAACATCATAGATGACAAATTACAAGTTAATTTACTTTTGTTGTTCTTTAGCTGTTCTGTATGGAACATAGATAAACTGATTGAAAATAAATTCATTGATAAAAGATTGAAGTTGAGTGCTGTTTTTTCTTGAAAAAGAATGAAAATGCCATTATCCAATCTTTTTCTTTTTTCTCCCGTAGTTTGGTTTTTAAAGTGAATTCAGACATTAATTTGTGACAAATGCATTAGTACAATTGTACAAAAGTTGATCATATTTTCCAACAAATCTATCTCTAAGATGTATCGGTCTCATTTGTATGTCTAGGTTTGAATTGATTTAGGCTTGAAGATGGAATTCTTCATTATTGGTGATTTGTTTCATAATAGCATGCTGTGGGAGTTAAATTTAATGACATTTTATGAATCCATCCTTTAAGACAATTTATGTTTAATGGCTATATATTTTCAGAACTACTTAAAATTCTGTGCCTTTCTGCAGGATATGTACGACTTCATGGCTCTGGACAGACCATCAACTCCCCTTATAGATCGTGGAATAGCATTGCACAAAATGATCAGGCTCATTACAATGGGATTAGGTGGAGAAGGATATTTGAACTTTATGGGCAACGAATTTGGACATCCTGGTAAGGCCAATTGATTATTAATATTCTCAATTATTGAGTCTTTTTTCTGCCGTCATTGAAGACTGTTGGGTATGAATTTGATGGATCTCAAATGACATGACATTATTCTTTCTGTATTTATTGTCATTTAGAGTGGATTGATTTTCCAAGGGGTGACCAGCTTCTTCCTAATGGTAAAAGAATTTGTGGGAACAATTTCAGCTATGATAAATGCCGGCGTAGGTTTGATCTAGTAAGTTTCTATCTCTGTAATGGAATGATGCCGGAGTACTGGTTACTCACAATTTTCTTACTTTCATGTTGGCTCTATTTGTTTTGATTGCACTTTGGAATTAAAGTCTTGGTGTTTATCACTGATGAACCACAAACTAAACCAACACATTGCGTTAGTGCATAGTTCAACTAATAACCAGGTGCAGAGTTGATGAGGACAAGATTTTGTTTAAAGTAACTCAGAAACACAATGAATATGTTGTGCTGAAGAAAAACAGACAAATGTCTCTAATCAAAACTCTTTTCCTTTTAGTTTAGTTGAACTAGGCCTTTAGCCCATAAAGTGCCAAAAGAATCCTGAACCTGGTGTTTGTGTGTCTCTGCGTGTTCTCCTAATCTATCATCCAACCTACCGGAAAACTGGTACACATATACGTGTGTGCATAATGTATTTATTGTCTTAATCTATCAACCAACCTGTCGTGACCTTCAGGTTTTAGTTAATATATTCTTTGATTTATTGTTGAAATATTTCATATTCTGCTTCATTTTAGCGAATTTGTATCTTGCATTTGGCATTTGAAATCACACTAACTCCGATGTGTTTAAAAATAAAAGGGTTCTGGATGCTTGCTTACAGGCTATTGTAATTTTGATATTTGTAGTGAAAAGTTGTATGGTTATCATCCTCCTTACAGAGCTGTTTATGTTAATTCAATGAACATCTGGGCTGGTTCCATTTTTCTAATTGAAATTTACTTATTAATTATACACATTTCTTTTCTTTCCTGCCAAATTTACAAGAAAAGGACAAACTCTCCTCAATGCTGAGTTTTAGGCAACATTTATGTAACCATTGTATATTGTTGGTTATATACACCCAGGGGGACGCAGAGTATTTAAGATATTGTGGACTGCAAGAATTTGATCGGGCAATGCAGCATCTTGAAGAGAAGTACGGTGTAAGTTCTACTTGAGACCTTGGGTTTTTTTCATTTATCAAAAGTATTTACTTGAAAATATTTGCTATTTGTTAGATTTTAAATAGTCATACTGATATTTTATGAGATGTTTGAAGCATAATGTGATGTGTTTGGTAATATGTTCTATCTTCTGTTGTTGTGGACTCTAATCTATGAAGAGGAGATTTCAAGTCTTTGTCTCCCCCATCAAATGCAAGTTGCAGTTGCATTTTTTTATGTAGGGAATTGACTGTCTGGATTTCCTTGTTGCGTTTCCAATGATAGACCTAGAATTGTTTCCTTTAATTTTATAGTCTTGATGATTAGTGTTTGTGATCCTTTGAAGTTGGAATGAAAATTGATAAACCGGTTATCCATTAATGCAGTTCATGACTTCTGAGCACCAATATATATCACGGAAGGATGAAGGGGACAGGGTGATTGTTTTTGAAAGAGGAAATCTGCTTTTTGTCTTCAATTTTCATTGGTGTAACAGCTATTTTGATTACCGAGTGGGCTGCTTAAAGCCAGGGAAATACAAGGTATTATATCCTTGTAAAGCATTTTGTTTCCATATTTTCATGTCCTTAGCTTTGACCTATAATACAAGGAATTATGCCTGATATGTTTTAGGCATCTGGTCATTCCTTCTTAGGTACAAAATGTTTACTTGATTAGGTTTTTATATATAAATGGAAAGTATGCATTGATAGATAAAATCGTCCTATAACCTTAAAGTTTAACCTGGGTAATCAATATGCTGTAAGCTGATTATCTAAGGAAGTTACTCCACATAAACCTCATTTAGCCATCTTTGTGGTATCACATATTCCCCCTGCCTTTGTGCTTCATTTGTTTCACTTTATTTCTTTAACCAAATGTTGTGTTGTTTTCCCACTCGTTTAAAATTTATTCTCAATTATTCAAATCTATAGTTTGTTATGTCGTGTTCTGCCTTCCAGATTGTCTTGGATTCAGATGATGTACTGTTTGGAGGCTTCAGTAGGCTGGACCACAAAGCTGAGTACTTCAGCTCGGTAAGAAAATTTTCTGTCAACAATACATGTCTGAATTTTTGTCATCCTTCTGCTCGTGCTCATCGTTGTCATCATTTTTCTTAAACGCACTTGTGCAGGAAGGGTGGTATGATGACCGGCCGCGATCATTCTCAGTATATTCTCCAACTCGAACAGCAGTAGTCTATGCTCTAGTAGAGGATGAATCGGAACCTGTTTGAGGGCTGAAATTAATAACCACCAGGTTCTTCTGTAAGAGTGCTTTAGAGATCTAGTTGCTCTGCTTAGCTTTCACATACTAATCTTGAAGAAAAAAGTGCAGTGCAGAGTCTTGTCAAATTACATTGCTGTCTCTGGAAGTTTTATCACCACATAAACAGGGAGATGAAGAGGACAGAGTAAAGCAATGCATACAAACAAAATTGCAAGGTGGATTCATGTAGAGCAGTGGAGACAAATCTTTTCTTAAAACATGTAAAAAGTTTTCCCATGGCATTCTGTAAATGTTTCTCGTGTTTCTTGCTTAGTTAAATTATGGTCGGTGGGGATCACTGGATAGAATCCTTATTCATCACCCTATGCAGTCTTAATGTCAACTGGAATCCAGTGAAGTAATAATATGCAGAGTTGAGTAATCATTGAGTGTGTTTCCTACTCATTCTTCGTCACTAGTCTGCACATCCATCCTGATACTCAAGGCTATGAATTTGCAGGCTACTGCAGGTTAAGACAAGGAATTGTCTGACCTTAAATTATTGTGGCCACTTTGGTGCAAGGAAAGATTTAGATTTTGCTTTGATGGTTTGCACATTGATAGAGAGCTGTAAGTTCTTTGGGAAGTTCACCTTTTTCAGTCAAAATTTTCCAATGCTAAGGTTTAGAGACCATTTGATATTGTGAGGGTGGAAGTACCGAAGCTATCCAGTGAAGGTGGGTAACTGTCGAGGAAAAGTGCACACAAGCGTCTTTAGTTGAATGGCACAATGTGCACCTCCCCCACTTTTAGAGTGAGGGGTCCAATTACCTTTGAACTAAAGTTATTCGCATCAAACAGATTAGCTATTGTGTTTCTGAATTCTAAGCTCAAGTAAAAGCTCATCACCACTAATGTCCTCTAATAATCAAACCATCAGTCTCTCAGATATATTAGTCATATGAAGCTTTGTTCTGCGTATGAGCATGGCTGGCTGGGCAACGGTAAAAGGTTTGAAAAATAATAATATTCTGGAAAGAACATTTAGGTGAATTGAGAAGTCAAAACATCTCACTCGCAGGATGTTGAATTTTAACAAGTAGACTAAGGGGTTAATTAGCAGGAGAATGAATGTTATTTGACATCAAATGCCCCAGATTCCCTCAAGAATTTTATAGTAGAACGATCTGTTGGAGCAAACAAGTTGTAAACCACAGTTGCTCCTAACAAATTTCAAATCCTTAAATCCTGCAATACAATGATTTAAGACAATAAAACAACACCGAGCAGAGTACGCTTAATTTATATACGATAGAATCATCCGTGTTAACCACCGAATTGAAAACTTCTCGAGGAAAGAAATAAATGCAAACCAAAGAGTTAGTTACAAAATCACCAATTAAATTTAGGTGCTAACATAACTAGTTTCTGATGCAGGGCCGCGGGGCAACTGATGTAGAACGCTTGTTGGAGATGAGTTGGAAGCGGAAGATCGCAGAGCCTCAGCCAGAGGTCCCCCCATTGAAACCACTGGGTTTGAGGCCCATCCTGCTGCCCAATTCAGTTGTGGCTCGTCCCTTCCGCCACCCCGGGATCCTGGTTCCTCTCCATTGCCAGTAGACAGTTTCAGTGACACATCCGATGATGAATTTCTGGGCATTGAAATGGAAAGGCTAGTGGCAAAATTAACCACGTTCGTGTTGCTTTCAGCATTGTTAGTTTCTTGTAGTGATCTTGGCCAGTCATCAAAAAAATGTCTCAGGATATGACCATCAGATCTGTCATCAACCTCATTATGGGATTCAAAGAGGCCTTTGTTACCTGTTTTGGACGCAGAAGAGCTACAAGGGGACAAAACAAAGTGTGATATACCAAAAAGTATAACAAAGAATCAAGATAAAGAAAAGAAATGATAGATATATAGATAGCATAAGCATCATATCTTCAAAAAAAAAGAAGTGGTTGGGGTCGGTTTGTACAAAATCTAAAGCAAGAGCCTATTCCTCCATATATCAGACATGTTGGCCAAACTTTCACTTCAGTCCTACCACGAATCTGTCTCTATCTAAAATCTAACCCCTAATAAAAATAAATTAAAAATTAAAGATATCCTATAACAATACCAAAAGGCACATTATTTGTAACATCAAATGATCAAAATCAACTAATCAAATAACAAACATGTCCAATTAAGGTTCAATTAAACAAAATCTTATAATTTTTCAGCAACATTCTTTTATTATGGTAGAGAAGCAAAGGTTACCTTTGATTGAAGTGAAGAAGATCGATGGAAGGAGAAGGCCCGGAAAGACCAAAGCTCGGCCCATTGCTCATTTCTGCAAGTGGTGAAGCAATACTAATGGAGCTAGAGGTTTTGAGAGTCCCAGCAGCAGCAAGGCCACCACCGGAGCCACCATCGAGAACAGAACTAGCGGCGGCGGAGGTGGGTGTGGGGATTTCCACATGCTTTCTTGAACGGTTGCGGCCACGGTGCATGTGGCGCTCACAATACTTGTGTCCCGCCACCACATCCCTTGAGCACCTCCATTTCTTGCCATCTGTCCTTCTGCACCGCCCTGGCTCTGGATCCATGGCAGCTCTTCCCCAGTACCGCGACTGCAACACTGATCAAACTTTTTCGTTCAGGTTTTTCATTGCTTAAGTTAAAGATCGAAATTAAAAAAAATAAGGCATATTAATTAAGAAAATGAAATGTGAAATTGTAATAACATGTGTTATTTGGTACATGGGCAGATCAGAACCTTAGTTTAAGTTAACAATATCTATTAGATCTTTAATAACGTAAATAAATATTGAAAATTTGGGATTACCGTTTCATAGTTGATGCGATGCAAAGGTACAATTTTGCTTGGGGTTTAAGGAATGCAACTATTGATTGTAACACGGGTATGGATTTATCTCGTGTATTAATAAAATGCATTTAAAAATGAGATCATGATGTTTATCTAGAACACGGATTTATTGAAATGGTACTGGTAATTAATTATGACGAGAAACGAGAAAAGATTATGAAAAAAAAATTAAGAACTCACAAGCTGGCTGATAACGAGGATATTGTTGAAGAGGGTGATGGAGAAAATAAGGAGGGGAGTGAAGAAGGCTTTTCTTGATTGGCTGAAGGAGTTCAGGTGGAACAGCGACACCAGCTAACATGTACCTGTAGATTAAAGCCTGCAGCTCTAGCTCCTGCCACTGAGCCAAGCTGAAGTAACTTCCCATCTCTGACAAATTAATCCATAAGCGCAAAAAAAAAAAGGCAAAACGATGAGTGAAAAGAATGAAAACTCACTAAATTGAAGATGAAGTGCTAGTTAGAGGAAGACCAGACACCCACAATGGCAACTACACTTTCTGGGTTCCCGTCATGATGTGAAGGAGAAGGATTAAAGAAAGCTGGATGTAAAAAAAAAAAAGAAAGAAAAGAAAAATCTTACTGGGAAATCTGGTTGTTGAATCTGGAAATGCTGACAGGCTGCTAACTTTGCTTCTGGTGGGTTCGGATACAAACAAAGGAAGAGCAGATGATCCAGATGGCTGTTGTTGTTGTTGTGGTGGTGGTTGATGGGGTTCAAGGAAGAGTTTTGGTATCTTTGCAGAAACTTGTTGCTCTGACTCGTGCTGGTCTCTCCATTGCTTCAGATGCAATTCCATGGAGAGAGAGAGAGAGAGAGAGAAAAAAAAAAACTGGATCAAATATGTAGTTTGGTTTGGGTTTAATAGCGGTTTGTTTGGTGTCTAGTAAGGGAAAGTTTGCAAAGCTTTTGCAGGGACTTGTGTTAGGTTCTTTTATATATTTGGCAGATACCCACAGGAGATATTATAATATAGTAAATTTATATTATTCTGACATGTTAGGACTGCAAAATTTGTTTATAGCCAGTGGAGAAGCCTAAGGGTACTTGAGAAAAAGACACAGACAAGACAGTTGAGAGAAAAAAGAGAACGCTAATAATTATTAAAATAACACTTTTAGATTTGTGTTGAGAGAGGGTAATATAACCTGCAGTCTTTTCTGTCTCTCATAGCTAAAACTTTTCATTGGAACTAGCACTTGAGAGAAGCAAACATGGGTTAGCACTTGAGAGAGAAGCAAACAACATGGAGAATAATAAAATTCTAAACAGAGGCACAGAGCCTGTTAAATTAACCTGATTAATCTTTAACTTTTCCATTTATAAATTGTACAAAGACTGTGGGCGGATACGGTCAAAATAGTAATATACAGAGCTTCATTGGAGCCGACAGTGCAGTTCCAACTCAGCTAATTAGCTCGGGTCAGATGTATCGTCAGTTTTTAATTTCATTTGAGTTTCCAGGACACAAATGATGGCGCCCTCTCACTCTCAAGGTCAAATAGGTCAAGAGTCCACTCCAGACTCACCAAAGAGACAAAGGGGCAAGTGTCGTCTTCTCATCCAACACTCATATAATACAAAACGTATGTAATTTGAAGTTGAATGCCCCTGCCAGACGTTTCTTAGCATGCAAGGTTACCTCAGTAAATATTGCTTCGCTTTACTTTTATCACTTGGTGTTTGTTTACATTCAGAGTATTTTTTAATTTAAGATATTGTTACGATTCTACGTGGTTAAATATGAGATGAATGGGCGGTTTATTAATTTTTAGACACTTTTTTTTATAAATTAATTTTTAAGGATAAGTTTTATCTAAAAGTTTGTAATATTTGGTATCAAAGTCAGTCCCACACAGATAATTACGTTACAAAAGGAGTGACTTAGAAAGGTTAGAATAGGTCACCGTAGACGTCGGTGTCAAAAGCGTGGTGGTATATTACAATCCCACATCGATTAAATATAAAATTAACTGGTGATTTATTAACTCTTGAGCATCCTTCTCTTATAAGCCAATTTTTAAGGGTGAGTTCTACTCAAAAATTCGTAATAGATATTTCAATTAAAAATAATTTATAATGTGATTTCAAAAAACTATTCGCTTCCTATAAAATATTCAATTGTTTGAAAGCATTTCTAGTAACAGAGTAAAATAAGACTTTTGAGTGATCTTTAAAGATTGAATTCTTTAGGGATAAAAGACATTTTTATCTTTCAAATTTGGTTCATTACTTAATTTTGTTCATTTTATTATAGATTATTTAAATTAATCAATTGCTATTAAGTTTGATAGAAATATAATTATTTCAGTATAATATCTGCTTTTACTTCTGATGGTTATGAGCATGTACTGTGATGTTTAAAATGACTGACACATCATTAAAAAAATAATTTAAATATTCACCTGTCAATAAATAATTAGTTATTGATAAAAAATCGACATGTGACACATTTGGATAGGTTCAATTTTAATAATAATTTTTAAATTTATTTTTAAAAATAAATTATTAAAAAAAACAGATCCTTCATTAGCATAGACATTTGATTGTGGCGAGACGATAAAAATGATCAAAATTTATATTATTGAATTTTATTTATTATGATCTACATAATAGTGAAATTATTTTTGACTAAAAAGGACTAGAAAATGGCCAATTATGTAATGGGAGCCATAGGAGATGGCGCGCCACTGGTGGTGCACGTCAAACAGGACGGCATTGCACTACACCATCGATCTATCCAACGGTATCGGCGGTGCATGTCACTGCCGCTTTGGTTGACGTACACCACTGTAGCCGCCGCCCTTCTCCACGTTACCGCCACTCTGTTTAACATGCACCACTGGTAGCCGCCACCTCCCATTGCGTATTTGACCGTCTTTTGACTTTTGTTTTGTAAAAAATGATCCAACTATTGTGTAGATCATAAAAAATAGAGTTCAGTGATATAAATTTTAATCATTTTTATTGTCGGAGTCCAGTCGTCAACCGTGATCCGTCATCACCGGATGTCTACTATAATGATGGTGGTCCACAGTAGAATTTTATTTATTTAATAATTTATATTTATTTGACACGTGTCACAATATATGAAAATTTCTTATTAAGTTAAGTTTTTGCCATTTAATAGTAAGATCTAATAGTAACTAGACTAATAGAGAGGGATAACTTTAGATAATTTAAAATAAGAGTTATACAATTGAGTAAATGATGAAATTTGAGGAACAAAAATGTTTTTATCTCATTTTTTATGTTAAATTATTATCACATGTATATATTTTCTTTTTTACAATTATTTGAATACGCACAACTAGAGACACAACTAAACAATTTTGTCAATTGGACTAAATATATATATATATTTTTAAAAAGCATTCCATAAGTTTTAATAGCTTGAAAAAAGAAATTAATCATCAAAAAATGACAAATACATTTTATATGGAAAAAAAATATAGTGGGACTTATAATATAGAAATTTTTTAAAAAATGGTCCAAAATGTTAGACTATTATCTTTTTTAGCCATAAGTTAATGCTTTAATCTTTATTAGTCAAAACTAGGATAAATGGACATACCCTCATTTATAAAATATAACTAAAATATTGAAACTAAATGTATCAAAATCAACATTCCAAAATCACTCTTAAAATACACACTTTAACATATCTGAATTCAAATTAAGTAAATTTTAATCTTCTACTTGAAAAAAAAAAGTATGATTATTTTCTATCATTATGCAATATAAATTATTTTGTATATATTTATAAATTTAAATTTGACCAATTTTGAGTTACAAATGTTGTTTTGAAGCTTTATGTTTATTTTGTAAATATACAAACATCGAAATATAGGCATAGTATAATGTGATAAATAAGAGAAGAAATAGGGTGAATCTAGAAGAAGAATCCAAAAATCTAGAAAAAATCTGAGAAAAATGTGGACACACGATACAACCATGTTCGATCAATAATCTCTCCCTTTGTTTTTTCTTAACTCTTTATATGTTAATTTTTTTCTACCACCACAAATATTTCTCCTTACAATCAATTACTTAGTTTTCTTGTCAACTCTAGAATCGATAAATAATCTCTCATCTTCAGCTCATTATCAATACAAACTCCTTATAAGATAATTGAATGCGCTTATTTGACAAAAAAAAAAATCACATTTCTTCATATAGACTCTTGATTTAACTTGCCTTAATAAAACCTCATATACAAAAATTTTAAAAAACAAAATATTATGCACATAAAAAAATTTGCTCATACATGTCTCCCTAAATAATTTTGTTTGAATAGGTGTCAACTTATATATTATAATTAACGCTCAGAAAAATTTAGTTGTTGGAATTATAAATTCTTAGGACACATTATTCTTTTTCTAAAAATAAAGAACAAAATAAATTAAAAGCAATATAATAAATAAAATTAATTAATTAATTAAATGCACCAAATAAAATCAAATAAAAATTAGTAAAAAATAATTACATAAATGCAATACACTAACTAAATAAAAAAATTATTAAACAAATTAACTAATCAATTAATTAATTCATTATACTATTTTTACTTAATAAATTAATTAAATAGAATAATTAAATTAAATACTCTAATTAAAAATTATTACTAAATATAATATTTATTTTAATAAATTAATTAAATATCTAACTAATTAATTAATACCATTAAACAAATTAATTAATTAATTAATTATAATAGCCGTAATTTTAAAACGACTAAAAGCATAAAATTAAGAGCATGTAGCGCCTAACAAGCACATGCACATAACATTGTTGGGCGTTATTGCTTGTTGGGCGTGGAAGACACCCTATAATGCTTAATGTGCATGCACGTAACATTCAAGCATTGAGCGCACATGGGCTTCGAGTATTTTGATAGGGGTTAATTAGGTTTAAAATTTTCATCTTTCATACTTAATATTTATTCGTTTAAATTAAGATTATTTAGCTTTTCATATATTTTATTGTTATTTTATAGGTTTAGAGTCAATAAGGTAAATGAGGATGAAAATCTGAAGAAAATAAGACAAAAATATCAAAATTGCTACAGTACCATGCTACAATAGATTTACTACAGTAATATTGCTACAGTGTTCGCACTCAAAACGGCACTAAAAAAAATATGAACAGCACCTAGAATCCCAGCGGCGCTACATGAACAGTAACATGGTGAATAGTACCCCTCACATGAACTATATGCTGATAACAGTACCTCCGTAAACAGTAATCATAATCTGATTTTATATTTGATGTTTTATCATAATTAGAAAACATAAACCTATAAATAAAAGGCCAAAAGCCCTAATTTAGAAAAAAAATCAAATAGAGAGGCAAAAACTTAGAGAAAGAATTCACAACACAAAATCAAATATCAAAGCTAAGAAATCAAGATTCAAGTTCCAAGTCAAGATTGAGAGAGAAGCAACCCAAGATGTCTTCTTAATTAGTTTTTCTTCTCTTTTTTATTTATTTTATTATTATGTTTTTGTTCTTGCTATTCTTCATGAATTGTTTTGATACTATTAGTTTTGTGATAAGCTAAACTTGTTATTATAGGATTAGACTATATGAACCTATATATAGTCATTATATATTGATCTTAATGCTTTGTTATATCTAGCCAATATTTTGAATGATTAAGGAACCATGATGGACTTGACAAAGGGATTCATATGTTTAGCCTAGGATAGTTTGATGTATGATCATAGGGTAACAATTATGAGTTTCATATAGGATAGACATATACCTAAATAGCATGTATGGTATAATTTAGACTTGATCTTAATAAATTATTATAATTTGATTACCATAGACATATGGGTGATTGTTAGAATGCGTAATATAGTCACTTGACCATCGACAGAGACTTATGATGAGATTATTGTCTAAGTCAATAATTTATATTAAGGGATGAACTAAGTGGTTAATGAATCTAATAAAATACTAAGGGATAAGTCTATACCCTAAATTATTATCATTTGGTGAATTTATATATTTGTTTGTTTGCTATTTAGGTTTAGTTTAATTTGATAGAATTAGGTTAATTAGATTAGGTAAATTTTTTATTTTGGTTTTTTTGAATAAAAGTTAAGTAGATATAATTTTAGTAATTAATTGAAGAATTAGATCACATAGTCCCTATGGAAACGATATATGGACTTGAATTCTATATCACTTGATAAGATAGTGTGCACTTAGCTACTATAGTACAATCATATTCTACGATCATGCTACAAAAGGCTTCGCTAATGCAACGTACATCATACGAGCACCACTTGTAGCATGTCCTTGCTACCTCCATCGCTATCGATTGGTAGTTTCCTTAATTTTAGCCATTTTTCACATTTTTTCTTATAATCTACTCACATTATACCACTTTTCTTACAATATACTAATATAATGTCTTTTGTTCACACATTTAGGACAAAATTTGGCATTTTCTTGTACTATTGCACTATATTTTAAATTTAGAAAACTTACCAAGTATTAGCTATGATTCTCTTTTTCATTCAATCATCGGTCTTTCAATGTTGCCATTTCGATCTATTCTAATACCCTTGATTTGGGGTGTTTTGTTTGAAGTTTTCAACGTGTTGAAAATTATGGGGTACGATTTTGGAGTGTTTTATTTGAAAAGAAGAAAAATATTAACGAGGTAATTGTATTCATTTTTTTTTTTTAATTTTTTGGCTATAAAAGATTAAGTGTTTCATTTGGGGCTACAAAAGATAATAGGTCTAAATTTTATGCTAATTTAAAAATTTTCCCTATAATATAAGCATAATATGTTTTAAAGAAAATAACAATAATAATAAAATAAAATAATACATTATTACAATTGTGCTTATTGATGTCTTAAAAAGCATATAACACAACTATTATTGATTTTGATTTATTAAAACTAAATTGAATTAATAGTTAAAACTAATTTTACATCAAAATATGTATTGTTCCTCCTTGAAAATTGGATAAGCCCAAGCCCATCCCTAAGTGTAGCCCAGAGGTAGGGGCCCAAACCACCCTAGGATAGACCTGGTCACACTAAATATTACCATGGTATCCCTAAACCAAGTCTGGTTCTATTTTAGGTTTCACAAGGTTCTCCTTGTACAACCAAACCTTGAGCAGCCTCGAAGCCCGAGCTTGAGGTTTGTTGTGCAATTTTTATATTAATCACAAGTGCACGCTATCAGAAATAAGTAATATAGAGTGAATAGAGTGTCGATCCCATGAGAAATTTGTTGTATTTTTAACCAATTACTAAAATTGTATCCTCTCGCTTTTATCCAGAAGATTAATTTTTTTATTTGTTTGATTAAAATTAAAATAAATATTATCTACGTTATCAATTGTATAAACAATCAAATTAGACAATAGATCTGAATATATATATTGTAGATCTAGGACTATAGCTATTACTTAATATGATTTTCCAAACAATGGTGCTTTGGTTATTATTTCCTCAAGTTAATTATTAGTCACAACACAAATCTCACCATGAGCCTCGTCTGATGGTCAAGTGATAATACAAAGATCTATTAATTTCTTATATTCCTATGGTAATTAAATAGATCAAGATTCATTAGCATAAGTTGTATTAACCATACATGCCACCTAGGTATATTCCTATCCTAGATCGAAACTCACAAATGCTACTTGTGATCAGGTATTAGTTTGTTATGAGCCTAATAATAAAATTCCTTTTCCAAAATTATTCAATTGTTATCAAATCATTCAACATATGACCAATATATCAAAAGCATTAAGATCTCATAAATTGAACAAGAATTGAGTTCACAATAATAGGATCCAACAAATCAATCCATCATATTAAGATCAAAGCTATAAACTTAGATCAACATGATAATAATATCAAGATCAAATAAAAATATAAACATGATATAAGCAGGTCAATTCAAATCAAACCAGTAAGGATTGAAGCAAATAAAGTACAAGTTCAAGGATTGGCCAAGAATTGATCTTCCAAAATGGTCTTGATTGGGTTGATCTTGTGTAATCTCTCCTCCAAATGTATTTGATTGTTGTTTTTAATGTTTGATTGTCAATTATGGGTTATTTTCTGAGTTAGAAAGGTGCTGGAGTTGAGAGAATTTGAGGTGTTTTGAGAAGAGGTTCGAAATTCTCTTTAGGGGGCAAAATGCAAGGTTTTTATAGTTGTAATCAAATATTGGGGCGTTACCTTGATAACGCTCGGACGTTGAACCAACACTAGGGCATTATAATACTTGAACACCGAGGCATTACAAGCGTTGTGGCGTTTCTTTGTTAACACTGAGGCATTGTGATCTAGATCTAAAACTTCGCCCTAACATTGATGTCCACCACGCATGGGCATTCTTGTTGATGCGTGAATACTGGGGCATTATTTAACCTAATGCAGGGGTGTTCATCTTTAATGTAAGAATGGTAGGGCATTGTAAATTGTAATGCTGGGGCGTTTATCACCAGTTTTGTATTTATTTCAATTTAGCCCCACTTTGTAGTAGCCTTTCACTATGCATTTCTTTTGCCTCCAAATCATTGGATTTTATTCCTTTATCCTCAATTAATTTCCATTCCCATCTCATTATAATTAAAACTTGTAAAAACAACAATCAATGCATAAATAACTCTGAATTTACTTAAAAATAAACAATTATTAAGATAAAATGGGGCCATAATATATATCTAAATTATGCTCATCAAATATCCCCAAACTTAAGTAATTGCTCGTCCTTGAGTAATGAGAGAAATTAACACAAAGTAGAACAATAAAGAAACATAAAAACTCAAAATAAAACAAATAAAAGGAACCACTCCTTGGATTGATTTAATGATTACATTATTGTCTCAAAAATTGCATCACTTTTTCCCAATCCTTTTGGAATTAATAATCAATCTAAACAATTCACAAGCACCATAACTAAGAACTTTCATTCTTCCCCATAAGTAATCAACCGTGTGTGTGTGAAACAAGCAAGTATCAACTGATTTATACTTAGATTTAGCTTAAGTGCTCAAGATTGTACAGAAAGATGTGTCTTGGCATATTTTTAAGCATAAAACAATACCATAGGATTTTTTTTGTACAACTCTCCACTAATATAGAAATACATATGTTTAAGGATCTATTAGGTCTTTTATTAGCTTGTAATGTAGGGCTAGGATCAAGGTGGGTTATTTTGGATAAAGATTTGGTTTACTTGACACCATGAACACTAAGTCCCATTGGTTACCACTTGAAATTTCTATGTTTGATTTAATTCCCCCAGACTTATGATTTTTTTTATACCCAATTTCAACCACTTATTCCTTTTTTTTATATAACTCCCCCAAACTCAGAATAATTACCCCAAACTTAAGGTAGAGCTTACTCGTCAAATTTCATTATTTGTGCTCTTTAATCAATTATAACGCAACAAACTCCAAAAGATTTTTCACTATGTTCAGTGTTTATGGTGTTAAGATTATTTTGGGTACTTAAATTCAAAGTTTAGGCTTGTGTTGTGGTTATGCAATAAATTGAACATTTTAAGCTCAAATGGGATGACTAATGATAAATATAAATCAAAGGTAGGCTAGAAAGGCTCAAACAGTCCAAAGATGGCCTAATATCATTTATCTATTCATATGTTTCCTAAGATTTTACCTCAAGCCATAATTAAACAAGTTTTAAAGTGTTTTTCTGTTCATCGAGACTAGAGTGTACTACTTGAGTATGAGCATCTCTAAGCAAAATTTCAATTAATATAAGCTTTATTCAAGTGTTAAAAAATTTGTGATCACAAACAAGGTCAAAATCTGTCTAAGTATTGGTGCATGAATTTTTTAAGATATCTATTGTTTCCTAAGAGAATTAAAAAAATAAATTCTACAATTACTATTTTATTTTGCTTTTTTTTTCATTGACTAGTAATCATAATTTCAATTCAATAACATAAAACAACAAGTAGCAATGTATAATAAACATATTGAAATGAAATTAAGACCACTTGCATTAAAAATAAAAATAGATAATAAAAAAATAGAGATTTTAAATAATTATCGGACTAAAATATGCTTTTTTAATACAAGATAGCCTCAAAAATAAAAAAATGACATAACATAAAAAGCAGTAAAAATAAAAGTTGAGCTAAATATAGGAATTGTTTCCTTTGCCCCCACAAATTATGTGGCATGGTCCTTATGGCAGTATAAAGAGAAAATAGAACACTTCTATGGTTTGTGAACTCTGTTCTGTCATCTAAGTCCTCTGGTGCAATGCCCTGGTTATTTTGGTCAGCTGCATTGTCAGGTGGTGGTGGTGGTCGTGTAGTAGCAGAAGGTGGCATGTGACTGATGTCTCATCCATGTGAAGGGCATAGAATTGTATCCATTGGAGATGGCAATGTGCAAACTTTCAAAACTTCTGCCTGAACTCTATAACTCCTTATGCTTATGCAGCAACTTGTGACTCTAACCTATCTAATTTGGCTGCAGTAAACATGCTCCGAGATGATAAAGCCTATGGTGGGACAACTGCTAGTTGCACAAGTAGGGGATCAACTATTGGGGGTACATGTGATGCTGAAGGGGTAGGTTGTCGCTGACTCTCAACTGTCTATAACTTCTAGATAGTGCTAAAGTCGATCGCATGAGCAGTATGGATAAGTTCTTTATGAGTCTCCTAGTGGACTTCAGTAGCACATAAGACTATGATCAATGATAAAAAGCCGAAGCTGTTCTTGGCAAGGCGTGAGCAAGCTAAGATATCATCTTAAATCACCCTTCCGATATTGGTAGAACGTCTAGTCATAATACAAAAAAGCAATACTAACCTCGGTCTTGTGACATCACTGACATGCATGACTGACATCATACGAGAAGCAATGAACAGATACCAGGCCTTTGAATCCCTAGTCAATCACTAGTTCTGAAGGTCGATGGAAGACCATTCATTGTCTTCCATTCTATCCCTAGCTTACAAAGTATCTGTATGATGAACTCAAAATTTAGGTGCTGTGCCACTTCTGAATACTTGTCAACCACTTCAGTAGGTAGCCCAAAAAGTGAATTAATTATGGCATAATCAAAGACTACCATCTTTCCATGCACCGAGATATGATAGTTAACATGCTCCACTGTATTAGCATAAATTCTTTCACCATTGAAATAACTCCCACTTTTGACGGCTCATAAAATTTTTTTCATCTATGATTGGCAATCATTTGTATAATCTAGGAAAAATTATCCTACTTTAAGTAGAAACCTTGCTCTGAAATAATGATTTTTTGGTGAATAGACCCATGAATCTGTTCTATGCTTGTGCTGAAACAAACTTAGTCGAGTCATAAGACACATTTTCCAAAGTGATGGCTCAGTGTCTCTTGGATGCTATTACGAAAAACAACAAGATTTGGCCGGATTTGGTGAAATATGAAAATTTTAGGTTTTGGATGATTTAGTTTGGATATGATGTTTTAGGTTGTGATTTTGTATTTTGATTGTTAAAACAAGTTTGTGAAAGTGTGTAAGGAAAGTGTTTTATACAGGAAATTGGCTAGGTAATGACCGGTTTGATTTTTGGTTAGAGAGTGGAGTAGTTTTGAGAGAGAATGAGTGAAAATTTCAACCAAATGTAGTTTTAGATTGTTTTTCGTGTGAACACCACGACGTTTAACAATTTGAAAAGAATACGGAGCCATTTCATGCTAACTTTTCATTTTTCCACCCTTTCAGAGGTAACACCGCAGCGTTAGACACAGTAACGCATGGGCATTTTTTAAATAACGCGGGTGCGTTACTTTGCCAACGCTTCAGCATTTTTTGTTTGTTTTTGTTTTTAGCGCACACTTAAAACACACATTTTTCTTGGGTTGCCTTTCAAGCAGTGCCTGATTTTTATGTCTTCGGATAGACATTCTCATTCAGTGTCAAGGTTGGATTAACTGAAGGGATGACTTTTGTCGATCAATTTCATCCCCCCCAGTAGTGTTTAAATCTTTGCCCATTCGCCTTGAATAGCCGCTTGGTCTTTTCATCCAAGATTTAAATGGCCCCATAAGGAGATACCTTTGTGATTCTAAATGGGCCTGACCATTGAGATTTAAGCTTGTTAGGAAAAAAAAATCAAATAAGAGTTATACAATAACACTCGTTGGCCTCGTTTAAATTCTCAGTGTGCGATCTTTTGATCGTGCCATTTCTTTGTCTTCTCTTTATAAAGTTTTGCATTTTCATATGCTTGAAGTCGAAGCTCATCTAACTCATTGAGTTAAAGCATTCGCTTATCACCAGTAGCTTGTATATCGAAATTAAAGGCTTTGATGGCCACTACTCCTTATGCTTTAATTCCACCGGTAAATGACATGCTTTCCCGAAGATAAGATGGTATGGGGACATTCTTATTGGAGCTTTAAAGGCTGTGCGATAGGCCCAAAGCGTATCATCTAGTCGCATAGCCCAATCTTTCCTACAAGGCTTTACTGTC
Organism: Ailanthus altissimus; assembly: GCA_946807835.1. Lineage (NCBI taxonomy): Eukaryota > Viridiplantae > Streptophyta > Magnoliopsida > Sapindales > Simaroubaceae > Ailanthus > Ailanthus altissimus. The sequence goes on from OX327709.1 coordinate 8,487,052, forward strand.
TTTTCAAAAATTCGCTTGACTTCCTTATTTGACACTTCTGCTTGTCCACTAGTTTGAGAATGATATACAGTAGAAGCTTTGTGACTTGCTCTATACTTTTGTAGAAGAGCCAAAAAGTACCTGTTACAAAAATGTGACCCTTGATCACTTATTATTACTCTTGGAGTGCCATATCTATTTCAAGAACTTTAGCACTACCTTAGCATCATTGGTTGGAAGTGCTACAGCTTCTACCCATTTTGACACAAAATCAACAACCACAAGTATGTATTTATGATTGCATGAAGAAATGAACGGTCCCATAAAGTCAATTCCCCAAACATAAAAATTTTTCACTTCCAAAATATTTTGCAGAGGCATCTCTTGCCTTTTTGTTATATTCCCAGCCCTTTAACAATGATCACACAGTAAAAGCAAATAGATGGGCATCTTTAAATATTATAGGCCAATAGAAACCACATTGCAACACCTTTGTAGCAGTTTTATTACCTCTGAAATGTCCTCAATAATCGGAAGAATGGCAATGTTGTAGGATGCTTTCCATATCCTTTTTTGGAACACACGTTTTCAGCAGTTAATCTGCACATTTTCTGAACAAGAAAGGTTCAACCTAATGGTAATGCTTGACATTGTGCAACAATTTCTTTCTAAATTGAGAGGTGAGGTTGAGAGGTAAAATACTACTAATAAGGTAGTTAACAAAGTCAGCATACCATGGTATTTCATGATGCTGAGTTGCAAGAAGTTGCTTATCTAGAAAGGATTCATTGATCAAGCTCCTGCTCTTGTCTTCTCCTTCTAATCTAGACAAATAGTCCACAATGTAGTTCTCAGATCCTTTATTATTTTTAATATCCAAATCAAACTCTTGGAGTAGTAACACCCATATGATTAATCTAGGTTTAGCATCCTTTTTGAAAATCAAGTATTTGATGGTAAAGTGATTTGTGAACACAATTACCTTGACTCTTATCAAATAGGATTTGAAATTGTCGAAAGCAAATACCACAGACAATAGCTCATTCTCTGTGGTCGTATAGTTGGTCTGTGCTTCATTTAAGGCCTTCCTTGCATAATAAATAATATGAAAGACCTTATATTTCTTTTATCCAAGCACTGCACCTATGGCTGTGTCACTAGCATTGCACATTATCTCAAAAGGGAGACTCCAATCTGGTGCTATGATAATTGGTGCAGAAGTGAGTTTCTTATTCAAGGTTTTGAAGGCTTTATGACAGGCTTTATTAAAGTGAAACAACACATCCTTCTATAACAAGTTGCAATGGGGTTTGGAGATCTTAGAAAAGTCCTTAATGAACCTCCTATAAAATTCTACATGACCAAGAAAACTCTGAACACCCTTCACATTAGTAAGGGGAGGTAATTTTTCAATTGTTTCAATTTTAGCCTTATCAACTTCTATACCTTTTAAAGATATTTAATGGCCTAAGACAATACCTTCTTTAATCTTAAAATGACACTTCTTCTAATTTAGCATTAAGTGTGTCTCTTTACATCTTTTAAGTACAAATTCTAAATCGTTAAGGCATAAATCAAATGAATCCCCAAAACAGAAAAAATCATCCATGAATACTTTTAAGAAATGTTCCATAATGTTTGAAAAAATTGCCATCATGCACTATTAAAATGTGGTTGGTACATGGCATAGGCCGAAAAGCATTCTTCGAAATGCAAATGTACTATATGGACATGTAATTATGGTTTTCTCCTCGTCCTCTGGTGCAATTCAATTTGATTGTAGCCTAAGTATCCATTCAGAAAATAATAATACTGATGCCTAACTAATCTGTCTACTATCTGATCAATGAAAGGATGAGAAAAATGATCTTTTCTCGTGGCCTTATTAAGCTTCCAATAGTCCATACATATTCTCCATCCAGTTACTATGCGAGTAGGGATTAATTCATTGTTCTCATTTTTCACTATAGTAACACCTCCCTTTTTAAGGACACATTAGACTGGACTCACCCAGGAGCTATCAGATATTGGATAGATGATCCCAGTATTTAACCACTTGATTATTTCCTTCTTAACAACTTCTTTCATCACAGGGTTCAGTCTTCTTTGTTGCTCTATGTCGGCTTATGATTTTCTTTAAGTAAAATTTTATGCATGCAAAAGGATGGACTAATACCCCGAATGTCAGCAATGGTCCAACTAATTGCTCTCTTGTATTGCCAGAGTACTCTTAATAGTTTTTCTTCTTATATCTCATCAAGCTCGACATAAATAATAAAATGAAGAGTAGAATATTCACCTAGATAAACGTATCTTAAATGGTTTGGCAATGGTTTAAGCTCAAGCTTTGGAGGCTTTTTTATTGAGGGCTTATTGCTTGCCTCAATGTTCTTTGGTCTATCAATTAATTCATACCTAAATCTCATATGGCCAAAACTGTGTGATGCATTCAATGATTTTACATACTCCTTTACTTCATGGTTCTCGACTTTATCCTTATTGATTATGGCTTTTTTTGAGAGAGTCTTGGATGACATTAATTGGTAAACTTTTTGAACTTTTTCATCGATGACATCGACTCTATTATAGTCATATGATTCATTTGGGAACTTCATTTCCTTGAACACATTGAAGGTTACCTCTTTATTTGGACCCTCATAGTTAGCTCGCCCTTTTGAACATCAATTAAGGTTCTTTTGGTTGCTAAAAATGGTCTGCCTAAATGATATGGATCTCTTGATCTTCCTCCATATCAAGCACTATAAAATTTGCTGGAAAGATGAACTTATCGATCTTAACAAGAACATCTTCGATGAGTTCTTTTGGATATGTGAATGACTGATTTGTAAGTTGGAGAGTGACATTTGTTGGATTAGTAACACACTGACCTAACTTGTTGTAGATTGACAATGGCATGAGGTTAATATTGGTGCCTGGATCACATAAAGCTTTCCTAAAATACTGATTCCCTATGGTATATGGAATGGTAAAGCTTCCAAGATCTTTGAGCTTAGGCGGTAGTTTCTTCTGAAGAATAGCATTGCATTCCTCAGTTAATGCCACAATTTTAAAGTCGTTCGAATTTTTTTTTCTTGAGAGTATATCCTTCATGAACTTGACACAACTCGACATTTGCTCTAATGCTTCAGCAAAAAGGATGTTAATGTAAAATTATTTACAAATTTTAAGAAATTTAAAAAATTACTTATCTAATTTCTTTTTATGCAACCTTCGTGGGAATAGTAGAGGTGAGGGTTTAAGGTTGCAATTGAGGGTTTTGCATTGATTTTCCTTTTTCAATATATTCTGTATTATCTTCATTTTCTGTGTGAGCTTCTGGTACTGGTCTTCTTGTTATGCTTTTTATTGCTTTGGAGGTTGTTTTTCAATATGCTGTACCTCTTTACCACTTCGCAAAGTGATTGCCTTGCATTATTCCTTATCAATTCTTAGATTGACTATGTTACATGGTAGAGCACCATGTGGACGGTTGTTCATTGTTGAAGCAAGTTGTTTGACTTGAATCTCTAGGGCTCTTAATGATGAAACTTGATTTTGAATAAGATTTATTTGACTTTGGAGAAGTGTGTCTGTTTGTTTCATATATTGCGTGAACATATCTTCCAAAGCCAATTTCTTCTCATTTTACGGTTGAATTGATGGGACATGAAATTTGGTGCGGATTGACTAGTTTAGATGACTACTATTGTTTATTGCTCTAAGAGAAGTTCGGATGATTTTTCCACCCAGGATTATAGAAATTGAAGTTGGAATTGTTTTGATTTCTGTTGAAATTTCCAACATAATTTGCACTTTCCATGCAATGCCCATTAGGGTGGTTATCACCACAAAAAACACAAGTAATTGGCTGATTGGTTACTGAGTTGATTCCTAAAGCATAAACCTTTTTGGCTATAAGGTTGATTTGGGGTATTAAGGCAGTCAAGGCCTCAATTTCATGTACTCCAACCATTTTTCTTAAATTTATTCTTTCTGCAGGCCACTAATTACTGTTGGGTGCCATTTCTTCCAGCAAGTCATAAGCTTCATCAATGGACTTATTCATTAAAGCACCACCTGCTACAGCATCCACAATTGTTCTTAAATGCCCCACAAGTCTATTGTAGAATGTTTGCACAAGTAACCACTTAGGAACTCCGTAGTGTGAGCATTTTCAAAGCATGTCTTTAAATCTCTCTCATGCTTCATACAATGACTTAGAATCAAATTGTACAAATGATGTAATATCATTACACATCTTGGCTGTCTTCGCTGGTGGAAAGAATTTAGTGAAATAGTTTTTCACAAGTTCATCCCACGTTGAAATTGATCCACATGGCAATGACATTAACCACCTCTTTACTTTATCCTTAATGAAAAAGGGAATAATCACAATTTAATTGCATCATCAGACACTCTATTATATCTAAATGTATCACAAACTTCAAAAAAAATTTATGATATGCTCATTTGGATCATCATGGGATAATCCGCTGAATTGTACCGAGTCCTTTAGTATTTGGATTGTGCTGGGTTTAATTTTAAAATTATTTTCGTTGATCGTTGGTCGCCTAATACTAGAATGTATCCCATCAACTAATGGAACAACATATTCTCTCAATGATCTTGGATCTTCAACCATAGGGGTTAGGATTTTGATCATTGAGCTTGTTCTTGTCGAATTTGTTTTAATATTCTTTTTATTTCAGGATTAAAAAGGGTCAATTCAACACTCCTAGATCTACGTATATATAGTTGTGGCTATCAAGACCATCAAAACAAAAGCAAAACAAGCAATAAATAAAGAAAAATAACACTGCACAAAATAAAAATAAATTCAAGCAATTAACAATAATGTAAAAAAAAAAATCAATGAACTAAACAGCAATTCAATAAAAAGGAGATTAAAGAAAAGTAAATAAATATAAATAAAAAATAATAATTTAAATAGAAATTTAATATAATTGGAATTGACAACAACAAATAATAATAACATAAAAGTAAAAACTTGCAAAAATAAGATATAACAAACAAAACAAAATAGAAATCAAACAAGAATTAATTAAAGCACACAAAATAAAATAAATATAGAAAATAAAATTTGAATTAAAAATAAGAAATATTGTTATTAGTATTGGCAAAAAAAATACATTTAAGTCATTGGCAACAGTGCCAAAAACTTGTTGTGCATTTTCTATAATAAGCACAAGTGCATGTTATCAGGAACAAGTAATATAGAGTAAATAAAGTATCAATCTCACGAGCAATTTATCATATTTCTAACCAATTAATAAATTGTATCATTTTGCTTTTATCCAGAAGATTGATATTTTGATTTGTTTGATTAAAATTAAACTAAAATTTATCTACGTTATCAATTGTAATTAAACAATCAAATTAGACAACTGATCTGAATACATGTAATGTAGATCTAGAATTATAGCTATCACTTAATATGATTTTTCAAATAATGGTGCTTCGATTATTATTCCCTCAATTTAATTATTAGTTACAACACAAATCTCACCACGAGTCTCTTTTGATGGTCAAATGATTATATCAAGATCTATTAATTTCTTATATTCCTATAGTAATTAAATAGATCAAGATTAATTAAGCACAAGTTGAATTAACCATATATTCCTATATTAGATCGAAACTCACAAATGCTACTTTATGATCATGTATCAATTTGTCATGGGCTTAACAATTAAATTCCTTTTCCAAGTTTATTCAATTGTTATCAAATCATTCAACATATGGCCAGTATATCAAAAGCATTAAGATCCCACAAATAAAACAAGAATTGAGTTCACAATAATCAGATCCAACATATCAATCCATCATATTAAGATCAAGGCTATAATCTTAAAAATTAAACTTAGATCAACATGATAATAATATCAAGAACAAATACAAATATAAACATGATATAAGCATGTCAATTTAGATCAAACCACTAGGGATTGAAGCAAATAAAGTACAAGTTAAAGGATTGGTCAAGAATTTGTTAGGATTTGTGCTTACGTGCTATCTCATTATATATAAATATTTAATGATAGTATTTATACAATTATCATTTTTAATAAAATCATTAATATTATTTATAATAAATGGTATGATATTTGTAATGTTTCAAACATTGTATGATCTGAAGGAGTTTAGATATGGTTTAAAGGAGTTTAGATCAGTGCTAAGAGTTAGCAACGCTAATAGTTAAAAGTACTAAGAGTTAGTAGTGCTAAGAGTTAGCAGATTAATAGAGTTATCGAAATCTAAACAGTTAGAACTTTATCTGAAATGAGACAATGATCTGAGAATATATTAATAATGACATAGCTGCAAAGAGTTGTAGATGGTGCTAAGAAATATCATTATGCAAGTATGTTCTTAAACATGATGTTCTTGATCTAATTTTATCGATGCAAATCTATTGGTGGAACCTATTAATATAGATTAGTGTATGTCTATATTTGGATGGTCCAGATGGTTAGCCTTAGCAAACCATGAGCTTAGTGGAAGCTCGTATAGACATACAGGTATTTAGTGAGGACTGGATATTGAACAGACTCACAAAGACCTCCAATAGACATCTTATAAAGCCGTCAATGAAAGGTTTTTCGAGTTAAGTAGTATTTGTGGTCCTTTGACCTTAGCTTAGCGCTACGGTGGGCTTATGAGTGATCCACCATACTTTGATTCCACACATGTTAGAGACCTTTTACGGTCTGATCGTTGTGTGTCACTGGGTATGGTCCGATGCTTATGGAGTCCGGTGTGCGTAGATATAAGATCCATCAACTCATATGAGTGGGTTGTATATCCTAATGCTTCGAGATTGTATTTCAAAACGTCTTGTGGCCACAAGCATAAACCTCAAAAAAAATATTCTGAAGGGATAAACAATATTAAAAAAGTGTTTGTGGATATTGTTTTTTTTAATATTGTTTAAGAAAATATAAATATAGAGATAAGTTGATGGTTGAGTAAATAGAGATTTGATAATGATGACATATAAGGTCTTCATAGAGATGAGGGTAGGGATTCGATTCCTTGGGAGCGCAGGTAACTTAAGAATTATTTTTTGGGACTCGAATTGCTCTAAGGTGTCATCCAGCTAGCGGACCAAGGTGTTGGTGGGTCCCATATACTCTAACAGAATTAATCTTCTAAAATGATCTTGATTGGGTTAATTTTGTATAATCTATTCACAAAATGCATTTGATTATTATTTTTAGTGTTTGATTGTCAATTATGGGTTGTTTTATGAGTTAGGAAGGTGTTGGAGTTGAGAGAATTTGAGATGTTTTGAGAAGAGGTCTAAAATTCTCTCTATGGGGCAAAATGCAAGGTTTTTATAGTTGTAATCAAATGCTGGGGTGTTACCCTGATAACGCTCTGGTGTTAAATCAATGCTGAGGCGTTATAATACTTGAAGGCAGGGGCATTATAGCGTTGCGGTGTTTTTTTGTAAATGCTAGGGCATTCTTGTTGATGTGTGAACGTTAGGGCATTAATTAACCTAATGCAGGGGATTATAGTCTTTGATGTAAGAATGCCAGGGCGTTGTAAATTGTAACGCTAAGGCATTCATCATTAGTTTTGTATTTCTTTCATTTTGGCCCCCATTTTGCAATAGTCTTTCACTGTGCGTCTCTTTTGCCTCCAAATCATTGGATTTTATTGTTGGGTGTTGATTATTCTAGGGTGCATGCATATGGGATGTGCTCATCATACAAAATTATACATATCTCAAATGTATATATGCACAACGGAGGCATAAAAATTTACAATGAACACAAATAATACATATTAATCAAATTAAAAATGAGATTACGAAATTTAACCTATGAAGCATTTGGATTAAATTACTTGAAGGCCACCTAAAATGCAAACTTTGATCAATCCTAACAATCAATAAGGGTGAGTTTGATTGTCTAAAATAACACCATTTTAATCCAGTAATCAATTTAACTCTTAAACTTAATTCAAAGTTAAACTCTTTAACTTATTTAAATTTGTTATTTATTTATTCAACTCTTGAACAAAAAAAATTTAATCAATACTTTAATGGCTAATCTTAATTCGAGAAGATGATGAATAGAAAATGTTTTCAACTCTTGACAACATTTTAATTTTCATTCTCAATTTTCTAGCCAACCAAAAAACAACTAACCAATAATATTAATTCATTTTACTTATACAAACCAAATACATTTAATTAACATTTAATTTAACATGCATTTAATTTTAATTTCACTTAATTTGAATTTGCATTTATCTTAACCTCACTATAGTTAATATTTAACCTTAGTTAGATTAGTATAACTTAACCCTTAAGTTAAATAAATATTTAAATAATCTAATCCTAGTTAACTAACTTAACTATGATTAGGTTAACCTTTACTTAACCTTTAAGTATTATTAACTTAACTGAACTATATAGTTAACTTTTAGCCATAGTTAAGTTAAATTATTTATTTAACTATTAAATAAATTAATACTGATTTCAATTATTTAATAATTAAATAAAATTTAAGTGAAATTATTTTATGTCCTTACTAGGTTATAAAGTTAACCTAAAGTGAGTCCTAACTTTTAACCATATACTTTAGTTAACTTAACCATAGTAAATTGCTAGATTTTACTGTATTGAACCATTCAATACGGTATGCTGCCCAAGTGCACAAATAGTACATTTCATATTGCGGGACTCCCTAGATCCACACCCGATTTGTCAAATGAAACTATTCTATGAGTTCGTAATTGATGCCTTACGCACACGTTATGGATATTACAAATCAGTGTGTTAGACCATACAAGTTGAGGTCACTATGCATACGTATAATCCTTCCATCATTTATACCCTAGATGTGCGGGGATATAGATCAGCACTGTCAAATCCCCGTAAGCACATCCTTGAACTTATCTCTAGATTTGTATCTTGATAAACAATATACGTAAACACCTTTGCGATATTGTTTAACCTTATGGAATAATCTTTTCCCGGGTTTATGCTTGTGGCCACAAGACTTTATGAAATACAATCTTGGAGCATCAGATATACAATTACCTATGTAAGATGACAGATCTCGTATCTATGCACATCAAACTCCATGAGCATTAGACTATACCCAGCAATACATAGCGGTCAGACCATGAAAAGTCTCGGATATATATAAAATCAAAGTATGGTGGATCACTCACAAGCCCACCATAGCGCTTAAGTAATCTCAGATTGAACCTTGAACCATCATATCTCACCACAAAGGAAATAATCCAGAGATTCAAGTAAAGAAAGTCAAAACATGTCAAAGGCAAGCAACTGTGATCTCCAGTACACACCACTTTTAATGTAAGGGGTCAAAATCTTAGGGCATAATCACCCCCGACCTTATGGATAATCAAGAGAATAATAGACTGATCCTCTGTCGATGATTGTCAAGGTTTACATGAAAAGAAAGGGACTATAAAATAAAGAAGAAGACAATAGAAATAGATAATGCACACACCACTCTTATCTACGCACATCAAACTCCATGAGCATTAAACCATACCCAGCAATACATAGCGGTCAGACCATGAAAAGTCTCGGATATATATAAAACCAAAGTATGGTGGATCACTCACAAGCCCACCATAGCGTTTAAGTAATCTCAGATTGAACCTTGAACCATCATATCTCACCACAAAGGAAATAATCCAGAGATTCAAGTAAAGAAAGTCAAAACATGTCAAAGGCAAGCAACTGTGATCTCCAGCACACACCACTCTTAATGTAAGTGGTCAAAATCTTAGGGCATAATCACCCCCGACCTTATGGATAATCAAGAAAATAATAGCTTGATCATCTGTCGATGATTGTCGAGGTTTACATGAAAAGAAAGGGACTATAAAATAAAGAAGAAGACAATAGAAATAAGTAATGCCATTCTTCTAAACCTAAACACATTAAGCTATACCTTACTTTCTGAACACTGACTTAAGCATCAAAGGGTCATCGCTAGCATCACCACTGGTGGGATCATATTTTCTCTCATTTTTTGTAGGAAAACATCCGAGCAGCTGTTAACAGCACTATCACCAACACAACCTAATCTAGCAAGGCCCAATTTCCCTCAAACAAATAAATTCAAAACTTGTTGGTCAAGAAAACTAATTTTTTTGGTCAATAAATTTTGGTGATATCCGTGGGAATGAGAACAAAAAGCTTTGTTAATATCCACCAAAAATCTAGAATGATGGCAACCCATTCGTAGAGCAGTGTATAAAACCACTAGATTCAGTGGCGGATTAAAAATCTTGATGGGAGCAGCAGAATTCGATGGACAAACTTCCAAGAGAATCTAACCAGAGTTCAAGGTAGAGAGAACAGGAAAAAAGAGAATCTTTGTAATTCTCAATGGTTTTAAGTAAGCATTTCTTTGGTCTACACATGATTAGTCTATGTTTATTCTACATCTTATCCCTCAAGATGGCTGGAACCTCGACGCAAAAAGGACTTCAAGAGGAATTGCGGTTGATAAAAGAAGAGAAGGAAGAGATGATGAAGCTGCTGATTGAGATATTAAGGAAACATGGAGAGGAAATGAAGGAAGGGGGGGGGGGGGGGGGGGGGGTTATAGAATGAATATCAGCAAGGAAAATATCCAAACCTTGCAACCACATATCATAAGGGTTGTCAATCCAAAACCCCAGGAATAAAATGATAGAGGTTTCTCACCTAATGATTAATGGGTCAAGGTGTAATCGCGCAGCGGATGAGCATGATGGATATCGAGTTAAGGACTCAAATCATATGATGTGACAAGAGGAAAGGAGAATTAGAGTTTAAAGAGAACTCGTTAAAAGATAAGAAGAGAGGGCCCAGGTAGAGTCTCGTGTCGAGCTGCTTCTCGAAGATAAGATCTAAAGATTAGAGGAGCGTTGCAATGTTTCCTTGAAGACAAAGATAAAAAGAACCAGCCCCTTCTTAAAAAGACAAAAAAATAAAGTATCAATTGGTTGATCAATTGAGGGATATGAAGCTACTGAGCAGATTTAGAATGCCTAGCTTGCTAACATACTAAAGAATAATAGACCAAGTTACAGTCCATTATGGGCTTAAGGCAAGATCAAATGAGTAGGCTATTTTATATGAACCTGGATGGGCCCACTCTTCTATAGTACCATGGGTTGAACTAACAAAGCCTCATCTTTAACCATGAGCTCATTGACAAGTTTGTACAACATTTTTGTGGATATTGCAAGGTGGCAAAAAATCCTAAGTAGTTAAGAGGAGTGAAGTAGCAAATAATAGAAATCTTGAGGGAGTACTGAAATGATTCTCCAAAGAGGTACTCTCTCTCAGGGCATTTGATCAGCCAATAGCCTTAGAAGTTCTAAAGGTCAGGCTAAAACGTAACAATTTTTTAGAGTACTGATGTGAATTCCAATAAAGTATGAGGCATGCCACGAGCGAATGTAATGACTTGAAGAGGCAAATATATTTCGATTAGGAATGGGTATTTGAATGAGTTTTGGTTATATCGCCAAAATAAAGGACAACCTTCTAACCGTTTGAGCGAGTCCATTCCTTCGAACGCGATAATAATTATCTCAAAAGGACCAATGCTGTTGGGTGACTCAATCGGCAGAGAATAAATTACTCGAGGTACTTAATAGTGAGGCATTAAAATTTATGGATACATGAGTTCCCCATCATGTTCACAAAAGAAGATGCTCTAGGAGTGAACTACCCACATGATGATACACTGGTAGTAACGGTACAAGTGAGAGTATGGAAGTCAACCAAGTCTTCATCGACTGAGAGAGCTTGGTTGACATCATATTTAAAGATGCTCTAAATAAGTTGAAGATCAAAGATATAAAAATGGAGATGACGCAAACCTTATTGCAAGGGTATGGGGGTAGTTGTGTGATGCCCTTCGGAGTAGTAAACCTACCCATGACTATGGGCAAGAAGCCCTATGTTAAGACTGTCATAATTAGCATTGTGGTAGTCGACATGTATTCTTATACAAGGTTCCGCTCGTGCGACCTTTAATGAGAAATACCAATGCTGCTTTATCTATACATTACCTGAAGCTCAAGTTTCCCACAGGGGAAGGCATTAGGATCATATCAAGAGATTAGAAAAATGGCCAGAAGCTATTATCTATGTCGACTAAAAGAACCTACTACATCTCAGTGGACCCATGGGTCATGGAGAAGAGTTATATTCAATGGAGGTTTGACTTGGTTCGTATAATAAAGTAGTGATGATTGGGTCATAGCTAGAGCCTGAGGTTAGGGAAATGTTATCTTTATTGGTAAAGGAGTTTTTTTTGGATATTTTTGCATGGTCATATGAATACATGCATGGAATTAATCTATCCCTGGCATTTTATGCGTTAGCTATCAGTCTACTTTCAGACTAATTAAATAGAAAAGGAGAATCTATAACCAAGAGAGAAAAGAATCAGTGGCTATAAAAGCAGAGAAATTATTGATAGCATAATTCATAAGAGAAGTTCACTACCCTGAATGGCTAACTAATGTGTTCATAGTCAAAAAGGACAATGGGAAATAGTGAATGTGTGTTAATTTCATTAACATGAACAAGACTTGCCTAAAATATAGTTTTCCACTTTCTAAGATCAATCAGCTAGTAAACTTGGGCATAGGACATGAGCTGCTCAGTTTCTTAGATACATTTTTGGGATATAAATAGATATAGTTATTTCCTTAACTAAGAAAAACACTTCCTCTTTTACACATTAGAGAATCTACTATTATGAAGTGATGTCTTTCGGTCTCCAGAATACAGGCTACATATCAAAGGTTAATAAATAAGTTATTTAAGCCTTTGATAGGAAAAAGTATAGATGTATATATGGATGACATGATTGCAAAATTAGTCAAATCTGAGGACTATATGGAAGACTTGAGAGAGATTTTTAAGATTATGAGAAAACACAAAATAAAGCTGAACCTTGAAGAATATGCCTTTGGAATAAGTCGGGAAAGTATTTGGGGATCATAGTAATTGAAAGATGGATAGAAGCTGACCTCGGCAAAATCAAAGCAATCTTGAAAATGAAATCCCCCAGCATGGTCAAAGAATTCTAGCGGCTTATGGATAGGGTAGCAGCCTTAAGTGGTTTCATTTCTCGAGGCAACATACAAGTGTTTTAAGTTTTTTTAGGCTATTAAAAGGAGGAAAAAGAAAATATGGTCCTGATAGTATGAAGAAGCTTTCCAGCAGCTTAAAGCCTACCTTTCTCAGCCTATCCACTTTGCTGTCCCTACCCAGGGAGATGAGTTAATCCTGTACCTTGATATTTCAACCTAAGTTGTAAGTTCAGTAACGATAAAATAAGAGATGGGGGTTTATAGGTCTGTATACTTTGCTAGTAAATCTTTCACTGATTTAGAAATTCGTTACCTTCCAGCAGAGAGGTTGGTATTAGCTTTAAGAATGTTAAGGAGAAAGCTCCACTCCTTTTTCCAAGCTTATACCATAGTAGTTCTAACCAATCAACCCTTGAGATAGATTATACATAAGCTCGACATGTTAGGGTGATTGAAAGATGGGGTATAGAGTTGAGTGAATTTGATATAAAGTGCAAACCGCAAGTAGTAATTAAGGGGCAAACTTTGGCTGACTTTGTAGCATACTGTACATTAGGGGAATTTGAAACTAAGACTGCCTATACGATGACCATAGAAGAATGTGAAGGATGAGCCTTGACCTAGATTCTTTACATCGATAGGGCTTTTAACTCTTAAGGTTGGGGGGATAGTCCATTTAACCCAAAAGGAGATAAAGTTTACTATACAATCAAATTCACATTCTCGGCCTTAAATAATGAAGCCAAATATGAAGCCCTTTTAGTCGAGTTAAGAGTGGCCCAAGCCTTGTCTGCCACAAGAAACTTGATAAAAAGTGACTTTCAATTGGTACTTCAGTAGGTGAATGGAGACTATAAGGCTCAAAGAGAAAATATGCTGACATACCTTAGAAAGGCTCAAAATCTGATTGGCTAGTTCGAAGAAGTCAAAATCAAGTTAATCCCAAGAAGTAAAAACTACCGAGCAGATGTGATAGCATGACTCAATTTAATAGAGGAATCTTAAAAACCCTGATTTGTCCTTTTTAAGTTCGTCCCGAAACCAGGTACACAGAGGGACGCTGAACAGGTGATGTAGATCAATACCTAACCTACTTGGATAGACCCCATTCGAGAATACATCTTGAATGAGACCCTTCAATTAGATAAGTGAGAAACCCAATAAATTCGATATCGAGCCACTCAATACATGATGATCGAAGAGGTTTTATACGAAATAAGTTTTTCCCATCCGTACATGAGATGCTTAGGATCACAATAAGTAGAGAAATTTCTCAAGAAGGTCAATGAAGGCATCTACAGAAACCACTTGAGGGTCAAAGCTTTAGCCCATAAAGTTTTCAAAATACGATACTACTGGCGCATCGCCCTTCAAGATGTTAAAGGCTTGGTTAGAAAATATAATGCATACCAAAGATTTATTGATAGAATTCAGGCTCTACCTAAGAAACTTAACACCATGTCAGGGCCATGGCCATTCGCCTAGTAGGGCTTGACTTGATAGGGCTCCTATCCCAAGAGAAAGGATATTGTGAGTATGCTGTTATCACTGTAGACTATTTTATTAAGTGGGTGGAAGCTAAAATGATGTCAACGATCACAGAATAGAGTGTATGAGATTTCGTATGGAGAAACCTAGTATGTCGATTCAAAGTCCCGCGCACGATAATCACTGACCATGGGATGCAGTTTGATAACATCAGTTTCAATGGGTTTTATGAATAGTTAGGGATCTAACTCTTGTTTGCTTCCCAACACATCCCAAGAGTGTGGCTAGGTAGAGTTATCCAATAAGATCATTAAGAAATAGCTTAAGAAAAAGCTAATCGACAAGAAAGGTGGGTGGGTCAAGGAATTGCTCGAGTTACTTTAAGTCATAAAAACCAAAAGCAAATTAGCTATAGGGGAAACCCTCTTTTCACTAGCCTTTGGTTGTGAGCCTATGATTCCTGTTGAAATTGGCACCCTAACCTACCACATATTTCACTTCTTAAAGGCAACTAATGATGAGCTAATAAGAGGAAACTTGGACTTAGTAAAGCTAAAAAGGGAAAGGGCGTATGTTTGCATGGCAACCTATAGCAAAAGGTAGTAAAATATTACAACAAGAAGGTACGGGCCTGCGAGCTTATGGAAGGTGATCATGTGCTTTAAAAAGTCATCACGAGCATAAAGAATCAAGTAGATGGATTCCTCGGTCCAACTTGCGAGGGGCCTTACAAAATAACCAAGAGAGTTAGAGTGGGGGCCTGTGAACTGGAACATGCTGACGGCTAAACAATGAGAAAGGCATGGAATGCTAAGTTGCTAAAAAAGTATTATCCTTAAACAAACCCTTATGTTAAATTCTACATCAGTTTTTATGTAAGAATTCACTGAATTATAGAATACGTATCCAAAATCAAGAAATGAATAAAACTCTTGAATTTCTGTAATGATGTCATTTACTTTTACATAAACACAGGATAAAAATAAACCCCTAAGGGGCCGCAAACACCCTAGTTAGAATTAATTAAATTATAATCAAAAGGGACATATAAGTAGGTTCAACGCTTATAGAGTTGCCTCCCTTATGAGGTTTGCTAGACAGGTCAGCGGTAAAGTGATAGTACTATGATGAGAGTTTGATCCTCACCAAGGTCTCCACCCTGAGTGTTTCCCTAGACCAAAAATAATCAGAAAAGCTTTATGAGTGGGTTTGACACTCATAGGGTTGCCCCATCGTGGGGTTTGCTATGTAAGTTGGGGCTAAAGTGATAATCTTTTAAGCAGGGTTTGATCCTTACAAAGGTCTCCACCTTGAGTGGTCTCCTAATACCAAGAATAATTAAAAGGGCCTTATAAATGGGTACGACACTCATAGGGTTTCCTCTCATAGGCTTTGTTATGCAAGTCAGGGATAAAATGATAATCTTGTAAGGAGGGTTCAATCCTCACAAAGGTCTCCACCTTGAATGGTTCCACATATCATAAATAATTAAAAGGGCATTATGAGTGGGTTCGACGCTCATAGGGTTGCCCATTCGTGGACTTTGCTATGTAGGTCCAAGGTAAAGTGATAGTCTAGTGAAGAGGGTTCGATCTTCACAAAGGTCTCCACCCCGAGTGGTCCCCCCAAACCAAGATTAATCAAGAGGGCCTTATGAGTGAGTTTGATGCTCATAAGGTTGCCCTCTCATGGTCCTTGCTATACAGGTCGAGGGTAAAGTGATAGTCCTATAAAGAGGGTTTGATCTTTATAAAGGCCTCTACCCTGAGTGGTCCCCAGACAAGGAATAATCAGAAGGGCCTCATAAGTGGGTTCGATGCTTATAGGGTTACGCCCTCGTGAGATTTACTATACAAGTCAGGGGTAAAGTAATAGTTCTGTGAGAAGGGTTCGATCCTTACAAAAGCCTAAATCCTGAGTGGTCCCCCAAGTTAAGAATAATTAGAATGGCCTTATGAGTGGGCTCGTCGCTCATAGGGTTGCCCTATCGTGGTATTTAATATACAGGTAGGCTTAGTAGAAGCAGTAGAGGGGGTGGACTTGGTGGCAGTAACAGGGAAGTCGGGTATAACAGTAGGAGCAGAGGCTATAAAGGGAGTAATGTCAGCTAGAGTAGGAGCGGCAGAGGGGCAGTGAGAGTTATGACCTAGTTTAGCCCTAAAGGAAATACAAGAGGTAGGTTAGCAATAGGGATCCTTTGTTTCTCAAATTAAGGCTCAGTATCACCAGCATCCTTAGCACTTGAAGTCTCTCCTTTAGCCACAATAGGTCAACGAGAGACCATATCCCTTGACCATTGAAGGTCGATGTCAGGGTAGTTCTCCTCGAAAACCTCCATGAAATGACAAAAGCCATCGACGACCCCATTGCAGAATCCTGCATTCCACCTTTCGAATTGAGCCTTATCAACCCTTACAGTAAGGTCTTCGATCAGCCTAGCTAGATCTAACCTTGCCAATTCTAAGGGCTTCAGTTCTCTACGGCTAATGTTGAGTTGCTGCTCTAATATACCATTATGGCAGGCAGGTTTATAGGCCTAACTTTCTGCTAAAGCTATAATAGTAAACATCTACTACTCGAGCAAGGTCTTCTACCTCTCTAATTTCAAGACCTTACTCTTTACCCCTACTCGGGCCATATCAACCACCTCCACTTGAGATATTATCTCCTTGGCCTTTGCCTTAGCTTAATTTGCCTCTCTTTGTGCCTAGCGCATGATAATGCTAAATTTGCTAATATTTTTATTCTCCTAATATTAATATTTACGTATTTAACCTCAAATAATTAGTTATTTATGCAAATGTTTTTAATGAATTGCAGGTTTAAAGACTATTGGAACTCAAATATAGGAAATCAGACACAAACGGGGTAATTAGAGATAAAGATAAGAGAATGGACCAAAATTCTATAGTATAGATAAACAGTACATAAGAGTTACTATTTATACACTACAGTGAAGCACCAAGGCATTAGTTGTGGCATTGAAGAGGGTTTCTGCAACAAAGTGCAAGAGTAGAGTAATAAAACATAGAGCTTTTCTTTTCTTTGTTCTTGTATTTGTTATAAGGTGCTTTACTTTGTTGTATTGATTGATTTAGATTCTAAGTACTTGTGATTTAAGTATAAACTAATTTCATTAATCTAGGATTACACTCTTAAACTCATTATATGATTGATTATAACTATCGCTTTTATGTTATAAACTCAGTTTTGAGATATTCATTATGCTTGTGTTTAATGCAATTTCATTACACGACTAGTAGTTAAATTGATCTAGAAATACATAAATAAACATGGAAAAGGCATTTATGTATTAGTCTTAAGCATATTGATACACGATCATAATATAACAAGCATGAGTTTCCTATGAGATAGGCATATAATCATATGACATGTATGATCGATAAAACTTATGCTTAATGAATTTTGCTCAATTTGATTATCATAGGAATCTAGATAATTGATTGAATGAAATATAATCACTTGACCATTGAAAGAGGTTTATAATGAATTGAGTGTTTGATTAATATTTCAAGTCAAGTGTAATAACTTAAAAGAGATTTTGCAGAATTGATTTGCATAATGAGGGATAGTTTATAATTCTAGGATATCTTATATTAAATTCAAATTGTGTAAACTTAGTTTGTTAATTATCATAATGAAGTTTTAAAATTCAAACAGCTTAATTATACACATTGAATTATTTTCTGAATAAGAGTAGAAAGACACCATTTTAGTACTTAATACAGAAAATACAATTTATTCTCTATGGGATCAATACTTAATTCATCATATATTAATTGTTTTGACAATGTATAATTGCATTGATTTGTGTTATATAAAATACACAACAAATGATGAATTAAGTATACTTGCATGAGTCTTTAAGTATACTCATTGCAGTTCAATGGTTCAACAAATTATGATGCTAATGAGCACATCACGAAATATTTGGAAATTTGTGATATGTTTAAGTATAATGGAGTCTCCGATGATGTCATAAAACTAAGGTTGTTCTTGTTTTCACCGAGGGATAAGGCAAAGAGTTGGTGGATATCAGCATCATCTGGTTGGATAATATCATAGGATGATTTAGCTAAATTCTTTTCACTTGCAACAAATGCAAGGATGAGGAATGCTATTATATCATTTGTGAAACATGATTTTAAATCATTATATGAAGCATAGGAATGGTTCAAGGACATGCTAAGAAAATGCCCTACATTATGGAGTTCCTAAATGGTTGTTAGTACAAATATTCTACAATAGACTAATAGGGCATTTGAGAACCATAGTGGATGCAACATTAGGAGGAGCTTTGATGAACAAGTCCATAGATGAGGCATATGACTTGCTAGAGGAAATGGCATTAAATAGTTATCAATGGCCAGTTGAAAGAATTAATCCAAGAAAAGTTTCAGGTGTGCATGAAATTGATGCACTCACTTCATTGACAGCTCAAGTTAGCTTGTTAGCTAAGAGGGTTGAAGCATTTGGAACAAATGCAATGAGAAGCCAACCATTAACTTGTGACATTTGTGGAGATAACCATTAAAATGGTCAATGCATAGAGAATGTACAATATATTGGAAATTATAATCAGTAATAATAAGATTACAACTCTAATTTTCACAATCAAAGGTTGATGAGTCATCCAAATTTTTCTTGGGGTAACAACCAAGGACAAGCCTTAAGGCAAATGAATCCACCTAGATTTATAAAGCAACAACATATTTAGCAAGAGAAGAAACTTTGTGTAGAGGAGTTTTCGATTCAATATATGAAGCAAACTGACCAACTCTTGCAAGGCTAATCAACGTCTTTTTACACCTTAGAGAACCAAGTTGGGCAATTAGCTTCAGCTATGAACAACTATCCACAAGGCTATTTACCAAGCAACACGAAAGTGAATTCAAAATGTATAAGAGAACAATGCAAAGTAGTGTCATTACGGAGTGTAAGGAGTTACAAAACTTTGCACAAAAGCCTATATCACCATTTATCCAAAGAAATGCAAAAAATTCAAAACATGCAAAAATCGAAGAAAATACAGAAAATGTAAAAAGAAATAAAGAACACAAAGATGGTGTAGCAAAAGAAAGGGTTGTACAGAAGGAGAAGGTACAACCTTACAAACCACCACTACCATTTCCTCAACGATTGCAGAAGCAAAAACAATAGAAGCAGTTCTCAAAACTTTTGAAATTTTTTAAGAAACTGCACTTTAAAAAACCCTTTGCAGATGCACTAGAGTAGATGCTAAATTATGTTAAATTCATGAAAGACATTCTTTCAAGGAAGAAGAAGCTAGAAGAGTATGAGATAGTAGCATTGACAGAGAAATGCAGTGCAATATTGCAGAAAACATTGCCTCATAATCTCAAAGAACCGGAGAGTTTTACCATTCCATGTATAATTAAAAATCATTATTTTGGTAAAGCCTTATGTAATTTGCTACAGTGCCACTACTGGTGCATAATTCCAATGTCTTCAGTGCTCTAATACCCAAAATATAGTGCCACAACGCCACGTGAACAACTCATGAACTTTGTCAACGTAGAAAAAAAAAAAAAAAATTCTAATTTGATTTATATTGAATGTTTTACCATGATTTGAAGACAAGCCTATAAATAGAAGATCAAAAAGTCTATTTCAATAATCAAGAAGAGAGGAAAAGAAGCAACATAAGAGAAAATAACTTTAGAGAGAGAAAAATCAACTTTTGGAGAATCAAGAAGCCTAGAAGATTGAAGATTGTAGAAAATTAGTTTTATCTCTTTAACTATTATTTTTTCTAGTTTTTTTTATGATTTTCATAATATTTTTCTTGATAAGCTCTAGAACTTTTTATTTTACCACAATCTAAAATTATTTTCTAGGGTTATCACTTGAACTTAATATGTGAGCTTCATTATTGGATCATTTTAATATTTATTTGAATTTAATTTTTTATTATTCAAATTATTTGTTCTTAATATTTCATAATATCTAATCAATATTGTGATTCGATTGAAAATACTTTGATAAACTCGAGAGAAACATCATTGTATTAAGAATTTAATAATTTTATTCATGATTGTTGAGAAATTTACAAGTTCCAACTTAGGATAGAGATATACCTAATTGACATGTATAGTCAATAAAACTTGTTCTTAATAAATCTTAATTTATTGCAATTACCATAAAGATATAGGTATTTGATACATTGAGAAAGTACTTATCTGACATTGAGAGAGGTTTGTGAATACATTAGTGCCTTAACTAATAATAAGAATTAAGGAATTTTAATATTAAAGGGTAGTATATATAAAAAAGCATATTAAGGAATAGTTATAATCCTAAGTTT
Source organism: Ailanthus altissimus (assembly GCA_946807835.1). Classification (NCBI taxonomy): domain Eukaryota; kingdom Viridiplantae; phylum Streptophyta; class Magnoliopsida; order Sapindales; family Simaroubaceae; genus Ailanthus; species Ailanthus altissimus. The sequence goes on from OX327709.1 coordinate 8,507,978, forward strand.
TCTCTATCTTGTGATATTTAGAATTTGCTTAGTTGTGATATTTTATTATATTTGTATTCATAAATTTAAGTTTATTTTGATTTCTATTAAAGTATTGATTTTCTAAATAAAAATAAGAAGACTAATTTTAGTACTTGGTTGAAAATATATAATTCCCCATGGGGTTCAACATTTGACTTTATAATTCAATTATTACTTATTACGATAGCGTATACTTGCGTTTAATTTTATGCTTAGAAAATACACAACAAAGTTTTGGCACCGTTGTTGAGAAATTTATTTATTTTTGCTAATATTATTACCGATCTTTCTTATTTTTACTTCAAATTATTATTATTTTTTTATAGTTACTTTTTTTTTGTATAGTTACTTTTTTAGTCTTTTTGTTTTTGTATTTTTTTAAGATAACTTTCAGAATTATATCATAACCTATCAATTTCAATTTCATAAGTAAGCGACAAAATATAAATCTTTAAGAGATTATTCAATCCTAATGATTAGTAGCATTCAACCCAGCATATGCCGACCAACAATAAATGCCAACTACTTCTAAACATAGTCGGAAATAATCTGAATGTTGAAATACTCAGTTCAATTTAGTGGACATCCATGCAATAATCCAAATGAACATATCATAAATTCTCTAAAGGTTTGTGATTTATTCAAATACAATGGAGTCTTAGATGATGAAGTACGATTGTGACTATTTTCCTTTTCACTTCGAGATAAGGCAAAGAGTTAGTTGGCGTCACTACTATTATTATCAAGATTAATTTTAACATGGGATGAATTGGCCCAAAAATTCTCAATCAAATTCTTTCCACTAGCCAAGACAATGAAGATGAGGAATGACATACTTTTTTCATGCAGTATGACTTAGAAACACTTTATGAAGCATGAGAGTGGTACAAAGACATGCTGACAAGATGTTCGCATCATGGGATTCCAAAGTAGTTATTTGTGTAAACATACTATAATGGCTTGATGAGGTAGTTGAGGACCATAATAGATGTCACAACGGATGGAACGTTAATGAATAAATTAACCAACAAAGCCTATGACCTAATAGAGCAAATGGCATCCAATAACTACCAATGGCCATCAGGAAAAACAACCCAAGAATGATCACAGGCATACATAATGAAGGGGCACTCATCCATTAGTTGCACAAGTTAATCTTTTGTCCAAGAAATTAAATGCCATTAAAGATCATTATGTGAAAAGTATACTTTTCACCTGTGATGTTTGTGGTGACAGCCATCTAAATGGCCAATGTATGGAGGCTATACATTACATGAAGAACTATCAAGAAGAACAACACAATTTCTACGCCAACTTCTATAATTCGGATTAGTTAGATCCTTCTTGTATATCACCACTTACCTCAATAATCACGATTACAAAGAAACCAGGCCTATAGGAGATATTTATGTAGTACATGAAGTAAACAGATGCCCTCCTTCAAAGTCAAAAAAATATCATCCAAAGCTAAGCAGCCTCTTTAAGGATATTAAAGATTCAAGTGGGCCAATTAGCCACATTATTAAACAATTATCTACTAGGTTCCTTGCCTAGCAACATAGAGGTGAATCTAAGAGGAAATAAAGAGCAACTCCAAGCAGTTACCTTGAGGAGTGAACAAGAAATACCAATAGCCGCTTAAACATCTCAATCTAAGAAAAGTCCTGATAAGTGACAAAGAAAACAAAAAAGAAGTCAACTATAAAAGAAAAAAAATTGATGGCACTTCAAAACTACCATCTTTTCCACAAAGACTACAAGAGAAGAATCTTGAACATCAACAATTTTCCAACAAAATCTGTCTATATTTTAAGGTTGACATGGTAATTTCTAAGGACCCACCACCACCTCTTTAATTGAAAGTGATAGAATGCCTTCAACTATAAGCTAATACAAAACTGTGCAAGATACAAAAAAAGATAAGGCATAACAAGATAATAGAGAGGCAAATTGATACCAGCCAATGAGGTGCAATATTTCAGTTTAAGATTAGAATCTTTCCAGTAAGGCTCAAATCAAGGTGGATGAGACTGCATCTAAAAGATTTTCTTATGCTGCTATGAAAAGTCAAAGAAGAAGAATATTAATGCTCTTAGGCATAGTAAAGTTCCATAAGCATGATACTGCTAACATGCAATTTAATCCTCCATGAGTCAAAGAAAAAGCCAAGCCGATGACGTTAAATCAAGTGCTTCTTAGGAGGCAACCCAAGTAAACTTTTATTTTTATGTTGCTTATTTTTATTTTTATTTCTACTTTATTTTCTTTACTGTTAATGTTAAAGTAGTAAGTTAGTAATTAAGGAGCAACACAAGTAGTTACAATGTTAGAAGATAAAAAAAAATTCAATACTATCACATTAAGACATGAAATATGCAATGCTATGTCTCATTTACAAGGGACGTTTCTTACTCTCATTTTTATTTTTTACCATTGGGCGCAATATCAAATTTAAGTTTGGGAGGAGAAATACTTTACCATGTGTTTATTTTCTGCTAAATAAATTTTTTGTTATCTTGCGTGTTAAATTTTGTTTTATTTTATTTATTATATTTAGGTTAAGATGATGATCATTAGTTTATAATAATAAATAGAATAGTGGTTGAATTTATTTTTTACAAGTCTCTAAGAAACAATAGACACTTAAGATAATTCTTATACCAGAATCTAGAATTGATTTTGAACTTATTTTTAATCACTTATTCTTAACACATTGAAATAAAGCTTGTATTAGTTGAATTGTTACTTAAAAATAAGATGCTTAAGAAGTACGCTCAATTTTTGAGAAATAATACTCTAAAACTTGCTTGATTACTGCTTGAGGCGAAATCTTAGGAAATACATGAGTAGAAAAATTTAATTAGACCATCTTTGGACCGAATGAGCCTTTCCAGCCTATCTTAGGTATATATTTATCCCTAGTTACCCCTTTTGAGCCTAATTACTTTTTTTTTTATAAAATTTTAACCTTATTACAAGCCTAAGACTTTAAGATTATTTATCCAAAATCTACCCATAACTATAAAACTTAAGTTTAGAGGAAGAGATAAATCAAGGAAAAGGAGATCAAGAGGTTTCTAGGTAAAGTCCAAGTGTTCTTGTTGTGACTTGAACTTCATATATTTATCCTTATATCCCACATTGACTCTAGCCTTTCATTACAAGCTAATTAAAGTCATAAACATATCCTTTGAATTGTGTCTTTCTACATTAGTGGGGAGTGGTATAAAAAGCAAGCCTATAATAGTGTTATTATGAATTGAAATATGTCAAGATATCATCTTTTTGTGTTATCTTAAAGTAATTGAGTAAATCTAGGTATCATTTGACTATTTACTTGCTTATTGAACATACACATGAAGTGATCAATTATAGGGAAGAATGAAGAACTTGATAAATAATATTACGAGCTATCAAGAGTTGTTTATTAAATTCTAAAAAGACTTGTACCATTTCAATAACTTTTGAGACAATGATTATGATTATCTAATTAACATAGCTTGTTATATTTTATTTTTGAGTTTTCATTTTATTTTGAGTCAAGTATAATTTTTTTGTTTTCTCTTTTTAATTTTTATTTTTCATTACTCGAGAACGAGCAAATGGTTAAATTTTAAGGAGTTTGATAAGCATAATATGTATTTATTATTTTTACTCCTTTAACTTAATTAATTACTTATCCTAAATATAATATTATTATTTTATAGGTTTAAAGTCAATAGAGTTATTTATGATAAAAATCTAAAGAAAATAAGGCAAAATATCAAATTTGCTATTGTATTCAACTATAGTAACTGTAAATGTGATTCGCTACAATGCCACCACTTGAGGCGTCTAAAAATTAATGTTGGGGCGATAATTCTAAGGTCTTTAGCCCCCAAAATATAGCGTTGCAGCACCACATAAACAGTAACTCATAAATAGTGTCAGCGTAAAAACAAATCTTAATCTGACTTATATTGGATGTTTTACCTTAATTTGAAGACATAAATTTATAAATAAAAGATCAAAAAGTCTATTTCAACAATTAAGAAGAGAAAGGAAGAAGCAGAACAAGAGAAAACAACTTTAGAGTGAGAAAGAACAACTTTTGGAGGATCAAGAAGTCTAAAATATTGAAGATTGTAGCAAATTAGTTTTATCTCTTTAACTCTTATTCTTTCTAGTTTTCTATAATTTTAATAATATTTTTCTTGATAAGCTCTAGAACTTTTTATTTCACCATGAGATAAATTTATTTTGTAGGATTATTACTTGAACTTAATATATGTGCTTAATTGTTGGATCCTTTTAATATTTATTTGAATTTAATTATTTATTATTTAAATTATTTGCTCTTAATACTTCATAATATCTGATCAATATTGTGATTGAATTAGGAATACTTTGATAAACTCAAAAAAGGCATCATTGTATTAAGACCTTGATAATTTGATATATGATTGTCGAGAAATTTACAAGTTCTAACTTAAGATAGATATATACCTAATTAGCATTTATAATCAATAAAACTCGTTCTTAATGAATCTTAATTTATTGCAATAACCATAGAGATATAAGTATTTGGTGAATTGAGAAAGTACTTATCTGACCTTGAGTGAGACTTGTGAATATATTAGTGTCTTGACCAATAATAAGAATTAAGAAATTTTAATAGTAAAGGATAGTATATCTAGAAAAGTATTTTGAGAGATAGTTATAATCCTAAGCTTTCTCTATCTTGTAATATTTAGAATTTGCTTAGTTGTGATATTTTAGTTTATTTTCATTCATAAATTTAGGTTTATTTTGATTTTCATTAAAGCATTGATTTTTCGAATAAAAACAAAAAGACTAATATTAGTACTTGGTTGAAAATATATAATTGCTTGTGGGTTCGACATTTGACTTTATTTTCTAATTATTACTTATTATGGTAACGTATACTTGTACTTAATTTTGTGCTTAGAAAATACACAACCCCCAGTTCGATTCTCAATTTTTTAGTTCAAAAAATTAAAAATTTGGTTCTCAGTTTAAAAGGTTGAACTAAGAATTGAATCAAAAAATTAAATTTAAAAAAAATTAAAAATATTGAAAAAAATTTAAATTTTTTTTAAAAATCGAACTAAAATGAAAAAAAAATCTAAATTAAGTCCATTTGAGCCAAACTGAAAACTTAAAAACGAACCAAACTAGTTCACTATTTTTTGGTTCGAATTTTGGTTTTAGTTTTCAAAAATAGGCCACCTCTGTTGGGTTTTCACTTCACACCGAAAACTAAATCGAACCGAACTGGGTTTGCCACCGCTACCCACCATAAAGGAGATCCATAACCCCTTCGAGGTCCAAATATAGATGTGCTCCTCTTGAACCATCAGTCCTCCCTCTTTCTTTTATCCCCCTTGGTTTAGCATCCCTATATAAGTAACTAGATAGGGTTTTGAGATGTAAAAAAAAAGGGGGTAGGGTAGAGGGGAATAAAGAACTCACTTCATCTTCTAGGTACAATTCGTAGCACTTGGGTATCAGATCAGCTCGCTAAATACTAATCGCAAAAAGGTGATCCCCAACAAGAGTAATATGCCCCAAGGTAGCCTCTATTTGAACAAGGCGCCCACTAGATACTTCTTGATCAGTTGCTGAAGTTTTTGAAAATTTCAAAGGAAACAAGTAAGTACATGACAAACTAGAAGATGAAAGAAAGGTGTACAAGGATAGAGAAGAACTTGCATCTAAGGTAAAATCGGTGAGGATGACCTAATCCCCCATTCCTTATAGTGCGTGGTCAGGGGACTTCTTGATCCCAAAAGCCACCCATAAAAAAATAATTTTCTTTCTAACCTCTAGTACAAGAATAACAACAAGGGATAAGTTTGCAGGCCCATATAGAAAAGTAGTAAAAACCCTTGTGCTCCTCGGTACTATGATAGAAATGATATCGGTATCATAGTTCATGGAAATATGGTAGGGACAACTATGCCCTTACCATAATATGAAGAGACTGGCTAAAACCCTCCAAGAGTTCAAACCAAGTTGGGAAGGGAGTACATATAGGTGGGCTAGCATCATAGTAAAATATGACTGTATAGGGAGCCTAAGCCTTAACCTAAGAATTCGGTGTGAATCACTACCTCCCCCTATAAAGGACTACTTGGATAATCATCAAGTGTAAGGAGCCTTATTGTCTAGGGATATTGTACCTAATCCTAAAGTTTTCGAGGCCCTCCTTGGTCATATCAAATCATTGATACTTCGGATCTAATTTGAAACCAAGTACTTCAGGGTTGGTATTCTCTGACCTCTTATTCTCAAACTTATATTAGGAATCCTCATTTTCCCTCTCCTCATTAGTAACTTCTTTAGTAGACAGATTCTCTTTATGTTCCATGACCTGCGTTGGCTTTAGAGGTCGAGGGATTTCATCATTTCCTAATACGTAGGCCTCACTACCTCCTCTTTAGCCCTACATGCCCTTCTGAGAAATGGAACTTCGTCTACCTCTATTTCTTTGTCTACAGGCATGTTTATTGGGAGTAAATTAAGATTTGAAACTTCTCTATTCCCTGAAGCAATTGATTTAAGTTTTTTAAACAACTAAGGTTTATACTAGGGGCAAACAACAATATGATATTCTAGAAAACATAACAATAAAATGGTAAACCATGGTAGAAGATACAACAAAAACACAACAATAAAATGGCAACACAGAAGCACATATAACATAATCAAAGTGAAAAGAAGAAAACCCTAACTTGGTAAAGTGCAAAATCAAAGAGTCCGTAAAAGGAAAAGTCATCTTCTTTCCTTGTTGCAGTAACATAACAGAAGAAATAATAACTTTCTCACTATTTCTTAATAAAGAAGACAAATGAACAATGGCAAGTAAAATTTTGAAAAAGGCACTGAAGGGGTTTTTATAGCTTCGACATTATTTTAATCTCTATCGTTTATTAGAAATGGATGGACTAGATTTACCTGTGCCAAAAATGGACATCCGTTTATATGGATTGACATGCTATTTCAGGATTACAGGTACAATAAATACACTAACCCTTTGATTACTTTAACTAAGACCGTTTGATCAAAGATAAGCGAACCAGATTGCCTTATATCTATAGAGGTCTCTTTAGCTAGACAGAATGATGCTTTAGAACTTGTACTCATCTTACAATTTGAAGATACGAAGGAATTTTAGGTGGTGTATGGAGATTTCAAAATAAAAATACCAAAATAAATCATTCGGGTCCTCACCTAAAATTTGGTGGACCCCTGTTCTCCTTAGAAAATTGGACTGACCATGAGCCCAAGCCCATCCCCAAATGTAGCCTAAAGTTAAGGGCCCAAACCACCATCGGATAGACTTGGTCAGACTAAATATCACCACGGTGACCCCGAACCAAGTCTAGTGCTACTATAGGTTTCATAGGGTTCTCCTTGGACAACCAAACCCCAAGTAGCCTTGAAGCCTGATCTATGCTACAATAGCTAAGTACAAGTGCACGCTATCGTATCAAGCAATATATGATTTTAATTCTAAGTATCATTCCCACAGGGATTATACGATCTAATTTTCAATCAACTATTAAAATTATATCTACTCAACTTTTATCCAAGAAAACTAAAATCTGAAATTCAATTAATTAACTTAGTTCTACCAAATTAAATTAAACCTAAATAACAAATAAATAAATAGTTAAATTCACCAATTAATAAGAATCTAGAGTTTCGACTTACCCTTAGTATTTCATTAGATTCATTAACCTCTTAGTTAATTCCTTAATATAAATTGATTGGCTAGATTTTAATCTTATCACAAGCCTCTGTTGATAGTTGAGTGACTATATTATGCATTCTAACAACTCCCTATATGTTTATGATAATTAGAATATAGTGTAATTCATTAAGACCAGGTTTATATCATACCATACATGCCATCTAGGTATATGTTTATCCTATATGAAACTCAATAGTCAAGTTCATTATGATTTTTTAATCATTCAAAAATATTGGCCAAATATAATGAAAGCATTAAACTTCAAGATAGAATGAATCAATTATATGTATTAAGTTCATAACCTAAAAATCAATGAAATCTAATTACATAATAAGTTCAATAGTCTAACCCTAGGTTAAACAAGTTTAGCTCATCATTAAACCAAGAGTACCAAGGAAATCTATGAATAATATCAAGAATAAGAACATAATGATAAGAAAAGAGAAGAAAAACTAATAAAGAAGATTTTTGGGTTGCTTCTCTCTCTTCTTGACTTGAAGCTTGAATCTTGAACTTGAACCTTCAATCTTGGCTTTGATCTCTTGATTTTATATTATAAATTATTTCTCTGAGTTTTTCCTTTGATAAAGTCTATATTTTGACTCTAAAAAGAGTGTTTTAATAGGTTTAAGAAATCTTAAGGTCGAGGGCCTTCGAATCCAAGTTGAAATAGAACATTTAAAAAGGTATTTCTTTAATCGCACAGGCGCTGCAGCCTTGGGCTGAGCATTGCTTTTCACCTGGTACATCGGGGAGTCTAGCCTTGGGCTGCCCGCTCTCGTACTTTCAACGTAACTTTGGTGTTTTTCATCTATTTTGCCTCCAATTTGTTCCCAATAATCACATTTTACCTCATACACCTATTTATGACAAAAAAAATACAATTAAATAGTCAAATGTTTATAAATTAGAGCGAAATATAAGTTTAGAGTGCTAAATATACTAGTGCATTTATGCCCTTATTAAATACCCTAAACTTAAGACTTTGCTTGTCCTCGAGAAAAATAAAGACAAATAATCACAACTTATTGACTCTAAAATAAAATAACTCTAAACTAAAAATAAGCTTGGCTTATTAGACAATCATCATTATTGTCTCAAAAGCTGTGAAATGGCACAAGTCTTTTCAAAATTTAATAAACGACCTTCAACAATTCAACATACCATTCATTAAGTTCTTTATTCTGTCCTATAATTGATCACTTGTGTGTGTATGTAATAAGCAAGTAAATAGTCAAATAAAAATTAGATTTACTCAATACTTAAGAAAGTACAAAAACAAAAAATGAAGTCTCGACATATTGTAAATAATAACACTGTCATAAGCCTGCTTTCTATACTTACTCTTTACTAATGTAGAATTACACATGTTTAGGGATCTGTTTAGGACTTTCATTACCTTATAACTTAAGGTTAAGATCAAGGTGAGATATAAAGATATAAATGAATGGTAAATCACACCATGAACACTTAAACTTTACTTAGAAACATTTTGATTCTTTTTGTCCTTGATTTATCTCATCCCCCAAATTTATGCTATTCCCATTTTTTTAATCACTCTTTTGCAAAAACAATTCTTCTTTTTCTTAAGTCGGGGGTATTGTGCTTTAAAGACTTGTCTTTCTTTTTTTATGATATGTACCCCTTAAAATTTTATTGATAAGTACCTTTAAGACTTATTGCTTTCTACTTCCGTACCATTTTCTCACATATCTATAACCTTTTTCCTTTTAAGAATATTTTTAAGTAAACTCAAGATTTATGGTTACAAGTAATTTTAGGATAAATAAGCTTAAAGTCTATCGGGTTGTAATATGGTTTAAAAAAATGCATTTAAGCTCAAAAGGGATAACTAGGGATATATATAATCTAAAGTAGGCTAGAAAAGATTAAGCGGTCCAAAGATAGTCTAATGTCATTTCTCTATTCGTGTGTTTCTTAGGATTTCTCCTCAAGTAGTAATCAAGCAAGTTTTAGAGTGTTGGTCTTCGAGATTATAGTGTACTGCTTAAGCAAAAGTATTTCTAAGCAAAAAATTTAACTAATACAAGCATATCTCAATATGCTCAAGAATAAATGATAAAAAATAAGATTGAACTTCAATCAAGATTCATGATATAAGAGTTTTCTCAAGTGTCTATCATTTCCTAGAGACTTGTGAAAATAAGTTCAGTCAATATTCTATTTCTTATCATAGACTAATGATCATCATTTCAACGTAAACTAACAACTAAAAGAAAAATTAACCCACAAGACAACCAATCAATATAAACAACAAAAATAAAGACAAGTTATATGTTTCCCACCCAAAACTTAAACTAGACATTGTCCTTAATGTCAAAAAATAAAACTTAGGAGTAAGAGACTTCTCTGGTAAATGAAGTATAAGCAATGCATCATTGTTGTCTCTATTGGATGTGACTGTGGTTTCTTTTACTCCTAACACTTAGAATTGCTTGTCCTACTTCTTTGAATGCTTGAATTGTTGTTATATTCTTATAATAAAAGAAACTAAAGTAACTAAGACTGAAACTAAAGCAAATCTAATATAAAATTGACTTGGGTTGCCTCCAAAATATTGCTTGATTTAATGCCGTCGGCTTTACGAGGTTTCTTATATTCTTATGGTGGATCAAAAGCGATGGTGGAAGCATCTTTGTATGTGATCTTGCAGGCATTCTTTTCTTTCGGCTTTCATATATTTGCAATTATTCTTTGGCAATAATGTTTTCCTGATTCTCCTTATGCTTTGATAAGGGCGTTAAAGTACTAGTATATTTAGAACTCCAACAAGATATTTCCTCTAATTTATGAAGGTTTGGCTATTTAATTTATTTTTTGATCATAAATAGGTGCACGATAGAAAATGTGACATTTCAGGATAAACATGAGGCGAATCGGATGAGAAACGAAGAAGTTGCACTCAAAATAAAAGAGCACCTAAACCCAGGGCTAGGCGTTGCAACGTCCAAGGAAGAGACTTGGGCGCCATAGCGCCGAGCCAACCTCCACGCCCTTCGCATTTCTAGGTCTCAGCCGCAGCACCTATGCGATATATAAAATCTCATTTTTTTAGTCTTATTTCGACTTGGATTTGAAGGCCCTTAACTCTAAGGTTACATATACATATAAAAGCACTCTTTTAAGAGCCAAAACATAAAATTTTAGGGAGAAAAATTTAGGAAAATAATTTGCAACACAAATTTAAGAGATCATTAAAGATTCAAGTTCAAGATTCAAACTTCAAGTCAAGGAAGAGAGAGAAGCAACTTAATGCGTCTTCTTGATTAGTTTTTCTTATTATAATATTCTAGTTCTTATTATTATTCATAGATTAGTTTGATACTCTTAGTTTAGTGATGAGCTAAATTTTTTTTATCTAGAGTTAGAATTTTGAACCTAATATGTAGTTGGATTTAATTGATTATTAGTTTATGAACTTAATACATAGCATTCATTCATTATATTTTGATCTTAATGCATTCATTATATTTTGCCAATATTTTGAATGATTGAGGAACCATGATGAACTCGACGGATGGATTCATGTGTTTAGCTTAGGATAGTTTGATACATAATCATAGGGCAATAACTATAAGTTCCATGTAGGATAGACGTATACCTAGATGACATATATGGTTTGATTTAGACCTGGTCTTAATGAATTACATTTTATTCTGATTATCATAGATATATAGGTAATTGTTAGAATGCATAATATAGTCACTCGACCATCGACAGAAGCTTGTGATGAGATTAGAGTTTTGTTTAATTGATAGAACTAGGTTAGTTAATTGAATTTCATATTTTAGTTTTTCTAGATAAAAATTAAGTATATATAATTTTAGTACATGATTTATAAAACTAGATTATATAGTCCTTGTGGGAGTGATAGTTGGACTTAAAATCTTATATTACTTAATACGATAGCGTGTGCTTGCGCTTAGCTAATAAATCATACATCACGTTTCTCTTTGATCCCTTCAACTTGGTGCTACTCCCTGTTTTTCTTTCTTTTCTTTATATACTTTGACGCCTTCTTTCGTATGTGAGGATCCAGTGTCTCCATATTTTTAAGTCGTTCAATGTTTAGGTGCACCACATAAATGCTACAACAGTCTTCACTTTCATTTGGCAATTTGATCTCTTTGAAGACTATAAATGTCACGGTGTCATCTTGCACTCTCATAGCCAACTCCCTTTTTTGAACATCAATGACTGTACGTTTTGTGACTAGCAAGGGTCTTCTAAGTATGATAGGGATCTCATTGTCTTTTATATCCAAGATGACGAAATCTGCAAGGAAGGTGAACTTGTCTACCTTTACTAGCACATCCTTTATGATTCCCTTTGGATAAGTTAGAGATCAATTTGCAAGCATGAGTGTGACATTAATGGGCTTTACTTCTCTCAAACCTAATTTGTTGTAGATGGAAAAATGGCATTGAATTAATGCTCGCTCCAAGATCACATAGTGCTTTATCAAGATCATGATTGTTAATAGAGTATGGTATGGTAAAACTCCCAAGATCTTTAACTTAGAAGGTAGCTTCTTCTGAAGAATGACGCTACACTCATTTTTTTAATGCTATGGTCTTATAATCCTCCAATCTTGTCTTCTTTGAAAGGATAGACTTCATAAACTTAATGTAGCTAGGCATTTGTTTAAGTACATTTGCAAAATGAAGATTAATATGTAATTTCTTAAAAACTTCAAGAGTGTTTTTGATATCTTGATTTTATATTGTGAATTATTTTTCTATGTTTTGCCTCTAATAAAGTCAATATTTTGGCTCTAAAAATAGTATTTTTATAGGTTTAAGAAACCTTAGGGTCAAGGGCCTTTGAATCCAAGTCAAAATAAGACATTTGAGGAGATATTTCTTTAGTTGCACGAGCGCTGCGGTACTCAGACTTAGAATGCGAAGATAACTGATTTTCTCCTAGGCGTTGTTGCGCTCAGCTTTCTGCCTAGGACGCCGCAGGATCCAAGTTTGGGAGCCGTGGCGCCAGGCCTAGGTTGCCCAACTCTCGTAATTTTAGCGTAGCTTCGGCGTTTCTCGTTCATTTTGCCTCCTTTTTGTCCCGAATCATTACATTTTGCCTCGTGCACCTATTTATGACCAGAAACACAATTAAATAGTCAAATATTCATAAATTAGAGTAAAACGTAAGTTTAGAGTGCTAAATATACTAGTTCATTTATACCCTTATCAAAGTCCGAGCTCGAGGTTCTAGATCAAGTAGGCCCCGAACAACCTCAAATCGAGCAATGTGGCATTGAATCTTGAACCATTATTTCTCACCCCAAAGGAAATAATCTCGAGATTCAATTACAAAAAGTCTAAACATGTCCTTATAAGGCAAGCAACCACGATCTCCAACACACATAACTCCTAAGGTAAGTGGCCCGAATCTCAAGGAAAAATCACCCTAACCACACCGACAATCATGGAAATAATAGCCTGATCCTCCGCCCGTGAATCTTGGGGTTTACATAAAGAGAAAGAGACTATAAAATATGAAAGAAGACAATGAAAACGGCTATGTCATTCTTCTAAACCTAACACTTTAAGCTATACATTACTTTCTAACGCTGGCTTAAGCAATGAAGGGTCATCGTTGGGGGATTGTAACGAAACTTTTCTCTTCTTATTTTTGGCAAGAAAACATCCAAGTAGTTGTTGATAGTACCATCACCAATACAACCCAATCTAGCAAGGCCTAGTGACATTCCCTCAAATAAATAAATTTAAAACTCTTTGATCTAGAAAATCAGTTTTGTTTTTTTTTTTTTGGTCAAAATGTATAAATATGAAATTAAAGAAATTAAAGAAATTGAGTAAAAGTTCTAGTATTTGAAACAATCCATAACAAAGAATAAATTTGAAGAGTAAAAAAATTATTATAAATTTTTTTTGGAATAATATGACTAATAAATTTATTTATATTACTTAAATCGTAAAAGTTTAAAGAAACTCGTTATATATATATATATGAAAATTCTAAATATGAGTTAATTTTATCTCATGAAGATAAGAAATATAATTAGTAATTATGTTTCTAAAATAATAAATACAAATTATTTAAGAGAAATTAATTTAATAAATTGGAAGAATTGTGAGTAAAATGCAAAGTTTCAAAAGCCTAAATAAATAAATAAAATTATTTTTTTTAATTTAAACTTTTTTCGGCTCGATTGGGCTCCCCTGGGTTCCGTCACTGCACACAACATAATTACAATATTAAAAAAGGGGGAAAAAAAACTTGATCCCCGTCTAAGATCTAGTAAGTATCATCTCTTATTATATAGTGAGTTTCTACATGCATGACCTAATTCTACAATACCTTGTGAAAAGAGTTAAAAGTTGTGAATATGCAAGACAATGCAATGTGATAGTGTCATCCGTTATAACATAAGGAACTCTGTCCACTAAATCAATTTTTTGATATGAAGCTTTTAAAAAACAGAAAATTTTCAAGAAGTTTAACCACAATCTCACTTTCTCAATCTTTGTAGCCAAATACCTCTAAAACAAATCAAAATACTCTTATTAATTGGAGTCCCTAATTTCCTTTCCTCTTCAACTCACAAATACTCATTCATGAAAAATTGATGAAATCTAGCATATTATAAAGTTTTCTTTAAGTCACAAACTCAAAATTTTGTATTTTTTAAGAAAAACACTGAAAATAAAATGATTATACTGAAAAATTGGAGAAAAATTAAACTTAGAATCGTTTGATGGTCAAATTCACGAATCGCATGGGTTTGCGTGGCAAACCACCGTGCCAAGTAAACACTACGTAAGGCTGCACTATGATCGAACAAACATAAGTGTTACGTGAATGACAACGGTATTGTTGCATTGGCTTTGCCATTTGTGCAGCAATTTTTGTTTAGTTAATAATACTAAATATTTTAAGTTTATATTTTATATTATATTTAAAATAATGATGTGTTAAATAATTAGTGACTATAATAAATAATTTTAAAATTTTATACTATTTTACCATTTAATAATTATATAAAAAAAATTGATGCATGATACTAAAAACTTATATAAAAATATTATGTAATTATTATATGCTCCTCATTATTTATTCTCATTTATTTTATTAATTTTTATATTTTTATGTGACCAATACTTTGATGATACATAATTATTTTTAAAAAATTAAAGTATTTTTATCTTTTGACTAGTTGAACCATCAAACCCAAATTTCATAAACTATTTGGTTTAGCTGTATTTTTATTTAACCCATTTCACTAATAAAACAGAATCATTTAGTACCTGCAATGTATTAATTTATAAATCTGGACTCATCGAACAATCTAAATCTATAAGAGAAATGTAAAAGATGGCATGGTCTACAAGCACCTAATATTCAGTATATGTTATTGTATATATTTTTTTAATTCTTATATCATACAAAGCATTAATTTTTAATAAAAATATAATAGTGATTTGTTAAATTAGGAGTCTTTACTTATTTAAGATTTGTAATATGTTAACTTACAATAGTCAATCAAGTCGAGTATTATTTTTCAATCTTATTAAGGGTCACTTGTAATGAGAATTACTTGTGTTTGATAATTTATATGCTTAAAAGTATTTTGAGTTTTGTGAATTTAATTATGAAAGTGTTGTGACATTATATAACAACTAAAATAGATATTAAAATATATTATATATTTATGGTACAGTTAATTAGTTTGTTTAAGGATATATTTGAGTTTGTATGACTTTTTAAAAACAATTCCTCAATACCTTTTAAACTTAATCATAGAAGGAGATGATTTTGTTATGAGTGATTTTAAAAATAGTTTATCAAACATTTAAAATGAATAAAATTTATTAAAAAATAACTTCATCTATTCAGCAGCAATCACAAACTGGCTGTAATCCCCCAAACATATATATATATATATATATATATCTATATATGGAGGCATTTCTATCATAAATCTCTTATATTATTCTATTAAAGTTTTTAATAAATTTTATGGAACTCGATGGAGATGTTTGACAAATTGTAGTAAAAACTTTAGCATGACTTTGAAAACCTAACAAAATGTTTTTTCTTTTAAAAAAAAATTCAGATTAAAAATGAAAATTTCTATATGTAAATGTAATCACCAATCATGAAGGATGTTAAAGAAATTTGTTCGAGGTATGTACAACTCAAAATCAACCAACAAACTTCTCACAAAAAAATAAGAGCCCTTGTCATGTAATTACATACAAATGAAAATTCATGAATTGTCATGCAAGTAGAAACTAAATCTTAATCGCCTTTTGAAATATTTTCATGCAACAGGGAGAAGATAGTACATTTGTGTACTAAAGTATCTAGCTTTCTTTTTCTTTTTAAAGTACTTATTTATCACGTTGGAGGGAAGTGTATTAAGTAATTAATATGATGCAGTAACAAAAAATTAGCAAACAATTTAAAGAGATAAAGGTAAAAAAAAAAATATAAGTATTTACGTAGTTTAATAATTGTTTATATCTACGGTGAATTTAGATTTCATTTCTTTATTATTATTTTTTTTTTATCATCATTGATTTCATTTTTTTTGTTTAGTTTTTGAATTTTTATTTTTGAATTAGTCTTTTTATATTTTATTCTTCAAAATATTAATGCTCAAACACCTGATCCACTTATTCATAAGCTTAAAATTTTTAAAGTGTTGTTTGAGTAAATTCTGGAGAAAAATAGTGGGAGAAAGACAAAAAAAACTTCAAGAATAAAATGGTTCGAATTTGAATTTTGTGACTATTAAAGATTGTATTTTAATTTTGTGACTTTAAAAGTATATAAATTTAAATAAATGTTATTTGTGTAAATTTTTCTATTTTAAAGTGACGTAAAAAGTTTAATGAGTAAATAATAAGTAATGAACTTTTAAAATATATTAAATAATTCATTGAAAAATTACTCAAATTATAAATTTTATTATAAGGAATTAATTTTCTTAGTGTTAGCTTTGTTTTAAATGTACTATTTGTTATTTGCTTTGTTTTAAGTTATATTAAATGCAAATAAATGTATTAATTTGATTGTTGGATACAACGAGAATATTTGTATCCTCTCAAATGTTTTACACTAATATAGATTAAAACCCTTAACAAGTAGTTTAGTAACTTTGATGCATGTTTTTTTTTAAAAAAAAAAAAATTGATGCATGATACTATAGACTTGTGTAAAAATATTATATAATTATTATATGCTCCTCATTATTTATTATCATTTATTTTATTAATTTTATGTTTTTATGTGATCAATACTTTAATAATACATAAATTGATTTAAAAAAGTTAAGGTATTTTTATCCTTTGACTAGTTGAACCATCAAACCAAATTTCATAAACTATTTGGTTTAGCCGTTTTTTTTTTTTTAAATCCATTTCCCTACTAAAACATAATCATTTAGTACCTGAAAAGTATTAGTTTATAAATCTTGACTCATGGGATATGTTATTGTATATATTTTTATATCATAAAAAGCATTAATTTCCAATAAAAATATAATATAGATTTGTTAAATTAGGAGTCTTTATTTATTTAAGATTTGTAATATGTTAACTTACAATAAGTCAATCAAGTCGAGTATTATTTTTCAATCTTATTAAAGGTCAATTTGGTAATATTATACTTTTTAAAATGATTATTGTTAGTTACGTTGAAGAAATAATCAATTGTAATGAGAATCATTTATGTGTTTGATAATTTATATGTTTAAAAGTATTTTGAGTTTTGTGAATTTAATTGTGAAAGTGTTGTGAGATTATACAATAATTTGTTAGAATTGATGATTCAACAATTATGTACGAGTATGAATTGAGATAGATACTAAAAGAAGAGTCATTATAAAGTCAAGTACGAATTGAATATACAAGAAAGAAGCAAAATGAAAATTAAGAAAAATAGGTACTGTTTATAGGATAAATTGGTATTTCCTGTTTTGGCTCAATTGATTTTTTTAAGTGAGATTAGAACTCTTACAAGTAAGGACTCTTATTCCAATTAAGATTAGAGTTTTCAGGGGCTTTGTAAGCGCTATATAAACCATTGCAAACCCTTAGAGATAGCCAATTATCTAAAAAATCAAGATATAAACATAAAAGAGAATAGAAGAATTAAATAGGCACTAAATGTGGAAGTGTGAGCCAATTATTGTTTGACTTAAAAATTATTAAAATACCTTTATTTGTTGGACAAAAAATATTATTATTTTATTCATTAAAATATTTATTGAATAAAATAATAATAATAATAATATATGATAATACTATTTAATTGAAGTTAAACAATTCATTTTTTATTTTAATTGGTATGTGTTTCTACCATGATTTAATAAAATTAAATCATTTAATTATTATTGATTAAAAGCTATAATAAAAGTAAATGGGTGGCACTTGTAAATGATAGACCTTAAATGTCACTTACAAATGAAAAATAGTTTTTTATTTTGACCAAGATCTTAGTTAAGTTCATCCAAATTATTTTTTATTTTATTTGTTTTTATTTTCTTTATAGTAAACAATGATAAACAAATTACTAATGGCAAACATTGACCATTATAATAGATGACATTATATGTGATAATGGAAGAAAAATGATAAGTAAATTACTAATGGCAAACATTTCATAATAATGGGTGCCATTAAGTGAAAAAATAAAAAAATAATAATAAACAAATAAAAGAGTAATATGTTGCTCAATATTGTAAGGTGAAAATTAGGCCAAGGGATTAGTGGGAATTATAGAGAGAATTTGAAAGGCTAAGTGTTAGAAAATTCTCTCAAGTGTTGATATTGGGTGTTTTGAGTGTAAAATTATTGTTTGTGATGTTTCGGTGCTCAAAATTGCATTTTAAGTTGTTGAAATGGGTATACCGAAGGTGGGGAGCACCGGAGCGCCATGGCCATGAGTGCTCAGCGCTGAAAATTTTTGTTCTAGCGCTCCAGCGCAGGGTATCTGGCGCCCCAGCGCAGGATATCTGACGTTGTAGCGCTAGGGCTTCTAAGCCCTGGCATTGCAGTGCTAGGTTCTAGGCGCCCCAGTGCTAAGCGAATGGACGCTTATGCACAGATTTTGGAATTCGTGCCGCTGCGCTGAGGGGCCTTCAGGCCCTGGCTACAACGCTAGACACAGGGTGCTGCAGCGCTGTCTGTTGAGCGCCAGAAGCTAGTGCCGGGGGCTATGCCCCCTTGGTGCTGCCATATGGTAGGCCCAGTACCGCGGCGCCAACGACACTTACTCTAATTATGTTTTAAATTGTTTAAAATATTATTTTAATTATATATGGGTTTATAAGATACAATGATAAGAGTTATTAAGTTGTATTATAAACCGATATCATTATTTTTGTATTGGTAAATACAATGAAAACCCTACAGGTGGGGGTTAGTTGTGGTTACACAAAAATAATATTTGATTAAGAATTACCTCCTCATGAGATGGGGATTAAGTCATTGTGATACTAAAAACAAAAGAGTAAAAATCTCTCTTAATCACATTGAACAATATTATATTATGAGATAGTATTTTATTATTAATCCGTCTTATCAATACGGTGTTAGCTGGATCATATCAATCTTTTCCAATATTGTGTGAGAGAATTGGTGGGTGTAATTTAGACTATGTCGGTTAAACATCAGATGAGGCAAATATATACGATAATATTGCCTTAGATCGCTACAGTGTGCGGGTCATATCGGTAGCATATATTTGATCAATGACAAGTTAATCTGGAATACATTTACCCTATATCACTACAGTGTACGAATAAGGTGTATTTAGGATCAAGAATATGAGTTGTATGAGATGTAATTGACAAGAGTTGTCTACCTGTTGGGTTTACAAAGGCCTAGATCGCTACAATGTGCGGCCTGAGTAAAATGCTAATGGGATCGACTTTCTACTGTATAATTTAAAATAGTTTAAATTGTCGTTATCTTGTTTTGAGAAATTATAGGGATTATGTAAAATAATATAAGGGAATTTTAAATTTAAAAAAAAATGTATAAATGGTATACCCATGATTTAAAATGTATTATTAGCGATTTAATAATAATTTTCGTTAATATCTCCTAATAATATTTTATTTGACTTGTGTAAGCTAGGATGACATCTTCAAATCCCTTATGCGTATATTGGATGCTCACCAACTCAATGGAGCCGAAAATTTCTCTGAATGGTACATGAATCTCAGAATTGTTCTGGATTCAGAAAGACTAGGATATGTTATTGACCAAAAGATGCCCGGAGGTATTTTTGAGGATGCCACCAAGGAGGACAATATGACATATCAGAAATGGTTGGATGCCGATTTAAAGTTAAATCGTACATCCTCGCCTCTATGTCCACTGAGCTGCAGAGGAAGCATGTCTGCATGGACAATGCCAGCAACATTATGCTCCATTTCAAGGAGCTCTTTGGTGGCCTTCCCCAAATTGATAACTATAGGGTTGCCAAAGTGTTGTTTCAGGCAAAGCTCCCTAAGGGTAGTCCAGTGAGTCATCATGTTCTCAAGATGATATGATTAATCGAGAGGCTCGAGTCTATGAACATCTCTTTGAGCAATAACCTGAGGAACAGTTTAATTCTCCAGTCGCTGCCTAGTCTATGCACAGTTCATTATGAACTTCAATATGCAAGGAATGACCCCTACTTATGCTGATCTTTATAATATGCTGAAGACAGTGGATGAGGACATGCATAAAGGAGGCTCGACCCTCCTTATTCATGGTGCTTCATCTTCTACCCCGAGGGCTTCTGGGAAGTTCAAAGGGAAGAAGAAAAGAAAGGTGAGGCATATACCCAAGATGGGTCCTCAGCAGCGATAAATATCTAAGCCATTGAAGAAACCGAAAGCGAAAGAAAAATACTTTCATTGCAGTGAGGATGGGCACTGGAAATGTAACTGCCCCAAATACCTTACCATTGTGAAGATGACTCCCTTAGATGTTATCTTTCTCATTATTGACATTTCTTTAGCATTTTATGCTAGTATTAGCTGAGTATTAGATACCGCAAGTACTTCTCACATCTGCAATATGTTACAGGGTCTGAAGGAAGTTAGATTGCTACAGCCGAGAGAGGTACAGCTTCGAGTGGAAAATGGTGATCTCCTACGGGTCGAGGTTATAAGACATTATGATTTAATTCTCACTTGTAATAAAACTGTTGTACTTCATAACTGTTATTTTATGGCTACTATGATCAGACGGATTATTTCTCTTCCTGTACTTGACAGTGAAGGGTATCATATATATATTAAGAACCACTCTTTATATTTATGTGATGTGTTTGATGTTTTATTAGCTGAGTTTCAGTTAATTAATGGGCATTATATTTTGGATACAACAAGAAATGTCACGAATGTACATGGTAACACTAGTAATAGTGCAGAAGCTTTAAATGATACTGAATTGTGGCACATGCGATTTAGTCATATAAGTGTGAAACACCTAACTCGTCTAGTTAAGAATGGTCGGATACCTGATTTGACCATAAAACCTTACCCAGTTTGTGAATCATGTATTCAAGGAAAAATGACTAAATCTCCATTCACTGGTGTTGGATATCGTGTCATTGATTTATTGAAACTAATACATAGTGATGTTTACGGTCCAATGAATCACGCTACAATGGGTGAATTTCAATACTTTGTTATCTTTATCGATGATTTATCACGATACGAGTATATGTTTCTTATGAAACACAAGTCAAA
The DNA here is from genome assembly GCA_946807835.1 of Ailanthus altissimus. Lineage (NCBI taxonomy): Eukaryota > Viridiplantae > Streptophyta > Magnoliopsida > Sapindales > Simaroubaceae > Ailanthus > Ailanthus altissimus. Next base: position 8,529,499 of record OX327709.1, read on the forward strand.
AACCTTTAAAAAGTTCAAAGAGTTCAGACTTGAAGTAGAGAAATAAACCGGTATGTATGTTAAATATCTTCGATCAGATCGAGGCGGTGAGTACATAAGTAGTACATTTTCTGATTATTTAAAGAAGAATGAGATTCTAGCTCAGTATAGTCCTCCAGGTACTCCATAACACAATGGTGTGTCAAAGATGAGGAATTAAACTTTATTAGATATGGTCCGATCGATGATGAGCTTTACCGATCTATATGAATATCTTTGGGGTTATGCTCTGAAAAGTGCTGCTCATATATTGAATAGAGTTCTAACTAAAGCTGTTCCAACCACTCCACATGAGATGTTGAATAGAAAGAAACCAAGTCTTAAATATTTTAAGATTTGAGGCTGTCTTGCTTACGTAAAAGTTACGCAACAGGATAAACTTTCACCCAAGGGGTACAAGTATCGGTTCGTTGAGTATCCCGAGAATTCAATGGGATACCAATTCTATGATCTCGAGGAGTGAAATGTGTTTGTTTCTTGATATGCCACTTTTCTTGAGAAAGAGTTTCTCATAGATTGTAGAGGTTGTAGAAAGATTATGCTTGATGAAGCCAATCAAAGCAAACATGAACTCGAGATAGAACTTCAAAATCAATCGAGCGATATACCTTTAACACACCCTCCACGTAGGTCTGAAAGGATGTTCAAGCCACCTACTAAGTATGGTCAGATGTCTGAAGGTGTACTTGGAGTTTTCTTAGTGGAAGAAAATAATCATTTAACCTATAAGGATGCGATGTTAGACATCGACTCGAAAAAGTGGCAAAAAGCCATAAAATTCAAAATTGACTCAATTCATCACAATCAAGTTTAGGACTTGGTTGAGCTTTTTGAAGAAATAGTTACTATCAGTGTAAATGGGAAGGTAGAGACCTTCAAAGTCCGACTGGTTGTAAAATGTTATTCTTAATAATCTGGGATAGATTATGAGAAAACCTTTGCACCAGTACCGATGTTGAAGTCAATACGAATTTTATTGACTATTACTGTATATTATGACTATGAGATATGGCAGATGGATGTAAAGACGGCATTCCTGAATAGATATCTTAAGGAATAAATATACATAGAATAGCCTGAAGGTTTTGCATCAGCCAATCCACAGATCTAGTGTGCAAACTGAAGAAGTCCATTTATGGGCTTAAGCAGGCTTCCTAGAGTTGGAACCTTTATTGTAATGAGGTGATCAAAGGATCTGATTTCTTTCAAAACAATGAAGAACCATATATGTATAAAAAGGTCAGTGGGAGCATGGTTTTCTTCTTAATTCTCTACATGGATGACATACTGATCATTAGAAATGATATCGGTATGTTACAATCAGGTAAGAGTTATCTAAATAAAATTTCTCTATGAAGACTTAGGAGAGGCTTCCTATATATTAGGTATAAAGCTTTATAAAGATAGAGCTATAAAGCTGATAGGACTCTCCCAATCATCATACATCGATAGTGCTTTAGAAAGGTACAATTTTACTAACTTTAAAATAGCTAACGTACCTTCTAAACATGACATTCATCTTTTGAGGAGAATGTCTCCTCAGACGAAAGATGGAAGAGTTAGAATGTCTAAGATGTCATATACATCATCTGTTGGCAGCCTGACGTATGCTATGATGTGCATGAGACCTGACATCAGTATGGCTATTAATGTTACTAGCCGATATCAATTTGATCCTGGTGACAGCCATTGGATGGCAGTCAAACATATCCTCAAATACCTTAAGAGTACAAAGGATAACTTTTTCATTTATGGAGAAAGTGACTTGCATATTAAGGGATACACAGATTCAGACTTTTAGTCTGATCCAGATGATAGAAAGTCTACATCTAGATATTTATTTATCCTCAATGGTGCTGTAGTGAGATGGAAGAGCACCAAACAGGGATCCACAGCTGATTCAACAACAGAAGCGGGATATATTGTAGCCTTTGCGGTAGCAAAGGAAGTAGTGTAGATACGCAAGTTTATCACCAAGCTCGGACTTATCCCAAGCTCGATGGATCCTATCCCTTTATTCTACGACAAGAACGAAGCTATTGCACAAGTAAAATAGCCAAAAGTGCACCAGAGATCTAAGCATGTGGAGAGGAAATACCATATAATTGGAGAAATCTTAGCTAAGGGAGATGAAATAATGTAGCGGACCCATTGACTAAGGCCTTAACTCCAAAGGTGTTTGAGAAACACGTGGAGTCTATGGGTATTAGATACCACTATGAATGGTACCAGAGCAAGTGAGAGTTTGTTGGGATTTGTGCTTACGTCCCATTCCATTATTGTATGAATATTATGTTTTATAATATTTATCTAGTTCATTATTTGTTAAATCGCTAATTATAATTATTAAATGGTTTAATACTTGTGACGCTACAGACATTATATGATCTGAAGGAGTTCAGATTTGGTCTAAATAAGTTTAGATCAATTGCCAAGAGTTAGCATCACTGAAAACTATAAATGCTAAAGAGTTAGCATGTTATATTAATCAGTGAAGTCTAAGAGTTAAAATCCTGTTTGTGATGGTACAAAGACCTGAGAATACATTAGTAATAATATAGTTACAAGAATTATAATAGGTGCTAAGAAATGTTATTATATAAGTCTATTCTCAAATTATATGTTCCTGGTCTTAATTTACCGATGCAAGTTTGTCAGTGGAATCTTTTTATATAGACCCGAGTATATTATGCCTAGATGGTCTAGATGGTTGTTCTTAGCTGACTACGGGCTTACTGAAAGTTCGTATAACATACAAGTGTTCAGTAAGGACTGAATACTGAACAGACTCAACGATGACCCCAATAGACATCCCATGAAGCCACCAATGGAAGGTCCTCTCGAGTTGAGTAGTATACGTGGTCATTTGACCTGAGTACCACAGTGGACTTGTAAGTGATCCATCATATTTTAGTTCCACGTATGTCACAGACCTTTCATGGTGTAACTGCTGAGTGTCGCTGGGTATAGTCCGATACTCATGGAGTCTGGTATGTACAGATATAGAATCCGTCAGCTCACATGGATGAGTTATATATCCGAATGCTCAGAGAATGTATCTTAGAAAGTCTTATAGCTATAAGAACCAAACCCAGGAAAAAAATTTCCTACAGGGTTAAACAATATTGTAAAAGTGTTTGCATATATTATTTATTAAGATACATGTCTGAAAATTAGTTTACAGATGAGCACATAGAGATTTGACGGTAGTGATCTATCTCCTTACTCTTCTAGGATATAATTGGAAGAAGGATTATACGTATGTTTTATGACCTTAACTTGTATGGTCTATTACACTGATTTGTAATATCTGTGATGTGTGCGGTATTGATCTCGAACTTGCAAAATAGTTCTGTTTTACAAATCAGGAGTAGACCTAGAAAGTTCTGCAATATAAAGTGTACTCGTTGTGCATTGGGGCAGCGTATCGGATTGAATAGTTCAATCTAGAAAATTTCAGAAAACTAAAAATTTACTTCGGTCTCCCTTTGGTTGTACACGTATCAAGACTTAAGAGTTAAGTATATCAATTAGTTTACAATTAGTTGATAACCAATGAAATGTTGACACATGGCACATTGTAGGCCAATTATTGTTTGACTTAAAATTACATAAATACCCTTATTTGTTGGATAAATAATATTATTGATTTATTCATTAAAATATTTATTAAATAAAATAATAATAATATATGATATTATTATTTAATTGAAGTTAAACAATTTATTTTATATTTTAATTGGCATGTGTTTCTACCATAATTTAATAAGATTAAATCATTTAATTACTATTAATTAAATGTTATAATAAAAGTAAATAGGTGGCATTTGTAAATGGTAGGCTTTAAATGTCACTTGCAAATGAAAAAGAGTTTTTCATTTTGGCCAAGATTTTGGCTAAGTTCATCCAAGTCATTTTCCATTTTATTTATTTTGATTTTGTTTATAGTAAACAATGATAAACAAATTACTAATGGTAAACATTCACCATTATAATGGATGTCATTATGTGTGATAATGGAAGAAAAATAATAAATAAATTACTAATGGCAAATATTGACCATAATAATGGGTACCATTAAGTGAAAAAATGAAAAGAAAATAATAAACGAATAAAAGAGCAATATGTTGCTCAATATTATAAGGTAAAAATTAGGCTAAGGGATTAGTGGGAATTGTAGAGAAAATTTGAAAGGCTAAGTGTTAGGAAATTCTCCCAAGTATTGAGAGCAAAAATATTCTCTTTATTTTGGTCACCCATATTACAAGGTAGAAACAAAGATTCAAGAGTTGAATCATTTGTTAGAAAAGCTGTTATTCTAGCTTCCCCAAGCCCACCGTGTTGAGGATCTAGAATTACGAACAAGTTGCTTCAAGGCAGGTACTCTAGTTCGACTATATACAAAAGGCTTGACAAGGTAATATTTCTCAATCTTGATGAATTTTGCATTTATAAGATAATATGTAAAAGTTTATTAATGTTTATCAGTGTTTATCATGAGTAATTTTGTATTCCGCTCATCCGCTGTGCTTATATATATGTGATACATATGCTATTTTGAATGATAGACACAAACCCAAATGCATGCACCCTAGCTTTAAAATCACTCACAAAATTATTGGCACAATTTGATGTATACACAAGTTAGACAAAAGTGTCAAGTCTTACTTAGCATAATCTTAAGTTTAACACTTAAACCTTAACTATTTCTTGAGAGACCCTGAAATAAATTAATGGCCGATTAATATAATTTAAATAAAACAACAATTATATATTTTAATAATAACTATATCCACCAATCCAGTTTAGTACCCATACAAATTATTGGCACAATTTGAAGTATACACAAGGTTGACAAAAGTGTCATGTCTCACTTCACACAATCTTAGGTTTAACACTTAAACTTTAGGTTTAACAAAAATAAATTCATATTTTTTGAAAACTTCTCAGATCGAACAATTCGATCCGGTGAGCTACCCACGTGCTCAACAAGTACACTTTATATAGTGAGACTCTATAAGTTCATACGTATTTTGTCTCACGAAATATTTTTGTAAGTTCATAACTGATGCCCTTCAAACACGTTATGAAAAATTTAAAATGGCATATTGAACCATATAAATTGAGGTTAATCTATAGTCATACAATCATTTAGTCATATATACCCTGGAAGAGCGGAGGCATAGATCAACATCGTCAAGTCCCCTATTACCCAACCATAAATTTTTCTCCTTGATTCATATTTCGATAAACAATATCCGCAAACTCCTTTACGATATTGTTTATACCACAAGAAACTCTTTCCCAAATTGAATGCTTATGGCCATAAGACTTTTTAGAATACAACCTTAGAGCATCTCACTATATGAGCTGAAGGATTCCATGTCTATATACACTGGATTCCATAAGTATCAGACTATACTCAACGACACCCAATGGTTAGACTATAAAAGGTTTCTGACAAATATGGAACTTAAGTATGGTAAATCACTTACAAGCCCACCATGGTGAACAGGTCAAGGGACCACTACAATATGCCATGTGTCATTATTTTATTAGTCAACAACTATTGTTAACTAATTGTTGTACTTAACACTTAAGTCTTGACATATGCCCATCCCGATGAATACTGAAGCAAATGTCCATATGCTAGAATTTATTGAATTAAACTATTCAATCCAGTACACTATCCTAGTGTACAATGAGTACACTTTATATTACGAGACTCCTTAGGTCTATGCCCAATTTTTCAAACAGAACTATTCCATGTTCGTGACCAATGCCCCACGCACACGTCATGAATATTACAAATTAATGCGTTAGACCAAATAAGTTGAGGTTATAATGCATACGTATAATCCTTCCACCATTTATATCCTTAAAGAATAGGGATATAGATCATCACCCTCAGATCCCTATTTGGTCATCCGTGAACTTATTTTCAGACTGGTCTCTCGATAAACAAAATGCATAAACACTTTTGCAATATTGTTTATGCATATTGTTTAACGCTATGAGAAATGCTTTCTCGAGTAAATTGCTTATGGCCGTAAGACTTTCTGAGATACAATCTCAGAGCATCTAGATATATAACTCACCTATGTGAGCTGACAGATCCTATATCTACTCACAATGAACTCTATGAGCATCAGACCATACCCAGCAATACGTAACGATCAGACAATGAAAGGTCTTTAACATACGTGAAACCAAAGTACGGTGGAACACTTATAAGCCCACCGTAAATCTCAGGTCAAAGGACCATGAATACTACTCAACTTAAGAGAACTTGCCATTAACGGCTTCATAGGATGTCTAGTAGGGTCCTCATTAAGTCTGTTTAGTATTCAGTCCTCACTGAATACCCATATAGACCATCCAGATATAGTTATACACTGATATATGAAAAAGGGTTTCATCAATAGACCCGCATCGATGGATTAGACCAAGAATATTATATTTGAGAATAGACTTGCATAATAATATTTCTTAATACCTATTGCAACTGTTTACAACTATATTATTGCTAGTGTACTATCAAGTCTCTGTCCCATGGCAGACAAGGTCCTAACTCTTTAGACTTCGCCGATTATTATAACCTACTAATTCTTTAAAATTTATAATTCTCAGCAATGCTAACTCTTAGCACTAATCTAAACTTTTTTAGACTAGATCTGAACTCCTTCAAATCGTACAGTGTTTGTAACATTACAAGCATCGTACCATTTAATTAATGTAACTAGCAATTTAATAAAATATGCATTGTATAAATATGTTGATCCATAAATTTCAACAAAACTTACAAGCCAAAAATTTTGATTTTCACAGACCAATGTTGATCCAACGGTACGTAATAAGCAAGCAATTATTGTTATTAATTCGACGGTAGTTTTTGCATGGTTAGTGGTAGTTGGTAGTACCCATGGGAGTTGTATGACGAGAACTAAGACAATTGTTACGGAGGCAAGAGATTGAATGAAATAGTGAATTAAGGGTTAATTGTGAAGGTGCTATTCCAATAGAGCTAGTGTGTAAGAAGTAGGGCAAGACTGAGATTTTGGGAATACAGCAGAGGGGTAACTCGGGACAAACAGTAAGGCTGATGCATAAAACCTTGGATGAAGATCCACGGTCAAATTAGGGTTGGGATTAAGGTTAGAGTTTAGAAATTGAGGGGTATTAGTGACAATATAAGCTATAATCTCCTTTTGCATTTTATTAACTGAAATTGAAATTTTACTCTAATCATGATGATGAAAGAGCGAGTGGCACATGATATATTATTTTAATTATTTATAAAATAAATACAATTGAAAATAGAGTATGCCACATGTTTAAAAATAAATATTAAAAATTTAAATCTATTAAAGTATGTCACAAGTCCTTTTATTGTTTTATTTTTATTAATAGAAAATCTGTGATTGATATATGGGCATGACATATTGCGTGTTAGTTTGTATCTCACCATATCAACCCACTCTAAATTTTCATGTTGATTTCTAAATTTGCAGTTTCACCATTAAAACAAACAATATATTAATGAATTAGGACAAATTTAACTTTTTTTAAATTTGTGGGACAAATTCAGATATTAACCAAAATTCTAGGACATAAATATCCTTTTATACAAATAATATTTGGGATGAATTTTGCGTGGATTAGTGGGCTCGGCTCAAGCCCAACATTTAAAGCTAAAACGAGGCTTCGTAGCCACAAAAGTGGAGCTACGTTATTGCATTCTAACTCTGTGACCGACTCCAACATCCACCTACGAGACAATTCATTTGACAAATATACCTTTGATGTCTTCTTGTAACTATATACAAATAGTTGATATAGACGCTTTTCTGTTGATACATACTTTCTACTAATTATCCCTATAAATCAATAATTTAAATTTACCGAGATATTCATAGAAAATTTTCATAAATAATCATATTTTTTAGACACTTATCTAATTTAGCCAACAATTAGAATTTCTATTTTTTATTGCCAATGACAATGAAAATAGATACAAATACCCTCAAATTCTACGTTACCTATTCTCTCCTAAATTACAACTTCTTTTTGAAAGATCGCCAACAACTTTAATTGGTAAAATGAATTTACTTCTGTCAGAATACTTTTAGTCATTTCATTGAGATGATGAGAAAATGTGGTGTTGAGAAAAAACTGTGTACAATATGGTGGCAACAGCGCGATAAAAAAGATATCGCGCCGGTACGATTTGAATCTATTGTTTCAGGCAATAGAAATCTACTACCAAGCGCGATATTTGGCCTAATGTTTTGAAACTATTTTTTAAAATATTGTTTTTAATTTTTTAATATTAAAAATATTAAAAATATTTAATTATTTTTTTAAAAATAAGTACTTAATTTATTAGTATATATTTTTTAGTCTCACTATGATAATCATATGTTAATGGTGATTTATATTAATTAAAAATATTCAATTAAACAATTTTGTTGTAATTATTATTGAAGTTAATATCTTTAAATTATTATTATTTTGCTTCACGATTATTAATTTTTAAAATTAATTAATATTTATTTTTTTATTGGAATGAGACAATTAAAAGTTACAGTTAAGGACCATTTTCCTGCAACAATTTAAATTACTTACTAACAATAATTATTTAAGATTATAACTACTTATTTAGTTGGATACTTGTTATGTAAGCGTTGAAGGTGAAATAAAAATTGTCTCCATAAGAGTATAAGAGTATGAGATAGATAGATGCCAATTTTGTACATGCATTGATGCAATTTAGAGGGACAATTGGCAAGTATAGTGGAAACTTTAATAAGGAACATAATGAGGCATATAAACATTAGGTACATTATCCAAAATATTCTACACACATATTGAATTAAATGCTTGTTCAATATATTTATTTTATTTTAATTATTATGCACAATTTAAACAACACACAACAACATCTACAAATCGACATGACCCTGTAATAAAGCTTGGTGACATTAATAATGATGTACTTGAGGCATATAAAGGCCAAGAACATTATTATCTATTACATATCTCTATTTACATAGAATGAATTACATTTTTTTTATTAACGTATATTTTTTATTAGTTTATTAGGCACAATTTGAACAACTAACAACAACACCCATATATCCAAATGATTACTACCGCCAAAGAAATAATGATTTCTATGATGAGATTACATCATTGAGACAAGAGATGTGAGATGCACATGCTAAGTTGTTTGAAACACAGCAAAAGGATAACAAAGAGTTTATGCAAGTGCATGCTCAGTTGTTGAAAATGCAAAGAAATGATAAAGAAGAGTTCATGCAAAAGATTAGATTTATTAGACGATTATTGCAAAATTTTACATTATGTATGGACACGTTTAATAATAAGGTAAATTTTCAATGATGTTTAATTTATATTTTATTGGTGGGACTTGTCTAAAGTTTTCATGATGTTTAATTTATATTTCTTTAATGGGACTTATCTTTCTAAAAATATTTGATATGTGTCGTTCAGGTTCCTTAAAATAAATATAAGGAAAATGTTACTTATCTTGACAGTCAGATAAAGACTAATGATCAGCTGTAAAATAATTTCCAGCAAGCATTTAATGTTGGACATGTCAGTGTACGGTTGCTCGTTGCATCGAAGAGGGCAAGCATGTTTAGATGGGAATATAAAATGGCCAAAAGAGATACATACGCCTTTTACAAATTCTTTTCGCAGTAAATACAAGAAAAGGAAAGAATAGTCAATGGGCTAGATTGATGTGGATTCAATGCGCCCAATTAACTAGATAATCTAGATGATATTTATAGAGTGGCATAACCAAGAAAGTGGACATATGAATTTGTCTACTATTGATACTAACTCCGCATAGTTTCAGACACTTTTACAACATTTGTTGGATGATATTGTGAGTGTTTCCAATTAAAAGTTAATTGTGCTATTTCTTTAAAGTTGAATGCATAAATGATGAACAATGTTCTCATATTACAGTACATCAATGAATATTTAAGATTGATTCGCCTCCATCAATGCAAATATCCCCAACCATTGCCTTAAAAATGTACAACAACAAATTCATATTTTTTATAAGTAGTAATCATAACCTTGGTTGGATGAATTATATTTTATGATATTATTAACGTTTGTATGATACATTTAATTGTGATTTGATTGTTTTCAAAAGTCCTTTTTTTAGTTTGTATTCAATGTACCGCCATAATTTATCATCCATCAATTAGGACCTCGAGCTACTACAATATACAAGTGGGGGAAAGGAGCACTTTTATGGTGGTAAGCAATGGATCAATGTTGATAAAAATGTATATCATTACATACATTCACACTTTTCTTTTGGATATTTGCATAATTTTGCATAGTTGATATGTTATATATGATTTTAGGTGCATTTTTCAATCAATTGCCAGGACAAGCATTAGGTTATAATTGAGGTTGATTTTATGAGTTAACAAGTCACTATATATGACTCTAGCATTAGAGGTTATGTTGATGGGGGTCTTGAGGGTCATATAGTAGCTATGTGCTTGATGATGCTATTATGTCTTAATTATACCAAGTTTTTCGCTACAAGGAGTGATGTGACTCTGGATATGTCACCATACAACATCATGTGCTTAAAAGAATAAGTGCCTTAATAAAAGTTCAGAATGGTGATTATGGGATTTTCATTTATAAGTTTATAAGGTATCTTATATTAGGTCGTTCTTTTAACTTCGAGCCAATAATGGGTCCGTTTTTAGGCAAAAGATGGCTCTTAATTTATGGTGTAGTGAATTGCAATAAATTTATCATTAACATTTATATGTTAGAGAATGATGAGAGATTTCTTACATTCCATTATATCTTTATGATATTACAAGTTTATGAATATCCAAAGTATAGGGGAAATACTATCAAAATTTTGATATAAAAAAAAATAACAATCATCATGAAGACATAAGTAATTAAAATAACACCAACAAAAATATGATAATCATACATGGTCAAAACACCAATAAAACTTATCTTAATGCAAATGTAAATTATCAAAATACAATCTAAAAATTGTCAAAATACATCACAAATACAAAACAAAATTATGCAGTAAGGTTTCAATATGCTTGTCAGTTGTGTCTATGTTGCTTGCATCTACTACATGCATTCTTTGAAGACTCCTTCACTTAGGATGGAATACATTTCTCTCTTTGTCCATAAAATTATCTATGTGCAACTGAAAGTTGTATCTAAGTATGTCACACATTGCTTGGAACAATACAATCTGATGGATGGTTAGAATTTATTGAATTGCCATATGCAATCAATAAATTTTAAGTCGTGTAATAGGAATAGCAAAGACCTAATACTCTAACCTAGTATATTTGCACATGGCCATTGCATGGACACATGGTAGTTGACGAAATTTGATCTTCCTACAACTGCATGTCTATGTGGCTATATCGACTATCCCATTCCTACCTCTATCCTTCACAACAAAGTTTGAGTTGTCAACTAGACGAATGGACATTCTGATAAACTAATCTTTATACTTGCATACCTTATGGTTTGCCTATATGGTCAAGTGAGTGGTCATATTTTTCGCGGCCTCTCTTTTGGTATAAAACAGTGTTTGTGTTAACTTTTGTATCCATTCAGCTAGTAAAGTTATAGGTAAGGAAAGTACCTGCTTTACCACTGCATTGATACTCTCTTCAATATTAATGGTTATAATATCGTACCTCTTAAATAGGCATACTGCTCTGACTCACTTGTTACAACCAACCTCCTCTAAATAATTAAATGGCTCGAGCTTTATATCTTGTATGTTATTCAATTAGTTGTGAAAATTAGATAGTCGATACACCTTTGCAGTGAGAAAATATATCGCTAGGAATTCGTTCTTTTTGTTGGAACTTGGAAGTTTGTAGTTCGTGATCAGATTTTCCTTTAAGTGATATATACATCTCCCATGGTATGCATTCAGAGAAACTTCACGGTAGTCTTCTTAATGCTAGCATGTTGATCCGATACAAAGAATATATCATGAACATCACAAATAACTCCTCATAGTTTCTCTATAAACCATTTCCAATATGCATTATATTTTAAATCAATAATGCCTTATGACAATAGATAAATCTGATTATTTTCATCTTTATAAACTATTACAAACATACAACCAAGATAAGGGCTTTTCAAGAAAGTGTCATCCACATAGGGTTGGCAATAAAATAGTTTGGTACCAGGATCACATTCCCTATCTCATATCCAAATAGGGTGAGACTCCTCGTACCTACCCCATACTCGATTTATGTAATTTGGGTTCGGGACAGTGTATCTTCAAATAGGGATGGAGACCCTTATGGGTACCCTATACCCATTTTTTTGTATAAAAAAATAAATACTCTTTAATTTTTACCTATTTAATTTTGTAAAATAATCTTTCATCCCGTACAATCATAATATACCAAAAATATTATCTCAAATGAATTATCTTAAATTTCTAAGTTCTTTTCACAAATTTAAATTCTGATAATCAATAAACTTTATAAAGAAGAAATACCAATACCATAAAACTTTTACAAGCAAACTTTTTATTTTTTTATTTAAAGCCTTCTCTGATAATAAGTCAGTTTTTGATAAATAATTAAATTGATGGAACATTTAGTAAGAGGCTAAATAAGACTAGGTAAGTTTCTGCGTTCATTGATTTAATTCCCTATATGATACTAATTATATCAGTTTAAAAGAAAAAAGTTTTGGAATGTTTATATTTTATCAACAATAAAGAAGTTCTTTTCATTTCAATAACAAAGAACGGTTTTTAATTTTTCTAGGAACAAAGAACAAGGTTATTATTATGATTTTTTAATTATGCTTTTAGGGTTTTTGGGTCGAGTTCAAGGAAATCAATCCATCCCATCCCCATCCCTAACCCGAATTTAATTCAGAGATGAATTGGCTTCCCCATACTCGTCTTGTTTTTAAAAAATAAGAAAAATACAAGTTAAAATTTGTGCCATTCTGGGCGGGTCCTCGTGGGGGCCCCTACCCATTGGAAAATTCTCCCACTCTTATATCCACAACAATTACCGATCTGATGGAAGAGTGAAAATCCTGAATATAAAGACCAAAGCCATAGAAAAGTACAAGAAGTATCCACTATTATCTATCTTCAAATGAATCATAGTGCCTAGATTTGTGTTTTTTACTACATAGTAATATGTAGGAAGTAATCTGAATGAATTCTCCATAGTACTAACTATTAACCTCAATGCATGCTTTTTAGCTTGATAAGACGTGGTGTATATTAAATTCACACCATTTCTCTCGTACATCGACTTAGATATCTTTTCATCTTGAAAGTTTATTGACATTTACGAAATTATTTTTATTATTTTAGCCATAATTCAACTCCTTGCTTAATAATGACCATCACGTAATCAGTCTAAATGACATTTGTACTCATTGTCAATTCTTTACATGATGAAATATTTGCAAGCTTCTGTGGACACGGCACAAACTCACCACTTGTATCTTTTATTGTTATATTTTGCCTTAAATTGATCTCTTGTTGACCTGTTAACTTTGAATAAAGTTTACTAAGAGCATCGTAAATTGCATTCTTGGTAGGAAAACACTTCCCAATGACACTCCCCTATTTTTGAGCACGATGCCCTATCTGATAGATTAAAGTTAGTATGTGGTATTAAAGGAGGAAAATGAATAGTTTCTATGGTTCATCAATGTTGTCCTGCTCAACTAATGGTGATGGACATAAATTACAAACTCCTTCCCTATCATCATGTGAGAACTAGCCTTCGTTGCCTTCTTTTATATCATTTAACCCACATGCTTTTGCATCATAATTGGCATTACGGCCATCATAAGCATCCTCATCTACTTGACTATCATAATGAGATGAGTTGAGTCATCATTATATCTTATTGGAGAAAAATCGTTGTCGCATGTTGTGTTATTTGGGAACATAACATTTGGTATTATTGGAGATGTCACACTAACTAGTTATCATTGTTGGTTGAAAATACCTCATTTGGTAATGTTGAGGATGTACTACTAACATGGTTAATGCCGCTTACAGACTTAAAATGGTTAAGATTAGGTCATTGGTTCTTGATAGGAGCTTGTGGATTCTTATCACTAGTAGGGTGTCTAAGCATTATATTAACACATAACGGTACTAACCCCCTTCTATTAATCCCAATAAAAACTACATATTTGAATCAATTTGAATTGTCAACGATATGTCATTCACTCCTATTGTGGATACTAAAATTCTCATAATGACACTACACTGACCAGAATTTAACTCCAATACTTAAACACAAAATGTTTCAAAGTTGTTGATAAGTCACATTTATAAGAACTGATATAGCAATACTGTAGTACCAATATATCTCTCTTTGACCATTACTGAAGCTCTCTCACCTTCTTCCAATACATACTAGAATGACTTACTGTCCATATTACCTACATAAAGAAATTGGTAATTTACAAAAAAACAATTATATCAAAACCATAATTCGGTTTATTGGCATCATAAAACTTATCGCACCAAAAAACCAAATGCGATAAGTTATATCGCACTCAAGTAGGGCGGATAAGATGTACCTTTTAGGCACGACAACTTTTATTGCTCTAACTCAAATTTTTTTTGTTTTCTTCTTTTTCAAATGATCAAACTAATATTTTTAGATAATGCAGTGGTTTTACAAAAAAAATTCTGACTAAATAATATATATTTATATTTTCAATGCATTTGAACTTAATACAAAACGACATCAAATAAATTACAATAAATAAAAAAATATACGTATACCTCACATTTTTTTGAAATAATTTGCTTCTTGTTGAATGATTTATTTTAAATTCTTAAAATCTTTTGTGTTTGTGTGTGCTTTCTTAAAAAGCGAATGTATAATACATTAGATTGTTTAAAAGAAGGGACTCGTATATAATAGAAGAGTATTTTTGTCCATTGTTTTAGTCATTGGCTATAAAAGATAGAAATTTTAATGATTGGCTAAATTAGATAAGTACCCTAAAAATATAATTATTTACAAAAGTTTCCCAATATTCTTGCCTTATTAATTCTTTTATCTTTTTGTCTCCCACTTTCACTTTTTCTTTTTCTTTTTTTTTTAATTTCTTTTTTAATTTTGAATTATCAAACCTAGTTTAACTGCATAGACATGATTCTCATGTTATTTACAAATGGACCACGTAAAGGTCACACTACTCTTTCTAATTTAACTGCATAGACATAATTCTCATGTTATTTACAAATGGACCACTTAAAGCTCACATTACTCTTTCAAGAAAAAATAAAATAAAATGAAGAGATAAAATTTTCTTTTGTATTAGTTGAATTGTAATAGTAAAATAATCTTTCAAGTACAGCCTATAAAAAAAATATTTCTTTTAGTAAAAATTCAAAAGAAACTTTAATCTTAAAGTTATATAACATGGTAGGGTAGTATTCGCGAAATTATACACACGTGAATTGAAACCGCAAGTGCGTGGGTATGATCAAGTAATACAATGATGAGTGAGTATAGTCCTACAAGGATAAGATCCTAAATAAATGCTAAGTACTGCAGTGTTGGCAACCTAACTTTATCTAGATTAATCTAAAAGTTAAATTGAATTATGGAATTAGAACAAAATGCTTAAACTAAATAATTTACTCAATTAAGGATATGAGAGTTCTATGACAATGGTTTTTAGGGACTTGATTTTCCTCTATTGTTCATATGCTATTTATTATTAGTGATTAACAACCAATTTTATGCATTCATTAGTCAAGGGTGTATAATTAATCTCATTACCTCTCCCAAGTGTCAAATGAGATCTTATGCATATATAATTATATTGATATCCTTATCTAACCCATCATACATACATGCATTAAGTTACCCTTATAAAATTATCCTAAGTTTATTAGTCCCCCAACTCAACAAACTCAAAGTCATGCTTTTCACAACCTATATACAGATTAGACTCACCCAAGTACATAACCCAATTATTTAAATCATCTAATCCATTTCCCAATGAAATTAGAGGCATTAAGCATATAAAAAGCATAAATGAATTAACATCAAATAGTCATTAATCACAAAATAACATCAACACATAGTGTTCAATAGAGTTTCATCAATCCCTAGAACTATAAAGTAGCAATCCATAAGAAAATACCCAATTACATCAATCCAAATGTTCACAAAAGTATTCATGCTCAAAATAACACAAATCACAATTACAAACTTGAATTAAATGTAAATGAGATTGAGAGAAAAAGGGAACTAGTTTGAGAGATGGTTGAAAGCCTTTAATTTTTAATAATATTCTCCAAATCCAAGCTCTAATGTGTTTCTCTCAATAAAAATCCTAGTTTCTCTCTCTATTTCTTACTCTCCTTCTCTACTGTAAATGAGGCTTTTAATATTCTTTTTATAGGCTTCAAAATAGGGCACAAAGTAAAAAACAAAATTAGGGTACTTGCGACGCTTGGGCGCCAAGCTTTCTGCCAAAGATATCCTGATTTGGCACATGGGCGCCACTTTTTGGTGACTAGGCCCGGAGTACTGTAGCACAAATATTGTTTCCTAACATTTTAGCTTGTTATTGTAGCATATTTGATTTTTTTGCCTTATTTTCTTTGAATTTTATTCCAAATAACTTCATTAACTTGAAACCTATAAAATAACATTAATACATATTGAAAAAGCCACATATTCACATTCAAAATGAGCCATTATCAAATTAAGATAGGTATAACATCAAATATAAAATGCATATCAAACTCCCCCAAAATTAAATACTTATTCATCCTCGAGTAAGGAAAGCACACTTACAATTAAATCTAAAATTAAAAAAAAAAACTACAAGAAGACATAAAATATTAGGTCGGCGAATGATTAGCAAATTGTCTTAAAAATTTCTCATGACTACCAATCTCAAGAAAAGTCTAAGCATCATAATAGTTCAATATGCTAATCCAAAGCTTGTTTTACCCTACAAGTGAGTTACTTAGTGCGTGTGTGTATAGCTAGAATCATTAGTTACATGCACTTGGATCAGTTTATACACAGAAGACAATAAAATGGTCTCTATGAGTTTTTACTTAATTAACACTCCATAAGCTTATTTTTTTGCATCACTCTCCACTAATGTAGACACACACATAATCAAAGATCAAGTAAGAATTTATCTAGATTGTAATGTATGACTAGGGTGAGGGTAAGAGGGTGGGAGTAGGATAAAATGGATCAATTTTAGCTTAACTCACACCATAAATACATATTCTTCTAGAGATTATTTATGAATAAAACCATTTGTTTTCCAACTGATTTTTTCCAAACTTTTTTCTCCGATTCCCTTGCTATTTTGTTGTTCATTTTCTTTTTTCTTTTTTCTAAGTTAGGGGTATAGCAACTAAATCTTCATTCTGTTTCATCCAAAAAAATTTTAACTTTCAAGCCAATATACCCCCAAACTTAACTGTTTACAACTTTAGAACAACTAAAATCCATAATCAAAACCCATAACTTTTAAATAAATCACTTTTTTATTTTCAAAAATCTCATAGCTCATACAACTCTCTAAAATAAGCGCTATGCTCATGGTGTGATAGGTATTAAGAAAGATGATTAAATTAAAGGCTTAGGTATTGACGTGGTTAGCAAAAAAAATGGTTATTAGGCTCAACAGGGGTAGCTAGGGGTAAAAATATACAGTGGTTGGCTTGAACGGTTCAATCGATCCAAAAATGGCCTAAATCCATTTCCTAGATTATGCATGCCCTAAGATTTTGCCCCCGAGTAATGCTCAAATAAGTTCTAACGTGTTTTTGAAACCCTAAGTATTCTTATTATGCATAAATATTTTCTAAGTAAGCATAATAATTAGATGATCCTAACTAGGTGCTCAATAAATCAAGCAGTCACAATATAAAGCTGAACTTGTCTTAGATTACCAAGCAAACAAGCACAACATTTATCGTTTTCAAAATAAAGTAGCATTTGAAATCATGTTTCTATTTCATATTATCGACTACTAATCATTCAATCAACCTGCAACTAACGAAAAACAATAAAAAAAATTGCATGCAAAACAAAACAACCAATCATTCACTGTAGCATATTTGGTTTTTTTGACTTATTTTCTTTGAATTTTTATTCTAAATAATTCTATTAACTTGAAACCTATAAAATGATATTAATACATATAAAAAGTCATATATTTACATTTAAAATGAGCAATTATCAAATTTAAAGAAGTATAACATCATACATAATATGAGCTTATCAGGTAGAAACTATATATTAATAGATCTCATATAAAAAGGGGAAAAAGATCATTCAATTGAGTTTACTGGATTTTGTTAAATTTTAATTTAATTCAATATTGTCAAATTTATAAGATTGTCAAATACTCAACTACTAAAATTCAATTTTTTTTTATTTAAACATGAAATTAAATAAAGAAAATTACTAAAAACATAATTAATTCGATTTTCATTATATAAATATAGCATATTTTGCCATACCGATGACCAAAATTAACTAAAACTGATCAAATTAAATTAAAATTTACCTGCCTCTAATTAGATTAACTTTAAACAACCTTAGCCGAGAATAACTAATTTTAAACATCACTTTCTTTTATGTTTAATTCTCTTTTTAAAAAATTAAAATAAAATAAAGGAGACATTCTAAGTGAAATCTTGATATTAAGAATTCAATTTTAGTATTTATTTTTATAATTTCAACTATATAAAAACATTTATTCTTAAGTTATTCTGCAAAAAATATTAGATAATAAAATCTCTCAATCTAAAGTCGTAAATTGCAATAAAATTGTTCTAAAATTATGATGATACTAATATGAAAGAGAATTGTAATTATTTATAATTTTATAAGAAGGATACGATTATGCAATCGAGTACGATGATATTGTTATGAAAGAATGGTTATTATTATAAAAATATATATATGTATCAAGATATAATTCTAATAGAATAATATATTTTAGCAAATTCCTAATATCATTGTGATATATAACATATAGCGCAGGAGTTTAATGATAAAGCGATCGGTTGTTGATTAATTAACTAGTCATAGGTTCAAATCCTACTAAATGAGATATGATTTATTTTCAATTAAAGAACTTAAAATGCCATAATAAAAAAGTTTCCTTTAACAATTAAAGATAAGGAACCCGTTTTTGGTCTTGAAGCTATTTACGATTAGTCAATTAAAAATCCTCAAATTTTGA
Organism: Ailanthus altissimus; assembly: GCA_946807835.1. Classification (NCBI taxonomy): domain Eukaryota; kingdom Viridiplantae; phylum Streptophyta; class Magnoliopsida; order Sapindales; family Simaroubaceae; genus Ailanthus; species Ailanthus altissimus. The sequence goes on from OX327709.1 coordinate 8,548,834, forward strand.
AATAAATATGGCTTACGACAGAATAGACTTTTTTCTTCTAATTTTATAAAATAAATAAAACAGTAAATTAGTAAAGGACAAGGAAGAAAAAGGAGGGAAGCGAAAAGATGAGAGTTAAGATGTCCTACACCCGATGGTACATTGATGTCTCTATTTCTCACAACTCCCTGCCACTATGGCGTTTTACGGGTTTTTATGGAAATTCGGCAACTTCTCAGCGGGTTTACTCATAGACTCTTTTGCATCCGCTTAAGGGTCTCTCATCCCTCCATTGACATTGACTCTGCAGGAGAGACTTCAATTTAATCCTGCACAATTTGAAAAAAGTAAGGGGTCATTCAAGATAAAGCTCGTTAATTCAAAGGGAGGTGTTGGATTTTTGTGCCTTAAGGGACTCAGGTATTTCAGGGCAGAAGTTTACTTGGTGTAACGGCCAACAATCTGTTTTGTTTATCCAAGAAAGATTAGATCGCTTTGTATGTAAATCGGAGTGGTCTCAATTGTTAATCAGGCTCGGACATCCGCCATTTGAATTTTTCCGCGTCTGATCACCGTCTGACTTTACTGGATACTTGCTATTCTGCCTTGTCTCAAAGTTTTGTTGCCAATTCAAGTAGGAAATCTTGATTCCATTTCGAAGCCGCTTGGTTTGATTTGATGAAGTAAGAAAATATTGTGAAAAGGGGGTGGCCACGTCCAGGTTTCTCATTACCTGCCATCACAGATAAAATGAAGGTAATGTTGATTAAGTTGTTATTCCACTGCATTAATTGCTCGTTCGACATACATTTAAAATTGATCAACTTGTACACATTTATATGCATACACTTAGAATAGTAACAACATTAAATTTATAATTTGTTAAGATTAACCATTTAGACCATCTAAATATAAATATATACTAATCTATATAAAAAGATTTTACCACTAGACCTGCATCGGTAAAGTAGATTAAAAATATAGTGTTTTAGAATATATTGCATAATGACATTTTCTAACACTATTTGCAACTCCTTTTAATTATGCTATTGCTAAACTATTCTCAGAACTTTGTCCCATTTTAGACAAATTTGTTCCCTTGAACACAAATTTGTTCCCTATAAAAAGAGATTGATGTGCTAAAGGAAAAGAAAGAGGCCTATTGGCGACAGTGCTTGAGAACTTCATGGTTGCGAATGGGTGACAAGAACACTTGCTATTTCTACTAGAAGGTCACTACTCGGTGAAGGAAAAACAAAATTGTGATATAATTGAATGATAATAGGTCGTGGCAGCATGATATGGAAGGGTATGACCATGGTAATTGAGGACTATTTTACCAGGTTGTTTTTGGCTTCATCTTGCTCCTCTTATAAATTCATTTTGGTCCAAGTAATGTGATGCAAATACTAGCACAAATATACGCAAGTGTATGTATTGTCCTAAGTAGTATAATAATCTAAATCAGATATTATCCTGCAGAGACCTCTAGACCTAATTGTTTATCAATTACTAAAATTAATCTTACTTAACTTTTATTTAGATAAAACTTAAGGACAATTGTTCTAATTTATCTTATTACGCTAAAATTAATCCAACTTGATTAATAAGCAAACTAAGAATTGAATTCACCGATTATGTATGGAATCTATGGTTTCAACTTATCCCACAATACTTCCTTAAACCTATTATTCTCCTATCTAATCCTTCAATAATGAATTGATGGCTAAAAATTGAATATCATTATAAATCTCTGTCAATGGTCGAATAACTATATTTCATCATAACAATTATTTATATATCTATGGTAATCAAAATAAAATAAAATTTATTAAGAATATATTGTTATAAGTCTCTGTCGATGGTCAACTAACTATATTTCATTCTAACAATTACTTATATATCTATTATAATTAAAATAGAATAAAATTCATTAAAAATAAATTTATCAATTTCATACATGTCAAATAGATATATTTCTATCCTACATAGAACTTGTAATTATTACCTTATAATTATGTATCAAATTATCATAAGGTAAACATATAAATTCCTCTATTGAGTTCATTATGGTTCCTTAAACAATTAATATATTGGACAAATATAAAGAAAGCATTAAACACAAAATAGAATGAACAATCTCCTTTATTGAGTTCATAAAATAAGATAAATAATAGAATTCAACTACATATTGGGTTTAAGAGTTGAACCCTAGATAAAGATAATTAGTTCATGATGAAATTAAAAGTACCAAACAAATACTAAAAGACATAATTAACAAGGCCATAATAATAAGAGAAATAGAAGAAATTAAACAAAGTAGATACTTTGAATTGCTTTTTTTCTCTTTCTTGCTTTCTGCCCAAGTCTTGTTCTTCAATCTTCAATCCTTGCTTTGATCTTTTTTTTTTTGTGTTTGCCCTTGCTTGACGTCTATTCTACCTTGTTATTGGCTGCAAAAAGGGTTCTTTTATAGGCCTTCATAACCCTAAAGACTTGTGGCTTAAAATCTAAGTCTTAATAGGGAACCAAAAGTGACTTTTCTTTTTAGACGCATGGGCTCCGCGACACTCAACTATTTGCTTCGAGAGCACCAACGCCGCGGTGTTGAGACTTGGGAATCTTGCCCACGTTCTTTTGTTTGAGCGCCGCGACGTTGAGTGTTAAGCACTACGACACTAGATTTTGGATTTTGGCCTATGAATTTCTGCTTGAGCGTAGTAGTAGTGAGTCTGTAGCATCACAGCGTTAGGCTCTTTGTCTTGAACGTCATGGTACTCAGCGTTGGGCCATTTTCCTTGATTTTTTTTATTTTTGTCTAATTTTCCAGAATCTTCATGTAGTGGTGTTGAAAACCTATGTTTTATCAATAAACTCAATAAATAACCATCCATAATTTATTGCAAAATCTAAGTTTTGAGAAGATAAAAATAATAGTCTTTATAAACCCTTATCAAATACTCCCAAACTTAAAATTTTTGTTCGTCCTCGAGCAATAAAAAGATAACACAAATAATTTATTCTTAACTCAAAATAAAGTGAAAACTCAAAAAATAAAATATTCTAAGTTAATTAGATGATCATAATCATTATTTCAAAAGCTGTTGAAATAGTACTAGTCTTTGTCGGAATTTAATAAATAATTTTTTATAATTCATAATACCATTCATCAAGTTGGTCTTTCTTCCCTATAATTGATCACTTTATGTGTGTGAAATAATCAAGTAATAGTCAAATGATATCTAAATTTACTCAATAACTTAAAATAGTATAAAAAGATGATGTCTCGGCATATTTTAATTTATATAACAGTACCATAGGCTTACTTTTCATACTACTCTCCATTGATGTAGAAAATTACATGTTTAAAGATCTATTTAAGACTTGTTAATTTATACATATGCCTATTGATACATGAAGTAATCGAGACACCGAGTAAAAGAGAAACAATTTCCTTTTGACAAGAAAGAAATTTGGGCCCACCACTAAAAAAATTACCATGGCCAATTGTTTATTTGTTTAACAATATTATTTTAATCAAACAAATACATGCATCAAATAGATAAAATATTATTGTTTGACTTGCATAAAATAATATCAAATATTATTATTATTATTATTTTATTCAAAAACTAATTTTATGAATATAATAATTATTTGACTTGTCCAACAAGTAAGATAATTTTAAAAATTTTTAAGTCAAACAACAAGTGATCTATAATGTACTACGTGTCATCATTTTATTTGTTAACAACTATTATTAACTAATTGATACACTTAACACTTAAGCCTTGATACGTGCACATCTCAAGGGATACTTAAGTAAATGTCTGGTCTGCAAAATTTACTAGATTAAACTATTCAATTCGGCACGTAACCCCAGTGCACAACGAGTACACTTCGTATTATGGGACTCTCTAGGTTCACGCTTGATTTATCGAACGGAACTGTTTCGCTATTCTGTGATCGATGCCCTACGCATACGTCACGGGTATTACAAACCAGCGCGTCAGACAATACAAGTTGAGGTCATAGTGCATACGTATAAACTTTTCGCCAATTATATCCTGAAAGAGCGGGGATATTTAATCATAGTCAAATCCCTATTGCTCATCTGTGAACTTATCTCCAGACACATATCTTAATAAAAAATATACGCAAACACTTTTGTGATATTGTTTAATCCTATGAAAAACTCTTTTGTTGGGTTTATTGCTTATGGCCATAAGACTTTTTAAGATACAGCCTCAGAGCATCTAGATATATAACTCACTCATGTGAGCTGATGGATCCTATATCTGTGCACACCGGACTCTATGAACATCAGACCATACCTAGTGACACATAGCGGTCAGACCATAGAAGGTCTCTAATATACGTGCTACCAAAGTATGGTGGATCACCTACAAGTTCACCGTGGCGCTCAGGTCAAAGGACCACAAATACTATTCAACTCAAGAGGACTTGCCATTGATGGCTTTATTAGATGTCTATTGGGGTCCTCACTGAGTCTGTTCAGTATTCAGTCCTCACTGAATATCCGTATGCTATATGAGCTTCCGTTAAACCCATGGTCAGCTAAGAACAACCATCTGGACCATTCAAATATAGCCATACATTGGTCTACGAAAAAAAGGGTTCGACGGATAGACCCGCATTAAGGAATTAGACCCGCATTACATAATAACATTTTTTAACACCTATTATAACTCTTTACAACTATATTATTACTAGTGTACTCTCAGGCCTTTGTCCGTAACAGACAAGGTTCTAACTCTTAGAGTTAATCTAAACTCTTTTAGACTAGATCTGAACTCCTTTAGATCATACAATGTCGGTAATATTACAAGTATTATATCAATTAATTAATATAATTAACGATTTAATAAAATATACATTGTATAAATATTAAAAAATTAAATATTCATACAATTTGGGATGACACGTGAGTACAAATTCCAACATAAGATAGGATATAAAGATAAATATATAAGATTTAAGTCACACCATCAACACTTAGACTTTACCTGGAAATCTCTTAATCTCATTTTTTGTTGATTTCTCTTCTTCGCCAAACTTATTGTGTTTCCATCTTTCTTTTAATCACTATTTTCTAAAAACATTCATCTTTTTTCTTAAGCTAGTGGTATAAAGAATTTAAATTTTTTTCTTTTTCTTTTTTCAATACCCCCATACTTAGATTGATAAATACCAGCAGACTTAATTGCTTTCTATTTTGGTAGACTTTGTTCACATAATAACAACGTTTTTCCTTTTAAGAGTATTTTTAAGTAAATTTAAGATTTATGGTGTTACGAATAATTTTTGGATAAATAAGCTTAAAGTCTTAAGAGTTGTAATGTGGTTAAATAGAAAATGGGTATTTAGGTTGAAAAGGGTAACTAGGGATAAATATACAATTCATGTAGGCTAGAAAATGTTCAATCGATGCAAAGATGGCCTAATGTCATTTTTCTATTCATGTGTTTCCTAGAATTTTGCCTCAAACAGTAATTAAGCAAGTTCTAAACTGTTGATATTTGAGAATGTGGTGTACTACTTAAGTATGAGTATCTCTAAGCAACAATTCAACTAGTACAAGCTTTATTTCAATGTACTTCAAAAATATGGTTGAAATCTATTCAAGATTTTTGGTACAAGAATTATCTCGAGCGTTTATGTTTCCTATAGACTTATAAAAATAAATTTAGCCAATATTTTATTTCTTATCATGGACTAGTGATCATCATCTCAACAAAAAAAATGAATAATAACAACTTAAAAAAATTTAACATACAAGATAACAAAAAATTTATGCAACGAAAAATAAACACAGGCTGTGTAAATGATGGTTTAGCATTGCAGTGGTTGTATCTTGATGCGGCTATGTTGAGTTTTCTTATTTTTCAATGCTTTGTAATTGTTTGTGCTACTCTTTAAATGCTTTTCTTGCTTTTCTAACACTAAAAGAAAATAAAATAAAATAAAGAGATAAAAATAAGCAAACATAAAAATAAAATTTACTTGGGTTGTCTCCCAAGAAATGCTTGATTTAACGTCATCGGCTTGATGAGGCTTCTCTATTCTTATGGTAGATCAAAGTGGATGGGAGATCCATGTTGGAATATATACTTGCTAGTGCTTTTCTTTTTGGACTTCCATAGTCTTGAGATTAAGCTTTTTATAGTTGTTTGCACTGTATTTTTCTTCTTCAAAAAGAGTCTAATCTTAAACTAGTGGAGAGAGTTTTTTTTGCCCATGTCTTTGCACCTTTCAGGAAAGTTCTGCTCATGCTTCTTCTTTCTTTTCCTTATATGTCTCGTGCTTTCTTTTTTAGCTGGGGATTTATTTCTTCCATCTCTTTTAACTGCAGAGGTTATTGTTTGTTGTTTGTATACGCTATAATAATGCAGAAACAGACTTCATTTTCTATAGGTAACTTGATTTCCTTGAAAACCTTGAATGTCACTACTTTGTCTTGTACCCTTATTGTCAGCTCTTTTTTTGTACATCAATTATTGTTTGTCCACTGGCTAGGAATGGTCTTCCAAGGATGATTGGAATCTCCTTGTCTTCTTCCATATCTAAAATGATGAAATCAACAGGAAAGATGTACTTGTCCACCTTGACTAAAATATCTTTAATGATACCCTTTGAATATATGAGGGATCGATCAGGAAGTTAGAGGGTCATATCAGTAGCTTTACTTTTCTCAAACCTAATTTATTGTAGATAGAGAGTAGTATAAGATTTATGCTCACTCCTAAATCATAGAGTGCTTTTCCAAAGTTATAGTTTCCTAAGGTGCATGGTATGGTAAAGCTCCTAGGATCTTTGAGCTTAGGAGTTAGCTTTTTTTTAGGGATAATGCTTCATTCCTCTGTCAATGTTACAATCTTGAACTCATCTAGTCTTTTCTTCCTTAAGAGAATGTCTTTCATAATCTTCACGTAACTAGGCATTTGTTTAAGTGCATTTGGAAAGAAATATTAATGTGTAATTTCTTAACATTTTCAAGAAATTTTAAAAATTGCTTATCTAATTTCTTCTTTTACAGTCTCAGAGAAAAAGATGAAGATGGATTAAAAGACTGCATTGGATGATTCTACATGTTGTTGTTGGTGTTTTCTATTGTTTTTGTATTTTTCTGTACTTTTTCATTTTTCTGCACTTTTACACCAGTTTCTGTACTTTTTTGTTGCTCAATTTTTGCTTCTACACTATTTTGCTGCTAATTTTCTACTTTTGTATTCATTTTTATATTGTTCTACTGTTGAGTTAGTGCTTCTGTACTCATTTTCTTCCTCTATAGTCTTTGAAAAGGTATTGGAATTATATAGGGCTACACTTTATCTTTCTATTAGTGTCCTAATGCTTGGTAATTATGGTTAAGATATGTTGACTTGTAATTTCTTACCATTTCTTAATGTTACTACTTGGCATTACTTTACACTTTCCTTTGGATTTGCTTTAGTGTCACTTGGAAAAGCTACTTGAAGTCGCCTATTAAAAGATGCAGCCAGTTGTTCCATTTAAGTTTCTAGATTCTTTAAAGAAGCAGAATGATTTTGTAGGATAGCATCATTGGACTTTATATAATGCAGAAATATTTCTTTCAAGGCTAGTTTCTTTTCTTACTGTGGCTATAATCCTAGGGGGTTCATTAGTCTAGATGACTACCCTTGGTTGCTATTCCAAGAGAAGTTTGGATGATTTCTCTATCCTGAATTGTAGAAGTTTGAATGGGGATCATTTGGTTGTTTGTTGAAATTTTCTATATAATTTGCTGACTCCATGCACTACCCATTCCTATGATTATCACTACAAATATCAGAGGTTATATGATGAGTTTTGATAGCACTCAATGCATCGGACTTATTGGATAACATGTTGATTTAAGTCGTGAAGTGTTGAATGTATCAATATTATGTACATCTGCTACTTTTCTTGGTGTTACTCTTTCGACTGGCTATTAGTAACTATTCGATGCCATCTCTTCCAGCAAATCATAAGTTTCATCTATGGATTTGTTCACTAAAGCCTCTCCAGCAGCTGCATACACAATGGTACTTAAATGACCTATTAGTCCATTGTAAAAAGTTTTAACTAAAAGCCATTTAGGTACCCCATGATGAGGACGCTTCCTAAATATATCCTTAAATCTCTCCCAACTTCATACAACGATTCGCCATCAAATTGAATAAATTTAGTGATGTCATTCGTCATCTTTGTTATATCTTCGCTAATAAGAAGAATTTTATAGGAAAAAAAATCTATATCTAATACCCTAGGAAAGGTAGTTTCTTTCTATACATGGTAAGTGCACTTCATTAGTTTGGTCATAAATAATTTTAAATTACCAAACTTATGAAGAGATCACTAGAAATCAAATTAATTTTCTTTAATTGTTTGAGTTAAGAATTAAGAGAAAAGTTTAGAAAACATGATGACAAATTAGTAAAATGGTTAAGAGAGATTAAAAGGAAAAAAATCTAAAAATAATTGTTTGAAAAAAATATACATTTTAATATTAAATTTTTAGTTGAAAGTTGTTGGGACTATATCAAAATAGAATTGTAATGGCATGATTCGCAAAGAGCCAAATTTATTTTTATTAAAAATGATCTTGTATTATATTATTACTGCAGAGGTTTAAACTTATTATTTTATGAGAAAGAATGGAGGTGAGTTACCAGTAAATAATTATTAAACGGAGTTTATATAATATAGTTTATAACCATATTTTTCAAATTCTTGGACATAAAAATTAATGTTATGGCATTTATGTGAAAGGTTATATGATTGTTAATTTGTTATAGCTATTTTTAGTTTCCCAAGTGGAAGTAGTTTTATTTTTATATATATTAAGTGCATTGTGGACTTTATAGACATTGTCATAAATAATTTTAAATTGACCAATCAATTTAAATGCAATAGTTTTTTAGATTACATCAATCATATTACATTAGATTACATTATTGATATTATAATTAGAATATACAATCGAAACATTTTTAAGAGTAACACATACATCTTTAAGGTACACCCCACCAGAATTATGCTACTGGAATAATCGAGTACAATACTTATAACTTTGAATACATCCTACACGAACTAGAAGGCTTTCACAAGATGAAAGAAATATATCAACCACCTTAACATTTGCCAAGACTCGAACCCCTGACCTTAATCAAAAGAGGTGCACGTAACTTGCCACAGAGATAAGATCTCAAGTACATTTAAATGCATTACTTGTAATGGAGAAATTTTATATTAAAGTATCTGAAATGAATCAATGACTTTAATTAGAACTATTTTTTAATAATGTTATAAAGTCAGGAGTTAAATTTTAAAAAGTTTGTAAAGTTTTATTGGTTCATAAAGCATTTTAGGCTAAGGTGAATGGGGGAATCGATATTTTCTAACAAGTAATTTAAGGCTCAAAAGGGTGCACTTCATTAAGGGCATTGTTTTCATTAAACACAAAACAAGTGTCAATTTGGAAATTTGAAGTTTTTCCACCAAACTTCTTCTTCTTCCTCACGAATTTGTAAACTTTTCTCTTCCTGTTCATGTTTAATTTGCCACAGATTTCTGCCTAAATTTTAGACCTCTAATCAAGTTCAACTTCATCCTTCTTTTTCTAGATCAAAACGGACTGGTCTTATTCTGTAATTAAGTCTGAATCAGAGAATAAAACAACTTGGGAATGGAAAAAATGAGAAGGTTTTTTATCCCTATATATAAGGCACAAATTCAGACGTCCATAACTACCCAATTCTTCTACATTCTCTTTTGGTAAGTGAAAAAGAGGGATATATATATATATATATATATATATATATAGAGAGAGAGAGAGAGAGAGAGAAAAATAATGGCAGTTTAGAAAGAGAAATTGTTCCAGAGAAAGCAAATTTATCCACAGAGAGAAAGTTAAAAACTATGTTGGAACATCTCTATAATTTTATTTCCTATATTATTTTAAGAGATAATGTAGTACTGGGCTTGGTGTTTAGCTTAGAGAGTAAATGTAGGTTCATTAAAACTAAACTATTATAAATCTCTAGTGTCATATCGTTCTGGTTTTATTTTTTTATTGTTTGTTGTTTATTCTTAGATTTTTGAGTCTTGAGTAGTGGTATCAGAGCACGAATTTTTAACAGTGGTATTAGAGCCAAAAGTTCAAAAGATTAAAGAAAAATTCAATGATAAATTATCAAGAATATAAGGAATAGTAACCACTAAGTTTGAGGTAGAGAAGTTTAATGAGCATGGAGATTTTAATCTTTGGTAGAAGAAGTCTTGCTGGTTCAACAGAAGGATGTTAAAGCCTTTTCTTTTTAAATCATCAATAGATGTAATATCATTGATAATATCATTAATATAACATCTTAGGACTGTTGATATAAGAATCAGATAGGTTACCGAGACTTTACACAAGATGATTACAATATAGTACGCTCGAACCTATCTATCTCCCTAAAGAAGAACCATAAAACAAATCATCCTGATAGTTAATATCGTTGTCCCTATTTTGGATAGGGAATCTAATCCTCACGCAAGAGGGACAAAAGGAATAGTATAACACAATGTCGTATATATACAATACCCCTACTTCTATATCACTCAAACCACTAATTAAGATATAAAAAAAACTTAAAAAGAATACAACTCAGAGAGACCATGGAGTTTCCTAGCCGCATTGTGGAATAGAAGACAAGAAGCCACATGAGGTTGTTGAACACTAAGAGAAGCCCGAGCGACGACTGCAGTGAGCAAAATGCTCAAAAAACAAAGGCACTTGACCAACAATGGTTGCAAGAGGCGGCGAGCTATTGGAACCAACCGAAAAAGATGATAGCAGCAGCGATTAGTGGATGAGTAAGAGAAATTGGTAGTCAGAATGGTTGAAGGGGTGGCAGGTTTGGCCGACATCGGTGAGGCTCATTGTTTGCTGATCTGTCAGGCCGAGCAGTGGATCCATTATTAAAGGCATAAGCCAACCACAAAATTTGGTGGGAGACACTAGTGGAAATTGGAAAAATAACAAAAAAAGAAGGGAAGAAAAGAAAGAGGGGAAGAAAAAAATGAAGGGAATGAGAAAATAGTAAAAACACCACTGGAGATAGAGCATTTTATCTCCTTCTCCAGTGAAGGATGAGGGCGGCGCTATTGTTGTTCTTTGTTTTTAGAAAATATTTGCTAAAAAGGGGCAACTTATCGGCATTGGGTAGCAGAATATTGTTAAAGCCTTACTAGAGTAAAAAGAAAAAAGAAGGAACTTTAGTAAGTGACGAAGATGGTAGAGATAGATGAAATCGCGTTTAGCACCATCATCTTGCAATTATCTGACAATGTACTGTAGCAAGTCGATAAAGATACTATAACAATGAGGTTTTATGGCAAGCTTGAAAGTCTTTTTATTTCTAAATCTTTACCTAGTAAAATTATTCTGAAAGAAAGGTTATTTGGCTTTCAGATGGATCCCTCTAAAGGTTGATAAGAAAATCTTGATGAATTCAAGAGGATCTGTATAGATTTGGCAAATACTGATAAAGCAATCAATGATGAGAATTGAGTTTTTATTGTCTTAAATTCATTGTCAAGTTCTTACAAGGAAGTTAAATCAATAATTATATATGGTAGAGAAACTCTTACCTTAAAAGGTTGATTGATTGTATTAAGATTAATGGAATAATAAATAAAAACTAAAAAGAAAGATAGTGGAAAAACTTATTTGTCGGAGGAAAACTAGAGAAAAGGGAAAAAGGGAAATATACAAAACACAAAATCTATGTTTAAGTCAAAGATTGGTGAGAGAAATTTCTATTTATATGGAAGGAATAGGCACTTAAAGAGAAACTACCATGAAAGAATTTAGAAATTAAAAGAAAAAGATTCATGCAAATGTAACTATAGTATCTTATGGTATGACAGTTCAGAAATTCTTATAATTTCAGTAGAGAAAAATCTAAAAGATTAGGTCTTGGATTCCAGATAGGCTTATCATATGATTCTTAACAATGATTGATTTGATTCATATGAAAAATATAATGGAGTTAGGTATTAATGGGGAATAATAATTCTTGCAAAGTGATTAAAATATATATAATGCTTATAAAGTTACATTATAGAATAATGAGGATCCCGAAAAATATAAGACATTTTCATGAATTGAATAAAAACCTGATATCTTTAAAGATTTTAGATGAATCTAGATACACTTGTAAAATTAAAAATAGACAACTAAGGATAAGTAGAGTTTTTATGCTTATGATGAAAGGTACAAAGTAAGCTAGTTTGTATATATAATAAGAAAACATTGTCACTGAATATATTGTTATTGTTACTCATGTAGGGAATAATAAGACTAAGTTGTGGCATATGAGATTATACCACGTAAGGAAACCAACCTTATTTTAGCTGAAAAAATAAGGTCTTATTGAGAATAAAAAGTTAGTTAGACTAGAATTCTGTGAATACTGTACATTGAAAATATAGCATAGGCTTAGCTTTAGCAACAACAATTATAAGAAAAATAGAGTTTTAAAATATATCTATGCTGACTTATTGGGGTTAACAAATACAACAATATATGGCTGTAATTAGTATTTTTTCTATTGTTAGTTAATGACTACTCAAGGAAAAACCTTGTGAAAGCAAATGAGTTAAGAAAAACTCAAAGGTGGAGAAATCTCACATTGAGATGGAGTTACAACCTCATTTTTTTACTGTGAATAATATACAAATTAAACTAGAAGAGAATCTATTGCTTCAAACTGATCATGAACCAACATAGTATCAATAGACAGAGGTTCACAATAGAGGTTCGAGACAAATGTCGAAGATAAATATCCAAGAAAAAAATTCAAGACAGAGGTCCAAGACAAAGGCCTGAGATAGAAACTTGTAGGTGATGTATAGTTGCAGGGATTAGTTTAGAAACCTAATCTAGCCAAATCAATAGGAACAATATTTTTTATTAATTAGTCAACTATTCATCTTTATCAAAATTAGTTATTCATGGAGTTGATTTCTAGTAGAAAATTGAAGCTAGAGAAGATAAGCATTAAGGAGGATCTTCTTAATCTAGGACAAAGGTATTATTTGTAAACAATTTTAAGGTATGTTTAGGTTTGTTACTTATAAATAAAAGGTGAGTAGTATAAATAAAATCTTAGTAGAAGGAGTACTGTATTGATACAGGACTAAAATGTATTAAAATAAAAAATGAATATATGAAGTTTTATTGCTTCATAATGCATTGTTGAGGGGGGAATTGATATATTTCATAAGTAATTTAAGGCTCAAAATGGTAAACTTCATTAATGGCATTTTCGTAATTTTTATATAACACAAAAACAAGTGCCGTTTTAAAGATTTGAAGTTGTTTTACCAAATTTCTTCTTTCTCATAGGTTACTGCATTAATCTCTTTTTATTCACGTCTAATTTACTATAAATTTTTGTCTAGATTTTGGACTTCCAATCATGTTCAACTTTGTTAGTCTTTTCTCTTTTGATCAGTTGAAAATCAAGTCCGAATTTTAAAAAAAAATAGCTTGAAAATTAGAAAAAAAAAAAAAGAACGTGTTTTTTGTCCTTATATAAGATACGAATTCAAACATTTATAACAATTTTATTTTTCTTCATTTTCTTTGATGATAGAGAGAGGACAAATGACAATTTAAAAAAATAATTCTAAAAAAAAAAGAAAATATATTAAAGTATCTTATAAATTTATTCTTTGTATTATTTTAAAATATAATACCATACTAGATTTGTTTACTTTAAGGAGTGAATGTAAATTTATAACCTTTATAAATCTTTGATTTTTTTATCTTTTGTTTTTAGTTTTTTTATTATTTATTTTTAACATTTGAATTTTAAATTAAAGGACAAATTTTTTTTAAAAAAAAAGATATACTACAAATTTAAGAGGGAGAAATTAAGACACCCAACCTGTGGGTGCGCCCAAAGAGAGCGATGGCAGGCGCCCAAACGCTTGAAGTGCGAATTTTTAACTGTGGATTTGAGTACAAATTTTCAACGATAAGATCTGGGCTCAAATTTCCTACAAAGCCACCTGTCGACATCAATAGATTCGCAAGTTGCAAGCAGGGAAAATATTTTTCAATAAATGTTAAAAACAATTTTGATTTTTCCTGCTCAGGTGACTGTCACTTGTTCTCTTGTCCACCAATATGAGGTTCTGTTTAATTCATCAATAATAATATTTTGCAGGAGTTGTCAGAATTATTTGGACATAAAATTTTTGATACTTTGAGTTAGATTTATGTTTTTCGAAGGAGATTTAAATTTGATTTTCAGTTCACTGCATCATTTATTAAAAATAAAAAAAATTATAATAATTTCTTTTATTCTCGACGTAATCTTTCTTAATTTTATCTGTTTTTTTTTTATAATAACCATTCAGATGATTATATTTAAAAAGAGTAATGTTTAATTTTAAATTAAAAAAATCCATTCTTACAAATTTTAAATTTCAGGAATAACTTAAATTGTTCTGTTATTTATTGATATATTAACTTGGATGAGATAATTTGTATATATTTAATATAATTTTTATATGCATTCTTATTTACACATTGAAGGAAATTAAACTTATTTATAAACGATTTATCTCAAGTTAGATTGAAAATATTATCTTCATCAAGATGTTCACCAAATTTTACAAACAAATTCGTATAATAACTAATGAAACATTTTCATTTTACAAATAATAAATAAAAATAAATAAGAATAGAAAGATTGATAAACAAAAATAGTATAAAGCACTTGCATTAATAATTTTAACGATAAAAGGTTTATAGAGTGTATTTATTTTTCACTTAAATAAAAAATCTGAGTTTGATAAAAAGAAAAGGGATAAAAATAATTTTATCCCTGAATTTAGTCTATTATCTAAATTTATCCCTTTCGTTTTAAATTATTAAATTTTAGTACTCTTCATTAGGCCAATGCAATTAAAATTAACATAAATATAATTATTTTAGTATAATGATAATTTGGTCTTTGATGATTATGTGCGTTAGTTATGATATTTAAAGTAATTGCCACGCTAGCAAAAAATATTATTTAAAAAATAAAAAAGTTTTACTAGTACGCGAGCATTATTATATCTTTAAAGCATAAAAATTACAAATTTATCTTTTTTATTAGTCATTTTCTAGTATTTAATTTTAAAATTTAATTTTATAATTAAATAAATAATAATAATAAATAAAAATCCCTACGTGGTACCTCTATCCAATGTAGACTGATTGTTTCAAATTAATTTTTGTTTCTGTCACCGTTGTCGTTGAGAGGCCGACAAGTAGTTACCCTTTGACAGATTAACAAGCGATCTATTAAGTAGTGATAGTGGTGTAAATTACTGTTTTACTATTTGATGATAGCAAAAAATAGTGAGAGAAAATGACAACCACTATCGTGCTGTCGTTAAATAGTAAGACAATGGTAGTCATCATTTTTTTTATAAAAAATGACATTATTATTAAAAAGATTAAAAAATAAAATTTAATAATATAAATTTTAAATATTTTTATTATTAAAATTCAACGAACGATAATTGTTACCTTTAACCGGCCGACAGAGTTGGTGTCAGAGATTTTTTTTATTAATTAATTAAATTATAATTAAAAATAATTATTATTTGACGTTAAGAGGGATATATTTGAGTATTAGGCCAACGGTGAAAATTATCCTTACGCCACCAGCCATGAAAACATCTGGGACCATCTGCTCTCGTACGGATCTAAAGTGGCGCCCAGAACGACAACAATCCACGTCACCTAAATCGTCTCTATTACACAATTGAAGATTGAATAAATAAAAAATTAAAGATAAAGCTTTTCTTACTGACACGTAAAATGTCAGAAAACGGGAAATGATACAGCTGCTCCATCACGTGGGTCCCAGAGCATTATTTTTATATAAAAAAACATATTACTTGTGTGTAGGTTAAAGTAGGGCACCGGCACGTGATTTCACGTGACTTATTCTCTCGAAGGTCGAGGCCCAATCCTCCTCCCTACCTGGAAAGTGTAGTGTTCATGTTGGCTGACGCTGACTCATCTTGAGCCCATCAATCTCTTCCATCGAGTTGTATTCATATCATGCGTTCAAAGTTCAAACCACTCGTTCAATTTTATGCAAGTAGCATTTCTCTTTTTGATAACAAAATATGAAGTTTATGTTATATTATTACAATTGAGAGTAAAAAAAATAACAAGTCTTGTAGAAAACAATTATGAACGGAACATTGGAATTACTTTAAATACAAGTATGAAGTATTTGAGAAAAAGAAAAAGAAAAAGGGTGAAGCTCATAGCCATAGGCGTTGAAGAGAGACAAATATAGGCAGCGAGTAACACAAGAAAGGAATCATGTTTTTAGTATTAAAGTAAAATGAAAGGAGATATTTTTGGGGGGGAAGGAACAGATGAGTGGTGAGTGATGAACAGGTAGCACGTGCACCTCATATACATGTAAACATTTTAACAACCCATATATATGACATCTCCATCAAATCTGTCTCTACATTATTCTATGCATGTTAAGTTTTCATGGTTGGGCATTGCCCCGCCCCCTCTGCTTCAATTGCCTTCGCTATTCGATGCATATTATTATTAGGTTTGATAACCGGTCGTGTTAAAAAGTAATTGCGTATCTCGTTAAATTCAATAAATCAAGCTCAACATATAAGTATTTTGGGTCCAAAAAAAATTAAAACCCGCATTCATTTCCTTTAACCCACTTTTTTTTTTTAAAGAAATAAAAATATAGAATATTTATTATAGAATTAACGATTTATCAAAGTAAAATTATTTAAAAAAATATATATATATTTATTACTTGAGAGCAGAACAAAGCCTGGGGTAGAACCCAGCCAAACAAAATCTGAAGAACATGAGAGAGCATAACTGGCCATGGCATGAACCACTTTATTGGAGCCCCGAGGAACATATTGTACCTTAAAAAAATTGATAGGAAAGAAACAAGTCCCTAATAGTACCGATTAGAACCCAAGCTTCGAAACAGAGTCATGCGAGGAAAGAATTTCATTCATCACCACTTGAGAATCTCCGTCCACTTCAATATAAACATAACCCAACCGCCTAGCATGAACCAAAGCATAGGAAATAACAAGGGCTTCAGCTGTAGGAACACTTTGATGGGTGCATGGAAGATTGGAGACTACTGAAAAAAGAACCGTGCCAAGATGATTGTGACACATAAAGCCTAACCCCGAAATGTTTTTGTGCCTATTAACAGCTGCATCCGAATTTAGTTTAACCCAGTTAGGTGCTGGCAGTTTCTAAATACATTCAGCAGGACGAGGAGTCAGGCTGTTATTTGGTTGTGCTTGCTAGAACTCAAGCACGTTGTCCTGCACCCAACGAAAGATGGCACCCGGGGCCAAAGAAACTCCTTCAATAACTTCTTTGTTTCTCACAAACCAAAACCTCCAAAGAAACACAACAAACAACTCCAGCTCCTTAACAAAAAGCAGAGACAAACACTGAATGAAGAGGTCTTCCATGATTGTACCTCGAGAACAAGTAATCCCCTAAAGAAAATCACACCAATTCCGACCGGCAGAAGGGATCTTGCAGTGACCTAGTGAGTGAACGGTGCTTTCAGGCTCATAATGACAAATCGGGCACTACTCATCCGTGGGGATATGGTGGAGTTTCAAGTTAGTTTTCGTTGCAAGCCAATTATGAGTAGCTTGCCAAGCAAATAATTTAATCTTCGAAGGAATTGGGAGTCACCACAGGGTACTCCACCAATCCAAACTTGATGACCTTGTTGAGCCTTGGGCAAGGTCCCAAGCATGGGATTCCAACTAATATCCAACCTTAACATTATAGTTGCCATGGGCATCAAAATGCCAAATCAAACAATCTTTCCTTCATCCAACATGAGGCATAAGCAGGATGCTTAAAATATGGTGGTGTTGCTCATTTGAAAAGGAGTTCTTAATAACATTTATATTCCAGTGCCTCGAAACAGTAATTAAATCTGAAACTCTTACTAATTCGGGTAAATAAATATTTATACAAATTATTTTTTTTCAAAAATATATAAAATAAATTACAAATAGTTTGAATATTTTTAATTTTTTGTAAAAAAAAAAGTAAAGTTTTATGTCAAATTTATCCTCTACTCTTTAATCATTTCTCATTTTTTATGAATATAATTCATATATATATATAAATTGATTTAGTAGTGAGCTACATACTCACGTTAAATTTTATTACGTACTTAGAAACTCAACATGTATTAAATTACGTAATTTGTTAAATTAAATTATATATATATATATATAGTAGTTACTTAAAGATGATTGTGAAACTACATAATGACTAAAGTCTTAAGTTTAATATAAATTCTTGAGATTTTAGAGTTTGTAATTACATGATATTTAATTTAAATTAGCTTTCTTTTCTTAAAGATATAAAATATTTTAATATTAAATTATTAAAATAAATTAATGTTAATGGGTTTAAATGCGCAAAACGATTTTCAAAGATAAAACCTGAAACTGATCCATTATCTTTTAGTTTCAATGGATTGACTCGTTAATGATCCAACTAGGAAAAGTTAGATCTGACAACAATTTTTTTCGTGTGAATTTGTGTTATATTAATAGGTTAGGTTATGTCAACTTTTAACAGACATATGTATATATATGGGAGTAGAATTCTTTCTTTTGTAGAAATTAATCTCTTGTTTATATGACTGGGTATTTGGACTGAACTGTAAGTTCTGAGTTTGATTTAGGTGAGTCTCGATCCATTTCGAACTTTCTAATACGTAAGTATGTCAAAAAAAAATATACATAAAGTTTTATTCTAATAAGTAATATTGGCAACCATATAAATATGATGGCAACCATATAAATATGATAAGCACTTGGGATTTATAACATCCTGATTTGTGAGAAAATTATAAATTAATTAGATAATATATATATATAAAGAGATATATATAAATTTGATTAAGTGAGTGACGTAATAATAAATGATGGGTACTATTTAGCATTGTATAATACTAGGACAACAATGTTAAATAGTGCCCGTCACGCCCATGGTGAACAATGTTATTCACTTAATCAGCTCTCTTTATATATATAATAAGTTCTTTTGAATTAAGATATAAATAAATAAAAAAATTCAAACTTCAAACTTCTTATTATATTCAAAAGATTTTAGTAGTTGAAATCAATTAACATTAAAGAATTTTTAAATTTGTTTTGAAATGAATTGTAAATAAAATAAAGTGTTACAATTAAACCGGGTAAAGTCTTATTTCACATGTTTAAAATCATAAATAGAATGCAAAGAGATCATAAATTGAGAGGTGATGAATCATAAATCTTTAAGAAATAGTATGAATGATGAGGATGTTGGAATATCTGTTTGGAAATTAAATAAAATTCATTTAATCCTTAAAATCTCTCTTTTATTGCTTTTTTATGTCATATCTTGTTAATACAAATTGAATAAATTAATAAATAATATGGACCTGATGGAAGGAATATAAATGAGACCGAGATCAAAATTGATATTGAATCATGAATGTAAAAAGAAAAGAATATTAGAATAATTAAGCATTTTTTTTTGGTATATATATTGTGTTAACAAAATTGTGATAATATAAAATACCAAAATAATTGGTTCAGAAACAATCGAACAACAATTAACACCAACTAAATTAAAAAAGACCTCTTTGTTTCATAAATTAAGTGGAGAAATAAAATTAGAAACCCAAATATACTTGGAACCGCATAGACATTGTAAATCCATTAACATATAGTGGGATTAAAATGGAAATTCACATTGATAAAGTGTTGGTAAATGTACCCGACTCTTTTTAAAAAAATATATATATCTCTATTTTAATATTCATTTAATTTTGGACTTATATTAACGGTCCAATAATAAAACATAATAGTATATTTTAATTTTTACTTTGGTGGAAGTTTAAGTTCAAATTCCCCCTCCCCCCATCCATGTCTTCTATTAAGTAACAAAATATTAGGTTAGAAGGAGGAAGCGAACTTATAGTATTCCAAAAAAAGGGGGTAAATGAAATATATCTAACACCATTAGGCCAAAAGTTTGTGAGGATCCGGTTACACAAAAGGCTCATATCAAAAATCAAACCCAATTAGATATTTATTGGGGAGAAGTTTGCTTCCAAATCAATAGATGAGTGACGACTACTGCGTCCACTCAATCAAAAAGCTTCTCTAAAAATTCCTTGTACTCCTATTGTTCTATTTATTATTGTTCTTAGATTTTATTGATTTACTGTCTGTGACCATAATTTTTGGCTTCTATTCTAAATAAGAGAGAAATTTATTCTCATATGCATAAGAGTAGATTTTAACCCCCCTACAAAGAATGGTAGGAAAAATGAGAACTACTAAGATAAAGAGTGATTCTCTCAAATAATACAACTTAAGCGAGTGTGTGATGTATTTTAAAAAATTTTGTTAAAAAGAAAGAAAAATATAAATAGTTTCATAAAAGAGTAAAGGATAATTAAACTCTCAAAATTTGATCAATGAATATTTAGACCCATATAATTTTGTTCGTGCAATAAAATTTAATAAAGAGATTCATATATGTCTAATGCTCTATTTGAGTGATGCAATATCTTATATTCGTGAGAAACTAAGAATTAGGCTTATCAAACAAAGTTATGCCGAATATGATTGACAACAAGCAAGATTTTAATTAAATCTGAGCTATGGGATAGCAAGCAAACTGCAGAACTTGAAAACTTCGCGAAAAAGAACAAGTAAAACTCAATAATAAGGCTATATGGTTCAATAAGTAAAGATGAAATCTTAAGTTGAAAACAAAAATACAAATAAAAGCTAATTGGGAGATAAAAGTTGAAAAGTTGTGTTGTATTATATGTTGAATGATTATACTGAGAAAATTAAGCCTTTATATAGGTTACAGAATCTTAATTCTACACTAATTCTATAAAGGTAAGAATATTAATAAAACAAAACTTCATAAAATAACAAACAACTAATTTGAACATAACACTCAACTGAGGTTAGACAAAAAAAACAAAAACATAGATGAGCCCACTATATAACTTTTTGAGCTAGCGTCAACAATATTCTCTTTAAGCTGATCAAAAAGTTTTATTAAGATTTGCATTCTAACAAAGCCGGTCGTATTCTTTATTCTGAAAGATTGACTTTAGTACATTTTCTTCGATTGAAACTTGGAAATATTGTCTTTTTTAAAGACGTTGAAATTGCCTTCAGTATCTTGGTTAATAGATCAACTTTGACCGTCTTCTGAATCTGATAAAAATTGACCTCCTTTTTTGCTGGGATCGACTTCCTTAGGCCACTTCTAAAAGCAATCACCTTGTATCAATCATATTTTATGAAATTTACTTTTACTATGAATCATTTCTTAAATCGCCTATACCGAATTAATTTTGATGATTGCCTTTTAATAAAATCTCTCCCCAGGAATCACCTTATATCAATGGAGTCCATGAAAATCGGCTTTTATTTTGAATTACTCCTTATATTGCCCCATGCTTGATGATTTTGACTTTTACCATAAGCAAGAATCACCTTAGGTCAAGTGCTTATTTTAGAGATCGGCTCTTTATTATAGATCACCTCTGAACTCGACTATACAGAATAAGTTTTCCATTATGAATCACATACTTCAAAATCACTTGGTTCCTCTCATGACAGCCAGTTTTATTGCTACTTCTAAATCGGCTTATTGTTATAACAATAAGACCTGACGATCTCTTTGCAACATGTATCGGCTTCAAATATTGCAACCTCACAAGCTGATTTTTCTTCATGTAGTTTATTCTAAGAAGAGTTTTAATTGTGCTTGCAATAATTGACCTTTCATTAGCCATATCAACTATTATTAATGCACTTATCACTAACTGTCATATCATTACTTTATCAATAATAATTCTATCACAATTTTTTTTTAAAATAATCATCTAATTATTGCCTTCATAAAATGCCCAACTGTTGAGGCTTCACTTCGCGACCTTTTATTTTTACTGCCTTAAAGCCTTATAAAAGGGACTTTTACCACTTCAGTCTTTACTCATTCTCTCAAGCAATTTTAATCTCTCTCAAATACTTAAGGCAATCTTCAAGTATTCATTTGTTCTTTAGTTAATTCCTTGCGTATTCAACCATAATTTTTTGAAATTTTACTTTCGATCTCTTTCATCCAAGTTTTTGTTGTCTTTTTTTTAGAGTAGATTTTAATCCTTTATACTTTTCTGCCTATAGTTTCAGAAAAATGGCATCAAAATTGACTACCATTGCTTGGTATAAGAAGTTGAGGATACACCCCTCTCCTTATATTCTAAATGCCAAGAAGTTAAGAAAGGTGACAAGTTATCTTTAAGGTACTTTCTTATATGACCAACTCCTCTAGCTATATCTTAAGGCCTTATAATACTTTAATTATTGTTGACTATCTTAGATTTTTCTTGCTAATTATAAAGATTCTATGTGTTTTAGCCAAGAATATGATATGTCTATCTGGTCGACTTCAAAGTCCACTAGGTCTAGCCTAAAATTGATTAGTGAATTTAGGGGATGACTTAATTGCCTAGAGCCTTACTTTTCATCTTTTTAGGAGTCCATTGGAATCTATGATTTTCTCCAACTTCTAGGTACCAAATCCCACTTCATAATGAGCTAATATCGGTCATGTTACTTTTTTTGTTGAGAGTTTACAACACTTTTTATTTAAAGTTTGGCTACATGTCTCTCACGCTTTATGACTTGACTGTCCTTTTCAATTTATCAATCCATAAGATAAAAATCAATGTCGAATTATTTGAAGGTGAGGTTGATTTTTTTATTACCAGAGCAAAGTCTAATTTTGGCAAGTTCTTGAACAAATTTAAGGAACAATCGACCGCTCCCTCTAGATTAGACTCAGCATATTGCACTTCCTCTTGTATTGGTGTGTAAATATGGCCTATGCAATCTAGGGGTTGGATCCACAAAAGGGGTTGTAATCAGGATATGGCCCAACCTCGTCATGGCCTAAACTTTGGTTGAATTTGCTCAAAAACAAAAAAGAACCAATATTTTCATTTGATATGCGTCCCTCGTACTTAGTGCAGCAAGTTGTACCCGGATCCACAAAAGGGGTTGTAATTAGGATATTGATGGGGTGGTTTTAGTATCCATCTTTATTTTTATCTCAACTATTTTCTTTTGGGAACCCATTATTGTCGCGTCCTGCTATGGGTATGGGATTATAAGCAACAGTCATTATTCTTGTATCTCCAAAAAATTAAAAATAAAAACAAAAACTAGAAAGTGTTTCTGTCCTGGCAAAAGCTTTGACACGTAGGCCGTAGCTCTATAAATCTATTTACTGTTCTGAGGGATGCAGCTGGAATAATAAAAATAATTAAATCACAAAAGAAATTAAAAAAATGGTGGCTGTGGGGTTCGAACCCACGCGTACTTATGTACAGAAGATCTTAAGTCTTCCCCCTTAACCACTCGGGCAAACCACCTTTTATTTCAATGGCTTTTCATCATTTAATATTTCAAGTATGATTTTAGTTTTATTAACTTGCACACTATATCAACTCTGAACTCGCACTCAGCACGTTAGTTTGTGGCGGGCCTAACCTCAGTCCAAGTCCAGTCCAACTTTGACCTTTCATTTTTTTTCCCCTCAAAATTTAATAATAAAAATATCAAATTTGTATTTGCCAGTGCTAAGACTACATTTCCAACACAGGAACAGGTTGGCCAAACTTCCTTGAACAAGTTATCCCAGAATTAAAAGTTTTTGCAAAAAAAGTTGGAATGAATCAAAGAAACAGCTGTAAATATGTGACTGTTCACATGGACAGGCTACAAACATTAATGATCATTTTCAGGCCAATTAAACAAGATGACAAAATCACAGCCTATTAATAATGTGATACAGTCCTATTATAAAAAAACGTGATGTCAGCTTCTCGTACGTTTGTGGACAACCACTGCTCGGATTACGATTGATAAAAAGAAACAATTACAATTGGCACGATTTGTTTTCAGAGTCGAGCCACAATTTCTCCCGTTTCTGCGTGTACTCTTTTGTTTGTTTCGCTAATTTCGTCTGTTTGATGGGTGAATGTGATTAAGAAAATGACTGAGATTCAATTTAATAATTTGCTCTTTTAAAGAAAAATTTCTATTCAATCACTTAATCCTGAGAGAACTCATATTTGCCAAAAGTTTTCAAGAAAAAAAAAAAATCTTCCAAGAATATCTTTGAAAAAAAAAACGTTTTAGGTCAGAATTTTTATTTGAAATTTATTTCCTATCGGGTTAATTCTATCCTGAATTTTTTTTTGAAAAAATTAAAATATATATAATAAATAATATTATATTTTTTAAATAATATTTTAAATTTTTAATCATAAATTGAAATATCGAATAATTATTAAATAATAAAATAATAAAAATTTTAAAATTACCTATTACACTATTTTTATTATCCAATAAAAATTTAACATATCAATTAAAATGAAAATTTTAAAATACTATTTATTATGTAACATTATTTTATGTCTAATACTATTCTTTAATATAAACTTATTTATTTATTAAAAAATTATAATAAATATACAACTCATACATAAAAAAGGGTGGTCAACGTTTAGAGGTATATGAGATTGTGAGTTGCTTTTGAGTTGTCAATGAATTGTTACAATTCATATTATTAACATTTTTATTAAATTTAAGATGGTATAGTAGAAACAATTGGAAGTTTAAAATTAAACTACCAAAGTGACTAAAAAATAGACTTAATAATAATATCATTTGTTTGATCATTGCCAGAGATGAGGTGAAGTTTAATACTACATTGAAAAATATGTTGACATACAAAATAATAACCTGTTTCAATGTCCTTAAAAAATAATAACTTGTTTCAATATCCTTAAAAAAAACATTACAATAAACAATTTAAATAACAATTTGATTTTCATTATATATAAAACAAAAAAACAAAAATAAAAGTCATAGCATAAGAAGGGTAACACCCACAAAGTCATGAAATCATCAAAATTATTTCTTAAGTAGTATTAGTAAGGTAAAATATTTAATTTTAATATTAGAGCGGACATCATTAAAATTATTTTTTGGGTAATATTAATAAAGTAAAATATTTAATTTCAATATTAGAGCGGACATCATCAAAATTATTTTTTGGGTAGTATTAATAAGGTAAAATATTCAATCTCAATATTAGAGCGGATAATAATTATTTATTCTTTAAAGATTTAGTATCAACATGCTATTCTGATACTACAACGTAGTATTTGTATGATGTGTCTTAGAGTAACAAATCAAATTTCTTTTAAAATAAGAACATCAACGTCTTGATTCATAGTAGGTAATGACTTCTAATAAAGTAAAAGGACATGAATGGGCTAAAAATTTAACAAAAAATTCTATAAGAAGGTCACTATTGATGTTAATCATTCTTTCAAATAGATTTTGAAAGTGCTAATTAATTCTAAAGAAACTGCACTTGAGAATAAACATTAGTGATAGATTATCTGATTCATGATGCGCCTAATGTAAATTACAAATTGATATTGATGAGACAAATCAATAGCAGTGTGGCAATAAGTAAAAGAAATCTCAAAGAGTTCTAGTTATGTCAAACTACTAAAGTGAAGATAGATAGATGGTATAGAAGTATTAAAGAATCATATAGTGATCTAATAATGACGGTAAGGTAGTATTAAAGAATCATATGGTATAGAAGTATTAAAGAATAACAAGACCTGAAAGTGAGCTTTGGAAACTAGAAGATCAAAATCACGCTGGCCGAAAACCCATGAGCAGGGGCGGTAAGGTAGTTTGATTGCCCGTTGATGTTGATTACGAGAATATATGAATTTCAAATCAAGCAAAGTGACGTGGGATGATATGTTGACATAAGAATCAAATGACGGTAGTGGTGAGATCTACCGAACCGACGAGAGACGAAGAACAGACTATTAAGTGGTGTGTGAGGACGAAAGGGGACTTAGCTTGATACAATTCAGGTGTCGCCTGAATGGCTGGAAAATTTTGGTTAGGAGGGGGCTAACGGTGTCGTTCACGGCTGACCAAAAGCATAAGC
The DNA here is from genome assembly GCA_946807835.1 of Ailanthus altissimus. Lineage (NCBI taxonomy): Eukaryota > Viridiplantae > Streptophyta > Magnoliopsida > Sapindales > Simaroubaceae > Ailanthus > Ailanthus altissimus. The sequence continues at coordinate 8,575,007 of OX327709.1, forward strand.
GAAATTTCATGGAGATTTTACATACACAAAGAAGAGCAACGATAAAAAAAAATATTGCTTTCAACCTAGCTCGTAGCATGTGAAATAAAATAAAATTTTGTTATAAATAAATAATAAAATGTGAAAGTTAGATAACTCAAATATTAAAAAAAATTTAAAAAGTATTATAGTATTTTTAAAAGTTTTGATAGTATATAAATTATAAGGAGGGGCTATACATATATTTAGAGGCAGGGGTAGAATTTACTAATTTACCATCATCGCCTCACCATCTTTCACAACACTCCATTTTAAATTTTACTATTTTAGTTATATTTTATATTGTTAAAAAAAATTTAGTAGGACAAAAACTAAATACAAATAAATATAACTTTATAATTTATAATGATAATAAATTTGCTTTAAAACTGTCTCATTAAAACTAGCAGGATAAAATTTGGTTAAAGAAAAAAAAGTACAATACACATTTATAATTGATGTAATTCTTCTTTCTCTTACAAAAGTACGCTCTCCTAATTAAATACTTTCCCTTAGAGTAACATCTATCAATTTGTTAAGCCGACACATTCAAACTTTGTAAACTAATTTTTTAAAAGTTGATGTTGGCAGAGATTTGGTAAGCAGATTTGTAAAATTGTCAGTGGACCATATCTATTTAACATCAATCTTCTTATTTTACTACAACTCATGAGTGTAAAAAAATTTTAAAAAAATATGTTTGGTTTTATCTTCTTTGATGTATCTGTCTCTATCTTAAGCAAAACAAGCAACATTATTTTCATATATTATAGTTGGAATATTTGTGTAAAAAGTAGGTTACATATACTCTGGATGTGATGAATGATAAATTGCAGCCATATGCTAATACAATCCACGCCAAGAAATTGAAAAACTTGTGGATCAAGAAAAACTTGTATGAAATTGCGACATATTGCTTATATTGAAGTAAGAACCTTGGTATAATGAAGACGTCATAATCAATTATGAAATGGTTGATTGATAAGTCGAAAGAGAATGCCATAATTTTTTTTTTATAAGTTCAAAGAGTTCTAAAAGAATTAAAGAGAATTTTCTCTCACAAAATTATGAATGAAATATGAATTTTGTTTTTCCAATAAGCTAATATCTATTTAAATACAAAGAAGTCCATGGATTTGGCAATTAGAAAATCTCCAAATATGCTGCCTAAAATCTGTAGATAGTTAGAAAAAGAGAACTAAAATATCCTAATTTAAATTCTAAAAATTGAATCCATTATTTCCTAAAATCATGCCTACCCCAACCAAAAAGGAAACAAGGGAATTTTGAATTTTTTTTCTTTCCTGTACAATTCAAAAATTAAAAGGTCAATAAAGCAAGTACCTAAATTGGCATTCAAGCCATACAATTCAACAATAAAATATAATAATAAATAAGAAAGGTAATTTAGCTATCTTAAGAAGGTAATTTAGATTATTTCAAAACTTGAATCATGAAAATCCAACCTTGTGGAACACATGAAACATGATTGCTTTAAGTTATTTCAAAACTTGAATCATGGAAATCCAACCTTGTGGAACACATGAAACATCTTCTTTGGCCCTCTATGAATTCACCTTAGCCTAAATATTTTGAATCACTCCATTGAGAGTTTTCTTGAACCTTTTAGCTCGAGCTCTTATAACTGGACCAACTGGAACTTGAATAGGATCTACATTCCATTTGGCATTTGTTAGTCGTGCCCTCATCTTATGTATTCCTTACTTACTTCATGTAGTGCAAAAATCTCTAAGTGATTTGAGAAGATGGCAACAAAAGTTTGCTTTAAGGATTATTATGATATTGCTATATTGTTGTAAGTAAAAACATATCCTATTTAAAAGTAGGTTTTATAGGGATCAGATAAGTACCTAGCATCTGTATAACTAACTAGATCTTGATTTTTTTTTATAGGTTTATTAGAATAAAATAGTCCCAAATCTACCATTCCACGAAGGTAATGAAATATATGTTTGACACCATTCTAATGACGTTGAGTCAGTAAAGAACAGAACCTTGCCAATAAGCTTATTACAAAAGCTACATCTAGTCTAGTACATTGGGTGAAATATAATAAAGTACAAATTGCATAAAAAAAATGGTACTTTTGGACCAAATATTTTCTCATCATCTTACTTGGGAAGGAACGAAACCTTTATGGGATCAAGAGACCGAACAATCATAAGGGTACTTAACAGATGAGCTTTATCCATATTGAATCTTTTTAAAATCTTTTCAGTATAATTAAATTGATGGATAAAGATTCTATTTGATTTGTGCTCGATCTACGGGCCAAGACAATATTTAGTCTTCTCTCAGTCTTTCATTTCAAATTATTTTTTTTATCCATATTGAATCTTCTTAGAATATTTTCAGTATTAATAGATTGGTGGATAAATATTCTATTTGATTTGTGCTCGATCTACAAGCTAAGACAATATTTAGTCTTCTCCAAATCTTTCATTTCAAATTCTCCTTTTAAGTATTCTACAGTCTTCATGAGCTCTTTAGGAGTCCCGATCAAATTCATGTCATCTGCATATATAGCCACAATGACAAATCCATATTCAGTATTTTTTATAAATACACTTGAACATATTGGGTCATTAATATATCCTTCCTTTATCAAGTATTTAATTAGACGGTTGTACCACATGTGCCGAGATTATTTCAATCTACATAAGATCTTTGTAGCTTGATTGAATATAAACTACGATTATATGCTTCAGGCACGTTGAATCATTCAAAAAATTTTACATAAATATCTGTGTCAATTGACCCATACAGCTAAGTTGTCACTACATCCAGAAGACGCATATCAAGTTTTTCTGAGACTGTTAAGCTTATAAAAAATAGGAATGTAATTGTGAACATTATGAAAAAAATAAGTTTCATCAAAATAAATACCAAGTCTCTACGAAACATTTTGAGCAACGAGTCTTACTTTATATTTGGTGACCTCGTTGTTTTTATTACGTTTTCGTACAAAAATCTATTTATATTCTATAGGTTGACATCTTCAGGTGTCTGAATTATAGGTTCAAATACTTCACGCTTGGCTAGAGAAATTAATTCTGCTTGAATTAGTTCTTTTCATTAGGCAAATCATGTTATTCTATGCCTTCCTCAACAGTTTGTGGCTCAAAATTGTTATTCATAATTTCAATAGCTAATGTAAATGAAAATTCATTGTTGACAATTATTTCATCACATTTTCACATTTCTCCTATGTAAACATAATTTGTACCGTTTCCTTCATTTTAAAATTTTTGTATCTCTTTTAAGGTTAATATCTCTTTTGAGACTTTTATCTTTTCAATGACGTGTCTCTTCAGGTACTTATATTTTTTTAGGGATTTGTATCTCTTCAAGGACTATTAAATCTTTTAATATTAGTGATTTAAATAATGTGGGTTTATTGGCTCGAACATCATTTTTAACAGAATCTTAATTTTTTATTTTCTTCTTTTGCGGAATAATATCTTTGAATCAAGTGGTTTACCACGCTTCTAGTGTGCAACAGAAAATTCATTTACTACATTTAGATTAGATTGTTCTATATAAACAATCACCCGAGCTGGTGTATTGGCAGCTAGTATATATGAATTTATTACTTTTGATGCAATGAATAATTTTTTGTATCTTATTTTCACATTGATTTATGCTAAGAACCAAATAAGACATAACAATCATTTTTAAATAAAATTCATACATTACTTTAGGAGGTAATTTTCTTTCTCTTAATAATAATAATAATACTATCTCATCAATTTTTAAATTGTGCGATAAATAGATCATTCTTCAAGAGTTCAAGATATCTTATAATTGATGATAAGTTAAAACTAATATAATTTATTAAATGACATTGAGATCTCATCTTAGTGCGTTGTGGGGGTGTTATAGATATATACACAGCACAACCAAAGATACGCAAGTGGGATATATCAATTTGTAAATTATGTGGTAAACAAATCATTTGTCGGGGGTTCAAGATAGATTATAATTGATGGTGAGTTAAAACTAACATAAATCTCCAAATAACATTAAGGTCCCACCTTAGTGCGTCATGGGGGTGCTATAGGTACATACACAATACAATTAAAGATACGCAAATGGGACATATCAGGTTAATGACCAACTACAAGTTATAATAGAGAATATTGATAAAATACAGTAGGCCTAAAATGAATTAATGTTGCGGTATGCAAAATATTGTGATCATATGCATAAATTGGTAATTGTGTGCACATCAATAAAGTTCGAGCAATTTCTTAGAGTCTTTTAATTAAGAATTCTGCTAATCGTTTTTGTGTGTAGACATGTGGCGTCAGATATTCTATATCTATTCCTACTGATATATAATAGTCATCAAATATTTTAGATGTAAACTCATTAGAATTACTAAACGTATAGTCTTGATAGGGTATTCTGGAAATTATGCCCTTAATTTAATGATTTATGCTAGTAATCTAACAAATGCAATATTTTGTGTAGACAGTAAACAAACATGTGGCCACTATGCAGATGTATCATTTAAAACTATAAAATAGCAAAAAGGTTCACTTAGTGGATAAATTAGTCCACAAATATCTCCTTGGATCCTTTGCAAAAATGATGGAGATTCTATACCAATCTTGGAAGGGTATGGTCTAATTACAAGTTTGCCTTGTGAACAAGCAGTACAAATATTCTCACTAGGCAACAAAATCTTCATGTTCTTTAATAAGTGCCCATAAGAATTTTCAATGATCTTATGCATCATTGTTAATCCTGGATAACCAAGTTGATCATACCATAGTATAAATATTTTTGGATCACTGTATTTCTGGTTCATTACTACGTAGCTCTTAATTAAATTTATAATTGTATAATACGAACTAGATAATAAGGTAGAAAGCTTTTCAAGTATTCATTTTTTGTTTGAGACATTAGAAGTAATGTAGAGATATTCTACATTATTTTCAATCAAAGTCTCAATGTGATATCCATTTTGGCAGATATATGTAAAACTAAGCATATTTTTTTTTAAATCTATCGATATAAAGCTTTACTTATATATAACTTTGTTCCACTTGCTAACAAGATTTTTTTTTTTTAGCCTTCATTCAAATCTACAAGACCTAGTACAGTATTGACTTTTCCTTTAATCATTGTTAATTTTGAAAAATATTTCTTATCTCAAAAAATTGTTTATGTAGTTACACTGTCAGCTAAACAGGTATCTCCAATTTTCCTATCCAATGTAGACAATTCATCCTTAAAGCCATTTCTTAAGTAAAATATCATATAAGACATCAAGATAATAAATTATAAAAAGTTACATTTCTTCTTTGTTCATACAAAAAGTTATATTTTTTTCATCAGTATTACAAAACGATACATTTCATACATACAAAAAAGTATGACAAAAATTTAACATATAGATATTTAAAACTTAATGATTAGCGTTCTCTTCTTTATCTCTAAAAAAATCAGAGACATCTAGACAGGTAAGATCTACAAGATCTGAGTTATCAATAAGATTTGTCTCCAAATTCTTTCAATTTGTCTTGGTAGATGTCTTATAAAGTTCGACTAGATGCTTTGAGGTACCACATGTACGTGACCAACCACATCGATAACAAGTATTTTTATAACACTTATGGTTATTTATTCTCTACACCATTATCTTCGCCTTTGAGTTTCTATCCTATTTTAGTGTTTCTTTATTCTTGACACTTACAGCCACCATAAATGTGATAATTTCGCCCTCTTCCATGACCACGACCATGTTCAGCTTTGTTATGAGTATTTGAATTTGCTTTTGATTTTTTGAAAGAAATTATTTCCATAATAAGATGAAAGTAATGTACCCAAGTAGAATCCATCTTGGAGTTACCAAAACAAACTAATTATGTACCTATTCTCAATATAAAAGAACCTAATCCAAAATCGAACTGAACTACATTGAACAATTAGATGATGAAATGGAATTGCCTTAGGAATGGCTGAGAACCAATTGGATATGATTTGTGATTTTTTAATATGAGCTCATATTTTCTTCAACAAGCAGAAGACATGAGATTAATTCTGAGTATTTGTTAAATTGTCGTTCATGATACTGTTGCTGCAGAATAGCATTAAAGGTATAAAAAGTAGAGAATGTCTTCTCTAGCATATCTTATTTTGTAACTTTCTCATCATACAATTTCAGTTGTGAGGTGATTCTAAATAAAGTAGAATTGTATTCAACAACAGTTTTAAAGTCCTGCAATTGTAGATTAATCCACTAATGTCTTATTTTTAGAAGGAACACATCTTTTTTATGATCATATCTTTCTTTTAAATTTTTCTAGAGGATTTATGAGTCCTCTACCGTCAAATATTGAGTTTTTAAGCTCTCACGTAGGTGATGATGAAGGAAAATCATAGCTCTCAACTTGTCCTGCAGGGACACATTATTTCATTTTTGGTTGTCTTTTCTAAACCATTAGCTTGAAGATGCATATTGGCATCAAGTACACATGATAGATAATTGTTTTCAAAGATATCAAGTGTACGAATTTGTAAATTTGTAAGAAACATTTTTTGGGGCTTTGAATATAAAGAATGAAATTAAAATTAGTGTGATGAAAAATATTATTCAATAAATGTATAATATAAAAACATAAATATCAAAAGCAATTTTAGGAGGCATAACATTCCATATACATAAATTAATCATAATTAGAAGGCAATGTCTTCTATGTATCAATAGTATTGAGGAGGCATAGCCTTCAATTTATTAATAGTAATAAAGAGCCATTGCTTTTCATACAGTGATAGTAATGAGGAGGCATAGTCTTCCATACAGTGATAGTAATAAGAAGGCATAGCCTTCTATATTTCAATAATAATGACGAGGCTTAGCTTTCATATAAGTAAATGATTAAAATAAATAAATTTATAAATTTTAATGTAGATTTATAAATTCTAGTTTAAAATTATAATGAAGAATATTTGTCTTTATTTCTTAATGTAGAAGATCCAAATGAATGGCAACTACAAAGCATACTCATAAGATTACAACATGCAATAATATAAATATATTATAAATGATAATTAAATATAAATGAAGTACATAAAAATAAAGAATATAAAATAAAGTAAGTTAAAAACTTAATATGAAAGTTAAAAACTGAACTTACCTAGAAATCATGCTAATAACGTATTATAAATAAATAATAAAAGGTGAAAGCTCGATAACTCAAGTACCAAAAAACTTCAAGTATTATAGCATTACTAAAAGTATTGGAAGTAAATGAATTATAAAAGGGGATTCTAAACATATTTATAGGTGAGAAGGGGTAGAATTCATTAATTTACCTCACCGCCTCAATGCCTTTCACAAAAAAAATTGTATATTTTACTGTGTTTGATACATGTACAATACTAGTCTTTATATGGACTTCTCTCTAAAAGAATGTATACTAGAACGAAAGTACAAGATATATACGAAAAAGGCATATGGTTGTGAGGTGGGTATGAGTTTTCAATCAATTATAACAACTAATATAATTAACAATTCAACATTATTATCTTATCACTATACACATGCTCAAGTGGGGAAAAACAATTCTCTTTAACTCTTTTTGTATGGTCATTTTCTTCAGTAGAGAGTGATCAATTTCTCTTTCTTGTTAATTTTGTTTCCTTTTTCCTATGAGAATAAATTTTTACTTGGATCTAGGGTGATCTTCTAAAATTCTCGATTTAGAATGGTTTATCTACCATTCATAACTTAATCTAGGACGATTGTTTTCTCTCATCAAGATTTTAATTTGGGATAATTTATTTTCTACCATCTAGATCTTGATAAAGGATGGTTTTTATTATTTTTTGATAGTCACTAATTTCTATGAGATTCAACTGTAGTACTAAAAAAACAAGCAAGCCAAAGTTAGTGGTAGAGAAAAACAATGAAAGAGCGACAGTGTAAGTTCAATAGAGCTTGGGTTTACGTGTACACATATTGGGTTTCAAATCTTGTATAATATCTATTGACCTTGGATTTTAGGTAATCATGAGCCAATGAATTAAATTTGTAAATTCTAAGAAATAATTACAAAACCACCAGATGAGTTGGGCCTTAAACAATCTGAATGGATTACCCTAAATGTTTCCTCGATAGCTAATCATTGAGAGTTCTTTATAACCACAACCAACATTAGGTCAACCTAGAATTTTTTACGACAAAGAATTTTCTATTCTTAAATTAGTTAGGGTCAAGAGAAAACCAAGAAAGGGTAAAATAAATGTAATGTAACGTTTAAGAGTGCTATGTGGGTTTTAGATTAAGAAAAAGTGTTGATTTCTTAAAGCAAGAAATCTGAAGGAAATACTTTGAAATAGAGTGTATTTTCTTAGTGTTTTTATATGTAACTCTTTTTAGTCCATAAATCTCCTTTTATAGATGTATGTTGCAAAGTTCTATTAAAATTAGGATAATCTATACCTTCTTATCTACCATCTTGATTGAATTTGAATTAGGTAAAAAATCATGGCCTCTAAGATTGTTGGGAATGCATTGAATAGCAGCTCCGTGATTGTAGGGATTAAATTAATTAAGAGTCCAATTTTGTATATCTCATAAATTCTATTAAGTCTTCGATTTCCAGTGAAAGAGCCTTTAAAGGTAGGGTTGGCTCGACTAATTTTAATTATTGAGTACTAATTAATGTTGAGGTTTTTTAGGCCGAGGAGTATAGATAAAACTTGAGGACTATAGACTTGTTGATTGTAGAAAATAAGGTCAACTAAGGTCTCCTCGTAATAGACCAAAGCCTTAGGGGTCTGTGTGACGAACACAATTATGGGCTTATAGACGAGGAATCTTCAGGTTATTCAGTCTGTGAGCTGCCTCAAGCCCTCAAGAAGATTAGGCATGGGCTAGAATCTTTAAGAGGAATAAGGGTCTCTCAGTTTTCAGTATTAACTTGTCAATGCTAAAAACTTTATGGTAGTTTTTGTCATGAAACTCAGTCCTCATCTTAATTGTTTCCAGTGCTTTTCTAGGAATGTTTGGGTGAGAGGAGTCCTCGGTCATTTGGGAGCTGTTTTATGCCAATTTTGAATTCCATACTGTTATATCATTGCTCCTTTCAAAAATCATGTAGCCACCATCATTACACTTCACAAAATCCTAACAGTTACATCGGTAGCTATGAATGATGTGGCATTTCCTTAGGTTTTAGATCTTGATCTAACAATCATCAAGGCCTTATAGGTTATGCTGGTTAGCTGAAGAGAATGAGCTTTTTTTTTTGTAAATCTATAAGGAAAAAACATAGAAACTTTTTTTAGCAACAATTCTTTAGATTATAATCGTTGATTTCATTCTGCTTTCATTTATTTATTTTAATTGTTTAACAACATTTCATGGTTAGTTCTTCTTCTTAGCAACTTCTTTAATATATATTGTTATTGTATTGGGCCGGACTCTTGAGGATAATTTATTATTTCTGTATCTTACTTTGGAATAGACTTTGAATTTGTATTGTACTGAATTATTTCTTGTTGATTATTCTTGGGTTGAGATGTTTGAGTTTACCTAACTTGCACTTAGTCTTCTTAGCATTAAAATGTCAACCCATATTCAAAAAGGTTCGCATAGTGTAAAAAACCATATTGTTGTAAAAATTAGGGTAGACCTTAGTGATGTAGAGGTAAAGAGATCTTTTTGACCAGAAAATAAAACCAGTCTGAGCAACCAAAATCCTCAACTCTTCATACTCTTAATGTAATCTCTTGATCTAAAGTCAACTTTCATACGCCTCAAGCGATGCGTCTCTTTATACTCATTACCCTTTCTATTTGCATGTATACCAAGTAGGAACTCTAGTTACACTAGTCAAGCAAGAGAGGTCTTCGAGGGTTTAATGGTTCCACCTATCGATTAATTGTTCTTTAGGGTTCCTGGCGTTCTTTCAACATTCAGTGACTATCCAGTATTTCTTCTAATAAGTTTCTTAACTCTTCTATCTCATTCTTTGTCTTTTTTAGTTCTTTCTCCAACTTTACCCTCTAGGTGATGGTGACCTATAATCCGTTCTGATGGGCCATGTTCTCTAGTGATCGTTCTAATTAGGATTCGGTTGCTCAGGTTTTCTTCTAGTGGTTGGTTTTACTCGTGGTTGTGGTTAGTCTTGGATCAAGTGATCATCTTATCCTTCTTTGAGAGATTAGTGATAGGGGTTAATTAGATTTAATATTTTTATTTTTCAAGCTTAATATTTATTTGTTGAAATTAAGATTATTTGGATTTTTATGTGCTTTATTATTATTTTGTAGGTTTGGAGTCAATGGAGCAAATAGGGATGAAAATTTAAAGAAAATAAGCCAAAAACATCAAAAATGCTACAGTACCTTACTACAGTGACTATGATAGTTTAATACATAATCATAGGGTAACAATTATGAATTTCATGTAGGATAGACATATACCTAAATGGCATGTATGACATGATTTAAACTTGATCTTAATGAATTACGTTATATTCTGATTACTATAAATATATAGGTGATTATTAAAATGCATAATATAGTCACTCGACCATTGATAGAGGCATATGATGAGATTAGTGTCTAAGCCAGCAATTCGTATTAAGTGATTAACTAAGATATTAATGAGTTCAATGAAATATTAAAGGATGAGTCTATACCCTAAATTATTATCAATTTGTGAGTTTAACCATTTTTTTTTATTTGTTATCTAGGTTAAGTTTTAGGTTAATTACTTAATTTTTAGATTATAGTTTTCTAGATAAAAGTAAAGTAGGTACAATTTTAGTAATTGAAAAATAGATCGCATAGTTTCTATGGGATTAATACTAGTACTTTAAATCATATATTACTTGAGACAATAGCATGCGCTTGCGCTTAACTACTAAAGTAATCATATATTACTTGGCACCGTTGCCAAGGACTACTTTTATCTATTCTTTAGATTAATACTAATACTAAACTACTTACTTTTAATTCAGATTTTATTTATTTTGTTTCAAATTATTTTCCTTTTTTACTTAGATTGTGTCATTTCTCTTTAAGAGACAGAGCTAAAAGTTGGTTGACGTCATTACCGTCAGGATCCATATCGACATGGGATGATCTAGCCCAAAAGCTCTAAGTCAAGTTTTTCTCACCAGCAAAAATAGTAAAGATAAGGAATGACATCACCTCATTCAGTCAGATAGATGAAGAATTGTTGTATAAGGCATAAGAGCGCTTCAAGAACATATTAAGGAAGTATCATCACTATGGTGTCCTTAAATAGCTATTAGTCCAAACTTTCTATAATGGATTAGTAAGCCATTTGGAGACTATTGTAGATGCAGTTGCTAGAGGAGGTTTAATGAATAAGTCTACAGATGAAGCTTATGATCTATTAGAAAAAATGGCGTCAAACAATTACCAATGACCAGCTGAGGGGTTACACCTAAGAGAGTCACCAGTATTTATGAGATAGACGTATTCAATGCATTAGTAGCGCAAATCAATATGTTATCAAAGAAGTTTGATATATTGAACACCGTTAAGACCGAACAAGTGACATGCGACTTTTGTGGTAATAACCACAAGAATAGGCTATGCATAGATTCAGTGAATTATGTGGGCAATTTTCACCTACATCAACCTAATCTACAATCAAATTCCTATAATTTAGAGTGGAGAGATCATCCAAACTTCTCTTGTCATAACAGCAAAGAAGAGTCGTCTAGACTATTGAATCCCCTTGGATTCCAACTACAGCAAGAATAGAAGCCAGCACTAGAACAAGGGCTCTTGAAGTATATGAAGTCTAATGATGCCATCTTACAAAACCATTCTGCATCATTAAAGAATCTAGAGACAAAGATTAGATAACTTGTTGTAGCCATTAATAAGTGATCTTAAAGCACTCTTGATAAGGGCAAATTTGTCATATATTTTTTCATGTTTTTATTATTGATATTTTATGATTTTATGAGAATAGATGGCTATTTATGTGCATTATTGTTATTTATAGGGACTTGAACGAAATTTAAAGAATTTAAGCGAAAACAGGGACTAAAATATAAAGTTTTTAAAATTTGAGTCCAGCGCCCCCGCGCCATAATAATATTGCCCCCGCGTTGGAATAGTGATCGAAATTAGAAAAACGACCTGTTTAAGTCGTATCTGGCGCTCCAGCGCCGAAGCATCACCGCGCCAGCGACGCTACATCGCCCCAGCGCCAAGATCCCACCGCTCCAGCGGTAAAAGCTTTTTCATGCGTCGCCCCAGCGACAACTTCATAGCGCGCCAGTGGTAGTGCGAGTCCTAGTCCGACGAGAATTGAGATTTTCAAGCTCATATCAATCCCTATATAAAGCCACTCGTTCCCAGCCTTCAAGAAGAATCCAAGACGACCTAAGAGCACCAAGAATACAGAGCACGAGTCTTGGAGAGCAATAGGAGCTTAATTGAAGCAACTTTAGAGAGAGATACAAGACGTTCTTCGGCATCAAGAGTTCCTAGGCAGCACAATTAAGAGCAATTCGACGTCTATATCGGTTTGCTAATAATTGTATCATGATTTATAATTATTTTTACTGCTGTTCTCTTGTAGCCATGAGCTAATTTATTTTCTATGGTTAATATTTGAACTCAATATGTGCGCTTAAATTGCCATATCTTTTAGTATTTAATAAACTTAGTCATTTATTATTTAAATTACTTGTGTTTAATGCTTCAATATATCTGGCCAATATATGGTGAATGAATTGGTAATATTATTGATAAACTCGGAAGAGGAATCATAATATTTAGACCTAGGTAATTTGATGCATGATTGTAGAGTAACATTCAATGTTGTATATGCAAGTTTCAATTTAGGATAGGAATATACCTAATTGGCATGTATGATCAATAAGACCTAATCTTAATGAATCCTAATTTATTACAAGTACCATAGGAATATAGATATTTGGTAAATTAGGGTATACTTGCATGACCTTGGAAGAGGCTTGTGAATACATTAGCGTCTTGATCAATAATAAAGACTAAGTGAGTTAAATATTAGAGGATTAATCATTAGAAACATATTGAGGGATAATATTAATCCTAGGTTTTCTCTACATTGCTATCACCTAATTTTCTTTACATTGTATTTTTGTTTTATATTTTCTACATTCATTCTTAGGTTTTTATTTATCTGAATAATTATTAGGAAGATATAATTTTAATAATTGGTTAAAAAGAAAAAATTATCCTTGTGGGTTCGACATCCGACTTATTTAGTCTCTTTATTACTTGCATACGATAGTGTATACTTGCACTTAATTTATGATATAGAAATATCACATCAACTCTACCAAGTGATGTCGAAGTAAATCCAAGAGGAAACATAAAGTAATGCCAAGCCATCAATTTGAGAAGTAGTAATATTTTACAAGACAACACACCTCAACCACCATTTTCAAAGATGAAGGAGAAGGAAAATGTGGTACAACAAAGTGAAGTGCAACCCTATAGACCACCTAGACCTTTCCGCAAAGGCAAAGAGATATACATTATGTTCAGAAAGAAAAATAGCAGCATACCAATCCAAAAAATAGTACAGAAATACAAAAAAATGTAAAATTTTCAATAAAGAAAAGTGTAAAAAATTGGTATTGAAGTGTAGCAACATTTTAAGGTGCAGAAAAATGACAGCTCAGCAGGAAATACCAGTAGCAGTGTGTAAAAATAGCCCATGCAGTAGTTTATTCCACCTTCACCATTCCCACAAAGGCTACAAAAGAAGAAATCAGATAAGCAATTTTTTAAATTTCTTAAAGTTTTTAAGAAATTACATATCAATATTTCTTTTGCAGATACGCTAGAATAAATGTCTAGCTACGTCAAGTTCATGAAGAGTTTTCTTTTATAGAAGATGAGATTAAAGGATTATGAGACTGTAGTATTAACAGAGGAGTATAGCTCCATTCTTCAGAAGAAGCTACCTTCTAAGCTCAAAGATCCCAAGAGATTTACCATATCTTGCTTAATTGGAAACCATAATCTTGGTAAAGTGTTATGTGATCTTAGAGCAAGCAGTAATCTCATGCCCTTTTTTATTTACAACAAGCTAGGTTTGAGAGAAGTAAAGCCCGTTAATGTTACACTCATGCTTGCTGATCGATCTCTCGCGTAGTCAAAAAGAATTATAGAGGATGTGTTAGTAAAGATAGACAAATTTTTTTTTCCAACTGATTTTATCGTTCTAGACATGGAAGAAGATAATGAGATCCTCATCATCCTTAGAAGACACTTCTTAGTCAATAGATGAACAATCATTGATGTTCAAAAAAAGGAGTTGACCATAAGAGTGCAAGATGACACTGTCACTTTGAAAGCCTTCAAGGAGATCAAGTTGCCATCCGAAAGTGAAGATTGTTACAGCATTAATATGGTGCATTTAAATGCCAAAGAGCTCAAAGACATAGAGATTTTGAATTCTCACATAAAAAAGAAGGTGTTAAGGCATAGAGAAAAAAAAAGATGAAAGAGCAGCTGTGGGATGAGAGGATCAAAGCAAATGGCATAAGAGAACCACTTCTTTGGTCTAAGATTAAAGTATTTCCGGAGAGTATGAGGAGAATTAATCAAAAGCTACTGTCTTTGGCATAATTAAGAAGATATGGAAGCCTAATGAGAGGAAGCCTAGGAAGCTCACATACAAAGATGTTTCCACTATCAACTTTGATCCATCATAAGAGTAGAAAGAGCCCTGTCAAACTGATGACGCTAAATCAAGCGCTTCTTGGGAGGCGACCGAAGTAATAATTATTTTTTATTAGCTTATTTTCAAGTTTTAGTTATGTTAGTTTATTTTCTTTGTAGGAATAAAACGGCAAGAGGAATATTCAAAGCAGTAGCATGAGCAAATGTAAGCGTTAGGTGTTAAGGAACACCGCAGTCCAATCAATAGACAATAACCCAAGTAAAAAGTGTTTGAATTCATAAATATCCACAGCTTGAGAAAAAGAAAAAATTCTTTGCAAAAGTGATTAAAAGAAATATAGGAATATCATAAGTTTGGAGGAAGAGATAAATTAAAGAAAAAAGATTAATATGTCCTAATTAAAATTAAGTTTTCATAGTGTGAATTGCGCTTATATTTATATATCTTTATATACCACATTGACTTTAACCTTAGGTTACAAGCTAAAAAAAGTCATAAATAGATCCCTAAACATATACATGTTTACATTAGTGGAGAGTAGTATGAATAACAAGCTTATAGTAGTGTTATTATTAAAAATATACCAAGATATCATCTTTATATACTTTCTTAAGTATTGAGTAAATCTATATTTTATTTGACTTATTACTTGTTTAATGCACACACATATAAGTGATCAAATTATAGGGGAGAATAAAGAACTTGATAAATGGTATGATGATTTATTAAAGGTTATTTGTTGCATTTTAAAAAGACTTGTACTATTTAACAGCCTTTGAGACAATGAGGATGATCATATAATCAACTGTGTCTTATTTAAATTGTTTTTATTTAGATTCAATAATAAGTTGTGATTATTTGTTCTTATTTTGCTCGAGAACGAACAAACTCTTAAGTTTGGGGTATTTGATAAGGGTTAATTAGGTCTAATATTTCTATTTTTCAAGCTTAATATTTATTTGTTGAAATTAAGATTACTCGACTTTTTATGTGTTTTTTATTATTTTGTAGATTTGGAGTCAATTGAGTAAATAGAGATGAAAATCTAAAGTCATTTGCTCGAGAACGAGCAAACTCTTAAGTGATCAAATTATAGAGGATAATAAAGAACTTGATGAATGGTATGATGATTTATTAAAAGTCATTTGTTACATTCTAAAAAGACTTATACCATTTAACAACCTTTGAGATAATGAGGATGATCATATAATCAACTGTGTCTTATTTAGATTATTTTTTTTTAGAGTTAATAATAAGTTGTGATTGTTTGTTCTTATTTTGCTCGAGAATGAGCAAACTCTTAAGTTTGAGATATTTGATAAGGGTTAATTAGGTCTAATATTTCTATTTTTCAAGCTTAATATTTATTTGTTGAAATTAAAATTACTCGACTTTTTATGTGTTTTTTTTTTATTTTATAGATTTGGAGTCAATGGAGTAAATAGAAATGAAAATATAAAGAAAACAAGCCAAAAAAATCAACCTGCTACAGTACCCTATTACAGTGGCAAGCTACAGTACGTTTACTATAGTACCAGTGCCGTAGTGCTCAGAAATGGCACTCAAAATACTGTGTACAACATCTTAGCGCCCAAAATCTATTGCCGCAGCGCTGTGTAAACAATAATTAGTGAACAATACTTGTGAATAGTAATCTTAATCTGACTTGTATTTGAGATTTTACCCTAATTTGAAGACATAAATCTATAAATAAAAGATCAAAAATTCTAATTCAAAAATCAAGAGGAGAGAGAAAGAATAATTTTTGGAGGATCAAGAAAACTAAAAGATTAAAGACAGTAGAAAAATTAGTTTTATCTCTTTAACTCTTCATCTTTTTACTTTTTTTATAATTTTCATGATGTTATTCTTAATAAGTTTTAGAACTCTTTATTTCACCATAACCTAAGTTTTTATTTTTAGAGTTAGATTTTTGAACCTAATATATAATTAAATTTCATTGATTCTAGTTTATGAACTTAATACAGACAATTGATCTATTCTATCTTGTATTTAATGCTTTCATTATATTTAGTCAATATTTTAAATGATTAAGGAACCGTGGTGAACTTGATAAAGGAATTCCTATGTTTAGCCTAGAATAGTTTGATGCATGATCATAGGGTAACAATTATGAGTTCCACGTAGGATAGACATATACCTAGACGGTATGTATGACATGATTTAGGCTTAATTTTAATGAATTACGTTAGATTCTTATTACCATAGACATATAGGTAATTGTTAGAATGCGTAATATAGTCACTTGACCATCGACAGAGACTTATGATAAGATTAGTGTCTAAACTAACAATTTGTATTAAGTGATTGACTAAGATATTAATGAGTTTAATGAAATATTAAGAAATGAGTCTATACCCTAAATTATTATCAATTTGTGAGTTTAACCCTTTATTTATTTGTTATCTAGGTTAAGTATTTTTAACCCTTAATTTTTTTATTATCTAGGTTAAGATTTAAGTTAATTACTTAATTTTCAGATTACAATTTTCAGGATAAAATTAAAGTATGTATAATTTTAGTAATTGGTTAATAGAAATAGATCTCATAGTCATTATGGGATTGATACTTAGACTTTAAATCCTATATTACTTGATACAATAATATGCGTTTATGCTTAACTACTAAAGAACATCAATTACCTTCAAGACAATTCTGCACCATTCATATATTGGCATCAAGGTGTTGACTATAAAATTTTGGGCACAAGCTAAAATTTGTTTCTTCTATTAGGGTTTGGCGATTTAGTCTCCTTAAGTTGGAACAAGTCATTCCCCTAAAACACTGGCTAAACTTCATATTGATCCAACACTTATAGAACTGGTTAGGTTACGTCAGTGATTATTGTTGGGATTTATGCTCACGTGTCATCCCATTGTTGTATGAATATTTTATTTTATAATATTTATCAAGTTTATTATTTGTTAAATCACTAATTACTATTATTAAATAGTTCAATGCTTGTGTCGCTACAAACATTATATAATCTGAAAGGGTTCAAATTTGATCTAAAGAAGTTTAGATCAATGCTAAGAGTTAACATCACTGAAAACTATAAATGCTAAAAGGTTAGCATGTTATATTAATCAGTAAAGTCTAAGTGTTAGAATCTTGTTTATGACGGTACAAAGACCTGAGAATATATTAGTAATAACATAGTTGCAATAGGTGCTAAGAAATGTTATTATGTAAGTCTATTCTCAAATTATATGTTCCTACTCTTGAGTCACCGATGTAGGACTATCGGTGGAATCCTTTTACATAGACTAGTGTATTAGTATCCTTAGATGGTCTAGATGGTTGTTCTTAGTTAACCATGGACTTACTGAAAGTTCATATAACATACAGGTGTTCAGTGAGGACTGAATACTGAGAAGACTCAACAAATACCCTAATAGACATCCCATGAAGCCGTCAATGGAAGGTCCTCTCGAGTTAAGTAGTATACGTGGTCCTTCGACCTGAGTACCACGGTGGACTTATAAGTGATCCACCATATCTTTGTTCCACGAATGTCACACACCTTTTATGGTGTGACCGTTGGGTGTCGTTGGGTATGGTCTGATGCTTATGGAGTCAGGTGTATACAGATATAAAATCCATCATCTCACATGGATGAGTTATATATCCAGATGCTCAGAGACTGTATTATAGAAAGTCTTATAGCCATAAGCAACGAACCCAGGAAAAGAGTTTCCTACAGGGTTAAACAATATTATAAAAGTGTTTGCATATATTGTTTATTAAGATACATGTCTAGAGATAAGTTCACGAATGAGCACTTAGAAATTTGACGATAGTGATCTATATCCTTGCTCTTTCAGGATATGATTGGCATAAGAATTATATATATATGCTATGACCTCAACTTGTATGGTTTACAGCACTGATTTGTAATATTTGTGACGTGTGCGTGGGGCATCAATCTCAGACTCACAGAATAGTTCTATTTGACAAATTGAGAGTGGACCTAGAGACTCCCGTAATATGAAGTGAACTCGTTGTGCACTAAGGCAGTATACTGGATTGAATAGTTTGATCTAGAAAAATTCTAACAAACCGGACATTTACTTCAGTTTCCATCCAGTCGTACACGTGTCAAGACTTAAGAGTTAAATACATCAATTAGTTAATAATTAGTTGTTGACCAATAAAATATTGACACATAGCATATATGGGCAATGTATTGTTTGATTTGGAAACTACTAAAATGACGTTATTTGTTGGACAAATAATATCATTATTTTATTTATTAAAATATTTATTAAATAAAATAATAATAATAATATATGATATTATTATTTAAATTGAAATCAAACAATTAATTTTTTATTTAAATTGGCATGTGTTTCTACCATGATTTAATATGATTAAATTATTTGTTTAATATTTATTAAATGAAATGATAAGTATAAATGGGTGACATTTGTTAATGATAAGTCTTAAGATATTTCTTAATAATGAGAAAGTATTTTTTTCATTTGGCCTAGATTAAGGCCAAGTTCATTTAAATAATTTTCTATTTTGTTTTGTTTTCATTTGGTTTATTATAAATGAAAATAAATAAAAACTAATAGCAAATATAATGGATGCCATTAGGTGAGAAAATTAAAGATAATAATAAACAAAACACTAATGGCAATCATAATGGATGCCATTAAGTGAGAAAATGAAACAAATAAAAGAGCAGTTAGTTGTTCAATTAATTATAAAACAATTCGTGCAAGGGGTTAAGGAAGAGGGAGAAGTGAATTTTTCTAAGTGTTAGAAAATTCTCTCAAGTGTTAAGAGCACAAAATCACAACTCTTCTAATTTTCCTCTTTCATATTTTTGGTCACCCATACTACAAGGTAGAAACAAGGATTTAGGAGTTGAATTCTTTTACTAGATAAGCTGTTATTCTAACTTTCTCAAGTCCACCGTGTTGAGGAACTAGAATCGTGAACGGGTTACTTCAAGACGGGTACTCCGGTTCGACAATATACCAAAGGCTTGACAAGGTATTATTTATCAATCTTGAACTATTTTACATTTATGAGATAACATATAATGTTTATTTGTGTTTATCATTATGAAAGTTGTATTCCGCTCATCCGGTGTGCGTGTATGTATGTGATACATATGCTATATTTGAATGATAGACACAAACCCACATGCACGCACCCTAGGTTTAAAATCACTCACAAAATGATATCAGAGCATATTTGAGTTGATATTGGGTTTTGTGAGTGTAAAATTATTGTTGGTAATGTTCCAGTGCTCAAAATGTGCATTTTAAGTTGTTTAAATAGGTATACCGAAGGTGCGAGCACCGGAGGGCCGCGGCCATAAATGTTCAGCACTAAAGCACTGTAAAATTTTATTCCAACACCCCAGCGCTGGGTAACTAGGGCTGCGGCTCTAGGACTTCTAGGCCCTAGCGCTGCAGCACCAGGTACTAGGCACCCTAGCGTTAAGAAAATCGATGCTTAAGCACCAATTCTAGAATTTGCACCGCAGCGCTAGAGGTGTGACCTCCAATGCCGCAGAGCTGGCTATTGAGCACCGTAGTGCCAGAAGCTGGGTGCCGCAGCGCCAGGGGCTATGCACCCCTACTGCTGCCATACGGTGGGCCCAACACTGCGATGCTAATGACACTCACTCTAATTATGTTTTAAATTGTTTAAAATATTATTTTAATCATGTGGGGGTTTATGAGACATAATAATAAGAGTTATTAGGTTGTATTATAAACCGAGATCATTTTTTCTGTGATGGTAAACACAATGGGAGCCTTACTTATGGGGGTTAGTTATGGTTACACATAATTAATGTATGATTGAGAATTACCTCATTATGAGATGGGGATTAAGTCTTTGTGATAAAAAAAAGAGTAAAAAATCTCTCTTAATCAGATTGATCAATAATACATTATGAGATAGTGTTTTATCATTGATCCGTCTTGTTAATACGATGTTAGCTGTAGTATATCAATCTTTCCCATGATTTAAAATGTATTATTAGCGATTTAATAATAATATCCACTAACATCAACTAATTTTATTTTATTTGACTTGTGTAAGCTAGGATGACATCTTCAAATCCCTTGTTACGTATACTGAATGCACACCAACTCAAAGGTGTCAAGAATTTCTCTGACTTGTACATGAATCTCAGAATTGTTCTGGATTCAGAAAGATTGGGATATGTTATTGACCAAAAGATGCTCAGAGGTGTTTCTGAGAATGCCACTGAGGAAGAAAAGTTGAAATATCAAAAATGGTTGGATGACGATTTAAAAGTTAAATCGTACATCCTTGCCTCAATGTCCACTGAGCTACAGAGGAAGTATATCTGCATGGACAATGCCAGCAACATTATGCTCCATCTCAGGGATCTCTTTAGTGACCAACTCCAAATTATGAACTACAGGGTCACTAAAGCATTATTTCAAGAAAAACTCCCTGAAGGCAATCCAGTGAGTCCTCATGTTCTCAAGATGATAGGATTAATCGATAGGCTTGAGTCCATGAACATCTCTTTGAGTAATAACCTAGCGAACAGTTTGATTCTCCAATCGCTACCTGGGTTATTTGCACAATTCATTATGAACTTCAATATGCAAGGAATGACCCCTACTTATGTTGAACTTCATAATATACTGAAGACAGCGGATAAGGACATCCATAAAGGAGGCTCGGACCTCCATATTCATAGTGCTTCATCTTCGACCCCAATGGCTTTTGGAAAGTCCAAAGGGAAGAAGAAAAGAAAGGTGAGGCATACACCCAAGATGGGTCTTCAACGATGACATATATCTAAACCACTAGAGAAATTGAAAGTGAAAGAAAAATGCTTTCATTGCGGTGATAATGGGCACTGAAAACACAACTGCCCCAAATACCTTACCATTGTGAAGAAGACTCATTCAGGTATTATCTTTCCAATTATTGACATTTCTTTAGCATTTGATGCTAGTATTGGCTGGGTATTAGATATCGCAAGTCCTTCTCACATCTGCAATATGTTGCAGGATCTGAAGGAAGTTAGATTGCTACAACTGGGAGAGGTACAGCTTCGAGTAGGAAATGGTGATCTCCTACGGGTCAAGACTGTTGGACATTATGATTTGATTCTCCCTTGTAATAAAACTGTTATACTTCATAACTATTATTTTGTGCGTGCTATGATTAGACAAATTATCTCTCTTCCTATACTTGACAGTAAAGGGTATCATATGTATATTAAGAACCATTCTTTATATTTATGTGATATGTTTGATGTTTTATTAGTTGAGTGTCAATTAATTAATGTGCATTATATTTTGGATACAACAAGAAATGTCATAAATGTATAAGGTAGTACTAGTAATAATGCACAAGCTTTAAATGATACTAAATTGTGACACATGAGATTGTGTCATATAAGTGTGAGACGCCTAACCCGTCTGGTTAAGGATGATCGGATACCTGATCTGACCATAAAATCATACCCAGTTTGTGAATCTTGTATTCAAGGGAAAATGACTAAATATCCATTCACTAGTGTTGGACATTATGCTACTGATTTATTGGAACTAATATATAGTGATGTATGCATTCTAATGAATTACGCTGCAATTGGTGAATTTTGATACTTTGTTACCTTTATCGATGATTTGTCATGATACGGGTATATGTTTCTTATGAAACACAAGTCAGAAACCTTTGAAAAGTTCAAAGAGTCAAACTTGAGATAGAGAAATAAACCGGGATGTATGTCAAATGCCTTCGATCAGATCGAGATGGTGAGTACATGAGCAGTGAATTCTCTGATTATTTAAAAAAGAATAGGATTCTAGCTCAGTATAGTCCTCTAGGCACTCTGCAACACAATGGTGTGTCAGAGATGAGGAATCGGACTTTATTAGATATGGTCCGATCGATAATAAGATTCATCGATCTACTTGAATATCTTTAGGGTTATGCTCTAGAAACTGCTGCTCATATATTGAGCAGAGTTCCATCTAAATCTATTCCAACCACTCCACATGAGATGTTGAATAGAAAGAAACCAAGTCTTAAATATTTTAAGATATAGGGCTGTCCTGCTTACGTAAACGTTACGCAATAGGATAAACTTGCACCCAAGGGGTACAAGTATCGGTTCGTTGGGTATCCCAAGAATTCAATAGAATACCAA
The DNA here is from genome assembly GCA_946807835.1 of Ailanthus altissimus. Classification (NCBI taxonomy): domain Eukaryota; kingdom Viridiplantae; phylum Streptophyta; class Magnoliopsida; order Sapindales; family Simaroubaceae; genus Ailanthus; species Ailanthus altissimus. Next base: position 8,597,908 of record OX327709.1, read on the forward strand.
TTTTATGATCTTGAGGAGCGAAATGTGTTTGTTTCTCCATATGCCACTTTCCTTGAGAAAGAGATTCTCATGGATAGTAGAGGTTGTAGAAAAATTGTGCTTGATGAAGCCAATCTTAACGAACATGAAACCGAGATGGAACCTCAAAATCAATCGAGTTGTATACCTTTAACACAGGTCTGAAAGGATGTCCAAGGCACCTACTAGGTATGGTTAGATGCCTGAAGGTGTACTAAGAGTTTTCTTAGTAGAAGAAAATGATCATTTAACCGATAAGGATGCGATGTTAGACATCGACTCGGGAAAGCGGCAAGAAGCCATGAAATCCAAAATTAACTCAATTCATCACAATCAAGTCTGGGACTTGGTTGAGCTTCCTAAAGTAATAGTTTCTATCGGTTGTGAATTAATTTATAAGCGGAAGCGTAGGGCCGATGAAAAGGTAGAGACCTTCAAAGCCCGACTAGTTGCAAAAGGTTATTCTCAACGATCTGGGATCGATTATGAGAAAACCTTTGCACCAATAGCGATGTTGAAGTCAATACGAAATTTATTGGCTATTACTGTATATTATGACTATAAGATTTGGCAGATGGATGTAAAGACGACATTCCTGAATGGATATCTCGAGGAAGAGATATACATGGAACAGCCTGAAGATTTTGCATCCAATCAATCCACAGGTCTAGTGTGCAAAATAAAGAAGTCCATTTGTGGGCTTAAGCAGGCTTCCCAGAGTTGGAACCTTTATTTTGATGAGGTAATCAAAGGATCTGGTTTCATAAAAAATGATGAGGAACCATGTGTGTATAAAAAGGTCAGTGGGAGTATGGTTGTCTTTTTAATTCTCTACGCTGATGACATACTAATTATTGGGAATAATATCGGTATGTTACAATCAGTTATGAGTTATCTAAACAAAAACCTCTCCATGAAGGACTTGGGAGAGGCTTCCTATATACTAGGTATAAAGCTTTATAGAGATAAAGTTAGGAAGCTAATAAGACTCTCTCAATCATCATACATCGATCGTGTCCTTGAAAGGTACAATTTTACTAACTGTAAAATAGCTAATGTACCTTTCAAACATGGCATTCATCTTTCGAGGACAATGTCTCCTCAGACGGAAGATGAAAGAGTTAGAATGTCTAAGATGTCATATGCATCAGTTATAAGTAGGAAATGTATGTTATGATGTGCACGAGACCTGACATCAGCATGACTGTAAGTGTTACTAGCCGATATCAATCTGATCCAGGTGACAGTCATTGGATGGCAGTCAAACATTTCCTTAAATTTCTTAAGGGTACAAAGGACAAGTTTCTCATTTATAGAGAAAGTGATTTACAAGTTAAGGGATACACAGATTCAGACTTTCAGTCTGATGCAAATGATAGAAAGTCTACATCTGAATATGTATTTATTCTCAGCAGTGCTACAGTGAATTGGAATAGCACCAAACGGGGATCCATAGCTGATTCAACAACTGAAGCGAAATACATTGCAGCCTTTGAGGCAGCCAAGAAAGTAGTGTAGATACGCAAGTTTGTCGCCGAGCTCGGGATTGTCCCAAGCCCAATGGATTCTATCCCTTTATTCTGTGACAACAACAAAGTTATTGCACAAGCAAAAAATTCTAGAATGCATCAGAGATCTAAACATATGAAGAGAAAATACCCCATAATTAGAGAAATCTTGACTACGGGAGATGTAATAATTTGTAGAGTTAACTCTGTAAATAATATAACGAAACCACTGACTAAGGCCTTAACTCCAAAGGTGTTTGAGAAACACGTGGAGTCTATGGGTATATGATACCACTATAAATGGCACTAGAGCAAGTGAGAGTTTGTTAGAATTTATGCTCACGTGCCATCCCATTGTTGTATGAATATTTTATTTTATAATATTTATCCAACTTATTATTTGTTAAATTGCTAATTACTATTATTAAATGGTTCAATACTTGTGACGCTGCAGACATTATATGATCTGGAATGGTTCAAATTTGATTTAAAAAAGTTTAGATCAATGCTAAGAGTTAACATCACTGAAAACTATAAATGTTAAAGGGTTAGCATGTTATATTAATCAGTAAGTCTAAATGTTAGAATCTTGTTTGTGACGATACAAAGACCTGAGAATACATTAATAATAACATAGTTGCAAGAGTTGCAATAAGTGCTAAGAAATGTTATTATGCAAGTTTATTTTCAAATTATATGTTCCTACTCTTGATTCACCGATGCAGGTCTATTGGTGGAATCCTTTTACATAGACTAGTGTATATTATACCTAGATGGTCTAAATGGTTGTTCTTAGTTAACCATGGACTTACTGGAAGTTCGTATAGCATATAGGTGTTCAGTGAGGACTGAATACTGAACAGACTCAACAAAGACCCTAATAGACATCCCATGAAGCCGTCAATAAAAGGTCTTCTCGAGTTGAGTAGTATACGTGGTCCTTCAACCTGAGTACCACGGTGGACTTGTAAATGATCCATCATACTTTTATTCCACGCATGTTACACACTTTTCATGATGTGACCGCTGGGTGTCGTTGGGTATGGTCTAATGCTTATGGAGTCTGGTGTGTACAGATATAAAATCCATCAGCTCACATGGATGAGTTATATATCCGGATGCTCAGAGACTGTATCTTAGAAAGTCTTATAGCCATAAGCAACGAACCCAAGAAAAAAGTTTCCTACAAGGTTAAACAATAATATAAAAGTGTTTTCATATATTATTTATTAAGATACGTGTCTGGAGATAAGTTCACGGATGAGCACATAAGGATTTGATGGTAGTGATCTATATCCTTGCTCTTCTAGGATATGATTGGTATAAGGGTTATACGTATATGCTATGACCTCAACTTGTATGGTCTACTGCACTGATTTGTAATATCCGTGACGTGTGCGTGGGGCATCGATCACGAACTCACAAAATAGTTCTGTTTGACAAATCAGGAGTAGACCTAAAGAGTCTCGCAATATAAAGTGTACTCATTGTGCACTGGGGCAGTGTACCGGATTGAATAGTTAGATCCAAAAAAATTCTAACAGATCGAACATTTACTTCAGTTTCCATCCAGTCGTACACGTGTCAAGACTTAAGAGTTAAATACATCAATTAGTTAATAATTAGTTGTTGACCAATGGGATATTGACACATGGCACATGTGGGCCAATTATTGTTTGATTTAGAAATTACTAAAATGACTTTATTTGTTGGACAAATAATATCATTATTTTATTTATTAAATAAAATTATTATAATAATAATATATGATATTATTATTTAAATTGAAATCAAACAATTATTTTTTTATTTAAATTGGCATGTGTTTTTAACATGATTTAATATGATTAAATTATTTTTTTAATATTTATTAAATAAAATGATAAGTATAAATGGGTGACATTTGTTAATGGTAGGTTTTAAGATGTTTCTTAATAATGAGAAAGTGTTTTCTCATTTGCCCTAGATTAAGGCCAAATTCATTTAAATGATTTTCTATTTTATTTTATTTTCATTAGGTTTATTATAAATAATAATAAACAAAAATTAATGGCAAATATAATGGATACCATTAAGTGAGAAAATGAAAGATAATAATAAATAAAACACTAATGGCAATCATAATGGATGCTATTAGGTGAGAAAATGAAAGAAAATAATGAACAAATAAAAGAGCAATTAGTTGCTCAATTAATTATCAAAAAATTAGTGCAAGGGGTTAAGGAAGAGAGAGAAGTGAATTTTACTAAGTGTTAAAAAATTCTTTCAAGTGTTAAGAGCACAAAATCACAACTCTTCTAATTTTCCTCTTTCATATTTTTGGTCACCCATACTACAAGGTAGAAACAAGGATTTAGGAGTTGAATTCTTTTACTAGATAAGCTGTTATTCTAACTTTCTCAAGTCCACCGTGTTGAGGAACTAGAATCGTGAACGGGTTACTTCAAGACGGGTACTCCGGTTCGACAATATACCAACGACTTGACAATGTATTATTTTTCAATCTTGAACTATTTTACATTTATGAGATAATATGTAAAGTTTATTTGTGTTTATTATTATGAAATTTGTATTCCGTTTATCTGCTGCACATGTATGTATGTGATACATATGTTATATTTGAATGATAGATACAAACCCACATGCATGTATCCTAAGTTTAAAATCACTCACAATTATCTCCAACATCTAATGCTTAAGTCAGCAATAGAGCTATATATAAAATATTGTTTCGATTGAAAAATAAAACAATAGAGGTTGATAACTGTAATGTTGCTAAAATAGGGTTTTTTCTTATATGAAAAAAAAAATTTATGAAAAGAATTCCCTTTTGAAGTAATGTAGCCATTTTTATATAAGTTTATGTGCATTCAACTATCTGAGTTCCATAAAGAATAGAATATGTCTTTAGATTTGCGAATCAACACATTCCTGAAATTGTAGGAATCAGATGTATTTAAAAATTTTAGGATGTTCAGAGATCTTTAAGGGTAAAGCACATTTAAAGTCTGGGGGGTATGTAACCATTTTTGGATTAGTACTCAAGGGTTGAAAGGTCAACTCAGTATGGATCAATTACTCTGGGATATCAAGGACTACTCGATTACCTTAGGATAGTAAGAATTGCTCAATTCATTTCAAAAGACTGCTTGATTATTTTGGTGTGCCAAGAACGTCTTTACATAGGTATCCAGGACAACTTCTTACCAGGAATGGCAGCGGGCGGGTTTGGGACGGATACATTTAATATTATATCCATATCCGCTTAAAAAATAAAATATCATATCCTTCCTAAACCCGTTGCGGGTTTGGAGTACCATAACCAAACCCGCACTTACGAATTTGTACCTATTACCAAACCCGCAACGGGTTATTCGCAGATTTTAAGCGGGTTTTGAATTAATATAATAAAAAATAAAATTATAATATTAATTTAATTAAAAAATTTTAAATTATAGCAATTAAAATAATATCAATTATACTTCTAATTTTATTTACATTAAATGTTATAATTTTAATTTCAATTTTAATTTAATTTTAATTTTAATTTTAATTTTAATTACATTACATGTTATAATTTCAAACCTAATCTCAATTTTAATTATGATAAATGTTATAATTTCAATTACGTTAAATATTTTAATTTTAATTACGTTAAATATTATAATTTCAAATCCAATTTCGATTTCAATTACATTAAATATTATAACTCTAAATCCAATTTCGATTTCAATTACGTTAATGTTATAATTATAATTTTAATTTCGATATCAATTATGTTAAATATTATAATTCTTATTCCAATTTTGATTTCAATTACGTTAAATGTCATAATTTTAAATTCAATTTCGATTTCAATTACGTTCAATGTCATAACTCTAAATCAAATTTTAATTTCAATTACATTAAATTATTATAATTATAATTTCAATTTCGATAATTAAATGTTATAATTCCAAATCCAATTTTAATTACATTAAATATTTTAATTTCAATTCTAATTCTAATTTTATTTACATTAAATACTATAATTCTTGTGTTAAATGTTATAATCTCAAATCCAACTTTAATTTCAATTACATTAAATATTATCATTCTAAATTCAATTTCATTTCCAATCTCAATTGCATTAAATATTTATTTCTAATTACAATTTCAATTATGTTAAATGTTATAATTTCAAATCCAATTCTAGTTCCAATTTCAATTATGTTAAATTTTATAATTTTATTTTTAATTTCAATTATAATTATTAGTCCCTTTGAACTAATTTTATTTATTTTATTGAATGGTATGAGAAATATCAAATCAAATCTAGATTTTGTTATGTGAGATAAAAATAAATGTAAAAATAATCAATTCATATTTTTATTTTTTTTAAATGTAGCATGTGCGGATACCCGCAACGGGTATCCGTAAAATTTTTATTAAAATCATATCCGTACTAAATCTTTTACGAATTTTAATTTTATATATCAAATTCGTATTAAACTCACTTCAAATCTTATCAAAAAATTTTAATACAAACGAATTTTAACAAATTTATAAATTTATGAAATTTTTTATCATCCTTACTTCTTACTAATGTTGACTTTGAGCTTTTTGGGTCCACGTAGACTTAAGCCTCCATGGCCCTAACGTAGAAGGTAGAAGTCTTACGCAATAAGTTTCAAGTGAGGTATCTCAAAAGTTCAGCCTAAAGGTTATTTCCCTGTTGAGCCCTTAAAATATACGATCTTACTAAAGAACGAATCTTTCTCCTATGTGGAATGGACTTAGGCTAAGACCCTGTGGGAGAAAGAGAACCTAAGATATTAGTTGAGTTCCTTAAAAGACAACCTTCTTCAAAATCTTGGTACAATCTTTATTATTTGTCTATAAAAAACAATTTATGAACGAGAAATTTTCTTGAAATCATCTAATTTTGTTTTTAGGCTTGAATTTATGCGAGTTGACCCACTAAAGACAGCTCATAGAAAAGTTAAATACCGTACTTTTCTTCTTCAACTATTACTATTACTTTGTTTTTTAAAGGATACTATTACTACTACTAATAGTAGTAGTAGTAATAACATTAATAATAAAAGGCTAATTAAAAGAACGAATCTAAATCTACCACCAACTTTTCTTAGTTTAAAAAAAAAAAAAGTCATCAGTTTGAAGAATGCCAGATTGCAATACGAGCAGTACTAGCCATTGAACATGGCTAGATTCAATGATGAACAATAATTATACATGGATAATTGAGGTCTTCATAAGTGTTCCTTTTTTTTTCATTCGGTGGATTAACTTTGTAAGATTAAATTGTTGAATATCTGAAATATATGCAGATTGCTTAGGAGATTAATAATGACATTGCGAGCTGTTTGGTCAACGTAGAGATGTTTGTACCAAGTTCCAACTAATAAGCATAAGCCTAGAGAGTTCTGGCATGTTTGCTCGATTAGTTGACTTTAGGAAATTTTATTATGGGTCTTATAAGTTATTAAATCTTATTTGACATAGTAAACATTACTGATAACCTGCCAATTCCAGCAAAGCACTTTTGCCCCTCTGTTAGGCAAGATCCATGCCCAACTCTAAATTTATATTATATTTTACATATATTAAGAATATACTTGGTAGGGTTTTGAAATTAGTTTTTTTTTCTAAATAGAAATGGTTTTTAATTTGGTAATATTCTAAGATTAATTGAAGAAAAAAAAGTTTCTGTAACATCTTTTATAATAAGGTTTTTGCAATTACGGTCCAACAAGGACAGGTATCTACTTTGAATTTTTTATTTTAAAAAAAAATCCCTTAATTGCAGTGGACTTAATTTAGCCGTTTCTCTCATAAATCGCAGCCTCTGCCTTTTGCGCTCTTTAAAAAATAGCATTTGTTGGTTGGCATTTGCATTGCATCAATCTTGTAATTCCTTGTAATTTTGTGGATTAGCGCAAAATCCATCCATCAGTAAAAGCCAAACCATTATGGGGGAGGCTGATGAATTGAGAATCTGAGACAGTTGGCCATCCCACAACTGCCAGATTCTTATTCCCAAAGAGGAGATTTTCAGCACATAAAAATAAATTTCAGTTCACTAAAGAAATTGGATTTGAAGCTGACACGATAAACCACAAATCATTTGCGTTAATAAACACGCCCTTAATTAAAGTGCTTTTTTGCTGGCATTTGGTAAAAGTTTCTGTCTTTGCTGCTTAAAGAATTATCAACAAGAAGCAAATCATTCCAGCGGCTGCGGCAGTGTGTACAGGTAGCAGCACTCCACTGATACTGTGGGTACGCACGCTTTCAATACTTAACTCACCATCGCATTAGCAATTGCATGCCCCCGGCCCGCCAATGAGATTCCTAGGCCCCTTTAAATCATTTTGATCCCATGAATGATCATGACCGTTGAATTTCTAACTTTGTTTGAACACGTCAAATGTTGGATATGGTCCCCACTCTCCCCCACCCACAAAGAGAGAGAGAGAGAGAGAGAGAGAGCAAAATATATACATATATAAATCTATTAACAAGAAGTGATTAATCTGAATTTTTCCTTACTGAGATGGATCATATACAAATAAAAAAGAAAAAGGAAAGGAAAATAAAAAGAGGAGATTGTGATTGGAGATGAGTGATGGGTTTAAAGGTGCAATACATAGTGGAAAGGCAGAGGGGTTTGTGAAAAGTGGGGGTTAGCTGCCGGCTGGGTGTGGCCCTCCTTGACCTTCCTACTTTTTGGCTTTGGCTTTGGCTTTGGCCTTACGACTCCCGTCTCAACTCTAAAGAAATTAAGAATCCGGGAGGGCTCACGCTCACTCCCAGCCTCAGGCACTCACCCTCACCCTTTCTCTCTACTCCACGTTACCTTCCCTGCCCATTCCCTTTTATTATTATTATTATTATTATTATTTACATCTATTTTCTTTACCCTTTTAAAACCATTCCCATATGATACGATTGGATTCTCTCCTTTTATAAAACTTTTATTTTAACAAATAAAAACCTGTAATTGATGTTTAATAATAAAAATAATGTACAATAATATATTTTGATCTTACACATATAAATTACATAATTAATTTAGTAACAAAAGAGTATAGAAAATATAATGAATGCGAATTTTTAACAAATGTTCTCTGTCAATACCAATAAATTTTTTATGTTGTATCTTTTATAATAGACTATTTGTATGGATGAATTAATTAATTGCGAATGATCTAATTTTATATTCTTGATTTTTTTTAAAAAAAAAAGTTTTAACGCAAATAAAAATATGAAAAACACAAAATAATACATAAAGAGGAATTCTAGAGACCTTTTATATATGTATGTATTCTCCCTTTTTAAATAGTATTTTACCTAAATTCTAATCCTTATTGGGATTAGGATAAATTATGTCATATATTATTTAATTTAGATAATTAAATTAATAATTTCTTATCTGATAAGATTTAAAAATAATAATATCTAATATTATTTTAATTAATAATTTAGATAATTCTTAATTATTTAAATTATCTAAATTAAATAAATAATTTAATTATTTATTTAATTTTATAACTAATATGAATTGGGCCTATAAATGATTGGGCTCATTGGGTTTAATCAAAATAAATACTGGCCAACTTATAAAAATAAATAATTTGACTTAATAAATTTAAACAAATTAAACTTAAGCTAATTAATATTTTAGATACAATAATTAATCTTATGGTCTATTTTAGTGTTTTACGGAGTTAGCATAGGGACTTGATGGACTTATAAAATTAAACTTTAATAAATTAAATAATTTAATTAAAACTTTTTAATTCATATGATTTTATTTATTAACTTTATATTTTTCTTAAAAATATAAAGTTGAACTCTTATCTTTGTAGATAAATTATAAAACAAAAAACTGTCTTGTCTATTCAATAATCATTTTATATAGATCAATCTTCTATAAGTGTTCATAATTAGAGTTAGGTCGAGTATCCGTTAACCTCTAATTACATCTTTATCCTTGATTCGTATTTATCCTCTTTTGAATATTTAATTTATAAAAATTATAAATTAATTATTTTTGTTAAACTCTTAAAAAAAATCGAACTCATTATGTTCAAGACTATAATCAATTATTAAATGAACAACTAATCTAGTTTCTTCTTAGAATGAGTGGATTCTATATCTAAGAAAAATATTTTCAGTCATTCATTTTGTTATATCTATAAAATACTTAATAATTGATTGAAAATATTTTACAATCTTTCTCTTATAGATTGATAAACATAACTCAACGAACATCAGTTCATTAATCACTCAGCATTAAGATTATTTATATATGATTATAATATGATAAGATAAATCCTCTTTATTAACAAAGATTAACAGAAAATTAATTTTATCATGATCCAATCTTTTATAATCAATATTATACAAAGTGTGTCTATCAAAAATGTCAACACATAAAATAATTTAAATGAGACCATTGTATACATTATACAATTGAACTACATTTATAGTCTATTAAATAAAGCTTCTGCGTTCATTCGGACTAAAGCCTAGTTTAGATTATTATGTTTAAACTTAATACTCTTGAATGTAACTATTATATATTAAGTTTAAACTTGCATATAATAATCAAGAAATTTCATGATATTTGAATGAAAGTAAATAAAAATTACAAACATAAAATAAATAACCTCTTTTATTTATTTTCAGCAGTAAATATATATAAATAATCATGCTTTAATGGTACACTCCCAACATAAATAATAATATATAGGTATTTAAAGATCTTCTAAATATTAAATGTATATAATATGTACCAATTATTTATAAAAATTAATCTTACAAACTCACACTCACGTAATATTAAAAAATTATATATAATAAATTAAAATAGAAAATACATATTTACCATTCAATTATATTACGCCATGCTAATTTACATAAATGAATTTTTATGAATAAATACTTAATTGATTGGTCATTACTTTTCCAACATGCAAATATACACAAATTAATTTTGATTGAATTAAATATAAATATAGCAATCATATGCCTTCTTTAAATTTAATATCTTCGTTCAACAAATAACATTATATGATTGAATATAGTATATAAGTATGTGCTTAGTTATTTAACAAAGGTTTTTGAAGGGGTTAAATATCTATTATTTCCTTCTGGATTTTTGGAGTCAACCTTAATCTTAAAAAAAAGGATTATCATCTCTTTAGAAATTTTGATTAAGAGATAATCACATCCTTAAAATCAAAGAATTATATCCTTTAAATCGACGAGTTAATATTCCTTGAAATATGAAATTAAAAATATCAATAATTTATAATATGCTATAAAAAAAATTTTCACACCATATTATGGTACCATCAAATATGATATCCATCAATAAGGTAAAAATTATTACCAATTTTAAATGCATTTTCTTTTTGCCTCTCTTTATGTACCTAAAAAAATTAATTCAAAATCTATAATTTGGTACCCAACATTCCTTGCTTATTATAATTTTGAAAGCGATTTTTCTTTTTTTTAATTCTTTGTCTCTTTCATCATCCTTCAATTCAATTTCACAATTCATTAACTTACTAATGAGATCATTAAGTGACAATGTGTTAAGGTCGTTGACTTTTTTGATGGATGTTATTTTAGCTCTCCATTCCTTATGTAATGACCTAAAAATCTTTTTTACTTGCTCACTCATAGAGTGGCGTTTACCAAGAGAACTTAGCATTTAGAAGTTAATTATGAGAGAACAAACCAAATAAAAGAAACTAAAATTAGTCGACTCACTAAAGAATATGAATTGTGTAAAATGGAGTCACACGAAACCATTCATGAAATGTACACACATTTCATCACTATCATTAATCAAAACTAATTAAACTTTTTCAATAAAAGAGTAATTACTTTACTCTCAAAGTATTTTCCACAAACACTTGAATTACAACAAAAAGAGTACCATTCTCTCCTCAAAGTGTTTCCTACAAACTCTTGAATAATCTCAATACAAGAATTGGTAAATAAAATAATTTGAACTCCTAAGTGAGTAAATATGAAAGTATAAAAATAACAAAGCTCTCAATTTTGATATATGACATTTTTCTCTTTTTTTTTATCTTATATTTGAGCTTCAAATAAGTGAGGTATTTATGAGGAGTGAAAAATAATCGTTGCTACAGTGGTGATACAGTGACTTAACCATTGCTACAGCCATGAAAACCCATGCATGCATGCATTTCTTTGGCAAAAAGAGGAAAGAGAGAAAAAGAAAAAAGCTCCTGAAGAAGTAAGCTCGCCACTAGAATTGTCGCCTGCTATCATAGGTCACCGTCGAGATCTACCACTGATCATCACAAAAGAAGTTGGCTAACAGATCCTTATCATCGCCATCATCAAAAAAATAAACCTAAACCCGTTAAATCATCACTTCTGACCACCAATAACCATCATCGCAGCGTAGCCACCATGACACCACCTGTCGCTCAATCAGCCACTTAAAGTTGTCTGTAAAAATTAATCATTTAGGCTCTCACCGAGCCTTATTACTTAAGCTCTCACCGAGATTGAGCACGTGAGCACTTTTTAAGACTAACTATGTAAGCTATTTTTTTCTCTCTCACTACTAGTTATTGTCTATATGTCTTTCTAATCATATACTCTAGACCTCCACCAAATTGGAGTAGTAAAATAATAAAGCACTCGAGCCCAAATGGACAAGGATTGCACCTGTTAAAAACCTACTCGTGGAGCCCTAACTCCATTGTAGGTAATAAAGGCCCTATGTGTGGAGTCTTGAACTTTATCGTAGGCAATAAAGACCCTATGTATAGAGTCCTGAGCTCTATCGTAAGCAAAATTTATTCCAAAAAGACCTTACATGTGGAGTCTCGAGCTTCATCAAAGGCAGGGATTATCCTAAGTATGAAGATCCTACGCGTGGAGTCCTAAACTCCATTATAAACATGAATTATCCCAAAGAAAATCCTATGTGTAGAGTTTGATCTCCATCGTAGGTAGGGATTATTTCAATTATAAATACTCTATGCATAGAACCCCAAAATTTATCATAGGCACGAATTATTCCAGAAAGACTTTACGTATGGAGTCCTAAGCTCCATCGTAGGTAAGGTTATACCAAATATAAAGACCTTACTTGTGGAGTCCCGTGCTTCATTGTAGGCAATGATCTCCTTAAGTGGAAAAGCATTAGTCCCTTTATGGGCATGGATTATTTTAAGCTCACTAAATAATAAAATGGACTCAACAATGAAGATGGAGCATTCAAATGAATCCAAAGCAGCTATTTTCCCTTCATGACAACCTCAACATAATTTTCTTTTACCTTTTTGCTCTGTAATAACTATAATGTCTTGTATTTATGATGCAAGATAATTATTCAGTAGTGCATATGAGGCAGCTCATAAAACTCGATAAAATACACATAAGCTTAAATTGAGTTGAACTACTATATATCAATGTCTCTCCATCTGCTTTATCTTTATTGTATTAATCTCAAGTAAGAAATTTGGAGTCATTAAAATTTTTAAGTCAACATTTATAATATATATATAATTAATTTAATAGATTATGTAACTCACCATATAAGTTATTAAACACGTGACAATATTTTATAAAATATTATAAATTATATAAAAATAATAAAAAATTATAAATTTATTATATAATAATATATGACAATAAAATTTACATTTAAGTAGTTCTTTAAATTAATTATATATATATAATATATTATGAATTCAAAAGAATGTCAATGCCCAAAAAACAAAGCAAGAAGAAAAGACTTGGTCAACGTCAGCAACCATGCCTCATTTTTATTTTTCAAATTCTTTTTTTTTTATAAAAAAATATGTCAACACATTTCGTTGAAGACACTCATGTACAAATAAATATCTTAAATGTTTATGTTGTATATTTTTATATATATATATATATATATATTATATAATTTATGTCCTTGTTACAACTCACCCCGTGTGGATGTACCAACTATAACGGTTACTTCCGATTGCCCCTCAACCAACCCCTTTTTCTTAATAATAATAATAATAATAAATAAAAAAATATATCACTATTACATTATCATTCTTATTTATATAATGTAATAATGTAAAATTGTTACATAATTATTTTTAGATAATGGGTAATAATATAAATTTTTTATTTCTCATAGTTATGAATGATTGTCAATAAAAAGAATTAACGGGGCTAAATTTTACTGTTATTGTATAAATAATATTCAGGAAGTACGGATTGTAACGTTATCCTAAATTTGAGTGAAAATTTTGAAATTGGAAGGGCGTTTACTATGTGGGGTTCCCAACTTGATTTTTATTTTTTATTTAAAAAACAATATATACTTCTTCATTCAGCAAAAGTTGAAATCCACTCCATCTGCTTTTAGCTGGCAGTTGGGTCATTTCAACTTCTGCTTTATAATATCATCCAAGTCTCTGAAGTTTATGTTTTCTTAATTAAGGACATAGATTTTCCATTTATATCATATAAGTCCTCAAATTTTCTGAATGACCAGATTACTCTCTTCATATCGAAATTTGACCCACACACTATTTAAGTATGTAGCTTAAGACTAAAGGGTGTTTCAGTTATTTTAGTAGGGAACGGTGACCTCTTTAATTGAAATGAAAAACATTTCTTTCTTTAAAATTTCATAAAATACGAGGGATCTAAATATTATTAACAATTTTTTTTCTGTCTTATATTTTGGTTCATAAGAATTAAATGGCTGAAACAATGCTTATCACTCCTAAAAAAAAAAAGAACTCTAAAGCAACAGCCTTGTTTACAAGGACTTCTTTGCAACAGGGTCCGGGAGAGAGAGAGAGAGAAAAACAACTCATCATTTCAAAGCAAAAGCAAAAGAGAGAGAGAGAGAAAAACAAAAGAAGATAAATAAAGAGAGAAAGGAAGAAGAAGGCTTTCTTTGTGAAGAATATTGAAGAAGAAGAAGAAGATGTCAATAGAGCAACCCCAGCAGAGCCAGAACTTGAACCAGTTAATGTTGCAGCAAAGTTCAGGTAGTCTAAGCTTCAACAGCAACTTGTCCAAGGAAGATGAGGAGATGTCAAGGTCTGCTCTTTCCACTTTCAGAGCCAAAGAGGAAGAGATTGAGAGGAAGAAGCTTGAGGTGAGAGAGAGAGTTCAAGCTCAGTTGGGCCGTGTTGAAGAGGAAACCAAGAGATTGGCCACGATTCGTGAGGTATGTTCAAAAGGGTCGCGTCTATTTTGTTGGGTTGTTAGCAAAACCTGATTTTATTCTTGGTTTTGAGCTTTATGGTTGAAGAAAGTTGTCATCTTGTGCAAGATCATTAAATTTTCTTTCTTTTTTTGGTTAATTTTAGAGAAACGGAAAAAAGTTTATAGTCAGAGACCTTTCAATATTCGTGATCTGAACATAAAACTTGAAATTCGGAGCTGAAAATTTTTCAAGGGTTCAGGGTTAATCTTGTGATTTGCTTAAGAAAGATATTTTATTTATGGAACAATAAGGAAAAAGATGGTAATTTTTAAGGGAAAAAATTGTACTTTTCTGTTAAATTTGTCAGTTCAAAAAAAATAACTAGAAAAGGAAAAGATTTGTCAGCCAATTTTTGGTTTTATGTATACTTACTACAACAATATTATTAATTAATGGGCTAAAGGTGCCTTATTGAATGTTTATGAACTGGAAAATATGAATCAGGTTGTCCTTTTAAGCTAGGTAAAAATTTAAAAGAAGTTATTTGCTCAATTGCTCTATATTTGTACTAGCCGTAGCCCTGAAAGGGGGACGACATGAAGAAGAATTAGTGCTAGATGTTCAGTTTTCAAATTATCTTTAATTGTTTTGGCCTTAAAAATTTTGTTAGAAATGAAGAAGTCATTTTGAATAATGCTGTGAATTTTATTGTTAATAACTTCTCTTGTTTTAAATTGATAATGTATGTCAGGAGCTTGAAGCTCTTGCAGATCCCATGAGGAAGGAAGTCGCTGTGGTCCGTAAGAAGATCGATGTGGTTAACAAAGAATTAAAGCCTCTAGGACATACCTGCCAAAAGAAGGTGAGACTTTACCAGAACCAAGATTAGATGCTTTCTATGAATTTTACATGTTTGTTTCATTTCTTTAAGAAATTATGGTGGCATCCTATGAACATTTCTATTGAGACCACTTAATTTTTGCTTTGTGATATATCACAGGAAAGAGAATACAAGGAAGCCCTTGAAGCTTTTAATGAAAAGAACAAGGAGAAAGTACAG
Organism: Ailanthus altissimus; assembly: GCA_946807835.1. Lineage (NCBI taxonomy): Eukaryota > Viridiplantae > Streptophyta > Magnoliopsida > Sapindales > Simaroubaceae > Ailanthus > Ailanthus altissimus. The sequence goes on from OX327709.1 coordinate 8,613,704, forward strand.
CTAATCACCAAATTAATGGAGGTTAATTTCAATTTTACTTTTTCAGTAGGGTTAGGAACATACAAGAGCTATACTTTCTAATGTTGGTGTCTAATTTTTACTTTGTTGTCATGTCTGTTACATTGGATGCACAGCTGGTGAGCGAAAGTGAGAAGATGAGGATGAAGAAGCTGGAGGAACTGAGTAAGAGCATAGATTCCATACAACACTGATATAGCCTAGTGATGATAACTGATTAGGTCTGAGTGATGTATTTAAGATGACTTTGATATTTATATATGGGTGTTTTGGGTTTGGTGTATTCTGTGTATCCTTGTTTGTTTTCAATTAGAATTTGTTGGATCTTTAGCTGATTTAGGAAGGGAATTACTCGAAAAACAGGTTTGTAACTAAATGTGTCCCATATCGACTCTTCTTTTCTGTCATTTTTACTCATGTTCAACTTTGCAATTTCCCTTTTAATTAAGTATTCTGTAATTTGGGGTTTGTTCTGAAGAATAATGGGGCCATAATATCTAGTTTGTAAACTATTTGCTGATCATTAAACCCATTTGATTGTCATTTTTTCTTGGAGTAGTTCCCTGAAACTGCTGTGGCATTTGCTTCAAAGCAGATCCATTGTTTCTTTGTTTCTTTGTTGAGGCGGTTTCATTTAATGCAAGTGATAACTACTTTGGAAAACACACAATTTCAATGTCAAAAGTTGGGATGTAGATTCAGTTTCTTTCAGGAATCAATTTCCCTAAAGCCAATTGCATCTTCAATGCACTATAACAACTGCTTTAAGTTAGATGTTACACTGATTTATTGGCAAAATTATCCGATCATTTCATTGAAAAAGATAAGTATTATGTGGCTTGCCTGTCAATGTGATTGCATTTGTGTGGATGGAAAATGATACACCTCCTGTGGTTTGATACAAATTATTCTGATAGCTATTATGTCATTTTTCTCAAAGTTGCTTTCGGTTCTTTATTCCAATCGGTACTGTTGGCTCTAAGTCTATGTAGGTGGTCCAAGTAATATTAATTCACTAGGAATCAACTAGATTAAGCCTTAGTAAGACTTGGTTAAATGTACTGGTGATAAAAAGCTTGTAATGCATTATTCCTCTACTTCAGTGGAGACTTAGAATTCGAATCTCTTCTCTCTCGTATAAAAAAAAAAAAAAATTAAGTCTTAGTAAGATTGATCCAAGTTTTCAAATTTTAGTTCGTCAACAATATGATTGCAGATTAAGCATTCGAAATTTTTTGGTTATATGTAAGTGTATTATGCTATAGTGAATTTGACGGTAACAATTAATCAGGAGAGTTTCATGGCTTTTCACCGTCTTTAATAAAATATCCAGAGCTAAGCTTCTCTTTTACTTGTCCTAAAGGTAAAAGGCTGTGCTGTAACTATTGATGATTATGGATGAGGCACGAGAGGGCATGCTTGCCTTATCTCATTCTACCTTCTTCATCATTCTGTGAAAATAAAGAACTTCTCTGAGACTACGGCTCCGTTCGAAACCACAAGAGTTTCAAAACCAAGTTGATTCTTAATATTGTTTCCATCTCTGTACCGAACTGGGTTTATCATTAACTTTCAGGCCGATTAATTACAGCCATTTTTAATGTGCTCTTTAGTAGCCTTGCAAGAAGAACATGCTCTGATTTTCAGAGCAAAGAAACAATTAACGAAGTTTATTAACAATTTCTATGTATTTCCCAATTAATCAGTTAAACACTCGACATCATAACGTTTCTCGTGAAATAGACAGTTTACCCAACTCTGGCACAATTTATGTATGAAGATTAAATAGTAATATCTCCTCTCACTGTTTTTAACAAATGCAACTACCAGCCAAACATCTTATTTCTTTCTATTTATTTTTCTTTAAGAATGATTAGGCAAGACAAATTTGGAAATCCCAACAACTTAGGAACCACATTGATCATTTACACACCCATTGTTTTTGCATTTTCAGATTTTAATAGAATACAATACCTAAATTAGGACAAGTAACAGAAATTGAAACAACTCCACGATAGACTAGTCTTGGATCAAGTAAAATTTTCAGGAAAGGTTACGGTAATAAAGTGACACAGTAAACTTGCCGACACGAAGGGCAGAGTTGTCTGTTAAAAAATGTATTACTTTGGGGGCATATTATAATGTTGCAACCAAGTCTGCAATTATATGCCATAAAGCAAAAATAAAGCGTAGCATGACTTCACCTCTTGCACTTTCAGGTGCAGAGCATCTTATCAGTTTTACTTTCTTCTTTTTGTTTTGTTTTGTTTTTTTTTTTTTAAAAGCATTTCTCATTATCTTCTTGTTGATGGATCTTTAGTGGACACATCATCGATGAAGTACTAGTTACATGACTTGTCAATATGTTTCTCTTTAATTTCACCTCCAAATGCGGCTTCATATAATATATTTTTACTATAAATTAAAATTAAAATTTTAATATTATAAAAGAGAAATGAGAGTTTTTATATTTTCATTTTGAATAATAATTATAAAAAATTTTTATGACGAGGATATAATTAATAAATGAAATGTAGAATGAGATTACATATCTTTGTCGTCTTAGGGACCTGTCGCTCTCTCGCGCGCTACAGTAACCATGTTACTGTAGCACGAAGTTTTTTCCCAGATCTGCATTTTCTATTCGGCGTTCCCGTTTCTTGTTCTTTCTATGTGTTACTGTAGCACGAAAATTTTCCCAGATCGGCATTTTCTTTTCGGCGTTCCCTTTTCTTGTTCTTTCTATGCCGATCATCTCTAGATTGTTATAGTGTTTCTGCAGTGTTTTTAAATTGTTTTGACACCCTTATTATCTGATTAGACTTCTGCATTTGATCATCTCTGCATTACATGCCTACAACTCCAAATTTGATCCAGTTTCTGCTATCTTCGCCCTTATAGTTGCTGCACCGGAAACTATTCCGCTTAAGACAATCTACACCATGGGCTTCTCAACCATTTCTTACTCCGTGTCCAGCAAGCTGCGGGCTCTACTTTTAGGTTGTATTACTCTATTTCAACTTGTGAAAGTCATGTTCTTAAATGAATTTTTTTTTAAATATGAGTCTTTAGATTTAGACGATGTTAGTGTTCCAATAATAGAACTTTTTAAAGAGTAGTGGCTGGCGATAGGAGAGTTTTCTTATCTTTGGTTGAGAAAGTCTTAAATCCAAATCCTGTTAATCATGAAGTTTTTCATATTGTGTATGAAACGAATTTGGCAGACAGTAAAAAAGTTTAGCGTGGAAGTAGTACAGTCAGAACAGAATTTATTTGTCTTCTCTTTTAGGTCTATAAGAATAGAGTAATTACAAGGGGACCTTGGCATTTTAACGAAAAGTTGATTGCCTTTGCTGAACCAAAAGGCCTTGGGCATTTTTCTGATCTGTCCTTCGATTCGGTGGTAGTTTGGGTTCAATTGCATGATTTGCCTCTGCTCTTTATGAATGAGGAAGTTAGTCAGAAATTGGGTTCAATGATTGGAGTTGTTGAAGAGATAGACAAATATGTGTCTAAGGAATGTATTGGGGAATTTTTAAGAGTAAGAGTGAGAGTAAATGTTCCAGAGCCTCTAAAACCAGCTCTTAGGGTATCCATAAAGGATATAAAAGAGTTTGTTACGATAGTTCTACGGTATGAACGGCTGCCTGAAATTTGTCTTGGTTGTGTTTGCATTGGACACTTACTCCATGAGTGTGTGTTGTTTAAGAGTGGCAGATTGGAAAACAAGATTGGCTTTTATAGCACTTGGATCAATACGAGATCTGACTTACAATGCATGGTTCTCGAAAAGGATCAAAGGTGATGGCTAGTGGAGGTAGTTCCTTTTCAACGGTGAAAGGGAAAGCAGGACAATTCCAGTGGAGAAAAAAGAATGGAGATTTGGCTTCTGATCTGAATGACAAAGTATCACAAAGGAATTAGTCAAATTTATCTTATGGTATAAACTTTGGTGGTGAAAGCCACACTATAGACACACTTCCAAAACTTGTTCCTGTTTCTTTACTGCGTTGGAGGCCTGGTAAGGAATCCATGGTAGTTAGGAAGGTGGTCTCTGAAGATGGACAGGGGAGTTTGAACTTGTCTCAACACCAAAGGCTGCATGAGAACTAATAAGGGTCAGATACTTATTCGTGATAAAATGGTGGGGTTATCAAACCCTTTCAAGGGTCTTTCCTTTGGGTTAACACTGATAGAGGAAAATAAGTTAAACTTGCCTGGTGGTAAGGATTCTTTGGGGGGGAACAATGTTGACCTGTTATCGAAAGTGGAGCTCTATAACAATTTTCAATTCAGTACTCATTTATCAGGGCCTAGTAAAGGGGAGAACGAGATGGCAAATAAGACCTCAAGAACAACTAAGACTAAGACCAATATTAAGTTTCGAGAAGGTATGGAGAATGTATTGCATGAGAAAAATAGAAGGGGTATATCCAAGCTAGCCAAGGCTACTATAATTTGGAAACCATCTAAAAGGAAGGGTGACAACTCCATATTTTTTGAGATCGTTGAGAATAAAGGCCACAAAGGTAAAAAGAGACAACGTAGAACTAAGGAAAAGGGTAAGGATGTCATGTTTTTAGAAAATGATACTTCTTCTAATCATCTTTTATCGGCGGCTGTTGCAACGGTGCAGGGCTATTGAACACAATAAAAATCTTATGTTAGAATGTGCTGGGTATGGGCAATCCTCGCACAGTCCAAATCTTGGGCTGTAAAGTCCATGAATGTAACCCGAGCTTGGTGTTTTTGAGTGAAACTTTGTCAAATTCACATATAATAGAGCAAGTAAGAGTTCAACTATCTTTCACAGGTAAACTTATTGTGGAGAAATTAGGTCACAGTGGGGGTTTAGCATTATTGTGGTATAATGAAATTGGGGTAAGATTACTTTCTTACTCTAAATTCCACATTGATGTGCAGATTGAGTCCCATCAATGGAAACTTTAGAGATTTACTAGTTTTTATGGTCACCCTGAATCATCCCAAATGGTCTGTTCGTGGGAACTGTTAAGACGTATTGCTGCTTTATCGTCTTTGCCATTGCTTTGCGGTGGTGATTTTAATGAGATTTTAAATGAGAGAGAAAAGCATGGAGGGGCTTTAAGGCCCCATTATCTTATGGAGAATTTTCGTAAGGCTTTGGATGATTGTGAAATAGTTGCGATTAAGGGGATGAGACCTTTGTTCACGTGGTGTAATGGTCATTAAAGAGATAACTTAATTTAGGAGACTCTAGATAGAGCTGCCCGATCATTGTTTTGGTCTGAGTTGTTCCCTTATTCAAGTGTGCATCATTTGGATTTCTGAGGGTCTGATCATAGACCTATTCTAATTAAAGTGTTAGAATCAAGTGGTGATGCTAATGGTAAATGTCTTAAAAAGAATCATGATAGTTGTTTTTATTTTGAGGAAGCATGGGTTGAGGAGGATGAATGTAGGAAAATTGTTGCAAATGGATGGTCTTGCCTAAGAGGAGAGCTGCAAGCAGTCATGACTAACCTAAATCGGATTGGTGTTGATCTCAAAGGTTGGTATAATTAGAATTTTCAGCACTTAAATTCAGAAATTAAGAGGAGACGTAAGGAATTGGTTGAGTTTAATCAAAAGGTGAACTTAAAATCATGAAAAGGGATTAGAAATACAGAGAAGACCTTAAATGTCCTTTTTTTATAAGTATGATGCTTATTGGCGCCAGCGTGCACGGGTTTCATGGTGCAAAAGTGGAGATAGAAACTTAAAATACTTCCACCGAAAGCTTTCGGTCGCCGTAAGTGCAACAGAATCGATGGGGTCCTTGATGATAATAATGTGTGGAAGATTGATGAAAGTGGTATAGAACAGACCTTCTTGAACCATTTCTAGCATATCTTCTCATCTTCTAACCTATCTATACAGGATATGCAGAATATGATGGACAATATTTCCTTTCATCTGTCTGAGGCCATCTGCGGCTTGATATTCCCTTTTCTAAGGATGAAATTCGAAATGCCTTATTTCAGATGTATAATACTAAAGCTCCAGGTAAGGATGGTATGCCTGCTCTTTTCTATCATAAATTTTGGGATATAATTGGTGATGATATCTCTCATTGTTGTTTGGAGTTTTTTAACAAGGGCGGCGATATCTCTCATATTAATGAAACCCTTATTGTCTAATTTTCTAATATAGACCGATAAGTCTTTGTAATGTTGTTTACAAAATTATTTCTAAGACTTCGGCTAATAGATTGTGAGGTGTTATGAGTGACCTTGTTTCAAAATTTCAGAGTGCCTTTGTCACAGATAGATTGATCACAGATAACGCAATTATTAAGTTTGAATGTCTAAACTATGTCAAGCAGCAAACAGGGTCTAAAGAAGGTTATATGGCAATGAAACTAGATATGTCTAAGGAATATGATCGGGTGGAGTGGCCTTTCCTTGAAATGATTCTAAGACGGTTTGGCTTCTTTGATAACTGATGCAGATTATTGATGAGGTGCGTTTCATCAGTTTTTTACTCATTGCTAATCAATGGTGTTCCGAAAGGTGTGATCAAACCCCAAAGGGGACACCGTCAAGGAGATCCTCTATCTCCATATTTATTCATCCTATGTGCTGAGGGGCTTTCCTCCTTACTTCAGCAAGTTGAGAGATCTGGAAGGTTGTATGGAATTTAGTGTGGTAGGCTTGGACCCTCAATTTCCCATTTATTTTTTGCTGATGATTGCTTGATTTTTTCTAAGGTTTTTCTAGCTTGTGGTCACTCTATACGGGAAGCATTAGACCTATACGCCAAGGCCTCAGGTCAAGTGGTAAACTTTGATAAATCAACTGTTTGTTTTAGCAAGCCAGTTTTAATAAAGAGTTCTAGGGACCTTCTTATGGTGCTTGGGGTTAAGAAAGTTAACTGTCACGAAAAATATTTGGGTCTTCCAAGTATTAATAGCCACAATAAAAGAGGATGCTTTGCCAATATTAGGGACAAAGTGTGGAATAAGTTAAAAGGTTCGAAAAGAGAGTTGTTTTCGGCTACAGGTAAAGAGGTTTTAATTAAAACAGTCATCCAAGCAATTCCTGCTTACTCTATGAATCTTTTTCGCCTTCCTGCGACCTTAATCCATGAACTTCATAGATTTTGTGCATGTTTTTGGTGGGGTGGTGATGAGATGAAACAGAAATTACATTGGTGTAAGTGGGATGTGTTGTGTCAGGGGAAGGAAAATGGCGGCATTGGTTTTCGAAATATGTTTATTTTTAATCAAGCCATGATTGCTAAACAAGGATGGCGAATTTTATTAAATCCAAATTTTCTTATGGCTAAAGTAGTTAAGGGGTTCTACTTTCTAAATGGAAGTTTCTAGCAAGCAAAGGTACCCTCCCATGCTTCTTTTCTTTGGTGCAGTATCCTTTGGGGAAGGAAAATCCTTTCTAAAGAGGCTAGATGGCGGATGGGCAATAGAGAAAATATTCTCGTGTATCATGATCAATGGTTACTTAAACTGATGTCATTTAAACCTCTGTTTCCACACAAATTGGCTGAGCATGCTACTGTTTCTGAGCTCATTTCAGCTTCGGGGGAATGGAATGTTGATGTTATTCGTAAAGCTTTCCCTTTGGAAGAGCAATAGGCTATTTTAAGTATTCCTTTTTCTTGCCACGGTCTTAATCAGGGAGATAGCATTATGTGGCACTATGATCATTGGGGGAGATACACGGTAAAGAGTGGGTATTGGCTGGCTTATCAAGAGATTGGAGTTGCTAGTAGTTCTAAGAAGTCGGCTGTTAGCGAATGGTGGAAGCATTGTTAGAAGTTAAATATACCACCAAAAGTTAAGATTTTTCTTTGGAAGGCAGCTCACGATTGGATCCCGACAAATGATAATTTAGTGCGTCACTATGTTCCAACAGTTGTGACTTGCCCTAAATATGGGAGGGGTGCCGAAAATACAATTCATGCACTGTGGTTGTGCCATTCTTTGAAAAAGGTTCATGCTTGGTGCAGTTTTATGGCTGATATCAGTTATTTCCACAAAACATCCTTGTGTGACTTTCTCATTACCTGTATAAACCATCTTGATAATGATGAATTTGATTTTCTTTGTGTCATTCTTTAGCGTATTTGGCATGTGAGAAACCAGTGGATTCATGGTAAAAGAATTATAGATGTTGAGGCTGTGTGCAATTAGGTAGGGAGTTTTTTGGAGGATTTTCGAACCAGTCAAGCCAAGACCACTTCTACCACAACTACTCTGAGGCACCGTTGGTTGCCTCCACCTATTGGGTTCATAAAGATTAATTCTGATGCAGCAGTGGATACTTTACGTAGAGTTACAGGCTTTGGCTTTGTGGCACGTGACCATTTGGGGGCTGTGGTGTTATCTAGAATTGCAAAGTATGATGGTATATTCTCTATTCCAATTGCTGAAATGATGGCTATTGTCAAAGGTTTAGTGGCTATTCAAACCTTAAATGTTGATTCCATTATTATTGAATCGAATGCACAACAAGTAGTGAATGATAGTTTGTCTAATGAAATGCCTCATTCTGAAATAGGTTACATTTTTAAGGAGATTCAGAGTATTTGAACTCCTTTGCTTGTTTTAAGGTACTTTTTACTCATAGAGATGCAAATATAGTAGCTCATAATTTGGCTAAATTAGCGCTTAATTCTGAGTCATCTTACACTTGGAGAAATTATGTTCCAAAAGAGTTTGATCATCTTATTTTTTATGATTCTCATTATTGTAATTGAGTTTTGTTTGAATGAAAGTTTATTTTAAGAAAAAAAAAATGAAATGTAGATCCTATTAAAGTTTTAGTTAGTCTAGTTATAAGGACTTGAGCTACAAGATTCAAAGAAATTCTCAATGAACTGATTTAAAATATTTAAGTTGAGGTGAATTCGTGGAGGCTCAAAAAACATATTTCATTGTGTTCCATTATTTTGAATTTTCATGATTCAAGTTTTGGAATAATTTAGAAGAATTTCTTAAAGAGAACAATATCACAAATTGTGTGTATTGAGTAGAGTTTCCTAAAATTAGTGACTACTTAATTTTGACTTATCAAGGAGAATGGTTGGCTCAATTTAAAACAATCTTTTTAAGATAGCTAAATTACCTTTATTTATTTAGTATTATATTTTATTGTTGAGTTGTATGACTTGAATATCAATTTAGATACTTTCTTTATTGGTCTTTTAATTTTTGAATTGTATGGAGAATGAAGGAATTTGAAATTCTATTGTTTCCTTTTTTTTTTGCTGGGGTAGGCGTTATTTTAAAAAATAATAGATTTAATTTTCAGAATTTAAATTAGGATATTTTAGTTTTCCTTTTTAGTTATCTGTAAATTTTAAGTAGCATATTTAAGAATTTTCTAATTAACAAATTTGTGGACCTCTTTGTATTTAAATAGTCATTAGCTTATTGAAAACAAAACAATTCAGATTTCATTCATAATTGTTGGAATTTATATTTACATGCTATCTTATTTTGTATGAATATTTTATTTTATAATATTTATACAGTACATTTTATTAAATTACTAATTTTATTAATTAAATGGTATAGTGCTTGTAATGGTACATACATTATATGATCTGAAAGAGTTTAGATCTAATCTAAAAGAGTTTAGACTAGCACTAAAGGTTAGCAGTGCTGAAAATTATAATTGCTAATAGTTAGCACTACTGAGAGTTAGTAGGTTATAAAAGTCAATAAAATCTAAGAGTTAAGACCTTATCTGTAACGAGACATAAACTTGAGAGTACATAAATAATAACATAGTTGTAAGGAGTTGCAATAGGTGCTAAGAAATGTTATTATGCACGTGCATTCTCAAATACAATGTTTCTAGTCTAATTCACCGATGCGGGTTTGTCGGTGAAACTCTTTATTATAGATTAGTGTATAACCATATCTAGATAGTTTAGATGGTTGTTCTTAACTGATCATGGGTTTATCATAAGTTCATATAGTATACGGGTATTCAGTGATGACTAAATACTGAACAGGCTCAATGAGGACCCCAATAGACATTCCATGAAGCCGTTAATAATAGGTCCTCACAAGTTGAGTAGTGTATGTAGTCCTTTAACCTGAGCGCTACGATGGGCTTGTAAGTGATCCACCATACTTTGGTTCTTGATAAGGGCAAAATTGTCATATATTTTCTCATATTTTTATTTTGATATTTTATTGTTTTATGAGAATAGATGACTATTTATGTGCTTTATTATTATTTATAGGGACTTGAACAAAATTTTAAGAAAGAATGCAAAAGGAGCGAAAACAGGGACTAAAATACAAAGTTTTCAAAGTATGTGTCTATCGCCCTAGCTCCACGAGGATTATAGCCCCAGCGTTGGAACAGTGATCAAAATAAGAAAAATGATCTGGTTAAGTCGCATTTGGCACCCTAGCGCCATACCTTCATCGCTCCAGCGACGGGACAGAGCCCCAGCGCCATCAACCCACCGCTCCAGCGATGAAGCCTTTGTCATGCGTCGCCCTAGCGACAACTGTATAGTGCCCCAGCGGTAGCGCGAGTCCTAGTCCGACGAGAATTAAGATTTTCAAGCTCATATCAATCCCTATAAAAAAAACCACTCGTTCCTAGCCTTTAAAAAGAATCCAAGAGCAACCTAGAGCAATTCAAGAACACCAAGAATATAGAGCACGAGTCTTGGAGAGCAATAGGAGTTTAATTAAAGCAATTTTAGAGAGAGATTCAAGGCGTTCTTTGGCATCAAGAGTATTTTAGGCAGCGCAATTAAGAGCAATTCGACGTTTATATCGATTTGCTATTGATTGTATCATGATTTATTATTATTTTTACTGCTGTTCTCTTGTAACCATAACCATAAGTGTAGAGTAACATTCAATGTTACATATGTAAGTTTCAATTTAGGATAGGAATATACCTAATTGGCATGTATGATCAATAAGACCTAATCTTAATGAATCTTAATTTATTACAAGTGCCATAGGAATATAGGTATTTGGCAAATTAATGTATACTTGCATGACCTTGGAAGAGACTTGTGAATACATTAGTGTTTTGATCAATAACAAAGACTAAGGGAGTTATGTTGGGTTATGGGGTACAAATTAACTACTAAGGTGCTTGCATGTGGGTTGTATTCATCATACAAACAATATACATATCTCATACATACATGTGCACAGCGGAAGATTAAATACAATGAGCACTGAAAATACATATTTGATTAAACTAAAATCCGAGATTGAGAAATATCACTAATGAAGCCTTTGGATTAATTTTCTTTGAAGTCTACCATAAAATGAATCTTTGATCAATCCTAGCAATCAATAAGGGTGGGTTTGATTGTCTAGAATGGCAGCATCTTAATCCAGCATATGTGTTTAACTCTTAAACATGATTTAAAGTTAAACTATTTAACTTAATTAAATTTATTTTTCCTTTTATTCAACTCTTGAATAAATAAAACAAATCTTGTTTTTAGTTATTACATTTAGTAACCATTTATCTAATTTGTTTTGTTGTTCTAACACTTAAAACACAAAACAAACAATTTCAATTTCTCAAATTGAAAATGGCTCCCAAAATTGCAAAACCTAAAACTAAAAACCTTTTTTTTTTTTAATTTTCAATTTCATTTCACTTTATATATTAATGCATAAATTCCAAACTAATTTGAATTTCATTTGCATTTCATTTGGCTTAATCTAACCTTAGTTAACATTTAACCATAGTTAGATTATTTTAACTTAACCTTTAAGTTAATAAATATTTAATTAATTTAACCATAGTTAACTAACTTAACCATGGTTAGGTTAACCTTTACTTAACCATTAAGTAAAGTTAACTAACTTAACCTTATGGTTAACTTTTAACCTTAGTTAAGTTAAATCATTTATTTAACAATTAAACAAATAAATATTTATTTTAATTATTTAACAATTAAATAATCATAAAGTGAAATTACTTTTATATCCTTACTAGGTTACCAAGTTAACTTAAAGTGGGTCCTACCATTTAACCATATATTTTAGTTAACGTAACCTTAGTAATTGCTGAATTATATTGTATTGAACAATTCAATACGGTACACTGCCCAAGTGCTCAAAGAGTACATTTCATATTGGAACTCTCTAGGTCCACACCCGATTTGTCAAATGAAACTATTCCATTAATCCGTAATCGATGCCCTACGCACATGTTACGAATATTACAAATCAGCGTGTCAGACCATACAAGTTGAGGTTATAACGTATACGTATAATCCTTCCATCATTTATATCCTGGATGTGCGGGGATATAGATCAACACCATCAAATCCCTATTTGCTCATCCAATAATCTTATCTCCAGATTCGTATCTCGATAAACAATATACGCAAACACTTTTGCTATATTGTTTAACCCTGTGGGAAATTCTTTTCCTTGGTTTATGCTTGTGGCCACAAGACTTTATGAAATACAATCTCGGAGCATCGGATATACAACTTACCTACGTAAGCTGATGGATCCCTTATTTACGCACACCAGACTCCATGAGCATCGGACTATACCCAGCGACACATAGCGGTCAGACCATGAAAGGTCTCTGACATATATGGAACCAAAGCATGATGGATCACTCACAAGACCACCGTGGCACTCAGGTCAAAGGACCACGATTACTACTCAACTCGAGAGGACTTTCCTTTGACGGTTTCATAGGATATCTATTGGGGTCCTCATGAGTCTGTTCAGTATCCAGTCCTGACTGGATACCCGCATGCCTATACAAGCTCTAAGCTCATGGTCAGCTAAGAACAACCATCTGAACTAGTCAGATATAGATATACACTAATCTATATATTGTGAATTCACCGATAGACCTGCATTGGTGATCATAGATTAGGAACATTATATTTGAGACATACTTACATAATGATATTTCTTAGCACCTATTGCAACTCTTTGCAACTATATCATTACAAGTATACTCTCAGGTCTTTGTCCCATTATAGATAAGGTTCTAACTCTTTAGACATCGCTGACTCTTATAACCTGCTAACTCTTAACAGTGCTAACTCTTAGCATTTATTACTCTCAGCTTTGATAACTATTAGTTCTGATCTAAACTCTTTTAGATCAGATCTGAACTCTTTCAGATCAAACAATGTCTGTAATGTTACAAGCATTTTACCATATTAATATGATATTAACAATCTTTATTCGAAATGTTTATTGTATAAATATTAACAATTAATATTCATACAATATTAGAATGGCACGTGGGCATCAGCTCCAACAAGTTAAATATTAAAAGATTAATTATTAGAAAGCATATTGAGGGATAGTATTAATCCTAGGTTTTCTCTATATTGCTATCACTTGAATCTCTTTGCATTGTGTTTTTGCCTTTATATTTTCTACATTCATTCTTAGATTTTTTTTAAAATAATTAATAGGAAGATATAATTTTAGAAATTGGTTAAAAAGAAGAAATTATTCCTGTGGGTTCGACATCCGACTTATTTAGTCCATTTATTATTTGCATACGATAGTGTATACTTGCACTTAATTTTAAGATATAGAAATATCGCATCAGTTCCACATATGTCAGAGACCTTTCATGGTTTGACCGTTATGTGTCGTTGGGTATGGTCTAATGCTCATAGAGTCTGGTGTGCGCAAATATAGGATTCATCAGCTCACATGGGTGAGTTGTATATTCGGATGCTTCAAGACTATATCTAAAAAAGACTTATGACCATAAGTAATAAAACTGGAAAAAGAGTTTTCCACAGGGTTAACAATGTTATATAAGTATTTACGTATATTGATTATCGAGATACATGTCTAGAGATAAGTTCACGAATGATCGCGTGGTGATTTGACAGTGATGATCTATATCCCCGCTCTTCTAAGATATAAATGGTGGAAGGATTATACGTATTCGCTATGACCTCAACTTGTATAGTCTACTGCACTGATTTGCAAAATCCGTGACATATGTGTAAGGCATTGATTACGGACTCATAGAACAATTTTATTTGACAAATTGGGCGTGGGCTTAAGGAGTCCCACAATATAAAGTGTACTTGTTATACAGTAGGACAGCGTACCGGATTGAATAGTTTAATCCAATAAATTTCAACAGATTGGACAATTGCTTCAGTATCTCTCGGGATATGCACGTGTCAAGACTTAAGTGTTAAGTATATCAATTAATTAACAATAGTTGTTGACCAATAAGATAATGACATGTGATACATTGTAGGCTAATTATTGTTTGACTTTGAAATGACCCAAATGACCTTACTTGTTGAACAAGCAAGATCATTATTTTTTGAATAAAATAATAATACTATTTGATATTGTTATTTAAAAGTCAAGCAATGATTTTTTTTTTAAATTCATTTGTTGCTTATTTTAATGTGATTAAAATAATAAATGGAACAAATAAAATAATAATGCATTTGACACATGTCTTTTGATTATTTAAATTGTTTAAATAATTAAAAGATTAGTGCATGGGCAAGGTGATGCGTGGGGTTAAAATTTTAACTAAAGCAATAACAAATTGAAATTGTTTCGATTTGTTTGTCTCCTCCTTTCATATAATTAACCCAATACACTTACATTATTAGATTTTATTAATTTTTTTATTGCAAACAATTGAAACAAAAAAAAAGCAAATAGCCTTGGCAAGAGTTGTCATGCATTAGTGGTCCATTTGTTGCTTGAAAGAGGGAAAAGCAAATGCACCAAATAAAAAGGGCAATATTTGCTTATTTGCATGGATGAGGATTTAGCCAAGTCTAAAAGGAGTAGAAAGAAAGAAGTGTTTAGTTTTTCAAGGATGGGAAAAATTGTGTAAGTGTTAAGAACATCTAAAACTTCTTTTTTTTTTTTTAGCATATGGTCGTATTTACTACAAGCACTAGAAAACATGTTTTTATTGTTTAAGTGTTAAACTTGAACAAAAACAATTGATAGCTTGTAGTAGTCCAAACTAACTCAAGTGTTAAGTACTTAGTTTAAGAGTTAAACTAGGGTTCAAGTATTAAACCCCTTTTCTGGAAGAGACTGCCATTCTAGACTACCCAAGTTCATCAGATTAGGTACTAGAATTGAGCACGAGTGCATTTTAAGGCGAGAACTCCAGTTTAATTAAATACAAAAGACTTATAAGGTGATTGCTCAAACTTCTTGTCATTTTCATTTATATGATAATTTGAAAGACTTATTGCATTTATCATTTAAGAAATTAGATTTTTGAATTTTTGTTGCGCACAAATATGTATATGATGCATGTTTTTATAATGATGAACACAAACCTACATATATGCACCCTAGGATTATCTACACTCACAATAATTTTATGAGAAAAAAATTATCTTTGGTTTTTTTAGAACTCTTTGAACTTATCAAAAAAAATTTCGTGGCGTTCTTCTTCAACTTATCAACCAATCATTCCATAATTGATTGTGGCGTCTTCATCATACTAAGGTTCTTACTTCAATGTAAACAACAGATCGAGATTTTATATAAATCTGTTTCTAGACGATCTTGGAGTTTTCTTGATCCACAAGTTTTTCAGTTTCCTGGTGTGGATCGTATTAATTGGTATCAGAGCTTGGCACTTGTTACACCTTTGCCTTTTTGTTTTACTTGACAAAAAAAATAAAATTAAAAGAACAACGATTTTTTTTTATAAAAAAGTGATAGTACGATTCAAATCTTATAATTATCGTTTCAATTGTACATCTTTGTATTCTTTTTTGATTCAAAAAATTTGAATTTCTTGCTCTAAACAAACCCTAAATACATAAGCTTAAAACTTATTCTTTTGTATGAATTTTGAAACCCTTAAATTATGACATAGCCTTGTTTTCTAAGCCTTTAAATCCAAATTTCTCTTGGTGAGTTCTTGGTGAATTGTCGCTGGAAATTATGATATTTGTTTGATTAGTTTGATAAGAACCTATAGAGGATTACTAAAGTGGAAAAATGCAAGAGTAATGAGCACATAAGAGAGTAAAAGCTAATTTGATTTTGTATGAAAACACGAGTTAAAGTTTAGTAAATCATTCTTTGGGTAAAACATATAAAGGAGTGTACGAGGTTCCCTTTTTTTTTTTTCTAACTTTGTTTTCTAGCAAAGATGTCAGACAACAAGGACAGAAATACTTTTGAAGATGTGTCAGAAGAGGTTGATCTGAAGTTTCTCATGGAATCTTTAATGGGTGAGATGAAAAGAGTATTAAAAGTTGAGATGGAGTAGGTTCATGAACGGATAGATCATTTAGAGAATGCACATGTGGAGCAACCACAAAATGCTCCTAATGTGCATAGGGGAGAGAGAGAGAGAGAGAGAGAGAGAGAGAGAGAGAGAGAGAGAGAGAGAGAGAGAGAGAGAGAGAGATTTCAACTTGTGAGAGTTAAAGATGAAAAGTATTATAGGGATGAATTTGATGAAAAAGATGATCGGGATTCAATTATTGGCAATAAGAGATATGGTGGATGGTTTAGAGAAGTTAGGAATCGAGAAGATAATAACATGGGTAGTATTAAGATGAAGATTCTGTCGTTTCAAGGAAAAAATATCCTAAAGCTTACCTAGAGTGGGAGAAGAAGATAGAATTAGTATTTAACTGTCACAATTATTTTGATCTTAAAATGGTAAAGCTTGCAGTTATTGAATTTTTTTATTATGCGATTGTTTGGTGGGATCAACTAGTGTTAAATAGGAAAAGAAATAGAGATCGTCCAATAGAGATATGGGAGGAAATGAAAATTGTGATGAGGAAATGGTTTGTTCCAAGCCATCATTACTATGAGTTGTATCAAAAATTACAAAGTCTTACACAAGGTAATCGAAACATGGAAGATTATTAGAAGGATATGTAAATCACTATGATATGAGCGAATATAGAGAAGGACGGAGAGGCTAATATGGCTATGTTTTGATTAGTTTGAATCAAAAAATTACTATTTCAGAGGAATTGTAACATTATGTAGAGTTGGAAGTGTTGAGTTAAGTGTGTGATATATGAGTGTACATGTAATTTCAAATATTTACTACACATAGCGAAAACATGTTAACAAAATACACTCATTTATAGCATGTAAACATATATATCACATGTATGCTCATGTATAACTATTATACAAAATTTATATATGATGAACAATTGTGCAAAAACATAATATAAAGAACACTTACCTAATGAAGGTAGGTTTACAAAATCTTTAAGTCCTCCAACAATTCAAGTGAAGAGCTTACCTTGAAGTGTATTCTTGAACAATTCTAGTTCATAACGGTTTGGTGGGATTATGGAGTTAAAATGGTAACTTTGATTTAGAATTCCAGTAACATATATTCAAACTCTTTGAATACAAATATTGTTTCCAAGAAATAGAGTTGATTAACATATTTATGCAACTCTTACATAAAAACTTAGAAATAACTTCTATAGAAAAATATTTGAATAACTCTTATGAAAAACTAATTTTTCTTTTTCTATTTTCTTTGATGCATGATTGACCTCTATAAGTGAAGAAAAAGAAGAAGAAGAAGAAAGAGAAGAAGAAGAAGAAGAAGAAGAGAGTTCATTTGTTTTCTTAACTCTTTGAAAAAACAAAAACCACTCTATCTCTTTCATGCACTTCCGAATGTGTTATAGCCAAAATGAATGAATGAATTTATTCATTTTGCTTTTCTAAAATCATCATCATAATGCACTTACCATTATCATGTATAATAGAAATAATTGATGGCTCATTAACAAAGTGGTCCATTATAATTAATGATTGGTACATCTTTTTAGTAAATTAACAATTTATTTCATTTAATGGCTAACAAATATTTAAATACCTAGTTATTTAAATTATTTAAATATTTTGAATGGCCAACATATGGTCCATTTCCATAAAAGCACTTATTGTAATATTATCCAATAATATTTAATATAATTATTCAAAACAATTTTGAATAATTATTTTTACCTTGTTTTTACTACTAAGATTAAATGGTAAATTTAGGGTAAAAATAATCAATAGACCAAATTATGTCAGTTGTCAACATCCTATTGATTAACAACTCTTGTTAACTAATTAAGTGATGTACTTAACAATTAAGTCTTGACAAATGCACATTTGAGGGATTCCGAAATAATTATTCAATTTTACTAGAATTTATTGAATCAAATTATTCAATCTAATCTACTACCCTAGTGCGCAACGAGTACACTTCATATTGTGAGACTCTTTAGGTCCCGTGAACGATGCCCCTCCACAAGTTACAGATATTACAAAGTAGCGCATTAGACCATGCAAGTTGAGATTATAGCATATTCGTATAATCCTTTCGTCATTTATATCCTGGAAGAGCAGAGATATAGATCATCACCGTCAAATCTCTATTTGCTTAACCATGAACTTATCTCATGATTTTTATTTCTATAAATACTTTTGTGATATTGTTTATCTATTCGGAATATACTTTTCGAGGTTTATGTTTGTGGCTACAAGACTTTCTGACATATAATCGCAGAGCATCAGAATAAACAACTCACTTATATGAGCTTACGGATTTCATATCTATGCATACCGGACTCCATGAGCATCAGACCATACCCAGCAACACCCAACAGTCAGACTATGAAATGTGTCTGACATGTGTGGAACCAAAGTATGGTGAATCACTCACAAGCCCACTGTGGTGCTCAAGTCAATGGACCACAAATATTACTCAACTCCGAAGACCCTTCATTGACGGCTTTATGAGATGTCTAATGGAGGTCATCATGAGTCTGTTCAATACCTAGTCCTTATAGAATACCTGTATCTTTATACGAGCTTCCACTAAACTCATGGTTTACTAAGACTAACCATTTAAACCAACCAGATATAGACATACACTAATCTATATTGATGAGTTCCACCGATAGACCCGCATCAATGAAATTAGATTAGGAACATAGTATTTGAGAATATACTTGTATAATGACATTTCCTAGTATTATCTATAACTCTTTGTAGCTATGTCATTACTAATATATTCTCAAGTCTTTGTACCAGTTTAGACAAGACTCTAACTCTTTAGATTTCGCTAACTCTAACAACTTGCTAACTCTTAGCACCACTAACTCTTAGTACTTATAATTATTAGCGCTGTTAACTCTTAGCACTGATCTAAACTCCTTCAGAACAGATGTGAACTCCTTCAGATTATACAATATCTAAAACGTAACAAGCATCTTACCATTTAATAATTAACAATATTAACAATTTAATAAGAAATGATAATTGTATAAATACTATAATTAAATATTTATACATAATGGGATGACACGTAAGCACAAATTTCAACCGAAAGATATTCAAAATTAAGAACCAACTCAAGAGGATGGGCAACAGTATACAATAAAACCTTAGCTTAAGTTCATCATGGAAGCTGAATTTTGTGAAGAAATAGAAGAAGCAAGTCACTGCCACACTCAAAATTGACAAGAAGTGACCAACCATAAAAATTAAGGTAAATTCAATTATTTCACCACTCAGAATTGTGATATTAAATGTTTTAATTGCCAAGGCAAGGGTCAAATAGCAAGCCAATGTATAAAGAAAAGAGTTATAATATTACAAGATAATGGTGAGATTGAATCTGATGATGAAGATGACACCAAATCTATGCCACCACTGGAGGACATGGATGATAAGGAATACATTACCCAAGGTGAATTGTTGTTTGCAAGATAACATCTTTCATACTAGATGACACATACAAAGTAAGGAATGTAGTGTAATTATTGATGAAGATAATTTTACTAACGTTGCTAGCACTATAATGGTAGAGAATCTAGGGCTGCCAATAATTAAACATTCTCAGCCTTACAAGTTGTAATGGCTTAATAATAATGGTGATGTGAGGGGTATTAAGCACGTGTTAGTTTCCTTCTGCATTGGAAAATATAAAGATGAAGTTTTGTGTGATGTAGTTCCGATGCAAGTTGGACATTTATTGTTAGGCTGACCATGGAAATTTGATCGGCATGTTAAGCACAATGGTTTTATTAAGAAATACTTGTTTATGCTTAATCATAGGACAATCACTCTAGTCCGTTTGTCACCAAAGTATGTCTATGAAGATCAAGTGAGTTTACAAAAAGAGAGTGATAAAAAGAAAGAGAGTGAGAAAAAGAAAATAAGTGAAAATTAGAAAGAAAAAAAAGAGGCTGAAATGAGAGAGAAAACAAGAGGACAGATTCGACTATTAAGATAAAAATAAATTTCTATGCAAAATCGAGTGAAATAAAAAGAATAATGTTTTTAATCAGCTAATAATTGTACTTTTGTACAAAGAGACATACTTAAACATTAACCAACTTGACACGTCTTTGCCTAGTTTAGTTGTTTCTCTTTTACAAGAGTTTAATGATGTCTTTCTCGATGAGGTTTCACATAGTTTTACCTTATATTCGAGGAATTGTACATCAAATTGATTTCGTGCCCGATGCTTCCATTCTAAACTGATTAGCCTATCAAAGCAATCTTGAAGAGACAAAAGAGTTATAAAGGTAGGTTAGTGAATTGATAGAAAAGGGGTACGTAAGGGAAAGTATGAGTCCATGTGTTGTGCCGGTGATTTTTGTTCTTAAGAATGATGGGACATGGAGAATGTGCGTTGATTCCTGAGCAGTCAACAAAATAACTGTAAAGTATCGTCATCCTATTTCTTATTTAGATGATATGTTAGATGAATTGTGTGGTGTTTGTATATTTTCTAAGATTGATTTAAAGAATGAAAGAGGGTAAAAAATGGAAAACTACATTTAAAATAAAATATAGTTTATATGAGTGGTTAGTTATACCAATTGGATTAACTAATGCACCGAGTATTTTCATAGGACTAATGAACCATGTCTTATGTGCTTTCATAAGCAGATTTGTTGTTGTTTATTTTGAGGATATTCTCATTTATACAAAAACTTAGACGATTATATTGTGCATTTAAATTCAATTTTGGATGTACTTAAAAAAGAAAAGTTATTTCCTAATTGAAGAAATGCAAATTTTGCACCGATAAGCTTGTATTTCTTTGTTTTGTTATGAGTGTACAATGAATACAAGTTAATGAAGAGAAGATCCGCACGATTTAAGAATGGTCGAGTCCCACAAGTGTAGGTCATGTTCGTAGTTTTCATAGACTAGCTAGTTTTTACAGGAGGTTCGTGAAAGACTTTAGTAGTATCACCGCACTACTTATCGAAGTCATCAAGAAAAATGTTAAATTCAAATGGAGAGACAAATAAGAGAAGGTGTTCCAATTGATTAAGGAAAAGTTAACTCATGCTAATTTACTTGCTTTGCCTGATTTTACTAAAACATTTAAAATTGAATGTGATGCTTCAGGTATGAGTATAGACACAGTTCTTTAAAAGTGCGCTGAGCATATACTGATGCGATATTTCTATATCATAAATTAAGTGCAAGTATACACTATCGTATGCAAGTAATAAAGAGACTAATTAGTCGGATGTCGAACCCACAGGGATAATTTCTTCTTATTAACCAATTACTAAAATTATATCTTCCTAATAATTATTCAGAAAAATAAAAATTCAAGAATGAATGTAGAAAATATAAAAGTAAAAACACAATGCAATGAGATTTAAAGATAACAACGTAGAGAAAACCTAGGATTAATATTATCCCTCAATATGCTTTTTAATGATTAATCCTCTAATATTTAACTCACTTAGTCTTTATTATTGATCAAGACACTAATGTATTCACAAGCCTCTTCCAAGGTCATGCAAGTATACCCTAATTTACCAAATACCTATATTCCTATGGTACTTGTAATAAATTAAGATTCATTAAGATTAGGTCTTATTGATCATACATGCCAATTAGGTATATTCCTATCCTAAATTGAAACTTGCATATGCAACATTGAATGTTACTCTACAATCATGCATCAAATTACCTAGGTCTAAATATATTGATTCCTCTTCCGAGTTTATCAAAATATTACCAATTCATTCACCATATATTGGCCAGATATATTGAAGCATTAAACACAAGTAATTTAAATAATAAAAGACTAAGTTTATTAAATACTAAAAGATATGGCAATTAAGCACACATATTGAGTTCAAATATTAACCCTAGAAAATAAGTTAGCTCATGGTTACAAGAGAACAGCAGTAAAAATAATTATAAATCATGATACAATTATTAGCAAACCGATATAGACGTCGAATTGCTCTTAATTGCGCTACCTAGGAACTCTTGATGCCAAAGAACGTCTTTTATCTCTCTCTAAAGTTGGTTCAATTAAGCTCCTATTGCTCTCCAAGACTTGTGCTCTATATTCTTGGTGCTCTTGGGTCGTCTTGGATTCCTCCTTGAAGGCTGGGAACGAGTGGCTTTATATAGGGATTGATATGAGCTTGAAAATCTCAATTCTCGTCGGACTAGGACTCGCACTACCGCTGGCGCGCTATGAATCTGTCGCTGGGGCGACGCATGAAAAAGCTATTGCCGCTGGAGCGGTGGGATCTTGGCGCTGGGGCGCTGTATGAAAACGGCTTCACCGCTAGCGCGGTATGTTGATAGCGCTGGGGCGATGTAGCGTCGCTGGCGCGGTGACTATTCGGGGCTGGGGCGCTAGACGCGACTTAAGCAGATCGTTTTTCTTATTTCGATCACTATTCTAGAGCTGGGGCGAAAATACTTGTGGCGCGGGGGCGCGGGACTCATAATTTGAAAACTTTGCATTTTAGTCCCTGTTTTCGCTCCTTTTGCGTTCTTTCTTTAAATTTCGTTCAAGTCCCTATAAATAACAATAATGCACATAAATAGCTATCTATTCTCTTAAAATCATAAAATATCAATAATAAAAACATGAGAAAATATATGACAAATTTACCCTTATCATATACATTTTTAATTTCTAGTTTACACATCACATGCATAAATTAGTGCAGCAAAACTTAAATAAATATTTTATTATACTAATAAAATATTAGAGAACTTGCTCTCAAAGCATACTTTGCGTAGTTTTAATCTAGGACTCGGTGGAATCCTTCGAACTAGAACAATAGCTTAATTATTCTCACAAGAATAATTTACCAGAAACAACATTTTCTTCAATATTTTATTTCTCGGTATTTAGCAATCTTTATTGCTAACAATTCACTTTACACCTATTCAAATGAATTGAGGATGGCTATGTATATAGCCATCATCACCTCACATTCGTCCAATAAAAAGCATTAGAGTGGCCGAATTTAACAAGCATGACAAATGCTTTTATTTTGCCATTTGATACTTTGAAAATGAAATTGGTGGCAAAGAACAACTGCTGGATGAAATTTGCTTCAATTGGTGGCAAGGTGCTTCATTTAATAAAATATATTAATTGCCACCGCATGCTTAAATTATAACATGACTAATCAAATTAGTTTTTTAAAAGAAACAAAAGATGCCAGCACATGCTTTATACATAGCATGATAATTGTTTACGCTCAAAATGTAATGCGGCTATCGTAATATAGATTGAGGTGTTGATCCCACGAGGAAGCTTTTGGCAAAATAGATTGGTGAAGTAAAAATATTAAAGTAGTAACAAGGAGAAAATTAATTAATTGGTTTAAATGGATGAGATAAAATTTTCTATGAATTAAGAGAAAAGTCTTATGATAATTTAAGCAAGGATTCGAGAATCACAATTATACTTTATAAATCTACTCTACACTTTGATTCAATTTTTATAACTCAATTAGAAGTTTCACATCCCAAACAATCAATCGGAAGATATGTAAAATGTAGCACATTTGATAACACATGTATTTGATATGACTAAACTCTTTGCAAACATTAATACAGACCAATACAAGTTATATAAGATCAAAAATATATTATTTTGACAATATTGCAGTAAAAGATTAACTTGAATATTAAACAATTATTATCTTTGCATGTTATTCAAGATCGACAATATATCAATTGACAATATTGCAGTAAAAGATTAACATGTAAAACAATGTAACTAATAACAATTATAATTCAGCAAGAATCATATAAAGAAAGCATGGCTAAAAATATATGAAACATGAGACTTAAAACCTTTAGATTATAGAAAAATACTAGATAAGAGTTTAAGCACAAACAAACTTACAAAGTTTGTAGCTCTTGACAAAGAATCAAAGTATAGAAGTAAATTTATTACACATAAAAGTTTATCTCTTAGCTTTGCCATGAACTCTGGCCTAACTTACAATACATGTTAAAGAGAAGAAAAAGAGAATTGTCTAGTGTTGAAAACATCCTAAGAGTGTCATTATATAGGCAATGAATGGAAATATGTTTAGTGTAACTTCAATCTTCAATAATTTAGGCCAACCACTCATTCACCCAATTACAACACCTTTTTTTTATAATAGAAATGATCGATTTAGCCTTTTTGGCCAACATTAAAGTTGTAGTATTTTGTCTCTTCTTTCTATAGCCACCAGGTTCATACAATTTGGATGAGTATCCAATGGGATTTGGCAAACTCCCAAAGATATGTCAGATTTCAGCCAACAACTCTTTTATCCATTTATAATACAATTTAGTTTATGATAAAGGATGGTTTGGACTTTACCATCAACATAGGAGTTGTTAATAATTAAGTCAGTATTTCACAACTTTAAGAATTATACCGATTGGGTATGTATTTTATGAAATATGATCCAAATACTTGATTTGGGTCAAGCTGAGCAAAAGTTATAACCTAATTCTATTGTATCCTAATTTTTGGCCCATAACATGTTGGATTTGGCTTTTCAACAGTTCTTTAAGTTTGTGTAAGATTGAGTCATGTTACTCCAAGTTTAAGAATATTTTCATTTTGATTTTTACATTGAGAGTTACGTTCATTTTACCTAAACCTGTGCAAATAACATTCATTAATCACAATTTAAAGAGAACACTTTATTTCAAGCTAAAAATACAAAAATACTAAAATTAGTGACATTAAATGGTAACTGAATCTCTTAATAAATATTTATTTTCATGTATTCATCATAGCCCCCAACCAGCTTATTATTAGTCTCTAGCAATTCAAGCGTAAATAGAATATGCAAAACTACCTAAGCATTTCAAACAAAAAGTCAATTCAAGATCACTATTACTATTATGATTTTTTCAATTATAACTTCCAAAAATTGTGTGTGTGTGAACTAAGCTATAATCATCTTACCACAAACTACAACAGATATAACCTTAAGAATTTCTCCAAGTAAAATTCTTAACTCCATATCCTCACAAGTGTAATACTGTTTAAAAGGTTAGAATTTCTCTCATAGAGTTGGAAAACAATTAAGCACTCAAGAAAAAGTCAATTTTAAGGACAGACATAGAAACTAACATTGATTCAAAGATAGAAAAATTAATCGTTTTAGAAATCAATCATTCTTGACATGCACCAGCTTGAGGACTTCAATTGTCTTGTGAGAATAATATAAATATAGCTTGGTGAGAAAATTATTTTACAAAATATTTGTCTTCTAAAATTAAATGAAGACTTTATTAAACCGAATTGATTCTTATTTTCTTTTTCTTTTCATTTTTTTAATTATTTTTTTAAAGGATACAAGGAAGCATTACAACATAAAAAAAAAAATTGTTTATCACCAAAATATATTATACACAATTTGAAAATTCACTTTAAATTGTCCTTCAGCTATATCACCAAATTGTTCTTTAATTCAAATAATATCAATTTAAATAAAAATTAACCAATTCAAAAGATCAATGACAGTTTGTAAGTTATTTTCTCAACTTTTTCACTTACTCACAATAGATATGTGAGATTAGAAAAATATATACTTAAACATGAGAATTCACTTGGCTATATAAATTGAATCATCTATCTTACCACAAGGCTTAACTTGTGCTAAAAAATATTTCGAAAGTTATTATTTAGTAACCTAAATAGAAATAGTGACTCAATCCAAATAATTTTAAAATCCTAGGTAGAAAAGTAAATTCCTTTATACAAAAATTACTAAGACTACAAGTAATAAACAACAATGCATGAAAAATACTAACAAGTTAGTTAAAATGCATTTCAAAGGTTAAAAATAAAACTTCTTACTCTACCAATCTTAATTTAATTTGACCTAAAATACGTCTCAAGAGTTCAAAAATAAACTATTTACTCTGCCATTTTAATCAAATAGGTATGTCGGAACCCATTATTTTTCTTTTCTTTTTTTCCTTTTTTTTTGGAATACAAAATACAACTTATGTCTATTATTCTCCCCCTTAAACTAGATGAAACATTGTCCTCAATATTTAAATAGAAAGAGATAAAGTATAGGAGACTTTATCTGAGACGCCAGTTATTCAAAAGAAACAAACTTGAGAGACACTTAAGCGAATATAAGCTAAAATGATGATGCTAATAAATAAATCAAACAAAGAAAAATTTACAAATGAAGTGTCAAATCCAATTTTCGCTTGTTATGGCCCATTGACCAATCGATCTGCATTATTGCTGGGTCAGGTTTGTAGGTAACTGCATGTAATTTGTCAATCAATTCATCCGTATTGGTAGCAAAAACAAGAATCTATCGCGCCGAATGTGAAATAAAATTCTGTTCCACAGCTTAATCTGTTGTCGAGGATCTAATATATGTAAGTGTATACATGTGTAATTGTGTATATTGCCTAAAATACGTATCACATATATATTTAATGCGGCGGAAGAAAAATACACAATAAACATAATAAATAAATATATTAATCACATTACTATATTAGTAGGCTTGAAAAATTACCTAAACGTGTAACGTTATACGTGTATTTTCTTGGAGTCCGCATAAAAACTAACTCGTGGGCAGTTATAGTCACCAACTCGGTGGGCTTGGTGAGCTAGAACAACGACTTTATATTCAGTACGAGATTAACTCTTAATCCCCAAAATGGCTAGTGGTGTGTTTTCATCATTTTCTCTAAAAGGATAAGAAATGGAGAATTTGAAGTAATTCACAATTGCTTTAATTGAAATTATAGAGAAAAATGAAACAATTTTATTTTTTCTTTTTTTTCTTTTCTTCTTCTTCTTCTTCAGTTCCTCTTCTTTCTTTTCCTTTTCTTTTCTTCTTCTTCTTCTTCTTCTCTCTTTCTAGACACCTCTGGAAATTGAAACATTTTCAATTTCCTTCCACTTTCCTGTTTCTTCTCATTGCCAGCACATTAAGGAAATTAAAACAATTTCAAATTCTTTTTGATTCACTCTAACACCATTCACACACCATCCCACCACACCTTTATCTCACAATATATATAATAAAATAATAAAAAAATATTATATAATATAAAATAATAAAAAAATAATTATAATGGGTGCCAACTATTTGACACCCAAATAAAATATTAATATTATATAATAATATAATAATATATAATAACAAATTATAATTAGAGATATTTTGAGTATTTAACTATTAAATAATCAAAGTGTGAAATGATTATTTTGCTCCTCATAAATAGTTATCAAGTCTACACTTAGTGGATCCCACTAAATTTCATGCTCGGATAAACTCAACCGAGGGTCCACAATGCGCTATGTGTCATTATACAAATAACAAATAACAATTATTGACTAATTGTTGTATTTAACGCATAAATACAGACACACACGCATTCCTGTGGTAATATTGAATATTGCTGGATTAAACAATTTAATCTGACACGCTGCCCTAGTGCACAACGAGTACACTCCATATTGCAGGACTCCCTAGGTCTTACGCTCGATTTGTCAAATGAAACTATTTCATGAGTCCATGAGCAATGCCCCACGCACACGTCACAGATATTACAAATCAGAGCGTTGAACCATACAAGTTGAGGTTACAATGCATACGTATAGTCCTTTCGTCATGATATCCTAGATGTGCGGGGATATAGATTATCACCGTCAAATCCCCTAGTGCTTATCCATGTCCTATCTTCAGACTTGTATCTCACTGAACAATATGTGCAAACTCCTTTGCTATATTGTTCCACCTTAACGGAACTCTTTCTCGGGATTAATGCTTGTTGCCATAAGACTTTTCGAGATACAATCTTGAAGCATCTGAATATCTAACTCCCTATGCTAGCTGACAGATCCCATATCTATACACACTGGACTCTATAAGTATTAGACCATACCCAGCGACACCCAACGGTCACAACATGAAAAATCTATGACATGCGTGGAACCAAAGTATGGTGAATCACTTATAAGTCCACCGTGGCACTTGGGTCAAAGGACCACGTATACTACTTAACTCGAGAGGACCCTCCGTTGACGGCTTACATAAGGTGTCTATCTGAGGCCCTCGTGAGTTTGTCCGATATTCAATCCTAACTAGATACCCATATATCAATACGAGTTCCAAGCTCACGGTCAGCTAGGAATAACCATCTATACCTATAGGTACGAAATATGTTGATCTATATATAAAGGTATCCATCGACAGACCCACATAGGCAGAAATAGATCAGGGACTATAATTCGAGAACATACTTACGTAACTAGCATTTTCTAGCATCCGATTGCAACTTTTGCAACTATGCAGTTACTGGTATATTCCCAGGTCTATGTCCCATTACATACAAGGCTCTAACTCTTGGATTTGCTAAGTATTATAACCAGCTCTTACTTAGATGTGCTAACATTTAGCATTTATCTCTCAGCGTGGCTAACTGTAAGCCCTTATCTAAACTCCTTTAAATCTGATCTAAACTCCTTCAGATCATACAATATCTGTAACGTTACATTGTATGGTACCATATAAATGGGTATTAACGATTTAATGGGAATGTACACTTGTATAAATACACAAGTATATGTACATTCAAAGATGGCACGTAAGCACTAACCCTAACAATCTCCCACTTGCTCTAGTGCCATTCCTGATGGTATCTCATACACATCGACTCTACGTGTTTCATAAACATTTTAAGAGTCATGGCCTTTAAATAGTGGGTCCGCAAAATTATTTGGAGAACACTTTTATGAATAATCACATCTCCATTAGCCAAGATCCCTCTAGCCAATACTTATAAATGTATTTACAAGTAGTTGTGATTGTGGCTTACATCTTCCTCTGGTTTTACGTTTAATAATGGCTTAAACGCCTTCTATAGGTCGGGGATAAGCTTTCCATCCAATTTTCTTATAAATTTGCAAACTGGGTCTTTTAGAGTCAGATTCCTGAGACTATACCGTTGATGTTCATTTTTGAATTGATTCCATAAATTGTGAAGTTCACATTGCAGGAGCCCACAAGGGTGCGTCTCAAGAGTCAATAGGATATCATCTAAAGACTCCTTACTCAGTCCATCCTTAATAAACTAAATTTTATATTCTTGAGGTCTAGATGCAAATCCTAAAGAATGACAACTCCGGTTACAATTCCATCTAGCACATTTATGACAGACTTATAACCTTTTTACTTGTCGCCTTATGGAATAAGAGCTTCTTCCAAGATCAGGTATAAAAGAAACAAAATCATTTGTAGACTCACCAAATAATCAAACCTTAGCTTTGATTAACTAGCAAATGTTCGCAGGGATATTGCTCAACATTAATAGCATTAGTCTTTTATGCTGTGCTTTGTAAATCTTAAGTAGAGCATTTTGAGGCAATGAAGGAAAACGTTTTTTAAGGTTGGCAAGAACACGATGCATTTTGAAAGAAAGTGAAAAAGAAGAAAGATGAATGCACGGTTTGAGGGATAATTTTTAGGGAACTGAGAAATCGACTTTAATACTCATAGAGTACCATATCTGCCACCTGACTGAGAAATAAAATCACACTAAAGAAAAAAGAAAAAAAAAATACGAAAGAAAATAAAAGCAAAAATAAAATTTTAAAAGATAAAATGTAGACAAAATATAAAATATAGTATAGATAGATTGAACCTAATCAAGCATGATAGATAAGATCCATAAGATTGATCTCGTCTAGGTACATAGAGTGGTCTATCTTTTCCACATAGCTTTTTAGTCGCTGTCCATTCAATTTAAAATTTTGCCCATTAGTAGGGTCTTCAATTTCAACAGCACCATTGGAAAAAATGTGTCTTACCATAAATAGACCAGTCCATCAAGATCTCAACTTTTTAGGGTGTAAATGCAATCGAGAATCATAAAGATAAACCCATTGATTTGGCTAAGTATTTTCTTGAAATCTGTTTGTCATGAGCTGCTTTCATTTTAGCTTTGTAAATCCTGTAGTTGTCATATGCATCATTTCGTAGCTCTTCTATTTTTGACAATTGTAACTTTCTCTGAAGACTTACAACACTCAAATTAAAGTTAAGGGCTTTCATAGTCCGGTAAGCTTTATGCTTTAGCTCAATAGGTAAATGGTAAGCTTTCCCATAGACAAGCCAGTATGGAGACATTTTTAAGATGGCTTTGTATGTAGTGCGATATGCCCATAATGCATCAGAAAGGCGTAAAGACCAATCTTTGCGATTCAGGTTAACCGTATTTTTTAAAATCTATTTAACCTCTCTATTTGCTAGCTCGGCTTATCCATTTATTTGTGGATGGTATGCAGTGAAACTTTGTAGAGAACACCATACTTGCGCATCAAAGCTTAAAAAAAAACGGTTACAGAAATGTGTTCCTTGATCACTAATGATGACACGTGGTGTACCATACCTTGATAACACATTTTCTTTTAAGAATTTTACCATAGTTATGTTATCATTAGTACGATAAGCTATAACCTCCACCCATTTTGATACATAGTCAACAGTTAAAATGATGTAAATGAAGTGAAACGATGAGGGAAAAGGACCCATAAAATCGATACCCCAACAATCAAATATCTCAATAATAATAATAGGGTTAAGAGGCATCATATGTCTTCGAGATACAATGCCTAACTTTTGACATCTTTCACAG
Organism: Ailanthus altissimus; assembly: GCA_946807835.1. NCBI lineage: Eukaryota > Viridiplantae > Streptophyta > Magnoliopsida > Sapindales > Simaroubaceae > Ailanthus > Ailanthus altissimus. Next base: position 8,644,650 of record OX327709.1, read on the forward strand.
GAACGACAAAAATTATTATTGTCTTTGAACAAAGTGGGCCAATAAAGACTATACTGTAAAATTTTCGCAGCTGTCTTTTTCATAGAAAAATGACTGCCACAAGCAGTATTATGGCAAAAGTTTAAGACACTAGAAACATCACTTTCACGAATGCAACATTTTATAATTTAGTTAGGGCAGTATTTGAAAAGATATGGATTATCCCAATAAAAATTACGTACCTCAACCAAAAACTTACGCTTATTTTGTGCACTCCAGGTAGATGGAGGTTCACTATAAACCAAATAATTTATAATATGTGCATACCAAGGTATTTGGCTTATAGTGAAATGATGTTCATCGGGAAAATCATCTTGAATGGGTAGGACATCAGTGGAGTCAGTGAACTCAAGGCGAGTTAAATGATCAACAACAATATTTTCAAAGCTTTTCTTGTCTTTAATGGTTAGATTAACTTCCTGCAAAAGAAGAATCCACCTAATTAAACGGGCTTTAGCATCCTTCTTAGAAAGAAGGTACTTAAGGGCCGTGTGGGCAATAAAAATAATAATAGGTGAACCAATCAAATAAGAACGGAATTTGTCTAAGAAAAAAACAACAACTAGTAGTTCTTTTTCAGTAGTAGTGTAATTCATTTGAGCATCATTCAAAGTTTTACTAGCATAATAAATTGTCCGGGATCTAATATACGTGGGTGTATGCATGTACAATTGTGTTTATTACCTAAAATACGTATCACATACATATTTAATGCTATGGAAGCATTAATATCATACAATAAACACAATAAATTATATATTAATCACATTAATATATTTAAAGTGTAAAGTTATACACGTATATCCCCGGAGTCTGCATGGAGACCAACTCGTTGCTAGTTCCAGCCACCAACACGGTGGCCTTGGCGAACTAGAATAGCAGTCCTATACCCAACACGGGATTAACTCTTAACCCAAAAATGGTCGGTTGTGTGTATTCTTCATTTTCTCTAAAATGATAAGAAGTAGAGATTGAAACAATTCACAATTGCTTTTCATAGCACCATAAAAAAATAAAACAATTTCATTTTTCTTATTTGTTTTTCTTCTCTTGGCACCAAGCATGGATTTCCATGCTTTTTCTCCAATTCACGACGCACACACACACAATTTCACACACATCTCACAAATATATATCTAATAATAATATAATATATTGTATGATATTAATAATAAATAATAATAATAATAGATGCTAACTATTTGGAACTATTAATAAAAAAATATTATATAATAATAATTATAATGAGATATTTTGATTATTTAATAATTAAATAATTAATTTATGAAATGACCATTTTACCCCACATTAATAGTTCCCACCAAAGCTCACACTTGGGTAAACTCAACCGAGGGTCCACAATACACCACGTGTTATTATACAATTAATAAATAACACTTATTGACTAATTGTTATATTTAATACTTAAATACAGATACGCATGCATTTTTGTGATAATGCTGAATATTGCTGGATTAAACAATTTAATCTAGCACGCTACTCCAGTGCACAACGAGTACACTCCATATTGTGGGACTCCCTAGGTCCATGCCCGATTCATCAAATGGAACTATTCCATGAGTCCGTGAGCAATGCCCGATACACATGTCACGGATATACAAATCAACGCGTTGAACCATACAAGTTAAGGTTACAACGCATACGTATAGTCCTTCTGTCATGATATCCTGGATGTGCTGGGAATATAGATTATCACCGTCAAATCCCTTTGAGCTCATCTATGTCATATTTCCAGACTTGTATCTCACTGAACAATATGTGCAAACTCTTTTACCATATTGTTCCACCCCGGCGGAAACCCTTTCCCAGGATTAATGCTTATGGCCACAAGACTTTCTGAGATACAGTCTCGAAGCATCTGGATATCTAACTCCCTATGCGAGCTGACGGATCCCATATCTATATACATCGGACTCCATAAGCATCGGATCATACCTAGTGACACCCAGCGGTCACACCAAAAAAAGTTTGTGACATGCGTAAAACTGGATACCTAACTCGAGAGGTAAAAGGACTATGTATACTACTAAACTCGAGAGGACCCTCCGTTGACGGCTTAATAAGGTGTCTATCGAAGGCCCTCGTGAGTCTGTCCTATATCCAGTCCTAACTAGATACCCATATGTCAATACGAGCTCCAAGCTCACGATTTGCTAGGAACAATCATCTATACCCTATAGGTACAACATATGCTGATCTATATAAAAGTATTCACCGACAGACCCACATCGGCAGAAATAGATCAGGAATAATATTTGAGAACATACTTGCGTAATTAGCATTTTCTGGCACTTGATTGTAACTCTTGCAACTATGCAATTACTATTATATTCCCAAGTCTATGTCCTATTACAGATAAGGCTCAAACTCTTTGATCTTTGTTGAGTATTATAACCAGTTAATACTTAATTATATTAACATTTAGCATTTATATCTCTCAGCATGGCTAAGTGTAGGCTCTTATCTAAAATTCTTTAGATCTGATCTGAACTCCTTCAGATCGTACAATGTCTGTAACGTTACATTGTATAGTACCATATAAATAGGTATTAATAATTTAATGAGAATGTACACATGTATATGTACATTCAGAGATGGCACGTAAGTACAAATCCTAATAATCTCCCACTTACTCTAGTGTCATTCTTGATGGTATCTCATACACATCGACTCTACATGTTTCATAAACACTTTTAGAGTCATGGCCTTAAATAGTGAGTCCACTAAATTATTTATACAACACTTCTAGAAATAATTACATCTCCTTAAGCCAAGATCCTTATTTTCATATAAGACTCCTCTCAATATGATTAGAGTATTTGTGTCATCTTGGCACTTCGGCTTGTACAACGGCCTAGTTTTGTCGCAAATCTATAGGATATGATCTATCTGTCTTGGAACTCTTCCAAGCCCAACAATAATCGTACGAATCCATACTGCCTCTTCCGTTGCGCCTATAATAAATTAGTAGTGAATCTCAGTTTGGTACAATTTCAACTCACTTAGTACTAATTAGAATGAGTACATTCTCAGATATAGACTCTCTAACATCTAGGTGAAACTAGAAGTCTGACTCCATGCATCTTTTCACTTGTAAGTCATTTTCTCCATATTTGAGAAACTTATCTTTCGTACCCTCAAGGTACCTCAAGATATGTTTGACTACCATCAAATGGCAGTCACTTGAATCAGACTAAAACTAGCTTATAACTTTTACAGCCAAACTAATATCAGGTCTTAAATATGTTATAGCATACATCAATCTCTGAAGAACTGATGTATCCGGTATGTTAGACACTCTAACTCTCTCATCTTTTATTTGAAGAGATACTCTCCTCGAAAGATGAACACTAGGTCCAAAAGATACATTAATTATCTCATAGATAACAAAAATGTACCTTTTTAAGACGCTATCTCTATAAAGCTTTATACCTAGTATAAAAGAAGTCTCTCCCAAATCCTTTATAGAAAAATTCTTACGAGTTAATTTTGACCGATTATAACATATTGACATTATTTCCAATGACCAGTATGTCATCAACAAATAGCATCAAGGACACTATCATGCTTCCACTGACCTTTCATGGACACTAGTTTCCTCTTCGTTTTTGATGAAACCAGACAATTTGATTATCTCATCAAAATAATTATTCCAACTTTAGGAGGCTTATATAAGCCCATAAATTGACTTCTTCAGCCTGCACACTAGATCAGAAGTTTGGCTGAATGTAAAATCCTTAAGTTGTTCCATGAATATCTCTCACTCTAGGTATCCATTGAGGAATACCGTCTTTACATCCATCTGCCAAATCTCAAAGTCATAATATGCTGCAAGAGCCAATAACATTCTAATCGACTTTAGCATCAATACTGGTTCAAAGGTTTCCTCTTAGTTGATCCTAGAATATTGATGATTACTTTTCTAGAACCAATATAGGACTTAGAAAGTCTCTACCTTCCATCTGGCTCCTACTACCTCTTGTAAACCTTTTACAACTAATGAGAACAATTCCCATGGGTAACTTTACTAAGTCTCAGACTTGATTCTGATGCACAGAGTTAATTTCATTTTCTTGGCTTCTTGTTACTTCCCGAATCGATGTCTGACATCATCTCCCTATAGGTCAAAGGATAAGTTTCTTCTACCAAGAAAACTCTAAGTTTACCTTCAGGCATCATACATACCAATAGGTGACATAGACATCCTTTGTGACCTATTTGGAGGTGTGCAAAAAGGCCACTGCTTAATTGAACCTGAGTTCCTATCCGTGGTTCATTAATTACTGGATTGACTTCACCAAGTTCAATCTTTCTATGATACCCACGACCCATGAGAAACTCTTCCTCTAGAATAGTGGTGAATCAAGAAACGAACACACTTCGCTTCTCTGAATCATAAAACTAGTATCCTATTTAATTTATAGGATACACAATGAACCTATACTGATACCTCTTAGGTGTTGTTTATCCTACTGAGTAACTCTTACAAAATAAGATACCATGCTGCTTAACTCTTATATAAGCAGGACAACCCTAAGTCTTAACTTATTTAAGATACGACTTCCTTCCTTTCTGTATCATATACGGAATGGAAGAAACAACTTCTTATGGAACTCTGCTTAATAAACAATTATCTTTGGAGCAGATTCTCACAGATATAGATCCGTAACACTCACTATCAATCGTACTATATCTAATAAAGTCTAATTCCTCATCTTTTAAACATCATTATGTTGTGGAGTACCCGAAGGACTATAGTGAGTAAAAATCTCATTCTCCTTAAACAAATGAAAAACTTGTGGTTAATGTACTCACTACCTTGATTTAATCGAAGGGATGTAATGTACATTCTGGTATTTTTGATTATCTTTGTGAATACATTATTTATAAAATGGTTAAGTTTTTTATGGTCAGACTAGGAATCCAACCATCCTTAACCAGACGGATAAACATCTCATGCATATATGACCTAAACTCATATACCACAGCTCCGTATGATTTAAGAATTGCGATCTACAGACATTTCTAATTGTATATAATATCCATTTATTAACTAACATTCAGCTAATAAAACATCATACTAATTATGCAACACAACTATTGTATTGTATATAAGAAGTAAGTCAAGCTGCCCAATAAATTGGACCTGCAAGAAATCACTATTTCTTACTCTTAACATTACTTCTACAAGCTGTTGTATTCTAGTCTCTCTCAATTCCTACAATATATTACAGATATGAGAGAAATATGCGGTATCTCATACCCAGCATTAAACTAGCATCATATGTCATAGAAATGTGTATTTTTCAGACACAAACATGTGGGAGTCTTCCAGATAATTATAAAGCTTCTAGGGTAGTGGATTTCTAATACCCAACCTTATTGCAATGAAAACACTTTCCATCTACATTGCTCTCTTGTTGATCTTTGGATAAATATTACTTTATGAGGATTTATCTTAAGTATTTGCCTCATCTTCTTCTCTCAAACATCTAGTCTCGCCAGATATACTTTGAGTAGAAGATGAAGCACCTTGAACAAAAAGGGTCATACCCCCTCTATTCTATTCTCTAGAGAGGTATTATCAGAAATACCTTATGGCAAAATCTGATAAACAATAAATCCAAGATTTTTTGAATCTAGAACATTTTTTAGATTCATGTGCTAGTCAGAGTAATTTATAGTACCCTTGAGTTGGACTACATCAACTATGCACACCAACTAGTTCGTAGTGGCTATTATTCTTGACAGGCTAAACTTAACGGGAGATGTAAGCGGAATAGTCATTAAATTGCTAATAAAATATTTTAAATCATGGGTATAACAATTATACATTTTTAATTTAAAATGCCCTTCCACTATTTTACATAACCCCCTAAATCTCTCAAAGGGGAAAATGATAAGGGCATAAAAGCATTAGTATAATTTGCACCCAATTTTTATATTTTTCTCTAAATTATAAATATTTGGATATTTAATTGCGCTTTTTGATCATAAATAGATGCATGACAGAAAATTTGACGTATAGGAACAAACAGGAGGCGAATCAGATGTCAAACGAAGAAATTACGCTAAAAATACGAAATGGGTACCAGGGTTGGGCACCGCAGCGCCCATGACTGAGCGTCGCAGTGCCCACAACCCAACGCCGCGGCGCTCGTAGAGTTGAACAGTACTTGTGTGAATAGTAACCAATGATCAGTATTTTGCTACAGTAACTCGTGAACAGAAATTTAAAGAAAAAAAAACCTATAAATAGAAAGCCAAAAACCCTAAGAGGAGGGGGAAGAGAAAAGAGGCAAAAACTTAGAGAGAGAATTCACGACACAATCAAATATCAAAGCTAAATATTGAAGAACCAAGGTCAAGATTCAAGCTTCATGTCAAGATTGAGGGAGAAGCACATCAAGGAGTCACTTTGATTAGTTTTGCTTCTCTTTCTTTATTATTATGTTTTTGTTTTTGTTGATATTTATGAATTGGTTTGATACTTTTGGTTTTGTGATGGGTTAATTTGTTCATCTAGGGTTTAACTATGTGAACCTAGTATGGATTTGAATTGTGTTAATTTTTAGTTTATGAACTTTATACATTCAATTGATTCATTCTATCATGTATTTAATGCTTTCATTATACCTGATCAATATTTTGAATGATTAAGGAACTATGATGAACTTGACAAAGGAATTCATGTGTTTAGCCTAGGATAGTTTGATGCATGATCATAGGGTAACAACTATGAGTTTCATCTAGGATAAACATATACCTAGGTGGCATGTATGGTATAATTTAGACTTGACCCTAATGAATTACATTTTGATTTGATTACCATAGATATATAGGTGTTTGTTAGAATGTGTAATATAATCACTTGACCATTGACAGAGGCTTGTGACGAGATTAGTGTTTAAGCCAATCAATTAGTATTAAGGGATTAACTAAGAGGTTAAAAAATCTAATGAAATACTAGTGGGCGAGTTAAAACCATGGACTATCTTTATTTGTGAATTCTATTCTTTGCTTTTGTTTAGTTAATTGAGAGAACTAAATTAGTTAAATAAATTTAGATTTTAGTTTTCTGAATAAAAGTTAAGTAGGTACAATTTTAGTACTTGATTTATAGAATTAGATTACATAGTCCCTGTGTGATCGATACTTGGACTTAAAATCCTATATTACTTGATACTATAGTGTGCACTTGCACTTAGCTATTATAGCAACCCAATCAGAAAATGACAATTTAAACCTTTTAAATTGTACAGTGAGAAGTAGACCACATTAGCATTTTACTCTAACCTCACACTTTAGCAATATTGGCGTTTGTAAACCCAACAGGTAGACAACATTTGTCAATTGCATCTCATGCAACTCTTACCACTTGATCCTGAATACACTTTATCCTTACGCTATAACAATATTGGGTAAGTGTATTCCAGATTAACTTGTCAATTATCAAATATATACTATCGATACTACCCTCACGTTATAGCAATATTGCGTAATACTTTCGCATATATTTGCCTCATCTCATGTTTAACCGGTATAGTCCAAGCCCAACCGACCAAGTCCTTCATGCTGTAGCAATATTAAGAAAAGGCTGACATGACTGTCTAACACCGTATTGACAAGATGGATCAGAATAAAATATTATCTCATAATATAATATTCTTCAATCTGATTAAGAGAAATTTTTGTTTATAACCTTGGTCTTCATTCTCATAGGGAGGGTGATTCTCAATTAATTAATTTAGCAATATTGGCCTTTGTAAACCCAACAGGTAGACAACATTTGTCAATTGCATCTCATGCAACTCTTACCACTTGATCCTGAATACACCTTATCTTCACGCTATAACAATATTGGGTAAGTGTATTCCAAATTAACTTGTCAATGATCAAATATATACTATCGATACTACCCTCACGTTATAGCAATATTGGACAATACTTTCGCATATATTTGTCTCATCTCATGTATAACCGGTATAGTCTAAGCCCAACCGACCAAGTCCTTCATGCTGTAGCAATATTAAGAAAAGGCTGACATGACTGTCTAACACCGTATTGACAAGATGGATCAGAATAAAATATTATCTCATAATATAATATTCTTCAATCTGATTAAGAGAAATTTTTGTTTATAACCTTGGTCTTCATTCTCATAGGGAGGGTGATTCTCAATTAATTAATTTAGCAATATTGGCCTTTGTAAACCCAACAGGTAGACAACATTTGTCAATTGCATCTCATGCAACTCTTACCACTTGATCCTGAATACACCTTATCTTCACGCTATAACAATATTGGGTAAGTGTTTTCCAGATTAACTTGTCAATGATCAAATATATACTATCGATACTACCCTCACGTTATAGCAATATTGGACAATACTTTCGCATATATTTGTCTCATCTCATGTATAACCGGTATAGTCTAAGCCCAACCGACCAAGTCCTTCATGCTGTAGCAATATTAAAAAAAGGCTGACATGACTGTCTAACACCGTATTGACAAGATGGATCAGAATAAAATATTATCTCATAATATAATATTCTTCAATCTGATTAAGAGAAATTTTTATTTATAACCTTGGTCTTCATTCTCATAGAGAGGGTGATTCTTAATTAATTAATTTTTCTATGTAAGCACAACTAACCCCTACTAGTAGGGCTTCCATTGTGATTACTAATATAGAAAAATTAATCCTGGTTTATAATACAGATGGATAACTCTCATCACTGTATCTCATAAACTCTGATTTATAATGTAGAGTGATAACTTTTATCACTACATCTCATAAATCTACACATGCAAAATTAATTTTGAATTATTGTTCAAAACAATGTTCAAAATTACTATAGCAGTGAACAGTACAAAATACTGTTCATTTGCTACTATTCAAGTAAACAGTACACACGCCGAATTACAATGCTGCAGCGCTGGGAATTTAGACCCCCAGCATCGCAGTGCCAGTTTACATCGTTAAAGCGTTGGGAGGTGAAACCCATAATGTTATGGTGCCCATCCTTCACTGTTGGGGCGTGAATTTCAAAACCTCCAACGCCTCAACATGGGCTCGCCAGCGCTGGAAGAAAGAACTCCCAGCGCAGCGGCACTAAATCTTTAGCGCTACGATGCTAGGAGGTCAAACCCCTAGCGCTGCGGCGCCAGCCCTCTAGCGTTACAGTGCCATTTACACTAGGCCTTTTGTATCCATTCACTCAAACTGCACCTAAATATGTCCTAAATGGCTATAATACCATTTTTGTCGAGGATCTAATATACGCTGGTGTATGCATGTGCAATTGTATTTATTGCCTAAAATACGTATCACATACATATTTAACGCCGTAGAAGCATTAATATCATATAATAAACACAATAAATTATATATTAATCACATTAATATATTTAAAGGGTTGAGAAATCACTTGAATGTGTAAAGTTATACACGTATATCTCCGGAGTCTGCATGAAGACCAATTAGTTGCCAGTTCTAGTCACCAACTCGGTGAGCTTGGCGAACTAGAATAGCAACCCTATATCCAATACAGGATTAACTTTTAATCCCAAAATGGTCAGTTGTGTGTATTATTCATTTTCTCTAAAAGGATAAGAAATGGAGATTAAAGCAATTCACAATTACTTCTTATGGTACTATATAAAAAATGAAACAATTTTATTTTTCTTATTTTTATCTTCTCTCGGCACCAAGTATAGAAATGAAAATTTTTCATTTCCATGCTTCTTCTCCAATTCACGACACACACTCAATTTCACACACATCTCACAAATATATATGTCTAATAATAATATAATATATTATATAATATTAATAATAATAAAATAATAATAATAGATGTCAACTATTTGGCACCATTAATAAAAATTATTATATAAAACAATAATATATTATAATTAGATATTTTGATTATTTAATAATTAAATAATCAATGTGTGAAATAACTATTTTATCCCTCATGAATAGTTACCAAGTCTACTCCCTAGTAGGTCATACCAAATTCCTCACTTTTGTAAACTCAACTGATGGCCTACAAAATGCCACGTGTTATTATACAATTAGTAAATAATAATTATTTACTAATTTTTATTTTTAACACTTAAATACAGACACGCACACATTTTCATAGAAGTGCTGAATATTGCTGAATTAAACAATTTAATCTGGCACGCTGCCCCAATGCACAACGAGTACACTCCATATCGCAGGACTCCCTAGGTTCTACGCTTGATTCGTCAAATGAAACTATTCTATGAGTCCGTGAGCAATGCCCCACACGCACGTCACGAATATACAAATCAGCACGTTGAACCATACAAGCTGAGGTTACAATGCATACGTATAGTCCTTCTGTTATGATATCTTGGATGTGCGGGGATATAGATTATCACCGTCAAATCTCCTTGAGCTCATCCATGTCATATCTCTAGACTTGTATCTCACCGAACAATATGTGTAAACTCATTTGACATATTGTTCCACCCTGCCAAAAATGCTTTTCCGGGATTAATGCTTATTGCCACAAGACTTTCTAAGATAGAGTCTCAAAGCATCTGGATATCTAACTCCCTATGCGAGCTGACGGATCCTATATCTGTACACACCGGACTCTATAAGCATCAGATCATACCCAACGACACCTAACAGTTACACTATGAAAAATCCATGATATGCATGGAACCAACGTATAGTGGATTACTTACAAGTCCACCGTGGCACTCAGGTCAAAGGACTACGTATACTACTTAACTCGAGAGGACCCTCCATTGATGGCTTACATAGGGTGTCTATCGTAGGCCCTCATGAGTCTGTCCTATATCTAGTCTTAATTGGATACCCATATATCAATACGAGCTCCAAGCTCACGGTTAACTAAGAATAACCATCTATATCCTATAGGTATGACATATGCTGATCTATATAAAAATATCCACCGACAGATCCGCATCGGTAAAAATAGATCATGGACAATATTTGAGAATATACTTGCGCAACTAGCATTTCCTGGCACCCAATTACAACTCTTGTAACTATGCAGTTACTAGTATATTCCCAGGTCTATATCCTATTATAGACAAAAATCCAACTCTTGTATCTTTGCTGAGTATTGTAACCAGGTAACACTTAGTTATGCTAACATTTAGCATTTATATCTCTCAACGTGGCTAACTGTAAGCACTTATCTAAACTTCTTTATATCTGATCTGAACTCCTTCAGATCGTACAATGCCTGTAACATTATATTGCATAGTACCATATAAATAGGTATTAGCAATTTAATGAGAATGTACACATGTATATGTACATTTCGGGATGGCATGTAAGCACTAACCCTAACATAAACAACAAAGGATTTTCCCTCCATTCGTTGCCTAAGAACTGCTCCTATAACATAATTACTTGCATCACACATAATCTCAAATGTGAGGTTCCAATCCAGTGATTGCATAATAGGAGCGGTGGTGAGTTTGGCAATGAGTGTTCAAAATGCCTCCTCACACCATGTAAATTTAGCATCTTTTAACAAAAGGTTACACAATGGTCTAGATATGACAGAAAAACTTTGTATAAACTTTTTGTAAAAGCCAGCGTGTCTAAGAAAAGATCGGACATCTTTTATCGTTTTAGGTGTAGATAATTTAGAGATTAATTCAATTTTAGCCTTATCAACCTCTATCCCTTTTTCAGATACAATATGACCCAAAATAATCCCTAAAGATACCATGAAGTGGCATTTCTCCTAGTTTAGCACAAGTTCCTTTTCTTCACACCTACTCAAAACAGCTTTTAAGTTAAGTAAACATGAATCAAAATAATCACCAAAAATAGTTAAATCATCCATAAAAACTTCCATGCATTTTTCAACCATATTAGAGAAAATATTCAACATGCAATGTTGAAAAGTAGTTAGTGCATTATATAATTCAAATGACATTCTACGAAAAGTATAAGTACCAAAAGGGCATGTAAATGTGATTTTTTTCTTAATCTTTTATAGCTATCTCAATCTAGTAATAACCTGAATACCTATCAAGAAAGCAATAAAAAGGATGTCCAGCTACACTTTTTAAAATTCGGTCAATAAAAGGAAATGAAAAATAATATTTCCTGGTAGCTGTGTTTAATTTTCTATAATCAATGCACATTCGCCAACCACTTACTGTCGTAGTTGAAACAGGTATCCCATTCTTATTTTCCACAACAGTAACCCCGGATCTTTTAGGAACTACTTGATTTGGACTTACCCATTGAATATCAGAAATTGGATAGATTATACCTGCATCTAATAGTTTCAAGACTTTTTTCTTCATTACTTCTTTTATTGTTGGATTAAGTCTTCTTTGTGGGTCCCTATGGGGTTTGGTACCTTCCTCTAAATAAATTCTATGAGAGCATATCAATGGAGAAATACATTTAATATCAGTTAGGTCTAACCTAGTGCAGACTTATGTTCTTTTAATAATTTTATCAATTTTTTTTCTTGTTCAGTAATAAGTTTAGAAAAATGATGATAGAAAAGGTATCACCTGGTCCTAAGAATATGTGTTTCTAACCTTTGGACAGTAGAGAAAGCTCAACTTGTGGTGTCTTGAGGTTTGATGGTTTTAGTTTCTCTCTCTCTCGTGGCAAATCTTCAAAGTGTGGCTGTCAAAATCGAGTCCCTTTATCCTGTGAGTCAAAAATACTAAACACATTAGTTGCTTCATCAAGATAATATAATTTTTCAAAATCAAAATCAATGAGGTTTTCCAAAGAATCAGAGCCATGATTTTTATAAGCTTCCTCCGCTATAAGTATGTCTATCATATATGAATGATAGCATTCGCCTTCTTCTCATGGTTGCTTACCAATATAGAAAATGTTTACATCAAGAGTCATATTCCTAAAAGATAATTTCATTAGACCATTTTTGTAATTAATAGAAGCGTTAGCAGTGGCAAGAAAAAGTCTTCCCAAAATAAGAGGAATTTTAGATTCCATATTAACCACATAATGAGTATCTAAAACAAAAAAATTAACAGGGTAGTAAAATTTATCAATTTGCAACAAAATATCTTCTACCATTCCCCATGGTTTTTTTATTGATCAGTAAGCTAATTATAGGACTACAGATGTAGGTTTAATCTCACCAAGTCTCAATTGCAAGTAAATAAAATAAGGCATTAAATTTACACTTGCTCCTAAGTCCATAAAAGCTTGACCAAACTCATGTGTACCAATTTGGCAAGAGATTATGGGACATCTTGGGTCTTTATACTTAGATGGTGTCTTTTGTTCAATCACTGCACTTACCTGTTCTGCTAAAAATGCAGTTTTCCTTACATGATATTTTCTTTTAATAGTGCATAGCTCCTTGATGACTTTGGCATAAGTTGAAACCTGCTTAATTAAATGCAACAATGGAAGATTAATCTTAAGTTGTTTCAAATGTTTTAAAATCTCACCTTAAATTTTTGAATTTTTCCCAATAGGTCGAAGAGCTTTAGGAAAAGGCATTGGGATTGAAAACTTATTTTCGGGCTTTTTTTCCTCTATGGCCTCTTTTTCAAGGAGGGCATCTTTACTACTCGTAGATGTGTTAGTTGAAGAAGTAAACTCACTCACAATCTTAACACTTTGAGTAGTAATGACATTGACTTCTTTGAGATTTTGTGCATCAGAAGTAGAAGCTTATGCCATGAATTGTCCTTTTGGATTGGATTAAGGTAGAGATGGAAACTTACCTTGCTCTTGTACAGTTAATGTCGGCGGAGGATCTTAGGCACGTAGGTGTATGCATGTACAATTGTGTCTATTTATTGTCTAACGCAGCGAAAACATAAATTTTGCAATAAACACAATAAATAAATATATTAATCACATTAATATATTAATAAGGTTAGAGAACTCACCAAACGTTTAACGTTATACATGTATTTTTTCTGGAGTCCGAATGGAGACCAACATGGGTGCAGTTCTAGTCACCAACACGGTGGGCTTGGTGAACTAGAACAGCAGCTCTGTATTCACCCTGTGATTAACTCTTAATTCCCAAAATAGCTGTGAGTGAATTTATATCATTTTCTCCAAAAGGATAAGAAATTGAGATTTAAAGCAATTCACAATTGCTCAAATTGGAAGGATAGAGGAAAATGAAACAATTTCATTTTTCCTCTCCCTTTTTTTTTTCTTTTCTTTTTCTTTTCTTCCTTCCTTCTCTTCTCCCTCCATTTCTTCTCTTCTCCTCCCTCGGCCGTTTGGCCACATCTCTTGCTTCTTCTCTCTTTCTTTTTCTTTATATATATATAATATAAATATAATAATATATAATATAATATAATTAATAATAATATAATAAATTATTATATAATATAAAAAGAAAGATATTTGATTATTTAATTATTAAATAATTAAACTGAGAAATAACCATTTTGCCCCTCATAAATAGTTACCAAGTTCACCCCCTAATAGGTCCCACCAAATCCCACACTTTGATAAACTTAATTGAAGGTCCACAATACGCTATATGTCATAATACAATTAGTAAATAACATTTATTAACTAATTGTTGTATATAACACTTAAATACAAACATGCATGCATTCCCGTGAAAGTGTTGAATATTGCTGAATTAAACAATTTAATCCGGCACGCTGCCCCAGTGCACAACGAGTACACTCCATATCTCGGGACTCCTTAGGTCCTATGCCTGATTTGTCAAATGAAACTATTCCATGAGTCCGTGAGCAATGCCCACGCACACGTCACGAATATATAAATCAGCATGTTGAATCATACAAGCTGAGGTTACAACGCATATGTATAGTCCTTCCGTTATAATATCCTGGATGTGCGGGGATATAGATTATCACCTTCAAATCCCCTAGTGCTCATCCATATCTTATCTCCAGACTTGTATCTCACTGAATAATATGCGCAAACTCTTTTGCCATAGTGTTCTGTCCTGACGGAATTCTTTCCCAGGATTGATACTTGTGGCCACAAGATTTTTTGAGATACAGTCTCGAAGTATCTGGATATCGAACTCCCTATAAGAGTTAACAGATCTCGTATCTGTACGCATCGGACTCCATAACCATCGGACCATACCCAGCGACACCCAGCGGTTACACCATGAAAGGTCTGTGACATGCGTGGAACTAAAGTATGATGGATCACTTACAAGCCCACCGTGGCACTCAGGTCAAAGGACCACGTATACTACTCAACTCGAGAGGACCCTCCGTTGATGGCTTATATAGGATATCTATTAGAGGCCTTCGTGAGTCTATCCCATATCTAATCCTAACTGGATACCCATATGTCAATACGAGCTCCAAGCCCACAGTCGGTCAAGAACAACCATCTATACCCAATAGGTACGACATATGCTAATCTATATATATAAAAGTATCCACCGACAGACCTACATTGGCAGAAATAGATCAAGGACAATTATTCGAGAACATACTTACGCAACTTGCATTTTCTGGCACCCGATTACAGCTCTTACAACTATGCAGTTACTAGTATATTCCCAGGTCTATGTCCCATTACAGACCAAGCTCCAATTCTTGGATCTGCTGAGTATTATAACCAGCTAACACTTAACTGTGCTAACATTTAGCAATTATATGTCTCAACATGGCTAACTATGAGCCCTTATCTAAACTTTTTAGATTTGATTTGAACTCCTTCAGATCTACAATGTCTATAATGTTACACGCATAATACCATATAAATTAATATTAGCAATTTAATGAGAATGTACACTTGTATAAATATACAAGTATCTGCACAGTTAGGGATGGCACGTTAGCACCGACCCTAACAGTTAAGGCACTGGTCAGCTTTGTGATTTGACTCTTGATTTCTTTGTTTTCATCCATCATCTGTGTAAAAATTATTTCAAGTTTTTGATTAGTCTTACTTTGTGCCTCTATAAATGCTTGTAATGTATCTTTTAAAGGACTCTTAGTTGGTCGTGTATTATATTGAGGTGCAACATAAGACTTAGGTGTTTGTTGTTCTTGTTTCCAATGGTTGTTGGCTTAGTGGTCAAATTTCTAACTAAAGTTTAGGTGGTTTCTCCAGTTAGGATTATAAGTTTCAGAGTATGGTGAATAAGGCTTCGTGTATATCCCTAGAGCATTACATTGTTCCTCATATATCCCTCTCATCTCACTATAAGTGAGGTAATCCTGAGCTAAGTGTTCAGCTCATCCACAGAAAAAACAAACATTATGTGACTCAGCCTTAACAACCGTATGGGTGACCCTTCTATCTTTGGTTTTCAAGGCCTCTAATTCCCTAGTTAAGACTTCTAACTGACCTTTAAGGCTATTCTCTTCCCTAAGATGAAAAATGCCACTAGGTTGTGACCTATTTGTGCTTTCAGTAGCGCTAGGTCTAATCCATGTATGGGCTTTTTTAGCTAAGTTATTAAGGAATTTTATGACTTCCTCAGGGTCTTTGTGAAGAAACTCCCTATTACACATCATCTCAACAAATTGGCGCTCTCTAATTATGAGTCCCTTATAAAAATAGCTAACCAAGCACCAATTTTCATACCCATGTTGAGGGCATAGATTTAGCAACTCTTTAAACCTTTCCTAAGCTTGATATAAGGTTTCACTGTCTTTTTGGGAGAATGAAGAAATTTGTCTTTTCAGGCTATTAGTTTTGTGTTGTGGGAAGTATTTATTAAAAAATGCTTTGGTCATTTCTGCCCAAGTTCCTAGAGACCTTGGGCTCAAAAAGTATAGCCAACTCTTTACTTTGTCTTTCAAAGAAAAAGGAAAAAATTTAAGCTTAACAGTGTCTATGGCTTCAGCCTGGATATGGAAGGTGGCAATTACTTCTTCAAATTCCCTAACATATACTTAAGGATTTTCATTATCTAGACCATAAAAAGTGGGCAGAAGTTGTATCATTCTAGGTTTAAAATCTGAATGTGGTGTGTTAGGTGGAAATATAATGCATAATGGTGTGGCTGTGCAAGTAGGATGTAAGTAATCTTTTAGAGTCCTAACGGGGTTATCCTTGTGTTGGCTCATTGTGTTGGAATTACAAGATGAACTAGATGGTGAATTCTCTTCCTTTACAAATTATGATGGTAGTTCTAGTTTTACTTCTCTCACAAATCTTCATCGTTTGTCTATAAGTCGATGCATACATTCTAACAACTCTTTTTTTTGTATTTACTCTTTTTTTTATTGATGAAAATTCTCAAAGAAAAATTAAGAAGTGAACAAAAGAAAAAAAAATGAGTTAGGTAGTAAAACGAATCATGAAATATAAAAATAAAATACAATAAATGAACAAAAAATAATAAACTATAAAGTACAATAAAAAATAAAATAAGGTACGAAAAATAAATAAAAGAAAATAAGCTGCAAAGTACAATAAATAAATAAAAGAAAATAAATTACAAAGTATAATAAATAAATAAAATAAGTTAGGTGGTAGAATCAGCTATTAAAATAAAATAAAAATATAACAAATTAACTAAAGAAATAAAGTGCAATAAATAAATAAAATAAAATAAATTGCAAAGTACAATAAATAAATAAAATAAAATAAAATACACTAAATAAATAAAGAAAATAAAGTGCAATAAATAAATAAAAGAAAATAAAGTACAATAAATAAATAAATAAAAATAAAGTGTGAAGCACGATAAATAAATAAAAAAATGAACTAAGTTAGCAGTAGAACTAGCCATTAAAATAAGATAAAATACAATAAATTAACTAAAGAAAACAAAATAAGTTAGGTGGTAAATAAATAAAAGAAAATAAGCTGCAAAGTATAATAAATAAATAAAAATAAATAAATTACAAAGTACAATAAATAAATAAAATAAGTTAGACGGTAGAACCAGCTATTAAAATAAAATAAAATTACAACAAATTAACTAAAGAAATAAAGTACAATAAATAAATAAAATAAAATAAATTGTAAAGTACAATAAATAAATAAAATAAAATAAAATACACTAAATAAATAAATAAAATAAAGTGTGAAGTACGATAAATAAATTAAAAAAATGAACTAAGTTAGCCAGTAGAATTAGCCTTTAAAATAAAATAAAATATAATAAATTAACTAAAAAAAATAAAATACATTAGGTAGTAAAATCAACCATGAGCAATAAAATAAATTACAACAAAAGAAATAAATTTAAAAACTAAAATTTTACAAAGAAAAAAATGTACAAAGTTACCGCTTTAGTATTGATAAACGCTACCTACTTTCGCTTAGTGTGCCTCCTCGACAACGGCGCTAAATTTTGTTTACATTCAAAATGTAATGCGGCTATTGCAATATAGATTAAGGTATCAATCCCACGTGGAAGCTTTTGATAAAATAGGTTGGTGAAGTAAAAATATTAAAGTAGTAACGAGAAAATTCATTAATTGGTTTAAGTAGATGAGATAGAATTGTCTATGAATTAAGAGAAAAGTCTTATGATGATTTAAGCAAGGATTCGAAAATCACTATTATGCTTTATAAATCTACTCTACACTTTGATTCAATGTTTATAACTCAATTGAAAGTTTCACATTCCAAACAATCAATCGGAAGATATATAAAATATAGGACATTTGATAACACATGTATTTGATATGGCTAAACTCTTTGCAAACATTAACACAAACCATGTTCATTTATACAAGTTATCTAAGATCGACAATATATCATTTTGACAATATTGCAGTAAAAGATTAACTTAAATATCAAACAATTATTGTCTTTGCATGTTATCCGAGATTGATAATATTACAGTAAAAGATTAACATGTAAAATAATATAACTAATAACAATTATAATTCAACAAGAATCATATAAAGAAAGCATGATTGAAAATATATGAAATATGAGAATTAAACCTCTGGATTATAGAAAAATACTAGATAAGAGTTTAGGCACAAACAAACTTACAAACATTTGTAGCTCTTGATAAAGAATCAAAGTATAAAAGTAAATTTATTACACATAAAAGTTCATCTCTTAGCCTTGCTAAGAACTCTAGCCTAGCTTACAATGCATGTTAAAGAGAAGAAATATAAGAGAATTGTCTAGTGTTGAAAACGTCCTAAGAGTGTCCTTATATAGGTAATGAATGAAAATATGTTTAGTATGCCTTCAATCTTTAATAATTTAAGCTAAACACTCATTCACCCAATTACAACACCTTTTTGATAATGAAAATGACCGATGTAGCCTTTTTGGCTGACATTAAAGTTGTAGAATTTTGTCTCTTCTTTCCATAGCCATTAGGTTCGTGTAATTTGGATGAGTATCCAATGAGATATGGGCAAAATGTCAAAAATATGTCAGATTTCGACCAACAACCCTTTTATCTATTTGTAACACAATTTGGTTTATGATAACGGATGATTTGGACTTTACCATCAACATAAGAGTTGTTGATAATTAAGTCAGTATTTCACAACTTCAAAAATTATACCGATTGGGTACGTATTTTATGAAATACGATCCAAATACTTGAGTTGGGTCAAGCTAAGCAAAAATGACTGATGTAGCCTTTTTGGATGACATTAAAGTTGTAACATTTTGTCTCTTCTTTTCATAACCACCAAGTTCATGCAATTTGGATGAATATTCAATGAGATATGGGCAAAATGTCAAAGATATGTCAAATTTCGGCTAACAACCCTTTTATCTATTTGTAATACAATTAGTCTATGATAACGGATGATTTGTATTTTACCATTAACATAAGAGTTGTTGATAATTAAGTCATTATGTCATAACTTCAAGAATTATACCGATTGGGTACGTATTTTGTGAAATACGATCTAAATACTTGAGTTGGGTCAAGCTGAGCGAAAGTTGTAACCCAATTCTATTGTATCCCAATTTTCGGCCCATAACATGTTGGATTTGGCTTTTCAACTATTCTTCAAGTTTGTGTAAGATTGAGTCCAGAATTTCTTTATTTCAATTTCTACATTGTGAGTTATGTCTATTTTACCTAAACTTGTGCAAATAATATTCATTAATCATAATTTAAGAACACTTTATTTTAAACTAAAAATACTAAAATTAATGACATTAAATGATGACTGAATATCTTAATAAATATGTATTTTCATGTATTCATCAATAATTCATTATAATATTTTAATTCAATTGGCCGAATTTATTCAATTTCTTCAAATACATGCCACTTCATGCTAAACTATTTAGCATGACAAATCATGCTTATTTAATATCATAATAATGTCACCAATTGTTATCAATAACACTTTATTTAATTTGCAACATTTACAAATAATTTTAATAGGCTGAATATATTACCTTTAAAGCTACCAGAACATTTCATTTACTATTTACAAAAGCAAATGACTGAATTGAATTTGGTTTTTCAAATGTTTTATAAATAAAATATCATTTACAACCTTTTGTCAATTTAAATATTAATACTTAATAATTAAATAGGCCAATAACTTTATACCACATGTCAAACCTTAAAATAAATTAATGACATAATATGTGGCATCAAATAAAAAGATAAAAGTGGCAAGTCCTACTTGTCGAGATTTCGGGCTTAACACTTAAACTTTATGATCTCCTCGAGAAATCTTAAAATAATTTTAATTTTTCGAGAACTTTCCAAATTGAACTATTAAATCCAGTGTACTACCCCAGTGCACAACAAGTACATTTTATATAGTGAGATTCTCTAGGTTCACACCCGTTTCATCATACGAAACTCTTCCATAAGTCCATAAATGATGCCCTACACACACATTACGAAAATAACAAAACAGCGTGTTAAACCATACAAGTTGAGGTTAATACATATTTGTATAATCCTTCCGCCATTTATATCTTGGAAGAGCGGAGACATAGATCATTACCGTCAAGTCTCCATATACTCAATCACTAGAACTTATCTTTAGATTCGTATTCCAATAAACAATATCTGCACACACTTTTGCGATATTGTTTCTTACACAGGAAATATTTTTCCCGGGTGAATTATTTATGGCCATAAGATTTTCTAGAACATAATCTTGGAGCATCGGGATATACAACTCACCCATTTGAGCTGACGGATCCCATATCTACACACACCGGACTCTATGAGCATCGAACCATACCCAGTGACACCCAGCAGTTAGACTATAAAAGGTCTCTGACATGTATGGAATCTAAGTATAGTAGATCACTCACAAGCCCACTATGGTGCTCAGGTCAAGGAATCACGATATTACTCAACTCGAAAGGACCCTCAATTGATGGCTTTATGGGATGTCTATTAAAGATCTTAATTAAGCATATTTAGTACTCAGTCCTAACTACATACCCGTATGTCATACAAGCTTCCATTAAGGTCATGGTTAACTAAGAATAACTATTTGTATCATACAAATATAGACATACACTGATCTATATAAAATGGATTCATCGACAGACCCGAATCAACCAAAATAGATCAGGATTATAGGGTTTGAGAATATACTTGCATAATGATATTTCCTAGCACTTATTGTAACTATTTACAACTGTCATTACTAACATACCCTCAGGTCTTTATCCCATTTTAGAAAATGATTTAATTTTTTAGATCTCGTTAACTCTTATAATCTGCTAATTCTTAGCATTTATAACTCTCAGCGTAACTAACTCTTAGCATTTATAACTCTTAGCGTAGCTAACTCTTAGTATTGCTTCAAACTCCTTTGAACTAAATCTAAACTCCTTCGAATCATACAATGTTTGAAATGTTACAAACATTTTACCATATATATATATATTTAATATTAAGAATTTTATTCAAAACGCTTATTTGCATAAATATTAAATAATTAATATTTATACAATATTAGAATGGCACGTAAGCACTAGTTTCAACATTCTTATGCAAGGAGAAAAACTAATTGTATATTTCAACGAGAAATTAAGTAAGGTAGCCTAAAACTACCCTACTTATGATAAAGAATTGTATGCATTTGTTCGAGCCTTGGAAATATGGAAACACTACCTTTGGTCTAAGGAGTTCGTGATTCACACTGAGTTAATATTCTTTTCTAAAATTATAATTTGAGCTTAATATATAATTTAAATTGATTTATTCTCCCTTAGTTTATGAAGTCAATATTAAATTGTTCATTTTATTCTGTGCTTAATGCTTTTAATTACTTGAAAAATAATTTTTTATGTTGGCTTTGAATAGATTAATATATAATCAATGCGTAAAAAAATTAAGTTTTATGTGAGATAAAAATATACTTACATGGTATACATAATCTTTAAAAAACCTATTCTTAATGAATTTTATTTTAATTTAATTATCATATGAATGTAGATAATTAAATAGGTAATATATTTTCACTTGATCAAAAGAGACTTGTGAAAATATTAAATTTTTTAGTTAACAAATTCATATTAATAAATTAAATTAAGAGAAATAATTAAATTCAAGTAAAATATTAAAAAATAATAATAATTGTAGACTTTTTCATATTGTGAACTAATAATTGCTATCTTCATTCTATTTATACTTTTGTTTCTTTTAATTATTTAGTTTAGATTTTGTTCTCTTGAGTAATCAATTATTTGAATGAGATTAAGAGAACATAATTTTAGTATTTAATAAATTTATATATAATTTTTTATAAAAACGATACTTTACACATCATTATATTACTTATTTATAATATTGTACACTTGTTTTTAATTTACACAATAAATTTTTGACGCTATATTAGATAATTATTTATAAATTTTATTAATACTAATGCCAATTTATTTTATTCTTAATCAGGCCTTTCATTTTTGTTTTATAGTTACTATTTAAACAAAATTATTGTACAGTTACTTTTTTAGCCGTTTTATGCAATGTTTGAGAAGTTTTAAACTGATTTTTTTTATTACAAAATTGTGAGAATTTTAAAGACAATTCGGTAAGAAAGAAATTAAGTTCAATAACAAGAAGACAGAATACAATGGTGGATAAAAATTAAGCTGAAGAGTAAAAAGATAGGAATGAGAGGAAATTGAGGAAACATCAAAGAAATTTTGAAGTTACATTACATCCCTTCCCTATTGACAGATTTGAAGTTGAATTCCATGAGTGTTGTTGACTAAATCAAATTAGTTTACTGAGGATAACTGTCCAGTTGCAAATTATTCAAACTTTCAGAATCATCTTCTAGCCCATTTTCAGATTAGATAACATGTTATTTAGTTTCAATCATTTGATTGGATGACCGCTTTTCGAACGATCAAATTAAAGCTATTCATCTTCAATAAATTAAAATTAGTAACTATTGCTTCTAAGCATCCTCACATTTTAGTTAACGCGGATATAGTTTTCAATATTCTATTAATTTTTTTTTTAAATTGTTGACAGTAACTGTAAAATTATTTAAAATGACATAAGAAGTCTAGATTAGAATTCACTCAAATAAATAAAATTTCTGTAAATTTATTACCAAGTTGATATTTTGAAAAAGAATGGTACTAAATTTACATAATTGGAATACATTTTGTATTTTCAATTGATGTGTCATCAATTGTAGCTGCTATTTTTTAGATAGTTGATGACTTAATTTTTATTAATATAGTAATTATATAATATTAATTAATATTAGATACGTTAAATATTACATAAATTAAAATATAAATTTTATCTATCAATTATGTAAATATAATATTTGTGGTTGAAAAATGTCAATATCTACACTCTACAATGACTGCTCAGACGAGTTACAAGTATAATTTAATTTCAATTAGACAAATGTGACCAGATGGAGTAAAATGTTGTGGGCTGTAGCCATAGATTTAACTAATGGGCCTTAATTGATACCCAAAGTCAGAGAACAAGAAAGTCCTGACTAGAATTTCAGATGGGCTGCCACTAGAAATGTGATAAAGTTAGCTCAATTACAGAGTCAGAAATAGTGCAATGAATTTAGACTAGGCTGGGCAGATAGCCAGCTACCATGCAGGCATACAGCAGCCATTTCAGAGTTTCGCCACGCTTTTAAGCTACAGATTTCCACAACTAAAAGATCTTTCAGCTTAGTTGTGAAGATCATTTATAGCTATCTACAAGATATGAACTGGCTTTACATTTGTGTTTTAATATGCCTCACCATTCCCCAAGCACAAGAAATTTAAGCCTGATTCTCTAAAATCTTTTGCAAAAATAGTTATCCTGTGAAGAGCATCTTCGTAAATTAAAGCATTGGCATTGCTATCTGCTTTTTACAGTAACTGGAACCAAGCTACACGTAAAGCATAAATGTTGGATGATTATAAACTCGTGTATACTTTAAACATATGCATTCAAATTTAGGGTTGTGATTTTCAAGCCACAACCGTTGTAAAGTAAAAGAATTAGCTATGAAATTGAAGACGTCGAGTATTTTGTAAACACCTAAATTTGAAGTGAAGGTAGTGTTAACAAATACTTTTAACTACTGTGTTTTGGAAACCAAATAAAACATCACCATACCAAGTACACTCTTGTTAATTTAGACTTTAGTGGAGTTGAAGCTTATTTAAATTTCAATTCAAATAATATAAAGTCCTTTTGCATAGTGATGTGACGCTTCAATTCTTATCCAAGGTAATAATCAAACTCTAAATAAGGATCAATAATTGTGTTCATGTCCGCTGCTGCAACTAGTTTGTCTATATTCTAAATATTACCATTGAATAAATGTAAACCCTATTCTGAATAATGAACAAATTAAGCCTGCCTTATTTCAATAATAATCTAGATTTGAACAGTATCTGGAGCTAGAAATAGTTCAATTGGGTCAGAAAGATTCACCATACTAATTCATTTGTCATCTGTTAAGTATGGGAAAAACATTATAGGTTCAACTGAATTATTAATTTATCACCAAATTCAAAATCTTAAATTGATAAGTGAAGGTCTTATATTAATATTAAAAATAAATTTTTAACAATCATTCTCACGTGAAACATGAATTTTAATATATTTAAATCAAGTGAATTCCTTGTTTTGTAAACTAAAAACTAATAGATTAATATAAAGAAATTAATTGAAAATAAAGACATGAGGGCTCAAATTCAAGACTTTAGTTTTGATACCATATTAGTTTATTATTTAATTTAAAGGGACTCGAACTTAAAACTTTAACTTTTAATACTATATTAATTTACCACTCAACTCAAAAAATTTAAACCGATAGATAAAGACATAATATTAATATTAAAAACAAATTTTTAACAGTCTCATTCGCGTTAAACGTGAATTTTAATAGGTATGAACCAAATAAATTTACTACTCTCGTAGACTGAAAACTAATAAATTAATGTCAAAAAATTAAAAAATTAATTTAAAACAAAAATATGGAGTTCAAACTCAATACTTTGATTCGATATCAAATTAATTTACCATTCAACTTAAAATTTAAAATTAATAAATAAAAATTTAATATTAATATTAATATTAAAAATATGGAGAAAGACAATCGACATTACTCATTATTGTCCCATAGCTCTTATTCTTGATGGTAAAAAACCTAACACTTTATGATGATGTATAAACTGAAAAATCTTCTTCGTAAAGGGAATCCATGCATCCATTTCTATATATCTTCAGTTTAAATAATTAAATTAAACGATGAAACCATCATATCCATTAAGTTGTATGTATGGAATGGAAGAAGCTCGATCAGATCATGGCTAGGTTAAGAGTATTTTGCGATTGAGATTTAAGAGAGAGAAGTGGGTTGTCTTTTTGTTGCAATGGAGAGATTTGCTTGTCTACGACTACGAACGAAGAATATAACAACGTTGTTCATTTTTGACTCATTAAATGTGGTCAATTATACATTTTTGTAATTTCTTCTTCATTAACCATAATAGTCGAAACCATTTTTCTTTTTCACAAACTAGAAATAGAATCCTATGTAGAATGAGCCACGTCATATATGTGTCGTTTAGGGTATTTTGACAATTTGACCTAATGAAGAAGTGGGGTCCGTACAAAGGTTTGTGACAAAATCCGACCGTCAGTGAAAGACGGGGATCGGCTGCGGCCGATTATAGCACTACGTGTGAATGGCGCTAAAGAAAAGAAAATAAAAGAAATTGGTCATATTGAAGGCGGATGCACCGAATGACGGTGCATTTTTCATTTGTAAGATACCGCTTCTATCCTATGTTTTGTCTTCAAAGTAAAAGATTGGGGCATTTTTGGGCCCATTTAGATTTAGGTAATGTTAATGTTTGTCTACTTGCTAGGATTTTGTGTTGTGTGTCATATCTTAAGACTTATGTTGTCTTCTTTACATTTCAATTGTATAGCCTGTGCCGTATTATTATTATTATTATTATTATTATATACATATTTTACAAAAGTCTTTAGACATATAATATAAATTTGGTTACATATTAATTATATAGGATTTGGTTACATATTAACTATATAAAATTATAAAGATTTTTTTATAATATATTATCTTATAAATTTATCAAATTATTAAATTAGTTCTAAGTTGAAATTGATAAAAATATTATTTAATTAAAATTATTAATTTATTAAATATTAATAACTTACTCTCTTTTTTAAATAAATTATTATTTCATTCTATTTCCAAGGAAATATTTTATAACCACTTGGATGACGTTTAGTTTTGATAAAGGTAAAAGAAGAAAAATGATCGAAAACATTTAGAGGGAAAAAAAAAAAAATTTATGTATGATGAATGAGACGGTTTGGAATACTATCAATTGTAAAGTGAGAATAAAACATGATTTTAGTGGATAGCTTTTGCAAATATTTTATTATACAACTAACCCAGTAGTAACCTTAACCTTAATTTTCAACTCAACATATATAAATATATTTATTTATTCGTCATAGGTAATACAACTCATTAGGACACTTCATTAAATTTAAAACCAGGATTTAAAATATTGCCAACCTGCCCCTAACCCCACCAACCAGCCATGGAAAATAGGAAAAAAGAAAAAGAAAAAGAAAAGGTAATGATTTATTTTAGCATGGTATTTTGTGAAGAAGTTTAATTTGTAGCCAATATATATTTGAAGAAAGGAAAAAACTATGTCCCCTTAAAATTTGACAATGTGTCTTAAGTTAATTAGGATTCCTTATTCTTAACCTCAATAATAGAGGTGCTTAATGAGTTTGAAGGGACGAGGAGATGACATATAGTTTCTTGTGTATGCTCTTAGGTTTCACTAGGGTTATAGGTGCTTAATGGGTTTGAACTTTGAAGGGACAAGGAGATGGCATTTACCTTCTTGTGTTTGCTCTTAGGTTTGACTAGGATTATAATCTACCCCTTCAAACCTTTTTTAAAAAGAAAATACACTTTATAAGTGGTATTATATTAATTAATTATATTATTATATTTATATTAAATTATATTATTTAAATTATTAAAAATAGTACTACAACATTGAGTACACGCTATTTAAATTATAAAATTGTCATAAGATAGGAAGAAAATTTACACTACCCTATTGAAATTTAAACCTATAATCGAAGTTAGAAAAATGTACAAAAATTATTGAAACCCTCAAGTGTTATAAACTTTTTTATTTAAATACACTAATAATTTTTAGTTAGATATTTATTAAAAACAAATTATTTGTATTAAATTTGTTATGACAAGTACAAAATTAAAAAGGCCCACTCAGGACTTATGAGAATGTTTGTGACGACGTATTAATAATCAATAATTATAATTATAATGATGAACCAACTTTATTCCCATCTTAATATACATTGCAAAGTAATGCATCCTCATCATTTGGCAGCTATAAATTGAGAGAAAGGAGTCTGTGATTCATCATTAACATCATTAAATTATCTTAAAATTATTAAATAAAAAAGTTAAGGGGTTCTTCTTGAT
Source organism: Ailanthus altissimus (assembly GCA_946807835.1). Classification (NCBI taxonomy): domain Eukaryota; kingdom Viridiplantae; phylum Streptophyta; class Magnoliopsida; order Sapindales; family Simaroubaceae; genus Ailanthus; species Ailanthus altissimus. The sequence continues at coordinate 8,672,607 of OX327709.1, forward strand.
AATTTTAAAAATATTGTTTAGTTTATAATTCTATAAATACATAAACAACTGTTTCTATACAATATTTATTTAAGCACTTTTATATTGTTTAGTTTAACTGTAAGTGTTTGTTATCATTTTAGATTTGATTATATGATTAATTTGATTTGAATAACTGCATAATAAATTAAATAAATTTTGTACTTGTATTAACAATTTAATGATAAAAAGTAGACAATATATTTATCTTCACTTTAATAAAAATCTCAAATTCAAAATTCTCTCCCCATGTTAAAAAAAAAGTAATAAAAAAAGAGTAAAAATATTTAACAAAATTAAATTGTAATACTTTTGAAAATGAAGTTGAAAAAACCAGCAATTAAATTTAAAACCCAATATTAAGCTAACAAAAAAGACTCTCAAAAGCTGGCTTAGCTTGATCCACTTCTTTACCACTTACTATAAAATTATACTGGTAGATGGATTAAATTGTCAAATTTGATAAATTCATATGAAGACAACGATACAAAATTAAATAATTTATCGTCGCCGAAGATTCTCATCATACCAAATTAAATATAATTTTGTTAAGATAATTATGTAAGAACCTAAGAGCAAACTATGCTGATTTTAAAAATTAATTCTTTTTTTTTTTAAATTGAAAAAACAAGCATATTTATACAATCTGCTTGAAAATTATTAATAATTAGAACCTTTGGCCTTATTCCCGACATTAGTAAGTGAAATGGAAATATGATATTATTATGATGATGTAAAACGACAAAGGACGTGGATATATGAGATTTATTTTGTTGTCGTTTTGGGATTCTTGAGCCTGCTAAAATATTGGTGATGCATAATGTCTCTTTTTAGTTACAATAACCCATGCTAGTAAATTTATTTAATTAAGAAAATTAATGTTAAAACTTAGCCAAATCAGGAAGTTTTCTCGAATATCAGAGCTACACGTTGAAGCAAAAAATTTCCGGATTATAGGAATTTTTATGAAACACTTTAAAATCTTGTTCAGTGCTTGTTCTTTCTCTGTTTCCTTTTGAGTTTCTATATTGAAGATTGAAAATTTGGAAAACAGAAAAAGATTTTGCACGCGAGATGAATTTTTTTATTTAATTTACATCTTTTTGTTTTTTTATTGGGAAACTAAATGTTCCAGCTGTTCTATTTGATTTGATGTTTCTTCGTTCTTATTTGTAAAAATTGAAGCATTTCAATTAGGTTTCGTGACTTAATATGTTTCAAAAAAACAACAAAAAGAAAAGGCTGTGTGATGGATTTAACATGCTTCATATATTTTATTTCAAAATGCAGTACTATTGTATTCATTTTTCTGTAATTATTATTTAATGACTCTATTAATCAAATTTATATTATGATTTATAGTAATATCAGTTTAAGTAAATATAAAATTATAAATAATGAAGAAAAACCAATTTTCATAAAATGCAAATGTCTGTACATCGAACCTTGCTTCTAGGTTTATTCATTATTGCAGTCACGAATTTGGTGTATATAATACAAAAAATTTGGCACCAAATTAGGTGCCAATTTTTTACCTTACATTATTTCATACATATATAACTAATAAATTAACTGTAGAGCTTTCATCTACTTTCATTATTGCTACGTCCTAACTGAAGAAATTACAACTGGCTACAATATTGATCAGTTTTCATGATGATTTGATAGTTAAAAAAAAAGGCACAAGAATTAACATCTAGCAAATCAATTTGGCTGCCAAAGCGAAACATTCATTCATATTCCCAGGCATTTAGTTAAAAAAAAAAAAAATCATGACAATATCTGGTGGGGGGGTCACGCAATTTACTGGTCAAAGTAAATAAATTTAAATTAAAGTTGATTTCACTGTCATGGTACGACGGTACAGAATTCTAATTTTATTGTGCAGCGCGCGCGCACACACACACGTACAAGTATGTATATTAAGTTAAAAAGTTTATTTAAGATCCGAAGGCGGAAGAGGGAGGAGCGTCCAAACTCAAAAGGTCGGGTGAATTTCAATTCTGTAACTCAGTACGCACGCGTGCTCATCTATTTTTTGTCGTTTTGTTACGGCTTCGGCTTTGGTGCTATGCTTCCCAGACGGCCACGTCACTATACCTTTTATTTTTATTTATTATTGTGTTTCTCGTGATACGTTATTTTGTACGAGATTTTGAGAGTTGAAATAAAGATGAGCACTCAGCAGTCAGCACCATCACCGCGTCAACGGTGCGTGTTCGACACAGTCGTTTCAGCACCTAACCCGAACTCAGTTGGAAAAAAAACAAAAGTACAACTCAGCTTTTTTTTTTTTAGATAAAGAAGTACAACTCAGCTTTAGTTTTGTACTTTTCTCTTAATGTAAATTAAACTACTATTTGTCACGTTGTAATTAAATAGTTTTTCATTTTGTTTAAAAAAAATCGTTTAATTAAAACTCAGATCTCTCTCAAATACAATCTCTCTCAAATACAGGTTATCAAAATCATAATTTAAAATTTATTTTTACAAATAAAATTATTTTAGAGTGTCATTATTTATTATTTTAAATTTGTTTTTGCAAATAATAACGATGATACGAACTTGGAGGTTCCCAATAAAAAATGTCACTGATATTATATCTTCAAAAGAAAATTAAAAATGAAAGATAAAAATTCAAAAATAATATCACCAGAGTAAAAAGGGTGAAATGTTAAGCATATGATTTTGAGCTTTTGATATATCAAATAATGCTTTTATTGTGCAGTACATCTATTCCTCCACAAGTTCAAGTCACCCTTTCCCAATGTGAAAAAAATAGAAAAATTTATTTTTGATACGTAATTTTCTTGAAGAGCTTATGAAATATATTTATATTAATTTTTTATATTTCATTTTACATTATAATATACATTCTTCTTCTTCTTTTTTAAATAAAAATTATTTGATAAAATATAATTAAAAATATTCTAACGTATATATTATCTCAATTTTATATCTCTTATTTTTTTTTAATTTTTTATATTAAAAAAATTAGAAAAAGTAATGTGTCTAAAGACGGTGTTTGTGGAAAAATGTTTATATATATATATATATATATATATATATATATTATTCAGTTTTGCATGATATTATACATCTTTCTCCTTGTTTCTCTTTTCCTTTTTATTTTAAATATATATAAAGATGATTTAATAGTATATACTTAGAAATATTATAATATATATTACCTCAATTCTAATCTTCATTTTTTAAAATAATGTTTTTAAGAAAAAATAACATTAACAAAAAGTAATGTTGTCGGAAGACATTGTTTTGTGGAGTACTGCAAGAAATTATAGTTATAAATAAAAGTTATACTTAATTATATTGGACATATTTTGTTAACAAAAATTGGCTTATTGAAATAAAATGAAAATTAAATATAACATGTGCTAATAAAACTTGTAATATGAACCAGGGATAAAGATATTCTTGTCCCTAAGTTTTGGCCAAATATACCGTTTTGTTCTATTTAAATTTAAAATACTTAAATTTGTCTCAAATTGTTAATTTCTTCTATTAATTTAAATGAAATAAGAGTATTTTAGTTAATCATAATTTAAATTTAAACCAATGTCAAAATAATACTTAAAAAAGAGTAGTTGATCATCGAACACTAGTAACTGCCATTATAGTTGAGTGGGGGGCTAGTGATTAATATTAGATTGACTCAAAATTGAATTTAAATTTTCGTGATCTATATGATAGTAAAATTTTTTCGTCAATACAACACAAAAAAGGTGTCAAAAGTGGAGAGATGAGTGGGTGTGGTTTATTTTATGGTGATGTCGGTGCTCCTCCACTCATCTCGTTTGACAAGGATGTTGTGGTGTTCTACATCATTTTTTCTATTTTTAACACCTCTTTAATGTTTCGTTGACAAAAAAATAAAAGCCTTATTATCATCTGTATCATAAAAATTTAAGTTTAGTAGTGTCAATTTTAGTCAATTAAACATCGTACACTAGCTGTCTGTTACCTAGTCAACGGTTGCTAATTACAGTCAAATTAGCAGTTGATTGTCATCATTTTAGTTTTTTAATATTTAATTTATTATTTTAAAATATTTTATTAAAATTTAATCTAATTATTAAATTCCAATTATACTAAATTTAATTTGATAATAATTTTATAACTCATACTAATTAATAAAAATAATTAATGAATTTTGATTATATATTAATTTAAGTTTACTCATATATGTTAAATATATTATTTTATATTTATTTAATTAAGTAATAATATTTCATTTACTTGAAAAGAACTATAATAAAATGCATATATTAAATTTATACTAATAAAATTGTTTTCACAAAATATTAAATGTCCATCCCTAATTATGATAATTATATTAAAAATAATTTTATTTAATTAGAGAACTTCTAGAGTCTCCATGACAAATGCCTAGAAATAGTAAAAAAACATTGAAGATCACAAGAAGAAACTGAAAATGAGACAATGGATAGCTTCCTACAGAAGGTGGAGAGAACAAGGCAAAATTGAAGAACTAGAGAAAATTAGAGCTTGGTAGAAGGAAAAAAAAGACTTGAGAGACTGTTGGAAGTGCTAAATCAAAGCAAAACAACTAATTAATAGTATGAGTAGAATAATAAAGTGAATGATGTGGAGAAACAAATTGAATTTTTACTTCATGAAGATGAGAATTATTGGAAACAAAGATCCAGGGTAGCTCGCTTAAGGAAAGGGATAGAAATATTAAGTAGTTTCATGCTAAAGCAATCAGTAGAAGGAAAGCTAATAAGATCAGAGGCAGATTGGATAAAGAAGACTACTGGGTAGAGGGGGATCAAAAAATGAAGTAGATATCGGGAAGCTATTTCAAAAAGTTATTGAGTCAACATGCCATTCTAAAGATCAAATTAGGGAAGCCAACCAAGGAATAAACTCAACCATACTTGAGGATGTGAAAGAAGAGCTAGGCAAGCCCTCACCAAAGAGGAGATTATTATGGCTGTCTGGTAGTTATACCCCTTAAAGGCTCCTGGTTTAGATGGACTACTAGCAAGCTTTTATCACAAACATTAAAAGCATGTTGAAGAGGACACAATTTATGTATGCTTATATATCCTAAACGAATGTTGAATTTATTAATTATACTCTTATTGCCTTAATCCAAAAACCAAGAATCCTTATAAACCAATAGGCTTTAAACCTATCAGTCTGTGCAATGTAGTCTACATACTAATTGCAAAGATAATTGCCATAGGTTGAAAAAAAGTCTTCAACCATATTATTTCCTCAAACTAAATGCCATTATACCTAATCCTTTGATTAATGACAACATAATCACAAGGTATGAATGTTTGCATAAAATTAAAAGTTTAAAAAAGAAAAAAGAAAAAAATTATTTAACTCTTAAATTGAATATTAGTAAAACATATGATAAAATTGAGTGGAAGTTTTTTTAAAAAATTATAAGAAAGTTATAATTTATTGAACACTGATTAGTTTAATTATGAGATGTATTTATTGAGATTTATGCTCATGTGCCATTTTATTATTGTATGAATATTTTATTTTATAATATTTATTCAATTTATTATTTATTAAATCACTAATTACTATTATTAAATGATTCAATGTTTATGACGCTACAGACATTATATGATTTGAAATGGTTCAGATTTAGTCTAAAAAAGTTTAGATCAATGTTAAGAGTTAACAACACTGAAAACTATAAATATTAAAGGGTTAACATGTTATATTAATTAGTGAAGTTTAAGTGTTAGAATCTTGTCTGTGACGGTACAAAGACCTAAAAATACATTAGTAATAACATAATTGCAAGAGTTGCAATAGGGGCTAAGAAATGTTATTATGCAAGTTTATTCTCAAATTATATGTTCCTGATCTTAATTCACCGATGCAGGTCTGATAGTGGAATCCTTTTACATAGACCAGTGTATACTACACCTAGATTGTTTAGATGGTTATTCTTAACTGACCATGGGCTTACTGAAAGTTCGTATAGCATACAGGTGTTCAGTGAGGACTGAATACTGAACAGACTCAACGAGGACCTCAATAGACATCCCATGAAGCCGTCAATAGAAGGTCATCTCTAGCTGAATAGTATACATGATCCTTTAACCTGAGTACTACGGTGGGCTTGTAAGTGATCCATCATACTTTGGTTCCACGCATGTCACAGACCTTTCACGGTGTGACCGTTGTGTCGCTGGGTATGGTTTAATACTTATGAAGTTCGGTGTGTATATATATAGAATCCGTCAGCTCACATGGATGAGTTATATATATCCAGATGCTCAAAGACTATATCTTAGAAATTCTTACGGTCATAAGCAACAAACCCAGGAAAAGAGATTTCCGCAGGGTTAAAAAATATTATAAAAGTGTTTGCATATATTGTTTATTAAGATACTGTTAAGGTCGTGCTTATGTGCCATCCCTGAATGTATATATACTTGTGTATTTATACAAGTGTACATTCCTATTAAATTGCTAATACCCATTTATATGGTATTATGCATGTAACGTTGCAGATATTGTAAATCTGAAGGAGTTCATATCAGATCTAAAGAGTTTAGATAAGGGCTCATATTTAGCCATGATGAGATATATAATTGCTAAATGTTAGTACAACTAAGTGTTAGCTAGTTATAATACTCACCAGATCCAAGTGTTGAAGCCTTATCTGTAATAGGATATAGACCTGGGAATATACTAGTAACTGCATAGTTGCAAGAGTTGCAATCGGGTGCCAGGAAATGCATGTTGCGCAAGTATGTTCTCGAATAATTGTCCCTGATCTATTTCTGTTGATATTGGTCTATCGGTGGATACCTTTATATATAGATCAGCATATGTCATATCTATAGGGTATAGATGGTCGTTTCTAGCCGACTGTGAGCTTGGAGCTCGTATTGACATATGGGTATCCAGTTAGAAATGGATATGGGACAGACTCATGAGGGCCTTCGATAGACACCCAATGTAAGCCGTCAATGGAGGGCCCTCTCGATTTGAGTAGTATACGTGGTTCTTTGACCTGAGTGCCACGGTGAGCCTATAAGTGATCCACCAACCATCCACGCATATCACAGACTTTTTATGGTGTGATCGCTGGGTATGGTCCGATGCTTATGGAGTCCGGTGCATACAGATATGAGATCCGTCAGCTCCTACATAGAGTTAGATATGCAGATGCTTCGAGACTGTATCTCAGAAAGTCTTGTGGCCACAAGCAATTATCCCGGGAAAGAGTTCTGCCAGGGTAGAACAATATGGCAAAAGAGTTTACACATATTATTCAGTAAGATACGAGTCTGGAGTTAAGATATGGATGAGTACAAGAAAATTTGATGGCGATAATCTATATCCCTAATACATCCAGGATATTATGATGGAATGACTATACGTATGCATTGTAACCTCAACTTGTATGGTTCAACACGCTGATTTGTATATCCGTGACGTGTGCATGGGGTATTGTTCACGGACTCATAGAATAGTTTCATTTGACGAATCGGGCGTAGGACCTAAGAATCCCGCGATATAGAGTGTACTCGTTATGCACTGGGGCTGCGTGTCGGATTAAATTGTTTAATCCAGCAATATTCAGCACTACCACGAAAATGCGTACGTGTCTGTATTTTAGTGTTAAATATAACAATTAGTTAATAATTATTATTTACTAATTATATAATAACACGTAGAGTATTGTGGACCCTCAGTTGAGTTTACCCAAGTGTGAGATTTGGTGGGATCCACTATAGGGTAAACTTGGTAACTATTCATGAGGGGCAAAATGATTATTTCTCATTTTAATTATTTAATTATTAAATAATCAAATATCTTTCTTTTTATATTATATAATATATTACTATATTATATATATTATTATATTATTATATATATAAATATAAAGGAAAAGAAAGAAAAGGAGAGAGAGTGGTGTGTGAGGCTGAATTAGGCCGAGAAAGAAATAGAGGAGAGGAAGAAGAAAAGAAGAAAAAAATAGGGAAAATTGAAATTGAAGAGAAGAAAAAAAAAGGAAAAAATGAAACCGTTTCATTTTTCTTTATGCTTTCAATTGAAGCAATGGTAAATTGCTTTAAATTCTCAATTTCTTATCTTTTTGGAGAAAATGATGAAAAACATACACTAGCTATTTTAGGAATTAAGAGTTAATTCCGAGTTGAATATAAGGTTGCTGTTCTAGCTCACCAAGCCCACTGTGTTGGTGACTAGAACTGTCCGCGAGTTGGTCTCCATGCGGATTCCAATGATATACATGTATAACGTTATACGTTATGATGAGTTCTCTAAGCCTTTTAATATATTAATGTGATTAATATATTGTATTTATTGTGTTTATTGTAAAATTTATACGCTTCAGCTGCTTTAGGCAATAGACATAATTGCACATACATACACCCACACGTGCCTTAGATTCGCTAACAAAAATAGTATCAGAGCCATTTTTGGCTTATTTGGGTGTGGTTTAAGTGAACGAATGCAAAAGACCCGGCGAAAATAGCGTGTTTCAAGTGTTGAAACGCGTATGCCCAAATGGAGTTCATCGGGCGCTGCCGCGCCAAGGGGCTGGCGTCGCACCGCTGGGATTTGTCGGCCTAGCACTGCAACGCTAAAGGCCTGGTGCCTCGGCGCTGAGAGTTCTTTTCCCAGCGCTGGGGTGCTGGCAAGCCTGCGCTAGGGCGCGAGTTTCTAGAATTCGCGCCTCAACGGTAAAGCGTCAGCGCCGCAGCGCTGGAGAGTGCTGCTGCAACATGTGTTGTCACTGCGGCGCTGGGGGTTTGACCTTCTAGCGCTACAGTAATGACAGCTAGGCACTGCACTGTTCATTTGAACAATAGCATATGAACAGTGAAATTACTATTTACTGTAAACATAATGGATGCCATTAGGTGAAAAAATGAAAGATAATAATAAACAAAACACTAATGGCAAATATAATGGTTACCATTAAGTGAGAAAAATGAAAGATAATAATAAATAAATGAAAGAGCAATTAGTTGCTTAATTAATCATAAAAAGTTTGTGCAAGGGGTTAAGTGAATGGTAGAGAGAATTTTGAAAGGCTAAGTGTTAGAAATTCTCTAAAAAATTCTCTCAAGTATTGAGAGCAAAAATACCTTTTTATTTTTCCTTTCATTTTGAGTCACCCATATTATAAGGTAGAAATAAAGATTCAAGAGTTGAATCATTTGTTGGAAAAGCTGCTATTCTAGCTTTCTCAAGCCCACTGTGTTGAGAAATTAGAATTGTGAACGAGTTGCTTCAAGGCGGGTACTTCGATTCGACAATATACCAAAGACTTGACAATGTACTATTCTCAATCTTGAAGTATTTTATATTTATGAGATAATATATACAGTTTATTTGTGTTTATCATTGAGTAATTTGTATTCCGCTCATCCATTATGCTTGTACGTATATGATACATATGTTATATTTCAATGATAGACACAAATCCACATGTATGCACTCTAGATTTAAAATCATTCGCAGTATTACCATCACCTTCTTCTCAATCTTACTAATGGAGTAGTAAAGGAGAAGTTCAAAGCTCATAGAGGGTTAAAATAGGGACGCCCTCTCTCCCCATATCTATTTGTATTGTGTACTGAAGTCCTTTTATTCTTATTGCATAAAGTAAAAAATGAGAAGTAGATTTAAGGGATTCATTTTAGCTCTAACTTATCCATTTTTCACATTTTTTTTTACTGATAATAATTTGATTTGTATTAAAGTTTCCATCAAGGACTGTATTAATATCAAGCAACTCTTTAAAGTATATGGAAAGCCCTCTTAGGTATCTAAGTATGACAAATCATCCATTTTCTTTATCCCTTGTGTGTTTAGGAACCAGGCTCAAGCCATAAGGGATATCTTCAATTTAAGGAGGTGTCAATGCATAAGAGATATTTAGGTTTGCCATCAATGGTAGGGAGAAATAAGAAACAATTTTGTAATAAGGTGAAGTTGAGAATATCAATGAAAGCGATGACTTGCCAAGGAAAATATTTCTCTAATGGAAGTAATGAGGTCTTGATCAAAGCTGTGGTTCAAGTTGTGCCCACATATGCAATGAGTATTTTCAAGCGTTCAAGAAGCTTGTGTGATGACATTAAAAAAATGATTGCTGGCTTCTGGCGGAGATCCAAAGATCCAACAAGGTAAATACACTGTTTCGGCTAGCAAAGTTGTGCAAACAAAAATATAGACGAGGACTTGGCTTTAGAGATCTTGAATGCTTCAATCTAGCCTGCCTTGCAAGCAAGGCTAGAGACTAATTCACATCCTTGAACCATTAACTACAAAAGTATTGAGAATAAGATATTTCAAGAATGAGAGATTTTTGGAAGATAAAATAGGAAGTAATCCTTCCTATGTGTCGAGAAGTCTCCTGTGGGGTAGAGATTTATTGAAAAATAGAATTAGGTGGTTAATTGACCGGGGGGATAAAGTGAAAGTTTTATACTAATAATCGGATCCTGAGAGCTCTTACTTTTAAACCTATATCTCTAAGGGTGTTAGACTTGAGATGTAGGATAGAGATATTGATTGATGAAGAAAATAGATGGAAGTAGAGCTTCATTTGACTACACTTCAAAAAGGATGATGTGGATCAAATTGAGAGCATTCTCATTCTAACAACTAAATTGAAGATTCTATTTGCTGGCATATTGACAATAGAGGATTATACATTATGTGAAGTGGGTACTATATGGCTATTGGGGATAAGCTAGCTATGGAGGCAAAATCTTTAGCACCAATAAAGAGCCGTTGGAAGATGATCTGAAGCCTAAGGATCATTCAGAAGGTTAAAATATTCATATGGAGAGCTATCTTCAATATTCTTCCTACAACAACAAATCTGTACTCTAGAAAAATAATTCACAATTCTATTTGCCAAAGATGCAAAAAGGATTAAAAAAAAAGTGTAGCTTTCATGCTTTGGTACATTATAAAGAAGCCAAGAAGTTATAGAAGTGTTTTAAATATGGGAAGCTGATTTCAGGCATATGTAGAATGGAGTTGTGGAATTTTATTATGCAGGTTAATGCAAGTATCACATGAGAGGAGATGGCACAATAGTTGTGGTCCTTTGAACAATCTGACAAAATAGAAATAAACTTGTAACGTCTGAAAAACAAGAATCCCCAATCAAGATTATGGATAGGGTTGAGGATTATATCTTGAATCCTTTCAATTTGAAGGCTATAACAAGGGCAACTTAAGGTTGATGTTGCCACCAGAGCAACAAAAATAAGAGTTGGGTTGGGAATGGTGGTTTTTAATAGTGAGGAGAATTCAATTGTAATGAAAATCTTTTCTTATGAATTTTAGAGGGATGTACAGCATGTGAAAATAGAGGCTATAAGGTTTGCTTTGAAAATTATAGAGAATCTTGAAATATGTTACATAGCAGTGGAGTCTGATGTAAGAAATGTGGTAGAGATGGTAAATGAGAATATCCTGACTTTAAAGGAAATCAATTGGCTGATTAGGAGATTCAAGAAAGGTTGAGGACAAGAAACGTTGGGTATCATAGAAAAGTCCAGGATTTTTTCATTCCAAGAACATGTAATACCTTAACTCACAAGCTAGAGAAATTACCATAAAAAAAACCGTTGTAGCTTTGGATGGGGAATTTTCAAATCATTGAGTAATGAAAATATTTAATTAAAAAAAATTGTGTTTTAAGTTTATCAAATATTAAGAGATTCGTATTTAGAAGGATTACATGATCAATGTTATAATCATTATTTTGAATTCGTTAGAAGCATTTAATGGATGGACCTTATTGTTAGTCTTTATAATGTACTTCCATGTTATTGTCATGTGTAGCTTTTGGTTGAGCTTTTGAGTTTTGATGATGGATTAGGTGGCAGCAAAAAGTGCGGACCAAAGTCAGAGCTAGTGAAAGTAAGCTATTTCTGTTGTACTTAAATATAATGAGAGTATCTTTCTTATAGTGTCCAGCTGTAAAGTATGGTAAAATTAAGTAATGGACTGCAATTTTGTCCTTGCTAAGTCAAATTAAGATGGCCATTTTTTTTTTGAATGCCTATGCCTATTCTCCAATAAGAAAGGATATACTACAGTAAGGTCATGTGATTTTACCTAAAAAAGATTTATTTGATTTGTAACTTTTGGACATTTGTTAAGGTTAGGGGAAAAAACTAAGATTCATTCCTTTGTAATTTAGATACAATTTTATTTTTAGAAACATATAGTATTTTTAAATATAACATTTTTATATTTGCATAACTTCTACTATCTATAAACTATATCAAGTAAAGAATCTTGAGTGCTTTTAATGCATCAGCATTGCATATTTTCTCCTAAAATTTATGTCATGTATGTATTAATTGAGATGACAATAATAATAATAATTGTGTCAAGATTTATATCACATTCCATGGGTTTAGAATATTTGTTCTTGGAATGCTTTCTAGACAAATTTATTTGCCAAACATGTCATTTATAGAAACTTATAAAACGTTGCAGCATAACATAATCCCACTGAACTTTCAATGAATGCTTTCAAATAACTAAAAAGATTTTTATGAGATTGATAAAACAATCTTTCATTTTTTTTTTAAAACCAACTGGAATTTTATAAACAAGCAAAAGAAAAATGTTTGAACCATATCCTTACAGAGTTGGAAATAAGAGCAAATTTGACTAGTTTATGAGCCACCAAGTACTGAGTCCTAGGAATATATATGATTTCTACTTGATCTCTCATGGCTAACAATGATTTAATCTCTTGGATTACCCACTTGATCTATTTCAAGGAAGACAACTGACTCTTAACAAGATTGACAACATTTTAAGCATCGGATTATAGCCTTAAAAGTTGATAGTTCAGACTGTTAGAAATTTTCAGGCCAAAGTTCATAGCCTCGGCCTCAGCCTCAGTTAATTCTACATCATCTCTGTATATACTTGATCCCACCCCCATTGCTATAGGAATGCTCTCTTCATTACCAATGCGCAGAATCCCAAGCCTACTTTACCATTAGTTTTGTCCACTGCTACATCCACCCTCAGCCTCCACCAACCAAGGCCTAGTGGACTTTCAACCAGGTGCTTCCCCTGATTCAGATTGTTAACTTAATTATGAGAGGCCCCATTTGTTGAACTGTAAGCCTTTAACATGGCTTCTGCTTTGTCGAGCAGGTGTATTGGCTTATCCTCCTTGCCATTCATTGCAACATTGTTCCTACTGCTCCAAATAGTCCACATAACCATAATAAACTTGGCAACATCTTTCTTTTGAAATGACACCACCACCTTATTGTTAATAGCTGACACCGTGTGCCAGTTACATAATTGTTGGCACACAGTGGACAGTCTTAAAAAGGTTGTCCACATGCTAAATTCTTCCTATAAAAGGGAGAGTTTAGCAATTCATTAGATATTCAATTTTTGAGAGAGTTTTTGAGTAATTTGAGAGAATTTGGTGTATTAGAGTTTTGGGTTGTAAGGTTAAAACACTACAATACTTGTGTTCTCCATTTATAGTAGTAAAAGATTCTTCTGTCTTCGCTCGTGGATGTAGGCCAAAAGTCAAACTACGTAAACTCTTATGTTTGGTCTAATTTTTATTTTTATTATTTTTTTAATTTCACTTTAGCTGTGACCCTGCATCACCCCTCAATTTCCTAACAAGTGGTATTAGAACTTCTGGTTAAAGGAGATCACTATTCATGTATACAGTTACTGTTTACAAATACGGGTACTGTTCATACGTATGGTTACTATTCATATAAAAGAATGGGAGCCGATCCTAGTAGAAAGCAGTCTGCGGTGAAAAGCAATGGTGGTAAAATACGAAGTTAAAAAGTTTAATAGAGATAATTTCACATTATGGAAAATGAAAATAAATGGGATTTTAAGAAAAAAAACAAGTGCTTAGAAGCAATTGCTGAATGGCCCGCGGTATTATTGATGATATCAAGTGGAATGAGATTGACAACAATGCAGTTGCTGATCTACATCTAGCACTTGCTGATAATGTGCTATCTAGTGTGGCGGAAAAGAAGACAGTAAAAAAGATCTGGGATACTCTCATAAAATTGTATAATGCTGAATCTCTGCACAACAAAATCTTCTTAAAAAAGAGATTGTACACCATTCGAATGTCAGAATTCACTTCAGTGACAAAGCACATCAATACATTAAATACTATATTTTCTCAACTCACTTCCTTAGGGCATAAAATAGAGGTAGGTGAATGTGCGGAGATTTTACTTCAAAGCCTACCTGATTCGTATGATCAACTCATTATCAACTTGACAAATAACATCCTAACGGACTTCTTAGTCTTCGATGATGTTACAGCTGCTGTACTGAGAGAAAAGCGAAGACAAAAAAATAAAGAAGACAAACATGAATGTTTGCAGCAAGCAGAAGCTTTGACAATGATGAGAGGTAGATCAATAGAATGTGACCCCAGTGGGAGTCAAAATTATGGTAGACCAAAATCTAGAAGTAAGAAGAACGTCAAGTGCTACCATTGTGGCAAGAAAGGTCATCTGAAGAAGGATTGTTGGGGATTGAAGAAAAGTGCAGAGGACAAACCTCAATGGAATATTACAAGCACTTCAGATGATGGTGAAATTTTATACAACGAGGCAACAATAGTTGTCGAAAGCAGAAAACGGTTTTTTGATGAATGGCTCATGGATTCTGGAGCTACATGGCACACGACCTCTAAAAGAGAATGATTCCATCAATATGAACCTACCTCTAGAGGATCTGTATATATGGGGAATGATCATGCTTTGGAAATTGCTGGAATAGAATCTATCAAGATGAAGATGTACGATGGTACTGTTCGTATTATCTAGGAGGTACGACATGTGAAAGGCCTCAAGAAGAATCTTTTGTCATTGGGACAATTAGATAACACTGGGTGTAAGACCCAAATTGAAAATGGGATAATAAAAATTCTCAAAGGCGCGCTTGTAATAATGAAGGCAGAAAAGGTTGCTGCAAATTTGTACATGCTTAATGGAGAAACACTGTAGGAAGGAGATGCATCTGTTGCATCAACTAGTTCAGCAGACGAGTCAACGATAATGTGGCATCGCAAACTGGGCCATATGTCAGAACGAGGTTTGAAGATTCTCTCTGATCAAAATTTACTTCATGGGTTCAAATCAGTTCATTTACCTTTCTGTGAGCACAGTGTCACAAGTAAACAGCACAGATTAAAGTTTAGCACATCCAGTTTTAGAAGCAAAGAAATTCTAGAATTGATCCACTATGATGTTTGGTAAGCACCGGTGATGTCCTTAGGGGGAGCGAGATATTTTGTATCATTCATAGATGATTATTCCAGAAGATGTTGGGTGTATCCAATCAATAAGAAGTCATATGTGTTTGAATCTTTCAGAATATTCAGAGCACGTGTAGAGCTTGAATCAGAAAAGAAGATCAAGTGTTTAAGGACAGATAATGGAGGAGAATATACTGGTGAGAATTTTATTGCATTCTATCAACAATAAGGCATCAAACGGCAATTCAGCACAGTTTACACGCCTCAGCAGAATGGAGTAGCAGAGCGGATAAACAAGACCTTGTTGGAGAGAACAAGAGCTATGTTGAGAATTACAGGTTTATCCAAGGCATTTTGGACAGAAGCAGTTAAAACCGTCTGTTATGTGGTAAATCGGTCACCATCAACAGCAATCGAGTTGAAGATACCGATGGAGATGTGGACTGGGAAACCAGTTAATTATTCTCGCCTTTATACATTTGAAAGTCCTGTGTACGTGATGTACAATCCCCAAAAAACAACGAAGCTAGATCCAAAATCTAGAAAATGCATTTTCTTGGGATATACTGATGGAATTAAGGGGTATTGCCTGTGGGATCCCACTACCCATAAGGTCATCACCAACAGAGATGTGATATTTGTAGAATATAAACTGCAAAGGAATGACGAAGATCATAGTACAGTGAAGGAAAATTTAGAGACTATAACGGTACAAATGAAAAATAATCAAGTACAAAAAAATTCAAATTCTTCTGAAGCAGCACCAGAGCATAAATAACAAGAACCAGTAGAGTTTGAGGCTACAGATGATCGTCGATCAACTTGTGAGAGACGACCACCATTGTGGCACTCGGAGTATGTCATGGAGGCTCATGTTGTATATTGCTTTCTAACAAAGGATGGAGAGTCAACAACTTTTCAGGAGGCTTCTAAAAGTCACGATATTTCTTTATGGATGACAGCAATGCAAGAAGAAATTGAAGCATTGCATAAGAACAAAACATGGGAGCTAGTTCCACTACCACGTGGAAAAATAGCCATTGGTAACAAATGGGTCTACAAGATCAAACGGGATGGCAATGACCAAGTGGAGTAGTATCGTGCGAGATTGGTGGTGAAATGTTATGCTCAGAAAGAAGGTATTGACTTTAATGAGATATTTTTCCCTGTGGTTCGACTCATGACAGTCAGAATAGTCCTGTCAATGTGTGCTATATTTGACTTACATCTAGAGCAGTTAGATGTAAAGACAACTTTTTTTCATGGAGAACTTGAAAAAGAAATTTATATGCTCTAACCAGAAGGTTTTAAAGAAGAAAGAAAAGAGAACTTAGTTTGCAGGTTGAACAAATCTCTATACGGTTTCAAACAGGCGCCGAGGTGTTGGTACAGGAGATTTGATTCCTATATCACCAGCCTTGGATACAATAGACTTAGTTCAGACCATTGTACATATTACAAAAGGTTTGAAGATAATAATGATTTTATTATTTTGCTGTTGTACGTGGATGACATGTTTGTGGCAAGTCTCAACAAAGATCGAGTCTAAGAATTGAAAGCACAGTTGGTTAGGGAATTTGATATGAAGAACTTGGGACCAGCAAACAAGATTCTAGGGATGCAAATTCACTGAGACAGAAATAATAGGAAGATTTGACTTTCTTAGAAGTACTACTTAAAGAAAATCTTGTGGTATTTCAACATGCAAGATTGTAAGCCAATTAGTACCATACTCCCTGTTAATTTCAAGTTATCCTCTAAGATGTGTCATAGCAAAGAAGTAGAGAGGAAGGAGATGTCTCGAGTACCATATGCATCAGCAGTGGGAAGTTTAATGTTCGTTATGATTTGTACTAGACCAGACATTGCACAAGCAGTGGGAGCAGTTGGTAATTATATGACGAATCCTAGTAGAGAGCATTGGGGTTGTGTTAGGAGGATCCTTAGATACATTAAGGGTACCTCAGATGTTGCTTTATGTTACGGAGGATCAGATTTTATTGTTAAGGGCTATGTGGATTCAGATTTTGTAAGAGACCTTGATAAAAGAAAATCTACTATTGGTTATGTGTTTAAACTTGCAGGAGGAGCTATAAGCTAGGCTTCGAAATTGTAAACTGTTGTGGCATTATCTACTACAGAAGCAGAATACATGGCAGCTACACAAGCTTGCAAGGAAGTAATTTGGATACAAAGATTACTGGAGGAGCTCGGGTACAAGCAAGAGAAAGTTCAATTGTTTTGTGACAGTTAGAGTGCTTTGCACATTGCAAAAAATTCAGCTTTTCATTCAAAAATGAAGCACATAAGTGTTCAATATCACTTTATTCGAGAAGTGGTAGAAGATGGAAATGTGGATATGAAAAAAATTTATATAGATGATAACCTAGCAGATGTGTTGACCAAGCCCACAAATACCAACAAGTTTGTATGGTGCAGATCCTTGCATGACTTAGCAAATACGTAGGCAACATGACTTTGGCGAAGAAGAAAGAATGGTGTGGAGACTTGATTGATTCTCAATCAAATTTTCAAGTGGGAGAATTGTTAGTAGCGTGTGCCAGCTATATAATTGCTAGCACACAACAATTACATAATGGTAGACAATCTTAAAAACGCTGTCCAAATGCTAAGCTCTCCATTTTAAACTCTCCCTATAAAATGGAGAGCTTAGCAATTCATTAGATATTCAATTTTTGAATAATTTGAGAGAATTGAGTATATTGAAATTTTGGGTTATAAGGTTAAAATATTACAATACTTGTATTCTCTATTTATAATAGTAAAAAAGTCTTCTATCTTCATCCGTGGACGTAAATCAAAAGTCAAACTATATAAACTCTTGTATTTGATCTAATCTTTATTTTTATTATTTTTTTAATTTCACTTTAATTACGACTCTACGTCACTTTTCAAATTTTTAATACTTATAAATAATTATATATAATTCCCTGCCTTGCAGCATACCAAACAAGGATGCAAAAATGGTATGTCTAGACTTTTACTTTGCTTTCTTACACCATAAAAGTGCATGGGAGATGTCTTCCACCTCATTACAGCATTTTAACACATTGGCCAGTTGATAATTTTCTTAGTAGCCAAAGCCAAACTCGTGGGGACGAATGTTGGTGATTGATCTTCAAAAAAAAAAAAAAAAAATTCCGATTTTGTGAGGCATAGGGCAGTTCCAAATCCTCTTCCAAATTGATCTGGGCCATTCACTTGACTCGAGAACTTCTCACACTGCATTTCTCGAGCTGAGTAATACCCACTCTCACCAGGGTGATTTATGATTTGTGCCTCAACCTAGGATTCTAGAACCGATAATTATTTTTAAAAAATCAATTAAAATTATAAAATATAATTAGGTTTGAATAAAAATTGAGAGTTGCCAAGATTCCAGTGTATGAGTAAGAATGAAAATACAAAACACTGATTGGACAAAATCTCGACAATGAGGGCAATTTAGTTGAGCATAAAACGATAAAAAAAGAGCAAGTAGTTAATAGTAAAATAATAAAAGCAGACAATAATAATAAATGGGGGCGAGCCAACCATGGATGCTGATCAAAATCTCGGGAAGATATGAAAGAAAGATACCCTCACCCTCAAATGCCGCACTTCTCCGTTCTCCCCATTCTTCTTACTACTTACTGCTACCCTCTCTGTTCATATTTTATTTTTTACTTATAGTAACCTCATCAGCATAGTAGTTTATGTTAATTATAACAGAGCTACAGAAATGGACACTTTTACATTAATTACACAAATCCTCTTCTATTATGAAACAGTAAACACTTTCAGCTTTAGCAGTTAGCAGCATATTTATTTTTATATTTTATTTTTTGTTCCTGTAACTGATAGTCGTGTCTATTTATTTGTAAGTTATTAAAGCTTCATCACCACTTTGCCTCGATATTGTGAACATCCCAGATTTGAATCAGGAAGTCTCCTCATTCCTTCCCCTTCTCTCTCTCCCTCTCTCTCTCCCCTCTATTTTTGTAGCCAGCCCAGCTCAGTTCATTTTGAGTTTAAAGCAGAAACATGAAAGTTGAAACCTCTTCAACTTACATATACATGTAATATATCTATCATGGTGCTGAAATTTTGTAACAATTGATTAAAAGTTTGAAGCTTTTGTTGGTTTGTTATAATTCCTATTACTGTATTACATTTCTTCTTTTGTCCCAAAAAAAAGAAGAAGAAGATAAATTGTGATGATGGCGCAGAAACACTTATACGAGCTGCTGCAAGAGGATCAAGAGCCGTTTCAACTCAAGAACTACATTGCTAACAAGCGTTGCCAGCTTAAAGGAGCTTCACCTAAAACCCGGATACAGGTCAAGAAACGTAAACCCATCTCACAAACCTCAAAGTTTCCTTCAAATTTCTGCAAAAACGCTTGCCTTTTCTCGTTCCATGACTCGCCGGACCCGAGAAAGTCTCCTCTCTTTGAATTCCCATCTCCAGCTGCGGCCAAAAGTCCTTGCAGAACTCCAAATGCAATCTTTCTTCACATCCCTGCAAGAACTGCGGCTTTGCTTCTTGAAGCTGCTCTTAGGATTCAAAAACAATCTTCAAAGCAAAAAACCCAAAGCAAAAACAATGCTTTTGGCTTATTTGGGTCCTTAAGAAGGAAGCTTACTTACAGAAATAAAACCCGAAAGTGTAATGATAGTGGTGATGGAGTTACAGTCTCAGTGAAGGATATTTTGAGGTGGGATTCTAGAAAGTCTTTTAAGGATCAGAAAAATGAGCATCTGAAAGAACAAATGATGGGCGTGGAGGACAAAAGTGCTTGCGAGGTGGGATTTTCTTGTTCTTGTAATGACAGGCCAAGCAGTGCTGTTTGGTCTGAAAGCAATGAAGACAAGTCTTTAGATTTGGATTTAGAGACCTCATCTAGTAGCCAATCTGAGGATTTTGAGCAAGAGATTGGAGACACTTATTTTGCTTCTTGCGAGAAGCGCTTCTGTGAAAGCCCTTTTCGTTTTGTGCTTCAAACAAGTCCTTCGCCTGGCCGCAGGACACCGGATTTCTCATCGCCGGTAGCTTCCCCGATTCGCCACAAAAAGGAGGTTTGTCTTGTTATGTCATTTTTATTCATTATTGTGGTTTTATTATGTTTTTTTTAATAAATATTTAATGCAATGAGTGAACTCGTGATCTAGCTGACTGAGTTTGTCATGTTTGAATTGTCGGCAATACGGTCACTTTCTGTAACTTTGGCCGGAATGTCTGTATTAAATGTCAAACATGCCCTGCTGTTAATTGCTAACTATGTAAAAGGATCCGGCTGTTTATAGGGTTATAGATGTCATTTGATTACATGTCTTCATCGCTTCTTGTATGTATATGTAAGTGTACTTCTGATCATGCCTCTGCCATGCAAATCTTTTATTTAAGCGCGTCTATAAAATTATTTTCCAAAAAAGGCCAATTCATTTTTGTTTTTTCTGTTGTTTCCCAACTATGAATCCGACATCCTCTTTAGTAAATTCCATTTTAGCGGTAGCTTTTAATTTTTTTTTTTGCAAATTAGAAGAAAAGTCAACAAGGCAACCAACTTCGAATAGGAATTA
The DNA here is from genome assembly GCA_946807835.1 of Ailanthus altissimus. Lineage (NCBI taxonomy): Eukaryota > Viridiplantae > Streptophyta > Magnoliopsida > Sapindales > Simaroubaceae > Ailanthus > Ailanthus altissimus. The sequence goes on from OX327709.1 coordinate 8,693,508, forward strand.
TCATTCTTAATTCACCAATGATAACGATTAAATTCATGATCATAATCACGGAATTGTATTTATTAATTCTTTTGAAAACAAAGGTCTTAATCGGTTGTTATGAGATATATAATAAGAAAATTTCAATCATTTCCCGTTTTATGTAATGTCTTAATCAACTTTGCAATTATAGGAGAAAGAGAATAATGAGGTAGAGATCATAAGGAAATTCCAAGTAAAAGCAGAGGATGAAGAGGAAGAGCAGGAACAATGCAGTCCTGTATCTATATTGGACCCTCCATTCGAGGACGATGAAGTTGGACATGAGGAGGAGGACGAATATGATCTCGAATGCAGTTATGCATTTGTGCAAAGTAAGTAACGTTGCATCACAAACTTGCCACTTCTGACTTTTGCACCCGCTCTTGTTAGTTGGTGTAGTCTTTATCTATCTGCATACTTGTTAATAACTTCCCCAGTCCTGTCAAATCTGCGTTCATTTTCTCCGGTGATTTCAATTTCCTGCACTTGTTTATGTAATATGTAATTAAGAGACTTGAGCTAGTCGGAATGAACTTATTTCTACTGCCATAATTTCTTAGTTGTCAGCATTCTGTTTCTATCGTTAGATATGGTAGTCATTGGACACTTATATTGCTAGAGGCTTGAATCTTGTCGAACCCATTAAAACATAAATTCATAGCCCGGCTGTTTGTTCTTCACAGGGAACACATTTGATCTTTCCCAAATGTTGTGTTTGAATTGAAATGATTTCACTGCATGAATAATTTGTAGAGTGCAAAACCGAGGACCCAAAAATTAATTGAGACTGGAAACTGAGCTGCAAGCAATTAATTAATTGGTTGAGATTTGCTTTAATTATTTGAGTTGCATCTGAAATCATTATATGTACTTGGCACTGTGGATATGCATTTAATATTATTTGCATTATTCAAATTTTTATGGGTAATTGATACTAATCTTCTGTTTTGTTTTCTGGCTTTGTGCTTTTATAGGAGCAAAGCAGCAACTATTGCACAAGCTTCGCAGATTTGAAAAACTGGCAGAGTTGGACCCCATTGAGCTTGAGAAAAGAATTTTAGAACAAGAACAAGAACAAGAACAAGAACAAGATGCTGATGAGGATGATATTAATGACTTGGAGGAAGAAGAGGCATGTGAGGATTATGAGTCAGCTTCATGCGATAGAGAAAAGGATGTTGATGAATTTGTTAAAGAAGTCTTGCGCAAATCAAGCTTCCATCATTTACGGCGAATCTCCAAAGACATGAAAAGACTGATCATGGATCTAATCGCAGAGGAAGAGAGAGATCACAATTGGTCTGTCGACAGAGATGTCGTGGTGAAAAGGGTTTGTCGGAGGTTGGAGTCATGGAAAGAGGTGGAATCAAACACCATTGACATGATGGTGGAACAAGACATTAGAAGAGAGCTTGATGGGTGGCAAAGATGTCAAGAGCAGGTGGGAGAGACAGCATTAGAGATCGAACTTGCTATCTTTGGGTTACTTATGGAGGAATTGTCGGAGGAACTAGTTGTTTAACTGGGGATTAGTTGGACAATTCTGAAGCTGAGAAGAGAAGTTACTCAGATGAATTTTGGTTTCTTTTTTTCTTCCATTTTTTTTCCTTTCATATAATAGTATTAATTAGATGGTATAGTCTAGCTTGCTGTCAGGGGATAGGTTAACTAGGTAAAAGAAAATGAGCCAAGAAGGCAAGAAGCAGCTGGTTTAGATATTGGCATGATATTGTATGTATATGAATCATGTATGTAGTTGGGGGAATTCAAGCTCTCTTTCATCCTTGCTAAATAAGACTAGACACGTACAATTCCTGGCCTTTAATATATTTATGCTTTCTTTCCATTGCCATTTAATATTCTTCTCTTTAACTTGTATGCTCATGAATGACGTCAATTTTAATCAGATTTGCCCAGTCAAGTGTCAACCACTCCACCCAATTCAATTCAATTTCTGTTCATCCCTGGTAGTAGTATTAGTAAAATGTGGGAGCAGATGATCTCTCTTTATTCGGGAGTAGATTCACTCTATCTAAATCTAAATAACGGGGTGGTGCCATTGCCATCACTAATTTGATCTGAGGCTGTAATAGTCGAGTCATGCTAGCAGAAATTTGATCCTAGACTAGAAATGTCAGTATTCAAGAAGAAAGAAATACCTTTTGTACAAGCATGACACGTGTCCACCTAGTTTTACGGGACAGCAAGCATCTCTTCTCTCGTGACAACTTGTTTGCTTCAAACTTGGTTTCTCCAATGCTTTCTATCCATCAATGAAAAGATTCTTAAACTACGTTACGAGGGACATTATACAATGTCAAAAATACATTGTTTCTATTCGTTTGCTTTGCAATCTAGAAATTAGGCATTGATGGGACAATCCATCTACCGTTGCATTATCTGAGCAGACGCTAAGCTTAAGAAGAATCATCATTCAATTATGATTTTATATGATAAAATTATGGTCAAATGGGGCAACGAATCTATCCCCATTACAAAAGGGAAGGAGCCTAATTGAAATATCAATTCATCTGTGAAATAATTAGCAGCATATTTGATCTAGATTAGAGCAAATTTGGCAACATCGTACAATCTAAAGTTCATTATAGACTATAAACAGTCACATCTAAATACACAGCTTGCTTCCATTGGCTCGAAAAGAGAGCTCAACAACCTCAAAGCAAACTGATTTGGCAACATTAACTCCCTTTAATTACTTGCATAGTTGGATATTTTGTATGTATCCATCTAACAAACCATTCTAGAAAATTGCAATTCACTTGATGAAATTTTCTTACCCTAACCTTTTTTTTCCTCATCTTTACTTCAAACGTTTTTTTTTAAAAAAAGCTATTCATTGCTACAATCAAAGTAGAAAGTTATCCAATCAAACTTTTACATAAGAGGAGTTTAGAGCAATTTTAGTTAACTGGTGAGCCAATACATAATGAGACTTGGAGATTCCTTCATTAGCTTCCAAATATCATTGATTACCCAACTAATTTCTTTTAAGGAATTGATTATCTTTGAAATCAACCCCACCACATTTTTTGTATTTGATTTCACAATTAAAGGATAGCAGTTCAGGTTCTTTTGCCAACTCTAATGCAAAACGAATTGTCTTTGTTTCAGATAATTCAACATCTTCATAATAAGTACTTGACGAGACAACATTGCCATAACCCTTGTCTCATCATTTCTTACTACTGTCCCCAAACTAGTTTTGTTTCCCTTGCGATTAGCTGCTACATCTACATTCATCTTGTGCCAGCCTCTTGGAAGTTGCTCCAATTTTGTAGCTCCACTACACTTAGCCTGAAGATTAGAAGATGACTGAATCATATTGTTTAGGAAATTGGACTCATAATAAGATTCCACACAAACAACTAACTGAACTAGATTATCTGCTTTCCTCTTTATGATGAGACTGTTTCTAGCTTGCCAATTAGCCCATAAGAGCTTCATTACCTTGGCAACTTCTTCTCTAGTAGTGATTGAAGCTGCATACTATACAAAACTTTAGAGATCCCTTTCTTGCACCCCACTTATCAATTTAGCATAACTAAAGCATATCCATACTTAGCCGTTTTACAGTTTACCAATGCATGAAAAATATTTTTTCTTCCCAAAAACACCTTGGACATAATGGTTTATCTACTACCTTTTTGATAGCCAATATAGATCTTGTGATTAAAAGGATAGACAATGCTCTCCACAAAAATATTATGACTTTTTGTGGTGCCGGAATACTCAAAATGCATTGCTACAATTTCCCTGATCTCTCTAAAGATTATGGATTACCTGATTGCTTTCTTTTCAAGGCCAAATAGTATTTACTTTTAACTGAGTATATCCATCTTCTGTCATAATGCTAACAAGTTGTATCTTTAACCTTTGCTAGGGGTAGGGAAATGCTTTGAATTTTTTCTACATCTACTTCCTAAAAGCAATTCTTTAAGATTTCCTTCCTTCATTTGTTTTATCTTACTGTCAACTGGGAGTACAAGTGGTGATACTGGTTTCAATGTGGATGCTTTAAGGATCTAATTGCTCTTATAGTTTTCCATATTTTTTCCACTTCTAATGAGCCATCTAATTCGCTTATGCAATACTTGCCTTCCCTATAAGATAATTCTCCAAATGAAGGATGGATTGTTCCTTAAGCTAGCATTTATGTGTTGGAATTTATGCATACGTGTTATCCATTAATGTATGAATATTTATACTAGTATTATCATTTCATTAAATCGCTAATTATATTTTTATATATGGTAAGATGTTTGTAACGTTTCAGACATTATATAATTTGAAAGAGTTCAGATTTGGTCTAAATGAGTTTAGATCCATGTTAAGAATTAGCAACGTTGAGAGTTATAAATGCTAAGAGTTGGCACTGAAAAGAGTTATCAGGTTATAAGAGTCAACGACATTTAAAGAGTTAGAGCCTTGTCTGAAATGGGACAAAGACCTGAGAATATATTAGTAATGATGTAGTTGCAAAGAGTTACAAATAGTTGTAAATAGTGCTAGAAAATGTAATTATGCAAATATGTTCTCAAATATTATGTTCCTGATCTATCTTCACTGATACTGGTCTGTTAGTAAATACCTTAATAAATATATAGATTGGTGCATATCTATATCTGGATGATTCAGATGGTTAGTCTTAGCAAACCATGAGTTTAGTGGAAGCTCGTATAGAGATACAAGTATTCAGTAAGGACTGAATACTGAACAGACTCACAAAGATCTCCAATAGACATCCCATAAAGCCATCAATGGAGGGTCTTTCGAGTTAAGTAGTATTCGTGGTCCTTTGACCTGAGTGCCACGATGGACTTGTGAGTGATCCACCATACTTTGGTTCCACACATGTCAGAAACATTTCATGGTCTGATCGCTGGGTATGATCTGATGCTCATAGAGTTTGGTGTGCATAGATATGAGATCCATAAGCTCATTTGGGTGAGTATTATATCTTAATGCTCTAAGATTATATTTCAGAAAGTCTTATGGTCATAAGCAGTAATTCTCGAAAAAAGAGTTTAACCCTATGGATAAATAATATTACAAAAATATTTGAGAATATTATTTATTGAAATACAATTCTAGAGATAAACTTTCAGTCGAGCATATAAAGATTTGACGGTGTTGATCTATATCTTCACTCTACCCGGATATAAATGATGGTGGGATTATATGAATATGTTATAACCTCAACTTGTATGATCTAACGTGCCACTTTGTAATATCTGTAACGTGTGTGTGGGGCATCGTTTATGGACGTATGGAGGAGTTTCATATGAAAATTCGAACGTGGACCTAGAGAGTCTCACAATATGAAGTGTACTCGTTGTGCATTGGGGCAGTATAATGGATCGAACAGTTCCATCCTAGAAATTCCAGCAAATCGAAAATATGTTTCAAGGTTCCTTAGGTTATGCACTTGCCTAGACTTAAATGTTAAGTATATCATTTAATTAGTTGACAAGAGTTATTAATTAATTAGATGTTAACAAATGGCACATTTTATTCCATGAATTATTTTACCATGAATTCACCCATTAACCATGTTAGTAAAATCAAATAAGGTAAATATTAATTATTCAAATAGTTTTTAAATAATTAAATAAATAATAAATAAATAAAATATAAATTAATTTATTTGTTATTTTATTCCTAAATGGAAGATATACCTAATTTGAGAAACATAAATTAAGTTAACTGGAGCACCATTTTGTGATTAATGGTTAATTTTATTAAACTATTAAAATGGCCACAAAAAATTGTTTTGGTAATTGGCCACTTAATTTAATTTTGGTGGAGCACTTGTGAAGTATTGAGAGCACTAAAAATGGTTGAATTTTATTTGTATTAACAAGTGAGTGAATCAATTTTTCGTGCTAAGGGTTGAGAGGAAAAAAGAAGGGTTGGTTTTGAGAGAATTTTTCATTGAACAAAGACTTGTGATAAAAACTAAAGAGAAAGAAAAATAAATTCTTCTTATTTTTCTTTCAAGTAACATAAACCTTATTGCTAGAGATTTACTTGCTGCTATTCTAGCTTCACAATCCCACTAGATTGTTGTGAACTAGAATTGAACATAAGTGCACTTCAAGGTGAGCTCAAAGTTGGAGCAAAGAAATCCGGATTTGAAATCTTCATCGAAGGTCTTCAAAGGTATGTTTTATGTATTCTTAAATTGTTAAGAATTTAAGTATATGTTTATATGTTGATTACATGATAAATTCTGTTGCGAAATTCGTGTATTATGATGTGTTTATTTTTCAATATGTACACAATCACATGCATACAACATAAAACACGATAACACTATGAACTACCGCTATTTGAAATATCTAGCTTTAAGGATTATAGCTGTCAAGGATTTAGGGAATTTGATTATTCTCTATCCTTGTTTATCTAGCAAAGCTTGGTTGAAACATGAGAAGTCTTTGAATCATAATCCTCTATTGCTCTTTCCTTGACATACATTCTTCCAGCTTGCCTAGTAAATCTTCATTTCTTATAAATCTTTTGATCCGTACCAGAATTCATTTAGAAATCTTTGAATATCCTCACAAAATCCCTATAGAAATTTAAACACACTTATGGCATATATTGGTACAGCTTGAGCCACTGCTTTTATTAGCATTTATTTTCTTATATTAAAAATAGCGTTTCTTACCACCCTATCACTTTACTTGATATTTTAAGCTTAGTTTCATCAAAGAATTGTCTTTTGTTCTTCTTTAGAGGGTAGTCCAAGATACCTTTCAGGCATAGATGCTCCTTTTAGTTGAAACACATTTTGTATAGCCTGTATTTAGTCTATTGGGACATTAAGGTTGAAAAATACAGAAGAATTTTCATAGTTAAAGATCTGCTCAGATGCCTTGAAGTAGCATTCAAAAGTCTATTTCAACTTTTTACACCCCTGAGTTGGTGCCTTTACAAATATTAGGTTGTCATTTGCGAATAGGAGATATGATACAAATAGTGTATTTTTGAATTTATTCTTGTATATATGTTTCTCGATTTCTGCCTTATGCAACAATGAAGAAAGGGCTTTTGCACACATTAAGAATAAGTATAGTGACAGAGGGTGCTCACCCCTGCCTTAATCCTCTATAAGCTTTGAAATGGGCTTTGACTTTCTTATTGATCAAGATGAAAAGGGATATTATTGTAATGTATCTCATTATCAAATCAATCTAGTTATTTATAAACCCCAGTATCTCTATCACATTATTTAGAAAGCTTTATTCTACTATATAATATGCTTTACTAATATCAAGCTTCAAAGGAACAAAACCATCTCTCCTTGTCTTTTTACATTTAATTTTATGTAAACGTTCATACCTAATTATAATGTCATCACTAATCAATCTACTTAGGAGAATAGCACTCTAATTAGGGGGAATAATACTTATTGACACTTTTTTAAAGTATATTTGCAATAGCTTTAGCAATAAACTTATAGATTACATTGGATAAGTTAATTGGCCTAAAATCAGTGGTCTCTTGTGGGTTCGATTTTTTTGGGAATCATAGCAATCAATGTACAATTTAAGATAATGGCATTACCCTTATGATTTAGCACATTCAAACAGATGTTAATGGTATCTTCCTATACATCTAATGCCTTTGGTAGAAACCTATTGACAATCTTTCTGGCCTTAGGATTTTGAGAGGGTTCGATTGCCACACTGCCTTTACCAGTTTCTTTTTTATGAAGGGCTTACTTAGTTCCTCATTCACTTCCTCTGTAACCTTACCATCAAGCCCTTGAAGGGCTTCATTTTTATGTTCCTCAAAAGGCCTTGTTAAAACAAATATTTTAGAGAAATACTCACAAATAATTTATTCCATGATTTGTTCATCCTTAATCTAAACTATCTCTTTATCCAACATGCCTTTTATTTTTTTTCCCTCTTGCTTATAACTAATGCATGAAAGAATTTAGTATTTTTATCTCCTTCTTTCAACCATGTAGCCATCGATCTTTGCCTCTGATAAACTTCCTCCTCATGAAACATGCTATTAACTTGTTTCTCCAACATTCTTATCTAATTTTTTTTGTGAAGTAAGAGCTTTAGCTTCCTCTTTTTTCCTCCAAACTTTTTTTTGCTCCATTCTTTCAGTCCCATTCTAACTTTTTTTTTGTCTTCTTAATGAAACACCCAATTGGTCTATTTTTACTATTCTCATCACTCATTCAACACTCTTTAACTACCTATGTGCATCCTTTATAAGAGTTTCACATCTCTTCGTAATGAAATCTTAAGTCACTATTCATCTTTATTTTTTATCCAAGCATTTTGTTTCCATACCTTTAGCAAGATTAGGTAGTGATTCAAACTTATTGAGACTAGATGCTGGACTTGGAATCAACTAAAAAGCTTATTCTATTCTTTATTGCTTAGAAATCTATTTAATTTTTCTTCAATCAAATTTAGGCTATATATTCTATTTGACCAACTATATGGGAATCCACTCCAGCCTATATATGATAAGTTACAAATTATAATTATTGTGAAAAAATCTTCAATTGCCTCTATACTTCTTGAAATGCCTATATTTTTTTCCTTGTCAAAAGCTTTATTGCAATCACCACTACAAATCCATGGGAGCTAAAAACAACTCTATCAATCTCTCTAGAAATGTCCATGTGTGCTTTTTATTATTTATTTTAGGCAGTTCATAGATGTCAGTATATCTCCAGGCTCTTGATTCTTCTTCATTGACAATGGTATCAATATGGAATTTGCTGTAAGAGATAATTCAAAGATCAACGTTGTCATTCAACAATAATGTTGGTCCCTCTCATAATCCTTCTCTGTTAATTGAAAAGCAATTGTTGAGCCAAAGATGCCTACCCACTTGCCTCATATTGGATTCTTGCATTTTTGTTTCACAAAGAAATAATATGTTAGACACTTTAAGTTGGAGAATTTTATTAAGTGTTCTAAATGTCCGAGGGTTCTCCAAATGTCAGGCATTTCAGCTTATGATTTTAATGGCTCTCAGTGGGGCTAAAGTTAAGCCACCACAAATGAAAAATATTAAATTCAATCTTCCTTAGCTTTTCCATCTCCCTTGAATTAAATTTTTATAATTTGTAAATTGGGTTCAACTTTGTTTCTTTTCATCATCAGGCCTTTCATGTCTGTTCCATCTCATTCTTCTTTGCAAATTTGATTCCTCTACCCTAGATTCTCTTGGTTAATTCTTTCACTTTTTCTTTACTTATTTTATTGGGTTTGTAAGGGGTCTAATGGCTATTTCTTTATAGGCTTCCTAATATATAATTATTTCTTAGCCCACAGGCCAAAATACTCATCTTTTTTTCCATTTCCTCTAGTATCTTTAATTTTTGAAAAATACTTTCCCACATTTTCTATCCTAAATTTTGTAGTGCCATTAATGATACAACTACCCATAGCTTTCCTTTCTTGGTTTTTTGGTAAATCAAGATCCATTTACTTCTCTCGTACTATCTCATTAATATTTTTAAGGCTTCCATCACCTTTTTCTTGTTTTGGTTTTTTAGGGCAGCTTCTCCTCACATTTTGGTATAGATCTACATCATTTCCTTCTCTGAGTTTTGTACATTGATCCGAGTTACTTTTTTTTTCTTGCTTTGTTTAGGTTGCATTTTAGCCCTCTTTTGTGTTGGTTTTTCCTACCCAGATTTTCCCCTCCTATCTCTTGATTTATCTTGGGCTCATTGTGCTATTTCTCTTTCTCTGGTCTGCCGTAATTTCTCTTTGATCATCTTGCTCACATCTGTATTCCATAAGCAAAGTCTTTCTCATTTGTTTCTTTTTACTGTTCACCATTTTGTTTTTCAATACTTCTTTGTTTTTCTTGTTGATATTCTAGGTATTCCCTGTGTGTACGCCTAATTCGTCCACAGTAGAAACAAAAATTTGAGAGTTTTTGAAATGATTCGCCCCATAGTTTTCTATAAACTTTAAGACATATCTTGACTACTATCCTGTGGATAATTCAAAAATGCTCACTAACTAGGAATTCTACCGAAATTTCAGCAAAGTTTCTTCTATTTTATGGATATTTCTAAACTTGCAATTTAAAGTATAGCACTTCTATAAATACAATACCATCAACCATACTTCTAAAATTTTCATATCTCATCGGCAATTCACCACATCAACATCAAATGAAAATTAATACACTTATAACTCATACGTCAACATATTCTAAGTATCTAAGATAGAGTTAACTAGCTCATAGCATCAAAAGCCCAAAAATATAAATAACATAATACAAATTCACAATCTACAAGCTAAACAAGTTAAATTCTTATAGGTCCAAAAAGAAAAAAGAGAGTCCATATTGTTGGGTGTTTGTTATTCTAGGGTTCATGCATATGGGATGTGTTCATTATACAAAAAATATACATATCTCATATATATATGTGCACAGCGAAAGATTAATACAATACAATGAACACATGTAATACATATTTATTAAATGAAAAACGAGATTGAGAAATATAATCCATGAAGCCTTTGGATTAATTTGCTTAAAGTCTGCCATGAAATAAAATTTTGATCAATCCTAGCCATCAACAATGGTGGGTTTGATTGTCTAGAATAGCAGTATGTTAATCCAGCATTTTGTTTAACTCTTAAACTTGATTCAAAGTTAAACTATTTAACTTAGTTAAATTTGTTTTTCCTTTTATTCAACTCTTGAATAAAAACAAATTTAATTCATGTTTTAATGGCTAAATTAATTGAAGAAGATGATGAATAGAAATGATTTCAACTCTTGAAACATTTCAATTTTCGTTCTCTATTTTTATCTTAATTTTCTAGCCAACCAAAAATAACTTAACCTTATTAGATTAACTCTTAATCTAATTAAATTAATTTGTTTTATCTTTTATTCAACTCTTTAACGATTAAAATAAATCTGTTTTAGTTATTATAATTAGTAACCATTTATTTATTTGTTTTGTTGTTCTAACACTTAAAACACAAAACAAAGAATTTCAATTTCTCAAATTGAAATGACTACCAAAATTATAAAATCTAAAAACCTAAAAGTTATTGATTTTGAATTTTATTTCCCTCTATATACTAATGCATAAATTTCAAACTAATTTGAATTTCATTTAACTTAACCTAATCTTAGTTAACATTTAACCTTAGTTAGGTTAGTTTAACTTATCTCTTAAATTAATAAATATTTAAATATTTTAACTATAGTTAACTAACTTAACCATGTTTAGGTTAACCTTTACTTAACCATTAAGTAAGGTTAACTTAACTTAACCATATAGTTAACCTTTAACCATAGTTAAGTTAAATCATTTATTTAACAATTAAATAAATATTTATTTTGATTATTTAACAATTAAATAATCATAAAGTGAAATTATATTTATATCCTTACTAGGTTATCAAGTTAACCTAAAGTGGGTCCCACCATTTAACCATATATTTTAGTTAACTAAACCTTAGTAAATTACTGAATTATACTGTATTGAACCATTCAATACGGTAAACTGCCCAAGTGCTCAAAGAGTACATTTTATATTGGGACTCTCTAGGTCTACACCTGATTTGTCAAATGAAACTATTCCATGAATCCATAATCGATGCCTCATGCACACGTTACGAATATTATAAATCAGCGTGTTAGACCATGTAAGTTGAGGTTATAACGTATACGTATAATCCTTCCATCATTTATACCATGGATGTGCGGGGATATAGATCAGCACCGTCAAATCTCCATTTGCTAATCCATAATCTTATCTCTAGATTTATATCTCGATAAACAATATACGCAAACACTTTTGCTATATTGTTTAACTTGTGAAAAACTATTTTCCCGGGTTTATGCTTATGGCCACAAGACTTTATGAAATACAATCTCGGAGCATCAGATATGCAACTTATCTACCTAAGCTGATAGATCTCGTATTTACGCATATCGGACTCTATGAGTATCGGACCATACCCAGCGACACATAGCGGTCAGACCATGAAAGGTCTCCGATATATGTAGAACCAAAGCATTGTGGATCACTCACAAGATTATCGTGGCGCTCAGGTCAAAGGACTACGAAAACTACTCAACTCGAGAGGACCTTTCTTTGACGGCTTCATAGGATATTTATTGGGGTCCTCGTGAGTCTTTTTAGTATCCAATCTTGACTGGATACTCGCATGCTTATACAAGCTCTAAGCTCATGGTCAGCTAAGAACAACCATCTGAACCAGTTAGATATAGACATACACTAATCTATATAATGTGAATTCACCGATAGACCCGCATTGATGATCATAGATCAAGAACATTATGTTTGAGACATACTTACATAATAATATTTCTTAGCACCTATTGCAACTCTTTACAACTATATCACTACAAGTATACTCTCAGGTCTTTGTCCCATTATGGATAAGGTTCTAACTTTTTAGAGCTCACTGACTCTTATAAGCTGCTAACCCTTAACAGTGCTAACTCTTAGCATTTATAACTCTCAACATTGCTAACTATTAGTTTTGATCTAAACTCCTTTAGATCAGATATGAACTTTTTCAGATCAAATGTTTATTGTTACAAGCATTATACCATATAAATATGATATTAACAATTTTTATTCGAAATATTTATTGTACAAATATTAATAATTAATATTTATACAATATTAGAATGGCACGTGATCACCAGCTCCAACACATATATCATATATGGCTCATAAAAGACATAAAATACCACTATATGACCCACCCTAACTAATCGTTGAGCTGAGGACGTCTAATGTCTCTTGAGATGGGAAAAAGTGAAGGGGGGGGAGGGGGGGGGGGGTGAGTTTTCATGAAACTTAGTTAGTTGAATAATTTCAAAATAAAATGAGAAAAATAATAATGATAATAATAACAACAATAATAATAAACCTTTAAATTATAAATATCAATCTTAACATAAATGATGTAAATAATTTAAAGTATCATAAGAATCATTAAATCTCATTTTAGTCATGCTACAAATGAAAGTTCTATAAAATATGATATAATATTATAAATAATTTTCTTAAATCGGATCACATATAATTATATGTCATAGGATATAAATATTTAAGTATTTAAATTTTTAAAAACATTACACTAAACAGTACCCAGGGGGAAAATTTCATCGTACCCGAAATATCCCTCGGGTAGAGCGTTGGATATACTTATCTATATATCATCTCAAATTCTCGTCTTACGCATGCGCAGAGCAAACTGCCTCACAAAGAGTAAAATGCCCATACACACGACTCAAAGCCTATGTGTGTGTATAGACGGGCCCCAAAGGCCTGAATCTCATATCTTTAGCTAATGGAGGAGGGTACTGCCTAGTGGTTTGAAAATTACTTCTATTTTTATAATTATAAACTCATTGAATCTCATCTCATGCTTTATACTTAAACAAATAAATCATTTAAACATATATCTATTAATATAAATAATCTATAACATTACTTACAAATATTTGAGGAGTCAAACTATAATATAAATGCATTTTTCATAACGTAAAATAAATACTTAATTTAAAATATGTCCAAGAATTTAAATTAATAAGGTAAAATAAATAATTTAACTAAAAGTTAAATACTCATCATGTTTCATAGACTTTATAAATGATGCGTAATAAATAAAATCTTTAATATGAGAAATAAACTATATATATACATATATAATATAAATCTCACTCACAAAAAGTGATGATATTTATCGGAAACGCGTTACCGGGACACGTCATGCTTGGGAACTCTCTTAAATGAGACAAAGTACACTATTATTCATTGATAAGGAAATTAATACCCAAATTGATGATTCTAAATAAAATCTATTACAAAAAACGATAACATAACGAGTTATACACTTACCAACTTGTTGGATCGATGCAAACTTTGCGGTATAAGGTCAAACTTATTCCGTAAATTTTCTACGAGTCCTAAAATGAAGAAAAATAATAATTTAAGCTACAAATTTAGTAAATTACAAAATTACCCCCAAAACCAAAGGTTAGGATTTTTTTTAAAACTTAAATCTCTCAATTTCATGAAATTCTACTCTCCAACATATATTATCAATAAAAACTTTAGATTAAAGTGATAATCATGTTCTCATAAGTTTAGATACTCTTCCTCACACTAGCTTCTCTCCCTAAAATTTTAAATGTTTATATTTCTTTCTAATTAGAGAAATTCTAATACTAAAAAATCTAAATTCATGTTTAAAGCATTACCCATAATCTAATAACTTAGAATCATTTATGAGTTAACAAAGGAAAAAGAAAAATTAAAAGTATGAGTCAAGAGAATTTAATGGACTTTGGAGAAAAATGGGCTTAGGCCTCACTTTTTTTTTTCTTTTTATAAACATGGAATATTACAGTTTTTCATATAGAATCAATAGTATTACTTCCTCTTGCAAACCCTGTACCCCCACTTTTATATCTTCTTAATGGCTTGGCTATATCCAGCCTCATTATGAATTTGAATATATTTTGTTCCCCATCATTTGTACCATTACTTTATGCATACATGTAAAATTGAAATATTGTGAATTTGAATCCAAAAGATTGTGTGTTGGACTCTTATTTTGTTGACATCCCCAAACCAAACATTTAGTTAAGACAATTAATGACTTATCAAAGTGCCTGGGTTCAACGGCCAACAATTTTCCTTTTGTCTTCCTCAGCTTTAAAATAACACCAAAACTTGTTACTTTTCAGGCTTTCAATTTGAATTTTTTTTTGTAAGTCTCAACACTTATTGCATTGTTACTTTAAAAGCTTCTCTGTTTATAGTTTAGCTACCAAGCATCCTGCTTTAATTTTCTCCTCTTTCTTTCAACTCAGATATTTCAATGATTTCATCTTCTTCTTTAAAGATGACTAATGAGCTGCACAGTTTAATAAATTTTTCTGTATCCGTTACTCCTACCTACCTCGTATCAATATTCCTTGAGCAAACAATAAAACCCTTTAATAACTAAACACTATTTTTAGTTCTCCACTCAATCAAAGTGATTTAATATAGCCACTAAGGCCCCCAGCCTTCTTTTACACGGGTCTCTCTGTAGTAGCTACAAAGAGAGCATGGAAAAAATAATTCTTAAGATTGTTTCTTATTCGTATCTTTACTTCAACTTACTGGCTTTATTCTCTTCTCTTTTGTATTGCTTAAACTTAAAAGGCTACAGGGAACTGGCAAAGTAAATTAGTGCACCCACTTGACTTCGGGCAATAAAATTGACAAGAACTAAATTCTTAAACATAATGATAGAGAAAAAAGAAAATAACAAAAATAGTAAAAATAGAAGGGTCAATTTCATCTACCTAAATTTTAGTAAGACTTATTACGTTTGAATCTTATTAAAAAATTTTAACCAACAAAACTGGGATTAAGGAGGGTTAAGAAAAGTTTTCTAAGAAGATTTATTGGAGGTTGACCAAAATAAAACAATGTTCGTTCCCTAAAATATTTAGATTTAGATGCCTAAGTTTTTAAAATGATTTCAGCAAAATGTTATTAGAAGAGGCTCTATATCTTAAAAGAAGAACGAGAAATTGGGACCAACTCAGACTCACAGCTAGATAATCACTTGGGCTTCTATATACGCTCCAAACAATTGCTCACATCTCCTTCTGTATTTCCATGGATTAATTATTTTGACCGCAAATAATTAACAAAAAGGAAGTTCAAATTTGCTGAATTTTGTAGTTGTTGGTCTTATAATTTATAGGCCAAACAGTTCACATAATTTAAACTCATAATTCAAATTCTATTAATTATTAATTAGTATTCCACATAGCAAAGGATTTCTCACAAGAGGGAGAATTCTACTTAAATCATTTAGTGGATTAGAATTTTTATTTATAAAGATTTAATTAAATAATATTTTGATTTAACTTCATGCAATCACATTCTAATATAGATGATGATTTATACATTATACATAAGTATGCTACTTTAACTCATAATTAATGGATGAATAAAAGATTTACAAATTCATTCAATTCATTATTCGTTCAAAAATCAATAGAGAAAATAAGAGAAACATAAGAATATTCAATATCCTCTTACTTTAAACACCTCAACACACCTCATAATTGATGGATGAACAAAGGATTCACAAATTTATTCAATTCATTATTCATTAAAAAATCAATAGAAAAAATAAGAGAAATATAAGAATATTCAATATCCTCTTACTTTAAACACCTCAACACACCGCATGCTTGTATTAATAATACACCGACTTGATTGTCTAAATATCCTTTTTTATAAGAAGATGACGCTCTTTTTTAATAATTTGAGACGTTCAATAAAAGTTAAGAGGTAATTTTAAAAAAATTCTAGGTTTTGAACTTCTAGTAATATAAAAAAGAAAATGTATAAAATTAAAAATTAGAAACAATAATTGTTTATAGAAAAACGGTTAAATAGAAAAGATCTTTGAAAATTCTATATTAGCTTGGATACTGTAGAATAATGGCACTTTAAAAGTATGACAGGAACTTTTTCATCTTTCAAGATGTTATACTTTTCATAGAAAAGAAAAATCCAAATAAAAAGAATTCAAAAAAATGGGGGCGATGTTATTTGTAAATTTATTGTCTTTGTGTTCTAGTCTAAGCTTACATGTCTAGATATATTTAATAAAATAAGATGTGTTGATTTTTATAGTTTTTTTTTAAACTGGAATTTCATTCAAAAAGCAAGATATTCAGCCGCTAGGCTTGAAATACAATCTAGAAAGTCATAAAGCCAAACTACATTATAATTAGAATTCAAAGAAATTTGAGCTAAAGCACAAGCCATTCTATTATCTTTTCGAATAACAAAGTAACAGGACCAAAACTCAAAGGAATTAAGACATAACCTTATAACGTCTATCACATAGTCTATTTTAGATCTCGGCCTTATTCAACCCCTAATCATGTTGACAACATATACTGAATCACTCTCCAAGGTAATATGATTAAAACCAACTCTCAAAGCTAGGTTAAGACTTGCCAAGCAAGCAAAACCTTCCAAATTCTCTACTGAATCAGTGAACTCTACCCGTTCTGCCACTGCTGCTAGTAAAGCTTTCAAATGGTTCCTAATAATTGCCAATGTACCGACTCGCTATCATGGTTTATTATATTAATAAGATTAATTAAGTCTAATATTTTTATATTTTAAATTTAATATTTTTTTTATAAAAATTAAGATTATTTAACTTATTTATATAGTTTATTATTTTTTTTATAAATTTGAAGTCAATGAAACAAATAAAGTCGAAATTCTAATGAAAATAAGTCAAAATTATAAAATGCTAAAGTACTGCTACAGTGCCCAGGATTCAGAGCCGCGGTGCGAGAATAGTAATGGTGAACAGTACGCATAATCAATATTTTTGCTACAGTACTCGTGAACGATAATCCTACTTTGATTTGTATTTGATGTGTAATCCTACTTTGAAGACATAAACCTATAAATAGAATGCCAAAAACCATAATTAAGGGGGAAGAGAAAAAAGAAAAGAGGCAAAAACTTAGAGAAAGAATTCACAATACAAAATTAAAGATCAAAACCAAAGATTAAAGAACTAAGATCAAGATTCAAACTTCAAGTCAAAGAAAAGTGAGAAGCACATCTAGGAGTCACTTTGATTAGTTTTTCTACTTTTTCTTTATCGTTATGTTCTTGTTCTTATTGATTTTTATGAATTGATTGGATACTTTTGATTTTGTGATGGACTAAATTGTTCATCTAGGGTTAGCCTCTGTGAACCTGGTATGGATTTGGATTTTATTACTTCTTAGTTTATGAACTTAATATATATAATTGATTCATTCTATCTTACTATTATTGCTTTCATTATATCTAGTCAATATTTTGAATGATTGAGGAACCATAATGAACTTGACAAAATGATTCATATGTTTAGCCTAGGTTTAGTTTAATGCATGATCATAGGGTAACAACTATGAGTCTCATCTAAGATAGATATATACCTAGATGACATGTATGATATTATTTAGACTTGATCTTAATGAATTATATTCTAATTTGATTATCATAGACATATTGGTGATTATTAGAATGCGTAATATAGTCACTCGACCATCGACAGAGGCTTGTCATGAGATTAGTGTCTAAATCAACAATTTATATTAAGGGATTAACTAAGATATTAATGAGTCCAATGAATTATCAGGGGATGAGTCAATACCATAGATTATTATCTTTTTGTGAATTTATCTCTTGTTTGTTACTATTTAGGTTGATTTAATTGATAGAATTAGGTTAGTTAATTAAATTTTAGATTTTAATTTTTTGAATAAAAGTTAAGTAGTTATAATTTTAGTACTTGATTGAAAGAATTAGATTGCAGTCTCTATGGGATCAATACTTGGAATTAAAAATTATATATTACTTGATACGATAGCGTGTACTTGCACTTAGCTACTATAGTAACAATCAAATTTTTGGCACTGTTACTGGGGACTATTTCTTTCTATTCTTAGATTAATACTAATACTAAACTACTCGCTTTTAATTTAAATTTTATTTTATTTTTTTGTTTCAGCTATTTTCTTCTTTTTACTTTGATTTTCTTTTTTATTTTTCTTTAATAGATCAGACTATGAAGGGAAATAAAGATAACATCAATAATCATATCCTTGAGCCTATGATATCACAAAAGGCGTTGAGAGAGTATGCTATCCCAACTACCGATGGTATGTAATCTAGTATTCGGCAACCAATCGTTATTGCCAATAACTTTGAGATCAAGTCGAATATTATTCAGATGCTAAAAGAGATTGTACAGTTCAACAGACCTACCAGTGATGATCCAAACATGCATATCATAATTTGTTTTTATAAATTTGTGATACCTTCAAATACAACGGAGTCTCTGACGATGCCATCCGATTGAGATTATTCTCTTTCTCCTTAAGGGACAGAGCTAAGAGTTGGTTGATGTCATTGTCGTCAGAATCCATATCGACGTGGGAAGATTTAGCACAAATGTTCTTTGCCAAGTTCTTTCCACCAACAAAGATAGCAAAGATAAAGAATGACATCACCTCATTCAGTTAGATTGATGGAGAGTTATTGTATGAGGCATGTGAGCGCTTCAATGACATATTGAGAAAGTGTCCTTATCATGGAATCCTTAAATGGCTATTGATAAGGGCACAATTGTCATATATTTTCTCATATTTTTATTTTGATATTTTATTATTTTATGAGAATAGATGGCTATTTATGTGCTTTATTGTTATTTATAGGGACTTGAATAAAATTTAAAGAAAGAATGCAAAAGAAGCGAAAACAGGGACTAAAATACAAAGTTTTCAAAGTATGAGTCTATAGCCCCAGCGCCACAAAGATTATAGTCCCAGCGCTATAATAGTGATCGAAATTAAAAAAATGACCTGTTTAAGTCGCATCTGGCGCTCCAGCACCATACCTTTACCGCGCCAGCGAAGATATAGAGCCCCAGCGCCATAATCTCACCGCTCTAGCGGTGAAGCCTTTTTAACGCGTCGCCCCAGCGATAACTGCATAGCGCCCCAGCGGTATCGCGAGTCCTAGTCTGACGAGAATTGAGATTTTCAAGCTCAAATCAATTCCTATAAAATGCCACTCGTTCCCATACGTCAAAGAGAATCCAAGAACAACTTAGAGCAATTCAAGAACACCAAGAATATTGAGCACGAGTCTTGGAGAGCACTAGGAGTTTAATTGAAGCAACTTTAGAGAGAGATTCCAAGTATTTTTTGGCATCAAGAGTACCTTAAGTAGTGCAATTAAGAGCAATTCGACGTCTATATCGGTTTGCTATTGATTGTATCATGGTTTATTATTTTTTTTACTGCTGTTCTCTTGTAGCCATGAGCTAAACTTATTTTCTAGGGTTAATACTTGAACTTAATATGTGTGCTTAATTGCCATATCTTTGGAATATTTAATAAACTTAGTTCTTTGATATTCAAATTACTTGATTTTAATGCTTCAATATATCTAGCCAATATATGGTGAATGAGTTAGTAATATTATTGATAAACTTGAAAGAGGCTAGGTAATTTGATGCATGATTGTAGAGTAACATTCAATGTTGCATACGCATATTTCAATTTAGGATAGGAATATACCTAATTGGCATGTATGATCAATAAAACCTAATCTTAATGAATCTTAATTTATTACAAGTACCATAGGAATATAGGTATTTGGTAAATTAAGGTATACTTGCATAACCTTAGGAGAGGCTTGTGAATACATTAGTGTCTTGATCAATAACAAAGATTAAGAGAGTTAAATATTAGAAGATTAATCATTAGAAAGCATATTGAGGGATAGTATTAATCCTAGGTTTTCTCTATATTGCTATCATTTAAATCTCATTGCATTGTGTTTTTGTTTTTATATTTTCTACATTAGTTCTTAGATTTTTATTTATCTGAATAATTATTAGGAAGATATAATTTTAGTAATTGGTTAAAAAGAAGAAATTATCCTTGTGGGTTCGACATCCGACTTATTTAGTCTCTTTATTACTTGCATACGATAGTGTATATTTGCACTTAATTTTATGATATAGAAATATCGCATCAGCTATTAGTCTAAACATTCTACAATGGATTAGTAGGTCATTTGAGGACCATTATAGATGCTGCTGCTGGAGGAGCTTTAATAAATAAGTCTACAGATGAGGCTTATAATCTATTAGAAGAGATGGCGTCAAATAGTTACCAATGGCCAACAGAAAGAGTTACACTCTAGAGAGTTACCGATATGTATGAAATTGACGCATTCAATGCATTGATAGCTTAAATCAATACTTTTTTCAAGAAGTTTGATGTATTGAATATCGTTAAAATTCGACAAGTGACATAAGACTTTTATGGTGATAATCACGTGAATGGGCAGTGCATGGAATAAATGAATTATGTGGGCAATTTCAATCGTTAACAACCTAACCCACAATCAAATTCCTACAATCTGGGATGGAGAGATCATTTTAACTTCTTTTGGCATAACAACCAAGGGGAGTCATCAAGAACAATGAACCCCTTAAGATTTCAGCCACCACAGAGAGAAGCCAACTTTGGAAGACATGTTTGTGTAATATATGAAGTCTAATGATGCCATCCTATAAATTATTTAGTATCATTGAAGAAAATTTAGAGGTACAAATGGGATAATTTTGTTAGGGTTGTGCTTACGCGCCATCCCTGATTGTACATATACTTGTTAGTTATATAAATTTACATTCTCATTAAAAATCTAATGCCAATTTAAATAGTATTATGCAATGTAACATTACAGACATTGTATGATTTGAAGGGTTGTTCAGATCTGATCTAAAGGAGTTTAGAGAATGGCCCATAGTTGGCCACGTTGAGAGATATAAATGCAAAGTATTAGCACAACTAATTGTTAGTTGGTTATAATACTCAACAAAGATCTAAGAGTTATAGCCTTGTTTGTAATGAGACATAGACTTGAGAATATATTAGTAACTACATAGTTGCAAGAGTTGCAATCAGGTACCAGGAAATGTCCATTGCACAAGTATGTTCTCTAATATTGTTCCTGATCTATTTCTACCAATGCGGATCTGTTGGTGGATATCTTTATATAGATCAACATATGTCGTACCTATAGGGTATAGATGGTTGTTCCTAACCGACTGTGAGCTTGGAGCTCGTATTGACATATGGGTATCCAATTAGGACTGGATATAGGGCGACTCACGAAGGCCTCCAATAGATACCCTATGTAAGCCTTCAACGGAGGGTTATCTCGAGTTGAGTAATATACGTAGTCCTTTGACTCGAGTGCCACGGTAGGCTTATAAATGATCCACCATACTTTGATTTCAAGCATGTCATAAACCTTTCATGGTGTGATTGTTGGGTGTCGCTGGGTATGGTCCGATGCTTATAGAGTCCGGTGTGTACAGATATGGGATCCGTCAGCTAGCATAGGGAGTTAGATATCCAGATGCTTTGAGATTGTATCTCAGAAAGTCTTGTGGCCACAAGTATTAATCTTAGGAAAGAGTTTCCGCCAGGGTGTAACAAAATCGTAAATGAGTTTACACATATTTTTCAGTGAGATACAAGTTTGAGGATATGATATGGATGAGCACATGGGGATTTGACGGTGATAATCTATATCCCCACACATCTAGGATATCATGACGGAAAGACTATACGTATACATTGTGACCTCAACTTGGATGGTCAACGTGCTAATTTGTAATATCCGTGACGTGTGCGTGGGGCATTGGTCACAGACTTATGGAATAGTTCCATTTTACAAATCGAGTGTGGACCTAGAGAGTCTCGTGCTATGGAGTTTACTCGTTGAGCACTGGGGTAACGTACTAGATTAAATTATTTAATCCAACAATATTTAGGACTACTACGGAAATGCGTGCGTATCTATATTTAAGCATTAACTATAACAATTAGTCAATAATTGTTATTTACTAATTGTATAATGACACGTGATGTATTATGGACTCTCAATTGAGTTTACCTAAGTGTGGGTATGGTGGGACCCACTAAGGGTAGACTTGGTACTTATTTATGAGGGACAAAAATGATAATTTCATATAATTATTTAATTATTAAATAATCATTGATATCTCATTATTATATATTATTTTATTATATAATATTATATTAAATAATGACATTTAGTTGTCCTTCATTTTTTTATTTTATATTATTATTTTTTGTAATAATATTATTTATCCAAAAAGGTGGCCAAGTATAATATTTCATATATATAATATTAATATTTTATATATTTGTAAGATATATATGTGTGATAACTGTTGGAAACAAAATGAGATTTTTGCTTATATTTCAATTTTGATTTGTTGATTTAAAACAAAAACAATTTGTTGTTTTTGGTTTTCAAAATGGTGGCCGGGTAAATAGGTGAAGTAAAGAAGAGATTTGATCTCTTGTGAATTGGTTTCAAATGTTGAAACTAGTTTATAAATTATCTTCACTATTGGTTACCAGTTAAACGACTAGGAATTTATTTTATTGATTAAAGAGTTGATCAAGGAAAAAAATAAGCTGAAAGGGTTTAAGAGTTAAGTCCAGTGCTGGATTTAGAGTTGCTGTTCTAGTTTACCAAGCCCACCGAGTTCATGACTAGAGATGCCAACGGGTTGGTCTCTAGGCGGACTTCGAGGATACACGTGTAAAATATTACACGTTTAGGTGATTTCTCAACCCTTTAAAATATATTAATATGATTAATATATTATTTGTTGATTTTATTGTACGATTTAATTATTTCGCAGCACTAAATATGTATGAGAGACGTATTTTATGCAATAAATACTATTGCACATGCATACACCCACGTATATTAGATCCCCGATAAATTTGTTGTTGCAATTAATAAAAGACCTCAAGGAACACTACTAAGCGATACCGAGACAAATCCTAGAGGAAGTGTAGACCATGCCAAGCTGTCAACTTACGAAGTGGTAAGATCTTACATGATAACATACAACAAAAATCACTTTCAAAGATGAAGGAAAAGGTAAGAGTTGAACAACAAGAGGATGTACTAGACCGCTTATTCCTTTTTCTCAAAGGCTACAAAGGTGCAATATAAGTGTAGAAACTAAAAAATTGCAGCAAGGTAATCCTAAAAGTGTAGAAAAGAAAGATGGGCAGCATACATGTATAGAAAATACAAGTACCAATGTGCAGTATTAGTAGATTACACATTTTCCACCATTCCCACAAAGGCTGCAAAATATGAGATTAGATAAGCAATTCTTTAAATTTCTTGATGTTTTTAAGAAATTACAAATTAATCTCCCTTTTGTAGATGCGCTCGAACAGATGCCTAGTTACGTGAAGTTTAAGAAGAGCATCATTTTCAAGAAGAAGAGACTAGAGGATTATAAGACCGTAGTATTGACAGAGAAGTGTAGCGCTATTCTTCAGAAGAAGTTGCCTCAAAAACTCAAAACTCTCTAGAGATTTACCATACCATGCTCCATTGGCAATCATAACCTTGACAAAGCTCTATGCGATCTAGGAGCAAGTATCAATCTCATGTCCTTCTCCGTATATAATAAGTTAGGTTTGAGATAAGCAAAATTGATCAATATCACACTTCAACTTGCTGATTGCTCTTTCGCCTACCCGAAGGGAATTATTGAGGATGTACTAGTAAAGATGGACAAATCCATCTTCCCCGCTGATTTTATTGTTCTAGACATGGAAAAAGACAAAGAGATCCCCATCATCCTTAGAAGGCTCTTCCTTGCCATATGACATACAGTTATTGATGGTTAAAAAGGGAAAATGACCATGAGGGTACAGGATGACACTGTGACATTTAAAATCTTCAAGGAGATCAAATTGCCATATAAGAGTGAAGACTGTGGTAGTATTGATGTGATGCACCTAAACACCAAAGTGCTAAAAGAAATAGAGATGTTGAATCCTCACATAAAAAAAGGCATTAAGGCATAGGTAGAGAAGAAAGAGAAAGAAGAAGCAGCAGTGCGATGAAAGGATAGAAGAGAAGGGTACAAAAGAACCACTTCGTCGGTCTAAGATTTAAGTCTTTTCGGAGAAGTACAAGAAAGAGGAACAAGTTACTACCAAAGATCTAATAAAGAAAATGTGGAAGCCGAAAGAAAAAAAGCCTAACAAGCTCATATATAAAGATGCTTCTACCATTGACTTTGATCCTCCATAAGAATAGAAAGAACCTCGTTAAGTTGATGATGCTAAATCAAACACTTTTTGGGAGGCAACCCAATAATTTTTATTTTTATTAGCCTATTTTTAGTTATGTTAGTTTGTTTTCTTTGTAGGAATAAATTAGAAAGTCAAGCATTCAAGCAGCACGAGCAAATGTAAGTATTAGGAGCAAAGGGATACCGCAGTCCATCAATAGGCAACAACGCTACATTACTTCAACTTTATCTACCAAGGAAGTTTTTCTTACTTTTAAGTTTATTTTTCGACATTACGGACAATGTATAATTTAAGTTTGAGGGTGGGAAACACATAACCTGTGTTTATTTGTGCTGTATGATTTGAGTGGTTATCTTATGGAGTAAATTTTTTTTAGGTTGTTAAGTTTTAGTTGAGATGATGATCATTAGTTCATGATATGAAATAAAATATTAGCTGAATTTATTTTTACAAGTCTCTAGAAAATAATAGATTCTTGAGATAATTCTTATATTATGAATCTTGGACTAAATTCAAACTTATTTTTGATAACTTATTCATGAGCACATTGAATAAGTATGTATTAGTTAAATTCTTTTTGCTTAGAAATACTTTATGCTTAAGTAGTACACCACAGTCTTTAGGACCAACATTCTAGAACCTGCTTAATTACTACTTGAGGCAAAATACTAGAAATCACATGAATAGAAAAATGACATTAGGCCATTTTTGGACCGATTAAGCTTTTTCTAGCCTACCTTAATTGTATATTTATCCATAGTCACCCCATTTGAGCCTAATTACTCATTCTTTGATTTAGCCAGATTACAAGCCTTAAGACTTAAGTTTATTTATCCTAAAATCTACCGGTGGCACCATAAACTTTGAGTTTACTTAGAAATATTCTTAAAAGAAAAAAAGTTATATGTATGAAAAAAAGGGTAATATAATAAAAAGCAAAAAGTCTTGAAGGCACAAATGAATCTAAGTTTGGGGGTACATTAAAAAAAAGAGAAAAAAAGTGTTTAAATGCATAATACCCCTAGCTTAGGAAAAAGAAGAAATTCTTTGTAAAAGTATAATTAAAAGAAAGATGAGAATAACATAAGTTTGGAGGAGGAGATGAAGAATCATGAAGAGAAGGAATCAAAAGGTTTCTAAGTAAGTCTAAGTATTCATGGTGTGATTTGAGCTTCATAATTATATCTTTATAACTCACATTTATCCTAGCCTTACATTACAAGCTAAATAAAGTCCTAAATAGATCCCTAGACATGTGTATTTCTACATTAGTGGAGAGTAAGTATGAAAAGCAAGCTTATGATAGTGTTATGAATTAAAATATGTTGAGACATCATCTTTATATATTATTTTAAGTTATTAAGTCAATCTAAGTTTCATTTAACTATTTATTAGCTTATTACACATACATAAGTGATTATTTATAAGGGACAATGAGGATCTTGATGAATGGTTGTTAATCAACCGAAGCTTATTTTAATTTTTTTAGTTTTTTTTTTTATTCTAGAGTCATGAATAAGTGGTATATTACATTCTAGAAAGACTTGTCATTTGATAGCCCTTGAGACTATAATGATGATTATTAATCAACCAAAGCTTATTTTTATTTTTTTAGTTTTTTTTATTCTAGAGTCATGAATAAATTATGAATGCTTCTATTTGTTTTGCTCGAGGACGAGTAAAGTCTTAAGTTTAAGGGTATTTGATAGAGGTTAACTAAGTCTAATATTTTTATCTTCCTAATATAATATTTGTTTGTAAAAATTAAGTTTATTTGGCTTTTTATATAATTTATTATTATTTGTTACAGGTTTGGAGTAAATGGAACAAATAAGGTCAAAACTTTAATGAAATTAAGCTAAAAAAATTAAATGCTACAGTATTGCTACAGTGCTGCAGTGCTCGAAACAATGTCTACAAGCTGCAACGCTGAGGATTCAGCAACGCAGTGCGAAAACAATAATGGTGAACAATATGCATAAACAATATTTTTGCTACAGTACTTGTGAACGGTAATCATACTCTGACTTGTATTTGATGTTTAACCCTAATTTAAAGACATAAACCTATAAAATAGATGGCCAAAAACCCTAATTCAGGGGGGAGAGAAAAAAAGAAAAGAGGCAAAAACTTAGAGAAAGAATTCATAACACAAAATCAAAGATCAAAACCAAAGATTAGAGAACCAAGATCAAGATTCAAGCTTCAAGTTAAAGAAAAACAAGAAGTACATCAAGAAGTCACTTTGATTAGTTTTTTTACTCTTTCTCTATCATTATGTTCTTGTTCTTATTGATTTTTATGAATTGGTTGGATACTTTTGGTTTTGTGATGGGCTGAATTGTTCATCTAGGGTTAGACTATGTGTACCTATTATGGATTTGGATTTTATTACTTCTTAGTTTGTGAACTTAATATATATAATCGATTCATTCTATCTTGTATTTATTGCTTTCATTATATCTAGCCAATATTTTGAATGATTGAGGAACTATGATGAACTTGAGAAAATGATTCATGTGTTTAGCCTAGGTTTAGTTTAATGCATGATCATAGGGTAACAACTATGAGTTTCATTTAGGATAGATATATATTTAGATGGCATGTATAGTATTATTTAGACTTGATCTTAACGAATTATATTCTAATTTGATTATCATAGACATATAGGTGATTGTTAGAATGCGTAATATAGTCACTCGACCATCAACAGAGGCTTGTGATGAGATTAGTGTCTAAACCAACAATTTATATTAAGGAATTAACTAAGATATTAATGAGTCCAATGAATTATCAGGGGATGAGACTATACCATAGATTATTATATTTTTGTGAATTTATCTATTGTTTGTTACTATTTAAGTTGATTTAATTGATAGAATTAGGTTAGTTAATTAAATTCTAGATTTTAATTTTTTGAATAAAAGTTAAGTAGTTATAATTTTATTATTTGATTGAAAGAATTAGATAACATAGCCTCTATGGGATCGATACTTGAACTTAAAATCTTATATTACTTGATATGATAGCATGCACTTACGCTTAGCTACTATATCAACAATCATACACTTAGCATCGCAATTAATTTTACAAAGACTTTCAGCTGATGGATTCTATTTAGTGATTGAGATGGTTTACATTGTTCAACCATCCCCATTATTAGCCTCGTCGAACTTGGCCAGCATATTGCTTACCCAGTTCACCGATTCTACCATTTCTTGATGCCGACCCTTATGAACCACAACATTTCTATTGCTGTAGAAAACCCAACAACCAGCTACTATCCATTTCAATTGGTCCATCGAACCATGCTGAATTAACCTAAAAGCTATATTCCTAAAGTCATTAGCTATTAAGTCGTTCACATGTGGTATGTGCATCAGTGCAGTTGCCGTATTCCAAAATTTCCTTGTAGCCTTATAGTACCACAACACATGCAGAACTGTCTTACCAGGGCAGTGGGAAGAAGGACAGATATCATCCAGCTCTATTTTTCGTTTCTGAAAAGTGTAAGAAGTTGGTAGCCAATTGAAGAAAGGTTTCCAAAAGAAAATCTTCATTTTGTTTGGGACTTTGGGCCTTCAAAGGGATTTCCACCACAAGACTAGCTCATCTTCCATAGATAAATTAGCCTTTTCATTATGTTCCATGATTAATCTATACCCACTTTGAACTAAATAAAACATATTTTGATCAAAATGCCAACACAACCTATTCAGTTTCTTTGGAAAAAGCTTTGGTAAACTCAAGATCAGCTTAGTGTCTTCTTTATTAAAAGCTTCATTTATCAAAGGGGCATTCCATTCTTCATTAAGCATGTAAAGGTTAGCAACGAAGGCCTCATTTGGTAAAAAAGGCTCATAATAAGGTTTGAAAAGCATCAATCTTGGTAACCGTCTATCATGGTAGACTTTGATTGATTCACCCGAACCTTGACACCAACGGGTCCTTAACTTCAATATTTCCCTACCCCATAAGAAACTTTTCCAAACAAAGGAGTCCTTATAACCCACCCTAGTATTTAGTAAATATGACACTTCAAAATACCGACCTCTCATTACTCTAGCAAGGAGGGAATTTGGCTTTGTAATAATTCTTTAGTAGTGTTTAGCCAACATTGCTTCATTAAAGGGAACCAAGTCATAAAATTCCAAACCTCCTCACTCCTTTGGACAACACAATGTGTTTCAGGAAGCCTAATAAATCTTTTTCTTAAAAATTTGAATCTCCCAATTAATATTCAATGTATAACTTATAAATTTCTTTGCATAGCGACACAGGGGTTTTAAAAAAATTCATTATATACGTTGGTATGGCTTGAAAAATTGCTTTAATGAGAACTTCCTTACCCCTTATAGAAAAAAGTTTTGATTTCCACCCTTAGAGCTTCCCCCAAATCTTAGAAATAAACGTATCAAACAACTCTTTTTTATTTCTTCCTACAAATGATGGTAACCCCAAGTATTTCTCATGATAGCTTACTTCTGAAACTACAAGTACCTCCTACATATCATCATTTGTATTCTGACTTATACCCCTACTAAAAGCAACAGTTGATTTACCATAGTTGACAATCTGACTGGAAGCTTTGTCATAACACATTAGAATACTCTTTAGTGCAATACTATCCTGAACACTTCCTCTACAAAACAACATTCTTTCATCAATAAAGAACAAATGATATATAGATGGCGAGTAGGAGCAATCCGTAAACCTACAAAAGCCCTCTCATATTTCGCTCGAGAAAGCAGTGCTGATAACCCTTCTACACAGAGAAGAAATGAGTAGGGTGATAATTGGTCTCCTTGTCTCAGACCCCTAGACGACTGGAGTGATCCATACACTTCTTTATTGATAAAGAAAGAATATGTAACTGATGTTATACACTGTGCGATCTTCGCCACCCAAACTTTGCTAATTCTCAATTTTTTCATAACCACTTCTAAAAAGTCATACTCCATTCTATCATATGCCTTTGCCATATCTAACTTCAGAGTACAACTCTCATTGTTACCTTTCAATAGCATCTTTAGAAAGTAGATACACTCAAAGACTACCATGGCATTATTAGTAATCATTCTCCTAGGGATAAAAGCACTCTGATATAAGGAGATGATTTTTTACAAAATCATCCTGAGCTAGTTAACAAGGCATTTCAAAATAATTTTGTAAAAAACATTCCACAAGCTTATCAATCTGTACTCCGTTACTTTTTTCAGAGCTTTCACCTTCGGAATTAAAACAATAAGAGTCTTGTTAATAATACTAAGGTCTTATCCTTGGTTCAATACACTTAAACACGCTTTCACAACCTCTTTACCCACAACACCCCAATACTTTTAAAAGAATAAGGTTGGTATTCCATTAAACCTGGAGACTTTGTCAGATATATTAGGTCGAGTTTTTGTTTAACTTATTTAGCACTAAAGAGAGTTAGAAGAGCATAATTGTCCACCAAATCTACCTTCGG
Organism: Ailanthus altissimus; assembly: GCA_946807835.1. Lineage (NCBI taxonomy): Eukaryota > Viridiplantae > Streptophyta > Magnoliopsida > Sapindales > Simaroubaceae > Ailanthus > Ailanthus altissimus. The sequence continues at coordinate 8,723,782 of OX327709.1, forward strand.
CTCTAAAGCCCTAAGACCTCTTCTACTGCTTCTTCATTCACTTGCCTTGTTTTAAAAATTTCAGAGAAGTAGCTAAGAACAATTGGCCCAAAATATTTTGGATCATCCCTCCACCACCATGTAGGGTAGAATAGCCCACAAATAAAATTCTTCTTATGCCTCTAGCTTGCTTTCATATGGATGTTTTTAGAATTTTGATCACCTCCCTTCAGCCACGACTCTGAACCGCTACCTCCAGTAGGTCTTATTTTAATCATAAAGTCTCATTAATGCTTTCTCAATGTTACCCATATTTACTATGTCCGTACTAGACCCATCCTCTAACAGCTTCTTGAGCTTCTGCTTAAGCTCCTGGATACAACCTTTTATTCCACCAAACACTCTCTTTCCCCGATTTATAACGATTTCCTACTTCCTAAAATTTTGAGACTATATCCTCCATCGTACCAGCCTCATTACTACTCTTCTAAGATAAGCCGATGACTTCTTGGTATTCTTTCTTCATAAACCAAACTTCCTCAAACAAAAATTGCCTCTTCCATTTTTACTTGTCAATTCTATTAAGCCCTTATTTCTTTATGACAACAAGAATAGGACGATGATTGGATCTCCACAAGGCTAAGTAGTGAACTTCCAAACCGGTGAATAAACACCTCTATTCTTCAGTATTAACTGCTCTATCTAATAGTTCAAAAATAGATTCATCTAGAAATCTTCTACCGCCAAGTGAAATGACTTCAGCTAAATCCCATGTCTATGAACCGGCATAAGTCTAGAGCTTCTCTAAATGAGTTTATTTGCCCAAATGGTCGAGCCACTCCTTTTTTCTCCTCCCCTTCAAGAATTTCATTAAAGTGGACACAACATAATCAAGATAAATGAGCTAACATCTTACAAAGGGTCTAAGAACAATATCATTTTGAGATATTTGGGTTCCCATAAAACCTAGTGAAATGCCATATATTCCCATCCGTCTCTCTAATAACTGAATCAATATGAAATGTTGTATAAGAGAAAAAAAAGACAAATTTACCTTTGATTTCCATAGGAAAGCTAAACCACCACTAAGACCCCTTCTGAGTACACAAAACTCCAGAAAAACCCAATATTACCTGAACACATTCTAATTGTACCTTTGTGGCTTTTGTCTCTATTAGAAATACGATAACAGGGTTATGGCGCTAAATTAATTCTTTCAGTGCCTGTAACATACAAGGGCTCCCTAGTCTCTAGACGTTCTAAGTTATACAAATCATGGCTGTCGGCAGCTTTACTCTATAGAAGCCGTCGCTGTAATTTGTGGGAGGAAAGCCTCAACCGCATTGCATGAAGTCATAGAACCCATATCCTTTTCAAACTCAATATTGATAAAATCCAATCTAGAACTACGCTTTGAAGCAGCCCCTTTGATTTTTTCTCTACAAATATGCTCACATAATTTTCCTTCTGTTTCTCTTACTAGACTGGGTGTGGTAAAGTTCATGCAATAGCTTTTTGCATGAGGAAAATGTTGGTTGGTAAATAAAAAATTTCTGTTTATAAAAATAAATGCAGCGGAAGCCATATCATTTTGTTCATAACATGTATAGGGATAGAAGATTATCTCAACTCCTCGCTATGGCAGATTTTGAATTAACTGGCTGCAATCTTCTCTACTATTCTCAATCTTTAAATTCAACGCGTGTGGGCACGTGGATCTTTCTTAATCTCTAAACACACTAATACCCAAATCTGAGAGGATGGTATTAATTAAATTCTTTTTTCACGTAAGGATACGTAAAAATAATTTTTCTTTTTATTGTTGTAGTCTATTTTGCTTATTACATACTTCCCATATATATAGGGATCTCTCTTGGGTATTTAGAATTTAATTAGGATTAAGAAATTAGAGTTTGATTACCTATGTCTTAAAAAATGTCTTGCCTCTTTAATTACTTATTTGCCCTTAAGTCACTGAATGCTATAATGATCATTTTTAATATCTCTATATTTGTAAATAAATTTACAAATAAATATTATTATTCAATAAATAATTTATTGAATAAACTGTGGCCACAGACTCTAATGATCAAGTACTGCAAACATCTTAGGTGGACATTAACTATTAGATTCCATCTTATAAATATATGTTCCTACGACTCATGAAATTATATCTCCAAGCTATCGAGGTTTTGACCGTTTATATGGATCTCACTCCGTGATAGCTCAAAAGATACAACGAATAAATGTAAGTTCATTACCTGTTCAGGATTAAGATCAATCAAGCTTATTAAAACTTTTGTAAATTAAGATTTACGACATTTAGTTAACATGATCAAAATTCACAGTAGTCTTGTTCAATGTATCATATACATTAGTTTCTCAACTCGAAGTCTCTACTTTGATGATTAAGGTAAATCATCCACTATAAGAAGCAGAAAAACTACAACCTTACATAATGAAATGCTATTTTCATTACTGGTTGTGAACACGATTTAATTTATAAAGAACTTGTGATCTATACCCTCTGTATTAGCATCATATGCCTAATACATAGATCACATACTTTATAAATATGGGCTCATCAATCTATGCTCAATTATATGTATGAATAAACTTTATTAATCTAATAAAATATTATTACTCATACTTTAAGGGCATAAAATAACATAAAATATCTAACAATCTCCCATTTGCCCTAAAGCATATAGGGCATCTGTCGAACTCCATATTATATATATAAGTTTCAAGACACTTTACTGGCAGTGATTTGGTGAATGGATCCGCTAGATTTTTTGTTGATGCAATCTTGGATACCATAACTTCACCATTTTGTACTAGCTCCCGTACCAAATGGTATTTTCATTGAATGTATTTTTATTTCTTGTGGTATCTTAGTTCTTTGAATTGTGCTACAGCTCCGCTATTATCACAATAAATAACAATGGGCATCTTAGCACTAGGTACCACTTTAAGTTCTATAAGGAACTTGCGGAGCCATACAGCCTCTTTTGCAGCTTTTGACGCAGCTACATATTTAGCTTCCATGGTAGAGTCTGCAATGCATAATTACTTTACACTCCTCTAACTAATAGCCCCACAACCTAAAGTAAATATATATCATGAGGTAGATCTTCGGCCATCCTTATCTGATTGGAAATCTGAATCTGTATATCTAATAGGTATAAGATCCTCACTGGAATACACGAGCATATAATCTTTCGTTCCCCGAAGGTACTTAAATATATGCTTTACTACAGTCCAGTGTTGTTCTGGTCCTAGATTATATTGATATCTGCTGACCATGCCGACTGCATAACAAATATCTGGTCTAGTACATAGCATTGCATACATGAGACTTTTTACTGTTGATTCATAAGGAATTCATCTCATGTGATCTATCTCTTCAGGGGTTTTGGGACACTGATTCTTGGATAGATCAATTCCATATTTAAAAGGAAGTAATTCCCTTTTGGATTCAAGCATAGTAAATCTAACCAGAATTTTGTCTATATATATACAGCTTGAGATAAAACTAACATCCTATTTTTATGATCTCGCAATAGCTTAATTCCAAGGATGTAACTAGCTTCACCTAAGTCCTTCATATCAAATTGGTTAAATAACTAAATTTTAACTGATGATAATGCTCCTACATCATTTCCAATGAGTAGTATATCATTTACATACAGGACTAGAAAAACGACCAACTACCTATCTATCTTCTTGTAAACACAAAGTTCATCAGGGTTTTGATCAAAACCAAAAGATTTAATTGCCTGATCAAATATGATGTCCATGATCTAGATGCTTGTTTAAGCCCATAGATAGATTTGTGCAGTTTACAAACCATTGCTCTTGGCCTATAGCTATAAATCCATCTGGTTGTATCATATAGATACTTTCTTCAAGATTGCCATTAAGAAAGAAAGTCTTGACATCCATTTTTCAAATCTCATAATCAAGATTTGCTGCAATGGATAAGAGAATTCTAATAGACTTAAGCATGACTACCGGCAAAAAGGTCTCCTCACAATTGATACCTTCTTTTTGAGTGTACCATTTAGCAACAAACCTAACTTTAAAGGTTTTCACCTTTCTATCTACCTCTTTCTTTCTCTTGTAGACCCATTTACACCCTATGGGTTTTATCCCTTTAGGTTTCTCTATAAGTTTCCAGACTTTATTGGAATACATGGAATCCATTTCTAATTTTATAGTTTTATGCCAATGGTTTGCATCTTTATCAACCATTTCTTTATCATAACCAGTGGGATTTAGTTTATGCTCATTAGAGACTGCTTGAAATAACTCTCCAATTAACATGTACCTAGTTGGACGTCTAATAATTCTCCCACTATGATGACGTACTAGTGGTTGTTGTTCTGCAAATGGCTCTGGTTGGTTTTCATGATCTGGATTGGGAATTAACTCATTGACTCTATCAAGCATAATATTAGAGTTCCTAGATAACTCATCAAGTATTATCTTACTTATAAGCTTGAAGTCTTTTATATAGTCTTCTTCAAGAAAGATTGTCTTAGTGCTAATTAATACTTTTTTATCTTGAGAACTATAGAAAAGACTTCCTCTCGTTCCTTTAGGATAGTCAACAAATAGACAAACTTCTAACTTAGATTCAAACTTGTCTGTCTTTATTTTTAGCACATGTGCTAGGCAACCCTATATATGTATATGACATAAAGTTGGTTTACGTCCTATCTACATTTCCAAAGGTGTTTTAGGGACTAACTTAGATAGAATTAAGTTAAGAAGATATATGGTTGTTTCTAAGGCATAACCCTAAAACGAGATGGGTAAAGTTGAATAACTCATCATTGACCTCACCATTTCAAGAAGAGTTCTATTTCTCCTTTCTGCTACACCATTTTGCTGGGGTGACCCTGGTGCAGTCAATTGGAATAATATCCAATTGTCTAACAAATAGGTCCTGAACTCATTATAGATGTATTCGCCACCTCGATCAGATCGAAGTGCCTTTATATATTTTTCTAATTGCCTTTCCACTTCTGCCTGAAACTCTTTGAATTTATCAAACGCCTAAGACTTGTGGCGTATTAGGTACGTATAACTGAATCTAGAATAATCATCAATGAAAGTGATGAAATATTCATAACCTCCCCTAACTTGTGTGCTTATGGGCCTACACACGTCAGAGTGCATTAATTCTAACATTTCAATAGCTCTATTACCTTTAGCATTAAAGGGTCTTCTGGTCATTTTACCTTCTATACATGATTCACAGGCTAGTAATGGTTCAATATCTAATGAACTCAAAGGTCCATCTTTGACCAGTCTTTAGATCCTATCTAGACTAATATGACCAAGACGTAGATGCCATAGATACGTTTGATTAGTGGGAGTCACTTTAATCCTCTTATGGTGATTAGATTCATTATTCAATTCTGTGTCATGCAGTGAGTTGATTTTAGGATATATGTAGTATAAATTGTTAACTAGTGTACCGAAACATATAAATGACTTATTTCTTTTGATCACCACAGTTGAGTCAAAAATAACAAAATAACCAAATTTATTCAAATAACTAACTGAAATCAAATTACGTTTGAGTTCTGGTACCAACAAACAATCATCTAATACTAATGTCCTAAAATCGTCAAAATAAAGTTGAACAACTCTCACTGCCTTAGCTACAACAGTTGTGCCATTTCCTAGCCTTAGACTGATCTCCCTTTCATTGAGTTGTCTGGTTTGTTGAAACCATTGCAATAAATTGCAAATATGATTAGTGGCTCTAGAATCTATTATCCAAGAATTAGTAGAATTAACCACTAAGCATGTCTCAATGAAAATAATTTTACTAGAAGGTGAAGCTGTCCTTTTAGTTATTGAAAACTTAACTAAAGGACAGTTTCTCTTCCAATGCCCTTTAATGCCACATTGAAAATAATTTCTTTTAGGCCTTACTACCTTTTTATGAATTTGCACACACTTTGAATTAGATGCTTTCTTTGGCTTATTTTTCTTCTTCTTATTACTCTTTCCTCTAGGATTAAGACTAAAAGATGAAGATGGGCCATTAGTCAATTGACTATTATAAGTATCTATTTTATCTTGGGGTGTATTTTCATTAGGTATTTGAGTGCATTTATCAGTCAGGACATATTTGATCTTTTCAACTGTGAGTTTAATATCTAAGTTCTTTCCCTAATCCACATAAATATTTCTAGTTAACTTATCTTAGTTAAGGATGGATGCTAGTGGGATGAATGAAGACATGATTCTGAAAGCATGTGTTATTTTTGCATTAATACATAAAATGCATTTATGTAGAACTCTTTAACTACATTATACATTGATAATCTAATTTTCATTCAGAATACACTTCTGTAGGGTGGTCGTATCCATCATAAATCAGACTAGTACCATACTAATTTATTATTATTATCTCGATATCTCATATCAAATAATAATAAACTACTGATTCTTTAGCCCTTAGATTTAATTGACAAGAACTTCGTAGGGAGGATATCAATCAACCTAATTAGAGTGTACAACCATTATTTCAATCCTTTATATTTCTCAATTAAAAAAGCTACTGTAGGGTAGTCAATTTCGCATTAGTCTTATATTGGATCTTATCCTTTAGGGAAGTCCTATCTAGTAACCAGTTCTGATTAATACCCTCTGTAGAGAGCTCACAAGATTTAAGGCAAGACATTAATCTACCTTACTATTTATAAATACCCAAAATTAGTCTAAAAAATAAATTTTTGTCAAACTTGGGGACCTATTAATAAATATCTCAAAGTTCTCTAGCCAAACTATGATTACTCAAGTCTTGGAGGAGGCTGAGTGAAATAAAACAATTTTGTTAGGGCTTATTTGCACAATTGACAAAATTTTAAGGGCATGTTTGTATAAAAAATAAATTTCTTGATAAAAAACAGAATTATTTATAATAAGGAGGGAACTGGGTGATATTATCCGGAAGAACCCTAATTCTATCACAACACATAGTGCCGCGCAGCCCTCTGTCGCCCTTTGGTTGTCGCGATTGTTGCCACTCGTCCAGCCGCCGATCAATGCTTATGAGAACGCCAGCTTTAGATGATGCTGACCATCTGTCCTCGCCGCCAACCGTCGGTCATGCCTCCCAAAACCGCCGCGTGGACAGCTGAAAAACAAAACGCAGCTTCGTCGCCGATTTGTTTGCTGCCCATCTCTATCAGCATTATTTCCTCTGTGACTTGCCGCTGTAGGTGTCGAGCGCTGCTGCTGCCGCGACGAGCGGCCATGCACGCCGCTGCCATATACAGTGGCAGCGTGCATGGCTTTTTCAGTTTCTTCTTTTGCTCGTTTTTTCCTTTTTTTAATTTATTTTTTCATTATAATTACAACATATAATAAAAAATAAATAAATTTAATCTAACCAAGAGGGGAGATTATGATATTATTTCATCACCTCCTCTTGTTAAAATTCCCAAGAAAAAATACAAACAAATATCTAACCATGAATTATTGAGCGTAACCATTCATCACATAATTAGTAAAAATAACAATATAAATTAATATGCAATTGGTGCCATAATAAACAATTACTACCATAAACAAACTAAACTATACATGTAATATGAAACAAGGTTGCTTTGATACCAATTGTTGGTTGGTAAATAAAAAATTTCTGTTTATAAAAACAAATGCAGCGGAAGCCAGATCGTTTTGTTCACAATTACATGTATAGAGATAGAAGATTATCTCAATTCTTTGCTATGACAGGTTTTGAATTGACTGGCTGCAATCTTCTCTACTATCCTCAATCTTTAAACTCAACGCATGTGGACGCGTGGATCTTTTTTAATCTCTAAACACACTAATACCCAAATCTGAGAGAATGGTATTAATTAAATTCTTTTTCCACATAAGAATACGTGAAAAGAATTTTTCTTTTTATTATTGTAGTCTATTTTTCTTATTACATACTTCCTATATATATAGGGATCTCTCTTGGATATTTAGAATTTGATTAGGATTAGGAAATTAGAGTTTGATTAGGATTTGAGCTAGTAGAGGGACTGTAAGACCCATGGGTTTCCTAACTCCAACTTAAAAGACTTAGTCCTTATTATCTCATAGTACACCAATTCATCTAAGTTAACCCCAGGCTATTCCACTAAAAGCAGAGAGCTATACTCTAATAACTCATGTTATAAAATAAAAACTTATTTAATTAAAACTCCTTTTAATTAATCTGGGCTTAGTCTTTAGACCAATAATAACCATTTAATTGACCCTCTAATTGATGTCCATAATTAAAGGTAGGCCTTAAAAAATATCTTGCCTCTTTAATTATTTATTTACCCCTAAGTCACTGAATGCTATAATGATCATTTTTAATATCTCTATATTTGTAAATAAATTTACAAGTAAATATTATTATTTAATAAATAATTTATTGAATAAACTGTGGCCACAGATTCTATTGATCAAGTACTGCAAACATCTTAGGTGGACATTAATTATTAGATTCCATCTTGCAAATATATGTTCCTACGACTCATGAAATTATATCGACAAGCTTTTGAGGTTTTGACCGTTTATATGGATCTCACTCCGTGATAGCTCAAAAGATACAACGTATGAATGTAAATTCATTACCTGCTCAGGATTAAGATCAATCAAACTTATTAAAGCTTTTGTGAATTAAGATCTACGACATTTAGTTAACCAGATCAAAATTCACAGTAGTCCTGTTCAATGTATCATATATATTAGTTTTTCTACTCGAAGTCTCTACTTCGATTATCAAGGTAAATCATCCACTATAAGAAGTAGAAAAACTACAACCTTACATAATGAAATGCCTTTTTCATTAATGATTGTGAACATGATTTAATTTATAAAATATTTATGATCTATACCCTTTGTATTAGTATCATATACCTAATATATAAATCACATACTTTATAAATATGAATTCATTAATGTATGCTCAATTATATGTATGAATAAATTTAAATAATCTAATAAAATATTATTACACATATTTTAAAAACATAAAATATTTAATAAAAAATTATGCACTCCATATAACCTAGCCTTATTCTTTCATTTTCCTAATTTATTTCTTCCGCATTGCATTTGGTTCCTTTTTTCATGTCAACAACTCCGCCTTCCCCACGTACTTGTCTTAGCACATCAGGATCCCCATTAAACTCTACACTACCAGCGGCCCCCTTGGATAATTGGGTGAAGTTTGTTTTTCCCCACCAAATCCTACAAGTGATGTTAGTTAAAGTGGGAACAATTCCTGCGTCAGTACATTGAGCCACATTAAATTTTTCCCCACCTGATTCGGCCCTTTGTCCATCTGTCCCTTCTCTTCCGCCATTGTCGCATATCTTTCCATCAGGTTGCATAGATTCCTTATAAGGTACAGAAATAACAATCTCAGAAATGGGATATTCTGAAACCTCTTCTGTCACATTCCTCGTGCTAGCAGTCATCACATTCTCCTTCTTTCTCGCAGATTCACTCATTTACCCATACTTACCTACTACAGTTGGCTTTCCATCAGTGTACAGGAATCTGTCCTTAGAAGATCCTCCAACCGTGGACATATCAGTTTGAGGACCAAGTGCAGAAGAATCGCAGCCCCTCAATATTTCTTTTCCTTTTACAGTATCTGAATCATGATTCCGGCCACCCGAAACAACTGTCCTTCCCAAGTTGTCTATTTTTAAACCCGTTCCCGAATTTTCCAAAATTTTTGCCCCAAACTTCATAATCTTACCATAACTGCTTGTATTACTTCCTAACTCAGCCTTCGACTGAGCCACTGCTTTGCCCACCGTGTCTGCCACCATCCGTGGGTCAGAAGATCGAGCCCCACCATTAATCGGAGCCCCTGTTCATCCAGACCCTCTTCCCCTATTACCGTATGGAACTCCTGACTTCGGCCTTCTCTTTTTTCCCTGACCATCTTCATTATGATCATAAAGCCCTACCGTTGTCGCTTTCAAGAAAGGGCCATATTTTAGGGACTCCTGATCGATTTTTGCTGGATCAAAGTAAAGACACTCCCCAAATGTATGTCAAATTCTCCCACACATTCGACACCATTCCGGCAGCCGCTCATACCTGATTAAGATACCAACTACCTCAGCCCTCGTGTCCACCTGAACCTTCAGCCCGCTTTTGAGAGGCACCGCTATATCGACCCGCACCCTAATGCGGAGGAAACTACCACTGCATTGACCTTGATCATTGGTATCTACCTCTTCAACAAGTCCCACCATACTGCCTAACCACTCCGTCGCTTCTGCATTCAGATAAAAAAAAAGGCATATTGTGCAACTGAATCCAGAAGGATACTTGCGAGAATCGCATTGAAGAATAATCCCCAACTCCCTTCGGCTGTTCCAACACTATCAGATGGTTGTTGAAATTTCACGGTCCATCCCCAATCACTCATCATTTATCCACCTCTAAGCCCAAACGAAAGACAAACATATTGTCTTAATTTTTTTTTTTTTGATTTAAATAGTTCTTAAATTATAATGTCAAGACATTACAATAAAGACCTTTGATGCAAAAGATCAAAGGAATACAGGATAATAATAAAATACATCTTAAGATCACCTGAGAACTCTTTCGTAGAAGAGTACAAACCATACCCCTATTGGTACGGATAATTTAATACTGACCTTTCCGAAGAAAGGGATAATCAGACCTTTCCGAAGAAAGGGATAATCAGATCTCGCGAACGAAAAATACTAACCTTTTCAAAGAAAAGGAGAAGCAGATCTCGCAAGCGAAAGAAATATAGATCCACAAAAAGGGAGAAATTATTAATCCGGTTTGTTCAAGAACAAACAAGACTCAGCCACAAACACCCAAATAAAAATCGACAATGAAAATTAGAAAAACCCAAGACCCCGAAGGGTGTCATTGCCGGCGGTGGAGGCTGAGAGAGCACAAGGGAAATGAAACGGACAGCAATCAGCAGGTTTCGGCAAAGGTCCGGTGAAAACTGACCAGAAAAAAATGGCCAAGGGAGCAAAAGGCCGAAGGAGGCGCGGCTGGTGTCGACCAGGACCAGTGAGACCCCATAGGAAGCGGAGAAAGTCGAAGGGGGGGCGACGCATGAGGTTTGGCAGCAGCACCGGTGTCGTGGTGCAGAAGTCCAGGAACGCAGCACAAGGAGATTTAAGCTCGCCGAGATTCCCCCGAAAGCAACCACCACCGAAGACACCGTCGGTTTGACGCGACCAAGGAACCCAAACTGGAGGTCGGAGGGAGACGATGGACTGATAGTAGCCGGAAGCACCGTCTGAATGCCAGGACGCCAGCAGAGGTGCCATGGAGATCAGAAAACCCATGGGCCAACGGAGAAGGTAGTGGTGTTCGGCGAGGGGAGTAAACAGAACAGGTCATTTAAGCAGAGCCGTATAAAGCATAACCTGTCACCGGGACCAGATCGAGCCCACCGGAGAGATGAAGAGCATCAGAGTACCGTCCGAACACCAATAAAGGTGGCTTGAAGATCGGCAGTGGTGTCCGGTGAGTAGCAGACACGCCAATGAAACTGAGTCGGAAAGCACGTTGGTTGTTGTAGACTCGGCTGGATCCGTAGAGCCTCCGATGATTGACATAACACGGCGGCAAGCAGCCAAAATAGTCGAAACACGACCATGCAGCAGGGCACTACAACATTAAAGCGTCGAACGGTCACCGGAAACCAGATGGAGCCGCAACTGGAGATGGAGAGCTGGCAGAAAACGGAAAAAAGAGAGGAAAACTGGTGCAGAAACTGAAGCTGGAGTGGTTGTGTCCACCGGAGAGGGGGCCTAAGCCCCCCTCTCCGGTGGGTATTTGTTGAAAGGGCGGCAGCTGTGGGCTGGGCAAGTTGGGAGAGTTTGGTACTAAGGTTTTCAGTTTATTTACCCATTTTTTTAAACATATTGTCTTATTAAGTACTTCCACCTGAAAGTGAGAAGTTGTGTCCCAAATATTCTTTACCGTTGTAGCCACTCCTCTATTCACCAGTCTTATGGATAAAACTTTCCCTACTACAGTTAGCTTAATCTGGTCTTCTCCCTTTCTCCGTTTTAATCCACTGGCATAAATCACTGTTCCATCATAATTCGTTAGGGATAGATTGTCATGCACATGTTCAGTAATTGAGCATCTTAGTGGTAAAAAAAAAAAAGTATAAAGAAATTTAAGCGGTGTACGTTATATATATATATATTTGTTTAAGAGAAGCAAAACTGAAAGAGAAAAGAGAGAAAAAGAAGAAAAGAAAAAGAAGAAAGAAAAACTGAGGGAAAGAAAAAAAAAGAGAAAAGAAGAAAAGAAAAAAAAAGAGAAAAGAAGAAAAGAAAAAAAAAAATTGAGGAAAAGAAATAAAAGAGGAATTTTAGTAAATCAATTTGGGTAGTTAGAATTATACTCAGTATTTCAGCGAATAATAGTTTTACGATATTAAAATATTTATATTTATATATTTATAATACGTATTGGTACTAATGATATATTTTTACACCTTATCATATAGGAGGTGTGTCGATAACGGATAAATATCAGAATTCAGACTCAGCTCAGGATTAGCACACTTTTATGAGTGGACAACTATATATATTTTATATATTTTTAATATAATAGTTTATGATTTAATTATACGTTATTAGATTTAGCCATAATTTATTTTAGACAGATAAATATTTCTGTTAATTAGTATATTCAAAAATATATATTTAGAATTTATCATAGTATAGCTTATAATTATGTTCAGTACAGAAATAATTATTTCAGAATAATTATGCTTTCATGATATTATATATTAGTAGTTTTCGAACCACCATATGCGTACCCTTCCCTTTAGTGTAGTAGCTCTGCGCATGTGTTAGACAAGTTTAGTTTGCTCTGCTCGAGCGATGCAGCATTTCACCGGGTTAGACCAACTCAGATCCCCTACTCTACATGTGCGTGAGTTATTCCTTCAGGTTAGACTAGTTTTTCTCCAGGTACAATTTTGGTGTGGTTTTCAATATATATGTAGTACATGTTTTCAGAGCTATGTTACATATATTCAACTTGATAATAGATTTTATAATAGTTTACGCTTTCAGATTTTCAAATCCTCAGTGTTATGTCATGATTTTAGTTTTAGTACAAATTTTATGACAACTCATACTTTCAGTACAAGTTTATTGATTACTCAGTATACAACTTCATGATTATTTTATCTTACAAATTTATACATGTACAACACATATAAAGTATATAATATTTTCAGATTATGTCCACTCACTAAGCCATAAGCTCACCATTTTTTTCTATTTTTTCTATTTTGCCCAAGTTGTCATAGGAATTCGTGCAGTGTGATACTGTCGTCACATTTTGAGATTGGTCCACGACACGCATAACTGCATAAGTGTCTCAGTCTATTTATTTGTATATCTTTATGTATATTAGAGTACACGTGTATACCTTTTATTGAGGTAGGTAGCCTCGTTGTATCATATGTATGAGTAAAGAGTATGTTAGTCCCATGTCATTGCAGGATCCACTTCGATTCTTGAGGAGGGCTCGGGTCGGGTCCTGTCAGTTTGGTATTAGAGTATGGTTTTAGATTCTGTAGACTAGTACATGATATATGCATGTAAGAGGTGTCATTAATAATGTGTTGCATTTTATAGATTTTCATTATGCGTCCACATAGTCGACCTTGCACGAAACTTATGGTTAAACTGGGAGCTCCCTTAGTACCAGATAGAAGGGAAGAATTTATTATAGAAGAAAGTAGCAGTGTCAGTTTCCCCTGTACCCATACCTCAAACCCAGCCTAATCCTATTGTAGATGAGATACACCCTTAGCCAGTGCCACAACCTGTAATACAACCTACACAGGGACAGCCTGATAGACCTCCCTTAAAGCAATCCATAAATAGACTGGCTCAATTAGTTATAGTTGCAGTGGAGAGACAAGCACATGGACCACTCAGGAGAGAGAACACAATAGAGTGTGTTCGTAGTTTAGGGGCAGAGAATTTTTCAGGCACTATTGAGCCAGCTGATGCAGAGTCATGGTTGACCAGTGTAGAACGAATATTTGATGTTATGAGATGTACTGATGATGAGCAGGTTTCCTTTGCTACATTTTTACTTGAGGGTGGGGCATATCACTGGTGGAGGATCAGTATCATGTAAATATGGAGAGGTGATTAGTTGGGCTGATTTTTATAAAGAATTTAATGTTAAATTCTTTCCTATGGATTATCAAGACATCCAGGCTAGTAATTTATTTGAGCTAGAATAGGGATCAATGATAGTGGAGGAGTACAAGAATCGATTTATAGAGTTATCGAGATTCACTTCATATGCAATATAGAATGAGAGGGATAAATGTGAGAGATTTGAATAGAGCCTTAGAGGCAATATTAGGACAAAACTTACAGCCATGGGGCACAGTGATTTCAATGAGTTAGTAGGGGCTGCAATGAGAGTTGAGAGAAGCCTAGTAGAGGCACGCAGAGCCTAATCATTCAAGCAAAAATCAAGCCATAGTTAGTCAGTTGGTGGATCAAGTAGTAGTAGAGTACCTGGAGGAGAGAAATCCCATACAGGGTATTCTAGTAGATAATGATATGGTCAGAGCCCTATACTATCAGGAGGACCGAGACAGAGTTCTAGTCAGAGTTTTGTGCCTCCATCTATTGAAAGCAACATTAGAAGTTAGAGGCCCCGGGGTGGTAGCCAGTTAAGTAGTAGTGCTAGCGTAAGAAGATACCCTTAGTGTTTTATTTGTGGCAGAAGTCATGAGGACAATGTCTGAGAGGTTTTAGAGGTTGTTACCATTGCGGACAAGCTGGACATTTGAGGAGAGATTGCCCTCATCTTCTTCGGAGTAGTAGCTTAGTACAGAGTACAGCTTTTCATGGTTTTCAAGGTAGCAGTGGCAATATTCAGAGACATAGAGGATCTCAGATAGGAGAGCTTATCTCTAGTACTGGTGTACAACCTAGATCTTTAGGAGCTAGTAGAGAGCCACAGAGGGATCAGCCAGGTCGACCTCGTAGCCAGGCACGTGTATTTGCTTTGACTCAGTAAGAGGCACAGGCTACCCCTGATGTTGTTACAGGTATGCTGACTATTTTTGGTTGAGAGGCCCATATTTTAATCGATCCAGGTTCTAAGCATTCTTTTATTTTTTGTATTTTTGCTGTGCATGCGGATAGAGTGTTAAAACCCATAGATTGTAGTTTGGTGGTAGCCACACCGGTTAGAGAATCATTATTGGCTGAGAATGTGTTTCGGGGTTGTGTTATCAAAGTGGGTAGCAGTAAGATGGTAGTAGATTTAACTCCTCTTAATATACATGATTTTGATGCAATACTTGGGATTGACTGGTTAGCTAATCACCATGCTACTGTACACTATTTTCAAAAGGAGGTTATATTCTAAAGACATAGAAATTATAATATTATTTTTTATAGAGAGTGAAGAGTTCTTTCATCCTGTGTTATATTTGCTATGATAGCTAAACGGTTGCTCAAAAAATAATGTCCAGCCTATTTGGCATATATTATTGATACAAGAGTCAATGGGGCTAAATTAGAAGATATTCCAGTGGTCAGAAATTTTCCTGATGTATTTTCTGAAGATCTTTCAGGCTTACCACTAGATAGAGAGATTGATTTTGGTATTGATTTGGTTCTAGGCACAACTTCTATCTCCAAAGCACCATACAAAATGGCTCTCTCAGAGTTAAAAGAATTGAGGACTTAGTTACAAGAATTGGTAGATAAGGGTTTCATCAGACCTAGTTTATCACCATAGGGAGTACTGATATTGTTTGTTAAAAAGAATGATTGAACTTTGAGCTTATGCATTGATTATCGAAAACTAAATAAAGTCACTATATGTAACAAGTACCCACTCCCTTGTATTGATGATTTATTTGATCAGTTATAGAGTACAAAAGTTTTCTCAAAGATCGATCTATGATTAGGCTATCATCAGTTAAAGATAAGAGATATTGATATGGCTAAGACTACCTTTAGAACTCGATATAGGCATTATGAGTTTTTAGTAATGCCATTTGAGTTGACTAGTGCTTTAGCAGCATTCATGAACCTTATAAATAGAGTATTTCACCTTTATCTTGATCGATTTGTTATAATATTTATTGAGGATATTCTTATATATTCACGGAGTATAGAGGAGCATGCAGAGCATTTGAGGATAATGTTACAGATTTTGAGGAATAAATAATTATATGCTAAGTTCAACAAATGTCAGTTTTAGATAGAAAAAGTTACATTTCTAGGTCATATGATCTCAACAAATAGAATATGTGTAGATCTTCAAAAAATTAAAGCTGTGGTAAATTAGGAGCGACCAGCTAGTGTGACAGAAATTAAAAGTTTTCTCGGTCTAGCAGGTTATTATCGGAGAATTATTAAAGACTTCTCTAAGATTACTGCATCGGTTATAAAGTTAACCAGAAAAAATGTAAAGTTTGTGTAGACTGATGAATGTGAACGTAGTTTCCAAGAACTTAAAAAAGAGATTGACTTTAAATTTTGTTCTCACTCTTCCACCTAGCACTGAAGGATTTATAATTTTCAGTAATGCTTCTAGACAGGGATTAGGTTGTGTATTGATGCAACATGGTAAGGTGATAGCGTATGCTTCTAGGCAGCTTAAGAAGCATGAATTGAAATATCCAACCCATAATTTAGAATTGGAAGTAATAGTATTTGCCTTGAAGATTTGGAGACATTATTTATATAGTGTCATATGTCAAATCTTCACTGATCATAAAAGTTTCAAGTATTTGTTCACACAGAAAAATTTGAATCTAAGACAACGGAGATGGTTAGAGCTAATAAAAGATTATGACTGTACGATTGATGATCATCCAGGTTAAGCAAATGTGGTAGAAGATGCACTCAGTAGGAAGTCTTTTAGCTCTATAGCTTATTTGAGAGTGACTTATCTTCCATTATTAGTCGAATTAAGATCTATGGGGTTGAATTTTCTGTAGATGAGTCTAGAGTCCTTCTAGCACATTTTCAAGTTAGGCCTATGTTGATTGATCATATTCAAGAGATGTAAGATCAAGATCCTAATTTAGTTAAACTTAAGCAAGAAGTGAGGAATGGAATACGGACTGATTTAACGTTGAAAGCTGATGGGACATTAGTTATGGGCAATAGACTTTGTGTTCCGAATAACTCAAAGTTGAAGAAGCGAATTTTAGAAGAAGCTCATAGCTCAGCTTTTTTATACATCCTGACAGCACTAAAATGTATCCTACTATGAAAGAACATTACTTGTGGTAAGGTATAAAAAGAGAGATTACAGAGTTTGTATCTCACTGCCTGATTTATCAACAGATTAAGGTAGAACATCAGAAGCCATTAGGATTATCTCAACCACTTTCAATTCCTGAATGGAAGTAGGACCATATCACTATGAACTTTTTTATTGAGCTTCTACGTACTCGGAGGGGTCATGATAGTATTTGGGTGATTGTTGATCGACTTACAAAGTTTGCTCATTTTTTACCTTATAAGGTTTCATACTCATTAGATAGGCTGGCTTATTTATATGTGAGTGAGATTATACGATTACATGAGGCTCCAGTGTCCATTGTATCAGATAGAGACCATCGGTTCACTTCTAGATTCTGGCATAGCTTACAGAAGGCCTTAGGCACTAAGCTAAACTTTAGTACAACTTTCATTCTCAAACAGATGGGCAATCGGAGAGAACTATACAAATATTAGAGGATATGCTTAAAGCTTGTATGTTGCAGCTTAAGGGTATTTAGGATGATTACTTACCATTGATGGAGTTTGCATATAATAATAGCTATCAGAGTAGCATTCAAATGGTGCCGTATGAGGCTTTATACGAAAGAAAATGCAGAACTCTAGTTTGCTGGGATGAGGTTGGAGAAAGAAAAATATTGGGTCCAGAGATTATCCAGGCCACTAGTGAGAAGATCAGTATTATCAGAGACAAACTCAACGCACCTCAAGACAGACAAAAGAATTATGCAGATAAACACCGTAGACAGCTTGAGTTTGCAGTAGGAGACAGAGTTTTCTTACGGATCTCACTATAGAAGAGTGTGCTTCATTTTGGGAAATAGGAAAAATTAAGTCTTAGATATATTGGGCCATATGAGATTGTAGAAAGTGTTGGTGTGGTTGCGTACCGCATGGTATTACCATCCGAGTTGTCACGCATTCATGATGTGTTTCATATTTTTATATTGCAGAAGTATATACCTGACCCTTCTCACATTCTAGATACTCAGCCAGTTCAATTAAGGACAGACTTGACTTATGACGAGGAACCTGTTCAGATAGTGGATTATCGCCAACAAAGACTACGTAATAAGACTATTTCACTAGTTAAAGTCTTATGGAGGAATCATGCAGTGGAAGAGGCTACATGGGAGCGAGAGGATCATATGAGAGTTCAGTATCCTTATTTGTTTTAGAGAGGTATATGAATTTCGAAGACAAAACTTTTTTAAGGGAGGGAGGAATTATCATACACGTGTTCAGTAATTTAGCATCTTAGTGGCAAAAAAAAAAAAGTATAAAGAAATTTAAGCGGTGGTCGTTATATATATATATATATATATATTTGTTTTGTTTTTATTTTGTTTAAGTAGCAATTGAAATAGAAGAAGAAGAAGAAGCAAAATCGAAAGAGAAAAGAGAAAAAAAGAAAAAGAAAAGAAAAAGAGAAGAAAGAAAAACCGAGGGAAAGAAAAAAGAAAACAGAAGTAGGAAAAAAGAAAAAAAAAGAATTCAGGAGAAGAAATAAAGGAGGAATTTTAGGAAATCAGTTTGGGTAGTTAAAATTATACCCAATGTTTCAGCGGGTAATAGTTTAAAATGCTAGAATATTTATATTTTAATACTTATAATACGTATTAGTACTAATGATATATTTTTATACCCTATGATATCGTAGGTGTGTCGATAGTGGGTAGATCTCAAAATCCAGACTCAGCTCAAGATTAACGCACTTTTGTTAGTGGATAGTTATATATATTTTATATATTTTTAATACAGCAGTTTATGATTTAATTACACATTATCAGATTTAGCCATGATTTATTTTAGACAGATAAATATTTTTGATAATTAATATATTAAGAAATATATTTTTAGAATTTATCATAGTATAGCTTATAATTATGTTCAGTACATAAATAATTATTTCAGAATAATTATGATTGTGATATTATATATTAATAGTTTTCGAACCACCATATGCATACCCTCTCCTTTAGTGTAGTTGCTCTGCGCATGCGTTAAACTAGTTTAGTTTACTCTGCCGAAGCAATGCGGCATTATACCGAGTTAGACTAGTTCAGATCTCCCGCTCTACCTGTGTGTGAGTTATTCCGCTAGGTTAGACTAGTTTTTTTTCGGGTACAAATTTGGTGTGGTTTGTAATATATATGTAATACATGTTTCCAGAGTTATGTTACATATATTCAGCTTGATAATAAATTTTATGATAATTTACTCTTTTAGATTTTTAGATCCCTAGTATTATGTCATGATTTTAGTTTTAGTACAAATTTTATGACAACTCATACTTTCAGTACAAGTTTCTTTATTTCTCAGTATACAGCTTCATGATTATTTTATCTTATAGATTTATACCTGTACAACACATATAAAGTATATAATATTTTCAGATTATGTCACCTCAATGAGCCATAAGCTCCATTTTTTTTCTATTTTCGCTATTTTTCCCAGGTTGTCACAGGAATTCATGCAGTGTGATATTTTGGTCACATTTTAAGGTTGGCCCATGACACGTATAGCTGCATAAGTGTCTCAGTCTGTTTATTTGTATATCTTTATATATATTGGAGTACATGTGTACACCTTTTGTTGAGGCAGGTAATCTCATTGTATCATATGTATGAGTAAAGCGTATGTTAGTTCCATGTCATCGCAAGATCTGCCTCGATTCTCAAGGAGGGCTTGGGTCGGGTCCTGTCTTCCCCTCTTATAAAAATTTTATCCTCGAAATTCATGTACCTCTCTGAAACAAATGAGAATACTGAACTCTCATCTGATCCTCTCGCACCTATGTAACCTCTTCTACTGTATGATTCCTCTATAAGACTTTAACTAGCGATATAGTCTTATTACGTAGTACTTGTTGACAATAGTCCACTATCTGAACAAGTTCCTCATCATAAGTCAAGTCTACCCTCAACTAAACTGGTTGTGTAACTAGAATATGAGAAGGGTCAGGTATATATTTTCGTAAAATAGAAACATGAAACACATTATGAATGCATGACAACTCAAGCGGTAATGTTAAGCGGTACGCAACTATACTAACCTTCTCTAATACTAAATTAATAGGACCCAACCCGAGCCCTCCTCGAGAATTGAAGCGAATCTTACAATGACGTGAGACTAACATACTTTTTACCTATACATATGATACAACGAGGCCACCTACCTCAACAAAAAGTGTACACGTATACTCAAATATATAAAACGATATACAAATACACAAACTAAGACACTTATGTAGCTTTGCATGTCATGGGCCAACCTCAAAATGTGACGACAGTATCACACATCACGAATTCCTGTGACAACCTAAGAAAAATAGGAAAAAAAAAAGGGTGAGCACGTGGCTCAGTGAGTGAACATAATATGAAAAATATTATATACTTTATATGCATTGCACACGTATAAATCTGTAAAATAGAATAATCATGAAGTTGTATACTGAGTAATCAATAAACTTGTACTGAAAGTATGAGTTGACATAAAATCTGTGCTAAAACTAAAATCATAACATAATACTGAAAATCTAAATATCTGAAAGCATAAACTATCACAAAATCTATTATCAAGCTGAATAAATGTAACATAGGTTTGGAAACATGTACTACATATATATTGAAAACCACACCAAACTTGTACCCAGAGAAAAACTGGTCTAACCTGGCAGAATAACTCACGCACAAGCAAAGTGAGGGATCTGAGCTGGTCTAACCTGGCGAAATATTGCATTGCTCGGCAGGGCAAACTAAACTGGTCTAACGCATGTACAGAGCAACTACACTAAAGGGGAGGGTACGTATATGGTAGTTCAACTACTACTAAATAATATCATAAAAGTATAATTATTCTAAAATGAATATTTATGTACTGAACGTAATCATAAGCTATATTATAATACATTCTAAAACTATTTCTGAATATTAGCATAAATATTTATTTATCTAAAATAAATCATGACTAAATCTGATAACATGTAATTAAATCATAAATTACTGTATTAAAAATATATAAAATATATATAGCTTTCTACTCATAAAAGTGCGCTAATCCTGAGCTGAGTCTGGATTCTGTGATCTATCCACTATCGACACACTTCGTATATCATAGGGTGTAAAAGTACATCATTAGTACCGATATATATTATAAATATTGAAATATAAATATTCTAATATCGTAAAACTCTTATCTGCTAAATCACTAGGTATAAATCTAACTACCTAAACTAATTTCCTATTTATTTTCATTTCTTATTTCTCTTTTTCTTTCCTTATTTTTTTCTTTATTTCTTTCTTCTCTTTTATTTTTTCTCTTTTCAATTCTGTTCCCTTCTTATTGTCAGCTTAACAAACTCAAATGAAGCAAATCATTGCTTCTTTATATACTACAACCCATCACCCACTTAGATAATAAAATAAAGTCATTTCACTTATTGTTTTCTTCTATTTCCATCATACCCCACGTGTTAACATCACGGCAATTCATTCACAAATTTCGTTCAATTGCTCCCACGTAGCCTTCACCTTATTAACCAAAAGCTTAGTCATACATTTTTACTGTTGTTTATTAAAGATTTAGCCAAATTTAAACACTAAGCCTTGCAAATAGAATGGCACGTGTATTACAATTCCTACTACCTTATAAAAAATTTCGTCCTCGAAATTCATGTACCTCTCTGAAACAAATAAAGATACTGAACTCTCATCTGATCCTCTCGCTCCCATGTAGCCTGTTCTACTTGTTGACGATAGTCCACTATCTGAACAGGTTCCTCATCATAAGTCAAGTCTGCCTTCAACTGAACAAGTTGTGTAACTAGAATATGAGAAAGGTCAAGTATATACTTCCGTAACATAGAAACATGAAACACATCATGGATGTGTGACAACTCAAGCGGTAATGCTAAATGGTACGCAACCATACCAACCCTCTCTAGAATCTCATATGACCCGATATATCTAGGACTTAATTTTTTTTGTTTCCCACAATGAAGTACACCTTCCATAGTGAGATCCGTAAGAAAACTCTGAGGGCTCTGACCATACCGTTGTCTACCGGAATCCCTTGTATGGGATATCTCTCCTCCAAGTGCTCTACTACCCCGAGGCCTTTGACTCCCTATGTTGCTTCCAACAGATTGAGGCACAAAACGCTGACTAGAACTTTGTCTCTGTCCTCCTGGTAGCATAAGGCTCTGACCATACTGTTGTCTGCCAGAATACCCTGTATGGGATGTCTCTCCTCCAGGTGCTCTACTACTACTTGATCCACCAACTGACCAACTATGACCTAGTTTTTGCTTGAATGATTGGGCTCTGCGTGCCTCTATCAGGCTTCTCTTAATTCTCATTGCAGCCCCTACTAACTCACTGAAATCACTATGCCTCATGACAGTAATTGCTGTCCTGATATTGCCTCTAAGGCCTTGTTCAAATCTCTTACATTTATCCCTCTCATTCAGTATTACATATGAAGCGAATCTCGATAACTCTATAAATCGATTCTCATATTCCTCAACTATCATCGATCTCTATTCTAGCTCAAAGAACTCACTAGCTTGGATGTCTTGGTAAACCATAGGAAAGAATTTAATATTAAATTCTTTACAAAAATCAACCAAACTAATCACCCCTCCATATCTACATGATACTGATCTCTACTAGTGGTATGACCCACCCTCAAGTAAAAATGTAGCAAAGTTGACCATATAAATAAATATAGAGAAGTTTTATGATTTAATTACACGTTATCAGATTTAGTTATGATTTATTTTAGATAAATAAATATTTATGCTACTTAGTATATTCAGAAATAATTTTAGAATTTATTATAATATAGCTTATGATTACATTCAGTAAAAAAATATTTATTTTAGAATAATTATGCTTTCATGATATTATTTAGTAGTAGTTTTTGAACCACCACATGCGTACCCTCTCATTTAGTTTAGGTGCTCTGCGCATGCGTTAGAATAGTTTAGTTTGTTCTGCCCGAGTGATGTAACATTCTGCTGGGTTAGACCAGCTCAGATCCCCAGTTCTGCTTGTGCCTGAGTTATTCCGCCAGGTTAGACCAATTTTCCTCAGGTACATGTTTGGTGTGGTTTTCATTATATATGTAGTACATGTTTCAAGAGATAGGTTACATATATTCAACTTGACAATAGATTTTGTGATAGTTTATACTTTCAGCTTTTCAGATTTCTAGTATTATATTATGATTTTAGTTTCAACACAGATTTTATGAGAGCTCATACTTTCAGTACAAGTTTATTGATTACTCAGTTTACAGCTTCATGATTATTCTATCTTACAAATTTATACGTGTGTAATACATATAAAGTATATAATATTTTTCATATTATGTTCACTCACTGAGTCACAAGCTCACCATTTTTTCTATTTTCTCTATTTTTCCCAAGTTGTCACAGGAATTCGTACAGTGTGATAGTGTCGTCACATTGTGAGGTTGGCCCACGACACGCATAGCTGCATAAGTGTCTCAGTCTGTGTATTTGTATATCGTTTTGTATATTATAGTATACTTGTACACCTTTTATTGAGGCAGATAGCCTTATTGTATCATATGTATAAGTAAAAAGTATGTTAGTCCTACGTCATCACAAGATCTGCCTCAATTCTTGAGTAGGGCTCAGGTCGGGTCCTGTCAGTTTGCTCAATGACTAATCATATATTCTACATCCTCTGCTCCCAACATTGCCATACTTGTACTGCTTATCACCGTCACGATTTAAGCTCGCCATAAAGTGGAGACTGGGTCTAAACCTCGCTTGTGTTTAGAGGAAACAGCATGAGAGTAATTCTATTCCTTTTCCATTAAATGTAAGATTTAAAAGCATAATACACAATATTTAACATTGCGATTGAGGTTTGTCTTATTTTTTTTATAGTTTGGAAGCATAAAGTTGTACTAAATAAAATTTAAAATATGTAAACCTCTAGACTAAGCTTTACTTAGGGAAAATTTAGCCCAAAATAAGGGCAAGCCTATTTAATAAAGTTAATGAAAAAACACAAGTTCAATAAGACAGTTTTTAACCTTTAGAATTCCTTAAAATTAGAAAAGGTAGTTCATTATTTGATTTGGTAAGTAATTAACAAGATAATATTTTATTCAAAATAAAATTGGTATGTTGTCCCTTTTATTTATTAAATTCATTTTTTATTTTAATTAAAGCAAACTTTATTAAATAAACTTGAATTTAAAAAGAGAAAGAGTCAAAACAAAGTTTTAACCTAATACAAAATGCATAATCTTATAAAAAAAAACCTTCTTCCACTCATAAAAAGAAACTATTCAACTATATTTACTATAATTGTGCCCTGGCTTGCGAACCTTGTACAAACTACTCTTCCTTTCACTTTTTGGTCAGTTTTCCTTATTAATGTAATATTCTCATTAATGTGTAATATTATATTATTAATATATTTGATTTGATAAATCAGTTATATTAATAATATAATATTCTTATATTTTATAATATGTAATTATTTCCTTTAATGTATAGTATTATTTTCTTATTTTGTAATAGGTTACAGCCTATATAACGGCTTTATTATACTATATTTTATTCATAGTGAAATATACTCTCTTTATGTTTCTCACATGGTATCAGAGTTTTAGTTTTTTCACTGTCACTTTGTTTAGCCAGAGATTTGTCAGATTTTTTTAAAAACCCGTCAGAATCCATTGAGTTTTTTTTTGGTTGAAAAGTCACCGAAAAACTACGAAAGCTTGCCGTGTTAGCCACCGCACATCTCAAATTACTTAGAATCCTCCGGCCGTTTCAACGCCGTCAACGATGGGCCAATTGAAGGTCGAAAATCACTGGACGCGTGCCGGAACACCACTGCCGCTGCCACTGTCACTTCAGATCTCGGCCATTCTACAACAACGTGACTAACACCTCCCTGACCAAAAGAACCCAATCATCGGCCATTCAAACATTGTTGAGTTTACGCCAATTGGAGGTCAGAGCTGGCCAGACACGCCAGCTAAAGTTTACTATTTCCTGTTAAGGCCTATTTGCAAACTTTTTAGAATTTTAAGGTCAGATCATAATTTTCTATTCTTTTAGGTCTTTTTTACAATTATCAATAATTATAGGGCTATTTTGCAATTATAATATTTTTTAGGGGTTATTTTGAAAAGTTAAGGGGTCACTTTATAATTGTCAAAAGTATTGGGTCAAGTTGTAATTATTAAAAGTTGAAAAAGAAAATTTATTTTTTCAATGGATAAATCTAACATTTCTCAGCCTATTCACATTATCCTTGATGGATAAAATTATGTCTTATGGGCACAAGTTATGTGTAGTTTTCTTAAATGTAGGAGACTTTGGCGTTATATCACTGGTGATGTTACTCTACCCAAGCAGCGAGATAATGAGAGTCTGGAGGCTTTCATTGATAGACAAGATGATTGAGATAATAAAAATCATCAGATTATTACATGATTTCATAATACATCAACCCCATCCATCAATCTTCATTATGGTCGATTTGATACAGTCAAATCACTTTGGAATTTTCTTACACATCGTTACACCGCCACAGATCTCGCTCATCAATATCAACTCCTGCAAAATTTACATCATCTTCGACAAGAACTAAGGCAATCCATCGCCGAATTTTATTCTCAAATGCAGTTTATTTGGGATCAACTAGCTCTTTCAAAACCAATTTGGAAAAATAATGATGATGCTCAACCTTTCATTGTCTACCGAGATCATCAGCATTTGGTTCAATTTCTCATGGCTCTGCAAGATAAATTTGAATCCACTCGTGTTTTGCTACTTCATCGAAGGTGCTTACTCACTTTGGATCAAGCCATTACTGATCTCATCTCTAAAGAAACAAGGTTTGCTACTCTTTAGCAAATTCATACATATACAGTACTTTCCACTTCGTAACACAAATATGGCAACTTCACTCAATACAAGACGTGTAATTATTGCCACTTATCTGGATATTCAGTTCTCAATTGTCTAATATGTAAATGCAAAAAATGTCAAAAAAATAGATCGGGTCATTTTGAAAGAGATTGTCCCAAAAGCAAACAATCTCAGGGTGCTACTTCTACAAAGCCTCAATCATTCTCTGTCGTTATTGTTGCCCAAGATATTGCTAACTCCTCTTCCAACTTAACCAATGATCTTGAAACTTTACTTCGCCAACTTCTATCAAACTCTGGTAACCCTTCCATTACTGCTTCTTCTGTCATTTCAGGTAACTCTTTGTATTTTGATTCTACATGTTGCAATCATATTTCTTCTGATTCTAATATTTACTTTTCAAAATCTCCTGCTTCCTATTTACCTTATATTCAAACTGTTGGGATTTATGCTCACGTGCCATCCCATTATTATATGAATATTTTATTTTATAATATTTATAGAGTACATTATTTGTTAAATCGCTAATTACTATTATTAAATGGTTCAATGCTTGTGACGCTACAGACATTATATGATGTGAAGGAGTTCAGATTTAGTCTAAAAAAGTTTAGATCAATACTAAGAGTTAGCATCACTGAAAACTATAAATGCTAAAGAGTTACATGTTATATTGATCAGTGAAGTCTAAGAGTTAAAATCTTGCCTGTGACGGT
Source organism: Ailanthus altissimus (assembly GCA_946807835.1). NCBI lineage: Eukaryota > Viridiplantae > Streptophyta > Magnoliopsida > Sapindales > Simaroubaceae > Ailanthus > Ailanthus altissimus. The sequence continues at coordinate 8,750,724 of OX327709.1, forward strand.
ACAAAGACTTGAGAATATATTAGTAATAATATAGTTGTAAGAGTTGCAATAAGTGCTAAGAAATGTTATTATGTAAGTCTATTTTCAAATTATATGTTCCTGGTCTTAATTCACCGATGCAAGTCTGACGGTGGAATCTTTTTTATAGACTAGTGTATACTATACCTAGATGGTCTAAATGGTTCTTCTTAGTTAACCATGGGCTTACTAGAAGTTCGTATAACATACATGTGTTCAGTAAGAACTGAATACTGTACAGACTCAACGAGGCCCCCAAAGACATCCCATGAAGCCATCAATGGAAGGTCTTCTCGAGTTGAGTAGAATATGTGGTCCTTTAACCTAAGTACCACGGTGGGCTTGTAAGTGATCCATCATACTTTGGTTCCACGCATGTCACAGACCTTTCATGGTGTGACCGCTGGGTGTCTCTAGGTATGGTCGGATGCTTATAGAGTTCGATGTGTACAAATATGGAATCCGTCAGCTCATATGGATGAGTTATATATCTGGATGCTCAGAGACTGTATCTTAGAAAGTCTTATGGCCATAAGCAACAAGCCCAGGAAAAGAGTTTCCTACAAGGTTAAACAATATTGTAAAAGTGTTTGCATATATTGTTTATTAAGATGCGTGTCTGGAGATAAGTTCACGGATGAGCATATAGGGATTTGACGGTAGTGATCTATATCCTTGCTCTTCTAGGATATGATTAGCAGAAGGATTATACGTATGTGCTATGACCTCAACTTGTATGGTTTACTGCACTGATTTGTAATATCTATGACATATGCATGGGGCATCGATCACGGACTCACAGAATAATTCTGTTTGACAAATCGGGAGAGGACTTAGATAGTCCCACAATATGAAGTGTACTTGTTGTGCACTAGGGCAGTGTATCGGATTAAATAGTTTGATCCAAAAAATTTTAGCAAACCGAAAATTTACTTCGGTCTCCCTCCGATCGTGCACGTGTTAAGACTTAAAAGTTAAGTATATCAATTAGTTAACAAATAGTTTTTTACCAATAGGATGTTGACACATGGCACATTGTGGGCCAATTATGGTTTACTTGAAAATTACCAAAACACCCTTATTTGTTAGACAAATAATATTATTGTTTTATTTATTAAAATGTTTATTGAATAAAATAATAATAATAATAATAATATGATATTATTATTTAATTGAAGTCAAATAATTTATTTTTTTATTTAAATTGGCATGTGTTTATACCATGATTTAATATGATTAAATCATTTGTTTTATATTTATTAAATGATAAGATAAGTAAAAATGGGTGGCATTTGTTAATGGTAGGCCTTAAGATGTTTCTTAATAATGAGAAAATGTTTTCTCATTTTGCATAAATTAAGGCCAAGTTCATTTAAATAATTTTCTTTTTTGTTTTGTTTTCATTTAGTTTATTGAAGATAATAATAAACAAAACACAAATGAAGGAAATGAAAATGAAACATTTGGCCATTAGATAAGAAAATGAAAGAAAATAATAAACGAATGAAAGAGCAATATGTTACTCAATTGATTAAGTAAAAATTAGGCCAGGTGATGAGATAGAATGGTAGAGAGAATTTTGAAAGGCTAAGTGTTAGAAAATTCTCTCAAATGTTGAGAGCAAAAACACCTATTCCATTTTTCCTTGCATTTTCGGTCACCCATACTGCAAGGTAGAATCAAGGATTCAAGAGTTGAATCCTTTACTGAAAAAGCTACTATTCTAGCTTTCCCAAGCCTACCATGTTGAAGAACTAAAATTGTGAACGGGTTGCTTCAAAGGCGGGTACTCCAATTTGACCAAATACCAAAGGCTTGACAAGGTACTATTTCTCAATCTTGATGTCTTTTTATATTTATGAGATAACATGTAAAGTTTTTTTGTGTTTATCATTATGAAATTTATATTCCGCTCATTTACTGCGTATGTATGTATGTGATACGTATGCTATATTTGAATGATAGACATAAACCTACATGCATGCACCCTAGATTTAAAATTACTCACACAAACTGCTAATGGATCTTTCATGAATGTTAGTCACATTGGTCAAGTGTCTTACTCTAGTCTTTCCTTATCTGATACTTTTCTTATACCTAAACTCACATTAAATCTTTTATCTATCGGTTAAATTTGTGAACTTAGTCTTAACATTTTATTTACTGTCTCTGGGTGTTATATGCAGGATCCGAAGATAAGTCGGACACTTGGGACATGCCGTAAAGTGGGTCGTCTATATGAGCTCATCTATTTACACTTGCTATCTTCATCCCCTTCGTCCACTGCATCTACTTCTCCAGTATCATCTCTATATCTCTGGCATTCTCGTTTGAGCCATGCTTCAATAAGTCGTATCCGATCTTTAGTATCCAGTGGCTGTTTAGGAATTATTTCTGATAATAAAGATGATTGTTTGATTTGTCCTTTAGCAAAACAACCAGCTTTGCCTTTTAATAATAGTACTATTATTTTGCATACTCCTTTTGATCTTATACACTCCGATATTTGGGGTCCATCTACTAATGCTACTATGGGCAGATCTCGATACTTTGTTATTTTTGTTGATGACTATTATCAATATACATGGTTGTTTATTATAAAACAGAGATCAGAACTTATCAAAATTTATCGTAAATTTGCTCAAATGATTAAAACACAATTTTCTTATTCCATTAGGATCTTTCGCACAGATAATGCCATGAAATATAGAGATTCTAATTTTCTAAATATTTTATAGGAACATTGTACTATTTGTCAAAGATCTTGTTTTGGTACATCTTAGCAGAATAGGATAGCCGAACGAAAACACAGATATATTTTCATTACAGTTCGTGCTCTTCTCATCTCTACTTCTTGTCCTGAACAATTCTGGGGTAAAGCTGTTTTAACTGCTGTCTATACAATCAATCATGTTCCTTCCCCCTATTATAGAGAATACGTCATCGTATGAGTGTTTATATAAAATCCCTCATAACTATAGTCTCCTTAAAATTTTTGGTTGTGTTTATTTTGTTCTACTTCAAAAATATGAACATACCAAACTTGAACCACGCACACGATTGTGTTACTTTTTGGGATACGAGATAGAACATAAAGGTTATAGGTGTTGGTATCCCATCTCTGAACGTCTTTGCATCTCGTCATGTCATATTTCTTGAACATAGAATGTTCTCCTTCGTATCAAACTTCCACTCAGTGTCTCCACCCACTTCTCTGTTATTCACTAACAATACTATTGACTTGTTTCCTGATACTTTCTCTGAGTTTCATACAGGTGATCATAATGCCTATTTCTGAGCCTCTCGTTTTGTCTGAAATATCTACTCTCAATATATCTGAGGCCTCTTCTATACCCTCTCTTCGTCGTTCTTCTCGGGTAAGAGAACTTCTTGTTAAACTTCATGATTATCACTGTTTTTCCACCACGCTTTCATTATATGAACCTCAATCCTATTTTGAGGCTAGTGCTAACCCTGTTTGACAGCAAGAAATTATAGAAGAATTACAGGCTCTTCAAAAATCGTACATTTGGAATTTTGTTCCTCTTCCACCTAATAAAACTGCCATTGGTTATAAATGGGTATACAAGATTAAGACCAAGTCTAATGGATCCATTCATCTTGTTACAAAAGAATTTATTTAGGAATATGGAATTGATTATAAAGAAATTTTTGTCCTTGTTGCTCGCTTTACTTATGTTCGGAGTTTATTAGCTATTGTTGTAGCTCATGGTTGGACATTATTTCAGATGGATATGAAAAATACCTTTCTTAATGGTGATCTTTTTGAAGTCTATATGAAGCCTTTTCCCGGTTATCCACATTCATCTGGCACAGTCTGCAAGCTTCGTCAAACTTTATATGGCCTTAAACAAACTTCTCGTGCCTAGTTTGCAAAATTCAGTAGCACCATTTCTCAACATAGTTTTCAGTCCAGCCTCTATGACTCAGCCCTTTACATTCGTAGAATAGATCGTGGTTATATTTTACTACTTCTTTATGTTGATGATATGATTATCATATGTGATGATCTTCTTGGTATTTCTACTCTCGATGACTTTCTTCAACAACATTTTGAGATGAAAGATCTTGACAACCTTAGTTATTTCTTTACCTTTAAAGTACTATTTGACTCTACTAGGTATTATCTCTCTCAGGCTAAATATGCATCCTATCTTCTTACTAAAGCTAGGTTGACAGGCAGTAAGACTGCCTCCACTCTTCTAAAGCCTAATGCTAAACTCCGATCCTCTTATGGTACTTTTCTCAGTGATGCTACCCTCTATCGTCAGTTGGTTGGTAATTTGGTCTACCTTACAGTTACTCGTCTGGACATTAATCATGTTGTTCATATTATCAGTCAGTTTATGGCTACTCCTCGTACCTTTCATTATGCAGCAGTTCTTCATATTCTGCGTTATCTCAAAGGTACACTTTTTCATGGTCTCCATTTTTCATTTCATTCTTCTCACATGTTACGAGTTTATGCTCATGCAGATTGGGCAGGTGATCCTGCGGATCAACGATCAACTACTGAATTTTATCTTTTCTTAGGTGATTCTCTTCTTTCATGAAAAAGTAAGAAACAGACAGCTACTACTCGCTCGAGTACTAAAGCTGAGTATCGAGCTCTTGCTGATACTAGCCAAGAGATTATTTAGCTTCCCTGGCTTCTTAAAGATATGAGAATTTCTCACATTGGCCCTACACCTCTTTATTGTGACAATCAGAATGCTATTCAAATTGCTCACAATGATGTTTTTCTTGAACGAACTAAGTACATTGAAACAGATTGTCACTTTGTTCAGCAACATGTTTCTCAGAGAACAGTTACTCTCCACTCCATTTCTTCTGAAGATCAACCTCCAGATATTTTAACCAAATCTCCACTTCTTAGTCGTTTCCAAACTCTAATCTCCAAACTCAAATTTACTTCTACTCCGCCACCTTGGGGGGGGGGGTTGATTTGATAAATCAATTATATTAATAATGTAATATTCTTACCTTTTATAATATGTAATTATTTCCTTCCATGTATAGTATTAGTTTTCTATTTTGTAATGTAATATATAAAGGCTCTATGTACAGTTTTATATTAATAATATAATATTACACATTAACGATAATATTACATTAATATTCCTTAACCCAGATTCATAATTTAGCAGCTCCTCATTAGTTTGTTTTTCCCATTTAGAGCACTCAAAAACCAACCTAAGCAATCATAGACAAAGAACCAAGAGATGCGTTCCCATTAAACTTAAGAAAATTAGGGTTTCACGTTGTTTGAAATCTTAGCCTTGTGTCACATGCAAAATGCCTTAAGCAGGTTTAAAGCATTCACCATAGTCCTTAAACATAATTCCCAATCATACTTCTCTATTATTTATTATACAAACTAAACTCAGCCCCACACCTCTCATAAGTTGAAGCTAATTATTTATAAAAAAATCATTTTCACTCAATACCATTAAAGTAAATTTGTAATATTAGGTCTTTTAAATTCTAGAAGTGCCTTAGAGATACGATGATCTTTACTTCCAAAGTCACAAAAATAAATAGATTGAGATCCATTATCTAAGCTCAGGTCGTTGGGTACTTATAACCCATTATATCACCACAAAATCATTGCAACAAGTTACCACATAACGGTCTCTTAAATTCATCCCAAATACCTATTTTTTTTTTTATGTAAGTTTATATATATTTATGTCATTATAATTGTATTGTTTTTTTGGTTTGATCAAGTTAATGTTGTTGCATGATCTTGGTGATGAGCTCGTGCTCGAAAAGACTGTCGTTTGAAACATAGAATAAGTTTAATGTATAAATTTTTTAAGATTGTCAGATTAGAATGCCATAAAAATTGGAAACTAAAAAGTGCATATCGAGTCACATCTACAAACTCAGTACTCTCGTTACCATGTGCTCAGATAATATTGTATGCATTCACTTTGTATATACTAGTGCTATTATTTTCTAAAATAAAAATGACGATATTTAATGGTCTCAAGACCCTAATTACTCGAACAACCTCTATTCTCTTCTGTCTCGTTCCCTCTGTCTAACTTTAATGGTCTCAGTTACTTAAATAGTCAAACCCTCATGTTTACTACTTATAAAGTCATCGTTGACCAATAGCCACGCCACAATCCACTGTCTTACAAGCCAATCACCACCTTGCTGTCAACCAGGTAGTAAGAGAAATTAATGAAGATGTGGGCGGAAATCCGTGGCCCAATCATCCTAGTGCCACCAGCTGCCAGAAAAAGTATTTTTTTTAAAAAAATAATAATTTCAAATTTAATTCTATTTTGATTGTTTTAGTTTCATAACTTTTTTTATAAAAAGAAAATTTTGAAATGTGGTTATTTATTGAAAGAAGGATTGAATTTGAAATTTATTGCGATTATTAAGGGATGGTTGGCAATTTCTTTTTAAATTATTCCTCAGATTTTTTTGGGTAATTTTTGAGTAATTTCTTTTTAATTTAAGTCGGTTTCATAAGTGAGGATTGTGTTAATTAGTCAACTTAAATACAACCCATTTAATAATGAGTCGGATTGATTTTGTTTATTAAACAAGTTGTGTTCAAGTGGATCGTTCCAACCATATTTTAATCAAGTTGTGTTCGAATTTAGTCCAAATAAATGATCGCATAATTGATCCAAGACAAATTAATCCATCAGCTTGTTTTACAATCTCTACCATTAATGAGAATATTTTGCCTCAATTAAAATACTTCAATTTGTATTATGTAATGGATAAATAAACTCAAAAGTTTTGTTAAATGGACATATCAATCATTTTATTTGTTTTTATAAATATCCAAAAACACCTATTCTGTTAAATTTTTTTATTAAGTTGAATGATAATTACTACAATTATCATAATACCTTTAATCGTCATTTATTGATGATTGACTAGAATTTACCACTAGTGACCCTTATCGGCTAGTACTGACCAATGGTTGACCAGTTTGATCAGCGTTGATCAACTATTAATCGATACCGGACTATGTCATTGTGGGAACTGTCAGTGAACACTATTACACTTCAAATTTTTTGATTTATGTAAAAGTGAGATTATTTTTTACCAATGGAGTATAATAGGTGCTTGAAATTAGTTAAAAAATTAATGTCTCTACTATTTTTCTTACTAATTTTTCCACTATTTTTCTTACTTCTCTGATTCTTTATTAGAGAAAATAACCTCTTCATCATGTAGATCATGGAATTTGCAGTCCGATGGTGTCTTAGTGAATCAATCTAATGTCGGTCAATGGAAGGTCAATGCCGGTCAATGTCAATCAATGCTGGTAAGCTCATAATGGGATGTGTCTTTTATAGTAAAATACTATATTGTCTTTATTACAGTATAAACTAACAAAAGAATTTAACGAAAAGGATCTTTTTGGATACTGACCAGTTTGACCACTGTTGATTGACCATTAATCGACACCAGACCATGTCATTGTGGACACTATCAATAGACATTGTCAGACTTCAAAATTTATAATTTATGTAAATGTGAGATTATTTTTACCAATTGAGTATCATAGGTACTTAAAATTAGTTAAAAAATTAACATCTCCACTATTTTTCTTACTAATTTTGGTACTTTTCTAATTCTTGATTAGAGAAAATAACCTCCTCATCATATAGCTCATCGAATTTACAGTCCGATGGTGTCTAAGGTGAATCAGTCTAGTGCCAATCAATAGGAGGTTAATACCGATTAATGTCGATCAATGCTGATAAGCTCATAATACCATGTGTCTTTTATGAGTAAAATACTATACTGTCTTTATTATAGTATAAGCTAATAGAAAATTTCAACGAAGGGGGGGTGTTTTTGGATATTGACTAGTTTGACTAGTGTTGATCGACCATTAATCGATACCAGACCATGTCATTGTATAGACTGTTAGTTAACACCGTCAGATTTCAAATTTTATGATTTATCTAAAGGTGACGTTATTTTTATTAATGGAGTATCATAGGTACTTGAAATTAGTTAAAAAATTAACGTCTCTACTATTTTTGTTTACTAATTTTGGTACTCCTCCGATTCTTCATTAGAGAAAATAACCTTATCAACATGTAGATCATGGAATTTGCAGTCCAATGGTGTCTATGGTGAATCAATCTAGTGCTAGTCAATGGGAGGTCAACGTCAGTCAATGTCGTTCAATATTGAAAAGCTTATAGTGCCATGTGTTTTTTATGAGTAAAATATTATATTTTCTTTATTAAAGTATAAACTAACAGAAAAATGTAATGAAAAGGGGGTGTTTTTGGATATTTCTAAAAATAAAGTGACTAAGTTACCTATTTAACAAAACTTTAAAGGTCCATTTATCCTTTACCCTTAGTTATATTTTCTCATCTTAATTTGATCTCAAATTCTATTACCCCATGTAAATACAATTATACAATATAAAAAATTACTTCTTTTTTTATTTTAGTAAAGATTGAGGACTCTTGAAAATTTTGATGGAAAGAAATAGTTAAGTTTTGCATAATACAATAATTGAAATATTAGTGAAAAATGAATATTAAATTCTAAAAAAAGCCAGTTTAAAGATAGAAAACAAACTCAAAAAATTTATTCATTTTGTTATATATTAATTACACACTCTTGTTTATTATAGTAATTTTGAAAATGCTTTTTTAAAAAAAAGTAAAAATACAAATGGTATTGGTAAGTATTTTGGTGGATACAAATATATCCACTCTTTTTAAAATTAAATTTGTTTCTCCTTGGATTTTGGTAGGCCCAATTTAATAAAAATCCTAAAAAAGACTCATAAAGGGTTTAAAAAAAAGCTTCCTTTATTATACTAGGATTTTATAAGAAAAATATCAGAAAAATAAGAAAACTACTATCCTTATTTTAATAGGGCTCTAATAAGAGAAGATTAATTGAGAAAGTATTATAGTATCCTAATTAGACTCAGATTCTATAATCTTTATACTCCTACTAAACTACAAATAGGGAGAAAAAAATATTAAAGAATGGGGCATGGCATAGATCATTTATCCTTTATTCATCCAATTGAGAGGATCAAATTTTACTTTAGAGAGGGAGCAACACACTTATTATTTTTTGTGGGGTTATTTTTATTTTAAAAGACTATACCTTTATGTATCCCTGCTGTAAAAATAATTATTATATAGTGCCATATGAGTAAGTTGTGAAGGATCGGTAAAAGTAGACGTAGGCTCACATTGAGCTAAACCATTATAAATTCAATGTTCTTGTTGCTTTTTCCTTTTATTTTCTGTTAATCTCTACCTTGTTCTCAGCAATCAACAAATTTAATAGTTGATATTGAATTAACCAAATTTTGGGGTTAATAGTTTGATGCCATATGTACAAAACAAGTAAACAGTTATGAAAATTAACCATGAAGATTAACAACTAAAAGATTGTATATATTAAGCACAAATTCCAAAAAAGAAAGGAAGAAAAACAAAGAGGAGAGAGAAGGTGAGAAAAAAATTAAATAAAGAAAAACCATGGCCAAGATTCAAATTAGGATCGACAATAAGCCAAGAAAGCTGTTAACCATTTGAGCTAACATAACTTTTAGTTGAAAAATGCAAACAATGATATTAAAGAATGGAGTCTGCAATGCGAGCCACCGCAATCGTGGATTGCCGATGCCATTACAATCACTATCTGCCACTATGCAGTCCACTGGTCAAATCAGCATCCTCTATCAACCCAAGTCCGGCAGTGCTACCACCATTCACCATTGAGAAAATCCAAAGATGAGGAAATTAAGAATTTAGTGATCATCTTATTCACATAATCTTAATCGCCATTATCGCGACCAATAACTTCACCATAATGATTGGCTCCTTCTGCAATGGTCAATAGCCCCTTTGTGATGTCCAGTGGCTTGACGACAATTAGTTATGAATAAAGAGTAAGAAGGCAACACGATGTAAGAAGAAAAAGAGATTAGGGCAACATCTAAATTCAACCCCCCTCAATTTCACAATATTCAAAATTTTCCCATCTATTTTCGGACTTCTGGAAAGAGACCCTTAGCAGCATACTTTTTCATTTAAACCCTCAAAAATTGTCATTTTAACTAAAATATTTTTGACCTTTTGTAGAAAAGCCTTCAATAGAAATAGGCATTCTACCAATTAAGGATGACCTCATTAAAATTCGAGGACCTCTTCATCAAATTTTGAGGATCTCTTCGTCAAATGTCAAGAACCTCTTTATCAAATTCAAGAACTTCTTCATCTAGGCTAAAGACCTAATCATCAAATCGAAATAGCTTAGGTTTTCATAGAGGCTGCCTAAGTCCTCCCCAAGACTTCTTAAGTCCTCAATAAGGCCGCCTAAGTTCTCATCGATGCCACCTAATTCCTTATTGAGGTTGCGTAAGTCATTTCAGATTCCACCTAAGACCTCCTAGAGGTTACCTAAGAGCTTACAAAGATAGCTTAAGACCTCATACAAACAGCTTAAGGCTTTCTAGAGGCGGCTTAAAACCTCTTAGAGGCAGCTTAAGACCTCCAAGAGGCAACCTAAGTCCTTCAAGAAGCCATCTAAGTTCTATCAGTGGTCACCTAAGTCCTCATAGAGGTAGCTTAAGTTCTCCTAGAGGTAGCCTAAGTTTTCCCAGATGTAACCTAAGTCCTTCTTAAGGTCGTATAAGTCTTTCCCGAGGCAGCCTAAGACTTCCTTCAAGAAAGCCTAAGCCTTCTAGAGGTAGACTAAAAGAGCCTAAAGTAGACATTGAATACATAAGACCCAAAAGAAAAGTGTTAGCCCATAAAACATCTTCGAACCATGAGTGCCTTCTCTATGCTAGTTAAAACAGTGGACGAAACTTGACTATCTTATTCGGTCAAACTCTTAAAGAAGAAAAGATAATTCCACACCCTTTGAGCTTGTTAGAATAATGGTTAAAACCCAGCTACCCTATTTGGTTAAACTTCTAAAAAAGAACTATGATCTCTTTGAGTTGGTCAGAGCAATAGTTGAAGCTCAGATACATTGTTCAATTAGATGCACCACCTATAGAGCCATATAAAAAAATAGTCAAACACCCACTACCTTGTTCGACCAGCCTTGAATGAAGAGAAATAATCATTTCTTATATCGATTAAGAGAAGGTCTAAATATGACTACCTCAGATAATTAAAGTAATTCTTAAAAAGAACTTAACTTATAAGAGATATAGAGAGTCATAGATAAAGTTAAGAGTAGTAGATAAAATCTACCTTATCAAGAAAAATTTCTATAATCACCATAAAAGTCATACTAACAAAAGAAATATCTAACCTTATTTAAATAAAAAGTCCCTCTATCAAGGGTTGAAAAAAAACTAAAAGGTCCTTTTATAAAGGGCAAAGGAAAGGATTATAAAATATCCCTCAGCAAAGGGCAAAAATTATAAACAATCTCTCTATGAGGGATAAAAATTATGAAAACTCCTTTTATAAAGAGTAAATTACTTGAACGATCACTCTACGAGGGGTAAAATTACTAGAGACCCTCTATAAAAAGCAACATTTTTCTTATCAAGAAACTTGTAAGACTTGTGTAAGGTTCAACTCTAGATGCCATAGGCCCATAAGATGCATATAAGAGTTGAGCCCACAAAGCTCAAGTAGGTTCCACTTTGAAACAAAAATAATTGCTTCTAACGTAATATATGTCCTTATCTAAGGAAACATAAGTCCTCATCTAAGAAAACAAAGTTCTTATCTAAGGCAATGTAAGACCTTAAGAAAGGCTACAAAAGTTCTCATCTAAGGCAACATAAGTCCACACTTGAAGATCGAATCCACTTGATGCCTATACTTATTTTGTTTTTTAACTTTTCCATTTTAATGATGTATGTATAGATATGAGTATCTAAGAGCTATTGCTTCTTCTTTTAAGTAGTTTTTTAAATGCTCTAAATCACCTCGTAATTTACCTTGCAAGGTTTTTATATTCCTCGTAAGTAGTTTTTTAATTTGTTTATGAAGTGAGTTAATTTTTTCAAAGTTTTAGATTTGATGGTTAAGGGTAAAATCTAGGTGAACCTATTGATACCATCAACTAAGGCAATATAATATTTAAAACATTTATTTGATAAAACTAGTGCTAGTCCCTATAGGTCAGCATGAATGACTTCAAATGGTTTTTTTATTTTAGTTCCAGTTTCTTTGAAGTTAGTTTATAAAGTTTCCCAACATAGCATGCTGAACAAAAAGGAATTATAGAATTTGTATTGCTTTTAATTGAACTTTTAAGGACTTTTACACTTGGAAAATATTTCCTTGAGAACTACTACATTTATATGTCCTAATCTTCTATACCATGTGGCATCTTTATTTTTAGATTGGATCTAATATGCAGTCAAAGTAAGAATCTACTGAATATGTCATTGTCAACAAAAATTAAGAGAAGGAGAGAGTGCCACATTAGGAGTGGCAACTGGTAAAGCCAATTTTTTATGATTGGCTTGAATTCATGTGCACAATTGACAAGAACAAATGGTGGTGGGATCATAAGTAATTGGTTAGAGAAATGAAGTAGTGGGGTTACAATTTGTCTTGGTAGTGTAATAAAAAAGTTGAGGTCAAAAGTTAAACTTTAAGTGTAAGTAGTATTGTGGGTAGAGTAATGAGAAAGTTGGTGTTAGAAGAAATGAATAAGTTGGTGTGTATGTGATCATTTTAATAAAGTGTCTAGTGTCTATAATTAATGTCAACAATCTACAATCAACACCTGAATAATGACATTATCGTATTTCTTGTGACAACAAAAAAAGGCCAACAAGTGGCAATAGTATGTATCATATATCTGCTCAAGATTTGTCAAATAATAAGTATGCACACTAATACTCAAAATTTATTAAAGATCGCCTTTTTTTAATATGAAATTTTTTATCTAATACATACGTCTTATAGATCAAATAAAGGATGTACGATGTAAATATGAACAAGTTATAGAATAAAAATAATATAGTATAAAAAAAATTTTCTATTTAATTTTATTTAGAACATTACAAGAAACATATCTTGATATGGATTTTATAAGATATATTGATAATAAATACTAAATTTGGTGATGAATTAAAATATATTGACATAAAATGCAAATAAGTGTAAACATTGTTTTATGATTATTAGTTTAATTAGAAAAACTCTCTTAGGTGAATCAATAGGTTTAGAATTCAAACTCACTCATAATTTGTTAAAGTAATCAAATTAGATAGTCAAACACAAATTTGATTTGTTTAATGAACGAATTGCACGAAACAAAATAATTAGACATGTTTAATAAATAGGCCATACTAGATTATTTTATATGAATATACATGATTTTATTTTTTTGCATGACAAACACGATTCAATTCGTTTACATGTTTCAATTCTTATAAACAATTATTATTTTAAAATGATAAACACACATATTATTTAAATTATCAGATAATTATATGTTAAATGAATTTAAATAAATTCTTACTCTAAATATTTCCTAAATCATGTCTTAAGTGAGTTGACCTAAATTGATTAAACGAATTGGCCAATCAGAATATTCAAACACAAATTCGACATGTTAAGTAGGTGACACAAATTTGACCCATTTAATAATTGTATCCGTTTTCTCAATGCAAATTTGGTTAATTCTAAATGAATTTATGTCTTAAACAAAATTACTCAATTCAATTATTAAAATAGTGATGCATTATAAATGAATTGGAAAATTAGTATACTAAAATGCAATTTCACAAGATTATTAAATAGGTGCCACAAATTTGACATGTCTAATAATCTATCTTTTTTCCAATTCAAATAAAATAACATTAAAAGAAGAGTAGTTGGACACTGCTCTAATAGTACTGCCAATGTCTATTGCTGGTCGACTAATCGATCGACTGTTCAACGATGACCAGCAACGAATTAACTCAAATAGACTTCATCGAACTTAGAATTTTGTGATCTACCTAATGATTAGTTGGCAGTTAGATTGGAAAAATGAATATGCAAATCAAAATATCTATTGAATCCTAGTAAGATATAACTAGATTTTAGAAAATTCACATTTAATTCGCATAATAATTCAAATTAAGAATTCAAACTGATATTCATTTTTAAATGAATTATTCAAATTCGATTTATTTTATTTTCATTTGACACAAATAATTTTATTCTTGTAAATCAATCTATAATTTAAGTTAATTTTTATTTCTTTAAATGTTAATTATTCCTATTTATAGTTAAATTTTATTTATCATAAAATTAATAAATTGAAAAAAGGACACGTAGACCTTGAAAGTTTTTAGAAAGGAGTTTATTAATCTCTGTGGTGTTAAAAAAGCCAAAAAAAAACCCAATTTCAAGTGCCAGATTCCATTTGTTCAAATGATCAAAAAGCAAAATTCATATATTTACCCTTAAAATAACTCTATAAGAGGAACTCTTTGAGAGGGATTGTATGAGAGGAATTCTATAAATGATAAGAGAGTAACTCTAAAAGAATAACTCTATAAAAGAAGCTTTATGAAAAGAAAGCGATGAAAGGAACTCTATGCGAGGAAAATTATAAGAGAAACACTATGAGAGATTCTATATAAGAAGAACACTATGCGAGTAGCTGTATGAGAGGAGCACTACGAGAGGAATAATATGAGAGTAGGTTTTTTAGAGGAACACTATAAGAAGAACTTTATAAGAGGAATTCTTTGAGAAAAACACTATAAGAGAAATCTTATGAGATGAACTCTATTAAAGGAACTGTATAAGAGGAATTTTATAAGAGGAACTATATGAGAGAAACTCTATCAGAAGAATTCTATGAGAGGAACACGATAAAAGAAACTTTATGAGTGGTACTCTATGAGAGAAATTCTATAAAAGTATTAGAAGAACACTATAAGAGGAGTTCTATGAGAGGAACACTATGAGATGACTACTATGAGAGAAATACTAAGAGATGAGTTCTATGAGAGAAAACACGATAAAAAGAACTATATGAATGGTACTTTATGAGATGAACACTATAAGAGGAGCTCTATGAGATGAACTTTATGAGAGAAACATTGTGAGAGAAATAGTGTGAGAGGAACACTATGAGTGAAGCTTTATGAGAAGAACACTATAAGAGGAGCTCTATGAGAGGAGCTTTATGAGAGAAACACTATAAGAGAAACTCTTTAAGAGAAACTATTTGAGAAGGACACGATGAAAGATATTCTGTGAGAGGAACACTATAAGATAAACATTATGAGTGAAACTTTATGAAAGGAACACTTAAGAGAAAAACTACAAGAGGAACATTATACATGGAGCTCTGTGAGAGGAATGCTATAAAAAGAGCTTTATGAGAACACTATGAGAGAATCTCTATAAGAGAAACACTATGAGATGAATACTATGAGAGAAACGTTATGAGAAGTGCTCCATAAAAGAAACACTATGAGAGAAACTCTATAAGAGGAACCATATGAGAAACTTTATGAGAGGAACTTTATGAGAAAAACTGTATAAGAGGAATTCTATAAAAGGAGCTATATGAGAAGACTACTTTAAAAAAAATTATGAGAGAAACTCTATGAGGGAAGAAATAATACTATAAGAAGAACTCTATAGAAGGGATACTTTGAGAGAAACTCTATAAGAAACGAACTCTATGAGTGGAACACTATGAGAATAACTCTATAAAAGGAACACTATGAGATAAACTCTTTAAGAGAAACTTTATGAAAGGAACACTATAAGAGAAACTATATGAGAGAAACTCTATGAGAAGAATTCTATAAGAAGAATATGATAAAAGAAACTCTATAAGTTGTACTCTATGAGAGGAATATTATAAGAGAAACACTATAAATGGAGCATTATGAGAGAAACACCATGAAAAAAGCCCTATGAGAGGACCATTATGAAAGACACACTATAAGAGAAACATTATAAGAAGAGCTCTATTAGAGGAGCACTATGAGAAGAACATTATGAGAAGAGCTCTATAAGAGAAAAACTATAAGAGGAACATTATGAGAGGAGCTCTGTGAGAGGAACAGTATAAAAAGAACTCTATGAGAAGAATTTTATTCGAGAATACTTTAAGAGAAACTTTATAAGAGAAACATTATGAAAGAAACACTATGAGAGGAACACTATAAGAGGAGCTCTATAAAAGGAACACTATGAGATGATCTCTATAAGAGAAAAACTATAAGAAGAACACTATGAGAGAGCTCTATAAGAGGAAGACTATAAGAGGAACACTATGAGAGGAGCTTTGTGAGAGGAACACTATAAGAGGAACTCTATTGGAAGAATTCTATTTGAGAACTTTTCAAGAGAAACTTTATAAGATGAACCCTATGAGAAGAACATTATGAGAGGAGCTCTATAAGAGGAACATTATGAGAGATACACTATAAGAGAAACTTTATGAGAGGAATACTATGAGAAGAACTCTATAAGAAAAAAACTATAAGAAGAGATCAATAAGAGGAACATTATAAGAGGAATATTATGAGATAAACACTATGAGAGGAACATTAAGAAAGGAGCTCTTTGAGAGGAAGACTGTGAGAGAAACTTTAGAAGAGAAATTCTTTGAGTGAAACTCTATGAAAAAAACTCTATGAAAGAAATTCTATAAGAGGAATTATGTATGAGGAAATCTATAAGAAGAACTTTATGAGAGGAGCACGGTGAAAGAATCTCTTTGAATGGTACTCTATAAGAGGAACACAATAAGAGGAATACTACGAGGGAAATACTATGAGAGGGACACTATTAGAGGAACCTTATGAGAGGAATATTGTGAGAGGAACACTTCAAGAGGAGCCCTATGAGAGGAACACTATAAGAGGACCATTATGAGATGAGCTCAATGAGAGGAACACTATAAGAGGACTATTATGAGAGGAGCTCAGGAGCACTGTGGAAGGAACTTTTTGAGAGAAACACTATGATAACACCATGATTGGAGCTCTATAAGAGGAACACTATAAGATGAGATTTATGAAAAAAATATTATTTTAGGGACTTTGTTAGAGGAACTCTTTGAGAGTAATTCTATGAGAGAAACCCTATGAGAGTAACTCTATAAGAGGTATTGTATGAGAGAAGTTCTAAGAAAAACTATATAGAAATTTTAATATTATTTATACTAATTATAATTAATTAATTTTTTTAGGTCAATTCGTAGTTGACACATGGACATGAAATGACATGTTTCGTGTTAGTTTGCATCTCTTCTTTGTGTTGAGTTATAATTTTGTTATTCTATAGTAAAAACAAACAACAACAGATTAATGGATTGGGACAAAATTAATATTTTTAAAATTAATGGGATAAATTTCGACATTAGCTCAAACTCTATGGACAAAAATACCTTTTTTTTTTAATTGTCAAAGTATTATATTTAAAAGGCTATATATGTCAAAATATTAATTTTAAATATTTACTTTTAAAGGTGAAAATAGTAAAAATATATATATATCTTTTAGATTTATAAATTCAAATATATTTAAATTTTTATTAAGTTCTAATTTATTTATATTTTAATAAAAAAATAATTATCATAACTTAAAATAACTTTAAAAGTTAAATAATTATTTAACATTTCTTTCTACAACTATTAAAACTTTCAATATTTAAATCAACCAAAATGTTGTCTAATAAAAATTTCAAATGGTAAAAGCTTAAGTGATATTAATTTAAAACTTTTATGTTTTGTTTATTTTTTCAAAAAGTAATTTAGACTTATATGACAATAACCTCAACAACCATGACAGCTTTGACTTCTTTCTACCATTATTACTCTTTGAATTTTGTGCAATAAATTATTATGATTTTTGTGTAATAAAAGTATTCGGTTGCTGTTAACAGATCTTTTTCTCCATAGCCGTAAATAAGATCTAACGATTATTAAATTAGCTGTATTAATACATCAAACTGTATAATAGCCCGAGCCTTATTTTTATTTCTCAACAAATCAACTTAACATCGTTTATTTCATTGCTTTGACACTGATTAGACTGAAAAACACCATGACATGTTGATAGCATACACATTGGGAGCTATATGATATGCTTGTTAGAATTGGATTGGAAGGGTTAGGATTACATAGGATACGAAATGATTTGAATATATTTAGTATTTTGTTTTGTTTGGTGTATTATAGGATTAGATTGGATAAAATATATAATTTTATTATTAAAATTGTTTAAATATTAACAAAATATTTAATTGTTTAAAATATCTATGTAATATTATTTTGTTACATTAATGCAAATAGAAAGTAATTAAATATTTAATTTCAATTTAGTTATTAAATAATTTGTACTTATAATAATGAATGTTTAAATACATTTACTTTGTAATATTAATTTTATTAGTTATTAATTTATAAATATTTAATTTTATTTATAAAATATATTTTTAATTCTTTTGACTTGTATTATATTTTATTAATTATTTATTATATTTTATGAATTATAATATTTTAATTTTTTTATTATTTTAAAAGTAAATAATTTAATTTAAATTTATTAAATTAAAAAATTATTTATTTAATAAAGAACTTGTCTTGTGAAAGTTATGGGTAAGCTCTTCCTTATTTTGGAGGATAAATGGCAAGTCCCTGATAGGATCACACTATGTATCCCCTATCTTTTTTTAGTGCCAAACATGGGATTGACTTAAAATTAGACAAAAAAAAAAAAAAAAAAGGAAAAAGCCCTGTACGTGTAAGAAAAATAATGAGACTAGATAATGTCTCTTGACTTGTAGATGAAACTGGTAAGTTTAGAGACTTACAAGCACTCCAATAATATAATCCTTTTATAACCACTCGTTTGTATCAACATGTTCCCTGTTCCCTGTTTCTTATCCTTCACAAGACACTAAGATTTATTTAACTTAATCACAATACTATTATCTTTTAAGATCTTGGAAATGTTAATTTGATTCGTAGTAATTTCTGCTACATACAAAATATATTTCAAAAATACATGTTGAATGTGGAGCAGGATTTAGCAGGGAATGTTGTTGAACCAATATGAGATAAGTAATTTTTGGACATCACCTATAATGAGCCTACGATTTCCACGGCACTTATTACTCATTTTGAGATTATTCAGGTTGTTGGCAACAGAATTTGTAATTCCAATGTCAAGATACTATAAGGGATTATTTTCATCATCAATTATTGCCACATTATATACTGTTGACGAAGCGTTGCACACACAAGTATAATATTGCAATAATCAAGAAAATAATGAAGAATAAAGAAATAAAAGTAGAAGAAAATATACAATAATTTATTCGATTCGAAAATTATTTACGTCTACGATGAATCAAGATCTTACTTCTTTTGTTATATCAACAAGAATTTACAAAGAATTCTTAAAAAAAAAAAAACTCACAAAAAATACTTTCTCTCTCTAGAAAGAATTATAAAAAATTGTTCTCTTTATGTGATGTTGTTGTGATACCTATTCAAGTCAAAATAAAGGCTCTTTTATAGCCTACGTACATCTTAAGTTATCCTTAATACTAGAAATGATATAGGGTGTTTTAACCAGCTTATGAGTATTCTTATTTTTAGAATACATCACATTAGTGTTGGGGCATTAATTTTCAAACGATGGGGCATTGTGCCAAGTTGCACTGGCACTGTAGTGTTCATTTCTCAGTACTGTGACGTTGATTCTCCAGGCTTGGGTGTTATGGCATTTGCTTCGCAGCACTAAAGGCTCTGACTTGGGCACCACAACGCTTAAAATGAAGCGCTGCAGAGCTTGGACTTGGAAACAATTTTCAGATCCAAGCCTTCTACATCAGCTTTATCTTCGTTTGTTTCTTCATTGGCTTGACTTGAACTCTTTTCCAAGATAATTTTTAGTTATTTTCTCACAAATCCTCTTATTGATTAAAACTCATGCAAGAAGCTTTCAAGATCTTTTATCTCCACGTCACTTTTCTTTATAACATAGAAGTGACTCCTATTAAGTCATTGCATAGGACAAACTTAACCGAGAATAGTGGCTTAGGCAATATGTTAGTGGAATTTTCAGACGACTGAATTTTTCTAAACTAATCATGCCACTTTAAACTATCTCTTTAATGAAATAGAGTTGTACATTAATATGTTTTGACCTCTCATGAAACACTTGATACTTGCTTAGATGTATGATACTCTAGCTATCACAATAAACTTTAATGTTAATATTTTCAATAACCATTACCTTTGTGCAAATTTTTTTTAATCACACGACCTCTTTAATAGCTTTACCTACAGCTATATACTTCACTTTTGTTATTAACAGTGCCACTACATATTGTAGTATCGATCTCTAACACACACTACACTTAAACACCGTGAATACACAATCAGTCAATGACCTTTTCTTGTTAAAGTCACTTGCATATCTTAGCTTTTTTGTACAATAAACATGCTTTGACATTCCTTTTATATATCTCAAAATTTATTTGACTGCAAGCTAATGATTTTTTTTTTCAATTTTTCATATACCTACTCATAAAACTTATGGCTTGAGCTATGTTCGATCTTGTGTAAACCATAGCATATATGATGCTTCCAACAATACTAGTATATGGTGTTTTACTCATTTGCAGTTTATCTTCTTCAGATTCTGGTGACTGTGCTGCTGAAAGTTTAAAATGTATGGCCCAAGGAGTGGAGATAACACTTATAGTGGATATACCAAATCTCTCAAGTATCTTGAGTATATATCTTTGTTGTGACAAGAAGATAACATCTATTATTTTTCTTATAATATCTATACTAAAGATTCTCTTTTCTACTCCAAAATCCTTCATCTCAAATTCGTCATTCAATTGTTTTTTCAATTTCTATATTTTTTCCATATCCTTACATGTAATTAGAAAATCATCTATAAACAGAAGCAAATACATACTCAAACCAGCACTCAGATTTTTAAAGTATACACAACCATCATACTTGCTCTTATTGAACTTACAAGTAATCATGAAGTCATCGAATCTCCTATACTACTACTAGGAGATTGCTTCAATCCATACAATGACTTCTTTAATGAATAAGCATGTACTTCTTACCGAATTCTTCAAACCTTTGTGGCTATAACATGTATATTTTTTCCTCTAGCCTTCCATATAGAAAAACTGTCTTAATATCTACCTGCTTTAAATGTAAATTAAAGTTCATACTTATGACTAAAAAAATTCTAATAGATGTGTGCTTGACTGCTAGTGAGAATATCTCATGAAAGTCTATCGCCTCATGCTAAGTGAAATCTTATGCTACTAATCTAGCTTTAAACCTCGTAGGCTCAACTCTTGGTATTCCCTCATTAATCTTGTACACCCACTTCCACCAAACTAGCTTCTTACTTTGAGGTCTTTCCACCAAATCTCAAGTATTGTTCTTGATGAAAGAATTAATATCTTTCTCCATGGTCAAATGTCATTTCTCATTATTTACACTTTTTATAGCCTCTATATATGTCTTAGGCTTATTAAACTCAAGATTGAAAGCAGAATTAAAGGCACGAGTAATTAAGTTTGCTTAAGCATACCTTATGGTAGCTTTATCGGCCTCTTTAGCCTATCTCTGACTAGTTGGTACTCTTTAAGTTCTATCTCAGGAGTTCTAATCTGACTTTGGGTAGACTTTGAGAAACTAATCGGTGTCTTTTTGTTCGACTTCAAGAGTTGACTTGTTGAAGTATTGATTTGAAGGCATCTCAGATCTACTCTTAAACTTCAAAAGGTAATGACTAAAGCCATATAACCTAGGTAAGGATTGATTGACTTAGAGTGTATGTAGCCCCCAAGCTGTAATTTTGACAGGAATTGAGTAAGGCTTAGACCATTAAAATGGGTCAGGTGGTTCGTAGGAGGGGAGGGGGGAGAACCTCTCTCCTCTGAATAGACTAATTCTTCTTTCTTCACTACTTCCTACCAATTACTTCAACTTCAACTATTTTTTATGCCAAAACTCCTTTTGAAATATGCTTTTCCTTCACTTTGTCTTGACGAACTTTCAACATAGTTATCTCATTAAACGTCACATCTCTACTGATGATACTTCTGGGTGGCTTCAATTCATTGCACCATACCTTGTATCCTTTCACACCTTCAGGATATCCTATAAATATTCCCTTCAAGGCTTTAGGTTTTAACTTGCATTGCTTCATATGTACAAAAGCTGGGCTACTTAATATCCAAAGGTGATTATACTTAGGAGGGCTACCAGACTATATCTATTTTAATGTCTTGAAGTCTATTGCTAAAGAAGGATTTTTGTTTATCAAGTAGGCTGTTGTCATTATAGCCTCTCCCCAAAATGACTTAGATACCATTACATTAGTCAACATACATCTAACTCTCTCAAGTAAGGTCATATTCATCCTTTCTGTCAGATCATTCTACTGCGGTGTTGATCTCATAATTTTGTGTCATGTAATTCTATGCTTGACACAAAAACGCTACCAAACTCCTTGTTACAATACTCGAGACCATTATTTATTCTTAATCTAATATCCAATCACTATTAGTAGTATTGGTGTCTAGATTTCGGTATAGAGCAATAAAGACACCTAGAGTTACCCGATTTTAACCATATTAAAAATATTTTTTTTATGGTGTGCATGAGAGATATTAGACCTAATTTGGTAATTTCATACTCGGTCGGAGCGTCGAAAAACCATATAAGTTTTTTGAAATTTTTCTCTATTGGCTTGAAAAATGAAATTTTAATTTACTACATGAATTTCTATTTAAGGGTTATGTATGGAATAAGCCTTTGTTGAGAAGTACAATTCATATATTAGAGAATGTACTAGTTAGAAACAATCTCATGGATTGCCAAGTTGGGAATTCTAGTTATTTTAATGGACTATTCTAACTAGATAGTTACAAAGAAACCAATTACATACATAGTTTCCAACTAATGAAAATTTAGAAATTTTGAGTTAGTTGAGGGGCAAATTGGTCTTTTAAGGGAGCATTATATATATAGTAGAAGTGTGTAGAATTTTCAAGTGATCAAAAGTATAACACTTAGAGCAAAAGAGAAGCAAAATTCATGCAAAAGAAGAGTGGTGCTGCTACAGTGAAATTTCAAATTTTTTTCATGATTTTTCATGCTTAATCAAGCTATAATAAGGTTACATACTAGTTTCTAAGATCAATTGAAGTCTCCATTAGTGAAAATTCAAGAAAAAGAGGTAACAAAAGCATTATTTTGTGAGATTGATATGTGAACTTTCAAGATTGCTTCAATTGATATTCTTGGTTTAGATTGAGTTGAATTCTAGTGTGGAGCTTGGAGGAGTCATTAGATTGAATAAATTGACAAGGTAAGAATTAGGGTTTTGGGTGATTTAGATATAGAGACTTTAATTTGTTATAATTAGGGCATTAGAATGAAATTGGCTTGATTTTAATGCAATTGGAACAAGAAATTGAGAAAAGAAATGTGTTGGAACATAGGGTGAAATTCTGCCACTTTAGGGAAGTTAGGGATTGAGTTTTGTTTTGGTTGAATTGTTGTGTATAAATGGTGCCTTATGTAAATTGAATGTATATGATTGATGGAGAAATCAAAAATGAAGAAAATGGGACATAATTGTCCATTTTAGTAAGGTGAAGGGCAATTATATCCAACCAAAGTTATAAGGCGTTTAATAATTTTTAGGGCGCCAGATGGCGAGTTAGATTAGATTAAATAACTCCGTAAATGAAAATCGGAAAGTAGTATCCATCCGGGCTTTATATGTTGATTAGGGCATTTAGTAGTTAAATGAGATTCTAGTGTTTGAATTAGTTCTAAATCTCATTTATAGCGCGTAGGTGAAGAAAATCGAGACCGGTAACGGGAGCAGAAATCCGAAGTGAAATTGAGCTCAGAGCAGTTGTGAGTGAAAATCTATCATTTCTTTTATCTTTCGTTTTATTAGGTTTCCGCTTAATGAAATTGTATGTTTTATGTGTTTTTAATGCATAAACATGATTTATGATCTTGATATACATCTATAGATATGTTTTTACATGTTCAGTTTAAGAAACAGTTTTAAAATTACTGCATCCGTTTTAAAGGTCATTGGTACCCTCAGATTATAGTGGTGGTGATTGTATTGGACCCAGCCGGTATATCCCGTACACATGGGCAGGTTATGGGGGTGTGTCACTAACTCTGAGATGTTTGTTGAGTCATGTGAGTCACTTTATGTGTACGGGGTATTGTCTCGCTATATATATGCGATGTAGGATTCCGCTGCTTAGCCAATGAGATGTCTTGAGATGTCACTATGGGTGCTGCTAGTTGAGACGTCCCGTGACCTACTCACGTGTGCGGTGCTAGTTGAGTCACTGCGTGAGTATAGGGTTTTAGGGTTACCATTGGTATAGTTTAGAAAGAAAATGACCAAGAAAGAGCTTTAATAGTTTTTGATCTACCGATTGCATATTATACATTTATATGCACATGCTAGTTATTATGTTGGACATATTTTGGATATTATTTTCCAAAGATGTAAATAAAACCTGATTGGCAGGATTTCATCGGTATATGATGTTTACAACTGTTTTATAGCTTTATATAAGTTTTAGAAATATGAATTATGCATGTCTTTAAGAATTTAATATTTATGCAGAATTTTATTTTATTCGAAATCTTAAATGCACTCATTGAACTCCTTTAGCTCACTCGTTTGTATTTTATATTTTCTATTACCCCTCCAAGTGCAGGCCTCGGTATGTGAATTGTTGATTCTCCTACGATTAATTAGTGGCTTAGTCAGACAATCATTTTGTATGTAAATGTGCTAAATAGCACTCTTTTTGCTTTTAGCATAATATTTCTAGATTTGTGCATTGTACATATGTTTTAGATAATCAAGAAGAGATTATGATATTTTGATAATCGTTTTACTTTTTATTAGTATTCCAGTTTTATGATCATAATAAAATTATTGAATTGAGTTGGAGTTGTTTTGAAAAGGACCGGAGGTCCTATTTGGCAGTATTGAAAAGTGGTTTGGAAATAAAAGTGTAATTATTTGCAGGTTTTGTACTGTATTTTCATAAAAACAAAGAAAACTCTGCTCGTTTTTAAAAACAATTAAGATGTCATTTTCATGTATATCTCAAGATTTTCTTAGTAATAGCAAGAACTAAAAAAGGGTTCGCCTCGTGAAATTTCTCAAGTTACCCAGTTATATTCTGAGGAACTTCCGTCGGGTGCCTGATAAGGCGTAATTGTATAAACTATTTTATCTTCCTAACTTGATATTTGTTCAATTTATCTCAATAATTTGGCTATTTATGCATATTAATGTTGTTTTATAGGTTTAAGCACTATCGGAGCAAAAATACCGGAAATCGGATGCAAATGAAGCTATTTGAGATGAAAATCCGAGAATGGACTAAAATGCTCAAAACGTGAATAGTAAAAGTGAACAGTGAAATTTCTATAGTGCATGAACAGTGCAGCGCCGAGGCATTCAAATTGAGCGCCGCGGCGCCACTTCTAGAGAGTGAGCGCCGCGGCATTGAACCTGAATGCCGCGGCACTGAATTCTGGGCACTCTTTAAGGGCATTTTTGTCCTCTTTTTTGCAACCCTACCTATATAAACACTCATTGTTGAGCCAAGAAGGAGAGAAGGAGGAAGGGGGCAGTAGAGAGCACGAAAATAAACACTTCATTTGGGTCTTGGAAGCAAGAATCAACAACAAGAGGCAAAAATCAAGAGGAAGAAGAAGAATTTCTGCATTTTGGAGGAAGAACATCACCATTGCATCAAGGGAAATTTCTTCTTCTCTTCAAATTCGTATTTGTTGTTGATTCCAACATGTATAATGATGTTGTTAGATGCTCTAAACTTATGTTTTCAATTATGAACTAAGTTTTATTGTTAGGATTACAATGTGAACTCAATATGTAGCTTGGATTGATTATTTTTCCTTATTTATCATATTGGTATGGAATTGTTCAATTTGTTCTATGCATAATGCTTCTATTACATGAAAATGTATTAGATTGATTAGGGAACCTTAATGAACTTGACAAAGGGAATTTTGTGTTGGCCATGGATAAATTGATGTATGATCATTGTGTAAAAGCATGAGTTTCATATGAGATAGACATATACTCATAGGCATATATGACCATTTAGAGAATTTGAACTTAATGAATCTTATTTCAATTTGATTATCATAGACATATAGATAGTTAATTGAATGAGATATACTCACTTGACCTGCAAAAGAGGCTTGTGAGGATATTAGAGTTCTTGGTTGACATTCATATTGATAGTTCTAAGGGGAGTAGTTGGATTCAAGTGAAGTATTGAGGGATGATTGTAATCCTAGGAATTTGAGTATTTGTGCTATCACAATTGTTCTCCTTGCTCAATTCTTGTAATTATTATTATTTCTTGTTTATTTAGTTTAGATATTAAAACCATTAAATTGCCAATAGCTTTAATAAGAATAGGAGAACACAATTTTAGTACTTAGCAAGTAATAACAATTCCCCGTGGGATCGACACTCTACTTATCATATATTACTTGTTGCGATAACGTGCACTTGCGTTAGTTT
This sequence comes from Ailanthus altissimus, assembly GCA_946807835.1. Lineage (NCBI taxonomy): Eukaryota > Viridiplantae > Streptophyta > Magnoliopsida > Sapindales > Simaroubaceae > Ailanthus > Ailanthus altissimus. Next base: position 8,777,332 of record OX327709.1, read on the forward strand.
ATATTATAGAAATCACACAACAGTGCCTAGAAAGGCCGCTGGGATCTACTGTAAAGGATTTCGGGTCGGGTCCTATCACCTAATCTCTTAATCTTCTTGCCAGTTTAATTCTCAATAAAGACCTTCCATGTTTTAAATGACTTAAACACTTGCTCTTTATTCTTCAATACATATACCTACAACTTTCTAGAATAATCATCAATAAACGTCAGAAAGTACCTCGCTCTCCCATGTTTAATTGTTTGTGCTAGCCCTAAAAAATCTGAGTGTATAATCAAGAGTTCCATTTGTTTTGTGCTCTCTAGTATTAAACTTTACCCTACGTGCTTTCTCTAGCACGCAATACTTATAATACTCTAATAGTTAGAACTTATCCTCATCAAACGCTTTTGATTATATAACTTCACCTAGATGAGCTAACCTTAGATGCCATAAATTTCTTTGCATATTCTCATCGTCTATAGAGAATGGTGCAGAACTACTCACTGCTTCTTCCCTCAGCATATACACACCATTGTGCTTATCACATTTCATCACAATCATGAAATCCTTTAACACATTCAAAATCCCATTCTTACCTCTGGATGAACACTCATTCTAGTTTAACATCCCTAAGGAAATCAAGTTCCTTTGGAGGTCAAGAACATACCTAACTTCTAATAACTTTCTTGTGTTACCATCTTATAACCTAAGTTTAACACTACCAATCCCCAACACTTGACAAGATTTGTTATTTCCTGTTAACACTTTACTATTATTAATGGTTGAAAATTAGCAAATAAAGACTTGTTTGGACACATATGAAATGTACAACCAGAATCTAAAATTCATTTACTAGAACTCTTACTATAAGAAGTGAATAGGGTCTCTGCTCTAACAAGTTATCCTCATAAGCTACAACAATATCTGCCTTATTTTTCTTGTCCTTGTCTTTCTTCTCAGGACAATCTTTTATAAAGTGTCCCTCTTTCTTACAGCAAGTAAAACTTTCTAGGTTTACCCCTAGACTTTGATCTTGAACACTTTCTTGACTTTTCTTCTTTTTGTTCAGGCTTTTCTCTTATAGAGATAATCCTTCTGCATTGACCTCTATTTTTTTTTTTCAATTGCTTAGAGTTTAACAATGGTTTCACATCCTTCATGGTTAAACTCTCTCAATCATAAAGTAACGAATCAATAAAGTGCTCATAACTCGAGGGAAGGGAACTTAGCATGATGATGGCCTTGTCTTCATCCTCAATCTTTATATCAATTATTTTCAAATCAATGATGATATTATTGAAGGCATTTATATGGTCTTTAATCGATGTCCCTTCTGATATAGACATCTGATAATGTTTCTTCTTTATATTCAGACGATTTGTCAGTGACTTCGTTATATAAAGATCATCAAACTTCTATTAAAGATCAATAACTATCTTTTCACCAATGGTTCCCTCAAAACTTCATCGCTTAAAGACAAAATGATTGCACTATAAGCTATATCTTGAATGTTTTGTCTCTCTACTTTGGATTTAGATGTCTTTGGTTGTTTTTATCTTTTCTAAATGGAGCTGTAGTCTCCTCTACAGCCGAGCCTAATCCTTGACTCACCAGTAACGCCATCACTTTAACCTTCCATAGATTAAAGTCGTTCTCACTATTGAATTTCTCTACTTCATACTTAGGTGCTGCCATGATTGCTAAACCTGCCTCTGATACCAGTTTGTTGGCATTCCATACACAATTATGATATCGTAATAATCAAGAAAATTAAAAAAAAAAAATAGGGCAGAAGAAAGCATACAGTAGTTTACGTGGTTTGACAATTGCCTACATCTACGGTGGATTAAGAACTCACTTATTTTTTTTGAATCAACAAGAAATCATAAACAACTTTTAGAAAAAACTCATAAAGAATATTTTTTCTCTTTGAAAGGGATTACAAATAATTGCTCTCTAAGTTGCTCTCTTTATATGATGTTGTTGTGATACCTATTCAAGTTAAAATAAAGGCTCTTTTATAGCCACATACGTCCAAGGTAATCCTTAATATGAGTTGGAATCATATAGGGTGTTTTAACTATCTTATAAGTCTTTTTATTTTTCGAATAAGTCGCATTAATGTTGAGAAATTAATTTTCGAATGCTGGGGTGTTGTGCCAAGTTGCACTACCACTGTGGCATTCGCTTTGCAGTGTTGCAACGTTGAAGGCTTTGACTTGAACACCTCGATGCTCAAAATAAAGCGCTGCGACGCTTAGACCTAGAAATAGTTTCCAGATCTAAGCCTTATACACAACCCTATCTTCATCCTTTTTTTCATTGGAACTTCGACTCTTTTTCCAAATGACTTTTAATATTTTCTCAAATATACCCTTTTGTTTTATAGAGGATATGCTCTTGCTACAAAGTCATTTTTGAACCTATGCTAGCTGCATTCATAAGTAGTATATGCCATTTCTTGTAGTAGATTTGACAAAGATGGTAAGATCCTTGCCTTCAGTTTTAGCTTTTTTTTCCCCTTAACATTGCACATTTGCAGCATTAAGCTGTCCTCTACCTTGAGTCTAGCCAAGGTTGTCACCAATGTTGTAGCTAGTGTTGTGGTTTCCTTGAAAGCGTGGCAATTTTGCTGCAGTAAAGTTGCCTCCTTTACATTTTCCTTACTAGTTTTAGTTTGCTTCAGTGAAGTTGACATTAAAGTTTGTTGTAGCTTAATAAAAATCTTTTATAGACTTATATTTTAACATTTTTATTGGCTAAGCAACATGGCATATACATCAGTCAAAGAAAGCTTATCAACCCTTGAAATGACATTGATATATATAGAACATAGGTATTAACTAAAGCCACAACATATATAATCTATGAGCTCGTCATCAAAAACTGCACAATCAACACATCTGAATACTTCAGCCAAACCATTCATCTTCATGTAATACTAAGTAATTGACATTGACCCATTCTCAATTGATTGGATGAGGTTCTTCAAATGAATTACTATTGCCTTTGAGGCAAAGAGACTCTCAAATGTTGTATTTACAAGTCTTGAATCAATGAAACAATAGCTTATTTATTCTATACATTTACAATGAATTTATATACAAAAGGGTACGAGTAGTGGACAAGAAAGCTTGAAGACAACTTCCATAGCTCATGTTGAGAGCTCATCCTTGTGATGAAATCTACACCATTCGACCTTCAGAAGTTATATTAGCTATATATGCAAATCATTGCAGGTGCAAAAATTGTGATTCAGTTGTGGTCCTTTACAGCTGTTACTTTTGTCACGCATATAAGATATCAAAGCGTTCTGTGTTTTGGTTTCTAGTCTTACTGACCCTGTTAATTAAGGTCTGATCCAAGCAAGGACCTGGTCTATTTTTTTCGACCCTATTGCTATTCATCAAATCTTCCACCGTCGTGACCGGAACTCATTTTGGATTTGACATCAACAAATCTTATATCTATTTTTTTTAATATAACAGTCTTCTAGTGTGTGACCCAAGATTGAAGATTACAGTTTTAAAACGACTTAAAAAATAGCGTTATTAGATTATATTATAACGTTGTATAATGTTAGATCCGTATATATATATTACCGGATAATGACTCTCATTGACATAAACTATTATTTTTATTGAATTCCATTCTTATTCAACGTTGTCCTTCCTAAAAGAATTGAACAATTTATGCTTTTTGACTGAGAATTAATGCCACGTCAATTAATAAAGTATGAGATTTTATGTATGTTCTCAATCGCCAGTGGTGACGTAACATTCACCAATGCTCGAGACAAATTACAAACATACTTCTGAAACAAAAAATTTGTTAGTAGAATTAGAACTGCGCTCGTTTTTCATATTTTTTAATCCGAAAATTCTCGTAAAGCGACTTATATTTTGTTTAAACTAAACCCATCAAAACTCAAAAAGCACACACACCAGCCTAACAAAAGATTTAGCGCCGAAACCCGAATCGAGTTTTACAAAATGAATTCGCCATTGCCACTGGCTTTGCCGTACGTAAAAGGAGCAGAAACGAACGACACAGGTTTCGTGTCGGATGGAGACTCCTCAATCTATATATGTGGGCCATGTTTCCCCAGCCGACTTACAATGATAATAAAAAAATTGCCACTTCAGAAAAATTATTATTATATATAAAATTATCACTTTAATTCTTTTTATATTTTAATTAATTTTTACCATAAAAATAATTCCGTTAAAAATTAATTTTTTTAAAGTCGTTAAAAATTAATTTTTTTAAGGATCAAATAAGTTTTTTTTTGAATTTTCAAAAGTCACAAATTAGTATTAAATAACATCGCTCACATTCAAAATAATTATTTTACTAATTATTTGAGTGACTGAATTTACAACTGTCAACTCACCATCCCTCTAAAAGCCAAACCATCAATACCACCAACTGCAAAACCACCGTCCAACAAAACCACCGAATGTCACACGACACTAAACGCCAAGGATCAACAACACCACCAAAACCTGTTGGGATATGTTTAGAAATAGTTTTTTTTTTAAGTAAATTTTTATTTTAATTATAAAATAAATTTATAAATTTTATTAGTTATACACTTAATTTTTAAATTATTTTATTTTATAATTATTTTTTATTTTTCTCTTATAAGTATTTAAAATTTTAATTCACAATACACTTTACAATTTGTTAAAATTAGTAAATTTGGTGTAGAATAAATTGAAAATGAGTAAATTTAATTAAAAATATTATGAAAAATATCAAAATTAGGCAAAACAATATCGGAGGAGAAAGTTGAAGTACAAGCGTCACACCAAACTCGAGTCACACTCCGCACACAAGGTGAGGAGTGAGTTGGGGTCTTGCATCACATTTACGCAGGGTGTTGCACAAATTTGGACCTCACGTAATAATACACATCATGTAACGCTTACTTAAATTACACTTTCTTAAATCGTATTTTATAATTTGTTTAAATTACTGTTGTTTAAAAAAAATTTAAAAATAAAAAATTAATAATTTTAAATTTTTAAAAAAGAAATACTTTTATTTAAATGATTTAAAACTAATTAATTAAAAATAAAAAATATTATTAAGCGGTTCGTAAAATGCGCGTGCACTGCACAATGCATAGTACGCACTATGTAGTAATATTTTTTTATTTAAATTATTAATTTATTTTATTATCATAAAATTAAAATTATTGATTAAATTAATTAAAAAAATTTATATAAATTATACAAACAAGAGCAAAAAAGAAAAACTTATGTGTTTGATCATTAAAATATAAAAAATTTGACTGTGGTAAAAAAACTTTTATATTTAAAATTTTGATCAATTGAAAAAAATTTCTTGTTTTTTTTTTAAAACACACAAAACAATTTTACTATTTATTCACAAAATTATAATTAAACTATAAAAAGAAGGATTATGATCATCTTCTAAACTAAACTTTGACGGAAGTAAATTTAATTATGAAAATAGTTATTGATAAAATAAAATAGTTAAAGAATAGATTTTAATAATTCATACTTAAAATGCTAGCACGTGTTAAAAAAATCATTGAAAACTTAAATAAATTTAACTTAAGAGAAGATTTTATTTATAAAAAAAAAAAGTAATTTGAAATAATTTTTCAAATAATTTATGTGCATCACTTACATAGCTAAGCTTACAACTTCAAATTTATAACAAACTATAATGTTTTAAAAGTCAAACACATCAACAAATACCAATCAATTTATCATAAACTTAAAATAAAAGAAAACTTATTTAATGAATTTCTTCCATAATGTTTTTTAAATTTTAGCCCTAAAATAAAGAAATTCAAACTCTTTTTAAAAATTAATCAAAGAACGAGAATAAAAATAATTACCAGAAAAACGAAAGCATCTTCAAGCAAACATCGCCATAGATCATCATGCTTAGTGTCACGGACTTAATTCTTCAATTCGTGCGGCCTTAGACACTTACTAGTGTTAAGCAGCCAAAAAACCCGACAAACTAAGAAAGAGATGGAGAAGAAGAATACAAAGTGTTTTATGAATTGCTCTTGTATTGTTAACAAAGAGAATTACAAGCTATAAGATTACAAGCTTAGAGTATTTCTATAATTTGGAGTATTTGGAGGATGGTTTCTCAAATGAGAACTCCACCTATTTATAGCTAATGCTATTTACAATGGACGGTTAGGATTAACTCTAATCCAATGGTCCACATCTAAAGAAGAGAATATACTAAGGAATATTTCAAAGATGCCAACTACCAAGAGAATATCTCATGGAATATGCCTTTTCTAGAAAACTCTCCCACCTACCACACCCATGTGGTTTTAACCCAAGTCCATTGAGCCTTCTAGAAGCTCTAGCCCATTTAACACACAATGGACTAAAACACCCCTTTGGTGATCTTGTCGCGTGCCAAATGTTCGAGTATTTGCTTGAGAATATTTGGGGCGTGACATTCTCTTCCACCAAATTCATGCGACACCCTCGTCGTGTCTTCGCTGGAACTTGCGCACCCCGTTCTTCAAACTCTGGTGGTGCACTCTTGGGTCCTAAGCGTGCTCTTCCATCCGGCAACCCTTTCCACTCGACAAAGTACTCAAGACTCGTCCTGAGTTCCTCACCTTTGCCATGGCGTGTGGAAATCCCCAAAGGTTCCCGGTTGTGTGGCTCAAATTCTGCACCTCCCGTACCTCCATGGTACTGCTTCCAACAGCTTGCGGAATGCACCTGATGTAGCCATTGTCGCTGTCTCAAAGGTAACTCCACCTTGTGCGAGACGTTGCCAACTCTTTTGGCAATAACCCTCGGCCTCTTGTCTCCATGATCAAGGCCCTTGTGAAGTGGGCGTGCTGACTTGCGTTGTGGTGGAAGTATCGTCTCCATCACCAAGTACCCCGCACTATGCTTGACACGCCGCTGCTTGTCTTCGACCCACTCCTTGTGCTGAAACTGCACATCATGTGACACCTTGGACTTTTGGATGACACCCGCATCCAACAACTCCTCGAGCTGCCCCTGCAACTCTCCCATCTCCGATGGAGGCATCAACCCCATAGTTGGAAGCGTAATCTCAAGCTCCAACTTGCCCTCAATTACATCTCTTGAAGGCGGTACTTTCGGTATGGCAGTAGGCTTGACCCCACTATACTCCCTGAGCACTTCTGCAACAACCTTCGGTATGTCATCCTTGCCCTCATTTGCCGCATCATACATCCCTGTTGTTGAGGCTGAATGTAACCCTCCTTTGCACTCAGCATCTACCCTTAGTTGCATTGCGGAAAGGACCTTGGCATTTGGCTTGGTTCGCCCACCCTTGGGCATGTCTACCGTCGGTATCATTCGAGGCCCTCCTTCCAAAATACACATATAGTTGTGTTGAGGAAGTAACACCACATTGTACTGCCATAAGAACTCCATACCTAGCACCACATTAAAATCATCGAGCGGTGCTACCGAGAAATGTACCTTACCGTGCCATCTGCCAATGTGAATTTCAGCTCCACAAACCACCCCATCTAGCGGCTTGGCTCTTGCATTCACGGACTTGAGGTATCCCTCTCCTTTCTCCACATAAAGGCCCAAGCGTTCCGCTTCCGCACGCTTAATGAAGTTGTGCGTAGCCCCCGTATCAACCAACACTTGAGTCTTGATGCAATTAACATAGGCTTCAATGTACATGAACGCCGTCCCCGTTGGCGCGTCTGCACGCCGCTTGGCTTTGAGGGAATTGAACAGCTACATGCAACCCATACGGCTCTGTTCACCCTTGTATTTTGCCTTATACATTGCATTGAAAGCCTTCTTCTTTGGACAGTCCTTCACCCAATGATCCCCGTCACAAAGGAAACAGTTAGACTTCAGACCATTACCTCTATGGCCGTTGCATTTCTATTCCTTCCACTTGGGCGGTTTGCCTTTCTCCTCCTTGCTCTCCGGAGGTTAAAACTCCTTGGCTTCCCCACCCTTACTGTGATTGGGTTTAGAATTCTTGAACTTTCCCGAAACCCCCTTGCGGTAATCCATGAGCGTCTCCGCCATTGTAAGGGCGTCGAATATATTCTGCACTCCACGCCGCTTCAACTCATTGACAGCCCAGGATTGTAATCCGTCCAAGAAATTGAACAACAAGTCCTCCTCGGTCATGTTGCAGATTTGCAGCATCAACAAAGAGTACTCCTTTACGTACTCCCCAATGGACTTTGTTTGTTTCAACTCCTTCAACCGCTTGCGAGCGTCATGCGCCACATTCTCCGGATAAAATTGGCGTTTTAACTCCCGTTGCAATTCTTCCCATGTGTCTATGGTGCAGGTACCCTTGCGAATCTCCTCGCTTTTCCTACGCTACCACAGAATTGCATGATCGGAAAGGTATAAAGTTGTGGTACTTACCTTGTGTTCGTCCCGCATGTCCATAGCGCCGAAATACCTCTCCATTTGCCAAAAGAAGTTGTCAAGCTCCTTGGCATCCCGTCTGCCGCTAAACTCTTTCAGTTTAGGGACCTCAACCCTTGGTGTAGCCACCATCGTTTGAGTAGCTACGCCATTAGCGACCGCTCGCTTGCACAACACCACATCCTCATTGACATCTTCAAACCCTTTTCGTAGCTCCTCTACTTGGGCTTGAACTTTGTCCATAGTGTTGTAAACCTTCTCCTGAAAAGGCTTGATCCAGTCCCGTTGCTTGACAGCATGCTCGTCAATGGAGCTTTCGATTAGGGGGCGCAGCTCGTCCCCTTGAGTATCGAGGCCTACCTCGACATTCTGGACTTGCTCCTCCAACTTCCCAAGGCGGTCCGTCGCCTTGGTCACAGCACCACCGAGCTTCATAACTATGTCCCCGAGTTCCTGGTTCGGATCAACGAACTTTTCTAGCAAAACACTCCCATGTCTCCTAGCTTTGAGGTCTCTACCCTTCCCTTCAGTAATCCCCGATGATCCAGCAACTCCCTTCACCATTTTCTTTGAACCCGCTCTAATACCACTTGTCACGACCCGATTTCTCGAACCCGCGCGGCCTTAAACACTTGCTAGTGCTAAGCAGCCTACAAGACCCCAATTAACCAAAGAAAGAGATGAAGAAGAAGCACACTAAGTGTTTGAGAGAATGCTCTCGGATTTTATTACTAAAGAGAGAATTACAAAGCTATAAGATTACAAGCTTAGAGTATTTCTACAATTTGGAGTATTTGGAGGATGGTTTCTCAAATGAGAACTCCACCTATTTATAACTAAAGCTATTTACAATGGACGGCTAAGATTAACTCTAATCCAATGGTCCACATCTAAAGAGGAGAATATGCTAAAGAATATTCTAAAGATGCCAACTACCAAGAGAATATCTCATGGAATATGCCTTTTCTAGAAAACTCCCCCACCTATCACACCCATGTGGTTTTAACCCAAGTCCATTGGGCCTTCTAAAAGTTTTAACCCATTTAACACACAATGGACTAAAACACCCCCTTGGTGGTCTTGTCGCGCGCCAAATGTTCGAGTATTTGCTTGAGAATATTTAGGGCGTGACATTAGGCTTGTATGGGCGTGCGGCCGCCGACCTACACTTACTTGGCTGGACGGCAACAAGGTGATGGTAGTGTTAGATTTTCATGAGAGAGAATGAAAAGAAGAAGAAGATAAATCTGATAAATCTAATATATATATATATATATATATATAGAGAGAGAGAGAGAGAGAGTAAATATCTTGTTTGAGTAATAAATAATAAATAATAAATATTAATTAATATAAAAATAAAGATTTAACAATAAAGTAACAGTCAACAATCTATCTAATTAAATAAACAATAAACTACTATCCTTCTAATTAATTAATAACTATTATTAATGATTAAGTAATATTAATAAAAGATTGCAAGAGTAATGTTAAGTACTATGATAATTATTAATTAATACAATATACTTTATTTGATAAATTTTTAGTGTTTATGTGTCTAAATTCTAATGTTAGACTAAATATAATCTAAATATGCATTATAACAAAATAGCATACAAGATCAAATAAAGAAAAATAAAGATAGAAATTTTAACCTTCAACTATTGATGTGTTGGTTGAGCTGCTGTCTCTAAGGTGAGTAGTTGGTTCTTCTAAATCTTTTTAATTTCAAGAGTAATGGCATATTTAGAGGAAAACAAGATTAATAAGCTTATAGGAACTTAACACCATTTTTATTTCTTTATGAACATCTTCCTATTAAAGATGATCGTGGTTGGTTACCATATTTCAAAATATAGGAAAATAGGTAGTTAAATAACACGGTTATATCCCTAAAAAGAAAGGAAAATATTTAGACCATATATGGACCAATTCAAATGTTTAAATATCAACATTCTCCTACTTGGTCCATATGTTTCACTTGATATGATATTCAAAATTTATCAATTCTTCATGCTTAAGAAATAAAATACATGAGTTTTGGTGATAGGTTCTTTAAGAATGAGTTTAATCTTTCATGTATTATAATATATTATGTCTCTTAAATGCTAGTCCATATATAATAACACAACTTAATGAACAAATCCTATATTTATTCTAAGTCTAAGATTAATGATTTGTTTTTTCAAAATAAATAAAAGCACACACAAATATAAGAAAATATCACAAACAAACAAGAGTTTTATTTAAATAATAGTCGGTCGTACAACAAAAATTGACATAATGGAACTAAGTCCCATTCGGTCTACATGATTCTTAAATCTCAATAGTGGCATGCCTTTTGTTAAAATATCAGCAAATCATTAATTTAGTATTAACGTGTTCAATGATCACTTCTTATCTTTAACACGTTCTTTTATAACTAAATACTTGATTTCAATATATTTCCTTCAACTCTATTCTTGTTTTTGTTAGCCATAAAAACTATATTGTCGCAATATATTCTTAATGGCCTAGAAATTGAATTCATAATTTTAGCCTAAATATAAAGCTCTTCATCAATTAATCAAGCGAGGTAGCCTCAAAATAGGCAACAAATGCAGTCTTCATAGTGAAGGTAATATTTAAGGTTTGCTTTGCACTCCTCCAAGAGACAACTCAACCTAAAAATATAAAATCATAACTGAATGTTGATTTTTTTAAATCAACATAACTAGTGAAGTTCGAACAAAGGAGCCGATTACATCAAGATTAGTAGTCTGCCTATACATAAATATATAATTCTTGGTCCTTTAAAAATTCTCATCACTTTTTTTGTAGCTCTTCAGTGGTCTACACCTAGATTACTATAATATCTTTCTAATATTCACATAACAAATTCAATGTCAGATTTTATACAGACTTGAGCATACATCAGGCTTCTATAGCAGAAGCATATGAAATGTTTTCATTTGTTCTTTTCAAGATCATTTTTAGGCATTAATTCAAATTGAACCTATTACCCTTCATAATGGGAGCTATACTTGATGAACAATCTATCATCCGAAATATCTCTAAAACCTTATTGATAGGTTTCTTAAGAAATACCTAAAATACTTATCCCTATGGGTCTTAATGTCAATGACATAAAAATACATTACACATATCCTTCATGTCAAATTTCTTAGAGAGAAATATATTTCACCTTATGTATAAGCTAAATATCATCCACATATAAAATAAGAAAAAAGATTTTACTCCAATCGATATTTAGTATCAATATTGATCTATGATATTCTTTACAAATTCAAATGAAGAGTTAAAATTATAAAATTTTAAATAATACTAATATGAGGCTTGTTTCAATCCATATATGAATTTCTTGAGCTTGCGAAATGCTCACCATTACTTTAGAAGAATCCTTTTGTTTGTCTCATGTAAACGTCATTCTCTAGATCCCATTAAGAAAAGCTATTTTAAAGTCTATTTGTTGCAATTCCAAAGCAAAATGAACAACTAATGCCATAACAATATAAAGGGAATCTTTTTTAAAATATAAGAGAAAAGGTCTTTGTGTAACTGATTCCTTCCTTTTGAATGAACTCCTTAGCAACGAGTCTTACCTTATATCTCTCTATGTTATCTATTGAGTATTTCTTTATCTTAAAAGCTTGTTTGCATCTTAATGCTTTTAAACCATTAGATAACTTAAGATGATCTCAAACTTCGTTAGATGTTATAGAATTCATCTATTCTTTTATGGCAACGTGCCATAAATTTGATTCTTTACAACTCATGGTTTGTGAACAGTTTAAAGAATATTTTCAGATCTAATGTTATTATCAGATTCTTACAAATAGACAAGATAATCACTAGAAATTGTTGATTTCATTATTCTAATAGATCTTTTTAATGTTGTACCAATATTTTCTTGAGAAGCATATTGTTTAAGTGGTTGCTCAATAAATTTTGGCAATTTTGAATAACCTAATTTACCGAATTGTTATCAACAGCTTGTGAAATTTCAATGATTGGTTGCTTAAAACTTCAATGATTGAGGAGTATTATGAATGATAGTTAATCTTCTACTTGAGGTCGAATGTTGAATATCAAAATGATCTTTCTCAGAAATTATATTTTGGGATTGATCACTCTCACCATTAAAGTTATTCTTAAAAAACCTTACATTTATTAATTTCATAATCCTACTGATACGAGATAGACAATAAAATCTATACTTTTTAGACCTTTCAGCATATCCCACAAAATGCCTACTTATGATCCTTTGATCTAACTTTTTTCATTATGGATTATAAACTTTAACTTCAAACAGGCATCCCCGAACATATATATGACGCAGACTTGATTTCTAACCTTTTCACAATTAAAATTGTGTCTTTGGAACAACTTTATTGGAACTCGATTTAATATATACACTGTCATTTAAAGAGTTTCTTTCCATAAGGATTTAGGAAACTTAAAGCTACTAAACATATTTTGTACCATGTCTATTAATGTTTGGTTTCTTCTTTTTTCTACACCATTTTTGTCTAGAGAATCAGGCATGTGTATTGCAAACTATCTTATGCTTCTGAAGAAACTTTATGAATGGACTAGGTGAATGTCTATACTTAGTATATCTACCATAATATTCCTCACCTCTATTTGTTCTTATAATCTTAGTTTGTATTTTGCATTGTTTCTGTACTTCAACTTTATATATCTTAAAAGCATATAATATTTCGTTCTTATTATGAAGCAAGTAGTAATACATATATCATAAGTTATCATCTATCAAAGAGATAAAGTATTTTTTACCATACAAGTTCATGTTTGGACTATAAATGTCTGAGATCTTTAATATGTTCGAACTTCTCTTGGCATATTTCTTTATCTTGTTAGTCTACTTTTATTTTAGGGATAAAGATATTTTTATCCTTAGAATTTGACTTAATTCTCAATTTTGTCTCACGAGTTTTAAAAACCCTAATTTTGTCCTAGTCCGTTAGTGAGATTCCGTCAGATTTGACTGAAAATATATTTTAATAGTATATTGACAATTGTGCCCTATTTTATATGTTAGTTTGATATGGTGATGCAAGTACACTATACAATGTACACGTGTCAAATATTAATAGGCCTTGAAAAAATAAAAAAAGACACGTGGCATGTTGTAATAGGTTGAATAAAATAATTAAATAAAGGTGGTAGCCAGACAGTAGTTGCCGTTGTCGGTGGCTGACCGACTGTCAGTGATCGACCGATTGCGATGATTAATTACGATTTGACTCAAAATTAACATAATTGGACTCAAAATTTTGTGTTCTACGCGATGGTGGGATTTATTTTATCAACGGAGCACGGTAGATATCACAAAAGTGGGAAAGAACATAGTGGTTGACAGCGGCCACCACTGTTCGTCGTTAAATAGTAGGGGTGGTGGCGTGTACCACCCCCACCATTGGAAAGATCGACGGCTGATCTATCCAATGGTGGGGGCGGTGTACGCCACCACCCGCCGATTGACGACGAAAGGCAATGGCCGTCGCCCACCGCCACGGGTTGATGGTCGTTGATGAATGGCTAGGCAGTGGCGTGCACCACGTTTACCATTGGACAGATCAGCCACCGATCTGTCTAATGGTAGGGGCGGTGCATGCCACTGCCCTGTCGTTAGATGGCGAACGGTGGTGGCCGTCGTCAACCACTATGTTCTTTCCCACTTTTAGCACATCTACAGTGCTCCTTTGATAAAACAAATCCTACCATCATGTAGATCACAAATATTTGAGTCCAATGATGTTAAGTTTGAGTCAAATTGCAATTGGTCATCGGCGGCCGGTCAGCCACCGGCGACGGCGGCCACTGTCCAGCTACCCCCTTTATTTATTTATTTTATTCAACCTATTATAACATGCCACATGTCTTTTTAATTTTTTCAAGGCCTATTAATATTTGACACTTGTACAATGTATAGTGTGGTTGTATCACTATAGCAAACTAACATATAAATGAGGGAAAAATTATCAATATACTGTTAAAAGATATTTTCTGTCAATTCTAACAGAATCAAACTAACTGACTAGGACAGAATTTGATTTTTTGAAACTCGTATGACAAAATTGAAAATTAGGTCAAACTCCAAGGACAAAAATGTCCTTATCCCTTTATTTTATGCAGTCCAAACAAGTGTCAAAATCAAGAAAATCCAAATTACTAAATGCTCAATCATTTATTAATTCTTTTAATTTTTTCTATGAAAATATATTGCAATCTTTAATGCCACAACATAAAGGAATCTTCATTTATAACACATTATGTAAATTCTAGCATGAACAAGTGTTGCATGATAAGAGGCATCATTTTATAAAGTAATACAAAAAAGAACAATTAGACAGTGTACCATTCCTAACAAGATCAAATTTATAAAATAAATTAAAAGATGTATTTGAAAAGTTAAAAGAATAACCCAACAATACAAGTCTTGAACTGAAATCAAATTTCTAGAGAAACTTGTAATGTAAATTGTCTTTTCTAAACTCAAAACACAACCATTACTTAAAATTAAATTGCATATTTCAATCACCTCTATAAATGAATGTATCTTATTTCCTAAATAGATGTACTCCTCGCTTTTCACTGACTTTCTTAGATTTTACAAACCCTACAAGGAATTCAAAATATGAATTACTATAACCAGAATCAATCCACCATGTATTATAATTAACATTAACCATATTATATTTATAACAAACAAATGACATTGAATTACTCTTCTTCTTAAGCTATTTTAGGAAATTGAGGCAATCCTTCTTCATGCGTTACTTTTTCTTTTTTGCAGAAAAAACACTTGGATTCCTTCTTGATTTCAGCTTGGAGAGGTATCTTACCATTTCTTTTTTGTTTGGCTTGGTCTTTGTTCTTTCCTTAAGTTTCCATATATGTCCTCTCACCTAATTTCATTATTAGCCTCCATTTTTTTGGACATATATGGTCATGAGTTTATTAATTAACCATTTAATCTTTGTGTGTTGTAAGAAATTTAAAACGTGTACATTTATATGGAAGAGTATTCAGTATGTAGTGCACAAAGAAAGATTCAAACATTTCAACCTGAAGACTTTTTAACTAAGCCTCAATATCCCTCATTCTCATAATGTACTCACATACACCAATAATGTTGGTGAGCCTCATAGATGAAAACCTTATTATTAAAGTGTTGACAAGTGCTTTATCTGAAGTCTTAAATTACTCATCAATAGCCTTCAGTAATGCTTGAACATTATCATACTAATTGAATGAACTAAGAATACACTAAGGCAATTAGATTGCTCCCACCGATTATAAAGATCAATATCATCTAGAGTACTGGTTTTAGTAACAATAAGTGGTTCATCTTTTTAGATAACATAGTCAATGTCCATCCACCCTAAGTGATGAAGAATTCTTTACATTATGGTTATCACTTTTTAACTTAGGAATATCATAATTTATATTAGAACAATTCGTAGGCTGTATAATGGCATAACATTAAATATACATGCATATTTTACAAAAATTAAGGCTAATAAACTAATAATATATTTACTAATGTAAATCATGTTTCAAAATATAAATCAAATGACATAAAAATTTGCCTGTAGGCCAAAATTTATAATTCAAGTAAATTAATGCATAATTTTATAATGAAACTATCAAATTATGTTTCATTTCCTAATTTTTGTAAGTAAATTAAGAAAATAATTTGGTATTTTATCCTAATTAACTATATAAATATAATAAAAATTGTTGTAGGATAAAATTCATTATATTAAATATGGTTAAACATAATTAATGTCATTTTTATATGTGATCCAAAATGCTTAATATATAATTTTTCATAATTAAAGATGCTGTGGCTAATTTTTAATTAATTAAAATTATATGGATCACTAGATAATTTTTTTATATTCACTAAAAATTAATATAAAATTTCATGTATCAATATATAAATAAATAAACGATACTTACAAAATTAAATATGAACTTAATAAATAAGCACAAAAAAAAAAAGAGTCAAATTGGCATATATTTGAAAATCTTACAAAGTTTTCTGGCTAAACTATAATTACCCAAAATATAAATTTTGTTTTGGATCTATTTGTAAAGGTTTAAAAATATTTTGGCTAAAATAGAATTAATCAAAAGTTGGAGGGGTTGAGTGAGAAAAGCTAATTTATTTGGGTCTATTTACAAAATTTACAAAATAACTAAAATGACAGTAGCCAACCGACATGTCGTTTCATAAATGACTCCATTATAGCTAAACGACATGTCATTTATCCAAACGGCATAAGCTGACAGATAACATGTCATTTGTAGTCGTCTTCAACCTTTAAATAAGTAATTTTTTAATTCGAATTTCAACTTGATTGACCTGTTTTTAGACTTGACGAGTTTTAAGCCTACTAGACCCAAATTTAACATTGCAAATTATAGAAATATTAAAAACTCAATTTTCTAATGACTTCTAACCTCAGTTTTTTTTTTTAAAAACACGAATTAAAACAAACTTTAAGTAATTTGTTTTTGGCATTTGCAAAAAGAAAAACCTTGAGAATACAGAACACATCAAAGTAGAGGTAAAACATACTCTAATATCAATTGTTATACTAAATATGATCTAAATATGCAGTATAATGAATAAAATACAAGATCAAATGTGAAAAGTAAAGATCAAAATTCTAACCTTCGACCATTGATGCTTAGTTGAGCTGCAATGTTTAATATTTGGTTCTTTTAAACTTTTTTGATCTAAAAAATAATGGTGTGTTTGGAGGAAAACAAGATTAATAGGCTTAGGAGACCTTAACACCGTTTTTATCTCTTTATGAACATCTTTCCATCAAAGATGATCATGGTTATTACTGTTGGAGCTGGTGCTTACGTGTTATTTCAATATTGTATGAATATAATTGTTAATATTTATACAATAAACATTTCAAATAAAAATTGTTAATATTTATATTTATATGGTATAATGCTTGTAACATTATAGACATTATTTGATCTGAAAGAGTTCAGATCTGATCTAAAGGAGTATAGATCAGAATTAATAGTTAGCAAAGCTGAAAGTTATAAATGCTAAAAGTTAGCACTGTTAAGAGTTATCAGTTTATAAGTGTTAGTAAGGCCTAAAGAGTTAGAACCTTGTCAATAATGGGACAAAAATCTGAGAGTATACTTGTAATGATATAGTTACAAATAGTTGCAATAGGTGTTAAGAAATATCATTATGTAAATATGTCTCAAACATAATGTTCCTAATCTATATTCACCAATGCGGATCTATCGGTGAATTCACTTTATATAGATTAGTGTATGTCTATATTTGACTGGTTCATATGGTTATTCTTGGCTGACCATGAGTTTAGAGCTTGTATAGGCATGCGAGTATCCAGTCAGGACTGGATACTGAACAGACTCACGAGGACCCCAATAGATATCCTATGAAGCCGTCAAAGGAAGGTCCTTTCGAGTTGAGTAGTATTCGTGGTCCTTTGACTTGAGTGTCACGGTGGTCTTGTGAGTGATCCACCATACTTTGGTTCCATATATGTCAGAGACCTTTCATAATCTGACCGCTATATGTCACTGGGTATGGTCCGATGCTCATAGAGTCCGGTGTGCATAGATACGAGATCCGTCAGCTTACGTAGGTAAGTTGTATATCCGATGCTTCGAAATTGTATTTCATGAAGTCTTGTGGCCACAAGCATAAATCCGAGAAAAGAGTTTTTCACAGGGTTAAACAATATACGCAAACACTTTTATTATTGAAATGTACATCTAGGGTATAGTAAAAGTGTTTGCGTATATTGTTTATCGAGATACGAATCTAGAGATAAGATAATGGATAAGCAAATGTGGATTTGACGGTGCTGATCTATATCCCCGCACATCTAGGGTATAACTGATGGAAGGATTATACGTATATATTATGACCTCAACTTATATGGTCTAACACGCTGATTTGTAATATTCGTAACGTGTGTGTGGGGCATTGTTACGGATTCATGAAATAGTTCCATTTGACAAATCGGGTGTAAACCTATAGAGTCCCAATATGAAATGTACTCTTTAAGCATTTGGGCAGTTTACTGTATTGAATTGTTTAATACTGTATAATTCAACAAATTACCAAAGTTAAGTCAACTAAAGTATATGGTTAAATGGTGGGACCCACTTTAAGTTAACTTGGTAACCTAGTAAGGATATAAATGTAATTTCACTTTATGCTTATTTAATTATTAAATAATTAAAATAAATATTTATTTATTTAATTGTTAAATAAATTATTTAACTTAACTATAGTTAAAGGTTAACCATATGGTTAAGTTAACTTTACTTAATAGTTAAGTAAAGGTTAACCTAATTATGATTAAGTTAGTTAACTATGGTTAGAATATTTAAATATTTATTAACTTAAGAGTTAAGTTAAACTAACCTAACTAAGGTTAAATTTTAACTAAGGTTAGGTTAAGTTAAATGAAATGCAAATTAAATTCAAATTAGTTTGAAATTTATGCATTCGTATATAAAGGGAGATGAAATTCAAAATTCATAAGTTTTAGGTTTTTAGATTTTGCAATTTTGATGGCCATTTCAATTTGAGAAATTTGAATTCTTTATTTTATATTTTAAGTGTTAGAATAACAAAATAAATATATAAATGGTTATTAAATGTAATAACTAAAATAGATTTGTTTTAATTATTCAAGAGTTGAATAAAAGATAAAACAAATTAATTTAATTTGATTAAAACAAATGATAAGTGTTTTTGGTTAGCTAGAAAATTAAGAGAGAAATGAAGAATGAAAATTAAAGTGTTTCAAGAGTTGAAAACATTTTATATTAATTATCTTCTCAAATTAATTTAGTCATTAAAATATAAATTAAATTTATTTTTATTCAAGAATTGAATAAAAGGAAAAATAAATTTAACTAAGTTAAAGAGTTTAACTTTGAATCAAGTTAAAGAGTTAAACTAAATGCTGGAATAACATACTATTATTCTAGACAATCAAACTCACCCTTATTGATTGTTAGGATTGATCAAAGTTTCATTTCATGGTGAACTTCAAACAAATTAATTCAAAAGCTTTATGGGTTAAATTTCTCAATCTTGTTTTTCATTTGATAAATATATATTACATGTGTTCATTGTATTAATTTTAATCTTCCGCTGTGCACATATATGTATGAGATGTATATATTTTTTATGTGATGAACATATTTCATATACAAACACTTTAAAATAATCAACACCCAACAATTATCACATCGCAAAATATAAAAACATGAGCGGTTATATCCATAAAAGAAAAAGAAAATATTTGGTTTATATATGAACCAGTTCAAATGTGAAAAATGCCAACATCTTACACATAATATTTTATAAAAGTAATTTTATAATTTCATATTTTTTAATGGTCAAAACTGAGTATGTTGTCACAACATGGATAATTTGATAAAAGAACCTCCATAGTCTATATTTAATGAAATATTTTCAACAATAGAGATTAACTAATGTATTTAAAAAAATTTAAAGACTGGTTAGTTATTCCATTTTTTAAAGAACTATAACCGTTCTTCGAACTTTTGACTAACGTCGACTTGTATTCAAAAAATATTTTTAATTATTTAACACTTAGAACCTTAACCTAAATACGAATTTTATAAAAGTGATAGTCGATGTGGTCAGACGAAGGAGCCGGAAATTTGTTTTGGCGAAGCAATGTGAACTATTAATTTATTACCCACATGAGATTCTGAAGGTGGAACAATTCGACGTGGAACAAGTGACAGCTTTTGTAAAAATCAAACACTTTTTATATCTATTTGAAATCAAGCCATCGTAATTCTAATATCGTGTACTATATAGTCTCTCTCCTTTTATAAATCCCATGCAGAATCTCTATTAAGACTAAATTATACCTCCTCAATTAATCTCTTACATCAAAGCATTTATCAAACTCTCTCTCACTCTCTTCATCTGTAAATTTAATATACGTGAATATATATATATATAATTATATTTATTATTTAAAATACATATAATATACATATTGAACATTATAAATATATTAAATCATACAATATATATAATAAATAATATATTAATATATTAGAAGTGTTTAGAAATTATTTGAATGTCTAAAGTTATAAATGTATATTTTCAGAGTCCGTATGAAGATCAATTTGTTAACTATTCTAATTATCAACTCGGTGGTCTTAATGAACTAAAATAACATCACTATAATCAGCACTGTGTTTAACTCTTAAACCGCTAAATAATCGGTAGTGTGTATTCTTCATTTTCTCTTAAAAGATGAAAAATAAAAATTAAAACATTTCACAATTACTTCTTTTAACACTATAAAAATATAAAACAATTTTATTTTTATTTATTTTTTTCTTCTCAGCACTTTAATGGAAGAAATGAAAACATTTCTTCCTCTCCATTTTCCATTTCCCATCACAACATACACCCTTCACAATCACACACATCTCTCGTATATATATATATATATATATAAAAATAATAATAAAATAATATAATAAATGTCAATTATTTGACACTTAAATAAAATAATATTAAATAATATAATATTATATAATATAATAATATAAAATAATAAAATATTTTAATTATTTAATAATTAAATAATTAAGGTGTAAAATGACTATTTTATCTCTTATGAATAGTTACCAAGTATACCCTCTAGAGGGTCTCAGTAAATCACACACTTGAGTAAACTCAATCGAGGGTCCATAATGTATCACGTGTCATTATACAATTAGTAAATAATAATTATTAACTAATTTTTATATTTAATACTTAAATACAAACACACACATTCCCGTGGTAGTGCTAGATATTACTGTATTAAACAATTTAATCTGGCACGTTGCTCCAGTGCACAATTAGTACACTTCATATCGCGAGACTCTCTAGGTCCACGCTCAATTCGTCAAATAGAACTATTCCATGAGTCCGTGAGCAATGCCCCACGCATATGTCACGGATATACAAATCAACGCGTTGAACCATACAAGCTACGGTTACAACATATAAGTATAGTCATTCCGTCATGATATCCTGGATGTGCAGGGATATAGATTATTATCGTCAAATTCCCTAATGCTCATCCATGTCTTATCCCCAGACTTGTATCTCACTGAACAATATGTGCAAACGCCTTTGCCATATTGTTCTACCTGTCAGAGATATAATATATTTGGGTGTATGCATGTGCAATTATGTTTATTGCCTAAAATACGTATCATATACGAATTATACGAGGCAGAAGCGTGTAAATTAAATAATAAACACAATAAATAAATATATTAATCACATTAATATATTAATAAAGTAGAGAACTCACCTCAACGTGTAACGTTATACACGTATATTTCTGGAGTCCACATGGAGACCAACTTATGGGCAATTCTAGTCACCAACACGGTGGGCTTAGTGAGCTAGAACAGCAGCCCCATATGCCAGCACTGGGTTTAACTCTTAAACTCAAAAGTGGTCGGGTGTGTTTTCATCCTTTTCTCTAAAAGGATAAGAAATGAAGAATTTAAAGCAATCCACCATTAGTTCAATTAGAACCATAGAGAAAAATGAAACAATTTCATTTTTCCCTTTTTCTTTTCTTTCTTCTTCCTTCGACCATTTCTTCTTCTTTTTCTATTGTCCATTTCTCTCTCGGTAAAACACACCCTTTCAACAACAATTCACATCTCTCTTATATATATATATATATATATAAAATATATTATATAATAATAAAATAAAGATAATGAGTGACAACTCACACCTATTATCTAATATAATAATAATATATAATATAATAAAATAATGAAAGATATTTTGATTATTTAACTATCAAATAATTAAAGTGTGAAATAATCATTTTGCCCTTCATAAATAGTTACCAAGTCTACCATTTAATAGGTCCCACCAAATCCAACACTTAGGTAAACTCAACCGAGAGTCCACAATGCCCCACGTGTCATTATACAATTAGTAAATAATAATTATTAACTAATTATTGTATTTAACACTTAAATACAGACACGCACGCATTCCTATGGTAGTGCTGAATATTGCTGGATTAAACACTTTAATCCGGTATACTGCCCCAGTGCACAACGAGTACACTCCACATCGCGGGATTCCCTAGGTCCACGCCTAATTCGTCAAATAAAACTATTCCATGAGTCCGTGAGATTTGTTTTACGCACACATCAGAGATATTACAAATCAGCGCGTTGAACCATGCAAGCTGAGGTTACAATGTATACGTATAGTCCTTCCGTCAAAATATGCTGGATGTTCAGGGATATAGATTATCACCGTCAAATCCTCTAGTGCTCATCTATGTCTTATCTCCAAACTCGTATCTCACAGAACAATATGTGCAAACTCCTTTGCCATATTGTTCTACCCTGGCGAAACTCTTTCCTGGGATTAAAACTTGTGGCCACAAGATTTTCTGAAATACAGTCTCGAAGCATCTGGATATCTAACTCCCTATGCGAACTGTCGGATCCCGTATCTGTACACACCAGACTCCATAACACGTTATTGCAACAAGTAATAAAGTGATGTGTAGAGTATCGTTCCTACGAGGATTACATCCTAAATTAATGCTAAGTACTACGATGTTGGCAACCTAACTTTATCTAGGCTAATCTAAATGGCAGGATGAGTTATTGAATTAAAAGCAACTTAAAACTAACTAGCTAGATAAATTAAGGAAAAGAGATATCTATGGCAATGGGGCTTTAGAGACTTGATTTCCCTATATTGTTCCTATGGTCTTTGTCATTAGTAATCAACAACCAATTTATGCATTCATTAATCTAGGGTGTATAATTGATCTCATTCCATCTTTCGAGTTCGAATGAGATACTATGTATACATATTCAAGTTGATATGTCTATCTAACTTGTTTACATAGATATGCATTACGCAACCCTTAAATGACTACCCCAAGGATTAATTTCATTATCACTGTCACTTTATCAAATAAAATTCTAGACATAATGGCACACCCTAAAGAGTTTGGCCTGTCACGCTTATCAAACACTTTAAAATGGAGAGCACCACATGTACCCCTAGGCATAATAGCACACCCCAAAGAGTTTGCGCCTGTCATGTATTTAATCAAACACTTGGAGTACACCTCATGCAAATCCTAAGAAAGACTATGATGATTACCTAAGTTCATTAGTCTCTCAACTTAACAAACTCAAAGCTATGCTTTTTAAGATTGACATATGGATTAAATTTTGTCAAGCACATAACCCAAATGTTTAATTCATCCAATCCATTTTTCAATGCAATTAGAAGCATAAAGCACATAAAAAGCATAAATGAATAACACAAGATAACCATTAATCACATAGCAACATCAACACATAATGTTCAATAAAGTTCCACTAAGGCCTAGAACCTATAATCTACAACAAAATGATAATCTTGCGATATGGTGAATTCTATACAAATGGGATTCTAAAGTATTGATTTCATTCTATTCTTCATATGTTCTTCCTATTTAGCAAGTTCGTTCAATTCATTAATCAAGGGTTTAAGACTAATCTCATTCCATTTTTCGAGTTCGAATGAGATACTATGTATACATAGTCAAGTTGATATGTCTATCTAACCCGTTATATATACATGCATTAAGCTACCCTTAAATGACTACCCCAAGGATTAATTTCATTACCACGGTCACTTTTAGCAAATGAAATTCTAGACATAATGGCACACCCTAAACGGTTTGGTCTGTCACGCTTATCAAACACTTTAAAACGGAGAGCACCACATGTAACCCTAGGCATAATAGCACACCCCAAAGAGTTTGCGCCTGTCACGCATTTAATCAAACACTTGGAGTGCACCTCATGCAAACCCTAAAGAAAACCAAGAAGATTACCTAGGTGTTGTTGGCCTTTCAACTCAATAACAACCTAAAGCTATGTTTCTCCCAAATCTTATAAATGGATCAATCTCTTCCAAGTATAAATCCATACATTCACAACAACCAATTCATTTACCAATCAATTGGAAGCATTAAGCATAAAGAAACATAAATGAATTACACGAATTTATACTAAATCATCCAAACATAATATAAATAAAACTACATCAATCCTTGGAATCAAGTTTAATCACATGAAAATCCAACCACAACTACAATTATCCAACCATCCATAGATACATCTCATTAAAACTAATATTCATAATTGAAATGACAACAAATGATGAAAACAAAGAAAAGGAAAGGGAAAACCGAATTTGGGATGTCTCCAAGGTTTTAATCCTTCAATTGTCTTCAATGATGCATATGAAACCTTGGAGACATCATTTCTTCTCCTTCAATTTGAGCTCAAGCCTTCTCCTCCTTCCAATTTCGTGCCTCTTCTCCCCCTCTCTCCATTTGGCTAAACAATGGGTGTTTATATAGGGAAGGTTGCAAAAAGATGACAAAAGTGCCCTTAAAGAGTGCCCAGAATTCAGTGCCACGGCATTGGGATTCAATGCCGCGGCGCTCACTCTTTGGAAATGGCACCCCGACGCTCAAATCGAATGCCCTGGCATTGCACTGTTCATGCACTATAGAAATTTCACTATTCACTCATACTGTTCATGTTTTGAGCATTTAGTCCCTTCTCGAATTTTCATCTCAAATAGCTTCATTTGCATCCAGTTTCCGATATTCTTGCTCCGATAGTGCTTAAACCTATAAAACAACATTAATATGTATAAATAGCCAAAATATTAGGATAAATTGAACAAATATCAAGTTAGGAAGTTAAAATAGTTTATACAATTACGCCTTATCAGGCACTCAGGTGAAAGGATCACATATACTACTCAACTTGAGAGGACCCTTCGTTGACGGCTTATATAGGATGTCTATCGAAGGCCCTCGTGAGTCTGTCCCATATCTAGACCTAATTAGATACCCATATGTCAATACGAGCTCTAAGTTGACCGTCGGCTAAGAACGACCATCTATACCCTATAGGGACGATATATTCTGAACTATATATTAGGTATCTACCAACAGACCTGCATCAGCAGAAATAGATTAGGGACAATAATTCGAGAACATACTTGCGTAACTAGCATTTTCTCGCACCCGATTGTAACTCTTGCAACTATACAGTTACTGGTATATTTTCAAGTTTATGTCCCATTACAAACAAGGCTCCAACTGTTGGATCTGCTGAGTATTATAACCAGCTAACACTTAGTTGTGCTAACATTTAGCATTTATGTCTCTCCGCGTGGCTAACTATAGGCTCTTATCTAAATGCCTTTAGATCTAATCTAAACTCCTTTAAATCATACAGTGTCTGTAACGTTACATTACATAGTACCATATTAATTGGTATTAGCAATTTAATGAGAATGTACACTTGTATAAAAACACAAGTATATGTACATTTAGGAATGACACGTAAGCACAAATCCTAACACTACCCTAGCAAAAATGTTTTATTGAGATTAATGCTTGTGGCCACAAGACTTTCTGAGATACAGTCCCGAAGCATCTGGATATCTAACTCTATATGCAAGCTGACGGATCCCGTATCTGTACACACCAGAATCCATAAGCATCGGACCCTACCCAGTGGTTACACCATAAAAGGTCTGTGACATGCATAGAACCAAAGTATGGCGGATCACTTACAAACCTACCGTAGCACTTAGGTCATAGGATCACGTATACTACTCAACTCGAGAAGACCATCCATTGATGGCTTACATAGAATGTCTATTGGAGGCCCTCGTGAGTCTGTCCCATATCCAGTCCTAACTAGATACCCATATGTCAATACGAGCTCCAAACTCACAGTTGGCTAAGAACGACCATCTATACCTTATAGTTACGACATATGCTGATCTATATTAAAAGTATCCACCGACAGACCTGCATCGGCAGAAATAAATCAAGGATAATTATTTAAGAACATACTTGTGCAACTGGCATTTTTTGGCACCCAATTGCAACTCTTACAACTATGCAGTTACTAGTTTATTCCTAGGTCTATGTACCATTATAGACAAGGCTCCAACTCTTAGATCTTCACTGAGTATTATAACTAGCTAACACTTAACTGTGCTATCATTTAGCATGTATATCTCTCAGCGTAGCTAGCTATGAGCCCTTATCTAAACTTCTTTAGATATGATCTGAACTCCTTCAGATCATACAATGTCTGTAATATTGTATTGCATAGTACCATATAAATAGATATTAGCGAATTAATGGGAATGTACACTTGTATAAATATACAAGTATATGTACATTCAGGGATGACACGTAAGCACCGACCTTAATACATTATTCATTGGTTCCTTATCTTGTGATGAAATCTATTTCTTCTGATGCCTCCTTAATTGATGACGTGCTGTAGGAGGTTGGATGTCAATATTTCTCAATTCTTTAGAACAATCCAATTTGACGGTGGCCAATCAAATTGATTGGGTTATTGTATACACACAATAAAGGCTCAGTCAATATAACGCTTTTCTCCGTCATTAGAGCTCTCTCACCTTCCCTTGAAATAAACAATAATTGACTAATACTCCATAGGACCAAAAATAAAAGAGAAATTATTAAAAACTCATCCAAATTGTTTAGAAAACATGATTCAGGAAAGCATCACAAAATTGTAAGTTTGAATGCAAGATATGTTAAAGGGGTTCAGATGTGTAGAGAGCATAGCACTATGGCACTCCACACCCACTACCGCGGCACTCAAGTATAGAAAGTTAGGTTGTTTCTCAGGTTTGAGTGCCACGACGCCCAATCACTAGTGCCGCAGCATTTAAGGCAAAGAGCTGCGCATCATAGCACCCGAAAGCTAGTACCACGACACCGATGCAATTGAAAT
This sequence comes from Ailanthus altissimus, assembly GCA_946807835.1. NCBI lineage: Eukaryota > Viridiplantae > Streptophyta > Magnoliopsida > Sapindales > Simaroubaceae > Ailanthus > Ailanthus altissimus. Next base: position 8,804,652 of record OX327709.1, read on the forward strand.
GGTAACTTTGTTTGTTCCTTAATAGAACTTGGACTCCAAAACCATATGTCTCAAGGGATATGAAGGCCTATAAAAGACCATTTTTTGCAGCCAAAAGTAGGGAGCAACAAGAGAAGTCACAGGCAAACACAAAAATAATTTTCAAACGAGAGAGCAAAGTAAGTTTAAAGATTGATGAACAAGACTTAGGTAGAAAGCAAGAGATAAAAAGAAGCGATTTAGAGCATCACTTCGTTTAATTTCTTTTGTTCTCTTATATTATGGCTTTATTAATCATATCTTTCAACATTTGCTTTGGAACTCTTAGATTTATCATAAACTAACTTTTTAAAACTAGGGTGCAACTCTTGCACCCAATATATAGTTGAATTCTATTTCTTATTTTATTTTATGAACTCAATAAAGGAGGTTATTTATTCTATCTTATGTTTAATATTTTCTTTATATCTGGCGAATTTATTGATTGTTTGAGGAATCATAATTAACTCGATAAAGAAATTTATGTGTTTAGCCTACGATAATTTGATACATGATCATAGAGTAACAACTATGAGTTTTATGTAGGATAGAAATATAACTATATGGCATGTATAGCATTGATAAAGTTGCTCTTAATGAATTTTATTATATTATGATTATCATAGACATATAGGTAATTATTATGATAAAATATAGTTATTTGACCATCGATGGAGGTTTATAACAACATTCGATTTTAGCCAACAATTTATTATTGAGGATTAAATAGGAGAATAATGGGTTAAATGAAGCATTAGAGGATAAGTTGAAACCCTAGATTCCCTTTATATTGGTTAATTCAATTCTCAGTTTGCTTATTGATTAAGTTAGATTAATTTTAGTGTAATTAGAAAAATTAGAACATTTATTCTTAAGTTTTACCTAAATAAAAGTTAAGTAGAATTAATTTAACTAATTGATAAACGATTAGGTCTAGAAGTCTCTGTGGGACGATATCTAATTTAGATTATTATACTACTTGGTACGATATGTACACTTGTGCATATTTGTATTAGTATTTGCATCCGCATCAAGTTTTTGGCGTTGTTACTAGGGAATCTCTTTATCTATTCTTAGATCAATATTAATACTAAACTATCTTGCTTTTAATTTAGATTTTTTATTATTTACTTTTATTTATTTTAAATTTTATTTTGAAAGTTCATGCGAAGGACAAAGAGTGAAAGATTTGACTTCTTTTGATCTTGAGATTGAAAGAACATTTCGAAGATTTCGACGTGAACACACCAACTCATAAACATGGAAGAACATATCAATAATTTTGATTATAAGCTTATGGCAGAACAACAAAGATCTTTTAGGATTATGCTGCCCTGATAAGGGCAAATTTGTCATATATTTTCTCATATTTTTATTTTGATATTTTATTGTTTTATGAGAATGGATGGCTATTTATGTGCATTATTGTTATTTATAGGGACTTGAACAAAAATAGGGACTAAAATGAAATATTTTTAAAATATGAGTCCATCGCCCTAGCGCTAGAACAGTGTTCGAAATAAGAAAATCATAAAAGACGACTTGTTTAAGTCGCGACTAGCGCCCCAGCACCAGAAGTGCATCGCGCCAGTGACGGACCAACGCTCTAGCGCCATCACTCCACCGCTTCAACGGTGAGGCCTTCTACACTCAACACCCCAGCGACAGCACCCAGCGCTCTAGCGATAGTACGAGTCCTAGTCCGACGAAAATTGAGATTTTCAAGCTTATATCAATCCTTATAAAAGGCCACTCAACCCCAGACGTTAAAAATCACCCATGAGCAATTTAAGAACACCAAGAATACAGAGCACAAGTGTTAGAGATTAATAGGAGTTTAATTGAAGCAACTTTAGAGAGAGATTCAAGTTATTTTTTGGCACCAAGAGTATCTTAAACAGCGCAATTAAGAGCAATTCGACATCTATATCGGTTTGCTATTGATTGTATCATGATTTATTATTATTTTTACCGTTGTTCTCTTGGAGCCATGAACTAAACTTATTTTCTAGGGTTAATACTTGAACTCAATATGTGTGCTTAATTGCCATATCTTTTTAATATTTAATAAACTTAATTCTTTACTATTTAAATTACTTGTTCTTAATGCTTCAATATATATGGCCAATATATGGTGAATGAATTGGTAATATTGTTGATAAACTCAGAAGAGGAATTATGATATTTAGAACTAAGTAGTTTGATGCATGATTGTAGCGTAACATTCAATGTTGCATATGCAAGTTTCAATTTAGGACATGAATAAACCTAATGGCATGTATGATCAAAAAGACCTAATCTTAATAAATCTTAATTTATTACAAGTACCATAAGAATATAAGTATTTGGTAAATTAAGGTATACTTGTATTACCTCGGAAGAGGCTTGTGAATACATTAGTGTCTTGATCAATAACAAAGACTAATGGATTTAAATATTAGAGATTAATCATTAGAAAGCATATTGAAAGATAGTATTAATCCTAGGTTTTCTCTATATTGCTATCACCTAATTCTCTTTGCATTATGTTATTACTTTTATATTTTCTACATTCATTCTTAGATTTTTATTTTTTTGAATAATTATTAGAAAGACATAATTTTAGTATTTGGTTAAAATGTTGAAATTATCCTTATGGGTACAACATCCGACTTATTAAGTCCCTTTATTACTTGCATACGATAGTGTATACTTGCACTTAATTATAAGATATAGAATTATCGTATCATGTCCCTACAATAGAGGAGATTTAATCTAGTATTCGGCGACTGTCTGTCAATGCAAATAACTTTGAAATCAAGCCGAGTACTATCCAAATGCTAAAAGATTATGTATAATTCAATGGCTCCCTGAATGATGATTCCAATATGCATATCATAAATTTCTTAGATATTTATGATACATTCAAGTATAACAAATGATGCCATTAGACTAAGGCTATTCCCTTGAGGGATAAAACTAAGAGTTGTTTAATGTCATTTCCTTTTGGATTCATATCAACATGAAATGACTTTGCACAGAAAGGATTGGCAAAATTCTTCCACCAAAAGATGAGGAATAACATCACTTCATTTATTCAGCTAGATAATGAATTCTATATGAAGCATGGAATGTTTTAAGGATATTGTAAAGAAATTTCCCTATTATGAAGTTCCTAAATGGCTATTAGTTTAAATGTTCTATAATGGACTAGTAGGTCATTTGAGGACTATTATTGATGTTGCTACTGGAAGAGTTTTAATAAGCAAATCTATAGATGACACATATAATTTTCTAGAGGAAATGACGTCAAACAACTACCAATGTCCACCTGAAAGAGTTACACTTAAGAAAATCATAAGAGTTTATGACATTAATGCATTCAATGCATTAGGTGCTCAAATTAATATGTTTTCTAAAATGTTCAACACCATGAATAGCATAAAAGACTTAAATTGTAACTTGTGATTTCTATGGTGATAATCACATAAATGGATAATGCATAGAGTCGACAAGTTATGTAGAGAATTCAAGGTAGAGATATCGTCCAATCAAGGGTAGTCGTTTAAATCAATGAACGACCTAAGATTCTAGCCACTACAAAAAAAGAAGCCAGTATTGGAAGACATATTCCTGTAATACATGAAATTCAATGATGTCATTCTTTAAAATCATTCTGCATCTTTAAAGAATTTAGAAACTCAAATATGACAATTTGCTACAGCCCTAAGTAGACGACTTTAAGGAACCTTACCTAGTAATATTGAAGCCAATCCATAAGGGAGTATAAAGCAATGCCAAGTAGTAACACTAAGAAGTGGTACTAAGTTACAAGACAACATATTTTAGCCTCAATCACTTAATATGCAGAAAATTGACACAATGGAAAAAGAAGTGAAGAAAGATAAAGTGTAGCCCTATATAATCCTAGTACCTTTTTCTTAGAGACTACAGAGGTAGAAATGAGTGCATAAATAAGAACTCACCAACAAAACAATGCAGAACCAAGTGTAGATACAAGTACAAAAGCAAGTGCAGAAGTAAAAATATAGCAATAGAAAAGTGCATAAAGTAATGCAGAAACTAGTGTAAAAATGTAGAAAAGTTCAGACACAGCAAAACATACAAGCAGTAATATGCAGAAACATTCAGAACAATCTTACATTATCTTTACCATTTCTTGAAAGACTACCAAAGAATAAATTAGATAAGCAATTCTCAAAATTTCTTTAAATTTTTAATAAATTATACATTAATCTTCTTTTTGCAGATGTGCTCGAACAAATAAATAGCTACGTGAAATTTATAAAAGACATTGTCTCAAGAAAGAAAATACTAGATGAGTTTGAGACTGTAGCATTGATAGGGAAGTATAACGTCATCCTTTAAAAAGAGTTACCTCTTAAGCTCAAAGATCTCAGTAGCTTTATCATATCATACACCATAGGAAACTACGGCTTTGGAAAAGCACTTTGTGATCTAGAAGCAAGCATAAATCTCATGCCACTCTCTATCTATAATAAATTAGGTTTGAGAGAACCAAAGCTTACTAATATCACACTTCAACTTACTGATTGATCCTTTACTTATGCTAAGGAGTTATAGAGGATGTGTTAGTAAAAGCAGCTAAGTTCATCTTCCTTGTTGATCTCATCGTTCTAGATATAGAAAAAGATAAAGAGATTCTAATCAAACTATTCCTAGCCATTAGATAGACAATAATTGATTTACAAAAAGAAAAGCTGACAATGAAGGTACAAGACAAAACAGTGACATCTAAGGTCTTCAAGGAAATCAAGTTACCTACAGAAAATGAAGACTATTTTTGCATTGATGTAGCACATTCAAACACTAAATAGCAACCTCTATAGTTAAAAGAGATGGAAAAGAAAGCATTAATACATAGAAGGAAAAGAAAGAAGAAGCACGAGCAAAACTTTCACGAAAGATGAAAAGACACGAACATAAGACACTTTCTCCCCCGATCTAAGGTTAGACCATTTTTAAAGAAGCACTATATAAATAGAATGACAACTACTGTCAAAATATTAATCCCAAGTTTATGGAAAGTCCACAAATAAGAGTACTAGTAAATATAGATTCCAACATGCATTTACCATCCGCTTTGATCTACTATAAGAATAGATAGGCCTTGTCAAGCCGATGACGTTAAATCAAGCGCTTGGGAGAAAAGCATTTAAAGAGTAGCACAAGCAATTACTAGCATTAGGAGATACGAAAACTCAACATAGCTCCATTAAAATACAAACGTTACAATGCGAAACCATCATTTACCAAGGAAGTTTTTTACTCTTATTTTTATTTCGCCATTAGGGAAAATTTTAAATTTAAGTTTGGGGGAGGGAAACACTTAGCCTATGTTTTATTTTCTGTTGTGAAATCTTTTTTTTTTGTTGCAATTGACTTACATGTTTATTTTAATTATTTTTGTTCGGTTAAGATGATGATCATTAGTCCATGATAAGGAATAGAATATGGCCAAATTTATTTTTACAAATCCCCAAGAAATTATAGATATTTAAGATAATTTTTATACCAAGACTCTTAAACTGATTTCGACATTATTTGTTGGTCACTTATTTTTTAGCACATTAAAATAAAGCATATAGTAGTTGAGTTGTTACTTAAAGATGCTCATGCTTAAGAAGTACTCTCAAGTCTCTATGACCAATATTCTAGAACTCGCTTGATTACTACTAGAGGCAAAGTGTTAGGCAACACATGAATAGGAAAATGATATTAGGCCATTTTTAGAGCGATTGAGCCTTTTCTAGCCTACATTAAATATATATTTATCCATAGTTACCCTTTTTTAGCCTAAATACTCAATTTTTTTTATTTAACCACATTATAAGCCTTAAGACTTTAAGCTTATTTATCCAAAAAAAAAATCAGCCGTAATACTATAAACCTTAAGCTTACTTAGAAATATTCTTAAAAGAAAAAAAAGGTTGTGATTGTATGAACAAAGAGTACCGAAGTAGAAAACAATTAAGTCTGATAGTATTTATCAATCTAAGTTTGAGGGTTTTTGAAAAAAAACAAAGAGAGAGAGAGAAAGAAAAAAAACTCTTTAAATTCTTTATACCCCCAGCTTAAGAAAAAAAAAGAAATTCTTTAGGAAATTATGACTGAAAGAAGAATAGGAAACGCCAATAAGTTTAGGGGATGAGATACATCAAGAAAAATAGGATCAATAGGTTTCCAAGTAAAGTCTGAGTGTTTATGGTATGACTGGAACCTCATTTATATATTTTTCTATTCCACATTTACACTACATTTTTATTACAAGTTAATTAAAATCCTAAATAGATCCCTAAACATATGTCTTTCTACATTAGTGGAGAGTCCTATGAAAAATAAACTTATAGTAACGTTATTATAAATTAAAGCATGCTGAGGATCATCTATTTATATGATCTTAAGTAATTGAGTAAATCTAGGTATTATTTTACTATTTATTATCTATTGCCCACACATAAAGTGATCAATTATATGGAAGAATGAAGAAATCAATGAAGGGTATTATGAGTTATCAAAAATTATTTATTAAATTCTAAAAAAGACTAGTACCATTTCAATAGCCTTTAAGACAAAGATTATGTTCATCAAATTAACCTAGCTTATTTTACTTTTGAGTGAATAATAATCTCTATATATTTTTTTTGTTTTGTTTAAGGACGAGTAAAATCTTAAGTTTAGAAGTATTTGATAGGAGCTTATAAAGACTATTATTTCTATCTTCCCAATTCTTAAATTTTATCTGAATAAATATTAAGTAGTATTGTTCAACCTTCCACAACAACAACAGCTTCTAAGATTCCTTTACTTTCATATCCAAAATAATACCAAAATCCTCTCCCTAACTAAGGGATCTGACTCTCGTTCACTCAAGCGAACTCAACTATTGTTGGGTTATGTGGTGTAGGGTGGTACAAATAAAACTTAGGGTTCTTTGCATGTGGATTGTGTTCATCATACAAACAATATACATATCTCATACATACATGTGCACAGCGGAAGATTAAATATAATGAACACAGAAAATAACATTTGATTAAACTTAAATTCGAAATTGAGAAATATCACCAATGAAGCCTTTGGATTAATTTTCTTTGAAGTCCACCATGAAATGAATCTTTGATCAATTCTAGCAATCAACAAGGGTGGGTTTGATTGTCTAGAATGGCAGCATCTTAATCCAGCATTTGTGTTTAACTCTTAAACATGATTTAAAGTTAAACTCTTTAACTTAATCAATTTTGTTTTTCCTTTTATTCAACTCTTGAATAAATAAAACAAATCTTGTTTTTAGTTATTACATTTAGTAACCATTAATTCAATTTGTTTTGTTGTTCTAACACTTAAAACACAAAACAAACAATTTCAATTTCTCAAATTGAATTGGCTCCCAAAAATGCAAAACATATAAACTAAAAACTTAATGATTTTCAATTTCATTTCACTTTATATACAAATGCATTAATTCCAAACTAATTTGAATTTCATTTGCATTTCATTTGGCTTAACCTAACCTTAGTTAACATTTAACCATAGTTAGATTACTTTAACTTAACCTTTAAGTTAATAAATATTTAATTAATTTAACCATAGTTAACTAACTTAACCATGGTTAGGTTAACCTTTACTTAACCATTAAGTAAAGTTAACTAACTTAACCTTATGGTTAACTTTTAACCTTAGTTAAGTTAAATCATTTATTTAACAATTAAACAAATAAATATTTATTTTAATTATTTAACAATTAAATAATCATAAAGTGAAATTACTATTATATCCTTACTCGGTTACCAAGTTAACCTAAAGTGGGTCCCACCATTTAACCATATACTTTAGTTAACGTAACCTTAGCAATTGCTGAATTATACTGTATTGAACAATTCAATACGGTACACTGCCAAAGTGCTCAAAGAGTACATTTCATATTGGGACTCTCTAGGTCTACACCCGATTTGTCAAATGGAACTATTCCATTAATCCGTAATCGATGCCCCACGCACACGTTACGAATATTACAAATCAGCGTGTCAGACCATACAAGTTGAGGTCATAACGTATACGTATAATCCTTCCATCATTTATACCCTGGATGTGCGGGGATATAGATCAGCACCATCAAATCCCCATTTGCTCATCCAATAATCTTATCTCCAGATTCGTATCTCTATAAACAATTTACGCAAACATTTTTGCTATATTGTTTAACCCTGTGGGAAACTCTTTTCCCGGGTTTATGCTTGTGGCCACAAGACTTTATGAAATACAATCTCGGAGCATCGGATATACAACTTACCTACGTAAGCTGATGGATCCCGTATCTACGCACACCAGACTCCATGAGCATCGGACCATATCCAGCGACACATAGAGGTCAGACCATGAAAGGTCTCTGACATATGTGGAACCAAAGCATGATGGATCACTCACAAGACCACCGTGGCGCTCAGGTCAAAGGACCACGATTACTACTCAACTCGAGAGGACCTTCCTTTGACGGTTTCATAGGATATCTATTGGGGTCCTCATAAGTCTGTTCAGTATCCAGTCCTGACTGGATACCCGCATGTCTATACAAGCTCTAAGCTCATAGTCAGCTAAGAACAACCATCTGAACCAGTCAGATATAGACATACACTAATCTATATATTGTGAATTCACCGATAGACCCGCATTGGTGATCATAGATCAGGAACATTATATTTGAGACATACTTACATAATGATATTTCTTAGCACCTATTGCAACTCTTTGCAACTATATCATTACAAGTATACTCTCAGGTCTTTGTCCCATTATAGATAAAGTTCTAACTCTTTAGACCTCGCTGACTCTTATAAACTGATAACTATTAACAGTGCTAACTATTATCATTTATAACTCTCAGCTTTGATAACTATTAGTTCTGGTCTAAACTCCTTTAAACCAGATCTGAACTATTTCAGATCAAACAATGTCTGTAATGTTACAAGCATTTTACCATATTAATATGATATTAACAATCTTTATTCGAAATGTTTATTGTATAAATATTAACAATTAATATTCATACAATATTGGAATGGCACGTGAGCACCAGCTCCAACAACTATCTCTTGCCAATCGTTCGCTCAAGCGAACTTAATTATCTCTTACCAAATTATAGAAGATCTCGAAGCTTTATAGAATTCTTTCTCTATTGATAATTCTCACAACGAGGAGGTCCTCGGGATTCTAAAATCTGTGGTTAAAAGACATCGTTCAGAAGCTAAATTTGGTCTCTTTATCAAGATCATGACAAGGAAACATTATCAACGAAAAGCTCTCTAAAACATAATACGAAGCCTGTGGTGACCTACGGGAGAATTGAAATTCTAATGGTTAGGCAGTGACATTTTTCTGTTCGAGTTCTCCTTGGAGGACGATCGAAAAAAGGTACTACAGACTGAACCTTGGAATTTCAATAAATTTCTAATCGCTATGGAGCCAGCCGAGGACGTAGACTCGACTATTAATCCTATATTTGGATACGTCTCCTTTTGGATCCAAGTTCACAATGTCCCAATATTTCTTATGAATGTAGAGACAGGCGAATTAATCGGTAATAAAATTGGAAAGTTTATAGATGTAGATGCCGAAGATTTAGGATCATGCATAGAAAGGTTTATGAGCATTCGAGTTAAGCTGCATATCGACCAACTAGTACGGAGAGGTATTACAGTAACTAGTATCCACGACTGGTAAGAATAAGTATTTATATATGTATAAATATATGTATTTTATTTGTATATTGGTGATACTTGATTTATATATTGTTATTAGTAGTGTTTGTATAGGTTAAGGTGATACTATTAGCATTGGGTTTAATTGCAAGACTTTAGATTTATTTTAGGGACCAAATTGTAATACTTTGAAAGTTTTGGGGGTAAATTCGTAAATACCAAAAATTAGCCACTTAGTATAAAAATACACTTTTAAAACCCTAATTCTCTCATTTTGGTCGAGCTACCTCTTTTAGAGAGAGAGAAGAGAGAAAAAGAGGGGAGAGAAAGAGAAGAAGGAGAAGAAAAAGAAGAAGAAATTGGAATTTTAAATTTTAAGAGGTATATCACAACTATTTCTTAATTTATTGGTGTTAATTATGTTAATTTCTTTAAGTTTTGATTTCTGGAAATATGTATAATTTAGTATTTGATGTGTATTTAGTATGATATTTTGAGAATTGATGATGATCTATAAGATAGCTTATGGATTGTAGAAGTTTTGATTGCTAGTCTCTTGATCCAAGAATTTTATAAATTGTTGTGATTTGATTCTAGTTTTGAATTTTGATTATATGAAATTAGACATGTTTAGGATCATCTGAGACTTTGAATCGATTCAAAATTCCAGAAATTGAATTTTTTGTGAATTTACCAAAATGACCCTGAACTTCTGAAAATTTCCTATGTGAACAGTATAATACAGTGAAAAATAATTTTTTTCCTACTGAATGATCTTCAAAAATTACGAATTTTTGGAATATGATAAGCTTATATGTATAATATGATAAACTCAGAATTGAGAATTTAGATCAATGTGGTTGAAGTGTTATGATTTTCTGAAGTGTATCAGCTCATTGCAGTATTTGATTAATAGATTTTTAAAGCTATAGAATAAAATAGTTTTAAAATACTTTTGGCAGTGATTTGGAAGTGAAATATTTATCATGGACTGAGATATATATTAAAAGTAATTATGTGATAGTTTTATAATTTTTGAGTCAGTATATGATTTTATAAAATTGGGAGATTGAATACTGTTCAGTAAGTATCTTGATCCTGTCAGGTTAATAGTTTGGATTCGATGATATGTATGGAATGGATTGTGTAAGAATTTTATTATAATATTCATATATAAGAAGGATATATGAGTCAAGAATGATATATTCTGATTTTGGAGTAATTAGACATCATTTGAGGTATTAGAAAATTTTGTTAAGTATAAGTGGTCAGAATGACAGGTTTTGAGAAACTAAGTATTTTGACCAATTTGATGTGATAAACGCATTGTGTATAATTTTGTAAGCTATTTAACGTATTTTGTGTGAATTGTGAGGCTTATGAAATGATTAATCTCCATTGATAGGTTAAGGAGATTTAAGCCTTGTACCTGAAAATGCTAAGAGGTAAGTATACTAGACTTTTTACTGAAATCACAATAAACATAGTAATTGTTTTGTATGATTTTGCAAATGGGGTTAAGAATATGTTTATGTTATGTCAAAGTATATTTTGATATGAAATGTGAATATATGTTTATGAATATGAGCATTGACATTGAGCATGGACATACATGTATTTTTGAAAGTGAGCTTTCAAAATAAGATGCGTTTAATAAAGAAAGCTTTTGAAGTGTAATATGTCCATGAGAAATATTTTGTGTTTTGAGGGTACTTGAACTCACTGTTAACCTAGTAGGCATTTTATGTGATTTGTGGAGCCTTTATGTGTGGCCTTTCCTTCGGGATTGGTATATGTTATGTGTTCCGTATGTAGGGAGGATCCTATTGGTACCTAAAGGAAGAGTGAGTCATCACATTCGTGTGGTGGCGTATTGGTGGTGCATGTGAGAGGACTCACCGATGATCAGGGTGAGGGTTTGGCTTTTACCTTCGGGCATGAGCATTATATATGTGTAATTTAAAGGCCTCACTTGTACTATTCCTCTCATACGGTATGTCACCTACGAGTGACATTTGGCTCATTATGTGATATGTGATATGTAAGTCCTACTAAGTAGTAGTTGAGTGATGGTATTCCTATTATGTGTTTTGAAAGAATGTGTAAGCGCTTACATAATATGTGATTTGATAAGATTATAATTTTGATTGATCACAGCATATCATACATATGCATTGTGTACATATATGTATTTGTATTTGATATATGAAAAACTAGTATGCTTACTGAGTTTTATACTCATTATAGTTTATGGTGATTTCAGGTAAATAAGGTACATGTGTGCTTAGCGGATTTGGCAAGGCTTCTGCTGTTCCTTGGGTTTCCTAAGTTGTTAGGTTGCTAAGTGTTTCATTTGGGGACACGTGGGATAAGATATTTGATTTGTCCTTAGTGAATAAATACTTATGTATTATTTTATTGTGTGTGGTTGGATTTAGTTTAAGTTTCACCAAGTGTAGTAATGGATTGATTTTAAATAAAAATTTACAATGAATATATTCTGGGCTTTCGGTAACAAAGTTGCTACTGGTGACGTAGTAGAGTGTTAATCTCTGAGAAAACTCTGCATATCTCCGGTTTACTAATTGTCTCAGTCATAATTCAATTGCTATTTCTAAAAGAAATTAAAATGAATGTTTAAGTATTATTGAATGAATGTAAGTGATGTCGTGTATCAGATCTTTTGGGTCTGGGGCGTGACAGGTATATTCCTCAAACTTGGCTAAAATGAAACCCTGATATAGCTAGACTTTAAGTATGAAAAACTTCCAAAATTCTGTACTCTCTGCGCCTTTCTAGATCACGGCTATAGAGAGTGCTTAGAAATATACCCAACTGTCCTTAAAAAATTAAGAAACCATCGCTACTCAGAGAACATCCGAGCGGTGGAAATTTCAAAGCCTATAAAACATCTACACCAAGGGACACCCTTAATAGTATCCATGACAAAAGCAATGGAGGCATCAGCCAAGAGGTAGAAGATAGGACTAATGGACCAGAACGCTTTAGGAACCACTTTGCTGCTGGTAACAGTGGCGTCTATGGAATGGCTGTCGAAAGCAAACTCTCTCCGGTGAGTGCAGAACCAAAGAGAAGTGACAGGGGGACAGTAAAGGATTTCGGCTATGATGGCATGGCAGCAAATGAGCATCCAGCAACTGAGATGTACACTACAGGAAATAAAACAGAAAGCACAAGGAAATGGGTCACCACCACTGCTGGGGATTCAGCTGCAACACATGATATGCACCCAAGAACTCTTGAAATCACCACCATGGATGCATGTGAAGACATTACCATTAAGACAGGTGGAAGAAGCCAAGAACACACTGCGTAGGACCCATGGTAGCATGTGCTGGGCACTAGACCAGAGCATCCTACTGAAGCATATGCTGTTAATCCCCAAAAAAGAATTCATGGCATAGAAGTAGAGCACCAGGCACGTGAAGCACACCAAATACAGCAAAAGACAGGTGAACATGGGCAATGTGCTGGGTGGAGCTCGATGAATGGATTATCGAACATGGTCGCCCCAAGCATTGACAGGAAACCAAGACACGGTGCAGAGCTCAAAACTGATGCTTATGAATTTGAACTCCAAAAGAGAAATACAGCTCGGGAAATGCAGCATCAGCCACGTGAAGATCACCAAACGCAGCAGCAGACAAGTGAGCATGTGCAATGCACTGGACGAAGCTCGATGAATGAACCACTATATTGGGCCGCTGCACTATGTAATGGGAGGAAACCGATTCTGTGTGCCCCCAAGCTGTTGGCTGAGGAAAGACACCATCACCATCAACCTTCGGACTACAAAAAAAATGGTGAAGACACGCCGTACAGGCCCCCTATGCCATCATCCCCTTTAAATATTCCAAAGGCCATCTAGTCACCCGACAATGGCATTACCAAGGAAAGTGTCCCCCACACAATAGCAACCCATCTTTAGCCTACAACGAACAATCAACTACAAGCTGCCTCAAAAGCCAAGCCAACGGTCGACCACTCCAAAAATATTGAAAAGTGTCCAAAGGAACGTGCAGACGTGTGTAGGCCCCAAGACATTTGAGAACCCGTGCCTAGACAAGGCTCTGAAGACATGCCCGGACAAGGTTCTGTCATAGGGTACTGTTGAGTGAATGCGCGCCAACGTAACATTGAAAGCTCATTTGACCAAACCACTTTCTATAAAAACAGTCAACAACATTTCGGACTCCCTAAGAAGATCTTCCAAGCAGAAGCAACGTAGGCAGACACAAATCTCTAGGTACAAGATTACCCGAAGAAAACACAACTCTAATAGCCATAAGTCACACTTTGCTCCCGAGAAAAAAAATTTGAAGCCTAGGCAGAAAGAACGAAATGATGACACGGAACTCTCTAATCTACATAAGAGGTGATTACTTGGTGAAACTGGGGTTATGAATCGATCAACAACAGACAACCACCATCCCATAAAACACGATGAAAACACGGTACAACATGTTCTGGGTCTGCAAAATCTAATGATGGACCCAAATAACTATGATCTTCTTCCAAATTTTCCATCGGCGTCTTTTGCTGTTATGCAGGACTGCCGATCCCAATGAAACTCCAAAGCTAGAATGTACGAGGGTTGGGCAACCCTTGCATATTTAACATCCTACAATCTCTAATGCAGGACCACTGCCCAAAGGTAATCTTCCTTATGGAAACATGCGCATACAGACAAAGATTGGAAAATCTTAGAGTGAAACTTAGATTGGTAGGAAAACTTGTTGTAGAAAGAGTCGGATGCAATGGTAGCCTAGCACTGTTATAGATGGATAAGGTAGACATATCCCTTTTATCTTACTCCCGTTTTCATATTGATGTCTTTATTTCAAAATCGGGAAAAAATTGGCGTTTTACAGGCTTTTATGGCCACCCTGAATCATCTCAGCGTGTCCATTCTTGGAAATTCCTGTGGTGCCTATGTTCCCTGTCCACCCTCCTGTGAGTGTATGAAAGGGACTTCAACAAGATCCTCTAAAGCCCTGAAAAGGATGGTGGCTTGCCCTATCCTTCCAACCTTATGCAAAACTTTAGAAATGCTATTGACGACTACGGCCTAGCAGAGATTAAATTTATTGGCCCTCTCTTCACGTGGTACAATGGACATGATCCTAGTTTTTTCATCCAGGAAAGACTAGATCGAATGCTCTGTTCCTTCTCTTGGCATCGCCTATTCTCTAATGCCTATGTGCAACACCTGGACTTTTGGGGCTCCAACCACCGACCGCTCCTGCTATCTATTGGCAAGACTAGCGTATCAGTTGAAAGGGTCTCACTACAGCAGCCCCACAACAGATTTCATTTTGAGGAAGCATGGGCCGACGAAGAGGACTACAGGAAAATTATCTTAGAAGGATGGACCCAAAATCTTCATGGTAATATTCTATGTGGGTCCTAGCTCAAAAGGTGGAACATGGCACACTTTCATAGACTGAAAGCTGAGATCAAAGACAAAAAGCAAATTCTAGGGGCATTAAACCAGTAGACGGGCGCCCAAACATGGCTGGATATTACTAAGATCCAGAAATCCCTAGATTCACTGTTGTACACAGAAGAGACTTATTAGAGACAACGTTCAAGGGTGCAATGGCTAAAAGCAGGTGATAAAAACTCATGCTTCTTTCATTTTAAAGCATCTGGCCGGAGAAAGAAAAACTCCATCTCTGGGATTACTAACAGAGATAGAGTCTGGAGTACAGACATGACACAAACTGCAAAGACTTTTCTGAAATACTTTTCTGATATCTTTACCTCCTTTAATCCCTCGAGGATCAAAATTGATCGGGTTGTCTTTGGTGTGGAACTGAGATTATCTATACAGAATCTCTAATGGCTGGATTCCCCTTTTCACGCTGATGAGATCCGCAAGGCAGTTTTTCAGATGCACCCTACAAAAGCTCCAGGTAAGGACGGTTTTCCAGCCTTATTTTATCAAAAAATTTGGGATGTTGTTGGTCTTGATATCTGTCGCGTATGCTTGCATTTCCTTAATAATGGGGAAGATCTCAAAATGATTAATTACACCCTTATCACCCTTATTCCTAAAGTCGGTGAGCCTAAAGTCTACACAAATTTTCGCCCGATAAGCCTCTGCAATGTATTGTATAAAATTATCACAAAGGCTATGGCCAACAGACTACGTTATGTTATGAAGGATGTGATCTCTGACTCCTATAGTGCTTTCATCCCAGGGTGCCTAATCACTGACAATGCTATAATCGGGTTTGAGTGCCTCTATGCCCTTAGACGCAATAAATTCTCAACCGGAAAGTACTTGGCCTTGAAACTGGACATGTCAAAGGCGTATGATAGGGTGGAATGAGCTTTCTTACTAACAATGATGGGGAGATTGGGTTTCTCGGACAGCTGGTGTCAAAGGATCTATCGATGCATCTCTTCAGTATCTTACTCTATTGTTATTAATTGTATCTCATATAGCCTTATTTCTTCCTCACGCGGTCTTCGTCAGAGTGATCCCTTATCCCAATATCTATTTCTCTTTTGTGTAGAGGGGCTTTCCTCTTTACTTAAATGTGCTGAACAACGTGAGGACTTACAGGGGCTGAAATTTGGGAGCCAAAGGCCCACAATATCCCACTTACTTTTCGCTGATGACAGCCTCTTACTTACTAAGGCCTCTTTGGCCAATTGCATCTCGGTCAAAGAAATTTTGAGTTCCTACGAACTCGCTTCTAGACAGTTGATCAATAACCAGAAGTCAGCTGTGTGTTTCGGGAATTCCATTTCAAAGGAGATTGCTGCAGAGCTAGCCTATTGTCTTGGGGTGGTTCATCCCCTACCACAAACAAATACTTGGGACTCCTTTATATTACCAGTAAAAACAAACAGAATCTATTTGCGGCAGTAAAAGATAAAGTGTGGAACAAACTGAAGGGTTGAAAGAGAAATCTTTTTTCAGCAGAGGGTCGGGAGATCCTTCTTAAAGCAGTCATCCAAGCCATTCCAACCTATATTATAAATTTGTTTAGATTGCCTAAGAGCCTTATCAAGGAAATTCACAGGCTCTGTGTCAGATTCTTCTGGGGAGTAGATAAGAGTTCTAGGAAACTACACTAGTGTTCCTGGGATGTACTATGCCATCACAAGAAGGATGACGGTTTAGGATTCAGAGACCAAACTCTCTAGTGGCCAAAACCCTTTAGAGCATTTACTTCCTTGGCTCATCTTTCTTACAGGTACACTCTAAACAGTCAGATTCGCAGGTTTAGAAAAGTATCCTTTAGGGTAGAGACCTACTTAAAAAAAGGCTTAGCTGGCATATTGGCAATGGAGCAGCTGTATCAATTTATTATGACCAATGGCTCCCTTGACCCCTCTCCTTCAAACTTTTCTTCCCCCACAAGTTGCTAGAGTATTCCTTAGTAACGGACTTACTCCTCCCATCTGGTTCATGGAATTCGAAACTGGTTCGCAACTCTTTTTCTGTTGAAGAAAGTGACTTAATCCTCAACATCCCTCGCTCTTAATACCGGGAACAGAAGATCGACTTAGTCATGTGGCATTTTGACAGGCATGGACAATTTACTATTAAGAGTGGGTATTGGCTCTCCTTGCTGCTGACCAAGCATCTTCCAGTTCTAGTAATCTCGAGCTTCGATCCTAGTGGCAGCACATATGGCATTTGAACATTCCACCCAAAATAAAGCATTTCGTTTGGAGGTTTACATATGGATGGATTCCCGCATTTGCTAACCTAAAGAAGCACCATGTTCCTATTAATGATTCCTGCAGTTGTTGTACTAAAGGTGCTGAAAACACCATCCATGCGGTGTGGTTGTGTGATACGCTAAAAAAGGTACGACGGGTTTGGTACTTCTTACATGGCATAAGTATTCATCACAATACACCTATTCTGGATCTCTTAATAGAATACAAAGCAAACCTAGTTGCAATGGATTTTGAGGTGCTTTTAATTCTACTTTGGAGATTGTGGTTTATCAGAAACAAATTAGTGATGGAAAAGAAATAGATGATGATAGATGATGTGTTCAAATGGGCCAAATGTTACTGGTATGAATACGTATCTCATGAAGCGGACAAAATTAAACCCACTGGCATATCAAGCAATAGATGGCTAACCCCAAACCTTGGAGTAATAAAACTAAATACTGACGTCAGCCTCTCCTTAAAACATTTGAAGGTTGGATTAGGCACGATTCTACGCGATCACTATGAAGCTATCTTGGCCTCTTCATCCATTCCACTTCAGGCCAAACCCTCAGTGGACACTCTTGAAGCATTGGCGATTCTCCGGGGTCTTAACTCAGTCAGGATGTTGGGATTATCGGCTATTGAAGTTGAATTTGATGCAGCAAATATCATTTCTGACATTAACAACCACACCTACTCTTTTTCAAAACTGGGGACGGTCCTTCATGATATTAAAACAATCTCTTCATCCTTTAATTTTTGCACTTTTAGCTACTCTCATCGATCCACTAATTGAGTGGCACATGAATTAGCATAAATTGCACTATGCATAAGTTCAGAGATTATTTGGTTCAAAAAAGTCCCACGTCAGTGTGACCATCTTGTATTTGAGGAGTACTCCTCCCCTTTGAGTTAATTTATTCATTATTTGAATTTAAAAAAATATTATGTAGTATTAATTTTAATAATTAATAATGATTAGGTCTGGAAGTCTCTGTGGGACGATATCTGATTTACATCATTATACTACTTGTTACGATATGCACACTTTCTTATATTTATGCTAATATCTAGACCAGGTAAAAATGCTTTAATTTTGTATTTATCTCTCAAATGGACTATTCTATTCATAACATCCTCCGTAACATTATTTAACAAACAAAATCTACTAAACTCATCAATATCAATATTTTCCAAAATCAAACTCTTATCAAACATAGATACAATCAAAGAAAATAAGACCATCCTAAAATGAATGTAAATATAATAGGTTCAAGTTTTATAACTTCATAAAATATAACAATATCATAATAAAACAACATAAAAATAAAAACATTCAAAGCAATCATCAATCATATAAGTAATATACCTAGAGGCAAGTATGTTATTCTCACTGATGCATGATCATTTGTATACACGTACACACACTGTGATAAATAGGAATATATCATGGAAATAATGTACCCACATGCAATCATTAAAATAAATTGCAATAAATAAAAATATCATACCTAAAATTTCACAAATACAAAACTTATAAAAAAAATACCAACTCAAACCTAGTGCAAAGCCTACAAGTTCTCTAAAAAAGAAAAAACAAATAAGAAACAAAAAGTATTTCAATCCAAGTAAAAAAAGCTCACTTAAGTTTATTTATAAGGTGTCCTCGACATCTCCAACCCCTTTTTTACGGTGACAATCCAACCGTCATTTCATTTTTTAAAGGTAATCGTTTCATTTCAATATACTTTATAAATAAGTAAAAACATATAAAGTAGTAGTTGAGAGTCATGTGTGCTTAGTAAAATAGAAAAAAGAGATTTGGACATAAATTTAATGCTATTTGGCAATAGTTGCAATGACACATGGTCAATGATTTGACATGCGTTGAATTAATTTAGACAATAAAATAAAGTAATTTTATTACCCTTTCTTTATTTACTTTGACAAAAAAATTTATAACAACTAAGTATTATTGTTTATTTTCAAAATTCATGAGTATATAATATTATACTTTACCTAAAAGGTATTAATAATAATATATCCCATTATTTTATAACATACTGTACTATATTGATTAAAAGTTTTTATCACTGTTATAATAAAAAATCTTAACCAATTTAACATTGTTATTTTCAAAAGTTTATTTTACATATATTTTATATACTTTTTTAAATTTACCTTGTTATATATGGCAAATTGTGTTTACCTTATATTGAGGGCAATTTTTTTAATTAATTTAATATTTTTATTTTAAAAATTGTTCCCCTTAACATAGAATTTTTAAAAATATTAGCGACATAATACTCGTAGGATTTACGAACATTATGATATAATGTTAACGAATTCAAAACACCAGTTACTTAAGAAAATCATTACATCAATTTTATATGTAAATTCCCCGAAGCTTGCCTTTTAAATTGTGGGCAGATGGGTTCAATACGCATTCTGAAATCGCACTTCTATGATTATATCCCAACTCATGGGTTTAATTTTTAAAATATTTTTCTTTAATATAAAACTCCAATTGTAGCCAAAAATTATTTTTTTGTTGGATTAATTATTTTCCTCAATGACTTTCACCAATACATATCACTTTTTTATTTAAGAAATTTTATAAGGAGAAAAATTAATTTATTACAAATTAGGAAAAAGTGTAAACTTAGTCAACTAGTACGACAAGCGCACACCTTAGAGAATATATTGTTCAAAAAAATAAAAAATAAAAAAATTCACGAAACTTGAAAAAATATTTTTTTTTAGGAAAAAAGGCATTATTAATTGCACAATAAAATAAATGTTTATTTAAATAAATCATTATTGGATTGCATAATAAGATGACAAACAAATTATTATTCCTATATATAATTCATCCACTTATTTTTTTTAAGAAATTGAAAATATATAAATGAGTAGTGAATTTTTTTATATTATAATAGAGATTTAAGTAACAACTAAAATAAATTTTAAATAGGCATGCTATGTTTTTTTTAAAAAAAATTATTTAAAATTATTAATATGATTTTATAAATCACAAGTATAATGTTTTTAATATGTTAAGTGGGAAAGCACTAATATTAGTATGTCCTAAATATATGTTTTTCAAAAAAAAAAAAAAAAACAAATCCCTATAGACATATAACTTAATTATTATTTACTTATTACATTTCATGAACATAAAAGGAATTTTATGTTTAAAGTTTTTGTTAAGGTGTGGTCTTATAATGAACAAATAGGAATGAAGGAGTTTAAATGATATTTGACAAAGTTTATGAAGTGCTGCTATTTTTGAGAGAAAATAAATGAAGAGTGAAACATTGTCGTTTGTTTTGAATTACTTAATGCTCTATTAAATTGTACTGTTTCATGTATTACATATAAAGGCAAAAGGCCTTTAGATTATACAGTCAGTTCATTATTTTCTCTTGGGTCACTTATGTTTTAGGGTTTTCTTTTATCTTCTTGATTCTTCTGGGTGTGTGAGAGAGACTGTGCGATTATTGGTGTTTTCTATAGCAATAGCTTGTAATCTTGATCTTTCACTTTGTAATATTCGTCTATAGTGTAGAGAGAGTTTCATTAAGGGAGCGCAAAGTTGATGTAGGTATAGTTTGGCCAAACCACTCTAAATCGTGTATTAGTCTTGATATTGTTGAGTATGATCTTGATTTGTGTTATACATAGGTTAAATCTTAGGTTAGCCGATTGTTAATAGTGGTATCAAAGCCCTAGAGTTACTCAAAAATCTTTGTTTAGGGTTTCTTGGGTAAAAGATTCGGTCTAAAGAGAATAAGTCTCAAATTAGGGTTACTGATTTAGGGCGAAACACAAATTAAGATTTCTTTGTCTCAAGATATATTTGGGGTAACACAAATTAGGTTTTCATATTTTAAAATCGATTTAGGAAAACACTATTAAGGATTCAAATCAATGGGTTCCACTTTGTTTGAAGTGGAAAAATTTGATGGAAAGAGCAACTTTGGGTTATGGTAGAAGAAGATGCATGCCCTTCTAGTTCAACAAAAAGGTTTCAAAAGCTTTGCTTGATCTTAAGGATATACCAAAGACAAGTACCAAATATCAAATATTGAAGATGAATGGCACGGCCTTCAGCACCATTATCTTCAACTGGCAGATAATGTTCTCAGGTCAATGATGAAACAATAGCTTTTGGACTGTGGGTAAAACTTCAAAACCTTTATAAATCTAAATCCTTGTCTATTAAAATTCTATTAAAAGAAAAATTATTTGGTTTTTAATATAGTCCCAATAAAGGCTTGAAAGAAAACTTAGATGACTTTAAAAGAATCTGTATTGACTTAGCGAATACTGGTTAAGAAATAAGTTCTGAAAATTAGGCTCTGATTTTATTGAATTCTTTATCAAATTTATATAAAGAGGTTAAATCTGCAATAAAATATAGTAGGGATTCACTATCATTAGATGACTATTTGTCGGCATTTAGAATAAAAGAACAAGAAATTAAATTAGAAAGAAAAGAAAATAGTGGTGAGAGTTATTATGCAAGGGGTAGAACTGATAAGAAAGACTTTAAAGTAAATACCGAGGGAAGTCTAGGTCTAAGTCAAGAGGGCCTAAGAGATACTATTACTGTAATAAAGAAGGTCATTTAAAACAAAATTGTTATGCTATTACGATAATAAAGAAGGTCATTTAAAGAGGTTAAAAGAAAAATCTTCTGCACTAAGTTCTGAAAATGGTGATAGATCAATAATTAGTGAAAACTATGATAACCCTGAAGCACAAACTGTGTTAGTAGATAATAATTTCTTAGATTGGGTATTAGATTTAGGGTGTACATATCACCTATGTCCTATAAAAGAATGGTTTCACAACTATTATAAATTGATGAGAGTAAGGTTTTAATGGGAAATAACCAAGCTTGTAAAGTTATTAGGATAGGATCAATATCCATCAAAATGCACGATGGGATTATAAAGGTATTAAATAATGTAAAGCATATCCCAGATCTTAAAAGAAATCTAATCTCTCTAGGTGTCTTTGATGAATTTGGTTATATGTTTAAAGCAAAAAAATAGGGTTTTAAAAATTATTAAAGGGGCTTTGGTTGAAATTAAAGGTTTTAAGAACAAGGGTCTACACATATTAAATGGTATCGTAGTAACTGGCTGAGGAGCTACTATGTTAAAATCAGACTTAAGAAAGGGAGATTTATGGCATAAAAAAATGGGCCATCTAAATGAACAGAGTTTAATTTAATTAAGAAAGCAAGACTTACTTAAAGGAGACAAAGCCATTAAAATTGATTTCTATGAGCACTGCATATTAGGCAAACAACATAGACATAGTTTTAAAACCAGTTCATATAGGTTTAAATCACCTTTAGATTATATACATGCTAATATTTAGGGCCCAATCAGCATGAAAACTCATAGGGGCTATAGATAAGTTCTGTCTATTATTGATGATTTTTTCAGAAAATTATAGATATACCTTCTTAAGCATAAAAATGAAGGTTTTACTAAATTTAAAATGTGGAAATATTTAGTAGAAAACTAGTCCAATAAGAAGGTTAAAACCCAAAGAATTAACAATGGATTAGATTTCTGCAACATTAAGTTTAATGAATTCTATAATAATAATGGCATAATTAAACATAGAACGGTGAAATTTACACTTTAACAAAATAGTGTATCTGAGAGAATGAATAGAACACTGTTGAACAAAGTGAGATGTATATTACTATGATCAAGTTTATCAAAACACTTTTAGGGGGAAACAGTTGATACTGCTTTTTATTTTGTTAACAGAAGCCCATATAGTGCCTTAGACAATAAAACCCCATAAGAATTATGGATTGGGAAGCCAGCTACTTACAAAAATTTTAGGATTTTTAGGTGTACAGCATATTAACATCAATTTGAGGGTAAATGTGAACCTAAATCTATCAAATGTGTATTTTTAGAATACCCTAAAAGAATTAGAGGATGTAGGCTGTGGGATAGAGAGTCTATAGATGTGAAAATAATAATAGGTAGAGATGTGATTTTTAATGAAACCAACTTTCCTTGTTTGAGCTTAAAACAAGAAAATGTAGGGAACAAAATAAATTTTGATAAATCAAAGACGTCAGATGATGTACAAATTATGGTGGAACATTTAGTGAACAACATAACTGTTTAGAATCATAACTTAATTTCTTCACTAGTATACCATCAGAAAATGAGCAAGAGACTCAATCTGATGATAATTATATCTCTAAGACTACCAACTAACAAGGGACAAAAAAAAAGACAGGTAAAACTTCCTTCCAGATTTGATTGTTACAATTTAATTGTATATGCCTTGTTTTCATTATAGGAAATCAAAGAATCAGAACTTGTAAACTTTGTTGAAACAACAAAGAGTCAGTATGCAAAGTAATGAAAGGAAGCAATGAATGAAGAGATGAGATCCTTAAAGGTAAATGGTATTTGGATATTGGTTTCTAAATCAAAGAATCAGAAAAAGTGGACTGTAAATGAATTTTTAAGATAAGGAAGGTAATACTCCTTTAGATAATGTAAGATTTAAAGTTAAGTTAGTAGCTAAGGGATTTTGTTAAAGGAAAGGAATAGATTATAATGAAAATTTCTCTATTGTTATAATGTACACAAGGGTTATCTTAGCATTGATAGCTCATTTAAACTGGAAACTTGAACAATTAGATATTAAGATGACATTTTAAAGAAAATTAACCGTTCATTATGTTCAATACTAATATCAATTATCAAGGGAACAATTATCTTTTTTTCAGAAAGAGTGAATTCTATATCTGTGAGAAATGTTCTCAGCCATTCATTTTGTTATATTTATAAAATACTTAGTAATTGACTGAAAATTTTTTATAGTCTTTCCCTTGTAAATTAATAAATATAACTTAGTGAATTAGAGTTCATTAATCATTCAAAATTAAGATTAATTCAAATATGATTATATTGTTATAAAATAAATTCTCTTTACTAACGGAGATTAATAGATAATTAATTTTATTGTGATATAGTCCTATATAATCAATATTAAATAAAACACCTTCATTTTCTATGTCATTACATAAAATTATTTGGATAAGACCGTTGTATACAATATATAAATGGACTACACATATAGTTTATAAAAATGAAGTTTTTATCTTCATTCAAATTAAGGATATGTTTAGATTAAACTTAATCCTCTCGTATATAATTATTATATACTAAATTTAAAGTTACATATAATAATTAAGAAATTTCATGATATTTGAATAAAAATAATTATAATTATAAATATAATATTAAATAAATAACTTTTTTTAATTATTTTTAACAGTATCTAAATACAAATAATTATACTTTAAAGATATTTTCAACACTAAACAACTCTCTTCCATCGTTTGGCACATCTAATATATTGTTAATGTCGTGAGACGTGACCTTAATTTTTTGTTCCTTTAAATATGTCTTAAATATTCCTTTGTCTTTATTTTATTAAAAAAAATTGTTATAAAACAATTTGATTAAGTTAGGGGCTAAGGGTCACGCGCTTGGACCTACTAAAAATGGTTTTCTTGTGCCCTCGAACCAAAGTTGGGGTTTTTGAGATTCGACCTCACAAAATTAGCCTGAGGTAAGAAATGATAGTTTGAAGGGTATTTAGCTGAAACGGGGTAAATGGTTGAATTTGGTTTGGGTTTTCTTGGGGTTGTACATTCGGGTTTTGAAAATTTTGGGGTATTTGTTTATGTAATTAAGTTAAAAAAACGCTAAAACTGTTGAAAATAAGTTTACATGGGCGATTGGGGGATGAAAAACAGAAAACAAAATGGGCCGATATAGGTAGATTTAGGATCAGGGTTTGGATGGGGATTGGGAGAATTTGGGGATTTTCAGTGGTTTAGATTTTATTTTATTTTTTGGTTTTTTTGGGTCGTAAACCCGTTTTCAAGCGTCAATTTCAAAAGAAATAGTTTAAAAGGTAATGATTTGAGGTCTTTAGATCAAAATGGCGAGAGAGGCGATTTTACATTTTCAAACTGGTTTGACCAAATGGGCAACATATATATAGAACTCGACTAAACTGGTCAATCGATTTCTGGCAAAATTTTAAGACCGGCTGGGTGGTTTCAAACGGTCAATTTGAGCCTGCCTTTCAACCGGAACAAACCGGATTACTGCTTTTCAGCCGGTTAATAACTGGGTTGTGGCAGTAAAATTTGACTTGGACAACTTTTGAAACAAATAGCAAAGTTGTTTGAAGGCATGCATCTAGTTCAAAACTGCCTTACAATTGGAACAAATCGTCTAATCGCTTTATATTTGTAACTGCCTTGTGGCAATAAAGTTGGACTTGACAACTTCTCAAACCAGCTTGTCGGTTTGACAAGTTAGCAAGGTGTTTTGGAAGCCTAAAGTTAGTTTAAAACTGCCTTACAAAACAAACTAGCTTTCTGGTTATCAGTGAATTTATAATTGTAATGTGGCATGAAGGTTGGACTTGACTACTTTTCAAATCGGTTTCACAAATCACAAATGAGGTTTAAAATCGCCAAGTTGCTTTTGGATCTCCTTACAACTGCTTTCGGATCCATGTGATTCATTTTTGTAACGGGAAAAAAATTTAAACGTCCATACCGTAAAGCACAAAACGTCAAAAGTATCTAATTTTTTTTAATAATAGGCAGCATAAACTAAATGTAATTTTTCTCTTTCATTTTGCTTTGTTAATTAACTCTGAAACTTGTATTTAATTGATGGATATTCGGTAGGTAATTAATTTCTTTTTCAAAAACTGGTTGAGAAAATAGTTTAGAGGGAGCGATAATAACATCACCCATTCCAAGTTATTTAGTAAAAGCTGGGGTCTTGGAGGATAAATTATAAATATGGGGAGTCGTGTTGGTTTTAGGTATTATCTTGAGGCACTCATAAAAGAAAACCCATAAGATTTCTGTCTTCAGATTTACACAACTATGGAAAAAGCTTATGTTACGTGCATGAACTCTTTCCTCCTTTTCTCCGTGCTTGTAATAGTGGAAAAAAGTGAAAGTAGATGAAAGCCTTTATAATTTACTATAGTCACTCTTCTTGAATGGAGAAAATAAAACATTGGAATAATAATTAGTGAACATGTGGACCAAACTGTGCTGGTAGTGGTAGCTTTTGGTGAATATGGATACAAAGAAGCTGGTCAAATTATGTAGTGCATTAACTATCTCAGATGAAGAGAGTGAGATAGTTGAAATATTAAGAGAATTTAAGGTGCGAGATGATGAATTGAATGCATGATATTTATTATGTAAAATTTTGTCCAATAGAGTAACAAACAGAGAAGTTTTTGGGCTACCATGTTCTAGATTTAGAAACCGGTCGAACAAATGCGGATAGAAAGCTTGAAAATAATTGATTTTTATGTCACTTTGAAGGAGAACAAAAGGAATGCAGTGGGTGGCGAACCGTGGCATTTTGACAGAGCTTTGATAGTTCTAACTGAGATATAAGGAATGAGGGAAATAAGAAAACTCCTTTTTAGTACACATCTTTTTGGATATAAATCCATAATGTCCCAGTGATGTATATGTATAGTAGAATGGTAAGAGTGCTGGGAAGTAAAATTGGTCTAGTAGAAGAGATAGAAGTAGACGCGCAGTTGCATGAGGAAATTTGTAAGAGCCCTGGCGAGGATTGATATAAATAAGCCACTGAGAATATGTGTGAAGGTGGGAGTGGAAGGATTGAATGAGGAAGTAACTATGCCAATACTATATGAAAGAATTCCTGATTTCCACTTCATATGTGGTAGAATAGGACGGGTTTAGGGAATGTGTAGATTTTAAGAGAATTAGGAAGGAGAATGTAGAACAGGCGGAAGGTGTGAAACTAAATGAAGTGAAAGAGGAAAAGTTTGCGTATGGGCCAAGGTTGAGAGCTGGAAGTGTGGTGGAGACAATTAGGTAGAACAAGGGGGAAGAGAAACTATCCACAAGAAAAGAAAAGACGGGGGAGATAAATAACAACAAAACCAAAAGTCTACCCAACTGGAAGCTCATAGTAAACGAAGCAAGCAAACAGGTAGGGATGAACAATGGGGGTAGAAGCTGCAGAACTCAAAATTATAAGTAGAAAAGATGAAGGCTCGACCCAGAGAAAAATCCCAGACCTAGGAATCAGAGATCGAAGTGGGAACCCATTTTGTTTCGAGGGAAATTTGTTACTGTAAGATCTCCAAAACCAGAATATTAATGGTAATAATCTTCAAGAACCACCTTTCGAATAGAATTTTCAAGCAATGGAAAGATTAACAAATCATAAGACATAAAGAGATCAATGATAAAAATGGAAAAGTGAACAAAAGCTATTACATGGTTTGACTTAGTGGCCTACGTCCACGGGAAACTACACACCAAAGAGAGCTTTTTATTTCTCGAGAAGAATGTAAAACACTCGTACAATCTCTCAATGAATCAAAGAAGAAAGATACATTGATTTTATAGCAAGAAGTTTCTTTACAGAGGGCTAAAATACAAGTCTACCACTTGCTTTGTTTTCCCGCCATTTTAACTGACTTTAACAGATTCATAACTATCCATCTGAGCTGGTATAATAGAATCTTTAAGCCGAGTTCTTATGCACATCATTTAATGAAGTGCCAGCTCGCCCAACTTATGCCATCTCACCTTATAACAGAGTTAATAGGAATTTGAATCACTTAATAGCTCATTCTTAGAAGTCTTTTATTTATTTGTGTCAGAGGAATCACCCTTCTCTCTATGAAATTAGGATAAAGCAAAAAAATTTAGTCAAATTTAACCTTCAACCTTAACATCTTTACGCAGCAGAATAATTTGTATATTAAGTGAAATAATAAGAATTCAAAGTAAAAAATAAAGAGCACATCACAATCACTTACGTGGTTCGGCCAATTACCTACGTATACGATGAATTTAAGAATCTTAACCTCTCTTATTAACTCCTTAAAGATTTTATAAAAAAAACTTAATAAAGAACTCTAAAAAGAATCTAATGTTTAATATACTCTTACTGTACAACGAATAATGAATACCCAAACGACGGTTCCACCCTAACACACACAAGCACTTAGTGTCTACCTAGTTCTTCCATTCTTTTAAAGTCTCTCTTAATACTTGATCTCAACTAAATGGTTTACAAGTGTTTATATAAGGATTATATCGTGCCTACTAACCCTATTCCTTATTGGAGTAAGAGTCTACTTATTTTGAAAGTCATAAACTTCCCAAAACTCAAAATTCGAAATAAAAACGGACTTTCCCCTACTCTGGCATTAAGGTGCTGAGGTCTTGAAGCTATGACGTTGAGCCTTAACACGTCCAACGCAATGGCGCTGGAGTTCTATTTTGGACACTATGGTGTTCAGCCCTGGGCGCTGCGACGCTGGACCCTATTTCTAACTCCGCGCTTTTTATTACTTCCTTCGTGTCTTCGAGTCCCATTTTACTTCCCTCTTCATGTCCCACACGTCCTAGTCTTCTCCATACCTGTCCTACATATCCTAAACTTCTTGTGACTCTCCTATTTGATATTCATCTTAATTCTTGTCCAAACAAAATTGTTGAATCACCAAATCTCTAATAATCTGCAATCTAAAATAATCATCATCACTAGAACATGTTGAGTTATTAACAAATCTTCCATTTGATTCATAATTCTTCTTATCTTCTTATCTTTATCTCTCTCATGTCAATTTTTAGAACAACATTAGATTACACAGTAGCAATTCTAACCAAGTTCAAACACTTGTTGAACTTAGTTGTAGTAACTAGTTTAGTAAGCATATTTGTAGGATTATTAGAAGTATGATTCTTCTTGATATTGACAACTTCTTTTGCAACTACATCTTTTATGAAATGATACCTTACATTTATATGCTTGGTTCTTTCATGATACATGAGAATTTGGTGATCTAAACTACATTTTGGCTATCACAATAAATTGTTATGTTCTTGTTTCCCATACCAAGCTCAATTGCACACTCTTTCAACCATTAAAACCTCTTTCACAACTTTTGTAATTGCAATATATTATGCTTCTGCAGTTGATAAAGCTATTATTGACTAAAGAGTAGCTTTCCAACTAATTGCATAATCACACAATGTGAAGACATAACCTATCAGCGACATTCTTTTATCAAGATCTCCCTCATAATCTGAGTTAACAAATTCTGCTATTTTTACTATTTTTTTATCCTTAGTCCTATATCTGATCCCTAGTTCCAGTGTTCCATTTATGTACTTGAACCTAATTACATATTTGGCAACATTCCAATGAGCCTTCTTAGGTTTGCCCAAAAACTTGCTAATTAAACTAAAAATATATGCAATATCTAGTCTATACACACTATTGCATATATTAGGCTTTCTACTAAGTTGGCATAAGGCATTCTATCCATGAACTTTTGTTCTTCGTCAGTTACTAGTGCTTAAGACTTTGAGAGCTTGAAGGGAGGTGCTATTAGAATGGACATAGGTTTTACATCAGCCATGTTAAATCTTTGAACTACTCTCTTCAAAATAATTCTTCTGTAACAAGTACAAAAAACTGCAGATTCTGTCTCTTCTAACCTCTATTTCCAATATCTTCTTAGCAATTTTAAGGTTTTTCATCTCAAGCCCAACCTTTAATAAATCCTTGACTGCCTCTATATCTTGCTTATCATTGTTGGCTATAAGTATAGTATTTACATAGAGCAACAAGTAGATGAAATTACCTATTTTTAGCAACTTGTAATATAAACAGTTGTTATATGAGCTTCTGTAGTACCCTTGGTTGATCATGAATTCATTAAATCTCCTATATTATTTTTTTCGAGATTACTTCAAGCTATAGAGAGACTTTTGCTGATAACAAACCTAGTCTTCTTTTCTTTTCTCATAAAATCCCTCAGGTTGACTCATTAGAGTTTCCTTATCAAGCTTTCCATGCAAGAAATTTGTTGTGACATCCATTTGCCCTAATTCTAAGTCCTACACAGCTATTAAGGCCAAGATTACTTTGATTGAACTAATTTAACAATCGGTGAGAGCACCTTATTGTAATCTATGCTATCTTTCTCTGCAAAGTCCTCAAGAACTAATCTAGCTTTATACTTGATTGGTTCTTGGTCAGTTATCCCTTATTTAAGTCTGAAAACGTATTTATAGCCCATTATTTTCTCATTTTTAGGCCTTATTACTAATTTTCAAGTGTCATTTTTCATGAAGGAGCGAATTTCTTGCTATATAATAGCTTGCCATTTCTTTTTATTAGTTTTGGACATTACTTCTTTGTAGCACTTAGGCTCATTTTCATTTACTTTTTTTTTACAACCATCAATGCATATGTTATTAAATTAGCATAATCATATTTCTATAGAGGTTTAGTAACCCTTCTAGTTCTATTGTTTACCAACTGATAGTCTAGAAGGCTATGATCAACACTGGTGTCTTCATGTTCATCTTCAACAAGTTCTTCAGATATGTTATAGGCTCATTAGTTTGATCTGCAGAATCAATTTCACACTGAGTTTTAATGTGAACCTTCTAATGACTTTTGTTATGTTGGTCACCATTATAAGCCTGTGACTTCAGGGTTTTAAACTCATCAAAGATGATATCTCTACTTATTAAAAATCTTGATGGCTTACCATCAAAATACCAGATTTTGTATCCTTTAACGCCTTTAGGGTACCCAAAAAAGACACATTTAATAGCCCTAGGCTCCAATTTACTTTGCTTTATATGTGTATAAGCTATACACCCAAAGGCTTTGAGTATTAATTGATCAAGATTCTTTTCATACCACACTTCTTCTGAAGTCTTGAAATCTAGTACTGTTGAAGGGGATATATTAACTAGATAGGCTACAATAGTTATAGCTTTTGCCCAAAATAATTTTGGCAAACCAAAATAGTTCAACATGCACCTGAATCTCTTAATGAGTATCTTTTTCATTCTTTCTACCAATCTATTTTGTTGGGAAGTATGTGTAACAAGTTTATGTCTTGTTATGCCAGGTTTGTATCTTGTTATGCCATTGTTACTATAGAACTCTATACCATTATTTGTTCTTAGTTTTCTTTTGGTTTGTTTTTCCACCAATCTCTTCTATATCTTAAATTTTGAAAGGGCTTCATCTTTGGTTTTCAAGATATATACCCAAACTTTCCTTAAGAAGACATTTATTATAGATAAAAAAAAATATATGTGGCACCACTGAGTGATAGTATTTATACAGATCCCCTCTGCCCCCATAAATCAACATGCATATAATCTAGTATTTCTTTTAATCTATGAACTCCACTTGTAAAATTCACCTGACTAGATTTCCCCATTACGCAATCCTCACATAAGTCCAAGGTTTGTATTTTATCTTCACCAAACAAACCTTGTTTCTTTAATTGTTTTAAACCTCTCTCCTTTACATGCTTAAGCCTCAAATGCCATAGTAATATCTTATTTTTATTCATACCATAAGACATAGCAACATCCCTAACTACTGCTGAACCTTTCAGCGTATACAGTCCATTTTTCCTTTCTCCTTTCATTACTATTAAAGCTCCAATTATCCCCTTCAAGACACCTTTTTTTTGCCTTAAAGCTAAGACCATCATAATCAAACATTCCAAGAAAGATTTTTTTTTTTAGCTCTAGAATATGCCTGTATTTTATCTTCACCAAACAAACCTTGTTTCTTTAATTCTTTTAAACAACTCTCCTTTACATGCTTAAGCCTCAAATGCCATCGTAATATCTTATTTTTATTCATACCATAAGACATAGCAACATCCCTAACTACTACTAAACCTTTCAGCGTATACAGTCCATTCTTCCTTTCTCCTTTCATTACTATTAAGGCTCTAATTATCACCTTCAAGACACCTTTTTTCTTGCCTTAAAGCTAAGACCATCATAATCAAACATTCCAAGAGAGATTTTGTTTTTTAGCTCTAGATTATGCTTGACCTTTTTTAATTTAAATACAATTTTATCATACAATTTTAGTCTAATAATGCCTATTCCCATAACTTTACAAGCCATGTTTTTACCAATAAGCACTTTTCCTTCATTACTTGCATGATATGATGAGAATAAATAAATATTAATACACATATGAAAGCTACAACTAGAGTCTATAATCCACTCACCAGTGGCATTGTCATTGGTTACAATTAATGCTTTTGCATTTTCATAACCTGCATCATCATTAAAAGCCATTGCATCACTTCTATTTGAGCCTTTATATTTTTCCTTTGTTTTCTTTTTAGGCAATCTCTTTTGATATGCCCTTTTTTATGACAAAGAAAGTATTTAAGCTTCTTGTTTCTGGACTTTGATCTGGACTGCTTCTTTTGTCTAGATTCTTTCTTTTCGGTTCTCACCTTGGATACCAGTCCCTCACCATTAAAGTCTTTCAACTCCATCTTCTTGTCAAGTTCTTTAAAATTATATGAGGACTTAATATCCTCCATTGATAATGATTCTCTACAATAGAGCATTATATCAACAAAATTATATCTTCTTGTTCTAGGGAAGGAAAGATCTCAGAAACACCTCTTAGAAACTGATCGAGTTAGGAAGGCTAGGCCATTGACCAGGGTTAATTGTCCAGCGCACATTAGAGTTGTTCTTCAACAAGATTTTACTATGGGTGATCAAGTCTTTTGTTGATACACACACATCAATTGACACCAATTGGACGGATTATATTTCTTCACTCCTACCGTAATGTAACAGACATTGACTTGTATTCTGCATATGTTCTACATCAGTTTGGATTTAGGCCATCACAAATTCATGAAATCATGGTAGCCTCAATCAAGAGGTTTTAATAGAGTGGGTTTCAAATTATAAGTTTGTGAAATATTATTCGAAAAACAAGCAGCATAATAGATACTGACTCAGAGGCATGCCTTTTGTTGCTCCAATAGAGATAGGTATCAGATGAAGGGTTTGACTACTCTCGACTTTGAAAATAGATTGGCAATTTTTTTTTCCCCACTATGCCATGCAATCTGAGTACCAATGCTTTAGTGATGTTATATTCTTTGACTCCATGTACAAAACAAATGCCTACAACAAGCCACTTGTGATATTCGTGGGTCTAAATCACCATCGGAGAAATATATTATTTGGTTTTTCACTTCTATCAAACGAGACAGAAAGCAAGTACATCTGATTGTTGCTTACTTTTTTAGCAGCGATGGAAAGCAAAAAACCAAAATCTATTGTAACAAATGTGATAGAGCCATGCGAAATGCAATAATGAAGGTGTTACCTGAGGTCAATTACAGATTATATTGTTGACACCTTGAGAGGAATATGCACAAGTTATAATTGGGAATCCAAATTTCACAAGGGATTAATTTTAAGGATATCATGCTAACATATATGAAGGTAGAGGATTTTGACATCAAATGGGTGCAGTTGATAGGTACATGACCACAAATGGGTGCGGAAAGTGTATGATAACCGACACTTGTGGGCTGAGACTTTTGTGCGTGGTATGTTTTCGGACGGATTGGAAGTAACCAATGGTCAGAAAGTATGAATGCCTACATGAACCGTATGCATTAGGTCGATTGAAACTGTTTGAATTTGTCACACAAATGGATTGGATGGTGTTGAGACAGCGGTATGTTGAGGCTAAAGATGACTACTATTCCACACATACAACCATGGTCCAATCACTCGCTTACAGAAGCACTTTGGACCTGAAGTAGCTAAGATTGCACAATTATAGTGCAAATAGTCATCATTCTAACGGATAAAAATGAATAAATTGTAGTTTATTAGTATTGGTTATTAATGATGTATAATTAAAGTGGTTGTAAATCCACTATTTCATAACACCAAACAATTTTTTATGTTTTTTATTTGCTTCAACTAAATAATAATTGAACTGACCTACTCACTACTCACTGAGATTCTTATGCGGCAAAGACTCTTGACATGACAAACACCAAAATATGCAAGCAAGAGAAGCTAAAGGCAATAAGTTACTTGGGCCAAAAGGAAGCATTCTGCGCCAAGAATTAAAGGGGGAAAAGGCGTAATTTTCTCCCATTGGAAATTGATTTGTTGGAAGGATCTCATCGCAATTTGTGTACTACTAAATTACCAACCAATGAATGTGACAAGAACACGTCTTAGTCCTTAACGCGAAGGAGTTAAAAAAGGATTTTTACCATCATGGTTACGGTATTTACAATTTCATCAATAAAATATCACGTGATATCTTGGTGTGCTCGTTACACTTGACAATGCCTCGTCCTTGCACCTACCCTTTCCAGATTTTACTTTGGCAAGAATGCACCTGTTACATTTATTATTATTATTATTTTAATAACTCTCCTTCTGTAAGCAACGTAAACGTATATAAGACCTCTTTTGCACGAACTAATTAAGGTCTCAAAACAAGAAGAAAGAGCTGTAGTTGCACGTCTTTAATTAATCCATGGCTATCTCCAGGACTTTGATATTTTCACTTGTCATCATTTCCCTTGTTGTCTTCCAGCTTGCTGAATCCGATGATCTTAGGGTAAACTTAAGAGTCCGTCCTTTAGCTTTCGGTTTATTTTTTAATTTTGTTTCATTAATATTCTTAATTACGGATACAAAGCAACCTGGTATTATGCGTTTCAGGTGATCAAGAACGTGGTAGAGAGTCCTATTCACCAACAAATAGGTATAATGTCTTCATCTCTAATCTCGTTTAATTTCATAATTTGGATAAAGAAATGTAAACAGAAGATTTTTGAAATGCATGCTTAATTTGTGAAGTCTCGTGAACTGATTATTTAAACCTGTTCACGTTCCAGACTGTGATGGAGCATGTGAAGCAAGATGCTCGTCATCGTCGAGGCCACGGCTGTGCAAGAGGGCATGCGGGACGTGCTGTGCTCGTTGTAATTGTGTTCCTCCAGGCACTTCTGGTAACTATAATGCTTGCCCATGCTATGCTAACATGACTACCCATGGTGGTAGGCACAAGTGCCCTTAAAATTAAACCTTTGTTTATGAGTTATTTAAGATCATCATGAAAGATCTGAATAGAAAAAATTGATACAATAAACAATATTTGTATTTGCAAACGTTATGTTGCTATCGTGTTTTCTTTTCTTCTTTTTTTTTTTGACATGTTGCTATGTTGTGTTATGTTGTTAATGGGTAATTTACTAAACGACAGGCCATTTATTAGTTATATTCTATATCAAATACACGGACGACACGTCCTTCACTGACTCTCAATGGCAATGAATGATAAGCGGTGATGGGCAATTGACAATGGTAAGAATCAAGATCCTTACACGTAAACTACATGTTTAATCTAGACGATGTGCAGTGAACTATAAACATGAAATACCAAACTGTTGACGAAACGACACAGACTGTAAACGAGCTTTTGTCATAGCGTGGGTTATAGAGATAATTTAAAGTCGGTTCTTTCATCATCCTTGGCTACATCAATATACAATCATGAAAGAACTCTTAAAGAAGTCCAATTATCTGAATATTGCATTCCTAATTATGAAAATCTATTCAAATTTACGATATAGTTTCAGCATCAGCTAGCCCAAAAAATCATATTAATGGTCACATGATTCTGGTTTAAATTTAATTTTAATGGTAAATCTTTCGTCGGTTGCCTGCGGAATAAGCTACTTGCATCTTACTTCAAAATTGTATGATGAATCGTGCAATTTGAATTTGATGGACTTGGATCATGGTTGCTGTCACTGTGAGATCTGGGCACCTTCAGTTGGTTATTAACTGAAGCGGGGTCGTACGAGGCCTATGGACTATGGGTTGGCAATTAATCAAGCCACTAACAGGATAATTTTGCGTTTTGTTTTTGAGCTCTGTACCCAGGTTCGCAACTAAATTTTAGATGGGTGTAAACTTACGAGCATTCTTATGTGACGTATGTATGCAAAATTTTCACTTATTAGCTAACATTTCTAATTTATATTCATCCTACATGAAATCGAACTTTCCGGTTATCGTCATAGGACTTTTTAACAATTTTTAATTCTTACCCAACCTAAATTGTCGATATTCATTCTAATTATCAAGAAAATTAATTTTAAAAGTGCTAAAGCAAGAAGCAAATATTTAAAGTAATATAATGTAAAAATAAATAATTAAAACATTTAGAGAGAAAAAGTAAAAGAACAATACACAGAATTTATGTGGTTCGATAACTTGCTTACGTTTACGACGGATTAAGATTACTCTATCTTATTATTAATTCATAAAGTACTCACAAAGTATACCTTTTATAAAAAAAAAACTCACTCTCTTGTAAATTAAGGTTTTTTCTCATTAAAAATTATAAATATGCTATGATCACAAAGACGTATTTACAAACTAATAGATGGCCTTTTTATAGGCTTTAGGACCACCTAAGTTAACCCTAAACATGCGAGAGTCATTTTAGGGAGACCTAAAACAAGTAAGAGACGAAACAAACCAAAATAAAAATGAAAAATTATTTCCTACACCTAGTGCCGTGGCGTTGGATGATCTCGTACCCAATACTGTGGTGCCCACTTTCTATCTAGGGAGTTGTAGTGCCCATGCCTGAGCACTGCTTTCTCCTTTCACCCTCATTTTGTCTTCTTTTCACATCCGTCTTTGATCCTTACGCACCTAACGCACCTGCCTTGCTCTCCAAATCTTATCTCAATGATTTGTAGTCACTTTTTCACAAAATTCCCTTCTTGATTCAAAATCATCCACAAAAGTCTCTCAGTCTTTCATATCCGTATATTTGGTCACCCTCACAAAGTATTTACTTCAATTAAGTTCGTCCTACTCTGGTTAAGTCTTTGTATAGGACGAACTTAACCAAGGGTAGTGGCTTAGTCAATATGTCAACAGGATTTTTAAACAACGTTATCTTTGTTAGACTAACTTCACTA
This sequence comes from Ailanthus altissimus, assembly GCA_946807835.1. Classification (NCBI taxonomy): domain Eukaryota; kingdom Viridiplantae; phylum Streptophyta; class Magnoliopsida; order Sapindales; family Simaroubaceae; genus Ailanthus; species Ailanthus altissimus. Next base: position 8,842,025 of record OX327709.1, read on the forward strand.
CTTCGGACAGTTTTTCGAATGTAATTGAGCCGTACATCAATGTGTTTAAACCTCGCATAAAATACTTGATGCTTACTTAGGTGTATGACACTCTAACTATCATAATACACACTAGTGTTCATATCTTTAGTAGTCATTACCTCCATGCATATGCCTTTTAACCACACAACCTCCTTAATAGCTCCTCCAACAGCTATGTACTCTGCCTCTATGGTAGATAGTGCAACCACATATTGTAAAACTGATCTCCAACACAAACTACACCTAAACACTGTAAATACGTAATCCGTCAATGATCTTCTTCTATCTAAATCACCTATATAATCCGAGTCTATGTGTTCTCTTACCATTACACTGCTATCTTCACCTATTTTATACATCAATCCATGATTTGAAATCCCCTTGATATATCTCAAAATCCACTTCACTGCCAGCCAGTGATCCTTTCCCAAATTTATCATATATCTACTTACCATACTCACAGTCTATGCTATGTCTGGTCTTGTGCAAACTATTACATACATGATGCTCTTCACAACACTTGTATACAGTACTTTACTCATCTATTGTTTCTCATATTCTAATGTTGGCAATTGTGTTGCTGACAATTTAAAAATACATGGCCAAATGAGTAGAAACAACATTTGAATTGGACATACCAAACTTCTCTAGAATCTTGAGTATATATCACTGTTGAGACAAGAAAAATCCTTCATCTCAAACTCGCTGCTCAACAGGTTCTTAAGTTTTTATATTTCTTCTATGTTCTTACACGTGATAAACATATCATCGACATATAGAAACAAATGCATCATCCCACAACTCAAGCTTTTAAAGTATAACATCTGTTATACTTGCTCATACTAAATCCACAAGTCATTATAAACTCATCAAATCTCTTATACCACAGTCTAGGTGATTGTTTGAACCCATATAATGACTTCTTCAGTAAACAAGCATGATCATCTTTTTTGGGCTTTACAAACCCCTACGGCTGTATCATGTAAATTGTCTCTTCAAGCTCTTTATGTAGAAAAACTGTCTTTACATCCATATGCTCTAGATGTAAATCTAGATTTGCACACATGGCTAACAAAATCCAAGTTGATGTGTGCTTGACGACTAAAAAGAAAATCTCATGAAAGTCTACTCATTTTCTCTGAGTAAAACATTGTGCAACTAACCTAACCTTGAATCTCGTAGGCTCTATCCCCGGTATCCCCCTTTAACCTTATACACCCACTTGCACCTTACTAGTTTCTTTTGAGGTCTCTTCACCAACTTTTAAGTATTATTTTTTCTAAGTGAATTAATCTTTTCTTCCACAAACTATTGCCATTCATTCTTATTTTTACTCTTTATAGCCTCACCATATGTTTTAGGCTCATTAAATTCAAGAGTATAAGCAAAGTTAAAGTATGAGCTACAAAATTTGCTTGTACTTACCTAATTAGTGGGTTAATCATTCCCCTTAACTTGTCATTGGCTAGTTGATACTCTTCAAGTTCCATCTCATGAGTCATAGTATTTTCTTGGGTGGACTTAGAAGAACTCGTTGGTATTCTGAGTGTCGGAAATCGAGTGTATGACATACGAGTGTATACATAATTTCAAAAATTACTATATGTAGCAGAAGCATATTAACATATACACCCAATTTAACAAATTAAGCATATATATCACATACATACATAAGTATAACTATTATACAAATTTATACATGATAAACAATTGTATTAGATCATTATGTAAAATACTTACCTAATGAAGGTAGCTTTACAAAATCTTCAAAGTCTTTCACCAATCCATGTGAATAGCTCACATTGAAGTGTATTGTTGAATAATTCTAGTTTATAACAATTTGGTGGGATTATAGAGCTAGAATTGTAGCTTTAGAATTTCTAACAACTTGTATTCAAACTCTTTGAATACAAATATTAGTTTCATAAATAAAAATGTGGTTTAGCCATCCATAGAAGGAGAGGAAGATGAAGTTTTATTTTTTTTTTCTTGTTAGTAACAATTTAATAACACAACAAGAATTATGTTTCTCTTTTGTCATTCACCAATTTTAAGCATGTAGAATAAGAAAAACAAAACCAACTTCACCTTCTATTCTTTCAACTCCTTTAAAGGAAAAATAAATACCAAACTTACCTCTCTATCTCTCCCTCATTCTCATAGACGAATCATGCATTCATAAAAAATGAATATGCCTTTCATTTTGTTTTGTTTCAATTTTGTTACAATAAAATAATCAATTGATTTTATCAATTTCTTAATGCATGAAACATCATCACTACAACAAGAGGTGCTCCACTCAATAATAATAATGAATACCCATTATTACTATAGTGGTTGAGACACTTGATTACACTTCAATTGCTCCACCCACCTCTTGAAAAATAAATAGCCGAATGTAACTCTTGCATAATGAATGAAAAAACAATTTATTTCAATTTAATCAAATGAATAAAAAAATTCATATGATAGCCAACATGAATGTCACTTGATTCATTATGTCTCTACCATTCATAATGGTTAATTATTTAATTCTATTAAATGAATTAATGTAATTAAATTATATAATAATCTTTAGTAGATTAAATAAATATAATAATATTATAAAATAAATCAAAAATTATTTTTTGCATTATTTTATTAATATATCATGATACAAAATAAAGGGCTTAGATTTTGTCATTTGTCACTATCTTATTGGTTAACAACTCTTATTAACTAATTAAATGATGTACTTAATAATTAAGTCTTGACGAATGCACATCCTAAGAGATCCCGAAATAATCGTTCTATTTTGCTGAAATTTATCGGATCAAATTATTCAATCCAATCCGCTACCCTAGTGCGCAACGAGTACACTTCATATTGTGAGACTCTCTAGATCCACACCTGATTTGTCATATGGAGCTGCTCCATACGTCTGTGAACGATGTTTCACACATACATTACGGATATTACAAATCAGCATGTTAGACCATGCAAGTTGAGGTTATTACATATTCGTATAATCCTTCCATCAATTTATATCCTTGAATAGCAAAGATATAGATCATCATCGTCAAATCTCTATTTGCTCAACCACGAACTTATCTCCAGATTTATATTTCATTAAACAATATCCACAAACACTTTTGTGATATTATTTATTCCTTCGGAATATATTTTTCTAGGTTTATGCTTGTGACCACAAGACTTTCTGAAATATAATCTCGGAGCATTAGGATATACAACCCATTCATATGAGCTGATGGATCCCATATCTACGCACACCGAACTCCAAGAGCATCGGACCACACCCAGCGACATCCAGCGGTCAGACCCTAAAAGGTTTTTGACATGTGTGAAACCAAAGCATGTTGGATCACTTACAAGCCCATCGTGACGCTCAGATCAAAGGACCACAAATACTACTCAACTCGAAAAACCTTCAATTGACGGCTTTATAATATGCCTATTGGAGGTTCTCGTGAGTCTGTTCAATATCCAGTCCTTACTGAATACCTGCATCTCTATACGAGCTTTTCACTAAGTTCATGGTTTGCTAAGACTAACTATCTGAACCATCCAGATATAGATATACATTAATCTATATGTAATGGGTTCCACCGATAAATCTGCATCGATGAAATTAGATCAGGAATATTGTGTTTGAGAACATACCTGTATAATGACATTTCCTAGCACTATCAGCAACTCTTTGCAGCTATGTCATTACTAATATATTCTCAAGTCATTGTCCCATTTTAGACAAGGCTCTAACTCCTTAGATTTCGCTAACTATATGAACCTGCTAACTATTAGCTTCACTAACTCTTAGCACTATTAACTCTTAGTACTTCTAACTATTAGCGTTGCTAACTCTTAGCACTAATCTAAACTCCTTTATATCAGATCTGAACTCCTTTAAATCATACAATGTTTGAAATATTACAAGCATCTTACCATTTAATAATAAATAATATTAACGATTTTATTAGAAATGATAATTGTATAAATATTATCATTATATATTTATACATAATGGGATGGCACGTAAGCACAAATTCCAACACTTGATTCATCTTTAAGGATCTCCTTATTGAAATGCTAATCTGGGGAAATATTAGATCTATATTCAGGCTCCACTTCAACTTCGATTGACTCGGATGCTGAGTCTTTCTTGAACACAGGTTCTTATTTCTCATCTTTTTGGGAAGTTTTTAACATTGTCATCTCATTGAACATCACATTACGGCTTATGATACTCCTTGGTGGTGTCAACTCTCTACACCACACCTTGTATCCTTTCATTCCTTTGGGATACCCTATGAATACTCCTTTAATAGCTCTAGGTTCTAATTTCCCCTCCTTTACATGAAAAAAGGTTGGGCAACAAAATATTATGAGGTGGTCATACTTAGGAGGGTTGCCAAACCATTTTGTTTTTGGCGTTTTGAAGTCTATTACTGAGGAGTGCATTATATTAATCAAATAAGCTATAGTCACTATAGCTTCTCCCCAAAACTCTTTGAAAATATTTGCATTGGTAAGCATGCATCTAACCCTTTCAAGTAGGGTCTTATTCATTCTCTCAACTATGCCATTCTACTATGGTGTTGATTTTACAATTCCATGCCTTACAATCCCATGCTTGGCACAAAACCCATCAAACTTTCAATTGCAAAACTTGAGCCCATTGTCAGTTCTTAGTCTCTTAACCATTTTGCCAATATGATTCTTAACCAAAGTCTTCTAAGTCTTGAATGTATTAAATACTTGATCCTTGCTTTTTAATACATAGACCCATAACTTTCTTGAATAGTCATCAATTAAACTAAAAAAATATCTAGCACCTTCACGAGTAACTATCTGAGCTAGTCCCTACAGATCCGAGTGTATGTAATAAAAAGTCCCCTTAGTTTTATGCTCACCATTACTAAACCTCACTTTATGTGCTTTCCCAAGCACACAATGTTCACAAAACTCTAATGGCTGGAATCTATCCTCACTAAACACTTTTTGACTAAATCACTCCTTCAGGTTTCTCTCACCTAGATGTGCTAGTCTAAGATGTCATAACTTAGTTTACATATTTTTCATCATCTACAGAAAATAATGCATAACCACTTACAACTTCTCCCTTTAGCACATAAATAACTTTGTACTTTTTTTCTCTCATTACCACCATGGAACCCTTTAATACTATTAAAACGCTTTCATCAATCCTGATGAAACACCTATTCTAGTCTAAAGTCCCTAGTGAGATCAAGTTGCTTTTGGGGTCAAGAACATACCTAACTTTTGTCAACTCTCTCACTCACCCACCATGTAACCTAAGTTTAATACTACCAATCCCCATCATCTGACAAGCAACGTCATTAACCATTAACACATTTACACCACTAATAGGCTGAAAATTTATGAACTAAGATTTCTATGGCCACATGTGAAAAGTATAACCAGAATCAAGAATCCATTGTTCAGTATTCTTAGCATCCGCTTTCTTCTTATTTTATGCCTTCTTCTCCGAATAATCTTTTATGAAGTGCCATTCTTTTTTACAGCAATAGCATTTCTTAAGAGTCTTGGACTTTAATCTCTAGCCTTTTTTTTTCATCTTTATATAAAGACCTTGCTCTTACAAATAAATTTTTTGCATTGCCCTCAATTTGCTTTTCTAATAGCTTTGAGTTTAATGATGATTTCACATCATTCATCATTAAATTCTCTCTGCCTTAGAGAAGTATATCAATAAAGCTCTCATAACTCTTGAGAAGTGAACTCAGCAAGATGATTATCTTATCTTCATCTTCTATCTTGATGATGATAGATTCAAGATCAAGAATGATCTTGTTGAAGGCATTTATATAATCTTTCATCGGCATCCCCTCTTACATGGACAACTGAGACAATTTCTTCCTTATATGCAATATGTTGGCTAATGACTTTTGCATATAAAGAGAGTCAAACTTCTTCCAAAGACCAATCGCCACTGTCCCACTTGCTACTTTTCTTAATACTTCATCACTCAATGATATAACAATTATGATGTCAACTCTTTCTTAAATGTCCCTTCTTTCTGCTTCAACCTGAGATAAGTATGGAATTTTCTCTTTTTCATTAGATAGAGTTATAGTCTCCTTTAATGCCAAGCCTAACCGTTAGCTTACTAACAATTTCTTAACTTTCATCTTCCACAGATTGGTCATTTATTTCATTGCATTTCTCTATCTCATACTTGGGTGTGACCATGTCTACTTAAAACCAAACCTTGATACCAGTTTGTTGAAGAAAGAAGCAAATATCCCAAGTAATTTAATACAGAAAAAAAATAATTAAGAAATCTAAAGAGAAAGTAAAAAATAACACACAAAATTTACATGGTTCGACAACTTACCTACGTCCACGGTAGATCAAGATCACTCTCTTTTATTATTGATACACAAGGCACTCACATAGTATGTCTTTTATAAGAAAGAACTCATTATCTTGTAAACTAGAGGTTTCACTCTCTGAGAATCATAAAAATGCTATGATCACAAAGATATATTTACAAGCAAATAAATGATCTTTTTATAGACTTTGTGACGACCTAGGTTAATTATAAACGTGTGGGAGCCATTTTAGAGAGACCTGAAACAAGTAGGAGACGAAATAAACCAAAAACAAATGGGAAACTGTTTGTCGCACCTGGCGCCGTGGCACTAGATGATCTCGAGCCTAGCGCCACGGTTCCCACTATTTGTCTGGGGCACCGTGACGCTTACGCCTGGGTACCTCTTTCTCCTTTTATCCTCCTTTCATCTTTCTTTCTCATTCGTCTTCGATTCTTACATACCTAACACACCTGGTTTGCTCTCTAAATTATATTCCAATAATTTTTAATCACTTTCTCTCAGACAGAATCTACGAACGTGCTTCTGTAGTACACATAAGATATTTTTAATTCACTAAAAACTAATTTTTCATATTCATTTTACACAATCCGGTAGCCATTTACAAGTCAACAACCACATGTTCAATTCGATAGAGATGAACTGTTTAAGCAGAAGAATGATAATACATAGTGAAAGGTGTTTTGCTGATTTACAACTAAAGCACCACGAAAGGAACTAGGCGTCACGCAGCATACATGACAAATGACTCTGCTACACCGAGGCTGAGGTACGAAAAATTAAATCATTGCTTTCGCATCCCCTACTATTTGCTAATCCAATTACTCGCCCTAAACAAAACTCAAAAATTAATTGCCAAGTCCAACCTTTTGCCCATCCTATCTTTCTTGTCACTGCCAAACTTTCTGTAGAACGCACTTTGCTAATTTCAGCTTTACCAATTAGCTTTCCATAATTCCATTATTTGAATTTAGGTTTAACTTCACTCTCCCTTTGGCGCATGAAAACAACAACAAAAATCACTCATTTGCTTTTTCAGTTAGTAGAAGACACTATGTTATTACGTTAAGAAATCGCTATAGAGAAATGCTCATGTCTATTGGATAGTAGAGTTTTACGCCAGGGTTAAGGTTTCTCTTCTAAAACTTAAGTAAAAAGGATTTGATTCCTTAACTCCAGCAGTGGTAGTTATCAAAGATGGTAAGGGCTGCTATGGATTTAAGAGAAATCATAAAATTATGTGAGTCCATTTCTTTGTTTGGTTCAGTTGGTCCTAAGTTACAATTGGATGGATTGGTGAGATATGGGGAAAGGACAATGTTGTGTGTCTCCTTGTATAAAAGGCTGGTTTTAGTATGAGAATCATGGGTGTTTAGTCACTAGCTATTGGTTTTGAAGGACCTATAGCTATTAGAGATTTTAGGAATATGGGGTTTATGGTGGTGGCTTTCTAAGTTCAATTCCATCAGGTTCCAATAGTTTGTATAAATAGTAGTGTGGCAGTAAAACTTAAGGAACTGATCAATAAGGTTAAAGAAGTTTGTTGTGAGATTTCTATGTTAAACGTAAGTACATATTATCGGAACCAAGTAATATAATAATGAGTTGAGTGTCGATCTCACGAGGAATTGTTATTAATTTTAACCAATTACTAAAATTGTGTCTTCTTACTATTATTCAGACAAATGATAATTTGATCTTATTTATATTAAAACTAATTACTAATTCTACAAATCAATCCTAATTATACAAATGATGTAAAATACAATCGCTATATGAAGAGTATCTAGAATTTTACCTATCCGTCAATATGATTTTATTATCCAATTATTATTCACTCAACTCAATTATTGGTCACAGCACGTATTTCATCACCAGCCTTTTTCAATAGTCGAGTGATTATACATTGGTTTACCAAATTTTTATATTTCTATGGTAATTCAAATAAATCAATGTTTATTATGAAAAGTTGTATTGACCATACATGCCATATAGATATATTTGTATCTTATATTAAAACTTATAAATATTACTCCACAATCATGCATCAATTTGTCTAGGTTTAAACAATAAGATGCCTTTTTCAAGTTTATCCTAATATTCCATAATCATTCAATCACTATTCCTAGCACATTGAAATCATTAAGAGCAACACAAATTGAATAATAAACTAAAATCATAATAATGGAAATCAAATAATTCAATTAAGTTCACATATTGAGTTCAAAACTACAATCCTAGATGATAAAATTAACTCAATATAATAATAGTTTAAGGGCTAAATAATAATAATAAACATGATACAACCAATCCCGAACTGAATTTATGAAGACAAGACGCCCTTTAATCAATCTATAGCCTTAGTTTAATCCTCTATAGATCAGTCCAAATGATCTTGAATGTGTAATTCCATTTCAAATTAGCTACAAATGTTATTTTTACACAATGTAAGAATGGTTTTTGGATCATGGATGTGTTAGAATTAAGGAAAAAAAATGGATTATGGTTAGGTTAGGGGCAAAATTTCCTCTTTGAAGGCGGCGCAATGTATTTATAGAATCAGCTACAATGATTTAACCATTGCTATAGTGATTCAACAGTAATTTAATCGTTGCACAGTATTTTAACCGTTAATAAACAGTGTCGTTGCTACAATCATAAATAGTGCAATGCTACAATACCAAATTACTGTTCACATTGCTGTTCATAATTTCTGTAGCAAATTTCTTTCTTTTGCTCAAATTTTATAATTTTCTATCTTCTCTTAATTTAACCCTGTAATAATAATATTTAACACATAATAGCCTTTAATCCACTCAAAAATTAACAATTATTAAAATAAATAGGGTCAGATTATAAATCCAAAGTACATTCATCAAAGTTGACCAAGGGTGAAATGGTCATTGCATGGGGCGATTTCTACGACTAGGGATTCTACTACACATAGCGGTGCATCTTTCTCGAATGCTTGAGATTGCTCTAGGGGCTGAGACAGTGGCAATCCTTCTCAAATAAGAGAGGTTGCCAGAGCTGCGTTATCAATGTGGAATTATTTGACATCTTTTGAGAGAGTGTCCTAAGAAGAATGGAGTATGTAGAAACCCTAATAATGTATGGGGATTGGATTAGGGCTAAGAATTTTCATCCTAATCCCGCGGTGAATAGAGGTAAGCAAATAGGGGCTAGGGTTCATACTGGGAATGGTTTGATTGGTGTGGACAGGAAAAAAGACTTTATGGTCGAGTGTATTAGACACAATTTTCATGGTGGAGTTGGGGTTCCAGTAATACTGGAATAATAGGGCTTAATGCTCAGAGTAGGCATATTGTCTCTGACTTGACGAATAAGGAGAAGAAGAAAGGAAAAGGAAAAAGGGATTATTGTTTGAAAGGATTTCTTTATACTGGTTTTAGAAAAAGGGCGGCTGGGTCAGGCTTCGAATAATCAGGTTGTGAAGAATAAAAGGCTGGCTGTTATGGATTCCCTTCCGGGGTCAAATGTTGCAGTGGGTCAGGGATCTTCAGGAGTAACCTCTTTTGTCATATCAGATTCCTCACTGATGGAAAGGACGGTACAGACTGCCCCTCTATCTATATCTGAGAAATCAATTACCGTGATTTTGAAAGGTTTATTTATGGATGATATACATTCGGGTCAGGTTGCCATCCCTCGCATACAATTAAGGCAGTAATATCAAACTAAAGCAGGTCCCAAAGGTAGTGGTAGTCTCGATAAGGGGTCGCCTCCATCTAAAAGTACTCTACCCAAGTCTTCGAATAGCCCATGCAAGGTATTTTGCCTCAATACATTCTCTGCAAGCATAAAGAAGAAAGGTCCACGAAATAAATCAATAAAGCATGTTTTTAGACCTCAACCTAAAGAATTTTTAGATCATGAGGTTTGTAATGATTCTGCTTCTACCGCATTGTCAGTTGATGACGACAGTCTTGATTTATCAGTTGTTTCTACTCAGCAGGGTCGCTGGTCACCATGAATATCCTAAGTTGGAACGTTTGGGGTTTAAGCGATGGCAAACGTTCCTTATTTTGTACAGTTATGTGCAAGAATATAAGCTCGGTTTAGTGTTCTTAATAGAGACTTTGGCATGGGAGAAGCAAATGAGAGCTTACGTGTGAATTAGGATTTACGAAAATATTAGTGGTGGATAGAGTGGGCCGCAGTGGTGGTCTGTTGTCTTTCTCCCATTTTTATATTGATGTTATAATGTCTCACCTATTTAACGGTTGGAATGTTCTCCGCCGGTTAAGAAACTTCTCATCCAATCCATAGCTTTGTGATAGGGATTTTAATGAGATTCTTTTCCCTTGGGAAAAGAATAGGGGTAATGATAGAAGTCAAACTTTGACGAAGAATTTCAGAATGGTGTTGGATGATTGTGAATTGGTTGATATGGGTTTCCAAGGTGCTTCCTTTACTTGGGTAAATGGCAGATCGAGGGATCAATTTGTGCAGGACCATTTAGATAGGGTGGTTCGGTTTGAGGATTGGTATGATATATTTTCATATACCATGGTAACTCATCTTCGATTATGGGGATCAGATCACATACCGTTGTTAATTGCAGCTAGGGATTTCAGAGAGGGTGATTATATTCATCATTTTAGAAGGCTCCACTTCGAAGCTGCAAAAGCAGATGAGGATGCATGTAAGGATATTGTCTCGAGGGATTGGGAGGTTTCTATGGCCTTGGATTCTGTATCCGAAGTGTGGGGTAAATAAGAAAGGTCTGGTGCAAGTTTGAATAGGTGGAACTTGATGCATAATAAAAATCTACACATATTAATTGCTCACAAGAAAAAAGTTTTAGACGGCCTTCTGAGTCTTTAGGCTCTCATAATTTTCATAAGGTTGACAATGATGTATCTCCCTCGTTTTTTTAAAAACAATTCTTTTGAAAAAGCGACCAATTTTCTATTCCTTCATCTATAGAGTTTTTAAATATGTAAAATAACATTAAAAAATAAATAAAACTACGTAATAGATATCAAGGGATGTGCTGATGTAGAGAATGATGATTTGGAACAGAGAATGAACTATAAAAATGCTAACAAGGATGATGCTAACTTGGACCTGAGAATGAGCTGGATGAAAGATGACAAAGATTGTCCTAGAAATGTACAATGCTCTAACAAACTAGGTGTGCTGGACAGAGATAAGGAATTACAATTGCAAGAAAATGCATTTGCAACATTTGCAGGTCTATCAAGAAAGAAGCAATAGTGGCAGCTGGCACCATCCTAATGAGCTTAATCACAATCAAATGAATCAATGGTCAGAATGATTCGTAGTACGTGTTTTGTATTTTAGTGAGGATGGATGTAATCCGAAAATATTGAACTTGATGAGTGCGATACTCCACTTGTATATATATAGTCTTGTATTCATGAGTAATGCAACTAAAGCCATTTTGAAAATCAATATAGAAAAAAGCATTAGAAATACTAGTGTTCTCTTAATTTTAACTACAATTCACAAATTAGGATCTCAAGCATAATAAATAATAAACATAATCACAAATCAATAAAATAAGGAATTATGCTGAAAAAAATAAAAATAAAAATAAAGTTAATATCGTAATATTTAATTCTCAATGAAGTTAATTTCAAAAATAAAATAAAATAGAAGATACCCATAACTTAGAATTATAAATGTTAAGATTTTGAGAGAAAATTTCTCTTTCTTTGAGCAAAGCCAAGAGAAGTTAATAAAATAAAAGTGAATTTTATTTCTTTTCACTTTTGTTGGGCTTGGGACGTGTATTTATAGCTTTTAAAGAGAAATAATTGCATTAAAAAGAAAAAAACAAGTAGAACAAGGAATGAATTCAAATATTACAGAGAAACCAACTACAAGAGGGATATTAAGTTATAGTGATAATAATAATATTTATTAATAAATAAGAAAAAAAGAAAAAAGAAAATGGTGATGTGAAAGATCAATGCGAGGCCCCTATGCATTGATTCTCATGGAACAATATTTTAGGAACACTATAACTTCTATATCTCAAGTTTTCCTTTTTATTTTTTTATAACTTTTATATCTCACGTTTTCTTTTTCTTTTTTTATTATAAAAAAATAAATTATTATATTAAAAACTAAACAAAGAGAGCTATAGTGTGTTGTGAAGGATTAATTGGGCCAATATAACAACTTTACTTATATTTCATTTTTTCTTTACCCAAACAACATATAAGGATTAATGGGTTTAAAATTTGTTTTCAAAAGGCCTGAGAGGCCAAGTTCTGCCACTGAGCCACCTAGACTAGAACGAGTAGAAGATTTAAACCGCTTTCCTTTTCTCCCTCTGTTGCTACTACAAAAGATATTAACTTATGAGCTGTTTTAGGGATTTATATTTTGGGAGTGCACCGTTACAAGACAATAGCATCAAATTTAGGAATATTAATCTGTCATAAGGCTTATTTTATATCAGGACATTATTTTAGAAGAGCGGAATATATCCTTAAGGAGAGTGTTTTCCATGCCTTAACTTATTAGTTCAAGTGCATGCTGTTAGTTGTTACATTTTAAAATTCAAGCATCTGTCAAAAAATAAAATTTTCAACAGATGGGCGTCAAAAAGGGTAATTATCATTCCACTAAAATATTGATATATGCATGTGTTAGACATATAATATTATTTATGCTCTTAAAGTATGTGAAATAATATTTTATTTGCTTAATATAAATTTATTTATACATATAATTAAGCATATATTGATGAGCTCATATTTATAAAGTGTGTGATTTATGTATTAAGCATATGATGCTAATACAGAGGGTATAGATCACAAGTTCTTTATAAATTAAATAATGTTTATAACCATTAATTAAAAGGACATTTCATTATGTAAGGTTGTAGTTTTTTCTACTTCTTATAGTGAATTATTTATCTTGATCATCGAAGTAGAGATTTCGAGTAGAGAAACTAATGTATATAATACATTGAATAGGACTATTATGAATTTTGATCTGGTTAACTAAATGTTGTAGATCTTAATTCACAAAAGCTTTAATAAGCTTGATTGATCTTAATTCACAAAAGCTTTAATAAGCTTGATTGATCTTAATCCTGAGTAGGTAATGAACTTACATTCATGCGTTGTATCTTTTGAACTATCACGGAGTGAGATCCATATAAACAGTCAAAACCTTGATAGTTTGGAGGTATAATTTTATGAGTCGTAGGAACATATATTTGCAATATAAAATCTAATAATTAATGTCCAAATAAGATGTTTGCAGTACTTGATCATTAAAATTTGTGGCCACAGTTTATTCAATAAATTATTTATTGAATAATAATATTTATTTGTAAATTTATTTACAAATATAAATATATTAAAAATGATCATAAGAGCATTCAAGAACTTAGGGGTAAATAAGTAATTAAAGAAGCAATACATTTTTTTTGTGCCTAACTTTAATTATGGACATCAATTAGAGGGTCAATTAAATGGTTATTATTAGTTTAAAGACCAAGTCCAATTTAATTAAAAGGAGTTTTAATTAAATGAGCTTTTATTTTATAATATGGGTTACCAGAGTACAGCCCTTGGCTTTTAGTAGAATAGCCTAGGGTTAACTTAGAAGAATTTGTGTATTATGAGATAATAAGGATTAGGCCTTTTAAGTTAGTGCTAGGAAGCCTATGGGTCTTGCAGTCCCTCTATTAGTTCAAATCCTAATCAAACTCTAATTTCATAATTCTAATCAAATTTTAAATACCCAAGAGAGATTTCTATATATATGAAAGGTATGTAATAAGAAACATGATCACAACTATACAGAGAAAAATTATTTTACGTATTCTTACGTGGAAAAAAAAATTAATTAATACCATTCTGTCATATTTGGGTATTAGTGGTTGTAGAGATTAAGAAAGATCAACGCATCCACACGCGTTGAGTTTGAAGATTGAGAATAGTAGAAAAGATTGCAGCCAATCAATTCAAGATTTGCTATAACGAAAAATTGAGGTAATCTTTTATCCCTATACATATAATTATGAACAAGATGATCTGACTTCCGTTGCGTTTATTTTTATAAACAAAAATTTTTTATTTTACATGCCAACAACTAGTATCAGAGCCGTCTTGTTTCATATTACGTATATAATTTATTTTTATGTGTGATAGCAATTGTTTATTGTGGTACCAATTACATATTTAATCTATATTTGTTATTTTTATTAATTATGTGATAAATGGTTGTGCCCATAATAATTAATGGTTAGGTTAATTCTTAGTGATTTTTTAGATTTTTCTTTGTAAATCAAATAAATGGCTAAATTTTTTTTTTAATTTGTAATTTAAAGAATTTATTTTTTTATTACTTTGTTGTAATTAATAAAGAAAATGAAGAAATAGGAGAGCGCAAAATGAGACTAGGGTTCATCTGAAAATTTTCATATAGGCCTCTCTTTATTATAAATAATTTTGATTTTGGTTAAGAAGTTTGTATTCTATACAAACAGACCCTTAAAAGTTTGTCAATGCAAATTGGCCCTAACATAATTTTTACTTCACTTAGCCCCCTCTAAGACTTGGATAATCATAGTTTGGCTAGAGAACTTTGAGATATTTGTTAATAGATCCGCAAGTTTGACCAAAATTTATTTTTGGACTAATTTTTAGTATTTACAAATTCAAAATTAGCCCAAAATCCTTTTAATCTTGGTTCAAATTTTATAATATTTTATTATGGCTATTTTATTAAAATTATTGGGTCTAACAATATTTTTTATTTAAATTTTTTTGAAGGCCCAAAGAAATTTTAAAGTCTAAAATAAACCCAATTTATTTTTAAAATAAGTGGATCAAAGAAAATTAAGAGGTCCAAAATTCAAGCTCATAAAAGAAGACAAGTAAGAGGAGGTAACATTATAGAAGAACCCAAGTTGACTTCAAAGAAGACTTTGAAGAATTTAGACTTAGTTTTTAATGTTTTTCTTTCAAGAAAAAGCCATGAATTATGGGTTATTTATTTATCTAGTTAATTGATTGGATGAATAACATGTCATATAGATTAAGGGTGCCACATTCACATGTCCATGCATAAAATATATCATATTGTATGACATTAATGTTCTAATGAGATTAGGATAAGATTATTGACATAATTTTAATATTATATTAATTTATTATTTGATGTGGCCTTATTAATTATTTTATGAAAATAAAATTAGATATTAATTAGTAGAATGTCATCTTATAAATTAATTAAAAACTCTAAGAATTGAAATATCGAGTGAGAGAGGGCTTTAGGTATAAAGCCTATGACCTCCATTATTAGTCCTATAGTAAGGTAGATTAATGTCTTGGCTCAAATCTTGCGAGCTCCCTACAGAGGGTATTAATCAGAACTGGTTACTAGATAGGACTTTCCTAAAGGATAAGATCCAATATAAGACTCATGCGAAATTGACTACCCTACGGTGGCTTTTTTAATTGAAAAATATAAAAGAATTGAAATAATGGTTATGCATTCAACTTAGGCTAGTTGATATCCTCCCGACGGAGTTCTTGTCAATTAAATCTAAAGGCTAAAGAATCAATAGTTTATTATTATTTGATATGAGATATCGAGATAATAATAATAAATTACTATAGTACTAGTATGATTTATTACAGATACGACTACCCTACGGAAGCGTATTCTAAATGAAAATTAGATTACCGATGCATAATGTAGTTAAAGAGTTCTACATAAAAGCATTTCATGTATTCATGCAAAAGTAACACATGCTTTCAGATAATGTATGCTCATATATGAATTTATTTTTCAGAATCATATCTTCATTCAGCCCACTAGCATCCATCCTTAACCAAAACAAGTTAACCGGAAATAATTATGTGGATTGGGAAAGAAACTTAGATATTGAACTCACAGTTAAAAAGCACAAATATGTCTTGATTGATAAATTCCCTCAAGAACCTAATGAAAAGGCATCTCAAGCTGAAATAGATGCTTATAACAAGTGGCAACAGTCTGATGAAATGGCCAGATGTTATATATATTAGCTTCTTTGTCTAGTACTCTAGCAAAACAGCATGAGACTATGGAAACGGCTGTTGATATGGTCTTCAGCCTTTCAGAGATGTTTGTTGATAAAAATAGGACTCTGAGGCAGGCTGCTTTGAAAGAGATCATGAATACCAAGCAAGCCGAAGGAACTCATATGCAAGATCACATGTTGAAAATGATAGCATTATTATAGCAAGTTGAGGATTTGGGTGGGGAATACACTGGCCAATCTAAGGTCGAGATGGTCCTAGAAACCCTAGCACCCTTATTTCAGACTTTCTTATTAAATATGTCATTGAATCAGTTGAATCTTTCATTAACTGAGCTAATGAATCAACTTATAGGTGCTGAGGCTATAATGAAACCTGGACTGAGTGTTCATTTGACTAAGGGCCCATCTTTTTCGTCTGGTCCCAATCTTAAGGGACATGGTAGTAAGAAGAAAAAGAATAAACCCAAGAAAGCATCTAACTCAACTTTTGTGCAAATTCAAAAGGATAAGAAACCTAAAAGAAAATATTTTCAATATAGCGTTAAAGGGCATTGAAAGAGAAATTGTCCAGTTCATTTAGCAAAGCTTTCAATAACTAAAGGGACAGCTTCTACTTCAAGTAAAATTCTTTTCATTGAGACATGTTTAGTGGTTGATTCTTACCTCAATATGTAACGTTATACACGTAATTTTTCGGTGTCCACATGGAGACTAACTCGCGGGCAGTTCTAGTCACCAACACGGTGGGCTTGGTGAGCTAGAACAGCAGCCCGATATTCAGCACAAAATTAACTCTTAATCCCCAAAATGAGCGATGTGTGTTTTTATCATTTTCTCCAAAAAAACATAAGAAATGGAGAATTTGAAACAATTCATAATTGCTTTAATTGAAAGCATAAAGAAAATAAAACAATTTCATTTTCCTTTCCCTTTCCCTTTTTTTTTCTCTTTTTCTTCTTCTCTTCTTTCTTTTCTTCATTTTTTTCTTTTTGTTTCTCGGGCAATTTTTGCCCAACACACACAAAATCACTTTTTAACTTCTCTCTTTCTTTGTTTATATATATATATATAAAATAATAATATAATATATTATATAATAATAATAATAAAATATTACTAATGGGTGCCAACTATTTGGCACCCAAAATATAATATTATTATATATATAATATCATATAATATAAATATATAATATAATATAATATAATAAAATAATATAATAATATAATAAGAGAGATATTTTGATTATTTAACTATTAAATAATTAAAGTGTAAAATGATCATTTTATCTCTCATGAATAGTTACCAAGTTTACCCCCTAGTGGGTCCCACCAAACTAGCACTTGGGTAAACTCAACCGAGGGTCCACAATGCACCATGTGTCATTATACAATTAGTAAATAACAATTATTGACTAATTGTTATATTTAACACTTAAATACAAATACGCACGCATTTTTGTGGTAGTGCTAAATATTACTAGATTAAACACTTTAATTTGGTACGTTGTCCAGTGCACAATGAGTACACTCTATATTGCGAGACTCCCTAGGTCCTACGCCCGATTTGTCAAATAAAACTATTTCATGAGTCCGTGAGCCCACGCATACGTCACGGATATTACAAATCAGCACATTGAACCATGTAAGCTGAGGTTACAACGCATAAGTATAGTTTTTCCGTCATGATATCCTGGATGTGCAGGGATATAGATCATCACTGTCAAATCCCCTAGTGCTCATCCATGTCTTATCTCCGAACTAGTATCTCATTGAACAATATGTGTAAACTCCTTTACCATGTTGTTCTACCCTGACGAAACTCTTTCCCGGGATTAATACTTGTGGCCTCAAAATATTCTGAGATACAGTCTCGAAGCATCTGGATATCGAACTTCCTATGTGAGCTGACAAATTCCATATCTATACACATCAGACTCCATAAACATCTGACCATACCCAGCGATCACACCATGAAAGGTCTGTGAAATGCTTGGAACCAAAGTATAATGAATTACTTACAAGCCCACTGTGGCACTCAAATTAAAGGACCACGTATACTACTTAACTCGAGAGGACCCTCCGTTGACGGCTTATATAGGGTGTCTATTGGAGGCCCTCGTGAGTCTATCCCATATCTAATCCTAACTGGATACCCATATGTCAATACGAGCTCCAAGCTCACAGTCAGTTAGGAATGACCATCTATACCCTATAGGTATGACATATGCTGATCTATATAAAACGGTATCCATCGACAGATCTGCATTGACAGAAATAGATCATGGACAATTATTCGAGAACATACTTGCGCAACTTGCATTTTCTGGCACCCGATTGTAACTCTTACAACTATGCAATTACTAGTATATTCCCAGGTTTATGTCCCATTACAGACAAGGCTCCAACTCTTGAATCTGCTGAGTATTATAAATAGCTAACACTTAGTTGTGCTAATATTTAGCAATTATATGTCTCAGCATGGCTAACTATGAGCCTTTATCTAAATTGTTTTAGATCTGATCTGAACTCTTTTAGATCATACAATATCTATAACGTTATATTGCATGGTACCATATAAATAGGTATTAGCGATTTAATGGGAATGTACATTTGTATAAATATACCAGTATATGTACATTTAGGGATGACACGTAAGCACTAACCCTAGCACTTATGAGTGATCCATCATACTTTAACTCTATGGATGTCAAAGACTTTTATAGTTAACCACTACGTGTCACTGGGTTTGGTCTGATACTCATAGAGTCTGGTATCCGTAGATATAGGATCTATTAGCTCTTATTGGGGAGTTGTATATCTAGATGCTCCAAGAATTATATTTCAAAAAATCTTTTGGCCAAAAGTATAAACCCTGAAAAAGATTTTTTCGTAGAGTTAAACTATAACCGCAAATTGTTAAACAATATCACAAAGGAGTTTGTAGATATTATTTTTTGAAATACAACTCTGGAGATAAGTTTATAGATGAGGGTATGGAGATTTGACGGTGTTGATCTATATCCTCACTTTTCTATGATATAAATGACGGAAGGATTATACGTATGCACTATGACCTCAACTTGTATGGTTTAACGAGTTGATTTATAATATCCGTGATGTGTGTGTGGGGCATCTCTCATAGACTCATAGAATAGTTTTATTTAACAAATCAGACGTGGACCTAGAGAGTCTTACAATATGAAGTGTACTCGTTGTGCACTGGGACAACGTACCAAATTAAATTGTTTAATATAGTAATTTTCAACAAAATCGAATATTTATTTCTAAAACCTTCGAGATACGTACATGTCAAAACTTAAGTATTAAGTACGTTAATTAATTGACAATTATTATTAATCAATTAAATATTAACATGTAGTATATAATAAGTCTTTAAACTAATTTACTTAAGTATAAGGTTTAGTGAAATTCACGTTGGATTAAATAAGTATTTAAGAGTAATTTCACTAAATTAATTATAATGAATTTATTCATTTAATTGTTAAATAAAATAAAATGATTAAGGCTAATATATGATATTTTTCAGTTGCTTAATTATTAAAAAATGAATTAAAGGTTTTTGAAAGGGTTACCTAAGATATTAGCCAACCAATTTACTTGGTTTGCATGGATACACGTGGCGTGCAATTCATTTTCTATTTGAGCAAAAGCTTTATGAGATATTTGTTATTATTATAATATATTTCATTTGCAAAATGGATATATATAAGGCCGGCCATTAAGGAAACAAAAGAGATGAGAATTCATTTTGATGAATTGAAACAAAAATGTGTGAGATGGAATGCAAATGGTGGCCGGCCATTTTGCTTGGAAAGAGAAGAAGTTTTCTTTTTTAATAATTCATTTGGACGAATTTGACAGCTAATGGTTGGCCATTGAGCGAAGAAGAAAAATGAATGGAATTCATTTTGATGAATTTAATATGATGAAAAGTATAGTAGTTTTTCATTGGTTGAAATATTATTTATCTTCTTCCTTACTCATTTAAGTTACCATTGTTGCATTAGAATTTGGGTTTTTGATAAATTTAAATATTGAATAAATCAAAAAAAATTTATAATTTAAGTGTTAGATTATAAAGATTAAAAGTTAATATCAGGGTTTAAGTGTTAAACCAATGATAAAAATTAAGGTTGTTATTCTAGCGACTCAAGTTCATTCTATTGAGTTCTAAAATTATTCTCTCAAACTACCTCCCTTTATACTTCGTCACTTATTGCTAAAACTGTGATATTGTGGGCTCTCTTCTGAATGTATCCCAATTTATCTCTCCAAATTTTGTAGGTTTCTTCTTTTCACTAGTAGTTGTTCGGGCTTCCTCCAATGTTGAGTTTAACCATTCCTTTAATAGGAGAGCCATAACCTTTATCTATCATAGATTAAAGTCGTTCATCTCATTGAATTTCTTGATATCTTGCTTGAGTGTTGGCATAGTTAATTCTTCATTTGCTTTACAATTTGACTTTTTTCGCATATGCTTTACAATCTGGACCTCAACCTTAACTTTGATGTTAGTTTGTTAAAGAGAATTAGGTTTAGCACCAATCTCTCATAAAGATTAGTCTTTGTCCTAATACGCAATTATTACGGAAGCATATAATCACAAGCAAATATAAGAGAAAGAAATAAGAACGACATCAATAAGAACACACACAATCAATTTATGCGGTTCAATAACTAACGCTTATGTTTACAGTGGATTAAGAGATCCTAACCTTTTTTATTAACTCCCTAGAGATTATAAAGAATACAAAATAAAGAACTCTCAAATGATCTATTGATGTTCCTTTGTTCACATAAGAACAAAGACACCCAACAATAGTTCCACCATAATGTATATAAGTATTTAGTATCTACTTAATTTTTTATTCCCTCTTAGAGTTTCGCTTAATATTTAATCAATTTTATGAAGTTACAAGGGTTTATATAGTACTTACAAAAGTTTAAGAAACTGTAAACATATTTGGTATAAGAGTTCTTATGTGTGAGAGTCTAAAACTCACTTAAAGAAGTGAATTTGAACTAAAATATAAGTTTTTCAAAATTGGGTGCCGCATTGTTGATGTGACGTCGACCTAGCATGCAGCGCGCTCAGATAAGTGTTGTAGCGCTGGGGCTTCTGTTTTCAGTGCTACGAAATTTATACTTAGAGCTCGTCTTCTTATATTTTCATGACCCTCCTTATATCTGTCTCTTTGTTTCGCCCATTCCTCATATGACCTTTGTGTATTAAACTTTTTATTAACTCTTTACTTAATATCTATCATAATTCATATTTATACATAATTATTAAATCATCAATTCTAACATATATATATATATATATATATAATTACAACCATTTGATTATGAAAACTGTATATAAAACCTTCGTCAAGTGGATAAGAAATTTATAGCATGTGAATAAAGCAAAATATCCACAAAATAAGAATCTAAATTATTTGTACTAAACTCAATTAAAAAACAAAATGAATTTATTTCAATGAAGAAAGATAAATACCATCTTATGATTTTCTCTTCTTTTTTTTCCCATCTATTTACCTTCAATAGCTTTTTAGTGTTCTTAATTATTTTATGCGAAAAAATCTATTATAAAGATTAATATATAAAAAATATTAAATATTAAAATTTAAAGCCTACTTTATAATAATTGCATTTAATAAATGATTATAGTCCATACAATTTATTTTAAAGACATGCAAAAAAAATAAAAATTAAATTCAAAGACACTTAGCCAATGTCATAAATTCATACAAAAGGTAAAAAAAAAGCATCAACCATAATCTTTTAAAATTTTAAAGTGAGAGATATTTACGCCATGTATATCATCTATTGTTGCAACACTATAATATTTAGAATTTAGATGCATTACCAGCGACAGAACTGCATACAGGCCTAAGCGGTTCCCCGTTAGGTTTCTCCCCACTCATTTAACTCAATAAATTTAAAATGAACTCACTAAAAAACTTTGTCATTTTTTTATAATTTCATTTCAATTTAAAAAAAAAATTATTTAAAATCACTGGTCTTTTTTTCTCTTTTCTCTTTCTTTTAGGAATCCTCCACTTCTTTTTAATTTATAAAACGTAAGAATAATTAAAGGATCATCACAATAATTTTAAAAGGGATTTGAATACTTCAGTCAAGTAACAATTTCACGTAATTTGAATGGTGAAATGAAAATATTCATGCATTTATTCATAAAAAGAAACGTGGCAAAATTTTGTGGATAGATTTATTTTTAACTTTCGCTTAATTTTTATTTTTTAAACAAATAAAAAAACAAAAATGACATATGTCATAATATAAGAAAATTTGATAAAATATTTTAAATAAAATTAAAAATTAATTTACTTTATTTATTTTATTGTTTAATTTGTTTTAAATTTTAATTATTTTATTCATTATTCATATGTCTTTATAATATATATAAAAGATAGATGCACTTACTATTAATAAATTGTTAATAGCCTAATGGTTAAAGTATTAGATTTTTGTTTAAATGTCTTATGTTCAAGACCCATCAAATGCGTATTTGTTTTGCCATTTTAAAAACACTTGTAGAGTTCTTTATTGTATAAATAAAAAATAGATAGTCTTAGGTTAATAATATGCTTGTAGCCTAATGGTTAAAGTGCTTAATTTTGATATAAATGTCTTAAGTTCAAGTACTACCAAATGCATATTTTTATCTTTTTAAAAATACATATAGAGGTATCTTTTAATAAAGTGCTTGTAGTTTAATAATTAAATTGCTTAGTTTTAAACTAAAGTTTTTAGGCTCAAGTCCCACAAGTACATATTTTAACTGGTTGACCATTAATTTTGCATATTTTTATCCTTTTATTTTAAAAATATATGTAAGAGTATTTTGGTACTTTCATCAATTTTAACTAGTTGACCGCATACATACAGAGTTATATTGGTACTTTCATCGATTTTGATCATTTGCATATTTTCATCTTATTAAAAATTTTAATGAAGTGCTTGTAGCCTAATAGTTAAATTGCTTAATTTTGAACTAAAAGTCTTAGGTTCAAATCCTACCAAGTGTAAATTTTGACTAGTTGATTGTTAATTTTGCATATTTTTATCAATTTATTTTAAAATATATATGGGTATTTTGATACTCTCACCGATTTTGACCAGTTAACCGTGTATATATAGGAGTATTTTGGTACTTTTATCAATTTTAATTAGTTGACTATTAAATTTGACAAAATCTGTCATTTGACGAGTGTTTCTATAGCCTTTTTAAAACGTTTATGGATATCCTTTAATAAAGTACTTGTAGTTTAATGGTTGACGTGTTTAGTTTTAATTTAAAGTTTTAGATTCAAATCTCACCAAATCCATATTTTGACTAATTGATTGTTAATTTTGTATATTTTTATCTTTTTATTTTAAAAATATATATAAGAATATTTTGATACTTTCATCAATTTTGAACAATTGATCGTTAATTTTGATAAAATTCGCCCTTTGACAAAGATTTATATGACCCTTTTAAAATATTTAAGATCAGTATGAAATTTTTATCATAACCTAGAGGTCTGCATGTAATTTTTCCATAATAATATAAAACTATCCATTTGCACCTTAAACCATATATATCTCACATAAAAAAAAACTACCTCAAGTCCTATACAATATATGTTGTATAATATATTATCAAATAGTGAATAAAATACAATGCACTTTAGCTTACTAAAGAGCATTAATTATGTTAAAAGTTTTATTCGCTTCTTATATATTTGCAACATTTATAACATACTAGTTTTTTTTTTTTTACATAAATTTATAAATAGTTAGTTAAAAGTTAACATTCTATCTTTTTAGATTACTTAATATATTTTATTTATATGTCATATTAATTAACTTGACAATATTTTAGGCATATAAATACAAATAAATGTAGTAATTTAATAAGTGAAATAACTGTCAAATTATCAATTTTCAAATGTTTAGATGTTTTTGATTCCTAAAGATAAATTCTTAACACTTAAACATTATGAAAAGAAATTTTATTTTGAGCATATCATTAAAATATATGCATTCATAAATATTTAGACGTCAATCGCAGAAAAAAAGAAAAACAAACAAACAAACAAACAAATGCTACCTTAGATATTTAAGAGTTATTAAGAAGATTAATAAAGAAAAAGTGAAAATCGTCTAAATACAAATAAAATATTCAAGAGCACATATTATTGAATAAACATTCTCCAAAAATTATTTATCATTTCAGTATTGTTATTACCGGTTTAATAATTGATATATGGGCTACTAGCCCACACGATACTAAATTAATTCATTTTTTTATTGGTTATTAATCATATATATATTTGAGAAATTGTTAGTTACCCCTGAATTTTAGCATAATTATTATTGTCTTCATACTTTTAAAAATATCCCATTACTCCTCTATTAATACGGTTGGCAACTTGAGTTATCGTGTTTTCTCTTTCTTTCTTTCTTTCTTTTTGTTTTTTTTTTTTTTTGTCATGTCAAATTATGATAAAATAACATTTTAAGTCAATTCAAACTTGATCCATTTATTATTCGTGTAAAAAATCTCAACCCAAATCTATCAAAGTTTATTAAACATGTCATAATTAATCCTGTCACTCGTTTAACATACTTTAATATATTTTTAAATCATTTATGCTCACATTTATGCAAATTTAGCTATTTTAGTCTAAAAATAATTAAACACCTTTTAAAATAGGACATATATAAGATATTCTATTAGATCATAAATAAGCTCTCATAATATAAATGTTCTAATAATTAGTCGTGTCATTAGCGTGTTGAAATTAAACCTTGGACCTAAAGCTAGCACAATTACAAATCATATCGTATATTACGTAGTTTATTTCATTTGTTGTTGATGGAGATATTATAATTAATATTTTTGAAGTATGATTTAATTATAATAATATTTATAAATTTAAAAAATTGATGTTTGTGTTTAATTTTTTTTTATTAAAATAGACACAAATATCTAATTGTTAGGAATATTTTGTTAACTTTAATAGATTTTATGTCAATCAGTGTTAAATGACTATTTTACTATTTACACACTTGACAAAGTTGATATGTGCAAAATTTTAATATTTTAAATATTAAATATAATAAAAATAAAATAATAATATTAAAAAAAATTTAAAATAAATTTTGAAAAACAAAAATAATAATAAAAATATTCAAGCAACCATAAAGCTATTTGGTTCGAGCGGCCATAAGGCGACTACTCCAAGTGGCCAAACTAACCACTTGAATAGATAGCCATTTGGCAGCTTGGTCCAAGGTGCCAAAATGACCACCTGAACAGGCAAGCATAAGGCCATTGTTTCAAGTGTTCATTTTGGTCTCCTACTCAAGAAGCCATTTGGTCGTTGGAATAGGCGACCCAAAATGACTGTAGATAGAACTAGTCAAAATGACCGGCTATATTATTTTTTAAATTTTATTTTATTTAATTTTAAATGTTTAAATTTACACACTAATTCACATACTAATATTTAGGTAAATTAACGATCTTACCCTTAAGTACATTAACTATCATAACAAAAGAGTAACATTTGGACATGAATGTCTATTTTAACAAAAAAATAAAACACAAATATTAATTTTTTAAATATATAAATATTATTTTAATTAAATAATACTTCAAAAATATTGATTATAATATCTGTTGATGAGTTGTGCTAAAACTTACCACCTCTATCTGCAAATAGTTAATTTTCTCTGTAAAAAGTGTCAATTACCTCCGCAATAGGTAATAGGATATTTTTACAAATAAAAAAAAAAAAGCAAGAATTCTCGAAAAAGGAATCAAGGGGCAATAATAAATATAACAATTAAATAGTTTAGCCGCATAGATCCAATTAAATCCAAATATTAATGATTTCAATTCATACATGATTAAGGTTCCCTTAATGTGGAGTCGTAGCTTTAAAACACTAATTGTGAGCTACTGAGAGAAAGTAGATCATGTTTGGTGCATGTAACTTTTTAAATAAATAAATATTATTTTTTATGTTTATATATTTCTTATCCATATAAAATCGTATTTAACTTGAAAAATAGAAGTAATAATATTTTTAAACTTAAAATTAAAAATTGAGAATGATGATAGCCAAGAAAAAAAATTGTATATCAAATAGCCTTTACACAACACAGGTTAACATCAAATCCACGCTTCAAAGCAGATGCAATTTCCTTAACCTTTACCATTAACAAATAATGGGTCCCGAGTCATTTTGCGTGCGTGACAAAATTCCAAATATTAGTTTGATCAATGTTATTATTGACGCGCGACTTAAAAAGTGATCGATGGACTTTTTTATTTTAAGTTATGTGTCTAATTAAGTATTATAGATAATTTAAGAATTTATATATAGTAGGAAGTTATGTTATATTAAAATTATATTTTATGTAAATTAGGTTTTGTATAAAATTTTACAGTATATAAATAAATTTAATTTTTTATTAAAAATTATTATCAACAATTTAATACACATTATATACAAGCCTTTTTAGCATTTATCTTTTTCTCTTGTTTTTATTTATTCAACCTAGGACTTTGTGTCATTGCTTATTGAAAACCCTCTTCACAGCTCTGTTGTTGAGTTTTGCTTGTTCTTTTTCGAGAAGAACTCAAGTTCTGCCACACGCCTACTATACTCCAACATAAGTTTAGTAATAAACCTCACTTGTTGGCAAAAATATTAGTCTTGGCTTCTCTCGAATTCGAGGCGACCTATGTCTAGCCGAATGCTGAGCATACACGAACTTTTGAAAATTTATATCACAAACATCTTTTTGACACTCCCAATGGGACTTCAGTCTTGTATGCTAGTAACAACTAGGCAGATGTCCAAAAATTGTACTGAAAAGAATAGCGTTGAATCATCAACAACCACTCCACCATAGTTTAGAGACCCAGCTGAATCTAAGCACGACGGGGCGAGTTTGGCCCATGCTCAGGAAGATCTACTGAATCAGCAGTTAGAAGAGATTCAGGGAAATACTCTTCCATATCCTAGGTCATTTTTCACGACTGATGTACAAGGGTTGGTCGCCCAGCAAAACCAGCTGCTCGACACAATGTTAATGAACCAGATGGTCGCATTTTTTCGACCACTGATCGAGGATAATTAGAATATCAGCAGAAGTATTCTCAAGAACCTCGAGCCAATGTGGCAAAACCATACTAAGCTTACAGCTCTTCTTAAGGATCACCCAAACCTTGAGTTACAAGAGTCTCGATAACGGAAAAATCACAAGGCCGACCTACATCATGGTTTAGTCAATATCCTTAAGCGACCTAAGAGAGTCAAATCTTCTAATTCTCTGGTATATCAGAACTAGTCGAGGTAGATTTTTAGTTATAACCAAGGCAGTAACATTATAAGTTTAGGTAGTTTGCACGAGTCCATTCCTCAAACTCAGGAGCAAATTGGCCAGACTCATTCTAGGCCAATTTAATTTGGGAATATGGAACTAGTGCGACCCACTGTAGTTGCAGGGGATATAACTAGACCGCAATATGCTAGTCGAAGCATTGCATAACATAAGGTTGACCTAAGGCCCATGGCGCGTCCTTCATATAGAAAGCCCTATCTCATAGCATTAACACACATTTCCCTTTTCCAAAGGGATAAAAGATTTTTAATTTTTAGGAGAGGAGAATATCACTACCTTCGAGCATATCTCCAGATTTACAGCGCACTGTGGTGAGGCCAACTCATTTCATTTTTGAAAATTAAGATTATTCGGCAATTCCTTAATAAAGATAGATTTTACTTGGCACACCAACTTGCTACCCAAGTCGATTGCCAATTGGGAATAGATAGAGGATAAGTTATATGCCAAATTCTATAAGCGACCTTAAAAAGTCACTTTGGTCGATCTGGCCATCACCAAGATGACGAGTGAATCAGTCTTTAAATATATTAGCCAGTTTAGAAAGCTTTAAACGTGTTGCCAAATGAAAATTTAGAGGCTAACTCAATACCTATGGTCGTTCGAGGTATATTTTTTGCAATAAGAGAACACTTTGAGGGACATCATTTCAGAGATCTATACGAGTTGGTGACCCGGACAGCTAGCTACAAGCATATACTAATGAGGAAAGATCATAAACGGCATCTTCAAAAGGGACATACTACAAAAATCAATTAGAAGTCGCGGCCATCCAAACTGATTCCGAGAGTGATCGGAAGAGTCTGACTCCAAATAAGAAATATGTTTAGTTGAGGTAGTCAAATGAGGGCCGTATGAGTGCCACTGCTAAAAAAGACAACGCCAAGCAAAGAAAAGAAAAAGATCGGCAAGAATACCTATATCGCCAAAGAGTATTCTTTTGAATTGCAAAAGGCCGATCAGAATTTTGATTAGTTGTTAAAAGACAAGCAAATCAAGTTGTTCGAAGGCTATACCATTCCTCTAGTTGACTAGCGAGCATAGAAAGACTACTACAAATGTCACAATTTTTAACGACATAGTACAAACAACTGTGTTGTCTTTAGGAATGAAATACAATGACTGATCGACGAAGGCCAACTTCTCTTGTAGAGACCGACATCTTCCTTATAGCAGGTGTGAACGTGGTCATTCCTTCTTTGAAAAGAGAGGTTGGTCACATTAGAGCTAACTTTGAAAGACTAGTCAACCTCCAAGAAAGCTTGTCTAACCTGCCTTCAGTGCCAGACCGCTTTTTAGAAAGTCCTGGGAAACCTTAATAGAACTAACGCCCCTCAATGGCCCTTGTAAACTTTCAAACATAAGGCAAACAATGTTAGCCAATGGGAAGCTAATAGGTCGAGGCAAAGTGTGCTCAATTGTTTGAGGGGCATATGCTATCTCGATCTGGGGTGACCAAGACTCAAAAAATGAGAATGTAGAGACGTGAGCAACTTAGGTATCTTAAACAATCCGCCCAAAGCAAAGGTGATGGTCATGAATCTGAGGCGACCGTGGTAAAAATTAAAGGCCTCAACAAAATGCTCTATGGGAGTGATAAACCCTAAAAATATACCAGTCTTTGTAACCACTATATGTAATATCCAATCTCTATTAATAGTGTAGATACCTAGATTTCAATTTTTAGCGATAAAGACACCGTAGGGTTACCCGATTTTAACTCTATTCGAAATATTTTTTTTATGGTGCACGTGAGAGATATTAGACATAATTTGATAATTTCACAGTCGGTTGAGGCGTTGCATGGTCATGGAATATTTTTAGAATTTTTTCTATTGGCTTGGAAAAGAAAATTTTAATTTAATACATGAATTTCCTTATAAGTGTTATGCATGGAACAAGCATTTGTCAAGAACCACAATCATGTCTTATAAAATGGACCAATTAGAGACAAGTTCATGGATTGTCAAGTTGGAAGTCTAGTTAGTTCCTTTGACTATTCTAACTAAATAGTTACAAAGGAACTAATTAAATGTTTATAATTCTAACCAATGGAAATTTAGAAATTTAGAGTTAGTTGAGTGGCAAATTGGACACTTGAGAGGGGACTATATAAAGTAGAAGTGTGTAAACTTTTCATGAAATGAAAAACAAAACACATTAGACCAAAAAGGGAGATAGTTCGGCCAAGAGAGGGGAGACACTCCTACAGTAAAACTCGAGCTATTTCATGATTTTTTTCATGCTTGATCAAGCTAAAATAAAGTTAAATACAAGTTCCTAAGATCAATTAAAGCTTCCAATAATGAGAATTCTAGGAAAAGAGGTAAGAAAAGTACTATTTGATAATGGTGAAGGATGAATTTTCCATAATGGCTTTAATTAATGTTCTTGTGTGTATTCTTAATTTAGATTGAGTTGAATTCAAGTGTGGAACTTAAAGGAGTCATCAAATTGAAGAAATTAGTAAGGTAAGAATTAGGGTTTGGTGTGACTTTGTTGTAAAAACTTTAATTGAATGTTATTAAGGCATTAGAATGAAATTGGCTTGATTTTGATGCCATTAAAGTAAGAAATTGAAGAAAAGAAGTGTGTTTGGTAGAGAAGGTGAATTCGGCCATTTTAGGGATTATAGGGCTTGAGTTGTGTTTTTGTTAAATTGTTGTGTAGAAATAGTTCCTTATGTAAATTGGATGTATATGGTTGATGGAAATAAAAAAATGAAGAAAATGAGACATAATTGTCCATATTGGTAAGGTGAAGGGCAATTATGTCCAACTTAATTTATAAGGTGTTAAGCAATTTTTATGACTTCGAATAGTGAATTAAACTAGATTAAACAAGATTGAATAGCTTCGTAATGAAAATTAGAAAGCGGAATCATCCGGGCTTTGAAAGCTGATTAGGGCGCTTATTAATTTAAGTGAAATTTTATAATTTATAAAGGTTTTAAATGTTATTTTTGGTATGTAGATGAAGAAAATCGAGAGCGATTAATGCAAAAAAAAATTCGGAGAAAATTTGAGCTTGAAGAGTTCAGTGAGTGAAAATCAATTTTATGTATCTTTTGTTTAATATAATTGTAGCCTATTTGAATTTTATGTTTTATATGACCTTAAATGTATAAATATGATTTATAGTTTTTATCTACTGTTATAATCATGAATTTTTATGTTCAGTATGATTTATAGTTTTAAAGTTATTAAATTAGTTTTTAAAGGCCATTGGTACCCTCAGATTTACAGTGGTGGTGATGGTTTAAGACCCGGTCGGTATATCTCGTACGCATAGGTAAGTATTGGGGGGTGTGTCATTAATTCTGAGGAGTCGAGATGTCGAGTCATGTGAGTCGCTTTATGCGTATGGGGTATTATCTCGCTATATGTAGGCGATGTAGAATTTTGCTGTATAGCCAGTGAAATGTCTCTAGATGTCACAGAGGATGTTACTAGTTGAGACGTCCTATGACCTACTCATATCTTCAAATGTCACAGTGGGTGTTACTAAATGAGATGCCCTGTGACCTACCCTCGTGTGCAACACTAGTCGAGTCGCTGTGTGAGTATTGGGCTTTAGGGTTACCATGTAGCACAGATTAGAAAGAAAATATCCGAGCAAGAGTTTTTGTAGCTTTTGAGTTACAAAGCACATATCAATGTTTTATATATTATATATGCATGTTAGCTACCATGTTTTACAGATTTTGGCAATTGTGTACAGAAATTATTGATAAAAACCACTCGATAGGATTTTATCAGCATATGATATTTAAAAGCGGTTTTATAGTTTTATAATAGCATGTGAAGCACGTTGTATGCAGTTTTTCAATATTTACTATTTATGTAGAAATTTAATTTTTATCAAAAATTTTAAATGCACTCACTAAGCTCCTTTAGCTCACTTGTTTTGTGTTTTATTTTTTCTAAACCTCCTTTTCAGGTGCAGGCCTTGGTACGCAAGCTGCTGATTCTCCTACTGCTGATTAGTGGGCCAAATTCGAAGAACATTTTGTAAATGTAAATATGCTGAGTGGCACCTTTTGATTTTCTACATAGTAGATATAATATCTGTGCATATTATAAATATGTTTTAACAATCAAGAAGTGGTTTAAACATTTTGATGATAGTTTTCTCTTTTCATTAATATGTTAATGTTACGTGATTAGAATGAAACTATTTTGAGTTGAGTTCATTTGGAATTGGAAAGGACTAGAGGTCCTATTTAGAAGTTGAGAAAGTTGTTTGAATTAAAAGTGTGATTTTCTTGTAGGTTTTGTATTTGAATTTTCAGAAAATAGAGGAAACTCTATTTGTTTTTTTATAGAAATTTTGGTAAATTATTTTCATAAATATTTCAGGATTTTATTAGTAATAGCAAGAATTAATTAAGGGTTTGGCTCGCGGAATTCCCCAGCGTTGATAGTCAGACTCTGAAGAACTTCTGTTCGGGTGTCATACAAGGCTACTAGGATCTACAAAATAGGGTCTCGGGATGGGTCTTGTCACTATATGTAAAGGTCAACCTCAATAGGGTGTCATACAAGAAGATCTGGATCAATAATGATTCAGGTGTTAATAGTTTATTCTTGAGGATGCTAGGAAAATTAGGCATCAACATGGGCGACCTCGAGCCCTCTGAGGTTATCATGACTAATTTTACAAGCTGCGAAACACCAATCGACGGTTTCATTTCCTTTAAGGTCAAAATTGATCATATTGAAAAGCATGAGCCATTTTACGTGGTCAATGTACTGAGCAACCACAATGTCCTCTTTGGTTGAGATTGGATTCATTTGAACAAAACTGTAATATCCCATCCCTATTAGTAGTATTGACACCTAGATTTCGGTATAGAGCAATAAAGACACCATAGGGTTACTTGATTTTAACCCTATTAGAAATATTTTCTTTATTGTACACGTGAGAGATATTATACCTAATTTGATAATTTCACACTCGATCGGAGCGCCGAACGACCCTAGAATATTTTTGGAATTTTTCTCTATTGGCTTGGAAAAGGAAATTCTAATTTACTACATGAATTTCCATTTAAGGGTTATGTATGGAACAAGCCTTTGTTGAGAAATACAATCCATATATTAAGGAATGGACCAATTAGAAGCAATCTCATGGATTGCCAAGTTGGAAACTCTAGTTAGTTCCTTTGACTATTCTAACTAGATAGTTACAAAGGAACCAATTAAACCTTTCCATTTGAACTAATGGCAAATTAGAAGTTTTGAGTAAGTTGAAGGGCAAAATGGTCAATTAAAGGAGCACTATATATATGTTGGAAGTTTGCAAAATTTTCAAGAGATCAAAAGCCAACACTTAGAGTAAAAAAAGATAGCAAATTCGTGTAAAGGTTGAAGGTGCTGCTATAGTGAAATTTCAGTTTTTTTTTTCATGATTTTTCATGTGTAATTAAGCCAAAATAAGGTTACATATAAATCCCTAAGCTCAATTGAAGCCTCAATTAGTGAAAATTCAAGAAAAAGAGGTAAGAAAAGCATTGTTTTATGAATTTGATAGTGAGCTTTCAAGAATGCTTCAATTGATCTTCTTGTGTGTGTTCTTGGCTTAGATTGAGTTGAATTCTAGTGTGGAGCTTGAAGGAGTCATCAATTTGAAGAAATTGGCAAGGTAAGAATTAGGGTTTTTGGTGATTTTGATGTAGAGATTTCAATTGGTTGTAATTAAGGCTTTAGAATGAAATTGGCTTGATTTTGTTGTAATTGGAACAAGAAATTAAGAAAAGGAATGTGTTGGAACCTAGGGTGAAATTCTGCCACTTTAGGGAAGTTAAGAATTGAGTGGTGTTTTGATTGAGTTGTTGTGTGTAAATGGTGCATATTGTAAATTGAATGTATATGGTTGATGGAAAAACTAAAAATGAAGAAAATGGGACATAATTGTCCATTTTAGAAAGGTGAAGGGCAATTATGTCCTACCAAGTTATAAGGTGTTCAATAATTTTCAGGGCGCCGGATGGTGAGTTAGATTAGATTAAATGATTCCGTAAATAAAAATCAGGAAGTAGTATGCATCTGGGCTTTGTATGCCGATTAGGGCATTTAGTAGTTAAATGAGATTCTAGCATTCGATTTAGTTCTAAATGTCATTTGTGGCGCGTAGGTAAAGATAATCGAGAGCGGTAACGGGAGCAGAAATCAGGAGCGAAATTGAGCGCGGAGCAGTTGTGAGTGAAAATATGCATTTTTCTGTTATCTTTCGTTTATTATGTTTCAGCATAATAAAAATGTATGTTTTATGAGTTTTTAATGCATAAACATGATTATGATCTTGATATATTTCCATTGATATGCATTTACACATTCGGTTTAAGAAACAGTTTTAAAATTTATGCAATTGTTTTAAAGGCCATTGGTACCCTCAGATTATAGTGATGGTGATTTATTAGACCCGGCCGGTATATCCCATGCACATGGGCAGGTCTTGGGGGTGTGTCACTAACTCCGAAAAGTCGGGATGTCGAGTTATGTGAGTCGCCCTATGTGTACAGGGTATTGTCTCGCTATATGTATGCGATGTAGGATTCTGCTGCATAGCCAGTGAGATGTCTTGAGATATCACTGTGGGTGCTGCTAGTTGAGGTGCCCCGTGACCTACTCACGTCTGCAATGCTAGTTGAGTCACTGCGTGAGTATAGAGCTTTAGGGTTACCATTGGTATAGTTTAGAAAGAAAATAGCCGAGTGAGGATTTTACTAGTTTTCGATTTACCGATAGCATTTATGCATTTATATACACACAGCAGTTATTATGTTATACAGATTCTGGATATTGTTTTCCAAAGATGTAGATAAAATCCGCTCGGCAAGATTTCATTAGCATATGATATTAGAAATCGTTTTACAGTTTTACATCAGTTTTAGAAGCATGATTTCTGCATGTACTTTAGAATTTGCTATCTATGCATAATGTTCTTGTAATTGAAATTTTAATTGCACTCACTAAGCTCCTTTAGCTCACTGGTTTTGTGTTTTATGTTTTCTAAACCCCCTTCCCAGGTGCAAGTCTTGGTATGCAAGCTGCTGATTCTCCTATTGTTGGGTAGTGGGCCGAATTCGAAGATCATCTTTGTACATGTAAATGTGCTAAATAGCACTCTTTACTTTATGCATAATAGTTGTAGGCATGTATATTTGTATGTATATTTGAACCAACAAGAAGAGATTTC
Organism: Ailanthus altissimus; assembly: GCA_946807835.1. Classification (NCBI taxonomy): domain Eukaryota; kingdom Viridiplantae; phylum Streptophyta; class Magnoliopsida; order Sapindales; family Simaroubaceae; genus Ailanthus; species Ailanthus altissimus. The sequence goes on from OX327709.1 coordinate 8,877,112, forward strand.
GATTTTATGATGATCGTTTTTGCTTATTATAATTATGCTCATTTTGTAATTTAAATGAAACTATTGAATTGTGCTGGATTTGATTTGGAAAGGACCGGAGGTCTAAATTTGTAGTATCGAGAAGTATTTTGAAATAGAAGTGATATTTCTTTGTAGATTTTATATGGATTTTTCAAAAAATAGGGGAAACTCTGTCCGTTTTTTTTAAAAATTAAGATGTCATTTTCATGTATATTACAAGACTTTTTCACTAGTAGTAAGAACTAAAAAGGGGTTCACCTCGCGGAATTTCTCAACTTGTCCAGTTAGGTTCTGAGGAACTTCCGTCGGGGTGCCCGGCAGGGCCACTGGGATCTATAGTAGAGGGTCTCGGGTCAGTCCTGTCAGAAACTTTGCCATCTATCATGCACCGGATATTCTTTAAATGGAAAAAACAGAGGAATTAAAGCCTTATTCGTATTATGAGTGGGCTAAATAATAAATAAATTAAATATAAAAAAGATAAATAAATTAAATAAAAAAAGACAATACAATTAAGAATTTTTTGAGATTCTGAAGAGATTCTCAACCAAATGGCGCGATCAAAATAATACATGCCAACCCTAGGCCATTTGAAGGTGACAAACACGTAGCCTCAACCACGTTATATGATCCAACCATCACCACCACTCTATTAAAAGGGGGCGATCCCAACTGATATGGTAAACAAACAGTTAAGATTGACACTCAGGTCATTAAGGGTGATCTAGCTCGACTTATACAGTCAAGACAAACCGACTCTTGGTCTATTTTCTTGATGAATAGACAGAAGTATACATCTGCATCAGGTGAATGTATTTACGAAGAAGAAATTCAGGACCCATAAATCATCCTTATGAGGTTAATTTGTGAATGTATTTAAAGGTTGGATGACCATAACCTTTAAAGCAAGTTGAAAGTGGTTAATTTGGGGATAGCAGGCAACCATAAGCTGATCTTTGTCAGTAAAGGTTTAGAATTGCCTTATGAGGCCAAATTACTGGCGATTCTCAGAGAGTAGTATATAGATTGCTTTGTATGGGACTACACTGAGATGCCTGGCTTCAGTAGGAATTTTTTCGAACATACTTTGTCGATCAAAGAAGAATTTTGACTGTATAAATAGCACACGAGAAGAATGTCAAGGGAGATAGAGGATAGATAATTTAAAAGCCAATGATCTCGCAAATGGGGCATTAGGATTCAAATGGGCGATTGAAGAGATCCTTTTAATTCATTGATTGTAGTCCTGCCTGCATACTTTAGGGATGCCTAATCACCCACTTATCTTGTAAGTTGATTTTAACAGAGACTAGAGAGAAGATTTGATCACCTACATGAAGAACCCTGACGAAAAGGCCTACCAAAAAAGCAAGATTATCGCACTAAAGTTTGCCCTTTTCACTAGCAAATTATTTAGAAGAGCACCTCTTGGCGGACTGCTAAGGTGTATTAGCCTTAAAGAGTGTATGCTTGTCATGGCTGAATCACACGAAAGGTTAGTTAGAGCCAATCTTAGTGGGCGATTAATAAAGAAAGCTATCTTAAAGATCGGATTCTAATGGCTAACTATGGAACAAGACTGCTATGACTAGGTTAAGGGTTACAAAGAGTGTCAGAAGCACGGGTCGATACAAGTTGTCCTGCATAAGCAATGCATGCAGTAATCAGACCTTGTCCATTTAGAGGTTAGGCCATGGACATAATTGGAAAATTATATCCATCATCATCTAGACAACATGTATTCATCCTTGTGGTGAGGCGATCCCATTGAAAATGGTGAATAAAAAATTGGTCATAAAGTTCATCAAGGAAAATATCATTTATAGGCATTGATGTGTACTAAAATAACTTAGTGCAAGCGCACGCTATTGTATCAAGTAATATATTATTTTAAGTCCAGATATCAATCCTACGGGGACTATGCGATCTAATTCTATAGATCAAGTACTAAAATTATATATACTTAACTTTTATTCAGAAAATCACAATCTAAAATTTAATTAACTAATCTAACTCTATCAATTAAACTAAACAAAAGTAAAATATACAATTCACAAATAAAGATAATCTAGGGCTTTGACACATCCTCTAGTATTTCATTGGATTTATTAACCTCTTAGTTAATCTATTATTGTAATTCATTAAGATCAAGTTTAAATTATACCATACATGCCACCTATGTCTATGTCTATCATGGATGGAATTCATAGTTGTTACCCTATAATTATGCATCAAAATATAATAATCTAAACACATGAATCCCTTTGTCAAGTTCATCATAGTTCCTTACTCATTCAAAATATTGATTAGGTATAATGAAAGCATTAATCATAAGATAGAATGAATCAATTATATGTATTAAGTTCATAAACTAAACATTAACAAATTCCAAATCCATACTAGGTTTACATAGTTTAACCCTAGTTGAACAATTTGGCCCATCACAAAATAAAAAATATCCAACCAATTCATAAAGATCAACAAGAACAAGAGCATAACGATAAAGAAATAGTAGAAAAACTAATCAAAGTGATTCCTTGATGTACTTCTTGCTCTTCTTTGACTTGAAGCTTGAATCTTGATTTTGGTTCTTTAATATTTGGCCTTGATATTTGATTTTATGTTGTAAATTCTTTTCCTCATTTTTACCCCTCTAAAGTCTTTGTTTATGCCCTTAAAAGAGTGATTTCATAGCTATGAGAAACCCTAGGGGCTTCAAATTTAAGTCAAAATAGGAGAGTTGAAAGGGAATTTTAGACGTCATATGGGCATCGCAGTGCTGGAGACTTGGAGCCACAATGCCAAGACCTAGAAACGCGACTTCGGGGAGCATCATTGGATGCCATGGTGCTGGGTTGTGGGCGCTACGACACCTAGCCTTGGTTCGCTTGCTCTCATTGTTTTAGCGCAACTTCTTTGTTTTATGTCGGATTTGCCTCCTGTTTGTTCCTATACGTCACCTTTGCTGTCATGCATCTATTTATATTAAAAAACACAAATAAAATGGCCAAATATTCATGAATCAGAGAAAAATATGAAAGTTAGGTACAAATCATACTAATGCTTTTATTTTCCTATCAAATACCCAAATATTTAACACTTTGCTTATCCTTAAGCAAAATAAAGGAAAGCATTCATAATTTATTAACTCTAAAATAAAATAAAATAAACTAAAAATAAGCTTCGATTTATTAAATAATCATCATTATTGTCTCAAAGGGTGTGAAAATAGTACAAGACTCTTCAAAAATTGATAAACAACTTTTAACAATTCTTATACCATTCATCAAGTCCTTCATTCTCCCATATAATTAATTACTTGTGTGTGTGTAATAAGTAAGTAAATAGTTAAATATAACATAGATTTACTCAATACTTAAGAAGGTACATAAAGATGATATCTCGACATATTTCAATTTATAACACTTCTATAAGCTTGCTGTTCATACTACTCTCTACTAATGCAAAAATACAAATGTCTGGAGATCTATTTAGGAGTTTATTTAGCTTGAAATATAAGGTTAAGGTCAATGTGTGATATAAGGATACATATATGAAGTTCAAATTACACAATCAACACTTAACTTTACTTAGAAACCTCTTTATCACTTTCTCTCCTTGATTTATCACCTCCCCTAAAGTTATTGTATTTTCATTTTTCTTTTAATCACTCATTGAAAAAAATTTCTTCTTTTTTTTTTTTCAGGCTAGGGGTATTATACATTTAAACACTTTTTTTTTGTCTGTACCCCAAAACTTAGATTAATATGCTTCTTAGAGACTTATTGCTTTTCATTGCATAATTTTTTTTTTCACACGTACAATCTTTTCCTTTTTAAGAATATTTCGAAGTAAACTCAAGGTTTATAGTGCTACTAGTAGATTTTAGGATAAATAAGTAAAACATCTTTAGGCTTGTAATGTAGTTAAATAAAAAAATTGGTAATTAGGCTCAAATAGGGTACTTAGGGATACATATACATATAAGGTAGGCTAGAAAATGCTTAAACAATCCAAAGATGGCCTAATGTCATTTTTCTATTCATGTGTTTCTCAGAATTTCACCTCAAGTAGTAATCAAGCAAGTTCTAGAGTGTTAGTCCTCGAGACTATGGTGTGTTACTCAAGCATAAAGTAATTCTATACAAAATAATTTAACTAATACATGCTTATTCAATGTCTAAAAAATACAATTAAACTCCGTTCAAGATTCATGATATTAAAAGTTTCTCAAGCATCCATTGTTTCCTAAAGGCTTGTGAAAATAAATTTTGCTAATATTCTATTTCTTATTATGGACTAATGATCATCATCTCAACCAAAACGTAACAACCTAAAAAACAAAATTTACTCTACAAGACAACCAATCAAATTATATAGCAAAAATAAACCCAAGTTATGTATTTTCACCCATAAACTTAAATTAGACATTGTCCTCAATGTTTAAAAACTATTTAAAAGTAAGAGAAACTCCTCTGGTAGATAAATTTGAAGCATTGCAGCATTGTTGCCTATTGATTAGGCCACAGTGATCCTTTTTTCTTAACGCTTATAAATGCTTGTGCTACTTCATTGAATGCTCCTCTTATTGATTTTGTTCCTAAAAAGAAAATAAACTAACATAATTAAAATCAAAACTAAACAAAAATTAAAAATAAAAGTTACCTAGGTTGCCTCTCAAGAAGAGCTTGATTTAGCGTCATCGGCTTAACGTGGTTCCTTTTACTTTTATGGAGGATTAAAGTCAATGGTGGAAGCATCTTTATATGTAAGCTTGTTAAGCTTCCTTTCTTTTGGCTTCCACGTCTTCTTTATTATATCTTGGGTAGTAACTTTTGCCTTGTTCTCCTCATGTTTCTACAAAAAGACTTGAATCTTAGACTGGTGAAGTGTTTCTCTTGTGCCATTCTCTTCGATCCTATCTTTTCTATGGTTCTCTTTCTTCTTACTTCTTATTTTTATATATTTTAATGTATTCTTTTTATTTTATATGAGGATTCAACATCTCTATGTCTTTGAGCTCTTTAGCGTTTAGGTGCATCATATTAATGCTACCACAGTCTTCATTCTCATATGGCAATTTGATTTCCTTGAAGACTATAAAGGTTATAGTGCCATCTTGTATCCTCATGGTTATCTCTATTTTTTTGAACATCTATGACCGTATATCTCGTGGGTAAGAAGGATTTTCCAACGATGATGAGAATCTCCTTGTATTCTTCTATGTCTAGAATAATAAAATCAGCGGGAAAGATAAATTTGTCCACCTTTACTAGTACGTCCTCAATAATTCCCTTCGGGTGGGCAAGAAAGTGATTAGCAAGTTAGAGTGTGATATTAGCTAATTTCGCTTCTCTCAAACCTAACTTATTATAGACAAAAAAGGGAGTAAGATTAATGCTCGCTCTTAGACCGCATAAGGCTTTACCAAGATTATGATTGCTAATGAAACAGGTAAATCTCCCGAGATCTTTAAGCTTAGGGGGTAGCATTTTTTGAACAATAGTGCTACGCTCCTATATCAATGCCACAATCTCATAATCCTTTAGTTTCATCTTCTTGAAAAGAATACTCTTCATAAATTTGACATAGCTAGGCATCTATTCAAGCGCATCTACAAAATGAAGATTAATATGTAATTTCTTAAAAACTTCAAAAAATTTAAAGAATTGCTTATCTAATCTCTTATTTTGTAACCTCTGTAGAAATGGTGGAGGAGGTATGAATGACTGCAAAGGTTATTTCTACATATTTCCTACAACATTTTCTGCACTTATATACTGTCCATCTTTCTTTTCTACACTTTTAGGATTGTCTTGCTGTAATTTTTTAATTTTTGCTCTTATACTGCATCTTTATAGCCTTTGAGAAAAAGGAATAGGTGGTCTAAATGGCTGTACATCCTCTTGTTGTTCAACCCTATCTTTTTCCTACATCTTTGGAAGTGGTGTTGGCGGTGTGTTGTCATATAAGATCTTACCACTTCATAAGTTGATGTCTTGGCATTGCTCTACACTTCCTCTTGGATTTGTCTCGGTATCGCTTGGTAGAGTGCCTTGAGGTTGCTTATTTATGGCAGCAATAAGTTGTCCTATTTTTACCTTCAAATTCTTAGATAATGCTGAATAATTCTGTAAGATGGCATCGTTGGACTTCATATATTGCATAAACATATCTTTTAAAGCTAGCTCCCTTTCTTATGATGGTTGAAATCTTAGGGGATTCATTGGTCTAGATGACTACTATTGGTTGTTACGCCAAGAGAAGTTAGAATGATCTCTCTATCTCAAATTATAGGAATTTGATTGTAGGTTAAGTGGTTGTTAGTTAAAATTGCCTACATAATTTGCTTCCATACACCGCCCATTCATGTGGTTATCACCACAAAAGTCGTATGTCACTTATTGGGTTTTGATGACATTCAATGCATCAAACTTCTTAGATAATAAGTTGATTTGCGCTGTCAATGCATTGAATGCATTAATCTCTTACACACCGGTGACTCTCTTGGGTGTAACTGCAGTGACATCTACAATGGTCCTTAAATGACCTACTAGTCCATTATAGAATATTTGGACTAATAGCCATTTAGGGACTCCATGATGAGGACACTTCCTCAACATGTTCTTGAAGCATTCCCATGCCTTATACAATGAATCTCCGTCAATTTGACTAAATGAGGTGATGTCATTCCTCATCTTTACTGTCATTTCTAGTGAGAAGAACTTGGCTAAGAACTTATGTGCTAAATCTTTCCACATCGAAATGGATCCTGACGAAAATGACACCAAGAACTCTTAGCTCTGTCTCTTAAGAAGAAAGGGAATAGTCTTAATCTGATAGCATCATCGGAGACTCCATTGTACTTAAAGGTATCACAAATTTCTAAGAAATTTATAATATGTATGTTTGGATCATTATTGGGGGCTCCGTTGAACTGTACAGTCTCTTTTAGCATCTAAATAATATTCTAGTTGATCTCAAAGTTGTTGGTAATAACAGTTGGTCGCCAAATACTACATTGCACACCATCGGTAGTTGGGATAGCATACTCTCTTAACACCCTCTGTGGTATTATAGGCTCAAGGATATGATTATTGATGTTATCGTTGTTTCCCTCTATAGTCTGATATGTTAAAGCAAAATAAAAAGAAAATAAAAGTAAAAATAAGAAAATAGTTGAAACAAAAAAATAAAATCTGAATTAAAAGCAAGTAGCTTAGTACCAGTATTAATCTAAGAATAGAAATAAATAAACCTCAACAATGACGCCAAAACTTGATGTGTGCTAAAATAGCCTAGTGCAAGCACATGTTATCGTATCAAGTAATATAAGATTTTAAGTCCATATATTGATCGCATAGGGACTATGCAATCTAATTTTATAAATCAAGTACTAAAATTGTGCCTATTTAACTTTTACTCAAAAAATTACAATAAAACATTTAATTAACTAATCTAACTCTATCAATTAGACTAAACAAATGCAAAAGGTAGAATTCACAAATAAACATAATCTAGGGTTTTGACTCATCTCTTAATATTTCATTAGATTTATTAACCTCATAGTTAATCTTTTAATACCAATTGTTGGCTTAGACACAAATCTCATTATAAGACTCTATCAATGATCGATTGAGTAAATTATACATTTTAACAATCACCTATATGTCTATGGTAATCAAATCAGAATATAATTCATTAAGATCAAGTCTAAATTATATCATTCATGCCACTTAGGTATGTCTATTTTAGATAGAACTCATAGTTGTTACCCTATGATCATGCATCAACCTATCCCACGTTAAACACATGAATCCCTTTGTCAAGTTCATTATAGTCCTTAGTCATTCAAAATATTGATTAGGTATAATGAAAGCATTAAACATAAGATAAAATGAACCAATTATATGTATTAAGTTCATAAACTAAAAAATAACAAAATCAAAATCTATACAAGGTTCACATAGTCTAACCCTAGATAAACAATTTAGTCCATCACAAAACCAAAAGTATCCAACCAATTTATAAAGATCAACAAGAACAATGGCATAATGATAAAGAAAGAGTAGAAAAACTAATCAAAGTTACTCTTTGATGTGCTTCTCGCTTTTCTTTGACTTGAAGCTTGAATCTTGATTTTGGTTCTTCAATCTTTGGCTTTGATCCTTGATTTTGTGTTGTTAATTATTTTTCTAAGTTTTAACCCCTCTAAAGTCTCTGTTTGTGCTATCAAAAGAGTGCTTTTATAGCTATGAGAAACCCTAGGGGCGAGGGACTTTGAATCCAAGTCAAAAGAGGAGAATAGAGAAGGGCTTTGATACGTCCTATAGGCGCTGAGGTCTTGGAGCCACAACTTCGGAGAGCATCACCAGGCACCGTGGTGCTAGGTTATAAGCACCGCAATGCCTAGGTACTGACCTAGGCGTTGCGGAGCCCAGCCCTGTTTTACTCATTGTCGTATTTTGAGTGCAACTTAGTGGCGTGCAGCCCTGGTTTACTCGTTGTCGTATTTTGAGCGCAACTTCTTCGTTTTATGTTCGATTCACCTCTCGTTTGTTCCTATATATTCAATTTTTCATCATCCATCTATTTATAATAAAAAACCACAAATAAATAGTTAAATATTCATGAATTGAAGCAAAATACAAAAGTTAAGTACAAATAATACTAGTACTTTTACGCCCCTATCAGGCACAGCCTCCCTGAATCAATCACAATCAATCAAGAAATGGTTTTTACAGGAAAGAAAATACACAATTTTTCTAAGGAAATTTGCTTCAAGCTGATACATAGCATACCTTATTACGTACAATCAAATGGACAAGCCGAGTTAATAAACAAATCTCTCATCCGAGGGTTAAAGAAGGTGACGTACCATGTTATGGCATGAAAAGCTTTAAAAACAGCTTTGGGTGAACAGAGTTAACCTAAAAATAGCCGCTGGTACGTCACCTTTTTAGTTGTTCTATAGCCATAAAGCCATGGTTCCAATGGAATTGACTGGAAACGCACTTAGAAGGTGATTATAAGATAATTGGAACCCTTAACAATACCAGGGCGCCATGGAAGAAGAGATGGATTAATTGGATGAGCATCGTCTAGAAGCCTTGAATCGACTTAAGGGTCATAAGAAAAGGGTTAAAAAGGTTTATAATAATAGGTAAAAGTTTAAAACTTTTAGGTAGGGCAGTCTAGTATAGAAGATAGTCCTCACAATAAGGTTCAAATAAAATGAGTTAGGAAAATTAATGCCAATTGGGAAGGGTCAATCAAAGTTGCCAAAATTCTTGGCAAGGGGGCATATTTGTTGAGTAATATAGATAGAGAGGTTCATACTACGGCCATCAATGGAAAGTATCTGAATTCTTATAGACCAACTATTTGTGAAGGGATCAACAAGCCAATTTTTCAATAATCTAGATAAGGTTAAACCATTCAAACTAGGATGATCTTGATAGGCTAATATTCTACATTTGGTCAATTCTCAAACCCATTTGTATATCTTTATAATTTCAATAAAAAGCTAATAAAATTTTTTATCGGTTAAAATTCAACTCTTTGGTTTGGTAAAGTTAACATTATACACCCTTACTTTAGTCGACCCTTTAGATCGATTTCTGGTATTTTTTAGATTTAACTTGGAATGTCAATATTAGTTATTTATATTAGATGTTTTAAGTATTCTATAAAATAAAATAAAAAAGTGCAGGCAATAAAACAGAGTCAACTTTTAGGAATTATTAAGCCTTAATCATAGGAATAATTAATATGTTGAAGCGATATGCAATTAGAAAAGCCAAGAATAAGGCAATTGGAAAATATATTTCATTAATTCATGAGAAATATTTACAAAATGTGAGCTTCGAGGCCATTTACAGTTTATCTAATAAATTTAAAATTTTGGCCACTTGGGAGTCGACCACTTTGACATCTACCTCAGCCTTGGACACAATCTCATTATTAACTTTGAGGCTTTTCTTCAACTCAGCCTTCATCGGGCGATTTTCCAAGATTTGTTGACCCAAAGTATAAGATTGCTCTGTGTACTCCACCTTGGCCGCCTTCAGCTCAAACAACTTATTCACTAATGCCTTAATCCTATCCTTGGCAGGCTTACTTTGATCACTCAGTTCTTTGGTCTCTACCATTAGTCGCACCTTAAGGCAATCAAGTGTAGCATTCTCCACAGCTTCTTTATTGGCCTCAATGATAATATTGATGGCTGATTGCTTTTTCTTTGCCAATGAGGTGAAGGCAATAATAAACTCCTCTAATTTAGTTTTTAGGCTAACTGATATTATATGCCAGAAGCATTATTGGACAAGAATTTCACCTTATTATTCACATCTAACCCTCAGCATTCGTTTAGAATGAGGTCGGCCATGGAACTCTTGAGCGCCTTAAGATGATGGATTGTCTCTGTCACTTCACTCTACACATTTGAGGCTGACAAAAAAGTGTCACCTTTAAGAGAATGAGCAATCACCTCCTCACTTTAATCTGAAGATACCTTCAGCAGTATAGAAACAATGTTGGTAGATAAAGTTTCTTGGTCGCAGGTTTTCCTAATTTGGATGATTTTCAAGAGAAAAGGAATGGCCTGGGTGATGCCACGAAAGTTGGAGAAGGCCTAGATTTAGAGGCGATCTGGTACGGGCACTAAGGGCAACTTACTAGTCAGAGTCATAAAAGGTGAAGGCATAACTGACTGAAGAGAGGGAGACGAATCCTTTGAAGGCGTAAGAAATAAGGTTCAAGGGACGATTTCTTGAAAAAGAAGTAATTAAAGGAATGCTAGGATGACTTTTACCTTCACTCTTTGTTTGGGAGAAGCCAAGTCCTCAGCAGTCATAGGTGGGGCATCTAAAGTAGTTGGGATCACCTCTGTATAAAAGCAGGAGCAATATTAGTCACAAGTGCAAAGAAAAAGGGAAAAGAATCTATTGTTATACCTTGTTGGCGCGTATTGCCTATGATCCTGACCAATTCAGGGTAAAGAATTAGTTATTTTATAATCATCAAGACATAAACCAATTCAGGTAAGCCGATTTCTTCTTTTAGTTGGAATGTCTCCAGCAATACTAAATTTAGCCTTTAGAATTAGGGGCATCGGATCCACAAAGGGTCGATCGAAAAATACCTCCCCCAACCAAGGGCTACTTGAGTGAACTCATTTAGTTTGGCATTTTACGACTAACCATCTATGCTCCAGAAGGAGTTTCCATTTCCTTTGGTGACACAACCATTTATATCTTCTATATTATTATATATATATGTATATTTAAAGTGATAAAAAGATAAAAAATTTAGAATTTCTTGAATAAGCTTATCCCGTGTCTTTTTGTGGCCAACCTGTATAGCAGCACTGAAAAATTCTTGAAGTTACACATTTAATAAAGATTTTACATCATTGTTTTGTATTACTAGTGTCATTAACTTCCTTAACTTAAGCATGTTTACAATATTGCTCATAATTAGCTTTTAACTATTTTGTGGTAGGTTTGGTAAAATAGGCATAACTTTCTACCTAGGAATCCATTTGTTTTTATTCTTAATCCTATAAAGAGCAGACTTAATGGGATAAAATATTATACATCATAAAGAATTTGGAATTCGAGTGTTTAGAGGGTGAAATATGGTCTAGAAGAGAACTGATCTGTAGTACAGGCCTAGTCTAAACTGTTATTAGTTTGTGGCTCACAACTGAAGAAATACGTATCTAATATATATGAGATATCTTAATTTGGAAAGATACAAGACTTATCTACAACTTTGATTTTTGAGTATAAGTTAATTCAGATCACATTAATTCTAAATAGGACAATCAAATGGGTGTATTAATGATAATCAATGCAAATTAGTTACTACCCTTCTTGACTTTTATCATCCAAGTGATTTTATCTTCAGTTGTCTTGATTTATCCATATTTGTCTATAAATAAGTGGCCCATTGATGTCCACAGAATGTAATTAAGAGCTCGATTTTAGTTCAAAACACTTATCTTTCTGTATTATCTCTTTATAGTATTATGTCTTTCTATAAATGTTACATTTTTAAGTTATGCAAATTTATATATGATGTATTTATTTTGTTTGCAATATTGATACCTATTCTTGTAAAGTGGTATATTTTGATTTGTTATAGACAAATTTTATAATTGACATAATAAATTCTTGAAACCATTTAAATGATTTGGTGTAGATACATTTTTTAGTAAAGTGGGAGTCTTGATTTATTGTAGACAAATATAAAGATTGGCATAATAAATATTTGAACCCATTAACAAGATTTTGTGTATAATAATTGAAAGACATAAATACAAGTTAATATATAAATAGTGATGAACCTCAATTGTTATATCTTCTAATTGAAACCTCATTTGTGTGAGGATTCCAATTGAGTTATAAAAAGAGTTGAATATATTTTTATTTCATATGTCAAGAGTGGATCCCTCTAACTTTAGCATTCATTTTAATGGGTTATTTGAATTATTATTTGCAAATATCTTATATTGTTTTATTTGTATTTAGAGTATTTATAGTTTGTAATTTTAATTCCACTTCCCCGTGGATCGACTCCGTTCTCACCGAGTTTATTATTACTTTGACAATCCTACACTTGGGAATAAACTCCTATATTCTGGACGTGTCAAGTTTTTGGTGTTGTTACCAAAAAAGTGAAATTAACAAAGTTTTTTTTGTTTTATTTTCATATTTGGTGCCATTAAACGCTAAATGTGCCATCTCATTTTATAGCACTTAGGGCGGTAAAGACAAAAATTTGCTCATTTAAAATGAAGTTAAGTATTTAATAAGGGGGCAATGATTAGACATTAATAATTTACTTCTAAAGTAATAATTAACTCTGACCATTACTGACAACGGTTGAAAATAAGATAAAGGGACTTTGAACAAAATACATAAAAAAAATTTACAAAGTGTATGATCAGTTAGAGCAAGCCGATAGGGAGTCTTGACTAAAGAAATGTATGAATGGTCGATTTTACCATAATTTGAAGTAAGAGATGTTATAAGTCAATTTTAGCATATAAAAGGTTACCACTGGTGATTTGTAGATACAAAAGGACATTTTCTAATATGCTCTGGAATGATTTTCAATGATACAGAAGGTTATTAGACAATATCAAGGTTTATGTTCTCCAGGGTGATTTTCTAACCTAAAAAGATAATTTTTTGTTCCAATGAATGGCCGTGGGTAATTTTGTAATATGGAGCTCTTAAAGAACTCAGGTCAATTTCTCATATAAGAGGATTTGAGGGCACAACAGAAGCAAGTGAAATAATAGTAGCCGATCTGTGTGATATTATGCTTAACGAGCGATTATGTAGAAATTACAATGAGGCAATTAGGCTACAATGGGTTAAGAAGTTAAAGCCTCAATAAGACCAAAAGATCTTTGAGGAAAGACCTATTGATTAGGTGTATCGAAGACATGCTTAGGTGATCTCAAGTTGAAATATTATAGCGATTCTATGAAAATAAAAATCAAAAGTACCCAGACGCTTCAAGAATAGACCATGTTTGTTTGAGTGACCTATATGGAATGATCATACAAGTTTTAGTAGGGTAATTAAAGGGAAGGGATTAGAGATTGGGCGATTATGAAGCTAGTATAGGGCGATCCTAAAGTTCTAGAAAAATAACAGGTGATCTAGGCTGACTAAATGTTGCAAGCCTTGACAATATCATCCTTTTGATCAGTTTGTAAGGGGTATTGTTGACGCTGGCCCAAAAAGTGATTGATGGGCTTTTCTATTTTAAGTTATGGGCCCAATTATGTATTATAGCCAATTTAGAAATTTTTACATTGTAAGAAGTTGTGTTATATTAGAATTACTTTCCTTGTTAATTTAGATTTTGTATAGGGTTTTGCAGCCTATAAATAGGCTTGATTTCTTATTGTAAATCATCATCAATAATTCAATACACATTATACATAAAGGTCTAGCTTTTATCTTTTCTTTTGTTTTTATTCATTCAACTAAGACTCTGCGTCTTTGCTTGTTGAAAACCCATCATAGCCTTGTTGTTGAGCTTTGCTTGTGATTCTCTGAGAAGAACCCAAGCTCTGTGACACGTCTGCTATACACCTACCCAAATTTAGTAATAAACCTTACTTGCTGGCAAAATTCTTAGTCTCAACTTCTATCGAATTTGGAGCAACCTCTGTCTAGTTGAAAATAGAGCATACATGAACTATAAAAAATTTATATTGTGAATAGTTACGTGTATGTAGCAAAGCCAACCCGAAAACTTCTTATATGCCCAAGTAGCCTACTAGATAGAATAATAGTTTCCGACCACTAAAGTTAGATGTTTGATTGGTAGCTCATTCTCTATGCACGGTCGTTATAGATCAAGATTATGATATTTGAAGATTAAGTGGTAACCTATTTTTTTCCTAATTTTATTTAAGGCTATTTTATTATTACTTCCCCTTCTAAAGCTACAATACCTCTTTCACAAAAGGTAATGCAAAAGTTAAAAACTAAAGATAACTCAATACTAGAGCACATCTGGAAAATATTAAGGCACCTCTGAGAAATATCAAAAGATATGTATGCATTATAGGGAGGTTACATATATTTATAGGCAAGAGAGGAGTGGAATCCATCGACTTACCCCCTATCACATCATAATACACCTCTTAGATTCCACCACTTTCTTTGTATCTTACATTACTAATGAAAAACTTAGTGGGATAAAAAACTAAGCAATAATAAATACAACTCTATAATGTACAGTGGTACTGAAGATGCTCAAAATAGCCTTATTAAAAACCCTATTAATAAACCCCAGTGGGACAAAACTAAAATGAAGGGGGAAAAAGGTATAGTGTATGCTTATAATTAATGTAATTCATTTTCTAGAAGAATGTGCTCCCCCTTAGAGTCAAATTCATTAGTTTATTAATTTGTTGAGTCGACGTATGCCAATCTTGTACATCAATTCCTCAAAATTGATATTAGCAGAGATTTGGTAAACAAATTTATAAAATTTTCAATGGAGTGTATTTGCTTAACATTAATCTTCTTACTTTACTGTAGCTTACAGGTGTATAAGAATTTTGGAGAAATATTTTTCTTCTATCTCCTTTGATATATCTATCTCTAAATTGAATAATACAAACATCATTATCTCCATATATTATAATTACAATATTAAATGTAGATCGTAGGTTACATGTATTTTGGATGTAATGAATGATAGATCGTAGCCATATACATTCTCCACTTCCTGTAGTGCAAGAATCTTATAGTAATTAGAGAAGGTGGTGACAAAGATTTTCTTTATAGATTGCCATGACATTGTTGTATTACTATAAATAAAAATATATTCTGTTTGTGAGTGAACTTTATGGGATTAGATAAGTACCCAGCATCTGCATAACTAATTAGACCTGAATTTTCTGTAGGTTCATTACAATAAAATACCTTCAAATCTAACATTCCACGAAGGTAATAAAATATATGTTTGATACTATTTTAATGATGTTGAGTTGTTACAGAACTATATCTTGCCAATAAGCTTACAACAAAAGCTATGTCTGGTTTAGTGCATTGGGCTAGATATAATAAAGCATCAATTGCATTTAGATATAGTACTTTTAGACCAAGTATTTTCTCATCATTTTTCTTGAGATGAAATGGATCTTTTTTTAGATTAAGAGACTGAACAAGCATAAGGGTACTTAATAGATGGGTTTTTTTACATATTGAATCTTTTCAATACGGGTAAATTGATGGATAAAGATTTGTCTGATTTGTGCTTGACCTGTAAGTTGAGAGAATATTTATTCTTGCCCAAGTATTTCATTTCAAACTTTCTTTGTAAGCGCTCTATAGTTTTTAGAAACTCTTCAAGAGTCCCGATTAGATTCATGTTATCCACATATATAGCCACAATGGCAAACCTATAATCCAATTTCTTTATTAATATACATATGTACATATTAGGTCATTAATATATCTTTCCTTTATTAAGTATTCATTTAAGAGGTTGTACCACATACACCCAATTTTTTTTTAATCCTTACAGTCTTTGTAGCTTGATTGGATACAAATTATTATTATATTCTTCATGTATGTTGAATCCTTAAGGAATTTTCATAAAAATATCTATGTTGAGTGACCCAACATCCACAAAATCTTAGTTAAGTTGTCACTACATCCACGAAATGCATATCAAGCATTTTTAATACCGTCAAACTTATTACATATCAAAATGTAATTTTGTTCGTCATAAGTGCATAAGTTTCATCATACTTAATACTAGGTTTTGTGAGAAACCTTGATTAACGAATATTGCTTTGTATCTAGTGACCTCATTGTTTTCATTATATTATCATACAAAAACCCATTTATTTCTCTAAGTTTGACATCTTTAGGTATCCAGGCTACATGTCAAAATACTTCACACTTAGTTAGAGAAGTCAATTCTATTTGAATTACTTCTTTCCCTTAGAGTCAGTCATATCTTTCTCCGTATTTATCAATAGTTCGTGGCTCAAAATTATCATTTATAATTTCAGTAGCTACTACAAATGAGAACATATTGTCGACATTTATTTCTTCATGTTTCTACATTTATTTTGTGTAAGCATAATTTGAACCCTGTTTCTCATTTTGAAATTATTGTGCATCTTTTGGGACTAATGTCTCTTTTAAGACTTTTGTTTCTTTCAGGACTTGTATCTCTTCAAGGACTTGTGTCTTTTCAAGGGCATGTGTCTTTTTAGAGACTTATGTTTTTTCAAAGACTGGTGTCTTTGATGGAGTATTAATTCTTCAAATATGGGAGGGGTTATTTTAACTTAAAATGTTGACTCAATTTGAAATGCTAAATATGATTATTAATTTATTTAAAATCCAGCGGATATAATCAAGTGGGACCATTAAATATTTTATAAATATAAACTATTTATTTACTCATTTGTTAGTGGGATTACTATTCTTTTTTTTTAAAATCATTAAATTATTTCTCTTTTCTCTTTCTTTTTTCTTTTTTCTTTCTTCTTCTAAAGACACTTTTCTTTTTTCTTTTGTTATCTTCACCTAACCCATCACCCCATCTTTCCTTGTTTTTTCATTCTTTCACTTGAGTACTAATTTTCTCTATTCATCATCTTCTTTATAGAGTTTGAATAACATCTTTTAAATTTCTTACTTCAAAAATTATACCTAATCTCCAATCACAGATTAAAATATACTATGATCAATTAGCATAATTGTGGATTTTTTCTTCTTCCAAGATAGAACGTAAGCAAGAAAACGGGTATGATATGTTTATATCTTTTAAATTGAGCATTATTAACTAGTTAAGTAAGTTATGAAAAAGTAAGAATAAACTATATAAAAAAAATTCATTCTATAAATATTTATTGAATTAATCTTATGCCGGCTTTAACTTAATTTTTTTTTATGTTGAAGTCTATGTTTTGTTCGTAAATCTTTATTTTTATTATTAAATTTTTATACTAAACTTTTTATGCTTTGTCTGCTATTGTACAAATAATTTAAAAATTTTCAATTATTGTTTGCTATAGGGTGGGTATGGACGTACCACCATATGAAAGTTCAATACCAAACAACAATGTTGAAAGATTGGAGGTACTATTTATTAGAATGATTTTTAATTGTTCTGTGAAGCAAAATATTATTATACAAATTATGGTCGGCATGCAGGTTTCTCCACAAGGATTTGGTCATCTAATAAAACCCATTTTAATGTTGATGAAGTCACGAAAATTCAGTTTGTTTGCGCATGTGAAGGGAAGAGGAGAAAAAAGAATATGATAGATGGTATAGATGAATTATCTCAAAGTTCTAACATAATTGTAAATGGTTGTAAGGCACAAATGCTGGTTCTCTACAATAAAACAATTAATAAATGAGTGGTAACTAAGTTTTTGGATGATCATAACCATAAATTTGTAACTCCAATAAAGAGGATGTGAATGTGTTGTAAAAGACATATGCCAGAAGCAGTGAAGGATTTGACAGAGTCATTCAACAAGGAGAATCTTTAAGTAGCAAAAGTTCCTTCATTATTTGGTGGTGCAACTATAGGCTTTGATGATGAAGATTGTTGGAATTAATTGCAACTAATCAGGCTTAAAGAGTTGAAAAGTGGAGATGCTCAATCAATTATTAATTATTTTCAAAGAAAGCAGTAAGAAAACCCTAAATTGTTTTTATGCTATTAAAATTGATGTAAATAGAAGAGCAGTTAATTTTTATCTTGCCATGGGTGCGGCTATTAAAAAGGTATTTCCAAATGCACATTATTATCTTTGTTTGTGGCATATTAAGAAAAGGTTTGGAGAGAAATTATCTCATATTTATTTTAAGAAGTCTAAATTTAAAAGCACACTAAAAAAATGCATCCATAATACATATAAGAGAGAAGATTTTGAAGACATGTGGAGTGGTTTGATAGTAGAGTTTGATTTGATTAATAATGAATGGCTTAAGCATTTATATGAAATTTGAGAATCATGGGTTCTAGTATACCTTCGAGATACATTTTATGCAAAAATGAATACTACGAGTCATAGTAAAGGCGTCAATGCATTTTTTAATGATTTTGTATCACCAAAAACAAACTTGAGGAAATTTGTGATTAAATATGAGCAAGCTTTAGAAAATATTATTGAAAGAAAACACCGTGAAGATTATGTAACTGAGCATAAAGATAGAGCCATCGATGAAAATAATTTAATATTAAAGCATATAACGAGCATCTACACACGGAATAGTTTTGAGAAATTTTGTGAACAATTAGTTGATTCAATTTATTACAAGCCTGTAGAGGGTGAAAAAGATGGTGAATTTAATACTTACTGTTGGGATTTGCGCTCACATGCCATCCCATTGTTGTATGAATATTATATTTTGTAATATTTATCTAGTTCATTATTTGTTAAATCGCTAATTACTATTATTAAATGGTTCAATGCTTGTGACACTACAGACATTATGTGATCTGAAAAGGTTCAGACTTGGTCTAAAGAAATTTAGATCAATGCTAAGAGTTAGCATCACTGAAAATTATAAATGTTAAAGAGTTAGCATGTTATATTAATCAGTGAAATCTAAAAGTTAGAATCTTGTCTGTGATGGTACAAAGACTTAAGAATACATTAGTAATAACATAGTTGCAAGAGTTGCAATAGGTGCTAAGAAATCTTATTATGTAAGTCTATTCTCAAATTATATGTTCTTAGTCTTAATTCACCGATGCAGGTCTATTGGTGGAATCCTTTTACATAGAATAGTGTATACTATACCTAGATGGTCTAGATGGTTGTTCTTAGCTAACTATGGACTTACTGAAAGTTCGTATAGCATATAGGTGTCAAGTAAGGACTGAATACTGAATAGACTCAACAAAGACCCCAATAGACATCCCATGAAGCTGTCAATAAAAGGTCCTCTCAAGTTGAGTAGTATATGTGGTCCTTTGACCTGAGTACCACGGTGGACTTATAAGTGATCCATCATACTTTGGTTCCACGCATGTAACAGACCTTTTACGGTATAACCGCTGGGTGTCGCTGGGTATGGTCTGATGCTTATGGAGTCTGGTGTGTACAGATATGGAATCCGTAAGCTCACATGGATGAGTTATAAATATATCCAGATCCTCAAAGACTGTATCTTAGAAATTCTTATAGCCATAAGCAATGAACCCAGGAAAAGAGTTTCCTACAGGGTTAAACAATATTGTAAAAGTATTTATATATATTATTTATTAAGATACGTGTCTAGAGATAAGTTCACGGATGAGCACATAGGGATTTAACGGTAGTGATCTATATCTCTGCTCTTCCAGGATATGATTTGCAGAAAGATTATACGTATGCGTTGTGACCTCAACTTGTATAATCTACTGCACTGATTTGTAATATTCGTGACGTATGCGTGGGCATCGATCTTGGACTCATAGAATAGTTCTATTTGACAAATCGAGAGTGGACCTAGAGAGTCTCGCAATTTGAAGTGTACTTGTTGTGCACTGGGGCAACGTACCAGATTGAATAGTTCGATCTAAAAAATTCCAGCAGACCGGACATTTAGTTCGGTTTCCCTCCGGTCGTACATGTATCAAGACTTAAGAGTTAAGTACATCAATTAGTTAACAATTAGTTGTTAACCAATGGGATGTTAACACATGGCACATATAGGAAAATTATTGTTTGATTTGAAAAGTACCAAAATGACCTTATTTGTTGGACAAATAATATCATTATTTTATTCATTAAAATGTTTATTGAATAAAATAATAATAATATATGATATTATTATTTAAATTAAAATCAAATAATTAATTTTGTTTATTTAAATTGGCATTTGTTTCTACCATGATTTAATATGGTTAAATCATTTCTTTAATATTAATTAAATGATAAGAGAAGTGTAATAGGTGGCATTTGTTAATGGTAGGCCTTAAGATATTTTTTAATGATGAGAAAGTATTATCTTATTTGGCTTAGATTAAGGCTAAGTTCATTTAAATGATATTCCATTTTGTTTTGTTTTAATTTGGTTTTTTGTTAATAATAATAAACAAAACCTAATGGCAAACATAATTGATGTCATTAGGTGAGAAAATAAAAGATAGTAATAAACAAAACACTAATGACAAACATAATTTATGCCATTAGGTGAGAAAATAAAAGATAGTAATAAACGAAACACTAATGGCAAACATAATGGTTGCCATTAGGTGAGAAAATGAAAGATAATAATAAACAAATAAAAGAGCAATTAGTTGCTCAATTAATGATCATAATTTCGTACAAGGTGTTGAGTGGTATGAAAAACAAATGACAAGTGAATTTTGCTAAGTGTTGGAAAATTATTTGAAGTGTTGAGAAAACAAAAACTCAACTATTCCATTTTTCCTTCTATTTGGGTCATCCATATAACAAAGTAGAAACAAGGATTCAAGAGTTGAATCATTTGCTGAAAAAGTTACTATTCTAGCTTCCTCAAGCTCACCGTATTGAGGAACTAGAATTGTGAATAGGTTGCTTTAAAGGCGGATACTCCGGTTCGACCAAATACCAAAGGCTTGATAAGGTACTATAACTCAATATTGATGTACTTTACATTTATGAGATAACATGTCATGTTTACTTGTGTTTATCATTCAGTAATTTCTATTCCGCTTATCCGCTGCGCATGTATGTATGTGATATGTATGCTATATTTGAATAATAGACATAAACTCACATGCATGCACCCTAGGTTTAAAATCACTCACACTTACATGGTTACATCTAAGGTTGGTTAGCTTGAGGAATTTGTTGTTCAATTGAAGAATGAAACATATGAAGGATATTATGGCTGCCAGTATTTAGAGTTCATAGGTTTGCCTTATAAACATGTGCTAAGTGTTCTTAATAAGATTGAAGTTAATGAAATCCCATCATATTTTATTTTGAAAAGATGGATGAAAAGAGCTAATTCCTTTAAAGTGGTGGATGGAATAGTTTCAAATAACAAATATGAGTGTTCAAAAGTATACAGACTTAGTCATTTATGCTGTAGATCAACACAAATATGGTGCATAACTTCAAAAAATGACATGTTGTATAAGATGGCACTTGAATGAATTTAAAAATTTTTTTCATTAAGATATCAGAGGAGAGCAATAAATTGGTTAAGTATGATAAAAATAAAATGTCAATTTCAAAGGTACAAAATAATTTACAGTTGATTTACCTAGCCAAGTAGCAATTTAAGACCTGTGTATAACACAAACAAAAGGCTGACTGATGGATCACAAAGGTAAAAGAAGTATTAATAGCGGTGGTAGAATAAAAAGCTTTATTGAGGTATCTTCAAACAATAAGAAACAAAAATGTACTATTTGTAAATTATTAGGGCATGATAAAAGAAATTGTTAACAACAATTGAATATGCAGATGCATGTTACTGAAGTATTGGGTAAGTAATTAATTGATTGATTATACTTAAATCAGTCTTTAGTTCTATATGTTTATTATCTTTTATATTGATGTTTTTTTTTTCATTGTACGCACAGGATTTGACGATAAAGAAGTACACAACCTAAGATACAAGGAAGTGAAAAACTAGTATTAATTGAATCACAAGGTAAATATAACTTTTTAACCTTTTCAAATGAATTCTCAATTTTTATAATTTTTAGAAAAATAATTGATGATCTTCCTTATTTCTCTTTGTGGAGATATAAACTTTTTGGTAATTTTGATTTTGGAGTCTTAGACATTATAATCTGCAAATTATATGAATTTTTACAACTTTTGTTAAATTTTCATTACCAAACTATTGTAAGTTTATATTATGCAAACTTGCAATAAAATAACTCTCAGACATTATAGTTTTTTGGAGTCTTGGACATTATAGGTTTTTTTTAAAGCTTTAGTTCATAAAATAACTCTTGTAAAATAAATTTGCAATTTGGGTCCTGTTAAATTTCAAATGTAATATAGAAATTTGGATAAAGATGCAGAATAAAAAACAATGGCACTCACATAAATATGCTGAAAAACAATAAGGAAAGATAAGGTGATGGGTAAGGTGAAAATAACAAAAGAAAAAAAGAAAAGTATGCTTGGTGAGAAGAGAAAAGAGAAAAGAGAAATAATGTATGATTTTAAAAAAAGAATAGTAATCCCACTAAAAAACAGGTGAATAAATAGTTTATATTTATAAAATATAATAAAATATTTATTGGTCCCACTTGATTATATCCGTTGGATTTTAAGTAAAGTAATAGTCACAAATTAACATTTCAAATTGATTCAACATTTTATTTCTTCATGTTTCTATATTTATTTTGTGTAAGCATAATTTGTACCATATTTCTAATTTTGAAATTATTGTGCATCTTTTGGGACTACTGTCTCTTTAAATACTTTTGTTTCTTTTGAAAATTTTATTTCTTTCAAAACTTTTATTTCTTTTGAGAAATTGTTTTCTTTTGGGAATTATATCTCATCAAGGACTTGTGTCTTTTCAAGAACATATGTCTTTTTAAAGACTTATGTCTCTTCAAGGACTTGTGTGTGTTCATAAACTATTAATTCTCTAAATATTAGTGATTTAGAGAATGTAGATTTATTAACTTGAGCATCATTTACAATAGGATTGTGATTTTTTACATTTTTCTTCCACAAAACACTATCTTTTAAACTAATTGATCGCAATGAGAAATATTTTTACATTCTATGGGTATTTCTCATTGTACCTTTAGATATTATTTGATAGTGGATTACATTCTACCTCACAAGGAAAATAAATAAGAGTTAAGAAAACCATTGGCATAATATAATTGGATAATAAAAATAAATAAAGGAAGGAGTTTGTTGAATCTAAGTTGTCAACAAAATTTATGGTAACTCAGTTATCAAACATGTGTATGTTAAAAAAGATTACGAGTTTACTATTCCTTCCCTAAAGGTGTCCTTTAACACTTTCTTGTGTTGACATGCAGAAATTTAAAGGGGAAGGTTAAAAGAAAATGAAGGCTAACAAGTACGACTACATCTTGGGTCGAAAGGGTTATGTCGGCCTCCTTGAGGAGCTAGTAACTACTAAAACTATATATTTTTTTTATAAATTTCTTATGTTTTTAATTGATATGATATTGACATATTAATTGCTTCACAACTACATAGAGGAAACTAGGCTGCTAGAGATGCCGATTGATCAGAGCGTCACTTAGAAGAGAGCAAGGAAGAGAAAGATTAGCGAATACACTCTGGAAGTGCTATTTGTCGTTTCAAAAATTGTAATAAACAATAACTTTAAAACAAGTTTATTTTCACAGCAAGTAATTCAAAGCATTCTATATTAAATGTTATGTGGATGTGAAATGAGAAATACTTTGGTCAAGTTTAAAGGTATTGATGACAATTTAGTTTGATCTTTGCAAAAGAAGCCAAGCAGTGGTCATTTCCAAGGTCTTGACAAGTATATCAATGCCAATATATATTACAATATACCTATATGAGGTGTTATTAGCGATAGAGAGGGAGAAATATGATGACAAATTAGCAAGAATAAGTACAAAATTAGAAGCTTTAAAAGAGAAGGTCATTAGAATCGGAAAAGCTTTAGAGTTGGTCAGTTTCAACAGGTTATCTACTGCAAAAAAATTGGATATGGATGCTAGTTTCACAAATGTTAATCTAATTAAGATAAGTATATTTAGTCAAAAATTTCATTTAATCTATAAGACTTAAAAACTACTAATATATTAAAATAATTTATTTCAGAACAATGATACCCCCATTAAGGATGATGATACCCCCAAGATCATCCGTAGATAAACTAGGAAAAGACCCTTAAAATAATCCAAGCATATCCAAGAAGATGAAAGGTTTTGTACTTCCAAACAGTTGGTAATATAATCTGATTGCGTAAGCCAAGGAAAAAAAAAGATGTCACTCTTAATCTTCTTCTCTTCTTATCTCTTTATAAATTGATATTCTAATTCAGTTATTTGCATAATATTGTAATTTGACTTGTAGGTTGTTGTCGAAACACTGAGGCAAAAAATAGATGTTAGTCCTAACACCTTACACACCTTTAGGAGGTGTACAAGACAAACAAAGAAATACAACTTGGCTAGATGCCTACAATTGACAAATTTTAAGACAATGGTTGAAAAGTTTCTTGCAATGCGAGCCAAGGAAGTGAAGTTTTAGGGGGGAATTTTTGGAACTGAGCATAAGATATGGGTACCACATCAAAACTATGAGTATGTGTTGTACTTTAGTACACTACTTATTTAAATCGTAATTTTTGCCTTCCTTTCATTTATAATAATAATGAATCTAATTTGATTTATTACCAAAGTCATTGTATGAAAAATTAAAGGTCTCCAAAATAACCCAAAAGTTAGGATTCATTAATCCTAACATTGTCTCTATGTCAAAAAAGTTAGCATTAAGAATAGTGGTTACTGAACATCCACTTGCAATTGTTCATCAACTTCAAACTATGGCACGAAATCAGATTTAGCTAGTCCTTTATAACCTAGAGTATGACATATTTTACTTGATTTTCTTTTGAATTAGGTTTTCATTGTTATTGACTTATCTAATAAGACCGCATATACCAAGATGTCCACACAATCTTGAATAAGTGCATTATTGTCTCCTAAACAATAATTTAATTTCTATTCACCTTATTGAAATAGTAAATGTTATTTTATTTTTGTGTTTGCAGTGGCATATGCATTCATTTAACACAAGAAGCCAACAACAAGAGATCGATCATTAATTGAATGGAAGTGAAGGTTAACAGCACTTATATAAAACCTAAAAACTAAATTCTGATTTAAATTATTCATTAATAATATTTCAAAAATTATTTTACAAGCCTCAATTCAAGAGATATAATAAAACGATATTGGCATGCTTTTGCATAATATGAGTTACTTCTAAATTGTTTTACTAGTTCTCATGACATAAAAGTATTTAAATGTTCATTATATAAATTATTTAATTCTTTTATTTCATCATTTTCAAATTTATAAGTAAGAGTACATACACTAAAGAAGAAATTGATGAGCTTCGAGTCGAATGGGCGTCATTCATATCTACTAAGATATAGGGAGTAAATAGAAGGTATATCATTTTAGCCTATGTATTATATGTTCAAGTGTCATTACTTGTTTTGTTTTGCACGTTTAACTAAAGCTAATAATCATTTTTTGTTCTTCAATATTTGACATGGAATCTTTTAGGCCAATGCTTGTGACTTACAGCATTGTTGGTTACTATGTTGTTGCTATGTTCATGGAATTTAACTTGCTAAATTCAGAACTTAAGTTGACTTGCTAGTGCTGGATTGTTTATGTTATTGACTTGCTGGATTTTGATCACTTAAGTTGCTTTGATGTTTTGCTAGATTTTTAACATTAACTTGTGGATGTAGTACTTATTGTATTGGGAGTCAATAGAGCAAATAAGGATGCAAATCTAATGAAAATAAGCCAAAAATATCAAATGGCTATAGCAAATTACTACAGTAATGAGCTACAGTATCAGCGCTACAGCGCTTAAAACAGTATGTATAGCGCACTAGTGCCGCGACGCTGTATAAATAGTAACACCGTGAACTATACTCGTGAACAGTAATCATAATCTGACTTATATTTGATGTTTTACCCTAATTTAAAGACATAAACCTATAAATAGAAGATTAAAAAGCCTAATTCAAGAATCAAGAGGAGAGAAAAGAAGAGAGAGAAAGAGTAATATTTGGAGGATCAAGATGATTAGAAGATTAAAGATTGCAAAAGAATTAGTTTTATCTCTTTAACTATTTATCTTTCTAGTTTTTTATGATTTTCATGATGTTATTCTTGATAAGCTCTAGAACTCTTTATTTCATCAACACTTAAGTTTTTATTTCTAAAGTTAGACTTTTGAACCAAGTATGTAGTTAGATTTTATTATTTAATACATATAATTGATTTATTCTATCTTGTGTTTATTGCTTTCATTATATTTGGCCAATATCTTGAATGATTGACGAACCACGATGAACTTGATAAAGGGATTCATGTGTTTAGCCTATGATAGTTTAATGCATGATCATAAGGTTACAACTATGAGTTCCATATAGGATAGACATATACCTAGATGGCATGCATGACATAATTTAGATTTGATCTTAATGAATTACATTCTAATTGGATTACCATAGACATATAGGTGATTGTTAGAATGCGTGATATAGTCACTTGACCATCAACAGAGGCTTTTGATGAGATTAGTGTCTAAGCTGACCAATTTGATTTAAGGGATTAACTAAGAGGTAAATACATTCAATGAAAACTAAGGGATAATCCTACGCCCTAGATTATTATCAATTAGTGAATTTATCTCTTTGTTTAGTTCACTTTAAGAGTGTTAGTTTTATTAGATTTAATTCTTATTTTAATTTTTTATAATAAAAGTTAAGTAGATATAATTTTAGTACTTGATTGATAGAATTAGATCGTATAGTCCCTGTAGGAACAATATATGGACTTAACTCCTATATTACTTGATACGATAACATACACTTACGCTTAGTTACTATAGCACCAATCATAATGTCTTAGTGCCTATATGGTTGGGATTCTCTATTGGCCAAAAGATCTTTTAAAATGCTAAAAACGTTTTAAATTTTTTTTAATGATGTTTGGTTGCAATTAAAGGAGGGCTTTTGGCGATTAAAAAAGTTATTTTGCCTTTACTTATAAAAGTTTAAATTTTGGGCTTGTAGGAATAGTATTTTTTGAACATTTTAATATTTTTGTACTTTCACATATATTTTAATAATATTTTCTTATTTCCCTAGCGTACCCTTAATGAAAATGAACCCTATTCAACTAACATATTTTTAATATTTTTGTGAACAATATCTCTAATTCTCCATTTATTTACAACTATCATATTTTTACAAAATTCTACTTAAATGTTTTGTTGATTATTTTATTTTAAATTTTGGTACCAAACAAAATACTTTATATTGATTTATTGATTTCTATGTATTAAGTTTTTACTTGATTCTTGTGCTTTAAGAATTTGAATTTGAGAAACTATACGATAAATTTAAACTTATATATAAAAAGGGATAAACACATCTAAACTGTTAAAATTTGACCCAAATAACCGTTTCACCCTCTTATTTTTAAAATTACCCAAAAGACCTTTTTCGGTGATGGTGATTGTTGGGCCCGTATTTGGTCAAGGCTCAACTTGATAAGTTAGACCAATTAAAACCCAAAACAAGAATTGACAAGCCAAGAGTATTGTCAGAACTAGAAGGCAAGCCCATTAGGTTTGTAAAATTACTGAAATACTCTTCTGATCAAGAAAGGCCCGAATTCAAGCACATGGCAGAGTTCCATTCAAACGTAAGTTCCATCATGTTTTTCAAAGAGGAAACTAATTAGGAACTTGAGTTGAGTTATGACACTTCCTCTTTTACTGATTATTCGAGAATGATATAAGCGTAATTCAATTAAGATTACATCATGTCTTACTTATCACGAATTTAGTCAAATAACTAGATTATATTTTGTCTTAGAAAAATGAATTGAACTCTAGAGAAGAATCACAGTGAGACTTCTATTCGAAAAGGATTAAACTAATCTCTGAACACGATTAAGCCATTTAAATCCTGAAATGAATTGAAGTTCATCTTGTCACAAGTTGTTTGTATTTTGATTAAACATCGCACCTTTGCACTATAAAAGACACTCATAATTCAATTACATTCATTAAAAAACTAATTCAGAAGTCACACACACAGAGATAGGTTAGCATTAGCAATAACCTAAAAAATTCTTGATATTTTAGAACACCCACACTTAGGAACCTCTTGCTTGCTAAACACTCCCCATACATAAGATAATTTTTCTTTGTTATTTATTGAATTGAGTGTCATAGTATTTTCTTTGATAGGAGGATGATCTTGTCTCAGAAAAAAGTTTCTAGAACTGATTGGAAGCAAGCGCAAGACCAATCTTAGAATTCTAGCAAAGATTTAAAGGTACAGAAGTAATTTCTGAAGGTTCTTAGAAACTGAGAACTTCAGTGGCACCGTCTGTGGGGAAACAACTACTCTAAAAGCTTTTTCTCACTCAAATTTCAAGCTTATTCCAAACCAACAACCATGAACCTATAACAAAACAGCCTCACCAATTCTAGAAACCATAATGAAGGGTCTCTTAGCTAGAAAATTGTCGCATTAGGTGATGAGCTCTTTTCCAAATTAATCAAGAAAATTGAGGATTATTGAAATGAGAACCTGGAGCTTTGCTACAAGATAATGAAGTTGTAAGGGGACAGTGATAATGAACATCAGAAGGAGGATTTGGTTCAATTCTCAACCAATCCATATACTCTCTTATCTTGATTCAGGCATACAAAGGGTGCCCGAGAGAGCAGGGTTGAGTATTTATACTAACTCAGAGCTGAGTATGGATGATGTCTTGATGATGGCGAAAAAAATGAACCAGAACCCTTTCAATGACCCCATGAAACTGGCCCCAAAGCCAGAGAAATTCAACATCCATAGCTTCCATCCATTTGATAGAACTAGCAATC
Source organism: Ailanthus altissimus (assembly GCA_946807835.1). Lineage (NCBI taxonomy): Eukaryota > Viridiplantae > Streptophyta > Magnoliopsida > Sapindales > Simaroubaceae > Ailanthus > Ailanthus altissimus. The sequence continues at coordinate 8,906,258 of OX327709.1, forward strand.
CAGAAGAACACATCTTCTACTTTAACTCTATTATGGTCATGCATATATATCATGGATTTCTGAAGTGTATAATGTTCCCTTCAAATTGCAACCTCCCACCAAACTCAATTTCTTCTTTTGAAGAATTGACTAAACTTTTCATCAAGCAGTATCTATGGAACCGGGAAAAGGCAGAAAGACAACTTCAAACCTATTTTCAATGAGGCATGGCCACACTGAACTAATCTAGAGCTTTGTATAATGCTTCAACTGCGAGCTGAATGAGATAGAAAGCTATAACTTGGAGATAGTAATAGCGACCTACAAAAGGTAGTCAGGCTTTTCACTCCTTATCACAAGTATCTAATTCGGAAGAATTTCACTTTCTTTGATTTAATCAACCAAAAATCTATGCAGTGGATTAGGACAAAAAAGATTGAGATTACATTAAAAGAGGCTGTAGTCATCACTATGAAGAATACTGAGAGCATGCCTTCTAAGCAAAAATAGGAAGCGAAACTGTAGCAGGGGAAACACCCTAGTTCACAGGGAAACAAGGGAATAGAGAAAAGGCCTCAGCGGCCACTTGAGACATTAATCCCTATAAACATCCCTGCAGAGCAGATATGGATAAATCTAAAGGACACTAGGATATTCTGGACTCTAGCATCAGTATCTAGCCCCGTGGAGATAAGGCACTAATTCAAGCATTACCCATTCTACAACAAAATTGGCTACACCATCCAGCACTGCAAAATATTCAGGTTTTAAATTCACTAGCTTATAAGTGAAGGCCGATTACAGGAGTATAGAGCAAACACTACTTCAGCTCTGGAACTAGCATAGGTTCCAACAAGTTAAAAATGAATAAAAGATAGTTACACACAGTCCTCAATTCAATCTATAGTTTTGCGCCTTATTAGGATAGCACTCTTAGGGTTTCACAGCTGTTGGAAAAAAAGATAGACGAGACTTTCCTTCCTATGCTTGAAAAACCAATAGAAAAGTAGTCTCTAGATAGTTGATTAATAATTCCATGTCTAGGTCATACTTGGGATACCACTGAAAAGGGCAAGAATTATGAGAGATTTGAGGCCACTATTCAGAAAGGCATCAAAGATCAGATGGTGTGAAGTCACCAAGATCTTCACGACATAGATAAACAGCCATGAACTCGAGGAAATAAGGTTCTCATAATAAGATATGACAAACCTGTCCCTGCCTTACTTGGATCCTCTCGTGGTTAGCTTGAACATCAATAAGACACTTATGAAGAAAGTCCTTGTGGATGAAGGAAGTAGTGGAGATGTTTTGTACTAGGAAGCCTTCCAAGGACTCGGGCTAATATTTAAGACTTGGGGCAGTACAACATCGAGCTGATGCCTTTAGAGGAGCTAAAATCCAAGTTAAATGAGTTATAATGCTATCAGTGATTACAGCCGAAAAAAGATTGGAAGTGGATTTCTTGGTAGTCCAAGCTCTCACTACTTATAATGCTATAGCTGGGCGTTTTTTGTTTCACTACATGGAGGTAGTTCCTTCAACCTTGCACCAAGTTGTTCAATGAATTTCAACCTTAGAAAGAGGGACACAAACATAAAAAAGAAAGCAACTGCAAACTAAGCAGTGTTATGCAAACTCCCTCAAAGTTATTACTAACAGTAAAGAACAGACTGAAACTAGTGTCTTTTCTCTTGAAGAGGGAACTTACTTAAATAACAATCAGTGATGAAGAAAACTGGTTACTGGATATTGGGTTCATTAAGAAAGTAAAGTACCCAGTGTGGTTATCTAATGTAATGGTGGTCAAAAAGAAGAATGAAAAGTAGAGAGTCTGCATGGAATACACGAACCTGAACAAAGCCATGCCAAAAGATTCATTCCCCTTGCCAAAGATAGATTAGAAGGTTGATAGCACTACCAGATACCAATGACTATCCTTTTTGGATGATTATAGTGGCTATAACCAAATTAAGATGGCAGAAGAAGATGAAGAGAAAAATAGCTTTATTACGGAGCATGGAATCTACCGCTATAGAGTAATGCCCTTTAGACTCAAGAACGCAGGCACTACCTTTCAAAGACTTGTACACAAAGTCTTTGGAAACTTGATAGATGATAAGATGCTTGTAATATTTCAGATGTTGTATAAAATTTGATAGTTTAGGTCTGGTCTAAAATAGTTCAAATCTAATCGAAAAGAGTTTAGACTGGGGATAAGTGTTAGCAATGCTGAGAGTTATAATTGTTAGAAGTTAGCATTGCTAAGAGTTAGAAAAATCTAAAGAGTTAGAGCCTTAATTGAAATGAGACAAAGATCTGGGATATATTGGTAATAACATGGTTGAAAAAAGTTATAAATAGTGCTAAGAAATGTCATTGTGTAAGTATGTTCTCAAATTTTATGTTCCCAATTTATCTTCACTGATGCGGGTCTATTGGTAAAGACCTTATTATATATAAATTAGTGTATCTCTATCTTTGAATGGTCTAAATGGTTAGTTTTAATAGACCATGAGCTCAGTAGAAGCTCGTATAAATATACAAGTATTAATAAGGACTATATACTGAACAAACTCAATTAGGACTTCTAATAGATATCCTATAAAAGTCGTCAATGAAGAATCCTATCGAGTTGAGTAGTATTTGTGGTCCCTTGACCTGAGCACTACGGTAGACTTTTGAGTGATCCACCGTAATTAGGTTCTACATATGTCAAAGACCTTTTATGGTTTGATCGCTGGGTATGGTCTGATGCTCATGGAGTCCAATGTATGTAGACATGAGATTTTTCAGCTCATATGGGTGAGTTATATATTTTAATGCTTTAAGATTGTATTTCAAAAAGTCTTATAGCTATAAGCAATAAACTTGGGAAAAGAGTTTCTTGTGGGATATGCATTATCATAAAAGTGTTTTCAGATATTATTTATAAGAATACAAATTTGGAGATAAGTTCACGGTTGAGCAAATAGAGTCTTGACAGTAGTGATCTATGTCTCCGCTCTTCCAGGATATAAATAATAGATTATACAAATATGTATTAACCTTAACTTGTATGGTTTAACATGTCGCTTTGTAATATTCATAATGTGCATGTATGGCATTAATTACAAACTTACGAAAGATTTTCTTAAGACAAACAGGTGTGAACCTAAAGAGTCTCATAATATAAAGTGTACTCGTTAAGCACCAGGATAGCTCAATCCGAGAAGATCTCGAAAAGCAGGAATTATTTTAAGGTCTCTTAGGAAATTGACAGGGTTTAAGTGTTAAGCCCAAAATATTAACAAGTGGCAAGTGGAACTTGCCATTTCATCCCCTAATTTATTTGCCATATGTCATGTAAATACTTTGTAATTGCATGACATATGGCAGCCATTTATTCACCATTTAAAAGCATATGGTGGCAAGTAAAATGGCCATTTCTCATGCTTCAATTCGACCAATTCAATTTATAGACACCAAACACCTTTTGCAAATTTAAGAATAAGGTGGCATTAATTGATAAAACACTCATCCATCAAGTTTTTGGTAAGTATGAGCCATTTATTTAATGGCTATTAAACAATCAATTTGGCCACCATTTTCACTTATGTTTAGCCTCTTAACAAATACTTAATTACCAAGCATTTTTTAAAGCATGAGGTGGGCATTTTAAGGCTTTGTCATGATTATTATATTCTACAATACTAATGAATTTAATTGGCCGAATAGGGTGGCTGTAAGTTATAGATAAAGGGCTGCTTCTTTAATTATTTTAAGGGTATGTGAATAAAAGGTAAGTAAATAATTACTAAATAAAATGGTCGAGTGAGATAAAGATGCAAAAGTTGCTTTAAGTAACAAGTTCCTGTTAAGATAGGAAGCTACCATTCTAGCTTGAGGAATCCCGACATGTCCTCAACTTAAATTATTTAAAGCATGTTTTAAGGGTGAGATCCATTTTATTTCATAAATGTAATGAGATGTGTATATTTATATTCTGTTGCATATATTTTGCATGTGAGATGTGTAAAATTAAAATTAAAATGTACACACTCACCCTACGCACAACACATTTACAATTGATATAGACTATTCTTCCAAGCACTAACAGCAAAGGAAAAAGATAGCTGGGGACCTGCCCAAACTAAGGCTTTGTAGAAACTGAAGGACTATTTGAAAATTCCTCTGGTACTCTCAACACTGCTTTCCAATGAAGTCTTGTACCTCTATCTAGTCGTTTACATCGAGACTATCAATACAGCTCTAGTAAGGGAAAAGTAAAGGTAGCAGAAGCCAATATTCTACACAAGTAAAGCCCTATCAGACTTAAAGACTCGCTACTCAGTAGTGGAGAAGCTCTTCTTAGCATTGATACATGCAAAAATTAAGTTGTAACCCTACTTTGAGGCACATCCAATTATAGTGTACACTTTCTACCCGATCAAACAAATACTGTCAAGATCAAATGCTGTAGGAAGAGTAACCAAAATGGTTATGGGCTTAATCCACTTGGACATAAGCTTTCAACTTCGCAAAACCATCAAAAGACAAATGCTAGCTGACTTTCTGCTAGAGTACAAACTTGGGGCCTTAGACAATTCACTGCTTCTAGATCTTGGAGAGACTGCCCAAACCTGGACCATGCACATTGATGGAGCATCCAAAATAGAGTTCTAGGAATAAGAGTACATCTACGAAGCCCTAACAGCTTAGTGCTAGAATATGCTGTCAAACTTCTAACCCCCATATCTAACAATGAAGCTGAATATGAGGCACTGATTGAGGGACTGAAGGTATCGCAAGCCCTTTCAATCAGAAATTTAGAGATAATGACTGATTCCACATTTTTCACTTCCTAGTGGAATTGAGAGTATGCAACAAAATAAGAGAAGATGTGGAACTTGTTAAGATTAGCAAAACAGCTTGCTTCTAATTTCAACAACATTGTACTATGACAGGATCCCAGAAAGTAGAATATGAAAGAAGAGAAGTTAGCTAATGAAGCATCTTTTGTAAAGCCCTTAATCAGGACGGTTCTCCTGGAAGAGAAAAATAATATTAAGACTGAAAATGACGAAGAGGACCTATCAGAAGAAATGACATTTGAGATTGTCGAGGTGAACTAGATGACCCTGTACATAGATTATCTCAATGATAGAAAGATTCCCAAAGACAGAAAAGAAGCTAAAAGTCTAAAGGCAGAGAGATTCACTATAATCAACGAGCACTTGTACTAAAGATCCTTCTCAGATATATATATATATATATATATGAGATGTGTTCTAGTTAATGAAGGACACCAGATCATGGCAAAGATACATGAAGGATTATGCAAACACTACTCCAATACAGGTATCCTAGCCCATAAAGTTATGCACCAGGACTACTTTTGGCCTTCAATTAGTAGAGATGTTGTACAATACGTCAAAACATGTGAGAAGTGCTAGAAACACAACATGTTCACCCATCTGCCTGATAATGATAAAAAATAGTATCCAATCCTTAGCCATTTATCTAGTATGGGATGGATATTGTGGGTCCACTTCCTATTACTACAGGAGGGAAGCAATTTGTACTATTAGTTACCAATTATTTTAGTAAGTGGGTTAAAGTAAAAGGTTACAACTATTGGAATTTGTGCTTACATGCTATACCATTAAGTATAAATATTTAATGATAGTATTTATACAATTATCATTTCTAATAAAATTGTTAATATTATTTATAATAAATGGTCAAATGCTTGTAACATTTCATACATTGTATGATCTGAAGGAGTTCAAATATGGTCTAAAGGAGTTTAGATCAGTACTAAGAGTTAGCAACGCTAATAGTTAAAAGTACTAAGAGTTAGTGGTGCTAAGAGTTAGTAGATTAATAGAGTTAGTGAAATCTAAATAGTTAGAGTATTATCTGAAATGGGACAATGACCTGAGAATATATTTATAATAACATAGCTACAAAGAGTTACAGATGGTGCTAAAAAAATTTATTATGCAAGTATATTCTCAAAGATGATGTTCATGATCTAATTTCATCGATGCGAGTCTATCGGTGGAACCTATTAATATAGATTAGTATATGTCTATATCTGGATGGTCCAAATGGTTAGTCTTAGCAAACAATGAGCGTAGTGGAAGCTTGTATAGATATACAGGTATTCATTAAGGACTGGATATTGAATAGACTCAAAAAGACCTCCAATAAACATCTTATAAAGCCATCAATGAAAGGTCTTCCGAGTTGAGTAGTATTTGTGGTCCTTTGACCTGAGCTCCATGGTGGGCTTGTGAGCGATCCACTATATTGTGGTTCCACACATGCCAGAAACCTTTCATGGTCTAACCGTTGTGTGTTGCTGAGTATGGTCTCATGCTCATAGAGTCCGGTGTGCGTAAATATGGGATCCATTAGCTCATATGAGTGAGTTGTATATCCTGATGCTCCAAAATTATATTTTAGAAGTCTTGTGGCCACAAGCATAAACCTCAGAAAATATATTCCGAAGGGATAAACAATATCACAAAAGTATTTCTGTATATTGTTTAAGGAAATATAAATCTGGAGACAAGTTAATGGTTGAGCATATAGAGATTTGACGATGATGATCTATATCTATTCTCTTCTAGGATATATATGATGGAGGGATTATACAAATATGTAATAACCTCAACTTGCATGGTCTAACGCGCTGATTTGTAATATCCGTAATGTGTGTATGGGGCATCGTTCACGGATGTATGAAAGAGCTCCATATGACAAATCAAGTATAGACCTAGAGAATCTAACAATATGAAGTATACTCGTTGCGCACTAGGGTAGCAGATTGGATTGATTAATTCGATCCAATAAATTTCAGCAAAAATAGAATAATTGTTTCGGGATCTCTTAGGATGTGTATTTGTCAAAACTTAATTATTAAGTACATCATTGAATTAATTAACAAGAATTGTTAATTAATAGGATGTTGACAAGTGGTACAATTTGGTCTATGATTTGATTTTACCTTAGTTTTATCATTTAACCTTGGTAGTAAAAACTAGTAAGGTAAAAAGTAATTATTCAAAATTGTTTTGAATAATTAAATTAGATATTATTATTATATTATTAGATAATATGATAATATATTAATCATGGCCATTGTATTTTAATATAATAAGGGGCCTAGATGTTGGCCATTTATTTACCTAATATGATTAAAATAATTATATTTGTTAGGTAATGATTTAATTAGGTGGCCAATATTCTAGTACTTAATAAATTAATCCTAAGTGGGAGACCAACAATTAAATTGGTGGAGCACTTGTTTTTGTTTTATCAAAAAGTGTTGAATAACAAAAACAAAACTTTGGCTAACAATTGAATTTAATTGATTCATTCATTTTAGAGGATATGATTCGGCTAAGCAATTCAAGGTAAGTGAGAGAGTTTTGGTTTTGTGTTTTTCAAGTGTTGAAAGCAAAAGGAACTTCTTTTCATCTTCTTCTCTCATAATGGATCAAAATGAATAAATGAAAATGGAGAAAGAGATTAGTAATTGTAGACAAGAGCTGTGCTAAAATTAATTAATTTATGGAAATTGTTTCCATCATTTAAACAAGAGTTGTAAGTAAATGTTTACCATCTCCATTTAAGAATCAAATAATTTGTGTTCAAAGAGTTTGAATACATGTGCTGAAAATTGTAAAACTAAGCTACCATTCTAACTCCATAATCCCATCAAACCGTTATGGACTAGAATTGTTCTACAATTCACTTCAAGGTGAGCTCTTCAATTGGATTGTTTGAGGACTTGAAGAATTTTTAAAGCTACCTTCATTAGGTAAGTATTCTTTACATTTTAATTTTATGTACACAATTGTTCATCATATATAAGTTGTTGTATAATAGTTATACTTGAGCATGTATGTGGTTAAATATGTTAAATTAGGTGTTGATAAGGGCAAATTTGTCATATATTTTCTCATGTTTTTATTATTGATATTTTATGATTTTATGAGAATAGATGGCTATTTATGTGCATTATTGTTATTCATAGGGACTTGAACGAAATTTAAAGAAAGAACGCAAAAGGAGCGAAAACAGGGACTAAAATGCAAAGTTTTCAAATTATGAGTCCAGCGCCCCCGCGCCACAAGTATTTTAGCCCCAGCGTTGAAATAGTGATCGAAATTAGAAAAACGACCTGTTTAAGTCGCGTCTGGCGCTCCAGCGATGAAGAGTCACCGCGCCAGCGACGTTCCAGCGCCCCAGCGCTATCAACATACCGCGCCAGCGGTGAAGCCGTTTTCATGCAGCGCCCCAGCGCCAAGATCCCACCACTCCAGCGGTGATAGCTTTTTCACCCGTCGCCCCAGCGACAGATGCATAGCGCGCCAGCGGTAGTGCGAGTCCTAGTCCGACGACAATTGAGATTTTCAAGCTCAAATCAATCCCTATATAAAGCCACTCGTCCCCAGTCTTCAAAAAAGAATCCAAGACGACCCAAGAGCACCAAGAATACAGAGCACAAGTCTTGGAGAGCAATAGGAGCTTAATTGAATCAACTTTAGAGAGAGATACAAGACGTTCTTCGGCATCAAGAGTTCTTAGGCAGCGCAATTAAGAGCAATTCGACGTCTATATCGGTTTGCTAATAATTGTATCATGATTTATAATTATTTTTACTGCTGTTCTCTTGTAGCCATGAGCTAAACTTGTTTTCTAGGGTTAATATTTGAACTCAATATGTGTGCTTAATTGCCATATCTTTTAGTATTTAATAAACTTAGTCTTTTATTATTTAAATTACTTGTGTTTAATGCTTCAATATATCTGGCCAATATATGGTGAATGAATTGGTAATATTATTGATAAACTCGGAAGAGGAATCATAATATTTAGACCTAGGTAATTTGATGCATGATTGTAGAGTAACATTCAATGTTGCATATGCAAGTTTCAACTTAGGATAGGAATATACCTAATTGGCATATATGATCAATAAGACCTAATCTTAATGAATCTTAATTTATTACAAGTACCATAGGAATATAGGTATTTGGTAAACTAAGATATACTTGCATGACCTTGGAAGAGGCTTGTGAATACATTAGTGTCTTGATCAATAATAAAGACTAAGTGAGTTAAATATTAGAGGATTAATCATTAGAAGCATATTGAGGGATAATATTAATCCTAGGTTTTCTCTACATTGCTATCATTTATTCTCTTTACATTGTGTTTTTGTTTTATATTTCTTACATTCATTCTTAGATTTTTATTTTTCTGAATAATTATTAGGAAGATATAATTTTAGTAATTGGTTAAAAAGAAAGAATTATCCCTGTGGGTTCGACATCCGACTTATTTAGTCTCTTTATTACTTGCATACGATAGTGTATACTTGCACTTAATTTATGATATAGAAATATCGCATCAGGTGTATATGTTAATATACTTCCGCTGCGTGTAGTAATTTTTGAAATTACGTATACACTCGTATGTCACACACTCGATTTACAACAATAGCAATCTAACTGGAATCAAAGTGAAGAACTTCATCTAGAAGAACATCATCACTAGATTCAGAATGCCATAAGTGATCATATCTGACAATGGGAAGCAATTTGTGAGCACTACCATCACTTCCTTCTGTAACAGATATAAGATACAATAATATTTCTCTTCTCGTAGCTATCCACCAGGGAACGGTCAAACCAAAATCTCTACTCGGATGATCTTTACAATGCTATAGAAGAAACTAGAGTGGAAAAGACCTGACTGATGAGGCCTGAGAAATCACAGCGATCAAAGTAGCAGTTTATAAGACAATGATGAAAAGGCACTACAACAGCAAGATCAGAAACTACAAAGTTAACAAAGGTGACCTCATCCTGAGAGAGGTACTAGACATTAATAGGGAGTGCAAAGTTGGAAAGATGGCTAAAACTTGGGAAATACCCTATAGGGTTGTGGGAAAGCTAAACAATGGAGCCTTTCTACTACAAGACATGGAAGGGAATCCAATTCAAATCCCCTGGAACATATCGAAGCTGAAGAATTTTTATGTATGACTTCATTCTTTTGTTCTTAGTTTTTGAATAAACTTCTTTAGATAAATTCAGTATATTGATTGCAATACTGATATTACAAACCTAATGATTATGCTGTTCCCAGGAGATGACCAAAAACAATCCCCTCAGACCTATGTGTAAAGCCCTATTGGTCCTTTACATGACAAAATGATCTAGTGCCGTTACTAAGAAAGGAGACAGCCAGAGGCAATCCTACAACTGCTTCAGAGAGATGGCCAAAAAACGATCCCCTCAAGTCTGATGTAGAACTCTATTGATCCTTTACACCGTTTGATGCCGCTACTAGGAGAGGAGATGGACAAAAGAAATCCTTCACCATTTCAGGGAGATGGCTAAAAACTAATCTCCTCGGGTCTGATGTAGAGCCCTATTAATCCTTTTATGGTCTGGTGCCGTTACTAGGAAAGGAGACGACTAAAAGTAATCCTTTACATCGTTCCGAGGAGATGGTCTAAAACATAATCCCTCCAAGTCTGTATGTAAGGTTTTATTGATCCTTTACATGGCCTGGAACCTTTAAGATAAAAAGTTATACCATTACAAGGTGATGAGATGGCCAAAAGCAATCATTTGCACTATTTTGGGGAAATGGTTTGAAAAATAATCCTCCTAGGTCTGGATGAAAGTTCTTATTGAGCCCTTACATGGTTTGGAACCTTTAAGATAAACGTTTACATTGTTAATAGAGGACGGTATAGCCAAAAGCAATCCTCCACACTATTTTGGGGAATTGGTTTGAAAAATAATCTCTCAGGCGTGAATGTAAGGTTCTATTGATCCTTTACATAACTTGGAACCTTTAAGATAAAAGGTTATCCTATCACTAAAAGATTAGACGACCAAAAGTAATCCTCTGTATGCTATTAATCCCTTACAAGGCTAAGAACTTTCAAGATAAAAGGCTATGCCGTTACTAAGGGAGGAGATGGCCAAAGGCAATCCTTTGTACCGTTTCAGGGAGATAGTCTGAAAAATAATCCCTCAGGTCTAGATGTAAATTCATATTGATCCCTTACACGACTTAGAACCTTTAACATGAAAGGTGACGTCATTCTAAGAAGATAGCCTTAGAAAAGATTTCCCCAGACTAGATGTAAGGTCCTAATGCTCCCTTATACAGGGTTGGGAAATCTGCTAAAAGTAACTGAATGCTAATAGATAAGCAAAAAGTCCACATTTATAGTCAATGATCCAAAATAATGGAAGAAACCTACACTCTATTTCAAAGAATAAACTTCATTCTCTGAATAAAAATAGAGTATCATCCAGATATTAACCAAATATTTCTTATTAAACATAGAACCACAAAAGGAAAATAACTTGACATTCTCAAAGAAGAAAAAGGTTATTAGGAACTAACACTTGAGAATTCAAGCTTCAAAGAAAGATACATCAAAGGAAACAACAATCTAAATATGACAAAGTAAGTATAAAACCAAAAATACTTGTATTTCATTTATTAGAATTCTTAATTACATCTATATTTCGATTGCATATCAATATAAAAATAAAAAAAAAGAAGCTAAACTAAGCTGAAGGTGAATTAGGGGAAAGCTCCCATACGTCTGGATCTTGGTCCTTTGCTTCCTCTCCTTTAGAGCTGTAGCTGATCAGCTTATGATCGTCATTTAAATGTCTGGTAGACTAACCCTTATAGAAGCTACAGAAGGCATCAACGTCCTTAGAAAGTATCCCATAAGAAGCAGGATCCCTTATAGGGAAAAAACCTCGCCTGAATCGCACGCAGTGGCAACTATGACTTCACAATCAAACACTTATTTTGCCACTGCAAGTTTCTGTTGCCACACAGAATTTGTGGCATCCTTTTTAGGCTAGAGGGAAACATCGTCCCTCTATATACCTTTCATAGTTAGTTAAAGGTCCTCAGTAGCCTTTTCAAGTTGAGAAGTCTGATCCTTAGCTAACTTGCGTAAAGCACCATTAGAAGATACACAGTTGGCCATTTCTTGTAAATCTTGGTCTTTCTGCATAAGCTTAGCCTTTAACGCCTTTACCTACTCTTAGAACCAAGCCTTCATCTTTATCTATACTACCTTTTTGCGATAGGGAAGTTTTAGATCAGCCTCTAGAATAGTTTTTCCTTGGAGGAAGTTTTATACTTCTCTCTCCAAGAATGATACTCTTTTCTCACTCTCTTTCAAGAACGCTTGGATATGCATCCGATCTGCCTAAAGCTCTCTGTGTTTAATTTCTACACCTCTTCCAACTCTTTAGAAACACTCTCTAGCTACTTGATGCGATATTTCTATATCTTAAAATTAAGTGCAAGTATACACTATCGTATGCAAGTAATAAAGGGTTAAAATAGTTGGATGTCGAACCTACAAGGATAATATCTTCTTTTTAACCAAGTATTAAAATTATTTTTTTCTAATAATTATTCAGAAAAATAAAAATCTAAGAATAAATGTATAAAATATAAAAGAAATGATACAATGTAAAGGGATTTGAAAGATAGAAATATAGAGAAAACCTAGGGTTAATACTATCCCTTAGTCTTTGTTATTGATCATGACACTAATGTATTCACAAGCCTCTTCCAAAGTAATGCAAGTATACCTTAATTTACCAAATGCCTATATTCCTATGGTACTTGTAATAAATCAAGATTCATTCAGATTAAGTCTTATTGATCATACATACCAATTAGGTATATTCCTATCCTAATTTGAAACTTGCATATGCAACATGGAATGTTATTCTACAATCATGCATCAAATTACCTAATTCTAAATATAAAGATTCCTCTTCCGAGTTTATAAAATATATTACCAATGTATTCACCATATATTGGCCAGATATATTGAAGTAATAAGAACAAGTAATTTGAATAACAAAGAACTAAGTTTATTAAATATTAAAAAGATATGGCAATTAAATGCACATATTGAGTTCAAGTATTAACCCTAAAACGAAAATTTAGTTCATGGCTACAAGAGAACAACGATAAAAATAATAAGAAAACATGATACAATCAATATCAAACCAATATAGACGTCGAATTGCTCTTGATTGCGCTGCCTAAGAAACTCTTGATGCCGAAGAACGCCTTGAATCTCTCTTTATGGCTACTTCAAATAAGCTCCAATTGCTCTCTAAGACTTGTGTTATGTGTTCTTGATGTTCTTGGCTGTTCTTGGATAATCTTTAAAGGTCGGGGATGAGTGGCCTTTTATAGGGATTGATTTGAGCTTGAAAATCTCAATTCTTGTCGGATTAAGAATCGCACTACCATTAGGGCACTATGTTGCTATCGTTGAGGCGCTGCGTGTAAAAGACCTTATTGCTAAAGCGATAAGGTGCTGGTGCTGGAGTGTTAGTCTATCACTAGCTTGGTGGCGATCTGGCGCTAGGACGCTAGACTTCGCTTATACAAATCGTTTTTTTCTATTTTTTTATTTTGATCACTGTTCCAACGCTGGGGCAAAAATCTTTGTGGCATTGGGGCAATAGGTCCATATTTTGAAAAGTTTGCATTTTAGTCCCTATTTTTGCTCCTTTTGCGTCCTTTACTTTAATTTTGTTCAAGTCCCTATAAATAACAATAATGCATATAAATAGCCATTTATTTTCATAAAATATTAAAATAAAAAACATGAGAAAATATATGACAACTATGCCCTTATTAAATTCCCCCAAACTTAAACATTTACTTGCCTTAAGCAATAAAATAAAAATCAAGAGAGAAACAAAAGGTTATAATTGACTCAAATAATAAACAAAGAAAACAAAATAAAGCAAAACATGCTAGGTTAGTAAGATGATCAAAATAATTGTCTCAAAAGCTATTTAAATGGCACAAATCCTTAAGTAGATAAAAAACTATTAACAATTCTAATTATCTATATTTAGCCCCTCATTCTTTCTCAAAGATAATCACCATATATATGTGTGCAAGCAGCAAGCAATAGCTAAAACCATACTTTGATTTACTTTATACTTTAGTTTTTACTAAAAAGATGATGTTTTGACATTTGATTTGTATAATGACATTTCCATAGGCTTGTCTTTACTACCACTCTCCACTAATGTAGAAAATCACATGTTTAAGGATCTACTTAGGACTTTACTTATCTTGTAACATAAGGTTAGGGTCAAGGTGGGATAAAAGGATAAACAATTTACGTTAAGTCACACTATGAACACTTAGACTTTACCTAGAAACCTCTTGATCTTTCTTTTCTTTGTATTATCTTTTCCCCCAAACTTATTGTACGTCCAATCTTTTTTGCAACCTTTATTTTGCAAAGAATTTCTTCTTTTTCTTAAATTGAGGGTATTTTTTTCTCTTTATTTTTAATACTCCCAAACTTATTTTTCATATATCACCGCAACCTTTTCCTTTTAAGAGTATTTCTAAGAAAATGTAAGGCTTATGGTATTTTGGGTAAATTTTTAGATAAATAACTATAATTCTTGGGCTTGTAATGTGGTTAAACCAAAGAATGTGTAATTAGGCTCAAAATAGGGTACTAGGGATAAATATACAATTAAGGTAGGCTAAAAAGGCTTAATTGGTCAAAAGATGGCCTAATGTCATTTTCCTATTCATGTGTTTCCTAGAATTTCGCCTTAAGTAGTAATTAAAGACAAGTTCTAGAGTGTCGGTCTTCGAAACTTGAGTTGTACTTTCTAAAGCATAAGTATCTCTAAGTAATAGTTATAACTATTCATGCTTATACAGTGCTAAAAAATGGTAATTATAAATACAGTCGAACTTGTTCCTAAACTTAGATAACAAAAATTGTCTCAAGTATCTATCATTCTTCAGGGATTTATGAAAAATAAATTCAGCCATGTATTTTATTTCTTATCATAAACTAATGATCATCTTAAAAAAAACCTTACAAAAAAAACTAATTAACTAAAAACAAAAATTTAACCCACAAGAACAATCACTCAAATTATGCAACAAAATAAATACAAGAAAGTGTTTCCCACCCCGAAACTTAAATTAGACATTGATCTTAATGTCAAAAAATAAAAAATTGAGTAATAAGATACTTCCCTGGTAAATGAAATGTAAGCTATGCAATGTTGTTATATGAATGCAGTCCTTTACTCTCGATGCTTACAAATGCTCATGCTGCCTTCCTTGAGTGTTTGACTTGTTGATTTAGTCCTAAAAAGAAAATAAAATAAAGTAACCAAACAGAAATTAAACAAACATAAAAATAAAAATTACTTGGGCTGCCTCCCAAGAAGTGCTTGATTTAGCATCGTCGGCTTGACGGGGCTTTTTATTCTCTTATGGTGGATCAAAGGTGCTGATGGAAGCATTTGTGTATATGATCTTGTTGGCCCTCTTTTCTTTTGGCTTCCATATTTTTGCTATTAAATCTCGAGCAGTATCTTTTGTTGTATTCTCTTTGTGTCTCTCCGGAAAGACTTTTACCTTAGATCGGGGAAGTGATTCTTCCTTTCTTTCTCTTTGCTTACTTTGTTAAGGTGCTGCTCTTTCTTCTTCTTTCTTACCTTCTCATGCTTGAATACCCTTTTTTCAGATGAGAGGATCCAATGTCTTCATATTTTTGGTTTGTTTGATATTTGGGTGCACCATATTAATGCAGAAACAATCTTCACTTTCAGTTGGTAACTTGATCTCTTTGAAAATATTAAAAATGTTTGTGTCTTCTTGTACCCTCATGGTCAACTCTTCTTTTTGCACATCAATGATTGTTCTTCTAGTGGCTAAGAAGGGTCTTCCAAGGATGATAAAAATTTATTTGTCTTCTTCCATGTCCAAAATAATGAAATCGGCAGGGAAGATAAATTTATCAACTTTAGCTAGCACATGTTCAATGACTCCCTTGAGATAGGTAAAAGAATGATCCACTAGCTGAAGTGGGACATTTATTGGTTTGGCTTCTCTCAGTTCTAATTTTTTGTACACGAACAGTGGCATAAGATTAATCCTAGCTCCTAGATCATAAAGTGCTTTTCCAAAATCATAATTTCCAATTGAGCATGGTATGGTGAAGCTCCCGGGATCTTTGAGCTTTGGAGGTAGTTTCTTTAGAAGGATGGTGCTATATTCCTCCATTAGGGCCATAGTCTCGAAGTCATCTATTCTTATCTTCTTTAATAAGATATCCTTCATGAATCTCATATAGCTCAGAATTTTCTCTAGTGCATCTGTAAAAGGAAGATTAATATGTAATTTCTTAAAAATATCAAGAAATTTAGAAAACTACTTATCTAATTTCTTCTTTTACATCCTTTAAGGAAATAAATGTGGTGGAGTGAATGATTGTGTGGCTTGCTTTTGTGGGTTGCTGCTAGTATCTTCTGTTGCATTTTCACTTTTATGCTCTTGTACTTGAATACCAAATTATGTGCTTTTCTGTGTTTCAGCACTTTTTAGTTGCTGTAATCTCTGGGGAAATGGTATATGTGGTTTATATGGTTGTATGGCATCTTGTTGGACCACTGTTTCTTTTTCCTTCTCCTTTATCTCTGAAAGCTATGGTTGAGGTGTGTTGTCATATAAGATTTTACCACTTCTTAGGGAGATGGGTTGACAATGTTATATATTTCTTTTTGGATTGACTTCAGTGTTGCTTGGTAAGGTTCCTTGAGGTTGATTGTTCATTGTTGCTGCAAGTTGTCCTACATGATTCTCAAAGGCTCTAAATGAAGCTACATGACTTTGAAGAAGTGCATTCATTTTCTTCATGTATTGTAAGAATATGTCTTCTAAGTCTATCTTTTTCTCTTGTTGGGCTTGTGGTTGAAAGCTAATAGGAGCTTTAGAATGCTACATTTGATTATTGTTTCTCCATGAGAAGTTGAGGTGATTTCTCCATCCAGGATTGTAAAAATTTGAATTGGGATTGTTACGGTTGAAGTTTCCTACATATTGTGTTGTTTCCATGCATTGCCTGTTAGTGTAGTTGTCTTCACAGAACTCACAAGTAATTGGCGGACTCTTGACGGCATTAACCCCTAAGTTGCTTAATTATTTGGTCAAAAGGTTAACTTGGGTGGATAATGTGGTCAAAGTGTCTACTTCGTGTAGTTTAGCAATTTTCCTTGTTGTTGTGCTTTTAGTGGGCTATTGATAGGCATTGGGTGCCATGTCATCTAGTAGATCATATGCTTCATCGGTAGATTTGTTCATAAGTGCTCCTCTAGCTCCAGCATCCACTATTGTTCTGAATTGACCGGCTAATCTATTGTAGAATATTTGTACAAGCAACCACTTTAGAACTCCGTGATGAGGATAATTTCTTTGCATATCTTTGTATCTCTCTCATGCCTCATAAAGAGATTCTCTATCTAGTTGTAGGAATAATTTGATGTCGTTCCTCATCTTGGTAGTTTTAACAGGTGGAAAGAATTTGGCAAGAAACTTTTGAGCAAGATCATCCCATGTAGCTATGGATCCAGATGGAAGTGATAGTAGCCAGCTCTTTGCTTTGTCTCTTAAGGAAAAAGGAAACAATCTTAGTCGGATTGCATCATCGAACACCCTATTGTACTTGAATGTGTCACATATCTCCAAGAAGTTGATGATGTGCATGTTTGGATTATGATTGGATAGTCCACTAAATTGTACCAAATCCTTGAGCATTTAAATTGTGTTTGGCTTAATCTCAAAGTTGTTAGCTTGAACAGTTGGTCTTTGAATGCTTGAATGGATTCTATTGACTAGGAGAATAACATATTCCCTTAATGGTCTTACTTCATTGTTGGGTGCAATTGGTACATGATCTTTCATAGTGTTGACTTGATTTTGTTCTCTTCTAATTTTTCTTAAAGTTCTTTCAATTTTTGGATAGAAGTAATCAAGTCTTCACTTTTGATCTTCGTATATACCTTAAAAGAAAGAAAATAAAAGACTAAATTAAGAAAAAAAAATCTGAAGTAAAAACTAGAAAGATTGGTATTAATATTAACGAAAAAACAGATAATTATCCCCAGTAACGGTGCCAAAAACTTGATGTGATATTTTTATATCTTATAATTAAATGCAAGTATACATTATCGTATGCAAGTAATAAAGGGACAAAATAGTTGGATGTCGAATCCACATGGATAATATCTTCTTTTTAACCAAGTACTAAAATTATATCTTTCTAATAATTATTTAGAAAAATAAAAATTTAAGAATGAATGTAGAAAAATATAAAAGCAATGACACGATGTAAAGAGATTTGGAAGATAGCAATATAGAGAAAACTAGGGTTAATACTAACCCTCAATATGCTTTCTAATGATTAAACCTCTACTATTTAATTCTCTTAATCTTTTTTATTAATCAAGTCACTAATGTATTCACAAGCCTCTTTCAAGGTCATGCAAGTATACCTTAATTTACCAAATACCTATATTCTTATGGTACTTGTAATAAATCAAAATTTATTAAGATTAAGTCTTATTGATCATACATGCCAATTAGGTATATTCTTATCCTAATTTGAAACTTGCATATGCAACATTAAATGTTACTCTATAATCATGCATCAAATTACCTAGGTCTAAATATAATGATTTCTCTTTCGAGTTTATCAAAAATATTACCAATTCATTCATCATATATTGGCCAGATATATTGAAGCATTAAGAGCAAGTAATTTGAATAATAAAGAACTAAGTTTATTAAATATTAAAAAGATATGGCAATTAAGCGCACATATTGACTTCAAGTATTAACCCTAGAAAGACAATTTAGTTCATGACTACAAGTGAACAATGACAAAAATAATAATAAAACATTATACAATCAATAGCAAACCAATATAGACGTTGAATTATTCTTGATTGCGCTGCCTAAGAAACTCTTGATGCCGAAGAACGCCTTGAATCTTTATCTATGGCTACTTCAATTAAGCTCTAATTGCTCTCTAAGACATGTGTTATTTGTTTTTTTGTTGTTCTTGGATAATCTTTAAAGGTTGGGGATGAGTGGCCTTTTATAGGGATTGATTTAAGCTTGAAAAACTCAATTCATGTCGGATTAGGAATCGTACTACCACTGATGTGCTGCGTGTAAAAGGCCTCATCGCTGGAGCGATAAGGTGCTAATGCTAAAGAGCTGGTTTATTGTTATTGCAATGGCGATCTGGCGCTGGATCGCTAGACTGGGACTTAAACAGATTATTTTTTCTATTTTTTTATTTTGATCATTGTTCTAGCGCAGAGGTGAAAATTCTTCATCACTCTTAGCCTCTACTAGCTAAGCAAGTAGCTTGATCTTCTTGCTCTTTAAAGATGACTCACTTCTAAAAGCTTCCATTGTGAGAAAGCTATTCTACAATGCCTGCATAATGATAAAACAATTTAGTAAATAATATCAAAATAAGTATAAGGGAAATCAAAGTGATCAACGATGTACCTTCGTAGTAGATGCAACACTTACATGGGAGCAAGCATACGCGCTTATCCTTGGCAGAATGATTTCCTGACCTACTCGAGAAAAAAAACTTTGGATGACTGTGGCTATCCTCTCACTATCCATTAGCAAGACATTATCCTCTGTTATATAACCTTTGCTCATCTTTAGAAACTGAGGCCTGAACTCTCTTTCTTCCAAGTTCCCAGAAGAGCTGGGTTCCCTTTACCTTCAAGCACTCCCCTCAATTTCTACTTTAGCGGAAGGGGAAGCGTTTATATCCAAGTTAGAGACATCGAACACTATAGTACTTTCTACAAGTGGAAACTTCAAGTAAGTTAAAAAAAAGCACTAATAAAAAAATGTAAGGAAAGAAATTACCTGTAGCAGGTCTTGTTGGGATTTGTGCTCACGTGCCATCTCGTTATTGTATGAATATTTTATTTTATAATATTTATACAGTTCATTATTTTTTAAATTGCTAATTACTATTATTAAATGGGTCAATGCTTGTGACACTACAAACATTATATGATCTAAAAGAGTTCATATTTGGTCTAAAGAAGTTTAGATCAATGTCAAGAGTTAGCATCACTGAAAACTATAAATGCTAAAGAGTTAGCATGTCATATTAATTAGTGATGTCTAAAAGTTAGAATATTGTCTATAACGGTACAAGGACCTGAGAATACATTAGTAATAACATAGTTGCAAGAGTTGCTAAAAAATGTTGTTATGCAAGTTTATTCTTAATTTATATGTTCCTGGTCTTGATTCACCGATGCAGGTCTATCGGTGGAATCTTTTTACATAGACTAGTGTATACTATACTTAGATGGTCTAGATGGTTATTCTTAGTTAACCATGGACTTATTGGAAGTTTTTATAGCATACAGGTGTTCAGTAAGGACTGAATACTAAACAGACTCAACGAGGACCCCAATAGACATCCCATGAAGCCGTTAATAGAAGGTCCTCTTGCGTTGAGTAGTATATGTGGTCCTTTGACCTGAGTACCATGATGGGCTTGTAAGTGATCCATTATACTTTAGTTCTACACATGTCACAGACCTTTCATGGTATAACTATTGGGTGTCGTTGGGTATGGTCCAATGCTTATGGAGTTTGGTGTGTATAGATATGGAATCCGTCAACTCACATGGATGAGTTATATATCCGGATGCTCAGAGACAATATCTTAGAAAGTCTTATGGCCATAAACAATAAACCTAGGAAAAGAGTTTCCTACAAGGATAAATAATATTGTAAAAGTGTTTGCATATATTGTTTATTAAGATATGTGTCTGGAGATAAGTTCATGGATGAGCACATAGGGATTTGACGGTAGTGATCTATATCCCTGCTCTTCCAGGATATGATTGGCAGAAGGATTATACGTATGCGCTATGACCTCAACTTGTATGATCTACTGCACTGATTTATAATATCCGTAACGTGTGCGTGGGGTATCGATCTCGGACTCACAGAATAATTTTGTTTGACAAATCAGGAGTGGACCTAGAGAGTCTTGTAATATGAAGTGTACTTGTTGTGCACTGGGAAGCGTACCAGATTGAATAGTTCGATCCAAAAAATTCTAGCAAACCAGACATTTACTTCAATTTTCCTCCAGTCGTGCACGTGTCAAGACTTAAGAGTTAAGTACATCAATTAGTTAACAATTAGTTATTGACCAATGGAATGTTGACACATGGCACATGTGGGCCAATTATTGTTTGATTTGAAAATTACGAAAATGACCTTATTTGTTGGACAAATAATATTATTATTTTATTCATTAAAATATTTATTGAATAAAATAATAATAATAATATATGATATTATTATTTAAATTGAAATCAAACAATTAATTTTTTTTATTTAAATTGGCATGTGTTTTTATCATGATTTAATATGATTAAATTATTTGTTTAATATTAATTAAATGATATGATAAGTATAAATGGTTGGCATTTGTTAATGGTAGGCCTTAAGATGTTTCTTAATAATGAAAAAGTGTTTTCTCATTTGGTCTAGATTAAGGCCAAGTTCATTTAAATGATTTTTTATTTTATTTTGTTTTCATTTGGTTTTTTGTAAATAATAATAAACAAGACACTAATGGCAAACATTGACCTAGATAATAGATGTAATTAGGTGAGAAAATGAAAGATAATAATAAACAAAACACTAATGGCAAATATAATGGATGCCATTAGGTGAGAAAATGAAAGAAAATAATAAACAAATGATAGAGTAATATGTTGCTTAATTGATTAATTGAAAATGAGGCTAAGGGATTAGTGAGAATGGTAGAGAGAATTTTGAAAGGCTAAGTGTTAGAAAATTCTATCAAGTGTTGAAAATAAAAACACATCTTCCATTTTTCCTTCCATTTTTAATCACCCATACTATAAGGTAGAAACAAAGATTTAAGAGTTGAATCCTTTGCTGAAAAAGCTGCTATTCTAGCTTCCTCAAGCCCACCGTGCTAAGAACCTAGAATTATGAACGGGTTGCTTCAAAGACAGTACTCCGGTTTGACCATATACCAAAGGCTTGACAAGGTACTATTTCTCAATCTTGAAATATTTTACATTTATGAGATAACATATAAAAGTTCATTTGTGTTTATCATTATGAAATTTGTATTTTGTACATCTGCTGCGCATGTATGTATGTGATACATATGCTATATTTGAATGATAGACACAATCCCACATGCATGCACCTTAGGTTTAAAATCACTCATAAGTCTCGCGTAAAGAGCTGAGGTATATTCTTCCTTTAGCATACTTATACCAGCATCACTCTCATCCTAAGGTTTCGCACTACCTGTGGATGAACCTTCCCGAAAGAAACCTTAGCCACACTTGGGAAAGGTTCCATAGCCTCGTTAAATGGAACCTCTTCATAAATAGGAGTTAAAGGTACAAGATGAGCAAGCTTAAAAGCCGGTGGCACAAGAGCAGCAGGCTAGTGACTTTTAGAAGTTTCGGAATGGTGGGCTAAAATAGTTTGGCTTTGACATAACCAATGTTTAGGTTCCAACTTTTCTTGGACTAGTTTTAGGGTACTTCTCCGTACCTCTTGTGGCGTTGGAAATCATTTTCCTCTTGGTCTCGTAGCTTCCAAAGAGGAAATATATTTGATATTACATCTGGGAGGTCTACAATAAAGGATTAACGTATTGGGAACACAGAGATCAAGTGATGAGAAAAACTTCTCAAAACAAAATCTAAGGAAAGTATAACAGAAGGGAGTTACCTTCCTCTTCAAGCATTAATGACCTAAGAACCACTGGGACTTTCTTAAGAGGAGCAAAAGACTCTGACTCCATAAAAATCAGGTCAGAAGACCCACTTGCACAGGAATATTTTATTCCTCTTAAAGAACTGCATCAAAAGCAACGCTAGCATTTAAACCCTTGCCAACCTCCATTGGATGATCAGACATAGAGAAGTCTATAATCTTTCAATCTTGAGACACCTAGACAGACTCCACACAAGCCAGTGCGAAAAAGAAAAAGCATTAGAAAAAGGCTTATAAAAAGTTCCATTATAAAGAAAATTTACTTACTAATATTCAGGAAAAACTTTCAGTAAAACAACGACAAGAAAACGTCCTCATCCCTCCGTGCTCTTTCTAGAAAGAAATTCTTCTCAAAAAGGAAATTAAGCCAAGCCACCTTGTATGCAAAACCCTTGGTATCAAAAGGGTGAGTTCTAGTTGCGATACTCAAATCCGGCGGAGTAAGGGTCTATAAGCCTTTATCGGATGTAAACGGACCCTAGATAAGTTTTGAAACTTCTTTGGCATCATAGGGGTATGTATATGCTTGTGGTTGATGAGATGGTTCCAAAACACCTTCCTAAGGAATCGTTCCTCATTGGGATTGAAGGAAGGAAAAACTAGTTTTTAGTCATAAACATTAAAAGCAGTGTTCACTTCAATGGAAAGTGTAGGATTCTTCCACTTCTTGCTGATAACAACTGTGCTTTCCTCAGAACCAATGCGTTTGGCATCGAACTCTTTGAAGAACTTTCTCAAACTCTTAGGTTATCAAAAGTAGTTTTTCTTTGTGCAGATAAGGTTATGGTCAGGCACTATGAAGGGTTCATCATGTGGTTCTGGATTGAAACATCCTGAAGAAGGTAGAAAATGTTGGGATGATTTTGCAATAGGTCGAGACTCATTACATGAAGGAATTTCAGAATCATAAAGGGAATGGGGAAGCGAAAACACTTAAGGCACTCGGGGAATAGAGGAAGTTCCCCATGTTGAACAGTACAGGGTTCCCTGTGAGGCTCCCCCTTAGGTAAGACACGTATTCCAATATCATTTGGAATAGCATATTCTTTTTTTAGTTCAATAATAAGGGCAAATTTGTCATATATTTTCTCATGTTTTTATTATTGATAATTTATGATTTTATGAGAATAAATGGCTATTTATGTGCATTATTGTTATTTATAGGGACTTGAACAAAATTTAAAGAGTGAAAATAGGGACTAAAATGCAAGGTTTTCAAAGTATATGTCCATCGCCCCAACACCACGAGGATTATCGCCCCAGCTCTGAAATAGTAATCGACTTAAGAAAAACGACCTGTTTAAGACGCATCTGGCGCCCCAGCTCCAAACAGTCACCACGCCAGCGACGGAACAGCGCCCCAGCGCCATCAATCCACCGCTCCAGTGGTAAAGCCTTTTTCACGCGTCGCCCCAGTGACAACTACATAGCGCCCCAACGGTAGCGCGAGTCTTAGTTTGGCGAGAATTGAGATTTTTAAGCTCATATCAATCCCTATAAAAAGCCACTCGTTCCCAGCCATCCAAGATAAACCTATAGCAATTCAAGAACACCAAGAATACAGAGCACGAGTCTTGGAGCGCAATAGGAGTTTAATTAAAGCAACCTTAGAGAGAGATTCAAGGCGTTCTTCGGTATCAAGAGTATCTTAGGCAGCGCAATTAAGAGCAATTCGATATCTATATCAGTTTGCTATTGATTGTATCATGATTTATTATTATTTGTACTGTTGTTCTCTTGTAGCCATGAGCTAAACTTATTTTCTAGGGTTAATACTTGAACTCAATATGTGTGCTTAATTGCCATATCTTTTGAATATTTAATAAAATTAGTTCTTTGATATTCAAATTACTTGATTTTAATGCTTCAATATATCTGGCCACCACATGGTGAATGAGTTGGTAATATTATTGATAAACTCGGAAGAGGAATTATAATATTTAGACCTAGGTAATTTGATGCATGATTATAAAGTAACATTCAATGTTGCATATGTAAGTTTCAATTTAGGATATGAATATACCTAATTGGCATGTATGATCAATAAGACTTAATCTTAACGAATCTTAATTTATTACAAGTACTATAGGAATATAGGTATTTAGTAAATTAAGGTATACTTACATGACCTTGGAAGAGGCTTGTGAATACATTAGTATCTTGATCAATAACAAAGACTAAGGGAGTTAATTATTAGAAAGCATATTGAGGGATAGTATTAATCCTAGGTTTTCTCTATATTGCTATCACTTAAATCTCTTTGCATTGTATTTTTGCCTTTATATTTTCTACATTCATTCTTAAATTTTTATTTATCTGAATAATTATTAGGAAGATATCATTTTAGTAATTGGTTAAAAAGAAGAAATTATCCCTGTGGGTTCGACATCCGACTTATTTAGTCTCTTTATTACTTGCATACGATAGTGTATACTTGCACTTAATTTTATGATATAGAAATATCACATTATTCAACAATAGAGAGCAGACTGATATCTTCCACCATTGTTTTGAAAATGAAAGATAAAGGAAGGAAATTAGGGATTTGATTTTTTTTCTATTGAAAGAAGAATCGTATTACGGAAGTTAAGAGTGAACAGACCTCTATTTATACTTGGTTAAAAGAAAGCAATACGTCCCTCCAGAAGAACCAAAGCATTTCTTGAATCTTAAAGGTCTCTACAAAGTGTTATGTCTGACATGACAAGCAGGAGTTTTAAAATCAAGGGACCTGTTTTTAATTGGTTTGAAAATATTTAACTGAAGAAGTGTACTCAAAGTTTTTCTCTTTAAAATAATAGTGCACTCTTTCGCTTATAGGGGGGCATTTGTTGGATCTGTATTTGGTCAAGGCCCAACTTGGTAAATCAATCCAATTAAAAGCCCCACTCATAAAATAAATAAATGTGCCTACAAAGCCCAAGACATGAATTGATAAGAGAAACTGATAAGTCCAGAGTGTTGTCAAAACCAAAAAATGGACACATTGGACCTGTAAAATTACCAAAATACCATTCTGATCAAAAAAGGCCCTAATTCGAGCACGTGGCAGAGTTCTATTCAAACTAAAGTTCTCTTCAAACTAAAGTTCTCTTATATTTTCCAAACAAGAAACAAATGAGGAACTTGAGTTAGGCTCTAACACTTCCTCTTTTACTGATTTTATATTGATTTAAATGATTAATCAAGTATAATAAAAGTGTAATTCAATTAAGATTACATCATATGTCTTGTTTATTATGAATTTAGTCAAAGAACTAGACTATATTCTGTCTCAAAAAAATAAATTGAACACTAAAGAAGAATCATAGTAATACCTCTCTTCGAAAAGGATTAAACTCATCTCTGGACATGATTAAGCTACTTCAATCCTGAAATGGATTAAAGTTCATCTCATCACATGTTGTTTGCATTCTGATTAGATAGTGAACCTTTGCACTATAAATGGGTAATCATAATTCGATTACCTTTATTCAAAAACTAATTTAGAAGTTCACACACACTGAGAAAGCTTAACATTAGCAAGAAACCAAAATATTCTTGAGATTTTTGATTGATCTCTGAGAACACCCATGCATGAACCTTTTGCTTACTAAACACTCCCCACACACAGAACAATTTTTCTTTGTTATATACTGACTTGAGCATTGGAGTATTTTTTTTACAGGAGAACAGCCTTGTCTCAGAAAAAAGTTCTTGAAACCAATTGGAAGTAAGCGCAAAACCAATCTCAAAATTTCATCATAGTTCTAAGGGTGTGGAAGTAATTTTTGAAGGTTCCCAAAAACTAGGAACTTCAGTAATGATAAGATTTTGACTTATTATTAACACCATCTGTTGTTGGGGATCTAATATATGTGGGTGCATACATGTGCTATTGTGCCTATTGCCTAAATACGTATCAAATACGAATTTAAACGCGGCGGAAGCGCAAAACATGCAATAAACATAATAAATAAATATATTAATCACATTAATGTATTAATAAAGGTTGAGAACTCACCTCAACGTGTAACATTATACACTTACTTTTCCCGAAGTCCGCATGGAGATCAACTCGTGGGCAGTTCTAGTCACCAACACGGTGAGCTTTGTGAGCTAGAACAGCAGCCCTATACGCAGCACTGGGCTTAACTCTTAAACCCTAAAATGGCCGGTGTGTGTTTACATCATTTTCTCCAAAATGTAAAAAATAAAGAGTTTGAAGCAATCTACCATTGATTCAATTGGAACCATAGAAAAAAATAAAACAATTTCATATTTCCCTTTATTTTATCTCTTCTTCTTCTTTCTCTAGTTCTTCTTTCTTTTCTCTCAATTTCCCTTTCTTTCTGTTGGCCAAAATGGCCAGCATACATTGACTTTCTCATCTCTCTCTTTATATATATAAAATAAAATATTAATATAATATATTATATAATATAATAATAATAAAGTAATCATAATGGGTGCCAATTATTTGGCACCTAAAATATAATAATATAATATAATGATATATAATATAATAATATATTATATAATATAATAAGAGAGATATTTTGATTATTTAACAATTAAACAATCAAAGTGTGAAATGACCATTTTGCCCATCATGAATAGTTACCACCTCTATCCTCTAGTGGGTCCCACCAAACCCGCACTTGGGTAAACTCAACCGATGGTCCACAATGTGCCACGTGTCATTATATAATTAGTAAATAATAATGATTGACTAATTATTGTATTTAACACTTAAATATAGACACGCATCTGTACACATCAGACTTCATAAGCATCGGACAATACCCAGCGACACCCAACGATCACACCATGAAAGTTCTGTGACATACTTGGTACCAAAGTATGGTGGATCACTTACAAGCCCACCGTGGCACTCAGGTCAAAGGACCACGTATAGTACTCAACTCGAGAGAACCCTCTGTTGACGGCTTACATAGGGTGTCTATCGGAGGCCCTTGTGAGTCTGTCCCATATCTAGTCCTACCTGGATACCCATATGTCAATATGAGCTCCAAGCTCACAGTTGGTCAGGAACGACCATCTATACCAGATAGGTATGATATATGCTGATCTATATATAAAAGGATATCCACCGACAGACCCGCATCAGTAGAAATAAATCAGGGATAATTATTCGAGAATATACTTATGCAACTTGTATTTTCTGGCACCCGATTGCAACTCTTGCAACTATGCAGTTACTAGTATACTCCCAGGTCTATGTCCCATTACAAAAAAGGCTCTAATTTTTGGATCTGCTGAGTATTATAACCAGCTAACACTTAGTTATGCTAACATTTATCATTTATATCTCTCAGTGTGGCTAACTATGAGCCCTTATCTAAAATCTTTAGATCTGATCTGAACTCCTTCAGATCGTACAATATCTGTAACGTTACATGCATAGTACCATATTAATGGGTACTAGCGATTTAATAGGAATGTACACTTGTATAAATATACAAGTATATGTACATTCAGGGATGACACGTAAGCACCGACCCCAACACTATCATATTCAAAATTTTGTGATCTATATGATGATAGTATTATTTCATCCAAATGAGCACCAGAGAGAGCAAAAATCAGTGAGAAAGATAAAAAAAAGAAAAACATTAACAAAGAGGGGTGTTTTTAGGTAATTCTAAAAATAGGAGAATTAAATAGTCATTTTCCTAAAAAAATATAAGTTTTATTAAGTGTCCTTTTTAGTAATTTAATAACAAATAAGCACTTTTAACAATGTATAACCAAAAGATATAATATTTCAAAAGAACTTTTTAATTGACAACCAAACGATCAATGGTTTTTTTGTTTAAAAAGTTATGCTTGTAAAAGCTATACTTTAAAAAATTTTACTTCCAAAAGGTTTATTTAAAAAGCTCAACCAAATGAGCCTATAACATGTTTTAAGGTTTCTTGTATGAAGTATTTTTAGGAAAATAACAAAACTAGTCGTTGAAGCTGATTGATAGCTGTAAAAAAACTTTTTAAAAAATGAAGAACCAATTTGGCTTGTTTGAAAATCAGTCCAACTGGATTCATTTTGCTTAAATTTGTTCCCAAATTGCACAATCATTTTTCACTTTTCATATTGTGCATACTCAAATGATTCAACTATAATGTTTTATAAAGAACTCCAAATTAATTTTTATAAAAAATATTTGGAAAGATGACACAATTATCTTTCTAAGGATACCGCGTTTGTACATAAATTTGGTCCTATGAGGTGCAAATACAATTCTCAATATGCCTTTCTCTTTTGTTGAAGTTTTAAACCTTCAATGCCTAATAAGTTAATGTATTTCAATCAATATAGAATTTGTTACCATCAAGATATTATTTTGTATGACTAAAGCTAATAAATTAACCCATATAACATATAAGATTACTTACAATTTGAGTAATTGCAGTTTTTTTCTCTCACAAAAGGAAATAAAATGATAATTAATGAAAACAATCCTCAATGAGTAGATATACAAGTTAAAAGCTTTCAATGTATGTATTATTTTTTAGCAAATTAAGAGCTTGATTTGTTTTCAATTAAAGATGAACAAGTATTTTGAAAACTTTAGTGAAACCTTTCTAAGTGAAAGGTAACCTCTATATATAGTAGACATGAGAAAATACTTGTCTATAGCCATTTAAAAAGTAAAAAAAAAAATATAAAATTGCACAACCATTTTAACAAACTGCATAGTCAGTTTGTCAAATTTTTAGAATTATTACCATTGGAGCGTAAAACTGCACGGCTAGTTTATGAACCGATTTTTAAAATACACAACCAGTTTTAAACAAGTAGGAGCTGATTTGAGGTTTGGTTATAGCCAATTAATCTTTATTTAAACCGGTTGTGAAATTAGTTCTCAAACCACACACTTAGTTTTATTAGATCCAGTTATGCAATTTAAAAATTCATAGTCAGTTTTAGCAAATTGCACAATTGGTTTTTCTTGTGACATAATTTTTCAAAATTTTGCAAGTTTTGGTTTTATAAAAATTTGTCTCATTTTTAAGTAAAACATATATTTTAAGGTTATCAAATTTTAAAAATATTTCATATTTTATGGAGCAAAACAAAGCTCTTAAATGAAAACAAAATACTATATCAATACATACTATCAAAAGAAATATACAATGAGCCAATTCAAAGCTTTTCTTTATCTTTAATTGATCTCCATCCAATAATACTTAATTTCTCCTTAGATAAATAATTCCTTTATGAGAATATCAAGTAAAAAAATAAAAAATAACTCAATAATCAAAATTAAAATTGATAAGATTATGTAGGTCAACAAATATCTAAAAATTTTGAAACTTCATATATTCTAAAACATAGTTCTTATTTATTTGAAATATTAATATGATTAATATGGCCATGAAATCATCAATAGATTCCAAAAATCAAATTAGATTGGGTTGAGTTAAATTAGTAATTAAATTTAATTAATTGTTAAAAGAATATACAAATTTTGTATTTGTTGAGGTATTAGTCTAAACTCTTCAATCTGACACCACTTAAGTATCAACTTAGCTACAGCTCTAATACCAATTTGTTGAGGATTCTTACATATTCTAATACCAATTAGCTTGATATTTAGCACTGTAGAACCCATTTGTGCTTTGCGGAAGCTTTCCCTCACAAGAACAAAATAAGAATAAATAAAGATTAATCAAGAAATAGAGAAAACAATCATACACAAGACACAAAAATATACATGATTCAGCAAAAGCGTCTACGTCCACGGTGGATTATAGACCCAGCTTCTTTTATTTTAATTCTTTAATACTCAAAGAACCTTACAAGAGAAAACCAATAAATATAACAATAGAGAAACTCTTAAATGATCTATCTAGTGCTTTCTTGTGCTTATACGCCCAACACACAAGCATTTTATGGTACACTTTTGCTCTTGAGCCTAGTGCCCTAGAGCTACCCCAGCCTTCTATTCTTTCTCTTGTTGATGCATTATAATTTTAATCAATTATAAGGGTTTATATAGTGTTTGCAAAATCTTTATAAATCTTATTCCTTGTTGAAATAAGAGTTTATAAAATTGAAGCTTAAAACTGACTTAACACGCAATTAGACCAGAATAGAACTTTTCCAAATAGGCAACACCGTGTGAACAGTAACCGTATAAACAATACCCCCCTCATATAAACAGTACCCGCATGAACAGTACCTTCCTTCTAACTTTTTATTTCGCACCTCTTTTGTCATTTTATTGCGTTTTTGACTATGTGTTCGACTCTCACTTGGTTTCTAACTAAAAATCAAATTATCCTTGATTTTGAATCACAAAAACTCCAACAAACCACTCATTGATTCAAAATCTCTCAAAAAAGCTTTCCTAAGGAACCATCCATTCCTTAACCAATGTTAAATCACCAAGCATTGATTTCAGTTAAATCTTATACCTAGACTTAACCTCTTTAAGGCTCATGACTTTGGTCTCCAAAGATTCTGAATGTATCTCTCTTCGAGTAACCATCATATTATTATTAGACACAATCACAATAACTTTATTTGCCATATCCTTCATTTTCCATATCCTTTATTTGCCATACATTCTCTTTTGACCTTGTTATCCCTTCAACACAAATCAATGTTGAAACCCTACAACATTCTACCAAGTACATAGCCTCAATTGTGCTTCTCACTCATAGACCTTTAGATATCCGCATTCCTTCTTTAAGAAGCTATTCTGCAACTCCATATCTTCTTTATAAACTCATTGCAGCACCTCCACCCTTCTTGGCCTTCCTCTCTGATTGCTCTTACATCTTTATTCTTAACCTTGCAATCATACCGTTGCACCCTAAGCTCTTGATCTTTTTTCTTTTCTTTCATCTTTCATACTTGTGAGTCCTTATGGTTAAACAACTTATGCTCGGCCATTGATGTCAACCATAGCTTTAATAAAGACTTTAACATTGCTCCTAATTCCACCTGGCTCTAAATCTAAATTTGGCTTTGAATTTGAATCTGGCTTTGATTTCTTTTTCGGTCACCAATTACATTAATTATGTTCTATTGTTTTTCAAAATATACCCGTTATTATACAATAATTATCTTGCAATCGAGTAAGCACGTAGATCAATGGTTTGTTATGACATTTTATATTTTTTTTCTATATTCTTAATTTATATTTCTTTTTTTTATAAAAAAATATTTTATTTAAACAAATAATTTATCCTTTATCATTGTACATTTAATTATTAGAATAATGGGGGCAAAATTGTCCATGAGCATTTTGTTGTTACATGTCAATTACTAGTTTTTTTTAAGCGAGAAAATTTTCTTTACATAAATCCAATAGAAGGGTCTTTTGAGACACTGCAGCAATATTGAAGTAGAATTTCCGTATACTTTTAAAGGTCAAAGTTAAAAAACAGGGGTATATTGAGGATTCTTAAGAAATTGGGGTCTCATTGCCAGTTTTAATAAAGCAATGGGTACTTAATGTTATTTTCTTGTGGTAATTGTCTAGCACATTGTTCAATCATGTGAAATTCAGATCATAATACCTCATGGGCACATTATGAAAACAAATTAACTATTTTTTAATATGAATAATTTAGAAATTTGATCAACTTATCAACAAGTTGTTAATCTGTTAACTTCAATTATCTATCTAGTTGTATAATGGCTGGCTTGCTGGCTGTATCAATCTCCTTTCCGACAGCCACTGAACAAGCTCATGTCATTCGTGGCCATGAACAGGAAGAAGCATAAAATAAAATCTCGATTAAGCACAGTCAATAAATGTGATAATTAGGCTTTGCTTAGTGCTTAATTAAAAGTTTTTTGTGGTCCTTAAATCATTGCTCATACACATAATTATCACTTATCTTGACTCTGCCCATTAATGGAGTTGAGCCTACTGCCCATCAAGCCTACAAATATGGAGCACAGTTCTTATGTCTGCGACAGCTGACGTGTCTCCTCTTGATTTGTCAAACATGTATTGATCAGAGTTAGTCGTTCCAGCTTTCATTGGATTTCTCTGGTCACGAAAACGGAGTACTGGATCGTACACAAACCGATGGACGGGGCAGCGGCCCAACTTGGCTAATAGAATTTTCTAATTACCGTCCGCAGCATCATATAGAAATGAGGGTTTGCACAATTTCACCTCAAAATAGTTGTTCATATTACTGTTTCTTTTATAAAAAAAGATATAACAAACTAATTAACGAGAAAGTAATGGCTCCTCAGTTCTGTTTAATTATATTTCTAAAGAAGCAATTAGGTTTTCTAACTTTATAAAAATATTTATCTTAAGAGTTAAGAATGATCCGTTGATAAAATATATAATAAATTATGTGAAAACTTGTTTTATTTTTTTTCTTTTTAAGATTTTATTAATTTATTGTATAATTATTGGTCTAGTCCCCTCTTTGAATTTTGACTTGAGTACAATCTTCAAAAGGCTCATTGCAACCCACCAATAAAAGCTCTTCTAGAGGCTTGACCATGTAATCCCTTTAAGAAAGCCTCATAAAGCCTAACAGGGATAAATACATACAAACTGATGATTAAGGATTTAGGTTAACTTTATTCTTGAAATTCTCAAAATTCAAAGATTTTTAATCAAATCCTACTCCTATCTCGAACGAGTCATAAACAGAAAAGTAAAAATATATCATAATTCTAAAAGGACTCTCCATCCTAATACAACAACATTTATAATTAAAAAAAGAGGATAAAGAATAAAAAAGGGGATAGGGCATCCATCTACTAAAACCTATTTGAATTGAGGCTAGGAGTAGCCTTCTACCTAAAGAGACTCCTGCAAATCGACTATTACAAGGGAAAAACCCTAAGGATCCTTACTTGAGGTCATATTTGTAATTGCTCTAATTTCTTATGTTTATGATGTGAAAACACTCTCCATTAATACATATTAAATGAGTTGATTAAGCTTGGTGAAGTGGATGTAGGTTCACATTAAACTAAACCATAATTAAATTTTGCTTCTACTCGTGTTTGTCTTGTTTTATGATCATAATTAAATTTAAGACTTTAAAAGCCCAGCAAACATTAAAGAGTAATAATTTTAGCCCAATCTTTGAGAGATTCCACTACTATTCCTCTAAGATATAAATTTAACTTGTGAACCTAGAATATCTCAAGTTTTAAGGTCAACAAATCCTTTTAATTGATTTTGTTGACCTTAAAACTTAAATTTCTAGTATAATATTATTCATTTTGGTGTGAATTAATTCGTGTTTTTAACACCAACACAATTTTGTCCACAAAAAAGGTTTTTATAGAGAAGAAGGCGAACCACTCCTTATAAGGCATATGAACATCCTTAACTTAATCAATGTGAAATAAATTACACTCAAATAATATTTATTTATATAATTTAAATAAATAAGTATGTTTGTTCTGACAGTCAAATTGTTGATAATTGTTAGGCCTATTATTAATATAGCCCAACCGGCCTGCTATTGTGTGCTTTTTTAAAGCACAAAATTAAATGTAAGTATACGCTATTGAAACAAATAGTAAAGGGACTATAAAATTGGATGTCGAACATATAGGGATAAATATTATTTTTAACAAAGTACTAAAATTGCGTCTTTCAAGTAATTATCCAGAAAATCAAATCCTCAATTTGTAAATAATCAATAAACTAAATAAAAGTGTAGAAAATAAATAACACAACTCAAGTAAATCAAGAAGATAGCAATATAGAGAAAGCCTAGGTTTAATTACTATCCCTTAATATATTTTCTAAAGATTAATCCTTTAATTCTTATTATTAGTTAAGACACTAATGTAATCACAAGTAATAATCTTGAGTTCAAGTAATAATCTTAGAAAATAAATTTAGTTCGTGATTACAAGAGAATTATGGCTTAAAAAAAATGATACAACAAAAAAAAAAACAAATATAAATATCAAATTGTTGGTTAAGACACCAAACATTCACCAACAATCTTTTACTTGCTTGAATTGTCCTTATTGATCTCATTAGAATTGCTTTAGTTCTGCTTAAATTGCTATAAAAGACTTGTGTTATTTATATTTATCTTCAAATTAGGAAAATTCGCACAGCTGGGGCGAACCTTCTTCACCACTACAGTGCCATTGCTTTTCTTCACACCGATGTGCCCTAGCTTTCTTATAGCACAATTTTAATCGCAAGTATACACTAACATGAACAAGTAATATAGGTACCTTAAACGTTACTTATATTACTTATGGATGTCGAACCCATAGGGATAATAGTTACTTATACTAAGTACTAAAATTATATCTTTCTTATTATTATTCAGAAAAACTAACTTAAATATTTAAGACTAAAATGAAATTAAAACAATTAAACTAACAAAAGTAACATAAATAACACAATGCAAGATTAGGATAATAAAGAATTCTTACGAAGCCTAAGATTAACAACCATCCCTCAATATGTTTTAAAGGTTATATTTCTTTTAATACTTAATTCCCCCAGTTATTAATATTAATCAAGACACGATTATAATTGCAAACCTCTCTCAATGTCAAACAATTATATTTCAATTTACCAAGTACCTATATCTCTATGGTATTTGTAATAAATTGAAACTCATTAAGAAAAAGTCTTATTGATCATACATGCCAATTAGGTATATCTCTATTCTAAATTGGAACTTATAAATCTCTCTACAATCATGCATTAATTGTTTTTATGATTTAAATATAATGATTCCTCTCTTGAGTTTATAAAAATATTACCAAATCAATCATAACATTGGCCAGTTGCAAAATGCATTAAGAACAAATAAATTGAATGGTAATAAACTAAGCTTATTAAATATAAAAGAAAATATTGCAATTAAGTTCTACATATTGAGTTCAAGTGTTACCCTAGAAAGCAAATTTAGTTTATAGTTGCAAAAGAAACTAGGCGAAATAGTAATGAGAATATAATTTTAGCAAACTGATATGATCATCGAAATACTATTGCTGAATTGCCAAAATTCCCTTGATCTGCTAAACTTCAATGATTATCCCTCTTAAATCGTCTTGATTAGCTCTAATAGCATTTTATTATATGTATTTTTTAATACTTTAAAGGCTGAGACAAGTGGCCTTTTTATAGGTGTCAATTCGGAGAGTTTAAGCAGTATTCTTATTATTATAGAAAAGTTTAGTCGCTGGAGTGGCAATGTCTCATCATTGGGGCATTGTGTTGTAGAATCTTTACCGTTGCATCGATAGTTGTGTATCTCTAGGGTGCTAATCTGTTGCTAAGGTAAAAATCTTCTGGCACAGGGCCAAAATGCGAGTAATTAAGGGTCCTTATTTTGGCATTGCCTATTTCATTTCTGGAGTTGCCATTGGGGCGATAAGGTTTATACCACTGGGGCTATACTCATATTTAGGAACTTTTACAATTTAGTTTGTGTTTTTTATTGCTTTTCTAAAAACTTGTGATTTTGTCCCAATTTCTTGATATTTGCTCTTTTTACCCTCAACACCTACAACTAAACAATAACACTTATAAATAGCTATTTATTAGTGTTATTAAAAAATTTAATCAAATCTCTAAGTAAAATGAGAATAAATTAAATGATTACTTTGCCCTTATCATGTCGTAGTGTTGCATCCTTCACTGCCACAATGTTTTTGCAATTAAATTAGGGTTATAGTGCACACGTATCGTGGGGGTGAAATTCTCTATCTGCCACAATAATTTTGGCTCTGGAATTGTTATTAGGGCGATAGGTACTTCATCGCTGGGGCAGTGAATTAGCAATTTTTGATTCTCTGTACTTTAGCCTCTATTTTTGCTGTTGCTCCCAAAACTTGTAATTTTGCTCCAATTTCTTTAATTTTCATTTTTTAAGTCCAATCCTTACAAAGTAAACAATTAAGCACATAAATAGTCATCTATTCTCATAAAAATGAACAATTTTTAAGTAAGATAGAGATATAATATATAACCTTTATACCCTTATCACCTGCAGTACTTAAATTTAATAGGTCTTTTTTTAATGATGCAAGCCTAAACTATAGTAAATTTGGACCTAAGATATCTTTACACATGAGCCAATAACATTTAAAGGCTTGTGATCTAGATTTTCTATCCAAAAATAGGTAAAAACTGATGCAATAACTTGCGGGTATTTTCTAAATAGATTAGGAAATACGTAGGAGCAAGAAGACAGATTTGAATTATGATTTTAACTCCTTTCTTGATTAGTATTTATGAATTTAAGCATGATTATAAGTTCTAATTTACCTTACTTCCGCTGGATACATCAGATCATTTATAGTTTTACATACATGTAAATCATATTTTGGATTTGGTTCCATCACTATCGAAGCATGTTTTTTCTAGTCTATTGTTCATTTAATCACATTTAGTTCTAGAAAACATAATCGAAGAGCATCCAAAAGTATCAAAATACCCTATTGCTTATCTTTGTAACACACCTCACACACTAGCACTGCTTTTTTTTTTTTATAGCAAACATTGACTTGAGTGTCAGAGTATTTTTTTTTTGTAGATGATGGTGTTGTTCCTGTTGCTTCAGAAAGATTTCAAGGGCAAGGAAGAGGACAATTGTGTTCTTGTAGATCTTAAAAGAGTTCAGGGATGAAAAGGTAATTTTGTGTGGTTCCTATACCCAAGAACTTCAATGGTGCTGTTTATGAAAAAGTTTTAGAATGATAAACAGACTTTTCTAAACCAAATCTTATTAAAAAAACATGACGAATCACAAAAGCCAAACTCTGGCACTACTTCCAGGCATATCCAGTCATAGTAGACACCTCCTATCCACTTAAGTGGGTCATTTCAAGACCAGATACAATAGGTAAGGTGACCAAGATGGTTATGGGACTTATCTATTTAGATATTGACTTCCAACCTAGAATAACAGTTAAAGGACAAGCATTGGCTGATTGTTTACTCAAAATAAATGAGGA
Organism: Ailanthus altissimus; assembly: GCA_946807835.1. Lineage (NCBI taxonomy): Eukaryota > Viridiplantae > Streptophyta > Magnoliopsida > Sapindales > Simaroubaceae > Ailanthus > Ailanthus altissimus. The sequence continues at coordinate 8,943,900 of OX327709.1, forward strand.
ACTTAAAAGCAAAAGCAAAAGAATTAGTATAATATTTCCAAAGTATGACCATCTCACAAATTCCTCAAAAATATAACATGAATATAGATAAAATTTCTAAAAACGCTACCGCTGTTGAACATCTGCTAGTAAAAAGAATCTCACTTTCAACCAAAGACAAAACCAAGTTCGACAAAGAAAAAATGATTGAGTCACAAAACCTGTTGGAGATAAAGACTTCCAATAACTAGATGGCACCATACATCAAATACCTAACAGATGGAAAGCTTCTCATGAACTAAAAAGAAGCAAAGAAACTATTTAAAAAAGTAGAGAAGTTTGCCCTTATCAATAATTAGCTATACAGAAGGTCCTTCTCCGGAGTCTATATGAGGTATGTATTCGTAGATGAAAGGAAGAAGATAATCAAAGAATTTCATTAAGGAATGTGTGGGAACCATTCCAATGAAAGAATCCTAGCACATAAGATTATGCGCCAAATGATACTTCTGGCCATCCATCAAAAAAGCCGTTTTTAAATACGTAAAGAAGTGTGAAAAAGACCAAAAGTATGCGACTCTCATCCACTAACTAGTAGGGGACTGAAACGTAGTTTCTAGCTATTGGCCTTTCATCTAGTGGGAGATAAACATTGTTGAACCATTTCTCCTTGCAGAAGAAGGAATACGATTCTTCCTCCTCGCCATAAACTACTTCTCCAAGTGGGTAAAAGCAAAGGCTTACAGCAATCTCACTGGCATGAAAGTGAAAAAATTCATCCAAAAAAATATAATCAACATATATAAGAAGCTAGAAGTACTACTATATAACGATGAAAACAGTTCATCAACTCTATAATCACTTTCTTTTATAACATATTCAAGATCTAGAAAATGTTCTCCTCCCGTAGCTACCCCTCAGGCAATAAACAAGTTGAAGTAACCAACCAGATAATTTTTCACAAAACATGGCCTATTACCAAAAAGACTTCATTTGAGGGCTTCGTGCCTTTTCTTTCAAAGCACTACCAGAAAGACTTTCCTTAGAGGACCTCATGTCTTTGCTCAGGAAGCACGACCAAAAATATTTTCTTTGGAGGGTTTCATGCCTTTTCTTAGGAAGCACTACTTAAAAGACTTCCCTTGGAGGGCCTCGTGCTTTTCTTTGAAAGCCTTATTAGAGAGATTTCCTTTTGAAGGCCTCGTGCCTTAGCTTGGGAAGCACTATCAAGAAAACGTTTCTTAGAGGGCCTCATGCCTTTGCTTGGAAAGCACTACTAAATAGATGTCCCTTAGAGAACCTCGTGCCTTTTCTTAGGAAGCATTACCAAAAAGACTTCCCATAAAAGGCCTTGTGCCTTTGTTTATAATGAACAACCAAAAAGGACTTTCCTTGGAGGGCCTAGTGCTTTTACTTGAGAAACATTACGAGGATGATATCCTTCAAGAGGCTTCGTACATCAACTTAGGAATCACCAACAAGTACTAAAAGACTCCCTTAAAGGGCATCATGCCTTAGCTTGGTAGTACCTACAAATGCCAAAACTTATTCCTTTAAAAGTCATTGTGCCTTAGTTTGAGGAAACACATACCAATATTAGGACTTCCTTGAAATAACCAACACTCAACTAAAATTCAAGGAAACACTCACTTCCAAATCCAAATTTTGCAAGCTTTTAAAATTAAAAAAGACTAACCTCCTTTAAAGAAGTACCACATGTTGGGTGTGGTTTAAAACCTAATTCTATTGTATGCTTGTATACTTGTGGGTATATGTGTCCATTATATATATATATATACTCTTCACATACAATAAATATACGCAATCTATGTATCTTATATATAAACATACGCAGCGGAAGCTAAAAATATAATTTCCCAAACAACGAATACAATAAATTTTATATTTATAAAATTAGACATATATTAATTACATTAATATCAAGATTGAGAATAATTACCGAGCAAGCCTTTCGTCACTTATATCCTAGAAAAGTGAATACATAGATTTGCACTGTCAAATCCCCGTGTGTTCAACCATGAACTTATCTCTAGATTTGTATTTCATAAAATAATATCCGTAAACTCCCCAACAAAATTGGTATTAAAGCCGATTTTGTAATTGTTTTTAGTGTTATTTAAGTGAATGGAAGTGTTGATGGCATAAGTCCTAGTGTAAAATGGTGCATTTCAAATGTTGAAACTGGTATACTATAATGAAATAATGCTGGGCGAGTCGGCTTTCAAACTGGCACTGTGGCATATACTGTTCACTTAAACAGTAATGGTGAATAGTGCAAAAATATTGTTCACTTGAACAGTAATTTTGAACATTGTTTTGAACAGTGTTTCAAAATTAAAATTATACGTGTGGGTTTATGAGATATAGTGATAAAAGTTCTCAGACTACATTATAAATTGAGGTTTATGAGATGCAGTGATAAGAATTATCGATTTGCATTATAAACCAGGATTAATTTTTGTGTTGGTAATCACAATGAGAGCGTTATTGGTGGGGATTAGTTGTGTTTGCATAGAAAAATTAATTAAATGAGAATCACCTCCTCATGAGATGGGGACTTTGGGTAGAAAGCAAAATCTCTCTTAATTAGATTGAATAATATTACATTATGATATAATATTTTATTATGATCCGTCTTGTCAATACCGTGTTAGATAAGTTACATCGGTATTTTTTCAATATTACTACATCGTGAAGGATTTGATCGATTGGGCTTGGACTATGCCAGTTAAACACGAGATGAGATAAATATATGTGAATGTATTGCCCAATATTGCTATAGCGTGAGGGTAGTGCCAGTAACATATATTTGATTATTGACAAGTTAATCTGAAATTTACTTACCCAATATTGCTACAGTATTAGTATAAGGTGTATTCAGGATCAAGTGGTAAGAGTTGTATAAAATGTAATTAATAAGTTTTGTCTACTTGTTGAGTTTACAAGGCCAATATTGTTACAGTGTGAGGCCTGAGTAAATTTCAATAGGGTTTACTTCCCACTGTATAGTTTAACAGAGTTTAAACTATCGTCTTTCTATTCGAGAGATACTTGTTATACCCATGATTTAAAATATTTTATTAGCGATTTAATAACCATTCCACTTACAATTCCCATTAATTTTAGCCTGTCAAGTATAATGGCCACTATGAACCCATTGGTGCGTATAGTTGATACAGTCCAACTCAAGGGTACTAGAAATTACTCTGACCAATAGATGAATCTTAGAAATATTATAGATTCAGATAAACTTAGATATATTGTTGATCAGAGTTTGTTGTAAGGTGTTTCTAATAGAGCCTTTCCAGGTGTGACCCTTTTTATTCAGGGTACTTCATCTTCTACTCTGAGGACATCAGGAAATTCCAGAGGTAAGTAAGAGAATAAGATGAGGCAGATGCCCAGGATGAGTTTTCAGAGGTGACAATTATCCAAAGATCAATAAGAGAGCAAAACATATAGAAATTGTTTCCACTACAATAAGGCTGGGCATTAGAAATCTCACTGCCCTAGATGCCTTATTATCGATAGTAAGATTACCACGGGTTTATATTTGACAAACATACACATTTCTATACTATATAATGTCAGTTTAGGCTGGGTATAAGATATCGTATGTCCTTCTCATATCTCTAATATGTTGCAGGGACTGAGAGAGATTTGAATGTAACAGCTTGCAGAAGTAATGTTGAGAGTAGAAAATAGTGATTTCCTGAACGTTCAAGTTGTTGGACAGTTTGACTTACTTCTCCTATGCAATGCAATAGTTATATTGAATGATTAGTATTGTGTCCAGAACATCATTTGATAAATTGAGTCCCTTCATGTACTTGACAGTGAAAGATATCATATAAATATTAGGAATAGTTTCTTATGTTTCTATGATGTTAATGATGTATAATTAGTTGAATTTCACATAATAAATGGATATAATATACAAATAGCAATGTCAGTAGATCAGAATCTTTAAATGATACAGAACTATAGTATATGAGATTAGGTCATATAAGCGTAAGACGCCTAACCTGTCTGGTTAAGGATGGTTGGATACCTGATCTAACTATAGAAAATTATCAAGTTTATGAATAATGTATTCAAGGAAGATGGTCAAACCTCTATTTTAAGTGTTAGACACCGGGCCACTGATTTATTAGAACTAGTACATAGTAAAGTATACGGTCGAATGGATCATGCTATAATAGGACGATTTTAGTACTTTGTAACCTGTGTCGATGATTTGTAACGATACGGATATGTGTTTCTTATAAAACACAAATCAAAAACCTTTGAAGTGTTTAGACGATTTTGAATGGAAGTGGAGAAATAGACCTAATTGTATAGCACATCCCTTCGATCAGATCGAGGTAATGAGTACATTAGTAGAAAGTTTTCTGATTGTTTAAAGGAGAATGAGATTCTCGCTCACCATAGTCCTCTAGGTACTCCGCAACATAGTGATGTTTCAAATATGAGGAATTAGACTTTATTAGATATAGTCCAATCGATGATGAGTTTTATCTATCATATTTGTGGTAATATGCTCTAGAAATAACTGCTTATTGAGCAGAGTTTCATCAAAAGTTGTTCCTTTCACTCTATATAAGATACTGAGAGAAAGCAACCCGAATCTTAAATATGTTAAAGTTTGGGGATATCTTGCATACGTAAAAGTTACGTAACAGGATATACTTGTACCCAAAGAAGCTGAGTCTTAAGTGTTTTAAAACTTGAGGCTATTCTGCTTATGAAGTGTTACACAGCAAGATATCCTATTTTGTACAAGTTATTCAGCAGGATAATCTAGCACCTAATGGGGTACAAGTATAAGTTCATTGAGTATCTTGTGAATTCAATAGGATATCAGTTCTATGATTCAATGAGAGGCAAAGTGTATTCGTTTCTTGGTATGCCACCATTCTAGAGGAAAAGTCTCTTATAGACCACGAGGATTATAGAAAGATTGAACTTGGTGAAGTTAATCTAAAAATCAATGAACCAAGGATAGGAACTCAAGGTCAATTAAGTAGTGGCCTTTTAACACACTCTTCAAATAGGTTAGAAAGGATGTCTAGGTCACCTATTGGGTATGTTAGATGCCTAAAGGTGAAGGTGGAGTTTTTCTAGTAGAAGTAAATGATCTTTTGACTTATAGAGAGACAATGTTAGTCACCGATTCAGGAAAATAGTAAGTAGCTATAGAAAATAGAAATTAACTTTATGCATCAGAATCAAGTTTGAAACTTGGTTTAGCTATCCGTGGGAATTGTTCCATCGATTTTAAAGAGTTTACAAGAGGTAGTTGGAGCCAGATAGAAGGTAGAGACCTTCTAGGCTCAATATAAAAGTTATCCTCCATTATCTGGGATCAACTATGAAGAGACCTTTGGACCATTAGTGATGCTAGAGTTGGTTAGAATTTTATTGGTTCTTATAGCATATTATGACTTTAATGTTTGGCAGATGGATGTAAAGGCATCATTCCTGAATGAATACCTTAAGAAAGAGATATTCATAGAACAACTTAAAGGTTTTACGTCTAGCCAGACTTCTGGTCTAGTGTACAGGCTGAAAAAGTCTATTTATAGGCTTAAGCAAGCCTCTCAAAGCTGGATTCATTATTTTGATGAGGTAATCATAAAGTCTGGTTTCATAAAAAACAAGGAGAAAGCTTGTGTATGGAAAGTCAGTGAGAGCATGATACTCTTCTTGATGCTTTATGTTGATGATATATTAGTCATTAGGAATGATGTCAGTATATTATAGTTGGTTAAAAGTATCTCGTAAGAATTTCTTCATGAAGGATTTATGAAAGGCTTCCTCTATATTGGGTATAAAGCCTTATAGAGATAGAGTTAAGAAGCTCATAGGACTCTCCCAAATTATTTCACATCAATAATGTCTTAGGAAGGTACATTTTTTGTTAACTGTGAGACAGTTAACATACCTTTTTGACATGGTGTTCATCTTTTAAAGAGATTGTCTCTTCAGATTGAAGATGAGAAAGTTAAAGTGTCTGACGAACCAGATACATCATCTCTTGAGAGTTTGATGTATGTTATAATGTGTTTGAGACTTGATAACAGTATAGCTGTAAGAGTTATAAGCTGATACTAGTCTGATTCGGGAGATCGCCATTTGATGGTAGTCAAATATATCCTAAAGTATCTTAAGGGTATAAAGGATAAGTTTCTCATATATCAAAAAAATGACTTACAAGTAAGAAGATACACAGAATTAAACTTATTGTCTAACCTAGATGATAGAGAATCTACATATGAGTATGTGTTCCTTCTCATTGGTACTAAGTGAATTGGTATAGCATCAAACTGAGATTCACTGTTGATTCATTTTGAAAGCAGCGAAGGAAGTGGTATGGATTCGTAGGTTTGTCGCTGGGCTTGGTAGAGTTCCAAGATAGATGGACCCTATCTATAATATCTAATCCCTATTAGTAGTATTGGCGCCTAGATTTCGGTATAAAGCAATAAAGACACCATAGGTTTACTCGATTTTAACCCTATTAGAAATAATTTTTTTATGGTGCGTGTGAGAGATATTAGACCTAATTTGGTAATTTCACACTCGGTTGGAGTGTCGGATGACCCTAGAATATTTTTGGAATTTTTCTCTATTGGCTTGGAAAAAGAAATTTTAATTTACTACATGAATTTCCATTTAATGGTTGTGCATAGAACAAGCTCTTGTTGAGAAACACAATCTATATATTGGAGAATGGACCAATTAGAGGCAATTTCATGGATTGCCAAGTTGGGAATTCTAGTTAGTTCCTTTGACTATTCTAACTAGATAGTTACAAAGGAACCAATTACATACTTAGTTTCCAACCAATGGCAAATTAGAAATTTATAGTAAGTTGAGGGGTAAATTGGTCAATAGAAGGAGTACTATATAAAGTTGGAAGTGTGTAAAAATTTTGAGAGATGAAAGCAAAAACATCTTAGAGCAAAAGAGAAGCAAAATTCATCTAAGAGAAAATATGGGCTGCTACAGTGAAATGTCAAGGCTTGTTCATGATTTTTCATGCTTGATCAAGCTAAAATAAGGTCAAGTATAAGTTCCTAAGATCAATTGAAGCCTCCATTAGTGAAAATTCAAGAAAAAGAGGTAAGAAAAGCATTGTTTTATCAGGATGATATGTTAACTTTCAAGATTGCTTCAATTAATGTTCTTGTGTGTATTCTTAGTTTAGATTGAGTTGAATTCTAGTGTAGAGCTTGAAGAAGTCATCAAATTGAAGAAATTGACAAGGTAAGAATTACGATTTTGGGTGACTTTGATGTAGAGAGTTCAATTGGTTATAATTAAGGCATTAGAATAAAATTGGCTTGATTTTGATGCTATTGGAACAAGAAATTGAGAAAACAAATGTGTTGGGTAGTGGATGTAAATTTTGCCACTTTAGAGAAGCGAGGGTTGAGTTGTGTTTTGGTTGAATTGTTGTGTATAAATGGTGCCTTATGTAAATTGAATGTGTATGGATGATGGAAAATAAAAAATGAAGAAAATGGGACATAATTGTCCATTTTAAAAAGGTGAATGCCAATTATGTCCAACCAAAGTTGTAGGGTATCAAGAATTTTTCAAGGCGTCGGATGGTGAAATAGATAAGATTGAATAGCTTTGTAAATGAAAATCAGAAAGTAGTATCCATCCGGGTTTTGTATGTCGATTAGGGCGTTTAATAGTTAAATGCAATTTTAGCATTTGAATTGGTTTTAAATGTCATTTATGGTGTGTAGGTAAAGAAAATCGAGACCTGCAACAAGATCAAAAATACGGAGCGAAATTGAGCTCGGAGCGGTTGTGAGTGAAAACCTGTCATTGCTTATCTTTCATTTATTATGTTTTCGCATGTTCACATTGCATGTTTTATGAGCTTTTAATGCATAAACATGATTTACGATCTTGACATATATCCATAGATATGCATTTACATGTTCGGATTAAGAAACAGTTTTAAAACTACTACATTAGTTTCAAAGGCCATTGATACCCTCAAATTATAGTGGTTGTGATGGTTTAAGACCTGGCCGGTATATCCTATGCACATGGGCAGGTTTTGGGGGGGTGTCACTAACTTTGGGAAGTCGAGTTATCGAGTCATGTGAGTCGCTCTATGTGTACAAGGTATTGTCTCACTATACGTATGTGATGTAGGATTCCACTGCATAGCCAGTGAGATATCTTGAGATGTCACAATAGGTATTGCTTGCTGAGAAGCCCCGTGACCTATTCACGCGTGCGGTGCTAGTTGAGTCACTGCGTGAGTATAGAGCTTTAGGGTTACCATTGTAATAGTTTAGAAAGAAAATGACCAAGCGAAGGCTTTAATAGTTTTCGATCTATCGATCGCATATTATGCATATATATATATATGCTAGTTATTATGTCTTATAGATTTTGGATATTATTTTCTGAAGATGTAAATAAAACCCGCTCGACAAGATTTTATTGGCATATGATGTTAGAAACTATTTTACAGCTTTATACAAGTTTTAGAAGCATAATTTAGACATGTCTTTTAGAATTTAATATTTATGCAGAATATTATTTTATTTGAAATCTTAAATGCACTCATTAAGCTCCTTTAGCTCACCTGTTTTGTGTTTTATGTTTTCTAAACCCCTTTTCCAGGTGCAGGTCTCGGTACGCAAACTGTTGATTCTCCTACTGCTGATTAGTGGGCCAAATCTGAATATCATTTTGTAAATGTAAATGTAAATGTGTTAAGTAGCACTCTTTTTGTTTTCTGCATAGTAGTTATCGGCTTGTGTATTTGTACATATATTTTGACAAACAAGAAGAGGTTTTGATATTATGATGATCAATTTTTTTTTATAGTATGTTAGTTTTGTTATCAAAATGAAATTATTGAGTTGTGTTAGAATTGGTTTTGAAAAGAATTGGAGGTCCTATTTGCTAGTATTGAAAAGAATTTTGACATAGAAGTGTAATTTCTTGGCATGTTTTATATTGGATTTTCAAAAACAATGGGAAACGCTATCCGTTTTTTTAAATTTAAGAAGTCAATTTCACATATGTTCCAAGATGTTCTCAATAATAGCATGAACTAAAAAGGGGTTCGCCTCTCGAAATTTCTCAACTTACACAGTTAAATTTTGAGAAACTTTCGTCGGGGTGCCTGGCAGGGCCACTAGGATCTATAGTAAGAGTTTCAGGGCCGGTCTTGTTAGAGTGGTATTAGAGCCCGATTTCTGAAGTTTTTAGTTAAAAGTTTTATTTTTAGAATGAGATTCTTGAAATTGCTTGCATATTTTTCTAAGTTTATTAAATTAAATACTATGCATTTGATAATCATTTGCATAACTAAATTCACAGAAAATATGTATCGTCATGGGGGTCTACGTACTAGGAGAGCAGCTACGAAGGCTCTTGCATCTGAAGATGAGCAGGGGAATAAGTCGGTAAATATTCCTACACCTCAGACCCCTCATGAGTCATCTCAGCCTGCCGAGCCAGAGGGTATAAACATAAATGTAACTTAGATGGCCCAGATACTAGATGCAGCAATCCAGCAGTTGAAAGAGACAGGAGTGTCTATTGAACGCGCCAAGAAATTGGGCGCTAAACCGTATGATGGTACAGGAGACCCTGAGAGAGCCCTATTCTAGTTAGAGAACAATAAAGAAATGTTTTTGGTTATGGGATGCACAAAATAATAGATGGTTGGATACTATGCATTCCTATTGAAGGAAGGGGTGAAAGACTGGTAGAAGGCCTTGCAAATGAGAAATGCCAATGGGGTGTCTTGGGCACTTTTCAAAGTGGAATTTCTGAATAAGTTTTACCCTAAAAGTTATAAAGATGTAAAGATAGAAGAGTTCTTTAAGCTAGAACAACGTTCTTTCTTGGTGGTAGAATATGAGAAGAAGTTTTTAGAGCTCCTCCTGTTAGATCTAATATACATATGGGTGTATGCATGTGCAATTGTATTTATTGCCTAAATACATATCATATACGAATTTAAATCCAACGGAAGTGTAAAACATGCAATAAACACAATAAATAAAATATATTAATATCATTAATATATTTATAAGATTAGAGAACTCGCTATAACGTATAACGTTATACATGTATATACTCGGAATCCGCATGGAAACCAACTCGCATGCAGTTTTAGTCGCCAACTCGATGGACTTGGTGAGCTAGAACAACAGCTCTATATTCAGTTTGGGATTAACTCTTAATCTGCAAAATAACCGAGAGTGTGTTTATATCCTTTTCTCCAAAAGGATAAGAATTAGAGAGTTTGAAGCAATCTATCATTGCTTCAATTAGATCCATAGAGAAAAATGAAACAATTTCATTTTTTCTTTTTTTTTTTCTTTTTCTTCTTCTTCTTTCTTCTTTCTCTTTCGCTCTATTTCGGCTTTCTCTTTCTCGGGCAACATTTGCCCAAAATCACTATCATCTTTCCCTATCTCTTTCTTTATATATATATATATAATATAAAAATAGATATATTTTGATTATTTAACCATTAAATAATCAAACTGAGAAATGACCATTTTAACCCTCATAAATAGTTATCAAGTTTATTTCCTAGTGGGTCCTATCAAATCTCACACTTGGGTAAACTCAACTAAGGGTCTACAATATGCCACGTGTCATAATACAATTAGTAAATAATTATTATTAACTAATTGTTGTATTTAACATTTAAATACAGACACGAACACATTCCCGCGGTAGTGTTGAATATTGTTGGATTAAACAATTTAATCTAGCACGCTACCCCAATACACAACGAGTACACTCCATATCGCGGGACTCCTTAGGTCCTAGGCCCGATTCATCAAATGAAACTATTCTATGAGTTCGTGAGCAATGCCCCACGCACAAGTCACGGATATACAAATAAGCGCTTTAAACCATACAAATTGAGGTTACAACGTATACGTATAGTCCTTTCGTCATGATATCCTAGATGTACGGGGATATAGATTGTCACCGTCAAATCCCATTTTGCTCATCCATAACCTATTTCTAGACTTATATCTCACTGAACAATATGCGCAAACTATTTTGCCATATTGTTCTACCCTAATGGAACTCTTTCCCCAGATTGATACTTGTAGCCACAAGATTTTCCAAGATATAATCTTGAAGCATTTAGATATCGAACTCCTTGTACGAGCTGACAGATCCCGTATCTATACACATCGAACTTCATAAGCATCAGACCATACCCAGCGACATCCAGCGGTCACACTATGAAAGGTCTATGACATGCATGGAACCAAAGTATGTGGATCACTTACAAACCCACCATGGCACTCAGGTGAAAGGACCACGTATACTACTCAACTCAAGAGGACCCTCCGTTGACGACTTATAAAGGATGTCTATCGGAGGCTCTCGTGAGTCTATCCCATATCTGGATACCCATATGTCAATACGAGCTCCAAGCTCACAATCGGCTAGGAACGACCATCTATACCCTATAGGTACGTCTGATTTGATATTTTTATATCTTATAATTAAGTGCAAGTATACACTATCGTAGGTAAGTAATAAGGGACTAAATAGTCGGGTGTCGAACCCACATGGATAATTTCTTCTTTTTTAACCAATTACTAAAATTATGTCTTCCTAATAATTATTCAGATAAAATAAAAATCTAAGAATGAATGTAGAAAATATAAAAACAAAAATACAATACAACGAGATTTAAGTGCTAGCAATATAGAAAAAACCTAGGATTAATATTATCCCTTAATATACTTTCTAATGATTAATCTTTTAATATTTAACTTCTTTAGTCTTTGTTATTGATCAAGACATTAATGTATTCACAAGCCTCTTCCAAGGTCATGCAAGTATACCTTAATTTACCAAATACCTATATTCCTATGGTACTTGTAATAAATTAAGATTCATTAAGATTAGGTCTTATTGATCATACATGCCAATTAGGTATATTCCTATCCTAAATTGAAACTTACATATGCAACATTGAATGTTACTTTACAATCATGCATCAAATTACATAGGTCTAAATATTATAATTCCTCTTCTGAGTTTATCAATAATATTACCAACTTATTCACCATATATTGGCTAAATATATTGAAGCATTAAGATCAAGTAATTTGAATATCAAAGAACTAAGTTTATTAAATATTAAAAAGATATGGCAATTAAGCACACATATTGAATTCAAGTATTAACTCTAGAAAATAAGTTTAGCTCATGGCTACAAGAGAACAGCAGTAAAAATAATAATAAACCATGATACAATCAATAGCAAACCGATATAGACGTCGAATTGCTCTTAATTGCGCTACCTAAAAACTCTTGATGCTGAAGAACGCCTTGAATCTCTCTCTAAAGTTGCTTCAATTAAACTCCTTTTGCTCTCCAAGACTCGTGCTCTGTATTCTTGGTGTTCTTGAATTGCTCTAGGTTTGTCTTGGATTCTTCTTGAAGGCTGGGAATGAGTGATTTTTTATAAGGATTGATATAATCTTGAAAATCTCAATTCCCGTCGAACTAGGACTCGCGATACCACTGGGGCGCTATACAGTTGTCGCTGAGGCGATGCGTGAAAAAGGCTTCACCGCTGGAGTGATGGGTTGATGGCACTGGTGCTCTGTATTGTCGCTGAAGCGGTGAATGTTTGGTGCTGAGGTGCCAGATGTGACTTAAACAGGTCATTTTTCTTATTTCAATCACTATTCCAGAGCTAGGGCGATAATCCTCGTGGCGCTAGGGCGATGGATTCATACTTTGAAAACTTTGCATTTTAGTCCCTGTTTTCACTCTTTAAATTTCGTTCAAGTCCCTATAAATAACAATAAAGCACATAAATAGCCATCTATTCTTATAAAACAATAAAATATCAAAATAAAAACATGAGAAAATATATGACAATTTTGCCCTTATCAACGACATATGCTGATCTATATTCAAAGTATCCACCGACAAACCCACATCAATGAAAATAGATTAGGGACAAGTATTCGAGAACATACTTGCGTAACTAGTATTTTTTAGCACCCAATTGCAACTCTTGCAACTATGTAGTTACTAGTGTACTCCGAGGTCTATGTCCCATTACAGACAAGGCTCCAACTTTTAGGATCTGCTCAGTATTATAACCAGCTAACACTTAGTTGTGCTAACATTTAGCATTTATATCTTTCAGCATGGCTAACTATAAGCCTTTATCTAAACTCCTTTAGATCTGATCCGAACTCCTTCAGATCTACAATGTTTGTAATGTTACATGCATAATACCATATACATAGGTATTAAAGATTTAATGGGAATGTACACTTGTATAAATACACAAGTATATGTACATTCAGGGATGGCACGTAAGCACCAACCCTAACACCTTCATGTCATTTCCTTTATAGCTGATAATGAAGAGAAGAAGGCCAATCGGTTTGCAGTGGGCCTCAATCCTCGAATTAGGGCTTATATGGTATCGACACCTCACACTCAGTACGGAGCATTGGTGGAAGCTGCAACTCGAGTTGAAAGAAGCATGGCAGCCATTCCTAAACCAAAATAGTTGGGCTAAGAAATGAGCTGGACATGCGGTTCTCAGGGAGGACCTAGTAAATCCGCAAGAACGGAGGAGGGATCAATATAGCCCAGTAGTTAGAAACTAAGCCAAGGAGCTCAATCCAGTCAAGCTTCTGTTAGGCAACCATCGGCCTGATCCCGAAGCACTAAAGAGAGTTGGAAGAATTTTCTAGTGTGTAATAAATGTGGCAAGGCCCATTTGAGGGATTGTAGGAAGGGGACTACCAGTTGTTATAAGTGTGGTCAAGAGGGCCATTATGTAATATCCAATCCCTATTAGTAGTATTGGCTCCTAGATTTCGGTATAGAGCAATAAATACACTGTAGGATTATCCGATTTTAACCTTATTAGAAATAATTATTTTATGGCACTCGTGAAAGATATTAGACCTAATTTGGTAATTGCACACTTAGTCGGAGTGTCGGATGGCCATAGAATATTTTTGGAATTTTTCTCCATGGGCTTGGAAAAGGAAATTTTAATTTACTATATAAATTTCCATTTAAGGGTTATGTATGGAACAAGCTTTTGTTGAGAAACACAATCCATATATTAGAGAATGGATCAATTAGAGATAATTTCATGGATTGCCAAGTTGGAAATTCTAATTAGTTCTTTTGATTATTCTAATTAGATAGTTACAAGGAACCAATTCCTACTTAGTTTCCAACCAATGGTAAATTAGAAATTTATAGTAAGTTGAGGGGTAAATTGGTCAATAAAAGGAGCACTATATAAAGTTGGAAGTGTGTAGAAAATTTGAGAGATGAAAGCAAAAACATCTTCGAGCAAAAGAGAAGCAAAATTCGTCCAAGAGAAAAAAAGGGCTGCTACAATGAAATTTCTGTAACTCTCTCTTATAGGCCTCTGCAATAAGCAAATTATCCTACATGGCATACAATAAAGAATAATGGCCAAGGAACCTAGGTAGATTGAAAGAAAAATCTTCCAAAATAATAGCAAAATACTTATCCAAAATGTAGAGGTAGCACTCATATGCTCCCCGTCACTTGCCTTTATGTTAGGAACTAAAGAAATACAGCTGCGACACTTTCCCTATCAATCTTAAGCTGAGGATTCTAACACGTAATCACTAGATGCCCCTTTCTAAAAATGGGGAGAGAACTCATCCCCAAAGTGCCATTAATGACGAGGAGGCGAACGTGGAGGGGAATACATCATTCCAGAAATTTCTTTGAGCATACGCTGATCTACAACATATCCAAATTTTTCAGAATCAATAACTATTCTCAAATTCATCAAGCAGTCTATAGTTTTTCATGCCTTTAAGTTTGTTCACATTCAATATGCATGCCAACGGATTAGATGAGGCCATTATATATTTACAAGAGAAAATAAAAGATGTTAGAGAAAAATAAATATCTCAATTGCTAATTTTAATTTTAGATTAAAGATATAATTAATTTATATATTTTAAAATCTAAAACACTCTCTCACTGCTTTACATAATCCCCTAAATCTCTCAAAAAGGGAAAACGATAATTTAAGCTCTTTAAATTATATAGCAGAAAGTATCCCTTTAGCATTTTTCTTCAGCCTCATGCTTTAGCAATATTGGCCATTGTAAAATCTAAAAGGTAGACAACACTTGTCAATTGCATCTCATGTAACTCTTACCACTGATCCTAAATACACCTTATTCTCACACTTTAGTAATATTAAATAAGTGTATTTCAGAGTAACTTGTCAATAATCGAATTTATGTTACCAATACTATCCTCACACTTTAGCAATATTGAGCAATACATTCGCATATATTTACCTTATCACATGTTTAACCGGCATAGTCCAAATCACATCAACCAAATCCTTCTTACTTTAGCAATATTGGGAATGACTGATATGACCTGACTAATACGGAATTGACAAGATAGATCTACATGTAACTGATAAGGGCAAAATTGTCATATATTTTCTCATGCTTTTATTTTGATATTTCATTGTTTTATGAGAATAGATGGCTATTTATGTGCTTTATTATTAATTGTAGGGACTTGAACGAAATTTAAAGAATGTGTCCATCGCCCCAGCGCCACAAGGATTATCGCCCCAGCTCTGGAATAGTGATCGAAATAAGAAAAACGACCCGCTTAAGTCGCGTCTAACGCCCCAATGCTGAAAAGTCACCGCGCCAGCGATATGGCAGCGCCCCAGCGCTAATATTCCACCACTCCAGCGGTAAAGGCTTTTTCACGCATCGCCCCAGCGACAACTGCATAGCGCGCCAGCGGTAGTGCGAGTCCTAGTCCGACGAGAATTAAGATTTTCAAGCTCATATCAATCCCTATAAAAAGCCACTCGTTCCCAGCCTTCAAGGATGAATCGAAGATGACCCAAGAGCACCAAGAATACAGAGCACGAGTCTTGAAGAGCAATAGGAGCTTAATTGAAGCAACTTTAGAGAGAGATACAAGACGTTCTTCGACATCAAGAGTTCTTAGGCAGCGCAATTAAGAGCAATTCGACGTCTATATCGGTTTGCTAATAATTGTATTATGATTTATAATTATTTTTACTGCTGTTCTCTTGTAGCCATGAGCTAAACTTATTTTCTAGGGTTAATACTTGAACTCAATATGTGTGCTTAATTGCCATATCTTTTTAATATTTAATAAACTTAGTTCTTTGATATTCAAATTACTTGATTTTAATGCTTCAATATATCTGGCCAATATATGGTGAATGAGTTGGTAATATTATTGATAAACTCGGAAGAGAAATCATAATATTTAGACCTAGGTAATTTGATGCATGATTGTAGAGTAACATTCAATGTTGCATATGCAAGTTTCAATTTAGGATAGGAATATACCTAATTGGCATATATGATCAATAAGACCTAATCTTAATGAATCTTAATTTATTACAAGTACCATAGGAATATAGGTATTTGGTAAACTAAGATATACTTGCATGACCTTGGAAGAGGCTTGTGAATACATTAGTGTCTTGATCGATAATAAAGAGTAAGTGAGTTAAATATTAGAAGATTAATCATTAGAAAGCATATTGAGGGATAGTATTAATCATAGGTTCTCTCTACGTTGCTATCTCCCTATTCTCTTTGCATTGTGTTTTTACTTTTATATTTTCTACATTCATTCTTAGGTTTTTATTTATCTGAATAATTATTAGGAAGATATAATTTTAGTAATTGGTTAAAAAGGAAAAAATTATCCTTGTGGGTTCGACATCCGACTTATTTAGTCTCTTTATTACTTGCATACGATAGTGTATACTTGTACTTAATTTTATGACATAGAAATATCGCATCAATAACATTATCTCATAATGGTACATAATTCAATATGATTAATTAAGATTACTAAATTCTATCCCCATCCCCATCGCATGAGGCCGTGATTCTGATTCGCATATTTGTTTTCTGCAAACACAACTAACCCCCACCAGTAGAGCTCCTATTATAGTTAGCAGGATAAACAAATGGCCCACAGTTTTTACCGCATTTATAACAATTATAAATAGCAAAAAATAAACTATTTATTATTAAAAACTTTTTAAAAAAAAAACATTTGGAGTAACTAACATAATTTTGGCTTTCTTAGGTTCCAAGAACTGTGACATTAAAAGCCTATCCTTTGGTGTCACGGAACAAACGTAAACACGTTACGGTGTTAGGGTCTCTACCCTAGAGCCGTGACACTCAGTCTATAGCATTGTGGTATCCCTTATAGCTACGTCTCGATTATGAATTTTTTCAACACTTGAAACATATAATCAATAGCACCGAAAAATCTATTTATATAATGTACGCTCCAATATTAGCACAAATAACATACAACACAACGCTCTAATACAAGTTTTGTTAGGTGTTGTATGTGTGAGAGCTCCATGCTATGGGTGAATGCGTACACTTTAAACAATTTAATAATAGTATATCACATATGTAACATAGTGAAATTTATACATATTAAAATAATCTCATTACACTAATAAGATTTAGAGATTCACCCTCGAAGCGTGCTTTGAAAAAAATTTAGTTAGGGACATGGTGGGCTTCCTCAAGCTAGAATGGTAGCTTTCTTTTCCAGAACTTATTTGAAGCAACTCTTGCTTCTATTTATTGTTATCTCTTAAATGCTTATTGCTATTTAAGGTTAACACTTAACCTTTGAAAGCAAAAATGCAATTCTATCAAAAACAATTAATCTATCGGCCAAAATACTTATATTTATAGGCAACCATTGCCTATAATTTAACTAATTAAAAAGGAGCTGAATGACATGTGGCTAAGCATGACAAGACAAGCATAAAGATTAGTGGCAGCTGCTTGCTTTTGTTGGCGAAATAAAGAAGCAATTAGGGGCTAAAAAGCTTAATATGCTACCACGTCATGCTTAATTGAATTGAATCAGATTCAATTCAATTCGTCGTTTCCTTTCAACTAATGAAAGCATCACATATAGCCAATACATTTTAATTCATTTAATTGAATTTTAACATGTAGCCAATGCTTTAGTTCCAACATTACACATGGAAATGGCTTAATGAATCTAATTCATTTAATAAATGGTCGAATTACAAATTGAAACAATTGTTTCATACCTTTAATAGTTTTATCTACCAATACCCAATTTAGTACCCATATAATTTATTGGCACAATTTGAGGCATACACTAGGTAAATTAAAATATTAAGTCTCACTTGGCACAATTTTAAGTTTAACACTTAAACCTTAGCTACTCCTCAAAAGACCCTGAAATAAATAAATGATCAAAAATTTCTCGGATTGAACAATTAGATCCAGTGCACTACCCACGTGCTCAACAAGGACATTTCATATAGTAAGACTCCCTAGGTTTATACCTATTTTGTCTCACAGAAAATTTCTTTAAGTCTATAACTGATGCCCCTCTACATATGTTATAGATAATATAAAATAGAGAGTTGAATCATACAAGTTGAGGTTAAACCATATTCATACAATCCCTCTGTCATTAATATCCTGGAAGAGTTGAGACATAGATCAACACCATCAAGTCCCCTATTGCTTAACCATAAACGTATCTTTTTGATTCATATTCTAATAAACAATATCTGCAAATGCCTTTGAGATATTGTTTATACCATGGAAAACTCTTTCCCGAGTGTAATGCTTATGGCCATAAGACTTTGTGAAATACAACCTTAGAGCATTTGGATATTAGACTCACCCATTGTGCTTTTGGATCCCATCTCTACACACACATGATTTTATAAGCATCGGACCATACCTAGCAACACGCAGCGGTCAGACTATTGAAGGTCTCTGACATGTGTGGAACTTAAGTATAGTGGATCAGTTATAAGCCAATCGTGATCTCAGGTCAAATGACCACTAATACGACTCAACTTAAGAAGACACTCTATTGACGATTTTATTGAATATCTATTGGAAGTCTTTTTTTAGTCTTGTTCAGTATCCAGTCCTCACTGAATGCCTGTATATCTTTATGAGCTTCCACTAAACTTATGGTCTACTAAGATTAATCATATAGATGATCCAAATATAGATATATACTGATCCATATAAATCAATTCCACTTGACAGACCTCGCATCGATAAAAATAGATTAAGAACAATTAATTCGAGAACATATTTACATAATGATATTTTCTAGCAATACTTGCAACTATTTGCAACTATGTCATTGTAAGCATATTTTCAGGTCTTTGTCCTATTTCAAACAAGGTTCTAACTCTTTAGACCTGATCTGAACTCCTTCAGATCAATACAATGTTTGAAATTTTACAAGTATCTTACCTTATAAAAAATATT
The DNA here is from genome assembly GCA_946807835.1 of Ailanthus altissimus. Lineage (NCBI taxonomy): Eukaryota > Viridiplantae > Streptophyta > Magnoliopsida > Sapindales > Simaroubaceae > Ailanthus > Ailanthus altissimus. Next base: position 8,963,279 of record OX327709.1, read on the forward strand.
TAGTGGTTAATGAAATATTTATTTATTGCTTAAGTATGAAATTACAATATTCATACAAAATTTAGGATGGCAGATAAGTACAAATCCTAACAACTCCTACTTGCTCTAGTGCCATTCGTAGTGGTATCTAATACCTAACGACTTCAAGTGTTTCTCAAACACCTTAAGAGTTAAGGCCTAAGTTAGTAGGTCTGCTACATTATTTATAGAATCAACTTTATAAAATACAACATCTGCTCGAGCCTAGATCTCTCTAACGATGTGATATTTCTCTTCATATACTTAGATCTCTTGTGTGCTTTTGGCTCTTCCAGTTGTTCAATGGTCCTATTTTTGTCGCAATATAATGGGATAAGATCCACAGAACTTGGGACTCTACCGAGTTTAGTGACAAACTTCTTGATCCACACTACTTTTTTTGCTGCTTTTGAAGCTGTAATGTATTATGTCTCTGTGGTAGAATCAACTATAGATCTCTGTTTGACACTCTTTCAACTCATGGCATCATTATTAAGAATAAATACATATGTAGATGTAGGCTTTCTATCATCCGGATCAGACTGAAAGTTTGAATTAGTGTATCCTCTTACCTGTAAGTCATTTTCTCTATAGATGAGAAACTTATCCTTTATATCCTTAAGGTATTTAAGGACATGTTTGACTGGCATCTAATAGTTGTCACCTGAATCAGACTAGTACTATCTTATAATTACTAAAATTGTACCTTTTAAGACACTATCAATGTACGAAGATTGGGAAAGTTCTATCAGCTTCCTAGCTCTATCTCTATAAAGCTTGATATCACTATATAAGAGGCTTCTCCTAAATCTTTTATGGAGAAATTCTTACTAAGGTAATTTTTTACTGACTGTAACATATTGATATCATTTCCAATGATCAGTATATCATCCACATAAAGAATTAAGAAGACAACCATGCTCCTATTGACCTTTTTATATACACATGTCTTATCTTCATTTTTTATGAAACCAGACCCTCTCATTATCTCATCAAAACAAAGATTCCAGCTTCAGGAAGCTTGCTTAAGTTTATAAATGGACTTCTTTAGTTTGCATACAATACCAGAAGAAATGCTGAATGAAAAACCTTCAGGCTATTTCATAAATATCTCTTCCTCGAGATATCTATTTAAGAATGCTTTCTTTACATCCATCTGCCAAATTTTAAAGTCATAGTATGCAACAATTGCCAATAATATCCTTATTAACGTAAGCATTGCAACTAGTGTAAAGGTTTCCTTAAAATCGATCTCTGATTGTTAAGTATAACCTTTTACTACTAGACAGGCCTTGAAGGTCTCTACCTTTCCATTAGGCCCACGCTTTTGCTTGTAAACCCATTTACATCTGATAAGAACTATTCCTTTGGGAAGCTCAACTAAGTCCCAAATTTGGTTTTGATACGTAGAATTAATTTCAGATTTCGTAGAATCTTGCCATTTTCTCGAATCAATATTTAATATTGCCCCTTGTAAGTTAAAGGATCATTTTCTTCAACTAAGAAAACCTCAAAGGTACCTTGAGGTATCATACTATACTTTTCAGGTTGCCTTGATATCCTTTGTGACTTACGTAGAGAGTGTGTAAAAGGTAATTTGCTAAATTGAGCTTGTGGTTCCATCTCTGGTTCATTCTGATTAACTTCGTCAAGATTAATTTTTCTACAATCCCTACGATCTATGAGAAACTATTTCTTAAAGAAAGTGACATTCTAAGCAATAAACACATTTCATTTCTCGGGATCATAGAACTGGTATGCCATTGAGTTGATGGGATAACTAATGAACCAAAATTTGTACCCACTGGGTGTAAGTTATCCTGTTGTGTAACTGTAACTTTACATAAGCAGGACAACCCCAAATCTTAAAATATTTAAGACTCAGATTCCTTTTAGTCCATATCTTATAGGAAATAGAGGGAACGGCTTTAGATAAAACTCTGTTCAATATATGAGCAGCAGTTTGTAGAGCATAGCCCCAAAGATATTTAGGAAGATCGGTGAAGCTCATCATCAATCGGACCATATCTAATAAAGTTTAATTCCTCCTCTCTAAAACACCATTATGTTGTAGAGTAGTTGAAGGACTATATTGGGCGAGAATCTCATTCTCCTTTAAATAATTCAAAAATCTACTGCCTAAGTATTCGCCTTGATCTGATCGAAGGCATTTAATATACATACCGGTTTGTTTCTCTACTTCAAATCTAAATTCCTTGAACTTTTCAAAGGTTTCAAACTTGTATTTCATAAGAAACACATAACCATATCGTAACAAATCATCAATAAAGGTTATGAAGTATTGAAATCCACCCCCACCCAGCGTGATTCATTGGACCACATACATCACTATATATAAGTTTCAATAAATTAGTGGCACGGTGTCCAACACCAATAAAGGGAGATTTGGTCATTTTTTGTTGAATACATTATTCACAAACTGGATAAGGTTTTATAGTTAAATCAGGTATTCGACCATCTTTAACCAGACGGGATAAGCGTCTAACGCCTATATGACCCAATCTTATATGCCATAATTCTGTTTCATTTAAAGTTTTTGAACTACTTGCTGCGTTTACCTGTACATTTATGACATTTTGTGCTGTATTCAATACATAATGACCATTAATTAACTGACAATTAGCTATCAAAATATTATGCATATCATATAAACATAAGGAACTATTTTGTATATATATATATATAATAACCCTCACTATCAATTACAAGAAGGGATACTATTTTTCTTATAATTCTAGGTTCATAAAGATAATTATACAACACTATAGTTTTATCACATGAGAGATGTAAATCAAAATGTCCCATAGCCTGGACCTGAAGGAAATCTCCATTTCCAACACGAAACTAAATCTCTCCCAACTGCAATAGTCTAACTTCCTTCAGACCTTGCAGTATATTGCAAATGTGAGAAAGAGAAGTAGTATCCAATACCTAGTCATAATTAGCATCATATGTTAAAGAAATGTCAGTAATAGGTAAACATATACCTGTGGGATTCTTCTTTACTAAGACAAGGTGTTTCTAGCAATTTCTCCTCGAGTGTCCTTCCTCACCACAGTGAAAATATTTTTTTTTATCTTTCTTTTGTGGTTTGGATATGAGTCGCCTTCGAAGACTAATCTTGGGTGCTTGCCTTACCTTCTTTCTTTTTTCCTTTAGGATTTCAAAAAGTCCTAGGAGTAGAAAATAAAGCACCCTGAACAAGGAGGGATGATCCCACCTTGTTTATGTCATTTTTTATTGTCTTCAACATATTATAATATTCAACATAAGATGGGGTCATTCCTTGTATATTAAAATTCATTATGAACTGTTTGAAAGACCCCAGAAGCGATTGAAGAATCAAATTATTCTCCATATATTTGTTCAATGTAATGCCTATCGTCTCTAACCTTTCGATTATAGAAATCATATTGAGGACATGGGGACTCACTGGATTGCCCTCAGAAAGTCTACATTGAAAAAGCAATTTGGCAACTCTATATGCCTCAACCTGAAGACGATCGCCAAACAACTCCTTCAAATTGAGTATAATGCTAAAAGCATCACCCATATGGCATGCTCTCTCAATAAGCCTATAAACATAGAGGCAAAGATGTAAGATTTAACTTTTAAATCATAATCTAGCCATTTCTGATAAGTCTCCATCTCCTCTTGGGTGGCTTCGTCAAAAATTCCTCTAAGCATACGCTGATGTATATCATATTCAAGTTTTTCATAATCGAGAACAATGCTCAGATTCATCAACCAACCTTTATAGTTTTCTACACCTTTAAGTTGGTTCACATCCAATATGCGTGCTAATGGATTAGATGAGACCATTATATCTTCACAAGAGAAAAAAGAGATGTTAGTGGAAAATAAAATTTTCAATTGCTAATTTTCATTTTAGATTAAAGATATAATTAAATTATACATTTTAAAATCTAAAACACCCTCCTACTATTTTACATAATGTCCTAAATCTCTCAATAAGGAAAAATGACAATTTAAACTCTTTAAATTGTACTGCATGAAGTAAATCCCTTTGGCATTTTACTTCGGCCTCAAACTTGAGCAATATTGTCCATTGTAAATTTCAAAAGGTAGATAACTCTTATCAATTGCATCTTATGCAACTCTTACCACTGATCCTAAATACACCTCATCCTCATGGTTTAGCAATATTGCATAAGTGTATTTTAGATTAACATGTCAATGATCAAATATATGTGACTGATATTACCCTCACGCTATAGCAATATTGAGCAATAAGTTCACTTTTTTTTTGCCTCATCACATGTTTAATCGACATAGTCCAAATAACACCGACGAAATCCTCATGCTTTAGTAATATTAGAAATGACCAATATGACCTGACTAATACCGTATTGACAAGATAAATCTATATGTAACATTATCTCATAATGGTACATAATTCAATAAGATTAATCAAAATTACTAAATTCTATCCCCATCTCATGAGGTCGTGATTCTCATTCGCATATTTTTTTTTCTACAAACACAACTAACCACCCCCCCCCCCCCCCCCCCCCCCCCCGTAAAGCTCCCATTATAGTTAGCAGCACAAACAAATGGCCCACAATTTTTATCTCATTTATAACTGTTGGTGGAGGATCTAAGGCACGTGTAAGTGTATGCATGTGCAATTGTGTCTATTGCCTAATGCAGCGGAATCGTGTAAATTTTACAATAAACATAATAAATAAATATATTAATCACATTAATATATTAATAGAATAGAGAACTCACCTCTACGTGTAACGTTATACACGTATTTTTTTCGGAGTCCGCATGAAGACTAACTCGCAAGCAGTTCTAGTCACCAACACAGTGGACTTTGTGAGTTAGAACAACAGCCCTATGAGAATAAGAAATGAAGTGTGTTTTTATCATTTTCTTCAAAAGAATAAAAAATTGAGTATTAAAATAATTCACAATTACTTATCATGGCACCATGAGAAAAAATAAAACAATTTCAATTTTTTCTCCTTTTTTTTTTATTTTTTTCTTTCTTCCTCTCAGCGCTATGAAAGAAATGAATTCTCCTTTTTCGTCACCTGCACATACACTTCTCTTCATTTTCAATTTGTCTCTCTCTTTATATATATATATATATATATATATATATATCTATATCTAATATATAATATAATAATAATAATATAAGATATATTATATAATAATAATGAAAATAAAATAAAGATAATGGGTGACAACTCACACCCATTATCTAATATAATAATATTATATATATAATATCTATAATAAAATATTATATAAAATAATATAATAATATATAATATAATAATATATAATATAATAAAATAATATAATATAATATAATAATATATTATATAATATAATAAGAGAAATATTTTGATTCTTTAACCATTAAATAATCAAAGTATAAAATAACCATTTTACCCTTAATGAATAGTTATCAAATTCAACCCCTAGTGGGTCTCATTAAATTTCACACTCGAGTAAACTCAACTAAAGGTCCACAATACGCTACGTGTCATTATACAATTAGTAAATAACAATTATTGATTAATTATTGTATTTAACACTTAAATACAAACACGTACGCATTCCCGTAGTAGTGCTGAATATTGTTGAATTAAACAATTTAATCTGGCACGCTACCCCAGTGCACAACGATTACACTCCATATCGCGGGACTCCCTAGGTCCTACGCCCGATTCGTCAAATGAAACTATTCCATGAGTCCGTGAGCAATGCCCCACGCACACGTCATGGATATACAAATCAATGCGTTAAACCATGCAAGCTGAGGTTACAACGCATACGTATAGTCCTTCTGTCATGATATCTTGGATGTGCGGGGATATAAATTATCACTGTCAAATTCCCTTGTGCTCATCCATGTTCTATCTCCAGACTTGTATCTCATTGAACAATATGCGCAAACTCTTTTGCTATATTGTTCCACCCTGGCGGTACTCTTTCCCGGGATGATTGCTTGTGGCCACAAGACTTTCTGAAATATAGTCTCGAAGCATCTGGATATCTAACTCTATATTGGAGCTGATGGATCCCATATCTATACGCACCGAACTCCATAAGTATCGGAGCATACCCAGTGGCCAGACCATGAAAAGTCTGTGACATGCGTGGAACCAAAGTATGGTGGATCACTTATAAGCCCACCGTGACACTCAGGTCAAAGGACCACGTATACTACTCAACTCAAGAGGACCCTCTGTTGACGGCTTACATTGAGTGTTTATCGGAGGTCCTCGTGAGTCTGTCCCATATCCAGTCCTAACTGGATACCAATATGTCAATACGAGCTCCAAGCTCACAATCGGCTAGGAACGACCATCTATACACTATAGGTATGACATATGCTGAACTATGTATAAAGGTATCCACCGACAGACCTGCATCGGCAGAAATAGATCAGGGACAATTATTCGAGAACATACTTGCGCAACTTGCATTTCTTGGCACCTGATTGTAACTCTTGTAACTATGCAGTAACTAGTATATTCCCAGGTCTATGTCCCATTACAGACAAGGCTCAAACTCTTGAATTTGCTAAGTATTATAACCAGCTAACACATAGTTGTGCTAACATTTAGCAATTATATCTCTCAGCGTGGCTTACTTTGAGCCCTTATCTAAATACTTTTAGATATGATCCGAACCCTTTTAGATCTACAATGTCTGTAATGTTACATGCATAATACTATATAAATTGGTATTAGCGATTTAATGGGAATGTACACTTGTATAAATACACAAGTATATGTACATTCAGGGATGGCACGTGAGCATCAACCCTAACAATAACAAGTATAAATAGCAAAAAATAAACTAATTGTTATAAAATATTTTTAAAATAAATATTTTGAGTAACTGGCATAGTTTTGGCTTTCTTAGGTTACAGGAACTACGATATTGAAGGCCCAACCTACAGTGTCGCGGAATAAACCTAAATGCGCTGCGGTGTTAGGGTCTTTACTCTAGTGTCACAGCACTCAACCTACAACACTGCGGCATCTCTTACAGTTACGTCTCGATTATGAATTTTTTAACACTTGAAACACATAATCAATAGCACTGAAAAATTCAATTACGCCACGTACACTCCAATATTAGCACAACTAGCACACAGCATCTCTGATACCAATTTTGTTGAGTGCTGTGGTGTGTGCTCTGTGCTACAAGTAAATGTGTGCATTTTAAATAATTTAATAATAGCATATCACATATGTAACACAGCATAATTTATACACATTAAAATAATCTCATTACACTAATCAGATTAGGGGACTCACCCTTAAAACGTGCTTAGAACAATTCTAATTAAGAACACGGTAAATTTTCTCAAATTAAAATAATAACTTTACTTTTCATAATTTATTTAAAACAACTCTTGCTTCTATTTATTATTATCTCTCAAATCTTAATGCTATTTAACATTAACACTTAACCTTGGAAAGCAAAAATACAATTCTTTCCATTTTTTTTATCTGTCGGCCAAAACACTTGTATTTTTAGGAAATTATTGCCTATCGTTTAACCAATTAACAAGGAGCTGAATGACATGTGGCTAAACATGACAAGGCAAGAATAAAGATTAGTGACAGTTGTTTGCTTTTGTTAGCAAAATGAAGAAGCAATTGGTGGCTAAAAAGCTTAATTGAATTGAATCAAATTCAATTCAATTCTTCTTTTCCTTTCAGCCAATAAAAGCATCATAGGTAGCCAATCAATCTTAATTCGTCCAATTGAATTTTAGGGTGTAGCTAATGCTTTAGTTCTAAAATTGCACATGGCAATGGCTTAATAAATCTAATTCATTTAATAAATGGCTGAATTGTAAATTGAAACAATTGTTTTATTTTTTTTGATAGTTTTATTTTTTAATACCTAATTTAATACTCATACAAATATTTAGTACAATTTAACATATACACTAGATAGATTAAAATGTTAAGTTTTATTTGACACAATCTTAAGTTTAACATATAAACCTTAACTACTTCCTGAGAGACCCAGAAATAAATAAATAATTAAATAAATTAATTTAAATAAAATAACAATTATTTTATTTAAATGATAATTGTATCCACCAATGCCAAATTTAGTACCCATACAAATTATTGGCAATATTTGAGATATATACTAGGTAGATAAAAATATCAAATCTCACTTGACACAATTTTATGTTTAACACTTAAACCTTAACTATTCTGAGAGATCATGAAATAAATAAATGATCTAATGAATTAATTTAAATAAAATAATAATTGTTTCATTTAAATGATAATTATATCTACCAATATTAAATTTAATACCCATATAAATTATTAACACAATTTAAAACATACACTAAATAAATAAAAGTATCAAGTCTTACTTTAAAAAGCGAATTAATCATAAGAATCGATGTAAATTTCTTTTTCCCTAAAGAAAACACACCCGATAAAAGATCTATAAACAAAATTGGGTCCACAAGAATAACTTTTGGGGCAATCATTAAAGTACCACTTCCCAAAGCTACAATATTGATTGTAACTACTTTCGAGACATTACATACCCTTGATTAGCTTCTTCAGCTGCAGCAGAACCACCAAAGCTTAAGATTCGGCAAGGTCAAAGTCAAGGATCACTTCTTCCTTGGAGACTCGAATTGTTCCACGGTTATAGCTACATACAAACAAAAAAAAAGAATAAATCAAGGTATTTATAGGAATCAAAAATTAAAATGGAAGGGAATTATTTCCCAAAAAAAACTTATTGATATCTAGAAAGAACACTTTATAAATGAATGGGGCACATATATCTTCATCGAATAGATGATATCTATTCAAGAATAATTCTTTCAAGAACTCTTAGTACAAATTTTAATTGCGAAAACTCATTGAGTCAAATGGAGGGGTTCCCACTTTGATGGTCAGTTTAGGTGGAGTTAGGGTCCATAATCCCTTCTCCCGCAAAAGAGCACATGGGAAGTAATGCACTCTTTTGAACCCCATATACTTTCGTAACATTTTCAAAGTAAAGATATGTTTGTAGTTGATTAGCTTTTTCTAGAGTTATTTTTGAAGAAATCTCTCTCTCTCTCTCTCTCTCTTTCTTTAGAATAGTAGGGTGGTTTTCTAATTGTAAATACCATGGTTGCAATAATGGTGGTTTTCTAATTGTAAATACCAAAAGAGATATTTACCTTGTAAGGAAGCCATGGTTGCTTTTAATCACCATTGATAACCATATCTCTCTTTAAAGCTAGCACTCTTTCCTTCTAAGTCTTCAAAAAACTTTTTCACTCCTTTAGGTCACAAAAAATAATTGGCTTTAAAACAGATAAAGTTATAGGTGAGGAAGGCATCATAAAAGATCAAACAATAGAGAGAATTCATCATGTGGTTTAGGATGGCTACATCTTAAAGAAGGTAAAACATAGTTAGATAGATCTAAAGAGGAGACAGACCCATTACATAAAGGAACTCCAAGATACTTGAGGGGATTGGTAACATAAAGCATTTGAATGCTTCCTGAAAGAGGAAGTTCCCTCGATTTCATAGTTTTAGGTTCTTTATAATGATTCTTATAGGAGAGAACCCTAACTTTTACCCCCTTTAGCATTTGGTAAGTAGTTTTCAATTTGTTTACAAGAAAAAGTGTTTATACTTCGAACCATTTTTTAAGGTTACTTAAAAAGAAGAAAAAAAAACCTTCATTTAAAGATTAGGAACTTCTGAACATAAACAATGATGGATATAAAGACGGGATTTTTCGAAATTCCTTTGAAAATTTTAGAATGAGAGGGAAAATAGGGCAAGTCTTTCTTTTATAATTAGAAAATAAGTAATTGCCACCTGTTCAAAGCTACATGCCCACATGAAAGAATAGAATATGTCATTATGATTAGACGCTTCCCAAATTAAAAAAATAGGCCATTTAAAAGAGGCAGGATTTTTTGGACATGTAGTGCTCACTGGTTGGATAGTAAATAAGTGTGTCTTGCATGCTTCTTATGTAAATGACACAATCTTTGACTTATAGAGAGGTATTTGTTGGGCCTATTATTAATATAACCTAACTAGCTCACGCCACTTAAAGATAATAAGCCTTTTATAAGGATGCAAGCCCAAGCTACAGCAAAACCGAACCTAACACATGCTTACACATGGCTAATAATATTTAAAGGCTCAAAATCTAGATTGTTTTACCAAAAAAAGGTAAAAACCCACCCAATAAACCACGGGTATTTTTCAAACAAGTTAGGAGATATACGAGAGCAAGGAAACATGTTTGAATTATTATTTCAACTCTTTTCTCAATTGTTATTTTCGAGTTTAAGCGTGATTATGAGTCCTGAGTTATCTTTACTTCCTCTAGATATTTCATATCATACATAGTTTCACATACATGTAAATCTTATTTTAGATTTGGTTCCAAACTATATAAGCATGTTGTTTTTAGTCCATTCTTCATTCAATCTTATTCAATTTTAGGAAACGTAGTTAGAGAACATTTAAATACTCTTTTGCTTAATTTAGAAATACTCCCCACATATCAACACCCTATTTTTTAATTAAACATTAACTTTAGCATCAATATATTTTTTTTTTGCAAGAGGATGATATTGTTCCCACTGCTTCAAAGGGAGTTAAAGGGGAAAAAAAGAAGAAGATAAAGGTGTTCTTGTAAATCCTAAGAGAGTTCAGGAACGAAAAGGTAATTTTGTAAATAATAATTGTCTAAAAATTAATATTCTCTTCTAATTTAAATTTATTTAAATATACATTATTATGAATGTGTGAATAATATTCATATTTAAAATATATTATCTAGCATTAACTATCAATAAAAAATTTATATTTACTCAAATAACATTCTTATTAGGAGATAATCCTGGTCTTCCAATCAAAACATTTTTTTTTATTGTTTAGTTAAAAATATACTAATAGAGAATCTTTGGCTAAAAATTTGACCCAAAGCATGGCGGTAACTTGTCTAGCAGAAAATGTACGTGTTAGGAGTTTCTTAGTCGCCGCTTTCATATATCGTTCCTTTGCAAATTATTCTCCATGTTTATCATATTTTGCTTTCAACTCGTTCACACCACTCGGTTACTTTTCTCTTCTCTCCTGCTTCCACTTCTCCAATAAGTTCCTATCCTTCATCTTTGTAGCAACAAGACATTGATATATAGGATCTGGAAGGCGCACTTTAATTTCATTATCTCAATTAATCGGGGCCACTCATCTGATAATCTTTTTTATGACGAGACATCGTCAAATGATTCAACTTCACTCTAGTGTAATGTATACTTACATTATTATTATTATTATTATTATTATTATCAAATCAAACTCTTCCTTTATTTAGTGTGAGAAAAATTTGAACGTTAAATCTCTTCCATCTAACATAAGGGAAAAAAAAGAATATATTAATTAAACCAACTGATACTCACAATATATCCTTAAATTAATTTACCTAAACATATTTCTTTAGATTAAGTTATACATGATAATGGAGTATTATATTATACTTACACGTTATTAATAAAAAAATTTGTTAAAAATTATATTAATTAATTATATATTATTAGTTATTTATTTTGTTACCTATTAAAAGTGGTCAAATAAAATTTATTTATTATTAGACTTTTAAGACATCTCACATAGTATGTGTTTTAATGTGTAGAGACTCAATTATTTTATTTTATTTTCATAAAGAACTAAAATAAAATAAAATATTATAAATAATAAATTGAAGTTCCTAATTTAAACTCTAATGTATTTTTCATTAACATCTCATTAGTGAGTGACGGTAGTTTTCTTTTAAAAGAAAAATATTACAATTTAAATTTTTTTGTGTGTCCATAAATTCAAGTACACTTTCGATTTTATTCTTTTTAATGATTTAATATTAGATTTTGATTATAATAATTTTTTTACTAATTAAAATTTCTTATTCAACAAGTGGAATCATAGCCACTTCATATTAAATTATTAAGAGATAAAGTTTTTAATATTAAATTAAATTATGAGTATTAAATTGTGTATATAATCGTATTGTATTTGTATTATATATATAAATGTCGAATACCGAGACAAGTTTTGAATCTATATATATATATATATCTATATATATATATAGAATTGAATGAAATTCTGTAGCCCGTATGATTGAAGAATACGCATCCCATACTCATTATTATTACGGATTGCATTGAAGAATATGCATTGAGAACAATATTATGATAGTATTACTTGTTATATAATAAAATCCGTAACCCATTTAATATATATATATATATATAATTACGTATATAGCTTGTTACGAATATATTTCTTGTATCAAAAGGATTCCGGAAATTCTTTGGAAATAAATTTTAAAATGTCGTATCTCTCACGTGCATGTTTCACATGTCATGTGTCTGTGCTTTGCTTTTGTTTGTATTCTTGTTTGTATTCTTTGTTTGGGCGTTGGGGGTAGGCTTAATAAATAATTCATAGGTAATATATCGTTTTCATGAATAAAACATAGAAAATTAAAGCCACTTTAAATTATTGGTAGACAACATTTTGGCTTCACCGGATTTTATTTTGTTGAATGGTGTTAGATTAGGTTGGTATAGGTGTGTAGAAATTGTAATGGATGTATAAAAATAATAGCATTTTATAATTTTTTTTTCGCATAAAAGTATGTATCCCTTTACATACGAGGAGGGTTGTTTTATCTTTTTTTATGTAAATGTATGATTTTTTTGTCTTTAATAAGAGCATAAAATCTCAATTATATGATAATTTTTGTAATAAAATTATATGTATTTTTTTTTTTGAAAGAATTATAAGTTTAGACGTTCTTTAATTGAAATATTTGTGTAACATTTTAATAATCAATCTGATTTTATATCAAAAGTCTTAAAATATAATATGTATGATTTTGTTTAATAACAACATTACTGATAATTAAAAAAATTATTGGTAGAGACACCATTTATAAAGCTAATTGCTATTAATACTGTGATTGGGAGATTGCTGATTCGATTATTATTTGCCTTTTTTACAATAAAAATCTACTTTCAACAAACACATTGTTATCACCCACAGGGTTTTGGCATGCATTTCACCTACCTTACCTGCATTGATTGTATGGGATTTGGCATGAATTCACAATTTTTTTTAATTGTGAATACGTAAGTTTTTTTTAAAAAAAAATGGGAAGAGGTTGTATACTTTATGTCGCATGGAACTTATGAATTGTTATTTATTATATTAATATGTCGCATGGAGTTGATGGATTTGATTGCATTGAATGATATATCCATGTGTTACTAATTCAATTCAAACAAACAATATTTCAAAGCATCATCATGTGTGGATTGATTGCATACAATATAAATAACCATTTTTTTTTCTATTAAATTGAATGCTGAAATAAATAAATAAATAAAAAGGAAAAAGATAATAGAAGTTAAAATTTATTTAAACTCAAATTAATAATATTAAATTTGATGAGTTTTTTTTCTAATTATAGTACACGTTAAATAATTAGTATTCACAAATTTTAAGAGTTTATTAAGTCAATTTCACAAAGTCCATAAAGATTTTACTAGACTTATAAAAATACCTAACATATGGTCTAAATCAAGTGAGTTGTATGGACTGAGCGTATTTTAAGTTTAGGTTATTACATAAAATTTAGGGTTGGAGTAATAAAGAAGGGTTAGGCTTGACTTAATCCAACCACTTCGCTCTCAATCCACTCTAGTCCCGTCTTAATTTTGACATGATTTGACTTTAACTTTAACTTTGACAATTTTACTTTTTCTCCATTTTTTTTGCAAACTAAAATCTAATATTTTAAAATAAATTAAATTGAAATCAAATGCCACCAAAGTGACTTCTTTTATGAAAATTTATTTATTTTGAAATATGTGGATATTATTAAAAAAATGCACATTATTGATAGGATTTATTATCAATATTTACCAACCAAAATTTTTAGAGTACCCTTTACATATTGTTATTTCTGTCCAAAAACTAAATATCAATGTGTGTGCTTGGTATCTTATAATTACCGATTTTATTATATCTTATGTCATGTGTGTATATGCATGCATGATTAAATGGCATAGTTATTAATTGTAAGTTTTTTTTTTTGTTCTATTTATTAAATGCTTCTTCTTTATCTACCAACTTGAATAATATTCATGTATTTAACGACACTAACTTCAAAAAATGGAAGGATATCATTACTATTATACTTGGGTGTATGGATCTAGACTATGTAATCCTGATGAAAGAACCTCTCACCCCTACTAATGGCAGTACTGCTAAATAAATGACACTTTATAAAAATGGGAGCGTTCTAACTACATGAGTCTGATGATTATGAAGCACTCTATTCCAGATACCATCAGTGGCATAATACCTGAAGAAGAAAATGTTAAGAAGTTTCTAAACCAAATAGCAGACCGATTCATTGGTAGTGAAAAGGTCGAAATGAACACCATTTTGTCTAAGCTCATTTCAATGCGGTATAAAGGCAAAGGAAGCATAAGGTAGTACATTATGAAAATGTATATTCTTGTTACAAGATTAAAGGCATTAAAGTTAGAGTTGTCGAATGACATTCTTGTGCACCTGGTCTTGATCTCTCTTATTGCATAATACAGTCCTTTTAAGATTAGTTATAACACTCAAAAAGAGAAATTAACTCTTAATAAGCTCATTGCTCAATGTGTGCAAGAGGTGTTGGGATTTGTGCTTACGTGTCATCCCTTTTATGTATAAATATTTGCTTTATGTTTATACATTTATGATTTCAATATATCACTAATTATTTTATTTATAAATATGGTAAGATGCTTGTAACGTTTTAGACATTGTATGATCTGAATGAGTTCAGATCTGATCTAAATGAGTTTAGATCAGAACTAAGAGTTAGTAAAATCTAAAGAGTTAGAGCCTTGTCTGAAATGGGACAAAGACCTAAGAATATATTAGTAATGACGTAGTTGCAATCAGTTGCAAATGGTGCTAAGAAATGTTGTTATGCAAATATGTTCTTAAACTTAATGTTCCTGATTTATCTTCACTAATGCGGGTTTGTTAGTGAAGACCTTAATAAATATAGATCAGTGTATGTCTATATCTGGATAGTCCAGATGGTTAGTCTTAGCAGACCATGAGTTTAGTGGAAACTCGTATAGAGATACAAGTATTCAGTAAGGACTGAATATTGAACAGGCTCACAAAGATCTCCAATAGACATCCCATAAAGCCGTCAATTGAGGATCTTTATAGTTGAGTAGTATTCGTGGTCCTTAGACCTGAGTGTCACGGTGGACTTGTGAGTGATCCATTATACTTTGGTTCCACACATGTCAGATACCTTTCATGGTCTGACCGCTGGGTGTCGTTGTGTATGGTCCGATGCTCATGGAGTCCGGTGTGTACAGATATGGGATCCATCAACTCAATTGGGTGAGTAAAATATCATGTAACTCTAAGATTGTATTTCAGAAAGTCTTATGGCCATAAGCAGACATCCAAGAATTTCTTGGGAAAATAATATCGTGAAAGTGTTTACGGATATTATTTATTGAAATACAAATCTAGAGATAAGTTTATGGTTGAGCACATGGAGACTTGACGGTGTTGATCTATATCTCCGCTCTTCTAGGATATTTATGATGGAAGGATTATACGAATATGTTATAACCTCAACTTGTATGGTCTAATGCGCCGTTTTGTAATATCTATAACATGTGTGTGGGATATTGTTCACGGACGTGTGAAATAGTTTCATATGACAAATCGGGCATGGACCTAGAGAGTCTCACAATATGAAGTGTACTCGTTGTGCACTGAGGCGGCGAATTGGATTGAATAATTAATCCAACAATTTTCAACAAAATGAAAAATGTTTCTAGGTTCCTTTTATTATTCACTTGTCAATAATTGAAGGTAAAACACATTATTGGTTTACAAGAGTTGTTAACCAATAAGAAATTGACAAGTGACATAATCTTGCTCCATAAATTATTTACCATGTATTTACCTATTTACCTTGCTTGGTAAATACATATATGGTAAATGTAAATAATCAAAATAGTTTTGAATTATTAATATTTTATATATTAATCAAATTATTATTATTAATTGGAATAAGTGGCAAACACCATTTACTAATGGAGAATGCACTTGTTATTAATAATAAGGAAAGTTTACCACTTTGTAATTCTTAAATGATGCACTAAGGAAGTGGTAAAACCACTTAACATTGATTAAATGCCATTTACTCTCTAGAAATTGATTCAATTGGTTGAATCAAATTGGTGAGTGAAAAATATGATAGATTAATGTTTGTAATGGCAAACATGGTTAAGTGGTGGTGGAGCACTAAGAGAAATCATTCTTTGCACTTAAGAAAGAATTGAAAGAGTTCAATGTGTGCAAGATAGAGTGAAATTCGTTCTAGGAGAAAAGAGAGAGAATTGAGAGCTTTTCCTAAGTGTTTTTCTCAAAGTGTTGAGAGAAAATGCAAAGGCTTACCAAGGTACAACATATAGAGTTGTAAAGAACTATAGAAAACACCTAATTCTTCTCATCTCTTGGTAGTAATCATTCATAAGGACAAATTGTTTTAAGTGTTAAAACAATCATTTGCTGGAAATTCAAGGCTGCCATTCTAGCTTCACAATCCCACCGAATTTAGTTGTGAACTAGAATTGTTCAAGGGAACACTTCAAGGTGAGCTCAACAAATTGAAGCTTGGAGTTCTTGAAGATTTGTAAAGCTACCTTCATATCCGGGTAGGTTATTTATTTGTTATTCATTTTATATCATGCATTAAATATATATATGAGATATATATGTACTTGAATGATCATACATGCTTGAATATGTTACATATTGTTTAATATGTATGAATACTTCCGTTGCGTATTTAATTTTTGAAATTATATACATCTATACACATCACACACCATATCACACAACAAGAGGAAAAGAGATTGAAACAAGAAAATATAAACAGTCCTCATTTAACAATTCTTATAATGACAATATTGCCATCAAAAAAAGAGAAAAGAACAATAAAAGAAAAGAGCTACAGACATTGCAACTTCACAGCCTAAGGTGTAAAAGAAATAGAATAATGAAATCGCTTGCTACTTTTGCAAGAAAGTTGGATATATTAAGAATGAATGTTCTAAGTATACAAAATGGCTCGCCAAAAAGGGTAAACTTCTCTACTTTATTTGTTCAGAAGTTAATTTGGCTTTAATACCGTATCACACTTGATGGATAGATATGGGTGGAACTACTTACATAAGTATGACTGTATAAGGTTGCTTAAATAGTCAACTGCCAACTGATACTGAAAGATTCATCTATATGAGTGATGGTAACAAGAGTCTTGTTGAGGTAATTGGATTTTTTAAATTACAACTATAATCTGGTTATTATTTGAATTTGCATGAGACATTTTATGTACCGCCATTTAGAAAACATTTGGTTTCTATTTCTTGTTTGGACAAATTCGATTACTCTTATTATTTTAGAAATGGAAAGTTTAGTCTCTTTCAGAATTCAAATGTTATTAGTACCGGTTCTTTAGTTGATAATCTATATCAATTAAATCTTCATACCTCATAAAAATGAAACATTGTGTGCAAGCAATTATAGTATAAAGCACAAATTAATTAATGAGAATTCTTACATATTATTGCATAAGCGTTTATGACACATTTTTAAACAAAATATTCAAAGGATTTTTTCAGAAGAAATTCTAAATTCCCTTGATTTTTTAGATTTTGAAATATATATTGAATGCATTAAGAAAAAAAAAAACAGTTGTTAGAAAATTTGGTACCAACAAGAGTTTAAACATCTTGAAATTAATTCATACTGATATTTGTGGTCCATTCCCTACTACTTCTTAGAATGGTTAATAATATTTTATTACTTTCATAGACGATTTCTCTTGTTATAGATATCTATACTTGATTCCTGAGAAGTCTCAATCATTGGATGTTTACAAGGCTTTTAAAGCTGAAGTTAAAAATCAACTTAGTAAGAAAATTAAAGTCATTAAATCTGACCGTAGTGGTGAGCTCCTATAATAGATATGATAGATCAAGTGAATAGTGTTCAGGCCCTTTTGTGAGATATTTATAAAACTGTCGTATCATTTCTCAATACACCATACAAGGACTCCAAGTTAAAATGGTGTAGCTGAGATATGAAATCAAACCTTAAAAGATATGGTTAGAAGTATGATAAATCATTCTTCTTTACCAAAATCTCTTTGGTGTGAAGCCTTAAAAATCGCAGTACATATCCTCAATCGAGTTCCAAGTAAAGTAATAGGTAAAACCCCATATGAGCTATGGACTTAAAAGAAACCTAGTATTAGGCATTTGCATGTCTGGAGTTCTCTAGTTGAGGCTAGGCCATACATGCTTAATGAAAGAAAGTTAGACTCAAGAACAATAAGCTGCTACTTTATTGGATACTTGAAAAGATCGAGGGATTTTAAGTTTTATGATCCCTCAAACAGATCCTTTTTTTAGACATGGAATGCTAAATTAATTCAGGATGTTGAATATAATGAGAGTACTAAACTCAGGAACATTATCTTTAAAGATGAATATGTCACCATTCCTAATATTGTAATTGATAATGACCAGATAATTGCATATGTCATTATACAAGATGCAACTATGGATAATCAAGACGTTTCTGAGATACCTCCTACTAATATTGAAAAACATATTCTTACTCATGTGGAAGAGCAACGCCAGCTTCAATTGGAAGTGTCATTAAAGAGATCTATTAGGGAAAGGAGATCAGCGATTTTAGATGATTACGTCGTGTATCTCCAAGGACATGAGTTTGATAGAGGATTGAAAGATGATCTAATAAATTTCAATTAAGTCAAATAAAGTTTAAACTCCCAAAATTTGATAGATGCCATGAAAGATGAGATAACATCAATGCAAGATAATGGCGTTTGGGATCTTGTCAAATTACCTAAAAGAGTGAAACTAATTAATTGTAAATGAATTTTCAAAACCAAACGGGATTCGAAAGGCAATGTTAAAAGATATAAGGCACGTCTAGTTAGAAATTTTTTTACTCAAAATGAAGATATTGATTGTAAATAAACTTTCTCTCTGATTTCATCAAAAGACTCTTTCAGAATTATTATGGCATTTGTAGCTCATTATGATTTAGAGCTATATCAAATGGACGAAAAGACCGTGTTTCTTAATGGCAACATTAAAAAAACCATATACTTATTGCAACCAGAGGACTTTGAATCCAAAGATTCAAAACATTTGGTGTGCAAATTAAAGAAGTCCGTTTATGGTTTAAAGCTAGCATCCCGTCAATGGTATCAAAAATTTGATCATGTGATTACCTCTTTTTGTTTTAGGGAAAACACTATAGATCAATGCATTTATCATAAGATTAGTGGGAGCAAATTTATTCTTTTTGTCTTATATGTGGATGACATTCTATTAGCAAGCAGCAATACATGCTTGTTGCATGAAACCAAGAGATATATTTCAAATAATTTTGAAATAAAAGATCTTGAAGATGCCTCTTTTGTGTTAAGCATACAGATTCACTGAGATCGTTCTCGTAGTATACTTGACTTATCATAAAAGGCATAATCGATAAAGTGTTTAGTAGATTTGACATGAAGAATTGTGTATCAGGAGACACACCCATTTCTAAAGATGATAAATTTAGTCTGCTTCAATTCCTAAGAAATTAGATTGAGAAAAAAAAAAGATGAAGAACATCCCTTATGTGTCAACAGTAAAGAGTTTTATGCATGCTTAAGTTTGTACGCATCCAAATATTGTATATGTAATTGGAATGCTTGGTAGATATCTAAGTAACCCAGGAATAGATTATTGGAGAGCCCTTAAAAAGGTTATGCAATACCCATAGAGAACAAAAAATTACATTTTTACATATCAAAGATCAGATCATTTAGAGATCATTAGGTAGTCAGACTCTAATTTTGTTAGTTGCCTCGATAGCAGAAGATCTTCTTCTGGTTATGTCTTCATGTTGGCTGGAGGAGCTATGTGATGAAAAAGTGTTAAACAATCAATCATAGCTTCATCCAACATGGAAGCAAAATTTGTAATTTTCTATGAGGCATTAAACCAAGCAATATGGCTGCGAAATTTTATCACTGGGTTATAAATTATCGATGACATTAAGAGACCATTGAGAATAAATTATGATAATAAAGTCGTTGAGTTATATTCTAAGAACAATAGAAGCTCAACAAAATAAAAGCATATTGACATCAAGTTTCTTATTATTAAAGAGAGAGTTTAAAGTCTTCAGGTATCTATTGAACATAATAATACAAACTTCATGATTGCAGATCTGCTTACTAAAGGTGTACCACCTAAGGTGTTTCATGAGTATGTGACTCGTATAAGTGTGGTTCATCCTGAAGATATACTTGTATAGTTCGAGTTTGTTTCTTGATGTTCAATTATAGTTAAAATATTTTTTAATCAGACTAAAGTATTTTTTTTTTATTTATTAAAAACTTTGAAGTAAAATTATATTCTTTTAATTGTGGTTGTGCATAAAGTTTTGAAAGTATATTGTTGAACTCTTTTGAGTAATAAAGTAGGATCAGTTGAAAATAGGCATGTTAAGGGATCACATTGCATAAAATTTCCATGCTTGATCTATGTCATTGATTATATTGAAGTATGTGACCATTGATGGGTCTAATTACCAAAAGATAACGAATATCGCTTTGATCCAATATCAATATAATTGATAAACCAGATTGTTTAGAGATGTCTTTTATTAAAATAGCAAATATTGAGCTCATAAAGTTATTTGATAATGTACAATTATAAAGTGACATATGTGGCTCAAGTGAGAGATTATTAGAAATTATATTACAGTGGACCTATATATATATATCAATTAATTGTACATTATTAGCTATCTATTTTATTGGCCATTAACAGTGATCAAATAAAGTTTATTTGTTATTGACTTTTATGGCATCTTGTATAAGCTTTAATATATAGGATTCAATTATTTTATTTTAATTTTATGATAGGCTAAAATAAAAAAAATATTATAAATAATAAGTTGAGGTCCTCAATCTAAACCTTAACCTTTTTTTTATTCAAATCTTATCAGTGAGTGACTGTAGTGTTTTCTCAAAGAAAAAAGGCTATCAACCCTGATTTTTCTACGTTTTCATAAATTCAAGTACGCTTTTGATTTTATTCTTCTTAATAATTTAATATGAGATTCTAGTTATAGTAATTCTTTCACCAATTAAAGTTTTTTATCCAATAATTTTTTATATAAATTGAAGAGTTAGAAATTTAATAAAATAATTTTAAAAAAAGAGTAAAAAATAATTATATATAATTGTAAAAAATTAAAATGGATGTTGAGTAACAAAATTATTTTTGGTCGTGTAAGAAAGAATTTATTTAACAAACTAGAATTGAAGTTCAATTGAAAAGGGTCTTTTCCTACGATGAAGGGTGATCCGAGGCTTCAAGTTAAAGTGTATTTTAATGAGCCATTACGCACTTAAAAATGCATATGCGCAGCGCATGCACACAAATAGTGAGTACACCTAGACATAAATACGATGCATGAGTAAAGGGACAACCACATAAGGAAGGTAAAGTGTCCATATCCACCTCGACTTTCCAAAGTGACTATTTCCAATATCAGAGTGCCACGTGGAAGGAGACCAACTAGTTGAAAATGACATGTCAACACAGGGTCAGGTAGGCCATATGCTTTTTGTGAGTATAATCACCATGTTTATATATTGCTGAATATTTCAATTCATGGATTATTTTAATATTTGTTGCTCGGTCATTCATGTAACAGTAATTAAGTTACATGGTTAGAGGAAGTTTATCAAACCCTAAAATCAACTTCTTAATGATTCAAATTGACTAAGCGTCCAACTTGCTCACTTTTCTGCACCAAACAACAGAACTTGGCTATGCTTATTCCTTAACATAGAAACTAAACTCTGAAAATGAAGATTTGAGCATCTGGGCAATTCCAAAATCTTCTCTTTTCGATTGCAATAGCTATTGGATGACTTGAAATGATTTAATTATTTGTTCGATAGCTCTATCAAAATTCAAGATAGGATTAAGTACTATATTCATCCAACAGAATACTCGCAGAAAAGAAAAAAGAAACAAAAAGTAAAACAAAAGAGCAGACCAGATAGAAAGAATCGGCTGCGGCGAATATTAAGCTTTGGTGAAGCAATAATTTTCTGCTTTCAGATACTTGGAGATGGATGGTTTTGTTCAAGTATGTTGCAGAAAGTTCTAAACATCGTGATAAATGTCACATCAACAACTGAACATCTTCTTCCAGTGGGTAGTTGCAGATTCAGTTGGTATAGTAGTTAATGGCCATAATTAACTACTTCAAGCTCACGAAACTTTCAGCTGCATGCAGTTTTTTATTTTTGAAGATAAAACCATGTGAATTCAGTGAGAATTCTTCCGTTTATATTCATAGAAATCAAATGATACCAAAGATTTTTCTGTCGAAATCAACGCAAAGTTGCTTAGGACAATATTTATTTATACAGGTTCGTGAGAATCTCACATTGTACCACACTCGAAGCATTACCATTATAGTAAGTTGCAACAACAGCCAACCTCAACACAGAAAATCCTGTACAAAGCAATCAAAAGAAAAAAGAAAAGCCATTCGTAAACGCATTACATTTTTTGGTCTTGCATATATATGAGCTTGTCATATAACAGACATAGATTTATTAGTTTTTTTGTTTTTAGTGGTGAAGAGAAGTGTTATTATAGGTATATTAAGGGAAATTCCAAAGGTTGTGATCATATCCGGTGTTATGATAAGCAGCATCATCCCCAGAAATGTCTAAACGAGGAGGGCTAAGAAGCATCCCTTCAGCCATATTCACCAGAAGATTAGGCATATCAAAGATCAAATCTTCATCGACAAATCCTTGAATCATTGGTGCCTCTGGCTCTATGACACTAGTTCTACCCTGATCACCACTCTCAATATTCTCAGATAGAGCATCCCCTGCAGCCCCTATTGCAGCAGCTGCAGAGGCTGCAGCCGCCTGTATATCACGTGGAGAAGTAGAGGCAGGCACAGGAAACGAAGCAGCTGAATTCGGAAAGTTAAGCTCAGCATCTGGGCCTTTCAAGGCAAGTACCGCCACATCATAAGCAATAGCAGCCATTTCAGGTGTACGAAATGTTCCCAACCAAATCCTATTAGTCTTTCTGGGTTCCCTAATTTCAGACACCCATTTTCCACTAGTCCGCTGCCTTACTCCTCGATAAGTCGGGTGACGACCGGGAGCAGCAGAGCCAGCACTAGAAGCATTGTTGCGGCCACTACTATGGTTTGTACTTCTATTGGAGTTTGAGGAATGCATGGTGTTCTTACGGGTAATGGCGGGAAGATGATGGGTTTGAAGAAGGCGATGAGAGAAGCCATTTATGGAGGATGGATTTTTGGAGAGTGAATTTGGGTTTCAGAGAGAAGATTTTGCAGAGTTGGAAGTGCTAAAGTGCAAACCAGTTGTTGATGAACTGCTGTCTGTAAAACGTTGGGGTGTAAGCCAGCTTTGTGTTGGACATCTGGGTTGGACTGCGTTTTTAAATGCGCAGAAATACAAACTGCCTATCTTAACGTCAAAAATTGTGATGTTTTTGGGCATTATGCATTACTTTATATCTTATTTAGATTCGACTAAATCATAAGAGTTGAGAATGTTAAAGAAAATTTTCTCATGTACTGGGATGTGCTTTACCTTGCTAGGGTTTTTATCCTCTACTACTTTTACTGATTACAATTTTCACAACGGTTGCCTATTTGATATCAAACAAGGCCATCGTGTAGTTTGATTTACACAACCATCTATTAGTAGGAGTCTGCTTATAGAGAAAATTTAGAATATTCTCAAAGAATTGTTATTTTTTCATTGAACACTTGTCATGTGTATTAACCAACTAATTAAAAAAAATTATTTATAAGATTGATTTAGACCTTGATTTAAACTCTATTTAAAAACGAATTAAATTGTGATACCTAATGAATTAACCATTTATACTTGATTGAAAACCGTAAATAATATATACTTAGATAAAGCTTAGATTAAGAGATGATTAATGCTATTGCATAGTAGTCTACTTACCATCCCAAGCAATCAGGTGATAATCATGGATATATAAAGCTCTTCAAGACTATATGGATGTTTCTAATTATATTTTAGGTCTTTATTTAGATACGTTTATATCAAGGCTCAGGGGCTACCGTGACTAGAAAGATAGTGTGGCCTAAACAAGTTCAATTTTGTTCTACGGAGAAACTGTTTGTATAAATTTTCACATATTAATTGATGTAACATCAAAGTAGGGTTGGGTGATAATAGAAAGTAAATAAATGAAATTAGTTAATAAAATATTGTGAAGTAGTATAATGATGACTTGTCAATTGGTAGGGAAAAAAATGGGTAGATAGTTCATATTGTATTACTAAAAAAGTTTGTGTTCACAGAAAATTTGCAAAAAGAATGGAATTTGTATGTACTTGATGGTAATTCATTAAACTAGCATTCACAAAGCATTGTAATTACTACATTTGGATGCAATTGAACTAAAGAAAACAAGAATTAAGAGTATTTATTAACTTTTATATATGGTTCATTTATTGATAATACACACGTAATCAATTTATATAGCATATCAAATTTGGAATACTGCAAATTAATTGAACAAATAAAGTCAGTATTCAATTGGCAACAGTATATAAAAGAACTTCATATAATAATTGCAGTACAATATATATCAAATTGATACACAAAAGAGTTAAAGAACATAAGAGAGTTGGCAAGGCTAGCATTGTTATGCTTGACTTAAGTAGGAGTGAAATTAGATGCAGGCAAATTAAGCATCTTATGATGTGAATTCTTCAACTTTTATGTGCAACAACTCTACCCTAGGATCAAACCACATGGAATGGCTTTATTTTGTTCATTATGTTGTCATATTGCTGAATGACATTAATTCCCCAAATTCTCAGCCCAATATCGCGCCAAACATGATCTTTTTCGTCAAACAAAATATGGAGAGAAATTGACAAAACTGTTGCAATAATAAAAGTGATGAGACACTGCCAATCAATTTTGGAGCATAATAATCATCACTTATTGAGAGACTGTAAATGAGACATGACTCGCTTAAATTGGAAAGGATTTTATGTGATATTTGATTCTGTATTTTATGCATAATTATATGGGTTCAATATTATGTGGTTCATGCGTTATGTCTTGGAAATTTGCCGTCATATGAATCAGAAAAAGGGTTTTATCACAGATAAATTGTTTGGCTTTTAGTCTGAGAAATTCCTCGGATATAACAATACTATGGATTTGTCGATAGTTGCCTGCATTAAGCTGAATCAAAAGTTTGCCTCCGAGGATATGGCCTCGCAACAAAGCTTACGCTTTTCATATCAAGTCGTCAGGGTTTAATTTTTAGAAGAGGTAAAGGATAAAATTCTTTGTGCTTCAACATCTCCCATATCTTTAAAAAAAAAAGCTGAATCAAAAGCACTTGTGGTAAATCTTCGATGCCCTTAAGCTGAAGTAATTTCTCCTATAGAAGTCACCATCCTGTACCTACTCACTCAGTTGAGAGCACGTCTAATACAGCATTGTGATGATATTTTAGAGCATGAATTTGGTACACATGATTTCGCTCTTGACCAACTAGTTAGAGTGAACTAAGTCACCAACCTTCAATGCAACCAACCTCTAGCCAATTCAAAAGCAAAAATACTATTTTATTAAAATAATGAGTGAATTCAAAATCTTTGCAATAAATTAAAGCACGAAGCTTATATCCTTTCTAATTTGGGGAAAGTGGAAACAAGAAAAACTCCCACTTTTTGAGAGCCTTGTCACTTATATCAATCACTTAAATATTAGACATATTCACTTCGAATTCCCACTATCTACAACAAATTTTCTCAAATGATGTGAACTTAAGAAGAATTCCGCTATAATTTTGAGCCTAAACCCATTAAAATAAACTTGGGAACTAGTGCTAGTGATTAATTTATTTCTTATTAGAGAGAGACTTGGCCAAGAAAAAAGTCAAAACAAACATCTAAAGGGCGACATCGACATCATTTATGTATATAATTATACGAAGAACTTAAGTCAAAATTACACAGCTAGATTAAATATCAAACAATTCATGTGTCATAAATAATTTTCACCACTTGTAGTAGTGCTAGATTTCAATTTTCAGAAATTACTTATTCCCGTGTGCTAGAAAATTGAGCACGGAATCTATGTTCAAAACGAAATTTAAAAAAAAAAATCTAAATGTATAGTCTGTGGAATAACGTTAATAATCTATGTGCAGCCTAAGCCGAATTTTAATCTAATTCTGGAAGTGGGCTTACGCATTGCATTGATAGAGACACGGGGAAGCTCAAGTGGATAACGTTAATTTGGAGATATTAATGGAGTTGATCTGTAAAGTGTGATGAGCATAAGATTCTCTGATGGGCAAAACATAACTTTGCCGTGTTGCGCCTAACGGGGCTGTCGCTGCCGCGTTGCCGCGTTTCTTAGTGCTGTTGTTTTGATGTAAACTTCACAGATCTCATTCTTTCGTACTACGTGATTACCGACTACTACGTCCGTCTGGATTGAAATTGAAATTGTTCGAATGTCGATGAGATTATAACTAGCGAAATTGATAATCAAATCCCTTTGCTCATTCTTCTTCTTTTCTTTTCTTTTTTTTTTATTTAAGTCTGAAGGCATGTTAATTTAGTCATTCACATATTTCAAAAGTACGACAGAATCATTTGATAGTTTGTTTTCCTGTGTTATTAGTGGTAATTTTCAAACATTTTCATTTTAATACACTTCTTTAATTAAAACAATGTCTTTTATTATTTTTTTTATTTTGTTATTGAAGATGTCGTTCTCAATATTCCTTTTTTCTTTTTCCATTTCTCTATCATTCATCATAATGACCAATCTATCAAAAATTTCTTTAAAAATTAAGTTGAAAATACAAGCATGTATGATACAACGAGGCAATCACTTTGCGTTAATTTTCAATTGGCATATTGGTCTAAATTTTAGTAGCATTTTTTAAAATAACAAAAGCCGTCTCTTACTATTATTATTCAGATAATTTGATTTAGGTTTTAATTAATTATTCATTCCTGGGTTTTCGAATTCTTTTTTTATAAAACAAATAATTTAACATTAAATTAAAATCATATCATTAAAGAGAGACTATTTTTTTATAAGAAAAAGGTCATTAACAGAAACTATTCATAAGTTCAAGTTTATTCAAATTGAGAATCAATATTTTTAGTTTTAAAAAAATGAGTTACCTATGACTAATAAACTTGAGATTTCATTGTTTCAAAAAAGATAAATAAATAAACTTGAGATTTCATATAAATCACTCAATATTACATGTTCTAGAAGTTCATTAAAATGGAGAACTATATATTGAAGAGCTTGATGGTTCTCAACTCATAGATATTACGTTTCTCCAAATAGTACGAGTTAGAACTAATTAGTCTCAATGAATAGTTTACTGCGTATTTTGTTACTCACTATAAAAAAGATTGAAAAAAATCATACAAATATGTTCTTGTCGTTATTCATTCATTTTTTTTATTGGCATCATTTATTTATTGAAAAACAATAACCCCAATATATATTTGATAATTACTTTTTTAATTGAGGAAATATTCAGTAATTACTTAAAGACTGAAGGCCCTTTTTTATCTTCATAATTTCATAAGAAATGTCCCAACAAACGAAACTGCCCAAATGCATTCTAATTTGGATTTTTTGTTACCCGATCATATTAATTGTCTCTTCCCCTGTAATTGTGATAATATTATTATTTTTCACTTAGTAACTGATCGGTACTTTGTGTATAATCAAACCAATTACTTTTTGTTTTCTTAAAGAAACGCCATAACTAAGAAATTAGGATCAACTTTAAAATTGAAAGTAATTTGACGGTCTTGTTTGAAGATGTTTTACGTTGCTTTAGGTTTAAGAATCATCCTTATAAAAGTGGGTGGGCCTTTTGAAATTGCACACCGTTAACCAATTTTTACGTGGAGACGGTCTATCGAACCACTTGGCACAGCCCAGTTCCAATTAAGTGTTTCGAATCTGAAGCTCAACTGCCTCCTACATTGTTTAGCTTTAATACTATACTCTTTGAGCCTCCGAAATTTAAGCCTTTTTTACTGTTTCGTTTTGCAAGGTATTGTATGGTTAAAACTTACAACTTGAAACCACAAAATTTATATAATTAGAAACATCAAACTTTAAAAGTAATAAATATGAAATAAAACTGCAAATTTTGACTCATCAACTCTTGGTCGAACGGTGAGCAGATTTGGTTCTCAATTTAGGGACCAAAGTTTAAGTATTAGTAACTTTATAATATAATATTAAAAGAATATGAGTTATGCCACAATAGATACCATTAGGTCCATATTATTATTTGACAAAAATGTTTCACATACTAGTAAAAGACAAGATCATGGATTTGCAAAGAAAATAGATCACTCCAACCAAAAGATAATTTTAAGTGAGAAAGAATCTAAAAAGAAATAAAAATGTCCCTTGAGATTGGCCACATCTTCTTACCCAAAAAAAAACAAGAAAGAAAAGAAATCTTTCAGAAAAGCTTTTGAAAGGGATATTTCGGTTAAAAGAAAAAGAATTAAGTGGAGAGAAAAAGTTGAGATTTGAACAAGAAAAGACGAAGAAAAAGCATAAGGGATTCGTTTTAACTAAAAACAATTGAGAGGAGAGAGAAATTTAAATTTTGAACAAGAAGCAAAATACAAAGAAGTAAATGATGAAACAATAAGGGATTTTCTTTTCATTTAATTTTATTATTGTTGTTAAGTTTGACAATTTTTTTAATTTCTTATTATTCTACGAAGATTTTAAAAAACAAAATTGTTTTGTTTTGTAAATTTGAGCGGTTTAGTCATATTTTTAAAAATAGATTGAGTTAAAGTTCAAGTACAATATAACTCAAATACCATGCCATATTAGATTGGCTCAATTTAAATGTCTATTGGAGGGTAATAACATAGCCCTATATAAATTAATTAGTAAAGGAAATAACATAGCCCTATATAAATTAATTAGTAAAGGAAAATATAGAAGATTATAAGGAATATATATACATATATATATATATATATTTAACATTGAAATTCTTAATCAAAATCTAACAAAACTAATTCATAATAAAACTTTTAGTACCTGTTTAGTTAGATTTTTTTATTGAACAAAAGAGAATTTTTAATTTAAAAAAATTCTTTTCAAATTTTTTTTGACAGCATTTGATTACAATTAAAGAAAAGTTTTTGAAAATTAAAAAAGTTATTTTGAACTTTTTACATATGTGTATAATATCATATATACCCTGATAATATTTTCTTATTCTATAGTGTACCCTTAATAAAATTAAACACATTCAACTAACATATTTTTAATAATTTTTTAAAATCCATCATATCTCTAATTTTTCATATCTTTACAATCATCATATTTTTATCAAAATCTATCAAAATCTTTTGTTAATTATTTTATTTTTTAACAAAAAGATGTATTATTTTATTTTTAATTTTTATACCAAGCATAATAATTTATATTGATTCGTTGATAATTATATATTAATTTTACTTAATTATTGTGTTTTAAAAAATTAAATTTGAGAAAATATGTGATAAATTTAAACTTGTATATAAAAAATACTGAATTATTTAGAATTTGAATATAAATTTTATTAAATATCTTTTTTAGTAATTTAATAATAATAAGTACTTTTAATAATATATAAACAAACGGTCTAATATTTTTAAAAAAATTTAATTAACAATTAAATTATCAATGATTTTTTTTTGAAGTTTCATTTCTAAAAACTTTACTTTAAAATTTTATACTTTCAAAAAATTTATTTAAAAAATTAAATCAAACGAACTTATTAAAATTTAAAAATCCTAATTCATAAAAGACTTGGATTATAGCCCATAACACTTCAGTCTACATTTAAAATACAAAAACAAAAAAAGGAAAATGTATGCAATAAAATAATCATATGAAATACAAACCGCTCCGGGTTGGAAAAAAGGGGGTGAGCTTCACTATAAAAATATATTTACTCCTAAAAAAAATCATTAATTTGGGTTATCTTACCGATAACCAAACTGTAGCAAAAATTCCTTGGAGCTTCTTTAAATGTAAAATGGTAAATCCTATCCTATGCCTTAGAATGCTAAAAATTTAGAACCCACAAACTGTGTTAACTTAAGAGTAGCAGCCTATAGCTAAGCTAGGCTAAGCTTTACAGCTCTACAAGTCTCAAAGTTTGAGCTTAAATTGAACTTGAACTAGGAAGCAGCAACATTTACTGTTCTGAATTTCTTGTGCTGGAAACAGTCACTGTACATGAGAATTCTTGAAGCCTCTTCTCCTTTTTCGTTTCTTAAAAGTCGAGACTTAAAACATTTTCTTATCACATTAATGACTGCTTTAGCATACAGAATTTGCCTTCCAGTTGCCGAACATAGCATAGCACGCGCTGTAAATTGTCCAAGGCAGACACTACTTACTAATCCTGTATCTGATGGTATTTGCAGCTTTTTATATATAAATTTAGTCTATATGGTGTCTAGAGACTCGAAATTCGGACGTTATCTTATCGATATGCTTAGCTACTGTTGTCATTCTAATCTTTTGAAATAACTAGAATCAAGGGTGGAACTAAATTGATTCATAATTATTTATTTTTTTTATAAGAAAATTGAATTGAGTGGTAAAATCAACTGAACTGAGGTTTTGTTTGATTATTCAGTTTTAGTTAGGCCTATTTAAAATGTGAGTTTTTTTTATTATTTTCATTTAAATATGGGTTTTTTTTTAATTTTTTAAAAATAATTTATTGAATTATTTTGGACCTAATTCTTAGATCCTTTTCATATTTACATAATTACAAATCTACATAACTATAAATTTTATGTTCAATATCATTTACTACTTGCAAACCATAGAAAACCAACATTTTTAACCTTCAAATTTTGAGATCAAAGCAAATTAGTTTAACACACAGACCCTACATATCAACCACAATAGCCGTAATAATTATAACCTAAACTAGCTCATAACTTATACCATCATAATTTTTGCCATAGAGGAGACAAAACTACAACTCAATGTCAATCATATTAAAAAAATTTACCCTTGATAGCAAAATCATATTTGCTAACTTTAGTGCTTGTACTCTACCATTAGAACAACAACAACACTTCAAAATTTAACATTTAAAATCATATTTACCCTTGATGGCAAAAGGCACACTAAAATAAAACAACGACAAGACTTTATATTAGAAATATATAAAATATATAATCATCAATTCTCGAAATAAAAACAGTTGTCAATTGCAGAAATTTACCTAAGTGACAGAAAGATTCAGAGATGTGAGTGAGAGGGAGCTGCGACCTGCAAGCCTGCAACCCAAAATCAGCCAGTTCTTAAGAGAGAGACAGATGCCAAGGTCAAGCCAAACGAGAGACACAGACAATTGAAATTTTGATTAAGAAATTTTAAATTTTCCTAAGAGACGAGAGAGATGAGAGTTGAGAGATGAGCCAAGTGAAAGACGAGAGAGAAAAATGAAATTTGAAATAAAATTTGAAATTTAGGGTTAGGGTATACACGATTATTTGATGTGGGCAGTGTAAAATTTTGTAATGGCCAATGATGTATTATCACATAGTAGAATTTTATTTTTTTAATTTAAAAAAACTAATTTTTCGGTTTAATTCCGATTTTTAGTAAAACTGGATTAAAATCGAATCGAATTATTTGATTTTTTTAATTTAAATTAACCAACTAATTTTTTTGCACAAAAATTAAATCGAACTGACTAATTAAATTCAATATGAACATTCTTTTTTTGGATTTTGTTTTACCCACCTTTAACATGAACATTTTTTACATGCCTCAGTTCTTGGGCCCAAAGTTCAAGATTTCTAACCATGATGGCCCGAGCTCCTGCTCTCGTATTATGTATGACCTTAGCCAGAAGGCCGACATAATTAAAACACGCATTTTTTAATCCTAGATATACGGTACATGCCATAACAATTAACAATATCTGAATTTTTGGATGCATACACTTTTAACATATGAATCGTATTTGACACGTAATATCTATAAAATGCATATTTTGAGACAAAATCTCAAACATTCAAATGTCACCAATCTAATCCTTTCAACCAAAAAAAAAACACCAATCATCGTCTATTATAAGTATCATGAATTGTTTAATAAAAGGCTCGAGATCTTGTTTTAATAAGAAGAAAAAAATCTAAACTACTCTTATTATATTGCACATCTTACAAAACATAGAGTTAAAAATGTTAAAATTTATGGCGTAATTCCTTCAAATAATATCACTCATCTTAAAGTAAGTTATATCATATATTAAATAATAACTCTATATATACAAAAAAAATTTAAAAAAAATTACCTATGAAACCAAATAATCTCTCAATAATTTTATGAAATTTAATCCCACATGAACTTTTGTGTCGGAGGTGCAAAAATTCCAAACTGAAGCAGCAACTAGCAAACTATGAGATTGATATCTGTCTATAAATGATGAGATTTGGTGACTCAAAGCAAAGATACTTTAGCCACTAAAAAGATGTTTAAATCAAATCCTTCACCAACTTTCTTATGTTTCATGATTAAGCTTTTAAAGTGTGACAACTCACTCCCATATTTCGATAAGACAACTTTTAAATTACAATCGACCAAAAAATACTTGGCCAGGTTGTAAGGCAAATCCTAGCTCCCAAAGAAGCCCCATATGTTTTCCGGCCATCAATTGAATCTCTTCTTTGACTCCTCTCTGTCTCATTTCTCAGTATGTATCAATCCTTCTCTAAATCCTTTTTCTTTTAACTTTTTTTCTTCTTCTAAAAAAATAACAAACAATACTACTATTATATTCTTCACACAAATTACTTTTTTTTATAAAAAATTATATGTTATAAATTCAATAAAATACTCAAATACTAATACAACTTAACATATTAATAACGAAATATAAAAAATAAAAAAAATTGTGTATATATAACATTACTAATAACGAAATATATGAGGCATTTACATGCAAACTCTAACTAATTTAACTACCAATCAATAAATAAGAAGTTTCTTGCTTTAATTTGATTTTAATTATGAGTTTTTAACACTAATTTAAATTACACTTGCTAACTTAGAGCAACTTCTGACATCTGATTTGGTATTCGAATTATGAGATGAGACTTGAGAGCAAAAATTCAGGCCTCTTTTTTTTTATATTATTTTTGTTACGGTCAAATAATACAAGCTTACCTACTTTTTGACATTATTGAGCAATCGCTTACTCTTTTGAGATGTTTCATTTTCATGCAGGGGGTCCCTTCCCTTGCCATCATGCTAAATTGGTCCTACAATGGATCTCCACAAATCCAAATTTCTTATCAGCGGATGGTGACAACCATTAATAGTTTATCAGACCACAGCTGCAATTTAATTTTTTTAAATGGTGAAGGTACTTTCATATATATTCATCATCGGCTGCAACTTTGAATTGGGCAAGATTCTTTCAATCAAATTAGGGTTTAGCTTTATAGCTATTCCTAAGTGGACCCTTCATTATGATATTCGAGCAAATTTTGCGCCACCATTTATCCATGTATGTCATAAAGTTGACAATGCTTATTCAAACCAAAAGATATTGTTGTTAATTTAAATGTAAATGAACCACATGACCATTTCTTGAGTTGATACTTCATTCTTTTTTAAAACGAAGAATTTTTGCGTTACTGCAATAAATGTATTCCCACACAGTGAGTACAACTAACTGCTTGTTTCTTTTGATTTAGAGCAGAATTTTTAGTAGGTAACACTCGTAGACATTCTAATTAATTTCCTAAAGTCCACTTTCATGTACATATAAATTATCCACAAGGTTTTATAGTGTTATAGCAAAAATTATTAATGGTCCCCCAGTTGATTTGTTAGGTTAGAAAATAGAATACGTTTTAAAAAGGATTATATTTGAGAAAACCTTGGAGATTATACACCAAACAGTTCTTTCATTTTTTATTATATCTCAAAAAAAATTGTTACATATTTTAAAATTTTTAAAACATATAATAAAAAATTTGAGACAAAATTTAAAAAAAGGTAAAAATATTTAATGAAAAAAAGTAAGTAATCATACAATGAGATAGAATAACTCGGTGAAAGTATAGTTGTGGGTAATAGAGAGTGCAGGCCATTTTACTATTTTCAATTTCTTTTATAAAAATACAAAAAAATTTGCACAAAAACTTTTACTTACGAGTATTTAAAAATTATAAAAGATCACACAGATAAAATATAGATAATAATCAAATATATAAAATATACAATAATTTATATGATTCGACAAATTGCCTACGTTTATAATGAATTAAAAGATTTTAACTTATTTTATTACTCAGTGATTACCAACTAATAATTTAATAATCACAAAAATCACACAATAAATTACAAGAAATACCCAATAGAATAAGCTCTCTAAGATTCTACATAGCACTTTCTTGTATACTCCATACTTAAGTGCTCCCTATACAACACTATCTCATGCATTTAATGCTCAAGCATTCTTCGATATCTCTATTTGACACTCTCTTTGATGCTTTTTCGATGCTTTCTTGAAGCATGCCACCCTAAGGGTATAATAACGATTTATATAGGCTCCAAAACGTCTATAAAAATTCTATATCTAGTTAGAATATGAATTTGCGTGTGAAAAGAGTTCAAAGCCAATAAAAAAAGGGGGAAAAAACACTTAAAACCAAAACTTGGTGCCGCAGCCTGGCCAGGACTGTGCAGCAACGCCCAGCCACTGCCCAAGTCAAGGCCATAGCCCTAAACCTTGGAAATGCATCCTTTGTGTGTTCCGAGCACCTCTTTATTTTTGACTCTCTGTTTTGCTTCAAATCTCATCAGTCCATCACGTTCTTAATCTCATGTTTTCTCTTCATTAGTCTCTAACTCAAAATCATACTTAAATATAATTTTGAATCACTAAATTCTAATAAATACAAAGTTTAAGTTTTTATAAGACAACAAAATTACACAAAGCATAAGCATTTCAATGAGATGCAAGCCTATTTGATAAAAGCCTAATCATGATATTGGCTCTCTCTTATGTATGGTTGATAGGTTAATGCGATGGATAATTTAATCTTCATTTTCATTTTAGTCACTAATAAATTATCATTTTTTTTAACTTAATCATTATCAGAATTTGAACCAATATCCAGGTAGGTATAGTGCACTCATGACTATCATGACTAGGGGTAGTAAATAGGTCAAGATATGATTATTTAATATGAATATAATATGCTTTAAGTAAATTTGGGTGGAGAAAAATTGACACGATTAATAAACGGATTGAATTCGTATTACTCATTTATTAATCATGTCGAATATATATTTAAGTTTTGTGATTCGTAAATTTATTCAAATTATGTTAAACTATATGAATCAAATTAATTTGTTTAAAAATAAATTTGTGTCTATTTGCATAAGACACAAATAAGGCACAATTCAATTATAAATTTAAAAATATATAATTAAAAAATAAAAATATATTTATTATGACTTAAATATGTTTAATCGTATTAAACGAATCAAATATTTTGTGTAAATAAATCAAATTTAGTGTTAATATTCATTTAAATTAATATAATCATAAAGAAATCTAATTGTGTATAATCATATAAATTAATTGAATTTAATCTATTTATTTAAACGTGTCTAATTGTGTCATGTCGTGTAATTCATATATTAAATGAATTGAATCTGTATTTAAGTGTCTGATTCATTCATATAAACAAATCTTATGCAAATATGATAAAAATTTATTAACATCCTATATTTATATGACACGAATATGATTCGTTTACACGAATTGCCACTCTTACTCATTAAAGCCTTATCTCAAATCCCCTTAGTTCTTCAATAATCAGCTGATTAAGGAGGTCGTTAGAGCATTGCCTTGTATCCCCTTGGTTCTTCAATAATCAACTGAACAAGAGGGTCGTTAGGGCTTTACCTTATATCCCCATTGGTTCTTTAATAATCGTCTAACTGAGGAGTCCATTAGGGCTTTGCTCTATATCCCTTTGATTCTTAAATAATCAACTAACCGAGGGGGTTATTAAGACCTTTCCCTATATCCCCTCAAATCTTTGATGTTTCCTTTTCAGGCAATATCAATCTCGAGACACCAACATTTATATGAAAGAAATGACTATCATTATATGTTATGATCAAAAAAACTTGAGCACTCATAGAATAATAATTATAACAATAAGTATAATGAATTATGAATGAAAGTCATTAGATAGTAGATTTAGAGTGTTATCTGATGTTGTCGATGTCTTCTAGGTCTTTGGTCAAACTCTCTCGAATATTTCATAATGGCCCTCTTGACAAAAGTAAAGGACTTCTTTAAGCATCCACTGCCTTAATCCTTCTTCGATCCCTAGAAGCTCATTTATATGTGACTTGGCGGTCATCTTCATATGTCTTAAATTATAGCCTTTTACTCCCATAAATAGCTCTAAATTGTTGACCTCAGATTTTGGGCTGACCAAGGTTAACGAGTTAGATTTAGAGTGTTATTTAATGTTATCTGTGTCTTCTAGGTCTTTGGCCAAATTCTCATAAGTATTTCATGATGGCTTTCTTGATTAAAGTAAAGGACTTCTTTAGGAGTCCACCGCTTTCACCCTTGTTGATCCTTCCACAATGTCTAGAAGCTCATTCATAAGCAACTTAGTGGTCATCTTCATATGTCTTGAATTATGGCCTTGTGTACTATTCCCATATATGGCGCTAAACTGTTGACCTTGAATTTTGGGTTATTTAATGCCAATGAATTAGATTTATTTGTTCTTTGAAATAACTGTTGAATTTCTCAACTCAAAATCAATCAAAGCAATCATAAATAAATGACAAACAAGATTATAGTGGTTCATTTCAACACGACCTACATCTACTTCACTAAGCTTGATAAGCTTACTCACATGGCACGAATGAATAATATTTTTACAACAAGATTACAAGGAATCATAGCTATTACAAATATGGCTTCAAAAAATAGAGCCTAAGGAAATTTTTCCCTTTTAAATAAGGGAGTGAGTGAAAAAAGAAGCAAAAGTAGTATTTCCCTCCTTACTTAGCCTTTTTTTATATGTATTGTTGTACTTAGTTGTAGAGCCCTTTTAAGATTAAAATATGTCTACCTTTTTTTATTAGGATTTATCCTGAGATTGTATGAGTAGAGCTTTTTTTAGAATTATGATTACTTTTAAGATTAGGATATGTTATCCGAAATTTAGGAAAATACTAAATTTATTTTTAATGCTCTAATTTTATAAACAACTAAAAGAAATTAATGTAGAGAATTTATCAATTTTCTAATTATTAAAAAATAAATAATAGAACTATTTTATATAGAATATTACTATTCACACTTATATTTTAATAAAAAAATTTATTATTGAAATATCTTTAAGTGAAATTGCTTAAAAATGAAAATTGACTTAAAACCAAGTACAATAAGATTGTTCTCTATACCATCCTATTATAAACCATATCTCTTATTAAGAAAATTTCACGGTGTTACAGTCACTAATCATGTTTTTAACGTTTAAACATGGTGTTTTCATTCGTTTGCTAATTTATAAATAATGATCCATTGTCAAATTTGCGTATTATTTTTTAAATAATACTACACTTTTTAAGGAGCATCCCAATATATTTTATTCTAAATAATATTTAAATATTAATACAAAAAAATTATTAAAATACTACATTGAAAATGTAAGATTACTTGTGTTAGTTTTTCTATAAATAGTTTTTTTTTTTTTCATTAGAGTATGCCTTTAAGGTAAGAGAAATATTTATGTGAGTCCAGAAAAAAAGAAAGGAGAAAGATAAAGAAATGAAAGAAAAAATTACACTATATTTAATGTTTTAAAGGTGTTTAAAGTAAAATTCTAAATTTTAAAATTTAGCAATAGGTGTGTAGATACATTTATTGTATTGATATATTTTTTTAGATACATTTAGAATGACTACAGTAAGCTTTATATACACATAACTATTACATTTCACCAGGCTTGTATTGATATTTTTTTTAGATACATTTAGAATGCTACAGTAAGCTTTATATACACATAACTATTACATTTCACCAGGCTTGGGTAATATTATCTAGGCTTGTATTCTCCCCTAGTAACATACAAATTTTATCTCCTTAATTCTTTGCTTTATATTGCATTATGATCAATCATGGCCCTTCGATCTTTGCCTGTAGTGTCGTTGTCCCTAACATCATGCCAACTATCCAAACTATAGTACTAACCTCCTACTGCCTTACTATCATTCATGTTCTACATATGGTATAATTGCAAACATTTGTCTTCATTAAAGAATTACATCGTGCCTGCATCACAGCAGGGTTGTTTATACTATTTCTCTTTGCACCTCTAGCCATATCATCAATTTCTTTAACATTATCTTTCAAGTTAAATGTTCTTGGAAGAACACTTAGCTTGCTTCTTAAATAATTGATTCTATCAAAGCTTAAGGGTTTGGTGAAGATGTCAGCTAGTTGGTCTGAGTTAGGAACAAAACTAATTGTTAATTTCTCATTGCTAACTTTGTCTTAATGAAGTGGATATTTATTTCATTGTTTTTGGTTCTTTAGTGATAGACTAGATTAAAGGCTAATAAGGCTACATTAGTGTTATCAGTCTAGATGATTGGTGTTCTTTCCATAATCAAGCTAAGTTCTTGCAATAGAGATGAAATCCAACTGATTTCTACACTAGTATGAGTAAGAGATCTATATTCTAACTTAGAACTCGATCTTACAATAACTTATTACTTCGTAGAGCTCTATGACACCAAGCTTTCTCCTAAAAATACCAGACATTCTCCAACAAAACATCTATCATTTGTATCACACCTCTAATCAGCATCTGAAAAGGCAATTAGCTCTAAACGAGATGGTTTCTTGAGTTCCAAGTCATAGTAAGCAGTTCCTTTCAAATATCTCAATACCTTAATGTAAGCTGTCCAGTAAGTGTCAAAAAGATTGTACATAAGATGGCTCATCTTGTTAATAATGAATGATAGTTCATATTTTCTAATTATGCTTCTGTAAAGAGTCTCATTTAAGAATGATTTCCCTTCTTTCTTTAAAAGTTTAACTCCAGTGCTGATAGGTATAAAACTTCCTTTACAGTTCTGCATATTGGTTTTCTTAAGTAGATCGTTAATGTATCTTATTTGGGACAACAGAATTGTATTAAATGATCTTCTTAATTTAATTTGAAGGAAGAAATACAGCTCTCTTAGGCCTTTAAGAGCAAAATTAGAGCTCAGATCATTTATTAGCTTCTACATTGCTTCATCATTACTACCTGTGACTATTATGTCATCTATATAAATCAGTAGCAAGATTAGCTAAGTTCCATCTCTTCTTATGAAATGTAAGGCATCTGATTTGATTCCTTTGAAGCCCTAACTGATCAGTGATCCTCCCAGCTTGCCAAACCAAGCTCTAAGAGCCTTTTTTAGTCCATAGATAACCTTATTTAATTTATAGACATAATCGGGTCTTTCATGATATACATAATCTTCAAGTTGACATAAAGACTTCCTCTCACAATTCCCTATTAAGAAATGCATTGTTTACGTCTATTTGTCTTAAATTTTAATTATTCATTAAAGCCAAGGATAAAATAATTCTAATGGTGCGAGGCTTAACCACAAGGCTAAAAGTTTCATGAAAGTCTACTTCTAGAGTTTGATGAAACCCCTTGACCACCAAACTGGCTTTATATCTTTCAACTGAACCATTTGATCTTTGCTTTATTTGTAGATCCACGCA
This sequence comes from Ailanthus altissimus, assembly GCA_946807835.1. NCBI lineage: Eukaryota > Viridiplantae > Streptophyta > Magnoliopsida > Sapindales > Simaroubaceae > Ailanthus > Ailanthus altissimus. Next base: position 9,003,447 of record OX327709.1, read on the forward strand.
TTCTTGGCAATATTATTTTCTAGTAAGTATGGCACTAGCTACCAAGTTTTGTTTTTGATTAATACATGAAATTCTTCATACGTTGCATCCTTCTATTTGGGATTTTAAAGAGTTGCCTCAGTTGAAGAAGGAGTTTTCGAGTTTTAAATTTCTAAGTTTACATACACCTCAAGTTTGAAGATGCCAACTTTGGATCTTGTGATCATAAAGTGTGATGGTTTAGGTGGGTGATTTTCAACTTCAGTGTGGGTGACTTCTCATAGCGTGTTAAAGGGTATTTCAAGGCTTTCTAATTAATGAGAGATTGGTGTATCAGGGTCAAAATGTTTTACTAGTTTTATGTGTTGTGAGGTGTCATTGTCATTAGGATCAGTGGCTAAGCTAGGGCATTGATCAACTATAGTATTGATTATATCATATTTTCAAAAGGTGCCATAGGTATAGATTTATCAAGGAACCTATCTGTGCTAACTATAAACCTAGGATCTGAATGGAATAGAAAGACTTCTTCATTAAAGGCTACATGCCTTAGAATGTGAACTCTTCCAAAGGTATGTACACACAAGTAGCCTTTGTGCTTTAGGTTGTGGCCTATGAAAAACCATTTTGATGTAAAGTAAAGAGGGTAGAAGAGATATATCTACATATCTAAAGTTATTATAACTTGGTAAAACTATAAAATTACGAAAATGTATTATATTTTGTTTGGATGCTTCCATCATTTCACCTATAAAGACTCATGACCAAGCCTAGCCAATACTCGAGCACATGTGGGAAATGATTTGAATTGTACTAATTTCTTCTCTTTTTTTTGCAAAATTGAGAAAGAGAAAAAAAATTAAGACTGTCTATTGCAATATTGTTTTACTAAACAATTAATTTTTATAACTTCTAAAATTATTAATTATATTATTTTATTATTTAATGACCTCTTGACTCATCATCTGGGATAAAAAAAATATTGTGATGCAATTAGAAAAAATAATATTATTTTTTATTAAAATAGTAACACTACATGTTCCAACTTTGGTCCCAATATTTTTTTAATTTCAAGTGATATATCAAATATTCACTAGATGATTAATTATGTAGTTTTTAAAATTATAAATTATATTATTTTATCACCTAGTGAATTCTAATTCTAATTCCAACATTTTTAATCCGGCATATAAGGTAATTAAGCTGGTTAGCTAGGGGCAGTTGACGACCATTGACATGATTGACCAAGCATATACTTATTACTAAACAAATTAATCATTATATTACTAAACAAATTAATCATTATATTTACCAACCATATCAAATTGAAGAGATGCGTGTGACAACGAGAAAGTGAAAGTTTTTTTTTAATTTATAAAACGTTATGTTACTTAAAAATAAACTACAAAATCAATAAATTTAACCAATCTTGGTGTAAATAGACGACATGATGGCCATTGGCTGATGAAATTTTGAATATCCAATCTCTGAGGCCCTAAAAGAGAAAGTAAAATGATCTATTTTAATCTTACAACACCCTATTTCAACTTGAAATTAATTTTTTTACAAAAGGACATTAAGGAAAGACTTTTATTGAGTAATAAAAAAAAATTGTCTTCGTTTTGTTGCACCCCGACATGCATTCTTTGTTTGAGATCTAAAAAGAAAAGAAGAAAGACTTTTAAAAAATTTTGAAAAGAAAAGAAAATTGGCTTTTTATCTTTGGAGCTCCAGCTTTTTGGATGTTACTTTTTTGAAATTGGGTGATGCATGGTACAAAGAATCAATCAAAAGAAATTAAGAGAGAGAGAGAGAGAGAGTCCTTTTAAAATGCTCATCAAAAGCTTTTTGTCTTTCTCACCTCTTACTTCTGATCCACCCCTCAAGTCCGTCCGTCCGTCCATCCATCCATCCATCCCATCGTCATCAGAGAAAAAAGATTTAAAAAAAAAGCTAAGAAAATCATGATAGCCAGCTAGATCAGTGGGCCCTACATTTACCCAAATTTGTCAAGACAAAGCCCACTTCTCCATTTTCACAAGCAACCCTAAACCCTAATGGGTATGGGGAAGATCCATCATCCATATCCAAGAGACCAAATCATTCACATCATGATTGCCACTTTAGCCTGCAAGTCCAGGGCTATTATCGTGGCTGCCGCAGCACCTGATCGCCATGAATTAAGGGCCATTCGTGCACCCTCTTTCAATATTATTATTATTTTGATTGTTTAAATTTTTGGGCATGAGTGCATGCATGGATGGAACGTTCTGCTACTTCAAAAGCAAGCTATCTGAGCTCTGCTCTGAAGTCTGACCCTCTCTCAGACGCTTGAGTAAATTTCAGAGACTCATAGAAGCACTGCACTGAGATTCTTTTCTTCAGTATGCAAACCCATTCGAATGATTTTTCGACTTTAATTTCTTTCTCTCCATTTTCATTTTTATAGTTAACGTGGCGATTTTTCTTTTGCTGGTGTCTATCCCTTTACAGAAATATACCATATCTTGTCACAATTATATATATATATGAATTATCACATGTACAATATATTTTAAAAATTTTAAAAATAAATAGTTGATATAGATGCATTAGAATTCTTAAATAAGTGGGTAGTAGATAAAATTATAATCAGGATTTATACTCACATAATATAATATTTAAATTTATCATATTAAATTATCAAAATAAATATTAAAAAAATATATATATGAAAATTTCATAATAATTTGAACATAAGAGATTAATAACTTTCAATTAAAACACAAGAATATAACAATTTTTTACAATCAAATCTATATAATGATTGATGAAATTTTCTCTTTATGATTAAAAAAAGAAGAAGAGTTCTACATTTTATGATTTAACTTAAGGACTACAACCTTGAAAGAAAACTTTATATGTTAGGTTAAACTATAATCACATTAGTCATAATCTAACTCGTATTAGGTTTGTACACATTACAAGTTCATAACAAATTAGATATTTTTATAACTTAATAAGAGATAATTCAAGTAGATCACTTAAATTAAATCTTATTTAAGATAACCTAAAATATATAATTATTGTTAATATATGAGCTTACATAAAAAAAAATAACAAAACTTAATAGTATGGTTGCATAACTTAACTAGGGTTCTTATTTTATTTTCTTTATTTGATTTGGAGTCTTATTTAGAGTTTTACTTAGATTTGAGTTTTATTTAGGAATAGGTTTTCTTATTTATTTTATTTTCCCAGTTAATAAGTAATTTAACTATATTAGAATTTGAGTACTATAAATAAGTATCTTTTATAGCCCATAAAGGTCGATTTTTTATTTGATACAATGGGTTATTTTTTGTTAGTGTTATATGTAGTTATTCTTTTGAATTAACAAGTTTCTACCACTTAAATTCACATGTATTCTTAGAATCAACATAATTTTACTTTAATTTTTTATTTTGAGCATTGTTAGACTAAATGGAATATTAAATCTATCACTTTGCTACCTATCTGTTGCATCAGTTTGATATTAGAGCAAGTCATGTCTACCTCTATGTTAGACACAATTTTTATGCCAAGAAATACCATCTCCATCTAAAACATCCTCACCATCTATTTCTTTAAAACAAATTTTAAAAATAGCCTTTTTTTTAAAAAAATAAAAATAAAAAAACACAAAACAAAATAAATAATCGCCAATGTTGAATGGAGCTTGAGAACACTATAAACCATAAACCCTCGGTGAGGTCAAATTTCTATTTTACCCCTTTGAGTGAGTCAAACCTAACAAATCGAGTTAAAGAAGAAGAAACTGGTGATAACTTTATTAATCCTTCACTCACTTTTCCTTAACATCTACCAACTCCTTGTCATCCAAGATTTGTGTCACATCAAGATAATTGATGGGAATTTCGATTAAATATTAACATTCTTGAATTTCAAGGAAGCAATCAAGATGAAGAGTTCTTGGATTGGTTACTGTTATTAAAGAAGTATTTTAGCACAAGGAAGTACCTTCAAATAAGTAGGTTTCTTTGGTTACTACTCACTTTTGTGATAGAGTTGCTGCTTGGTGTCAACAATTAAAATTGACACAAGAAAAGCAAGGAAAGAAGAAAATTATTTCATGGGAAAAATTAAGAAATACATGTGTGAGGCATTCTTGCCTCGTAATTATTTCAAATTATTGTATCAACAATTATAAAATTTACACCAAGTAATAGATCTATTGATGACTACAACATAAAATTTTAGTGGTTGTGGTATGTAATGACTTATTAAAAATAAAATAACAGTTGGTTTCTAGATACATAGGAGGAGTTCACCAATAATTTAAAAAAACATTAAATCGATTGGATCCTTATTCTGTTTCACAAGCACACCATCAAGCACAACTATAAATGAAATTTTGTAGTTGCATAAGAGATTTTATTTCAAGAAGAAAAACTTTTGTTGACCAAACTAGTAAATCCCAAGGATCTACTTTAGAAATTTATTGTTTTAGTTTTGTTGAAACTAGACATCGAATGTCATATTATAGGAGGATTAAATATGGTAAAAATCTACTCACAGAAGGTGAAGGCGGTCATAATAACAAATATATTCATAATGACAATGTTGACAATGAAATGGTGGAACATATTAAGCTGAGAAAGGATTAATGTTGCTTACTAAACATCTAGATGACCCTTCTAGGGAACAAAATAAAGATAATTGGTTATGGTATAATATTTTTCAATCTAGTTGGATGATTAAAGGTAAAGTATGTCACTTTGTTGTTAAGTCTAGCAATTGTGAAAATATGATATCTGAAGAGTTTATTCCCAAATTAAAGTTAAAAACGAAGTCCAATCCAAAACTATATCAATTGTTATAGTTGAAACATAAAGATAAGGTAATTGTTTCAAAATCTTGTCTCTCTTTTCTATTGGTTTGAGTATAAAGATAAAATTTAGTGTGATGTGGTTCGTATGGATGCCTTCATCTTTTATTAGGAAAATCTTGATTATATGATAGAGATTTAACTTTCAACGAAAGAAAAAATACTTACAATTTCGCATTTGATAGCAAGAGGATTATTCTTGTGCTTATTGAAGTATTACTAATAGATTAGCCCCTCAACCAATTTTATTCAATATGAAGGCAACCAAAAACAATTGATCATGAAGATATACAAAGGACAAAGTGTCTCCTCGCCTTATCTTGAGACTAAAAATGAAGAACATGTTGACCATATTAAAGTTGCATAAGTTCAAAATTAGAGACTTTGTTCAATCATATTTATCAAAATATCAATTTCTTCTTAAGTACTATGCGAGTTTGTCAACCAAAGAGATTGAAACATTCGAGATCATTAAGAAGCTTAGTCTTATATCATATCATTTGAAGCTTCTAAGCCACGTTCAATTGAAGCACCTCAAGCTTTCTGATGAAGACCATTATCATAAAGACATTGTTGCTCCAAATTTAAGGGTAAATTTTCTCCCAGAGAGGGAGAATGATATAGACTATATCACATTAAGAACGTGAGATGGCATAACTTAATTAGGACTTTTATTTTATTTTTTTATTTGAGTTATAGTCTTATTTAGTATTTTATTTTGATTTGAGTTTTATTTAGGAATAGATTTTTTTATTTAACATATTTTTTTAGATAAGCAATTTAGCTACATTAGAATTTGAGTACTATAAATAAGTATTTTTTGTAATTCTTATAAGCATATTTATTATTTGATAAATTAAGTTGATTCTGTATTTATGTTATCTCTCAGTAATATTTTAAATCAATGAGTTTTAACTACCAAAATTTATGAACACTCACAAAATCAAAAAAAATTTAATTTAATTATTTATTTCGAACATTCTTAAACAAATAGCATACCGAATTCATCTCTTTGCTACCCATTCACTGCATCAGCAGTGTATATATATATGGACTGCGTTTTATAAAATGGTGGCATATTTTGAGGTGACGTCGATAATAAAGATATCATACAAACTCAATTGACTTGAAAAATAATCAATCCGTACATAAATTATAATATTTCAATCATTTGGTTTTCTCTAGATGGTTGTACATATTTTGGTTGCCTTTGGACATTTTCCAATTTCAGCAGGTTTGTTCTGCTCGAGGTGGCTGTTAACTTACAGTATTACGTCAACCCTTGCTAATGCTGAGAGTGAGACCACTGGTTGGTCAATAAATAGACCTTCTCATAACACCTAGCTTTGGATTTACGAAAGACACTGGGTACATGGAAATGGCTAAGCCACAGCAGTCAGCAGATTGACTTGACATGCTTTGGTTTGAGGTTAGGATATGTAGTTTCGAAATCACGTGCTTCTAAAATTAATAGATGATAACCATACCATTTTTGGGACTATACGGCTGTGGTTTAAAACATGAGTACAAATGGTGTTCAAATGGATTAACATTTAACTGCACAGATTCCTCTGTTATAGATTTACTAACCCAAGTATATCACTCTCAAAATATAATCCACAACCTCAGAATAAGGATTAAAATCATATTTGGTGGATTAATTTTTAACAAAATTAACATGAACATGCCTCGTGTAATACTGTAACTTTTCTCTAAGAAATGGAAGAAAGAAAAACCGATTATTGTTTACGGGTTTTATTTTTTTTAATACTGTAACTTTTCTCTAAGAAATGGAAGAAAGAAAAACTAATTATTGTTTATAGGTTTTATTTTTTTTTAATAAAAAATTCTTCATATTGTACATCGAATGAAAAGAAAATTTCACCATGTTTTCGTACCAGTATAGTAAATCACAAATTTTTTATATTATTGCTAGTTAAATTAATTGACATTTATTGGTTTTATTATTAAACGTGTTCAAAAACCCAATTTACTTTTATCTTTTCAAAAGGAGCACATGATATTAAAACATGTCTAACTTCAAATAAAATTTAAATTTTTGCTAAAAGAACAAGTCGGTTCAAGTATTCGAATCATGTAACTCAATCTGTCAACTCATAGACCTAACTAAAAAAGGGGTCATGAAAGGTTTATTGAGGTAGAGATGGATTAAAATTAATATTTTATTTAAATTTAGATAATTCAAATTATTCCTTTGCACAGAGAAGAATTTCTCATAAAGTAAATAAATTTTACTTAAATAATTTTTCTCAATTTATACATTATAGATTATATGAGAACTTGATCTCTAATTAAACATTGATTAGTCATGTTTTGTATGCTCATTCATAATTTGAATATAATTTGGGAACATGTACTATAAATAAATTGGATTATTCAACCTAAGGAATCAATCAGTCATCAAAATACATTGAGAGTACTAAAAAAGCATCTAAAGCATAGCATTCTACTTATTATTGAAGTGCTCTACAAATCAAGCACCTATTTTCTCAAAAAATTACTAACTTGAGTGTCAAAGTGTCTTTTTCATAGAAGGGTTTGCTCTCTAAGTAAATCTGCAGAGTATTTAAGGGCAATAAGGTAAATTTGCGGAGTTCCAAACTCATAGCTTTCAATGGCACTGTCTATGAGAAAGGAATGAAAAATAAATTATTTATCTCAAAAAACATATCTCAAGCAACCATGACAAACACCAATTCTCAATCCTTAGACCAAGATGATATTAATAATAGAGGTATTAGCTTCCAACTATTAGTGCGAAACATACATGTGATTATTAAAATGTTAAATAGTGGCACACATACATGTAGCGAAACACATAAATTTCATTTCAACAATCACATTTTGAAAATAAGTTCTATTAAAATAATAAAATTTAAAAATTTGAAGATCGTCAGTGTAATTTGATATTTTTGATCCTGTAGGGTCTCTCCTTAAAGTACTTTCACAAAAAATTTTAAGAATTGACGTGGGTGGGATCAAATCACTAGAATGATAGTTTAATTTCTTGTTGGATTGTTCTGGATCCTTAACACTTAAGCACTTGACCTCTCTTATGGTTTGTTCTTTCTGTGCTTGATGTCACACACCAAAGAAATGAAGAAGAACGTTTCCTTTTATCTCTCAAAAATGGCTGAATGCATCTATCTCTTAAAATGCAAACATTTTACATTTTAAATGAGTTGACTTTTGTTTATAGAAACATGTCCATTATCTTGCCACTTGTCAACCATTTTCCAAACTTAAAAACACTTGTTACCTTAATTAAACAATAAGGTTAGATACATATGCATCATGAGAGATCCCAAAATAAATCTTGCTTATTTAAAAAAACTTTGGATCGAAATCTTCGACCTAGTTGCTATCCCAATGCTTAAGGAGTACATTTCATATTATGAGACTTTATAGATTCACACCCGTTTGTTTTATAAAACCCTTCCAAAAGTTCGTGAACACTGCCCCCCCACACATGTTATGGATGCAACAAAATGGCGCATTGAACCATACAAATTGCGATTAAAACATATTCGTATAGTCCTCCCGTCACCTATATTCGAAAGAGTAGAGACATAGATCTTACCATCAAATCTTTATTTGTTCGACCATTAATTTATCTTTAGATTTTTAATTCTATAAACAATATTTGAAAATACTTTTGTGATATTATTTACCTTATAGAAACTCTTTTTCAAGGTATATGTTTGTAACCACAAGAAATTCTAAAATATAATCTCGGAGCATTAGGATATACAACTTATTCTATGAGTTGACAGATTCCATATCTACTCACATCATACTCTATGAGTATTAGACTATACCCAATGATATCTAGATGTTAGATCATGAAAAATCTCTAACATGTGTAAAATTTTAAGTATAATTGACCACTTACAAGCCCATTGTGGCGCTCAGGTCAAAGGACAACTCGAGAAGACCTTTAATTTATGGCTTTATGTAATGTCTATTAAAGGTTCTCGTGAGTCTGTTCAATTTTTAAGTCTTATTGAATACTTGCATGCCTATACGAGCTTTCATTAAGCTCACGGTCTGCTAAGACTAACTATATGGATAATTCAGATCTAGACATGTACTGATCTGAAAGGTATACCAATCGACCTGTATCAGTAAACATAGACTAGGAATAATATTTTTGAGAACATGTTTCATAATTACATTTCTTAGTACTATTTGTAACTATGTCATTACTATTATATTCTTGGGTCTTTGTTGTAGTCTAGATAAGGTTCTAATTCTTAGAATTATTAACTCTTAGTTCTAACCTAAACACCTTTAGATCAGATCTAAACCGCTTTAGATCTGTAATATCTGAAAATTAACAAGCTTAGTACTATATAAATAAGTTAATGATTTATTAAAATATACATTGTATAAATAGTAATAAATATTCATACACAAAATAAAATAGCACATAAGCACCATCTTTAACACCAACTCATTAGCCCTGGGAGGGGATACCCCCACCAACATAACAAAAATGCTGAAGGAACTTCTGAAAAAAGTAAAGGAAACTAAAAAAGAAAATCAAATGTTGCATAATCGAGTAATGGCCTTAGAATCAGCCAAATAATTTCATAATGATCTAGAAGAGCTTTCCCTTCAAGAAAGCACACCAAGAAATATTCAACATGAAAAATCCATAAATAAAAAAGGAAGGAAGAAATCCATATAAATCGTAGAAAGAACAAAAGATGTAGAACATGTTAGAGATGATGCTTACGTGCCATTTTGATTAACAGTAATTATTTTGATAATAATCATTAATTCATAATTATATGGTAAGAAGTTTGTAACATTTACAAACTTTGTAGATCTAAAGGAGTTTAGATCTGATCCAAAAGGGTTTGGATCAGCATTAAAAGGTAGCAATTCTAAAAATTAAAACCTTGTCCAAAATAAGACAAAGACCCGAGAATATATTAGTAATGAAATAGTAGCATAAAGTTATAAATGGTGCTCAAAAATGTCATTATGCAGTATGTTCTCGAAAATATCATTCCTGTTCCATGGTTACCAACACGAGTCAATCCGTATTCCTTTTGCATCAGTGTATTTCTATATCTAGATTATCCAGATGGTTAGTCTTAGTAGACCATGGGTTTAGCAAACATTTGTATGGGCATACAGGTATTCAGTAAGGACTGAGTACTAAAAAGAGTCATGAGGACCTCTAATAGATATCCCATAAAGCAATCAATAAATGGTCTTCTTAAGTTGAGTAGTATTCGTGATCATTTGACCTGAACGCAACGATGGGCTTGTAATTAATCCACTATGCTTTAATTTTATCCATGTCAAAGATCTTTCATGGTCTGATTGCTGGGTATGGTTCAATGCTCATGAATTCTAGTGTATGTAGATATGGGATTCGTTAGCTCATATGGGTGAGTTGCATATCCTGATACTTCGAGAGTTGTATTTCAAGAAGTCTTTTGGCTAAAAGTAAAATCCAAAAAAAAAGAGTTTTTTGTATGGTTAAATAATGTCACAAAAGTGTTTGCGAATATTGTTTTACGGAAATACAAATTTGGAGATAAGTTTACGGTTGAGCACATAGAGACTTGACGGTGATGATCTATATCTTTGCTGTTCTAATATATAGGTAATGAAAGGATTATTGGGATATGGTCGACCTCAACTTATATGGTTCAATACTCTATTTTGTAATATCTATAACATGTATGTAGGGCATTGTTCACGAACGTGCGAAAATGTTCTATAAGACAAACGGAGGTGAACCTAGGGAGTCTCACAATATGAAGTATACTCATTTAATACTAGGGTAGTGAGACGGATCAAACGGTTCGATCCAAAATAATTTCAGAAAGCAGGATATGTTTCAAGACCTTTCTAAAAAGTGAGAAACATACTTTACAAATGTTACAAAAAGGTCCTTATTGCATGGCAAAAGAAATCTTAACACATGACCACTTGTTTAACAAGTGGCACATTGGGGCTTTGCATGATTAACACTTGGTAGTATGCATGGGATGCATAAGTGACAAATGTCAACCATGCAAAGGGTAAGGTGGCTAAAGGTTTGTAAATGTTACATTTAGCCCCTATATTTGTTAACTATATAAACAAGTTTTGAACTTATTTTCAATAAGGTTCCCATTTTTAAATCAACAAAGCAGCCTTATATTAAGAGGATTTCAAAATTAAACCCTGTTAAAAATTGATCAAATATACTGCCACTCTAGAGTTTTAATCCCACCACTTTGTTGAAGCCTAAAATTATTCAAGGATTGACTTTAATGTGAGCTCCAAGTAAAGAAATGTCCAAAGGCTTCAAAATTATAATTTTTTAAACTTGTTAGTGTAACAAGACTTTAATTTCAGTATATTTGTTACTTAAAAAATTAGTTTCCAATTCCGCTGTGTAATTATGCATGATTGTCATGCATTACATAAAATGAGTAATGAGCACAATCACATGCATGTACCATGAATACACGTTTACAGAATAGGCAAAGAAAATAGATAGTGAATCGAAATTTAGAGTAGTAATCTTGAAGGAGGTTAATAAACTATGTGAAAAAAGCGAAAAAAAATTGAAACAGCTAAAGACACTGTGGCTTTAGTAAGGAAAGCAAATCAAGATCTGATCACAAATGAGATTAAAAGAGCAATGATACTAAAGAAGTTTGAAATACAAAATTTTAAATATATAACAAAACAAAAGATCCTGAAGAGCACATCTTCCACTTCAATGCGAAAATGATAGTGTGCCTTAGAGATGATGACCTACAATGCATTATCTTTCCTTATAGTCTTAAAAGATCTCCTCAAGAATGGCTTCATCGTTTAAAGGAAAATTCAATATCATCCATTAAAGAATTAACTGCAACATTTATTGCCCCATATATCTGGAACAAAAAGAAGTAGAAAATTACATCAGATTAGTTCTCTCTATAAAGTAAGAAGAGAACAAGTCAATTACAAATCTCTTAAATTAATTTAATAAAGAGTTAAGTGTAATTACAAATTATGATTCAAAAATCGTAGCGCAGGCATATTACAAAGTAGTAAGGACTTCTATTACTTATTATTGATACCTAGTGCAAACAATCTTTACAACTTTAGAGTTGTAAGTCAAAAACCTAAATAATGAATCCGTGAAGAAGAAGATGAGGATGTTGTAACGAAATAAGCTTCCATAATTACTACAGGAAGAAAGATTCACCTTCACTGAATGGATGATTTAGAAAATGACCTTTCAACAATGAAGACTAAACAGACGACAAGTGACAAAGCCATACGAGCTCTTAATCCTAATTCATACACCTACTAAAACAATCTGGCAGAAGTACAAAGATTCAAGAATGTTTAAGATCACAAAACCGATGATGATTCCTGACCATCTAAAAGATATGAACAAGCAATGCCCCTTTCATAACAAGAAAGGACACAACATATCCACATGTAGGAAGCTAATAATAGAGATTCATGCATTAATAAGGAATAGGCATTAATAAGGAATAGGTATTTACGTAAATGCCGATTAATGCTGGAACTCTGAAAAATTATAATAGAAGAAATTATAAAAGGATTCAAAGCCTACTAAGGAAGAAGTTGCTATAACATAAAATATAACTATAAAAGTACTTGATGCAATCCATGGATCTTTATACAACTTTAAATATGAGAATAAAAAAGGGATTAGTTAAAAGAAGCAGAAGAAACATAAGAGCTAGCAATCATAGAAAGACCTCAAATTGATGGTGAATTAATTTAAGACTTAATTGAAGCATTAATAGCAAGAATGGCCATTAATCAGCACTTCAAGATGTGCTATATGGAAGACCTCCACAAAGAGAAGAAAGAGACAAGCGATAAAAATTATTGTTTAAAAAATCCACAAAGATACAGAGAACAGGCGTTAGAAAACTTCAGCTCCCACTATCATGGCCATCGAATAAGATCTGGGAGAAATATCTTTCTCTCAAAAAGATTTAATAGATATCATGCTTCCACATCTCGATCCTCTAGTTATCACACTAAATATATAAAAAAGAGTCATTAGACGTGTACTCATAGGTGGTTGAAATAGCGCAAATATATTATATTGGGATACATTTAAGAGAATGGAACTTCAAAAGAATGAAACTTTAAGAGAAAGGCATCCGTAGATATAATACCAAATTAATTACTTTTGAAGAGTCTGGAGTCTAAATCAAAGGTTTTATCACCTCGCCAGTTGTAGCAATAAGAAAGACGCTAGAAGTAGACTATGTATTAGTTTATGCTCATTCTATCTATAATGTAGTAACTGGAAGATTTTAGATTCACTATATGTAAATCTTTTCCTCCACTTTGCACCAGGTAATGCCCTATGTCTCGGCTAGTGGAAGAGGAAGGATTGATATTAAAGTGAAATAAGTAAAAGTAAGACAATGTTATACTAATTCGCTAAAGCCACCACAAGAAAAGAAGGAAGCATATAAACTTCCCAAAAAACACTTAAGGCAATAAAAAAAATACCTCACAAGTAGAAGATGCTAGAGCCCTAAGCGAATTACAGGATGTTTGGCCGAAGGTACTACACTGAGAAGATTAATGAATAGAGGAATATATCCCTCCACTCATAGAAAAGACAAAAAAGATACAACTAGACCTTTTAATACTAGATAGAAAGGTGCAACTAGGCACCAATTTGAATATAGAAGAAAATAAAGCAATGATCAAATTATTACAATAGAATTATGACATCTTTACCTGGTCGCACATGGATATGCCTTAAAGTTATGAAGCATAAGTTAAGTATCAAAAGAGACTATCAACCTATAAGACTGAAACAAAGAATATTTGCAGCTAACTGAAATAAGATCATTAATGATGAAATATATAGATTATTAGAAGTAGACTTCATCAGAGAATTCCACTACCCAAATTGGCTGGCAAACATTGTCTTTATATGTGAAGAGTTGTGTATACTACATAGATCTCAATAAAGCTGCTCTGAAGGATTTTTGTGCCCTTTTCTAAATTGATCAGATAGAACATACAACTACTTGATACATAAGATTGTCATTCATATACATGAATAGCAGTTATATCCAAATAGGGTTAGATTTAAAATACAAAGAAAATTATAACTTTATGATTGAGAAGGGTACTTACTGCTACCGAATAATGCCATTTAGTCTGAAGAATGTAGAAGCCATCTTCTAAAGACTAGTTACCAAAGTCGTTTGAAAGCTAATTGGGAATACTATAGAAGCATATATAAATGATACAATAATCAAAAGCAAAAAAGCATTAAATCACGTCACAATTTTGCAAGAAGTATTTAACGTACTGAGAAAATATTAGATGCATCTAAATCCAGCTAAGGGCTTATTCGGAATCTCATTTGAAACTTTCCTTGGACGTATGATAAGCACATGAGATATTGAAGCATATCCATCCTAAGTTCAAGCATTTAGGAGCACGACAAACTCGTGGATCCCAAGAAAGTACAGATACTAACTGGAAAGATAACAGTTCTTAATAGATTCATCTCAAAGATGTATGATCAATCAAACCATTCTTTCAGGCCATTAAAAAAAAATGGGGCACTTTTGGGGACCAAAGAAAACAAAAGCCTTATCAAAATTAATGGTATATTTAGAAAACCTTTTATTCTCTCCCTTTCTATTCCTAATGAAATGTTGTTCCTTTATCTTGTAGTTTTCAAGATTGCAGTAAATGTTATATTATTTTGTGAAGAAGATAGACAGCAATGCCCAATCTTTTATATTAGCAAGAAACTTCTAGATGCAGAAACAAGATACATTACTGTAGAACAACTTCTCCTTGCCCTAGTACAAGCCAAAAACAAGCTTAAGCATTATTTTAAGGTACATCCAATAGTGATATATACTTTCTACCTTATGAAACGCATACTATTAAGGCTCGAGACAGCAAGAAGGGTAAAAAAGATTGCACTAAAGCTTAAAACCAAAGATAGCAATCCTGGGGCAAATGATAGTAGACTTCCTTTTAGAATACAAACTAGAAGTAGAAAAATGATTTATTATCAATGGAACTAACACAGGCAACAGAACCTTGGCAAATGCATATAGATGGATCCTCTAACCATAAGGGAGTAAGAATCAACATCATAATTAAAAGTCTAAAATGGCTTATCTTAGAACACGCGGTTTGACTTCTGTGAACAACATCTAACAACTAAGTTGGATATAAAATGCTAATCAAAGGACTAACCATGGCTTATTAACTTATGATCAAAAGACTACAGATTCACATAGATTTTGCTATGGTTACTTCCTAATGTAATGGAGATTATTTTGTAAAAGAAGATAGAATGAAGAGTTATTTAATAAAGGCAAAAGAAGTTGCCTAACAGTTGGAAGAAGTCACCATCAACTAGATACCCACAAATTCAAAGCACATAGGCATATAGAATAGTCAAGGTAACAGTAACGAATGACCAATTCCTATATAGAATGATTTCACTTACAGTAAAAAAAAAAGGCCACAGCAAAGGTTGAAACAAAATGGATATGATAAGAATAAGAAGACAACTATGGTTAAGGTATTCCTTGAATCTCATCCAGTTTGATAGATGGAAGTAAGGGTAGACACGGGGCAGTTAGTATAGTTTCGGCTATAACTGATTTGGTCTGTAGTTATTCAATTTTCCCTTGTTATAAAATTGAATAAAACCAATTCTGGGGCAAAACCAAATCTTACCGAACTAGTTTTTCTAGTTCGGTCTAGTTTGGTATTTCAATTTTTAATCCAATTAGACATCTTTTAAAATGTTGGCATTTAAGATGTGGCTTTTTCTTTTCCAAAAAATTTCCAGAACTGTTTCTTTCAAAGCAAGAACAAATAAGATCAAAAGCAATTAGGCGGTTGTTGACTGGTAATTGGAGGTACAGACATTATAGTTTATATTGCTGAAACTTAATGAAAAATAAAAAAAAAGGGGGGGGGGAGGGGGGGGGGGGGGGGGGGTAAAGAAGCAGAATTACAAAGAGAAAAGCTATTAGCCGAATGAAAGTCACCTATTACCGACGATTCTTGATGGAGGTTAAATATAATTAACCCAAAAAAGATAAATGGACTTGCCCCTCAAAAATGTAATTAACTAAATGTCTCGTATCTTCTCATCCCTTATCAACTAGGGTTTGAGGAAAGAGAGAGAGGAGAATAGAGAAGAGGCAAAGTGAATGATTTAGATTTAGGGTTTGAGACTCAAATGGACATGGGCAATTATAATTATATCAAGAGTTTTTTTTAAAATTTATATGTGTTAATACATATGAGCGAGTTCATCCTAATATTTCGTATTATCAAATAATATACTACCATGTGGCATTTGATTGTAAAATTATTGAAAAATCAAATATTTTGGTTCGATTCCAGTTTTTAGTGAATCTAGATAGGAACCAAACCAAATTGTTTGATTATTGCACTTTAAAACCAATCAATTTTTTTTTTCATATTTGAAACCGAATTGGACCAATTGGTTTGGTTCGAATCAGATTAACTTTTTTCTTTTTAATTTTTTTCCCACCATTAGATGAAAGTTCATAAAGGAATTACTTCTAAGGAAGATTTCTAATATTTACCCTAAGAAGAAATTGGAAAACTAATTTCAATCGTCGAGAGGAAAAGAGTTTATGTTTCTGGCCATGAAAAAATTTCCTTCGAAAGGAAAGTTGGGGTTTTATTTTAAAACAAATCAGACTAGCTAGAGAGAGAGAGAGAGGAAATTACAGAGGAGAAGAGAACTTATTGAGATTTGAAAGTAAAAAGAGGTGAATATAGGTAAGAATTTAAATAAATGAGGAATCTGAATTACAAAGAACTAGAATTACAAAGAGAAAATCTATTAGTCGAATGAAATTCCCTTATTACCGACGATTCTTGATGGTGGTTAAACACAATTAACCCAAAAAAGATAAATGGACTTGCCCCTAAAAAATTTAATTAACTAAATGTCTCATATCTTCTCCCTCATCAACTATATCAGGAAAAAAATAATATAGCTCTCCTCCCTCTATGTTGAACCCAATTTTGGATTTTTTTAAAAAAAACATTGTAGCTTTTCCCCCTTTATTACGAAAAATATTATTTTTATTTAGAAGAAAATAAATAACAAAAAGATCATTGCATTCGGATTGAATAGGTTGTTTGAAAAGGAGAATATGTTTTAGGTTTTTCACCAGTTTGATTTATTGTTATAGATTTCAAATTTAAGATTTTATCATTGTTAGAGAGTTGGGATTTTCTGAAAAATAAAATGTGATTTTTGTACGGGGAAGACAAATGGTGGTGATGGGATGTGGAAAATGGAATAATGGAAGGGAAAATTATGGGTGACATGTAATTGGTAGATAGATTAGTTGATAGGAATAATCTTGCACTGAGGTTATATGTGATTACCAATTAGGGTTTGAGGAGAGAGAGAGAGAGGAGAATAGAGAAGAGGCAAAGTGAATGATTTAGATTTAGGGTTTGAGACTCAAATGGACACGGGCAATTATAATTATATTAAGGGTTTTTTTAAAAAAAAATTTATATGTGTTAATACGTATGAGCGAGTTCATCCTAATATTTGGTATTATCAAATAGTATACTACCATGTGGCATTTGATTGTAAAATTATTGAAAAATCAAATTTTTTTGGTTCGGTGTTTTTAATGAATCTAGATGGGAACCAAACCAAATTGTTTGATTATTGCACTTTAAAACCAATCAATTTTTTTGTTTTCATATTTGAAACCGAATTGGACCAGTTGGTTTGGTTCGAATCAGATCAATTTTTTCACTTTTAGATTTTTTCCCCACCCTTTGATGAAAGTTCATAAAGGAATTACTTCTAAGGAAGATTTTTAATATATACCCTAAAAGAAAATTGGAAAACTAATTTCAATCGTCGAGAGGAAAAGAGTTTATGTTTCTGGCCATGAAAAAATTTCCTTCGAAAGGAAAGTTAGGGTTTTATTTTAAAACAAATCAAACTAGCCAGAGAGAGAGGAAATTGCAGAGGAGAAGAGAACTTATTGAGATTTGAAAGTAAAAAGAGGTGGAAATAGGTAAGAATTTAAATAAGGATCTGAAAAACTACCCTGTGAAATCAAACTTCACCTTGGAAACAAAGAGTTCTATCTGTCGTGAACAATGGTGCATGGAAGAGAAATACCATACTAGGAAAAAGAAACGTGTCATGTGCTGATTAAGAAAGTGAAGAAACGTGTCTATTAGCAAACTTTGGGCTTGGATCAATACTTATTCTTCACTCATGAGAGACATATGTTCGGTCTATTATTAAATGAGCCCAACAACCCACTTTACTTTGTCTTTCCAAAGAGGGATCTTGATATCAATATACTTAACTTCAAATAAAATATAGATTTATGCTCAAAATAAAAAGTCGGTTTAGGTATTCAAATAAGGTAACTCGACTCCAACCCATTAACTCTAAAAACGGATTACGTAAGGT
This sequence comes from Ailanthus altissimus, assembly GCA_946807835.1. Classification (NCBI taxonomy): domain Eukaryota; kingdom Viridiplantae; phylum Streptophyta; class Magnoliopsida; order Sapindales; family Simaroubaceae; genus Ailanthus; species Ailanthus altissimus. The sequence goes on from OX327709.1 coordinate 9,021,791, forward strand.
TTGTTGAGGTAGGAACAAATTAAAATTAAAATTTTATTTAAATTTAGATTAATTTAAATTATTATTTCATACAAAAAGAATTTCTCACAAAATAAATAAATTCTACTTAAATTCTTTTCCTCAATTGATGCATTTTTTTTATCTTTAATTAAACATTAATTAGTAATATTTTATACGCTCATATATAATTCGAATATAATTTAAGAATTTGCACTTGAAATAAATTGAATCATTCGAGCTAAGGAATCAATCAGTCATCAAAATACATTCGAGGGACATTTTGTGCAAAATACATTCGAGGGAAACAAAATTGCTTTTAGTAGCTCCACAAGAAAACAAGTGTGGCAAATTAAGTTTGACTAATTCTGCGATCTAGAGTTCTTTCCGGTAGACTTGAGCGCAATATAACATTGCTCAACCGTATTAAATGATAAAGTAGTTCGGCAGTAGGTGTGAATCACCATCAATCGATCCAATTGATTGTAAATCACGTGGGATTGATTGTTGATATCATATTCGTAAGTGATATTTCTGTTCACGTATCAACAAATTGACGTAGATCAAGCCGGGTCCATGCTAATAATCAAGCACCCGAGGACAATTCGATTATTATTTGAGCGGCGCTATTTTAACTCACCATAATATTTTATAAGTATATATTTTTAATAAAACTTGAAATTTTAAATTTTACTTTATAAATGTACGTAAATTATTATTATAACCTTATTCTATATGCCCACATTCTTAATAAAATCCATCAATTATTATACATTATTTTAACTTCTCAAATTTATGATTAAAATCATACATATATATAGGTATATAAATAAATGTTTATTTTATTTAATAATAATTAACTTAATTTTAACCATCAATATTTTTATTAGAGTCAAATTCTTCTTCTATTTTTAGTAAAAAAAGTTTAAATAAAAATATATATTATTTTGTTGTTAAAAGTGTTTTTGAACATGGATCTCTTCTGTAAATTAATATATATCATTACAAACTTATATTAAATACATAATAAAAAATTAAAATAATTAAGATAAATGAACATTAATATATATGTTAAATTGAGTTTAAATATGAGTTTATTAAGTAAAACACTTTTTTTTATTATCTTTTAATTATTGAAGTTCCCACCTTTTGGAACCTCTAAAAATTACTTTCTTAGCCATTTAAATGCGTAGAGCATCGCTGATGGAGCGCACTGTCCTTATGCCAAAAAAGATACTCCGACGCTCAAGTCAGTAACTGATCGATATAAAGCGTGCAACGTGTGTGGAGTGTTTCATGCAAGAGGAATTTGATGCTCAGTATATGTATTTTCTCCATCGATTTCTGAATGTGTTTCTGAATGAATAAAAGAACATATAATGCCTCCTTTATATAGTGCATCCTGATACAGTTTAATTCATATTCAAATGCTTATAGATGATGTTTAATCTTAACATGATAAGTCTATCCTAATGTGATAAGGTGGTAGAGTTATCAGATAATTTGATAAACTTATCATATTGTGATAGAATTCTTACCCATTAACAACTGTAAAATTCATAATCCAAGTAGTATTCTTTGTCATTTTTACCAATTCATCCTTTTACCTTTTTTTAAGCTTGGACTAAATGAGTTGGTTGGGCCAACAAATAATGAGATCAACAGATGCCCCCCAACAGTGAAGAGTGAAATCATTTTGACGAATTCCTTCTTTTTTCAATCAGCGAGCATCTTATGTATATGCTTCTATGTATGCAATATATCAATCAAGTAATCATGCAAGAGAGAAAAAAATGGTAAATGGTACATCATGTTATAATTTTTAGTGTATGCATGCTAAAAATGTAAAGACTTAGAAAGAGTTATACCATAAACATGGCAATCAGAATACAATATCTAATAATCACAGTTAAGTTTAAGTGAAACTTATTGATTTTTTTTGGTATCAATCTTATCTATTGAATATGTCCATGGAAGTTCCTTTGTGGGTTACCCTTGTGGTTCCATAAAATAGCTTCTTGAATTGTGTAATTTTCTACAATATACTAGTCGATATGCAACAAAAATTTTGACAAGTGTCACTTCCAAAAAAATGTTAGTTTGAATAAATTAGAAGGTAAATAATACTTTCTGTTTGTCTTTGGAATACGATTCTAAATCATACTTCTAAAGAGTATTGTTCTCATTCTTGGAAGTAATTATGAGTGTGCTTTCCTGCAAAAAAGTGTTATTCTTCTTATCGTGGAAGTCTTTTTACATATTGTACTTTTTGTGAAGTAAGGCTTCTACTTTTTTTTAGAGGAGTTAGTTTAGTTCCTCCAAGAAAGGCAGTCTAGAACATAAGACCTTTTCGAGAAGCTTTTGTAGGTGGTTTTAAGGGTGGTGTAACATTTAACCCTTGGAGGGAAGCTTTTAGTGTTTTCCATGAAAGTGTTTTTCCAATTTCTCAAAATTGGAAAATTATAGAGGAGATCATGTAATCATATAATTGATACTTTCTTGGTTTGTTTGAGGATTGACTTTAGTAAGTTTCACTGATATTAAGGGTTCGGTTAAAAAATTTGATTTAGAAGGTTGCCCCTCCTTTGGAGCAGAACAAAAGAGAGGAACTGATAGTACGGCTTGATGCCAGCTTAAACTGAGGAGAGAGTCATTCAAGGAGGATGCAAAGGTGGTTGGTAGGCCCACAACCTTTCTGAGAAGTTGTGTTTCCAAGGGCGGTCGATAGGAACACGACCCTTAGAAGAAAGTTTGAGTTTCCAAGGGTGGTTGGTGGGCGTATAACCCTCGGAAGGAAATTTATTGTGTTTCTAGGCAAGGATGTGGAGTCCTTCTTGAGAATTCTTGATTCTGACATTTCCCGTGAAATTGTGAAGCCATTCTAGGAAGCATTTACTATAATGCTTCCCTATGTAGGTACGAAAACTTTTCTGAGAAGATTTTTGGTAAGTGTACTTCTTTGTGATGGCACACATCCATTCCAAGGGAGATTCTAATAATGATGCTTCCTTGGTAAAGAACTTGTCCAAGGAAGTCTTTATGGGTACTTTTTTGGTAAAGGCACTAAGTCTTTTAGGAGAAGCATATTGGTAATAGAATTTTTGCGTCCAGACACGGAGTCTTTTGGAACTCAATTCTGTAACGACACTTCTTTGTGAAGGTATGAAGCACTTCTTAAGAAGTATTTTCGTTAACGAAGCTCTAACATGAGGACACGAAGTCCTCATTGGGAAGCTTTTCGGCAATAGACCTTTCTTGTGAGGAAGAATTTCGATAATGTGACTTCTATATGAAGACACAAAGTCCATATTGGGAAGTTTTTTCGATAAGGATGTTTCTCATGTGGAGGCACAAAGATCCCTCCAAGAAGGTTCTAGGTAATGATGCTTCCCTTGTGGAGGCACAAATCTCTCTCTAGGAAGGCTTTTTTTTGATAATGATGCTTTCTCTGTGGAGGCACGAAGCTCTCTCTAGGAAGGCTCTCGATAATGATGATTTCCTCACAGAGGCACGAAGTTTTCTTCGAGAAGGCTCTCAGTAATGATGCTTCCCCTATAGGGGCATAAAGCTCTACTAGGAAGCTTCTCAGTAATGATGCTTCCCCTATAGGGGCATAAAGCTCTACTAGGAAGCTTCTCAGTAAGGGTGCTTCCCTTACGAAGCTTTCTTGTAAAGCTTCGCGATAAAGGTACTTCCCTCACGGAGGCACAGAGTTCTCCCTGGAACCTTCTCAGTTAGGGTGCTTCCCTCGCAGAGGCATAGAGCTATATTATAATCATTTCTTAGTTTCTTGGTATTAATTAAGTTAATTCCTTTAAGTTTTGATTTTTATAAATATGTACAATTGATGACTTGATGTGGATTTTGTAAGATATATTGAGAATTGATGATGATTATGTAGATAACTTGATAAATCATGATGAATTTACAGAATTTCTATTTGATAGTCTCTTGATTCGAGAATTTTATAAATTATTGTACTTTGATTCTGGTTTTGGATTTTGCGAATATGAAATTAGATATTCTAGAATAATTTAAAACTTTGAATCGATTGAAAATTTCAGAAATTGAATTTTTAGTGAATTTATAAAGATGACCCTGAAATTCTGGAAATTTTCTGTCTTAACAGTATGCTGAAGTGGTGAACAATTTTTGGTCTACTATATGATCTTAAAAAATTACGATGTTTTTGAATATGATTAGTTTACATGTCTACTATGATATATTCAAAATCGAGAATTTATTTCAATGTGATCAAATTGTTATGATTTTCTAAAGTGTATTAGCTCATTGTACTATTTAATAAACAGATTTTTAAAGCTATGGAATAAAATAGTTCTAAAATACTTTTGGCAGAGATTTTGAAGTAAAATATTTGTCATGAATTGAGATATGTGTTAAGATTAATTTTGTGATAGTTTTATAATTTTTAAGATAGTATATGATTTTATAAAATTAGGAGATTGAATACTGTTCAGGTAATATCTTGATCCTGTCAGGATAATAGTTTAGATTTTATAGTATTTATGAAATGAATTGTGTAAGAATTATGGTACAATATTTATATATAAGAAATATATATGAGTAAATAATGATATATTCTAATTTTAGAGTAATTGGACATCATTTGATATATAATAAAATTTTGTTAAGTGTAAGTAGTCAGAATGACAGATTTTGAGAAACCAAGTCATTAGACCAATTCGATGTGTTAAGTGAAATATGTGTAATTTTGTAAGCTATTTAAAGTATTTTATGTGAATTGTGAGGCTTATGAAAGGATTAATCTCCATTGATAGGTTAAGAAGAATTAAGCCTTGTAACCGAAAATGCTAAGAAGTAAGTATACTAGACTTTTACTGAAATCACAATAAACATAGTAATTGTTTATATATAATTTTGTAAATGTGCTTAGAAATATGTTTATGTTATGCAAAAATATATTTGATATGAAATGTGAAAGACATATGTTAATGAATGTGAGCATTGACATTGAGCATAGACATATATATGTTTATGAAAGTGAGCTTTCAAAATGAAATGTATTTAATAAAGAAAGCTTTTGAAGTGAAAAATGTCCATGAGATACGTTTTGTATTTTAAGGATGTTTGAACTCACTATTTACTTAGTAGGCACCTTATGTGATTTGTGGAGCCTTTATGTGTGGCCTTTCCTTCGGGATTAGTATATGTTATGTATTTCATTTATAGGGAGGATCTTATTGGTACCTAAAAAAAGAGTAAGTAATCACATTCGTGTGGTGGCGTATTGGTACTTGTGAGAGGACTCATTGATGATCATGGTGAGGGTGTGGCTCTTACCTTCGGGCATGAGTGTTATATATGTGTAATTTAAACCTCACTTATGTTATTCCTCTCATACGGTATGTCATCGACGGGTGACATTTGGCTCATTATGTGATATGTGATATGAAAGTCTTACTAAGTAGTAGTTGAGTGATGGTATTCCTATTATATATTTTGAAAGAATGTGTAAACACTTACCTGATATGGGATTTAATAAGATTATAATTTTGATTTATCATAGCATATCATACACATGCATTGTGTACATATATGTATTTGTATTTTGATATATGAAAAATTAGTATGCTTATTGAGTTTTATACTCATTATAGTTTATGGTGATTTCAGGTAAATAAGGTATATGTGTGCTTAGCGGATTTGGCAAGGCTTTTACTGTCCCTTGGGTTCCCTAAGTTGCTAAGTTGCTGAGTGTTTCATTTGTGGACACGTGGTTTAAGATATTTAATTTGTCCTATTAAATAAATACTTATGTATTATTTTATTAGGTGTGGTTGTATTTAATTTATGTTTCACCAAGTATAGTAATAGGTGGAACTTTGTGTTGAACTTATTAGCAACTTGCTAAGGATTCCTATGTTGAATTTATGTTTGAAAATTTATGCAATATTAATTATGAGTGCACATTAATTAATGAGTGTAAGTTATGTCGTGTGTCAGATCTTTTGGGTCTGGGACGTGATAGGGTGCTTCCCTTACGAAGGCATGGAGTTCTTCTTGGAAGATTCTCGGTAAAGGTGCTTCCCTCGCGGAGGCATGAAGCTTTCCTAGGAAGGTTTTTGGTAAGGGTGCTTCCCTTATGAAGGCACGGAGCTCTCATTTGAAGCTTTTCGGTAAAAGTGCTTCCCTCATAGAGGCATGAAACTTTCCTGGGAATCTTCTTAATAAGAGGGCTTCCCTTGTGGAGGCACAGAGCTCTCCTTAGAAGCTTTCTCAGTAAGGGTGCTTCCTTCGCGGAGGCACGAAGCTCTCTTGGAAAGATTCTTGGTAAGGGTGCTTCCTTCACGGAGGTATAAAGCTCTCCTGAGAAGCTTCTCGATAAAGGTGCTTCCCTCGTGGAGGCATAAAGATCCCATGAAAAGTTTATTGGTAAGTGTGCTTCCTTCACAAAGGCATAGAGCTCTCATAGGAAGCTTCTTAGTATTTGGTTCATAATTACTTCAATCAAAGGTTCTGGGACGTGTAGAAGGACGATAGGTTTTTACATCGCACTTGGGGGGATTGTTTCTCATACTATCCTTCCAGAACAGTTGGAGGATTATTTTTTGCTATCTCCTCTCTTGTAACGACATAACCTTTTTCGGAGGCTTCAGGTCGTGTAGAGGGGCGGTAGGTCTGTACCACGCACTTAGAGGGATCGTTTTCATACCATCTCCTCGGAATAGTTGAATGATAGCTTTTGACTGTCTCCTTATTTGTAACGGTGTAACCTTTCTAAGTTTACAGGCTGTGTAGATGGGTGATAGGTCTCTACAACGTACTTGGGGGATTGTTTTACTTATACCGCTTTCCTATAATGGTTGGAGGATTGTTTTTTGCCATCTCCTCCTCTGTAACTGTGTAACTTTTTTCATAGGTTTTAGGCCGTGTAAAGGGGCGATAGGTCTCTACAACATACTTGGGGGAATCTTTTCGCTTATACTATTTTCCTAGAACGGTTGGAGGATTGCTTTTGACCGTCTCCTCCTCTGTAATAATGTAATCTTAGGTTCCAGGACATGGAGAAAGGCGATAAGTCTCTACAGTGCACCTTGGAAGGGTGAGGGATCTTTTTGCTTAAATTGTTTTCCCAAAACAGTTGGAGGAGTGCTTTGGCCATCTCCTTCTTTGTAACGGTGCCAAACCGTGTAGAGGGTCAATAGGGCTTTACATTGGCTCTGGGGGGTTATCAAATATATTGTTTCTCTAAAACAATGGAGGATTGCTTTTGGCCCTCTCTCCCTCTGTAACGGCACCAGACTGTGTAGAGGGTCGATAGGGTTCTACATCAGCTCTGGGGGTGCTGCTTGGATATTGTCGCCAGAATTTTCTAAGCGAATTGGTAGCTTTCCATGGTGATGAGTGGCAATCGAAGTGATGGCCATGGGCGGTGATAGCGGTGGTTAACAGATCATGGTCCTCGGTCACTTTTTTGGTTCAAAGTCTTTACAAGGGATATCTGGGACAGTATGGAGAAAGAAGTCAATACAAGGTTGCCTCTTGAAATCTTTATCTGCAGGCAAGTTCAAGAGTTTTGAACGGATACGTGTTTCCCTTGTGATGTTGATGCCATTCATTAGTTTGGGCGCATAGAGCTCGACGGGGAAAGCTAACTAATCTTTAGCATCAGTCGAACTTGTTTTCCAAAGCGTTTGGGCGTTTGGCGAGCGAGACCTTAGACAAGAATCCGAACGTGATTACCGACTTTGTTGAATTTTGTTCAATCTTTGGTGGCTAACAGCATGCGCCATGCGGGCCATGTGTGTCACCTTCTTTCTCTTTTCTTTTCGTTTCTGAATTTCCTTTTCCTTCTCCAATTTGCATGTGTCTTGCCCATGCAATTCTGCCTCTGTTACTTTTTTTTTTTCTTTCCACGCAATTTTTTCTTCTGCGTGCGTCTTTTTTTTTTTTTTTTTATTTGCATGTGATTCATCCAAATATGTTGAGATTGATCAGCAGAAACTAGGCTTTTTGTCCCAATTTCCTACCGACGGCGACTAAGTTGCCAGTTTTTGGAACCTTCAAAAATTATCTTTTTAGCCTTTTAAATGCGTAAAGCAGGGTCGATAGAATGTACTGTTCTCATAAAAAAAAGACACTTTAACACTTAAGTAAATAAATGATTAATATAAAGCATGCAACATGTGTAAAATGTTTCATGCAAGAAGAATTTGATGTTCTTCTGAATGTGTTTCTAAAATAAAAAAACGTTTAATGTCATATTTATTTAATACATCTTGTTATAGTTTAATTTATATTCAAATATTTATAGATAAAATTTTAATATTATAAATTTATCATAATATTATAAGATAATAGGGTTATAGATGATGTGATAAGTTTATCACATTGTAATAAAATTTTAACTCATTAATAATAATAATAAAAATTATAATTTAAATAATATTTTTATCCTTTTTACCAACTCAACATTTTACTTCTTTTTAAACTTTGACTAAATAAATTAGTCAGGCCAACAACAAATAATAGGACTAACAATTATATTATCATGTTTCTAATATAATTTATATTATCAACAATTTAATAATTAAAAAAATTATTAAAAAGTGAGTTTATAGAATTTATATTGGGTTGAAATGGCCCCACCCTTAATTTTATTATTGTCCACTTCAATTATTGTTTTCGATTTTTCTTCCTTTATTTTTATTTTGTGACAATCCTATACGCAACGTACCACTGGACCATGTTCCATATGTCATGTGGATCGTCTATTATTAATAATAAACAAGTGGAAATGTGTATAATATTTATATTAAAAGTGATCCACTACTTCTGATACGTTATATTAAATAAAAAAATTCCTAAAAGAGTATGCGTTAATTTCAGGATTTTACAGAGAGAATTGACAATTTTCGTAATAAGTAATACACATGTTAAAAGAATGCAAATCTGATTATTATTATTATTATTATTATTTCAATAAGAAAAATCCTAATGCTAAAGAAAACATTTTATGTAACGTGTGATATGATAAGTTGCTGATAATATTTGCCTTAATATATAGGACATGTTAAAGGGATTCATATATATATATATATATATATACTCTCTTAAAATAATACTTAATCAATTATCTTTAGATTTATACCAATCAAATATATTTTTATCTTAGAAAAGAAAAAATAAACCACCGACACAATGACCATTTTAACTTCGATTTGCACAATTTTAAAATTTTCCTTCACAATTCTCCGTAAGGATTCTAGATGAAGACCAGGGGTTCAAAGACTTTAAACGTGGTTCGTGTACCAATATAATTAAAAAAGTATCACACGCCACAAAAGCTTTTCGTCAGAATTTCGAAGAGACGAGTACAATGAAAATTAGAAAAGTGTCAAGAAAATCAAACTAATGCAAATAATTAACATGAATCAAAATATTTTGTGACCTCGACAGCACAATCTGATCATGTTTATAACAAAATTCAAGGCCATATTGTCATCTTATGTATCTATTGGGTATAATTAGTTCGTGTCGAGTATTTAAAATTTATTTTAACTGACAAAGTTTATGATGGAATAGATTCATTTTCTCATAAATACAACCAATCTATCTTTTAAGTAATCCGAATTCACTGACCGTGAATTCCATGAACAGATTGTGGCTACTATAAGAGATAAGAACATATTAAAACTCAATATTTATTTTAAATTATTATATATTAAATATTATTTATCGAAACATGTATTTAATAAAGAATTATATTCTGACAATATAAATTTACTTTAATACAATTAAGAATTAAAAATTAATTATAATTGTGATAATTTAAGCTATTACCATAATTATTCATGTGAAACTCATTAGATTTCAACTCTTATAAAATGTCAAGAAGCTAATTACAAAGTCATCAAATATTTTTTATTTGCATGAACACATACAGAATTTTGAGGATAGGAAGTATACAAAAACTAACGACCTTGCTAGTTCTTGCACTATAATTCACTTTCACACACACACGCTTATCATTTTTATCTTGTAATTATTGACTTGATTGTTAAAGTGCTCTTTTTTACTGGAGGACGAAGGATCTTTATGCAATTACGAGAAATATGTTGGGGGTAGTAAGGTAATATTTTTGTAAAGTTTGTACCTGAGCAATTCAGTGATGTGTCTATAAGAACAAAACCAATTTGAATAAAGAGTTCCTAAGTTTACCAAATTGATATTAAAGAAGAAGATGTCCTACCAGATAGTGAATTTAAGTACTACTGAGAGAGTGGAAACCAGTACCCTAAATCTAACAACAGTAGAAAGCCAAGTTCTCTCAGAGATGATTGACATTCTGGGTCAAATAATGAAGCAATTAGAAGAAGCAAAGAAAAAAAACTAAGAATTAAGAGATAAGTTAACTGTTATTGAGGGGTATGATGAATTGAATGACAATCTAGAAGATTATCAATAAATAGAAGAGATTCAACATGTTCAGACTCTTGAAGTAGATACTGTTGTACATTAAAGGACTAGGAAAGAAGGAACTTTATGAGATTCAAGAAACATAGATGAGGAGGAGATAAGAACTTTTATCTTAAAAGAAATGAGAGATCTTTTTAATACGAAGTCATTAGATAGGCAGAAAGAACCTACAAAATTCTATATTCATAGCTTTCAAATGTATGATAGGACCAGAGATTCAAAGAAGCATATTTTTTATTTTATTGTAGGGATGATAATGAATGCATAGAACGGTGCATTGAAATACCTCACTTTTTTTTCAAACTTGAAAGGTTTGGTCCAAACCTGGCTTCGTAGGTTAAATGAAATCTTGATATCCACCTTTAACAAACCAACTACTCTATTTATCACTTAGTACATAAGGAAACACAAGAAGAAGAAGAAGACTTCAAAACTCTCTTTTCATGAAACATGGGAAAAATAAGTCTATCAAGAGCTTTCTCAATAGGTTTAATAGGGAGCTAAGTGAGCTAGAAGTTATGATACATAAGTAGCCGCATAGACACACCAAAAGGTAGTTAAAACTTCGATAGTATATTATCGCTATCTAGTTCGAAAGAATTTCTCTTCATTCAAAATAATTAACCAAAATTCAGAATTGTAGATTAGAGAGTAGGCCTTTATGATCACTATAAGGAAATAAGAAAGTTCTTCACAATAAGATATGTACTGGAAGCAACCTACAACTCGTGAAGAAAAAAAGAATGACTAATAGTAAAGAGTTTTTGAACAACTGATTCCTATTAATACCCTTACAAAAAAGATCTAGTCAATGTACAAGGACTCAGGGTTTTTAGGAAGCTAAAACTGGCGATCAATATTAAAAGCATAGAAGGATCAAACTAAGCACTACAGTTTTCACAATGAACATGGGCATGGTGTTGGTACTTATCATTCATTAAGAGGAAAAATACAAGCCTTAATGAGAAACAAGCATTTAAAAGTTTAGGTTAGAAGGAACCTTGAAGAAAACAAAAAAGGAACAAGTTCTAAAACCAAATGTAGTAGAAACTTCAAACAAGGAAGAGTTAACTGATAGAGTGTGTAGGATCCACCAACACCTTGGTCCACCAGCTGGATGACACCTCAGAGCCCCTGGCGTCCCAACATACAATTAAATCTCATGTATGTTGGGACAACCATTGAACCTTAAAGGCCTATAAGGGATGAGATCCCAGGTTCAACATTGGTTGGGGGCATGCATGAGATTTAATTGTATGTTGGGACGCCAGGGGCTCTGAGGTGTCATCCAGCTGGTGGACCAAGGTGTTGGTGGGTCCCACACACTCTATCAAAAAGGGCATTTGTTGGGTGTTGTATTATCGAGTGTGTGATAATCCGAGTGTATACGTAATTTCAAAAATTACTATATGCGCAGCGGAAGCATGTTACAAAATACACCCATTTTAACAATTTCAACATATATCACATATATGCATAAGTATAACAATTATACAATTTATAAACATGATGAACAATTGTATATATATGAACAAGTATACCAATTATACAAAATATATATGATGAACAATATTGTACTAAAAATATAATGTAAAGTACTCACCTAATGAAGGTAGCTTTACAAATTCTTCAAGTCTTTCACCAATCTATGTGAATAGTTCACCTTGAAGTATATGTTGAACAATTCTAGTCCATAACATTTGGTGGGATTATGGAGCTAGAATGGTAGCTTTAGAATTTTTTAGCAACTTGTATTCAACTTCTTTGAATACATATTCTTGTTTCATAAACATGAACATTATTTAGCCATCCATGGAAGAGGAGAGGAAAATGAAGTTTTATTTTGTTCTTGTTAATAACTCCTTACTAACATAACAAGAATCATTTTTCTTTATTGTAATTTACAATTTTTCTAAACATGTAGAAATCTGAAAAATTACAAAATAACTTCACCTTGTGTTCTTTCAACTCATTGAAAAGAAAATTGAGACCAAAATTATCTCTCTCTCTCTCTCTCTCTCTCCATCTTGCTTGACCGAATTCTTCTTCTTGCAAGAATGAATTCAATTCATTTGTTTTGCCAAAAATTCATTATGTTTATTCAACACTTTGATTAAACAAAAATAAACAAAATAAAGTGCTCCACCAATTTTATTGTTGGTCTCCCACTTAGAATTAATTAAATCAAGCACTAGAATAATGACCACCTAAATTAATCGTTACCTAACAATTATAATTACTTTAATTATAATGGATGATTAAATGGCCAATATCTAGGCCCCTCATTGTATTAAAATACAATGCCATTATCTATATATATTATAATATTATCTAATAATATAATAATAATATATAATTTAATTATTCAAAACAATTTTGAATAATTACTTTTTACCTTACTAAATTTTATTACCATGATTAAATGGTAAAAAGGTAAAATCAAATCATGGAACAAATTTTGCCACTTGTCAATATTCTATTAATTAACAACCCTTGTTAATTAATTCAATGGTGTACCTAACAATTAAGTCTTGACAAATGTACAATCTGAGGGATCTCGAAATAATTGTTCTATTTTGCTGAAATTTATTGGATCGAACTATTCAATCCAATCCGCTACCCCAGTGCGCAACGAGTACACTTCATATTGTGAGACTCTCTAGGTCCACACCTAATTTGTCATATGGAGCTCCTCCATACGTCCATGAACGATGCCCCACACACATGTTACGGATATTACAAATTAGCGTGTTAGACCATGCAAGTTGAGGTTATTGCATATTCATATAATCCTTCTATCATTTATATCCTTGAAGAGTAGAGATATAGATCATCACCGTCAAATCTCTTATTTGCTCAACCATGAACTTATCTCCAGATTTATATTTCATTAAATAATATCCACAAACACTTTTGTGATATTGTTTATTCCTTCGGAATATCTTTTCCGAGGTTTATGCTTGCGGCCATAAGACTTTCTAAAATACAATCTCAGAGCATCAGGAAATACAACCCACTCATATGAGCTGACGAATCCCATATCTACGTACACCAGACTCCATGAGCATCGGACCATACCTAGCGACACCCATCGGTCAGACCATGAAAGGTTTTTGACATGTGTAGAACCAAAGCATGGTGGATCACTCACAAGCCCACCATGTCGCTCAGGTCAAAGGACCACAAATACTACTCAACTCGGAAGACCTTCCATTGACGGCTTTATGAGATGTCTATTGGATGTCTTCGTGAGTCTGTTCAATATCCAGTCCTTACTGAATACCTGCATCTCTATACGAGCTTCATACTAAGCTCATGGTTTGCTAAGACTAACCATCTGGACCATCCAGATATAGACATACACTAATCTATATTAATAGATTCCACCGATAGACTCGCATCGATGAAATTAGATCAAGAACATTATGTTTGAGAATATACTTGCATAATGAAATTTCTTAGCACCATCTACAACTCATTGCAGCTATGTCATTACTAATATATTCTCAGGTTATTGTCTCATTCCAGACAAAGCTCTAACTTCTTAGAATTTACTAATTCTTATAAAATTACTAACTGTTAGTACCATTAACTCTTAGTACCACTAACTCTTAGTGTTTATAAATATTAGCGTTGCTAACTCTTAGCAATGGTCTAAACTCTTTTAGATCAGATCTGAACTCTTTTAGATCAGATCTGAACTCTTTCAGATCATACAATGTCTGAAACGTTACAAGTATCTTACCATTTAATAATACATAATATTAACAATTTTATTAGAAATAATAATTGTATAAATACTATCACTATATATTTATACATTATGGGATGACACGTAAGCAGAAATCCCAACATTAACACCACCCATATTAAATATGATCTACGGATCATTATTAAACTTTTTCTATTTGGAAGAAACATACAGATAGAGGAAGAAGAGGTAGAAGCTGGGCATGTGCCTACCAGTGGAGTTTTAGAAGAATAGAAAAGCCTGGGTTATTTTGGAGGGGCGACATTCAGATGAAGGACCAGTGCAAGATTCTATAGAAGGCCTATCAGAAAAGATAAGTAATAAACCAATTCTCAATGGCAATGTTCCATGGAATACCATTAAATAAAGTAATGAGTGATAAGAGATAGAAGTCGCCATTCTAAAGGGCAACTAAAATAAAAAATGAGGGATAACAGAAACATCATTAGCAATGATGATGTTAATTGAATAAGAACTAAGGCAGATCACATTCTTCCATAAGGATTTGACCAAATTGATTCTCTTACACCTCAATCGTTTGATAATTAGCCTATATATATAGTTGGAACTATAGTAAAAAAAATACTAGTGAGCGGAGAAAGTAATGCAGACATCCTCGTTTGGCAAGCTTTCCAAGGGATGAGATTGAATGAAAAAGATATTAGATGATGAAATAGTTAACTAATAACATTTAGAGGGGGAAAGTTAAATAGATGATCACGCTACTTATTATAGCTGCAAGGAAGCATTTGCAGGTGGATTACCTGGTAGTAGATCCACCAACAACTTACAATGCTATTGTAGGACATTATTGGATTCATTATTTAGAAGCAATACCTTTCATCCTGCATCAAGTATTCAAATGTATTTCAACAATATGAAGAGAAACAATGGACATAAGGGGATAGCAAACACATGTAAACATAGTGTTATGCCAATTCCCTTAAGCCACTAAGACTGTAGAAGAGAAGAAGACGATAGAGAGAATGGTCGATTAAATAGCTAGAACATCCAATCAACTTTCTATTACAAATGCACCAACAAAGTAGTAGAATATGCCTTTGGTAGAGGCAAAATCGACTCAGGAATAGCAATTATTGGATTGATGGCTAAAACGACTTCCTTGATACAAGATTATACTTTATTCAGCATCGAAGAAATTAAAGAAGTAATGATGGATCCAATTGCCACCAATAAAAAAGTAATATTGGGTGTTAACTTGTCTGCAATTAAGAATGAAGAAATGATAGAGCTACTTATGAGGAACTAGAATGTCTTTTCCTGGACACAAATAGATATGGTTGGAATTGACCCAAGGGTAATAAGTCACAAGCTCGGCATTCGAAGGATTATGTTCCAATATAACAAAGGTAAATGAGGTTTGAACTAGAGCATAACAAGGTTATTAGCGATGAGGTGGGTCAACTATTAGAGGTAGGATTCATTGGAGGAGTAAATTACCTAGATTGGCTTTCTAATGTTGTGGTAGTGAAGAAGAATGGGAAGTGGTGGGTAAGAGGTTGATTATACACATCTTAATAAAGCAACTTTAAAAGACTCTTTTCCACTTCCAAAAATTGATTAGATGGTAGATGTTACGACATGGTATGAGAGATTATCTTTTCTAGATACTTACAGTGGCTACATCGGATTAAGATAGACCTTAACAATGAGAGAAGACAAACTTTGTAATGGAATAAAGAACTTACTATTAAACTATAATGCCATTTAGGGGTTAAAGAATGCAAGAGTCATATTCCAGAGTTTGATCAATAATGTGTTTGAGGAGTTAATAAGGAAGATCATGAAAGCTTACATTGACAACATAGTAGTCAAAAGTAAAGAAACACAAAATCATCTCTCAGATTTACAAAAGGTGTTCGATGTTCTTAAAAAGTTTAAGATGTGACTAAATCCCACCAAGTGCACTTTTAGGATCTTATCTAAAATATTTCTTCGACATGTAGTCAACATAAGAGAAATTGAGACTTATCCAGAACAAGTTCAATTTTAAAAAACATCACACCTAAGGAAGTCCAGATCCTCATAAGAATGGTAGCAACTTTGAGTAAATTCATCTCCAAGATTTCAAACAAGTGAGCCTTTCTTCTAAGCCATGAAAGCAAAAAAAAAAAGAAAAGAAATGACATGTGTGGTCCTAAATAGATGGAAGCCCTTTAAAGATTAAAGAAATACCTGACGAAACCTCTTATCCTATCCACACCTCACCCTAATAAGTTTTTATATTTGTATCTTGCAGTTTCCAAAGTTGTTATTAGCATGGTTTTCTTCAAAAGGATGATGGACAACAAAAACCCATCTTCTACACTAGGAAGGTACTGATTGATGTAAAAACTTGTTACTCGGTGGCAGAGAAATTAGTTCTTGCTTTTTCACAAGCCAAGAATAAACTAAAACATTATTTCGAGTCTCATCTCGTGGTATTATACATATTTTATCCACCTAAGTGCATCATATCTAGTTTGAATATTGTAGGAAGAGTTACTGAAATAGTGATGGAAGTGATACATCTAAACATTGAGTATTTGCCAAGAACAATAATCAAAAGGCAAGTAATGACATATTTCTTACTAGATGTGAACTAGTAGTAGAGGATGATACTTTACTACCAGAACATGAAGAACTAGAGGAACCATAGAAGATGCACATAGACAGATCCAGTAATAATAAATAAGGTAGATTGGAAATCAGAATCCAGAGTCCAAAGGAATTAATTTTAAAGCATGTAATGAGATTATTATCTCTAACGTCAAATAATGAAGTTGAATATGAGGCATTGATTGAGTGGTTAACCATGACACTATAATTAAAGATCAAGTGACGTTGAGTGTTCACATATTCAACTTTTTCACTTTCTAACAAAATGGTAATTACATAACAAAAGAAGAAAAGATAAAGAACTATTTAGCCAAGGCAAAATAGATTGCTTAGTAATTACAAAAAATAATAGTCACTCAAATACCAAGAGAACAAAATGATGAAGTAAATAATTTGGCTAATGAAGCATCAGTCAAAGAATGTTTTACATTCAATATAGTTCCATTGCACGTTTAAGGAAAAAACAATGGTGAATGAAGATGCTACTACACCTCAAAAACCAATGATGGTAAGTATGATGAAGATTACCACCACTAATAACTAGATGATCCTATATGTCTAACTTTTGAAAGATAAAAAGCTACATACGGATCGTAAAGACGCTAGAAAACTTCAAAGTAAATTCAAAAGATTTATAATAATCGATGGCAATATTTATAATAAAAAAAGCCTTCTTACAATCATACATACGATGTATGCTATAAGACGAGGGAAAAATATTATAGAGGATGTACACGAGGTTATTTGTAGGAACTATTTTAATAGAAGGAAACTTGCTCACAAAGTAATAAGACAAGGTTACTGTTGGCCTACTATATAGCAGGATGACCTGGAATATGCAAAGTGTCAAAAGCATGTCTTTAACCCTTAGGTCTCACTTTCTCGAAAGCATAAATGCTAACCAGGTAAGACAAACTTCTTCAAATGGATCTTCATTCGACAAGAACATAAAGCCTTATTTGGAAAATTATAAACCCTCAAGTCTTGCTCCCTCATAAGCATAAATGATAAGGTAGATCATGCACTGATGATTAATGGGTTCCTAGGAGTTGCTTAATGAAAAATAACTCTTAAGATGGCTAACAATGTTTAGTTAATTCACATAGAAGCGAGGAAATCAAGGAAGTATGCTTAAGTTTTTAAGTTGTTATATAGCATGTAAGGCACCAACAATTAGTGAAAATTTTTACATATTTATAAGACCATTGTTTACTGTATTGAAGATTATTCATTAATGATCATTTAATTTTGTTAATATACTGCATGATTAGTCAATGTTAACTGTTAATAACATTTAATAAAGGAAAGAATGCTTAATTAGAAAATTTATTACTAAAGTAGCAAAATGTTATTTATTACTATAAAGAGTTGATTACAAAATTTAAAAAAGACTTGTAAAATAATAATAAAAAAAAAGCATGAGAACTTACTTTTTATCAAATAAGCTATCTTAAGGGAGGTCCACTATATCAGAATTTGCTTAAAGACACCCTCCTCGAATGAATCATAGTTGATACTGCAAATGTCATTGTCACAGTGCCGAGTAGACCACTCATGGTACCAACCCAGAATAAAATCAAAGTCCTTTTGCAGTTTGGCTATTCTTGATATTTAATCGAATCCTACCCAGACTTAAAGCCGTGCCTAAATGATCTAATTAAAAATATTCAAACCTGGTGATCATATACGGTGCAAGTAACATTAATCTTCCTTTGATATTGGCTATTTATATCTTTTAGCTCCACAATGTAATAGTTAAAGTCTTGTTGTGTCTATTTTAATGACAATTCTAGTTGAATTGATCTCACCTATTCACCATTCAAGAGATTCACTTCAACAACAACACTCTTTTATGCTTTATAAAACTTGTCCCCCTTTTTTTAGAGTAAGACATTTGTAGTAGGTACTTGATCTTACAGGGACCTACTGGTATTTTTTAGACAGTCAACTCTTCCCGTCAACGCATTAACTTTCTTTTTTAGAGAAATAACCTTATCTTTATTGCTAGTCAAGAAAGTGTGCAAGTTAACTTTCTCTTTTAGAAGGTCATTACTAGCCTCTTTAGTAGATTGCTATTTTTATGGTTAATAACTCCATAGTTTACCTAATTTGAGCCACAAAAGAACACATCAACAATATATGCCATCAATTTTCTATTTTCCTCCTTAAGTTTAAGGAGATTTATCTCTAGCAAAAGAATCTGACCTTTTTTTAATTGATCATCCTCTTTTAGAATTTTTAATTGCTTGTTTAATACATTTGTCTATCATTGGGATGTATTTGTTTCATTTTCAAATGCATCTATGGTATAAATTCTATCCTGCAAAAAAAAAAAATTAAAAAATCAGGAACTAATAGTTACCAAAATCATCTAACAATTAACAAACACAAAATGAGTCACTTACCATTATCAAGCAAGCGAAGCTCTTTTACTTCTAGGCTTCAGTATTCATGTTTAAAAGTCTTCTCAATATCACCTAATCAGCTTGGTAAATAACCTCAACAAGACTATAATCGAACTCTTTCCATCTGTCTGTAAAATAGTGAAGTGTCTTAGCACTTCTCAAAAACTCTACTTGACAAAGCGTAGGACAAACTCATCTCTATCTTGCTGGGCATATTGCGAAAAGAGAATGCAGTAGTCAATATCAGTGTAAAGAACCCTCACTTCTCATTCTTATTTTTTTTTATGGGGAATGGAGTCCTTAAGGTTATTGTTGGAACTAGAATTGGAGTTGCTACTTATATTGATTGGGTCCTCTGTAAAATAAGAATGAAAAGTTATGAGGGACAAGATAGAAAATCTAGAAATTAGAAAAAAGAGTATTTTTACACTTATCAAGATAGATGAACTCCCTCATTTTAACATTAAATTCGAAGGAAGGAGGCTTAATTATAAAACTTTAAGCCTTTCTCATTCCTTTTACAGGAGCTCCACGTTCAGTACATTTACGGAGGAGGGGGGGAGGGAAAACATTATCAATTTAGGTAGGCTCTTGTATGGTTTTTGGAGCCTTTCTTTAAGTAAGTTCCAATACAACTTCATGAATCAAAACTTCAGGGGCTTTTGACCTTTGTATTTTGGAAGCTAAAATGACCTCTACACTTTCAAGAATTGGCAAAGGCTATCTCTTCTTTGACTTTAAAGTCCTTGACTTTTTTGCTTCATGATATGATCAGTCAAGAATCATGTCAATGAGGTCCTCCGTATAAGCTTGAAAATCTGGGAGAAAGAAATGATAAATTTAGTAAGTAAAAATAACACTTCATGTAATAGAAACTCAAAGAAAAACATTCTTACCATCTTCATCACGTAGAGGATGCGAGGAAGCCGCTCCTAGTAGAGAATTAAAAGGAGGAATAGAAGAAGGTCGACAATGAAGGGACTAACTATAGCCACCTTTAGAACAGTTGGACTAACAGATGGAATAGGAACAAGGGAAGTAGTTACCCCCATGTCTAGGAATTAGGGTTGGAGAACTATCATCAGAGTCTCTACTTACAGAAAGAGACTAGTCAACATCCAAGGAAAGGCCAGAGAGAGTGAAATATAGAATTTCACCTTTTTGGAAGACCCATATTGCTCGAACATTGAAGGCTACGTACAAACAAATTCAGGAACTCAATAAAATAGAACCACAGGAAGAAAAATAGAGAAAAATCACTTATATTGGGGAAGACTTGCTTGTAAGTGTATTTTCAAAAGAAATTCTCACCATGAAGCCCCACACTAGAAACAAATGTGAATAAAATTTTGTCCATGGGATAATTACATAATAGAATGTGGTTGCAGAATGCCCAAACATTAAAGGACATGAAGTCCACGGGGATATTGAGGTTAGGAGGTGTCAGGGTTAATACTCAATCCTCTACAATCACGGCTTAAGAAAAGTGGCGCAGTTACTTTCTGTGGGCGAAAGTTAAGAGGAACTGATGATTGTACAAGCTAGCATGAGAAACCATCTCTTTGAAGAAAAGTTTCTTAAGAACATTTCCTTATATGAATGAAAAAAAGTGGAGACTAGTTTTGTTGTCAAAATAACAAAAGAAATTGGACAACTCATATGGGTAACCAGGCCTCTTTTAGTCGCCATTGACGATAATAACATACTTCTCAAAGCTATCTTTTTGTACTAAAAATCAGAGAATAACTTATGTTTCTTTAAAGAAAAAAAATAGTTATGTTTCCCTTGTTTGAAGGTATAGGTGATAAATATGTCATAGAGGGACAAATAGTTAGGGGGAGAAATAATGTGGTTAAGATGGGCAACATCTTAGAGTCGGTGGAAGACATTTAGGTAAATTTAGAGATTGGGAGAGGTCGGTGACATAGAGGAACTCATAGATAATGAGAGGGATGGAAAACCTAAAACACATTAGATATTCTCTAAATAGGAAGAGTTCACCCACTTGAACAGATGGCGGGTCTTAGAGAGATTCTGTCATAGGAAGATTTATGATTTGAACATTTTCAAGGAGTTTGAGCATAGATTTCAATTCGTCAATAGAAAAATTATTGAGACCCTTCGCCATTGTTGGGTAATATATTGATTTTTTTAAAAAAATTAAGATTTATTAA
The DNA here is from genome assembly GCA_946807835.1 of Ailanthus altissimus. Lineage (NCBI taxonomy): Eukaryota > Viridiplantae > Streptophyta > Magnoliopsida > Sapindales > Simaroubaceae > Ailanthus > Ailanthus altissimus. Next base: position 9,043,198 of record OX327709.1, read on the forward strand.
TTAGCTAGGAAAGGGAGAAGATTAGAATTGGAAGGTTGCTTTAGAATGAAAATAAAAAGTGAAAAATTAGGCTAAAGCACGGGGTAGGCAAGAAATTAACTATTGACACATCCGTTAGATGGAAAACATCATGACTAATGGAACAATAAGAGTCAACAACATGCAAAAAAGTCAAAAGACTAACAGAACATATAGTGCATGTTGATCGGTTGGTAAATGACTATGTCTTTTAGGCTTCCCATTGAAGGGACACACTATTTAACTTATAGGGGTATTTATTGTACTTATCTCCTATAGGACCAACTAGCTCGTACCAAGTGCTCAAAATCTACTTCAACTAAGGATGCTCATAACGAAGTAAACCTATTTTCTCATAAATACAGGCAGTCCATTCTAGGTAACTTGGATTCACCGACTCACGATTCCACAAATGTAGGGGTCGTGGATACCATAGAAGGTAGAAACAAACTAGAACTTAATATTTATTCCAAATTATTATACATTGAATATTATTTTTCCAAGAAACGGCTAAAACATGTATTTAATAAGGAATTAAATTTTGATAATATAAATTTATCTGAATGCTATTAAGAACACATTTAATTTAAGATTAAATACTAATTATAACTGAGATCATTTAAGTTATTATCATAATTACTTATGTAATGTCTCATTAGATCTCAACTCTTATAAAACATCAAGAAGCTTATTAGAGAGACATTAGATATTTTTCATTCACATGAACACACAGAATTCTTGGAACAAGAAGTGAACAGAATCAAAGTACACAAAGGCAATGACCTTACTTATTCTTACACTATAATTTATTTCCACGCATACACGTATATTTTTATCTTATAATTACTGATTTGAGCGACGAAATACTCTTTTTTATCTTAATACAATTTTAAAAAGTACATAAAAGAAATAAAGTAATTTCTTGTAAAGCTTATATGGAAGAACTTGAGCACCAAGAATTTCAAGTTTTAAAGATAAGAGAAGGCTATAATCAAAATAGGTTCTATTACAAGGGTAGAAACGTGATCTCAAATTCATAGACCAAATTATTCAAAGTCATATTAATACAAACTTAGATTGCAATAATCGGCAATTTATGAAAATATCTATTAGTCAACTAATGATTGGTTAGTTAAGAATATGTGAAAAAAGACCTTTATATATATATATATATATATATAGATAGATAAAAACACTTTACCAAATGCGAAGTAGGAGAGAAGAAACTTCATAATAATTAGAGTTTTCAATAAGACTCCTTTAGAATTTATTAACCATTTATGAATTGTAGAATGTCCGGCAGAGTTCGAAAATGGTGTGCAAGTGATGATAATTAGTCTTAATAATACAAACTAAAATTATAATTATTATTTTTTGTGCCATGATTTTAAAAATAGTGTGCAACTTATGAATATATCATTTAGTGTAGTAATGATTGGGTAAAATTATAATTTAGGAAAGTATTCATGGATTATACTATATAGTCCAGAAGAATTCAAACACCGAAATCGGAAAGTTGTTGAACTCGAAAAGTTTTTGCTGGTGATGTAAACTTCAAGGGAAGTGGTGAAATTGTTACATGCTCAAAAAGACGAGTAGTTTTGGGTGAGCGCAGTGTGCATACAAATCCAATATGTGAGTGTGTGTGTCCACTGGAAGGAGCAAAAGTCAGGATCCTAGGCACAGTACACGCGTCAGCAAGTGACCACTCCTCTGTGCAGCCTTTCGTAGTCTTTCATCAATCCACGTGTCATTATCTCCTTGGCTCTCTCGTCAAACCCTATTGTTCACACTTCTACTATTGCGTTTGTCTCGGTTAACGTCCCTTCTCTCGTTCAAATACTTCGCACTGTTGGAGCGAACCACAGACCAAACATATATAACACGAACACGAAAGCAAAACTTTTCTTTTTTTATAATTACTAATTACAAATATTGCATATTTGTTGATGGTTTTAGTACTACCATTCAGTAAAGATATTAAATTTATTCGAACACAAATATTATAAAATTTTAAAATAAATATATATAATTAAAATGTATTAGTGATTGGGCGCACGAATGACGTAGGATGTAGGCATGTACCCTTTTAAGTATTTCTTTCTATCAAAACTCTTATGTGAATTTAAATCTTTATACTTAAACAGGAGAAAATTTAGTATTAAATTTGAGCAAACAAAAAGATCCTCAAACTAGGGTAAGGAAAGGCAAAGCAATTTATTATAAGAGAAATAGAAAGATTTTTGAATAGTACAGAGAGATGCATACACATACAAATACAATTGATAACAGAGATATATATGGTATGGGACCATTGTTCACTGTGCATAAATTCGAGCTTTTTCTTGAACGACACGATCCGAGTCTGCCGCTCTCTCCTCTCTTTCTCACTTAAAAGCTTTTCTTCTCTTTCACTTTCTTTTGAACTTTTATAGCTCCCCCATCTTTTCCTTTCTTCTCCTCCCCTCTCTTCTCACTTTGCTTTTACTTGTTTATGATATTCGAAAGGGCTTGTGTTAGTGTTAATTTCACATGGAAATGGCGGATCTTAGTTATCAACAACAGCAGCAACATGATTATAGCATGGCGGACCTTAGGCAGCTTATGAATAATCGACCTACTCATTTTCCCGGAATCCCGCAAGCGGCCGAGTTTTTTCCCGGTCACCGGAATTTGACAACACAAGGACATCATTATGAGATGTTGATGGTGGGTCGTCAAGTGAGTGACTTGATGCCTCGAGGGTTGCAAGATTTTAATACTAGTGCTGCCGCAAATAACAGCGGCACTAGTACTGTTGCTGTTACTGCCAGTGTTTCTACTCCGAGCTTTAGCGGCTTCGAGGGTGAAGCTGCTGCTTCTTTTGGAGGAGATGGAGGTAATGGAAGATGGCCAAGACAAGAGACTTTAACACTTCTTGAGATCAGATCTCGTCTTGATTCAAAGTTTAAGGAAGCTAATCAAAAGGGTCCTCTTTGGGATGAAGTCTCTAGGTATACAATGCCCTAATTTTAGTGTTTGTTGTTTTCATTTTTTTTTTTGGCTACTTTTAAAAAAATTCATGCACTACCTATTTCTCAGTTCATTTATTCTATTATTACTTGTTTTTGAGTTTTTCATTTTACTACAGATGATGAAGCAGTGGGTTTTTCTTTCTTAAAGCGCTATATTTTTATAACTTGAATTTTTTGCTTTCTTCCTGTTTAAAAGTTGCAAACTTCTTAATTTCATCAGCATTGCATAAATATCTCTCTCTTTTCTTGTTACTGAGAAAATGCATGACTCATAATAATGTTTGTTGACAGTGATTTAGAAAACTTTTGCAACAATTGATGGCTTTGTTTGCTGGTTTTTGAGGTTAGAAAATGACAACACTATTGACTTCAGTTGCAGACCCATGTATTATTTCTTCTATGCTTCTCTCTTTTTTTTTTTTTCTGGTTTTCTCAATAGCTAATGCTTTTTCCTATATGGTTACCAGCTGAATCGTTTCTCGTTTGAAAATGTGTACCCTTCATTTTATTACCAGTTTTAGCTGATTTTTGCCAAAAAGATGGCAAGCCCGTTGGGTGTTGAGCACCATCTACTACTATCTTCTGCATAGGCTTTTATATTTAGTCACCTCAAAACACGTTTTGTTAAGCAATTTGGATGGGTTATACTCAATATACCGAGTTGGGTAAAATTATAAACAAAGCAAGGAAAGCTCTTTTGGTTATACCACTTATTACCAAGTTCATGCTCGCAAGAGCTTTCAGTATTGGTGTTCTGATTTTGTTTTTCAAGATTTACAATTCAATTTAGGGTTTCTAACTTGATCATCTCCTTTCTCTTTTATGTTACATTATCTTTTTTTTCACTTTCTTCTTCTAATTTTTTTGTGGCTTTTGTAGGATTATGTCTGAGGAACATGGGTATCAAAGGAGTGGCAAGAAATGCAGAGAGAAGTTCGAAAACTTGTACAAATATTACAAGAAAACAAAGGAAGGCAAAGCTGGAAGACAAGATGGCAAGCACTATAGATTCTTTAGGCAACTTGAGGCTCTCTATGGAGACTCCAGCAATTCGGTTCCAGTCCCGGAAACCCACCTTGTTGGAAGCAGCTTTCGTTTCCATACTGCAAGCAACACCTCTAATCAAGCAAATCAAGAGACTTACCACTCTCAGAAGCTTTGTGATAGCCTTAGCCTCTCTAACTCCTCTGAATTCGGTTCATCGTCATCAGATGACAATAATTTAAGCACAATGGAGAATGATTCAACAGATAAAAGGAGGAAGAAGAGAGGAGGAAGGAGCTGCAAAGCAAAGATAAAAGAGTTCATTGAATCACAGATGAGGAAGCTAATGGAAAGACAAGAGGCATGGTTGGAGAAGCTGACAAAGACTCTTGAACAAAGGGAACAAGAGAGGATATTGCGAGAAGAAGAGTGGAGGAGACAAGAGCAAGCCCGGATTGATAGAGAGCACAAGTTTTGGGCTAAAGAGAGAGCATGGATTGAAACTCGTGATGCTGCTTTGATGGAGGCCTTGCAGAACTTAACAGGAAAGCAATTGAAAGCTTCGTCTCCCGAGGAGTTTTTGGCTACTGAGATTCAAAACAACAGTGACAACCAGAATGAGAATGGAAGTGAAGCAATGAACAATACTTTAAAGATCACTGATAGCTGGGAAGATTCTGAGATCACAAGGCTAATACAATTGAGAACAAGCTTGGAACAACGGTTTCAACAAAGTGGGTGTTCTCAAGAATTCCTGTGGGAGGAAATAGCAGACAAAATGGTTTGTTTAGGCTATGAAAGAACCGCCTTGATGTGCAAAGACAAATGGGAAAGCATCAACCATTATCTGAGGAAAACTAACAAGAAACGCAAGGAGAATTCAAGGAGCTCCGGCCATTTTCAAGGCAATGAGTCATCCCTATACAACCAAAGAGGTGCATATTGCGACATAAACGAACAAGGGCCTGAAACTGCGAGACTTCAGCTGAATGATAACAGTTCTTCGCCGGCTTCTAACTCTAATGTTGGCAATGCAGGGAATGATAGCTGCTTCCGCTTCTTAATCGATGGAGATCACTTGTGGGAGAACTACGGTTTGAAGCTCAGCAATGGAGAAAATCAGTAAGTTCAAAAGCATTATAATTTATGAAAACTTGTGGATCATCCATTGATTAGTTTCTAATCAACAGAAGATGAAATATTGTAAAGGATTGGAGGAGAGGCTGACTTTTGAAGGATCTGACTGAGTAATGTATTTACATAAATGTGGATCTTAGAGCATGAACAATTATTATCTTTCAGAACTTTTAAGTGGTGGGAGAAGATCAGTGCAATATTGCTCTACTTGTTAGGTTATGTCCTAACCTTTTTCTGAAAATTTCCCTTTAATGCATGCAATCGGGTATTAATTATATTGTATTTTCTTTTACTGTTTAATGTTTCTTCATCTTCTCTAATACATATTTTTCTGTTATTTAGTAATACTTTGCCATCATAAGTTTATATTTCAGAGATAACCTCTTATCACTTTATCTGATAAATGTTGAACAAACAGCATTCGATTATTACCTCTCACCTCAATCTTCAATATTGCTGAACTTTACTTTTTACTCGTAAATATTGATAAATAGAATCTTTTTTTTTCTTCTGAAGCTAACTGGGTTCATAATAATATTTTAGGAAGCAAAAAATATTTCTACTCTTGAACAGTTAGCTCGGTAATTTCTTTCAGGAATGGAATCTCAGATTAAATATTGTATTTTAGACTCTGTTCCCTGGTTTTTATTTTACCGACAATGTTCTAGAAATATACAGTCGTCTGAGCAACAAGAATTGCAACAAGCTACATAAAAAAAAAAAAAAATATTTTGAGGAAGCAACTTATTGTTTTTAACTTTGACTTTTTCAAAGTAAATAAGCAAACTAAGAGATTCTACATGCATAAAACTTGTGAAGAAAACATATAGAGTAAAACATAACCTCTCTCTTAATAACCTTTTCACCAAAAAAAAAAAAAATCAACTCTAAAATGTAACCTCACACACTCAAAGGACACATGGCCTAAATAATTGAAATAATTCTACCCATTAAAAGATCTGGCAGAGTAACACATACAGAAAAATATTGTTTCTCTTATTTGAGCAATAAGTTGTCGCGAGATGAAACAGTAGATGCAATGCTGTCATCCCCTCTAGAAGATGCAAGCTTTGAAGGAACAAAAAGGATTATTCAAATTGTATATCCAATCCTTTTCATACAAAGAAAACATTTATTGCTTCATTTAATAAATTTCCTATACATGTTTGGCTTGTTAAGAAGCAGCAAAGAAAATGCTAGCTTGCCCTACTTGAACGTCGAAAACTAATCTTTGTAAAACAAGCCAATATGGAGACATCACCCAACAGAACCTGATGTCACATGTCTCATAAGGTAGGATCCTTATAACCAAGGAGATTCCAAGAGATCACTACAAAAACATATAACACTTAATTCAATTCTGTAAAAGCACAGAGGCTTATGTCTATAATCAAGATCAGGAATTTTCCTTTTTCTATATCTAAGTAAATATATGTTTGTGAATTGTGATTGATAATATTTTTTTTTAAAAAGAGAATATTAACAAATGAACATAGAGATCTTTTAATACTGATAATTCATTAATTCTAATCAATTTATCCAAACCCTATTTAGATGAGTAGAAAAGGTAGCTAAATAGAAACTTAGAACATACCGAAGCTACCTCTGTTATGTTGCTGTGAAGGGAGATGAGATTTTCTTTTTCTTCTTTCCATTTCTTTTTGGCATTGAAGAAAAAAAAATTGACCACTTCTTTTTGGCATTTAAGATTAATAAATTGACCAGTAAGGAGTTCTTAGAGATGAAAACAAAGAAATAGATAGGGATAAAGAAAGAGACATGCATGATCAATGATGAAGAAGTTTATCATCTTCAAAAGAAAGAAACTAAACCTATATCATGAGTACCATATACAAAACAACAACTAGGCCACTATGAATCAATTTATGATCATCATCAGTCATCAGTCATCACCAGACAGGGACTGTCCGTACTTAGGAAAGAGTAAAGAAGCTTCCCACAAGCAGATAACCAAAACAAAAAGAAAAACAAAGCGGGTGGGAGACAACATTCCAGTCATTATCACAGCAAAATATACAAAAGTAAAACAGCTAGTGCCAGTAATTGCTTGGCCTTAGCTTCTTTCATTTCATCACTTTTTTTTTTTTATTACCTCATGAGTCATCTCTCTCTCTTTTTCTTCCACACCGCAACCCTCCCTCCCCCCCACCACCCCCCCTCCCAAAATTTACTGAGACTCGACCTGATCTCATCTGCTTCTTGCTTGTCCCTAACCTTAGAGACAGTTTAGGCATTTGCAGACAAATGAAACGATATTACATTTCAATTATGGAAAATTGAAAATTTTGAGTAAAAGTAACTGGATCAGCTTTTTGTTGATGTGACTACTACTTACTGATCTTAACAGAAAGTGGTCTGCAATCTGCATGCACAACCATTCTTACAACTCTTCTCCCTAAACTTGCATCAGTTTGGGAACTCTTCCTTTTCACCCTACTTTCTGTATCTTTGGCCATTATTAATTCTTCAACTTCGATTCTTTCAAAACAAAATTTAATTTATAATATTACATTTTTTCTTAGATTTATTGTTGTTCTCTAAGTGAGGGAAAGTCAGTAGCCCATTTTATTATTATAAAAATTCTTAAAAAAAGAACTATTATTATTATTATTATATCAAAGTTTGTATATCCGCAACTGATGCTCTATTGCATTTGTTGGTACGCTTGGTGGACCAAGTGGTAACGACCCTGAAAACTGAAAACTTGGAATCTTAGGCCCTGAACTAGTGGTTCAAGGGAGGGGACTGGCCTATATGCCAAAAATAATTACCTTCATTTTTATAATGTTAAAATAAATAATACTATATAAAAATTAAATTATTCAATTTATTCTTAATACTTGACATAGTGTAATACAATTGACTCATTTATTAGCACATTTTCTATTTATTATTATTATTATTATGCCGAGTCAGGTAATATAGTGATTTTATATAATAATATTATAGTATTCAAATATATATTTGTTGATTACTTAAAAATCTAATTGAAGCTTCTATTATATGATAATAAATTATGAATTAACAATTAAATTATTAATATTTGTATTTAAATAGTATCTAAAATATTTTTTTATTAATAAATATTGACTGAAAAAAAAAATAGTTTTCTTCAAGTCAACGAACTTTAAATTTTGTTTTGAAAATAGAGCTTTGGTCTAAGTTAGGTTATGATCTTGGGCTTTCTGGGCTTCTTGCTTCAGTTACTTCTGCAAACACCAAGAAAACACTTTCGTTATGATCTCGATGGTGGTGGTTCCAGCGAAGATCCTTCATTGCTTAAGTCAGCTTTCTAGTGCACAGTAAGAGAGTAAGAGAAATAAGAAAAGAGCTTTTTATATGGAGTCAGAAAAAAAAAACCATAACTTGTTTCTAATTGTCTTTCCTCTTTATATAGCATCGATTTTGAAAGATTATGTGGATGGATATTCAGGTCATTACTGGATTGCTCGATGTGAATGAGGGCAGACGATTAGGATATCACATGTCTATTTGACGTGACTTAGGAGATATTATTTTCTAAATCAAAAGATTATTCTTTAATGATGGTGTAGGTTGTCTCTCTTAATAACTTATCTTATCTGGGCTGTTGACTTGATGTCTCCTATATGGTTGGAAAATTAACCTTTTGGGAATTAGCTGATCAAGCTACTCGGCATTCTATAAAATCCAAGCAACCTTGGAGACATGCTTGTGGATGAGTGGCTCAACCTATCTGTTATGTCTGTTACTCGAGGTGCTCGTACCGACCCGGTTGAGGACTTTGAGTGGTGTTCGAGTGCAGGGCCAAGCATGTGATCTACGTTGGTCAGATCCTGAGCTGATCGGAGTGATATAAATGATATTTTAAGAAGATTTTAAGGGCTTGAATATTTAGGTAGAGCTAGTTGTTGGCCTAGATGTTGGGCTTTTGGACTCGTCTATCCGAGTGAAAAAAGTTATGGGCTTGTCAATGGGCCTTTGGAGATTTTCAGAAGGGTACAATGATCCATCAGTTTTTAGTTTTGATTAATCAAAGCTGAAAACTTTATTCCTCTCTTATTTGCTCAGTATGTGCTTTGTGTTTTAGAGAAGGTTCGAACTGGTCAGTTGCCTTTGAATGAGCTTCTAGTGTTATTACACTTAGTGTTTATGTCGCTGTTTGGTGTCTATGATGCAGCTATTCGATATCTGTGATGTTGTTACTTGATGTCTAAGATGTTGATTAGTGTATATGTTATAGTTGTGTTAGTGTTTGTGATATTATTGTTGCTCGGTGTTTGCCATATATTTCAAAAAGGTCCAGCTAGTTTCGAACAGGTTACTTCCTGTTACCCTAGGTTTACTTTGTATTCTTTATTCAAATATTCGGCATTTATAAATTATTATGACACAAATCTTGAAACGTCATGCTTGTAGTATTCGAAGCGGTGTTCAGAGGTAGGAATTAATCTCAATCGTTGGTTCATCTTGCATTGTATGGTTGAGGGAGTTTAAAACAGAATGTCGCGTTTGTTCAAAACCAAAGTGACGTTAAGGCAGCTTAGAAGATTTGGTTCGTTGATTTTTGAATCAAATGGTTCAAATTAAAGGCAGTTGAGGAGACGTGCATTGATGGTGTTTGCTGACGTGAAACGAAACATCAGTCATTTGAAAGGACGTCTTTATTTGTTCAATAATCATGACCGTTTATTCCAACTAAATAGTCATTATTCTCTTCAACCCGAAGGCTATAAAAAGCCTTCATTTAGGTGAAACTTTCCTTCTTGCTTACTATCATCATTTTCCTCGAGCAATTTGTGAACTCGATAGCTTCTGGTGTCAAGATGCTCTAGTGATTGTTTGTAGGAGGGTGTAGTTTCTTTTGATATTTGCACTTCAACGGGTAAATTACTCCATTTCTAGTCTTCTGTTCAAGTTTTTTACCATATCTATTCCCTGTCTGATTTACTGTATATCTTCATTGTATGTTTGTTTGTACTTATCCAGAATCATGCTATTTTTAGTATCTCATTGTTGCCATTTTTCTTGTTTTATTTTCTCTTTTGTTGTGTGATTGCCCTATAGTCTTGCCCTTTAGTTCCTAAGAAATAGAAATAGCTTACGTCTCCCTACCATTAACATGGCTATTAAAGAAGGCGTTGAAGTTCATGAGGTTTCATTCCTCAGGTGGGACCAAAGAAAGTGATCAAAGAAGAGGGCAGGTGGGACCAAAGAAAGTGATGCGGCCTCTACCTTAGTGGATAACATGGCCTCTTTTTCGTTAGTCATTATTGATAACCTTGAACTGATCTTAGATATAGAGGGTGAGGGTGAGTTAAAGGCTGATCCTAAGGATCTTGCTCGTGAAATTTTAAGGTTTTCTGATGTTGAAGTTCATGAGTTTAAACTGGATCAAAGCTATCAGAGATCTAGGATGACTCAGGCAGATCTCGATTCTTTGAGGGCGACCTATAATATCTCTGAAACAGTAGCCCTTAGGCTCCTATCTCCTGATGACTTCTTGAGTTTCTCTTTAGATAGGAAGGTGGCAATTCACGCTGAATTCCTCAGTCTAGGTCTTAGGCTACCCATGCAACCCTATTTTGCTAGAATACTGGCCCGCTTAGGTGTAGCTCCCTCTCGGCTAGGCCCTAACTCATGGAGAGTTCTGACTGGCCTGTACGTCTTATGGGCAAGAACATGGTTGTCCTCATCCAGTTGTATCATTTTAGAAGGTGCTGGTAACGGAAGGGCTTCTATTAAATTTCTTTCTATAGGCTCTAGAACTTCATCCCTGGCTGCTCTTCTTTTGTCAAGAGCTAGAAAGGGAATTAATTTTTTGCTGGAGGTAAGTGGGGTCAAGTGGTCCTTAAGGGAAAAGGGGAGAACTGGGTCATCCTTTCAGACTTCGTGTTGAACGCAAGTCTTTCTTTTTCTTCCTAACTCTTTTGGCTATTTTCTTTTGTCAGCTTTCTTAATTAACATTTTGAATTTCAAAAACCTAACTGACTGATTGTGAAGTATCCGAGAGCTATAGTGTTAGGATCAGAGCTGCTCTTACACACATCTCTCTTATGCAGGATCTACTTTCCCCTTCAAGCCTCATAAAATTAGACTTAGTATTAGCGGCCCACAGTGAAGTATCACACAGACGTAGTAAGTCCTAGTTTGAGCCGTTATTCTTTTCTTTTTAGTTCAAGCTGTTTTTTTATTTTAACTTATGACTTTTAGTTTTGCAAGAATGGCTGAGCAAGGTAGTAGTGAGAGAAGAAAGAGGGGGCAAACTAAAGGCCCAGTTCTTATTATTGGTCAAGACACTAATGAATTCACAAGCCTCTCTTAAGGTCATGCAAGTATATTTGAATCTACTAAATACCTATATTCCTATGGTACTTGTAATAAATTAAGATTCCTTAAGAACAAGTCTTATTGACCATACATGCCAATTATGTATATTCCTATCCTAATTCAAAACTTGTATATGCAACATTGAATGTTAATCTACAATCATGTATGAAATTATCTAGGTCTAAATAAAATAATACATTTTTTAAGTTTATCAAAGTATTACCAAATCAATCATAATATTGATTAGATATAATGAAGCATTGAGAACAAATAATTTAAATAATAAAGAATTGAGTTCAAATAAATATGAAAGAGATCCAACAATTAACCTCATATATTGAGTTCAAGTAATAACTCTAGAAAATAAATTTAGCTCATGATAACAAGAGAATTATGGATGAAACATAAAATAAACATAATACAAGCAAAAGCAAACCAATATAGATGTCAATTTGTAATTGGTTGATATGCCAAAGATTCGCCAATAATCTCTTACTTCCCTGAATTCCCCTTGTTTCTCTCTCTAAAAATTACTATTCTTTAATGTGTTGGGGATCTAAGAGCCCTGAGTTGTGATAGGACTTGCCCCGAGACCCTTTATTGTAGATTTCAGCGGCCCTGCCCAGCACCTCAATAGAAGTTCCTTAGAATCTACTATTTAAGTTGAGAAATTTCGCGAGACAAATCCCTTTTTAATACTTGCTATTACTGAGAAAATTTTAGAATATACGTGAAAATAACTTATTAAATTTTTTTTAAAAAAAGGGACAGAGTTTCCCTTGTTTTTCTAAAATTCCAATACAAAGCCTGCAAAGAAAATTACACTTCTATTTCAAACAGTTCCTCAACTTCTAAATAAGACCTTCAGTCATATTCAAAACCAAATCCAAACTCAACAATTTCATTTCAATCACAAAACTAGCATACTAATAAAAAGTGAAACGATCATCATAATATCGAAACCTCTTCTTGTTTGTTCTAAACATATTTATAAAATACACAAGTCTATAACTAGTATACAAAAAGCAAAAGGTGCTACATAGTACATTTACATTTACAAAATGATCATCATATTAAGCCCACTAATCAGTTGTAGGAGAATTAGTAACTTGCACACTGAGGCCTGCACTTGGAAGGGGTTTAGAAAAGATAAAGCACAAAACGGGAGAGCTAAAGGAGCTTAGTAAGTGCCTTTAAGATTTCTAGTAAACATAAAATTATGCATAGATATTCAATTCTAAAAGATATGCATAAAATACGCTTCCAATTTTTTTTATAAAACTATAAAATTGTTTCTAATGTCATATGCTGATAAAATCTTACTGAGCGGGATTTCTTTATATCTTCAAAAAATAATATCCAAAATCTGTAAGACATAATAACTAATATGTACATAAATAAATACGTAATGTGTATTCGGTAGCTCGAAAATTATTAAAGCCCTCACTCAGCCATTTTCTTTCTAAACTGTACCAATGGTAACCCTAAAGCTCTATACTCACGCAGCGACTCAACTAGCACTACCCAACGTGAGTAGGTCACAGGACGTTTAAACTAGCAACATCTACTGCGACATCTCAAGATATCTCATTGGTTATGCAGCAGAATCTTACATCACCTACATATAGCGAGACAATACCCTGTACATATAGAGCGACTCACATGACTCGACAATCCGACTTCCCAGAGTTAGTGACTCACCCCCTAATATTTGCCCATTCGTACGGGATATACCAGCCGGGTCTTAAACCATCACCACAACTATAAATCTGAGGGTAACAATGGCCTTTGAAACTAATTTAGTAGTTTTAAAACTGTTTCTTAAACCGAACATATAAATGCATATTTATAACTGTATACCAAAATCGTAAATCATGTTTATGCATTAAAAATACATAAAACATACAATTTCAATATGCAGAAACATATTAAATGAAAGATAAACTATGACAAATTTTCACTCACCAACCGTTCCGAGCTTAATTGTTCTTCAAAATTTTACTCCCTTTACCACTCTCAGCTTTCTTCACCTTACTAATTCCTTTACTTTGATGACTCATTTAAGCTCCACACTTGAATTCAACTAAATCTCTTTTTCTTGGATTTTCACTAATGGAAACTTCAATTGATCTTAGGAACTTGTGTTTGACTTTATTTTGGCTTGATCAAGCATAAAAACTCATAAAAAGCCTTGGGTTTTACTATAGTAACATCCCTTTCTCCTTAGCCGAATTTTCTCTCTTTAGCTCTTAATGTTATACTTTTAACTTAGGCAAAATTTCTACACACTTCCTCCTTATTTAGTGTTCTTCTAAAAGTCCAATTTGCCCATCAACTAACTCAAAATTTTTAAATTTTCATTGGTTCAAAATGGATGGATTTAATTGGTTCATTTCTAACTATTTAGTTAGAATAGTCAAATGAACTAACTAGACCTCCAACTTGGCAATCCATGAACTTGTTTCTAATTGGTTTATTTTTTAACATATGGATTGTGTTTCTTAATAAAGGCTTGTTCCATGCATAACCCTTAAATTAAAATTTTCCTTTTCCAAGCCAATAGAGAAAATTTTCAAAAATATTCCATGACTGTCTGATGCTCCGACCAAGTGTGAAATTATCAATTTAGGTTTAATACCTCTCATTCGCACCATAAAAAAATATTACTAATAGGGTTGGAATTAGGTAACCCTACGGTGTCTTTATCGGTTTATACTGAAATCTAGACACCTATACTAGTAGTAGGGATCAGATATTACACGTTGTGTGTTCCTTGAGGCTTGAAATAAAAGGCCTTTATATAGGGATTGATTGGAGTATTTGAGTTATATTTTCTTTTTATTGTAGCACGATCACTGTTCAATAATATTGTTCAAGGGTACTATTCTGCTCACTGTTCACCGTTGGAGTAAAAAATTTTGGGCACTGAAATTTTGCTGGGGTGAAATATTGTAGGAAATCACTGTTTCATGGTATTGTAGCATGTACTTTAACATTTGATGTTTTGCTTTGTTTTCCTTAGATTTTCATCCCCAATTACTCTACTGACTCCAAACATATAAAATAACAATAAAACATATAAAAAATTTAATATTCTAATTAAAATAAATAATTAATTAAGTTAAGGGAGTGAAAATAATAGATATAATTTACACTTATCAGAAGTCCCCAGGGAGGTAGAGAACAGGGGCCTCTAAGGGTGGAAGGAGTACGAACCCCTAACCTCATCGTGAGTCACAAGCTAGCCTTCAAGGTAGAGGCCACTCTACTCTGGTCCATACTCTATTGCAGACATCCCACTACCTCCAAGATTGATTGGGGAGTTTAGTTTAAAAGGCCCAATAGTGCTTCTACTAAGGGAGGGCCTTCGCTTAACTGTGACTCCATGTGTGTCATTACCCAAGTGGATTAGGGGATCTACCTTAGACCCTATCACAGGGTTCCATGCTGCAATAGGCACTACTATGGAAGTAAAGCTTTTTTCTCCATTCTCTTTTATTTTTCTTTTTTTACTTTCTGTCGTCTTGTAATACTAATTTATTTTCATTTGCAGTCTGCATTCACCTTTTCTCAATTTTGGATTGAGATCATAGATATAATACCAAGTGCCCAGCAACCTAAAGAAAGCCTTTGCAAAGGCAGGCAGAAAGCATAGCAGGCCAGAAGAGAAGCTGATCAGCAGTGCGAGAAAGCGTATAAACTGCCGAGCTTATTAAGGGTCTTGAAACTAGGCGGCCTGAGGTAGAAAGTAAAGTTTTTGAGTTGGAGCACCAAAAGAATTTGCTAAAGCTATACTTGACCAACTCCTTGGCGATAACTAAAAGCCAAGCTTCTGAACTAGTCAATCAAAATGACAAACTTAAAAGGCAGTTCATGATCATTCAGAGAAAAATGAAGCTGATCGAATAGATCAAGGGGACTTGGCTAGTAAGGTTAAAGAGCTTCGAGGGTCTTAGTTGGCCGACTATACTAAGGGATTCCACCAAATTTGGCTGAAGAGTTCTGCAGATCTGTCTGTCTCTTCGAGGAGAGCTATCCAGAGATCTACCTGTAGTGAATATGGGACATAGCCTCTATTGGGTAGGGACCTGACCAGAATGCTAAAGCTTTAGACCATGTTTAAGCTGTTAAGATTACCCTCTAAACTCCTTCTATAGCTGCTCATGATCAATCTGCCTCGTAACCAACTTCTGCACCTGCTCCTCTAGAAGCTCCGACTTAGGTGGTTGAAGAAAAGTCTCCCGAAACTACCCTTTTGCCCCAACTGCCTATATGATTTTATTTTATTTTATTTTGAATGCATTTGTTTTATACCTTTTTGTAATCTAAACTATAATGCTAGGCTACAATATTAAGTTTTTGATTAATGAATTTTGTTTTCCTCATAATTTGTTCTTTATTTACTGGTCTTATTGTTATATCTTTCTTGCTTAATTCCTTGAAAAGTATTTTGACTTATTGAATATACCTATGAATTATTCTGTATAAGAGTACTCTTTAAATGAGTGGATGATAAAAAATGATGCCAAGTCTGGATGAAGAAATCTTGTTCAGATTTATTGGATGTAAGTTATGACTTCCTGCACATAAATACTCTTTTGAATTAGGTAGATGATAATAAAATGGTCTAGATGAATGGATCATGTTTGAATTTTTAGAATACAATTATGCAAGTAGAAATAACCCGCGTGCTAAATACATTTATGGATTTCTAACATATTAAGGTTAAATAGACGTCTTGTTCAAAAGAATCTTGCTCGAACCCTTAGGATGTGCAAAATACATTTATGAAAGCTAACCCAGTAGTCCTCTGATATATTGCAGTTGAATGATTTTGATTACGTTGAAGGATTCCTGTTCAGTCTTTAAAACACATTAAACATACCTTTACAAATCATGGGGTAACCCTTTTAAGTGCCACACCCTTTTAGGGATAACCTCAGAGCGTTGAACCACTATTGGTTGACATAGGCAACCCCTTTAAGCACCTTAAAGAGTGTTGATCCCTCTTGGCTGATCTTAGGAAACCTCTTGAGTGCCACACCCTTTTAGGGACTACTTCAAATAATGTTGACCCTAGTCGAATGATCATGGGTAACCTCTTAAGTGTCGTACCCCCTAAGAGACTACCTCAAAAAGTATTAACCCTGCTGAGCTAAACCTGGATAACCTCTTAAGTACTGCACATTCTTAGGAACTGCCTTAAAGAGTGTTAACCTTGTTTGGTTTATCCTGGGTAACCTCCCCCTTAGGGACTACCTTAAAGAGTGTTAACCCTGTTTTGCTTATCCTAGGTAACCTCTTAAGTACCGCACCTCCTTAGGGACTACCTCAAAAAGCGTAAACCCTGATCCTGGTTAACCTTTTAAGTGTCATACCCTCTTAGGGACTATCTCAAAGAGATTTAACCCCATTTGGCTAATCTTGATTAACCCTTTGAGTGTTGCTCCCCTTTAAAGATTACCTATAAGAGCGTTAACCTTCCTCGGGTGATCTTGGGTAAACTCTTGAGTGCTGTACTGACAGGACCCACCCCGAGACCCTTTACTGTAGATCCTAGTGGAAGTTGTTAGGCACCCAGACGAAAATTTCTGTGAGGCGAACCCCTTTTTAGTTCTTGCTATTACTGAGAAAATCTTCGAATATACATAAAAATGATATCTTAATTTTATAAAAAAAAAATGAGCAGAGTTTCCCTTATTTTTTTTCAAAATCAAATACAAAACCTGCAAAGAAATTGCACTTCCATTTCAAACATTTCTCAATACTACCAAATAGAACCGCCGGTCCTTTCCAAAATCAATCCAACTCAACTAAATAATTTCATTAAAATTAAAAAACTGGCACACTCATAAAAAGTAAAAATGATCATCATAATATCGAAACCTCTTCGTATTTGTCCAAAACATATGTACGAATATACATGCCTATAACTACTATGCAGAAAGTAAAAATAGTGTTATTTAACACATTTACATGTACAAAATGATCTTCAGATTTGGCCCACTAATCAGTAGTAGGAGAATCAGCAGCTTGCATACCGAGGCCTGACTCTGGGAAATGGGTTTAGAAAACATAAAACACAAAACGAGTGCGCTAAATGAGCTCAGTGAGTGCATTTAAGATTTCTAGTAAAAATAAAATTCTACATAGATATTTAATTCTAAAAGATATGCATAAAACATGCTTCTAATTTTTTTTATAAAATTGTAAAATGGTTTCTAATGTCTTGCCGAGCGGGATTTCTTTATATCTTCAAAAATAATATCCAAAATCTATAAGACATAATAACTAACATGTACATATATAAATACGTAATATGCGTTCAGTAGCTCGAAAACTATTAAAGCCCTTGCTCAGCCATTTTCTTTCTAAACTGTACCAATGGTAACCCTAAAGCTCTATACTTATGCAGCGACTCAACTAGCACTGCACAACGTGAGTAGGTCACAGGGCGTCTAAACTAGCAACACTTACTGTGACATCTCAAGACATCTCATTGGCTATGCAACAGAATCCTACATCGCCTATATATAGCGAGACAATACCTTATAAGACAGAACCCGACCCGAGACCCTCTACTATAGATCCCAGCGGCCCTGCCGGGCTCCTGGACGGAAGTTTCTCTGAACCTAATTGGGTAAGTTGAGAAATTCCGCGAGGTGAACCCCTTTTTAATTCTTGTTACTACTAAGAAGGTCTAGTAACATACATGAAAACGACATCTTAATTTTAAAAAAAAACGGACAGAGTTTCCCCTGTTGTTTGGAAAATTCATATAAAACCTGCAAAGAAATTTCACTTCTATTTCCAATGCATCTCAATTATACCAATTCGAACCTCCAGTCCTTTCCAAATCAAATCCAACACAACTCAATTATTCATTTGAATCACAAATAAGCGTAATCATAGAAGTAAAAAGAACGATCATCATAAAAATGAAATCTCTTCTTCTCAGTTCAAAACATTCATCCAAATATACATGCCTACAACTATTATGCATAAAGTACAGGGTGTTATTTAGCACATTTACATGTACAAAAAATGATCTTCGGATTCGGCCCACTACTCGGCAATAGGAGAATTAGCAGCTTGCGTACCGAGACCTGCACTTGAGAAAGGGGTTCAAAAAATATAAAACACAAAACGGGTGAGCTAAAGGAGCTCAGTGAATGCAAATAAAATTTCAATAAAATAACATCATGTATAGATAGCAAATTCTAAAGTTTATACAGAAATCATGCTTCTAAAACTGATATAAAACTGTAAAATGGTTTCTAAAATCATATCCAATTTATCATTTTTTAACTTATTCTACTCTAAATTATTTATTTTAATTAATTTTAAAGTATGTTTTGGATTAAAATTTTTAATAATTTATAAAAAGAGATGTAAAAATATTTCAAAAATAAAATAGTACAAAAATCAGGTATATAACTAATAAAGTTTATAAATTTATTTTATGATTAAATTAAATTTTTATTTTAAAAAAATAACTATTTTTAGATATTTCCCATCACAGAAATTATTGTTCCGATTAGATTGAAATTTTATCAGATGAATGCTACTTGAACACTGACAACACGTTCAAGAAAAAAGTAACATAGAAATAATGCAAGGTTAATGAATTAATTAATGAAAGGAAATCCAAGACTTTGTGGTTCTCAACCTCAAGACGGGGCATTCATTTGCTGCACTATTATTCCATTAGTAAAGAAATGGAACTGTTTTCCCACTGGAGTATAACAAATCCTTTATAAAAATTCAAAGGTGAGAGACTACCAGTTATATTCATAAAAAAATCCTTTATAACCTTACTTTTTTTTTTAATCTTATAGTTAAAAAAATGCATGGTGATCTTATTATTGAATTGGTCCAACCAACTTTCTTAACTCAAATTCAAACCGTTGTTAATAAGTTACAACTTAATTAAAATATGATAGCTCTATCACATTATCTGGTAAACCTATCACATAATCACATCATGATAAGTTTATCATATTATGATTAAATTTTATCTTATAAATATCTAATTATGAATTAAACTATACGAGGTTACACTATAAAAAGTATGCATTATATGTTCTATTCATGGAATCATATATTATTCGATTGATTCATGATTCATTCATATCATTCATGAATTAATTCAAAAATCGTACAGAGTATTCAAATCCTCTTACTTGAAAATTTTTCATACACCGCACTTATAATTTATCATACATTAACTTCAGCGTTAGAGTACCTTTTTTTTTACAAGAGGACGGTGCTCTTTTTCAATAATTTTTGACAATTAATATGAGGTAATTTCTAGTTAGAACTTTCAGTGGCACTCATCTGTGGGAAGCTTAAATTGAAAGCCAAGCTTTCAACATAAGCATGTAAATAAATTTTAAAAAAATCAAAAGAATTTGAATTTTTTTTAAAAAAAAACAGAGAGAGAAGAAAATAGACATGGCTTCACTTTAATATATAGATGTGGGTTCTAGTCTAAAAGTGTTGCTGGAGCAAATAATAGGGATAGGACCAACTATCCTCGGTTTTACTATAACCAATTGGAATTTTTGATCACTTGTTCGTTGCTAGACTCAAGAAAGCTTGCCAATTGTCCCAATAAGACAAAAGAAGATTCTAGAATGCGGTTTCAAATAGTTGAAAAGCTTCTAAGCTTGTTCAAATAGAGCTTTTTAAAGTAGAGTTTTTAAGAAAAATTCATTAATCATTTGGTTGCGAATTAAAAAAACTCTTTTGAAATACTAGATCGTTTGGTTATACATTGTTAAAAGTATTTATGTGTTGTTAAATTACCAAAAATGACATTTAATAAAACTTATATGCAAAATCTAAATAATTCAATATTTTTTATATATAAGTTTAAATTTATTATGTATTTTCTTAATTCAATTTCTTAAACACATGAATCAAATAAAATTAATACATAGTTATCAATGAATCAATATAAATTATTGTATTTGGTACAAAATTTAAAAAATATAATAATACTTCTTTTTATTTAAAAAATAAAATAATCAACAAAAAATTTTGATAGATTCTTATAAAAATATGGTTGTTGCAAAGATAATGAGAATTGGAGATATGATGACTTTTAAGAAAATATTAAAAATATGTTAATCGAATAGGATTTATTTTTATCAAGAGTATATTATGAAAATAAGAAAATATTATTATGATATATCTGACATTACATAAATATTAAAAAAATTCTACTTTTAAAAATTTAAAATTAGAGCTTTTACAAGTAGAAGTAAAATAGTTTTTTAATCTCCAAAACCTCTTGGAAAATTTTCAAAAATAGCAAACTTTGATGGTGTCCTTAACTTTTTTAGTCACTATTTTAAGTTTTTAATTTATTTAGCCAAACAAATTACTTTTTAACAAATATACCCTTTTACTATTTATACAGTACCCTCTACAGTGTACAATGTTTTGTTACAGTTATTAATTTAATCAAAATTATATATTTTTTGTTTATTAAAATTATATTAATTATATATTTATTTATTTATTTTAATCATATTACTATAAAATTTACATAAATAATATAATTATTTAATATAGTTAAATTAAACTAAATAAATACAATAAATAAAAATAATTTTCATAAATAAATATAAACTTAATTGTATTTTTCTTAATTATATTTATTAATAAATAAATAAAATTATTTATTTATGTATAATAAAAAATTAAATAAATATAATGGTCACAAAGGCCATCTCTACCAACAAACGCCGAGATGGCCACCATCGCATCTCGCCTACGCTTTTCAAGCCCGAGATGAGATCGCTGAGATTGGCAGAAAGGCCATCTTCGCTAACAAAGGCCGAGATGCACAAAGGCCATCTCAGGCTCGATATGCAATGCTTGAGATAGCCATCATTGCATCTCAGCCACGCATTTCGAGCCCGAAATGGCCACCGTTGCATCTTGGGGCCATCTTAAAAATTACCTGAACCCAATCCGACCCTTTCGGGATAGAAAATTCTATCCCGAACAGGTCCTGAAACCATTCTTGTTCTCGTCTTGACCCAAAATTTTAGAATGGGTCGAGTTCGGGAATACTGCCCACCCCTACCTTAAGCCACATTCCATAAAAGTAATAAAGCTTTCTTCTAAGGGTCATGTGTTCTAGGCTACCTTCTCTAGAAGCAACAAAGCTTCCTTCTAAGGGTCGTGTGCCTTAGGCCACCCTTGAAAGCACCTACAGGCTTCCAGAAAGGTCGTGTGCCCTATGTCACCTTTTTTATAAGTACCCACACTGCTGTTCTGGGGAGATAGCCAAAAAATGATCCCTTCATGTTTGAATGTAAGGTCCTACTGCCCCCTTACATGGTCTAGTGCCGTTACTAGGTGAGGAGACTGCCAAAAGCAGTTCTCCACTGTCATTCTAGAGAGATGGCTAAAAAATGATCCCTCATGTTTGAATGTAAGGTTATACTGCCCCCTTATACGATTTGGTGTCATTATTAGGAGAGGAGACGGACAAAAACAATCCTCTACTATTGTTCTGGAAAGACGACCAAAAAAATGATCCCCCTATGTCAGTTTGTAAGGTTTTATTGTCCCTTTATACAGTCTAGTGCCATTAATAGAATATGAGATGACCAAAAATAATCTTTTTCTGCCATTTTGAGGAGACGCCAAAAAATGACCCCCATAGATCTGTATGTAAGTTCATGTCGCTCCATTACATAATCTAGTGCTGTTACTAAAAGAGGAAATGGCCAAAAGCAATCCTTTATTGTCGTTCTAGAGAGATGGAAAAAAAATGATCCCCTCATATCCGTATGTAAAGTTCTATTGCCCCTTTATATAGTCTGATGCCGTTAAGAGGAGACTACCAAAATTAATTCCCATAACTCACATCTGAAAGAATTTCTTACACGAGCCCAAACGCCCTTTACTTTTGAAGCACCTAAAGAACTTCCTTAGACGAGCTCAATGCCTTCACCTTGGAAGCGCCCAAGACTTCTTTGGATGAGCTTAATGCCTTTACCTTATAAGCACCTAAGACTTTCTTAGATGGGTTCAATACCTTCACTATGGAAGTATCATTATAAGACGTCTTCTATAGAAGGATTCTGTGTCCTTACAAGAAAGCATCATTATGAAAGACTTGCCAAGAAGGACTATGTGGCTTCACAATAAGGTCTTATTACCAAAAGGACTTCTTAGGAAGGGCTTTATGCCTTCATAAGAAAGTCCCATTATAAACAAGGCTTCCTAAGAAGAGCTTTATACCTCTATAAGGAAATTCTATTACCAAAATGATTTCCTACGAAGGGCTTCGTGCCTCTACAAAGAAGTCTCATTACCAAAAGACACAGGAAGGGCTTCATACTTTAACAAGAAGGTCCTATTATTGAAAAGACTTCTCAAGAAAGGTTTTGTGCCTTTACGAGGAAATCCTATTATAGAAAAGGCTTCTCAAAAAGGGCTTTATACCTTTACAAAGAAGTCATATTATAGAAAAGGCTTCATAAGAAAAGCTCCATAACTCCATAAGGAAGTCTCATTATCAAAAAAGACTTTCTGAAGAGAGCTACGTGCCTCTACAAAGAAGTTCCATTATTGAAATGACTTCCCACAAAGGGCTCCGTGCTTCACAACAAAGTCCCATTATAGAAAAGGCTTTCTAATGAGAGCTTTGTGCCTCTACAAAGAAGTCTTATTATCAAAAAAGACTTCCTAAGGAAATATCTATACCACCACAACGAAGTCCCATTACCAAAAAGAATTCAGAGACTTCCTATGAGAAACAAACTTACCACAACCTCTAAAAGTAACTCATTTTCATGTCAGCAAAATAAACTTAACTTGGCTGCCATCTCAAATCCAGCTTGACAGCTCAGCATGGACCAAAACAAGAAAGTTACATCAGCTTTTCATCTTAGAAGCTCTCCAATAATACAAAACAATGATGATTGTATAAACCAAAGCTTCCACTTTCATCCTCTCTATAGTTCTCAATCCCTCTCTAAAACCATAAATACTTACGCTTTAGACCCTTTCATATGTTCTTTGCTCTTTTTTTTTATTTTTTTTCTTCTTCTTCTTAAAAGAAAACCCTTTCTTCTTAATTCTCTTTATTTTCATTTTTTTTTCTCTGATTTTTTCTTTTTATGTTCTGGCTTTCTTCTACTTTGATTCCATATTGACCATGTTATTTACTTAAAATCAAAATAAACTAAAATTTCACATTTTTCTTCAGATAAGCCTCTATTGTTTCAGCTTAAATCATAAAGCTCTATTAACCAGTAAATTGAGGTAAAAGAATATGTAAAATAATAAGAATACCCTCTTAAAATTCCAAAACTAAAACTGGCCTCATAATTACTAAAAATTACATAAAATCTAAAGTAGTATATAACTGTCAAGCTGGCTTGGTTTATATATAAGTAGACTTACATGAATTCAAGGAAGCAAACAACTGATACAGTAAACTTGAAGCAAAGGCAGATCAAGTACTAAACTAAAATTTTGGAGTTCAAATACTTTTTGCAAAATTTGAAATACCTCAAAGCAAATTGATGGCGCTTAAAAACCACTCCAAATTTGATAAATTGAACTGAATAGATGATTGGAATAGCAATTAGAGGTAGAGATTTAAAGAGAAGGAAAAATATTGTATTGTTTGTTGCATTATCATTAATGAATGTTTAAGTATTTATAGACTTTATAATAAACTAAAATAAAATAAAAATGTAAACCTAAAAGAGAATTAAACCTAATAGAAAGAAACTAAAACAAGAAAAATTAACCTAATAAAAATAAATCAAAATAAGAAAAAGATAAACCTAAAAATGAAAAATGGACCTAATATATTGAGAAGCTAAAAAGGGTAATTCATTAAATAAATAAATTTAAGTTAAACTAATTTTTTTTATTTCCTTTATCATGTCACCGCAAGATGGAGTCCAACAAAAGAATCCAATCTTGTTCGTTAAGAGGAGAAGGTCAAAGGGAAAAGTCCAATCTTATTCTTCAAGATGAGAAATTGAATTCACATAAGAGGTTTGGCAAAGGCTTCACGATAGCTGGAATTTGTAGTGATGCTGCATCTGTGATGCAAGAAAAAGGTGCTATGGTACCATCTGCGCTAACTATGATGGAGACTGCTGAGAAATATTGAAGCACTTGTTGCTAGACAGGAGCAAACAATTGTTGTTTTAATCCAGTAGGCAATAAAATATAAAAGATAAATAATAATTTTGTATTATTAATGATTCTTCTTTATTAAACAATTACCCAAAAGAAATCATAAAACAGTAACCTGGAAGAAATTATTGAACAGTAACCTATAAGAATTTAAAGATAAGAAAGAAAGTTGGAGAAAGTAGAAATAAAAGACCCATTTAAGAATGGAATGGAAAATAGATAGTTTATAAGAATTTAATCCTATAACAGTCCCTTTTTGTTCACTCTTCTTGAAGTTAGCAAATTGCATGTAGAGATCCTTAGGGGCTTTATAGTTTAATTGGTTGAAACGTATCGCTCATAATGGTTATATTATAGGTTCGAGCCCTACTAAGCCTACTACTCTTTCTCTTCACCCGAAATAAGGAAGTTGGAATCCTTGCCACCCTACGGATCTCAATCTAGTGACGGCACTTACAACCACACTACTGCTGCTGCCCTTTAAGCACACCTCCTACACTTACCACTCACCTATGCTCTTGCAGCATGGCCCCCTTCAAGCAGAAGGAGAGAGTGATAGTTTATAGGAGTTTAATTTTATAATAGAATAAAAGATAAGAGAGATAAATTATAAGAGTTTAATCCTATAACAAAATAGAAGTAACTTACTAAAATAGAGAAAGAAGGTATATATATATAAGGATGAAAATAATGGCTGACTAAGGAAAAGGGCATTGTTCACAGGGCATTCAGCATTGGTCATAGGAACATTGTTCATGATTACTGTTTATGCACACTATTCATGAAAAGAAAGAAAAACTTTGATATAGAGGAATTAAATATGGTGTTAAAAAGTTGGCTGGTATACTTAAAATTTTGAGAAAAAAATAAAACAAAGAATTAATTATGAACTTATTTGGTTGTTGCATAAAAACCCTTGTTTGGTCGTAGCACAGTGGCCTGAGGTGAAAGATTAATTCATGAGATGTTTTGATACCATGTAGAGATTTAGAGAGAAGAAAATACATTGCATTGCTTGTTGTAATCTCATTGATGAATGATTGGGTATTTATAGAGTTTGCAATAAACAAGAATAGGAAAAATATAAGTCTGAAAGAGAAATAAACATAATAGGAATAAACTAAAATAGGAAAAATTAACCTAATAAGAATAAATTAAAATAAGAAAAAGATAAACCTAAAAAAGAGAAATAGACCTAATATGTTGAGAAGCCAAAAAAGGTAATTCATAAAACAAATAAATTTAAGTTAAACTATAGTTTTTGATTTCTTTTATTATGTCCCCATAAGATGGAGCTCTTAAAAGAGAATCTAATCTTATTTGTTAAAAGGAGAAGGTCAAAGGGAAGAGTTCAATATTATTCTTTAAGATGAGAAATTGAGTGCACAGAAGAGATTTGGCAAAGGCTCCGCAGCGATTGAAGTGGGCAGTGATGCAACAGTTGTGCTACAAAGAAAAGGCATTACGGTACCATCTGCACTAACTATGATGAAGACTACTGAGAAAGATTGAAGAACTTGTTGCTGGATAGGAGCAAACAGTTGTTGTTTTGACCTAATGGGCAATAAATTGTAAAAGATAAATAATAATTTTGTATTATTGGTGATTCTTCTTTATTAAACAATTACCTAGAAGAAATCATGAAATAGTAACCTAGAAGAAATTATTGAACAGTAACCTATAAGAAATTAAAGATAGGAAAAGAAGTTGGAGAAAGTAGAAATAAAAGACCCATTTTAGAATGAAAGGGGAAGTAGATAGTTTATAGGAATTTAAAGGTGGGAAAAGAAGTTGGAGAAAGTAGAAATAAAAGACCCATTTAAGAATGAAAGAGGAAGTAGATAGTTTATAGGAATTTAATCCTATAACAATCCCTTTTCGTCTGCTCTTCCTAAAGTTAACAAATTTCATATAGAGATTCGTAGGCGCTTATAGATTAATTGGCTAAAACGTACCACTCATAATGGTTATATTGTAGGTTCGAGCCCTACTAAGCCTACCACTCCTTCTCTTCACCCAAAACAAGGAAGTAAGAGTCCCTGCCACCTTGCAGATCTTAATCTAGAGATGGAACCTAGAACCACATTGCTTCCGTTGCCCTTCGAGCACACCTCCTACGCTTACCACTCACTTACGCTCTTGTAGCAATACCCCATTCGGGTAGAAGAGAATGATAGTTTACAAAAGTTTAATCCTATAACAAAATAGAAGTAACCTACTAAAGCAGAGAAAGAAGGTAAATATATATATATATGTAAGGATAAAAATAATGGCTGACCAAGGCAGAAGGTACTGTTCATACGGCACTCAGCACTGGTTATAGGAGCATTGTTCACGATTAGTGTTTACACACATTATTCATGAAAAAGAAGAAACACTTTGATAGAGAGGAATTAAATATGGTGTTAAGAAGTTAGCTAATATACTTAAAATTTGGAGAAAAAAAAAACAAACAAAGAATTGATTATGAATTTATTTGGTTATTGCATAACAACCCTTGTTTGGCCGATGCGCAGCCTCTTGATGGAGGTGAAAGATTAATCCATGAGATGTTCTAATACCATGTAGAGATTTAGAGAGAAGGAAAAATATTGCATTGCTTTTTGTAATCTGATTGATGAATGTTTGGGTATTTATAGAGTTTACAATAAATCAAAATAGAAAAAATATAAGCCTAAAAGAGAAATATACCTAATAGGAATAAACTAAAATAGAAAAAATTAACCTAATAAGAATAAATCAAAATAAGAAAAAGATAAACCTAAAAAAAAGAAATAAACCTAGTATATTGAGAAGTCAAAAAGGGTAATTCATAAAACAAATAAATTTAAGTTAAACTAAATTTTTTTTATTTCCTTTACCATACCCCCGCAAGATAGAGCTCTAGGAAGAGAATCTAATCTTGTTCGTTAAAAGGAGAAGGTAGGAGGGAAGAGTCTAATCATATTCTTCAAGATGAGAAATTGAGTGCACAGAAGAGGTTTGGCGAGGGCTCCATAGTGGCTAAAGTGGGCAGTGATGCAACATCTGTGATTAAAAAAAAAGGCGTTATGGTATCATCTGCACTAACTATGATGGAGAGTGTTGAGAAAGATTGAAGCACTTGTTGCTAGACATGAGCAAACAATTGTTGTTTTGACCCAATGGGTAATAAATTGTAAAAGATAAAATAATAATTTTGTATTATTAGTGATTCTTCTTTATTAAATAGTTACCCATAAGAAATCATGAAATAGTAACTCGAAAGAAATTATTGAACAGTAACCTATAGAAATTAAAGATGGGAAAAGAAGTCGGAGAAAGTAGAAATAAAAAATCCATTTAAAAATAAAATGGGTAAGAGATAGTTTATAAGAATTTAATCCTACAACAACCCATTTTCATCTGCTTTTCCTAAAGTTAGCAAATTGTATGTAGAAATTCGTCGAGGCTTATAGTTTAATTGGTTGAAACATACTACTCATAATGGTTATATTGTAGATGTGAGCCCTACTAAGCCTACCACTCCTTCTCTTTACTCAAAATAAGGAAGTTGGAGTCCCCACCATCCTGCGTATCTCAATCTTGTGACGACACTTAGAAACACATTGTTGCCATTACCTTTCAAGCACACCTCTTACACATTCCACTTACCTACGCTCTTGCAGTTTGGCCTTCTTCGAGTAGAAGAAAAGAGTGATAGTTTATAGAAGTTTAATTCTATAATAGAATATAAGTGAAGAAAGATAGTTTATAAAGTTTAATCCTACAAGAAAATAGAAGTAACCTACTAAAACAGAGAAATAATGTATATATATATATGTTGGGTGTTTATCATAGAGTGTGTGATTATACGAGTGTGTACGTAATTTCAAAAATTACTATATGCGCAGCGGAAGCATGTTACAAAATACACCCATTTTAACAAATTCAACATATATCACATATATGCATAAGTATAACAATTATACAATTATGAACATGATGAACAACATATATCACATATATGAACAAGTATAACAATTATACAATTATGAACATAATGAACAACATATATCATATATATGAACAAGTATAACAATTATACAAATATAAACATGTTGAACAATATTATATTATAACACATAATGTAAAATACTCACCTAATGAAGGTAGCTTTACAAAATCTTCAAGTTCTTCAATAATTCATGTGAAGAGCTCACCTTGAAGTATATGTTGAACAATTCTAGTCCATAACTTTTGGTGGGATTAAGGAGCTAGAATGGTAGCTTAGTGTTTAAAATTTCAGCACTTGTATTCAAACTCTTTTGAATACAATTTTTGTTTCTTAAATGGAGATAGTAAATATTTTCTATACAACTCTTGTATAAATTAAAAATCTTTAACATACAACTCTTGTATATTAATCTTAGAAACAATTTCTACATGATAATTATTTTGAACAACTCTTTGTAAAATAATTATCTTTTTCTCCATTTACATATCATTCATTTTGGCCATCCATTAAAGAAGGAGATGAAGAGAAGTTTGTTTATTTTTCAACACTTGAAAGAATAAAACTCAAAGAATTCTCTCTTACCTCTCTTCCTTGCCATTGCCAAATTCTTCTCCGAAAATTGAATGAATGAATTGAATTCAATTGTTTTGCCAAAATTCATTTTGTTTATTCAACACTTTGATTAAACAAAATAAACAAAATGAAGTGCTCCACCAATTTTATTGTTGGTCTCCCATTTAGAATTAATTAAACCAAGCACTAGAATAATAGCCACCAAAATTAATCTTTACCTAACAATTATAATTACTTTAATTATAATGGGTAATTAAATGGCCAACATCTAGGCCACTCATTGTATTAAAATACAATGCCATGATCTATATATATTATAATATTATCTAATAATATAATAATAATATATGATTTAATTATTCAAAACAATTTTGAATAATTACTTTTTACCTTACTAAATTTTACTACCATGGTTAAATGGTAAAAAGGTAAAATCAAATCATGGAACAAATTTTGTCATTTGTCAATATTCTATTAATTAACAACCCTTGTTAATTAATTAAGTGATGTACTTAACAATTAAGTCTTGACAAATGTACAATCCGAGGGATCCCTAAACAATCGTTCTCTTTTGCTGAAATTTATTGGATCGAACTATTCAATCCAATCCGCTACCCCAGTGCACAACGAGTATACTTCATATTGTGAGACTCTCTGGGTCCACACCTAATTTGTCATATAGAGCTCCTCCATACGTCCGTGAACAATGTCCCACACACACGTTACGGATATTACAAATTAGCATGTTAGACCATACAAGTTGAGGTTATTACATATTCGTATAATCCTTCCATCATTTATATCCTTGAAGAGCAGAGATATAGATCATCACCGTCAAATCTCTATTTGCTCAACCACGAACTTATCTCCAGATTTATATTTCATAAAATAATATCCACAAACACTTTTGTGATATTGTTTATTCCTCCGGAATATCTTTTCCGAGGTTTATGCTTGCGGCCACAAGACTTTCTGAAATACAATCTCAGAGCATTAGGATATACAACCCACTCATATGAGCTGATGGATCCCATATCTACGCACACCGAACTCCATGAGCATCGGACCATACCCAGCGACACCCAGTGGTCAGACCATGAAAGGTTTTTGACATGTGTGGAACCAAAGCATGGTGGATCACTCACAAGCCCACCGTGGCGCTCAGGTCAAAGGACCACAAATACTACTCAACTCGGAAGACCTTCCATTGACGGCTTTATGAGATGTCTATTGGATGTCTTCGTGAGTCTGTTCAATATCCAGTCCTTACTGAATACCTGCATCTCTATACGAGCTTCCTACTAAGCTCATGGTTTGCTAAGACTAACCATCTGGACCATCCAGATATAGACATACAC
This sequence comes from Ailanthus altissimus, assembly GCA_946807835.1. Classification (NCBI taxonomy): domain Eukaryota; kingdom Viridiplantae; phylum Streptophyta; class Magnoliopsida; order Sapindales; family Simaroubaceae; genus Ailanthus; species Ailanthus altissimus. Next base: position 9,073,767 of record OX327709.1, read on the forward strand.
TAATCTATAATAATGGGTTTCACCGATAGACCCGCATCGATGAAATTAGATCAGGAACATTATGTTTGAAAACATACTTGCATAATGACATTTCTTAGCACCATCTACAACTCATTGCAGCTATATCATTACTAATATATTCTCAGGTCATTGTCCCATTTCAGACAAGGCTCTAACTCATTAGATTTTGCTAACTCTTAGTACCACTAACTCTTAGTGTTTATAACTATTAGCGTTGCTAACTCTTAGCCCTGGTCTAAACTCTTTTAGACCAAATCTGAACTCCTTCAGATCATACAATGTCTAAAACGTTACAAGCATCTTACCATTTAATAAAAATAATATTAACGATTTTATTAGAAATAATAATTGTATAAATACAATCACTATATATTTATACATTATGGGATGGCACGTAAGCACAAATTCCAACAATATATATATATAAGGATGAAAATAATTGCTAACCAAGGCAGAGGGCATTGTTCATGGGGCACTCAGCACTGGTCGTAAGAGCATTGTTCATGATTATTGTTTTTGCAAACTATTCATGAAAAAGAAGAAACACTTTGATAAAGAGGAATTAAATATAGTGTTAAGAAGTTGGCTGTTATACTTAAACTTTGGAGAAAAAAAAATAAAACAAAGAAATCATCATGAATTTATTTAGTTGTTGCATAACAGCCTTTGTTTGGCCACTACGTAGCAGCTTGGTAGAGGTGAAAAATTAATTCAAGAGATGTTATGATACCATGTAGAGATTTAGAAAAGACAAAAAATATTGCATTGCTTGTTGTATTCTCATTCATGAATATTTGAGTATTTATAAAGTTTATAATAAACCATAATAGAAAAATATATAAGCCTAAAAGAAAAATAAATCTAATAGGAATAAATTAAAATAGAAAAAATAAACCTAATAAGAATAAATCAAAATAGAAAAAATGAATAGACTAATACGTTGAAAAACCAAAAAGAGTAATTCCTAAAATAATTAAATTTAAGTTAAATTAAATCTTTTGATTTCCTTTATCATTAAATTCTTATGGAAGAAGAAGGTCTACTAAATGCAGAGATCTAGAAAAATTAAAAATTATTTACTACTCACATAACCAAACATCAAAAAGTAACAAATCCACAACATAATTGATTCGAATATCAAAGAAATTCCATCACATTAAATTAGCTTCAAGACTAGCAAATAATCATCTTTAGTAACTAATTTCTTCTTTCTTGTCTCAGTTTCCTTTAAATCAAACCTATAACCCTTCATCAACTAAACTTAGAAAACATAGTTATAAACTAACATGCATCCATATATATTAAAAATAAAAACCACACACACATACAAAATGTATAACTACTAAAAAAAAAGGTTAATGGCAATTCAACACTCAAATCATAATTATTCAACAAGAAAATAGAATGGTGCAACACTCAATTTCTTCAAAATCTCAACCAAAATTAAAGAACTAAGGACAAAGAAATGTCACCTAAGAGATGATTGAGTGAGATTTTTAGCTTCTATAGTGAAAAAAAGTTGGAATGGTCGTCGATTTTGAAGAAGAAAAACATTGGCGAGTGTTGCTCTTTCCCTTAATAAAAGATTTATTTGCTTAGAGTGGCATTGCATATATAGGATGAAAAAATGCTTTGCAGGGATGGGGACCTACGATCTTGCCTTAAATGAGGTAAGGATGGAGTAATTTTTATAAAAATTAGATACAGTATAAAAAAAAAATTATTCTATAAATTATTAATAAGGCAGATATAGGATTAAGTCTCCTTATTTCGTCATTATCTAATTTTTATGAATATATTAAATATAATTTTTTAGTATATATTTATATATCAAATAATTTGTTAATTATTTATTTTATAATTTATATTTAACTAGTACATACTTTAATAATACATTTTTATTAATAAAATAAAAAACTATTTTTTTATCTTTATTGTAAATTACAAAAAAACTTTTACTTTTGAGTTGAGTAATTATTAATTTTAATGAGAATATAAAGTAATTAATAAGAAAGTCAATGATGTTAAGTATTAAAATATTATTTAAATTTGTTTTTTAATTTTTTGTTTTATTTATTAAAAAATTTGTTTACTAATTATTATTCATATTATTGAAAGATATTGTTATATTATTTTAATTTATTAGTTTAATATTTTTTAACCATAGATATAGTTTATATTATTAAAATTTATAAATATAAATTAAAATTTAATATTATTAAAAAAAAGATGAAAAAGATTTTTTTTACAAGGGAAATCTCCATTTCTATTTCATTAAATATTTTTAAAAAATAAAAAAAATTTAAAATAAAAAAAATGAAACAATTATGGGAAAGGCTTTCCCGCCCGCCCAATGCCATCCTTATGCAGATCAAATCATGTCACTAGCATCCGTGGGTTTCACAGCTTCCGAAATTGGGTTAAATTAGAATTAATTATGCGACAGTGGTTGAACGCTTGTCATAAATAAATTTCTCTACTAAACTCAAGTATTAATTCATGACACATGTCAAACTCTCGTCAATTTGTGATCTTTCATTAAAAACAAAGGGTTAATTTCCGCCAAACCCTACGTTGAATTGATATTCGTCAAAACTTTTTTATACAAATTTAAGTCATCAACGTATACCCATTCCATTAATTCCACTATACTAAACTTGACAAATGACCAGTTTAATCTATGAAAAAACGATTATACCTTTAAAGATTTGAAATGAAAGTAGAAAGACATAAGGTATAGGAAAAAGACTTTGACACCTAAAATTTAATTTAAAAGACATTTACATTCTTCTATTTTAACAATTCCGCTAAAACATTTATTTCGTTAAAAAAATTTGTTAAATTAAATATTAGTAAGAATAGTTTGATTTTTTTTTGCATATAATATTATTAATTTATTGTATATATTTTTATTAAATAAATAATGAGATGGTTAAATAAATTGAACAAAATAATAAAAAAAAGGTAAAAACAAACAATAAAAAGCTATCATCATCCACTATAATAGTTGAAATATTAATCATTGTTAATGTCAATAATAGTGAGTTGAGTCAATCTTAATATTATTAGATTTTGAATCTTGTAATCTACGTAATAATATAACTATTTTAATTAAAAGAGCACAAAAGATGATAGAGAGATGGATATCGATAATTACCGTAACTTCACTATCAAATAGCAACGCATTATGGAGACTTGTCACCACCATTATATATCTCTTCAAGTGGTGAATCATATAACGATGATGGTGTATTGTAATGTTTTGTCATTTGATGATGGTGCAATGGCATCAATGTTCATCTTTAATTGTTCATTTGACAAAAATAACTATACCATCATATAGATCATGAGCTCTAGATACTTAGAGTTGGATGGTGTTAATATTGACTTGATATGTTACTGTTAACATCATTAGTGGAATCGACATCATGGTAGTTTTTATTTTGGTAATTTTTATTTATTTATTTTATAAGTTGTTTAATTAAAATATGAAATAAACCAAAACATTATACTACATGTCCTTTTTCCTTTATTTTTATTAAATTTATTTGTTACTTTATAATTTTTAAATTAAAAATATAAAATCAACAAATTATATAATGCCACAAGTATAATTTATTTTATATTTTTTTGTTTATTATATAATAATATAGTAAAATAAAATAAGTGGTTTAGATAGCGCTATGTATCACTAAAATGTGAATTTTATTTAAATTTCACATCAACAATAATTCAAAAGGCATTATAGTATTTATAACAAAATTTCATCTAACTAAACAAAGTTTTTAATGGATGGAGGTGTTTAAGATAAATTTTAAATGTTGAGGATGTAAATGTCCTCTAGACTAAACTTTCGGGATGTCGATGTCCTTTTCCCACATAAATACCTTGAATTCAAATTAAAATTTTGGACATTTTCAATGGCATACATCTCAGAAGAATATGAACGATATGTAAAATAATTTTATAATTTAAGAAAACTAAGAATTAAATTTTTTTTCTTCATTATTTTCCCTCTTTCTCTATAAACAATTATACATATATCTTTTCAAAATAATTCTTACAAATCAAAATTATTTAAAAGAAAATGTTATTATAACAAATCAAACTCGTATCTTTCAACTATCTTCTCAATCAATTACAAAACAAATCAAAATTAAAATTTTACTTAATTATTTAATAAATTAAAATTAAAACTTCATTCTAATTGCACAACAAATTTAACTCATTCTTTCAAAAAAAAAAGATATTTTTATTTAATAAATTTAGTCAAATTCTTAATTTTATCTCATGAATTTTAAAAAATCTAAAATTATCATAATTTATTAAAAAAAATTCATTTTTTTGATAAAAAATTAATTTTTTGTGCATTAACATTTTTGCCATTCATAATTTATTTTGAACACACAACACAATTTCATCCATTTATTTAATACAAAAAATAAAATAAAATAATTTAAATTTAATTATTATATTAAATAAAATAAATTTCTGTTTTTTTAAATATTCTACAATTACTTGAAAAAAGCGGGTTAGAACCCCGACATCGATCGAGGGTGCGCATCATGGGGTGCTAATAAATTTCTTTTCTCTCTCTTTCCCTAATCATCGTCGCTATTTATAATTATACCAGTCAAATTTAACAACACTCACAAGCATCTCTAAAATTAAATTTCTTACCTAAAAGTAAAACACCAAAAGAATTTGATATCCAATTCCGATTCTGATTCCCAAATTCATAAAAACCCATGTACCTCCCCTGTAAAAACACTTAACAAAACCATAATGCCAATTGCAACCTCAATCTTGCCCATTATCAGGTTCCTATTCAGTGTATTTGAATAGGAATTTTCAGAAAACAAGCACAGTTAAAACTGCATCTTCCATCTCAGGTATATCCCCAAAGGGGCACACGTTCCACCTTAAATACACTGCGTCCAACTGTTCCACTTACCCCTTTTTCCAGAGCCAATTGAAGAACAACCGTGGATGAATTTTGCTCATACCCATCTCCAAGCTCTTCATCAAGGCTCACTGACCCCACAAGGGGATCTCACTATTTTAGTCTCAATATTTGGCTCCACTAGATCACTGGCCTTGGCAATAAAATCTACACTACAAATGCTCCTCTCTATGTCAACTTTATCAGGTACTTACCGTCTGATTAGTCCCGAATTGAACACTGTAAACAAATGGACCCAAATCGGTTCGATTCTTGGTTCAAATTTTGGGAGTAACAGAATTACAAAATTTTGAATCTGCTTTAATTTTCTTTAGGATGCAACTTGGCAATGATTTAGGCGCGATTGAGGGAGGTGAAAGTAAATTGTTGATGGTTGCCCAATGGGGTGAAAAGTGCTAGCTACTAGCTAGGTTTGGGTTCTGGCTAGGCTCAGATTTGTTTGTAATTTTTTGGGGTGATTTGGTCAGTGATGGATGAAGATGTGAAGTAGTGGGCGGGTCATTGAATAAAATCTGTCATTGGTATTCTTTGCATGCCAGGCCCTCTACAAAAACCACCACGAATAAAATGCTCGATAAATTATATATATTTATTTGAAGATCCTTGGGGTTTTTAGGATAATAATGGATTTTGTCTTAATCTTTTTCACAAACCTTCGAAATATTTTTATACATGGACGAATGAAGGAGATGAATTTTTAGAGGGAGCAGAATGATTAAAAAGATAAAAATAAAGATGAAAGAGATGATTTTGAAAAGATAACATATTCATTTAATTATAAAATAATTCTTTAAAAATAAATATTAAAATTTAAATATATAAGTGTGTATCACATGTCTTTTTATGTTGTATGTCGATTGTGTTAGTCTACTTTAAAGTTTAGTATTAAGTTTTAATTTTACCTCTTCATGGTTAAAACAAACGGATCATATTAATGGATTAAAATAATTTTAAATTTTTTTAAATTCCTAAGACAAAATTGATAATTATACCAAGTTTCAAATATAAAATTATCCTTATTTCTTTCTTCAACTTTTTTTTAATATTAAATTTAAGTTTTTACTTATTTCAATAAATCAAAACTAAGTTTCATGTCGCACTTATTTAAATGATTAAATTGTAAAAGATTTACAATATATTAATTTTTAACTAAAGTGAAGATTTTAAATTCGAATTCTTTTATGTGAAAAAAAAAGTTTCATTTTAATTACACAAAAATCAACACATTTAAATAATAATAAAAAACATAATAAAAAATAAAGTGTCTATGTCAAAAATAAAATCTAAGTTCCATTCTAATTACATAACAAATCAACATAAAATTAAATCAAAAATAAAATTTAATTAAAAAAAAGATTTAAAAAAATGAAAATTAGAGTGTCTAGTTGTGGATGGCAGTGCTCGGCGGCCTTGCTTGGCCTTCATGCAGCCTGCAGTAGCTCCTTTGCGTTTTCTTGTTTATGCAAGGCTGTGCACAGGCGGCTGCCTTGTCACAGCGCACTAGGCAACTACCTTTGGTCAATAAAATTAGGGTTGTCTGCAAGGAGAAAGAAAGATAAAAGAGAAATAAAAATATATATTTTTATAATTTTATTTTAAATTATATACCTATTTTTGTTTTTATAGTTTCATTTTATTTAATTAAAATATTATTTTTTATTCAATTGACTTTAACTGAATAAATTAATAAAATAAATATTTAAGCACTTGTGTTAATAATCAATCATAAAAAGATGACAATACAACTACTTTTATTTTAATGAAAGTCTCAAATTTAAATTTTCTTAATCATATTAAAAACAATTAACTATTTAATAATAACTTTAAAAAAATTGCGCTGCCTTGTTGAATGTTAATTTAACATGAGAAGGGTAAAATTAATCCGGAAAAATGATCATTTTATATTTATGAATTTAATAGTTAACGACAGTCAAGAGATCTATATAAAAAATATTCAGACAAAAAAGACCTTTGTGCAATAAAAAAACAACTTTTGATTTATTTGATTAAATGTGAATAAACAAAAGCATGTAATAATAAATTTTAAAAAAAAAACCCTAAAAACTAAAGCAAAATTCAATGGTGGGTTAAGAAAGCAAAACGATAAGACTTTTTGAATCGGGTTGCAATCTGTGCACGTAATAATATCTATTTTTATCATTACAATTTTTTTATTGGGTAATATCATTACAATTTTATATTTGAATACATGATAAAGAAAAAGATAAATTAACATTAATAAACTTTTTTTTATTAACAAATCACTCGATCCCCATTGTGAGGCATATTATTAATAAGCCTGTAACCCATTTTATTTGTAAATAAAGCCTGTAAAGTTTAAACTAAATTTGAGTTAAAAGAAAAGCAGTCTAAACCTAATAAAAGACAAGAGGACTAAAAGAAAATCTTAGTCACAGGAAAGAGGGCTAGATCGAACTTTAAAAAAGGGATAAAAAAACCAAAATACCTTTTAAGAAAAGGTAAAAAGACAAAACCGTTTAGTAAAAATAAGAGTATGAATATGCTACTTTTTTTTCTTTAAATTATAAATCTATTTAAGACTGGATCATTTTACAATATCTTCTATCTACTACATAATTAGTACTTTATCGCATGAACTTATAATGGTAAAATGATGGGAATTGTCATCTTATCGCGAACATGATTACATTGTACATGAGATAAACTCTATCATTGCATACAAATTATGATTGAAACTCTGTCACTTTATATTATAAAAAGGTACGCATTATACATTTAAAAGATAGGGAAAATACATCGAGAAATACCGTGGGCATATACATTACACAATCATATAAAGTATTATCCTCTTGACTAGGAGCACTCCTATATACCGCATAATTGTGTTGATCATATACTAACTAAAGCGTCAAGGTGCTATTTTTTGCAGAAGAACAATGCTCATTTTTTCACTATAATTTGAGACATCTCAAGGGGTTAAGACGTAATTTTTAGAGAGTTCCAAATTTAGAACTTTTAGTGGTGCTATCTGTGGGAAAAGCATACATCAATAGAATGAAAAAGCCAACCTTCTAAAATATCATGACGACCAATAATTCAAGATTAGCTGAAGCCAGAGTCGGCGATAGAGGCCTTACCTCTCCCAACAATGACTTGGCTTAGGTGACTGTGCTAGGAATCTTGGTAGAAATTTTGAGGGAATTAAAAGAATCACAGAAGGAGAAGCATGAGCTTCGCAATCATTTAAAGACCCTGGAAGGTGAAGAAAACCTCTTTGTGGATTATGAGGAACTTCCACAGAGGGAAACTTATGTTGGAAACCCTAAAAAATCTTTCGAGAACCTTGGAAGAAATAAACAATGGATTTACTTGAGGAACCTGAAGTGGAAATAATAGCAAAAAAATTCATCAAGAAAAAGGAGAACAAAGCTTCAATCTTGAAGGAGATAAGAGAACTATACAGAAAAGGTCAAAAGGCTAGAATCCCAGAAGAAACGCTTTCTTTAGCGAGAAAAGCTAACTAGGATCCTTTCACAAAAAATATAAGGAAAACCGAGAGATTGAGAATATTTGTACTATTAAATTTCACTTTCTATGACGGGTCAAGGGACCCTGAGGAACACATCTTCCACTACAATTCAAAAATGATCAAGCATAGCAACAATGAAGCTCTCAAATGCATAATCTTTCCTTCCAACCTCAAAGGAGTAGCCAAAACTAGTTTCAAAGACTGAAGAAATATTACATCTCTTTATTTGAGGGGCTCACTGTCACCTTTATTGCCTAATACATTTGGAATAGGAAAAAAAGAAGAAGACCATATTAGACTTATTCCTCATAAGACAGACTGACAGCGAGACAGTTAGAAGTTTCTTAAATATGTTCAACAAAAAGTTGAGCGAAATAAGAAGCTACGATTTAGAAATTGCAACACAAGCTTATCAGAAGGCAATAAAGCAAACAACAACCTATTACCAATATCTAGTTTAGAAGAATTTTACATCTTTCAAAATACTAAGTCAGAAGTCAGAGCAATGGATCTGCCAAGAAGAAGACACAGCCCTAACAATAAAAGAAGGCTCCATGATAACTATACAAAAGGAAAATTAAACTTCTTACAATGAGGGGCGTAAAAAAAGACCCTCTAACACAGAAAGGTGCTCGCGAAATAAGAGGCCTAAAGTCTTTGAGCCATTCATCCCCACAAATACCATAGTAGAGAAAATTTAGCTAAAGTATAAAGATTAGGGATTATTTAGAAAGCCAAGACAAATTGATATCTCGGATCACCAGAGAGGCCAAAGTAAGATATGTCTATTCCACAATAATAAGGGGCATGAGCTAAGTATATACTTAGTATTAAAGAGGTAAATCAATGCTCTAATGAGGAATGGCTTCCTTGAAGAGTTCTAGATAAAAATGAAACTACAAAAGCCGAGCACAAAGAATCAGAAAGAAGCAAGAGTTACTGTCGATAATACAACAGAGGTAGAAAATATAACTTTCAAAATATTATACGTAGTCCACAAGTCTCTATATGATCATATCTACGCCTACAATAAAACTGAAGTCCTTTCCATGGTAGAAAGACCACTAGAGAACGGAGTACTCACCGAAGAATAAAAGGGTACTGAAGTTGCCCGTGTAGTTGTAAACTAGCACGTTATTAGGTCCTAAATAGCAGACCTTCAAAGTGAGTAGGAAAGGATGAACGGTAGAGGCTGTTGTTCCGAAAGGCAATAAAGGAAAAAAAAATAGGCGTATGAAAAATCTTAATGCCTACAGTAATAAAAATATAGTAGAATCTATGAGAGATTATGTTCTTCCGACAAGAATTGACAGACATCATGCTACCACACTTATAACATCTTTTTATCATACTCAATATAGCTCGAAACATTGTTAGAAGAGTGTTAGTAGATGGAGAAAGTAGTACAGACATCCTTTTCTATGACACCTTCAAAAGGATGGGCGTAGCGAAGTAAGACATCTGTGGGTGTCAAACTGAGCTAATAACATTTATATGATCTAGAGTACAAGTTAAAGGGTTCATGACTTTACCTGTTATAGTAGTAAGAAAATCTTGGGCATAGACTATCTGATAGTAGACACTTTATCAACATATAACAATGTCATTAGAAGATTCTGGATCCACTATATGTAAGTAGTACCTTTCACCCTCCACAAGGTGGTAAAGTGTGTATCGACAGATGGAAGAGCAACAATTGATATCAAAGAGAGTAGGTTCAAGCAAAGTAATGTTATGTTAATTCCTTGAAAATCTTGAAATAAGACAATAATAACCCTAGCACAGGAGAATAACATTTTCTAGAGGTAAGAGAAAATCTAACAAGGGAAGTAAGTGTTCTCCTCTAGCAATGGGGGGGGATCCCCAACAACAATAGCAATTACAAGATGTCTAGCTGAAGGAGTTACCTTGAAAAGAAGAAAAAACAAAGGAATACATTCCTCGTCATACGAAAGAAATAGAAAAGATAACATGATGAACACTTGAAATTATACATTTAATAAGAGTTTTACATCATTGTTTTGTATTACTAGTGTATTTAATTTTATTAACATAAGTATGTTTACAATATTATACCTAATTATCTTTTAATTATTTTGTGGTAGGTTCGGTAAAATAGGCATAACTTTCTACTTAAAGATCCAATTGGAGTGATTCTTGATCCTGTGAAGAGCTGACTCAATGGGATAACATATCGTATTTCATAAAGTATTTGAAATTTAAGCGTTTAGAGGATAAAAATGGCCTAAAACTGAACTAATTTTCAGTACAGGCCCAATCTAAACAATCATCAGTATTGGGCCCATAACTATTGAAATACGTATCTAATACGTATAAGAAAACTCAATTTGAAAAGATAAGAGACTTATCTACAACTTTGATGATTGGAGGACAGCTAATTCGGACCACATCAATTTCGAATTGGATAAGCAAGTGGGTGCATTAATAATAATCAATGCAAATTATATGCCACCATTCTTGACTTTCATCATCCAAGTGGTTCCCTCCAAATTTGTCTCGATTTATCCATAATTGTTTTATAAATAGTTGGCTTGTTTATGCCAAAGTATATAATTAGAGAGTTAGAATTTAGTTCAAAATACTTGTCTTTTGTATTATCTCTTTGTAATATTATTTCTTTTATTTACTATTAAGTCATGTTATTTTTTCTTCTAATTCTTTTCTTTTTCTTTAGTTTTATTATGTGCAAATAATTTTCTTTATGCTAAGGTGAAAGGGTGAAACTCTTGGCAAGGTAATACTTAACTCTTATATATGAATTTAATATTTTATTCTTAAGTTATACAAATTTATATATGATGTATTTATTTTATTTGTAACAATAATACCATTTCTTCTAAGTGGTGCATCTTGATTTATTATTGACAAACTTTATATTTGCCATAATAAATTCTTGAAACTATTTACAAATTTTGTGTATATATTCTTTCTTGTAAATTGGGAGTCTTGATTTATTGTAGACAAATATAAAGATTGGCAAAATAAATATTTGAACCCATTTATAAGATTTGATGTATAATAATTGAAAGAAATAAATACTAATTAATATATAAATAATGATGAACTTTATTTGTTATATTTTCTGGTTTGAACCTCATTTGTGTAAGGATTTCAATTTAGTTAAAAAAAAGAGTTAAATATATTCTTACTTCTTATGCCAAGAGTAGATCCCCCTAACCTTAGTTTTTATTTGAATTGATTAATTGAATTAATATTTGCAACATGTTATACTACATTAATTGCCTTTAAAGTTATTATAGTTTGTAATTTTAATTTTACTTCCCTATGGATCGACCCCGTTCTCATCGAGTTATTTATTACTTCGACAATCTTGCACTTAAGAATAAACTCCTATATTCTAGAAGTGTTAAGTTTTTGGCGCCATTGTTAGGAAACTGAAATTAATATTATTTCTTTTGTTGTTTGTTTGTTTGTTTATTTTATTTTCATGGAAGGTTGAGCCTCCTAACGTGCTTTACTTTATTTATTATTCGCTTTTTATTTTCATGAAAGGCTAAGCCTTCTAACTTATTTTAGTTTATTTATTATTTTCTCTTTTTATTTTTATGGAAGGCTAAGCCTCTTAACTTATTTTAGTTTATTTATTATTATTACTTTTTATTTTCATAGAAGGCTGAGTCTCCTACTCTTTATTTATTAACTTTTTATTAAATAATTTAACATTATTAATCTAACTTCTAATTATTATCTTTATTTTATTTTTAGTTTTGCCTATTTTATTTACCTGTGTTTAATATTTTATTTTCTCTTATTTGTAATATTTATTGTTATTGTATTTTGTTTTATTTCTTTTTATGAACGGTTGATTTTGAGATCCTAATTCTCATCGTTTGGTGAAAGGTAATTTTGGAACTTCCTTTGATAATTTGTTAGATTCTCTTTCATCTTCTCATTATTCACCAATTAACACCATGACCGAAAATCAAATTGAGGGACTCATAGACCCAGGGGACAATCAGTCCCAACATAATGACCATAACCGACCTAGGACACTTAAAGACTATATGAACCCTACACGAACCGGTGCACCATCTTATTTAATTTTTCCTCCGGATGCAATGCATTTTAATTTTAAGCCAGACATTATCCAACTTTTACCCACTTTTCATAGCTTAGATGCAGAGAACCCTTATCTACATTTAAGAGAATTTGAAGAAGTGTGTAACACGTATAATGACCAAAATTATAGCATGAACACAATTCGACTTAAGCTTTTCTCTTTTTCTTTAAAAGATAAAGCTAAAACATAGTGACAAAACCTTAGGCCATAATTCATTTCTTTATGGGATGAGATAAAACAACAATTCCTGAAAAAAAAATTTCCTTCCCATAGAACAAATTCTTTCAAAAGATAAATCACCACTTTTACCTAAAAACCAGGAGAGACCCTTTACCAATGTTGGGAAAGGTATAAAAAATTACTTAATGCTTGTCCCCATAATGGCTTTGAAACATGGAGACTAGTCTCAAATTTCTATGAGGGCTTAACACCCCACGTTAGGTAAATGGTAGAAATGATGTGTAATAGAACATTTGAGGACAAAGACCCAGAAGAGACAATGAGCTATCTTGACTTACTAGCGAAAAATGCTCAAACTGGAAATCAAATCCAACACAACTCAATTATTTCATTTAAATCACAAAATAAGCATAATCATAAAAAGTAAAAACGATCATCATAAACTGGAAATCTCTTCTTCTTGATTCAACACATATTTACAAATATACATGCCTACAACTATTATGCATAAAGTAAAGAGCGCTATTAGCACATTTACATGTACAAAACTTATCTTTGGATTCAGCCCACTACTCGGCAATAGGAGAATCAGCAGCTTGCGTTCCGAGACCTGCACTTGGGGAAGGGGGTTTAGAAAGTATAAAACACAAGACGTGTGAGCTAAAGGAGCTCAGTTAGTGTAAATAAGATTTCAATTACAAGAACATTATGCAAAGATAACAAATTCTAAAGTACATGCAGAAATTATGGTTCTAAAACTGATGCAAAACTGTAAAATGGTTTCTAACATCATATGCTATTGAAATCATGCCGAGCGGGTTTTATCTACATCTTTGGAAAACTATATTCAGAATTTGTATAACATAATAACTGCTGTGTGCATATAAATGCATAAATGCTATCGGTAAATCGAAAACTAGTAAAATCCTCGCTCGGCCATTTTCTTTCTAAACTGTACCAATGGTAACCCTAAAGCTCTGTACCCACGCAGCGACTCAACTAGCACCGCACATGTGAGTAGGTCATGAGGCACCTCAACTAGCAGCACCTACAGTGACATCTCACTGGCTATGCAGCGAAATCCTACATCGCATACATATAGCGACACAATACCCTGTACACATAGAGCGACTCACATGACTCAACTTTTCGACTTTCGAAAGTTAGTGGCACACCCCCAAGACCTGCCCATGTGCACGGGATATACCGGCCGGGTCTAATACAATCATCACCACTATAATCTGAGGGTACCAATGGCCTTAAAAATGAATGCAAAAATTTTAAAACTGTTTCTCAATTCGAACATGTAACGGCATGTCTATGAATATATATCAAGATCATAAATCATGTTTATGCATCGAAAGCTCATAAAACATGCATATTCATTATGCGAAAACATAATAAACACAAAGTAAAAGAAATGGCAGATTTCCACTCACAACCGCTCTACGCTCAATTTTGCTCCCGATTTCTACTCCCGTTAACGCTCTCGGTTATCTTCACCTACGCGCCATAAATGACATTTAGAACCAAATCGAATACTAGAATCTCATTTAACTACTAAATGCCCTAATCGGCATACAAAGCCCGGATGTAAACTACTTCTCGATTTTAGTTACGGAGTCATAATCAAAACTAACTCACCATCCGGCGCCCTGAAAATTATTGAACACCTTATAATTTGATTGGACATACTTGCCCTTCACCTTTCCAACATGGACAATTATGTCCCATTTTCTTCATTTTTGGGTTTTTTCATCAACCATATACATTCAATTCACAATATGCACCATTTACACACAACAATTCAATCAAAACACCACTCAATTCCTAACTTCCCTAAAGTGGCAGAATTTCACCCTAGGTTCCAACACATTCCTTTTCTCAATTTCTTGTTCCAATTACAACAAAATCATGCCAATTTCATTCTAAAGCCCTAATTACAATCAATTGAAATCTCTACAACAAAATCACCAAAAACCCTAATTCCTACCTTGCCAATTTCTTCAAATTGATGACTCCTTCAAGCTCCAAACTAGAATTCAACTCAATCTAAGCCAAGAATACACATAAGAACATCAATTAACACATTCTTGAATTCTCACTTATCAAACTCATAAAAGATGCTTTTCTTATATCTTTTTCTTGAATTTCCTCTAATAGAGATTTCAATTGAGTTTAGGGATTGGTTTGTAACCTTAATTTGGCTTGATTACACATGAAAATTCATGAAAACAAAATTTGAAAGGTCACTGTAGCAGCCCCCTCTTTCCAAGCTCGAATTTTCTCTCTTTTGTTCTAAGTGTTTGCTTTTGATCATCTTCAAAATTCTACACACTTCCAACCTATTTATAGTCCTCCCTCTATTTACCATTTTGCCCTTTAACTTTCTCAAAATTACTAATTTGCCATTAGTTGAAAACTAGTTATGTAATTAGTTCATTTGTAACTATCTAGTTGGAATAGTCCAAAGAACTAACTAGAACTTCCAACTTGGCAATCCATGAGATTTCTTCTAATTGGCCCATTCTCTAATATATGGATTATGTTTCTCAACAAAGGCTTGTTCCATTCATAACCCTTAAATGAAAATTCATGTAGTAAATTAGAATTTTATTTTCCAAGCCAATAGAGAAAAATTCTAAAAATATTCTAGGGTCGTCCAGCGCACCGATCGAGTGTGAAATTACCAAATTAGGTCTAATATCTCTCACGTGCACTATAAAGGGAATATTTCTAATAGGGTTAAAATCGAGTAACCCTACAGTGTCTTATTTGTTCTATACCGAAATCTAGGCGCCAATACTACTAATAGGGATTGGATATTACACAAACCACTACATCTAGTGGGGGTATTTATCATCTTAGGGAAGACTATGACCTTAGAGCCAAATTAGTATCCCTTGCTAGAAAAGTTGAAACCTTAGAAATGAAAAATAGTAGTCAAATAAAATATGTTCAAGAAATTATGTGTCATATTTGTGAAACTCATGATCACTCTACTAATGATTGTCCAACTTTGCCTGCATTTAGGGAATGTCTCCATGAACAATCCAATGTTCTAAAGACGTTCAAGCGGTCAAACAATAACCCATATTCATAAAACTATAATCCTGGATGGCGAAATCACTCGAATTTTAGTTTGAGGAATGACACTCAAGCGTAGGCTTTACAAACACCTTTCCAACCACACCAAAATTTTCAAAATCATCCAAGTTATGCACCATATGTCCCACCTCATAAGCAAAATCTTGAAGACACTTTATATGCATTCATTGAAAAGCAAAAGTCTATTAATTCTCAAAATGCTAAAATATTTGCTGATTTGAAAGATGTTCTAGCTAAATTTGCATCTATACTGAACATTCATGAGAAAGAAAAATTCCTTCTCAACCACAGCCAAACCCCAAAGGACAATATAATTCAAATACATGTAGTTCAGGAAGCCAACACATGGATCAAGTTAAAGTAGTTATCACTCTTCGGAGTGGTAAATTTGTTGAAAAAGACATTCCTGAACCTCATGAGAGCGATGAATCAATCTTTAAGGATAAGAAAATTGTTGAACCTACACCTAATGAAGAAAACACTAAACCCTCACCTCTACCCCCATTTCCTCATGTATTACGTAATACTAAGAAGATGAATCATAATCTTGAAAATTTTGAAATCTTCAAACAGGTAAAAGTTAATATTCATTTACTGGATGCTATTAAACAAGTTCCCTCTTATGCAAAATTTTTGAAGGATTTATGCACAGTAAAAAGAAAACTGAATGTGAAAAAGAAAGCATTTTTAGCTGAACAAGTGACATTCTTCAGAACAATAATGCTTTGAAATATAAAGACCCTGGTTGTCCTAAAATTTAATGTATTATTAGAAGTCATAAAATTGAATAAGCCTTACTTGATCTTGGTGCTAGTGTGAATTTACTATCAGCAGCTCAATCTCGGTGAGTTAAAGTCAACTTCTGTAACCTTTTTACTTGCCGATAGATCAATAAAAGTACCAAGAGGGACAGTGGAAGATGTTTTAGTTCAAGTTGATAAATTCATATATCCTGTGGATTTCATTGTCTTGAACACAAAACCTGTTAAAGGATATAATCCGATACCTGTTATTTTGGGTCATCCCTTTTTAGCAACTTATAACACTTTGATTAATTACAGGAATGGAGTAATGATACTTTCATTTGGAAACATGACACTTAAACTCAATATTTTCAATATGTGTAAGCAACTATATGAAGGGGGGATGAAAGTGAAAAAGGCGACATGATTAAAATGATTATGGAGGATTATATTCAAAAATAGAGTTCTACCGATCCTTTAGAAATATGTTTAATAAATTCATTTGATTCAAATATACAATTAGATCTTGAAATCTCTGACATATGTTCTTTACTTGACTATGCACAAGTGATTGAAAATAAAGGATGGAAACTAAAATTTGAAGAATTGGGAGAAAATGAGGATAAAATCTTAAAGTTGGAGTTAAAACCTCTGCCTGAAAGGACTGAAATATGCATTTCTTAGGGAGAAACAAAATTACCCGGTGGTAATCTCTTATACACTCACAAGCGAACAAGAAGGTAAGTTGATTGAATTATTGAAAATGCATAAAAATGCAATTGGGTAGACTTTAAAAGACATAAATGGCATTAATCATTTGATTTGTACACATAAAATACACCTAGAGGATAATGCCAAAACTTTCCAACAACCTCAAAGGAGATTAAATCCACATATGAAAGAGGTAGTGAGAGCTAAAGTTCTCAAATTACTTGAAGTAAGAATCATCCATCCTATCTCATATAGTAAATGGGTAAGTCCTACTCAGGTAGTATCAAAAACATCTGGAATCACAGTCATTGAAAATAAAAAAGATGAGTTAATACCAACTCGAGTCTCATCTAGTTGGAGGATGTGCATAGATTATAGAAAGTTGAACTCGACCACTAGAAAAGACCATTTTGCTTTATCATTCCTTAATCAAATTATAGAAAGAGTAGCAGGACATCCCTACTATTACTTTCTAGATGGTTATTCTAGCTATTATCAAATTCTCATAGCACTAGAGGACTAAGAAAAGACTACATTCACATGCCCTTTTGGGACCTTTGCTTTTAAAAGAATGCCTTTTAGACTTTATAATGCCCCAGTAATATTTCAGAGATGTATGTTAAGCATTTTTAGTGACATGATTGAACATTATTTAGAAGTTTTCATGGATGATTTAACTGTGTTTGGAAATTCTTTTGATAATTATCTTGAAAACTTAAAAAATATCTTTAAAAAATGTGAAGAAAAGAGCCTTGTATTGAATTGGGAAAAATGTCATTACATGGTTACTTCTGAAATTGTTTTGGGATATGTAGTGTCTTCTAAAGGAATTGAAGTGGATAACGAAAAAATCAAACTCATTACACATTTGCCTCTACAAAAAACAGTTAGAGAAATCCGATCCTTTTTAGGACATGCTCGATTCTATAGGAGGTTCATCAAAAATTTTAGTGCTATATCTAAACCTCTTTGTAACCTCTTAGCAAAAGATGTATCATTTGAGTGAAATCAAAAGTGTCAAAATTCGTTTAAAAAATTAATTGGCCTCTTAACATCTGCTCCTATCATACAATATCCTAACTAGTCTTTACCTTTTGAGCTCATGTGTGATGTTAGTGATTATGCTGTTGGTGTTGTATTGGGACAAAGAAATGAAGGTAAATCTTATTTAATTTATTACATAAGTAGAACTTTAAACAGTGCATAAATGAATTACACAATAACTGAAAAAGAACTACTTGCTGTAATATTTGCATTAGACAAATTTTGTTCTTACTTAATTGGTTCTTCAACTGTTGTATTTACTGACCATGCTGCTGTAAGGTACTTAATATTAAAACAGGATGCAAAACCAAGACTGATTCGATGGATTCTATTGCTTCAAGAATTTATTATCATTATCAAGGATAAGAAAGGAGCTGAGAATGTTGTTGCAGATCACTTATCAAGACTCGCACTAGATTTATCAATAGAAATAACACCTATTAATGATTCTTTTCCTGATGAAATTTTATTTTCTACTATTACAATGCCTTGGTATGCTAATATTGTTAATTTGTTTGTAACAGAAGAAATGTCATCTCAATGGAATGCTCAAGACAAAAAAAAAAATTTAATTGAGGTAAGAAAGTTTTATTGGGATGATCCTTATCTCTTCAAATATTGTCGTGACCAAATATTTCGAAGATGCATACCCGACAATGAGGTAAGTAAATTTATTGAATTTTGTCATTCTAAAGCACGTAGGGGACATTTCTCATCAAAGAAAACAGCTACAAAAATCTTGCAGTGTGAATTTTATTGGCCCACTTTATTTAAAGATACACATGTATTTTGTATAATGTGTGAAAATTGTCAAAAGTTGGGATCAATTTCAAAATGAAACATAATGCCTTTGGGCTCCATTCTTGTTATTGAAATCTTTGATTGTTGGGGGATAGATTTCATGGGACCATTTCTATTATCATTTGGATTTACGTATATCTTAGTTGCAGTAGATTATGTCTTAAAATGGATTAAGACTATTCCATGTCGAAATAATGACAATAAAATAGTCATGAAATTTTTGAAAGAAAATATTTTAAGTCGATTTGGAATCCTTCGAGCCATTATAAGTGATGGGGTAAGCATTTTTATAATAGGCCATTTGAAACATTAATGAAAAATATGGTATTACTCATAAAGTTGCCACCCCTTATCATCCTCAGACAAGTGGACAAGTTGAATTAGAAAATAGAGAGATAAAATAAATTTTAGAAAAAATTGTAAACCCAGATCGCAAAGATTAGTTTTTAAGATTTACTGATGCACTGTGGGCTTATAGAACTGCTTTTAAAACTTCATTGGGTATGTCTCCTTATAGCATAGTTTATGGAAAACCTTGTCACTTACCTGTGGAACTTGAGCATAAAGCCTACTGGGCCATTAAAACTTTCAATGCAAATCTTGATTTTGCTGGACACATACGTAAATTACAAATAAATGAACTTGAAGAATTGAGAAATGATGCATATGAGAATTCAAAAATTCATAAAGCTAAAATCAAAGCTTTTTATGATAAAAAATTTCAGAGAAAAATATTTGACATTGGTCAAAAGGTTTTGCTTTATAATTCTCGACTTCACATATTCCCTAAAAGATTAAGATCAAGATAGAGTGGCCTTTTTATTGTGAAACATGTGTACCCTTATGGAACAATTGACATTGAAAATCCTAGAAATGGGAATATGTTTAAGGTAAATGGGCAAAGACTCAAGCCGTTTCTAGAAAACCAAGCTTTTCATGAAGAATTTGTGTCCCTGTCGGACCCTTGTTACGAGACCAATTAATCTTTGTTTTATATATTTACATATTTGTATATATTTATTCTTCTTCTAACTTTATTTTTTTTATTTTTACTTGCAGGTTAATTTAGTAGTTTTGTTAAAGTTTTGTTTTACACCCCGGTTAAGTGGCGGATAACGGTACTCCGTGACATTTCAAGTCAGTTTTATCAGTTTTCCATAATTACTGATACCTTCTCTTCTTCCCCCTTTCTAAAAAAAAATAGATAACATTCTAAAGAATTTGAAAAAGCTTTTTCCTCGTTGCCTCAAAATTCTTTAAAGAAAATTTACCAAGCAAGATGTGAAAGATTAAAGTTATTAATGATTATGAATATACCTGTTGATTTACATTGGTTAATTGAAGCCAAAGTTTGATTAATAGGTGAATTTTCAGACTCATTAATTTCTTACATGCCTGGCTTAGGTAAAGCTTTTTTTGCAAAAAATCAAAGAGTAAAACGATTAAGCGTTTGTTATAAGTATGCACGCATGACTTGCAACACACGTTGCCGCACTTTAGGAATGGTGTCTATAACTCGTGAAGATAAAATTAGGTTAATTAAGGATGACCTGAGTAAGAAGTCTTTAGATGATATCTTATTGACTCTTGAGACGTATCCTTGTGAATATGTGCATATTGCAGTTCGTGAATTATGGGACATATTTCTAAATTTATAAGAAAATTAGATAAAAAGCCTATCCTCAACCCATAGAGGGCATTTAAACCGTTATTGGACGTAAAACCAGAGGAAGATGTGAGCCACAATCACAACTACTTGTACATATTTACTATAGTTATTTTTTTTTAAATGTTTCATTTCAAACTTAAACGTCTTTTTCAACAACCAACAACTTATATGACTTAACTTTGCAACACCTTTTAGCTCTAGAAATACATTGCATTATTTTTGCATCTTTATACAAACTCAAAATTATTCAAGAGAGATGGTGAGTGTAATAATGGAAGGAACATCAACTCGTAAATTTACAAAAATTTGTGTTTTTTGTAGATCCAGCCTTAGAAAAACTAGGAGTTTGTAGAAGCAGCAAAACCCTTGGTAAGGTGTTAACTGGGTGAAATATTCATTTAGTATATGGGGGAGGTAGTCTTAGATTAATGGGATGTGTGGCAACCACTGCACAAAATAAAGATAGTCGAGTTTTGGGTATTATACCGAAAACTCTAGTTGTTGGAGACATTGTAGGAAAAATAATTGAGGATGAGTTACAGGTATCATCAATGCATGAATGTCTTTTATGCTTCGTAATTCTGATGCCTTTATAGCTCTACTTGGAGGTTTCGGAACATTGGAGGAAAATTTTCAAATTATCTCATGGGCACAATTGTAAATCCATAAAACAAACCCATTGGTTTGTTAAATGTTGATGGTTTTTATAATGGGTTGATATTTTTTCTTGACTATGTGGTGGAAAAATAATTCGTCTAATATACAGCATGACAGATCCTTATTTTTGATTCAACCGTTGATTAGTTACTCGATGAACTACAAGTTTTTACACCTTTATCTGATCCAACAATGAGTCAGATAGATTGGTATACTGATGACAGTGAAAAAAAACACAAGATAGAGTTTGTAGCCTATCTACTTCTATATATTTTTAAGCATTTTGTGTGACTTGTTTTATTTTGTTGTAGATTTAATTTCCAATAAAAGATATTTTAGGTGATATCTTCTATACTTTACTCTTTCTATATTTTGGCATTGAAGACAATGTCTCAATCTGGTTGGGGGGAGAATAGTTGATATATAATGTTACCGTTATTTTTTTTTTCTGTTATCACTTTGTTCCTTAAAAAAAAAAATTCATCATGAATGGCGTGAGTAAAAGGTTTATTTATGCACTCCTAAGACGCATTCTAGTTCTAGAATGGCAGAGTAAAGAGTACAGTACTGAACTTTTGAAACACATTCTAATTGGTTTATTTTTTATGAATTTTATATTTGTTGCTTAAGTTTTTGGTAACTCTTGCGTAAATACATTTGCTTTACTATCGATGTATGATTTCAAAATTGTTTAGTTTAAATCACTTTTTCTATATAGGTTACTAAATGATAACTTTTGAAATTATTTCTAGAGAACAATACTAAGTCTTATGGTAAGATGGATGATTCAATATATATTGACAGGACCCGACCCGAGACCCTCTACTATAGATCCCAGCGGCCCTGCCGGGCACCCGACGGAAGTTCCTCCGAACCTAACAGGGTAAGTTAAGGAATTTTGCGAGGCGAACCCCTTTTTAATTCCTGTTACTACTAAAAAGATCTAGTAATATACATGAAAACGACATCTTCGTTTTAAAAACAAACGGACAGAGTTTTCCCTGTTTTTCAGAAAATTCAAATAAACCTGTAAAGAAATTTCACTTCTAATTCGAACACATCTCAATTCTACCAATTCGGACCTCCGGTCTTTTTCAAATCAAATCCAACACAACTCAATTATTTCGTGTAAATCACAAAATAAGCATAATCATAAAAAGTAAAAACGATCATCATAAACTGGAAATCTCTTCTTCTTGATTCAACACATACTTACAAATATACACGCCTACAACTATTATGCATAAAGTAAATAGTGCTATGAGCACATTTACATGTACAAAAATTATCTTTGGATTCGGCCCACTACTCGGCGATAGGAGAATCAGCAGCTTGCGTTCCGAGACCTGCACCTGGAAAAAGGGTTTAAAACATAAAACGAGTGAACTAAAGGAGCTCAGTGAGTGTAAATAAGATTTCAATTACAAGAACATTATGCAAAGATAACAAATTCTAAAGTACATGCAGAAATTATGGTTCTAAAACTGATGCAAAACTGTAAAACGGTTTCTAACATCATATGCTATTGAAATCTTGCCGAGCGGGTTTTATCTACATCTTTGGAAAACTATATTCAGAATTTGTATAACATAATAACTGCTGTGTGCATATAAATGCATAAATGCTATCGGTAAATCGAAAACTAGTAAAATCCTCGCTCGACCATTTTCTTTCTAAACTGTACCAATGGTAACCCTAAAGCTCTATACCCACGCAGCGACTCAACTAGCACCGCATACGTGAGTAGGTCACGGGGCACCTCAACTAGCAGCACCCATAGTGACATCTCAAGACATCTCACTGGCTACGCAGCGAAATCCTACATCGCATACATATAGCGAGACAATATCCCGTACACATAGAGCGACTCACATGACTCAACTTTTTGACTTTTGAAAGTTAGTGACACACCCCCAAGACCTGCCCATGTGCACGGGATATACCGGCCGGGTCTAATACAATCATCACCACTATAATCTGAGGGTACCAATGGCCTTAAAACAAATGCAGAAATTTTAAAACTGTTTCACAAATCGATCATGTAAAAGCATGTCTATGAATATATCAAGATCATAAATCATGTTTATGCATCGAAAGCTCATAAAACATGCATATTCATTATGCGAAAACATAATAAACACAAAGTAAAAGAAATGGCAGATTTCCACTCACAACCGCTCTACGCTCAATTTTGCTCCCGATTTCTACTCCCGTTAACGCTCTCGGTTATCTTCACCTACGCGCCATAAATGACATTTAGAACTAAATCGAATACTAGAATCTCATTTAACTACTAAATGCCCTAATCGGCATACAAAGCCCGGATGTAAACTACTTCTCGATTTTAGTTACGGAGCCATAATCAAAACTAACTCACCATCCGGCGCCCTAAAAATTATTGAACACCTTATAATTTGATTGGACATACTTGCCCTTCACCTTTCCAACATGGACAATTATGTCCCATTTTCTTCATTTTTGGGTTTTTTCATCAACCATATACATTCAATTCACAATATGCATCATTTAGACACAACAATTCAATCAAAACACCACTCAATTCCTAACTTCCCTAAAGTGGCAGAATTTCACCCTAGGTTCCAACACGTTCCTTTTCTCAATTTCTTGTTCCAATTACAACAAAATCATGCCAATTTCATTCTAAATCCCTAATTACAATCAATTGAAATCTCTACAACAAAATCACCAAAAACCCTAATTCCCACCTTGCCAATTTCTTCAAATTGATGACTCCTTCAAGCTCCAAACTAGAATTCAACTCAATCTAAGCCAAGAATACACATAAGAACATCAATTAACACATTCTTGAATTCTCACTTATCAAACTCATAAAAGATGCTTTTCTTACATCTTTTTCTTGAATTTCCTCTAATAGAGATTTCAATTGAGCTTAGGGATTGGTTTGTAACCTTAATTTGGCTTGATTACACATGAAAATTCATGAAAACAAAATTTGAAAGGTCACTGTAGCAGCCCCCCCTTTCCAAGCTCGAATTTTCTCTCTTTTGTTCTAAGTGTTTGCTTTTGATCATCTTCAAAATTCTACACACTTCCAACCTATTTATAGTCCTCCCTCTATTTACCATTTTGCCTTTTAACTTTCTCAAAATTACTAATTTGCCATTAGTTGAAAACTAATTATGTAATTAGTTCATTTGTAACTATCTAGTTGGAATAGTCCAAAGAACTAACTAGAACTTCCAACTTGGCAATCCATGAGATTTCTTCTAATTGGCCCATTCTCTAATATATGGATTATGTTTCTCAACAAAGGCTTGTTCCATTCATAACCCTTAAATGGAAATTCATGTAGTAAATTAGAATTTTCTTTTCCAAGCCAATAGAGAAAAATTCTAAAAATATTCTAGGGTTGTCCGGCGCACCGATCAAGTGTGAAATTACCAAATTAGGTCTGATATCTCTCACGTGCACTATAAAGAAAATATTTCTAATAGGGTTAAAATCGAGTAACCCTACGGTGTCTTATTTGTTCTATACCGAAATTTAGGCGCCAATACTACTAATAGGGATTGGATATTACAATTTCACCCCTCCTTAAAAAATTTCGTCCTCAAAATTTAAATCATACCTGTCTCAAAGAGGTGAGGATGTTGGACTCGCATCTGATCTTCACGTTCCCACGTGGCTTCTTCTACCCCATGGTTCATCCATAACACCTTAACTAAGGGAATGCTTTTGTTACGAAGGACTTACTCTTTCCGGTCTAGGATTTGCACAGGCTTCTCTTTGTAGGTCAAGTTTTCGTTTAATTCTACCAGTTGTTCCCTTAGGATGTGTGAAGGATCTGCTATATACTTGCGAAGCATAGAAACATGAAACACATCATAGATTCTAGCCAGATCTTCGGGTAACCGTAGACGATTTGCCACCTTTCCAACTCTTTCAACTATCTCGTACGGTTCAATATATTGGGGACTCAGCTTTCCTCGCTTCCCGAATCTTAGTACTCCTTTCTATGGTGATATCTTCAGAAAGACCTTATCACCGATCTCAAACTCCAAGTCTCTTCTTCTGTTATCTGCATAACTTTTTTGTCTATCATTAGCTGTTTTCAATCTCTGCCTGATAAGTTGAATCTTTTCTGAAGTAATCTGAACAATTTCTGGGCCAATCAGCTTCCTTTCACCTACCTCATCCTAACAAACTGGAGTTCTACACTTTTTTCCGTACAATGCCTCATATGTTGCCATTCCGATGCTAGTCTGGTAGCTATTATTGTGGGCGAACTCCATTAGCGGCAGATGAGTATCCCAACTCCCCTTAAACTCCATAACACACGCTCTAAGCATATCTTCAAGTGTCTGAATTATTCGTTCTGACTGACCATCCATCTGAGGATGAAAGGCCGTACTGAAACTCAATTTTGTACCTAGAGCTTTCTGTAAACTAGGCCAAAATCGAGAAGTGAACCGTGGATCCCTGTCTGACACAATGGACACGGGAACTCCATGGAGTCGTACCACCTCATCTACGTACAACTGGGCTAATTTATCTAACGAACAACTGCTTCTGATGGGTAGGAAGTGAGCAGATTTCGTCAGTCTATCAACAATCACCCATATTGCGTCATTGCCTCTCTGGCTACGCGGAAGTCCTACCACGAAGTCCATCGTTATTCTTTCCCATTTCCACTCCGGAATCGGAAGGGGTTGCAAGAGCCCTGCAGGTTTCTGATGCTCCGCTTTTACTTGTTGGCAAGTTAGGCATCTCGAGACAAATTCAACTATATCTTTCTTCATGCCCTTCCACCAGTAGTGCTCTTTTAGGGTACGGTACATCTTTGTGCTCCTGGGATGCATAGCATACGCAGAAGAATGAGCTTCTTCTATAATCTCTCTTCTTAACTCATTTACATCCGGAACACATAACCTCCGACCCAAGGTTACTACACCATCCTTGGTCACTGAAAGATCCTTTCGCTGCCCGAACTCAATTTCACCCTTTAATTTAACTACTTGTGGATCTTGAGTCTGTAGTTCTTTGATCCGATCAACCAGTATTGGCAGACCTGAAATGTGGCTAATAATGCTCCCGAATCTGATAATTCTAATTTTACACCTAAAGACCTCAATTCTATCAACATCGATAGATATGCGACCTTCAAGTGAGCTATTGAACTGACAGGCTTCCTGCTGAGAGCATCTGCTACCACGTTAGCTTTTTCTGGATGGTACTCCAAGATGCACTCATAATCTTTAATAAGTTCCAGCCACCTTCTCTGCCTCATATTCAATTCTTTCTGAGTGAACAAGTACTGCAGGCTCTTATGATCCGTAAAGATCTTGCAAGGAACCCCATACAAATAATGCCTCCAAATTCTTAAAGTAAAAACTACCGCAACTAGTTCTAGGTCATGTGTAGGATAATTCGATTCATGCTTCTTTAATTGTCTGGAAACATAGGCTATTACTTTCTCCTTTTGCATTAGCACACAACCTAGACCTTGCCTGGAAGCATTACAATATATGGTAAAACCGTCATTCCCTGACGGAAGTGTAAGCACAGGGGCCGACGTCAACCTTCTCTTTAGCTCTTTGAAGCTCTGCTGGCATGCTTCCGACCATACAAACTTCTTTTCTTTTCGGGTTAACTTAGTCAGAGGAGCTGCTATCCTTGAGAATCCCTCTACAAACTTCCTATAATATCCGGTCAAACCCAAGAAACTACGAATCTCCGTCACGTTCGTAGGCTGTCTCCAATTCACTATTGCTTCGATTTTCTGGGGATCTACTGCTACCCCTTCTGCAGAGATTACATGCCCAAAAAATGCAACTCTATCTAGCTAAAATTGACATTTACTAAGTTTGGCATACAGCCGATGCTCCCTTTAGGTCTGCAAAACTATCCTCAAATGTTCTGTATGCTCTTTCTCACTGCTTGAATAAACTAATATATCATCAATAAATACTATCACAAACCGATCTAAATAGGATCTAAAAACTCTGTTCATAAGATCCATAAAAGCAGCTGGGGCATTAGTCATCCCAAAAGGCATAATCAAAAATTCATAATGCCTATATCGGGTCCTAAAGGCCGTCTTAGGAACATCTTCCTCCCGGATCTTCAGTTGATGATAGCCGGACCTCAGATCTATCTTGAAAAATACTCTGGCTCCTTGCAGCTGATCAAACAAATCATCAATTCTCGAAAGTGGATATTGATTACGCACCGTTACTTTATTCAGCTCCCGGTAATCAATGCACAATCTCATGCTTCCGTCTTTCTTCTTCACAAACAAAACCGGTGCACCCCAAGGAGAAGTACTCGGTCTAACGAAACCCTTATTCACCAACTCTTCCAACTGAACCTTTAGTTCTTTCAATTCTGAAGGAGCCATTCTGTAGGGTGCTTTAGAAATTGGTTGTGTTCCAGGGGCTACTTCTATTTTAAACTCTATCTCTCTATCCGGAGGCAATCCCGGAAGATTCTCGGGGAATACATCCAAAAACTCTCTCACCACCGGAATATCCTCCAATTTCGTTCCACCATCTCTTACGTCTATGTCATAGACTAAGTAACCCTGACATGACTTCCGAATCATCTTTCTTGCCTTCATTATCGACACCATGTTGGCGGAAAGTGATTTTCGCACCCCGCGAAAAATAACTTTCGTTCCGCTAGGGCTACATAATCTAACTTCTTTCCGGAAGCAATCCACTGAGGCTCGATATTTAGACAACCAATCCATCCCTAAAATCACATCAAACTCACTGATGGCCAACACAATCAAATCCGCCATAAACTCTTGGCTTTCAATACTGATTTTACTACTCTTATACACCGTTTCTGCTACAATGGAGTCTCCGGTAGGAAGAGACACTACTACCGCGCCATCTAATAACTGGGGTGCTATACTAGCATTTGCAGTAAACTCCACAGAAATAAAAGAATGGGTCACTCCAGGATCTATCAGTACATAAGCATTTCGATCAAAAACTAACATTGTACCTGTCACAACTTCTGGGGCCGCATCCGCCTCTTGTTGGGTCACCGCAAATACTCTAGCCTGGGTATGCGGTTTCACTTGTGATCCACCGGATGATCCTCCTCGACCGGCACCCCTACCAGGCTGGCTCGCGCCGCTCGATCTTCTAAATTGGGGACCTCCTCGAATCTGCCCTCGACCGCCGCTGGTTTATCCTGGAGCTGGTGGTCTATCTTCTGGCTTACTGCTAGCTCCATCATTCGGGCAATCTCTCATGTAGTGACCCTCTTGCCTGCACTTATAACACCCGGTAATCCCCTTCCTACAATCCCCCGGATGGGCCTTTCCACATCTATTACACACCGGGAAATTCTTCCAACTCTCCTTAGTGCTTCGGAATCCGGCGGATGGTTGCCGAACGGAAGCTTGGCTGGATTGAGCTCCTTGGCTTGGCTTTCGACTGCTGGACCATGACGATCTCTCCTCTGTTCGGGGGAATTTACTCGGTCCTCTTTGAGAACTACCTGACCAGCCTCTTTTCTGACCCTGCTGTTTCGGTTTAGGGATGGCCGCCATGCTTCTTTCAACCCGTGTTGCAGCTTCCACCAATGATCCATACTGAGTGTGGGCTGCCGATACTACGTACGCCCTGATTCGTGGATTGAGACCAACTACAAAACGGTTAGCCTTCTGCTCTTCATTATCGGCTATAAATGGAACGGCACGAAGGAGCTCCAAAAACTTCTTCTCGTACTCAGCCACCGAGAGGGAACCCTGTTCAAGCTTGAAGAATTCTTCTATCTTCGCATCTTTATAACTTTTGGGGTAGAAATTATTCAGAAATTCCTTTTTGAAAAGCGCCCAAGACATCCCATCGGCGTTTCTCCTTTGCAAGGCCTTCCACCAATCCTTCGCTCATTCTTTCAATAGAAATGCAGAATATACCACCATCTGCTCTTCCGTACATCCCATAACCTGAAACATTTCTTCATTGTTCTCTAACCAAGATAGAGCTCTCTCGGGATCTCCGATTCCATCATAAGCCTTAGCGCCCAATTTCTTGGCGCATTCAATGGACACTCCGGACTCTCGCGGCTGTTGGATCGCCGCTGCTAGTATCTGGGCCATTTGAGCTATATTCACATTTCCACCCTCTGGCTCAGCGGGTTGAGATGATTCAGGAGGGGTCTGAGGCGTAGGAACATTTACAGACTCATTTCCCTGCTTCTCTTTAGGTGCAAAAGCCTCCGCAGCTACTCTCCTAGTACGTGGGCCTCCACGACGATGCATATTTTCTGAAAATTTAGTGATGCAAATGATTATCAAATGCAAAGAATTCAACTTTCTAAACTTAGAAAAATATGCAAGCAATTTCAATAATCTCATTCTAAAAATGAACCTTTTAACTAAAACTTCAAAAACCGTGCTCTGATACCACTCTGACAGGACCCGACCCGAGACCCTCTACTATAGATCCCAGCGGCCCTGCCGGGCACCCGACGGAAGTTCCTCCGAACCTAACAGGGTAAGTTAAGGAATTTCGCGAGGCGAACCCCTTTTTAATTCCTGTTACTACTAAAAAGATCTAGTAATATACATGAAAACGACATCTTCGTTTTAAAAACAAACGGACAGAGTTTTCCCTGTTTTTCAGAAAATTCAAATAAACCTGCAAAGAAATTTCACTTCTAATTCGAACACATCTCAATTCTACCAATTCGGACCTCCGGTCTTTTTCAAATCAAATCCAACACAACTCAATTATTTCGTGTAAATCACAAAATAAGCATAATCATAAAAAGTAAAAACGATCATCATAAACTGGAAATCTCTTCTTCTTGATTCAACACATACTTACAAATATACACGCCTACAACTATTATGCATAAAGTAAATAGTGCTATGAGCACATTTACATGTATAAAAATTATCTTTGGATTCGGCCCACTACTCGGCGATAGGAGAATCAGCAGCTTGCGTTCCGAGACCTGCACCTGGAAAAGGGGTTTAAAACATAAAACGAGTGAACTAAAGGAGCTCAGTGAGTGTAAATAAGATTTCAATTACAAGAACATTATGCAAAGATAACAAATTCTAAAGTACATGCAGAAATTATATTTCTAAAACGGATGGAAAATTGTAAAACGGTTTCTAATATCATATGCTAATGAAATCTTGCCGAGCGGGTTTTATCTACATCTTTGGAAAACTATATTCAAAATTTGTATAACATAATAACTGCTGTGTGCATATAAATGCATAAATGCTATCGGTAAATCGAAAACTAGTAAAATCCTCGCTCGACCATTTTCTTTCTAAACTGTACCAATGGTAACCCTAAAGCTCTATACCCACGCAGCGACTCAACTAGCACCGCATACGTGAGTAGGTCACGGGGCACCTCAACTAGCAGCACCCATAGTGACATCTCAAGACATCTCACTGGCTACGCAGCGAAATCCTACATCGCATACATATAGCGAGACAATATCCCGTACACATAGAGCGACTCACATGACTCAACTTTTCGACTTTCGAAAGTTAGTGACACACCCCCAAGACCTACCCATGTGCACGGGATATACCGGCCGGGTCTAATACAATCATCACCACTATAATCTGAGGGTACCAATGGCCTTAAAACAAATGCAGAAATTTTAAAACTGTTTCACAAATCGATCATGTAAAAGCATGTCTATGAATATATCAAGATCATAAATCATGTTTATGCATCGAAAGCTCATAAAACATGCATATTCATTATGCGAAAACATAATAAACACAAAGTAAAAGAAATGGCAGATTTCCACTCACAACCGCTCTACGCTCAATTTTGCTCCCGATTTCTACTCCCGTTAACGCTCTCGGTTATCTTCACCTACGCGCCATAAATGACATTTAGAACTAAATCGAATACTAAAATCTCATTTAACTACTAAATGCCC
The DNA here is from genome assembly GCA_946807835.1 of Ailanthus altissimus. Taxonomy (NCBI): domain Eukaryota; kingdom Viridiplantae; phylum Streptophyta; class Magnoliopsida; order Sapindales; family Simaroubaceae; genus Ailanthus; species Ailanthus altissimus. The sequence continues at coordinate 9,105,189 of OX327709.1, forward strand.
TAATCGGCATACAAAGCCCAGATGTAAACTACTTCTCGATTTTAGTTACGGAGCCATAATCAAAACTAACTCACCATCCGGCGCCCTAAAAATTATTGAACACCTTATAATTTGATTGGACATACTTGCCCTTCACCTTTCCAACATGGACAATTATGTCCCATTTTCTTCATTTTTGGGTTTTTTCATCAACCATATACATTCAATTCACAATATGCATCATTTAGACACAACAATTCAATCAAAACACCACTCAATTCCTAACTTCCCTAAAGTGGCAGAATTTCACCCTAGGTTCCAACACGTTCCTTTTCTCAATTTCTTGTTCCAATTACAACAAAATCATGCCAATTTCATTCTAAATCCCTAATTACAATCAATTGAAATCTCTACAACAAAATCACCAAAAACCCTAATTCCCACCTTGCCAATTTCTTCAAATTGATGACTCCTTCAAGCTCCAAACTAGAATTCAACTCAATCTAAGCCAAGAATACACATAAGAACATCAATTAACACATTCTTGAATTCTCACTTATCAAACTCATAAAAGATGCTTTTCTTACATCTTTTTCTTGAATTTCCTCTAATAGAGATTTCAATTGAGCTTAGGGATTGGTTTGTAACCTTAATTTGGCTTGATTACACATGAAAATTCATGAAAACAAAATTTGAAAGGTCACTGTAGCAGCCCCCCCTTTCCAAGCTCGAATTTTCTCTCTTTTGTTCTAAGTGTTTGCTTTTGATCATCTTCAAAATTCTACACACTTCCAACCTATTTATAGTCCTCCCTCTATTTACCATTTTGCCCTTTAACTTTCTCAAAATTACTAATTTGCCATTAGTTGAAAACTAATTATGTAATTAGTTCATTTGTAACTATCTAGTTGGAATAGTCCAAAGAACTAACTAGAACTTCCAACTTGGCAATCCATGAGATTTCTTCTAATTGGCCCATTCTCTAATATATGGATTATGTTTCTCAACAAAGGCTTGTTCCATTCATAACCCTTAAATGGAAATTCATGTAGTAAATTAGAATTTTCTTTTCCAAGCCAATAGAGAAAAATTCTAAAAATATTCTAGGGTCGTCTGGCACACCGATCAAGTGTGAAATTACCAAATTAGGTCTGATATCTCTCACATGCACTATAAAGAAAATATTTCTAATAGGGTTAAAATCGAGTAACCCTACGGTGTCTTATTTGTTCTATACCGAAATCTAGGCGCCAATATTACTAATAGGGATTAGATATTACATTTATAGCCAAGAGAATTTCTATGTTTAAGTATACATTTCTTTTCTAAACTCACATATCTTTTGTGAGTGAGTAGAGAGATTTGGGATAACAGCTTATGAACTTTCATTGATATTTTGAAATGGTTAATTTTTGTTTAAAATGACATTATTTGGGATGAGGAATGAATTGGTTGCTTAGCTGAAGGATGAAAACAAAAATTGAAAAAGTATTATGATGATAAATTGCTCTTATTTTGTAATGATTACTTATGTCTTTAAAAAAACAAAAAAGAGAAAAAAGATGTCAATTCAGTTTAATAAACTCTTCATTTAATTTTAGAAGACTAAAGTCATTAGAAAGCAATCTTATCACCAGACTCTCTATTCGTAAGATTCGCATAAAATAATTAAAGTCTTGAAGTTAGCATGTGGCAATAATGGTTTGACTCTAAATAATTGATTTTTCTATCTTTGGATCAGTGTTAGTTTGTCTGTCTATCCCTAAATGTAACTTTTTCTTGAGCGATTATCTATTTTTCAACTCTATGAGTGAAATCCTAAGCCATTAAACAAGTTATTCACCTGTAAGGATATAGAGTTGAGGCTTTTACTTGGAAAAAATTTTCAAGGCTATATATGTTGTAGTTTGTGGTAAGAAGGCTTTGGCTTAATTCACACATACACAAAATTTTGAAAGTTATGATTGAAATAACTTTTATAGCGATTGTGATCTTGAACTGACGTTTTGTTTGAAATACTTACGTAGTGTTCAAACTTTATTTATGCTCGAATTGCTAGGGACTAGCAATAAGCTAGTTGGGGGGGTGTGATAAACACTTGAAATTACACATTTAATAAGAGTTTTATATCATTATTTTGTATTACTAGTGTATTTAATTTTTTTAAGTATGTTTACAATATTGTACCTAATTATCTTGTAACTGTTTTGCGGTAGGTTCGGTAAAATAGGCATAACTTTCTACCTAAAGAACCAATTGGAGTTATTCTTGATCCTGTGAAGAGCTAACTCAATGGGCTAACATTTATTATTTTACAAAGTATTTAAAATTCGAGCGTTTAGAGGGTGAAAATGGCCTAAAACAGAATTAATTTATAGTACAGGCCCAATCTAACCAGTCATCAGTATTGGCCCATAACTATTGAAATACATATCTAATATATATGAGAAAACTCAATTTAAAAATTATAAGAGACCTATCTACAATTTTGATGTTTTGGAGGACAGCTAATTCAGACCACATCAATTCCGAATTAGATAATCAAGTGGGTGCATTAATGATAATCAATGCAAATTATATGCCATCATTCTTGACTTTCATCATCCAAGTGGTTCCCTCCAAATTTGTCTTGATTTATCCATATTTTTTTTATAACTAGTTGGCTTTTTTATACCTAAAGTGTGTAATTAGAGAGTTAGAATTTAGTTCAAAACACTTGTCTTTTGTATTATCTCTTTGTAATATTATTTCTCTTGTTTACTATTAAGTCATGTTATTTCTTCTTCCATTTTTTTTTTTCTTCTTTAGTTTTATTATGTTCAAATAATTTTTTTTATGCTAAGGTGAGAGGGTGAAACTCTTGGTAAGGTAATAACTCTTATATATGAATTTAATATTTTATTCTTAAGTTATACAAATTTATATATGATATATTTATTTTATTTGTAATAATAATACATTTTCTTCTAAGTGGTACATCTTGATTTATTTTATTTGTAATAATAATACATTTACAAGATTTTGTGTATATACTTTTTCTTATAAAGTGGGAGTCTTGATTTATTGTAGACAAATATAAAAATTGACATAATAAATACTTGAACCCATTTATAAGATTTGATGTATAATAATTTAAATAAATAAATACTAGTTAATATATAAATGATGATGAACTTTAATTGTTATATTTTCTGGTTGGAACCTTATTTGTGTGAGGATTTCAATTGAGTTAAATATATTCTTACTTCTTATGCCAAGAGTGGATCCCCCTAACCTTAGCTTTTATTTGAATTGGTTAATTGAATTAATATTTGCAACATCTTATACTACATTAATTGTCTTTAAAGTTATTATAGTTTGTAATTTTAATTTTACTTCCCTATGGATCAATCCCGTTCTCATCGGGTTATTTATTACTTCGACAATCCTGCACTTGAAAATAAACTCGTATATTCTGAAAGTGTTATAAGACTCGACCATTCGTAGCCAAATAGGAAAGTAAGGGTCAAAACCATGCTAGACAAAATAGAAAGAGAGGCTCTTGTTTAACTTCTACAACAAAACCAGGATATCTTTGCCTGGTTACACAAAGATATACCTGAAATTAGTCCAAAATCATTGCACACAAGCTCAGCATCTAAAAAGACTTCCAACCTATAAAATAGAAATATAAAAGATCTGCACCAAAAAGGAACAAAATAATCAGTGAGGAAGTAGACAAGCTTCTCGAAGTAGGCTTTATTAGAGAATTGGATTACCCTAATTGATTAGTAAACATAGTTGTAGTGCCTAAAAAGAATGGAAAATAGAGGGTCTGCGTAGATTACACAGACCTGAACAAAGAAATTCCCAAGGATTTATTCCTCGTTCTAAATATTGACCAAATAATAGATGCTACTATAGGATACGAAAGGCTATCATTCTTGGCTGCTTATAGTGGTTATAACCAGATCAAAATGGATCTAAACAATGAAGAAAAAAATTATTTTTATATCTGAGAGAGGACTTACTGCTACAAAGTAATGTCATTTGGATTAAAGAACGCCGGAGCCACCTTCTAGCGACTGGTAACAAAGGTCTTCGGGGACCTCATGGGTAGAAAAATGAAGGCCTATATAGATGATACTGTGGTCAAAAGCTAAAAGACTTCATACCACATACCGAACCTACAAGAAGTTTTTGAAACATGCTAAAATACTAACTACGCTTGAATCCTACTAAATGCTCATTTAGAATATCATATAGGACCTTTTTAGGCTACTTAATAGGTACTGGGAACAGAAAACAATTCACCACAAGTCCTAGCACTTCAAAATTCAATAATCCCATAAATACACAAAAAAGTGTAAATACTGACATGAAGAATAGTCATGCTCAGTCGTTTTATCTCCAAGATGTCCAACCAATGTCAACCTTTCTTCTAAAAAATATGAAAATAGAAGGGCACATTTGGGGGCCCGAACAAACAGAGGCACTACATAAGTTAAAGAAATACCTGGGGAAGCCTTCAATTTTATCTCTATCAGTACCACATAAGATGTTATGTATGTATCTAGTAGTACCAAGGACTGCATTAAAGGTTAAGCTCTAGTAGATTTTATCTTAGAATACAAGTCAGAGGTAAAGGACGAAATGCTCGTTGTGGAACTTATAAAAACCACAGAACCATGGCTAATGTATATAGACAACTATTGTAACCAGAAAGAAGCAGGATTATGTACCAAGATCAAAACATTAGAAGGTTTCATCCTAGAACATATAGCTAGATTACCACCGAAAGCATCCAATAACGAGGTAGAGTATGAAGCTCTAATTGAAGGGCTAACCCTAGCCTTTCAACTATCAATAAGAAATCTACGGATCTTTACTGACTTAGCACTAGTCACCTCCCAATAGAATGGTAACTACATAATGAAAGAAAACATGATGAAAAATTGCATCCAACGGCCGAAGGAGATATCCCAAAATATAGACGAGGTCTTGATCAAACAGATACCAAAGACTCAAAATACAAAAGCCAACCAATTAGCCAAAGAAGCCATAAACACAACAACAAGTAAGCTAGTCCCACTTTTAACTAGAAATAGAACAATAGTGGAGGAAGAAACAGGCTTCTAAGAAATACATTGAACAATATTAAATTCTTCTCAAAACGAGATGACTCCCTACTTAGAATACATAAGAGATGGAAAGCTCCCAAAAGATAGTAAGGAATCATGAAAGCTTAAAAGTAAAGTTGGGAGGTTCACCCTCCATGAAAATACCCTCTACAAAAGAGCAGTTTTAGGAGTATGCCTCAAGTGTGTGCCTAATGAGGAAGGACAAAAAATACTGGAAGAAGTACATGAAGAAACCTATGGAAATCATTCTAGTAGGCAAACACTAGCACACAAAATTCTGAGACAAGGATACTACTACCTTACACTCAATAACGAAGCCTTGGCCTATGTAAAAAAAAGTGAAAAGTGCCAAAAGCATGCACCACTCATACACCTCCCTCTAGAAAGCCTACATACTATCTCTAGTCCCTAGCCATTTATCCAATGAGGGATGGACATTGTCAAACCACTATTTATAACCATAGGAGGAAAATGATTCGTATTGCTAATAACTGACTGCTTAACCAAATGGGTAGAAACGAAAGCCTATAGCAATAATCCGCTTATAAATAAAGAAGTTCCTCTAGATCAATATCATAACCAAATTTGAAATGCCACAAGTACTAATGTTAGATTATGAGAGGTAGTTCATTAGTATCATAACCATAATCTTTTGCAAAACATACATGATTGAGCAAAAATTCTCATTCAGAAGCTACCCACAAGTGAACGGCCAAGAAAAAATCACAAACAAAACAATCTTCACTTTCATGAAGAAAAACTTAAAAGTATGAAAGAAAGATAGTTAGAAGAACTGCCAAATGTCCTATAGGCATATAGAACAATCAAGACCAGATCCACTAGCAACTCACCCTACGCATTAATGTATAGGATGGAAGTCGTGCTCCCTATGAAAGCTTTTCTTCCGACTCTATAGATGAGGATAGTCAACTTACAACTAAACGATGAAGCTTTGACCCTCGCCAAACATCTGGTAGATGGAGCTAGGGATGTTTCCGTAATCCACGCGGTAATATGCAAAAGAAGAATAAAAAAACAACAATAGAATATTTCGATGTTAAAATGATTCTCCATGTAAGAACAATTTCAATTAATTTTCAATAAAAATATCTTTTGAACCGTGAAGCACTAGCAATAAGGCATGGGAGGAATGGAATACCTAGTACCTTCTCCTTATACCGCAAAATAAATAACTCAGAGGGATTAGTACCTGGTACCTTCTCTCCGCGAGGTTACAAATATATGACATAGCTATGAAGGGACTAGAGTACTTAATACTTTTCTCTTGCACCTTAAATAACCTAAAAGGACTAGAGTACCTAATATCTTCTCTCTGTGAGGTTATAAATACATGACACAGCTATGAGGGAATTGGAGTACTTAGTACCTTCTTTTCGTACCTCAAATAACCTGAAGGGACTGAAGTACCTAGTACCTTGCCTCCGTAAACGTATAGTTTCATAAGCATTTCTGAGGGACTAGAGTACCTAGTACCTTTCCTCCAAAAGTATATAGTTACGTAAATATTTTAGAGGGACTAGAGTACCCAGTATCTTTCCTCTGTAAGTACTATAGTTACATAAGCCTTTCAAAGAGACTGGAGTGCCCGATACCTCCCCTCCGTGAGCATATAGTATTTAAGCCTCCTTGAGAAGCTAATGCACTTAGTATCTTCCCTCCACGAGGAACAGAGTCATAAAAAAATATTTAAAGACAAAGAAAGGTCTTATTGCCTTCATATCATCTCTTAATAGTATCAAAATTCAGAAGTAGAAGAAAAGTTTAAGAGGAAGAAGGTTCCCATTAACCTCTTCTCACCTTTTGCCAATATCCAAGGTTTCAAAAATAGAAAGAAGACTGAGAAGAAGAAGGATACCACTACCATTCTCTCGTCCCTTAAACATAAAAATATAGAATTTAGAAAGAAAAAAAAAGAAATTAAAAAGAAAAAAGGTTCCTACCAAACTTCCTCTCAAACCTCAAAAGTCTCTAAATCCTAGAGAATCGAGATTCAAAAGAAAATTTAAGTTGAAAGTCAAAAGCAAGGATTAAGGATATAAAATAATTCCATCACCTTCCCCTTAATCTAAAAAACCATCCAAGTTCAAAAAAATTAAAGGTATAAAAATGATAGAGTTTGAAAGAAGGAAACTTTCTCTATTTTTCTTTTTCACCTTTGGAAAACATGCAAGTAGAATGGAAAAACCTTGCACCACAAGTCACACATATACAAAGACCAAAGGAATTATCAAAAATCATTTTTTTATTAAATGATTTAGCATAAAGTAGCAACAATACAAAATAAAACTATTCTGAATCATTTTAAAAAACTGAGGTCGTATCAGGGTCCACTTGGGAGGCTCCCTCTCCAGTATAATCATAGTTAATGTTACGGGGATCATACTCATAATGCCTTGTAGACCACCTCATGTACAAAACCAGAGCTTAATCATAATCCATTAAAAGCTCTCAGTACACTGAAGGTTCCTTCCCAGATTAGAACCCTCTACGGAAGCTTCAAGCCAATGAAAGAATCACTTGATGTTGGTAACGACCTTTATGGTCTCATTACGGGTCTTCCACTACTCACTCATATATGTCTCCATACTTTAACTCAATGTCAGAGCCACTCTAAGCTCTCCAATGATGTGCTCTAAATCTTGGACCTTTCTTTTTGAAAACCTTAAGCAAATTAGATCGGCACCAATAATATCACGGTTTGTGGTAACCTAAAGCTCATCATACTTCTTCATTACCTCACAATTGGTCATTGATAACTTCTTTTGAAGGACACTGATCTTTGACCCTAAAGCATATTGGGAAGCCTACATATAGGCATTCTCACCTTCCAACAAATTTATCCTTGCCTCTTTGGTTAACAGTTGATCCTGACAAATCATTTTACTCCAAGACCAATGATTTATTAGCAACTTTTAGCTTTGACACCTCTATAGTAAAAAGCACAATCGATTTTTTGAGATCCTCAATTAAAATTTTGTCCTCTTTACTGTCACGGATCTTTTTCAACTCCCATTCCAGTCGGGCAATCTCAATCTGATACAATAAATTCTAGCCCTCAAGGGGAATCTTATCATCTCTTGTAGAATTCAAGTCTCTTTATAGCCTCTTCACTTCTTTTGTGGCCACCCATAACTCTTTTTCATAAGCTTTCATAGTTAAAGTAGAGTCTATGAGGGTCTGCAATATAAAGAATGTTAAAACAAAATTCATACAAAGGAACATCAACATTATAAATGTATAGAAGCTTACCATCAAAATGGAAGTTGAACTCTTTCCAACCTAATCAGCGATAGATATATTCAGGATCAACTCTAGATCCCCGTTAGTAAATAAGCAGCCTAAGATCGCCACAGTAGCTTTATCATCAATTCAATTAATGTTTGACTCACAAACGAATTCTCCATCAGCTCTTCAGAAGCTAGGATAAAACCCAGGTCTGATCCTTGGCCCTCTCTAAGGAATCGCCTTTGGTTCCTCAAAGGAGCAAGTCTTGAAGAAAATACAGAAGCACTCACACCAGGCTTCACCCCTTACATAGAAGTAGGCACTACTGAATGAACAACTGTAACCTCACTTGCTCCTCCTAGTCTCATCTCCATATAGGGATTAGGACTCTCAAGACCAGCCTCCGAGCCAGCAGTACTTAAACACAAGAAAGAACAAAAGATAAAATCAAGAAAATCGAATAAACAAAGAAAAGGAAGAAAAAAAATAATTTTTTTTTCTTTCTCTTTTACCTGGAGACATGAAGTCCTTAGTAGGAGGATCAGCAGAAAAATTAAAATGAACATCCACTGACAAAATAAGGGGAACCTCATAATTTAAAGAAACCTCAACAGAATGAGCACTAAAAACATCAAAATAGGTTAAAAACCCTCATGAACCTCGGTGGTAACAACAGTGGCCTCCGAAACGGCTTTAGAAGCATTTGGAACATAAGATTTTTAGCGCTTAGACATAGAAGGATTCTCCGATGCCTTCTACTTACACAAAACTTGTGCCTTCTTATGAGTATTTTGAAAACATCTGGGAAGATGTCCAGAGAGTCCTCCTCCATATCGAGGACCAGAATTAGGATTTCAGGAGCCATACTAGCAAAAACGAAAGGCTTTGCAGAAGATAAAATCGCAACCTTAAACTGCTCCTAACTAAGAATAGAGGTAGAATGTATCAGCTCGGCAATGATACCAAGCTCTAGAGTGCCGAAAGTAGTGACAAGAACTAGATTTTCAAGAAGATCTCTTGCAAGATCTTCATTAGAGTCCATATCTACACCCATAGCAGGAAGAATGTAAGAATCGAAATAAGATTAGGTAACAAAATAATCAGTTATTCTACCTTTCAAAAAGACTCGAATAGAATCCAAATTAGTACTTGAAACACAACTGTGAGATAAGCTATAAGAAAGGCATGGGAGAGGTAAAATTACTTTCTTTATTTCATTTTTTGGAAAAATAAAAAAGGGGGACATACAAATGTTAACAGTTGTAACTAAAAAGGTGATATATTTGCTCACCATTTAGGTCTCCAACTTTGATGTCAATCTTCGGAGGAAAGAGGATTGAATTTGGGAGAGTCTTGAGGTAGGCAAGAAGCCTTTAAAAGGCTTGACCTTTGAAAGATGGGCACAGACCCAGAAATTTAAGGTCTAGAAGAGTCAAAATCCAGAGAGCTTTCTCCTAGAACATGATGCAAGGCTGATGATGCACCCTTTCTCTGTATGCGTAGTCCCTCAAAAGATGGATATAAGCAAACTCCTGTGATTTATTGACTTCTTCTAAACAAATATTTTCATAAACTATTCCTGCCTTGGAATCTTAGGAAGGGTTAGATCAGTTTTCCAATCGAAATTTCCAAAGGTGGTGGGAAACTCAAAAGAGTATTCCAATTGCTTCCATGAACCTCAAAAGAATATATCTTGAAGCAAGTAAAAAATATTTGGGTGAACTTGCAATAGAGAAAAACTCCGTAATGTGCAAGAACTCCTGAATTAAGAGAGGAATAGGAAAATAAAAGCAGTTGAGATGCTTCCTAAAAAGGGGAAGCTCTCCGGGAGATATAGAGGGAAGAGAAGCATGAGGTTCATCATGTAGAAGATTTCTAATTTCTACAATTAGAGGAAACTCAAAGACAAATTTTAGTTCCTTTAAAACAAAAGATTGAACGAATCTCACCATTATAGCTATTTTCTTGAAATGGAAAGCAAGAAAAAGACGAGATTTCTTAAAAGAAGAAAAAAAGCTTAGGAAAGTTTTTTTTTTTCTAATTTCAAAATTTGAAAATAAGAATAAAAATGCAATGATTTGGCATTTAAAGACAGTCATTATCAATTGTCTTGTATTAACTGAAGGGGGTGGAATGTTTACTTGAGGCAAGGTGTAGTTTATAAAAAGAATCTCCACATGCCATGTGCTAAATGGACGGAGTCAAGGAAAAAACTCATCCCTCATAAATGATCTAAAGACTTGTCTTTTTCTTCACTTGTAAGGGGACATTTGTTGAGTCTATTATTAATAAGTCCAACAACTTATTCTATTTATAAATAAAGCCTGTAAAGTCTAAACCAAATTTGGGTCAAAAGAAATGTAGCCCGAGCCCAATAAAATACAGCCTAATGAAAATCTTGGTCACAAGAAAGAAGGTTGGACCAAACTTAAAAAGGGGATAAAAAGACCAGAATACCTTATAAGAAAAAGTAAAAAGACAGAATTGTTCGGCAAAAATAAGAATATGAATATACTACATCTTTCTCTTTAAATTATAATTCTATTTGAGTGTGGATCCTTTTACGATATTCCAACCTACTATATGATTAGTACTTTATCGCATGAACCTATAATGATAAGATGATGGGAATCATCATCTTATCGCAAACATGAATACATTGTACATGAGTTAAATATATTACACAATCATATAGAGTATTATCCTTTTGACTAGGAGCACTCCTATATATCGCATGATTGTATTTATCATACATTGACTTGAGCGTCAAAGTATTCTTTTTTGAAGAAAAACGATGCTCATCTTCTTAACGGTAATTCGAGACATCTCAATTAGCTAAGATGTAATTTCTAGAGAGTTCTAGATTTGGAGCTTTGACCCATAAATGCTAATTTGTATAACTTTCCCTTTAAAATTGCAAGAATATATAACATTATTATTTATATTCATTTAGAACATCTTCTATGTCACGTAAATCCTTTTTTTCTTTTGAAAAACAAAATGCACATTAATTCTAATGAAAAATATTCACTAATATTTTAAACTAATAATTCTTTTATGGTCACAAAATTAAAATATAATCTTTAATAGCCACAAAGTTCAAATTCAGACTATTTTACCTTTAATGCATATTTTGTCTATCTCTTAAAATACACTTTGAAAAATTCGAATTAGAGAACAAGTAGATCGAGTTAAAAATAGATAAATGTGATTGAAAACGACCAAAAAACTATGAAAAATTAGCAAAACTTTGGCAAAAATGGCTAGAGAAGATAGTTAAGGACAACAGCGTCGCATTAGACGTGCGACACATGGGAAAGGGTTATGCGCCGTCTCGAACTATAGGAAGGGGCTGCGAAGCCCCTCCACATGCCTCGCATATGAGCCGCTGAGAGCCTTCTCGTGTTGTACGGCCAAGTGTGTGACTTTTGCATTGTGGGAAGGGGCTACACGCACAGTCACATGGTACAAGGTCGGGTACGCGGCCCCTTCACAAGCCTCACATGTACGGGACAAGAAATTCTAAGAATTGTCTTCTTATTCATTCTTAATTATTTTTTTCTTAATTCACCGTATTTTTTCACCAACACATTTTATTTCTTCTCCATTAATCACAAAACACTACCACTATATTTTCTTTCCCTTTTTGTTTTGTTGATTTTATGGTATAAACAATAAATTTTTTGAGTTATGTTATTAATCAGGATAATTTCGTCTAATTATTGTCTTTTTGATTAATAAAGATTGGCGAAATAACTTTTAACTATAAAAGATTATAATCTTTTTATGGAGCTATTAGTAAACATTTTTCAATCCTAATTGGTTTAATAAAACTATTGATTATTGCTGTTAATAATTTTATTAGTTATGATAATATCATACATGGAAAACGTGCTGTGAATGTAAACGACCATAATTCAGAGAGCTGGAGTTGTGAACAGGGGTTTTCAAGTCGGTCCATATATCTATTGCCACCAGATTTGTTTTAGGCTTGTATAGTTCTCCTTTAGTCGTACCAAATTCGTGTACAAAATCATCTCACAACTTTAAATTTAATAAAAGTCTTTCTATCAAAATTAAACTCATTTTAAAGTTTAAACTATTAAAAACAACTCATAATAGTAACACAAATATTAGATAATATTATTACAAAGCAGCCTAATAAAACAAAAATAATTTTTCTTAGACTAAATACAAGATTTAAGATAAACCAATTTGTCAACTAAGCTAGCCAATTATATATTAAACATAAATAAATAAAATAAAATGAATCTCTATCATATAAAAAAAATAAATAAAAAAGTTAAACATAATAATTATCAATTTTCATAATGTAAAAAAAATAAATAAAAATTCAATCAATCTCTCTTAAAATATTTATATTATTTATTTAAATAATATAATATCAATAAAATAACAATTAAAGAGAGATTAAAACTATCGTTTAGAAATCAAAAAAAATATTTAATAAGTATAAAACAATCTTTTTTGTGAAAATAAAAAATCAAAGATAACAAAATTGCAAAATAATATTTGTTTTGACGAGTGAGCGAGAAAAATTGATGAATTGAAAAAAAAAGATATATTTTTTATTATTTAAAACTACAATCAAAATAACATCTTTTAATATTTTAAAAAAATACAAAATTATCCACAAAATACCCTCATAGATATCCGCCAAATATTTCACCAAATCTATACCGTCTCAAACCCATTGCGGGTCTTCAATTTGTCCATCAAAACTATCACAAATTCACTTCAAATCTGATATCTTTTCCAACAAAGACAAGTTCTATCAAATTTACAGATCATTTTAACATCTCCCAATAAACCGACCCAAGATCTTTCTCAATGCTGAGCTTCATCCACCTAGAGGATGTTGTGATAGATATAACTTACTTGTATTTGGCTTGTGTTTTATTATTAAAAACAACAAAAAAAAAAAAGAAAGAAAAAAGAGAGAAAATCCTCATCGTACTTAATGTTAAATACCCTATATTACACATCCAAACTTGAACAAACAAAAATTGAAATTATCAAAGGGAACATTATCTATTTCGTATTTGGATGAACATAGTTGCTTTGCAAATATTTCTTGTAGGAGTTCACCCTTGTACAAGAAGAAAAGCCAACAAAACCACAAGCAACTAAAGCCCTGCGACCAATGAAGAAAACAGACAACATTATTCGCTGATGTTGGCAAAGGAAAAAATATAACATAATATTGTCTCCAAAATAATGCAAAACAAGAAAGAATGCTCCACTAACCAAGCCAGATACACATAACCAAATTGAGAAAGGGAAAAAGAAAAAAATAAAGATGGGTTATCATATTTAATGATAAAGGCTCGCCATCTGCAACTGTGAAGCTGAATGGATATGGACATGGACCTGGGTCAGAGTGCTTTTCTGCTTTTCCTCATGTTGCTAGCTTAGAAATATATGCCGGGATGAAGTGCAACCCCGCTTTGGCAAAATCAGAAACAGTTTATATTTTATAAGAACACATCGACCACATTAGTGGAGCAATTTGAGGTGCAAACTATCTGGCATTTATATGTACTTTTATCAAACTATAAATTCAAAAAGAAAAAAATGAGAGCAGGGAAAACTAGTAGATACCCTCAATCATTATAGGACATGACAAAATTAGCATGAAAAAACCATGCACATTTAAGCTAAGCTAAGTAAAACCTCAATTCAGCTTCTTCAAGCTATGGCACCGCACTTCTATGGTGTCTCTCTAACCTTGATACATTATGCAGCCTTTTCCTACCAAAAAAGTGAAATGCAACATTGGGTGAGGTAAAGGAAAGCAAAAAAGTAATACTAGATTTGTCTGCAGCACGTTTTGCAAATTAAATGGTGGTTTACATTCTTCAATATGAACATTTGAGATAGATTGGTCAATCTTATAATTCAAGAGTCTTACCATTTTAACACTGCTGACTATCTGACATACAGTTTGCATGCACAATTGGACCCTCAGCCGAACTATCATCTGTCTTTCCTTCTTCACTATCCCTAGATGGGAACGTCATGTATACTGCTCCCTTAAACATCCATTCGTCCCTAGCTAGACTGTAGTAGTCTTCAAACAGCTCACCACACAAAACACAGGCACATTGATTATCATCTGCAGGAACCAGTTGCTCACCGTCATCTATTGTCTTTCCAGTACCTTTTATGGAACTGACGGACTCGACTCCCAGTGGAAGTCCTGCCTTTCCAGTAACCCAGTCCTTTAAGTTTGCATACCATCTCCTTGATGCCTTATCTACACCATCTAGACAAACCTTTTTCAGAGCATGCCATTCCAAATGTTTAACAAGCTGTTCTTGGAGTTTAAGTCGAAGGCCACATATGCTGCACACATGCAGGAAGTCAGCAAACAGACTATTGATGACACATGGATGGAATTCTCGAATTACATCTGGCTTGAACTTCAACCCTATGAGATTCTCTATTTCCATTGCCTTGGATTCAGGCAAGGCAATGGAACTTTCAGCAGCAGGCTCTGGATGAGTGACCTCGTCCACCGTGGATATTGGAGGAAAGGGTGACGAAATCTCAACAGAAGAAACTGGTGCAAGGTTACTGGAAGAAATACCTGAGCTCTCATTCTGCATCTGACTTGGCATCTGGGTTGCCATGACAGATGATGACTTGGTCTTTGATGCAGATATCAGACCTTTTGCAACTAACGAGCTCAAAAGGTTTGAAATTGGGTTTGCAGTCTTAGTTTCAACATTGGAAGTTTGTGTTGATGCACTAGAAGGTGGTGGACCAGGTGGCAGTGGTGGCTGTTCTACCTTTATTTGAGAAATATTTGTAGTAGCTGATGACTCTCCACAGGATGCAAGATCTGTTAAAGATCCTGACACAACCCTGGGTACTGAAGATGGAAACAGAGAAGGGGGAGGCCCGCTTGGCAGAGGAGGCTGAATATCTGACTGTGATGGCATTTGCCCCACATCCTTGGAAGTGCGATTGGCGAGAGTATCAGTTATTGAACTCTTAAGAATACCACTATTCAAGACAGCAGCCAACAAACTAGTCGTGCCCAATTGTCCTGAAGTTTCTGCATCAAGAGGATTTGAACTGTCAGATACAGCACCTTTAGTCGAGCGACTTCCAAAATTAGAACCATGAGGCAGAAGGGGCCTCCGAGGTTGACCGGAAGGCTCAAGCTGCTTAGAGTCTGATTGCAGAGGCTGCGGAAAAGGATAGTGTCGGTTTAACGGAAAAGAAGCTGTTGCAAGAGGTGAACACTTCAAGTCTTGGGGTTTGTGCAAGTCACCATGCTGGCTATTAGAGAGCCCATGAGGTACAGTGTTCACAAGTCCTGAGAATGGAGATGTTTTTAAATCTGGCCGGGATAGGGGCTGAGCATGTGGATAGTCCTGCTCAGCCAAATTTTGCAAGGTTTGACGGTGATGATGTGCTGGGACTGAAGGTGATGGAGAACGCTGGTGCATTGGTGACTGCCCAGATGGCGATCCAGCTCCTGCAGACTGCAACCTTTGCTGTCCATGGGCTCCAGGGGATCCCAATGTTGAACTCGCCAAAGTCCCAAAACTTGGGGCCCCAACATGAGATGAAGCTGCTGGTGGACAACCTCCCATCCTGGCCAAAGAAGAACTTGAACTTGTTGGCAACCCACTGACACTGGCAGCAAAGCCTTCTAAATGACTTGCGTCAATATTAGAAGTCACAGAACAAATCAGCGCATCCGTTGAGTGTGAATCCTTCAATTGCCACGGTGATGATATCCGAGGCCCATAAGCAGCTTGCTCTTTCTGCTCTGTGGAAAGTGAATCAGATAAAGTCTCTCTATCAAAACTTGAGCTGACATCTAGCCCTTGCGCATTTTGGAGGTGATCGTCAAATTCCTGCAATGAATAATGTAGATCAGCAAGCGGAAAAAATCAGTTAATAACTTGTGCAACAATCATACCGAGAAGGGGATCCTTGCAGGGAATATGCAAAGAAACAGAGACACCTCAAAGAGCCAAATACTTCTTCCCTCAGCCAAATCTATGGACAAGGACTGATGTCAGCTCCAAATGAACAGATTACAATTGCATCTTTTGTGGATATCTTACAACATTTTCACACTCAAGGATTCTTTGAAACAAGAAGTTATTGAAATAACTAAAAAGATTTAATGAAGGCATTTTAACCCTGTTTTTGATGCTGGTATACACAATGAACCCAAGTCATAATAACATTACCATCTAAATAGTAAAGACGTATCCAATGACCAAACAAATCACAAGGCTTTAAAACTTTCAGGGTGTGGCATATGTCAGAGAGAGTGTCTGACTTCAAGGGGAAAGAAAAGAAGAAAAAAATAGAAAAAGTCTGCATTCAATTTAATCCTTGGTACTAGAGTTGATATATGTCTAATACTATAAGCAAAAGCAACATGAAACCATATGAATCAATGAAAGAAGACATTCACTGAGAGTTACTTCTGTTCTATTATCCAACTCCAATATATTTCTTGGAATTATTTTTCTTCTCTAAGGAATAGACTTTTCAAAACAAAATTAAGTTGGAAAATAAATACAGTTTTCCCAAATCGTAGTCTTTCAAGATTACCATTTTTTCAGGACCATCAGGAGTCCAACAATCTTTCCTCGAATTCCTGGAGATATTGGCTGCATCATGATCTGATACCCTAGAGTGCATCTCCCACATGAACTCCTCTTCCTCGAAGTTTTTCCAGCTAGTAGACATGCCACTGCTGCTTCTATTTTCAATTTTCGGGGTTTTCTGTAGATGCACAGCAGGATTTGCAGATTTCGGTGCTGACGAATTTTGAAAACCTTGCTTCATATCAAAACCATTCCTTTGGCCAGATATTGTCTCTGCAGTATTGCTACCAGGTCCATACCAAGGTTTCCCATGTCCTTGATCACAAACTCTTCTAGAGGTTCCTCCAGTTCCCAAGGCAGGGTTTCGAGGAAGATCAGAACTGTAATTGTAATCACCATATGCTCCACCAATGTTCTTCTCATGAATAGGCTCACTCAGCGCATCCCTTTGGGAATGCTGAATGCTCTGAAAAGTTAACCAAATCATGACACCATGAAAATGGAAATAAGAGCATATCAAAAGTGAAAAATAAACACAAAGTGCTCTACTCACATGCATTCTGACTGCAGGATCCACCCATGGCCTGCTGGAACTGATACTGGCTGCCCTATCTGGCCTCTCAACTTCTACAGCTGTGCTGGCCATAGGCCCAGTTGTTTCATTAACCAATCCTTTTGCCTTCATATGGAAAGAAAGAGTTAAGTTAAATATATTTGGGCACATCAATATTTAATACTGAGTAAAACAAAATTAAACAGAAAATGAGGAACAGAAAAAGATAAAATTGTAGAATCGTGATCAGGTAATAAAATTTATAAAAGGCTTCTTAGTATGAACTATAACCGCCGTATCACAGTACACGCTAATTGATCAAAACATTGACAGCTGACTAGGATCTCCCAATAAGAGAGCTACCTGACTGGAGAATGAAAAGCATATATCACTGTACATTTTAAATACTTGAAATGGATTTTTGCACTATTATGACATGGCCTTTTATATCAATATTATCACCAATCATACAGGTGATTCACTGTGGACAATCAACTCGCATCATTGTTTTTTTTTAAAAAAATATAAAATTTATATTCAATGATGCTTTAAGGGAGGAAACAAGGGGAAATTGCATAATTATAGTCAGGAATAAGAGTGAACTCAGAATTGAACACAAACATGATTTCACACGCACAATAATTGATTTTACAGCTCCACTTACCCTACTTGACTGCTGAAGGCGCTGCCTTTCCAAATACTTAGGATTTACATGAATGCTATGCAGTGGGCGCTGTGACTGTGAATCAGGCCTGGATGTTGTAGCTCCTGAAGATGAACCATTGATCATGGAAGTGAAGCCAAGTTCTTTCTCAATCATTTGAAGGGTCTGAAGAGGAAAGACTCCTTTCCAGGTTCCAAAAAGATGCCGCATACTCTGATGAATAGAAGCATCAACCTGTCTATATGCCTTGCAAAACACCTAGAATGGGGGAAAAAAAAGGTACATTGGCAACAACCAAACAATAGAAAGTGGAATTTCAAGCAATCGAATAGCAGATAAATGTATGATAAATACATTTAGGGCCCACTTTCAGTAAAAGGCTGCATCTTGGTCTTGGTGAAGAAATGGAAATGGCAAATTGATGAATCTTCCAATCAGAAGGCAATTTTACATAACAAAGTTTCCCAAGACTCTGTTCTAATTAACATAATTTATACATGAAAGTTATCATTTATCAAAGACGTGCCTCAGGTAACCAGAGGCTGATTCAGAAATATCAGGTCTAACCTCAGGTAGTCTGACAGCGAAATATTTTATATAATCCCTCCCAATATTCTTTACAATACTGTCTAAAAGATAGAGTGATGGCAGCTTTTGCTCACTGGGAACCTGCAAGTCAATTTTTATGATTAGAATGTATGCTATAACCAGATTTCTTCACAACAAATAACCGGTATAACTGATATCTTACAAATCACAATCTCAGAACTTCCTAACCAACCAAAGGAAAGAAAAACACAAATGAAATCAAAAGGCAGTGAATGGATACAGTTATTCCATTCTGCAAACTACTAACAGCATTCAAAGTAACAGCAGTGCCACTACAAAAAATGATGAGAGAACCATAATATTCAGACTAAAGATGTTTCAGACTTGAGAAATAAACATAAAACAAACAAATATTTTTCATTGATAATGGGATAACAAAATTACATTGATCAGCACACGCCATTTAGGTTATTGACATTCATGACAAGCAGCCCAAACTTTAAAACTCTCCGGACTCCGGAAGCATATCTCTTGTACATGATTTATAAAATGAAGTCAAATATCCCTTCCACTACAATCTTCATTTCAACTTCATTTTCCTTGTAACTCAATTTAATAGAGCTTTTTTTCATAGTGTCATCTCTTTTTTTCAATTTTTCTGAAGAAGCTGTTATCTTATTCCACTCTCTTCTTTCGACAATAATTTAATCCACTTTCTAACAACCATTTAACATACACTAAGGAATTTTCCCCGCAGAACCTCCCTCTGCAATTCTAACACAGTTTACATGGAAATGTCATCAACCTCCAGAAGAAATAAAAATTAAAGGTCTGGCAATCAAAGTTAATTATATGTTCCAGCCTCCACTGCTAACGGATTATCCGTGAGGTGTCCCTACAAGCATCAAGAAGCAAAAACTCAAGTTCCCTTCCATCTCCAAAAGAAGAATGGCTTCTTTTATTGATTTTGCATAACACATGCAGGAGCAGAGTGAGAGTCAATGGTCGATTCCTATGAGGGAAACAAATAAGAAGAACACAGAGAACAGGGGAATAGCAAACATCATTATCTGGAGCAAAATCAAAAGTGATGCTAATATGTTACATCTATCACGTCTGAATACTGGTACAACTCACATTATAAAATCCAAACTCCAACAAAAAGTTGGCTGTCTTTGCATGCAAATGCCAAAAAATATGCCTGTGTAAACTTCACAATATCCACACTACAATTACAGTATGATGGACTACTACACAGGTGGCATGAGCGCACAAGACCTCATGAAACTAAACCGATCAGAACTCTGGCTGTAGATAACTGGATCAATGCATTTGAAACCGGTTAACATAATCTCCATCACTTAGACAATTCATGAGTTACATATTCAAACATTGCCACTCGCCTTCACTCATATACCCGCACTAGATACAAACCCCAAAATCACATCAACTCACCAAAGTAATTGAATTATGGCACAAAATTTGAACTTAAAAACTTCAACTTCGTAAATTTAATCATAATTTCCACATCAAAACGAACACTTTATATACAAACATGAAACATTCTATTAATCCCAATTTACAGTTACAACTTAATAAACTTTCTACTTGATTAAAACACGAGCCAAACACAACCCATCACTATCTCTTTTTCCTTTATGATGCTAATTCATATTCTTTATTTCTTTTTACAATCCAATTCAAACAACAAAAGCATAATAAAACTAGGAGATTCACCTCAAGAATGTTAGTGCAGACCGTGGCTGCAATTGCTTTTGCAGCGTGAACATTCTCGCCAGCAATTATAGTCAAATTCGTTATTATTGGCTTGGAATTGAAAGTCAGCTCGGCTAGCGCGGTCTTGTACTGGTTCAACAGCTCCTGGTGCAGCTGTTGTGGCTGATACGCGCCTCCGGCTCGTTCATCAAAGTCAGAGTTGTCGCTGGTTCTTGCAAATCTCGGAGCTACCGCTGGTCTCTGCATAAACGGCCGGGCTGGATCTTCCGCTAATCGCGGTTTTTTCACTAGAGCAGGTTCTCTCGATCTGTCGAGTGGTCTACGCGGATTCTCCATTTCCATTGAAATTACAATAACAAGAAAAAGAAAATCAACAACCCTAACCTCAATCGTCTATATCGTTAATTCACTCTTCTTCTATATTGCAATTACTTTCATAATTACACAGAGAGAAACAATTTCAA
Organism: Ailanthus altissimus; assembly: GCA_946807835.1. Classification (NCBI taxonomy): domain Eukaryota; kingdom Viridiplantae; phylum Streptophyta; class Magnoliopsida; order Sapindales; family Simaroubaceae; genus Ailanthus; species Ailanthus altissimus. Next base: position 9,126,101 of record OX327709.1, read on the forward strand.
TGTAAATAAATAAATAATACAATAATTGTAAAATAAAAAATAAAAAATGCTACCAAAAACCTAAAGCTAATTTGTACAGGTACAGAGAGAATCGTGATGAAACCCTAAAGACTAGTAAACGTACAGAGAACATAATTTAAAATATAAATAATATTACAAAAGGTGCGGTGTTATGCTTATGCATGTGAATTTAGGGTCCGAGAAGGGCACGATTGAAATTAAAGTGTGATAGCAGTGAGGGAGGAGGTAGGGAGAGTAAAGAAAGAAGAGGGATTTTATTGTTGTTCATTGGTTTGGTTCAATTTAGGGATGAACGAAGGAGCTCGTCCCCTAGTAATAAATAAGGGCGCATGAATGGCTTTTGATTTTTGGAGGATGCGAGAGAGAGAGATGTGGATTTGTTTGATTTGACGCGTGGGCTCCAGAATTGATAAGTTGGGCTTCCGGGCTTCCAAACATGGCTGTACTCAGAAAAAGCTAGTAAGTACCAAAAAATTTAGTTTTTCAAAAATTAGTTTGCAAAAGATAGTTAGTTACGAAGACGAGGTTAAAGGAATAGAGGGGAGAGAAAGTGAAATGATTATTATTATTTGCGTGTGGGCATTCAGTCAAAAAAAAGTTGCAATTAATTCAAATAATTGATTTGGTTAAGTTCTAACCTTTTAACATAATCAATCAAAGGTTTTAAATAATTTTATTTGATTTAGTTAAATTGAATTATATATATATATATATTACCTTAGACCATTTTAAGTTTTGGTATGACTCTTAGTAGATACGTGAAAGTTTGTATTCATCATAGATTTAATGGGCCTTCTTTAGGAATTCTCTTTAATGAAAATCTTTGAATCAATTTAAGAATAGGCATTTATATACATTGATGATATTCTGCTCTTTTTGAGAAGTGTTGATAAACATCAAGATCTTCTTTTAAGATTTGACAGTATTCTATAAAAAAAAAAAAGTATTATGATCTCACCCACTAAGTGTTATGCAGGACTTGAAGAAATATATTTTTTAAGGATGCGGATAAAGAATGGGCAATACTAGCTTCGGTCCCATATTACGGAACAGCTGACTAGATTCTTTGACGAAAACTTGATAAAAACCCAAGTTAGAGGAGTCAAAACTGGATTATGAGGTATGCTTTGGCCAAACACCCTTAACGACCCTTTACCTTGGTGGGTTTACACGGTTTAGCCTTTTACATGACCCAATGACAACTCCCCGAACAAGATTCGAAGCCAAAAATTGAAAATACTTTTTTTTAGTCTTTCTAATACAGAGGATCCCTTAAGCAAGACAACTGTAGAGCATACTTAACTGGGTAAGTTTCTTTAAAACTTATAAAAATGGATCAACTCATTTTATACTTTTTGCTTAAGACAAACTTAGAGAACAACCGGAAAGAGATTTAGAAACTCATAGGATAAGAGAAAAGAGGTTTTTTATTTCGTTCAAGTCTGCCTTCTACAAAGGAGGGAGTGGCTTTATATAGCCTGGGCTCCCGATACAAACAACATAACCGTAAAAAATAAGCTCTTAACATGGCACGCAGACCACCATACAAGAAAATTAACTGGACAAAAGTAAAAATGACAGAAGTATAAAACATAACATAATGTTGAGCCATGTGATAATTATGAGCATCAGGGCTCAGCTTTTGAGGATTGCTTTTATCACGTGGCTTAAGATCTAAAGCTTGACCAACTTGACCTACTGGGACTTCCGTTATCATTGAACTATTTCCAAATATGTTTGGCTTTTCTGCTTTTATACTCTTCCATGAATTCTTCCAAGATTTTGATGTTGTCAGAGCTTTTTTTAGGGATTTCAGCCTTTTGTAGTGCAAGTTCACGGGATAACAATCTTGCTTCCTGTTGGACTTGTGACTCAATAGGTAGAGGCTGAGCATTTTGGTATAGGGAGAGGGATAAGTCAAGTGGATCTGTAAGGGTAGGTGGGACATCATGCATTTATTGTCTATCTCATGAGGTTCTGATGAGATGATTATATGAGGAGAGTTTTCATGATCAATCTTGGCCCGGCTGTATTGGTAGTATTGTTGAAGGTAATGTTGATATTGTTCACTTTGTCTATATTGGTGGATGTTGGACACTTGTCAAAGTCTGTATGAGAAGTTGTCGTCTATGGTTTCCCAAAAGGCAAAGTCTTCAAGGTCTATCCATACTGACAGCGGGATGAACTGATTTTTTTTTTCTGTAATGACTCTTTCGAGGTCTCACATCTCTACTTTGTAGTTGTCTCGAAACAGATGAAGGGAGTATGGAAACATAAAATAATCCTTAATAACAGGATAGTAATGTACTTCACGATCATATATAATCATCCATTTTCATTGAAAGAGAAGAACTATATGGAATCTTCTGGGTGACATTCTTGATTGACTGTATTGGTGTATTAGCCTTTTAAACTTGATTAGCCATTGTTTTTTGGGAAAAGAACCATTGTAAAAATGTGATTGCATCATGGCTAGATGAGATTGTTTCGAGCCATTTTTTTATTTTTAGGATAGAGAACTCCATTGCAAAGGTGTACGAGTCTAACAGGTACCATAATAGGTAAAGAACACTTTTAGACCAGACTTCAAAAGAGGTGATAGTGAACTGATAGATCATGATGTTTTTTTCTTATAGAATGCTGCTAAATCTTATTCATTCTTTATCCGCATCCCCAAAATATATATTTCTTCAAGTCCTGTATGACACTGGGTTGGTGAGATCATGATGTTTTTTTCTTATAGAATGCTGCTAAATCTTAAAAGAAGATCATGGTGTTCATTAATGCTTCTCGAGAAGAGCAGAATGTCATCAATGTAGATGAAGGCCTGCTCCTGGATTGGTTCGAAGATTTTCATCATTGTCTTCTGAAAGAGAAATGGAGCAGTCTTTAACCCAAAGGGTGGGATGGTCCATTGGTAATGGTGGTGAGGTGTGCAGAATGTTCTTTTGTGTCTATCATCAGGGTGAACTCCCAATTGTTAAAATTCTGTTTTTAAGTCAAATTTTAAAAATACTTTTGCCTGTGCAATCCTTGAAAACAACGTCTGCTTGTTAGTTAAAGGGAATTTATAATCCTGTAAAAAATAGTTTAAAGGTTGATAATTAATAACCAATTTTAACTTTCCTTTTATCTACTCACTGCATTTATTGACGTAGAAGGCTTAACAGGCCCACTGTGAGGAAGTAGGTTCAATAAGTCCCTCTTGTAACAATTATGTGAGTTCTGCATTGGCATTTCAACATGGTCTGGTGGCATGCTAGGGTGGCTTGCTTTTGTTAGATTGATGTTCTCATTCTTGTGAAAGGGTAGTCGGACAAAATATTCTTGGTTTTTCCATAATAGGTAGGGACACTTGAGAAGGAATTCAGAGTGACTATTTGACACAGAGTGGGTTTTGATTTGTTCAAAAATAGCATTGAGGGAGGTGATGGAAAAATAGTTGAGAATGGTTTACTAGGGTAAGAAATGGGCTTTGAATTTTAATCCATTGGGCTTGGTTAAAACTTTCTTTTCTAAGAGTTTTAGATTAAATCAAAACCTATGATCAGATCTTTTCTTGGGAGTTCTGAGACTAACAGTTTATGGTGAATTTTGAGATTTGAAAAGAACTGTAGATAAATTATTTTAAAGATTATGGATACAGTAAATAATTCATTGTTGGCTGTACAAAAAGTTTGATGATAAGGTTTCTAATAAGACTCGGGAGGATGACAGGGTTGAGAATTGATGCGGCAGCACCAGTGTTAAGTAGTTTGATTATTTTGATTGGTTTACTGTATTTGGATAGGTATAGCTAGACTTCTAACATTGGGACAGATACTGTGTGTAGTATCTTAGATGGTAGAGGTGATGGTGACATGGATGTGTAATAACTCTGAGATAAAGTTTGAGGTGGATTCTTATCCGAACTCTGAGAAAACAAGGATAGTGTCACTGTCTTCACAACTTTGTTAAGACAAAAGTGATACGCGGTTTGAGTTGATGAGCTCGTCTTTTGCAATAGCACTGATGGCCGACAACATCTTTCTCTTTTTATCTTTATCAAGACATTATTTTGTAAAATGTCCTTTTTGCCCACAAATAAAACACATGTTCCTTTTCTTTGAAAAAGCTGACTTTCTTCGAAAGAATCTCTTCTTGGATCTGGGTGGCCTGGAAAATAGTCGTCGAATTTTGAACTTCTGATGATGGTGCTTTTTCTGAGTCCTGCAAGAGCATTCTTTTTCTGGACATTTAATATACAAATCACGCCGTTCATAAGCCTTTTGAATTCTTTTTCCCGTAAGATCAAAATCTTTAAAGAATTTATGGTGTGCACATAACTTATCCAGAGCTGACAAGATTGCTTGTTAGATTACTCCTATGAAGGAGTTTTATAGATTTTTATCTTAGAATCAAGGATTTTTAAGGCCTTTTGTCCTAATGGTTCTAGAACTGAATTGAGATAAACTTGTTTTAGATTAGGGTCATCAATTCCCAGAATGTAGTATCTTGCTGTAGCTTTTTTGAAATGTAATTCAAGATCTTTTCTTTTATACGAACAACACTTCATTTTAAAGAATTCTTCACGAGCTTTGTCTGTTATCTGGCCTTTTTCTCTAACAAATTTATTAAATAGAATTCCAATGAATTGTTCGATTGATTCATTTTGTTGTAGCATGCGATGTTTATATTCTCCAAGATAAAGGTACCAATATTTCAGTATTCCCTAAAATCGGGCAATGACCTTTTGGATGACTTCATGGATGGTCATTCCAGCCTTTTGTTGTTTAGCTAGACACCATGCTTGGAACTCAAAAATGCGATCAACCCATTTATGAGGGCTGACGTCATCAAGAGTTAGCCAGTATTTTTTCTCCGTGTTGTCTGTACGCGGCAATTAGACTTGTCTCCACAGGGGTGTTTCTACCTCATCCATAGAGGAATCTGGTTCATGGACTTCTATTTGTGGCCTTGACGTTTGTAGGTCTGGGGGTGGAGTATTCATGTATTAAGGTGGAATCAAGGAGGATGTTGACCAAGACGTTGATCTAGAAATGGATTCAATTTCTGAGGCTGTCTGTAGTGTTGGTGTTTTGGTAAGGGTGAATAATGGATTCATAGTAGTTGAGGGAAAAATGGATGGCGTAGGGTTCGAACTCTGGTGGAATTGTGGTGGTGGGATTGGTAATTTTTTAAAGATGGGTTCTGTGATAGTTTCTGTGGCTGATGCCATGAATGTAATTGATGGCTTGGAGGCAGGCTTTTTCTTTTTGTCTTTCTTCTTTGGGATAAGTGTAGAATTGTCACCAAAGATGGAAGGAGATTTGGAAAATGGTAAGGGTTGTGATGCCTTAGGTAAGGTATCTACAGGACGCTATAGCTTGAAAATATCTTATTCAAAGCTTCGTAGTTGGGCTTTTAAATGGTTAATTTTCTTTTCCCGCTCTTGGAAGAGAAGGCTATGTTGAACCAAATATAGAATATATTCATGTAGCACCTTAATCTCAAGTCTGAGTTTGTCTATCAACATTTGATGGGTCATGAAGCCAGTGTCAATCTTGGCTTCTATTCTTGTATGAGATTCTTCAATTCTTATTGAGTGTGTTATTTTATGCCACAACATTTTATGACTGCCAATTGAGCACTGTATCTGTAGGACTTGTCTGTTCAAAGTTGCCGTCTACCCATCTCGTGTTTGGTTATTTTATTTTGTTGGGATTTGTGCTTACGTGCCATTCCATTATGTATGAATATTTGTTTAATATTTATACTAGTGTTGTTATTTCAATAAATCGCTAATTATATTTATATATGGTAAGATGCTTGTAACGTTTCAGACATTGTACAATCTGAAAGAGTTCAGATCTGGTCTAAATGAGTTTAGATCAGTGCTAAGAATTAGCAACGGTGAGAGTTATAAATGCTAAGAGTTGGCACTGATAAGAGTTACCAAGTTATAAGAGTCAGTGATATCTAAAGAGTTAGAGCATTGTCTAAAATGGGACAAGGACCTAAGAATGTATTAGTAATGACATAATTACAAAGAGTTACAAATAGTGCTAGGAAATGTCATTATGCAAATATGTTCTCAAATATTATGTTCATGATCTATCTTCACTGATGCAGGTCTGTCAGTGAATACCTTAACAAATATATAGATTGGTGTATGTCTATATCTGGATGGTCCAGATGGTTAGTTTTAGCAAACCATGAGTTTAGTGAAAGCTCATATAGAGATACAGGTATTTAGTAAGGACTGAATACTGAACAGACTCACAAAGATCTCCAATAGACATCCCATAAAGCCGTCAATAGAGGATCTTTTGAGTTGAGTAGTTTTCGTGGTCCTTTGACCTGAGTGCCACGGTGGGCTTGCGAGTGATCCACCATACTTTGGTTCCACACATGTCAGAAACCTTTCATGGTCTGACCGCTGGGTGTCGCTAGGTATGGTCCAATGCTCATGGAGTCCGATATGCATAGATATGGGATCCATCAGCTCATTTGGGTGAGTATTATATCTTAATACTCTATAAATTGTATTTCAGAAAGTCTTATGACCATAAGTAATAATTTCCAGGAAAAGAGTTTAACCCTAGGGATAAATAATATTACAAAAGTGTTTGGGAATATTATTTATTGAAATACAATTCAAGAGATAAGCTTTCAGTCGGGCATATGGAGATTTGATGGTGTTAATCTATATCTCTGCTCTACTTGGATATAAATAATAGAGGGATTATATAAATATGTTATAACCTTAACTTGTATGGTCTAACGCGCCGCTTTGTAATATCCGTAACGTGTGTGTGGGGCATCGTTCACGGACGTATGAAGGAGTTCTATATGACAATTCGGGCGTGGACCTAGAGAGTCTCACAATATGAAGTGTACTCGTTGTGCACAGGGGCAACATAATGGATTGAACAGTTCCATCCTAGAAATTTCAGCAAACCGAAAATATGTTTCAGGGTTCCTCGAGTTGTGCACTTGTTTAAACTTAAATGTTAAGTATATTATTTAATTAGTTGACAAGAGTTGTTAACTAATTAGATATTAACAAGTGGCACAATTTTATTGTATGAATTGTTTTACCATGAATTCAACCGTTTACCATGTTAGTAAAATTAAATAAGGTAAATATTAATTATTCAAATAGTTTTTGAATAATTAAATAAATGTTATTTAAATAAATAAAATATGATTTTATTTATTTATTATTTTATTCCTAAATGGAAGACATACCTAATTTGAGAAACATAAACTAAATTTAGTGGAGCACGATTTTGTAATTAATGATTAATTTTATTAGACCATTAAAATGGCCACCAAAAATGGTTTTGGTAGTTTGCCACTTAATCTAATTTTGGTGGAGCACTTGTGAAGTTGTTGTAACCACTAAAATAGTTGAGTTTCAATTGTGTTAACATGAGAGTAAATGAAAATTCATGCAAGGGTTGAGAGGAAAAAGAAGAGTTGGTTTTTGAGAGAGTTTTTCAAAGTACAAAGACTTGTGAGAAAAACCAAAGGAGAAAGAAAAAAAAAATCCTTTATATTTTTCTTTCTAGAATCAAAACCTTGTTGCTATAGATCATACTGCTGCTATTCTAGCTTCACAATCCCACCGGATTGTTGTGAACTAGAATTGGACAAGAGTGCACTTCAAGGTAAGCTCAAACTTGGAGTAAGGATATCCAGAATTGAAAATCTTCATCGGAGGTCTTCAAAGGTATGTTTCTGTATTCTTAAATTGTTAAGAATTGAACTACATGTGTATATATTGATTACTTGATAAATTCCGCTGCCAAATTCATGTATATGATGCATAATTTTATTTTTTCAATATGTACACAATCACATGCATACACTCTAAAATACGTCAACATATTTTTCGTTGCTGGACAGTGTCTTCTTCAGGGTTGTGTTGGGGAGTTAATAGAGGGAAGTCTGTAGGTGAGAACATAGAGAATTGTGGAATGGTGTTTAAAGGTTTTGGGGTTTGGTGTTTTGGTTTGCACGTCGGTGGTGGTTGTATGTTCCCTTTGTGTAGTTTATAAGGAGGAGAAGAATTGTATTATGGGGTAGAGTATGTGACATAATAGTTAAATCTTTCAGATGGTTGTTCTAGGAGTCTGACATCTGGATCGCCATTATGATATCTTTTCTCAAGGGTACACTGCGAATGCTGTTTTTTCTTTTTCTGTCTTTGTCTTTTGATAAAGTTTTCATCATTTAATCTGTAATCATGGCATGACTAGCAGTTACAAAAGGGTCCCAGTGGCAGTGGCCATCTTCTGTCTTGAATTGGTAAATGGGCTTCCTTTATCCTGCAAAGGAAACAATAGGAACTATTTCTTGTGGATGGTGGATTGAGGTAAATGTGAACTGAGTTAGGAAATGTGGAGCTGAAGGCCCTGGTTTTTCAAAACAAATCTCAATCTGTCCGTCACGTCTCTGGAAAAAACTATGATTTGTAGATTGTAGTGGTTTAGGTAGTTGAGACTGTCTATGATTTTGTTCGTACTTTGTTATCCACGTGTCTGGAATAAGTTTTACCAGTTCTTTATTAGAGAGTTGTCTAGGTATATAAGTACCTAGACTTAAAAAAAGAATGATGATTATAAATATTTTGCTCTTTCACTTGGCATCGCTTTTTCTCTGATGCTTTTATGCACCATCTGGATTTTTGGGACTTTGATCACCGGCCAATTCTGTTAGTGTTCGAGGATCCTGGTACCCTAGATGGTAAATGTACTTCTCGGCTTTTTCATAATAGATTCCATTTTGAGGAAGCATTGACTAATAAAAAAGACTGGAGATAAATTATTTTTGAGGGATTGTCCCAAAATATGACGTCTCTTGATTCAGTATGTGGTAATCTACTGAGTATTGGGTCTAGATTGAGAAAATGGAACTTGGTTCACTTTCGAAGACTAAAATCTGAGATAAAAGAAAATAAGCAATGGTTAGGGGTATTAAATTAGCAGGTAGATTCACAGACATGGCCAGATATTACAAAATCTCAAAAATCATTTAATACTTTATTGTATAAAGAGGAGACCTATTGGAGACAGCGTTCAAGAATATAGTGGCTCAAAGCTGGGGATAAAAATTCACGATTCTTTCATTTTAAAGCTTCTGGTCGTAGAAAAATAAATTTTATATTCTAGATCTTGGGCAATGATGGTGAATGGTATACAGACATGAAACGGATTTCAAAAACCTTTATTGAGTACTCTTTCGACATCTTCATCTCCTGATAATGTTGTTTGGATAGTCGTGACTCCACACAAGAAACAATTGAATTAATCTCTGACTTAGAGGGATTGATTCAATTATTTCTTGTGTGGAGCCACGACTATCCGAACAACATTGTCAGTGATTGGATTCCCCGTTCTAAGCTGATGAAATTCACAAGGCAGATTTTTAGATGTACCTTACAAAGGCTCATGGGAAAGATGTTATGTCTGCCTTATTTTATCAAAAGCTCACAGACATCATCGGACTAAATATCTGCAGTTTATGCTTGGGGTTTCTTAATAATGGTGATGATCTCGGGAAGGTAAATGAAACCCTTATCACTCTGATCCCTAAAGTCGATGTGCCCAAATTAAGTATGGATTTTCGACCTATTGGTCTTTGTAATGTCCTTTATAAAATTATTGCAAAGGCGTTAGCTAACCAACTGCATGGTGTTATGGATGAAGTGATATCAGATTCCTAGAATGCCTTTATCCTTGGGCGGCTAATCACCGATAATGCAATAGTTGGTTTTGAATGTCTCCATGCACTTAGACGTAATAAATTCTCGGCTGGGAACTACTTGGCGTTAGAATTGGATATGCCTAAAGCTTATGATCGGGTCGAATAGCCTTTCTTAATGGCTATGAAGCGTAAATTAGGCTTTTTCGATAATTGGTGCCAAAAGATCTATCAATGTATCTCCTCAATTTCATATTCTATGGTTATTAATATGAAGCAAAGAGGTAACCTTTCTCATTCTAGAGGTTTTTGTCAAGGTGATCTCTTATCCCCATATTTGTTTCTTTTTTGCCCTGAAAGTCTCTCTGCTCTTATTAATTCTACTTATCGGCGAGGTTACCTTAGAGGTTTAAGATGTGAAAGACAGGGTTTAACCATCTCCCATTTATTCTTTGCTGATGACAGTCTAATTATTTCTAGAGCTTCAGTGAGTGATTGCAACTTGATTAAAGGAGTTTTACATTCATATTAGCTTACATCTAGACAACAGATTAACTTATAGAAATTATCGGTTTGTTTTGGTAATTCTATTTCGGTGGAGTTGGCTGCCCATCTTACTCAATGTCTTGGCGTGGCTAATGTTTATCACCACAACACGTACCTGGGTTTTCCATGCATCTCTAGCAAGAACAAACATAATCTTTTTGTTGCGATTAAAGAAAAGTGTGGAATAAATTGAAGGGCAAGAAGAGGCATTTATTCTCAGCAGGGGGTCGGGAGGTACTTTTTAAAGCTATGATTAAAGTAATTCCAACCTACATAATGAATTTGTTTAGGCTTTCAAAGAGCCTCATTAAGGAGATTCAGCTACTCTGTGTCCGATTCTTTTGGGTTGGTGATGAGTATAGAAGGAAAATCCACTGGTGTTCTCGGGAAAAATTGTGTCGCCACAAAAAGAATGTTGGTCTTAGTTTTAGGGATTTGTACTCCTTTAATCAAGCTATTCTCGCAAAACAAAGCTAGTGAGTGATAGCTAATCCAAATTATCTGATGGCTAGAATTCTTCTTTTTTGTAGGCACAACTAAGACAATATGATTCCTTAGTTTGGAAAAGCATTTTATGGGAGAGAAACCTACTTTTGAAGAGGCTCTAGTGATGTATTAGTGATGGCTCATCTGTTTTAGTTTATTATAACCAGTGGCATTCTCTCAGCCCCTTTCTTTCAAACCTTTATTCCCATACAGATTTCCAGAGCAATCATCGGTGGCAGACCTCCTCCTCCCATCAAGTTCTTGGAATCAGACCATAGTTCATGATTCTTTCCTAATAGAAGAAGCTGATTTAATCTTAAGCATTCCTTACTTACTATCTGGAAGTCTGCAGAGTGACTTAATTATGTGGTATTTCAATAAACATGGGCATTTTACGGTCAAAAGTGGTTATTGGCTATCTCGTATTTTGGACAAGGCTTCATTTAGTAATGATAATGTTCTTTCTCGCTTATGGTGGCAATATTTATGGACTATGCAGCTCCCGTCTAAGATCAAATATTTTATTTGGAGACTTTCACATGGTTGGATCCTCACCTTTGCTAACCTTAAGAGACACCATGTTCTGGTTGATATCCTTTGTAGTCGTTGTGCTAGAGGAGATGAAAACTCCATCCATGAGTTATAGCTATGTAGTGCTTTAAAGAATATATGCCAGATTTGCTCATTCATGTATGGATCAGTTTCCATCATAATACGCATATTCTTGATCTCCTAATTGAGTGCAAGGCTAGCCTATCCACCGAGGATTTAGAGGTAATGCTTATTCTGTTTTGGAGGTTATGGTTCCTTAGAACCAATTTGTTTCGGAGAAAAAAGTATTGAAAGTCTTAGATGTGCTAACTTGGGCTAAGAATTTTTTAAACGAGTTTAAAACTACTAATACAGCTATTTATAAGACATCTGAACTAGCAGGAAAAATTTGGAGTACTCTAAAGCTTGGCTTGATAAAACTTAACACTGATGCTAGACTATCATTAAAGCTCTTTAAAGCAGAGCTAGGTGTAATTTTGCGAGACCACTCAAGAGCTGTCTTGGCCTCATTGTCTACCCCTATTGACGTAAAGTTTTCAGTAGATATCCTTGAAGCTTTAGCATTACTTCGAGGTATCCTCTTAGCAAAGACGCTTGGAAATATAGCAATTGAGATGATGTTCGATTTTGTTGGACTCATTCATGACATTAATAATGCTACTCTATCAGCCTCAGAACTTGGCTTGTTCTTCATGATATCATTTCAACTTCTTTATTTCTTTTGTATTTGATTCCTTTAGCTACTTTTATCGCTCTATTAATCAAGTTGCCCGTGAATTGGCATACCTTGCGTTGAAACTAAATTCTATGACTATTTAGTTTGGTAAAGTGCCTTCTCAATTTGAACATCTTGTAATTAAGGATTTTCCTCTTATTTGAGTTAATCCACTTATTATTACACTAAAAAAAAAATGTGAGGATTGTTTCATTCAACAAGTTTGTAGAAGTTGGTAAAAAAAACTACCATATCAATCAAAGTCTTTGCTGACAGGTGATAGCGATCCAACGAGAGAAAGAAAATATATTTACAAGCCATGTATTTAGATAAACAGGCCAAATTCATATGATAGATGGCCTTTGAGAGAACTATTGAAAGTAACCAAATCACTTAGAGAAGAAGACTAAATGCCCTCCTTAATCAGTGGATAATGAATGAGCTTATACAACCTTATCCACTAAAGAAAAGTTTGACCAAAAAAGAAAAGAGGAACCCAATCAGACATTCATCCACCTAAATATACATTATAGACAACTTTAAAGATTGGTTCACAATAAAATTAGAGATGAAACCTTGGAAATGCCTAGTAAGCCATAACCATAGACCTTAATCGCTCTCACAACATGAGGAGGAATGGGCAATTTTGGTTAATTTGCTCAAATTTACTAATGTCAACCTTACCAAAGGAAAGATTATATAAGAGATGGTTGTAATCATCTAAAAAGAGGAACTTAAAAAGTTAAAGAAGAAACTATATAACCTTATAGTGTATGCTATACTGTGAAATCCTAAGTTTAAATCCTAATTCACTTAGTTGGGGTTTAGACTCAAGGTGAGTGAAGCTGCCACCAAAGCACTTCTTAACATCTCTATATAATATAAACCACAATGTTGTATTGCTAAGGTTTAAATTAATTGCATCTATTAAGAAACCACCAACAATAATCTTCAGCGACAAAGATATGGAAACACACTATCTAGACAATAAGTGCCCTCTATACTTAGAGGCCAAGATAAATTATATACCAATCATAAGGGCTTTGATTGATATAGGAACATTAATCAATATCTTCTTATAGCCATACTGCAATCTGCTAAAATCTTGATAGTTATATTACAAGGAAAAAAGTTCAAGTGTTTGGCTCTAACAATGTAGCCAAATATTCTAAGGAAATCATATACTTAGACCTGAAAGTAAGGCCACTGTACGCCCTTAATATATTTTATGTAATGGACATTAAAGTCATGTACTAGATACTACTTGGTTGGTCGTGGCTCAACAAACATAAACTAGTAGTATCGATGAATCACCAATGCATTAAAGATAGAATTAGAATCACAACCAATCCCACTTATTTTTCATAATAAATGAAGCTATCATGTAGGTGCCAAAGCCTACGATAGATTTTAAAGTTAGCCCTAGCAATATATTTGATAGACCAAACATGAATGCCATTACTAGGGGTTGGTAAATACGACAAGCTTTACAACCTTAACCTTTGAGAAGCCATAACAAGAAAAGAAAATAAGAGTTCCTCAAAATAGCATCACTATAAAAAAAAAAAACCAAACATTTTTCAAAAGAGCCAAATCAGAATACCCTTACTATAAAAAACATGTGCTTAATAGGCGCATTATATATCATTTATAACAGTTTACGGGGCCCATTCTGCTTAGAAGGATAACTACCGATGATGAACATATGAAAATACATGTTGTTAAGAGATTCAATCACCATTTAATGTCACTAATTTTAGTATTTTCTGTATTTTTAGCTTGAAATAAAGTGTTCTCCTTAAATTGTGATTAATGAATGTTATTTGGACAGGTTTAGGTAAAATGGATATAACTCTCAATGTAGAATTAAAAATGAAGAAATTCTTGAACCTGGTGCAACATGACTCAATCTTACACAAATTTGAAGAATAGTGGAAAAGTCAAATCCAACATGTTATGGGCCAAAAATTGAGATACAATAGAATCGGACTACAACTCCTACCCAGCTTGACCCAACTCACGTATTTGGATCGTATCTCACAAAATACGTACTCAATTGATATAATTCTTAAAGCTGTGAATTGATGACTTAACTATCAACAACTTGTATGTTTATGGTAAAGTCCAAATCAGCCGTTATCATGGACCAAATCGCATTGCAAGTGGGTAAAATGGTTGTTGGCTGAATTCTGATGTATCTTTGGAATTTTGCTCATATCTCATTGGATACTCATCCAATTTTTATGAAATCAGTGCCTATGGAAAGAAGAGTCAAAATGCTACAACTTTTATGTCGGCTGCAGAAGCTGAATTGATCATTTACATTATCACAAACGTGCTACAATTGGATACATGAGTTATTGGCTTAAAATTATTGAAGATTGATGTCATCCATGGCATATATCCATTCATTGCCTATATAAGGAGACCCTTAGGATGTTTTTATTAGATAATTCTCTCTTCTTTTATTCTCATTAACATGTATTATAATTTAGGCTAGAGTTTCTAGCAAGGCTAAGAGATGAACTTTTATGTGTAGTAAATCTACTTCCATGCTTTGATTCGGTGTCAAGAGCTATAAATGTTGTAAGTTTGGTTTTGATTAAACTCTTATCTATTTTATTTTCTATAATCCAGAGATTATAATTCTCATGTCTCATATATGTTCAGTCATGCTTTTCTTATGTGATTCATGTTGATTTATAATTGTTACTGGTTACATTGTTTTATATGTTAATCTTTTACTGCAGTATTGTCAATTTGATATATTGTCGATCTTGGATAACATGTAAGGGCAATAAATGTTTGATATTCAAGTTAATCTTTTACTACAATATTGTCAAAATGATATATTGTCGATCTTAGATAACTTGTATAAATAACATGATGTGTGTTAATGCTTGCAAAGAGTTTAACTAAATCAAATACATGTGTTATATATTACATACCTTTCGATTAATTGTTTGGGATGTAAAATTTTCAGTTGAGTTATAAATATCGAATCAAAGTATAGAGTAGATTTATAAAGCATAATTGTGATTCTCAAAGCCTTGCTTAAATCATCATAAGACATTTTTCTCAATTCATAGATAATTCTATCTCATCCGTTTAAATCAATTAACCCTTTGCTACTGCTTTAATATTTTACTTCACCAACCTATTTTGCCAAGAGCTTCCTCGTGGGATCGACACCTCAATCTATACTGCGATAGCCACGTTATATTTTGAGCGTAAACAAAAATTTGGCGCTGTTGCCGGGGAGGCACACTAAGCAAAAGTCGGTTGCGATTATAAATACTAAAGTGGTAATTTTGTATATTTTCTTTTCTTTGTAAAATCTTAGTTTTATTTCCTTTGTTGTAATTTATTTATTATTCATGGTTGGTTCTACCACCTAATTTATTTTATTTTCTTTAGTTAATTTGTTATATTTCATATTATCTTAATGGCTGGTTTTACCGCATAATTAGTTTATTTTATCTATTTATCACACTTTATTTTCTTTAGTTTATTTATTGCATTTTTTTTAATGGTTGGTTTTACCGCCTAACTTCGTTCACTTTCTTTCATTTATTTATTGTACTTTATTTCTTTAGTTAATTTGTTGTATTTTCTTTTTATTTTGTGGCTGATTCTACCGCCTAACTTAGTTTCTTTATTTTTTTATTATACTTTATTTATTTATTACACTTTTTTATTGCACTTTATTTTCATTTTCTTTTACGTATTTATTGCACTTTATTTACTTTAGTTAACATGTTGTATTTTCTTTTTATGGCCGGTTCTACTGCCTAACCTTTTATTTATTTACTTATTGTATTTTCTTTTTATTATTTATTTATTGTACTTTTTTTCGTACTTTATTGTCTTTTGTTTAGTTATTGTATTTATATTTCATGGTTGGTCTTACCACCTAACTCATTTCTATTTTTTGTTGTGTTTATTTCACTTCTTAAGAAACTTAAGCATTTCTTTCCTTAAAAAAAAAAAAAAATATTGTTGTTAAGATGTATGCATCGACTTAGAGACAAACGAGGAAGATTTGTGAGAGAACTAGAACTAGAACCAGCCCCACAATTTTTAAGTGAAGAGAATTCACCTTCTAGTTCATCTTGTAATTCTAACATAATGAGCCAACACGAAGAAAACCCCGTTAGAACTCTAAAAGATTACTTGCATCCTACTCACACAGCTACACCATCATGCATTATATTTCCACCTCACACACCACATTCAGATTTTAAACCTGGAATGATACAACTTCTTCCCACTTTTCATGGTCTATATAGTGAAAATCCTTATGTACATGTTAGGGAATTTGAAGAGGTAATTGCCACCTTCCATAGCCAACCTGAAGCCATAGACACTGTAAGACTTAAATTTTTCCCTTTTTCTTTGAAAGACAAAGCAAAGAGTTGGCTATACTCTTTGAGGCCGAAGTCTATAGGAACTTTGGCAGAAATGACCCAAGCATTTTTCAATAAATACTTCCCACAACACAAAACTAATGGCCTGAAAAGACAAATTTCTTCCTTCTTCCAAAAAGACAGTGAAACCTTATATCAAGCATAGGAAAGGTTTAAAGAGTTGCTAAATCTGTGCCCTCACCATAGGTATGAAAATTAGCGCTTGGTTAGTTATTTCTATGAAGGACTCACAATTAGAGAGCGCCAATTTGTTGAGATGATGTGTAATGGGGAGTTCCTTCACAAAGATCCTGAGGAAGCCATAGAATTTCTTAATGACTTAGCCGAAAAAGCCCATACATGGACTGGACCTAGCATTGCTGAAAGCACAAATAGGTCACAACCCAATGGAGTTTTCTATCTTAGAGAAGAGGATAACCTCAAAGCCCAATTAGAGGTCTTAAATAGGGAGTTAGAGGCCTTGAAAACCAAAGATAAAAGGGTCACCCACACGGTTGCTAGAGTTGAGTCACACGATGTCTGTTTTGTCTGTGGAGGAGCGGAACACTTAGCTCAGGATTGCCCCACTTATAGTGAGATGAGAGGGATATATGAGGAACAATGTAATGTCCTAAAGATGTACAAGAAGCCTTATTCACCCTACTCTGAAACATATAATCCTAGCTGGAGAAACCACCCAAATTTCAGTTGGAAATCTGACCAACAAGCCAACAACCAGTGGAAACAAGAACAACAAGCACTCAAGTCTTATGTTGCACCTCAATATAATGCACGACCAACTAGGAGTTCTTTAGAGGATACATTACAAGCATTTATGGAGGCATAAAGTAAGACTAATCAAAAATTTGAAACAATTCTTGCACAGGTGGTGGACGAAAACAAAGAAATCAAGAGTCAAATCACAAAGTTGACCAGTGCCTTAACTGTACAAGAGCGAGGTAAGTTTCCTCTCAACCTCAATCCAATCCAAAGGGATAATTCATGGCACAAGCTTCTATTTTTGATGTTCAAAATCTCAAAGAAGTCAATGCCATTACTACTCGAAGTGGTAAGATTGTAAGTGAGCCTACTTCTGAAATTAACACATCTACGAGTAGTAAAGACGCCCCCCTTAAAAAAGAGGCCACAGTGGAAAAAGAGCCCAAAAATAAGTTTTCAATCCCAGTGCCTTTTCCTCAAGCTCTTCGACAGGTTGGAAAAAATTCAAAAATTCAAGGTGAGATTTTAGAACATTTGAAACAAGTTAAGATTAATCTTCCCTTGTTGCATTTGATTAAGCAGGTTCCAACTTATGCCAAAGTCATCAAGGATCTATGCACTATCAAAAGAAAACACCATGTCAAGAAAACTGCATTTTTGGCAGAACAGGTAAGTGCAGTGATTGAACAAAAGACACCACTCAAGTATAAAGACCCAGGATGTCCCACAATCTCCTGCCAAATCGGGACACATGAGTTTGGTCAAGCTTTATTGGACTTAGGAGCAAGTGTAAACTTAATGCCTTATTCTATTTACTTGCAATTGGGACTTGGTGAGATTAAACCAACATCTGTAGTCCTACAATTAGCTGACCGATCAATCAAGAAACCACGGGGAATAGTAGAAGATGTTTTGTTGCAAATTGATAAATTTTACTACCCTGTTGATTTTTTATTTTAGATACTCATTCTGTTGTTAACATGGAGTCAAAAATCCCTCTTATTTTGGGGAGACCTTTTCTAGCCACTGCTAACGCTCTTATTAATTGCAGAAATGGTCTAATGAAATTATCTTTTGGGAATATGACTCTTGAGGTGAACATTTTCAACATTGGCAAACAACTACGAGAAGAAGACGAGTGCTATCATTCATATATGATAGACACACTTGTAGCAGAGGAAGCTTATAAAAATCATGGCTATGATTCTTCAAAAAACCTTCTCAATTTTGATTTTGAAGAATTGTATTATCCTGATGTAACAACTGATGTGTTTAGTATTTTTGACTCACAGGAAAAAGGGACTCGATTTTGGCAGCCACGCTTTGAAGAGTTGCCACAAGAGAGGGAGAGACCGAAACCATCAAACCTCGAGACACCACAAGTTGAGCTTTCTCCACTGCCCAAAGGTTTGAAACACGCATTCTTGGGACCAGGTGATACCTTTCCTATCATCATTTCTTCTGAACTTAGTGCTGAACAAGAGGAAAAATTGATAAAATTGTTAAAAGAACATAAGTCTGCACTAGGTTAGACCATAGCTGATATTAAAGGTATTTATCCATTGATATGCTCCCATAGAATTCATTTAGAGGAAGGTTCCCAACCTCGTAGAGACCCATAAAGAAGACTTAACCCAATAATGAAAGAAGTAGTGAAGAAAGAGGTCTTGAAACTATTAGATGCGGGTATAATCTACCCAATTTCTGATAGTCAATGGGTAAGTCCAAGTCAAGTAGTTCCTAAGAAATCTGGGGTTACTGTTGTTGAAAATGAGAATGGGATACCTGTTCCAACTAGGGTAGTAAGTGGTTGGAGAATGTGTATTGATTATAGAAAGTTAAACATAGCCACGAGGAAAGACTATTTTCCATTGCATTTTATCGACCAAATTTTAGAACGTGTAGCTGGACATCTTTTTTATTGCTTTCTTGATGGGTATTCAGGGTATTACCAGATTGAGATAGCTATAGAAGATCAAGAAAAAAACTACTTTTACATGCCCTTTTGGTACTTATGCTTTTCGTAGAATGCCATTTGGATTATGTAATGCACCAGCTACTTTCCAGCATTGCATGTTGAGTATTTTCTCTGATATGGTTGAAAAATGCATGGAAGTCTTTATAGATGATTGGACTGTTTTTGGTAATTCTTTTGATTTATGCCTACTTAACTTGAAATCTGTTTTGAGTAGGTGTGAAGAAAAAGGACTTGTGCTAAATTGGGAGAAATGTCATTTCATGGTATCTTCAGGAATCGTTTTGGGGCATCTTGTATCTGAAAGAGGGATAGAGGTTGACAAGGCAAAAATTGAATTAATCTCTAAATTATCTACACCCAAAACGATAAAAGATGTCCGATCCTTTCTTGGACACGCTGGCTTTTACAGAAGGTTTATATAAAATTTTTCTGCCATATCTAGACCATTGTGTAACCTTTTGCTAAAAGATGCAGAATTTACATGGACACAAGAGTGTGAGGAGGCATTCCGAACACTCATTGCCAAACTCACCACCGCTCCTATCATGCAATCACCGGATTGGAACCTCCTATTTGAAATTACGTGTGATGCAAGTAATAATGCTGTAGGAGCAGTTCTTGGGCAACAGAAGGAGGGAAAACCCTTTGTTTTTTATTATGCTAGTAGGACTTTGAATGATGCTCAAATGAATTACATTACTACTGAAAAAGAACTATTAGCTGTTGTTTTTGCCTTAGATAAATTTTGTTCTTATTTGATTGGTTCACCTATTGTTATTTTTACTAACCACACAGCCCTTAAGTACCTTCTTTCTAAGAAGGATGCTAAAGCCCGTTTAATTAGGTGGATTCTTCTTTTGCAGGAATTTGATATAACCATCAAAGATAAGAAAGGCGTTGAAAATGTTGTTGCTGATCATCTATCCCGCCTTGAGTTCACTGACTCCACTGATTTGTCATCCATTCGAGATGATTTTTCGGATGAACATCTTTTTACTATAAGCTAAATACCTTGGTATGCACATATCGTAAATTATTTGGTTTGTGGTGAACTTCCATCTGACTGGAATGCACAAGATAAACGTAAGTTCTTGGTTGAGGTACGTAATTTTTATTGGGATGATCCATATCTTTTCAAATACTGTCCTGACCAAATCATGAGACGTTGCATTCCTGAAAGTGAAGTTTCTAGTGTCTTAAATTTTTGCCATAGTGCTGCTTGCGGTGGCCATTTTTCTATGAAGAAGACAGCTGTGAAAATTTTACAGTGTTGTCTTTATTGGCCCACTTTGTTCAAAGACAATAATAATTTTTGTCGTTCCTGTGAAAGATGTCAAAAGTTAGGTGCTTTATCTCGAAGAAATATGATGCCTCTTAACCCTATTCTTGTTATCGAGATATTTGACTGTTGGGGTATCGATTTTATGGGTCCTTTTCCTTCATCTTTTGGCTATCTTTACATCCTTTTAGCTGTTGACTATGTATCAAAATGGGTGGAGGCTGTAGCTTGTCGTACTAATGATAATATAACTGTGGTAAAATTATTAAAAGAAAATGTGTTATCTAGATACGGTACGCCACGTGTCATCATTAGTGACCAAGGAACACATTTTTGTAATCGTTCTTTTGAAGCTTTGATGCGCAGGTATGGTGCTCTTCACAAAGTTTCCACTGCATACCATCCACAGACAAATGGACAAGCCGAGCTAGCAAATAGAGAGGTTAAACAGATTTTTGAAAAGATGGTTAACCAGAATCGCAAAGATTGGTCTCTACGCCTTTCTGATGCATTATGGGCATATCCCACTGCATACAAAACCATCTTAGGAATGTCTCCATACCGGCTTGTTTATGGGAAAGCTTGTCATTTACCTGTTGAGCTAGAACATAAAGCTTATTGGGCTGTCAAAGCCCTTAACTTTGATTTGAATGCCGCAGGTCTCTAGAGAAAGTTACAATTGTCAGAAATAGAAAAGCTACGAAATGACGCATATGACAACTCCAGAATTTACAAAGCTAAAATAAAAGTAGCTCATGATAAACAGATCTCAAGGAAACACTTTGAGCCAAATCAACGGGTCTATCTTTATGATTCTCGATTGCATTTACACCCTGGAAAGTTGAGATCTCGATGGACTGGTCCATTTATGGTAAGACATGTTTTTCCTAATGGTGCTGTTGAAATAGAAGACTCCACTGATGGACGGACTTTCAAAGTGAATGGACAGCGGCTAAAAAGCTACGTGGAAAAGGTAAACGACTCTATGTACCTAGGCGAGATCTCTCTTGTGGATCCTGTTTATTGTGATTGATCAGGTTCAATCTATCTGTACCATATTTTATATTTTATCTATATTTTATCTTTTGACTTTCTATTTTTGCTTTTATTTTCTTGCACATTTTATTTTACTTTATTTTCTTCTTTTTATTTTTTCTTCAGTGTGATTTTATTTCCCAGTCAAATGGCGGATACGGTACTCCGTGACTATTAAAGTCGGTTTCTCAGTTTCCTAAAAACTATCCCTCAAACTGTGCATTCATCTCTTTTCTTTCTTTCAAAATGGATCGCATTCTTGCCAACCTTAAAAAACGTTTTCCTTCATTTCCTCAAAATGCTCTACTTAAGATTTACAAAGCACGGTGTGAAAGACTAAGGCTATTAATGTTGGGTAATATCCCTGTGGACATTCGTTGGTTAATTGAAGCCAAGGTTCGGTTATCTGGTGAGTTTGAAAATGATTTTGTTTCTCATATGCCTGGTCTTGGAAGAAGCTTTTATGCCAAAAGGCGACGAGCAAAAAGGTTACAAGTCTGTTATAAATGTGCTCGATGGAATTGTAATCGGAGTTGTCGTTCTTTAGGATTCGTATCTAGAAATCGAGAAGACAAAATTCAGTTCATTAAGGATGGACTGAGTAAGGAGTCTTTAGATGATATCCTATTGACTCTTGAGACACATCCCTGTGAGCTCGTGCAACGTGAACTTCTCGATTTATGGAACAAATTCAAAAATGAACATCAACGGTATAGTCTCGGGAATCTGACTCTAAAAGACCCTGTTTGCCAATTTATAAGAAAATTGGATGGGAAGCCTATCCCCGACCCATAGAGGGCGTTTAAGCCGTTACTGGACGTAAAACCAGGGGAAGATGTAAGCCACAATCACAACTACTTATAAATACATGTGTTTTAATTTCAAACTTTATTTTATGAATAGTAGGGCTACTGATGTAGATGTCTTAAATTCAAATCTTGTTGTTCAATAATGCATGTGGGTCATTATGTTTAAATTTTTGTGCTTTATTTTTAACTCTCTTTTGACAAACTGTCGGGTTACCATAATTGTTATCATTTGGTACTCTATAAATACAGCACCTCATTTTCTTCATTTTCATATATTGAGATAAAAGTGAGTGTAGATATGGAGGAAACCCAAGTTCAACAATTTCGAAATATATGTGTATTTTGTGGATCTAGTCCTAGGGAGAGTAAAGTGTTCGTAGAAGCAGCAAACAATCTAGGAAAAGCATTAGCTGCAAGAAAAATTCATTTGATTTATGGAGGAGGTAGCCTTGGGCTAATGGGGTGTGTGTCAACAGCTGCACATTTAGGAGGAAGTCAAGTTTTAGGTATTATTCCTACAGCTTTGGTCGTGGAAAACCTGACTGGAAAAATAATAGGGGAAGAATTATGAGTCTCATCCATGCGTGAACGTATAGCTAGAATGCTTTGCAATGCAGACGCTTTTATTGTTTTACCAGGTGGTTTTGGTAGCTTGGAAGAAATTTTTCAAATTGTCTCTTGGGCCCAACTGAATATCCACCGAAAACCCATAGGTTTGTTGAATGTTAATAACTATTTTGATTGCTTACTTTGTTTTCTTGATCAAGCTGTGGAACAGAATTTTATTTCACATTCGGCGCGACAGATCCTGGTTTCTGCTACTGAGGCGGATGAATTGATTAACAAATTATAGGCAGTTACCTACGAACCTGACCCAGCAATAACTCGGATCGATTGGTCAGTGGGCCTTAACAAGCGAAAATTGGATCTGACACTTCGTTTGTAAATTTTTCTTTTATTTATTTATTTATCAGTACCATCATTTTAGTTTATATTTGCTTAAGTGTCTCTCAGGTTTGTTTCTTTCAAATAACTGGCGTTTTAGGTAATGTCTCATATACTTTATCTCTTTTTATTTAAACATTGAAGACAATGTTTCATCTGGTTTGGGGGGAGGATAGTAGACATACGTTGCATTTTGCAAAAAAAAAAAAAACAAATTGTGGTCCGACATTTGATTAAAATGGCAGAGTAAAGAGTTCATTCTTGAACTCTTGAGACACATTATAGGTCAAATTAGAATGGCAGAGTAAGGAGTTTTAGTACTAACTTTTGAAATGCATTTTAACTAACTTTTTGTTGTTTTGTTTTATATTTTATGCATTGTCGTTTATTGCTTGTAGTCTTGGTAATTCTTGTACAAAGGAATTTGCTTTTCTGCCTAAGTATGATTTCAAAATTGTTTAGGTTGAGTCACTGTTTCTATTTAGGTTACTAAAGAATGACTTCTTAAATATTTTTGAGCACAATGTTAAGCCTTGTGGTAAGACGGATGATTCAATTTATATAGCCAAGAGAATTCCCATGTTTAAGTATATATTTTTCTAATCTCACATATCTTTTGTGAGTAAGTGGAAAGGTTGAGAAAACAGCTTATAAACCTTCATTGATCCTTTGAATTAGTTAATTTTTGTTTAGAATGATATTATTTGAATTAAGGGATAAGTTGGTTGCATTTGTGCATAATATAATTTGGTGAGAAACCTTTGTAATGCTTCCTTGTATTCTTCAAAAATATATAAAAAAAAATACAACAATACCAAAAACAAGAAAAAAAAGAAGCAATTCAGTTTAATAAAGTCTTCATTCAATTTTAGAAGACAAATATATTGTAAAACAGTTTTCTCACCAAGTTATAATTGTATTATTCTCACAAGCTAATTAAAGTTCTAAAGCTGGCGTATGATATGAATAATTGATTTTTAAACAAATAATTTTTCTATCTTCGGATCAATGTTAGTTTATATGTCTGTCCTTAAAATTGACTTTTTCTTGAGTGCTTAACTGTTTTCCAACTCCATAAAAGAAGTCCTAACCTTTTAAACAGTCATACACCTGTGAGGATATGGAGTTGAGGCTTTTACTTGGAGAAATTCTCAAGGCTATATCTATTGTGGTTTGTGGTTAGATGGTTATAGCTTAGTTCACACATACACAAATTATGGAAGTTGTAATTGAAAAAACCATGATAGCAACAGTGATCTCGAACTGATGTTTTGTTTGAAATGCTTAGGTAGTTTTGCATACTCTATTTACACTTGAATTGCTAGAGACTAGTAATAAGCTGGTTGGGGGCTGTGATGAACATATGAAAATGCATGTTGTTAAGAGATTCAATCACTATTTAATGTCACTAAGTTTAGTATTTTCTGTATTTTTAGCTTGAAATAAAGTGTTCTCCTTAAATTGTGATTATTGAATGTTATTTGGACAGGTTTAGGTAAAATGGATATACTCTCAATGTAGAAATCAAAATGAAGAAATTCTTGACCCTGGTGCAACATGACTCAATCTTACACAAATTTGAAGAATAGTGGAAAAGTCAAATCTAACATGTTATGGGCCAAAAATTGAGATACAATAGAATCGAACTACAACTCCTACCCAGCTTGACCCAACTCATGTATTTGGATCGTATCTCATAAAATACGTACTCAATTGGTATAATTCTTAAAGCTGTGAATTGCTGACTTAACTATCAACAACTCGTATGTTTATGGTAAAGTCCAAATCAGCCGTTATCATGGACCAAATCGCATTGCAAGTGGGTAAAATGGTTGTTGGTCGAATTCTGATGTATCTTTGGAATTTTGCTCATATCTCATTGGATACTCATCCATTTTGCATGAAATCAGTTCCTATGGAAAGAAGATTCAATATTGTACAACTTTCATGTCAGTTGCAGAAGCTGAATTGATCATTTACATTATCAAAAATGTGCTGCAAGTGGATATACGAGTTATTGGCTTAAAATTATTGAAGATTGATGTCATCCATGGCATATGTCCATTCATTGCCTATATAAGGAGACCCTTAGGACATTTTTATTAGATAATTCTCTTTTCTTTTATTCTCATTAATATGTATTGTAATTTAGGCTAGAGTTCCTAACAAGGCTAAGAGATGAACTTTTATGTGTAGTAAATCTACTTCCATGCTTTAATTCGGTGTCAAGAGCTATAAATATTGTAAGTTTGGTTTTGATTAAACTCTTATCTATTTTATTTTCTATAATCCATAGGTTATAATTCTCATATCTCATATATGTTCAGTCATACATTTCTTATGTGATTCATGTTGATTTATAATTGTTACTGGTTACATTGTTTTATATGTTAATCTTTTACTGCAGTATTGTCAATTTGATATATTGTCGATCTTGGATAACATATAAGGGCAATAAATTTTTGATATTCAAGTTAATCTTTTACGGCAATATTGTTAAAATGATATATTTTCGATCTTAGATAACTTGTATAAATAACATGATGTGTGTTAATGCTTGCAAAGAGTTTAACTAAATCAAATACATGTGTTATCAAATGTGCTATATATTATATACCTTCCGATTAATTGTTTGGGATGTGAAACTTTCAGTTGAGTTATAAATATCGAATCAAAGTATAGAGTAGATTTATAAAGCATTATATGTGATTCTCAAAGCCTTGCTTAAATCATCATAAGACATTTTCCTCAATTCATAGATAATTCTATCTCATCCGTTTAAATCAATTAACCCTTTGCTACTGCTTTAATATTTTACTTCACCAACCTATTTTGCTAAGAGCTTCCTCGTGGGATCGACACCTCAATCTATACTGCGATAGCCGCGTTATATTTTGAGCGTAAACAACC
This sequence comes from Ailanthus altissimus, assembly GCA_946807835.1. Classification (NCBI taxonomy): domain Eukaryota; kingdom Viridiplantae; phylum Streptophyta; class Magnoliopsida; order Sapindales; family Simaroubaceae; genus Ailanthus; species Ailanthus altissimus. The sequence continues at coordinate 9,152,190 of OX327709.1, forward strand.
GACCATGATAAGAAAGTGAACTCTTGCATAAATCTCTCTATAGCTATAGAAACATCTATGGTTTCGGAAGACAAAATTCCTTCCTGCTTCTAAATACATGCGAGATAGCTCTTCAAGCATAACAGTAGAATTGGGCAAGGTGGACTTAAGCACTAACCATAAGGTGCAAAAGTCTATACTGATAAGAACTTTACTCTTGTCCAAGGAAAAAATCCATTTGATCAACTTCCTAAAGAAGTACAATGACATCTTTGCCTTGGGTTACTAAGACATGTTAGGATTGGATTCGTAGATGGTTTACCAGGCTTTTAATGTACAACTTAAGGTTAGGCTAGTGAAATAACCTCGTTATAGCTTACACCCAGACATGAAAAAAAAAATCAAAAAAGAGGTTGAAAAGCTCATAATCGCTAGATTTATGAAACCCATCAAACACCCCACTTGGTTAAGCAACATAATGCTAGTGAAAAAGAAGATTGGATAGATCTGCGTCTTTGTCAACTTTTGAGATCTCAAGAAGCATGTTCTAAGGATGAGTTTTCTTTGCTAAACATAGACAGCCTTATTGAATCCATTTTGGGATGAGGAATACTATCTTTTATGGATAGTTTCAGCAGTTACAATTAAATTAAAATAGCTTTAAGGGACGTCAAAAAAACTCATTTTTCACACTATTGTAGGAAACGTTTAATGTACCATCATGCCATTCGATCTAAAGAATGCAAGGGAACTTATCAAAGAGCCATAATGGCTATATTTCATAATATGATAAGCCTAGAAGAAAAGAACTACATGTATACTAAATACTGTTAATGAAGGCTATATATTTCATTGCATCCATTAACTTATTATCATCAGTTGTGGCTAAAGCTTTAATGGCTATAGGAGTATAGATAAGAGAGCAGTTCTACCTTCTAACTTTAATAAAAGATCCTTTTTGTATTTAGTTTGAGAGAGAGAAAGGCCATGTTGGAATCTTTTAACTTTAATATAGAGAAAAATATAAGACACCAAGATCTTTTAATATGAAATTTTTGTTAGATGATGGGTTATATTGCATCAAGAGTATTTCTTATAATAATAACATCATCAACATGTATAAGAATGAGTAAAACAATAAAGTAATGGTGGTATATAAATAGAGAGTTCAGCCTTACTAGTAGAGAAACTAATATTTTTAACTCCTCAGAAAGGCATTCAAACTATGATCGAGGGCATGTTTTAGACCATAAATAGATTTGTACAATTTGCACACAAAGTTTGGATGAATTGTGACACGTCTAAAATATAGGAGTTTATTTCCAAGTACAGGATTGTTTAAGTAATAAATAATTTGGTGAGAACTGAGTTAATCTACAAGGAAGTGGAATTAAAATTACAAACTATAAATAATCTAAAGATAAATAAAGTAATATAAGATGTTTGCAAATAATAATTCAAATAACCAATTAAAATGAATGCTAAGGTTAGGGGATTCATTCTTGGTATATGAAAAAAGAATATATTTAACTCTTTTTATAACTCAATTGGAATCGTCACATTAAAGAGGCTTCAATTGGAAGATAGAACAATTAAAGTTCATCATTATTTATATATTAACTTGTATTTATTTTTTTAATTATTATACACTAAATCTTGTAAATGGGTTCATATATTTATTATACCAATAATTATACTTGTGTATAATAAATCAAGACTCTCACTTTACAAGAAAGGGTATATACGCCAAATCTTGTAAATGGGTTCAAGAATTTATTGTGTCAACTATAAGGATTGTCTATAATAAATCAAGATACATCACTTTGCAAGAAAGGGTATCAATATTGTAAATCAAAATAAATATTTCATATGTAAATTTGCTTAACTTAAGAATGTAACATTAAATTCTAAAGTAACAGTTTAAGAATATCTTGTCACCTTACCAAAAGTTTCACCTTAGTAAAATGAAAATTACTTCGACGTAATAAAAGTAAAGAATGAGATGCAAGAAGAGATAGCATGAACTTTAGACTAGTAAATGAAAGAAATAATACAACAAAGAGATAATAAAAAAGAATGGGTGTTATCTTTGTTGTTGAGTCTGGTATGAGTCTTGATAAGTGATCTGTAAGAACATTCTAAGCTCCATTCTTATCCTTCATAGTGATGTTAAATTCTTAAAGCAAGAGAATTCATCAAATCAATCTTGGTTTTGCATCATGTTTTAACATTAAGTACCTTACAGCAGCATAGTCAGTAAATACAATAGTTAAAGAACCAATTAAGTAATAGTGAAATTTGTCTAATGCAAATATTACAGCAAGTAATTATTTTTTCAGTTGTTATGTAATTTATTTGTGCACTGTTTAAAGTTTTACTTGGGTAATAAATTACATGGGGTTTACCTTCCTTTCTTTATCCTAATACAACAACAACAGCATAGTCATTGGCATTACACATGAGCTCAAATGCAAAGACCATTCAGGAGATTGTATGATAGGAGTAGATGTTAAATGGCCAATTAATTTTTCATATGAATTTCGGCACTCTTGAGTCTACACAAATAATATATCTTTTGCTAAGAGGTTGTAAAAAGGTCTAGATATAGCATTAAAAATTTTTATGAACCTCCTATAATATCTAACATGTCCTAAAAATGAGCAAACTTCAATGACTGTTTTTTGTAAGGGCAAATGGGTGATAAGTTCAAATTTTCCCTTATCCACATCAATTCTTTTAGAAGACATTACATGCTCCAAAGCAATTCTAAAAGTGACTATGTAATGACATTTTTTCCAATTCAACACAATATCTTTTTCTTCACATCTTTTTAAGACATTTATTAAAATTTCAAGATAATTATCAAAAGAACTTTAAACACAGTTAAATCATCCATGAAAACTCTTAAATAATGCTCAACCATGTCACTAAAAATGCTTAACATATATTTTTGAAATATTGCTGGGGCATTACAAAGTCTAAAGGGCATATTTTTAAAAGCAAAAGTCCCAAAAAAGCATATGAAGGTAGTCTTTTCTTAATCCTCTGGTGCTATGAGAATTTGATAATAGTTAGAATAACCATCTAGAAAGTAATAGTAGGGATGTCTCGTTACTCTTTCTAAAATTTGGTGAAGGAATAGTAAAAGAACATGGTCTTTTCTAGTAGCAGAGTTTAACTTCCTATAATGTATGTATATCCTTCAACTAGATGAAATTTGTGTTGGTATTAACTCACCTTTTTCATTTTTAATTACAGTGATTCTAGATTTTTTGGTACTACCTAAGTAGGACTTACCCATTTACTGTCTGAGATGGGGTAGATGATTCATACTTCAAGTAATTTAAGAACTTCAAATCTCACTACCTTTTCCATATATGGGTTTAATCTCTTTTGGGGTTGTTGGGAAATTTTGGCTTTATCCTCTAGGTGTATTCTATGTGTGTAATCAAATTATTAATGTTTTTTTTTATATCTTTTAAAGTCTACCTTATTGTATTTTTATGCATTTTCAATACTTCAAATAACTTACCTTCTTGTTCACTTGAAAGTGTAGAAGAGATTACTACAAGAAATGCATATTTCAGCCCTTCAGGTAGAGGTTTCAACTCTAACTTTAGAATTTCATTCTACTTATTCTCATTTTCTCCTAATTATTTAAACTTTGGTTTCTGCAATTTATTTTTTATTACCTGTGCGCAGTCAAGTAAAGAACATATGTTAGAGATTTCAGAATCTAATTACATATTTGACTCAAAAAAAATCATTAAACAAATTTCGAAGGGATCAGTAGAACTTCCTTTTTTAATATGATCCTCCATAATTGTTTCAATCATGTTGGTTTCTTCACTTTCAACCTCCTCTTCATGTGGTTGCTTACACATATTGAAAACATTGAGCTTAAGTGTCATGTTTCCAAATGAAAGCTTCATTACTCTATTCCTGTAATTAATCAAAGCGTTAGAGGCTGCTAAAAATGAACGACCCAAAATAATAGGTATCAGATTACATCTTTTAACAAGTTTTGTGTCAAAGATAATAAAATCCACAGAACATATAAATTTATCGACTTGAATTAACACATCTTTCACTATCCCTCTTGGTACTTTTATTGATCTATCGACAAGTAAAAGAGTTACAAGAGTTAGTTCTAACTCATAAAGATTGAGCTATTGATAAACTGAGTATGGTAGTAAATTCACACTAGCAGCAAGATCAAGTAAGGCTTGTTCAATTTTATAACTTCCAATAATGCATGAAATATTAAGACAACCAAGGTCTTTGTATTTCAAAGCATTATTATTCTAAAGAATGGCACTTACTTGTTCAGCTAAAAATGCTTTCTTTTTCATATTCAGTTTTTTTACTATGCATTAATCCTTCAAAAATTTTGCATAAGAAGGAACTTATTTAATAGCATCCAACAAAGGAATAATAACTTTTACCTGTTTGAAGATTTTAAATATTTCAAGATTGTAATTCAATTTTCTAGTATTATGTAATGCATAAGGAAATTGGGGATGCAGGTAAGGGTTCAGTGTATTTTTTCACAAGGTGTAAGTTTAACATTTTCCTCACCTTTAGAGATCGATTTATCATTTTCAAAAGGTTCAGGAATGTGTTTTTCAACAACTTTACTATTCTAAAAAGTGATAACGGCTTTAACTTGATCCATTTGTTGGTTTCTTGAACTACTTGCATTTGAGTTATGTTGTCATTTGGGGTTTGGTTATGGTTGAGAAGGAAATTTTCATTTCTCATGAATACTTAGTGCGAGTACAAATTTAGCAAGAGTATCTTTTAAATCAACAAATGTTTGAGCATTTTGAGAATTAATAAACTCTTGCTTTTTAATGAATGCATACAAAGTTTCTTTAAGATTTTTATTAGGATGTAGGACATATGGTGCATAACCTTGAGGGTTTTGAAAATTTTGCTATGATTAAAAAGGTGGTTGTGATGCATATGATTGAGTGTCATTACTCAAACAAAAATTTGAGTGATTTCTCAAACCAAGATTGTAATTTTATGAATATGAGTTATGGTTTGACCACTTGAATGTTTAGAACATTGGCTTATTCATGAAGACATTCCCTAAATACATGCAAAGTTAGGCAATCAATAGTAGAGTGATCATGGGTTTCATATATGTGACACACAATTTCTTAAACAGATTTTAATTTACCACTCTTTTTTATTTCTAAGGTTTCAACTTTTATAGTTAGGGATGCTAATTTGGCTTAAAGGTCATAATCTTCCATAAGGTGGTAAATGCCCATACTAGATGTAGTGGTTTGAGTTTTGCTAGGTGCTTTACAAGTACCGGCATTATCCTAATTTTGAGCATTCGCTAGTAAGTCTAAGTAGTTCATTGCCTTTTTTGGATCTTTATCCTCAAATGTTCTATTACACATTATTTTTACTATTTGCCTAACTTTGGATGTTAAGCTCTCATAGAAATTTGAGACTAATCTCCAAGTCTCAAAACCATGATGGAGACAAGTATTAAGTAATTCCTTATACCTTTCCCAACATTGGTAAAGGATCTCTCCTGATTTTTAGGCAAAAGTGGTAATTTATCTTTTGAAAGAATTTGTTTTATAGGGAAGAAATTCTTTTTTTCAAAATTTGTTATTGCATCTCATCCCATAAAGAAATATATCATGGCCTAAGGTTTTGTAGCCATGTTTTAGATTTATCTTTTAAAGAAAAAAGAAAAAGCTTAAGTCGAATTGTGTTCATGCCACAATTTAGGTCATTATATATATTACACACTTTTTCAAATTCTCTTAGTTGTAGGTAAGGGGTCTCTACATCTAAGCCATGAAAAGTGGGTAAAGTTGAATAATGCATGGCTTAAAATTAAAATGTGTTGCATCTGGAGGAAAAATTAAGAAAAATGGTGCACCAGTTCGTGTCGGGTTCATGTAGTCTCTAAGTGTCCTAGGTCGATTATAGTCATTGTATTGGGACTAGTTGTCCCTTGGGTCTATGAGCCCCTCAATTTGATTATCGGTTATGGTGTTATTTGGTAAAGAATAAAAAGAAGATGGAGAATCAAACAAATTATCAAAGAAAGTTTCAAAATTACTTTTCACCAAACAATGAAACTTAGGACCGCAAAACCAACCACTCATACAAAGAAATAAAATAAAGTACAAATACAATAAATATTACAAACAAAAGAAAAAAAGATGAAATAAAATATTAAATAAAAGAAAATAAAAGAGTACGACTAATAATAAAATAAAAGTTAGAGGAATTGTTAAAAGTTAGATTAGTCAATATTAGATTAAGATAATAAAATGTTAGTAAACAAAGGGTAGGTGGTTAAGTAAAACGTTACATAGTAAAACAAGAATAACAAATGAAGAATAATTAAAGTAAAGCAAAATAGGAGTTTTAGCCTTCTATGAAAATAAAATAAATTATCTTATTTAATTTTATTTCCCCGGCAACGGCTTTAAAAACTTGACACGTTCAAAATATAGCAGTTTATTATCAAGTATAGGATTGTCAAAGTAATAAATAACACAGTGAGAATGGGATCGATCCACAAGAAAATGGAATTAAAATTACAAACTATAAATATTATAAAGACAAATAAAACAATATAAGATGTGTACAAATAATAATTCAAATAACCAATTAAAATTAATACTAAGGTTAGGGGATTCACTCTTGGTATATGAAATAAGAATATATTTAACTCTCTTTATAACTCAATTAGAATCCTCATACAAAGGAAGTTCCAATCGAAAGATATAACAATTAAAGTTCATCATCATTTATATATAACTTGTATTTTTTTTGTTTATTTATTATACACCAAATCTTGTAAATAGGGCTATGTATTTATTATGTCAATTATTATATTTGTCTATAATAAATCAAGACTCCTACTTTACAAGAAATGGTATCTATATCAAATCTTTTAAATGGGTTCAAGAATTTATTATGCTAACTATAAAGATTGTCTATAATAAATCAAGATACACTACTTTATAAGAAAGGGTATCAATATTGCAAAATAAAATAAATACATCATATATAAATTTGCTTAACTTAAGAATATAACATTAAATTTTAGAATAAGATTTTAAGTATGTTTTATTACCTTACCAAGAGTTTCATCCTTTCACATTAGCAAAATGAAAATTACTTGGACATAATAAAATTAAAGAAAAGAGATGCAAGAAGAGATAATATGAACTTTAGACTAGTAAATGAAAGAAATAATATTACAAAAAGATAATATAAGAGATAAAATATTTTGAACTAAAATCTAGTTGTCTAATTACATACACGTGGATAATACAAGACAAATGAGGAGGGAACCACTTAGATGATAAAAGTCAAAGAATGAGGCAACTAATTTGCACTGATTATCATTAATGTACCAATTTGCTTGTCTAATTTGAAATTGATGTGGCTTGAATTAGCTTCCACTCAAAAAAATAAAAGTTGCAGATAATTCTCTCAGCTTTCTAAATAAAAAAAGGGAGCATATCCATAGTTCAGTGGACATAGAGACGAAGATGTACGATTTAACTTTTAAATCGTCATCCAACCATTTCTGATATATCACATTTTTCTCCTCGGTGGCATCCTCAGAAACACCTCTAGGCATCTTTGGGTCAATAACAAATCCTAGTCTTTTTGAATCCAGAATAATTCTGAGATTCATATACCAGTCAGAGAAATTATCGGCACCTTTGAGTTGGTGTGCATCCAGTATACACACCAAAGGATTTAAAGATGTCATCCTAACTTACATAAGCATATAAAATAATATTAGGAGATGTAAGCGAAAAATATTATTAAATCGCTAATAATATATTTTAAATCATGGATATAATATTTATACATTTTTTAATTTAAAATTCCCTCCCACTGTTTTACATAATCCCTATAATCTCTCAAAATGGGAAAATGATAATTTAAACTATTTTAAACTATACAGCGGGAAGTTGACCCCATTGGCATTTTACTCAGGCCACACATATTGCAATCTAGGCCTTTATAAACCCAACAGGTAGACAACTCTTGTCAATCGTATCTCATGCAACTCATACTCTCTATCCTAAATACATATTATCCACACACTGCAGCGATCTAGGGTAAGTGTATTCTAAATTAACTTGTCAATGATCAAATATATGCTACCAGTATTACCCACACAATGTACCGATATCGCTAAGGCAATACTTTCGCATATATTTGCCTTATCTCATGTTTAACCAGTATAGTCTAAATCATATCGATCAAATCCCTTACACTATAGCAATATTGGGAAAGACTGATATAATACAGCTAACACCGTATTGACAAAACAGATTAACAATAAAATACTATCTCATAATATAATATTGTTCAATCTGATTAAGAGAGATTGTTTTACTCTTTTTTTTATAGTATCACAAAGACTTAATCCCCATCTCATGAAGAGGTAATTCTCAATCAAACATTAATTCTGTGTAAGTATAACTAACCCTTACCAGTAGGGCTCCCATTGTGTTTACCAACAAAAAAAAAAATGATCCCAGTTTATAATACAACCTAATAACTCTTATCATTATATCTTATAAACCCCACATGATTAAAATAGTATTTTAAATTATTTAAAATATAATTAGAATGAGTGTTATTGGTACCGCGATGCTGGGTTCATTGTATGGCAGCACTGGGGGGTATAGCCCTCGACGCCCAGCTTTTGGCGCTGCAGTGCTCAACAGCCAATGCTGCGATGTTGGAGGTCACACCTCTAGCCCTGCAGCGCCCTGTGTCTAGCGTTGCAGTGCCAGGGCTTGGAGGCTCCTCAGCGTTGCAGTGCCAGGGCCTGGAGGCTCCTCAGCGTTGCAGTGCCAGGGCCTGGAGGCTCTTCAGCGCTGCAATTCTCAGCACCTGGTGCTGCAGCGTGAATTCCAGAATCAGTGCTTAAGCGCCCATTCTCTTAGCGTTGGGGTGCCTAGCACTTGGCGCTGCAGCGCTAGGGCTTGAAAGTCCTAGTGCCACGATGCCAGCTACATGTTATCTTATAAATTTCAGTGATGCTAACTCTGAGCATTGATTTAAACTTCTTTAGACCAAATCTGAACTCTTTCAAATCATAAAATGTTTGTAGCATCACAAGCATTAAACCATTTAATAATAGTAATTAGCGATTTAACAAATAATGTACTATATAAATATTATAAAATAAAATATTCATACAATAATGGGATGGCACGTGAGCACAAATTCTAACATATTCATATAATCCTTCCGTCATATATATCCTAGGAGAGCAGAGACATAGATCATCACTACCAAGTCTCTATATGCTCAACTCTAAAACTTATCTAGAATTCTAAAACTTATCTCTAAATTCTTATTCCTATAAATAATATCTGCAAACATTTTTGTGATATTGTTTTTCTCACAAGAAACACTTTTTTTGGGTTTGTTACTTATGGCCATAAGATTTTCTAGAATACAATCTTAGAGCATCTGGACATTCTACTCACTCATATAAGGTAACGGATCCCATATCTACACACACCGGACTCTATGAGCATCGGACCATGCCTAGGGACACTTAACAATCAGACCATAAAAGGTCTCAAACATATATAGAACCTAAGTATAGTAGATTACGCACAAGCCCAACGTGGTGCTCAGGTCACGAGACCACGAATACTACTCAACTTGAAAGGATCCTCAATTGACGGCTTTATAGAATATATATTGGAGATCCTAATTGAGCCTATTCAATACCCAGTCCTTACTAAATACCTGGATGTCTATACGAGCTTCCATTAAGCTCATGGTTTGCTAAGACTAACCATATGGACTATCTAGATATAAACACACATCAATCTATATTAAATAAAGTTTTCACTGATAAATCCGCATTAGTGAAAATATATCAGAAATATAACTTTTGAGAAGATACTTGTACAATGACATTTCTTAGCACTATTTGTAATCCTGTGCAACTATGCCGTTGCTAGTATACCTTCGGGTCTTTGTCCTATTTCAAATAAGGCTCTAACATTTTACATTTTTTTACTTTTATAACCTTCTAACTCTTAATAGTGCTAACTCCTAGCAATTATAGCTCTCAGTGTCGCTAACTCTTAGCCTTGGTCTAAACTCCTTTAGACCAGATCTGAACTCCTTCAAATCATACAATGTCTATAATGTTACAAGCATCTTACCATATATATTTAATATTAATGATTTTATTCGAAATTTCTATTATATAAATATTAAACAAGTAATATGTATACAATATTAGAATGGTATGTAAGCACCATTTTCAACACTAATACGTTACCACATGAATGTGACGACTCACGTTTCCTTTAGGGTACCCATAGGATCCTCCCTATATATGGAATACATATCATTTATACCAATCCCGAAGGAAAGACCATACATAAAGGCTTCACATATCACATAAGATATATATTAAGCAAATAGTGAGTACCAGCATCCTAGAAAAATATAAAACATATCTCATGGACATCTTTCACTTTAAAAACTTTTTTTCTTAAGCACATTTCACTTTAAAAGCTCACTTTTATAAACACATGAATGTCATATATGTTCATGCTCAATGATAATGCTCACATTTATAAACATATTCCATTCACATTTTCATATCAAAATATACTTGGCATGATATAAACATATTTCAAATCATATTTGTAAAATCATGCATAAACATATACTATGTTTATTGTGATTTCAATAAAAGTCTAGTATACTTACATCTCGTCGATCACATAACAAAGCTTAATCTGTGTAACCTATCATTAGAGATTAAACCCTTTTATAAGCATAACTATTCACACAAAACACTTTAAAATAACCCATAAAACCATACCAATTATACTTATCACCTCAAATTGGTTCAATGACTTGATTTCTTAAAACTTGTCATTAATGACCACATGGACTTAACTAATTTTTCTTATACATCAACTAATGTCTAATTACCACAAAATTAGAATGTCATTCTTGACTCATATATCATTCTTATAGATGGAGATTATATCATAATTCCCACAAAATCTATTTCATTATCACTCTCAAATCTAAACCATAATACTTATAGGATCATTTATTGATTGAATAATATTTAGTCTCCAAATTTTATAAGATCAAATACTAGCTTAAAAACCATGGAACTGTAACAGAATGTTTCTGGACACATAGCTTAGTCCATAATAAATAATCTATAACTGAATCCACAAACATCATATTTTAAAATAATTTTACTTCAAAGCTTTCAAAATCTACCAAGTAAAATCTTGCACTTAGTTTATATATTTTAAAAAATCAAAACAATTTGAAATTACTGAGTTACATGCTAAAACCGGGATATGTTATACTTGACATAAAAAAGAAATATTTTACATAAAATCATAATTTTTTAAGATCATTTAGCAGGCCAAAATCTGTTTGTTACTTAACCCTTCTATAGAAACTAACAATTCTCAATATTTTAGGGTCATTTTTAGAAAATCACCAAAAATCGAATTTATGGAGTTTTCAAATGACTAGAAATTATAACTATTTAGTAGGATGTCCAATTTCATTAAAATTCAGATAAAATATCAAAGCCCAATAGTTTATAAAAATTACAAATTAAGCCATGGTCATACAATAATTCTATAGGTCTATAAGGATTCATAATCTTATTCATGTAATCATCCTCAATAATCAATATATATATCACCAAATAATTATCATATCCTCTATTTAGCAAGTTTACTGAAATCATAACCTCATAAAAATCATTCAACAAACATTAAATATTAGAGAAAGAGCTCTAAAATACCTCTTAGGGATTTATATAGTGCCCACAAATTTACCCTTTTTGCTCTGATTAAATTTTATTAATCCAATCCAATATTTACTTATTTTTCTCACAATAGCCCCTAGTTCAATTATAGTATATGGTTTAGGCCTAGTCTTATTGAGCCCAAATAAATCATATTTTAACTCATAACGCATGTTCTTGGGCCTAATATCATTAAGCTTACATAAATTGTACTCTACTTATAATAAGCCCAATATTTAACTTAAAAAAATGGATTTATACTCTAAGTAACAAACAAAGCCTTAATAAAATGAAAAAAATTCATTTTTCTAATACTATACAAACAACAATCATATATAAACATGAAACAAACAATTTTACTTATTATGCACATATAGTTACTATAGTCACCCATTAATTCCATGTATATGACTAAAAGTGCACTATGTATTGGGTGAGTGTGTACATTTTAATTTTTTAATTTACACATCACATGCATAAATGCGCAGTAGAATGTTAACAAGCATCTCATTACACTAATGAGATATTAGAGAACTCACCCTTGAAGTGTGCTTTGCGCAGTTCTAGTCGAGGACTCAATGGGATCCTTTAAACTAAAATGGTAACTTACTATTCTCAACTGAAATTATAAAACACTTGAAGCAACTCTTGCTTCATTTTTATTTCTTTCGGCACTTAACAATTTTTTTGCTTACAATTTCTTCATCTTGAACAAATGAATTATGTTAGCTATTTATAGCCATAATAGCCAATAATTCAGCCAATCAAAAAAAAAGTAGTGTCTTCATTATTAAAGCATGACAATGCTTTTTCCTTAACAAAATAAAGGCACCACTTGCTTAATACAAATCATGGTGGCAACGTGCTCATGAAGAGATGGCCGAATATGATCAATATCAATAGGCATTTTCTTTATATTAAGACATGTCATGCTTAAATATAAGTATGACAAAACACCATACAATTTTTCTAATTGAAATGGTCAATTGAAAAATGATTTGGTGGCATTTGTAATCCATATTAACTTGCCATCTCTTAGTTCTCATTTACAAATTTAATACATTTAGCCAATTAAAAGATGCCACCAATTTGACATATTACTCACATTTGATGGAAGTGAATTAGGCTTTCAAAAAACTTATAAGCTATATATCAGTTACACCCCTTTAGCCAATTAATATATTTAACCAAAATTAATTATTAACATTTAATAATAGAAAGGTTAAATGACAAGTCCCACTTGTCGAGATTTCGGGCTTAACATTTAAACCCTATGTTCTCCCCGAGAGACCCTAAAATAATTCTGACTTTTCTGAGAACTTTTCAGATTAAACAATTCAATTCGGTGTGCTATCCAGTGCACAATGAGTACACTTCATATAGTGAGACTCCATAGGTTCATACCCATTTCGTCTTACAAAACTCTTCCATAAGTCTATAAACATTACCCCACATACACATTATAGAAATAACAAAATAGCGTATTGAACTATACAAGTTAAAGCTAATACATATTTGTATAATCTTTTCGTCATTTATATCGTGGAAGAGTGGAGACATAGATCATCACCGCCAAGTCTCTATATGCTAAACACTAGAACTTATCTCTAGATTTGTATTCTGATAAATAATATCCATAAACACTTTTTAAAATTATTTCTGATATGGAAAACATTTTTTCTGAGTGAATTACTTACGGCCATAAGAGTTTTTGGAATATAATCTTAGAGCATCTGGATATACAACTCCTCCGAAAAATCCTATATCTACACATATTGGACTCCATAAAGCATCGAACCATACCCAACGACACCCAACAGTCAGACCATGAAAGGTCATTGACATATGTGGAACCTAAGTATAGTGGATAACTCACAAGTCCACTATGGTGCTCAGGTTTAGAGACCATGAATACTACTCAACTCGAAAGGATAATCCATTGATGGCATTATGGGATGTCTAGTAGAAATCTTACTTGAGCCTATTCAGTACTAGTCCTCAATAAATACTTTCATGTCTATATGATTTTCCACTAAGCTCATAATCAGCTAAGAATAATCATCTGTACTATAAAGATATAAACATACACTGAACTATATAAAAGGGATTTATAAACAGACCCACATCGATGAAAATAGATTAGGAACATAGAGTTTGAGAACATACTTGTATAATGACATTTCCTAGTACTTATTGCAACCCTTTATAACTATGTCATTACTAGTATACCTTTCAGTCTTTATCTCATTTTAGACAAGGATCTAACTTCTTAGATCTAGCTAATTCTTATAACTTGCTAACTCTTAGCAGTACTAACTTTTAGCATTTATAACTCTTAGCACTACTAACTCTTAACCTTGGTCCAAACTCTTTTAGACCAGATCTGAATTCCTTCAGATCATACAATGTTTGAAGTATTACAAGCATCTTACTATATATATATAATATTAACATTTTTATTTGAAATCTTTATTATATAAATTTTAAACTAGTAATATTTATATAATATTGGAATTGTACGTAAGCATCAGTTCCAACAACTCCCACTTGCTCTAGTGCTATTCACGATGATATCTAGTACCTACCATCTCCATGTGTTTCTAAAACATATTAGAAGTTAAGGCCTGAGTGGGTCCACTATATTATTCAAGGAATAGATCCTAGATACTATTAAATCTCCAATAGCCAAGAACTTTTCAATTATATGGTATTCATAGTCCACATAATCAGAATTTTGGTACGCCTTATGGCTTCTTGCTTTGAGTAATTGTCCTGTTATTATTGCATTTAGTAGGATAAGATCCATTGATCTTGGAACTATTTTAAGCTCTGCAACTAACTTATATATCCACATAATTTCTTTTACAGACTTCTCAAGTCGCAACATATTCTGCCTTTAAGGTAGAATCTGCTATGGATATTTATATTGCACTTTCAACCATCTATGGTATCGATAAGAAGAAATACATAACCAAATGTAAACTTTCCTTTATCAGGACTAGACTAGAAGTCCAAATCTGTACATCTTCTCATATATAAATAACTTTCTCTATGAGTTAGAAACTTATCCTCTAAACCTCTCAGGTATTTCAGATATGTTTCACGATCAATTAATGGTCATTACCCGAATGAGACCGATATTGGCTCATAACACTTACAGCCATCTATATTCGGCTTTTATACATAACATGACATACATTAAGCTATCTCTAATTAATGTACTTTATATGTTAGACACTTTAATAATTTGAAAAGTATATTAACTGTCTCACAATTATTGAAATTGTACCTTTCAAGAACATTGTTAATGTATGAAGATTAAGTGAGTCCTATTAGCTTCCTAGCTATATCTCTATAAAGCTTTATACCTATATTATAAAAAGCCTCTCCCAAATATTTGATGGAGAAGTTCTTACTCAAATAACTCTTACCTAGTTGACTTACAACATACCACTGTTATTTCTAACATTAATTTTATCAACCACACAGAGAACTAGAACTATAATCTCACGATCTATGAGAAACTCTCTCTTGGAAAGTGGCATAATAAGAAACAAACATGTTTACCTTCTCTAGATTATAAAGCTAGTATCCCATAGAATGTTGGGATACAAAATAAATCGATACTTGTACCGATTGGGTGCAAGTATATCCTATTGCGTAACTCTTATATAAATAGAACAACCCAAAATCTTAACATACTTAAGACTTGATTTCTTTCCAGTTGATATCTTATACGAAACTGAAGGAATGGCTTTCGATAGAACTTTAATTAATAAGTGATTAACAGTTACTAGAGCATATCCCTAAGATATTATAGAAGATCGGTGAAACTCAATATCGATCGCATCATATCTCATAAAATCTAATTCCTCCTCTCCGAAACACCTTTGCCTTGAGGAGTACTTTGAGGACTCTATTGAGTGAGAATTATATTCGCTTTGAAATAATTTATGAATTTACTGTTCATATATAAATCGCCTTGATTTGATCAAAGGCATTGAATATACATTAGGGTTTAGTTCTCCACTTCTACTTGGAACGTTTTGAACACTTCAAAATTTTCAACCTATGTTTCCTAGAAACATACATTTGTATTATGACAAATCACGATGAAGTATAGAAATTCACCCAATGATAGTATGATTCATTAAAGCATATACATTACTATATACAAGTTTCAATAAATTAGTAAGTCAGTATCTAATACTTACATAAAGTATTTGGTCATTTTCCCTAGAATCTAAAATTCATAAAATGCTAAGGTTTCATAGTTAGATTAAGTATCTGGTTATCCTTAACTAGACGACCAATCGTCTTATATCTACATAACCTAATCTTATGTCCCACAATTTATTATCATTCAAATTTCTAGAGTTACTATTATTTCTGTCCACCTAGACAATTTTTTTTTATATTTAAGATATAATGGTCATTCATTAACTGACACTCAATTAGCAAAATATTATCTTTATCATATGTACAAAATAAACTATTCATGATGTATCCATGATAACCATTTATGTCTAATATAAAGAGTGATATGATTTGCCTGACATTGTATGGCATAAAATATCAATTATACGATGTAATGCTTCTGCTAGAATAGAGAAGTGAATTAAAAGTCCTAATGGCTACCACGTCTAGAAAATTTTCATTTCCTACGTGAAGCTATACTTCTCCTTTTATAACTTCTTAGCATACCTCAAATCATGTAACGTTTTACAGATATAAGAATGACAGGTGGTATCTCATACCTCTATGCTACTTAATATCACATATCAATGAAATGTCTATAATCGGTAAACAGATATCTACGGGATCTATCTTTCCTAAAGTAAGGTACATAAAATCGTAACAATTACTATTTTAAACCTTTATTAAAGTGGAAACATGTTCCATTATTTTATATGTGTAATTTAGATATATCAAATAATTTTTTAGATGGAGTACTATTTTACTTGTACATCTCATGTGCACATGCTCTAACTGAAAATAATTAGACATTGAGGTCAGGATAAAATTTGATTCTCAAATAATCCTTTATCAATTTTTGATAAATTTTCATCTCTACCCAAGAGATATTATTAGCAACACCTCATCTATTGATAATAAATATATCTTTTTTTTTTAATATAGAACTATTCTCAAATTCATTAGCAAGTCAAAATATTTCTCGGTACCTTATAGTTGGTGTGCTTAGATAAAGTATACTAACGAATTACTCATCATGATCTTATATCTATAAGATTCGTAAGAGATGTTTAGTGGAACATTTCTAATTGTTAATTAACAATTCTTTAGATCATAGATATAACTTTTATACATTTTTTAATCTAAACTTCTACTGCTTTGCATAATCTTCAAAATCTCTCAAAGGGAAGAATGACAATTTAAAATTCTTTCAAACTGTGCAGCAGGAAGTGGATCCCATTGGTATTTTACTTCAGCCTTACGCTTTAGTAATATTGGCATTTGTAAACCCAAAAGGTAGACAACTCTTTTCAATAACATCTCATGCAACTCTTACCACTGATCCTAAATACACCTTATTCTCACGCTTTAGCAATATTGGGTAAATGAATTCCAGATTAACTTGTCATTGATCAAATATATGCTATTGATACTACCCTCACACTTTAGCAATATTGGGTAATACTTGCATATATTTGCCTCATCTCATGTTTAATCGATATAGTTCAAATCAAATCAATCAAATTTCTCATACTTTAACAATATTGGATGACACGTCCAAAATATAGAAGTTATTCCCAAGTGCAGGATTGTCGAAGTAATAAATAACCCGATGAGAATGGGGTCGATCCACAGGGAAGTAGAATTAAAATTACAAATTATAAACACTTTAAAGATAATTAATGCAGTATAAGATGTTTGCAAATATTATTTCAATTAACCAATTCAAATAAAAAGCTAAGGTTATGGAGATTCACTCTTGGCATAAGAAATAAGAATATATTTAATTTTTTTATAACTCAATTGGAATCCTCACACAAAGAAGGTTCCAACCGGAAAATATAGCAATTAAAGTTCATCATCATTTATATATTAATTAGTATTTATTGTTTTTTTAATTATTATACACCAAATCTTATAAATGGGTTCAAGTATTTATTATGTCAATCTTTATATTTGTCTACAATAAATCAAGACTCCCACTTTACAATAAAGGTTATATACACCAAATCTTGTAAATGGTTTCAAGAATTTATTGTGCCAAGTATTAAGTTTGTCAATAATAAATCAAGAATCACCACTTTAGAAGAAAGGGTATTAATTCTACAAACAAAATAAATACATCATATATAAATTTGCATAACTTAAAAATAAAGCATTAAATTCATGAATAAATATTAAACATATCTTATTACCTTGCCAAGAGCTTCACCCTTTCACCTTAACTTAAACAAAATTATTTGGACATAATAAAACTAAATGAAAAGAAAAGAAATGGAAGAAGAAATAACATGACTTAATAGTAAACAAGAGAAATAATAGTACAAGGAAATGGATACAAAGGAAAAGTATTTTGAACTAAATTCTAACTTTCTAATTACATTCTTTAGGCATAAACAAGCCACCTATTTATAGAAAAACATGGATAAATTGAGACAAATTTGGAGGGAACCACTTGGTTGATGAAAGTCAAGAATGGTGGCAAAATAATTTGCATTCATTATCACTTGGGCACCCACTTGATTATCCAATTTGGAATTGATGTGATTTGAATTAGCTGTCACTCAAAAAATATAAGTTTTAGATAAGTCTCTTATCTTTCCAAATTAAGTGATCTCATACGTATTAGATGCGTATCTCTATAGTTATGGGCCAAATACTGATAACTGTTCAAACTGGGCCTGTACTGCAGATCAATTCTGTTCTAGGCCAATTTTCACCCTCTAAACACTCGAATTTCCAATTCTTTGTGAAATACAATATGTTAGCCCATTGAGTCATCTCAGCACAGGATTAAGAATCACCTCAATTGGATCTTTAGGTAGAAAGTTATGCCCATTTTACCAAACCTGCCACAAAACAGTTATAAGATAATTAAGTACAATATTGTAAACATACTTAAGTTAAGAAAATTAAATACACTAGTAATACAAAACAATCATGTAAAACTCTTATTAAATGTGTAATTTCAAGTGTTCATCACACCCCCCAACTGGCTTATTGCTAGTCCCTAGCAATTCGAGCATAAATAAAATTTGAACACTACCTAAGTATTTCAAACAAAACGTCAGTTTAAAATCACAATCGCTATAAAGGTTATTTCAATCATAACTTCCAAAAATATTTTTGTATGTGTGTGAATTAAGTCAAAGCCTTCTTACCACAAACCACAACATATATAGCCTTAAAAATGTTCCAAGTAAAAGCCTCAACTCAATATCCTTACAGGTGAATAACTTGTTTAATGACTTAGGATTTCACTCATGGAGTTGGAAAACAGATAATCGCTCAAGAAAAAGTTACATTTAAGGACAGACAGACAAACTAACATTGATCCAAAGATAGGAAAATCAAATATTTAGAGTCAAACCATTATTGCCAAATGCCAGCTTCAAGACTTTAATTATTTAATGCGAATCTTACGAATATAGAATTCGGTGATAAGATTGCTTCCTAATGACTTTAGTCTTCTAAAATTGAATGAAAACTTTATTGAACTGAATTGACTTCTTTTCTTTCTTTTTTTTAAAATTTTTTTTTTTACTTATTTTTTTTTCTTTTTTTGAAAGACATAAGGAATCATTACAAAATAAGAGCAATTTATCACCATAATACTTTTCCAATTTTTTTTTTTATCCTTCAGCTAAGCAACCAAATCATTCCTTATCCCAAATAATGTCATTCCAAATAAAAATTAACCATTTCAAAAGATCAATGAAAGTTCGTAAGCTGTTATCTCAAACCTCTCCATTCACTCACAAAAGATATGTGAGTTTAGAAAATAATATGTATACTTAAACATGAAAATTCTCTTGGCTATATATATTGAATCATCCATCTTACCACAAGGTTTAGTATTGTTCTCAAGAAATAATTTCAGAAGTTATTCTTTAGTAACCTAAATAGAGAAAGTGATTTAAACTAAACAATTTTGAAATCATACATCGATAGTAAAGCAAATTTATTTACGCAAGAGTTACCAAAAACTTAAGCAACAAACAATTATACATAAAATGCATTAAAAATAAACCAATTAGAATGTGTTTCAAAAGTTTATAATGTACTCTTTACTCTGCCATTCTAGAACTAGAATGCGTCTCAAGAATACATAAATGAACATTTTACTCACGCCATTCATGATAAATTTTTTTTTTTCTTACATAACAAAGTGATAACAACAACAAAATAAAATAATTAACACTAACATTATATATCAACTATCCTCCCCCCCAACCAGATTGAGACATTGTCCTCAATGTCAAAATATAGAAATGAACATTTTACTCACGCCATTCATGATAAATTTTTTTTTTCTTACATAACAAAGTGATAACAACAACAAAATAAAATAATTAACACTAACATTATATATCAACTATCCTCCCCCCAACCAGATTGAGACATTGTCCTCAATGTCAAAATATAGAAAGAGTAAAATATAGAAGATATCACCTGAGACATCTTTTATTGGAAATTAAACCTGCAACAAAATAAAACAAGCCACACAAAAAAATAAAACAAGCCACACAAAAAAGCTTAAAAATACATAGAAATAGATAGGCTACAGACGAAGCGTCAAATCTATCCTGCGTTTCTTTTCACTATTATCAGTATACCAATCTATTTGACTCATTGTTGGATCAGATAGAGGTGTAAAAGCTTGTAGTTCATGGAGTAACTGATCAACAGTTGAAGCAGAAATGAGGATCTGTCGTGCTGCAGATGAGACGAATTATTTTTCCACCGCATAGTCAAGAAAAGATAACAACCCATTATAAAACCCATCAACATTTAACAAACCAATGGGTTTTTTATGGATTTGCAATTGTGCCCATGAGACAATTTGAAAAATTTCCTCCAATGTTCCAAAACCTCCAGGTAGAGCTATGAAGGCATCAGCATTACGAAGCATAAAAGAAATTCGTTCATGCATTGATGATACCTGTAACTCATCCCCAATTGTTTTTCCTACAATGTCTCCAACAGCTAGAGCTTTTGGTATGATACCCAAAACTCGATTGCCATTATTTTGTGCAGCGGTTGCCACACGTCCCATTAATCCAAGATTACCTCCCCCATATACTAAATGAATATTGCGCTCAGCTAACATCTTACCAAGGGTTTCTGCTGCTTCTATAAACTCACTAGTTTTTTCAGGGCTGGATTCACAAAAGACACAAATTTTTGTGAATTTACGAGTTGATGATCCTTCCATGATTACACTCACTCTCTCTCTTGAATGATTTTGAGTTTGTACAAAGATGCAGAAATAATGCAATGTATTTATAAAGCCAAAAGTTATTGCAAAGTTAAATCATATGGCTATTGGCTTGAAATACAAGATTCAACACCTTTTACCAATTTTCAATTTGTTAGCTGAAAAAGTCACATGGGTTGTCGGCTTAAAATGCAAAATTTTCAAAAAGGATTATAGGTGGTTGATTATTGAAAAGACATTTGAGTTTGAAATGAAACATTTAAAAATAACAGCTATAGTAAATATATACAAGTAGTTGTGATTGTGGCTCACATCTTCCTCTGATTTTATGTCCGGTAACGGCTTAAACGCCCTCTATGGGTCGGGGATAGGCTTCCCATCCAATTTTCTTATAAATTGGCAAACATGGTCTTTTAAAGTCAGATTCCCGAGACTGTACCACTCATGTTCTTTTGGGAATATGTCCCATAATTCATGAATTGCAATATGCACATATCCACTAGGATGCGTCTCAAGAGTCAATAAGATATTATCTAAAGACTCCTTACTCAGGCCATCCTTAATGAACCTAATTTTATCTTCACGATTTACAGACACCATTCCTAAAGTGCGACAACGTGTGTTGCAAGTCGTGCGTGCACACTTGTAACAAACATTTAATCGTTTTGCTCTTCGTTTTTTTGAAAAAGAGCTTTTACCTAAGCCAGGCATGTAGGAAATTAATGAGTCTGAAAATTCACCTGTCAATCTAACTTTGGCTTCAATTAACCAACGTAAATCAACAGGTATATTCATAATCATTAATAATCTTAATCTTTCACATCTTACTTGGTAAATTTTCTTCAAGAGATTTTGAGGCAATGAGGGAAAACGCTTTTTCAAATTTTTTAGAATGTCATCCATTTTTTATTTTTTTTAGAAAAAGGGAAAGAATAGAAGATATCAGTAATTATGGGAAACTGACAAAACCGATTTGAAATATCACGGAGTACCGTTATCCGTCGCTTAACCGGGGTGCAAAACAAAACTTTAACAAAACTACTAAATTAACCTGCAAGTAAAAAAAATGTTAGAAGAAGAATAAATATATATAAATATGTAAATATATAAAACAAAGATTAATTGGTCTCGTAACAAGGATCCGACAGGAACGTAAATTCTTCATGAAAAGCTTGGTTTTCTAGAAACGGCTTGAGTCTTTGCCCATTTACCTTAAACACATTCCAATTTCTAGGATTTTCAATGTCAATTGTTCCATAAGGGTACACATGTTTTACAATAAAAGGGCCACTCCATCTTGATCTTAATTTTCCAGGGAATATGTGAAGTC
The DNA here is from genome assembly GCA_946807835.1 of Ailanthus altissimus. Taxonomy (NCBI): domain Eukaryota; kingdom Viridiplantae; phylum Streptophyta; class Magnoliopsida; order Sapindales; family Simaroubaceae; genus Ailanthus; species Ailanthus altissimus. Next base: position 9,174,741 of record OX327709.1, read on the forward strand.
AAGAATTATAAAGCAAAACCTTCTGACCAGTGTCAAATGTTTTTCTCTGAATTTTTTTTATCATGAAAGGCTTTAGTTTTAGCTTTATGAATTTTTGAATTCTCATATGCATCATTTCTCAATTCTTCAAGTTCATTTATTTGTAATTTACGTATGTGTCCAGCAGAATCAAGATTTTCATTGAAAGTTTTAATAGCCCAGTAGGCTTTATACTCAAGTTCCACAGGTAAGTGACAAGGTTTTCCATAAACTATCTTATAGGGAGACATACCCAATGAAGTTTTAAAAGCAGTTCTATAAGCCCACAGTGCATCATTTAGTCTTAAAGACCAATCTTTGCGATTTGGGTTTACAATTTTTTCTAAAATTTGTTTTATCTCCCTATTTGCTAATTCAACTTGTCCACTTGTCTGAGGATGATAAGGGGTGGCAACTTTATGAGTAATACCATATTTTTTCACTAATGTTTCAAATGGTCTATTACAAAAATGCTTACCCCCATCACTTATAATGGATCGAGGGATTCCAAATCGACTTAAGATATTTTCTTTCAAAAATTCATGACTATTTTATGGTCATTATGTCGACATGGAATAGCCTCAATCCATTTTGAGACATAATCTACTGCAACTAAGATATACGTAAATCCAAATGATAACGGAAATGGTCCTATGGCATCTATCCCCCAACAATCAAAGATTTCAATAACAAGAATAGGGTTCAAAGGCATCATGTTTCGTTTTGAAATTGATCCCAACTTTTGACAATTTTCACAAGTTATACAAAATGCATGTGTATCTTTAAATAAAGTGGGCCAATAAAATCCACACTGCAAGATTTTTGCAGCTGTTTTCTTTGATGAGAAATGTCCCCCACATGCTTTAGAATGACAAAATTCAATAACTTTATTTACCTCATTGTCGGGTATGCATCTTCGAAATATTTGATCACGACAATATTTAAAGAGATAAGGATCATCCCAATAAAACTTTCTCACCTCCGTTAAAAATTTTCTTTTGTCTTGAGCATTCCATTGAGGTGGCATTTCTCCTGTTACAAGAAAATTAACAATATTAGCATACCAGGGCATTGTAACAGCAGAAAATAAAAATTCATCGGGAAAAGAATCATTAATAGGTGTTATTTCTGTTGATGAATCTGATGTGAGTCTTGATAAGTGATCTGCAACAACATTCTCAGCTCCCTTCTTATCCTTGATAGTGATAATAAATTCTTGAAGCAATAGAATCCATCGAATCAGTCTTGGTTTTGCATCCTGTTTTGACATTAAGTACCTTACAGCAGCATGGTCAGTAAATACAATAGTTGAAGAACCAATTAAGTAAGAACGAAATTTGTCTAATGCAAATATTACAGCAAGTAGTTCTTTTTCAGTTGTTGTGTAATTCATTTGTGCACTGTTTAAAGTTCTACTTGCGTAATAAATTACATAGGATTTACCTTCTTTTCTTTGTCCTAATACAGCACCAACAGCGCAGTCACTAGCATCACACATGAGCTCAAAAGGTAAAGACCAGTCAGGAGATTGTATGATAGGAGCAGATGTTAAGAGGCCAATTAATTTTTCAAACGAATTTTGACACTCTTGAGTCCACTTAAATGATACATCTTTTGCTAAGAGGTTACAAAGAGGTTTAGATATAACACTAAAGTTTTTTATGAACCTCCTATAGAATCTAGCATGTCCTAAAAAGGATCGGACTTCTCTGACTGTTTTTGGTGGAGGCAAATGTGTAATGAGTTTGACTTTTGCCTTATCCACTTCAATTCCTTTAGAAGATACTATATGTCCCAAAACAATTCCAGAAGTAACTATGTAATGACATTTTTCCCAGTTCAATACAAGACTCTTTTCTTCACATCTTTTTAAGACATTTTCTAAGTTTTCAAGATAATTATCAAAAGAATTTCCAAACACAGTTAAATCATCCATGAAAACTTCTAAATAATGCTCAATCATGTCACTAAAAATGCTTAACATACATCTCTGAAATGTTGTTGGGGCATTACAAAGTCCAAAGGGCATTCTTCTAAAAGCAAAGGTTCCAAAAGAACATGTGAATGTAGTCTTTTCTTGGTCCTCTAGTGCTATAGGAATTTGATAATAGCCAGAGTAACCATCTAGAAAGCAATAGTAGGGATGTCCTGTTACTCTTTCTATAATCTGATCAAGGAATGGTAAAGGAAAATGGTCTTTTCTAGTGGCCAAGTTTAATTTTCTATAATCTATGCATATCCTCCAACTATATGAGACTCGAGTTGGTATTAACTCACATTTTTCATTTTCAATGACTGTGATTCCAGATTTTTTTGGTACTACCTGAGTAGGACTTACCCACTTACTATCTGAGATCGGATAGATGATTCCTACTTCAAGTAATTTGAGAACTTCAGCTCTCACCACCTCTTTCATATGTGGATTTAATCTCCTTTGAGGTTGTTGGGAAGTTTTGGCATTATCCTCTAGGTGTATTCTATGTGTGTAAATCAAAGAATTAATACCATTTATGTCTTTTAAAGTCCACCCAATTGCATTTTTATGCATTTTCAATAATTCAATCAACTTATCTTCTTGTTCACTTGTGAGTGTAGAAGCGATTACCACCGGGTAAGTTTGTTTTTCTCCAAGAAATGCATATTTCAGTCCTTCAGGCAAAGGTTTTAACTCCAACTTTAAAATTTCGTTCTTTTTATCCTCATTTTCTCCCAATTCTTCAAACTTTAGTTTCCATCTTTTATTTTCAATCACCTGTGCACAGTCAAGTAAAGAATATATGTCAGAGATTTCAGGATCTAATTGTATATTTGACTCAAATGAATTTATTAAACACATTTCTAAGGGATCGGTAGAACTCCCTTTTTGAATATGATCCTCCATAATCGTTTCAATCATGTCACATTCTTCACTTTCATCCTCCTCTTCATATGGTTGCTTACACATATTAAAAACATTGAGTTTAAGTGTCATGTTTCCAAATGAAAGCTTCATTACTCCATTCCTGCAATTAATCAAAGCGTTAGAAGTTGCTAAAAATGGACGACCTAAAATAACAGGTATCGGATTACATCATTTGACAGGTTCTGTGTCCAAGACGATAAAATCCACAAGATATATGAATTTATCAACTTGAACTAAGACATCCTCCACTATCCCTCTTGGTACTTTTATTGATCTATCGGCAAGTAAAAGAGTTACAGATGTTGATTTTAACTCCCCGAGATTGAGCTGCTGATAAACTGAATACGGCAATAAATTCACACTAGCACCAAGATCAAGTAAGGCTTGTTCAATTTTATGACTTCCAATAATACATGAAATTGTAGGACAACCAGGGTCTTTATATTTCAAAGAATTATTGTTCTGAAGAATGGCACTTACTTATTCAACTAAAAATGCTTTCTTTTTCACATTCAGTTTTCTTTTTACTATGCATAAGTCTTTCAAAAATTTTGCATAAGATGGAACCTGTTTAATAGCATCCAGTAAAGGAATATTAACTTTTACCTGTTTGAAGATTTCAAAAATTTCAGGATTGTGATTCATCTTCTTAGTATTACGTAATGCATGAGGAAATGGGGGTGGAGGTGAGGGTTTAGTGTTTTCTTCATTAAGTATAGGTTCAACACTTTCCTTACCCTTAGAGATTGATTCATCGCTCTCATGAGGTTCAGGAATTTCTTTTTCAACAATTTTACCACTCCGAAGAGTGATAACTGCTTTAACTTGATCCATGTGTTGGTTTCCTGAACTACATGCATTTGTGTTATGTTGTCCTTTGGGGTTTGGCTATGGTTGAGAAGGAAATTTTCCTTTCTCATGAATGTTCAGTGCAGATGCAAATTTAGCAAGAGTATCTTTCAAATCAGCAAATGTTTAAGCATTTTGAGAATTAATAGACTCTTGCTTTTCAATGAACGTATGCAAAGTTTCTTCAAGATTTTTCCTAGGAGGTGGGACATATGGTGCATAACCTTGATGGTTTTGAAAATTTTGGTGTGGTTGGAAATGTGGTTGCGAGGCCTGTGCTTGAGTGTCATTCCTCCAACTAAAATTTGGGTGATTTCGCCATCCAGGATTATAGTTTTGTGAATATGGGTTATTGTTTGACCGTTTGAACGTGTTTAGAACATTGGCTTGTTCATGGAGACATTCCCTAAATGCAGGCAAAGTTGGGCAATCATTGGTAGAGTGATCATGGGTTTCACAAATGTGACACATAATTTCTTGAACAGATTTTATTTGACCACTCTTTTTCATTTCTAAGGTTTCGACTTTTCTAGCAAGGGATGCTAATTTGGCTTGAAGGTCATGGTCTTCCTTAAGATGATAAATACCCCCACTAGATGTAGTGGTTTGATTTTTGCTAAGTGCCTCACAGGTACCAGCAGTGTCCCAATTTTGAGCATTTTCTGCTAATAAGTCAAGATAATTCATTGCCTCTTCTGGGTCTTTTTTCGCAAATGTTCCATTACACATCATTTCTACCATTTGCCTAACTTGAGGTGTTAAGCCCTCATAGAAATTTGAGACTACTCTCCATGTTTCAAAACCATGATGGGGACAGGTATTAAGTAATTCTTTATACCTTTCCCAACATTGGTAAAGGGTCTCTCCTGGTTTTTGGGCAAATGTAGTGATTTGTCTTTTGAAAGAATTTGTTCTATGGGAGGGAAAAAACTTTTTCAGGAATTGTTGTTGCAACTCGTCCCATAAAGAAATGGATCTTGGCCTAAGGTTTTGTAGCCATGTTTTAGCTTTATCTTTTAAAGAAAAAGGGAAAAGTTTAAGTCGAATTGTGTTCATGCTACAATTTTGATCATTATACATGTTACACACTTCTTCAAATTCTCTTAGATGTAGATAAGGGTTCTCTGCATCTAAGTCATGAAAAGTGGGTAAAAGTTGGATAATGCCTGGCTTAAAATTAAAATGCGTTGCATTCGGTGGAAAAATTAAGCAAGATGGTGCACCGGTTCGTGTAGGGTTCATATAGTCTCTAAGTGTCCTAGGTCGGTTATGGTCATTATATTGGGACTGATTGTCCCCTGGGTCTATGAGTCCCTCAATTTGATTTTCGCTCATGGTGTTACTTGGTGAAGAATGAGAAGATGAAGGAGAATCTAACAAATTATCAAAGGAAGTTTCGAAATTACCTTTTACTAAACGATGAGAATTAGGATCTCGAAACCAACCGCTCATAAAAAGAAACAAAACAAAATACAATAACAATAAATAATACAAATAAAATATTAAACACAGGTAAATAAAATAAAATATTACACAAGTAAATAAAATATGTAAAACTAAAAGCAAAATAAAGATAAATAATTAGAAGTTAGATTAGTGATGTTAGAATATATAATAAAAAGTTAATAAATAAATAGTAGGAGGCTTAGCCTTCCATTAAAATAAAAAGCAAAAATAAAAAGCGAATAATAAATAAAGTAAAGTACGTTAGGAGGCTCGGCCTTCCATGAAAAAGAAAAAAAAAAAAAAAACGAATAATAAATAACGAGTAGGAGGCTCAGCCTTCCATGAAAATAAAATAAAATAAACAAACAAACAACAATAAAACAAAATATTAACGTTACCTCCCCGGCAACGGCGCCAAAAACTTGACACGTCTAGAATATAGAAGTTATTCCCAAGTGCAGGATTGTCGAAGTAATAAATAACCCGATGAGAACGGGATCGATCCACAGGGAAGTAGAATTAAAATTACAAATTATAAACACTTTAAAGATAATTAATGCAGTATAAGATGTTTGCAAATATTATTTCAATTAACCAATTCAAATAAAAAGCTAAGGTTATGGAGATTCACTCTTGGCATAAGAAATAAGAATATATTTAATTTTTTTATAACTTAATTAGAATCCTCACACAAAGAAGGTTCCAACCGGAAAATATAGCAATTAAAGTTCATCATCATTTATATATTAATTAGTATTTATTGTTTTTTTAATTATTATACACAAAATCTTATAAATGGGTTCAAGTATTTATTATGTCAATCTTTATATTTGTCTACAATAAATCAAGACTCCCACTTTACAAGAAAGGTTATATACATCAAATCTTGTAAATGGTTTCAAGAATTTATTGTGCCAAGTATTAAGTTTGTCAATAATAAATCAAGAATCACCACTTTAGAAGAAAGTGTATTAATTATACAAACAAAATAAATACATCATATATAAATTTGCATAACTTAAAAATAAAGTATTAAATTCATGAATAAATATTAAACATATCTTATTACCTTGCCAAGAGCTTCACACTTTCACCTTAGCTTAAACAAAATTATTTGGACATAATAAAACTAAATGAAAAGAAAAGAAATGGAAGAAGAAATAACATGACTTAATAGTAAACAAGAGAAATAATAGTACAAGGAAATGGATACAAAGGAAAAGTATTTTGAACTAAATTCTAACTTTCTAATTACATTCTTTAGGCATAAACAAGCCACCTATTTATAGAAAAACATGGATAAATTGAGACAAATTTGGAGGGAACCACTTGGTTGATGAAAGTCAAGAATGGTGGCAAAATAATTTGCATTCATTATCACTTGGGCACCCACTTGATTATCCAATTTAGAATTGATGTGATCCGAATTAGCTGTCACTCAAAAAATACAAGTTGTAGATAAGTCTCTTATCTTTCCAAATTGAGTAATCTCATACGTATTAGATACGTATTTCTATAGTTATGGGCCAAATACTGATAACTGTTCAAACTGAGCCTGTACTGCAGATCAATTCTGTTCTAGGCCAATTTTCACCCTCTAAACACTCGAATTTTCAATTCTTTGTGAAATACAATATATTAGCTCATTGAGTCAGCTCTGCACAGGATTAAGAATCACATCAATTGGATCTTTAGATAGAAAGTTATGCCTATTTTACCGAACCTGCCACAAAATAGTTATAAGATAATTAAGTACAATATTGTAAACATACATAAGTTAAGAAAATTAAATACACTAGTAATACAAAACAATCATGTAAAACTCTTATTAAATGTGTAATTTCAAGTGTTCATCATTGGAAAAAGACTGAAATGACTTGTCTAACACCGTTTTGACAAGACGGGTCACCGTGTAACAATATCTCATAATGAAACACTTTTAGTCTAATTAAGAGAAATTTATACTTTTGTCTCCAACTTATGAGGATATGATTCTAAATCACTCATTTGTTTTGTGCAAGCATAACTAACCCCCACCAGTAAGCCTCCCATTGTAATTTTCAGCACAAATAAATTGGCCACAACTTATATTGCAATAATTATAACAATTATAAATTGCATAAAATAAATAATAGACATTTTTAAATAATTTTTAAATAAAAAATTAGAGTAATTAGTGTAATTACAACCTTTCTTAGGTTCCTGATACTGCGATGCTGAAGGCCTAGCCTCCAGTATCACAGTTAGAACCTTTACAATGCTACGGTGCTAGGGTCTCTACCTTAGGGCAGCGATGGTGAGCTTCTAGTGCTGTGGCTCTAGGTTACCACCCATTGCCGCGGCGCTAGACATTCTGTTTCCAGCGCCGCGGTGCCAAGCCGTGAGCAATGCGATGCTAAGGTCTGGAAACCCCAACACTGAGGTTCCTCACCAATGCTGCAGCACTAGAGCCTGAATAGCCCCAACACCACAGGGCAGAGTGACACCGCCTTGGCATCCCTTTCGCTGCATCCTGATTACGAGATTTTTAGCATTTTAATCGTATAATCAGCAATGTCGGGACATCTTAATTATGCTACGAACTCTCTGTTAAGTACACAAATAGCACATAATCATGCGCTCTGATACCAATTTGAAAGTGTGCTGTGCATTAGGTGAGTGTGTACATTTTAATTTTTTAATTTGCATATCACATGCATAAATATGTAGCAGAATATTAACAAACATCTCATTACACTAATGAGATATTAGGGAACTCACCATTGATGCATACTTTACGTAGTTCTAGTTAAAGACTCTGTGGAATCCTTTAAGCTAGAACGGTAGCTTTCTATTCTCAATTGGAATTATAAAATACGTAAAGCAACTCTTGCTTCATTTTTATTTCTCTTGGCACTTAGCAATTTTTTTGCTTACATTTTCTTCATCTTGAACAAATGAATTATGTTAGCTATTTATAGCCACAATAGCCAACAATTCAGTCAATCAAAAGAGAAGTAGTGTTTTCATATTAAAGCATGACAATGCTTTTGCCTTAACAAAGTAAAGGCACCACTTGCTTAATGTAAATCATAGTGGCAACATGCTCATGAAGAGGTGGCCGAATATGATCAATATCAATGGGCATTTTCTTTGTATTAAGATATTTCATGCTTAAAAATAAGCATGACAAAACACCATACAATTTTTCCAATTGAAATGGTCAAATGAAAAATGATTTCATAGCATTTGTAATCTATATTAACTTGCCACCTCTTAGTTCTCCTTTAAAAAATTAATACATTTAGCCAATTAAAAGATGCCACCAATTTGACATATTACTCACATTTGCCGAAAATGAATTAGGCTTTCAAAAAACTTATAAACAATATATCAATTACACCCCTTTGGTCAATTATTATATTTAGCCAAAATTAATTATTAACATTTAATATTTAAATTGGCCAATAAAAATATGCCACGTGTCATGCCCGAACAATGACAATTTAATGGCATGAAATGTGACATACAATAGAAAGGTTAAAGTGACAGGCTTGTTTAGATCTCGAGCTTAACACTTAAACCCTATGATCTTCCCAAGAGACCCTAAAATAATTTTGACTTTTCTAAGGACTTCCCAGATTAAACTATTCAATCCGTTGCGCTACCCTAGTGCCCAATGAGTACACTTCATATAGTGAGACTCCTAGGTTCACACTCATTTCGTCTTATAGAACTCTTTCGTAAGTCTATAAATGTTGCCCAACGCACACGTTATGGAAATAAAAAAATAGCTTGTTGAACCATACATGTTTAGGTTAATACATATTCATATAATCTTTCTATCATTTATATTATGGAAGAGCGGAGACATAGATCATCACCGTTAAGTCTCTATATGCTCAACACTAAAACTTATCTGCAGATTCGTATTCTGATAAACAATATCCGTAAATACTTTTATGATATTATTTCTGATACAACAAATATTTTTCCCGAGTGAATTACTTACGGCTATAAGATTTTTTGAAATATAATATTGGAGCATCTGGATATATAACTCCTCCGACGGATCCCATATCTATATACACCAAACTCTATAAGTATCGGACCATACCCAGTGACATTTAACGATCAAACCATGAGAGGTCTTTGATATATGTGAAACTTAAATATGGTGGATCACTCACAAGTCCACCGTAGTGCTTAGGTTTAGAGACTATGAATACTACTAAACTCAAAAGGATCATTTATTGACGACTTTATGGGTTATCTATTAGAGATCTTAATTGAGCCTATTTAGTACTAGTCTTCATTGAATACTTGCATGTTTATACTTCCACTAAGCTCATGATCAACTAAGAATAATTATCTGTATACAGATATAAACATACGTTGAACTATATAAAAGAGATTCATTAATAGACCCGCATCGATGAAAATAGATCAGGAATATAAGATTTGAGAACATACTTGCATAATAAAATTTCTTAGCACCTATTGTAACCATTTGCAACTATGTCTTTATTAGTATACCATCTAGTCATTGTCTCATTACAGATAAGGATCTAACTCCTTAGATCTGGCTGACTCTTATAACCTATTAACTCTTATTAGTGCTAACTCTTAGCATTTATAACTCTCAGCACTACTAACTCTTAGCCTCGATCCAAACTCCTTTAGACCAGATTTGAACTTTTTCAGATCATACAATGTCTAAAGTGTTACAAGCATCTTACTATATATATATATAATATTAACGGTTTTAGTCGCAATATTTATTGTATAAATATTAAACAAGTAATATTTATACACTATTAGAATGACACGTAAGCACCAGTTCCATCAATGACATGTGTCACTCATGCATTATATCCATTGTCATATGTTACTTATGCATTAGTTAACTATATTAACTAATAAAATATAGGTTTAACACCTAAACATTGACATATGCATTTCTTGAGAGATTATGGAATAAATTTTACTCTCTAAAATTTTTCCTGATCGTATCGTTCGACCTGGTTCGCTACCCTAGTGTTCAACGAGCACATTTTATATTGTGAGACTCCCTAAGTTCACACCCATTTATCTTATAAAACTCTTCCGCAAGTCCATTAACGATGCCCCTCTACACACACACACACACACACACACACACACACACACACACACACACACACATTATTGATATTACAGACGTTGTATTGAACCATACAAGCTAAGGTTAACCATATCCTTATAATTCTTCTATCACCTATATCTTGAAAGAGTAGAGATATGGATCATCATCGTAAATCTCTATATGCTCGATCGTGAACTTATCTCTAGATTTGTACTTTTGTAAACAATATCAGCAAACACCTTTATAGTATTATTTAACCCTACAGAAAACTCTTTTCAAGGTTTATTTTTGTGACTACAGGACTTCCTGAAGTATAATTCTCGAAGCATCAAAATATACAACTTACCCATATTAACTGATGGATCTTATATCTATGCACACTAAACTCTATGAGCATCGAACCATACCCAATGACACCTATAGGTCAGACCATGAAAAGGCTTTGACATGCATGAAATCAAAGTATAGTGGATCACTCACAAGACCACCATGGCACTCAGGTCAAAGGACCATGAATACTACTCAACTTAAGAAGACCCTTCATTGACAGCTTTATAGGATGTCTACTAGAGGTCCTTGTTAATCTATTTAGTACCCAGTCTTCACTGATTACTTGTATGCTTGTATGAGCTTCTGTTAAGCCTACAATCTATTAAGACTAACCGTTTGGACAATCCAGATATAGACACATACTGATCCAGAAGAAAAATAGATCTACCCATGTCAGTAACCATAGATCAAGAATGATATTTTTAAGAATATATTGCGCTATGACATTTCTTAGCACTATTTGTAACTCCTAGAAACTATGTCATTACTATAATATTTTTAGGTCTTTGTCCCATTTCAGATAAGGTTCTAACTCTTAGAATGATAATCTCTTAACATTGTCCCAAACTCCTTTGGAGAATGGCACGTGAGCACCATCTCCAATAAATATCATTTTGGCCGATAAAATTTACTATTCTTTGAATGAATGAACCAATGTGTTTGTCTCAATTTTGCTGAATGGGTGACTTGACCTTTGGAGAATCTGAATGAATTTTAAAGTTCCATTTGTCAAAATATGAAAAGCTTGTAATTAAGCACAAGAACAAAACTTATTAGTAGAAAAATGAAAAATATCTTTATAAAAAATCACATGTAGTGAGATATAAACAGGATTACTTTAAGGCTAGAAACATTGATAGCCTTTGTATGATGGGCTATACCCAATAAAGATGCAGGGATAAGTTTTATGATCTAATTTATTTTGTAATCCTTAAGATATAGAAAGCAATGACAACTTAGTACCCTTAGACCATTGCGATCAGGAAGTTTTTGAAATAGTTTTTTATAAGGACTCTTTTTTGTTGAGTGTGGTCAAGTGTAATCTATTTATTTTATATACAACACTAACAATGCATCCACCCATAATTTAAATATCACTGAAGCATGGAACATCATGATCAAAGTAGTTTTAGTTATATGATGATACCACACTTTTGAGATGTCTGATGAAGATATTTGATGAGAATTCCCCTTCATTGCACTTAAAATGTTTAATTTTTCTTTCAAAGTATTTTCAACCAGTCTTCAAAATTTTAGGAAACAATAAAAAAGTTAGATTTTTTGTTTTAAAGTGAAAATCTAAGAAAATCATAAAAGGTCATTAATAAACAACACAGAGAACTGAATTTGTTTTTATTTGAATTTGTAGGAGCAGACCCCATAAGTCGTAATGAATTTTATCTAAGAGAAATTCTGAAATTTTATTAGATAATTTAAACTATTGTCTATAAATTTTGTTTAGTTGGCAATAAACATAAACACAACCACTTGGTTGTTATATCCAAGCATAAAAACTTATATTTTTATTATTTTTCAAAGTCTACAATAGCCTAAAATATGCATGTCTAAGTCTTATGTGCTATATATTATAATTTTCACAACTTCCTTTTATTGCACTCAAAGTAGTTTGATTCTTTTCCAACGTATATAACTTTCCTTACTTATGCCTCTTAACCAGAATATGTTTTTCCCTGTTCTTAACAACAAAGTCAATAGTGTTAAACTCAAAGAAACATTTATTATCATCTATAAATTAATAGATAGGCAACAAATTATTTTTTAAATTAGGGACGACTAACATTATTAAGATGTAATTCATCATACATCGTGTTTAATGCAACATCTCCTATATGAGAGATTTGTAGCCTCTGTCCATTGTTAACATAAATTCTATGAAATCTTCTATAGGGTGAAATATGTTCAAGATTACTTAGATTATTTGTCATTTAAGTTCAATGCAACTAATGCTTGAGCTTTTTCTGCTTCATATCTATTTTTAAGATAAAATCATACATAATCCAACATACAAAACACTATTATTTTTCTTACCACAAATTTGACAAAGAAGAATGTCTAATTGTTGTTGCTATATTATTGAATATTTGAGTGATTGGAATAATTTGTTCACTAATTATTTCAGTAAGTCCTTTAGCCTCTTAATCCATTCCTTCCTCCTCTTACATTCAGTCTCTTCTTTTTAACCAAAAAAGACCTTATTATAGTTGATTTTGAATTTTAATTCCTCTTCTTTTTGAATCATGATAATTTGTTCATGACTTTGAAGAGCATGGAGAAATTGCTTCAAGGTCGAGTGAGGTAGTTTGATGAGCATAATGGTTATAAAATCTGCATATTTTGGTCTTAAAACTCTAGTAATTTAGAATATTTAATCTTCATCACTAACCGACTTGTTAATGAAAGCCAAGTTATCACATATGTTTTTGAATTTCTTAAGAAACTCTTTCAATTTTGTAACTCTACTTTTAAAGGAGTACAAACTATCGTTAAGCCATGACTCTTATTCTTTTAGAGAACACAACATGCTTTCTCCAATTGCATCCCATACATCTCACGTAATTCGGATACCAATAGTGATGCTAAAAACATCTTCTAATATAATACCCCTAAGTAGAGTCATGGGAAGTTTATCATTGTTTGTCCAAGTGAAAAACTTTGGAATGTATGTCTCTTTCCCATCTTCCTTCAAAAACTTTTGTGGAATCTCAATGTCACCAAAGAAATGTTGTTCAAGTTCAAAGCTACTAATGAGTGGGGTGATTTAGGATTTCTATAAAAGAAAGTTGTTTAGGATGAGTTTGATTGATATCAAACTTGTGGATTAATAGATGGTTTTAAAGGAACAATTTAGGTTTTTTTGAATGAGAGTTTAAGCTTAAAGCCATAGACTCTAATACCATAAAGAAAATAAGGATATTGAAGGAATAATACTAAAAGTATATTTCCTTGATGATTTCTTTTCAGGCATTACACGATTTATATATATTATGAAAATACTAATCTTAAGGAATATTTAATATTTAGAGATTTGATTTTCCTAAATATGTTTCAACAAACATTAATGTATTTAGTCATTAGTGATATAAAATTCCTTCCTTGACTGATTTGTTTTCCTTGATAGATTCAAATTTTCCTTTTGAGCAATTTTAGCTCATGTTTGATATAATTGTACTTCTCTCAAATTTAAACTTGTGGTAATTGTATTAATTATGCATGTGATTGATAATTAGATCATGTGTATCTTATTTGACTTCTTTGAGTGGTTTCTAAAAAGAGTATTTATGAGTGAGGATTCTATGTTGAGAGGAATCTTATCATGTAGAATAAATATTCATCTAACGAAGTATATTTTGCAAATATTATATATTTATGTATTTTTGTAAGTAGTATTGAGATAAAGGGATTTTTGTAAGATCGATATAACCTTTTTAATTCTATGGTGGCTTTGTTGAGCCCCCGGGTTTGATTATGAAATCTTTTGGTTTTCACTTTATATGTTTACATTACCTTTAGACTGTAGGTAAGTTATGGGTTGAGCTGGTATGAGCTTAGATAAATATGGCATTTTGTTTACTTAAGGCTTGAGTAAGCCTATACTTGTTATCTATATATCTCATGTTTTGAGGAGTATTATTATGCCAATTTATGTTGTTCTCTAGCTAGTAAGTAGAATTATGGCAAGAGTGGTCATGTAATTGTTGACCTTTTTTTTATTTTCCTTGTGTTTTGTTAGCATTATAGGCATATAGGGTATGTAACATGTTATGAATGTTTAAAGAATTACCTAACCTTTATATAACATGTTCTGATGTCTTTGCCAAGTGTATTCTCTTTCTTGTGTCTATAAGTGTGCTGACTCTTTTTATAGAAAAAGAATTTTTTAATATAAAGAATAGTACTTAATCTCTCTATCCACCTGGGGTAGCTATATTATTTGTAGTTTAGATTCGTTCTACTATAAATATTTGTTATGTATGGCTAGTTTCATATGCCTGTGTAACAAGTAGTGTAGTTTGATATTTTTGGCTTGCTTTTATTTGTATGCCTCTTATACTTGAAGGCTTTTCTTTCTACTAGCTTGTGTTGTTATTTGTCTCTATTTGAATATCTTGGTGAAATAATTGCATTCCTTATGACTTAAAGCTATTTCTTTAAACATTTTGATAAGCTTTTAAGGTGTATATGGCCAAATCCTCATAGCTATAAAGTTGTTAAAGCTAGTATTGTTGGTTTTTGGCTATTTCAAGCTTTTTGTATGATATGTTTTGACATATTATATGTATTCTTTTTACTACTGCCTATATGACATCTTTTGCACTTTATTAGCAGATGTTTTGAGATACGAAGTATAAAACCTTCTTTTTTGTATCTTAGGGATGACTTAACCTTTATAACTTCAATATGTTGTCTAATGTTTCTATTTAAGTTATTTGCAATAGGTATGGGCAATTTCTTGTGGCTATAGGTAAGTGATGCGATATTTTTATATCTTAAAATTGAATGCAAGTATATACGATCGTATGCAAGTAATAAAGGGACAAAAGAGTCGGATGTCGAACCCACAAGGATAATTTCTTCTTTTTAACAAAGTACAAAAATTATGTCTTTCTAATAATTATTTAGAAAAATAAAAATCCAAGAATGAATGTAGAAAATATAAAAGCAATGACACAATGTAAAGAGATTTGGAAGATAGTAATATAGAGAAAACCTAGGGTTAATACTATTCCTCAATATGTTTTCCAATGATTAATCCTCTAATATTTAATTCCCTTAGTCTTTGTTATTGATCAAGATACTAATGTATTCACAAGCCTCTTTCAAGGTCATGCAAGTATACCTTAATTTACCAAATACTTATATTCCTATGGTACTTGTAATAAATTAAGATTCATTAAGATTAAGTCTTATTGATCATACATGCCAATTAGGTATTTATGCAACATTGAATTTTACTCTACAATCATGCATCAAATTACATAAGTCTAAATATAATGACTCCTCTTCCGAGTTTATAAAAAATATTACCAATTCATTCACTATATATGGCCAGATATATTGAAGCTTTAAAAACAAGTAATTTGAATAACAAAGAACTAAGTTTATTAAATATTAAAAAGATATGACAATTAAGTGCACATATTGAGTTCAAGTATTAACCCTAGAAAGAAAATTTAGTTAATGGCTACAAGAGAACAACAGCAAAAATAATAAGAAAATATAATACAATCAATAGCAAACCGATATAGATGTCGAATTGTCTTGAGTACGCTGCCTAAGAAACTCTTGATGCCAAAGAATGCGTTAAATCTCTCTCTATGGATGCTTTAATTAAGCTTTAATTGCTCTCTAAGACTTGTTTTGTGTGTTCTTTTATGTTATTGGATACTCTCTAAAGGCTAAGGATGAGTTGCCTTTTATAGGGATTGATTTGAGCTTGAAAACCTTAATTTTTCTCAAGTCAGGAATCGCACTACCGCTAAGGGCTATGTTGCTGTCACTGGGGCGAGGCGTGTAAAAGGTTGTATCACTGGAGCGGTGAAGGTCTGATGCTAGAGCACTGGGTTGTTGCTGGCACGATGGCGCGTTAGTGTTGGGGTGATGAACTAATACTTAAACATGTCCTTTTTTATATTTTCTTATTTTGATCACTGTTCCAGTGTTGAGGTGACATGTTCATATTTTGAAAATTTTGCCCATAAATAGACAGTTATTCTTATAAAATCATAAAATATTAAAATAAAAACATAAAAACATATATGACAAATATGTCCTTATCAATTATAAATATTAATGATTTGTAATGGGCTTTTTAGGTGGGCCCGTAAGCTCTATGGATTAAGCTTGCTAGGTGGGCCCGTGGGATCCATAAACTAGGCTGTAGGCCCTATTCATGCCAAGCCTATGACAAGACATGCCTAGCATAGGGCCTGTTGTTTGCTCATGCTCGCATGGCTCATTAGGCCAAAATATGAGGCCCAACACGATACAAAGTGCCGAGCTAGGCCGTGGTTAAGTGGCTCAACATAATTGGAAATTTTAGTTTTTAATGGGTTAGGTTTTTATGCTAGGTCAAGAATTTTTTTGACCCCTTATCCTTCTAAAATCTAATTTATTTAATAAGTTTTATACAAACTAAAGTTACGATTTTATTCTTAATAAAAGACTATTAAATGATTTAGCTCTCAAATAAAATAAAGAAGTTAGGATTTGTATTTCTCAATTAGCCTAAATGATATGGACTTATCGTTGTTTTGGACTAATTTTTCCCTAAATAGGATTTAGCTTAAGGATCCACATGCTTTCGGTCTAATTTAGTATAACCATATGTCTACCAAATCACAACATATAGATTAAGTTTCATAAAGTAGCTTAGGTCCGCATGTTATACCTTGTTAAACATACATGGATTCATATGTGGACTTGAACTTGAGCTATTGTAGACTTTTTGTACAACAACATTAATTTAATAGTCATGTACCATTGTTTTCCTTGTTACCTCATGAGTTCACCTTTCTAATAAATACTGCCTTAGTATTTAAGAAAAGTATTTAAGTCAAACACCTTTTTAACAAATTCCCAATTACTTAAAAAATTTATAAGAGCAAGAAGTATTTAAAATGATATAATTATATTGAATTATCCAATATCTTTGTTGGCATTTATCAATTGCTTCATAAAATAAACTTTGCCTTTCTTTTGCAAGGGCATATTTCTCCATACTTTCAGCCATGTAACCCAATAACTCCTTCTCCAAACAATTATATATTTTGTGAGTGTGAATATATATAAAATTACATGTTGGGTTTTAGTTGGTTCGCTTATTATGATTTGATCTAAGCCAAAGTGGTTAATGCACCACTTAGACTGGTTATCCATGTTGATAAAAAGATTATTATCACAAGGATTAGAGAATTGAATATGAAATAAGACTAAACTCCCTTACTTGTTATCATATTTTGATACGGATTTAATTTTTGAAAAGTAATAGAACTGTTGAATGATAATCAAAATAAGCAAAAGCAAGAGAAGAGAACAAATGTTTTGAAATAAAATTTTAATAAAAAATTACCAAAAGGAATAGCAATCTAGAGTTTATGCTCCATTTTATTCATAGGCTAAATAATTAAAATTTACCAAAGTAGGAAAATCTGAGTTATTTTAACATAATAAAATAAGTAAAATAAAATTAAAGAAAACAAAAAAAGACTAAAATCCAAAGAATTCTTTCAATGCTTCCAATGGTGGTCTAGAGCACAGACATTTAAAGGAAGTATCTTGTGCTTTTGGGAAAGGTGCCCTAGGACATACGACCTTTTTAGGAAGCCTTTCTATACTTCCAAGGGTGGGTAGGGCATACGACTTTTGAAAGAAAGTTTTTGGTGCTTTTAAGAAAGGTGGCCTAAGGCACACAACCTTGAAAGGAAGTTTCTGGTGCTTCCAAGAAAGGTGGCCTGTGGCACACAACCTTTTCGAGAAGGCTATATGTGCTTCCAAAGGTGGCCTAGGGCATACGACTCTTGGAAGGAAGTATCTGGTGCTTCCAGGAAATGTGGCCTAGAGCCCACAACCCTTGGAATGAAGTCTTTTTTTATTAATAAATGAAATAGTACATTGCAAGGATCTGGATAGTGCGTTATAAATAATGTGTAACGGATTGAATGATAAGTTCAAATAAATAACCTTTCTTTATTGGGATATGATTCTGAAGTTGACATTTGTTGTAGTTCACATTTTTCAGAATTGCTATTATAATCTTTTAGTTTTATTTTTTCAGTAGAAACTCAGTTAAATATCTATTCTTCATGAGGGCATATATTTGACCCCTTAAAGATCTCTATGTGTTGATGTTATGTCCTTGCTCATTATGAAAGCTGTAATGTCTAGTCTGATCTCATTTATCCTCTAGTGTCAAAACCATATTTGGTCTTTTAAAGAATCCAGAATCTTTGTATTTTAGCCAAATCTTTTCTACTATTATATTTATTGAGATTAGAGCTTGTTTTAATTTTTGGCATTTGTCCTCTTGTTCATATTCGTTTAGTGTCGTGATCATGTAAGCCTCTTTCTTTGTCATAGCTTTATCTTCCTCTTCTTGAGTCCATTGTTCGAATTTTAATTAGGTCGAAGGAAGTAAAATTCTTCTAAACTAAGTATTGGTAGTAAGTAATGACTGGCCTTATTGCTTTCTTGTAGGCTTGTATTGTTATCTTTAAATAATAGTTTCCAATTTCACTCAGTTCCTTGTTGAATATATTCAAAATGCTTCTGATTAACTCATTTTCTACTCGTCTCAAGAGGAATAGGTCTGATGTGGTCTTCATTTTCTTTCTATTGATGTATTATGCAATGAAGGCTATGGTAAGTTCTTTGAATAAAGATATAGAGTTCTCTTTCAATCGTTAAAACCAATTTTGATCATAAGCCTTATCTATAAACTTATTCATTATAGCTCCTCCACCAGCAGGATTTATACTGGTCTTCAAATGTCCTACTAGTCCATTGTAGAGCGTTTGGACTAATAGCCGTTTAGGGACTCCATGGTAAGGACACTTTCTCAACATGTCCTTGAAGCACTCTTATGTCTCATACAATGATTCGCCATCAATCTGACGAATAATATGATGTCATTCCTTATCTTTGTTGTCTTTAATAGCAAAAAAAATTAGCTAAGAACTTCTATGCTAAATCTTCCTATGTCGATATAGATCTTGATAGTAATGACATCAACCAGCTATTTGCTTTATCCTTTAAGGAAAAAAGGAATAGTCTATGTCGAACGGCATCGTCAGAGACTTCATTATACTTGAAAGTATCACAAATTTATAAGAAATTTATGATATGCATATTAGGATCATCATTGGGAGCTCTGCTAAACTATACAGACTTTTTTAGCATTTAAATCGTACTCGACTTGATTTCAAAATTATTAGCATTGACATTTGGTTGCCAAATACTAGATTGAACACCATCTATAGTTAAGACTGCATACTGTTTCAGCGCTCTCTGTGATATTATAAGCTCAAACACTAGATTATTAATATGATCGTTGTTCTCCTCTATATTTAAATATCATTGGCACTGTTCACATTAAAGTCTTTATAATGTTCTTTCAATCTTAGGATCCAAAGAATTCAAGTCAACACTTTTTACCCTTCGAATAAACTGTCAAAGCAAAATACGAAGAAAATCAAAGTAGAAAGAATAAAATAAATTGAAACAAAAATAAAATATAAATTAAAAGAAAGTAGTTTAGTATTAGTATTGATGTAAAGAATAGATAGAAATAGTCCCTGACAACAGTGTCAAAAACTTTATGTATGCTATAGTAACTAAGCGCAAGCACGCACTATCATATCAAGTAATATAAGATTTTAAGTTCAAATATCATTCTCACAGAGACTATATGATCTACTTATTTAATTATTACTAAAATTATATCTACTTAATACATGAATCTATCTGTCAATTTCATCATGTTTCCTCAATCATTCAAAATATTAGCTAGATATAATAAAAGTAATAAGATCAAGATAAAATGAATCAATTATATGCATTAAGATTAAGAACTAATAATCAATAAAATCCAAATACATACTAGGTTCAATAGTCTAACCCTAGATAATCAATGTTTAGCTTATCATAAAACTAAGAGTATCAAACCAATTCATGAATAATAGCAAGAATAAGAATATTATAATAAGAAAAGAGAAGAAAACTAAACAAGAAAACTCTTGGGTTGCTTCTTTCTCAATCTTGACTTGAACCTTGATTCTTGAACTTGAATCTTCAATCTTGGCTTTCATCTCTTGAATTTATGTTGTGAATTATTTCCTCAGTTTTTCTACTTAAAAAGTCTGTGTTTTGGCTCTTAAAAGAGTGATTTTATATGTATAAGAAACCCTAGGGTTGAGGGCCTTCGAATCAAAGTCGAAATAAGACTAAAAAGAGGGGTTTTATATGTTGCACGGGCGTTGCTATACTGAGACTTGGAACGTAATAGGTATTGTTGGCCAAATAGGTGCTACAGCATTAAGGTTGGGTGCCACAGTACCCAAGTCTCTACCTTGGGCACTGCAACATCCAGCTTTAGATGCTGCAGCGCCCAGTCATAGGTTCAGGCGCTCTCGTAGTTTTATCGTAACTTTTTTGTTTCTCGTCCAATTCACCTCCCATTTGTTCTTAAATGTCACATTTTCTGTTGCGTATCTATTTATGATACAAAAACACAATTAAATAATCAAAGAATCATAAATTTAAGCAAAACTTCTGTTCTATGTGTTAAATATAGTAGTGCATTTATGCCCCTATCAGTGAGTTTCTTCTGGCTCAACAAGTGCTTCTTTTTAACTCTTGGTTGAAGTTATTTCCTGGAAAGTTAAAATCAAGGTGGTCCAGACCATTCAAGGTAAATCAAGTTTTTTCCTATGGCACTGTAAAAGTTCCTAGTGATGATGGGAGAGTGTTCTATGTCAACGAACAGAGTCTCAAGCATTATTTTGGTGGGGAATAGCAGATGGTGGCAAAAATCCCGCTCAATGAACCCAATTAAGTGAAAAATGGCCAAGTCTAGCTAGAGATGTTCATTAAGCACTTCTAGAGAGGCAATCTAAGCATTTAAGTATTTTTCTTTAATTTGTATTCTGTAAAAAAAAATTAAAAGAAAGGAAAAAATGAGAAAAAAATATATATATATTAAAAAAGAAAGAAAATGTGTTGAACGGGTGTTAGCACCCAGGTGCCAAAGAAACAGCACCTGGGCGCCATTAAATTTCACCAATTTAGTACTCAGCCAGAATCACTGGCATCTAGGCCTTAGTGCCTAGGCATCCATAAGAGAATTGGCGTTTAGTCACCACTTTGAATTTTTCTTTTTTCTATTCTTTAAAACATCCCCCTCACTCCTTCTCCACTCTCCTTCTCATATCTCCCAACATCTTTAAAACCCTAATTTCTTAAGCACTAATAACTCTCTTGAATTACCCCAAATCAATACTAGAAACTTCAAATTAAATAAATTTTCCACGCACAACTATTGCCGACATCTTAATAGCCCCAAAACCCATAAATCACCTCTTATTTCAAAATTTTCATCTCTTGTAAGGGGAGTTCGGATTTTCATGGACATTCTTCACTAAGCTTCACACACCAAAGGTAATAAGGTTCTGATACCCTTATTCAATTTCATTGACCATTATTATCCTATTTTAATTATTCAATTGTGATTTTAGATATTGATGTGAATTAAATGTAAGCATGGTATTGTGGGAATGATATTGATTCAATGGATTTTGTTGGGAATTAGTTAAGAATTATTTAGGTTGGTTGGGTGATCCATGAAGAAGTGTATTTGTTTATTTGGTGTATTAGTGTTGTAATTGGAACATTCTTGATTGTTGAGAGGGGTATGCTTAACATTTTGAATAGAAGAATTATTGAAAAATTGACTTAAAAATGTGTGAATTTTGACTTGGGAGAATGGTGGATTGAAAAAAAAAGTTTTAGGGCTAGAGCCTAAGCAATTAGGGGTAAGTGTTGTTAAAGTTGGCGGAAGTTAATTTTGTGTGTTGGTGTGTTTTAGATTCATGGCTCCAATGAAGGCAAAACTACAACTGGTACAACACCGAGCTACAACACCATGAAATTTGCGTTCTCTGCTATAGCCAAACGCTATACTTCTTTGGTTGTCAGGAAGGTTGCCATTCTCGAAAGAGACTTCAAGTTATCAGAGTGACATCTCACATCTTTCAGTCAGATAATCAATTCTCAAGGGTGGCAGCAATTATGCTGGCAACCAAAAGTTGCTGTCATTCTTATGGTGTGCGATTTTTACGCTAATGCCTACGATTAGCATTATCAGTTAACTATTAATTGATGGAGCTTTCATCGAAGGCAACTTGTTTTTCATAAACCCAAGTCCTTAACTTATGGTGGACTAAAGAGCTAGATTTTAATGCCATCATTCAACGACTTTGTACGCCAGGTACTTCTTGAAGAATGTCCCGCAGGCACCACTGCTCGTTTCTTACTCAAGCTATGGGTTTGGAGGAGATGATTTGGTACAAATCCATCAATGCTAGACTAATACCCTATAGCCACATTAGAGATATAAAATTTGGTAGGGTAATCCTACTTTATGCCATCCTGATAGGGAAGAGCACCGATATTGGCTTCATCATCAAGCAAAATGTTGTTCACAACATTCGACATGCCGAGCTAGCATATTTTGCCCTTCCTTCATCACAGCTCTGTGTAGGTAAGCTGATGTACTATAGGATCCTTCTGAGGAATTATTGCCTCCAACTCAAGCACTCGATATTAGCACACCCTACCAGGTCTAAATGTTTGATGCTAGACATCATTAGAGACATTATCCTCAAGTACATACCTCAGCTTCTTTATCTCAACATGCTCTTAAACAAGATACCCATACATCGCTTAAGTGGGCATTTGCAAACCATTAGCGAGCTTTCTAGGCACACTAATAGTGGTCTCAACAGTGGGCCGAGTTCTAAACACAAGTCATCAATTATAAAAAATAAATGGCTTCATACTAAATACAAGTGTGGCAACTCACGACAGCCTACTTGCATCTCGACACCAGCCAGGTTCAATCACCTTCTGCTCTACCTATTCCACCTCAAGTGCATCCACTATCTTCTAACAATTTTGTCAATAATGATAACCCTCTGATAGACATAAAGGATGACTGATGACTTCCAATCATAACAGGGGAATATTCTATTCTAAACTTTCTAGATCATTTTCTTGCTCACCATGAAGACATGTTATAATCTTAATTTAGGGGGTAGGAAACACTTCTCTATTAATCCTACTAGATTGTTTTATTATTTTGTTTAGTTTGTTTCTAGTTCCTTTCATTTGTTATTAATTATCTGATTATGTTTCTTTTAATTTATTTTTTGTGGGTGTTTTCGTTGTTAGTCGTATGTTGGTTAAATGATTAGTAACCAATGATATGAAATTAAAACATGATTTCAAATGCTACTTTCTTTTAGAAAAAAATAAATGTTGTGATTGTTTGTATGGTAATCTAAGATAAGTTTGGTTTCATATTGTTTCCACTTGATTTATTGAGCATATAGTTAGGATTATCTAGTTATTATGCTTACTTAGAAAATATTTATGCATAACAAGAATACTCGAGGTCTAAAAAATATGCTATAACTTGTTTAAGCATTACTCGAGGAAATATTCTAAGGCATACATAATTTAGAAAATAATTTTAGGCCATCTTTAGAACGATTAATTCGTTCAAGACATCTATTGTATATTTTTACCCTTAGTTACCCTCGTTGAGCCTAATAACCTTTTATTTTTTTGCTAACCACATCATTACCTCAGCTTAATTTAATCCTTTTCTTTAATGTTCATCACACCATGAACATAACACTCATCTTAGAGAGTTGTGTGAGTTATTGGATTTTTGAAAATGAAGGAGTGAATAGTTTAAGGGTTATGGGTTTTGATTATGGATTTTAGTTGTTCAAAGTTGTAAAAACTTAAGTTTAGGGTTATAGTGGCTTGAAAATTAAAATTCAAAAAATTCAAAGAAAAAAAGATGAAAATGAATGAAGATTGAGTTTGCTATATCCCTAACTTAGAAAAAAAAATGAACAACAAAATAACAAAGGAATGGAAGAAATAAGTTTGAGGGGAAATTCAATGGAAAATAAATGGTTTGGTTTATGTAATCTCTAGAGAAATGTGTGTTTATAGAGTGAGTTGAGTCAAAATTAATCCATTTGATCCTATCTCACCCTAGTCATACATTACAAGCTAGATAATGTCTTATTTTATCATTGATTATATGTGTGCCTACATTATTAGAGAGTAATGAAAAAAAAAAACAAGTCTGTGGAGTGTTCATTAAGTAAAATCTCATATAGATTATTTCATTGTCTTATGTGCATAAACTAATCTGAGTGTATATGACTAATGATTCCAGGTATGCATACATGCACTAAGTAGGTCACTTGTAGGGTAGAATAAGTATTGGATTAACATGTTGAACTATTATGATGCTTAGACTTTCTTTGACATTGATAGTCATGAGAAAGTTTTGAGATAATTTTCTAATCATTCATTGACCCAATGTTTTACGTTTTCTTATAGTTTGTTTTAAATTTTAATTATGAGTGTGCTTCTTTACTTTAGGACAATAAGAATTTAAGTTTGGGGGAGTTTGATAAGTGTATTTTATATGTGATGTTATACTCCCTTAATTTGATAATTGCTCATTTTGAATGTGACTATGTGGCTTTTTTTAATGTGTATTAATGTCATTTTGTAGGTTCTAAGTTTCTGAAACTATTTGGAATGAAAATTCAAAGAAAACAAGACAAAAAAACCAAATATGCTATAATGGATTACTACATTAACCTTTCACAGTGCTAGTAAATAGTATTTTTGCTACAATGCTCCACCCTGGGCGCCAAAAATTAGTGCCTAGGTGCCAAAAGAACCCAAGTTTTGATGCCTAAGTGCTAGAAAGTGGCACTCAAGTGCCAAATCGAGACTCATTGGGCAGAAAGATTGGCACTTAGCCATCGCCAACACTCAACATCATTTTTTAAATTCATGCCCTAAATTTAAAGTCCATCTTTAAAGGCTATATAAAAGAGATAAAAAGCTTTATTTATAAGGAGAAGAGAGAGCACGAATTTGAGAGCAAAATCAAAGAGTTTCTAGTGAGAGAAAGCATTTGGAAACTTGAAATCTTGAAGACCGTTGAAGATTGAGGGCCCCAAAATCTTCTCCAACTAGTTCTTCATTCTTATCTCATCTAATTTACTTTAGTTCAACTTTAGTTTTGTAATTTGTATTATTTTGAACATGGTTACTCTTATGAACTCTTAGATTATTATATTTGTGTGTTTGACAATAGATAGCTATATTTCTTGTTCTAAGGCTTGGAACTCTATTGAATACTATGTTTTGATGTTGTGGTTAATGACTAAATCTTGTGTTTTTTATTTATACTTTTTATGCATTTAATGCTTCTAATTGGAATGAAAAATTGATTAGATGATTTAGCCTTGTGGATTATGTGCATGGGAAAGTTTAACCTATGTGTTGGAATTAAAAAGTATAGCCTTGTTTTATTAAATTGGAAGACTGATAGAAATAAGGTAATCACTTAAGGGTAGCTTAATACGTGTATAGATAACAAGTTAGATAGGGATATCAACTTGATTATGTATGTATAGAATCTCATTTGACGCTCGGGAGAGGTAATGAGTTTAGTTCTAAGCCTTTGATTAATGAATTCACAAGATTAGTTGTTAATCACTAACTATAAAGAACATAGAAAATGTAGAGTGAAATCAAGACCCTAGGACCTTTTTACTACAGAAGTCTCATCTCCTTGAATTGTTTAACTATTAGTTTAAGTATCTTTCATTTTATAAATCAACTTAGTCTTTAAATTAGCCTAGATAGAGTTAGGTTGTTAGCACTATAGTACTTAGCATTAATTTAGAATACCAGTTCACTTATCACTTTATTACTTGCTCATAACCCGTACACTTGTGGTTTTATTCGCATGTGTTTAATTTCATAAACAAAGCCCGCATTCATCCTTAATATGGAAGTCTATATAGTACTAGGTATCCTACTTTGGCATTGTACCCAAATAAGATGTCCACTTATCTAATGGATGACTAAGTACCTTACTTTGGTTTGGCATTCTACCTAAATGAGATGTTCATTCATATAGTAGATGGCTAAGTACCTCACCTTATTATACCTAAGTAGATACAACTAATGCTTAAAGTTTACGACCAAATACATTACCTTGGTGTTGTACCCAAGTAAAGTGCCCATTCACAACTTAAAAGTAGAAAGCTATACTCTTACTTGGCATTGTACCTAAACAATAAATAATAGACATTTGGATGCCTATATTCACTTTATAACCTCGACATAGCACTTAATGTGAGACACTTGCTTTCACTTTAAAATTAAAAGGCTAACATTAAGTCAAAGACCTTACCGAAAGTTATGCCAAATGAGAAGTTATATACTAAACAGAATGTTTAGCAGTCCACATCATTCGGATAAAACTCATAATAAAATACTCGTACAAGTAGGTCATATTAAAGTTTGAATAGAAGCCAAAACTTTAATGTAGGATAGTCTCCAAAATAGTATGCTAGTACAACATGGAAGTCCTCCTTGTACTGAAAACCTTATATGGAAAATGTTTATATAAGCAGCCTATGGAGATAATAGAATTCTATGTTGTACCGAAAAACCATATTGTACTAGATACCTATGATATATCAGATGCCTTATATGAAAAACATCTTACATAAGATGCTCATATCAGATTTCATCATATGAAAGCCTATGCAGACTTGAATACCTTATTAAAAATACCCTATGAGATACTTGAAAGAGCCTAGACATGTGGAAGCCTATGTAAGTGAAATGCAACTACTTTCATTGCATGGAACCCAAAGAGGATGCACTAATATTCACATAAACCTTCATGGCATTATTTCTATACAAGATGCCTTCATAGCATTGTTTAGTTCCTATACAAAGTGCCTTTATATCATAGTCCCAATGAAAGATGCTTTCACATAGTCCTTATATAAGATGACTTTATTCTGAAGTCCCCATAAAGACTCTTCTTTCTAAGTGGCTCCCATTCTGAAGTAACCTATGCAGAAACACAACAAGTTAAAGAGCCATAACAAAAACAAGCTAATTCAAAAGGCTCATAACAACTAAGGGTGTCAACATTGGCTATAATCATCATATAGCCAAAAAGATTTAAGCATACACATGTCAAAAGCTCATCAAAGCCTTATAAGGGACAATTCTAAGTCACAAAAGGTATAAACATTCCCCATAACATGAAAACAAGGCATTATTCCTCACACATTGAGCTAAGGCATAAACACTCAATAAAAGCATAGAAAAATATTGTACAACAGTTAGCTACCTTTTAAAACACATTCTTGCACATGTATACATGCATGAAAATATAATATTTTAATTATAGCAATTGCACACTATATACACGTGCTTTACCTGCCCACAATGCTAACAAAATTCAAGAAAAACTAAAAAACAATAAGCAAAAATGTACATATTTTTCCCTAGCCATAATTTGCTCATAGCCAAATATTAGCACAAGTCAATAAGACAAACTTCTTTACGAGGTATGCAAATGAAAATTCAAGCTCAACAAAGCCTCAAAAGAGGTCAAACATTCTTAAAATCCCTCTCTACCTATGCATCTATTAGGATTTCATACATTTCAACATGAGGAAACACATAAACTATATAAATATACCATATTTTGTATTATTATTATGTCACAAATAGTAATTATATATGTATGATTGCACTTCTTTTGGCCATTTGCCTAAACTACAACATAATAATAAAAGCAAGTAAAACAAAAATTTGCTCAAACAAACAAGTAATTCAAACACAGAAAGTATGAAAACCAAAACTTGGGCTCAGCAAATGCCCAAGAGGTCATATGGCTCTTATAAAACCCTTTTTAGTTTACTATCTCTTGAAAAGTGCATATATATGGAATTCAATATGGCGACATACACGGTATGCAAAAATACATAAAATTATATCTTCATTCTTGTTATATTACATTACAAAAGCACTAACAAAGCATATAGGAAAATTTAAACTTAGTCATAATAAGATTTACACAAAAAAAAGGGCTAAGACAACATCATTCTAGTGCATGTCATACAACAAAAAACTAATTATTAACAAACAAGCCATAATTAACATTATGGCCTTCAGTAGCTTAGGTAATTTGGTTGCTTTCTATTTATCTTATCACTTGGAAAGACCAAGTCTACCTTGGACTTCTTCAAATTATCATTCTTAGCTTGAATTATAGATAACTCAGCTCGAACCTTGGTAATCTCATTATCCAATTTCTAAAACATATTATCCTTTCTTTGGAGAAAGCTATAAGCAATCTGGCCTTACTTATCCACATGTTTACAAAGAAATGACTGTAATAAAGCTAGCCTTCTTAGCATCTTGGAAAACACCTTTACAAATAATTGTTTTATCTTAACTAGACTTATACCATGGAACATCATACTAACTTGCCCCACAAAAACACACATAAAAGTTGGCATCATGATATAGCTAGCACTGAAATTGAGCACTATCTTCATTAACTATTTCTATAGAGGAACAACTTCAGCAGGAACAAAGTATCCATAAAACATCCCGTTCTCATTACTAAATTGATGTAAAGAAACTAGAGAATCCATACAAGGAGTTGGATTATTATAAGCAGCCATATCCTTGGATGTTTTAGAAAAAGTAGAAATAGTTTGAGATGAAACTAGGGAAGTAGAAAAAACAACCCCTTTAAAAAGAAAAAAATATAAAAAGAGGGAAAAGAAGCAGTTAGTTAAAGAATGTTAGGCCATAGTAACATAACAACTCAAGCACGTAGAGACAAAGAATCATACCAGTACTAGTAGATTTAGCAGGAGAAGCTACAATAGGAGTCTTCTCAAAATTCGTTGCCTTTAAAGCAAGTTCAACTCCTACGAACCTAAAAGAATGAAACCACATGCCACAAGAACAACTTAGCCATAACTAGCAAGGGTAAACATAAGGATCAAGAACAGAACATTAGGTTCGAACAATAAATGAAGGAATATTTTGACTTTAAAAGAAGGAACATTAGAGGGGGAGTTTTCTACAAGTAGAAAAAGCACAATCTAAAAAATGAATTGAAAAGAAAAGAAAATTCCATAAACAAAGCACAACATGCTTACCAGACCCCTTTTCCCTTTCTTCTAACAAAATAGGCTTCAGCCTTGCTTTGAAGAAATGACCTTCTTCTCAAAGGCCTAACACTCCCTTGAGTGGAAACCTTAATAGTGGACTTAAAAGGGGTTATGGTAGTAGCAATAGTATACGAGCTACAGGTTTAAAGTCTCATTCGCCTTTAGCAACACCTTTATCATTATAGCCATCATTACCCTACTTGCTATACTCTTCAACAATTTTTTAACTATATACTTAGGATATTAATCCTCTTTCTACAATAAAAAAAGTCATGCCAATTAGAAAAGAGTGAAAAAGAGAAACAAGAACTGCAAAAGAATACAACCTTTAAGTTTTTGAACACATGTATAACTTAAGGCCAAATCCCACAACCTTATCTTTCTCTCCTGCAAAAACATAAGCCTCCTCTTCATCTGAAGAATCCTCAAGGTTAAGATAATCCTCACCCTAAACCTTTTCTTCGTTCAAAAAGTACATCTTTAAATTGAGATAGAAGTACCTATCTAAGACTCTTTTGATAGCCTATAATTTCTCATAGGTATAATAAAGGAAAGTATATTATGCCCAAGAAGAGATTTAAAAAGAAGGAGAATGAGTAACAGAAGCACTAGTAGTAGTTGTAGTCTTCTTTGCAACAATAATCTTAATTGTCTCCTCTTTACTACTGACAACAATTAGCTTCTTTGAACTTGCCACTTTACTCACACCACCAAACATTATAATGTAAGGCATATAAGCCTTACGAACCACTCTGATAGTTAAATTAGAGCTTACCTTTTGATGCGATATTTCTATATCTTAAAATTTAGTGCAAGTATACACTATCGTATGCAAGTAATAAAGGGACTTATAAAGTCGGATGTCGAACCCACAGGGATAAATTTTATTTTCTTACAAAGTACTAAAATTATATCTTTCCTGTAATTATTCAAAAAAATAAAAATCTTAATTTTGTAATAAATTTAAGTAAAATAAAAATGCAGAAAATCAATGACACAACTCGAATAAAATAAAAAGATAGCAATATAAATAAAACCTAGGGTTAATTACTATCCTTCAATATGTTTTCTAAAGATTAATCCTTTTAATATTTATATCCTTCAATTCTTATTATTGGTCAAGACACTAATGTATTCACAAGCCTCTTCCAAGTCAGGCAAGTATATCTTAATTTATCAAATACCTATATTCCTATGGTACTTGTAATAAATTAAGATTCATTAAGAATAAGTCTTATTAACCATACATGCCAATTAGGTATATCCTATTCTAATTCAAAACTTGCATATGCAACATTGAATGTTACTCTACAATCGTGCATCAAATTATCTAGGTCTAAATACAATGATACCTCTTCTGAGTTTATCAAAGTATTACCAAATCAATCATAATATTGATCAGATATAATGAAGTATTAAGAACAAATAATTTAAATAATAAAGAATTTAGTTCATATAAATATTAAAAAGATCCAACAATTAAGCTCACATATTGCGTTCATGTAATAACCCTAGAAAATAAATTTAGCTCATGATAACAAGAAAATTATGGCTGAAAAATAAAATAAATATGATACAACTAAAAGCAAACCAATATAGACGTCAATTCGCAGTTAGTTGATATGCCAAAGATTCGCCAATAATCTTTTACTTTCTTGAATTTCCTTTGCTTCTCTCTCTAAAAATTGCTCTTCTTCAATGTGTTATGGCTCTAAGAGCCCTAAATTGTGTCCCTTGATGTCTGAAACAAGTGGCCTTTATACAGGAATTGATTGGAGTCTTGGAGTTGTATTTCTTTTAGGATTAGGAAAATTGAACTGTTCACCACTGTCGCGATCACTGTAGCACCGGGGGGGTACTGTTCACAAAATATTGTTCACGTGTTACTATTCATCACTGAGGCGCCACTGTAGCATTTATTTTTTTCATAGATTTTCGTCTTTAATTGCTCCATTGACTTCAAACCTACAAAATAACAATTAAACATATAAAAAACCTAATATTTTTATTAAAATGAGCAATTAATCAAGTTACGGGAAGAAAAATATTATATATAATTTATACTTATCACCTTCAACATATATTATACATTCATCTAGGAATATATACCCAACTCCAACATGGCTCATGTAAAGCTAAAACAAATTATTAAAGAAGCTTTCCAATAGGTATTATAGTTTGGTAAGGCCTCTTCTGCACAAGTAAGGATGACCACCTCTAGAGATATTACCTTGAAACCTTTAAATCCCTAAGTTTAGGGTAATCAATCCTATTAGAAAAAAAATTTGGAAGCTAGTTAAAGCCTTTCCAGTCAAAAGACAACCTTTTGAAATGTTGCTAGGTTGATAGAATATCTGAATGATATCCGTATTTTTGTTCAAATACAACAAGTAACTTGGTTTCACATTTAAATAATTTTCAACAAAAAGAAACGAGCCATTTTAACAAAAAAATCCTCTAACAAAACAAGCATCATTATTAGTAAGATTTTAAGAAGTAGAAACATAAAGTATCAGGCTTAAAGACATACGATCTGAAAACAAAATTAAAAATATCATCTATAAAGTGATGAACTCCCTCAAAGTAGAAGAGATTGTGCAGCCAATTGACACAAACAATAAGCAAATTAGGAACTAAGTCATCTACTACAAAAGTAGAGCCATTCCTTATAAGCTACTTTATGTGCATAAAGTCAAAGAGGTCTTTTAATAATGATTGAACTACTCAAACCTAAAAACCTAAAGAAAGTTTATAGAAATAAAAGTTTCTAGAATATATTTGCTAGAACTATAAAACTTGACAAAGTAAAGATCATCAAGATATTTGTACAAAACAAAAATAAAGTAAAGAGCAAGAGAAACTAGAATTTTGATGGCTAAAAGAAATAACCTCCTCTTACATTGATCAATAGTTTTATCATAAAACATAACTTGCTTAGCCATAAAACAATTATTGCTTTAATTCTATAGCCTTGGTCATATGCCTTGCCTTGGACAAAATGCTCCCCTGTTATATAGCTATAAAAAAAACACTATCTAATTTGTAAAGGTTGGTCGAGGATACTTACCACGTCTCTTCCAGCATACATCAAAGTCCATTTGGATTTGTCTCTTAGTTACAGACAAAGCAATAGACTATATTTCCTCATCACTCAAGATTGGAAAATTGTAATAGCAGCCACATCCTCCAAAGATGGGATAAATTCATCATGTACAACAATGAAAAGTCTAGGGTACTGATCTCCACCTATGTATTAGCTACATCAAAGAAGCCTAATCTCACATAATCTTAGACTTTTGAGAAATAAAAATAGCAGTATAAAGTCCATTTTACATGAGCCGCTCACATTATTTAAAGTCTTTCAACTCATGGGCCACCCACTTAGCTCATCTAGTTATGAAGTTAAAAAGAGCCCAAAAATGTATAAAGATATGCCTAAAGTCTCTTTAGACTATAGAAAAATGAGAAATTGAGTCTAGAGGAATTAATGAGTGATAGGGGCATACATGCACTAGTGTATTTAGTCCTCAAATTTTATATTTTACTCTTAATCATAAATATCTTATTATTTAATTATGTTTTTTTTCTCATAAATAAATGCACGACGAAAATGTAATGAATAAAAATAAATCAAAGGCAAATCCGACAAGAAATACCCTAAGTGTCTAAACCTAAAAGTGTTGTAGTGCCCAAGGTAGAGACATGGGTGCCGCAGGGCCCGTGTGACATATAATACCCCTATCTCAAAAGTCCTATTTCAACTTGGATTCAAAACACCTCGCCCCTAGGATTTCTCATAGCTATAAAAGTACTATTTTAAGAGCCAAAACACAGACTTTAGATAGATAAAACTTAGAGAAAGAATTCACAACACAAAATCAAAGAATAAAGCCACGAAATTAAGATTCAAAATCAAGAATCAAGCTTCAAGTCAAGATTGAGAGAAAAGTAACCCAAAGAGTCGCCTTGATTAGTGTTTCTTCTCTATTTTTATCATCATGTTCTTGATTATAATATCTTTGCATTATTGCTTTGATACTCTTGGTTTTGTGATAAGCTAAATATTATTTATCTAGGGTTAGACTATTGAACCTAGTATGTAGTTAGATTTTTTAGATTATTAGTTTATGATCTTAATACAATATAATTGGTTTATTATATCTTTTGTTGGATGCTTTCATTATACCTGATCAATATTATGAATGATTGAGGAACTGTGATGAACTTAATAAAGGGATTCATGTATTTAGCCTAGGATAGTTTGATGCATGATCATAGGGTAACAACTATGAGTTCCATATAAGAATGTATGGTATGATTTAGGACAATTCTTAATGAATTACATTATATTCTAATTACCATAGATATATAGGTAATTGTTAGAATGCGTAATATAGTCACTCAAAAAATCGACAGAGGCTTGTGATAAGATTAGTGTTTAAGCCAACAATTGGTATTAAGTGATTAACTAAGATATTAATGAGTCCAATGAAATATTAGGGGATCGGTTTATACTCTATATTATTATCAATTAGTGAATTTATCTCTTTGTTTATTTGTTATCTAGGTTTAGTTTTAGGTTAATTACTTAATTTTCAGATTATAGTTTTATGGATAAAATTAAAGTATGTATAATTTTAGTAATTGGTTGATAGAAATATATTAAATAGTTCTTGTGGGAATGACATCAGTGTTGGAGATGGTGCTTATGTGCCATTTCATTTAATAGTAATCATTTCGATAATAATCGTTAATTTATAATTATATGGTAAGAAGCTTGTAACATTTACAAATATTGTAGATCTAAAAGAGTTTAAATTTGATCCAAAGGCATTTAAGTCAGTGCTAAAAGTTAGTAATTCTAAAAATTAAAACCTTGTCTGAAATGAGACAAAGACCTGAGAATATATTAGTAAGGACATAGTTGTAAATAGTTACAAATGGTGCTAAGAAATGGTCTGATGCTAAAAAAAGTCTGGTGTGCGTAGATATGGGTTCTGTCAGGACATATGAGTTCGTTATATATCCTGATGCTTTGAGAAATGTATTTCAGAAAGTCTTTTGGCTAAATACATAAAACCCTGAAAAAGAGTTTTCTGTATGGTTAAACAATCTTGCAAAGGTATCTACAGATATTGTTTTACAGAAATACAAATCTGAAGATAAGTTCACGGTTGAGCATATAGAGATTTGATAGTGAGGATCTGTGTCTCTGCTCTTCCAGGATATAGGTGACAGAAGGATTATACGGATATGGTTGACCTCAACTTGTATGGTTTAATGCTTCATTCTGTAATATCCATAATGTGTATGGGGGCATTATTCACGGACTTGCAAAAGTATTTCGTAAGACAAACAGAGGTAAACATTGAGAGTCTTACATTATGAAGTGTACTCGTTGAGCATTGAGTAGCGAGATAGATTGAACGGTTCAATTCAGGATGATTTCAGAAAGCAGGATACGTTTTAGAACCTCTTTGAAAAATAGAAAACATACTTTGTAAAAGTTACAAAGAGGCCCCTATTGCATGTCAAAGGAAAAGTTGCATGGCCACTTGTTTGAGAAAAAGGCACATTAGGGCTTTGCATGATTAACACTTGGTAACATGCATAGGATGCATGAGTGACAAGTGTCAACCATGCAAAGGATAAGGTGGCTAAAGGTTTTTAAATGTTGCATTTAGCCCTCTATATTTGTTATCTATAAATAATAAGTTTTGAACTTGTTTTATTAGGGTCCCCATTTTTTAAATTAACAAACCACCCTATTTTAAGAGGATTTTAAAATTGAATCTTGCTAGAAATTGATCAGAAAATGCTGTCATTCTAGAGTTTTAATCCCACCACTTTATTAAAGCCTAGAATTGTTTAAAAGTTGACTTCAATATGAGCTCTAAGTAAAGAAATGTCCAAAGACTTCAAAGGTATAATTTTTTAGACTTGTTGGTGTAACAAGACTTTAAATTCAGTATGTTTATTGCTTAGGGAATTAGTTTATAATTCGTTGCATAATTATGTATGATTGTCATGCATTAAAAAATGAGCAATGAACACAATCACATGCATGCACTATGACTACATGTTAACAGTGGTACCATAGCATAATAATGTGTGTTTTTGGGTTAATGTGATGTGTTGGAAGTGTTGAGGATGCCCAGAATGTGTTAAATCATGTTTTGAAGTGTTAAAAATGCAGGATTTTAGGTTCTTCCTAGATGAACACTAGGGCGTTATGCTTAGAAGGCCGGGGCTTTATGCTTGGAACGCTGGGCATTCATTTTTTAGATGAACACCACAACATTGCTTGGTTTAATAATTAGGTATTCAAAGCAACCAAAGGTAGGGCGCTATAATGTATAACGCTGCGGCATTGGTGATTACTTGGTGACGTGTTCAAGAGTTAAATATAGGGGCATTATAATGTATAACGCTGAGGCATTGGTGAGTTGATTGTTGACCTGTTCAAGTGTTGAATACTGGGCGTTATAAGGTTGAACGTCGGGGCGTACAAAAGAAATTATTTTTTACTATATTTTTCTTTTGCTAAGGTATTACATAGCATATTCCATGATGTTCAAAGAGTTGAACACGAAGGTGTTCAAAATTTTATACCATCGAGGCATTTTGAACAATACACCACATTTTGCATTATATGCATGTGAGCTTTATTTAATGCAAATATGATTGTCATATTATTGTGTTATTAAACTATTAATATTTGTTTACATTGTTAACCAAAATTAGAGCTCTACTGGTGGGGTTAGTTGTGCTTACATAAACAAATATTTTGATTATGAATTAGATCAAAATGAGATACGAAAAATTTATTATTATAAATTTCAAAAATCTCTCTTAATTAGATTGAAATGTATTACATTATAAGATAGTGTTATGCATGGTCTACCTTGTCAATGTAGTAATAATCTGGTCAACTCGGTTTTTTTCCCAATATTGCTAAAATATAAGAAAATTGGTCAGTGTGATTTGGAATATGCCGATTAAACATGAGATTGGTCAGTGTGATTTGGAATATGCCGATTAAACATGAGATAAGGCCTATATAAGCGAAAGTATTATCTAATATTGTTAAGGTGTGAGGGTAATATCAGCTATTTATATTTGATCATCGATGAGTAAATCTGGAATATACTTACCCAATATTACTAAAGTGTGAGGATAAGGTATACTTAGGATCAGTAGTAAGAGTTGCATGAGATACAATTGATCAAAGTTGTCAACATCTTAGGTTTTACAAAGGCCAATACAGCTAAAGTGTAAGATCTGAGTAGAATACTGATTAGATCTACTTTTCACTGTAAAATTTAAAATGTTTAAATTTTTGTTTTCCCGTTTGAGAGATTATGAGAAATATGCAAAGCAATTGAGGGCATTTTTAGATCGAAAACATATACTAGTTATATCAATGATCTAAAAATGTTAAAATTAACAATTACAAATGAATTTGCTAAACATCTCTTGTCTTGTCTTGTAGAGATAAGATAAAAAGAATACGAGCAATCTATTAGAGATACACATTAAACATATATGAACTGAAGGGCATTATAATATAATTATGACTGACTTAGAATCTTAGAATTGTTCTAGATTCGGAATAATCAAAAAAGGGATAAAGATGATTTGAGAGTCAATTCACAAATATATCATAACCTCAATATCTACTGAAATTCAGTGAGAGCAAGTGCACAGGAATAGTGCAAATAGTATTATGCTCTATACTGAAAGAATTATCTTGATATATCTAAAATCCATAAGATGACAATAAGTGCAAAGGAAATTATTTCCATTATAACATTATTGGACATTGTAATCGTTACTGTCCAAGTACCTCGAAATAGACAATATAAACCCCTTAAATAAATGTTTACTAAAATATAACATTACGTTAGCATTTTATACTAGAAAAGATTGTGTATTAAATATGCCTATTCCTCTCATATCTACAATCATTGTAGATTTGAGAAATGCTAAAAACAACTGTAAGGAGAAGTTCATCTTCATATAGGAAATAAAGATTTTTAGAACGATGAAGTTGTTCAGACTTTTAGTCACCTCTCTCATCTGGCAAAAGTATAAGATTGTATACTAATTATTTTATGTCAAACATTATCGCATAAAATAGTATCACTTCTTGTGTAAGATACTAAAGGTTATCATGTTCATAGAAAGAATTGTTTCTTATATTTACATGATATTGATAATGTATTGTCAGCTGAATGTTAATTGACGACAGATAACAGGCCATTATAATTAAGATACAACAAGAAATGTCTTGAATAATTTGGTGAATAGATAAAGTAGTAAGTGTTGTCGGGGATCTAATACATATGGGTGTATGCATGTACTATTGTGCCTATTGCCTAAATACGTATTAAATACGAATTTAAACATGGCGGAAGCGTAAAACATGCAATAAACACAATAAATAAATATATTAATTACATTAATATATAAGTATAGTATTGAGAACTCACCTCAACATGAAATATTATACACGTAATTTTTCAGAGTCTGCATGGAGACTAACTCGCGAGCAGTTCTAGTCACCAACTCGGTGGGCTTGGTGAATTAGAACAGCAGCCCAATATACAGCACGGGATTAACTTTTAATCCCCAAAATAGTCGGTGTATATTTTTATATCTTTTTCTCCAAAAGGATAAGAAATGGAGAATTTGAAGCAATCTACCATTGCTTTAATTGGAAGGATAGAGAAAAATGAAACAATTTTATTTTTCCTATATTTTTTTTCTCTCTTTTTTTTTCTTTCTTTCTTCTTCTTTCTCCATTTCTCTTTTTTCTTTCTCTCAGCCACCAGAACACACTTCTCCTTCTCTTTCTCTTTATTTATATATATATATAATATAATATAAAATTAATATATAATATAATATATTATACAATATAAATAATAATATAATATAATAATATATTATATAATATAATAAGAGATATTTTGATTATTTAACCATTAAATAATCAAAGTATGTAATGACCATTTTGCCCCTTGTGAATAGTCACCAAGCATACCCCTTAGTGGGTCCCACCAAATTCCACACTTGGGTAAACTCAACTAAGGGTCCATAATATGCCACGTGTCATAATACAATTAGTAAATAACAATTATTAACTATTTGTTGTATTTAACACTTAAATACAAATACGCACGTATTTTTGTGATAGTGTTGAATATTGCTGGATTAAACATTTTAATCCGACACACTGCCCCAGTGCATAATGAGTACACTCCATATCACAGGACTCCCTAGGTCCTACGCCCGATTTGTCAAATGAAACTATTCTATGAGTCCGTGAACAATGCTCCACGCATACGTCATGGATATTACAAATTAGTGCGTTGAACCATACAAGCTGAGGTTACAACGCATACGTATAGTCCTTCCGTTATGATATCCAGGATGTGCAGGGATATAGATTATCACTGTCAAATTCCCTAGTGCTCATCCATGTCCTATCTCTAGACTTGTATCTCACTGAACAATATGTGCAAACTCTTTTACCATATTGTTCCACCCTGGCAGAATTCTTTCCCGGGATTGATGCTTGTGGCCACAAGGCTTTCTGAGATACAGTCTCGAGGCATCTAGATATCTAACTCCATATGGGAGCTGATGAAAACTATATTTGTACACACCAAACTCTATAAGCATTAGACCATACCCAACGGTCACACTATGAAAAGTCTGTGACATACGTGGAACCAAAGTATGGTGGATCACTTACAAGCCCACCGTAGCACTCAGGTCAAATGACCACGTATACTACTCAACTCGAGAGGACTCTTCATTGACAGCTTACATTGGGTATCTATCGGAAGCTCTTGTGAGTTTGTCCCATATCTAGTCCTAACTGGATACCCATATGTCAATACTAGCTCCAAGCTCATGGTCGGCTAGGAACGACTATCTATACCCTATAAGTACGACATATGGTGATCTATATAAAAAGTATCCACCGATAGATCTGCATTGGCAGAAATAGATCAAGGACAATTATTCTAGAACATAATTGCGTAACTAGCATTTCCTAGTACCCGATTGCAACTCTTGCAACTATACAGTTACTAGTATATTCCCAGGTCTATGTCCCATTATAAACAAGGTTCCAACTCTTGAATTAACTGAGTATTATAATCAACTAACCCTTAGCTATGCTAATATTTAGCATTTATATCTCTCAGCGTGGCTAACTATGAGCCCTTATCTAAACTCCTTTAGATTTAATCCAAACTCCTTCAGATCTACAATGTCTGTAACGTTACATTATAATACCATATAAATGGGTATTAGCGATTTAATGGAAATGTATAGTTGTATAAATACACGAGTATATGTACATTCAAGGATGGCATGTAAGCATCGACCCTAACAGTAAGTTTAGAAATTTTGAATATTATGGAATTGTGGCAAATGAGATTAGGACATACGAGCATAAGAACCTAACCCATTTGGTTGGGGATGCTCAAATACTTGATCTTACTATGGGACCCTATCTGATATATGAATCTTGTATTCAATGGATGATGACTAAGTCTCCATTACTAGTCTACGATACCATGCCAACAGATTTATTGAAACTTGCACATAGTGATTTATGTGATCTAATAAATCTCACTGCTATAGTTAGGTTTCCTTACTTCGTTGTCTTCATCGATAAATGTCACGATTCGAACATGTGTTTGTTAAAACACAAGTTAGAATTTTTTTGAAATGTTCAAAGGGCTTTCGACATGAAGTAAAAAAACCAACCACTAAGTGTATTAAATATCGTTGATCAGATTGAAGCAATAAATACATTAGCAGTGGATTCCTGAAACATTTAAGGGAGAATGAGATTTTTGCTCACTATAGTCCTCCAAGTATTCCTAAAATACAATAGTATTTTCGAAAAGAAGGAATCGGGCTTTATTAGATAAAGACCGATTAATAATGAGTTATATTGATCTTTCAAAAATATCTACTGGGGTTATGCTCAAGAAACTGTTATTCACTTATGGAATAGAGTTCCATCAAAACCTTTTCCCTACTCCATATGAGATATAGACTAGTGGGAAACTGAGTCTTAAGTATGTTAAGAGTTGGGGTTATTCTGTTTAAGTAAAA
The DNA here is from genome assembly GCA_946807835.1 of Ailanthus altissimus. NCBI lineage: Eukaryota > Viridiplantae > Streptophyta > Magnoliopsida > Sapindales > Simaroubaceae > Ailanthus > Ailanthus altissimus. The sequence goes on from OX327709.1 coordinate 9,215,362, forward strand.
GTTACCCAACGGGATAAACTTGCACCCAATGGGTACAAGTATCGATTCAAAGGATATCCCAAATACTTCAAGGGATATCAGTTCTATGATCCATGAGGAATGAAACATTTGTCCTCATAATGCCACTTTCCTAGAGAAATAATTGCTCATGGGTTGTGCGGATTATAGAAAGAATGACCTTGACGAAGTCAATCTAAAATTTATGGAACCAAGATGGAACTCCATATACCTTTTAGACACACCCTCTATATAAGTCAGAAAGAATGTCAAGAATATCTATAAGGTATTGTTTAATACCTGAAGATGTCCTTAAGGTTTCCTTAGTTAAAGAAAAAGATCATTTGACTTGTAAAGAGGTGATGTTAGACATTAATTTGAGAAAATAGTAAGAAGTCATAAAATTCAAAGTTGACTCAAAATATGTCAATCAAGTCTAGAACTTGATTAAGCTTCCCAAAGGAATAGTTTCGAGTGTTTTTTAAAAGAGTTTACAAGCAGAAGCCTAAAGGCCTAATAAAGATAGAGACCTTTAAAGCTCGACTGGTGGTAAAAGGTTGTCTCAGCAATCTGGGATCGATTATGAGAAAAAATTTTACTAGTCACCATGCTAATGTCGATTCGAGTATCATTGGTTATTGCAGTATATGAAAACTAGTACATGAATGTAAATATGTTATTCTGGAATTAAGGTCTTGAGTAAGAGATATATATAGAACAGCTTTAAGGTTTTACATCTAGTTGGAATTCTAATTTAATGGGCAGGCTGAAAAAGTCCATTTATGAACTTAAACAAACCTCCCAAAGCTGAAATCTTCATTTTGATCAAGTAATCAGAAAGTCTAGTTATTATAAAAAAAATGAAGATGAAGCATATGTGTTTTGAAACGACAATAAGAGCAAGATTATCTTTTAGGTTCTCTATGTGGATGACATACTCAATATCGAAAATGAAATTGGTATGTAATAGTTAGTCAAGAATTATTAAGTAAAAGCTTCTCCATGAAGGATTATGGAAAGGCTTCTTATATACTGGGTATAAGAGCTTTATGAAGATAAAGCTAGAGTCAGGAAGTTGATAGGACTCTCTTAAATCCTTGTACATTAAAAATGTTCTTGAAAGGTATAACCTTAACAACTATGAGACAATTAATGTACTTTTTAAACATAACAATCATCTTTCTAGGAAAATGTCTCCTTAGATGAAAGATGAAAGAATTGGAATATCTAACATAAAATATGTATAAGTTATAAATAGTTTGATGTACGTCGTGTTGTATACGAAACTTGACATCAGTAAGGTTATAAGTGTTACAAGCCGATATCTGTTTGATTCAAGTAATGACTATCAGATAGTCGTGAAACATATTCTGAAATATCTTAGAGATACAGAGGATAAGATTCAAAAATATGGAGAATATAATTCACAAATAAGAAGATATATTGATTCAGACTTTGAGTCTGATCATGATGATAGAACGTCTACATTTGGATATGTGTTCTTCTTAATACGTGCCGCAATCAGTTAGTAGCATATTTAGTAGGTGTCCACAATTGATTCTACCTTAGAGGAAGAATACCTTACGACTTTATAAGCTATAAAGGAAGCAATGTGGATACGTAAAATAATCATTGAACTCAGAATAGTTTCAGGTTCAATGGATCCTATCCCACTATATAACGACAATTATTGAGGTAATTGGTCAAGCACAATAGCTAAGAATACACCCATTAGTCTAACTATATGGAGATCAAATACCATGTATTTAAACAAAACATGATTGAAAGAGATATAATAGTATCTAGAGTAGATCCTATACGACATATAGCGGACTTGCTCACTAGAGTCTTAACTCCTAAAGTATTTGAAAAATATGTGGAGATGATAGATATTAGATATCATAGTGAATGGCACTAGAGAAAATGGGATTTGTTAGAGATGGTGCTTACATACCGTTCTGTTTAATAGTAATCATCTTGATAATAATTATTAATTCATAATTATATGGTAAGAAGCTTGTAACATTTACAGACATTGTAGATTTGATCCAAAAGAGTTTGGGTCAGTGCTAAAAATTAGTAATTCTAAAAATTAGAACCTTGTCTGAAATGGGACAAAGACCTGTGAATATATTAGTAATAACATAGTTGCAAAGAGTTGCAAATTGTGCTAAAAATGTCATTATGTAGTATATTCTCGAAAATATTGTTCCTTCTGGATCAGTGTATGTCTATATCTAAATTGTCCAAATGGTTAGTCTTAGTAGACTATGGGCTTAGCAGAAGTTCGTATAGGCATACAGGTATTCAGTGAGGACTGGGTACTGAACAGACTCACAAGGACCTCTAATAGACATTCCATAAAGCCGTCAATTGAGGGTATTCTCGAGATGAGTAGTATTGGTCATCCTTTGACCTGAGCGCCACAATGGGCTTATGAGTGATCCATCATGCTCTGGTTCCATGCATTCAGAGACCTTTCATGATCTGATCGCTGGGTGTCGCTAGGTATGGTCTGATGCTCATAGAGTCTAGTGTGCATAGATATGGGATCTGTCAGCTCATATAAATGAGTTGTATATCTTGATGCTTCAAAAAATGTATTTTAGGAAGTCTTTTGGCCAAAAGTATAAAATTTCATAAAAGAGTTTTTTGCAGGGTTAAACAATATCCGTAAATACCTTTGCCATAAAATCGCAAATGTATTTACGGATATTATTTTATGAAAATAAAAATCTAGAGATAAGTTCATAATTGAGCACATAGGAATTTAACGATGATAATTTGTGTCTCTGCTCTTTTAAGATATAGGTGACTGAATGATTATATAGATATGGTAGACCTCAACCTGTATGGTTCAACGCTCCGTTCTATAATATCCATAAGATGTGTGTAGGGTATTGTTCACAAACTTTGTGAAAGTGTTCTGTAAGATAAATAGAGGTAAACCTAAGGAGTCTCACAATAGAATATGTACTTGTTGAGCACTAGGTAGCGAGACGGATCAAACGGTTCGATCTAGGATGATTTTAGAAAGCAAGATGCATTTTAGGACCTCTTTGGAAAATGGAAAACATACTTTGCAAATGTTGTAAAGAGGTCCCTATTGCATGTCAAAGGAAATCATAACACATGGCCACTTGTTTGACAAATGGCACATTAGGGCTTTGCATTATTTACACTTAGCAACATGCATGGGATACATAAGTGATAAATGCCAACTATGCAAAGGGTGAGGTGGCTAAAAGTTTGTAAATATTACATTTAGACCCTCATATTTGTTATCTATAAATAACAAGTTTTGAAGTTGTTTCATTATGGTCCACAATTTTCAAATCAACAAACCACCTCATTTTGAGAGGATTTCAAAATTGAATCCTACTGGAAATTGATCAAACAATGCTACAATTCTAGAGTTTCAATCCTACCACTTTATTGAAGCCTAGAATTATTTAAGAGTTGACTTCAATGTGAGCTCCAAGTAAAAAAAATGTCCAAAGGCTTCAAAGGCATAATTTTCTAGACTTATTAGTGTAACAAAACTTCAATTTCAGTATTTTTGTTGCTTAGGAAATTAGTTTCCAATTTCACCGCATAATTATGTATGATTGTCATACATTAGAAAACAATGAGCAATGAATACAATCACATGCTCGCACCATGAATACACATTAACAATCTGGACTTAAAGTCCTCTATTACTTAATACAATAATATGCGTTTACGCTTAGCTACTAAAGTATATTTTTTTGGTACGGTTGCCAGGGACTATTTTTATCTATTCTTTAGGTCAATACTAATACTAAACTACTTGCTTTTAATTCAGATTTTATTTTTTATTTTTTATTTTGTTTTTGTTTTAGTTTATTTTCTTCTTTTTACTTTGATTTTCTTTCTGTTTTGTTTTGATAGTTTATGCGAAGGGCAAAAAATGCTAACTTGATTTCGTTTGATCCTGAGATCGAAAGAACTTTGCATAGACTTTGACATAAACAATGCCAGTGATCTTTAAACATAGAGGAGAACAGCCAGCACCTCAATCATTCAGTGTTTGAGCCCATGATACCATAGAAAGTGCTAAAAGAGTATGTTGTCCCAACCATAGATGATGTTCAATCTAGTATTCAGCAACCAACCATCAATATCAATAACTTTGAAATTAAGCCGAATATTATTCAGATGCTGAAAGAGACTATACAATTTAGCAGAGCTCCCAATGATGATCCAAATATGTATATCATAAATTTCTTAAAAAATTGTGATACTTTCAAGTATAACGGAGTCTCAGACAACGCCTTCCGATTAAGATTGTTCCCTTTCTCTTTAAAGGACAGAGCCAAAATTTGATTGATGTTATTGTCGTTAAGATCTATATCGACATGGGATAATCTAGGGCAGAAGTTCTTAGTCAAGTCCTTCCTACCAACAAAGACAAAAAAGATGAAGAATGACATCTCCTTATTTATTCAAATTAATGTCATTGAATAAAGTATGACAGTACTTTAAGGACGTGTTGAGGAAGTGTCCTCATCATAGAGTCCCTAAATAGTTATTGGTCCAAATGTTCTATAATAGACTAGTAGGCCATTTGATGACCATTGTAGATATCGCTACTTGAGGAGAAATGTAAAAAAGTACAACAAAAACCTAATTTTTGCAAAAGAAATAAAATATTTTCAAGGCAAGATCAGATGCAAACTTACAAGAAAATTGAAAAAGCATAAGTAAGCAATAATGAGGCTATGGTCATATAAACCACGCTAAAAATAAAATTTTAGAGATAATTATAGAATGGCACAAAATACCTACTAAATATTGTATGGGACCATAAGAAGTGTAGAACGTCCTCAAGATATTCCAAAGGAAGAAAAAAAAGACAAAAATATTGGGATTTGTACTTATGTGCCATCCCATTATTGTATCAATATTTTATTTTATAATATTTATATAGTTCATTATTTGTTAAATCGCTAATTACTATTATTGAATGGTTCAATGCTTGTGACGCTATAGATATTATATGATTTGAAAGGGTTCAGATTTGGTCTAAAAAAATTTAGATCAATGCTAAGAGTTAACATCACTGAAAACTATAAATGCTAAAAAGTTAGCATGTTATATTAATTAGTGAAGTCTAAGAGTTAGATTATTGTCTGTGATGGTACAAAAACTTCAGAATACATTAGTAATAATATAGTTGCAAGAGTTACAATAGGTGTTAAGAAATGTTATTATGCAAGTCTACTCTTAAATTATATGTTCCTGGTCTTAATTCACCGATGCAGGTCTAACGGTGAAATCCTTTTACATAGACTAGTGTACACTATACTTAGATGGTTTAGATGGTTGTTCTTAGCTGACCATAAGCTTACTGGAATTCGTATAGCATACAGGTGTTCAGTAAGAACTGAATACTGAACAGCCTCAATAAGAACCCCCATAGACATCCCATGAAGCCATCAATGAAAGGTCCTCTCGAGTTGAGTAGTATACGTGGTCCTTTGACCTGAGTACCATAGTGAGCTTGTAAGTGATCCATCATATTTTGGTTCCACGCATGTCACAGACTTTTTATAGTATGACCGATGGGTGTCATTAGGTATAGTCTGACGTTTATGGAGTCTGACGTGTATAAGATATGAGATCCGTCAGCTCACATGGATGAGTTATATATTCAGATGTTCAGAAACTGTATCTTAGAAAGTCTTATGGCCATAAGCAACAAACCTAAGAAAGAGTTTTTTCACAAGGTTAAACAATATTACAAAAGTGTTTGCATATATTGTTCATCAAGATACGTGTCTAGAGATAAGTTCATGGATGAGCACATAGGGATTTGACGGTAGTGATCTATATCCCCACTCTTTCAGGATATTATTGACGGAATGATTATATGTAAGCACTATAACCTCAACTTGTAGGTTTACGGCACTGATTTATAATATCCATGACGTGTGTATGGGACATCGATCTTGGACTCACATAATAGTTTTGTTTGATAAATCGGAAGTGGACCTAGAGAGTCCTGTAATATGAAGTGTACTCATTGTGCACTAGGGCAGCATATCGGATTGAATAGTTTAATCCAAAAAATTTTAACAGACCGGACATTTACTTTGGTTTCCCTCCGGTCATGGACATGTCAAGACTTAAGAGTTAAGTACATCAATTAGTTAACAATTAGTTGTTGACCAGTGAGATATTGACACATGGCACATTGTGGGCCAATTATTGTTTGATTTAGAAATTACCAAAATGACCTTATTTGTTGGACAAATAATATCATTATTTTATTCATTAAAATGTTTATTGAATAAAATAATAATAATAATAATATTTAAATTGAAATCAAATAATTCATTTTTTAATTTAAATTGGCATATGTTTCTACTTTGATTTAATATGATTAAATCATTTGCTTAATATTAATTAAATGATATAATAAAAATAAATGGGTGGCACTTGTTAATGGTAGGCCTTAAGATGTTTTCTAATAATGAGAAAGTGTTTTCTCATTTGGCCTAAATTTAGGCCAAGTTCATTTAAATAATTTTTTTATTTTGTTTTATTTTCATTTGATTATTGTAAACAATAATAAACAAAACACTAATGGAAAACATTGACCTAGATAATGGATGTCATTATGTGAGAAAATGAAAAACAATAATAAATAAATGAAAGAGCAATATGTTGCTCAATTGATTAAGGAAAAATTCGGTTATGACATCAAGGGAGAAAGAGAAGTGAATTTTACTAAATGTTAGAAAATTCTCTTAAGTGTTGAGAGCACAAAAACACATTCTCTCCATTTTTCTTCTTCCATTTTGGTTACCTATACTATAAGGTAGAAACAAGGATTCAAGAGTTCAATCCTTTATTGGAAAAGCTGCTATTCTAGCTTCCTCAAGCCCACCGTGTTGAGGAACTAGAATTGTGAACAGGTTGCTTCAAGGTGGGTACTCTGGTTCGACCAAATACCAAAGGCTTGACAATGTACTATTTCTCAATCTTGATGTATTTTACATTTATGAGATAACATGTAAAAGTTCATTTATGTTTATCATTGAGTAATTTATATTCTGCTCATCCGCTGTGCATGTATATTGATAAGGGCAAATTTGTCATATATTTTCTCATATTTTTATTTTGATACTTTATTGTTTTATGAGAGTAAATGGCTATTTATGTGCATTATTGTTATTTATAGGGACTTGAATGAAATTTAAATGCAAAATGAGCAAAAACAGGGACTAAAATGTATAGTTTTTCAAAATATGAGTCTATCGCCCCAACGCCACAAGGATTTTCGCCCCAGGGCTGGAACAGCGATCGAAATAAGAAAATAAAAAAGATGACATGTTGAAGTCACGCCCCAGCGCCATACCTTTATCGTGCCAGCCATGGGACAGCGCTTCAGCGCCATTATTCCACTGCTCTAGCGGTGCAGCCTTATACACGCAGCACCACAGCGACAGCATCCAGCGGTAGTGCGAGTCCTAGTCCGATGAGAATTGTGATTTTTAAGCTCATATCAATCCCTATAAAAAGCCCTTCGACCTTAGACGTTACAAATCACCCAAGACACATTCAAGAACACCAAGAATACAGAGCACGAGTCTTGGAGAGCAATAGAAGTTTAATTAAAGCAACTTTAGAGAGAAATTCAAGACGTTCTTCGGCATCAAGAGTATCTTAGGCAACATAATCAAGACAAATTCGACGTTTATATCGGTTTGCTATTGATTGTATCATGATTTATTATTATTTTTACTGCTATTCTCTTGTAGCCATGAACTAAATTTATTTTCTAAGGTTAATACTTGAACTCAATATGTGTGCTTAATTACCATGTCTTTTGAATATTTAATAAACTTAGTTATTTGATATTCAAATTATTTGATCTTAAGGCCTCAATATATGTGGCCAATAAATGGTGAATGAGTTGGTAATATTGTAAATAAACTCGGAAGAGGAATCATAATATTTAGACCTAGGTAATTTGATGCATGATTGTAGAGTAACATTCAATGTTGCATATGCAAGTTTCAATTTATGATAGAAATATACCTAATTGGCATGTATGATTAATAAGACTTATTAAGTCCCTTTATTACTTGTTATGATAACGTATACTTGCGCTTAATTATAAGATATAGAAATATTGCATCATATATATGTGATACATATGCTATATTTGAATGATAGACACAAACTTATATGCATGCACCATAGGTTTAAAATCACTCATAGAAAAAAAGCAGATAGGTAAAAAGTTAAAAGCAAGAAACGTAAAAGGGTATGAAGCAAGAAAATCTTGAGAAAGATGATTTTAAAAAAGTAAAAGTGAAAAGAAATGGGCTAGAAGGCTCTCTTTTATAAGCGAGGTAAAACAATGGCTAGGCTCATTAAAATTTTATTAGCTAATTAAATATTATTATCTCATATAAAGTAAAAAGGCTAGTTAATTTAACTAAGAGAGAGAAATGTATGCACAAAAATTATGGTAAATTTGTTGTTGCCGCATCAAAAACTATAAACAAATATCCTTGAATCATGAAGATATTAGGTTGAATATGAGCATACTAGAGTTTGAAGTTGTATCAATCATATAGCTTGTCTCACTTACATTGCACAGCCCGTATGCTCAAAGAGGTTAAATGTTGTTGTAAAAAATTTCACAAAAGCCCAAGTCTAATCTTATACACATATCAAGGCATGTCAAATAAGTTAAGGCGCGCTCAAGCCACATTTTAGGGATTAATGTATAAGTCATGGTTTTGCAGGTACTGTTGTACAAAAATTCACAAAGGTCCAAGTCTAAGCTCATACATATATTTAAGCATGTCAAACAAGGCAAGACACGTGAACTCAAGCCATTTTGCATGGCTTAACTTGTAAGTCATAATTTAATAGATATCAGGCTGCACTAAATAAGGGCCAAAGTATATGGACTCTTAGGTTAAGATTTACTTGAAAGGGAAAACTTAGCCTATAAAGGTAAGCCCATGTAATTAAACCTAGTAAAAAAACCTTCTTTTTCACAAAAAAACACAATTAATCATAAACTCACTTTCATCACACACAACTTACCCCTTTATGTTCCCTTTGGCTTTTTTCTTCAACCATACTCATAACTCAGTAGCTTTGTGCAAATTCTATTGTCCACAACAGTTAGAAAATAATGCTTAAAAGCCTTAAACAATATTTTAAAAGCAAGTTCCCTCTAATATTTAAAGCAAAGTTTCATATGACCAAAATCCTTAATCTTATCAAGCATATAAAGCAACACCAAATAAAACCAAACTCTTAACAATTTCCTACACATTCCTTAACCATGTTTCTCTATTATTTACTTTGCAAGCTTGCTCTTACACCTCTCATAACTTAAGACTAGATTTATTTGAATAATAAGCTTTAAGCTTAGTATCACTATAGTGAATTCGTAACACTGAGCTTCTTAGACTTTAGGAGTTGTTTAGGGGAGTAGTAGACCTTATTCTTGAACTTAACTAGGGTGAAGAAGCTAAGATCTAACATTCAGGCTCAAGCTGGCTCGTTATTCAGCTTGTTAGGTCATTGCAATATTATTACCACCAATAATACTTTACCACATAAAGGTCTCAATATTTCATCCTAAAGAAACATCGCTAGGTATAAACTACCAATCCTTACTCCAGGTTACTCATTTTAATTTTTTTTGTTCCTTAATCTTGTAAAAGACATGTACTCATAACTATTCTTTTAATCTTTCTTCAACTATTTCTTTTTTCTAAATTCCTTTTCCATATTAATTTCATCTTTTTTTTTCTCTATTTGTTTCATATGATTCATGTAACAGAAAAGCTCCAGCAAGCTAGTTACAAATAGAATGGGGGTGGGTTAAGTTTAGGTCATCTGTATATTTCTAGAACAAATTTAAAACATGATTTGCAACATTGAAAATAAATTACTTCACAAATTGGATCTCAAACTTAGTAGATGTGCACATTATCACGAAATAAGGGTTGCATAGAGGTATTTAATAATATGTTCTCCTTATTTTAGTATGAAAATATCTTCTTGCAATTTTTTTCGCTTCAACTCTTTTAGTCACAGTAGGCTTAGGCTGTTTTATTCTAACAATAATAGCTCTTTTATTAATTGAAATCTTCTAAGCATGACTTTACATTTTAAGAAATAAAAAAACCCGAGTTTTTTCTTTTTAAAAAAATTATAATTAAATTTGATGTTGAAGAATTTCTCAATGTTTAAAATTAAATAAGTTCATTGGATGGATGTCTAGAGCAATAGTAATAGATTTATTTGTATTATATTGTCCTTAATAGTAAATAATTTTATGGATATTTTTATTATTAATTTTTTTATAAATTATGAATATTCAAAGTGTTTTGAGAGTGTAAATAGTCTTACCTATTAAAAAATTATTAAATATATTTTATAAAAAGTAATGTTATACATCCCAAATTGTATTTCAAGTAATGATGTGTCAAGTAATTATTGGATGGTGAAATAGTGTAAATTTTAAAATTATTTATTACACCTAATAATTGTTTAACACATTATTATTTAGAATACAATTTTAGATACAAACTAAGATGTGTAACATTATTCTATTATAAATGCGGCATTATATGATTGGGATAACACCAAACTTAAAATAAACTTGGATGCACTGTATAATGCATAAATATAATGTTATAACAAAATCCTATCGCTAATTTTTTATTAGAGAAAGGACAATTAGATCCTTTAAAAATGATAAAAGGTACATTAAGACACTCATAATTTTAGAATTACCAGTTAAGCGTTAGCTGGTTAAAATACTTAACAAAGATTTAAGAGTTGGATTTTTATCTGTAATGGGACATAAACCTGAGAATATACTTGCATAGTTGCAAAAGTTGCAATCAGGTGTCAGGAAATATCAGTTGCGCAAGTATGTTCTCAAACATTGTCCATAATATATTTCTATCGATGCGGGTCTATTGGTGAATACTTTTATATAGATTAGCATATGTCGTACTTATAGGGTATAGATGGTCATTCCTAGTCGATTGTAAGCTTTGAGCTCGTATTGACATATGGGTATCCATTTAGGATTGGATATAGGACAGACTCATAAGGGTGTCTAGCCTTCGATAGACACCCAATGTAAGCCATCAACTGAGGGTCTTCTCTAGTTGAGTAGTATACGTGGTCCTTTGACTTGAGTGCCACGGTAGGCTTGTAAGTGATTCACCATACTTTGGATCCACCCATGTCACAGACCTTTCATGGTGTGACCGCTGGGTGTCATTGGGTATGGTCCAATGCTTGTGGAGTTCGGTGTGTACAGATACGGGATCCGTCAGCTCGTATAAGGAGTTAGTTATCCAGATGCTTTGAGACTATATCTCAGAAAGTTTTATGACCACAAGCATTAATTTCGAAAATGTTTTCCGCCAGGGTGGAGCAATATGTGCAAATAATATGGCAAAGGAGTTTGCACATATTGTTCAGTGAGATACAAGTTTAGAGATAGGACATGGATGTGCACATAGGAATTTGACGGCGATAATCTATATCTTCGCGTGTCCAGGATATTATGACGGAAGGACTATACGTATGCGTTGTAACCTCAACTTGCATGGTTCAATGCGCTAATTTGTATATCCGTAACATGTGCGTGGGGCAATGTTCACGGACTCATGGAATAGTTCCATTTGACGAATTAGGTGTAGACCTAAGGAGTCCCGCGATATGGAGTGTACTCATTGTGCACTAGGGTAACGTGCCAGATTAAATTGTTTAATCTAATAATATTTAGCACTACCATTGAAATACGTGTGTGTCTATATTTAAGAGTTAAATACAACAATTAGTTAATAATTATTATTTACTAATAGTATAAGGACACGTGGCGCATTGTGAACCTTCGATTGAGTTTACCATAGTGTGAAATTTGGTGGAACCCACTAGAATGTATACTTGATAACTATTCATGAGGGGCAAAATATCATTTCACACAATGATTGTTAAATAATCATTAATATCTCATTATTATATTATATAATATTATATTATTATTATTTTTTTTTATTTTGGGTGCCAAATAGTTGGCACCTATTTATATTATTATTTTATTTATATTAGATATAAATAGTGAGATGTGTATGAATTTCAAATGGGTGTGTGTGTTTTGTCGAGAAAGTAATATGGAGAAAGAGAGAAAAGAAAAGAAAATGGTGTTAAAGGAGAAGAAGAAGAAAAAATGGAATTATTTTATTTTTTTATGGTGCCATGAGAAACAATTGAGAATTGCTTCAATCTCTATTTTTTATCCTTTTAAAGAAAAGGAAGAATACACACTACCGACTATTTTAGAATTAAGAGTTAATCCCATACTGTAATATAGGGCTGTTGTTCCAACTCACCAAGCCCACTAAGTTGGTGATTAGACCTGCCCACGAGTTGGTCTCTATGCGAACTCTGAGAAAATATGTGTATAACATTACACGTTCAAGTAGGTTCTCAACACTACTAATATATTAATGTGATTAATATATTTTATTTATTGTGTTTATTGCATGTTTAAATGTTTCTGCCGCGTTTAATATGTATATGATACGTATTTTATGTAATAGACACAATTGCATATATGCATACACTTACGTATATTAGATTTTCGATAATTTTCTAATTTCTTTGAAATTTTTTTCTTATTTTGGGTTACTATAACTTCTTTTGATTTCAAGGGATTGGAGTCAGGGACTCATCAATGTAAAAATATACTATTAAGTCCTATTAATTTCTCTGATGATCTATCAGGAGTCCCTAAATCTATATCTATACTATATTTCTTTTAATGAAATTAAATTTACTTAAAAAAAACTTTAATTTACTAATTTATTCTTAAACTTTGAAGTTGTCTAGTAACTCGTTGTCACTATCACAACCAATCTACTCTAGGTTGTTGTTGCGGATTTTGCACCCACCAAACATAGGTAAGTTTTGTTTTATTTTCTGCCTTATGTTTTTTTAAAATTATTTTTCCGTCGTCTTTAGGCACCTACAATGGGATTGAGAGAAACTTTTTTCAATAGAAAAAAAAAAAACAGAAAAAATCCTCCATAAATGTTTTTCAGCTTCAGCTGTACAAACAGATAAGATATCTCAGGTTCATATTTAGTCTTCTCTTTTCTATGAACGGAATGACAATGGCTACTAATTCAACAAAAAATTATGATGCTATTCTTGCTGTGAATTTGTTGTGTATAATGTTAACTTCATCTCAATCATTTATATAGAATCGCTCCTTGGCCCAATAAAAAATTAGCCCATTTAAATTTTTTTAATGTATATTATAAAATTCAAAAAAATTCGGTCCCAAAAAGTTTCGGCTTAAACCGAGCCCAACAGATTTGTGTACACCCAAATTTGTGAACCTAAGTATAAGTGGAGTGCATTTAGAAATGTTTGTTAAGGTAAAAGGCCCAATCCATGTGGCACAAACCCGATATCGTCCGTCACCCAAAATCTCGCTATTTGCCACGACAATAGAAAAACCCTAACGTTCTCAGAACTGAATTCTCTGCTGTCAACTTAACTTCTCTTTGCAGCCACCAGTATGATTTGCTATTCTCTCTGTATTCTCAAATATGAGATTAAGTTGTCATAATTACTTCTATTTGATACTCTTTCCCCATTTTTTTAATTTCTAGGTTACAGGTACAAATTATGTTGAAAATTAAAACTCCTAAGAAAGGTAGAGTCAAGCGCGAGCTCGAAAAACGCGCTCCGAAACTTGTAAGCTCAGCGAAATTTATTTAATTTATTGTTTACATGCTTTGTGTTTGTTTTTATTGATTTTGTTTTCCCTCTAATGAACTAAATATATGGTTTTGCAGGTTGAAACAGGAAAGAAGACGCTTGTACTTAATGGTACACATACGAGCAACACGTTAAATGCTGTATTAACAGAACTTTATCTTCTGAAGAAGGGAAGTGCAGTGAGATTTACCCGAAAGAATGAGAACATTAGACCATTTGAAAGTGGTGGCGAAACTTCTTTAGAGTTCTTTTCACTCAAAACTGATTGCAGCATTTTTATTGTAAGTAAATAAACGTTATGCACACTCCAATTATATCACATGATTGTTTTTATTTTTAATTCACGAATCTTTATAAAGCTTATGTTGGTAAATATGCATGGTAATAGTTGTAAAATTTAGTTTATCCCTAATTAGTTATATTGATTTTTTGCTTTAGATGTCTGAGCTTGGATTCTGATATTGTAATTTCTTGGAGAGATCAGCATGATTAAGTTTTTTCTTTGTAAATTAATACAATTAGAGGACATGGTTAGTTTGGTTATTGATGGAGAGTCAATGTTGAAATTTTTGGGTATGTCTGTATTGTGAAATTTGATATACAAATGTAATAGGATATGAGAGCATTCTAATTGGTGAGAGTTCCTCTGCTTTGTTGGAACACCGAGCGAAAAAAGAAGCGCTAAATTGAACAAAGAAACAAAAAAGTTGAGGAAGCTGGGTGAGCATCATGATGGTGCTCCACTTTTGATTTGGCTGTTTAAACAGTGAGAGACTCAGGTTTCTCTGTTTGGGGTTCCTGAAAATTCAATGCTTTTCTTTTCTTGATTGCTTGTTCTAATTTGTGCTTATGGGATTAAGTTTTTCTATCCTGAACTTGGGTTACACTTTCATACCTTCATACATGGCATGGTAGGGATATGTTTGATCTTATTGACTGCCTAGTTGGTTTGCAAAAGTAACCACACTATTCAAATTTTTATATGAAAACAAAGTCTGATATATAGCAACAATATTTTCATTTGCTTTCACCCCTCAGATATTAGATCCCCATTTTTTTTTCTTATTGGGATATTCTTTCTGCTTGGATTTTCTTGCAGAATTGATTAAGATATGGTCTATGGCTTGTTGTTTGCAGTATGGTTCAACCTCAAAGAAGCGGCCCGACAATCTTGTTATAGGGCGAACATATGATCACCACATCTATGATCTTGTGGAGGTTGGGGTTGAAAACTTTAAGGCCATGAACTCATTTGAATATGATAAGAAACTAGCACCACAAGTGGGTTCAAAACCTTTCATCTGTTTTGTTGGGGAAGGATTTGAAAGCGTGGAAGAGCTAAAACATCTGAAGGAAGTATTGGTCGATTTGCTCCGAGGGGAGGTATGTTTCTGTTTCTTTAACATTTTGCCCTTCTTTGTGTTGTTAGATTATAGAGAAGATTAATGGGAGCATAATTCTAATTAATGGACAGGTTGTTGAGAATTTAAATCTAGCTGGGGTGGACCGTGCTTATATATGTACAGCAATAGGTTCAAATAGGGTACTTTTTACTCACTGTGCACTGCGGCTGAAAAAGTCTGGTACAGTAGTCCCAAGAATGGAACTGGTAGAAATAGGCCCCTCCATGGATTTTGTTGTTCGCCGACATCGTCTTCCTAATGAGAGTCTCAGGAAAGAAGCCATGAAAACAGCTAAGGATCAGCCTAAGAAGAAGGTTGGTTCACTGGACATTGTTTCTCCCCTTCTTTCATCTATGAACATAAGGTGACATGTCACTAATGTGTGCCTATGTCCTGTTTACAGGTGAAGAATGTTAGTCAAGATGCCATACAAGGGAAGATTGGAAAAATTTATATTCCAGACCAGAAGGTAAGAAAACAATTCTCCTTTTAATATTATACATAAAACTCAGGGTTGAGAAAGGAGTTAGTTTAACATGTCATTTTATTGGTGGTGACAGCCACATCCTCAGCAATTGACATTCATAAACTAGCTGTGTCCATTTCTGCCTTAGTTCTTAAGCCTTTAATATTGTTGCTATCATTGGTTCCCATCAAAGTGTTCATGGTTTTTTTGTTGGAATTAGCTCGGAGAGATGGCATTGCCTAACAAAGCAAAGGGAGTGAAGAGAGAGCGTCGTGAAGCTAAGATGAACAATGATGCCGGTGAGTGTGCATCAAAAAAGAAGAAGGAAGAATCTGCATAATTTTCTTTGATTTTGTGGGCTGCTGCAATGTTAACTCATTGTTGTAAGTTTTGGCCATAAGCCAATGCATTTTTGAATGAATGTGAGTGTAACAGTGAATAGATACAAAGTGACATGAGATATTTATTGTTTCCCGTTTTTCAGTGATCACTAGTGTCTGAAATTTATCCAGGCGATTTCCGTAGCGTAAATATCTTAAACCATAAACCTAGAGAGTTATTTTCTGTTGCATATTTGCGGCAACATAAAGAGCTGCTTTTTAAAGTACCAACCACTTCATCGTTTATCATATTTTGAATTTTAGTGGCAGGTCGGAAGCACTTTTGAGACCCCCTTTACGTTCTTAAAACTGAAAAACGATTAAGAAACTTGTTCGGTTGCTATTTTAAAGAATGCATTTTACAGAAGGAAAAACAAGTGTCCTCAACTTTATTAAACATATTGAAAACAATTAATTTGTTTGCATCCATTACGAGAATTTAAGTTCTAATGGGTCCTATAACATCAAATCAAATGTTTATTTTTCTGATGTAATTGTGTCTTATTATATTACAAAGTAAGCACAAAACTTAGAATGTCACTATGACCATAGAGCACTAAAAATGAAAACAAAGATTGTCTCTATGATCATAGGGCACTAAAAATGAAGACAAAGACGATTTCACCCCCATTTCATCGTTTATTTGATTGAAGTCAAAATGTTTAAATAAATTATAGTTGTATGCCAATTTTTCTTTTCTATCACTAACTTAGTTTCATCATAAGCAATTACCAATTTTTTTAAATCTCTTTATACGACAAATAATCTCCGATTATTAGTCTTGTTATCAATACAAACATTTTACAGGAGAATCAGATGTGCCTCTTCAACACCAAAAACCACAATTCTTGAAAAACTATTTCTAGTTTGCACTTGCCTTAATAACAATTCATATACCAAAACTTCTGTAAATGTAATATTCTCTAATTTTAAAAATTTATCTATACATATTATCTTGAATAGTTTCATTTTAAGTGTACATCAACTTATGTCGTATAAGGTTCAGACCCATTTTTAATAGGATGTTAGTGACGTACAAAAATAGTTTTCAACTAGAATTATAAAAATTATAGACATATTATGCTTCATGTAATATAATTTATATAAAAACAATTAATTTAAAACAAATATAAATTCAATAGACAAACTAAAAAATTAAATAAAAATATGAGAATTTAAAGATGGTCTTAAGTGGATCAATTACGATTTAGTCGATGAGGTACTTCTGAGATAGATCTTGATATTGTGGACCTTCCTAAAAGCTCTTTGGAGGATGAAGATTGATCGATCCTTTACTTCTTCTCTGTATTGCTAGATTAATGGTTCCCTTTTCTGTTATTAGATTGATAATTAATCCTTCTTTTTTTCTTTTCTTCTTTTACTAGACTGATTGGTGTTCCTCTATTTGAGGAATTTTGCTAGAGTAGTTTAATATTTTTCTATGTAATTTTGAAAAGAATGCTGAATTCTAGAATGTACTCTTTCTGAACTTGGATATGAATGACTTTTTAGGAAATGCTTATGTACAGTTTTTATGAATTTGTTACTATGATGGGGAATGAATTTGTGTGATTGTGGAGGTAGAAGAGTTGTGCATATATAAAATTTTACTAAGTATTTTACGTGGGAAGTGTGATGTGAGTTTTTGAGTTTATGTTTGACTTTCCTCTGTTCTGTTGTTGTCAAAGTAATTTCAGGTTTTCATGGATGCGGAAGCTTTATCTTTCTTACTTTCTTCGTGTTTGGAACTTAGGTCTATGTGATTTATTATTCTAGTTGTGTGACCTGTTTGTAATTGAGTACTCCAAAGTGCATAGTTCGTCTACAAAGTTGGCTTTTTATATTTTGATTCAATGATCTTTTCATGGAGGCAATTTATTATGTTGAACATGTGTTGTTCTTTGGGTTAGGCGGCTTAGGGCATACAACTTTTTTAAGATGGTGATTTGTGGATACTTGTCTAAAAAACTTATAATTGGATGAAACCTAGGACACATGACCCTTTCAAAAAATGTAGTTTTTATTGTTTTGAGAACATGACCTTTTTTTAGTTGGATGGCCTAAGGAACACGATCCTTCTAAAACAGGCTACATTTAATATTTTAAGCACGCCGCTAGAAATTAAGTAGATATAAAAGTAGTGATTATATAATACAAAGATGTGTATAAATGCACTAAAATATTCTAATTAATATAATCTTTGCTTAAGATTTCTCTTGGGCCTTGAGATTGAAATTGAAAAATATGATTTTTTATCGTAATTCTTTTATTAGAGATTTGGTGATTTAACAATTTTATTTAAATAAGAATGACGAAGAATATCAAAAAGGAGAGTCAAAAGAAGTCTAAAATATGTGAGATACACATAAGAAAGTTTAAGGTGTGTAGGACACAAAGGGAGAAGCGAAACAGGACTAAAAAATGTGAAGGAAGCGAGAAAAAGCGCGAAGCTCGATACAGGGCTGAGTGCCATGGCGCCTAAGGCTAGACCCTACGGAGCCCAAATCAAAAACTCAGCGCCATGGCTTTAGGTTCCTAGCGCCGCAGTGCTGGCCGTGATATTCTCAGCTCCGCGGCTCCAGAGCAGCTAGAGTTAGTTTCTGTTTCAGATTTCTGAGTTTTGAAAAGTTTTAGATTTTTAAAACAAGTGGACTCTTACTCCAATAAGGATTAGGATTAGTAGGCACAAAATAACTCATATATAAACCCTTATAAACCCTTTAGATTGAAATCAAGCATTAAGAGTGATTCTAAGAGAAAGAAGAATTGAGTAAACATTAAGTGCTTGTGTGCACTAGGATGGAATCATTGTTTGGGTATTCATTACTCGTAAGAGAGTAAGGGTACACTAAACATTAAATCCTTTTGAGGGTTCTTCATTGAGTTTTTCTTGTAAATTCTCTAGGGAGTTAATAAGAGAGACTAAGATCCTTGAATCCATTGTGGATATAGGTAATTGGCCGAACCATGTAAGTGATTGTGTTGTGTTCTTTATTATCTACTTTGAGTTCTTACTATTTTTTTTTGATATCTAGGTTATTTCGCTGCACAAAAAAGTTAGGGTTTAAGGTGAAACTTAAATAGAGATCTACACTTTAACTTAATCTTGTAAAGAGAAATGTGATTCTTTTAGCATCTTTTAATAGTAAAAGCTGAGTACATAACTATTGGTGATGATGTGAAGACGTTTTGTGACTTAAAAGGGGCTAGTAGATGACTTGTGAAAAAAAAGTAAAAATGTGTATTTTGTGATAGTTAAAATATTATACACTTAAAGTAAGGA
Organism: Ailanthus altissimus; assembly: GCA_946807835.1. NCBI lineage: Eukaryota > Viridiplantae > Streptophyta > Magnoliopsida > Sapindales > Simaroubaceae > Ailanthus > Ailanthus altissimus. The sequence goes on from OX327709.1 coordinate 9,234,700, forward strand.
CTACATGTTTCATGAGTCGATAAAACAAATTGATATAAACTTTAATAGAGATTATGTTGTTAAAAGGAGATAAAATCAAAATAAGATCGATACCTATCAAAATCTTATTGATATGCTCAAACCCTTGTCTAGAGCCAGGATCAAGCTTTGCTTGGAATTGGCTTGTGTTGCTTTAAATTAGAAGTAAGAATTTGCGATTTATATAATTCTGATAAATTTGAATTAAGGTGGAGAATTGTGAGATTTGATAATTAAAAATTTGTTAAAGAGCTGTGATGACTTATAAATTAGTTGGAATCAAGACCGGTTTAAGATTGACACATGGCAAAAGTTTTTAAAATCCTGTTAAGACACAAAAGCATAATTTTGGGCTTATATATAAGCTAGTGAAAAGTGTTCCTATGATGGTTTTAATTATTAAATTTTTAACCATTCTTTATAACCTTTTATTATCGTCGAAATCTTTGTAATCTCAAGATTGAGATCTTATAAACTCCTTGATTGATTTAGTGAAGATAAAATTCCATTTCATTGTGAATGTAGGCCTTTGGCCAAATCATATAATTTTAAGAGTGATAATTTGTATAAACGAATCGTATTCGTGTCGTATCAATATAAAGTAATAATAAATTTTTATTATATTTGTGTACGATTCGTTTATACAAACAAATCAGACACTTAAATATAGATTTAATTTGTTTAATAGATAAATTATACGATACGATACGTTTAAATAAATAGATCAAATTCAATTCATTTATACGATTATATACAATTTAATTCGTTTACGATTATATTTGTTTCAACGAATAATAACACTTAATTTGATTTGTTTATACAAATATTTTATTATAATTTAATTAAACGTGATTTAAATGAATAGACACATGAATTCGATTTGTTTATTAAACGTGATTTTAAAAATTAGCGAATTATAGACCTCAAACATGTATTTGACATGATTAATAAATGGGTAACACAAATTTGACCCGTTTATTAATCGTGTCAATTTTTTAAACCCATATTTACTTAAAATGTGTAAATTCATGTCGAATTTGTACCAAATAATTGTATCACGACCCTTTTTACTACACCTATATAATCCTTATTGCTCATCTTTCGATTTCTGTTTTTCGTTCTTTTTTGTTATTTATTTTGGATCCTTGTTCAATACATTTTTTTTATTGGTTTAGGGTTTTATCTTTAACAAAAGTTATTGTTTTTTTAAAAGAGTTATCATTAATATTAAAAATAAGTTTTAGTGACTTCTTCTACTAAAGTTTCAACATTAATATTAAAAAAAGATCATTTCAACAATAACATTAAAAATAAATTTTAGTATATCGTCTCATGTGAAATATAGATTTATTTACAAGGTGGCCCAACACTAATGTTACAGAAAAAGAGGCCGTGATACCAAGTTTTTTATTTTAAGAATAATAATAAATGGTGGGTTCCTTTTTTTTTTTTTTTGGCTTAAAATTACAACATAAATTTCTATTTATATTTAATGCAATCTTATGTTATAGAGTTAACAATATTATATATTACTTTTGACTTTGAATTTATTCTATTAAATTATTTAAAATTAATTGATGAAAATTTAAATTATTATTTTAAATTAAAAAAGTAACTCATAACAAATTAAGGATAAAATAAGAGAGTGAGACAATTGAGTGCCATTTCCTTTTATTCAATAACACCATCATTTGTTTTTTTTTAAATGCATTAAAAGAAGAAGTAAATGTATTTTACTCGTTGTCTTTTTTTTAAAATTTTAAATTTAATATTATATCATTGATAAATATCAAAGATATTATACTAGAGGAACTCTAACACTACAAATAAAGGATAATTGGGACAAAGTATTATATTTACACACTAAAGCATACTTGAACACATACTCTTACAAGAAAAAAAGAGTCATATATTGGGAAGTAGGTCCTAAGAAGGGAATACAAATCTTTTCAAAAAAAAGGAACACAGACCCTTCTGAAAAATAAGGATACAGACTCTTCTAAAAAAAGGGAATATAGATCATTTTAAACAAGCGAAACACAGAATGAGAATATAAGACCCTTCAAAATGGAGAAATTATTTTATCCTAGATTGGACAAATTTTATTCTAAAAGCATAGAAAAAATATGAAAAATTCTCAAACTAAAGTCACAAAACAATGATCCTCCATAAACATCTCAGAAAGATTAGCCAATCAAGCATAGATGGTCGTGAGGAAGCTTGAACAATATCAAAATTTGTGTCCCTATCAGATCTAGGTTTAGTAGCTGTTGGTGAGCAAAGTTTGCATAAAAGGCAGCAACTGTTCACTTGGCGATGGATGGCAGCGGTGACAGGGTCCTGTAGTTTGCAGGAGGAGAGCATAGATGACAATATCACTGGTAAAGATTACATCGACTGGTAGGGTCACACTAAAGCTGATGAGGATGAGAAAACAACCAGTGAAGGCTCATCGAAGGTCGTTGGGTCTCACTAGAGGTCAACGCTTGGCCATGTACTTGCACTACCAAACTTTCTCATCGATGAACTAAAAACTACTACAAGAAAAAAAAAAGAGAAACATCAAAAAGAAAATTTGAAATAAATAGAGGATATGAGAAAGTTATGGGGTGATTGATGGCATTCACCAGAGAAGAGGCCGAGAGTCCCTTCTTCAGTGAAGGTTTGAATTTTGAGTGGTAACAACTAGGTTTTCTACCTTTTAAGTTGAGAGAGATTTTTTTTAAGAGTATTTTTCTCACCATCTTTAGTAGTCATTGCTTTTGAGTTTGAATATACAATTAATTCTTGTATTGCAGGGAATAAAAGGAGCTAACTAGATATTGTAAGGAACATCTATTTATGGATATGAATTTCAAACATTCTTAATGCATTTATAGTTAAATACAAGTCACTCTCATCAATTAGTAATCACTACTACAAAAAAGAGATTTAGTGATAATGAAAAATTATCACAAAGTAGGATTGGTGATAAATCTCATCTATCACTTTAAGTGGGCTCACAAAATACTTTAAATAGGGTCACCAAATAGTGATAGAGTTAACTTTGTGCGAAAATTACTCTATCATAAAGTTATGGATATTTTTTGCTAAATGAAAATTGAATGTACATGTGGTAGATGATGTGGGGGATAAAGTGAAAGATGTCGTAATTAATGATATCACGATGCTGACATACTATGATGTTAACATTCACTGTTAATGATGATGTGATAGCTATGTTGGCAGTTGATGTATTAATGATGTCATGTTGATGATATCAGTGATGACTTAATTTAGTGATAGATTTATCTCAATTATATGATAGAATTTGTGTAAATTAAGTGTTAAAGTTTATCGCAATTTTGTGATAGAACTAAATATATCACAATTCAGTGATTGATTACTATTATTAATTTATGATAAATATATAAAAATAATATTAATAAATTGGGTAATTTTAATTAATTAATTTTTTTTATATTTTTAATTTATTTAATTATTATGAAAATTTGAAATTATTATTAATGCATATTTATACTTTATAATTTATTTTTATATTTATATATAAATGACATCCACATATAATTTTGCATATACACATAAAGGAATATATCAACATTTTGGCTAGCTTATATTAACACCAATACAACAAGTAATTGAACCTCTAACATATATATTGTATACGCATTATAAGTTGTAAATGAAACAACACCCATCAGCAAATAATATTTACAATATAGCAAGCTTGTAGCAATAAATCAATTTCCAGCAAGTAGCATTCAAGTTCCAGCATACTAATAATTGAAACTCCAACATATATATTGTATATGCATTATAAGTTGTAAATGAAGCAACACCTATTAGTAAGTAATATTTACAATATAGCAAGGTTGTAGCAACAGATCAAATTCCACCAAGTAGCATTCAAATTCCAGCATACAAGTAAAAGCAACTCAACACAAGTAAATGTTAAAAATTCAGAAATGGAAAACAGCAGCATAATCCACAAGTAATGTTTTCAGCAAGTAATAGACCAATACAATATGTTATATTCCAGTAACAGAGTAACAATATTGTTGAAAATTGTGCTTACGTGCCATTTCAAAATTGTGTGGATATTAATTGTTTAATATTTATACAATAAGTATTTCAATAAAATCGTTAATATTAAATATATATGGTAAGATGCTTGTAATACTTTAGACATTGGATGATTTAAAAGAGTTCATATCTAGTTTAAAGGAGTTTGGACCAGTGCAAAGAGTTAGCTACACTAAGAGTTATAATAGCTAAGAGTTAGCGGATTATAAAAGTTAGCGAAATCTAAAGAGTTAGAGTCCTGTCTGAAATTAGACAAAGACCTGATGGTATTCTAGCAATGATATAGTTGTAAAGAGTTACAAATGGTGCTATAAAATGTCATTGTGCAAGTATGTTTTTAAATCTCATGTTCCTGATCTATTTTTACTAATGCAGGTCTGTCGGTGGAAACCTTATTTAATGTAGGTCGGTGTATGTCTATATCTGGATGGTCCACATGGTTAGTCTTAGGAAACCATGAGCTTAGTAGAAGCGCGTATAGATATGTGGGTATTCAGTTAGAACTGGATACTGAACAGGCTCAATCAGGATCTCTAATAGACATTCCATAAAGCCGTCAATGGATGATTCATTTGAGTTGAGTAGTATTCGTGGTCCCTTGACTTGAACACCATGTTGGACTTGTAGGTGATCCATCATACTTAGGTTCTACACATGTCAGAGACCTTTTATGGTCTGATCGCTAGGTGTTGCTGGGTGTGGTCCGATGCTCAAGGAGTCTGGTATGTGTAGATATGGGTTCTGTCAACTCATATGAGTGAGTAGTATATCTAGATACTCCAAAATTATGTTCTAGAAAATCTTATGGCCAAAAGTAATTCACACGGAAAAAATATTTCCTGTATAAGAAACAATATCGCAAGAGTGTTTGTAGATATTGTTTATCAGAATACGAATCTAGAGATAAATTCTAGAGTTGAGCATATAGAGACTTGAAGATAATAATCTTTGTTTCTATTCTTCTAAGATATAAATAATGGAGAGATTATACATATATGTATTAACTTTAACTTGTATGGTTTAATACAATGTTTTGTTATTTCCATGTATGTGTGTGGCAACATTTATGGACTTACAAAAGAGTTTCATAAGACAAAATGAGTGTGAACTTAGGGAGTCTCACTATATAAAGTGTATTTGTTATACACTCGAGTAGCGCACTGGATTAAATAATTCAATTTAGAAAGTTTCTCGAAAAATCAGAATTATTTCAGGATCTTTCAGAGAAATCATAAAGTTTAAGTTTTAAGCCCAAAATCTTGGCAAGTGGGACTTGCCACTTTAACCTTTCTATTGATTGCTATATATCATGCTATTAATTTTTTAGGGCATGACATGTGGCATATTTTTTTAATTGGTCCAATTTATTGTTAAGTGTTAAATTAGCTAAAGGGTTGTCAATGATATTTTACTTATAAAAGATTTGAAAGTCAAAATCTATTTCCGTCAAAAGCTTAAAATAAATACCAAGAGGTGGCTTTGATTTAGCATGACATGTCCTTATTTTTTACATGCTTTAGCCACCAATTGGTCCTTCATTCAAATAACACATGTTTATTTTTTATTCATCTTTTTGCAAAGCATGACAATGATTAAATTGATCATTGTCATGCTTGTAAATGGCCAACATTTATTGGCCTTTCATTGGCCAAAAGTGAGGTGGTTTGGCTATAAATAGCCAAACCCATTTCATCTCCTTTTGCAATAGATTTGTATGAATTTTTAAATACAAGTATTTAATAAGCCATATTACTTAGAGGTTCGAGAGATATTTTAAAGCAGAAGTTGCTTCAATCAAAATATTCTAATGAATAACAAGGCTACCATTCTAACTAAACGGATCCTACTGTGTTCTCAACTAGAACTGCACAAAACACGCTTCGATGGTGAGTTCTCTGATATTTTATTAGTGTAATGAAATATTTATTTAAGTTTCGCTGCACTTAATTATGCATGTGTGATGTGTAATTAAAAAAATTAAAATGTACATGCTCATTCTATGCACAATTTACTTTTAAATATAATAATCAATAATACCCAACAGAGTCAGCAAAACAATAACATAGTAACTAGTAATATCTAGCAAAGTCAGCAAAATAGTGCCCTACAATATCTAGTAAAGTCAGCAAAATATTAAGCAAGGTTGTAAGTTATGAACATCGGCCTTAAAGATTCCATGTTGAAAATCGAAGAACAAAAAAATATTTATTAGCTTCGATTAAATGTGAAAAAAATATGACAATTGAACATTTAATAAATAGTTTCAGCAATTGCAAATTACTTAAATAGTTAGGTTAGTAGTGCAACAAAAGGAATCCATTGTCTAACTTTAAGTTACTAACAAACCATTTAAGAATACAATCAATTATTGATACTAATAATAAGCTTATTGATAAGACTCTTGATATTACCAAAGATATTGCCTGCACCCATTTCTAGATGAATTAGTTGATTCACTCTTGCTCCTACTATTTATTGAAACCTTGTCTGTCATATTGCAACAAAAATAAAACAAAGTGAAATAGATATTAGAACATTGTATAATATGTTATATATACATCATAGATATAAACAAGCCTAAAACATTATAAACTGCTAAATAAACAAAAATTAGTACAAAATTAGCAACCAAATTATGACAATCAAATAAAATATCTCAGCAAATATATAAAACAATAGCCCATCATCCAAATTACATAACTAAACTAAAACTATATCACTTACTTTTGCTCATATTTTTAAGAGGTTGACTAATATATCTTCATAATCAATCCTTATATAATTTGGATTGCTTCTATCTTTAAAATTTTGGTCTTTAATCTCAGTTGATGGTTCGGTCATCAAAGGTGTATGGCCTTTTATATTATCTACCTTATCTTGGGTAGATTTTTCTTTATTATCCTTTCAGGCATCATGCAAGCAATTGAAGCATTTATATATATATATATATATATTTATCATTTCATAAAAAAACTTGCTTTGATTGTGAAACTAATATAAATGTATCAAACCTATAACCCATTATTCTAAGTTCAACAACTATACATCCATGCTTATTAATTTTCACACCATGTGCATTATCGACCTACATACACTTAAAAATGGGAATCTTAAACATGTGATAGTCAATGTACCGTATCCCATTGATGACTCTGTAATAAGGCATCTCCCCAACTACTGAATTTTTATCCTTAGCATTAGTAATTTACATTGTCGTAGCCACCACACTAATGCTATTATTTTGTGTTTGTCAACTTAAATCTCGATCTGCTGATTGCAAATTGTACCCATTTATGAAATACCCTTGATATTATATAACATTTGGGCTCGGTCCTTTTGTCAACTATTGTACAACTTCATATATTTGCTCATCGTTATCTAAAGCTTCCAGAAATTATAATTTAAGGTTGTCAACAAAATTGATTTGTTAGTACTTTTATTACTTCAAAATCAATTATATAGTGAAAAGGCTTTCATTTACATGCCTTATTTGTGAACTAGTATGTAAATGTACGATTATGTTGGTTTTGCAATATTTTTTGTTGCTTGATTGACAAGGGTATTGTTTCGTAAGCCACATAAAGTGCTCTCTCATAGTGTCAATCATCATCACATTATTAAAACATAACATGTTAATTGTATTTCCAAATTACTAAAGGAATTATAAAGCATATCAATACTCACTTAATATAAGGTTGGACAACTGTTGTATTTTCTAAGACATAGTGATGACCTTGCTCTAGTAGGTCAGTGTTAGCTTTTATGATGTGCCCATTAGTTAATGACCTCTTAATTACCAGAAGGAGCTCCTATTGGATTTAAGTCTAACAATAATTCTACATAGAATTCCATTGCTTTTTCAACAACATAACACTCGATAAATACAACCTTCTGGTCAATGATGGTTATACACATAACCTTTAAGAATGTTCATATATCTCTTAAAAGGTTACATTCACCATTGGTAGATTGGACCACACAATCTTACCTCTTCAACAAGATGGACGATTAATTACACCATGATGTAAAAAAAAAAAAAAACTAAGTGGGAAGTACTTCTCAAACAAGTACAATGTGATTACAAGATCTCATTGTAACTGTCTAAGATTTTTACTATTTGCTATTGACCTACACAATTTATTAAAGAAGAAGCAAAACCTTTATATAGCAACCCTAACGTGTTCTGGTAAAATGTCTTTTATGGCAAGCACTAGGAATTGTTGCATTAGAATATAACAATCATATGACTTCAAACCTATGATCTTGGTATCATCTATAAAAAAAATACCTTGTGGGCACTATGATTTCTACCAATGTCTTGTAGAAAATTTTCTTTTCTTCTATACTTGATGTGGTATATGCTGCTGGTAAAATGGGTTTAATTGTTATCTTTTTTAATGTATAACTCTTCTCTTATCCTCAAATCTTGCAAATTTGTGCTAATTTTAATGCCATATTTTGTCTTTTTAAATTTTTTAATAAAGTTCTATATGTACTCTCACATACATTTTTTTCAATATGCATCACATCTAATTGATGACAAACTAACAAACATCTCTAATAAAGTAGATAGAAAAAGATGGACTTATTCTTCTAATAGACTTTTCTCATCATTTTCTACCTTTGTTTTTTATACTTTTAATATTTTCTCTTCTTCCTCCATGAATTTTCAAAGCCGTCAAGCAACTTAAAGATTTTCTTCCTGCTTATAAGAATATGGGAAAGTTCATATTCTAGTTCACCATTAAATGTTTTTTCTGTGCACATTATGGATGGTCGCTTGGAAGAAAATGTCAATGACCCATATAAGACATTTTCTTGTTGTGCCTTAGTCGATATGTATAAGTACCCTCCCTACACTATAGACAAGTGAAATACCCTTTCCCAGTAGCACTAGATAAATTACTATACATGGGGAAGTCACTTATAGTCCACAAAAGTACAACCCTGAGAGTAAAGAATTCTTTCTTACTTGTATCAAAAGCTTTGACTCCCATGTCTTAAAGAAATTTTAAGTCATCGATTAGTGGTCTCAAATATACATTAAAACTTTAATTAGGCCATTGTGGTCCAGGAATCAACAAAGAAAATATCATGAATTTTCTCTTCATGCACAACTAAGGTGGAAGGTTAGTTCAAAAGTATAACTAGTCAATACTATATTTACTACTAAGTATGCTATGAGGTTTGATACTATCATCCAAAAGAGCCATTCTAAGGTTTCTACTATTAGATACAAAGTTGGGCCACTTCTTATCTATAAAGTTTCATGAAGGCGAGTCAGTTGGATGTTGAAACTTACCATTATTTTCTCTTTCAGTTATATGCCAAGTCAAGTCCTTAGTTATTTTAGAAGATTAAAACAAATGTCTTAATCATGGAATGATTGTATCTTGTATAGAAAATAGAGTTCATCTTTCTCAATACCCTTACATTGTTTCTTCCACCTTGATGTACTATATGTTGGGCATTGAGAAAGATGTTTATACTCTTTTCTATACAAGATACAATCGATATAATATGCATCTATCTTCTCATAATTAATGCCTAAAGTACTTATTATCTTTTTTGCTTCATATGTAGAAGTGGGGAGTACATTATTTTTAGGAAGAATGTCATGAAGGCAACTTAACAACTTAAAAAAAAAAACTCTTGGTCTACCACCCATGTTTCCTCTTGATGTTGAACGACTTCATCAACCCTGACAATTTGGTGTACTTACAACATCTAGGTACAAAGGCTTTTGGAAATCCTCAAGAAGTTTAAAAAATGAATCTCCATCATTGTCACGATGTTTATTTGCTTCATGCACCATTTCAACAATGCTATCAAAGTAATTATTTATGCAACATGCACATATTCGTCTGTACAATTTGGAGAACATATATGCTCTCCATGTTGATTCCATGTCTTATAGCTTTTATTGATTCTAATGACAAATAAATAATTTCTAATTTTCTAGGTTATGTTAAAATTCAAATTAAGACATGGACATCTTATCAACTTTGACTTTTCATAATTCAAGGTTACAAACTCAATGGACTTTTGAACCCCATCTTTATATTCCTTATTCAATCTATAACATGGCATCTAAGATTTATTCATGTCACGAATAAAGAATATTGATGCGATAATTCTATATTTTATGATTGAGTGCATGTATACACTATTGTATGTAAGTAACAAGGGGAAAAAAGAGTTGGATGTCGAATCCACAGAGATAATGTCTTCTTTTTAACCAAGTACTAAAATTATATCTTTCTAATAATTATTTAGAAAAATAAAAATCCAAGAATGAATTTAGAAAATATAAAAGTAATGATACAACATAAAGAGATTTGGAAGATAGTAATATAGAGAAAACCTAGGGTTAATTCTATCCGTAAATATGCATTTTAATGATTAATCCTCTAATATTTAATTTCCTTAGTTTTTGTTATTGATCAAGACACTAATGTATTCACAAGCCTCTTCCAAGGGCATGCAAGTATATCTTAATTTACCAAATATCTATAGGTTTATGGTACTTGTAATAAAGTAAGATTCATTAGGAACAAGTCTTATTGATTATATATGTCAATTAGGTATATTCCTATTCTAATTTGAAACTCGCATATGCAATAGTGAATGTTACTCTACAATCATGCATCAAATTACCTAGGTCTAAATACAATGATTCCTCTTTCGAGTTTATCAAAATATTACTAATTCATTCACCATATATTGGCCAGATATATTGAAGCAATATGAACAAGTAAATTGAATAACAAATAAGCAAATTTATTAAATATTAAAAAGATATGAAAATTAAGTGCACATATTGAGTTCAAGTATTAATTCTAGAAAGAAAATTTAGTTCATAGCTACAACAGAACAACGGCAAAAATAATAAGAAATCATGATACAATTAATAGCAAACCGAATTACAATTGATTGCGTTGCCTAAGAAACTCTTGATGCCAAAGGACACCTTTAATCTCTCTCTATGGCTGCTTTAATTAAGCTTCAATTACTCTCTAAGACTTGTGTTATGTGTTCTTAATATTCTTGGATTCTCTTCAAAGGTTGGGGACGAGTGAGCTTTTATAGGGATTGATATTAGCTTGAAATCTCCAATTCTTGTCGGATCAAGAATCGTATTGTTGCCGGGGTACTATTATTTATGCTCAAAATGTAATGCAACTATCACAGTATAGATTAAGGTGTCGATCCCACGAGGAAGCTTTTTGCAAAATAGGTTGGTGAAGTAAAATATTAAAGTAGTAGCAAATGATAAAATTAATTAATTGGTTTAAGTGGATAAGATAGAATTGTCTATGAATTAAGGAAAATGTCTTATGATGATTTAAGTAAGGCTTCAAAAATCACAATTATGATTTATAAATCTACTCTACACTTTAATTCAATGTTTATAACACAACTGAAAGTTTCACATCCCAAACAGTCAATCGGAAGATATGTAAAATACAGCACATTTGATAACACGTGTATTTGATGTGACTAAACTCTTTGCAAACATTAACACAAATCATATTCATTTATACAAGTTATCTAAGATCGACAATATATCATTTTGATAATATTGCAATAAAAGATCAACTGAATATCAAACATTTATTGTCTTTACATGTTATCCAAGATCGACGATATATCAATTGACAATATTGCACATTTGATAACACATGTATTTGATTTAGTTAAACTCTTTGCAAGCATTAACACACATCATGTTATTTATACAAGTTATCTAAGATCGACAATATATCATTTTGAAAATATTGCAATAAAAGATTAACTTGAATATCAAACATTTATTGCCCTTACATGTTATCCAAGATCGACAATATATCAAATTGACAATACTGCAGTAAAAGATTAACATATAAAACAATGTAACCAGTAACAATTATAAATCAACATGAATCACATAAGAAAAGCATGACTGAACATATATGAGACATGAGAATTATAACCTCTGGATTATAGAAAATAAAATAGATAAGAGTTTAATCAAAACCAAACTTACAACATTTATAGCTCTTGACACCGAATCAAAGCATGGAAGTAGATTTACTACACATAAAAGTTCATCTCTTAGCCTTGCTAGGAACTCTAGCCTAAATTACAATACATGTTAATGAGAATAAAAGAAGAGAGAATTTTCTATTTATAAAAACGTCCTAAGTGTCTCCTTATATAGGCAATGAATGGACATATGTCATGGATGACATCAATCTTCAATAGTTTTAAGCCAATAACTCGTGTATCCATTTGCATCACATTTTTGATAATGTAAATGATCAATTCAGCTTCTGTAGCCGACATGAAAGTTGTATTATTTTGACTCTTCTTTCCATAGGCACTGATTTCATACAAATTGGATGAGTATCCAATGAGATATGAGCAAAATTCCAAAGATACATCAGAATTCGGCCAACAACCATTTTACCCACTTGCAATGCGATTTGGTCCATGATAACGGCTGATTTGGACTTTACCATAAACATACGAGTTGTTGATAGTTAAGTCAGCAATTCACAGCTTCAAGAATTATACCAATTGAATACGTATTTTGCGAGATACGGTCCAAACACGTGAATTGGGTCAAGCTGGGTAAGAGTTATAGTCCGATTCTGTTGTATCTCAATTTTTGGCCCATAACATATTGGATTTGGCTTTTCCACTATTCTTCAAATTTGTGTAAGATTGAGTCATGTTGCACCAGGTTTAATAATTTCTTTATTTCGATTTCTACATTGAGAGTTATGTCCAGTTTACCTAAACCTGTCCAAATAACATTCATTAATCACAATTTAAGGAGAACACTTTATTTCAAGCTAAAAATATAGAAAATACTAAAATTAGTGACATTAAATGGTGATTGAATCTCCTAACAACATGCATTTTCATGTGTTCATCATGTGACATCAATCTTCAATAATTTAGGCCAATAACTCGTTCACCCACTTGTAGCACCTTTTTGATAATGTAATTAATCGATGTAGCTTTTTTGGCCGACATAAAAATTGTAGAATTTTGTCTCTTCTTTCCATAGGCACCAAGTTCATGCAAATTGGATGAGTATCCAATGAGATATGAGTAACATTCCAAAGATACATCAGATTTTGGCCAACAACTATTTTACTCACTTATAACACAATTTGGTCTATGATAATGGCTGATTTGGACTTTACTATCAACATAAGAGTTGTTGATAAGTAATTCAGTATTTCACATCGTCAAGAATTATACCAATTGGGTACTTATTTTGTGAGATACGGTCTAAATATGTGAGTTGGGTCAAGCTGAGCGAAAGTTGTAGCCCGATTCTATTTTATCTCAATTTTTGGCTCATACATGTTGGATTTGGCTTTTCAACTTATCTTCAAGTTTATGTAAGATTAAGTCATGTTACTCTAGGTTATAGAATTTCTTCATTTTTATTTTTACATTGAGAGTTATGTCTATTTTACCTAAACCTGTGAATAACATTCATTAATCACAATTTAAGGAGAACACTTTATTTCAAGCTAAAAATACAAAAATGCTAGAATTAGTGACATTAAATGGTGACTGAATCTCTTAACAAATATGCATTTTTATGTGTTCATCACAGCCCCCAACTAGCTTATTGCTAGTCTCTAGCAATTCAAGCATAAATAGAATATGCAAAAGTACCTGGGCATTTTAAACAAAAAGTGAGTTCAAGATCACTGTTACTTTTATGGTTTTTTCAATTATAACTTCCAAAAATTGTGTGTGTATGAACTAAGCCGTAACCATCTTACCACAAACCACAACAGATATAGCCTTGAGAATTTCTCCAAGTAAAAGCCTCAACTCCATATCCTCACAAGTATATGACTGTTTAAAAGGTTATGATTTCTCTCATATAGTTGGAAAATAGTTAAGCACTTAAGAAAAAGTCAATTTTAAGGACAAACATATAAACTAACATTGATCTAAAGATAGAAAAATTAATTGTTTAGAAATCAATTATTCTTAACATGCACTAGCTTTAGGACTTCAATTGTCTTGTAAGAATAATACCAATATAGCTTGGTGAGAAAATTGTCTTACAAAAAATTATCTTCTAAAATTGAATGAAGACTTTATTAAACTGAATTGATTCTTTTTTTTTCCGTGTATATATATATATATTGATATTTTGTTTTTGAAGAATACAAGGAAGCATTACAAAGGTTTCTCACCAAATTATATTATACACAAATACAACCAACTTATTCCGTAATTTAAATAATATCAATCTAAACAAAAATTAACCAATTCAAAGGATCAATGAAGGTTCATAAGCTATTTTCTCAACATTTTCACTTACTCAAAAATGATATGTGAGATTAGAAAAATATATACTTAAACATGAGAATTTCTCTTGGCTATATAAATTGAATCATCCGTCTTACCACAAGGCTTAGCATTGTGCTCAAAAATATTTTGGAACTTATTCTTTAGTAACCTAAATAGAAACAGTGACTCAACCTAAACAATTTTGAAATCAACCTAGGTAGAAAAGCAAATTCTTTTATACATGAATTACCAAGACTACAAGCAATAAACAACAATACATGAAATATAAAACAAAACAATAAAAAGTTAGTTAAAATGCATTTCAAAAGTTAGAAATAAAACTCCTTACTCTGCCATTCTAATTTAACCTAGAATGCGTCTCAAGAGTTCAAGAATGAATTCTTTACTCTGTCATTTTAATTAAATGTCGGACCAATTTGTTTTTGGTTGAAATGCAAAATGCAACTTATGTCTACTATCCTCCCTCAAACCAGATGAAATATTGTCCTCAATGTTTAAATAGAAAGAGATAATGTATAGGAGACATTACCTAAAATGCTAGTTATTCGAAAGAAACAAATCTGAGACACACTTAAGCAAATATAAACTAAAATGATGATGCTGATAAATAAATAAAACAAAGAAAAATTTACTAACGAAGTGTCAGATCCAATTTTTGCTTGTGAAGGCCCACTGACTAACCGATTCGAGTTATTGCTGGGTTAGGTTAGTAGGTAACTGCTTTTAATTTGTCAATTAATTCATCTGCATTGGTGGCAGAAACGAGGATCTGTCGCGCCGAATGTGAAATAAAATTATATTCCACAGCTTGATCAAGAAAACAAAGTAAGCAATCAAAATAGTTATTAACATTCAACAAACCTATTGGTTTGAGGTGGATATTTACCTAGGCCTAAGAGGCAATTTGAAAAATTTCTTCTAAGGTACCAAAACCACCTGGTAAAGCAATAAAAACATCTGTATTGTAAAGCATTATAGCTATACGTTCATGCATGAATGAGACTCGTAATTCTTCCCCTGTTATTTTCCCAGTCAGTTTTTCCACGGCTAAAGCTGTAGGAATAATACCTAAAACCTGACTTCCTCCTAAATATGCAGCTGTTGACACACACCCCATTAACCTAAGGCTACCCCCTCTATAAATCAAATGAATTTTTCTTGCAGCTAATGCTTTTCCTAGATTATTTGCTGCTTCCACAAACACTTTATTTCCCTTAGGACTAGATCCACAAAATACACATATATTTCAGAATTGTTGAACTGAGGATTCCTCCATATCTACACTCACCTTTATCTCAATATATGAGAAAGAAGAAAATGAGGTACTGTATTTATAGAGTACCAAATGATAACAATAATTGTGACAACCTGACAATTTGTCAGAAGAGATTTAAAAATAAAACACAAACATTTAAAGATAATGACCTACATGCATTATTTAACCAAAAGATTTGAATTTAAAATATCTATATGAGTAGCCTTACTATTTATAAAATAAAGTTTGAAATTAAAACACATGTATTTACAAGTAGTTGTGATTGTGGCTCACATTTTTTTCTAGTTTTTCGTCCAGTAACGGCTTAAACGCCCTTTATGGGTCGGGGATAAGCTTCCCATCCAATTTTCTTTTAAATTAAAAAATAGGGTCTTTTAGAGTCATCTTCCCGAGACTATACCGTTGATGTTCATTTTTGAATTTATTCCATAAATCAAGAAGTTCACGTTGCATGAGCTCATAGGGATGCCTTTTAAGAGTCAATAGGATATCATCCAAAGACTCCTTACTTAGTCCATCCTTAATGAACTGAATTTTGTCTTCCTGATTTCTAGATATAAATCCTAAAGAACGACAACTCCGGTTACAATTCTATCAAGCACATTTATGACAGCCTTGTAACCTCTTTACTCGTCGCCTTTTGGTATAAGAGCTTCTTCCAAGACCAGGTATAAAAAAAATAATCATTTGCAGACTCACTAGATAATCGAACCTTGGCTTCAATTAACCAACGAATATCCATAGGGATATTACTCAACATCAATAGCCTTAGTCTTTTACACCGTGCTTTGTAAATCTTAAGTAGAGCATTTTGAGGCAATGAAGAAAAACGTTTTTTAAGGTTGGCAAGAATGCAATCTATTTTGAAAGAAAGAAAAGAGATGAATGCACAGTTTGAGGGACAGTTTTTAGAAAATTGAGAAACCAAATTTAATAGTCACAGAGTACTGTATCCGCCATTTGACCGGGAAATAAAATCACACTGAAGAAAAAAAGAAAAAGAAGAAAGTAAAGTAAAATAAAATGTGAAAGAAAATAAAATCAAAAATAAAAAGTCAAAAGATAAAATATAGACAAAATATAAAATATAGTACAGATAGATTAAACCTGATCAAGCATGATAGACAGGATCCACAAGAGGGATCTCGTCTAGGTACATAAAGTGGTCTACCTTTCCACATACCTTTTCAGCCACTATCCATTCACTTTAAAAGTTTACCCATCAGTGGGGTCCTCGATTTTAACAGCACCATTAGGAAAAACGTGCCTTACCATAAATGGACCAGTCCATCGAGATCTCAACTTTCCAGGGTGTAAATATAATCGAGAATCATAAAGATAGACCCGTTGATTTGGCTTGAAGTGTTTCCTTGGGATCTGTTTGTCATGAGCTACTTTCATTTTAGCTTTGTAAATTCTGAAGTTGTCATATGCGTCATTTCATAGCTCTTCTATATCTGACAATTATAACTTTCTTTAGAGACCTGCAGCACTCAAATCAAAGTTAAGGGTTTTAACAGCCCAATAAGCTTTATGCTCTAGCTCAACAGGTAAATGGCAAGCTTTCCCATAAACAAGATGGTATGGAGACATTCCTAAGATGGTTTTGTATACAGTGTGATATGCCCATAATGCATCAGAAAGGCGTAGAGACCAATCTTTACGATATGGGTTAACCATTTTTTCTAAAATCTGTTTAACCTCTCTATTTACTAGCTCGATTTGTCCATTTGTCTATAGATTGTATGCAATGGAAATCTTGTGAAGAACACCATATCTGCGCATTAAAGCTTCAAAAGAACAATTACAAAAATATATTCCTTGGTCACTAATGATGACACGTGGCGTACCGTACCTAGATAGCACATTTTCTTTTAAGAATTTTACCACAGTTGTATTATCATTAGTACGACAAGCTATAGCCTCCACCCATTTTGATACATAGTCAACAGCTAGAAGGATGTAAAGGTAGCCAAAAGATAAGAGGAAAAGACCCACAAAATCGATACCCTAACAATCAAATATCTCAATAATAAGAATAGGGTTAAAAGGCATCATATGTCTTCGAGATAAAGCACCTAACTTTTGACATCTTTCAAAGGAACGACAAAAATTATTAGTGTCTTTTAACAAAGTAGGCTAGTAAAGACCATACTGTAAACGTTTCACAACTGTCTTCTTCATAGAAAAATGACCACCACAAGCAGCACTATAACAAAAATTTAAGACACTAGAAACTTTACTTTTAGCTATGCAACATCTCATAATTTGGTTAGGACAGTATTTGAAAAGATATGGATTGTCCCAATAAAAATTACGTACCTCAACCAAGAACTTATGCTTATCTTGTGCATTCCAGTTAGATGCAAATTCACCACAAACCAAATAATTTTATGTTATGTGTATACTAAGGTATTTGGCTTATAGTAAAAAGATGTTCATCAGGAAAATCATCTCGAATAGGTGGCAAATTAGTGGAGTCAGTAAACTCAAGATGGGATAGATGATCAGCAACAACATTTTAACCGCCTTTCTTGTCTTTGATGGTTAGATCAAATTCCTGAAAAAAAGAATCCACCTAATTAAACGGGCTATAGCATTCTTCTTAGAAAGAAGGTACTTAAGGGCCGTGTGGTCAGTAAAAACAACAATAGGTGAACCAATCAAATAAAAACAGAATTTGTCTAAGGCAAAAATAATAGCTAGTAGTTCTTTTTCAGTTGTAGTGTAATTCATCTAAGCATCATTCAAAGTCCTACTAGCATAATAAACAACAACGGGTTTTCCCTCCCTTCGTTGCCCAAGAACTGCTCCTATAGCATAATTACTTGCATTGCATCACACATAATTTCAAATTAGAGGTTCCAATCCGGTGATTGCATGATCAGAGCGGTGGTGAGTTTGGCAATGAGTGTTTAGAATGCCTCCTCACACTCTTCTGTCCATATAAATTCTACATCTTTTAGTAAAATGTTACACAATGGTCTAGATATGGCAGAAAATTTTTGTATAAACCTTCTGTAAAAGGCAGCGTGTCCAAGAAAAGATCGGACATCTTTTATGTTTTGGGTGTAGGTAATTTAGAGATTAATTCAATTTTGGCCTTATTAACCTCAATCCCTCTTTCAGATACAATGAGCCCTAAAATAATTCTTGAAGATACCATGAAATGACATTTCTTCCAATTTAGCACAAGTCATTTTTCTTCGCACCTACTCAAAATAACTTTCAAGTTAAGTAGGCATAAATAAAAAAATTACCAAAAATAGTCAAATAATCCATAAAAACTTCTATGCATTTTTCAACCATATCAGAGAAAATACTCAATATACAACACTGAAAAGTAGCTGATGCATTACATAATCCAAATGGCATTCTATGAAAAGCATAAGTACCAAAAGAGCATGTAAAAGTAGTTTTTTCTTGATCTTCTATAGCTATCTCAATCTGGTAATATCCTGAATACCCATCAAGAAAGCAATAAAAAGGATGTCCAGCTACACGTTCTAAAATTTAGTCGATAAAAGGCAATGGAAAGTAGTATTTCCTGGTTACTGTGTTTAATTTTCTATAATCAATGCACATTCACCAACCACTTACTACCCTAGTTGGAATAGGTATCCGATTCTCATTCTCCACAACAGTAACACCAGATTTCTTAGGAACTACTTAAGTTGGACTTACCCATTGACTATAAAAAATTGGGTAGATTATACCCGCATCTAATAGTTTCAAGACCTCTTTCTTCACTACTTCTTTCATTGTTAGGTTAAGTCTTCTTTGTGGTCCTTACAAGGTTGGGCACCTTCCTCTAAATGAATTCTATGAGAGTATATCAATGGAGAAATACCTTTAATATCAGCTATTGTCTAACCTAGTGCAGACTTATATTTTTTAACAATTTTATCAATTTTCCTCTTGTTCAGCACTAAGTTAAGAAGAAATGATGATAGGAAAGGTATCACTTGGTCCTAAGAATGTGTGTTTCAAACTTTTGGGCAGTGGAGAAAGCTCAACTTGCGGTGTCTTGAGGTTTGATGATTTCAGTTTCTCCTTCTCTCGTGGCAACTCTTTAAAGCGTGGCTGCCAAAATCGAGTCCCTTTATCCTGTGAGTCAAAAATATTAAACACATCAGTTGTTTCATCAAGATAATACAATTCTTTAAAATCAAAATTGAGAAGGTTTTCAAAGAATCAAAGCCATGATTTTTATAAGCTTCCTCCGGTACAAATGTGTCTATCATATATGAATTATAGCATTCGTCTTATTCTCGTGGTTGTTTGCCAATATTGAAAATGTTCACCTTAAGAGTCATATTCCTAAAGCATAATTTCATTAGACTATTTCTTTAATTAATAAGAGTGTTAGCAGTGGCAAGAAAAGGTTTCCCTAAAATAAAAGGGATTTTTGACTCAATGTTAATAACAGAATGAGTATCTAAAACAAGAAAATCAACAGGGTAGTAAAATTTATTAATTTGCAACAAAATATCTTCTACTATTCCCGTGGCTTCTTGATTGATCAGTCAACTAATTGTAGGACTACAGATGTAGGTTTAATCTCACAAAGTCTCAATTACAAGTAAATAGAATAAGGCATTAAATTTATACTTGCTCCTAAGTCCAATAAAGCTTGACAAAACTCATGTGTCCCAATTTGGTGAGAGATTGTGGGACATCCTGGGTCTTTATACTTGGGTGGTGTCTTTTATTCAATCACTGCACTTACCTATTCTGCCAAAAATACAGTTTTCTATACATGATGTTTTATTTTGATAGTGCATAGATCCTTGATGACTTTGGCATAAGTTGAAACCTGCTTAATCAAATGCAACAAGGGAAGATTAATCTTAACTTGTTTCAAATGTTCCAAAATCTCACATTGAATTTTTCCCAACCGGTCGAAGAACTTGAGGAAAAGGCACTGGGATTGAAAACTTATTTTCGGGCTCTTTTTCCACTATGGCTTTTTTTTCAAGGGGGGCGTCTTTACTACTCATAAATGTGTTAGTTTCAAAAGTAGGCTCACTTGCAATCTTACTACTTCGAGTAGTAATGGCATTGACTTTTTTGAGATTTTGTGCATCAGAAGTAAAAACTTGTATCATGAATTATTCTTTTGGATTGGATTAAGGTTGAGATGGAAACTTATCTCGCTCTTGTACAGTTAAGACACTGGTCAGTTAGTGATTTGACTCTTGATTTATTTGTTTTCATCTACCACCTGTGTAAGAATTGTTTTAAATTATTTATTAGTCTTACTTTGTGCCTCCATAAATGCTTGTAATGTATCCTCTAAATGACTCATGTCTAGTCGTGCATTATATTGAGGTGCAACATAAGACTTGGGTGCTTGTTGTTCTTGTTTCCATTGGCTGTTGGCTTGTTGGTCAGATTTCTAACTAAAGTTTGGGTGTTTTCTCAAACTAGGATTATAGGTTTCAGAGTAGGATGAATAAGGCTTTTGTACATCCCCATGGCATTATATTGTTCCTCATATATCCCTCTTATCTTACTATAAGTGGGGCAATCCTAAGCTAAGTGTTCTGCTTCTCCACAGATAAAACAGACATCGTATGACTCAACATTAGCAACCATATGGGTGACCCTTCTATCTTTGGCTTTCAAGGCCTCTAACTCCTTAGTTAAAACCTCTAATTGGGCTTTGAGGTTATCTTCTTTTCTAAGATAGAAAACTCCACTGGGTCGTGACCTATTTGTGCTTTCAGTAGCGCTAGGTCTAGTCCATGTATGGGCTTTTTCGGTTAAGTTATTAAGGAATTCTATGGCTTCCTCGGGATCTTTATAAAGAAACTCCCCATTACACATCATCTCAACAAATTGATGCTCTCTAATTGTGAGTCTCTCATAAAAATAGTTAACCAAGCTCCAATTTTCATACCCATGGTAAGGGCACTGATTTAGCAACTCTTTAAACCTTTCCCATGCTTGATATAAGGTTTCACTGTCTTTTTGCGAGAAGGAAGCAATTTGTCTTTTCAGGCCATTAGTTTTGTGTTGTGAAAAGTATTTATTGAAAAATTCTTGAGTCATTTCTGCCCAAGTTCCTATAAACCTTAGCCTCAAAGAGTATAGCCAACTCTTTACTTTGTCTTTCAACGAAAAAGGGAAAACTTTAAGCCTAACAGTGTCTCTATGGCTTTAGGTTGGCTATGGAAGGTGGCAATTACCTCTTCGAATTCTCTAATATGTACATAAGGATTTTCACTATCTAGACCATGAAAAGTGAGCAGAAGTTGTATCATTCCAAGTTTAAAATCCGAATGTGGTGTGTTAGGTGAAAATATAATGCATGATGGTGTGGCTATGCGAGTAGGATGCAAGTAATCTTTTAGAGTCTTAACGGGGTTATCTTCATGTTGACTCATTGTGTTGGAATTACAAGATGAACTAGATGGTGAATTCTCTTCCCTTACAAATTGTGGTGATGGTTCTAATTCTACTTCTCTCACGAATGTTGCTCGTTTGTCTTTAAATCGATGCATACATCCTAACAATTTTTTTTTTGTTTTTACTTGTTTTTTTATGAAAGAAATGCTCAAGAAAAATTAAGAAGTGAAATAAAACACAACAAGAAATAGAAATAAGTTAGGTGTGAAGATCAACCATGAAATATAAATACAATAAATAAACAAAAGATAATAAATTATAAAGTACGATAAAAAAAATACAATAAGTAAATAAAAGAAAAAAAGTACAATAAATAAAGGAAAATAAAATACAAAGTACAATAAATAAATAAAAGAATAAAGTATAATAAATAAATAAAAAGTACAATAAGTAAATAAAAGAATAAATTAGGCGGTAGAATTGGCCATTAAAATAAAATAAAATAAAAATACAACATATTAACTAAAGAAAATAAAGTAAAATAATTAAATAAAAAATAAAATAAAAATAATAAATACAAAAAAATGTAATAAATAAATAAAAAAATAAAGTGCAATAAATAAATAAAAAATAAACTACGTTAGGCGGTAAAACCAGCCATTAAAATAATATAAAATATCACAAATTAACTAAAGAAAACAAAATAAATTAGGTGGTAGAACCAACCATGAACAATAAAATGAATTACAACAAAGGAAATAAAACTAAGATTTTACAAAGAAAAAAAATATACAAAGTTACTGCTTTAGTATTGATAAACGCAATCGACTTTCGCTTAGTGTGCCTCCCCGGCAACGGCGCCAAATTTATTTTACGCTCAAAATGTAATGCGGCTATTGCAGTATATATTGAGGTGTCGATCCCACGATGAAGCTTTTGATAAAATAGATTGGTGAAGTAAAATATTAAAGCAGTAGCAAATGAGAAAATTAATTAATTGGTTTAAGTGGATGAGATAGAATTGTCTATGAATTGAGGGGAATGTCTTATGATGATTTAAGTAAGGCTTCGAGAATCACAATTATACTTTATAAATCTACTCTACACATTGATTCAATGTTTATAACACAATTGAAAGTTTCACATCCCAAACAGTCAATCGGAAGATATGTAAAATACAGCACATTTGATAACACGTGTATTTGATGTGACTAAACTCTTTGCAAACATTAACACAAATCATATTCATTTATACAAGTTATCTAAGATCGACAATATATCATTTTGATAATATTGCAATAAAAGATCAACTTGAATATCAAACATTTATTGTCTTTACATGTTATCCAAGATCGACGATATATCAATTGACAATATTGCAGTAAAAGATTAACATATAAAATAATGTAATCAATAACAATTATAATTCAACAAGAATCACATAAGAAAAGCATGACTGAAAATATATGAGACATGAGAATTATAACCTTTGGATTATAGAAAATAAAATAGTTAAGAGTTTAAGCAAATCCAAACTTACAAACATTTGTAACTCTTGACAACGAATCAAAGCCAAGAACTTTAGCCTAGATTACAATGCATGTTAATGAGAAAAAAATAAGAGAGAATTATCTAATGTTGAAACCGTCCTAAGAGTGTCCTTATATAGGCAATGAATAAAAATATGTTAAGTGTGACATAAATCTTCAATAATTTAGGCCAATAACTTGTTCACCCACTTGCAGTACATTTTTGATAATGTAAATAACCGATGTAACCTTTTTGGCTGACATAAAAATTTTAGTATTTTGTCTCTTCTTTCCATAGGCACTAGGTTTATACAAATTGGATGAGTATCCAATGAGATATGAGCAACATTCCAAAAATACATCAGATTACGGCCAACAACCTTTTTACCCACTTGCAATACAATTTGATCCATGATAACGGTTGATTTAGACTTTACAATCACATAAGAGTTATTGATAATTAATTCAATATTTGACAACTTCAATAATTATACCAATTGGGTAAGTATTTTATGAGATACTGTCCAAATACGTGAGTTGGGTTAAGCTGAGCAGAAGTTGTAGTCCGATTATATTGTATCTCCATTTTTGTCCCATAACATGTTGGATTTGGCTTTTCAACTGTTCTTCAAGTTTGTGTAAGATTGAGTCATGTTACTTCAGGTTCAAGAATTTCTTCATTTTAATTTCTACAATGAGAGGGACGTCTATTTTACCTAAACCTGTGCAAATAACATTCATTAATCACAATTTAAAGAGAACACTTTATTTCAAGCTAAAAATAAAAAAATGCTAGAATTAGTGACATTAAATAGTGACTGAATCTCTTAAAAAATATGCATTTTCATGTGTTCATCAACTATGTTGCTACGTTGGGGCGCTGCGTGTAAAAGGCCCTATCGCTGGAGCGGTGAAGGTTTGGGGCTGGAGCTCTAGGTTGTCGTTGGGGCGATGAACTGCGACTTAAATAGATCATTTTTTTTATTTTCTTATTTTGATCACTGTTCTAACGTTGGGGCGAAAATCCTTATAGCGCTGAAGCGACATGTCTATATTTTGAAAAGTTTTCATTTTAGACCCTGTACATAAATAGCCATTTATTCTTATAAAAAAATAAAAAAGAAAAAGAAAAATAAAAACATGATAAAATATATGATAATTTTCCCTTATCAAAAATTTTCAAACTTAAACATTTGTTTGTACTCAAGTAATAAAATAAAAATGAAAAGAGAAACAAAGGTTATACTTGACTTAAATAACAAACAAAGAAAACAAAACAAAATATGCTTAGGTTAGTAAGATGTTCAAAATAATTGTCTCAAAAAGATGTTTAAATGGCACAAATCCTTAAGGTAGATAAATAACTATTAATAATTTTAATTATCTCTTTTTAGTTCCTCATTCTTCCTCAAAGATAATCATCATGTGTATATGTGTAAGCAGCAAGTAATAGTTAAAATCATACTTTGATTTACTTTATACCTTAGTATGTATATGAAAGATGATGTGTTGGCATTTGATTTGTATAATGACACTTTCATAGGCTTATTTTTACTACCACTCTCTATTAATATAAAAAAATCACATGTCTAGGGATCTATTTAGGACTTTAATTAGGTTGTAACATAAGGCTAGGGTTAAGGTGGGATAAAAAGATAAACAATTTAGGTTAAGTCACACTATGAACACTTAAACTTTACCTAAAAACCTCTTGATCTTTCTTTTCTATATATTATCTCTTCTCCCAAACTTATTGTGTTTTCCATCTTTCTTTTCAACCTTTATTTTTAAAAAAATTTCTTCTTTTTCTTAAGCTGTGGTATTTTCTTTTTTTCTTTTTTTGAATACCCCTAAATTTAGATTGACAAATACCTTTCCAACTTATTTTCTCATACCACCACAACCTTTTCATTTCAAGAATATTTCTAAGCAAATGCAAGATTTATAATTTTACAGGTAAATTTTTGGATAAATAAAATTTAAGTCTTGGGCTTATAATGTGATTAAACTAAAGAATGGGTAATTAGGCTCAAAATAGAGTACTAGGGATAAATGTATAATAAAAGGTAGGCTATAAATGCTCAATAGGTCCAAAGATGGTCTAATGTCATTTCTCTATTCATGCGTTTCTTAGGATTTCGCCTCAAGTGGTAACTAAAAACAAGTTCTAGAGTATCGATCTTTTGAGACTCAGGTGTACACCCTAAAGCATAAGTATCCCTAAATAATAATTATAACTATACATGCTTAATAAGTGCTAAAAAATGGTGATTATAAATAAGGTCGAACTTATTCGTAAACTTAAATAATAAAAATTGTCTCAAATATCTATATTTCCTAGGGATTTGTAAAAATAAATTCAATCATGTATTTCGTTCAAGTCCCTATAAATAATAATAATGTACATATAAATAGTCATTTATTCTCATAAAATAATAAAATATTAAAATAAAAACATAAAAGCATAAAACAAATTTATAACAAATATGTCCTTATCAAATATATCCCGAAAAGATTATTTTGTTTAATGTAAGCATATTTTTACAACAATAAATTATAATTAAAATTAATTTACAAGTCATTATTCCTTATGTATGAAATGAATTTCTTTTAACAAATTACGAAGATGATATTCAATAACTAATTGCTAATTGAATTTATTTTTTAATTTAGATTATTAAATTTGCTTAAAAACTGTCCAAAAAAATTAAGTTACATAGTACCTTTAATATAGCAATTTGAAAAACCAATCACATGCAGTAGATCAAAGTATCCATGTTTGTAAAATCTAATCTCCTCATAAATTGTAGAAACAACCGATGCTATCAAAAAGTCTAGAACCATGTGGAACAAACTTCCACAATATTGTGAAAAAAGGTGGAAAGTCTCATCTAATTATTACTCAAGCAAGCCACAATAAGAAGGTGGAAGTAATAGAGAAAGGAAAAGGAAAATGAAAGAACAAATTTAAATTGGATTGTTTATCAGTTATAAGTATTAATTTTAATATGCAACACTAGCTCTCGTCATATTATTAATATGCCCACGTAATGAAATTTATCCAATACAAATTTATTCTCAAATCAAATAATTATAGCGATGATTAAAATATAAAAATAGAATACATAAGAAATAGCTAGAATATGACCCACATAGAAAGCAATTTCAATCTTAAAATAAATGCTACCCATGTTGTAATTTCTCATCTTTGTTCTTATATTCAGGCATTAAGTGAATTTTCTTGGATTGATGTCTTCACCTTGTCATGAGACTCTTGTTAGTACTTGGGATTAGGATTTAGTTGGCATTTTTAATTTCTAATTTAATTTATTTTTTAATGTAGGAGAAAATTTTATATGTTGAAATCAGAAGAAGAGAAAGTACCATAGAATATAATCATAAATTGGTTTTTTTGATACTAAATAATATACCTCTTTGTTGATTATCATTTTTTTTCAATACCAAAAATAGAAAAAGTAAAAGTGTGAATGAGCATTTTGGTTCATTGATCAACAACTTAACCTAACTTTCAACTTTAGAAACATGTTTGTTTGTTTAATCATTTGAACAAAAATAACTTGGTTCATATATATAGTGGATGACAAAAGATGTTTTGGCTAGAAATGCAATCGACAAATTTTTAGATGATTCTGATTTATGTGAAGATAAACTTTTAGAAGAGGCTGGATCTGATTGGTATTTTGAAACCATAATAAAGATTATATTTCCTGATATGACCACTATTTGATATCTTTTTCCTTTCTTCAATTGGTTTCACAAAAACACGAAGTGGATTTGTTGCTAAATGATGGCAGTAAGCACATAAATGTAATAGGATGGAGGAAGAACTCTACTTTACCTCAAAGAGTTAAGGCAAGTCGAAGGAGGAGTAAGCTCTATCTGTTAATGAGTTTGGCTTTGATGAAAGAACCAGCTTAACAGGTTTCACACTGTTTTTAATAATTTGTGCTTTTGTAAAGGTTGAATATATGTCTTTTTTTTTGGATAGATATGGCACCTATCCTTAGCTATCTTACAACTTAGTCTTCATCCTTGAAACTCAAATCTAAGTAGCATCTATCTTACATCACGTCTGCCCAGTGTATATACTTACGGTAATATATAGAATACGGTTTGAAGGATTACTAGGTTATTTAGAACTGTCTATTCATATACATTAAATCATAGATACATCTATCTAATTAGAGGATTTATTAATTCAGCAATCAATATGGTTTTATTATTATTATTATTATTTTGGAACTCTATGTATAAAAAGATTAGCAAACTCTAGACATATATTGTTGCTGGTTCACATTTAAAAGGCTTTCTTTTTCTAGCTGTAGAGATTTGGTGTTGCGTTTATTACTATCAGGATTAATGTCTATTACTATTCAATATCGCAAGATATTGGTTATCTACACTCATGAGAGAGCTTATATCTATATGTATATGTACCATTGACTTAAACTACTTAAACACAAAATCTACAATGCTGACAACAACAACCCAAGCAAGATACAACTATTGACTTAAACTACTTGAACACAAAACCTACAGTGCTAATAACAACAGCCCAAACAAGATACAACCAACAAACCCCTCATGCTTCCAACAATAACATAAAATAACTTAAATAAATTTATCATAACAAAAAATAAATAAATAAATAAAATAACTCAAATTCTATTCTATCAAATCGACGTGCACCAAAAAAACATTCTTCATATATCTTATACGAATTCAAAGTATCATAAGGGACCACATGCATTCACGAGAAAAAGAAAAAGAAAAAATTTAAACTACAAAATATAAACAACATCAGGGACCACATGCATGCCCCAAAAAAAGGGGCTATATGCATGTCCCAAAAAATAAAAAAATAAAAGCACAAAAATATTTCATTAGGAACCAAGCCAGGCCCCAGCCAAAAAAAAAAACTATTGTTTTATAAATAAAAAAAAGTCCTTTTTTATAAACTAAGTACAAAAAAAAAAAGAATTAAAAATAACATCCTACACAAAAAAATATCTCAAAAAAAAAATTATTATTTTATAAAAAAAATTCGATTTGTGTCAAAAAGTAACAATAAAAAAGTTAGGGTTTTAAAAAATATACCTGAAACAAAGAGTTAAGACAATTTGTGCATTTTATGTCCAAACCCACTTCTAATTACGCGCAACAACAACGATGTTTCTTAAAAAAAAAAAGAGAACGATTTACAAATTTTCAAAGTTGTTTATTTGACAGTGGGTCAGATAATGACATGTGTAGAATCAAAGCCTAGTGGATCACTCACAAGTCCACTGTAGCACTCAAGTCAAAGGACCGTAAATACTAATTAACTCGAGAAAACCTTTGATTAACGACTTTGTGAGATGTCTATTGAAGGTTCTCGTGAGTATGTTCAATATCCAATCATTACTGAATACCTACATACCTATACGAACTTTCACTAAGCTTACGGTATGCTAAGATATAGATATACATTAATCTGAAAGGTTTACCAGTTGACCAATATCGGTAAACATAGATCAAGAATGATATATTTGAGAACATATTACATAATGACATTTCTTAGCACCATTTGCAGCTTCTTGCAACTATGTCATTATTATAATATTCATAAGTCTTTTTTCTATTTCAGAAAATGTTCTAACGCTTAGTGCTAATATAAACACCTTTAGATCAGAATTAATCTTCTTTAGATCTACAATGTCTAAAAAGTAACAAGCTTAATTCTATATAATAAATGTTAACAATTTGTTGAAATATACACTGTATAAATATCAAATAAATATTCATACAAAATAAAATGGCACGTAAGCATTATCTCTAACATCTCACACTTGCTCTAGTGTCATTCATGATGATATCTAATACCTATCGAGTCCATGTGTTTCTCAACTACCTTAGGAGTTAAAGCCTTAATGAGTGGGTCCACTACATTTTCACTAAAATCTACTTTATATACTATTACATCGTCTCTAACCAAGATCTCTTTAATTATATGGTATAGTCTCTTAACATGTTTAGACTTTGGGTGTGCCCTTGGCTTATTGGCTTCAGCAATTTTCCCATTGTTGTTACAATATACTGGGATAAGATCCACTACATTTGGAACTACTCCTAGTTCTGTAAGAAATTTGTGTATCCACACAGCTTCTTTTATTGCTTCTGAAACCACAATTTATTTTGCCTCTATGGTATAATCAGCTGTGAATCCTTATTCAGCACTCTTTCAACTGACAGCGGTGCTATTTGATAAAAAAACATATATAACCAGATATAGACTTTCTATCATTTGAATCAGACTGAAAGTCTGAATTAGTGTATTCTCTCACCTGTAAGTTATTCTCTCCATAAATCAGAAACTTATCCTTTATATCCTTAAAGAATTTCAAGATATATTTCACGATCATCCAATGGTCGTTATCTAGATCAAACTGATACCGACTTATAACACATATAGCCATACTAATGTCAGAGTCTTATACATAACATGGCATAAATTAATCTTCACACAACTAATACATATGGTATGTTAGATATTATAACTCTTTCATCTTCTTTTTTAGGATACATCCTCTTTGAAAAATAAATGTTATATCTAAAAACTATATTAACTATCTTACAGTTAGTAATGTTGTACATTTCTAAAACACTATCTATGTACAAGGACTAGGAGAGTCCTATCAGCTTCTTAACTCTATCTCTATAAAACTTTATACTTAGCATATAGAAAGCCTTTCTCAAATCCTTTATGTTCTTACTTAAATAACTCTTGATTGATTATAACATACCAATATCATTTTCAATAATGAGAGTATGTCATCCACGTAGAGAACAAAAGACAATCATAGTCCCTCTAACTTTTCCATACACATATGCTTCCTCTTCGTTAATGATGAAACTAGACCCTCTGATTACTTCATCAAAACGAATATTACAGCTTCAGGATACCTACTTAAGTCCATAAATAAACTTCTCTATTCTGTACACTAGATTAAAAATTTAGGCTAGACATAAAATCTTTATGCTACTCTATATATATCTCTTCCTCGAGATATCTATTCTGAAAAGCCATCTTTACATCTATCTTCTAGATTTCAAAATCATAATATGCAGCAATAATTAACAAAATTCGAATCAGCTTTAGCATGGCTACTGGTGAAAAATATCTCTTCATAATATATACCTAACTCTAAGTATAACTTTTTGCTACCAGTTGGGCTTTAAAGGTCTCTACTTTTCCATAGGGCCTATGCTTCCGTTTGTAAACCATTTAAAGCCAATAGAAATAATTCCTTCAGGGAACTCAACCAAGTTCCATACATGATTTTCATACAAAGAATCAATTTCAGATTTTATGGCATCTAGCCATTTTTCTGAATCGATGTCCAACATCACTTCTCTATAAGTTAAAAGATCCATTTTTTTCAACGAAAAAAACATCAAAGGCACCTTCAGCTATCATAAAATACCTAATAGGTGACATTGAGATCCTCTTCGACCTATAGGGAGGGTGTATCAAAGATATCTCACTCGGTTGAACCTGAGGTTCCAATATCAGTTCATCAACATCTTGATTAACTTAATAAAGTTTAATCTTTCAACAATCTCCATGATCCATAAAAAACCGTTTCTCTAGGAAATTGGTATTACGAGCAACGAACACGTTTTATTCCTCTAGATTATAGAACTAATATCTTATAAAATGTTTAAGATATCCAATGAACCAATACTTGTACCCCTTGAGTGCAAGTTTATTATGCTGTTTGACCATTACGTAAGCAGATAGCCCTAAATCTTAAGAAACTGAAAACTTGGTTTTGTTCCAGTACATATCTCATATAAAATAGTAGGAGCGACCTTTGATTGAACTCTATTCAATAAGTGAGCAGCAGTTTGTAGAGCATAATCTCATAGATATTTTGAAAGATCGGTAAAGCTCATTATTGATCGAATCATGTATAATAAAGTTTGATTCATTCTCTCTAAAACACCATTCTATTGAGGAGTACTTGGTGGAATATATTGAGCGAGAATCTCATTCTTCTTCAAATAATTAATGAATTAACTACTCATGTATTCATCACCTTAAACTGATCTAAGGCATTTAATAAATTTACCAGTTTATTTCTCTACTTCAATCAAAATTCTTTGAACATTTTAAAAGTTTCCTACTTGTGTTTCATCATTAACACATATCTGTATCATGAGAAATTATCGATAATGACAATGAACTATTAAAATCCGCCCATAGCAATGTGATTTATCGACCACATACATCATTATGTATTAATTCCAATAAATCAATAGCTTAGTGTCCAATACCTTCACAAAGAGATTTGGTCATCTTCCCTTGAATGCAAGATTCATAAATTGGATTAGGCTCTATGGTGAGATTAGGTATGTGACCATCCCTAACCAAACAGGTTGGGCATCTCACGATGATATAACATAACCGCACATGCCACAATTCTGTATTATTTAAAGTTTTTGAACTTTTTCTTCTATTCATCTATGCATTCAAGACATATCCTGTTGTATCTAAAATATAATGCCCATTTAACAACTAACATTCATCTAACAAAATATTATCTACATCATATAAATACATGGAACCATTCTGAATATATACATCCAACACAAGAAGGTATATAATTTGCTTGATAATGTTTGACACTAAATAACAACTATACAACATTATATATCTGCCACTAGGGAGAAATAACTCAAAATTTCCAATAGTTTTGGCCTATAGGAACAAGAAGTTGTATTTCTCCACGCTATAGCTATCTAACTTCCTTTAAACCCTGCAACATATTACAGATGTGAGAATGATAGTTGGTATCTAATACCCAACCAGTTCTAGCATCAAATGTTAATGAAATATCAATGATAGGTAAACATATACTTAAGGGATGCTTATTGACTGTGGTAAGGTGCTTCAAACAATTACACTTCTAATGTCCATCCTCATCGTGATGGAAACATTTTTCTTTGCCTTTGTTCTTCTCTTATGGCTTAGATATCACAAATAACTCTTTTTGATAAAGC
Source organism: Ailanthus altissimus (assembly GCA_946807835.1). Classification (NCBI taxonomy): domain Eukaryota; kingdom Viridiplantae; phylum Streptophyta; class Magnoliopsida; order Sapindales; family Simaroubaceae; genus Ailanthus; species Ailanthus altissimus. The sequence continues at coordinate 9,267,349 of OX327709.1, forward strand.
ATGATACTACTTATATTATCCATATACACATGTTCCCTATGAAGATTAGTAAACATTGAGGTCAAGATATATGACTTGACACTCAAATCATCCTTTATTAATTTTTAATAAGTTTTAACCTCTTTAGAAAAGGCATTATTAGAAACACCTCTAAGCTTTATCTGATCAATAATATATCCAAGGTCTTTTGAATCTAGAAAAATTCTTAGATTCATAAGCTAGTTAGAATAATTTTTGGTACCTTTAAGTTTATGTGCATCAAGTATGCTACCAATAGGTTGCTTGAAGCTATTTCATCTTTAAAAGACAAAAGAAGAGATATTAGTGAAATATTTTAAATTGTTGAAATGATTTTAATCATAGATATAACTATTTATATATTTTCAATCTAAAGATGCCCTCCTAATACTTTACATTTTTTCTTTAATCTCTCAAATAGAAAAATGAAAGTTTAACCCTTTAAACTTTACAGTGAGAAGTAGACCCAATCAGCATTTACTTCAACCTCACGTTTTAACAATATTGGTTTTTATAAACCAAAAAGATAGACAACTCTTGTCAATTGCATCTCATGCAACTCTTACCTCTGATCCTAAACATACCTTATCTTCAAGCTTTAATAATATTTGACAATACGTTTGATTATATTTGCATAATCTCATGTTTAACTGGCATAGTCCAAACCACTCCGACCAATTTCTCATACTTTAGCAATATTAGGAAAGACCAAAGTGATCTATCTAATACCTTATTAACAAGACAAGCCATGTATAACATTTTCTCAAAATAAAATACATTTCAATCTGATTAAGAGAGATTTTAAAAACTATTTACATATCATAAGGATAACATTCTCAAATATACATTTGTTTTACGTAAACACAACTAGCTCGCACTACTAGGGCTCCCATTGTGATTAACAATGTAAATAAATTATTAAAGTGTATACAACAGTTGTATTACTACATAAAATAAACATCACATGCAATTAAAATGAAAAATATAGTGAATTCATTTAATGTCGCGGCGTTGGGAATTTGAACGCCCGAGCGTGAATTTAGTGTAGCCCACTACCTCAACAGTAATTCCAGCACCTTGGATGCCTTTGTACCAAAACACAATGCCCCAATAGTCAAACTAGTGTCATCAACACCCTAGGTCTGACACATGCCGACCCCATGTTCATCCTAGTGCCATAAATGCTCTAGTGCTACAAATGCACTGCCTCGACATTCAATCAATTTTATGAATGCCACTATGCTACACATACAACGCCCTAACATTCATTCAAACAATAACCTAGTACTACAGCCTTAATACTTGAAACTGTGGCACCCATTGTTTCTAGCCATGTCAAACAACACAAACACTCCATATCCATCCAAATACAACACACAATATGCTCTGATATCAAATTTTATTGGTAAATTATGTTTGCATGTGCAAGTGATCATTGAAATGTTAATACGTGCCAAACATACATACAATGAAAATGTTAAACTATTTCAATATTCACACACTAAATTAAGTTTTATTACTCTAATATAAATATTCCTTTGAAGATTGTCGGTGCAGTTTTAATTCTTTATAGAGTCTCCTCCTAAAGTTTCTTCGTGAATAATTCTAAGAGTTGATGCTGGTGCGATCAATTCGCTAGAATGATAGCTTGATTTCTGCAGGAATTATTTCTTTAACACTTAAAAAATGGTCGGACCACTTAACCACAAAAATGCAAACTCTTTGCACTTTTTTTCTCTTTTGGCCGAATGAACCACACACCAAATGCAAAAAAAAAAAAAAAACAATTTAATATAATTTAATTTTAGTTTAATGCCAAGTGTCCATATTAAGCCATGTAATTGTCACTTGTCATCCATTTGCTAGTTAACAATAATTGTTAACTTAAATAATATAATAAGCTTAATACTTAAGCTATGACAAGTGTGCTTCCCAAGAGATTCTAAAATAAATCATGCTTTTCAAAATTTTCTCGCATCAAACTATCAAATTATTCATCTCAGTCTTTTACCCTAGTGCTCAATGAGTACACTTTATATTGTGAGGCTATTTAAGTTCACACATATTTACCTTATGGAACTCTTCTATAAGTCCGTGAATAATGCTCTACACACTTGTTACGAATATTATACATTGGCGTGTTGACCCATACAAGTTGAGGTTAAAATATATTTATATAATTCCCTCATCACCTATATCCCGGAAGAGTAAAGACATTAATCTTCGCCTTCAAATCTCTATTTGCTTGACCATGAACTTATCTTTAGATTTGTATTTTGATAAATAATATCCGCAAGTAATTTCTTAATATGGTTTTTACCTTACAAAAACTCTTTTTCGAGTTTAACTGGGGGCCACAAAACTTCTTGGAATACAATCTCATAGCATCAGGATATACAACTCACTCATATGAGTTGACGAATCTCATATTTACATACACCAGACTCCATGAGCATCGAACCACACCTAGAGATCAGACTATGAAATGTCTCTGACATATTTGGAGCCAAAGTATGGTGGATCACTTACAAGCCCGTCATGGTGCTCAGGTAAAAATACTGCAAATACTACTAAACTCGAAAAAACCTTCTATTGACAACTTTATAGAATTTCTATTAGAGGTTCTCGTGAGTCTATTCAGTACCCAGTCCTTACTGAATACTTACATGCCTATATGAGCTTCCACCGAGCTCACAGTCTACTAAAACTAATCGATCTGGACAATTCATATATAGACATACACTGATCTGAAAGGTTCACCAATCGACCAGTGTCGATAAACATAGATCGGGCACAATATATTTGAGAACATATTGCATAATGACATTTTTTAGCACCATTTTTAACTTTTTGCAACAGTGTCATTACTATAATATTTTTGGGTCTTTGTCCTATTTCAAACAAAGTTTTAACTCTTAGAATTCTAACTCTTAGTGCTGATATAAACATTTTTAGATCAGATCTAAAATCTTTTAGATCTACAATGTATTAAAATTATAAGTTTAGTACCATATAATAAATGTTAACAATTTGTTAAAATGCACACTATATAAATATCAAATAAATACTCATAGAAAATAGAATGGCATGTAAGTACTATCTCCAACAATTTGGACTCCTAACGTTTAAGGAAAGAAATATGCAGACTTTAGTGGTTTTAAAAATCCTAATGACACGATTGTTAAGTAATGGTTTTCATCTATTTTAACAGAAAAATGACATATATACCCCTAAAGTTTTATAAAAAGGGATATGTAGACCCGTTTTTCCCATTAAAATCAACAGAATCCATTACCTAATAAGGATGTTGATAAATTTTTTTAAATTATTATAGTTTGCATGTCTCTTTCCTTAAACTTTAAGAGTCCAGATATCTTTTTCCTATATATTAATAGATTTACAGACCTATACATAAAGATAAAGTTAGAATAGTTTAGTTGGTTAAAATATGTGGCCTTTAACTATAAGATTAAAGTTTCAAGACCTCTTTCTAGCATTTAATTGAATTTAATTTTTTTTTATAACTAGGGTATAATTGCACTTTTATTGTTTATGATAGTGTAATCATACTTTCACTATTTTACCCATTTATTAGTTAAAATTGACAAAAACCTTTACTTGACATGAGTATAAATGGGATTTTTAAAAATACTAAATCTACACGTCCTTTTCCTGAAACCATAAGGGCCTAAATGTTATTTTTTTTCAATATATATATATAATTGGGTTACTCAATAAATAAAGGGGTGCCTTTAGTATTATAAAGCATAGAATTACTATTTACCCCTAAAAGCTCCAAATCTGGAACTCTTCAGGAATTACGTCTTAACCCTTTGAGTTGTCTTGAATTACCAGAAAGAAGAGCACCATCCTTCTGCAAAAAAAAAAAAACACTCTGATGCTCAAGTAAGTGTATGATCAACATAAGTGTGCGATGTGTGAAATTGCTCCTAATCAAGAGGATAATACTATCTATATAATTGTATAATGTATTTGCACATGATATTTCTCGATGTATTTCTATTAACTTTTGAATGAATCATAGAATGCGTAATGCATGCCTTTTAATAGTGTAACATAGTATAGTTTAATTCATATTCAGATAGACTAACCATGATAAGATGACGCTTTATCATAATGTGATAATATAATAGTCTTATGATGATGTGATAATGTGATAGACTTATCATGATATGATAAATAATTCAAATAAAATATAAACTTTGATCCATCCCAACCTCTCCATGACTTACATAACCCATTTGTGGGCCGATGGGTTAGTGGATTTGGTTACTTGACATATTGAATATGAATTTGGGCCTTGATAATTATTCATGGACTCTCTTAAAAAAGACATAGTAAAGTGGGCTACTAGGGTTATTTAATAATAGGCCCTATAGATGTGCTCCCACATTTGAAGAAATAAGAGTTTGTTTTTTTTTCACTCTCTAGTTCAGCACACGACAAGTGTCTTTTGTAGTGCATCTGATATGATGAGCAGATATATGGAACCATGCATTAGTTTTTTATATAAGTTGAGTCGATAATTAAAACAATGCATTTCAAAGCTTTCTAGACCTTGCTGAGACATTTTCATCACGATCCTTCCATTTTTGTTAAATTTCTCTAGAGGTAAACCATGTTTGCTTCTTTTTGCATTTTGGTCCCTGAACAATGTCAGACAAAGGAAATGCTTCCATGTACGAGATATTATCATATGATCATGTATGCAACAATTCATGAATGAAAGAAGAAATGTTTTTTGTTGATTTTATTACTTCATTTTTTTCTTTCTTTTATACTCTTTGTTGGTTTCATCTTTGTGAAGGTTTTATTTACTCTTCACAGTCCTAATTTTGTATAACTTTGGTAGGCTTTACTTTATCTTGAAAGGCTTTGTTCCCCTTAACATAGGAGCAGGAAGAGGAATATGTGCCTGATGATCTGTGTCACTTGCTTCCTGTGATAAATTATAGCCGAGAGACATAATAACAATTTTAATAGGAATGTACTTCTTGAGATACAAATTGGATGTAGCAATTTGAATATATCATGAATGATGAAAATGATGCTTCTTATCTCTAGATGTAATTGTTAATCGATGTTTCTTTAGAAACGTTTCGATGTAGGTGCTTCTTAGTAAAGGCACTAGACTTTTAGAAAGAAATTTTTCAATGTTTTTGAGATTATTCCAAGACTCGTGACTTCTCTAACTGTCATAACTCTAAAGTAGAGGGCCCCTTTATACTTATTTTATTTTACAATATGACTCAATACTGAATCCCTATTGCGAGAAGGAAAGTACTAGATATTCTAGTCTTTCTAGTTCTTAATCACACTATTGGAAGGAAGGTACTAAGTACTTAAATCCTTCCAGCCCTGATTTTTATTCAGTTTCATTTTTGTTACCTGGGAAGTAGATATCATGCCTATTTTTTTTTCTAAGATGTAGGTAGAAGGTAATGGGAACTTCTGTCTACTTGATTTTTGTAGTTTTGAATCTGGAATGATAGCATTTGTGCTATTTTCTTCTTCTGAGGGAGGAGAGAAAAATGGTGGGAACATTTATCCTCACAATCTTTTCCTTTCAGATTCTGAAACTTTTGGTACTTGAAATTTTTTTCTTCTTTGAGGGACGAAAGGAAGGTTGTGGAAACCTTTTTTGGACCATTTTCTTTTGTGTCTAGAATTTTAAATCTGGTTCTTTATTTGATTATTGGTTTATTTTTCTTCTAAGGGGTGAGAGGAAAGTGATGGGAACCTTTCCCTCTCAAGCCTTCTTTCATTTTTTAAATTTAGAATTATGATCTTGATTTGTTTATAGAGGAATAGACAAAGACGGTAGGAACCCCTTTTCTCTCAGGCCGTTTCTCAATCTTTAGAATTTTAATTCTTGTTTTTAGGAATGAGAAAAAGGTTTTGGAAACTTCATTTTCTCGTTCATTTTTCTAAATTTTGGGTTCTAAGTTTTGTCGAACTCTAGATGTTTCCGAGTGAAAGGGAATCGATGGGAACCTTTCCCTTTCTTGATCCTTTTTTAAATTCTAGATTTTGAATTTTTTAAACTCTAAGTACTCTCAAGGACTAAAAGAGAGTCAGTGGGAGCCATTCCACTTTCAATCATTTTTCTGTTTCTAGAACTCTAGTTTCTGATACTGTCAGGGGACAAGAGGAAATTGGTGGAAAACATCTCCCTCTCGAACTTTTTGTTTCTAGATTATAATACTGTCAAATGGTGAGAAGATGGTGACAGGAACCTTCTTCCTCTTGAACTTTCTTTTGTTTGTAGATTCTCACAAAGGGAAGGTAGTAAATGTTCTAGTCCCTAAAAAAGACTTATGTAACTGTATGCTCGTAGAGAGAAGGTACTAAGTACTTCAGTCCCTCTAGATGGCTCATGTATCTTTACACTTTTAAAGGGAATGTACTAAGTACCTAATCCCTCTGAAAGTCTTATAAAACTATAATGCTTACGGAGGCAAGATACTAGGTACTCTAGTTCATTTAAAAGTCTTATGTAACTATAGTGTTTATAGAGGAAAGGTATCGAGTACTCTAATCCATTCGAAAGTCTTATGTAATTATATGCTTATGGAAGGAAGGTACCAGGTACTCCAATCCCTCTAAAGTCTTATGTAACTATATCCTTGTGGAAGGAAGGTACTAGGTACTCAAATCCATCCATGAATGCTTGTAAAGGAAAGACACTAGGTACTTCAGTCCATTCAAAAGTCTTATGTAATTGTATCCTTATAGAGGGAAGGAAACATGTATTATAGTCCTTCTAAAAGGCTTATGTAATAGAATGCTTTCGGAGAGAAGGTACAAGATACCCCAGTCCCTTCAAAAGTCTTCTGTAACTATATCCTTATGAAGAAAATGTACCAGGTACTTAAGTCTCTTAAGAAGGCTTATGTAAATAAATGCTTGCAGAGGGAAAGTACTAGGGACTCTAGTCCCTCTGAAAGTTTAATGTATCTGTATGCTTGTGGAGGGAATGTACCAAGTACTTTAGTTCCTTTAAAAGGCTTATGTAATTGAATGATTGCACAAGGAAGATACTAGGTACCGAGTATCTGTATCTAGAAGTCTTATATATCTGTATCTGTAACCTCATGAAGGGAAGGTACCGAGTACTCCGATCCTCTCACACCTGTATCTATAATCTCACAGAGAAAAAGTACTTGTTAATTCAATTCCTCTTTGTTTAAGGCGTGAGAGAAAGGTATCAAGTACTCTAGTCTCCTCACACCTGTATCATGTATCTGTAACTTTACAGAGAGAAGGTACCAAATACTACAGTCCCTCTAGGTTATTTGATTTGTAGTATGAGAGAAAAGTACCAAGTACTTTAATACCTTCATACATATTGTTAGTGCTTACATTTTAAATCAAAAATCTATTAAAAATAATGAAAATCGTTCAATTATGCATAAAATTGTTCATCTTTGAGATGCTCCATAGAGTTAGAATATCTTTCCCTTTCATTGTTTGCAACAGGTATGCTCTTCAATCTAGTTTCTTTACAAATCTATAAGGTCCTTCCCATGCCTCGGGCATCATTCTTAAAACAAAAATCAAGAAGTGGAGAATTAATATACATATTAAAGTTATAAGCATACTAGAACTGAAAAGAAATATATATATATATATTTTGTTCTTTTTTCCCAATCAAAAAGGAATTGTAGGTTCCATGTCTTCTTGATTTTTGGTATATTGATAAGAGAATAGGGTGCAGAATTTGGTTGGTTAGCCTTTTCTGAGTGGGTTACTGTGTTTCTAATGACTAACGACATTCTAGGTATAAATGAAAAAGTATGTAGAAGGCCTATTTCTATTAAAGGCTTTTCTGTAAATTTTGACAATATTTTGGTCAAAATTTTAATTTCAACAACTTGTGGGGGATGAATGATAACGTATACTGCCAAGGGTCTCTATATAGAAGGTCGAAGGTAGCTAGGCCAAATTTTGATTTTTCTTGAAACAAATAGGGCTAAATGCAAAAATTTGGATGTTGCCCTAATTTGTTTGCTTTTCTCTTTACGCGTCTCAAGGCTTATTTCTGGCAATCGATTTCTAGCCCTCATTGGCCAATATAAGAAAAACTGTCAAATGACGACGAACATAGTGTTAACGTATTTTAGGGTGTATGCATGTGATTGTGTACATATTGAAAAATTAAAATTATGCATCATATACATGAATTTGGTAGCGAAATTTATCAAGTAATCAATATATACACATGTAGTTCAATTCTTAACAACGTAAGAATACAGAAAACATACCTTTGAAGACCTCCTATAAAGATTTCCAATTTCGGATATCCTTGCTGCAACTTTGAGCTCACCTTAAAGTGCACTCTTGTCCAATTCTAGTTCACAACAATCCGGTGGGATTGTGAAGCTAGAATAGCAGCAATATAATCTTCAGCAACAAGGTTTTTATTCTAGAAAGAAAAATATAAAGGATTTATTTTTCTTTCTCCTTTGGTTTTTCTCACAAGTCTTTGTTCTTTAAAAAACTCTCTGAAATACAATCTATAGAGTATTAGGATATAATACTCACCCAAATGAGCTGATGGATCCTATATCTATGCATACCAGACTCCATGAACATCGGACTATACCTAGTGACACCCAACGGTCAGACCATGAAAGGTTTCTGATATATATGGAACCAAAGTATGGTGGATCACTTACAAGCCCACCGTGGCACTCAGGTCAAAGGATCACGAATACTACTTAACTCAAAAGATCCTCTATTGACGGCTTTATGGGATGTCTATTGGAGATCTTTGTGAGTCTGTTCAGTATTCAGTCCTTACTGAATACGTATATCTCTATACGAGCTTCCACTAAACTCATGGTTTGCTAAGAATAACCATCTGGACCATCCAGATATAGACATACACTAATCTATATATTTGTTAAGGTATTCACTGACAGACCTGCATCAGTGAAGATAGATCAGGAACATAATATTTGAGAACATATTTGCATAATGACATTTTCTAGCACTATTTGCAACTCTTTGCAATTATGTCATTACTAATATATTCTTAGGTCTTTATCCCATTTCAGACAAGGCTCTAACCCTTTAGATAACGCTGACTCTTATAACCTGGTAACTTTTATCAGTGCCAACTCTTAGCATTTATAATTCTCAGCGTTGCTAATTTTTAGCACTGATCTAAACTCATTTATACCAAATCTGAACTCTTTTAGATCGTACAATGTCTGAAACATTACAAGCATCTTACCATATATAAATATAATTAGCAATTTATTAAAATAATAACACTAGTATAAATATTAAACAAATATTCATACATAATGGGATGGCACATAAGCACAAATCCCAACAACTCCCACTTGCTTTAGTGCCATTCACGATGATATCTAATGCCTATTTACTCCACATGTCTTTTAAATACATTTGGAGTTAAGGCTTTGGTAAATGGGTCTGCTACATTATTTATAGAATCTACTCTACAAACTATTACATCTCCTCTAGCCAAGATTTCTCTAATGATATAATATTTTCTTTCCACATGCTTAGACTTTTGGTGAGCTCTCGGCTCTTTTACTTATGCTATGGCTCCGTTGTTGTCACAAAACAATGGTATAAGATCCATTGCACTTGAAACTATTCTAAGTTTAGTGATAAATTTGCGTATCCACACTACTTCTTTTACTGCTTCTGAGGCCGCAATATATTCTGCCTCTGTTGTGGAATCAGCTGTGGATGATTATTTATTGCTCTTCCAACTAACTGCAGCACCGTAGAGAATGAACACATATCCAAATGTAAACTTTCTATCATCTAGATCAGACTGAAAGTCTGAATCTGTGTATCCTCTCATCTATAAGTCACTTTCTCCATATATCATAAACTTGTCTTTAGTACCTTTAAGGTATTTGAGGACATGTTTCACAGTCATCCAATGACCTTCGTCTGGATCAGACTGATATCGACTTATAACACTTACAGCTGTACTGATGTCAGGTCTTGTACACATCATGGCATACATCAAGCTTCCTACAGCTGATACATATGGTATGTTAGACATTCTAACCTTTTCATCTTCACTTTGAGGACACATATTTCTCGAAAGATGAACGCCATGTCTAAAAGGTATATTAACTGTCTTGCAGTTACTAAAACTATACCTTTCTAAGACATTATCTATGTACGATGATTGAGAGAGTCCTATAAGCCTTCTAGCTCTATCTCTATAAAGCTTTATACCTAGTATATAGGAAGCCTCTCCCAAATCCTTCATGGAGAAATTCTTACTTAGGTAACTTTGACTGATTGCAACATACCAATATTATTTCCAATAATAAGTATGTCATCCATATATAGAACCAAGAAGACTACCATGCTTCCACTGCTCCTTTTATGCTTCCAAGATTCTTCTTCATTCTTGATGAAACTAGACCCTCTGATTACTTCATCAAAACGAAGATTCCAACTTCGGGAAACTTACTTAAGTCCATAAATAGACTTCTTCAGCTTGCATACTAAACCAGAATTTTGGCTAGATGTAAAACCTTCTGGTTGTTCCATATAGATTTCTTCTTCAAGATATCCATTTAAGAACGCCGTTTTTACATCCATTTGCCAAATTTCATAGTCATAATATGCAGCAATTGCTAGTAAAATTTGAATCGACTTAAGCATCGCTACTGCTGAGAAGGTTTCCTCATAATCGATCCCAAATCATTGAGTATAACCTTTGCCACCAGTCGGGCTTTGAAAGTCTCTACTTTCCCATCAACCCCATGCTTCCGCTTGTAAATCCATTTATATCCGATAGGAACAATTCCTTCAGGAAGCTTAACCAAGTCCAAACTTGACTTTGATACATTGAGTCAATCTCAGATTTCATGACATCTTGCAATTTTCCCGAATCGATGTCCAACGTCGCCTCTCTATAAGTTAAAGAATCATTTTCTTCAATCAAGAAAACACAAAGAGCACATTCAGGTATTGAACTATACCTTTCAGGTGGCCTTGATATCCTTTCTGACCTACATGGAGGGTGTGTTAAAGGTATTCTGCTCGATTGAGCTTGAGGTTCCATCGTTGGTTCATGTACATCCTGATTGAGTTCATCTAACTCAATCTTTCTACAATGTCCACGATCTAAGAGAAACTGTTTCTCTAGAAAAGTGGCATTCCAAGCAACGAACACATTTCGTTCCTTGGGATCATAGAACTAGTATCCCATTGAATTCTTAGGATACCCAATGAACCGATACTTGTATCCTTTAGGTGTAAGTTTATCCTGTTGCGTAACTTTTACGTAAGCAGGACAACCCCAAAACTTAACATATTTAAGACTCGGTTTTCTTCCATTCCAAATCTCATAAGGAGTAGAAGAAACAACTTTTGATGGAACTCTGTTCAATATATGAGCAGCAGTTTCTAGAGCATAGCCCCATAGATATTCAGGGAGATCAGTGAAGCTCATCATCGATCGAACCATATCTAATAAAGTTCGATTCCTCCTTTCTGAAACACCATTGTGTTGTGGAGTACCTAGAGGACTATATTGAGCGAGAATCTCATTCTCCTTTAAATAATCCAAAAATTCATTGTTCATGTATTCACCACCTCGATCTGATCGAAGGCATTTGATATACATTCCAGTTTGTTTCTCTACTTCGATTCGAAACTCTTAGAACTTTTCAAAAGTTTCTAACTTGTGTTTTATAAGAAACACGTATCCAAATCATGATAGATCATCGATAAAGATTACAAAGTATCGAAAGCCACCGAGTGCAGTGTAATTCATTGGACCACATACATCACTATGTATAAGTTCTAATAAATCAGTGGCGCAGTGTCCAACACCAATAAATGGACCTTTGGTCATTTTTCCTTGAATATAAGATTCACAAACTGGATAAGGCTCTATAGTCAGATTAGGTATCTAACCATCCTTAACTAGACGGGTTAGGCGTCTCACACCTACATGACCTAATCTCATATGCCACAATTCTGTATCATTTAAAGTTCCTGATTTATTATCAATATTCACCTGTACATTCATGACATTTCCTACTGTATCCAATATATAATGCCCATTAATCAACTGACATTCAGCTAATAAAACATTATCCAAATCATACAAACATAAAGAATGGTTCCGTATAAACATATGATATCCTTCACTGTCCAACACAGGAATAGAAATAATTTGTTGGATAATGTTTGGCACATAATAACAATTATTCAACACAACAATTTTATTACATGGAAGAAGTAAATTAAATCGTCCAATAGCCTCGACCTGTAGGAAATCTCCATTTCCAACACGAAGCTGTACTTCTCCAGGCTGTAACAGTCTAACTTCCTTCAGACCCTGCAACACATTGCAGATATGAGAAGGACAAGCAGTATCTAATACCCAACCAGTATTAGCATCAAATGCTAAAGAAATGTCAATAATAGGCAAGTGTATACCTGATGGTGTCTTCTTAATGGTGGCAAGGTATTTTGGGCAGTTACGCTTCCAATGCCCATCCTCGTTGCAATGGAAACATTTTCCTTTTGCTTTGTTCTTATGTTGGGGCTTGGACATGTATTGCTTTTGAGGACCCATTCTGGGTGCATGAATTACTTTTCGTTTATTCTTCCCTTTGGACTTCTTAAAAGTCTTCCGGGTAGATGATGAAGCACCCTGAACATAGAGGATCGTGCCCTATTTATTCATGTCCTCTTGAGCTATTCTTAACATGTTATGCAAATCAGCATAAGTAGGAGTCAATCCTTGCATATTGTAATTCATAATGAATTGTACAAATGACCCTGGAAGTGACTGGAGAATCAAACTATTCCTTAATCCATTGCTCAATAAGAGATCCATGGTTTCCAACCTCTCAATATATGATATCATCTTGAGGATATAAGGACTTACTGGACTGCCCTCGGGTAGTCTAGCTTGAAAGAGAGATTTGACAACCCTATATATCTCAAATTGTGGTCGGTTACCAAATAACTCTTTCAGGTGGAGCATGATACTCCCAGCATTGTCCATGTGGACATGGTCCCTTTGGAGCTCAGTAAACATAGACCCAAGGATGTACGATTTGACTTTCAAATCATCATCCAACCATTTTCGATATGTCTCCTTTTCTTCTGGAGAAGCATCATCAGAAATAGCTTGGGGCAAGCGTTGATCAATTATATATCCAAGCTTCTCAGAATCCAGAACCATTCTGAGATTTATAAGCCAGTCAGCATAATGTTTTGCACCTTTGAGTTGGTGCACATCTAGGATACGAACTAGTGGGTTGCTTGAAGCCATTTGATCTTGACAACACAAAAGAAAAGATGTTAGCAGAATCTTTCAATAGCTAAATAACGTTTTAGATCATGGGTATAATAGTTATAAATTTTTTAATCTAGAAAACGCCCTCCCACTATTTTACATAATCCCTTTAATCTCTCAAACGGGAAAGCGATAGTTTTAGATTCTTTAAACTATATAGTGAGAAGTGGATTCCATTGGCATTTTACTCTGGCCTCACGTTGTAGCAATATTGGCCTTTGTAAACCCAAAAGGTAGACAACTCTTGTCAATTGCATCTTATACAACTCTTTCGACTGATCCTAAATAAACCTTATCCTCACGCTGTAGCAATATTGGATAAGTGTATTCTAGATTAACTTGTCAATCATCAAATATATGTTACCAGTATAGCCCTCACGCTGTAGCAATATTGGGCAATACGTTCACATATATTTGCCTCATCTTATGTTTAACCGGCATAGCTCGAATCACCCCGACCAATCCCTCACGCTATAGCAATATTGGGAAAGACCAAAGTGAACCGCCTAATACCGTATTGATAAGACGGATCATTATATAATATTATCTCATAATACTATATTATTTAATTTGATTTAGAGAGATTTTTATTTATTTATTATTTATAATATTTAATTATTATAATTATTATTACCAATAACAATCAAAATAATTTTCGCATCTCATACGAATCTAATTCATAATTAGAATATTTGTTTATGCAATCACAACTAACCCCCACCAAATAGGGCTCCCATTGTAATTAATAAGCATAAACAAGTATATATTACATTTAATACAATGATATAACAATTATAATTGTATTAAATAAATCTCACATGCAAAAGTTTTAAATTGGAGTGTATTATTCAGAATGATTAGCATTAAAAGTTGAATGTTATAGCATTATACAATATAATGCTCCAAAAAAAAATTTTGTACTCTTTTTTTTTTCCTACCTAATGCGTCCTGGGTTTCTGACTTATGAATGCCTTGGCGTTCAAAACATGAATGCCCCTGCGTTCATCAATAGTAATGCCCCGGCATTAAACATATAAACGCCTTAGCATTTAACACATGAACGCCTCGGCTTTCTGTGTTCCCAACGCCCCTATGTTAAGAACCTCAATGCCATAATGTTATACTACTAACGCTCCCGCGTTATGCTCTGAACACTCCTACGTTCGGTACTTAAAGCCGCAGCATTCATATTACTACATGAATGCCCCAGCGTTATATTCCTGACGCCGCGGCGTTCTTTGACAGAAACTATATTTCTACATTTTAAACACTTCAAAATGCAATGTTTATTATTTCCAAGCATTCTAAACATTTCATATAACACTCCAACAACCCAGAAATACAATAAACATGCTCTGATACCACTTGTTAACGTATTTTAGGGCGTATGCATGTGATTGTGTACATATTAAAAAATTAAAATTATGCATCATATACATGAATTTGGCAGCAGAATTTATCAAGGAATCAACATATACACATGTAGTTCAATTCTTAACAACGTAAGAATACAGAAAACATACCTTTGAAGACCTCCTATGAAGATTTCCAATTTCGGATATCCTTGCTCCAACTTTGAGCTCACCTTGAAGTGCACTCTTGTCCAATTCTAGTTCACAACAATCCAGTGGGATTGTGAAGCTAGAATAACAGCAGTATGATCTCCAATAACAAGGTTTTTATTCTAGAAAAATATAAAAGATTTATTTTTCTTTCTCCTTTGGTTTTTCTCACAAGTCTTTGTTCTTTGAAAAACTCTCTCAAAACCAACGCTTCTTTTTCCTCTCAACCCTTGCACGAATTTTCATTCACTCTCTTGTTAACACACTTGAAACTCAACCATTTTTAGTGGTTACAATACTTCACAAGTGCTCCACCAAAATTAGATTAAGTGGCCAACTACCAAAATAATTTTTGGTGGCCATTTTAATGGTCTAATAAAATTAACCATTAATCATAAAATGGTGCTCCACTAAATTTAGTTTATGTTTCTCAAATTAGGCATGTCTTCCATTCAGGAATAAAATAACCAATAAATAAAATCATATTTTATTTATTTAAATAACATTTATTTAATTATTCAAAAACTATTTGAATAATTAATATTTACCTTATTTGATTTTCCTAACATTGTAAATGGTTGAATTCATGGTAAAACAGTTCATACAATAAAATTGTGCCACTTGTTAATATCTAATTAGTTAATAACTCTTGTCAACTAATTAAATAATATACTTAACATTTACGTTTAAATAAGTGCACAACCCGAGGAACCCCGAAACATATTTTCGGTTTGCTAGTATTTCTAGGATGGAACTGTTCAATCCATTATGCTGCCCCAGTGCACAACGAGTACACTTCATATTGTGAGACTCTCTAGGTCCATGCCTGAATTATCATATAGAACTCCTTCATACGTCCATGAACGATGCCCCACACACACGTTACGGATATTACAAAATGGTGCATTAGACCATACAAGTTGAGGTTATAACATATTCATATAATCCCTCCATCATTTATATCCGAGTAGAGCAGAGATATAGATCAACACCGTCAAATCTCTATATGCCCGACTCAAAGCTTATCTCTTGAATTGTATTTCAATAAATAATATTCCCAAACACTTTTGTAATATTATTTATCCCGAGGGTTAAACTCTTTTCCCGGGAATTATTGCTTATGGCCATAAGACTTTCTGAAATACAATATATAGAGTATTAGGATATAATACTCACCCAAATGAGCTGATGGATCCCATATCTATGCATACCAGACTCCATGAACATCGGACTATACCTAGTGACACCCAACGGTCAGACCATGAAAGGTTTCTGATATATATGGAACCAAAGTATGGTGGATCACTTACAAGCCCACCGTGGCACTCAGGTCAAAGGATCACGAATACTACTTAACTCAAAAGATCCTCTATTGACGGCTTTATGGGATGTCTATTGGAGATCTTTGTGAGTCTGTTCAGTATTCAGTCCTTACTGAATACGTATATCTCTATACGAGCTTCCACTAAACTCATGGTTTGCTAAGAATAACCATCTGGACCATCCAGATATAGACATACACTAATCTATATATTTGTTAAGGTATTCACTGACAGACCTGCATCAGTGAAGATAGATCAGGAACATAATATTTGAGAACATATTTGCATAATGACATTTTCTAGCACTATTTGCAACTCTTTGCAATTATGTCATTACTAATATATTCTTAGGTCTTTATCCCATTTCAGACAAGGCTCTAACCCTTTAGATAACGCTGACTCTTATAACCTGGTAACTTTTATCAGTGCCAACTCTTAGCATTTATAATTCTCAGCGTTGCTAATTTTTAGCACTGATCTAAACTCATTTATACCAAATCTGAACTCTTTCAGATCGTACAATGTCTGAAACGTTACAAGCATCTTACCATATATAAATATAATTAGCGATTTATTGAAATAATAACACTAGTATAAATATTAAACAAATATTCATACATAATGGGATGGCACGTAAGCACAAATTCCAACACATAGCAGCGGGGTTGAAGGTGATGAACAATAGACAATGGAGGCTTTAGCTGGTGTTTTTAAGTTAAAATGGTGAGTATAAGATATTGGTAATTGAATCTTTGACGGTCCCGCTCTTTAATTTCTAGGTGATGGCGTTGCTTAGGCTTGGGTCACCATATTGTTTTGAGTCGATCGGCGGTTCAACAACTTTGAATGGCAACGTTGTAGTAGTGGTGAGTGATAGTTGTGGTGGCTTGTGCTATAGTCTTTATTCTTTAAATAAATTGTTTACATTATTTTACCAAAATGAATCGCTTCCTCAACGGTTGTTCTACCCATATTGCTTAAGTTGCCCACCAAGATCACGAATTCGATTCTTTTCGTTGTTACTTTCAACGTTTTTTTTAATTTCATAATTTATTTTTGGAAAGTTAGCTTTAATTCAAACTTCCTTCAGACGGTGCCACTAAAAGTTCTAAATCTGGAACTCTTTAAAAATTACGTCTTAGTCCCTTAAGTTATCTAGAATTACTGTGAAAAAAAGCATTATCCTTCTATAAAAAAGAACACTTTGATGCTCAAGTTAGTGTATGATCAACACAAGCGTGCGATGTGTAGAAATGCTCTTAATCAAGAGGATAATACTCTCTAATATGATTGTGTAATGTATTTGCACACAATATTTCTCTATATATTTTTATTGACTTTCAAATGAATCATAATACGTGTAATGCATGCCTTTTTATAGTATAACATTATAGAGATTAATTCATTTTCAGGTAGACTAACCATCTGAATGCATAACCCTTCCAAGGTTGGGCGGTATAAACCATATAACCTTTATAAAGAAAGGCGACATTTGATATTCTGAGCACATAATTCTTCCCAAAAAAAAGGCAATATAGGGAAGGCAGCATTTGGTATTCTAAGCACAAGACCCTTCCAAGGTTGAACGACACAAAATATAGAACCCTTCTATGAAAAGGCCACATAAAATTAACATTTTTTATTCTGGAATTCTCGATGTGTCCAATGAAGTGTCTTTACTACTAGCACTATAATCCTCCCTTGGAAGTTTAATTTTGATTTTTGAACCGACATCTGTAGAAAGCATCTTGCTACTAGTACTTTGATCCTTTCTGAAGGGTCGAATTATGATAGTGTAATGCTTCTAGAGAATCGAAAATTCATTTTGTGGTTCCATTAAAGTTATGGATATTTCCTATGTTAGAACTAAAAATTCTTACTTCATTGAATTGAAATGATTTCTATAAGGGTGTGTGAGAGTGTATGTATATGTGTGTGTTAGTGAAATAGAAATGTGTGTCACACACAACATGCAACAAAAATATAAAATACATTTTAAAAACTATATTCTTCAAATGTAATTCTATTACAATAACATAAAATATAACTTTGAAGACTCACTTATTTAGTTGGACAACTAGAACACGTAGTCTCACTTTAGGATGTTCCTGCAAACAATTCTAGATCCTAACTACTTTGGGCTCGGGACTCAAGAATGGTAGCTTTTCATTTATGTAGGATTCAATGTTGAACTTAAACTCTTTAAACAATTTTCTCTCTTGGTTTCACTCATTAAAAGAACAAGAACAATTCTCGTGTTGAAATAAAACTTGGCTGAACCCTTTCATAAGCCTTGAAGTATAATATTTATATTTGGCAATTGCCAAACCAATAAATGCAAAACCCATTTTGCATGTTTTGTTGATTTGGTATTAAATTGACAAATGTCCACTAATTAAGCTAATATCATGACAAGTGTTCAATGAATATTGCCACTAATAACAAGTACGCAAAACTTGTTAAACAAAGCTTAAACTCTTTAAGCTTTATTTAAGTATACTTAAATAGGAAATTGTTTCAAAGCATCTAATGCATTTGACACATGTCAAATTCCAACACTAAGAATTCAACACGTGTTCTTCTTGAGAGGTATTAAAACAAATCTTGTTTATCCGAAAGTTTTCCTAATCAAACTCGACTCTAACTGCTACATTAGTGCTCAACGATTATGTTTCATATTGTTAGACTCTCTAGGTTTATACCGTTTATCTTATGGAATATTTTTATAAGTTCATGAACATTGCCCTACACATATGTTATGGATACCACAAAATAACGCGTTGAATCATACAAGTTGAGATTAACCATATTTGTGTAATCCATTCGTCATCTATATTCTAGAAGAGCATAGACATAGATCTTCACCATCAAGTCTTTATTTACTCGACTATAAATTTTTCTCACAGATTGTATTTCGATAAATAATATCCGCAAACTCTTTTAGAATATTATTTTACTTTATGAAAATATTTTTTTAAGGTAATCCTTTTGGCCAAAAGAATTTTTAAAATATAATCTCGGAGTATCAGGATATACGGCTTACCTATATAAGTTGAAGGATCTCATATCTACATACACCAGACTCTATGAGCATCAAACTATACTCAATGACACCTTAAGATCAGACCATAATATATGTGAAATCAAGTATAGTGAATCACACACAAGCCTACCATGGAGCTTAGGTCAAAGGACCACAAATATTACTCAACTTAAGAAGAACATCCATTGACGGCTTTATCGAATGTCTTTTAGAGGTCCTCGTGAGTTAATTTAGTATCCAGCCCTTACAAAATACATGTATATATATACGAGCTTCCACTAAACTTACGATCTACTAAGGCTTATCGTCTAGACAATCCATATATAGACATACACTGATCTGTAAAGTTTACCAATTGACTCATCTCGATAAACATTGATCAAGAACGATATTTTATAGAGAACATACTATATAATGACATTTGTTTTGCTCTATTTGCAACTTCTTGCAACTATCTTATTACAATAAATATTCTTGGGTCTTTATTTCATTTCAGACAAGACTCTAACTCTTATTCCTGATCTAAACATATTTAGATCAGATCTAAACTCCTTTAGAT
Organism: Ailanthus altissimus; assembly: GCA_946807835.1. Lineage (NCBI taxonomy): Eukaryota > Viridiplantae > Streptophyta > Magnoliopsida > Sapindales > Simaroubaceae > Ailanthus > Ailanthus altissimus. The sequence continues at coordinate 9,287,192 of OX327709.1, forward strand.
TTATAATTTTTAAAAAGAAACAAAATTATTACAATATAATAAATTAATGGTTTTCATAAATGTGTATTATATAAATATCTATAAATATTCATACACAAAATAGAATGACAAATAAGCACTAACTCCAATAATTTCATGTATAGAAAATGAATAAGTTTAAAAAATGACTTTATATCTAAAATTTATTAAGTGTGGAGATGTTCGACAGTGTAGGCACGATCTTTCCATCCATGTTCAGCAATATAAAGGCACTTCTGCCAAGCCTTTTAATGACTTTGTATGGTCTTTCCCTTATTTTGGCAATCTTTATAATGTTCAGCTCTTTGTTTATGTTTAACACTTGGTATAACAATAATTCACCTTCCTTGAGTTCATGCTTTTATACTTTTTTATCATATTTTCTTTTCATCATTCCTTTGTATGTAGCAACGTGAATAACGACTATGTTCTTAGCTTAATTTGCAAAGTCTTTTGCTGTTGATAGCACTTTATGGTTCAAATCTAGCCTTACTAACTTTGTTTGTAAAGTGAGAATGAACACCTTTATTAGCAGTATAACATCTGTCCTATATATAAAGGCATATGGAGGAGCTTCCAATTGATATTGCTTTGGTTTTCCTATATGCTAAAAAAATTCTTAGAAGCTCTTCTAACCACTACCATTTCTTTCATTCTAGCCTCTTCTTTGTAAAGATCTTTTTGTTTGAGAACTCTACATGTTCATTGCCTTGTAGGTAACTTTAGAAAGAAATATTTTGCTAGATCTTATGGGTTAGATAAAAATTGGTAATTATTTTTTGGACGAATTACTTCTCGTTGTCTATTACAAGTACCTGTGGTATGCCATAGCTAGCAATAACGTTAGTCCAAATAAACTTCTATATCTTGTGACTAGTTATTTTGTGCTTTTACTTCTACCATTTTTTGAAGTAGTCTATTACTATAATGACGAACCATTTTATTCCAGCTGTAGTAAACAAAGGTTCTATTAAGTCCATTCTTCACTAGACAAAGGGTTATAGACTTTTGACAGAGTTAAGATCCCTAGCTAGAAGGTGGATTATAATAGCATGCTTCGACACTTCTTGTACTTCCTAACGTACTCTTTGGCTTATTGTTGCAGTATAGGCCAATAATATCCCTACCTAAAGATCTTATAAGCTAGAATCATTCCACTGGAATGATTGTTGCATGCCCCTTTATGCACTTCCTTCAATACTTTCTTCCTTTATTCCTCGATCGTGCATCGTATATATAACCAAGAAAATACTTTTCTATAAAATTCTCCTTGCATGAAAGCGAAACTCTCTACTTTGCTTCTGAGTTTGTAAGCTTCCTTCCTATCTGTTGGATGTTGTCCATGCTGCTGTAAGAAACTAATATAAGGTTTCATCCATCGAAAAAAGTTTATAACTACTATCACATTCTTTGTCAAGGCTTCCTATAGTTTCTTAATCTCATCCTTCATCGTGAATTTCTCCTTTGTGGTGAGAGGAATGACTCTAGTGAAATAGTATTTGGCTATTGATGTTTTATTCACCAGTCTGTCTGCTTCCACATTACTGATTCGAGGAACTTGGTTGATTGTTACCTCTTGCAATTACTTGGCAGCTTTGTTCATGCTATGGTGATAGTTTTTCATCCTTTCTTCTTTTATGGTGTATCCCCATTCCTCGAGGAAGTGATTAAGGTTGAATTTGTATAGGCATACAATTTCTTAATTATCAACTATCTCACTATTTTGAGGCCCTCAATCAGTATTTTATACTTTACTTTATTGTTAGATGTAAGAGATAGTAATCTTACTACATAATTCAAGATTAATATTTCTAGGCTTTCTATTTTGATTCCTAGTCTTAATATTTTGATTTTGAAGGATCTGTCAATGAGCATTTAGCAAGCCCTTTCCTCTTTTTAAGGCTTCAGAAGTAATGTGTCATCTTCTAGGGTCAACTCATATTCTAGTAGAAATACATCCACTATTTGCCCCTTCATTGTTGCTTTGGGTCAATATTGAATGTCTAGATTGGTCAGTCTCATATCCTTCTTGTTGATATTTTTAACATTATTTAGTCTGGACAAGATGCATTTTAAGGGATAGAAAGTGTACACAAATATTGGATGAGCTTTAAAATAGTGATGTAGCTTTTTCTTTGTTTGAGTTAGGGTTGGTACAAGTTTCTTAGCCACTAAGTATCTTATTTTAGCATCAAGCAGGACTTTTATCATGTAAAAGATCAACTTTTGTTTGGCCTTCATCATCCCTGAACAAATTTACATCGACTGTCACTTTAGAAACTGTAAGATACAAAAATAAGGTTTCGTTAAAAAGTGGAGAGGACAAGATTGAGGGATTTCTTAAGTATTCTTTTAGGTTTTACAATGTTTCTAATTCTTCTAGTCCTCCCAAACCACTATTTTTTGCTTTGAAGGCTTGGAAGAACATACTACATTTATTTGAAATCTTGAAAATGAGTCTGTTAAGCATAACTCTCCTATTAGTCAATTTATATAATTCCTTTGATATTCTAGGAATTTTTGATTAACCTAAGCCAAAACTTGACAAAGATTGGCCTTGATTCCTCTCAAACTAACTACATGCCCTAAAAAGTTCCCAGATTAGACACCAAATGTGCACTTATTTAGGTTTAAGCACATTTTAAACTTCCTTAGCATATCGAACACTTTCTGCAAGTTTGCCATATGATATTCTATCTTTAAGCTTTTAACTATTATGTCATCAATGTATGCATGTATTGTCTTTCCAATCATCTTTCTAAAGACGTTTGTGACAAGCCTTTGAAAAGTAGCCCTTATGTTTTTCAATCAAAATGTATCACCTTATAACAGTAGATCATATGCTCTATGATGAAAATTTTCTTCTATTAGTCTTTTGAGTTCATCTTAAACTAGTTCTACTTGCTATAAGTGTCCAGAAAAAATAGTTCTTTTTGTAAATAGTGGTCGCATCCACCATCTGATCTATCTTTGGCAGTAGGGAGGAATCCTTTGGAGTCGCCTTATTAAGATTTGTATAGTCCACACAGACTCTCTATTTTTCATATTTCTTTGTTACCACAAGTACATTGGAAAGCAGTCTCAATACTGAACTTCCCAGATTGACTTCCAGAAAATGATCTACCTTGCCACTAATGATCTTGTTCCTAGTAAGGACGAATCCTCTTTATCTCTAATTTATAGGGGGATAGTGTTGAAATTTGTGCTTACGTGCCATCCTTTTTGTGTATAAATATTTATTTTATGTTTATACAATTATGATTTATATATATCACTAATTATTTTATATACAAATATGGTAAGATGCTTGTAACGTTTTAGACATTGTATGATCTGAAAGAGTTCAGATCTGATCTAAAAGAGTTTAGATTAGTACTAAAAGTTAGTAATGCTAAAAGATATAAATGCTAAAAGTTAGCACTGATAAAAGTTATCAGGTTATAAGAGTTAGCAAAATCTAAAGAGTTAGAGTCTTGTCTGAAATGGGACAAAGACCTAAGAATATATTAGTAATGACATAGTTGCAATGAGTTGAAAATGGTGCTAGGAAATGTTGTTATGCAAATATGTTCTTAAACTTAATTTTCCTGATCTATTTTCACTAATGCGAGTCTGTTAGTGAAGACCTTAATATATATATAGATCAATGTATGTCTATATCTAGATAGTCCAGATGGTTAGTCTTAGCAGACCATGAGTTTAGTAGAAACTCGTATAGAGATATAAGTATTCAGTAAGGACTGAATATTGAACAGACTCACGAAGATCTCTAATAGACATCCCATAAAGCCGTCAATGGAGGATCTTTCGAGTTGAGTAGTATTCGTGGTCCTTGGACCTGAGTGCCACGGTAGACTTGTGAGTGATCCATCATACTTTGGTTCCACACATATCAGATACCTTTTATAGTCTGACCGCTGGGTGTCGCTGGGTATGGTCCGATGCTCATAGAGTCCGGTGTGTACAGATAAGGGATCCATCAACTCAATTGGGTGAGTAAAATATCCTGAAACTCCAAGAATGTATTTCAGAAAGTCTTATGGCCATAAGCAGACATATCCGAGAATTAATTTTATCCTTGGGAAAATAATATCGTAAAAGTGTTTACGAATATTATTTATTGAAATACAAATCTAGAGATAAGTTTATGGTTAAGCACATGGAGACTTGACGGTGTTGATCTATATCTCCGCTCTTCTAGGATATTTATGATGGAAGGATTATACGAATATGTTATAACCTCAACTTGTATGGTCTAATGCGCCGTTTTGTAATATTCGTAACATGTGTGTGAGACATTGTTCACGGACGTGTGAAATAGTTTCATATGACAAATCGGGCATGGACCTAAAGAGTCTCACAACATAAAGTGTACTCGTTGTGCACTGGGGCAGTGAATTGGATTGAACAATTAATCCAACAATTTTCAGCAAAGTGAAAAATGTTTCAAGGTACCTTTTATTATTCACTTGTCAATAATTGAATGTAAAATACATTATTGGTTTACAAGAGTTGTTAACCAATAAGAAATTGACAAGTGGCACAATCTTGCTTCATAAATTATTTACCATGTATTTACCTATTTACCTTGCTTGGTAAATACATATATGGTAAATGTAAATATTCAAAATAGTTTTGAATTATTAATATTTTATGTATTAATAACATTATTATTATTAATTGAAATAAGTGGCAAACACCATAAAGTAATGGAGTAAGCACTTGTTATTAATAATTAGCAATGTTGGCCACTTAGAATTACTTAAATGATGCACTAAGAAAGTGGTGAAACCACTTAGCATTGTTTAATTGCCATTTACTCTCTAGAAATTGATTCATACGTATGAATCAATTTGTTGTATGAAAAATATGATTGATTAATGTTTGTAATGGTAAACATGGCTAAGTGGTGGTGGAGCACTAAGAGTAGTAATCATTATTTGCACTAAACCAAGAATTGAAAGAGTTCAATTTGTGTAGAATGAAGGTAAGATTCGGCCAATGAGAGAGTAGAGAGAATTGAGAGCATTTCCTAAGTGTATTTCTTAAAGTGTTGAGAGAATATGCAAAGGCTTACTAAGGTTCATAACAAAGAGTTGTAAAGAACTAAAGAAAACACTTAATTCTTCTCATTTCTTGGTAGTAATAATTCATAAGGACAAATTGTTTTAAGTGTTAAAATAATCCTTTGTTGGAAATTCAAGGCTGCCATTCTAGCTTCACAATCCCACCGGATTTAGTTGTGAACTAGAATTGTGCAAGGGAACACTTCAAGGTAAGTTCAACAAATTGAAGATTGAAGATCTTGAAGATTTGTAAAGCTACCTTCAAAACCGGGTAGGTTATTTATTTACAATTCATTTTATATCATGCATGAAAATATATATATTAGATATATATATATGTGCTTGAATGATCATACATGTGATTATATGCTTGAGTTTGTTATATAGTGTATAATATATATGAATACTTCCGCTGCGTATTTAATTTTTGAAATTATACGTATCTATACACATCACACACCGTATCCAACAGATAGTTCTTATCAATGCTCAACTTGTGACATATTACCTCTAGATCAATGCCAACCATGTCTTTTTAAGTCCATGCAAAGACATCCCAATTCTTCCTCAATAACTCTATCATCTCAAATATTTCTTTCTCAATAATTATAGTGCCCATGTACACCTTTTTATCAGTGGCGGAGGGGTCAACATAATAAAGCCCCTTTGGAAAGCCCCTTCGACCATCGATCGTCTCTTTGTTACAAGGGGCCACATAATCTTCCTATTCTCGAACTTAAGAAAGCCTCTTCGACTATCGATCTTTTAAATATTATTTGTCTGCAAGTGCTTCTACCTCTAAAGGAGGTAGAAATAGCACGTTACCCTATGCACGAGGAATGTTCTTAGCTTTAATCTTTTTGTCTTTGATCTTTTGATTTTTTTTGGGATGATGTTTATTTTGATTTACTTCAATTTATTCAACTTCTTATGCGCTCTAGCTTGAGGAAGTTGGTATAGCACTCTTGAGCTTGAAGTTATTCTCTCTTGATGTCTATCATGCCTCCCCCTCCACTCTCCCTCCTGACACATACCTAACCACCTGATGAAAAGTTAATAGATTTACTTCCATGTAGCAGTAAGTACCTTCTCGCTATGGCGTTATAAGCAGAGGATGCGTCCACCACTAAATAATCGACTTCCAGTAACCTTTCACCTTTAAAGGCGATTAGTTTTATGTTACACTTTCTAATATCTCTCACATCTAACTTCATGCGATAGAATGTGTCTTAAAATAGTATGTTAGTATAGCTTCCTTCGTCAACCAACACGCTTCCTACCAGTACATATGCAGTCAAAATAGCTACCACTAATATATCTAGGTAAGGGACCCGTAAACAAGTCATATTTTTCTTGGAAAATGATATCTCTCCAAGCTCATACTTGATTGACATGAAGGTAGCGGCTGATATCGCTATTACCCCATACTTCTAAACCTTCATTGCTTTCTTATATAATGGCCTCAACATCTTATCTTTCCCTTCCCTATCTGATGACCTTCAATGCAATACCACTACAAAAAACTATTTAATAACCATCCTCGCCAACATAGTCTCTACAAATTCTCTTATACAAACCCCATTTACTTAAGATCCCTCTATAACCATCTTGTACTTTTCTGATTCCTCTTCCTCATTCATCTCGACATCCTCTACTCCAGCTTTAAAAGTGACTTCTATGGTTGAAGCTTTCTTATGGTGTTCTTTCTCTTCCTTCAGTTAGTAGAAATCAAAGAGGGATTTATGTATCACGCTAAATTCTGTTGGGTTTTGATTGTCTTTGCTATCATCTTATTTCACATCCATCTTCGCCTAGTCCTCGACTTCTGAAAAAGGTATTTGTCTTTATACTTTATCTATATCTTCTTTGTTAGAGTGTTGATTAGGATTAATGGTTAGAACAATACTCTAGTTATTTATCCTTTTTCCTATCTTCTCTTATAGAAGGCAATTTGTAGCCTTCCTTCAATGATGTCCTGACGTTCTTTGGGATATAAATATTAAGGCTTCCTTCATTGTTGTAGTGCCATTCTCTTTCTCTTGGATCCACTGCTCTAATTTCTAATTGATCACTTTAAAGAAATTGAAGTTCTTAGTAACAAGTTGTGGTAGTAGAGAGTAAAAGCTTTTCTTTGCCTTTCAACACACCTAGGCGGTGATCTTAATATCACAACTTTTAATTTCTCTTAGGTCCTCGTTGAATCGATTTAGGAAGCTTTTATTCATCTCACTATCCCCTTGCTCGATGAGGAACAAATCTAATGTCGTCTTCCTCTTTCTATTCATCATATATTTTGATATAAACTGTATAGACAACTCATCATAGGAAGCTATGAAACTAGACTTAAGCATGTCCCTTCAAACAACATCATATAAGAGGCCTGTTGTTTGTGTGCATGATCATTTTTATAGTAAAATGAAAGAGATGCTCTTTTAGATCTCATAAGCCATCATACATCTAAAAGTTTGAGACTAGAAATTTTGTAGTTTTGGGCTATACAAATTAAATCCATGAATGGATCAAAATTGACCTTCCTCACTAAAAATATGGTGTCTTTAGTGATTCTTGGCTTCCTCGTCCTCTCACATAGTTCTGCCACCTCTTTCATGATTAAGGCTCACACAGTTGCCTCATCATTATGCTTCTTTACTCTCTCTTGACTTTGTTTTCTAATTGCTTTATTGGTTATCTTTAGATCATCATGTTAAAATTACTCGTGTTTTAGATTTTAATTCAAAATATTCAAATTCCTCCATCACTGTAAGCCTTTCTCTCAACTTTTAGTTTTTCTTCTTCAATTCTTCTAACTACTTCAAAATTTTTGTTAAGACATCAGTCATTGCAGCTAGTATTTCTCCATTCATCACCACTGTATAGCTATACTTTTCTATTACCTAGCTACTTCTTCTTGCTATAATTGAACTGATTGATTGCACCTTAGTCTAACAATCTTTATTTTCCACTGTTTTGGTCTAAATGGAATGCAATCATTTAGATTAAAATGATTCTCGTTAACTGCAAAATTAAATTTCTTTTGATCAACACACTTTTGTCCAAAAGACCTTTAACTCCTCATCCTTCTCCTTTGAAATAACCATAACACCCGCATTCACCTGCGAAGTCAAATCAATAGAAATAGAAAGATTAAATTAAGAGATAGAAAGTGAAATAGTATTTGGTTATTGAGAAAATGTATGAATGGAATTAGTTTAATAAAATAGTGAATATATTTGAATTTGAAAGAATATCCGAGAATAAAAGGATAAAATTACACGCCGAGTGAGAGAGAACCAGACAATTGGGTGGACGCGTCTACTTCCCAATCATTGGATTTTGTGCCTCTTTTTTAGCTATGAGTTGGTGTATGCGTGCCTACACTAATGCTAACGAAGGGAAAAGATTCGGAGTTGGTGCACTCAAAGCAGACTCTTGAGCCTCTTTTCAAATGTAGAAATTGGATAGGTGATATTGGACTGCTCGGGTCGGCTGAATTTGAGTCCAACAACTATTATTGTTATTGACTGTTACTATTGTGATCAATTTCAAGAAACATTTGTACCATTATTGCCTAGGTCACCAAGATACAAATGACACTACGTAACATAAGTGAACTTATAAGCGTTTAAATAAATAGAAAATTTGTTTGTTGAGCTCATTATATATTGTTACTCAACCGGGCGGTCAAATTGGGTTTGATAAGCTTTCTTACAGGCCAGCTAAGAAACTCAAATAAATTAATTTAATATTATAAAAAAGTTATTATCATTAATACTTTCCGGGTAATAACTAATATTACAAATATTTAAGAATTTAAAATAATAATCTTAAAAAACTTAAATTTTAAAAAAACAAATGTATTAATGTTCTACCATTAAAAAATCTTTTATCAAAATTAACATAATATATGTCAATATAAATAAAATAACTAAATTACCCTTATATGACTTACTCAGGGTCAATTTTTCAAAATAATAATTAACCTTTTAACATTAAAAAATAGAGTTATTATTTTTTAATATTTTAATAATCTGTCTTATTGGCAAACAAAGCCTCATCCACCACAGATGATTGTTCCAATATTTTCTAATAGTCCAATATCTTCTGCTAGCGTTACAATGAATCCAGCAACAAATAAAATAATAAAAGTAAAAAATTAGAAATAAAAATTTTCCCACTTTCTTCAAAACATGATCAATAAGAAAATGACTTCTTCTACTTCACTTTCTTGCAAATAATACAATACTATATTCAAACTAAAGTTATTTATCTACAAACAGATTCTAGCAACGAGTTCATCACATCTAGTTGATTTAAATGCAAGGGTCGTCACGGACAACCAAACAAAGGTCATCGCATGCAACCAAGCAAGGCCTCGCTTGGTTGCCATTACTACAACCTTTGTTTTGCCATGTGCAACAGCTCTTATTTAGTAGAGGCGGTGGATGTGATTGTGATAGGAGCAATTGGCAGGGTTTGAGAGTGTTAGGGTTTGTAAAATTGAGAGAGTGATGAAGGAATTTAAGGTTTTTAAAATTTAAAAAATATTTTTTAAAAATTTAAATGTGTAAAATAATTTTATTACCTTCTTTTGTTAATTTTTAAAAAAAAAAATTTTAATATGACATTAATGCATATTTTTTTAAACGTTCAAATTTTTAAGCTGTTTCTTAAGTATTTGTAATATTAGCAATACCTTGAAGGTATTAACAATAATAATCTTTATAAAAATTAAAAATTATTTAATTATTTCTTTTTTATTAATATTTTAATTTATAAAAGAAAATATGAATCATTTTCTATTCTCGGTTATTTTTATTTAATATTGTGTAAACATATATTAATTGACTGGTATTAAAACGTAAATTCAGACTAATCTATGAATGGACTGGGCCAAGATGAACTTATACAAACACATCACAAGCTTGGGTGATCTAATTCATTGGACACACGTCAATTTAATTAGTTTTTATGCCGTACAACTGTTTCCGGAAATATTGCAATCAATGAACTCAGATTTCTTATATCTGGTCTCAAAACCAAATAGCCAAGGATGCAATGCAATGCTTGTTCTAGCCTTTACAGTAGGACAAAATTCATATCACCTCAATTTTCAGAAAAAGTAAACTATGCGTTTTAACTTATATTTTAAAATTTTAATATCAAATAATACATCATTTTCAATGTACGACTTATTTATTAAGCAAATAATGAGATGGTGAAATAAATTTTCTTGAAAATTATAAAAGTTTATTATTTATTATGTAAATATTGTGAATAATAGTGATTAAAAATAATATAGAAGATGATTACAAGTTTCATGGAGGAAAAATTGACAGAGTCGGGAGCAAAGTAAAAGGATGCAGATAGGACTAAAGTTGAAAGTTAAGAATTGGAAACTAAATCCAAGCCTAAATATTGCAGTGCTTCATTTTGAGTGCACGATGTTTAAGTCATAACCTCTAGCACTGCGAAGCCCGAGCCTAAAGAACCAATACTATAGCACTGTGAAGTAAACATTGTGGCACTAGTGCAATTACCCTTTTGTGAGTTTTCCTATAATAGTTGGTTTAAACTTTTTTTTTTGTAAAACTCATACTAAAGTTTATAAAGAACGAGAAAGACTATAAATAGGCCTCTATTTTGGTTAGAAAAATATCACCATAACAAGAGAATATTCATTGTAATCATAATAAAAAGATCTTTGTGAAAGATCATTGTTTTTTGTGATTCAATAAAAATAGGCTAGGATCTTGATCTATTGTAGACGTAGGCAATTGTTGAACCATGTAAATCTTATCTTGTGTGCTTTGATTGTGTTTTTTTTTCATTTCTTCATTGATCTTTTCTTTTCTATATTTTCAATTACTTATAGTTGAAGAATCCTAACAAGTGGTATCAGAGTTGTGGTTATGGCAACTAAAAAACGAGGCTGAGAAATTTAATAGGCAAAACGACTTTAATCAATGGAAGGTCAAGGTAATAGTTTTGCTAATGAGTCAAGGGCTTGACTTTTTCATTGAGAAAACTGTAACAACCACTCGTGTAGAAAAAAAGCCAAAGATGTCAAGGTCTAACCTAGATTCCATACAGAAGAAGGCCTGTAGCATTATAGTTCTTTCGTTGAGTTATGAGGTTTTGAGAGAAGTTGTTGGTGAGAATATGACAATAGATTTTTGAAAGAAGCTTGATGACCTTTATATAACAAAGTTGCTAACAAATCGTCTGTATATAAAAAAGAAGTTGTATCTATTATCCATAACTGAATAGACACTGATAAAAAGACCATATCAACTCATTCAATAAGATTATAATGATCTTGAAATGATTAATATCAAGATTGAAGACCAAGCTTGATGACCTTTATATATCAAAGTTGCTAACAAACCATCTATATATAAAAAAGAAGTTGTATCTATTGTCTATGACTGAATAGACACTGATAAAAAGACCATATCAACTCATTCAACAAGATTATAATGATCTTGAAATGATTAATGTCAAGATTGATGATGAGGAGAAAGTCATAGTCTTATTGAGTTCGTTGCCGCATGTTATAAGCACTTTATTGATACTCTTCTTTATAAAAGAAAGTCATTAACAATGCTTTAGTAGTCTATGAAAAGGACTACGACAGGCAAAAACTTTAGTTGCCTCTAAAGGGAAGAACGTTGGTGAATGGATACTTATTTCAGATTGCATTCACCATATGCATCTAGATAGAACCATTTTTATTAACTATCAGTCCATTAATAGGGGTAAAGTATTAATAGGCAATAGCATGGTATGCTATGTCATTAAAATAGGTAGTGTTAGGTTGAGACTGCATGATGGTAAGGTGAGAAAGATGCTGAATGTAAGACATATTCCAGATTTAAAAAGGAATTTACTATCTCTAGGACAACTAGATCAAATTGGTTGTTCATTCAAGGTGGAGAATAGGATACTTAAGGTGATCAAGGGTTTTATAATAGTAATAAAAGGTAAAAAAAATAAAACAGCTTATATGTGTTGCTTGGAGAAGTCGTCATTAGTTCTGCATTAGTTTGTGCTAGTGATAAGAATATATAGACCAAGTTATGACATATGAGGTTAGGCCACTTAAGTGAGAAATGTCTCAATGAATTATATGATCAAGGTATTCTTGGCAAGGAAGAGATTCAGCCATTAGATTTTTGTGAAGACAATATGCATGAAAAAGCACATAGATTCAAGTTCAACACTAAGGAACACAAAACTAATGGGACACTAGATTATATGCATTCAGATTTGAAGGGACTTGTACAGACTATAACACATGGTGGGGTTAGGTATATTTTGACATTTATTGATAACTTTTTTGGAAATTTATGGGTGTATGTGTTGAAACTTTCAAGGCTTAAAAGGCACTTTGGAAAAATCAAGCTAATAAGAAAGTGAAGAAGCTTTTGGACAAATAATGGTCTTGAGTTTTGTAATACTGAATTTAATAGTCTCTATGCCAAGCATAGTATCGCTAGGCATAGAGTTGTGAGATTAATACCAAGGCATAATAGGTTGACAAAAAGAATGAATACAATTCTACTAGAAATAATGAGATGTATGCTAACTAGTTCTGGGTTGTCTAAAATATTTTAGGGTGAAGTAGTAGTCACAATAGCCTACTTAATTAATAAAAGTTCTTCTTCAACAATTAACTTTATGGCACAAAAAAAAAAGTGGTCAGAAAGAACTCTAGAGTATGATCATATAAGGGTTACTGGATGTCTACCTTTATACACGTCAAATAAGGCAAGTTGAAACCAAGAGCCTTAAAAGGGATATGTTTAAAATGAGTAAAATGATACAAGGTATAGTGCACAAAGTTGAAGCCACACAAGAGTATCATAAGTAAAGATATGACATTCAATTAATCAATCATTATGAAAATCATTCAAAAGATAGAAGTGAAGAAGATAGAACTTGTACCAAAGACAGTTTTAGCACTACAAACTGTAAAAAGTGAAAGTAAAATATGAGATGAAAATTAATATGTACTCGGATTAGCACTTCAAAAAAATAACACTGGTAGATGGATTGTAAACCCCTATAAATACCTTAAAGACTACCCAAAAACATACAAGAACTCAAAAAGTAGAACTTGAAAATTACCAATTAGCAAGAGATAAGCTAAGAAGGACAATTAAGACACCAATAAGGTATGCACATATAAATTTGATTGCTCATGCATTTAATGCTGCATATACTATTGAATATGATGAGCATAAAATGTATAAAGAGACTATAAGAAGTATTAATAGTGAGAAGTGACAGCACACTATGAAATAAAAGATTAATTCTCTTAGGAAAAATAAGACATGGGAGTTGGTGTCTAAACCTGAAGGTAAGAAGTTAGTTGGGTGTAAATGGGTTTACAAAGTTAATGAGGGGATCCCAAGTGTAGAACCTACGAGGTTTAAGGCTAGGTTAGTTGTACAAGACTTCACCCAGATAGAAGAAGTTGATTTCTATCAGATTTTCTCTTTTGTAATCAAACATTCATCAATTAGTATCCTATTGGCCATATGCATTTATCTGAATTTGTATCCTGGAGAAAATGGATGTTAAAACCACATTTTTTCATGGAGAGTTGGAAGAAAGGAAATATATATCACAGTTGCTAGGTTTTGAAGAACCTGAAAAAGAGAATCATGCTTGCTTACTAAAGAAGTCACTGTATGGATTGAAATGATCTCTTAGGCAGTGGTATAAAAGATTTTTATGATTTCATGCTTTAGTGTGGGTTTACCAGAAGTAAGTATGATTGTTGTGTGCTTTAAGACATTAAGAGATAGATTATATATGGGTAAAGGACATACAGACCCACGAGATTTGGCGGAATGGACTTCTCCAAAGTTTCAAAAGGGCCATAGAAACCCCTGTCAGAAAATAACTGTTTAAATTAACAGTCAAAAGGGCAAAATCATATTTTGACTATTAAATACGTTAAAAATACTAAAATACCCCTATTAATGAAATAAAAATTTTATGAACCGTGGTCAGTTACCGACAATGTGTATAAGCTTGTTATTGACAATTGTAGCTGTGAGAATTTAGTATTCCAAAGCTTGGTTTATCATCTCAAACTCCAAACACAGCCACATCCATCATCATGTAACATAAGCTTGAACCCATGACCTTTAAGTGAAAATGTTCTACCTTAACCATTAGGATGCAAAACTTTATTAATAATAGTTGTCAATATTTTTTTTTATATATAAATATTAAATAGACAACGAAATTTTTTAAAAAATAACATCACTGCCCATCGTCGTCGAAAAATAGAGATCGACCAACCAGCTGTATTTTTGGCGATCATTTAATGATGAAAATGCTCAAATTTTACATTATTGGACTTTATTTTTATGATCTATATAATAGTGGGATCATTTTTGGTAAAATAATATTAGAAAATGGTAAAAATGATGGTGAGGGGCGGCGACCACTGCCGCGTCGCTGTCAAACAAAGTCACTACCCACACCTATGGATAGATCGATCACCGATCTAACGATAGGTGGTGGCTGTGCAAGTCACAGTGCCTCCCCAGTTGATGGAGGCGCGACTACCCCTCACCACTTTTTTTTCCCATTTTCTAGTCTTTTTTGCAAAAAAAAATGACCTTACCATTATGTAGATCATAAAAATATAGTCTAATGATATAAAATTTGACAATATTTAATGTTTGTCGTCGCCTAAAAATGATAGTTGGCCTATCGCCATTTTTCGGCGACAATGAGCTATTAATTAAAATATTTATTTAGTCATTATTTTGTTTTGTTTTAAAATATAAACCAATTATATTTTAACAAGTATACATATAAAAACAAACTATATAATTTAAGGGTATTTCAATACTTTACTCATTTTTGACCAATTAATTGGTAAGTCAAACGATTTCCATCATCTGATAGAGGTTTCTATGGCCCTTTTATAACTTCGGAGTTCTTTCAGTCCCTTTCGCCATACTTCAGAGGTCTACGTGTTCTTTACCCATTATATATTTATCTACTACTTCGTATGGATGATATGTTGATTTCATGTCGAGATAAAGATGAGATAAAGAAGCTAAGAGACCAATTGAATGGTGAATTTGAGATGAAAGACATTGGGGCAACCAAAAGGATTCTAAGTACGGATATCATAGGGATAAGAATGATGTTATATTCTTGTCTCAGCATAGATATATACAAAAGGTCCTTGATAGAATCAAAATTACTAATAAAAGGCAATGTTAACTTCATTAGCTATGCATTTCAAGTTGCTAGTATTACAATCACTAGAAACTAAAAAGGATAAGTTGAAGATGCAGAAGAGACTGTATATGAGCACTGTAGGTGCATCATGTATGCTATAGTATGCATAAGGCCTGATATAGCTCAAGTAATGAGTATGGTGAGTAGATATATAGAAAATCTAGACAATGAGCATTGGCATGCTATTAAATGGATAATAAGGTATTTAACGAGAAAGTCAGAATATGGTTTGCTATACAAAAAGGCTAGTACGAATGATGAGATAGTAATGGGGTATGTAGACTCAAATTATGTTGGTGACCTTAATAGAAGAAGGTCGTTGACAGGGTGTATTTTTATAGTATTTGGATGTAGCGTATGCTAGAAATTGGTTTTGCAGCATGTAGTGGCATTATTAACGACAGAGGTTGAATATATAGCTATTGGAGAAGTTATTAAGGAGGCTATATGATTGAAGGGTACATGTTCAGAGCTAGTAGTAATAAAACAAATGAAAGCTTGTGTACATTATGATAGTCAAAGTGTCATACATCTGAGCAAATATCAAGTGATTCATGAGAGATCGAAACACATTGATGTAAGATTACATTTTATTAGAGACATTTTGCAAAGAGCTGAAGTTAGTCTATTAAAGATATTAATATCAGAAAATCCTATAAATATGTTGACTAAGTCACTATCCTCAATTAAATTCGATTTATGCAAGAACTTAACTGAAATCATCTATGTAGTCAAGTGTGTGATGTGGAGAGAATAGATCCAATAAAGCCTTTTGAGAGATTTTAAATGATTGAAGGGATTGGGAAGAATGGTGATTAACAATCATGTAGAATATGGCTACAAGCCATAGAGAAAAAGTTGGCACAGAATCGAGAGCAATGCAAAATAACAAAGATAGGGCTGAAGTTAGAGGCTAAGAACTAAAATTTGAATCTAGATCTGAGCACTGCGCTGCTGCATTTTAAGGGCTGCAGCACTGGGAAAAGAGAGTGTGGCGTCTGATCCTAGAGAACCAGCATCACAGCGTTGCAAAGTAAATGCTGTAGCGCATGTGCAATTACTCTTTTGTGAGTTTTCTTATATTAGTTGGTTTAAACTTCATTTTTTTGTACAACTTAGATTAGGGTTTGTAAAGGATAAGAAATACTATAAATAGGCCTTTATTTAGGCTAGAAAAAATCACCACAACAAAAGATTATTCATTGTAATCCCAAGAAAGATATATTTGTGAAAGATCATTATTATTTATGATTCAATAAAAAGATGATAAGATTTTAATCCACCATGAATATAAGTGATTACTAAATTACATAAATCTTGTCTTGTATGCTTTGATTGTATTTTTTTTTCTTCATTAATTTTTTTTTCTATATTTTCACTTACTTATAGTTAAAAAAATTCTAATAAATATCATATTGGTTAAAAAGCAAAATTTTAAAGATACTTTAAAATGTGTGTAGGTGTATAAACCTCACTTAGTACACCAAATACAAACAACCCTACTACTATTAATCCGCTATCAATTGCACAAAGATAATTATGAACACAATAGCAACTACAAAATTGTTTAAGCAGAAGCAATACCCAATTTATAAGTATTAGGAATCAAATATTATGCCTCAATACCGAATTCGATAGTCAAACACTCAAATACACCAATTTATTGTAATACACCATAATATACTATAAGTATGAAGCAACCCAACAAATTGAAAGATCAATCACATAGATTATACGTAAAAATAACAAAAAAATACCAACATACCACATCATAAAGTATACGTGGTTCGACCAAATACGTCTACGTCCACAGTGGATCAAGGATCTGAGCCTCTTTATTGATTCTTGGGATTACAAGGATGACAAGTGAAAGATTTAGAGCTTAAATGATCAAAATACACACTTGAACAGTGTATTTTCTCTGTATTTCAGCCCCCTCTCTTTTTCCTCACTTCCTCTCTCATAAACCCTAAAAATAGAAAGGGTATATATGTTAGGGTCGGTGCTTACGTGCCATCACTGAATGTACATATACTTGTGTATTTATACACGTGTACATTCTCATTAAATCGCTAATACCTATTCAGATAGTATTATGCAATGTAACGTTATAGACATTGTAGATATGAAGGAGTTCATGTCAGATCTAAAAACGTTTAGATAACGACCTACAGTTAGCCATGCTGAGATATATAAATGCTAAATGTTAGCACAGCTAAAGTTAGCTGGTTATAATACTCAACAGATCTAAGAGTTGGAGCCTTGTTTGTAATGGGACATAGACCTGGGAATATACCAGTAACTGCATAGTTGCAAGAGTTACAATCGGGTACTAGAAAATGCTAGTTGCACAAGTATGTTGTCGAATATTTTTCCTGATCTATTTCTACTGATGCGGGTCTGTCGGTGGATACCCTTTTATATAGATCAGCATATGTCGTACCATAGGGTATAGATGGTCGTTCCTAGCCGACTGTGAGCTTGGAGCTCATATTGGCATATGGGTATCCAGTTAGGACTAGATATAGGACAAACTCACGAGGACCTCCGATGGACACTTTATATAAGCCATCAATAGAGAGTCCTCTCGAATTGAGTAGTATATGTGGTCCTTTGACCTGAGTGCCATGATGGGCTTGTAAGTGATCCATCATACTTTGGTTTCACGTATGTCACAGACCTTTCATGGTGTGACCGCTGGGTATGGTCCGATGCTTATGGAGTTCAGTGTGTATAGATATAGGATCCGTCAGCTCGCATAGGGAGTTTGATATCCAGATGCTTCGAGACTGTATCTCAAAAAATCTTGTGGCCACAAGTATTAATCTCAGGAAAGAGTTCCGTCAGGGTAGAACAATATGGCAAAAGAGTTTGTACATATTGTTCAGTGAGATACAAGTCTGGAGATAAGACATGGATAAGATGAGGATTTTACGGTGATAATCTATATCCCCGCACATCCAGGATATCATGACGGAAAGACTATACGTATGTGTTATAACCTTAGCTTTTATAGTTCAACGAGTTTATTTATAATATCTCTGACATGTGCGTGGGGAATTTCTCATGGACTCATGAAATAGTTCCATTTGACGAATCAGGTGTGGACCTAAGGAGTCCCGTGATATAGAGTGTACTCGTTGTGCACTAGGGCAGCGTGCCAGATTAAAGTATTTAATTCAGCAATATTCAGCATTACCACAAAAATGCGTGCGTATCTGTATTTAAATGTTAAATACAATAATTAGTCAATAATTGTTATTTGCTAATTGCACAATAACACATGGCGCATTGTAGACCCTCGGTTGAGTTTACCCAAGTGTGGAATTTGGTGGGACACACTAGGGATAGGCTTGGTAACTATTTATGAGGGGCAAAATGGTAATTTTATATTTTAATTATTTAATTATTAAATAATTAAAATATCTCATTATTAATATTATATTATTATTATTATTATTTTATTTTATTATATATATATAATGAGATGTGTGAGAGAAGCAAGTGTGTATTTTTTTGGTTACGAGAAATTGAAGAGAATGGAAAAGAAATGAAACAAAAAGAAAACGGAAATTGAGGAAAAGAGAAGAGAAGGAAATGGAACTGAAAGAGAAGAAGAAATGAAAAAAAAAAAGGAAAAATGAAATTGTTTCATTTTTTTCGATGGTTTCAATTGAAGCAATTGTAAATTGCTTTAAAATTTCTATTTCTTATTTTTTTGGAGAAAAAGATAAAAACACACACCTGGCTATTTTGGGGATTAAGAGTTAATCTTATATTGGATATGAGGCTGTTGTTCTAGCTCACCAAGCCCACCGTATTGGTGACTAGAACTGTCCACGAGTTGGTCTCCATGCGGACTTCGAGGAAATTCGTGTATAACGTTACACATTGAGGTGAGTTCTCTACCTTATTAATATATTAATGTAATTAATATATTTATTTATTGTATTTATTGCATATTTTACGCTTCCACTGTATTTAATTCGTATGTGATACGTATTTTAGGGAATAGACATAATTGCACATGCTTACACCCACATATATTAGATCCCTGACAACAATATATAGATAGCACGGGCGCCGCGCCATTCAAAATGGATGTCGCGGCTTGGGTAACTTATGCCCATTCTGCAACCAATACCCCGCTCAATGCTGGGACATTGCGTAATGCCGAGGCGTCCACACCTGAGAATTTTTCTCTTGTTTGCTGCACTTTTCATGAATTATTCCATTAAGTTTCCGACCCCTTCCGAAAATTTTTTCGTCTTTGTTTCAACTCCAAGTTTGTCCCCGAATTGGTTATCAATTCAATACCAATTAACACATAATTTTGAATCACCAATTTAACAAATCCCCTCTTTGATTCAAAATCCCCAAAGAGACTAATCAGAATCCATCCACCACATCACACACTTAATTACTTAGTGGTGATCCAGTTAAGTCAATCAAACTTAACTCTTTTGCCTTCAGTGATTTAGACCTCCACAGGTACGAATGCTTCAAATGTAAGTTAGTTTGATTGTGATCTCTCTGAAAACTCATGACACACAAACCACAATGCCCCGGTGGTTGCAAATTATGCTTGCCAACAACTCTCTTACTAGCCATTCCCTTCCGACCTTCACCACTTCGATGAGTATCACTAAGTTGCTGCCTCTCTCTATCCCCTCCTCGACAGCAACACATGCAAAGGAGTCGGAATGCAATCTCTCAACAACACATGCTGACTTACTCTCGGACTGTACTCTCCCAACAACACATCTTGGATCTAACTTGGCATACTCATCAACCATACATATTCTAACAGCATTTTCAACAAGTATAAATAGACCATTGCGCTTCTCACCCTACATAACAGTAACCATCCCTCTTGCTACTGTTAGTAATCTATTTTCAGCTTTGAATGAACATTCCACTTGATCTAACATATCTAGGGAAATCAAGTTCCTCTTAAGACTAGGAACATGTCTTACATTCTGCACTTCCCTAATCTTCCATTCATGCAATTTCATCCTCACACTACCAATTCCCATAACTTTACAAGTTATATCACCGCCCACCAATACATTACCATCAATGGGACGATAATTGGAAAATAAGAACCTGTCATGACAAATGTAAAAACTACAACCAGAGTCAAGTATCCATTCACCAGCCATTTTACCGTCTGAAGCCACTAATGCCTCCGCAATTTCATAGTCTAACTCATAGGCTATTGCAGCATCAACTTCTGGTCTTTTTCCTTGTATTTTGGCTCTCCTCTTAGGACAATCCCTTATCAAGTGCCCTTCTTTTTTGCAAAAGTAACACTTCCTGGACTTCTATCCAAGTTTCGATCCTAAGCCACTTTTCTGACATGCATTTCTACCAAAGTTCTTCCCTATTGCAGCCAATCCAACTGCACTACTTCAAGACTCTGATCTTCGAGTTAATTCCTTGGAATTCAACGAGGCTTTAACATCTGAAACCATTAAAGTCTCTTTGCCATACATGAGTGTGTCCACAAAATATTCATAACTTAAAGGTAGTGAACTCAACAAGATTAGTGCTTTGTTTTCCTCACTGATCTTCACATATATGTGTTAGGGTCGGTGCTTACGTGTCATCCCTAAATGTACATATACTTGTGTATTTATACAAGTGTACATTCTCATTAAATCGTTAATACCCATTTATATGGTATTATGCATGTAACATTGCAGACATTGTAGATCTGAAGGAGTTTAGATAAGGGCTCATAGTTAGCCACACTAAGACATATAATTGCTAAATGTTAGCACAACTAAGTGTTAGCTGGTTATAATACTCAGCAGATCCAAGAGTTGGAGCCTTGTTTGTAATGGGACATAGACCTGGGAATATACCAGTAACTGCATAGTTGTAAGAGTTGCAATCGGGTGCCAGGAAATGCTAGTTGCGCAAGTATGTTCTTGAATAATTGTCCCTGATCTATTTCTATCGATGCAGGTCTATCGGTGGATACCTTTATATATAGATCAGCATATGTCGTACCCATATGGTATAGATGGTAGTTCCTAGCCGACCGTGAGTTTGGAGCTCGTATTGTCATATGGGTATCTAGTTAGGACTGGGTATATGACAGACTCACGAGGATCTCCGATAGACATTCAATGTAAGCCGTCAATAAAGGGTCCTCTCAAGTTGAGTAGTATATGTGGTCCTTTGACCTGAGTGCCACGGTGGGCTTGTAAGTGATCCACCATACTTTGGTTCCACGCATGTCACAGACCTTTCATGGTGTGACCGTTGGGTGTCGCTAAGTATGGTTCGATGCTTATAGAGTCCGGTGCATATAGATATGGGATCCGCCAACTCCCATATGGAGTTAGATATCCAGATACTTTGATACTGTATCTCAGAAAATTTTGTAGCCACAAACAATCATCTCGAAAAAGAGTTCCACCAAGGTGGAACAATATAGCAAAAGAGTCGCATATTATTCAGTGAAATTCAAGTCTAAAGATAAGACATGGATGAGCACTAGGGGATTTAACAGTGATAATCTATATTTCTGCACATCCAGGACATCATGACGGAAGGACTATACGTATACATTGTAACCTCAACTTGCATGGTTCAACACTCTAATTTGTATATTCGTGACATGTGCATGGGGCATTGCTCACGGACTCATAGAATAATTTCATCTGACAAATCGAGCGTAGGACCTAGGGAGTCCCGCGATATGGAGTGTACTCGTTATGCACTGGGGCAGCTTGTTGGATTAAATTGTTTAATCCAGTAATATTCAGCACTACCACGGGAATGCGTGAGTGTCTGTATTTAAGTGTTAAATATAACAATTAGTCAATAATTATTTTTTACTAATTGTATAATGACACGTAGCGTATTGTGGACCCTTAGTTGTGTTTATCCAAGTGTGGAATTTAGTGGGACCCACTAAGGGGTTAACTTGATAACTATTTATGAGGGGCAAAATGGTCATTTCTTACTTTGATTATTTAATTATTAAATAATCAAAATATATCTCTTATTATATTATATTATATAATATTTTATTATTAGATATTATATATATTAATATTATATTTGGGTGCCAAATAGTTAGCACCCATTACTTATTTTATATTATATTATATAATTATATTATTATTTTATTATATATATATATACATACATATATATATATATATATATATAAAGAAAGAAAGAAAGAGAGAATGAAATGGAATTGAGATTTTGTGTGTTTTGGCCATTTGGCTAAGAAGAAAGAAATGGAGAAAGAGAGAGAAAAGAGAAAGAGAGAAAGAAAAGAAAATAAAGAAAATAAAATAAAAGAAAAAATGAAATTGTTTTATTTTTTTATGTTTCCAATTAAAACAATGGTAGATTGCTTCAAATTCTCCATTTCTTATCCTTTTTGAGAAAATGATAAAATACACACCGATTATTTTGGAGTTTAAGAGTTAAACATGGTGCTGCATATAGGGCTACTATTCTAGCTCACCAAGCCCACCGTGTTGGTGACTAAAACTGCCCGTGAGTTGGTCTCCATACGGACTCCTAAAACAATATGTGTTTAACGTTACACGTTGAGGTGAGTTCTCTATCCAATAAATATATTAATGCGATTAATATATTTTATTTATTGTATTTATTGCAAGTTTCACGCTTCTGTCAGACTTAAATATGTATTTTGACAATAGACACAATAACACATGCATACACCCACACGTATTAAGATCCGCCAGCACTATGGTCTCAAGATCAATGACAATCTTGTTGAAAATATCAATATGGTCTTTAAGCGAAGTCCCCTCAGCCATAGACAACTAAAATAACCTCTTCTTGACATATAGACGATTAGCTAATGACTTTGTCATATATAAATTGTCAAGCTTCTTCCAAAGACCGAGAGCAGTTTTCTTTTTACCAACCTCCCTCAACACTTCATCACCCAATGACAGAATTATCTCACTTTGGGCTTTCCTATCGATCGTTTACGGATCAAGGTCACTCGAAGATGTTGTAGGATTTTCACTTAGACTATAGGTATCCTCTAAGGTTGATTCAAGTCTTAGATACTCTAATAAAGCCATCATCTTAACCTTCCATAAATTAAAATCATTACACCTAGTAAATTTCTCAACTTCATACTTTCGGGATGCCATAATTATATTAAATTCTTACGATATGCTCTGATACCAATTTGTAGGTGTATAAACCCTCACTTAGTCCCCTCAGCCATAGACAACTAAAATAACCTCTTCTTGACATATAGACGATTAGCTAATGACTTTGTCATATATAAACTGTCAAGCTTCTTTCAAAGACCGAGAGCAGTTTTCTTTTTACCAACCTCCCTCAACACTTCATCACCCAATGACAGAATTATCTCACTCTAGGCTTTCCTATCGATCGTTTACGGATCAAGGTCACTCGAAGATGTTGTAGGCTTTTCACTTAGACTATAGGTATCCTCTAAGGTTGATTCAAGTCTTAGATACTCTAATAAAGCCATCATCTTAACCTTCCATAAATTAAAATCATTACGCCTAGTAAATTTCTCAACTTCATACTTTCGGGATGCCATAATTATATTAAATTCTTACGATATGCTCTGATACCAATTTGTAGGTGTATAAACCCTCACTTAGTACACTAAATACAAACAACCCTAGTACTATTAATCTGTTATCAATTGCACAAAGACAATTACGAACACAATAGCAACGACTCGATTGTTTAAGAGGAAGCAATACCTAATTTATATGTATTAGGTATCAAATATTATGCCCCAATACCGAATTCGATAGTCAAACACCTAAATACACCACAATATACTACAAGTATGAAACAACTCAATAAATTAAAAAATCAATAATATAGATTATGCATAGAAATAGTAGAAAAATACCAACATACCACAACATAAAGTATACATGGTTCTGCCAAATACACCTACGTCCACGGTGGATCAAGGATTCGAACCTCTTTATTAATTCTTGGGATTACAAGGATGACAAGTGAAGGATTTGGAGCTCAAATGATCAAAATACACACTTGAACAGTATATTTTCCCTGTATTTTGGCCCCCTCTCTTTTTTTTCTCACTCCCTCTATCTCTCAAACCCTAAAACTAGAAGGGGTATATCTAGATAGCACAGGTGCCATGGCGCTCAAAATAAATATTGCGGCGTGAGCAACTTATGCCTATTTTGTAACCAATACCCCGACCAATGTCTTGGTCAGCACTGGAAAATTGGCCAAGGCATCAATGCCTTGCCAATGCTAAGGCGCCCGCACCTAAAACTTTTTCTCTTATTTGTTGCACTTTTCATGAACTATTTCATTGAATTTTCAACTCCTTCCAACTATTTTTTTTTTTTTGTCTTCATTTTAACTCTAAATTTGTCTCTAAATTAATCTTTAATTCATTACCAATTAATTCATAATTTTAAATCACTAATTTAACAATGTGTAACATAACTTTACATGCAAATATAATGTAGACAGTAACTATCGTTTCCCAATATTTTCAACTTGACTCGCACTTCTATGCTGCTACAAAGTTTTGCTTTTCCTTTTTAACATAATCTTTGAGGCATGTTCAGATACAACAATTACGTGCCCCACAATCAATTGAGATTTCACACCCTGTTGCATGAAGCAACAACCCAAAAGAGGGGGAAGAAGAAAAAAATACAAGAAGTTAAAATGAAGCGAAAACATTCTCCAATTAACAATTTCCTGATATAACACAATAACACGGCATGTGGTTGTGCAAGTGGCGGAGGTTAAGCAAAAACGCCTGGAAATATCAATAGACATCCAATATCCAGACAACAATCTTAATCTTAACAAACAAAGATTTGGACAAGAACAGAAAACTTGTAGACGAGAACTCAAAATATAAATCGAATGCATCTAAATCTGGCTAAATACTATGAGTCCAGCCTAATAATTGCAGACCTCTGTACAACATAGACCCTTTTATATCCAAGAGTGGGAAGTTTACCAAGTCTGTTGGGACTGAATACAACGTGGTGCTTCACAGATAATAATAATCCAGCGCTAAGCCTACGTTTGCCTTCAGGGATTTTACGACATCTCCTTTAATATATAGATCAACACTCGAGGAACATCGATAAAAAATAATAGAAAATATGGATGGATTGAATTTTAACAGGTAGGACGGCTTACAGGGTTATATATCAATGCGCGTGAAGGAAGAAACAAGTAGAACCAATAAGTACCCCTAATTAGAAGATATGCTGCTTAATAAACTGTGTCGTTGAACTCCACTGGCTAGCCATAACTAGTTCAGATCATTGATGCTAATAGTAAAAGCAACAAGGTGTGAAAATATCATCAGATCTGCACTCAGCATAAACAAATTCAACTTAATCTATTACAGAACCCTAAGGAAATACCCATAAAGAGAGAGAGTCTCGAGTTAACAAATGCAGCATCACATAATATCATTAATTCTTAAATCACAAGGAGCTATACAACCAGGATACAAATTTGCTATACTAAGCAAAAATCAAGCCATATACAAGTTCAAGATACCTCACTGAACTATAAAGGAAGCATGATATGACTAGTCTATATAATTAGAACATAAAATATATATGCCCAACAATTTAAACAGGTCCCAGATCAGAAGGTTCTTAGGCATGGAATATACTGGAAATCCTCCTCTCCAGCTCAAAAGCTACCCAGTCCTCTTAATTACCTAGCTTAAGTTCTGGTAGTACTCATCCTCTAACATAGAAGGCGCTTGAGAAGGTTGACTCATGCAGGGAAGGACCAACTATTAGACGACTATCGAGGGGAGGAGGAGGCCTCTTTCATTTTTATACATGGAGAAAGGTAATTGTGCTTCAGTGAAGTCTCTTTCATTTGAT
Organism: Ailanthus altissimus; assembly: GCA_946807835.1. Classification (NCBI taxonomy): domain Eukaryota; kingdom Viridiplantae; phylum Streptophyta; class Magnoliopsida; order Sapindales; family Simaroubaceae; genus Ailanthus; species Ailanthus altissimus. Next base: position 9,313,440 of record OX327709.1, read on the forward strand.
TTCAGTTTAAGTGCTGCAAATCCTGATGTCAAGGTTACCGCGTACAGATGATACCTAACCTTAATCAGATTATCTAGTATTCCATCTCTAACATCAATACCAAAAAGAACATGCCTTCAATAATGAACAACAATATAGACGCCAAGCTAATAAATATCAAGGCTATGGTCACTACAAAAATGTTAGATTATTATGCATCTACACTAAATCGGGATTTATTTGGACAAAAAAAAAAAAAAGGATCCATGTGGAGATAAATCAATATCCAAGATGAGAATCAGTCAAAGTTGATGGGAACAAAGGTGTATGAAGCAGAATCAAACCATGTAATATGAGCAATGATGCTACCGTATCTTACCAGTATCACACTTCAGAAAAGTCGGTTTATTATATGCCATCAAACACAAAAAATAAATGCTTGTTCTCATGAGTTGGAGCATTCGTTACTCAAAAGTATGCAATAGAAAGAAAAACCCAAGCAAATCTAACACACTGTTTAAGAGCACAAGCAGCTCATTGATAGAAAATAAATCCCCAAGCACAACACATAATTGAAGCTACTGAACTAATAATAATTGATATATAAAAGAATGAGATCTGGAGTTCCATTCAATATATTTAAAAATGAAGCATCCAATTAATAAACTCCAACTAAAACTGACTAAAATCCAGAGCGGCAGCAAGTCCCAGAGCAAGAAACTCCCATGGATCCTTAGGACCTATCATCTTTATGCTGGCCAGCTTGACTCTCAGGCTCATCATAAGCAGGTTCATCAGCAGGCCATATGTCAATGCCTGAACTTCCTGCTGCTTGTAAGGAACTTATATCCCATAGATCAGACAACCCACCACTCATCCCCAAATCTGGCACATCAGAGGTGGCAAGATTACCCAGTAACTCATTGCCAGAACTAGACATACCAGCAGTGGCATCAAATCCCATGCTCCATATATCTTCTTGTTTAACAATGCTTTCAATCCCAGGAGATGAGAATTCTGGAATATTCTTCTCCTTGATCAAATCCTCAGGAAAAGAAACAAAATACTCGGGACCAATTTCTTGTTGTGGGCTCATAACAAATTTTCCTTTAAAATGAGGATCTTCATATCCCAAGCTTGAAGCCCCTTCTCCCATCTGCTCTGGGGGTTTGGTAAATCCTTGTGCCACAGCCAACTCATCTGAGACAGCTACATCAACCGATGCCACATTTTCAACATGAGATGGCACACCTTCTGCACCTGATCCTGACCCAACCATGCCTTCTAAGAGATACTGAGGATACTGTTCAACAGAAACAGGATCTAAATCCGTGACATAAAAAGGTATGGTTAATTTTCCCCAATCAGGTCTGTACTTCACAATTTGTCCTTCCACAGATGAATCTGATTTACCCAGTTCATGTGGCTGGTGCCTGACAAACTTCCTCCTCATCCTAGATGAACCAATCTCTCCCTGATCGTTCCTCTGTTGTAGACGTGCTACAAATGCTGGGTTCTGAAGTAACTTGGCCAAGAATGAAACCATCTGCTTCTGTCTCTGCTCCGCTGCCTGAAGCCTCTGATTTACTGCTTCCATATGGCTAGCTGTCCCATGATGCTGCTGCTGCAGTTCTACAACTTCCTGCATTAACAAATTCCTCTCCTTCCTCAACTTCTCTGTATCACTTTGCGCTCCAGAATTTCCGGCTTCACTAAAAGGCCCAACATAGCTCCCAATTTGTTGGGACTGAGGCGACTTGCGCCTCTGAATGTTCTTCAAAAGATTCCTCTTTCCTCGTTGAAAAGCTTCATTTGCAAATTCCCACCTATCAGTATCAATCTTGCGGAACCCCTGAATACAGTAAGTACCCAATGTGATTCAATACTGAACGGGGGAGAAATAAAGGTTCAAAAAAAGAACGGAACAAAGTTTTGATTCACCTAATAATTAAGTTTAACGAAAAAAATATCAATGTAGTGATTAGCAGAATAATTAAAATCGACAAACTAAGCAATTCGAAGCTTGTCAAATATCATGCACAGAAGAAGCAGAACTGCACCACCAAAATTATCTGTGTATCACAAAACCATTTTCAATCATCAGGTTAAGTAGAGAGATTGTAACAAGTAAAATAACAAATGTTCCACTGAAAACTGATTTTCTACCTGCAGAAGAGAGAATTCCCCACTCCAAAACATAATACTTGGAGGGGAAGGATGTTCTTTAGATGCCGGTAAGAAGAATAAAACGGCAGGCCTAAACACGAGCTGATAAATGAAAAGACCCACATTTCTCTTACAAATCCACCAGATTAGTTTCATAAAAATAAATGCCTAAGATTTATTCCATTCACAAGTTAGCTTTTCTAGATGTAAATTCAGCATAATATATCAACAAAATTCCAAAAATCTTCATCTGTACAAACCACAAGAAAGTAATAAATTCCAAAGCATTCACATTAATAGTTAAATAATTAAACAAAAATCTCCCTTAAAGTTTTTTTTTTTAACAAATTGATATCAATATTGACACAAATAAATCCCCTCGGAAGTCCAAAATCCCACAAATTACATGTCCTGATATATTACAAAATCAGCGTCAGCTACATCTACAAGGATTGATCTATGTGAATACATCAAATCCAATTACAAAATAACATCAATCAAAAACAAAAATAAAAAAAGAAAGCAACAAAAATGGAAACAATATACAAGAAAGAAACAAGAAACACAACATACAACAATGACATACAGATGACAGTAGCCAATAAAGGCTGCGTTACTGCAATACCCACATAAGTATTAAGTTGCCTGACAAAACTTGAGAAATTGTTGTGCTTGAAATTCCTTGGCAATATCAGCCTGGAAAACTCCACAGGGTCCCATACAATGAAGCTTTCCCCTGTTGGTCCCCACGAAATTATCGGATCAAGTGACCGGTCGTCGACAAGATCATAAGTCTTTGATAAAAATGGCGATACTGGGTTCCCTTGTAAATACTCCAAAGGCTGAGGCACACCAATGTTAATAGCCGAAGCTGATGAAGTTGATGATGGTGGTTCTAAAATTTGTTGGCCAGCAGCAGCAACTGGGGTTGTTACAAAAGATGAAAATGTTTCAAACTCTGTGCTAGGAGATAACGGAGAGGATGAAAAGGCAATATTTTGCATTGGAAAAGGAGGAAAACGTTGAAAACCCATTAAACTTGGTGTAGTTTCAGGCTCAACTTGAGATGAAGAGGAAGAAGAACTGGTTCCAATAGATGTTTTTGGCGGAGATTTTGGGTAGTTTTGTTCTTCTCGATCCATTAATTTAAATAAAAGAAGAGTAATAAACAAGCCCACTTAAAGTTTTGCTTGTGGTTCAGATTAAGAGATGAAACAAACTGAAAGAAGGTCTAAGGAGGTGGATGTGGTTAACGGAAAATGAGATTGAGGGGATGATTATAAGAGGGTTTACGGGTTTAACCGACAAGCTGCAGTGAAAAAATCTTGAGGAAAGGCGGTGGAAGTGGGGGCAAGGCCCTTCTTCCTCGGGCACGGGGGCAATGGCTAATCGTTTACTGTTTTCAAGGTGAGACATTTTTTTGCAGTTGCTGCTTCAAAATTTTTCCAAGTTGTGATGAGAACCGACTTAAGTTGAGGTTAAGTTTAGGTTGTTTCCTGGCAGTTACGGCAGTTGAATATGAATTGAATTCTCGTTGTTCTGAGTTCTGCCTTTAAGTCCCAACGGGAGCAACAGGGGTCCACTCTTCCCTTAGATATTTTTGTCTCTGGACCTCCTTTTATTTGTTTATTGTTTTTTCTTTTTAACTAGTTTGCGGTTTAGAAATTTCTACCATGACAAAAAATTTCAAATGGATCTTTCTACAAAAAGAAGAATTCAAATGAATTTTCGGAATTTCAAAATAAACTCTAAAATCATTTTAATGGGTAAATTCCATGCCTAGATAATTCTAAAATATGCCCCGTAGTCAGAACTAATGCAACTTGTACACTACTCGGTCATGAAAAAACAAAATTATATATATTACAATTTAGTCTTTAGATGTCGACAATACATGATTTTACACTATCTCAGTGGTATATTGTCAACAAGAATTTCAAATTTATTTGTTCTCCTTGTACAGTGGTTGTTAGTATACGACCTTTCAAATTTGTATTGATATATAACAAACTTTAAGAGGTCAATAATATACGATTCTTATATTACTTAGAAAGCTCCAAAGTTTGGACTCTATGAATTTATATCCTTGCTCTTAAATATTCTACGAATTTACTTGGAGAATGCTGGCCTCGTTTAAAAAAAAAAACACACTCTAATATTTAAATTAGTAAAAAAATTTAAAAAAAATGTGTTTGATGTGTAAAGTGTTTCAATCTATTTGTAGTGCAAGTTCTTAATTATATTTGAATTATGTATGAGTATACAAAACGTGACTAATTAGTGTTTAATTAGAGATCAAGTTCTCATATAATCCATAATGCATCAATTGAGGGGAATGATTTAACTAGGATTCATTTACTTTGTAAAATATCTTTCTTTGTGTGAAATAATAATTTAAATTAATCCAAATTTGAGTAAAATAATTATTTTAATCAATTTTTGCCTCAATAAACCTTACATGACATGTTTAGGCGATTATTGAGTCAACAAGTCGAATTTGGTGGTTGTTGATAACGAGATCGAGATTAATAAAAATAAACATAAAAAATACAATAAGACACATAATTTATAATGATTTAAGTCAATTTGAGCTTACGTTCACTTTACCAAATTTGATGGGCTCACTTATATAACATAATTCAATAATATTTTTACAATAAAGGTATCAAAAATTGTAACTATAACAGAGAAAAAATGAAGGACTGAAGGAGAATATATAAAAGAAGAAAATCATGCAGAAGTTGTTGTAAAAAAATATTGAATGTCCTTTTTTATTGTTTAACTCTCTTTTTTTTATAGGCACTATTGAGTTTAATTGTAGAATCTTTTTTAGGATTGAAATTCACCATTACTTTTTTAATTAGGATTCCCTTTTAGGATTAGGATTGATTTTTAGGATATCTCTTTGTGTTGCCTCATTGCACCAATGATGAAATTTGATGTTTGAAATTGGCACCTCTAATAGTTAATTAAATGGGTCATTGGATCCTTACCATGTATTTTCTCGAATCTTCAAGCATTTAATCAAAAGGATTGTTAAGGGCCTTTCCTTGTACCCTCTCAATTTTCTATACAACTAAAAGAAAAGTAAAGCCTTGACCGGTATCCCTTTAGTTCTTTATACGATTAAAAGGGGTTGTAAGAGTCATACCCCATATCCCTTTGGCTCTTTTTTAGACCAAATGAGTTGATAGGCATATTTTATACTCATTATTTTTGCTTCCTTAGGTCTAGTGTTTGTTCATTTTAAGCAAAACTATATAGGCTTTTATGTTATTAATTATCATTTTGTAGGTTTGATATCAATGGAGTTATTTAGGATGAAAATCTAAAAACAATAAGCAAAATTGTCAAAATCTAAAAACAACAAGCAAAATTGTCAAATTTAAACAATAACTATTATAATAACTACTATAGTAAAAATTGCTACAATGCTCAGTGATGTAGTGCCATGATGGGTAGAATGTGAGCATCGTAGTGTTGGAAAGCCAAGGCCATAGCATGTGAACATGATCTATAAAAAAAGTACGTAAATAGTTGTTGGGATTTGTGCTTACGTGCCATCCCATAATGTATAAATATATAGTGATTGTATTTATACAATTATTATTTCTAATAAAATCGTTAATATTATTTTTATTAAATGGTAAGATGCTTGTAACGTTTTAGACATTGTATGATCTGAAGGAGTTCAGATTTGGTCTAAAAGAGTTTAGACCAGGGCTAAGAGTTAGCAACGCTAATAGTTATAAACACTAAGAGTTAGTGGTACTAAGAGTTAACAAAATCTAATGAGTTAGAGTCTTGTCTTAAATGGGACAATGACCTGAGAATATATTAGTAATGATATAGCTGCAATGAGTTGCAGATAGTGCTAAGAAATGTCATTATGCAAGTATGTTCTCAAACATAATGTTCCTGATCTAATTTCATCGATGTGGGTCTATCGGTGAAACCTATTAATATAGATTAGTGTATGTCTATATCTGGATGGTCCAGATGGTTAGTCTTAGCAAACCATGAGTTTAGTAGGAAGCTCGTATAGAGATACAGGTATTCAGTAAGGACTGGATATTGAACAGACTCACGAAGACATCCAATAGACATCTCATAAAGCCGTCAATGGAAGGTCTTCCGAGTTAAGTAGTATTTGTGGTCCTTTGACCTGAGCGCCACGGTGGGCTTGTGAGTGATCCACCATGCTTTGGTTCCACACATGTCAGAAACCTTTCATGGTCTGACCACTGGGTGTCGCTGGGTATGGTCCAATACTCATGGAGTTCGGTGTGCGTAGATATGGGATCTATCAGCTCATATGAGTGGGTTGTATATCCTAATGCTCTGAGATTGTATTTCAGAAAGTCTTGTGGCCGCAAGCATAAACCTTGGAAAAGAAATTCCGGAGGAATAAACAATATCACAAAAGTGTTTATGGATATTGTTTTATGAAATATAAATCTGGAGATAAGTTCGTGGTTGAACAAATAGAGATTTGACGGTGATGATCTATATCTCTGCTCTTCAAGGATATAAATGATGGAAGGATTATACGAATATGTAATAACCTCAACTTGTATGGTCTAACATGCTAATTTGTAATATCCGTAACGTGTGTGTGGGACATTGTTCACGGACGTATGGAGGAGCTCTATATGACAAATTAGGTGTGGACCTAGAGAGTCTCACAATATGAAGTATACTCATTGTGCACTGGGGTAGCGGATTGGATTGAATAGTTCGATCCAATAAATTTCAGCAAAAGAGAACGGTTGTTTAGGGATCCCTCGGATTGTACATTTGTCAAGACTTAATTGTTAAGTACATCACTTAATTAATTAACAAGGGTTGTTAATTAATAGAATATTGACAAATGACAAAATTTGTTCCATGATTTGATTTTACCTTTTTATCATTTAACTATGGTAGTAAAAATTAGTAAGGTAAAAAGTAATTATTCAAAATTATTTTGAATAATTAAATCATATATTATTATTATATTATTAGATAATATTATAATATATATAGATCATGGCATTGTATTTTAATACAATGAGTGGCCTAGATGTTGACCATTTAATTATCTATTATAATTAAAGTAATTATAATTGTTAGGTAAAGATTAATTTTGGTGGCCATTATTCTAGTGCTTGGCTTAATTAATTCTAAATGGGAGACCAACAATAAAATTGGTGGAGCACTTCATTTTGTTTATTTTGTTTAATCAAAGTGTTGAATAAACAAAATGAATTTTGGCAAAACAATTGAATTCATTCATTCAATTTTGGAGAAGAATTTGGCAATGGCAAGGAAGAGAGGTAAGAGAGAGTTCTTTGAGTTTTATTCTTTCAAGTGTTGAAAAATAAACAAACTTCTCTTCATCTCCTTCTTTAATGGATGGCCAAAAATGAATGATATGTAAATGGAGAAAAAGATAATTATTTTGCAAAGAGTTGTTCAAATAATTATCATGTAGAAATTGTTTCTAATATTAATATACAAGAGTTGTATGTTAAAGATTTTTAATTAATACAAGAGTTGTATAGAAAATATTTACCATCTCCATTTAAGAAACAAAAATTGTATTCAAAAGAGTTTGAATACAAGTGCTCAAAATTCTAAATACTAAGCTACCATTCTAGCTCCTTAATCCCACCAAAAGTTATGGACTAGAATTGTTCAACATATACTTCAAGGTGAGCTCTTCACATGGATTATTGAAGAACTTGAAGATTTTGTAAAGCTACCTTCATTAGGTGAGTATTTTACATTATGTGTTATAATACAATATTGTTCAACATGTTTATATTTGTATAATTGTTATACTTGTTCATATATGTGATATATGTTGTTCATCATGTTCATAATTGTATAATTGTTATACTTATGCATATATGTGATATATGTTGAATTTGTTAAAATAGATGTATTTTGTAACATGCTTCCGCTACGCATATGGTAATTTTTGAAATTATGTATACACTCGTATAATCACACACTCTATGATAAACACCCAACAATAGTAACCCGTGACATAGTACTTTTTGAACAATGTCATCGTTGGGCATTGGAAAAGGAAAATTAATTTGATTTATATTTGATGTTTTGTCCTAATTCGAAGATAAAAGCCTATAAATAAAAGATTAAAAGGTTTATTTCAACAATCAATAAGACACCACGAAAGAGCACGAAAGAGAGTAAAAGGAAAAAACTTTAAGGTTTAAAGCGATTTAGAAGACTAAAGAGGAGATTTTCGCAGCAAGAAAAACAGAGAAAACGAAGATTTTAGGATACTATCTCTTCTACTTTCCCTTTTACTTATTATTGATTGTTAACCTTTCAATGATGTTTATTGTGATATGCTTTAGAACTCTTTTTATCACTATGAACTAAATTTATATCTAGGGTTATAACATTAAACTTGCTACATAACTTGAAATATTTCTTTTTATGATATTAATATAGAATTATTTAGTTTATCTATTTTTAATACTTTCTAATTAACTAATCACTAATTAGATTGTCTTATGCATCATGAAACTTGATAGACGGATTAATATATGATTATAGCTTAGTAGTTATGAGTTTTATATGAGATAGACATATACTCATATGGCATATATGGCATTATAAACTAGTTTTTAATGAGTCTTATGTTTATCTAATTACTATAGACATATAGGTAATTGTTGTTAGGTTAAGATATATTCACTTGACCATCGATAGAGGCTAGTGAAGATATTAAGGGTTTAGCCAATAATTCATATTGAGGGATTAAAGTGAGAAAAGATTAGTTGATTCAAGTGAACTATCGAGGGATAGTTGTAATCATAGGCTCATTCCATAGTGATGATTTATATTTGCCAGTTTGGTTATCTTTGTGATATTTTCTTATTTTACTTAGATTAGATTAATTGCCTTTGCTTTTTAATTATCTGAATAAAAGTAAGAAGACACAATTTTAATATTTAGTATATCAATAATAATAATTTCTTGTGAAAACGATACTCTATTCACTTTTTATTACTTTTGCTTTAGTACAACACAACACGATATCAATAATAATAATGTACACTTGTACTTTAGTACAACACAACATGGGTCATAGAGGCCTATATTGTATCATTCGACTATTTGTTTAATTGAAAAGGTCATAGGGGTCTTGCTTCGTACCCTTTGGCTATTCTCGACTCAATGAGTTATAGGGGTCTTACCTCATACCCTTCAACACTTCGTTCAATTAAAAGGGGTCATAGAGGCCTTACCTCATATCTTTCGACTCTTTGCTAACCAAAGGGATCATAGGGGCCTTACCTTATATCCCCCAGCTCTTTGCTTAACCAGGGTGGTCATATGGGCCTTACCTTATACCACTTGGCTTTTCTATTAACTGAAGGGGTCATAAGGGCCTTACACCATACCCTCTGGCTCTTCATCTGTCTGAAATGGTTATGGAAACCTTGCCTCATACCTTTCAGTTTTTCATTCAACTAATGGATTCATAAAGGCCTTGCCTTATATCCTCCAGGTCTTCATCTGATTGAAAGGGTCATATAAGCAATCAAAAGAGTTATAAGGGTCTTGCGCCGTACCCTCTGGTTCTTCATTCGCTCGAAAAGGTCATATGAGCCTTACCATCTACCCCCCCCACCTTTTTATCTGACTGAATGAGTCATAAGGGCTTTACCTTGTACCCTCTGGATCTTCATCTAACCAAAGGGATCACAAGGGCCTTGCCCCATACCCTCTGACTTTTCATCCAACCAAAAGGGTCATATGGGCATTTCCCCCACACCCTTTGACTTTTGACTCCAAGAAATATGTTATTGAGGTGTCAGATTTCTTGAAAGAGAAATTATTGTCATTATGCAATCTAGGTAGAAGAGTTCAAGTATAATTATATTATTTATCAAGAACTATGAAAGAATTAGTTTATAGTATTATTTGATACTTTTCATCATTCACTAAGCTTCTTATGAGTGTTTTTCTATGGTTGAGTCAATTTAAGATAAACTACAGCAATTTGAGTCTTTGGGTCAGTCAGACCTTGATGAGTTTAGTCGGGTTTCATGGTCAGCCTCGGTGAGGGCTTCTATACTCGGCCTTGTTAAGGGTTTTCGTGCTCGACCTCTATGTTTAAAGGCTTACATGGCCTCAGTGATTAGGTCTTACGTGGTTGTAATGATGAGCTACCATGCTTGGCATCGATGATGAGAACTTACGCGGCTTCGGTGATTAGATCTTACATGGCCTTGGGGATGAGCTTTTGTGGTTGGTTTTGATGATGAAGGTTTATACAACCTCAACGATAAGGACTTAAGTGGCCTCCGTGATGAACTGCTGCAATTGGACTTAGTGATGAGGACTTATACGGCCTTGATGATGAGTTACCATGCTCAACCTAGGTGATGAAGGCTTATGTGACCTTAGTATGAGGTCTTATACTTCCATGATGATGAGCTATCTGTTAGGATTGGTGCTTACGTGTCATCCCTGAATGTACATATACTTTTGTATTTATATAAGTGTACATTCTCATTAAATTACTAATACCTATTTATAGGGTACCATACAATGTAACATTACAGATATTGTACGATCTGAAGGAGTTCAGATCAGATCTAAAGGAGTTTAGATAAGGGCTCATAGTTAGCCACGTTAAGAGATATAAATGCTAAATGTTAGCACAGTTAAGTGTTAGATGTTTATAATACTCAAAGAAGTTCTAAAAGATGGAGCCTGGTCTATAATGTGACATAAACCTAGGAATATACCAGTAACTGCATAGTTGCAAGAGTTGCAATCAGGTGCCAGGAAATGTCAATTGCGCAAGTATGTTCTCAAATAATTGTCCCTGATCTATTTCTGCCGATGCGGGTCTGTCGATGGATACTTTTAATATATATCAGCATATGTCGTGCCTATAAGGTATAGATGGTTGTTCCTAGTCGACCGTGAGCTTGGAGCTCATATTGTTCAATGAGATACAAGTCTGGAGATAGGACATGGATGAGCACATGAGAATTTGATGGTGATAATTTATATCCCCAGCATATCCAAGATATCATGGCGGAATGACTATACGTATGCGTTGTAATCTCAACTTACATGGTTCAACACGCTAATTTGTATATCTATGACGTGTGGGTAGGGCATTGTTCACGGACTCATGGAATAGTTCCATTTGACAAATCGGGCGTGGACCTAGGGAGTCCCGCGATATGGAGTGTACTCGTTGTGCACTGGGACAGCGTACTAGATTAAAATGTTTAATCCAGTAATATTCAACACTATCACGGAAATACGTGTGTATCTGTATTTAAGTGTTAAATACAACAATTAGTCAATAATTATTATTTATTAATTATATTAGGACACGTGGTGTATTGTGGACCCTCGGTTGAATTTACCTAAGTGTGGGATTTAGTGAGACCCACTAGAGGCAGACTTGGTAACTATTCATGATAGGCAAAATGGTCTTTTCATACATTGATTATTTAATTATTAAATAATTAATAATATCTCATTATTATATTATATTATATTATATTTTTAATATTATTTTATTTAGGTGCCAAATAATTGGCATCATTATATTATTTTATATTATTAATATTATATAATATATTATTTTATTATTTTATTCATATTAGATATATATAGTGTGATGTGTGTGAATTTGTGTTTGTGTGTTTTACAAAAATGGAGAAAAGAAAAATAGAAAAAAAAAAAAAAAGAAATGGTGCCGAGAAAGAAAGAAGAAAAAAAAATTGAAATTATTATTTTTTTTTATGGTGCCAAATGAAACAATTGTGAATTATTTCAATTTCAATTTCTCATTCTTTTATAGAAAATAAAGAATACATACCATCGACCATTTAGGGGTTTAAGAGTTAAATTCAGTGCTGGGTATAGGGCTACTGTTCTAGCTCGCCAAGCCCATTGAGTTGGTGACTAGAACTGCCCATGAGTTGGTCTCTATGCAGATTTTGAGAAAATACGTGTAATTTTACACGTTTAGGTAAATTCTCAACACTACTAATATATTAATGTGATTAATATATTTTATGTATTGTGTTTATTACATGTTTAAATGCTTCCACCGCTTTTAATATGTATATGATACGTATTTTAAGCAATAGACACAATTGCACATACATACACCTATATATATTAGATCCCTGACACTACTGTGCTCAACTTAAGTAATGAAGGCTTACGTGGCCTTGGGTGTGAGGTCTTACACAACCTCGATAAAGAGATTTTATAGTCAGCCTCGGTAATAAGGGCTTTACGCAGCCTCAATGATAAGAGTTTATGTGGCCTCGGATTATAAAAAACTAATATTTTGTTAGTAGGCTACCTATAAAATATTGTAAATATGCTAGTCAAAACCGAATTGAATCCATTTGCAAATTGTCAAAAGTATACTGGCCAAATTAAAATTTCCCAAAACTGGAGCTTTATGATAAACTTTAAACTACTGTATAAGTATGAAGAATGTATTAGGAATACATATTCCCGTATCATGATTATATACTATATTGAAGAAATGATCTTAGTCCAAGTTTTCTGCCTTAGAAGTTACAACTGACTCTTTCTTTATATATTTATAACGAGTCAACATAGAAATCATTTTTATTTGTTCATATAAAAATTTTACAATTTTGAAAGATTTTATTATGGTTTGATAAATCATAGGTTTATTTAAATTTAAACAAAAACTGAGAAAATCAATAAAGTAATCTTATTTTTAGTAAAATTAAGAAAATTACCTAAATTAACAATTCTCTCACTGTTCAAAGGTTGAAGAGAATGACAGATGATAGATGGGGTTAGTCAAATACTTAAGCATGAAGCTAAGGTGACCGACCAATCAGAAGGCTGGAATTGAGATTTCGATGGTGACTCTTTAGTCTTGTCAGTGAGATTTTGGAGCAATGATGTTTTCAACGAGGATTTATCAATTATCTCCCATTTGAATAGACTTTAGATTTTACTTGCTACGAGAACGTGGAAATAGACAAAGACTTCCCCCTTTTATCCAAGGGAAATTTTTTAAAATGATTCCAATTTTATAGGATATTCTGTTTTAGGATTATTCTACTCTACTGTGAAAATCTTTAGGGTATTAATATTATATTTATTATTAACTTTTTGATTAAGTAGTTTTAATCTCAAGTATTGATTCATTTTAATTGAAAGTTAACTTTTTCTTCAAGTAACAAGTCACTTTAAAATTTTATTAAAATTGTTATATTTATACATTAAACTTTTAACTTATTTATTTTATTAAAGTATTTATCAATGTCAAAAAAATAAATAATTAATCATATAAACATAAAAAAAAATTATTTAGAGTTGAACATAAATTAATTAAGATTTTTGTTAATAGGCATAAATTAAAATAATATTCTAAATATAGTAAAATTATAAGAATTAAAAACTAATATCAGGATTTTTCTAAATAAATAACATGAAGAAAAATAAAATTTAGTTTCAATGATTATTAATACTCCATATAATAAAGAGCACAACATGTAATAATGCATTACATTTTATGTAACATAGAGTTACACATAAAATATTATTTATATATCTTAGTAAATTAATATTTAACTTGTATATCTTACTAAAGAAAATAAAAATAATTTGTAAATGTTGTAAATAATATAAACTTTTTTATTGTTATTTACGAAATTTATGTTAATGTAATTAGTTTATATGTCATACGAACATGACTTTCACGTTATGTATAAAAAGTAATTCAAATTTATATTGTTATGTTTTCTTTAATTAGCATGTAAAAATTTTAATCTCATTTCCTATATGTAATTCTAATTCTCAATTTTATGTTACAAATATTAAATACATGATACATTCATTTAGTCTACAACTTTGGCTTGCTTTTAATTTTTTTAAATAATTCAATTCATAATAATTAATGTCGCATCCAAGAGTTAATGCTAATAATAATTTAATTTCTTATTTACTTTAAATTCTTTTACAAATATTATGTCTTATTTACGTTTTTTTTTGTTATATATATAATTTTTACGTAAATATATAAGTTTAGTGTTGATTTACAAATTTTACAATATGTTTATAAGATTTAGTTTAGTTTACAAGTAAAAAGTATAATTTACAAGTTTGATATTGATTTACGAATATTATATTAAATATACACACCGTACATGTAATTTACGAAATTTATGTCTTCTTTTACATTTTTGTGTTGATTTATAATTTTTTTAGTTATTTTAAATTCTTGTACAAGTATTATATTTCATTTATGATTTATTTATTATATATATATATATATAATTTTTTTAAGTAAATATACAAACAAGTGTTGATTTACAAATTTTACATTATATTTATAAGATTCAATTTAATTTATAACTAAAAAGTATCATTTACAAGTTCAATATTGATTTACAAATGTTATATTAAATATACACATTGTACGTATAGTATACGAAATTTATGTCTATTTTTACATTTTTGTGTTGATTTATAATTTTTGTGTTATTTTAAATTCTTGTACAAATATTATATTTTATTTACGATTTATTTGTTATATATATATATATAGTTTTTTTTAAGTAAATATACAAGTTCAGTGTTAATTTATAAAATTTACATTATATTTATAAGATTCGGTTTAATTTACAACTAAAAAGTATCATTTACAAGTTTGATATTGATTTACAAATGTTATATCAAATTTATAGATACTATATGTAGTTTGTATTATTGTTTAAGTAATTATTAGTTGTTGACATAAATTATTAAGTTTGTAATTTAAATTATGTAGTTTACGAACACTACAATTTATATATATATATATATATATTAATAGAATTGAATTTGTATTGTTTAAATTTATAGGTGCAATGTTTATTATCAAGTTTTCTATTGCAATTATAAGTTTTAATATTGTTTAAACTATAATTGGGTGATATTTTATTTGAACATCAAGGTTTATGATCTTTATGAATAAATAGACAAATGAATTATTGACACTTAAATTACCATATAATGAATTTACAAACATAGCAAAGTTAACAATGTTTATACTAGTTTTATGATTAGAATTTATAAAAAAATTATATTACAAATTATATTTATTAATATTTTTTCTACTTCCAATACTGTGATTTTAGTGGTTAATTTAGAAAATGTTAGTAATGGTTTATTTGTAATATGTAATATAAAATGTTTGAGTAGGTTCAAAACTTGGACTAACCTTGATTATGTAGAATTACAAAAGTTGAAGTTATTAAGTGAAGTTTCAACACTCAAAAAAAAATTTGAATTCAAACTGTCTAATACTTTTAAAAATGAACAATTTTATCAACATCCAACTTCCTAAATTTTACTCTTATATAATACAAGTTATTGAGATCTAAATAACAAAATTTTCAATTGTAAAAGTTTAGAAATGATTTTGTAAAAAAAATTGGTCAGTTCTCTTTACTATATCTACCAGACATCAATCAACAATGTTGATATCAGCTATCTTTTACGAGTTATTTATTAGTATATAAATTTCTACAAAATTTATAAGTTGGGAATTGAATAGATAGAGATGGGCATCTTATAACTGTTATTTTTATATTATATTGTATTTTATATATAATTCTTCTTTTACTCTTTGAATTAACTGATTAAATCTTTACGCTACTAATGAACAATTTTGAAACTGTTTGTTGCTCTAAAGCTTCAACGTTTCCATAGACATATTAACATTAAGTTAACATTGTTGATCGGATCCTCCCTTGCTTTTAAAAATCTAAATTCCAAGTTTGATTAGTTATCCTTTAGTACTTATCGTTAGGTAATCCAAATTGGATCTTTATGGGCAATGGTCCGAACTCTATTGAAGATGTATTTCACTTTCAAACTATAAAAATTGTCATTTAACATCACTAAAAAAATCTATCTATGTTTCTTCAATAAGGAGGACCCATGTCTCTTGTTTGATAACTGAAGCCATACACACTGTCAATTAAATAATTATATTATAAAATAAAATAATTTAACAATTAATTGAGTACAAATAAGCACATACACACTGGCAATTTTATTTCGCCCTTTTTATCAACGTTAATCTTCATTTTCTTTATGAAAAGCATTTTATTTTATTTCCCTTAAATTCTTTCCTAATATCATTTTAACTATGTTGAAGTGAAAATTACCGTTTTAAGTATATAATGTAATAACAAAATAATTAAGAATAAATTAAAGAGAATGAGCAAAAGAAAAGAAAATACATAATATTTACGTAATTCGGTAACTTACCTACGTCTACAGTAGATTGAGATCCCATTTCTTTTATTATGAATTACTAAGACAATCATAAAGTATGTCTTTTATAAAAAAGAACACCTAGTCTCACAAAGAATACTCTAAAATCTCCCTCACAAAGAACACAATTTTTCTTTTTTGTAATCTTAGAGTTTCTTTCACTAAAAATCACAAAGTTTACTCTACTCACAAAAATATATTTACAAGCTAATAAAAAGTTTTTATATAAGCTTAGGATGACATAGGAAACCCCTAAATAGAGTGGGAATCATATTTGGGAGTCATAGAATAATTGGAAGACTGATTTAAAACGGAAAACTTGATTCCCGCATTGGCATTGCGGCACCATTAACTTATCGACCAAGTGCCATGGTGCTAGTGGTGCGTCGCGACACTCCACTTTGGGCAGTGTCACCATCATTCTTTCGCCTTCTTTTGCATTTGTTTTTGTTCCTCGTATACCCAACGCACTTAATTTGCTCTTCAAATCACATTCTAATTATTTTTAATCAATTTTCTCATAAATTTCCTTTTTGATTTAAAATCATCCACAAAAGTATCTAAAAAAATGAGTGTGATCCTTTGTTCGAAGGAAGAATTGTTAAGGAAAGCAAACAAATGTCCTATATTGACTAGATATGAGAAGAATAATGGGCTTATAAAGAATTAACCATATCTTTATTGATATAAAATTTTTTGGATAGAATTTAAAAGTAAAATTATGAGAACTTAAACTCAAATAAATAATATCATACTAATGTAAAAATATGTATAATTTATTAGACTCCTAATAAATCATTATTGATTTTATTTCTCTTGAATTATTTTATAATATTATTTTACCAAATTATTAAAAATCTGAAGATATATTATAGTATTGATAAGACTCTAGGCTCTGTATTCAATTCTTTTATGTAGAACCATGTTGCCTTCTTAGTTAACTTACACATCCATAATCACCACTCCCCTAATTTTTGTCAAAAGTTGATTCACATTTACTCTCTTCTACAAATAGAAACGCTATGCTATGGTGAATGTTAATTTTTATTTATGTCATGAAAAGTATACACGAGGCAGAAAATATTCATTATAATACTATGAATTATAATTTTGTCAATTAAACTATTTTTAAAATAATAATAATAGTGTTTAATAAACTTTTACATTTTAATGAACTCTTTTTTCAATGACACTTAACATAAATAAAATTAAATTAAATGAATAATTTTTTTTATTTGCAATCAATTCTTTGGTAATATTGTTTTGGCTAATCATTAAAAAATATTAAGATATATTATATTGGTAATATTCTAGGCTCAGTGTTCAATACTTTAATGTATAACCCCACTGCCCTCTTAGCTAACTTACACATCTATAACCACCAATCCTCCAATTTTATTCAAAGCTTTATTTTGCATTTGCTCTCTTCAACAAACAGAAACGCTATGCTATGGTGAAAGTTAATTTTCATTTATGTCATGAAAAGTATACGCGGGGCAGAAAATGTTCATTATAATACTATGAATTATAATTTGACAAATAAACTATTCTTTAATAATAATAGTGTTTAATAAAATTTACATTTTAATGAACTCCTTTTCCAATGATACTTAACATAAATAAAATAAAATTACTAATTTTTTTTATTTCCCATGAATCCTTTTATAATATTGTTTAGGCTAATCATTAAAAAATCTTAAGATATATTATATTAATAATATTCTAGGCTCAATATTCAATACTTTTATGTAAAACCCTACTGACCCCTTAGCTAACTTACATATCTATAACCACCATCCCCCAATTTTAATAGAAACACTAGTGTTGCTACTTTTAACAAACACAAACACTCCCTTACCCGTAAGTCCGTAACTGCCACTCCTCCAGTTTTAACCAAAATTGGACTTATTTTATTCTTTATTATTTCGTATATAACATTTAACCCTAAGCTTGTTATATCAACATGTAAAAATCTTAAGAAATATAATATTTCAATAATTCAGATTGTATTTAAGAAGAGTTTAGCAAAGTTTAATAAAAGTTAAATTTTTTTTTTTTTGCAACATGTGATATTCAGATTGTAGTGAAAAAAGTTTATCGAAGTAGGAATGAATTTTCAAGATTTGTATTTTTTTATGGTAAAAGTATATATCAACTCACGATTGAAAACGTAATTGAAAAACAGTTCAAAAATCTTAAAGAAGCAGAAGATGTTTACAAAAGATATTCAACAATAATGTGTTTGAGCATTCGCAAGATGATTTAAGACGTGATGATGATGGTTCAATCACTCATTTGCATAGATAATATAAATCTTTAGATCATTTAGTTTAAGCAGATGGAAAATTTCTTTCACCTTCCCTACAATGCGAATGAGATGTTTTGTGACAATTGATAAGCAATCAACACAAAAAAGACCACGGCAACAGCCCACGTTGGAGTTTCCTCCAACGTACGCTCTGGAATTTTATCTTCTTCTGCCATATATATGTAGATAGCTTCTTATGCAAAATTTACTCTCAAACCCCAACAAAAATATTAAAACTCTCAAGTTGCTGAAAAATATTTCAAGAAATAGAGAAAACAAGATAAGAAGAAGAAGATGATGATAATATGCAAAACTTTGTTGCAATATCACCCACAGAAAACATTGTAGCTTCTGTAACTGACCCCATTTGCCTTTTATAGACTTGTGTTCTTGTACAAAACAAACGACCACGTGCATACTCCGAATTAGTGACCCCAACATTCAACGCAAGTGGGTCTCCTTGAAAGCATGACAAATTAGTCAGCACTCTCCTTCAACTTATAAGATCTTAGCTTAAAAGTCGATTAACAAAAGATCTGAAAAGGCAACGAGTAATAGATGGTTCTAGATAGATAGATATATAGAAGTTCCTTGTTGATTAAGTTAAATAACTTCATAGGGTTCATGAATGTTTAGCAAATATCTAAAAAATTCAACAGTATTTGAGAAACAAATTAAGTAAACAAAAAATATCCATGTGATAGAGCACACACACATGGTGTTATATTGCTTCTTATATCAGTGCATTGCACGGTATATTTCACACAGATACTCCAAAAAGATATTAAAGTTGATACATACATAAGTACGAATTAACCAACTTTTGTTTTCTTTTTCCTTTCTATGCTTGCAATCGACCTTGATCAATCAAACTATCTCCTAATTATTTTTCATGTAGTAACACTCATAAAATAGCGATTTCAAGCTCTGTCTTAAGCCTGTAAAGCCCCCACAATATCCCTTTAACTTTCTACAACAAGCCCTAAAGTCTATTTCCCCTGGCAAATGATAAGGTGAGTGTCAAAGCAAGTTCAAGCTTTTAAGAATATGAGGAGCAGTTGATACATCAAACATAAGAATTTCATGAATTCATCACATAATCTAATACTAGAGATTGCGACATAAACGTTAAAGCCAATGCAAGACTTAAAAATATCAATTGGTACAAACAATTGCAGTAATGGTAATAACGGAAACCGGTTGAGATGGGCCTCAATATGCAGCGACACAAATTAGGTAGGACTTCACATCTGCAGCAGTCACTTTGAATTTGCAATCCATTCCCGTCATTATGAGATCTTGCAAAATATGAAACAAAAAATATCTAACCAAGAAACCAATAACTTACCACTCAAAATGTCATCAATATAGATGACAAAAACTCTTTAGAGGCTAAGATTTATGATCTTAATCATATTAAAAAGTTGATTATCCGAAACATTAGCTATAAGATCTGGTTAGATCACCTAAAAAAGAAAAAAAGGGATATTAAAGGAGGCATTTCACCGCATTTTGCCACTTAGTGTATATATTGTATAGAATATGGTAGGAAAAAGCTAAAGTAGGCAAAGATACCAGATATCCTTATTTTGGACAAAAGCAAAAAACGAGATTATCTAATTGCATTTGAAAGGAAAAAGAAAGATCTATAGATGATATTTCTGATGCTGGTATCATCGTAGAGAATTTCAGAATTTGATTCACTGCTAAGTTGATCATATGCTTAACTTTGAGAAACAAATTTGGGCCCTTGAATATGATAAATGCCACATGTTGCAAGATCTATCAAAGCTCAACATAGTTTATCTTGGGACTGAAGTTGAATTTGTTAGCAAGCCATGCCTATCAGATGCAAAACATCACCTAATAAAATTTTTTCTGCACTCAATATAGTAAGTTGGGCTGAATAGGATTAGATAGATCATTTGTCAAAAAGAGAAATATAAAGAAACGTGTAAGAATAACTAAGACAATATCTCTGTTAGCAAGCATTAAATACTATATATCTGTTAGCAAGCATTATAGAATACTGACCCAGTTTCAATATTGGCCGGTTAAACTTAAATTTTAAAATTGAAATGAGATAAAGTTGCAGATTATGTAAATAATTGCATATTCAGCTAAATGTTTCTATGTTGACTTGATGCAAATGGCATTTGAGATTACAATACAGAGCATTTCAAGGACAACACACATCACAGCCTCAAGACAACAGCAATAGTCAATCTATGAGCTGGGCTTAGCCTACTTTTGATGGAAGAGACTTGTTGGTCAGACAAGGAATACTACAGAACACCTAATGTAACCAACTGGGGAATTAAACTCTGTATCAAATTTAGTCATTTTCTCATTGTTCTAGTGCTACACTTACAAACTAATTCTTAATTGTAGAAACCGTTCTTTTTTTAGTAAGCACTGAATGCAAATTTCTTTGTTTTTACCAAAACTGGTACTGTCTTTCAAAAACAGAAGCAGAAATTGAGGCTCTGAAATTTGCCAAAAAAAAATTGAAATAGACCCAATGAACAAAGACAAAAAAAATTGTTTAAATTCAAATGAACACGAGGGTTGGAACACAATATTTTGCTCCATATCATGTCTAAAAGGCCACTTGATCCAAGGAAAAAACAATAAGTTGTCAGTAAGAACCCAATAATAATGTTAAAGAAGGGCTTAAAAAATTTTAAAGGGACCTAAGTTTTAAATTCAAGATAGCCAAATGGGATTTTGAAGGCCTTTAAGGTTCTTAAGACAATAATGTTGCCCGGGGAAGCAAAGCAGTTCCCACCACCAAAAGGCAAAGCAAAAAGCAAAAATCGGTGATATTGTATTATACCTGTTGACTAGCGAATGACAGAATTGTGGGACAAAAGCAGTTTCCACCACCAAAAAGTTGTCAGTGTAGGATATATCAATTTCTATATATTGTGCAAACAATTGTCTTAATCATCAAAAAGAGGATTCTGATTGATATGTTATTGCATTAAACAGAACATAGTTGTTGATGTTTTGGTCTAAAGTCTGAATCTAACTTAATGTTAATGATTTAATTGTTTGAGGTGGTTTGCTTTCCTAAATTATGACATATAATCAGATATTTTTATCTAACTATAGACTGTAAAACTTTTAAATCTTATTTGATACAAAAAAAGTCAGGATGTTTTGCATTAACCTCAAACATTAAAAACATTTCTACAAATTAATCATATTTCGATTTCATGAACCTGATCTGTTGACCCTCCTACTCATTTATGTCGAAATTAATAATTCATGAATAGTTCCTCACTTTCCCATCTTCTCTTGTCAGTGTCTCTTCACCAACTTCTCCAACAATTTTTTATAATTACTAAGACATCAAAACCCAATAACTACCCTAGCAATTAATGTACCCTTCTCTTGTCAGTGTCTCTACTCATTTGTCAAAGTCATTTACAAGAGAAATAAGTATGTTTTCTGCCCTAGCAGTAATATCTAGCAATTAACCTCAATTCTAGAAGCGATGCCATCCTTCCATTACTGAATCAATTTCCATATCATGAATGCTTTAGGTAGCCCAGGTAACCCTAGCAATTTATACTTAAATACATTGCAACCTGACTTTCCTTTCTCCATCCATCACTTGTGAATTTTATAAAGATCATCATAGACATATATCTTACCAGTCAGGTTTACTACATCCTTGAGACCCCGAATCGCCCTTACCTCATTGCCTCGATGTAAGCTTTTCTCCAAAGTAAGATTACCCCTTTCAAGTTTCTGGTCCATCACTTCCTTATTTCTGTTATTAATATTCCCTCCCTGTCCACTCTAAATCAACACATCCCTATCCTCTACATTATCCTCATATCCACCGGATGAAACAATGCTCACTGCTACTGGCACTTCTTCTAAATTAACTGTCAGACTCATGTAACCAATCCCAGCCATAATTGGATGATGTAATCCAATCAAGCACAATTCCATCCTAAAAAAGAAAATATCCCCGACTTCAACACTAGGTATAACTCTAATTCTCTTCTTAACATTAGTTCGAATCCCTTTATTCATAAAGATTGTAACCACTCTTAAGTGCAATATGAAGACATTTCATAGCTAAGCCATAACTATCCTCAACCCAGTTCTTCACATTGTAAATTAAACCATAAAAAGAACACAGATGCTAAAAACTAAGCTAAGCAAAAGTAAAAGAAAAAGAAGAAAATTTGATAAGTGATACCATTTATTTAGCAAGCTTTGTCGACGTCTAAGTGATACCAGTGACTTTATACTACACCTCCTGATTGGCGGACGGCGGCGGGATGTTGTCGGATGGCCGGCGATACAGAGAATCACGAGCGGCAAGATGTGGAGAACATTGGAGTTAATTGAGGCTTTGCGTCTGACCCGATCGAGTTTATGGCACTACGTTGTTTTTCCCGGAATGATTGCGCGGCGGCCAGAACCGACGAAGGTGAATCGGCGAGATGAGGAGCACTGAGAGAGCAAAGCGTTTAGGGATTTTTTTTGTTTTTGAGATTTTTTTAGGGATTTATGTTAGACGGTTACTCTTTTTAATTTTATTATTTTATAAATAAGTGATAATTACCGGTTGTACCGGTTTAAGTATTTAATAATAAATTAATTTTTTATTTTCATAAATATTATACATCATTGATTTCATCCAATGGTATTAATACTGGGAATAAGATAGAATTAACCACTGTTTTAATTACACATAAATTTTTAATCTTTTATAATTAAAAAGGTTAGATTTAGACACTTTTGCTCCTAACTCCAAATATTTTTAATTTTCTCTTCTTTCTCGTCTAAGTGCATAGATATTATAAAAAAAAAAGGTAAATTTAAAATAAATGAGTAAATTTTATGAAAATATGGGTGGAAAAATAGTTGAAAAAATTGAAAAATAGCCAAAATGTTATTTTTGACCGCCACACGCGTTTAGTGCACATTTGTGTAACATGGCGTGCTCTGGTGCTGCCATGTAATAAGACCTAAAATTTTTAATTACATTTTAAAAAATTTTAATTGTATTTATTTTGATTTGAAATTAAATTAATTTTGGTTATTAATTAAATTAATGAATAAATATATTTAATTTAATTTTAGTGCTATTATTTTAAATTGGTTTAATTTATTAAATAAAATATAGTTATTAATTATTTAATTTATTTAAAAATTAATTATTAAGTAATATACTTAATTATTTAATTTATTTTTAAAAAATATAAATTAACAATTAAATAATTAAATAAATTTAAAAAATTAACAATTAAACAACAAGTTGAACTATTTTTACTCTTAAGAGTGTAACAAAATATATATTTTAAAGATTTTCTCTGCACAACAATTTAAAATAGCAATTAAATAATTGAGAGTAGTATAAAACCTAAACTCTAAACCATATACCCTAAATCTTAAATTTTAAATCATAAATCCTAAATTTTAAACTAAAAAACCTAAACCCTATATGAATCTTTTGTATTTATTCTTTGCATTGATATTACCTGAAAAGCAATTCAATGCACTATTGAATGTTGTGTCATTTATAGGGACATTTGACCTCTGTGTGTGAATGGAAGGCTACAGATAAGGTATAATCAAGTATAAGTAATTCCTACTTGTCTAAATCAAAGAAAACAAATAGTTTAATATATTTGATATTTTGAAACTTCTTTATGCCATATTGCAAGCTAAATGCCTAAAAGAAAAAGCTTCAAGCTTTGGAATTTGATTTTGACTCTCAATTTGGTCGTTATCCCCGTTATCATGCAGAAGGCATTATATAGGACCTTGTTCCTGGTGTTAGAAACAAAAAATTTCTACGTCAATGTGAAGGATTTGAATTCATTTTGAAGAAAATAGTTAGAGGAATAAGCCTTGAAGAATTGAAAAACCCGCATGACCATCATCTTTCTGGATTCATACTTAAGATGTATCCAAATTGCAGGCCTGTCATTGTTGCTCCTCGTAGCATACTACTCACATGGGAAGAGAAGTTCCAAAAAGTGTGGAATTAACATTCTCTTTCACAATCTGAACAAACTAGAGTCGTTTGGGAAAGAAAATGATAATGCTGGTAGTTTAATGAACTAGGTGAAACATGGGGAGGAAGAGTATGCCTTATTCGAATAGTAAAGTTATACTCATAGACAAGAGATAAATAGATCTTAAGACTCAGTTACGAAATATTATGAGATGAATTCACAATAAATTTCTCTAGACATCTATGATTATCATTAGTTTCAGTATGGACTTAAGATAATTCATAAAAAATGGATAACCAATCCTTCATTAAAGTTTTTATAATTTATTCTTCTAGTACCTTGCAAAATTATTCCATTTTAGACAATCTCACGTCTCTTAACAAAATCATATAGTAGTTTTTCTAGGATGATAAGAAATATGGTCCTTACAACTTGGACAGGACTTGCTCCAGTTTGTCCCTCTAGTCTTTGAGCCATTTTAGTGACTTCTCATAAATCCCAACGCATAGACCATATTTCTTATATATTTTTCCTTGTGCTCGTACAAGAATAGCAGCCCCATAAATAAAATAAAGCATCAAATATTAAATTTAATTAATTAATTAAAATTAAGCAAAACATTACATAACAAAAAATTAACTTACATTGAGATTTATTGAAGTTTCAGTAGCATGTTTCTAGACAAGAGCGTCAACTTTTGTGCTACCTCAAAATCGGGATTATTAGGGTTGAGGGTTAGGGTTTATATTTTAGAGTTTAAGGTCAAAAGTTAAGGGTTTAAGTTTAAAGTTAGAGTTTAGAGTCGAGAGTATAAGATTTAGAGTTTAAAGTTTGTGGTTTAGAGTTTACTATATTTTCAATTGTTCAATTGTTATTGTAAATTTTATAATATATATTTTGTTACACTCTTACAAGTAAAATAGTTCACTATATTATTTAATAAATAATTATTTAATTTGTTTAATTACTAATTAATATTTTAAAAAACAAATTAAATAATTAAATATACTAATAACTATATTTTTTAATAAATTAAACTAATTTAAAATAACAACACTAAAATTAAATTAGCAACACTAAAATTAAATTAAATATACTAACTTATTAATTTAATTAAAAACTAAAATTAATTTAATTTTAAATCAAAATAAATTTAATAATTTTTTTAAAAAAATAAAAAAGAAAATTCGGTCGCACCATATGGCGGCACCAAAGTGCACCATATATGGCGTGACTTTACGCTAAGCGCGCACAATAAGTGAGTGCGGTGTCGTCTGTGGAGGCCAAAAAGGGCATTTTGGCCATTTTTTCAATCTTCCCAATCATTTTTTCATATATGTTTTTACAAAATTTACTTATTTATCACTAAATCTACCCAATGTTTATAATATTTATATACTTGGATGAGAGAGAGAGGAGAAAATTGAAGATATTTGGCGATGGGAAAAAAGTGTCCAAATTTAACCTTTTCTTTACTATAAAAATTTAAAATTTTCACTAAAACAAATACCTATAAAATTGGGGGACATTTTTAAAATTTTCCTATTTATACTTGGATCATTTACTTAGAGGTGGTAGCATTTTTCACGAGGTCAAGGTTTTGTGAGGACCCGCTTCGAATGGGACAAATTTTGAATTGTATTTTATCATTTTTAGGGATGGGGCAAGTATGAAGAATTAGATCTATCCTCAAATTAAATTCGGGTTGGGGATGGGGATGGTTTAGTTTTTCCAAACCCAGCCCAAAAATTCGATTGAATAACACAATTAAAAAATATATTCTAATAATAGCCTTTGTTCTCCTTAAAAAAGTAAAAGCTATTCTTTGTTATTGAAATAAAAATGAGTTCTCCTTCTTTAATGTTGATAAATTATAAATATTCTAAAACTTTTCTTTTTCTTTTTCTTTTTTATTAAACCTATTTATTTAGTATCATATAAGAAATTAAAACAAAGAATTGAGAAACTTATCTAGTCATAGTTGGCCTCTTACTAAATATTCCACCAATTTATTTATTTATTAAATACTAACTTATTATCACAAGAGGCTCTAAATAAAAAAATGAAAAGTTTGCTTGCAGAAGTTTGTTAGTATTTCTTCTTTATAAAGTTTCTTAATTATCAAAATTTAAAGTTTGTGGAAAGAATTTTAAATTTTAAAATAATTTTTTTGAGATAAGTTTTTTGGTATATTATGATTATACGGGTGAAAGATTATTTTAAAAAATTAAATTGGTACAAGTTAAAGAATATTTTAAAATATTAATTAAAAAAAATTGGATATATGATACCTATGGGGATCTTCATCCCTATTTGGGGATTCCTTAACCCGAACCCAAATTACATAAATTAAGTATGGAGCGGATATGGGGAGTCTCACCCTATGCAAGTATGGGGATAGGGAATGTGATCCCACCCCAACCCGCCCTATAGCCAACCTTATGTTTACCCAAACAAGTGTAATCTTTGCCCACCACTTCATAATTGAGTGGTGGCTCACCTTAGTCTTTAAAGTTTAGAATTAAGGTTCAAATCCTCTCTACCTTACGATGTAGACGTGAACTTTAGATTTTATAAGATAAGATTTAGTTTGCTTTAAATTCAAAATTGCGGCTAAGAAATTAAAAAAGTACGAGAAGTTGGGAAGAAAAAATTATATTCATAAAAATGCAAAAATAGAATTTTGTGGAAAATAGAACAAATAAATAAATTTTTCTTTTTTTTATTTAGTCAAATTTATAAAGTTAACATGCTGTGAATGAAATTATATTTGATAATATTCTACAAAACTATATCAAAAGGTTACTTAATAGAGTAAAAGTAAAAATAAAAATATTATTTTTTCAAGAAAGGGACCTAGTCTTAATAAAAGTACTTTCAAGTATGAAAGATCCAACTGAAGGGTCTTTGGACTAAATTAGGAAGGGCCTTATAAAGTGCTCAGAAGGGTATGACTAGGAGTATATAAGCTTGAGCATATGAATGGGAGGGTTTTAGGAAGCCATATAATGCAAAACTCTTGAAAAAATTCTATCTTTAGTTTTATTTTTTTTATTCCATAAAGAAATTTTATCAATAAAAATCTTTCTTTTTCTTTCTCAAAATAAACACAACAACTATTACACTATTAGCAATCGAATAATTTAAAGCCAAATACTTCCTTAAAGCATTTTCCATTAATAAAACCCAAAAAAGCTATCCAATAACTTTTAGATCAATGAAAATTTGGTTGATATCATATTCATAAAAAAAATACAAAAGTCAAGATATCTAAATGGCGAAGAATGTTATGGGAATCTTTATAGAAGAAAACTACAGATATCAAGAAGAATAAGGAGTTTAGTTATTAGCTTGAGAGTTATCTTCATCCTCTTCATCATCTGAGACATTTAGAGCATCATTCAACCATTGGAGGTCAATATCTAGATAGTGCACTTTTAAGAGGCAAACACTCTCTTAAATCTTTACATGACCCTAGAGACAAATGCCTACTCCTTAGCATCAACAGCCTTATTAGCACGCTCTTTGGTCTTGTGCACTCGAGCGTGCATTTATTAAACTCCTCATTCAGAGCACAAATAAGCTTATTTATAGTCTTCATTCAATCCTCCAAGTGCTTATTTTGCATCGTCAACTCAAAAACCCTACTTTTAGTAGAAGCACGACTCTTAGTAGCCTCATCACAACCAACTTTATTTTTTTTGTTCAGATTTAGAGACATGACTCTCAGCAGTGGTCGCCATAGTGGCCATCTTTTCAAGCTTGGCCATTTTTTTCAAGCTTTTCTTTCAAAGCTTTCACCTCCTTGAACTTAAGCCCATGATACTTCCTCGTCTCGGATAAACTTATTTTAAGGTCAGGATACTTTAAGCCATTGAAGATCCCTAGAATGATGGTCTTTTAGTAAAGTAACATGCCATACATCACATAGGAAACAAGACTTGAATAAAACATGACTAGCCAAAGAAAACTCAAATCAAAGCAAGCAAAAGTAAGAAGAGATTACCTCTATTGGACTCACAAGAAATTTATGGAAAGCAATGAAAAGGTCTCAATCTTATATTTGATTAGCATAAAAGGGACCAATAACCTCATCTCTTTCCCTAATAAAGGGGATCAAGTACACGAACTTTCCCTTAGAAGCAACAAAAAAATTGTTAGTGGAGAAAGTTAGAAGATTTCCCATCACCATTTTACGAATGGGTTTTAATCAACTGGTTTACCTATTTTAATATTGTAGGACCAATCATTGATGGAATCAAAGAATTGACCACTCATTTTTTTTCTCACCCATAAAAATGGGTCTTTGAGCTAACGTCTTTGAAGCACCAACACTTTCACTAGGAGTAGAAGGGGTCTGGTCCCTACGATCATGCTTAAGTGAATCTTTAATCTTAGCTTTGATCTTTTGATTTTATGTTGTAAATTGTTTCTCTAAGTTTTGCCTCTAAAAATTTTGTGTTTTTGCTCTAAAAATAGTACTTTTATAGCTTTAAGAAACCTTAGGGTCGAGGACTTTCAAATCCAAATCGAAATATAACTTAAAAATGGGTCTTTTACTTGTCGAACGAGTCCCGCGATGCTCAACTTTCTATTTTGGATGCCGCGGCTCTATAGTATATATAATGTAGCACAATTACTATATCATGATCATTGTTCACATATTACTTATCATATTTACTGTAGCAATTTTAATTTTTTTTTGCCTTGTAATCATTAAATTTTCGTACCTATTTGCCAAATTAACTCTAAACCTGCAAAATAACAATAAAATATATAAAAAATCAAACTAATCTTAATTTAGACCAACAAATATTAAGTTAGAATATATAAATATTATACCTAATTAACCCCTATCAAATACCTCCAAACTTAAAACTTTGCTCGTATAGTAACCACTTATTCAACACAGAAAAGAATAAATATTTATATATATGTATAATATTCATATTTTATTTGTATATAGATGATACTTAATTTATGTATTGTTATTAGTATTGTTTATATAGATTACGGATATACTATTCGTATTGGGTTTATTTGCAAGACTTTATATTGATTTTAGGGATCAAATTATAATATTTTAAAAGTTTTGGGGGCTAAATCGTAAATACTAAAAGTTAGCCTCTTAGTATAAAAATACACATTTTAAACCCTAATTTACTAATTTTTGGGTCAAGCCACCCCTTTAGAGAGAGAAAAGAGAAAAATAGAGGGGAGAGAAAGAGAAGAAGAAGAAGAAAAAGAAGAAGAAATTGGAATTTGGAGTTTTAAGAGGTATATCATAACTATTTCTCAATTTATTGGTGTTAATTAAGTTAATTTCTTTAAGTTTTGATTTGTGAAAATATGTACAATTGAGTACTTGATGTGGATTTCATAAGATATTGTGAAAATTGATGATGATTATGTAGATAACTTGATAAATCATGATGAATTGCAGAATTTCTTCTTGATAGTCTCTTGAT
Organism: Ailanthus altissimus; assembly: GCA_946807835.1. Lineage (NCBI taxonomy): Eukaryota > Viridiplantae > Streptophyta > Magnoliopsida > Sapindales > Simaroubaceae > Ailanthus > Ailanthus altissimus. Next base: position 9,343,652 of record OX327709.1, read on the forward strand.
CCGAAAATTTTATAAATTGTTGTACTTTGATTTTGGTTTTAGATTTTGAGTATATGCAATTAGACATATCTAGAATCATTTGAGACTTTGAATCGATTGAAAATTTTAGAAATTAAATTTGTAGTGAATTTACAAAAATGACCCTAAAATTCTAGAAATGTCCTGTGTTAACAGTATGATACAGTGACAAATAATTTTTTATTTGCTGACTGATCTTTAAAAATTACAAATTTATGGAATATGATAAGTTTATATGTCTAATATGATATACTCAGAATTTAGATCAATGTGGTTAAATTGTTATGATTTTCTAAAGAGTGTCAGCCCATTGCGGTATTTGATTAACAGATTTTTAAAGCTATAGAATAAAATAGTTTTAAAATCCTTTTGAAAGTGATTTTGAAGTGAAATATTTATCTTGGATTGATATATATGTCAAGAGTATTTCTAAGGTAGGTTTATAATTTTTGAGTTAGTATATGATTTTATAAAATTGGGAGATTGAATACTGTTTAGTAAGTATCTTGATCCTATCAGGATAATAGTTTGGATTTGATGATGTTTATGGAATGGATTGTATAAGAATTATGATATAATATTTATACATAAGAATTATATATGAGTCAATAATGATATATTCTAATTTTGGAGTAATTAAAAATTATTTGATGTATAAAATTTTTTTGTTAAGTGTAAGTGGTCAGAATGACAGGTTTTGAGAAACCAAGTAATTAGACCAATTAGATGTGATAAGTGCAATATGTGTAATTTTGTAAGCTATTTAAGTATTTTTTATGAATTTTGAGGCTCATGAAAGGATTAATCTTCATTGATAGGTTAAGGAGATTTAATCCTTGTAGCTGAAAGTGCTAAGAGCTAAGTATACTAGACTTTTTTACTGAAATCACAATAAACATAGTAATTGTTATGTATGATTTTGTAAATGTGGTTAGGAATATGTTTATGTTATTTCAAAGTATATTTTGATATGAAATGTGAAGACATGTGCTTACGAATGTGATTATAGACATACATGACATATATGTGTTTTCGAAAGTGAGCTTTCAAAATGAAATGTGTTTAACAAAGAGAGCTTTTGAAGTGTACTATATCCATTAGAAACATTTTGAATTTTGAGGATGCTTGAACTCACTGTTGATTTAGTAGACATTTTATGTGATTTGTGGAGCCTTTATGTATGGCATTTCCTTTGGGATTGGTATATGTTACATGTTTCGTATGTAGAGAGGATCCTATTGGTACCTAAAGGAATAGTGAGTCATCACATTCGTGTGGTGGCGTATTGGTGCATGTGAGAGGACTCATCGATGATCAGGGTGAGGGTTTGGCTTTTACCTTTGAGCATGAGCATTATATAAGTGTAATTTAAAACCTCATTTGTACTATTTCTCTCATACGGTATGTCACCTACGAGTGACATTTGGCTCATTATGTGATATGTAATATAGAAGTCTTACTAAGTAGTAGTTGAGTGATGGTATTCCTATTATATGTTTTGAAAGAATGTGTAAGCACTTACCTGACATGTGAATTGATAAGATTATGATTTTGATTTATTACAGCATATCATACACATGCATTGTGTATATATATGTATTTGTAATTTGATATATGAAAAACTAGTATGCTTACTGAGTTTTATACTCATTATAGTTTATGGTGATTTCAGGTAAATAAGGTACATGTGTATTTAACGGATTTGGAAAGGCTTCTGTTGTCCCTTAGGTTCCTTAAGTTGCTAGGTTGTTGAGTGTTTCATTTGGGGATACGTGGTTTAAGATATTTTTGTCCCTATTGAATAAATACTTATGTATTATTTTATTGAGTGTGGTTGTATTTGGTTTAAGTTTCACCAACTGTGGTTATAGGTTGATTTTAAGTAAGAATTTTCAATGAATATATTTTGGGCTTCCGGTAACAAAGTTGCTACTGGTGACGTAGTAGAGTGTTAATCTCTGAGAAAACTCTGCTTATCTCCGGTTTCCTAATTGTCCTAGTCATAATTCAAAAATTATAATTTAGAAAAAAATTGAAATAAATGTTTAAATATTGTCAATAAATGTTTATGTTTATATTTTACATATGAGACCAATCCGTAAACAAGAATTTAGAAATATACTAGAAACATTAAGATTGTATGTGTGCTCATTATTGAATGAATGTAAGTTATGTCGTGTGTCAAATCTTTTGGGTCTGAGGCATGACAACTGGTCCTTGAGTAAAATAAAAATGTACATTCATAATTTATTGACTCTAAATAAAATAACTAAAGACTAAATACAAGCTCGGTTGATTAGACGATCATCTTCATTGTTTCAAAGGTTGTAAAAATGGCACAAGTCTTTTTAGAAATTAATAAATAACTCTCAACAATCCATGATACTATCATCAAGTTCTTTATTCTCCCCTCTAATTGATCACTTGTGTATTGTGCAATAAGCAAGTCATTAGTCAAATAAAATATAAATTTACTTAATAACTTAAGATAGTACATAATGATAATGTTTTGGCATAATTTTAATAATAACACTACCATAAACTTGATTTTCATACTTACTCTCTACTAATGTAAAAATACACATATCTAAGGATCTATTTAGGACTTTCATTAGCTTATAAAGTAAGGCTAGGGTCAAGGTAGTATATAATAATATATATATATATGAAGCGTAAATCACACCATAAACACTTGGACTTTACTTAGAACTTCTTGACTCCCTTCTCCTTCGTGATTTATCTCCTTTTTCAAACTTATGATAGGACCACTACCCCTAACAGTAGAAGGAAAGAAAATTATATCATTAAGAAATGACTTCTTCACCAAATAAGAGGAAGCTAAAGCCTATAGCAACATCACTAAATCAAAGGTAATAATGTTTCTATGGTCTAATACTATAGCCATATTTGGAATGTTGCAAGTACTAGTCTTAGACAATGGAAAGCAATTTGTCACTATAAAAGTAACTACCTTTTGCAACAAGTTCAAGATCAAGCAAAGGTTCTTTATTGAAAGTTATCCACAAGAGAACGAGCAAGCATAAATCACGAACAATATAATCTTCAAATTTCTAAGGAAGTGGTTAGAATAAGAGAAAAAAAATGGCTACAGAAACGTATAGAGGTCCTTTGATCATACAGAACAACAAAGAATTGATCCACTGGAAGCCCACTATATGCCTTAGTTTACAGAACAGAAGTAGGGTTCCCAATAGAAGCCTTCATTTTGACCTTAAGGAAAAAGTTAGTTAACTTGAAATTGAATAACAAAGCTCTATCCCTAATGAAGGACATTGTTGATGATGCCTGAGATTGCAACCATTCATGCCATATTACAGAGAAAGATATTGAAGAAATAGACTAAACATAAAATCAAGAAATGAGAAATCATCGAGGGTGACTTAATATTGAGAGAAACCCTCAATGTGAACAAAGAAATGAATGAAGGAAAAATAGTTGAGACATCAAAAGGTACTTACAAGGTTTTCAGGAAGTTAGACCGAGGTGGATATCTATTATAGACCATGAAATGGGAGCCCATCCTAACTTCATAGAATATATCAAAGCTAAAAAGATTCTATGTATAAATCCCTACATTAACAAGGTATTTTGATCAGTTACTCAATAAAATGATATCTTTTTCTTTTATGTTTTGGATATAATGAGTAAAATGGAAAATTGCATAAAAAATCTTTTTTTTTCTATCATGTTTGTGGGTATAATGCATATAATGAAGAATTGCACAAAAAATCTTTCCTTTGGGAATTATGGAATCACAACCACACTGCCTCAAAATTATCAAATGATGAAAATAATTTTTTTAGAAGATTGGAGTATCTGATACCTTCCTTTTGAAAGAAAACGAGTAACAAAAACAAGGGGACTGGAAGCACTTAGTACATTCCCCTCATACCAAAGAGAATTGGAAGGATTAGAGTACTTGGTACCTTTCTTTCGGGAAATGAAAAACTAAGCTAGTGGGACTAGAAGTACCTGGTACCCTCCCTTCGCACTTAAGAAATTTTTTTTCGAAAAGATTAAAATACTTGATACCTTTATTCCAAGAAAATGAAGAAAGAAACTAAGGGGATATAGATGTACATAGTACCGCTCCTCTCACTATTGAAAAACCTCTTCATAGAGAAAGAAGCATCACCTACTTTCTTTCTAAGTAGTATAGAATAAAAAAATGAGGAGATATAGATGTACATCGTGTAAGAGTTAATTAAACCTAAGGTGTATTTATGTGGGTATTGTATCGATCATTTAAAACATGTATTTCTAACGTATCTTATAAATTATAGAATGCAGCAGAAGTATGAGAAATCTAATTTCTTAATGATAAACACAATAAGTTCTACATATATCCATAAATGTAAATTTCAAAGGGATTGAGAATTTATTACCTTAGCAAGCCTTTAGTTTTTGTCAAATCATAGAACCGCGATGAAGTGACTCATTCACAATTTTAGTTCACCAACATAGTGGGCTTGAAGAAGCTAGAATAACAATTTTTCCAAAAAAGGATTCAATACTTGAATTCTTGTTTCTACCTTGTAGTATGGTTACTCAAGATAGAGATAAATGTAAGAAGTGTTTTTGTGCTCTCAACTCTTGAAAGGGTTCCTAACACTTAGCAAAAACTAAAGCACCTCACTTCTCTCTCTCTTCACTTTTACTTGGTCGAACACACACACCCTCAAAATTAGCAATTTTTGCTCATCTTATTTGTTTCATTTGATTTCCCTCCAATCATCTAGCATAAGCCTCACACGGTATTGCATTTGCTTACATATCATTTGTTTACAATAAACAAATTATTGCAAAACACATAGATTGAATGTGGTCGAATTTGTAAGCAAAAGAGGAAAGAATTTCCTCTTGCTTGAATTACAAATAATGGTCCTACCAAACATGGCACAAGTTATGCCTGTCTCTTGTTTACAATTGTTTACACTAAACAATTAAACAAAACATGTGTTTACTTAAAAAGGCAAAGCAAATGAAGAAACAATTTTTTCATTTGCTTCTTTTACACACATTGGTCCTACCATGTTTTACATGCCCATACATTCATGTTTTATTGTTTCATTTAATCAATATTAAATATAACAAAACATATATATCATTGTAATAAACAATACTTGTTTGACTTTTATAAAATAATAATATCATATATTATGATGATTATTATTATTTTATTCAATAAATAATTTAATAAATAAAATAATAATCTTGCTTGTCTAACAAGTAAGATTATTTTGGTAATTTCTAAGTCAAACAATGATAGGCTTACAATGCGTCATATGTCAACATCTTATTGGTCAATAACTATTGTTAACTAATTGACGTACTTAACTTTTAAGTCTTGATACATGTATGGCTCAAGGAAAACTAAAGCAAATATCCAGTTTGCTAGAATTTAGTGGATTAAACTACTCAATCCAGTGCGCTAGCCTAGTACACTTCATATTGCGGGACTCCCTAGGTCTATACTAGAATTGTCAAACAGAATTGTTTCATGAATCCAAGATCGATGCCCTACTCACACATCACAGATATTACATATTAGTGCCGTAGACTATACAAGTTAAGGTCATTGCTCATACGTATAATCCTTTCGCCATTTATATCTTGGATGAGCGGGGATATAGATCATCACCATCAAATTCCCACGTACTCCTCCATTAACTCATCTCCAAACACATACCTCGATAAACAATACACAAGTTTGCGATATTATTTGACCCTGTTGGAAACTCATTTCCTCGAGTTTATTGCTTATAGCCATAAGTCTTTCTGAGATACAGTCTCAGAGCATTCAGATATACAACTCACCCATGTGAGCTGACAGATTCCATATCCGCGCACACTGGACTTATGCAAGCATCAGATCATACCCAGTGACACATAATGGTCAGACCATAAAAGGTCTCTGACATATATGGTACTAAAGCATGGTGGATCACTCACAAGTCCACAGTGGCGCTCAGGTCAAAGTACCACGTACACTACTTAACTCGAGAGAACTTACCATTGACGACTTCATGGGATGTCTATTGGGGTCCTCAATAAGCTTGTTTTGTATTCTGTCCTTACTGAATATCTGTATGCTATACGAAATTTTGGTAAGCTTATGGTCAGCTAAGAACAACTATCTAGACCATCTAGGTATAGTATACCTTGGTCTTATTAGAAAGGGTTCCATCGACAGACCTGCATCGATGAATAAAACCAAGAACATATAATTTGAGAATAGACTTGTATAATAATATTTCTCAGCACCTATTGCAACTCCTTACAACTATGTTATTACTAATGTACTCTCAGGTCTATGTCCCGTTACAGACAAGGTTCTAACTCTTATATTTTGCTGACTTTTATAACCTACTAACTCTTAGTAGTGTTACCTGTTAGCAATTATAATTCTCAGCGTTGCTAACCTTTAGTGCTGGTCTAAACTCCTTTAGGCCAGATCTTAATTCCTTCAGATCATACAATGTCTGTAACGTAACAAACACTGTATTATTTAATTAATGAAATTAGCGATTTAATAAAAACGTACTGTATAAATATTATAAAATAAAATATTCATACATCAATGGAATGACACATAAGCACAAATCCCAACATATCGTATCGTTCCCTTTACTCTTGAAGAACCTCCTTGGAGGGAAAGAAGCATTGCCTACTTTCCTCCCAAGTAGTATAGAATAAGAAATTGAGGAGATATAGATGTACGTCGTACCGCTTCCTTCACACTTGAGAAGCCTCCTTAGAAAGAAATGAGCATCACTCACTTTCCTTCCAAGCAGTATGGAAAAATGAAATTGAGGGGAAATGTATATACATAGTACCACTTATTTCATTCTTTAAAAAGGTCCTCGAAGGGAAAGAAGCTTTGACTACTTTCTTTCCAAGAAGCACAGAAAAAGAAACTGAAAGGATATAGATGTACGTGGTACCACTCCCCTCACACTTAAGAAACCTCATTTGAGGAAAATGATCATCATCTATTTTCCTTCCAAGTAGTATAGAATAAGAAAATGTGAGGTTTTAGATATACTCAGAACCATACCCCTCGCATCAAAAGAATTTCCTTGAGGGAAAAAGCAAAGCCATCTACTTCCCTTCCAAACTGCAAGGAACATAAATCATAAGAAACAAAAAAATCTTAGACAACTCAAAAGGAAGGAAGCTCCTGCCACCTCTCAACCAAGTAGAAAAGAACAAGGAAAAAATATATAAAAAAAATACCACAAATCCTCAATAAGACTACGAGCCTAAAAAAAAAATAAACATAGAGTCAAAAAATGGAACAAAATACATTTCCTCCCTCAAAGAATAAAACCAAAAAGGATGAAAGAGCCTTTACAACCCCCCATCCCTCCTCTATACAAAAGAGAGAAAAAGAGTTTAGAACCAACTTTGGAAGAACTGTACATCTATAAATAATCTTTCCATAGAAAAAGATTCCATAACTCAAAAAAGAGGAAGGAAGCTACCAAATTCACCTTCCAAAACATGCATTTATACACAAGATAAGTAACCATGGTTGAAAACCATACTTAGTATACTTACCTGATTACATGCTTCTTATATTTTTTCAATTACATGCTTCCAAAATAAATAATAAGAGGCAATAATTAGAAATTCCTAAAAGAATGCTCACACATACATCCAGATCATAAAAAAAAAGAAACATAAAGAAAAAAGTGGTTAGTAAAAAATTACCTTTTTTCATTAATTTTTTAGAATTTCATGTACATGATGATTGTTACAAGCTCCTTTTTATAAGAGCTAGAAAAACAAAGAAGAAAATGGAAGAATCACTCATCTGCTCTAACATCTGAGGATCCCTTGGAGAACTCCACAATATCTAGATTTACTTTAGAAGCACCTTTTTCAGCATAATCATAGTTGATCTAACGTGGTTCATCTTTATAGTGCCTTACAGACCACTTACAGGTAGCATCAAAATCTTTAAGAATCTCTTTATTTACAGAAGGCTTCCTTCAAGATTTAAAAGCAATATGGAAGCTTTGGGCTGACATTATAGCCACTTAATGCTAAAAATTTCTTTTTACTACATTAGTCTTATGCTTTCACTGTACATTGAAAGATGCTATGAGATCTTGGAAGCTCTTCAGAGTTGCCTTAAGGTCCCCAACACTTTGGTCTAGTTTCGATGCTTTAGCTTTAGAATCCTTCAGCATATTTGCACCGATAACTTTACAATTTACTATCTCCCGTACCTCTATGTGCTTTTTCATGATATCACAGTTGGCTGCAGAAAGCTATTCCTAGAGTTTACTAATGCTGGAACCCACAGTGTCTTAGAAAGCCATGGGCTCAGCATTTTCCTCTTCAATGAAGACAACTTTGATCTCTTAAGTAGTCAAGGAAGCTTGTAAACCACTCATCTCTTACAACAACCCTCGTTGGCTCATTTAAGTTTGGCTATTTTAGTTGAAAGTTTGGAAAAATGTCTGTTGAAGTTCCTCAACAATGGCTCTACCTTCTAGCTCAGTACGGAGCTTCCCAATCTTTTCTTCCATTCTCCTTAAATCATTCTAAAAAATAAGTTTCGGACCCTTCAACAAAAGATTATCTTTATGCTTAGAGCCCAAATGCCTTTTCAACTCATTAGACTTCTATTGCGCCACCTTTCATTCCTTTTTATAAGCTTTTAGCGTCATTACACTATCTTGGATAGCTTAAATAAAGAAATGAAAACAAAAAGGCAATTAGACCAAATATTCACGAAGATAAAAAAAGAATACAAGAAATAGTTCACACTTACCATCACGAAAGAAGCATAACTCTTTCACTCCCAATTTGCCATAGATATATTTGGCATCAGATCCAAATTGACTATAGTGAAAATTCACGATAGGTTTACAGTCGCTGCTTCCCTATCAATATGAAGGATGATGGACTCTCTGACAACATCTCTATCCTCCTTCTAAAAATAAGGATAGAATTCATTGTGCAAGATCATCTATAATAATCCTTAGAATGATCCCTAAGCATTTCTCTTAGAAGATATTATCCCTCATGTCCTTTTCTTATCCCTGATGGAGGTGAAGGGACTGATCCTCCCTTTCTAGAAGAAAGAGAATGAGGAGGTACAATACCCCCTCTACCAGGCCTCTGTTGTTGAGGAAAAACTACACACCTACTCCTAGCCTTGGTATCAGGAGGAGACACAATACTTTCCCTCCATGTTCCTATCTTTTGGGGGGACTATAACCCCTAAAGCCACTCTCGATATTTGTTGGCTCCTTTAAGAAAGACTAGTAGACTCAGGAATGGAACTCGATTCCCTCATAGGTTTGGTTTCGGAGTATTCAAAGTATCCTATAGAGCCTCAAGAATGGGACACTTAACCTTAACTATCTCTAAACCTATCCTAAGAATGGCTCAATCACTAAGATCAATGGTCTCTACCTTTTAAGAGGCGAGGCCTCTGATTTCGGACCCTCTAGTACACTTTTGTTGTTGTTGTTTTTTTCTTCCTAAGGATCTACACATTCTATGGGGCACTACAAAAATAATTAGGGACAACATTTGGAAACTCCTCCTCAAAGCCCCTAAGATTTATGGAATAAAGTGAAATTAATAAAAGAAAAAGAAAAAGAAATAAATACAAACAATAAAATACAAAAAAGAAGGAAATACTTACATTCCTCGCCAGTGGTACGAGGAACCCCCTAGGATGGAGCTAAAGCCCCCATCCCAAGAGGAACAAAAATGACCATCTCTCAACAAGTAGAGTCTGTTGTAATGGTTCTAGAGCACATGTTACAGAAGGCCCTACTGCAGGAGGGACACTCATGGAAGGACTAGTAGTAGTGGAAGGTTTTTTAGGACCAGTTTCATTTTAGGAACCCCCTTTATTGATAGGTACCTACACTAAAAGATGGGAAATGTTATACTTAATAAAAGAAGCCGCAAGGTAATAATCTGACATCTCACCTTCCTTGGTAATGCGTACAACTTCTACATTTGCACTTGCAATGGAAACCACTATTCAACAAACACAAAGAAATAGGTAAAGTGTTAGTAAATTACTTTTTTAAAATTAAAAATTGAAACCAATGTATGTTAGGAAAGAAGTCTGTGTAAATAAATGACTGGTAGATAGCCTCATCATTATTGCCCTCAAATTCCATTTTGGATGGAACATAACCAAATTAGGAGGCGTCTGATGACACGCTAATAGTTCCCGAAAAGATCAACCATTAAATGAGGAAACATGACCACTGAATTTTAAATCAGGAAGGGTCAAAGCCCTCAAATTCCATTTTGGATGGAACATAACCAAATTAGGAAGCGTCTAATGACACGCTAATAGTTTCTGAAAAGATCAACCATCAAACGAAGGAACACGACTGATGAATTTTAAATTAGGAAGAGTCAAGGTCTAAAATTCCTCCTTGAGGGTAAGAGCACAAGGCTAGCAACGCACCATTTCACGGTTTACGTAGTCCCTTAGAAGATAAGTCCAAGACATCTCTTTGTGAGAAATAGGATTAACTAAAAGAACTTCTTTAGGAACCTTTCCCTACCAGGGATAGAAGGGAATGTCAAGCTTGTCTTCCAATTGCAAGCCCACAGGTGATGGAAACTTTATAGGAGTAGCCAAGCGTTTCCATTTGCTCCCCTTTGGGAGCCCAATAGAAATAGTTTCTCGAGTGTAAGAGATTATATGTGGTGAAGATATCAAAAAGGCAAAGGAAGTATGAAGAAGGAATCATGAGGTTGAGAATAGCAATATCTTGTAATAGATAGAAGACATTAAGATGAATTTAAAGGGGAGAAAGACTAGTAACATAAATCAAGAGAGAAATAAGGAAGTGAAAAAAGTTGAGGTATAGGGAGTTCACCAGGTTTTACAGAAGGGAGTTTAGAGAGAGATTTCCCTTATGGAAGATTTATGATCTTCAACCCTAAAGAAACTCAAATCCATAATTTAGTTTGTCTAGAAAAAATGTGGTTACACTGTCATTTTAGATTTGCAAAATGGAAAAGAAATTAGGGATTTTACGCAAAAAGAGATTGGAAAGCTTGAGATTAGGGAACTGAAATACCATGCATCTTTTTTTGTGTAAAATATTATATTACCCTTATTTTTGTTTAAACTAACAAAAGATTTTAACAGAATGAAGTATTCTTAAATATTTTTTAAAATAAGGTGACTAACTTATTCTTTTAATCATATTATGAAATATAATTGTTCTACTGCCTATTTAATATTCTAGCACAAATTCTTGTATACTAATAAATTTGAATTAAAACATAAATTCTAAAAAAGGTTTCATATGAAATACTTCAATTAAGTTTTTTTTTTAAAAAAAAATAGTAGGGTTGAGTAAAATTTGTCTTAGGGTCGAAAGAGTTTTCCAGGAGACTGCCCTTTTTTATTTTATCAAATTGCAATATTTTAGTTCAAGAAAGGAAACTCGCTATAAAATATCACGGAAGAAGCATTATTAAATAATCTTGGTACCAGCCAAGTATTGGTCCCATTATAAATGGCCAAAACTTTCATGCGAAATGCATAAATATCTGTAAACTTCTTTGAAATCATTATCAAATATTGTTTGCAGTTGAAATCAGATATTTCGAGTCAGATAGTCTCCCAACAATAATGTTTTTTACAAGGGAGTTCTACTGACTGATCTATATATTTTTCATTTTATTTTACAATCACCTATCTCGGAATTCACTCTCTTTGGCCTCATTGTATGTTTAATAAATAGATAATTACACTGAAACATATAATGACTAAGGATAAAACGGATTTCGAATGCAAATTTGTAGACAGGAAAGGATGAGCGCCATTGTTTTTCGTCAAAACAAATAACAAAAAAGTTAGTTTTTTTGTGTGCAAACTTTCAATAATACTATTCTAAAAAAGAAAAGAAAAATCAAGAATATCACAATACAACTTCTTGTTAAATTATTAATTTATAATTGTGCAACATTTATAAAATTCTAGTTTAGGCCATTGCAAAAAAGGTCAATTGAGTATTTAAAAAAAAAAATTCAAAGGTAATTGAAGTAATTATTTACAAGAGAATAATTAACGTGAAAAATTAAAAAAGAGATAGAGAAATTTAAAATTAAATGCTTTCGTGATTCGGCATTCCTTGTGGCCTATGACTACGCCCAAACAATTGTTTTGAGGATTATATTTGTCTTACCTAACTTTTAGGTTAAAAATTAAATATATTTTATTTTTAAAATATCAAAAAACCTTTATTACAATTAATTTTTGAGGAACTAATTAAATTCTTACAACAAATAAGTAAATTACTCAACTCTTAAGTATTCCCACAAATACTTAAATAATTAAATACTAAAGATAATTTAAATATAAATGATTCAAACTCTCAAATAAGTGGATATAAAGTTTAAGCCCACTTAATTTGTATATAATTAAAGGTGTAATACAATGTAGTTTAAGGATGTAGAACACTTAATTTGTATATAATTAAAGGTGTAATACAATGTAGTTTAAGGATGTAGAAATTTAATGGTTTAATGTCCTTTGAATTATTTTGAATGAGATATTTATAGAAAAATAAGAGAACTAGCTGTTGGAGTTCGTTTTTAGGCATTATAGCACTTTTAAAATTTGACATTTGGTAAACTATCAAACTGCTATTTTAAAATTTTAAAAATATGACCAGTAATCAATCAAATTGATTTAGTATGCTTTACAAACAAGTTTAATTGGTTTGGATCAAGTTCGATCTATAGCATACTAACTTAAACCTGTTTTCAAAGTATTAGGCAAACCAATTAGCTACTTTGAATTGGTATAAAAAATGGTTAACAAATTAGTTAGAAACTGCCAAACCACTTTAATCAAAATTGGCTAACCAGTGTGCATTGTTCATATTGCGAATGCTTGAATAATTTAGTCATAATTTATTATAAAAAATTCTAAATTGACTTTTATGAAATTATTTTTAAAAATTATCAAATTATCTTTTTATTAACATTAAGCTTGTGTTCAAATGTAGTCTCTTGCATTGTTAGTATAATTCTAAAATGTCTTTCTGTTTTGTTGAAATGTCCTCCTTGAGTATTTTGTTCTTATTGTCTAAAAATTTCAAAATCTTTCACTTTGGTTCAGAATTATTTTTTTTTTCTTTTTTTAGAATCATCAAAATCTTCAAAATTTTCTAGGTTGGCTATAAATGAAGACACTTAAAATATTACATTATTTATAATATAAACATTTTAAGGAATTATTAGAAGTGAACTTAATGCACTAAAGAATGATTAAACTTTATTGTAAAAGTTATTTTTGTTATATATAATAGTTTTTTTATAAATAATTCTACTTTTTCAATATTGATCCGAATATTTTTCATCTCAAATTATGTATAAAATATTTTTTAGATGATTATTTTTGTAACTTTTAAAATTATCTATTACATTATTTTATCATTCAGTGAATACTTGACACATTATTTCTGATAAAAATATTATAATCAAAATGTTGAGCTGTCATTTTCCTCCCTGAGTATATACATATATACAGTAATAACAAAATAAAACACACCTAATTATTTGCTTCAGCAGCAATGTTTTTGCAATCTTTGGTTTAGGTTAGAGGTTCGAACTTTGACAATATTTAGAATAGTTCAAACTTTGCAATCTTTAGTTGTAGTTCTTCCAATTGTATGGAATGGCTATTTAATTGATGATATTGTAATTAGTTGATATTTAAATTATAATATTATAATCATTTGATAGTTAAAAATTGAGATGTAATACTTATATAAAAAATATAACAAAACAAAACAAATAGCTGAAAAATATAGCCTATAGTTTAATAGACTTAAACTACAAACTTAAGGAACATAAAAATTTTAAATCAATAAAGAAACAAAAACTTGATGTATTGTAATACTACAAACATACTACATCTGTAGCACTGCGGTTTGACCCAATACAATTATGCCTTTCAAGTTTTCAAGTACTCTCGGTCATTTCTCAAAAAAAAAAAATACCAAGTCTAGTAAGTGAAGCTAATCTTTGAATAAAGAAACTCGTGGCCTTTATGACCTAAGGTTGTATATCATTAAACTAAGTGATGCCAAAATTATATATATATATATAAGTATTTATCAAAAATTAATTTTGGTTAAAAACATTTTTGCTTTTTGTGAATTCTTATTGAAGTTCTTAGGTAATGGGCGTATTTTATACTTATTATTTTCACTTCTTTAGAGTTGGTACTTATTCATTATAAGCATAATTATTAGACTTTTTATATATTTTATTATTATTTTATAACTTTAAAGATAATAGAGCTATTTAGATGAAAGTTCGAAGAAAACAAGGCATCAATATCAAGTGTGGGATTAAAGCTCAATGTCACAGCCCCAAAAAAAAATTGCAATGCTAGAATGATTAAAATGAACAATTAGGTAGAAACTCAATGCCGCAGCTCCAAGATTAAGCGCTGCAGTGCCAAGAGTGGCAAAAAGTAAGCGTCGTGGCATTATGAAGCCAAGTTCACAGTGGTAAGACGATTATTAAGCCAACGCCATAGCATTGAGAGGCAAGGTCGTGGCATTGAACATTGGATTAAAAAACCCTACTCTGACTAAGACTCGATTTTATGCCTTACCTTAAGAAAAAACCTATAAATATAAGACAAAAAGTCAATTTCAGAGAGAATGAAAAAGAGCATTAGAGAGAACAACTTTTTGAAAGTCTAGAGTAGACTTTTAAAGAATTAAGAGAAGAAGAGATTGAAGAATTCTAAACATCATAAACTTTACTTATTTTTTCATTGTCTTTCTTAGTTTTATATTATTTCTATGATGTTCAACCTAATGTGCTCTAAAACTATATATTTCAACATGAGATAATTTATTGTTATAGGGTTATAATTTGAACTCAATATGGAGTTTGAATTATTTATTTTCCCTAAATTTATGAAGTCAATATTGAATTGTTCATTCTATTTTGTGCTTAATGCTTCTAATTACTTTATCACTAATTAGAGGATTAGAAAAACTTTAATGAACTTAGAAAATAGATTTTTGTATTTGGCCTTTGTTTGTGAAACTACCACACGCGAATATTAACCGCAAATGCACGAATCGTGAGCAAGTAATAAAGTGATGAGAAGTATTGTTCCCACAAGAATGATCTTCTAAATTAATGCTAACTACTATGGTATTAACAACCTAACTTTATCTTGGATAATTTTTCATTCTAGGATGATTAATTAAAATGAAGATGTTTAAACTAATAATTTAATAATTTAAGGAGGGTAAATGGTCTTAGGGTCTTGATTTCACTCTATCTTTCTCATATTCTTCATGTTTTAGTGTTTAACAATTACTTTTCTAAATTCATTAATCAAAGAATTCAATAGTAATCTCATTATCCCTCATGAACGTCAAATGAGATCCTCTGCATACATATTCAAGTTGATATCCCTATAGAACTTGTTTATCTATGCATGCATTACGTAACCCTTTAATTGATTACCAAGTTTTATTAATCTCCTAACTCAATAAAAGATAAGGTCATGTTTTTCAAGTCCAATAAATGGATTAATCTTTCCCAAACATACAACCCATAAGTCTAGAAAAGCACAAATGAATAACACAAGAAATAGCCATTAATCAACTAAAAATATTCAAACATAGTATATGGTAGAGCTACATCAAGCCTCTAGAGGAAGAAAATTAGCCAACCATAGTCAAGAAAAAAATTACAATAATCCGAAAGTTTGCAAAGGTAACCATGTTTTAAAGCAACACAAACTACAAATATAAACTCTAAATTAAAATAAATAAGAAAGAGAATAGAAAATTTTCGTGAGTGCCAACTCAAGAAAATTTTAAATGTCATAATAGTTTAACATGTTAAACCAATACTTGTTCTACCCCACAAGTGACTTACTCAGTGCATATATGTATAATTAGTATCATTAGTCACATGCACTCACATTAGTTTATGCACACAAGTCAATAAAATGGTCTCTATGAGGTTTTATTTAATTAACACTCCATAGGCTTATTTTTTGTATCACTCTCCATTAATGTAGTCGCACACAAAATCAAGGATCAAATAAGATTTTATCTAACTTGTAATGTATAAATAGGGTGAGAGTAGGATAAAATGGATACATTTTGGCCTGACTCATACCATAAACTACATTCTAATAGAGATTAATCAACTGAACCCTTTATTTCCAAATGATTTCCCCCAAACTAATTTTCTTATTTCCTTTACTAGTTTTGTTGTCCATTTATTTCTTTTTCTTAGCTAGGGGTATAAAAAAATTAATCTTCATTCATTTTTCATCTTTTTATTTATTTTTCAAGCCACTACACCCTCAAACTTAAGTTTTTACAACTTTAGAACAACCAAAATCCATAACAAAACCCATAACCTTTCTATAATTCACTCATTCATCTTTAAAATTCTATTAATACACATAACTCTCTAAAATGAGTGTTGTGCCTATAGCGTGATGGTATTACAAAAGATAATTAAATTAATGGCTAAGTTATTGATGTGGTTGATGTATGCAATAATAGCTAAGCGTAACTGTACACTATCGTATAAATAATATTGGGTTTAAAGTTTAAGTTATCATTCCCACAAAAACTATTAATCTATTTCTTAAAATCAATTTCTAAAATTAATTATACTTTACATTTATCCAAAAAAAAAATCTAAAGATGAATTGAATCTAATTAAACTAAGACAATAAAATTAAACCTAAGATTAATAAAAAAGTAAGCAAATGGTTGAATTCACCAATTAAAAGCAATCTAGGGTTTCGACTTATCCCCTAATATTTCATTGGACTCATTAATTTCTTAGTTAATTCCTTAATATAAATTAATTGGCTAGACTTTAATCTCATGACAAACCTTTGTCGATGGTTGAGTGACTATATTACACCATAACAATTACTCATATGTCTATGATAATATGAATGGAATACAATTCATTAAGAACATGTCTAAATCAAACCATACATGCTATCTAGATATATTTTTATCCTACATGGAACTCATAGTTGTTACCCTATAATCATGCATTAAACTATCCTAGGCTAAACAAGTAAATCTTTTCGATGAGTTCATCATGGTTTCTCAATCATTCAAAATATTGATCAAGTATAATGAAAGCATTAGACACAAGATAAAATGAATCAATTTTATGTATTAAGTTCATAAACTAAGAATTAACAAAATTTAACTACATATTAGGTTCAATAGTCTAACCTTAGATCAAAGAAGTTTAGCTCATCACAAATTAACGAGTATCAAAATAATTTATAAAAAATAGCAAGAACAAGAACATAATGATAAGAAAAGAGAAGAAAAACTATTTAAGAAAATGCCTTGGTTTGAATCTCTCTTTATCTTGACTTAAAGCTTGAATATTTAATTCTTAGCTTTAATCTCTTAATTTGTGTTGTGAATTATTTTCCTAAGATTTTCCTTTGATAAAGTTTATTGTTTGGCTTAGAAAAGAGTGCTTTTATAGGTCTTAGAAACTTTAGAGTTGAGGACTTTCAAATCCAAATCAAAATAGGACATAAAAGAGGGTATTTCACTTGTCGTACCGGCCTAAACTTGGAAACACAACTGGTGGGGAAGTTGACTGGGCACTGCGGTGCTGGGGTTAAGCACCACAACGCCCAACCTTCTGCTTGGGATGCTGTAGCTTCCAGCCTTGGGCACCGCGGTGCCCAGGTTTGGGTTGCTCAGTCCATGTTTCCTTATGTAACTTTGTCATTTCTCTTCTGTTTTGCCTCCAGGTTGTCCCAAATCTTCACATTTTGCCTCATACACATATTTATGATCAAAAATACAAATAAATAGCCAAATATTCATATTTTAGAGTAAAATCTAAGTTCGAAGAGGTAAATATAATAGTACAATTAAACCCTTATCAATGATTAACAAAGAAAAATGGTTAGGCTCAATGGGGCTAACTAGGGATAAAAACTAAACATGGGTTGGCTTGAATAGCTTAATTAGTCCAAAGATGGCTTAAACTTATTTTTTATATTATCACAAAATGAAGTCGAACTTGTCTTTAGATTAAAATAGCAAATAATCACAACATTTTTTATTTCCAAAAGAATGTAGCAATTGAAATCATGTTTCTATTTCATATCATTGACTACTAATCATTTAACCAACCTACGACTAACAACAAAAAAAATTGGTACGCAAAATAAAACAACTAGAAATAATAATCATAAAGAGTAAGCATGATCAAACATGGTAAATGAACACTGAATAGTGTTTCCTTCCCCCAAAACTTAAAATTGACATTGTTTGTAGTGGCAAGAATAAGAGTGAGTAAAAGAAACTTCCCTTGTAGATAATGGCTTATTATTATGGTGTTCAAATCGTGAGATCAAAGTTGTTGTTTAAGTTGGTGCCTAAAGCCCTTAATTTGCTTCACTTTTAAGCTTCTTTGGGTTACACCTTGTTGGCTTTGCTTCCACTACTTTCGCCATGATTGATGAGGTGCCAACATGTTGTTTTAGCACCATACAAGAGAGAAAAAAAATTAAAAAACTAAGATTGAAATTAAAATTTAAAATTTATTTGGGTTGCCTCTTAATAAGCGCTTGATCGACATGACATCTTTTAGATTCCTGGGGAATCAAATTACACTTTGGAGGCATTTTTCCCATGGAACACTCCTCTATTGTGGTGCTTTGGTATATATTCAATAGCCTTGTCAATCTTTATTTCTCGATGTCCAAAGTTCCATAAGATGAACATTAAAGAATGACCCTAACTTTCTTATTTTGAGCTTACTAGAAAGAGTTTTAATCTTAGTCAAAAGAATGAACCTTGATGGCCGGTATTTGATTGCTTTTCCATGATGATCTTGTTGTGCCTTATTTTCTTCTTTGTTTAGTGCAATATTGCTTTGTGATGAACTTAGGGTTGGATTGCATTTGTATGCTTCTAAGACGAGGCACCTTGTTTTCTATCTAGATCCATGTTAACAATCCTGACGCATTCTTTGTAGTCATTCAGCAACTTTAATTCCTTGAAGATCTTAAATGTAGCTTCCTCATCTTGCACCATCATTTTTATCTCTCCCATTTTCATGTCAATAAGAACTCTCCCAATAGCTAAGAATGATCGACCAAGATTAATAAAAACCTTCTTATCTTCTTCTATGTCTAAAATAACAAAGTCAACCAAAAGAATGAATTTATCCACATTGACTAACAAGTCTTCAATAACACCCTATGGATAAGTAAGAGATCTATTTACCATTTGTAAGGAAATTGTTGTTGGCTTTCGAAAAATAGATAAAGGCATGAGGCTAATGGTTACCCCAAGATTGCATAAAGCTTTCTCGAAAGTAGACTCTCTAATAGTGCAAGGGATGGTGAAGCTACCTAGATCCTATAACTTTAGAGGTAACTTTCGTTAAAAGATTGCATTATACTCCTCCATTAGCATGACCCTCTCATGCTCCTCTAACGTTCTTTTCTTTGACATTATTTCCTTCAATTTGGTATTCGCTCCAAAGTATTTATAAAATGGATATTTATGTGAATTTTATTAAAGACTTCAAGGAACTTGGAGAATTGAGCATCCAATTTCCTCTATTGGAACCATTAAGGATATGGAAAAGGAAGAGTAATAATAGAAGGATAATTTAGAAAAGAAATAGAGTTGGGCTTTAGATTCACCTTTTATGGTTTCGGTTCAACTTCATTCTCCTCCTCTTCACTCTCCTTTAGCTTTAAAGATTCTATTTCATTTCCTCTCCTAAGAGTGATAGCCTTGCAATGCTCATTTGAGTTAGGCCCCGTGTCACTTAGGAACTTGTCAAAAGATTTATCCTTGATTGTATTGGCAAGTTGGCCAACTTACACGGCTAGTAACTTCAATGTAGCATTCACATTGGTGCAATGTATCTTGATATTGTTAAGTCGGGCCTCATCAATGTTGAATCTTTCTCTTGTCTCAATAATAAAGTATACAAAGGTCTTCCAATGAGGGTTTCTTCTAAACTATCAATTGATTAAACCACAGTGAAGGTTTTAAAGTACTCATTGTGTTACCATAAGAGAAGTTCTCATGATTCAAAGTCCCGTATCGTAATAAGTGGGTAAGTTATTACTCTGTTAGTTGAAGATTTGGTTGTTAACATATTGTACTTGTTCGGGCTTACTCCTTTCACCGGTGTAGGACATATTTCTAACCATTGCCAAATCTTCTCTTGTTGAGGCCCTTCTAGCATTAAGTACATAATTTTGATTGGCCAATGTCGAGACTTGAGCTAAAAGTGCAACTATAGGGTCAACTTCATGTATTCTGGCGGCCTTTCGCATGATGGACCTCTCATTAGGCCATTGGTAGTTGTTGCAAGCCATCTCCTCCAACAAAAATTGAGCTTCTTTTGTGGTTTTTGACAACAAAGTACCCCTATTGCTGCATTTACAATAGTCTTCATTTGGCATTTCAACCCTTTGTAGAAGAGTAAAATTTAGAATCAATCTTGGTATCCATGTTAAGGGCTTTTACGAATAAGGTCCTTAAACTACTCCTGAGCTTCATAGAAAGGCTCAAAGTCTAATTACATAAACCATGCTATTTCTCTATGGAGTTGAAAAGTCTTTGATAGGAGAAAGAATTTGGTGAAGAACTTTTGTACTAACTCTTCCCATGCGACAATACTCCCCGGTTGCAATTATTGAAGTCCCTCTCCTTGTCCCTATAAAGGAAAAGGAACAAACGCAACCAAACAACCTCTTTCATAGCCTTATTCATCTTATGGTTTCACATATCTCCAAAAATATGGTAAGACGAACATTTAGGTTATCGCTTAGCAAATCCCCTTACTGATTTTATTGCACTATAACTCAAAGCTTTAACTCAAAAGTTTTTGGCATTGATTCTTTGACGTCGAATCCTCGAATAGTTGTCATTGACCACAAGCTTGAAATAATCCTATAAGGCCCGTGGTTGTTGCTGTTATCGACCATAGCTTGAGCTTGATTTCCCTTTTCTCTCCTAAGCCTCTATAAGTATGCTTTACTTTCATATCAAAAGGAAAAAGCTACTAGCTATGAGCTCTTCTCATACACCTTAAAAACACCCACAACAATCAAAATGCAACAAGAACAAAAGAAAAATAAATGCCTAAATTAAAATTAAATTGCTTAATAACCATATTAACAATAATTCAAAACCTACAATCCCTAGAAACGACACCAAAAACTTGTTCACGAAACTAACACACACAAATATTAACCTTAAGTGCATGAGTCATAAGCAAGTAATAAAGTGGTGAGAAGTATCGTTCACACAAGGATTGGTCTTCTAACTTAATGCTAACTATTATAGTGTTAACAACCTAACTTTATCTTGGATAATTTTTTAATTCTATAATGATTAATGAAAATGAAGACCTTTAAACTAACAATTTAAAAAGGTGATAATTTTATGGTAAATGGTCATAAGGTCTTGATTTCACCCTACCTTTCCCATGTTCTTTATGTTTTAATGATCAACAATTACTCTTGTGAATTCATTAATAAATGGATTCAATATTAATCTCATTATCTCTTCCGAGCATCAAATGAGATCCTAGGCATACATATTCAAGTTGATATCCTATCTAACATATCTATCTAAACATGCATTAAATAACTCTTTAATTAATTACTTAAGTTTTATTAGTCTCACAACTCAATAAAAGCTAAGGTCACGTTTTTTAAGTCTAACAAATGGATTAATCTTTCCCAAGCCTACAACTCACAAACTTAGATCATCTAGTCAATTTTTCAATCAAACAAGAAGCTTTAAATCTAGAAAAGCACAAATGAATAATATAAGAAGTAGTCCTTAATCAACTAAAAATATCTAAACATAGTATATGGTAGAACTATATCAAGCCCTTAGAGCAAGACATTTAGCCAACTATAATCAAGCAAAAATCACAATAATTCAAAAGTTTGCAAGAGTAACCGTGTTTTAAATTAACACAAACTAATAATATAAACTCTAAATTAAAGTAAATAAGAAAGAGAATAAAAATATCTAGTTGGAGATGTCTCTTTGGGCCTTCAATCTTCAATAGTCTTAAAAAAGCTAAGCTCCAAAATGTTTCATCTCACTAAAATTCTTTTGTTTCTATTTGTAATTTCATGCTCTTTCCACCTTAACAAGTGAGGCTTTTAATTTTCTTTATATAGACTCCAAAAATGGGCTTTAAAATTAGGGCATAAAGTTCAAAAATAATTTAGAGTGTTGGCAACACCTAGGCACCAAGCTTACTATTTGAAGGCCTCGATTTAGTGCCTAGGTGCCATGACCTTGGGTTTTAGTACCTAGCCATAGAGCACTTGACAGAACCCGCCTTGAGACCCTCTACTATAGATCTAGCAGCCCTGTTGAGTACCCCAATGGAAGTTCCTCAAAATTAACTATTTAAGTTGAGAAATTCCACGAGGTAAACCCCTTTTTAATTCTTGCTATTACTGAGAAACTCCTGAAATATTGGTAAAAATACCTTATTAAATTTATTAAAAAAACGGACAGAGTTTTTCCTATTTTTCTAAAAATCTAATACAAAACCTGTAAGAAAAATCACGCTTCTATTTCAAATAGCTTCTCAACTTCCAAATAGGACTTCTGGTCCTTTTCAAAATCAAATCCAAACTCAACTCAACAATTTCATTTAAATAAAAAAATTAATATACTATAAAAAGTGAAACTATCACCATAATGTTGAAATCTCTTCTTGTTTGTTCAAATATATGTACAAAATACACAAGTCTATGACTACTATGCAAAAAATTCAAAAAGTGCTACTTAGCACATTTACATTTACAAATTAATTGTCAAACTAAGCCCACTAATTAGTTATAGGAGAATCAGTAACTTGCGCACCGAAGCCTGCACCTGGAAGAGGTTTAGAAAACATAATACACAAAATGGGTGAGCTAAAAGAGCTTAGTGAGTGACTTTAAGATTTTCAGTGAAAATAAAATAAAATTATGCATAAATATTAAATTTTAAAAGATATGCATAAAACATGCTTCTAAAATTATTATAAAACTGTAAAATGGTTTCTAACGTCATATGCTGATGAAATCTTGCCGAGCGGGTTTTATTTACATCTTCAGAAAATAATATTCAAAATTTGCAAAACATAATAACTAACATGTACACATATAAATACGTAATATGCATTCGGTAGCTAAAAAACTATTAAACCCTTGCTCGGCCATTTTCTTTCTAAACTTCACCAATGGTAACCCTAAAGCTTTATACTCACGTAGCGACTAAATTAGCACCGCACAATATGAGTAGGTTACGGGGCATCTAAACTAGCAACACTTACTGTGACATCTTACTGGCTATGCAGCGAAATCCTACATGCCTACATATAATGAGATAATACCCAGTACACATAGAGAGACTCATATAACTCAACAACCCGAGTTTGTGGGGTTAGTGACTCACCCTTTTATAACTCAACAACCCGAGTTTGTGGGGTTAGTGACTCACCCTTCAATACTTGCCTATGCGTACGGGATATACTGGCTGGGTTTTAAACCATCACCACACTGAAATCTGAGGGTACTAATGGCCTTTGAAACTAATTTCATAATTTTAAAATTGTTTCTTAAACCGAACATATAAATGAATATTTATAACTGTATACCAAAACCATAAATCATGTTTATGCATTAAAAATACATAAAACATACAATTTCAATATGTGAAAACATATTAAACGAAAGATAAACAATGATAGATTTTCACTCACCAACAGCTCCAAACTCAATTCTTCTCCAGAATATTTACTTCCTTTAACACTCTCTGTTTTCTTCACCTACATACCTTAAATGACATTTAAAACCTTTATAAATGCTCAAAACTACACTTAAACTAATAAGCGCCCTAATCGACCTACAAAGTCCTGATGGATTCCACTTTTAATTTTTTATTTACAAAGTCATTCAATCTTGTTTAATTCACCATCCGACGCCATAAAAATTTCTTAATAGCCTATAAATTTAGTTGGACATATGAAGTCCAACGATGCCATCCTACAGAATCATTTAGCATCATTAAAGAATTTGGAGGTACAAATGGGACAACTTACTGCTGCCATAAAAAAGCAACCTCAAGGTACTCTACCAAGTGATACCAAGACTAATCCAAGAGAAAGTGTGGAGTAATGCCAAGCTATCAACTTACGAAGTGGTAATATCATACATGACAATAAATAACCAACACTACTTTCAAATATGAAGAAAATTGAGATGGTTGAACAATAAAAGGATGTACAGCCATTTAAACCATCTATTCTTTTCCCTCAAAGGCTATAAAGGTGCAATACAAGTGCTGAAACAGAAGAATTACAGCAAGGCAATTATGAAAGTATAGAAAAGAAAAATGGGCAGCATACAAGTGCAAAAACTACTTCACGAAATGTGCACAAATAGCTCTTGTAGTTATTCACACCTCCATAATTCCTATAGAGGCTGCAAAATAAGATATTAGATAAGCAATTCTCTAAGTTTCTTGATGTTTTTAAGAAATTATATATTAATCTCGTTTTTGCAGATGCGCTCGAACAGATGCCTAGCAACGTCAAATTCATGAAGAGTATCCTTTTAAAAATAAAGAAGCTAGAGGATTATGAAACCATGCCATTGACAAATGAGTGTAGTGCCATTCTTCAGAATAAGCTACCTCTTAAACTTAAAGATCCCAAAATATTTACCATACCGTACTCCATTGACAATCATGATCTTGGTAAAGCCTTATGCGATCTAGGAGCAATCATTAATGTCATCCCCCTCTCCATCTACAACAATTTATATTTGAGAGAAGTAAAGCCAATCAACATCATACTTCAACTTGCTGATCGCTCTCTTATCTACTCAAAAGGCGTTATAGAGGACGTGCTAGTAAAGGTGGACAAATTAATTTTCTTTACAGATTTCATCATTCTAGACATTGACGAAAACAAGGAGATCTTTATCATCCTTTAAAATGGTTGAACAACAAGAGGATGTATAGCCATTTAGACCATCTATTCCTTTCCCTCAAAGGCTATAGAGGTGCAATACAAGTGCTGAAATAGAAAAATTACAGCAAGGCAATTCTAAAAGTATAGAAAATAAAAATAGGCACTATATAAGTGCAAAAAATACTTCAAGAAATGTGCAAAAATAGCTCTTGTAGTCATTCACACCTCTATAATTCCTATAGAAGCTGGAAAATAAGATATTAGATAAGCAATTCTCTAAATTTCTTGATATTTTTAAGAAATTACATATTAATCTCTTTTTTGCTGATACGCCCGAACAGATGTCTAGCTACGTTAAATTCATAAATAGTATTCTTTTAAAAATAAAAAGACTAGAGGATTATGAGACCGTGGCATTGATAAAGGAGTGTAGTGCCATTATTTAGAATAAGCTACCTCCTAAACTTAGAGATCCCAAAACATTTACTATACCGTACTCCATTGAAAATCATGATCTTGGTAAAGCCTTATACGATCTAGGAGCAATCATTAATGTCATCCCCCACTCCGTCTACAATAAGCTATACTTTAGAGAAGCAAAGCCAATTAATATCACACTTCAACTAGCTGCTCGCTCTCTCACCTACTCGAAAAGCGTTATAGAGGATGTGCTAGTAAATGTGGACAAATTAATTTTTCCTACAGATTTCATCATTCTAGACATTGAAGAAGACAAGGAGATCCCTATCATCCTTAAAAATGGTTGAACAACAAGAGGACATATAGTCATTTAAATCATCTATTCCTTTCCCTCAAAGGCTACAGAGGTGCAATACAAGTGCCGAAATAGAAAAATTACAGCAAGGCAATTTTAAAAGTATAGAAAAGATAAATAGGCAGCATACAAGTGCAAAAACAGCTCTTGTAGTCATTCACACCTCTATAATTCCTATAGAGGCTACAAAATAAGATATTAGATAAGCAATTCTCTAAATTTCTTGATGTTTTTAAGAAATTACATATTAATCTCCTTTTTGCAGATGCACTCATACAGATGCCTAGCTACGTCAAATTCATGAAAAGTATCATTTTAAAAATAAAGAGACTAGAGGATTATGAGACCGTGGCATTGACAAATGAGTGTAGTTCTATTCTTTAGAAGAAGCTACCTCCTAAACTTAAAGATCCCAAAACATTTACCATACCGTACTCCATTGACAATCATGATCTTGGTAAAGCCTTATGCGATCTAGAAGCAATCATTAATGTCATCCCCCTCTCCGTCTACAACAAGCTAGATTTGAGAGAAGGAAAGCCAATCAACATTACACTTCAACTTGCTGATCGCTCTCTTATCTACTCGAAAAGCATTATAGAGGACGTGCTAGTAAAGGTGGACAAATTAATTGTCTTTACAGATTTCATCAGTCTAGACATTGAAAAAGACAAGGAGATCCCTATCATCCTTAAAAATGATTGAACAACAAGAGGATGTATGGCTATTTACACTATCTATTCCTTTCCCTCAAAGGTTACAGAGGTACAATACAAGTGCTGAAATAGAAAAATTACAGCAAGGCAATTCTGAAAGTATAGAAAAAAAAATTGGGCAGCATACAAGTGCAACAAATACTTCAAGAAATGTACAAAAATAGCTCTTGTAGTTATTCACACCTCTATAATTCCTATAGAGGCTGCAAAATAAGATATTAGATAAGCAATTCTTTAAATTGCTTGATGTTTTTAAGAAATTACATATTAATCTCCTTTTGCAGATGCGTTCGAAAAAATGCCTAGCTACGTCAAATTTATGAAGAGTATCCTTTTAAAAATAAAGAAGCTAGAGGATTATGAAATCGTGCCATTGACAAATGAATGTAGTTCTATTCTTCAGAAGAATCTACCTTTTAAACTTAAAGATCCCAAAACATTTACCATACTGTCCATTGACAATCATGATCTTGGTAAAGCCATATGCAATCTAGGATCAATCATTAATGTCATCCCCCTCTCCGTCTACAACTAGTTAGATTTAAGAGAAGCAAAGCCAATCATTCAACTTGCTGATCGCTCTCTCATTTACCCGAAAAGCGTTATAGAGGATGTGCTAGTAAAGGTGGACAAATTAATTTTTCCTACAGATTTCATCATTCTAGACATTGAAAAAGACAAGGAGATCCCTATCATCCTTTAAAAAATCCTTCTTAGCCACAGGACATATGGTCATAGATGTTCAAAAAGGGGAGATGACCATGATGGTATAAGATAACACTGCAACCTTTAAAGTCTTCAAGAAAATCAAGTTGCCATCTTAAAATAAAGACTGATGTAACATTAATAAGATGATTTACATGTCAATGAGCTCAAAGACATGGACATATTGAATTCTTATTAAAAAAAGAAGGCGTTAAGGTATAGAAAGAGAAGAAAGAAAAATAAGAAGAAATTGCAGTGCGATGAAATGATCAAAGATAAGGGCAAATGAGAGACATTTTCCTGGTCTAAGATTCAAGTATTTCCAGAGAAGCACGAGGAGAATAAGGCACAAGCTACTACCATTGGCTTAATCAAGAAGATGTGGAAGCAAAAAGAAAGGAAGCCTAGTAAGCTTACTGTTGGCGGCGGATCTAAGGCACGTGCGTGTATGCATATGCAAGTATGTCTATTGCCTAAATACCTATCATATATGAATTCTACGCAGTGAAAGTGTGTAAATTAAACAATAAATACAATAATTAAATATATTAATCACATTAATATATTAGAAGGTTTGAGAATTCACCTCAACGTGTAAAGTTATACACGTATTTTCTCGGAGTCCGCATGGAGACCAACTCGCGGGCAGTTCTAGTCACCAACATGGTGAGCTTAGTGAGCTAGAACAGCAACCCTATATTCAGCACCGGGTTTAACTCTTAAACTCTAAAATGATCGGTGTGTGTTTTATCCTTTTCTCCCAAAGGATCATAAATGGAGGTTGAAGCAATTTTCAATTTCTTCTAAGACACCATAAAAAAAATGAAAAAATTTCATTTTTTCTTAAGTTTTTTTCTTCCTTTTGTTTTTCTTTTTCTTTTTCTTCTCCTCCATTTCTCTACTCTCCTCTTACGGGCAAATGCCCAAAGCACAAATTCACATTCTTTTTCATCTTTCTCTCTTTATATATATATATATACATATTAAAATAAAATATTAATAATTTCAATCACACCAAAATTTTCAAAACCATTAAGGTTGTGCACCATATATCCCACCTCCTAAGAAAAATCTTGAAGAATTCTCAAAATGCTCAAACATTTGATGATTTGAAAGATACTTTTGCTAAATATTCATGCACTGAATATTCACGAGAAAGGAAATTTTCCATCTCAACTATAACCAAACCCCAAATGACAACATAACTCAAATGTATGTAGTTTAGAAAGCCAACACATGGATCAAATTAAAGTAGTTATCACTCTTCAAAACACATTCATGAACTTCATGAGAATGATGAATCAATCTCTAATAGTAAGAAAAGCGTTGAACCTATACATAGTGAGGAAAACACCGAACCCTCACCTGCAAAAATGGTTGAATGCTGATTTAAAGGTTAAATCTTACATCCTCGCCTCTATATCTACTGAGCTACAGTGGGAGCATGTCCGGATGGATATTGCTAGTAACATTATGCTCTATCTAAATGAGCTCTTTGGTAACTGACCCTTGGTCAAGATTTACAAGGTTCCCAAAGCACTTTTTCAAGCTAGACTCTTCGATGGCAGTCCAGTAAGTCCTTATGTCCTAAAGATGATATGATTAATTGAGAGGCTTGAGTCGATAGACATTTTTTTGAATAATAACTTGGAGAATAGCTTGATTCTCCAATTGCTTCCTAGGTCATTTGCACAGTTCATCGTGAACTTTAATATGCAGGGAATTACCCTACCTAAACCGATCTTTATAACATATTGAAGATAGCAGATGAGGACATGCATAAAAGAGGGTTTGGCTCTCTTTGTAAAGGGTGCTTCATCTTCTACTCCAAAGGCTTCTGAAATGTCCACGAAAAAAAAAAAAAGCAATTGAAGCAGACACCCCTGATGTATCTTTAGAGGCAATAGATATCTAAGCCTCAAGAGAAGAAGAAGGCAAAGGAAAAGTATTTCTTTTGCAACGAGGATGGGCACTAGAAGCACAATTGTCCAAAATACCTTGCTACTTTAAAGAAGACTCCCTTAGGTATTTATTTTCCTATCATTGACATTTCAATAGCATTTCATGCTACTTTAGGCTGGGTGTTAGATACCGCATGTTCTTCTCACATCTCAATATATTGTAAGATCTGAGAAAAGTTAAATTGTTGCAGTCGGGAAAAAGGGGTACAGCTTCAAGTCAAAAATGGTAATTTTCTACAGGTTGAGATTGTTGGACATTTTAATTTGATTCTCTCATATAATAAAACTGTTGTATTACATAATTACTATTTTGTACCCACCTTTATTAGACAAATTATCTCAATTCCTATACTTGACAGTGAAGGGTATCATATGTACATTAGGAACCGTTCCTTATACTTGTATGATATGTATGATGTTTTATTTACTGAGTGTTAGTTAATTAATGGGGATTATATTTTGGATACAATAGGAAATGTCATGAATATACAAGTTAATGCTAGTAGTAGTTCAGGAACTTTAAATAAAATAGAATTGTGGCATATGAGATTGGGTCACATAGGTATGAGACACCTAACCCATCTGGTAAGGATGGTTGAATACCTAATCTGACCATAAGACCTTACCCAACTTATGAATCTTGTATTCAAGAGAAAATGACCAAATCTCCCTTCATTGGTACATAGTGATGTATGTGGTCCAATGTATCACGCTGCAATTGGTGAATTTTGATACTTTGTAACCTTTATCGATGATTTATCATGATACAAATATGTGTTCTTATAAAGCACAAGTCAGAAACCTTTGAAAAGTTCAAAGAATTCAGACTTGAAATAGAGAAATAAATCGATATATACGTCAAGTACCTTCGATCAGATCGAGGCAGCAAGTACATGAGCAGTGAATTATTTTTTAATTATTTAAAGAAGAATGAGATTCTCGCTCAGTATAGTCCTCTAGGTACTCTACAACACAACAATATTTCAGAGATGAGGAATTGGACCTTATTGGATATAGTTTGATCGATGATGAGCTTCACCAATCTCTTAGAATACCTGTAGGGATATGCTATTGAAACTGTTGCTCACATATTGAACAGGGTTTCATCAAAAGCCATTCCGACCACTCCGCATGAGATGATGAAAGAAAGAAAATCGAGTCTTAAATATTTTAATATTTGAGGTTGTCCTGCTTACATAAAAGTTATGCAATATGATAAACTTGCACCTAAATGGTACAAGTACCGATTCATTGGGTATCCTAAGAATTCAATGAGTTACCAATTCTATGATCCAGAGGAATGAAATGTGTTTGTTTCTCGATATGCCGCTTTCCTAGAAAAAGGGTTGCTTACAGATGTGGGGATTATAGAAAGATTGAACTTGATGAAGCTAATAAAAACCAGAATGAACCAACAATAAAACCTCAAGCTGAATCGAGCCGAATACCTTTAATGCACTCTCCACGTATATAGTAACCACTTATCCAACACCGAAAAGAATACATATTTATATATATGTATAATATTCATATTTTATTTGTATGTGAATGATACTTAACTTATGTATTGTTATTAGTATTGTTTGTATAGATTAAGGACATACTATTAGTATTTAGTTTATTTGCAAGACTATAGATTTATTTTAGGGAGCAAATTGTAATACTTTAAAAGTTTTCTATTATATAATAATAATAATAATAATATAATAATACTAATGGGTGCCAACTATTTGGCACCCAAAATATTATATTATTATATATATAATATAATAATATATTATATAATAAAATAATATATTATATAATAAAATAAGAGAGATATTTTGATTATTTAACCATTAAATAATCAAAGTGTGAAATGACCATTTTGTCCCTTATGAATAGTTACCAAGTCTACCTCCAGTGGGTCCCATAAAATTCTACACTTGGGTAAACTCAACCGAGGGTCCACAATACACCACGTGTCATTATACAATTAGTAAATAATAATTATTAACTAATTGTTGTATTTAACACTTAAATACAGACACGCACGCATTCTCGTGGTATTGCTAGATTAAACAATTTAATCCAACACATTGCCCCAGTGCACAACGCGTACACTCCATGAGTCCGTGAGTAATGCCCCACACACACGTCATGAATATTACAAATTAGCGCGTTGAATCATGCAAGCTGAGGTTACAACGCATACGTATAGTCCTTCCGTCATGATATCCTAGATGTACGAGGATATAGATTATCACTGTCAAATCCCATATTGCTCATCCATGTCCTATCTCCAAACTTGTATCTCACTGAACAATATGTGCAAACTCTTTTGTCATATTGTTCTATCCTGACGGAACTCTTTCCCGCGATTAATGCTTGTGGCCACAAGACTTTCTGAGATGCAATCTCGAAGCATCTGAATATCAAACTCCTTATACGAGCTAACGGATCTCCTATCTGTACACACCGAACTCTATAGGCATCGAACATACCCAGCGGTCACACCATGAAAGGTGTGTGACATGCGTGGAACCAAAGTATGGTGGATCACTTACAAGCCCACCATGGCACTCAGGTCAAAGGACCGTGTATACTACTCAACTCGAGAGGACCCTCCGTTGACGGCTTACATAGGGTGTCTACCGAAGGCCCTCGTGAGTCTGTCCCATATCTAGTCCTAACTGGATACCCATATGTCAATACGAGCTTTAATCTCACGGTTGGCTAGGAACAATCATCAGTACCCTATAGGTATGACATATGTTGATCTATATATAAAGGTATCCACAGACAGACCCGCATCGACAGAAATAGATCAAGGACAATTATTTGAGAACATACTTGCACAACTAGCATTTTCTGGCACCCGATTGCAACTCTTGCAACTATACAGTTACTAGTATATTCCTGGGTCTATATCCCATTACAGAAAAGGCTCCAACTCTTGGATTTGCTGAGAATTATAACCAACCAATACTTAGTTGTGCTAACATTTAACATTTATATCTCTTAGCTTGGTTAACTATGAGCTCTTCTCTAAACTCCTTTAGATCTGATCCAAACTCCTTCAGATCGTACAATGTCTATAACGTTACATGCATAATACCATATAAATAGGTATTAGCAATTTAATGGGAATGTACATTTGTATAAATACATAAGTATATGTACAGTCAGGGATGGCACGTAAGCACTGACCCTAACACTTACATACAAAAATGCTTCTATCATTGACTTTGATCCTTCATAAGAATGGAAAAAAGCCCCACCAAGTTGAGAACGTTCAATCAAGTGCTTCTTAGGAGGCAACCCAAGTAATTTTTGTTTTTATTTCTGTTTAGTTTTAGTTTTAGTTATGTTAGTTTCTTTTCTTTATAGGAATAAAGCAAGTCAAGCATGCAAAGAAGTAGTACAAGCAATTGCAAAGATTAGGAACAAAGGAACACCGCAGTCCAATCAATAGGCAATAACATTGCATTGCTTCAACTTCAGTCACCAGGGGAGTTTTTCTTATTTTTAAGATTATTTTTCAATAATGAAGATAATGTCTAATTTAAGTTTAGAGGTGGGAAACACATTTTCTTGTATTTATTTTGCTACTTATATTGATTGATTGTCTTGTATGACTAGAATTTTTTTTTTAGTATTAAGTTTTGGATGATATGATGATCATTAGTCCATGATAAGAATTAGAATATTGTTGAATTTATTTCTACAAGTTTCTAGAAAATAATAAACGCTTGAAATAATTCTTATATCATGAATCTTGAACTAAGTTTAACTTTATTTTTTATCACTTACTCTTGAGCACATTAAGATAAGCTTGTATTAACTAAATTTTTTGCTTAGTGATATTTATGCTCAAGTAGTACACCACAGTCTCAAGGATCAACACTCTAAAACTTGCTTGATTATTACTTAAGGTGAAATCCTAGGAAACAAATGAATAGAAAAATGACATTAAGTTATCTTTGGACCGATTGAGCTTTTTCAAGCATACCTTATATTGTATATTTATCCCTAATCACCCCATTTGAGCCTAATTACCAATTTTTTCTGTTTAACAACATTACAAGGTGCAAGAAGTTTTACTTATTTATTCTAAAATCTACTGGTAAGATCATAAACCTTGAGTTTATTTTAAAATAATTTTAAAAGGAAAAGGGGTTGTATGTGTGAAAAGGGTAATGCAATGAAAGGTATTAAACCTTGAAGGTATATATCTATACTGCTCGACGAAAAACTTGCGAATCCATACTGCTTCTTTCGTTGCTTCTGAAGCGACTATATACTCTACATCTATAGTAGAATCAGCTATAAACCCTTGCTTGGTGTTCTTCAAACTCACTACGGCATCATTGAGAGTAAACATATACTCAAATGTAGACTTTCTATCATCTTGGTTAAACTAAAAGTATGAATCCATGTATCCTCTCACATGTAACTCAATGTGTTCATAAATGAAAAACTTATCCTTTGTACCTTTAAGGTATTTCAGGACATATTTGACTGTCATCCAATGTTTGTCACCTAGATCAGACTGATATCGACTTGTAACACTTACAGTCATACTAATGTCATATCTTGTGCACATCATAGTATACATCAAACTTCTAATAGCTGATTATATGGCATGTTAGACATTCTAACTCTTTCATTTTCCTTTTGAGGAGACATTCTCATCAAAAGATGAACACTATATCTAAAAGGTACATTAATTATCTTACAGTTAATGGAATTATACATTTCCAAGACGCTATCAATGTACAATGATTGGGAGAGTCCTATCAGCTTCCTACCTCTATTCTATAAAGCTTTATACTCAGTATATAAGAAGCCTCTCTCAGATCCTTTATGGAGAATTTCTTAGTAGCCTCTCCCAAATCCTTTATGGAGAATTTCTTACTCATATAGCTCTTGATCGATTGTAATATACTTATATTATTTTCAATGATCAGTATGTTATCAATATGAAGCACTAAGAAAACCATCATGCTCCTACTGATCTTTTTATATACACAAGATTCCTTTTCATTTTTTATAAAACCAGACCCTCTAATTACCTCATCAAAATTTTGATTCCAGCTATGGGAAGCGTGCTTAAGTCTATAAATGAACTTCTTTAACCTTCGCACTAAACCAAAGGTTAGGCTGGATGTAAAACCTTCAGGCTATTCCATGTATATCTCTTCTTTGAGATATCTATTCAAGAACGTCATCTTTACATCCATCTGTCATATTTCAAAGTCATAATATGCAGTAATAGCCAATAAAATTTGAATTAACTTTAACATCGTTATTGGTGCAAAGGTCTCCTCATAAACGATCTCAGATCACTGAGTATAACCTTTTACAACTAGACATGCCTTCAAGGTCTCTACCTTCCCATTGAGCCCACGCTTCCTCTTGTACATCCATTTACAACCGATATGAACTTCTCCTTCAAAAATCTCAACCAAGTCGTATAATTGATTCTGATGTATGGAGTCAATTTTAAATTTTATGGCTTCTTGCCATTTTTCTCAATCGATGTCTAACATCGCCTCCTTATAGATCAAATGATCATTTTCTTCCATAAGAAAACTCCAAGGGCACCTTCAGGTATTTGACCATTTCTAATAGGTGGCCTAGACATCATTTTCAACCTACATAACGGGTGTGTTAAAATTATACTACTTGTTTGAACCTGAATATCAATCCATGGTTCATTAGTTCTTGATTGATTTCATCAAATTCAATCTTTTTATAATCTCCACGATCCATGAGAAACTCTTTCTTTAGGAATGTGGCATAACGAGAAACAAACACATTTCATTCCTTTAGAACATAAGACTAGTATCCTATAAAATTCTTTGGATACCCAATAAATAAATACTTATACCCTTTGGGTGCAAGTTTATTCTACTGCACATCCCTTACGTAAGCAAGACAACCCTAAATCTTAAAATATTTAAGACTCGATTTCCTTCCACTTTGTATCTCATATGAAATGGTCAGAACAGCTTTGGATGGAACTCTATTCAATATGTAAGCAGCAGTTTCTAAAGCATAACCCCACAAGTATTCTATAGACATAGACATACACTGATACATATAAGAAGGGATTCATCGACAGACCTGTATCGATGAAGATAGATCAAGAACATAATATTTAAGAACATACTTGCATAATGACATTTTCTAGCACCTGATTGCAAGTTTTACAACTATGTCATTACTAGTATACCCTCAAATCTTTGTCCCGTTACAGACAAGGCTCTAACTCTTTGAATTTCACTAATTCTTATAACCTGCTAACTCTTAGCAGTCATAATTTTCAGTGTTGCTAACTCTTAGCCTTGATCTAAACTCTTTTAGACTAGATCTAAACTCCTTTAAATCATACAATGTCTGTAGCATTACAAGTATTGTACCATATAATTAATATAATTAGCGATTTAATAAAATGTACATTGTATAGATATCAAATAGTTATACAAAAAAGGATGGCATATAAGCACATACCTTAACAGTGTCATCATTCCAGCTGTGGAGGAAGGTTTAATGATTATACCATTCTGTCTTTATTGCGTTTTCATATGTTTCCTCAAATGCTTTGGTTCTTCATTTAATATAGATCTTCAGGCCTTTATAGAATACCTTCTCTACATGGTTTTGGGATTCTTTCGCCAGGGTCTTAAAAAAATTAGGATGTTAAGAAAATGGAAAAATGTATCTAAGAGGGTAGCTGAGGGCCCTTGTTTAGAGTCTTCTCCTAGTAAAGAAAATACTCTGATGCTATTATTGGTGGCACAATTCTTGAGATAGTAAATGATGTGTATAATGCTAGATTACCAACTTTAAAGACTCCAATCAAATCGATATGAAATACCAACGTTGCTTTAGAGCCTTTTATGGGTGGGGAGCCAATTCTAGAAGCTCTTAAGGAACCTTCAAAAGAAAGAGCTTCCTCACCTAAGTTTACTGCAAAACCTTCAAAGGCTAAGGTAGTTTTCACGTTTATTCCATATCCTCCAATGGATAGCTTTGTTTCTCCTAGTGAGTGTGAAAACCTTTTATATTTTTTTCCTATTTCTATTTTCTAAATTTTGATTCTAACTTCTTTCTAGTCTTGTTTTTGCACAAAGGAACCAATTAATATTAATAATGACTCAAAAGGTCCTCCCCCACCTTTGGAGAATGGGAGAAGGAAAGAAAAGTGTTGTACCACCTCTTTTCCTAGTTGAAAGTAGGAGTAGGGAAGGGCTCTACTGTAGGATGGTGGCCTCCTCTAATGGAGAAACCCAGGAGGGTGCCTCAGTTCACATATAAGTTTTGTCCATATTTTTAAAAAGAGAGTAGAGACATTGTGAAGGAGTTCACAAACCTCTGTATCGATGAAGATAGTGTAGCAATAATTTTATCGACACTTTTTACAAGGCTTGATATGGATCTATTGTCGAGGATGACTGCATCTAATTAGAAGCAAACACTTTCATCTTTTATGGTCAGGGTACGTTCTATCTTGTGATTATCCTCTTTTAGCTTTGAAGTTCTAAATAATTGGATCTATCTAACTCATTATTTCTGTATAGGCTTTATTGAATAGTGCTTGTATGTTGGAGGCATATAAGGACGAGTTAAAGGCTTCTTAATATGAGTTGAGGAATTAAAGGATTGTCTAAAGTCTACAGTCGAGGATAATCTCTTACTTAAGGGCAAAATCTCATCCTCTAAACGATCTTGGGAGGATGGAAGAAGAAAATTAAAGGATCCATATTGATTTGATGAAGATAGTCAATGCTGCTAAACTGAGGTTAGTGGTGACTTAAATGATGGCTGAGATCTCAGAGTTACAAAAATGTAAAAAGGGCGTAATACATGAGAATGTAGATTTGTAGTCCTCCTTAGTGGAAGATAAGAATAAGGCTTTGAAGACTTGAAAGGATTCCTTAAAATATAATTTCAGTCATCCGTAAGAGTAATTCTCCATAGCCAACGTCCAATTAGAAGCATGACGAGCTTCAAGAAGCTATGACTCATGCTATCTTAGGAGCAGCCTTATTGAAGGCATTTAAAGCGCAAGGATCTAAGCTAGAGAGGGTTGCTGGTGAGCTTTAGATGTCTTTAAAGGGTTCTCAAGCTATAGCTAAGGCTTCCAACATTTAGTGGAAGCACAAGGTAGATGCTCTCATAGGGTATTATGAGCATCAAGTGCTAATGACGTCTATTATGATCTTCTACAGGGTTTTAGGTTAGGGTGTGAGACCTCCATTTATGAGAAGCTAACACGGGATTTCAATGTAGTCTATGATTGATATTGAGGTTGATCAATGAGGCACTATGATGATGAGCCTTGTCAGATAAACTATATTCGACTAGATAGGGTGCTTTAAAAGTTGATCCAGACGTCGTAGAGCTGTCTAAGGAGTCAATCGATGTTGGTGAAGTTCAATAGTTCCTCTTATCCCATGCCTCATATTTGTTTAGTCTTTGAAAAGTACTTGTAAAGACATAACCTTATATACAGATTTTTTAAATGAATTTTTTTTATTTATTCTTTTATTTTTTACTCTTAATGGATGTGCATGAAAGAAATTTTTAAGTTTTGCTTCCACAAATGTGGAAAGATTGTACAATTGTAAAATAGCTAAGTAAGTATGTGGGAAGGGAATTATGTAGTAAAAAACTCTAAGTGTTGCTTCGTTATAATATAAGGATTATGCAATCATGCAAAAAAATGCTAAGTCTTACCTCCCCTTGTGTGGAGTAAGAAAATTTGGTAGATTGTGACTTTTTTGTTATGAATACGTTATTTAGGAAGGTTGACTTATAGGTCTCTTCACCTTCCTAATTAGAGTTTTTAGCATTCTATACTTCGGCGAATGGGTGATCCGAAGATAAATGATTATTCTAAGAAAGTCTTTCTTGGTTTTAGACCCTTATAAGTGATCCCCTATTGGTTTGTGCCTCTAAGGAAGAGCAACTTACGGGTCCATGATCCATCAAATGAAGTTCATCTTCTTTTTTTTCGTAAAAATATGATTTGAAGATACATTACCATTATATGAAAGTTTGTTCTATGCTTCCAAAGCTGGTCTAGGGGCATACAACCCTTTAGTGAAAGGATTCCAATAGTCTTTCTTTCTATGAAATTGTGACTCTGAGGTCTAAGGCCTTTCAAGGAAGAATTTCCATCGCCTTTTGTGCTTCCACATAAGGGTGATTCAAAGATACATAACCCTTTTGAGAAGGCTTACTCTACTTCCAAGAATGACCTTGAGACACATGACCCTTATATGAAAGATGTATTGATGGCTATGCTTCTATGGAAGGGTAACCTAATTGTCTACAAATTTTCTAAAGAATACTTTTTATCATCTTTCTGCTTCATTAAAAGATGATCCAAAGATGCACGACCCCTTCAAAAGAAGTCATTTTTAATTTTTGAACCTCTGTGAGTAAAAAAAGAGAAATTATAACAATTATCATCATTTTCGCACTATTTAAGAAAGAAAGGGGTCGAACCCATGTGGAGATTCGTCACCCCACTTGTTGATATTAGAGCATTCATATCTATCCTTATGCTAGGCATACCTTTTTTGGTGACAGTACTATGCCACCGTCTTTCTATCTTAAGAAAAAAAAAAAGTTCAGCAAAAAACAATCAAGAAAAAAAAACCAACACCAAAGCTCTAGACCTAGTCACCATTGCTACCATCTACCATCGTAGCTATAGCCATCCTTGCCGTAGGCCGACTATACCATACATTTCAAGTGACCACCTCCCACTATTCGGTTTATGCTTCTAAGGATAGGTGAACTAAGGGTTCACTAACCTTCCAATGAAATGTTTCTATCATTTTTTTACTTCACGAAATAGTGTTTCACATATACATGACTCTTTCCTAAGAATGTCTTTTGTGGCTTAAACTTCTAAGGAAATATGGCCCAATGGTCTACGAACCTTTCAATGAAGTTTTTATTTTTGCATAAGGATGCACAACCCTTATTAAAAAGTCGCCTATCATCTATGCTTCTAAGGAATGGTGCCTCGAAGGTCCATGAACCTTTCAATGAAGATTTTTTGCTTTCGCGGAAGGGTGATTCGAAGATACATAACCCTTTTTAAGTAGTCACATATCATCTATATGTTTTAGGAAGGGTAAACCTAGAGTTTATGAACCTTTCAAGGAAGACTTTACACATCTATGCAAGGGTGATATGAAGATACATGGCCCTTTCTTAAGAAGTCATATATTGTTTATGCTTCTAAGGAAATATGGCTCAAGGAACCATAAACCTTCCAAGGAAGAATTTTAGTTAAATCATCATGTCTAAACTAGTATTAATTGTCTTTAAGAAAGCAAGGATTACCGATTAAATCATTATAATTTTAAATAAACTTTTTGCAGAAGGATGATCCAAAAGTACATAACCTTTCTATGGAAGTCTTAAGTCTTGTTTTGTATTTTGTGAAAAGGTGATCCGAAGATACACGTTCTTTCTATGAAAATTTAGAGTATGGTACAACATAAGAAAATTTGAAAAAGTGCCTCATTCCTTTCACTAATAACAATAGTTGAACCAAGAAGAAATGTTCGCATATAAAACCTTTTTAGTTTGGATAAGTTTCATAGAGTGAGGATGAGCTCTCCCACAATGGTTTATAGTAGATACGTTCCTCGATCTAACTTCTTGATGACTGTTTAAGGCCTCTCCTATGTTTTAGCCATCTTTTCTTTGTTTATATCAAGGGCTTCTCTTAGTACTAGGCTCTGACTTATCGGTCAACTTGCTTCCGCAACCTTTTTTCGTAAATGGCAACATAGATGGATACTACGTATCATGCTTCATCAGCAAGATCCTTAGCTAAGGATAATGCTTCGTCCTTTAGTTCTAAGTTCACCGGCTTCATCTGCAAGGTTAGAATAAATGATTTTATAGACTGCTTCCATTCATAGACCAGTGCGTATGGTGAACTTCTAGTCGATAGATTTTCTATCACCCTGTATGGCCAGAAGACTCCTATAAGTTCCTTTATCTATTTTCCACTCTTTCTTTCCAACCTCTTTTTTAAAACTGTGGAATAGTCTTGTTTGTGATCTCGACTTGTTCATTCCTTAATGGATAACTTTAGGAAAATAATCTTTGTTAAGTTTTCAATTTGCCATAGAAAGCAGTTACTATCAAGCTGACAAACTATTTTCCATTATTTTAGACTAGTATCTATTGCATACTGAATCTGGTTATGATGTTAGCCTGCAACAACCTTTTTACCTCAGATTTAGTTATATTTTCAAAAGCTTTAGCCTCAACTTATTTTATAAAGTAATCTATAGTAAGAAGAATGAATTATTTTCCTCTAGCTACTAGAGGTAGGGGTCTCATGATGTCTAGTCCTTACTAGATGAAAATTCATAGATTAGAGACTATATGTAGGTGGATATCCTATTGAAAGGTTGATAAGTGTAGCATGCTTCTGGAACTTCTCGCATCTCTTCATGTAGCTTATTGTTTCCGATTTAATGGTGTGCCAATAGTATCCTTGTCTCATAATTTTGTGTACTATGGCCTCTTCGCTAGAATGGTTTTCGCAAATACCCTAGTATACTTCTTTTAAAATCTTCTATCCTTACTCTTAGAGTACATACTACATGTAAACACTTGAGAATGCTTGCTTGTAAAGCGTTTCTTCAAACAGTA
The DNA here is from genome assembly GCA_946807835.1 of Ailanthus altissimus. Classification (NCBI taxonomy): domain Eukaryota; kingdom Viridiplantae; phylum Streptophyta; class Magnoliopsida; order Sapindales; family Simaroubaceae; genus Ailanthus; species Ailanthus altissimus. Next base: position 9,384,535 of record OX327709.1, read on the forward strand.
TGGACCTTTTAACTTTACAATTGAGCTTCCTAACTTCATTCCAGTCAACAGGTTCTAGTGATAGGTATCAATTTTTACAGTGATTTTAGATTCCAATAGGAAGTCAGTGATCACTTGTCCTTAATTATGGTCTTTAGTTTATACTTGATGTCCAAGTGGATTTGTCTCATTATTAACTTAATGACTCTTCTGAAAGCATTAGGTCTTGATAATATGCATTTTAAGGGACATGATTATACACCACGATATGATGTAGCTTGAAGTAGTGTCTCAATTTGTCCTTGGCTTTCATGAGGGCAAGGACTAGTTTCTTAACTGCAGAGTAGCTCATTTCAGCATCTAGCAATACCTTTTTAATATAGAAGATCAGCTTTTATTGTTCGTCTGCTTCCTTGAATAATAATACAATAACTGCTACTCGAGAAACTATGAGATATAGAAATAATATTTCATTAGGAATAAGAAATGAGAGAATAAGTGGCTTCCCTAAGTACTCCTTCAAGTTATGTAGCGCTTCAATCTATTTCGACCCCTATAAATGCTCATTCTTGGCTTTAGTAGCTTGGAAGAAGGGTTTGCACTTGTTGGACATCTTTATTATCAACTTGTTCAGTGTTGTGATCCTTCTAGTCAATATCTGCTCTTCCTTTGGTCTTCAAGGTATGGTGGTGTTTCTTAAGGCTTGAACCTAAGATAGGTCTGCCTTGATTCCTCTTATGCTTACAACGTGTCCCATGAATGTTCCAAATAAGATCCCAAATGTGCAATTGGCTATATTTAAGCGCATTTTATATTCTCTTAAGACATCACACATTTCCTATAAATTCACAATATGATCATCTGCCTTCTTGCTTTTGATCATTGTGTCATCTATGTATGGTTCTACCGTCCTTTCAATCAACTTTCCAAAGACTTTGGTGACAAGTCATTGGAATGTGGTTTCAGCATTCTTCGAGCTAAACACTTTATATTAATAAGTTCCTCACTCGGTCATGAAGCTAGTTTTCTCCTCATCTTTTAGGTCTATCCTAATCTAGTTTTATCTACTGTATGCATCTAGGAATGATGGCCTTTTGTATCTGGTTTTTGAGTATACATTGATCAATCTTGGAAAGCGGGAAAAAACCTTTAGTATTACCTTTTTAGATTTGTATAGTCAACACAGATCCTCTACTTTCCATTCTTCTTCGGCACAACCACCATATTCGCTAGCCAATCTAGATAGTGGGCTTATCAAATAAATTCAACTTCTAATAATCTGTCAACCTCATAACTGATGATCTTGTTATGTTCTATGGTAGACCTCATCTACCTTTGTCTAACTAGAAGATAGACTCTTTTGGTGCATAGCTTATAGCTCATTACCTCTAGCTCTATTCCAACCATATCTCTATAGAACCAGGTAAAGACATCTTGGTTCTTCCTTAGTAAATTGATCATTACAGTCATTTCTTCCTCATTCAAGTTGGTGCCTAACAATATCTTCCTATTAGCGACCAAATGGTCCAATTATACTTCCTCTGCCTTTTTTTGTGTAGAGTGAAATGTACTCTTCAGGTAGTTCTTCCTCTTGAAGAAGATCCTTTAGCCATACATCCTATAGTTGATATTTAGGAGGCGTCTCCTTCTATGATGGTTTAGGAGCTTTTGTGTTACTCAATGTTCCTACCCATTGTACTTTTCTCTTTTCTTAACGTCTTTCTCCACTTTTATGAAAGCTTCCTTTATTCCTTTCTTATCTTTTAGAGGTTTGATTAAGTTAGCATAGCATTATTTTGTCTGAATCTATTCGCTCTTTATATCCACCATTCCTCTTCCACTAGCTGGTGTGCACCTTACCACTTGGTGCAAAGTAAAGGGGAAGGTCTCAAATAATAGATCCAAAACCACCCCACCATTACATTATAAGTGAAGGGTACATCAACTAATAGGTAATCTATCTCCGACCTTTTCCCTGTTGCGACAACTGGCAATGTAATGAATTCTCTTTGACTTGCACTCTCGTTCCTCTGAACATAATGAGCTCTATGTTACATCATTGGATGCCTTTTTTCTTAAAGCTCCATCCTCTTGAAAGTATCCCAAAATAAGTTGTTAGCATTGCTTCCACCATCGACCAGCACACGTTGAATAGTGTTCTTTCCTATATTCAATCTTATCACTAGTGGATCAAGGTGCAAAAGTATTATGTCAATTAAATCTAATAGTGGGTACCGTCCAATTTAGTCCAGGTTTGGCTGGAACTGAATCAAATTGTGATTTTTTTTGTTCTCTCAAATAGAGAATTGAAAATTTTGAATGGATTATTAAAAATTGAACTAGACTTAACCAATTTGTTTTCAATTCGGTTTGATTCAATTTTTTTATTTAAGCCAATTAAAAAAAGTTTAGAGTGCACATTTTTAGAATCAAGCCAACAACTAAAAATGTTCATTATAGCCATTCAACCAAATGAGCTAAGGCATACGCTTAATAAGTCCATTCCATTTTATTATTTAAACCTTTAACACGTTAATAATAAAAAAAGAAAATACAAATTCAAGAACACTGAAAATTGACATGTTAATTTAGTCAACCAAAAGAGCTAAGCAATCTCTCATCAATATATATTTTGTTTTATTATTATAACTTTGACATGTTAATATGCAAAATTCAAAAAAAAAAATTCTGAGAGTTGAACCATTGGCCTCCTATAATTAATAAATCTAGTCAACCAACCGAGCTAAGCAAACTTTTAATAAATCCATTCCATTATATATATATATATATATGAACTTTAAATGGTTGACATATGAAAATTAAAAAAAAAAATGCCACATGTTGGATTTGAACCAAGGATTTCAAAAGAGTTATTTTCGTATTCAACCAACTAAGTTAAGGTTAGTTTTGAATATGAAACACATTTCGTTCTCTATATTAGCATTTTAAATATTAATAATTAAAAAATTAATTTGTGTTTGCCTACTATTTATAATCCTTTTATGACTGTTAGGCCCTCATCTTTACTTCTATGATATGCTTCCTCTTTTGTGTTTTCTTCTTCCTCTAGGTACTGGACGTCATATAGTGATTCGTGAATTGCATCTAATATCTTGATGCATATTTCTTCTATAGTTGCGGCTTTTATCTTAGTAGGTTTAGGGTTCTTCTTTAGTTTCGTTGTCGTAGTCTTTTTAAGCTTTATATCTGGCTAGTACTTAGCTAGATTTTTGTTCCTTATAAAGGTGTGTATATGCCCTTTTAGTGATTTGCATATGGTGATGTCATGTCCTTTTACGTTATAGAAAGGATAATGTTTTGTCTAATCTTACTAATCCTCAAGTATGTTACTAGATTTGGCTTCCAAAAAAATTTGGTATCTTTATATTTCTACCAAATCTTCTCAATAGGTGTGTTGATGGAAATTAAAGGCTCAAATTGCCTCTACCGCTTATCTCCTTTGTCTCCTTCTGTGGTAGAAAGTCACTTCTTTAATCCTTCCTTCCATGAAGATCACAAAAGCGTCCTTCATTATTATAGATTCATCTTCCTCCTCTCTAATCTATTTCTCTGACTTTTAACTAATTAATTTAAAAGAAGCAAAGTTCTTTTGAAGAAGATATTGATAATAAAACGTGAATGTCCTTACTACTTTCCTATACGCCTATGTTGCTATCTTTATGTCGTAGCTTCTTAACTCGCTAAACTCTCTATTAAATCTATTTAAGTTCTTTATGAATTCATTCTCTCCTGGTTACAATTCTGAAGTCAACTTCTTCTTCCTATTTTGATTGTATTGTGTGATGAACTAGGCAGTTAATTCATCAAAATAAAAAATTAATTTTTCCTTCAGCCACCTAAACCATGCTTGGGCGGTCCTTTCAAGTTGGAAAAAAAATTAATGCACTTCAAGGGGTTGTTGTCGGTGTGCATTATCATCTTCGTGTTAAAGTGGAAGATAGGCTCTTTTAGATCCTTAATTTCGTCGTATATCTAGAAGTTAGATAAGATAAACTTTTGGGGCTTCTTTGCAATCTTTGTATCTTCTATGAATAAATCTCGATTCGCATTTTGCACTAAAGACATTGTGTCATCAATGGTTCCAGCTTTGCCATCCTTCTTGTAAAATTTGCTAACCTCCTTCATGATTGCTGCTTTTATATCTCAATCTTCATCCATCCACTTCATCGTCTCTACAGCTTATTTCCTTCCTTTGTGTTCCATAAATTTTTCATGCTAAGTATGCTTTTGTCTATCATTATGGGGCAAGACTTCTTTAAGATTATCGAATGCCTCATATCCATTCATAACTATCAATTTATCTCGCAACTCTTAGTTATCCCTCTTGGTCTTTTGTGTCAAAATCTTAGTTAATACCCACTATGATGGTAAAGACTTCACTTCCCAAAGTGATTGTGTCTGCAATGCTTAGACTTCTGTTCTCGCTATTTTTTAAAAGCCCTGAATTGCAAGATTTACGTGGTTTGTCATGTTTGATTTTCTAGCAATCTTAATTGTCAGAAAGTCTATTTTTTGTTCAAAACTTTGTTATAAAAGGCCACACTTAATTTCTCGAGATTGGAACCTCCCTGTCAATGATCATCTTATCCTTGCTAACTCTTTGAAATTATAGGAATGTACCATCCTCCTACAAGAAAAAATAATTCGAAGTGTGCAGAGCATTGCAGAGACAAGTAGGATTTATGTTGTGTAATGAGTATTGAATATCAAATCCCTAAACACTAAATAAAATGCCTCTATTTATAGTGCATGACTTCTAATCTTATTCAAAGTATGCATGTGCATCCACACTTAATTAATCTGCATTAATAAAAGATTAAATCTGATATTAAATCATCAATCAAAGAGAATGATTTAAGTGGAACTCATCCACTTATAAAAAATCTTTCTTTATATAAAACAGTAATTAATGAAGTATAATTTTAATAGAATAATAAATTTAATCTATTTTTGCCTCTTTATTACTTACATGACCTATTTATAAAATTTATAGATCAGCGGGTTAAGTTACCCAGTATATTAGATCCACTTTCTAAATTGAGATCCCTTATTTCATAGAATTGGGTTTTTTTTTATATGGACTACCACACAAAAGAAGCATAATGAGTGTAGATTGATTAAACTGATTAGATTCCTAAACAGTTATATTTCAAAAGCGATGAGTTAAGAGTAAAACAAAAATAAATAAATTTTATAAAAGTACAATAATAATTTTAAATGTTTATTAAACAGATTGTCTAATGGAAGTATCGATTCAGACATTAAAAAAGAAATCACTATTTGTTTTATGTCTAACAATACATGGAGTGACTCTCAACGAATTGAAATATGAAGAAGGAAGCAAAAACGGTTCTATAATAGTGGTAAACTAAAACATCTAGTAACTAGAGAAAAATAAAGCAAGAGTAATTTTTGTAGCAGCGGCGAGCAAAATTATAGTAAGTATAACAATTCAATACTTCTTATAGTTAATTTCAATTGTGATTTAGCTAATATTTTAATAATTAAATTAAAATTATTCATTTATTAGCGCCATCAAACATCGGTGAGTTACGGTAACACCACCACCATTCAAATTAACGGCCAAAAATCTTGCTAATGGCTGTGATGGGACTTCGTAACATGCCAATCTTTAACGAAAATGGTCATTGATATTCATCTCCTTCTTTTGCCCTCTTTTAGTGCTTATTAATAAAAATAAATCTACCTTCACGTAAATCATAAAATTTAAAGCTCAATTACGTCTCATTGATTCAATTTGTAACCATAGTCGTTGACCATGTCAATTCAATTGTTTTTGCAATTATTCAATTAATTTTTTAGGTTTTTTTAATTAAAATATATAGAATAAATCAATAATACTATTTCACATGTTCCTTTAAGACTCAAATGTCAAATTGCTCTTATTAGCATCCAACTTAACAAAATGTCAATAAAGAGGGTATTTTTATTAATTTTTTAAATAGAAGAATTTTGTCCTTTAAGATAAACTTTTGGGGTATGATTGTCCTTTGCATCTAATAAATTTAATTTAAAGAAAACAATATTTTTTATATATAAGAGACTTTGTTTAATTTAAATTTTTAACTTAAAATCATGATAAATTTTCATCTATTAATCTCAAATAATTTAGTTGTGTAGAATTATTAACATTAAATGCTACTTTTAATCTTGAGTCTATATGACTAAATTGTATGAGATTAATAAATGAAAATTTGTCTTATAATTTTAAATAAAATATTTAAGAAAACACCTACCCTATACGTAATGTCTGGCAAATAGGGTTCGATCTGATTTATTTACACCGTCACTCAGAACACCATCAAAAGACTTGGCAATTGATCCAAAGACAAGAAAAATCCAAGAGTAACTCGGGTGGAACTGAAAATTATTAATTAACAACGAAAATCCTTTTGCCCCTTTCAAATTTTTTTTTTTTGGGTTTATATGAATGAATTTTGTGTCTTCTCCATTTAAAACAGAAAAAGGTATTACATCATCAGGTAAATGGGTGATTAATATTTTTCAAGCATTCTCCTGCAACGTGTATCATCAGACAGATGCTTTGAATGAACAACTTTACGTATACCACCAACTGTGACCGTTCCCTACGTAACCTTGGGTTGATTACCTTGGTATTTTGATTTATTCCACACACACTGCTCCCAAGTTGAGTGAGAATTTGATACCAGATTTACCTAATAATTCTTTTCTATTTAGAGTCTTCGTGCCAAGTGATTCGCGGAATGTTGGTTCTTGTGATTTACTTGGCTAGGATCTCCTAATGAATCAACAAAGTATATTTATTATCTTATTCGCATTCGCAGTAGGCCTACTTAGTGAATTTCTACAGCCAAAACCAAACTACCTTCCCAACGTAAAATCATCTGAATGGGTTCCATGAATTTGCCTTCTCCATATTCTTTCTTGCATGCTGCAGCTGGTTAACGTCTGAAGCCTTCTACTACGGATATTAGTTTAATATCAAACACATGTTCAGGTGAAGTGCTATGCCAACAAAAGCAGCTTCTCATTGACTAATTTATAGTTACAAATTTTACATACAAAATCATGAGAGACAGAATAATTATACAACTTTCCAGAATGACTTAGGAGTAAAACAAACAATTATTTTTGTTGCAACTAGCAACAGTAAAGTGGATATTGGCAGTTACTTCATTTGCATCAAAAATCAGAATCCCCAATCAGTTGTGAGAACAGACATGTACAAAAGTGATTCTGCAGCCAAACACATTTAAGACGGGTAAGGACTCTGAAACTTTGCCGAAAGGAGAAAACTTACGTATCATTCAAAAGAAAGCAAAATATCCAGGGTGGCTAATAACAACAGATGAGAAGAGGAAGAAGCATATTTCATCCCCTCTCCCCCCTACACAACAGAAAAAGTAAAAGAATAGTGTGGGATAAAATTAACAGAGCAGAAAAATACCAATTGATAATATAAATGATAACAGGAGCTGGATAATATAGCATGACAATTATATAGCAACACCACAGGCTATATAGTAATATTCTAAAAGAAATTCAGATCATGAACCCCAAGTTTGACCTTGGTTGAGCACAGTGGAAGCTGGATTCACATCAGTGAACCACAGACACATGAACCCTTGGGAGTTTAATATTGCATAATTAGCCTTATGAATAACTGTGAAAATATGGATTAAAAAGTTCAGGCCATGCCCAAAGGATGCATGTGAAACATTTAAAATTGGTGCCAACTAGTCTATAAACACAGGATTGATCTAATCGCCCCCACAACTTATGGGTAGCCAGTTAATTCCCACAGGAAACCAGATATAAATAGCCCGAATTTCTGATGTGGGGCCTCCAGAAAAAAATCTCAATACAATTCTCTCTCTCTCTAAATTCTCTCTTGAAAATTCACCCAAATAGCATCTGGTTTAAGAATTGGAGTGCCTGCAGGCACATTCCCATAATTTGGAGATTGAAAAAGGTAAAATTCGAGGTTCAAGCCAAGTAGAACTAATGTTCAGTGTAAGCATTTTCTGGAACTTACAAGCATCAAGAGCCACTTGATAGCCATTTTACTTTATATATTTGACGCCCATCCACACAGACAGCCAACATGCCCAGGTGAAGAATGAAGTTTCAAGATGTCCCAAAACACCACATGCTTAAGGATGGTTCACTAATTGACAAATATATTAGAATCCAACTGCAAAAAGGATAACAAAAGAATGAAGTTTCAAGATGTCCCAAAACACCACATGCTTAAGGATGGTTCACTAATTGACAAAAATATATTAGAATCCATCTGCTAAGAGGATAACAAGTTGTCTAATCTAGGCTTATTCTTTTTCAATAGAAAATCTAACGATATCTCAGCAATCAAAAGAAAGTTCAAGCTTGGGCCATTGCTCCATACTGATAATTAGAAACATAAAGGAGAATAGAAAAGAATAGCCACCAAAGAGAGAGAGAAGAAGATGAATTTAAGAAGGCGCGCCTTACCTTAGACCTAATGGAACAGTGTCTTCCTGCCAAACATCAAATCTTGAAACAAAAAATGAAATATTATGTGCATGAACAAGACCTATCAGCTTTCCATCCCGCCTCAAGTAAGTAATTGCATGTCTGCACGACCTGGCTGTGGCATAGGAGATTTAATCAAGTGCTTTAATAATTCCATGATAATGGAGAAGGAAGGACGTTTCCAAGGTTCACTGCAGTAGAATCATTTGTATTGATGAGAAAGAGAAAGCATCTATTGGTAAAATAAGTGATTGTAACTGAACATATGTTATATGACTTGAGCCTTTTAGACTCACTTAGCCCAGCAAGCCTCAATTATGGAGGCTACTTGGGGATTTAAATTGCGTGGAATCTCAAGCCTCTTGCTCTTAAAACCGACAGCTGCTACAACCTACAAGGTAGCATACAATATCCAAGTGTAACGAAAAAATCTTAATGACCATTGATAAAAGAAAAGAATTAACACAAGAAATAATTATGTGAAAAGTGCAGAATAATTCCAACTTAATCTTACGACAACAGATATATTACATCAGTCCAAAATAATCAACTACAACAATTTGTACCTTACAGTGGATGCAATTCCTTTTCTTGCATTGGTAGGCAGTCTAATTCATAGGGCAGAAAAATAATATTCTAAATAAATTATATGCATTTGATACGTGTATTTAAAATAATGCACATCAAGAAAGGTACATGCAATAATCATCAATTACTCAATCAGGGAATGCATGTTGTCTGTAAAGAGGTCACCATTCTCAAGTTGGTTAAAAAAGAATGAATAGGAAATCGAACTTAATATAAGATCTTGGACTATCAATTTAAAGTTCTAGGCTTTCAAGCATGCACTCTATTGGTTCAGATCCAGCACACTACAGTATCATTGACAATGATAATTAGCAAATAAGCTTTTAGCATTTCCACCTACTTGTTACAAATGCAATTTTATTTCTATTGCAGAGATTTCACAAACATTAGTTGGAATATCAAGATTTCGTCAGAGGAATTTCATCATTTTCATATGAAATATTCAAGTTAAAGCATCAAACCTGTGCGGGATTTAAATTGCTCCAAGGTTGCCGCAATGTCGCAAGCTCCCACAGTATTACACCAAAGCTGTATACATCTGACTTTTCATTTGATGGCTCATCACGCAAAACTTCTGGTGCCATCCACTCAGGCTAACATGATAGAAGGTAAATTCTTAATATCATACTACAAGTAAACAGTTTGTATGCTACCCTAAAATAAGACTTATCAACATGCTGTTAAAGTTAGATAACACTTACAGTCCCTGCAGCAGATTTTGATGACAAAAATGTGTTTGCCTTCAAACGGGAAAGACCAAAATCACAAACCTGGATGAACAGAACAGGCAACATGAGAAAGAAGGAAAGTCAATGAGTTAGCAGAAAATGAAACAAAGCCGGGAATCAAGAAACACGTATGCGCACATAGTACATCAATTCAGCTGAAGATGCCAATCAAAATTCAAATGGAGCAACAACACCGAAAGGAAACAGAAAGCATGCATAGTACCAGTGAAAAGAAAGTTTCATGACTTTCAACTGAAATTACGATAAGTACAAATTTCAGCCTTTTCTCAAATCTGCAGCATCATCTTGCAGCCAATGGTTTCATTTCAGATCCAAATTTGTCAATAAATCATTTGGCAAAAGTACGCTTTCCATATAACATACCATATAACTAAACAATCAATTGAACCAAAGGGCTGGCTTGCATTCACAGGGTAAAACAGTCATTGAAAACAATGCAAAAAATAAGAGTAGCAATGGTAACATTACTGCATATATACAACAAATTCTGAGAAGATATAGTGATATCAATGACAAATTTCAGTTCAAAAAGTAAAAGGCAGCTACAACAGGTTTCATGTCAGACCCAAAAGGATAAAGTCGGGAAAAAAAGATGCCTAATCAAGAAAAGCAAGCAGGAAAACAGGCTGCTTAACTCAGTCATTAAACAGTAGATAATAGTTTATATGATACAGAAGAACTTCTTGTACTTACCTTCACGGTGTAATTTTTGTCAACCAAAAGATTTGGAGATTTTAAGTCTCTATGAACAATGGGAGGATTTCGTTTATGAAGATAATTCATTCCCTTTGCCTGCACCAAACAAAGTCAATACACTCAAAGCAGTGGACAAAACAAAATAATAATGTGTCTACAATGGAGCGAAAAAAGAGAAATAATAAATCTTATAAACTCGATTTAATACCTACCACATCATAGGCCATATTTAACCGGCGCCTCTCATCCAATACCTCTCTTGCACCAGGTTTATGCAAAAGCCTGTACAAGCTCCCTCTGCAATTCAAAGCCCGTATATAAATCGATTTAATTACTTAAATCCTAAAAGTTATAAAGACATAAAAGGATAGAAGTGAGAAAGAGGAAAATGCTTCAATTGTTTTTCTTGCTGGTGATGGTGGTTGTTCTAAGAAGAAATTCTGAAACCTTGATAAATATTCCGTCACTATGGACAAGTTTGGGGGCCGAGTGACCGCACCCATAAACAGAACAATATTTGGATGCCGCAGTCGCTTCATTATTGTAACCTAACAACCAAAAAAATGGAATTAAGAACCTGAACCAAGATTGATATCTCTTCTTTGGCTTAGATCACAATTTCAGCAACACCGTACCTCCCTCAAAAATTCCTTGAAGCGTTCTGCGTGGAAGTCTTGTTCCATGAGAATTTTCACAGCAACATCCTGTATTTACAAACAGATATATATATTTAATAAAAACTGAAAGAAAAAAGTCAACAATCATGACACCTCCAGCATTTAACTACTAATTTAATGTATTTCCAAAATTAATATGTCAAAGAGATCCAACACAACGGTAAAACTAATATAAGAAGCATCATCTGAACATGAGTTAATGGCTGGATCAGGTATACAAACTTCAAGTTAACATAATGCAGACTAGGCTGGAAAGTAAGACGACAACATGACTCATGATCACAGTCGATATAAGTTTATTATGAAGGCCTTATATGATTATAATATAGTGCCAGGTTCTGTGACGGCCTAGTAGCAGGATTAGCCTAACTGGCAAACCATATGGCTTGAGAACATAGCAGAAGCATCAAAGGCCTCTTAATTTACCATGTTCAGAAACCTTTTTATTTTCTTTCAGTTCAAAATGAGACAAAACATGTGTTTGGTATAAAATTTGAAAAAAGAGCATGAAAAAAGACAAAAGTCCTCGTAAACTTTAGAATAACTATAAGAAGTTTAGCACTTCTTGAAAATCGAAATGTTAAAAATATACAAAACTCAGTCACTAAGCCAAAATGCTATGCCAGACTGTTTTCACACTTCTTTTTCCTTAGAAATCCACTTTCAAGATACATCACTAGACATATTCTCAAGTATTGAAAATGTAAAATTCAATTTTTCATTTCATTTTACAAAACAGTTCTGCTAAAGCAATTTTATAAAATTAAACAGTTCAGTCCCTAAGACAACCAAAGATCAGGTTCTGATACTTAATTCAGAAGGTTTATCAATTAAAAAGGGTACACGTCCAACATGTTTTCTGTTTACGGTAGATACTATGATATCTTTCACAACAGAAAACAACTTAAAACAGTAGGAAATTTTGCATTTACTTTTTCCACTAAGATGTCATTAGATGTGCATATCCTACAATGTTCTCTTTTTTTTTATTCCTTTAAATGTTAAGATACACGAGGGAATGTCATCCCATATGCACAGAAGCACCTGACGCGTGGCAGCAAGTTTCAACAACAGGGCTGAAATACAGAAGTTGAATGGGATGTGTAAACAAGAATCAGAAAGCACAATGCCATAAGATGATTTTCACTTTATCCATATAAACATAACAGGATGAACAGAGGGTAATTTGCTTACCGATCCATGCCAGTCAGCACGATGGACAGTTCCAAAAGAACCTGCAATCACACCAATGTGAATCTAAGTACACTAGTACAATTTCTTGCAAGAATACCAAGATAAATGGTAGTGCAAGCATGAGAGAACTACATGGTCTCTTCACATTATTAACAAATATACGTTTTCACCCCAAATGTTTGTTCAAGAAGTAGGTAAAAAACAAATACCTGCTCCAATTCTTTCTTTTAGGACCAGATCACTCCAGGGGATGTCCAGATCTTCCACGTCAAGGGTAAATTCCTTACTTGGTTTACTGGGAACCAATTGACCACCCTCAGTATATCTAAAATCTTTAGAAGTATCCAGCCTCTGATCAGTCGATGGCAAACGTGGTTGACCATCTCTATGCCCAATAGGTTGGACATGCTTCAATGCAATTGAATCTTTAACCATGTTTACAGAATGCAAGATATTCTGAGTAGGATTACAGGATTTATAAAGTTCTGAGTCTCTATCATGGGCGCTTGTCCAACCTCCTTTTGCAGGAGTGGGTAATTGGGATTCAATGATACTGTTGGAGAACTGCACAGGATTATTTCTCTCTGTCCCCATCTTATCAAATTGCTTCGGATACATTGATAATTTAGCATTATCTTCTTCTCCAACAACAGAATCTGAAATGATACAAGTAAATATAGTTTGCAATTTGGAACTTTTGTAGCACATCAATACCAAACCACAAGTTGTATAATGTGAATTAGATACAATTTAGGTCAACCATAGCATGCAGTCATTTTTGCCAAGAAATAAAACAAAGTAATATATGAAATGAGTAAAAGAACAGAACATAGACTAGAACAGAGAATTTAAACCTATTCAATTAGCAACTAAATAAGTCCATTCATCTTAAGACAAGACCTCATATAAGTCAAATCAATTGTAGCTTCACTCAAGAAATTTTCTCCTTCAACCTAGCATGTAATCATCACTTGACTAGTGAGAGAGTAATCTTTCTAATAAAAAATAGGGAGAGTCCTAATGAATGAAAACTAGTAACTTAAAATATGAAAACATGGTGGATAGGACTGTAGTGGAATTCCACATCGCATAATTAAAGAAGGCCAAAGAGCTATATGTAGTACCACTAGACCCCTGTACGTTAGGTGGCTCTCTTTAAGTTGTCGTCTTGGCTTCATCATAAATAATATCACTACCAAGCCTGGCTCGAGTTCAACCACAAACTTTGAGCACCATATCTTCAGCTGTCACATCATGAGCTATGCACTTAAGAACAAGTATGAATGGAGGTATTCTGTATTGAAGCTTGGTGGAATCCTACATTGCTTAGATTAAGAAATTAAGCTAAATCCAACATCAGTTACACCTTGAGTGTCAAGGTGTTCTTTTTGGTTTGTGGTACTCCTTAGAACTAAAATATTGATGAGCCTTTACATATCAACTTAAGCTTGAGTCTACAAGATAACAAGGTACTCAAGCAGATTTGACGGTGTAAAGAAATAGAGAAAGAAGAATTCTTGTCTATTGATAATGAGAAAAATACATCATTATATAGGTGAAGTTATGCGTTCTATTTGAAAGGTTATCAATCTATTTACTATTCTATGATATTGACCATAAATATATACATAATACTATATACATTTCAACACTCCCCCTCAAACTAGAGCATATAAATCATATGCGCCAAGCTTGTTACAAATAAAATCAACTCGAGGACCCCTGAGAGATTTGGTGAGGATGTCTACTAGCTGGTCGTTTGAGCAAACATGACTTATGGAAATATAGTTAGACAAAATCTTCTCTCGAATAAAGTGACAATCAATTTCTATATGCTTAGTCCTTTCATAAAATACCGAGTTGGATAAAATGTGAAGTGCAACTTGATTATCACAAAGTAACTTCATTTGTTATATGTCTGCAAATTTCAATTCTTGGATCAATTGTTTCAACCATATAAGCTCACATGTTGCTAAGGCCATGACATGATATTCTGCTTCTGCGGTTGACTTGGCAACAATTTCTTGCTTCTTACTTTTCCATGATACAAGGTTTCATTCAACAAGAACACAATACCCAGTAGTAAAACGTCTATCTAACGGAGAACCTGCCCAATCAGCATCTGAATATCCGACTATCTGTGTATGACCCTTATTCTCATATAGCAAACATTTTCTTGGTACACCCTTGATTTACCGTAAGATTCGGAAAACTGCATCCCAATGACTATCACATGGAGACTGTAAAAACTGACTGACAACACTAACCAAAAAGGAAATATCAAGCTATGTGATAGTGAGATAATTAAGCTTACCAACTAGTCTCCGATATCTCCCAATATTTGCAAGAGACTCCCCCTGACCAGATGATTCTTTAATTGCTTAATACTGTCCAGACCATCTCCTGTAATGACAATATCATCAACGTAGACTACTAGATATATACATTAGCCCTGTGGTGTATGTCGATAGAAAACAGAATGATCTGACTCACTACAAATCATGTCAAACTCCTAGATAACAGTACTAAAACAACCAAACTAGGCACGAGGAGATTGTTTCAAACCATACAAGGAGTGACAAATCCAGGTGGTTGCTCTATATTTATTTCTCCTAAAGCTCACCATGAAGAAATGCATTTTTGATATCGAGTTGGTGCAAAGGTCATTGACGAATAGCAGCCATAGACAAGAACAACCGAATAGATAACATTTTAGCCACGAGAGAGAAAGTCTCATAATAATCCTACCTATAAGTTTGAGTGTACCCTTTTGCAATCAACCAAACTTCAATCTGTCCACTTGACCATTAGGTCCAACCTTGATAGTGTACACCCATTGACAACCTACCGCGGAGTGTCCGAGCGGCAACTAAACCAATTCTCATGTACTATTAGCATGCAAAGCAATTGAAAATTGGTCAATAGATCCGGGCGGCAACCGAACCAATTCCCATGTACTATTAGCATGCAAAGCAGTCATTTCCTCAACCATTGCTTGATGCCAGCCAGGGTGGAAAAGAACCTCACGAAGTGTTTTAAGAATAGAAACAGAAGATAATAGACACAAAGGCATAATATGGGGAAGATAATCGATGATAACTAAGAAAGTTGTACAGAGGATGAAGGTTGCGAATGGAACATATATCTTTACAAACAACAATTGGAAATTAGTCAATAGGAGGCAAGGCCTCAGTAAGAGAGGAATCTAGAGCAGGAAGTGAGTCAACGGGAACCTCAAAAGCCTCAGGAGTGGTATCACTGTCAGCACCTACAAGATCAAAAGGAACAAGACTATCATGAGCCGGAGAGAAGAATCTTCAATAGGAGGATCATGTTGTGGGACAGGAACAAGTTTAGTGTTTGACTCAGGAGGAGTCTCTGTTATTGACATATTTTCTGAAGCAAGGGAAGAAAAGAAAGGGGAAGACTCAAAAAATGTGACATCAGCAGAAAGGAAATGACGTCGAGTGTCAGAAAAATAACACCTATATCTTTCTAAAGACGTGAATAGCCAAGAAAAATACATTTGATGGACTGAGCAGATAATTTTGTCTTGACCAGGAGAGAAGACATGGACAAAACATGTGCAGCTAAAGACAGGTGGCTGAAGATGAAACAATGGTTGATCAGGATACAGAACAGAATGAGGGACCTGATGTGTAACACGAAGAAGGGCATTTAATTTATCAAAAAACAAGCAGTAAGAACAGCATCCGCCCAAAAACGAAGAGGAACATTATTATATATAAGTAAAGTGCGGGCAATTTCAATGAGATGTTCATTCTTATACTCGGCAACTCCATTTTGTTGTGGAGTATAGACACAGGAAGACTGATGTAAGATGCCCTGAAAAGACAAATTTAGTAAAAGGAGCAGAAAAATATTCACGTGCGTTATCACTACGCAATCTACGGATAGTAGTGGAGAATTGTGTTTTAATTTCAGCACAAAAGATTTCAAAGATGAAAAATAATTCAGAGCGATCTTTCATTAAAAATAACCAAATGCAACACGAATAATCATCAATAAACGTAACAAAGTATTTAAAACCTAAAACAGAAGAGACTCCACTAGGACTCTAGACATCTGAATGAACTAATTCAAAAGAGGATTCAGCCCGATTATTGACACGCTTTAGACACGATCCACGAGAGTGTTTTTCAAGCTGACAAGACTCACAATTGAAAGACGATAGACTAAAGAGACATGGAACCAGTTTTCAAAACTTTAACAGATTTGAATGTCTCAAACGATTATGAAGAAGTGCTGGTGGTTCAGTGACAGTGCATGCAATAGATGGTTGAGGAATACTCAGATGATAGAGCCCCTGTGACTCATAACGTACGTTAATCATCTTTCCCGTACTGCGATCCTATATAAGAATAGTCATTAACAAAGATGATTGCACATTTTAAAGAGCGAGTGAGTTTACTGACAAAGATAAAATTAAAAGGGAAATGTGGTATATAAAAAACAGATTCTAAAGGTAAGGAAGGAAGGAAAAGGATGTGCTCGACCAACTGCTTAAGCAGTAGTTGTGGACCCATTAGCTAAGGTGACAGATGGCAATAATCTAGATGTAGAAATATGAGAAAATAATTGAACGTTACCAAAAATGTGGTCAGAGGCGCCAGAATCAAGGACCCAAGGTCCTAAAGAGGAGAGCTGAGTAATACAAGCGACTGAATTACCACTATGTGCAATGGAGGCAAAGAAAGAGGTAGACGCTTGGTATTTAAGGTATTTTTCATAATCAATACTAGTGAGAGTCATGGATGGAGGTTGCTTATCTATTTTAGAACTCTCAGTAGTCATATTGGATCACAAATCGGGGAGAAGAAGAAAACAACTAACAACCAGGAGCAGTTTTACAGTAACACACTGACAGTTTCCGGCGACGGCGGCCAGCGATGGCAAGTGACACGGTGGCAGGTATTTGGTTCACGGGCGTCATCTGAAGGTATTCGTGCCGGCGGTGAGGACTCGCGCGCCGGAGAACAAGATCGGCGATCACGTGACGGCGGCAGAGAGGCGGCGCATCCGGCGGCCGATGAGTGCGCGGTTGCTACAGGCTTGGTTGTCGGCCTTGTTTGAGTTCACGGGAAGGATGATCGTCAAAGATAGTTCACGGCCGATGAGTGCGCGGTTGCTACAAGCTGGCCAAAAATATGGGCGGCGCGTGGAGGCGTGCGATGGGCGATGACTACTGGACTGCCGCAGAAGTGATCATCGGCGTTGTCTGAAGGCAGGGACACCGGTGGTGTGATGAGTCCACACGCGCTGAAAAATTAGGTCAGATTCTAGTGGGTGGCGCGTGGTGGCGCATCCGGCGAAGTTTCAATGCCTGTCTTCTTGGGGTTTCGCCGGCGAGTTACTGGTGATCTCAAAGCTAAGGACACGACCACTGAAAAATGAAGAAGCACGGTGACCAAAAAAAGAACAGGAGACTTCGCCGAAAAAATTACGAATCGAAGAGAGCACAATGGCTCTAATACCATATAAAGAAATAGAGAAAGAAGAATTCTTGTCTATTGATAATGAGAAAAATACATCATTATATAGGTGAAGCCATGCATTCTATTTGGAAGGTTATCAATCTATTTCCTATTCTATGATATTGACCATAAATATATACATAATACTATATACATTTCAACAAATGGAAAGTCCTTTGTTTAGATCCCCGCGTTGTATTCGTATTAACATTAGTATTTACATCTGCATGAGTTTGTGTTTGAACTTGATCTACAGGCTTGCACATAAGTCAGCAACTAAAACTTGAATGCTATTGTATGGCCCTTATCAGTTTAAGCTTTTAGCCCAAGCAGTGACTTAACAACTCATTACAGAAGTACAAACAAGTATCGTTGATCAAATCTACTACCAACAATAGAAGATGGTTTATAAGATGGGAGAGGACAAGTATCTCTATACAGTTAATTCGCCCAATGTGTTTTTAGTGGATCCCAATAAAGAATAATGGAACAGAAAGAAACAACTTACAATAATATAATTTTTTATGGTTGCTCTATTAGAAAAGTTACCTCCTGATGCCTCATCGAATACAAGATTAAGTGATTGACAGTCCGAAAAATACTGTTTGGCTAGCAACCTGAAATCAATGGTAGGTTCGACTTGTTTGAGTCGTGGAAAACGCAATGGTGAAGTAATCGATATGGAAGATGGACCATTGAGCAAGGAATCAGGTTTGCACAAATGGCCTGGCATCCCTATCAAATCAACTAGATATTCCCTGAAATTAAAGAATATACGTCATGAGATGTCCATGGCATTTAACTAAAGCTTCAATATGACAGCACTAACGAAATGCATTATCTTAAATGCTATCATGTCTAACAAACATTTCATAAATGTGGGTCAATAAAGGACATAACTAATCTAGAGCTAAAGCAGCAGTCAACTCTCAGTTGCACTTTTAGAGTATCTGTTCAATTTTCCAGAAGCAAAAAGAAACACTAAGTTGGTGAATGGTCAATTTTCATTTGTTTCCTCACATAAGCATGTCCAGCATGAATTTGATGACTCAATATCCTAGTAATTAAATGCAGGGATATAATTATTTATTTACCTAGTATGATTCATTAGAACGTTAACTAACACAACAAACCATCAAAAGTGTCCATAAAATAAAAAGAATGTCAAAAATTTCCATGCCTAAACTATACGAGTTCACTCTTCCACTGCGTAACACTCCACAAAGTAAATAAATTTAACTACTTCACAACAGTAATAGATACTGCAAATAAACAATCGTAAATACCTGTCAAGCCCAAATCGAACAAGACAAGAAGAAGCATCATCTCGTTTGCAATATTTGCACCCCTTTGCAATTCGACATGGTAAGTCAATTGTATCAGCAAGCACCTGCATAGATCATATTTATGGTATGCATGAATCTGTTTCTTGTTCAAAGAGAGCCATATAAACCACAAGAAATAAACTCTCAAGGCATCAAAAATCAATTATAAACAAATAAATTTAAGCATGTCTATTAGAAAGAAAAATAATTCAAATCAAATGAATATGCGAACATAGCCCCATCCAGGAAAAGCTTCATAAGATGTTTGATGTCGAATCGAACAGCAAACAAGATTTGGTATCTTACTTTGAATAGTAAAGTTCTGTGTCTGCAGAGGCCAATAGATAGGCTACCTATAGGAACAACAACAGATCCTAAGCAATCTTTTATATCATCACTGCATTCCTTCCAGATGGGAATTAAGTCATCTTCTCCCATGGTACCTGAACCCCTTTTGATAATAATAGAAGCTTTATTAAATAGATATTGATAAGTTCTATAAATATGTTAATATAAGGTGTCTAACAACTTACCCCATGCGATTGCAAACAAGCTTCGCCAGCTGATCAACAACCTCTTTTTTGGTTATACAGCTACAAGAAATGTTCATAACTCTGTTCTGAAGTTCCTTCAAGCTAGGATCACTACGGCGATCAATCAAAACCACTTCAATCGGAGTATCAGCACTAGGATCAACAGATCTTAGAGATTCAACTGATGGAATACGACCACTCTCATTCAAATCATTGCACAAGGTCCACACATATGGATCCACTCCATGAACTAGATAAAATCCATCAGGAATTTTGTCGAAATATGATATGCATCCATTCACCTGGAGCAGGTTATATTAGCAGGCAAGAAATTTCAACTTCAAATACATGCAAAACATAAAAATAGTAAATAAATAATAAACAATTGACACCCTCTTTCTAGTTGGTTAGAAATTCGAGGAGAAGGAAATCTGAAAGTAATAATCCATTATCTCATCAAGTTAAATGAAACTTAATTACACCAAATATAATTAGGCCAAGTCCAGATGCTATGGCAACATGTATAATACCTATTAAGCAAACTCCAATTTGAAGCTGTATCACACTCATACCCCCAAGTTACCTTGACTCTTTGCCTCATCCTAAAGCACCCATGTCGACAAGACAGGGGCATACCTACCAAATATATCAAATTAATAGAAAAAATAATCAACATGATGCAAATAAATTCAACAGCCAACACACACACCTATAGCCAATTCAATTTAGCACGTTACTTGCCATTTTCCCCTTCATGACAGACTTATATGTTTAAATAAGGGATCTTGGCATACGCAATGGTGTAAAATCAAATCAATCATCTGCAGTTAATGGATATCCACACCAACACTAGCAGCATTACCCACTGGAAGAAATTAGGATAGATCAACTGCTCAGAGTTCACCTCTGCCTTCCCCTTTCTGTCGTCATCCTACATATTTAATGCCCTCTCTAACAAGAACATAACTCAGACCAGATCCCTCCATCAAGAAATAATTAGAGGACAAAGTAACATGGAATCTAAGTTGATAACTAATTTTTGAAGAGGAGATTCATCTGCGCAATCACTTGCAAAGCACAGATAAGATGGGAAATATTTGCCACGCGTATATAACTTTTTAAGTTAAGACTGACATTTTTCTTCCAAGAATTTCTTTAAAGATACCAGAATCACGTCTTTCATCTTCTGACAGGACTTAAAGACAGTCAAATAAAAGAGTTCACCTTGACAGTTATAAATAATGCTTGACCTCCCTTAAACCTTTTTACCAACACACCACATCCACCAATAGCCATGTATCTGACATGGGTTAATCATAAACAAGTTATATCTCACAAGATTAACCATACTTATTTTCCCTCCCTATATCCAGTGTCTCCGCATCCAATTTCATCATATGAAAACCATCCAAAAAGTGCTATTCATACTTTTTTGCACACAACTGCACCATCTCAAACCATATCTCTCATCTATTCCTTAGGAGACACTATCTCCATCTTCTATTAAATGCATTCATTTTGTACTTTCTAATTAAGAAAATGTTGAATAACTATGAAACAAATCCAAGGAAGAATCATAATGATCATTTTGTTGTCAACTGCAAATGTTTATTGAGAGCACTCAGTTCATAACATCTACATTTCACGAAAAAGTAGATTTAAGTAGCTCTGAAAAAACTATCCAAATTCATAATCTACACCTAACTCAAAACAATAAAAACTTACCCAAAACCGATGTGAAACCACCTCTGCGGTGCTTGCAGACCCGGACCTTAACGCGGACTCATCCGGAACTGGATCCAAAAAATTCGGATCATCCGCGCAAGTAGCTTCCGACGAAAGCCTCAGCGCCAACGCCAACTGTAACTGGTAACTCTCTTCAGTCTGAAGGGCCCAGCTCTTTCCCGACAATGACCCCTCCGTCGCCGCCGCCGCCGGCTTCGCTTTGTAATCACCGCCTCCGATTCTGAACACGTCGCCGAACGAACCGATCTCATTAGCCGCCGCGCCGGACAAATTCTGAACGTAGTATTCTCCCGAAAGCGAGCTCTCACCGAAGCTGCTCCCGCTGGATTGCCGCTGTAGACCGATCGATGACGTGTACAAGTTTCCAACTCGATTTGACTGTTGACTCAATTTATGATCGCCGCAATTGCTTGTGTCCCAATCAAAACCTCTATCGAGTTTAGATTTGTTGTTGCTTTTACCATCGCCGGAGTGCGACTCATAAAACGTCGACGTGCCAACGGATAACTGATCGTCCGGATAATGACTGAGGAGAGAATAGTTGGATCGTCTACCGGGCATTTCCATCGAGATCTTTTGTCATAAAACCCTATAAACCGCCATAATCGAAGAAGAGTTTCTGGTTATGGTAAGCTTTTTCTTTATTTTAAAAAAAAATCGTTTTTCTTTCTTTTTCTCGCAGTAGAATTTTCAATTTCGATCTGTCGGAGAGAGAAAATGGAAGGTTTTATTCGGTGGCGTAATCGTAATATTCTGGTGTTAATGTTTTCTCTCTTATTATTTTTTTAAATTTTCTAATGTGTACAAAAATGTTCTTTTTCGGCGCGAGCCGGGCCGAAACCCGATTTATCGTTTACACGCTGATTGTGATTGGTCCGGGTTTCTGTTTAATGGGTCCGCTTGTGGTGAGTGTGTGTTGTTGTGGTACTCGCTGTTTTGCCTATGACGGTGGCTTTTATTTCTATGAATAGGTTGATACATTCTGATTCTGTAAGGCAAATCATCTCGTACTCATTTGACTCTTTATAATTCAACGAGTAAGTTTACGCGCCTTAATTGTCTTCCTAAAGGAAATATTTTACCACGTTGCAGGCCTCAGGCCCTCAACATATTTACGCATGACTTTCACGATTTAACAACTCTCATACGAAAAAGTTTTCATAGCAGGTTATTATGCCTACCGGTATTTTAGTGAGCGAATAATGCTGGAAAGTTCAAATAATATTTTAAATTTTTTATTTAAATGATATATTAAATAATAAAATATTTTAATATTTATATTACTTTATTATGTAATAATTCTTAATATTTTAATTTAAAATTCATAATTTAAAATATTATTTTAAAAAGTATATCATTACTTTTTAATAAAATATTTATAGTCACTAAAAGTTTGTGGTTTCTACCGAACAACCCCAAACTATGATAGCATTTATTTTTAGAAATTTTTCATAAATTGTCCATATTTTTTTTTTAACTACAAATGAATAGATTAATCGTTATTAACTAAAAAATGGACAATTAAATATTATATCTCCAAATTATGTTTTCTCTCTAATCAAATATTTAAACCCGCTCTCTCAAGAAATTTAAAATTTTGAAATTTTTTTGTATTAATTTTTTCAAATAAAAAAAAGTGTAATATAATAAAATGCAGAAAAAATAGGGTGAATTGAAGAAAAATAGAATGAATCAAAAAAAAAAATAGAATGAATCGAAGAAATCTGAGAACCGAGAACATATTCACGGAAGTGTTTAAACTTTCATGGATCCATAAAACACTTCCGTGAAGTGATTTGTGATTTTTTATTTATTTAATTTATTTTTCATTGATAAAGGTTTTATTTTCTTTTTGTTTTTTAATTAATTCAATGAAATATTTTGTTTTCTTTTTTAATTATAAATAAATAAAAACTAATTAAATAATTTATTAAAATAATAAATAGTTATATTTAATTACTTATTTATTAAAATATTATTATTTAATGAATAAATTAATTAATTATTTTAATTATTTATTTAATAATAAAAATAAAAATATATATTTCACGCGAAGCATGTTGCGCACACAATGTGGTTGAGCGGATGCCCATTGGGCACATCCCACACGTGCTACCTACCACGTGACCAGCATGCACATCATGCGTGAAATATATTTTTTATTTTTAATGTTAAATAAATAATTTATTTATAGTAATAAGTTATTTATTTATTTAATCATTAAATAAATAAATTATTTTTATCATTTAATAATATTTTAATAAATAAGTAATTAAATATAAAATATTTAATATATTTAATATTTTATTTTATTTAAATTATTAAATAAATTGTTTGTTTAATATTTTTATTTTATTTCTTATTTTGTTTATAATAATAAAATATTTCATTAAATTAATTAAAAACAAAAAAATAAAATAAAACCTAGAAAAGAAGAAAAAAAAAATGATTAGCCACTTTCATGGAAGCCATTGGGTGGCTGCTGCGAAAGTGGCTCCATGAATTTGTTCCTAGTTCTCAAATTTCTTTGACTCATCTTATTTCTTTTAAATTCATCTTAATTTTTTTACACTTCATTATATTATATTTTTTCATTAAAAAAAATAGACACAAAAAATTTCAAAACTTTGAATTTCTTGAGAGATAACGGATTCAAATATTTGATGAGAGAGAAAATATAATTCAAAGACTTTTAATGTTCAATTGTCTATTTTTTCGTTAATAAAAAGTAACACATTCATTTGTGGTTAAAAAAGGATATTGTCTAAAAATGTAGGTCATTTATTAAAAAAATCTTTTTATTTTTTAATTTAAAATTTGAATAAAACTTTTATTTTGTTGGTCCTGAATTTTAGGCTATCATGTGCCAACGAGTTAAATTTATAGACTTTTAAAAACAAGTGCAAGAATTTATGATGGTTAGGCTAAGACCAAGTTAAATTAACCACTTTAAGTGTTTATTGAGCAACTGAGCTTCGGAAACTTCTTGCAATTATAATTAACGTTAGCCTATGCTAGAGGTTTTTTTTTTTTTTTGTGAAAACTTCTAATGTTGAAGTCAGTTAAGGTTCAAAAAAAAAAATTATAAAAGTGAAAAATAAATGTAAGGAAGTGTTTTAAAAAGTGTTATGCTTTTTAGTCTAATAAGAATGTTGTTTTTATTTTCCTTAAAGAAAGAACTTGGAAAAAACATAGAGTAATTAGAATGTTAAAGTTTAAACTTTTCTCTTAACCACTTAGCATCTTTTTATAGACGCATGTTACAAAATCTTATTGAGTTTAGGAAAAATTTATTCCTTCTTGATTTTGACTCATACTAAATTTGATTGATCTTGTTATTATATAGATTGACTTAGTTAGAAGTCTAACGTCAAGATCCTCGGGGATGTTGGTATATGATAAGTGTAAAATATATTTATTATTTTCACTCCCTTAATTTAATCAATTGCTCATTTTAATAACAATATTAGGCTTTTTATATGTTTTATTGTTATTTTATAAGTTTGAAGTCAATAGAGCAATTAAAGATGAAAATTTAAAAAAAACAAGGAAAAACATAAAATACGACAGTAATCGCTACAATGTCACATGAACAGTATTACGTAAACAGTACCTGTGCTACAATACTGTCGCCCTAGCGATGAATAGTATTTGTTGCAGCGGTGAACAGTGCAATTTTTTCTAAACCTAAAAGAAATACAACTCCAATCAATATAAAGGCCTTTTATTTCACAACTTAGGGCTCTTGAAACCACAACATATTAAAGAAGAGTAATTTTTAAAGAGAGAAGTAAGGGGAATTCAAGGAAGCAAAAGATTATTGGCGAATCTTTAACGTATCAATCAGCTGTGAATTGACATCTATATTAGTTTGCTTTTGGTTGTATCATGTTTATTTTATTTTTCAACCATAATTCTCTTGTTATCATGAACTAAATTTATTTTCTAGGGTTATTACTTGAACTCAATATGTGAGCTTAATTGTTGAATTTTTTTAATATTAATTTGAATTCAATTCTTCATTATTCAAATTATTTGTTCTTAATGCTTCATTATATCTCTGATCAATATTGTGATTGATTTGGTAATACTTTGATAAACTCGAAATAGACATCATTGTATTTAGACCTAGATAATTTGATGCATGATTGTAGAGTAACATTCAATGTTGCATATGCAAGTTTCGAATTAGGATTTGAATATACCTAATTGACATGTATGGTCAATGAGACTTGTTCTTAATGAATCTTAATTTATTACAAGTATCATAGGAATATAGGTATTTGGTAAATTATGATATACTTGCATGACCTTGGGAGAGACTTGTGAATACATTAGTGTCTTGACCAATAATAAAAATTGAGGGATATAAATATTAAAATGATTAATCTTTAGAAAATATATTGAAGGATAGTAATCAACCCTAGGCTTTCTCTATATTTCTATCTTTTTATTTTATTTGAGTTGTGTCATTTATTTTTTACATTATTTTAATTAAATTCATTGCAATATTAATATTTAATTTTTCTGAATAATTATAAGAAAGATATAAATTTAGTATTTGATAGAAAATAAAAATTATCCATGTGGGTTCAACATCTGACTTTATAAGTCATTTTATTACTTGTTACAATAGTGTATACTAGCACTTAATTTTAAGATATAGAAATATCGCATCAAGTTTTTAGCGTCATTGTCAGGAATAATATTTTATTTTCACCAATATTAATACCAATCTTTCTTATTTTTAATTCAAAATTTTTTTATATTTTATTTTTCATATAAAACCATTTTTATTTTTTGTACAGTTGCTTTTCAATTTTTTTTTTTTTAGGATACATTTCAGAGCTATATCATGGCCTATCAATTTCAATTTCAGCAGCAAGTGTGAGAACACAGATCTTTGAGAGATTATTTAAACCTTACGATTAGCAGCATTCAACCCAACATATGTCGACCAACAATAAATGCTAATTACTTTAAAATTCAATCGAAAATAATTTGAATGTTGAAAGACTCAGTTCAGTTTAGTGGACATCCATGTGATGATCCGAATGAACATATCATAAATTTTCTAGAGATTTGTGATTTTTTCAAATACGATGGAGTCTCAAATAATGCAGTACGATTATGGCTATCTTTTTTTCACTTCGAGACAAGGCGAAAAGTTGGTTGATGTCATTACCATCGGGATCAATTACAACATGGGATAACTTAGCCTATAAATTTCTATCTAAATTCTTTCCACTGGCCAAGACAACAAGGATGAGAAATGACATCACTTATTTCATACAATATGACTTAGAAACACTTTATGAAGCATGAGCGGTATAAAGATATGCTGAGGAGATGTCCACATCATGGGATTCCAAAGTGGTTACTTGTACAAATGTTCTATAATGGCTTAATGGGGCAATTCAGGATCATAATAGATGCTGCAGTAGGTGAAGCACTAATGAACAAGTCAACTGATGAAACATATGACCTGCTAGAGTAGATGCCATCCAATAGCTATCAATGGCCAGTAGAGAGAACAACCCCAAGAATAATTACAAACACATATAATGAAGGGGCATTTATCTCAATAGCTACACAAATCAACCTATTAACCAAGAATTTAGATGCCATTAGAGCTAATACTATTAAGAGACAACCCATCACTTGTGATTTTTGTGGTGAGAACCATCCAAATGGCCAATGCATGAAGCCTATGCACTACATAGAGAACTATCAAGTAGAGTAGCATAATCCCTACACCAACTTCTAAAATTTAGATTGGGTAGACCCTCAAAGCATGCCAACACAACCTCAACAGTAGATTAAAGAGAAATTAGGCTTAAAGGAGATGTTTAAACAATACATGAAGCAGACAAATGCCTTTATTCAAAGCCAAGTAGCCTCTTTAAAGACTTCAAGTGGGGCCAATTAGCCACATTAGTAAATAATTATCCACAAGGCCCATTGACCAATCACACAAAGGTGAATCCTAGAGGAAATAAAGAGCAATGTCAAGCAATCACCTTAAAGGTTGAACAAGAACTGCTAACAACTGCTGAATTATCTCAACCTAAAGAGGGCCATGATAGATCAATAAATGAGATAGAAGAAGATGAGTCAACTATATAAGAAAAAGAATTAGTGGTACTTCAAAGCAAAGACAATCCATATATTCAACAGCCACATTTCCCACAAAAACTCTAAAAGAAGAGCCTTGAACTTTAGCAATTTTTCAACAATATCTCTCAATATTTCAAGGTTGACATGGTAATTCCTAAAGATCCACTACCACCTCCTACGGTAAAATTAATAGAAGCCCTTCAACTACAAACTCATACAAAATTATGCATGTTAAAAAGTAAGAAATGGCATGGTAAGATAATAGAGAGGCATATTGATAATGGCCAACGAGGTGCAATATACCGTTCTAAGATTAAAATCTTTCCAGTAAGGCTCAAATTAAAGCGGGTGGGATCGTGTCTACAAAAATTTTTCATAGAGCCATGGAAGTCAAAGAAGAGGAATACCAATGTTCTTAGACATAGATTGAAGTTCCATAGGCGCAATACTGCTGACATGCAGTTTAACCCTTCATGAGTCAAGAAAGAAGACGCCAAGCCGATGACATTAAATTAAGCACTTCTTGGGAGGCAACCCAAGTAAAATTTAATTTTATTTGCTTATTTTTAAGTTTTAGTTATTTTTGTTTAATTTTTTTTAGGAATAAAACAGCAAGTCAAACACTCAAAGAAAGCAGCCTCAACATTTGCAAGCATCTAAAGTAAAGGACACCACATTCGTATTATTATACAACAACGCTACATTGCTTCAACTTCTTTTACTAGGGGAGTTTCTCTTACTCTTAAGTTTATTTTTCAACATTGAGGACAATGTTTAAATTAAGTTTGAGGGTGGGAAACACTTTTTTGTGTTTATTTTTGTTGCATGATTTGATTGGTTGTCTTATGGGTTAATTTTTTTTTAACTTTTAGTTGTTAGGTTATCAAGATGATCATTAGTCTATGATAAGAAAAAAAATACATGGCTGAATTTATTTTTTACAAATCCATAGGGAATGATAGATACTTGAGATAATATTTGTTGTCCAACTTTAGGAATAAGTTTGACCTTATTTATAATCACCATTCTTTTTTAGCACTTTATAAGCATTAATATTTTTAACTATTACTTTGAAACAGTTATGCTTTATGGAGTATACCAAAGTCTCGAAGATCGATACTCTAGAACTTGTCTTTATTTACTACTTGAGGCGAAATCCTAAAAAACACATAAATAGAAAAATGACATTAGGCCATCTTTGGATTGATTGAGCCTTTCTAGCCTACCTTTTATTGTATAATTATCCCTAGTACCCTATTTTGAGCCTAATTACCTATTCTTTGATTTAACCACATTACAAGCTCAATACTTAAAGTTTATTTATCCAAAAATGTACCCGTAACACCATAAATCTTGCATTTGCTTAAAAATACTCTTAAAAAGAAAAGGTTGTGGTGATATGAGAAAA
This sequence comes from Ailanthus altissimus, assembly GCA_946807835.1. Lineage (NCBI taxonomy): Eukaryota > Viridiplantae > Streptophyta > Magnoliopsida > Sapindales > Simaroubaceae > Ailanthus > Ailanthus altissimus. The sequence goes on from OX327709.1 coordinate 9,413,577, forward strand.
ATAAGTTTGGGTGGTATTTGTCAATCTAAATTTTGGTGTATTAAAAAAAAGAGTAAGAAAAATACCCCCAGCTTAAGAAAAAGAAGAAATTCTTTGAAAAATAAAGGTTGAAAAAAAAGATGGAAACACAATAGGTTTAAAAGAAAATATAATATAAAGAAAAAAGATCAAGAGGTTTCTAGGTAAAGTTTAAATGTTCATGGTGTGACTTAACCTAAATTGTTTATCCTTTTATCTCACATTAACCTTAGTCTTACGTTACAAGCTAAGTAAAGTCCTAAATAGATCCATAGACATGTGATTTTTTACATTAGTGGAGAGTGGTAGTATAGACAAGCCTATAGAAGTGTCATTATACAAATCAAATGCTAAGACATCATCTTTTCTGTACAAACTAAAGTATAAAGTAAATCAAATTATAGTTTTAGCTATTGCTTACTATTTGCACATACACACACATGGTGATTATCTTTTAGGAAGAATGAGTGACTAAATGAAGATAATTAGAATTGTTAATAGTTATTTATCAATCTTAAGGATGTGTGCCATTTAAACAGCTTTTGAGATAATCATTTTGATTATTTTACTAACCTGGCATGTTATGTTTATTTTATTTTTAAATTTTCATTTCATTTTGAGTCAAGTATAATCTCTTTAAATTCTCTTTTTGATTTTATTTTTCATTGCTCAAGGACGAAAAAATGGTTAATTTTGAGGGAGTTTGATAAGTGTAAATTATATCTATTATTTTCACTCTCTTAACTTAATTAATTGCTCATTTTAATAAGAATATTATGTTTTATATATGTTTTATTGTTATTTTATAGGTTTGAAGTCAATGGAGCAATTGGGGATGAAAATCTAAAAACAACAAGGAAAAACATAAAATACTACAGTGTCGATGAACAGTGTTGCGTAAACAGTGCCCCGTGCTATAGTACTGTCGCAAGTGATGAACAGTGTTCGCAACAGTGGTGAACAGTGCAATTTTTCCTAAACCTAAAAGAAATATAACTCCAATCAATCTCTATATAGAGGTCTCTTATTTCACAATTTAGGGCACTTAGAGCCACAACACATTGAAGAAGAGTAATTTTTAGAGAGAGAAGTAAGGGAAATTCAAGAAAGTAAGAGATTATTGGCGAATCTTTGACGTATCAACCAACTGTGAATTGACGTCGTGCATGTGAGTAAATTTAAAGCTCGATAAAATAGATGCAAACTCAAATTGGGCTGAACTACTATATATCAGTGCCTATTTTCTTCTTTCTATATTTATTATTGTGTCTACCAAAGCGTTCCCAACAAATTTAACTCGTTGACTTGCGAGTCATTCAAAATATAACAAAGAAAAAAGAAAAGTTGCTTGGCTATTGTATTTTGTTGTAAAAATAAATTGTAAAGAGTGGCTCCTCAGGAGGAAAAAAAGAGAGGGGAAAAATGTCAATGACCTCCACGAGAAAGAGGAAAAGAAAAGAGGTAAAAGAGATGTATCGACTAAAAAAACAAGAAAAATGTAAGTATAATATGTAAAAAATGCGCTGGGTTTTAAAAAAAATGAAAGAAGACAAAATATGAAAGTATGAAAGAGATAAAAGAAAATTGAGGCATATTAAGGAATGCCTCGGATAAAAAAAAAAAAGAGTTTGTCTGGCGAATAGGTCCTCAAAGGAGAAGAAAAAAATGTGTCCAAAAAAAAGGGTTTGTGAAGAGGTCTTCGGGGAAGAAGAAAAAATGCCTAAAAACAATTTATGAGCAGGTCCCAAAGAAGAAGAAAAAATGAATAAAAAAGCCATGTGAGAAGTAACAAGGGGACTTAAAGGCTCCACTGGTCTATTTCATTAAAGCCCCCTTTATTTTAAGAAAGTTCTAATTTGATTTAATACTTTCAATATTTTACATAGAAGCCCTTGATAGAATACTTTTCTCTTTGAGGCCGACCATTAAGAACTCTAAGCACCTAAATTTTACTTAAGCCTGACCACTTAGGCTTCTAAGGAGTCAATTACTTAAGTTTTCACTAATAATCCCAAGCACCTAAATTCCACTTAAACTAGACCACTGTTGTGTGTTTTCTATAACACAAATTAGCGCAAGTGCACGTTGTCGCAACAAGTAATATATGATGAAAAAAGTGTCGATCCCACAGAGAATGATTTATCTTTTCTAGTTTAAGTACTGAAATGGTGTCTTTCTACTATTATCCAGAAAATGATTTAATGTATGATGATTAAACTACTCAAGTAAAAGAACAACTTAATTATGCTAAGTGATAAACTAAATTACCAACAAATTATATTCAATATGAGAAATCCTAGGATTACAAACTATCCCCCATTATGCAAATAAATTCAGCAGAATCTCTTTTAGGTCTATTGGTACTCAACTTGATATATTGAACAAAACACTCAACACATCACAAGCCTCTTTTGCAGGTCAAGTGAATCTATTCCATCCCATCAAATATCTATATGTCTATGATAAATAAATTGAACAAAATTCATTAAGCACAAGTTTTATGAGCCATACATGCCTTATGAGTATATGTCTATCTCATATGAAACTCAATTGTACTACACTATGATCATGCATCAATATGCTTAAGACTAAATACCTAAATGCCTTTGTCAAGTTTATTTAAGCATTTCTAGATCAATTTAACTACTAGCCAAGTAATCAAATAGCATTAAGCACAAGCACAATGAATATATCAAAAGCTGAATTAATACCATAAAAGAGAGAGCTAAAATCCATCACATAATGAGTTCAAGGATGTAATCCTAGATTAATGAAATTAGCTCATCATTAAACTACACAATCTTGAAGCTAATTCCATCAATACATGTAAACTAAACATCTTACAACAAGTAAAGAATCAAAGAAAAGAAGACATCCCTGTCAAATGTCTTTGAAGTTGAAGCTTGCTTTCCTCCTCTTTGATTTCTCCAAACTTAGAAGTTAGGTGTTTCTTTGTGTTTCTAGCTGCTGTCCCAACTAGAGTCCTCTCCAAAATGTAAGTTTTGAGCAAATATATAGGTAAGAGCACGGAATTAGGGCACACTTAGGGTTGCTTTTGGGTTTCCTGATTTTCAGCAACCTGTCAACTTTTGCTGCCCAGGTCTCGGCGCCGCAGCGCTGTGATTCAATGCCGCGGCGCTCACTTTCTGCAATTGGCGCCGCGGCGCTGAAATCCAGTGCTGCGGCGTACCACTGTAGCAAACAATGGTACTGTAGCAACAGTGCCACTGTAGCAAACAGTGCCTCCATTTGTATTTTTATCTCTAATGCTCCCATTTGCGTCCGTTTTCCGGTATTTTTGCTCCGATAATGCTTAAACCTATAAAACAACATTAATATGCATAAATAGCCCAATTATTGAGATAAATTGAACAAATATCAAGTTAGGAAGATAAAATAGTTTATACAATTACGCCTTATCAACCACTTAGGCTCTCAAGGAGTTTAGTGCCTAAAACTCTCTCAAGCACGACCACTTAAGCTGCCAAGGACCCTAGGCCGATCACTTGAGCTCTAAAGGAATCAAACCACCTAAGTTCTCACCAAGGACCCTAAGCTGATTATTTACGCTCTCAAGGATCCCAACTACCTAAGTTCTCACCAAAGACCTCGACCCAAACCACTTATGCTCTCAAGGAGCTCAATTACATAAATTCTCACCAAGGACCTCAACCCCCAACCACTTAAGCTCCCAATGAGCTTAACTACTTAAGCTTTCACCAAAGGACCCAAAGCTCCTAACTTATACTCGGGCTTGATAACTTAGGCTCTTAAGGAGCCCGACCATCTAAAGTCTCACCAAAGACCTTCGAACAGGTCACTTAGGCTCTCTAGGAGCTTGACCACCTAAATTCTCACTAAAGACCCTGAGCCGATCACTTAGGCTCACACAGAGCCTGAACACTTAAGCTTTTTCCAAGGTTACTATAAACTCTCATACAAGGCCACTATAAAGTCCTCATATAAGGCTACCATAAACCTCATACAAGGCTATCGTAAGCCTTTATACAAGACCTTATGCGGGGGTTCGATCCTTACAAAAAGATCCTGGGAGGGAACGAGCCCTATATGATAATTTACAAGACTTTGTCCAAGGGATCAACCACCGCAAGAAGATTCTAGGAGAGAACCAACCCTATAGGGTAATTTACAAGACCTTGTATAGGGTATTGACCTCTACAAGAAGATCCTAGGAGGGAACCAATCCTATAGAATAACTTACAAGATCTTCTCGAAGCCACATAAGTCCTTCTTGAGGCCATGTAAACCCTTATCGAGGCCGCATAAAGCCTTTACTAAGCAACCACTACTAAAGCTCCTCAAGACTAACCATAAAACCCCTAAAGACTAAGATACTAAACCGACCCGAGCACATAAAAATAAATTAACTGAGCTTGACAAGAGCATAAGGTTAAGATAGGCAAGAGACTCACATTACTTAAATAAAATTTTCCCTATTAATAAGTTAATGTTAAAAACTATGGGACCTATGTTCCCTCATAGATTTAGAGGTCAAACTCAAGCCTAAAAAAGAGGGGTCCTCATCTTTTTTAGGAATCCTAATTAAATTGGGGAATAAATACATCTCTTAAATCAAGGAATTATATCTCCAAAAATCATGGAATTTATAATTGAATAATCACATCCCTTAGGGAGCCATCATCCCTTAAATCATAGGATTAATGAGGATTAATTGGAATTGATGACATGCCTAATAGACTCAACCTACCACAATTATAAAATGAGGACATTCCAAGAGAGAAAGAAGGCAGAATTTTCTCTTGACCAAGGACTCCTCACTACGTGAACTTCTTTTTATTTATCTTTTCATTATACTCTCTTTATAATGGCTATAGTGTTTTATACCACTGTTGTAAAAAGGTTACTTTATAGTGCATGTAAGTGAGCCTAAAGTAGGTAAAATGGATGTAAGCCCGAATTGGGCTGAACCACTATATATCGATGTCAATTTTCTTCTCTCTATCTTTATTTTTTTGTCTCTATCCAAGTTTTTTTAATAAATAAAATAAATTTAACTCGTTGACTTGAGAGTTGTCAAAGTTTCCAAGTCAATATATATTAATAGATTTAATGTAATGTTAAAATTTAAAAAAAAATTACTTACCTTTCATAACAAATCGCTTAAATTATTTATTTATATCTTTAATTACAATTTTCTTCCTTTATTTACTTCTCTAAATTTGGTTTTATTTTGAATTATATAAATAAATATTTAATTTTAGAGATAAAGACAATTTTACCCTAACATTTTAGGTTAATTAACAATTTTGCCCCCGTTAGATATAAAATACCATAATTTTGCCATAATCCGTTAATTTTTCCAGTCAATTTGGATGAAAAATTTATATTTAATATACTTTTATCATTTTACCCCTACTATATAAATGACGGCCGTTTTCGGCGACAGTGTCAGTTTTTATTTTTATTTTTTAATTTATTTACAAATTATTTTTAAAAAATTAACTAATTACATAGTGACATGTGTCTAAAAGTACTAATCATATTTTAACACGTGTCATATTATTAAAGTTTATTTTTAAAATTATATTAAATGAACTTAATGGATGAGATTGTGCCACGTATTCGTAAAGACAATGAATGGGTAAGATTGTGCCACGTGTTCAATGCGTAATTTATTTATATGGCTAGATTACATTTTTACCTTTCTACCATTAAAACTAATGGCAAAAATTAATGAATTAAGGCAAAATTATGTATTTTATATCTAACGGGGGTAAAGTTATTAATTAGCCTAAAATATTAGGGTAAAATTATCTTTATCCCTTAATTTTATTTACCATTTTTTCTTTTAAATCTTATTATGATTTTCTAGGTTTTATTAGAAAGCCTAAGGCATTCATCAAGCAAAATTAGGAGGGTTCAATAGCCTAAAAGACAAGCCCATAATTCAATTTCAAAAGGTTGAAGGCCCATCACCATGAACTACAACCATCTGAAATAGGGAGGTCAGTACACCGAGGATTCACTTTTCATAGCAAACTGACATCACGAGATAAAAAGTCCTTAACAACTTAAATCATTGATTCTAAGGCAAACAATTTAAGAAGACAGTCTCCTATAAGTGCGTGTTAAGGATAGTGCCCTAAAAGCATGTACTTATATTTTTTTTTTATAAAAAAGATAAAATTACAATTTTATACTTGAAATGCATACATAATGAATATAAAAAAATATCAAATTTATTTGGCCATAATCTTATTATATAATTGTTATATATAAGAGGATTGAGGTTATAGATAATAAATAGAAAAAAATCTATAATAAATTAATTAAAGTTTGGAATCTTTAATTAAATATTACTAGTACAGTCGACATACATTGAGAATTTGATGATTTTATTCGGATAAAAAATGTAATGACATTATGGTGGGGCATTTTATATAACATAATTATATAAGACTAGACTAGTCATAGTTTAAATTCTTATGAAAAATAGCATTGTTAATTAAGAATTCAAATAACGTCAACTGATAATTATATGCAGATCAATTTTAATTCTAAGTGGTCATAAACTCATATTGATATCACTGTGTTATAAGATACTTGTTACAATTTGTCACAGAGCAAGCTAAAAACTTATGTTTTGGTCACGGTGAAATAAATAGTTAGGAATGTGATTTACATATATGAAATCTAATTCTTTTGAAAAAAAATTTGGAACTGAACGGTTAGAGCTCTCAATTTCTAACAAGTTTACAAATTAATTGTTCACTGGTGAATTAATAGTACTTAAGGATAAAGAAGTAATTAGAGGGGTAAAATGGTAATTTGACCTAACTTTAATTTTGAACTATCTTTGGAGGGCTGAATTGCATGTTATGATTAAATCAATAAATTGCTCTAAGTTTTCTGAATAAAATACATTTACCATTTTAAAAGTACAATTTCAGGTTTTTAGTAGAATAACACTAGAATTAATAATTAGATTAATTAATTAAAGAGTTTAAATTAATTGTCCAAAATTTGTTGGAGATTAAAATCGTATATTCATAGGTCCCCAATATCATCTCTTTATTTATATAGTAAACAATTGAAAAGAGATTGTGTTATTACACAAATTGTTTATGTCCAAATTATAATTAATTAATTAGTTCTTGAGATAATATTTTATCAAATAATATAATATTTAATTTGAGTGATTAAAAACTCAATGATAATTTATAAAATCATCAAAGAGAATTTTTCTCAATTTAATGGATAAAATTTCAAAGATAATTTTTGAAATTATCTAAAAAGATTTTTCTCTCTCCTTGTAGCAGGGCAACACAGAGGAATTTCCTTTGTGTTGAACGTGTATCTCTCTTCAAAAGAGGAGAGATTTTATCATCTAATTTTTTTTTTTTGTGAAAATAAAATTTTGAAAAATTAATTTGATAAGAGTTTGAAAAAGTCAAAATTGAAAATCTTGTAACACCCAAATACCGAGTGTTATACGTGAACTAAAGAGAGTGAGACTCTCTTTGGCTCAAGTTTTTATCTCCCTAATTTTAAGGAGACAATTGTTTAATAATTAATTTAAAAATATTTTTAATTAATTTATTCAATTAAATTAAAAGAGTTTTATTTTAATTGAAGTATTATAAAATGAAGAGATGGGAAAAGAAAACCTACACACATGCATAACACAAAAATACATGAAAGTTTTTGAAAGCCCACTTTTTCATTCATTATGATATGAGAGGCTTGGTTTGAAATCTTTTAGTAAAAGAAAACTAAGCGAGAATTAAAGGTATGTTTTTAATTCATATTTTAATTAAGCATCTAACCATGTTTTCATAAAGATTTGACAAAAAGAATTTTTAGATTTTCTGTTGCACTTAAAAAGTCTTAAAAATCCAAAAAACATTATTAGAGCCAAGGTTTATGAATATATGGTTGTGATGATGATGATTGATTATAATTAAATCATGTTTTATTTATACGTGTGTATAGTGAGTATTTGCATTTTTATTTTTCATATGGTGAATGAATGATAGTATATGAATCTATTGGTCATATGGAAGAAGAAGAAGCTGAAATAAAAAAAATGAGAAAAGCCGGAAAAAAAAAGGATGAAAAACAAAAGTGGCAATGTGTGAAACACTTACTGCCCAGCAAGGTTGGGCCAAGGCGTCAAGTGTTGGCTGGCCTGATCATGTGTTTGGCATGCAAGACATGTAAAACAAAGGCCATAAGGCCCTTGCTTGGTGCGCAAGGGTCTCATGGCCCTACAAAATATTTGGGTAGTGGCCTTATTATTGGCCTAAGGCCTATTTTAGGCCTAAAAGGCCCAAATTCCAATTGAATTTTGATCCTTTTGGCATTTGAACCTTAATTAGGTAAAATTATTTTAGAAAAAAAATGTCTAAAGGTTGGAATGCCTTACAAAGTTGAACAATAAACCTACAAAATACTCTTAATCCCACGTGAACAAAATTACAATGAAAAATGAAGTTGGGCCCATTTGGAATTTCAAAAGACTATATTCAACTAGGCTTGCGTGCCTTTATTTTTTACGTACTTTATATTTTCTTTTTATGAGTTGTAATTTAAAATCTTAAGAGACCCGACCAAAATTATATTAAATATTAATTTATATTATATAATTATGAGATGAATTATAACATGATAATGTATAATCACATGCCGTGCATAAGTACCCACTTATATAATTGTATTATGACATCTATACATACCATAATTCTTGTAATATGAAATCTTACAAGCTAAAAGGTCAAGGGTTAGATGAAATCTTAATACTAAAAAATTTTCTTCTCTTTTTGTTTTCTTGTAAAATCTTCTTGTTCACATTCTTGACTTTTATTTGTAACTGCTAGCAAATTTACGTTTGCTTAGAACATTGAATGTGAGGCAAGTCTTGTAATGGAGGAATCATCCCAAACATCAACTAGTGCAAAAGGCACAAAAAGAAGGGGCAATAATGCATAGGGAATTGAAAGGGCCAGAGGCACGAGAATTGTGTGTGGGCGGACATCAATTCTCTATTCCTACCTCACTTCACAACACAATATTGTTGGGAAAAATGGTTGTTAGGGTTTCTAAAAAATTAAAGAATATAGAATATGTGGTAGTTATGTTATAAGGCCATTTTGTGTAGTAGACCATATGGTTTATTTGATACTATTAGGTGTAACAACGAACAATGTTTGATAGGGTTATAGGCTATTTTGCTTTATTACATTTTGGCGTACTGATACATTATCTCAACTTGAAGAGGTAACTCTATTTCATTTCTTCTTTACTTAATAGATGCATATAATTTAGATTTCTTTTAAGATTAATTTCATGCATAAAAAACTTAGCACCTTACTAAGACATCTATAGTTGCGTTTGACCATATTTCACAACTAAAACAATACATATCTATTTGCATATAAAATTTATTGATGGGATTCGTGTACGTTCAATGTCCTATTGAAAATTTAAGTTACCTCAAATTCTTGAAGAACTGAGGTTAAGTCTTATAAAATAATGCAAAACCGAATTTAACTTACAACGAACAAGGCTTAAGCTAAAACATGGACTATGAGATAGTGAGAAAATCGTAGATTTTGGGTTACTTCATAGAGAAGAATAAGCAAAACTCTAAAAATTGGGCTATAGGAATCAACAAGCAAGGATATAATCTTGGGTTGAAAGTTAAAACGAGAAAAAAATAAATTGAGAGAAAATTGTAATTGTTGTATTGATTGAGTTAAATGATCCTTACAATGAAATATTAAGCCTTTATATATGCTTATTAGATCTCTATTTTAATCTTAATTTGAAAGGAAAAATAATTCTAACTAAATAAGACCTCTATGTTAATAGGTACATAATATGGGCTAAATACCCAATTGCGCTTAGACTAAATACCCAATTGCTCTTGGACTAAATACCTAATTGCGCTTGAACTAATATATACAAAAAGAAAGAACCTAAATGGGCTCAAATGGGCCCATTATGTAATTTTTTGGGCCGGCGTCAATAATGCTCCTTGTAAGCGATCAAAAGTTATTTTACAAAGGCTTGCATCTTCTCAAAGCTAGCCTTACATTCTATATGCTTGATAATCAGCTTTCTTGCATTTTCTATGGTCAGTGTATGAAAAAGTCAGCTTCATGTAACAGTCTCAAGAATTTTATAAAAAATTCAATTCCTAAAGATAACCATGAAAGAAAGTCAGCTAAATGGTTACACTTTCACCAATTATATGGGAAATTTAACTTCATTGATCCTTCCAAGGTTTATGCATGAAGAAATCGATTTTGTGGAATATCCATTGAGAGTTTAAAGGAATAATCTGTTAGAAACCACTCCTTAAGAAAAATTGGCCTTTGTTTCAAGACAAATTATAATATATTTTCTTCATAGCCAATTTTCTCACTAAAGCTATTTACTATAGGAATCAAAGCTAGTTTGCTTTAAATAAGTTATTCAATGGTACCTCTTTACCTTTTGCATTTAATGAGTCTTCATTTTGAACTTTTTGTCTTACTGCTAACAGCCTATCTATAAAAGTAATTTTTACTTGTGTATTCCTCACTTTTACCTTTGAGTAAAAGCATCATTTTCTCTTAACTCTCTAAGGCAATCTTCAAGGCATTCTTTGAGTTCTTTAACAACCTTCAAGCTTTCTTCGGTAAGTTTCTTTAATTTTACCTTTTTTATCTTTGTAATTCCATTTTATTTTTAAGATTTTTGTTTGGGCTGCTTTTGATTTTGATTTACCATTTTTGTAGTTGAATTTGTTTCTCTTTAAATGGCATCAAAATCGGCTTCCATTGATGCAACAAGGTTTAAGAAGTCCAAATCAACTGAGGCTGTTCAAACTCCTTTAACACTGCTTACCAAATCCCAAGATATTCTAAAAGGTGATCAGTCACTTTTAAAATACTCACTTTTATGGCCGACTCTTCTCATAAATTTAGGTCCATATGACATAGACATCATCCCTTGATACCATAGATATTCCTTGCATATAATGCTGACCCTTTAAGATTTAGCCAAGAACATAATATGTCTATTTGGTCGACCTTTAAGTCCATTAGGTCTTGCCCAAGTCATGAACTGACTTTAGACACTGGTCAAATCACTTGAAACCCCGTTTTGCTTCCATCTGTAAGTCGACTGGGATATATGACCTTATTCAAATTTCAAGGTACCAAATTCTCCTATAAAATAGTCTTATATCGGCCTTGTTGCTTTTTTGGTCTAAGGCTTGTAATGTATTCTACTTCAGGTTTGGCTATATGAGTCACACTCTCTATGACTTAGTTATTTTATTTAATCTTCATGTGAGTGGGGTAGAAGTCAATGTTGTTTTAAGTATTGGTGAGGTCGACTTACTCATTTCAAAACCTGTGTTAAGTTTTGGCAAATTCATAGGTAAGTTTAAAGAAAAATCGACTAACCCTTTTAAGTAAGAGCATATTGCCTTCCTCCTTTATTGGTTGTGTAAGTATAGTCTTTGCAACCTTTCCCAAAAAATAACAAGGGAATGTTTGAAGGTTGTAATCGCTTTAGTAGATGGCTCAGAATTAGCCTTAAGGCCATTTTTCCTTTCCCATCTTTATAGAAGCCTATATGAAACTTTTCTTGTCACAGACGAAAGATCTTTTCTTAATACTAGTGGACCTCTATAGATGCTTCACTTTTGGTTATTAGCTTACTTTTCTCATTTCTTGAAAATATCTTCTCAACCTTTTCTAAACCGACTTAGCTACTATGCTCATTGGTTAATCTAATGGCAGCTCAGGCAAAATAAATTTGAAGTTCTTCCAATATTTATACACTACATCCCACCTAGACGATTTTGAGTTTTGTCAGCTTAGACTAGCCCTATTTGGTCCCCATTGGACTAGATGGTCATGCAAAGGCCAAACTTCCAACAAAAAGGAAATCGGCCTTAACATTAAATGGAATAAGTCATAGGTTAGCTACTTAATTGCCAAGGATCTTTATTATAGAACCATTATTGTAGTTACTAACAATAATAAATGTGGGACTGAGACTTATCACCCATAATGGTTTAGTTGACAATTTGGGTGCATTCAAGTTATCCCTCGCCTTAATTTATTCTCAACTAACCAATATTTTTTAACTATAGTCATCTTTAAGGATTTAGACTTTTTGTATAAATCTCTTAGGTGTTGGCTTAATTAAAGAAGTATTTGCAGTTGGTCACCTTCTTATTGCTCCTAGTCAGCTATATTCTCTTGATGCCTATTAGGAGTAGATAGTTAGCCTATACTTCTCATTGTCCATAGATCAAGTATTAATCATTTATTAATACCAATGATAAAACTAACCCTGATGTTCATGTTCAGGTTGGCTAGAAGAAGACACGGGATAAGCTCACACAAAAAATTCTTGATTTTGAGAATATTATGGTTTCAAGTATAACTATAATAAGGAAAATGAAAAACTTATGTTGACAAAGGAAGAAAGAGCTTCTTCTAAAGCATAAATGGTTAACCATAAAATGCCAAACTAACTAGGTTAAATATGGAAGCCCTTAGTTCAATGAGATTTTCTTTAATCAACCATTTATAGTTTCAAGGCCTCCTATTCCATTAGCTAAGTTTAGCATTGATAGTGATATTCCATGTAAAAATAGGCCTACATGGATCGGTTATTACTTAGATAAATATAATAAAACTTTATTTGATCCTGAGTCAATCTCAATCGTTGGCGATATGACTCAAAAAGGTATAATTACTTGAAATTTTATTTTATGTTGATTTTTATAATCTTTAAACCTTTGCCAATTTTGTTCTGTAGAAGTTATTCTTTCTTTTGTCGATGCTCCCCCAGCTATGGAAATAAATGATTTGGCTTCTTCAAAGAAGGAAAGGGTATTTGATTGGCCTTTCTTATTCTTGGATAGTTTTAAGTGTAGAAATCAGCTTTAATTATTCTTTTTTTATAGACCACTACTAAATCAAAGTTGAGAATTATCCACAGTTCTTAAGTAAAAATGGCTTTAAAAGAGTCGACAGCTTCTTTGTATTCAAAGACGCCTTTTTTGGAGCTAATTCCAACCAATAAGTCTCACATTTCTACTATTGAAATAAGCGAGGAGACAGATGAAGAGGCTGAGACTCTTTAAGAAATAGTAGAATAGTTGACTTGGCTTCTTTCTCCTCCTGCTCGACCAGTTAAGGCAATAAATCCTTCCCCCAAAATTGCCTCTTTCACTTGAAAGTGTTACTTTAGTGGTTGGCATTCCCTCATTGCTCTTCCAAGAGTCATATGAAAGTGAAGATTCAGATGATTTAAGCTTTGAGAAATCAGCTTCTCTTCCTTCTACTGTTGCCCAATCCAAAGTGTTGGGTGTAATCGACCAACTAAAACGCTTAGAGTCTTAGGTGCTAAGTATACTGAGGTTTGTTTCAAAGAATGCCACTACCAACATCATATTAGTTGGCCTGAAGACTCAAATTGATGACTTTGTTGTGAGATTCACATCCCTAGCTAAAAAGAAGCAGTCAACCATAAGAGTGATTCAAGAGGCTAAAGTGGAAACCAAGGAAAAAGAGAACCTTAAGCGGGTTAAAGTACATTAGATGATTGAGGTGCGTGACTTAAGGACTCAAAATGCAGATGCAAAAAAAGAATTGCTGCCTTGGAGGCTGAGCTGTAGAAGTTGAGGGCAACCGATGCGGAGTAGACGAAGGCTTTTAAAAAATTAGACCTGGACATTCTTGATAACCATCACAAGAAGACCACTTTGAAGAAGAGTCTAAAGTTTAAGAACGAGAAAGTTCCTCAAGCTAAGCAAAAAGTCAAGTCTGTTAATTCAACTATTATCGATTTCTTTTCCACTTTAAAGCAAATTTAATTGTAATAGAAATCAACTTGAAGCCTTATTGTACTTTGATTTTTCTTTAATGAATATAATGAAATTTTTGCTATGTTTAATTTCTTTTATCATGTGAATTGGTAAACTTTCATTCAATTGATAATCAATTAAAATGTAATCTTCTAATTTGGACAAGTTTTAACCAAAATAATTGGCCTCATATAAAATAATCAAAATGAATATTATCATAATCGGCTTTAAATATTGCATCCGATTTTAAAATAATTGGATTTTAGGACCAAACAAATTATCTTATCAACCCCTTCCCCAAATAGTCAGCTTGTAAGACTTCAAATATTTTCCATTAATCGGTCTTGGATGATCGGTTCCATTTAGGTTGGCTAATAGATATGTCCTTTTGCCCAAAAATTTTGAGATTTTGAAATGGCCTTCCCAACTTCGGCTAAACTTCCCCAAGGTTTGTTCTTTTAATCTAATTGGTTTGACGACTTTCCATACTAAGTTGTTTACCTTGAAAGATTTAGGTCCTACCTTCTTGTTGTAAGCCTTTTTCACTCTCATTTTCTGCATTCCAAGTTGGTTTAATGCTTCGACGCGACTTTGATCTAACTTATCTATCTCTTCCACCATGGTGATGCAATATTCTTTAATGCTTAGTTCAATTTGATGTTATCTTCTGCTGAAGTAAGCTATAAGTTCCATTGGAACCATGGCTTCATGGCCATACACTAACTGGTAAGGCGATATTCTAGTAGTCGTCTTTGAATTTACACAGTTTGCCTATAATACCGCTTACAATTTTTTGTGCCAGGCCCTTAGATTTTTTTTAATTGCCTTTTTTAGTCCTAGAATAATAGATTTGTGGTTAATTTAGCCTGTCTATTCAATTGGGTATAGTAAGTGGTATTACGTATTAGACGAATGCCAAATTCTTTTGCGAAGTTGACCATATCATCCCCTATAAAGATAAATCCTTGGTCAGTTGTGATGGACTCAGGAAGGCCACGTTGATATATAATATTCTCTTTGATGAACTTAATTACTAGCTATTAAGTGATCGATTTTAATGGGATAGCTTTTACCTATTTTATGAAGTAGTTGGTTGCTACTAGGATGAAGGTATATTACTTTGAGGAAGGGAGGTAGATCTTTCCTATAATGTTCATAGCCTATCCTCTGAATGACCAAGATCTGATGATGGTATGCATCTTCTTAGCTAGGATGAGCTGAGCTGAGCCGTGCTTCTAACATTCTTCGTAGCTTTGGCGTAATCATGATGTTCTTTTGCCATAGTCGGTCATCAGAAACCATTCTTTAAAATTAATTTTTTCATTGTCTGACCACTCATATATGCTCTTGCTAACCCTTTATATGGCTTATCCACTACTAACATATATTCTTTTAGGCCGATGTATTGCAGTAGTTCTCTCAAGAGTCCTCTTATAAATAACTCACTTGTAAAGAAGGAAAATTTTGGTACTATGATTTTATTTGTCTGTCAGCATTGGCATCTGGATTCCTAAATTAGTTCATCCCTCCAATTAGTGTTTAAATCAATTTGTAAAATTGGCCTCTGCACTTCTTATTTCATTATTTTATAACTTAAAAGATAGAAAATTGATTAATAGATCAGCAAAATTTCTTCTATTGCCTTCTTGAAACTAGATATCCTCTATGCTAGATCATTGGCCTCTAACCTATTGACCATTGCTGAAAATTTGAGAAGGGTAGAATGAAACTCTTCAATGAGATATTGAGCCTTATGGTAATATAAAATCAACTGGTTAACTTCGCAATTATAATCTCCTACCATTTGTTTAATAACTAGCAATGAGTCGCCTCCAACTTCTATGTATTTCACCTCTATTTCACAAGTATTTCTAGGCTGATAATAAGTTCCTTCATATTCAGCTTGGTTATTAGTGTATGAGAAATCTAGCATGAAAGAAATTTTTGTTTTTAATCTATATAGGGAAATCAAGACGATGTCAGCTCCAACTGCTTGTTTTGTCTTTGATCCATCGAACCATAACTGCCAATTTTAATTACCAATACATCCTATTTTCAATTTGGTATTAGCTGAGTAAAGGGATGGATGTTCCATGAGGAAATCGACTAAGGCTTGTCTTTTTGATTGCCTTCTGAGGAATGTATTTCAAAGAAAATTTTGATAATCTGATCGCCCATTTACCTAATTGATTCCTTAAAAATGGCTTTGATATGAAATATTTGATAACATCAGTTTGGTTTACAACATGTACAATGGATGGTAATAAGTAATATTTGAGTTTTGTGCACAAAAAGTAGAAAGCCAAACATAACTTCTCAATTACCATACATATAGTTTCAGCATCATTTAAGAAAAAAAATACTGCTTTCTCTACCCTCACATGTTCCTCGGCCAACATACTCCTAATTGATTCTTCAACTGCTGAAATATAAAGGATTTGAGGTAGGCTAGGTTTTGGTGGAACTATGACTGGTGAATTTGTTAGGTGCTTTTTGATTTCATCAAAAAATATTTGGTGATGTATTGTTCATTTAAATTCCTCACCATTTTTTTAATTTCAACAAAGGCGACAGAGAGTGAAATTGGTGGGCTAAGTTTGAAATAAATCTTGTTAAGAAATTAATCTTGCCAATCGGTTGTTGGAGTTCTTTCTTGGTTCTTAGTACAGGTGCCTCAATAATGACCTTGGCTTTATTCTTGTCTACCTCTACACCTCATTGGTATACCAAGAAGTTGAGAAAGTTACCTGCTAAAACCCCAAAAGCACACTTCAAAAGATTCATCTTTAATTAATGAAATCTCATTTTTTTTAAACAACCTTGATGAAGACCTAAAAGTGAATCAATAGAAAGACCGAAGACGAGCATTTCTTTCAACCCTTAATTCACCAAGTGTACTTCATTTGAGTAGGATTTCACCACCACATCATCAATATAGACTTCTATGAATTGGCCAATCATGTTATAAAAGATGGCATTTATTGCCCTCTAGTATGTTGCCCTTACTTTTTTTTTAAACCAAAAAGAATTACTATCCATTCATAAGTCCCAATTATCTATAGACATCTAAAAGTCATCTGGCTGACATCCGACTTTTTGATGAATATCTAGTCATATCCAGAATGACCATCAAGGAAACTCATAATTGCATGATAAGAAGTCCAATCAACCAGCATATCGGTAATAAGAATTAGATATTTGTATTTTAGAGTCGCTATATTCAAAATTTTGAAATCTATACACAGGCGAAGCTTGCCATTTTTCTTAATAACCGAGGCTACATTGATAGCCATTCCACATAATTGGCTAGCTTTATAAAACCAATTTAGAGAAGTTTTATTAATTTCTTCAACTATCTTCTCTTTGACATCTCTTGACATTCTCCTTATGTGTTGTTTGTATGGCCAAAATCCTTCTCTAATTGGTAGACTATACTCTATTAATTTTTGACTTAATTCGGGCATTTCTGTGTAATCTCATGTAAAAAAAATCCTTGTATTCTCTTAATAGTTCTACTTACTTAGTGTCATATGTTGGATCCAAATGTGTACTGATGAAAATCGACCTAAGCTCATCCTTAGTCCCTAGATAAATCTCTCGAAGTTGCCTTTGAATCTAAGAATTTTGGTCATCTAACTTCAGTGGGAGAGGTTTTACTTCTCCTGTCTCTTAGCCAATTAGGGGATCTTGAGCCTCATATTTATAGAAACATTCAACAGAAGCTGATAAATGGAACTCCTAATGTCTAATCATAAAAAAAAGTAGACTAGGGGTCGGTTTATCTTGGCAATCGTTGGTCAGGCTAACTTTTCTCTCAAGACCTATTAGGTTTCACTTATCAGTGGTTTAGTTGTGTCCCTTATGTATCGGCCATCATCATTCTTCTTAAGGATGGTGGTTGCCATGGCTTTCTTATAGCATAATTTTAAGTGCAAGTATACGTTATCTAAATAAGTAATATAAGGACTCTAAGAGTCAAATGTCGAACCCACAAGGATAATAGTCACTTATACCGAGTACTAAAATTGTGTCTCTCTTATAATTATTAAGAAAAACCAACTTAAAGTTTTAAGACTAAAATGAAATTAAATTATTAAACTAACAAAAGTCACAGAAATAACACACTGCAAGGTTTAGGATAAGAAATAATTCTTGAAAAGCCTAGGATTAACAATTATCCCTCAATATATTTCGAATGTGATATTTCTTAATATTTAATTCCCTCAATTATTATTATTGATCAAGATACTATTATACTTGCAAGCTTTTCTCAAATTCAAGCAAGTATATCTTAATTTATCAAACACCTATATCTCTATGGTATTTATAATAAATTGAAACTCATTAAGGACACGTTTTATAGATCATGCATGCCAATTAAGTATATCTCTATCCTAAATTGGAAATTGTAAATCACCTATAATCATGCATCAATTTATTTTGGTCTCAATACAATGATTCTTCTCTCAAGTTTATCAAATATTACTTAATCAATCATAACATTGGCTAGATGTTATAACGCATTAAGCACCAATAAATTAAATAATAATAAACTGAGTTTATTAAATATAAAAGAAAATATTACAATTAAGTACTACATATTGAGTTCAATTTTAACTCTAGAAAGAAAATTTAATTCATGATTACAAGGGAATTAAAGTTAAACAATAAAGAAATTATGATACTAGCAAACCGATATGACCATTAAAGCACTATTGTTGAATTGTTGAAATCCCTTACTCTGTTGTACTCTTGTGATTCTCCCTCTAGAATTGCCTTGATTATCTCTAATAGCCTTGTATTATAAGTGTTTTTCTAATGTTTGAAGGTTGGAATGAGTGGCCTTTTTATAAGGATTGATTTAAGCTTGAAAACCTCAATTGATGAGACGATATTTGACATCGATTTGGAAAAATGGCAAGATGCTATAAAATTTGAAATTGACTCTACGCATGACAATCAAAGTTAGAACTTGGTTGTGCTTCTCGTAGAAATTATTCCTATATCTTGTAAATAAGTTTACGCAATGAAAGTGTGGGCCCTATATGAAGGTAGAGACATTTAAGGCCTAACTGGTGATAAAAGTTGATTATGAGGAAACCTTTTCACTAGTTACCATGTCAAAGTCGATTCGAATTTTATTGGCTATTGTTGCATATTATGATATTGAAGTCTAGTCGATGGATGTAAAGATGGCATTTTGAGATATATATCTCGAGCTAGAGATATGCATAAAATAGCCTGAAGGTTTTGCATTTAGCCTAACTTCTAATCTAGTGTGCAAACTAAGGATGTCCATTTATTAACTTAAGCAATTTTCTAGAAGCTGAAATCTTTGTTTAGATGGGGAAACAAAAAAATCTAGTTTCATCAAGAACGAAGAGAAAGCGTGTATATACAGAAAATGCAATTGGAGCATGATTATCTCTCTAGTTCTCTACGTGCAAGACATACTCACTATTGGAACTGACATTAGTATGTTGTAAGTCAATCAACTAAGAGTTATTTGAGTAAAGAGCTTCTTTATAAAATATTAGAGAGAGGCTTTTTGTATACTAGGCATAAAGCTTTATAAAAATAGAATAAGAAGGCTGATGAAACTTTTCAATCTTTGTACATAGACTAAGTCCTAGAAAGGTACAAATTTATTGAATGTGAAATAATTAATGTGTCTTTCAAATATGGCATTCATTTTTCTAGGAGGAAGTGTCATCAGAAAGAAGATGAAAGAGTTAAAGTGTTTAACTTATCATATGCATAAGTTAAAGATAGCTTGATGCATGCTATATTATATACGAGACTTGGATTTGGATAGCTATAAGGGTTACAAGTTGGTATCAATCTGATCCGGATCATAACCATCAGATAGCCATGTAACATATCTGAAATACTTGAGAGGTACAGAGGATATGTTTCTCAATTATGGAGAACGTTTCTTATAGGTGAAGCGATGCACATATTCAGATTTTTCATCTGATCCAAATGGTAAAAAGTCTATATTTGGTTATGTGTTTCTCCTCATTGGTACCGGAGCTATTTGAATGTGTACAATTAAGAAATCCACAGTAAATTCCACTTTGGAGGAAGAATATGTTGCGGTTTGAGAAAATTGCAAATGAAGCACTATAGATATTCAAGCTAGCTGCAGAGCTTAGACTAATTCTAAGCTTAATGGATCATATCCCACTATAATGCAACAATAACAAAATAATTGCTCAAGCCAAGAAGCCATAAAGTACACCAGAATTATAATCATATAAACTCTGAATACCACATAATTAGAAAGTTCATAGTTACTGGAGATGTAATAGTGTCTATGATACATTCCTTAGATAAGGTAGCAGGCCCACTTAGGCCTTAACTCCTAGGATGTTTGAGAAACAAGTGGAGTGTATTGGTATAAGATACTAGTACGAATGGCACTAGAGCAAGTGGGAGTTTGTTGGAGCTAACGCTTACGTGTTATTCCAATATTGTATGAATATTAATTATTTAATATTTATACAACAAATATTTTGAATAAAAATTGTTAATTTTATTATTAAATGGTACTATGCTTGTAACGTTATAGATATTGTATGATATGAAGGAGTTCAGATCTGGTCTAAAAAGTTTAGACCAGGGCTAAGAGTTAACAATGCTGAAAGTTATAAGTGCTAAGAGTTAGCACTGTTAACAATTAGCAAGTTATAAGAGTCAGTAAAATTCTAAGAGTTAGAAGCCTTGTTTGAAATAGGTGCTAAGAAATGTTATTATGCAAGAATATTCTCAAACATTAGTTCCTGATCTATTTTCACCAATGCGGGTCTATCAGCGAATCCCTTTCATATAGACCAGTTTATGTTTATATCTACATGGTATAGATAGTTGTTCTTAACTAACTAAAATCTTAGTGCTCGTATAGGCATGCAGGTATTCAGTTAGGACTGGATATTGAATAGACTCATGAGGACCCTAATAAACATCCTATGAAACCATCAATGATAGGTCCTCTCGAGTTAAGTAATATTTATGGTCCTTTGACCTGAGCGCCACGGTGGGCTTGTGAGTGATCCATCATACTTTGGTTTCACGTATGTCATAGACCTTTTATGGTCTGATCGCTACGTGTCATTGAGTATGGTCTGATGCTCATGGAGTCCAGTATGCGCAGATACAGGATCTGTTAGCTTATATAGGTAAATTGTATATATCTGATGCTTCGTGATTATATCTTAGAAAATCTTATGGCCATAAGTAATAAACCCGGAAACGTAATTTCTGTTAGGGTTAAACAATATCGCAAAAGTGTTTGCGTATATTTTTTATTGAGATACACATCTAAAGATAAGTTCACGGATGCACTTATAGAGATTTGACGATGATGATCTATGGTATTTATGACAGAAGGATTATATGTATATGTATGGGATCAACTTGTTTGGTCTAACATGGTGATTTGTAATATCCATGATATATACATAGGGCATCGATCAAATACTCATGAAATAGTTTTATTTGACAAATCGAGTGTGGACTTAGGGAGTTTCTTAATGTGAAATGTACTTGTTGTTCACTAGGGTAGTGTACCGGATTAAATAGTTCAATCCAATAAAATCTAACAAAACTGAATATTTGTTTCAGAATCCCTTAGGATATGCACGTGTTAAGACTTAAGAGTTGTGTACATTGATTAGTTGACAATTATAGTTGACCAATTAAATGTTGACACATGGCGTATAGTGAGCCTTTGGTTAAGTTGACTTAAGTGTAGGGTTAAGTAGGACCCACTTTAAGTTAATAAAAGGCTTAAGGATAATTTCACTTAATTGATTATTTAATTGTTAAATAATCAAAATATTTATTTATTTAAAGTTAAATAAATATTTAACTTAACTATGATTAAAAGTTAACCAAGTAGTTAGTTTAAAAGATATTTAACCTTACTTAAGGGTTAAGTTAAGGTTAATCTAATCACGGTTAATAGTTAACTATGGTTAAGTAAGTTAGATATTTTCTTAACGTAGGAGTTCAGTTAAGATTAACCTAACTAGAGTTAAGTTAAATATCTAAATTAAATTCAAATTAAAATTAAATGCATGTTAAATTAAAAGTTAATTAAATGCATTTGGTTTATATTATTCAAATGAAACAAAAATTGGTTAAGTGTGGTTTTTGATGGCCAGCCAATTTAAAGAGAATTGAGAATGAGAATTTATATTATTGCATTTGGTTTTATTAGTCAAATGAAACAAAAATTGGTTAAGTGTGGTTTTTTATGGTTGGCCAATTTAGGGAGAATTGAGAATGAGAATTTGTAATATTTTCAAGAGTTGAAAACATATTCTATTCATCATATTCTCTAATTAAGTTAGTCATTAAAACAATAAATAAATTTATTTTTGTTTAAGAGTTAAATAAAAGAATAACAAATTTAACTAAGTTAAAGAGTTTAACTTATGATTGTATTTAAGTGTTAAACAAATTTGCTAAATTATGAACTGCTATTCCAGATACTCAAACCCACCTCCGTTAAGTACTAGAATTGACAAAGGTTGCAATTCTATGAGGATTTTGGTTATTTTAATCCAAAGGCTTCATGGTTGCAATTCTCAATCTTGTATATTAATTTGATTAATATGTATAAAATGTGTTCATTGATCGTATTTAGACTTCCGTTGTGTATATATATGTATGAGATGCTTATATTTGAATGATGAACACACACCACATGCATCACCCATGATTTACTCGACACCCAACAATTGGTATTAAAACAATTTGTGTTGATTTGGATTTTTTTTAGTATTGGGCATGCTGTTGGTTAAGTTCCGGGGCTGTTGTGGTGTATTTCAAGTGTTAAAAATATAAAATTAGTGAAGAGAATAGTTGTAAAGCCGCAACATTCATGTCCAACGATGTAGCGTTATGGCTTACAGGCCTCCAGTGCTGCAGTGTTAAAGGGCTAACGCTACGACATTAGGGCATTACCTCGAATGCTGCAGCGTTGGTAGCCCAATGCCGCGACATTGACACTGTTCAAAAAAATAAAAATAAAAATGAAAAATAAATATTTTTAAATTGTTTAAAAATTTAATTTATGTATATGAAGTTTATGAGATGTAGTGATAAGAGTTATTAGTCTGTATTATAAACCGGGATCATTTTTTTCTATGTTGGTAACTATAATAGGAGCCCTACTTATCGGGATTAGTTATGTTTGCACAGAAATAAGTAACTGATTGAGAATCACCTTCTAATGAGATGAGAGCCTATGTTTAGAAATCTCATTAATCAGATTAAATTTTATTATATTATGAGATATTGTTTTAAATGGTCTGTCTTGTCATATGGTGTTAGATAGGTGATGTGATATTTCTATATCATAAATTAAGTGCAAGTATACACTATCGTATGCAAGTAATAAAGAGACTAATTAGTCGGATGTCGAACCCACAGGGATAATTTCTTCTTATTAACCAATTACTAAAATTATGTCTTTCTAATAATTATTCAGAAAAATAAAAATCCAAGAATGAATGTAGAAAATATAAAAGTAAAAACACAATGCAATGAGATTTAAAGATAACAACGTAGAGAAAACCTAGGATTAATATTATCCCTCAATATGCTTTTTAATGATTAATCCTATAATATTTAACTCACTTAGTCTTTATTATTGATCAAGACGCTAATGTATTCACAAGCCTCTTCCAAGGTCATGCAAGTATACCCTAATTTACCAAATACCTATATTTCTATGGTACTTGTAATAAATTAAGATTCATTAAGATTAAGTCTTATTGATCATATATGCCAATTAGGTATATTCCTATCCTAAATTGAAACTTGCATATGCAACATTGAATGTTACTCTACAATCATGCATCAAATTACCTAGGTCTAAATATATTGATTCCTCTTCCGAGTTTATCAAAATATTACCAATTCATTCACCATATATTGGCCAGATATATTGAAGCATTAAACACAAGTAATTTAAATAATAAATGACTAAGTTTATTAAATACTAAAAGATATGGCAATTAAGCACACATATTGAGTTCAAATATTAACCCTAGAAAATAAGTTAGCTCATGGCTACAAGAGAACAGCAGTAAAAATAATTATAAATCATGATACAATTATTAGCAAACCGATATAGACGTCGAATTGCTCTTAATTGCGCTGCCTAGGAACTCTTGATGTCGAAGAACGTCTTGTATCTCTCTCTAAAGTTGCTTCAATTAAGCTCCAATTGATCTCCAAGACTCGTGCTCTGTATTCTTGGTGCTTTTGGGTCGTCTTGGATTCCTTCTTGAAGGTTGGGAACGAGTGGCTTTATATAGGGATTGATATGAGCTTGAAAATCTCAATTCTCGTCGGACTATGACTCGCACTACCGCTGGCACGCTATGCATCTTTCGCTGGGGCGACGCGTGAAAAAGCTATTACCGCTGGAGCGGTGGGATCTTGGCGCTGGGGCGCTGTCTCGTCGCTGGGGCGGTGACTGTATGGCGCTGGGGCGATGGACACATACTTTGAAAACTTTACATTTTAGTCCCTGTTTTTGCTCCTTTTGCGTTCTTTCTTTAAATTTCGTTCAAGTCCCTATAAATAACAATAATGCACATAAATAGCCATCTATTCTCATAAAACCATAAAATATCAATAATAAAAACATGAGAAAATATATGACAAATTTGCCCTTATCAATAGGTCACATCGGTATTTTCTTAATATTGCTACAGCTTGAGGAATTTGGTCGTTGTGACTCGGACTATGTCAGTTAAACATAAGATGAGGCAAATATATGTGAACGCATTACCCAATATTGCTACAATGTGAGGGTAGTATTAGTAACATATGTTTTATTATTGACAAGTTAATTTGGAATATACTTATCCAATATAACTACATGAGGATAAGGTGTATTTAGGATAAGTGATAAAAGTTGTATGAGATGTAATTTATAAGAGTTATCTACCTGTTAGGTTTACAAAGGCTAATATTACTACTGCATGAGGCTAGAGTAAAATGCCAATAGGGTCCATTTCTCACTGTATAGTTTAAAGAGTTTAAACTATCGTTATCCTATTTGAAAGATTAAAAGGATGAAGTAAAGCAGTGGCAGGCGTTTTTAGATTAAAAAATGTATAACAGTTATACTAATGATTTAAAGCATTATTAATTAATGATTAGAAATATTCAACTACACATCTTCTTATTTGTCTTATAGAGATAAGATATTTATCTTATAGAGATAGGATAAGTATGAGCAATTTGTTAGTACACTTGAACTATACACACATACTATAGGGTACTGAGAAATATTTAGACTTGCCTATGAATCTGTGAATAGTTTTAGATTCAAAAATACTTTGATATATCCAAACCACAAATAAAGAATAGTTACTATAGAAAGTGATTCCAATGTGATAAGGTTTGAAATAGTAAGCGTTATTGTTCAAGGTACCTTGCCTAAGAAATATTTACCATTAGATATATGTTTACCAATCGTGGACATTTCATTAGTATATGATGCTAAGTGTGCAAAGGTATGAGATACCACTTGTCATTCTTATATTTATTGCAAGGCGGTGCATAATTTAAGGAATGCTAGCAAGCTTGAAAATGGAAAGTTCAGCTTCACGTAGAAAATGGAGATTTTCTATACGTAGTAGCTGTTAAGACTTCTAAGTCACTAATCCATTCTAGTAGAAGCATTATATTGTATAATTTCTATTTTGTGTCAAATATTATTAGATGAATCATATCACTCCCTGTAGAAGACAAAGAAGGTTATTATAAAAATATTAGGAATAGTTCCTCATGTTTATATGATAATGATAATGTTTTGTTACTTGAGTGTCAGTTAATGAATGATCGTTATATCTTAAATATAATAGGAAATGTCTCCAATGCATAGGTGAACAAAATAAATAGTAGTTCAGGAACTCTAAATAATAAGAAATAGTGGCACATAATATTAGGTCACTTAGACATGAGACGTCTATTCTGTTTGGTTAAGGATAGTCAGATATTTGATTTGAGTATAGAACCTTGGCCAATTTATGAATTCTAAATCCAAGAGAAAATGACCAAACCTTAGTGTAGGTGTTTGTCACTAGACCACTGATTTATTGAAACTGGTAAATAGTGATGTATTTAGTCCAATGAATCTTACTGCCATAGGTGGATTTCGATACTTTATTGTCTTTATAGTGATTTTTCATGATATAGAAATGTGTTTCCCCAGCACATTCAAGATATCGTGATGGAAGGATTATACGTATGTGTTGTAACCTCAACTTGTATGATTCAACGCGTTGATTTATACATCTATGATGTGTGCGTGGGGCAATGTTCACAAACTCATAGAATAGTTCCATTTGACGAATCGAGCATGGACCTAGAGAGTCCTGCAATATGGAGTGTACTCATTATGCATTGGGACAGCGTGCTGAATTAAATTGTTTAATCCAGCACTACCACAATAATGTGTGTGTGTCTGTATTTAAGTGTTAAATACAACAATTAGTCAATAATTATTATTTACTAATTGTATAATGACACGTGGCACATTGTAGACCTTCGGTTGAGTTTACCCAAGTGTGAAATTTGGTGGGACCCACTAGAGGGTTAACTTGGTAACTATTTATGAGGGACAAAATGGTCATTTCACACATTGATTATTTAATTATTAAATAATCAAAATATCTCATTATAATATATTATTATATTATATATTATTATTTTATTAATGGTGCCAAATAGTTAGCATCCATTATTATTATTTTATTATTTTATTATTATTAATATTATATATTATATTATTATTTTATTGTTATTAGATATATATATATATATATAAATGAGATGTGTGTGTGTTTTTGTGACGGGAATGGAGAGAAAGGAAACTGAAATGTTTCAATTTTCTTTCGTGCTGAGAAGAAGAAGAAGAAGAAAAAATGGAAAAATGAAATTGTTTCATTTTTCCTTATGGTACCGAGTGAAGCAATTGCAAATCACTTCAATCTCCATTCTTATCCTTTTTATAGAAAAAGAAGAATACACACACTCTGCCATTTTAGTGATTTAAGAGTTAAACCCAATGTTGGCTATAGGCTTACTGTTCTAGCTCGTCAAACCCACCGAGTTGGTGACTAGAACTGGCAACGAGTTGGTCTCTATGTGAACTTCGAAGAAATACCTGTATAACGTTACACGTTTAGGTGATTTCTCAACCCTTCTAATATATTAATGTGATTAATATATTATTTATTGTGTTTATTGTATAATTTAAGGCTTCCGCAGCGTTAAATATGTATGTGATACGTATTTTGGCAATAAATACAATTGCACATGTATACACCCATGTATATTAGATCCCTAATATGTTTGATACTTGAAGGTGCCTCTTGTTGTTTTTAGTTGAAGAAAATGATCCTTTGACTTATTGAGAGGCGATGTTTGACATCGATTCGAGAAAATGGCAAGATGCCATAAAGTTAGAAATTGACTATACGTATGACAATTAAGTTTAAGACTTGGTTGTGCTTCCCATATAAATTATTCCTATTTGTTGTAAATAAGTTTACACAATGGAAGCGTGGGCCTTATATGAAGGTAGAGATTTTTAAGGCTCGACTAGTGATAAAAGGTTACACTCAGAGATCTAGGATTAGTTATGAGAAAACCTTCTCACTAGTTACCATACTAAAGTTAATTCGAATTTTGTTGGCTATTACTGCATATTATGATATTGAAGTCTAGCCAATAGATGTAAAGACGGCGTTACGAGATGTATATCTCAAGCTAGAAATATGCGTGGAACAGCTTAAAGGTTTTGCTTCTAGCCTAACTTTTAATATAGTGTGCAAACTAAGGATGTCCATTTATGGACTTAAGCAATTTTCCCAAAGCTGAAATCTTTGTTTAGATGGGAAAATTAGTAAGTCTGGTTTCATCAAGAACGAAGAGAAAATGTGTGTTCAGAAAGGACAGTGGAAGCATGATTATCTTTCTAGTTCTCTACGTCCAAGCCATACTCACGGATGCGCTTATGGAGATTTGACATCACGCATCCATGGTATTTATGACAGAAGAATTATATGTATATGTAATGACCTTAACTTGTATAGTCTAACGTACTGATTTGTAATTTTTGTGACGTGTGCTTAGGGCATCGATCAGAATGAAATAGTTCCATTTGACGAATTGGACGTAGACCTATGGAGTCTTATAATATTAAGTGTACTCGTTGTGCATTATGGTAGCATACCTGATTGAATAGTTCAATCCAATAAAATTCAGCAAAATC
Organism: Ailanthus altissimus; assembly: GCA_946807835.1. Taxonomy (NCBI): domain Eukaryota; kingdom Viridiplantae; phylum Streptophyta; class Magnoliopsida; order Sapindales; family Simaroubaceae; genus Ailanthus; species Ailanthus altissimus. The sequence goes on from OX327709.1 coordinate 9,441,752, forward strand.
GAATATTTGTTTCAAAATCCCTCGGGATATGCGCATGTCAAGACTTAAGAGTTACATATATTGATTAGTTGACAATTGTTATTAACCAATTAAATGTTGACACGTAGCTTATAGTGAGCATTTGGTTAAGTTGACTCAAGTGTAGGGTTAGATGGGACCCATTTTAATTTAATAAAGGGCTTAAGGATAATTTTACTTAATTAATTTAATTATTAAAGAATTAAAATATTTATTTATTTAAGAGTTAAATAAATATTTAACTTAACTATGGTTAAAAGTTAACCAAGTAGTTAGGTTAAAAGATATTTTAACCTTACTTAAGGGTTAAGTTAAGGTTAATCTAACCATTGTTAATAATTAACTAAGGTTAAGTTAGTTAGATATTTTCTTATCTTAAGAGTTAAGTTAAGATTAACCTAACTAGAGTTAAGTGTTAACTAAGGTTAAGTTAAATATCTAAATTAAAATCAAATACATGTTAAATTAAAAGTTAATTAAATGCATTTTGTTTATATTAGTCAAATGAAACAAAAAATGGTTAACTGTGGTTTTTGATGGCCGACCAATTTAGAGAGAATTGAGAATGAGAATTTGTAATATTTTCAAGAGTTGAAAACATATTCTATTCATCGTCTTCTCAAATTTAAGTTAGCCATTAAAACAACAAATAAATTTATTTTTGTTCATGAGTTAAATAAAAATAATAATAAATTTAACTAAGTTAAAGAGTTTAACTTAAGATTATGTTTTAAGTGTTAAACAAAGTTGTTTGATTATGAGCTGATATTCTAAATACTTAAACCCACCTCCTTTGAGTACTAGAATTGACAACGGTTGCAATTCTAAGAGAGTTTCGATTATTTTAATCCAAAGGCTTCATGAGTGAAATTCTTAATCTTGTATATTAATTTGATTAATATGTATAAAATTTGTTCATTGATCATATTTAGACTTTCACTGTGTATATATATGTATGAGATGCGTATATTTGAATGATAAACATACACCATATGTATGCACTCGTGATTTAATTGACACCCAACAATAGGAGCCTTCTTATTGGAACAAAACAAAAGTCTATCTTCAGTGATAAGCCATTGAATTTCATTCCTGAACACAATATAATTATTTGTACTATGCCTTCAAGAGTTGTACCATTTTGAATCATCCTTGTCAGCTCTTTGTTCGAGCAGCAAAATGGTATGCTCTTTTGGAGAGCTTAATCTGCTTATCCTTTATGAGCCAATCAAATATTTAGTTGGCTTTTCTCAAATCAAATGAATACTCATTTACTATTTAAGTTTTTTTGTCAAACTTCTTTTCTTTGGTGAAAGTCAGCTTCTAGAGAATTGAGTATTCATATGAAGCTCCCTTTACCACTTCAGCAAGGCATATCTCTTTATCTAAATTTGAATCATTCGAATCACTTTCTGATTTGATATAGATATCAGTTATATCCAGTTGATCCTTATAGTAAGTTCCTTTAAAGGATGCCCTCTTCTGATCTTTCTCCATCATGAGCCTTTATAACTGGCTATTCGAGTAGCCAAATCATAAAAATCCCTGAATTAGTATCCTTTAAATTGTTTCCTCATTACAAAGGACATACCCCTTACCACCATTGGTACGTAGTCGACTTTAGGGATTTAGGTTTGGCACCATATCCTGAGCTTCTTGAATCGAGCTATATAATTTGACATTGATTCGCCAACATCTGCATTATTTTAGCTAGGTCAAATAGGGTAACTTCTAGAGGTTGTCTATAAAATTCGGCATGGAATTTATCTTCTATCTACTCCCAACTGGCAATCAACTCTAGCATCAAGTTTGTGTACCATGTAAAGACAGGCTTCGTGAGGGAGTTACTGAATAATCTCAATTTTTAGAATGGTGAAGAACTAGCCTCTCCATACTATATCGTGAACCTTAAGATATGCTTGAGGTGGTGATATTTTTCTCTCTTGAAAACAAAAAGAACTCAGAGATTTTGTACCCTTTTGGAAAAGAGAAAATAGAATCTATGTTGTGGGAATATGGCTTCCTATAGAATGGCCTTGCCATTGTCTTTAGACCCACCCCATGTTCTGTAGAGTTTCAACCAACATATTCCTATCGATTTCATTCTCTAATGGTTGGCTGGCCTAGGTGGCTTTGTAGGCCCAAATTGGATCAACGTTGATTGAGACTGGCTGACTTGTTCTTATACTTATTGAGCTGGCTTGTTCAAGCTCCCCAAGTTTATCATATTTTCAGCGAAATTATAGCTGAATATATACCTAATTGGCCTTGTTGAACTTGGGATTTTATTGACTAAACTCTCTTAGATCTCCTTAAGATATTAACCGATCCATGCTGCAAGTTGGCTTGACTATAATTCTCGAGCCTGTGTGGTTCAATGAGCTCTGGATTAGGTTGGCCTTAAAGTAAATCCATGATCTCGATCTGGTTCTGTCTCATTGACTTTAGGTTTTTCATTATGCTTCGACTGACATTCTGATTATCATTGATCAGTGGTTTAAAAACTACGACCATCTGATTGGTAAAGATAGTGTTCAACTGTTAGTTTTCCAAAGAAATTTATGAAACCAACCCCTAAATGTTGGCCATGGTAACTGGCCTAGGAGATTAAAGAGAATCCTTTTGAATTTCTTCCAACTGTCGATTTAGTAGTTCATCCTCGATGTTGGTTAGACTTGTCTCTTCTTCATGTGCAGAGTTCAAAGGGTTTCTGATAGGAGGTAGGGTCATGGTCGATCCTCCCATTTTTTGCCGCAGTAGATGGTTCTACGACATTTTTTCCGACATTTGTTTTTTTTAACCTCATTTTGTCATATTTCTAGTTTTTACTGGCATACAGAGTTGTGTTCCGATGAGCATGCCAAAAAGATATTTGCGTATAAATTTTATTGATGAAATTCATGTATGTCCAATGTCATGCTAGAAATACGAGTTACCTCAAAGTTTTAAAGAACTAAAGTTAGGTCTCGTCAAATAAGATAAAGTAAATTTGATTTACAGTAAACAAGGTTTAGAATAAAACTTGGGTTGTGAGATAATGAGCAAATGATAGGGTTTGGGTTACTTTGTGGAGAAGAACAAGCAAAAATTTAACAATTGGGTTATGGGAATCAACAAGTAAGGATAAAAAATTCTAGGTTAAAAGCTAAAATGAGAAGAAAAAAATTGAGAGAAAATTATAATTGTTGTATTGATTGAGTCGAATAATCCTTACAATGAAATATTAAACCCCTGATCTAATCATAATTTAAAAGGAAAAACAATTTTAACTAAATAAGACTTCTATTCTAATAGCATTTAATATGGATTAAATACCTAACAAAGCCGAACTAATATATACAAAACTAAAGAACTCAAATGAACCTATTAACATTAATATTTCCTCATTCTACAGGTCCTAATATAACCTGTTTGGATTCCTTGGTATTGTTGAAACCACCCCTACTTCTTATAGCTTCAAATTTGCAATGTTTAGCTCTGGATTTCACATATGCAACATTGTTATTATTTCTTCATTTTCTCCAGCACTTGCTTCTAAACTTGAATGCATTGAAATGCAGGTGAAGTGTATGAGCTATGATGAATTTGAGTGTGAGTTTTTTAGTTGTGATGAAATTTGAATTATGAGAGTTTTGAGTTATAATGCCAAGGGAGGGTCAAGGATATTTGAGGCCTGAACTAATATAAACTTTGGGGTCTATACATTTTTTTTTTAAAGGTCTTTTAATTACAAAACACTAATTTATCATAAAAATATTATTTAAAATTTACTTTCTAGCTTTTTGAGAGGCAATTTTTTTTTTTTGAAGCAGGCAAAATTAATACTTAAATCTTTACATATTAATTTTTCTAATATATTATTAGAGACTTTATTTGTAGGAGTTTTGGAAAGAACATAGTTTATTCTAATATCCAATTAAAAATGTTATGTTTTTAGTAAACTAGTTATAATGTTCAATTGAAATCTTAATCGTTAATTTAAGAAGACATTAATTAAAATAATTTATTTAAAAAGAGATAATATTTAAGACAATTATTTAATTAGAATTAGGATTTGAATTGATTATTAAAATATAATTTAAAAGATAAAAATTATTAAATTTAATGAGCCCATCATTCTAAAAAATGGGCCTTTTTTAAGGAAGTAACGTTAATTAATAGAATCGCTTATGTATTAATATTTGAATTGATTATTAAAATATTTTTAAAAGATATGTATACAATTTAATAGAGCCATTTTTCCTAAAAAAAGGGGTCTTCCCAAAAGATATTTTAATGCTAAAAAAGATATACATTTACATAGAGATGGCAAAATATATGTAAGATGGAACCCACGAGCCTCACTCAAAATAGAGTGAAAATAAGGTGATTTTTATAAAAATGGAAAAGAGTATGAAAGAAAATTATTTCTTATAATTTCATCTTCGTCCCGTTTTTTATGAATATATTAAACATAATTTTTTTATATATATTAAATAATTTTATAATTTTTAATTTTATAATTTATATTTAACTAGGACATGTTTTAATACTATATTTTTATTAATGGAAACAAAAGATATATAATAAATAATCTAGAACATCAATTTTTTCTTTATTATAAACGACAAAGAGACTTTGATTTTTGAATTGGGCGGCCATTAATTTTAATGAGAATATAAGATAATTAATAGAAAAATCAATGATGTTAGATACTAGATTGTTTAGATACTTATTTTTTTTATTTCTTGTTTATTTGTTATTTATTTAAAAATTTGTTTGCTAATTATTATTCACATTATTTAAAAATATTATTATAGTTTGTTAATATATGATTGAGATAAAATTATTATATTTTAAAATTTTGTAATTATAAATTAATATTTAATATTAATAAATAGAAAATAGAAAAATGGGATGGTGATGAAAAAAGCATTCTCTGTATGGAGATTTTCCTTCCTCGCCCTATTAAATGTTTTCGAAAATGAGACAGAGAACGAGGCTTAAAATATAAAAATAGAGTGGGTACGGTAATTGTTTTATAAATTTTTAACTTAAATTTAAAGTTTCAAAGATATTTATTTTATAAAATAATTTTAGATTCATATATATTAAATTAATTTAAATTGTTTTAAAAAAATAAATAATAAATAAAATTTATTTCCTAACCGAATTTTTGGGTTTCACCAAAATTTGAATCCGGATTTTCTTTAAAAAAATGAATCTAGATAACAAAATTATCCAAATATTTCAGAGCGAGCCGAGTTCTGAATTTGGATTGAAACAAACCAAATTATCATCCCTAAGTTGGACCCCAAACAACCACCTAATTCGCTTTTGTATAATACATTTTAAACCTGTGTATATTTGAAAATGTAAGTTTTACGAGGGAAAATGGAAGTTTAAAAGGCAACACCTTCGATTTTTTTAACATTGGCAACTATTCAACGGTCATTTTTTAACTTTCGTGCAGTAACAAACAAAGACATATTTGGTCCTTTTATGACTTATTTTATTGAGGAAGAATAAAAATGAAATTTACTGCTTAGTGTTGAATCCAAAGTATCATTGTGATGGATTTGCAACTTGATTAAATAAATTAAAATTTTTAGTAATAATTTACGATATGGAGAATTTCTTACAGTTATAATTTGACTAAACTTAAGTAGTCAAATAAAAATTACCCTATTTTATATGTTTTGTTTCTTTTTAATTTCAACTAAAAATTGTCTAATAAAGAAGCTCTTTATATAATTTAATACGCACATGAATTTATTAGTTTAAATGAAAATATAAATTTTTAGTAATTACCTAAGATACTAACCTTATGGTAATAGTAGCATTAATTTAAGAGAAAATTTTGAAATTGGACCCTAATTTTATAGGGCATTCTTTTTTAATCACATATGAAATTTCTAATTTTTTATAGTCAAAAAAGTTAAATTTGAACACTTTTATCCTCAATCTCAAATATTTTTAATTTTCTCTTCTCTCTTATCCAAGTGCATGGATATTATAAAAAATAGATATATTTAATAAAAAAAATAGATAGATTTTGTGAAAAATAGATAGAAAAATAATCGAAAAAGATAAAAAAAAAAGAAGCCAAAATGCTAGTTTTGGGCACCACAGGCAATGGTGAATGTGCCTATGGCACGCATTAAGTGTACAATCGAGCCATTTGGCACGACCTAAATTTTTTATAATTTTTAATTAAATTTGTTGTGATTTGAAATTAAATTAATTTTAGTGTTGTAATAATTAAATTGGTTTAATATATTAAATAGAATATAGTTATTAATATATTTAATATATTTAATTATTAATTATTAGTTAATATAGTTATTAACACTATTGATTATAACGATGCATACATCAATTTATCCTCAAACATTTTTATAAATGATGCCATTGTCTTTCAAAATCTCGTCATCAAGAGATACAACACCATATTTTTTACAAGTGCGTGTGTCTATCATGTCTTTATGGGTTTTGTAAATTTGCAGTGTGTCCAAGAGCTAATATAATAAAGTCTCTCGTAGACCATGCCCTGCAACTGTCCTTGTGTGGTTTTGGTAGTCGTCCAGGTTGATCATATTAACTATATACACTATAAATTCTAAATTCTAAATGAGAAAACTTTTTAGAACGAAGAAAGTAGTATCATCAATTTTTATATACATAAAATCATATTACCTGTTGTTATCTAAAAAATCAGAATAAAAATTATCACTTGAAAACAAGTAATTCAACAATTTCTATATGAATCTTTTTTCATGATATACTTTGCATTAATGCTATATGAAAAGCAATTCAATACACCACTGAATGTTGCATTCTCTACAGGATTTAGATTTCTTTCATAATTTGAACAAGCCAGAATTGTCCGAGAAAAAACCATTGAATGATGAACTTTGCCAATCTTCACCCCCGACTCGACTAGGAGAGAAGACATGGTCAAGCCAAGCTCTTACACGCCTGAATAGAATTCATATCTCCTTCATTTAGTCGAGAAGGGAAGGGAGAAAACTTAGTAATGTTGTCAGTTTAATGAACTAGGTGAAACATAAAGGAGGAAGAGTACGCTTTATCCAAATGGTAAAGTTGTACTCATAGACAATAGATAAAATGATCTTGGTATTGGAGATGGTACTTACGTGCCATTCCAATTTTTATATATACAATGCACATTTTTGTAAATCATTAATTTGATATATGGTAATAATCTTGTTCCTTTTTAGGCATTGTAAATTTAAAGAAGTTTAGATTTGATGTAAATGTGTTTGGATCAGCACTAAGAGTTAGAGTCTTGTTTGAAATGGGATAAATACGTGAGAATAATTATTACAATGACATAGTTGCAAGGAGTTGCGAATGGTATTAAAAAAAAGTTATTATACAGTATAATCTCAAAAACATCGTTCCTGATTAATGTTTACTAACACAAGTCATTGGTAAATCTTATAGATCAATGTATATCTATATCTGGATTAACCAAATGATTAATCTTAATAGATCGTGAGTTTAATAAAATCTTGTATAGGCATATATGTATTTAGTAAGTATATGGTACTAAACAGACTCATGAGGACCTCCAATAGACATCTCATAAAGCCGTCAATGGATGGTCTTCTAAAGTTAAGTAGTATTTGTGGTCCTTTAAACCGAGTGCCATAGTTGGACCGCGAATGATCCATCATACATAGATTTTACACATGTCAGAGATATTTCATAGTCTAACCTTAGGTGTCGTTGGGTACGGTTTGATGCTCATGGAGTCTGGTGTGCATAGTTATGGGATCCGTCAGCTTATATGGGTAGATCGTATATTCTGATGCTCCAAGATTGTAATTCAAAAAATCTTATAGTCATAAGCATTAATCTCAAAAAAGAGTTTTCATAAAGTAAAACAATATCGCAAAGTATTTTGAGGATATTATTTATCTAAATATAAATTTGAGAGATAAGTTAATGGTTGAGGTCGTATATTCTGATGCTTCAAGATTATAATTCAAAAAGTCTTATAACTATAAGCATTAACCTCAAAAAAGAGTTTCCATAAAGTAAAACAATATCGCAAACTATTTTGAGGATATTATTTATCTAAATATAAATCTGAGAGATAAGTTAATGGTTGAGCAAGTAAAAATTTGACGGTGAAGATTTATGTCTCTTCTCTTCTGGTATATAGGTGACAGAAAGACTATACGAATATGGTTAACCTTAACTTGTATAATTCAATGCGCCATTTTGTTATAGTTATAACATGTGAGTGGGGTAGTATTCACGAACTTATGAAAAATGTTCCATAAGATAAATTAGTGTAAACTTAGAGAGTCTCACAATATAAAGTGTACCCATTGAGTACTAGGATAACAATTAGGGTCGAAGAGTTCAATCTGAAAAAAATTTGGATAAGTAGGATTCAGTTTTAGCACCTCTCGAAATGGACATGTATCAAAATTGAAATGTTAAAATACGACACATGTCAAATCATCACTAAGCCTTAAAGGATAAGCTTTGCTTAAGAAATTAATAAGTGTTAGACACTTGTCATGGTAGAAATAAAACAATGGACACTTGTCATGAATAATGGTTAAGTTTGCTTACACCATTGACAAGTGTCGGACACTTGTCATGGTTTTATTTAAACATTTGTCCATTTCAAAAATAAAAATACATGTATTGGCTAAAAAATCGTTCCACTAATTTGATGTTGAAGAATAAAGAGTTGTTTAGTTTATTTTTGAGTGAAAAAACAGAGAGAGTGAAAGAGAAAATGTCTTAAGTGTTAAGTTTTATACACCAAAATAAATCCTGCAAATCTCAAGCTATCGATCTAGTGTTCTAAGACCACAATAGTCAGGACCTAGAATTATTTGAGGGAATACTTCAAGGTGAGAATGTAGTAATCACTTATCCACAACTAGAAAGAATAAATATTTATACATATATAATATTCATATTTTATTTGAATGTGGGTGATACTTGATTTATGTATTGTTATTAGTATTGTTTGTATAGATTAAGAACCTACTATTAGGATTGGGTTTATTTGCAAGACTTTAGATTTATTTTAGGGACCAAATTATAATACTTTGAAAGTTTTGGGGGTTAATTTGTAAATACTAAAAGTTAGCCTCTTAGTATAAAAATACACATTTTAAACCCTAATTTACTCATTTTTGGTCGAGCCACTTCTTTTAGAGTGAGAAAGGAGAGAAAGAGAAGAGGAAGAAGAAAAAGAAGAAGAACTTTGAAATTTTAAACTTTAAGAGGTATATTATAATCCTTTCTTAGTTTCTTGGTGTTAATTAAGTTAATTCCTTTAAGTTTTGATTTCTGTAAATATGTACAATTGAGGACTTGATGTAGATTTTATAGGATATATTGAGAATTGATGATGATTATGCAGATAACTTGATAAATCATGATGAATTTATATAATTTCTATTTGATAGTCTCTTGATCCGAGAATGTTATAAATTATTATACTTCGATTCTGGTTTTGTATTTTGATAATATAAAATTAGACATGCCTAGAATCATTTGAGACTTTGAATCGATTGCAAATTTCAAAAATTGAATTTACAAAGATGACCCTGAAAGGAATAATCTCCATTGATAGGTTAAGGAGAATTAAGCCTTGTAACCGAAAGTGTTAAGAGGTAAGTTTACTAGACTTTGACTGAAATCACAATAAATATAGTAATTATTTATGTATGATTTTGTAAATGTGCTTAGAAATATGTTTATGTTTATGTTATGTCAAAGTATATTTGATATGAAATGTGAAAAACATATGTTTATGAATGTGAGCATTGACATTAAGCATGGATATACATGTTTTTATGAAAATAAGCTTTCAAAATGAAATGTGTTTAACAAAGAAAGCTTTTGAAGTGAAAAATGTCCATAAGATACGTTTTGTATTTTAAGGATGTTTGAACTCACTATTTACTTAGTAGACACCTTATGTGATTTGTTGAGCCTTTATGTGTGGCATTTCCTTCTAGATTGGTATATGTTATGTGTTCCATATGTAGGGAGGATCCTATTGGTACCTAAAGGAAGAGTTAGTCATCACATTCGTGTGGTGGTGTATTAGTGCATGTGAGAGAACTCACCAATGATCAGGGTGAGGGTTTGGCTCTTACCTTCGGGCATGAGCGTTATATATGTGTAATTTAAACCTCACTTGTGCTATTCCTCTCATACGGTATTTCATCGATGGGTGACATTTGGCTCATTATGTAATATGTGATATGGAAGTCCTACTAAGTAGTAGTTGGGTAATGGCATTCCTATTATATGTTTTGAAAGAATGTGTAAGCGCTTACTTGACATGTGATTCGATAAGATTATGATTTTAATTTATCACGGCATATCATACATATACATTATGTATATATATATATATGTGTGTATTTGTAATTTGATATATGAAAAACTAGTATGCTTACTAAGTTTTATACTTATTATAGTTTATGGTGATTTCAGGTAAATAAGGTACATGTGTGCTTAGCGAATTTGGCAAGGCTTCTGCTGTCCCTTAGGTTCCCTAAGTTGCTAGGTTGTTGAGTGTTTCATTTGTGGACATTAGTTTAAGATATTTTATTTGTCCTTATTGAATAAATACTTATGTGTTATTTTATTAGGTGTAGTTGTATTTGGTTTATGTTTCACTAAGTATGGTCATGGGTTGATTTTGTATTGAACTTATTAGCAACTTGATAAGGATTCATATGTTGAATTCAAGTTTGAAATTTTATGCAATATTAATTATGAGTGCACATTATTGAATGAGTGTAAATTATGTCATGTTTAAGATCTTTTGGGTCTAAGACGTGACAGAGACTCTGCATTCTAATTGTCCAACTTCACCAGCTATTCTTCAAAGGTATATTTATTATTATTGAGATATAATTTCTTGTATAATGTGGTTTTGAAATGGTTGTTATTCTTCTACTACATGTTATTGTTGGATTTAGTGTGTGATGTGTAGAGGTACGCATAATTTTTAAAATTATAAATACACATATATATCTCATATATATTTATATATATCATATAAATAAATTAGAAGTAAATAACCTACCTGGCTTTGAAGGTAGCTTTTTAATTCTCCAAGAACTCTAACCTTCAATTGTTGAGCTCACCTTGAAGTATTTTGTTGCACAAGTCTAGTTCATAACTGAAACAGGTGGGATTGTGAAGCTAGAGTAGCAGCCACAAATTCCAGCAATTGGTGTTTTAACTCTTAAAACTATTTAAGGTTCTTATGTTTTATTTCTTACAAGAGATGAGAAGAATTAAATGTATTTAGTCTTTGTTCCCTCACAACGCTTTGCTTGGAACTTTGATATGACTTAGCCAAATTCTCTTAACTCTTTGAAAGCACTTAACAAATTCTCTCAACTCTCTCACACTCCCTTGGCCGAATGATGCTCTTCTCACTTATCAAAATTAAACTTTTAAACTTTGTTTTATATAAATGATGGCTCATCAAAGTGCTCTACCATCACTCACACTTATTGGCCATTTCATTCAATAAAAAATCAAGTATATCCATCTAACATATTGATTCATCCGTATGAATCATTTGGCAATTGAATGAATGTGTATTAAACAATGTTAAGTGGTTACACCACTTCTCAAGTGCACCACTTAATCATCTTAAAGTGGCCAACAATTCAAATTGTCAATTATAAGTGCTTAGTCCATTACTAAAAGATATTGCCACTTATTACAATTGTCCTACCATTAAGAATTAATCAAATTATTAAAGGATTAATGACAAACATCAATTATAACATTATATAAGTGCTAGCTACACTTTCATAAAATAATAAGAATTAAATATGTTTATGTAAAGTGTATAATATATATATATTAATCATTCAAGAACTAATTTTTTGAATAATAACTTTTACCTTATAAGTATTTACTAAAAGATAAATTGGTGAATACATGGTAAAATCATTAATGTAGCAAGATTGTGCCATTTGTTAATTTCTTATTAGTTAACAACTCTTGTCAACTAATAATGTATTTTATATTTAAGTTTTGACAAAATATATTTTTATTTTGCTGGAATTTCTTGGACCAAATCGTTCAATCTAATATATTGCCCCGATGCACAACGAGTACACTTGATATTGTGAGACTCTCTAGGTCCATGCCCAATTTGTCATATAAAACTTGTCCATACTTCTGTGAACTATGTCTCATACACATGTTACTGATATTACAAAATGGTGCATTAAACCATATAAGCTGAGGTTATAACATATTTGTATAATCCTTCCATCATAGATATCCTGGAAGAGGAGAGATATAGATCAACACCATCAAGTCTCCATACGCTTAACCATAAACTTATCTCTAGATTTATATTTTAATAAATAATATCCGTAAACACTTTTACGATATTATTTATTCCTAGGATAAAACTATTTTCCTGGGTATTTATGCATATGGCTATAAGACTTTCTAAAATATAATCTTGGAGCATCATGATATATTATTCACCAAAATGAGCTAATGGATCACATATATATACACATCAAACTCCATGAGCATCGAACTATACCCAATAACACCCAGCGATCAGACCATGAAAGGTATTTGACATATGTGGAACCCAAATATGGTGGATCACTCACAAGTCCACTGTGGCACTCAAGTCTAAGGACCACGAATACTACTCAACTCAAAAGACCCTCAATTAACGGCTTTATGGGATGTCTATTGGAAGTCTTTGTGAGTCTGTTCAATATTCAGTCCTTACTGAATACTTGTATCTCTATACGAGCTTCTACTAAACTCATGGTTTGCTAAGACTAGCCATCTGGACCATCCAGATATAGATATACACCGATCTATATATATTATAAGGTCTTCACTGATAGACTCACATCAGTGAAGATAGATCAGGAGCATAGAGTTTAAGAACATACTTGCATAACAACATTTCCTAGCACAATTTGTAACTATTTTGCAACTATATTATTGCTAATATATTCTTAGGTCTTTGTCTCATTTCAGACAAGGCTCTAACTCTTTAGATTTTGCTAACTCTTATAACCTGATAACTTTTATCAGTGCTAACTTTTAGCATTTATGACTTTCAGCATTGCTAATTCTTAGCATTGATCTAAACTCTTTTAGATCAAATCTGAACTCGTTTAGATCAAATCCGAACTCATTCAGATCAACAATATCTAAAACGTTACAAGCATCTTACCATATATATATATATATATAATTAGTGATATAATGAAATGATAATAGTATAAACATAAAACAAATATTTATACAAAATAAAGGGATGACACATAAGTACAAATCCCAACAGTTATATGACACACATTAGCATTTCACTACCCACATACACACTCTCACACATCATAATTTACAACACTTATGACTCATTTAAGGATTATTTAGTAAACTTATTAATAAAAAAGTTGAAAAATCATCCAGCGAGTGAACCAAAGATATCACTTGCTTTAACAAAAGCTTGTTGTGAAGGTATAAATCTTATGGGGACTTCAAGAGTTGTGTTGCTAGATGTTGTGTGGAACTTATCATCGAAAATACAAGTTATAAGTTGAGCATATAGGCTTAGTAAAAAAAAAATAGTGTATGTTTATTATCTTATTACATCGAGGATAATGAAAGAGGATAAAATTTGTCGACAAGCTAATGCCAAAGAAGTATTATCATTTTGAGATGGCTTCAAAATAGAAATCTCTAGACATCCATGATTATCATTTATTCTATTATGGATTTGAGACAATTAACATAAAATGGACAAAGAATCATTCATTAAAGTTTTTGCAATTTATTCTTCTTGAACCTTGCAAAATACATTTATTTTAGACAATTTCATGTCTTTTAGCAAAACTATATAGTAACATTTCTAGTATGAAAAGAAATATGGTTCTTGCAACCTAGACAGGACTTACTCGTTTATTACATAAATTAATTAAAATTAAACACAAAATTTTATTTTATTACATAACAAAAAATGAACTTACCTTGAGCTCTATTGAAGTTTCAGCAGCATATTTTCAAACAAGACAACTTCAACTTTGTGGTAACTCAAAATTAGGATCATCAAGTAGTAACCAATGATATTTTATTCTTTGATCAAGCTTTATTGGGCAATCATAAAACATTTTCGCTTCAATAGAACGTGAAGCAAATGTCCAATAGTTAGGAGTATCATCATTAACTCTAGACTCAAACCTCGAAGCTCTTTTGTTATTATTAATTTTGATTAGACACATAAGATGTGATTGATATAAAAAGTCAAAATGATGATAATTATGAGATTGACTTGATATAACGATGTAGATATCAACTTGATTTCGTGTAGTTAAGAATAAACTGAATATTTTTTACTATCCCAAATTGATTAAAAGCAGTTCTGAGTACAGACTCAATAACTTGTGGTGAGAGATTTTCAAGATAAGTTGGTTGCCTCACTTTATCCTGAAATGTAGCATACTCAGCCTCTGTAATAGACTCTATGTAAGATGAAGAATGCAATTTAGGGTTTAGATTGAAGTGTAACATATCCGTGAAGACATGATAGTGGCACGTACATATATAATGTCATGCCCTAGGTCCAGAAGGATCTGACACGCAACATAACTTATACTCATACAATAATTTGCAGTCATAATTAATATTGCATAACAATTTTCAAAGTTAATTTTCACATAAGAATCCTTAGCAAGTTACTAGTAAGTTCATCACAAAAATTAAACCAAATACAATCATACTTAATGTGATGATATATAATTACTTATCCGTTAGGGATAGACTAAATATCTCAAATTACATGTTTACTAATTAAACATTTAGCAACCTAAGGAACCCAAGGGACAATAGAAGTCTTGCCAAATCCGCTAAGCACACATGTACCTTATTTACCTAAAATCACCATAAACTATAATAAGTATAAAACTCAGTAAGCATACTAGTTTTTCATATACCAAAATACATATACATACATATATATAGACAATGCATTAGCATGATATGCCATGATGGATCATAATCAAAAAATCTTATCAAAATTACATGACAAGTAAGCGCTTACATATTCTTTCAAAGTATATAATAGGAACACTATCACCCAACTAATACTTAGTAGAACTTCACATATCACATGTCACAAAATGAGCCATATACCACCCGTCGGTTACATATCATATGAGAGGAATAATGCAAGTGAGGTTTATATTATACATATATAACGCTCATGTCCGAAGGTAAGACCCAAACCCTCACCCTAATCATCGGTGAGTCCTCCTATATGCATAATACACCACCACACGAATGTGATGACTCACTATTCATTTAGGTACCCATAGGATCGTATGAGAGGAATAATGCAAGTGAAATTTATATTACACATATATAATGTTCATATCCGAAGGTAAGACCCAAACCTTCACCCTGATCATCGGTGAGTCCTCTCACATGCACAATACGACACCACACGAATGTGATGACTCACTATTCATTTAGGTACCTATAGGATCCTCCCTACATACGGAACACATAACACATACTAATCCTGAAGGAAATGCCATACATAAAGGCTCCACAAATCACATAAGGTGCCTACTAAGTAAACAGTGAGTTCAAGCATCCTTAAAACACAAAAAGTTTTACATGGACATATTCTACTTCAAAAGCTTTCTTTGTTAAATACATGTCATTTTGAAAATATCACTTTCATAAACACATATATGTCATGTATGTCCATGCTCAATGTCAATGCTCACATTCATAAACATATATCTTTCATATTTCATATCAAAATATATTTTGGTATAACATAAACATATTTCTAAGCACATTTACAAAATCGTACATAAATAATTATTATGTTTATTATGATTTCAGTCAAAGTCTAGTATACTTACCTCTCATCGATCACATAACAAAGTTTAATCTCCTTAACCTACCAATAGAGATTAACCCCCTTCATAAGTATCACTCTTCATACAAAACATTTACAATAACTCATAAAGCTACACCAATTATACTTATCACATTACATTAGTCCAATGACTTGGTTTGTCAAAACCTGTCAATTCTAACTGCATGCACTTAATCAAAATTTTCTTATATATTAATTGATTTTTAATACCACAAAATCAGAATGTGTCATTTGTTTTACTCATATATCATTCTCATAGATGGATATTATTGTTGGGTTTATGCTTACGTGCCATCCCTTTATGTATGAATACTTGTTTAATATTTATACTAGTATTACCATTTCATTAAATTGCTAATTATATTTTATATATGGCAAGATCCTTGTAACATTCTAGACATTGTACGATCTGAAAGAGTTCAGATCTGGTCTAAATGAGTTTATATCAGTGCTAAGAATTACCAATGTTGAGAGTTATAAATGCTAAGAGTTGGCACTGATAAGAGTTATCAGATTATAAGAGTCAGCGATATCTAAAGAGTTAGAGCCTTATCTAAAATAGAACAAAGACCTGAGAATATATTAAAATGACGTAGTTGCAAAGAGTTGCAAATAGTGCTAGAAAATATCATTATGCAAATATGTTCTCAAATATTATATTCATGATCTATCTTCACTGATGCTGGTCTATCAGTGAATACCTTAATAAATATATAGATTAGTGTATGTCTATATCTGGATGGTCCAGACGGTTAGTCTTAGTAAACCATGAGTTTAGTGGAAGCTCGTGTAGAGATACAAGTATTCAGTAAGGATTGAATACTGAACAGACTCACAAAGACTTTCAATAGACATCCCATATAGTCGACAATAGAGGGTCTTTCTAGTTGAGTAGTATTCGTGGTCCTTTGACCTGAGTGCCATGGTGGGCTTATGGGTGATCCACCATACTTTGGTTCCACATATGTTAGAAACCTTTCATGGTTTGACTGTTGGGTGTCGTTGGGTATGGTCCAATGCTCATGGAGTCTGGTGTGCATAGATATGGGATCCTTCAGCTCATTTTGGTGAGTATTAAAATTTAACCCTATGGATAAATGATATCACAAAATTGTTTGAGAATATTATTTATTGAAATAAAATTCTAGAAATAAGCTTTCGATCGTGTATGTAGAGATTTGACGGTGTTGATCTATATCTTCGCTTTACTTGGATATAAATAATGGAGAGAATGTGAATATGTTATAACCTCAGCTTGTATAGTCTAACACGCCGCTTTGTAATATTTGTAATGTGTGTGGGGGGCATTGTTCACAGACGTATAAAGGAGTTTCATATGACAATTCGGGTATGGACCTAGAGAGTCTCACAACATGAAGTGTACTCGTTGTGCACTGGGGCAGTATAATGGATTGAACAATTCCATCCTAAAAATTTCAACAAACAAAAAATATGTTTAAGGGTTTTTCGGGTTGTGCACTTGTCTAGACTTAAATGTTAAGTATATCATTTAATTAGTTGATAAGAGTTGTTAACTATTTAGATGTTAATAAGTGGCACAATTTTGTTTCATGAATTATTTTACCATGAATTCACCCATTAACATTGTTAGTAAAATCAAATAAAGTAAATATTAATTATTCAAATAGTTTTTGAATAATTAAATAAATACTATTTAAATAAATAAAATATAATTTTTATTTATTTGCTTTTTTATTCCTAAATGGAAGACATACCTAATTTGAGAAACATAAATTAAATTGAGTAGAGCACCATTTTGTAGAATTAATGGTCAATTTTATTAGACCATTAAAAATGGTTACCAAATATTATTTTTGATAGTTGGCCACTTAATTTAATTTTGGTGGAGCACTTGTGAAGTATTGAGAGCACTAAAAATGGTTGGATTTCATTTAGATGAATAAGAGTGAATCAAAATTCGTGCAAGAGTTGAGAGAAAAAAGAAGAGTTTGGTTTTTAAGAGTTTTTCATTGAATAAAGAGTTGTGAGAAAAACTAGAGAGAAAGAAAAATAAATTCTTCTTATTTTTCTTTCAAGTAACATAAACCTTGTTGCTGGAGATTAAATTACTGTTATTCTAATTTCACAATCCCACCGAATTTTTGTGAACTAGAATTGAACAAAAATGCATTTCAAGGTGAGCTCAAAGTTGGAGCTAAGAAATTCGAATTTGAAATCTTCACCAGATGTCTTCAAATGTATGTTTTCTATAATCTTAAGTTGTTAAGAATTTTAGTTAATGTGTATATATATTGATTACATGCTTAATTCCGTTGCGAAATTCGTGTATATGATATGATACATGTGTTTAATTTTTTAACATGTATACAATCACATGCATACACCCTAAAACAAGTTAACAATTATATCATAATTTTCACAGAATCCATTTCATAAACATCGTCAAATCCAAACAATTATTTTGACAAAATCAAGATATTTACTGAACCGTATTTGGTCTCTCAATTTTATAAAATTACATACCCAATCAAAAATCATGAAATTATAACAGAACCACTCTTGACACATATTTCAGACTATGATAAATATTTTACTCTAAATTTAGTGCCAAAAATATTTTAAAATTATTTTACTCAATAGTTTTAAAATCTGTTGATCAAAATACTGCAATAGGTGACATGATTTAGAAAATTATAATAATTGTAATATAATGATCTAGATACTCAAATTTGGATATATTATATTAGACATATAAAACTAAAATATTCTTAAAAATCATAATTTTTAAAGATCATTTGATAGATCAAAACCAATTTAATACTTGAGTATATTGCAAAAACAGGAAATTTTCAGAATTTCAGAGACATTTTCAAAAATTTACTAAAAATTCTCTTTATGAAATTTATACTTAATTCAAGGTTTTCCATGATCATAAACATGTATAGTTTTATATTACTAAATATCAAAATTAGAATTCGAGTACAAAAATTTATAAAATTGTCAGATCATTATACTATCATGTAGAAATTTTATAAATCTATTCTAATTCATTATTTTATCTTTTTAATCATCATCCAACCCAATTATAACTCACAAAATCAACATCAATTCCTTAGTTTTCTAAATTTTTAGAATCTCATACTTAATAAAACTGCATAAGTCACTCTAAGAATATGAAAGAAGAGGTTTTGATATATCTTTTAAGGTATCCTATTTGTCTTCTTCGTCTTCCTCTCCTTTTTCTTCTTCTATTTCCATTATTTTCTTTTTCTTTTTCCTCCTCTCTGTTTCTCTAGTTCTCTTTCTTATTTTTCTTTCCCTTTCCACCCTTTTCTCTCTCTCTCTCTCTCTCTTCTTTTGTTTTAAGTCAATAAGTAATGTTTAGGTTATTAATAAAAATAAAAGGGCCGCACTTGACACTCTTTTATCAATTTATTAAGTCAAATGTACTCAAATAATAAAAATTCAAAGGTTATGTGGGACTTATTGCTTCATAAGTTTAAGCACACGCTTTTACCAATTCATTGTGCAAAGCCACCGAAAGAATACCACTTCAATTCATTAATATACAATATTATTATATTAATAATAATATTTCTTCCACTATTTATCATAAGTCCAATATTATAACCTATTCTTGACATTTGCAACATCTTATCCCTAATTTAATATTATTAAAAGAATATGACGAATTTGATTTTGGCTTTAGGTTAATAGAATATTTATAACCTCTTTTTCAAAAAGGGTGTTTTGATTTTTTTTTTCTCCTTGACCATTTTTTCATCTATTTTTCACTAAATATATTCATTTTATGTATTATCTATGCACTTAAATGAGAGAAAGAAGAAAATTAAAAATGTGGAGTTAAGAAAAAAGTGTCCAAATTTAATTTTCTTAACTATAAGAAAAATAAAACTTTTGTGTGTGGCTAAAAAAATTTTTTTATATAAAATTAGGTTTAAAATTTTTTTTAGATACACTCAACACCCCACGTCAGCTTTGCCGTCAAATCCACACGGAGTCGAGCACTAGCCACGTACGCCGCTTCTTTTCAAATACCCGGGATCCTTCCTCACTTTACATAGAAAGAAATTAGGAGGGAAACAACAGTACCAAACAAAAATGGCGGCAAAGCGGCACAATAGCAAATCCCGAGACTTCTACACTTTTACCCTAGCTCAATCTTCTGTTATACAAATGACTTCTCTTTTCATCTAAATCTTCTACTCTTTTATTTCAATACGTCATGATTCAAATTCAAAGATAAGTTTCTTAATCTGAGACCTTATTTCATTAGTGAGCTTTAGAAGAAATTGATCTACGATATTTGTTTGATTGAATATCTTCCGCTCAATATTGAAAACAGTCTTGTATTTGATGTTAGATCTAGATTGACTTGCATCTCCATTGATATAGCAATTTTCTTTTTCAGGAAATTTTGCAAATAGAATCGTTGTATTTTAGGAATTAAATTTAGTTTTATACCATGCAAATAGAAAAAAATTTCACCTTGCGAGAGGAGCTGGAGTTATATTTGTTTTATTGATTGATTTATGGTTATAAGCATTGTCAATTTTTATACACAATTAGCAGAAGTTGCATCTATGGCATGTTCATGTGGCCAAAAGGATTTGATAATGCTGATTCTCTTTTGGAATATACTTAAGGAGATTCGTTTAGATATTTTCTCATTTCGATACATTTCATATTAAATTCGGATTTTGCCGAATATGGGATATTGTACAATTTCATTGACATAAATTCGGGGAACCGGCCACTGGATTTATGTTGTCTTCAACTTCTTTTTCTTTTAATGGGTAGAGAATTCGAATTTAGTATCTTCACTTTACTGCAAATTCTGTACGATGTCTTTTAACTTGTTCTCTTAAATTAGAACGTTTCATTTAATATGCCTATTGGACCTTTGCATTTTTATTTAAAGCCTTGTTAGAAAGATTTAACATAGAACATGAATGTTTATCTCGAAACTGCTCGAGAGATCAGCCCAACAGATATATATTTTTTTAATTCACTTAACGAAATCAAATCTCAATTTGAAGCTGACTCATGCCTCTTCTTGAAAATCTAGTGAGCGTAATTCGGATGAATACCTTTTATCTCCAAAAATTGAAGACTATTCATCACAAATCTCGGCAAATGATCTGTTCATCTTGTCTACTGAACAAATATTTTCTGTAAGATTTTCGTCTGCTTTTAAGTTTTAACTGTTTCATATTTTACATAGAGTACCAAACTAAGGCACCAGCTTGCTTCACACAGTTTGCATAGAGTACCAAACTAAGATGCCAGCTTGCTTGAAGCGCTTACATATTCTTGCATGCCCTTGCATTATATGGATTGGTATGTACAGGAATCATGATTTAGAAATGATCACTATATTACATTCAAGTAGATGCTCAAATTCCTATGGTCATGAACCCTCTCTCTAAATTTTTGTTATACAAACTTGTGTCCTCATAATCCCTTTCTCTAAATGTCTTCATTTGCTTACATACTCTTCTGTTTTCATGAGAAAATGTAATAGCTCTCTAGTTTTACATGACACAATCGCAGATGTTGCCTAAGATTAGAAGAATAGCTCAAATTTGAGCATCTCATTAGGTAATTACAGACTTTTCAATCATGTACACCCTACTGCATCATAGGGTCGGAAAATTTAACACGATTTAATGGTGATTCACTAGCTGTCTGGTCCTGTGGATTATAGAACACATAGTTGTCTATGTATCAACTGTACCTGCTTTGCCTGTTGTCTTGTTCAACTTGCTTGCTGGGAAGTGCAGTCTAGCTAGCAGGGGACGGGGTGCCTTAGTTTTTTGGTCAAATCCCCTCACACAAACATATCCTGCACATTATTTGCAACCAAGTTTGAGCTTTAGCTGATACTTACCACAAGGTTAATTAAAAATTAGTCTCAGAACATTTTGCAGGTAGAAAAAATAAAAGAAATTCAATATCAGGTTTGCTTTCATGTATAAGGTTCTAGTATTCAGGTATCATGCTTGGGATGTATAAGGTTCTAGTATTTAGGTATCATGCTTGGGTTTAGTACTAATTTAGGCTAAGGTCTATTTCTACTTCTTGACACAAGTGGTAAAAGGTTCTTGGTTATAATGAAGAAAATTGAGCAGGCAGATATAGTTTTAGTTTATAAGTCAGACTAACAATTGTTTCCTATGTTGTAAGTCTGCTTTCGGTTGCTTGAAGGAACATGTCTCCTATCAAAGGGTCATAGGCATTCATTTTAAAACCACTTTATGCCACTGACAGAGTCCGTTCCATAAGATTACGTTTTCTTTCAATCAGCTACTCAATCAAAGTCGGAATTTGTTGTATAGACATGCACATGAGCATCTCAATCTCATTCTTTTCTTTCACTCATGCACAAACACATACAAACAAACAGATACAAAAGTTTAGATATTAACTGCTGCTACACAAAATTGAAAGAAGAGTTACTCCCAGACAAACAAAAAAGAAAATTGAAAAGGAGAGTTACTCTGAAACAAACAAAAGGCTTAGGCTTAATAATCTGATGCCAAATAGATTAAGCTGCAAATGTAGAGGACCAACTATAATGGCAAACACATCATTAGCAATATATGTACCAATAGAGAACGATAGAGTGCTAGATACTTTAAGTACTCGATTTTTGTGCATTGGCAGCTCTTATGCAACTAAAGGATCACCTAAAAGTTACATTTGTAAAATATTCACATCTCTGTCTAGTGGTATCAATGTCTATGGATTAGGAAGAGCTTGTATGAGCCTTTTCCTCTTGGTTGATGCATATACACTCTACCTTGGAAATCAATTGTCACGGTACTTTGATGATGATGATGAGGACATAAAAGATCAAATGTTAGTGCTTTGTGCAAAAATTACACAGATGCAACATCTTGGCTCACCATCTCTTGGGATGTCAATACTTTAATGGAGTAATTGATTTCCAAGAAATTAAATAATCTATTGAAGGAGTCATGTAGAAGCACTATGCTTTTTCATGATTGTATTGCGTATCCAATAAACATTTTGGGTCTTCTGGTTTTGAATCTATTGTTCATTTTCATATGAGGGCCTTTCTGTAGTAATAGTTATAGATATAAAAGAGTTTACATTCCTTTGGTTGTTGTAAGTTATAGTTCCTACAAGATTGTTACTTGTTGCCACCATCCCTTTAGGTGTTTCCATTACTTTAGTTGCCTTTATCTTTTTTGAGGTTTGCTAGTAATCACATTGATTATTGATGAAAGGTGAGGGATTGGTGAATGGTGAGGAAAATGTCCACTGGGAGGAACTTTGTTGTTCTATTCCTTTAGAAGGACTTGGATGAGACAGAAGTGGAGAGTTGGATTTAGAAATGACACAAGTTTTAATTTCTTAAATTTTCTGTAAAATCACTTGAAGTAGTGGGCTTGGAGTGCTCTAGAAGTTTCTTGATGAGAATTACGTATTCATGATTTTTTGGAGGACTTAAATGTTGGGAAAGAGAACAAAAAATTATGCAACTGAAGATAAATTCTTTTTCCCTTTTTGTGTGATATAAAAATGGGATTATATAATCAACATGAATAATATAAATCACATAGCCAAACCATAACCACAAACAAATAAGACACTAATTTGCTTGTCTAAGTAGCATTTTTACGTAGTTGTTATTAGGTCTTTTGTAGTTATTATTAGGTATTTTATAGTTGTTAATAGAGAGACAAACTATTTAAGTCAAGAAAACTAAAAGGACTACTTTGTTATTATATTGTTCTCCTATGAACTACTACAGTTCTATCCTTCCGTAAACATTCCAAGTCTTCAATTCAGCTCTTCCTGTGCGCAAAGCAAGGATAAAAAGGGGGAAGCTATATAGGCTGAAACACAAAGTAAATAAAGAACTCTAACACCAATGGGAAAAATTAATAAGAATACTAATACGATGAAGAAAATACCTGTAAGTCTAGTAAACACAAATAAGACTAAATACAATCTTACTGAACACTAACTAAATAACTACTTCTACATCCTATTTTAGCTTCAATACTGCCCCTCAATTTTGGAGCATACATGTTCAAAATGCTCAACTTGGACTAAAGACGTAAGAAATTCTTTGCATTGCTTTGACAAAAAAGTCAACTTTTTAGCTCGTTGCTGGCAGTCGCTTAATAAAAACAGCTGCATAATATTTTTAGCATCCACTTTTCAAAGTACTTTTTTAATAACATAAGACAACTTCTCAACACTACTCTGAGATGGTAAATTTCTCACGGAGTAGGAGATAAGCCTAGAGATAGAAAGATTGATATCTAGCTGAGAAGAAATAAGAAAGACCTCAGCTGAGTTTTTCAGTCAGCAAACACATACCCAATGAGAGAGAAAGTAGTATGTGAGGAAACTCATAACAACTCAGATTTGATTTATAGGCTCGAGAATGAGAATAGTAGTGAATAGATATTTGAGATGTGTCAAGAGAGAAGCAAAACAAACTAGGCTGAGAAGGATACTTTGGTATGACAAACTGAGTGTAGTGATATAAGTCTGAGTTCTTTGAGATAGACCAGATCATAAAACATGAGGTAATAGCTTAGGCTGAGAAACTTGCACGAGTTTAGGATTTTCAAGTATATTATATATCTTTGGTGAGTTTACACTGACCAAAAACTAGGATTAGATATGGGTGGAGATAATTAAGAGAAATCTAGGAAAATAAACTCAAAATAGAGTAAACAATTGCAATAATTGATTGGCATGACCAATTTCTGGTGGCCCTTAAAGGTGATTTTTGACAGGAAGTTGACACAAAATATCACCGAGGTCCAAGGTTTTCTAATATTTTCAGAAAACCACAATAGTTCTGAAATTTTTGCAGACAGCATCCTGTTAATTGCAGTTTTATACTGTACTTTCTGAACTATGACAAACACCATTTGAGAAACCTGACTCAACACTCTAGTGAGAGCTTTTTCAAGCCTAATAAAGGAGGGTTTCAACAGTTAAAAGGTTAGGGAGTATTTTGGTAGTGGTGGTGACTGTTTTCTTACCAGATTTTGTTGGCAGCAAAGAGGTGGCAGTGGTTGAGAACTTAGAATGGTGTTTGAGACCGAAAGAAGTGTTGGATGGCTGTGGCCCTTTGGAGAATTTGTAGGTCAGCTTGTTCTGAATCTAGTAGTAGGGTTAGTATTTTCAGAGATAATGGTTGAGGGCTCTTTTCTTTTTGAAAATGGATAACAATCTTTCACCAACTCTAATACCATGGTACTGGGTATGCTGTTGTTGTTCTATGAACCATTACAACTCTATATATAAGCTAAAACACAAATTAAATAAGGAAAATCTAATGCCACTAGGAAACTTGATAAGGAATACTAGGAAACATTAATAAGGAATACTAATACACCTTGGAAATACCAATAAGTCTAGGAAAGAAAATAAGACTTAATATGACCTTGTTAAGCACCAAGTAACTCACTTTTACAATCCTATTTTAGCTTTAACAATAGTCAAAATCTGATACCTTTTTGCTTTGTATCTAGGAATCATGTCATTAAAATGTGGAGAACCAATATCCTGTATAGGCATATGTAATTCCTTCGTTAAATTACAGGAGGATGCAAAGAATTTCGTTCAGCTTTTAAGGGTATGAGTACCTTATTTCTAGATCTGATTGCTTAGGAAACTGCAGGTGCAACTACCTCGGTGCTATCTTTATCTTATTGTTGAATTTCCTACATTTTTACAATCTGTATAATTTTTTCTAGCATGTAATGACCCTAGTGATAAAACATTTTTCACCTCCAATTCAATCACCCATTGATTTGAACTTCATTCACATCAACCTATAGCCCTAAAATCTTAGGATCCTGCACAAGATAACCTCTCCCAATATGCATCACATGGTATATTGCGGTCATCTGTATTTCACTTGTTTGAAAATACCCATGCTAGCAAAACTCAAAATTATTTTAACCCCCCTTTCCAGATGGAATCAATTTCTAAGGTTTCATCGAGTTTGGATACTTTGGCATGTCAAGTAAGCAAAGTAACTTCGATAATATCTATATAAGTAAAGTATGCTAAATTTGTTATAGCATAGTCAATTATCCTTCTTTTTGCTTGTGCATGAGTGCATTCTTATGTGAATTGATAAAATGTTAATCAATAAAGATGCAGCTGTACTGATTGTTTATGGGTATCTTTGTCTCCTTTCTTCAGCATCTAAAAAGTAGCCTTTTTGTGGAGCTTAGGTATCTATCTAAAATTTCAAGGTCTTATTTTTGTAGTTTTACCTAAAGTGACAACTGGGTTGCTGGTGACGAACTTTTTAAATCCGAGCAACTTAGAATGACAAACCTAAAGAACTTTATGTCACATACCTCTCCAGAAGCAGTGTTGAATACCTTCTGTTGTTAAACCTGAGACACAAAAGACAGAGGTTCAATGGTATTGTTTGAAATCAAATCAATTATTAGATCCATCCTCTTTCACAATTCTCACCTTTAAATATTGTTGGTACAGAGGTTCCAAAATAGACAGTCCGCCTCGGTAGATTCCATATCCACTCCCTAGGAATATTAATGGGCTTCAAACTAGAATTATGGTCAGCAAATACCTGTATTTAAATGATATACATGGTAAAGAATTGAAATAGTGATTGAAACGATATACATGGTAAAGGTGAGCTTATATAGTGGTAAAGTATTGAAATAGTGTTGGAGTTGAATCCACCTCATTAACTTGGAAATATGTGCCATTGAGAGGGAAGCTCCCTCTCATTGCTGTTCGACATGGTATCTGTTCATAAAGGGTTGGAGGCATCAGTTAGCATTTGATATGCACGGTTCTTGAAAATATTTGTTAATATCAATTAAATGCACAAGCTTACCAAAAGTGTCCCTCGAACGATTTGGGACTCTGATTCCCGGACATTGTTGCATGAAAAACATGTCTTCTCGTCGCATAATTTGCCGTATTCTTGAGAAGTGCACCTTCTTTCAGGTGGTTGAATTGAGTTTGCCGTTTCTCCTAAATTTATGTCAAGCGGTTGGTGAAATCAGTTAGAAAATTCTAATCTATCACAAAGAAACTTATCAATCAGTGGCCACTTTGACACATTTTCAAATTCACAAGACCATCTTAGCTCAAGCATTTCAGCAACAATTTATTATAGGTAGATTGTTTATTCACACCTGGTGTCCATATGGCAAGAAGATATCTGCCCGGATCATCAGGTTCCCGTTTATCCTTCTGAAATTTGACAAGAGTAGTAAGAAAAAGAGAAAAGTCAACAGAATGTCTAGTTTGCCAGATGCAAAGAGAACTTACCCCTTCCAAAAGAGGGTGCGAGTCTGGAAGTTCGTACCTGCAGGAAAATAAGAATGAACTCACAAACATTTGCCTTCTTTTAGTTTGATAGATATGGGGCTCATTGTAGACTATTCGGTTTTCTGTGCTCAATAGTATTACCTTCTATTCTAGATTGAATCTTTTGCACTCTTAGTGGAGCTGTGCTTTTCTTAGCCATGTAGGTTAATTGTCAAAATTCCAAGGATTACTTCAATTTACTGTTGATTTGTAGATTAATGAGGTCAGTTTTTTTGTGAAGAATCAAGCTGACATCACTTTCTCTTTTTTTTTTCCCCCTTTTTTTAGCTTACTGAGCCATATTATATCTATAGAGGGCTATCCAACATACAATTATTCACCTTTTCAATGGTTTGATTATTTAGACGTTTGGAATGATGTCTACTTACACTTGATGCTCTGTTCGTAGACGACTCACATTCTTAAGCTTTGGAGTAGGAATAGATGCAGCTTCTGCTGTTAAAGCAACTAAAGCCTTGGACATGTCACCTTCTTGAAGTTCCAAATTCTCTTGCATATAATTTTGTATGGTCTGAGTGAACTCTTTCATGTTAAGCTTGATAGTAGGAATTTCATTAGGATCCTCACAGAAAATATCCTCAATATCATTTTCTGATTCTTGTATGCACTCTGGTTCTGGTGTTGTTGGTTCTTCAATAATGGGCTCACAGTTATTGACTATAGTTTTTGCTTCCATGTGCTGGTGCTCCATTGATAGTTCAGTTGTTCGTGGTGGAGGCAGAGGCAATTGATTGATCATCATTGCAAGATTTCGATCAGTTGTTCTGTTTTCTTTTGAAGTCACTATAGCTTTTTCCTCCAGACCTGGCAGGGCAAGCCTTGAGCTGCATTCAAAATGGCTTCTAAGTCAACTTATCTAATTTTATTATGTGTAAATCTTACCAGTATGGTACTTCCTGGTTGGTTTACAATTTGTAGGCTACCTATAATCCATAATTATGTAAGAGGTTTGATAACATCATCTATGAACTGGTTTCCCTAGTTCATTCTTAAATCCATAAATTTCAACTCCTTATTTACAAATTACCCAAGTCAACCAAGATAGTTTTGATGCTTGACACATTAACATTACTGCTACTTTGTCAGAACTACATATGCAAATAACATGAGATCTAAAGCCAGGAAATAGAACAAGTAATGGGCAAACCTTGCAAATGCACTTGCAAAATGTCTGCATTCTCCTCTCATTGGACATGCATTGCAATTTGGTTTGCTCTTTGTACAGAAGACCTGCATAAGGTTCAAAAAAATTGTCCTCTTAACCATAGCTTGTTGATAACTAAGTTGAACAAATTTAAATTTTAAGTGTACATATACGACACCTTTCCAAATGTTATCATCTGGTAATGTAGCTCATACCTGTTAGTCAACATTTCAACATATTAGTTACGCTTAGTACTAACAATTACTGTTTCTTTCTTTAATTTCCTTGCTAAATTATACACGAGATAAATAAATCTCAGGGTCGAATAGCAAGTGGAATTTGTCTTTACAGTGTTTTTTGGTCAAGTTTGCACAGTCGAGGCCATAGATACTTTTGAATGGATTCCAGCACTGGATACCTATATAGGACAAGAAAATTAGTAGTTTTGTTGTGAACATCAGTAATTTGCATTTCTCTTCTGTTTATACATAGTACTCACAATTCTAGGAGATGCAACTGAAGTGACTCAGGTAGTGGTTGAAGTGGCACCCATCCAAGTCTTACAGCTATGCGTCCAACATTTGTGTCAACCTATTATCAAATCGTAAATTGATATCTATTCCATGTATTCTAGACATATCTGGTTTATTTCAACTTACTGGAAAAGCAAGGTGGTGAAGTGTTAGAAGTCGCACACATTCCACACTTTTCAAGCCCAATCCCCGAATGCTCAGCAGGTACTCTCTACAATAGAAATAGAATTTAGTAAATTATTTAATTTCTATTTCAAAAAACACATAGTAGTATGCCTTTTATCATAAGTACATAACACGCTTCTGCCATATTCATATCATGTGTTAAAAAAATAGTGAAGCAAATTCATTTAAGTTGTATATTAGGAAGAAGTTAGAATTGGATCCTAGGACTGACTTTGCTTGGTCTGGTGGAACATCCCTCAGCCATTCTAGATTGATGCTTCCATGGTCTCTAACCAGCCGGTTAAGGAAATCCTGCATGGGATTTTCAATTAAAACCGTTTGATCTGAATGCTTCTACTACAGTTAGTACATCTATGTATTTGAGATATTTTATCATGGAATTTTATATTTGTACCTTTATTCGTTGGGCAAGCATGTTGTTCATACCCCGTGCCTTGATGGTATCTGCAATCTTGTTAACATCAGCACATCTTACGGCCTCCCAATCCACTGAGTCCATGGTGTTTTCTGGTCTTTCTTTTTTACTTCCATTAACTTCCACTTGTCTCCTTAAACTATCCCAATCAAAGTCATTTTGTTTCTCCTTTCCAATCCTTCTACCTTTTGGTTTTGATGTTGCATCATTAATTTCATTAAGTTCCTTGCTAAATGAAATATCATGCTTATTCCAGTCTACTAATGTCTTTTGCCTAGTGTTTTCTCGCTTATCAAATGCATTGCTGCTCTCAATAGCATCTATGGTTTCTCTGTAAAGTTTCGGTGAATTCAAATATTGTTGCATTGCAATCTGTTGTGTGTTAGCCATAGCAAACTTAGAATCTCCAAGTAATTGACTCTGATGTGCAGTTACATTCCTGTCTTCTTGCATGCTAGTTATTGATTGTGTATTTTTGCACCTTGTTGCTTCTGGGCCACACACAGTTAGCTTGGTTGCATCTGTAGTTTGACTTGTGAATTCTGGTGTTGAAGCAATTTGGTCTGTCACACTACTTTTGTCATTGTTCTCAGAAATGCCAAAAGATCTTGTTTCTTCTCTAGACATATCATAGCATTCAACTTCCACTGCCAAATCTGGGGTAAGACATTGATGGAAACTACTGGGTGAAATACCTGATACTTGTAAGACTTTAGGACCATCTAAATCTTTGATCTTCTCTCTTTGCTTATCATACTCCATGGTTTGGAAACAGATATGTTCATCCTTCGAGTTTTTGTCAGATGGTACATTGCTATTTCCATGGTTGCAAACTTCATGTAGCATGGTTGATCCTACCATCTGCAAGAGCTCCACAAAAGAATTAGAGCCATTAAAGCTACTGAGTTTAGATCCTTTAGTCAAGTCCCCTGTCTCGGAGTCACTATTGGAGCTTGATCTGGTTCTGTCAGCATTTTGAGCAATTGAAGAGTCCATGGAATTTTGGGATGAAAGTGCATCAATGTATGTTTCTCGACCACTTTGACCAGAATTCATCAACTTGCGTTTTGACTCATTTATTAAGCTAACACCTGTACTGCTTTCCAAGGAATCATTGCTGCTGAAAGCCTCTTTCTCTTCACTGTGCTCCGCGCCATGGATGGTCATGGAACTATGGTTACAAGCAGGTCGATGTGATACCTTCTCATTCCATTCTATAGTATCTTCTGGATCCAATACATACACTACTGGTTCTTCAATCCCTGAGCTAGGCCCTTCTTCACAATCTGGTTTCTGGCTCTTTGACTTAAGGGGAAAGTTTGCAGCAACTGACATGAATGCAGAACTGCAACAAACAAATGGATAAAGTAAGAGAAGCCATATCTGACCTTTCTCTAATTATGTTAGGTTCTCTTTTTTTTTTTTGAAACTATGTTAGGTTCTCTTAGACTAACAAATATTTAGAAAC
This sequence comes from Ailanthus altissimus, assembly GCA_946807835.1. NCBI lineage: Eukaryota > Viridiplantae > Streptophyta > Magnoliopsida > Sapindales > Simaroubaceae > Ailanthus > Ailanthus altissimus. Next base: position 9,472,832 of record OX327709.1, read on the forward strand.
TCTAGGTCACCTGGAAAGATGGTCTGAAACATTCTGAGTAAGAAAGACTCCAACCACCGAGTCCACAACCGATCCCTTCCATTGAGAGAAGCGTCTATCCCCTGTGGAAATGTCATTTTGTTGTTATAACATGAACTAGGACTAAATTCATTGCATGAGAAAAAAAAAAGAACAAGAAGAAAGCTTTTTAGAAGTAGAAAATAGGAATCAAATATGAAGATTAAATCCCAAAGTTCTTGATTTTCAGATTTCAACTCTCAATTTGCATGGATAATGCAAAATTTTCTATTCATTCTTAACGAATATTTTCCTTCTGCCTAAGGCAGAGGTTCCATTTTGTGCTGCGTAAAAAATTGGCTTTGGTGTCCATTTCATGATAGTTGGTAGTTTATCTATCTTTAAGTTGTATTCACATGAGAGATAGATGTCCTTCCCATTAAGATGCTTATCATTTTAAGGCTAACTGTTTGGAAACGAGACTTGGCAGGTGGTTTGGTTGCAATTGTTTTTCACCTACTGAATTTTATAGTTACTCATCCCTTGCTAATGAAAATATTATACTGTTAGCAAAAGAGTATCATTGTGTTACTTTAGCTGTTGAATGGCTATTTACATATTTTGGTTATAATTTATCAAGTTCATTTTATGGTACTCTACTTTAGCAATGTAGAATATTCGATACCAGTCTAAATTCTAGTAGAGGCAGATATCAGAGAAGAGAGTGGCTACCTTGCACAAGATGCATTCGGGCAATAAATGAGTCAACACGTCCATGAAATACTCTCCTTTCTTCTTCCCACCATTTTGCATTCTCTTCGTCTGTTCCATCAATACCTTCACTGTTGATATTTTGCATTAGAAGCTTCCATACTCTATTAGTTTCTTCATCCAGCTCTACCTTAGCCCTTGGACGCCGTTTTCTGACAATATCAAATGAACCTTGAAAAGGTATAAGCCTGCCATCTCTACCATAAAGAACAATTGCATTCTGCTCTTGATCTACCATGTAGTAAGGGACAAGTGCATTCTGCTCTTGATGACTGTGGCTACTTTCCTTGTTGATATCTAGATTCTTCAACCGCTCAATTACAGTGTCGATAAAAAACATTTGTTTCCATGTAAGTTCTGAAGGAGTATCTGCATCAAATGGCTTATATGATATTATAAGCAACTCTTTGGCAAAATGGATAGGTTATCAATAATATAATTATGATTAGCTGGCCAAATAAAGTTGATTCTTGCATTACATACCTAATGAGTTGGAAGAGAAATGTTGATCGCTTAAGATGATATTTTGTTGCTTTTGTGCTCCATTTGTACTGGAGGGCATTGAATTGACGAGAGTGTTTATTTTCTTAGTCCTTTTCTTTCGAGCCAATGTCTCAAGCGTCTCTGCTGCTAATGCTTCAGTACATGTTTGAGGTCTCTGTGAATTCTCAAATTGTTTATCCCTATTCAATGTTCCTTGGCTGCCTGGGTAAGTTTGTTGCATCACGCACTCTGCAATTCTGGTCAGTGAAGCCAAGTCCCTAAGCCAGGTAGGGCCTCTTGTTCTCTTTTTTTTCAGTCTCTCTGTTGAACTCAGAGCCACTATACCATCAAGAGTTTTCTGCTTATCTTGAAGAACTGATGCAGAAGAATCTGCTCTGGCATTACCATGAGAAAATTTTGTTTCTAGTGTGATATTTGTTGCAGCACTCACAGAGGATGATGTGCTAGATGTAGCTGAATTTTGCACCTTCTCTGTTCTCTTTTTCTTGTAAATGTTTGGAAAATGAGGTCCAGGAATCTGGTATGTTTGTAAAGTGTGGTAGTGAATATCAATCAGATTCAAGCTGCTGGTATCTACTTTCTTGATAGCATCAGAATTCTCTCTCTTTGATACACATGCTTGTGCTTGTTCGGTTGAGATTGTAAGGGTTCTGCATTTGGGATCATTTGCGCTTCTCGGTGGCAATTGACTGTCATTTTGCAACAGAATTTGTTTCGGTTGTCCCTCCCAATTATCAGCTGTCCCTAGACCTTTACCTTCTGAATTATCTTCTTTTCTAGAATCAGCATACTGTTTTTGCCTTTGGGGATGAGTCTTTGGAGGAACTGGTGTTCTTGGTGCCTCTCCTTCAGCCAATGATATGTAATCTTTTATCAGTTGATTCACAGAATGGGTAAGGTCATAAGCAATGCCTGATTCTGTGTTCTCTACAATCACCTCAATTCTTTCACCAAGTTGCACAATTGATCTTGATTGAGTTCCTCTTCTATATATGTCCTTTCCCTGTGATTCTGAATCTATATCAAAACTTGACTTACTCATAGAGTTTTCATCTCCAAGTTGTCCTTCTAGGTCAAAGTTTAAGGTCCTTCTACATGACTTCTTGGAAGGCTCAAGTGTTCTCAGATCATTTGTTTCTCCAGCTGCTTCTCTTGGGGTAGATGACGAGTCTTTGTCAAGTCCCTTCTTTCGAATGTACTTCCTCTTACCCGTTTGGTTTTCTGTAGAATGATTAGGCTGTGGGGTCAGTGGTTTTGAAGTAACCACTTCAATTCCTTTGCCAAGTTGCACCATCACTTTTGATGTACAAAAGTCCTTTGCCTGTGATTCTGAAACTAAATCAAAAGTTGAGTGGCATGTAGAGTTTTCATCTCCAGTCTGTTTTATGTCAAAATTCAAGGTCTTTGTACATGATTCCTTGGTTGGCTCAGGTGTTTTCAAATCAATGGCTGCAGCAGCAGCTTCTGTTGGGTTAGACCTCTCTTTGTTGATTCCATTTTTTCGCACATATTTCCTCTTACCTCTTGGATTTTCTTTAGAATTTTCATCTCTGATCAGTCCTATGCCAAAATTTAAGGTCTTTTTGCACGACTCCATGCTAGTCTCAGGTGTTTTTAGGTTAATGGATTCTCCAGCTGCTTCTACTGCAGAAGATGTTGAGTCTTTGTTGAGTCCTTTCTTGCGCACATACTTCCGCTTACCAGTTCGATTTTCTTTAAGACCAGCAGACTTTGGAGTCCTAGGTTTGTCTTCTCTGGCGACCTTTGGCCTGTGCTTCTTCCTCCTTGGTTTCTGCTGGGGTGTTTTGTTCAGGTCAACACTATGACTGCCTTCTCTGTCAGGGTTGTGATTCTCCCCCATCTGCGAGTAAACAGCTGTAACTGATGCATCTGTAACAGGTTCTAAGAGTTGTTTATTGCACTGGATTCTGCTGGAGTCAAAGTCAACCATTTCAACGGCCATGTCATTATTCAGTTGATGTCTTTCCTGATTTTTTCTATCATCTGTCCATGAATTTTCTATTTCATTAACCAGTTTGCTTTCTACTTTCATGGCTTTATCTGGTGTAGTGGGGACAAACTCGGGGATAATCTTGTGAGAGGCTCCATTTGGCATAGTTCCAGGATGGAAATTTAGATCATAGGAATGCTGATGAGGAATGGAAATTTCATCTGCAGAACATTTCCACATCAGATCGACAATTTAATTGAAAGCTACAAAAATTTTGAAGTTTCATTGGGGAAGTTAATTTGCAATAACTGAAAATTATGTTCCACAAGTATGATTGTTTTTGAATCATTTTTCTGTTTGAACATTCATATATGATTGGTCCAAGTTCTGAAATTCCTGCAAATGCATGGGAGAATGGCACCAACATTTTAGAAGGCATCATGACATGGAGTGAATGCAGCTGCTCAGATGATAATTAGAAGGTCTCTCACAGTGGATATGGCACACATGGTAGAATTTAACAGTGTATTTTAGTGTTTGATTATGTTGGGTCCTATGTTTCCCTATTGTCCAATCATATTGATGTTGAAGACTAGCTTTAATTTCTAATATTTATTCTCGCATAGTTACTTTCTCTTTGTATAAGTGTGCAAGTGTCTTCAAGGACAAACCACTTGTATTTGGAGAAAGTAGTCAATCTCCAATACATGTGAACTTGTACATGGCCTTCAGCTTTTAATAATATGATGCTAAGTTGCCATAATTCAGTGCTGCATTGCTATCAATCATGTACAATTTTGCATTTAGTAAAACGAAGGACATTCACATTGTAGAATTTTCAATAGCGATAGAGCCATGGTTACATATGAAGTTATAATATACAAACTGTGTTTATGCTCCCCTTTTCCTTGTTCCAATTATTCTATAATTTTATCAAAATAAGAAATGCTCTTTCTCAAGCAAGAAATGCAGGTCAATATCAACTTGAGAATCAGCAATGGAAATGAAGGAACCTGTTGGGGCGGCTGCATTCGCAAGAGCCAAGAGACTTGCAAAAGACACATTTCTATATTCAGCAGCAGGGTCTACGGCAAATACTCTTCGTGCTTCAACATTATCATAGTTAAGGCTCATTTTTCCGGCTGAGCAGACTTCCCCGTTATTAGCATATCTGTTCATATCTGCACAATTGTCTACGTTGAAACGGAAAAATGCCCCGTTAGATTGATAAGTTTGGGTACAAACAGAAGAAAAGCATTCTGATCCCTGCCAGTTTGCTTGGTCCGGCTGGTTGGCTTGGCCGTTTACGTATATCGGCAACGTTCTTGGCAGAATGGGCCGGAATGGGGTTGCCGGAGTCCACGAACCTTCACTTTCACACTCCTTTCTGCTTGGTGTGCCAGTATTCATTCTTGTCAAAAAAAAAAAGTGAACTTGTTCCCTTCTTGGCCTGGTGCTCTGTCAGAAATTGCCTTGCATTGCTTACCGAATCTCAGTTTCTCCATCAAAAGCCACTTTTTGTCATACTCTTGCTGACAAAGTTTATTTTCTCAATCTCATTATACACAAACACCCTGCTTTGACCAACACAATAGACGAAGTTATGGTCTTGCAGGAAAAATAAATTGCGGGAAAAAGGCAGAGGAAGAGAACTTTTGAGCTAAAACACAATCTATTTGGATTCCAATTTACTTAAATTCCTTAAAATTGCTATGATATAGCTTTTTAATTTAGTGGATCTCCCAGGCAGAACCCTGCTGCTCTATCATGCTAAATTGTGTTAAAATAGAGTTACAGAGTTCTGTTTTTCTCCTTTGGGGGAAAAAATTCATATAATTGCTGTGGATATGTAAATTCGTTCCTTTCATAAATTACGTTTTATATACTAAAAGATAGCAGCAACAGAAAACAAGAAAGTCCCTGCAGATTCTCTCAGTAATCTCCTCATATAATGCCACTTTATTCTCTTCTGTTGCGACAATATATCAGAAAAATAAAATAGTAACAATTAATAAATTAGCAAAAGAAATTCTTAAGCATCCTAATTACCTAAGACCAGAGTCAATGCCGGAGATCTGATTCTGTCACTTGAGGGCTAGAAGAAACTGAAAAGAAGGTTAGCTCTTGGAAGTAAAGAAAAAAAAAAGAACAGAAAAACAAAACATAAGAGAGCAGCCAAGCACAAAGACTGAAGCTTTTATATTACAAAGACTTCTTTGAAATGATTTCTCCTTTTCCCGGTAAAGAAGTTAGCTTAATTATATAATATCTTTTTTCTTATAAAGTATTTTAATATCTATTCTATCTTGAACAATAATATAAATATTGTATATTTGGAAATTATATTATTATTAATTTGTCTTACATAATATGAAATGGTCATGTATTAGTTGGGTGTTAAAAGGTGTTTGTGGGGGTAAAATTGTCCAACAATGGTGGCCAATGACCACGGCGTTTGAAGCGTCGAGGCAGGACCCAAACACGTGACCCAACTGAAAATCATGGTTGCTTACGTGGCGGTACGAGCTTGACACTTGGCACGTGAGAACGTGTGAAAAGTCAATTTTGGGGTTAGTTTGACGCCGTGAGATGCGTGATTAGGGATGGCGGTGTGATCGAGAGAACTGGCTTCATTTATTTGGGTAAATTGTGTATAAAAAATTATTAATTTAGTGTGAGTGAGATATTTATTTTTTGAAATTTTCATGAAACAATACAAAATACGTAATATATTAATTAAAAAAAATATGGTTTATATTTAATTAGTTTGAATAAAAAAAATTAGTATACTCTTATACGTGAAGAAGTTAAACAGAGAAAATTATTGAAACCTTAAAGAATAAATTTATATCTTTGTAATGTAAATTTTTAAGAGTTTATAATATATATTATGTATATTAAAATTAATTTATTGTTAAGTTTTTTATTATTAATTTATATATTTAAAAAAAATTATATAAAAAAAAATTCTTAATTTTTTAATAACTGTATGTTTTATTACGTTAAAATAAACTTTTCATATTAAACTTAAAAAATGAGAGTTAAAAGAGTTAGTTAAGTTAGTTAATATTTTCAAATAAAATCGCTTTCTCATTTAACTAATTTAAACTAACTTTGCTGGGTACCACATAAAATAAAAGAGGGTAAGGTTGATGGTCCCACAACGTAGAAACGAAAATCAATATAGGCATATTAATATTGTCACCCCTCACGCATATACAAATTATATTTTAATAATAATAATAATTTTAATCATACTATTATCCGTTCTATTAATTTTAAAGATAAAATATCTTTAAAATTATATTTTTTTATCACATAAATAATTAAAATATTTTTAAAAGAATTAAAATATTAAAGAGAGATAATAATAATATAATTAAAATTAAAACTGCTATTAAAATTTAATTTAAGTAAATTTTAAAAAGTGACAATATCAATACCCCATTGTTTCATTTTAGATGTCGGTGTATAAGGCCAGATGTCAACGTATAAGACCAAAGATCTTTAACCCATAAGATATATAGACTTTAGCTCATAAAAATCTAAATAGAAAGATCTACAAAATCAAAAAAGAAAGTGTGAGCTCACACAATGTCCTCGAGCCAATACTATCATATTCGAACTAGTTAGACAATAATAGTAATCTAATTATCATGTTCGATTAGACTCTTAAAAGAAAAAAGAGAAATATATACTCTTCAAATTGGTGAGAGCAATAGTTAAAATTTGGTTACTCTATTCAGTTAGACTCTTAAATGAGAACTATATTCTCTTCAAGCTAGTCAGAGTAATGATTAAAGTTTCGCTACCTTGTTCGGTCAGACCACTACTTTTAGAGCTAGTCCTAATAATAGTTAAACACCGATCATTCTGTTCGACTAAACTCTAAAAAAAGGGGAACAAGATCTACTTATATCGGTCAAGGAAATGTCAAAATACAATTATCTTAAGAGATGAAAGGAAGTTCTTAAAATGACTCAACTTAAAGGAGACATAGAGATTAGTGAATAAAGTTAAGTTTATTAAGAAAAAATCTCTAAATTCAATGGATTCTAAAAGCATGATATAAGTCATACTAAGACAAGCAATATCAAGTTCAATTTTTAAAAAAACTTTGATAACAAAATTCTAAAAGAGAAAGTTCATAAGATGCTAATGTAAAAAATAATTTTAAAAGTTAAAGGTAAATCAATAATTTCACCCTATAAATAAATGAGAAAATTAACATTAAAGAGTATGAGAATCATTGTCAAAGTAACTAGAGCTCACAATAAAAATGCTATCTTTTCTCTCTTGCCTTAATTTTTTTTTTCTTCAGTTCATTATTAATTTATGCATTGGTATATTTACATTAAAAAAATTTCGATGCAATCTCACATCTTTTTTGTTATAAAATTTTCGTCAAACACAATATTTATAAGAAACAATTATTTAATTAATTCAAATTTTTACCACATTTTTATCAACTAAGTCAAATTTTTTTAAAAATATAAAATCGAACTCATCATTCTAAGATACTAGGGTCAAACACCCTTATATTATATTAAAGAAGAATCTAACCTTTTAGTAAGCAACACAGTCAAGCGCTTTAGGTTTAAGTAACCGTTAAACTCGCATCCGGATTTGTGAATCCAAACGGGGCCTTGTTCCCCTCTCTTTCTATTTGACCGTACGCGCCTGTGTTCACCGTCACCGCGGCACGTAACTCTCGGGTTTTAAAAGAATCTTATTTCACTTCTTTTGGCGTTCTCTGACTGTTCTTATTCAGAGCCTAGATAAGGTCACTGATGCAAAGGATCTATTGTTTCATGTTGCTGGCTTCACCCTTTGACACGCGTAAATTATACGGTGCACTTTTTTCCTTGCTCTAGTTTCATTGGTTAATTTTCAAATTGACACGCTAACTTTCCCCTTTTTGTTTTTTTTGGAGGGAGGGATTTTTCCAACACGTCAGCTTTCTTTGCTTATCCATCGCTTTTCTCTACTTTTACGAGTCCCTACCAAAATGGAACACTTTAGTGCCTTCAATTTATACAAGTTTAGATATTCCTTTCTACTTTTCAAAGTATTCTTTTCTTTTTTTTAAAAAAACAAATTTAAGAGAGATGAACGAGAGGGTACATGTGATATAAAAAAGAGAGGCCAAATCATCTGGGATAAATTTGAAAAAAATAGATAAATCGTGAAATTTAAAATAGGGAATTTTTTAAAAATTATCTTAATTTTAAGTTATTTTTTTTAACCACAAATGAATGGACTAATCTTTTATAATTAAGAAATATACAATTTAATAATTATATTTTTAATTTATATTTTTTCTTTTCACCAAAAAAAACTCTAATTCTCTCTTCAAAAAATAAATTATGAGTAAAATAAGTTAAATATAAGTAGATTGTATTGTGATAAAGTTATAAAAACAAATAAAAAGAATGATGGTGAAATTTCTTTTTGTTACAATTGCGAGTAATTATTGTTTTTAAAAAATAATTCTTAAGTTTTATGTTGTCATGCGAGTTAAATGTATAAGATAGAGGTCATTAAATATATTTTATAATAGGGTAGAAAAATTTGAATTTAAAATTTTTGCTGAAGTAGAGGTAAATATATTGTCAATTAATAAATATACTATCAGCTAGTACAAATTGAAAAAAGACATTTGACACTAGATTATATCAAATACAATTTGAAATTTAATGTAAAGATAGTTTAATTAAGTCATGGGTTACCCTATTTGCATCCCTAGGATTAGAGAGTAATTGATAAGAATTAAATTGCCTAGGTAACAAAAGATATCTTCAAATATTATGCCGATGAGCATGATCCCTAAGGTCATTAACAATGGAGTTGAGCCCAATTTCCTTCACAAGTAATAGCTCTTGTCGGATAGCCATTGCCTTAGCCATCGAATTTTGGTGGAGAATTGGTACCGAGACAGTAGCGACAAGAAGAAACTAGCTCGAAATAGTCTAGCATGACAATGCCAAGGCCAATCCTGCCACTGTGAAGACGTAGCGATATCTGTGTTAATTTTGGTCTTTATTACGTGGCTGTTAGCCCAAGTATATATTGTTATTAGTAACTCTTTTAAGCATTTCTACAAGACAAATACGTAGTTTGTAATAATTTTGCAACTTCCAATATATTATTTATAGGTATTACTCTCATGAAGGAGATTCGTTAAGATTAATTAACAGCAAATTTTATTTTGATTCAAAACTTGCTTCAAGTTCATTTGTTGGGATCTTTCTATTTTTGAAGAAAGTTATTTTTGAAATTTTAATTTTGAAAAAAGTCTTACATTATATTACCCTCACCATGTTATTCATGAGACTAATTAATGTTGTTCTACTATTACAATTATAATAAAATCAACTAATTATGATTATGCGCATAGCAAAAAATAAAAAGAGAAAACTTATATTAAGTAACATAATTTTATTGAATGATTCCTTATAAGTTAGGCTTATGTAAAATTTTGTCCTAATTCTGATATTTGATTTGGGGTAATATTATACATATAAATTTGTTATACAAACTCTCTCATTCTAACTAATGTGAGATGTAGGTATTGATTAAATAGAACATGAGAGTTAATAAAAGAAATTAAAATGAATAATATAGATCAATATTTATATGTTATATCAGTTTGTATGAGATAGTTTATACAAATAGATTATCTTTATAATATTATTCTTTGATTTCTATCTTTAGAGAGGATATTAAACTCGAAATACATTGTATGTCTGTGACCATACTAAGTACTTTTTTTTTTTATTAGAATTAAGATCAACAATATGCATTGTTCTAAATGAAAAAAAAAAGAGGAAAGTTTTGAGTTTCTAGAAAAGTGGCATTTGGTACAACAATTTTCTACATTTATATCATCTTTTTAATTTAGCATTTTAAATATGTTTCTCTTCAATTCATTTGAGAGATGTGTAAAATAAAACATTTTATGATTTAATTACGAACTACATAATATTGTTGTGTTCAATTTCGCATCTACTAAAATAAAAAATTTAAATATGATTTGAGAAATATATTATTATGCTTATAAATTTAAGCATAAAGTTTTTGAAAAAAGTATTATTACATCTACATGGTTGGGTTATTGTATTCCAACTAATGTATTATCAATTAATAACTATTACTTGTTAGATAGTTGTTAATATTTTACTTCTTATTAATATAGTAATTATGTAATACCAATTTATAATAAAGACATCAGATGCTACTTCAATTGAAATATAAACTTTTATATCCCAATTATGCAAGTATAGCCTTAGACTTTTAAAAAATAAAGATATACTAATACTCAATTGATATTTATAAAGAGTTTCTTGAGAAAAGTATTTGCATGTGACTCAAATCTCTTATTTTTAGAATATATTTTTGATTCAATCTAAAAAAAGGTATAAATATATTTTTTATTTTACAAATATACTTTTGATTATTACCATATTCTTTTATCAATATGATAATTATGTAATACCAATCTTTAATGGACACATCAGATGACACGTTAATTGATATACAAATTTTTGTATCCTAATTATATAAGTACAACTCTACTCTTTTTAGAAAATAATGATATAGTAATACTCAGTCGATATTTATAAAGAGTTTCACAAGTAAAATTTTGAATGTGACTCAAATCTCTTATTTTTGAGAATATATTTTTGATATATATTTTATTCAATCTAAAAAGTGTATAAATATATTTTTTTATTTTACAAATATACTTTTGAAGAAAATGTATTATTTATAATTCAATTTAGATAATAAAATTAATATTTTCTAATAAAATAAAATTATTTTTTTCAATGATTCTTTTACCGATGATTGTTACTTTTAAATAAGAATGCTTTATGCTGAGGCTATTTTAAAGGGTTTGATTTTGTTATTATTATTTCTCCCAGATTTCAAGTTAAAGCTCAATTTATTATAGAGGCATAGGAAAGAGTACTCAATGGATCACGAGAGAGTTGTCGTTATTTTAATAAAACTCTACAAAAAATCATAAATATATAATGAAGCTATGATCATTATTTTAGTAGGACAATAATAAAAAGAATTATAATTGGGGATATGTTGTTTTATTCTAATTTTACTCAGATTTTATGACCCTCACACTACTATTACTTTATAAATAAAGCTTAAAATCATAAAGTGGGGGAGAAAAAGAGTTTTCTAAATGATCAATTTTCTCCATCAATGATTAATTATGAGAGCAGTTTCTTTGTAAACTAGATAGAGGGTGACATATCTGTTATTCTTAAGAGGAGTAGCATATTTTTATTCTATAAAGGCTCTGCCTCCATGTATCTCTACTGTAAAAATAATATTTTATATTGCATTCAAGTGAGCTGCTTAGGCTTACTGAAGTGGATATAGATTCTCTTTTAATCGAACCACTATAATTTTGTCTCCTATTTGCTTGGGTTTATTTTTCTTGATTGTAATCCAATTCCCAACTATTGTTCTGAAAGAAAATAAATTCAACTTGTTGATCCTATTTTTTTTTTTAAATTTTAAGGATAAAAGTTTGACGCTGTCTATAAAAATCGATACAAAAATCTATGGATATTAACAATCTAATCCTCAGTCCTCGTTAAGCTAATTCAGTTACATATTTAAAATTAAATTAGCTAAATTCATTTGTTTCTTTTTTTGTTAAAAATTTGACCCAAAGATTTGGGTAATCCTAAATTAATGAGTGAATTTATTTCTTTTAAGAATAACAACTGACAAAGTAATTAGGCCTTTAAAAGCTGGGCTAAATTGATTCTCTCAAAAGGTGCTAGGCTTGATAAGGATATTACAATAAAATAAGTTAGATCATGTTGGAAGTTTTCTTAGTGATGACACTCCAATACTTAAGTTAGTAAGGGCAAGAAAATGGTAAAAAGAATAGAAAGGCAATAAGAGTAAGAAAAGAGAGAGAGAGAGAGAGAGAGTCTTATTCAAAAGTACAAAAAAGATCTCCCTTAGCTCAAGAAGTCAGACTTTATTTATAGAGTTATGTTGTGAGTTCAATACATAATCATAGAATTATATTAGAATTTAAAAGCATCAAAACTTCCCCTATATTTGTAGAGAAAATTTAGGTGGTTATCGGTAGCAAGTCCATATTTGTAAAGAAAATCTCATATTCCATTATTATTGGTGGCAAGTCTATTTTAGGTCATTACATGTAACTAGGATGGTCGGTTTGGCCGAGGAGGGCACCCAATACCAAGGACTCCTTTGAGAGAATCAAGGACTATGAGCTAGCTCAAGGATATCTTTTGTTGTTAGGCTTTGTCAAGGATGGTGAGCCCTAACCAATGTGTCCTTAAAGTGTCTGAGCTTGTGCTTATGGGCTGAAATTCAATCATCTAAGAGAAAATAAAGGTCCCTCAATTTTTAGTATTTACTTGTTAGTACTAAAAATTTTATAATTATATTCCCTGAATTAACCAGTTATTAGAGTGCCTTTGAAATATTAGGATGTTGAGGATCATCGATTTAACAACCCGACCAAGTGCTTGAGACAAGATGACGAGTTTACATGGACAATTCAGTGTGCTGATTAATGATATATTATATGTTGATGGGTCTCGAACCTATATGACAATACCGTGCTATCATTGTGGTGAGAGGACTAATATTTGAAGTTGGTGTTGAAGGTGCATTTAATGTTGATGACCTTTCAAGAAATAAGTGCTAACAGGCAGTTGAATGAATAGTCACTATTTTTCTAGATTTGTGATGATGTGGTCTCATCTTAGAGGATTAGTGCTCATCGAACAGCTAGGGTATTCCTTTGGAGGGACATGTCAGTTCAAGAAGACATTTTTCTTTTGAAGATGTTTTAGCCTTTAGATTTTGAGCCAATGGCCACGATTACTCTAACAATTGTATATAGAAAGGAGTGGTCTCTTTAGCTCACCATTTTAATTTCATTTAACGATTTTAAAGAGAGAAAAACCTTGGCAATCTAGAGAGAGACTTGGAGTATTCTTAAGCACATTTCCCTATGGTTATTTATTCTTTTACTTCATAATCTTCATACAAGTAAGTATTTTATAACTGATTTTATCCTTCGATGCTTGTTTCTTATATTGTTTTGGTGTGTTTTTTTTATTTGCTTTGCGTGTTTCTTATTTGCGACTTTCAAAACTTAAATGCTCGTCTTGAGTCCTCGACTTGAGTGTGTTGTCTTAGTTATTCATTAAGGTAGATTTTTTGATGAGTTATGCCTTTTATCTGTTTAGGTATTAAAATTATTTCTTATGTTGATGACTCCTAGAATGTATCCAATCATGAGCCTAGTCATTTCAATGAGGTCTCGGCTATTGTGAGTAGTTCAACTTGAGAAGTAGATAGTAAGAATATTCGGAGGGTCCGAGGACTTCAATAAAAAAATAAGACAATCTACTTGAAAAGGGGATGTTTCGGAGTTACTTAAGAGTCCTAACGATTTTGAGTGAACACCTAGTGGTATGATGCCATCTTGTGCTCCTCAGGGAAAAACAAAGAGAGCTTCAAGCTAGACAAGCAAGCCTAAAAAGAAGTGGAAAGTTATACCTTGGATTGATGGTGAAGTTCTATTTGAATTAGATAGCTCTTCATCATCATTTAGGTGTGCATGAGAAGGACCTCGTCCACTTGAGGGAAATATTCAACATTCTGAACACTGTAACATTAAAAGTTCTCCAAGAGGATGACTACATAAGCGTGCTACCGATTAGGGAGGTAATTCTCAATTTATATTTTTTTAACTTAGGGTTGAAGTTGCCTTTTCAGCTATACTTTATAGATATGCTTGCTCATTTGAACTTGGTGTTGTGCCAATTAAACTTGAATTCTTTGAGGATACGAGTCAACCCATATGTTATGTATCACAAGGCTTGTTTTGGCGACCTAATTTTTTACTAGTGGAGACTAAGGGTAAGAACATGTGGGGTTGCTCGATATTTAGTAATGTCTTCAAGTCTTTATTTGTTGTATGTTTTGAACCTTAGTGTCTTTTTTTGTGTTGCATTTTAACTTTGTTCTTTTTTCAGCCATGTTCTGGTTGCCTAAGCTCGAGCTCAAAAAGAAGAAAAAAGATCGGATTGCTAGAGCTCAAAATCAAAATACTTCTTACAAGGAACTTACTTTCTAACTGAATTTAGAGAGCACTAGACTTGTTGGCGAGTTACCCAAGTCACTGATAAAGGAGAGAGGAGGAAAAGGTAACATTGAGTTTTATAGTGCTTGGTCATCTATTCAACACCCTGTTCATTCTACCTTGATGGTTCCTCACTCTTTAATTTTTTTTTTCTTTTTTTTCCTTTTATAGATGGGTGGAGAAAAGAAGAGCACAAGTTATGCCCTCGAGGCTAGGGATTTAAGTAAAAAAGTTAAAAAATCTTATAAACCTGCTTAGCTATCATTCGAAGGATGCGAGCATAGGATCTGTGGAAGGGGCTGATTCAAAAGGCTCCCCTAGTGGTAAAGGAAAAAAGTCAATTGAGGCTTCTATTGCTGACAAGGAAAAGAGGTCGGCAGGACTTCACCATATGCTCCCATAAGTCCAATATCTCTTACTTCGAGTACACCTCCCCTGCCGCCTATGCCATTACAACCGAGTGGGGGTAGTTCGACAACTGGAGTCTAGAGTGGGTTGACTTTTAACCTAAAACCCTGTGTCTTTGCATTCGTTTGACCTCTACTTTTCGAAGAGGGGGAAGTACGATCATATAGTGCCCTTCATGAAGGAGGCTAAATGCATAGTTCCAAAAGACAGTGCAACTCCTATAATAACATGTAATACTTCTCAAAACCTTGCGCACGGCTTAAAATGTATCTTGGAGGTAATTTTGTGAACCTTGCTATCATTTTAATGGCGTATTTTTGTTGCTAACTGCTTGGTTCTTGTTGTAATGGGTCTTTGCTCTCAGTAGTCACCGTAATGCTTTTTACAAAGAGGTAATGGATAAGCAGAGATCGGCAGTGACTGAGGTCGAGGCAGCTAAGCATAAAGAGGCCAAGAAAAATGGATGATTTGAGTGAGAGCTTAGTAGCTTCTCGACTAGTGTGACAAAGGTCGAGTTTAGGGCAGCTGCCAAAGTTGAGGAGGTTGAGGTTAAGGTTAAGGCAGCTATAGTAGAGAGTATAGTCTCAATTCTCCAGTCAAAGATTAGGGAGCTCGGGGCTCAGGTGGGACCTCTTTCGAGAGGAGAATGCCTTGTTTCCCCCTAGATTTTAACTTAAGGCTCAATTTATTATAAAGGCCCAACAAAAAAACCTCAATGAGTTAGGAGAAAGTTGTTATTATTTTACTAAGACTCTACAGAAAAATCTTAAATAAATAAGGAAGCTATTATCCCTATTTTAGTAGGACTCTAATAGGCAAGTCTTAATGTGAAAGTACTATTATATCTTAAATTTACTTAGACTTTATGACCCCCATACTACTATTACTCTACAAATAAGGGGTAAATCATAAAGATGGAGGAAGATGATTTTCGAATGATTAATTTTATCCATCAATGATTAATTATGAGAGTAGTTTTTTTGTAAGCTAGAAAGAAGGGGACAACATATATGTTATCTTAAAGAAGTTGCATATTTGTTAATCTAGAAAAGATTTACCTCCATGTATCTCTATTGTGAGAATAATACTTTATATGGCATTCAAGTGAGCTGATTAAGTTCGGTGAAGTAGATGTAGATTTAGTTTGAATCGAACCACTATAATTCTATCTTATATTTACTTAAGTTTTTTTTTTATTGTGATCTAAGACCCAACTACTATTCCTAGGGAAAAATAAATTCAACTAATTGATTTTTAAAATTAAATTATCTAAATTCATTATTATTTCTTCTTTTGTTTAAAAAAAATGATTAAAAGAAGATGAGTGTATGTGGCCATTGAAACCATGCATGCATGCATGAATTGTTTCCTCTTTTGTTTTAAAAAAAAGGAGAAAATAAAAAATGCAAACAACCTGTGAAAGAAGTAAGATAGTCACCATCCCTCGTCAATCTTTATTGTACCAATTACCTTTAGCACCAATCAGTCTTATAAGGCCCGACTGATTGATTTTGCAATCACCACTATTGTTTACTATCGGAATCACCAAAGACGAACCTAAACCCGTATACACTACTATCCCTTGAAGCCATTATTCCTGCCATTAATAGCGTTGTCGTCTTCCACCACTTAGCCTATCACTGATATAATAAGGTTTTGAAACTTGCTGAAGTCCAAGCAGTCGCAATGCCCACTGTCCTTCTCATTTCTCTTGCATTTCTACTATGAACTATGTAGTACCGCCTTTACCCTTACCAACTCGTCCTTTATCCCCAAGCACCTGGCCGTGCCATAAAATTTGCTCTCACAATTGACCTTGGTCTCCACCTCACCCACGTGGTTACCTCTTGAGCTGAAGAGATCATTGACATCATGTTGTCGGGGATCAAATACATGTGGGTGTATGCATGTGCAATTGTGTCTATTGCCTAATATACGTATCCTATATATATAATACGCAGCAGAAACGTGAAATTAAATAATAAACACAATAAATGAAATATATTAATCACATTAATATATTAGAAGGTTTGAGAACTTACCTCAACGTGTAACGTTATACACGTATTTCCTCAGAGTGCACATGGAGACCAACTCGTGTATAGTTTTAGTCACCAACTCGGTCGGTTTAGTGAGCTAGAACAGCAACCCAATATTCAGCATGGGATTAACTCTTAATCCCCAAAATGGCCAGGTGTGTGTTTATATCCTTTTCTCCAAAAGGATTAGAAATGAAGAATTTGAAGCAATTTACCATTGTTTCAAATGGAACATAAAGAAAAATGAAACAATTTTATTTTTTCTATTTTTTTTTCTTTCTTCTTCTTTCTCCATTTCTTCTCTTTTCTCTCGGCCAAATTTTGGCCAAACACTTCACACACCCACAATTTCCTTTCTCTCTCTCTTTATATATATATATAAAATAAATAATTAATAAAATATATTATATAATATAAATAATAATAATATAATAATATAATGGGTGCCAACTATTTGGCACCCAAATATAATAATAATATATATAATATTATATAATATAATATAATAATGAGAGAGAATGATTATTTAACAATTAAATAATCATAGTGTGAAATGATCATTTTGCCCATCTTAAATAATTACCAAGTTTACCCTCTAGTGGGTCCCATCAAATTTCACACTTTGGTAAACTCAACCGAGGGTCCACAATACGCTACGTATTATTATACAATTAGTAACTAACAATTATTGACTATTTGCTATATTTAACACTTAAATACAGACACGCACGCATTCCCGTGGTTATGTTGAATATTGTTGGATTAAACAATTTAATCCGGTACGCTGCCTCAGTGCACAACGAGTACACTCTATATCGTGGGACTTCCTAGGTCTTATGTCCGATTCGTTAAATGAAACTATTCCATGAGTTTGTAAACAATGCCCCACGCACATGTCACGAATATACAAATCAGCGCGTTGAACCATACAAGTTGAGGTTACAACGCATACGTATAGTCCTTCCGTCATGATGTCTTGGATGTGCGGGGATATAGATTATCACTGTCAAATCCCCTAGTGCTCATCCATGTTTTATCTCCAGACTAGTATCTCACTGAACAATATGCACAAACTCCTTTGCCATATTGTTCCACCCTGGCGAAACTCTTTCCCGAGATGATTGCTTGTGGCCACAAGACTTTTCGAGATATAATCTCGAAGTATCTGGATACCTAACTCTTTGTGCAAGCTGACGGATCCCATATCTGTACACACCAGACTCCATAAGCATCTGATCATACCCATCGACACCCAGCAGTCACACCATGAAAGGTCTATGACATGCATGGAACTAAAGCATAGTGGATCACTTACAAGCCCACTGTGACACTCAAGTCAAAGGACCACGTATACTACTTAACTCGAGAGGACCCTTCGTTGATGGCTTACATTGGGTGTCTATCGGAGGCCTTCGTGAATCTGTCCCATATCTAGTTCTAGCTGGATACCCATATGTTAATACGAGCTTTAAGCTCACAGTCAACTAGGAATGACCATCTATATCTTATAGGCACGACATATGTTGATCTATATAAAAAGTATCCACCGATAGACCCGCATCGGTAGAAATAAATCAGGGACAATTATTCGAGAACATACTTGTACAACTAGCATTTCTTGGCACCCGATTGCAACTCTTGCAACTGTGCAGTTACAAGTATATTCTCAAGTCTATGTCCCATTACAGACAAGGCTCAAACTCTTTGATCTGTTGAGTATTATAACCAGTTAACACTTAACT
Organism: Ailanthus altissimus; assembly: GCA_946807835.1. Taxonomy (NCBI): domain Eukaryota; kingdom Viridiplantae; phylum Streptophyta; class Magnoliopsida; order Sapindales; family Simaroubaceae; genus Ailanthus; species Ailanthus altissimus. Next base: position 9,491,402 of record OX327709.1, read on the forward strand.
ATACTAACATTTAGCATTTATATAGTCAGCGTGGCTAACTATGAGCCATTTTCTAAACTCCTTTAGATCTGATCCGAACTCCTTCAGATCGTACAATGTCTGTAATGTTACATGCATAATACCATATAAATGAGTATTAGCGATTTAATAAAAATGTATACTTGTATAAATACACAAGTATATGTACATTCAAGAATGACACGTAAGCACCGACCTTGACACATCATAATAGTTCTTGTTATTAGCTTGCTGCAGTAAACGCACTTCCTTCATTCCATGCACTCTCGGCTTCAAGATGGCTCGGCTCGGTACAAATGATTTGTCGAGGAATGAGGCATATTAAGAGAATTGGTTTTAGGACTTGGCGAGACCATTTATTTGCTTGTGTGGCCTGGCTCAAGCTTGTTAATACCTTCAAGGTGAAAGTTGTTAGTAGTAAATAAACATTTTTCTGTTTAATAAAATAAACGTAGCGGAAGCCAGATCGTCTTGTTCATAATTATATATATAGGGATAGAAGATTACCTCAATTCCTCGCTATGACAAATCTTGAATTAATTGGCTGCAATCTTCTCTATTGTCTTCAATCTTCAAACTCAACGCATGTGGGCACGTGAATCTTTCTTAATCTCTAAAACCACTAATACTAAATCTGAGAGAATGGTATTAATTAAATTCTTTTCTCACGTAAGAATACGTAAAAGAATTTTTCTCTGTATGGTTGTTGTATACTTTACTACTCCATACCTCTTATATATATAGGAATCTCCCTTGGGTATTTAGAATTTAATTAGGATTAGAAAATTAGAGTTGATTAGGATTTGAGTTAGTGAAGGGATTGCAAGACCCATGGGCTTCCTAGCTGCAACTTAAAAGGCATAGCCTTTATTATCTCATAATACACCAATTTTTCTAAGTTAACCCCAAGCTATTCTACTTAAAGCCAATGACTGTACTCTAGTAACCCATGTTATTAGGTAAAAGCCCATTTAATTAAAACTTCTTTTAATTAAATTGGGCTTGATCTTTACTAATAATAACCACTTAATTGAGCATCTAATTGATGTCTATAATTAACGCTAGGCCTTGAAAAAATATTTTACCTCTTTAATTACTTATTTACCCTTAAGTCACTAAATGCTCTAATGATCACTTTTAATATGGCTATATTTATAAATAAATTTACAAATAAATATTATTATTCAATAAATAATTTATTGAATAAACTGTGGCCATAAATTCTAATGATCAAGTACTGCAAACAGCTTAAGTAGACATTCATTATTAGATTTCATCTTGCAAATATATGTTCCTACGAACCATGAAATTATATCTCTAAGATATCGAGGTTTTGACCATTTATTTGGATCTCACTCAATGATAAATCAAAAGATACAATGCATGAATATAAGTTCATTACCTGCTCAGGATTAAGATCAATTAAGCTTATTAAAACTTTTGTGAATTAAGATCTACAACATTCAATTTACCAGATCGAAATTCACAGTAGTCCTGTTTAATGTAACATATACACTAGTTTTTCTACTCAAAGTCTCTACTTCGATGATCAAGGCAAATCATCCACTATATGAAGCAGAAAAACTACAATCTTACATAATGAAATGCCCATTTTCATTAATGGCTGCGAACTTCATTTAATTTATAAAGAACTTGTGATCTATACCCTCTGTATTAGTATCATATGCCTAATACATAGATTACATACTTTATAAATATGGGCTCATCAATGTATGTTCAATTATATGTATGAATAAACTTTTATTAATAAAATAAAATGTTATTTTACATGCTTTACGGGTATAAATAATATTATATGTCTAACAATCTCTCACTTGCCCTAAGCATGTTGAGTAACTATTGAACCCCAATATTATTCATGAGTTTCAAAGCTCTTTGCTGGTAATGACTTAGGTGAATGAATCTACTAGATTATCAGCTTACATAATCTTAGATACCATGACCTCACCATTTTGCACAAAACTCTCTTACCAAACATGATTTTCTCTCAATGTGTTTTCTTCTCTTGTAGTATTCGTTCCTTTAGATTGTGCCACTGCCCTTGCTATTATCTTAATAAAGAACAATAGACATCTAAGCACTAGGTACCATCTTAAGCTCTATAAGGAACTTTCGGAGCTATATAGCCTATTTTGTAGCTACAGATGTAACTACATATTCAGCTTCCATGGTGAAGTCTACAAGACATGATTATTTTATACTCATCCAACTTATAGATCCACCACTTAAAATGAACACATATCCCCGAGAAAGATCCAGATATCCTATGTTATTAGAATTTTGAATCTGTATACCCAATAGGTATAAGATTCTCACTGAAATATACAAGCATATAATCTTTTGTTCTCTGAAGGTACTTGAATATATGTTTTACTGTAGTCCAGTGTTCTAGTCTTGGATTAAATTGATATCCACCAATCATTCAAACTACATAATAAACATCTGGTCTAATACATGATATTGTATACATGAGACTTCCCACTGCTAATGCATAAGAAATACTTCTTATGCAATCTATTTCTTCAGTTGTCTTAGGAAACTGGTACTTGGATAGATCAATTCCATATCTAAAGGAAAACAATCCCTTTTGGAATTATACATGGCAAATTTGATCAGAATTTTGTTAATATACTCAGTCTGGGATAAGCCTAATATCTTTAACTTGAGATCTCTTAATACTTTAATCCCAAGAATTTTATTGGCTTCTTCTAGATCATTCATATCAAAATAGTTAGATAACTATATTTTATCTAATGATAATGCTTCTACATCATTTATAATGAGTAGAGAAAAGTCACTAACCGCCTATCTATCTTCTTGTAAATACAAGGTTCATTAAGATTTTTATCAAAACCAAATGATTTGATTGCCTGATTAAATCTGATGGTCCATGATCTAGATGCTTGTTTAAGCCTATAGATAGATTTTTGTAGTTTACAAACCATATGCTCTTGGCCTATAGCTATAAAATCATCTGGTTGTATCATATAGATACTTTCTTCAAGATTGTTATTAAAAAAGGCAGTCTTAACATCCATTTGCCAAATCTCATAATCAAGATTTACAGCAATGGATAAGAGAATTCTAATAGACTTAAACATGGTTACCGATGAAAAGGTCTCCTCATAATCGATACCTTCTTTCTGAGTGTACCCTTTAGCAACAAGCCTAGTTTTGAAGGTTTCTACCTTCCCATCTACCCCTATTTTTCTCTTATAAACCCATTTAAACCCTATGAATTTTATCCCTTCAGGTTTCTCTACAAGTTCCCAAACTTTATTGGAATACATGAAATCCATTTATGATTTAATAGCTTTATGCCAATGGTTTACATATTTATCAATCATTGCTTCATCATAACTAGTAGGATCTAGTTCATGCTCATTGGAGACTGCCTGAAATGACTCTCCAATTAACATATACCTAATTGGAAGTCTAATAATCTTTCCACTATGATGAAGTACTAGTGGTTGTTGTTCTGCAACTGGCTCTGGTTGGTTATTATAATCTGGAGTGGGAATTAACTCATTGACTCTATCAGGCACAATATTAGAGTTCCCAAATAACTCAAGGATTATCTTACTTTTAGGCTTGAAGTATTTCATATAGTCTTTTTCAAGAAAGATTGCATTAGTGCTAACTAATACTTTCTTATCTTAAGAACTATAAAAAAGACTTCCTCTTGTTCCTTTAGGATAGCCAACAAACAGACAAACTTCTGACTTAAATTCCAACTTGTTTGTCTTCTCTTTTAGCACATGAGCTGGACAACCCCATATATGTATGTGACGTAAACTTGGTTTACGTCCTATCCACATTTCTAGAGGTGTTTTAAAGACTGACTTAAATAGAATTAAGTTAAGAAGATACATGACTATTTCTAAGGCATAACCTCAGAACGAGATGGGTAAAGTTGAATAACCCATCATTGACCTCACCATTTCAAGAAGAGTTCTATTTCTCCTTCTGCTACACCATTTTGCTGGGTGACCCTGGTGCAGTCAACTGAGATAATATCCCATTGTCTAACAATTAGGTCCTAAACTCACTATAGAGGTTTTTGCCACCTCGATCAGATCAAAGTGCCTTTATATGTTTTTTTGATTGCCTTTCCACTTCTGCCTGAAACTTTTTGAATTTATCAAACGCCTCAGACTTGTGGCGCATTAGGTATACATAACCGAATCTAGAATAATCATTAATAAAAGTGATAAAATATTCATAACCTCTCATAGCTTGTATGCTCATGGGCCCATATACGTCAAAGTGCACTAATTCTAACGTTTCAATGGTTTTATTACTTTTAGTATTAAAGGGTCTTCTGCTCATTTTTTCTTTTATATAGGATTCGCAGACTGGTAATAATTCAATGTCTAATAAACTTAAAGGTCCATCTTTGACATGTCTTTGGATCCTATCTAGACTAATATGATCAAGACATAAATGTCATAGATACGTTTGATTAGTGGGAGTCACTTTAACCCTCTTATGGTGATTAGATTCATTATTCAATTCTGTGTTATGCAGTGAGTTGATTTTAGGATATGTGCAGTATAGATTGTTATTTAGTATACCAGAACATATAAACTACTTTTTTCTTTTGATCACCACAATTGATTAAAAAATAATAAAATAACCAAATTTATTCAAATAATTAATTGAAATCAAATTGCGTTTGAGTTCCGGTACCAACAAACAATCATCTAATACTAAAGTCTTAAAATCATCAAAATAAAGTTGAATAACTCACACTGCCTTAGCTGTAACAGTTGCGCCATTTTTTAGCCTTAGACTGATCTCACCTTCATTGAGTTGTCTGGTTTTCTGGAACCCTTGTAATGAATTGCAAATATGATTAGTGGCTCCAGAATCTACTATCCAGGAATCAGTAGAATCAACCACTAAACATGTCTCAATGAAAAGAATTTTACCAAAAGTTGAAGCTGTCCTTTTAGCTATTAAAAACTTAACTAAATGATAGTTTCTCTCCCAATGCTCTTTAATGCCACATTGGAAACACTTTCCTTTGGGCTTTACTACTTTTTTATGAATTTGCACAAATCTTGATTTAGATGCTTTTTTTGGCTTATTATTCTTCTTCTTACTACTTTTTTCTCTAAGATTGAGACCAAAAGATGAAGATGGGCCCTTAGTCAATTGACCATTGTAAGCATCTATTTCATCTTGGGGTACATTTTTATTAGGTATTTGAGTGCATTTATCAGTCAGGACATATTTGTGCTTTACAACTGTGAGTTCAATATCTAAGTTCCTTTCCCAATCCACATAATTATTCCCGGTTAACTTGTTTTTGTTTAGGACGAATGCTAGTGGGATGAATGAAGACATAATTCTGAAAAATAAATTCATACATAAGCATACATTATCTGATAGCATGTGAAACTTTTTCATGAATGCATGAAATGCATTTATGTAGAGCTCTTTAACTACATTATGAATCAATAATCTAATTTTCATTCAGAATACACCTCCGTAGGGTGGTCGTATCCGTCATAAATTAGACTAGTATCATACTTATTTATTATTATTTTCTAGATATCTCATATCAAATAATAATAAACTACCGATTCTTTAGCCCTTAGATTTAATTGACAAGAACTCCATAGAGAGGATATCAATCAATCTAATTTGAATGTACAACAATTATTTCAATCCTTTATATTTCTCAATTAAAAAAGCTACTGTAGGGTAGTCAGTTTCGCATGAGTCCTATATTGGATCTTATCATTTAGGAAAGTCTTATCTAGTAACCAGTTCTGATTAATACCCTCTGTAGGGAGCTCACAAAATTTGAGGTAAGGTATTAATCTACCTTACTATATAGGACCAATAATGGAGGCCATGGGCTTTATGCCTAAAGCCATCTCTCACTCAATATTTTATTTCTTAGAGTTTTTAATTAATTTATAAAATGACGTTCTACTTATTAATATCTAATTTTATTTTTATAAAATAATTAATAAGGCCACGTTAAATAATAAATTAATATAATATTAAAAATATGACAATAATCTTATCCTAATCTCATTAGAAGATATATTTTATGCATAGACATGTGAATATGGCACCTTTAATCTACATGACATGTTATTTATCCAATCAATTAACTAGATAAATAAATAACCCATAATTCATGGTTTTTTCTAGAAAGAAAAACATTAAAAACTAAGGTTAAATTCTTCAAAGTCTTCTTTGAAGTTAACTTGGGCTATTACATAATGTTACCTCCTCTTGCTTATCTTCTTTTATGGGCATAGATTTTGGGCTTCTTAATTTTCTTTAATTCACTTATTTTAAAAATAAATTGGGCATATTTTAGGCTTAAAATTTTCTTGGGTCTTCTTAAAAAAAATATTTAATAAAACTATTTTTAGACCTAATAATTTTAATAAAATAATCCAAATAAAATATTATAAAATTTGGACCAAAATTAAAAGAATTTTAGGCCATCTTTGAATTTGTAAATATCCAAACATTAGTCCAAAAACAATTTGGATCAAACTTGGGACCTATTTGTAAATTTGTCAAAGTTTCTAATCAAATTGTAACTATCAAACATTAGAGGGTGTTGAGTGAGAATAAATTATTTTGTTGGCCTTATTTACAAAATTTACAAACATTTAGGATTAATTTATAAAATACCCAAAATATCTTGGCCAACACATAATTCATTAAAATTGAAGGGGACTAAATGATATTTTTGGAATTGAAATATTCTTTTCCCTTTCTCTCCGGCCCGCCCATTCTTTCTCTCTTTTTTTTTTCCCGTTTTTCTTATCCTTTTTTTTTATTATACAACCAAAATAATAATAAAAATATATATTCTTTAGATTACAAATAAAAACCCTAAGCCATTTATTTTGCTTATAAAAAAATTTAAAGAATCACCAAGAATTAACCTAACCAAAAGAGAAAATTGTGAAATAATTTCATCACCCCCTCTTGTTACCATTCCAAGAAAAAAATACAAACAAATATTTAACCATAAATTATTGAGTATAACCATTCATTACATAATTAATAAAAATAACAATATAGATTAGTATGCAATTGGTGCCATAATAAATATTTGCTACCACACATAAAAATAAATTATACATGTAATATGAAATAAAGCGGCTCTGATATTAGTTGTTGGTAGTAAATAAATTTTTTTTTTGTTTAATAAAATAAACACAGCGGAAGCCAGATCGTCTTGTTCATAATTACGTATATAGGGATAGAAGATTACCTCAATTCCTCGCTATAATAAATTTTGAATTGATTGGCTGCAATCTTCTCTACTATCCTTAGTCTTTAAACTCAACGCGTGTGGGCATGTGGATCTTTTTTAATCTCTAAAATCACTAATACCCAAATATGAGATAATAATATTAATTAAATTCTTTTCTCACGTAAGAATACGTAAAAGAATTTTTCTCTGTATGGTTGTTGTATACTTTACTACTCCATACCTCCCATATATATAGGAATCTCCCTTAGGTATTTAGAATTTCATTAGGATTAAGAAATTAGTGTTGATTAGGATTTGAGTTAGTGGAGGGACTGCAAGACCCATGGGATTCGTAGCTCCAACTTAAAAAACATAGTCTTTATTATCTTATAATACACCAATTCTTCTAAATTAACCTCAGGCTATTCCACTAAAAGCTAAGGACTGTACTCTAGTAACCTATGTTATTATGTAAAAGTCCATTTAATTAAAATTTCTTTTAATTAAATTGGGCTTGGTCTTTAGACCAATAATAATCACTTAATTGACCATCTAATTGATGTTCATAATTAAAGTTAGGCCTTGAAAAAATATCTTGCCTCTTTAGTTACTTATTTACCCCTAAGTCACTGAATGCTCTAATGATCACTTTTAATATGTCTATATTTGTAAATAAATTTACAAATAAATATTATTATTCAATAAATAATTTATTGAATAAACTGTGGCAATAAATTCTAATGATCAAGTACTGCAAACAGCTTAGGTAGACATTCATTATTAGATTTCATCTTGCAAATATATGTTCCTACGAACCATGAAATTATATCTCCAAGATATCGAGGTTTTGACCGTTTATTTAGATCTCACTCCGAGATAAATCAAAAGATACAATGCATGAATGTAAGCTCATTACCTGCTCATGATTAAGATCAATTAAGCTTATTAAAGCTTTTGTGAATTAAGATCTACGACATTCAATTTACCAGATCGAAATTTTTAGTAGTCCTGTTCAATGTAACATACACACTAGTTTTTCTACTCGAAGTCTCTACTTCGATGATCAAGGCAAATCATCCACTATATGAAGCAGAAAAACTACAATCTTACATAATAAAATTCCCATTTTCATTAATGGCTACGAACTTCATTTAATTTATAAAGAACTTGTGATCTATACCCTCTGTATTAGTATCATATGCCTAATACATAGATCACATACTTTATAAATATGGGCTCATTAATGTATGTTCAATTATATGTATGAATAAACTTTTATTAATAAAATAAAATATTATTTCACATGCTTTAAGGGCATAAATAATATTATATGTCTAACAAAAGCATCCCCCAATTGGTAGCTAAGCTAATTGACGGACTCTTTCCTGTCCACGGAAAGCTTCACGCCTTGGAATAGAATAACTTCAGAAAGTCGAGTGACTAACCTGAGATAAAGACATATATGCATGTGAAGTGGATGAGGCTTGTCGAAGCCTTGAGCAGCAGTAACAGCTATAAAAATTAAGCAACCGCTAGCAAAAGATAACAATAGTCTTCTTCACAAAGCATTGTTGGCTAGTTCTCCAACTCTACCAGAGCAGCGACATTGTTTCATTTGAACCGAGGCGGCCCCCTCTTCACTGACCGAGGCAGCAACCAAGGCTCTGAGTCATTGCTACTATGTTGGGAGAGAATAAAGCTAGTTTCTTTCGACATTCATCTCCTTCTTGATGGCATCTTATATCTGGTCTATAGAAGCAGGGAGGGGGCTTAAGTTTATGCTCATGTCATGGAAAATGAGAAAATTGTATTTGTTGCATATAGTAATATTTGATGTGGTTGGGCTCAATGGTGTTACATCTATGCATATGAATGGTGGGATTGATGATGATGGCTTACATGATACTAATGAAGTGCCAAATGCTTGCAGATGAGGTTTCTAAGATAACTGTAGAAGGGTAAGGCCATGGTTTTGCTGGTTAACCTTGTCAACTAAGCTCGGTTCCACTCACATCAGCGGCACACACGACCATAATTTTTCTAGTTAACCTCTTTATGGTCGACCACATAATCTCTCCTTGAGATAGAGGCCACTTAAGTCTTCACTTGAAGATCGAGGCCACATAGGTCCTCACTTGAATATTGAGACCACATAAGTCTTCATTCGATGCCACCTATGTCCTTATTTGAGGTAACGTAAGTCTTCATCTGAGGCTATATAAGTCATCACTTATAGATTAAGGTCATATAATTCCTTATCCAGGGCTACATAAGTCCTCATCCAAGGCTATGTAAGTTCTCATCTAAGACCATGTAAGTATTCATTCAAGGCCACATAAGTCATCACTTGAAGATTGAGGCCGCATATAAGTCCTTACTTGAAGATCGAGGTCACGTAATTCCTCACTGAGGCTATGTAACCCTTACTTAAATACTAAGACTAATCAATTTATGGCACTCAACATTATAATGCTTAGATCACTATGTGTCTTATAGCACTTGAGTTTCTCTTATTTAATGCATCTTATGACGCTTGGATTTTCATCCTCTTTCAATTCATAGTGCTCGAGTTATTTTTATTTAATCTTATGATGTTTGATTTTTTATTTTCTTTCAGCTTATAACCATAGTGCTCGACTTATTTTTTTTCAACTTATGCTTATACTGCCCGACTTATCATTATCTTCGTTCAGCCTATAGTGCTTGGCTCATTATTATTTTTGGTTTATGCTACTTGGCTTATGCTGCTTATAATACTTGGCCTATATTACTCATGTTGTTGTGCCTATGCTGCTCGGCCTGATATTATTTTATGTAAATTATATTTATTATTCTTGGCATATAATAATAATAATAATAATTATTATTATTATTATTATTATTTTCTTTCATGTTATGTCTATAGTGCTCGACCTATTATTATTCTTTTTTAATTTATAAGCTTGTCCATGTAAACTCTTACTGAGACTGACCACTACTAAAAATCCTTGAAGACCAGGGTACAAACCAACCCAGACACCCGAAAAAAATCAATTGAACTTGATTCAAGCACAATATTAGAATTGAGGACTACATTGCCTGAGCACTCTTAAAAAAAATACATTTTGGATAAAGAACACTTATGTAAAGCCCAAAAGCAAATTCCCATAGACATATCCTTAAAGAAAATCCTCGAAAAAAAATGTATTTTGAGTGAAGAACACTTATGTAAAGCCCAAAAGTAAATTCACGACAATAAAACAAATAAAACCATACGTGACCACCAAAATCATCGTAAAATATAAAATTGTGGTCGTTGATACTATATCACGACCAAAACATTGTTGTGACAAAGTTGCCACACTAGATCCGTCAAGAAACATTTTCTTTGACCATTCATTGACCTCATCGCAAAAAAAAAATTCTTTCTGCGACCAATAGATATAGTCGCAAATTTGATTTTAAATGAAGGGAAAATTGTTTATGAATCATATGGTCGCAGAATATATTTTTCTGGGACAATATAGATTTGGCCGCAAAAAGTTTATATATTCTGCAACCATTTTTTGTCGCAAGATAACAAGGTTAGATTAATTTTTTTTTATAAAAATATGTTTTAAGGTGTGTTGTGACCAATTTCTGTTAGTCCCAAAAAGAGAACATTAATTTTTATCTGTGTCAATTTTTGTGGTTGCGAAATGTTACACTTTATTTCAATTGAAAAATTAATAATATTTCAAAAAAAACTATTTTAGGGTCAACTTTTATGGTTGCATACAAGTTTATTTATTTAAGAATAAAATCTCTCTTTGTAGTTGCATAATAATTTTATCAATAATTATTGTTATATTAATTTTAATTTTACACATAATATTTTTTTTTGTCTTTTTTCTATATATAAAAATATAATTAAATTTATTGAACAAAAAAATAGAAAAACTAATTTCATCATATTATTTAGTCCTTAAGTTAGAAATTAATTAAATAGGATATCAAACATGATAAAGAGTACATAATTATGCAACCAAAATGATATTAATATCTAATTCATATTGTCATTTACATATGACAGTATTAATAACTAATTTACATTGTCATTTACATATGATGGTATACCAAAAATGAATGTTGCGTATCATAAATAATATTTCAATCCACAAAATGCAATAAAACCTAATGAAAAGAATCAATAACTTTCAATTTTAGAATCCAAAAAGATAAACAAAAACTAAAAATGAACGTTATTGACCACAAATATATGCATATTAGAAAGGGCACCCGAATGACTCACGGGGTAGTGAATAAGAATTTTTCTATACAATTTAGGTGCTCTTGTTGTTCATCTATGTGCTCTTGATGCCTATCAACTATTGTAAGTGTATCATCTAATTCAGTTTGACATTTTTTCAACTCATTACATGTCTTATCCAACTCAGTGCGAGTACTTTTCAATTCAGTACGTGTACTCTCCAACTCTTTAGCTTGACTACCAATAATCCCTCACAATTCATTTTCTGCTTATGATGATGTTGTGAATATTGCTGGAGTAGATTTTGTTGGTCGAATCCAAAACCTCTAAAGTTGTTGCCCACAACAAATTTAACAATTTCTTTAGGTGACAAGTGTGTTCCATCTTCGGGGATAGGTTATTGTTCTATTTCTTTCATTTTTTTCTTGCATATAAAATTTTAATTCAGCATACTATATAAGATTATAAAACATGCAGAATATAAATTTCATAATTTTGAACTAAACATGCAGAATATAAATTTCATAATTTTGAACTAAAAGAAAGCCTAAAGTTGCTATTCTAATTAAAATATTAGAAAGAACAAAATCTAATATAAGAATAACAAAACTACTAAAGCTAACATATGAATTTCACTCAGACATAAGATAAGTAGCATAACTATTAATATTTACTCACGAAAGAAAAATATTTTGCTAGCTTAATTTTATTTTATTTTAATTTAAATGTTAAACTTAATGTAAAGTAAAAAAGATGAAAACATAATCAACAATGTAGTAATCATTGACAATGATGATTAATAAAAAATTATTAAAATTCTTAATTATAGCAACATTATTTTCTTCACTCTTCCTAAATTTAGAATAAAATATTTTTATATTATATATGTCAATTATAAAAAAAGTAATAAAGTATAAAACTTACATATGTAGTTTAAGCATCCACATTACTCCAACCTTTATCGTTATTGAAATGTGTGATATAAAAGAACTCAATCTCATTTAGTTACTCATTAGTAGCTCACCTCTATTTTACCATACATCAAAATTTCGACAAGTGGATTAAGATAAATATATATTATCTATCAAATGCTTAAACAAAAACATAAATCAATATTCATGTATGAATCTATTAAGGATCAACTGCCAACTACCACTTTTATTTGGTTATATATATTTGGCAAAGTTACTTACATATATTTAACAGCAATAAAAATGAAGTGATTAAATATAAAGACCGACCAAATCATCAAGCACATCAAATAATCTATAAATATTAGTATTATTGTTATTCAATCAATGTAAAGGCTTGGAAATGGGATATCTTGGTAAAATAACTTGGCTTTCATGCACTCTACTTTACAATTAAAAAAATAAGGGTTATACTAATTTTTATATCAATTTTAATAATATCATTCTAAATTAATATCTCTAATACACAAGTATAAATTTAAATTCTGAATATGAATAAAAAGGTAATTGCAATCAAGATAACTTAACACATATCCCTTTTTTTTTATATATTACTTTATGAGAAAAAAATAAGAATGTAATAAATTTTACTTACTAGCACTTTATCAAATACAGGTGTTTTTTCTACTTTAGGAATTATATTCCAACTCTCATATCGTATAGGACCAAATAATCGCACTGCAACACTAATCTCATTAGCAAACATATTAACATAAGCACATGTAAGCCTGCCTACTTCTTTTGTGAATGATATAGGTAACATATCTCCAGATTGTAAGAGACGATCTAACCCAACTCCTCGAGATGGGCCACGACCCTTTCTTGTAGCTGTAGAACCACATGTATTATAAACAAATAGCGTAATTAGTTTTTATGATATAATTGGACAAGAAATAAGTCTATATTAACATAATTATCTCTAATTTGGAAATAACTCTACCTTCTGTAAGCAAGTTGGAAGATGAAGAAACAACATTGTTAATAGTATGAGACCACCCAGGAGCCATGTATACACAATACAACAATATAATAAATTTTAAGACAAATAATAAAACCAATTAAATACTTAAAGTATTGAATTTATTCAACTAAAATGCTTATCATAACTTATGAAAAGATAGCTAATAATCTATATCAGTGTTATCATCAGTATTTAAAATTGATTCATCATCATTATACTCATTTAATGTTTCATCTTCTTCAATGTCATCATCTATAAATTCAAATATATCATCTTTTGACATTCTTCCTTGGGAATACACAAAATTTGTGTCTAAAATAGTTAGTTATACATCTTGTCCGTGAAATTGTTCTATCTCAATGTCTTCTTCATCTATAGGATGAACAGTTGTTGCATTATTAATGTCTTGTTCTGCATCCCCTTCCATTTCAAACCCTTCAATTTCAAGAACATCCCATATACGCCTATGCTATGATTTTTCTACCATTTTCCAATTAGAACCAAATTTAGGATCATTTACATAAATAACTTATTCTGCTTGAGTTGTAAGGATAAAATGATCATTTTTATACCACGTATTGGCTACATTTATGCATGTAAAATTATGATCTTTTTGAATCCTTTGTTTCTTTTTATTTGTGTCAAACCATTCACACTTAAACAAGATAACTTGATCTTGAAATATATATTGCAACTTAAGAACATCAATCAAAACCCTATAAAATTTAACTTGCTCATTGTCATGCTCCCTATTGACAATAATTCCATTATTTTGGGTAGTCAGTCGATTATCACAGTCGTATGTGTGAAACATCACAACTGGTGTATGACTTAACACGAACATTGGGTCCACAAGCAATTGCATATAGTTCATTAGTAATTTTAGGTGACCTTTGATGATGCAAAGATATCATTTACAAGTTAAGGAAACAAAATTACATATTTAAATATTAACATATATGCAAACTTATTATTTCTTTAACTTAGGATTACATATCATAAAACTACATACTTACACATTCTTTAAACGACTTAGGAGAGTGCTTTTGTTGCCTTCGTAATAAATTAGCTTTACTTTCCATTTGTAGTTGGTTCATGTGTTCATTGCATATGTTCTCAAGTATAAATAACAATAAGCAAGAGTAAAAATCAAACAAATATATAACTTATACACCCATTTACTTTAAGAATGGTTGCAACTCTTCACAATTATTCAAGACATACCACTGCACAGTTTCAAGTTCTTCTTGAGATAATTCTATGAATTTGTTTCCACCAAATGGGCAAGCCTTTTGAGAGAAAACTAATAACCCACTTACATTTTGCCCTCCATGAGACCCATCATTAGTACGATCTCCTCAATTAAACTTTGTTTCAATGTCATGAAAATACAATGAACAAAATGTTATAGATTCATTTACAATATAAGCCTCAGCAATTGAACCTTCTGAGCGAGCTTTATTTTTAACAAACCGCTTTAATGTGGCCAAACTTCTATAATAATTAGAATAAAGGACATTAATCAATAACTATATATATAAGAACATATACTTGTGTAAGTAATTATAGTAAATTGTATTTAGTACCTTTCAATTGGGTACATCCAACTGTAACCTACTAGACCAACAAGTTTGGCTTCATGAGGCAAATGAATAGCTAAATGAACCATGATATCAAAAAATGCTAGTGGAAAGATCCTCTCAAGCTTACAAAGAATTAAGACAATGCTCTGTTCTAGTGTGTTTAAATCTCTAACATGCAATGTCTTTGCACACAAATCTTGAAAACTTTTACATAACTCCACTAAGGCACTACATACATCATTGTTTAAAAATGCACGGATTCCAATTGGAAGAAGTCTTTGCAATAAAACATGACAATCATGGCTTTTTAAGCCTAATATTTTTCCATCATTTGTGTTAGCACATCTACTAATATTCGCCGCAAAACCATCAAGAAATTTCACTGATTTTAAAAATTTACAAAATCCTTTTCTCTCATTAGTAGTTAAAGTATAACATGCTCGAGGTTTAATATATCTATTTCCACTAAGTTGCAAGTGTAATTCCTTCCTAATCTTCATATCTTCCAAATCTAGACGAGCCTTATCAATGTCTTTAGTCTTTCCCTTTATATTTAATATTGTACCCAAAACACTATCACATATATTTTTCTCTACGTGCATAATAACATCAAGTTTATGTCTTATTTTCAAACTTAACCAATAAGGTAGCTTAAAAAAATACTTTTTTTTGTCCAATTATGCTCATTAAGAGAGCATTTTCTATTTCTTTTCCTATATAAGTTATTTTCATTCTTGCCAAATTTAGTACACTGAACCCACTGAAATGAGTGCAAAATGTCATCTCTTGTAAACATTTTTTTTGGGGGGGGGAGGGGGGGGTGGATTATATTCAACATTACATCATGTTGTTTACTTCTTCGCCATCTATGTTCAATAGGAAAAAAATGACGATGACCCATAAAAACTATTTTGTTTCTTAATCTTTTTGATTTAGTGTCTTCATTACAAATTGGACAAGCCTTATATCCTTTAGTTCTCCAACTAGATAAGTCTCCATAGGCAGGAAAGTCATTTACAGTCCATAACACAGCTGCATGCATGTGAAAATATTGTCCCATTGAGACATTATAAGTTTTGACACCCGTATCCCATAACTCTTTCAACTCTTCAATTAATGGACGCAAATATACATCAATATCCTTTCCAGGTGCTTTAGGTCCTGGAATAAGTAATGACATCATGAGAAAAGTTTCTTTCATTCATTTTCAAGGAGGGAGATTGTAAGGAAAAAGCATTACTGGCCATATACTATATGAGCTATTCATATTTCCAAATGGATTGAACCCATCAATGGCAATCCCTAACCTAACATTCTTAGGTTCTTGAGCAAACCTTGGATATTTATTATCAAATTCTTTCCATCCCTCAGCATCAGCCGGATTTCTCAATACCCCATATGTGTCAACACGTTTCTCTTTATGCCATCGCATATCAATAACAGTGTGCTTTGAAAAAAAAATCTCCTTAACCTTGGTTTCAGAGGGAAATAACGTAATACTTTATGAGGAATCTTCTTACCTTTTCCATCATTATATTTATATCTTGGCTCACCACATTCTGGATAATAATTTTTTCTTTCATGTTCTTTCCAAAATAAAGTACAATCATACTTGCATGCGTCAATTGCTTCATACCGCAATCCCAAATCATGCAACATCTTTTTAGCATCATAATAAGATGTTGAAATATTGGCATTTTCTAGAAAAGCTTTCTTCAATAATTGCAACAACATATCAAAAGAGTTATTACTCCATTTATTCAATACTTTAACATGCATTAGTTTCACTAAAAAGGTTAAAGATGAAAATGTCTTGCAACTAAGATATAATTCCTTTTGAGCTTCAACTAATAATTTAACAAATCTATCTGCATCTTCCATATCAACATTAGCGTCACCACTCTTACTTACCTCATCTCGATCACCATCTATTTGCACAGCTCCCTCTATATCACTTAACGTTTCTTGCAAATCATCATCTTCTAACTCTTCAATATAAGAAGTATCATTTGAGCCACCATTTACAGAACTTGAAGTTGGAATATAATCAGAAAAGTCAACTTCTTCACCATGAAAAACCCATCTTTGGTAACTGTACGACATACCATATCTATATAAATGTCTTTCGACATTATCTAATTATTTAAACTCCATATTTTGACAATTTTGACATGGACAACGAGTTTTCCCATTTCTATTCACATGATTCATAGCCAATTTAAAAAATTCCTTAACTCCATCCACATATTACTTACACAAACGGTTTGAAAGTCGCATCCAACTCTTATCCATCTGTAGCTTTTTGTTAATGTTGTTCAAGATAAAAGGTAAATTTTAGTTTTACACTACTATGTAACAATTAATTAGTTTGTATATTAATACATAAAATAAATTTAAAAACTTTTTTCAACATAATACTTTAGTACATTGTAATTGATAGTTTAGTACATTGTAATTGATAGTTTTAGCTACCTCATTCTTTTATTGGTATAATTTAAAAACTTCTTGGTTTGTTAATTATAAAAATTTTAAGATTTTACTATTTAATATAAGAATAAGAAGGGAAAAAAAAGTTTTATTAAGCTATTTACATAAAAATAAAGAGTAATTGTCCAATTTCTAATATTACTATATATATTAAGCATTAAAATAATAGTAAGCAACCATAATATTGATTGATCAACTATCATCAAAACTAAAAATAAAATATATCATACTAAATAAAACACAAACTCAAAAAGAGAAAAGGATTTAAAATTAATTATGATAAACTTTGTCTCTGCTTTGAATTTTCTTCAAGGAAAGCAATATTAGAAGTATACCCTCCAACAGACATTTGAACTAAACGTTTAAACTGAAACATAAGTAAGGACATGGATCATAATTGAAAGAAAAATCAAAGGTTTTAACTAGCTACTCAATTGCAATAAATTTGAATTGAAAATCCTTTTAATTTCTTACAAATCCAAACAAATGTAATGTTAAGAAAGGGAGCTAAAAAATAACATCAAATGCTAGGTTATAGGTAAAAAAAGTTGCCACAGTAGTTGCCCTTCCATGTTATTATATTTCATGAGACAACCCAGAATTTTTGTAAACAAAAAAGGAACAAAATTTTCAAGTGGTTAGAACTTTTTGAAGGGATTTGGTCAAAAGCTATATAAAATTTTTGGAAAAGTCAAACAACCCCCTAAATCATACTCCTCTTGTAACTCACATATTGCATACATAATCCTATCCTCTCAGCACAAACCCCTCAAAATTTCATCATTTTCCTTAATGGCTAAAATAATATCCTTAAACAAATTCATTAAAAACCCAACAAAATTGACTTGATTTTGATCTTCACTTTGCTTCATTCTTTGGCCGTACAGGCATAGGAACAGACACAAAGTGAGAAACTACATGTCTGAAGCTATAAGAAATGTTGTGGTGTGGAGTTTTTCGATATGAGAAGTAGTTTTTTGGATATGAGAAACTATGTCTGAAACGCTGTGGTGAGAAGTTTTTGGATGTGAGAAACTACATGTCTAAAGCTATAACCTTCTCACTTTGGATATGAGAAATAGTTTTTTGTTGCGGAGTTTTTGATAGTGATGCGAGATATGATAAGAAAAAATGTGAGAAACTACATGTCTAAAGCTATAACCTTCTCACTTTGGATATGAGAAATAGTATTTTGTTGCGGAGTTTTTGATAGTGATGCGAGATATGATAAGAAAAAATGTGAGAAACTACATGTTTGGTATTAAACAGAACGGGTTCTATTTGCAGACTTAAGTTATAAGAAACGTTGTGGTGAAAAGTATTGGGATTAGCAGGATTGATTAATAGAGACAAACAGATTAGTGCAATTACTAATGAATCAGATAATCATCAAACTTTGGTCCATCAACTCAACCAAATTATCATGTGAACAATCGCATAAATTTCAACAATCTTTGTAATAAATAAATTTCAATAAACGGAAAAATGAAAGAAAAATAGTTTTTTGACTCTATCATTGAGTCTGTTTCTTTCACTACACATCATTATTCAAGTTTTAACAAAATGGGTCATAATCATTTTTGAAAAAACAGTAATAATGAGTATGAATAATTTAAAAACTTGAAAAGAGAATAAGAAATCAACCTGGAAACTCAAACTTGAGCATTTGGCAGTGGCTCCTTCACATCTTCCAAGCAATTTGAGATTTTGTACCTTTGTTTCCTCCAATGGAATCAGCAGCTATTTTTTTGTTACAAGATCATAACTTTTGGAAGTTACATTATAAGAGATTTTGATGTTAAATTTGCCGTGAATTGAGAAAGTAATAAAGAGAAATGAAGGGTTGCAGAGTGAGAGAGAAAGAGAATAAAGATGATGATGAAAAGAAAATAGCCTTTCATTTTTTTTCTTACTTGCCTTTTTTTTTTTTTTAAAAAAAGGCCCAAATTAATTTATTAATTAGTAGGCTAAAACATGTGGTGGGCAATGCATTAAGTTTCCTGCCACATGAAGTAATAGTTTTGGCCTCTAATATTTTTTAGTTGAAAAACTTTGAACTATCTCATCATGTCTCAGTGGTTGCATAGCTACATTAGATTGAATTGCTTCCACCCTAGTCCTTGGTTCAAAGCTTGGCGTCGGCCTCTTTCCCACTTTTTCTTTGTTTTCGCGTGAAGTGTAATAAATACTTAAAAATTAGTTCTAATAAAATCCTCTTCCCTTTGCGGTGAGCCTCCATATCTAATTGCCATCTAGGTTTGATTGGTCACAAAATATTTTGGGATAACTTTTTTTTAAATAACTTTCAGCGACCCTTTTAGTTGGATGCAAAAATAAAATAAAATTCTGTCACTATTTATTAGTCGCAATATGTTAGCATTTTTTGGCCTGAAAAAATATTTTATAAGCCAACAGACCCATTCTTTATCAATTGCGACCACAAGTCAATGTAGTCTCAAATTGTACTGTTTAACGACCAATCTTTGCTAGTCGCAAAATAATTGGTTGCAAATCATAAAATTTCTTGTAGAATGAGGACATATCCCTAAAGAAAATCCTTGAAAATTCATTTTGGATGAAGAATACTTAGGTGAAGACCAAAAGTAAATTTGCGAAGACATATCCCTGAAGAAACTCCTTGAAAGGATGCTTTTTGGATTAAAAACACTTATGTGAAGTCCAAAAGTGAATTCATATGGATTTATCCCTGACGAGTTCCTCAGAATAACACGTTTTGGGTGAAGAACACTTAAGTGAAGCCCAAAATAAATTTATAAGGACACACACTTGCTCTCTACTAAAAAGACTAAATCCCAAGAAAAGATAGGTCATTTAAAGTTAAAAGCACATACATGAAAATATATTAACAGATATTATATATTGAGCTTGAGAGCTTTACTCCAAGAACCCCATAGGGAGCAATCTCCACCTTGTTCAAAGACCTCATGAGGGCCGCCTAAGAAACAAGAACCATTAAGTACTTACTTTATCCAAATATTTTAAAGGGCACTCTGAGAAGTACCAAACACAAGGACAAATTCTTAGACCAAGAACTACATTTATAAAGTTTCCAACAGTGACAGATTAATATTGAAACTAAAAAATCTTGTTTCCCTCATATATGACCTAAGGTTCATTTTATTATAGAGGCTCAGTGAAGAGTTATCAGTGGATCGGGAGAGAGCTGTCTTCATTTCAGTAGAACTCTATAAAAAAAATCTTAAATAGATAATAAAACTATAATCCTTATTTTAGTATAGCTCTAATAAAAAGAATTTTATAGGAAACTATTATCCTTATTTTACAATTTTTATACTATTATTATTCTATAAATAGAGAGTAAAATCATAAAGTAAAAGAGAAAAGAGTTTTTTGAACGATTGGATTTCTCCATCAATGATCAATTATGAAAGTAGTTTCTTTGTAAACCATGAAGAAAAGGATGACATATTTGTTATTCTTAGGGAGGGAGTGGATATTTTTTATTCTGTAAAGATTTTACATATATATATATATATATCTTTGTTATAAAAATAATATTTTATAGTGCATTCAAGTAAATTGATTAGATTTGATGAAGTGAATATATATTCTTTTTAAATTAAATATTTTATGGTGTATTTAAGTCAACCGATTGGATTTGGTGAAATGGATATAGATTCTCATTAAATTAAACCGTTATAATTTTATTTTCTATCTATTTGAGTTTATTTTTTTAGATTATAATTTAATTCTTTATTATTTAAAAAAAAATTTTAACTCATTAATTTTAAATTTTTTAGTTTTTTATTCAATTATTATTATTATTATTATTTTGGAAAGAAAGTTATTTTGAAGTTGACAAAAAAAAAAAGTTAACTGTTCCACATTCTAGAACAAAAACAAGCAACTTTGTTGAGGTAGCATTCGACTCGAATCGCTTCTGAATTTTTTGAAGCCAAACGTGGCTTTACTTACACTTGTGTTGGCTTGACTGTGCACGTGACTCTCGAGGGAATCTTGTGTGACCTTGTTTGACGGTTTCTGAGTGTTCTGTTTTAGAGCCAAGATAGAGGCTACTAATAAAATATTACAGCTGTTTACTCCGTACATTATAGCTCCGTTTTGTTTTTCTAATTTTCATTGTCAAGACTCAAGTCGCTACTTTACACACTGATTCTGACGGCCAGCTTGATCTGCTGTCTTGTCATTTCTCTGCTTCCTTGGTTCTTTAAAAACTAAAAAGTGCGTGCATTTAATAATAATAATTTTTTGTTATCTAGTGTTTTAGCCAATAAGGTAATGATAGTGAAAATCATGCAACATATGAACCACTTGTACTTTTTGTGTGTATTTGTATAAGATAAAAAATTATAGGAAAATTGTGCAATCTTAAAGCAGGTAAATAATCCTAATCTTAGTATATTTTTTAGAAGAAAAATATTATACATAAGATTCGGCGATGGTCATTGAAGTTCCATGTAAAATGTTTGTATAACAGTGTTGTTTCTTAGATTCATAATAAGTGAAATTATAAGTGTATATTTTATATAATTTTTTTGGATAATAAATAAATTTTTTTGAAATAAAATAAAATTAATTTGTAAAGAATTTGTGAATTAAGAAAAATAATAATACAAAAATTAATTTTAATTAAAATGTGCTTACAATATATAAAAATAAAATACTTTTTAAAAAAACATTAAACCTCTTCATAAAGTCATAATTTTTGAAAAATTTGGTTACTTTTCTCAAAGGTCATATCCTTTAACATTGAGCATTGCGGCATTGCTTCTTAATGCTGTGGCGCTTTAGTCTCTGACTTGAGCGCCATAGAAGTTGCTCTTGAGCGCTGCGGTGCCTAAACCCTTTTTCAAAGACTTAGCACTGAATATCGCAGGGCCTAAATTGTCTTCCAATAGCTTAGGTTTTCCTTTTATTTTTTTATTCTTTCTCTCTTACTTTATGTACTTGAAATACACTTATTTATTTGAAATACACTTGTAATTTTTAATAATCCCCTGCATATTTCAAATAAATCAAACGAATAAATATACTCCAAATTAAAGTAGAATTTAACGTATGTATATTGATGCTCTTCTAAGCTATGAACTAACTATTGAATAAGTAATCGCATTTTAGAGGAACTAGATAAAACCAGGTTTTTATAAATCGTTATTCTTTTGTTGTAAAATATAGGATTAAATGTTCACGTTAAACTCTTAAGTAACTTGTTCATGTCCAACAGTGTGGTACTTTATGGCCTGTGCCATCCTAGTTTTATGAGTGCTCTAAAGATGTATGCCTTACTCTTATAGGAATCAACCCAATTCCATACTCACATAGGTGACACTCTATCAAGTGTGTTTTGGAGGATAACACACCATCATGCAATAATGGGGTATAGAGTTTATTAAGGGTATAAAACTCATCATTTTGTACTGTAGATATACTATCTCGCCTTAAGGAGTAACTCACAATATATTATTAGTAGTATAACAAAACAACAAGTGATTTGTTCTTACCTTTCATGAACCTACTTTTTGAGATCTCCAATCACATAGATAGAGTTACTATCACTCTTACTTTATACTATAGGCAGAAATCTCATCCCCATTGACATATTTTCTAATAATCTCATATTTAGTAGTTTAGTTAGAGGATTAGTCAAATTCATCTCTGACTTCACAAAATCTAGGCTCACTACCCTAGATTCTAGCAGCTATTTAATTATACCATGTCTTAGATGTATATGTCTACTTTTCTCATTATAAATCCAACTCTTAGCTCTAGCTATTGTAGTTAAATGATCATAATGGATTGAAAATGATTTATGAGGGTAAGAGTAAATGGGAATATCATTTATAAGGGTTTTTAACCATTTAGCTTTGAAACAATAATTTTTCAAAGTTATTAATTTAGACTCCATAGTAAATCTAGCTATGCATGTCTATTTAGTGGATATTCAACATACAGCACCTCGACCTAAGGTAAACACATATCCACTAGTAAACTTGATTTCATATGATCATGAAATTCAATTTGCATCACAATAACCTCCTATTACAAGTTGAGATCTACTATATGTACGACCATATTTTTTTAGTACCTATTAAGTACTTTACAAGTCTATTTAAGGCACATCAATACTTTTACCTAGATTTTGAGTATATTTACTCAATCTCTCTATCGTATAAGCTATATCAAGCCTAGTATTATTCATTAAGTATATAAGATAGCCAATTATTTGTGCAGAACGAATCTGATTGTCACTATGATTAGTATTCTTAGAAAGTTTGGTACTTGTGTCATAAGGGGTTGCTACTGTCTTGCATGACAAGTGTCCAAACCTTTTTAAGAATTTGTCCACATAATGTTCTTGGAATAAGGTGAGACTATTATATGTTCTCACTTTCTTAATTCTAAGAATTACATCCACTTCTCCCATATCTTTCATATCAAACTTAGTTGATAGAAATCTCTTAGTCTCATTTATCATATCCATGCTAAGACTAAATATAAGCACGTCATTCACATATGGTGACATAATTGTTAGTACCAAAGGTTTTTAAGTAGATACATTTGTTTGAACCATTAATCATAGAGTCATTTAATACTAGTGTATTGTCAAAATTTTCAAGTCACTATTTTGGTGCTTGTTTCAAGCCATAAAATGATTATCTGTACTAGCACTCATTTTCACAAGTTTTTATACTTTATGCTCTGTACCAACACTCACACAACCTTCAGATTGTTCCATATAAAAATTCTCTTCTAAACCACCATTTAGAAAGGCAGTTTTAACATTTATTTGATATATATACAAATCATGAATTGCAACTAATGCAATCAAAAATCTTATGGACATAATTTTAATTCCAGAGCATAACTATCAAAATAATTTAAGCCTTTCTTTTGTGTGAACCCTTTGGCAACTAACCTTATATTATATTTCTCAATAGAGACATTAGCTCTTAACTTTTTTTAAGATCCATTTACAACTAATAAGCTTGGTTCTAAGAGACAAATCAATTATTTTTCATACATGATTACTTATAATGGAATCAATCTCATCATTTATTGCGTTTTTCCATAGATGAGCATCATAAGAAGTTCTCTCTATAAGTTTGTGGATCTTCTTATATAAGAAAGACATATAAATCATCACTAAAATTATTGACTTTCCTTATTCTTTTACTTATTCTAAGTTTATTACTAGACTCTTCCTGGGGATCATTATTTAAATGAGTCAATATTCTTTCTGGTTTGGTCTTTTTAGGAAAAACAGTTTTGCATTTTTAGATTCTAGTATATTGTTTGCATCAAACAAATCAATATGAGTTTTTAATACAAAGAATCTATATGCAACACTGTTCAGGGTATATTCTGTAAATATATAATCAATAGTCTTAGGTTCTATCCATTTTCTTTTAGGATTCAAAATGAAGACCTTAGCAAGACAACCCCACACTTTGAGGTATGATAGGTTAGACTCATAGCATTTCCATAACTCATAAGGTGTAATTTTATTTTTCTTGAATGAAATTCTATTTTGAATGTGGCAAGTAGTTAGAATTGGTTCCCTCTCATGAGTTTATAAGAGCCCTATAATTTATTAACATACAATTCATTATATCTTTTAAAGCTTTATTTTTTCTTTCAGTCACTTTATTTGATTCTAAAGAATATGGAAGTGTAACTTTATGGATAATTTAATTGTCCTCATAATATGAATTAAGCAAGTTAGACATATATTCTCCTCTTCGATCACTTCTTAACTTTTTGATTTTCTTACCAAGTTAATTTTAAACTTCTTATAAGTAGATTAAAAACTCATAATATGAATTATCTATAAAGGTTATGTAAAATGTTTTTTCTTTTCTAGTCATATTATCCTTTATATCATCAAAGTCACTATGAATTAAACTATGTAAACCAGTCTCTCTAAAAGCTATTGATTTACAACTTTTCTTTGTGAATTTTTCTTTCACACATACATCACACTTATGAACACTATTTAAGCTTATATTAGAAAGTAAACCAACTTTTTTTTTCTTAAATAAAAATAATTCAAGCGACCTAGTCTATCATGCCATGTATCGAAAGACTTAACAAAATAAACTAAAGAACTTCTTTCATTAATTTTTGAATTAATTACATTCATTTGAACAAACCATTGGAATAATATCCCTTTCCAATAAAGGTTCCACTTTTTGCCATTACAACTTTATCCTTTTTAATGAGATTTTTACATTTGCTTTACCAAGCATAAATACAGAATAGGATTGTATAAAATATTAGGAACATGAAATATATTGTTCAATATAAAGAGTTCTTCTAAAAGTCAAATTAAGAAGAATTTTCCCTTTTCCTACCATAGGTGCATGATGAGAATCACCAATATAAAATTATTTTTCTTCTTTTATTGATTGAATATAGTCATTGAAAGTATTTATGTTACCACATATATGCTTTATAGTTCCAGTATCTATAACCCACTCTTTGTTGCCATTAGCAGCTATATTCACTTAGGAAATCACAACAGTAGCAATCACATTATCTCCCTCTACTAAATTAGCTTTAGGAGTTTTATTGTTTCCTTTCTTTCTCTTTTTTTATGTACTTACATTGATTAGCAAAATAACCACTCTTACCATAAACAAAATATTTACTTTTTTTCCTTTAATGAGAGCTTTGAATTCTTAAAGTAAAGTTTGTTCGTTGACTTTTGATGCTTTTCACTAGGATTAGTATCATTCTCCACCAAATTTGCCTTAGAAAATGATTTCTTTGGCCTTCTCGTTGTTCTCTTGTTGGCGATTCTTCTCTTCAATTCTAATATGCATAATAGAATCTTTCAATTTTAAATGTTTCCTTTTATGCTTGTAACTTTTCTCGTAATCTTTCAAAGAATCTGGTAATTTTTCAATTAAGCAACCAACCACAAAAAGCTTAGGAGAATAATACTCTCATTCTTCAAATCATTAATTATTAAATAAAAATCAAATCTATTTCTTTAGACATTTTAAAATCTAAGAAATTTGCGATAACATACTTTTGGGCATCACCATCTTTAATGACATATTTCTTCTTAGATTGTTCCCAAATTTCATATACATCTTTATATGTTTAATAGACATCATAAAGCTCATTGAAAAGAGTGTGAAGAATGGTACTACAACATACCTTGTTTGCCTTATTCCACTTGGGAAATTCTTCATTATAATTTTCAACATTAGCCTTTGAAAAAGGTTGTGTGAGATATTCTGCCATATTCATCATGTCTCGAGTGTGAAATACTCTACCTTGCCATCTCTTAAAGTGTTTCCCATCAATGAAGGAATTTTTGTAGCCTCAGATAAAGATTTGGCTATAGCCAATAAAGATGAATCACTAGTTGTATCTATAGGAATAGTATTAAGATTGTTCTAATGTGCGAAAGAATGGACCAAAATTTTCTTTATTAAATGTCAAGGTATGCAAATACATTGTTCTTAAAAATATTTCTACTCTCACAAAATTAATAATCAAGATATAAAGAGTTTATATGGTAGTATAGTTTCTAGGATTCAATGACAATGAAAATGGTAAAAGTGCACACTTTATGCAATTTCCTTGCACAACAAGTAAAGAAATTTCAAATAAAATTGAATTAATTTATAGAAAATTTGTGAATCAAGGAAAATAATCATACAAAAGTTAGTTTTAATTGAGATGTTCCTACAATATATAGAGAGGAGATGTATCTTTAGAGAGACATTAGACCTTTTCATAAAGCCACAATGTTTGGAAAGTTTGGTGGCTTTTCTTAAAGGTCCCATCCTTTAGCACTAAGTGTTATGTCGCTACTTCCTGGCGCTGTGGAGCTTGAGCCTTTGGCACTGAGTGCCGCAACTTTGCTTTCTAGCGTTGCAGTAGTCTCTAACTTGAGCTCCGTGGAAGCTGTTCCTGAGTGTTGTGGTGCTTAAGCTCTTCATTAAAAACTTGGCACTGAGCATTGCGGCGCCTAAGTTGTCTTTCAACAGTTTGGGTTTTCCTTTTTATTTTCCCAATTTTTCTCTCCTATTTTTATACTTGAAATACACTTTTTATTTGAAATACACTTGTAATTTCCAACATACGGTCCTCCTATAAAGAAAAATACTCTAATGCTCAAGTTAGTATTTGATAAAAAAAGATGGTGCTAGTGTGTGAAGAGTGTCTCAAAGAGAAGTAAGGGTATGATGAATGTATAAAGTATATAAAAGTTGAATATTATTGATTGAACTTAAATTGAAGGAATAATGAGCTAAGGTAGTGTGCTTATTTATAACGTATAATTCCAAATTTGTATTAGTGTATGAATGCATAAATTCAAATCAAAGTGTGATTTAATTTTATGACCTCTTTCACGTAAGGGAGAAAGATGTAAGTGAAATTCCTTTACTTGTAAAAAATCTTTCTTCACGAAGAATATTAATTAAACAATTAAAATTCGAATAGGTTTCAAAATTTAATTCATTTTTGCCTCTCCATGAAGCTCATGACTCATTTGAAGGATCTATGGATTGGTGACACGATTACCTAACAAGATGGATATGAAATTTGAACTTATGGATTAGGCCATATGTGAACTAGTTGGACCTAAAATAATAGGCCCAATGGTCATCATCATCATCATCATCATTATGATTATGATTATGATTATGATTATGATTATGATTATGATTATGATTATGATTATGATTATGATTATGATATGATTATGATTATGATTATGATTATGATTATGATTATGATTATTATGATTATTATTATTATTATTATTATTATTGTTAATAGAATATACCGAGGTATTATTATTGGGAATGGTGCTTACATGCCATTCAAATTGTTGTATAAATATTTATATAATAAATATTTCTTTTATTAGTCAGTTATTATTATTTACGGTAAAAAGTTTGTAACTTTTCAAACATTATAGATCTAAAAGAGTATAGATTTGATCTAAAAGAGTTTAGGTCAATGCTAAGAGTTAGCAATTCTAAAGAGTTAGAATCTTGTCTGAAATAGGGACAAAGACCTAAGAATATTATGGTAATGATGTTGTTGCAAAGAGTTTGCAAATGGTATTAAGAAATGTCATTGCGTAATATATTCTCGAAAATATTGTTCTTGATCTATGGTTACCGATACTGGTCGATAAATATTCTTTTTGAATCAGTGTATGTCCATATTTAGATTGTCCACATGGTTAGTCTTAACAGACAATGGGCTTAGTGGAAGTTTGCATGGGCATGCAGGTATTTAGTAAAGACTGGATACTAAACAGACTCACGAGGGCCTCCAATAGACATCTTATGAATCTGTCAATTGAGATTTTTTTTGAATTTAATAGAATTCATGATCATTTGACCTAAGCACCACAGTGTGCTTGTGATTGATCTACTATACTTTGGTTTCACGTATGTTAGAGACCTTTTATGACCTGACCACTAGGTGTCACTGGGTATAGTCTGATGCTCATAGAGTCTGATATGTATAGATATAGGATCTGTCATCTCATATGGGTAAGTGGTATATCCAGATACTCTAAGCATGTATTTCAAAAACTCTTATGGCTATAAGCGTTAACCTTGAAAAAATATTTTTCCATTAAGGTTAAACAATATCACAAAAGATTTTGTGGATATTGTTTATAGAAATACGTATCCGGAGATAATTTCATAGATAAGCATATAGAGATTTGTGGGTCATAATCTACACCGTTGCTTCTTTATGATATAGATGACAGAGGGATTATATGAATAAAATTAACCTCAATTTGTGTGGTTCAACATTCCGTTCTGTAATATCCATAATATGTGTGTGGGGCATTGTTCACGGACTTGCGAAAGTGTTTCGTAACACAAACATAGATGAATCTAGAGAGTTTCACAATATGAAGTATACTTGTTGAGCACAAAGATAGTGAGCTAGATTGTACGGATCGATCTGGAAAGATTTCAAAAAGCAGGATACATTTTAGGGCTTATTTGAAAAGTGGAAGCCATAGTTTAAAAATGTTGCAAATGGGTTCTTATTGCATGAAAAAGTACAAATGCATAAATGGCATCTATGCATGGCCATTTGTGTGATAAATGGCAGCATGCATGGACATGCATGTGACAAATGTCATCCATGTAAAGTGTTTACATGGATAACATAAATGACATTTGTCACTCATGCATGATATTCCATGGCAACATATGCCTTAATAAAAGACATGTGGCCGTTTAAGAAGTTTATGTTAGGGTTTGTGCTTATGTGTCATCCCTTTTTGTATAAATATTTATTTTGTAATATTTATACAATGAATATTTTATTAAATCACTAATAACGTTTATTAAATGGTAATTAGGCTTGTAATACTATAGACATTTTATGATCTGAAGAAGTTTAGATCTGGTTTAAAAAAGTTTAGACCAGGGCTAAGAGTTAGCAATGCTAATAGTTATAAGTGTTAAGAGTTAACACTACTAAGAGTTAGCAGGTTATAAGAGTCAACAAGATCTAAAGAGTTAGAACCTTATCTGTAATGCGACAAAGATCCGAGAGTCTACTAGTAATGATATAGTTGTAATATATATTAAGAAACGTCATTATATAAGTATGTTCTCAAATATAGAGTTCCTGATCTATGTTCACCAATGCAGGTCTATCAGTGAATTACTATTATATAGATTAGTGTATATCTATATCTGTATTGTACAGATAATTATTCTTAGTTAACCATGAGCTTGGTTGAAGCTCGTATAAACATGCAGGTATTCAGTCAGGACTAGATACTGAACAGATTCACGAGGACCCCAATAGATATCCTATGGATCCGTCAAATAAAGGTCCTCTCGAGTTGAGTAGTATTTGTGGTCCTTTGACCTGAGTGCCACGGTGGGCTTGTGGGAGATCCACCATACTTTGGTTTCACGTATGTTAGAGACATTTCATGGTCTGACCGCTATATGTCGCTGGGTATGGTCCGATGCTTATGAAGTTCGATGTGCGTAGATATGGAATTTGCCAGCTCACATAGGTGGGTTGTATATCTGATGCTTCGAGATTGTAACTTATGAATTCTTATAGCCGTAAGTAATGAACTTGGGAAAGGAGTTTCCTACAGGTTTGACCAATATAGTAAACGTGTTTGCGTATATTGTTCATTAAGATACGAATCTGGAGATAAGTTCATGGATGAAATTATCGAGATTTGATGATAATGATCTATATTCCGCTCATCTAGGATATAATGACGAAAAGATTATACGAATATGTAGTAACCTCAACATGTATGGTATAACGTGCAGATTTATAATATCCGTGACATGTGCGTGGGGCATCGATCACGAATTTATGAAATAGTTCCATTTGATGAATCGGGCGTGGACCTAGGGAGTCCCAATATGAAATGTACTCTTTGAGCACTTGAGCAGCGTACCATATTGAATAGTTCAATACAGTTAAATCCAACAATTTACTATGGTTAAGTTAACTAAAATATATGGTTAAATGATGGGACCCACTTTAGCTTAACTTGGTAACCTAGTAGGGACATAAATATAATTTTACTTAATGATTATTTAATCGTTAAATAATTCAAATGAATATTTATTTATTTAATAGTTAAATAAATAATTTAATTTAACTGTGGTTAAGAGTTAACCATAAGGTTAAGTTAAGTTAACCTTACTTAATGGTTAAGTATAGGTTAACTTAACCATGGTTAAATTAGTTAACTATGGTTAGAATATTTAAATGTTCATTTAACCTAACTAGAGTTAAGAGTTAACTATGGTTAGGTTAAATGCAAATTGAAATTAAATTCATTTGTATATATTAGCCAAATGTTAAATTTTCATTTTGCTAAAAAAATTAGCCAGCCATTACAAAGAGAATTTATTTTCTTAATTTTGGATTCAAGTTGTTGAATTCATAATTTTCTTTTATAAGACATTAAAACTAATTTAGCAAAATAGATTTTTGATTAATTGATTAAGTGTTAATCAAAAGAAAAAATCAAGAATATAAGTTTAAGTTGTTAAACTTTTGTTGGATCAAATATTGCCATTCTAGATAATCAAACTCACCATTATTGATTACTAGAATTGATCAAAGATTGTATTTCGGTGGACTTAAACAATTTCGATCTAAAGGCTTCAAGGGTTATTTCTCAATTTCGTTTTTGTTAATTTGATTATTATGTAATAATTGTGTTTATTGAAAAGTTTTATGCTTCCGCTGTATTTATATATGTATGAGATATGTATATTTTGTTGTTAAACACAAATCCCACATGCAAACACCCTAGATAAATTCACTCCCAACAATTTAGACTTCTTATAACAAATGAAAGGAGTTTTATTTGTTGTGTGAGTGAATTGGGAATGGAAATTTCGTGCAAAAAGAGAAGAGAAAATGCAAACTTTGAAAAAGTTAAATTTAGGTCCCAAAATATGATTTTAAGCATTTGATGCTTAAACTAATTAAAGAGTTGAGTTGTTTTTTATTCTTGTAAGAAATTAAGATCAAAAGCTATTATTCTAATCACTCAAATCCCACCAAACATTAGAGTCTAGAATTTTTCAAGAGAGGACTCCATTGTGAGCTCAACAAGCTTCAAAGCTCAACAATCTTCACTGAATCGTCTATAAGGGTATGTATTTGATTCTAGTACTATTTTTTATTTAGTTGTAGTACGTATATATTGATTTTATTTTTTTATTTTACTGCGTAATGTATGTTGGATACGCATTTGAAAATTTTCAACATGTACATAATCATATGCATGCACCTTAAAACATATTAACAAGTGGTATCAGAATATGTTTTGTGTGTTTTTGGATAATGGAGTGTTATTTGAAGTGTTAGGGATGCCCAAAAACAGTGGGAGGAATATTTTGAAGTGTTTAAAGGGTAAAAAATAACCTACTATCGAGGGAACGCTGGGGTATTGTGAGTAGAATGCTGAGGCGTTCATGTATGACATGAACGCTGGGGCGTTCTATGCATAACACTGGGGCATTCATCTGGGTTTGCATATAGAACGTTGTGGTGTTCAAGTGTTGAACGCCAAGGCGTTCTCAGGGCAGAACGTTGGAGCATTCATATATGTAATGCGGGGGCGTTCGCAAGGCAAAAGTAAGTATGTTGCATGCAGAATGCTGGAGAATTGGAGATATGAATGCAAAGGCCTTCTCCAACACAGAATGCTAGAGCATTCAAGTGTTGAACGCTGGGGTGTTGAGGTAACTTGACGCTAAGGCGTTTTAAGTTGAATGCTGAAAAAAATACAAACTTTTTTTTGGAGCACTATATACTTCAATTTGCATTTTGCATGTGAAATATTTGTATTTTATTATTTAATGCAAATATAAATTGTTATATTATTGTATTATAAACTGTAAATATTTGTTTACACTGTTAACCATAATAGAAGCCCTACTGATGGGGGTTAGTTGTACTTACATGAACAAATATTCTGATTATAAATTAAATCTCTGTAAGATGCGAAATTTTTTATTAAATTGTAAAAATCTCTCTTAATCAGATTGAAATGTATTACATTATGAGATAATGTTATACATGGTCCGCCTTATTAATACGATATTAGTATGGTCATCTTGGTCTTTTTTCCAATATCACTAAAGTGTGAGGGTTATCAGTAGCTTATATTTGATCATTGATGAGTAAATCTAGAATACAATTACCCAACATCGTTAAAGTGTGAGAATAAGGTGTATTTAGGATCAGAGGTAAAAGTTGCATAAGATGCAATTGACAAGAGTTGTCTACTTTTTAGGTTTTACAAAGGCCAACATCGATAAAGTGTGAGGCCCAAGTAGAATGTTGATTGGATCTATTTCTCACTATAAAATTTAAAATGTTTAAATTTTTATTTTTCTCGTTTGAGAGATTATGAAAAATATGTAAAGTAGTGGGAGGTCACTTTTAGATTAAAACAAATATATACTAGTTATATCCATGATCTAAAGCGTTGTCAATTGATAATTTTGAAATATTTCCGCTAACACCTCTTATTTTG
The DNA here is from genome assembly GCA_946807835.1 of Ailanthus altissimus. Lineage (NCBI taxonomy): Eukaryota > Viridiplantae > Streptophyta > Magnoliopsida > Sapindales > Simaroubaceae > Ailanthus > Ailanthus altissimus. Next base: position 9,524,941 of record OX327709.1, read on the forward strand.
TTTTATAAAGATAAGATGGCTTCTAGCAACCCATTGGTACGCATACTTGATGCTAATCTACTAAAGAGTACTAATAACAACTCAGATTGGCTGATGAATCTCAGAATTGTTCTGGATTCAAAAAAGCTTGGATATATCAGAGAATGCCTAAAGGTGTTTCTAAAGCTTCCACTGACAAAGAGGTTCTGACTTATAAGAAATGGGTTGATGACAATTTGAAAGTTAAGTCATACATCCTTGCCTCAATGTCAAATAAGCTTCGGAGCAATATTATGCTCAAAGATAGACCACATGTAGAACTATACAGGATCTCTAAAGCACTTTATTTTAGATTAAGTTGGCAAACGATAGTCCGGTAAGTCCTCATGTACTTAAGATGATTTTATATATCAAAAAGTTAGAGACTATGGACATTTCTCTGAGCAATAACTTAGGGAATAACTTGATTCTTCAGTCTCTGCAGGGGTCTTTTGCATAGTTCATTATGAACTTTAACATACAAAGATTAACTCTGACTTATGCTGAATTGTATAACTTGTTGTAGACAGCTGATGAGGACATTAAAAAGGGAGGTACGACATTTAAATTTCATATTAGTGCTTCATCTTCTGTCTTAAAAGCTTCTAGGAAGTCTAAAGGGAAGAAGAAGGTGAAGAAGACACCATATCCAAGTCTTCAAAGACAGGTTATATCCAAGACGAAAGATTAAAAGAAGAACAAAAGAAAGTGTTTTCACTACGGCGATAACAGACACTAGAAACGTAATTGTCCGAAGTACATTGCTACAATAAAAAAGAACCCATCAGGTATTTGTTTAGTTATTATTGATATTTCATTAGCATGTGATGCCTCTAGTGGTTGGGTATTAGATATCACATGTTATTTTCACATCTGTAATGTATTGTAGGGTCTGAAAGAAATTAGGCAGCTGCAGCAAGGAGAAGTCTAGCTTTGTATTGGAAATAGTAATTTTCTATAGGTCAAAGCAATTGAAAAGTTTTCAATTAATTCTCCTATGTAATAGAACTTTAATGTTGTATAATTATATTATATACCGAACATTATTAGATAGATTATAACCCTCCCTTTATTAGACACTGAGGGCTATCATGTATTTATTCAGAATTATTTCTTATATTTATATGATGCAGATAATATTTTATTAGCTGAATGTCAATTGGTGAATGGTCATTATATTTTTAATGCAATAGGAAATGTCTTAAATACACAGGTAAACATAAGTAGTAGTTCGGGAGCTTTAAATAACATAGAATTGTGGTATACGAGGTTAGGTCATATAGGTGTGAGATGTCTAACTTGTCTAGTTAAGGATAGTCAGATACCTGATCTTACCATAAAACCCTTACCAGCTTGTGAATATTGTATGCAAGGGAAGATGACTAAATCTCCTTTTGTAGGTGTTGGACACCGAGCTACTAATTTATTGGAACTAGTACATAGTGATGTATGTAATCCAATGAATCACACTGCTATTGGTGGTTTTTGATACTTCGTTATCTTTATTGATGATTTGTCACGATATGGACATGTGTATCTTATGAAACACAAGTCGAAATCCTTTGAAATGTTTAAAGAATTTTGATAGGAAGTAGAGAAATAAATCGGTATATATATATCAACTACCTTCGATCAAATCGAGGTGATGAATACATGAGTAGTGAATTCACAGCTTATTTAAAGGAGAATGAGATTCTTGCTCAATACAGTCCTCTAGGTACTCATCAATATAATAATGTTTCAGAGTAAAAAAAAAGACTTTATTAGATATAGTCTGATCGATGATGAGCTTCACCGATCTTCCAAAATATCTATAGGATTATGCTCTAGAAACCGCTGCTCACTTGTTGAATAGAGTTCCATCGAAAACTGTTCATATTACTCTGTATTAGATATGTACTGGGAAAAAATTGAGTCTTAAGTATGTTAAGATTTAGGGTTATATTACTTATATAAAAGTTATGCAATAGGATAAACTTGCACCCAAAAGGTACAAGTATCAATTCATTGGATATCCCAAATACTCTATGGGATATCTATTCTATTATCTAGAGGAATGAAATATGTTCGTTGCTGGCTATGCCACTTTCCTAGAGAAATAATTTCTCATGGGTTATAGGATTGTAGAAGAATTCAACTTGATAAAGTCAATCTAGAAATTAATGAACCAACGATGGAACTTGAGACTCAATCGAGTGAAATGCCTTTAACACACCCTTCACGTAGGTAAAAAAAGATGTCAAGATCACCTGTAAGATATAGAATGATGCCTGGAGGTTTCTTTGACATTTTCTAAATTGAAGAAAAGGATCCTACTACCTATAGAGAGGTGATGTTGGACATTGATTTGAAAAAATGGCAAGAAGCTATGAAATCCAAAATTGACTCTATGCATATCAATCAAGTTTAAGACTTGGTTGAGCATCTCGAAGGAATTATTCTTATTGGTTGTAAATGGTTTACAAGTAGAAGCGTGGGCTCAATGGAAAGGTAGAAACCTTTAAAGCTCGACTAGTAGCAAAAGGTTATACTAAACGATCTAAGATCGATTATGAGGAAACTTTTTCACCTGTTGCCATGCTAAAGTCGATTCATATTCTATTGGCTATTGCTACATACTATGATTTTGAGATCTGACAGATGGATGTAAAGACGGCTATCCTAAATGGAAATCTTGAGGACATGGAGTAGTATGAAAGTTTTACATTCAACCTAACTTTTAATTTGGTATGCAAATTGAAGAAGTCTATTTATATACTTAAGTAGGCTTTTTGAAGCTGAAAATTTCATTTTGGTAAAGTAATAAGAAGGTCTGATTTTGTCAAAAAATGAAGAAGAAGCGTGTGTGTACAAAAAGATAAGTGGAAGCTTGATTGTCTTTCTTGTTCTTTATATAAAGGACACACTCATTATCGAAAACGATATTAGTATGTTACAATCAATCAAGAGTTATTTAAGTAAGAACTTCTCTATGAAAGATTTAGGAGAGACATCCTATATACTTGGTATAAAGCTTTATATAGATAGAGCTAGGAGGCTGATATGACTCTCTCAATCTTTGTACATAAAAAATATTCTTGAAAGGTATAACTTTGCTAACTATAAGACAGTTAACGTACCTTTCAAACATGACATTCATATTTCTAGGAGAATGTCTCCTAAAATGGAAGATGAAAGAGTTAGAATGTCTAATATACCATATGCATTAGCAATAGATAGCTTGATGTATGCCATATTATATACAGGACCGGACGTATGGCTATAAGTGTTATAAGCCTATATCAGTCTGATCCAAGCAGTGACTATTAGATGGCTGTAAAATATATATTGAAATACATTAAGGGTACAAAGGATAAGTTTCTAATTTATGGAGAAAGTGACTTGCAAGTGAAGGGATACACTGACTCAGACTTCTAGTCTGATCCGGATGATAGAAAGTCTACATCTAGATATGCGTTTCCTTTCAATGATACTGCAGTTGGTTGGAAAAGTATTAACCAAGTATCTACAACTGATTCTATTATAGAGGTAGAATACATTACAGCTTTAAAAGCCTCAAAAGAAGTAGTATGGATATGCAAGTTTATCGCAGAGGTCGGAGTAGTCCTAAGTTCAGTAGATCCTATCCCGCTATTTTATGACTACAATGGGGCAATAACTCAAGTAAAAGAGCCAAGGGTACACTAAAAGTCTAAACATATGGAGAAAGAATACCACATAATTAGAGAAAATCTTGGTTAGAAGAGATATAATAATTTTTAGAGTAGATTCTATAGATAATGTAGCGGATCCGCTTACTAAGACCTTAACTCCTAGAGTGTTTGAGAAATATGTGGACATGATAGGTATTAGATGTCATCATGAATAGCGCTAGAGCAAGTAAAAATTGCTAGAAATAGTGCTTATGTGCCATTCAAATTGTTGTATGAAAATTTATTTATTTAATATTTATACAGTAAATATTTTTTTAATTTGTCAATTATTAATAATTATATGGTAAGAGAGCATGAGGGCTCAGCCTAGTTGGCTGAGCACCTCCAAGTCTCACATCCCCACCTGGGTTCGAATCCCCCCTCCCCCCTAGGTGGTGCGGAAAAAAAAATATGTTGTAATCCCCTCCTTCAAAAAAAAATAAATAAATAATTATATGGTAAGAAACTTGTAACTTTTCGGATATTGTAGATCTAAAAGAGTTTAGGTCAACACTAAAAGTTAGCAATTCTAAAGAGTTAGAACCTTGTCTGAAACAGAAATAAATACCCGAGAATATTATAGTAATAATGTAGTTACAAAGAGTTTGCAAATGGTGCTAAGAAATGTTATTGCGTAATATATTCTTGAAAATATCATTCCTGATCCATGGTTACTGACACGGGTCAATCAATATTCCTTTCGAATCAGTGTATGTCCATATTTAGATGGTCCAGATGGTTAGTCTTACTAGACCATGGGCTTAGTGGAAGTTCGCATGGGCATGCAGGTATTCAATAAGGACTTGATATTGAACAGATTTATGAGGACTTCTAATAAACATCCCATAAAAGCTATCAATAGATGGTTTTCTCGAGTTAAGTAGTAATCATGATCCTTTGACCTAAGCACCACAGTGAACATGTGAGTAATCCACCATATTTTGGTTCCACGCATATCTGAGACCTTTTATGGTTTGACTACTAGGTATGGTCCGATGCTTATGAAGTCTCGTGCGTGTAGATATGGGATCCGTTAGCTTATATGGGTAAGTTGTATATCCAGATGCTCTAAGAACGTATTTAAGAAAGTCTTATGGCCATATGTGTTAACCTCAAAAAAAGGTTTTCCATTAAGGTTAAAAAATATCACAAATGAGTTTGCGGATATTGTTTATAGAAATACGTATCTAGTAATAAGTTCACGGATGAGTATATAGAGATTTGTCGGTCATAATTTATATCTCTACTCCTCCAAGATATAGATGACAAAGGATTATATAGATATGATTGACCTCAACTTATATAGTTCAATGCTCCGTTCCGTAATATCCATAATGTGTATGGGGAGGCATTGTTTACGGACTTGCAAAAGTGTTCCGTAACACAAATAGAGGTGAACCTAGAGAGTCTAACAATATAACGTGTACTCATTGAGTACGAGGGTAGCGAGACGGATCAATCCAGAAAGATTTCAGAAAACAAGATACGTTTTAGGACATATTTAAAAAATGGGAATCACAGTTTGAAAAAGTTACAAATAGGTCCATATTGCATGGAAAAGTGCAAATTCACGTATAGCATCAATGCATGGACAGGCATATGACAAATGTCATCCATGTAAAGTATTTGCACGAATAACATAAGTGACATTTGTCACTTATGCAAGGTATTACATGGCAACACATGCCTTAATAAAAGACATGTGGCCACTTAAGAAGTTTAGACTGTTGGAATTTGTGCTTACGTGCCATCCCATGATGTATAAATATATAATGATAGTATTTATACAATTATTATTTCTAATAAAATCGTTAATATTATTTATGATTCAAATGGTAAGATGCTTGTAACGTTTCAGACATTGTATGATCTGATGGAGTTCAAGTCTGATTTAAAGGAGTTTAAATCAGTGCTGAGAGTTAGCAACATTAATAGTTATAATAACTAAGAGTTAGTGATGCTAAGAGTTAGCATGTTCATACAGTTAGCAAAATCTAATGAGTTAGAGTCTTGTCTAAAATAGGACAATGACCTGAGAATATATTAGTAATGACATAGCTGCAAGAAGTTGCAGATGGTGTTAGGAAATGTCATTATGCAAGTATATTCTCAAACACAATGTTCCTAATATAATTTCATCGATGCGGGTCTGTCGGTGAAACCCATTAATATAGATTAGTGTATGTCTATATCTGGATGGTCCAGATGGTTAGTCTTAGCAAACCATGAGCTTAGTAGGAAGCTCGCATAGAGATGCAGGTATTTAGTAAAGACTAGATGTTGAACAGACTCACGAGGATCTCCAATAGACATCTCATAAAGTCGTCAATGATAGGTCTTCCTTTTGTTAACCATAGTGACAAATGGAAAGATCTAAGACCTTCATTTTGTTTCATGATATATTAATAAAATAATACAAAATAGTTTTTGTTTTATTTTATTATATTAATTAAATAATCAAAATTTAGTTTTTGATTTATTTATTATATAGATTTAATGCACTAAAGATTATTATATAATTTATTGCATTAATTTTGTTTAAATGAATTTAATATTTGGCCATTATGAATGGTGGATGATTTCTTTATATTACATGTATTAAAGTAAGCAATTAAATGAATTTTATTCATTTTGTTTCTAATAGTTGGCCGGCCATTTCTTAGCTAATGGGTTAAACACTTCTTAATATAATAATAATGTTTCATCCATTATGAAAGTGGTGAAAGCAATTGAATTTTTTTATAGTAAAAAATTGAAACAAAACAAATGAAGAGAAAACAAGAATTCATTCATTCTTGTAAGGAGAAGAATTCGGCCAAGTGCAAGGGAAAGAGTGAGAGATATTTTTGGTTTCATTTTTCCTTTCAAGGAGTTGAAAGAATACAAAGTGAAGTTATTATTTTATAATTTTTTAGATTTCTACATGTTTAGAAATATTGTAAATGACAATAAAGAAATATAATTCTTGTTGTGTTAGTAAGGAGTTATTAACAAGAACAAAATAAAACTTCATCTTCCTTTCCTCTTCCATGGATGGCTAAATCATATTCTTGTTTATAAAATAAGTATATGTATTCAAAGAGGTTGAATACAAGTTGCTGAAAATTCTAAAGCTATCATTCTAGCTCTTTAATCCCACCAAAAGTTATGGACTAGAATTGTTCAACATATACTTCAAGGTGAGCTATTCACATGGATTATTGAAGGACTTGAAAATTTTGTCAAGCTACCTTCATTAGGTGAGTATTTACATTATGTTATAATACAATATTGTTCATCATGTTTATAATTGTATAATTGTTATACTTACGTATATATGTTGAATTTGTTAAAATGGGTGTATATATAACATGCTTCCGCTACGCATATATAATTTTTAAAATTACATATACACTCGTATATCACACACTCGATATCCAACAAATGGTATCAGAGCATGTTAAATTGTGTATGTGATAATTTTTGTTGTTGAATATGTTTACATGGTGATGTCTATTTAAATAACTTGATGATGTTTAAATTTTGAACATAGTGATGTTTGATGTTTAAGCATAATGAACAACATATTGTTGTATTCTTGAACATGTTAGTGTTTAAAATTGAAGCATGATGATATTTGGAAATGCTACCCAAGAGAAGATAGTAAAAATTGGGGGCAGAAAATAATGTCCGAAGGGTCAGAACACTGTTACAGCATCCAACGCCGCAGCGCCCAAATCTGGGCGCTGCAGCGTAGAGGTTCTGACTTGAACGCCGCGGTGCTTAAGTCCGAACGCCCTAGCGCTCGGCAAAAAAAAAAAATTAAAATTTTTTTTTAGTATTATATTGTATAATGCTATAACCTTCAATTTTTAACGTTGATCATTCCAAACATAATACTTCTATTTATAATTTTTCAAATAAAGAATATTTAATACAATTATAATTGTTATATTATTGTATTAAAATTACAAATGATTTATTTACGTTGTTAATCACAATGGGAGCCCTATTAGTGGGGGTTAGTTGTTCTTACGTAAATAAATTTACTAATTATGAATTAGGTTTGTATGAGATACAAAAATTTATTATTATTATTATTATTATTGTTAATTGAAATAAATATTAATTAATAAAATAATAATTAAAATTAAAAATCTCTCTTAATTAGATTGAATAGTATTATATTATAAGATAATATTATATAATGATCTGTCTTGTCAATACGGTATTAGACGAGTCATTTCAATCAGTTCCAATATTGCTACAGCGTGAGGGATTGGTCAGGGTGATTCAGGCTATGCCGGTTAAACATAAGATGAGGTAAATATATGCGATTGTATTACCCAATATTGCTACAGCATGAGAGTAATACAAATAACATATATTTGATGATTGACAAATTAATCTGGAATACACTTATCCAATATTGCTACAGTGTGAGGATAAAGTGTATTTAGGATCAGTGGTAAGAGTTACAAGAGATGCAATTGACAAGATTTGTCTACCTTTTGGGTTTATAAAGGCCAATATTGCTACAGCATAAGGCTGGAGTAAAATGCCAATGGGGTCCACTTCTCACTGTAAAGTTTAAAACGTTTAAATTTTTGTTTTTCCGTTTGAGAGATTAAAAGGATTATGTAAAGCAGTGGGAGGACGTCTTTAGATTAAAAAATGTATAAAAGTAATATCCATGATCTAAAGCGTTATTTATTAACGATTAGAAATATTCCGCTAAACATCTCCAATTTTATCTTATTGTGATAAGATTAGTAACTTATAGAGATAAGAAGTCTATGAGCAACATGTTAGTATACTTGATTAAGCACATAATCTATAAGGTACCGATAAATATTAAGACTTGCTTATAAATCTTAGAATTGTTCTAGATTAAAAGAAAAACTCAGATATATAATAGATCAATAGATAATACAAGAGGTGTTTCTTATAATGTCTCTTGAGAAGAGATGGTAAATTATCAGAAAATAATTAAAAATAATTTGAAAGTCAAATAATATATCTTAACCTATCTAATGATCTTCAGAGGGAGCATATGCACATGAGATGTACAAGTAGTATAATGCTTCATCTGAAATTTATTTTATATATCTAAAACAAATATAGAGAATAATACACAATGGAAAGTGTTTCCATTATTAAGAAGGTTTAAATAATAAGAGTTACTATTTAAAAACCCTTAACTTAGAAAGGATAAACCTCTTAGATATCTGTTTACTAATTATTGACATTTCATGTGCAAATGATGTGTAGAAGTGTAGAGATATGAGATATCACATGTCCTTCTCACATTTGAAAGATGTTGCATGTTTTAAGCAACATTAGATTAATAATAAAATGCATAAAATGTCTAGGTAAACAGAACAACATATAGTAGTTCAAAAACTTTGAATAATTACGAATTGTGGCATAAGTGATTAGGTTAAATAGCCATAAAATGACTATCCCGTCTGATTAAGGATGGTCAAATACTTGATCTAACCATAAAAGCTTGTCTAGTTTATGAATCTTGTATTCAAGGGAAGTTAAGTAAATCTTTTTTGTAGGTGTTGGACATCAGGCCACTAATTCATTAGAACTAATACATAGTGATGTATATGATCTAATGAATTGTACTGCCACTGGTAAGTTTCAATACTTCAATGTCTTTATCGTGATATGTCACGATACAAACATGTGTTTCTAGAAAAACATAGGTCGACAATTTTGAAGTGTTCAAAGAATTTCGACTAGAAGTAAATGAAATAAACCTATATTTATATTAAACACCTTTGATTAGATCGAGGCTGTTTATATATAAGTAGTAAATTCACGAATTATTTAAAAGGGAATGAGATTCTAGCTCAATATAGTTCTCTAGATACTCCTTAACATAAATATATTTTGAAGTATAGAGAAATCGAACTTTATTGGATCTAGTCCGATTAATATTAAGTTTTACCGATCTTCTAAAATATCTAAAGGGTTATGCTCCAGAAACTGTTACTCATCTATTGAATAAAGTTCTATCGTAAATTGTTCTGTCTACTACATATGAGATATGGACTAGAAGGAAAGACAATCTTAAGTATGTTAAGATTTAGGGTTATTCTACTTGCATAAAGGTTGTGCAATAGTATATACTTGCACCCAAGGGGTACAAGCATCAGTTCAAAGGATATCCCAAATATTCCATGGGATATCAGTTTTATAAACCGAAAATGGAACCTAAAGATCAATTGAGTCAAATACCTTTAACACACTTTTTCGTAGGTCAGATAAGGATATAAAAGCTACCTGTTAGGTATATTAGATACCTAAAAGGTGTTTTGGATATTTTTTCTTAGTTAAAAAAAAAATGATCCTATGACTTATAGTTAAACGATATTAGACATCGTTTAAGGAAATTGACAAGATGCCAGAAAATTTAAAATTAATTTTAAGCATGACAATCAAGTCTAGGACTTGGTTGTGATTCATATAAGAATTGTTCTTATTGGTTATAAAAGAGTTTACGCACGGAAGTATGGGTTCAAAAGTAGGTAAGAATCTTTAAAAGCCTCATTGATGTAAAAGGTTACCCTCAACGGCCTGGGATCAATTATGAGGAAACCTTTCACTAATAAACATGCTAAAGTTAATTCAAATTTTGTTGGATATTGTAGTATGTTAAACTCTTCATTTTGATGAGGTAATCAGATAATTTGATTTCATTAAGAATGAAGAGAAAGAATGTGTGTTCAGAATAGGTAGTGGGAGCATGAATTATCTTTCTAATTCTCTCTATATATAAACATACTTATCGTCAATCACAACGACAATGGTATGTTGCAAGTCAATCAGTTAAGAGTTAACTAAGTAAGAAAATCTTCATAAAAAGATTTGGTAGATGCTTCCTATATACTTGGTATAAGACGTTATACAGATAGAGTTAAGAAGTAGATAGGACTCTCCAAATCTCCGTACATAGACTAAGTCTTGAAAAGGTACAATTTTAATAACTATGAAATAGTTAATGTATCTTTCAGACATGGATTTCATCTTTCTAAGAAGAAGTGTTCTTAAGTAGAAAATGAAAAAGTTAGAGTGTCTAACATTTAATATACAGAATCCATAGATAGCTTGATGTATACCATGTTATGTACGAGACCTATATTATAATGGTTGTAAGTGTTATGAGCCGGCATCAGTTTAATCTAGGTAATGACCGTTAAATGGTCGTGAAACATATCTTAGTTATACTTGAGTGGTGTGAAGGATAAGTTTCTAATTTATGGAGAAAGCTTCTTACAAATGAGAGGATACGTAGAATCAGACTTTTAGTCAGATTCGGATGATAGATGAACTACATCTGATTACGTGTTTCTTCTTAACGGTACCAAAATTTGTAGCATAAGTGCAATTTAAATGTCCACATTTATTTCTACCGTAAAGATAGAATTTGTTGCAGCTTGAGAAGCCTGCAAAGGAATTTATGTGGATATTCAAGTTAGTTGCAGAACTCAAAATAAGTTCTAAGCTCAATGAATCCTATCACAATATATTGCAACGTTAACGGGGTAACTGCTCAAGCCGAGATATCATATAATTAAATATATCTTGGCTAATGGAGATGAATAAGAAAATCTAAGAAAACATCCTTACAGATTATAGCAGACTTGCTTTCTAAAGTCTTAACTCTTAAAAGTGTTTGAGAAGCACGTAGAGTCAATGGATATTAATACCATCATGAATGGCACTAAAGCAAGTGGGAGTTGTTGGGATTTGTGCTTACGTACCATCCCATTATGTATAAATATATAATGATAGTATTTATACAATTATTATTTCTAATAAAATTGTTAATATTATTTATTATTAAAATGGTAAGAAGCTTGTAACAGTTCAGATATTGTATGATCTGAAGGAGTTCAGATCTGGTCTAAAGGAGTTTAAATCAGTGTTAAGAGTTAGCAACGCTAATAGTAATAAATACTAAGAGTTAGTGATGCTAAAAGTTAGCATGTTCATATAGTTAACAAAATCTAAAGAGTTAGAGCCTTGTCTAAAATGGGACAATGACTTGAGAATATATTAGTAATGACATAGCTGTAAGGAGTTGCAGATGATGCTAGGAAATATCATTATGTAAGTATGTTCTCAAACACAATGTTCATAATCTAATTTCATCGATGCAGGTCTATCGATGAAACCTATTAATATAGATTAGTGTATGTCTATACTGGATGGTTCAGATGGTTAGTCTTAGTAAATCATGAGCTTAGTAGGAAGCTCGTATAGAGATGCAGGTATTCAGTAAAGACTGGATATTGAACAGACTCACGAGGACCTTCAATAGACATCTTATAAAGCCGTTAATGATAGGTCTTCTAAGTTAAGTAGTATTTATGGTCCTTTGACCTGAGCGCTACGGTGGACTTGTGAGCGATCCACCATGCTTTGGTTCCACACATGTTAGAAACCTTTCATGATCTGACCACTAGGTGTCGCTGGGTATGGTCAAATGCTTATGGAGTCCGGTGTGCGTAGATATGGGATCTATAAGCTCATATGAGTGGGTTGTATATCCTGATGCTCCGAGATTGTATTTTAGAAAGTCTTGTGGCCACAAGCATAAACCTCAGAATATATATTCCGAAAGAATAAACAATATCACAAAAGTGTTTGTGGATATTGTTTAATGAAATATAAATCTAGAGATAAGTTCATGGTTGAGCAAATAGAGATATAACGGTGATGATCTATATCTTTACTATTCAAGGATATAAAGTGATGAAAGGATTATAGGAATATGCAATAACCTCAACTTGCATAGTTTAACACGCTAATTTATAATATCCGTAATGTGTGTGTGGAATATTGTTCACGGACGTATGGAGAGCTTCATATGACAAATTAGGTGTGGACCTAGAGAGTCTCACAATATGAAGTATACTCGTTGCGCACTGTGGTAGCGGATTGGATTGAATTAATTCAATCCAATAAATTTCAGCAAAAGAGAATAATTGTTTCAGGATCCCTCAGGATGCGCATTTGTCAAGACTTAATTATTAAGTACATCACTTAATTAATTAACAAGAGTTGTTTATTAATAGGATGGTGACAAATGGCAAGATCTAAACCCTTCATTTTTGTTTCATGATATATTTATTAAATAATACAAAAATAGTTTTTAATTTATTTGATAATATTATTAACAAAAGTTGTTAACCATGGTGACAAATGGCAAGATCTAAGACCTTTATTTTGTTTCATGATATATTAATAAAATAATACAAAATAGTTTTTATTTTATTTTATTATATTAATTAAATAATCAAAAATTAGTTTTTATTTTATTTATTATATACATTTAATGCACTAAAGATTATTATATAATTTATTACATTAATTTTGTTTAAATAAATTTAATATTTGGCCATTATGAATGGTGAAGGATTTCTTTATATTACATGTATTAAAGTAAGCCATTAAATGAATTTTATTCATTTTGTTTCTAATGATGAAGGATTTCTTTATATTACCTGTATTAAAGTAAGCCATTAAATGAATTTTATTCATTTTGTTTCCAATAGTTGGCCGGCCATTTCTTAGCTAATGGGTGAAACACTTCTTAATATAATGATAATGTTTCATCCATTATGAAAGTGGTGAAAGCAATTGAATTTTGTTTTAGTAAAAAATTGAAACAAAACAAATGAAGAAAAAACAAGAATTCATTCATTCTTGTAAGGAGAAGAATTCGGCCAAGTGCAAAGGAGAGAGTGAGAGATATTTTTGGTCTGATTTTTCCTTTCAAGGAGTTGAAAGAATACAAGGTGAAGTTATTATTTTGTAAGTTTTCAGATTTCTACATGTTTAGAAATATTGTAAATGACAATAGAGAAATATAATTCTTGTTGTGTTGGTAAGGAGTTATTACCAAAAACAAAATAAAACTTCATCTTCCTCTCGTCTTCCATGGATGGCTAAATCATATTCTTGTTTATGAAACAAGTATATGTATTCAAAGAGGTTGAATACAAGTTGGTAAAAATTTTAAAGCTACCATTTTAGCTCCTTAATCCCACCAAAAGTTATAGACTAGAATTTTTCAACATATACTTCAAGGTGAGCTCTTCACATAGATTATTGAAAGACTTGAAGAATTTGTAAAGCTACATTCATTAGGTGAGTATTTACATTATGTTATAATACAATATTGTTCATCGTGTTTATAATTGTATAATTGTTATACTTACGTATATATGTGATATATATGTTGAATTTGTTAAAATGGGTGTATATGTAACATGCTTCCGCTACGTATATATAATTTTTGAAATTACGTATACACTCGTATATCACACACTCGATATCCAACATAGACTTCTTATAACAAATGAAAGGAGTTTCATTTTTTGTGTGAGTGAATTGAGAATGGTAATTTCGTGCAAAAAGAGAAGAGAAAAAAAATGCAAACTTTGAAAAAGTTGCTTTTAAGTCTCACAACACGATTTTAAACATTTGATGCTTAAACCAATTCAAGAATTGAGTTATTTTTTTATTCCTGTATGAAATTAAGATCAAAAGCTATTATTTTAACTACTCCAATCACACCAAATATTGGAGTCTAGAATTTTTCAAGAGAAAACTTTATTGTGAGCTCAACAAACTATAAAGTTTAACAATCTTTACCAAATCGTCTACAAGGGTATGTATTTAATTCTAGTACTATTTTTGATTCAGTTGTAGTGTGTATATATTGATTGTATTATTTTATTCCACTGCGTAATATTTGATGGACATGCATTTGAATTTTTTTAACATGTACACAATCACATGTATGTACCATAAAACATATTAACAATTAATACTGCGACCCCTTAAAGTTGGCACAAATTATACATTGGTGATGGTTTTAGTTTTAATTACATTGTCAACACCTCTATTTAATTGAAAAGATGAAAATATTCACATAATTTTATTACATAAATGACTAAAATATTCTTAAAAGATAAGAATATTTTTACTTTTTTAATTAAAAAAAGACAGCACATTTAAAATCAAAGCTATTACTAAAATATAATTTGTGCCTTAAGGTCACATGTTAATATCTCGAATATACCTCATGCTTAATGCATAAACGTTAAAATTTAGTACGAGGTTTGTTATTTGATTTTTCGCATGCTTGTGTCCATGTATGAAATAAGGACAAAATCAAGACAATTGCCTTTTCACTCAAAGACAGTAGCAATTGAAGTCCTTATGTTGTGTTGTGGAACAAATAATTTTTTAATTATATTAGAATAAAAAATAAAGTCAATACCGTAGTCATCTTAAATGTTGGAGGTAACTTAATTGAATTGTTTCAATTTCTTAAATTATTTTAAAATTTTAATGAGAATATTTTATTATTTTTTACTTAATTAAAAAAATTTCATTAATTATTTTCTACTAACTTTTTCTCACTTATTAAATATATTAATATTTCCACTCATAAAAAACTCACCCCTTTTCTTTTTTTACCTTTTCCCTTAATAAGGTATGTTTTCAATCACTTGTACTATTTATTTTTTTTGTCTTTTCTAATATCTTTTATTATATTCTATTTGAATCAATTAATGCAAGAATATGTGGCTTCATATCAATCATACAGCTATTTAAGTTTGCATTCTCAAGGAGCAACTTGACCTAAGTGAGAGCGATATTTCTAAGCTAAGCAAAGACTATAGCCCAATAACATCACACTTTTAAGCTGTGTGACATGTTAAGCATGGCCTACTTAAGGACCTACGCCATCTTTGAACCCTAGACAAGACGTACAGTTGGGCTGAGGTATGTGCACATCAGCATTAAGTCCCATACTTAAAACACAAGTTAGCCAAGCTAAGACAATATTTATATTGACCTTTATGTCATCATCATTTCCTATTACAGCTTACCAAGTAAGCCTTACTTATTGGTAACTAGATAAGGGAACAAGGCCCAAAGTAGAGTTGTAATTCTAGAGGGATCATTGTAATGTTATCATGTTAGCATGCCTATTACTTTGTCTCCTAATAAGAAAAAAGATGAGGCTCGTCTTGAATTAGTTGAGGTAAGTGTGCAATAGTTGCAACTCAAAATATTAGCATTGAGGAGAATATGTTGTCAGCTTGCCCACCAACCTAATTACAACATAAATAATGAGTGCATTTTATATATAATATTTTAACTCTCTCAACTTGATAATTGTTCAATATGAGTATAAATATGTGGCTTTTCATGCATGTTATTTTTATTTTATAAGTTTCAACAAAACAGTGCAACAAAAGGAGCAAAAATAAAGAAAAAATGGCAAAACGGTCATTTCAAAAATAACATATATCTAAATTACACTCATCACATACTCCCAAACTTAAGTAATTGCTAGTCCTCGAGTAATGAGAGAGATTAGCACAAAGTAAAAAAATAAAGAAACACACAAACTCAAATACATATAAAAACTTAAAAACATGAAAGTAACAATTGCTCGGATTGATTTAATGATTACATTCTAAAATATTACATCACTTTTCTCAATTTTTTTAGAATTAATAAACAATCTAAACAATTCACAAACACTATAATTAAATACTTTCATTCTTCTCCATAAGTGATCAACCGTGTATGTGTGAAATAAGCAAGTATTAATTGAATTGCACCTAGATTACCTTAAGCACTCTAGATTGTTAAAAAAAAATGTGTCTCGGCATATTTTGAAGTACAAAACACTACCATAAATTTATTTTTCATACAACTCTTCATTAATGTAGAAATACATATGTTTAGGGATCTATTAGGTCTTTTATTAGCCTGTAATTTAGGGTTAGGGTCAAGGTGGGTTGTTTTGGATACAAATTTGATTTAATTTACACCATGAACACTAAGTCTTCTTGGCTACCACTTGAACTTCCTACACTTGATTCATTTTATGATTTTATCCAATTTTAACCACTTATTCTTTTTTTTATTCCATTTTTTATTAGTTTTTTATTTATTACTCATCCAAACTTAGAATAATTCTCCTAAACTTAAGATGGCACTTACTAGCCAAATTTCATTGTTTTTCTTCTTTAAACAACTATAATGCAACAAACTTCATGATATTTTTGACTATGCTAAGTGTTTATGGTGTTAATGTTATTTTGGGTACTTAAATTCAAAGTTTAGGCTTGTAATGTGGTTATCCAATAAAATGGATATTTTAGCCTCAAATGGGTGATTACGGATAAATATAAATTAAGGGTGGACTAGAAAAGCTCAAACGGTCCACAGATGGCTTAATTTCATTTCCCCATTCATGTGTTTGCTAAGATTTTACCTCAAGCCATAATCAAACAAGTTCTAGAGTGTCTATTCATCGAGACTGGAGTGTACAACTTAAGCATGAGCATCTCTAAGTAAAAATTCAACTAACACAAGCATTACTCAAGTGCTCAAAATTTAGTGATCACAAACAAGGTCAAAATCTGTCTAAGTATTAGTGCATGAATTATTCAAGATATCTATCATTTCCTAGGGGATTTAAAAATAAGTTTTGCAATAAAATGAGTTATTATGGACTAGTAATCATTATCTCAATCCAATAATATAAAACAAAATCAAATAATTCAATAAATAATAGATAAATGAAAATTTTGAAACAAATATAAGACCAACTGCATTAAAAAGAAAAAATAAATATACAATTTTTCAATAACTGCCCAAAAAACTATTGCTTTTTTAATATAGGCCGGCCTAAAAATCATAAAAACATAACATAAAAAAAAATAAAAAAAATAAAATGGAGGAAAAAAAATAAAAGCTGAGCTAAATATGAGAAGTGTTTCTCTGCCCTATTAATGATGTGGCATGCTCCTATGGCAGCATAAGTAAAAAGTGAAACTGAAACACTTCCCTAATAAGTGAACTCTGCTTAGTCTCGGTACTCATCGTCATCATCGAGAATGAATAGATCAAAGGTCAGATCATCTTGTCTCTGCTCATCATCCGCATTATCAGCCTTGCCGGAAAAAGTGGTTGTGGGTGGTTATGTTGAAGTAGAAGGGGCAGTGGTCGTCTGTGATAGTAAGTGACTGATGTCTGCCCTTGTTCTAGTAGCCCATTCCTGCATCCATCCATAGAAAAGGCCTCTGAACTCTTTGACCTCTGGCCTGAGCCTCGAGTCGAGATAACCTAGTAGAAGTAGATATGTTGGTGGATGATGAAGCTGGTACTAGAACTCGTGGTGATGGTGGTAGAGATGGTCGTTGTTGTGGCTCCTTAGTTGATGTCAACTTATGGATGGTAGCTGTATCAATGGCATGTGCTGGTGGTAATGTCTCTGCTGTGTCCTCCTAATGTATACTCGCACTTGAACAAAGAACTGTAATCAATGAGGAAAAACAACTTGCCTTCGTGAGGCATGTATAGGCAATAATCTCAGATTGCATAACCTGTCCAATGTTGATGGAGCACTCCGTCATGATAGCGTAAAGGAGAATGGTCCTCTGCCTATTAATATCGCTTGTGTGCAACACGGGCAACATCCTGGAGGCCAAAAAACAATACCATGCCTTCGTCTTGAGAGTCATGTGCTTCAAGAGAAAATAAATGGTACACCCTGTATGTAAGGGTAGGCAAATTTTCTCTTCCTGTACCGACCTGACCCATCCCAAAAGTTTAGGTCGAGACAGGAACGAGTATTTCAAGTTTGAGCTTTTTCAAACCTGAAATCTTTTTCTTTTATTTAAATCAAAGAAATGGACGTTTTGGTGTTTTGCACTTTTATTGTTTTTGCTTTTACCTTTTGCAAATTACAATTGGCTAGTTGTATTACATTAGTCAATAAATAAAAAGAAAAAAAACCTCCCAAGCCTCGTAAATTGCAATTGTTGCTTTTGCTTTGGCCTTTTTATTTTGCTTATTGTTTTTCTTCTATATACAACATATCAATACAATATAATAATCTTTTAATCTATGGCTTCTTCATATAAGAATTTTTTATTTGTCCCGTTCCCATCACTTTCTAATATATATATATATATGCTAACAAAGATTATTATTATTTTAAATAAAATAACATTATTTTTAAGTTACTTATAGTTTATTTGAATTTATTTATTTATAGATGATGAAATTAGATTCAAGTTTAGCATGTAATGATATAATGAACTTACATTCTTAGTCAAAATATGAGGATAAACATGATAGGGATGATGTATACTATATTTTATGTAATGTTTGATTTGATATATACTATATTTTGTATCGTTTTCTAGAATGTTATTGTTATGTTTGAAATTATAATAATTAACGTAATTAAAATCAAAATTAGATTATGAATAATTACATTTAATGTAATTTATTTCAAATCAATAATACTTAGTGTAATTGAATTTGATAATATTTTATGTAATTGAACTCAAAATTAGATTTTGAATTATAATATTTAACATAATTAATATCAAAATTAGATTTCGAATGATAACATTTAACATAATTCATTTTAAATCGATAATATTTAGCTTAATTGAACTTGATAATATTTTATAGAAAAGAACTCAAAATTAGATTTTGAATTATAATATTTAACATAATTCATTTTAAATCGATAATATTTAGCTTAATTGAACTTGATAATATTTTATAGAAAAGAACTCAAAATTAGATTTTGAATTATAATATTTAACGTAATTATAATTAAAATTAGATTTAAAATTATAATTTTAATGTAATTGAATTTGGAATGAATTGATTTCAAAATTAATCAAATTAAAATATTTAATGTAATTGAATTTGAAATAATAACATTTCACATAATTTAAATCAATAATATTTAACGTAATGGAACTTAAAATTAGATTTAAAATTATAATTATTTAACGTAATTGAACTCAAAATTGGATTTAGAATTATATTATTTAACTTAATTGGATTTGTAATTAAAATCGATTTTAAAATTAATAAAATTATAACATTTAACTTAATTGAATTTAGAATAATAACATTTAACGTAGTTTAAATCAATCATATTTAATGTAATTAAACTCGAAATTAGATTTGAAATTATAATATTTAACGTAATTGAATTTGAAATAATAATATTTCACGTAGTTTAAATCAATAATATTTAATATAATTGAACTCAAAATTAGATTTAAAATTACAGTATTTAAAATAATTAACATCACAATCAGATTTGGATTAATAACATTTGAAATAATTAACATTAAAATTAGATTTGAAATAATAACACTTAATGTATTGAAGTCGAAATAAGATTTAAAATTATAATATTTTACGTATTTTAACTTGAAATTAAATTTGAAATTACAACATTTAATGTAATTAGAATTGGAACAAATTGATTTTAAAATTAATCAAATTATAACATTCAACGTAATTGAATTAAAATAATAATATTTAATGTAATTCAAATCGATAATATTTAATATAATTACTAATTGAACTCGAAATTAGATTTAGAATTATAATATTTAATGTACTTAAAATTAAAATTATGTTTGAAAT
Organism: Ailanthus altissimus; assembly: GCA_946807835.1. Lineage (NCBI taxonomy): Eukaryota > Viridiplantae > Streptophyta > Magnoliopsida > Sapindales > Simaroubaceae > Ailanthus > Ailanthus altissimus. Next base: position 9,545,142 of record OX327709.1, read on the forward strand.
TATAACATATAATATATTGAAATTGAAATAAGATTTAAAATTATAATATTTAATATATTTCAACTTGAAATTGGATTTGGGATTACAACGTTTAACCTAATTAGATTTAAAACAAATCAATTTCAAAATTAATTAAATTATAATATTTAATGTAATTTAAATACAAATTGAATTTGAAATAATAACATTTAACGTAACTGAATTTGAAATAATAACATTTAACACATTTGAAATCAAAATTGAATTTGGTTTTTTTTTTTTCTAACTTGAATAGTAAGTTTTATGTGAACAATAATAAAAAACTTCCTGACCCGAAAAATGTCTTGAATGGGATACTTTTATTCATCCCGAACGGGTTTAGGAATGGTTTGGGAATTTTCGAACTTGAAGTTATTAGTATGCAAAAATAAACTAAATTCTCTGCCAACAGTGCTAAAAACTTATTTTGCGATTTCTATATTAAGTACAAGTGCACGTTATTGGAAAACAAATAATATAGAGTGAATAGAGTGTCGATCTCATGATGAATTTGTCGTATTTCTAACTAATTACTAAAATTGTGTCCTCTCGCTTTTATCCAAAAAATTAAAATTTTGATTTGTTTGATTAAAATTAAATTAAAAATTATCTATGTTACCAACTATAATTAAACAATCAAATTAAACAATAGATCTAAAAATATATGATGTAGATCTAGGACTATAACTATCACTTAATATGATTTTCTAAATAATAGTGCTCCGATTATTATCCCTCAATTCAATTATTGGTCATAACACAAATCTTATAACAAGCCTCTTCTAATGGTTAAGTGATTATACCAAAATCTATCAATTACTTATATTCTTATGGCAATTAAATAGATCGAGATTCATTATGCACAAGTTGTATTAAGCATACATGATATCTAAGTATATTTCTATCATAGATCGAAACTCACAAATGCTACTTCAAGATCATGTATCAATTTATCATGGGCTTAACAATTAAATTCCTTTTCCAAGTTTATTCAGTTGTTACCAAATCATTCAATATATGGCCAGTATGTCAAAAGTATTCAGATACAACAAATTGAATAAGAATTGAGTTCATAATAAGCAGATCCAACAAATCAATCCATCATATTAAGATCAAAGCTATAATCCTAGAAATTAAACTTAGATCAATATGATAATAATATAAAAATTAAATACAGATATAGACATAATACAAACAGATCAAATCAGATCAAACCAACAATGATTGAAGCCAATGAAGTTCAAGTTCAAGGATTGATCCTCTAAAATGATCTTGATTTAGTTGATCTTATGTAATCTCTTCACCAAATATGTATGATTATTGTTTTCAGTGTTTGATCGTCAATTCTAGGTTTTTTTTTCTGGATTAGGAAGGTGTTAAAGTTAAGAGAATTTGAGGTATTTAGAGAGGAGGTTCAAAATTCTCTCTAAGGGGAAAAATGCAACATATTTATAGATTTGGCCAACGCTGGGGTGTTATAGTTATAATGCTCCAATGTTGGCTTCAACGTGGGGGCGTTATCCTTATTAATGCTGGGGGATTATAGTGCTACAGCGTTACTATTGTGGCACTGGGGCATTGATCCAGATCTAATTTTTGCCCTAACGTTGATATTCATCAACACTGGCGCGTTCATCTTTATACCATGAATGTTAGGGTGCTATGAAGCTGAACGTTGGGGTGTTCATCTCCAATTTTTGAAATCTTTACAATTTGGTTCCCATTTTACTAAGTTATTATTCATTGTCGACATTGTAGCAATTCACTCTAGCACATCAATATGTTTTCCCTCTATTTCTTTTGATTTTCTTCCTTGTATGCTCTATTAATTTCTATTCCCATCTCATTATGATTAAAATTTATAAAAACAACAATCAAAGCATAAAAAACTCTGAATTTTCTTAAAAATGAACAATTATTATGATAAATAGGGCTATAATATGTATTTCAATTACACTCATCATCAGGTAAAAAGGATTGGTTTGAAACTTGATAAGAGGCTGAGCTATGATGTTCTGCATTTTCTGGTGAGGCCATTAACACTTGTGTTTGATTGTTATGAGGTGAAACTATTGGTTGATGAGCAAAGAATTGTTCTTCTATTACTGAAAGTGTTGTTGCTGAGGAGCTTGATATACTATTACCATGGATATTTTGATAACTATTTGACAAAGTAGGAATCTATATAGGAATAGAAGAATGTTTTGTTGAGGTTTTAGAGTTTGTGTTTTTTTATAAAAAAATTTCAAAGATAGTGGGATAAGGGTATGAATTTTCATTAAAAGAAACATGTCTTGCAACAAAGATTTTGCTAGAAGGATGCATGTATTTATACCCTTTATACATTGGACTATAACCAATGAAGACATACTTTTCTGAGTGAAAATAAAACTTGTGCTTATTATAAAGTCTATGCAAAGAAAAAACAGGCACATCTAAAGGGTCTAAGAAATTTATAATTTGGAGTTGTTTTATAGAGTTTTTGATAGGGTGAAATGTAGTTTAGAGTGGGTGTAGGGAGTTTGTTTATCAAGTAAGTGGCTGTATGTAATGCTTCCCACCAAAAATGCAAAGGAATTTTGGCTTATGCTAAAAGCATTAATCCATTTTCTACGATGTGCATATACTTCCTCTTAACTACACTATTTTGGTGATGTGTATAAGGATAAATTAGCCTAAATTGAATACCATTTTGTTTCAAACACTCTATAAAGGTTCTAAACTCTCATCCCTAATCTGACTATACAGCCAAAATGTGTATGTTAAACTATTTTTCTACTTGTTTTTGGAAGAGGATGAATGTGTTTAAGGCTTCAGATTTTGCCTTTAATAGAAATATCCACCTGTACTTAGTGTGATAATTAAAAAAATTCATGTAATACTTATAACCACCCAATGATTCAATAGGTGCTGGCCCCCAAACATCAACATATACTAATTCTAAATGCCATTTTGTTTTGGATTCAACAGAAGAAAAACATAGCTTATGCAGTTTTCTTAACTGACATGCATCACAGAAATATCCTTTTGGAACTTTATTACAAAAAAGAAATTTATTATTGCTTTTCAATATTAATTTTATCACTAAAGGAATTGGATGACCAAGCCTATAGTGCCATAACATCAACTAATCAAGATTGAGCTAATTTTGAGATACAAAAACAAGATATGGTAAGTCAATAGCACCAAATTAACTCTTATTTATATTACAAGATGGTGCTGATTTTAGAAATTGTGAAAACAAAGATAAAGATTCAACAGACTTATGAACAAAACAAGCTTCTGGTTTATTGGATTAATTAATAGGAACACATGGTAGTAGCTCATATAACCCCTTCACAACAGCTTATTGCAATAGTAGTGTTCCCTTCTTCTTGGCCTTGAAAAGACAATAATCAAAATAGAATTCAATTGAAATAAGATTATCTTGAATTCATTTTGAGACGCTAAGTAGATTTTGGTTATATGAGGTACACAAAGCATATTCTTAAGTAATAACATATTATTAGATTTTGATTTTAAAAACTGAGCTACTAATGTAGGTTATAAGAAGGCCTTGACCATTCCCAATGATTAACTAGTCCATATCTATGTAATTGGCTTTATTGCTGATGTTATTTTCATCGAAAGTCAGGTGATGAGTAGCTTCCGAATCGAGATACCAACCCTGATTTGCTGATCCTTCTTGCATTGATAGAATTGCATAATATGCAAAACTGTTCCTTTGAGCTCCTAAACCACCAGGCCCTTGTTTCATATCGAACTGATTGTTGGAACCACTAGTATTATAGATTTTTTCCCTTGGCATATAATCATTGTTGAACCTGAAGTAGCACTTAGCAGCTGAGTTTCCCTGTCTCTCACATATCTAACAAACAAGCTTCATTCCACCTTTTCTAAAATTACCTCTTCTACTTTGATTTCTTCTTCTGTTGTAACTAAAGTTTCCTTTTCCACAATCATCACTAGCATTAAAACTATAGTTATTACTGAAATTTCCATTCCTAATAGCGTTATTATTATTGTTATAACCTCTACCACTAAAAAAACCACATTTTTTTTTGCACCTTTTTGTGCATAATTTATGTTAAAGACATTTTGAGAATTTGATATGTTAGACTAAAATATCATTTCCAAAAACCCATAATTTTTAAAGATTATTTTTATGGATCAACATCAATTCATCATTTGGTCAAACTATAGAAATTGATGATTCTCAAAATTTTAAGGGCTATACTTGAAAAACACTAAAAATCGATTTCATATAGTTTTCAAATAATTCATGGTTCTAAATGCTCCTCAATATGTCTAGTGTCATGTGTTAAAAAACTCAAATTCAAACTCAAAACACAATATTTATAACAATAATTGACTACGTCATTGTTATGTAGAAATTCTATAGATCTGTTATGATTCTTCCTCTATTTCATATAATCATTCTTAATAATCAATATATCTCACAAAACAATCATTAAATCCTTAATTTACCAAGGTTTTAGAAATTATAACTTCATAAAATCATACAACAAACACAAATATTATAGAAATGACTATGAGAATACATTTTCTGTCCTTAAAAGCCTTTAAAACATCAATTTCTTTTTATTTTCTTCTCCTTCTTTCTTATCATTCTCCTTCTCTCTCTCTGTCTTTTTCTCTGTGTCTCGAAAAGGTTTTCAAAAGGTTTAGGTAGCCACTATGGTTAAGTTTAAAAGAAAGGGTGTTATATATAATGATTGGCAAATTTTATTTAGCCTCTATTAGATATTATCAATTCAATCCAAAGATTACTCTTTTTTTTTTTTTTCTAAAAATAGCCTCTACCCAATTTGTAGCACATGCTTTGGACTAGTCTTATTAAGTCCAAATAAGCCAAAATCTAACTTATAAAAATATGTATTTGGGTCTAATCTCAATAAGTCTACATAAACTCAAATCTAACTTATATAAAAAAAATATCTAATTTAATAATAGGTCCATATTCTAAGTAGCGAAAAAAATCCTTAACAAAATCGAAAAGTCCTTCTTTATAATATTGTATAATAGAGTAATCACAATATAAGCATATACTTGCAAGGTCACTTATTGTGCACAAATAGTCTTTATAACTCTCCACGCCTTAAAAAGTAACGACGAGGTATTATAGCTATATTCCTTATCTAGAATTCCAAGTTCCAACACCAAAGTACCTATTTGTATATATAGATACTTCAATAACTCTTGCATCATTGTTTGCAGAAGTTAAAATCATCATATGGAAAGGGATCTTACATTGTCAGAATCATGGAGCTATTGGAGCCTATTTTTAAAGGTATCCCACTTTGAAAGCAAAGTAAAATATTGTCACCGAAGTAAAATCTCTCCTAAGACACCTTAAAAAAGCAAGGTCAGATAGTTTGAAATCATTTCAAGCCAGGTGATAAATTCTAAAAAGGAACAAAATAAAACATTTCAAATCCAACAAACCTACGATGAATGTATATCAGTGTTAAACGCATTCAAGGGTGTATGAATATGATTGTATACATATTGATATTTCTAATGCATATTGAAACACACAATTGCTCAACATAATTAAAATGTTTAATCAATATCTACATACCAAAACAATGTGATATACAGTTTACAATTACAAAAACTAAGTTAGAAACACTCACCCATGAAGCCTTTTGTGAAGTTTCAATTTTAGAGCTCATCTTGAAGTGAATCTATGAACACTACCAACTGACTATGGCACTATTGAGAAGAACACATATTTGAATATAGACTTTCTATTATCTGGACCAGACTCAATGTTTTAATTAATGTATCCTCTTACTTATAAGTTATATTCTTTATATATTAGAAACTTATCTTTTGTATTTCTAAGATATTTCAGGACATGTTTCATGACCATCTAATAGTCGTTACTTGTATTATACAGATACTGGCTCGTAGCACTTACAAGCATACTAATGTTAGATTTTATGCACAACATGACATACATTAAGTTACCTATGATTGATATATATATATATATATATATTATGTTAGATACTCTAATTCTTTTATATTTCATCTAAGGAAATATTTTTCTAGAAAGACGAATACCATGTTTGAAAGGTACATTAACTATTACATAGTTATTAAAGTTATACAATTTAAGAACATTTTCTATATACAAGGATTGAGATAGTCCTATTAACTTCCTAACTCTAGCTCTATCTTTATAAAGTTCTATACCCATTATATAAGAAGCCTTTTTCACATCATTCATGGAGAAATTTTTACTTAAATAACTTTGACAAACAATATACCAATATTGTTTTCAATAATGAATATTTCATCCACATAGAGACTCTAAAAGATAATCGTACTCTCACTACTCTTTCTGAACACACATGATTCCTCTTTATTTTTTACAAAACTCGGACTCTTTAATTACTTTATCAAAATAAAAATTTCAACTTTGGGAGGTCTACTTAAGTCTATAAATGGACTTTTTCAGTCTGCAGACTAGATTAGAAGTTCAATTAGATGTAAAACCTTCAGGTTTTTTTTTATGTATATCTCTTATTTGAGATATACATTCTGGAATACTACTTTTACATCCATCTGCTAGATTTCAAAAATCAAAATATGCCACAACAGTCAATAAAATTTGAATTGACTTTAATATAATTACTAGTGACAAGATTTTCTCATAATTGATCTCACATTGTTGAGTGTAACATTTTACGACCAGTCTAGCTTTGAAGGTATCTACCTCTAATGAGTCGACGCTTCCATTTGTAAATCCATTTATAATAATAGGAACAATTCCTTTAGGAAGCTTAACCAAGTCCTTGACTTGTTTGGCATGCACATAATTACTTTCAAATTTTATAGCTACTTGTCATTCTCTAGAAGGATATCCAACATCGCATTTGTATAAATTATAGAACCTTTTTTTTTTCAACTAAGAAAAACTCAAGGACACCTTCAGGCACTATATCATACCTAGCAGGTAGCCTTGATATCCTTTTTGACCTACGTAGAGGATATGTTACAAGTATTTTACTTGATTGAGCCTGAGGTTTCATCGTTGGTTTTTAAATATTTGGATTGACTTTGTCAAATTCAATCCTTCTATAATACCTACGATCTATAAGAAACTATTTCTCTAGAAATGTGGCATTAGAAGTAATGAACACATTTTGTTCTTCTGGATCAAAGAACAGATATCCCATAGAGTATTTAGGACGTTCAAGAAACCGTTACTTAGTAACTACAACATCAAAATTAGAACCAACACCAGTACCAGTGATTAAATGTGTAACAAAATCATCCTCATCAATTTGATAGCTAGAAATTATCAATTCATCAGCTAAATTCTTAAGTTTCAGAAAATAACCTACCATAGTCATTTGATTTTTTTTAGCAAAGCAAGTTGCATTTTAAGCTGAATTATCTTAGTCTTAAATGTTGTACCAAACTGCTTATTAACGACTATCCAAAATTTATAAGATGATTTACCATCAAATACTAATCTATGAATATTATCTTGAACTATTAAGAACAACCATTATAATATTTCTTCAAGTCTATTGGCTTTGATTACTGTCAACACTTACGATCTCCATATTACAAAGTTGTTTCGATCAAACTTCACAGTAGTGGAAAAAGTAAAGGATGAGATTTGTGAGGAATTAAGGCTAAAAGATGCAGATGAAGTGTTTGATTAATTGGCGTTGGCCATTATTGGCTCTGATACCATGTTAAAGTTTGGCTAAACTATTTGTTTGCTTGGAAACTAAAGGAAATTGAAAGAAATGAAAATAACTTGTGCTAAGAAATATGAATCTTATTTCATTAATGAATAAAAGATCCAAGCTCAGTGTCACTACACAACAAAGAAAAGAAAGAAGTTGTTATTTCCTTATAACAAACTTTTGGCGAGAAATAACAACTTTACAAACAACTTCTTAACAACCTGATTGCCACGTTAGCATAGACCAATGACTCAACAACTTCTTCATCTTATAATGATATCAAGATTAATTTTAATCTGACAGTAGCAAGTGTTGAAAGTAAATAAATTTTTTTTATTTATAAAAATAAATGCAGCGGAAGCCAGATTACCTTGTTCATAATTATATGTATAAAGATAGAAGATTATCTCAAATCCTCGCTATGAAAAATATTGAATTGACTGGCTACAATCTTCTCTACTATCCTTAACCTTCAAACTCAATACGTGTGGGTACGTGGATCTTTCCTTAATTCTTTAAAATCACTAATACCCAAATCTGAGAGAATGATAATAACCAAATTCTTTTTCTACGTAAGAATACATAAAAAGAATTTTTTTGGCTATAATTGTTGTTATTGTTGTCTCATTACTATCCCATACCTCCTATATATATATAGGAATATCATTTGGGTATTTAGAATTAGATCAAGATTAGAAAATTAGAGTTTGATTATGATTTGAGCTAGTAGAGGGACTGCAAGACCCATGGGCTTCCTAGCTTCAACTTAAAAGGCCTTGTCTTTATTATATCATAATACATCAATTCTTCTAAGTTAATCTCAGGCTATTCAACTAAAAGTCAAGGGTTATACTCTAATAACCATGTTATTAAGTAAAATCCCATTGAATTAAAATTTCTATTAATTAAATTGGGCTTGGTCTTTAAACTAATAATAACCACTTAATTGACCATCTAATTGATGTCTATAATTAAAGTTAGGCCATAGAAAAAATGTCTTGCTTCTTTAATTATTTATTTGCCCTTAAGTCACTATATGCCCTACTGATCACTTTTAATATGTCTATATTTGTAAACAAATTTACAAATAAATATTATTATTCAATAAATAATTTATTAAATAAACTGTGGTAACAGATTCTAATGATAAAGTATTGTAAACAGCTTAGGTGGACATTAATTATTAGATATCATCTTGCAAATATATGTTCCTACGACCCATGAAATTATATCTCTAAGCTATCGAGGTTTTGACCATCTATGGATCTCACTCTGTGATAACTCAAAAGATACATCACATGAATGTAAGTTCGTTACCTGCCCAGGATTAAGATCAAAAAAGCTTATTAAAGCTTTTGTGAATTAAGATCTATGACGTGTAGTTAACCAAATCAAAATTTACAGTAGTCCAGTTCAATGTAATATATACACTAATTTTTCTACTCGAAGTCTCTACTTCGATGATCAAGGAAACTTATTAATTATAAGAAGTAGAAAAACTACAACCTTACATAGTGAAATGCTCATTTTTATTAATGGCTGTGAACTAGATTTAATTTATAAAGAACTTGTGATTTATACCTTTTGTATTATCATCATATGCCTAATATATAGATCATATACTTTATAAGTATAGGCTTATCAATGTATGCTCAACTATATATATATATATATATATGAATAAAATTCATTAATATAATAAAATATTATTACACATACTTTAAGGGCATAAAATAATATAAAACGTCTAATAATCTCTCACTTGCCCTAAAGCATATCAGGCATCTGTTGAACTCCTATTATATATGAGTTTCAAAATACTTTGCTGACAATGATTTGGTGAATGGATCGGCTAGATTTTCTGCTTATACAATTTTGGATACCATAACTTCACCTTTTTGCACAAGCTTCCGTACTAAATGGTATTTTCTCTCAATATGTTTTCCTTTCTTGTGGTATCTTAGTTCTTTAGATTATGTTACATCTTCGCTATTATCATAATAAATAATAATGGGCATTTTATCACTAGGTACCACTTCAAGTTTCATAAGAATCTTGTGGAACCATACAGCTTCTTTTGCAGCTTCTGACGCAGCTACATATTCAGCTTTCATGGTAAAGTCTGCGATGCATGATTGCTTTACACTCCTCCAACTTATAGCCCTACCACCTAAAGTAAACACATATCTTGAGGTAGATCTCCGGGCATCCTTATCTATTTGGAAATCCGAATCTGTATACCTAATAGGTATAAGATCCTTACTGGAATACACGAGCATATAATCTTTCGTTCTCCGAAGGTACTTAAATATATGCTTTACTATAGTCAGTGTTCTGGTCCTAGATTAGATTGATATTTATTGACCATGTTGATTGCATAATAAATATCTAGTCTATTACATAGCATTGCATACATGAGACTTCCTACTGCTAATGCATAAAGAATTCCTCTCATGTGATCTATCTTTTCAGGAGTTTTAGGACATTGATTATTGAATAGATAAATTTCATGTCTAAAAGGAAGTGATCTCTTTTTGGATTTATGCATAGTGATAAGGGTTCATTAAGTCTAATATTTGCATCTTCTAAAGATAATATTTGTTCGTAGACATTATGTATTTTATTTGGATTATTTGGCTTTCGATGTATTTTATTTTGATGTATTTTATTATTATTTTTATAAGTTTGGAGTTAATAGAGTAAATAGGGTGGAAACTATAATGAAAAAAAGCCAAAAACATCAAATTGATATAGTGAATTTCTATAGCAATTGCTACAGTGCCTCAGCACCCAGGATTTAGTGTTGTGGCATGTGTGGCGATGAACAGTACATAGTGAATAATTTTTTTGCTACAGTTCGTGCACAGTAATTTGAAAACAAAAACCTATAAATAGAAGACAAAATAAAAACCCTAATAAAAAAGAAAGAAGGGGAAAAGAGAAAAGAAGAAAAGAGGCAAAAACTTAGAAAAAGAATTCACAACACAAAATCAAATATCAAAGCCAAATATTGAAGAACTAAGATCAAGATTCAAGCTTTAAGTTAAGATTGAGCGAGAAGCACATCAAAGAGTCACTTTGATTAGTTTTTCTTCTCTTTATTTATCATTATTTTCTTATTCTTGTTGATCTTTATGAATTGATTAGATACTTTTGATTTTGTGATGGGCTAAATTGTTCATCTAGGGTTAGCCTATGTGAGCTTAGTATGGATTTGGATTTTGTTAATTCTTAGTTTATGAACTTGATACATTTAATTGACTCATTCTATCTTGTGTTTAATGCTTTCATTATACCTGATCAATATTTTGAATGATTAAGGAACTATGATGAACTCGACAGATAGATTCATGTAGCCTAGGATAGTTTGATGTATGATCATAGGGTAACAACTATGAGTTCCATCTATGATAGACATAGACCTAGGTGGCATGTATGGTATAAATTAGACTTGATCTTAATGAATTACATTCTGATTTGATTATCATAGGCATATAGGTGATTGTTAGAATGTGTAATATAGTCACTTGACCATCGACAGAGGCTTGTGATGAGATTAGAATATAAGCCAATCAATTTGTATTAAGGGATTAATTAAGTGGTTAATGAGTCTAATGAGATATTAGGGGATGAGTCAAAACCCTAAATTATCTTTATTTGTGAATTCTACCATTTTCTTTTATTTAGTTTAATTGATAGAATTAGATTATTTAATTAAATTTCAAATTGTGATTTTCTGAATAAAAATCAAGTAGGTACAATTTTAGTACTTAATTTTATAGAATTAGATTGCATAGTCCTTGTGGGATCGATACTTAGACTTAAAATCCTATATTACTTAATACGATAGCGTGCGTCTGTGCTTAGCTAGTAAAGTATCAATCACATAGCAAACCTAACCAGAATTTTGTCTATATACGCAGCTTGAGATAAAACTAACATCCTATTTTTACAATCTCACAATAGCTTAATTCCAAGGATGTAACTAGCTTCACCTATGTCTTTCATATCAAATTGGTTAGATAACCAAATTTTAACTGATGATAATACTTGATGCGATATTTCTATATCTTAAAATTGAGTGCAAATAATAAAGGAACAAATGAGTCGGATGTCGAACCCACAGGGATAATATCTTTTTTTTAACTAAGTACTAAAATTAAGTCAATCTAGTAATTATTCAGAAAAATAAAAATCTAAGAATGAATGTAGAAAATATAAAGGCAATAATACAATGTAAAGAGATTTAGAAGATAGCAATATATAGAAAATCTAGGGTTTATACTATCCCTCAATATGTTTTCCAATGATTAATCCTCTAATATTTAACTCTCTTAGATTTTGTTATTGATCAAGACACTAATGTATTCACAAGCCTCTTCCAAGGTCATGCAAGTATACCTTAATTTATCAAATACCTATATTTCTATAGTACTTGTAATAAATTAAGATTTATTAAGATTAAATCTTATTGATCATACATGCCAATTAGGTATATTCTTATCCTAATTTAAAACTTGCATATGCAACATTAAATGTTACTCTATAATTATACATCAAATTACTTAGGTCTAAATATAATGATTCATCTTCCGAGTTCATCAAATATTACCTATTCATTCACCATATATTGGTTAGATATATTAAAGTATTAAGAACAGGTAATTTGAATAACAAAGAACTAAATTTATTAAATATTAAAAAGATATAACAATTAAGCGCACACATTAAGTTCAAGTATTAACCCTAGAAAGAAAATTTAGTTCATGGCTACAAGAGAACAATGACAAAAATAATAAGAATTGCACTACCATTGAGACGTTATGTTGCTGTTGCTGGGGACCTGCGTGTAAAAGGCCTCATCGCTGAAGTGATGAGGTATTGACGTTGGAGTGCTGGGCTATCGCTGGCACGGTGGCGAGTTGGTGCTAGAGCATTGAACTGCAACGTCAGCAAGTCGTGTATTCTATTTTCTTATTTTGATCATTGTTCCAGTGCTGGGGCGACAAGTCCCTATAAATAACAATAATGCACATAAATAGTCATTTAGTCTCATAAAATAATAAAATATCAAAATAAAAACATAAGATAATATATAGCAAATATACCCTTATCAATGCTCTTATATCATTTCTAATGAGTAGTATATTATCTACATACAAGACTAGAAAAATTACCACCCGCCCATCTATTTTCTTGTAAACATAAGGTTCATCAGGATTTTGATCAAAATCAAACGATTTGATTGCCTGATCAAATCTGATGGTCCACGATCTAGATGCTTGTTTAAGCCCATAGATAGATTTTTGCAGTTTACAAACCATATACTCTTGGCCTTTAGCTATAAAACTATCTGGTTGTATCATGTAGATACTTTCTTCAAGATTGTCACTAAGAAAGACAATCTTGACATCCATTTTTTAAATCTCATAATCAAGATTTACTTTAATAGATAAGAGAATTCTAATAGACTTAAGCATGGCTACCGGAAAAAAGGTCTCCTCATAATCGATACCTTCTTCTGAGTGTACCATTTAGCAATAAGCCTAGTTTTGAAGGTTTCCACCTTCCCATCTACCTTTCTCTTTCTCTTGTAGACCCATTTACACCCTATGGGTTTTATCCCTTTAGGTTTATCTACAAGTTCTCAGACTTTATTGGAATACATGGAATCCATTTCTGATTTCATAGCTTTATGCCAATGGTTTGCATCTTTATCAACCATTGCTTCATCATAGCTAATGGGATCTAGTTCATGCTCATTATAGACTGCTTAAAAGGACTCTCTAATTAACATGTACCTAGTTGGACTTCTAATAATCCTCCCACTATGATGAAGTACTAGTGGTTGTTGTTTTATAACTGGCTCTGGTTGGTTATTATGATCTGGATTGGGAATTAACTCATTGACTCTATCAAGCACAATATTAGAGTTTCCAGATAACTCATCAAGAATTATCTTACTCCTGGGCTTGAAGTATTTCATATAGTCTTCTTATCTTGAGAACTATAGAAAAGACTTCCTCTTGTTCCTTTAGGATAGCCAACAGATAGATAAACTTCTTACTTAAATTCTAGCTTATCTGTCTTCTCTTTTAGAACATGAGTTGGACAACCCCATATATGTATGTGATGTAAACTTGGTTTACGTTTTATCCATATTTTCATAGGTGTTTTAGGGACTGACTTAGATGGAATTAAGTTATGAGGATACATGGTTGTTTCTAAGGCATAACCCTAGAACGAGATGGGTAAATTTGAATAACTCAATATTAACCTCACCATTTCAAGAAGAGTTTAATTTCTCATTTCTGATACACCATTTTGCTGGGGTAACCCTGGTGTAGTCAACTGGGATAATATCTTATTGTCTAACAAATAGGTCATGAACTCACTATAGAGGTATTCACCAGCTTGATCAAATTGAAGTGCCTTTATGTATTTTCCTAATTGCCTTTCCACTTCTGTTTCATACTCCTTAAATTTATCAAATGCCTCAGACTTGTAACGCATTAGGTACACATAACCAAATCTAGAATGATCATCATTGAAAGTGATGAAATATTTATAACCTCCTTTAGCTTGTGTGCTTATGGGCCTACACACATTAGAGTGCACAAATTCTAACATTTCAATGGCTCTATTACCTTTAGTATTAAAGAGTCTTCTGGTTATTTTTCCTTCTATACAGGATTCGCAGACTAGTAATGGTTCAATATCTAATAAACTCAAAGGTCCATCTTTGACCAGTCTTTAGATTTTATCTAGACTAATATGACCAAGACGTAGATGCCATAGATACATTTGATTAGTTAGAGTCACTTTAATCCTCTTATGCCTTTTAGATTCATTATTCAATTATGTGTCATACAGTGAGTTGATTTTAGGATATATGCAGTATATATTGTTAACAATTATACCAGAACATATAAACGACTTATTTCTTTTAATCACCACAGTTAAGTCAAAAATATAAGAATAACTAAATTTATTCAAATAACTAACTGAAATCAAATTACATTTGAGTTTCGGTACTAACAAACAATTATCTAATACTCAAGTCTTAAAATCATCAAAATAAAATTGAACAACTCTCACTGTCTTGGCTGCAACAGTTGCACCATTTCCTAGCCTTAGACTAATCTCTGCTTCACTGAGTTGTCTGGTTTGCTAGAACCCTTGCAATGAATTACAAATATGATTAGTGGCTCCAGAATCTACTATTCAGAAATCAGTAGAATCAACCACTAAACATGTCTCAATGAAAAGAATTTTACCTGAAGTAGAAGCTACCCCTTTAGCTATTGAAAGCTTTGCTAAATGAAGTAGACAATTTCTTTTCGAATGCCCTTTAACACCACATTGGAAACATTTTCCTTTGGGTTTCTTATCCTTTTGTTGAATTTGTACAGAAGTTGAGTTAGATCTTTTGGGCTTATTCTTTTTCTTTTTACTACCATTTCCTTTAGGTTTGAGACCAGAAGAGAAAGATGGGCCCTTAGTTAAATGAGCACTTAGTCCATATTTTATTATGGCATCAGTAGCTCTAAGTTGATTCATTAGCTCAGTTAATGAAAAATTCAACTAATTCATTGACATGTTTAACAAGAAAGTCTTAAATGAGGGTGCTAGGGTTTCTAGGACCATCTCGACCTTAGATTGGCCAATGTGTTCCCCACCAAAATCCTCAACTACTGGAACAATGCTATCATTTTCAACATGTGATCTTACATAAGAGTTCCTTCGACTTGCCTGGTATTCATGATCTCTTTCAAAGCAGCCTGCCTTAGAGTCTTGTTTTTATCAACAAACATCTCCGAAAGGCTGAAAATCATATCAGCAGTCGTTTTCATAGTCTCATGTTGCTTTACTAGAGTACTAGACAAAGATGCTAATATATAATATTTGGCTATTTCATTAGACTGTTGCCATTTGTTATAAGCATCTTTTTCAGCTTGAGATGCCTTTTTATTAGGTTCGGGAGGGCATTTTTTAGTTAAGACATATTTATGCTTTTCAGCTATGAGAACAATGTCTAAGTTCCTCTTTCAATCCACATAATTATTTCTGGTTAACTTTTTTTGGTTAAGGATGGATGATAGAGGGCTAAATAAAGGAATGATTTTGAAAAATAAATTCATACATAAGCATACATTATCTGAAAGCATGTGTAACTTTTGCATGAATTGTGAAAGGCATTTATGTAGAACTCTTTAACATATTATGCATCGTTAATTTAATTTTCATTCAGAATACACCTCTATAGGGTGGTCGTATCCATTATGAATCAGACCAATACCATACCAATTTATTTTTATTATCTAGATATTTCATATCAAATAATAATAAGCTACCAATTCTTTAGTCCTTAGATTTAATTGACAAGAACTTCGTAGGAAGGATAGTAATCAACTTAAGTTGAGTGCATAACCATTATTTCAATCCTTTATATTTTTTAATTAAAAAGGTCACCGTAGGGTAGTCAATTTTGCATGAGTTCTATATTGGATCTTATCCTTTAAGGAAATCATATCTAGTAACTAGTTTTGATTAATACCCACCATAGGGAGCTCACAAGATTTGAGGCAAGGCATTAATCTGCCTTACTATAGGAACAATAATAGAGGCCATGCGCTTTATGCCTAAAGCCCTCTCTCACTTAATATTTTAATTCTTAAAGTTTTTAATTAATTTATAAAATGATGTTCTACTCATTAATATATAATTTTATTTTTATAAAATAATTAATAAGGTCACGTCAAATAATAAATTAATATAATATTAAAAAATATGACAACGGTCTTATCCTAATCTCGTTAGAACATTAATGTCATACAAATGATATATTTTATACATGGACATGTGAATATGACACCCTTAATCTATATGACATGTTATTTATCCAATCAATTAATTAGATAAATAAATAACCTCATAATTCATGACTTTTTAAAAAAGAAAAATATTTAAAACTAAACCTAAATTCTTTAAAGTCTTCCTTCAAGTCAACTTGGGCTTTTTCATAATGTTACCTCCTCTTACTTGTCTCCTTTTATGGGCTTAGAATTTGGCCTCTTAATTTTCTTTGGTCCACTCATTTTTAAAAAAATAAATTAGGTATATTTTAGGCTTAAAATTTCTATTGGGTCTTCTAAAAAAAATATTTTTAGACCCAATAATTTTAATAAAATAGCCCAAATAAAATTTTATAAAATTGGACTAAAATTAAAAGAAGTTTGGACTAATTTTAAATTTACAAATACCCCAATTAGTCCAAAAATAAATTTAGATTAAATTTAGGACCTATTTATAAATATCTCAAAGTTTTCTAGCCAAACTTTGATTACCCAATACCTGGAAGGGGCTGAGTGAAAATAAAAATTTTGAAAGGCCTATTTGCACAATTTATAAACTTAACAAGGTCAATTTGTAATATGTGCAAACTTAAGTAAGCCAAAACAGAATTAATTAATCAAAGAGAAGGCTGAGTGATATTGTTCGGATGTAACCCGAATTCCATCACAATTTTACACAGCGCAGCTCCCATCTTTCTCAGGCCCATCACTGCCCACGTTTTCAGTCATCGTCGACGCCAAGATGATACCACCAGTTTCAGACTGTATCGGCCATCTTACCCTACCACGAACCGCCGATCATGCCTGCCAAAACCGCCGCGTGGACAGCTAAAATTTGTGTGAACAGCGACTTGCAATAGAAGCCGCCACCTGTGGAGACTGCTCAATCATCTCTAGATTTCAACGTTGCAGGTGCTAAACTGGCTGCTTGCCAATTTTCAGCCAACGCCTGTGAATGACGCTGCCATGAATGAGTGGCAGCGTGCCTGTAGTATTTATCTTTTTTCTCATTTTTTTTATAATACAACAAAAATAATTAAAAAATATATATTCTTTTGATTATAAATAAAAACCCTAAGCCATTTATTTGGCTTACAAAGAAATCTAAAGAATTTATTTAAGCTAAATAAGAGGGAAAATTGTAATATTATTTCATCACCCTTCTTATTACAATTTCTAAGAAAAAATATAAACAAATATCTAACTATGAATTATTAAGCATAACCATTCATCATATAATTAATAAAAGAACAAATATAGATTAAATATGCAATTAGTACCACAATAAACAATTATTACTACACATAAAAATAAATTATACATATAATATGAAACAAAGCAACTTTGATACTAGTTGTTGGAAGTAAATAAATATTTTCTGTTTATAAAAATAAAGGCAGCAAAAGCCAGATCGTCTTGTTCATAATTACATGTATAAGGATAGAAGATTACCTCAAATCCTCGCTATGAAAAATCTTGAATTGACTGCCTGCAATCTTTTCTACTATCCTTAACCTTCAAACTCAACGCGTGTGAGTACGTGGATCTTTCATTCACTATTTAAAATCACTAATACCCAAATCTAAGAGAATGATAATAACCAAATTCTTTTTTCACGTACGAATACGTAAAAGAATTTTTCTAGTTATGATTGTTGTTATTGTTGTCTCATTACTACCCCATACCTCTTATATATATAGGAATCTGCTTTGGGTATTTAGAATTAGATTAGGATTAGAAAATTAGATTTTGATTAAGATTTGAGCTAGTAGAGTGACTGCATCTTATAAATTTATATTCTTACGACCCATAAAATTATATATCCAAGCTATCGAGGTTTTGACCGTTTATATAGATCTCACTCCATGATAACTCAAAAGATACAACATAATGTAAGTTTATTACCTACTCAGGATTAAAATCAATCAAGCTTATTAAAGTTTTTGTGAATTAAGATCTACAATATGTAGTTAACCGAATCGAAATTCACAGCAGTCCTGTTCAATGTAACATATACACTAATTTTTCTACTCGAAGTCTCTACTTCGATGATCAAGGCAAATCATTCATTTTAAGAAGCAGAAAAATTATAACCTTACATAATAAAATACCATTTTTCATTAATGGCTGTGAACTAGATTTAATTTATAAAAAATTTGTGATCTATACATTCTGTATTAGCATCATATGCCTAATACATAGATTACATACTTTATAAATATGGGCTCATCAATGTATGTTCAACTATATATATGAATAAACTTTATTAATCTAATAAAATGTTGTTACACATACTTTAAAGATATAAAATAATATAAAACGTCTAACAGTAAAAGTAACAACTGTACTGTAGAAACCTAACTTGCAAAAACAAAACAATTGATCAGACCAATGCTTTGTAATTTGCTGCTTTAGGGCTACCTTCAATACAGAGTGAGCATATTAGACGTAAATAAAGATATTCCATCAAAGCAGTGTAGGTGTTTCATAGAGTATTTGCTTGAACAAGAGGGGTAAATTTGAGTAATTTTTGTTATCCTAAGAGAATCAATAAACATGATGGATGACATTAAGGTCTTCTATTTTGATTTCGGTAGTTCAAGATGGGTAAAGAAGAGGAGCTGTAGGGATCAAGTGTTGTTCATATGTTTTAACTGTAGCATCTTAGTATCAGCAAATCAACTAGGACGCAGAGGCAATATTATCATTTTTACAGGGTGTATAAAAGATGGCTGGTGGGTATTCTCAACGCAAGATAGAAGCACATCCACTCCAAATTAGAATTTTGAGAAAATTTCATTTCATAATACATATCTAGTAATTACATCAACTTCAGTATGTTAAATCGGCTGTATATGCATTTGAGTGGAAAGAATAGAAATATAATATGCTACATTTAAAACTGCCACCCCGAAGAAGCTGTCGCCGAACGTCGCCCTCGCGAACGCCGTCTTCACATTGAACCCCTGCTCTCTTCCCTCCCCGCCAACAATCCCCGCCACAAACCCAACACCGCTGTCGCATCCGCTACACTCGGGGTCGATCATCCCCCCGATTAAGTTGCTGCAATCACTCCATTTTATTCCACCTCCTTTTCCTAACACTCACTATATTTTTGTCCTAGTCCTCATCCAAATCCTCAGTATCAATCCCCATAAACCCCAAATCACAATAATCTTCCCTTTAACTTCAAGCTCCACATCTCGAAACACCTCCTTATACTTCAAAAAATTCTCCCAGTGATTCTCCCCATCTTTTCCAATTAAACTCATCATCTGAAATTCTGATCTTCTGCTTGACACCCAAGTACTGGTACCTCATGTTCTGGATTTTGATTGACATGTCATGCCAAGACCACTTGAAGGGAAACTACTTGAACAATGGAAGGGCAAGTGAACCAGAAAAAGCATTTGAACAACTTTTTGTTGACTCTATTTAAGTTCATTTCTTTTTCACTCGATTCCTATTCCTTTTTTTCTTTTGCAACCTCGACTCAAAGAACTGGGTCATGGAACTCTCTACCCTTTGCCCGTTGGCTTGGCTATGAAAGCAGACTGTGATCCGCATCAAGAAAGAAATGTATTCATGCATCTTTTTAGTTTGAATGCTTTTCTGCTGGATTTATTTATTTATTTGCTAGGGGAGAATATGGAGCTGGATATGGTGGAGGTTGGTGGTGGAGGTGGTGCCGTTGCTGGTGACGTTGGATATGGTGGTGGTGGCGATGAAGGAAAAGGTGCAACAAGCGGTTATGGTACTGGTGGATTTGCTGAATTGGGGATAAAGTGAAAAATTATTTACTATGTTAATAATTAATTTTTCAATTTGTTTGAAGTAGTCTAATATTTTTATACTCAATCTATTTTTTTTAGAAAATTAAAAGCCAATTTTTTTAATGAAAAAGTGAATCTTCTGGTAAGTTGTAGAGAGATATGTTTGTTATATTATTATAATTAATTTATACGAGTATTTGAGTCATTTTATACACTTTAAAATAAAATTTATTAATTTTAACAGAAGATATTTTAACAATAATATATTATTATTAATTTTTTAAATTTATATATTTTATAATATTAAGTCTTATCTCAAAAATATTTAAAATAATATCCCTACATTATATTGGAATAGATTTCTTTCTTATTCACAATAGACGCTACTTCTATTAAAAGCATTGGCTTTATCTAAACGGAAGTGAACCATTTAAATATATATTGGAGAGTTATTTTAAATCCAAAAGGTATTCTATACACCCAATTGCACATTAGCCCGAGTTAAATTTTAAAATCAGATATGTAATTTGTGCACCTTATAATCTCCATTTCCCCATTTGTATTAAAAAAAAATAGCTTTTAGAATGGCGCGAAAAATATTATAGAGAAACTTGAGGTGAGCTTGTGGTGAGAGAGAGAGAGAGAGAGAGAGAGAGAGAGAGAGAGAGTTATTTTATTTTTTTTAAAAAAAATTAATTACAAAACCAATTTTTTGGTTTGATTGTGAGTTTTTGCGTGGAGGATCGACCCCAAATCAAATCATTCGGTTTTCCCAAATAAAAAAATTGAACAACTTTTTGAAACCAGAAAAATTAACACCAAATCATTAGGTTTGATTCAATACTGTTCAATTATTTTGATTTTCGACTTTTTTTCCACCTTTAAATATACTAATAGTAAAAACAGCTATATAATATAGAAAAATAAAAATAAAACACACACAAAAATAAAAATAAATTTTTTTTTAGAGTTTTAAATTAAGTCTATATCTATAACTAGTTTATATATAAACTCTTATAGAAGAATGGGTCAATTTATATGTACTATATAAATAAATCTACTCTCATTACAAACAAAAAAAAAGACTCCAATCCCTCACTCCTCAAGTTGAAAAAAGCCACACTTTATCATTACGTCACAAAAAGCTCAAGCAACTTTATTTATTAAGGAAGCAAATAAAATTTTACATTAACAAGAAATTGAGAAAATTATAAGTATATAAGGAGTAAATTATATATCTATTAGTATAAGGTCATTTAAGCAGAGTTCAAGAGCAAAACCATGAGGGCTTAGGCCCAGAGTGAACAATATTATACCAATGTAGAGATATGTGTAATTCGTAAACTCATTTTAAGTAAATCAGAGTCATGCCTCAAAGTTAGCCATGTGGAAGAAATCCTTAGTGTCAAACGAGAAGATGGTGAATCTGAAGTTAGTCATGTGCAAGAAATCTTTAGTGCTGAACGAGAAGGTGGTGAACCTGATAAAACTCGGTTTGCAATAGGATCTGTATTAAAGCTCTATGGACAAGAAGTGGTGTGCTCCCGAGCATTACGTAAGGCGTGTCCTCTCAACGCAGTGATGCAGCCTTTATATAAGGCGTGTCTGCCAATGCAGTGATAAGGAACTGATTTGATAGAGTGGGCTCTCGATGTAGGCGGTACTCTGACCTTCACGTAAAGCGTGCGCCCACAATGCAGAGAAGATGTGTACCAAAAAAGAGAGCGAGATCTTCCTACGTGGAAGATAGACGGATGAAATATCATTTGAGGGGAGGCTTAGTGGTCCTTTGTTCGAGGGAAAGATTGTTAAGGAAGCAAAGAAAGTTTCACATTAGTAAGGAATGAAAAAAGTCATGAGTATATAAAAGAGTGAAGTATATCTCTATTGGTATGAGTCATTTTAAGTAGAGTTCAAGAGTAAAACCATGAGGGCTTAGACCCAAAGTAAATAATATTATATAAATATAGAGATATGTATGGCTCATTAGGCCCTTATACTATTCTCTTAGTGCTATGATAAATCTTTTGATAATTTTACAAATATACCAGATCATTTGATATACAAAATTAAGACGAGCTCATTTAAAGAATCTAATGGTAGCTTTGGCTTATCAAGAGGTATAAGGTTTAAACTCTAGAGTTAGCAAATTAATAAGAGGTGTTTTTCAATCTAAAATAATTCAAAAAGACATAAGACATTAAAGGCAGGTGAACAAGTATTATTGACCACAGCTCATGCTTGATACTGTAAAGGTGAAAAAGATGACTTTTTTTTTCGAAAGATTTGCACTGCTCAATGCGTCTTACAGTATTTGCATAAAGAGTGTAGTTTACGCATCCTTTTGATTCATGAACCTATACTCCATACATCACCTGATAAATCTTGGGAGTCAAGCTTCGCCAAGCCTTGGCAATGGCACTATGTTCCATCAACCTACTTGGACCATCTTTCTATTTATAACACTTAAATTTTTTATTTAAAAGTAATCTAATTACATTTGTTTATAAAATATTTTCAATTTTACTTGTAAAATTCGCCTATTTTTATTTTATGGCTATTGGCAAATAAAAGGAAGAAACCTATAATACCATCACCAATTTACTTAAGAAACTAATAGTTATCAAAAATTATTTGCTAGACAATTAGTAATTCAATATCATAGCAACAATTAGTAATTCACATCATAACTCACGTTTGAAATGGAAAAAGATTTCATTTATATCTTATATAAAAATAATAATTTATTTTTTAAAAGAAAATTATGTATAAAAAATGTAAAATTGTGATTAAAAATCAATGACAGAGTTAGATGAACTATTTTAGATGTCAAAGTGTAAAAGAAAGTAAGTTTCAAGAATCTAATGCTAATGAAAGAAAATTTTATGGCTTCTAGAGTAACTAATCAAAAGAGGAAGAGCTGAAATGATAATGTGCAAATAAATGTAAAAAATGCATCATTTTACTAAAAGGTCTAAGTTGAATCAAATGCTGACACATGGTATTGAGTTTATTAAGTTTGTTAGAGTTTGGACAAGAAAGTCTATTCTTGGGCTATAAATATCCATACTTGGCAAGCTTAATGTAACCCTTGATTTTTACTATTGTTTAATTCTTGGGAGTGTTGTGAGCTCGGTCATTTAAAATTACAATTTTTGCTCATGTTTGAATATTATCATAAGATCGTTTTTATATTAGCCCGTGGATGTAGTTTACCGAATTGCGTAAATTTCTCTTGTAGTGCTTGATCTTTCTTTGATTATTTCTTGTTTCTCAAATTTAATTCCTTGATTAAAGATTAGATTAGGTTCAATTCAATTCCAACAATTCGTATCAAAGCTTGGTTGGGAACTTAGTGGCATCTCACAAGTTTGATTTGAGAAATTCAATAGCAATAATGATTTCAATCTTTGGAAGATTAAATAGAGGCATTCCTAGTTAGTCAGGGGCTCGCATCTACAATTGAAGAGGTTGCATTTAACCTAGATAACAAGAAACTAAAATCTTCAAAGGCAGATGGTGATCGTGCTGACATTCTAAGAAAAGGAAAAAGTGTCATTGTCCCTAGCCTTAATGATAAAGTGCTAAGGGAAGTGGCGAGTGAAAAATAGCCATTGATTTATGGAAGAAATTAGATTCTCTGTATATGATCAAATCTTTGGCCAAAAAGTTAGATTTGAAGAAAAACATTCTACCAGTTAAGTATGAAGAATGAGAGCTCTATTAAAAATCACATTGATGACTTTAATAAAATTATCATTAATCTTGAAACTATTAATGTGAAGATTAATGATGAAGATAAGGCAATTATCTTACTCAACTCACCACTATCGAGTTATGAACACTTTATGGATACTCTCTTATATGGAAGAGACCTTTGACAATAAACGATGTAAAGTCTTGTTTGAATTTAAAGGAATTGTCAAAGAAGTCAAATCTGAAGATTACAATGATGAGGATTAAGCTGCAATGAGAAGGTCAGAGAAAAAGGAATCAATAGTAAAGAATAGTAGATTGAAGTCCAAGACCAAAATGAAGAAATACTTCTTTTGTAAAACAAAAATGACATTTCAAGAAGGGTTGTCTGGAAAGAAAAGTAAGATTGAAGACAAAAGATCAAGAAAGAGATATAGTTGTGGCCTTAGATGATGGTTATGACAGTATATCACTCTAGTTACATCAAAGGATGCTATTAGATATGATTGGATTCTGGATTTAGGATGCGCTTTTCACATGAATTTTAATTTGAACTTATTTGTCAACTACTATACAGTAAATAAAGGGAAAGTATTTATAGGAAATAAATTACTATGTAAGGTTATAGAATAGGGATCATAAAAATGAAGATGTTTGATGGGATAATCAGAGAATTAAAGGATGTAAGATACATCTTGGATCTAAAGAGAAACTTGATTTCTTTAGGGAAACTAGAACAAAGTGGTTGTACTTTCAAGGTAGAAAGAGGAACCTTAAAAGTGGACAAATAGTCATTTGTGTTGATGAAAAAGACCAGAATTAATGGTCTATATGTGTTGAATGGAAGTATTATTGAAGGATCAATTGTTTTATCAGTGGGAAGTGACCTAGATAATTCTAAAATGTAGCATAGGAGGCTAGCACGTTTAGGAGAAAAGGAACTTAAATAATTAAAAGATTAGGGAGTGTTTGAGAAAGACAAACTGAGAAATCTATAGTTTTGTGAGCATTGTATGTTAAGGAAAGCCCATAGGGTGAAGTTTAGCACAAGAGAACACACTATAAAGTCAAATTTAGAGTATATGCATTCTAATCTTTAGAGGGTCTACACAGATTAAGTCTTTAGGTGTAGTTAGGTACTTCTTAACCTTGATAGATGATTTCTCAAGGAAGTTCTGAGCATGTGTGTTAAAGAGCAAGGACTGGGTGTTTGATACTTTCAAAAAATAGAAGGTATTTGTGGAGAATTAAATTGGGAAAAGATTTAAAATTGATAACAGGATGGAATTTTGTAACTTGAGTTTGATGCCTTTTGTGCCAAGTATGGAATCCATAGGCACAGGATAGTAAAAGGAACTCCACAACAAAATATCCTTGCTAAAGAATAGGACCATTTTGGAAAATGTGAGATATATGTTATCAAATATTAGGTTACCTAAGAATTTCTAAGCATAACTGGTGATGACTACGACCTACCTGATTAATGAAAGTCCTTCTTCAGCAACAGACTTTAAGACACCAGAGGAAAAATGATCTAGATATGTTCCAATGTATGAACACTTGAGGATATTTGATTCTCCTACCTTCATTCATGTCAAACAAGGGAAACTAAAATTAAAGGCCATTAAATATGTGTTTATGAGTTATCTAGAAGGAGTCGAGGATTACAAAGTGCAGTGTATTGAAATAAACCTACCAAGAGTAATGATTTGTAAGGATATAACATTCAATGAGGCTTCAATGTTAGAAAAAAAAAGTCAGTCGCACTAAAAATGAAGCATAAAAAAGTAACAATCAGTAAAATAAGGAAGTAGTTGAGTTTAAGGTGAAACATTTGGGAATAGAAAGCTCATATACTGAAGGCTACAATTCAGATTCAAACTCAGAACCTACTTCCCAAAAATCTTAACTCAGAAAGTAGACGACTCATGTTCAATCTCTTTTAAGTCAGCAAAAGTCTTTAAAATAATAATTAAAAGAATATTAATTGGCGAGGGACATATTCAAAAGGACAATAAAGCCTCTTAAGAGATTCGGGTAAACTAATTTGGTCACAAATGTATTCAATGTTATGGATGAAGTAAACGTTGAGGAACCAAAGTTATATGTGGAAGTAATAAGGAGTAGTGACAACAAAAGCTAGAAATAGGCAACGGAGGAAGAAATCAGATCTCTTAGGAAGAGTGAGACTTGGGAATTTGTTCTTAAGTCTTTAGGTAAGAAAATTTTTAGATGCAAGTGGATCTTCAAAGTTAAGAAATGAATCAAAGAAGTTGAGTCAGCGAAATACAAGGTAAAGTTGGGAGCAAAAGGGTTTTCACAAAGAGAAGAGGTAGACTTCTACAAAATTTTCTCTATGGTAGTAAAACATTGTTTTATAAAGGTCTTATTAGCTTTATGTATGAATTTAAGGTTACCTTTTTACACGAAGATTTAGAAAAGAAGATCTATATGACTCAACCTCAAGGATTCAAGGTTTCTAAGAAGGAAGATCATGTATATTTACTTAGAAAGTCTCTGTATGGACTTAAGCAATGAGACAATGGTATAAATATTCGATGGCTTTGTGATATGATACAGCTCATGACAGGGAAGTGTGCAAGGGAAGCTCACTTATTTATTGTTGTATGTTGATTACATGCTATGACATGAAAGAATCAATAAGTTAAAATATAATTTAAGTGAAGAGTTCAAAGTGAAGGATCTTAGAACTGTGAAAAGGATTCTTATAATGGAAATTGAAAGAGATGAGATGTTGTGCTATTTCTATTGTAAGAGAAATACATCTTGAAAGTATTGGACAGGTTTAGGATGCTAAATGCAAAATTTGTAAATACTCATCTCGCCATGCATTTTAAAATCTTAGCTACATAATATCCTTCAACTGAGAAAGATAAGCTAAAAATGCTAAATACTCTATATGCTAGTGTTGTGGGAAGTATCATGTATATAATGATTTGTTTCACACTTAATGTTGATCATGTTGTGAGTGTGGTAAGCTAGTATATGGTTAATCTTGGAAGTGAACATTGGAACACTATAAAATGGATCCTAAGGTACTTAAAATGTACTTTCAGTTATGGTTTAGTGTTTAGGAAACGTGAGCTAGAAGTTAAAGGGATACAAGGATTTGTAGATGCTGATTATGTTGGAAATTTAGACAAGATGAGGTCCTGAACAGGATTCTTGTTTACTGTAAATGGGTACTGTGTAAGTTGGAAGGCTGTGTTATAGCTAGTTGTAGCATTGTCCATTACGAAAGTTGAGTATGTGGCGGTTATAGAAGCTATTAAGGAAGCAATTTGGATAAAGGTCCTAGTCGCGGAGCTAGCCTGATAGGGGTTAATTAGGTCTAATATACTTATCCTCCAAACTTAATATTTGTTCATTTAAATTACGTTTATTTGGCTTTTTTATGTGCTTTATTGTTATTTTGTAAGTTTGAGTCAATAGAGTAAATATGGATGAAAATTCAAAGAAAATAAGGCAAAATCATCAAATTTTTGCTACAGTAGATTGTTATAGTGCCAAGCTACAATCTTTTGCTACAGTGTTTAACGCTGCGGTGTTGAGTTAACTTATAATTGATATTTTTCTCTAATTTAAAACCATAAACCTATAATATGGAAGATCAAAAAGTTTATTTTGAAGAAACAAGAGAGAGAGAATAAAATGGAGAAAGAGTAATTTTTAGAGGATCAATAAGACTAGAAGATTAAAGGCTATAGAAAAATTAGTTTTATCTCTTTATCTTTATAGTTTTTTAAGATTTTCATGATGTTATTCTTAATAAGCTCTAGAACTCTTTATTTTACCATGACCTAAAGTTTCTATTCTAAGGCTACAATTTTGAACTTGATATATGATTGAATTCAATTTCTTTTCTAATTTTTATGAACTCAATAATAGAATTGTTAAATTATTTTATGTTTAATGCTTTCTAATTACTTGATCACTAATTAGATTGTTGTAGGAATCCCAATGAACTTAATAAAGGAATTTTTGCGTTGGCCTTGAATAATTTGATATATGACCATAGGGTAATAACTATAAGTTTTATGTGAGACAGACATATACGTACATGGCATATATGGTATTAATAGATTAGTTCTTAATGAATCTTATTCTCATCTGATTATCATAGACATATAGGTAATTGTTAGGGTAAGATATAATCACTTGACTATCGACAGAGGCTTATAATGATATTAGGCATCTATTTAACAACTCCTATTGAGGGATTGACGTAGGAAAACATTAATTGGTTCAAGTAACATATCAAAGCATAGTTGTAATCTAAAGTTTTATCTACTATTAATGATTATATCTTTGTATATTTAATCTTATCTTGATTGTTAGTTTTCTATTTATTAGATTATATTACTATATTTTGATTTTAATTCGTCCGAATAAAAGTAAGAAGACATAATTTTAGTACTTAGCATAACAATAATAATAATTCCTCATGGGTATAATACTTTACTCATCTTATATTATTTATTTGTTATAGTGTGTACTTATGCTTAGCTAGAAATCGCATATCATAGCTGAAGGTGATCAGAGAGTGAATATGTTATGTGATAGCTAAAGTGCTATACACTTTAGCTCAAATCAAGTGTTTAATGAAATGACAAAATATATTAATATAAAGCTACACTTCATCTGATATCAAATTGCTAAAGGGGTGGTAAAGCTGGTAAAGGTTCATACTTTTGAGAATCCAACAAATATGATGACAAAGGCACTTCTACCAAGTTCAAGCTTTATTCTAGCTTGGTTAATGTAACCAGTATAAAAAAAATGATGCTGAAATGGCCAGCAAAGAGATTGGAAGATACTCATTGATTTGGAATTGAGGTAGAGATTATGAAATAGTTATTAAAAATCAATGACAGAGTCAGATGAACTATTTTTTGGATCAAAGTGTAAAAGGAAGGAAGTTTTTAGGGGCTTAAATACTAACGGAAGAAAAATATATGGCTTCTAGAGCAATTAACCAAAAGCAAAAAGGTTGGAATGATAAAGTCCTTTAAAAGTCTAGAAATATAAAAAACACACCATTTCCCTAAAAGGTCTAAGTTGAACCAGATACTAATGTTTAGCATTGAATTTGTTAACTTTGTTATAGTTTGGGTGGAAAATTTTATTCTTGGGCTATAAATACCTAGACTTAGGATGCTTAATATAATCTCATATATTTTTTATTCTCGGGAGTGTTGTGAGCTCTACCAAACTATGTATATTTCTCTAGTGTTTCTTGATTATTCTTTAATTATTTCTTGTTTCTTAATTTCAATTCCTTGATTAAAGATTAGATTAGGTTCAAAACAGTTCTAAAAAAAAACTTATTGCCTGAATTATGAATTGGTAAGAACTTTATGTAAAATAGACCATTATTACTTTAAATTGCCCATAAAAGAAAAAGCAAAAAGTTTACTTAGAAGTATAGATATAGAGCCAAACACAAAGTTTTAAACAAGAGTGGTACTATACTTACGTAGTCAGGATATGCATTTAATGTGTCCATTATTGATAAACTTTATATTCCTACTATATAAATATAGCATTACTTTTAGAAAAATAAATTTCAAAAGATTCAAGATAACTATTAACAGTTCATAAGATAATTAATGACCAATTAAAAAAATGATCCAAATTTATTTTTACCAAATGGAATGTTACTGCTTAAAAGTATAAATATAAATATACCAATAATTTACACATAAATATAAATATACTCAAGCCATCTATTTAAAAGTGTTTGAGCTCAAGTCTCTATTTATATCGAGGAAAAGGACATTTGAACTCTTAAGATCTCAAAAAAAGGATATGCAAACTTCTAAAATTTTAAAACATTTATTTACACCCTTGTCAGGTAATGAATTCCGTTGGCGTTAATAAAAAATCTATTAAATCTATTAAAAGTACGATTATTGATTGATATTATTTAACTACTATATTGATAAGAAGTAAAAAGTTAATAACTACATGACAAGTGGTAGTTACCAATTGATGCAACATCTCAACTATATAAATATAACATTACTACTAGAAAAATACATTTCAAAAGATTCAATATAACTATTATCAATTCATAAGATCATTAACGATCTAATTAAAAACAAATTATCCAAATTTAGTTTTACCAAATGGAATGTTATTGCTTAAAATTACAAATATAACAATAATTTATACATAAACATAAATATACTCAATACCATTTATTTAAAAGTGTTGAGCTCAAGTCTTTTTATTTTTATTAGAAAAAAATGACATTTAGACTCTTAAGATTTCAGAAAAATAATATGCAAACTCCTCAAATTTCAAAAAGCTTATTACACCCATGTCATGTACTGAATTTCGTTAGAGTTAACGAAAAATCTATTAAATCTAGTGAAAGTACGGTTATTCTCAGTTATGATTGAAAAAAAGTCTAACCGACATTAATTATTTCTGCTGAGCTTTACTGATTTGTGCTGTTACATTAGAATTTTTCTTCATTTCTTTACTGTTTTCTGCATTTTCCTACTGCTGCACATCATGTTCTGTAATAAATTCTGCACTTTTGCACTATTTTCTTCATCACATTCTGCACTTTTCTCCACTTCTGCACTGTTTGACTGCAACTCCTTGCCACTTCTCAAAGAGATAGCTTTGCATTGCTCTTTATCCCCTCTTGGATTAGCTTCAGTGTTGCTTGGTAAAGTCCTTAGAGATCGATTATTTAATGCTACAACAAGTTGCCCCATTTGAGTCTCTAGAGTTTTCAAGGATGCGGAATGGTTTTGTAAGATAGTATCATTCGACTTCATATACTACATAAACATATCTTCCAATATTGATTTCTTCTTCTGTGGGAGATGAAATCTGGGTAGGTTAGGTTTAAGTTGTTGCCCTTGGTTGCCACCTTAAGAAAAATTAGGATGATTCCTTTACCCCGGATTATAATAATTTGAATATGGTTTATTCTGCTATCTATTATGGTTCCCCACATAATTTTCTAACTCCATGCATTGCCATTCATGTGATTGTCACCACAGAAGTCACAAGTCGCATTTTGGGTCTTGATAGCATTCATAGAATCAAATCTCTTGGTTAAAATGTTGATCTGTGCAGCCAATGCATTGAATTCATCAATCTCATGAACTCCAGCAACCTTCCTTGGTGTAACTCTTTCAACAAACCATTGATAACTATTACATTCTATCTCTTCCAATAACTCATATGCTTCTTCTGTGGACTTGTTCATCAGAGCTCCTCTAGTAGCGGCATCAATAATTGTCCTTAAATGACCTACTAGCCCATTATAGAACATCTAGACTAATAACCATTTAGGAACTCCATGATGGGGGCACTTTCTCAATATGTCCTTGAATCGCCCCTATGCCTCATGTAATGACTCACTTTCAATTAGCACAAATGAGGTGATGTCATTCCCCATCTTAGCTGTCTTAACTGATGGGAAAAACTTTACTAAGAACTTTTGTGCTAGGTCATCCACGTTGATATAGATCCTGATGGTAATGACATCAACCAGCTCTTGGCCTTGTCCCTCAATGAAAAAGGAAATAGTTGTAACCTGATGGCATTATTTGACACCCCATTGAACTTAAATGTATCGCAAATCTCTAAAAAATTCATGATATGTATGTTGGGATCATCATTTGGAGCTCCACTGAATTGCACAGACTCCTTAAGTATCTGAATAGTACTTGACTTGATTTCAAAGTTGTTTGCATTAATAGTGGGGTGCCGAATACTAAACTGAATGCCTTCTGTTGTAGGAACAACATAATCCCTCAACAATCTCTACGGATTCATAGGCTCAAACACTAGATTATTGATATTATCGTGATTCTCTGCCATATTTTTGTTTTGATGTTGTTCTCGACGAAATCTCCGAAATGTTATTTTAATCTCAAGATCTAAAGATGTTAAATCTTTGCTCTTGGTTCTTAGCATGAACTGTCAAAACCAAAAAATAAAATTGGTAACTAGAACAGAAAAAGAATAATAATAATAATAAAATAAAATAAAATCTGAAGTAAAAGTAAGATACAATTTAAAGTATGGTATTAGTATCGATCTAAGAATAGATAAAATAGTCCCCGGTAATGGCGTCAAAAACTTGATGTATAATTTAATAACCTAGCGCAAGTGCACACTTTCATACCAAGTAATATAGGACTAAGTCCAGATTATCAATCCCACAGAGACTATTGTCTCTATTTCTTCAATCGATTACTAAAATTACTCTATTTTACCTTTATCCAAACTAACTTATGAGATGGCGTTTAACTAACTATACTACTGCCATCGAATTAAACCTAATTAAAATATCGCAAGCACTCTGAGATACAATTCACTAGTTTGATAAGTAATTTAGGGTTTTGACATATCCCCTAGTAGTTCATTAAATTCTTTAACCCCTTAGTTATTCCCTTATTATCAATTGATTGGCTAGATACTGATTTCATCATAAGCTTCTGTCGACAGTCGAATGATAATATCACACCCTAACAATTACCTATATGTCTGTGGTAATTTTAATAAGATGCAACTCATTAAGAATAAATCTAATCAAACTATATACATGCCACCTAGGTATATGTCTATCCTAGATAGAACTCATAGATATTACTCTATGATCATGTATCAATCTAACCTAGGCCAAACATATAAATCCTTTTGTCAAAGTTATCATGGTTCCTAAACAATCAAAATAGTGATCAAGTATAATGAAAGCATTAAGCATAGATAGATTAAATCAATTAAGGGATAAAAGTTCATAACTAAGAGTTTAAAAAAGTCAATTACATACTAGGTTCAAGAACGTCTAACCCTAAATTAAAAGTATTTAGCTTATGCTCACAACAAGAATATCAAAGCAAAAATATGAAAATATCATGAACAAGATCATCTCTTAAAGTTAAGGAAGAAAATAACACAAGTGATGCCCTGAGTTGTTCTTCTTCATCTTGTCTTGATTACCCAAGAGTTTATTCTTCAATCTTTAATTTTCAATAAATTCACTTTGATCTCTTAACTTGAATGTGTATTCGTTGCTCACGTTTTCCTCCTTGCTAAGTCTCTCTATTTTTGCCATAAAAAAGTGTTTTTGTTGCTATAAGAAACCCTAGGTACAAGGAGCTTCGAATCCACCCAAAATAGGAGAGTTTAGAGAAGTATTTAAGCATCCGCACAAGCACCGCAGCATTGGGTATGAGCATAAGGGTCACTACTTCGTCAACGGGCACCGCGACGCTCATTCACTGATCTGGGAGCTGCGGTGCCCAGCCACCTGCTACACTACTTTCGTCTTTTGAGCGCATCTTGCTCGTTTCTCGCTTGAATCGCCTCTCGTTTGATCCTATGTGTCACATTTTCTTTCATACACCTATTTAAGATTAAAAACACAAATACGTAGCCAAATATTAATGGATTAAAGCAAAATACCCAAGTTAGAGTGTTAAAATACTATTGTTATTATGCTATTTTCAACTACTCAATTATCAACATTGACCAATCATTAACTGCGTTGACTGGTCATTGATCAGTATTGACTACCCTATTGATCAAGCCCTTGATCGGCCATTGACCAGTCATTAATTGGTGTTGACTAACTATTCACCAGCTATTAACCAACGTTGACCAACTATTAGCCAGTGTTGACCAGTTGATAACTACATTGACTAGGTGTTGACCATCTATTGACTAGTGATAACCGATCTTTATCTACTATTGACTAGTTGCTAACAAGGCCTTTGACCAGTCGGTGACCTAACAAGGGGTTAATTTTCATTTTTAATAGAATTTATTACCTGATATGGGTGTAAATAAAATTTTTAATAATTTGCATATCCCTTTTTTAAAATTTTAAAAGTCTAGATGTCATTGTTCCTTTATATTGATAATAGATTAGTTCATCCATAAGAGTCTCTTTATTTGCATAAAGAACAAATTAGATCCTAATTATTGGGGTGACCGTAAATTGGTCTCTTTATTTATATGAAAAATAGATAACCCTATTAGTGAAACATAAAGTTTTATAGATTTTGTTACGAAAATTATAATATTGTATTTAAAAAAAATGAAATAATAGTTTGAAGAGTAAAATTATTTAACCCCGAAATTTATCTTATCAAACCCATTTCTATATGTAAGTAATATGAACTTTACTTACGATAGGGTTGAAAAATGATACAAATTGGGATTGAATTATAATACTCAATTATTGTCATAAAGTATACTTTGTGGTAGATTTCATCTATCACCTAAAATGAATTCACTAATTGGTGATAGATGAAATCTATCATCTAACAGTGTTAAAGTTACTATGTAATAGAAAACTTTTATCACAAGGTTATGAATATTTTTTGATAGAATATCTCTATCATATAGTTTTAATATTTACATCCAAATGAAAAATTATAGCATGGGGCAAATGATATGGCAGTTGTCATGGCAGATGAAAAATGATAATGTCATATTGCTCACATATGATTATATCATCATTTCCTTTATTTATCTTAATTCTGTGATAGATTTGTATCATTGCGTGGTAATAATATGCATCAAGAAATTTGAATTCATTTTAATATCAAAAATATTTTATTGAAATTAATTTATAAATTAGATACATTATATATATATATTATAATTAAACAGTTCATTAACTAAAGATCTATAGATTCAATATATATTTCTTCACTAATTTAAAACCAACAAATATAATAAACATATAACAAATTTTTTTTATAACAATATACATTTGTGTAAATTGAGGAAATCGACAATGTAGCAGCATTGTGTTGGCATAAAATCTTTTTTTGTAATAAAATAAACATAGCAAAAGCCATAACGCCATGTTCATAATTACATATATAGAGATAAAAGACTACCTAAATTCCTCGCTTGATTAACCTTGAATTAAATAACTACAATCTTCTCTATTATCATGAATCTTCAAACTCATGCATATGGGCACGTGGATTTTCCTTAATCTTTAAACTCACCTATTTCTAAGACTGAGAGAAGAGGAGTAGCCTAATTCTTTTTATTTTTTATCCATATAAGAATAAGTAAAACAATTATTCTTATGGTTGTGTTTTACTACTTCTTACCTCCACTATATATAGACAGCTCCCTTGGGTATTTAGACTTTGATAGGGTTAAGAATTAAGAATTTGATTAGGATTTAAACTAATAGAAGGACTACAAGACCCATGGGCTTCCTAACTCTAACTTAAAAGACCTAGACCAAGCATCTCATGATCCATCAGTTCTTCAAAGTTAACCTCAGGTTATTCCACTGAAAGCCAAATATTGCACTCTAGTAACCCATGTAAAATAAATAAAAATCCATTTTAATTAAAAATCTTTTAATTAAATTAGACTTAGTCTTAGGTCAATAATAACCACTAAATTAACCCTTTGACTGATGTCCATAATTAAGACTAGGCCATGAAAAAATGTCTCACGTTTTTAATTTCTTATTTGTCCCTAAGTTATTGAATATTCTAATAGTTACTTTTCAATATGTCTATATTTGTAAATAAATTTACAAATAAATATTATTATTCAATAAATAATATATTGCATAAATTGTAGCCATAATGATCAAGTACTACAATAATCTTATGTTAACATTATTAAGTAGATTCTATCTTGCAAATATATATTCCTACAACCTATAAATTATATCTCCAAGCTTTTAAGGTTTTAACCATTTATATAAATCTCACTCTGTGATAACTCAAAAGACAGAACACAAGAATATAAGTTCATTACTTATTCATGATTAAGATCAATCAAACTTATTGAAGTTTTTGTGAATTAAGATCAATAACATTTAATTAACCAAATCAAAATTCACATGAGTCTCATTCAATATATCATATGCACTGGTTTTTTTACTCGAAGTCTCTACTTCGATTATCAAAGTAAATCATATATTATAAGAAATAGAATAACTACAGTCTTAATGAATTGCCCTATAGTTGTTGAAAAAAATTTAATTTAACAAGAACTTGTGATTTATACCTTTTGTATTAGCATTATATGTCTAATACATAGATCACATACTTTATAAATATGTGACTTATATATGAATAAACTTATTAATCAAATAAGTTATTATTGTACATGTTTTAAAGGCAAAAAATAACATTACATGTTTAACAATCTCTTATTCGTTCTAAAGCATATTAAGCATCTATCAAACCCACATATCATCCATCTGAGTTTCAAAACTCTTTACTGGCAATAATGTTAGTGAATAGATTTACTAGATTATCTGCTAACGAAATCTTGGATACTATGACCTCACTATTTTGCATAAAAACTCCCTTACTAAATGATATTTCCTCTCAATAAAGATCAATAGGCATCTAAGCACTAGGTACCACCTCCTTCATGAGGAACTTTTGGAGCCATACAATATCTTTTATAGCTTCAGATGTAGCTACAGATTAAACTTCTAGAGTGGAGTCTGCAACATATGAATTTTTTGCACTCCTATAACTTATAGTCTCTCTACTCAAGGAAAACACATATCTTGATTGTTGATTTTCAGATATCTGTATCTACTTAGAAATCTGAATCTATACACCCTATAGGTATAAGATCTTCACTGGAATATACAAGCATATAATCTTTCCTTCTCTAAAGATACTTAAATATATGCTTTATTATAGTCTAGTGTTTTGGTCCTTAATTTGATTAATATTTGTTGACCATGCCTATTGCAAAACAAATATTTGGTCTAGCATAACATCATGTTTACGCTCAAAATATAACGCGGCTATCGCAGTATAGATTGAGGTGTCGATCCCACGAGGAAGCTCTTGGCAAAATAGGTTAGTGAAGTAAAATATTAAAGCAGTAGCAAAGGGTTAATTGATTTAAACGGATGAGATAGAATTGTCTATGAATTGAGGAAAATGTCTTATGATGATTTAAGCAAGGCTTTGAGAATCACAATTATGCTTTATAAATCTACTCTATACTTTGATTCGATATTTATAACTCAACTGAAAGTTTCACATCCCAAACAATCAATCGGAAGGTATGTAATATATAGCACATTTGATAACACATGTATTTGATTTAGTTAAACTCTTTGCAAGCATTAACACACATCATGTTATTTATACAAGTTATCTAAGATCGACAATATATCATTTTGACAATATTGCAGTAAAAGATTAACTTGAATATCAAACATTTATTGCCCTTACATGTTATCCAAGATCGACAATATATCAAATTGACAATACTGCAGTAAAAGATTAACATATAAAACAATATAACCAGTAACAATTATAAATCAACATGAATCACATAAGAAAAGCATGACTGAACATATATGAGACATGAGAATTATAACCTCTGGATTATAGAAAATAAAATAGATAAGAGTTTAATCAGAACCAAACTTACAACATTTATAGCTCTTGACACCGAATCAAAGCATGGAAGTAGATTTACTACACATAAAAGTTCATCTCTTAGCCTTGCTAGGAACTCTAACATAAATTACAATACATGTTAATGAGAATAAAAGAAGAGAGAATTTTCTATTAGAAATGTCCTAAGGGTCTCCTTATATAGGCAATGAATGGTCATATGTCATGGATGACATCAATCTTCAATAATTTTAAGCCAATAACTCGTGTATCCACTTGCAGCACGTTTTTGATAATGTAAATGATCAATTTAGCTTCTACAGCCGACATGAAAGTTGTAGAATTTTGACTCTTCTTTCCATAGGCACTAATTTCATGCATATTGGATGAGTATCCAATGAGATATGAGCAAAATTCCAAAGATACATCAGAATTCGGCCAACAACCATTTTACCCACTTGCAATGCGATTTGGTCCATGATAACGGCTGATTTGGACTTTACCATAAACATACGAGTTGTTGATAGTTAAGTCATAAATTTATAGCTTCAAGAATTATACCAATTGAGTACGTATTTTTGGAGATACGGTCCAAATACGTGAGTTGGGTCAAGCTGGGTAAGAGTTGTAGTCCGATTCTGTTGTATCTCAATTTTTGGCCCATAACATGTTGGATTTGGCTTTTCCACTATTCTTCAAATTTGTGTAAGATTGAGTCATGTTGCACCAGGTTCAAGAATTTCTTCATTTCGATTTCTACATTGAGAGTTATGTCCAATTTACCTAAACCTATCCAAATAACATTCATTAATCACAATTTAAGGAGAACACTTTATTTCAAGCTAAAAATACAGAAAATACTAAAATTAGTGACATTAAATGGTGATTGAATCTTTTAACAACATGCATTTTCATGTGTTCATCACAGCCCCCAACCAGCTTATTGCTAGTCTCTAGCAATTCAAGCGTAAATAGAATATGCAAAACTGCCTAAGCATTTCAATCAAAACGTCAGTTCGAGATCACTGTTGCTATCATGGTTTTTTCAATTACAACTTCCATAATTTGTGTGTGTGTGAACTAAGCCATAACCATCTAACCACAAACCACAATAGATATAGCCTTGAGAATTTCTCCAAGTAAAAGCCTCAACTCCATATCCTCACAGGTGTATGACTGTTTAAAAGGTTAGGACTTCTCTTATGGAGTTGGAAAACAGTTAAGCACTCAACAAAAAGTCAATTTTAAGGACAAACATATAAACTAACATTGATCCGAAGATAGGAAAATTATTTGTTTAAAAATTAATTATTCATATCATACGCCAACTTTAGAACTTTAATTGGCTTGTGAGAATAATACAATTATAACTTGGTAAGAAAACTGTTTTACAAGATATTTGTCTTCTAAAATTGAATGAAGACTTTATTAAACTCAATTGCTTCTTTCTTTTTTTTTCTTGTTTTTGGTATTTTTGTGTTTTTGTTTTTTTTTTTTTTTGTTTTTTTTTTTTGAAGAATACAAGGAAGCATTACAAAGGTTTCTCACCAAATTATATTATGCACAAATGCAACCAACTTATCCCTTAATTCAAATAATATCATTCTAAACAAAAATTAACCAATTCAAAGGATCAATGAAGGTTCATACTCTGTTTTCTCATCCTTTCCACTTACTCACAAAAGATATGTGAGATTAGAAAAATATATACTTAAACATGGAAATTCTCTTGACTATATAAATTGAATCATCCATCTTACCACAAGGCTTAGCATTGTGCTCAAAAATATTTTGGAAGTCATTCTTTAGTAACCTAGATAGAAACAGTGACTCAACCTAAACAATTCTGAAATCATAGTTAGGCAGAAAAGCAAATTCCTTTATACAAGAATTACCAAGACTACAAGCAGTAAACGACAATGCATGAAATATAAAACAAAATGACAAAAAGTTAGTTAAAATGCATTTCAAAAGTTAGTACTAAAACTCCTTACTCTGCCATTCTAATTTGACCTAGAATGCGTCTCAAGAGTTCAAGAATGAACTCTTTACTCTGCCATTTTAATCAAATGTCGGATCACAATTTTTTTTTTTTTTTTTGCAAAATGCAACGTATGTCTACTATCCTCCCCCCCAAACCAGATGAAACATTGTCCTCAATGTTTAAATAGAAAGAGATAAAGTATAGGAGACATTACCTGAGACGCCAGTTTATTCGAAAGAAACAAACCTGAGAGAAACTTAAGCAAACATAAACTAAAATGATGATGCAAATAAATAAAACAAAGAAAAATAATACATTATTTAACCAAAAGATTTGAATTTAAGACATCTATATAAGTAGCCCTACTATTCATAAAGTTTGAAATTAAAACACATGTATTTACAAGTAGTTGTGATTGTGGCTCACATCTTCCTCTGGTTTTACGTCCAGTAACGGCTTAAACGCCCTCTATGGGTCGGGGATAGGCTTCCCATCCAATTTTATTATAAATTGGCAAACATGGTCTTTTAGAGTCAGATTCCCAAGACTATACCGTTGATGTTCATTTTTGAATTTGTTCCACAAATCGAGAAGTTCACGTTGCACGAGCCCACAGGGATGCGTCTCAAGAGTCAATAGGATATCATCCAAAGACTCCTTACTCAGTCCATCCTTAATGAACTGAATTTTGTCTTCTCGATTTCTAGATACGAATCCTAAAGAACGACAACTCCGATTACAATTCTATCGAGCACATTTATGACAGACTTGTAACCTTTTTGCTCGTCGCCTTTTGGCATAAGAGCTTCTTCCAAGACCAGGCATATGAGAAACAAAATTATTTTCAAACTCACCAGACAACCGAACCTTGGCTTCGATTAACCAACGAAGGTCCACAGGGATATTACCCAACATCAATAGCCTTAGTCTTTCACAACGTGCTTTGTAAATCTTAAGTAGAGCATTTTGAGGAAATGAAGGAAAATGTTTTTTAAGATTGGCAAGAATGCGATCCATTTTGAAAGAAAGAAAAGAGTTGAATGCACAATTTGAGGGACAGTTTTTAGGGAACTGAGAAACCGACTTTAATAGTCACGGAGTACCGTATCCGCCACTTGACCGGGAAATAAAATCACACTGAAGAAAAAATAAAAAGAAGAAAATAAAGTAAAATAAAATGTGCAAGAAAATAAAAGCAAAAATAGAAAGTCAAAAGGTAAAATATAGACAAAATATAAAATATGGTACAGATAAATTGAACCTGATCAATCACGATAGACAGGATCCACACGAGGGATCTCGCCTAGGTACATAGAGTCGTTTACCTTTTTCACGTAGCTTTTTAGCCCCATAAATGGACCAGTCCATCGAGATCTCAACTTTCCAGGGTGTAAATGCAATCGAGAATCATAAAGATAGACTCGTTGATTGGGCTCAAAGTGTTTCCTTGAGATCTGTTTATCATGAGCTACTTTCATTTTAGCTTTGTAGATTCTGGAGTTGTCATATACGTCATTTCGTAGCTCTTCTATTTCTGACAATTGTAACTTTCTCTGGAGACCTGCAGCACTCAAAGTTGTAAAAGAACAGTTAGAGAAATGTGTTCCTTAGTCACTAATGATGACACGTGGTGTCTCGAGTTTTGATGACTTTGGTTTCTCCTTCTCTCGTGGCAACTTTTCAATGCCTGGTTTCCAAAATCGAATCCCTTTATCCTATGAGTCAAAAATACTAAACATATCAGTTGTTTCATCAGGATAATACAATTCTTCAATATCAAAATCAAAGAGATTTTCTAAAGAATTAGAGCCATGATTTTTATAAGCTTCCTCTGCTTTAAGTGTGTCTATCATATATGAATGATAGCATTCATCTTCTTCTCGTGATTGCTTATCAATATGAAAAATGTTCACCTCAAGAGTCATATTCCCAAAAGATAATTTCATTAGACCATTTCTGCAATTAATAAGAGCGTTAGCAGTGGCTAGAAAAGGTCTCCCCAAAATAAGAGGGATTTTTTACTCTATGTTAACAACAGAATGAGTATCTAAAACAAGAAAATCAACAGGGTAGTAAAATTTATCAATTTGCAACAAAACATCTTCTACCATTCCCCATGGTTTCTTGATTGATCAGTCAGCTAATTGTAGGACTACAGATGTTGGTTTAATCTCACCAAGTCCCAACTGCAAGTAAATAGAATAAGGCATTAAATTTACACTTGCTC
The DNA here is from genome assembly GCA_946807835.1 of Ailanthus altissimus. Taxonomy (NCBI): domain Eukaryota; kingdom Viridiplantae; phylum Streptophyta; class Magnoliopsida; order Sapindales; family Simaroubaceae; genus Ailanthus; species Ailanthus altissimus. The sequence continues at coordinate 9,586,831 of OX327709.1, forward strand.
CTAAGTCCAATAAAGCTTGACCAAACTCATGTGTCCTAATTTGGCAGGAGATTGTGGGACATCCTGGGTCTTTATACTTGGGTGGTGTCTTTTGTTCAATCACTGCACTTACCTGTTCTGCCAAAAATGCAATTTTCTTCACATGGTGTTTTCTTTTGATAGTGCATAAATCCTTGATGACTTTGGCATAAGTTGGAACCTTCTTAATCAAATGTAACAAGGGAAGATTAATTTTAACTTGTTTCAAATGTTCTAAAATCTCACCTTGAATTTCTGAATTTTTTTCAACCGGTCGAAGAGCTTGAGGAAAAGGCACTGGGATTGAAAACTTACTTTCGGGCTCTTTTTCCACTGTGGCCTCTTTTTCAAGGGGGGCGTCTTTACTACTCGTAGATGTGTTAATTTCAGGAGTAGGCTCACTTACAATCTTACCACTTCGAGTAGTAATGGCATTGACTTCTTTGATATTTTGAACATCAGAAGTAGAAGCTTGTGCCATGAATTGTCCTTTCGGATTGGATTGAGGTTGAGATGGAAACTTACCTCGCTCTTGTACAGTCAAGGCACTGGTCAACTTCGTGATTTGACTCTTGATTTCTTTGTTTTCGTTCACCACCTGTGCAAGAATTGTTTCAAATTTTTGATTAGTCTTACTTTGTGCCTCCATAAATGCTTGTAATGTATCCTCTAAAGAACTCCTAGTTGGTCGTGCATTATATTGAGGTGCAACATAAGACTTGGGTGCTTGTTGTTCTTGTTTCCACTGGTTGTTGGCTTGTTGGTCAGATTTCCAACTGAAATTTGGGTGGTTTCTCCAGCTAGGATTGTATGTTTCAGAGTAGGGTGAATAAGGCTTCTTATACATCCCTAGGGCATTACATTATTCCTCATATATCCCTCTCATCTCACTATAAGTGGGGTAATCCTGAGCTAAGTGTTCCGCTCCTCCACAGACAAAACAGACATCGTGTGACTCAACTCTAGCAACCGTGTGGGTGACCCTTCTATCTTTGGTTTTCAAGGCCTCTAACTCCCTAGTTAAGACCTCTAATTAGGCTTTAAGGTTATCCTCTTCCCTAAGATGGAAAACTTCATTGGGTCGTGACCTATTTGTGCTTTCAGTAATGCTAGGTCCAGTCCATGTATGGGCTTTTTCGGCTAAGTCATTAAGGAATTCTATGGCTTCCTCAGGATCTTTGTGAGGGAACTCCCCATTACACATCATCTCAACAAATTGGCGCTCTCTAATTGTGAGTCCCTCATAGAAATAACTAACCAAGCGCCAATTTTTATACCCATGGTGAGGGCACAGATTTAACAACTCTTTAAACCTTTCCCATGCTTGATATAAGGTTTCACTGTCTTTTTGGGAGAAGGAAGAAATTTGTCTTTTCAGGCCATTAGTTTTGTGTTGTGGGAAGTATTTATTGAAAAATGCTTGGGTCATTTCTGCCCAAGTTCCTATAGACCTCGGCCTCAAAGAGTATAGCCAACTCTTTGCTTTGTCTTTCAAAGAAAAAGGGAAAAATTTAAGCCTAACAGTGTCTATGGCTTCAGGTTGGCTATGGAAGGTGGCAATTACCTCTTCAAATTCCCTAACATGTACATAAGGATTTTCACTATCTAGACCATGAAAAGTGGGAAGAAGTTGTATCATTCCAGGTTTAAAATCCGAATGTGGTATGTTAGGTGGAAATATAATGCATGATGGTGTGGCTGTGCGAGTAGGATGCAAGTAATCTTTTAGAGTTCTAACGGGGTTTTCTTCGTGTTGGCTCATTGTGTTAGAATTACAAGATGAACTAGAAGGTGAATTCTCTTCACTTACAAATTGTGGGAGTGGTTCTAGTTCTAGTTCTAGTTCTCTCACAAATCTTCCTCGTTTGTCTCTAGGTCGATGCATACATCCTAATTTTTTTTTTTTTTAGGAAAGAAATGCTTAAGGAAAATTAAGAAGTGGAATAAACACAACAAGAAATAGAAATAAGTTAGGTGGTAAGACCAACCATGAAATATAAATACAATAACTAAACAAAAGACTATAAAATACGAAAAAGTATAATAAATAAATAATAAAAAGAAAATACAATAAGTAAATAAATAAAAGGTTAGGCGGTAGAACCGGCCATAAAAAGAAAATACAACATATTAACTAAATAAAATAAATTGCAATAAATACGTAAAAGAAAATGAAAATAAAGTACAATAAAAAAAAGTGCAATAAATAAATAGAGTACAATAAGAAATAAAGAAACTAAGTTAGGCGGTAGAACCAGCCACAAAATAAAAAGAAAATACAACAAATTAACTAAAAAAAAGTACAATAAATAAATAAAAGAAAGTGAACGAAGTTAGGCGGTAAAACCAGCCATTAAAAAAAAAAGTGCAATAAATAAACTAAAGAAAATAAAGTGCGATAAATAAATAAAAGAAAATAAACTAATTAGGCGGTAAAACCAGCCATTAAGATAATATAAAATATAACAAATTAACTAAAGAAAACAAAATAAATTAGGTGGTAGAACCAACCATGAATAATAAATAAATTACAACAAAGGAAATAAAACTAAGATTTTGCAAAGAAAAGAAAATATACAAAGTTACCACTTTAGTATTTATAATCGCAACCAACTTTCGCTTAGTGTGCTTCCCCGGCAACGGCGCCAAATTTTTGTTTACGCTCAAAATATAACGCGGCTATCGCAGTATAGATTGAGGTGTCGATCCCACGAGGAAGCTCTTGGCAAAATAGGTTAGTGAAGTAAAATATTAAAGCAGTAGCAAAGGGTTAATTGATTTAAACGGATGAGATAGAATTGTCTATGAATTGAGAAAAATGTCTTATGATGATTTAAGCAAGGCTTTGAGAATCACAATTATGCTTTATAAATCTACTCTATACTTTGATTCGATATTTATAACTCAACTGAAAGTTTCACATCCCAAACAATCAATCGGAAGGTATGTAATATATAGCACATTTGATAACACATGTATTTGATTTAGTTAAACTCTTTGCAAGCATTAACACACATCATGTTATTTATACAAGTTATCTAAGATCGACAATATATCATTTTGACAATATTGCAGTAAAAGATTAACTTGAATATCAAACATTTATTGCCCTTACATGTTATCCAAGATCGACAATATATCAAATTGACAATACTGCAGTAAAAGATTAACATATAAAACAATATAACCAGTAACAATTATAAATCAACATGAATCACATAAGAAAAGCATGACTGAACATATATGAGACATGAGAATTATAACCTCTGGATTATAGAAAATAAAATAGATAAGAGTTTAATCAAAACCAAACTTACAACATTTATAGCTCTTGACACCGAATCAAAGCATGGAAGTAGATTTACTACACATAAAAGTTCATCTCTTAGCCTTGCTAGGAACTCTAGCATAAATTACAATACATGTTAATGAGAATAAAAGAAGAGAGAATTTTCTATTAAAAATGTCCTAAGGGTCTCCTTATATAGGCAATGAATGGTCATATGTCATGGATGACATCAATCTTCAATAATTTTAAGCCAATAACTCGTGTATCCACTTGTAGCACATTTTTGATAATGTAAATGATCAATTTAGCTTCTGTAGCCGACATGAAAGTTGTAGAATTTTGACTCTTCTTTCCATAGGCACTAATTTCATGTAAATTGGATGAGTATCCAATGAGATATGAGCAAAATTCCAAAGATACATCAGAATTCGGCCAACAACCATTTTACCCACTTGCAATGCGATTTGGTCCATGATAACGGCTGATTTGGACTTTACCATAAACATACGAGTTGTTGATAGTTAAGTCATAAATTTATAGCTTCAAGAATTATACCAATTGAGTACGTATTTTTGGAGATACGGTCCAAATACGTGAGTTGGGTCAAGCTGGGTAAGAGTTGTAGTCCGATTCTGTTGTATCTCAATTTTTGGCCCATAACATGTTGGATTTGGCTTTTCCACTATTCTTCAAATTTGTGTAAGATTGAGTCATGTTGCACCAGGTTCAAGAATTTCTTCATTTTGATTTCTACATTGAGAGTTATGTCTAATTTACCTAAACCTGTCCAAATAATATTCATTAATCACAATTTAAGGAGAACACTTTATTTCAAGCTAAAAATACAGAAAATACTAAAATTAATGACATTAAATGGTGATTGAATCTTTTAACAACATGCATTTTCATGTGTTCATCACATCACGTACATAAAACTTTCAACAGTAAATCCATAAAGAAATTATCTCATGCGATCTGATCTCTTCAGATGTTTTAAGACACTGATCCTTATATAAATAAACTTCATATCTAAAAGAAAGTGATCCATTTTTGAATTTATGCATACCAAACTTGACCAAAATTTTATCTATATATAAGGTGTTGACTTTTAGTCATACATATTGCATTTTGATGATAACAAATCCCATGTTCATTGTAATATATTAATCATTAAGCATTAAAAGGTTTAAATACATAAGTGAGGTAAACTAAGTGTAAGTAAAGCAATTGTGGAAACTCAAAAACTTCAAGACTTCAATAAAACTAAAGGGCATATTAGGAATTATTTTGGCACTGCATGAGATAGAATATTTGTATAAAATTGATTACAAAAGAAATATAATTGTGCTAGCTTTCCAAAAAATTCTACGAAAGTGAATTTGGAGTTGTTTACAGAAAGTTATAGCAAAATCACTCAAGCATGCTAAAGTTGGACCAAAGTGCAAAGTTTTGAAAGTTTTAGAAAATGGACTAAAATGCAAAAGATCAAAACTTTGGAAAAATCACTGTAGCAGTACTATAGCAAAAGTTACGTCACTGTATCAGTGTTGTATCATGTTCAAATTATCGTAGTAGTACTATAGCAACAACTAATTTTTTAGTTCTTTATAAATACCTCACTCATTTAAAGCTCTTCATAATTAGAAAAGCATCATATATCAATTTGAAAGCCTCTTTGTTCTTGCTCCTTCATATTAGCTCATTTGGGAGTTTAAAATCTTTTGTATTTGTTCTAATTCTTGTATTAGGTTTATTTAAGTGTTTGTGAAAAACACTTTGAAATTAGAGTAATTACGTTTTGTTGTAAGGGTTCAATTGGTAACTTGGAAACTAATTTATTATAGAGGTTTCTTGACACCTTAAAAGTCAAGTGTATTGATTTTTATCCTTGGTTTAAGGTAAGCTAGTGGAATTCTTAACTCGAGTTACTTGAGGTCTGGACGTATGCCATATAGAGTATCGAACCACGTAAACATCTGGGTGTAATTCTCTTTATCCCTCACTCTCTTTATTTTCCCATTTTAGTTATTATCTTGTGCTTATTTATTGCAATTCATTCTTTGACAGTTGACTATAACTATTGTAAAGCTAGAATGAGAATTTATCTTCAATCCATTAGTTATGATTTATGGCTAATTATTGAAAATGGGCCTCATATTCTGACTAAATTGATAGTGAGGGAAAATCCATCCCAAAACCTCAAAATAAGTGGGATAATGATGACAAAAAAAAAAATTACCCTCAATGCCAAAGTAATAAACTAACTTCTTTATGCTGTAGATAGGAAAGAATTTAATAGAATTTTTGAATACAAATCTGCATTTGTAATTTGGCAACATTTAGAAGTTATTTACAAGGGAATAAACCAAAAAAAAAGAATCTAAAATTAGTTGACTCACTAGAGAAAATGAATTGTTCAAAATGGATTCATACGAAACTATTTATGAAATGTACACACGTTTCACCATTATCATTAATCAATTAAGTTCTCTTGGTAAACGCCACTCTAGGAATGGGCAAGTGAAAAAGATTCTTAGATTATTACCCAAGAAATTGAGAGCTAAAACAACATCCATCAATGAAGCCAATGACCTCAACACATTATCACTTAATGATCTCATTGGTAAGTTGATGGACTGCGAAATTGAATTGAAGGATGATGAAAGAGAGAAAGCTTAAAAAAAAGGAACATTACTTTCAAAACAATAATAAGCACACAAGATAGTGATGATGAAAGTGATGGAGAAGAAGTTGTAATGTTAGCATGTAAATTTAAATAATTTCTTAAATTCAAAAAGTGAAATTGAAAGAAATTTGGCAAAAAAATGAAGGAGATAAAGAAATATATATGAGAAGCCAAAGAATGACCATATCATTTGCTTCGAATGTAAGAAATCAGGACATAAAATTCATGAATATCCTTTCCTCAAGAACAAGAAAGGAAAGAAGAAAGCTATGAATGTCACGTTGGATGATAGTGATGGTGAATCTTCGGATAAAGATATTTAACCTTGCACTCATGGCCATAAAAGACGGCAAATTTGATCATCTTGATGAGGTATGTGATCAACCCTCTTTTAATGAATTGCTTGAAGATTCTAAGGCAATAGATTGTAAAAATGTTATCTTGACAAAAAATAATGTCTCATTAAAAAAATGAAGTTGAAAACCTTAAAAAGGAAAATTGTATTCTTAAAAGTGAAAATCTCTCTTTAAAAGAAAAGGAAAATTCTTTGAAAAGAGAAAAAAAACTTAAAATATCTAAAGCATGCATCTAATAGTTAAATGAGAATCCAAAAATCAATGAAATAATTTTAAAAAATGAAGCCATTAAAAAGAAAGTCTTTGATTTATAAGAAATTGTCTTAAAATTCACAAATGGGCAAAAGAATTTTGAAAAATTACTTGGTTCTCAAAAATGTGTGTTTGATAAAAAAGGCATAGGATATAAACCATTCTTAAGAAAAACTCCTTAAAACATTATTTTGTAAAATCAATTTTTAAAATATAACCTAATTCAATTTGTCATTTTTGTAATAAAAATTGTCATAAAGTTTATAATTGTCATTTCAAGATGTTTGGAGTAAAACAAATTTGGGTTGCAAAAGGAACTTTCTCTACTAACATTCAAGGACCCAAAAAGATTTGGGTTCCTAAAATTCACACTTGAATCTTTCTTATAGGTAATCAAAAGGAAAAGGAATAAGTGGTTTTTAGATAGTTAATGCTCAAGGTATATGACCGAAGATTCAACAAAATTCAAAAGCTTCACTAAAATCAAGAATGGCAAATATGTAACATTTGGGGATAATGCCAAAGAAAAAATCCTTGGCGTAAGTAATGTTGAAAAAGACTCAACTATACTCATTGAAAATGTATTCCTCGTTGAGAATTTGAAACATAATTTGCTTGGCATTAGTCAATTATGTGATAAAGGTTATAAAATTATTTTTGAGCATACTTGTTGTTTGGTAATAAACGTTAGTCATAATAAGACCTTGTTTATAGGAAATAGGCATAACAATATTTACATCATTGATATTGAGTGTGCATCATCACATGATAAATGTTTCTCTACATTGTATGATGATTCTTGGTTATGGCTTAAAAGATTAGGACATGCAAGCATGCATTTGATTCCTAAATTTTTTAAAAATGATCTTGTTGGAGGACTTTCCAAATTATCTTTTGAAAAAGATAGAATTTGTGAAGTATGTCAATTTGTAAAACAAACAAATTCATCTTTTAAAAACAAAGATCACATTTTCATAACTAGACCACTTCAATTACTTCACTTGGACTTAGTTGTTAGCCTAGGTGGCAAGCATTATGCATTTGTGATAGTCAATTATTTCACAAGATTTACATGGATTTTATTTTTGGCTCAAAAAGATGAAACTTTAATGATTTTATAAATTTTTACAAGAAAGTTCAAATTGAAAAAAGTGTTCAATCTCATGCATTAGAAGTGATCATGGTAAGGAATTTAAAAATTAATATTTCATAGAATTTTGTAATGATAATGGCATCCAATATCAATTCTCTTCACCTAGAACACCTCAACAAAAATGGAGTTGCTGAAAGGAAAAAACAAGTCTATTCAAGAAATGGATAAGAGTGTATTATATGATAATACTTTACCATAATATTTTTGGGCCAAAGCCGTTAACAGTGCTTGTTATGTATTAAATAAAGTATTGATTATACCTTATTTGAATAAAACTCCTTATGATCTTTGAAAAAATAGAAAACCAAACATTGAATATTTTAAAGTCTTTGGTTGTAAATGCTTTATCTTGAATACTAAGGATAACATTGGTAAATTTGATTCAAAATCCGATGTTGGAATCTTTCTTAGCTATTCTATGACTAGCAAAGCATATAGAGTTTTTAATAAAAGAACCTAAGTCATTGAGGAAACCATGCATGTTATTTTTTATGAGACTAATAAATCTATTGCCAAGAATGCACAAGAAGGTGAAATAGTTGAAATAGAAAATGGTGTACGTAAAGTTAAACTAGAAGAAAGCAAAAAGGATGAGCAAATGACATTTCCTCCAAAGCAAAAGAAGGGATTCAAGAAAAGAAAGAAGAAGATCAAATTCAAGAAGAGGGAGGTGATATTAATGCTCAATCACTCCATAAAGTATTGAGGTTTGCATCTTCTCACCCTTTAGATAATATCATTAGTGATCCATTACATGGAATCAAAACTAGATCATCACTTAGGGACATTTGCAATAATATGGCATTCGTATATCAAATTGAGCCCAAGAACTTCCTTGAAGCAGAAAAAGATGAACATTGGATAATGGCAATACAACATAAGTTAAATCAATTTGAGAGAAATCAAGTTTGGACATTAGTACTTAGACTATAACATCAATCTATAATAGGCACTAAATGTGTCTTCAAAAATAAAATGGATGAATTTAGAATAGTTGTTAGAAATAAGGCTAGATTAGTTGCCTAAGAGTATAATCAAGAAGAGGGAATTGATTTTGATAAAAATTATATAACTGTTACTAGACTTGAATCCATCAGGTTATTACTTGCTTATGCATGTTATAAGAATTTTATTTTATATCAAATGGATGTGAAAAGTGTATTTTTAAATAGTTTCATTATAGAAGAAGTTTATGTAAAATAATCTCCTGACTTTGAAAATTAAAGTTTCTAGATCATGTATATAGGTTTTCTAAAGCATTATATGGTTTAAAGCAAGTGCCTAGGGTATAGTATGAACGTTTAAGCAAATTTCTTATTAAAAAAGGTTTTTCAATGGGAAAAGCCGATAAAACATTATTCATTAAGCATAAGGACGAATAGACCTTGACATACTTATTGCATAAATATATGTTGATGATATCATTTTTAGATCTACTAATGAATCTATATGTAGAAGCGGAAGCACACAAACAAGCAAAAAAACTCCCAAACAAATGATAATGCAGAACAAGTTATTAAGAAATAAAGAGAGAAAGGAGTAGAAGAAGAGCACACAAAGAATTATGTGGTTCGACAACTTGCCTACGTTCATGGTAGATCAAGGTCACACTCTTCTCTTATTATGAATCACAAGGCACTCACAAAGTATGTCTTTTACAAGAAAGATCACAAAGAAAACTCTCTCTCTCTCACTCTGGGGATTTTCTCTTACAAAGAACCACTAAAATTATCACTAAGATCACAAAGATATATTTACAAGCCAATTGATAGCCTTTATATAGGCTTTGGGACGACCTAGGTTTACCCTATACGTGTGGGAGTCATATTGGAGAGTCCTGAAACAAGTGGGAGACGAAATAAGGAAGTTTTCTTATTTAGGGATACTGTTCCCGTCTTCAGGGTTACAACACTGGGCTCTCATCACCACGGCACTGGTCTCCTGGCGCCGCGGCGCTCAGGTTCTGGAATGAGCACCGTGGCGCTCACGCCTGGTCGCCGCAATGCTGGCGCTTGGTGCTCCCTTCTTCGTTTTCCACCTCCTTTCACGTCCGTCTTCGATCTGTGCACACCCTACGCATTTGGCTTACTCTTCAAATCATATCCCGATGATTTGTAATCAATATTCTTACAAATCCCCTCCTTGATTCAAAATCATCCACAAAGCAACTCGATCTCTCATTTTTGCATCTTCGGTCACCCTCACAAAGTAGTAACTCTGGTTAAGTCCTCGCATAGGATGAACTTAACCGAGGGCAGTGGCTTAGTCAACATATCAGTAGGGTTTTTAGATGACGCTATCTTTGTTAGACTAACTTTACCACTTTGGACAATCTCACGAATGTAATGGAGCCTCATATAAATGTGTTTCGACCTCTTGTGGAACACTTGATGCTTGCTTAGGTGTATGGCACTCTGGCTGTCACAGTATACACCGGTGTTTACATCTTTACTAGCCAATACTTCCGCATATATGCCTTTTAACCACATGGTCTCCTTTATAACTTCACCAACAGCTATGTACTCCGCCTCTGTGGTAGAGAGTGCAACCACATGTTGTAGAACTAATCTCCAACACACACTACACCCAAACACTGTGAATACGTAGCCCGATAACGATCTTCTCTTGTCTAGATCACATGTATAATCTGAGTCTACGTACCCTCTTATCATTTCATTGCTGTCTTCATCCCTCTTATATATCAACTCATGATTTGACGTTCCCTTGAGATATCTCAGAATCTACTTTACTGCAAGCCAGTGATCTTTTCCTGGATTCGTCATGTATTTACTTACCACACTCACAGCCTGTGCTATGTCTAGTCTTGTGTAAACCATTACATACATGATGTTCCCCACAGCGCTTGCATACGGTACTTTGCTCATCTGTAGTTTCTCTTCATCGGATGTCGGCGACTGTGCTGCTAAAAGTCTGAAATACATGGTCAAAGGAGTAGAGACAGCCTTCGTGTTGGACATACCAAACTTCTCCAAAATTTTGACTATATATCGCTGTTAGGACAAGAAACATCTCTTCTTTCCCTCACAATATCCATACCCAAAATTCTCTTTGCTGCTCCCAAATCCTTCATTTTAAACTCGCCACTCAACTGCTTCTTAAGCTTCTGTATTTCATCCATATTCTTACATTCGATCAATATATCATCGACGTATAGAAGCAAATACATCATCCCACAACTTATGTTCTTGAAGTACACGCATCTGTCATACTTGCTCCTACTAAAGTCACAAGCCATCATAAACTCATCAAATCTCATATACAACTGTCTAGGTGATTGTTTTAACCCGTATAATGACTTCTTTAGCAAACAAGCATGATCTTCTTTTTCGGGCTCTTTGAACCCTTGCAGCTGTGCCATGTATATCGTTTCTTCAAGCTCTCTATGTAGAAAAGTTGTCATTACATCCATCTGCTCTAGATGTAAATCAAGGTTTGCACACATGGCTAACAAAATCCTAATAGATTTGTGCTTGACAACTAGAGAGAATATCTCATGAAAATCGACTCCCTCTCTCTGAGTAAAACCTTGTGCTACTAACCTAGCCTTGAATCCTGTAGGCTCAATCCCCGGTATCCCCTCCTTCACCTTATACACCCACTTGTACCCGACTAGCTTCTTTTAAGGTCTCTCCACCAACTTCTAGGTATTGTTCTTCCTAAGAGAACTAATTTCTTCTTCCATGGCCTATTGCCACTCTTTCTTATTTTCACTCTTCATAGCCTCACTATATATCTTAGGCTCATCATACTCAAGAGTATAAGCAGTATTAAAAGCATGAGCAACTAAATCTGCTTGTGCATACTTGACTGGTGGGTTAATCATTCTCCTTAGCCTATCTCTAGTTAACTGGTACTCTTCAAGTTCCATCTCAGGAGTTTTAGTCTTTCTTTGGGGGGACTTAGAGGAACTCGCCGATGTTCTTGGTTCATCTTCAAGGATCTCCTCGTTGAAGTGTTGATCTGGGGGCATATCAGATCCATGTTCAGGCTCTACATTAACTTCTATTGACTTGGGTGCTGAGTCTTCCTTGGGCACAGGTTCTTCTTTCTCATCTTCTTAAGAGGTTTTTAGCATCGTCATCTCATCAAACGTCACATCACGGCTTATGATACTCCTTGGTAGTGTCAAGTCTTTACACCACACCTTATATTCTTTCACTCCTTCGGGATATCCTATGAATACCCATTTGATAGCTCTAGGTTCCAACTTCCCCTCCTTAACATGTACAAAGGCAGGGCAACCAAATATTCTAAAGTAGTCATACTTCAGAGGATTGCCAGACCATTTCTCTTCTAGCGTCTTGAAGTCAATTGCTGAGGAGGGACTTTTATTAATCAAGTAAGTTGCAGTCACTATAGCTTCTCCCCATAATGTCTTGGACATCTTTGCATTGGTAAGCATGCATCTAACTCTTTCAAGTAGAGTCTTGTTCATTCTCTCAGCTACCACATTCTGTTACGGTGTTGATCTTACCCTTCTATGCCTCTCAATCCCATGCTTGGCGCAAAACCCATCAAACTCTATGTTGCAAAATTCGAGGCCGTTGTCAGTCCTTAGCCTCTTTACCCTTTTTCTAGTCTGATTCTCAACAAGAACCTTCCAAGTCTTAAATACTTCAAAGGCTTGATCCTTGCTCTTCAACACATAGACCCACAACTTCCTCGAATAGTCATCAATCAAGTTAAGAAAATACCTAGCACCACTAAGAGTAGCTGTCTGAGCTGGTTCCCAAAAATTTAAGTGTATGTAGTCAAAAGTCCTCTTAGTCTTGTACTTACCGTTACTGAATCTAACTCTATGTGCTTTCCTAAGCACACAATGCTCACAAAACTCTAAGGGCTGGAACTTATCCTCACCAAACGCCTTTTGAATGAATAACTCCTTTAGGTTTCTCTCACTATAGCTTCTCCCTAGAATGTCTTGGACATCTTTGCATTGGTAAGCATGCATCTAACTCTTTCAAGTAGAGTCTTGTTCATTCTCTCAGCTACCACATTCTGTTACGGTGTTGATCTTACTCTTCTATGCCTCGTAATCCCATGCTTGGCGCAAAATCCATCAAACTCTATGTTGCAAAATTCGAGGCCGTTGTCAGTCCTTAGCCTCTTTACCCTTTTTCTAGTCTAATTCTCAACAAGAACCTTCCAAGTCTTAAATACTTTAAAGGCTTGATCCTTGATCTTCAACACATAGACCCACAGCTTCCTCAAATAGTCATCAATCAAGTTAAGAAAATACCTAGTACCACTAAGAGTAGCTGTCTGAGCTAGTTCCCAAAGATCTGAGTGTATGTAGTCAAGAGTCCTCTTAGTCTTGTACTTGTCGTTACTGAATCTAACCCTATGTGCTTTCCTAAGCACACAATGCTCATAAAACTCTAAGGGCTGGAACTTATCCTCACTAAACGCCTTTTGAATGAATAACTCCTTTAGGTTTCTCTCGCCTAGGTGTGCCAGTCTAAGATGCCACAACTTGGTTTGCATATGTAGAGAATAGTGCAGAACCACTTATGACTTCACCCTTAAGCACATAAGCCCTTTTGCGCTTCTCTCCTCTCATCACCACCATAGAACCTTTCAAAACTCTTAAAATCCTTCTGTCGATCCTAATGGAACACTCATTCTGGTCTAAAGTCCCTAGTGAGATCAAGTTTCTCTTCAAGTCAGGAATATACCTAACATCTGTCAACTCTCTTACTCGCCCATCATGTAGCCTAAGTTTAATACTACCAATTCTCATCATCTGACATGCAATGTCATTACCCATTAAGACCTTACCACCACTAATAGGCTGGAAATTTGTAAACCAAGACTTGTGTGGACACATGTGAAAAGTACAACCAGAATCAAGAACACATTGTTCAATGTTCTTACCATCAGTAGCGACGAGTGTCTCTGCGCTATCATAGCTATCATCATAGGCAAGTACAGCATTCACTTTCTTCTTGTCTTGTGCTCTCTTCTCAAGACAGTCTTTTATGAAGTGCCCCTCTTTCTTGCAGCAATAACACTTCCTAAGAGTCCTAAACTTCGACCTTGAGTCTTTTTTCTTTCCATTTCTATATGAGGGCCTTCCTCTTATAGATAAGCTTTCTGCATTGCCCTCGATCTGTTTTTCTAATAACTTTGAGTTTAATGATGATTTCACATCACTCATCGTTAAACTCTCTCTGCCATAGAGTAGCGTATCAACAAAACTCTCATAGCTCTTGGGGAGTGAACTCAGCAGGATAATTGCTTTATCTTTATCTTCTATCTTGATATTGATAGACTCAAGATCATGGATGATCTTATTAAAGGCGTCTATATGGTCTTTCATCAGCGTCCCCTCTGACATGGACATCTGATATAGCTTCTTCTTTATATGTAATCTATTGGCCAACGATTTCCTCATATATAGAGAGTCAAGCTTCTTCCAAAGACCTATTGCCGTTGTCTCACCTGCTACTTCCCTTAGTACTTCATCGCTCAATGACAAAACGATTGTGTTATGAGCTCTTTCTTGAATGTCCCTTCTTCTTACTTCAGCTCTAAATGACTCTGGCGTCTTCTCTTCATCACTAGATGGAGCTACAATCTCCTCTAATGCCAAGCCAAGCCTTTGGCTCACCAACAACGCCTTAACCTTCATCTTCCACAAATTGAAGTCATTCGTACCGTTGAACTTCTCTACCTCGTACTTGGGTATGGCCATGTCTGCTTAGAACCAAGCTCTGATACCAGTTTATTGAAGAGAAAGTACACAAACAAGCAAAAAAACTCCCAAGCAAATAATAATGCAGAACAAGTTATTAAGAAATAAAGAGAGAATTGGGTAGAAGAAGAATACACAAAGAATTACATGATTCAAAAATTTGCCTACGTCTATGGCGGATCAAGATCACACTCTTCTCTTATTATGAATCACAAGACACTCACAAAGTATGCCTTTTACAAGAAAGATCACAAAGAAAACTCTCTCTCTCACTCTAAGGATTTTCTCTCACAAAGAACCACTAAATTTATCACTAAGATCACAAAGATATGTGTTACAAGCTAATTGATAGCCTTTATATAGGATTTGGTATGACCTAGGTTTACCCTATACGTGTGGGAGTCGTATTGAGAAGTCCTGAAATAAGTGAGAGATAAAATAAGGAAGTTTTCTTATTTCGGGATACTGTTCCCTTCTCCAGCGCTGCGGAGCTGGGCTCTCATCGCCGCGGCACTGGCGTGCCCATCTGAGCGTTGCGGCGCTGGTCTCCTGGCACTGCGGTGCTCATGCCTGGTCATCGCAGCGCTGGTGCCTGGTGATCCTTTCTTCATTTTCTGCCTCCTTTCGCGTCCGTCTTTGATCCGTGCGCACCCTGCGCACTTGGTTTGCTCTCCAATCATATCCCGATGATTTGTAATCAATATTCTCACACTATATGTAAGGAATTTTCAACTTGCATGAACAACGAATTTGAGATGAGCATGATGGGAGAACTCAAATTTTTTCTTAGACTTCAAATCAAGCAAATGATAGATGAGATCTGCCGGGGATCTAATATACGTATGGTGTATGCATGTGCAATTGTGTCTATTGCCTAAAATACGTATCATATACATTTTTAACGTAGCAGAAGCATTTAAAAAATGCAATAAACACAATAAATATAATATATTAATCACATTAATATATTAGTAGTGTTGAGAACTCACCTTAACGTATAACGTTATATACGTATATCCTTGGAATCCGCATGGAGACTAACTCATGTGCAGTTCTAGTCACCAACACGGTGGGCTTGGTGTGCTAGAACAGTAGCCCCATATATAGCACAGGATTAACTCTTAATCTCCAAAATAGCCGATAGTGTGTTTTCATCCTTTTTTCTAAAAGGATAAGGAAATGGAATATGACGCAATTCACAATTGCTTCTAATGGCACTATGAGAAAAATGAAACAATTTCATTTTTCCCTTTCCTCTTTTTTTCTTTTTCTTTTTCTTTTCTTCTTCTGTTCTCTCTCGGCACCATTTTTCTCATTTTTCTTCTCCATTTTCGTTTCTCTTCTCTCGGCACAATGAAAGAAAATGAAACAATTCATTTTCTTTGCATTGCCAACACTCTTTGCACACACCACAACTTTTCCAATTCACACACTCATTTGTATATATATATATATATATATAAAATATTATATAATAAAAATAAATACATAAAGGGTGCCAAGCAAATAAAATATTATTATATATATAATATTATATAATATAATAATTAGAGATATTTTGATTATTTAACCATTAAATAATCAAAGTGTGAATTAATGATCATTTTGTCCCTTATAAATAGTTACTAAGTCTACTCGTAGTGGGTCTCACCAAATTTTACACTCGGGTAAACTCAACCGAGGGGTTTATAATGCGTCACATATAATTATACAATTAGTAAATAATAATTATTGATTAATTGTTGTATTTAATACTTAAATACAGACACGTATGTATTCCCGTGATAGTGCTGATATTACTGGATTAAACACTTTAATCTGGCACGCTGCTCTAGTGCACAACAAGTACACTCCATATCGCAAGACTCCCTAGGTCTTACGCTCGATTCATCAAATAGAACTATTCCATAAGTCTTTGAGTAATGCCCCACGCACACGTCACGGTTATACAAATCAGCGCGTTGAACAATGCAAGTTGAGGTTACAACGCATACGTATAGTCCTTCCGTCATAATATCCTGGATGTGCGGGGATATAGATTATTATCGTCAAATCCCCTAGTACTCATCCATGTCTTATCTCCAGACTCATATCTCACTGAATAATATATGCAAATTCCATTGCCATATTGTTCTACCCTGGCGGAACTCGTTCCAGAATTTATGCTTGTGGCCACAAGACTTTCTGAGATACAGTCTCGAAACATCTAGATATCTAACTTCCTATGTGAGCTGACGAATCCCATATATGTACACACCAGACTCCATAAGCATTGGATCATACCCAGCGACACCCAGTGGTCACACCATGAAAGGTTTGTGACATGCGTGGAACCAAAGTATGGTGGATCACTTATAAGCCCACCATGGCACTCAGATCAAAAGACCATGTATACTACTCAACTCGAGAAGACCCTTCGTTAACGGCTTACATAGGGTGTCTATCGGAGGCCCTCTTGAGTCTATCCCATATCCAGTCCTAATTGGATACTCATATGTCAATACGAGCTCCAAGCTCATAGTAGGCTAGGAACGGCCATATATACCCTATAGGTACAACATATGCTGATCTATATATTAAAGGTATCCACTGATAGACCCGCATTGACAGAAATAGATCAGGGATAATTATTCAAGAACATACTTGCACAACTAGCATTTTCTGGCACCTGATTGCAACTCTCGCAACTATGCATTACTAGTATATTCCCAGGTCTATGTCCTATTACAGACAAGGCTCCAACTATTGGATCTGCTGAGTATTATAAACAACTAACACTTAGTTGTGTTAACATTTAGCATTTATATTTATCAGCGTGGCTAACTATGAGCCTTATCTAAACTCCTTTAAATCTGATCTGAACTGTTTCAAATCATACAATGTCTGTAATGTTACATTGCATAATACATAAGTAATGGGATTTACTTATGTATTATGCAATGTAACATTACATAAGTAATGTACATTCAGGGATGGCACGTAAGCACCGACCCCAACAAGATCTTCATCAATCAATCCAAATACATCAAAAATCTTCCCAAAAGATTTGAATTAAAAATTATAAATAGTGCGTCAACTCCAATGAGCTTATCTATCAAGCTCGACAAAGATGAAAAAGAAGAAAAAGTAGATATCAAGAAATATCGAGGTATGATCGACTCTCTTTTATATTTAACTACTAGTAGACCAGACATTATGTTTAGTGTATACCGATGTGCAAGATTACAATCACGTCCTAAAGTCTCACATCTAGTTGCCATAAAATAATTTTTAGATATTTACATGGCACAGTGATCTTATGGTTATGGTACTTAAAAGGCACTCAATTTAACCCCATCAGTTATTCAGATGCTAACTTTGCCAAATGCAAAGTGGATTGAAAGAGCATAAGTGAGATTTGTCATTTCTTAGGTTATTCACTTGTCTTATGGGCTAGTGAGAAACAAAATTAAGAAGCTACATCAACTGTTGAGGCTGAATATATTGACGCTGGTAGTTGTTGTGCTCAAACACTTTGGATGAGACAAACCCTTAGGGACTTTGATGTTAAAATAAGAAATACTCATATTTTGCGTGATAATACAGGTGTTATAAACTTATATAAAAATCATATTCAACACTCTCAGACCAAACATATTGAAATTAGGTATCATTTTTTTAAGGATAATGTCTAAAAGGTTGATATCACTATACAATTTATACCTACGGATTACTATGTTGCAGACATTTTCACAAAACCTTTAAGTGAACACAGATTCTACAAAATTAGAAGAGAACTTGGTATGATAGAATCTCCATATTAGGAATATTTTGCATAATTAATTGTTTTTAAATATTGTTGACTTCATACTTGTCACATTTGCATACTTATTATATTTGAGATAAATTTTTTTAAATTATTTTAAATTGTTTGATATATATTTGGTTGTCATAGGGGAGCTATATCTTCTAATCAACTTGGGTATATCATTACATCTTTGATTTTCTAAGGATGAGATTTGTCCATGTTATATTTAGGGGGAGCATAGCAAGCTTATAATTTATGAAAGATATTTTTGCTTGTACCTAGAACTTGCGATTAATGACTTGAATTCTCCTTGTAGACAAGTTCTTTATGACTCACTTATTAAAAACATTAGATGCATTGTTTTGATGAAATAATATATTTTGAAATGTTATTTTTAAAAGGGGGAGAAATACTAATTGTTTATTTTTCAACTTGTATTTAATGTCATAAATGCATTAACATTGTTAAAAAGGAATGAGTTTTAATGCCTTTTGTTAATGACAAAATAGGGAGAGATGTATTTTGATAATTTTGATATGCTTATTCAATGCTTCTTGTACAAACTTTATTGAGATTTTCTTTGAATCTCTACAAACACAAAAGGGAGTTATTTCATTTTGAATTTAGTCTCTCTAAAACAAATCTACACTAAAGTTGTCAAAATACATGAGGTATTTGTCATCATCAAAAAATGGGAGATTGTTGACTTTTAGTCATACATATTATGTTTTGATGATAAAAAAATTCGATTCATTGTAATATATTAATCTATTAAGCATTGAAAGGTATAAATACATAAATGTGATAAACTAAGTGCAAGTAAAGCACTCATGGATACTCAAGAACTTTAAGACTTCAACAAAATTGAAGAGCAAATTGGGAATTATTCTGGCACTGCATGAGATAGATGATTTGCACAAAATTGATTACAAAAGAAAGATAATTGTATTAGCTTTCTAAGAAATTTTACGAAAGTGAATTTTGAGTTGTGTTACAGAAAGTTATGCCTAAATTACTCAAGCATGCTAAAGTTGGACCAAAGTGAAAAGTTTTGAAAGTTTTAGAAAATTAGCTAAAATATAAAAGATCAAAACTTTGGCATGATCACTCAAGCAGTACTGTAACAACGTTCAAGTTACTGTAGTAGTACTGTAGCATGCTCAAGTCACTGTAGTAGTACTACAAAAACGATTAATTTTTTTGCTCCTTATAAACACCTCACTCATTTGAAGCTCTTCATAATTGGAAAGTATCGTATATCAATTTGAGAGCCTCTTTATTCTTACACCTTTATATTATCTCATTTGGGAGTTTAAAATCTTTTGTATTTATTCTAATTCTTGTATTGAATTTATTAAAATGCTTTTAGAAATACTTTGAGAGTAGAGTAATTACTCTTTTGTTGCAATGGTTCAATTGGTAACTTGGAAACCAATTTATTATAGAGGTTTTTTGACACCATGGAAGTCAAGTGTATTGATTCTTGGCCTTGGTTTAAGGCAAGCTAGTAGAATCCTCAACGCGAGTTGCTTAAGGTATAGACGTAGGCCTTGTGGAGTGCCGAATCGCATAAACATCCAGATGTAATTCTCTTTATCCCTCACTCTCTTTATTTTTCCCTTTTAGTTATCATCTTGTGCTTATTTATTTCATTTTATTTGTTGTTAAGTTTCTTTGCATTTTAAATAATTGCATAAATTGTTTATATTAGTGCATTAATTTTTAAATTACTCATTTCACCCCCTTCTTGGGTTGCCTATCTAGAATTTCATAAGGCTTGAGCCAAAGCTAAGATCTTATTCTTGCGATCTTGCAGTAGCTGAATCCTAAGGAGATAACTAGCTTCATCTAAGTCCATATCAAATTAGCTAGATAACCAAATTTTGATTGATATTAATTTCCTTGCATTATTTCTAGTGAGTAATATATCATCTATATATAAGACTAGAAAATTACCAATCGTCCATCTATCTTCTTGTAAATACAAGGTTCATTAAAATTTTGATAACAACCAAATGCTTTAATTGCTTGATCAAATTTGATATTAAAGATGTTTATGCTTGTTTAAGCTCATAGATAGACTTTTACAATTTTCAAACTATATACTCTTGGCATGTAGCTATAAAATTACGCCGGTTCGGTTAACCAAACAATGAAACCGAACCAAAAATCGAATCCAAAATTTAAAAAATAAAGAAAGAGCTTTAGTATTTGTTTACTTTAAATAAAATATATCTAACATCTATATCACAAAATTATGTGATAGCTGAATGGGAATAAAGCGTTGTTTAGAGGTCATGGGTTTAATTGCTTGTTTTGGTAATCATATTTATTTCTTTTCTTTTTTTTGATTCTATTCAACGCATTGTCAAGTAGTTTACTTTAAATAAAATAGAAATGAAACTAATGTTACAATATTAGTAGATAACATATTTGGTATATAGCTTTGGTGTTGATTTTGAAGGACATGGTGTGAGTCTTTATGTTGGCAAATTACATTTCTTTTTTTTTCTACTTCAAATAAAATAGCCAAAAAAATTCAAATAAAAAAAAATGATGGTTCTAGTTTTACATGTGTCAAGTAATGCTACATTTCTTAAATAATATTTTATAAAAAATTATTTCAAATTGATATGTCAAGTAATACTACACTTCTTAAATAATATCCATTTTTTTTAATTCAAATTAATATGTCAAGTAATGCTACACTTATCAAATAATATCTAAAAATATTTATCTCAAATTGATGTGTCAAGTAATGCTAAACTTCTCAAATAATATCAAATATATATATTTTTTATTTTAGATTGATGTGTCAAGTAATGCTATATTTCTCAAATAATATCCAAAAATTATTTTTACCTCAAATTAACGTGTCAAGTAATGCTACACTTTTCAAATAATATCCAAAAAATAATTATCTCAAATTAATGTATCAAGTAATGCTACACTTCTCAAATAATATTTTAAAAAAAATTTATTTCAATTTGATATGTTAAGTAATGCTACACTTCTCAAATAATATCTAAACAAATTATTTCAAATTGATGTGTCAAGTAATGCTATGTTTCTCAAATAATATTCAAAAATTATTTTTATCTCAAATTAATGTGTCAAGTAATGCTACACTTCTCAAATAATATAAAAACAAATGATCTTAAATTGATGTGTCAAGTAATGCTACACTTTTCAAATAATATCCAAAAACATTATCTCAAATTGATGTATCAAGTAATGCTACACTTCTCAAATGTTTGATAAATTTTCTTTTTTTTTTTCAATTCATTAAAACAAATTATATAAATAAATAAATCTGAACCCATTAACCAAATGCAAAGGTGGCGTGTTAATCTAAAGCTCAACTTAAAGTTTTCATTTGAGAGAAAAAGCATGGGTTCGATTCCCAAAGAGTCATTTTTCATTTTTGTGAATATTAAACTGAATTAAAGAACCGAACTAAACCGAACTAAACCGAACCGGTTCGGTCAAGTTCGGTTTCGGTTCTCAAAATACAAATCGATTGGTTCTAATTCTTTAGAATCGATCGGATCACGTTCGGTTCGGTTCGATTCAAGCTTGAACCAAACCAAACCCGATATTTGTCTAGCTTTACTTATATTATATAGATACTTTCTTTAAGATTGTCAATAGGAAACAATTTTGAGATCCATTTGTCAAATCTCATAATTAAGATTTGATTCAATAGATAATAGAATTCTGATAGACTTAAGCATGACTACCGGTGAAAAAGTCTCCTCATAATTGATACCCTCTTTCTAAGTGTACCATTTTTTAACAAGCCTAACTTTAAAAGTTTTTACCTTTTTGTTTACCCTTCTCTTTCTCTTGTAGATCAATTTACACCTTGGGTATTATCCCTTTAGATTTTTCTACAAGTTTTCAAATTTTGTTAGAGCATATAGAATCCAGCTCTTATTTCATAGCTTTGCGCCAATAATCTACATCTATATCAATAATTACTTAATCATAGCTAATGGGATCTAGTTCATGTTCATTAGAATTTTCCTATAAAGACTCTTTAATTAACATGCACTTAATTGGACATCTAATAGTTATCCTTTTATAACAAAGTATCAGTTGTTGTTACTCTACATTTGGCTCTATCAAACATTGCTTCATTCATGTTCAATAGGAACTTTGTGTAAAACTTCTTCAACTAACATGTGCCTAGTTAGATGTCTAATAATCCTCCCTTTATAACAAAGTACCAGTAGTTGTTGTTTCGTAATTTACTCTAGTTGGTTATTATGATCTGAATTATGAAATAACTCATTCACTCTCTTAAGCATAAAATTAGAGTTTCTAGATAAGTCATTAAGAACTTTCTTACTTTCAAACTTGAAGTCTTTTATATAGTCTTCCTCGAGGAAAATTGCATTTGTGCTTATAATTTTTTATTATCTTAAGATTCATAGAAAAACCCACCCTTATTTTCTTAGGATAGACAATAAACAGACAATATAGGTTCCTACCTTTATTTTCAATATAGGTTCCTAACTTATCTTTTTTACCTTTCAGCACGTGTGCTAGACAACCTCATATATGTACATAATACAATCTAGGTTTATGACCTATACACATAGCTATTTTCATTGGTATAACCCTAGGAATAAGATAGGTAGAGTTGAATAGCTCATTATTGACCTCACCATTTCAAGAATAGTCTTATTTCTCCTTTCTGTTACACTATTTTATTGGGGTAACCCTAGTGCAGTCAATTGTAATAATATCTCATTGTCTGATAAATAGATCATGAACTCACTATAGAGGTATTATTCACCTCGAACAGATTAAAGTGTCTTTATATGTTTCTTTAATTACCTTTTTGCTTCTGCCTGAAAGTTTTTTAATTTCTCAAATGCCTTTATATATGTCCATTAGGTACACATAATCTAATCTAAAATAATCATCAATTAAATTGATAAAATATTCATAACCTCATCTAACTTGTATGCTTATAGTCAGAGTGCACTAATTCTAACACTTTAATAGCTCTATTGCCTTTAGCATTAAAAGGTCTTCTAGTAGTTTTACCTTCTATTAAGGATTTGTAGACTAATAATAGTTCAATTTTCAGTAAACTCAAAAGTCTATTTTTAACTACTCTGCAGGTTCTTTCTAGACTAATATGACCGAAATGTAAATGTCATAGATGCGTTTGATTAGTGTGAAACATTTTAATTCTCTTATGGTGAATAGATTCATTATTCAATTTGGTATCATGTAGTAAGTTGATTTTAAGAGATATGCAGTATAGACTGTTAACCAATATACCTGAACATATAAACAACTTATTCATTTTAATTATTACAGTTGAGTCAAAGATAACAAAGTAACCAAATTTACTCAAATAACTAGCTAAGATCAAATTGCATTTAAGTTTAGGCATTAAAAAAAATTCTTTAATACGAAAGTCCTAAAATCATCAAAAAAATAAATGTACAACTCCCACTACTTTGGTTGCAATAATTGTGCCATTTCCTAGCCTAATACTTATTTCTCCATTACTAAATAATTTGGCTTCTAGAACCCTTGCAATGAATTGCAAATATGATTATTAGTTTTGGAATCTATTATCCAAGAATCTGTAAAATCAACCACTAAATATTTCTCAATGAAAAGAATGTTACTGGAAGCTAAAATCATCTTTTTAACTATTGAAAGCTTAGCTATTGGACAGTTTCTCTTCTAGTGCCTTATAATGCCACATTGGAAACACTTTCCTTTAGGTTTTATTTTCTTCTTCTTCTTCTTCTTCTTCTTTTTCCTTCTTCTTATTACTACTCTTTTCTGTATGATTGATACCAAAAGAGTAAGATAGGCCCTTAGTCAAGTGACTATAGTAGGCATCTATTTCATCTTGGGGAGCATTTTCTTTATATTTTAGAGGGAATTTATCAATTAAAATAAAGTTGTTGTTTATTTATTGAATAAACTGCAGCCACAATGATTGAGCACTCACCTATACTAAAGACTAAAAAAGAGGACTAGCCTAATTCTTTTTTTTTTTTTTACGTAAGAATACGTAAAAGAATTATTCTTATTGTTGTGTTTTAATACTCCCATGGGTATTTAGAGTTTGCTTAGAATTGAGGATTTAGAATTTAATTAGAATTGAGTTACTAAAGGAATTGTTAACCCATGAACTTTCTAACTCTAACTTAAAAGACACAGTTCAGATCATCTTATGGCACACTAATTCTTTAAAGTTAACCACAAATTATTATACTAAAAGTTTAAGACTACATTCTAGTAACCCATGTAAAATAAATAAAAACTTATTTTAATAAAAAAATATTTTATTAAGTTAAGCTTAGTCTTAGACCAATAATAATCACTTAATTATCCTTATAATTTATGTTCATAATTAAAGTAAGGTCATGGAAATATATCTCGTCTCTTTAATTACTTATTTGATCCTAAGTCAATAAATGCTCTAATGATTATTTTTCAATATGTCTATATTTGTAAATAAATTTACAAATTATTATTATTATTCAATAAATAATTTATTGAATAAACTGCAGCCACAATGATTGAGCACTGCAATTAGCTTAAGTGAACATTATTAAGTAGAATCCATCTTATAAATATATGTTCCGATGATCCATGAAATTATATCTTTAAATTATCAAAGTTTTAACCATTTATATAGATCTTACTCTGTGATAACTCAAAAAACACAATACATGAATGTAAGTTCATTACTTATTCAAGATTGGGGTCAATCAAGCTTATTGAAACTTTTATGAATTAAGATCAATACTATTTAGTTAACCATATTGAAATTCACAGTAGTCTAATTCAATATTTCATATAAACTAATTTTTCACTCGAAATCTCTTTTTTGATGATTAAGGCAAATCATTCACTATATGAAGTATAATAACCATAGTCTTATATAATGAATTGCTCGTTTCATTAATGGCTATGAAAAAAATTTAATTTATAAAAAAAATTATAATTTATACTTTTAGTATTAGCATTGTATGCCTAATATATAGATCAAATATCAAATATAAGATCATCAATATATGCTTGAATATATTTATGAATAAATTTATTAATCAAATAAAATATTATTATATATGTTTTAAGAGAATAAAATAATATTATATGTCTAACACATTATACTCCAGCAAGTAATAATGTTATATTGTGAATACAATCGAAATCTAACATCCACCTTCAACATTCAACAATCACTAAAATTGTGTTCATGAAATCCAAAATCTAAACTAGCTTCTAATATAATTCTCCAAAATCAAAGTCAATTTCTAATATAATCCATCATCCACCTACAAGTATTAAAGTAATATTGTGAATACAATAGAATCCAGCATCCACCTTCAACAATCAACAATCACTAAAATTGTGTTCATGAAATCCAAAATCAAAGTCAATAACTAATATAATCCATCATCCACCTACAAGTTTCCATTTCCAATATCCAAGTCGGAAACCAAAAAGCCAATAATACCAACAAAAAAAAAGGTTAGCTTCCAGTGCCATCTTCAATTAAAAAAAAATCCCTCTTAATATTTATGTTTAGAATACAAAAATGACAATTGAACATCTAACCCAAAAAAAAAAAAAAATTAAGCAGAATAAAAGTTATATACCTAATATATACTTCAAAGTTTTGTAGATACGAATGGATGGATGAAGTCAAATTTTTTTGTCAATTTACTTGAGGGTTTTACTCGTAACTTTATATTGAGCATATGAAACAAGTTTCAGAATTAGCAGTAATTACTGAATTACAAAATATAATCTTGTGTTCCATATTGTACATGAATTATACTTCTTATGTCCTAAACTTAATTTAGAAAACTCCTCCTGAACAGTACATATCTACTCCAGTTAAGAGACAAATAAACTTCAAATGTCAATATACAATTTCATCAAGTTATTTTTGTGATGTTAAAATCGTGGCAAGAAAGGAATAGGAAATGCTTCTTTTTTAACACGTTTTAATTCTTGAAGTGGGACCATGAAATTGCTTTTGAATAATTCAAGTTCTCCAAATTTTCCACCATCAGAAACAAGGCTGTCCAGTGATGTAATAAGCAAATAATAGAGTTCTGACGCAATATCAATGCTATACTGGATAAAAAATGTAAAAGGATATTTTTTTTTAAATATCAACAAATGTAATACTATTAATAAAATTATTAATATAACATTAAAGAATCATTGATATAAAATTAGATAATTATTAAAATACTACATTATTTTTAAAATAATTGTACATCTAAATCTAATTTCTTATTGATAAGAGATGCAATTTAAACTCCATATTGGGGATTATCCATAAAGTTAAGAATTACTATCCCTATTTTTTTTTTTTTTTTGAGAAAAGATAACATATCATCAAGACATTAGAATAAAGACCTTTGATGCATAAGATCAAAGGATTATAGGATAAGAATAGAATACATCTTAAGACCACCTGAATGAGAAATTTTTCATAGAAGAGTACAAACTATACTCATTGGTACGGATAACTCAACAAAAATTATTGACCTTTCCAAAGAAAGAAAAATACTGACCTTTTCGAAGAAAGAAAAAAACAGATCTTGCATGTGAGAGAAATATAGATCCCTATACAAAGGAAGAAATTATTAAACCGATTTGTTCTAAAAAAACAACTAAACTCACCACAAATACCCAATTATTAGATAAAAGTCAACAATGGAAGCCAAGCCAACGGTATAGCCTTTCAGTGGTACCACAGTGAGCAAACGAACGGAGAAGAACCGTCAGAGAAAGATCGAAAGCACTGACCAAAGGGGCCCCAACTGGCCAAGGGGTCACAACATTGGCAGGGTTGGGGAAGACCCAGAAGGGTGTCTTTGCCGACGGTGGGGGCTGAGAGTGTACAAGGGAAATGAAAGGGACAGCAACCGGAGGATGTTCGGCAAAGGTCCGATGAAAGCTGATCGAAAAACGACCAAAGGAGCAAAGGTCGAAGAAGGCGCAGCTGGTGTCAACCAGGGCCAGTGGGACGCTGTGAAGATCCACCCGGATAAAAAATGGCCGGCGAGAATAGGTCGGCAACCACCACCCCGCAGGAGACCCCACAGGAAGTGGAGACAACCAAAGACGGAGCGGCTGGTGTCGACCAAAACTGGTAAGATGCGAAAAAGATGAACCAGGCTGAAAGTGGCAAAATCTGTTAGGCAAATCACTGTAGCAAGTAGAGCATTGCGCAGCCACCGTGCGAACAACCGTCCCAGCAACCACTTGCACATGAGGTTGGTTTGTAAATGTCATGATTAAGAAAAGGCTGTGGAGGGACTAGAAGGCCCACAAAGGAGCGGCAGATGCTGCCTAAACCCAGTGAGACACAACGAGGATCACCCGGACAGTAGGCCGACGGAATGAGC
This sequence comes from Ailanthus altissimus, assembly GCA_946807835.1. Lineage (NCBI taxonomy): Eukaryota > Viridiplantae > Streptophyta > Magnoliopsida > Sapindales > Simaroubaceae > Ailanthus > Ailanthus altissimus. The sequence goes on from OX327709.1 coordinate 9,614,497, forward strand.
AGGTTGACAACCACCACCGCGCATGAGACTCGACTGGAAGAGGAGAAGGCCGAAGAAGGAGTGGCTGGTGCCGGCCAGGACCGATAAGATGTGGTAAGTATCAACCGTACTGTAACACGGTCGGAGGGAACCGTTACCACCCCGCGAGCAAGAAAATAACAAGCAAAACAGGGAAGAGAGAGAAGGGGTCGATGAGGGGAGTGAGAAGGAAGATGATCTCCACCGGAGAGGGAGCCGAAGCCCCCTCTCCAGTGGAGGTGATAATGTCGAGCGGCGGCTACTAGGGTTTTTCCCCTTTTTTTCCTTTTAATCTAGAGCTCCACGAATTACTATCCCTGTTAACAATGAGAAATCTTATCCTCATATATAAATGACAAAATTACACTCGTATAAAAGGAACAAAAACAACCTTTACATAGGAGAGGAATTCAAAATACACCACCTCATAACTTTTGATATCCTCCACCGTTTAAACAATTAATCCTTTCAATACCTCAACAAAAAAATTATACATAACAACAATAAAAATTAAAATATATAATATTTCAAGTTTGGGTTGCTAAAACAACTAAATTTGGGTTATTGGAAACGCCAAAGACAGACAGATCGCCGGACCTTGCTTGCACGGGATGACGATTAAGTTTTTCTACCTTGGTGGCGGTGGGAGAGTTTAAAAGCCACTGGAATTTTTCTATCCCACCTAATTTAGGGCTTAGCGGCAGTTACTGGTGAGCCTTGCTTGCTTGAGAGACAATGGTTACTTGCCCCAGCAGTGGCATGTTGCCGGAGCTTGCTGGTGGAGAGCATGAGAGGCAGTGTCTGGTGGAGGCACGACAGAAGCTCAGTTGAGGCCAACGGAGCCTTCGAAAATTCCGACGAAAGCTCAGCAGAATTCTTAAATCTCAGCGGAGGCCGGTGACTCAGAGTTTCTAAATCAAGCCAGATCGTTACATCAGAAAATAGGAAGAACAAAAAGGAAAAGAAAAATAGAAAGAATATAATCTTAGCAAAACAACCAAATAATTAGTTACAAGACTGCTATAGAATGTAAATATCCAATGCATAAAGATAGATACATCCATTTAGTGATTAGATAGCCTTATCATCGAGAATAAGAAGAAAAATATTTGATAACTGTTTAGCAAGATTACATATTGTGAAGAAACGAGAAAATTCATGAAAGTACCTGTTTAAGGATTGGAGTGGCACATGTTTCCCTCAGCACTAGAGCATCTGAAAAAGCATAACACTGGTTTGAGTTCTACATATTGCAAAAACGTTTGAAAAGATTTTTTTTCCCCTATAAAAGTAATTAACAAAAGACACTTAGCAGTGTAGAACTTCCAATAAATCGTATATAGTCGTAAATCTTAGGAAGAACATCCAGCAGTGCCAAGCAATGTATTGCCAGAAAAATGAAAGAATAGATCAAGCAATAAATTTAAAATTAGTATTAATATAATATTAAATTAGTCTTTTTCTATTTGTATATAACTATTAATTTATTAGTCAGATTCAGTTATAATAATTCTATTCTAAGTTTTTAACTAACAATAACTATATTTAACAAAATCATACATGTCCAAACCCTTAACAAGTTTTAATTTTGTGTATTAAATTCATTCTAAATCTACTTTAAACTTTACTAAAAAGATTTTAATAGAAACAAATTCTAACGAATTTGTGAATCATTTTGCTATATCTTATTCAAACGGAAGACCTTTATGTGCGAGACTAGCATGATGACAACTACACCCTAAACAGTTGCTTGAGAATTAACTTAAGGAAATTGTTGAAATTGACCCATTTCTTTATTATTATATTATTTTGATCTTATTCAACATTTTCATACTTTATTAACTAAACACATAAATTTTTACCCAGTCTGTCCTTATTACAATATTGAAAGCTTTTTCTCTCTTACAAAAGCTCTTTCTCGGAACTCAAAATCGACGGGATGTATTCAAAACTTGTAAATAGATTTTAAAATCATCACGAAGATTAAAAGTAAAATATCTAATTATAGAGTTGAAAAAATTAAAAATAAATAAAAATTGATAAGTTTTTACTGTCAATGTTATTTTGTTATATTTTTGTTTTCTACTAGTTTAAATATTTAGATTTAGTATTAAGGAAGTGAAAAAGTGGTTGAAAATAGGAATAAAAACTCAAAAATAGTGAAAAATGTTGAAAATGGTTGATTTTGGCCAAAAAATACGTTCGGCTCATGGCGCACCTGTCCGATGCAAAGCACCATGCACATGGCACGTGATGCCATGCGCACAACAACTGTAACATAGTGCCACGTGGTAATTTAAATTTTAGTAATTATTTAAATTTTATTTTTTATTAGAATTTTAATATTTTAAATTTTATGTAATTGCTTATATACTAATAATTTTGTTTACAGGTGCTGCTAATATTGTTTTAGATATCATGACTTATTTCGACAATTGTATGCTTTTGAGAAAGGTGGAAGAGTCCAATAATGGTGTTGAGAGATACATTGAATTTTAAAATGTCCACATGTTAGTTTCAAAAAATATATAATACGAAAGATTGTTGAGAAGAGTTTGTCATCTTATTACAGTTGATCAGGTGCAATATAAAATGACTTTAAAATTCGATATTCATTCAAATACTATAAAGTTGAGACCTATTCCACTTGAAAATGATGACGATGTAATCTTTTAGTTGAGCCTACAAAAAAAAAATTGCTACATCTCTATGTGTAACATTGGATGTTCGAGCTCCCGTATGTGAAAATAATGCAAAAGCACTCATCAAGCATAAACAAGTTTATCTTAATCAATTCATGTCTGCAAGCAGTAACAACTAAGTGAGTAGTATAGCCCCAATAATTTCAATCTCTGTATTTTCACTAAACCCTTCAAATAATTATCATTATTCTCCTCTAATATTCAATAAAGACCCAACTTATACATATTATAATAGTTAGATATATGAAGATATATTGACATTTATGTTAGTATTGATATATTGGTAATGATATTGGTTATGATATTGACAATAATGTTGGTTATGATATCGGTAATGATGATGAAAATGATGGTAGAAGTGACAATTATTATGAGAATGATGTTAGTTATGATATTGGTAATGATGATAGAAATGATGATGAAAATGACTATGGTTATGAGAATGATGATCGTAGTAATGATGTTGGTTATGATGTTGGTAATGATGAAGAATATAAAACGGACACCGATGGATTGAATGACATGCCGGAGAGCCAAACATGTTATGTTTCTAAAACTTTCGTTCATAAGCTGCATGATAAGTATGTCCTGTATATAAGAAAAGATAGAGTTCAAGTAAAAAAAATTATTTCAGCTCATGCTTTCGGTACCACCGTTTGATGTGAACATATCAAAAAGATAGCGTATACTAAAATTCGAGATGTATTTGTAAGAAAGTTGTATAACAGTAATAATAAAATTCATGAAGCTATAAGCATACTTGCACTTAAGGAAAATTGGAACATCAAAATTAATAAGTTTAACAAAGATCGTTTTGAGGCAAAAGGCAATGGTGATAAATATAAATGGAGATTACTTACAGTGTTGACGGAAGGACGATCTTTCTTCAATGTGAGGAGAGTAGATACAAAGTACATTTGTATTTTGGACTGATTGCGGAATGGTCACTAGCAAGTCAAGAGTTGTATTGTTGGTAAAGTAATTAAAAATTAGTTTGCATTGGTCAGCAGAAATTATAAACTGAAGAAAATTCAAGTTAAAGACGTAAAGAATTTGATGTTGAGATAATATATACTATAGTTTGGCGAGCTAAGGAGCATATATTAAGGTTGATAAGAGGTGCTCTAGAGGATTCATTCAGATTGCTCTATTTTCATAACTTGCATTCAGATAATCTATCTTCTTCTCTTGAACATTATACTGTGATAACATGCCCCACTCAAACTATACATAAGTAATTATAATTAATCTTGACAATGTAATACTCATCAATATTATATAGTGAATTAAAGAAAAATGATTAAATCATTATACCGTTGGTCCAAACACTGACAGGGCTTCGAATGGTTAACTATAATAAACATCCTTATCATCCATAGGATTGGTGAATTTGATGTTCGACTTTGCAATATGCTTGAATTTGAGACCCCCTCTTTATTTTTTCAATAGAATGCACAATTTTACTATTGTGCGACAGTCTTCATTCTTCTCATGTTTGTGGAGAACCAATTTCTTATATACTTCCAAAATTTACAAAAAAAATTTAATTTATTTTCCATTAACAAGAAACATAATTTCCCACAATATATATATATATATTGTTCTATGTAAAAACATACAAAATCTTCATTTTTTTTTTAAGAAAATATTTTCAACATTTGTGTATAATAGGAGACCTCTGCTAGACCAATTTACAAGGTGAGGAAAATATTTTCCACATATTGGATTCGTCTCATAAATCCAAATCTGAAATAATAAAAAATAACAATCTCAAATAGCACTCTTTTCTTATCTTCTTTAATGCAATATAAAAATAATTATTTTTTTTGCATTTTAATACAATAATAAATCAATAATGAATCGAAAAGAATTATTCACCAAGAATGCATGACCAAAAGCATAGATGTTATAATATTTTTTTCTCCTGACCACGCCATTTTCTAACCTTCATTAATTTTTTAATTGGTGTTGTGCTTTAGCTATTATAAAGCACACTCCATGCAATCAACACCTTATGGATTTGCATTAAACTCATCTAAATGATCCATGAGACGAAGCACAAAATACTGAATAGCTCTACTCTAGCTACGTGACATCAATAATTTATGAAGTAAATAAAATAGATACATTTTTACAGCATCTATGTCATCATTAGTGCTAAAACTAACTATATTAAATCACTTATCTCAATCCTTGTAGGTCAATTCCCTTCTATCTTTAAAATCTTTATCCCACAGTTTATTATCTAATTTTTTTTTTAACTTTCTTATTGAGGAATAATCCTCCTATCTTCAAGCTCGTAATCAAATAAAATTTTAGACGGGAGAATCTAAGTCGTCTTTCGCATGCATAAAACCACAAATCTTTATATAAATTCTTGGTATGCACTTTTCTTTATAAAATCTCATGTACCAATATACCTAAGAATGAAATATCGTGTGTATCCAAAAAATGGCTAAAACATATGATCTTAAATAATTTTGTTTGCCTTTCTGTCAACTTCTTCTTGATCAAGTCAATAGCGTATAACTTATAGTAAATAGCGATTAGTGCTTAATAGAATTCGTTTTCTAAAATTATATAATCCTTAGAGACGTTTTACTTACTAAAAAAAATTATTATTAGAGTATAAGCAATTATATAAAATTCAAAAATTTTAAATTTTAATTAAAAAAATTTAAATCAATTAAAAAATAAAATTTAATAATTACTACAATTTAAAAATAAAAAATGTGAAATAAAATAAAAATTAAATTAATTAAAAAATAAGAAAAGGATAATGTTAAATAATTAGTTAAATAAAATTACAAAATAAAAAATTACATTAAATAAAATTTAATAAATAAAATAATATTTGAAAAAAATTATTAAATTGCCACGTGGCAATTGCCATGTGCAGTGCACATTGCGCATGCGTAGCGCATTATTGCACTACGTAACCAGCACAACGATGCACTATGCATTCGTGGTGCACCCGCTAGATGTGTTTTTCGACCAAAATAGGATATTTTTAGCAACTTTTTATTGTTTTTGACTTTTTACATTTATTTTCAATTATGTTTGTACATTCTTAACATTAAATCTAAATATTTAAACTAGTTGAATATAAAAATATAATAATATAATATTTATAATAAAATTTCACCAATTTTCGTCTATTTTTAAATTTTGAAAGTTGATAATTTAAAAATCAATCTACAAAGTTTGAAAGAAATTTAGAGAGTGGCCGAGTGAATGTGTGAGAGAGGAGCAAAATTCGATTTTGTTAAAGGGGCAAAATAAGCGAAAAGGTGATGTTTGTTTAAAATAGTTTAAAAGTTTTTACTTTGGTCAAAATAATATAATAATAAAAAATGGGTCAATTTCTAAAATTTTCCATTAACTTATCCTATTTTACAGAAAATATTTTCTAAGCAATATAACTGTTCAACTGTGTGATGATTAACTATTAATCAAGAAACAATATTCATCTTTTGAATGGAAGTAAGAATTAAAAGCAAAAGTCTAATGCCAAAATAAAATAATAAAAGCAATTTTTTAAAATATTAATAAAATATTTATGACATATTTTATCACAAAATACATAAAGAAAAAAAAGAACTAACTAATTTTTTTTCACCATATACTAAATATTAACAAAAAATCTATAATATATTATATCACAAAATATATGAAGAGAAAAAGAATTAGTTAAACCAACAATACGGCATTATTTCACATTTAAGAGTGTAAATTTATATATTTGAAAATTTTTAAATGCCGAAACAACATTATTTTTAATTATTCATTCCAAACAACGTCGTTTCAATTATTAACTCCAAAACACATTATTTTTGTAAAGTTCCAAAACTAGATGTTTATCGATGCTTTCTATCATAATCCTTTGATGCATACTATCAAAATTTGTTGATAAATGATGATTAACTTTTATTATAATATATTCTACCGTAAAACACTGATCTCTAAAATTGCTTAATATTTTTTATTATAAATTTTTAATAAGATAAAATTTCTATCATCAAAAGCTTTTTTTTTTTAGTAGTTGAATCATTGGTACACAAAGTAATAAGGATAATCAGAATTGAATTTGTCATCTTAGATGTAATTAGAGGTGGACATAAATCGATCAAAATGATCAAATCAAGTAAGTTCCACTTACGATTCAAGGTCGGTTTTTATTTTTAATAATTGATCAATTTAGTTCAAAATAAAAAACAGGTAAAAATAGATAAAAATTAAAAATCAAATTGAATTAAACTGGTTCGATTTATTATTTATTTATTTTATCTAGGAACTAATTAATTCAGCTTAAGGTCGGTTCAAATAAAACTGATCTTAAACCGAAAATGTCCATATCTAGGTATAATCTCTGTATGTAATGCCAAGATCATAAAATTAATGTCTAAATTAAGATCATATAATCGTTTATTTTTTAGTCTACATTAAGCTAATTTTAAGGCTTATATTGAATCAAAGTAAAAGTTACACTTTCTTCATTAATAATTTAATTTCTTCATAGTATCAAAATTGATGCATGTTCTTTTGTCTATACACTAAAAAAAAACTTGTATCTCAACCCCAATAAAATTTGTTACATTTAATGTGAATTCCTTGATGGTAGTGGGCACTAAAGATGAATGTCACGTTCTAGCTTGGCCTATGAGAGATATGCCAAAATGCAACGAAAACCTTAGACGATTGGATGGAAGAGAATGTTATAATCTCACACAAGATAAAATATAAACTGGTCTTAAGCTTATGAGATGGATAGTTAGTATCACTTAACAAGCTAGTATTTTGAAATTGATAATAAACGTCTGACTCATTTTAATACTGATTTGTTAAGTGATGCTATCTATCCTCATTTTATTGTATTAAAGCATGTTTAAGTGTTTAATTTTCAGGTTAGAACAATTACCATGGCGATGAAAAGCCATTCTAAACACGCACAAATATATATATAGTCAAACTTTACCACAAGGTTGTAAAACATTAACAAGTGAAATTAGAAAAACCATTTCAAAAGGTTCAACACAAACATTATACATTTAATTATAGTATTTTTAATGTCCCAACCCAATAAAATTATATCCAAATCTATTTTTATCGAATGTGTTTAGGTTGTTTGAAAACTTAAATGTGTAATATGTTAGTTGGTAAATAAAAAAATTTTTGTTTATAAAAATAAACGCAGTAGAAATCAGATCGTCTTATTCATAATTACATGTATATGGATAGAAGATTACCTCAATTCCTTGTTATGACAGATCTTGAATTGAATGGCTGCAATCTTTTCTACTATCCTCAATCTTCAAACTCAACGCGTATGGGTATGTGGATCTTTCTTAATCTCTAAAACTACTAATACTTAAATCTGAGAGAATGATATTAAATAAATTTTTTGTCTACGTAAGAATATGTAAAAGAATTTTTTTTTGAATAGTTATGGTTACTTTTTCTTATTACATACCTCCCGTATATATAGGGATCTCCCTTAGGTATTTAGAATTTAATTAGGATTAAAAAATTAGAGTTTGATTAGGATTTAAGCTAGTAGAGGGACTACAAGACCCATGGGCTTTCTAGCTCCAATTTAAAAGGCCTAATCCTTATTATCTTATAATACACCAATTCTTCTAAATTAACCTCAGGCTATTCTATTAAAAGTCAAGAGCTGTACTCTAGTAACCAATGTTATAAAATAAAAGCCTATTTAATTAAAACTCATTTTAATTAAATTGGGCTTGGTCTTTAGACCAATAATAATCACTTAATTGACCCTCTAATTAATGTCCATAATTAAATATATGCCCAAAAAAATGTCTTACCTTTTTAATTACTTATTTGCCCCTAAGTCACTGAATGCTCTAATGATCACTTTTTAATATATCTATATTTGTAAACAAATTTACAAATAAATATTATTATTCAATAAATAATTTATTGAATAAATTGTGGCCACAAATTCTAATGATCAAGTACTGCAAACATCTTATGTGGACATTAATTATTAGATTTCATCTTATAAATATATGTTCCTACGACCTATGAAATTATATCTCCAAACTATCGAGGTTTTAATCGTTTATATAGATCGCACTTCGTGATAACTTAAAAGATACAACGCATGAATGTAAGTTCATTACCTGCTCAGGATTAAGATCAATCAAGCTTATTAAAGCTTTTGTGAATTAAGATCTACGACATTTAGTTAACCAGATCGAAATTCATTATAGTCCTGTTCAATGTATCATATACATTAGTTTCTCTACTCAAAATCTCTAATTCGATGATCAAGGTAAATCATCTACTATAAGAAGTAGAAAAACTACAACCTTACATAATGAAATGTCAATTTTCATTAATGGTTGTGAACATAATTTAATTTATAAATAACTTATGATCTATACCCTCTGTATTAGCATCATATGCCTAATACATAGATTATATACTTTATAAATATGGGCTCATCAATGTATGCTCAATTATATGTATGAATACATTTTATTAATCTAATAAAATATTATTACACATGCTTTAAGGGCATAAAATAACATAAATTGTCTAACATAATAGTCTAAAAAAGAGCTATTTAACGCCCATAGTTTTATTTTACAAGAGATTAATTTTATGCGTAAGTCATTTAAACTTTAGTTATAGAAAGTTTAAATGATCTAATAGTGTTAAATAGTAGTATTCAAGTTTAAGATACAAATAGTGGTAAGTGTATGTTTGGTCGAATTTCTTTAATGGTTAAAATCTTTTTTCACTTTTTTTTATAACGTTTAATTATAATTGGAGAAGAGCTTTTAAAAATTAAAAAAATTATTTTATCTTTATTTTTAAAAACTCAAATTTTAGGCTTTTAGAAATAGAACTTTTTGAGTATTTTTATATTTGTGTATTGACACATATACCCTATTAATATATTCTTAATTCTATAATATATCTTCAATAAAAATAAATCATATTTAACTAATATATTTTTAACCTCTTGTTGAAAGCTACTATATCTCTATATCTTTACAACCATCATATCTCTACAAGACTCTACCAAAAAATATTTTTGGCATAGATATATAGTATTTTGTTTTATTTTAAATTTTTATACTAAATACAATAATTTATTTAATTTGTTGATTGCTATATTTTACTTTTAATTGAATTCTTTTAAATTTATATTTATTTATGTTAGAGTTTCAATTATTTTAGAAATTATGTCATAATTATCGCAGACTTTTCTCAATGATTGCAAACTAAATTTTAGTACGAATTACTTTCATGTTGTCTATATATGATAGTAAATTTTAAAATTTAAATTGTAAATTTTATTTTACGTAAAAAAAAATTGAACTGTATAGAATTTTAATGTAATATTTATTAATTATTTTTTAGTAATTTAATTATAGATAAACACTTTTAATAGTATATATATAAACGAATATAATATTTTAAAAGAGCTTTTTTAATTGACATCGAAACGATTAATGATTATTTTTTAAAAAAAATCTATTTAAAAAATCTAATCAAACAAACCCTAAATAATAATATTCAAGCTTAAGTTAATATGATCTAATACGATACCGTTCTAATTCTTTCTGACACCTTTAGTTGAGATGGCTCCATTTGAAAAATAGCATCACATTTTGGGCCCTTATTGTCTTTGTCTCTAGGCAAGGAATATGTTTTTTTGGTGTTAATATTTAAATTTTATATTTTGTATAGTGACACTTCATCAAGAATTTAAATGCCTCTATTATTTAATATTTATAATATTTTTTCTTTTATTTTTTTTTCCACACACCGTTTATTTTTATTTTATTTTTTTTTTCATTATGAACCAACATTCTTTAATAATTAACATTTTTTTTTGGTTTCTAACAATTTCTTAAACAAAAAATTGTATGTTTGAGTTGAGGTGGCTTAGTAGTTTTTTTTTACCTTTATATTTGTAAGTGGCAAGTATGAATTACTCTACTTATTTTTTATTAGTTTTAATATAATTTTAAAAGAATTAAGTTCCTAAAAATTAATATTGTGGAATATTTACACTGAAAAAAAAAAAAGAAATAAAAAACTCTGTGATCATAACAATAAAACAAATAAAGTAAAATCATTGGAAGTTCATGCATTTACAAAGATGTATGCAGGCAAAGTGTTTGAACTAGTGTCCTGACTCCTGATAAACCAAAACGAAATGTAGAGGACAGATGACGTTAACGGGTTGGTACTGTTTTAAAGTAAAACAGTTATTATTTTACTTTATATAAATGAGTAATACAACATTTTTTAATTAATATCTTAAATTTTTTATTTTAAATTAATATATTAAATAATTATTATGTGATAAAATAATATTATTTTGTTATTTAATAATTATTTAATATTATTAAAAATTGGTAATTCAACAATTATGTATGAGTATGAATTAAAATGAATACTAAATATAGAGTTAGAAAGAAGTCTAGTACGAGAAGTTTGTGAGAAAATTGAGCAAAACAAAAAGGTAAAAGAATTGGTATTACTCACGCGACAATTTATGAGTATTTTTTATTTTGACTCAATTAACTTCTTTAAGTGAGATTAAGACTCTTATAAGTAAGAACTCTTATTTTAACTAAGTTTAGGGTTTTTAGAGACTTTGTAAGCACTGTATAAACTCTTGTAAACCCTTTGACATAGCTGATAGGGGCGTAAAAGTATTAGTATGATTTGTACTTAACTTTCGTATTTTACTTCAAATCATAAATATTTGACTATTTAATTGCGTTTATTTTATCATAAATAGATGCACGATAAAAAAATGTGACGCATAGGAACAAACGGGAGACGAATCAGACGTCAAACGATTCAATTGACTTCTTTAAGTGAGATTAAGACTCCTACAAGTAAGAACTCTTATTTTAACTAAGTTTAGGGTTTCTAGAGACTTTGTAAGCACAATATAAACTCTTGTAAACCTTTGAAATAGTTGATAAAGGCGTAAAAGCACTAGTATGATTTGTACCTAACTTTCGTATTTTTCTTTAAATCATAAATATTTGACTATTTAATTGTATTTTTTTATCATAAATAAATGCACGATGGAAAATGTGACGTATAGGAATAAATAGGAGGCGAATTGGACGTCAAACGAAGAAGTTACGCTCAAAATACGAAATGAGCACCAGGGCTGGGTGCCACAGTGCCCAACTACAGAGCGCTGCAGCGCCCGTGGCAGTGAACAGTCCCGAGGAACAGTAACTAGTAAATAGTAATTTGAAGAAAAAAAACCTATAAATAGAATGCCAAAAACCCTAAGAGGGGAGGAGAGAAAAAGAGAAAAAAAGAGGTAAAAACTTAAAGAAAATTCACAACACAAATCAAAGATTGAAGAACCAAGATCAAGATTCAAGCATCAAATCAAGATTAAGCGAGAAGCACATCAAAAAGTCACTTTGATTAGTTTTTCTTCTCTTTCTTTATCATTATATTTTTGTTCTTATTTATCTTTATGAATTGGTTTGATACTTGTGGTTTTGTGATGGGCTAAATTGTTCATCTAGGGTTAGATTATGTAAACCTAGTATGGATTTGGATTGTGTTAATTTTTAATTTATGAACTTGATACATTTAACTGATTCATTCTATCTTGTGTTTAATGCTTTCATTATACCTGATCAATATTTTGAATGATTGAGGAACTATGATAAACTCGATAGAGGGATTCATGTGTTTAGCCTATGATAGTTTGATGCATGATAATAGGGTAACAACTATGAGTTCCATCTAGGATAGATATATATCTAGGTGGCATGTATGGTCTAATTTAAACTTGATCTTAATGAATTACATTCTGATTTGATTACCATAGACATATAGGTGATTACTGGAATGTGTAATATAGTCACTTGACCATCGACAGAGGTTTGTGATAAGATTAGTGTCTAAGCCAATCAATTAGTATTAAAGGATTAATTGAGTAGTTAATGAGTCTAATAAAATACTAGGGGACGAGTCAAAATCCTAGATTATCTTTATTTGTGAATTAGGACTCTTTACTTTTGTTTAGTTCATTGATATAATTAGATTAGTTAAATAAATTTCAGATTTTAGTTTTCTGAATAAAAGTTAAGCAGGTACAATTTTAGTATTTGATTTATACAATTAGATTGCATAGTCCCAACGGAATCAATACTTGTATTTAAAATTATATATTACTTGATACGACAGCAGGCACTTGCGCTTAGCTAGTATAACAGTCAATCAATAGTCAATCATCTAAAGTATCAAGAAGTAAACATAAGAGATAATAGAGGAGGTAGGTAGGTATTAAGTGCAGGATGCACTAACATGTAAGCTTTGAGAGTGTCTTTATTCTTAAGTGAACAAAATGAGTACCAAAGATCTTTTTGAAAGTGTTCGGGTTATTCTTGTATTCCATGAATTAAATCTCTTATGAAAAATACTAAGAGGTCTTATAAAGATCATAGTAATCTATAAGATATTTAGAGGTCTATGATTAGAGATACTAAGAGATCTTGTATGATCATGGTGATGTAAGAAGATACTTAATAATCTGATTAATAAAAAAAAATCAAATCATGGATCTCATGTAGATGTAAGCATTTTGGCTGAACCACGTATATCTTGTGTCTTGTGGTTTGTTTCGTTATCTTTATTAGTGTGTTAATCTTATGTATTCTTGATAATTTGTGAGTTATGTCTTTCACACATAAGACCTCGCTAAAAGAAATCCTATCAAAAGGATATCAGTGCAAAGACTAATCTCATTGAGAGATTAAGGCTGATTTTTTCTTCAACAAATTAGTATTATAGCTTTGGTTGAGATCCAGAGTGCAAAGCAAAGGTTGTCAACCATAGGTACTCACAAATATAAAGGAAGAATAATGAAGAAGATGATTATCTATAAAAAAAAATGATGGCCTTACTAGGAAATTTTAGGGTAAAGATCACCTTTGAAGAGACTACCAAAAAGACGGCGTCATCTAGATACAAGTTAAAAGAATTAATAGCCAATCATCTAAAGTATCAAGACATAAACATAAGAAAGAATAGATGAGGTAGGTAGGTATTAAGTGCAAGATGCACTAACATGTAAGCTTTGAGAGTGTTTTTATTCTTAAGTGAACAAAATGAGCACCATAGATCTTTTTGAAAGTGTTCGGGCTATTCTTGTATTCCTTAGGTTAAATCTCTTATGAGAAATACTAAGAGGTCTTGTATAGATCATAGCAATCTATAAGATACTTAGAGTTCTATGATTGGAGATACTAAGAGGTCTTGTATGATCATGGTGATGTAAGAAGATACTTAGTGATCTGATTAATAAAAAAAATCAAATCATAGATCTCATGTAGATGTAAGCGTTTTGGCTGAACCACGTATATCTTGTGTCTTGTGGTTTGTTTTTTTTTATCTTTATTAGTGTGTTAATCTTGTGTATTCTTGATGATTTATGAGTTATGTCTTTCACACATAAGACCTCGCTAAAAGAAATCCTATCAAAAGGATATTAGTGCAAAGACTAATCTCATTGAGAGATTAAGGCTGATTTTTTCTTCAACAAATTAGTATTATAGCTTTGGTTGAGATCCAGAGTGCAAAGCAAAGGTTGTCAACCATAGGTATTCACAAATATAAAGGAAGAACAATGAAGAAGATGATTATTTATAAAAAAGAAAAGAAAAAAGATGGCCTTACTAGAAAATTTTGGGGTAAAGATCGCCTTTGAAGAGGCTACCAAAAAGACGGCGTCATCTAGATACAAGTTAGAAGAATCATTTAGATTGAACATAAAATAAAAAATAAAAAAGAATAACAATCAAGATTGAAGAACAGATCTAAAAAGGTGCCTAGGGCATTTGATAAGAAATAGTCCGGAGAGAAATGCCAAGATAAAAGGAAGGTAAATTTACAATTTGTAGGATGACTAGGCAAAGACATTGATATCTTGAGAACTCTTTGAGGAAATTGTGTCTGATAAATGAACTATTTGGGTTTACGATATTGTTTTTATATGAGTTATAGAGAATCATTATTTACTATTAGTAGATTTATTAAAGGTTGAGATTTAGCTTTTACAAAGTCATTGAGGATTGGTAGAATAAAATTGAGACTACCTGATGGAAAGGCAAGGTAGTGACTAAGTATGACATTTTGTTCCTAATCTCATAAAAATTTAGTGGACTTAGGAATGCTAGAACAAATAGGGATATTCATGGAAGGCAAAAGAATTAATACTAAAAGAGAATGTAAAAGGATTAAGAGGTGAGAAACATAGAAGAAGGCTATATACTTGAAGAAAAGTGTTGTATAGGTTATATTGGGTTGTTAATATGATAAAAACCATAAAGCAGTTTTTAAATTATCTCATACAGAAATCGAAAGAGAATGTATGGGAAGAGTAGTAATGGTAAGAATAAAGTTTTCAGCCATTAAGAGATTGTTGTTATGGTGTCTAAAAGATATGGGAAATTACAACATAAGGGTTACTTTAGACAATCAGTATTCAGGAATTTTTAGAGATCATAGCCATAGCCAAAACCTTAGTTAAATCTGGGACTTGACTAGAGACAGTGTTAGAGAGCATTAATTAAGGAGGGGATGATGTTGGTTAGCTTCATGGAGAGAGATTTTGAATCAATGAGGGGTTTGTTAGAAGTTTGTGATTCAACAATCATGTATAGGTATAAAATGAGATGAATACTAAATATAAAGTCAATAAGAAGTCTAGTTTAATAAAGTTGTGTAAGGAGGGAGCAAATCGAAAAGCTAGAAGAACATGTACTGTTCACATAAGCATTGTTCACACGACAACATATGAGTATTTCCTATTTTGACTCAATTAACTTATTTGAGTGAGATTATGACTCTTACAAGTAAGAACTCCTATTTCAACTAGGTTTAGGGTTTCTAGAGACTTTATAAGCAATGTATAAACTCATATAAATTCATAGAGATAGTCAAGTATCTAAAGTATTAAGATGTAAACATAAGAGATAATAGAGGGGTTAAGTAGGCATTGAGTGCGAGATGCACTAGAGTACAACCTTTGAGGGTATCTTTGTTTTTGAGTGAATAAAATGAACACCATAAATTATTTTTTAAAGTGCTCGAGCTATTCTTATATTTATTGGGTTAAATCTCTTATGGAGTATAAGAGATATTAAGAGGTTTTGTAAAGATCATAATAATTTAGAAGATACTTAGAGGTTTACAATAATATATACTAAGAGGTCTTGTATGATTATAGTGATGTAAAAAGATACTTAGTGATATAATTAATAAAAAAAGTTAAATCATAAATTTTTTATTAACGTAGATGTTTTAATTAAACTACATATATTTTAAATTTTATAATTTATTTATTTATCTTTATTAATATATTAATTTTATAAAATTTTAATTATTTATAAATTATGTCTTTTACACATACAAAAAAAAATTTTAGAAAGTAAACTAAAAAAATTTTATAAAAAGAAGATATCACCGTAAAGATTGTTCTCATTCAAAGATAAATGTTAAAGCTGATTTTTCATTCAAAATATATATTAAAAAAATATGAGGTATAATTTAAAAATTTTGCATTATTCTATAAAAGTACAGAGTTGGGAAAAGTGGACGTCCACACCTACCAATATGATAAGAACGAGAAACCATCAATAAAAGGGACAAAGGTACACGCACCTTCGCCTGTTTACTCATTCCGTCTTTGCATTTTTTAACTTTGAGCAAAACAATGTGCTAATTGACACGCTTTCTCATCTACCAATCAGTACAATAATAAAAAGGAACGCTCAAGTGTTTTTTATAATTGATATCATTATTACCGATGAAGTAACATGGATCAGTTTTAATTTTTGCACTCTATTGATAGCTTACAACCTTCCACCAGCAACAAGGACTTAGTAAGTGATTTTTGCTACATTCTAATTTATATCTCAACTTTTTTAAAATTTTTATTAATATAATATACATTAAAAATTGGAGAAATTAGAATATAAGTTAAAATGTGTAATATTGTATCAAAAAAACTTATACTTGCTATCTTCTTATAATTAATTTCTTATTAATAAGAATTTAATAAGAGCATCATTTTTATTATTATTTGTTTGGATTAGATTTACAAGATCGCTACATAGTAGAATATAAGGATGGGTACAATTCGGTTCAATTTTTTTAAAAAAATAAAATTAAAAAATTAATTTGGGGGATGTAAACCGAACCGATTTTTTCCGGTTCGGTCCGATTTATTTTTTTGAGTTTAAGCTTTTTTTATTTTTTTTCATTTTAAATTTTGGACTTTTCAATTTATTTGTCAAAAACTTTATTGGATCATTTTAGATCTAATTTTTGGGCCTATTTCATGTTAACATAATTACAATTTGTCTAATTTGAGATAAGTTTAAACTTTTTATTTATTAATAATATCCATAAAATAAAAGAATTATATGTGAGTTTATATATCATAAGTTTTAAATTTAGATTTTTATTTTATTTTTTGGTTTTATAATTTTAATTTTGTGAGGGATTATATGTGGATAAGTTTATATTTATATTTCAATCCTTTAATTATTTAATACCACGTGGCAATTTAAATTAATTTTACTAAAATATTCAATTTTTTCGATTCATTTTTATTTAGGAAAAACAAACCAATTCGGTTTGATTTTTTCCAAATGAAAATCAATCAAATTTTTTTTATTACAAAATAACCAAATTGAACCACCCAATTCGATTCGATTTTCTAGTTTTCGGTTTAAATTGTCCACCTTTAGCAAAATATTACTTTTAACAATAATTTTGTGGTGATGTAGCAAGCTATAAGAATATAATGGCCTTGAGTCTAAATAATGGATCTCAACCTCCTTACTTTTGAGAGTTTGAGAATAAGGCTCACTGTACTTCTAAAAACTCATAGAGTCTAACAGATTTGGTTTTACAAATTTACTTTAGTGGTTTTAAATAGAAAGATTTATCCGAATAAATCGGCTTCAACAAGTAAAAAGTATGTGAGGCGAGCTTGCATAATAAATAATAAAGAAACATGGTTGATGAAGAGTGTTTGAGAACTATGGTGAGTGATGTCTATTTAAGGTGTTTTGCATGTATCAAACTCATAAGACTATTATTTTATAGTGTAGGAAACCTGAATTATGAAATTAGAAAGGATTCGCCTCTCAAATTGTATTTAAGATTGTTGGAAATTGATTTATGAATATATTGAGTACTGTTAGAAATTGATTTTTGAGTATATTGATTTTTGAAACTAATGCAAAATTATTAGATTATAAGTATATATTGAGGAAAAAGCGTGTTGTCTATGTGAATACGGTGAATGTTTATCATTTTACGTGTCAAAGAAGATTTTTATAAGATTGAAATTTTGTATTAAGTCAAGACTCTTTATTTGATTTCTTATCCTTACAAAAATTTAACTTATTTAATGAGTTCTACCTTAGTTAAAATAAAAAAACGAATTTAATAAATAAAATAGGTAATATACTAATTTTATTTTAAATAAAATACTATCATGTTAATTATTAATGTAAATAAGCAACTTATCTTTTCTTATTTTAGAAAGATTTCAAGGGTAAAAAAATGCTTTATTAAGCATATATTTTTTCATTAACCTTAATTATATGGACTTGTTAAATTTCTCCTTAAGTGGGTCTTAACTTAGAAATCTACATGTTTTGACCTTACTTGGTATAACTTTGTACTTATTAAATTACAATTTACAAATTAAGTCCCATAAAGTAGCTTAGGCTCATGTCTCACCTTATTAAACACATTTAGACATTTATGTGGGCTTGAGTTTGGGCTTTTGTAGATTTTTATTTAATGATAATATTATATTTAACCCAAATTGATCTAACAAATGTCATTGCTCTTCATATGCTATTGATTTAATCAAAATTGATAAGAGCATAACATGACACGATTCTATAAGAGTGGCCAGGTTCAGCTTTTTTTTTTTTTTTTTTAGAATTGAATCAGATTTGCGATTTTTAATTTTAAAATTGAATTGGACTAAATTTTATGTGAGGACCAAATCGGACTGATTCGATTCAGTCCTAGTTCGATTTTGTCTCCTAAATGTTTAGGTTGAGTTGAAATTAGATAGTTTTGACAAAATTTTCATTTGTATTTAAAGTTGAACTTTATAGTTTATATACTAAATTAAAACATATATATAGCATATTTTAATTTAAAATACATATTGGACTACATATCCATTTTAATTTAAAGCAACATTAAAATTTATTTTAATGTTGTTTCAAAGAGTCCATTTTTCTTTTTGTTCAAGTAACAAAATTGAAGCAAATTTCATGATTTAGAGTGTAAGTGTGCAAAGTTACATTTATACTCTTGGTTCAATTTGGTATTTTATTTTAAACTGGGAACGAATTTATATCGAAGACAAAAAAACAAAATTGACCAATGACTTTTTACTAATTGGCTTGTTCAATTTTTATATTTAAAAATTTATTTAACTTTTATTATTCTAATAACAAAAAAAAAACTGGTTGGTTTCGGTCTGGTTCTACGTATAACCGAAACAAATCGAAAAAACTAATTTTTTATAATATTTATAAATAACATTACAATGTAATTTAACATAATTGATGGCCACAGTTCAGATGGTTAAGCGGAACAAATTTTTATTTATATTGTGGGTTCGAATCTTGACAATGTTTGTTAATTATTAATATTTTATAATATGAATATAAATAAGTAGAATGTATTTTAACCCATAAATGAGCTACGACTCAATGGTTAAGTGACGATCCTCCCTTAAAGTTGTGGGTTCGGATCTTACTAATGTTTTTTAAATTGTTAATAATTTATCACATACAATATAATTGGATTGCATGTATTTTAATCAAAAAATGAGCTTCAGCTCAATGGTGAAGATCATCCCTTAAGTTGAAGATTGAATCTTAATTTTTTTTTCAACTATTAATATTGCATGTATTTTAATCTAAACATGAGTTTCAGCTCAGTGGTAAAGTGATGAAGATCATCCCTTAGGTTGTGGGTTCGAATCTTATTTTATAATATAACTATAAACAAATGAAATGTATTGTAATAAAAAAAAGTAAATGGAACGTATTGTAATTAAAAAAAAAAATGCTTTAGTTCAATGGTAAAATGGAGAAGACCATTGATTGTTCAATGGTTCGAATCTTGTTATTGTTTTTTTTTTTCATTATTAATATTTTATAATTAAATATAAATAATTGAAATAGATTCTAGTGCAAAAATGAGTGTCAGCTTAATAGTGAAATGGAGGAGATTGTTTATTAAGGTCCCAAGTTTGAGTGGCAATGCAATTTTTGTGTATTTTAATTTTTTTTTTTAAATTGACAAAAAATTGAACTGACCCCAAAAAAACCCGATTCGGTTTTTAGAATTTGTTATTTTTTTAATTTTGCTTTATAAAAAACAAATAACTACAATTGATTCCAATAAAAATCGAACCTAACCGTGTCCAATATTAAAGTTTGACTTCAATTTTTCAATTCAATAACATTTTTACCCGCCCCTATATAATGCTTTAGAAATAAAGTAGGAATTGTAAATTAACCAATATCACATCGCCTATCAAATTATTCCTGTGTATTTAATAGCTATACATGTATCATTTTTAGAGGTCACAGTTAACACACTCGTGATTGTCGCTGACATTTCTTTGAAGTCAAAACGTAGGTTATAAACTTCCAACTGAGGCCACCAAAGCCATCGGGATCTGATAACACACATGGGCTTTCGGTGATTAAGAGGCCCAATGAGCTACACCTGCAGGAATCAGTAGGAATCTCCCATAAACCGACCAGAGCTTCTGTCCGCTGGGGGTTTAAAACGTTTTGGTCAAAGAGTTATTGTGCTTAGAAGAATGATGACATTAAAAGACATTTGAAAATAACAAAAATAAAAAACAATGACATTTGCATTCCTATGTTCAAGATACAAGGTAAATTAAGTTACAAAATTATTTGCATGATGAAATAGGTAGAACTATCGAAGAAAATACATAAAGGATACAAAGCAAAAGAAATCTCTAGCAACTACTGCATATCCTTGTGCTAATAGAAGTATGGAAATATTCTCCATGGGACAACTCTACAGTATTCTGCCCATACTTCTCTATACTTAGCTGCACAGCGAGCTTCATCTCTTCTTTCTCGCCATAATAGCAGAATAAGAAGATAAGTTGGATAAAAGTATGGAACAGGTGAACTGCAAAAAGAGAACTCATGTAATTGAAGCTTTTCGCAGGTAGTATAGATATATTGTAAATTTTTTAATAGTAAAAAATTAGAAAAATTACCTTATTCCACAAGGTAAACTGAAGGACAGTGCCAGCAACAAGTCCCCGAGGTAATTACAGTGCCTTGCTATTCCCCTTCAACAAAATAATCACTACATCATCAACTTGCACGAGTGGAGGTATCAAGAACATGGACTCTACCAGCATTCAAGAGATAGGTTCCCACATAAATGGAAAAATAAACCAAGCCTTGTGATCTAAGTTAAAAGGGGGTTATGATATGGTTAGAGAAGTGAGAGAGCTATTGGAAACAAAGGAAAAGAAAGAGAACAAGTTAAACTTAACTATCTTCAAAAATGATGTCAGATGTTATTTCACACATCCAGAGACAATGGGGACATAGTGGGCCCTGAAACACCATAGAATCTTCAAAGAAACTCAACAATAATGAACAGATTTATATATATATATATATATATATGACCAATTGTCCTGTTTTCTCCGTCCCGACCTCCGAAGAAAGGAATGCAAATGTGGGGAGGAGGGACTACTTGAAGAGTTGTATCAGTAATTGCAATGATACTGCAGCGGCTATGAATCACTAGCAGAAGTGCTACAACATTGACCTAAACAACAATCCATGCATATGATACAATATCTGAAACAATTCAGTGGCAATCATCGAGGATTTAACCTCTTATGGATTTTAATAAGTTCAATGGTCCACAGCTCAGTTGTTTCGGCAAATGCTCTAATGAAACATTGGCTGAGAAATCGTTTAAACTAGTATATCATTATATCGAGTACTAAAACTACATGTACACTTAATTGTATTGTAATCTTCCATTCGGATTTGTGTTTAGATCTTTATCAACTTAAATATCAGTGTTGCACCACTACCATCAAACTGCTCCATCTATCATGCCTACAAAATAGACTGCTAATGTTAAAAGTTTATGCAGCAATATATAAAAAAATGGAGATAATTATAAAGAATATATCAGAAACCTTACCAATAGCCAGAAGCAAGCAACTTGCCCCCAATAACTTTTGGAGGCTTACCCCATATAAGTGCTTTTGGATTCTTTTTGAATACATGCTTTTGCTTGTTAGCTCCTCTGAATACCATATATCTGCCATGTTTTGTGTATTAAAGGAGCAAATTTAGAATACTTCTCAACACAAGTTGGAATGAAGCACAAAGAGAAAACTATGCATCAATAGAAAGTTACCCAATTAGAAAAGTTATGCAATTTGCTATAACAGTAACAGTTGTTGACTCCACCTTGTTATGCAAAAGCCACCAACCCTGTAAAAAAGGCAAAGATCATTAATATATAGTAGTTAAATATTGCATGGAATAAACAGTTGCCTATACATGAAGGTGGTGCTAGTGTGCTTAGTCATGCAAACTGCTTAGAAAAATTCATGATTGGTCAGGAGTTGGGATTAATCATTGTTATCTTTGCATGAAGAAGAAAAGGACCACTTTTAACTGAAAAAAAGGCATACAGCAAAGAACATATTTAAAAGAAAAACGAAGCTACCCACTAAAAACCAAATCTCAATGAGCATATGCTGGTTCGACTGGGTTTGAATTTATCATGTAAGGTGAGCATGACTGACGACAGAGCTCTTATTAAAAAAAATAGGAACAAGAGCTCCAAAATTTTTAAGCAGGTTCTCCTGAATAAAACATCGAGAGTAAGAGAATGCATTGTCTCTGAACTATTCTTTTTTTATAGTTGTTTATTGTCCCTGAACTTGATTCCGGCATATAAGTTGGATTTCACTTGAACTAAATTCTTTGAAAACTGTGATTGAGCCAGCTCAATTTATGATATTCACAATGCTCTACCAGTTCGTGATCAACAATTATTCAAGCACACATATGCTCGTTTTGTGAAAAAAAAATTAAAAATATTAAGAAAACAAGACAATACTTTCATGGTCAAGTTAGCGGTAACATGCCTGGATGCTGAAAGTGAAAGGAATCCAAACTAGATCTCCAAATACTAACATGAAACCTAATCTCTCAGCAATTATATCCCACCTGTCAAAAGGCAACCACATGAAATGCAATGGGTCAAGTGCGTCAACTGGAGCATGTAAAGATGACCAGATTAACAACTTCAGAATCAAGAAGTAAAAATGTGACAAGATAGCGTGAGAGACTTTATTCAATCATAATTATTGATTTTACCCAAACAGGAAAAAACAAAAGAAGAAAGGTAATTATCATCCAAGTATCTGAGTTTTGTTGAGATATTATGTTGGTCCATTATTTTGCACATTTTATTACACTGGTCCCTAGAGTTACTTTTCAGTCATTAAGGGTAATGGAGAGGGGCAAGACAGAAATTCAAGCTTAGGGTTCACAGGGAAAATAAGGTAACTATTAGCCAGGTCCCTGAGTTATGTCTAGACATTAAAAAGGTACCTAGTAATTTTAATTAATTCTAACTTAAGTCCTATAAGTTGTAGAATATAGCAAATTGGTCCCTATAATTTTGAAATATTTAAATATTCCCTTTTCTTTAATTAGCTCTTAAGTAACACTTGATTTAGGTCATTTTAAGTTTTTCAGAACTAATTGTGAAAATCCACATTGTAATCGATCATTGTTTTAAGTGTTACAACCCAATTCACCATTGAATTCTTATTCATGGTTTAAAATGAAGTGTTAATGAAGAAAGGGAATATCAAGTGTTAGTTCTTGACAAAAGTATAGGGGACCTATTTGATACATTTTAGTGGACACTGATGATAGGACATACTTAATCAAAATAAGGAAATCATGGACCTACTTAAAAATTGCCAAAACTCAAGGACTTAGTAATCACTCAAAAAGATAGATAATACAGTTGTTCATACAGGAACATACAACTACGGGTACATTTTAAAAAAAAATTAAAACACATACAAATTCAATGTTAGGATAAGAAGTGAAAACAAATACAAAAACCAACATATGAATCATTTTAACAGACATGCTGGAAATATCTCACTTCTATACAAGACAGAAGTTTCTTCAAAATTTTAAATTATGCTATAACAGATAAGCCACCATTTACTTGCTGGAGCTTCAACATAAGTTCAGAATTTACATTTGAATTTAAGTTGGCTTTCTCCAAGTAGCTTAAGCTTTGACTAACTTACTAAGCCAAAAATAGTAAACCTTAAAAATTTAAAACTACGATAGAATCTGGGCAAACATTTGATAGGATGTTTTGATTATATGTCATATACAACCAAAAAATCCATTCACATGAGAGCATCAAGAAAAGGAAAAGACAAAAGGATGGTGGCACCATTATGTGGTGATCACACCTATGCATGACCTCATAGTTTAACATCTTTGAAAATATATCACCTCTTATTGCTGCTGTATTGATTCAAAACGTTACTTATATTGTCATACAGGTAAGCTTAGTTCACACTACTGGAACCAACAGACTTTAAAGTTTCAAGTCTGGTTGACAGCTTCTAAATTACCACATACTTTAGTCATTTTTGCTCGATTGCACGCTTCTTATTAGTTCAGTTTTTCGTTTTTATTTCTCTTTCACTTTTCCTCCATTGTAAACAACTGTTATGTGCCGTGGAAAATCAGCTAATATCATGTGGCAAGATCAATAATCACTTCAACCAGAGACAGCCAATACCAAGAATAGCAGTTCAAGAATTAAAATAAAAAAAGACCATTACTCATGAATAGCATAATATAATAATCAGAAGATGAAAGAAGAGAATTCTGAAATGGACACAGTTACTAAATATGCTTCCTAATAGAAATGCAAACAAGAGTTCAAAGAACCAAATTATTACACAAAGAGATACAAGTAATGCACTTACGTGGAGGTCATGTACTCCTCGTAAATGAAATAGTCCAGGATGTATAACTGAAAAGAAAAAAGAAATGAATATAGTCAGAAGAATACTCAGCAATTGCAAACAAGAAAAGTACATGGCAAAGCATCAATGGATTACCGCACAAAATAACTGGTACAGAATCATTGATCGGCTCAAAATGCCATCCTGAATACTTTTTGCAAGAACTGATGAGTTGATCAGTAGCCATCCCATCATTCCAGCTCTAACAAAGAAAAACCTACAGGAGATAAATTCATCATTAGAATTAATACATTCACCACAGCATGTCCAGATCTTTCGCATCTTATCATCTTAATGTGTTCAGAGATCAGAATGTTACAGTGACCAGCAGTTACAGGAACAGAAAATAATTCAAACCATACTAAATATGCTTAGTTAATAAGAAATAATTCATCTATGCAAAGCAGTGGTCAAAAGCTAAAGCCCAGCACTACAACATAAACAGAATCAACCAGTATAAGATAGGGAATGATTATTCTGGCATTGCAAAAGAGACTGTTATCTTACGACTATTCAAATGTATGGCTACACAATTTGAATTTAGTAGATAGACCAACTAGAAAAAAAATCCCAGAAAATTAAAGATGGCCTGACGTACTTGAGATCAATGCCCATAAATTGAGGATTCAGCTGTATTCCAAACCACCTAAAAGATTGCACATAAGGCAGAAGAATCAGGATAATTTGGCCAAAGTCTATTAAAAACGAACAAATTAAAGGGAAATAGAACAAATTGAATCAGTCAAAAGAGATTTTCTATATTCAAGGTTTATCTATTATAAACTAGAATAGAGAAAAGGTTTAAGAGAGCAATTAATGTGCATTAAGAATTTTCTTTAAGTACCAGTCGTGTATTAGGTTTCCTGTGACATGGGGTTTCAGAGAAGAACCCTGATTGCATGACCTGCAACCGGCAGCATAGAGTGCCAATGTTACCTGGCAGAGAACATAAATGGAAAATGGAAAAACTGATCAAGAAAAGTTGTCACTTCATAAGCCAAAAAAAAATATTAGAGAACAACTAAAGTACTGATCAATGTTATTAGTACAGCTGTCCAGACTTGTGACTTACAGCAGCACAATAAGAAACTAATCTTGCAACCAGAATATTGAGTTCACACTTAACTGTGAATTGAGAACCCTCTTGTTCCAAAAAAAAAAATGTAAAGAAAATATGAAAAAACCCATAAATACAAAAAGCAGAAAAAAGCCATATTCTCTAATAAGTCAAAGAAGTGTTCCCAGTCACAATCAAGTAAAAAGTACATGACTAGCTTGGCCATGGGAGTGTGACTTCTTTGATCAATACAATTTTGAAAATAATCGTGGACAGAATGGGCTCACCAGTGCGGGAACCAAATGAAGACTGCCACCATTGGTCACGCAAAAGAAGTTACATTCTGAATATTTCTGTTATTACTACTTAGCAAATCTGCATGGTGAAGGCGGTGCCTTTATGAAGGCACCTCAAATAATAAGCAAACAACTTCCAACAAAGTTTAATACATATGAAGCTGCAAGCTTTGATGAGAAAGATGCCAGCACACCAAGTCTACATTCAGTGAACGAGATCTGTTTTCCATTTTAAATGCAAAATTTACATTACTTCTAACAGCTGCAAAGCAGACAACCATACACCAAGAGCAATAATGATAATAACAATAATAAATAAATCTAAGCAACATGCAATAGTATAACTTACAAGAACACTGAACATAAAAGTTGTTGATAGCAGCTCAAGTCCTCTATCTGATATTACCTACAAACATCATAATATTAGAACAATTCCATATTTACAAGGTAAAAGCACTCAAAATCAAGTGATGTCAATTATCAAATATGTAACTTTTGCTCCCCTCAACTTTTTATCATGCATTTTGGGCTCATAAAGTATTTAAATCACACCATACTAAGTCCAATAAGAAAAAGGAAAAAAGAATTTATACGCCATCTACTGAAAGCTTGCTCTTGTGCCTGTCATTCAAAATGTTTACCTTATCCAACAGACAATTTTTCATTCAGGGTTTAAACCTACTCCTTAAAAAGAATACAATATCTAAAACCTGGCTTGACGCTGGGATTACTTGCGGTAATTCTACAATCCAAATGTCATTAGAATACATATCATCCTAATCCAAACAACTGAATATTATTAGAGTACATATCATCCTAATCCAAACAAATAAAAGATCAACAGAAACAAAACTACTTCACAAAAATTAAGAGTATGTTGAGCATGCACTAACTACAGACAAGTAAACAACTGATGGTATTTAGAGAATACATACAGTGGGTGATATGAAATTCATCTGGGCACCAATTCCAAGAAGCGCAAGCAGCAGTGTAAGAGCTAACAAACCTATTAAAAGCAATTAACAAACATTTATAAAAAAACACAAAATATAACAATTAACAAACTCTGAAACTTAATTCTGTAAAACTTCAAATGTCCAACAAAAACGGAGTCTCAAACACGAATAAGAAAAGAAACAGACCATTGCATCGGTAATGAAGTCGAGTGCCATCTTGTAGTACAACTCCAGGAACGATTTCACAGGGCAAAATAGATCCGGCAATTGCCAAGTACGTTAAAAATGTCATTAATATAGCAACCTGATATATACGAAAAGAAATTTAAGTACAAATGAAACATTGACATAAAATTGGCATACATGAGTAATTAGTTTCAAGGAAAATTACTTACAGAGTTTAGTGAAGGAATTAGAGAGTGTAAAAGGAAAGCCAGATCCATTTTTAGGAGATGTAGATGCAGTGATAGTAACACTAACACACTCACTCTGAGTCTGGACTCTGCAGCTTTGCTTTCTGTCAATTCTATACAACTACGCAATTTGTGGACTTTGTAGCGTTGGGCTGTTGTTTTCGATAAAACAAATAATAATAATACTAATAATGTTCCCCTCGATTTCGGTCCATCGGTCCACTTACTACAAAGCCCAATTCATTGATGAAATTTAAAAAGTCTCAATGCTATAAAGATACATAAAAATGCTAAGCCTGATTTGTAGTTCTCATTTTCTCAGAAGAGTTCTCAATCATCTGGTACCCTTTTAATCAACTATCTTAGTGGAGTACATACATCTTAAAATGGACTTATTAATAAGAATTATAAATTTGATATACCTTCTATAAATACAACTCTAATAATTTTGACATAAATTCTGCAAAAGTAAAAAAAGATTGATTCTAAATATAATTCTAATAGTGATTCTAAGAAGAAAAAGTTTTGATATTTTTCAATCATAATAGAATTTTATAACTACGTATTGAATTCACATTATAACTCTATAAATAGAGTTCAAATTGCTGAGTTAAGAGATACTTTACAGATTTTAGACTCTAGACTTTTTTAGCAAGTTTTAAGTTTTCATTGTTCTCAAAGCACTCAGGAAATTGTCTTTATTCTCGGTCAACTTTTTCTTTATTCTCGATTAACTTTTTTATTGCCTTTCTATTCTTTTCACCTTGATGTGCCATCGCCTAAAAAACTTTTAGCATGGCCTAATCCCTTCTTTTGTTGTAGGATTCTAAGCAAGCCTGATATCCTTGGAAAGGACTAGTCTAGCCCACTTTCTCTCGAAGTCCAGTTGCTGTGATGTGCCATCGCCTAAAAAACTTTCGGCATGGCCTAATCCCTTTTTTTGTTGTAGGATTCTAAGCAAGTCCGATATCCTTGGAAAGGACTAGTCTAGCCCACTTTCTCTTGGAGTCCAATTGCTATTCCCAAAAGAAACAAATTTAACTCATTGATTCGGGATTAATGAAATTTTTAGGTCAACAATTTAGCGCTAATTATGTGGAACAAACAAAAAGCTTCAAACACAAGGACAAAAAATTATGAGATATGGCATTTGAAGGCTATGGTTACCTGCTCTATGGTTGCTCAGAATAGTGGGCATAATCTGCGAGTTGATGAAAATCTTAGATCAAAAAATCAAGAACAATCCATAGAAATTCAAAAATAGCAAGGTACAATACCATAATAGAGAATCACTAGCTTGGCAAGAAGTACTAGAAGAATAATCGAGAAGATCACAACAGGAGAGGGGTGAATTAAAAGGTTTGATAGTTAAAGTACTAGAGAAGTGTAAGAACTTAGAAGGACTACAAGAACCCTAGCAGACCATCAAACTATAACACAAGCTTCTAAATTCAAATAGCACTCTTTCGATAGCTAGGGGAGTTATAAACGCCCTTCTGCTTACTTGTGAACAAAAAAGGAAAGGAGTTTTAGTAGAATCCTTTGAAAAAGAAAGTCATCCTCTGCATAAGAGATCACACCAAAGGAATTGCGATTGTGATCATGTTTAATCATAGGTTAGCAATTTGGATACTTTGAAACATATTGGGGTATCGATAGAAATAAGAGTAATTTAGGAGAAAATGATGCTCGAAGATACTTGATGGACTCAAAGGGAAAATAGAGATATACATGATGCTAGAGAAATATCGAACAGACATAGAGAAGGCAAAAAAACCAAGGAGGATGCAAAGTAAATATTGAGTAAATGTAGAGAATGTAGAAAAATTGAGGAGAATGCAAGGGAAATATTGAACAGATGTAAAAAAGATAGCAGAATAAGAATGATGCAAGGAGAATATTGAATAAGGTTAGGGAATGTGATGACCAGCATAGGGTTAGGGTTAAGGTATAGCAAAATGTTGCGACAACTCCTTAAGAGTGGTGGAAGTAGGAACTTCCCCCCTAAGAGCAGTCGAGTGGGAAAGAAAGCCTTCTTTTACTGATGAGTTTAGAGATATCAAGTTACCAGTAAACTTCAAACTATTGAGCTTACTAACTTACAACAGTACGTCAGACCTATACCACTATATGGACTAGATAATCGACCAGTTATCGATTGTCGGGCTTAGGCAGAATCAAATGTATTGCTTGTTTCCCATGAACTTAGATGAATATATCCTTCTTTGGTAGTAAAGTCTGAGGTAAATGAGCATTTTCGTCTACAACAAACTGACCAAAAGGTTCTTTCAGCACTTCTAATGATCCTACAAGAAGGTTAAGGATCCACAATAGCTATAACGACTCAAGCAAGGTCAGACTAAAAATTTATGGATATTCATGAGGCAGTTCCAGCAGAAGATAATTTAGCTTGGAGCATTTGATTTGCTAATCGCCCAAGAAGCCTTTAAGGTAGGATTGAAGCTAAGCCAAATTTTGTTTTACCTGTCCGAGAACCCCATCGTAACTTATACGGTTGCCTATGAACAAGCTCCAACATACATAAACATTTAAGAAGAAGAAACAACGAAGAAGTTTAGTGTAACAAATACTAGGGAAAATGTGCGGCGTCATGACCCAAGAAGTCTCCTAAGAGAAGGATGATTCAAGAACGAAGAGATAGAACGCCATCGAGGGTGACAAAATATCCACAGAGGGATTAACCTCAAGAAGGAATGGGGGATAAAACTAGGAGATATTCCCTTAAAGTAGCTAAAGTAGCAAGAGTTCAAAGGGAAAAATATATTCCCTTGATCGTCCCATTAGTAGTGGTGTTCAAAGATAAGAGAACATGCTAACAGTTCAAAGCCATCAAAGGAAAAAAGGCTTGCTCTATAAGCCAAGAGCCTCCATGATCTCGCCTAAACAGCAGAACAAAGATATGAGATGTGAATACCATAAAGATCACAACCACACTACTAACAAATGCCTATCTTTAAAGTACCAGATGGATCGACTAATGAAGAATGAGTAGTAGAAAGAATTAAGGGTGACCTGGTGAAAGAAAATTTTTGGCCTAACAAGAACTTAGAAGCTAAGAACTCTCATTGACAAAAGAAATGACCATGATAATCTTAGGATCTCAGGATGCCTCACGCTAGTTGGAGATTCGAATAGATAGAGAAAAAAAAAATACTTCTGATACTTATTAGTAGGACACCAGGTGATGTGAAATACCTTAGCAATAAGAAATCATAGGTCTAGAGGATGTATGAGGAGTTAGTTACCTGCATGATGATGTACTGGTCGTAAATGCTTAGGTAGTTGGAATGGAGGTAAACCGGATACTCGTCGATACAAGAAGTTCAATGGATATAATATTCAAGAAGACATTAGACGAGATCGGTATTAAGGACTTAAAGATGGATAAAACATAAACCTCACTATAAGGATATAGGGATAGTTGCATCATGTTATTAGGGGTTGTCAATTTGCCCGTATATATAGGGGACAAGTCCTAAGTGAAGACCATAATGATGAACTTTATGGTGGTCGACCAGGCAATACCCTACAGAGTTATGCTAGGAAGACTTTTTATGAGAAATTTGAATACAACCATGTCCATCCATTATTTGAAATTGAAATTTTCTACTACAAATAGAGTATAAATTATTAATGAAGATCAAAAAGTAGCGAGGAGCTACTATGTGACCTCATTTAAATTTTTTTTTATATCTCAACAATAGACAAAAAGAGAGAGAGAGAGAGAGACAGCATATAATGAACCTTTAGTTAAGTAATCACTTGATTGGCCCACCAAGGTGGGTTGACTTTAAGTGCATATTGAATAGTTTTTTTTTTCTTCCTTGAAAATCGATGATTTCTATAGGTTTTAATTTATCTAATATAATTAAAAAAAATTAAATTTATAATATTCTTAATTTTATATTAGTTTATTTTCAAGTCAAATGTAATCTTAAAATTTAACACTAAAATTTTCCGTAATTCAACATAATAAAATAAGTATTTTGTAAAAATCACGAATGAATAAAAGTATATTGAATGGGTTTAGATAATATGTTTGATTTGCTATCTATTAAATTTATTTAAAGATATATTAATAATATAAAATTTTTACTTAGTGATTATGAAATAGATAAATGACTTGCAATGCATTTTCTTTTTCTAACTTTTTGATGGAGTTCAATATAAATTTCATTAAAATAAATAGATTAAATTTGATACTACATTAATCGATTAATTTAATAAATATTTGATTTTTCTCGTATATACGTGTGTTGATTAATTTAACAAATATTTGAATTCTCTCTTGTATCTTTGTATGTGTTACGGTAAAATTATGGTAATACGACAGATTGCAAAAACAAGTAGCTTTAGGCTTACGTACTAGTAGCATTTCAACCTCTTGACTCTCGATGAGTTTGAGAGCAAAAAATAAAGAAAAAAAAACATGATTAAAGAAGGTGTGAGGATACTATTATGAATGTTTTGTCTTTGTGTGGGAGTTGCATTGTATGCAACGCAAGGTTAAAGTTTCAAACTATAAAATAAATCTTATTATTCAAATTTGAGAGAATTCTTCTTGAAAATTTTGTCTAAGATTTTTAGTACTATTTTTTTTGGTATTAAGGATATTGGAATTCATGCAAAGTTGTTGAATTGTGAATAAAGTAGAAGAAAAACGATAAGAGGACGTAGAAGGGTTTTATAGGATTAGGGTTTTATATTAGGTTAAAACTACTTACTTCGTCTCTAATTTTCTTAAAATATAGATTATTTAACGATTTATTTTGTAAGAAAATAATTCTAACAAATAAAATGAATAAATATCAATTTTATTTTTAAAAAAATCCTAATTTATTAATTACTTACTATATAGAATAAAAAACTTACCCTTTTAATTTTAGAAGGACTCCAAAGGCTAAAAAGTATCTTATTAGATTTGTATTTCTCTATTAATTTTAATCATATGAACTTATCAATTTTTTTTTAAATAAGTCTTAGTTTAGGAGTCTTCAAGTTTTGAGCCTTACTTAGTATAAACTTATATATTTTATAATAATAATTCTTGATACATGAAACTTTTATTATTGTGCTACTTAATTAATCATCCCAATTCCGATAACAATTTTGTACTCTCACATCCAATAAATTATTAGTGGTTAAAAGAAAATGATTATTAGGAAACAATGGGAATAAAGGCTTAACAGATCAATTCACAGAGACAATAAAATCATTAAAAGTAATAAACGCCCTTTTCAAATATCAGAAATCATTTTATTATTAATAGGATAAACTCAAATTTCATCAGCTAATAAAAGTTGTTCTAAGAGAACTTACTCTAAAAAAAGGATTTGATAGACTATACTACTACAAAAGGGAAAGAAAGTTCTATTAAGTATTTGAAAGATTATATCACAAACTTCTTCCCATCCGGGTTTTGGGAGTGCTTTGTGCTTAAAGTGCTTGCTCTATTTCCCATTCCTCAAATTAATCCCAACTATTCATAGCCTTGCCTTTTATTTCAAGACACCAAACAATATAGAAAGACCTTCAAAAAAGTTTGTTGTTGGTATAATAATTCATCATAAATATTATTTAATGACTCGTTAAGTAAAGAATCTTTTTGATTGTAAGCTGTGCAGTTCTGTTCACGTGAAAGAGTTCAATCACTGTTATATAAAGACATCTAACTGCCTTCTCTCGTCTTTGTAGTGTTGGTAGGGATCTCCATATCAACTGTCAACTCCTTGTACATCTTATTCATGTTTTCTTATATATATTCTACAGCAATATGCTTTATGATGCTTTTTAGCTTGTAGTGGTTTGAAAAAAAAATTCCTTTTTGTTTGCGCCACCTATGTACACCCTTAAAATTAATTTCAAGTTGTCAAATATCATATATGGCTTGACAATGTACTCCTAATAATCTTTTCATTATATTAATAATATGATGATTATTGATATTTAAAATTAATTTAATAAAATTCCAAATCTTGAACGTTTGTAAACAACGTATTACATTACACCCCGTCTATCTAAAATATGCCACTATTTCTTAATTAGCAAGATAAAATATATTAGTTCGGGGTCAATGGTCAAACCTCTGCGGTGTTTAAAATTTTAAAATTGGGCCTATCAAGTATCAATGTAGGCCCTAAAAAGGATTGTTGGGACTCTGGCCTTACAAAGCAAAAGTGTCCTACAACCCTATATATTACTCAAGTTAAACTGTCATATGTGTACATTGCACAAGCTACAACAGTAATATATCTTTTGATTATTTTTTATTACTCGATATGGCGCAGAGGGGAAGAAAGGAGTCGGTAACACTGCAACTCCATACCCTTTAAAGCAAGTAGGGAAATTAAAAAATTAGGTGGTTCATATCCTTACAAGTCTTGCAACAGGTAATTACTTTTCATTCTTCTTATCATAATTTGCAATTGTGACAAGTAATAGAATTTTCTTACATTAGTTCTTTTCGCTTAATTCATTTACCACTAAAGGTGATTTGCAAGCTCATACGAAGGTGAAGCGGTGTGTTGTTGCATGTAAGATAGACTTAAAATAGCTTTATGCATTTTGGTTGTAGAGAATGGGTGAGTATATTGTGGGAGAGTAATTTTATTGTGTTGCTAATATAAACCCGATTGTCATGGAGTGACCTTTTAATTACCAATTCTGTCTTGATTTGCCCTTTTTTTTTTCCGAGTGGATAAGTAGTTTTTGAATGTTTTGGCTAAAACTGATCCTAGTATATATTGCAAGGATCTTAGTGCTTTTCTAATATAGTGGTTTTGTTCCTCTTTTTAATATTTTTCTTTGAATGAAAAAAACGTATTTACACATAATAAGAGTCTTAGACATAATCATAAATTGGATGCATACTTATATGAATATAACCTAAGATCTATGATGTTAAATTTTAAGGATGGATATTTAAAAAAATATATATTTGAGGAATCCATAGTGATTAGAACTAGAAGATTAGTAGACTGAATGAAAACTATGAGTATAATAGTTTTTCATAATCAAATCAATATAATCTGAATAGGGTTCTTTTTTGTGATGGAAAAGAGAAGAAGAGCACTATGTGTATTGATTTTACTTGGGGACCACAACCCAAAATATGTCTTTATATACTAGGTTAAATTATGATCCTATCACTTATAATCCAATTAGTATTGAGTTTCTACACATAACAAGCCCATATCAAATTAGATGTCTTTAGAGCATAATAAGATAGCCCAAATAGATCAGTTAAATTAGCCTTTATTTAAGATAACCCACAATGTATAATTATTATTAATATATGAACCCACATAAAGGAAATAATAAAACTTAATAATCTCCTACTTGAGCCGGAAATAATTATACATTATAAACTTTAGTGTGCACAATAAATG
The DNA here is from genome assembly GCA_946807835.1 of Ailanthus altissimus. Classification (NCBI taxonomy): domain Eukaryota; kingdom Viridiplantae; phylum Streptophyta; class Magnoliopsida; order Sapindales; family Simaroubaceae; genus Ailanthus; species Ailanthus altissimus. The sequence continues at coordinate 9,649,519 of OX327709.1, forward strand.
CTATCTTATCTTGAAACATTTTCTTAAATATAATTTGGTCTATTTATAAAATCAATATGAGATCAAAATGATCTTTACTGCACCTATTCATAGCTAGACCTATCAATGGTCAACTTACCAACATAATTAACGACATAGATTAAATATTGATGTATAGCATAGAAATTACATAAAATGTGATCTCAACTATGTCTATTTCAACTGATCCTACTTTATAACTCCAACAAATTAAATACTTTTTAAATTTTATGCAAAACTGTAGCAGAAAGCATCAAACACTTTCTAAATTTTATACAAAACTATAGTAGAAAATACAACCATATTTCAGAGTTTCAAAAAACCATCAAAATTTATTCTATAGAAAATAAATAATTAATGTGTCTTTAACCAAATGAACATTAAAAGACAAATTTCCACTATTCATGAACATCATCAAATAATACAATACCCATCTAAGTAACATGCTCATGAAACACCTTGGACAGTGACCCTCTGGTGAGCGAATTTACAATTATAAAATTTGTACCAATATGTTTTATTAACAATTGTTGACTCTAAACTTTTTCTTTAACAACTAGAAACTTAAAGTTGATGTGCTTAGACTTCAAAAAGCTTATTTTGTTATGGGAATACATCATTGCGGATTTATTATTACAATAAATTTTCAATGGTCTTTCCATATCATTGATAATACGCAACCTCGTGATAAATTTTTACAACCATATCTCATGATTTAATACCTCAAAATAAGCTATAAACTTGCCCTCTATAGTAGAAGAAGCTATGAGTGTCTTCTTAGCACTATTTCATGAAATAGCTCTCCTTACCAAAGTGTGTGTGTGTGTGTGTGTGTGTGTGTGTGTGTGTGTATATATATATATATTGATGTAGATCTCTTACTATCTAGGCATCCAACAAAATCAGAGTCGGAAAACCCTATGATTTCCAATCTTCCCAATCTCCTATATGTGAGCATGTAATCTTTGTATTCTATAAATACCGTATAACTAGTTTGGCTACTTTTCAATGATCCACTTTAGCATTACTCAAATATTTGCCTAGTAGTTCAATACTGTACGTAATATCTGGACACGTACACTCTTGAATATACATAAAATTTCCTACTGCTGATGTACAAGAAAATTTCTACATCTATTTCTGTTCAATCTCATTCTTGGGGCATTAACCGAGACTGAACTTATGTCCCTTAGTACTGGGCGTATCTTCTGGAGCACAGTCATTCTTGCTAATCACCTTATTGATATAGTTCTTTTGTGATAAACCCAAGATACCTCAAGTGTGATCCCAATGTATCAAAATTTCTAATACAAAAGATGCATCCCTAATATCTTTCATCTCAAAATTCTTTTATAGAAATCTCTTAGTTTCGTGAAATAGGCCTATAACGCTGCTTGTGAGCAGTATACCATTGATATATAAAACCAAGAAGATAAACTTACCGCCACTGAACTTGTGATATACATTCATCTATTGCATTTTTCTCAAAATCAAATGAGGTAATCACTTGATAAAACTTATGATGCCATTGACAAGATGCTTGCTTGAAACTATAGATGGACTTCTTTAATTTACAGATCATATTCTTTTGATCTCTAGACATAAAGTTTTCTATTTGTACCATATATATAATTTCCTTAATATCACCATCGAGAAATGCATTCTTTACATCTATTTGATGTAGCTCTAAATCAAAATGAGCTATAAGCACCATGATAATTTTAAGAGTATTTCATTGATATTAGAGAGAAAGTCTCTTTATAATGAATACATTTCTTTTGAGTGAAACCCTTAGTAACAAGACGCGTTTTATATCTTTTGATGTTGTCTTTTGAATCCCTTTTAGTCTTTAAATATCCATTTACAACCAATGAGTTTTATACCTTTAGAAAACTTGACAAGATCCCAAACGTCATTGTCTCTTATGGATTTCATCTCATAATTTATGGTCTCAATCCATTTATGAGAATTAGAACTTTGTTTGGCTTGACTAAAATTGATTAGATCATTTCTCAGTCTTATATTAAACTTATGTTCTTGGAGATAGATGATAAAATCATTTGAAATCACACTTCTTCTTTCTTTAGTGGATATTTTGAATGACACTTGTTCATGAAGTGTTGAGGTTGCTCTTGATGAATAGGAGCAAATTCTTTATTTTGGATTGGGAGCTCTTGTACATCATCTTGTATTTCTAGATTTGCTTCTTAAATAATGTCAAAAATGAATAATGATAATATCTCTAATATGTTTTTTCTCGCCTCAAATTCAACATCCTCAAGAAATTTAACATTAATGTCTTAAAAAGGGATTTACTTAAAGGATCATAAAACTTGAAAATCTTCGATCTTTTAAGATATCTAATAAAATAAAAGCTAACTATTCTTGAGTCCAGTTTTTTTTCATTAAGCCTGTAGAGCCTAACCTCAACTGGATAACTGATAGGGGCATAATGTATTATTATATTTAGCACTCTGAACTTAAGTTTTGCTCTAAATTATGAATTGTTGTCTATTTATTTGTATTTTTAATCATAAATAGGTGTACGAGGCAAAATTTGAAGAGTCAGGACAAACTGGAGGCAAAATAGATGAGAAACGGTGAAAGTACGGTGAAAACACGAAGACCCTATATGCATGCCTATATGCCGCAATGCCCAAAGGTACACGTTGTGACGTCCCTTGCAAAAAGTTGAGTGCCAAGACACTCAGCCCTAGTACCGTGGTGCCTAGTCGCATATCATCACTCTTACAGTTTCAGGTTTAAGCGACACAATGCTCAGCCCTAACACTGCGGCACCTGTGCGACAATTGAAACACCTCCTCAAATGTCCTATTTTGAATTAGATTCGAAGGCCCTCGACCCTAGGGTTTCAAAGACCTATAAAACCTTTTCTTAGCTAAAACACATACTTGTTCAAAGGGAAAACTTAAGGAAATAATTGACAACACGAATAAGGAGATCAAAGCCAAGAATTGAAGATTCAAGATCAAAATTCAAGCTTTAAGTCAAGATAGAGAGAGATTCAAACCAAAGCGTCTTCTTGATTAGATTTTCATCTCTTTTCTTATCATTATGTTCTTGTTCTTATTGTTCTTTATGGATTGTTTTGATACTCTTAAGTTTGTTATAAGCTAAACTTCTTTGATCTAGGGTTAGACAATTAAACCTAGTATGTAGTTAAATTTTGCTAATTCTTAGTTTATGAACTTAATACATACAATTGATTCATTCTATCTTGTGTTTAATACTTTCATTATATCAATATCCTGAATGATTGAGGAACCATGATGAACTCGACAGAAGAATTCATGTGTTTAGCCTAGGATAGTTTGATTCATAATCATAAAGTAATAACTATGAGTTCCATATAGGATAGAAATATACCTAGATGATATATACAGTATGATTTAGACATGATTTTAATGAATTATATTATATTCATATTACCATAGAAATATAAGTAATTGTTAGCATTTGTAATATAGTTACTCGACCATCGATAGAGGCTTATGATGAGATTAGAGTCTAGCCAATCAATGTTTATTAAGGGACTAACTAAGAGGTTAATGAATCCAATGAAATACTAAAGGATGAGTCGAAACCCTATATTGTTCTTAATTAGTGAATTTAACCTTTTGCTTGCATTTTATTAATCTTAGGTTTAATTTGATTGTCTAAGTTTAATTATATTCAATTCATCTTTAGATGTTTCTAGATAAAAGTATAGTAGAATTACTTTTAGTAATTAATTGTAAGAAATAGGTTAATAGTCCATATGGAAATGATAACAATCATATATTACTTGATACGATAGTGTATACTTGTGCTTAGCTATTATTGCATATATCAAGCTTTTAACGCAGTTACCGGGGAATAATTTTCCTATTCTGTAGATTATTACTAATACTAAACTACTTGCTCTTAATTCAAATTTTTTATTGTTTTATTTTAGTTTATTTTCTTCTTTTGTACTTTGAATTTGTTTTTATTTTGTTTTGACAATTCATGTGAATGGCAAAAATTACTGACTTAACTTCTTTTGATCCTGAGATTGAAAGAATATTGCATAGACTTCGACGTAAACAGCGCAAATCTTTAAACATAGAGGAGAACAATGATCACATTGACAATCCAGTATTTGAGCCATGATGCCATAGAGAGCATTGAAAGAGTATGCAGATCCTACTATAGATGGAGTTTAGTCAAGTATTTGGTGACCAACTGTAAATGCCAATAATTTTGAGATCAATCTGAGTATGATTCAGATGTTGAAAGAGTACGTAAAGTTTAGCAGAGCTTCCAATGATGATCTTAACATGCATAACGTGAATTTTTTGAAGATTTGTGATACTTTTAAGTATAACGAAGTTTCAGACGATGCCATTCGACTTAGATTATTCACTTTCTCCTTAAAGGACAAAACTAAGAGTTGGTTGATGTCATTATCATCAAGATCCATATCGACGTGAGATGATATAGCATAGAAGTTTCTATCCAAGTTTTTCTCACCGACAAAGATAACAAAGACAAGGAATGACATCACCTCATTTAGTCAGAGTGATGGCGAGTCGCTGTATGAGGCATGTGAGCATTTCAAGGACATGTTGAGGAAGTGTCATCATCATTATAACAGAACGTCCACTTGTTAACAAATTAAAAAATTTAATATTTTTAAAATAAAAATATTTTAACCAAAGGTTGCAAAAAAGAGCATCCAGTTTATTTCAAGAAGAATAACAAAAGACATTAATATATGATAATGGAGTGTACTTACTGATTTATAACAAATATCAGATGATTTTTGCACAAGTTTATCTCTCCAACGTCTAATCTTTTTCTTAATGAGATTTGCTCATTATGCCAATTATCATCCATATTAGCACTTAGCCATAGTCAGAGAGTGAACATGTAAGAAGATCTAAACCCAAATGCAAATCAATTTGACCAAGCTATACTTATTAGAACCATGAGCTCTTAACATTGCTCAAATTTAGAAGAGTATTGTGTAAGTCTTTGTTGCTATATAAAACTGCACAAAAGCCTAAGTTTAAGTTCATACACATACCTAAGTATGTTTAACAAGGTAAGATATGTGAGTTTAAGCTATTTTACTGGGCTTAGCCTATGGATCATAATTTGGTAGGTATATGGTTGTATTAATTAAGACCAAAAATATGTCGACTCTTGGGTTAAGGTCCATTTTGGGAAGGGTAAGTTCATGTCATAAAGGATAATGAAGAAACACAAGCCTAATAAGATCTTATTTGACCTTTAGAATCTTCTAAAATTAGAAATGGTAACTTTCATATTTCATTTCATAACTGAATTATTTAATAGTCTTTTATTCAGAACAAAATCGATATCTTATTCCTTTTATTTACTAAATTTGTTTTCCCCTTATAATGAGATTAAAACTCATTAAATCATAAGATGTTAGGAGAATAAAAAGTCAAATAAAGAGTCTTAACCTAATACAAAATTCTAACCTTATAAAAAAGTCTTGTGACACATAAAACACATTCATTTAACATCTTTCAACTTCTAAAAAAGCTTTTCATCACTCATTTGTACTCATCACTTCTTACAACCCTGAAACTCTATAATACAAATGATACTTTGCCCTAATTCTCTCTTAACAAATGTAAGATCTCACTCATTGTTATTATTTTTCATTCTTAACATGATTACAAATCAGAATAGGCTTTACACCTGTTCTAGAGCCTAATATCCATAGAAAAATACTGATAAACAATATACATAAAGTTCAAGAGGCAAGTTTCCTCTAATCTTCCAAACTAGAGTTTATATAGCCTAAAGCCTTAAACTTAACTCATGCGTGAAACACTTCCACTTGATCTACATTACCCATAAATTGTCTCTTTTCATCCATAGCAAATATGTTCTTTATTATTTATTTTTCAAGCCTAACTTCCACACCTTTCATAGTTTGATATTGGGTTTATAAAAAAAATATACTTTTCTCAATGTAGTCGAAGAAAATTCACAATATCAAGTATCTTGGACTTTAGGAGTTCTTAAAAGGTTTTAGTATGCCTTACTTCTAAACTCATAAAATTGAAGAGGCTAAAATCCATCATTCAGGCTTAAGCTATATCTTTATATAGCTTGCCAAGTTAATGCAAGAACCATTACAACCAATAAGGTTTAACCACGTCATGGTCTCTAAAACCAGCCCAAACATTTTTATAACTATACTAGAATGTTTTGTTAGGATTTTACAATGGCAAAGTCTAAGAGTAAAGGTGGAAACTTGAGGAACACCCTTATTGAAGACCAAGATAAATCCTCTCACCATAAAGATTTTCAACATAACCCTCTTGTACATTAAGAAGAAATGTTAGGAGGCAATTAAACCATAGACATTAATGTAGAAACTATAGCCTAAATCTTAAAATATGCAATGTTAAGAGACTTTTTAACAGAATTTCTCAAAGCCATCACTATTACTAAACCAACAAGCACACCTACAACCACAAAAACCACGCCAAACGTTGTTCAGGCTAAACTTGAGAAAGAAACACAAGTAGCATAGCCTAACAATAACATGGAAGTGAGGAGAACATAGACCTTCACTAGCTCAAACATTCTAGCCATGATTATGTGCTAAGTAATGTTGGGATTTGTGCTTACGTGCCATCCCATTATGTATAAATATTTAATGATAGTATTTATATAATTATCATTTCTAATAAAATCGTTAATATTATTTATAATAAATGATGCTTGTAATATTTCAGACATTGTATGATTTAAAGAAGTTCAGATATGGTCTAAAGGAGTTTAGATCAGTGCTAAGAGTTAGCACATTAATAGAGTTAGCGAAATCTAAATAGTTAGAGCCTTGTCTGAAATGGGACAATGACCTGAGAATATGTTTATAATGACATAGTTGCAAAGAGTTGCAGATGGTGCTAAGAAATGTCATTATGCAAATATGTTCTCAAACATGATGTTTCTGATCTAATTTCATCGATGCAGATCTATCGGTGAAACTCATTAATATAGATTAATGTATGTTTATATCTGGATGGTCCAGATAGTTAGTCTTAGCAAACTATGAGCTTAGTGGAAGCTCGTATAGACATACAGGTATTTATTGAGGACTAGATATTGAACAGACTCACAAAGACCTCCAATAGACATCTTATAAAGCCGTCAATGGAAGGTCTTCCAAGTTAAGTAGTATTTGTGGTCTTTTGACCTGAGCGTCACGGTAGGCTTGTCAGTGATCCACTATACTTTGGTTCCACACATGTCAGAGACCTTTCATAGTTTGACCGTTGTGTGTCGTTGGGTATAGTCCGATGCTCATAGAGTCTGGTGTTCATAGATATGGGATCCATCAGCTCATATGAGTGGGTTGTATATCCTAATACTCCAAGATTATATTTCAAAAAGTCTTGTGGCCACAAGCATAAACCTCAAAAAATATATTCTGAAGGGATAAACAATATCACAAAAATGTTTGTGGATATTGTTTAAGAAAATATAAATCTAGAGACAAGTTGATGGTTGAGCAATAGAGATTTGACGGTAATGATCTATATCTCTGCTTTTCTAGGATATAAATGATGGAGGGATTATACAAATATGTAATAACCTCAACTTGCATGGTTTAACGCGCTAATTTATAATATCTGTAACGTGTGTGTGAGGCATCATTCACGGACGTATGGAGGAGCTCCATATGACAAATCAGGTGTAGACCTAGAGAGTCTCACAATATGAAGTGTACTCGTTAAGCACTGGGGTAGCGGACTAGATTGAATAGTTCGATCTAATAAATTCCAGCAAAAATAGAATAATTGTTTCGGGATCCCTCGGGATGTACATTTGTCAAGACTTAATTGTTAAGTACATCATTGAATTAATTAATAAGAGTTGTTAATTAATAGAATGATTGACAAGTAACACAATTTGGTCCATGATTTGATTTTACCTTAGTTTTACCATTTAACCTTGATAGTAAAAATTAGTAAGGTAAAAAGTAATTATTCAAAATTATTTTGAATAATTAAATTAGATATTATTATATTATTAGATAATATGATAATATATTAATCATGGCCATTGTATTTTAATATAATGAGGGGCCTAGATGTTAGCCATTTATTTACCTAATATGATTAAAATAATTATATTTGTTAGGTAATGATTTATTTAGGTGGCCATTATTCTAGTGCTTAATAAATTAATCTTAAGTGGGAGACCAACAATTAAATTGATGGAGCACTTATTTTTGTTTTATCAAAAAGTGTTGATGTTTTATCAAAAAGTGTTGAATAACAAAACCAAAAATTAAGCTAACATTTTGATTCATTCATTCATTTTAGAGGGGATGATACGGTTAAGGAATTTCAAGATAAGTGAGAGAGTTTTTTGGTTTTGTGTTTTTCAAGTGTTGAAAGCAAAAGAAATTCTCTTCATCTTCTTCTCTTATAAATGAATCAAAATGAATAAAAAAAATGGAGAAAGAGATATATAATTTAACACAAGAGTTGTGCTAAAATTAATTAATCTATGAAAATCATTTCCATAATTTAAATAAGAGTTGTATGTAAATGTTTACCATCTCCATTTAAGAATCAAATAATTTATGTTCAAAGAGTTTGAATACATGTGCTAGAAATTGTAAAACTAAGCTACCATTCTAACTCCATAATCCCACCAAACTGTTATGGACTAGAATTGTTCAACAATTTACTTCAAGGTGAGCCCTTCAATTGGATTGTTGGAGAACTTGAAGAATTTGTAAAGCTACCTTCATTAGGTAAGTGTTCTTTACATTTTATTTTAAGTAATACAATTGTTCATCATGTATAAGTTGTTGTATAATAGTTATACTTGAACATATATGTGATATATGTGGTTAAATTTGTTAAATTAGGTGTATATGTTAACATATTTTCATTGCGTGTAGTAATTTTTGAAATTACGTATACACTCGTATGTTATACACTCGATTTCCAACAAGTAAGCTATAACAATCCTATGAAAAATATAGAGTATATCCCTATATCACCATATCATGCTAAGATTCTTGACATTCCTGTCCTAAGACTTGACAACCTTCATTTTCCTTATTTAATGGCAAGAAGGGAAACCCCAAAGAGCACACAGGGAGATTCATTAACTCCCTCATAGGCCGTGTAAATATCTAGTAAATTTCATTGTTAAATAAGATCCATCGTCACCTAGTAGAAGATGGCCTCAACATTTTACAAGAAATATTTTCAAAGTGAAGAAAAGGTTACTATAATCCAACTCAATTGAATCAAACAAGACTAATCAAAGTCGTTGATTAACTATGTCAAGAGATTTAGAGACTTGAGACTAAACTATTACGAGTAGAAATGAGAAGAGAAGCTCGTAGAGATCTTTGTCAGTAGCATGTTGGGTAATTCATGTAAACGAATTGTATTTGTATCGTGTCAATATAAGATATTAATAAATTTTAATTATATTCGCATACGATTCATTTACATAAATGAATCAAGCACCTAAACACATGTTCGGTTCACTTAATGTGTGAATTACACGAAACTACATGTTTAAATTAATGGATCAAATTTAATTCATTTATACGAATATACACGATTAGATTTGTTTATGATTATATTCTTAAACGAATAATAACACCAAATTCAATTTATTTACATGAAATATTTGATTAATTTAATATGAATAAACAAGTTAAGTCACAATAAACATATTTATATATATTTTTTATTTTATAATTAAATTCATATCTTATTCATGTCTTACATGAATAGATTTAAATGAATTAATTTAATTTGTTTAGTTTAACACAACTTAAATAAATTTGCGAATTACAGAGTTTAAACATATATTTTGCACAATTAATAAATAGGTAATACGAATTCGACTCATTTATTAATCGTGTCAATTTTTTCTAACCCATATTCACTTAAAGCTTATCAAATTCATGTCGAATAATCGTGCCATGACCGAGTTTACCACCTTTATGGGCGACTACCTAGCCCATCTTGAGAATGTGGGAATCATCTCATTCATCAAACTCGTGAGAGTTGCTAAAAGAACTACCTTATCGATTGAAGCCTTTGCTAGAAGGTAGTGGAGACTTGATGAAAGGAGGAAACCAGATCTACAGGCCATATATGTGGATAATCAAACCAAGTCGTGATAAATGACCAACAAGAGAAACTACAGAGGATCCACCTATATTGTTCAATGGAGAAGAGGTAAATGCTTTCTTGATTAGTGGATACTAGACGGGTTCGTATGGCTTTACCTACAAAGGAAGAGCTTAACTGAAAAGGAGAAGAGGAGCCCAAATCTTTACCATTTATATTAGACATTCAACTATCTTACCATGCATTATAGGAAACTTTAGAGGCTGTTACACCGTAAAAGTCAAAGATGGAACCCTAAAAGTGCCCAACAAGCCATAGACTATAGACTTTATCTCACTCCCACAACATAAAGAAGTAAAGGCTACCTTAGTTAATTTGCTCGTATACACTGGCTATATGGACCCTGTAGAATAGAATATTATAGAAGAAATGGTTGTAAGCATCTAAGAAGAAGAACCCAAAAAGTTAGAGGAGAAGTTTTAGCTTACTGTGGTCATAGGCGTACAATGAAACCTTAAGTTCAAATCTTTATTTGATCAACTGAGGTACGAATCTGAAGCACATGAAACTTCCATGAATGCACTTGTTAACATATCTTCACAGCATAGATCGCAATGCTAGATTATCACAGGCTCAAATTAGTTGAGCCTATTAAGAAACCACTTACGCCATGGTTTTTATTAGAGTACAATATTTAGATAATAGGTGCCCGCTATACCCGTAGGCCAGGATCAATGAGGTGTCAATTAGAAGGGTTTTGGTTGACATTGGTATCAATCAACACTATTTTCGCTGTTGTACTTCAAGCTGCAAAAATCTCTTCTATCCGTAATATAGGAAAAAGAATTCAGTTGTGTGGCTTTAATATTGTGACTAAATATTCTAAAGGAAATATATAACTAGACTTGAAAGTAAGGTCATTGAATGCCTTTACCCTATTTCATGTGATGAGTATTAAGGCTATAAGGCTGGTAGGTATGACACCCTAGAAACCATAAGTATAAAGAGAAAAAGGGAGTTCCTCAAAATGACATACATAGACAAAGGTCAAGCTTTCTTTAAAAGAGCTAAGTTGAAGTACCTTATTGCCAAAAGTAGGTGCTCAATAGGTGTGTCATCTATGCTTCCCAACCTTTTTAAAAGGTTGGGTTCAAACTATGATAAGGTAGAGAGATACACAAATCTCTTTATGACCATGGAAATGCTACAAATTTAGAGGGAAAAATGCCTCCCACTCTTAGATGCATGTTAGATACAAAATAAATAAATAAATAATGAAAGTTGACTTAAGTACGAATCATAAGAATCTTGAAGCTTGTGCTGATAAGTACCAAACTCTTGACTGAAGAAAATGAGCCATTGATCAACTTATTAAGGAAGTACAATGATGTCTTTGCCTGAGGCTACCAAGGTTAGAACCCCAGATAGTTTGCCATACTTTTAATATATAACCTAGGGTCATGCCAATAAATAGCCTCACTAGAGCTTTAACCCAAACTTGGAACAAAAGCTTAAAGAAGAGGTTGAGAAGCTCATAGCTGCTAGGTTTATGAAACCCATCAAGCACCACACTTTATTGGCCAACATAGTATCAGTGAAAAAGAAGAACAACTAAATACATGTATGTGTCGACTTTTAAGATTTCAATAAAGCATATTTAAAGGATGAGTTTCCCCTTGCAAACATAGACATTCTCATTGATTCTATCTTAAGACAAGGAATGCTATCATTCTGGGACGATTTTAGTGGTTACAATAAAATAAAAATGGCTTTGAGAGACATTAAAAAAACTACATTTTATACCCTCGTAGGGAACTTCCATTACAATATCATGCCATTCAATCTCAAGAACGTTGGGGATACACTATCAAAGAGCCATGACAATTATATTTCCTAATATGAGGAGCCTAATAGTCAAATCCACCTCAAGCGGTGTCGTTTATATAATCTCAAATAAACTCAAAGAGATATGATTTTAAGGTCTCAATGAGAAAATTTCTTGACTTCTTAGTCCATCAAAAAGGCATTAATATTGACCCTACCAAAATTCAGAGCATTGTTCTTTAAAGAGCTTCATTAGCAAGTTGTCTAACATATGAACGTTCATTTTTAAACTTGTTACTTTAACCTTCAAATTTGCTATCTTGTCAAAAAAGAATGTAGAATACAAATGGAAAGATGGACATCAAGCTCTTTTCTTGATGATCTAACAAATAATCTTAGCACTGCATATCACAAAAGCTCATAACAAAGTGAAGCCACTATGTATTTATCTCATTGCCATTGTCAATGCCATAAGAACCTGATTGTCCAAACGGATGACTAGAAGCAAAAACATTGCATCTAATAACTCAATCGACAACTATCTTGGGTAGAATTAGATATTCCAGGTTATGGCATATTTATCTTACCATTACATACATCTCATAAAGGCTAAGGCACTACTTGGTACACCTACTCCCTCTTTTGGGAAAGATTAACCCCACATGATATATGCTACTCCGATTGGTATTATTTAGTAAGCTTGCATGGTAGACTCTAATCCTTATTGAATTTGACATCACATACATTGTTCCTAAGTGTTAAAGGTTAGGTTATAATCAATATGATTGCAGCATTTTCTACAAACCAAGAAAAACCTATGTTAGAAGATATGCTGCCCAAGTATGTGCCTTGAATGAGGAAAAAGACTGGTAGGAACTATACTTCAATAGTTCAACTACTAGCATGATTAGCAATGATGGCTTTATGATCATTGACCTAGAAAAAAAAAGTTTTCTACCTTTTTATTTCAACATGATTTTTTATGTACCAACAATATGCAAAGTACGAAGCAAACATCATGTGAATCCTTATCGCCACAAGAATAGGCGTGAAAAAGATTAAGCTAATCATAGACTCAAATATGATAATCCATTAGATCAAGGGCTAGTTTTTCTAATAAGGGAACCAATTTTATTGCATACAAAACTATGATCCAATAACTACTGGCCATATTTGGAAAAACAACCATAGAGCCACTATACACTTTAAGAATAAACACGCAGATGCCATAGCCAATCTAAGGGATAAAATAGATATAGCTAGTGAATCAATGAGCACCATAATTAGATAGTGCATACATATGTTCCTTTCACATGCTAAATGGCCAGACATAGATTAAGCCATAACAAATTACTAGTGAGAACCCATTAAGCAGGCCTTGTAAAATTTAGTTGAATTCAATGATTAAAAACTTTCAAGGACTACACATTAGTCATAGGTACTCTTTTCAGAAGATTCCCTTGAGGAATACTCACTCATTACATGCATAAGAAATAAGGGCAATAATTATTACACAATATACATCACTTTGTTTATGGTACATAACATACGACTAACTTGTATAGGATGGATATAGAGGGATGGATATTACTAACCAGAATGAAGAATCAAGTGCATACTATAATATCTACCTACCTAAATTATCAGCTCATAACTTATAAAGAAAAACATTTATAATTATGTTTAAAGAAGACTGGCAAGCACTATACATAGAATATCTCCTAAAAGGCATACTGCCTCTTAATTATATAGATGCATACAAGCTCAAATTGGCTGCCAAATGGTATTTTGTGGAGAATGGGTTCCTCTTCCAAAAAGCCTTAAAGAAGTTGCCCAAAGATGCTTAGATTTCACATAAGCACAAAACGTACTACATGACACCTAAGTCCAAAAATGTGGGGAACATTAAGGCAAGCGGAGGCTACTAATGGCCTGACATTTAAAGTGATGCAGGAATGATTTAAAAAAATATTTATGTCTATTTTAATTTAGCAACAAGATGGTATAAGAAAAATACTTCAATCGCGAATTTTCGCAGATGTTTTCTGTTAACACCAACAAATCTTCCACGTTGTATCTCTCACCAATAGACTAGTGTAAGCGAGTTAATAAATTACAGAAGATCTAATTCTGTGTTATTAATTTTTGTCTCTAGAAAAATTTAGCCCATAAGAAGCACTAATGAAGAATATGTAAAAGTGGTTCTCAAACCACATTTTTATAGTACAAGAATCCTTATATTATCTAAACTCTTAATTCTAATAGGATTAGGATAAAACAATATCTTTATATTATTTTAATTTAGATAATTAAAATGATAAATATAATATATAATATTATCTTTAATTAAATAATTTAGATAATTCATAATTATCTAATTATTTAATTTAATTAAACAATCTAATTATTTTAAGTTAAATAAATAATCTAATTATTTATTTAATTCTATAACTATTATGGATTGAGCCAGTAATCGATTGAGCCTAACAAGTTTAATCAAATTAAACATGGGCCAATCAAATTAATTAATTGATCATAATAAGTTTAATCAAATTAAACTTGGGCCAATTAATATTTTAGATATAATAATTAATTTAATAGTCAATTTCAGTGTTTATGGAGCCAGAATGAGGACCTGATGGACCTATAAAATTAAGCTCCAATAAATTAAATCATTTGATTAAGTTCTTTAATCAACATGATTTTATTTATTAACTTTATTTTGCTCTATTAAAAATATAAAGGTGAACTCTTAATTTTGCAAATAAATTATAAAACAGAAAACTATCTTTGTCCATTTAATAATCATTTCATATAGATCAATCCTCTACAAGTGTTCATAATTAAAGCTAGGTCGAGTGTTCATTAACCTCTCTAATTACATCTTTATCCTTGATCTACATTGATCCTCTTTTGAACATTTAATTTGCAAAATTCACAAATTTATTATAATTTTCTTTAACTCTTAAAGAAAACTGAGTGCTCATAATGTTTAAGATCAGAATCAATTATCAAGGGAACAACTTATCTAACTTTCTTTCAGAAGGAGTGGATTCTATATCTATGAGAAATGTTCCCAACTATCCATTTTGTTACATTTATAAAATACTTAGTAATTGACTGAAAATCTTTTACAGTCTTTCCTTTATAAATTAATAAATATAACTCAATGAATAAGAGTTCATTAATCACTCAGGATTAAGATTAATTCATATATGATTATATTGTGATAAAATAAATTCTCTTTACTAAAAGAAATTAATAGAGAATTAATTTTATCGTGGTTCAGTTTTATATAATCAACATTATACAAAGTGCCTTCATTTTCTATGTCAACACATAGAATGATTCGGATAAAATCATTGTATACAATATACAAATAGACCGCACTTATAGTCTATCAAAATGACGTTTTCATCTTCATTCAGGCTAATAACAAGTTTAGATTATTACACTTAAACTTAATCCTCTCGTATATAACTATTATATACTAAGTTTAAGGTTATATATAATAATCAAGGGATTTCATGATATTTGAATAAAACAATCATAATTTAAATATAATATTGAATGAATAACCTCTATTAATTATTTTCAGCAGCATCTAAATATAAATAATTATGCTTTTAGGGCACACTTCCAACAAGTGATACCAAAGACTTAGTTAAGAAGTGCCATAAATGCCAAATCGATGCCAACTTATAACATCAACACCTCATGAACTTGCAAGATATGACAAAATCCTAGTCGTTTTACCCTTGGGGGCTGGATTTGGTACACTTAATTAACTTACCCATTTAGGGTACATACAGATATTGGCAGCCATGAACTACTTCTTTAAATGGGTTAAGGAAATTCAATTGATAAAAGCAACTAGTGATGTCATATTAAACTTCTTATGGGAATACATTGTATGTCTCTTTGGAATCTTGTATAAGATCATTATTGACAAGGTATGCCCTTGATGAACAAACAAGTTAATGCCACCTTAGGGCGATATAACATCCAACATACTAAGGCAACGACTAGGCTCAGGCTATTAATAAAACATTGTTAATGATACTCAGTGAAATGGTGTATAAATACTCTACAGATTAGAGCATACACTTCAATGATTAACTTTTAGCTTATTTTCACCACTCAAAGCCATTAGTTGTTTCCCGTACTCTCTTGTATACATGTTTGAAGCCATAACACCAATCAAGCTTCCATGCTCAATGTAAGAGTAATATTTGCATAAACTAATTTCCCAACTCTAAAGGCTAACCTTATGGTAGAGCTTGAGGTTATAGAAAAATAATGAGAAGATGCCCCGAGGCGTAAGGCATTATACTAGCATAAAACGTCTAAAGTATACGTCAAGTCCGTCAAGGATAAAGTATCAATGTGGGTGACCTTATGTTAAGAGTAATTAACATGTCAAGAAAAATATGTCTCCTCTCTCTAAATTCATACCACAATAGGAAGACCTATACATCAATATGGAAACCCATAAAAGTGATTACTAATGTTTGACCATATTTAAGGAAATGCACTCCACGATCTCATCAATGACAAATAGCTCAAGCGTTACCATAGCTAGATATTAATGTTCATTCAAATAAGTTCAACATAGACATAGGCATAGGTCAAATAAAACATTTATATAAGCCTTTTATTCATTGAGACTTGAGCAATAAAAGCTAAAATTATCCCTTAAGTGATAACTAAACACCTTATATCTATGTACGGCCTATTCTCGTTGGATGCCCACTCATATAATGAATGGCTAAAAATTCTTTGACTTGGCATTAAACTTAAACAAGTGCCCACACATATAGTGAATGGATAAAAATTCCTTGCCATGGCACCATACCTAAGAAAAATGCACACTTACATAGTAGATGGCTAAAACTCGTTCCTATGGAGCCATAGTCAAGTAAAACAACCACTCACATAGTAGATGATAATATTTCTCATATTGGTGTTAAACCTGAGTGAGAAACCCATTATGGCCTCATGACCAAGCAGATGTAGCTCAAGAAAATAAAGGCCATATCTACATTTGGCATAATGTCTAAGTTAATGCACAATAGACACTTGGATTCCTATGATTAAACACAAAATAGGGAAGAATTTAAACCTTTCTTATTATAGCATTCAAAAGTGAGATGATTTACTCTCACTTCAATGCTGAAAGGCTAACAATAAGCTATGTACTCACTTAAAGTTCTACACAAGGTAGAAGTCATGCCAAGCAGTATGAATCTGCATCGTCTTGGATGTAATTAACATGAATATGACCATATCGAGTAAACTGTATGGAAGTCTACGTTAAAGCTGGAAAATTTACATAAGAGCAATCCCTAAAACATCTCATCTAGTATAACATGGAAGTTTACATTGTACTAGAGATTTTATATGAAAAGTGTCTGGTATAAATTGCCCATGAACATCAAAGAAGCTTGCATTATACTAGAAAATCCATGTTGAACCGCTTACCTGTAATTTTTCTAATGCCCTATGTGAAAATGTTCCACATAAGATGCTTGTGTTAAAATTAATTATATGGAAGACCATGATGATTTGAAGGCATTATAGAAAATGTCCCATGAGATGCTTGAATGAGCCTTGGTATATGAGAGTGTGTGTAAAAGGCAACCCGTAAAAAATTACCTATGTTGTCCCATAAATGCCTAAACATTTACGAAAGCATTCATAGTATTATTCCTATGCAAGATGCCTTCACTATACAATTTCCTATGAAGAACATGGCATGGTTTCCATGTAAAATGCCTTTATAGCATCGCCCCTAAGAGAGATGCCTTTATAGTGTAACGTCTATGAGGAAGCCTTCATGGTGTGGTTCATGTAAGATGCTTTTATAGTGATATCCCTATAAGAACCTACCTTCATGGAGTGTCTCCTGTAAAGGATGTTTTATAAAACAACATGTGTGGAAACACAACAAATCCATTGTTAGGATTGTCTATAAAAGCTTAAACACAACTAAAAGGCATCAATATAAAACATAGTTAGCCCATTGTCATGGGTATTGGCCACTTCTGCTACAACCAAACAAAATCTTGGACAATGCAATCCAAGTCATGAAGGAAAAGTTCACCCTAGGATGCAAAAGAAAAGGTACCATACTTCACACCTCAATGCATCTATTAACATATTAAAAGAACATCATATACAAAGTATTGAAAAAAAGCACACAAGGAATTAACATTGGATAATTACATATAAAATGTTCAAAATAGCCAAAGAACAGTGATACTAGTTGTAACAACTTTACAGCTATGAAGACCTAGCCATACATACTTCAAAAGGATTGCATGGAGAAAATATCTTCAAGTCACACGAAATGCAACCATTCCTCCAGGACAACAAGACAAGGCATCAACATAAGCCATACAAAGAGGATTATATTACCAAAAGGCATTGCTAATGGCTATAATTATCATGTGACCACGAGGACTTAGTATACATTGCCTCAAAGGGCTTAATAAAACCTTGGATAAAACATTTCCAAGTCACAGAAAATGAAGTAATTCCACCAAAATCAGTACTATCCCTTATACTTTAAACTTCATTCAATAAAACTATAAGGATTCCCTATGCATAGCACTTAAGGAAGTACACTATACTAAAGCATCAAGAACATGATGTACAAGGGTTAGATACCTCTTTAAAAACCCTTAATGTACGTGCATGCATACTAAAATAAAAAAACTAATTATGAATCAGTGCACATTCTTACCATGCATATATACTTTATCTACCCAAGTACTAACCAAGTGCAAGAAAGTCTGAAAAGCTAACAAAAATGTATAGAGCCGTTTCGAAAATAACTTGCTTACAGTTAAATGGTTGCGCAAAGTCAAAAAACCCAAAATAAAGGTTACTTAGCTCGATAGGCTTAGATAGCCTAAAGCATTAAGTTTAGCAATAGTCGCCTTATAACTATAAAGAATTGGCTGTAAAACATCTTCTAATGATAGCTGAGACAGCAAAATAACAAATCGCAAAGGTATGAGAATTACATCTTAAGGTTCAGTAGAGCCACAATCATAAGTAAACAGCCAGTTAATCGTCACAAAACTCACTCACTTTTCTATCTCTTATAGATGTTTAAACATAACATGTGCAAAAATGTATTTCCTTACATATATGTTTGATATAAATTGTGTTGTAAGAAAACTAACAAATATAGTAAAATCCAAGAGATCTAATTCCTTACAACAACTTTACAAAAAAACAAAAGAAACTTAAAAGGTATATCACATCATATATGAGATAGTTGAGTAAAGAGAAATTAAAACATCCGAAAACTAGTCATAATCAATAGTATACCCTTTAGGTTCATTTATAACTTTAACACTTTCTCTGTCTACACTATAGTTAATACTAAGTAGATCTGCCTTAGATTTCTCCAAATCATCAAGTTTGGCATAAATTACAGCTAATATAGTTTGAGCCTTAGCTATTTCAAAATCTAAATCTCGAAAAGGGTTATCCTTCATTTGTTAAAATCATAAGTTACTTGGGCTAACTTATCTATATGTTAAGTTAGAGTCGTTAAAATAAAGTTAACCTTGTTAGCATCCCAGCACACACATTTCCAAGCCTTAAGTATCCTTATGTATTGCTTTGTCTTCGTCAAACGTTTTCTATACAATACCATGCCCATTTGCTTTATAAACATACACTTAAAGGCTAGCATCATGGTATACAAGCACTGAAATTGGGAACCTTAATCACCATTCTTTATAGCAGTGATATTATCTCAACAAGAACAAATTACCTATCAAAGCTTCTTATCTCACCACTAAACTCATGAAAAGAGGACAAAGAATTTGTATAGATGGTTGAGTCATTATAAGTAATCTAGAAAGCATCTTAACAAACTTCGTAGTAGTGACAGAAGGCTCATGAGCAAGGTAGAAGTTTGGTAGGAGTTAGAGAAATTGGAATAATAGCTCTTCAAGGAAACAAAATAAAAAAAATGTAAAGAGATTTAAGTCATGCTCACATAGTAGCCCTAGAATCAAAACAGAAAAAGAAGAACGACATACCTACAACAATAGGTTTAAAACTATGTGATTTAACTTTTTAACAGAAGTTATAGATGACACTTTTTTAGAAAACCTCACTATTAAAGTTCCTTCAACATTTAAAAATGAGCACAAAAGAAATAAAATAAGTTTTAAGAACTCACTAGTCGTAACCCATAATGAATAACAACAATAAAAGGTAACAAATACTTGTAATATAGGTAGAAAAATGCTATATTTTTAAAGAAGGTTCATCAGAAGAAGAATTATTTACAAAATCAATAAAACAAATATGGCCATACATCCTTAAAAAAATAGATAAAACTGTTCACATGTAGATATAGAGTGAGTAGAGTATTGTTCCCACGAGAAATTTTTATTATTCTTACCAAATACTAAAATTATATCTCCTTGCCTTTATCTAGACAAATGATAATTAGATATTTCTTATACTAAAACTAACTAAGAACACTACTAAACAATCCTAATTGTGCAAGCAATATAAAGTGCAATCATTAAATAAAGAGTATTTAGGACTATAGCTATCTCTCAATAGTATTTTCTAACAATATTATTCTAATTATTAATCTCTCAGTTTAATTATTAGTCACAACATGAAATTTATCGTAAGCCTCTTTCGAGGGTTGAGTGACTATATCTTAGTCTACCAATTACATATATTCTTATGGTGATTCAAATAAATCAAGATTCATTAAGAATTAGTTGTATTAACTATACATGCTTTACAAGTATATTCCTATCCTATATCGAAACATGTCATGTATCAAGTTATTTAGAGATAAACATTAAGATGCCTTTTTCAAGTTTATCATAATATACCCTACTCATCTAACAACTAGTCTAGTTTATTGAAAGCATTAAGAACAAACAAATTGAATAATAAACTGAGTTCATAATAATAGGATCTGTTCCCCCCTTAAAACTCTCTTTTTGCTTTTGAGCCAAAGGCCTCTAAATTCAATCGAGGCCGGCCCCCGAAAGCCTAGCTAGATGGTCCATTCAAAAGGCCACTCTCCTCAAAAGGTTCACCGAAGCTTGCGTAGTAAGTCCAATCCAAAGACAGGCCCAGACGTAATGGCTAATGGGCTAAGTCCCAACAAAGGCGAATGACAGAGAACTGGTTCGGACTCGAAAGGATTTGATTGGCAAACGAGAACATCTATTCGGCCTTGCCGACTCGAACACAACCACGACCGATCGAGTACTATCAACATATTCCATAAGTTTTGCTTTTAAAATTCCCATGTTAGCCTCGAATTAATGAGAAATGGCTGTCTAAAATCTGACCTAAGCTGTTTGAAATAAGCCTCACTTTAACCAAAACCGCTAGCAGAGACAAACCCAAGGAATATGCTTAACATATTAAATGAAAATTTTGATGTGCGACAGGAACAGGGTCAGAAAATATGTAGGGGATATTAGACATATGTCAGAGGCGCAGTAGAAGGATATTTGGCGTATGTTAGAGGCGCAGCAAAAGGATATTTGGCGTATGTCAGAGACACAGTAGGAAGATATTTGACATGTGTCAGAAGTGCAGCAGGGAATATTCGGTACAAAACAGAAACACAATAGAGGAAAGTCCAAAAAGGTCCCTGAAATGCTATCACTATAAAAAGAAAAAACGAAGACATCGAGAGGATGATGCCCAAATACTGAAAGAACAAAAAAGAAAAAAAAAAGAAATGGGTCCTTCCTTTCCATCCTCAACATTATTTTTATTCTTGTCTTATCAGATTTTCAAAGAGGGAACCCCTTCTGACTTAAACATCGAAGCGTCTTCACCGAAACCCACCTCGGCAAGACTATCACTGAGCTTGTGTTTGTGTTTTCTTTTGTAGGCTTTTCATAGCTCACGGCAAGGAGGAAGCCTAAGCCTATGCTAACTACTTCCGTTGGGACGAGACCCAAGTTTAATTCTCCCTCATAAACAAATCTAAGGCTCGTTGGCCCGGGGAACTATTTCTTCAGGTCAACAATTTTTGGCATCATCTGTAGGAATCGAACAAAAAGCTTTGTCTGGAAAGGCAACAACCGACCATGGTTGAACGGTGATCCGCCTATAGGAATTATGTTGCTGGAGAGCGAAGCTTAAATCCAAACGGAACCCTCCCTCGAATAGAAGGCTCTTTGCCTTCTGAAATACGTGCAGAACTGAGAACCATGAGGGAAGAGAGAAAAGAATTGAGACAGCTCATGACTGAATTGGTTGGGAGTAAGCAAACGAGAATAAGAAATCGCAGGAGGGAGTCTCAAGAGGAGATTCGTGAACAAACAGAGCAAAGGGATGGACCAGAAACTCCACATAATTTGATTGGGACAAACAAGCCAAGCCAAGTGATCCCCGAGAGAGGAAAGGCAAACCCTAGAGATTTTGAGTCGCCAATGAAAAAAGGGTCGTCCACAGAACTACGACAGCACCGACGGGGTAAATCAGGCTTTGAAAGCAAGGTCCGCAGTTTGGAAGGAAAGATAGAAAGCTTCTTGGTAGAGAGAAAGGTAAAGGATCAGCCTCTCATGAAGAAGATGGAAATAGAGACAAGGTCGCCACTGACAGATGAGGTGAGAGATATAGAGCTTCCGAGTAGTTTTCGACTCCCAACTTGCCCACCTATAGGAGAGTTGATAAGGGCAAATTTGTCATATATTTTCTCATGTTTTTATTATTGATATTTTATGATTTTATGAGAATAGATGGCTATTTATGTGCATTATTGTTATTTATAGGGACTTGAACGAAATTTAAAGAAAGAACGCAAAAGGAGCGAAAACAGGGACTAAAATGCAAAGTTTTCAAATTATGAGTCCAGAGCCCCCGCGCCACAAGTATTTTCGCCCCAGCGCTGAAATAGTGATCAAAATTAGAAAAACGACTTGCTTAAGTCGCGTATAGCGCCCCAGCGCCAGAAATTCACCGCGCCAGCGGTGAAGCCGTTTTCATGCAGCGCCCCAGCGCCATGATCCCACCGCTCCAGCGGTGAAGGCTTTTTCACGCGTCGCCCCAGCGACAGCTGCATAGCGCGCCAGCGGTAGTGCGAGTCCTAGTCCGACGAGAATTGAGATTTTCAAGCTCATATCAATCCCTATATAAAGCCACTCGTTCCCAGCCTTTAAGAATCAATCCAAGACGACCCAAGAGCACCAAGAATACAGAGCACGAGTCTTGGAGAGCAATAGGAGCTTAATTGAAGCAACTTTGGAGAGAGATACAAGACGTTCTCCGGCATCAAGAGTTCCTAAGCAGCGCAATTAAGAGCAATTCGACGTCTATATCGGTTTGCTAATAATTGTATCATGATTTATAATTATTTTTACTGCTGTTCTCTTGTAGCCATGAGCTAATTTATTTTCTAGGGTTAATATTTGAACTCAATATGTGCGCTTAATTGCTATATCTTTTAGTATTTAATAAACTTAATCATTTATTATTTAAATTACTTGTGTTTAAGGCTTCAATATATCTGGCCAATATATGGTGAATGAATTGGTAATATTTTGATAAACTCGGAAGAGGAATCATAATATTTAGACCTAGGTAATTTGATGCATGATTGTAGAGTAACATTCAATGTTGCATATGCAAGTTTCAATTTAGGATAGGAATATACCTAATTGGCATGTATGATCAATAAGACCTAATCTTAATGAATCTTAATTTATTACAAGTACCATAGGAATATAGGTATTTGGTAAATTAAGGTATACTTGCATGACCTTGGAAGAGGCTTGTGAATACATTAGTGTCTTGATCAATAATAAAGATTAAGTGAGTTAAATATTAGAGGATTAATCATTAAAAAGCATATTGAGGGATAATATTAATCCTAGGTTTTCTCTACATTGCTATCACCTAATTCTCTTTACATTGTGTTTTTACTTTTATATTTTCTACATTCATTCTTAGATTTTTATTTATTTGAATAATTATTAGGAAGACATAATTTTAGTAATTGGTTAATAAGAAAAAATTATCCCTGTGGGTTCGACATCCGACTAATTAGTCTCTTTATTACTTGCATACGATAGTGTATACTTGCACTTAATTTATGATATAGAAATATCGCATCAAGTTTTTGGCGCCGTTGCCGGGGATAATTAACTACTTTTTCACCAATATTAATACCAATCTTTCTCGTTTTTACTTCAGAATTTTTATTTTTCTTAATTTAGTTTTACTTTCTTTGTTACGAGGTACATGCGAAGATCGAAGAGTGAGGACTTGATTGCTTTTGATTCAGAAATTGAAAGAACTTTAAGAAGAATTAGAAGAGAGCAAAATCAAGTCAACACCATGGAAGACCAAGTACCAATTGCACCTGACAATGAAGCAAGACCACTAAGGGAGTATGCTGTTCCCTTAGTCAATGGAATCCATTCAAGCATTCAAAGACCAACTGTTCAAGCTAACAACTTTGAGATCAAGCCAAGCACGATTCAAATGCTCAAGGATTCGGTACAATTTGGTGGGCTGCCCAATGATGATCCAAACGTGCACATTATCAACTTCTTGGAGATATGTGACACTTTTAAGTACAATGGGGTGTCCGATGATGCAATCCGTCTAAGATTGTTTCCCTTTTCCTTGAGAGACAAAGCAAAGAGCTGGCTGCTATCACTTCCATCTGGATCCATAGCAACATGGGATGATCTTGCACAAAAGTTCCTCGCTAAATTCTTTCCACCTGCTAAAACTGCCAAGATGAGGAACGACATCACATCATTCCTACAACTAGATGGAGAATCTCTTTACGAGGCATGGGAGAGATACAAGGATATGCAAAGAAAATGTCCTCATCATGGAGTTCCGAAGTGGTTACTTGTACAAACATTCTACAATGGATTAGCCGGTCAATTCAGAACGATAGTAGATGCTGCAGCTGGAGGAGCACTCATGAACAAATCCACTGATGAAGCTTATGATCTACTAGATGAGATGGCGTCCAATGCCTATCAATGGCCCACTGAAAGGTCAACCACAAGAAAGATCGTTGGATTACACGAAGTGGACACTTTGACCACATTATCTGCTCAAGTCAACCTTTTGACCAAACAATTAAGTAACTTGGGAGTTAATGCCATCAAGAGTCAACCTATCACCTGCGATTTCTGTGGAGAAAATCATGCTAATGGACAATGCATGGAGACTGCTCAATATGTAGGGGACTTCAACCGCAACAATCCTAACTCTAATTTTTACAATCCTGGATGGAGAAATCACCCAAACTTCTCATGGAGCAACAATAATCAAGGACAGTATTCCAAAGCTCCTCCTGGCTTCCAAACGTAAATTCAGCAAGAGAAGAAACCAGACATTGAAGACATTCTCCTGCAATACATGAAGAAAACAGATGCACTCTTCCAAAGTCAAGCAGCTTCACTTAGAGCCTTGGAGAATCAAGTAGGACAACTTGCTACAGCAATAAACAATCGACCTCAAGGAACTCTACCAAGCAACACCGAAGTCAATCCAAAAGGAAGCGTAGAACAGTGCCAAGCCATCTCCCTAAGAAGTGGTAAAGTCTTACATGACAATACTCCTCAACCACAGCTTTCAGAGATGATAGAGAAGGAAAAAGAAACAGTGGTCCAGCAAGATGACGTGCAACCATATATACCACCTATACCATTTCCTCAAAGATTACAGCAGTTCATAAACTAAGAGAAAAGTGCTGAAACGCAGAAAAGCATAGAATCTGGTATTCAAGTACAAGAACAGAAAAGTGAAAATGCAGCAGAAGATACCAGTAGCAATCCGCAGAAGTAACCTATGCAGTCATTCACTCCACCACCTCCATTTCCCCAGAGGCTGCAAAAGAAGAAACTAGATAAACAATTTTCTAAATTTCTTGATGTTTTTAAGAAATTACATATTAATCTTCCTTTTGCAGATGCACTGGAGCAAATGCCAAGCTATGTGAGATTTATGAAGGACATCCTATCAAAGAAGAGAAAAATAGATGACTTCGAGACTGTGGCCCTGACGGAAGAGTGTAGCGCCATCCTCCTAAAGAAGCTACCTCCAAAGCTCAAAGATCCTGGGAGTTTCACCATACCATGCTCAATTAGGAATTATGATTTTGGGAAAGCACTTTGTGATCTAGGAGCTAGCATCAATCTTATGCCATTGTCTGTGTATAAAAAGTTGGGACTGAAAGAAGCCAAACCAACAAATATCACACTTCAATTAGCAGATCGTTCTCTCACCTATCCTAAGGGATTAATTGAAGATGTGTTGGTTAAGGTCGATAAATTCATCTTCCCTGCCGATTTCATTGTTTTGGATATGAAAGAAGACAAGGAGATCCCTATCATCCTTGGAAGACCCTTCCTAGCCACTGGAAGAACAATTATTGATGTGCAAAAAGGAGAGTTGACCATGAGAGTACAAGAGGATACAGTCACTTTTAAGGTCTTCAAGGAGATCAAATTACCAGCTGAAAATGAAGACTGTCTCTGCATTAATGTGGTGCATCCAAGCGTTAAGCAAATTAAAGATATGGAGACATTGGATCCTCACATCCGAAAAAGAGCATTGAAGCATAGAAAGGCAAGAGAGAAGAAGAAAAAGCAGCATCACGACGAAGCAAACAAAGAGAAAGAAAAGGAAGAACCATCTCCTCGGTCTAAGATTAAAGTCTTTCCGGAGAGACATAAGGAGAATGCAGCAAAAGATACTGCCCAAGGTTTAATTGCAAAAATATGGAAGCCGAAAAAGAAGAAAGCCAGCAAGATCACTTACACAAATGCTTCCATCAGCATCTTCGACCCACCATAAAAGAAAAGGAAGCCCCGTCAAGCCGATGACGTTAAATCAAGCGCTACTTGGGAGGCAACCCAAGGAAAGTATTATTATTATTATTATCATTTTTTTTATTTTTTTCAGCATCTTAAAAAAAAAAAAAAAACCAAGAATTTCAGCGCTCCAGCGGCATAATATGGCGCGGCAGCGACAGAAAAATCGAGATACCACCGCCCCCGCGGTACAAGCACCATCGTGCCAGCGCAAATTCCAGTAACTCTGCAGAAATCAGCCTTCAGCGCTGCAGCGATGGAGAGTCAGCGCGGCAGCGCCAAAACATCGCCCCAGCGACGGAGAGTCAGCGCGGCAGCAAAAATTGACCAGGGAAGTCTCTTACTTTCACATCTTTATTTTTTGACATTGGGGACAATGTCTAAATTAAGTTTGGGGGTGGAAACACTTTCTTGTGTTCATTTTACTGCATGATTTGAGTAGTCATTCTTGTGGGTTAAATTTTTTTTAGTTACTTAGTTTTTTTTTTTAGTTAATTCATTTTTATTAGATTTTGATAAGATAATCATTAGTCTATGATAAGAAAAAGAATACATGGTTGAATTTATTTTTACAAATCCATAAAGAATGATAGATACTTGAGACAATTTTGATTATTTAAGTTTAGGAACAAAATTTGACCTTATTTATTATCACCAAATTTTTGAGCACTTTATAAGCATGAATAGTTATAATTATTACTTAGAGATACTTATACTTTAGGGAGTACACCACAGTCTCGAAGACCGATACTCTAGAACTTGTCTTTAATTACTACTTGAGGTAAAATTTTAGGAAACACATGAAAAGGGAAATGACATTAGGCCATCTTTGGACCGATAGAGCCTTTTTAGCCTACCATTTTATTGTATATTTATCCCTAGTACCCTATTTTGAGCCTAATTACCCATTCTTTGGTTTCACCACATTACAAGCCCAAAACTTAAAGTTTACTTATCCAAAATTTACCCGTAACACCATAAACCTTGCATTTGCTTAGAAATACTCTTGAAAGGAAAAGGTTGTGGTGATATGAGAAAAATAAAGTTTGGGTGGTATTTGTCAATCTAAGTTTGGGGGTATTCAAAAAAAAAAATAAATAAAAGAAAAAAAAAAAGAGTAAGAAAAATACCCCCAGCTTAAGGAAAAGAAGAAATTCTTTGAAAAAAAAAAAGAGGTTGAAAAGAAAGATGGGAAACAAAATAAGTTTGGGGGAATAGATAATACAAGAAAACGAAAGATCAAGAGGTTTCTAGGTAAAAGTCTAAGTGTTCATGGTGTGAATTGAACTTCATATATTTATCCTTTTATCCCACCTTGACCTAAGCCTTACATTACAAGCTAAGTAAAGTCCTAAATAGATCTCTAGACATGTGATTTTCTTCATTAGTGGAGAGTGGTAATAAAGACAAGCCTATGGAAGTGTCATTATACAAATAAAATGCCGAGACATCATCTTTTCTGTACAAACTAAAGTATAAAGTAAATCAAAGTATGGTTTTCGCTATTTGCTTGCTGCTTGCACACACACACATGGTGATTATTTATGAGGAAGAATGAGGGACTAAATGAAGATAATTAGAATTGTTAATAGCTATTTGTCTACCTTAAGGATTTGTATCATTTCGTTAGCCTTTGAGACAATAATTTTGATCATCTTACTAGTATTAGTATATTTTGTTTTGTTAAATGAGTCAAGTATAACCCTTTGTTTCTCTCTTAGTTTTATTTTATTGCTTGAGGACAAGCAAGTATTTAAGTTTGGGGGAATTTGATAAGGGCAAATTTGTCATATATTTTCTCATGTTTTTATTATTGATATTTTATGATTTTATGAGAATAGATGGCTATTTATGTGCATTATTGTTATTTATAGGGACTTGAACGAAATTTAAAGAAAGAACGCAAAAGGAGCGAAAACAGGGACTAAAATGCAAAGTTTTCAAATTATGAGTCCAGAGCCCCCGCGCCACAAGTATTTTCGCCCCAGCGCTGAAATAGTGATCAAAATTAGAAAAACGACTTGCTTAAGTCGCGTATAGCGCCCCAGCGCCAGAAATTCACCGCGCCAGCGGTGAAGCCGTTTTCATGCAGCGCCCCAGCGCCATGATCCCACCGCTCCAGCGGTGAAGGCTTTTTCACGCGTCGCCCCAGCGACAGCTGCATAGCGCGCCAGCGGTAGTGCGAGTCCTAGTCCGACGAGAATTGAGATTTTCAAGCTCATATCAATCCCTATATAAAGCCACTCGTTCCCAGCCTTTAAGAATCAATCCAAGACGACCCAAGAGCACCAAGAATACAGAGCACGAGTCTTGGAGAGCAATAGGAGCTTAATTGAAGCAACTTTGGAGAGAGATACAAGACGTTCTCCGGCATCAAGAGTTCCTAAGCAGCGCAATTAAGAGCAATTCGACGTCTATATCGGTTTGCTAATAATTGTATCATGATTTATAATTATTTTTACTGCTGTTCTCTTGTAGCCATGAGCTAATTTATTTTCTAGGGTTAATATTTGAACTCAATATGTGCGCTTAATTGCTATATCTTTTAGTATTTAATAAACTTAATCATTTATTATTTAAATTACTTGTGTTTAAGGCTTCAATATATCTGGCCAATATATGGTGAATGAATTGGTAATATTTTGATAAACTCGGAAGAGGAATCATAATATTTAGACCTAGGTAATTTGATGCATGATTGTAGAGTAACATTCAATGTTGCATATGCAAGTTTCAATTTAGGATAGGAATATACCTAATTGGCATGTATGATCAATAAGACCTAATCTTAATGAATCTTAATTTATTACAAGTACCATAGGAATATAGGTATTTGGTAAATTAAGGTATACTTGCATGACCTTGGAAGAGGCTTGTGAATACATTAGTGTCTTGATCAATAATAAAGATTAAGTGAGTTAAATATTAGAGGATTAATCATTAAAAAGCATATTGAGGGATAATAGTAATCTTAAGTTTTCTCTACATTGCTATCACCTAATTCTCTTTACATTGTGTTTTTACTTTTATATTTTCTACATTCATTCTTAGATTTTTATTTATTTGAATAATTATTAAGAAGACATAATTTTAGTAATTGGTTAATAAGAAAAAATTATCCCTGTGGGTTCGACATCCGACTAATTAGTCTCTTTATTACTTGCATACGATAGTGTATACTTGCACTTAATTTATGATATAGAAATATCGCATCAAGAGTCACCGACCATAACCATTACGTCAACCAAATCACTGTCTTACTATCAATTGCAAGACTATGGCAGGACCAAATGTGCCGACTCTTCGATATAAACTTAGAGGGGCCCACTTTACTCTGGTATAGAGGTCTAAAGTAGTGCAACATTGCCTCTTATAATGACCTGACTGACAAATACACTCAACACTTTCAGGCCTTATGCGAAGTAGACAATGACCCAGAGCAGTCGAAGCATATCAGACAGAGTCAATGGAAGAGCCTGATGAACTACATCCGAAGGTTCCACAAGGAGGTGATAGCATTGGGGGCGTTTGACCAACCCGTCGCTATTGACGCCTTGAAGGTAGGGTTACGATTAAATAGATTCTGGTACCACCTGGCGAAAAATGGTACCATAAGTTACATGGTGGTGTACAACAAAGCACCAAAATACATGTTGATAGAAGAAGGTGAAGAGACTAAGAGATCCCTGGTCGAACTACCTCGAGGGAAGATACGACCACATGAGAAAGCAAGATACAGGAGGAGAGAGGGACCCCCACGCTCCCCATTGAAATATCAGAGAACGAATGGTGAATAGCGTCCCCCGTAGAGGGGAAATTTTTCAAACTAGCGCAGCATGCCAGATAATCTAAAAAATAATATGTCAAATGATGGACCCCGAAATCGAGGGGAAGGGCCAAACCATTTCCAACTGGGTGGCATCCCAGGGGTGCCCCTGAATCTAAGGAACAACAAACCACTAGGTAAAGAGAAAAGGGTGGCTCGTGTCAAGAATTTTTTATTATTGGCCGTGTCACTCGAGGATGTCTACGAAACAATCTAGGACAGAAGATTGTTACACATGAATTTCAAGGGAAAAAGAGTATAGCGACAAACAGATCTTAAGAAGTGGTGTAACATGCACAAGGGGGTCCAGACATGCTATTGGAGAGTGTACCGAGCTGAGAAAGCAGGTCGACCACCTAATAAGGAATTGATACCTAGAAGAGTTCCAGGCGAGTCGGCAGATAATGATCGCCAGCTAGCCTAGTGGATCAAACCCCAACCCTGTCATGATTATTTCAGGCAGACCCATATTGGTGGGAGATTCGAACAAACAACAAAAGAACTACTCCAAGTACTAAATGGTGGCACACAAAGTCATGTGCAACACCCCTTTAGCCAAGAAGCTGAGGCTATCACAAGAGGTGCCAATCATGTTCACAAAGGAGGATGCTCAAGGGACCAATTACCCCTATGATGACACGTTTGTGATTAAAGTAGTGGTAGCAGGAGAGAAGATAAACAGAGTGTTCGTTGGTATGGGCAGCTCGGTCGACGTAATCTTTAATAAAATCCTGAACGACCTGAAAATATAGAACCTGCACATAGAAGAGACCCAAACGTCACTGCAGGAATTCAGGGATAGCTTTATGATGCCAATCGGCATGGTGGCTCTCCCCCTCACCATTAGACAAACGTACTATGAAAAAATGGTAATGACCAGGTTCATGACGGTAGACCGACCATTCCCGTACAAAATTCTCCTCGGGCGATCGTTCATAATTAGTACTAATGTAGCTCTATCCATCCATTACCTGAAGCTGTAATTCCCAGTGAAAAAAGGGATCGGAATAGCATCAGGAGATCAGAAGGCAGTCAGGAGCTGTTACGTGATGACGGCAAGAAAGGCTTTTTGCATTTCCACCATCGATCTAAGAGAAATAGTCTTTGAATCCCTGGAGCCTGTGGAAGAATTACAAGAACTGCAGATCGAGGCTGAGGAGCCTGAGAAGGTGGTTAGGATGGGAACCCAGTTGAAGCCAGGGGTCGAGCAAGGGCTAACCCGGCTAATTCAAGAGTTTTCAGATGTCTTCGCATAGTCCTACCAAGACATGCCTGGAATTGATCCAAAAATTGGTTGTACACAAGTTGACCGTCTGCCCTACATCTCTACCAATCAAGCAAAAAAGAAGAATCTTCAACCGGAAGTGAAATAAAGCTGTAGCGGAAGAGGTGAAGAAGCTATTGGTGGCTTGGTTTGTCCGAGAAGTCCATTACCTTAAATGGTTATCCAACGTGGTGATGGTAAAAAAGGCGAATGAAAAGTGGAGAATGTGCGTTGACTTCACTGACTTGAATAAGGCATGCCCTAAAGATAGTTTTTCTCTCCCAAAGATCAACCAGTTAATGGACGCTATGGCGGGACATAAGCTACTAAGTTTTATGGACGGTTTTTCAAGCTATAATCAGATCCTGATGTTTTCTCCCGACTAGGAATAAACGTCGTTCATCACCCATCAGGGGATGTACTGCTACCAAGTAATGCCGTTCGGATTAAAAAATCTAAGAGCCACCTATCATAGACTGGTGAACAAGCTTTTTAAAAATATGATCGGCAAAAGTATGGAAGTCTATATAGATGACATGATAGCCAAGTCAGTAAAGGCAGTAAACCACGTGGCCGACCTAAGAAAAGCTTTCATGGTGTTGAGGATGAACGGGATGAAACTAAACCTTGAAAAGTGCATCTTTGGGGTAAGGTTAGGGAAATGTTTGGGCTTTATGGTGAGCTAACGGGAAATGAAAGCCAATTCAGATAAAATCTGAGCTATCTTAAAAATGAAGTCCCCAGGCACAGTGAAAATGATCCAACGGCTGAAAGGCATGATCACGGCTTTAAACAGATTCATATCTAAAGCCATTGACAAATGCATCACCTTTTTCTAGGCAATCAAGAGAAATGAGAAGAATCGGTGGGCAGAAGAGTACGAACATACCTTTTAGCAACTAAAGACCTACCTCTCCGAACCAATGCACCTGGTAGTTCTCGTGCAAGGAGAGGCATTGATAGTATACCTGGGAGTCTCAGAATGAGCTATCAGCTCAGTCCTTGCCAGAGAGGAAGAGGGGGCACAACAACCCTATACTATACGAGCAAGGCTATCACTGGGCCATATATGCGATACTCCCCCCTTCCTCCCAAGAAATTGGCTTTGGCACTGATCACGATCGGAAGAAAATTGCGACCCTATTTCTAAGCGCATACCATCATGGTGCAAACCAACTAGCTGCTGAGACAAATCCTACTTAAGCCTGACTTGTCCGGCCAACTGGTTAGATGGTCCATGGAGTTAAGTGAGTTCAACATTCATTATAAACCCTGAACAGCCATTAAGGGGCAGGCTTTGGCCGACCTTTTGGCTGAAAGCACGTACAAAATGATCATGGGTAAGGAGATGAGTGACCAAGTCCCCGAGGCAATTTTGGAGAAATGAGTGCTTTACACTGACGAGGCGTCTAACCTGCAGGGGAGTAGAGTGGGGATCATCTTTATAAGCCCTGAGGGAGATGAGATTAGGTACGCTGTTTGCTTTAGATTTAAAGTTTTAAACAACGAAGCAGAATACGAAGCCCTCCTAGCCGGGTTAAAAATGGCTCAGGCATTGGCTGTAAAAGAAGTACTGGTCAAGAGCGATTCCCAATTGATGGTGAATCAAGTCAATAGTGACTTCAAGGCAAGAGAAGGAAGAATGGCCGCATATCTTGCAATAGTACGAAAGTGAACCGATTAGTTCAGAGAAATACGGATGGAGTTGATCTCAAGAAACAAAAACCATCGAGCGGATGTCATTGCTTGAATGGCGTCAATAAAAGATGTCCGTATACCCCGTACGATACATATGGAATTCTTGTCGAAACCTAATACCCAGGAATATGAGTAGATTATACAGTTCGAATCAGAGCCATGCTGGATGGACCCCATCAAGGACTACATTTTGAGTGGGATGGTTCTGGTCAACAAAAAGAAAGCCTGAAAAATTAAGTATCGGGCCGCCAGACACTCAGTGATCGATAGGGTATTGTATCGGAGAGGTTTCTCGCACCCCTACATGAGGTGTCTGAGCCCCCTAGAGGTAGAGCGGGTCCTGAGGGAGATCCATAAAGGAGTATGCGGCAACCATTGGCCTATCGCTCTTAGCTCACAAAGTCTTCTGAATCGGTTATTATTGGCCTACCGCCTTTCAAGAATCTAAACACCTGGTTCAGCGCTATAACACGTGTTAAAGGTTCGTAGACAGAATTCAAGCACCCGCAAGAGAGCTAACCACAATGAGCCGACCATGATTGTTCCCCCACTGAGAGCTTGACTTGATCGGACCACTACCCCAGGGCAAGGGATCTTGCAAATATGTAGTCATGAAGGTCGACTACTTTATGAAATAGATCGAGGCCGAGCCGTTGTCAAAAATCACAGAGAAGAGTGTCTGGGACTTTGTATGGAGCAACATGATATATCTGCATGGCATCCCTCACACCATTATCACCTACAATAGGAAGCAGTTCGACAATAACAACTTTAAGCATTTCTGTGAACAATTGGGAGTACGACTATCGTTCGCCTCCCTCACACACCCTAAAACCAACGGCCAAGTCAAATCCTCCAACAAGCTAATCAAAAACCTACTCATAAAGAAGTTGACAGAAAGAAAATGAGCATGGGTGGAAGAACTACCAGAGGTACTATAGGCACTCCGAACAACTAGCAAGATGGCTACTGGCGAGACGCCGTTCTCATTACCCTTCGGGAGTGAAGCGGTTATCCTCGCAGAAATTGGGACCCCGACTCATCAAGTGCTAAACATTTCCGAAGTGTCAACAATGAACTGATAAAGGGGGGGGGGGGGGGGGGGGGGGGGCTAGACTCGATCGAATAGCTTAAAGATTGGGCCCAGATTCGAGTAGCATCCTACCACTAAAAGGTAACCAAATACTATAACAAGAAGGTTAGGGCCCGAGATTTTGTAGAATGAGACCTGGTGCTATAGAGAATAGTGCTAAATATGACGAACCCCCCAGACGGAGTCCTCGGCCCCACCTGGGAAGGGCCATACAAGGTCCTCAAGCGTATCGGAGGGGCGTACGAACTCAAATGGACAAATGGATAAATCATCAGGAAACTATGAAACGTTGAGCTGCTAAGAAAATACTACCTTTGAAATATTTTTTATTATGTTTACAGTCATTCGCTGTGTATAAACATTGTGCTTAAATAAAACTTCTTTGTCCTTGCATGAATGCCTATGAAGAGCAAATTAACTAGAACACAGAATGTATCACCCACATAAACATCCTCGGGTTATTTGACAGAAGACCTGCCTCAAACCACCTGAAATGTCATACAACACCTCATCTTAGGCTCCTTGCGACATCGTAATTACAAGAATACCATTCTCTTTCAATGATGCATCACCATATTCCACAGAGCATTTCACCGTCATTGGTTCGATGCTTGCGGAGCATTTCATCGTGACCGCTTTGACACTCATTCTATGTCATTGTCACTGCTTTGACACTCCGAAGCATTTCACCGTGACTGGTTCAACGCTCATCCTATTACACTGTCACTAGTTCGACGCTCGTGAAGCATTTCACCATGACCGGTTCGACGCTCATCCTATTTCACCGTCACTGGTTTGACGCTTGCAGATCATTTCACCGTGACCGGTTCGACATTCATCCTATTTCACCGTCACTAGTTTGACGCTCTTGGAGCATTTCACCGTGACCGGTTCGACGCTCATCCTATTTCACCATTACTGGTTTGATGCTTGCAGAGCATTTCACCATGACCGGTTCGATGCTCATTTTATTTCACCGTCACGGGTTGGACGCTTGCAGAGCATTTCACCGTGACCAGTTCGACGTTCATTCTATTTCATCGTCACTGGTTCGACGACCACAGAGCATTTCACCGTGACCGGTTCGAAGCTCATTCTATTTCATCATCATTGGTTCAACACCCATAGAGCATTTCATCGTGATCGGTTCGACGGTCATTCTATTTCACCGTCATTGGTTCGACGCCCACAGAGCATTTTTCCGTGACCTGTTCGACGGAGCAAATCAACAATTTGGTACGAAGGCCAGCTAGACGGCTCGGTGGGGCAAGGGTTGTGACACTTCAACAGCATTACCATGGGTTACACCATGGCGCCCATTGAAGAGGGTTTGACCATGGCTTTAACACGGTATCACTATGACCTTTCCATAGCGCCCATGACACGCTATTCAGCATTATTACGTCAAGCTAGTCCTTCGAAGATATTGAAGGGCTTCACACCTAACAGTCAGTTCATGCCACGTGTCTTTCGTTCTTCCCTAAGCAGAAACATAACTATTTCTGCCACCACGATAGCTCAGTCACTACCTTGGTCTACATTAACTACCGTCATATCTCAATAGAACCAACTGCCCTCTAATCATTGTTATTCATAATTAATGTAGCTCATATACTAATTGAGTCGGACATCACTATATGATGTACTGAATTGGTCTTTATTTCAAATTACTTATGGTAGCGGTTATTGAAGGCATTCGCGGAACTGATATTAAGGCTGTCAACTATATTAGAGATGTTCAGCCCTAACTAAAGCTGTTCAGCAAAACGCTCAGCCCTAACTACAAGCCTTATTATCATATGAGTTATCTTATTCGGAATGATGATTATTACTAACGGTATGGTTATTTTAACAAGATCAATGTTTTATAAGTGGTTTGGCAATGTTACCACGTTTTTCTGTGGCAAAACAAACTTACTTTGAGTAGGTAAAGAAGAACAGACACGCACATATTAAGGAATACAGCTGTCCATTCATTAAAAATATTACATAGGTCAACTATAAGGCATTCCAAAAAAAACCTACAAAAGGGGGAGAGATCGCTCAGGCTGCAGGGGCGGTGTCAAGCATGTCCAAGTCCACGATGGGAATAGCTTTAGGAGCATTGCCGACTGGAGGGACAACGATAACATGAGGGTTGGCTAGAACTTCAACAATCCCCTGTGGCTTAGCAGGAGCAGCGTCATACTAGCCTACCCCTGGTCGGCAGGGGGGTAACCTCGCCTCTACCCACAACAACAGAACCCCCAACAGAGACAGGCACATCAGTTGAGGGAACATCATCGCCACTAGCTCCAGCAGGCACCGGTGCTTCATTATTTCGAGCCTTGAAAGTCTCCCCTTCATGAAAAGAGTCGCAGTGGCTAAGGAGTACAATAACTGGAGGTCAATCTATGGGTAGTGCTTCTAAAAAAAGAAGATGGACCTTTGGAACCCTTCCATCGCGCCTTGGCGGAAGCTCTCTTCATGACTAGCCAACCACTGGTTCCTCTGTAGCTCGAGCTGAGCCGCTAGAGAGGTCCGACTCTGTTCAATCAACTCCCCCTCCTATCGAGCCGCACTGAGCTGCATTTCAAGTTCCTCATTTTAGTATGTCAGCTCAGCGACTCGGGCCCCTACCACTGCCAGAGAGTTCGTCATCATTTGCTTAACCAACCATTTTTTTATGTTCAAGCTAAGATAATCTACTCTCCGCCTCAGCCCTGGCAGCCATCATCTCCTCCAGCTTGGCCCTTGCATCATCTGCCATCTTTCTCTCCTGCTTGGCGATTCTTCTCGCCTACTGGGTTTCAGCTCTAGACCGAGTGAGGTCATCCTCTACTTTTTGAGCGTGGGTCACAAAACCCATTTCCTCAATTTGAAACTGAGAAAGAAGAAAACCATACTGTGAGAAACACGGAGTCAGAGCAAGTAGATATAAAAAGAAGGGGAAAAAGACTAAAGACAAGACAACTTATGTCAAGGGTAGATCCCAGTGCGATGTTGAAGCCCGTAGCGGGATCCAGGAAAGACACTTAACCCGCCTAGGTGGGGGTCACATA
Source organism: Ailanthus altissimus (assembly GCA_946807835.1). Classification (NCBI taxonomy): domain Eukaryota; kingdom Viridiplantae; phylum Streptophyta; class Magnoliopsida; order Sapindales; family Simaroubaceae; genus Ailanthus; species Ailanthus altissimus. The sequence continues at coordinate 9,687,274 of OX327709.1, forward strand.
CCTCTCCAGCTCTCGCATCATAGGGAGCAAGAAGCCCGAGTTCTCCCAGGATTTTGGGACTAGAACCAAGGCGGACATGCAGGAGGGCCCTTCATGGGAAGACCGCTTTTCCTGCCTCAAGGAGCTCGATGATGCAACAGCTCGCCTGGCCTATGTGACCTGTGTTGAGGGATGAGTCGGCGAGTCCTACCCTCTGCTTTACGTTTGGGTGGTAGGAGAGTCTTGTGGCTGAGCCTCGACGAGCCTAATCTCTTGACTAACTGCCCTAAGCTGGACTTCTCTCTCGAACAGGTAGACTCTGAGTGGCTCTATCCTTGCGAGCTCGATCGCCAATAGGTTATGAAGATGATCCCTCCTCGGGAGAGCCCCCTCATTCGGTTCCTCACAGAGTCGAATAGTATGCCCATGTCGCTGTTGGGATTTAAAGGCCCTCGACCGCCTGAGGAAGAGCCTTCTGTTCAACTCCTCTTTCTCCTCTCGGCACCTTTTTGCTCAGACATCCCTGTATTTTACACGATATAAGAATGAGAAAAAGTGGTAAGGAGAAGCCCGAAACAAAAGGATAGGAATTCACTTGGGGTTTGAGGTGGGGACAGAACGGAGGTAACCAGAACTAATCCGACGAGGCTGGATGGGGATAGCAACTCCTAAACTGAAAAAATGTGTTGAAGTACAATATTTGTCGAATTGAGGGTCTTCTCAGACACTTCCACGTCAGTAGCCCAGGTAACTGCAGAAAAATAGGCAAATAAAGAAAAGTTAGCCCAGCCGAGTAGGTTAATAAAATATATATATACAGGAGGACTAGGACCTTCGTCCACAGAAAAGGCGGCAGGGACGACCCACTCTCCCTCGTCCTTCTTTGGCATCCTCTGATCCCACTCTCCCCCAGGAAAGAACCACTTCTCTTTTCAATCCTTCACGGAGGTAGGTTGACTGGGAACTAGGTTCTAAAAACCATAAAATGAAAGATAATAAAAGCCCATTTGACTTTTGGCGTTGCTCCAGAAGTGGTACAGGTAGTATAATTCCTGAAAATGGTGGGGGGGCAGGAGGGACTGCCCTGCCCTTGCCAACAAGATGAACAAGCTCGCTAACACCCTTCATGAGTTGGGACCTAGCTGAGATGGGGCTTTCTCGAGGCAAGCCAATATTTTAGCAAAGTATTGTTAGCATGGGGAGCCTGAGGCTTAACCTTAGAAACTCAACATGAATGGCCACCTCACCATTGGTAGGGCTACTCGAGTAATCCTCCTTAGTAGGCAATCTGAGGGTGACCGTCTTAGGAATGTCATAAGAGTGTCGGATAAGAGCCAAATCATCCTCGTTCAGGCAAGAGGCACAGTATCTGATGTTCATCTCAAACTCCACCACCTTTACGTCCATCCCTGCCTTTGGGTCCTCGGGATCGTTGCCCTCTCCCTTTCTGGTACTCATGACCGGCTCGGCTTCGCTTAGAATTACCTCAGGCAAGAAAGGAACATCATTGGTAGATGTGGACGCCCCTTCACTCGACCCAGCTCCTCTGCTCCTTATAGCTAACAGGAGCTCTGGGGACTGCTCCCTCTCTTCATTGACCATATCCACAATTGGAAAGCCTAAGTTGACCCTAGAGGCCATCAATGCATAGAAGAAACTTCCTAAATGAGACTATAGATTACTAGGCAAAGATAGGGACAAACTAACCATGCCCAGCAACGGTAAAAATAGGCAATAACCATAAGGACCAGAGAATGCAAGAAAAGCCAAAATAGAGAAAACACGGTCAAAAGGCTAGAATCAGGGCCTAAAGAAACTCTAGATACCTAAAAATAAAATAATAAGGCAACAGTAAGCATAAGCAAAGCAAAAGCGAAAAAGCAAAAAGGGAATTAAAGAACATACCAAGAATAAATGACGAGAGTCGAAGAATTGACGACGACGGAGAATGGAATCACCGAGTTAAGAAAGCGCATTTGAAAATGCGAGAAGCAACGACAACACAGCAGGATGACGGTAGAAAGTAAGAACGCGTGATAAAAGGTACAAAATAAAGAAGAAGCCGACTACTTATAGGTAGTAGTCAAGTGATCTAGACTGTTCAAAATTAAATTAAATAGACGAGATCGATAGGAAAAACGAAGAGATGCTTGGTGCTAGAGATGTAACGCCTTGGATTCCCAGGTGCAATAAATATACTTCTCTTCTGAAGACAATAACCCAAGCCGTCAAATTCATCCAGATCGGACGGCCCTGGGCATTCCAATCAGCCAAACGCCACTCGAAAATAGAAAAAGACATGACGCTTGTGTCTCACCTATTATAAACCGCATGATTGAAAGAAGATCAACAACTGATAATAATTTCCCTGCTCGAGGAGACTTTTACAAGGATTAAGGACAATATTTGAAAAGACCTTCCATTAAACTTAAAGTAAGTCCTGAGAAAAGCTGTCATTACATGGCAGTGACTCTTCGAATCACCATGACATCACAGCGACGAGCCGACCAACTCTAAAGTCCCGAAATTCAGGACCAGATCATGTGACTACCTCCTAGGAAGCTATTCAAATTGGCTCGGGCGAGAGAAACAACAGAAGGAAAGATAAAATGGGGACCCAATGAACAATTTGAGCTGACCAAACTAGAAACTGGCGGATCCATGTCCCTCCCCCCCACCCCCAAAAACCTTTTTTTTTTTACTTACTTTTGGGCCCAATGCCTCTAAATTCAATTGAGGCCGGCCCTTGAAAGCCCAGCCAGACGCTCCCTTCAAAGACCACTCTCCTCAAAAGGTTCACCGAAACTTGTGCAGTAAGTTCAATCCAAAGACAAGCCTAGATGTAATGGCCAATGGGCCAAATTCCAACAAAGGCAAACGGTAGAGAACTGGCTAGAACTCGAAAGGATCTGATTAGTAAACGAGAATACCTGTTCGGCCTTACCAACCCGAACACAACCACGGCCGATTGGGTACTATCAACATATTTCACAAGTTTCGCTCTTAAAAATCCCACGTCAGCCTCGAACCGATGAGGGAGGGCCATCTAAAATTTAACCCGAGCCATTTGAAATAAGCCTCACTTAAACCAAAACCGCCGATGGAGACAAACCCAAGAAATATGCTTAACACATTAGATAGGAAATCTGATGTGCGACAGGAACAGGGTCAGAAAATCTGCAGGGGATATTTAGCGTATGTCAAAAGCGCAGTAAGAGGATATTTGGCGTATGTCAGAAGTGCAGCAGGGAATATTTAGTACTAAATAGAAGCATAGCAAAGGAAAACCCAAAAAGGTCCTTGAAATGCCATCACAATAAAAGGAAAAAAATGAAGAGATTGAAAGGATGATGCTCAAATACCTAAAAATGAAAAAAGAAAAAAAAAAGGAAATGAGTCATTCTTCCCCATCCCCAACATTATTTTTATTCTTGTCTTATTAGATTTTCAAAGAGATAACCCCTTCTGCCTTAAGCATCGGAGCGTCTTCGCCGAAATCCACCCTAGCAAGACCATCACTGAGCTTGTGTCTGTGTTTTCTTTTGCAGGCTTTCCACAACTTGTGGCGAAGAGGAAGCCTTAGCCCGTGCTAACCGCTCCTGTCAGGACGAGGCCCAAGTCTAATTCCCTCTCATAAAAAAATCTAAGGCTCGTTGGCCCTAGACAATAAAATTAAATCAACATGATAAGAGTTTTATGGCTTAATACAATAATAATCATAATATAACCCAATCAAACCGAATACTATAAAGACAATGTGACCTCTTTTCAATCTTTATGCTAGTTGAATCCTCCAATAATTAGCCAATGTGCTCTTGATCATATGTAATCCCTCTTTAAAATAGCTTTAAATGTTGTTCTTTTCCAATATAAGATAATTTCTGGGTTATGGTGTATTAGGATTGAGCGAAATAGGTTAAGGTTAAGGCTAGGTTAGGGGCTGGCAAAGCCATTCTAAGAGTTAAAAAAGTAAGTTTTTATTTGGTGTAGTAAAAGTCCCAACGTTGTGGCGTTCTGCCATCAATATTGGGGCGTCCTTTTAAATGTTGCCCTAACGTTGCGACATTCATCTTCTTCAATGTTAAAGTATTCTCAACATCCTAGTTTTCTTCTGAATTGCTAAGGTGTTGTATGCTCTAAAATACTTGTCACGGCATTCATCTTCTTGAACGCTGGGGTATTCTTCAACATGCATGGACACTGAAGCGTTCATCAATATCCATGAACGCTGGAGCTTTGGGATCTGAATATTGGGGCGCTCATCTCTATTCTCCATCAACTTTGAATCTTCACTTTTTGACTCCAGTTGTGACTATTTTTACTCCAGTTCCTTTCGTTCCCTTCTTACCATGATAAAACCTTGGAATAAAACCATTCAATGCATAAATGACTCTGAAATTACTTAAATACAAAAATTTCCTATGATATTTTGAGGCCTAAATATATATCTAATTTACACATATCAAATACCCTTAAATAATTGCTCGTCCTCAAGCAATGCGAGAGAATAATATACATATAAAAATAATAACTCAAAAAATAGGATTAAAATGAAAATGAAAAAATAACGCAAGGTTGGATTGATTTGATGATTACAAAGCTACCTCACTTATTTTCAAATTCTTTGGAATTGAAAAATAACTCTTAAAAATTCACAAATACCATTATTAAGCACTTTTATCATTCCTCATAAGTGATCAACCTTGTGTGTGTGCGAAACAAGCAGGTATTAATTAAATTTCACCTGGATTGGCTCAAATACTCAAGATTGCACAAAAACAATTTGTCTTAGCATTCTTTTATTTATAGAATACTATCATAAGCTAGTTTTTCATACAGCTCTCTAATGTTGTAGAAATACACATTATTAAGGATCAAATAAGACTTTAATAAACTTACAATGTATGGCTAGAGTGAAGGTGGGATAAAATGGAGTAATTTTGGGCTTAAACCACATTATAAACATATATTCATGTTATTTGCTCATCAAACCTTTCATCACATTTCCAAAGAACTCCCCAAAACTTATTTAAACTTTCTTTATTGCTCCTTAGCTCTAGCTCTCTCTCTCTCTCTCTCTCTTTGAATAATGATATTTCAAATCACTATACCCTCAAACTTAAAATTTTCAACCCTTTTAAATAAACAATAATCGTAACCAATATTCTTATGGTGTGAGGGTGATAATGATGAAACAATAAGTACAGGCTTTTACGCATTATTGTGGTTAACAAAAAAAGGTGGTCATTAGGCTCCAAATGGGTGATTAGTGATAAAAATATATATTGGTAGGCTTGAAAGGCTCAAACGATTTGAACATTGCTTAAAATCATCTCCTTAATTATATATGCCCTAGGATTTCGCCTCAAGTTGTAAGCAAATGAGTTCTAAAGTGCTTGATTATCAAGATTAAGGTATACTACTTGAGTATAAGCATCTCTAAGCAATAATTCAATTAACACAAGTTTAATTCAAGTGCTCAAAAATTGGTGATCACAAACAAGATCAAATTTTGTCTAAATATTGGTGCATGAATTATTTCAAGTATCTAACATTTCCTAGGGAATTGAAAAAATAAGTCTTGCAGTCATAATTCAATTTCTTATAATAGACTAGTAATTAACATCTCAACCCAACATAAGAAAAATGATGGTAATAGAAAACAAAATTTTTTTAAAGTGAATAATCCATGTCATATTACTAATGATTTTCCTTTTCAACTATAAAAGACAAAGACAGAAGATAATAAATATAAAAAATTAGTAAAATAAATATAAAAGCAACATAAATAAGGATAAAATGCAAACCTAGCTAAATTTAAAAAGTGTTTCCATGCGATTTTCATTCCCGTAAAGATTATAACACAAAGGAGACTCCTTTCCTTGATCAATAGAGCGCTGGCTCAATCCACCAAGTCCTCCTCAACTAAGTGATTGATGCTATAATGGTTAAACGCACGTGCACCCTATCATATCAAGTAATATAGGATTTTAATGTCAAAGTATCATTCCCATAAGGACTATAAAAAAATTATAAGTACTTAACTTTTATTTAGAAAAACTAAAATCTGAAATTCCATTTATTAATCTAATTCTATTAATTTAAACAAAACCTAAATAAAAAATAAACAAATAGTTAAATTTACTAATTGATAAGAATCTAGGGTTTAGACTTATCCCCTAGTATTTCATTGGATTCATTACATCTTAGTTAACCCCTTAATATAAATTGATTGGTTAGACTCTAATCTTATCACAAGCCTCAGTCGATGGTCAAGTGACTATATTACACATTCTAACAATCACCTATATATCTATGACAATCAGAATAGAATGTAATTCATTAAGATTAAGTCTAAATCATACCATACTTTCCATCTATGTATATGTCTATCCTATATGGAACTCATATATGTTACCCTATGATCATGCATCAAACTATCCTAGGTTAGACACACAAATCCCTTTGTTAAGTTCACCATGGTTCCTCAATCATTCAAAATATTGACCAGATATAATGAAAGTAATATACACAAGATAGAATGAATCAATTGTATATATTAAGCTCATAAACTAAAAAATTCAATAAAATCCAACTACATATTAAGTTCAATAGTCTAACCCTAAAAATAAAAGCTTAGGTCATGGTGAAATAAAGAGTTTTATAGCTTATCAAGAATAACATCATGAAAACATTGAAAACTAGAAAGATAAAGAGTTAAAGAGATAAAACTAATTTTTCTGCAATCTTTAATCTTCTAGTCTTCTTAATCCTCTAAAAATTACTCTTTTTCTCTCTTATTTCCTTTCTTCTTCTCTCTCATCTTGATTCTTGAATAAGGCTTGTTAATCTTCTATTTATAAGTTTATGTCTTCAATTTAGGGTAAAACATCAAATATAAGTCAGATTATGATTACTGTTCACAAGAAATGTTCGTGCACATTTTGTTAATGCAGTACTGTGGCGCTAGATTTTGGGTGGTGTACACAATGTTTTGAGCGTCGTGGTACTGGTATTATAGCGGTTTTATTTTTTTTGGCTTATTTTCATCCCTATTTACTCCATTGACTCCAAACCTACAAAATAAAAATAAGCACATACAAAAGTCAAATAATCTTAATTTCAACAAACAAATATTAAGCTTTGAAGATGAAAATATTAAACTTAATTAACCCATTTCACTAAGCCAAGGTCTTCATAAGTGTGAACTTTGAATGCTACAGCGTTGGTTTTAATGCTAGAGTGTTGGCTCCGTTGGAATTCATGCGGGAGCGTTTCACTTTTGACGACCCACCATTAACTGTGTTGATGTAGGAGCATTTGAGGTTGGGATGCCCTAGTGTTAAGTGCCCTGGAATTCACACTGGGGCATTCTAAAGTTTAACGCTAGGGCATTGGCTCGATTTTCCCTGCTCATGCAATTTACATACCAAAAATTAAAAAAAACAACAGTGAATTAAAAACTAAATGGATAAAAACAACATAATTCACCTTGGGTTGCCTCTCAAACAGTGCTTGATTTAATATCGTCAACTTAATGTCTTGCTTCTTCACTCATGGTGGATCAAACTATATGTGTAAGGCATCTTTCTTATGAAACTTAAGTCGATATCTTTGAGTGTTAATATTCTTTTTCTTTGACTTTCATAACTCCATGGAAAAATCTTTTAGAAACAGCTCTGACCACTTTGATTTGATCCTTCTCAAAAATACTTTAGTCTTAGACTGGAAGACTAAACCCTATTGACCATTCTTTATTAGTTTCTCCTTGTTGAACTTGTTTGTCATTTCTTGATCTTTATTCTGTATAATGATAGCTTTTCATGAGCTTGGGGTTAGATGGCTTCTATTACCTTCTACTTATAAAGTGGTTATGCTTCCTTTGGCATTACCATTTTGACCTTGAAGTAATGGGATAAAATCTTGGAGAACTAATAAAGAATATGGGTCTTCTCTTGAGGTTGTTGTAGAGGCGGTAGGGTAAAGTGTGTGGATTGTATTTACTTTGAAGTGCCACTGATTCCTTTCCTTTTATAGTTGACTCATCTTGTGGTTACCCCTTTCTCTATCATGGCTATTTTCTAGTTGATATATTTCAATAGCTGATGATAGTTTTGGTTCACTCTTTAAGGTAATTGCTTAATATTGCTCATAAGAGTTCACTTATGTGTTGCTGGGCAAGGGATCTTATGGATGGTTATTCATTACTGAGGTCGACAATCTAACTTGGGTTTCCAAAGTCCGTAAAGAGGTTGCTTGGCTTTAAAAGAGTCAGGTCCATTTTGTTTTCATATATTATATTTGTTCCTCCTCTAGGGCAGATATCTCTTCATGCTGTAGTTGAGGTTGTGCTGCAATGCTAGGAGGATACACAACTCTCTATTATAGTAATTAGAATTATGGGTGTATTGCTGCCAATGATAATGTCCTATATATTATATAGTTTTCAAGCATTGGTCATTTAAATAGTTGTCACCACAGAAATCACAAATGACATGTTCTCTCATCTCAATGATTTTTCTTAGAGCAACACTTTCAACAGTCTATTGATAACTGTTAAAGGCCATCTCCTCTAACAAGTCATAAGCAACATCAAAAGACTTGTTCATTAATGCATCCCATGCTGCAGCATCAATTATTATCTTCAATTGCGCTACCAACTTATTGTAAAATGTTTGCACAATTAGCTATTTTGGAATCCCATAATGTGAACACTTGCTCAACAATTCTTTAAATCTCTCATATACTTCATCTAGCGATTCTGAATTATATTACATAAAGAAAACGATGGCATTCCTCATCCTTGTTATCCTAGAAAATGGGAAAAATTATGCTAAGAAGTTCTGAGCTAAATCATCCTATGTTATAATAGACCCCGATCGTAGTGACCTTAGCCAAATCTTTACTCTATCTCGAAGTAAAAAGGGAAATAGTTGAAGCCGTATTATATCATCCGAGACTCTATTTTATTTGTATAAATTAAAATTTTATAAGAAATTTCTAATATGCTCATTAGGATTGTCATTTGGTAGTCCACTGAATTGTACCAAGGTTTTCAACAATTGCATCATCTTCAGCTAGATTTCAAAGTAGTCAACTTCTATGGTAGGTTTTTAAATACTAGATTGTATGTCACCTACTTATGGGACAACAAAATCTCACAATAGCCATTGTGTTTCAGCTTGGTGTTTCTCCCCCGTCATGAATGAATAAAACAAAACTAAAAAAAGAACATAAAAACAAATGAAAAGTAAATATATAGAAAAATGATCTAAATTAAAAGCATGATAAATTAGTATAGTATTGGCAAGAATAAATTAAATTCTCTGGCAATGACACCAAAAACTTATTCACTCGTAGTGACTTCTAAGCCTAAATGCACGCTATCACGAATAAGTAATACAGAGTTAATAAAGTATCATTCCCACGAAGAATTGTTATTATTTTTACCAAATATTATAAATGTATCTCCTTGCTTTTATTCAAAAAAATGGTAATTAAATTTGTTTATACTAAAACTAACTACTAACACTACAAATCAATTCTAATTGTGCAAGCAATATAAAATAAATTCACTATATAAAGAGTATTAAGACTATAGCTATCCTTTAATATGATTTTCTAACAATATTATCCTAATTATTAATCTTTCAGTTCAAGTATTAGTCATAACATGAATTCATCGCAAGCCTCTTCCGATGGTCAAGCTACTATATCTTAATCTACTAATTACCTATATTCTTATGGTAATTCGAATAAATTAAGATTCATTAAGAGCAAATTGTATTAACCATACATGCCATATAGATATTCCTAACCTATATCAAAAGTCACATTTGCTACACTCTAATCATGTATCAATTTGTTTAGAGCTAAATACCAAGATGTCTTTTTCAAGTTTATCTTAATGTTCCTTAGTCACCCAACAACTAGTCCAGTATATTGAAAACATTAAGAACAAATAAATTGAATAATAAACCGATTTCATAATAATGGGATCAACTAAATCAAGTATAAATATTAAGTTTAAAACTATAATCTTAGATAATAAAAGTAAATCAATATGATAAGATTTTTATGACTAAATACAATAATAATCATAATATAACCCAAACAAACCAAATATTATGAAGACAGTGTGATCTCCACTCAATCCTTGATGTTGGTTGAATCTTTCAATGACTAGCCAATGTGTTCTTGATCTTGTGTAATCCATCTCTAAAATAGCTTTAATTTTTTTTTCTCAATATAGGATAATTTATGGCTTAGACGTGTATTAGGATTGAGAAAAATGGGTTAGAGTTAGGTTACGGGTCAGCAAAGACACTCCAAGAATACAAAAAGTAAGCTTTTATCTAGTATAGTAAAAGCCCCAACACTGCGTTCTACCATGAACACTGGGGAATCCTCTCGAAGGTTGCCCTAAAACTGCAACGTTCATCTTCTTCAACATTAGGGCATTCTCAACATCCTAGTGTTCTTCTAGATTGCTAGGGCATTGAATGCTCTAGAATACTCGCAACGACATTCATCTTCTTGAATGCTGAGGCATTCTTCAACATGTATAAATGTTGAAGCGTTCATCAACATGCATGAATGTTGGAGCTTTGAGGTTTGAACATTGGGGCACTCATCTCTATTTTGCATCAGCATTGAACCTTTACTTTTTGACTTTAATTATGATTAGTTTGCTCCAATTCCTTCATTTCCTTTCTTAACATGATAAAACCATGGAATAACAACATTCAATGCATAAATGACTCTGAAATTACTTGAAATTAGATAATTTATATGATAATTTAGGGCCTAAAAATATATCTAATTTACAACATAAAAAACAAAGGAGACAAGAGATAAACAACAAAGTGAAAACATAAGCAGACTTACCAAATTCTTTCAAGTCCCTAGCCTTCTTTCAAGAAACATATGACCTTCTAGCCTTCACAATTACTAAAAAAGTCGTAAACTTTCACTTAAGAGGCTTCACTCCACTCTAGGTAGATGCTTTTGTAACAGTTTTATGAGGAGTGATCTTAATGCCATGTGCTGAAGGCTTAAGATTCTTATGGCTACTAGCGACATTTTCCTTTAGCTTACGACTTGAAGTATTTTTTTATGTTGTATCATTCCACAACACTCCTAATAAAATCTAAAAGAGATACACCATCCTCCTACTAATAATAATGTAAGGACAACTAAAAAAGCCTAAACCACAAGCAAAAAGTAAACATCTTTACTTTATATAGCCTCTAGGGGCAAAGAATATCTACCTCAAATGTTGTGGATCCCTTTTTCATCTGATGAGCTCTCAGCACTAACAAACACTTTGTTCTTGATCTTCTCCTTTAAAGAAGAAGAGATCTCTTCTGAAGTAACAGAATTGCTTGCCTGCAGTTCCTTCAATAGCCTATGACTTCTTTTGGGTGTAGTGGTAGGAGTTGTATGACGTTTCATAGGAGATCTAAATAATGAAGAGCGAGCAACAAGAGAACTAGTCATACTTGGAATTTTTTTATAGGCTACATTTTCAAAACTTACCACTTTGCTTGCACTATTAGAACTGACAGTGTATGGCATATGGGCTTTGCTGGCTAAAATGATGCTCGAGCTTAAACTTAACTTCAACATATCATCAACGTCTGCTTCTGAAGCTAAACTTAAATCTCTAACTTTTATTTGCAAAACACAAAAAAAGAAGCCAAACAAACCTTTCAGTAAACATTGAAATTGGTTGACATGTCCCTATGGAATAAGACCGAATCTAATGGAATTAGAGGAGCCTTGTTTAACTTCTCATTAAATAGGTCTTTACTACTCAAAGATTCTCCACAAGACTTTAACTTAGCTAGAATAGCATATTCAATGTCGAAGTGGTAACTATAAAAGTTGTTAAAAAGCTTCTTCTTAGAAGAAGACCTCATAGCTTTAAAAGAAAAAGGCATTTTATTTGCAAACCAACCAGAAATCATGATTAGGTTTACTACAATCATCAAAAAAAGGAAAAGATTCAGAGGCACACAAATCTCCAATTAGGTACGATACGCGAACCCGGAAATCAAGATTCAATTATTTTTAATCTTTCTCTTGTAATCAAAGAAACATGCATAAGTTGCCATTGATAAGGGCAAATTTGTCATATATTTTCTCATATTTTTATTATTGATATTTTATGATTTTATGAGAATAGATGGCTATTTATGTGCATTATTGTTATTTATAGGGACTTGAACGAAATTTAAAGAAAGAATGCAAAAGGAGCAAAAACAGGGACTAAAATGCAAAGTTTTTAAAGTATGTGCACATCGCCCCAGCGCCAAGAGGATTATCGCCCCAGCGCTGTAATAGTGATCAAAATAAGAAATACGACATGTTGAAGTCGCATCTGGAGCCCCAGCGCCAGACAGTCACCGCTCCAACGACGAGACAGAGCCTTAGAGCCATCAACCCACCGCTCCAGCGGTGAAGCCTTTTTCACGCGTCGCCCCAGTGACAACTGCATAGCGCCCCAGCGGTAGCGCGAGTCCTAGTCCGACGAGAATTAAGATTTTCAAGCTCATATCAATCCCTATAAAAAGCCACTCGACCCCAGACGTAAGAGGAGATCAGAGAAGAACCTAGGGCAAGAAAAAGAGAACTTAGAGCAGTTCAAGAGCACCAAGAATCCAGAGCAACATCAATCAAAAGCAATTCGACGTCTACATCAGTTTGTGATTGATTGTATCATATTTTATTTTTATTTTTATTGTTGTGATTCTCTTGTAGCTATGAACTAATTTATTTTCTAGGGTTAATATTTGAACTCAATATGTGCGCTTAATTGCCATATCTTTTTAATATTTAATAAACTTAGTCCTTTATTATTTAAATTACTTGTGTTTAATGCTTCAATATATCTGGCCAATATATGGTGAATGAGTTGGTAATATTATTTATAAACTCGGAAGAGGAATCATAATATTTAGACCTAAGTAATTTGATGCATGATTGTAGAGTAACAACATTCAATGTTACATATACAAGTTTCAGCTTAGGATAGGAATATACCTAGTTGGCATGTATGATCAATAAGACCTAATCTTAATGAATCTTAGTTTATTACAAGTACCATAGGAATATAGGTATTTGATAAATTAAGGTATACTTGCATGACCTTGGAAGAGGCTTGTGAATACATTAGCGTCTTGATCAATAATAAAGACTAAGTGAGTTAAATATTAGAAGAGTAATCATTAGAAAGCATATTAAGGGATAGTATTAATCCTAGGTTTTCTCTATATTGCTATCAACTAAATCTCTTTGTATTGTGTTTTTGCTTTTATATTTCTTACATTCATTCTTAGATTTTTATTTTTCTAAATAATTATTAGGAAGACATAATGTTAGTACTTGGTAGAAAAGAAAACAATTATCCCTGTGGATTCGACATCCGACTAATTAGTCTCTTTATTACTTGCATACGATAGTGTATACTTGCACTTAATTTTATGATATAGAAATATCGCATCAACCATCAAGACATAATCTCTCACAAATTCTGACAAAACCTAAAAACTGGATCAACAATAGTACACGGACACAGATCATGCCAAAAGATTCTTTTTAAGGGTGATCATAAGAAGAATCATAAAAAACTTACCACGTATTAAGCATGGACCATGAGAAGAATATAATAATCCTTCAAGGACAATCTTAAAAGTAGGCTAGGATAAAAGTGCTAGAAGAAGAAAATAGAGGCAAAGAAAGATTAAAAAAAAAGCATGAAAATAGAGAAGAAGATCTTGAAAGAAAAAGAATAAAAACAAGAAAAAGTGGTGAAGTGAAGTCAACTAATCGCCTTTTATAAAAAGGTCAAAATAGTAGCCAATGGAAGTTTTAAAATTACTAGCCTTTAGTTGTCATTTCTTTAACGCAGTAAAAAAATGACAAGTTTAAATTTTGAAAAGTAAAAAACCATAAGCAGAAGTAGTAAATTTGACCTTTACATAGAGGTCAATGGTAAAAGCCACTTGAAATCTAAGTAAAGTTAATTCGTATAAGAGCAAACGACAGAAGAACAAACCAGAAGGATGAAATTGTATCGATCTTATGGCTTGCCTCGCTTACACTACACAACATATATGGTCATGGGGTTAAGTGTTGTTATATAAAAATTCACAAAAGCTGAAGTCCTAGCCCACACACATAGCCAGATATGTCAACAAGTTAAGACACGTTGACCCAAGTTACTTTACGAGACTTAATCTATGGGTCAAGATTTATTAGTTACATAGTTGCACTAAATAAGGTCCAAGTCATGTGGACCTCTAGGTTAAAGCCTACTTACAAAATATTTAGCTTAAAATAAAGGGTAAGCATTGTCATTAGGGCTAATAGTAAAACACAAATCTAATAAAACCTTATTTGGCTATTAGAATCCTTTTAAAATTGAAATTACTAACTTAATAGTCTTTTATTCATAATAAAATCAACATCTTAACCTATTTATTTACTCAATTCATTTTTCCCTATTAATTGGATTAAAACTCATTAAATAATAAGATTTTAGGAGGATAGTGATAACTTGAATTTTAAATTATTAATTATTATCTTCAAGCTTGATATTTATTAGTTTTTAGATGTTGAATTGAGTACTTTTATTTGTTTTAGTCTTATTTTGTAGTTTGGAAGCTTGGAAAAAAATTTCAAAAAGTTATAATACAAATTAGAAAAGTGCTGATTTTGGAGCAAAGGAAGCCGAAATAGAAGTTGGTGTTATAGTGCTAAGTCTTGGCATCCTAGTGCCACAACAAGAGAAATTTAGGCATGAATTTAGCAACTTGGTGCTGTAGTGCCAGATTTTGGCGTTGCAGTGCTAGAACAAAATGCGATCTTTGTTTGTTCGTACTCAATTGTGAGCATCTTTTAAGTTGACTAAGCATGTATGAAAGTGCTACTGCTTGTCAAAAGTTCTTCTTTCTAGGGTTCCTATTCAAAGTCTGTTAATTGTCTTCATGCCTATATCAAATTAAGATCTTCTATTTCTATATATAAGAATAATCAATCTTTGTTGTCAAAAGTCTCCCCTTGCTCTTTAGTTATGTACCACTCAATTTTCCCATTGACATATGAATGGTTGATGCTTACAAATGCAATCCTAGTCTGACAATAAAATTTAGCACAATCAAGACAATAAGTTGGCGCTACAGTGTCAGATTTATGGCCTTGCAGTACCAATCACAACTGAAAGTTTCAGAAATTGATCTTATTTTCTCAATTTTAACCCTCAAGCACAAAATCTATAAACAAAGATGTCTAGAGTTCGTTAAAAGTATGAGAGAGAAAACATCCAGAAAGAGTGCAAAGAAGAGAAAGAGAAGAAAATTGAAGATTTGTGCAAGATTAAAGGGTTATCTCCATAGTTTTTTTTTTCTCTTTTCTCTTTACTTTTTTTTTTTAATTCTTTGTGTTTTTGATGAGGATGTTGGTACTCTTGTATTTGGTTTTCTTTTTTTTCATTATGAGCTAATTTTCTTTTATAGAGTTTCAATTGGATCTTTGAATATAGTTTGAATTATTTTTACCCATTTGATTTATATAATTCATTAATTTAGTTGTTTGTTCTATCTTGTATTTAATGCATTTTAGATGCTTGATCATTATCTAGATTAATTAGATAACCTTTATGAACTTAGAAAAGGAATTTTAGGTTTAGCCATTAATAGAATGACATATGATCATTGATTATAATGAATCCCTGTAAGTTTGGAATATACTTACATGGTATATGCAATCATTAAAAAGAATAAACTTAATGAATTCTTTGTTAATTTAATTCACATAGAAAAATAGTGAGTTGATTCAAAAGAATATTCTTATTTGACTATCGAAAAAGGCTTGTTGATAATTTAGGATTCTTGATTGATAATTCTGGTTGAATAATTGATTAAAATAAGGGAATTAGTAATATGAGCGAAGTATAGAGTGAAAATTGAAGTATCTAATTTTTTTTTAAAATTCTGCATCTTTTTATTGATCATTTAGATAATGAAAACTGATATAAGTTGGTACTTAACAAATTATAATGTGTTCTCATGGGAATGATACTTTACTCATCATTTTATTAATCATTTACGATATGTACACGTGTTTTAAAATCACAAAATAGATAGAGGTCAAATAAAAAATCTTATTTTAATATAAAACCTTAATCTTATAAAAAAAAAGGCCTCTAAACACATAACACACAATCATTCAACATCTTTCAACGCCTAAATAGAGCTTTTCATCATTTCATGCACTCATCGCATCTTTTAGCATTGAACCCGTATAATACAAACCATACTTTGCCTTAATTCTCTCTTAATAAGTTTCACACCTCACTTATTCTATTGTTCTCATTCTTCAACAAAATCACCAATTAGAATAGTGGCTCTATATTTATTCTAGACCCTAATTTCTATCAAACACATTTGCTAATTCATACACATAATATCCAAAAGGCCACTACCCTCTAACCTTTCAAACTAAAGTTTATAAAACTTAAAATCTTAGACTTGCCTCACATGTAAACCACTTCTAATGGTCTACATTGCCCACAAATAGTCTCTTTTCATTCCTAAAATACGTATTTTTTCATTATTGTGAAAGCCCGACTTATACATCTCTCATAGTTTTAGATTAAATTTATTTAAAAAATCTACTTTTCTTAAGACAGTCAAAGAAATTCACAACATCAAGTCTCTCGAACACCAAAAGTTCTCAAAGGTTTGATGGGTCTTGCTTCAAACTCATAAGGTTAAAGAGGCTAAAGTCCATCGTTCTAACTAGCTCGTATCTTCATTCAATCTGCCACATCAACACGAAAACCACCATAGCTAATAGAATTCCACCACAAAATGGTATCGTAAAACCAGCCCAACACATTTTTTGATTATATATATATAAATTCTAATACAAAATTAACTATTTAAATGAAAACTTTTATGATACTAAAAAAATATGACTCTTCTAATTTAACTAAAGTGTCACTTTTTATTTTAACTAAAAACCATAACAAATAAACAAAAATACTTTCTTATATATATAAAAGCTAGAAAGCTTTTAACGTGAAAACAAATTATGAATGAATTGCACACTTATTGTGTCCAATTTGTGTTTCTCTACTGTATCTCCTCCATGCGCCATCTCCATTTGATAAACTATATTACATCTAATCACACTTGTTTAATTTCTATTATGTTTATTTTGAACACAAATCTTACCCCCTTTTAAATTGTAAGTAAGACTTTAATAAAGTTTTGAGAAATGTAAGTTAATAAATTTGTAAAAATGGGATGTTCATCTAGTGTGAACTTTGATTAAAGTAGTTATAAAATGACAACCAAAAGCACAAGGCCCTAAAATTTGGCTGTTACAAAAAGAATTCCATATCCGAATAGAAAATCAAATAGGCTAAGAAAATTGTCATCATACTTCTTTGTAGCTATGGTGATTTAACGAAGACTTTTGAGACTACCTACAAGCAACCCCTAAAAACTCATCCAACAATTAAATTAAAAATACCAGTATATCTTCTGGTTAAAAACCAAGCATTAATGAATTTATAGTGTATAATTCCATATAATTTGCTCCTGTTGCTTATATTTTGCTCTTTTCTATTTTAAATATCATATAAATATAAACCTACTTTTCCTTCACCCCAATGTAAGATTGGACACTAGCTTAGGTTAATCGACCGAACCAAATCGAATCAAAAATTTTAATTTAATTATTAACTTTATAAATTGATCGGTTCAAATTTATCTGAGATTTGTTCAGTTTTCAATTCGGTCTAACCCTAACCGAAAATTAAAATTTAACATTTTGGCTAAAAAAGACTTAAAAAATAAAAATAGAAAAAAAAAATAGATATGGATAACCAATTCAGACATGAACCAATTGGTTCCCTTTTCATGAAACCGATCAGTTCAGATTTAAGCCCAAACCGAACCCGAAAAATGCCCAACCCTACCCCAATATGAGCGAGATCTGAAACCAAACCCATTTCAAGAAATGTTATTAGTTGAACTAATTAATACCCTAAATATAATGCGTGTGAGCGTTTATTTTTAAAAGTACTTTTTCATCTATAAACATAGGTACAGAGTGGAATGAAAAGTGCTTTTCTCACAAAAACAAAACACTCATAAACAGTCTTAATACAATAATAACATACTCAACATGAACAAGCAGATATCAGAATTATTAAGGAATGCTAAGCTTCGATAGCTATTATTGTAGCACAATCATTTTGTCACACACTTGAAGCACAATATCGTAGGAAAAAGTTTAACATTGTATTTGACAAACTAAAAGAAAAAAAAAACTCAAAAGGTGTTTCTCAAAGTTCCCTACACAGAAATGTTCTCTGAACAGCCAGGTCCTACGCTGCAACTGATTTCTTAGTTGTGCTCTTTCGCTTGTAGATCCAGTAGCTTCCTCAACACCTCCAAATCGTGACATTACAATCCTACAAAATGCTTTGCAGACAACGACACCAACCTGTATACAAATACCACGGTAAGCTGCAGAAAAAATTGAGGCACGATCCTGGGAAGCAGGAAAACCTGAACCTGCAAAACTTGTAATGTAGGTAAGATCACAACTTCTCAAAAGGAAATAATAGACATTATAGGACCATCACAACCCCACCAGATTTGATTAACCAGGCCTGCCTGTCAATCAACTGTATTATGCAAAGACACTAGTGAAATTGAGCAAATATACTGGCCCTATTCATAACTTTGACTCGGAGACTGGCTGCAAAATGAAGAACATTATTCTCAAAAACATGACAAACCAACTTTCTGGCTGGAAACACTTATAGGCTTGCCTTGAAATTTCAAAAGGATGTAAGGGCAGGACAGGTTCAATTTAAAGAATCTGGAGGGAAAAATGAAAACCTTCGCAAAACCACCTCAGTCAATGGCCTACAACAAAATGTTAGTAACTTTGCACCGAGTTTTTTTTTTTTCATTCTCTCAACCTTTTACCCTAAAGCTACTCATTATCAGAAAAAACTTCAGCTGTGATGAACACCAGTTACAGATGAACTTCGCAAAACAACTTTTATAAAACACTTGAAAACAGCAGCAAGGAATTTTCAGCCACCAGAAGCATGCACTATGATCTTAGTAGGAAAGAATACTTGGAAGGTTACAATTTATGCATAAAAACACAATTTTTAATTATTTTTTCTTTAAAAATATTATCCTATTCATTTCCCTTTTAAATTATAGGAGAGAACATTCTTTTAAGAAAATTAGAATTTTACTTTCAACACGACATTGAACCTGTACTCCACCTGCACAGTGGAAATGGGCATTAAGCCATACTTTCTAAATGGACTGTCTAAAAAATAGCAAATTGCACTCTTTGGATGTACAAGGTTTAAACTTTAGCATCAAATAAAATAGAGTATAGGGACAAACCAGACAAACTCCAACTGAGCCAGAAGTTGTATTCACCACTTAGTTACTCCTGTCGAGGGTCACTATATTGATCTCCATTTGGTGGAAAGCCATTGTTGTCCCTGTCATAGTCATTCTGGTCACCATTGTTACTGTTATCAATCTTCTTACCAGATTCTGCCTCCTCCTTTTCCCTGTTCCATTGCTCAATCTTAGCCCTCCTTTCAGCACTACTTTCTCTAACTGGACTTCTATTCCTTCTTCCTCCTGGGCTTCTACTTCGTCCCCCCTTACGTCCAGGACTTCGGCTTCTGTGCCTCCTGCCCCTGTCATGGTAGCGGTGATCTCTTTCATCACCTCTTCTCCCAGAACCACGGCCGCCATGTGAATGCTCCTCATAACCACGATATCTATGAGGACTACGGCTTCTGCTTCGACTGCGGCTACGTCTTCGCCCACTCCTTCCAAATAATTGCCTTCTCAGCTCCCTGAATTAATTAGGAAAAAGAAAAAAGAGAATGCATAAACTACCAAGTCACCAAGCAATAGTTGCTGAAGGAGACGTGCAAATAAGACAAAGAAAACATAAATAAGAGAAAGATACCAACTTGCTAATCTTCTTCAAATGCATGAAGTTACAGTATCCACCTCTATTGCATACATTTTCCTCATACTGTCGACAAGTAGCTTCCCGAAAATCAGTCACCGGAGAGAAGTCAACAATGATGGGGTGACCTAATATATTTAATATTCATGACAATGTCAAAATGTGATTAATTTTGAACGAGCAATACGTTCACATTGGAAAAAAGAAGGGAAGAAAAAAGAAAAAGGATGGCAATAAGAGGAAACTCCGAGAAAAAATTAATTTACTTTTAGATAAGACAGAGACAACAAAGATATAGATCATTTTTCACTTCTTCTATACTATTATAAAATATTTTTACTTATTGATTCACTGGTCATGGTCTTATCTAGGAATCAATCTGTAAAAAGGGTTTGACTTTTGATTAATACAACCCAATCAAGGATGCATAAACAATGGATGCAAAAAATGCTGATGACAGCGGATAATATTCAGATGATTCAATCAAAAGTATTCGCATTTTCAATATGATTGAATTGCTAATATAGAGCCTCAGTCTACCCAAGAAAAAATTATTGTTATCCAGACGGCAATTAGGAATTCTGTTTTAGACAACAGTTTTTAATGTTAGCAACAATATCTGAACTAATTTCATTTTGCATGCACTTTTATTCATCCAAGGTCAAAAAATAATCAGAACGATCATGCCTTTTATTCATCCAAGGTCAAAAAATAATCAGAACGATCATGCCAGCATGAGAAGTACAAAAGAGAAAGCCAACATTTTTAAGTACATCAAAGTAACTCTTTGAGTTCCAGGAAATATAAGCTCCATAAGAAATGCATCTACTTCATCCACATGACCCATGTTAATTGATGAAAATGAAGCATCTTAGTACTAATACCAAGTAGCTAGTAGCTGTTTGAAAAAATCTAGGTCAGAACATGAGATAACAATTTTTAATAAAAAAATATATATATAGAACAAGCTAGAAATAACCTGCGTAGAACCTTCCATTTAGATTTCGAAGAGCATTAGCAGCATGTTCTTCCTCCCTAAATTGAACATACACATTACCAACCTGCTCAAAAACAATTATGTAAGTCTAAACACAAAGATTTTCTTTTGAAGTATTCTTCATACAAATAGCTTTCAATTGAAAGCATTTTCTGGTAGAGAAAATTGACAAACGTAATTTCTTAAAAAAATTAGGTATGAGTTTTATGACTAAAAAAAGAAACCTTTTTTCCAATTCCAAACAAACACTAACGCTACCAAGTAGCTTCCAATTATATGAAAGGTTTTATGACTATAAATTAACAAACCCGGAACCATAATAATAATAATAACCACAACAACAAAAAAGAATTACCATGTGATCAGCCAAATTGTCACAGATGTTCAAGCTCTCGATCTCGCCGTACTTGCTCAGCTCCTCAAACAAATCCTCGTAAAAATCCTGTAATCACAAATAAAACTTCAACCAAAATTAAAAAATAAATAAAGTAAAAATAAAGCCGGGTCATGGGTCAAGGGTCACGGAGCGGGTCGGACCTCGAAGTGGTCTTGGATCTTGCGGGGGTCAAGGGCCTGGCCCTGAGGGTCAACGCCGGGAGTGATCATGTCGGGGCGTTGGTACATGTTGGAGAGAAGCAGAGTGGGGCTGATGCTCGGCTTCGTGTGAAGCCTAGAGCACCGATCTCCGTGCCTACACGCCCCGATCTTGAAATAAAATGGACAGTTCACCCTGTCCTTTTCTGTCCCGAATATGGATGCTAAGTGTTCCGCCATTCTGCTGCTCCTTTTGCTCGCGGTTTCTCTGACCAATAATTCGCTTTCTCGCTCTGGTTTAGGCTTTGTTAGGGTTTCCAGAGCAGCACGAATTTTTTAATGCTATGTGTTCCGCCTAGCTTTTTAACCGTTTATTTGGGCTTGTTAACATATCGAACAAGATTTTTATAAAAGTAAAAGTTCTTAATAAATTTTAGGTGATTTTTTAAAAAAACAATTAATTTTAGGTGTAGTTAAGAAAAAGTTTTTTAAAATTAAAAAAAAATATTTTACCTTTATTTATAAAACTTTAAATTTTAAGATTTTTAATATAAAATTTTTAAAATTATTTTTAATATTTATATAATGTCACATATATTTTAATTTTTTTTAATTTTCATATTATACTTTTAATAAAAATAAAATCTATTCAACTAACATATTTTTAAAAAAGTTATTATACCTCTAATTCTCTATATCTCTTTAACCATTATATTTTTACATGAATTTATCAAAATTTTTTATTGATTATTTTATTTTTTAAATAAAAAAATATTATTTTATTTTTAAGTTTTGAACCAAATACAATAATTTATATTAATTTGTTTATTATTATGTATTAATTTATTTGATTCTTATATTTTAAAAATTGAAATTGAGAAAATATATAATAAATTTAAACTTATATATTAAAAAAAATTCAATTATTTAGAATTTGAATATAAGTTTTATAAAGTGTTATAAACTTTATTCAACTAACGTATTTTTTTAAAAGTCATCATATCTCTAATTCCCTATATCTCTTTAACCACCATATTTTTACAAGAATTTTTCAAAAACTTTTGTTGGTTATTTTATTTTTTAAATAAAAAATTATTATTTTATTTTTAATTTTTGTACCAAATACAATAATGTATATTAATTCATTGATTATTATGTATTATTTACTTGATTCTTGTATATTAAAAATTGAAATTGAGAAAATATATAATAAATTTAAACTTACATATTAAAAAAATTCAATTGTTTAGAATTTGAATATAAGTTTTATAAAATGTCTTTTTTGATAATTTAATAATAGATAAGCACTTTTAATAATGTATAATTAAATGATCTAATATTTTAAAAGAGTTTTTTTAATTGACAACTAAATGATTAATTATTTGTTCTTAAAAACTCTATTTTTAAAAAATTTATTTTAAAAAATAGGATTAAAAATTCTATTATAAAAATTCGACCAAATTAATTTTTTTTCTATGGGTCAGCCCAAGAGGTTAAGGGGGATTCTAAAGATTTTTCATAAATTAGTGCGTGTGGGTTCGATCCCTATAGCCTGCATACCACGGAATGTATTTGAATTTTAATCATAATAGAATTTTTTTAATTCAAAATTAAAAAATATTATAATTTAATAAAATATACTAAAGGCCTTTTTTATATTGCCTCGAAAGGCTAAAAATGATTTTGAAAGCATTTTCAGAAATCATAATTAATTTTTTAAATTAAAAATATATAATTAATAAAATACAATATATTACTAAAGGCTCATTTGAAAAGACTAATAGTGATTTGAAAATTAAAACTTGTTGACTTTCTAGTCATACATATTGATGTTTTGAAGATAACAAATCTCATGTTGATTGTAATATATTAATCTATAAGGCATTGAAAGGTTTAAATACGTAAATGAGGTAAACTAAGTGCAAGTAAAGCACTCATGAAAATTCAAGAACTTCAAGGCATCAACAAAATTGAATGGCATATTGAAAATTATTCTGGTACTGCATGAGATATAAGATTTACACAAAATTGATTACAAAAGAAAGATAATTGTGTCAGATTTTCAAGAAATTTTATAAAAGTGAATTTGGAGTAATTTACGAAAAGTTATGATCAAATCATTCAAACATGTTGAAGTTGGACTAAAGTTCAAAATTTAAAAGATTTCAAAAAATGGACTAATATGCAAAAGATCAAAACTTTTGGTAGGATCACTGTAGCATCACTATAGCACAGTCAAAGTCACTTTAGCATCACTGTAGCACCATTCAAGTCACTGTGGCATCACTATAGCAACAGTAATAACATTGTAGCAGTACCGTAGCACAGTTAATTTTTAGCTCCTTATAAATACCTTACTCATTTGAAACTCATTATAATTAAAAAAAATGTCATTTATCAAATTAAGAGTTTCATTGTTCTTACACCTTCATATTAGCTCATTTAGGGGCTTAAAATCTTTTATATTTGTTCTAATTCTTATATTGGATTTATTTAAGTATTTGTGGGAAATACTTTGAAAGTAGAATGATTACTCTTTTATTATAAGGGTTCAATTGGTACCTTGAAAACCAATTTATTGTAGAGGTTTCTTGACACCTTGGAAGTCAACTGTGTTAATACTTGGCCTAGGTTTAAGGTAAGTTAGTGGAATTCTCAATGCGAGTTGCTTGGGGTGTGTACGTAAACTGTGTGGAGTATCAAACCACGTAAAAATCTGGGTGCAATTCTTTTTATCCCTTACTCTTTTTATTTTTCCACTTTAGTTATCATCTTGTTCTTATTTATTGCAATTTGTTTGTTGTTAAATTTTTTTATAATTTAAAATAATTGTATAAATTGTTCATATTAGTGCATTAATTTTTAAATTACTTAATTCAATCCTCCCCTTGGGTTACCTATCTTGAATTTCATTTTTGTATCAGAGCTTCGTTCTCTATAAAAGAACTTAACTGTTATAGAGAGATCCATGGCAACCATTAATAGACCTAGTATATATGAAAGCCAATCCACCACTAGACCTCTGTTCTTTGACGAAACCGACTATAGCTATTGGAAAGCTAGAATGAAAATTTTTCTTCAATCCATTAATTATGATTTATGGCTAGTTGTTGAAAATAGACCTCATATTCTGACTAAAATTGATAGCAAGGGAAAATTCATCCCAAAACCTCAAAATAAGTGGGATAATGATGACAAAGAAAAACTCACCTTAAATGCTAAAGCAATGAACCAACTTCTATGTGTCATAGATAGGAAATAATTTATGGCTAGTTGTTGAAAATAGACCTCATATTTCGACTAAAATTGATAGTAAGGGAAAATTCATCCCAAAACCTCAAAATGAGTGGGATAATGATAACAAAGAAAAACTCACCTTAAATGCTAAAGTAATGAACCAACTTCTATGTGCCATAGATAGGAAATAATTTAATAGAATTTTTAATACAAATTTTCATTTGCAATTCGGCAACATTTAGAAGTTATTTATGAGGGAACAAACCAAGTAAAATAATCTAAAATTAGTTGACTCATTGGAGAATTTGAATTGTTCAAAATGGAGTCATACAAAACCTTTCATGAAATGTACACACATTTCACCACTATCGTTAGTCAATTAAGTTCTCTTGGTAATGTCACTCTATAAGTGAGTAAGTGAAAAACATTCTTAGGTCATTACCTAAAGAATGGAGCGCTAAAACAACCTCCATTAAAAAAGCCAATGACCTTAACATATTTTCACTTAATGGTCTCATTGGTAAGTTGATGGACTATGAAATTGAATTGAAGGATCATGAAAAAGATGAAGCATCAAGGAAAATAAGCATCGCTTTCAAAACTGTAATAAGCAAGGAAGATAGTGATCATGTAAGTGAAGATGAAAGTGATGGAGAAGATGTTGTAATGTTAACGCAAATTTAAATAATTTCTTAAATTCAAAAAGTCAAATGGAAATAAGTTTGGCAAATAATTAAAGAAGGAAAGTAGTAGATATGAGAAGCTAAAAAAGGACCACATCATTTGCTTCGAATGTTAGAAATCAGGATATAAAATTCATTATTGTCCTTTCTTTAAGAACAAGAAAGAAAAGAAGAAAGCCTTGAATGTCACGTGGATTGATAGTGATGGTGAATCATCGGACGAAGAATGCGAAATATCTAACCTTGCACTCATGTCACTAGCAGACGATGAATTTAATGATCTTGAGAAGGTATGTGATCATCCCTCTTTTAATAAATTATTAGATGCATTTAATGCATTGCTTAAAGATTTTAAGGCAATATGTCATAAAAATGCTATCTTGAAGAAAAATAATGTCTCATTGAAAAATGAAGTTGAAAATCTTTAAAAGGAAAATTATATTATTAAAAAGTAAAAATCTCTCTTTAAAAGAAAAGGAAAATTCTTTAAAAAGGGAAAAAGAAAATCTTGAAAAAGAACTTTAAATATCTAAAGCATGCATCTAAGAATTAAATAAGAATCCAAAAATCAATGAAATAATTTTAGAAAATGAAGCCATTAAAAAGAAAGTCTTTGATTTATAAGAAATTGTCTTAAAATTCACAAATGGGCAAAAGATTTTTGAAAACTTACTTGGTTCTAAAAAAATGTGTGTTTGATAAGGGAGACACAGGATATAAATTATTCCTGAAGCAAAAATCCTTAAAAAATTATTTTGTAAAATCAAGTTTTAAAATAGAACCTAATTCAATTTGTCATTTTTACAATAAAAATAGTTATAAAGTTTATAATTGTCCTTTCAAAATGTTTAGAGTAAACAAATTTAAGTGTCTAAAAAGAACTTTCTCTACTAACATTCAAGGACCCAAAAAGATTTGGGTACCTAAAATTCACACTTGAATCTTTCTTTTAGATAACCAAAAGGAAAAGGAATAAGTGATTTTTAGATAGTAGATGCTTAAGGCATATGACCGGAGATTCTTCAAAATTCAAAAGCTTCACCAAATAAAGAATGGGGTATATGTAATATTTGGGGATAATGCCAATGGGAAAATCCTTAGCGTAGGTAATGTTGAAAAAGACTCAACTATACTCATTGAAAATGTATTCCTTGTTGAGAATTTGAAGCATACTTTACTTAGCAATAGTCAATTGTGTGATAAAGGTTATAAAATCATCTTTAAGCCTATTTATTGTTTGATAATTGACATTAATAGTAATAAAACCTTATTTATAGGAAATAGGCATAACAATAATTAATTGCACATTGATGTTGAATGTGCATCCTTACATGATAAATGTTTCTCTGCATTGTATGATGATTCTTGGTTATGGCATAAAAGATTAGAATATGCAAGCATGCATTTGATTTCTAAAATTTCCAAAACTGATCTTGTTAGAGGACTTCCCAAATTATCTTTTGAAAAAGATAAAATTTGTGAAGCATGTCAATTTAGGAAACAAATAAAATCATCTTTTAAAAACAAAGATCACATTTCCATACCTAGATCACTTTAATTGCTTCACTTGGACTTTTTTGAACTAACTAGAGTTGCTAGCCTAGATGGCAAGCTTTATACATTTGTGATAGTCGATGATTTCACAAGATTTACATGGGTTTTGTTTCTGACTCAAAATGATGAAACTTTAAATGCTTTTATAAATTTTTGTAAGAAAGTTCAAATTGAAAAAGAGTATTCAATCTCATGTATTAGGAGTGATCATAGTAGGGAATTTGAAAATCATTCTTTCATAGAATTTTGTAATGATCATGGCATCCAACATCAATTCTCATCACCTAGAATACCTCAACAAAATAGAGTTTTTGAAAGGAAAAATAGGTTTATTCAAGAAATGGCTAGGACTATGTTGCATGATAATACTTTACCATATTATTTTTGAGCTGAAGCCGTTAACACTGCTTGTTATGTATTAAATTGAGTATTAATTAGACCTCATTTGAATAAGACTCCTTATGAGCTTTGGAAAAATAGAAACCAAACATTGGATATTTTAAAGTCTTTAGTTGTAAATGTTTTATCTTAAATACTAAGGATAATATTGGTAAATTTGAATCCAAATTCGATGTTGGAATCTTTCTTGGCTACTCTATAACTAGCAAAGCATATAGATTTTTGATAAAAGAACCTTAGTCATTGAGGAAACCATGCATGTTATTTTTAATAAGACTAATAAATTTATTGCCAAGAATGGACAAAAAGATGAAATAGTTAAAATAGAAAATGGTGTGTGCAAAGTTCAACTATAAGAAAGCAAAAAGGATGAGCCCAATGACATTACCCCTAAAGAAAAAGAGGAGAATTAAGGAAAGAAATAAAAAGTTCAAATTCAAGAAGAAGAATGTGATAATAATGCCCATTCACTCCATAGGGCATTGAGGTTTGCATCTTCTCACCCTTTAAATAATATTATTGGTGATCAATCACTTAGGTATATTTGCAATAACATAGCATTCGTATCTCAAATTGAGCCTAAGAACTTCCTTAAAGTAAAAAAAGATGAACATTGGATAATGGCAATACAAGATAAGTTAAATTAATTTGGGAGAAATTAAGTTTGGACATTAGAACCTAGACCACAACATCAATTTGTAATAGTCACTAAATAGGTCTTTAAAAACAAAATGGATGGATATAGAATAGTTGTTAGAAACAAAGCTAGATTAGTTGAACTAGGGTATAATCAAGAAGAGAGAATTTATTTTGATGAAACTTATGCATCCGTAGCTAGACTTGAATCGATTAGGTTATTACTTTCTTATGCAAGATAAAACAATTTCACTTTATATCAAATGGATGTAAAAAGTGCATTTTTAAATGGTTTCATTATAGAAGAAGTCTATGTAAAACAACTTCTTGGCTTTGGAAATGAGAAGTTTCCTGATCATGTATATAGGTTGTCTAAAGCATTAAATGGTTTAAAGTAAACACCTAAGGCATGGTATGAATGTTTAAGCGAATTTCGTATTGAAAATGATTTTTCAATGGGAAAAGCAGATAACACATTATTCATTAAGTATAAGGACCATAATATACTTATTATGCAAATTTATGTTGATGATATCATTTTTGGATCCACTAATGAATCTCTATGCAAGGAATTTTCAACTTTTATGAACAACGAATTTGAGATGAGCATGATGGGAGAACTCAAAATTTTTTTCTTGGACTTCAAATTAAGCAAATAAGAGATATGATCTTCATTAATCAATCTAAATATATAAAAAATCTTTTCAAAAGATTTGAAATGCAAAATTTAAAAAATATGTCAACTCCAATGAGCTTATCTACCAAGTTAGACAAAGATGAGAACAGAGAAAAAGTATATATAAAAAAATATTGAGGTATAATCGGCTCTCTTTTATATTTAATTACTAGTAGACTGGACATTATGTTTAGTGCATTCCTATATGTGAGATTCCAATCATGTTCTAAAGTCTCACATCTAGTTGGCATAATGAACCTAGGGTTATAGTACTCCAAAGGCACTCAGTTTAACTTTATCAGTTATTCGGATGCTAACTTTATCGAATGCAAAATGGATAGAAAGAACATAAGTGGGATTTGTCATTCCTTAGGTCATTCACTTTTCTCATGGGCTAGTAAGAAACAAAATTCAGTAGTTAAGTTAACTCCCGATGTTGAATATATTATCGCTAGTAGTTATTGTGCTCAAATACTTTGGATGAGACAAACCCTTAGGGATTTTGACGATGAAATAAGAAATACGCATATTATGTGTGACAATACAAATGCTATAAACCTGTCTAAAAATTCTATTCAACATTCTCGAACCAAACACATTGAAATTATGCATCATTTTTTTAGATATCATGTCCTAAAGGGTGATATTACTTTGCAATTTATACCTATTGATGACTAACTTATGGAAATTTTCACAAAACCTTTAAATGGAGATAAGTTCTGCAAAATTAGAGGAGAACTTGGTATGATGGAATCTTTATATTAGAAACATTTTACATAATGAATTGTTTAATTAAAATATCTTTTTTTAAAAACAAAAATGTTGAGTTCATACATGTCATATTTTCATACTTATTATGTTTGAGATAAATTTATTTTAAATTGTTTGATACACATTTGGTTGTCATTTGAGGAGCTATATCTTCTAATTATTTTGAGTATATCATTACATCTTTGATTTTCTAAATGGGAGATTTGTCTATATTATATTTAGGAGGAGTATAGCAAGCTTATAGTTTGTGAAAGATATTTTTGCTTGAACCTAGAATTTGTGATTAATTGCTTTATTACTTTAATTCTCCTTATCAACAAGTTCCATTTTGAAATTAATCTCTCTAAAAAATCTCTACTAAAGTTTTCAAAATACATGAGGTATTTGTTATCATAAAAAAAAAGGGGGAGATTGTTGACTTTCTAGTCATACATATTGATGTTTTGATGATAAAAAATCACATGCTAGTTGTAATATATTTATCTGTTAGGCATTGAAAGGTTTAAATACATCAGTGAGGTAAACTAAGTGCAAGTAAAGGACTCATGGAAACTCAAGAACTTCAACAAAACTAAAGGGCATATTGAAAATTATTCTGGCACTACATGAAATGGAAGATTTACACAAAATTGATTACAAAAGAAAGATAATTTTGTAAAATTTCCAAGAAATTTTACAAAAGTGAATTTAGAGTTGTTTACATAAAGTTATGGCTAAACCATTAAAGCATGCTGAAGTTGGACCAAAGTATAAAGTTTTGAAAGTTTCAAAAAATAGACTAAAATGCAAAAAATCAAAACTTTGGCAGAATCATTGTATCAGCACTGTTCAAGTCACTGTGGCATCATTGTAGAACCGGTAATAACACTGTAGTAGTACTATAGCACGATTAATTTTTGGCTCCTTATAAATACCTCACTCATTTAAAGCTCATTACAATTGAAAAAATGTCATATATTAAATTGATAGCCTCATTATTCTTACACTTTTATATTAGTTCATTTAGGAGTTTAAAATCTTTTGTATTTATTCTAATCCTTATATTGGGTTTATTAAGTGTTTGCAGAAAACACTTTAAGAGTAGAGTGATTACTCTTTTGTTTTAAGGATTCAATTAGTACCTTGGAAACCAATTTATTATAGAGGTTTCTTAATACCTTAGAAATCAAGTGTATTGATTATTGGCCTTAATTTAAGACAAGCTAGTGAAATCATCAACACAAGTTGCTTAAGACGTGGATGTATACTGTATAGAGTTTCGAACCCAGTAAATATCCGGGTGCAATTCTCTCTATCCCTCACTCTCTTTATTTTCCTATTTTAGCTATCATTTTGTTCCTATTTATTGCAAATTATTTATTGTTAAATTTGTTTACAATTTAAAATAATTGCATAAATTATTCATATTAGCGCATTAATTTTTAAATTACCCAATTCACTCTCTCCTTCTAGGTTGCCTATCTAGAATTTCAAAAGTTAATTTAAGTGTTTGATAAAATAATTTCAAAATCAATTTATAAAAATTATAATTGAAATTTGTAGTTTCATAATTCAAGAAATTCAAAATTAAAAAAATGATTCAATAAAATATTAAAAGTGATTTTGAAAAGTTAAAAGTCAATTTAAGTGTTTAGCAAATAATTTTGAAACCACTTTACTCTTTCTCTTATACATATAAAGGATATAATATGGGGTAAAATTTTAATTTTAAATTTATAACATGAATTAATTTTACTATTACCCACAATATTCAAGTTGTTGTGAAAAATAAAAAAAAAAGCTTTGTTGAGTCTTTTTCTTCAATCTATTTTCTTGTCTTTTTTTTTCATTTGATTGAAGGATTGTATAGGGTAAACTTTTTTATCCACAATACTTTGGTGGCAAGGGAAGAACATAATTGTGAATTTTATTTCTTTTTTAATATTTATTAAAACACATTATACAGAGTAAAAATTTTAATTTCAAATTTTAATAAAATGATATTAGTATTGCCCACGATATTTTAGCGCTAGAGAGAAAACATAAGAATTTGTTTAAATAGGGAGATACTATTAGTATTTAAGTGTTCAAGATTTTTTTAGGGTTTTTTTTTTTGCCCTAGAGAGAGTTTGGAGAAGAATGAGAAAGTTGTGTTTCTTACTTATCTAGGATTCCAAGTAACTTGTCTTCCTTGCTTTTACAAATTCTTACTTGTATTTGAAAATTAAGGATCCAAGGAGAAAAATGACTTGGAAAATTTTTCGTAAGGGCGACATATGATTAGAGGGTTTCCTCTTCAGTAAGGGCACTTTAGAGAAATGCTAAGGTTAGAGGTTTTTCAGTAATTGAGCTTCCTGATACTTGGAATACAAGTATTCCTCTGATTGAGCACTTTATGGGATGGTCACCTTTGTAGATAGGTAGATAATATGTGCTCTTCATTACTTATATTTAAACTTCAACTATTGTAAGTTTGCCTCACTTAATGCTAGATAGGCCTCATCCTTCTGCCCACAAGGAGACAGAGTACTGGGTGTGCTGAATAACGATACAATAGTGCACCAATTCTAGAATTACACTTCCTTGAGACCTTATCTTCTTATACAATTGTCTAAAAATAAAGCTCACTTGGTGAACTTCGGTGGGGCTCAGTGATAACATGGAGGCCAACGTGGCCCTACCTATGTGTCTTCTAACTGTAGGGCATAATAATGACATAGATACTACCATAGCCCTGCTAATGTATTGCTATAACTATAGACTTTAGTAATGACATGGATCCTTAGGTGGGACATATCTGATATATTCTACAATTTAGGTATAGCGGGTGATAGGCTCAGGCTTTGGTTGAGTCCAGTGACATAGTTACTATTTGGGCTGAGTAGCTTTCTAGAGATAAGGGCTTGAGTGGCCAAAATGGCTTCTTAGCAGTGGCCTATATGTCACTATATACCCCCAATAACAACATCTTTAGTTTCTAGTATAGAGGTGAGGAAATAATAAACTCTAGTTATTGATACGTGGTCCTCTCTCTTTCTCCATCCAACTCTCATTCTTGTTTTATCTCTCTCTTTTTTCTTTATTTTAGGCAACAAAGTTCCCATATTTTATATTTCTCAAATGTGTTAACTATAGGCATTATAGGCATCGTGTAAGATAAGTAGAAGTAGTAGCATCATTTCAACACCCTTTTAATTATTTAGTGGGCTCCTGAAATGGAGGACCCATGTTTCTAGGCCACACATGCTACTTCATTTGGTGTTTGATACATGATGGCCTTTTAGAGATACGATTGAGATGGATGAGTGGGATTCTTTCTCCCTTTCTCTCTTAGTAACCATCTTATTTCACCCTTAGGAATACTATTTATCTTTTAGAATTAAGAGAGAAACAAAGACCCTCGTTTCACCATTCATATTTCATTCTCTTGAGATTCTATTTGTCCTTTATCATATTTTCTATTGAATGCCCATGTTACCAAATAAAGACAGTCTTTTAACTCAACTTTCTTGCCATAATGACCTACTCAATTCATTGTTTGACTAGTGTTGTTTGTATTTTAAGGTCTCAAGAATTGATTCCTTGAACTTGCCAGAATCAATCTTCTATTAGTCACAACATAAAAAATCTTTCAGAGGTTAAAATTTTCCTTCCCCTCTTTTTATGGGGCCTTTATTTTTTTTTAATTGATTCTATGTGTATGTAGGGTAGTGATTAAGCGTTGGTGGTGATTTGTGCAAATAATTTTTGTATAAGAGTTGAAAACATATATGGACCATAGGATTATAGTATGTGTAAATCTAGAAAAGTTGAGATAATAGATATCTCTAGTAATAGTAAAGAGCCCCTAGGCTCAGTAGATCTTAATGACAACAATGACCTATGAAAGTTAAAGAGATGAGAGTGGGATAAGAGGATTCCAGTTTTAACTTAGAAAAAGGAAGATATGAGACCTCTTAGTAAAAACACCTTACTAAGTTGGCTTCACAATCCTCTAAGTAGAAAGGAAAGAGTTTTATTGAAAAAAAAACCTCTTCTTGCACTTAGGAGACACTCTCTGAAAGTTTCAAAACCCTTAACCTTTGCTACAAAATCCAAGCTTCAACATTCTTCAAAAGCTTATGTCCCTCTGCTTACTTACTCTAAGATTAAGAAATCTAAAACCCCAAGCCTTAAGGCACGTTAATCCATTCCTTTTTAATTATCCTTAGGATCCTTCAGCCTAGTATATTCACCACATCTTCCAATGAGGAGGAGATAGTAGTTTATGAATAATTCTTTATCCTCGATCTTAAGCTCTATTTACAGCCCCTTTTGGGGAGTTATTAACAACCTTAGACATTACTTTTACTTAGCTTACTCTAACTGTTAAGAGGTTAATAATTAGCTGCCAAGTACTATGGAAGAAGGCTTTCAAAGGATTTCACCATGAATGACTTCAAAAAGTTATTGTATCTAAAGAAGAATAGCCTTGATAAAGGCATGTACTATTTGAGTTCCTAGGATAAGAACACCAACCTTGTTAATGAGTACCAATCCTAAGTGGACTAGAAAGATAGGTGGTTGTATATTAGTAATGTTTAGGGCTTCATTATTAAAGTAGGTCGTGCTCTAAAAACGATCCAATCTCAGTTTAGTCTTAGGGTTAAGTGTCTCTAGCTCTTACCTTATTTCATTTGAGTTTTATTGACTTTCTGTATTGTTAAGCTCTTTAGGGCCTATTATGTTGAGGTGCATTCATCAATATCTACGGTTTTATTGACCTATTTATTTTTCAACACACGATTGACCTAAAAGACTGCAAACTAGTCCCAGCAACTCAGAAGATTGCTGATAAAGCTACCAATTACTTTGCTGAATCAATGGATAATGGTTCTAATATGCTGGATGAGCACTACCTAAGGGAGGTTAAGCTCATTAAACCCCTACCCTCTAAAGCTCATAACCCAAGTAAGTATAGTCTAAGCTTTATACTTTTATTTTAGTCTAATGTGTAGTTGTTTGAAGTGCACATGTCTTAAAGTTAGAATTTTCACTTGATTGATGATGTAAATTACCACAAGAGCAACTTCATCCTTAGATTTTTTAGCTTTCTTTAAATTGACCAAAAAGTTGGAAAGTAAAGATTGGATGCAAGACCTTATAAAAGATCTCCTAAGCTCCTAATGGAGCCCTTGATGTTAGTGCTTCGTAGAAGAAAGCTCTATCACTTTGCCTATACCAAAGCAAGAGGGAATGGTTCATCTGAAGCCAAAAAGAGGAAAGCCCTTAAAGCTAGTCAAGCCTCTGCTACCTCTTTGCACTATGATGATTTCAACCCTTAGTTCAAGGATAAGTCTGGGCTTTTGTTGCATTTGCACCATGCCTAGAAGAATCTTCCCTTTGAGTTGGCTAACTCATTCTCTTAGCAAGATTCTTAAAGTGCTATATGTAAAGTGTTTGGCCT
Source organism: Ailanthus altissimus (assembly GCA_946807835.1). Lineage (NCBI taxonomy): Eukaryota > Viridiplantae > Streptophyta > Magnoliopsida > Sapindales > Simaroubaceae > Ailanthus > Ailanthus altissimus. Next base: position 9,722,199 of record OX327709.1, read on the forward strand.
TACTCATGAGGTGCTTATGAGGTGTTCATTTTTCTTTGCAGACAACATTTACTATATAGGAATATAAGAAGAGACTAAAGAAGGCATTAAATACCGTCGAGGACTTGAAGGTCTACTAAATCACATTCAAGCAAAGCAAGAGCTTTAAGAACAAGGGGTCATAAGTATAAGTAGAAAAACAAAAGGTTACTTTTTACCAAAAAAGCTTTCCATCACTTAAGAGGCTATCGTGGGAGGCTGAAGAGAGAAAGTTACTCTTCCAAAAAAACAAAAAGTTGAATGATATAATATCTAAGTTGCATGGTGTAGTCGGCCTTCTAGATAAGAGGCTTTGTGAATCTATCCAAAAGGCTTTTAACCATGCTTACCATAAAGTAACTAAGGCTTACCTAGGCCTAGACTTCAGTTTCTTGAGTTGGCAGATCAGTTGTATTGGTCTCGATTGTTGAAAAGAATGACAATGTTACCAAAGTTTTCATTAACGATGCAAACCCAAAAAACCTGATGGTGCTAAGAATGGGTTAAGCAAGGACCCTCTTCAAATTGATGCTTTGATAGACCAAGCTACTTAACGGCCCAAAGGATGACGCTGAAGGCGATGGAGGTAAGCATCAGCCTCTCTTTGTGACTATTCTAGCTGTTACGTACTGAGAATTAAGCTCTCATCTACCATCTGCTAGCTTGTTTGCTGACTACATTTCTCTTTACTTATAGTTATTGTAGGTTTATTTTTTTATAGCAGTTGGATAATTATTATGAACTACTTTGAACTTTGTGCTAGTTTTGTAAAATGCTTAGTCAATTGTGGCTCATTCATTTTTTTTTTCTTAAGATTGTATATTGAACGTACTCAGTAAGGGGTAATGGTGTGAAGTTGTATTTAGGCTTGACTGGTTTTTATGTGATGATGGCTATATTGTTGGATCCGGGTAGGATGGCCATTAATGTAAGCTAAGAACAAACAAAATATTTACTTTTGTGATCTAATAAATTGGCTTGTGTTTTTGTAATATATGGTTAATGATCCATTTATTAACTACTTGGTGCAATTTTGGTGGTTGTTTATACATGGCTACATTACTCGCATGCATAACTTCATTCGTAATCTTAAAATGAGTATAATATAGGATATAAGTTAGAATTGAGTTGCTAGTGGAGATGACTACCTTATATTTGAGCCCTCAAGGGTATACTAGAAGTAAAATTTCCTAAGCACCTCAAACTCCTTATTATTCCATGTTTAAGGAGTCAACTACATTATATAATGACTTAAATATGACTTAAATAGAAATGACAATAATTATATTCAATCAATTTGACATCCTTAAAGCACTACTTATAGGTGCTACTAAGGAAGTTCCTACTTATACTCATAATAAGTATAATAATCAAGAGGAGAATGTAGTAAAATCATATGGCGATGAAAAGAGAGCCTCGAGCATTTGTACCTTTAAGAGCTTAACTTATTCTTACTGCACTTAAGGGCAATTTGACCTCTCTCTCCATACACAATTAACTAGTATCTCTTCCATTACATGATAGTTCTGTTCTTATTGGAACACTACTGAAGGGGACTTCTAATGGCCTTCTACATAGGTTTAATCCCCTAATAGTAGCTCTTGGCTTTTGTATATGGAGCATCTAGAAGACAATAAACCTTTACTTACATATGGCCATATGCAAGAAATTATAAGAAGAGCACAATGTAAGTTATATGGTGATAACATAAAAACTTAAAGATTGTGACTTTTAGGACTTAGCACACCTTTATTATGCTTAGGGCTTATTTAACCCATCTCTTCATTCATATGGAGCATCTCTTTCCCTCGGAACGCCCCAATCCTCAACTAAGCATACTGAAAGGGGATCTCTAATAGCCTTTCATATTAGTTTGATCCCTTATAATCACTCTTGCCCTTTACACATGGAGTAAAAAAAGAATATATCCTCGAGCAGCCACAGCTCACTTTTAGATCAAGATACAAAACCGTCCAATATTTTTACACTTTAAGAATATTAAGATACAATAGTGCAAAGGATATAGTATGCATAATGGCCTAATAATTAAAGGGTATATAAAAGAATTTTCAAAAAACATCACCTTCATTTTAGTAAGGAAAATTAGAAGTATAACTTGAACAATCCTAATACCCATCTAAATACTCAGTAAAGGATAATAATATTAGGATTTGTGCTTATGTGCCATCATATTATTTTATGAATATTTTATTTTATAATATTTATACAGTACATTTTTATTAAATCACTAATTTCATTAATTAAATAGTACATTGCTTGTTACGCTACAGACAATGTATGAGCTGAAGGAGTTTAGATCTAGCCTAAAGGAGTTTAGACCAGCACTAAGAGTTAGCAACGCTGAGAATTATAATTGCTAAAAGTTAGTACTACTAAGAGTTAGTAGGTTATAGGAGTCGGCAAAATCTAAGAGTTAAAACCTTTTCAGTAACCAGACAAAGACCTGAGAGTACATTAGTAATAACAAAGTTGTAAGGAGTTGCAATAGGTACTAAAAAATGTTATTATGCAAGTCTATTCTCAAATTATATGTTTCTGGTCTTATTCATCGATGCGGGTTTGTTGATAGAACCCTTTCTAATAGACCAGTGTATACTATACCTAGATGGTTATTCTTAACTGACCATGGACTTACTAGAAGTTTGTGTAGCATACAGGTATTCAGTAAGGACTAAATACTGAATAGGCTTATCGAGGACCCCAATAGACATCCCATGAAGCTATCAATGGTAGGTCTTCTCTAGTTGAGTAGTATGCGTAGTCCTTTAATTTGAGTGCCATGGTGGACTTGTAAGTGATCCATCATTCTTTGGTTCCACATATGTCAGAGACTTTTCATGGTCTGACTGTTATGTGTTGCTGGGTATGGTTTGATGCTTATGGAGTCTGATGTGCTCAAATATAGAATCTGTCAGCTTATATGAGTGCATTGTATATCTAGATGCTCTGAGTCTATTTCTCAGAAAGACTTATGGCCATAAGCAACAAACCCGAAAAATGAGTTTTCAACAGGGTCAAACAATATTGCAAATGTGTTTACGTGTATTATTTATCAAGGTGTCTGGAGTTTAGTTCACGGATGAACATGTGGGGATTTGACGATGATGATCTATATCCCCGCTCCTCCAGGATATAAATGGCAGAAGGATTATATGTATACATGATGACCTCAACTTGTATGGTGTACTGTGCTGATTTATAATATTTGTGACATATGCGTGGGTCTCAGACTCACGGAACAATTTTGTTTGATGAATTAGGCTTGGATATAAGGAGTCCCGCAATATGAAGTGTACTCGTTGTGCATTGGGGCAGCATATTGGATTGAATAGTTCAATCTAGTAAATTCTAGCAGATCGGATATTTGCTTCAATTTCCCTCGGGCCGTACACGTATCAAGAATTAAGAGTTAAATACATCAATTAGTTAATAATAGTTGTTGACTGATGGGATGTTGACATGTGGCGCATTATAGGCCTATTATTGTTTGACTTAGAAATTACCAAAATGACCTTACATATGTTTTGTTGTATTTAATATTAATTAAATAAAACAATAAAATATGCATGCATGGGTTTGTAAGACATGATAGGACTATAGTGTGTATAAGAAGCAAATGAAGAAACAATTTCTTCATTTGCTTTGCCTCTCATGGCAAACACACACACACACACACACACACATAAACATATGCCTTTTTGTTTTAATTATTTATTGTAAATTATTGAAATAAAGACAAAGCCATATGTGTTTTAATTTGTTTTAATATTGATTAAACAAAGTGAAAAGAAGACCATGCATGGTGAAACCAAAACTTACAAATTCATTTTGTTATAATATGCTCTATATGGTCGGCCATATTCATTCACCTTTGGGTTTCTTCGTTGTTTGAATGAATAAAAGAAAGAAGGAAAAGTTGACATAGCAAATGTTGCCATGCTTGTGGGCTATTGATGACATGTGTAAGGGAAAGCAATTACAACAAATAAAAGAGCAAAGTGTTGCTCAATTTGTAGAAGGGAACACTCGGCCAAGTGAGGGAAGAGAGAAAGAGAAATAAGGAGTTTTTGTTTCTAAGGGTTAGAAAACACTTTCAAAGGTTGAGAGCATAAAACACTTCATCTCTTTTTCTTCTTAACCAACCACATTACAAAATAGAAATAAGGATTCAAGTGTTCAATCCCTTACTTAAAAAGAGGCTGCCATTCTAGACTTTCTAAGCCCACCGTATTGGGGAATTAGAATTGTGTATGGGTTGCTTCATTGTGGTGTTCCGGTTCGATAAAATCCAAAGGCTTGCTAAGGTAATAAATTCTCAATCTTATGTAATTTACATTTATGAGATACATGTAAAATTTAATTGTGTTTATCATTAGGAAATTAGATTTTCGGCACTTCTGTTGTGTTCTATAATGTATAAGATATATTAGAAATGCATGTTTTAAATGATAGATACAATACCCACATGAAAATACCTTAAATTTAATTAACTCTCACAAATAAGGGCTCCTTACTTTGTTCTTACGAACTTTTTAGAATTCAAATAAGCTACTGAACTGGTTAGGAATCCTACTAAGCTTCCACTAAGGGTTAAAGAAAAAGTAACTAAAAAAAAATTAAAATAGAGCAAGACTATAGTCTAGATTGCCCTTTTTTATTAATAGTATTTCTAGAGTTAGGCAACATTCTATATGTGCTTCACATACCTGTCATCCAAGTGAGTTAAATTGTAAGTGTCTTGCCTGATAACTCAGTCTACATGGTAAGGACTCTTCTAGTTAGGGCTTAAGACTTTATTTGAGGGCTTCTTAGTGTTTAAGTTTACTCCATGTAAAGCTAAGTTACCTTTTTTGAACTGTATTAGTTTAACTTTTTTATCATACAGCTTGGTTATATACTACTAGTTAGCAATACTGCCACCTTAATGGTTGTTAAGCTCCATATCTCTTTTTTAAGGTCTATGTTAACTGTAACCAAGCTTAAGTTTGATGCTTCATGAAAGTGGTTCATCTTAAATGTGGGCACTTCTAACACAATAGGGATGACTACCTCGGATCTAAAGGACGAGGTAAATGATGTTTTTTTTTATTGCAGTGCTCAGAGTGGTTTTGTAATACCACAACACACTTGGCATTTATCTTTTATCTTCTTCTTTAAGATGTTTTTTATGATCTTGTTCACCGTCTCGACCTGCCCATTAGACTGAGGGTGAGCTAATAAAGTAAACCTGTTAATGATCTTCAGGTTTCTTCAAAATTGTCTAAATTTTTCATTGTTAAACTAAGTATCATTATCGTGACTATGACATAAAGTTGACCAACGCGATAGATTATGACTCGTAAAATAAATTTAGTCGTCTTCCTCTTAATGATGAAAGTTAAGGCTCAACTTCTACCTATTTGGTTACTAATCCATTACCACAATGACGTACTTAGCTCCTCCTCTACTAATTGGCATGGGGCTAATAAGATTTACACCCCAAATCATAAATGGCCATGAGGAGGTCAGTGTTATGAGCTACTCAAGTTTCTACCTTTGTAGTTTTGTGAATCTTTGATACTTTTAACATGGTTTGAACATGGGTTAAGGGTTTTACTTTATGTTGAGCCAAAAATATCCCCGCCTCAATACCTTGTAAACTAAAACTTTACCTTCGCCTTGGTTTCCACACATTCCTTCATGCATCTCTTAGAATACATAGTTCCTCTTTTAAGGGCGTAAGCATTTGAGGTAAGGTAATTATGTTCCTCTTTGGTAGAACAATCCTTCAACAAGGTAGTACTTTATTACTTGGTATCTTAATCTTTTAGCTAGGGTTCTATCCTCAGAAGTGACTTCATCCTTTAGGTATTGAATGATTGAGTCCATCTAGCAGTCAACAATATTAACCTCTATAGTCTTGATAGTATGGATGGTAGGTCTAGGTACAACTCTACCAACACTATTTAGGCAACCTTATTTTACTAAGGGATGCTAGCGTAGCCAAGAGGTCAACTTGTCCTCTTTAGGTACCTACTCAATTTTTTATTTCTTTAAACTTTTTTATCAGCTCTTTAGCCCTCCTTAAGTAAGCTTGCATGTGTTCCTCCATAGCCTGGAACTCACTGTTTATCTAACTAACTACCAGTTGGAAGTCACTTATCACTACCAATTACTTAGCTCCAAAGGTTTTGTCAATTCTTATTCTCACATTTATTAACTCGTATTCAACCTTATTTTTTATGCTTTGAAGTCACATTTGAATGCATAACTTACCTTTATTCCTTTTGGGCTAATGAAGATGACTCTTACTCTATTGCCTTGATAAAATAAGTTTTTATCTACATTCATAGTCCATGGAACCATGATCTACTACTGACTAGACTCGCCATTCTCCTCAACTAAAACCCTCTGGTCAGAGGTAAATTCTACCATGAAGTCAGCAATAACCTGTGCCTTAATGAAAGGGCGAGATTTGTAAATGATGTTAAACTTACTTAGCTCATACAACCACTTTATGAGTCTGCCTAACATATTTATCTTTTAGAGAATCAACCTCAAAGGTAAGTTAATTAGCACAGTGATGGTATAAGCTTAGAAGTAAGAGCAAAATTTCCTAATTAAGATACTTCTAAGCGCAAAATTTCCTAATTAAGATAGCTAGCGCCAAAGCAAACTTCCCAGTCTAGTAGAATCTCTTCTTGACATTAAATAGAACTTTGCTTATATAATAGATCAATTTTTGGTTTCCATCAGCTTCCTCTCTGACTAATACTGAATTGGCGGTGGTCTTAGACACAAATAGATACAAAGAAAGTATATCACCTTAGCGGGGTCTGATAAGCAATAAATATGGATTTGCATTTCTTCCACAACACTTCCCATGGTTTCTTGGGCATAACTGCTCATTACCTTTCTAGAGGTCCCCACTCTGTTGCCCCTTTTTCCCATTTCGACATGACATTAATTTTGGAGCCTATTTTAGAGCAGGTTTCTCAGAATCATCATTCTTAGGATTGTCTTTCTATTGAGTGCCTAATTTGTGCTAAGCACTTTTTACCTCACTAAGAAACTCTTTCACCAGACCATTTTTTTTATCAACGTATCAATCTATTTCCTAAGTTCAAAACACTCAATGATGTTATAGCCATACCTTTTATGAAAGTAACAGTACTTCCACTTATTATTGTAATATAGAATTCTTCTCATAGCGTAGATTTTTGAAGCCATCCTATTTCTAATAATGAAAATTATGTTTTCTATTCAGGTGTTTAGAGGACTATAGGATGGGAACTAAGAGACTTCTAAAGTCTATTGTGGGTTCTGCTAGCTAAATTTGGGTAAGGCAACCTCATCTAAGTTGGGTCCTCTTGTAGATAAGGTTTTTTCATTATAAGAGGTAGCAGTAAAGACAACTCAACTCTCTTTAGTCTTTTTTTAGGCCAAGAGCTTTCCATTTTCTCCTATCATATTTTCACATGGAACTTTTCGTTTATTTCAAGTTACTTTAAGGCCTTGGCATAGGCCTCACCATACATCTTTAGCTCTGACTCTTGAAAGGTGAACCATAGCTTTCTTAGCTTAAGGTTATTTTTTGAAACATTGATGGGTGTCTTTTTAGCATTGAAGACATCCATGTTTGTGACTTTCTTATAAAACCTTTAAATAAAGTCTTTCAATGATTCAAATTCTTCTTGATTAATATACATTATACTGATGGTTATTAAGTATGTCCTAAGCGTATTGAATTTAAAAAATGAAAGCTTCGAAGAGTTGGTCAAAACTATAAACTGACTCAGGTTCCAAGCTCAGAAACTAAGTTCTTGTTGTCCTACACAATGTGTGAGGAAAAAGATGGCCTATCACATCATCATCCACACCCTAAATTAGTATGTGATCTTTGTATAGTTTTAAGTGGGCTGTTAGGTCAATATTTCCCTCATAACTAACTAATTATGGCATTCTAAAATTTGAAGGTAAAAGGATGTTTCTAATATCAGCAATAAAATGAGGTATAGTCTATAATGGGAAAGGGGTTTACCATTGTGTCCTTCACTGGAAGGATATCCTCTACTCCTGCTAAAGCTTGTCGACCTTCCTTAGGAGCCTAGTAGCAACATTGCCTACCTCAATGGCCCACAATTGTTGATTGCTTTTGGATTTGCTTTTAGTAATGGATTTTAAGTTCTCTACTGGGATGAGTATAAAACTTGCTCTTGCTAACTTATCTACTGCATTGAGGCTCTTAAAGTAGTCACTATTGGATCTTTGTAGTGAGTATAGGCAGCAACTAGTTAAGTTTTCTCACCGATATCCTTCTCCGGCCACGGACGATATTAGCAATTGTACGACACATTATTTCAGCAAACCTTTGACCTACGTTATGGTGACTAGTGCATCATTATCAGTTTGTCTATTGGTACTCTACAGGTATTCCCCAGAGTGTGTTTAAAGAATCTTTGCATGAGCTCATCTAAGTCCTTAAAAACTCTTTCTATAGATAAGTTCTTAATCAGAGACCTAATTCATTTAATGAGTAATTTTAACAAATTCTTGGTTAGCCAGGCTTGGAAAATTATTTAAAGTTAGGCTTTTTTTAATGTCCTTAAAGACAGTGCCATTAATGTTAAGGTTCAAAATTAGTTATATCCCCAAACATTAAGAATTTATTTGAGTGTGGAGAGATTATGCTTGTTAGGTTGGCCTATTCAAGAGTTAGAATTAACTAGTTAAAGAGTTGTGGAGGAAAGAAGAGGAGAGGGAATATGCTAAGCTGGGAGTTGCTGAGAGCGAACAAAGGTGATATTGAGCTATTTAGACTTGCATAGCACAGAAATCATTTAGTCAAGGGTAGGTGCATGTGGGGTGGCCAACTACAGCCCTCTGATACTCAAGTAAAATGATGGCTTAAATGGTCTAGATTTTTTAAGGGTTTCTTATCTTAAAGAGAGTTTGGAGAAGAAGAATAAAAAAGTTATATTCTTACTTATCTAGTGTTTTGAGTGATCTGTCTTACTTATGTTAAAAACAATTAGGGATATAGTCTAAGCGTTGAGGGAAAATAGCATGGAGAATTCCCATTGGGAGTGACATATGATGACATATGACTAGAAGGTCCCCTCTCTAACAGGGGTACTTTAGAGAAATGTTAAGGTTATAAGCTCCTTGGTAATTGAGATCCATAATACTTGGAGTACAAGAGTTCCTCTGGTTGAGCGCTTTATAGAATGGCCAGCTTTATGGACATGTAGAAATTACTTGCACCTGGTGTAAATTTGCCTCATCTAACTCCAAACAAGTCTCATCCTTTTGGTCACAAGGAGGTAGAGTGTTGGGGATGCTCAGATGGTGGTACAACAGTGGCCCCTTAGGATTATATCTCATTGGGACCTTATCTTCTTGTATATCTATCTGCAATAAGGCTCACTTGGTGAATTTGTATGAGGCTCGGTGTTGACATAGAAGTTAACGTGGCCTTGCCTAAGTGTCATTTAACTATAGGGCTCAATAGTGACAAGGACACTGTCTTAGCCTACTAATGTGTGCTTTAATAGTAAGGCCTAATAATGTCATGGATCCCAAAGTGGGCCATATTTGAGTGTCTCACAGTTTAAGTATGTGGTGTTAATGGGCTTAGGCCCTTGTTGAGTCTAATGAAATGGTTCTTTAAGCTGAATAACTTTCTAGAAATATAGCCTAAATAACCAGGTGGCTTCTTAGGAGTGATTCATATGTCACCATAATTACCCTCAACACTTAACTTTGCATATCACTTGTATTTCTATTTGTTTGTTACTCTAGAGAATTGGCAAGTTAAGAATACTATAAAAATTAATGGGTAAAGTTTGTGAATTATTTCATTAGAGCTTCACCTTAGAGACCCATATGCCTATTCTTATTTTATTCTTTTCACTTGGATGTGTTATCAACTCGTATTCTCTCTACAACATTTTTCTCACCAAAAATATTAGCTCTAAAGTTTGTGTGTTTATGAAACTACAGAAAAGAAAAGAAAAGATTTGACAGAAAAATACAAATAGATGAAAAGAATAAAAGAAAAGATAGTAAAGGGAAGAGAAATAATTGATTACAAGAGTGAGCTTAACTTTATTAATTTTCTTTCAAAATAAAAAATAAAAGTTATATCAACACTTATCTCAACCTTTAAATAAGTTTGGGCTGAGAAATTTTATATACATTTATGTTAAAAAGCGGGGCACTAAAATCTCTGTGTGTGTGTGTGTATATATATATATATATATATATATATATACGAACAATTTCTTTTGTTCTTCATGGTACTAGATGAGACATATCAATGATGGGATGTTAAGAAAAGTAGTTCCTTGAGTCTAGTAAAAATTTTACTAACCTATTTTAAAAGTGTCTCTTTATTTTTAGAAAAATATCTTCATCTTATTTCAAAATTCTTTCATCCTTTCTCCTCTTTACCATCACCACCATTTGATTAATCAAGTTTCCAAAAAAGAAAAGTAGAGAAAGCCTTCTTATGATGACACAAGCTGCAAATGTTACATAAGAAAATACATAATATTTTTCATTCTCATGCTAGAATAGATACCTTTTATAAGTCAATAAACGTCTATATATTGAACTAAATTGATTAGATTCATACTTATATTTATCTTTCTCCTTATATCCCTTTTAGCTTATGTTAGATATGTGAAGCTTAATGATAAGAGCATACATGTACTAGTATATTTAGTCCTAAACTTTTGTATATTGCTTAAATCTTAAATATTTAGTTATTTAATTGTGTTTTTTTTTATCATAAATAGGTGGACAATAGAAAATAAGACATATAAGAATAATTGAGAGGTGAAACAGATGCAAAACGAAGGAGATATGCTCAAATTATAAGACTCAGCGAAACAGGGTTGGGCGCTGCAGTGCCCAATTCCATAAAGTGGAGCGTCGCAGCACCCACTACCCAGTTTTGCGACGCTCCATCGAGAACAAGCAGAATCCATATTCTAGGTATTGGTGCCACAACGCTAAGCCCCTAGCGCCTTGGTGCTCAGCGCAATAATAAAGATTCACACACAAAATTTAGAGATCAAAGCCAAGAATTCAAGATTCGAAATCAAGATTCTAGCTTTCAAGCTAAGAAGAGAAATGAGCGACCTAGGGCAACCCTTCATTAATTTTTCTTCTTTTCTTATCATTATCGTCTTGTTAATCATGTATTCTATTTATTGGTTTGATACTCTTGGTTTTGTGATGAGTTAAATTTGTTAATCTATGGTTAGACAATGTGAACCTAGAATGTAGTTGAATTTTGTTAATTTTTACTTTATAGAACTTTATATATATAACTGATTCATTCTATCTTGTGTTTAATACTTTCATTATACCTCATCAATATATTGAATGATTGAGGAAGCATGATGACATTGACAAAGGAATTCGTGTGTTTAGCTTATGATAGTTTGATACATGATCATAGGGTAACAACTATGAGTTCCATCTACGATAGACATATACCTTGGTGGCATGTATGATATTATTTAGACTTGATCTTAATGAATTACATTCTAATTTGATTACCATAGACATGTAGGTGATTATTAAAATGCGTAATATAGTCACTCGACCATCAACAGAGGCTTGTGATGAGATTAGTGTCTAAGCCAACAATTTATATTAAGGGATTAACTAAGTGGTTAATGAATCCAATGAAATACTGGAGGATCAATCTATACCCTAGATTATTATCCTTTGGTGAATTTATTTCTTTCTTTACTTGTTATTTAGGTTAAGCTTTAGGTTAATCAATTGAATTTTAGATTTTAGTTTTCTGGATAAAAGTAAAGTAGGTATAATTTTAGTAATTGGTTGATAGAAATAGATTAAATAGTCCATGTGGGAATGATATCTAAACTTAAAATCCTATATTATTTTTTACAATAGCATGCGCTTGCTCTTAGCTGCTATAGCACAAATCAAGCTTTTGGCGCCGTCCCTGGGGACTGTTTCTTTCTATTCTTATATCAATACTAATACTAAGCTACTTGGTTTTAATTTAGATTTATTCTTTTTAATTTATTTTTATTTAAGCTATTTTCCTCTTTTTACTTTGATTTTCTTTTTATTTTGCTTTGACAAATCATACTATGAAGGGAAACAATGATAACATCAACAATCATATCCTTGAGCCTATGATACCACAGAGAGCGTTAAGAGAGTATGTTGTCCCAACTACCAATGGTGTACAATCTAGTATTCAGTTATCAACCATCATCGTCAACAACTTTGAGATCAAGCTGAATATTATTCAAATGCTAAAAGAGACTGTACAGTTCAGCGAAGCCCTTAATGACAATCCAAACATACATATTGAGACTATTTCATTTCTTCTTAAGGGATAGATCCAAGAGTTGGTTAATGTCATTATTGCTAGGATCCATATCAACATGGGAAGATCTAGCAAATAAGTTTTTAACTAAGTTTTTTCCACTATCAAAGATAGCAAAAATGAGGAATGACATCACATCATTCAGTCAGATTGATGGAGAGTCGTTGTATGAGGTATGGGAGCGCTTCAAGGACATGCTAAGTAAGTGTCCTTATCATAGAGTCCCTAAATGGCCATTAGTCCAAACATTTTACAATGGATTGGTAGGCCATTTGAGGACCATTGTAGATATCGTTGCTAGAGGAGCTTTAATGAATACATCCACAGATGAGGCTTATGTTCTATTGAAAGAGATGACGTCGAATAGTTACAATGGGTAGTAGAGAGAGTTGCACTCAGGAGAGTTATTAGTATACATAAGATTAACGCATTCAGTGCATTGGTAACGCAAATTAATACCTTATCCAAGAAGTTTGATGCATTGAACGCCGTTAAAACCAAACAAGTAACTTGTGACTTTTATAGTGATAACCACATCAATGAGCAGTGCATGGAATCAACAAATTATGTGGACAATTTCAATAGACAACAACCTAACCCATAGTCCAACTTCTATAATCCAGGGGGAGAGAGATCATCTAAAATTCTCTTGGCGTAACATCCAAGATAAGTCATCTAGACCAATGATTCCCCTAGGATTTCAACAACTGCAAGAAAAGAATGTGATATTGAAAAACATGCTCATACATTACATGAATTTTAATGATGCCATCCAACTAAATCATTCAACATCATTGAAGAGCTTAAAGGTTCAAATGGAACAACTTGCTAGTGCAATTAACATAAGACCTTAAGGCACTCTACCAAGTGATACTAAGACAAATCCAAGAGAATGTGTAGAGCAATGCCAAGCCATCAATTTAAGAAGTGGTATGATCCTGCATAGTAACACATCCAAACCACTACCATCAAGTGTGAAAGAGAAGGAGAATGTAGCACAATAAGAAGAAGTGCAGTCATATAGACCACCTATTCCTTTTTTCTCAAAGGCTATAGAGGTGTCAAACAAATGTAAAAACTAAAATATTGTAGCAAGGTAATCTAAAAAATGCATAAATAAGAAATGAGCAGTAGCGAAGTGTAGATATTTATGCAAAAACATAGTACAGAAGTTGGTATATAGGTGCAGAAAAATCTTGATGTGCAGAAACGTGACAATTTAGAAGGAAATGCCAGTAGAATTGTGTAGAAACAACCCTTGAAGTAGTTTACACCTCCTCCACCATTCTCATAAAGGCTGCAAAATAAGAGACTAGATAAGCATTTCTACAAATTTCTTAATGTTTTTAAGAAATTACATATTAATCTCCCTTTTATAGATGTGCTTGAATAAATGCCTAGCTATGTCAAATTCATGAAGAGTATCCTTTCAAAGAAGATGAAACTAGAGGATTATGAGACTGTAGCGTTAACAGAGGAGTGTGGTGCTATTCTTTAAAAAACGTTACCTTCTAAGCTCAAAAATCCTGGGAGATTTACCATACCGTACTCCATTGGCAATCATAACATTAGTCAAGCTCTATACGATCTAGGAGCAAGTATCAATCTTATGCTCCTCTCCGTCTAAAACAAGTTAAGTTTGAGAGAAGTGAAACTGATCAATATCATACTTCAACTTGTTGATCGCTCTCTTACCTACTTGAAGGAAATTATTAAGGACGTACTAGTAAAGATGGACGAATTCATCTTCCCTGCTAATTTCATTATTCTAGACATAAATAAAGACAAGGAGATCCCCATCATCCTTGGAAGATCCTTTCTAGCCACAGGACATACGATCATTAATGTTCAAAAAGAAAAAATAACCATGAGGGTACATGATGACACTGCGACATTCAAAGTCTTCAAAGAAATCAAGTTACCATCAAAGAGTGAAGATTATAGCAATATTGATGTGATACACCTAAATGCCAAAGAGCTCAAAGGCATAGAGATGTTGAATCCTCACATTAAAAAAAATGTTAAGGTATAAAAAGAGAAGAAAAAAGAAGAAGAATAAGAAATACGTATAAAAAAAATTACTTCACCGATCTAAGATTCAAGTCTTTTCAGAGAAACACAAGAAAGACGAACAAGCTACTACCTAAGATCTAATAAAGAAAATGTGGAAGCCAAAAAAAAGAAAGCCCAGTAAGCTCACATACAAGGATGCTTCCACCATTAACTTTGATCCTCTATAAGAGAATAAATCAGCAAAATGAGCATTCAAAGAAGCAGCACGAGTAATTACAAGTGTTATGAGTAAAGGAACACCACAGTCTAATCAATAGGCAACAACACTGCATTGCCTCAACTTCATTTATCAGAGGAGTTTTTCTTACTTCTAAGATTATTGTTCGACATTGAGGACAATGTCTAATTTAAGTTTGGGAGTGAAAAACACATAGCCTGTGTTTATTTTTGCTACATAATTTGAGTGGTTTTCTTATGTGTAAATTATTTTTTAGGTTGTTAAATTTTAATTGAGATGATGGTCATTAATCTATGATAAGAATTAAAATATTGACTGAATTTATTTTTACAAGTCTCTAGGAAATAACAGACACTTGAGATATTTCTTATATCATTAATCTTGAACTGATTTTGACTTTATTTTTTATCACTTATTCTTGAGCACATTGAGATAAGCATATATTAGTTGAATGTTTTGCTTAGAAATACTTTATGCTTAAGTAGTACACCACAGTCTCAAAGATCAACACTCTAGAACTTGCATAATTATTACTTGAGATAAAATCCTAGGAATCACATGGATAAGGAAATGACATTAGGCCATCTATTAACCGATTGAACATTTTTTAGCCTACCTTATATGTATATTTATTCCTAGTTACCCCATTTGAGTTTAAAGATCCATTTTTTTTTTCTATTTAATCATATTACAAGCCATAAGAATTTTTACTTATTTATCCTAAAATTACTGGAAGTACCATAAACCTTGAGTTTACGTAGAAATATTCTTAAAAGGAAAAACGTTATGGCGATGTAATAAATCTTGAAGGTGCATATCAATCTAAATTTAGGGGTACATAAAAAAAATGTTTAATTGTATAATACTCCAGCTTGATAAAAAAGAAAGAAATTCTTTGCAAAAGTGATTAAAGAGAAAGATAGAAATAACATAAGTTTGGGGGAGGAGTTGAATAATCAAGAAGGAGAAGGAATCAAAAGTTTTAAGTAAAGTTAAGTGTTCATGGTGTAATTGTGCTTCATATATATTTTTATATCCCACCTTGACCCTAGCCTTACATTACAAGTTAAATAAAGTCCTAAATAGATCCCTAAACATGTGTATTTCTACATTAATAGAGAGTTGTATTAAATCCAAGCTTATAATAGTGTTATAAATTTAAATATATCGAGACATCATCTTTATATACTTTCTTTAGTTATTGCGTAGATCTAAATTTTATTTGACTATTTACTTTCTTATTGCACACATGCACAAGTAATCACTAATAGGGGAGAATGAAGGACTTGATGAAGGTAGAATGAATTATTGAAAGTTGTCTATTACGTTCTAGAAAGACTTCTGCCATTAAACAGCTTTTAAGACAAAAAGGATGATCATTTAATCAATCGAAGCTCATTTTTAGTTTTTATTTTAGAGTTATGAATAAGTTTTTGAATGCTTATCTTTGTTTTGCTCGAGGACGAGCAAAGTCTTAAGTTTGGGGGTATTTGATAAGGGTATACATATACTAGTATATTTAATCCCCAACTTTTATATTTTGCTCTAAATTATGAATATTTAGCTATTTAATTTGTTTTAATTATAAATAGGTGCGCGACAGAAAATGAGACATATAGGAACAAATAGAAGGTGAAACGGACGCAAAACGAATGAGATACCCTCAAATCACATGACCCGAAGAAATAGGGCTGGGCGCTGCGATGCCTAAGGCCAGGCGCTGCAGTGCCCGATTCCAGAACATGGAGCGCCATGACAACCACTACCCAACACTGCAACACTTCATCGAGAAAAAGTAGAATTCGTATTCCAAGTGCTAGTGCCCCGGTGTCAAGCCCCCAATGCTCAAGCAATAATGAAGAAAACCTTTTTTTTTTACTTCTATTTCTACTTGGATTAGAATCCCCTCGCCCCTAGGGTTTCTAACACCTATAAAAGTACTCTTTTAAGAACCAAAAGACAGACTTTAGGGAGGTGAAAATGCAAAGAAACATTCATACAAAAAATTTAGATGACAATCAGGGTTACCAAAGATGTTTTGAACTAATGCGATTAACATGACAACATATCTAATCAACAAAGGACTTTTAGTATCATTAGATTGCATAATACTAGTAGAAGTTTGGAGAAATAAAAAGGTAAATATTTCATTTTCAAAAGTATTGGGATATGTGTTTTACATTCTTAATGATTCTGCTGATAAATATAAACTTAATCTTAAGTTTAAGAAATGCTTCTACCAAATTTAGTATTGTTTTTGGGATGACTAAAATTGAAAAGTTATTAGAAGCAAGAATATTTTCCTCGATAACTAAGTTATGTACAAGGACATGTTGGGTACAAAAACAACAAGAACATGTCTTCAAGTCAAGAAGTCAAAAGTTGTTCAATTAGAAGACTTCCCATTGAAATCAATTATAAAACAATGATAAATAAGATCAAGAGAATGTAACTTTAAAGGATGAGCTATATATCCTCATATTTGAATTAAGAAGATCCATCAAAACTATTAGATCACTACAAAGATATTCACCCTCATTGTACTACATCTAGTTGATTGATTGAGGTAAGCCAAAGAGTTCTAGAAAAGCAATGCAAGTTGATAATTCAACCAAGTGAGAGTTAGGTATGAGAGATGAGATAGATTCATTACTATCAAATCAAACATGGCAGTTGATAGAGTTACTTAAAGGAAAGAAGGCAATTCACAATAAATGGGTTTACTGAGTTAAGAAGAACATGATGGTGACAAAAGATACAAAGTAAAACAAGTGGTAAAAGCTTTTTAACAAAAAGAATGCATTGACTATACCAAGAATATCTCTCTAATAGTGAGAGTAACTACAATTAGAAGTGTACTTAGATTAGTGGCAAAAGAAGACTTAAATCTAATGGAGTTAGATTTAAAAATGACCTTTCTACATAATGACTTAGAAGAAAAAACTTACATGCAGACAACTGGTTGTATTATTCTGAACATCAAAACATCACATTTCAACATCCTTGAGCCCCATTATGCTTACACTTTCTTAATAACTCATTTAGGAGTTTGAATCATTTGTATTTTTATCATTTATTATATATGATTTATTTAAGTTTTTATGGGAAACACTTTAAGAGTATAGTGGTTTGCTAGTCATTCTAAAGGTTTAATTGATACCTTGAAAATCAGTTTGTTGTAAATGTTTCTTAACACTTTGAAAGTCAAGTGTATTAATTCTTGACTTTGGTTTAAGGCAAGAATAGTGGAGTCCTCAAGATGAGATGCTTAAGGCATGGATGTAAGTCCTATAGAGTGTTAAACCACATAAACATCCAACATTTATATCTCTTATCTCTACTATTTTATTGCAATTATATTATGCTGTTTAATTGTACTTATATTTTGTATATTACATGAATTTGTCATATTAGTATATTAATTTTTAAATACTCAATTCATCTCCATTTTTAGGTTGCCTAAACCTAAGTTTCGACTTTCACGAAAAGGGGAAAAAGTGTTTCGTATGAAAACTTCAAAAGAACTTATAAAGTCTAAAATAAGTATCAAGGCAGTGGTATAAGAAGTTTAATGGATTTATGTGTAATAGTGATTTCTTGAGGTGCAGGCAATAACATTGCTATTATTTGTAGAAATTTGATAATTCTTATGTCATTTTACTATTGTATGTAGATGACATGCTCATTATAGAGGCTTGCATAGTAAAGATTGATAAGTTGAAGAATAATTTGTCAAAAGAATTTGTAATAAAAAACTTAAGAGATGCAAAGTGAATCCTTATATTAAGATTACTAAAGATAGGGTGAACGGAGTATATAGCTTTCACAGGAAGAGAGAAAGTCCTTAACATATTCAATATGGTTAAGAAAAAGCCCATAAGCACTCATTTGGCTTTCTACTTTAAACTATCAAATAAGCAATTATCCTTAATAGAGTAGGAGCTAGCATATATAGCCAAAGTATTATATGCTTCTACTATTGATAGTCTCATGTATGTCATGGCAAGCACAAATGTAGACATAGCACATGCAAGGTTATGTTGATGCTAGCATGATTGGCGGCATAAACAATACAAAGAGTATTATTATTGGTTTTATTTATACGTTGGGTGGTACAATAATTAGTTGGGTTTCAAAATTATAGAAAAATGATGTTCTTTCAACTATTAATATATTACATTAATATAAGCTAGTAAAGAGATAATATGGTTACAAATCTTTATAGAGGAATTAGGCAAGAAGCATAAAAAAAGTGTTTTGCATTATGACAAGCAAGGTCCTAATACTTAGCAAATAATCTTGTTTATCATGTTAGGACAAAGCACATACATATGCATTATAATTTCAATAAATCAGTCTTGCAAGATGGAGTCTTATCACTTAAAAAGATTATTAAAAGAAAATCTCAAATCGATATGCTAACGAAGACTATCACAATCAAGAAACTGAAGCTATGAATTACTTTAGTTGAAACTCTCTATTGAAGAGTGGTTTTCATTGCAGAAGAGATAATTGGCAATCAATTAGTCTCCAAGTAAGATATTATTAGATATATGGAGCCTAATTATCCCCCCACAAGAATGCACCATGTAGATCAACCTTTTGTTAGGAATATTTATTAGAATTTATTTCGATTCTAAATTTTATCCTAATTTATTTCCTAGGAAAGTATATAAGTTTATTTCCAACTAGAAAAAGAATATTGCCTTAATTAGTTTTTTTAGTAGCCATAAGTTGTTAAGGTTGTTTGTGTGCCTATATAAAAAGCAATAGGGGGCAAGCATTATAGTTTATAAATTTTTTTTATCATAGTAAATAAAAAATAAAAGAAAACACTTTAGTGATTGTGAATATAACCCTAAATTAAGAGTGAACCATTATAAATATGGAATATTTTTTTAATATATATTTTTTAGTATTATTATTTTTAATAATCTTATTTAAAGGCAAATTAGAGTTTAATTCGTAACAAGCAATGATAAGAATCAAAAGATATTGAGACACAGATTGTTTATGGGTAGTGCTATGGCGGAGCTAACAATGTAACTTAATGGAAGCTAATGTAGACAATAACAAAAGTATTTTTTCTTTAAACAAAGATAACAGTTGAAAATACATATACAATTATCCTCAACGCATTTTTCATATTTTGAAAACGTTATATGACGCCCCATCATCAATGCTAATAAGATTTTCAATATATACAACCAAGTTGTCATTCGTCTATTAATCTCCCATTCGATTTTCAATTGATTCTTCACAGAGTTTATTGCTGAAAATGCTATCCATGTTATAATAGTTGAAACTAGAAGAATGAGTGCCAATGCACCAACAAATAAATCTCAATTAGCACGCATACCAATTTTCCAAATCTGACGTTGAACTTTTAGTGTCATAAGCTTTACCGAAAAAAATTCTTTGTGATAAAATCTAGCTAGATTTATTTGCAATTCTTTATCAAAATTAGCTAATGAGCATTAGGGCTAACACACGACAAATAAATAAAGAAATTCAATGTTCATCTCGTGGAAATAATTATTTAGCTCTTGAAATTGCATATCTAAAACATATAAAATAGCTCAACCCGGTAATAATGCAAGTTCGTGATTCATTGAGCTTTATGCTGTGATCCCTGAGCTAAAATCATATAATCCATGATAGGGATATCTATACCATTTTTCATGTAATAATAATAAAAACAACAACAACATACTAATAATAATAATAATGTTTGGCCCAAGGGCCTCATTCTAGGCCTAACCTACTAAAAAAGAGACCCAACATTTAGAGAGTCCACCCTAAGGTTTTAAATCTTAAAGTTTGATGCTAAGGATCACTCCCTAGGCTCAGTCCTCCTGATGCTCAACCTTCCTTAAGCCTAAGCTTAAATACCTCTATAAAATTCCTCGGGACCATAAGCTCAAAATGACACAAAGAGCTTGAGATAGCATCGAAGAAAACTATCATCGGCATCCCAGATTGC
The DNA here is from genome assembly GCA_946807835.1 of Ailanthus altissimus. Lineage (NCBI taxonomy): Eukaryota > Viridiplantae > Streptophyta > Magnoliopsida > Sapindales > Simaroubaceae > Ailanthus > Ailanthus altissimus. The sequence continues at coordinate 9,742,827 of OX327709.1, forward strand.
TGACTTTAGCATAATCGACCTCACTACCCATCAAGGACTATTTCAAAAACAAGATAACACCCTGCTTTTATAAGCTCAGGAACATATTAGTCCTAAAATCTCAAACATATCTCATTCTCGGAGATCTCAGACATATCTTATTTTTATGATCGTAGGAATATTCCACTCTTAGGATCTCAGTACATATCCAAGTTCTTATAGGACTTAGATATAAAAAAAAGTTCCTATAGGACTTAGATCAAAAAAGTGTCCAATGAGGCTTATATAAAGGGTAGTATACTTCTTTAAGAAGGAAGAATTCTTTTGAGTAAAGAATCCTCTCTAAAAAAGTTCATAGTGAAGAGAACATAAGCCTATTTCGAAACCCATTATTTTTAGCCATCTCTTTTCTTTTAAATCTCATTACTGATTTGAGCATCGAAGGATTATTTTCAAAGACAACCATTGGCATAGCCTAACTAATGTTTGAGTGAAAGAACTAGTCTCAAAAGTTAGAGAGCGTATAAAGGATTAAATTATTTCAATATTGAGGGGTGAGTCATTGTTCCTAGAAAATAAATTTTGTCTATCACTAAAGAATCCATCAGATTTCTATGATCAACAACTTGGCACTGTTTATAGGAATGGTTCAAAAAGTCATAAAGGCCAATCTCTTTAAATCGAATAAGATGATCACTTAGTTTAAGATGAACTAAGACGATAAACTGAACCAAGCCACAATAGGAAACCTTGAATAGGTAAATCTGAATGAAGAATGGCAATTGGAAGTATGAGTGAAAAATGTGGGATATCAAGAGAAAACACAAATTTGCCCTACATGAAAGTAGAAATTGGAAAGAGAATTGAAGGAAACAAAGAAAGAAATTGATGGATTGAGAAACTATTTAGTGGAAGTATTGAACAACCATAAGAAATTGAAAGGGCACCAGAAACCTCGAGGAGCAGTTGATCGGCAAGTGGGATCGTCTAATCTTCAGAATAATCTCCCACTAGTTAGTGTGATTAGAACCACCCAACGATACACCTGTAAGGAGAAAGAAAATTGGATGGTAGAAGAAACGTCACATAAGGTGTAGAATAGCCAACTTGAGAGTAGGTCACACCAAAAAATTAACGACTAAGCTCTATTGGAATCACAGGTTAGAGATTTAAGAAGAATGAGGAGGAATACCAAGGATAGAAGAGATGAAGATAAGTTGGATGGGCATGATGCCTGATGAACCATGTGAGAAAAACATAGGATTAAAGAGGATGGTGGAGGAAAATACGGACTAAGGGAAATGGCACTGAGAAAAGCACCCTAGAAGAAAATATCAGAGGTATAGAAAAGAGGATAAAAGAGCTCATGGAGGTTAGGGAACAGTGAGAACTACCTTCTATTGAGGAATTAGAGAGGGCACAAAAATTCATCACTTATCAACGAGCTCAGAGATATAGAGTTACTCATGACTTTTAGACTACGAGCATCCCAGTGTTCAAATGGATGACTAATCCAAACCACTATGTCGATTAAGTAACTAAGCTACTAGTTATTTCCACATTAAGGTAGAACCAGATTAAGCACCTTGTTACATCAAGATTGAGAAAGATTAAAAATCAAAGAAGTCATCGATGATAGAGCCTCAATGAAGAGTTTGAGGCAGAAAATTTAGAGGTCCCTCGAAAAGAGATTGTATGGAGAAAGAATGGATCAAACACCATTTTAACTCACAAAATGCCTTAGAGGAGAAGATCGCATGAAGAAGATGAGGTAAGAGGACGATGAGGCCACCTCATAAGGTGATAAAGATCAAAGATGATGAGAAATCATATATTTTCCCCATTATACCTCTAGATATTGTCTTTAAAGCTATTAAAGAGAAAGGTCTGCTTGGGAACCGAGTGCCATTCAAGTACTTCATTGCATGATGAATAAAGACAAAAGAGTATGAATTCCATCAAGACCATGGACACATGACCAAGGAGTGTAATAACTTAAGAAAACAAGTGAACCAACTTATCAAATATGGGTATCTAAAAAAGTTCAAAGTAGATTGGGAACAAAAGGAACCTCAATAACCTAACAACGTAAGCCTCAAGCCCTCAATCCAATAAGGAATTACCATGATAATCGCTAAGGTTCCTAGATTGGCTAGGGACTCTAATCAATAGAAAAATAATTACTCATAGTATTTCAGTTAAGACATTAGGTGATGTGTAAAGTTTTGGCTGCCAAAAAACCCTAAGTGGAAATAGTGCCCATCATGTTTATTGCTGAGGAAGCATGATGAGTCACCTATCCACATAATGACGTATTGGTGGTCACGATATAAGTGGCTGTAATTGACATCAATAGGTATTCATCAATCTTGGGAATTTGGTAGAGGTAATTTTCAAAGAAGCCTTGGACAACCTCAGCATCAAAGATTTGAAGGTTAAGAGGACACAAACATTAGTCTCAATAATGTCGCTAGGTGTAGTCACACCACTATGTCTCTTAGGAAATGCCTTACATAAAGACCATGATGGTAAGCTTTGTAGTGGTCGAGCAGTCATTCAACAGCAAAATTCTAATGGGAAAGCCTTCATGAGAAACTCTGGTACAACCATATCTATCTATTATTTGAAATTAAAATTCTAAGCTGGAGATAAAGCATGAGTAATCTCTGAGGTACAAAAGATAGTGAAGAGCTTGTTGGTATTTGTGCTCGTGTGCCACCCATTGTTGCATGAATATTTTATTTTATAATATTTATACAGCATATTATTTGTTAAATCGCTAATTAAAACTATTAAATTGTTCAATGCTTGTGATGCTACAAACATTATATATAATTTGAAGGAGTTCATATTTGATCTAAATAATTTTAGATCAATGCTAAGAGTTAGCATCATAGAAAAACTATAAATATTAAAGAGTTAGCATGTTATAATAATCAGTAAAGTCTAAAAGTTAGAATCTTGTCTGTAATGCTACAAAGACCTGAGAATATATTAGTAATAACGTAGTTGCAAGAGTTATAATAGGTGCTAAGAAATGTTATTATATAAGTTTATTCTCAAATTATCTGTTCCTGATCTTAATTCACCGATGCAAGTCTATCGGTGGAATCCTTTTACATATACCAGTGTATACTATACCTAGATGGTCTAGATGGTTGTTTTTAGCTGGCCATGGACTTACTAAAAGTTTGTATAGCATACAAGTGTTCAGTAAGGACTGAATACTATACAGACTCAATGAAGACCCCAATAGATGATAAGGGCAAATTTGTCATATATTTTCTCATGTTTTTATTATTGATATTTTATGATTTTATGAGAATAGATGGCTATTTATGTGCTTTATTGTTAATTGTAGGGACTTGAACGAAATTTAAAGAAAGAATGCAAAAGGAGCAAAAACAGGGACTAAAATGCAAAGTTTCCAAAATTTGTGTCCATCGCCCCAGCGCCACAAGAATTTTTGCCCCAGCGCTGAAATAGTGATCGAAATAAGAAAAACGACCTGCTTAAGTCGCGTCTAGCGCCCCAGCGCCTAAGAGTCACCGCGCCAGCGATGCTCCATCGCCCCAGCGCTATCAACATACCGCGCCAGCGGTGAAGCCGTTTTCATGCAACGCCCCAGTGCCAAAATGCCACCGCTCCAGCGGTAATAGCTTTTTCACACGTCGCCCCAGTGACAGATGCATAGCGCGCCAGCGGTAGTGCGAGTCCTAGTCCGACGAGAATTGAGATTTTCAAGCTCATATCAATCCCTATATAAAGCCACTCGTTCCCAGCCTTCAAGAAAGAATCCAAGACGACCCAAGAGCACCAAGAATACAGAGCACAAGTCTTGGAGAGCAATAGGAGCTTAATTGAAGCAACTTTAGAGAGAGATACAAGACGTTCTTCGGCATCAAGAGTTCTTAGGCAGCACAATTAAGAACAATTCGACGTCTATATCGGTTTGCGATTGATTGTATCATGTTTTATTTTTATTATTTTTACTGCTGTTCTCTTGTAGCCATGAGCTAACTTATTTTTTAGGGTTAATATTTGAACTCAATATGTGTGCTTAAATTGCCATATCTTTTAGTATTTAATAAACTTAGTCATTTATTATTTAAATTACTTGTGCTTAATGCTTCAATATATCTGGCCAATATATGGTGAATGAGTTGGTAATATGTTGATAAACTTGGAAGAGGAATCAATATATTTAGACCTAGATAATTTGATGCATGATTGTAGAGTAACATTCAATGTTGTATATGCAATTTTCAATTTAGGATAGGAATATACCTAATTGGCATGTATGATCAATAAGACCTAATCTTAATGAATCTTAATTTATTACAAGTACTATAGGAATATAGGTATTTGGTAAATTAGGGTATACTTGCATGACCTTGGAAGAGGCTTGTGAATACATTAGTGTCTTGATCAATAATAAAGACTAAGTGAGTTAAATATTAGAAGATTAATCATTAAAAAATATATTGAGGGATAATATTAATCCTAGGTTTTCTCTACATTGCTATCTTCTTATTCTCTTTGCATTGTGTTTTTACTTTTATATTTTCTACATTCATTCTTAGGTTTTTATTTATCTGAATAATTATTAGGAAGATATAATTTTAGTAATTGGTTAAAAAGAAAACATTATCCCTGTGGGTTCGACATCCGACTTATTTAGTCTCTTTATTACTTGCATACGATAGTGTATACTTGCACTTAATTTATGATATAGAAATATCGCATCAATAGACATCCCATAAAGTTGTCAATAGAAGTCCTCTCGAGTTGAGTAGTATACGTGGTCCTTTGACCTGAGTATCACAGTGAGCTTGTAAGTGATCCATCATACTTTGGTTCCACGCATATCACAGACCTTTCACGGTGTAACCGTTGGGTGTCGCTGGGTATGGTCCGATGTTTATGGAGCCCGGTGTGTATAGATATAGGATCCATCAACTCTCATGGATGAGTCATATATCTAGATGCTCAGTGACTGTATCTTAGAAAGTCTTATGGCCATAAGCAACAAACCCAAGAAAAGAGTTTCCTACAGGGTTAAACAATATTATAAAAGTGTTTGCATATATTGTTTGTTAGGATATGTGTCTGGAGATAAGTTTACGGATGAGCACATAGGAATTTGACAGTAGTGATCTATATCCCTACTCTTCTAAGATATTATTAGCGAAAGGATTATACGTATGCGCTATGACCTCAACTTGTATGGTCTACTGCACTGATTTGTAATATTCGTGACGTGTGTATGGGGCATCGATCTCGGACTCACAGAATAGTTCTGTTTAATAAATCGGGAGTGGACCTAGTGAATCCTACAATATGAAGTGTACTCGTTGTGCACTGGGACAGTGTACCGAATTAAATAATTTGATCCAGAAAATTCCAGCAGACTGAACATTTACTTCGATCTCCTCCGGTCATGCACGTGTCAAGGCTTAAGAGTTAAGTACATCAATTAGTTAATAATTAGTTGTTGACCAATGGAATGTTGACACATGATACATTATGGGCTAATTATTGTTTAACTTAAAAAATTACCAAAATGACCTTATTTGTTGGACAAATAATATTATTATTTTATTCATTAAAATATTTATTGAATAAAATAATAATAATAATAATATATGATATTATTATTTAAATTGAAATCAAACAATTCATTTTTTATTTTAAATTGGCATATGTTTCTACCATGATTTAATATGATTAAATTATTTATTTAATATTAATTAAATGATATAATAAGAATAAATGAGTGGCACTAGTAAATGGTAGGCCTTAACATGTTTCTTACTAATGAGAAAGTGTTTCTCATTTTGCCTAAATTTAGGCTAAGTTCATTTAAATAATTTTTTATTTTGGTTTATTATAATCAATCATAAACAAAATACTAATGGCAAACATTGACCAATAATAGAGACCATTATCCAATTAAAATGGGACAAGTGTTGTCTATTGAGATGGAAAAACAAATAAATGAGCAATATGTTGCTCATTCTGAAAAGATACGGTTAAGGCATTTGAAGAGAGAAGTGTGATAATTTGGCTAAGTGTTGAAAGCACAAAATACACTTCTTCCAATTTTCCTTCCATTTTTTGGCCACCTATACTCTAAGGTAGAAACAAGGATTCAATGGTTGAATTCTTTACTAGAAAAGTTGCTATTCTAGCTTTCTTAAGCCCACCGTGTTGAGGAACTAGAATTGTGAACGAGTTGCTTCAAGGCGTGTACTCCAGTTCGACCAAAAACCAAAGGCTTATCAAGGTAATAAATTCTCAATCTTTATGTAGTTTACAATTATGAGATACATATAAAAAGTTATTTGTGTTTATCATTAGAAAATTAGTATTCCACTCATTCGCTACGCATATATGTATATGATACATATGCAAATTTGAATGATAGACACAAACTCATATGTATGCACCCTAAGTTTAAAATCACTCACAGAGCTGTTATGCCATCTTAGTCAAAAGGACATTTTGTTTCACCTTGGTAGACCCAAGGGTGAGAAGAAGCCAAAGTTCCCAAAGCCGTTACAGGAGTTGACTAATGTAAAAAAAAAAAATTCTTCTGAGAATGTGATAAAGATTGGCTCAAACTTGAGACCAAAGATAAGAAATAGTCTGAGTTCTCTGTTGAGAGAATTTATTTAGTCACATAAAGACATTTTGAGCATAGACCTTTCACTAATTTCTCAACTACTAGTGGTTAATTCATCCTTTAAACTCATGAAGCAGAAGAGAAGAATCCAACTAGGAGAGGAATGAGTTTTGGCAGTAAAGGTCGAGAAGTTATTAATGGCAGAGCTCGTTTGAGAGGTCTACTGTATGATAGCCAATATAGAAATGGTAAATAAGGCCAATAGAAAATGAAAGATATGTGTACATTTTACGTACCTGAATAAAACCTACACAAAGGATAGCTTTCTTATACCAAAGATAGCAAGTGGATTCAATGGTTGTGCATACCCTCCTTAACTTTATGGATGCATTCTCAAAATAATCAGATCAAGATATTTCCCCCCGATTAGGATAAGACCTTGTTCATCACCTACCAAGGAATGTACTACCATAAAATCATGTTATTCGGATTGAAAAATGCTAGAGCCACATATTAATGGCTTGTTAATAGGTTATTTAAGTATTTGATTGGGAAGAGCATGAAAGTCGACTTAGATGATATGATAGTTAAGTTGAAGATGCCTAAGGATCATGTCCACGATTTAAAAAAGATATTTAAGAACCTGAACCCTTCAACCACACTCTTATTGCTCTTGTGCCTAAAATATAGAACCCCTAAAAACCATCTAATTACAGGCCAATCAACCTATGCAATGTTATTTACAGATTTATAGCTAAAACAATAGCACATAAGCTTAAAGGAATCTTAGAAAAAATCATTGCTCAAAACTAAAGTGCCTTTATACCTAATAGGCTGATTAGTGATAATATTATTATAGGGTACGAATGCCTTCACAAGATTAAAAGTCTGAGAAAGGAAAAATGTGGTTATGCTACCTTAAAGCTTGATATTAGTAAAGCTTTTGACAGAATTGAATGGGACTTCTTAAGAGATACTATAACAGCTATGGGCTTCAATGATTCTTTGGTTAACCTTATTATAAGATGCATCACCTCTACCTCATTTTTAGTTTTAATCAATAGGGATCTATCTGGATCTTTTAAAGCTAAAAATGGGGCTTAGGTAAGGGTGTCCCCTCTTCCCTTACCTTTTCATTTTATGTGCAGATGTCATATCTTTCATGCTAGCAAAGGCTTAGAAGGATAGGCTCATATAAGGGGTTAAATTCAGTAACTCCTTAGCAATATCCCATATCCTCTTTGCTAACAACAATCTCATAGTTGTCAAAGCCATAATCTAGAATTGCTCTCGTCTCAAAAGCATGTTTAACAAATATGGCAATGCCTCTAGCTAACTCTTCAACTATGATAAGTCCTCCATTTTCTTCGGGAAAGATATGCCTAGGATCCTGGTCCAGTAGTTGACAGATTTGCTCCAACTCAAGGTTATCTTCCTACGTGAAAAATATTTAGGCATGCCTTCTATGGTTGGAAAAAATAAAACTCTATTTGCAAATGACATCAGACTAAGGATGTTGAAATTCATCCAATGGTAAAATGACAAGCTCTTTTCTAATAAGGGGAAAGAAATCCTCATTAAGGCAATAACCTTTGCTATTCCCTCATATGCAATGAGTGTTTTTAGATTCATTGAAAACACTTGCTTAGACCTTCAAAAATAGCTCACAAAATTATGGTAGGGATCTAAGGAGATGCCAAAAAGATTCATTGGTCTGGATGGAAGCATATAAACAAAGGAAAGAAGGATGGTAGCCTAGGCTTTAGATATTTAAGCTGCTTCAACTAAGTTCTACTTGTGAAGCAAGGCTATTGCAGCAACCTGAATCTTTAACAGCTATAATTCTAAAGGTTAGGTATTACAAGAATACTGATTTTTTGGAGGCAAGGATAAGCCACAACCCCTTCTTTGTTTGGAGGAGCATTTTGTGGGAAAGAAGAGTCTTGGAGAAGGGAATCAAGTGGTTTATTAGAAAGAGAGACAAAATCAAAATTTATCAAAGTAACTGGATCAGGCCCAGCATTTTTAAGCCAATCTCACTAATGACATTACCTCTTCACCTAGACAATAGAGTTGCAGAACTTCTCACCCCCACAAAAAATAAATGGAATGAAGACATCATTAAACTCTCATTCAATGATGAGGATGTTTCCCATATATTAAGAATTCCTCTCTCTACCTCTAATGATTATGACTCCATTTACTGGCATTTTGACAAAAGAGGAAAATACATTGTTAAAAGTGGTTATTTCACTGCACTAAAAGAAAAAAAAATGACTAAGGAGCTAGGGATATCTAAGCCTCTTAAGAAAGAATGGAAAGCTCTTTGGTCTCTCTCAATCCCCTAAAGGTTAAAATATTCATGTGGATCATGTGGAGAGCTTTGTCAAATCTATTGCCCACAGTAGCTGCACTGCAAACTAAGAAAGTAACCAATTCACCCCTCTACTAGAGATGCCATTAAGAGAAAAAAGTAAGCTTTCATGCTCTTATTAAGTGCAAAATGGCCAAACAGATTTGGCAATGCTCCCAGATTGCAGAAGTCAAGAAACATACTCAGCAGGTGGACTTGTGGAACTTTTGTCAAACTCTGCTTGCCACTACAACTAAAGATGAATTGGAAAGAATTTATATGCTGCTATGGATCAATTGGAAGGCAAGGAATAGTTTAGTCAGATGGGGAAGCTTGAAGTCAAGTCATGCTGCAGAAGATCGAACTCAATGCTGGTCAGCCCTTCCTAGAGGTTTCTTGAATGAATATTGATGCAACAACTGATTCTTAGAGAGGTCTAGCAGGTCTTGGTGCAGTTTTTCGAGACAGTGAAAGAATAGTTTAGATACTAGCAGTCACCACGGGACCATACCAAGGGGATGTTGAGGAGGTATAAGCTAAGGCCATTCATTTTTTTATTGCAGACAGTTAAGTGTCACAGACTGTTTTCAAATCGTGCGGCCTTAGACGCGTTGCGTGCTAAGCAGCCAAGAAAACCACACAAAGAGAAGAAAGAAATGCACACCAAGTGTTTGCACGAATGTTCTCTTATATTGCTGAAGAGAAAACAAAGCTATGAGATGAAATATACAAGTGAGAGTCTCCCCTTTATATAGTAGCAGCCCTATATAATCGACGGCTGAGATCTAAATGATCTAACGGTGTATATACAAGATGGATAAATATGCTCTAGAATATTCCTAGATGTCATTCTACCTTTTATAGAATTCTAATTAAGGTGAACTACTCTAATAAGTTATGGGCTTGGCCCGGTTCTTCACCTATGTCAGCGGGTCTTCTAGAAGCTCCGGCCCGCGATCCATTTCAGCAGCCCATATAGCCTCTAGGAGGCTTTGTCACGCACCAAGTGTTCGAGGAAATGCTTGAGAACACTTGGGGCGTGACATTCTCCCCCACCAAATTCACGTGACGCCTTCGTCGCGTCTTCAGTGGAAACTGCATACCTCGTTCATCAATCTGCCGCTGTACGCTCTCATATTTCCAGTGTGCTTCAATATCGGGTACCTCTTTCCACTTGACAAAGTACTCACGCCATGGAGGTTGATCTTTCCCCTACGTCATCCATCCGCTACGGATGAGCTTTGCTCCTTTGTCGGCCCATGTGGAAATCCCTAAAGGTTGCTTGTTGTGTGGCTCAAATGCTGCACCTCCTGTACCTCCACGGTACTGCTTCCAACAGCTTGCGGAATGCACTTGATGTAGCCACTACCGCTGTCTCGAAGGTAACCCCACCTTGTACGAGACATTGCCAACTCTCTTGGCAATAAACTTTGGCCCCTCGTCCCCATGATCAAGGCCCTTGTGAAGTGGGCGTGATGACTTGCATTGTGGTAGAAGTATCATCTCCATCGCCAAGTCTCCCGCACCATGCTTGACACGCCGCCGCTTGTCTTCGACCCACTCCTTGTACTGCAAATGCACATTATGTGACGCCTTGGATTTTTGGATGACACCCGTATCCAACAACTCCTCGAGCTACCCCTGCAACTCTCCCATCTCCAATGGAGGCGCCTGTACCATAGTTAGAAGCATAATCTCCAGCTCCAACTTTTTTCCATGCTCGGTATCACCTTAATGTGGCTGCACCTGTGGTATGTCAGTTGGTATGACCCCTTTGTGCTTCTCGAGCACTTCCACAACCCCCGTTGGTAGCTTGGCCTCGCCCCTTGTCGCCTTATCATCCATCCCTCTCACTGTGGCTAGATGTACTTCTCCTTTGCGCCTAGTGACTCCCATAAGTTGAATGGCAAAAAGGATTTTAGTGTTGGCTTTCGGCTGAGATTGCCCACCCTTGGGCTTGTCTACCGTCAGTATCATGTAAGGCCCTCATTACATGATGCACACGTAGCCATGTCGAGGAAGCGGCACTATGTCATACTGCTTCAAGAACTCCATACCTAACACCACATCGAAATCATCAAGAGGTGCTGCAGAGAAATTTACCTCACCGCGCCATTTGCCCAGGTGAATATCGACCCCTCAAACCACCCCATCCAGTGGCTTGGCCGCAGCATTCACTGATTTGAGGAACCCCTCCTCTTTCTCTACATAAAGTCCCAAGCGCCTCGCCTCCGCACGCTTGATGAAATTGTGCGTCGCGCCCGTATCTATCAGCACTTGAGTCTTTATGCAGTTGATGTAGGCTTCAACATACATGAGTGCCTTTCTCGTTGGTGGGCTAGTACGCCGCTTGGCTTTCATTGTATTGAGCAGCTGCAAACACCCTATTTGACCCTGCTCGCAAGCCTCATGCGCCGTAACCATGGCGTTGATAGCCTTCTTCTTTGAGCAGTCTTTGACCCAGTGATCCCTATCGCAAAGGAAGCAGCTTGTCTTCGATCAATTCCCTCTATGGCCGTTGCGCTTCTGCTTTTCCCATTTGGGCGGCTTACTTCTCTCCTCCTTATCCTCCGGAGGTTGAAATTCCTTGGCGTCCCCACCTTTGCTGTGATTGGGTCTCGAATGCTTGGACTTTCCTATATCACCCTTGCGGTAATCCATGAGCGTTTCTGCTAATGTTAGAGCGTCGGATATTCTGGTCACCCCGCGCTGCTTCAGTTCATTGGACACCCATGTCTGCAACCCGTCCAAAAAATTAAACAACAACTCCTCCTCACTCATGTTGGGAATCTGGAGCATTAACAGGGAGTACTCCTCGACGTATTCGCTGATGAACTTAGTCTGTTTCAATTCCTTCAACCGCTTTCAAGCGTCGTGCGCCATATTTTCCTGATAGAACTAGCGCTTCAGCTCCCGTTGCAATTCTGCCCAGGTGTTGATTGTGCAGGTACCCTTGCGTATCTCCTCGCTTTTCCTGCGCCACCATAGAATTACATGGTCGGAAAGATATAAGGTCGCGGTATTTACCTTGTCTTCGTCCCACACGCCCATGGCGTCGAAGTATCTTTCCATCTGCCAAAAGTAGTTATCCAGCTCCTTGGCGTTCCGCTTGCCGCTGAACTCCTTCGGTTTAGAAGCCTCAACTCTCGGCGCCCCTTGAGCAGCAACAGATGCATTCGCCACTGCTCGCTTGCACAGCACTACGTCCTCTTTGACAGCGTCAAACCCTCTACGCAGCTCCTCCACTTGGGCTTGAACTTTGTCAAAATTGGCGTATACCTTCTCCTGAAAAGCCTTGATCTAGTCACACTGCCGATCAACGTAACTCTCGATGGATGTGTTGATGAGGGAGCGCAGCTCCTCCCCTTGAGCGTCGAGTCCCGCCTCGATCTTCTCTACTTGCTGCTCCAACTCCCTAAGACGATCCGTCGACTTTCCAATAGCACCACCGAGTGTTTCACCATGGTCCCGAACTCATGGCCTGGATCGACAGACTTGTCGCGAGGTCCACTGCCGTGCCTCTTAGCTTTAGGATTTCGACCCCTCTCTTCAATCAACTCCGATGGTACGCCATCTTTCTCCATCTCTGAACCTGCTCTGATACCAACTGTCACGGACTGTTTTCGAACCGTGCGGCCTTAGACGCGTTGCGTGCTAAGCAGCCAAGAAAACCACACAAAGAGAAGAAAGAAAGGCACACCAAGTGTTTGCACGAATACTCTCTTATATTGCTGAAGAGAAAACAAAGCTATGAGATGAAATATACAAGTGAGGGTCTCCCCTTTATATAGTAGCAGTCCTATATAATCGACGGCTGAGATCTAAATGATCTAACGGTGTATATACAAGATGGATAACTATGCTCTAAAATATTCCTAGATGTTATTCTACCTTTTATAGAATTCTAATTAAAGTGAACTATTCTAATAAGTTATGGGCTTGGCCCGATTCTTCACCTATGTCAGTGGGTTTTCTAAAAATTTCAGTCCGCGATCCATTCCAGCAGCCCATATAACCTCTAAAAAATTTTTTATCACATACCAAATATTCAAAAAATTACTTGAAAATACTTGAGACGTGACATAAGGCAAACAACTTTAATCATATACAGATAGAAACAGATGCCAGCAATGTAGTCAGCTTAGTGAAGGTAACTACTACTTCTTTGAAAGAGATTTAAGTGGCTTATAAATGACATCCAGAAGGAATTAAACCAATGTGGTCCTGCTTCAATCATTTATATTCCTAGATTCTATATAATTCTTCGTCTCTCAATGCCGCAAAGTTTGCTCTAAAGCATCATTGTACTGGCAAGATTATTTCCCAATTTCGCTAGAGAAATAGATCTCTAATCTTAAAAAAAAAAAAAAAAGAGCACATCAGCCCTAATAGTAAAAAATGGCCCAAAATTAACTTGTTCAAATATGGTCTCTTGGACTGGGTCCAAAGTAAGAACACCAAATCATGCTGAACTAAAAAATTGCGTTTAAAACTCAACTGTTCTATTCAGTTTAAAATTTTATTAAATTGATTTTATTGGTTCGTTTTCAGTTTTGACCTAAATTAAACCGAACCAACATTTGTGCTCAACTGTTCTGTTCGGTTTAAAATTTTATCAAATTGATTTTATTAGTTCGTTTTGAATTTCGACTTAAATTAAAACCGAACCAACATTTACACGCCCAAGCTATATGGAGAGAAAAAAAATCATGTAAACTATACCAACTTTACAAGTGATTTTGAAACAAGAGCACTTAAGTTGTTACTTGTATTTATATAAAAAAAAATTAGTAATTAATTTAATATTCCAATAACTTTATCCTTTTACAAATTACTGGAATTAACAAAAATCTTCTAATGTTCAAAACGAAGAGTTTAGACGTGATGCACTGAGCACTGCTATTCAGTCCTCTACCTTACGTTATATCACTAAAGTACAAATATCATTTAAATATAAACGCAGCCACAAAATATTTTGCTGAACAAGATTTTAAGTTTGGAGTGAGCCTTCTTGGCAACAGCCGACCCATCCCAACGGAGGACCTGCACCCCATGGAGGAGCGGCCGGTTTAGGCCAGTTCAGTTGCTTTAAGGAAAATATTTACTAGGCTTTGCTAATCCAAGCAAAGAAAGGTTGATTTACCTGTTTATGTACATATGCTTCAATAGTTTATAGATTATCATATTCGAACTGCAAATCCAACCGACCAAAATGTTTTTAAAAATATATACATGAAATTGCTGCTAACTTTGAAAACTCAGGTTCAAAAAAGGAACTCCATTCTTGATATAATAAAACATGCACCATCAGGGAAAAGGTTTCTGATACTGCATGGTAAACCTCCTGGCCAAAACTCAAAAGCAAAAATTTATTAAGTAAAGGTCTTGGGTCATGTAAGGCTAAACCCATTCTAGTTGTAAACTTATTGAAGTAAAACTCCATAAACTCAAATCCCGCAATAATACTGATAAGATCAGAGCAGCAAATATTTCACACTCTAGTATGGCTCAACTGGGGTGCGGAAGTTCGCTCCAGCATAAACAGCTTCAGCATCAAGCTCTTCCTCAATTCTCAGAAGCTACATGAACCAAAAAAAAAACATTATGATCAAGCCATTCGGCAAAAGCTAAAGCAGGAGGATATACGAACATATCAAATTAAAATTTCATGAAATGGGAAGATGCAAACCTGATTGTACTTTGCAAGACGCTCGGACCTGCATGGTGCTCCCGTCTTAATTTGACCCTGATCAAAAACAAAAAATAATAAGAAACAAAAGTACTAAAGAAAAAAGGCTTGTAAGCATGCAATGGCGTATAATCAGATTAAAAGCTAACCGTGGCCAAGCCAACTGAGAGATCGGCAATGAAAGTATCTTCTGTCTCGCCACTGCGGTGGCTGGCCATCACACCCCACCCAGCTCGCTTGGACATTTTGACTGCTTCAATGCTCTCAGTTACTGATCCAATTTGATTAACCTTTTTACCAAAATAGAAAGAAGAGATATAGATTTATACAGAGTTTTGGGAGGAAACTAATGATCCAGTAAAAATAAGACGAGTTTTACCTTGAGAAGGAGGGCATTGCAAGTCTTCTCTTTGATGGCCTTCTCAACCCTCTGCAATCACAGATAATATATACATATATATATATATATGTTCAAATATCTAGAAATGCAAAAAAAAAAAAATGATAGGAAAAGTAAAAGAAAAACAGATGGAAAACTTGAGGGTCTCCATGATTTACTACTGAACAAAGAATATGCAAAACCATAAACCATGCACAATTTACACTTGATTATCTCACTACATTTACCTTGGGATTGGTGACCAAGAGATCATCTCCCACAATTTGTACTTTCTCTCCAATTTCACTGGTAAGCTTGGAGTAGTGCTCCCAGTCGTCTTGGTCAAATGGATCTTCAATTGATACAATAGGATACTCAGAAACAAATGACTTGTAGAGATCCTTGAGTTTATCTCCTGAGATCTTTTGCGAACCATCATTGTTCTGCAAAAATACAAGTCAAAAAAATTAAAACATAAAAAATGGCTAAGGACAAATTCAGAAATGAACAACATAAAACTTGAAACCTTAACTTGAAAGGCCCAACGCAAAACTTGAAACGTGTAACAAAGAACTTGTAACTAATTTGTAAGTAGTCAAACACAGAATGAAATATACAACCAAAATTACTACCCAAGAAAAAAATATTCAGAACAAAATTACAAAGACAACAACAATGAAGGTAAGAAGAGACTATAAAATGCAAATGGAAAATTATCATAAAAAGTCCATCAGAATAATTAACCAATTTGAGGAGGTGGAGATCAAGAGGCATAATTAAATGACAATAATAAGATTAATCCAGTAAGTATGGTTATATTAAGAAATGCACCCAATCCAACTCCAACAACCAAATCATAACTTATCAATCATAAAAATGCTCATTAGTCCAACTACTCAAAATTGCAATCATCCAAATTATCATGTAACAGAATACTTGCCTCTTCTTTGAAGTTCAGATCGTAGGTCTTATCTGAACCATAAAATTCAGATGCAGCCACATCCATTCCAATGACAACCTAAGAAAAAGAAATTTCTTGAATTTGTCAACTTTTGCAATGCCAGATTATCAAACACCAATCAAGATCCTTTTTTCTTTAAAAAAGAAAAGGTAACTGAAAAATACTACAAACTTTGCCTGTGTAACCAGCTTTAGCAATAGCCGTGTTAAGCAATTCAAGTCCTTCCTTGTTCTCCTGACGCCCAACAATGAAATTTTTAATAAATTGACAAAATAAAGACACACTACCAGTAATAAAATCACGAGACGTTACAGAACTATGGCCGACCTGAATATTAGGAGCAAAACCACCTTCATCACCAACATTTGTTGCATCCTGACCATACTTCTTCTTAATCACAGCCTAGAACGAAAAAGGGCAGTGTAATTAGCAAATGTTAGGGAAACAAAAGACCATATGAACTTCGCAACAAAGTAGGATTGAGAAGAGATGTGTAGAGTCTTTATTCTTGATTGCAAGATATGAGAAGGAGAAATCCACTTGCAGAGGTAACGAGAAGGGAGATACATTACTATATTCCCGCAATGGAACATAAGCAGCATAACAGACTGCATGCTCTGTTCTCTCAAAGGCAATGCAAGAGAAGATAGTTTTGAAAAGCAAAATGCTTTAAGAAAATGTAATCCTTTGAACATGATTTTTTTTTATTACTGACAATTTAGCAAAAAAGGAAAGGTGGGGAATAAAACCCAACCAGGAGAGTCCAATGACCACTTTTTGCTGATTTGGAAGTAACAATGAAATTCCAATAACTTATAAATACTACTTTACAACAATGAAAAGGTCAATAACACACTCTCAGTATGTAACAGTGACAATGTATAATGATAACAAAGTTAATAAATGAAAAGAAGTGTTAGATTGTAAGTTAATTTGCTGAACACAAAAGATAAACACCTAAAGAAAAAGCAAAAACCCACCTTCAAATGATGGTATACTTCCACACCCATCTTCATGGCCTCTTTGAAAGAGGAAGCTCCGACAGGAAGAATCATAAACTCCTGCAGAAAGAACTCAATCAGAAACTAAACATAGAGAAGCATCCTTGAAACTTAATTGAAAGGAAATATCTGGAAACTTGCCTGCATGGCAAGTTTGTTTCCTGCATGTGATCCACCATTAATGACATTGAAAGCAGGCACTGGCAACACTAACTTCTTGTTACCAGAAAGTTCGGCAATATGCTGCATCAAAAAAAGTGGTACTATCAGATTCATCTCTCTGGGAGGGAAAAAAAAAAGAAGATAATACCTAGTTTGTTTGACTTATAAGAATAACAGGTGGCACTTATCCCTAACTTTGTGAGAAGCAGAACAAATTTAGTGCTTGAAAATATGGACAATTCAATAAATATAGCAAAAAAGGGAGTAAATCATGCAATACAAATATGTTTATGTGAAAATTAGAAAACATAGAAAACCTTGTAAAGAGGAATCTTCTTCACATAAGCCCCAGCTTTGCAAACTGCAAGGGACACGGCCAAAATAGCATTTGCTCCAAGCTGAAAAAACCAAATTAAATGCAATGGTCAATATACATCAAAGAAAATATGTTTAATGGAAATAAAAGATTAGAGAATCTTTCAGTACACCTTTTGTTTGCACCAACCCCACTCATTTACAGTTCCATCAAGCTGTTGAACCATGTAGTTGTCAATAGCAGTCTGCTCAGTTGGGTCCTGCCAGAAACAACACAAAGTTGCAAATCAGATAGAGAAAGAACTATCTAAAAATTTGGAAGGAACTTTACAAATCAACTTATAGTCCATTTAACTTAACATCCACAACAGACAAGATTATCAAATAAGAGGAAGTATTTGGTAATGACAAACCTTGCCAATGAGTGCTGGGCCGATGATAGTGTTGACATTAGCAACAGCCTGCATATATTTAATTAGATCAGCACAAGAAGCCATACAAATTCTTTGCAATTGAAATAAAAGACAAAAGGGATAAGAAAACCTTTGATACACCCTTGCCAAGGTAATCTGATCCTCCATCTCTTAGTTCAAGAGCCTCGTAAATTCCTGTAAACCGGTAAATAGTTAATTATAAATAAAGCACATTTTATTCACTTAAAAGCAGCAAATAATACGATGCTTACAACGACTCTTCAAAGGGTTAAAATCAAAGCTAACTTATATGATTGATATCTAATCTGCAAATCATAAAATGAAAAAGTAATATTGAACCGAGAAACGTACCGGTGGATGCACCACTTGGAACAGCGGCTCTAGATACGTATCCATCGGATGTTGTCACATCGACCTATACAAAAATCCGCATCATTTCAGCAAATTTAAAGAAAAGACCAAACATAATAAAAAACAGTTTTTTTTTTTTTAAAAAAAAACATATTTCAGTAAACAATTAAATTAACAGACTCGTCAATCAACTCAGCGAGTTCTAAACGATAAAGCAAACTCAAACTCTTGGGGATGTGATCTGGTTAAAGACAAACCTAGAAACAAAAGCTATACATGGCATCGAAAGAGATAGGATCTGGTTAAAGACAAACCTCGACCGTAGGATTTCCACGGCTGTCGAAGATCTGCCTTGCTTTGATGGCTTTTATCGTAATTGCCATATCTCAAAAGCTTAAGAATCAAAGGATCTAGAAGGAGAGAAGGAAATTGAGGCAACGAGAGTCTAGACTGTCAAGTGATCAGTTGCAACTTGCAAGCGTTTAGTTTAAGAGATCAGTCTACACTGTAGTGCGTGTGATTATATAGATGAGGTTAACTTGAGCCGTTGGATTAATTACAGGTATTAGGTTTAACACAAACGATGTGCTTAGTGTCATGCTCTAAGTGCTTTCAAGCATTTTTTCGAGTATTTGGTGTGCGATTAGGCCTGCTGGAGGTCTCTTAAACCATAGAGCGCTACGTGGACCGAAGCTTCTAGAAGGCCCGCGGATTATGATGGAGAACCAGGCTTGGCCCGCAACTTATTAAGAAAGTTAACCCTAATTAGACTTCCATAATAGGTAGGAGAGTATCTAGGAATATTCTAAGAAATATTATCCCATCTTGTATATACACCGTTAGATCAAATAGATCTTAGCCATTGATTGTATAGGGCTACAACTATAAAAGGGGGAGACCCTCACTTGTATTTTTCATCTCATAGCTTGTTTTCTCTTCAGCAATATAGAGAGCATTCGTGCAAACACTTTGTGTGCTTCTTTTCTCTTCTCTTTGTATGGTTTTCTAGGCTGCTTAGCACGCAACGCGTCTAAGGCCGCACGGTCTCGAAAACAGTCCGTGACAGTTGGTATCAGAGCAGGTTTAGTTCAGAGGTGGAGAAAGATGGCGTAGCATCAGATTTGACTGAAGAGAGGGGTCGGAACCCCAAAGCTAAGAAGCACGGCGTGGCATCTCGCGAGAAATCAGCAGATCCAGGTCAGGATGTGGGGGGTATGGTGAGAGCACTCAGCGGCGCTGTCGGGAAGGCAGGAGATCGCATTGGAGAGCTAGAGCAGCAAGTAGAGAAGATCGAGGGGGGCCTCGACGCTCAAGGAGATGAGCTGCGCGCCCTCATGAGCACATCCATCGAAGCTTACGTCGATAAGCAGCGGGACTGGATTAAAGCTTTTCAGAAGAGCGTCCTCACCACAATGGACAGTATTCAGGCCCAAGTAGGGGAGCTACACCGTGGGCTCGAATCTGTCAAGGAGGATGTGGTGCTGTGCAAGCGGGCGGTGGCGAATGGGTCTGTCGCCGCTCAAGTAACGGTGTCTACACCGAGAGTCGATGCTCCTAAGCCCAAGGAGTTCAGCGGGAAGAGGAACGCTAAGGAGCTCGACAATTACTTCTGGCAGATGGAGAGATACTTCGACGCCCTAGACGTATGGGACGAGGATAAGGTAAACACCGCGACCCTATATCTCTCTGATCATGCAATTCTGTGGTGGCGTAGGAAGAGCGAGGAGATTCGCAAGGGTACCTGCACCATCAATACCTAGACAGAGTTGCAGCAGGAGCTGAAACGCCAATTCTATCCGGAGAATGTGGCGCACGACGCTAGAAAGCGTCTAAAGGAGTTGAGACAGAACAAGTCGATTGGCGAGTACGTTGAGGAGTACTCACTGCTGATGCTGCAGATCCCCAATATGAGTGAAGAAGACTTGTTGTTCAACTTCCTTGATGGATTACAGACATGGGCGTCCAATGAGCTGAGGCGGCGTGGAGTGCAGAACATATCCGACGCCCTCACATTGGCGGAAACGCTCACTGATTACCGCAAGGGTGATGCGGGGAAGTCCAAGAATTCAAAGCCCAATCATAGCAAAGGTGGGGGAACCAGGGAGTCTCAACCTCCGCAGGATAAGGAGGGAAAAGGTAAACCGCCCACAGGGAGAGAGCAGAAGCACAATGGCGGGAGAAAGCCGAGATCTAGCTGCTTCCTTTGCGACGGGGATCATTGGGTGAAGGACTGTCCAAAGAAGAAGGCTATCAACGCGATGTTGGAGACTCAGCAAGCGGGTGAATAGGGACAATTGGGATGTCTACAGTTGCTCAATGCCCTCAATGCCAAGCGGGCAACCCGCACGCCAGCAAGAAAGGCGCTGATGTACGTTGAAGCCTACATTAACGGGAAGAGGACTCAAGCACTAGTAGATACTGGAGCTACGCAAAACTTTATGAAGAATGCGGAAGCAGTACGCTTGGGCCTCAAGGTGGAGAAGGGGATTGGCTACCTCAAGACCGTGAACGCCGCAATCAAGCCACTGGACGGGGTCATTCGTGGAGCTGAAATGAGCCTCGGAAAATGGAGCGGTAAGGTAAACTTTTCGGTAGCCCTCTCAATGATTTTGATGTTGTTCTTGGTATGGATTTTCTGCGGCAGTTTAATGTGGTGCCACTTCCCCGACACAACTATGTATGCATCTTGGAGGGAGGACCATGCATGGTGCCGACAGTAAACAAGCCGACAGGTGGGCAATCCAAGCCCAACGCCCACACTACTCTCCTGTCCGCCATGCAACTGAAGAAAGGAGCTAAGCGGGGAGAAAAGACATACCTCACCACAATATGGGAGGCAGATGATGAGGCATACGGGGGCGAAGAGGAGCTACCAGCAGAGATCACGAAAGTGCTCAAGCAACACCAGGATGTGATGCCAGCAGCGCTACCACAGAAATTACCACCAAGACGGGCAATTGATCACGAGATTGAGCTGGAACCAAGGGCGAAACCTCCAGCCAAAGCCCTATACAGAATGTCTCCACCAGAACTAGCAGAGTTGCGGAAGCAGCTCAAGGAGTTGTTGGATGCAGGGTTTATCCAGCCATCAAAGGCGCCTTACGGCGCGCCTGTGCTTTTCCAGCGCAAGCACGATGGATCATTGCGGTTATGTATAGACTACCGAGCGCTGAACAAGGTCACTGTCAAAAATAGGTATCCCATTCCTTTAATTGCTGACTTGTTTGATCAGTTGGGGTAGGCAAAGTATTTCTCGAAGCTGGATTTGCGGTCAGGTTACCATCAGGTGCGGATAGCCGAGGGCGATGAGCCGAAAATCACCTGCGTGACACGTTATGGGGCCTTTGAGTTTCTGGTCATACCGTTTGGCCTTACCAACGTGTCAGCCACTTTCTGCACACTGATGAACAACATACTCCAGCCCTTTCTTGACAAGTTCGTCGTCGTGTACTTAGACGACATCGTCATCTACAGCAACACTCTCGAAGAGCACGTGGAACACTTGAAATCTATCTTGAAGGTGCTCCGCGAGAATGAGCTGTATGTAAAGAGGGAGAAGTGCTCATTTGCCAAGCCGGAGGTAGACTTTTTGGGTCACAAGATCAAAGAGGGCAGGTTGATGATGGATAGGGCGAAGATTCGCGCCATTGTGGACTGGGAGGCACCCACGAAGGTTACCGAGCTGCGATCTTTCCTTGGGTTGGTTAACTATTATTGCAGGTTTATCAAGAGCTACTCCACCACTGCAGCACCCCTTACCGACCTGCTAAAGAAGACTAAGGCGTGGGAGTGGAGTAAGGAGTGCCAAGGGGCTTTTGATCGACTAAAGTCAGCAGTGATCGAAGAACCAGTCTTAGCATTACTGAATCACCTGTTACCGTACGAGGTACATACTGATGTATCTGATTTTGCAATTGGTGGTGTATTAATGCAGCAGGACCATCCAATCGCATATGAGAGCCAGAAGCTCAATGAGACGGAGAGGTGCTATACGGTGCAGGAAAAGGAGATGACGGGGGTCATCCATTGTCTGCGCACTTGGCGACATTATCTGCTCGGGGCAAGGTTCGTAGTGATGACGGACAACATAGCAACGAGTTACTTCTAAAGTCAGAAGAAACTCAGCCCAAAGCAAGCTAGGTGGCAGAACTTTTTGGCGAAGTTCGATTATGAGCTCGAGTACAAACTGGGAAAGGTGAACGTGGTGGCGGACACCTTAAGCCGGAAGGTCGAGTTAGCAGCTATCAACAAGCTGGAAGGTGATTTGCTCGGCCTATTTCTTGAGAGAATGAAGCATGATCCCGCAGCCACACAGCTCGCCACTCAAGCACAAGAGGGAAAAACTCAGCGATTTTGGGTAGAAGATGGGCTTCTCTACACCAAGGGACGCCGGGTTTATGTGCCAAAGTGGGAGAACCTGTGGCGTAACCTCATTAGGGAGTGTCACAATACAAAATGGGCAGGACATCCAGGCCAGCGGTGCACACGCGCCCTATTGGAGACAGTTTACTACTGGCCACATATGCGGGAGGAGATAGAACAGTTTGTCAAGACTTGTCTTGTATGCCAACAGGACAAGATTGAGCAGCGGAGTCCCGCAGGGCTATTGGAGCCACTGCCCATACCGGAGAGACCTTGGAAAAGCATCTCTATGGATTTCATTGTAGCCTTACCGAAGTCCGAGGGGTGTGGAACTATCATTGTGGTGGTAGATCGATTTTCCAAGTATGCAACTTTTATACCGGCGCCTAAAGAGTGTAATGCGGAAGAGATAGTCAAACTTTTCTTCAAGCACGTAGTTAAGTACTGGGGGTTGCCGAGAGTGATAGTCAGCGATCGTGATACAAGGTTTACAGGGAGATTCTGGACTGGATTGTTCAATCTCATGGGATCGGAGCTTCGCTTTTCCACCAACTTTCACCCACAAACGGATGGGCAGACCGAGAGGGTGAACGCATTACTGAAGCTGTATTTGCGGCTTTGTGGGCACAAATCAGCAGGATTGGGTCAAGTTACTCGATATGGCATAGTTCTCGTACAACTTGTAGAGGAGTGAATCAATGAACCAGAGCCCATTCGAGTTAGCCACTGGCCAGCAGCCTCTCACGCTGCATGCGCTCGTGTCCAGCAATACTGGGAAGAGTCCAGCAGCCTACAAAGCTGCGAAGTCCTGGCAGGAATAATCGGACAAGGCGCGGGTGTGTCTGGACAAGGCGACGAAACGGATGAAGAAATGGGCTGACGGTAAGCGAAGACATGTTGAGTACAGCGTAGGGGATTTAGTGATGGTGAAAATTCTTCCGACGCAGCACAAGTCTACGCGCCCACTTCACAAGGGTCTTGTTCAAAAATATGAGGGGCCATTTCCTATTGCCAAGAGGGTTGACAATGTCTCGTACAAGGTGGAGCTGCCTTCGAGACTTCGGCTACATTCGGCGTTTCACGCAAGCTGCCTAAAACCATACCATGGTGATGCGGAGGACACGGAACATGGGCCACAAACCAGGGCACCATTGGGAGTTTCCACATCTTATGACAAGGAGGCTGAACTTATCCTCGATGTGAGGACAGTGCAGAAGAAGAACTGTCGTCCAAGTCGTGAGTATCTCGTCAAGTGGAAAGGATTGCCCGATAGCGAAGCAAGCTGGGAACCCGAGAATGCACTATGGCAGTTTGAGAACAAGGTGCGCGAGTTCCAGTAAGGACGCGACGAGGGCGTCGCGTGAATTTGGTGGGGGAGAATGTCACGCCCCAAGTGCTCTCAAGCATTTCCTCGAGCACCTGGTGCGCGACTAGACCTGCTGGAGGCCTCTTGGACTATGGAGCGCTACATGGATCGGAGCTTCTAGAAGGCCCGCTGGTTAGGATGGAGAACCGGGCTTGGCCCGCAACTTATTAAGAAAGTTAACCCTAGTTAGACTTCCATAATAGGTAGGAGAGCATCTAGGAATATTCTAAGGAATATTATCCCATCTTGTATATACACCGTTAGATCAAATAGATCTCAGCCATTGATTGTATAGGGCTGCAACTATAAAAGGGGGAGACACTCACTTGTATTTTTCATCTCATAACTTGTTTTCTCTTCAGCAATTAGAAAGCATTCGTACAAACACTTGGTGTGCTTCTTTTCTCTTCTCTTTGTGTGGTTTTCTAAGCTGCTTAGCACGCAACGCGTCTAAGGTCGCACGGTCTCGAAAACAGTCCGTGACATTAAGCTGGGTTAATACTTTTTATGTGATTTTTTTTTAAACTTTTAATTGACTTTCTTTGTTTCTTTTTCTTGGGGGCGATGTTTGGTTGGCTACAATCTAATAATTGCTTTTTGCCCAAGAAAATAATTATGATATAAATACCAACAACTTAACCCTAAACCAAAAAATTACAAAAGCTCTCAACTAAAACCAGTAGCCGTCCCTTGTTGACCCATTCTTCGTCGGTGTAGGAGCCCCCTCTCTGGTGAACCCCCATTGTTTAATT
Organism: Ailanthus altissimus; assembly: GCA_946807835.1. Taxonomy (NCBI): domain Eukaryota; kingdom Viridiplantae; phylum Streptophyta; class Magnoliopsida; order Sapindales; family Simaroubaceae; genus Ailanthus; species Ailanthus altissimus. The sequence continues at coordinate 9,767,556 of OX327709.1, forward strand.
AGCTTAAGATTTATGTTTTTTATAAATATTTATTTGATTTTATGCTTGTTTTTTTAGCGTTCTCCCTTTGTTTTCTTTCAGTTTTCTCTCCCCCCCTCCGGTGGCCACTTGGCAACGATTTAGCGGAGAAGTCGCAACGCTGCTGTGTCACCGCGTAAGGCTAATGTACTAGTGAACGCCCCTAGCCGTCACAGTCTCTGGCTACCCGTTTGTCCACCGCTCCTGCCACCGTGTTTAGATGCCTTTCTTTCTTGGTTTGTGACTTTTTCCTCAATCGGCATTCACCTGGGTTCGCCTGACAGCACGTTCCATCGCCGCCCCTCCCCCCCTCGGCGGCCAAGATGCATGAAACCTCCGCCTAGGACACAGCACCGGGTTGGAGCCCGATATTGGGTTATTTACCGACTCGGCACCACTGTTGAGAATTCTCCTCCCATGCCCCCTCAGCTCTGGTTCCAAACCCGCTGTTACTATTCTGGCCATATGCTACGCAACTGACCATTTATTGAAGTATATATTTTGTAGTTGTTTGGTTGAGTGTTGTCTACAGTTGTGGATTATATTTGGATGTATTTAACTGTATTTTAGTATGGGTATTTTTGTAATTTTATATAGGTAGTTTGTTATGTAATTATTCTCCTACGTGAGGTAAATTTTCTTCCTATGTGAGGTAGTCTTTGTCTTCGTGAGGTTAAATTTCTCTTGTGTGAGGGTCTAGTTCCTCATTCGTAATCGGGGTAGAAATCTCCTAAGGAATTGGTCTCGTTATATCTCCACTGATGGAGAAGTAGATTCGAACCGGCTACAAAAATATTATGTTGCGTATTTAAAGCGTTCCGATAATTATTTAATAGATATTAGCAACACTACTTATATAATATTATGACTTATTTATAATATTACATTTGAATTTTTGAAAAAAAAATTATGACATAGATATAGGAACGGGCGCTTGAACTGTTTATATATTTACTTTATACTCACCAATTTCACAAATAAGTTAAATAAATTAAAGATGATTCTTCTTTAAATCTTTATCCTAAGAAAGACATATACTAGCGGAAATAATTGGCTTCTAATATTAAAATTTTAGTCAAAAGTGAAAATTTCCTTTAATTCATTAAACAATAAACCTTCAATAGATTAATATTTGATAAATTGATGCTTAATAATATTTTATTTTTTGTCAATCTCAGTTTAGGAACAACATACTAAATTAATAATTCGATAAATTTATAAAAAATACATTATAAAAAAAAAAATCTTTATTATTTCATACATGACCACTTACTACATAATTTTATATGGAACTAAATCCATATGATATGTTTAAGAGACCTTCATAAAATAGAATAATGTAGTATATTGAATAATGTAATATTTTTTTTTTTAAAAAATAAATATTTTTTGTAAAAAATATATTGCATGAATTTTACTTATTTAGACCATATACATGAAAAATGATTAGTTCGTAAAATGAAATATTTAATATGCTTAATTATAATTGAAATTTTTAGATTTCAGAACCTAAGAAATTATTTGGGCACCATTGCTCCTTCACGAGAATTTCAAGGACACCCATATCCGCTTCCCCTCTTACTTTCAAATACTTCTTGAATTTTAGAATAATATCATTCTCCTACAAAAAAAAAAAAAACTCAAAACTTAAGTCATTTTTTATCAAGAGAAAATGTATTGTATGTTGAAAGTGTTTAGTCAAGTAATAGGCAATTTAAATTGCTAAATGATGCTCTAAGATTATTAAAGGATATCAAGAGTATTCTAGTTTTTGTCCTTTGAATGGTGAATAATGAGCCAATGATGCATGCTCATTAATAATGTGTAATTCTTAATCCATATCAGTGTATAAATATATGAATCTAAATTAAAGTGTGATTGAATTATGTTATAGTTAATTATGAATTATAATTTGTTTCAAATAAGAGAAAATGATTTAAATGAAATTATTTCACTTGTAAAAAAAATTTTCTTTATGCAAATAATAATTAATTAATTAATTAAATTTTAAATAGAATTTGAGTTTCAAGCTTAGGCCATGTGTGAACTTATAAATAATAGGACCAGCAATAATTAAAGAATACTAAATATAATATTTTTAAAAAAAGAAGAAGATATCTTCATAAATTAATTAATTTATTAATGAATGGACCTATTTAAACCCACCAAAATACTTTTCAATTTAAACCTATCTCTAAACATATTCAATTATTATCATCTTCTTAAAATACTAAATTTGTTATTTTTTAATTCATTATCAAACATATTTACATCATAAAAGATGAAATATTCGATATATGTAAATATATAAAAGGAAAATTCAATATTAAGATTTTTTTTTATTATGAAATGAAAATTGAAATGGACCAACATCTGAATCTCAATTGTTGATCTTATTTTTATATTTTATCATTTTTATTTTTTTATTGTTCATCAAATTTCCCTCAAATAACAATTTTTTTTTGGAAATTTATTTATGAATGACTTTTGCATATTTTCTCAAATATTTTAAATTGAAGATATATATTTCCATGAATTCGCATCTACAAATTTACTTAACGAAGCAAGAAAAAAGAAAAGAGAGAATTTAGTTAATAGGTTTCTCTAGTAAAAGTAGTAAAAAAAATATTGCAAACATAATTTAATAAGGTCATATTGAGCATTTAGGTACGTTTTTCTTGATTAAATATTATATTTTTAAATTTTACTAGTTGATTTAACGAATAAGTTAATTTAAAGAGTATTTTAATGTTTCAAATAGTCTCACTCTCTATTAATTAATCGATTGATTAATATTTACTTAATTAATATATTTTTTTAATCTTAAGAGTATTAATTTATCAAAGTTCTACAATATTTTTTCATTGAACCATATCTCCATAATTTCTCTACTATTTGTTTTTTATAACCATGTTATCTAACAATGAAATTGTGAAAAGTTTTGCAAAACTTAGGAGTTCATTTAATTCATTATATTTCCTTAAAATTTATTACACCATAATTATATAATTTTGCCAGAGTAAAAGTATTAAAAAATATTTTGAAAAATAAATAAATAGCGGCCAAATTATTAGCCCTTCACATTTATATTTCTAAGTTATAGGTTGGAGTCACCCCAATTGTATCCTCCTTAATTAAATCCGAAAAAAAATTCAAAAAATTTAAATTATTTTTTATTATGATACTAAAATGGTATCAAATTGACTTGAGAAATGACATGTTTCCATACATATTGGTGCTGAGCATAATGCTGGATGTGGGCATAAGAAATTCAAACGCTGGCCTATCTTTTTCAGGTCGGCACGCCTGTCAGGGCTGCCTGGTTGACTCACATGATTAATGACATCGAGATTTGCATCCTTGATTTTTTGTTTTATCACCATCACAAAAAGTAATTGACCAAAAGGATTCGCAGCATCCTTGATTTTGTTTGTTTTATCACCATCACATGTTTCATTCACTACCACAACTGCCTCTAATTTTCAGAAATTTTGCATAAAAAATATCTTCTAGCGAATTGTAAATCTTCTTTTGTTTTATTTTGGAGCCATTGTATTTGTAAAAAAATAAAAATAAAACGAAAAATTATAATGATATTATGGTTAAAAATTGGTTAATTCAATTCAATGGGGTCAATTCTTTGTCTTGGCACCGAAAAATCTTGGTTATCTCGGAGGCAACATTCTTTTCATTAAATCCTTGTTGTTACCCCCAAAACCAATTGTGAAAAAATCGATTGGCTTGCTGACTCTTAATTCCATTATTTTCGGAAATACATTATGTTGATAGATTTTTCAAAAGGAGGTATCACCTTTGTCTGCATTTTTATTTCGTCTTCAATATATCACTTGAACGTGGGAGACAAACTGACCTAACAAAATAACAAAGATATATAGATAATGGTCATACATTTAGGGTGCGATTTAGGGTAAAATGGTCATATACATATATATATATTTGACAATGGTCATACATTTAATATTCTTCCGAATATAATTGTTATACATTTACTAATTAGAATTTAAAGTAAAATAATTTTATTATACATAAGAATGTTTTATGGAACTCTTTTACATTAAGGGAACTTTACTCCTTACATACACATAAGCTTCTTTTTTATACGTACACAAAGACATTACACAATAATATCGTAATTATTAAATGTTATTATTATAAATAATGACTTATTAAATTCTTTTTTTCTAAGGAATCTCATTATTATAAACATGCACTAAGGTAAATATTTAGGCATTTCAAGTGTTAAAGATTTATTTTTAATATTAATATTAGACATTTACTTATTAGTTTAAAATTTTAAATTGAGTGGTAAACTAATATGGTATTATTATAAATAATGACTTATTAAATTCCTTTTTCCTAAGGAATCTCATTATTATAAACATGCACTAAGATAAATATTTGGGCATTTCAAGTGTTAAAGATTTGTCTTTAATATTAATATTGGACATTTACTTATCAGTTTAAAATTTTAAATTGAGTGATAAACTAATATGGTATTAGAGTTTTGATTTTCCACTATCTCTTTGCTTAGCTAGAGACTGGCTAAATTTTTTTTTCAAAAACTCGACGGAAGTTCAATGGAGTTTTGTTGAAAAGCTGCCGAAAGTTCACCAAAAAATTGTCGTGATTGACGGCGCCCACTCAATGATACTCAGACACTATCAGCCATTTCAACGTTATCGAAAATGCGCCAATCCTAGATTAGAGCCACCCTTGCATGCCGCCTGAATTCATCTGCTGCCGCTCACTGCCTTTTCTGATCTTGGCCGTTCTACAATGCTGCACCTGACACCACCCAATCTAGGAGAATCAGCAGCCTCCGACTGTTCAAACGCCATCGGAAACACATCTATCAGAGACCAAAACACAACGTGCGTCGGCTAAAATTTATTGTCTATGACAAAGGTTTATTTGTAATATTTGTAATATTCTAAGGTCAATTTATAATTTGTAAAAATTTGAGGGGTCATTTTATAATTAATTAAATTTTAGGGCTAATTTATAATTTACAAAAAAGGGGTCACTTTGTAATTATTAAAAATTTTGAAGTTAAATTATAATTATTAAAAATTTAGGGCTATTTTATAATTAGTCGAAGGATCAAAATTACATATTTTAGGATCAATGGATAAGTTGATACTTCTCGGTATTATTTCTCTGCTGGTTCTGCTCTATTTAAGCTATGCCACATACTTGAATTGTCTCAAGATACTACTTTAACAGGATCTATTGTTACTGCTGTTCAGGATAGTGTGAATCTCTCTTTCAACTTAGCTAGTAATCTTAAATCTTTACTCCATCTATTTCTCTTTAATTTAGGTAAACCCTTAATTTATGCTACCTCTAGTATTTCAGATAATTATTCTTAATATTTTGACTCTACATATTGCAATCACATGACTTTTGATTCTACAGTTTTTTCCTCAAAAACTCTCAATTCTTATTTTTCCTCTATTCAAACTACCAATGGTTCTCTCATGAAAGATAATTATTTTGGGTCAAGTGGTAAACTAATATGGTATCAAAGGTAATGTCTTAAGTTTGAGTCCCCATGTCATTGTTTTTAGTTAATTTCTTGGTTTCTTATCTTTTTGTCTACGAGACGAAGGATTCATCTGATTCAGACCTACTCGAATCCACATTTCATGTGAAAGAGATTGTTAAAGACTTGTCTTTAATACTAATATTGAGTATTCACTTATCAGTTTAAACTTTTGGGTTGAGTGATAAATAAATACTAAGAATCAAATCTTCTTATGTATGATCAAAGACATAAAAAGAATGTCTAACGATAAAATGAACAATTTGAACTAGCTTTGTGTAATTGCCACTAGAGAATTGTGCACCACTTGCTGATGTGAATTTAGTACAACTGGGATTCTAAAATGATTTTGGTAAACTCTTGCCATAAACTAGTGATGTTGTTGCTTCTATGCCTAACAAAGAACTATTAATGTTGTAGCTCATGTGTCTAATAAAGTAGTGATAACAATTGAATTTTCAATGTATGTAGTTACAATAACTCTCCATATGAAGATTAATTAGAATATTTACTAATAAGGGTTTTAAATATTTCCTATCTTAATTAGTTTCAGATGATTCTAATTTTGAGTTTGATTAATTTTATTCTTCCACAAAAATAGCTTGTGGATTATTAGATCAAGTATAATGTTGATAAAAAACAAATTTAGGATTTTCAATGAAATTTATTACTTTTGTTGCATTGCTTTTGCATAATATCCTAGTTTGCCATAGTTGGACCTATTACTAAATAACTCAACTAGCCGACACCACCTTTATAACATTCTTTTTTTTTTAAGAAAGCAACACCAATTAAAGGAAATAGAGCAAGCCTAGGATTTATAATTAACAAAGCCCACAACAATCAAGTACCTAAAGATCTTGTTTAACCTTAACTAATAGGACCCACCCAACTACTCGTAGATTTTATAAATACGTAAGATGTTTTGTGAAAAGTTGAGTACGAATACAATTATGAATTCTACTTCCATTATGATTATTATTTTTAAGTTTTAGTAAAAACAAAAAGGTTTAAATCCATCTTAAACTCCAAAAAACACACCTAAAAGACATAATCAATGTACGAATTCATACATGCATACTTTAAGAAGATTTAAGATCATGTATTATAAATGATACAATTTTTTGTTTGATGATTTATTCAAATTAAATTGATTCGACTTTGTCTAATGCATTCAACATTAAATCCTCATCACTCTCCTCTTGGCATTTGCGAACACTCCCTACTTACAGAGCACTATCTTTCTCGGATAAATATTAACTTAAGTATCAGAGTTTTTTTTTTCTTGCAGGAGGATGGTGCATCTTTATTATTTCAAGGAGTACGCAAGGGTAAGGAGATAATTCTAGTAAGGTTCCATATTTGGGGAACTTCAGTAGCACTAACTATAGGGAGCTTTTGAAAGAAAAAAACAAAGCCTTCCAACACCAAAAAATACCTAAAGATAATGTCGCAATGTACAAAAATTCTCGTAACTTAGATCTTCTAGATAATAATGAAAATTAAGGTCCAAGTAACACAGACTCTATCACTTTTAGAAGCAAGGTTCCCTTCCAGCATGGCGAATGTCTTAACCAAGATCATCAAATAGCTTGAAGAGACTAAAAAAGAGAATCAAGAACTAAAAGATAGATTAATTACAATAGAAGGATATAAAGAACCTAATGATAATCTCGAAGATGACACACCTCGAGATATCAGACCGAGACATACCCAAGATGCAAGGACCCCCAATAAAATTGCTGATAAAGATACATCCCAAGAGAGAAAAAGGGACCAGACTCTGAAAATAACAAGAAAAACTCAAGGAAAGGATATCAAAGCTTCTATCTTGAAGGAGTTAGGAAACTATATAAAAAGATAATGAAGCTTGGGATTAATGAAGACGTAATGAACTTAGTGAAAAAAATGAACCAATATCCTTTTACAACACCATAAGGATGGTGAATAAGCCATGCAAATTCCACACGCCCTACTTTCATATGTTTGACATAATCGGGGATCTAAAAGAACACATATTTTACTTTAATTCCAAGATGATAATGCACGCATATGACGAATCCTTGAAGTGCATTATATTCTTATCAAGTTTGAAAGGTCTAGTCCAAGCATGGGTTTGGGGACTAAAGGAGAACTTAATATCCTTATTCAATGAATTAACAACCCAATTCATCGCACAATACATCTAGAACTAGAAGCAAAAGAAGACAACATTGGACATGTTCCTAATGAAACAGAGAGATAATGAATCGATCAAAAACTTCCTCAATCGATTGAATTAAAAACTTAGCAAACTTAGGAGTTGTGACATAGAAATAGCTACCAAAACATCGAAAAGTAATCAAGACATCCACCCTTATTATTAGTATCTTGTTTAGAAGAATTTTACTTACTTTAAATTGATCAACAAATGTCAGAATAGTGGATTAAAGAGGTGGAAGAAAAAGTTGCGACAAAAAAGAAGCTTTCTTGATCATAATGTAGAAATAAAGCAGCTTGTCTCAGAGATGAGGATTTGGGAAGCAACCTCTCAAAGGAGATGGATACAGAAATAGCCATTCCACCTAAGAAGGTAACAGAGATGATAAATGATCAAAATGAACATTCGAACCACTAGTCCCAATAAACACATATACATAAAAAGTATGGACAAACTCAAAGATTCTAAGTTTCTAGGAAACTGATGAGATATTTCTATATCATAAAATTAAGTGCAAGTATACACTATCGTATGCAAGTAATAAAGAGACTAAATAAGTCGGATGTCGAACCCACAGGGATAATTTCTTCTTATTAACCAATTACTAAAATTATGTCTTTCTAATAATTATTCAGAAAAATAAAAATCTAAGAATGAATGTAAGAAATATAAAAGTAAAAACACAATGCAATGAGATTTAAAGATATAGCAACGTAGAGAGAACCTAGGATTAATATTATCCCTCAATATGTTTCTAATGATTAATCTTCTAATATTTAACTCACTTAGTCTTTATTATTGATCAAGACACTAATGTATTCACAAGCCTCTTCCAAGGTCATGCAAGTATACCCTAATTTACCAAATACCTATATTCCTATGGTACTTGTAATAAATTAAGATTCATTAAGATTAGGTCTTATTGATCATACATGCCAATTAGGTATATTCCTATCCTAAGTTGAAACTTGCATATGCAACATTGAATGTTACTCTACAATCATGCATCAAATTACCTAGGTCTAAATATTATGATTCCTCTTCCGAGTTTATCAATAATATTACTAATTCATTCACCATATATTGGCCAGATATATTGAAGCATTAAACACAAGTAATTTAAATAATAAAGGACTAAGTTTATTAAATACTAAAGGATATGGCAATTTAAGCGCACATATTGAGTTCAAATATTAACCCTAGAAAATAAATTAGCTCATGGCTACAAGAGAACAACAGTAAAAATAATTATAAATCATGATACAATTATTAGCAAACCGATATAGACGTCGAATTGCTCTTAATTGCGCTGCCAAGGAACTCTTGATGCCGAAGAACGTCTTGTATCTCTCTCTAAAGTTGCTTCAATTAAGCTCCTATTGCTCTCCAAGACTCGTGCTCTGTATTCTTGGTGCTCTTGGGTCGTCTTGGAGTCCTTCTTGAAGGTTGGGAACGAGTGGCTTTATATAGGGATTGATATGAGCTTGAAAATCTCAATTCTCGTCGGATTAGGACTCGCATTACCGCTGGCGCGCTATGAAGTTGTCGCTGGGGCGACGCGTGAAAAAGCTATTACCGCTGGAGCGATGGGATCTTGGCGCTGGGGCGCTGCATGAAAACGGCTTACCGCTGGCGCGGTGACTTTCTGGCGCTGGGGCGCTATACGCGACTTAAGCAGGTCGTTTTTCTTATTTCGATCACTATTTCAGCGCTGGGGCGAAAATCCTTGTGGCGCTGGGGCGATGGACACATACTTTGAAAACTTTGCATTTTAGTCCCTGTTTTCGCTCCTTTTGCGTTCTTTCTTTAAATTTCGTTCAAGTCCCTACAATTAACAATAAAGCACATAAATAGCCATCTATTATCATAAAATCATAAAATATCAATAATAAAAACATGAGAAAATATATGACAAATTTGCCCTTATCAGAAACCAAAGCCTATTGAAACACCAAACAAATATAGGGACCAATTTAAACATTGTCCCTTCTACAATGAATACAGACACAATGTCGAAGGCTACCGAGCTCTAAGAGGTTAAATTCACCACCTTATGAAAAAAGAACACTTAAACCAGTACAGATTGGAAACAAGCCATCCAAAAACCATATAGCCAGTAAAGGAGTTAAAACCTATCGAAAAAGTAGGCTTCGATTATGAAGAAAAAATCCTAGGAGTCGGAAAATATCGGCTTCGGTTTCAAAAGATTGAAACCGATCGGTTTGAACCCTAAGAATCCAATCTGAACCAAACTGGTTCAATTTTATTTGGTTCGGATTTGATTCTCCAAATTGGTTAATAGGATTTGGGTAGGGGCATCGGTCATAGCAGCAAGCAGCAGCGGTTGTGGCGGGCAGTAGCGGCGATTATGACGGACAACAGCAAGATTAGTCAAATGAGATGATGAGAGAGAGACTAGCGATGGTGGGCTGGTGGCTACTGGTGGAGTAGTGGAGAGTAAGACTATGAGTCTATGAGAGAGGCTGCTATCCATTGGTGGTGATCTGGCTGCCTTGCACAGTGAGAGAAAACCAGAAAGAGAAGTTGTTTGAATTTTTTAATTTTTTTTGGATTTGTCTTTTTTTAATATTATTGTTGATTGAAACACTCAACACGCACACACACACACACACACACACACATATTGTTTTCCCAATTTTTTAATGATCTGTTCTGAAACTTTAAAGTTGAAACACTTTTTGCTCACCTTGAGTCATTGACACTCTTTTTTAATTTTTTTTTTCAAATAAAAAAAGATTTTTGTCTTTTCTGAAAGTTGAAAACTTGAAATTTTGAATTGTTCACACATTACACATACGTACATAATTTTCCCTTTTTTTATTTGAAAAAAAATAATTGTTTTTCAAAGTTGTAAACTGAAATATTGAATTGTCAATGTTCACACTAACACATAGACATATTAAAAGACGTTTTCATTTTTTTATATTAATTGAAAAAAGGAAAGAAAAAAGATTTGTCAAAATTTGAAATAAAAATTTAAATTTTGAAGGAATCGAACCTGTGCCATTAAGTTTAATTCTTAACAAAGGTGCCTCAAACTAACTCGGCTAGCATTCATTTAGTGTTACAATTTTTGGACTTATTATATTTATCAGTTTTGAGTTCGGACGGAACTGAACAGAACTAATCAGTTTTGCTAAAATAGAACTGACTAGTCCTGCACAATAAAATTCGAATCGAACTAGAATTTTTGGTTCGGTTCGGTTTGGTTTTCTAATTAATCGAACCGGTGCCTAGTCCTAAAAAACTTATCAATACTAAACATAATCCACATCTACTTGTTTGACCTCACCTATCATGACAAAGAGTAAGATAAGGGAGATGAAGTGTTAGTCTAACATTAGATGAAATAACCATAGAATAAGAAACCACATAACTAAATGAAGTTGCACTTTTAGTCTTAGAAAGGCCCTAGGCTATAGACAGAACTACCAATGACTTTATGGAAACTATGTCTACAAGAGTGACATTGAATAAATTTTACATAATGGTGGTCCATGAGAGACCACCAGAAAGTGAAGGGAAAGACGAAAGGTAAAGACCACTGTAGAGAAACAGAAATACAAAGATGCAGAATTAAGGAAACTTCTGTAACCATGTTAATTTAGAAACTGGAAGAAATCACATTCTCTTAAGAAGATCTGACGATTTAATGATACCTCACTTAGTTCCTCTAGTCATCAACTTGAACATAAATGGAACTATAATATGAAGAGTCCTAGTCGATAGGGGAAGTAACACAAATATTTTATTTTGGGAAGCATTCTATGGACTAAAGCTAAATGAGAAAGACCTTAAAGGATGTAACATTGAACTAATTGCCTTTAGAGGTGGAAATATAGAGGTTAAAAGGATGATTATCTTACCTAACATAGTAGTTAGAAAATGACTGGAAATAGATTACTTGATGGTCAAAGCACTTATGGCTTATAATGCTATAATGGGGTGCTTTTAGATCTACTATATGGAAGTTGTACCCTCACACTACATAAAGTAGTCAAACGCATCTTGATTATCGGTAAAGAGGATTTTATATCAAAGGTGAATAGGTCCAAGCAATACAATGCTACAACAACTCAATTAAGCCTAAAAAAGAATAGAAAGAAGAGAGAAGAAGATACTTCTAAGAAAATAGAAGAAAAAAAAAAGCATTTATTGAAGGGTAACTTCTACCGCCTTTAGGGGTGGAACATCATCATATTAGCAATTACAAGACCAGTGGCCAAAGAGACTTTCTCAAGATAAGGAATACAATATGCTTAGTATAGAAACAAAAAACTAAGGAAGTAGTTCAGGATCCTTCGAACCCTAATAGAAAGGTACCAATTGGCATTAATATCAATCAAACTGAGAAGGCAATAATGATCGATCTATTCAAGAAGAACTAGAATGTTTTGCTTGGTCCTACAAAGATATGATAGGCATAGATCCAAAAGTAATTTCCATAAGCTGAGCATCAGAAAAGACTGCACACTGATTTAACAAAAGCAACAACGATTCACTCTTAAAGAAAATAAGATCATTAGTGACGATGTTAAAGTATTGTTAGAAGCAAGCTTCATCCAAGAAGTAAACTATCTAGAGTGGCTCTCTAATATGATGGTTGTAGGAAAGAAGAATGGGAAGTGGTAGGTATGTGTAGGTTACACAAACCTAAACAAAGCCATACTAAAGAATTCTTTCCCACTTCCTAAGATTAATCAAATGGTGGATGTTACAAAAGGGTTCAAAAGACGTTCGTTCTTAGATGTACATAGTGAGCATAATTAGATTAGGATGGCTTCAGAAGATGAGGAAGAAACTAGTTTTATAACTGAATGCAAGATCTATCGCTATAAAGTGATGTCGTTCAAGTTAAAGAATATAGGAGCCACATTCCAAAGACTATTCAGCAAAGTCTTTGGGAAGCTTTTGGGCAGAATGATTGAACCATATATAGATGACATGGTAGTTAAAAGTAAGCAATTAGAAGATTATGTTATAAGCTTGCAAGAAGTATTTGATATCCTACAGAATATAAGTTGCACTTAAATTGAGCTAAATACACATTTGGGACCTAGTATAGGACATTCGTAAGGCACGTATTAAGCACGAAGGGGATCAAAGCTAACCCATCATAAGTCCAAGCTCTTAGAAACATCTCTGTTCCTAAAATATCAAAGAAAGTACAAATCCTAACCAAAAGGGTAACAACTCTCAATAGATTCATATCTATAATGTCCAATGATGAATGAATTTTATATATAATATTCTGACTCCTTTAACTAGATAATTGCTTAAAATAAGTATGAATGTGTGACTTTTCATGCATGTTATTGTTATTTTGTAAGTTTCAACAAAATGGGACAACAAAAAGAGTGAAAACAAAAAAAAAAAAATGGGAAAATGGTCATTTTAAAGACTCAAGTTGCAGCCCCAAATCTCAAGTCGCGACCCTAAAGTATAAATTGAAAGACAAGTCAACACTTATAGGCTGCAGCCTCAGTCAAGTCAAGCCATGACGCTAGCTTGACTAGAGGCTAAAAGCTACGACCTTAGTACGATCTGAGCCCAACCCTTGCTCCAGTCTTCTTTAGCTGTAACACCACTAGACAAATAGAAACCTAGTTTTTTATGCTTTAAAAATTTGCCTTAATTAGAGTGTATAAATACCCAAAGGCCACTATTAAAAAGGATGAAAGAGCATAAAATTAAGGAGAGAGAGGCACACTTTTCTAGATTGATAGAGACTTAGAGGCTGAAAACTCTAGATGATTATTGAAGATTCTTGAAGAATTGAAGCCTTAATGGCCATCTCCTTTATAGTTTCTTTCGCTTTCTATCTTTCTCTATCTTGATTTAAATTTGTACTTGTGGATATTATTTTACACATGTTTGCATTTATGAATTTCTTGATGATTTTAGTTATAAGTATGTGTATGTTTAACTATATTTTCATTATAGGGCTTGATGTAGCTCTATTTACGCTACGTTTGGAATATTTAGTTAATTGTTAGCAAAGTTTAGTTCAACTCATTTGTGTTTCTCTTTGCTTAATGCTTCTAATTTATTAGGAAATGAATTAGTTTACCTAGATTTATAGATTTAATGCATATGAGAGATTAATTCATTTATTAAATTTAAGAAATGCAATCTAGTTGTTGTTGAGTTCAGGAGGCCAATAACACTTGAATGATCGACATAAGGGTCACTTAATGAATGTGTAGGTAGGTAAGTTAGATAGCGATATCAACTTAAATATTTATACATAGTATCTCATTTTATACTTAGAAAAGATAATGAGATTAGTTTTAAAATTTTAATTAATGAATTGAAATGAAATTAGTTAACAATTACTAAATAGTATGAACACAAGAAGAATTGAGTGAAATCAAGACTCTAGAACCTCTTTATTAAAGACTTTCTATTTCATTAAATTGTCAATTTTAATTGTTTCTTTGTTAATTAGTTAATTTGCTAGTTTAAATTTCTTTAGTTTTTATAATTAATTCAAAATTGAAGTTGCCTAAATAAATTTAAATTATGAATCCTGTTAATTAGTTTTGGAAATTCTTTACAAGAAGCTACAAAAAATCCTCAACCAATGGAGAACCTTGTTAAAGATATTGAGATGTTAGAAGAAGAAAAGGTTGCAAAAAAAGAAGAAGAAGAAGTAATGTAGAAAAGCAATTTGGGTTTGTATAATCCACTGCAACCATATCCTTAATGCCGTCAGAAGTAGAAACTTGATCAGCAATTTTGAAAGTTTTCAAAAAACTGCATATTAATATACCCTTTGCTGATGCTCTGGAGCAGATTCCAAGCTATGTGATGTTTATAAAAAGATATTGTGTTGAAGAAAAGAAGAATATGAGATTTTAAACTAGTGGCTTTGAAAAAAAGAATGTAGTGTTATTTTGCAGAAGAAATTGCCTCTAAAGTTCAAAGATCTAAGTAGCTTTACCATTTCATGCATTATCAGAAACGAGTTCTTTTGAAAGCTCTATATGACCTAAGGGCCAATATAAATCTAATGTCGCTGTCAATTTATAAGAAGCTAGGTTTGGGGTAAGTAAAGTTAATAAATGTCACTTTGTAGTTAGCAGATTGATCACTTACTTATCCGAGGGGTATAATTACGGATGTACTTATAAAATTTGATAAGTTTATATTTCTAGCAGATTTTATTATGCTAGACATGGAAAAGGATCGTGAGATTCCAATCATCCTAGTAAAACCATTCTTAGACATATGAAGGACATTGATTGATGTGTAGAAATGAGAGTTCACAATGATGGTTCAAGACCAGAAAGTAACATTTAATATGGTTAGAGCTATGAAGTTTCCAAATGAAGTAGAAGAATGTGTTTAGAATTGATGTGATAGATAATGAAGTACAAAATATTTTTGTAAAAGATTCAATTAATGACTCTGTTCGCAAAATTATATACAAACGAATTGTAATCATAAGTGCACGAGTGGTGATCAAGTAATAAAGTGATGAGTGAGTATCGTTCTAATGAGAATTGGTGTCCTAAATTAATCATAAGTACTATGATGTTGACAACCTAACTTTATGTAGGCTAATTTAAAGTCTAAGTTGAATTATGAAATTACAGATGTTTAAAATAAACAATTTAGTAAATCAAAGAGGTGAGAATTCTATGGTGAAGGGTCCTAGGGTTTTAATTTCACTCTACTGTTCCTATTTTTTTTATAGCCAGTAATTAACAACTAATCTTGTGAATTTATTAATTAAGGGTTTAAAAATAATCTCATTACCTTCCCTAAATGTCAAATAAAATTATATACATATACAACTAAGTTGATATCCCTATCTAACCTACATGCATTAAGTTACCCTTAAGTGATTACCTTAATTCTATTAGTCTCTCAACTCAAGAAAATCAAGGCTATGCTTTTTAATTCCAATATGTAGGTTAAACTTTTTCAAGCACATAACTTACAAGTCTAAATCATCTAATCAATTTTCCAATCCAATTAGAAGCATTAAACTCATAAAAAGCATAACTGATAGTCATAAGATAGTTATTAATCATCATAATACATCAAAATATAGTATTTAGTAGAGTTACATCAAGCCCTAAAACATAAAATTTAGATATTCATAGTCAAATGCATAAATATAATAGTTCACAAATTCATAAAAGTAACCATGTTCAACACAACATAAATTACAAAAATAAACTTGAAATTAAAGTAAATGAGATAAGATGAGAATGATAAACTAGTTGGAGAAGCTTTGAGGCCTTCAATCTTCAAGGGTCATCATGATTCCAAGCTCATAGTATGTTTCTCTCACTAGAAACTCTTAGTTTTCTCTAAAAATTTCGTGCTCTGTCTCCTCCAACAAATGAGACCTTTAGCTATCTTTTTATAGGTCCTAAAATTAGTGCAAAATAGGCTTTTTTGCATCAAATGGTGCCGTGGCACCGATATTTAGAGCCGAGACGCCATGTTTCTATCAAAATTAATGCTGTGGGGGATTATTCATGTGAACCGTACCCCATAATATAGTAATAATTGTTCATTTTCACTATTCTTGCACTGTGGCCTTGAGTTTTGGCTCAGTACAGGCACTATAGCAAATACTGTTTAGGACCACTGTAGCATCATTGATATTTTTACGCATTTTCCTTGACTTTTCGCCCTAAATGGCTCCGTTAACTAGGAACCTATTGATAAGGGCAAAATTGTCGTATATTTTCTCATGTTTTTATTATTGATATTTTATGATTTTATGAGAATAAATGGCTATTTATGTGCATTATTGTTATTTATAGGGACTTGAACGAAATTTAAAGAAAGAACGCAAAAGGAGCGAAAACAGGGACTAAAATGTAAAGATTTCAAATTATGAGTCCAGCGCCCCCGCGCCACAAGGATTTTCGCCCCAACGCTAAAATAGTGATCGAAATAAGAAAAAAGACTTGCTTAAGTCGCGTATAGCGCCCCAGCGCCAGAAATTCACCGCGCCAGCGGTGAAGCTGTTTTCATGCAGCGCCCCAGCGCCAAGATCCCACCGCTCCAGCGGTGATCGCTTTTTCACGCGTCGCCCCAGCGACAAATGCATAGCGCGCCAGCGGTAGTGCGAGTCCTAATTCGACGAGAATTGAGATTTTCAAGCTCAAATCAATCCCTATATAAAGCCACTCGTTCCCAGCCTTTAAAGAAGAATCCAAGACGACCCAAGAGCACCAAGAATACAGAGCACGAGTCTTGGAGAGCAATAGGAGCTTAATTGAAGCATCTTTAGAGAGAGATACAAGACGCTCTTCGGCATCAAGAGTTTCTAAGCAGCACAATTAAGAGCAATTCGACCTCTATATCGGTTTGCTAATAATTGTATCATGTTTTATAATTATTTCTACTGCTGTTCTCTTGTAGCCATGAGCTAAACTTATTTTCTAGGGTTAGTATTTGAACTCAATATGTGTGCTTAATTGCCATATCTTTTAGTATTTAATAAACTTAGTCTTTTATTATTTAAATTACTTGTGTTTAATGCTTCAATATATCTGGCCAATATATGGTGAATGAATTGGTAATATTTTGATAAACTCGGAAGAGGAATCATAATATTTAGACCTAGGTAATTTGATGCATGATTGTAGAGTAACATTCAATGTTGCATATGCAAGTTTCAACTTAGGATAGGAATATACCTAATTGGCATGTATGATCAATAAGACCTAATCTTAATGAATCTTAATTTATTACAAGTACCATAGAAATATAGGTATTTGGTAAATTAGGGTATACTTGCATGACCTTGGAAGAGGCTTGTGAATACATTAGTGTCTTGATCAATAATAAAGACTAAGTGAGTTAAATATTAGAGGATTAATCATTAGAAACATATTGAGGGATAATATTAATCCTAGGTTCTCTCTACGTTGCTATATCTTTAAATCTCATTGCATTGTGTTTTTGTTTTATATTTCTTACATTCATTCTTAGATTTTTATTTTTCTGAATAATTATTAGGAAGATATAATTTTAGTAATTGGTTAAAAAGAAAGAATTATCCCTGTGGGTTCGACATCCGACTTATTTAGTCTCTTTATTACTTGCATACGATAGTGTATACTTGCACTTAATTTATGATATAGAAATATCGCATCACCTATAAAATAACATTAGCACACATTAAAAAACATATATTCTTATTTAAATTGAGTAATTTTCAAGATTAAGAAATTAAAATGATAGATATAAAGTTCACTTATCAGACTTACTAAAAGATGCTGTCATTAATGGAACTAATGTAGAGAATAAAAAAGCATAAGAATATCTGAAAAGTCTTGAATGTCTATCCTTGATATGAAACTATTAGAGCGACCAACAAACATAAAGGCTTAAACTAAACCTTCAATCTCACCATTCTTAAAGCTCAAACTTTCGGCAAGCCATCTGCGATACATATTCTTAGGTAATTATTCTATTCTCCCTATAATAATATCTACCGCCTTTAATAATACACAAAAAAACTACTTAAAAGTACTGAGAAAGCATAAGAGAGCATTGGGATGGACTATAACTTATATTAACAGTATTAGCCCCTCATTTTGTATGCATAAAATCTTATTGAAGGACAAACATAAAACGTCAATAGAATAATAATGTATATTAAATCCTATCATGAAAGAAGCTAATAAAGAACGAGATTATTAAATGGTTAGATGCAGAAATCATTTAACCAATTTTAAATATTTCATGGGCAAGTCCAGTTCAATACGTGTCGATGAAAGGAGGTGTAATTGTGGTAGCCAATGAGAAAAATGAGCAAATTCTTACACACACATTGGCGAGATGGGTAGTATTTATGGATTATAGAAAACTAAACAAGGCCACTCGTAAGGTCCATTTTCCATTACCATTATTGATCAAATGCTAGATAGACTTGCTAGCCATGAGTATTACTGTTTTTTGGATGGGTATTCTAGCATCAATTAGACTACCATTACTTTGGAAGATTAAGACAAAACAACATTCACATGTCCATATGGGACCTTTGCTTTCCAAAAAATGCCATTTAAGCTATGTAACACATTTGCTACCTTTCAGAGATGTTTGATGGTTATTTACTTTGACATTATAGAGCATTCCTTGAAGTCTTTTATGGATGACTTCTTAGTTTTTGGAGACTTTTTCAATTTATATCTAGAAGAAACTCATTAAAACCCTCATAATTGTAGCACTGGATTAGGGTCTTCCGTTCGAATTGATGTGTGATGCTAGTGACATTGTAGTTTTGAGCCAACGGAAGAACAAAGTTGCTGGCGCAGTTTTGGGCCAACTGAAGAACAAAGTCTTTCACACCATCTACTATGCCAACAAGATCTCGAATAATGCACATACAAATTACATAACCACTAAGAAAAAGCAGTTAGTAGTTGTATTTGCTGTTGATAAGTTTTGATTTTATCTCATCGAAGTTATGGTAATAATATTCACTAACCACTTTGCCATCAAGTACCTGAATACAAAGAAAGATGCAAAACCAAGTTTAATTAAGAAAATTTTGCTACTACAAGAGTTCGACTTAGAGATGTGAGATAGAAAAGGGACAAAAAATGAAATTGCTAACCATCTCTCTCAACTCGAAGGAGAAAAATAAGGTGGGATTGCAGGAGCTAGAATAGTAACCTTAAATTTCAAGTAGGAACTATTACTTTAACACTTTAAGCCATTGATCTCTTTTTTGAGTATGATTAATTTTTAAAACTAACAAAAATGAGCAACTCTTGCTTATTTTCCTCACTTTGGCCAAAGGGTACCTTTAGAAACAAATTGCAACCCTTGCAATTTTTTGGCTCTAAAATGGCCGAAATAATTCTCAACTTAAACAAAAAGAATTTCTCTTTAATTTGCTTCTTAAAATGGCCAAACATAATGCTAAAGAGAAGAAGAAAACAACTTTTGTCTATTATTTAAAATGGCCGAGTCTAATGCTAAAGAGAAAAAGAAGATAACTCTTATCTTTTCTTTAAAATGGTAGAGTCAATTCATCTAGTGCAAAATAATTTTTTAGTCTTTATATACTTTTAACTTTTTTCCATGGACAAGTGTCCATTTGATTTTCATTTGTCACCATTCCCTCAATAACTTAAGAACACTTGTTAAGAAATAAAAACATTTCTTTAATGTTTTCTTTACTTTTAACCGAGCCATGTAAAACCATTTTTGCATCTTATGCTAAGTGTCCACTTGATTTAGCCACTTGTCCAACAAAACCAATCATATCAAGCTATTTGTCTATTAAAGCCCAATCACATTAAGTCATGTGACCACTTAACGCCAATGAAGTCAAATCACTTGTCACACACTTTATTTAATGATCAATAATTGTTAATTAAATAACCATAAGCTTAACACTTAAGCTTATATGCTTCCTAAGAAATCTTGAAACAAATTTCGCTTTCCAAAATTTTTCCAGATCGAACTGTTTGACCCAGATCAGTACTTCAATGTTCAACGAGTATACTTCATATTGTGAGACTCCTTAGGTTCACACCTATTTGTCTTGTGAAACTATTCCACAAGTTCATGAACGATGTCCCACACACACATTACAAATATTACAGAATGATATATTGAACTATACAAGCTAAGGTAAAACATATGCGTATAATCGTTTCGTCACCAATATCGTAGAAGAGCAGAGATATAAATCATCACCATTAAATTTCTATGCGCTCGATCGTGAACTTATTTCTAGATTTGTATTTCTATAAATAATATCCGTAAACTCTTTCGCAATATTGTTTAGCCCTATAAAAAACTCTTTTCTAGGGTTTAATGCTTGTGGCCACAAGACTTTTTGAATTATAATCTCAGAGCATCAAGATGTACAACTCACCCGTATAAGCAGATAGATTTCATATCTATATACACCAAAGTCCATGAGCATCGGACTATACCCAACAACACCTAGAGGTGAGACCATGAAAAGTCTTTGACATGCATGGAATCAAAGCATGGTAGATCACTTTACAAGCTTACAGTGGCACTTAGATTAAAGGACCTCAAATATTATTTAACTCAAGAAGGCCCCTCATTGACGGCTCTATGAGATGTCTATTAGAGGTCTTCATGAGTCTGTTCAGTACCTAGTCCTCAATGAAAACCTTTATGCCTATATGAGCTTCTGCTAAACTCATGGTCTACTAAGACTAGCCGTCTGGACAATCTAGATATAAATACACACTGATATGAAAGAAATATAATCGACTCGTATTGGTAAGCATGGATCAGCAACGATGTTTTCGAGACCATACTACATAACTACATTTCTTAGCACCATTTGTAACTCCTTACAACTATGTTATTACTAATATATTCTTAGGTCTTTATCCCTATTTCAGACAAGTTTCTAACTCCTTAGAATGCTAATCTTAACACTGACCCAAACTCTTTTAGATCAGATCTAAACTCTTTTAGACCTATAATTTCTAAAAAGTAATAAGCTTGGCACCATATAAATAATATTAATGATTTTATACGGAATATTTATTGTACAAATATTTAATTTTTTACTAATCATACAAAATTAGAATAACACATGCTTACCAACTCCAACAATAACATAATAGTTGTGAGTTTCAAATTACGATAGGAATAATTGGTATGCATAGTAAATACAATTTGTGCTTAATTAATCTTGACTTAATCGCATTACCAT
Source organism: Ailanthus altissimus (assembly GCA_946807835.1). Taxonomy (NCBI): domain Eukaryota; kingdom Viridiplantae; phylum Streptophyta; class Magnoliopsida; order Sapindales; family Simaroubaceae; genus Ailanthus; species Ailanthus altissimus. The sequence continues at coordinate 9,789,042 of OX327709.1, forward strand.
AAGAATATAAGTAGTGGGTAAGTTAAGGTATAATCGCTCTACCATTAGAAAAGGCTTGCTATGAGTGTTGTGTTGTGACCAATAATTAAATTAATGGATTGACATTCAAGATAACATCATTAGTAGAGCATATTGGGGGATAACTATAGTTCTAGACTCATTCATTGATTTAATAGACTTTTTGCTTATTTATTTAAAGGTGATTAATTTGTATTATAATAAGCATAAAATAGATATATATTATTTTCCTATTTTATCTTTAATTATTGCTATTTTTGAGTAATTATGGTCTATTTATGCATAGTTGGGTTGAAATTATAGGATAAACACTTGAATGAACTAATGAGAAAGAAAAAGCAGCAAAAATGAGGCCAAAGAGTGAAAATTCAAAGATATAAGTACATAAAAAGAATAAATGTAATTGTATTTCAGACAACAATGGGCTAGCGTTCATCCTGCAAGACTAACGCCTAACATTAAAGCATCAAATGCACCAGCATTTTTGGAAATTATGGATGCTGTGGCATTGATATGGAGGCTGAGCAAAGTGGATTCTAGAAACTTTTCAAGATCTCTAATACCCCAGCGCTGAAAGGCAATGCAGAAGCACTAGAATGCCTCAACTTTTCAAGAATGAGAATGCTAAATTGTTTATACATGATAGCTGGGAATGCCCATGCGTTCTAAGGAGCAACACTATAACGATATGGTTATTTTTTGCACTATACAAAGCAACTCTCTTCGAATTTTGTGGGAGCATTAATGTTCTACCTTCATTTCATCATTAATGGAGCATGTTCTAGGTTAAAAATCACACACTTTTACTACAAAAAAAAATATATTTCTACACTTGTAACTCATTTGAAGATGGATCAATATCATCAGGGGAGGCTAACACTTGTAAGAGAAGCATTAGAACCAAGAGTTGCGAAGATTATATGGGCTTCATTTGTTTATTTATTGATCTAAACTTGGTTGTATCATTGATGCGATATTTCTATATCTTAAAATTAAGTGCAAGTATATACTATCGTAACAAGTAATAAATGGACTTATAAAGTCAGATGTCGAACCTACATGAATAATTTTTATTTTCTTCAAAGTACTAAAATTATATCTTTCTTGTGATTATTCAAAAAAATCAAATCTTAATTTTATAATAAATTTAACTAAAATAAAAGTGCAGAAAATCAATTACACAACTTAAATAAAATAAGAAAATATCAATATAGAGAAAGCCTAGGGTTAATTACTATCCTTCAATATATTTTCTAAAGATTAATCCTTTTAATATTTATATCCATCAATGCTTATTATTGGTCAAGACACTATTGTATTCACAAGCTTCTTCCAAGGTCATGCAAGTATATCCTAATTCACCAAATACCTATATTTCTATGGTACTTATAATAAATTAAGATTCATTAAGAACAAGTCTTATTGACCAACAATATCTGTAAACGCCTTTATGATATTATTTAACCTACAAAAAACTCTTTTTTAGGGTTTTTCTTATGGCTATAAGAGTTTTTGTAATACAATCTTAGAGTTTCTGGATATATAATTCACCCATATCAGTTGACAGATCCCATATCTATGCACACCAAACTCGATGAGATTGGACTATACCCTACGAGACCTAAAGATCGAACCATACCCAACGAGACCCAAAGATCAAACCATGAAAGTTCTCTAACATGCGTAAAACTAAAGCATAGTAAATCACTCACAAGTCCACCATGATGCTCAAGTCAAAGGACTATGAATACTATTTAACTCAAGAAGACCCTCTATTGACGGTTTTATAAGATGTCTATTAAAGGTTTTCGTGAGTCTGTTTAATACCCAGTCCTCATTGAATACCTATATGCCTAAATGAGCTTCTGCTAAGCCCACGGTCTTCTAAGACTAACCATTTGGATAATCTAGATATAGATATACATTGATCTAGAAGGTATAACAATTGACTTATATCTGCAACCATAGATCAGGAATGAGGTCTTCATTGAATACCTATATGCCTGTATGAGCTTCTACTAAGCCTACGGTCTTCTAAGACTAACCATCTAGATAATCTAAATATAGATATACATTGATCTAGAAGGTATAACAATTGACTCATATCTGCAACCATAGATTAGGAATGAGGTCTTCGAGAACATACTGCATAATGACATTTCTTAGCACTATTTATAACTCCTTGCAACTATGTCATTACTAATATATTCTCAAGTCTTTGTCCCTATTTTAGATAAAATTCTATCTCTTTAGAATGCTAAATCTTATCACTGATTTAAACTCCTTTAGATCTATAATGTTTGAAAAGTCATAAGTTTAGCACCATATAATAAAATATTAACAATTTATTTGAAATGTTCATTGTAAAAATATTAAATAATAAATATTAATACAAAATTTGAATGGCACATAAGCATTATCTCCAACATTGGCCTTCAACAGATTAATGTATGATTTTTGCGTAATAGCTTTGAGCTTCATGTCAGATAAGAATATACTCATATGGCATATATAACTATTAAAGAACAAGTTCTTAACGAGTTTTGTTTTAATCTGCTTGCCATAGGAATATAAATAATTGATTAGGTAAAATATTTTCACTCGACCATCTGAAAATGCTTGTGAATATATTAGGTTTCTTAAGTAACAATTCATATTGATGAATTAACTTAAGAGGAATAATTGAGATTTAAGTAAAATATTGAGAGATAATTATAGTCCTAAGCTTTTTTCCCTTGGCAAATTACAATCTATTTCCTCTAGTCTATTTTACTTTATTTTATTTGTTTATTTGATTTAGGTTTTATTAAGTTTAATTTACTTACCAATTATTTAGATAAGGATAGAAGGACACAATTTTTGTACATAGCAAATAATAGTAAAAACTTTTCCTAGATACTCTACTTATCTTATATTACTTGTTTACGATAGCGTACACTTGCACTTAATCCAAAACATAGTAAACAAATATCCCTTTATTTTAGAGATTTTTCTTTAGTAAGCTGGACATTATCCATATATTTTTACGTCTCTTATAAGTTGAGCTTTTTTTTAAGAACTATCTTGATTTATTGGAGGTTGTAATTTTTTGTCCTTCCTCTGCTTGATATGAGCAGTTCCTTTAGGTCCTAGTTGAATAGGATAGTTAGTTTTTGACTTTCCCCCCTTATAATGGTAAGTCTGATAGCGCAAGGTAACTGAGCTACTTCAACAATTGATTAGTACAACTTGAATGGATTATAGTTCTTTTTTAAGAGACTCATCGAACATGGTAGTCGAGTTTTGACCATTGTTCTGACTATCTTAGAGAGTGTAGACTAGTTTTTCCTCCTTTTTAAGAGTATTACTGAAAAGGGTAGTCAGGTTTAAACCACTGTTCTTATCAGCTCATAGAATGTACCTTGGGTTTAAAGACATCTTATGGGTCAACACTTTCTTTTGGGTCTTATGTATCAAGGTCCTCATTAGGATTTTTTTGGCCTGAGATCTTTGTTCCTTATGCACCAAAGACCTTTCATCTTGTTTGGTAAAATCCATAACGAAACAAAGGTCCCTCATTTTTCAGTGTTAATGTTTTGACACTAGAAACTTTATAAGTAGAGTTCCTAGATTAAGGTGCTCGCTTAGTGCCTTGTGTTTGACCAATGTCCTCGATTCATTGGGCTGTATAGTTACTCTTTTATTAAGTACGCTTTTTCTATTTTGGGTATATGCCCTTTTAGGCCCATGTTTAGTGGATTTGTAATTTTTTTGGTGGGATACACGACAGAGGAAAAAAGGTTTTTTCTATAAACCACACATTTTATTGCATTAAAAACTTTATGATCTTTCGAGCAGTTCGCCACTTCTTGCAAGTTTTAATGAGTAGTTATTCCCCCTTTTTGGTGACGTGTCATCATCTTGGAAAATTAGTTTTTGCTCGTTCAGTTTTGTTGAGGAGATGTATTTTTAACTCAGTTTTTGACTTTGGAATTTTGAATCAACGATTGTAATCTCTCTTTGTCTGGCAGTATATATGCTTTTGTGGTTTTCTGAGTGTTGGAATTTGTGCTCACGTGCCATCCTAATATTGTATGAATATTTTATTTTATAATATTTATCCAGTTCATTATTTGTTAAATCGCTAATTACTATTATTAAATGGTTCAATGCTTGTGACGCTACAGACATTATATGATCTGAAAGGGTTCAGATTTTGTCTAAAGAAGTTTAGATCAATGTTAAAAGTTAACATCACTGAAAATTATAAATGTTAAAGGGTTAGCATGTTATATTAATCAGTGAAGTCTAAGTGTTAGAATCTTATCTGTGATGGTACAAAGACCTGAGAATACATTAGTAATAACATAGTTGCAAGAGTTACAATAGGTACTAAGAAATGTTATTTTGTAAGTCTATTATCAAATTATATGTTTCTGGTCTTAATTCACTGATGCAGCTCTGACGGTGGAATCTTTTTATATAGACCAGTGTATACTATACCTAGATGGTCTAGATGATTATTTTTAGCTGACCATGGGCTTACTGGAAGTTCGTATAGCATACAAGATGGCATCAGTGGAAGTTCACTGATGCCATCCTATTATTGTATGAATATTTTATTTTATAATATTTATCCAATTTATTATTTGTTAAATCGCTAATTACTATTATTAAATGATTCAATGCTTGTGACGCTACAGACATTATATGATCTGAAAGGGTTCATATTTGGTCTAAACAAGTTTAGATCAATGTTAAGAGTTAACATCACTGAAAACTATAAATGCTAAATGGTTAGCATGTTATATTAATCAGTGAAGTCTAAGTGTTAGAATCTTATTGTTGAGATTTGTGCTTACGTGCCATCCCATTATGTATGAATATTTGTTTAATATTTATACTAGTGTTATTATTTCAATAAATCGCTAATTATATTTATATATAGTAAGATGCTTGTAACGTTTCAGACATTATACGATCTGAAAGAGTTCAGATCTGGTCTAAATGAGTTTAGATCAGTGTTAAGAATTAGCAACGCTGAGAGTTATAAATGCTAAGAGTTGGCACTGATAAGAGTTACCAGGTTATAAGAGTCAGTAATATCTAAAGAGTTAGAGCCTTGTCTGAAATGGGACAAAGACCTAAAATATATTAGTAATGACATAATTGTAAAGAGTTGCAAATAGTGCTAGGAAATGTCATTATGCAAATATGTTCTCAAATATTATGTTTCTGATCTATCTTCACTGATGCAGATCTGTCAGTGAATACCTTAACAAATATATAGATTAGTGTATGTCTATATCTGGATGATCCAGATGGTTATTCTTAGCAAACCATGAGTTTAGTGGAAGCTCGTATAGAGATACAGATATTCAGTAAGGACTGAATACTGAATAGACTCACAAAGATCTCCAATAGACATCCCATAAAGCCGTCAATGGAGGATCTTTCGAGTTGAGTAGTATTCGTGGTCCTTTTACCTGAGTGCCACGGTGGGCTTGTGAGTGATCCACCATACTTTGGTTCCACACATGTCAGAAACCTTTCGTGGTCTGATCGCTGAGTGTCGCTGGGTATGGTCCGATGCTCATGGAGTTAGGTGTGCATAGATATGGGATCCATCAGCTCATTTGGGTGAGTATTATATCCTAATACTATATAGATTGTATTTCAAAAAGTCTTATGGCCATAAGCAATAATTCATGGGAAAAGAGTTTAACCCTAGGGATAAATAATATTACAAAAGTGTTTGGGAATATTATTTATTGAAATACAATTCAAGAGATAAACTTTCAGTCGGGCATATGAAGATTTGACGGTGTTGATCTATATCTCTGCTCTACTCGGATATAAATGATGGAGGGATTATATGAATATGTTATAACCTCAACTTGTATGGTCTAACGCGCCGCTTTGTAATATCTATAACGTCTGTGTAGGGTATCATTCACGGACGTATGAATGAGTTCTATATGACAATTCGGGCATGGACCTAGAGAGTCTCACAATATGAAGTATACTCGTTGTGCACTGGGGCAGCATAATGGATTGAACAGTTCCATCCTAGAAATTCCAGCAAACCGAAAATATGTTTCGGGGTTCCTTGGGTTGTGCACTTGTTTAAACTTAAATGTTAAGTATATTATTTAATTAGTTGACAAGAGTTATTAACTAATTAGATATTAACAAGTGGCACAATTTTATTGTATGAATTGTTTTACCATGAATTCAACCATTTACCATCCGCGGCTTTAAGTACCTATTGGTAAATTCATGTATATGATGCATAATTTTAATTTTTCAATATGTACACAATCACATGCATACACCCTAAAATACGTCAATACTTATCTGTGATAGTACAAAGACCTGAGAATATATTAGTAATAACATAGTTGCAAGAGTTACAATAGGTGCTAAGAAATGTTATTATGCAAGTCTATTCTCAAATTATATATTCCTGATCTTAATTCACTAATGCAGCTCTGACAGTGGAATCATTTTACATAGACCAGTGTATACTATACTTAGATGGTCTAGATGGTTGTTTTTAGCTGACCATGGGCTTACTGGAAGTTCGTATAGCATACAAGTGTTCAGTGAGGACTGAATACTGAACAGACTCAACGAGGACCCTAATAGACATCCCATAAAGCCGTCAATGAAAGGTCCTCTTGAGTTGAGTAGCATACATACTCCTTTGACCTGAGTACCATGATGGGCTTATAAATGATCCATCATACTTTGGTTTCACGCATGTCACAGACCTTTCACGGTGTGACCGCTGGGTATGGTTCGATGCTTATGGAGTCCGGTGTATATAGATATGGAATCCGTCAGCTCACATGATGAGTTATATATATTCAGATGAAACTATTGACATTCTCTAGGTTTACATCCGATTTGTCAAATGAAACTATTCCATTAATCTGTAATCGATGCCCCACGCATACGTTACGAATATTACAAATCAACGTGTTAGACCATACAAGTTGAGGTCATAACGTATACGTATAATCCTTCCATCATTTATACCCTGGATGTGCGGGGATATAGATCAGCACCGTCAAATCCCCATTTGCTCATCTATAATCTTATCTCCAGATTCATATCTCGATAAACAATAGACGCAAACACTTTTGCTATATTGTTTAACCTTGTGGAAAACTCTTTTCTCGGGTTTATTCTTGTGGCCACAAGACTTTATGAAATACAATCTCGGAGCATCAGATTTACAACTTGCCTACGTAAGCTGACGGATCCTGTATCTACGCACTTCGGACTCTATGAGCATCGGACCATACCCAGCGACACATAGCGATTTGACCATGAAAGGTATCTGACATATGTGGAACCAAAGTATGATGGATCACTCATAAGACCACCATGGCTCTCAGGTCAAAAGACCACGAATGCTACTCAACTCGAGAGAACCTTCCTTTGATGGCTTCATAGGATATCTATTGGGGTCCTCGTGAGTCTGTTCAGTATTCAGTCCTGATTAGATACCCGTATGCCCATACAAGCTCTAAGCTCATAGTCATTTAAGAACAGCCATCTGAACCAGTCAGATATAGACATATACTAATCTATATAAAGTGAATTCACCGATAGACCCGCATTGGTGATCATAATTAGGAACATCGTGTTTGAGACATACTTACATAATGACATTTCTTTGCACCTATTGCAACTCTTTGCAACTTTATCATTACAAGTATACTCTCAGGTCTTTGTCCCATTATAGACAAGGTTCTAACTCTTTAGACCTTGCTAACTCTTATAAACTGATAACTCTTAACAATGCTAACTAACTATTAGTTCTGATCTAAACTCCTTTAGATCAGATCTGAACTCCTTCAGATCAAACAATATCTGTAATGTTACAAGCATTATACCATATAAATATGATATTAACAATTTTTATTCGAAATGTTTATTGTATAAATATTAAACAATTAATATTCATACAATATTGGAATGGCACGTAAGCACCAGCTCTAACAGATACGTGTCTGGAGATAAGTTCACGGATGAGCATATAGGGATTTAACAGTAGTGATTTATATCTCTGCTCTTTCAGGATATGATTGGAAGAAGGATTATACGTATACACTATGACCTCAACTTGTATGGTCTACTACACTGATTTGTAATATCTGTGATGTGTGCGTGAGGCATTGATCGTAGACTCACAGAATAGTTCTGTTTGACAAATCGGGAGTGGACATAGAGAGTCCCGCAATATAAAGTGTACTCATTGTGCATTAGGGCAGCGTACCAGATTGAATAGTTCGATCCAGAAAATTCTAGCAGATCAGACATTTACTTCAGTTTCCCTCTAGTCGTGCACGTGTCAAGACTTAAGAGTTAAGTACATAAATTAGTTAACAATTAGTTGTTGATCAATGGCATGTTGACACATGGCACATATGAGTCAATTATTTTTGATTTGAAAATTATCCAAATGACCTTATTTGTTGGACAAACACTATCATTATTTTATTTATTAAAATGTTTATTGAATACAATAATAATAATAATAATATGATATTATTATTTAAATTGAAATCAAATAATTAATTTTTTATTTAAATTGGCATGTGTTTCTACCATGATTTAATATGATTAAATTATTTGTTTAATATTTATTAAATGAAATGATAAGTATAAATGGGTGGCATTTGTTAATGGTAGGTCTTAAGATGTTTCTTAATAATGAGAAAGTATTTTCTCATTTAGCCTAGATCAAGGCTAAGTTCATTTAAATGATTTTCTATTTTATTTTGTTTTGATTTGGTTTATTGAAAGATAATAATAAAAAAAAACTAATGGCAAACATAATGGATTCCGTTAAGTGAGAAAATAAAAGATAATAATAAAAAAAAGACTAATGACAAACATAATGGATGCCATTAGGTGAGAAAATGATAGAAAATAATAAACAAATAAAAGAGCAATTAATTATCAAAAATTCGTACAAGAGGTTAAGGGAAGTGAGAGAAGTGAATTTTGTTAAGTGTTAAAAAATTCTCTCAAGTGTTGAAAGCACAAAAACACAACTCTTCTATTTTTGCTCTTCCATTTTTTTGGTCACCCATACTACAAGGTAGAAACAAGGATCCAGGAGTTGAATTCTTTACTGGAAAACTGCTATTCTAGCCTCCTCAAGCCCACCGTGTCTAGGAACTAGAATTGTGAAATGAGTTGCTTCAAAGGCGGGTACTCCAGTTCGACCAAATACCAAAGGCTTGACATGGTACTATTTCTCAATCTTGATGTATTTTACATTTATAAGATAACATGTAAAGTTTACTTGTGTTTATCATTGAGTAATTTGTATTCTGCTCACCCATTGCACATGTATGTATGTGATAGGTATGCTATATTTGAATGATAGACATAAACCACATGCATGCACCCTAGGTTTAAAATCACTCACACTGAGTTCATCACATTTTTACTGCCATTTTTTAAAGCACACTTTGTCTTTGTGACTTAACAATTTCTTCTTGCATTTACATTCTTAGTGATACCATTCTTCTTCCTTCATTTCTAGTAAATATTTTTTTCTTTGGCTCTATATTTATATTTCACCCTTTCTTACTTTTTAAAAAATATTGTTTTGTGAGTTTCTTGTCCTTTTAGTTTATGTGGGCGAGTTTTCTTAGTGAGTTTTTTTGGTAGGTTTCATCTTTCAATTTTTCTAAATATAAGATCAAGTGTTCCATAAATGAACCCTAAGATTCCTCTGATCAAGATTTAGATTGCCTTAGGGATGTTTCTAGAGCTAGGAGTAGCTCAACCCAATGTGCAGTCAGTGTGAGTTCTTAAGAGGGTTGAGGACTCATTTTATAAGTAAGGAGCTCAGCCCAAAGGATGAGTTTTGTATGGGAAGATGACTCTGATGAGCCTGAGAAATCTTCTAGTAAATGAGTGTCTCTTAGTGCCTCTCAACAGCTTGAGGGAGCATTTGACCAGTCAAGTAGGCCAAAGAAAAAGAGGAAGACTATTTCTCGAAGCACTAAGGATGCTTCGTTTGAGTTGGTTTATTCTCTTTACCGTCCTTCTAGTATGAATGATGTAGTTTGTTGTGTGTTTTCTATAACACAAATTAGCGCAAGTGCACGTGTCGCAACAAGTAATATATGATGAGAAAAGTGTCGATCCCACAGAGAATGATTTGTCTTTTCTAGTTTAAGTACTGAAATGGTGTCTTTCTACTATTATCCAGAAAATGATTTAATGTATGAGATTAAACTACTCAAGTAAAAGAACAACTTAATTATGCTAAGTGATAAACTAAATTATGAACAAGTTAAATTCAATATGAGAAATCCTAGGATTACAAACTATCCCCCATTATGCAAACAAATTCAGCAGAATCTCTTTTAGGTCTATTGGTTCTCAACTTGATATATTGACCAAAACACTTAACACATCACAAGCCTCTTTTGCAGGTCAAGCAAATATATTCTATCCAATCAAATATCTATATGTCTATGATAAATAAATTGAACAAAATTCATTAAGCATAAGTTTTATGAGCCATACATGCCTTATGAGTATATGTCTATCTCATATGAAACTTAAGTGTACTACACTATGATCATGCATCAATATGCTTAAGACTGAATACCTAAATGCCTTTGTCAAGTTTATTTAAGCATTTCTAGATCAATTTAACTACTGGCCAAGTAATCAAATAGCATTAAACACAAGCACAATGAATATATCAAAAGCTAAATTGATACCATAAAAGAGAGAGCTAAAATCAATCACATAATGAGTTCAAGGATGTAATCCTAGATCAATGAAATTAGCTCATCATTAAACTACACAATCTTGAAGCTAATTCCATCAATACATATAAACTAAACATCTTACAACAAGTAAAGAATCAAAGCAAAGAAGACATCCCTGTCAAATGTCTTTGAAGTTGAGGCTTGTTTTCCTCCTCTTTGATTTCTCCAAACTTAGAAGTTAGGTGTTTCTTTGTGTTTCCAGCTGCTGTCCCAGCTGGAGTCCCCCATCAAAATGTAAGTTTTGAGCAAATATATAGGTAAGAGCACGGAATTAGGGCGTACTTAGGGTTGCTTTTGGGTTTCCTGATTTTCAGCAACCTGTCAACTTTTGCTGCCCAGGTCTCGGCGGCGTGGCGCTGCGATTCAATGCCGCGGCGCTCACTTTCTGCAATTGGCGCCGCGGCGCTGAAATCCAGTGCTGCGGCGCTGCACTGTAGCAGCAGTGGTACTGTAGCAGCAGTGCCACCATTTGTATTTTTATCTCTAATGCTCTCATTTGCGTCCGTTTTCCGGTATTTTTGCTCCGATAATGCTTAAACCTATAAAACAACATTAATATGCATAAATAGCCCAATTATTGAGATAAATTGAACAAATATCAAGTTAGAAAGATAAAATAGTTTATACAATTACGCCTTATCATAGTTCTTATTGAGTTAAGAAAGATGATGGAAATCTCTAACTCTATTACTTTAAGGATTCTTCAAAGAGATGAGTAAGTTAGTTTCCCACTAGAGGAAGGAGATAGCTTTAAATTTAAGGTTTTATAAGTTTAGGATTAGGTTGCAACTACAACCTTTCTTTATAGATATATTGTCCCAACTGAATTTGCCTCAACGTCAATTAAATTTAAATGGTTAGAGAGTTCTTGTGGGGCTATACATCATGTGAAATAATGCAAACCTAAAGGGTCCTTATTTTCATAAACTCAAAAAGCCTTTATTAAACAAGGGAAAATTATTGCCAGTAGAAAGATTTTTATTACCTTACTATATATGACAAGGAGAAAGAGGCTGCTCCTGTAAAGAATTTGCCTTCAGGAACACTAAGTGGAAGTACTTATGATTTTTTGCTGGAGGAGAGTGGGGCAAGTTTATAAGGGTCCCTATAGCCCTCAATCATGCCCTCGAATTTTTTCTAAGATAGGTTATTTTCTTCTTTGATTTTTTGCTATTGTTTGATACATTGCTTCTTTTGTCTAACGTCTGCTTTAATTCATTTTTAGTTGCTTTTTAGTCTTTAAAGCCCAAGCTTTAAAATGAGGAGAAAAGTTATGAGGAGAAGAGGTACAACACATGTTGTCTCTTTTGTGGGAATCAGAACAGGCACTACCTAAAGAACGTGCTTTATTAGTATTGATATGTAGCATTTCTGAGTGTTATAGGTCAAGCATTTACCGTTGACCTAAAAGACTAGCCTTTTAGGTAATATTTCCTACACGCCCATATATACTTAAGATCCACTCAATTTTTATTTGATGTAGGACATTACATTCTACCCTACCTAATCACATAATACCCTCATCATAAATTGTCCCAAACTCAAAGGCTACCATGGTCCATATTGCCCATCCCTCTATAGCCATAAAAAAACCTATTACCTACGTAGAAATATTTATTAAGGCTCAAGAGATAAGATTTTTAAAGTCCAATTAGTTTGTATTGCCTATCCCTCATGAGCTATGAGGGACCCATATTCCACCTAGTAATCTTTATTAGGTTGATTTTAAGAGTCTACATCCGAATGAGGAATTCGAGTCTGCTCTGATACCACTTATCACTAATTAACCACTTACCATTGACTCAAAAGACTAGCCTATTAGATAACGCTATCTACCCACTGATAGACTATGTAGGACCCACCAACTCCTTAGTCCATTAGTTGGGTGACACCTCAAAGCCACTAGCATCCCAACACAGAATTGCATCTCATGCATGACCCTCAACCGTGTAAAATCTAGGATCTCATCCCTTATAGGGCCTTTAAGGTTCAATGGTTAACTCCAAAGGTGTTTGAGAAACACGTGGAGTCTATAAGTATAAGATACCACTATGAATGACACTAGAGCAAGTGAGAGTTGTTGTACCCATCGAGCTCCTGCTTGCTTTAGTGTAATTCATAGTGGTATCTTATACCCATAGACTCTATGTGTTTCTCAAACACCTTTGGAGTTAATGCCTTAGTTAGTGGGTTCGCTACATTATTTACAGAGTCAACTCTACAAATTATTTATCTCCCCTAGCCAAGATTTCTTTAATTATGTGGTATTTCCTCTCCATGTGTTTAGATCTCTTGTGCACTGTTGGCTCTTTTGCTTGTGCAATAGCTCCGTTGTTGTCGACACTAGAGCAAGTGAGAGTTGTTGTATCTATCGAGCTCCTACTTACTTTAGTGTAATTCATAGTGGTATCTTATATACCCATAGACTCTATGTGTTTCTCAAACACCTTTGGAGTTAATGCCTTAGTCAGTGGGTCCACTACATTATTTACAGAGTCAACTCTATAAATTATTTATCTCCCCTAGCCAAGATTTCTTTAATTATGTGGTATTTCCTCTCCATGTGTTTAGATCTCTTGTGCACTCTTGGCTCTTTTGCTTGTGCAATAGCTCCGTTGTTATCGCAGAATAAATAGATAGGATCCATTAAGCTTGGGACAATCCCAAGCTCGGTGACAAACTTATGTATCCACACTGTTTCTTTTGCTGTCTCGGAGGCCGCAATGTATTCCGCTTCAGTTGTTGAATCAGCTGTGGATCCCTGTTTGGTACTTTTTCAATTCACTGCAGCACCATTGGGGATAAATACATATCCAAATATAGAATTTCTATCATCTGGATCAGACTGAAAGTCTGAATTTGTGTATCCTTTAACCTGCAAATCACTTTCTCTATAAATGAGAAACTTGTCCTTTGTACCCTTAAGGTATTTAAGGACATTTTTTACTTCCATCCAATATCTATCACCTGGATCAGATTGATATCGGCTAGTAACACTTACAGCTATGCTAATGTCAGGTCTCGTACACATCATAACATACATTAGGCTATCTACAGCTGATGCATATGACATCTCATACATTCTAACTCTTTCATCTTCTGTCTGAGGAGACATTCTCCTCAAAAGATGAATGCTATATTTGAAAGGTACATTAGCTGTCTTACAGTTAGTAAAATTGTACCTTTCAAGGACACTATCGATGTATGATGATTGGGAGAGTCCTATCGGCTTCCTAGCTCTATCTCTATAAAGCTTTATACCCAGTATATAAGAAGTCTCTCCTAAGTCCTTCATGGAGAAGTTTTTGTTTAGATAACTCTTGACTGATTGTAACATATTGATATCATTCTCAATGATTAGTATGTTATCCACGTAGAGAATTAAGAAGACAACCATGCTCTCACTAACTTTTTTATACACACATGGTTATCCATCATTTTTTATGAAACTAGATCCTTTGATTATCTCATCAAAACGAAGGTTTCAACTCCGAGAAGCCTGCTTAAGCCTATAAATGGACTTCTTTAATTTGCACACTAGACCTTTCGATTGGCTAGATGCAAAACCTTCAGGCTGTTTCATGTATATCTTTTCCTCGCGATATCTATTCAAGAATGTCGTCTTTACATCTATCTTCCAAATATTAGAGTCATAATATGCAACAATAGCCAAACATTTCTTATTGACTTTAACATCGCTACTAGTGCAAAGGTTCTTCACAATTGATCCCAGATCGTTGAGAATAACCTTTTGTAACTAGTCGGGCTTTGAAGGTCTCTACCTTCCTATCGGGCCTATGCTTCTACTTGTAAATCCATTTACAACCAATAGGAACTATTCCTTCAGGAAGCTCAACCAAGTCCTAGACTTGATTATGATGAATTGAGTCAATTTCGGATTTCATGGCTTCTTGCCACTTTTCTGAGTCGATGTCTAATATCGCATCCTTATAGGTTAAAAGATTATTTTCTTCCACTAAGAAAACTCTTAGTGCATCTCCAGGCATTTGACCATACCTAATAGATGGCCTGGACATCGTTTTAGACCTACGTGAAGGGTGGTTAAAGTTATACCGCTCGATTAATTTTGAGGTTCTATCTCGGGTTTATGTTCATTATGATTGGCTTCATCAAGCACAATCTTTCTACAACCTCCACGATCCATGAGAAACTCTTTCTCAAGGAAAGTGGCATATCAAGAAACAAAAAAATTTTGCTCCTCAAGATCATAGAATTGGTATCTTATTTAATTCTTGGGATACCTAACAAACCGATACTTGTACCCCCTGGGTACAAGTTTATCTTGTTACGTAACTTTTACGTAAGCAGAACACCCCAAATCTTAAAATATTTAAGATTTGGTTTCCTTCCATTCAACATCTCATGTGGAATGTTTGGAATAGCTTTAGATGGAACTCTATTCAATATATAAGCAGCAGTTTCTAGAGCATAACCCCAAAGATATTCAGGTAGATCGGTAAAGCTCATCATCGATTGGACTATATCTAATAAAGTCAGATTCCTCTTCTCCGACACATCATTGTGTTGCGGAGTGCCTGGAAGACTATAGTGACCTAGAATTCTATTCTTCTTGAAATAATCAGAGAATTCACTGCTAATGTACTCACCGCCTCGATTTGATCGAAGGCATTTGACATACATTCCAGTTTGTTTTTCTACCTCAAGTCTGAACTCTTTAAACTTTTCAAAGGTTTCTGACTTATGTTTCATAAGAAACACATACCCGTATCATGACAAATCATTGATAAAGGTAACAAAGTTTCAAAATCCACCCATTGCAGCGTGATTCATTGGACCGCATATATCACTTTGTATTAGTTCAAATAAATCAGTGGCACAATGTCCAACACTAATAAATGGAGATTTAGTCATTTTCCCTTGAATACAAGATTCACAAACTGGGTAAGGTTCTATGGTCAGATCAGGTATCCTACCATCCTTAACCAGACGGGTTAGGCATCTCACACCTATATGACCTAATCTCATGTGCCACAATTTAGCATCATTTAAAGCTTATGCACTATTACTAGTGCTACCCTGTACATTCATGACATTTCTCGTTGTATCCAAAACAAAATGCCCATTAATTAATTGACACTCAACTAATAAAACACCAAACATATCACATAAATATAAATAATGGTTCTTAATATACATATGATACCCTTTACTGTCAAGTACAGGAAGAGATATAATCTATCTAATCATAGCAGGCACAAAATAACAGTTATGAAGTACAATAATTTTATTACAAGAGAGAATCAAATCATAATGTCCTACACCTCGACCCGTAAGAGATCACCATTTCCCACTCGAAGCTGTACCTCTCTTGGCTGTAGCAATCTAACTTCATTCAGACCTTGCAACATATTGCAGATGTGAGAAGGACATGCGGTATCTAATACCCAGCCAATACTAGCATCAAATGCTAAAGAAATGTCAATAATAGGAAAGATAATACTGTTAGGGTCGGTGTTTATGTGTCATCCCTGAATGTACATATACTTGTGTATTTATGCAAGTGTACATTCCTATTAAATTGCTAATACCTATTCATATAGTACTATACAATGTAACGTTACAGACATTATACGATCTTAAGGAGTTTGGATCAGATCTAAAGGAGTTTAGATAAGGGCTCATAGTTAGCTACGCTCAGAGATATAAATGCTAAATGTTAGCGCAACTAAGTGTTAGCTAGTTAAAATACTCAGTAGATCCAAGAGTTAGAGCCTTGTTTGTAATAAGACATAGACCTAGGAATATACTAGTAACTGCATAGTTACAAGAGTTGCAATCGGGTGCCAGGAAATACTAGTTACGCAAGTATGTTCTCGAATTTTTATCCTTGATCTATTTCTGCCGATACAGGTTTTTTGGTGGATACCTTTATATATAGATTAGCATATGTCATACCTATAGGGTATAGATGGTCGTTCCTAGCCAACCGCGAGCTTGAAGCTCATATTGACATATGGGTATCCAGTTAGGACTGGATATGGGACAGACTCATGAGGGCCTCCGATAGACACCCTATGTAAGCAGTCAATGGAGGGTCCTCTTGAGTTTAGCAGTATACGTGGTCCTTTGACCTGAGTGTCATGGTGGGCTTGTAAGTGATCCACCATACTTTGGTTCTATGCATGTCACAGGCATTTCATGGTGTGACCGCTGGGCGTCGCTAGGTATGGTCCGATGCTTATGGAGTCTGGTGTGTACAAATATAGAATCCGTCAGCTCACATAGGGAGTTAGATAGCTAGATGCTTTGAGACTGTATCTTAGAAAATTTTATGGCCACAAGTACTAATCCCAGGAAAGAGTTCCGTCAGGGTGGAATAATATGGCAAATGAGTTTGCATATATTGTTTAATAGGATACTAGTCTAGAGATAGGACATGGATTAGTACTAGGGGATTTGACGGTAATGATCTATATCCCCGCACATTCAGGATATCATGACGGAAGAAATATAAGTATGCGTTGTAACCTCAGCTTGCATGGTTCAACGCTGCATGGTTACAACGCGCTGATTTGTAATATCCGTGACGTGTGTGTGGGGCATTGCTCATGGACTCATGAAATAGTTTCATTTGACGAATCGAGTGTAGGACCTAGGGAGTCCCTCGATATGGAGTGTGCTCGTTGGGCATTGGGGCAGCATGCCAGATTAAAGTGTTTAATCCAGCAATATTTAGCACTACCACGAAAATGTGTACGTGTTTGTATTTAAGTGTTAAATATAACAATTAGTTAATAATTGTTATTTACTAATTGCATAATAACACGTGGCGCATTGTGGACCCTCGGTTGAGTTTACCCGAGTCTGAAATTTAGTGAGACCCACTAGAAGGTAGACTTGCTAATTATTCACGAGGGGCAAAATGGTCATGTTACACTATTGATTATTTAATTGTTAAATAATCAAAATATCTCAAATAAAATATTATATTATATATTATTTTATTATATAATATTATTATATTAAATAATGCTTATTAGTTGTCAAGCATTATTTATTTATTTTTTATTATTTAATATAATAATATTATTTTTTCATAAAAGTGTTTTATTTAATATTATAATATATAATATTATTATTTTACTGGTGTGAGATATAAAAGGTGTTAAATTGTGTGTGTTTTGCAAGTTTTGGGATTTGGTCGAGAGAAAGAAATAGAGAAAAGAGAAAGAAGAGAAAATGGAGCCGAGGGAAAGGAAGAGAAGAAGAAAAACAAAGAGAAAAATGAAATTGTTTCATTTTTTTTTTTATGGTTTCAATTGGAGTAATTGTGAATTGCTTCAAATTCTCTATTTCTTATCCTTTTGGAGAAAATGATGAAAAGACATACCCAACTATTTTAGGGTTTAAGAGTTAAACCCAGTGCTGGATATAGGGCTACTGTTCTAGCTTACCAAGTCCACCGTGTTGGTGACTAGAACTGTCCATGAGTTGGTTTCCATGCGAACTCTAAGAAAATGCGTGTATAACGTTACACGTTGAGGTGAGTTCTCTATCCTATTAATATATTAATGTGATTAATATATTTTATTTATTGTGTTTATTGTTTAATTTATCACTTCTACCATGTATAATATGTATATGATACGTATTTTAGGCAATAGACATAATTGCATATGCATACACCCACATGTATTAGATCCTCAGCAAATACCTGAGGGCGTCCTCTTCACAATGGCAAGATATTTGGGGCAGTTGCGTTTCCAGTGCCTATTATCACTGCAATGAAAGCATTTGCCTTTCGCTTTCGATTTTTTCAGTGGTTTGGATATCTATCGCCGCTGAGGACCCATCTTAGGTATGTGCATCACTTTTCTTTTCTTCTTTCCTTTGGACTTCCCTGAAGCCCTCAGGGTCGAAGATAAAGCATCGTGAATAAGGAAGGCCAAGCCTCTTTTATGCATGTCCTCATCCATTGTCTTCAGCATATTGTGAAGATCAACATAAGTAGGGGTCATTTCTTGCATATTAAAGTTCATGATGAACTGTGCAAATGACCCAAGCAGTGATTAGAGAATCAAACTGTTCCCCAAGTTATTACTTAAAGAGATGTCCATGGACTCAAGCCTTTCGATTAATCTTATCATCTTGAGAACATGAGGACTTACTGGACTGCCCTCAGAGAGCTTTTCTTGAAACAATGCTTCGGCGACCCTATAGTTCTCTATTTAGGGTCGGTCACCAAAAAGCTCCCTGAGATGGAGCATAAAGCTACTGGCATTGTCCATGCAGACATGCTCCCTCTGTAGCTCAATGGACATTGAGGCGAGGATGTATGATTTAACTTTTAAATCATCATCCAACTATTTTTTATATGTCACATTTTATTCCTCGGTGGCATTCTCAGAAACACCTCTGGGCATCTTTTGGTCAATAACATATCCCAGTCTTTTTGAATCCAGAACAATTCTGAGATTCATGTACCAGTCAGAGAAAGTCTCAACACCTTTGAGTTAGTGTGCATCCAGTATATGCACCAAGAGATTTGAAGATGTCATCCTAGCTTACACAAGTCAAATAAAATAATATTAGGAGATGTTAGTGGGAATTATTATTAAATCGCTAATAAAACATTTTAAATCATTGGTATAACATTTATACATTTTTTAATTTAAAATATCCTCCCACTATTTTACATAATCCCTCTAATCTCTCAAAACGGGATAACAACAGTTTAAAATATTTTAAACTATACAGCGAGAAGTGGACCTTATTGGCATTTTACTCGAGCCGCACACTGTAGCGATCTAGGCCTTTGTAAAGCTAATAGGTAGACAACTCTTATCAATTGTATCTCATGCAACTCCTACTCTTGATCCTAAATACATCTTATCCGCACACTGTAGCGATCTAGGGTAAGTGTATTCCAGATTAACTTGTCAATTATCAAATATATGCTACTGGTACTACCCGCACACTGTAGCTATCTAAGGCAATACTTTCGCATATATTTGCCTCATCTCATGTTAAACCGGTATAGTCTAAATCATACCGACCAAATCTCTCACACTGTAGCGATCTTGGGAAATACCGATATAATACAGCTGACACCATATTAACAAGACGGATCAATAATAAAACACTATCTCATAATGTATTATTGATCAATCTGATTAAGAGAGATTTTTTTTTAGTATCACAAAGACTTAATCTCTATCCCATGAGGAGGTAATTCTCAATTATACATTAATTCCGTGTAACCACAACTAACCCCCACCAGTAGGGCTCTCATTGTGTTTACCATCATAGAAAAAATTATTCTGATTTATAATACAACCTAATAACTCTTATCATGGTATCTCATAAACCCCCACATGATTAAAATAATATTTCAAAAAATTTAAAACATAATTAGAGTAAGTGTCATCGGCGCCACAGTGCTGGGCCTATTGTATGGTAGCACTATGGAGGCATAACCTCGGGCTGCAGCGCCCAGCTTCTGGTGCTGCAGCATTTAACAGCCAGCGTTGTGGCGCTGGAGGTCACACCTCTAACGTTGCAGTGCTATGTGTCTGGCACTGCAGCACTAAGGCCTGAAGGCCCCTCAGCACTGCAGCGCTCAACGTCTAGTGCTTAGCGCCTAGCGCTGTGATGCAATTTCTAGAATCGGTACTTAAGCACCAATTTTCTTAGAGCTGGGGTACCCAGCACCTGGCGCTGCAGCACTAGCGCCTGGAAGCCTTAGCACTGCAGCGCTAGCTACCCAACGCTGGGGCGCTAAAACAAAATTTTCCAGCGCCTCGGTGCTGAACACTTTTGGTCACTACGCTCCGGTGCTCCCACCCTTGATATACCCATTTCAACAACTTTAAATGCATATTTTGAGCACTGAAAACATCACCAACAAAAATTTTACACTCAAAATAGCTATGATACCATTTTGTGAGTGATTGTAAACCTAGGATGCATGCATGTGGGTTTGTGTCGATCATTTAAATATAGCATATGTATCACATACATACATGCGCAGTGGATGCGTGGAATAAAATTGAGAAATAAACTTTACATGTTATCTCATAAATGTAAAATACATCAAGATTGAAAAATAGTACCTTGTCAAGCCTTTGGTATATTGTCGAACTGAAGTACCCACCTTGAAGCAACCCGTTCACAATTTTAGTTCCTCATCACGATGGGCTTGGGGAAGCTAGAATAACAACTTTTTTCAGCAAATGAATCAACTCTTAAATCCTTGTTTCTACCTTGTAGTATGTGTGAAAACAATGGAAGGAAAAATGGAAGAGTTGTATTTTTATGCTCTCAACACTTAAGAGAATTTTCTAACACTTAGCAAAATTCAATTCTCTCTCTTCCCTTAACGCCTTGCGCGAATTTTTTATAATTAATTGAGCAACTAATTGCTCTTTTATTTGTTTATTATTTTCTTTCACTTTCTCACCCAATTGCATTATGTTTGCCATTAGTGTTTTGTTTATTATTATCTTTCATTTTCTCATCTAATGGCATCCATTATATTTGCCATTAGTTTTTTTTTTATTATTTACAATAAACCAAATGAAAACAAAACAAAATGAAAAATTATTTAAATGACCTTAGCCTTAATCTAGGTCAAATGAGAAAACACTTTGTCATTATTATGAAACATCTTAAGACCTACCATTAACAAATGCTACCCATTTATACTTATCACTTCATTTAATAAATATTAAACAAATAATTTAATCATATTAAATCCTTGTAGAAACACATGCCAATTTAAATAAAAAATTAATTGTTTGATTTCAATTTTAATAATAATATCATATATTATTATTTTTATTTTATTCAATAAACATTTTAATGAATAAAATAATGATATTATTTGTCAACAAATAAGGTTATTTTGGTAATTATTGAAGTAAACAATAATTGGCCCACATGTGCCATGTGTCAACATTCCATTAGTCAAGAATTAATTGTTAACTAATTGATATACTTAACTCTTAAGTCTTGACACGTGCACGACTGGAGGAAAACTGAAGTAAATGTTCGGTCTGCTGAAATTTTTCTGGATCGAACAATTCAATCTAGTACGCTACACCAGTGCACAACGAGTACACTTCATATTACGGGACTCTCTAGGTCCACTCCCAATTTGTTAAACAGAACTATTCTGTGAGATTTCTCATAAATCCATCAGTAGAGGGTCTTCTTGAGTTGAGTGGTATTCATAGTCCCTAAACCTGAGCACCACGGTGGGCTTATGAATGATCCACCATACTTATTTTTCACATATGTCAGAGACCTTTCATGGTCTGACCGTCGGGTGTCACTGGGTATGGTTCGATGCTTATGGAGTCCGGTGTGTGTAGATATAGGATCCGTCAGCTCATATGGGTGAGTTAAAGATCTAAATGCTCTAAGGTTGTAGTCTAAGAAGTCTTATGGCCATAAGCATTTAACCCGGGAAAAAGTTTCCTATGGAGTAAATAATATTGCAAAGGAATTTACGTATATTATTTATTGGAATATGAATCAAAAGAGATAAGTTTATGATTGAGTAATAGGGGACTTGATGCGGTTGATCTATGTCTCCACTCTTCTAGGATATTAATGATGGAGGGATTGTACGAATATGGATTAACCTCAACTTGTATGGTTTAACTCGCCATTTTGTATTATCCATAACGTGAGTGTGTGGGGCATCTGTTACGGACTTATGAAAGTATTTTGCGAAACAAAATGGGTGTGAACCTAGGGACTCTCACTATATAAAGTGTACTCGTTAAGCACGTGGATAGCATATTCGAATGAATTGTTCAATCCGGAAAGTTTTTGAAAATTATGAATTTACTTTAGAGTCTTTTGGGGAGTAGCTAAGGTTTAAGTGTCAAATCTAAAATTGTGCCAAGTGAGACTTGACACTTTTATCTACCTAGTGTATGTCTCAAATTGTGCCAATAATTTGTATGGGTACTAAATTGAGCATTGGTAGATATAGCTACCATTTAAATAAAATAATTATCGTTTTGTTTAAATTAAATTAATTATTCACTTATTTATTTTAGGGTCTCTCGGGGAGTAGTTAAGGTTTAAGTGTTAAAGCAAATATTGTACTGAGTGAGACTTGACACTTTTATCTACCTAGTGTATGTCTTAAATTGTGCTAATAATTTGTATGTATACTAATTTGAGTATTGGTAGATAAAGTTATTAAAAAAGAAGAAGAAGGAAATGAAAATAAAATTTGTAATTCGGCGGAATCAAATGAATTCAATTCATTTGATTCATTCATTTTACATATGTTCATTTCCTATTTGACGAGAACAAAAATAAACAAATGTGTTCATTTGCTATTGGCTAAAGAAATTAAAATTGAATCACATTGAGTTTGATTCCATTTAAAGGCAGCAAAAGATAGCAACGGTTTTGCCACCAATTGCTTTCTTATTTGGACAACAAAGATAACAGCTTACTAATACTAATATTTACCTTGTAAGTATGTTAGAAATGTCATGTTAAATTCATTTAATTGGTTAAATGAAAGACAAAATCTGTCTATATATATGTAAGTTGAAATTGCCAAGTCTAGTAATAAGAAAATAGTGAGCATAAGTTTTAAGAGGGCCGAGAGATTAATTTAGAAGTAAGAGTTACTTCAGTATTTCTTCTAAAAAGGAAAGCTATTGTTCTAGCTTGAGGAAGCCCACCACATCCCCAACTAGAATTGTTAAAAGTACACTTCGAGGGTGAGTCCCTTTATCTCATTAGTGTAATGTGATTAAATTAATGAGTATTAATTCCGCTGCGTAGCATGTAAGACATGTTATTATAAATTATTTTAAAATACATATATTTACCTATAGCACGGAGCACATGCACACAACACCAGCATTATCCGTTCATTTGATTATCATCACAAAAGCCGCATGTCAATTGCTAAGTTTTAAAGACGTTCAATGCATCAAACTTCTTGGATAAGTTATTAGTTTGTGCTACCAATGTATTAAATGTGTCAATCTTATGTATTCTGGCGACTCTCCTAGGTGTAACTCTCTCTGCTGTTTATTGATAACTATTAGACGTCATCTCCTTTAGTAGATCATAAGTATTATCCATTGACTTATTCATTATAGCTCATCCAGCAATGACATCTACAATGGTCCTCAAATGGCCTACTAATCCATTGTAAAATCTTTGGACTAATACCATTTAGGGACTCTATGATGATGACACTTCCTCAATATGTCTTTGAAGTGTTCCCATGCCTCATATAACGACTCACCATCAATTTGACTGAATGAGGTAATCTTTACTATCTTTACTGATGGGAGAAACTTGGCTAAGAACTTTTGTGCTAGGTCGTCCTACGTATATGGATTCGAATGGTAATGACATCAACCAACTCTTAACTCTGTCTCTTAAAGAGAAAGGGAATAGTATCAATCTGATGGGATTATTGGAGACTCTATTATACTTTAATGTATCACAAATCTCAAGAAAAATCATGATATGTATATTAGGATCATCATTAGGAGCTCCGTTGAACTATATAAATTATTTCAGCATTTGAATAGTGCTTGGCTTGATCTCAAAATTATTTGCATTGATGGTTGGTCACCGAATACTTGACTAAACACCATTTGTAGTTGGACAGCATACTGGATTATTAATGTGATCGTTATTCTCCTTTATGTTTAAATATTGTTGGCACTGTTCACTTCGAAGTCTTTACAAAGTTCTTTTGATCTCAGGATCAAATGAAGTCAAGTTAACTCTTTTCGCTCTTTGTATAAACTGTCAAAGTAAAAGAAAGAAAATCAAAATAAACTAAAGCAGAAAAAAATAACATCTAAATTAAAAGCAAGTAGCTTGGTATTGGTATAGATCTAAGAATAGAAAGAAATAGTCCCTCAAAACGGTGCCAAAAACTTGATGTGTGCTATAATAGCCTAGCGCAAGTGCACGCTATCATATCAAGTAATATAAGATTTAAAGTCTAAGTATCGATCCTGCAGGGACTATACGATCTAATTCTATCAATCAATTACTAAAATTATATCTACTTAATCTTTTATTCAGAAAATCAAAATCTGGAATTTAATTTAACTAACTGAAGGATTTAACCTAGATAACAAATTACAAAGGGTTAAACTCACAAATTCATAATAGGGAGAAGTACTGATGGACCCCCTTAATTTAGCTTAAGTGCTTAAAATACTCCCTTATTTCAACAAATACCTTGGAGACTCTCATCCGTCAGTTCCTTCTATTAGTTTTGATAGAATCTTGTCCAATTTGATGAAAGTTACCATTTTTTCCATTGTTGTCGAGTGTGCATTAATTCACATGTGTCATTTAATAAAAGAACGCGTGTTACAAAAATGATTAGTTACTTTGGATACTTGTCAACATGTCATTGGTTTATGTTTAAATAAAATAAAATAAAATAAATAATAATAGAAACCTACCACCATCACCGAAAAAAGGCCGCCAATCTTTTTCTGGCGACTGTTTTCTAGTGACCATTTTTCATAAATACAAATGACTTGACCATATTTGACATCATTAGACTCTATTTTTCTTAATCTACACAATAGTGTGGTAATTTCTGTAAAAAAAAAAGCCTCCACCACCCTATTTGGTTATTTTCTTATCTTCTTTTTACAGAAATGACTCTACCATTATATTGATCAAGACAAATGGAGTTCAATTATGTAAAATATAATCTTTTTTATTGTTAAAAAATGGCCGGCAGCGATCGGCTTTCGACGATGGTAGTAGGTATTTAATAATTATTTTTTTATTTTATTTAAATCTAAACAAATGATATGTTGACATATGGCATTTTAAATGTCATTTTAATAAAGGTTACAACATGTGTATTAAATAGTATTTTACCATTTTCTCTGTCAAACTAACAGAGGGAACTGAAGAATAGGGGTCTCTAAGGTATTTTTGAAAACAATAGGTGTTTTAAGCATATAGGTAAAATTAAAGGGGTCCATCAGTACTTCGCCTTTAATAATTATCTAGGGTATAGAATCATCCCCTAATATTTCATTGAATTTATTAATATCTTAGTTAATATCTTAATACCAATTGATTGGCTTAGAGACTAATCTCATTACAAGCCTTTGTAGATGGTCAAAGTGGCTATATTACGTATTCTAACAATCACCTATATGTCTAAACTTATTTCTCTATGTTTATGCCTCTCTAAAGTTTTGTGTTTTGGCCCTCAAAAGAGTGTTTTTGTAGGTATGAAAAACCCTAAGGGTGAGGGGTTTTGAATCTAAGTCGAATTAAGAGTAAAAATGGAAGATTTTTCATTTACCGCATTAGTGCCATAATGCCAACACCTGGAATAAACAATCTTCACTTGGCCGACTAAGCACCATGGCGTTGGCCTTTTTGCCTTGAGCACTGCAGCGCCTAGGCCTAAATCCTTACGGTCACGTGTTTTGAGCGCATCTTGCTCATTTTACATCTGATTCGCCTTTCATTTGTACATATTCGTCACATTTTCCCTATTGTACCTATTTATGATATAAAACAAAATTAAATAGCCAAATATTTATGATTTGCAACAAAATATAAAAGTTGGGGTACTAAAAGTACTATGCATGTATGCCCCTATCACCTATTCATTCAATCTCTTGAAGGATAACTATGATTCCTTTAAGTTAGTCGAGCTATGGTCGAACTACATTGCCTACTCTGCTTGGTCAGACTCACCACTATAAGGCCAAATGAAATAATAGACATTGATTATCGTGTTTAATTAGGCTTGAAGTGAGGATAGATAACCTCAACTTATGTCGAGCAGGGGAAGGTCCAAAAATGTCTACCTCGAATAAATCAAAGTAGTTCTTAAAAAGGACTATAAAAGACATAGAAGGTTATGGATAAAGTTTAGCTTTTCATAAAATAATCTCTAAAATAAAGTGATATTCCTAAAAACACAATATAAATTTAACAAAGTCAAGCAAGATCAAGTGCAATTTCAGAAAACTCTGATAGCAAAATCTAAAAAGGGAAAGTCTATAAAGACACCTATATTGAAAAAGATTCTAGGAGCTACATGTAAAACTACGCCCTCAACCTATAAATAGAGGAAGAAATTAGCACTAGAGATCATCATCGACAGATTGAGAACTAGTATTGAAATCAAGATTCTCACAAAAAGATGTATCTCAAGTTACATGTATTTAAAGCACTCATTCTTTATTTACTTTCTCTTGTCTTATTCCTTTTTTTTTCTAAATCCTTGCTGACTTAAGCATCAGAATGTTCACGTTGGAAAAAAAAAAAACAACGTCGCGGCCTCACATTATCTCTAGTTGTAGAATCCTTGTCAAACATCTAGTTCATCGGGAGATGAGAGTCTTAAGTGGTTGATATGCTAATTAATAGTTAAGCGCAAGTGACGCTATCGTATTAAGTAATATAGGAATGAAATTCAAGTATCATTCCCCCAAGGACTTATTAAATCTTCTTTCTTCAATCAAGTACTAAAATTAATCATACTTAACTTTTATCTAGATAAACCAAAAGATAAATGTTATCTAATTAACCTAATTTTATTAAATTAAACCTAATCTTAATCATAAAGCAAGTAAGGGTTTTAAATTCACTATCAAAAGTAATTTAAGATTTTAACTTATCCCTTAATATTTCATTGAACTTATTAATCTCTTAGTTAATCCATTAAAAATAAATTGTTGGCTAGACTATAACCTTGTTATAAGTCTTTGTCGTTTGTCAAATAACTATATTATACCATAGCAATTACCTATATGTCTATAGTAATCCGAATAGAATGTAACTCATTAAGAACAAGCCTAATCATATCATACATGCTATCTAGGCATATGTCTATCCTACATGAAACTCATAGTTGTTACCCTATGATCATGCATCAAACTATCCAATGCTAAAAATATAAATTAACCTTTTGAGTTCATTAGGGTTCCTTGAAAATTTAATAAATTGGCCAAATATAATGAAAAGCATTAAACACAAAATAGAATGAATCAATTTAATATATTAAGTTCATAAACTAAGAAATTCAATGAAATCTAACTATATATTAGGGTCAAAATCCTAACCCTAGATCAAAAAAGTTTAGTTCATAATGAATTTAAGAGTATCATGGTAAATAATTAAAGACATCATGAACAAGATCATAATAGTAAAAGAAGATACCAAAAAACTAAATAAGAATATGCCCTAGTTTCCTTCTCTTTCTCTTGATTGATGTACAAGTCTTGATCTTCAATCTTCAATTCTTCACTTTAATCTCTTGTTTGATGATGTGTTTTTGCTTGCTCTAAGTTGCCTCTAATATTATACTTTTGGCTATAATAAAAAATCTTTTATAGGTCTTCGTAACCCTAGGGATGTGGGGCTTTGAACTCTAGTCAAAATAGAAATCAAATGATAGGGTTTCTTTTGTCGCATGGGTGCCACGGTGCTAGGGATTGGCACCGTAGCACTGGTGTTTTTGCTTCGGGCACCGTAGCACCGGCCTTGTGTTACCAACTTCTCTATTTTTTGTCCGTTTCGTGCCTGATTTCTCTAGTATCTTCACGCCTTGGATTGTAAACCTATATTTGATCAAAATAATCATGATTTAGAGAAAAACCTAAGTTCGAGAGGATAAAAATATTAGTCTATATATACCTTGTTAAATACCCTTAAACTTAAGACTTTGATTGTTCTCAAGCAAAATAAAAACAAACACTCATAATTTATTACTGACTTAAAATGAAATGAAAACTCAATCCTAAAAATAATCATAAGTTGATAGATGATCACAATCATTGTCTTAAAGATTGTTGAAAAGGCACAAATCTTTTTAGAAATCAATAAATAACTATCAATAATTCATTATACCATTTATCAAGTTCTTCATTCTTCCTTATAATTTATCACTTGTGTATGTGTGTGCTATGCAAGTAAATAGTCAAATGATACCTAGATTTACTCGATAGCTTAAATAGTACATAAAGAGGATGTCTCGGCATATTTCAATTTATAATCGTACTACCATAAGCTTACTTTTCAAACTATTCCTCACTAATATAGAAAGACAGATATCTAGGGATCTATTTAGGACTTTACTTAACTTGTAATGAAAAGCTAAGATCAATGTGGGATATAAAGATGTATAAATATTAAGTTCAAATAACATCATGAACATTTAGACTTCATTAAGAAACCTCTTGATCTCTTTTCTCCTTGACTTATCTCCTCCTGCAAACTTATAGTATTTTTATCTTTCTTTTAATCACTGTTGTTCAAATAATTTCTTTTGTTTTTTAATGGATACCCTAAATTTAAATTGATAAGTACCTTCAAGACTTAATTATTTTTTACTTCAGTACCCATTTTCTCTAATCACAACCTTGTTCCTTTTAAGAATATTTCTAAGTAAATTTAAGGTTTATGGTGTTACAGGTATTTTTAGGATAAATAAGCATAAGGCTTGTAATGTGGTTAAATAGAAAAAATTAGTATTTAGGCTCTAAAGGGGTATGTATGGATAAATATACATCAAAAGTAGGCTAGAAAATGCTCAATTGGTCCAAAGATGGCCTAATGACATTTTTCTATTCATGTGCTCCTTATAATTTCGCCTCAAGTAGTAATCAAGCAAGTTCTAAAGTGTTGGTCCTCAAGACTATGGTGTACTACTTAAGCATAAGCATCTTTAAACAACAATTCAATTCAACTAATACATGCTTAACTCAATATGCTCAAATATAAGTGATCAAATAATAAAGTTGAAATTAGTTCAAGACTGATAATATAAGAGTTCTCAAGTGTCTATCATTTCCTAGGGACTTGTAAAAAACATTCAGCCAATATTCTATTTCTTATCATAGACTAATGATCCTCGTCTCAACCAAAAACTATTCAATTAAAAAACATTAACACACAAAAATAATCAATCAATTCATACAGCAAAATAAACATAAGTGTTTCCCACCCCAAATTTAAATTTGACATTATCCCTAATATAAAAAAATAACAACTTGAGAGTAAGAAACTTCCCGAGTAAATGATGTGTAAGCATTGCAGCATTGTTGTCTTGATTAAATACCATTGACAGCAGGGACTGCATAATTTTTTAAAGATCTTTGTTCTATCATAGGCTCAAATACAAGATTATTAATCTTTTCTTCTATATTTATGGATCAGTATCGTTCACGTCAAAGTTTCTATAATGTTATTTTGATCTCAGGATTAAAATAAAGTCAAATCTACACTTTTAGTCCTTCACATGAACTATTAAAACAAAAATTCAAAAACATATGAAAGTGAATAATATTGAAAAAAAAATTTGAATTAAAAGCAAGATAGTTTGGTATTAGTATTGATCTAAAAATAGATAGAAATAAATTTTTGGCAACGGCACCAAAAACTTGATGTGTTGATTAACAGCTACGCGCTAGTGCATGTTATTGTATTAAGTAATATAGGAATGAAATCCAAGTATCGTTTCTACAGGAACTTATTTAATATACTTCCTTCAATCAAGCACTAAAATTAATCCTACTTAACTTTTATCAATATAAATCAAAAGATTAATGGTATCTGATTAACCTAATTCTATCAAATTAAACTTAATCTTAATCAAAAAGCAAGTAAAGGTTTTTAATTCACTAATAAAAAATAATCTAGGGTTTCAACTTATCCCCTAATATTTTATTAAACTTATTAATCTCTTTGTTAATCCCTTAATAACAAATTGTTGGCTAGACTCTAACCTCATTATAAGCCTTTGTCGATAGTCAAATAACTATATTACAACCTAATAATTACCTATATGCCTATGATAATCTGAATAGAATGTAACTCATTAAGAGCAAGTCTAATCATGCCATACATGTCATCTAGGTATATGTATATCTTACATAGAACTCGTAGTTGTTATCCAATGATCATGCATCAAACTATCATAGGCTCAACATATAAATTCTTCTTTCGAGTTCATTAGAGTTCCTTGAACATTCAATATATTCGCCTGATATAATAAAAGCATTTAAGCACAAGATATGATGAATCAATTTAATATATTAAGTTTATAAATTATGAGAGTCAATAAAATCCAATAATATATAAGGTTCAAAAGCCTAACCCAAAATTAAAGAGTTTAGTTCATAATGAATTTTAAGAGTATCGGGGTAAATAATTAAAGACATCATGAATAAGATCATAATAGTAAAAAAAAGATAAGAAACTAAACAAGAACATGCCCTAGATGGCTTCTCTCTCTCTTGATTGTCAATTTTCAATTTTTCACTTTGATCTCTTGTTTAATGATGCGTTTTTGTTTGCCCTAAGTTTCCTCTAATATTCTATTTTTGGCTATAAAAATAATGCTTTTATAAGTCTTCATAATCCTAGATACGTGGGGCTTCGACTCCAAGTCGAAATAGGACTCAAATGATAAGGTTTTTGTTGTTGCACAAGCATTGTGGTGCTGAGAATTGGGCATGACGTGCTGAAACCTAGAAAAGGTCTGGGTCGAGTTCTTGGCTGGGCATCGTAGTATTGGGTTGTGGATACTGTGGTGCTAGCATTTCTACTTCGGGTGCAACTAGGGGTGGGCACGGTCCGGTTCGATTTTTGGAAAAAATAAAACTGAAATCGGTTTTTTAATGAGAAAAACAGAACCGGACCGAACCAATTTTTTTCGGTTCGATTTTTTTGATTTTTTTGATTTTTTTATTTTAAATTATGAATTTTTTTAATTTTCAATCTGGTCTTTTTGATATTTTTTTTCAATTTTTTCGATTTTTTGGGTGGAAAAAACTGAACCGGACCGATCAATTATTTCTCCAAAAAAACTAAATCGATGTTTTTTAAAAACAAAAACCGGACGAACCGAACCGGCCGGTTCGGTTTGGTCTTTTGGTTCTCGATATTTTTTGCCCACCCTTAGGTGCAACAACGTTGGCCTTGCATTGTCGGATCCTCCAGTTTTTGTCCGTTTCGTGCCCAATTTCCCCAGTATCTTCACGCCTTAGGTTGTAAACCTATATGTGATAAAAAACCTCAAATAAATGCCAAATAAAAAACCTAAGATCGAGAGGATAGAAATAATAGTCTATATATACCCCTATCAATAGTCTAAATTTTAGTCTCATCCTTACCCTCAAGCCAGACTTCTCTAAAGAAACAAACCTATCTTATTGGCTCCCGGGTTACCATATTTTAGGGTCAACAATACCAAATGGTTCTTGTATGGTATTAACATATTAATTAGTATTATAATTTTAACTTATAACTTTACATGTAATTAAATTAATAACTTATATTTAATTTATATTTTATCAGGATTAATGGGTTTGATGCATAACTCATTGGGAAATTAACGCAACTTTTTGACAATTGAATAAAAAATTAGTTAATTAATTATTTTATTTAAGAATTAAAATAATTTAATTTTTTAATTAAAATGAAAAAATTAATTTAATTAAATAAATAATAATAATAAAAATAAATTATACATTTTACATAAATTAAATTGAATAAAAATGTATTATTTTAAATAATTAAATAAAAATATTAGTTAATTAATTACTTTAATTAAGAATTAAATTAATAAAAAAGTTTATTAAGAAGAAAATATTTAATTGATAAGAGCACATTTGTCATTTATTTTTTCATGTTTTATTTTGATATTTTATGAAAATAAATGACTATTTATGTGCATTATTGTTTATTTATAGGTATTGGACTGGAAAGATACAAAACTAGAATAAAGACACAAATAAGCAAAAATTAAGGACTTATTTACAAAATATTCAAATTTGAAATTTTTGCCCTAGCGGTATGGCCATTTTCGCCCCAACGCTGAGACCATGATATAAGAAAATTCGAAATAAAACCTATACAAGTCTTAACTTTTCACCCCAAGGAAAATAAGTTATCGCCCCAGCGATCACATAATTCCTGACCCGATGAGAATTAAGGTTTTCAAGCTCAAAATCAATCCTTATAGAAGACCACTCATCCCCAACCTTCAAAGACCACATAAGACACTCAAGAGACATACAACACAAGTCTTAGAGAGAAATTAGAGCATAATTGAAGCAGCTATAGAGAGAAATTCAATACATTCTTTGGCAGCAAGAGTTTTTCTAGGCTAGCAATCAAGGGCAATTCAACTTCTATATCAGTTTGCTATTGATTGTATCATGTTTTCTTTATATTTCTGTCACAATTCTTTTGTAGCCATGAAATAATTTTTCTTTCTAGGGTTAATACTTGAACTCAATATGTGTACTTAATTGCCATATCTTTTTAATATTTTATAAACTTAGTCTTTATTCTTGCGATTTCTATAGAGATAACCACACTAATGGGCAATGCATGGAGATTCTACAAATGTAGAGAATTTTAACCGCAACAATTAAAACTCAAATTTCTATAACGCTGGATAGAGGAATCACCTTAACTTCTCATGAAGCAATAATAATCAATGACAAATTTCCAAATCATGAATCTTTTGGGTTTCCAAGCACAGGCTCAACAAGAAAATAAGCTAAACTTAGAAGACATGTTCTTCTAGTACATGAAACGAACCGACGCACTTCTTTAGAGTCAAGTTGTATCATTTAAAGCATTAGAGAATCAAGTAGGGCAACTTGTTGTAGCAATGAACAAGAGACATCAAAAAGCTCTACTAAGTGACACCAAAGCCAATACAAGAGGAAATTAGAGCAATGCTAAGCTGTCTCCTTAAGAAGTGGTAAGACCTTAGACGACAACATACCTCAACCATAAAATTCAAAGAGCAAAGAAAAGGAAACTATGGTACAACAAGATGACCTGCAACTATATAGACCACCTAAACTTTTTCCTCAGAGATTACAGCAGCTAATAAATTGAGAAAAAAGTGCAAAATTGTAGAAAAGTACAGAAACTAGTACTCAAGTGCAACAATCTTCAGAAGAGCAGAAAAGTGAAAATTTAGTAGAAAATACCAATGGCAATCCATAGAATCAGCCATAAAGTCAAACACTCCCCCTATATCATTCTCACAAAGGTTACAAAAGAAGAAACTAGATAAATAAATTTCTAAATTCCTTGAGATTTTTAAAAAATTCATATTAATCTTTCTTTTATAGATTCACTGAAGTAAATGCCGAACTACGTGAAATTTATGAAAGACTTCCTAGCAAGGAAGATAAGATTAGATGACTTTAAAACTGTAACATTAACAGAAGAATATAGCATCATCCTACAGAAAAAACTGTCATTAAAGCTTAAAGATCCGGGGAGCTTCACCATACCATGCAAGATCAAGAACGATGACTTTAGGAAAGTGTTATGTGATCTCAGGGCTAGCATTAACCTCATGCCACTGCCTATCTACAATAAATTAGGACTAGAAGAAGCCAAACCAACCAATGTCACACTATCTGGCGAATTCATCTCTCACATATCCTAAGGGAATCATTGAAGATGCGTTAGTAAAGGTGGATAAGTTTATTTTCCTTATTGATTTCATTATTCTAGACATGGAAGAAGACAAGGAAATCCCCATCATCCTTGGAAGACCCTTTCTTAGCCATTAGATGAACTATCATTGATGTGCAAAAATGGGAGTTGACCATGAGAGTAAAGATGACACCATCATATTTAAAGTTTTCAAGGAGATCAAGTTGCCAACTGAAAGTGAAGACTATTTTAGCATTAATATGGTGCACCCAAACGCCGAGCAGCTTAAAATCATAGAGACATTGTATCCTTACATCTGAAAAAAGATGTTAAAGCATAGAAATACAAGAAAAAAAAGAAGAAGAAGGAGCAGCAATGTGAAAAAATGATCAAAGAAAAGGGCAAAGAATAACCACTTTCTTGTCTAAGATTAAAGTTCTTCCGGAGAAGCATGAGAGAAATAAAGCAAAAGCCCTTAGGATTGATCGTAAAGATATGAAAGCGTAAATAAAAGAGAACAAGCAAGATCACATGCAAGGATGCTTCTACCACCACCTTTAATTTATCATAAGAATGAAAGAAAGCCTCGTCAAGCCAATGACGATAAATCAAGCACTTTTTAGGAGGCAACCCAAATAATTTTTATTTTTCCTTAATTTTAGTTTTAGTTAGTTTAGTTTCTTTTCTTTGTAGGAAGAAAATGACTAGATGGGCACTCTATTGCTTGTATTAGGAGCCAAGGAACACCACAGTCATATCATTAGACAATAACATTGCATTGCTTACATTTCATTTACTAAGAAATTTTCTTACTCTCGATTCTCTATTTCTTAACATTAGGGACAATGTCTAATTTAATTTTGGAGGTGGAAAATACTTTCTTATGTTTATTTTGCTGCATTATTTGATTGGTTGTCTTGTAAGTAAATTATTTTTTAGTCATTAATTTTTATTAGGTTGTTAAGATGATCATTAGTCTATGATAAGAAATAGAATACATGGCTGAATTTATTTTCATAAATCCCTAAGAAATGATAGATACATGAGACAATTATTTGTTATCTAATTTTAAGAACAAGTTCGACCTTATTTATAATCATCATTCTTTGATATAAGCATGAATAGTTATAACTAGTACTTAGAGATAATTATGTTTTAGGGAGTACACTCAATTCTCGAAGACCCATAATTTAGAACTTGTCTTTAGTTACTACTTGAGGTGAAATCCTAGAAAACACATGTATAGGGAAATGACATTTGACTATCTTTGGACCGATTGAGCCTTTCTAAACTACCTTAATGGTATATTTATCCTTAGTACCTCATTTTTTTAGCCTAATTACTCTTTTTTTCTATTTAACCACATTACAAAAACACTTAAAATATTCTTGTCCAAAAATTTATCCATCACACCATCAACCTTAAGGTTGCTTCGAAATAGTCTTGAAAAAAATAAAAGGTTGTAGTTGTAAAGGGTATTACGAGAAAATGCATTTTTGTGGTATTTGTCAATCTAAGTTTAAGAGTATTAAAAAAATAAAAGATACCCCCAACTTAAGAAAAAGAAGAAATTATTTAAAAAATAAAGGTTAAAAAGAAATATGGGAAACACAAGAAGTTTAGGGGATGAGATAATACAAGGAAAAGAAGATTAAGAAGTTTCTAGGTAAAATTTAAGTGTTCATGGTGTGACTTGAACATCATATATTTATTATTTTATCCCACCTTGACCTTAACATTATGTTACAAGGTAAAATAAGTACTAAATAGATCCCTAAACATTTGATTTCTACATTAGTAGAGAGTGGTAGAAAAAATAAGCCTATAGAAATGTCATTATACAAATCAAATGCTGAGATATCATTTTTCATATACGAACTTAAGTATTAAGTAAATCAAAGTATAGTTTAGCTATTACTTACTGCTTATACACATATGGTGATTATTTATGAGGAAGAATGAGGGACTAAATAGAGATAATTAGAATTATTAATAGATATTTATCTACCTTAAAGATTTGTGCCATTTAAATAGTTTTTGAAACAATCATTTTGATCATCTTACTCACCTAACATATTTTGTTTTGTTTTCTTTGTTTGTTATTTGAGAAAAATAACCCTTTGTTTCTCTCTCTTGATTTTTATTTTTATTGCTTAAGGACAAACACGTATCTAAATTTGGGAGAATTTGATAAGGGCATATTTGTCATTTATTTTTCATATTTTATTTTGATATCTTATGAGAATAAATGACTATTTATGTGGATTATTGTTTATTTATAGGGATTGAACTGGAAATGATACAAAACTAGAGCAAGGACACAAAACAAGTAAAAACCATAGACTTATTTATAAATATTCAAATCTAAAATTTTCGCCCCAGTTGTGTGGTCATTTTCGCTATAGTGCTGAGACCATTATCAAAATAAGAAAATTCTAAATACGGCCTGCACAAGTAGCAGATTTTCGCCCCAACAAAAATAAGCTACCGCTCCAGTGATCTCACGATTCTTGACTTGATGGGAATTGAGGTTTTCAAGTTTAAATCAATTCCTATAAAAAGCCACTCATCCCTAGCCATCAAAGAACACACAAGACACTCAAGAGACACACAACACAAGTCTTAGAGAGGAATTATAGTATAATTGAAGTAGCTATAGAGACGAATTAGAGCATAATTGAAGTAGTTATAGAGAAAAATTCAAGGCATTCTTTGGCAACAAGAGTTTTTCTAGGCTAGTCAATCAAGGACAATTCGACTTTTATATTGGTTTGCTATTGATTGTATCATATTTTCTTTATATTTTTACCTCAATTCTCTTGTAGCCATGAACTAATTTTTCTTTCTAGGGTTAATACTTGAACTTAATATGTGTACTTAATTGCTATATCTTTTTAACATTTAATAAACCTAGTTCTTTCTTATTCAAATTGTTCGTTCTTAATGCGTCATTATATATGGCTAATTTTGTGATTGAATTGGTAATATTTTAATAAACTCGGAAGAGTCATTATATTTAGACCTAGGTAATTTGATGCATGATTTTAAAGTAATTTAAATTACATATATAAGTTTCAAATTAGGATAAGAATATACATAATTGGTATGTATGATCAATTAGACTTATTCTAATAAATCTTAATTTATTACAAGTATCATAGCAATATAGATATTTAGTAAATTAAAGTATACTTTCATAACTTTAGGAGAGACTTGTAAATACATTTAGTGTCTTGATCAATGATAAGAACTAAGAGAATTAAATATTAGAAGATTAATCATTAGAAAGCATATTGAGAAATGATATTAACTCTAGGTTTTCTCTATATTACTATTTTTTATAACTCTTTACGTTGCATTCTTGCATTTATATTTTTTAAATTTATTCTTTGATTTTGATTTTATTAAATAATTACTAGAAAGACATAATTTTAGTATTTTTAGAAAAGTAGAAATTGTTGATGTATTTTAAGGTGTATGCATGTGATTGTGTACATATTAAAAAAAAAACTAAACACATGTACCATATACATGAATTTGGCAGCGAAATTTATCATGTAATCAACATATATACATGTACTTCAATTCTTAACAACTTAAGAATATAGAAAACATACCTTTAAAGACCTCCGATGAAGATTTCAAATCCGAATTTCTTTGTTCCAACTTTGAGCTCACCTTGAAGTGCATTTTTATTTAATTCTAGTTCACAATAATCCGGTGGAATTGTGAAGCTAGAATAGCAGCAGTATAATCTCCAGTAATAAGGTTTGTATTGTTTGAAAGAAAAATAAGAAGGATTTATTTTTCTTTCTCCTTTGATTTTTCTCACAAGTCTTTGTTCAATAAAAAACTCTCTCAAAACCAACTCTTCTTTTTCCTCTAAACCCTTGTGATGAACACTTGAAATTACACATTTAATAAGAGTTTTACATGATTGTTTTGTATTACTAGTGTATTTAATTTTCTTAACTTAAGTATGTTTACAATATTGTACTTAATTATCTTATAACTATTTTGTGGCAGGTTCGGTAAAATGGGTATAACTTTCTACCTAAAGATCCAATTGAGGTGATTCTTAATCCTGTGCAGAGCAGACTCAATGGGCTAACATATTATATTTCACAAAGCATTGGAAATTCGAGTGTTTAGAGGGTGAAAATTGTCCTAGAACAGAATTGATCTGCAGTACAGGCCCAGTTTGAACAGTTATCAGTATTTGACCCATAACTATAGAAATACGTATCTAATACGTATGAGATCACTCAATTTGGAAAGATAAGAGACTTATATACAACTTTTATATTTTGAGTGACAGCTAATTCGGATCACATCAATTCCAAATTGGATAATCAAGTGGGTGCCCAAGTGATAATGAATGCAAATTATTTTGCCACCATTCTTGACTTTCATCAACCAAGTGGTTCCCTCCAAATTTGTCTCGATTTATCCATGTTTTTCTATAAATAGGTGGCTTGTTTATGCCTAAAGAATGTAATTAGAAAGTTAGAATTTAGTTCAAAATACTTTTCCTTTGTATCCATTTCCTTGTACTATTATTTCTCTTGTTTACTATTAAGTCATGTTATTTCTTCTTCCATTTCTTTTCTTTTCATTTAGTTTTATTATGTCCAAATAATTTTGTTTAAGCTAAGGTGAAAGGGTGAAGCTCTTGGCAAGGTAATAAGATATGTTTAATATTTATTCATGAATTTAATGTTTCATTTTTAAGTTATGCAAATTTATATATGATGTATTTATTTTGTTTGTAAAATTAATACCCTTTCTTCTAAAGTGGTGATTCTTGATTTATTATTGACAAACTTAATACTTGGCACAATAAATTCTTGAAACCATTTACAAGATTTGGTTTATATAACCTTTCTTGTAAAGTGGGAGTCTTGATTTATTGTAGACAAATATAAAGATTGGCATAATAAATACTTGAACTCATTTATAAGATTTGGTGTATAATAATTGAAAGAAATAAATACTAATCAATATATAAATGATAATGAACTTTAATTGCTATATTTTCTGGTTGGAACCTCCTTTGTGTGAGGATTTCAATTGAGTTATAAAAAAATAAAAAGTTAAATATATTCTTACTTCTTATGCCAAGAGTGAATCCTCATAACCTTAGCTTTTTATTTGAATTGGTTAATTGAAATAATATTTACAAACATCTTATACTGCATTAATTATCTTTAAAGTGTTTATAATTTGTAATTTTAATTCTACTTCCCTGTGGATCGACCCTGTTCTCATCGGGTTATTTATTACTTCGACAATCCTACACTTAGGAATAACTTCTATATTCTGGACGTGTCACCTTGCATGAAAATTCATTTATACTATTGTTAACACAAATGAAACCCAACTATTTTTAGTGCTCTCAACACTTTACAAGTACTCTATCAAAATTAGATTAAGTGGCCAACTACCAAAACAATTTTTTGTGGTCATTTTAATGGTCTAATAAAATTAACCATTAATCACAAAATGGTACTCCACTTAATTTAATTTATGTTTCTAAAATTAGGTATGTCTTCTATTTAGGAATAAAATAACAAATAAATAAAATTATATTTTATTTATTTAAATAATATTTATTTAATTATTCAAAAACTATTTGAATAATTAATATTTACCTTATTTGATTTTACTAACATGGTTAATGGGTGAATTCATGGTAAAACAATTCGTGGAATAAAATTGTGCCACTTGTTAACATTTAATTAGTTAATAACTCTTGTCAACTAATTAAATGATATACTTAACATTTAAGTCTAAACAAGTGCACAACTCGAGGAACCCTGAAACATATTTTCGATTTGCTAGAATTTTTAGGATGGAACTGTTCAATTCATTATGCTACCTCAGTGCACAATAAGTACACTTCATATTGTGAGACTCTCTAGGTCAACGCCCGAATTGTCATATGGAACTCCTCTATACGTCCGTGAACGATGCCCTATACACACGTTACGGATATTACAAAGCGGCGCGTTAGACTATACAAGTTGAGGTTATAACATATTCATATAATCCCTCTATCATTTATATTAGATAGGGTAGAGATATAGATCAACACCATCAAATCTCTATATGCTCGATCGAAAGCTTATCTCTAGAATTGTATTTCAATAAACAATATTTCTAAATACTTTTGTAATATTATTTATCCTTAGGGTTAAACTCTTTTCCCAGGAATTACTGCTTATGACCATAAGACTTTCTGAAATGCATTCTTTAGAGCATTAGGATATAATACTCACCAAATTGGGTTGATGGATCCTATATCTATGCACACCGGACTCTATGAGTATCAGACCATACTCAGCGACACCCAGCAGTCAGACCATGAAAGGTTTCTAACATGTGTGAAGCCAAAATATGGTGGATCACTCACAAGCCCACTATAGCACTCAGGTCAAAGGACCACAAATACTACTCAACTCGAAAGACCCTCCATTGACGGCTTTATGGGATATCTATTAGAGATCTTTGTGAGTCTATTCAGTATTCAGTCCTTACTGAATACTTGTATCTCTATATGAGCTTCCACTAAACTCATGGTTTGCTAAGACTAACCATCTAGACCATCCATATATAGACATACACCAATCTATATATTTATTAAGGTATTTACTGACAGACCAGTATCAGTGAAGATAGATCAGGAACATAATATTTGAGAACATATTTGCATAATAACATTTCCTAACATTATTTGTAACTCTTTACAACTACGTCATTACTAATATATTCTTAGGTCTTTGTCCCATTTTAGAAAAGGCTCTTAACTCTTTAGATATCCTAACTCTTATAACCTGATAACTCTTATCAGTGCTAACTTTTAGTATTTATAACTTTCAACGTTGCTAATTCTTAGCACTGATCTAAACTCATTTAGACCAGATCTGAACTCTTTCAAATCGTACAATGTCTAATATGTTACAAGCATCTTATCATATATAAAATATAATTAGCGATTTAATGAAATGATAATATTAGTATAAATATTAAACAAATATTCATATATAAGGAAATTGCACGTAAACACAAATCCCAACAGAAATTATCTTTGTGGGTTTGACAATTGACTATTTTATCCTTTTATTACTTGTTATGATAATATATACTTGTACTTAATTTTAAAATATAAAAATATCGCATCAAGTGTGCAACGTACCCAATGGACACTCCGAGCACATGTTTCATGCATGAGACGAACCCATGAGCAAAATTAATGCATTTCACGTGAGCGCAAACCATGCGTAAATCTTTCTTGACGTCAACCAGTAATGTTCATCTAGTTTTCGACCGTATTTTTTCTATTTTCACCCAGCTTTAACTTATTTAAAATACAATCTACCTATATTTTACTTTTTTTTACTTGCAATATAACCAATTGTACCATTTTTTTAAACACAATACAAATTACATAAAAAAAATTCAAAAACTTTAAATTTATCGATTATTTTTCGAATTTGTGTAAAATGTATTAATTCCAAACATCCGTCCGTGCCATTCAGCAGTGTGTCTGAGCCCTTGGGTAGCTGAAATCTAAGGTTCGTTATTGATTTGGAATTAGGTGTTGACCTGAAACCTATTTGGCCGGTAATGAAATGGAACCATGGAAAAAAGTATCGACACCCCCTATAAAAAGTGAGAAATTCACTCACAACACACACTCCTCCATTCTCACGTCCAAACTTCAAAATCTCACAGCCCCGGTCGCTATCTCCAGCTCTCAAAACATGGCCATATTCACGTCTTATCAAACACAAACCCACTTCCTCTCCTCCAAACTCCCCACCACCAAACTCAGAACAACAAAACCCATGTTCACAAGAGTCCGAATGTCCTCTCAAGAATCAGCACCCTCCGTGGTGGTCGTCGGAGTCACCGGCACCGTCGGCAGGGGTTCCTCCCCGTCCTTTCTGACCGCGAATTCCTTTACCGCTCCATCAAATGCTAGCCTCCAAGTGCTCTGCTGGAAAACAACTTACTTTCCAAGACGAAACGTACGCAGTTGAAGAATCGACAGAGACAGTTTTGACGGTGTTTATATTGCACTGTAAAGTCACAAGATTATCATATTCCACCAACCTGTAAAATCCTCAATCAACAGGTATTTAATACCCTTTTGTGCAAATATTACTACAATTTATCATCTAGTTTTTGTAGGATAATCTTTTGAAAATTTTCAACTTTTGTGCAGTATGCTTTCAATTTGTTCTCACACAATCCACCTATTTCGAAAATGGGTACAATGAAGAGGAGATGAAAATGGTAAAAGAGACAAGGAAATTCTGGGTGAGTATTGAGATTGGGGCTTTCTGCTTCACCTTTCATGTCTAATCAGATGGATACAATTCGTTAGAATTCCTTTGCTGATGGAAACTCGGGTGCAAGTCTTTTTAGTCTGTCTGTAAAATGATTTTTTGATTCTTATGTTGTAGGATGACAATGATGTTAGAGTGACAGCCACATGCATTCAAGTACCTGTTATCCATGCGCATGCTGAGAGTGTGAATCTTCAATTTGAGAAGCCCCTTGATGAGGTAATATCATGATTTTTCCAAGTGTTGTTGTGTTTGCTTTAGGTCTCTTCTTGTTCTTCTCGTTCTTTTATTATTGTTATTTTTTTTATCCATTTCATTATTGGTAGTTTTCTTTAGTAAAGTGAAGATTTAATAAATGCAACTTTAGATAATTTTCAAATGCATTGCTATATTTCGGCATCCACCGACCAAGCTTAGAGGAATCCCTTACTTCTTCATTTGTTTGTATTATGATGGTGCTTCTTTGTGCTTTTGGTTCTTAGTGTTATTCTGTTATTCTCTGTTTGACTACAATATTCTGGTGAACTGCTGTTTGCATTAGTTGATACATCCATTTCAATCAAA
The DNA here is from genome assembly GCA_946807835.1 of Ailanthus altissimus. NCBI lineage: Eukaryota > Viridiplantae > Streptophyta > Magnoliopsida > Sapindales > Simaroubaceae > Ailanthus > Ailanthus altissimus. The sequence goes on from OX327709.1 coordinate 9,832,204, forward strand.
GCAATAAATTTTATTTTCATTTGCTAGCTACTGAGCAGTGAAGCAATGATTGATTCGTTTTATTTTTCTTTTCTTCAATTTCTCTGGGGCATGGGACTCAATGTGGCCTTTTTTGCTTAACTATTGGGCTGTATGTATTATGTGTACTTTGTAAATCGGATTCTTTTGGTCCATCTCTATTCAAAATTGGAAAAATAATTATGCTAATAAAGATGTTTTCTGGATGGATCTTTGTATCCATAATTGGATAAGAAGTTGTCTTATGCTTATGATATTCCCTGCTTAATGGTTCAATTGCAATTTTGGCTATTTTGTTTTTATTTTATGCTTTCGGCTAGTAATAACAAAAGGAAAATCTGCACGAAGGGGTTGATAATTATGATATACTAAACACCACTTGCTGTTAGAATATACTTACTCATTTTCTCTTGCATGCATGTTCCAGAGTAAAGCCATTGTCAAGCGTGCAACACTTATTATTTTTTGGTTCGTAGTGGCCTTCTTATGATGTTAGTAAATGAGCAACCTCCCAGTCTCTGCACCTCCACCTCCTCAGTTGGGTTAAGAAATCAAGCATATCTTAGGAGTTAATTTTTTCAAAGGAATACAAAATGGCTTAGTTCTTTCAGTTTGTTTACTCAGTTATATGGAGACTGGCAATTTTTCAAGTTTTTTGCTAATTCTTTGCTAGTCTTTGCATTTCTGTTTATTTTTAATTTAATGAAAAGATACAGGACAAATGGCACTACTCAACAAAAGGTATTAAAATTAATAGGAAGCAGGGTAGTGCATATATGTGATAATTGACCAAGCTTCTCAAATTGGGAGGATGTTTCTCATTTTAGGGTAAACAGCTTAAAATTTTGAAGAGCTATTAAATGTTTTTACCTTTTCTATAAAACTTATGGATAGATTTTCTATCCAAAGAAAAAGTGAATATTATGAAGGGATTATCAGTGGTGGTGGTTGCAAAAAGCGTCTTTGCCCTAATCTTTTCTTTACAAATGAATTTCAGGCATTCTATTTGCATGGTTTTCCCCTGTTCTGCCCTGCTCTTGCTATTTCATGGTTGTCGCTATTGCATCTATCGGCAACCTATAAGAATGATGGTCTTGACGCCTAGATCACTGTTCAGAGCAATGTATGTAACACTGGAATAAATCATGTTACTGTAGCATATTTTCTTGTTGACTTGAACTACTCTGGAGGGGTTCTCATTGCTAATGGATTCAGCTCCTACATCCAATTAGAAAGATTCATTATGGAAAGAAAAATGTTTTCAAGCAACAGCAAAACATTGTTGTTGAGAAAATCTTTTTATTTTACTTTAAGCTGGTAGCTGACTTTTACTGTATAGTTGTTGTGTCTTTTTCTTTCCCTTTAAAGAGCCAATTCTGATGGCAGTGAAACGTGTGATGCTGGATTATTCTGTACAGTCATGATAATAGCGATTGCCTGCATGCAAAGGGATCCTCTGATTTTCTGTTGATGCCCAAACTTAGATCTAAATCAAGCTGTTCCCAGCTTTATGATTATGGAACTTGTTGATTTCATTCATTGTCCCAGCTTAACCTTCTAACACAGGGTTTAATGAATTGCAGCAATTTCTTACCTCTGTTCAAAAAAGAAAATGATAATAATAATACTAAAGGAAAAAAAGTTTTTTATCCCTATCCTCTTATCTGATTTTCTTTGTTCCAGTTTAATAAATGTGTTTCATTTCCAGGACACAGCATGGGAGATTCTAAAAAATGCACCTTGGGTAGTCATTATTGATGACCGGGCAAACAATCACTTTCCTACACCATTGGAGGTATGAAACAAAGATGCTGTTGCAGTAGGCAGTATCCGCCACGATGTTTCTCAAAATGGGAACCATGGGGTAATGGTCTTTAGGCTGTATCTTCATTTGTCCCAAGTTAATATTTACTTTCGATGTTAAACCGTCATACTGAAATGGATACCTCAAGCAGGTTGGATATCCTTGTCTGTGGTGATCAACCTCAAGCAGGTTGGATATCCACACACAATGCTGTTCAGATTGCCGAGATGCTTTCAGTTTTGAGGTTTCATCTCACGTGGTGAGATGAAGTGATTATGAGTTATTTATTACATGTAGTCTTTAGATGCGGATATCTACTCTAGCATTGAGATGATGAAATTTCACTTTTTTTTTAAAAAATTTTGTACTATAAATAAATGGTCTTAATAACAACATGTTGTATTTTTTCAATTAAATTGTCAAAATATTCCCTGAACTTTCAATCAACTAGTCAAGTTTTTCAGTACTTTGATCATTGAATCAAAAGAAATGGAAATAGCGGAGTCAACTTTTGTTTTTCCTTTTTTGCAAGAAAGTGAACTTTTATTCGACAGTGTAGCAATTACAATCACTAAAGTAAATTTTGCGCTTTAAAGTAGTCAAGGATTGATATGAAAATCTTTTGATTTTCCCATTCACAACACTCAAATCTAAACGCACCAACAGCTTCCATAATTTCTAATAGAGAGTGCTATGCTATGCAAATTGAACAAAATAAAATAAAAGACGATGAATTGTCATTCTCGTCTTTGTTTTTATTTAAAATTATTTACTAATTCCTTATTTTTTAAAAATAGTTAATTACTTTATTTATTATTATTATTTTTATCTTTAAAAAATATCTAATTATCTTTTAAATTGGTTATTTCGAAAAAAAAAAGCTAATAGATAAATCTATATAAAAGAAAGATAAAAGATACAAGTTTTTAAAATAAATATGCACCACAAATTTTAAAAAATTATGCTCACATTTCAGTTGGTGACGCGAGCAAATATTAGGAGCACTATTTAAATAAGTGAAAACATACATCATGCAGTCATTACACACCCTTAATACATAACAATTTAAAACTTTTTTATTGCAATGTCTTTCAGTTGGTGAAGCGTGCAAATATTAGGAGCATTATTTAAACAAGTGAAAACATACATCATGCAGTCATTACACACCCTTAATGCATAACAATTTGAAATTTCTTTATTGTAATGTCTTATTTGAATCAAGGATTGTAACTAAACTTCAAAAAGTAGGACAAAATTCAAATATTATCTTCATCTTCACCTCTTGAAGCAAGTAATATTGGAGATATACTTATAATTGACTTAGTAAAAATTGCATAAACTAAGAATGCATTTCGTACAAGTGGAGACATATCTACTGTAGTAATTGTGCATCCATAATTGCTATATAATGGCTGAAAATAGATCAACGTGTTCCTTCAATTGGGGATTATAATCATTTAACTTGGGAAAATATCACTCATTTGGGATAATATGATAATCTTCCTCCTATTGAATTTTCAATAATAAGGATTACTCATACTTAAGTTAATGAAAAGTGCTAATTTTTAGACCAGCTTTCCTAAAAGTGGGGATATACATAAACCTAAGAACGTGCACTATAACTTGGTGCATAAATTAAATTTGAGAAATATGTTGTTTGAACTAGGGATCGCAACATTCAACTTGGGAAAACAAGACTAAATTACAATATTGTCTTTACCTTCACTTATTGAGGTAAGCAACAAAGGGATATATGTACAATACAGTGAATGAGACGTGATTAAAAATAGGGATGTCATTTTTACAAATAAGGACATATCTAACACAGTGATTGTGCTAGTCAAAATATGTTGTTTGAACTTGGGACTAGAAGCCTAAACCTAAAAAAATAAGACAGCTTGGGGACAATATGATAATCTTCATCTTTAGAATATTCAATAGTAGAGATATGCTCGCACTTGAGCTAGTCATAAGTACCAAAACAAGGAACATATTTTGTAAAGGTGGGGACATATATAAAGCAATAATTGTGTACTCACAATTTGATGCATAACGGGTAAAAGTAGAGAAATTAATTGTTGACATAGGGATTGCAATATCAAACTTAAGGAATCCCAATAATAATATGTAATATCTTTACCTTCACTTATTCCAATAAAAAAATGTGGGAATTTACACGGAAACATGTGTAAATACTAAGAACACATTTCCTATAAGTGAAGACATCTATAAAGCAGTGATTATGCACCAACAACTTGGTATATAACAGATGAAATTTTGTTCATCACACCATGTGGTTTTTAATGGGCACTGCAATCTTGTACTAGGGACAATAAGACAGTTTTGGGATAATATAATAATCTTTATCTATTCAATTTTTAAAAATGGGGATATATTCACACTAGCGTGGTAAAAGATGTAAATACAAGGAAAGCTATTCCTACAAGTAGGGACATGCATAATGCAGTGATTGTGCACTTATAACTTGGTGCACAATAGGCAAGGGTGGAACTAGAAATTAAAGTGGGAGTGGAGGCAAATATTAAAGTTAAAAATTATATTGAGTTGGAGTTTAATTACATAGAGGGTTTTAGTGTCATACTTTAATTTTTTGGGGGCCAAAATAATAACCATACCTATTTTAAAGGACAAAAATTATTTAAAAATTAAACATTGTTAAGTTAAAAAAAATAAAAATTTAGGGCTTGGGGGGCCATGGCCTCTCTAGGCCCCAAGGTAGTTCTGCCACTAATAACGAGTGAAATTTCTTCTAGTAGACCATGTTGTTTGTAATAAGAATTGCAATACTACTCCAAGGGAAAACAAGACAACTTTGGATATATTCACATAATAATCTTCATCTATTCAATCTTCAAAAGTGGGGATATATTCACACTTTATTTGGTGCAAAAAATTGAAACTAATTTATATACAAATATATATATATATATATACACACACACTCACACATAAATTTAGGACATGACCTTTTTTGGACCGATTAGATTTGTTGGCCCATGTTCTGAATTGGTTCATTTTTTTTTTAATATTTTGACCTTTTTATTTTTAAAATATTATTGTATTGTGCTAAATTGAAGGTTTTGACCCCTTTGTTTTTGGGTATTTTTATATTTTGAATTTTTTTTCTAATTTTTAAGGTATTTATTGTACTATCTTAACATTCCAACTTTTAATTTTCAAAATATATAACAAATTCAAAATTTCAATTTCTAAAATAAATAATTCAGATTCAGATTTCTAATTTCCAAAATCTATTTCTAATTTTCAATTTCAAATTTATTGCAAAAATAGATAACAAGTCTAACATAAGAATTGAATTCATTATCGTCAATTTGGGATCAATTAATTTAGCAACAAAACAACATGTTTTTCACCTTTTTCTTTATAATTCGGTTCTTAGATATATCTCGGTTCAGTACGAAAATGTATAAAAACCAAAAGACATGATAAAGTCCCTCATGGACGCACTCGATCAGTCCTTTTAGGACCTATTCTCATCCTAACCCAAAAAATTATGATCGCGACCCTGATTATAGCTCGGGTTTTTGAATCATTTACTAGGGGTGCGTTTGGGAATGGGAATACATTTGGAAACAATCGGGACAGAAAATTTATCCCAATCAAGTTGGGTCAAGTTCGGAAAATTCTTGAACTGACCCTAAATTTTCCAAACCTAATTTTTTTTTATAAAATTTAATGTAATTAAAATTTGAATTATAAATTTTAATAGAATTAAAATTACATTGCTATTGAATTAGAATTATGGCACGTTTTCATAGAATTGAAATTAAAATTATAATATTTAATTTAATTAAAATTAATATTAAAATTGAAATTGAAATTGAAATTATAACATTTAACATTATCAAAAAAATTGAAATTGAATTTAGAATTATAATATTCAATGTAATTGAAATTGAAATTGGATTTAGAATTATAACATTTAATGTAATTGAAATTAGATTTGAAATTATAACATTTAACGTAATTGAAGTTGAAATTAGATTTAGAATTATAACATTTAACGTAATTGAAATTGAACTTAGATTTGAAATGTAACATTCAAAGTAATTGAAATTAAATTAGAATCAGAATTATAACATTTAATATAATTGAAATTGAAATTAGATTTAAAGTTATGACATTCAATGTAATTGAAATTGAAATTGAAATTGAAATTGAATTTGGAATGTAACATTTAGCGTAATTAAAATTTAAATTGAATTTGGAATGTAACATTTAATGTAATTGAAACTGAAATTGAATGAATTATAATATTTAATATAATTGAAGTTGAAATTGGATTTAAAATTATAACATTTAACATAATTAAATTGAAATTGAAATCAGAATTATAACATTAAATGTATTTGAAATTAAAATTAGATTTGAAATTATAAATTAATGTAATTAAAATTAAAATTAAATTCAGAATTATAACATATAACGTAATTGAAATTGAAATTAGATTCAAAATTATAATATTTAATGTAATTAAAAATTGAATTAGAATTATAATATTTCATGTAGTTAAAATTAAAATTGGGATTGGAATTATAATAATTAATGTAATTGAAATTGAAATTAGATTTGGAATGTAACATTTAACACAAAGTTTCTAAGCTTTTTATCTCTTTTTCTCGATTTTATCATTCAACCCAAGCCTCTATGTCCTCACTTGTTAAAAATCCCACAGCCCTGTTGTTTGAGCTTTGCTTATTCTTCTTTGAGAAGAACTTAAGCCTCGTAACACGCCTATTGCACCATAGCCCATGTCTAGTAATAGATCTTGCATATTATTTCCCATCTTAGGGTTAACAATAAACCTCACTCCCTGGTAAAATCCTTCAGTCTTGATTTTTCTCAAATCTTGGGTGACCTTTGTCTAGCTAGACACAAAGTATACACAGACCCGAAACATATTTTACGTGAAAATCTTTTTAGAACACCCAGTGGGACTTGTCCTTGTATGATCGTAACAACTAAACAGATGGCCAAAAATCATATAGGAGAGAATGGAGTTGAGTCATCTGCGACTATACCACCTCAGCTTAGAGATTCAACGAGGCTAAGCAAGATAGGGCAAGTTTGGCCCAAGCTGATGAAGATCAGCTAAATCAGTAATTGTAAGATATCCACAAAAAAACTCTCCCATATCCACGGCCGTTTTCCATGGCTGATATTTAAATGCTGGTCTATCAAATTGCCCAAGAAAATCAACAGCTCAACACTATGTTGACTAACCAGATGGTCATAGTGTTTCAGCTTCTGATTAAAGATAATCAAAGCATTAGCCGAAGCATACTCAAGAATCTTAAGTCGATGAGGCAAAACCAAACTGCATTAACAGCTTTACTACTGGGTCGACCAAACTTTAAGTTACAAGAGCCTCGTCGTAGACAACATCATCAGACCGACCAATAGTATGGTTCAGTCAACCTCTTGAGGTGACCTGAAAGAGTTTGGTCTTCTAATTCTCGAATCCACAACCAGCCCGAACAAATTTTTAGTTACGACCAAGCTGGTAATATGATTAATTTGGGGAGTTTACACCAGTTCATCCCCCATAATCAAGATTAAATCGGCCAAAGCCATTCTAGGCCAATTCAATTTGGATCTTTAGAACCAATATAACTCTCTAACTATCCCAGGAAACATGAAATAGACCAAAATCTATTGGTTGATGCATTGTAAAATATAGGAGTCGACTTGAGACCTATGACGTGTCCTTCTTATAGGAAGCTTTAACCCTATAGTATAGATACACTGTTCCATTTCCCAAAGGGATACAAGATTCCCAATTTTTGTTATTTTCAGGTGAAAATAATATCACCATTTTTGAACACATTTCCAAGTTCACTGTACAGTGTGGTGAGGCCAACTCTTCTCTATTCTGAAAACTAAGGCTATTCGGCAATTCGGCAATTCACTCATAAAAATAGCTTTCAATTAGTACACCAACTTGGTAGCCTAATCAATCGCTAACTGGGAGTAGATGGAGGACAAGTTTCATACTGAGTTCTAAAGGCCACATTCATATGTCATTTTAGCCGATGTTGTGTGATTTCTATAACACAAACTAACGCAAGTGGACGTTATCGCAACAAGTAATATATGATAAGTAGAGTGTCGATCCCACGAAGAATTGTTATTACTACTTGCTAAGTACTAAAATTATGTTCTCCTATTCTTATTCAAGCTATTGGCAATTTAATGGTTTTGATATCTAAACTAACTAAACAAGAAATAATAATAATTACAAGAATTGAGCAAAGAGAACAATTGTGATAGCACAAATACTCAAATGCCTAGGATTACAATAATCCCTTAATACTTCACTTGAATCCAACTACTCCTCTTAGAACTATCAATATGAATGTCAACCAAGAACTCTAATATCCTCACAAGCCTCTTTTGCAGGTCAAGTGAGTATATCTCATTCAATTAACTATCTATATGCCTATGATAATCAAATTGAAATAAGATTCATTAAATTCAAATTCTCTAAATGGGCATATATGCTATATGAGTATATGTCTATCTCATATAAAACTCATGCTTTTACACAATGATCATACATCAATTTATCCATGGCCAACACAAAATTCCCTTTGTCAAGTTCATTAAGGTTCCCTAATCAATCTAATACATTTTTATGTGATTAGAAGCATTAAGCATAGAACAAATTGAACAATTCCATACCAATATGATAAATAAGGAAAAATAATCAATCCAAGCTACATATTGAGTTCACATTGTAATCCTAGCAATAAAACTTAGTTCATAATTGAAAACATAAGTTTAGAGCATCTAACAACATCATTATACATGTTGGAATCAACAACAAATACGAATTTGAAGAGAAGAAGAAATTTCCCTTGATGCAATGGTGATGTTCTTCCTCCAAAATGCAGAAATTCTTTTTTTTCTTCCTCTTATTGTTGATTCTTGCTTCAAAGACCCAAATGAAGTGTTTATTTTCGTGCTCTCTACTACCCCCTCTTTCTCCCCTTTCCTCTTGGCTCAACAATGAGTGTATATATAGGTAGGGTTGCAAAAAGAGGACAAAAATGCCCTTAAAGAGTGCCTTGAATTCAGTGCCGTGGCATTCGGGTTCAATGTCGCGGCGCTCACTCTCTAGAAGGGGCGCCCTAGCGCTCAAATCAAATGCCTTGGCGCTTAAATCAAATGCCCCGGCACTGCACTGTTCATGCACTATAGAAATTTTACTGTTCACTTTTACTGTTCATGTTTTGAGCATTTTAGTCCCTTCTCGGATTTTCATCTCAAATAGCTTCATTTGCATCCGATTTCTGATATTTTTGCTCCGATAGTGCTTAAACCTATAAAACAACATTAATATGTATAAATAGCTAAATTATTGAGATAAATTGAACAAATATCAAGTTTGGAAGATAAAATAGTTTATACAATTACGCCTTATCAGCCGACCTAGCTAGGGTTACTCAAATGTATGGTGAATCAGTTTCAAAACATATAAGCCGATTCAGAACACTTTAGATGCAGTGCCAAATGCAGATATCAGAGGCAGACTCTATTCCCATGGTCATCCACGTTATGTCATTTGCAATAAGATAACATTTCGAAGGACATCGTATTCATGATCTATATGAATTAGCGACCCGACCCGCTAGCTATGAGAGACTTTTAATAGAAAAAGAACAAAAGAGGGCATCCTTGAAAGGGACACATTATAAGAACCAGATGGAGGTCACGACTGTCCAAGTTGATTCTGAAACTAAATTAGAGGAATCTAGCTCTGATAAAAAAGTGTGCCTAGCCAAGGTTGTCAAAGATAGGCCTTATGAGTGTCAAATGCTGAAAAAAGTAACACCCATCAAAGAAAAGAAAAAGTTCGGCAAGAATACCTAGATTGCAAAAGAATATTCTTTGATTTACAAAAAGTTAATCAAATCTTTGATTACCTATTAAAAGGCAAATAGGTTAATTTATCTAAGGGCCATATCATCCCTCCTCCCATTCCGGCGGTCGATTAGAGAGCAAGAAATGACTACTATAAGTGGCATAAATCCTAAGGATATAGTATAAATAATTATGTTGTCTTTAGGAATGAGATTCAGTACTTCATCAATGAAGGCCAACTTCTCTTTAACTGTAAAGGGAAGACTCCCTTGGTCGAGACAGACCCTTTCCCTATGGCAGTCAAGAACCAATAGAATGGCCAAATAAGTTATTCGGCCACCGAAGTGACAAGAATTGATAGAGTGGTCACATTAGAGCCAACTTCAAAGGAACAACCAACTTCAAAGAAGGCTGTCTTACTTGCCTCCAGTGCCAGACCATCTACCTGAAGGTTCCGAGTGACCTAAAGGATGTAGATACCCATTAACGGTCATTGCAACTTTCAGGCCAGAGCTTAATACCATTGGCTAATAGAAAGTTAATAGGTCGAGATGAAGTGTCTTCGATCATTTGGGAGGACGCATTCCTTATTAATCTAAGCCAACCAAAACTCACAAAAGGAGGCAGCAAAGATGCGAACAACTCAAGTGTCCAGAGTAGGCAGTGTAGAGCTAAGAAAAAGGTCAAGATTCCGAGACCCTATCAAAGATTGAGAGCCTTAACAAAAGCTTTATCGAAATAGGGCTTCATAGGATCAATTGACTTTTAGACAGACTAAGAGAGGTGATCGTTCAAAAAGAAAGTTTGGGTACCAGTCGGTAGAAAAAGAGACCAACCCAAACCTAACGACAAGGTTCAGATCGACCTTGATAGTCTTAATGCTAATGCTTATAAAGATCGATCTTCCCAAGGGGCCACAGAAGAACCCCATAAATAAAAGGTTAACATGATGGTTATATTTACTGAATCATTCCAATCAAATTCTGGGCAATCATCCATTTTAGACAAAGATGTGGTCGACATTTTCCATATTAGAGATGAGTCAAATAAACTGGCACCTTTGACACTTCCTCCTCCAACCAACAACATGATTAAACATATTTGGCTACTATCCATGAAGGATGACCTCAACAGAGTCCCATGCAAAAGGATCCTGATTGGTAATGGGTTCGAAGTCAACATATTATCATTAAGGATGCTAAAAACTTTAGGCATCAATAAAAGCAACTTGAAAAATTATGAGGTAATCATAACCGACTTTGCAGGATGAGAAACGTCAATTGATGGATTCATTGTCCTCAGAGTAAAAGTCGGCCACATTGAAAGGGATGAACCATTTTACGTAGTCAACGTACTAAATGACTATAATGTCCTCCTCAAGCGAGATTGGATTCATTCAAATAAAATATTGTCATCTAGCATGCACCAGATGATTTTTAGATGACAACTAGATAGAGCAGTTAAGATAATTCACACCGATCCTAGCTTATTTGAAGGGAATGAGCAAGTGGCTTCGGTTGCAATGTATGATCAAATCATCACTATAACTTTATTAGACTAGAGTGATTTGACCGATGCCACTCAGGAACAGTCAAGACAGACGACCAGGTTATCAAAGGTAATTTATCTCACCCCTCTACAGTCAAGAAAGACCAACCCTTGGTCTAATTTTTTGATGAATAGACAAAGGTATACATCTTCTTTAGCCAAATGTGTTTATAAGGATTAAATGAAAGATCCACAAATCAACCACCAATTAAAACTAGCTCTGGATAAAATAGATGACCACAACCTTAGAGCAAAATAAAAGAATATAACTTAGAGGCGAGTAGAAACTATCGGCCGATCTTTGTAAGCAAAGGACTAAACCCAACATATAAGGCTAGGGTTGGCAATGCTAAGCGAATTCAGGGATTTCTTTGCATGGGACTACACTGAGATACAGGGTCTTAGTAGAGACTTGGTCGAGCATAGCTTACTCAAAGATGGATTATAGTATAAACAACATATGAGGAGAATGTCTGCAGAAGTATAAGATAAGATTGCAGACGAAATAAAAAGACTCATCAGTGCAGGTTTCATCAGACTGGCTATTTATATAGAATGACTGTCCAATGTCATCCCTGTAATCAAGAAAAATGGAAATTGAAACTTTCGCAATCTCAACCTTGTGACCTCAAAAGATGAGTACCCAATGCTTTTAGCCGATATATTAGTCGATTTTGCTGCTTACCACCTGATACTCATCTTCCTTGATAGACGCTCAAGATATAACCAAATATTCATAAAGAAAACCGACGTTAATAAAATTGCATTTAGATGCTCTAGAGTGATCGATACTTACGGATGGGTAGTCATGCCATTTTGCCTAAAAACTGCTAGAGCAATATGCCATCATGTCATAAATGATATCTTCTATAATATGATCGATCAACTTTTAGAATTCTACATTGATGATATCATGATTAAATCGACATCTGATGATCAAAACCTGACCGACTTACAAATAGCCTTTTGAAGAATGCGACTTCACCATTTTAAAATGAACCCTTTGAAGTGCGTGTTTGGTGTCTCAGCTGGTCACTGTTTTGGGTTCTTGGTACACCAATAGGGAATGGAGATAGATCATAATAAAGTTAAGGTAATCATGGACGCTCCTACACCAAGAACTAAGAAAGAACTATAACAATTAATTGGCAAAATAAATTTTCTAAAGCGATTCATTTCAAATTCAGCCGGTCACCTCCATGCCTTGTCACCCCTCCTAAAACTCAAAGATAGAGAAGAGTTCAAGTGGACTACTCACCATAAAAAAAATCTTCGAAGAAATCAAAAAGTACTTGACAAGCCCACTAGTCATGGTACCACATAAACCAGGTCAACCTCTTCTTCTCTATATATCGGCTACCCAAGAGTCGATTAGTAGCATGTTGGCACAAGAATAGAATATAGTTGAGAAGGCCGTATTGTTAAGTGTTGGTAATTCTAGGGTATTTGCATGTGGTCTGTATTCATCATACATAAAATATACATATCTCATACATATATGTGCACAACGGAAGATTAATACAATACAATGAACACATGTAATACATATTTATCATATGAAAAACGGGATTGAGAAATATAACCCATGAAGCCTTTAGATTAATTTGTTTGAAGTCCACCATGAAATAAATCTTTGATCAATCCTAGCAATCAACAAGGGTAGGTTTGATTGTCTAGAATAGCAGTATGTTAATCCAGCATTTTGTTTAACTCTTAAACTTGATTCAAAGTTAAACTCTTTAACTTAGTTAAATTTGTTTTTCCTTTTATTCAACTCTTGAATAAAACCAAATTTATTTTAGTTATTTCATTTAGTAACTATTTATTTATTTGTTTTGTTGTTCTAACAATTAAAATACAAAACAAAGAATTCTAATTTCTCAAATTGAAATGGCTACCTAAATTGCAAAATGTAAAAACCTAAAACTTGAAACTTATGAATTTTGAATTTCATTTCTCTTTATATACTAATGCATAAATTTCAAACTAATTTGAATTTCATTTGCATTTAATTTAACCTAACCTAACCTTAGTTAGGTTAGTTTAACTTAACCCTTAAGTTAATAAATATTTAAATATTCTAACCATAGTTAACTAACTTAATCATGGTTAAGTTAACCTTTACTTAACCATTAAGTAAGATTAACTTAACTTAACCATATGGTTAACTTTTAACCATAGTTAGGTTAAATCATTTATTTAACAAATAAATAAATATTTATTTTAATTATTTAATAATTAAATAATCATAAAGTAAAATTACATTTATATCCTTACTAGGTTACCAACTTAATCTAAAGTGGGTCCCACTATTTAACCATATACTTTAGGTTAACTTAACCTTAGTAAATTGCTGAATTATACTGTATCGAACCATTCAATACGGTAAACTGCCCAAGTGCTCAAAGAGTACATTTCATATTGAGACTCTCTAGGTTTACACCCGATTTGTCAAATGGAACTATTCCATTAATCTGTAATCGATGCCCCACGCATACGTTACGAATATTACAAATCAGCGTGTTAGACCATACAAGTTGAGGTCATAACGTATATGTATAATCCTTCCATCATTTATACCCTGGATGTGCGGGGATATAGATCAGCACCGTTAAATCCTCATTTGCTTATCTATAATCTTATCTCCAGATTCGTATCTCGATAAACAATATATGCAAACACTTTTGTTATATTGTTTAACCTTATGGAAAACTCTTTTCACGGGTTTATGCTTGTGGCCACAAGACTTTATGAAATATAATCTCGGAGCATCGGATATACAACTTACCTACGTAAGTTGACGGATCCTGTATCTACGCACACCAGACTCCATGAGCATTAGACCATACACAGCGACACATAGCGGTCAGACCATGAAAGGTCTTTGATATATATGGAACCAAAACATGATGGATCACTCACAAAACCACCATGACGCTCAGGTCAAAGAACCACGAATACTACTCAACTCGAGAGGACCTTTTTTTGACGGCTTCATAGGATATCGATTGGGGTCCTCGTGAGTCTGTTCAGTATCCAGTCTTGACTGGATACCCGTATGCCTCTACAAGCTCTAAGCTCATAGTCAGCTAAGAACAGTCATATGAACCAGTCAGATATAGACATACACTAATCTATATAAAGTGAATCCACCAACAGACCCTCATTGGTGATCATAGATGAGGAACATTGTGTTTGAGACATACTTACATAATGACATTTCTTAGCACCTATTGCAACTCTTTGCAACTATGTCATTACAAGTATACTCTCAGGTCTTTGTCCTATTATAGACAAGGTTCTAACTCTTTAGACCTCGCTGACTCTTATAACCTGCTAACTCTTAGCATTTATAACTCTCAGCTTTGATAACTATTAGTTTTGATCTAAACTCTTTCAGATCAAACAATGTCTGTAATGTTACAAGCATTATACCATATAAATATGATATTAACAAATTTTATTCGAAATGTTTATTGTATAAATATTAAATAATTAATATTCATACAATATTGGAATGACACGTAAGCACCAGCTCCAACACGTATATTATCTCAGCCGTGTTCTGAAAGATGTAGAGACTAGATATATGGTGATAAAAAACTATGCTTTGCCTTGTACTTTTATGCATAAAATTGAGATACTATTTATTATCCACAACGGTACATGTAGTAGGCCAGACAGACATTATAAAGTATCTCCTATCAAAGTTGTTCTTGAGAAACTGGCTTGGAAAATAGGCGATCACATTATCAAAGTTTAATTTGAAATATGTACCCCAAAAAACTATCAAAGGAAAAGCTTTGGCCGATTTTTTAGCCTATCCTCTTACTCTATATTAAGAGATGATCGAACACGAGATCAGCATATTAAGTACAAGTTGGTAGCTATAGTTCGACGGCTCAAAGAAAAATCAAGTCGCTGGAGCAGGAATCGTCTCAGTATCCTCTATTGGAATGAAGACAAAGATGTCATTCTTCTTGGACTTCCTATATACAAATAATCAGGATGAATATAAAGCATTGATTATCAAGTTAGAAGTCCTTACTGAAATAGGGATCAGGGATGTTGAAATAAGAGGCAATTCATTTTTAATAATTAAACAGGTGACCGGAGAATATAGTTGTGAAGTCGACCTTCTAGTTCTATACAGCAACAAGGTAAAACACCTTATCCAATCAAATTAAAAAATGTAACTCATTAAGATCAATTCTAAATTATGCCATACATGTCACCTAGGTATATGTCTATCATACATGGAACTAGTAGTTGTTACCCTATGATGATGCATCAAACTATCCTAGGCTAAACACATGAATCCCTTTGTCAAGTTCATCATAGTTCCTCAATCATTCAAGATATTGGTCAATTATAATGAAAGCAGTAAGATCAAGATAGAATGAATCAATTATAATAATTAAGTTCATAAATTAAGAATCAATGAAATCCAACTACATACTAGGTTCAAAAGTCTAACCCTAAATAAACAATATTTAGCTCATTACAAAATAAAAAGTATCAAACCAATCCATGAAGAATAGAAAGAACAAGAACAACAACATAATAATAAGAAAAGATAAAAAAAAACTAATCATAAAGACGCCTTGGGTTGCTTCTCTCTCAAACTTGACTTGAAGCTCGAATTTTGATCTTGATTTCTTGGCTTTGATATTTGATTTTGTGTTGTGAATTATTTCTCTTAATTTTTGCCTCTCTAAAGTTTTAATTTTTTGAATTAGAGCTTTTGATCTTCTATTTATAAGTTTATTCTTCAAAATAGGGTAAAACATCAAATACAAATCAAATTGTGATTACTGTTCACCGTGTTACTGTTCACATAGCACTGCGGTACTAGGCATTGTAGCAAAATTAATGTAGTTCGTTTACTGTAAAAAATCTATTGTAGCAATTTCATGTTTTTTTGCCTTATTTTCTTCAAATTTTCATCTCCATTTTCTCTATTGACTCCAATCCTATAAAATAACAATAAAGCACATAAAAAACTAAATACTCTTAATTTAAAAGAACAAATATTAAGTTTGAAAGATGAAAATGTTAGACCTAATTAACCCTTATCAAATACCCCCAAACTTAAGAATTTGCTCATCCTCAAGCAAAACAAAAACTAAAAATTCACAATGATTATTGAATATAAATAAAAACAAACTAAACAAGTTTAAGTTGATTAGACTCTCAATATCGTTGTCTCAAATGCTACTAAATGGCATAAGCTCTTTAAACGCAATAGACAACTTTCACTTAATCATTATACCATTCATCAAGTCCTTCATTCTTCTATAGATGATCACTGTGCATATGTGCAATAAGTAAATAAATAGTTAAATATAACTTAGATTTACTTAATAACTTAAAAAAATACAGAAAGATGATGTATTAGCATATTTTTAATAATAACACTACCATAAGCTTGTTGTTCGTATAACTCTTCACTAATGTAGAAATACACATGTTTAGGGATCTATTTAGAACTTTACTTATCTTGTAATGTAAGATTAGGGTCAAGGTGGGATATAAAAATATATAAATATGAAGCTCAACTCATACCATGAATACTTAACATTACTTAGAACTTCTTAATCTTTCATCCTTGATTTATCTCCTCCCCTAAAGCCATGATATTTTCATATTTCTTTTAAATACTTTTGTAAAGAATTCCTTTTTTTTCTCAAGCTGAGGGTATTTATGCATTTAAACACTTTTTTTAATCTTTTTTTTAATATGTACTCCCAAGCTTAGACTGATATACACATTCAAGACTTATTACTTCTTATTACATTACCCTTTTCACATATACAACTTTTTTTATTTTAAGAAAATTTCTAAGTAAACTAAAGGTTTATGGTGCTATCGGTAGATTTTAGGATAAATAAGTAAAAGATTTTGCGGCTTGTAATGTGGTTAAACAGAAAAAAAAGGGTAAGTAGGATCAAACGGGGTGACTAGGGATAAATATACATATAAGGTAAGCTAGAAAATACTCAATCAATTCAAAGATTACCTAATGTCATTTCCCTATTCATGTGATTCTTAGGATTTTACCTCAAGTACTAATCAAGCAAGTTCTAGAGTATTGGTCCTCGAGACTGTGGTGTACTACTTAAGCATGAATAATTATAAGCAAAAAAATTCAACTAATACAAGCTTATCTCAAGAATAAGTAATCAAAAATAAAATCAAAATCAGTTCAAGATTCATGATATAAGAATTATCTCAAGTGTCAATTATTTCTTAGAAACTTGCGAAAATAAATTCAACTACTATTCTATTTCTTATCATAGACTAATGATCATCTTAACAACCTAACAACTAAAAACTAAAAAAAAACATTTAACCCACAAGACAACCAATTAAATCTTGCAACAAAAATAAACACAAGAAAGTGTTTTTCACCCCCAAACTTAAATTAGACATTGTCCTCAATGTCAAAAATAAAAATGAGAGTAAGAAACTTCTCTGGTAGATGAAGGCTTAGCATTGCTGCTTTGTGCCTTGATATGACGGTATTAAATTTTCCTATCTTCTAATGCTGTAAATTATTTATGTTACTCCTTAAATGCTTGTCTTGCTATTTTAACACTAAAAGAGAAGAAAAGAAAGTAAAAATTAAAATAAGCAACATAAAAAAAAAAAAAAATTACTTGGGTTGCCTCATAAGAAATGCTTGTTTAACACTGTCTGCTTGGCAGGGTTTTTCTACTCTTGTGAAGGATCAAAGTTAATGGTGGAAACATCTTTGTATGTGATCTTGTTGGGCTTCATTTCTTTTGCATTCCACATTTTATTTATTAGATCTTGGGAAGCAACTTATTCCTCTTTCTCCTTGTGTTTCTCCGGAAAGACTTGAATTTTAGACCGATGAAGTGTTTCTCTTGTGTCATTCTCTTAGATCCTTTCTTCTCTATGCTTCTCTTTCTTCTTTTTCTATGCTGTAACACCTTCTTTTTATATGAGAATTCATCATCTCTATGTCTTTGAGCTCTTGGGTTTTTGGTGGCACCACATTAATGTTGCAATAGTTAAGAAATATAGTGTGCATAGGTTGATTCTACTACTTGTTACTGGTATTTTCTATTGTGTTGTCACTTTTCTCCACCTTAGAATGTTGTTGTACTTTAATACCAAATTTTGCATTTTCCCTTGCTGAAAATTTTGTACTGTTTTTAGATTCTGCACTATTTTTTAGACTGGTATGCTTCTAGTTTTTCTTTTTTAAACTTTCAAGATTGCCTTGCTATAATTTTTTAGTTTCTACACTTGTATTGCACCTTTGTAGCCTTTGAGGAAAAGGAATAGGTGGTCTAAATAGCTATACATCCTCTTGTTGTTCAACTCTTTTCTTTTCCTTTATCTTTAGAAGTCGTATTGTGGTGTGTTGTCATGTAAGATCTTACCACTTCGTAAGTTGATGGCTTAAAATTGCTCTACACTTCTTCTTGGATTTAATCTCAGTATCGCGTGAGAGAGTGCGTTCAGGTTGCCTATTAATTACAGTAGCAAGTTGTCCTATTTGGACTTCCAAATTCTTCAATGATGCTGAATGATTCTGTTGGATGGTATTGTTGGACTTTATATATTGCATAAGTATGTCTTCCAAAGATGACTTATTTTCTTGTAGTGAATAAAATCTCAAGGGATTCCATAGTCTAGATGACTCCCTTGGTTGTTACACTAAGAGAAGTTAGAATGATCTCTCTACCTCGGATTATAAAAGTTGAATTGTGGGTTATGTTGCTGCTTGTTGAAATTGCCCATAAAATTTTCTTCCATACATTGCCCATTCATGTGGTTATTACCATAAAAGTTGTACGTCACTTGTTGGGTTTTAAACTGCATTCAATGCATCAAACTTATTGGATAATAAGTTGATTTGTATTATCAATGCATAGAATACATCAATCTTATATACACCAGTGACTCTTTTGGGTGTAACCCTTTCACCTGGCCATTAATAACTATTTAAAGCCATCTCTTCCAATAGATTATAAGCCTCATCCATATACTTATTCATTAAAGCTTCTCAAGTAGTGGCATCTACAATGGTCCTTAAATGGCCTACTAATCCATTGTAGAACATTTGGACAAATAGCTATTTAGGGACTCCATATTGAGGACACTTCCTCAACATATCCTTAAAGCGCTTCCATGCCTAATACAATAACTCGCCATCAATATAACTAAATGAGGTGATGTTATTCCTTATCTTTACTGTTTTTACTAGTGGGGAAAACTTGACTAAGAATTTCTGTGCTAAATCTTCCCATGTTGATATAGATCATGATGGCAATGACATCAACCAACTATTGGCTCTGCCCTTTAAGGAGAAAGGGAATAGTCTCAATCTGATGACATCGTCAGAGACGTCGTTGTACTTGAAGGTATCACAAATTTCTAAGAAATTTATGATATGCATGTTTAGATCATCATTGAAGGATTCGCTGGATTGTACAGTCTCTTTTAGCATTTGAATAATATTCAGCTTGATCTCAAAATTATTAGTGTTAATGGTTGGTCATTGAATACTCACTAAACACTATTTATAGTTGGGATAACATACTATTTTTAAGGCTCTCTGTGGTATCATGGGCTTAAACACAGGGTTGTTGATGTGATCATTCTTCTCATTTATGTTTAAAGATCGCTGGCGTTGTTTAGGCAAAGTCTATGCAAAGTTGTTTCGATCTCAGGATCAAAAGAAGTCAGCACTTTTTGCCCTTTGCATGAATTGTCAAAGTAAAATAAATAGAAAATTAAAGTGAAAAGAAGAAAATAAACTGAAAAAATAAAATCTAAATTTAAAGCAAATAGCTTGGTATTAGTAATGATCTCAGAATAGAAAAAAATAGTCATTAGCAATAGTACTAAAAACTTGATTGTGACTATAGTAGCTAAGTGCAAGCGTACGCTATCGTACCAAGTAATATAGGATTTTAAGCTTAGATATCATTCTCATAGTGACTATTCGATCTATTTCTATCAAACAATTACTAAAATTATACTCACTTAACTTTTATTTAGAAAATTAAAATCTAAAATTTATTTAACTAACTTAATTCTATTAATTAAATCAACCTAAACAGCAATAAATACGAGATAAATTCACCAAAAGATAATAATCTAGGGTATAGACTCATTTCCTAGTATTTCATTAGATTCATTGACCACTTAGTTAATCCCTTAACGTAAATTATTGGCTTAGACACTAATCTCATCACAAGCCTCTATTGATGGTCAAGTGATTATATTACACATTCTAACAATCACCTATATGTTGGAACTGGTGCTTACATGCCATTCTAATATTGTATGAATATTAATTGTTTAATATTTGCACAATAAATATTTCGAATAAAAATTGTTACTTTTATAATTATTTGGCATAATGCGTGTAACACTACAGACATTGTATGATTTGAAGAAGTTCAGATCTGATCTAAAAGAGTTTAGACCAGGGCTAACAGTTAGCAGGGTTGAAAGTTATAAATGCTAAAAGTTAGCACTGTTAAGAGTTAGTAGGTTATAAAAGTCAGCGAGATCTAAAGAGTTAGAACCTTGTCTATAATAGGATAAAGACCTGAAAGTATACTTGTAATAACATAGTTGCAAAGACTTACAGTAGTTGCTAGAAAATGTCATTGTTTAAGTATGTCTCAAACATTATGTTCTTGATCTGTGTTCACCAATACGAGTCTATTGGTCAATGACTATTATATAGATTTATGTATGTTTATATCTGACTGGTGTAGATGGTTGTTCTTAGCTAACCAGAAGCTTAGAGCTTGTATAAGCATATGGATATCCAGTCTGGACTGGATATTGAACAGACTCACTAGGATCCCAATAGATATCCTATGAAGCCGTCAAAGGAAGGTCCTCTTGAGTTGAGTAGTATTCGTAGTCCATTAATCTGAGTGCCACGATGGGCTTGTGAGTGATCCACTATATTGTGGTTCAACATATGTCAAAGATCTTTTATGGTTAGACCGCTATGTGTTATTGGGTATAGTCCGATGATCATGGAGTCCAGTGTGTATAGATACAGGATCCGTCAGCTTACATAGGTAAGTTGTATATCCAATGCTTCGAGATTGTATTTCATAAAGTCTTGTGGCCACAAGCATAAACCCAGGAAAAGATTATTCCACAGGTTAAACAATATCGCAAAAGTGTTTGCATATATTGTTTATCAAGATAGGAATTTGGAGATAAGTTCAAGGATGGGCTAATGGGGATTTAACGGTGCTGATCTATATCCTCGCACATCTAGGGTATAAATGATGGAAGGATTATACGTATGTGTAGTGACCTTAACTTGTATGGTCTAATACGCTGATTTGTAATATCCGTAACGTGTACGTGGAGCATCGATTACGGACTCATGAGATAGTTCCATTTGACAAATCGAGAGTGAACCTAGAGAGTCCCGCAATATAAAATATACTTTTTGTGCACTTGGGTAGCATACTGTATTGAATGGTTCAATATAGTAAAATTCAACAATTTACTATGGTTAAGTTAACTAAAATATATGGTTAAATAGTGAGACCCAATTTAGGTTAACTTGATAACTTAGTAAGGACATAAAAGTAATTTTAATTAATAATTATTTAATTAGTAAATAATTAAAATAAATATTTATTTATTTAATAGTTAAATAAATAATTTAACTTAACTATGGTTAAAAGTAAGTTAAGTTAACCATACTTAAGGGTTAAGTAAAGGTTAACTTAACTATCGTTAAGTTAATTAACTAGGGTTAGTTATTTAAATATTTATTTAACTTAAGGGTTAAGTTAAACTAACCTAACTAAGGTTAAATATTAACTATAGTTAGGTTAAGTTAAATGCAAATTCAAATTAAGTGAAACTGAAATCAAATGCATCTTAAATTAATTATTAATTAAATGTATTTGATTTATATTAGTAAAATGAATTAATTTTAAAAAGTTAAGTGTTTTTTAGATGGCTCAAAAATTTAGACAAAAATTGAGAATGAAAATGGAGATATTTTCAAAAGTTGAAAACATGTTCTATTCATCATTTTCTCTAATTAAAATTCGCCATTAAACATGATTAAATTTATTTTTGTTCAAGTGTTGAATAAGCAAATAACAAATTTAACTAAGTTAAAGAGTTTAACTTTAAATTAAGTTTAAGAGTAAAACTGATTGCTATATTAACATACTGCTATTCTAAACAATCAAACCCATCCTTATTGATTGCTAGGATTTATTAAAGTTTACATTTTAGGTGGAATTCAAGTAATTTAATTCAAAGGCTTTATGGGTTAAATTCTCAATCTTATTTATTAATTTGATTACTATATATTTATTGTGTTCATTATACTTTTTTGACTTCTGCTGTGCATATATATTTATGAGATATGTATAATTTTATGATGAACACATATATCACATGCATGCACCTTATAATAATCAACATCTAACACTATATGTCTATGGGCAATCAAATTAGAAAATGTAATTCATTAAGATCAATTCTAAATATTGTTATACATGTCACCTACGTATATGTCTATCCAACATGGAACTCATAATTGTTACCTTATGATCATACATCAAACTATCTTAGACTAAACACATGAACCCCTTTGTCAAGTTCATCATGGTTAATCAATCATTCAAGATATTGGCCAAATATAATGAAAGCATTAAGATCAAAATAGAATGAATCAATTATAATAATTAAGTTCATAAATTAATAATCAATGAAATCCAACTACAAATAGGTTCAAAAGTCTAACCCTAGATAAACAATGTTTAGCTCATCACAAAACAAAAAGTATCAAGCCAATCCACGAAGAATAACAAGAACATAATAATAAGAAAAGAGAAGAAAAACTAATCAAGAAGATGGATTGGGTTGTTTCTTTCTCAATCTTGACTTGAAGTTTGAATATTGACTTGATCTTGATTTTTTGACTTTGATATTTGATTTTGTGTTTGTTCATGCAATTATACACACACGAATTTGTAACCGCAAGTGCATGGGTTATGAGCAAGTAATAAAGTGATGAGTGAGTATCGTTCCCACGAGAATTGTGTCCTAAATTAATGTTATGTACTATGATGTTGGCAACCTAACTTTATCTAAGCGAATTTAAAGGATAAGTTGAATTGTGAAATTAAAAATACTTTAAACTAAGTAACTCGATACATTAGATAAATGATAGTTCTATGGCAATGGGGGTTCTCGAGACTTGATTTCCCTCTATTATTTCTATACTCTTTGTCATTAGTGATAAACAACTAATTTAATGTATTCATTAATCAAGGGCTTAAGAATAATCTCATTCCCTCTCCCGAGTACCGAATGAGACTCTATGCATATACAAATAAGTTGATATCCCTATCTAACCCGTTATATATATATATATATATATATATATATATATTAAGCTACCCTTACGTGACTACCCTAAGTTCATTAGTCTCCCAACTCAACAAACTTAAAACTATGCCTTTTACAACCAACATATGGATTAAACTTTCCCAAGCACATAAACCAAATGTTTAATTCATCCAATCTATTTCCCAATGTAATTATAAGCATTAAGCACATAAAATGCATAAATGAATAAACATCAAATAGTCATTAATCACAAAATCACATCAATACATAGAGTTCAATAGAGTTCTATCAAGCCCTAGAACATATAATCTAGCAATCCATAGTGAAATATTCAATTACATTCATCCAAATATTCATAAAAGTACTCATGTTCAAATTAACACAAAATACAATTACAAACTATAAATAAATATAAATACAGTAGAGAAAGAAGAAGGAACTAGTTAGAGAAGCATTTGGAGTCTTCAATTTTTAATAATCTTCCTTAATCCCAGCTTCAATGGTGTTTCTCTCACTAAAAATTAGAGTTTCTCTCTCTATTTCGTGCTCTCCTTTCTCCCCTTGAGAAAATGGCTAAAGGGTAGTATTTATAGGTTTCAAATTAGGGCAAACGATTGAGTAATGAAACACGTGGTGGCGCTTGGGCGCCGAACATTTTGTCAATGGAGCCTGTTTTGGCGCCTGGGTGCCAAAATTTGGCGTTTGGGCGCCAAAACCTGGGTTTTTCGGTGCCTGGGTGCCATTTTCGGGTGTAGGGCACCAAAGCTTGGGCGCGGCACTATAGCAGACACTGTTATTCACTGTATCTCTGTAACTGTTCACGGCAATGTTATGGTACTATAGCATATTTTGTGTTTTTGCTTATTTTCTTTGAATTTTCATTCCTAATAACTCCATTAACTTGAAACCTATAAAATGAAATTGATATACATAAAAAGCCATAAATTCACATTCAAAATGAGCAATTATCTAATAAAGAGGGGTATAATAATATCATATATAAAATGCACTTATCAAATACCCTCAAACTTAAATACTTGCTCGTCCTCGAGTAAGGAAGCACACTCACAATAATAAAAAAATGACAACAAACTATAAAAAGATACAAAACATTGGGTCAAAAAATGATTAGTAATTTGTCTAAAAAATTTCTCATGACTACTATCCTCAAGGAAATTCTAAACATCATAACCGTTCAACATGTTAATCCAACACTTATTCAAATCCACAAATGACCAACTTGGTGTGTGTGTGTATAGTAAATAGCTAAAAGCATTAGTCATATGCACTCGGATTAGTTTATGCACACAAGATAATGAAATGGTCTCTATGAGTTTTTGTTTTTTCATTTAACACTCTATATGCTTATTTTCGCATCACTCTTCACTAATGTAGGTACACACATAATCAAGGATCAAATAAGACTTTAGTTAGCTTGTAATGCATGGCTAGGGTGAGGGTAGGATAAAATGGATCAATTTTGGCTCAACTCACGCCATAAACACACATTTCTCTAGAGATTACACAAACCGAACCATTTATTTTTCCACCCAATTTTCTCCAAACTTATTTCTTTGATTCTCTCACTATTTTGTTGCTCTTCTTTTTCTTTTCTTTTAAGCTAGGGGTACAGCAAACTTAATTTATTTTTCTCTTTTTTTTTATACATATAAGCCATTATGCCCCCAAACTTAAGCTTTTTCATGTTAGAACGACCAACATTTATAACCAAACCCATAACCTTTCTTTAATCCACTCCTTCATTTTTAAAAGTTCACACAACTCTCTAAAGGTGGTGTTATGCCAATGGCATGATGGGTACTATAAAGGATAATAAAAATAGAGGCTATGGTAATGATATGGTTAGCAAGGAAAAATGAGTAATTAGGCTCAATGGGGGTGACTAGGGGTAACATTATACATAGGTTGGCTTGGAAGGCTCAATCGGTCCAAAGATGGCCTAAAATCATATCCTCAATTACGTATGCCCTAGAATTTTTCCTTGAGTGATGCTTAAACAAGTTCTTGCGTGTTTCTAAGACCCTAATTATTCTTGTTGTACATAAAAGTCTTCTAAGTAAGAATAAAACTAAATAATTCTAACTAAGTGGTCAAATATTAGGTGGTCACAAAGTGAAGCCGAACTTGTCATAGATTTCCAAGCAAACAATCACAACATTCATTGTTTCCAAAGAATGCAACATTTGGAATCATGTTTTTATTTCATATCATTGACTACTAATCATCCAACCAACCCACAAATGAAGGCAGAAAAAAAATTGCATGTAAAGACAACAACTAAGAACAACAGTAAAAAAGAGTAAGCATGATTAAACATTGTAAATGAACATCGAATAATATTTCCCTCCCCCAAACTTAAAGTTGACATTGCCCACAATGATAAAAATAAGAATGAGTAGAAAGAACTTCCCTCTTAGTCGATAGCTTAGTGCGGCAATGCTCAAATCTTAAGGCTAAAGTTGTTGCTTAATTTAGTGCTCAAAGCCATCAATTTGCTTGACTTTTGTTTTGAGCTCCGTTGGGCTGCACCTTGTTGGTTCTACTTCCGCTCCATTTTTTTTATGCTTTATGAAGTGTTGACATGCTGTTCTAACACAAGAAATAAAAAAAAATCAAAACTAAGATTGAAATTGAAAATTAAAATTCACTTGGGTTGCCTCCCAAGAAGTACTTGATTTAACGTCATCGGCTTGACATCTTTCAGATTTATGGGGGATTAAACTGGACTTTTGATGTATTTTGCCCATGGAATACTCCCTTATTTTGGTTCTTTGGTGTGTATTCAATGGATTTGTCAATCTATTTCCTTGATTTCCACAGTTCCAGAAGGTGTTTAACAAGGAATGACCCCAACTCTCTTATTTTGAACTTTCCTAGAAAGAGTTTTAGCCTTGGCCGAAAGAATGAACCACAGTTGCTGGTATTTGATTTCTTTTCCATCATGTTCTTGCCATGCCTCATCTTTTTCCTTTTTTGATGTATCTTTACTTTGCCATAAACTCGGGGTTGAATGGTATCTATTTCCTTCACATCATCCGAATCCATGTTTTCAATCTTCAAACAATCTTTAAAGTCATTTGACAACTTCATCTCCTTGAAAACCTTGAATGTGACCTTCTTATCTTATACCCTCAGTTTCATCTCTCCCCTCTCCATATCAATGAGATCTCTCCCGGTGGCTAAGAATGGTTGCCCAAGAATAATAGGAACATTCCTATCTTCCTCCATATCAAGGACCACTAAATCCACCGGTAGGATAAATTATTCTACTTGAACTAGCACATCCTCAATGACCCCCCATGGATATTTTATAGATCTATCCGCCATTTGCAAAGAAATTGTAGTAGGCTTTACCTCACCAAGACCCAACTTGTTGAAGATAAATAAAGGCATGAGATTTATTGTCATGGCACTGCACCACTAGGATGATATTGTCCGCTTTGGGCCCCACTGGGCCCTCACAGTTTTGTTCCTGGGGTGTCCATACACCCCAAAAGGCCTCGTACCAATGAAGGCAGCCCACCCCGATGCTGGGTTTATAAAGAGTGGGCTGCCTGCATTGGTACGATGCCTTTTGGGGTGTATGGGCACCCCAGGAACAAAACCGTGAGGGCCCAATGGGGCCCAAAGCGGACAATATCGTGCAAGTGGTGCAGTACCATGACATTTATACTTGCACCAAGGTCACACAAGGCTTTTTTAAAAGTAGACTCCCTAATAGTGCACGGAATGGTGAAGTTACTCGGATCCTTCATCTTTTGTGGCAACTTTCTTTGAATAATTGCACTATATTCCTCTGTTAGCCTCGCTGTTTCATAGTCCTCCAACATTCTCTTCTTCAACATTACTTCCTTTATGAACTTTATATAGTTTGGCCTTTTTTCCAAGATATCCATAAAA
This sequence comes from Ailanthus altissimus, assembly GCA_946807835.1. Classification (NCBI taxonomy): domain Eukaryota; kingdom Viridiplantae; phylum Streptophyta; class Magnoliopsida; order Sapindales; family Simaroubaceae; genus Ailanthus; species Ailanthus altissimus. The sequence goes on from OX327709.1 coordinate 9,859,790, forward strand.
GGAAAGTTAGTGTGAATCTTCTTAAAGTTGTCAAGCACATTGGGGGTTGATCATCTAACTTCTTTTTTTAGAAGCATTGAGGGTAAGGCAATGGTGGGGTAATGATAGGAGGATTTTGTGAGAAGGAAATAGAGTTGGGCTTGTGATTTATCCTAGATGGTTCAAGAATAACTTCTTTCTCTTCCCCTTCAACCACCTTTTTCTCTAAAAGTTTTGCCTTCATACCACTCTTAAGAGTTATGGCATTGCAATACTCTCTTGAATTGTCCTCTTTGTCACTTGAGAACTTCCTGAAAGATTGATCTTTGATTGCATGGGTACGTTGGCCAACTTGCAACTCTAATGACTTCAATGTAGCATTCATGTGGGGTGCAATATATCTCAATGATAAAAGTGCCCAAACCTCATCTTTGTTAAACCTCTCTCTTGTCTCCATGATAAAAATGCCCAAAAGGTCATCCAAAGATGGCTTCTTCTCGGCCACTTGATGATTAAATCATGGTGAATGTTGCAAGAAATTTCTTGGATTGCCATAGGAGAAGTTCTCATGACTTCTAATCCCAGAATGATAATATGTAGGCAAGTTATTAGTTCGGTGTTGGAAGTTCTGGTTGTTGATATATTGGACTTGCTCCGGATCACTCCCTTTACCGTTATAGGAAACATTTGCAACCATTATTGAATCTTTACTTGTTGAGGCCTCTTTAGCATTTAGTGCAGAAATTTGGTTAGCTAAAGCTGAAACTTGGGCTGAAAGTGCAATAATAGGATCAATCTCATGCACCCTGGCAACTTTCCTCACTATAGACCTCTTATTAGGCCAATGATAATTGTTGCAAGCCATCTCTTTCAATAAAACTTGAGCTTCTTCTGCTGTTTTTGACAGTAAGGTTCCACCTGTCTCTGTATCAACAATAGTTCTTATTTGGCCATTCAACTCATTATAGAAGAGTTAGATTTGGAACCAATCTTGGTACCCATGTTGAGGAAATATTTGGATGAGATCTTTGAACCACTCTCATGCCTCATAAAGTGGCTCAAAATCTAATTGTCTAAATTGTGCTATCTCCCAACGAAGTTGTGAAGTCTTAGATAGTGGAAAGAACTTGGTAAGGAATCATTAAGCAAACTCTTCCCATGTTGTGATACTTCTCGGTTGTAATGATTAAAGCCATCCCCTTGCCTTGTCCTTAAGAGAGAATGGGAACAAGCGTAGGTGAATGGCATCCTTTGTGACTCCATATAACGTGATAGTATCACACACCTCCAAGAACATTGTAAGGTGAACATTCAGGTCTTCACTTGGACATCCCCCATATTGATTTTGTTGAACCATGTTAATGAGGGCCGGCTTCAATTCAAAATTGTTGGCTTGAACTACTTGATGCTGAATCCCCGAATAGTTTTCATTAACCACAGGCCTAAAATAGTCCCTCAATGCCCGTGGTTGTTGGTGGTTATTGATACCGTCAGCCATAACTTGAGATTGATTTCTTCTTTCTCTCCTAAGCCGCCAAAATGTGCGCTCAACTTCTGGATCAAAGGACAAAAGCTCCAAGCTACGAGCTTTTCTCATACACCTTCAAACAACCAAAACAAAACCACAAATAAAAAGGAAAAAAAAAGGCCTAAATTAAAATCAAGTTGCGTAACCAAAATATTAGCACAAATGCAAATTTTACAATCTCCGGCAACGGCGCCAAAAACTTGTTCACGAAATTATACACACACGAATTTGTAACCGCAAGTGCACAAGTCGTGAGCAAGTAATAAAGTGATGAGTGAGTATCGTTCCTATAAGAATTGTGTCCTAAAATAATACTAAGTACTATGATGTTGGCAACCTAACTTTATCTAAGCGAATTTAAAGGATAAGTTGAATTGTGAAATTAAAAATGCTTTAAACTAAGTAACTCGATAAATTAGAGAAATGATAGTTCTATGGTAATAGAGGTTCTAGGGACTTGATTTCCCTCTATTGTTTCTATGCTCTTTGTCATTAGTGTTAGACAACTAATCTAATGTATTTATTAATCAAGGGCTTAAGAATAATCTCATTCCTTCTCCCGAGTACTGAATGAGACTCTATGCATATACAAACAAGTTGATATCCCTATCTAACACGTTATATATACATGTATTAAGCTACCCTTACGTGACTACCCTAGTTCATTAGTCTCCCACTTCAACAAACTTAAAGCTATGCCTTTTACAACCAACATATGGATTAAACTTTCCCAAGCACATAACCCAAATGTTTAATTCATCCAATCTATTTTTCAATGCAATTAGAATCATTAAGCACATAAAAGGCATAAATGAATAACCATCACATAGTCATTAATCACAAAATCACATCAATCCATAGAGTTTCATCAAACCCTAGAACATATAATCTAGCAATCCATAGTGAAATATTCAATTACATTCATCCAAATATTCATAAAAGTACTCATATTCAAATTAACACAAAATACAATTACAAACTATAAATAAATGTAAATGCAGTAGAGAGAGAAGAAGAAACTAGTTAGAGAAGCCTTAGGAGTCTTTAATCTTTAATAATCTTCCTTAATCCAAGCTTCAATGGTGTTTCTCTCACTAAAAACCAGAGTTTCTCTCTCTATTTCGTGCTCTCCTTTCTCTCATTGAGAAAATGGCTAAACGGTAGTATCTATAGGTTTTACATTAGGGTAAGAAAATGGGTAATGAAACAGGTGGTGGCACCTAGGTGCTACGTTTTGGTGTCTGTGATGCGATATTTCTATATCATAAATTAAGTGCAAGTATATACTATCGTATGCAAGTAATAAAGAGACTAAATAAGTCGGATGTCGAACCCACAGGGATAATTCTTTCTTTTTAACCAATTACTAAAATTATATCTTCCTAATAATTATTCAGAAAAATAAAAATCTAAGAATGAATGTAAGAAATATAAAAGCAAAAACACAATGCAATGAGATTTAAAGATAGCAACGTAGAGAAAACCTAGGATTAATATTATCCCTCAATATGCTTTTTAATGATTAATCCTCTAATATTTAACTCACTTAGTCTTTATTATTGATCAAGACACTAATGTATTCACAAGCCTTTTCCAAGGTCATGCAAGTATACCTTAATTTACCAAATACCTATATTCCTATGGTACTTGTAATAAATTAAGATTCATTAAGATTAAGTCTTATTGATCATACATGCCAATTAGGTATATTCCTATCCTAAATTGAAACTTGCATATGCAACATTGAATGTTACTCTACAATCATGCATCAAATTACCTAGGTCTAAATATATTGATTCCTCTTCCGAGTTTATCAAAATATTACCAACTCATTCACCATATATTGACCAGATATATTGAAGCATTAAACACAAGTAATTTAAATAATAAATGACTAAGTTTATTAAATACTAAAGGATATGGCAATTAAGCACACATATTGAGTTCAAATATTAACCCTAGAAAATAAGTTAGCTCATGGCTACAAGAGAACAGCAGTAAAAATAATTATAAATCATGATACAATTATTAGCAAACCGATATAGACGTCGAATTGCTCTTAATTGCGCTGCCTAGGAACTCTTGATGCCGAAGAACGTCTTGTATCTCTCTCTAAAGTTGCTTCAATTAAGCTCCTATTGCTCTCCAAGACTTGTGCTCTATATTCTTGGTGCTCTTGGGTCGTCTTGGATTTTTTCTTGAAGGTTGGGAACGAGTGGCTTTATATAGGGATTGATATGAGCTTGAAAATCTCAATTCTCGTCGGACTAGGACTCGCACTACCGCTAGCGCGCTATGAAGTTGTCGCTGGGGCGACGCGTGAAGAAGCGATTACCGCTGGAGCGGTGGTATCTTGGCGCTGGGGCGCTGCATGAAAACGGCTTCACCGCTGGCGCGGTGACTGTCTGGCGCTGGGGCGCTATACGCGACTTAAGCAGGTCATTTTTCTTATTTCGATCACTATTTCAGCGCTGGGGCTAAAATACTTGTGGCGCTGGGGCGATGGACACATACTTTGAAAACTTTGCATTTTAGTCCCTGTTTTCGCTCCTTTTGCGTTCTTTCTTTAAATTTCGTTCAAGTCCCTATAATTAACAATAATGCACATAAATAGCCATCTATTCTCATAAAACCATAAAATATCAATAATAAAAATATGAGAAAATATATGACAAATTTGCCCTTATCAGTCTGGGCACCGAACATTCTGCCAATGAAGCCTGTTTTGGCGCCTAGGTGCCAAAATTTGGTGCTTGGGCGCCAAAACTTGGGTTTTGTGGTGCTTGGGCACCATTTTCGGGTGCTAAGGTGCCAAACCTTGGGCGCGGTACTATAGCAAGACACAGTTATGTACTGTAGCTATGTCACTGTTCACGGTATTATAGCATATTTGGTGTTTTTGCTTGTTTTCTTTGAATTTTCATCCCTAATAACTCTAGTAACTTGAAACCTACAAAATGAAATTGATATACATAAAAAACCCTAAATTCACATTCAAAATGAGCAATTATCTAATTAAGAGGGGTATAATATCATATATAAAATGCGCTTATTAGTGTTGTGAATTCTTTCTCTTAGTTTTTGCCTCTCTAAAGTCTTAATTTTTTGAATTAGGGCTTTTGGTCTTCTATTTATAGGTTTACATTTTCCAATTAGGGTAAAACATCAAATACAAATCATATTAGGATTACTGTTCAGGCACACTGTTAATTGAACTGTAGCAATTTGATTTTTTGCCTCATTTTCTTTAGATTTTTATCCTCATTTGCTTTATTGACTCTAAACCTACAAACTAATGATATAGCGCATAAAAAAACAAATAATCTTAATTTAAACAAATAAATATTAAGTTTGGAAGATGGAAATATTAGACCTAATTAACTCTTATCACACCTGGTCGAATACTCAACAAGAATAAATAACTCAAAAGCCAATAATCTCGCTTAGGGGGCATCAGGGTTTAGAAAGGCAATCAGAGAAATCCCTCTAATCTACGGGGCACAATCTTATCTACATCTTTTAGGGTTATTATCTATCCTACAGTTCTATTTAAACACTGATTGGAGAGTTGATCTAATTGCCTATATGAAGAACTCAAGCGAGGAGGCCAATAAAAAAATCAAGATTATCATGCCAAAATTTGCTCTTTTCGTAGGAGACTTTTTTAGAAGGGCACCTTTAGGAAAATTATTACAATGTATCAGCGCAAAGAAATGTATGCTTGTAATGGTTGAGTCTCATAAAGAGTTTGCCAAGGCCTATCTTAGCAGGCAATTAATGAAGAAAGCGATTCTGAAGATAGGGTTTTGATGGTAAACTATGGGACAAGACTGCCATAACTATGCCAAAGGTTTCAAGGAATGCAAAAGCATGGGCCAATATAGATCGTCCCAGTACAAGAAATGCACGCAATAATCAGACCTTAGCCATTCAGAGGGTAGGCTATAGATATAGTTGGGAAAATATATCCGCCCTTATCTAAACAATACACGTTCATCATTTTAGCGTCTGATTATTTCATAAAGTGGGTAGAAGCCGTCCCATTAAAGGTGGTTAATCAACAATCGGTCATCAAATTTATCAAGGAAAATATAGTTTATAGATATGGCCTACCCGAGGTGATAACGCCAACCAAGGAACGGTATTCACAAGAGAAGAGTTGGTCAATTTTTCAAAATAATTCGACTTCAAGTTAATTCATAGCATACCTTATTATACACAGTCGAATAGCCAAGTTAATTCAACAAATAAATCTATAATCTAAGGGTTGAAGAAGGCAATTTTGAATAATCCTAGATCATGTTCCGAGAAGCTGTAAGAGGTGTTGTGAGCGAACAGTGTCAGCCCAAAAATGACTACCAGTACTTTACCTTATCAGTTAGTATATAGAAACAAGGCAATGGTTCATATAGAGTTAGCTAGGGGCTTACTAAGGAGGTAATTTCAGAATGACCTAGACACCCAACTATATTAGGATGCTATGATTAAGGAAATAGTTCAGCTAGACGATTATTCCCTTGAAGCTCTAAATCATCTTGAGATTCAAAAGAAGAAAGTAGAGAAAGATTGTAACAAAAGGGTCAAGGTTAAGACCTTCGATCGAGATGATCTTATTTTGAAGGCAGTCCTCCCAGTAGACTCCAAGTAAAACGAACTCAAAAATTTTATCACCAATTGGGAAGGATTGTTCAAAGTGGCTAAAATCCTCGATAATGGAGCATATTTATTGAGTAATCTAAATGGGAAAATGCACATTAGGCCAATCAATGGTAAATATTTGAAAGTTTATTAACTTATCATGTGGGAAGGAGTTGATAGGGCAATTATTTCAGTATAATATAGCAATCACAACATCGATCCAACCTATCAATCGACTATATTAGGAAGATATCTGTGATTCTATTAAAATTGGCCATTTACTCGGTTTAAATATTACTTAGAGGTCAAGTTTTATTAGACCAATCTTATGTTAAAATATTGATTAAATGAATGAAAAGTCAATTTATTTCTTCGGTTTATAAACATAACTGATCCTGGTATAAAATTCATTATCAACTTTAAAATTTTCCTTGGATATTTAGACAAATTACAAAAGTAAAAAAGACAATTTCAAAAAGAAGAACATCCATTCATTCATAAAGGTGTTTACAAGTAGGAGGCTCTATTATCCATTTCTAATATTTCTAATAAGGAGCAAAAGTCGGCAATAGTAGAATCGACCACTTTCATATCAGCTTTGGCCTTCGGAATAAAGACGGCCTTGAGCTTCAGCTTCTTCTTAAGTTTACTTGTCCTTAGGCAAAGTTCCATGACTTGTTTGCCTAGGTCAAGTGAGCAGGCTGTTCTTTCTACTTTCTTTTCTCTCATCTTGGCCAAGGCGTTCTCCAGGTCTTTTTATTTTTTGCTTGGCAACCCTAATTTAATCCCTAAGCTCTTGTATTTTAGATATAAGCTGGATCTTCAAGAAATCCAGAGATGACTTCTCCTCAGCCTCTTTGATTATTTGAATGGTCGATTGTCTTTTCTTAGCAATAAAAGTGAAAAAAATAGCGAACTTATCTATCTGCATTTTCAGGCTAATTGAGACATTATCGTCTATTTGCATTATCGGACAAGAACTTTAGTTTTTGGTTCACTTCTAATACCTGCTGATAGTCTATTAATAAGTCGGCCAAATTTTCCTTTAGCCCTTTTAGCTTGTTTATTACAACCTCTACTTCATTCTGAATGGACAAAAGGCGAGTTAGAGATGCCTTTGGAGAAGATTCATCGGCCGACTTCTTGTTTTTACAAAATGATTCCATCAATAAGGTTGATTGAACATCAAGAGCTGAAGTCGTAGTGCCTAGAGATAGCCTCTTCAGAGTAGGTTTTTCAATAGGTCGAGCTTGAGGGGCTTTAGGAGATTTGAGTGAACTGCCCACTTGGATCAGACTCTAAGTCGAAAAAGTCGAGGGCGACTTTCTCACTGAAGCTGGGTTAGACCTTTCGCTTAAAACTAGGGGACTAGAGAGTGACCGGTAGAAGTTGATTGCTCAACTAGAGTACTCGAGTGCAAGGAGGCGGTCAATTCTGAAGGGTTAATGAATGAATGATCTTTATTCTCGATGGTTTCTTGGTAGTTGTCTTCATAAAAGAAAGTCAGTGGATAATTGAAATAAAATTGAAAAAGCTATTAGAGCAATCATTTACCTTAACATGCTTTCTAGGAGGAGCCAAGTCTTCTTTCACTCTAGCCCTGAGGGCGCCTAGTATTGTAGGAATGGCCTTTGAAGTGAAGACAAGAAAAATCAATATCAATATCAAGGCCATAGTAAAAGGAAATACAAATATTACCTTAAAAAATGAGGTCATCCACCAATGTAACCATTTAGGATCTAATAAGGGTTTTTCATAATCTTTAAGATACAGACTGGTCCAAGTGGGCCGATTTTTCTTCCTAGTTAGAAGGCTACCAGCTATACTAAATTTGGTAAATGGTATGGGTAGTCTCGGATCAACAAAAGGTTGTCCAAAAAAACACCTCCTTAAAGCTACCTAATTGTGTTCCAATACTAGTTCCCTATACCTTTGGTGACTTAATCGTTTTATTTCATCTAAGTGGTTATAGTTATATTTAAAACCAAAAATTCGTTCGAAATTTATAATCTCTTGGATTAGCTTACCCATTGTCTTTTGTCAGTTGACCTGCATAACATTTGTTAGGGTTGATGCTTACGTGCCATCTTTGAATGTACATATACTTGTGTATTTATACAAGTGTACATTCTCATTAAATCGCTAATACCTATAAATATGGTATTGTGTAATGTAACGTTAAAGACATTGTATGATCTGAAGGAGTTTTGATCAGATCTAAATGAGTTTAGATAAGGGCTCACGGTTAGCTACGCTAAGAGATAAAAATGCTAAATGTTAGAAAAGCTAAGTGTTAGTTGGTTATAATACTAAGCAGATCCAAGAGTTGGAGCCTTATTTGTAATGGGACATAGACCTGGGAATATATTAGTAATTGCATAGTTGCAAGAGTTGTAATCGAGTGCCAGAAAATGCTAGTTGCGCAAGTATGTTCTCGAATAATTATCCATGATCTATTTCTGCCGATGCGGGTCTGTCGGTGGATACTTTTATATATAGATCAACATATTTCATACCTATAGGGTATATATGGTTGGTTCTAGCCGACCATGAGCTTGGAGCTCGTATTGACATATAGGTATCCAGTTAGGACTGGATATGGGACAGACTCATGAGAGCCTTCGACAGACACCCTATGTAAGTCGTCAATGGAGGGTCCTCTTGAGTTGAGTAGTATACATGGTCCTTTGACCTGAGTGCCACGGTGGGCTTATAAGTGATCCATCATACTTTGGTTCCACGCATGTCACAGACCTTTTATGGTGTGACCACTGGGTGTCACTAGATATGGTCCGATGCTTATAAAGTCCGATGTGTACATATATGAGATCTGTTAGCTCGAATAAGAAGTTTGATATCCAGATGCTTCGAGATTGTATCACAGAAATTCTTATAGCCACAAGCATTAATCATTGGAAAGAGTTTCGCCAGGGTGGAACAATATGACAAAGGAGTTTGCGCATATTGTTCAGTGAGATACAAGTCTAGAGATAAGACATGGATGAGCACTAGGGGATTTGATGGTGATAATCTATATCCCCGTACATCCAGGATATCATGATGAAAGGACTATACGTATGCATTGTAACCTCAGCTTGTATGGTTCAATGCTCTGGTTTGTAATATCCGTGACGTGTGCGTGGGGCATTGCTCACGGACTCATAGAATGGTTCCATTTGACAAATCAGGCATAAGACTTAGGGAGTCCCGCGATATGGAGTGTACTCATTATGCATTAGAGTAGCGTGCCAGATTAAAGTATTTAATCCAGCAATATTCAATACTACTACGGGAATGCGTGCTTGTCTGTATTTAAGTGTTAAACACAACAATTAGTTAATAATAATAATTTACTAATTGTATTATAACACGTGGCATATTATGGACCATCAGTTGAGTTTACCCAAGTGTGAAATTTGGTGGGACCCACTATTAATGAGGGGTAAAATAGTTATTACATACTTTAATTATTTAATGATTAAATAATCAAAATATATTTCTTATTATATTATATAAAATATTATTATATTATATTATATAATATATTATATTATTATTTATATTATTATTATTATTATTATATATATATATATATAAAGAAAAAAAGAGAGATAGAGGTGTATGTATGTGTGCTGGTGGCTGAGAGAAGCAAATAGAGAAATAGAGAAAGAAGAAAGAAAAGAAAGAAGAGAAAAGAGAAGAAGAAGAAAAGATAAATAAATAGGAAAAAAATGAAATTGTTTTATTTTTCTTTATGGTTCCAATTGGAGCAATTATGAATTGCTTCAAATTCTTCATTTCTTATCCTTTTGCAGAAAAGGATTTAAACACACACCCGACTATTTTAGGGATTAAGAGTTAATCCTATGCTAAATATGGGGTTGCTGTTCTAGCTCACCAAGCCCATCGAGCTGGTGACTAGAACTGCCCGTGAGTTGGTCTCCATGCGGACTCCGAGAAAATACGTGTATAACGTTACACGTTACGGTGAGTTCTCAAGCCTTCTAATATATTAATGTGATTAATATATTTATTTATTTCATTTATTGTATAATTTACGCTTCTGCCGCGTTTAATATGTATATGATATGTATTTTAAGCAATAGACACAATTGCACATGCATACACCCACATATATTAGATCCCCGTTAACAACATCATCAAGACCAGTGTCAGCTGCAAAATCATTCAAAAGAAGAATTTTGTCTATAGGAATTATAAAATAAAGGGCGACCAGTTTCTCCCAGTATTGTTCAAAAGAATCTAGTTGACCTGAAGTAATAGAAAATTGGCTATTTAAAGCGATTTTTATAACTCTTTATTAATAACGGTGATTTTCTAACCAAAATTTAAACTCTTAAAGACAACCTGAGCCCTAAACTTTTGGTTAGCTGAGAAAAAGTTAGGATGAGAGACTACCTGAACTAACCCAAATTGGCGACTTACCCATTGAGGGCGATAAGTCTTAGTGCCACATTTCTTGTTATTACCAGCAACAATAACAACACCATGATGTAGGTCCCTGGAAGTCAAGCAGGCAACCTAGGATTTATGCCAGTTAATATCTTATTCAACCACTTTTGAAGAAGATAATTAGCCCTGATAAGCCTAGCAAGTCCACTTAAGGCCAAATAAGGCTGGCCAAAGATGACAAATTAAGTGATTGTCCAAAGAAAGGGTCGAATAAAAAAAGAGATCATGCCTGCTAAACTCACCTGGTTGAGTTACCATTGGATTAACCAAGGGGGTATAACAACGGAGGCGACCTTCAAGGGGTTACGGTGACTTTGCAAAATGAGAAAAATACGCATCGATCCAAAAATAGAGTATCCAAAAAGGACCACCTGCGTTAGGAAAAGTATTTTTGTCCTTACTCGAGACATTTTCATAAAGACTCCTATAAAGATGGAAAAGAAGAAAAGGTCCTACGACGATTTTAGTACTATGAGCTATAGTAATCGTCACCTTCAAATATTCCTTCGTCACCTTCTAGGAAGGCGAGCAAAGTGCATACTTACTCAGCCTAAACAATAAGAAGGTGATAAGTTTGTCCTAGAAGGACTGACGGATTTCTCCTTCAAGCAAGTCATGAATTTCTCCAAACTTACTTTTGACTTAGAAAAATAGAGGTCGATAGTATCTACTGAAAGATTAGCATTGATGTTGACCCCATGGACAGGGATGTTAAAGAGAACGGTCAGATAATACAAAGTAGAGATCATAAAGTCGAACTTAAAACAAAAGACATTTAAAGCCCTAAACCAAAACAATAAAGCAGTTGATATCGGCCCATTATATTGAGGTATCTGATATCTAGATAGTTGGATTAAATGTAAACCCCAGTTGACTTCCATAGAGATTTAAAGTGAGGTTCGAGATGATTTAACCATCAAAATCACTAGATGTTTTCGGTTAAGACCTAATGACTTAAAGGTCGTCTACACAGACATGTTGTGTGGTTGGCCGAACCTAAGATGGTAATTTCTATGAGCAGAAAAGTAATCAAAATATTGAGGAATGATAGAAAGATTATATAGACCTAGAATATACTGGGAAGAGTCATCTTTAAAAGATAATACCTTATGTATGACCTATTTGTTGACCATTTTGGACTTGGAAAGGAGATGCAAGGGTATGTTTTGAGCTTTGGTCAATTTCAATTTCTTGGAACAAGAAGATGCCATAGTAAAACTATAAGGAAAAAAGCAACAATAAACAAACAAAATTTGAAGATAAAAAGTAGATAATCAAGATTAAAAAGGAGATTAACCTAAACTTACCTTGAAGGTGGTATGAAGGCTGTTAAAAGCTGAAGAACTCATTGGAATGCTTCAGAAAGTTGAAGGAAATACAAATGCTCAGAGTAACAGTGAAAAGTAAAAATGAACTTCCCCTTGATGCAATATTTTTATATCTTAAAATTAAGTGCAAGTATACACTATCGTAACAAGTACTAAAGGAACTTATAAAGTCGGATGTCGAACCCACAGGGATAATTTTTATTTTCTACCAAGTACTAAAATTATATCTTTCTTATAATTATTCAGAAAAATTAAATCTTAATTTTGAAATAAATTTAAGTAAAATAAAAGTGCAGAAAATAAATGACACAACTCAAATAAAATAAGAAGATAGCAATATAAAGAAAGCCTAGGGTTAATTACTATCCATTAATATATTTTCTAAAGATTAATCATTTTAAAATTTATATCCCTCAATTCTTATTATTGGTCAAAACACTAATATATTCACAAGCCTCTTTCAAGGTCATGCAAGTATATCCTAATTTACCAAATACCTATATTCTTATGATACTTGTAATAAATTAAGATTCATTAAGAACAAGTCTTATTGATCATACATGCCAATTAGGTATATTCCTATCCTAATTTGAAACTTGCATATGCAACATTGAATGTTACTCTACAATCATATATCAAATTATCTAGGTCTAAATATAATGATGTCTCTTCCGAGTTTATCAAAGTATTACCAAATCAATCATAATATTGATTAAATATAATGAAGCATTAAGAACAAATAATTTGAATAATGAAGAATTGAGTTCATATAAATATTAAAAAGATCCAACAATTAAGCTAACATATTGAGTTCAAGTAATAACCCTAGAAAATAAATTTAGCTTATGATAACAAGAGAATTATGGTTGAAAAATAAAATAAACATGATACAACCAAAAGCAAACCAATATAGAAGTCAATTCACACTTAGTTGATATGCCAAAAAATCGCCAATAATCTCTTGCTTCCTTGAATTTTCCTTGCTTCTCTCTCTAAAAATTTCTATTTTTTTAATGTGTTGGGCTTCAAGAGCCCTAAGTTGTGTGATCTTGAAGTCTAAAATGAGTGGCCTTTATATAAAGATTGATTGGAGTCTTAGAGTTGTATTTCTTTTAGGATTAGGAAAATCGAACTGTTTACCACTGTCGCGATCACTGTAGCATGGAATACTGTTCACGGAATACTTTTCACGTGATATTGTAGCCATACTGTAGCATTTTATGTTTTGTCTTGGTTTTCTTAAATTTTCATCCTCAATCGCCCCATTGACTCTAAATCTATAATATAAAAATAAACATATAAAAAGCATAATATTCTTATTAAAATGAGCAATTAATCAAGTTAAGGGAGTTAAAATAATAGATATAATTTACGCTTATCAAACTCCCCCAAACTTAATCATTTGCTCATCCTCGAGCAATGAAAAGTAAAATCAAAGAGAGAATTCAAAGAGATTATACTTCACTCGAAATAAAATAAAAATTTAAAAGTAAAAGAAAAATAACATGCCAGGTTAATAAGATGATCAAATTGATTGTCTCAAAAGCTGTTTAAATGGCACAAATTCTTAAGGCAGATAAATAACTATTAAAAATTCTAATTATCTTCATTTAGTCACTCATTCTTCCTCAAAGATAATCACTATGTGTATGTGTGTGCAAGCAGCAAGCAATAACTAAAATCATACTTTGATTTACTTTATACTTTAGTTTGTACAAGAAAGATGATGTCTCGACATTTGATTTGTATAATGACACTTCCATAGGCTTGTCTTTACTACCACTCTCCACTAATATAGAAAATCCCATGTCTAGAGATCTATTTAGGACCTTACTTAGCTTGTAACGTAAGACTAAGGTCAAGGTGGGATAAAAAGGATAAACAATTTAGGTTAAGTCACACCATGAACACTTATACTTTACCTAGAAATCTCTTGATCTTCTTTTCCTTATATTATCTCTTCCTCCAAACTTATTGTGTTTCCCATATTTCTTTTCAACCTTTACTTTTCAAAGAATTTCTTCTTTTTCTTAAGCTGAGGGTATTTTTCTTTCTCTTTACTTTCTTTTTCTTTTTCTTTTTTTTTTGAATACCCCCAAACTTAGATTGACCAATACCACATAAACTTATTTTTCTCATATCACTACAACATTTCCCTTTCAAGAGTATTTCTAAGCAAATGCAAGGTTTATGGTGTTAAGGGTAAATTTTTAGATAAGTAAACTTTAAGTCTTGGGCTTGTAATGTGGTCAAACCAAAGAATGGGTAATTGGGCTCAAAATAGGGTACTAGGTAGGCTAAAAGGCTCAATTGGTCCAAATATGGCCTAATGTCATTTCTCTATCACATGTTTTCTAGAATTGTACCTCAAGTGGTAATTAAAGACAAGTTCTAAAGTGTCGGTCTTTCGAGACTATGGTGTACTCTCTAAAGCATAAGTATCTCTAAGTAATAGTTATAACTATTCATGCTTTTAAAGTGCTAAAAAAAGAATGGTGATTATAAATAAGGTCAACCTTGTTCCTAAACTTTTATAACCAAAATTGTCTCAAGTATCTATCATTTCCTATGGATTTGTAAAAACTAAATTCAGCCATGTATTCTTTTCTTATCATACACTAATGATCATCTTAACAACATAACAACTAAAAGTTAAAAAAAAAAAACTCATAAGACAACCAATCAAATCGTGCAGTAAAAATAAACACAAGAAAATATTTCTCACCTTCAAACTTAAATAAAACATTGTCCCTAATGTAAAAATTAAACTTAAGAGTAAGAGAAACTCCCATGGTAAAAGAGGTTAAAGCAATGTAGCATTATTGTATAATGATGCGAATATAGTGTCCTTTGCTCTAGATGCTTGTAAATGCTTGTGCTACTTTCCTTGAGTGTTTGACTTGCTGTTTTATTCCTAAAAACAAATAAACTAACATAACTAAAATTGAAAATAAGCAAATAAAAATAAAATTTACTTGGGTTGCCTCCCAAGAAGTGCTTGATTTAATATCATCGGCTTGACGTGTTCTTTCTTGACTCATGCAGGATCAAATTACATATCAGTAGTATCACACCTATGGAACTTCAATCTATGTCTAAGAACATTGATATTTCTCTTCTTTGACTTCTATAGCTCTATGAAAAACTTTTGTAGACATGGTCCCATCTTCGTTGATTTAAGCCTTATCGGAAAGATTTTAATCTTAGACCAAAATATTGTAACCCGTTGGCCGGTATCAATCTGCCTCTCCATTATCTTGCCATGCCTCTTCTTTTTTCTTAACTTATATAGTTTTGTATGAGTTTATAGTTGAAGGGCTTCCATTAATTTTACTTTAGGAGGTGGTGGTGGATATTCAGGAATTACCATGTCAACCTTGAACACATTGAGATATATTATTGAAAAATTGCTGATGTTCAAGGTTATTCTCGTGAAGTCTTTGTGGGAAAGGTGGCTGTGGAATATATGGATTGTTTTTGCTTTGAAGTGCCATTAATTCCTTTTCTTTTGTAGTTGCCTCCTCTTTTTTTTTGTCTTTCTTTCTCTATTATTGTTCTCTTTGATTTGAGATGTTTCAACAGCTGTTGGCAATTCTTGTTCAACCCTTAAGGTGATTGCTTGTCATTGCTCCTTATTTCCTTTTGGATTCACCTCTGTGTTATTGGTAAATGGGAGATGAGGATTATTATTTAATGATGTGGCTAATTGGCCCACTTGCATCTCTAATGTCCTTAAAGAGGCTACTTGGCTTTGAAGAAAGCCATCTGTCTGCTTTATGTATTGCATAAACATCTATTCTAGGCCTAGTTTCTCTTTAATCTACTGTTCAGGTTATGTTGGCATGCTATAAGGGTCTACCCAATCTGAATGGTAGAAATTGGTGTAAGGATTGTGCTGCTATACTTGATAGTTATCCATGTAGTGCATAGGCTCCATGCATTGGCCATTTAGATGGTTTCCACCATAAAAATCACAAGTAATGGGTTGTCTCTTAATAACATTAGCTCTAACGGCGTCTAAATTTTTGGTCAATAGGTTGATTTGTACAGCTAGTGAGATAAGTGCCCCTTCATTATATGTGTTTGTAATTCTTCCTGGGGTTGTTCTCTCTACTGGCCATTAATAGCTATTGGATGCCATCTCCTCTAGCAAGTCATATGCTTCCTCAATTGACTTGTTCACTAGTGCTCCACCTGTTGCGGCATTTATTATGATCCTTAATTGCCCTATTAAGTCATTATAGAACGTTTACACAAGTAGCCACTTTGGAATCCCATGATGTGGATATCTCCTCAGCATATCTTTATATTGCTCCCATGCTTCATAAAGTATTTCTAAGTCATACTGCATGAAAGAAGTGATGTCATTCCTCATCATTGCTGTCTTGGTTGGTGGAAAAAATTTAGATAGAAATTTCTGAGCCAAGTCATCCCATATTGTAATTGATCCTGATGGTGGTGACATTAACTAATTCTTTGCCTTGTCTCGAAGTGAAAAAGGAAATAGCCGTAATCGTACTACATCATCTCATACTCCATTATATTTGAACAATTCATAAATCTCTAGAAAATTTATGGTATGTTCATTTGGATCATCAGATGGATGTCCACTAAATTGAACTGAGTCTTTCAACATTCGAATTATTTCCGATTGAATTTCAAAGTAATTAGCATTTATTGTTGGTCGGTATATGTTAGGTTGAATACTGCTAATCGTAGGGATTGAATAATCTCTCAAAGATTTATGTTCTCCCACTTGCTACTGAAACTAAAATTGATAAGCCATGATATAGCTCTAAAAGGTATCTTAAAAAGAACAAAAACAAAAAGAATTGAAAAGCAACTGTACAAAAAAAAGGATTTATATGAAAAATAAAATTAAAAAATTCTAAATTAAAAATAAGAAAGATTGGTATTAATGTTGGTGAAAATAAAATATTATCCCCGGTAATGGTGCCAAAAACTTGATGCAATATTTTTATATCTTAAAATTAAGTGCAAGTATACACTATCGTAACAAGTAATAAAGGGACTTATAAAGTCGGATGTCGAACCCACAGGAATAATTTTTATTTTTTACCAAGTACTGAAATTATATCTTTCTTATAATTATTCAAAAAAATCAAATCTTAATTTTGTAATAAATTTAAGTAAAATAAAAATGCAGAAAATAAATGACACAACTCAAATAAAATAAGAAGATATCAATATAAAGAAAGCCTAGGGTTAATTACTATCCATCAATATATTTTCTAAAAATTAATCCTTTTAAAATTTATATTCCTCAATTCTTATTATTGGTCAAGACACTAATATATTCACAAGCCTCTTCCAAGGTCATGCAAGTAGATCCTAATTTACTAAATACCTATATTCTTATGATACTTGTAATAAATTAAGATTCATTAAGAACAAGTCTTATTGACCATACATGCCAATTAAGTATATTCCTATCCTAATTTAAGACTTGCATATGCAACATTGAATGTTACTCTACAATCATATATCAAATTATCTAGGTCTAAATATAATGATGCCGCTTCCGAGTTTATCAAGGTATTACCAAATCAATCATAATATTGATCAAATATAATGAAGCATTAAGAACAAATAATTTGAATAATAAAGAATTGAGTTCATATAAATATTAAAAAGATCCAACAATTAAGCTAACATATTGAGTTCAAGTAATAACTCTAGAAAATAAATTTAGCTTATGATAACAAGAGAATTATGGTTGAAAAATAAAATAAACATGATACAATCAAAAGTAAACCAATATAGAATTCAATTCGCAGTTAGTTGATACGCTAAAAAATTGCCAATAATCTCTTGCTTCCTTGAATTTTCCTTGCTTCTCTCTCTAAAAATTGCTATTTTTTAATGTGTTGGGCTTTAAGAGCCCTAAGTTGTGTAATCTTAAAGTCTGAAATGAGTGGCCTTTATATAAGGATTGATTGGAGTCTTGGAGTTGTATTTCTTTTAGGATTAGGAAAATCGCATTGTTCACCGCTGGGGCGACAACACTGTATCACTAAGTACTTTTCGTTGGTTACTGTTCATGTTTTTCTGTAGCCAATATTGTAGCATTTATATTTTGTCTTGTTTTTCTTAGAATTTCATCCCCAATCGCCCTATTGACTCTAAATCTATAAAAGAATAATAAAATATATAAAAAGCCTAATATTCTTATTAAAATGAGCAATTAATCATGTTAAGGGAGTTAAAATAATATATAATTTATGCTTATTACTTCCCTTTTTATAATGGCATCAAGGCAGTTAAAATGAAAGGTCGTACTCGAACAGTTGGACATTTAATGCGGAGTCAATAAATATATTTTAACTTAAGAAGAATTAATAAGGGTAATAATTAGACTGTAATTAATGATTACTAATATTTAATGACATAACAGGTATCGGAACGGTCAAAAGATGAAGAGCTTTTTGTCTAAATAAAATTAACTCCAAAAGGAAAAGTCAGCCTAAAAATATAAAGCAACAATCTTAATGATAAAAAGAAATGTCCAATTTATGAAGTTTGTGGAAGTAATGTCGCAGGATGATTTTAGTATCTAAGAATTGGAAAAGATGATTCCCAGCTCACTGACATGTTTTAGACTATTAGTGAACGGTGTCAAAGCTCATATTTTTCGGGGCAATATAACAGTATGGAGATGATCTTGTGAAATAGTTTGTCAGAGATTTTGGGTGATTCTATAGCAAGGTAATTTTACGGTTGTTTAGATCGATTGCTCACCTAAAGAGAGTGAAGTAAGAGCAAAGTAGCCAAGGCCGATCTATCTGATATTGTAATTCGGTAAATAGTTGTTTAGACAAATTTGGATTGAACAATTAAGACAAATTAAAATAGTGGAAGAGTTCCAAGATGACTCGGGAAGGTTATTGACAGGCCGACTTATATGATATAAATAAAGATCAAACGATTTCTATTTGGCAGTGTTATGATCCTGAAGGCTATTAAAGATAAGGGCAACTTCAGATAACTGTTATATAAATAAAGGCTGATAAGCGTAAATTATATCTATTATTTTCACTCACTTAACTTGATTAATTACTTATTTGAATAACAATATGAGGATTTTAATATGTTTAATTATTATTTTGTAGGTTTGGAGTCAATGGAGCAATTGGGGATGAAAATCCAAGAAAAATAAGACAAAACATAAAATACTACAGTATCGCTACAATACCCCCCACCCCGTGCCACAGTGCTGTCGCCCCAGTGATGAACAGTATTTGCGGCAGCTGTGCACACTGTGATTTTTCCTAATCCTAAAAGAAATACAACTCTAAGACTTTAATCAATCCCTATATAAAGGCCACTCATTCAGACCTCAAAGAGACAAATTAGGGCTCTTAGAGCCACAACACAGTAAAGAAGAGCAATTTTAGAGAGAGAAGTAAGAGAAATTCAAGGAAGCAAGAGATTATTGGTGAATCTTTGGCGTATCAACCAACTGCAAATTGACATCTATATTGGTTTGCTTTTGGTTGTATCATCTTTATTTTATTTTTCAGTCATAATTCTCTTGTTATCATGAGTGAAATTTATTTTCTAGGGTTATTACTTGAACTCAATATGTGAGCTTAATTGTTGAATCTTTTTAATATTTATTTGAACTCAATTCTTTATTATTCAAATTATTTGTTTTTAATGCTTCATTATATTTGATCAATATTATGATTGATTTGGTAATTCGTTGATAAACTTGGAACAGGCATCATTATATTTAGACCTAGATAATTTGATATATGATTGTAGAGTAACATTCAATGTTGCATATGCAAGTTTCAAATTAGGATAGGAATATACCTAATTGGCATGTATGGTCAATAAGACTTGTTCTTAATGAATCTTAATTTATTACAAGTATCATAAGAATATAGGTATTTAGTAAATTAGGATCTACTTGCATGACCTTGGAAGAGACTTGTGAATATATTAGTATCTTGACCAATAATAAGAATTGAGGGATATAAATATTAAAAGGATTAAGGTTTAGAAAATATATTGAGGGATAGTAATTATTGGCTTTCTATATATTGCTATATTCTTATTTTATTTGAGTTGTGTCATTTATTTTCTGTACTCTTATTTTATTTAAATTTGTTATAAAATTAAGATTTAATTTTTTTGAATAATTATAAGAAAGATATAATTTTAGTACTTAGTAGAAAATAAAAATTATCCCTATGGGTTCGACATCCGACTTTATAAGTTCTTTTATTACTTGTTACGATAGTGTATACTTACACTTAATTTTAAGATATAAAAATATCGCATCAAATTTTTGGCGCCGTTGTCGGGGATAATATTTTATTTTCGTCAATATTAATACCAATCTTTCTTATTTTTAATTCATATTTTTTTAAATTTTTTTATATATGTTCTTTTTTATTTTCATTTTTTGTACAGTTACTTTTCAATTTTTTTTATTTTTATTTTTTTAGGATATCTTTTAGAGCTATATCATGGCCTATCAATTTCAGTTTCAACAACAAGTGGGAGAACATAGATCTTTGGGAGATTATTCAATCCTTACGATTAGTAGCATTCAACCCAGTATATGCCGACCAACAATAAATGCTAATTACTTTGAAATTCAGCTGGAAATAGTCCAAATGTTGAAAGAGTCAGTTCAGTTTAGTGGACATCCATGCGATAATCAAAATGAACATATCAAAAAATTTCTAGAGATTTGTGATTTGTTCAAATATGATGGAGTCTCAGATGATGCAGTACGATTACGGCTATTTCCTTTTTCACTTCGAAACAAGACAAAGAGTTGGTTGATGTCATTACCATCAGGATCAATTACAATATGAGATGACTTGGCCCAGAAATTCTTATCTATATTCTTTCCACTGACCAAGACAGCAAAGATGAGGAATGGCATCACTTCTTTCATACTGTATGACTCAGAAACATTTTATGAAGCATAAGAGCGATATAAAGATATGCTGAGAAGATATCCACATCATGGGATTCCAAAGTGGTTACTTGTGCAGACGTTCTATATTGGCTTAATGGGATAATTGAGGATCATAATAGACGCCGCAACAGGGGAGCACTAATGAACAAGTCAACTAATGAAGCATACTACCTGTTAGAGGAGATGGCATCCAATAGTTATCAATGGCTAGTAGAGAGAACAACCCTAAGAAGAATTACAAACACATATAATAAAAGGGCACTTATCTCACTAGCTGCACAAATCAACCTATTTACCAAAAATTTAGATGCCATTAAAGCTAATGCTATTAAGAGACAACCCATCACTTGTGATTTTTGTGGTGAGAACCATCCAAATGGCCAATTTATATAGCCTATGCACTACATAGAGAACTATCAAGTACAACAGCCCAATCCTTACACCAACTTCTACAATTCAAATTGGGTAGACCCTCATAGCATGCCAACATAACCTTAATAGCGGATTAAAGAGAAACTATGCCTATAGGAGATGTTTATGCAATACATGAAGCAGACAGATGCCCTTCTTCAAAGCCAAGCAGCCTCTTTAAAGACGTTAGAGATATAAGTGGTCCAATTAGCCACATCAATAAATAATCATCCACAAGGCTTATTGACGAATAACACAGAGGTGAATCCAAGATGAAATAAGGAGCAATCCAAGCAATCACCTTAAAGGCTGAACAAGAACTACCAGCAGCTGCTGAAACGTCTCAAATTAAGAAGAGTCACGATAGAACAACAAAGACAAAAGAAGAGGAGTCAACTACAGAAAAAAAAGAATTAGTGGCACTTCAAAGCAAAGAAAATCCATATATTCTACAACCACCTTCCCCAAAAAGACTTATAGAGAAGAGCCCTGAACATCAGTAATTTTTCAATAATATCTTTCAATGTTTCAAGGTTGACATGGTAATTCCTGAAGATCCACCACCACATCTTAAAGTAAAATTAATGGAAGCCCTACAACTATAAACTCATACAAAACTGTGCAAGTTAAGAAAGAAGAAAGGGCATAGCAAGATAATGAAAAGACAGATTGATACCGGCCAACGAGGTGCAATATTTCGTTCTAAGATTAAAATCTTTCCCGTAAGGTTCAAATCAAAGAAGATGGGATTGTGTCTACAAATGTTTTTCATGGAGCTACGGAAGTCAAAGAAAAGGAATACCAATGTTCTTAGACATAGATTGAAGTTCCATAGGCGTCACACTTTTGACATGTAGTTTAATCCTCCATGAGTCAAGAAAGAAGATGTCAAGTTGATGATATTAAATCAAGCGCTTCTTGGGAGGCAACCCAAGTAAAATTTATATTTATTTACTTATTTTCAGTTTTAGTTATATTAGTTTATTTTTTTAGGAATAAAACAGCAAGTTAAACACTCAAGAAAAATAGCACGAGCATTTGCAAGCATCTAGTGCAAAAGACACCGCATTCGCATCATTATACAATAACGTTGCATGGCTTCAACTTTTTTACCAGGGGAGTTTCTATTACTCTTAAGTTTATTTTTTGACATTGAGGACAATGTTTAATTTAAGTTTGGGGGTGAGAAACAATTTCTTGTGTTTATTTTTGTTGCATGATTTGATTAGTTGTCTTATGGGTTAAGTTTTTTTAATTTTTAGTTTTTAGGTTGTTAAGATGATCATTAGTCTATGATAAGAAAAAAAAATGCATGGATGAATTTATTTTTTTTACAAATCCATAGGGAATGATAGATACTTGAGACAATTTTTATTATTTAAGTTTAAAAACAAGTTCGACCTTATTTATGATCACCATTCTTTTTTAGCATTTTATAAGCATAAATAGTTATAAGTATTACTTAGAGATACATATGTTTTGGGGAGTACACCACAGTCTTGAAGACTTACACTCTAGAACTTGTCTTTAATTACCACTTGAGGCAAAATTCTAGGAAACACATGAATAAGGAAATTACATTAAGCCATTTTTGAACCGATTGAGCCTTTCTAGCCTACCTTTTATTGTATATTTATCCCTAGTACCCTATTTTGAGCATAATTACCCATTCTTTTGTTTAACCGCATTACAAGCCCAAGACTTAAAGTTTATTTATCCAGAAACCTTGCATTTGCTTAGAAATACTCTTAAAAGAAAAAAGTTATGGTGATATGAGAAAAATAAGTTTGAATGGTATTTGTCAATCTAAGTTTGGGGGTATTCAAAAAACAAATTCAAAGAAAACAAAAGAGAAAGAAAAATACCCCCAACTTAAGAAAAAAAAAATTCTTTAAGAAAAATAAAGGTTGAAAAGAAAGATGGGAAACATAATAAGTTTGGGGGAAGAGATAATAAAACAAAAATGAAGATCAAGAGGTTTCTAGGTAAAGTCTAATGTTCATGGTGTGACTTAACCTAAATTGTTTATCCTTTTATCCCACATTGACCTTAGTCTTACATTACAACTTAAGTAAAATCCTAAATAGATCCCTAGACATGTGATTTTCTACATTAATGGAGAGTGGTAGTAAAGACAAGCCTATGGAAGTGTCATTATACAAATCAAATGCTGAGACATCATCTTTTTCTGTACAAACTAAAGTATAAAGTAAATCAAAGTATGATTTTAGTTATTACTTGCTGCTTACATACACACACACATGGTGATTATCTTCGAGGAAGAATGAGTGACTAAATAAAGATAATTAGAATTGTTAATAGTTATTTGTCAACCTTAAGGATTTGTGCCATTTAAACAGTTTTTGAGACAATCATTTTGATCATCTTACTAACTTGGCATGTTAATTTTCTTTTACTTTTAAATTTTCATTTCATTTTGAGTCAAGTATAATCTCTTTCAATTGTCTTTGATTTTATTTTTCATTGCTCGAGGACGAGCAAATGGTTAAGTTTGAGGGAGTTTGATAAGCATAAATTATATATATTATTTTAACTCCCTTAACTTCATTAATTGCTCATTTTCATAAGAATATTAGGCTTTCTATATGTTTAACTGTTATTTTGTAGGTTTGGAGTCAATGGATCAATTGGGGATGAAAATCTAAGAAAAACAAGACAAAACATAAAATGCCACAGTAATCTATGAACAGTATTCCATCAACAGTACCGTGCTACAGTGCTGTCACCCCAACGATGAATAGTATTCGCGACAATGGTGAACAGTGCAATTTTTTCTAATCCTAAAAGAAATATAACTCTAAGACTCCAATCAATCCCTCTATAAAGGTCACTTGTTTCAGACCTCAAAGATACATAATTTATGGCTCTTAGAGCCATAACACAGTAAAGAAGAGCAATTTTAGAGAGAAAAGTAAGGGCAATTCAAGGGAGCAAAAGATTATTAGCGAATCTTTGGTGTATCAACCAACTGCAAATTGACGTCTATATTGGTTTGCTTTTGATTGTATAATGTTTATTTTATTTTTCAGCCATAATTCTCTTGTTATCATGAGCTAAATTTATTTTCTAGGGTTATTACTTGAACTTAATATGTGAGCTTAATTGTTGGATCTTTTTAATATTTATTTGAACTCAATTCTTCATTATTCAAATTATTTGTTCTTAATGCTTCATTATATCTAATCAATATTATGATTGAGTTAGTAATACTTTGATAAACTCAAAAGGGGCATCACTGTATTTAGACCTAGATAATTTGATACATGATGGTAGAGTAACATTCAATGTTGCATATGTAAGTTTCGAATTAGGATAAAAATATACCTAATTGGCATGTATGGTCAATAAGACTTGTTCTTAATAAATCTAATTTATTACAAGTACCATAGGAATATAAGTATTTGGTAAATTATGATATACTTGCATGACCTTGGGAGAGTCTTGTGAATACATTAGTGTCTTGACCAGTAATAAGAATTGAGGGATATAAATATTAAAAGGATTAATCCTTAGAAAACATATTGAATGATAGTAATTAATCATAAGCTTTCTCTATATTGCTATTTTCTTGTTTTATTTGAGTTGTGTCATTTATTTTCTGCACTCTTATTTTATTTAAATTTATTACAAAATTCAGATTTGATTTTTCTGAATAATTATAAGAAAGATATAATTTTAGTACTTGGTAGAAAATAAAAATTATCTTTATGAGTTCAACATCGGACTTTATAAGTTCTATTATTACTTGTTACGATAGTGTATACTTGCAGATAGAAAAGATGATTTTTAGGCATATTAAGGTGATCCAGATGATTTTAGAGCACTAAAATTCTGAGCATGGACCTAGGCAATTTGGATTGATAGGTTTCTAATGGGCAGTTTCGGCTGGCTAGGTGTTGCTAGCCTTGACAAAATCATCCTTTTGTCTGGCTTGCAGGGGATATTGTTGACGCTGGCCCAAAAAGTACCTAATGGGTATTTTTATATTAAGGATTTTAGGCCTAACTGTATGTTGTAGTTTATTTAGAAAATTGTACATATAGAAAGTTGTGTTATATTATGATTATTTTCCTTATAAAAGTAGGTTTTGTATAGGGTTTTATAGCTTATAAATAGGCTTAATTTCTCATTATTTAGTGTTGAGATTTATATTCACGTGCCATCCCATTATATGAATATTTTATTTTATAATATTTATACAGTATATTATTTGTTAAAACGCTAATTACTATTATTGAATGGTTCAATGCTTGTGACACTATAGACATTATATGATTTGAAGGAGTTCAAATTTGGTCTAAAGAAGTTTAGATCAATACCAAGAGTTAACATCACTAAAAACTATAAATGCTAAAGAGTTAGTATGTTATATTAATCAGTGAAGTCTAAGAGTTAGAATCATGTCTATGACGATATAAAGACTTGAGAATACATTAGTAATAACATAGTTGCAGGAGTTACAATAGGTGTTCAGAAATGTTATTATGCAAATCTATTCTCAAAATTATATATTCCTATTTTCAATTCATCGATGCAGGTCTGTCGATGGAGTCCTTTTACATAGACCAGTGTAGACTATACCTAGATGGCCTAGATGGTTGCTTTTAGCTGACCATGGACTTACTGGAAGTTTGTATAGTGTACAGGTGTTCAATGAGGACTGAATACTAAACAGACTCAATGAGGACCCCAATAGACATCCCATAAAGCCGTCAATGGAAGGTCCTCTCGAGTTGAGTAGTATATATGGTCCTTTGACCAGAGTACCACAGTGGGCTTGTAAGTGATCCATCATACTTTGGTTCCACGCATGTTACAGACCTTTCACGGTGTAACCATTGGGTGGTACTAGGTATGATCTGATGCTTATGGAGTCTTGTGTGTACATATATGGGATCCGTCAGCTCACATGGATGAGTTATATATCCGGATGCTTAGAGACTGTATCTTAAAAAGTCTTATGGCCATAAGCAACAAACCCAAGAAAAGAGTTTCCTACAAGGTAAAATAATATGAAAAAAGTGTTTGCATATATTGTTTATTAAGATACGTGTCTGGAGATAAGTTCACAGATGAGCACATAGGGATTTGACGGTAGTGATCTATATCCCTGCTCTTCTAGGATATAATTAGCCGAAGGATTATACATATGCGCTATGACCTCAACTTGTATGGTCTACTACACTGATTTGTAATATCTGTGATGTGTGCGTGGGGCATCGATCTCGGACTCCCAGAATAATTCTGTTTGAAAATTTGGGAGTAGACTTAGAGAGTCCCGTAATATAAAGTGTACTCGTTATGCATTGGGTAGTGTGCCAGATTGAATAGTTCGATCCAAAAAATTCTAGTAGACTGGACATTTACTTCGGTTTCCCTCCGATCGTGCATGTGTTAAGACTTAAGAGCTAAGTACATCAATTAGTTAACAATTAGTTGTTAACCAATGGGATATTAACACATGGCACATTGTGGGCCAATTATTGTTTGGTTTGCAAATGATCAAAATGGCTTTATTTGTTGGACAAATAATATTATTATTTTATTCATTAAAATATTTATTTAATAAAATAATAATATATGATATTATTAGTTAAATTTAAATCAAACAATTCATTTTTTAATTTAAATTGGCATGTGTTTCTAGCATGATTTAATATGATTAAATTATTTGTTTAATATTAATTAAATGATATAATAACAATAAATGGGTGGCACTTGTTAATGGTAGACCTTAAGATGTTTCTTAATAATGAGAAAATATTTTCTTATTTGGCCTAAATTTAGGCCAAGTTCATTTAAATGATTTTCTATTTTGTTTTGTTTTCATTTGGTTTATTGTAAACAAAACACTAATGGCAAACATTGAACTAGATAATGGATGCCATTAGGTGAAAAAATAAAATAAAATAATAAACAAATGAAATAGCAATATGTTGCTCAATGAAGTGTAAAAATTTGGCCAAGGTGTTTATGGGAGAGAGAGAAGTGAATTTTGCTAAGTGTTAGAAAATTCTCTCTAAGTGTTGATAGCATAAAAATGCACCTATATCATTTTTCCTTCTATTTTGGTCACCCATACTACACGGTAGAAACAAGGATTCAAGAGTTGAATCCTTTGGTAGAAAAGCTGCTATTCTAGCTTCCCTAAACCTACCGTGTTGAGGAACTAGAATTCTGAATGGGTTGCTTCAAGGCAGGTACTTCGGTTCGACCATATACCAAAGGCTTGACAAGGTACATGTAAAAGTTTTTTTGTCTTTATCATTGAGTAATTTATATTCCGCTCATCCGCTGCATAAGTATGTATGTGATACATATGTTATATTTGAATGATAGACACAAACCTATATGCATGCACCCTAGGTTTAAAATCACTTACATTTAGATGATCAGCAATTCAATACACATATTTTTATACAAAGCTTATCAGCTTTTTATCCTTTTTCTCATTTTTATCATTTAACCCTAAGACTCTACATCCTTGCTTGTTGAAAATCCCACAACCTTATTGTTGGAGCTTTGTTTGTTCTTCTCTGAGAAGAACCCAAGCTCCATGACACACCTGTTTCCCCATAGTCTAGGTCTAATAATAGATCTTGTTTGTTGTTTCCCACCCCAGGTTTAGCGATAAACCTTGCTTGCTAGTAAAATCCTTCAATTTTGGTTTCCTTCGAATCTGGGGTGACCTCTGTTTAGCCAGACACGGAGCATACACGGATCCGAAATATATTTTATACGAACAAGAGCCAACTAGGATAATTATCAGCAGTTGCGGCCACCATCTGCAACTTATGATGCTCCTAAAACTCGAGCTATTACAACTACACAGAAAGACAAACTTAGACATAAGATAGCTATAAGTATCTTTAAAATACTAAGCCGATGGACAGCTCGAGTGGTAGGTGGCTTTAGCATCAAAATACCAAATAGGTTGCTTGGAATAAAAAGAAGAGGTCGGGTGAATTTACACAAGCCTGAATTGACCTTGTTCCCAACCCGAGAGGCAAACCAGTGGATAAGGCTAATGACAAACCAAACCAGAAGGAGTTGAGGTTAGCAACCACATGAATCTCTACAATCACCGAAGTTATAAGCAACAGCAACCAGCATTAAATAAACCGCTTGCAAAATAAATCTATCCCACAGTCTGCCACTAAGCAATTACCATCATCTTTCACTACTCAAGTTACCATTGAGTGGACCAAATTATAAAATTCATCAAAACTCAAGCAACAACGATGGTCGGCAACTAATAATGGAGTACAATGACCCAAAGATAAGGTTGATGATTAATACGCCTAGGTATTCCAATATGTAGCAATATTAAAGGTGATGATTAACTTATTAAGGATAAATATATATGCATACAAATAGGAAAGTAAATGGCTATGCAAGCATGCATAACCTGCTTGGGTTTATTGTTTATTACTTTGATGGCTTCTTCTTGTCCTTGTCTCTAAGAGTATTTCTAAAGACTCTTTTTGTCATATTCTTTATGGCAGTCTAGGGAATAAAGAAGAGGAGCAATTTTTGAAGAAAAGCACGTGGTTTAGTTTGCATGAAAGCTATATAGGACCAAGAAGAATTTAAACATGTTTATCCACGACTGCTATGATCAGGTCGATTTTTAGCACTTGATCATATTGGTCTAGCTTTAAAGAGAGGAAAATCCCAACGAACATGTTGCTTTGCCTTCTCAACATAGTCATGGAGACAAATATTTCCTTACAAAAATTGTAGAAGAATATAAGCCAATCCTTGCTCTCAGTGTTCAACCTATAAGGAGACAATTTGCATGGATTATCCTTTATTTTTGTTAAAAGATAGGGAGGGGGAAGGGGTAGGAAAGAGAAGACCAAGAAGAGAAGACCAAGCAGAGAGACTAGTACGAGCATATAATTGTTTCTACTGTTGTATGCAGACCATGCATGAACTATGTAAATGAGAAGAAGAAGAAGCCTCGAGCACCTAATTCTCCCAAGGTCGACTACTAAAAAACCTGACCCAGTAGGTTTCATAGGCCCTCAAAGAGCTCATACTTAGATTTTTTACCAAGACTCCGAGTAGGTTTAAGAGAATTTTCAAGCAAAAAATTCTGAGCAGAGGAAAGAATAAAAAATTCCAAGAAAGTTCAAAAGAATTTTTTGAGCGAGTGTAAGAGTAAAAATTCTAAGCAAGTTCAAGAGGATTTTCAAGTAGAAAATTCTAAGTAGGTTCAAAAGAATTTTTAAGTAGAAAATTTTGAGTAGGTGTAAAATAAAAATTTTGAGCAGGTCTAAGAGAATTTTCAAGCAAAACATTCTAAGTAGGTGTAAGGGTAAAACAATTCTAAGTAAGTCAAAGAGAATTTTCAAATAGAAAATTTCGAACAGATGCAAAAGTAAAAAATTTCAAGCAAATCCAAGAATGAAAAATTCTAAACAAGTTCAAAGACTGTAGAATCCTAAGCAAGTTCAAGAGCAAGCAACTCCTAACAAGTCCAGATCAACTCTCAACAAAGAATCCTAGAGTAATTACAAGATCATATTCTTGCCAAAGGACTCCAGGCTTGACACAAACTCAAGGAGAAGTCTTCAACCCTAAATCAATCACCAGCTCTAGAAAAACATTCTCAACGAAAGAATACGAGCCGACAACAACAACTCGGAGGGTCCAACTGTCCGAACATAATAAGTCTGCTTTGAGGCAAACACTCGACTTGAGTGTATGATAAATTATGTAAGATAAAATGAATTAATTTCAACTCAACTTACACCATAGACACACATTTCTTTAGAAATTACTCAAACCGAACCAATTGCTTTTTACCCGATTTCCCTTAAACTTATTTCTTTGATTCTTGTTCTATTTTGTTGTTCTTCTTTTTCTTTTCTTTTGAGTTAAGAGTATAGAAAACTCAATATATATATATATATATATAGTTTCAATTATTTTTAGTTTGAGAATGTTTTTTAACATATACAAGTCACTATACTCTAAACTTAAGTTTTTCATGTAAGAACAACCAAAATTCATAACCAAACCTATAAAATGAGTGTTATGCCTATGGCGTGATGGGTACTATAAAGAATAATAAAAATAAAGGCAAAGGTACTGATACGATTATAAATAAAAAGTGGTAACTAGGCTTAACGGGGGTGACTAGGGGTAAAACTATACAAAGATTAGCCTGAAAGGTTCAATCGGTCCAAATATAGCCTAAAATCATATCCTCAATTACATATGCCATAGGATTTTGCCTTGATTGATGCTAAAACAAGTTCTAGTATGCTCAAATAAATTTTACTGAGCGGGTTTTATTTACATTTTCAAAAACTAATATCCAAAATCTATACAACATAATAACTAGCATGTGCATATAAACGCATAATATGCAGTTGGTAGATCAAAAACTAGTAAAGCTCTCGTTCGGCCATTTTCTTTCTAAACTGTACCAATGGTAACCCTAAAGCTCTATACTCACACAGTAACTCAACTAGCACCGCACACATGAGTAGGTCACGGGGTGCCTCAACTAGTAGCACCCACAGTGACATCTCAAGACATCTCATTGGCTATGCAGCAGAATTCTACATCACCTACATATAGAGCGACTCACATAACTCGACAACCCGACTTCTTGGAGTTAGTGACACACCTCAAATACCTGCCCATATATACGGGATATACCGGCTGGGTCTAATACAATCACCACCACTATAATCTGAGGGTACCAATGGCCTTTGAAACAAATGTAGTCATTTTAAAGCTGTTTCTTAAACCGAACATGTAAAAGCATATCTATCGATATATATCAAAATCATAAATCATGTTTATGCATTAAAAGCACATAAAACATACATTTTCATTATGCGGAAACATAATGAACAAAAGATAAAGAAAATGATAGATTTTCACTGATAACCGCTCCGAACTCAATTTTGCTCCAGATTTCTGTTCCCGTTACCGATTTCGGTTTTCTTCACCTACATGCTATAAATGACATTTAGAAGTAATTCAAACACTAGAATTTCATTTAACTACTAAATGCCCTAATCGGCATACAAAGCCCGGATGGATATTACTTTTCAATTTTTATTTACGGAGTCATTTATTCTAATCTAACTCACCATCCGACGCCCTACACATTGCTTAACACCTTATAACTTTGGTTGGACATAATTGCCCTTCACCTTACCGAAATGGACAATTATGTCCCCTTTTCTTCATTTTTGATTTTTCAATCAACCATATACATTCAATATACATAAGGCACCATTTATACACAACAACTCAACCCTAACTTCCCTAAAGTGATAGAATTTCACCCTATGTTCCAACATAATTCTTTTCTCAATTTCTTGTTTCAATTGCATCAAAATCAAGCCAACTTCATTCTAATGCCTTAATTACAACCAATTGAAGTCTCTACATCAAAGTCACCCAAAACCCTAATTCTTACCTTTATAATTTCTTCAATTTGATGACTCCTTCAAGCTCTACACTAGAATTCAACTCAATCCAAACCAAGAATACACACAAGAACATCAATTGAAGTAAATCTTAAAAGTTCACATATCAACCTCACATAACAATGCTTTTCTTACCTCTTTTTCTTGGATTTTCACTAATGGAGGCTTTTAAAAATGATTGAAAAATTGTGAAAAAAAAAGTTAAATCCGACAAAAATGTTAAAGAAGAAGGCTGAGGTCGTCAGGTCCTCACGCCCAACTCATAGCCAACTCACGGCTAACTCGTGCTACACCTCACGCGCTAGGCGTTGTGCGAGTTAGGGCCTCGTGTACGGAGTGTGGCGCGAGGCCCCTCCCTGCGCCTTACGTGTAGGGCATTGTACAGGTTGGGGCCTTACGCCACACCTCGCACACAAGGCTTGATGTGAGGCCCCTCCCCACGCTTTACGTGCGGGGCGTTGTGCAAGTTGGGGCCTTGCGCCACACCTCGCACGCAATGCTTGATGTGAAGCCCCTTCCCCACACCTTGCGCAAGGTGTGAGGCATTTAGCTCTATCCACCATTTTTGCCTCTGATTTCATTATTTTTCATCATTTTCATATATTTTTGTATATTAATGCACAAAATTACTTGTTCTTAATCTATACAATATTGTTTTCAAGTCTATTTAGACAATAACAATATTTTTTTATTGATTTTGTGATTCAAACTGTAAATATTTTTTGAGTTATATTATTCATAATAGCAATTTCGCTTATTCATTATCTTTTTTACTAATAAAGATTTGTTAAATAATTTTTACATATAAAACAATAAACTTAAAACAATATAAATACAGTCGCAATATTCATATTTATTTTTTTGAACTTAAAGTTTATATCTTTAAACGTATCTCAAATGGAGGGGAAATCCTCCAATACAAGGTGTTCAAACTGGGATGGGACTTTCCCAAACCAGATAGTTTCGGAACTCAGATTTTGAGCCAAGTGTGCAATTCATAGGCCACCCAGTTGGTGGACCGATAAGAATAGCAAAAGGAGCCAAAATTGAAAGATGCAGTTAATGTCTTGATATCGTACAGTACTAAACCAAGTTCAGAAAATAAGTGAGAAAAGGTATTGAGGTCATGAATAACACTAGCAGCATCAGAAGCAACCTCAATAGTAGATAAACCCAATGATCTGGTCAAGTGAAGGCCTCGAAGTATTGCCATTGCTTCTAGGGTGGCCACTGAGGGCTTTGCATTCATCGGAACAGACGACGATGCCAAGATAGTCCCATAGTGGTCACGTAAAATTACACCTAAACCAACCTTTGGATGTCTTGAGGAGAAACTGGCATCAGTGTTAACTTTTATTAAACCAAACCTAGGTGCCATCTATCTCATGCTTGGTTTACACTTGTTTTCAATCTTGCTAGTTAAAGTAGACATGAACTCATGTAAATAACACTTGGACTAATTTAGCGCATCATCAACTAGCATTACTTTCTTTTTCATAACGAATTAGTTTCTAACAAACCATAGTCTCCAAAACATGATTAGCAGCACCACTAAATCCATTGCGGATAAGCTCACCTTGCATTCCATAAGAAGATCTAGAATATTTGTATTATGGGAAATACAAATGCCGTTCAAGAAAGAGCTAGCATGACGTAGCCTTTTTAATTTGTCACATAGCCATAATGCGTGAATGGGGTTTTAGCTCCTTTTGCACATTGGCTACAAAGCTCATCAATAAGGACATGATGCCTTTTAAGGTTTGTAAAAGTCGGGATCCAACCATGTATAAGTCTCCAAGTAAAGTGTTTAATTTTTGGGGGGATCTTCAGGCACCACAACAGCTGCCATCAGGATCGGGATTAGGAATTATCATTACTAGGTGATGCTTGGTTTGGAAAATAGGATAGCCAGTAACCACTCTTTATAGTGTACTATCCATGTCTATCAAAATGCCACATAACTGAGTCGGTTTGCTGATCTTAGGATGGAGAGTGCGGGATGCTGAGTATTAGTTCACATTCTTCAACTGGGAAAGAGTCACGAACTAACTCACCGTTCCATGCCCTTAATGGGAGTAGTAGATCTGCCATTAGAGAGTGTGCTCAGGCAAATAATGAGGGAAGAATGGTTTGAAAGAGAGCGGTCATAGTAGCCACTGGTCATGGTAAATTGATACAGTTGATCCATCACTAATACGCCAACGAAGCCATTTTTTTAAGCAGCTCTCTACCCCATAAAATAGATTTTCAAACCAGAGAATCTGAATGTCTAAGAGGTACCTACAAGAAAGATGAGTTAGGAAAATAAATGCTTTGGAGAGTTCGCGCCAACAATGATTCAGATTTTGCTATCACTCTCTAGCCTTGCTTAGCCAGGGTAGCATGGTTAAAAGAAGTCAGTTCCCTTAAACCCAAACCACCATCCTTCTTGTGATGGCACAACCTATCCCACGTACACCAGTGGATCTTTCTGGAACACTCATCACCTCCCCAAAAAAACCTGGCACATAGTCTCTGGATTTCCCTAATTAGACTTATTAGGAGCCTGAACAAATTCATAAAATAGGTCAGTATTACTTGGATAACTGCTTTTAGAAGTATTTCCCGACCCCCAGTAGAAAAAAGGTGCCTCTTCCAACCCTTCAGTTTATTTCACACTTTCGCCTTTACAGCAGCAAAGAGATTCTGCTTGTTTTTACTGGTAACACAAGAGAGCCCCAAGTATTTGTTGTGGTGGGGGACTTGGACCACACTAAGATATTGGGTGAGATGGGTAGCAACATCCCCAGAAATAGATTTGCCAAAACATACTGCAGATTTCTGGCAATTGATCAACTGTCCAGATGCATGCTCATAATAACGCAAGATTTCTTTGATCGAGGTGCAATTGGTTTGAGATGCCATTGTAAATATAAGGCTATCATCGACAAAGAATAAATGGGAGATTGTTGGCCCTAGGTTCCCACATCTCAACCCCTATAAGCCCCTATATTGTTCGGCATACTTTAAAAGAGTAAAAAGGTCTTCTACATAAAACAGAAACAGATATTAGGACAGAGGGTCACTTTGGCGAAGACCTCTTGAAGGAGAAAAATGGTTGTATGGAATGCCATTAATAATAACAGAGTAGGATACAAAAGATATGCACCAGTGAATCATCTGGCATTACTTATCAGAGAAGCCCAATCTCTTCATTATAGCTAGCAGGAAAGGCCATTCCACCCGATCGTAGGCCTTAGACATGTCCAGTTTCAGAGCCAAATAATTTTCAGCAGAAAATTTATTGCGTTTGATGGCATGGAGGCATTCGAATCTGATTATAGCATTTTCAGTGATTAGGAATCCGGGGATAAAAGCACTCTGGGCTTCAGATATCACCTCATTCATAACACTCTGTAATCTATTAGCCAGTGCCCTTGAAATAATTTTGTACACGATATTACAAAGGCTGATCGGTCAAAAATCTGCACAGAATTTAGGCTCGTTTACTTTAGTGATTAAGGTAATCAAGGTCTCATTGACCTTGCTGAGAGCATCCCCATTATTGAGGTAACTCAGGCATGCCCGGCAGATATCAGGTCCCGCAATATCCTATAATTTTTTGTAGAATAAAGCAGGCATACCGTCTCTGCCGGGGGCTTTTGTAGGGTGCATCTGGAATAATACCTTCTTGATTTCATCAGCATAGAATGGAGAATCCAGCCATTGGATGTGTTGTGCAGACAGTTACGGCTCCACTCTAGAGGTAACAGGTCAATATCAACCCCGAGGGATTAGATGAGGAGAATAAGTCCGAGAAGTATTCTACAAAAATCTTTGCAGTCCGATTTATGTCTGAAATCTAAGCTCCATCCCTGTCAGTAATCCCCGAGATCAGGTTCTTCTTTCTTCGGCCTGATACTTTAAAGTGAAAGAAACGTGAGTTTTTATCCCCTAACTTTAGCCACTACACCCTCGAACGCTGTCTCCAGTAGATCTCATCTTTATATAGCAATGCATTTAGAGATTTATGGGTCTTTGTTATTTCCTGCCAAGTCTGAGCATTTACCTATTTGTTTAAAGCCCCTAACAATTGGTTTTTTTTTCCTTTATTCCCGTTTTCAAGTTTCGGAAGTGTAACAAATTCCAAATTTTCATTTGGGATCCAATATGCAGTAGATTTCTACACACTGAATCAAGAGAGTTCATGTTTTAGGGCCACCCCTCAGAAATAATTTGTCTATAATCTTCTTATTCAGCCCAAGCTTCTTCAAAGTGGAATCTATTATTGGGGAGTTTAGGGAGACTTCTGTCAATAGGTATTCTAGCACCCTCTAAAGATAGCATGAGCGGTAGGTGATCAGAGCCCCAAAAAACTAGATGTCGCACAAAAGCATCAGGGAAAAGGCAATGCCAGGAGAAGGAGCAGAGTATTCGGTCAAGTCTTTCCTGGATAAAGTGGCTAGGATCATGTCCGTTATACCAAGTGAACAACGGCCCTTTGGACTGGATGCCTAAAAACTCACATTCATCGATGACATTTTTGAAGTTCTGCATAATGTAGGGGGGGCGAGGCAAACCACCCCATTTTTTAGAGCTTTATAGGATTTCATTGAAGTCCCCACCATATACCCAGGGAAGAAAGGACAACGCGCATATGCATCTCAGGAGTGTCCACGAGTGGACGCGTTGGGACAATTCAAGGTGACTGTAAAAGCCTGTGAATCGCCAGTTGTTATCTATTCCAGTAATTGAAACATCAATATGAAAGCGGGAGTAAGATAGAAGGGAGATGTCTACCTTATTCCACTATAAGAGCTCCATACCACCGCTGTGTCCTACTCTCTCAACAACAAGTTTACCACCAAAACCAAGTTTCACTCTAAGTTCCTCCAATCTTTGTCTGTATGCTCGTGTCTCCATAAGGAAGATCACCTTATGGTAGTGCTCCTGTACAAGTGAGTACAGGATATGGAATGTGCGAGGGTTGCCTAATCCTCGCACGTTTCAACTTAGTATTTTTGGGAATTTTGGAGAAATATCAAGATTAATTGGTTCCATACCAGGATCATTTCGTGCCAAAGCTTGCGGCCCAGATTTTTCATTGTGTACCAAGGGGTGGTGGTTGTGAGACCTTAGTCGGTCAGCGACTCCTGTTGCACTAGGTAAGAACCTCTTTGCGGGGGTAGCTTCTTTTGTCTCATAGTTTTGATTTTTCCACTTGAGCTTTAGTTCAATAATGGCGCCAAAACGTGGTTTGTTGTTGCTAGAGGTAGGATTGTTTTGAGCTATTTTACACACCTGGGGAGAGATATGTATTTGTCTGTGATAAGGCGTAATTGTATAAACTATTTTATCTTCCTAACTTGATATTTGTTCAATTTATCTCAATAATTGGGCTATTTATGCGTATTAATGTTGTTTTATAGGTTGAAGCATTATCGGAGCAAAAATACCGGAAAAAGGACGCAAATCGGAGCATTAGAGATAAAAATACGAATGGGGCACTGTTTGCTACAGTACCACTGTAGCTACAGTACTGCTACAGTACACTGTAGCAACAGTGCAGCCGCCGCAGCGCTGGATTTCAGCGCCGCGGCGCCAATTGCAGAAAGTGAGCGCCGCAGCGCTGAAATCCAGCGCCGCGGCGCTGAATTCTGGGCACTCCTAAGGGCAGTTTTGTCCTCTTTTTGCAACCCTACCTATATAAACACCCATTGTTTAGCCAAAGAAAAAAGAGGAGAGTAGAGGCACGAAATTGAAAGGAGGAGAAGGCTTGAGCTCGAATTAAAGGAGAAGAAATGATGTCTCCAAGGTTTCATGTGCATCATTGAAGACAATTGAAGAATTGAAACCTTGGAGACATCCCAAATTCGGTTTTCCCTTTCCTTTTCCTTGTTTTTATCCTTTGTTGTCATTTCAATTATGAATATTAGTTTTAATGAGATGTATCTATGGATGGTTGGATAATTATAGTTATGGTTGGATTTTCATGTGATTAAACTTGATTTCAAGGATTGATGTAGTTTTATTGATATTATGTTTTGATGATTTAGCATAAATTCGTGTAATTCATTTATGTTTCTTTATGCTTAATGCTTCCAATTGATTGATAAATGAATTGGTTGTTGTGAATGTATGGATTTATGCTTGAAAGAGATTGATCCATTTATAGGATTTGGGAGAAACATAGCTTTAGGTTGCTATTGAGTTGAAAGACCAATAACACCTAGGTAATCTTCATGATCTTCCTTAGGATTTGTATGAGGTGCACTCCAAGTGTTTGATTAAATGCGTGACAGGCGCAAACTCTTTGGGGTGTGCTATTATGCCTAGGGTTACATGTGGTGCTCTCCGTTTTAAAGTGTTTGATAAGCGTGACAGGCCAAACTCTTTAGGGTGTGTCATTATGTCTAGAATTTCATTTGATGAAGTGACAGTGATAATGAAATTAATCCTTGGGGTAGTCATTTAAGGGTAGCTTAATGCGTGTATATATAACGGGTTAGATAGACATATCAACTTGGCTATGTATGCATAGTATCTCATTCGAACTCGAAAGATGGAATGAGATTAGTCTTAAGCCCTTGATTAATGAATTGAACAAATTTGCTAAAGAAGAAGAACATAGGAAGAATAGAATGAAATCAATGTTTAGGATCCCATTTGTATAGAATTCGCCATATCGCAAGATTATCATTTTGTTGTAGATTGTAGGTTCTAGGCCTTAATGGAACTTTATTGAACTTTATGTGTTGATGTTGCTTTGTTATTAATAGTTATCTTGTGTTATTCATTTATGCTTTTTATGCGCTTCATGCTTCTAATTGCATTGAAAAATGGATTGGATGAATTAAACATTTGGGTTATGTGCTTGACAAAGTTTAATCCATATGTCGATCTTAAAAAGCATAGCTTTGAGTTTGTTAAGTTGAGAGACTAATGAACTTAGGTAATCATCATGATCTTCCTTAGGATTTGTATGAGGTGCATTCCAAGTGTTTGATTAAATGCGTGACAGGCGCAAACTCTTTGGGGTGTGCTATTATGCCTAGGGTTACATGTGGTGCTCTCCGTTTTAAAGTGTTTGATAAGCGTGACAGGCCAAACTCTTTAGGGTGTGTCATTATGTCTAGAATTTCATTTGATGAAGTGACAGTGATAATGAAATTAATCCTTGGGGTAGTCATTTATGGGTTGCGTAATGCATGTCTATGTAAACAAGTTAGATAGACATATCAACTGGAATATATATGCATAGTATCTCATTCGCACTCGAAAGATGGAATGAGATTAATCATACACCCTGGATTAATGAATGCATAAATTGGTTGTTGATTACTAATGACAAAGACCATAGGAACAATATAGAGAAATCAAGTCTCTAGAGCCCCATTGCCATAGATATCTCTTTTCCTTTATTTATCTAGCTAATTAGATTTTAGTTGCTTTTAATTCAATAACTCACCCTGCCATTTAGATTAGCCTAAATAAAGTTAGGTTGCCAACATCGTAGTACTTAGCATTAATTTAGGACACAATCCTCGTGGGAACGATACTCTACACATCACTTTATTACTTGTTGCGATACGTGCACTTGCGCTAATTTGTGTTATAGAAAACACACAACAGTCTGCATAATATCTATCTAAAGGATCTTCAAAGAGAACCCGTAGGTTTATTTTCAAAGCTAACGTGGGGAGGATGGCCAGAGGTACCCTCGGTATTGGCTCGAAATGCATTCTTCAAACAAGGTTGTATGACATTTCCTTGTTTGTTCTCCGGTACCCCACTTTCTTGGGGCGCCCGATGTTTTCCACGTTCTTGTGAAGTCTCCCAGGAATTTTTTATTAATTCGACCACCAGCTTGGTTTTTGATGTGGCGTGCGACTTATACATCGCGGGGTTAAGCATGGGAGGAGCTGGTATTGCATGGGGGACAACCTCATTAGAAATGGAATTTTCGGGGAACCCGTGAACGTTTTGTGTTTCCGAGTGGAATGTCCGCATTTGAGGTGTGCTTACAATACTCTTATCACCGTCTGAGTGTCCATTAACCGATGCTTTAATTTTTCCTATTTCTATCCTTGGCCTTTGTTCAGTAGAAAACACTTTTTGCTCCGATCTTGTTCTCTAAGCTGTTGTCTCCCCCATGCCGGACCATCTCCATTTCCCTTTCAGAATTTTCTCGTGCACCTACATTAAGCTGCCAATAAGTGCTGTCACGGTTTCCCCTAGTGCTGTTGTTTTTTGTTTCTGGCGTGCAAAGTTGGGGCAGCACTCGAAACTCCACTGAGGGGATTTTTCCCTTCTTTCTAGGATCATCCTCCGACAACATTGGGACATCGCCTGTTGTGGTCGCACCACTACCTGGTTCGTTCCTTCTTTCTATTTTTGTCATCGGGTATTGTTCTGTAAAAGAGCCATTTCCCTGCAGAGAAACATTTACCTCACGTGGCTGGCATCTTGTGTCTTTCTCAAGGAGTTTGTTTCCATGATTCCAAACTTGTGCACCGGGCATTGTCTCTATGCTATTGTCTGCCACATGCTGGTTTAGCTCCACTTCAAGGTTTTCCTGCGCCCTTACACCAAGTTGCCAAGTGGTGCTGTCGTGGGCTCCCCTGGTGGTGTTTCATTGGTCGTTGGCATGCGAAGGCTGCACTCGAGGGCATTCCCTGCATGCCTGTCTATTACCGTGCCCCGTTTTTCT
Source organism: Ailanthus altissimus (assembly GCA_946807835.1). Taxonomy (NCBI): domain Eukaryota; kingdom Viridiplantae; phylum Streptophyta; class Magnoliopsida; order Sapindales; family Simaroubaceae; genus Ailanthus; species Ailanthus altissimus. The sequence goes on from OX327709.1 coordinate 9,900,267, forward strand.
ACCATCCTCCTCGGGTTTGTCATTTTTCGGTTGGGGGCCAATAGGTTTCATCCCGTGAGCACTGCTATCAATCGTGGCAGGATGTTTCTTGGAGTGCTCGGTTCTATTGTTCCAGTTATCCTCTTCTATGTGACTGCCACCTTTAGATCTTTCAAGGTTGCTAGTGAAAAAATTATTAATGCTTGTGTCCCTTGAAATGGATGCTTTTAAACCTTTTTGATTTCCCGCTGCTCGTATATTCTCCGAGTAAAGATGGTTGCCAGGCTTTTTTAGGACTGTTGGGTATGTTTGTGGGCACTTTTTGTAGCCGTGATCTAGGAAGCCACAGAGGGTACAGAATTCTAGAAACTTTTCATACTTGAAGTCTAACCATATTACGTTTTCAGCTGAACTGAGTTTGAAAAAAATGCTTTTTCGTATTGGCTGGTCCAGGTATAATTTAACTCAGATACGCATAAACCTTCCTGTGCATGATCCAAAGTCATCAGCATCCACATCAAGGAATTTCCCAATTCTGTTCCCAATTAGTTCGGTTGTTTCTACATTCATGTAAATTATTGGTACATTGTTTACTTGGATCCAGAACGTGGCATAGCGGAATGTGGGTTTAACAATCAAGTCTTCTTTTGAGGCGAGTTCCATTGCTATAAAAAATTTGTTAAAATTCCAAGGTTCATTCATTAAAACTTTTTTTCGGTCATCTTCTAGTATGAACTCACACAGGAAACTGTCATTGCCTAGCCACCTGAAGTTTAGTTCGCCCGTAGGCCACCATAGGCTTTGTATTATATTTTGGAAGGCCTATTGTTGATAGTTTTTTCGAGTCAAGATCTTAACGTATAGGCCGAATTTTGCTGCCAGGCAATGTCTCTTAACTACAGCTTCTGGTACATCGAGAACCTATTAAGAAGGAATAAATTCCATATCAATAAATCATATTCTCAGCCGCTTATCTCACTATGCCACAGAAATACAAGTTTTTAGCCTGTTCTTCAGAGAAACCGTAACGAGTATTTCAAATAACCTAATGATACAAACAAGAGTTTTTTAGCCTGTTCACCCCCAAAATTAAAGTTAGGGATTCAAATTTTGACAATAGTTCAAAGTATTGTAAATGTATATTATTTTTCTTTTTATGAGGATAGTTGGTCCTTATGTTGTGAAGGTGTGGATTCGAATGTACTTAAGTATTAAATACTATATAAAGTGCAAAAAAGTTGGAAAGAGAATAAAGAAAACACAGAAAGTATAGAGATGACAAATAGGTCGTGCCCTGCTAGTACGAGTCCATGATGGACCCGAGCCAGCACGAGTCCTACAATTAGTCAGCATAGAATCGAAGCTAACCCTGCTCAGATTAAGCTCTTTAAGAAATAAAGAACCTACAAATGCCAAAGAAGTTTAAATGCTAACATAATGAGTGGCAGTACTAAACAAATTCATATCCAAGATGTTGGAGTGATGTAAGCTTTTCTTCGACATCATAAAAAAATCCTCCAGTGAGGAATGAGGACCTAAGTAATCAAAGCTTATCAAAAATTAAAGAAGTATCTGGCAGCCCAATCAATTCTAGCTGTGCCAAAACATAAAGAACTGTTATTTCTCTATATAGCTATATCTGATGTCGTGATTAATATTGTCGTATTCGTTTGAAAGAAAGAATCAATAGTACCCAATTTATTATGTTAGTAGAACTCTGATAGGAGCTGAAGTCCGTTACACTTGCATTGAAAAGTTGATACTTACTTTGTCCCATGTATCAAAAAAGTTAAGACATTACTTTGAAGCCTTTAAAGTAATTGTCTTAACATTTTACTTGATCAAAATAATCTTATCATAGACAGACCTGATTGGGCAAGTAACTAAGTGGGTAATGCAACTAAGTACTCTTAACATAGAGTATAAACCCAGAACAGCAAAGAATGGGCAAGTTGCAATAGATTTTCTACTAGAATTGAACAAAGCCACAACGAGGCACTAGGTTAAAGCAAAGAAGAAGTAAAGACTGATCAAATGTCGTGGAAAGTCTTTGTTAATGGGTCATCAAATCAATTTAGTGTTGGAATTTGTGTTCTGATAATAACACTTGAAACTATTATAATAAAGAAGCCATGTAACTTGAGTACCTAGCATCAAATAATGAGGTAAAGTATGAAGTTGCAATCAATGGGATGCTAATGGCATTAAAGCTACAGATGAGAAAGATTTAACTCATGATAGACCCTTAGCTAGTAGTCAAACAATTTCTTGGAGAATATAAAGCTAAAGATAAAAGAATTAGGCTATATTCAGAAAAGTTGCAAGAACTCGCAAATAGGTTTTAGCATTTTGACCTGATCCAAGTCCTACGAAAAGCCAATGAACAAGTAGACAAGCTAGCAAATGAAGCATCTAATATGAATTAAGAAGGAACTTACAAAGAAAAATTGAGTTAATGTACAATCCCAGCATTGAGAAGCAAGTAGAAGTCGTCATAGTCGAAGAAAGTAAAGACACATAGGTGACTTCCTTCATCAAATATTTGACTTCACAAGAATCACCTGAAGATAACAATGAGTTTCATAAGATAAAAGTTCGAGCTTTGAAATTTTCCATAATAGATAGGCAATTATACAAAGAGTCGCTGAATGGCTCTTACTTAAAATGTGTTGGTCCGAGGCAAGCTAAAGAAATCCTTAAGGAAATACATGAAGGAATTTATGACAACCACTTAAGAAAAAGATCTACGGCTTATAGAAAAATGTTGCAAAGGTACTACTAGCCATACATAGTTGTAGATTAAGAGGAATATGTCAAGAAATATCATTAGCCAACTAAAGAAATCCATTCAATTATAAGTCTTTGGCCCTTTGCACAATGGGGACTAGATATTGTGGGGCCACTACCTAAAGTAAAAAGAGAAAAATAGTTTATGTTACTCGTTACAGACTATTTCACAAAGTGGGTGGAAGCAGCAGCATATATAAATGTCACTTAGAACAAAGTAGAGACATTGATCTATCACAACATCATCTACCAGTTTGGCATTCCTCGAGTAATCATATTAGATAATGAAAAGTAGTCTGATAACCAGTTAATAAAGAAATTATGCCAAAGAATGAATTACTCATAAGTTCTCCTTTAACAGATACTCGCAAAGAAACGATCACGCTGAATCAACTAACAAAACCATTTTTTCCATTTTAAAGAAGAAGTTAGAGGGAAAGAAAGAGGAATGGCTAAAAGAACTTCCCATGGTTTTATGGGCCTACTGAACTACCAAGAGAAAAACTACAAATAAATTCTAATTTACCACAACTTATGGAAGTAAAGCAGTGCTTCCTATAGAAGTAGGGCTATTCACCTTAAGGTCAAAGATCACCGAAAACCAAACCATCAATAAATAGCAACTAGATGTAAATGAAAACTTGGCTGATGAAGTTCGAGAAGTCATAGCAATCAGAATGGCAGCTTACGAACAACAGTTCCAAGAACAGCCCGTGAGACTAAGGCAATTCGACTAAGGTGATTTGGTCATGTAAAAGGTGATGTTTAATACAAGAGAATTGAATGCTAAAAAATTTGCCCCAAATTAGGAAGGACCTTATCAAGTCAAAGCCATAATTGGAAAGGGTGCTTACAAATTGTTGAATATTAAAGGGAAAGAAGTGTATAAGCCATAGAATGTCATTCATCCTAAGAAGTATTATATGTAGAAATAAAGAATTAGTACTTGCATTTATAGAAAATGCATGATCTCTTCTCTGTCTAAAAGATGTCACAGGACTTCTCTGTATCAAATCTATCACAAAGCAATCTCTATTTTTCTTATAAAAGAAGTATATGTTTTTATTCATATAATTAAATATATATGTGGCAAAGTTGCCAGCGAGAAACCAAAACTCACAATAACTATATATATATATGTGTGTGTGGTATGTGAAAACTCTTTTGCCATATTGTTCTACCTTGGCAGAAACTCTTTCTCGGGATTAATACTTATGGCTGGAAGAAACTTTTTCTCGGGATTAATGTTTGTAGCCACAAGACCTTTCGAGATACAGTCTCGAAGCATCTAGATATCTAACTCCCTATACGAGCTGACAGATCCCATATCTATACACACCGGACTCTATAAGCATCGGACTATACCCGACGACACCCAACGGTCACACTGTGAAAGGTTTGTAACATGCGTTGAACCAAAGTATGGTAGATCACTTACAAGTCTACCGTGGCACTCAGGTCAAAGGACCACGTATAGTACTCAACTCGAGAGGACCCTCCGTTGACGGCTTATATAAGGTGTCTATCGGAGGCCTTCATGAGTCTGTCTCATATCCAGTCCTAATCAGATACCCATATGTCAATACGAGCTCCAAGCTCACAGTCGGCTAGGAACGACCATCTATACCCTAAAGCACAATCCTATAAATATTCTAAAAACTTAGTGAAGCTCAACATCAATCAGACCGTATCTAATAAAGTCTGATTCATTCTTTCTAAAATACCTTTGTGTTATGGAGTATCTGAAAGACTATGTTGAGTGAGAATTACATTCTCTTTTAAATAATTAATGAATATACCGCTTATATATAAACTGCCTTAATCTAACTGAAGGCATTCAATACATATAAGGGTTTGTTTCTTTACTTTCTAGTTGGAAGCTTTTGAACACTTCAAAAAGTTTTCAACTTGTGTTTCTAAAACAAAGGTCTTTGTATTGTAACAAATCACGATAAAGATGATAAAATATCGAAATCCACTCATAGCAATATGATTGATCAGACTAAATGTATCAGTTCTAATAAATAAGTGGCCTGGTGTCCAACACCTACACAAGGATTTGGTCATCTTCCCTTGAATTCAGAATTTATAAACTAGCGAAGTTTCTATAGTCAGATCAAGTATCTGACCATCTTTAACCAGACGGGATAGTCGTCTCATGACTACATAACCTAATCTTATTTGCCACTATTCTTTATTAGTCAAAGTTCCCTAAACTACTACTTATTCTGTTCATCTTGACATTTAATACATTTCCTGTTGTATTTAAGATATAACAGTCATTCATTACCTAACACTCAGTAAGAAAAATATTATCTTTATCATATAAATTTCAGGAACTATTCTTAATGTATTTATGATAACCCTCTCTGTCTATTATAGGGAGTCATATGAGTCACCTAATAATGTTTGGCATAATATAGCTATTACACAACTTAATGCTACTGACAAAATAAAGAAGTGACTTAAAAGGTCTTAACAACTACCACGTCTAAGAAATCTCTATTTTCTACGCGAAGCTATATTTCTCGTTTCTTATCTTCGTAGCATTCCTTAAATCATGCAATAACTTGCAGATTTAAGAAGGACAGACAGTATCTCATATCCCTGCACTTGTAGCATCATTTGCTATTGAAATGTCAATGTTTTGGTAAACAAATATCTAGGGATCTATCTTATTTTTAGTCAAGGTGCCTTGAACAGTAACACTTACTATTCTAACCTTATCACAGTGAAAACACTTTCCATTATGAGTATTCTCTATCTGTGGTTTAGATATATCAAATAGTGCATCCAAGTTTTTCTGAATCTAGAACAATTCATAGATTCATTAGCAAGTCTAAAATTCTCGGTACCTTATAGTTAATGTGCGTTGATCAAGTGAACTAATTAATTGCTTATACTTATCTTATCTCCATAAGATAAGTATCTTATCTCTCTAAGGTAAATTAGGAGATGTGTAGCTGAACAGTTCAAATTGTTAATAAATAACACTTTAGATCGTAGGTATAACTTTTATATATTTTTTAATCTAAAGACGTCCTCCCACTGCTATACATAATCCCTTTAATCTCTCAAATGGGATAACGATAGTTTAAACTCTTTTAAACTATACAGTGAAAAGTAAACCCCATTGGCATTTACTCAAGTAGCACATGTAGCGATCTTAACCTTTGTAAACCCAACAGGTAGACAACTCTTGTCAATTATATCTCATGCAACTCTTACTCTTGATCCTAAATATACCTTATTCGCATAATGTAGCGATCTAGGATAAGCGTATTCCATATTAAATTATCAATTATCTAATATATGTTACTGATACTACTTGCACATAGTAGCGATCTAAGGCAATACGTTCGCATATATTTTCTCATCTCATGTAAAAGTGTGTTGTATGTAGGTGAGCATGTACATTTTTAATTTTTAACTTACACATCACATGCATAAATACACAACAAAAAATAAACAAATATCCTATTACGCAATTGAGATATTAGAGAACTCACCCCTGAAGCGTGCTTTATACATCTCTAGTCTAAAACTTGGTGAGATCTTTCGAGCTAGAACCGTAGCTTTCTATTCTCAGCGAAGTATTTTATCTGAAGCAACACTTGCTTCTTAAATTTCTCTCAGACCTTTCTATTATTTCTTTACCATTCACTTATCCATTTCACTTACTTAACACAACTGAATTTGGCACCCATTTTTATAGTAAATATTGCCGCCACTATGCCAAATCAAAATGAATTTAAAGGCAAGCATCACAAATCATGGAACACATCATGCTTCATAAAATGATTGGTGGCAAAATGAAAGAAGCGGCCGAATGTAAAAGCAATTAATGGCCAAAGTTTGTTCAAAAAGCATTTGAAGATGACACACATGATAACAATTTAGCATGACAAAACATGCTTCCATTTTCAAACGAAATGGCCGAATATGAACATGCCACCAATTAGTTAAGAAAATCATTTAATTTGTTTCATTCTCAATTTGGCTAAATTCATACACTTGCCATTATTTAATATAAATAATTCATTTGGCTAATAGAAATATGCCATCAAACCTTAATATAACAATTCCAAATTTTGCTACCAATTGTTTTCATTTGTAATTTATTTAATCTTGCAACATTTGCAAATTAAATATTAATCCAATGAAATTTTACCACGTGCTATACCCTAGCAAATTTATGGATGATATGTGACATTCAATAGAAAGGTAAAAGTGACAAGATCCACTTGCCGAGAATTCGGGCTTAACACTTAAACCTTATGATCTCCTCAAGAGTCTCTAAAAATAATTTTAATTTACCGAGAGCTTTCCAAATTAAACTATTCAATATGGTGCGCTACCCCAGTGCACAACGAGTATATTTCATATAGTGAGAATCCCTAAGTTCACACTTGTTTCGTCTCACGGAACTCTTCTATAAGTCCATAAATGATGCCCTACACACATATTATAGAAATAACAAAATAACGTGTTAAACCATACAAATTAAGTTAATACATTTTCGTGTAATTTCTCCGTCATTTATATCTGGAAGAGCAGAGATATAGATCATCACCATTAAGTCCCCATATGCTCAACACTAGAACTTATATTCAGATTCGTATTTTGATAAACAATATCCGCAAACACTTTTGCAATATTATTTTTAACACGAGAAACATTTTTTTTCAAGTGAATTACTTATGGCCATAAGATTTTTTGGAACACAATCTTGGAACATCTGGATATACAACTCACCTATATAAGTAGGTGGATCCCATATTTACACACACTAAACTCTATAAACATCGGACCATACCTAAACACACCTAGCGGTTAGACTATTAAAGGTCTTTGACATGTGTAAAACTTAAGTATAATGGACCACTCACAAGTCCACTGTGGTGCCAGGTTTGGGGACCACGAATACTATTAAAATTAAAAAGATCATCCATTAATGGCTTTATAGGATGTCTATTATAGATCTTAATTGAACTTGATCAGTACCCAGTCTTCACTGAATACCTGCATGTCTATACTAGCTTCTACCAAGCTCTTGATCAGTTAAGAACAATTATCTGTACTAAACAGATATAGACATATACTAATATATATATAAAAGGAATTTATCAACAGATCCGTATCGATTAAAATAGATCAAGAACATAAGGTTTGAGAACCTACTCTCATAATGACATTTTTTAGCACTTATTGCAACCCATTACAACTATGTCATTACTAGTATACCCTCAGTTCTTTATCCTATTTCAGATAAGGATTTAACTTCTTAGATTTGACTAACTCTTATAACCTGCTAAATATTAGCAGTGTTAACTCTTAGCAATTATAACTCTCAGCATAACTAGCTCTTAGCACTCGTCCAACTTCCTTTGAACCAGATTTGAACTCTTTCAGATCATACAATGTCTAAAATGTTACAAGATTCTTACCATATATATTTAACATTAACGATTTTATACGAAATGCTTATTGTATAAATATTAAACAGTTAATATTCATACAATATTGGAATGGCACTTAAACTCCAGTTTCAACATCATGTTTAACCGGTATAGTCTAAATCACACTGACCAAATTCCTAACATTGTAGTGATCTTAGAAAAAGACCGACGTGACCCGTCTAATACTGTATTGACAAGACGAACCATGTAAAATATTATCTCATAATATGATACATTTCAATTTGATCAAGAAAGATTTGTAAATATTGGGTCTCATCTTATGAGGAGGTGATTCTCAATCATGTATTTATTTTTGTGCAAACACAACTAACCCCACCAGTAAGGTTCCCATTATAGTTACCGGCACACAAAAAATGATTCTAGTTTATGATGCAGACCAATAATTCTTATTACTGCATCTTATGAACCCCCACATGAATAAATTAATTTTTAAATAACTTAAAAAATAATTTTTGAGTGTACTATGTTAATGCCACGGCACTAGGCTACCAGAGCTGCAGCACTGATGAAGGCAATGCCCCCAGTGCCGCAGCGCTCCTACTGCTATTTACATAGTTTTAGCATTTTCAACACTTGAAATGCATAACCACAACCCCAGAACTTCACTAAACACATACCTAACACTCCTAAACACCTAATTAGCACCACAAAATACTGTGATACTATTGTTGGGGTCGTTAAAATCGGGTGTATACATGCGATAATTGTGTTCATTATACATATATACGAATCACATATAATATATATACGTAATTTATGCATCTCATACATAAATATGTACAACAAAAATTAGAAATCTAATTTCTTAAATAATGAACACGATAAATTTTATATTTCATTACATCAATGAAATTAAATAAATATTAATCGCATTAATACTAAAATTGAGAATAATTACCTGACAAGCATTTGGAGTACTAAAATATGTATAAGCTGAAGTATTGTCCGAAATGGACTTGTTAGCAATTTTAAGACTCAACGGAATGAGCTTGAGTCGATAGAATAACAATCTTAATTTTTAGTACTGATTTAACACTTAAACTCCAAGATTAATTTTTAATCTCTATAGTCTAACACTTAAATTATAAATTTATTTTTAATTTATTCAACATTTGAATTTATTAAAAATCTAAATTCTAATACAACAATGATAGCCTAAATGAGTGAGAAAGAAGATGAATAGTATTTCATTTCTTTTTCACTCTATCGTACTATCCATCATATTAAATTCATCAAAATGAATTCCATTCACTTTTCTTTACTCGTTGGCCAACCATTTGCTCTCAAATTCATCCAAATGAATTATTAAAAAAGAAAACTTCTTTCTCTTTCCGAGCAAAATGGCCGGCCACCATTTGCATACCATCTCACATTTTTGTTTTAATTCAACAAAATGAATTCTCATCCCTTTTGTTTCCGCCGGCCATATATATCCATTTTGTAAATGAAATATATTATAATAATAACAAATATCTCATAAAGCTTTTGTTCATGGTGAATTGCACGCCACATGTATCCATGCAAATTGGTTGGCTAATATCTTAAGCAACCCTTTCAAAAACCTTTAATTCATTATTTAATTATTAAGAAATTAAAAAATATCATATATTAACCTTAGCTATTTTATTTCATTTACATTTTATTTAACAATTAAATGAATAAATTGATTACCTAATAAATAAAAAATTAATTGAATAAAATTACTCTTAAACTTTTGTTTAACTCAATGTGAGTTTAACCAAACTCTATACTTGAGTTAATTTATTTAAAAGTTTATTATGCACTACGTGTAATATTTAATTGGTCAACAATAATTGTCAACTAATTAACGTACTTCACACTTAAGTCTTGATACGCACACATCCTCAAAGATTCCTAAAATAAATATTCAGTTTTACTAGAAATTACTATATTGAATAATTCAATCTGATACGCTGCTTCAATGCACAACGAGTACACTTTATATTATGGGACTTCTTAAGTCCACGCCTGATTTGTCAAATAGAACTATTCCATGAGTCCGTGAGAGATGCCCCACACACACGTCATGGATATTATAAATCAGCGTATTAGAACATATAAGTTATGGTCCTAGCGCATATGTATAATTCTTTCGTCACCTATATCCTTTAAGAGCGGGGATATAAATCAGCACCGACAAATTTTCGTACGCTTATCCATAAACTTATCTCCAAATTTATATTTCAAAAAATAATATCCGCAAACTCGTTTATGATATTATTTAACCATACGAAGAACTCTTTTTTGGGGTTTATACTTTTGGCCAAAAATTCTAAAACACAATTCTTAGAGCATCTGAATATACAACTCCCCTATAGGAGCTAACGGATCCCATATCTACGTACACTGGACTCCATGAGTATCGAACTATACCTAATAACACGTAGCGGTCAAACCATGAAAGATCTCTAACATCCATAGAACTAAAGTATGGTAGATCACTCATAAGCCGGCCATAACGCTCAAGTCAAAGGATCACGAATACTACTCAACTCGAGAGAACTTACCATTGATGGCTTTATAGGTTGTCTATTGGCGTCATTGTGAGTCTATTTAGTATCCATTCTTGACTGAATACTCACAGGCCTATACAAGCTCTAAACTCATGATCAGTTAAGAACAACCATTTGTACCATATAGATATAGATATACACTGATCTATATAAAAGGGATTCACCAACAGATCTGCATCGATGAAATTAGATCAAGAACATAGTGTTTGAGAACATACTTGCATAATGACATTTCTTAGCATCTATTATAACTTCTTGCAACTATGTCATTACTAGTATACTCTCAGGTCTTTGTCCCATTATAGATAAGGTTCTAATTTTTTAGATCTACCGAACTCTTATAACCTGCTAACTCTTTAACAATGCTAACTCTTAACATTTATAAATCTTAACTTTACTAACATTTATAACTCAAAATATTAGTATAGACTTCTCTCCTCGAATGGTCTCTATAGAAATTTAATTGTAGTAATAGTATCTAAAATAAAATAAAATAAAGGAAAAAGATTTATTGTTCAATGTTAATCACGTGATATGTTTCAAAAATGTATTATATAATTCATTTTAATTTCCAGTTATGTTTAAACTTGATACCAATATATATCAATTTGTGTTTTTGGAGTGCTACTTGCATCCTTTTATTATTCTCATCAAACCTCGCCTACGTACATTTACCTTGTCATCCTTCCTTTCAACGATATAAAAGTATAAGTTTGATTCTCATTAAACTCAGGGATGACAAAAAAAAATTAGAGATTTGAATTCAAAAATTTTTAAAAATTCAAAAAAATTTGATTTTATTTTTAAGTAAGAGTTGTATTTTATTTTATTTTATTTTTTAAATTTTGAGCCATGCACAAATTCTTATGCTCAAAATTCAAAATAAAACAGAGACAGAATAGATTGTTTTGGTGACAAATCTAATCAAATTGAATTGGATTTGAGTTGTCACGATTTCTATTCTAGGTGATCATGATTTGACAAAATAGTATATTAATTTTTTTCTAATAAGCAAATACTTTTATTTATAAATATTGCATATTTGATTGAAAAGTCCAATGGTAAAAAGGAGATTCATTAACATGCATTTACCATATTAGATCGTATGGACCAAAACCCTATGAATAGATGAGAATATGTTTCAACCAATTCTTAAAATATATAAATTTGCATAAAATTTGAACTTGTAACTAATTTCAATATTGCAAAAAAAAAAAGTGCAACTAGTTGGATCCACTATTGTTGAAATAAACAACTCACACACACTCTCTTTCCAAAATCTCTCGAATAAGAACATCGAACCATTTCTCTGACTCTTTTTTATACCCAATATTTCTTTCCTTTGATTCTACATTCCTATCCAAAAAATGAATTACGTTCTTATAGGCATTTTGGACGCTATTATTGAAATAGCTTTTTGATCTATATTTTGCAGGCTACTATAAGATAAAAGATCTTCTTTCTAAAGAGATTCTATTTGAAATTATTATATGTTCAAAGTTCAATATTGAAATAATTTTAGAGGTTTTCCCTCACTTTGTCTTAGTGGCCATAACAATCACTTTAAACAGTGGAAATAACAAAAAGATGTGCTCCAAGTCCTTGGGCTATAGAATAAAATTCAACCACACTGGAATAGATGGTAAAAAAAAGATATGGGACTTCCTACCCCTATATATAAGTAGTTAAAATAATTAAGTGTGAGAGCTAAATGAATCAAAAAATAATTTTTTTTCATAGATTGGATACAAAAGAATAATTAAAGAGAATATTCAGGTTGTCATTCTTACATCCTGAAAGATTAAATCAAAATTACATCCAATCTATAGTTGATAGTCAAGATCATGTAATTAATACCTGGGCTAGTATCATTAATCGTGCTAACCTTGGTATATAAGTTATGTATGAAAATATTTATTAGTTGTGGGGTTTGTGGAAAGAATAGGCAAGAAATTCTTTGGTGCTGAATCAAGGTATTTAGGAAGAACAGGTTGTTTCAATCGAGATGTATGGATCCACGGATCTATGTGTCTATATATACGCTGTTATGGATTAACAAAAATGTGAAAAAGCTTTTCACTTGTATCACGAGGCACAAGTGGTTTTGTTGTGAAATTGATAGTATATTTTGCAATAATAACCAACCAAATTGTTTTTTAATGTCTAAAACACTAATCACTCTTGTAGTGGTAATTGGAAAGATATTAACATATAAACGTCATGAAAACCCTCTCTCTTGGGGGATGCTCTCAGCGGTGAGGAACAAGTACAAGGATGTATGTGTGACTCATTTAAATATGAGCTATTAGTGGGATTCGAATCCATATAAAGTTATGACCATCTAAGTTAATTTTCATAGTTGTAATTTGTTTACCCAATCCAATTCAAAATTTTCACCTAATTGAGCTCATTTAGCATATTTTTCCACAATAGCAGGAGCAAGGCTTATTTGGTTGTGTTATAAATGCCATGGCTAAATGGATTGAAGGTCAAGGTGAAATTTTAGCTTCTGAATCATTAAACCGGGGATGGGTTTTTAGAGTTAGGTCACCATCGCGGGATCGAGACCCTTTGTTCTAGGTTCTGATCATGGAATAAATGAAATAAATTAAAAATAATTTTTGCTTAAGAATGAAATCTTATTTGAATTGTATTATGATTACGTATTAGGTAATATTCTTATTCCATGATATATTATTCATTAAATATATATGTATATAATGATAAACTCTTTTTAGTCATTTGAAAAATTAATCACAACAAAGTGTTTCTATTTTGAATTTGATAAATGTATTGTTTGTGAAGTAACACCCTTGAGCAAAGAATCCCCATTTGAAGATAAAAGAATCTTATCAATATTGTTATAAATAATCTTTCTTTTGTGTTTGGCTATAGCGGGAACCCCCGAATCTAGTCTTCTGTAAGCCAGGTCCCTGTCAGCTACTTGCTTTTCACTATCATTGGACTAGGCCTTTTTTTTTGGTGCAATTTGAAAGAGTTCAAGAATAAAAACCTCAGATCTGTCATCCTTTTCCCTTCATTTCAATTCTCATTCGCTTGTAAAAAAGAAAATTAGATGTAGAAGGAGAGAAGAAAATGACTTCTAATTTCCTCCTGAGATGCAGCTTTTATGACCGCAATGTATTCTATCAAAAAATAATGACTAACAAGCAGCCATACCTTTCTTTTAGATAGATTCTTAATTCTTAATTTTTTAAGTTTTAAGAGTCCAAAGAGGCGGCTTTAAGCGATGAACGTAAATAGTCCGAGCCCTAAGGCAATCAAAGGTTTCTATGCTAAAACAAGATTATAACTAAAATGATTTACTAAATAACTTAGCAAAAATCAGCCACATTAAAATTACCTTCTAAGAAGGTCTATTTGATACTTAAAAATTGCTTAGCAATAATCAAAAGAATGAAATTGAATAATCAGTAAAGATATATGTATCTGATGCCCTCCCTAAGAAAGAGATCCAAACCTTTACAGCTCGCAGAGTAATTAGGCATAAATTGATGCCCACTCCTAAAAATTTTTTGGAAAAGAGATAAAAAACGGTGCAATAGAAGATTCAAACCGTGGATCAAACTAAAGAGACAGGGATAAACTTAAAATAATAAGCAATTTCTTTATGAAAAATACAAATCGAAGTTTGTAAAAGGGGAAGGAGAGAGAAATTGCTAAAAATCACATTTTAGAGATCGCTATTTCTCACGTAATAAAAACTCTGAAAGAAAGAGAGGATTAGATCTTGATTTACTATAAGCTTAAATATTTTTGGACTCAAATAAGCCAATCTAAACTTGAGTTAAATTAATTTCAATGTCAGTTGTAAGAGCCATAAAATTAAATTATCTAATGAGTAATTAATTAAGACATTTTTATGCAAAGTCCATTATGGATATAAAAGGCCTATTAAGGGCATCATTGTAATTTTTCAACTTATGGGCTTTCACTTCACTATTATAAAAGGAGTGGATTAGAGCTAAATCTAGACAATTCATTTTATTAAAAAACTTCTCTCACTCTAAAAATTTAAATTCTTTAATTTTTCTCTAAAAATTACCAATTAAGCTTGAGATTATAGATCAATAGAGGCCCATAATCCTTTATCATTGATTTATATTCAATTAGTAAAAAAAAACATTTTAAAGATGAAAGTAATAGCAAAAACGTCTTTAAATAATATAATCAATAATTTTTAAAATATTAAAAATTAAGTGAATAATTTAATAAAAAAGAGACTAAATTATCACTTTTCTTACAACTTATAAAGATGATTAGTAGCATCTTGTAGCGTGTGGCGAGTAAAGGATAATGTGGTTACCGGTTCAATATTTTGTGAAGCAAATTGAACTGAACCCAAATTGTTTCTTAAGAAAAAAACAAATTAAAAACCATATGTAAATTCAGAATTGAGCTGAAAACAATTGACCATTTCAATCAATTTGGTTGCATTCAATTTTAGCACGTAAATGAGATGAGAACGATTTCAAATAAAATGCACAAATGATAAGTATATTATTTCAATATGCAACCATCTCAAATTCGATCATAGGCATTCATAACTAAAAACAATTAATATTTAAAAAAAAAGACTTTATTACAAGAATAAGATTAAATTTCACTATAATATATACACACCACCCACAATCGGTTGTCGAACTGTATGTTCTCTACATATATGTGAGGCCAATATTTAACCACGTTTCTATATGTGTATATATATATATATATTTAAAATTTAGTTTTTTAAAGAAAATAAAATAAGAGAGTTTTGAAATTAACATCTTAACTACAAGTCGTACGCCACAATGGCAAGTGCAATTTTAGTTATTTCTATAGCTCTTTTAGCAGATATTGTGATTTGAAAAAAAGGTTAATTTTAATTGTTACCAAAATTATCGATTTGTCTTTTCAGAGTGCTGCCACTACCTACTTGCATCCCTTTTATTATTCTCATTAAACCTTACCTATACAGTTACAGTGTTATCATTTCTTGAATTAATAAAGAGGATCAAACCCTTTGCCTTGTTTCAATATCTGTAAAATAAGTTCTTTAAGTAAACAACAACTCGAATGGAGTATTGAAACTATTAAAAAGAAAATTGGAATTATCACACTATCAAAATATGAAATTAAGTTATTTGGTGAAATTAAAGGGAAATATTATTAGTGAAGTTAACTAGTGTAACTTCCGCAGTCTAATATCAAAATGATCTTTCGAGTTCCGCTTCAAGCACCAAAAAGTTCTCTTTGCATACCTATGAATATACTCAACGTTCAAGTCAAAAAAATAAAAGAGATTGATTTTAGTGTTAAATGAAACGGCATTCTCTTTAACAGTTAGGTTAAGCGATGAACTCTTAAAAGAGATCAACTTTAAATTCTAATACTTTTATATAACAGATATATGAGATCGTCAAACAAATATAACAAAAATATAAAGCAAATCAATAAGAACATAATACAATTAATATACATGATTTAACAGTTGCCTACGACTATGGTTGGGTCAAAGGATCCTATCATCTCTTATTAACTATTCTAGATAACTTTACAAAGAAAACAATATAAAGAACTCTAAAATGATTTATGAATGGCGTACTTTTATTTTTTTTAGAACAATGAACACTCAAACAATGGTTCCACCCTAATGCTCACAAGCAGTTAGTGTCTACCTAGTTCTTATTTTCTCTTAGAGTCTCTTTTAATATTTAATCAAAATAAAGGGTTTATAAAGGTTTATATAGTGCTTATAAAGTCTATAGAAATCCTAAACCTAATTGTAATAAGAGTCCTTACTTATAGGAGTCTTAATTCTACTTAAAGAAGTCAATTAAGTCAAAGCAGGAAATACCCATAAGTTGCCACGTAAATAGTACCCTTATGAACAGTGTTCACCGTGAACAATACCTTCTGCATGAACAATGTCCCATTCTTTTTACTCCTCCCATGTACACCCAACGCGTATTTAACTTCATAATGACTCTCCTCTTGATATTCATATTAATTTATGCCTGTATATAATTGTTGAATCACCAATTCTAACCTTTAATAAAAAACTTAAAAAAGGTAAATCTCAATATGAAATTGAAGAAAAATGTGGTTTTGAATGTTTGAAATTTTTTTGATTAACCCTGAAATGAAAAGAAGCTCCCCTTTATAGATAGGATTTTGAGGGAAATGATGACTGTTACTCCAATTCCTCCATCAACTATTGAATTGATCTCATGCGTTCTTAGTTCTTAGATCTTCCACGTGAATATCTAGCTGTCCTGTGGGGCTGTTTTGTTCTATTTAAGATATCAGAAGTGAATTTTATTTACTTGTTTGCTCGTGAGATTGTATTTTAATTTAATTAGTAGACAAGTGACATGAAATAATTGTGCAAACTAAATTTTAGGCCTAATAGATGCCCCCACCAATTAGCCTTCCCAATTAACTGAAATGAATGTATTTTAACTTAATTAGTAGCCTTCCCAATCCTTTTTTTGATTTTTGAATTCTTTGACCTCATCAAAATCTCCTATGTACAATACACCCAAATGTGTTCCATATGATTTAAAACATCTCCCCGATGAACCACATAAAGAAGCTCCTTACTTTCTCTGTCTTTATGACTTTTTTTACAGTTACAACTTTAGTTGCTCAAAATTCATTAATTTTGGGCTACTAGAATGGGTAGGAGGATTATTTACAGTTGTTAAGGGAAAAGAACTAATATATCTGTAACGTTACATGCATAATATCATATAAATGAGTATTAGCGATTTAATAAAAATATACACTTGTATAAATACACAAGTATATGTACATTCAGGGATGACACATAAGCACCGACCCTAACAACATCGTGGATCAAGAACGACAATAATAATCAACAATTTATTCACAGTCTCCAACGAACCCCAATACTTATCAAACTTCTTCTTCATACTAATGGCAATTCTCCTCAACAAATGATCACCTTCCTTACTCAATCCTATAAGCTGAGATTGAATATTGCTTATCTAAAATAAGATACAAACAAATATTAAAATATAAAACAATATATTCAACAATTAATCATTTTGTTTACAAGAAAAAAAAAATTTTGATTATTAACATGACTAAAATACAAATGAGGTGTAGGCGTTAAAGAGGCACTATACTTCAAAATTGCATCATAAATTGTCTTTATAATTTCCACAAACACTGAAGCATTTTATCAATCTTCAGATTTAACCACTACTACAAAAATAGGCTTCATTGACACCAAGCTACTGACACTTTATTAAATGATGTCAGTAAAGAGAAATGTCAGTGAATTGTTGATACCATAGTATCAGAAACATGAAATATCAGTGAATTATTAATATCATGGTATCAAAAACATGAAGTGTCAGTGAATTAGTGATACCATAATATCATAAAGTTATTTTTTATTTAAAAAAATTAATTATTGAAAAATATTGAATTTATAAAAATTATTATACTCTCCAAAATGACATCATCTATATAATCATATTGAGAATATTTTTAAAATTTTTAAAAATTAATAATTTGAAAAAAAACACTAATTAAAAAAAAAGGGTGTTAAATATAAATTATGAGAATATTTTAGAAAATGAAATAATAAAAAGAATAAATATTATAAGAAATTATTATTTTAAAAAATATAATAATTAAGAAAGAAAAAAAAGCTCTAAAACAGACCAAAATGCAACCAAAAATAAAAAATAAAAAATATGAGACCTACCAAAATGACAACGTTTTGGGGGTTTAAAAGTTTAAACGAAAATATCTTAAAGTGCATATTTTCGGGGCAAAGACATTTGTTATACCTATCAAAGCTCCGTCTTGACAAGGACAGGAAGTCTCTTCTCGACCGCAAGGCGAAGGGCGTGGGAGCAGCAATGGCTTTATCACCATTGAATTATTTTGATTCAAAGAAGCTTTTCATCTTATCATCTCACGGATCTCTCATAGGTTCACTCGTCCCCTTGATAAGGGAAAATTTTTCATATATTTTCTCATATTTTTTTTATTGATATTTTATTATTTTCTGAGAATAGATGGCTATTTATATGCATTATTGTTATTTATAGGAACTTGAACGAAATTTAAAGAAATTTTCAAAGTTTTCAAAGTATGTGTCCATCGCCCCAACGCCACGAATATTGCCGCCCCAGCTCTGGAATAGTGATCAAAATAAGAAAAACGACCTGTTTAAGTCGTATCTAGCGCCCCAACACCCGACCTTCATCGCGCCAACGATGGGACAGAGCCCAGCACCATCAACCCACCGCTCCAGCGGTGAATCCTTTTTCACACGTCGCCGCAGCGACAACTGCATAGCGCCCCAGCGGTAGCACGAGTCCTAATCCGACAAGAATTGAGATTTGCAAGCTCATATCAATCCCTATAAAAAGTCACTCGTTCCTATCCTTTAAGAAGAATCCAAGAGCAACCTAGAGCATTCAAGAATACCAAGAATACAGAGCACGAGTCTTGGAGCTCAATAGGAGTTTGATTGAAGCAAATTTAGAGAGGGATTCAAGGTGTTCTTCGGTATTAAGAGTTCCTAGGCAGCATAATTAAGAGCAATTCAACGCCTATATCGGTTTACTATTGATTGTATTATGATTTATTATTATTTTTACTACTGTTCTCTTGTAGCCATGAGCTAAACTTATTTTTTAGGGTTAATACTTGAACTCAATATATGTGCTTAATTGTCATATCTTTTGAATAGTTAATAAACTTAGTTCTTTGATATTTAAATTACTTGATCTTAATGCTTCAATATATCTGGTCAATATATGGTGAATAAGTTGGTAATATTATTGATAAACTCGGAAGAGGAATCATAATATCTAGACCTAGGTAATTTGATGCATGATTGTAGAGTAACATTCAATGTTACATATGCAAGTTTCAATTTAGGATAAGAATATACCTAATTGGCATGTATGATCAATAAAACTTAATCTTAATGAATCTTAATTTATTACAAGTACCATAGGAATATAGGTATTTGGTAAATTAAGGTATACTTGCATGACCTTCGAAGAGGCATATGAATACATTAGTGTCTTGATCAATAACAAAGACTAAGGGAGTTAAATATTAGAAGATTGATCATTAAAAAAACATATTGAGGGATAGTATTAATCCTAGGTTTTCTCTATATTGCTATCACTTAAATCTCTTTGTATTGTGTTTTTGCCTTTATATTTCCTACATTCATTCTTAGATTTTTATTTTTCTGAATAATTATTAGGAAGATATCATTTTAGTAATTTGTTAAAAAGAAGAAATTATCCCTGTGGGTTCAACATTCGACTTATTTAGTCTCTTTATTACTTGCATACGATAGTGTATACTTGCACTTAATTTAAGATATAAAAATATCGCATCACCCCTACTAATTTTTGTAAAGGTACACTCATGTTGGTTTGAAAGGATTATTTTGTTAACTATTTCAAATTTCATGAATTTCTTTTTTTTTTGTTTTGGGCTATTATTGCCTATTGTGTTGGAGGTTCTACTTATTGTCTTTATTTTCTCAATTTTCAGTTCATGCTAGAAGTTAATCCTGTCACAATTGATTTTAATGTGCCAGTTGAATCTCGAGCATGGAGAAGCATAAAGGGTGTTGAATAAACGGGAAATAGGTTGCTGTGAATTCTGGGCAAACAATTTTTCGTATATTGAAAGGCAACAAATAATAATGTTTTGTTATTTTAGTAATGGTAATGAGTTTTTTTTCCCCTTCAGTAATTTATAATGTAGATTTCATTTTCTATCAAATACTGCATTTGTTACACCAATGAAATTTATGAAAATATTTTTTATTAAATTTTTTTTATTACCATTTGCTTTATGATCATGCAACATCTTTATTTGATAAGGTGTTTGATATTCAAAGGGAGAAAGCTCTGTGTTAGAGACAACAGAATTAAACTAACTAGCATACAAGGTGTTTGATAAAATGCATAAGAGAGTCAAGTGAGTTAATTTTTCATGATCTCAATTTTGTAATTTTTGCCATAAATATTTTAGCAGAATGGGACCACAAAATGAGCACTTTTGTGATTGAAATGGAACATTTAAAAACTTGAAAGATACTTTCTTATTTCAGGTGTGGAAGGTGCACAGAGGAAGATGCTAAAGTAATAGTCATGCAAATTCTAAGTGTGGTTGCATTTTTTCATCTTCAAGGTGTTGTACATACTGACTTAAAGCTAGAGGTTTTCATTTGATTCGTTATATTATGTGAATATGGCATTAAGTTTCTTATTGTTGTCTATCAATCAAGGAGGTCATCTATTTTGTCCTTGCTCTCGGTAAATAATATAACTAAACTAATAGAGCTGGTGAGTGAAAGTGAGAAAATGATGTTGAAGAAGCTCGAGGAGCTAAGAAAAAATGTTGAACTCCTATAGTGGCTTATAAAGTGCTAATAATCAAGAAACTAGTTGGGTTCTTCTATGTGATGTAATTAGCTTCTTGATTTTCTTTGTTTTTGGTACATGTGGTTTTTGTCTTGTGTATTTTCATTGGTCTTTGATGGAGAGTATGCTGATTTAGGAAAGGAAACACTCATCATCAGGTTTGCCAATAAACACATTTCATTGAAAGTATTGATATCAAATGTGACCTATGCTTGTTCAATGTTCAGTCAACAAAGTTGTATATATAGTGAAAAAAAAAAATTCTTGTTGATATATCCGTACTGCTTGATATGAGCAGTTTTGATCCGAAAAGAATTATAAGTTATCAGCATTGGCATTTAGTTAATAAATTCCAAGACATGCATGATTGTTGTGATAGCACTGCACCATATTATGTGTTAAGTGGCAATCCTTTTAACCTATTACCAGTTAGTTGATATCACCGTTAGTTGATATTTAAAAATCCTTTAACATCTAACTTATCTGTAAATTATACAGAAGAAAGACTTAATGATATTGTTGGAAGCAATAAGGTTATCCTTTTTTGTTTGTTTTGTTGTGATTTTATGCTTCAATGAGGTTTGGAAGAAGTTGTTCTACGGCCTTTTGTTAATCATCTAAAAAATGTTGAAAAAAATAGAAGGGTAAAATGGAAAAATTAAAAAAGAAGAAAACTTGTATGTTCATTCAAAGCCTATTTGATGGTGGTTTTAGATATCTATTATTTGTGCTCGAATTGGTTCAGTTGTTATAATTAGTTAGTAGTCAATTTCTTGTTATGAATGTTTCTATTATTGAGCAAATTCGCTATCCATTAAGTTATATTCACTCATTTTATAATCTAAAAGATGTTGTTTAGTAGTCAATTTCCTATTATGAATGTTTCTGTTATTGAGCAAATTTGTTATCCATTAAGTTATATTCACTTATTTTGTAATCTAAAAGGTGTTGAATATCAATTGTAACTCATAAGATCTTTAGTGTGTGTTGAGTTACTCAAGTGAAGCTTTCATTTGCATGTTTAAGCTATTAATTTTTATAGACTTCAACTGTCCCATTTTGGCGGCCTATTATTATTTTTATTTTCTAATTTTTAGTTTAGTATTTATTATGCATTTAAATGATTAAGAAAAATGTTCTAAATAAGGGAGCATTTTTGACATGTAGGTTGGCAGCAAAGGTTTTTCATAGCTTACAGGAGCAAGTGATGGCTACTACTTCTAGAAGTCATATTTTGATAGTTTGTGTGCAATACGTTGAAGTTGCACACCCCTCTTCTCCTCTCTTGAGAAGGTTGTATTGGCTCAAACAAGCCACATACATTTTGCCTACACAACTAGTATTGCTCTTATTACCTTTGCTGTACATTTACCTAGTTTTTCTTATTGCCTTTTAGATTTGATAATCATATATTTCATAGAGTTTGTTACAAGTTAATTAAGGATGTTACTTATGTGCAATACTGCATTTCTAGTTCTATCTTTCACTTTTGCAAGAATTTTGAGCAAGACATCTTACTACAAAGGTGGCTTCATAAGAATTAGATATTTGAATTTTCAAATAGAAAATGTAAAACAAAATGATACTTATAAGAAACTAACATACAATTAGGAGATCAGAATTGGTGTTTGAGGGAGGGGGTGGCTGCTGGCCACTCTAGAGCAACTATTGGATACCTGTATGATGTCTCTGTAGTTTCTATAAAAAAAAATAGAATAGTTACATATAAAATTTTGTTTCTTTCAATTACTTGAATGAATAACTTCGTAATAGAAAAATTTTATTTCTATTATCTCTTAATCATCATCAATTTTTATGGTTTAAAATATTTCTTGTAGCTATTATTTAGTGCTAGATACAATCTAACATTATTTAGAGCTGATTACACAGTCTAAATGTTTAAATTGCAGATATGTGACATGGTAGCAGTAGCTCGTATCATAAATGCTACCCTATGTTGATTTCTTCATGATTTATAACCATAGTCTATTTTCTATTTCTTGTTGATAAATATCTTTTTAAAGAATAACGAAATCAGTGTCCCCAAATTTTATTCATCTATTCCTTGACTGTTCTGTTATTGAATATCTTTTTAAATGTCCCATTGGAAATTCTTTTTTGAATTTCAAATATTTGCTATATATGGATGATTCAAAATCGTGTTAAAGAGTTGCGGAAAATTGTAACAAATGGGGCAAAAGTAATTACACTTTCTTTTTCCTTGCGATTTAACTTTATCTATTTTCTGTTGCGATTTAACAAATGAACAACTAAAAATTTGGAGAATGAGGTTCTTTGAATCAGCCATATTAATTATTAATTGTTATGTGCAATCTAATTGAAAATTTTTGTGATATCATTTTAACTTTTATATCTATCTTTTTGATATCACTTATAATTGTGAAAATTGTGAATTGCTAGGGTAACATTGTTATGAAAGATTCATTTAACACACACACAGACATACACACAAACACACACATACACACATAGACATGCTAGTCTAATTATTTATATGTTGTGAATATAGAAGTGAGCATGGAAACTTTATAGCAAGTAATGTTAAAAATTTATATTATCATCCACTACTTCTTAAGAAGTTATTATTCCATAATTTGTTCATAGCAATTGCAACTTGGTACTCATTTATGAAGTTTGCATGTACAATCAAAGGATTTGTTTATTCTTTCAACGTTTCTCATATTCCTTTAATGCATTTGATAAGTTTAAGTAGTTTTTGCCAATTCATTAAATGTTAGGGGAACATCCTGAAACTTCTTAAAATTCTGGCCAAAATTTACTGGTAGATAAATTTATTCACTTAAAAGTTTATTGAATTTGATTTCTAATGCATCTTACTTTATGCTCTATTTGAAGCATTTGATAGAGTAAAAGGAGAAACTCCTCCTTATTCGTCTAGCATTGATCTGTATACCTCAGGAAGTTGAACAAGCTAGTAAAGCTATATAGGAACTTTTGAACAGCACATTACCATAATCTGATCAATGCACATGCATAGACTGGATGAATTTAATCTCACTTGTTACAAGTGGTGTGAATGATGGAGAGGTTACACTGAAGATGACATTACCTCGATACGTGTCGATGGGGGCAGCTATGTGTTTAACTAATTTTCAAACTTTGAGATGTTTTGAAATACTGTAGTTCATAACGATTTAGTCTAAGATGTTTAGCAATATATATAAAAATAAGTTTGGATGCTTTAACAATTGTAATTTTATTTATTTAAATAAATAAATAAAATTATATTTACTTAGGTGTGGTATTTATATATGGAATTGTAGTTTATAAATAAATTTAAAATTCTAGTCCAATAATTCAAGTTTGAAATTATTAAAAAACTATTTTAAATTAAATACAAAAATTTTGATACCACAATGTCAGCAATTTACTGATACCACGGTATCAGCGATTTACTGATACTACGGTGTCAGAAATTCACTGATATCGTGGTATCAAAGAATCATTGATACCACAATGTCAGTGATTTACTGATACCATGGTATCAGAGATTCACTGACACTATAAATGGTGTCAGTAATTTTTTGGCTCGAGTAACACTGACACTATGAAGTAGTGTCAGTGAAACCCTTCACTGACGCTAGTGAGGTGGCCTAACTTTGCCCTTCCTATCATCATCATCCTTAAAGTAGTTATAGTAATGTTAATCCTCCTCTTTGGACCTCTCAAATGCAATTTGAAATTTCAAGGCACTACTCAATATCAAGTAAGTGGAATTCCACCTAGTAGGGACATCCATAACCACAAGCTCTTTACCTTTAATCTTTTTATAATCAACACACTTTTTGAAAATTTCTAATCTCATGAGAGATAATCTAACATATTTGACTGCATTTTGAATACTAACAATTGAATTATTTATTTCTTTCAATCCTTCACCAACAATCAAATTGATTATATGAGCAGTACACTGTAAATGTATATATTTGCCATCCAACAATGCCCCATCAACTTGCCAACTCCTCAATCTCCTTCTCATATAGTTAATAGCCAAATAATTAGCATTAACATTATCCATAGTAATTGTAAATACCTTTTTGGTACCTAAATCATGTAACACATGCTCGATATATTTTTTAATTGCCTCTCCCTTATGTTTTATGATTTGAGAGAAACTTAAAATTCTTTCTATAACCCCCAATTCACATCAATCCAATGAGCTGTTACTACCATGTAATTTATGTTTTGTATAGAAGTCCAAGTATCAATAATAATATACACCATCACCTTATTTGCAAAAACAAATACTCTTTAACAAAACCTTTTCATCTAGATATAACTGATATATATCTCTAACTAAGGTTCTTTTAGATGGGGGATTGAACCTTAGACACACAACATGGAGAAAATAGCAAAATCTTTTACCCTCAACAAAACTAAGGGGTAGCTCATCGAGAATCACAATTTTAGGACAAACATTCCTACAATCCTTCTTATTAAATGTTACAGATATGATATTACTATTACAACCTTTAGCAACTGGGTTTTGACTCAGTACCTTTTCACTCTCATCTACTAAGATGGCCAAATACTTCTCACAAACCAACAAATACTTGTTCATATTAGTGGTCCCACTCCTAAAAGAATTAGCAATATAACTTTACCATAATGGATACATTCATCTCTATCATTTTCAATCTTCAAAAAATTAAGCCCAACTATTGAAATCTTTATGGCTGCTTGAATTTTGGGTTTGTTAACACATTGTTTTTCATTATTATTATCCATCTAAATTGTTTCTAAAAAACAATGCCAATAACTCAAAACACTCAACAAGTTCACAACTCAACCACAATGGCATTCATACAAAACATATACATTAAGGCATTCAATATTCATTAAAATATATCACCTTTATTTAATAAAAAATAATTCTTGATTTTATTTTATTCTAATATACAATATTTTTATTGATGTGATCTTAGGTCGCATGGCATTAATAAAATTTTGTTATCTATAGATGCTACAAAGTAAATAAATTAGACTTTTAAATTGAATTCCAATAAACTTATGCACATGTATATGATATGTATGCAAGTATTTTTTTTATATACGTTTATATATTTAAGACAAGTATTTTGACATAAGTGCATGTTTAAATATAAGTGTTGATGCCTGACACGTCTAGAATATAAGAGTTTATTCCCAAGTGCAGGATTATCAAAATAATAAATAACCTGGTGAGAACAAGGTTTATTCATATGGAAGTGGAATTAAAATTACAAATTATAAATAATCTAAAGACAAATAAAACAATATAAGATAATTACAAATAATAATTCAAATAACTAATTAAAGTAAATGCTAAGGTTAAGGGATTCACTCTTGGTATATAAAATAAGAATATATTCAACTCTCTTTATAACTCAATTGGAATCCTCACACAAAGGAGGTTCCAATCAGATGATATAACAATTAAACTTCATCATCATTTATATATTAACTTGTATTTATTTCTTTTAATAATTATACACCAAACCTTGTAAATGGGTTCAAGTATTTATCATGTCAATCTCTATATTTGTCTACAATAAATCATGACTCCTACATTACAAGAAAGAGTAATTACGTCAAATCTTGTAAATGATTTTAAGAATTTATTATACCAATTATAAAGATTGTCTATAATAAATCAAGATTTACCACTTTGTAAAAAAGGGTATCAATATTACAAAATAAAATAAATACATCATATATAAATTTTTTTAACTTAAGAATGTAACATTAAATTCTAGAATAAGAATTTAAGTATATGTTATTACCTTACCAAAACCCTTTCACCTTACTGAAATGAAAATTACTTGGATATAATAAAATTAAAGGAAAGAGATGGAAGAAGAGATAACATGAACTTTAGACTAATAAACAAAAGAAATAATACTACAAAGAGATAATACAAAGTATAAGTATTTTGAACTAAAATCTAGCTCTCTAATTATATACATTGGGCATAAATAGGCCACCTATTTATAGAAAAAAATGGATAATACAATAAAAATGAGGAGAGAACCACTTGGATGATAAAAGTCAAAGAGGGAGGCAACTAATTTACACTGATTATCATTAATGCACCTATTTGATTATCCAATGTGAAATTAATGTGGTCCGAATTAACTTCTAGTCAAAAAAATCAAAGTTGTAGATAAGTCTCTTAGCTTTCTAAATTGAGCTGTATCATACATATTAGATATATATTTCTCCTGTTATGAGCCAAATACTGAAGACTGTTTCGACAAAGCCTGTTCTCCAGTTCATTTCTCTTCTAGGCTATTTTTCACCCTCAAAATGCTTGAATTACAAATTCCTTATGAAATCCAATATTCTCATCATTAAATTAGATTTTCATAGGATCAAGAATCACTCTAATTGAATTCTTAGGTAGAATGTTATTCACATTCTATCAAACCTACCAGAAAATAGTTAAAAGCTAATTAGGTACAATATTGTAAACATGCTTAAGTTATATAGGTTAATGACATCAGTAATACAAAACAATGATGTAAAACCCTTATTAAATATGTAATTTTAATTGTTCATCACACCTCTCAACCAGTTTATTAATAGTCCCTAGCAATTTAAGCATAAATAAAATTTGAACACTACCTAAGTATTTCAAACAAAACCTTCGTTCAAGATCACATTCGCTATTAAAGTTATTTCAATCATAGCTTCCACAATTGTGTGTGTGTGAATTAAGCCGAAACCTTCTTACCACAAACCAAAACATATATAGCTTTGAAAGTTTTTTCTAAGTAAAAGCCTCGACTACATATCTTCACAAGTGAATAACTATTTAAAGGGCTAAGATTTCACTCATGGAGTTGGAAAATAGATAATCACCAATGAAAAGGTTACATTTAAGGACAGACAGACAAACTAACATTGATTCAAAGATAGGAAAATCAAATGTTTAGAGTTAAACCATTCTTGGCACATGCTAGCTTCAGGACTTTAATTACCTTATGCGAATATTACGATTAGAGTTCGGTGATAAAACTACTTCCTAATAACTTTTATCTTCTAAAATTGAACGAAAACTTTATTGAACTGAATTGACTTCTTTTCTTTTATTTTTTTTTTACTTTTTTTCTTTTGCTTTGCTATTTGTTTTGTTTTTTTAATGAAAAACATAAAGAAGCATTACAAAATAAGCACAATTTCTCACCATAATACTTTTGCACAATTTTTTATCATCTTTAAGCTAGGCAACTAAATCATTCTTCATCCCAAATAATGTCATTTCAAACAAAATTAACCATTTCAAAAGATCAATGAAAGTTTATAAGCTGTTATCTCAAACCTCTTTATCCACTCACAAAATATGTGTGAGTTTAAAAAAGAATATGTATATTTAAACATAGAAATTATTTTGGCTATATATATATTGAATCATCCATCTTACCACAAGGCTTAGTATTGTGCTCAAAAAATAATTTTGGAAGTTATTCTATAGAATTTGTTATAAACAAATGTACATAAAATGAATTAAAAATAAATCAGTTAGAATTTGTTTCAAAATTTTAGTAATGTACTCTTTACTCTGCCATCTTAGAACTAGAGTGCATCTCAAGAGTCTAAAAATGAATCTTTTACTCAAGCCATTCATGATGGAAGTTTTTTTTTCAAGGACAAAGTGATAGCAAAAATTAATACTAATATTATATATCAACTATCCTCCAGCCAACTAGATTAAGACATTGTCTTCAATGTCAAAATATAAAAAGAGTAAAGTAAAGATGATATCATGTGAAACACCTTTTATTGAAAGGAAAACCTACAACAAAATAAAATAAGTCACACAAAATACTTAAAAATACATAAAAGTATAGAGGCTACAAATGGAGAGTCAAATCTATCTTGCGTTTCTTCTTACTGTCATCAACATACTAATCTATCAGATGCATTGTTGGATCAGATAGAGGTATAAAAGTTTATAATTCATTAAGCAACTGATCAACAGTTGAAGCAAAAATAAGGATCCGTCGTGCCACAGATGAGATGAATTATTTTTTCATTGCATAGTCAAGAAAAGATAACAACTCATTATAAAGACCATTAACATTTAATAAACCAATGGATTTACAATTGTGCCCTTAAGGTAACTTGAAATTTTTCCTCTAAAGTTTCAAAACCTCCTCGTAGAGCTATGAAGGCATTAACATGCCTAAGTATTAGAGACATTCGCTCATGCATTGATGATACCTATAACTCATCCCTAATTATTTTTCCAATAATATTCCTAACAGCTAGAGCTTTCAGTATAATACCCAAAACTTGATTGTTTTTATTTTGTACAGCTATTGCCACACACTCCATTAATCCATGGCTACCTCCCCTATATACAAAATAAATTTTTCGCTTAGATAATACCTTAATAAAAGTTATGTTGCTTCTCAAACTCTTCAATTTTTCCAAAGTTGGATAAGCAAAAGACATAAATATTTATGAATTTACGAGTTTATGCTTCCTCCATTGTTACACTTTCCCTAACCATTGAACGCTTTTAAGTATGTATAAAGATACATAAATAATACAATGTATTTATAAAGCCAAAAGGTGTTGCAATGTAAAGTTATATGGGTAGTTGGTTGTTAATGGATAAGATTATGCTTCAAATGTAAAATATTTAAAATCGGCTATGGGTGATTGGTTGTTGTTGGAGAAGACATTTGAAGTTGAAATGAAAATTTAAAAATAACAACTACGGTAAATATGTATAAGTAGTTGTGATTGTGGCTCACATTTTCCTCTAGTTTTACGTCTAAAAACTGCTTAAATGCTTAGATTCCTAAAACTATATCACTCATGTTCCATTAAGAATATGTCTCATAATTCATGAATTGCAATATGCATATATTCACTAGGATGTATCTCAAGAGTCAATAAGATATCATCTAAAGGCTCCTTACTCAGGCTATCCTTAATGAACTGAATTTTATCTTCGTGATTTACAGACACCATTCCTAAAATGCGATAACGTGTGTTACAAATTATGCATGCACACTTGTAACAAACACTTAATCTTTTTTCCCTTCAATATTTTTGCAAAACAGCTTTTACTTAAGCTAGGCATGTAGGAAATTAATAAATCTGAAAACTCCCCTGTTAATTGTACATTGGCTTCAATCAACCAACATACATCAACAAGTATATTCATAATTATTAATAACCTTAATCTTTCACATCTTGCTTAGTAAATTTTCTTTAAGGCATTTTGAGGCGAGGGAAAATATTTTTTTAAATTCATTAGAATGTCATCTTTTTTTTAGTAAGGAGAAGAAGAGAAAGTATTAGAAATTATGAAAAATTGACAAAATTGACTTGAAATACCACGGAATACTATTATCCGTCACTTAAGCGAGGTGAAAAATAAAACTTAACACAAAAATACTAAATTTACTTGTAAGTACAAAAAATGAATAACGTTAAAAGAAGAATAAATATATAAAAATATGCACAACAAAGCTAAATTGGTCTTGTAACAAGGGTCAGATAAAGACACAAATTCTTCTTAAAAAGCTAGGTTTTCTAGAAACAACTTGAGTCTTTGTCCATTTGCCTTAAACACATTACCATTTCTAGGGATTTCATTGTCAATTGCTCTATAAGGGTACACATGTTTCACAACAACCGAGCCACTCCATCTTGATCTTAATTTTTTAGGAAATATGTGAAGTTGAGAATTATAAAGTAAAACTTTCTTACCAACATCAAAATTTAGCTTTATAAATTTTTTGAATTCTCATATGCATCATTTCTCAATTCTTTAAATTAATTTATTTGTAATTTACATATCTCTCTAACAGAATTAAGGTTTGCATTGACAGTTTTAATGGCCTAGTAGGCTTTATACTCAAGTTCTACAGGTAAGTGACAAGGTTTTCCATAAACTAACCTATAAGGAGACATACCCAATAAAGTTTTAAAAGCCTAAAGTGCATCATTAAGTCTCAAAGACTAATATTTACGATTTAGGTGTATAGTTTTTTCTAAAATTTGTTTTATCTCCCTATTAGCTAGTTCAACTTGTCAACTTTATCTGAGGGTGATAAGAGGTGTCAAATTTATAAGTAATACTATATTTCTCATTAATATTTCAAATAGCCTATTACAAAAGTGCTTAGCCCCATCCCTTATAATGGCTAGAGGGATTCTAAATTGACTCAAGTATTTTCCTTCAAAGATTTCATTACTGTTTTATGGTCATTGTTTCAATGTGGAATAGCCTCAATCCATTTTAAGATATAATCTACTACAAATAAAATATACGTAAATTCAAATAATAGTAAAAATCGTCCCATGAAATCTATTCCCCAACAATCAAAGATTTCAGTAACAAGAATGGGGTTCAAAGGCATCATGTTTTGTTTTAAAATAGATCACAATTTTTGACAATTTTCACATGTTTTACCAAATGCATGTGTATATTAAGTAAAGTGGGCAATAAAATTCATACTGCAAAATGCATGCTTTAGAATGAAAAAATTCAATAACTCTACTTACCTCATTGTCGAATATGCATCTTTGAAATATTTGGTCAGGACAATATTTGTAGAGATAAGAATCATCCCAATTAAACTTTCTCACCTCAGTTAGAAAATTCTTTTTTCCCTGAGCATTCCATTAAGGTGGCATTTCTCCTGTCACATGAAAATTAACAATATTAGCATACCAAGGTATTGTAACTACAGAAAAAAAAAATTCAACAGGACGATTCAGTAATAGGTGTAATTTCTATTGATAATGATGTTAAATTCTTGAAGCAATAAAATCTATCGAATCAGTCTTAGTTTTGTATCCTGTTTTGACATTAAGTACCTTACAGCAGTATGGTCAGTAAACACAATAGTTGAAGAACCAATTAATTAAGAGTGAAATTTGTCTAATGCAAATATTATAGCAAGTAATTCTTTTTCAATTGTTGTGTAATTCATTTGTGCACTATTTAAAGTTCTACTTATGTAATAAATTATATAGGGTTTACCTTTATTTCTTTGTCCCAATAGACCACCAACAGTATAATCACTGGCATCACACACAAGCTAAAAAGGTAAATATTAGTTAGGAGATTGTATGATAGAAGTAGATGTTAAAAGGCCAATTAATTTTTCAAACAAATTTTGACATTCTTGAGTCCACTTAAAGATACATCTTTTGCTAAGAGGTTAAAAAGAAGTTTAGATATAGCACTAAAAATTTTTATAAACCTCTTATAAAATCTAGCATGTCCTAAAAATGAGCAACCTTCTCTAACTATTTTTTATGGAAGCAAATGGGCAATGAGTTTGACTTTTGCCTTATCCACTTTAATTCATTTGGATGAATTCTAGAACAATTTTAGAAGTGACCATGTGATGACATGTTTTCTAATTTAACACAAAACCCTTTTCTTGACATCTTTTTAAGACCATTCCTAAGTTTTCAAGATAATTATCAAAAGAATTTTCATACACAGTTAAATCATTCATGAAAACTTTTAAATTATGCTCAGTCATGCCACTAAAATGCTTAACATACATCTTTGAAATGTTGTTGGGGCATTACAATGTCCAAATGGCATCTTTCTAAAAGCAAAGGTCTCAAAAGGGCATGTAAAGGTAGTTGTTTCTTTTTAGTTACAACATTCAACTTCCTATAATTTATACACATCCTCCGACTAGATGAGAATCGCGTTGGTATTAACTCACCTTTGTTATTTTCAATGACTGTGATTCTATATTTTTTTTAGTACTACCTGAGTAGGACTTACCCACATATTATTTGAGATAGGGTAGAGTATTCCAACTTCAATTACTTTTGAGAACTTAAGCTATCACTACCTTTCTCATATGTGGGTTTATTCTTCTTTGGGGTTATTGGAAAGTTTTCAAATTATCCTCTAGGTGTATTCTATGTGTACAAATCAAAAGATTAATGTCTTTTATGTCTTTTGAAGTCCACCCTATTGCATTTTTATGCATTTTCAATACTTCAAGTAACTTACCTTCTTGTTCGCTTGTGAGTATAGAAGTAATTACCACTGGGTAAGTTTATTTCTAACGAAGAAATGCCTCTTGACACTTTTATTGATCTATCAACAAGCAAAAAAGTTACAAAAGTTGGTTTTAACTCACTAAGATTGAGCTGTTGATAAACTGAATATAGTAGTAAATTCACACTAGCACTAAGATCAAGTAAGGCTTGTTCAATTTTATGACTTCCAATAATGCATGAAATTGTAGGATAACTAGGATCTTTGTATTTCAAAGCATTATTGTTTTGAAGAATGGCACATACGGTTTTCTTTTTACTGCACATAAATCTTTCAAAAAAATTTCATAAGAGGGAATCTATTTAATAGCATCCAACAAAGGAATATTAACTTTTACCTATTTAAAGATTTCAAAATTTTCAGGATAGTAATTCAGCTTCCTAACATTACATAATGCATGAGGAAATGAGGGTGTAGGTAAGGGTTCAGTGTTTTCTTTACTAGGTGTAGGTTCAACGCTTTCCTTACCCTTAGAGATGAATTCATCATTCTTATAAGGTTTAGTAATATGTATTTCAACAACCTTTAAGTTATGTTATCCTTTAGGGTTTGGTTGTGGTTGAGAAGAAAATTTTCCTTTCTCATGAATGCTTAGTGCGGATGCAAATTTAACAAGAGTATCTTTTAAATCAATAAATGTTTGAGTATTTTGAGAATTAATAGACTCTTTATTTTTAATGAATGCATGCAAAGTTTCTTCAAGATTTTTCTTAGGAGGTAGAATATATAGTACATAACCGTAAGGATTTTGAAAATTTTGGTGTGATTGAAAAGGTGGTTATGAAGCATGTGCTTGAGTGTCATTCCTCTAAATACAATTCGAGTGATTTCTCTAACTAAGATTGTAGTTTGGTAAATATAGGTTATGGGTTGACCACTTGAACATGTTTAGAACATTGGCTTGTTCATAGAGACATTTCTTAAATGCAGGAAAAGTTGTGCAATCATTAGCTTGTTCATATATGCGACACACAAATTTTTTAACAGATTTTAATTGACCTCTCTTTTTCATTTCTAAGGTTTTGAATTTTCTAAGGTCATGATCTTCTCTAAGGTGGTAAATACCATCACTAGATGTAGTGGTTTGAATTTTGCTACGTGCCTTACAAGTACTAACAGTGTCCCAATTTTAAGCATTTTTTGCTAGTAAGTCTAGGTAATTCATTGCCTCTTCTGAGTTTTTATCCTTAAATGTCTCATTACACATAATTTCTACAATTTTCCTAACTTGGGGTGTTAAGCCCTCGTCGAAATTTAAGACTAATCTCCAAGTCTCAAAGCCATGATGAAGATAGGTATTAAGTAATTCCTTATACCGTTCTTAACATTGGTAAAGATTCTCTCCTAGTTTTTGGATAAAGGTGGTAATTTGTCTTTTAAAAAAATTTGTTCTATAAGGAGGAATTTTTTTTTTTTTCAAACATTGTAGTTGTATCTCATCCCATAAAGAAATGAATCTTGACCTAAGGTTTTATAGCCAAGTTTTAGCGTTGTCTTTTAAAGAAAAAGGAAAAAGCTTAAGTCGAATTGTGTTCATGCTACAATTGAGGTCATTAGTTACACACTTTTTCAAATTCTCTCAAATGTAGTTAAGGGTTCTTTGCATCTAAGCCATGAAAAGTGGGTAAAAGTTGGATAATGTCTTGCTTAAAATTAAAATGTGTTGAATCTAAAGGAAAAAACTAAGCAAGATGATGCACCAGTTCGTGTGGGTTCATGTAGTCTCTAAGTGTCCTAGGTCGATTATGGTCATTGTGTGGGGACTAGTTGTCACTTGGGTCTATGACTCCCTCAATTTGATTATCGATCATGGTGTTATTTGGTAAAGAATGAGAAGATAATAAAGAATCAAACAAATTATTAAAGGAGGTTTCAAAATTACCTTTCACCAAACGATGAGACTTAGGATCACGAAACCAACTACTCATATAAAGAAATAAAATAAAATAAAATATAAATAAATAAATATTACAAACAAGAGAAAAAAAGAAAAAAAATATTAAATAAAAGCAAATTAAATGGCAATTATAACAATAAAATAAAAGTTAAAGGAATAGTTAGAAATTAAATTAGTCAATTTTAGATTAGGATAATAAAAGGTTAGTAAAAAATTGGTAGGTGGTTAAGTAAAACCAAACATAGTAAAATAAGAATAACAAACGAAAAATAATTAAAGTAAAGCAAGATAGAAGGTTTAGCTTTCTATGAAAATAAAACAAATTATCTTAGTTAATTTCACTTTCCCAACAACGGTTCTAAAAATTTAATACGTTCAGAATATAGGAGTTTATTCCCAAGTGTAGGATTGTCAAATTGATAAATAACCCGGTGAGAACGAGGTAAATCTATATAGAAG
Organism: Ailanthus altissimus; assembly: GCA_946807835.1. NCBI lineage: Eukaryota > Viridiplantae > Streptophyta > Magnoliopsida > Sapindales > Simaroubaceae > Ailanthus > Ailanthus altissimus. The sequence goes on from OX327709.1 coordinate 9,935,915, forward strand.
TAAAATTAAAATTACAAACTGTAAATAGTCTAAAGACAATTAAAGCAATATAAGATATTTGCAAATAATAATTCAAATAACCAATTAAAGTAAATGCTAAGGTTAGGGGATTTACTCTTGGTATATGAAATAAGAATATATTCAACTCTTTTTATAATTCGATTAGAATCTTTACACAAAGGAGGTTCTAATTGAAAGATATAACAATTAAACTTCATCATCATTTATATATTAACTTGATTTATTTCTTTTAATTATTATATACCGAACCTTGTAAATGAGTTCAAGTATTTATTATGTCAATATTTATATTTGTCTATAATAAATCACGACTTACACTTTATAAGAAAGGGTATCTATGCCAAATCTTATAAATAGTTTCAAAATTTTATTGTGCCAACTATAAAGATTATCTATAATAAATCAAGATTCACTACTTTGCAAGAAAAAATATTAATATTGCAAAATAAAATAAATACATCATATATAAATTTGCTTAACTTAAGAATATAACATTAAATTCTAAAATAAGAATTCAAGTATATCTTATTACCTTACCAAGAGTTTCACCCTTTCACTTGAGCAAAATGAAAAATTACTTAGATATAATAAAATTAAAGAAAATAGATGGAAGAAGAGATAACATGAACTTTAAACTAGTAAACAAAAGAAATAATACTACAGGGAGATAATATAAAAGATAAGTATTTTGAACCAAAATCTAGCTCTCTAATTACATACTTTGGATATAAATAAGCCACCTATTTATAGAAAAATATGGATAATGCAAGAAAAATGAGGAGGGAACCACTTGGATGATAAAAGTCAAAGAGGGAGGCAATTAATTTGCATTGATTATCATTAATACACCTACTTAATTGTCCAATGTGAAATTGATGCAGTTCGAATTAACTTCTAGTCAAAAATTTAAAGTTATAGATATGTCTCTTAACTTTCTAAATTGAGTTATATCATATATATTAGATATGTATTTCTCTAGTTATGTATCTTATTACCTTACCAAGAGTTTCACCCTTTCACCTGAGCAAAATGAAAATTACTTAGATATAATAAAATTAAAGAAAATAGATGGAAGAAGAGATAACATGAACTTTTAGACTAGTAAACAAAAGAAATAATACTACAGGGAGATAATATAAAAGATAAGTATTTTGAACCAAAATCTAGCTCTCTAATTACATACTTTGGATATAAATAAGCCACCTATTTATAACAAAATATGGATAATGCAAGAAAAATGAGGAGGGAACCACTTGGATGATAAAAGTCAAAGAGGGAGGCAATTAATTTGCATTGATTATCATTAATACACCTACTTAATTGTCCAATGTGAAATTGATGCGGTTCGAATTAACTTCTAGTCAAAAATTTAAAGTTATAGATATGTCTCTTAACTTTCTAAATTGAGTTATATCATATATATTAGATATGTATTTCTCTAGTTATGGGCTAATTACTGAAGATTGTTTAGATTACGCCTGTATTGCAAATCAGTCCTCTTCTAGGCCATTTTCACCATTTGAAGGCTCAAATTACAAATTCTTCATTAAATCTAATATTTTATTACATTAAATTAGCTTTTCAAAGGATCAAGAATCACTCAAATTAGATTCTTAGGTACAACGTTATTCACATTTTACCAAATCTACCATAAACTAGTTAAAAGCTAATTAGGTACAATATTGTAAACATGCTTAAGTTAGGGAGGTTAATGATACTAGTAATGCAAAAAAATGATGTAAAACACTTATTAAGTGTGTAATTTCAAGTGTTCATCAATGCCGGCACAAAAACAAAATGTATTATAAGCTTTTCTATTTTAGGGTTTAGGCCCAAATTGAGTGTTGTATCTTATTTGGGAATTTGTATATTATAGAAAGCTTTATTATATTAGCATTCTTTTCCTTGTAAAATTAGGTTTTGTATATGATTTTACAGCCTATAAATATGCTTAATTTCTCATTATAAAGATAATTAACTATTCATTTAAAATTATAATACACAAGCTCTTTAGCTTTTTTATTTTTTCTCTCGTGTCTATCCTTCAACCCAAGACTCTCATCCTTGGTTGTTGAAAACCCATAGCTTTACTATTAAAGTTTGGCATGTCCTTCCCTGAGAAGTACCTAAGCTCCATAGCTCACTTGCTATACTTCAGCTTAGGTTTAGCAATAAGCCTTGCTTGCTTACAGCCTAAGTCCAAACCTTGCTTAATGACAGCTAAGTTCGGCCTTGCCTTACTTGGTGAATACCCAGTCTCGGTTTCTTTTGAATCTAAGGTACAACATCAATCTAACAAGACACTGGATGTACACGGATACTTACCTTGAAATTTATTTGGCAAACATTTTTTTTGGCATGCCCCGTGGGACACTTTTTGTATGGCAGTAAAAACTAAATCAATGGCAAAAAAATAACATGTTTAAAAAGAACGGAATCAAACCATTCAATGCAACTACATCCCTACAACAGATCAAAGATCCAGTTGATTTGGAACAAGAAGGGGCGAGCTTAGCACATGCCGCGGAAGATTTATTAAATCACCAATTAGAAGAGATCCATCGAAGTACTCCTTCATACCCTAGGCCATTTTTTACAACCGATGCACAGGGGTGGGTCTATCAGATCGCCTAAGAAAATTAGCAACTCAGCACAATGCTTATAAATCAAATGGTCACAGTTTTTTGACCACTTATAGAGGATAATTCAAATATAAATCGAAGCATTTTGAAGATTCTTGAGTTGATGAGGCAGAATCAGACAGAGCTGACCGTTCCTCTTCAAAGTTGACCAAACTTTGAACTTTAAGAGCCTCGATAATGACAGAGTTACAACCAAACTGACCTACCATATAATTTAGTTAATATCCTTAAGCAACCTAAAATGGTTGAGTTTACAAATTTACAAGTTTATTAGAATCAGCCAAGTCAAAGTTATAGCTACGACCAGGCCAATAATATGATTAATTTGTGAAGTCTACATCAGCCTGTTTCCTAAGCCCAAAAACAAGATGACCCGTTCGATCGAGTAGTTTTGAGCGACTTAAGATTGATAGAAACATGCTTGCCGAAGCCTTGTAAAATATGAGGGTAACCTGAAACCTATGTCGTGCCCATTTTACAGAAAGCTAGACCTTCATAACATTAACTCATAATTCCCTTTTCTAAAGGGATAAAAAATCCTTGAATTCTTTTTGTTTTCTGGCGATGAGAATATCATGATGTTTGAGCACATCTCTAGGTTCAATGTATAAAGTGGTAAAGCTACTTCATCTCATTTTTTGAAGTTGAGGCTATTCGAAAACTCTTTAACTAAGACGACTTTCACTAAGTACACCAACTTAATGCTGGAGTCAATTTCCAATTGAGAGAAGATGCAAGATAAGCTCCATGTCAAATTCTATAGGCCGTCCTTAAAGGTAACTTTAGCCGACCTAGCCAGGGTTACCCAGATGTGGGGCGAATTGGTTTTAAAATACATAAGTCGATTCAGAAAGATTCAAACGCAATGTTAAACCCAAATCTCCATAGCTGACTCTATTCCAATGGTTGTTAAAGGTATGTCCTTTTCCATTAGAGAACACTTCGAGGGGCATCATATTAGGGATTTATATGAGTTAGCCACCAAGATGGCCAGCTACGAGCGTCTTCTGATGGGAAAGGATCAGAAATGGGCGTCCTTCAAAGGAACCTACTACAAGAATCAACTGGAGTTTACCGTAGTCCAAGCCAATTTGGATAGTAAATCAACCAAGTCATATTCTAACAAAGAGGTCGGCTTAGCTGAAGTAGTAAATGACGGGCCATATGAATGGTTAATGTTAAAGAAGGCAACTTCTAGCAATAAGAAGAAGAAGTTTGACAAGAATACTCAGATCACCAAGGAATACGTCTTTGATCTGCGAAAGGCCAATCTGATTTTGGAGTGGCTCTTAAAGGATAAACAGATAAAGTTGTCTGAAGGCCACACCATTCCTCCAGTCGATCAGTACGCAAAGAAGGACTACTATAAGTGGCATAATTCTTAGTGACATAGTACAAACAACTATATTATATTCAGGAATAAGATACAACAATTCATTGATAAAGGCTTTCTTTTCTTCAGTTCCAAGAGGAAGACTACTTTCATTGAGATTGACCCATTCCTAACAGCAGGGGTCAATGTAATTATACCCTTTACAAAAATGAAATTATTAATGGAAGGGTCGTCAACATGAGTCTGGACCCCAGATAAGCCAAGAATAAATATTAAGATGGGTGATTTGGCCTCATAAATAAACCATAAATAAAGGGTAGTCATAATAAACCAACCCAATGTGACTAGCCAACCTTAAAGAAAGCTTGTTTAGTTTTCCCTCAGTACTAGACAACTTTTGAGAAGGTCTAGGGTGAATCTGATGAGAGGCCAACTTCTCACCAGCCCGTTATGACTTTCAAGCCTAGGGCCATGCAAGGTCGGCCAATGGGAGGTCAATAGGCCGAGACGTACTGTATTTGATTGGCTAGGTAAATAAACTCCTTTATATCTTAGGTTAACCAAAACAAAAAAGAGAATAATGTAGAGACAGGAGTACTTAAGGCGTCTCGAGCATATCGTCCAGAATCTAGGCGAAAGTTGAGAGATTAAGAAAACTTGGCCAAGATAAATAGCTTTAACAAAAAGCTCTATAGAAATAGAGCAATATAGGCTCTAAGGCCATCCAGGCCAATTAGTATGGGTGAAAAACCCCATAGGAAAGTCTGGTTACCAGTAAATAGAAACAAGTCAGGTGAAGGCTTACCTGTCCAAGGTAACCTTGGCGTGCCTCTCAGTACGATCAATTTGCCCGTGTCATTTCAATCCAAGCTAGGGTAGCCATTAACCCCTAGATGGCAATGTGGTAGAGATATGCCACGTCATAGAGGATGAACCAGAAGAACTAGCATCACTGACCCCACCTTATTTAAACAAATACATGACCGAATGCATTCGACCCTTTATGTTAAGACCGATCTTGATAGGGTCGCTTGCAAAAGAATCCTCATTGATAATGGGTCTGAAGTCAATATCCTACTACTGAGTATGTTAAGGAAGCTAGGGATAAACAGGGGTAACCTAGAGCCCTCAGATGTTATCATAATAGATTTTGCTAGGCACAAAACTCCAGCCAACAGATTTGTCTCCTTCAGAGTCAAAATCAGCCATATAAAAAAGGAAGACCATTCTATGTAGTCATTATGCTGAACGACTACAATGTCTTATTGGGATGAGATTGGATCTACTCCAATAAAGTTTGACATCTAGTATGCACTAGATAATTTCCAAATAGCAACTAAACGGTTCGGTCGCAATAATTCATGCCAACCTTAAGTCGTTTGAAGGTGATGAACAAGTGACGTCTACCTCCTTGTATAACCCTTGATCACCACAATAATCCTGAAAATAATGATACTAGTTGACCTACTAGGGACACGACTAAACCAATGATAAATGATACTCATCAGGTCATCAGAGGAGAACTTGCTTGCTTATCTACTGTCAAGACAAGCCGATCCTTAGTCTATTTTTCTAATGAATAGACAAGCTACCTTTACATGCACATCGACCAAATGCATTTACGAGGATGAGAAACAAGACCCTCAAATGGGCTATGAGTTAAAATCAGCACTGGTAAAGTTGGGCGACCACAACCCCTAAAGCAAACTCAAAGAAATCAACTTAGGGATTGGCAGCAACTATAGGCTAATTTTTATCAGTGACGGGTTAGATATAGCCTATGAAATAAAATTGTGGTGATTCTAAGGGAGTTTAAAGATTGTTTCAATGGGACTATATAGAAATGTTTCTCCTCAGTAGAGATTTGGTCGAGCATAGCCTGCCGATTAAAGAAGGATTTCACCCGTATAAACAACACATATAGAGTATGTCAAGGGAAGTTAAAGACGATCGCCTAAGAAATTAAAAGACTCATTCAAGCAAGTTTTTTCAGGTTTGTCGTTCTTTTTAATGACTGGGATTACATTTGACAACCATTGAACGTAGTTTTCAGGCCAATAAACTACGTTCAATGGTTGTCAAATGTAATCCAAGTCATTAAAAAGAACGACAAACTGAGACTTTGTATAGAGTTTTGAAATCTAAATTTAGTAACCCCAAAGAATGAATATCTAATACCAATGAGATTTTAAGTTTCCTTAATAGGCATTTCGACTACAATTAGATATTCATTAAGAAGTCTGATATCAGCATGATAGTATTCATATGCCTTGGGGCAATCAGGATATATAAGTGAATCGTAATGCTATTCGAATTAAAGAATACTAGGGCAATCTATCAACGAGCCATGAATGCCATTTTCCATAATATGATTGGACGACTCATGAAAGTCTATATCGATGATGTAGTGATCAAGTCCAATTCAAATAAGCGGCATATCAGCATGATAGTATTCATATGCCTTGGGGCAATCAGGATATATAAGTGAATCATAATGCTATTCGAATTAAAGAATACTAGGACAATCTATCAACGAGCCATGAATGCCATTTTCCATAATATGATTAGACGACTCATGAAAGTCTATATCGATGATGTAGTGATCAAGTCCAATTCAAATAAGCGGCATTTGGTTAACCTGCAGACAACCTACTAAAGAATGAGGCTCTCCATCAGTTGAAGATGAACCCACTCAAATATGTATTAGTGTATCAGCTGGTAACGTTCTTGGATTCTTGGTATACTAACGGGGGGTAGAGATAGACCAAAATAAGGTCAGCATGATAATAAATGTACATGCACTAATAACCAAGAAAGAATTATAGTAATTGATCGGTAAAATAAATTTTTTAAGGCGATTTATTTTTAACTTTGTCGGTTGACTCTATTCATGGTCGTCGCTACTCAAACTTAAAAATGGAGAAGACTTCAAGTAGACGACTCATCACCAGCAAGTTTTTTAGGAGATTAAGAAGCATCTCACAAGTCTACCAATCATTGTACGACTTAAACTCGAGTTACTTATGATTCTCTATATTGTTGCTGTAAAAAACTCGATTAATAGCATGTTGGAACAAGAGCACAATGGCATAAAAAAGCCATTTACTACCTCATTCGAGTATTAAATGACACAAACCAGATATACTACAATCGAAGAAATGTGTTTGGCTTTGTACTTCTCATTTACAAAACTAAGGTATTACCTATTACCCACTATAGAGTATATGATAAGCTAGATCGACATTATAAAATATCTCCTATCAAAACTGTTCTTAAGGAATTGGCTAGAAAAGTGGGCGATTACTTTGTCATAATTCAATTTGAGATACATCCTTCAGAAAGTTGTTAAAGGCCAAGCCTTAGCTAATTTTCTTGCTTGCCATTTTACAACATACTCAGTCATAACCAATTTTGAAATTGATAAAATAAATACCAGTTGGCAGCTATAGTTTGATGGTTCAAAGACAAACCAAGCCACATACCGAGTATGAAGTTCTGATTATTAGCCTTGAGATACTTGTAGAGATGGGAGTAAAAGAAGTTGAAGCCATGGGCGATTCTTTATTGGTCATCAAGCAAGTAATAGGAGAATATAATTGTGAGGCCGACTTGCTAATTCCATATTGTAACAAAGCCCGACATCTACTCCAAAAATTCTAGTCTACTTTAGTTGAATATTCGACAAGGATGAATAATTCAAAGCCTAATGATCTCGCCTAGGATGTATCAAGGTTTAAGAAATGATAGATGAAATTCCTCTGACCCATCGGATATACTTTTGTCTGTATAGTCTAGAGTTATCAACTCAATAAAAGTTGATCTTGCAGATCAATTTTAGTAAAGATTGGAGAGAAGAATTGATTGTCTATATAGAGAACTCTAATGCAAATGTTGACCGACGAACAAAAACTATAGCACTAAAGTTCACCCTTTTTGTAGGAGAATTATTCAGACGGGCACCCTTAAGAGAGTTATTGAGATATACCAGCCCTAAAGAAAATATGTTAGTCATGGCTGAGTCACATAAGGGATTGGTTGAAGCTCATCTCAGTGAACGGTTGATAAAAAATGGCTTCTAGTGGCCGACCATGGAGTAAGACTGCCACAGCAACTTCAAAGGTTATGAAGAATGTTAGAAGTATGGACTGATTCAAGTTGTACCAGCTAAAAAAATGCACATGGTGATTAAACCATGGTCATTCAGAGGATGGGTGATGGACATAATTGGAAAATTTTATCCACCATCATCAAAACAATATACTTTTATCCTAGGGGCGACCGACTACTTCACTAAATAGGTAGAAGCTGTCCCATTTAAAACAATTACCCAGCAGTCAGTCATCAAATTTATAAAGGAAAATATTATATACAGGCATGGTTTTCAAAATCTATTACGATCGATCAAGGAATGTTCTTTACCGACGAAGAGATGATCAATTTTGCCAAGGTATTTGGCATCAAACTCATATACAACACATCTTATTATGCTTAGTCAAACGGTTAGGCCTAATCTACTAATAAATTGATCATCCAAGGATTAAAGAAGGCTATCAAAGATAATCTCAAAGTATGGTATGAGAAGTTTCAGGAGGTATTTTGGACAATAAGAGTCAACCTAAAAATGACAATAGAGACATCACCTTATTAATTGGTCTATGGTCATAAGGCCATGGTTCTGATGGAACTTATAGTAGAATCAACAAGAATGCAATTTCAAGATGATTTAAACCCCTAGCAATATCAAGATGCCATGTTAGAATAAATAGGTCAAATAAATGAAAATTTCCTTGAATCCTTAAATCGACTTGAAATACAGAAGGAAAAAGTAGAGAAAGCCTACAATAAGAAAGTTAAATTCAAGTCATTCAAACAAGGGGATTTGGAATGGAAAGTTTTCCTCTCAATAGGATCCAAAGAGAACGAGCTTGGCAAGTTCAGTCCAAATTAGGAAGGACCGTTCAAAATTGCCAAAGTTATTAGCATAGAGGCATATCTATTAAGCGACTTAGAAGGTGTTGTCCACCCTAGAGTGATCAATAAAAAGTATCTTAAACCCTACCAACCAACTATTTGGGAAGATTCGATAGGTGAATTTTTGCAAGTAAGCTTCAAGTGTTATATATATTGAATATTTTAAGTTAATTCAATATCTGTTAAATTTTAAGGGAATTAACAAAGTGTCTTTTATCCTTATTAATAAATAGTCGGTTAATTAGTTTGGTTAAAATTATGCATTGTGGATTATTCAAATTGGGTGATTTATAGTTGACAATCAAAGTAACAAATGACAAATTGTTTAAAAAGTGCTTTTCAGTAAATATAGAAGATTTACAACGGAGAGCTCTCAGACCGATTTTATTTTTGACAATTGATTAATTAAAGAAAGAAAATCAGCTAATGTAGAATCGATCGTCTTTACCTTTGCCTCTACCTTATGAGTGGCCTCATTCTTCTGCTTGAGGCTCTCTTTCAATTTAGCCCTTCTAGGGTGATTATTTAGCACTTACTGCCTCTAGCTTTGAGACCACTCTGTTCTCTCCACTTCAGCTACTTTCAACGTGGCAAGCTCAGCCTCCAAAGCTACTATCCTTTTCTTGGCGTCCTAGCTCTGAGCGCCTAACTCTCTAACCTCGACCATTAGTTAGACTTCAAGGCAATCCAGAGCCACATTTTCTTTAGCTTCACTCTTAGCCTCTAGGATGATCTTCATGGAAAATTGCTTCCTTTTTTCCAAAGAAGTGAATTAAGTTGCAATTTTTTTTTTGTTTTTGTCTTTAGGTCGACCGACATTGAATCACATGTTGCATTATCAGATACAAACTTCAGCTTTATATTCACTTCCAAAACTTACCAATCATTTAGAAGCAAGTTAGCCATCTATCCCTTCATTGCCTTCAATTGATGGATGGTCTTCATCACTTTATTTTGAACACCTAAAGTTAGGGAAACAGACTCTTAGTCAAGAAAAAGGTCGATCGAACCCTCACTATCATTAGATGACTCCTCCAAGAGCATCGAAAGGACGTTCGCAACAGAAGTAGCCCTTACTAGTTGATAAGGGTTCTTGAGTGTTGGCTTTTCTGTTGGGGTCGACCTTGGAAAAGGGGTGAGACCTTGGGCAATGGCACAAATGTAGGAGATGGGCTCAGCTTTGAAGCGATTGGCTCTTCAATAGTATGCTAAGATGATTTGCTATAGGAGTGATTTGTGGTGAAGGCGTGGTCAACTAATGAGAGGCGGTCGACTCCTTAGAAGCTGACTTTGAATGAACTATCTTTATTCATTGAGGATTTGGCTTGATCATCTGAAAAACAACAGAAGTTAAGTAGACGATTTTAAAAGGATCAAGCTAAGAAAGTTAAGACTAGGGTAATTTTGATTACCTTAACGCATTTCTTTGAAGGTGCCATTCCTTCTTCGCTTACTGGAGGGACGCCTAAAGTCGTAAGGATCGTTTCTACATAAAATCTACAAGGAAATTAAAATCAAAAGAGTTAGAAGTACAAAAGAAGAAATAAATTTTAATGCCTTGTCAGTTCATATCGCCAACGATCCTGACAGATTCAGGGTCAAAAATTAGTTTATTACATTCATCAAGATAAAAACCAGTCCATATAGACCAATTTTTCCTCTTTTGGGGGATGCATCCAACTATGCTAAACTTAGATATTAAGATTTGGGGTCTTGGATACACAAACGGTCACTCGAAGAACACCTCCTCAAACCAAAGGCTGCTTGAGTAAACACATTAAGTTTGACGTCCTATGACTAACCACTTATGTTCCAGAAGAAGCTCAATTTTCCTATAATGGCATAGACTCTTCATTTCTTTTAAGTTATTATAATTATACTTAAAGCCATAAAAAGATTCAAAATCAAAGATTTTCTGAATTAGCTTACCCCATGTTTTCTTCTGGCTGACCTGCACCGCAGCACCAATGTTAGTCTCCTCAAAATGATGATAGGCAAGTATTGCATCTAAAGGTAGAGAGAAATGTTGGTCGACCACTCCCTCTCAATACATATCAAATTGGCCCAGGCGACCAGGAGAAATAGGAAAATTAACCAATTGGAGTGACCACTTAAGGAGATTAGACACTTCAGTGGTTTCATCTACAAAGAAATGCTCCCTAAACACTAACTTGATTCTAAACTTTTAAATTAGCTGAGAAAAGGTTAGGGTGTAGAACGGCTTGGATAAAACCAAATTAGTGACTTACCCACTGAGGGTGATAAGTCTCCGTTCCATTTTTATTATTGATGCCAAAAACTATTATCTCATTATGACGTAAATCACGAGCAGTTAAGCAACTGACCTATGAATCGTACCATTCAGCATCCAAGTGACCTCTTCAAGGGAACAATTCTAACCCTTGTAAGACTATTTACTCCATTTAGGGCCAAAAAGGGTTTGTCTAAGGCAACAAAATGAATAATCATCTAAAGAGGTAGTATTATAGTAGAATGAAAAACAAATCCTTAAAACTAAGATCCTTGATCTACCATTGAAGGAGTCAAGAAGCATAACAAATAAGCCGATTTTCATCAGGGTGAGAAGTTACAGTGAAACAATAGGGAAAATAGGCCAATATCCAAAAGTAGAGAATTCACAAGGGACCCCTAGTATTTGGAAAGGTTGACTCATCCTCTAAATGAATAATAGCTAATAGAGGAGGATGGAAATATGCTTAGTCCTCGTAGGTTTAGCCGATTTCTCCTTAAAGGAGCTCATAAATTTTCCAAAATTGGATTTAGCCCTAAAACAATATAAGTTAACCTCACCTACTTCTAGCTTAGCATTTATTTCAACCTCATGGATTGGTAAGTTAAAAATAATAGCCAAGTCATATAGAGTGGGCGACATGTACCCAAACCTAAAGCAAAAGCTATTGCACGCCCAAGATTAGAAAAGTAAAGTGGCCAACTTTATCATACTATTGTGCAAAGGGATTTGGTACCTAGACAATTGAATAAGATCATAAATCTTGGTTGATTTTTAGGTGAGGGCAAAATGTGACTCTAGGCGATTTAGCCAACCCCTAAAGTCACAACTCGAATTTGGCCAAGATCTGATCGATTTTGAAGTTGACTAGATAAACATATCATGTTCTTGGCCAAATCTCATTAGGTCCTTAATATGGCCAGGAAAAAACTCAAGGTAATCTACTACTATAGTAGGTGTGTAAGGACCTAAGATATATCCTAAGAGATTAACTGAGTAGGTAAGTACCTTAATGGCTACCTTATCGCTCAACTCTATTATCTGGGCTTTGGTATGTAAAGTGAGAGGAGTTTCCTTGGCTTCGATCAATTTAGATTTCATGGAATAAGTGGTTGTAGTCGATTTTGATGCCATTGTGAATACTATAATTAAGAGGTTTAAAGTTAAAATAACTTTTAAGGTAAAATGCAATAAAAATGAAAGATTAAAGTAAAATATTGAGGAAAATTACCTTAAAGGTTATGAAGAAATTGCTTGAATCCTAAAGAACATGTGCAACTACTTTGAACAAGTTGAGAGAAATTAGGATTGCTTTAAGGTGAAAGTGAAAATGAAAATGAGGCACTCCCTTTCTTATAAGGATCAAGGATAGTTAAAATGAAAAGTCATTTTTCAAACAGTTTAGCATTTAATGATGTGGGCAATGATAAAACATTTACATTTTGGATTTATTGCTAAGGCAATTATTAGACTATTATTGATAACCGTTAATAATTAACGATATGACAATTGCTGAAAATTATAATAGTTAAAAAAGCAAATAAAGAGTCTCTAATAAAGTTGAGATCCTAAGTATAAAATTGGCTTAGGCATATTATAAAGATTAAAGTCGATATCAATATAAAGTCAAGATAATTTGTAAACAACCGATTTTTTATAAAAGGACGATTTAGAGACAAAGACTTCATCCGGCGATTTAATACAAATCAAGAGGATCAGATTAGTATCATGGATGACTTCAAGGATAAATGATAGTACTTTCATATGCCCAGGACAATTTCTTATTGGTTTATAGGCAATGTTTTTGTGATAATAGTAATGTCTGAAGTACCTAGGGCGTGGCTAAGGGGCGATTAGGGTGATCATAGCCAGTTTACAACAAGTGCTACTTGATAGACAATTGTTTAGGCCTAGGTGATGCTGGGTGATCATCAGGGAAGAAATCATCATGGTGAATTGATCGAAGGCTTGAAGGTTGGGTGATCGGTAGATCCAATAACTGCTGCAGGCGACCTCAAAGACACATCAAGGCGATTATTTGAAGGATGATCAAAGGGATTTTGAGGTCTTAATATGGCAACAAGGAGATCTAGCTTAGGGAAAATGGCCCTCTAAGTGTTGCAAGACTTAGCAAAAATAAATCTTTTTTATCGGTTTGAAGGGGGTATTGTTGACGCTGGCCCAAAAATTGTATAATATGCTTTTTCATTTTAGGATTTGGGCTCAAATTGAGTATTGTATCTTATTTAAAAATTTGTACATTATAGGAAGCTTTATTATATTAGGATTCTTTTTCTTGTAAAATTAGGTTTCGTATAGAATTTTACAGCCTATAAATAAACTTGATTTCTTATTGTAAAGATAATCAACTATTCATTAAAAATCATAATACACAAGCTTTTTAGCTTTTTTTTTTCTTTTCTCTCATTTTTATCATTAAAACCAAGACTCACGTCCTTACTTGTTGAAAATCCATAGTCTTGCTGTTAAAGTTTCACTTGTCCTTCCCTAAGAAGTATCCAAGCTTTATAGCTCACTTGTTATACTTCTACCCAGGTTTAGTGATAAACCTTACTTGCTGACAGCTCAAGTGCAAACTTTACTCATTGACAATCAAGTTTGGTCTTTTCTTACTTTGTGAATACCCCAATCTCAATTTTTTTGAATCTAAAGTATAACATCGGTCTAGCAGGATACTGAACATATACAAATCCTTACTTTGAAATTTATCTTGTGAACAATATTTTATAAGTATAATGTGCATTAACGTTGAATATAACTATACATTACGTAATGTTTTTTAAACAAGAAAGTGATTTTGTGAAAGTAGTTTTGACTTTAGAAGTAGCTTTTGTCATTCGGACCAAACATAACTTTCTGGTATGATAAAGACTTCAACAAAAAATTTCCCCTTCTTCACAAATTTACCTTATATTTCTTCAAATTTAGCTTTCAATTCAATTTTTTTTTTTTTGGTTAATTCTTCTCTAATAAATGTAAGATTAAGATGCAGGTTCTCCCACCATTATTGCACTTACCATTGCTCAAATTGTCAACACTGAATGGGCAATTACTACAACAAATTACTTCAGCTAATCCATTGTAATAAAATATTATTCTAATCTGTATTGCTGTAAACAATGTTTAGCAATGTAAATAATTTGCACAGGCAAAAGTATTATTCTAATTTGTATATTTTATTTTAAATTATATTATTTTTGCATCACAATTTAAAAAACCTAACAATAATTTTTTGTATTTGTTACCTGACGAGATCGGTAGAGGAAGAGTGCAAGTGAGTTGAGCTAGCGGACCATGGAGGAAGAGATGAGGAGCGTCGATCGTTGAGCTGCGGAGAAAGAATCGAGGAACATCAACGTCGAGGCTTCAAGCGATGTGGCAGATGACTAAGCGGCAGGGAAAGATGAGAAACGGCGACGTCGAGCTGGTTGGGTAAAGACAAGAAACGGCATGGGGGAAGACAAGATTGGAGAACAAGAGAAGTGAAGAAGTGAAGATTTTGAAGTACTAGGGTTGGTTGGCTTAGCTATATAATAGGGTTTATATATAAATGATTCAGTATGGTAAGTCCCACAATAAAGCTACCATGTGTACTTTTTGATTATTTTTTTAAGAAAATTCAGTTTTCAGTCACATTAAAACCAAACCGAATCGGCAGGCTCGATTTGGCTTACTCCATCCAATTCGATTTTTTGATTTTTTGTCCACCCCTACACCTAATATTAATACAAAAACATAAATTATTTTAAGGCATATAGTCTCTAGTTGGTATAACATTCTCAATCTAATCATGGTCAGAGAGTAAATTGATATAAAAATATTTATAAAAAAAAAGATGGATGAGATAAAAAGAATAAAAGGTTGGAGAAGTAAACAATGAAAATGTTACCAATATATTAGGATGTCGACCAGATAATAGCCAAATCTTCAATTAAAAATATGTGTAAAGACAAGTATAATGCAAAGCAAAAGAAGCATTTTCGAACACAACCAAATAATGTTCACAAAGGAAATTAAAATCAATAGGAATGATTTTGTCACTTCAACGGGAAGCTCTTGTGAAGGCATTAACAGTTGCAAACTCAATGTCATCATCTGCAAGAGTTCTGGTGCTCCAACTAGTTCTATCATTCTCAAAGGCCTTAGTTTCTATGCTTGCAACAAAAGTTAACCTTATGCTCAAAGGAAATCATGTGAAGTACATTATTTACAAATTCACTTGATTCTGTCTCATATTTAATTTAAATTTCATTCCCTTTTTGCAAGAGTTTATAGTCTTTCCTGCTATTAACACCAAGAGACCTATGCCCTTTCTACCTCTTAACTGGTTAATTATCACTGTTACCAAGCCTCATTAGCAAACAAACAATTCATTGTAAAAAAATTATTTGTGTAAAACTTCTGTAAGAGAAATTGTTCTTCCATTGATAGCAAACCTTTAAATTTGAACACCCTCTGCCAAACCCAACAATCACTTCTCCTTAATTGGGAATGTGCTGCAAATAAAATTTTAGCCAATATTTTTTTTAAACGAAAAATCATAAATCATCCCAAACTCTACCACTGCCCCATCCTCCATCAAAAGCTCATGCACCATTTTTGAAATTAATCAAAAAGTATTTTTTCTGGGGATGTGGATGTGGATGCCATGATAGTTGAATAAGCTACTTTATTCACTTAATATCAGCATTGGCATCACCATTTATTCAAATTATTTCACTAAATAATCTCATAAAGCCAAATAGTAATCTCAAAGATCATTCATAAATTAATCAAAAGAAAAAGAATCACCATATATACATTAAACACTCAACTCAGCTTGAATCAACCTGAAATTGTACAATAAGAATACGAAAGTGTAATATCTCCATTTTAAACCTTTCTTGGAGATCCAAGCAACATAAAATAAGTAAACATCCACTTCTCTAATTCACTAATCAACATTTTTCATGTTTGGGTGTGGTGGAGGTGTTTGCTTTCTGTGATTCTGGGAGATTTTTCAGGAAATTTGAAATCATTGAAATCCCAATTGGGCCATTTATCACAATCTAACATGCCAAATTCCAATACCAAGAAAAGATGATCCTCCCCTGGAATCCTGGGACCCCTATGTTTGCTAACTACAACTTTATTATTTATATCAGTAGCTTATAGCTTCTTGTAGAGCTCATAAAAATTAAAATAAAAATCCACCATTTTTTGTACTTATTATTTTTTTTTGTTTGTTCTTGTTGTTTCTTTCTCAGTAATAATTAATGCACATTCGTATGATACAGTATATTACAATGACCTCAGCAAACAAAACAACATTTAGAGAAGTGCCAAACAAAAACTTAAATTCACAAGCACCAATGAAGTTCAGTTTGAAACCATCAAAGCGATTGAGAATAAAAGAAGTAGTGCAATAATCAAAATCCAAATAAAGGAAAAAACACTCTAATTTGCTTACAAACTAGATGATTGAATCCAACAAAAACAAATCTGAGCTGCTTTGAGATTAAAAGGCGATTGGCGACCATTGAACGAGTGACTAGACAATGGTTGAATGGTGACCGAATGGCAATTGAATAGTGATAAATGGATATTGATTTTTCCGAGAAGACAAATTGAAAGAAGAGAAGGACAGAATTTTAGGTTTGAATCAAATGAGACTTGACTCATAATTTTTTAAATTTATAAAAATATTTTAAGAATTATAAAAAACTCATTAAAACTCTCAAGTGCTACCGTAAAAGTACATAAAATGCTAATCGAGGATCTTACAAAAGAAAAGCAGTCCCATTTTCTCTTAAATGGTCAAGATCTTACCAAAGAGAGACAGATATTGCTTTAGAAAGAAAAATAAATATTTCAATATATAACGTCTAGGTTTTTAGGTGGTTGGTTGGTTGAATTTTTAAAGTCAACTAACATGCAGTTTTCCATAAATGGAAAGGGGCAGGTTGTCCCATTTCCTCTCAAATTTGTCAACCCTTGCCCTTTTTTTTTTTCTTTTTTTTGAAAGACAAGCCTTGCCTTTAGTGAAATATAATGCACAGTTCTAAAATCAATTTCAATTTCAATATCTTCACTTTCTGCTTCGTCGCTAGCTATCCCTTTTTCTTTTTTCTTTTTTTAAAAAAGCACAGAAAGAAGAAAAATGGTGAGTAAATATATGTTCATTACCGAAGAAGATTGTTTTAACTTAAATTTTATTTAAAATTTTGATACAACCTTTTAACCATTTATATCACTTAATCTAATAGTATAAAGTATAGACTAGAAAGTATTGTACATGAAATCATTGTCAAGATCTGAATACGGATTAATTACAATGCCATAAATGATCATATATAGTTGAAGATGGTTTACTTGATCAACACCCTGTATAGCATTAGCAGGCACATAAATTAATTGTCAAATTATGAAATCAATATCTTGATCTTGATAACATAAAAGGAAGCCACTAGCCAATGCTAGGGTAATCCACGAGGTAAGATCAGAAGAACGTTTGAAATACAGTGCCCAAATTCGCCAGAGATGACTTAATTATGCGTAGTAGTGGTTGAAAGAAAGGGCATGATTCTTTTTCACTTTGTAAACTTGTAGATGGAATGGTTTTGACTTTGTGGCTGTGGGTGTGGCCGTTGAATGACTAGTTTGCTCATATTCATACATTTCTACAATAATCAAATCATTTTCGAGTCGCTAGGGGCTACCCTAACCCCAACAAACATTTCTAGATTCAGAGAATTTTATGCAAGTTATATATTGACTATTAAATCCGCTTTTTAATCACAAACATCCACTTAACTCGTGTACCCCCCAAAAAAAAGTCAATTATTATTGTTAAAAAACATTTGATTATGTAGTTGTTAGAATTAGCAATTTAAAATTAAGGTTGAAGTTTTATTTTTAGTTAAAAACTAATGGAGAATCGACATATGATCAAGAATGATTGAATAAACGAGAAAGGGATCAAAATGAAAATCTGATGCAAGGAGAGACCCGAAAGGACAAGAAAAGACCTACCCAGACAGGATCGCCACGGTGTTGAGTTCCTAGCCCCACGGTGCAAGGAACCGTAGCAGCAATGTAGGGTTCTTCTCATCGCGACACTGAGGCAAATTCGTATATTTGCTGTGGCAAGAGCCTTGTCTCACCGCAGTGCTGCTTATTTGAGAATTTGATGTTTTTGGATAAAATTGCATCCTAAAGTTAGGTTTAGACTTTTACAACGTGTGAACTCTTATTCCAACTGAAAATAAAATTTTTAGAGACGTTGTAAACAATATATAAATCTTTGTAACCCCTTAAAATTGAACTAAGCATCAATAAAAGAGAAAATAGAAAGCTTAAGTCGTACTTAGAGTGATTTGAGTATACAAGATAGTGTGATATAGATTCTTGAGAGCTCTGAGCTATTGAGTATTCCTTGTAATCTCTTGTGATAGTTTTTTGTGTATAAAATAATTGAATAAAAAAAATTAGGATAAGATCTATAGCGATGTGTGATTGTTTATCTCATCTGTGTAATCGTTTTTTATTCTTATTTATTTGTGATTGAAAGTTTTTCGTAAAGCGCTTAAAAGATTTTTTAGAATGTCTGCTAAAAACTCCAACAACAATTATTCTACCAATTTTTTTTAAAATTTTTTTCTATTATACAATCCAATTTTTTTATATAATTGTTTACAAAAGTAACAACAACATTTGAGAATGTATAACAAAGGAAATAGAATAATTATACCTCACAGTCGACTGTATGATAATTTTATCACAATTATGCTTATAAGGGGGCATTTTATATAAATTTCATCAACCAAATATGTTAGACATAAGTTTAAAATGATTTTATACATATTCCAATTGCATTTATTGTGAGCAAAAAAATAAATAAATAACCTATTTCTCACTTATATTATATTTGTTGGGTATTATATATTAAAGTGGGCTTACATATATCAATTAATTGTATATTATTGGCTATTTATTTTGTTACCTACTAAAAGTGATCAAAAAAAGTTTATTTATTATTGGACTTTTAGAGCATCACGTATGATATGGACTTTAATGTGTAGAGACTCAGTTATTTTATTTTATTTTATGATGGGTCAAAATAAAATAAAATATTATAAATAATAGGTTGAGGTCCCTAGTCTAAACCTTAACGTATTATTCATTTACATCACATCAATGAGTGATCGCATCTTTTCTCTTATAAAAAAAATGTTTAGACGTGGAAGGCATCAACCCCAATTTTTCTACGTCTCCATATATTTAGGTACGCTTCCGATTCTATTTTTCTTGATGATTTAACATGAGATCCTAACTATGGTGATTCTTTCACCAATTAAATTTTTTATCTAACAAGTGGTATCAAAGCCACCTCATATTGAATCATTAAAAATAAAAATTTTAATAATAAATTATAAGTGTTAAATTGTATATATAATATATATGCAATAGCAAGACTAGTTTTCAATATGGCAATATATATATATATGTCTTCACTTTCTTTTGTGAATACGTAATTATTAAAAGAAAAAAAAAACGAGTAGAACGTTTCTTTTTTTGAATTTGCCCTAATCAATTGCATAAGGGAAAATTCATAAATTGAATTCTGGTAGCATGAGTTAATTGAATGCTTACAACATATGAAAACGTACAAATATGTATTCATGTTTTTCAAGTTGCATTTTATACATGCCAAATTGAATCTGTCTATATATATATATATATATTATATGCGAATTGTGAAATTGATGATTGAATTCATTGAATTCAATATATTTAATGCATTGAATAATTGCATTATGCAATATCCATTGATACGGAAATAGCATTGATTGCCATATGTTGATGGTTTTTTTTTTTTTAATTTTATTTAAAGTCAAATTGATAATGTTAAATTTGATAAGATTCCTTTTTAATTGTGATACACGTCTTGTAGTTAGTGTCCATAAATTTTGAGAGTTTATCAGGTTAATTTTATATGGCCCATAAAAATTTTACAGAGCCCAAATTTTTTATACCCAACATACTAGCTAAATCAAGTGAGTTAGGATGGACTTGGGCCTATTTTGGACTTAGATTATTGGATAAAGTTTAGAGTGTTGATAATTTAGAAAGGTTATACTTGATCTGACTTAACCACTTTAGTCCATACCCATTCCGGTCCCGTCTTAATTTTGACATGATTTAACTTTTGACTTTTGACCTTGACTTTGACTTTAACCATTCTATTTTTTCTTCATTTTCCTACAAACTAATATCCAGTATTTTAAAATAGATTAAATTGAATAAAATTCCACCAAAGTGATATCTTTTATGTAGATTTATTTATTTTAAAATATGTGGGTATTATTAAAGAAAATAAATAATTATGTTTAAATTTATGAGGAAAATAATCAACCCAAAGGAATATTATTTTTTCGCCATATAATAAACACATGTGACAATAAATATGTGATAAAATTTGGCACTTTCTATGCATATAATATGTCGGTCCAAAGAAAGGCGTATTATTGGCAAGATCTATTATCAATGTTTATTGTCCAAGTTTTTAGAGTACCGTTTACAAATTGTTATTTTTGTTCAAAGACTAAATAGCAATGTTGTGTTTGGTATCTTATAATAGCCCAATTTATTATATCTTATGTCATGTGTGTATATGAATGCATGATTAAATGACATGGTTATTGATTGTGAGGTTTTTGTTTATTCTATACAGTAAATGCTTCTTTTATATCTGTCAACTTGAACAACATTCCAGTGCTTAACGGCACTAACTTTAGAAAGTGGAATTAGCACATTACCATTGTGCTTGGGTGTATGGATCTAGACTATGCAATCCGGATGGAAGAACCTCCCGCCCTTACCGATAGCAGTACTGTTGAACAAATAACACTTTATAAAAAATGGGAGCGTTCTAACCGCATGAGTCTGATGATCATGAAACACTCTATTCTAGATACCATCAAGGGCACAGTGCCTGAGGAAGAAAATGCTAAAAGTTTCTGAGCCAAATAGCAGACCGATTCGCTAGTAATAAAAAGGTTGAAACAAGCACCATTTTGTCTAAGCTTGTTTCAATGCGGTATAAAGGCAAAGAAAACATAAGGGAGTACATTATGAAAATGTCTAATCTTGTTACAAGATTAAAGGCACTAAAGTTAAAGTTTTCTGATGACATTCTTGTGCACTTAGTCTTGATCTCTCTTCCTATACAATACAGTCATTTTAAGATCAGTTATAATACTCAAAGGAGAAATGGACTCTTAATAAGCTCATTGCTCAATGTGTGCAAGAGGAAGAGAGATTGAAACAAGAAAAGATAGAGAGTGCTCATTTAGCAACTTCTTCCAATGACAATGCTGCCAATAAAAAAAGAAAATGAAATAATAAAGGGAAAAAAGCTTCAAACATTGGAACTTCACAGCCTAAAGTGCAAAAGAAATAGAATGCTAAAATCTCTTGTTACTTTTGTAAGAAAGTTGGACATGTGAAGAAAGATTGTTCTAAGTATGCAAAATGATTTGACAAAAAGGGTAAACTTCTCAACTTTGTTTGTTCAGAAGTTAATTTGGCTTTAGTACCAAGTCACACTTGGTGGATAGATACTGGTGCAACTACTCACATAAGTGTGACTATGCAGGGTTGTCTAAAAAGTTGACCACCAACTGATGCTAAAAGATTCATCTATACGCATGATGGCAACAGGGCTTCTGTTGAGGCAATTGGATTTTTTAGATTACAACTAGAATCTGGTTTTTATTTGGATTTGCATGAGACTTTTTATGTACCGTCATTTAGACGGAATTTAGTTTCTATTTCTTATTTGAACAAATTCGGTTACTCTTGTTCTTTTGGAAATGAAAAATTTAGTCTCTTTCAGAATTCAAATATCATTGATACCGGTTCTTTAGTTGATAATTTATATCAATTAAATTTTCATGCCTTACAAATTAATGAAACCTTGCATGCAAGTAATTATGGTGTAAAAGGCAAATTAATTAATGAGAATTCTTATATGTTATGGCATAAGCGTTTATGATACATTTCTAAACAAAAAATTCAAAGGCTTATGTTAGAAGGAATTCTCAATTCCCTTATTTTTTTTCAGATTTTAAAACATGTATTGAATGCATTAAAGGAAAATAAACAAATATTAGAAAAGTTGGTGCCAACAGGAGTTCAAACGTCTTGGAATTAATTCATACTGATATTTGTGGTCCATTCCCTACTACTTCCTAAAATGGTCAATAATATTTTATTACTTTAATAGACGATTGTTCTCGTTATGGGTATCTATACTTGATTCATGAGAAGTCTCAATCATTGGATGTTTTCAAAGCCTATAAAGCTGAACTTGAAAATCAGCTTGGCAAAAAAATTAAAGCTGCTAAATCTGACCGTGGTAGTGAGTTCTATGGCAGATATTGTTGGGTTATGGGTTGTACAAATAAAACTAGGGTGCTTGCATGTGGGTTGTGTTCATCATACAAACAATATACATATCTCATACATACATGTGCACAGCGGAAGATTATATACAATGAACACAGAAAATAACATTTGATTAAACTGAAAATTCAAAATTGAGAAATATCACCAATGAAGCCTTTGGATTAATTTTCTTTGAAGTCCACCATGAAATGAATCTTTGATCAAACCTAGCAATCAACAAGGGTGGGTTTGATTGTCTAGAATGACAGCATTTTAATCCAGCATATATGTTTAACTCTTAAACATTTTTCAAAGTTAAACAATTTAACTTAATCAAATTTGTTTTTCCTTTTATTCAACTCTTGAATAAATAAAACAAATCTTGTTTTTAGTTATTACATTTAGTAACCATTTATCTAGTTTGTTTTGTTGTTCTAACACTTAAAACACAAAACAAACAATTTCAATTTCTCAAATTGAATTGGCTCCCAAAATACAAAACCTAAAATCTAAAACAATTTCAAAACTTAATGATTTTCAATTTCATTTCACTTTATATACTAATGTATAAATTCCAAACTAATTTGAATTTCATTTGCATTTCATTTGGCTTAACCTAACCTTAGTTAACATTTAACCATAGTTAGATTATTTTAACTTAACCTTTAAGTTAATAAATATTTAATTAATTTAACCATAGTTAACTAACTTAACCATGGTTAGGTTAACCTTTACTTAACCTTTAAGTAAGGTTAACTTAACTTAACCATTTGGTTAACTTTTAACCTTAGTTAAGTTAAATCATTTATTTAACAATTAAACAAATAAATATTTATTTTAATTATTTAACAATTAAATAATCATAAAGTGAAATTACTTTTATATCCTTACTAGGTTACCAAGTTAACCTAAAGTGGGTCTCACTATTTAACCATATACTTTAGTTAACGTAACCTTAGTAATTGCTGAATTATACTGTATTGAACAATTCAATACGGTACACTGCCCAAGTGCTCAAAGAGTACATTTCATATTGGGACTCTCTAGGTCCACACCTGATTTGTCAAATGGAACTATTCCATTAATCCGTAATCGATGCCCCACGCATACGTTACGAATATTACAAATCAGCGTGTCAGACCATACAAGTTTAGATCATAACGTATACGTATAATCCTTCCATCATTTATACCCTGGATGTGCGGGGATATAGATCAGCACCATCAAATCCCCATTTGCTCATCCAATAATCTTATCTCCAGATTCGTATCTCGATAAACAATATACGCAAACATTTTTGCTATATTGTTTAACCCTGTGGGAAACTCTTTTTTCAGGTTTATACTTGTGGCCACAAGACTTTATGAAATACAATCTCGGAGCATCGGATATACAACTTACCTACGTAAGCTGATGGATCCCGTATCTACGCACACCGGACTCCATGAGCATCGGACCATACCAAGCGACACATAGCGGTCAGACCATGAAAGGTCTCTGACATATGTGGAACCAAAGCATGATGGATCACTCACAAGACCACCGTGGCGCTCAGGTCAAAGGACCACGATTACTACTCAACTCGAGAGGATCTTCCTTTGACGGTTTTATAGGATATCTATTGGGGTCCTCATGAGTCTGTTCAGTATCCAGTCCTGACTGGATACCCGCATGTCTATACAAGCTCTAAGCTCATGGTCAGCTAAGAATAACCATCTGAACTAGTCAGATATAGACATACACTAATCTATATATTGTGAATTCACCGATAAACCCGCATTGGTGATCATAGATCAGGAACATTATATTTGAGACATACTTACATAATGATATTTCTTAGCCCCTATTGCAACTCTTTGCAACTATATCATTATAAGTATACTCTCAGGTCTTTGTCTCATTATAGACAAAGTTCTAACTCTTTAGACCTCGCTGCCTCTTATAAACTGATAACTATTAACAGTGCTAACTATTAGCATTTATAACTCTCAGCTTTGATAACTATTAGTTCTGATCTAAACTCCTTTAGATTAGATCTGAACTCTTTCAGATCAAACAATGTCTGTAATGTTACAAGCATTATACCATATTAATATGATATTAACAATCTTTATTCGAAATGTTTATTGTATAAATATTAACAATTAATATTCATACAATATTGGAATGGCACGTGAGCACCAGCTCCAACAAACTCCCACTTGTTTCAGTGCCATATGTACTAGTATCTTATACCAATACACTCCACGTGTTTCTCAAACACTATAGGAGTTTAGGCTTAGGGGGCTTCTTGGCTTAAGCAATCACCGTTAATTTGCAATATAGTGGGATAGGATCCACTGAGTTTAGAACTATTCAAAGCTCTGCAATTATCTTGAATATCCATAGTACGTCTCTTGCTGGCTTTTCAAGCCGCAACACATTCTACCTCCAAGGCAGAATTAGCTATGAACATTTATTAACACACATTTAACTAGTTTTGGTACTGGTATAGAGAAACACATAACTAAATGTAGACTTTCTACCATTCAGATCAGACGTAAGTCTGAATATGTGTGTCCCTTCTTTTCTAAGAAACTTTCTCCATATTTTATAAACTTATCCTCTATACTTCTCAAGTATTTTTAGATATGTTTCACAACTATTTAATGGTCGTGATCTGGATTAATTAGATACCAACTTGTAACACTTACAACCATCTAAATCCAGATTTTGTACATAATACGGTATGCATTAATCTATTTCTAGCTAATGCATCTGAGACGTTAGACACTCTAACTTTTTCATCTTCTTCCCGAGGACACTTCCTCTAAGAAAGATGATTGCCATGTCTAAAAGCGACTTTAACTGTCTCACAGTCAATCAAGTTGTATCTTTTCATGGACTTAGTCTATGTACGAAGATTGAGAGAGTCTTATTAGCTCCTTACCTATATCTCTATAAAGCTTTATACCTAGTATACAAGAAGTCTTTCTCAAATCTTGTATGAAGAAGTTCTTTACACAGATAATACTTATCTGATTTACTTGCTATACTTTAATCATCGTTTCCAATATTGACTATATATTTTTCACTTTAGAGATCTAAAAAGATAATTATACTCCCACTGCCATTTCTGAACACACTCGCTTCCTCTTTATTCCTGATAAAACCAGACTTTCTGATTTCATCATATAAACAAAGATTCTAACTTTGGAAAAATCTACTTAAGTCCATAAATGGACTTCCTCAGTTTGCACATTATATTAGAAGTTAGGCTTGGATGCAAAAACATCAAGTTATTCTCTGCATATCTCTTACTCGAGATATACTTCCCAGAACAGCTTATTTACATCCATTAGCCAGTCCCATAATCATAATATACAACAATAGCCAACAATATCCAAATTAACTTTGGTATGGTTACTGATGAAAAAGGTTTCCTCATTTCTGATCCTAGATCTCTGAGTGTAACCTTTTAACATCAGTCAGGCTATGAAGGACTATTCCTTCAAATAAGGCCTATTTTGCTTCCGCTGCGTAAACTGATTTACTGCTGATAGAAACAATTTCTACAGGAAGCACAACTAAGTCCTAGACTTAATTGTCATACTTAGAGTCAAATTCAAATTTTATGGTATCTTATCATCAACAAAATCCAAATTGACTTTAGCATGGTTACTGATGAAAAAGGTTTCCTCATTATTGATCCTAGATCTCTGAGTGTAACCTTTCAACATCAGTCAGGCCATGAAGGACCATTCCTTCAGATAGGGTCCTCACTGCTTCCGCTGCGTAAACTGATTTACTGCTAATAGAAACAGTTTCTACAGGAAGCTCAACTAAGTCCTAGACTTAATTGTCATGCGTTGAGTCAAATTCAAATTTGATGGTATCTTGTCATCAACAAAATCTAAATTGACTTTAGCATGGTTACTGATGAAAAAGGTTTTCTCATTATTGATCCTAGATCTTTGAGTGTAACCTTTCAACATCAGTCAGGCCATGAAGGACCATTCCTTCAGATAGGGCCCACACTGCTTCCACTGCGTAAACTGATTTACTGCAAATAGAAACAGTTTCTACAGAAAGCACAACTAAGTTCTAGACTTAATTGTCATGCGTTGAGTCAATTTCAGAATTTTATAGTATCTTGTCATTTTCCCGAATCGATGTCAAACATCGTCTCTTCATAAGTAAAATGATCATTTTCTTCAACTAAGAAACATCAAGGGCACCTTCAAGTATCAAACATACCTAAATGATGGCCTTGATATCCTTTTGTACTTATGAACTTAGTGTGTTAAAGGTATTTCACTCATTTGAAATTAAAATTCCATCGTTGGTTCATCTATATTTAGATTGACTTCATCAAGTTCAATCTTTCCATAATCTCCACAATCCATGAGAAACTCTTTCTCTAGGAATGTGACATTATGAGAAACGAACATATTTCGTTCATCTGAATTATAGAATTGGTATCCCATTATTCACTTGGAATACTAAATGAACCAATACTTATACCGTTGGATACAAGTTTATTCTGTTGCATAACTCTTATGAAAACAGAATAACACCAAGTCTTAACATACTTAAGACTCGTTTCCCATTTAGTCTATATCTCATATAAAGTAGTAGGAATGATTATAGAATTATTTAATAAGTGAGTAGCAGATGCTAAAGTATAACCTCATAGATATTTTAGAAGATCAGCGATTCTCAATATCAATCAGACTGTATCTAATATAGTCCGATTCCTCATTTCCTAAACATCTTTATGTTGAGGAGTATCTGGAGGACTATGCTGAGAGAGAATCATATTCTGGTTAAATAATTTGTGAATTTACTGATTATTTATAAATTACTTCGATCTAATTGAAAGCACTCAATATACATAAGAGTTTGTTTCCTTACTTTCATTGTCAGAACATTTTGAAAACTTCGAAATTATTCTGACCTACGTTTCCTAGAAACACATGTCTATATAGTGACAATCACTATAAAGGCAATGAAGTATCGAAATCATTTATAATAGTAAGATTTATTGGACTAAATACATCTATATGTACCAGATCCAATAAACTAGTGGCTTGGCGTCTTACACCTACATAAAGATTCGGCCATATTCTTTTGAATTCATAATTCATAAACTAGTCAATGTACTATAGTCAGATCAAATATCTGACCATCCTTAACCAGCTAGGATAGTCTTCTCACGACTACATGACCTAATCTTATATATACCACTATTCATTATTATTTAAGTTGCTGAAATACTATATATTCTATTCACCTCTACACTTATAACATTTCCTGTTGTATATAAGATATAACGGCCATTCATTAACTGACATTCAATTAATAAATCAGTATCATTATCACAAGGAACTATTTCCTTATTTTTATGATAACCCTCTTTGTCAGCTACAAGGAGTGATATGATTTACCTAATAATGTTTGGCTCAAAATAGCAATTATACAACATTAATGATGTTACTAGAAATAAGAAGTAACTTTGAAGTCTTAACGGCTACCACGTTCAGGAAATCTTTATTACCTACGTGAAGCTGAACTTCTCATTTCTTAGCAATCAAGCATTTCTCAAATCATGTAACATCTTACAGATATGAGAATAACAAGCGGTATCTCATACCTTTACTAAGTTAACATCAAATGCTAATGAAATGTTAATGTTTGGTGAAACAGATATCTAATGAGTCAATCTTTCTTAAGTCAAGGTGCGATGAATAGTAACATTTACTATTTCAAACCTTATAACGGTGGAAACACTTTCCATTATGACTTTTCTCTATCTGTGGTTTAGTAATATCAAATATTACTGAATTTAGAACTATTCTTAGATCCTTAAGCAAGTCTTAAAAAATTTATTCAGTACCCTATAGTTATTGGTATTTGTTCAAGATTAGTAACGGATTGCTCGTACTCATCTTATCTCTATAAGACAAGTATCTTATCTCTATAAGATAAATATTTTATCTCTATAAGACAAATATCTTATCTCTATAAGACAAAATAGGAGATGCGTAGCAGAACATTTCTTATTGTTAATAATTTACGCATTAGATCATAGGTATAACTGTTATACATTTTTTAATCTAATAAACGCCCTCCCACTGCTTTACTTAATCCCTTTAATCTTTCAAACGGGATAAGATAGTATAATATTTTAAACTATACAGCGAGAAGTGGACCCCATTGGGATTTTACTCCAGCCTCACGCTAAAGCAATATTGGCCTTTATAAATCCAACAGGTAGACAACTCTTGTCAATTGTATCTCATACAACTCTTACTGCTGATCCTAAATACACATTACCCTCATGCTAAAGCAATATTGGGTAACTGTGTTTCAGATTAACTCGTCAATTCTCAAATATATGTTACTGACACTATCCTCACGCTAAAGCAATATTGGATAATATGTTCGCATATATTTGATTCATCTCATGTTTTACCGGCATTAGACCAAGTCACACCGACCAAATCCCTCACGCTAAAGCAATATTGGGAAAGACCATAGTGACCCATCTCACACCGTAGTGACAAGACGGACCATTTAAAATATTATCAAATAATATAATAAATTTCAATCTAATTAAGAGAGATTTTAATAACAGGCTTTCATATTATATGCTCTCATCTCATGAGAGGTTATTCTCAATCAATTATTCATTTCTGTACAAGCACAACTAACCCCCACCAGTGGGGCCCCCATTGTGATTACAAAAATAAATAAATAAATAAATAATATTATTTTTTTGGTTTATCATGTAAACTAATAACCATTATTATTACATCTCATAAACCCCCACATGCGGAAAATAAAAAGATTTTACTCCTTTTTTAGTGTAAGAACGTTGCGGCGCTGGTATTATAGCACTGCCGCGCTAGGGCTTCACAAGCCTCAGCGCTGCGGCGCTATCTTACCAGCGCTGGGGCGCCAGACACCCAGCGCCCCTGCGCTTATCCAGCGCTGGGGGGTCATACACCCAGCGCTTCAGTGTTCATATGAACGCTGCCGCGCTAGACCTTAGCGCTGCAGCATTCCAGGTGCTGTTTTTCACTGGTTTGCATTTTTAACACTTAAAATGCATCTCAACAGCTCCGAAACTTGTCCTAAAACTTAGCCAACACTTAGCTAACACTAAAAAACCACCCATAACAACACAAAATTGCTCTGATACCAATTGTTGGGTTATGGGTTGTACAAATAAAACTAGGGTGCTTGCATGTGGGTTGTGTTCATCATACAAACAATATACATATCTCATACATACATGTGCACAGCGGAAGATTATATACAATGAACACAGAAAATAACATTTGATTAAACTGAAAATTCAAAATTGAGAAATATCACCAATGAAGCCTTTGGATTAATTTTCTTTGAAGTCCACCATGAAATGAATCTTTGATCAAACCTAGCAATCAACAAGGGTGGGTTTGATTGTCTAGAATGACAGCATTTTAATCCAGCATATATGTTTAACTCTTAAACATTTTTCAAAGTTAAACAATTTAACTTAATCAAATTTGTTTTTCCTTTTATTCAACTCTTGAATAAATAAAACAAATCTTGCTTTTAATTATTACATTTAGTAACCATTTATCTAGTTTGTTTTGTTGTTCTAACACTTAAAACACAAAACAAACAATTTCAATTTCTCAAATTGAATTGGCTCCCAAAATGCAAAACCTAAAATCTAAAACAATTTCAAAACTTAATGAATTTCATTTCATTTTATATACTAATGCATAAATTCCAAACTAATTTGAATTTTATTTGCATTTCATTTGGCCTAACCTAACCTTAGTTAACATTTAACCATAGTTAGATTATTTTAACTTAACCTTTAAGTTAATAAATATTTAATTAATTTAACCATAGTTAACTAACTTAACCATGGTTAAGTTAACCTTTACTTAACCTTTAAGTAAGGTTAACTTAACTTAACCATTTGGTTAACTTTTAACCTTAGTTAAGTTAAATCATTTATTTAACAATTAAACAAATAAATATTTATTTTAATTATTTAACAATTAAATAATCATAAAGTGAAATTACTTTTATATCCTTACTAGGTTACCAAGTTAACCTAAAGTGGGTCCCACCATTTAACCATATACTTTAGTTAACGTAACCTTAGTAATTGCTGAATTATACTGTATTGAACAATTCAATACGGTACACTGCCCAAGTGCTCAAAGAGTACATTTCATATTGAGACTCTCTAGGTCCACACCTAATTTGTCAAATGGAACTATTCCATTAATCCGTAATCGATGCCCCACGCACACGTTACGAATATTACAAATCAGCGTGTCAGACCATACAAGTTGAGATCATAACGTATACGTATAATCCTTCCATCATTTATACCCTGGATGTGCGGGGATATAGATCAGCACCATCAAATCCCCATTTGCTCATCCAATAATCTTATCTCCAGATTCGTATCTCGATAAACAATATACGCAAACATTTTTGCGATATTGTTTAACCCTGTGGGAAACTCTTTTTTCGGGTTTATGCTTGTGGCCACAAGACTTTATGAAATACAATCTCGGAGCATCGGATATACAACTTACCTACGTAAGCTGATGGATCCCGTATCTACGCACACCGGACTCCATGAGCATCGGACCATACCAAGCGACACATAGCGGTCAGACCATGAAAGGTCTATGACATATGTGGAACCAAAGCATGATGGATCACTCACAAGTCCACCGTGGCGCTTAGGTCAAAGGACCATGATTACTACTCAACTCGAGAGGACCTTCCTTTGACGGTTTCATAGGATATCTATTGGGGTCCTCATGAGTCTGTTCAGTATCCAGTCCTGACTGGATACCCGCTTGTCTATACAAGCTCTAAGCTCATGGTCAGCTAAGAATAACCATCTGAACTAGTCAGATATAGACATACACTAATCTATATATTGTGAATTCACCGATAAACCCGCATTGGTGATCATAGATCAGGAACATTATATTTGAGACATACTTACATAATGATATTTCTTAGCTCCTATTGCAACTCTTTGCAACTATATCATTATAAGTATACTCTCAGGTCTTTGTCTCATTATAGACAAAGTTCTAACTCTTTAGACCTCGCTGACTCTTATAAACTGATAACTATTAACAGTGCTAACTATTAGCATTTATAACTCTCAGCTTTGATAACTATTAGTTCTGATCTAAACTCCTTTAGATTAGATCTGAACTCTTTCAGATCAAACAATGTCTGTAATGTTACAAGCATTATACCATATTAATATGATATTAACAATCTTTATTCGAAATGTTTATTGTATAAATATTAACAATTAATATTCATACAATATTGGAATGGCACGTGAACACCAGCTCCAACAGATATGACAGATCAGGTGAACAACGTCCAAGCCCTTTTATGAGATATTTACAAGAATGTGGTATCGTTCCTCAATATACCATGTCGAGGACTCCAAGTCAAAATGGTGTAGCTGAGAGACGAAATCGGACCCTAAAGTATATTGTTAGAAGTATGATAAATCATTCTTCTTTACTAAAATCTCTTTGGGGTGAAGCCTTAAAGACTGCAATATATATCTTTAATCGAGTTCTAAGTAAAGCAGTAGCTAAAACTCCATATGAACTATGGACTGAAAAGAAGCCTAATATTAGGCATTTGCACGTCTGGGGTTGTCCAGCTGAGGCTAGGCCATATAGGCCTAATGAAAGAAAGTTAGACTCAAGAATAGTAAGCTGCTACTTTGTTGGATACTCGGAGAGATCAAGGGGTTTTAAATTTTATGATCCCTCAAGTAGATCTTTTTTTGAGACAGAGAATGCTAAGTTCATTGAGGATGTTGAATATAGTAGGAGTACTAAATTCATGAACATTGTCTTTGAAGAGGAATATGTAACTATTCCTAATATTGCAATTGATAAAGGCGAGGTAATTGCACCTATCATTATGTTGGATGTAAATACAGATAATCAAGATGTTCTTGAGATTACCCTTGCTAATATTGAAGAACCTACTCCTACTCATTTAGAGAAGCAACAACAACAACCTCAAATAGAAGTGTTATTAAGGAGATCAATGATTTCAGATGATTATGTCGTGTATCTCCAAGAACATGAGTTTGATATAAAATTAGAAGATGATCTAATAACTTTTAGTCAAGTCAAATAAAGTGTGAACTCTCAAAAATAGATAGATGCTATGAAAGATGAGATAAAATCAATGCAAGACAATGATGTTTGGGATCTTGTCGAATTGCCTAAAAAAGTGAAACCAATTGGTTGTAAATGGATTTTTAAAATCAAACGGGATTTAAAAGGCAATGTCAAAATATATAAAGCACGTATAGTTGCAAACGATTTCACTTAAAAGGAAGGCATTGATTATAAAGAGACTTTCTCTCCAGTTTCATCGAAAGTCTCTTTTAGAATTATTATGACACTTATAGTTCATTATGATTTATAGTTACATCAGATGGATGTAAAGACTGCGTTTCTCAATGGCGACATTGAAGAAACTATATATATATTGCAGCTAGAGAACTTTGAATCCAAAGATTCAAAACATTTGGTGTGCAAATTAAAGAAGTCCATCTATAGTTTAAAGCAAGCATCCCGTCAATGGTATCGAAAATTTAATCTAGTGATTACCTCATTTGGTTTTAAGGAAAACACTGTTGATCAATGCATTTATCACAAGATCAGTGGGAGCAAATTTATTCTTCTTGTTTTATATGTGGATGACATTCTACTAGCAAGTAACGATATAGGATTATTGCATGAAATCAAGATATTTCTTTCAAATAAATTTGAAATGAAAGATCTTGGGAATGCCTCTTTTGTGTTAGGCATACAGATTCACCAAGAACGTTCTAGTGGTATACTTGGCTTGTTACAAAAGACGTATATCGATAAGGTTCTTAGTAGATTTAACATGAAGAATTGTGCATCAAGAGACACACTCATTGCTAAAGGTGATAAATTTAGTCTGCTTCAATGCCCAAGAAATGAGATTGAGAAGAAAGAGATGGAGAATATCCCTTATGCATCGACAGTAGGGAGTCTCATGTATGCTCAAGTTTGTACACGTCTGAATATTGCGTATGTAGTTAGAATGCTTGGCAAATATCTAAGTAACCTAGGAATTGATCACTAAAGAGCCATTAAAAAGGCTATGTAGTATCTACAGAGAACAAAAGATTACATGCTCTCATATCGGAGATCAGATCATTTAGAGATCATTGGGTATTCAAACTCTGATTTTACTGGTTATCTTGATAGCAAAAAATCCACTTCAGGTTATGTCTTCCTAGTGGCTGGGGGGGGCTGTGTCATGGAAGAGAGTCAAGCAGACACTCGTAACTTCATCCACCATGGAAGTAGAATTTGTAGCTTGATATGAGGCATCAAATCAAGCAATATGGCTGCAAAATTTTATCACTGGGCTACAAATTATCGATGGCATTGAGAGACCATTGAGAATAAATTGTGATAATAAAGCCGCAGAGTTATATTCTAAGAACAACAAAAGCTCGTCAAAATCAAAGCACATTGACATCAAGTTTCTTGCTGTTAAAGAGAGAGTTTAGAGTCTTCGTGTCTATTGAACATATCAGTACAAACTTAATAATTACAAATTTACTTACCAAAGGTGTACCACTTAAGGTATTTCATGAGCATGTGGCTTGTATGGGTGTAGTTTATCCTGATGATATGCTTCTAGAGTGGGAGTTTATTTTTTGATGTTCAATTACAGTTGACATGTTTTCTAATTAGACTAAAGTATTACTCTTTGTTTATTTATTGAAAACTCTGAAATAAAGTTATATTCTTACAATTTCAGTTTTGAATAAAGTTTTGAAAGTATATTGTTAAACTCTTATGAGTTATAAAGTAGGACCAGTTGAAAATAGGCATGTTAAGGGGATTACATTACATGAAATTTTTATGCTACACATCCATGCTTGATCTATGTCATTAATTATATTGATGTATGTGCCCATTGATGGGTCTAGTTACAAGAAAGATAACGAAGATCGCTTTGATCCTATATTAGTATAATTGATGGACTAGATTGTTAAGAGATGTCTTTTATTAAGATAGCAAATATTGAGCTCATAAAGTTATTCTGTAATGTACAATTGTAAAGTGATATATATGACCCAAGTGGGAGATTGTTGGGTATTATATATTAAAGTGGGCCTACATATATCAATTAATTGTACATTATTGGCTATGTTTTTTGTTGCCCACTAAAAGTGATCAAATAAAATTTATTTATTATTGGACTTTTAGGGCATCACATATGGCATAAGCTTTAATGTGTAGAGATCCAGTTATTTTATTTTATTTTATGATGGGACAAAATAAAATAAAATACTATAAATAATAGGTTGAGTTCCCAGTCTAAACCCTAACGTATTATTCATTCACATCCCATCAGTGAGTGACGGCAGCTTTTCTCTTCTAAAGAAAAGGTTTAGACGTAGAAGGCATCAACCCCAATTTTTTTACATCTCCATGGATTCAGGTACGTTTCCGATTCTATTTTTCTTAATGATTTAACATGAGATTCTGACTATGGTGATTCTTTCACTAATTAAAATTTTTATCCAACAATATTATATATAAGAGATCTTCCACGTCAAATTTAATATCATTATTGTAATAGTCCACAATGTCTGATGCCAATTGATAAAAAGCCTATATATATTTGAAAATTTTCCTATTTTGATCGAAAATTTAGCATTGAATTAAATTTCGGTCAAAAATTTTACAGTATATTAATCAAAGATCAAATAATATATTCATTTTGCCCCTTTTTCATTTTTTCTTTCAAAATTCTCCACAGTCTCTTCTCTAAACACGTGGTCATTCTTAAAATTTTGTTCTAATTTAATAAATCGGCTTCAAATATTATACCTTTTGAAGATTTAAACTAAAATAATTAATTGTGGAGTTGAAAAAAAAATTGAAAATGGATAAACTTTGGTGAGTTTTTATTCTAAATTTAGTTTTGTTGTGTTTGTTTATAGTCGCTAGAAATATATAGATGTAATGTTAGTAAGGTGTAAAAGAGATTGAAAATAAGTATAAGTGACTAAAAATGGCAAAAAAGCCCTAAAATAGTAGATTCCGACCATTTTTTTATGACTCTTCGTGTAGTCACATGGCGGCACAGTGGCCCATGTGCGGGGCGCATAATTGTTTTTAATTATTATATATATACACTAAACTAATAATTATTTTTTTG
Organism: Ailanthus altissimus; assembly: GCA_946807835.1. NCBI lineage: Eukaryota > Viridiplantae > Streptophyta > Magnoliopsida > Sapindales > Simaroubaceae > Ailanthus > Ailanthus altissimus. The sequence goes on from OX327709.1 coordinate 9,971,847, forward strand.
TGTTTTTTTTTTCAGGTGCTGCTGATATTATAAAGGCGCAAATTTTGCTCATTATATACTTTGGAGGAAGATGAAAGAGTTCTAGTGATAGTTTTGAGAGATACATTGAATATTAAAATATGCAAATGGTAGTTCTAACAAATATTACATATAAAATATTGTTGAGAAAAATTTGTCATCTTCTAGGAGTTAATCAGATGCAGTATAAAGTGACTCTAAAGTTTAAGGTTCCTTCAAGTACATAAAGTTGAGACCTATTTCACTTAAAAATTATGACGATGCGATATAGTAGTTGAGCCTACAGAAGACGATGTGATATAGTAGTTGAGCCTACAGAAGATTTTTAGTACACCTCTATATGTAACAATGGTAAACGCTTTCTTACTATATACAAATTTTAGAAATTTTTTAATTTTTTTTAAAGGATTTAAGAACCTACGTTTAGTAAATATTACTAACCTTTTAATTTTGGAAACATCATTTTTAGTGTATTATTTTTATATACAAACATTGTTTCTTTAAAATACTATCCTATACATAATACCAAATATATCTTTAGGGTATATTTAGTTGAGGTGGTGGAGATGCCCATAGGCGTAACTCGAATGGTCGTTTTTGTACTATACATTCACAATGACTTAAGTTCGAGTAAAAGTAAAAGGTAAAAATTGATATTTTGTGGATGAAATTTTTTATTTTTATCTAAATCTTCTAATAAAAAAAAAATTGAGGTGGTCGAGGAAAAAAGAAATCTCAATTTCTTTGTTTGGAAGGAAGAATCATGATTCCATTTCCTATCTCTTTAAATATCGAATTTTCATGGTTGATGATGATAATGATAGAGAAACGGCTGTGAATAAAAAGTATGATAATGTTGATAACGATGATGATTATGATGACGATAATGATGATGATGATGGTTATGATGATAATAATGATTATGCCAAAGAAGAAATGGTTAAATGAAAAATCTATTTTAGTTCCAGCCTGAAATACTGTCATTTGACTTGAACATATCAAAAAAGATATCTTGTGTTGGAATTGGAAATGTGTTTGTAGGAAAGTTGTATAATAACAAAGATGAAATTCATGAGGCTATAAGCATGGTTGAACTTAAGGGCAAATGGAGCTTCAGAGTTTACAAGTCCACCAAAGATCATTTTGAGTTGAAATGCTATGATGAGTGGTGTAAATAGAGATTACAGGCAGTGTTGACGGAAGTGCGATATTTTTCATCGCAAGGCGAGTAGATGCAGAGCACACTTGTATTTTGGATCAATTGTAGGATGGTCACCGGCAAGCCAAGAGCTATATTATTGCTAAAGTAATTAAAAATAAATTTACATCGGTCAATAAAAATTATAGACCGAAGGACATTCAAGAAAACATACGTAAAGAATTCGGTGTTCAGATAATATATATACTACATCTTGAAAAGATAAGGAGCATGCATTACAATTAATATGAGGTGATCCAGAGAAATCTTATAGATTGCTTCTTACATACAGTTATATGTTGCTACAGAATAACTCGGGTACAATTACTCATTTGAAAATTAATGCAAATAATCATTTCAAGTATTTTTTTTTGGGCGTTGTGACCATGCATCAAAGGTTTTAATTCATCTATCCGACTGGTGATTGTAGTAGGTGAAATATTTTTGAAAGGTTTCTATCTTAGTATAATGTTTATAGCAGTTTGTAAAGATGAAAACAATCAGATATTTCCATTAGTATGAGGGATTGTTGAATCATAAAAATAATGTTTCTTAAAGGTGGTTTATAGTCAAGCTACAAGGAGTAATTGGTGACCATCAAAATTTTATTTTTATATCTGATCGACACACCAACATTAAGAGAGCTAACAAGGAGTATAGGTTGCTACAGAATAACTCGGGTACAATTACTCATTTAAAAATTAATGCAAATAATCATTTCAAGTATTTTTTTTGGGTGTTGTGACCATGCATCAGAGGTTTTAATTCATCTATCCGACTGGTGATTGTAGTAGGTGAAATATTTTTGAAAGGTTTCTATCTTAGTATAATGTTTATAACTGTTTATAAAGATGAAAACAATCAGATATTTCTATTAGTATGAGGGATTGTTGAATCATAAAAATAATGTTTCTTAAAAGTGGTTTATAGTCAAGCTATAAGGAGTAATTGGTGACCATCAAAATCTTATTTTTATATCTGATCGACACACCAACATTAAGAGAGCTATATGGGGTGTGTTTCCCAATGTATATCATAGGTTCCATATCTTTCACTTTAAGAAAAATTTGGTCACAAAATATAAATTACCAACAGAAAAAATCTAAAAAATGGTGATACTTGTCTACTTATTTTATTGTTGCCAAGATATATTATGTCCCTAATTTTCAATACCAATTGAACAAAATGCGAGAAATAAGACTTGATGTACATAAGCACTTGGAGGAGGATGTTGGTATGGTAAGATCAGATCGATCAGCTGATGCTTTTAGAAGGTACGATGTCATGACTACTAATATTATAGAGAGCATTAATGAAGTTGCAAAAGAAGTAAGAAAACCTCTAGTGATCAATTTAGTGGAGTGGATACAGGAGCTAACGCAATTATGGTTTTACCATAGATGGTTGGTGGCACAAAATATAATAGCCGTCTTGACGAATTACTCACCAAGAATGCCAGATCAAATGCATATAGGTTGTATGTTTCCCTATCTAAAACGCCAATTATTCTGACATTTATGAAGTTTTTAATTAAGGCTGTGCTTAAACTATAGGGGAGCATAGTCTATGCAATCGTGCCTTAAGGATAGATATTAAATTTATTTAAATCATCCATAAAGTGAAGCACAAAATATTGTACGACTTTATTCGATCACGTGACATTAACAATTTATAAAATACATAAAATAGACATATCTTCACTGCATTTATATTATCGTTAAATGTAACGGTATTGAACCACGAATGCAAATCCTAGTAGATCAACTCATTTCTACCCTTACAGTATTTATGTCAAAGTTTACTATTCAACCCATTTACTGGTGGATAATCCTCTATCCTCAAATCAATAATCAAATAAAACTCTAGATAGAGAAATCTAATACATCTCTTATCTATATAGAATCACAATTCTTTATATAAAATTTTTGATAAATATGCATCTTAATAAAACCTCGTGTACTAAAATACTTGAAAATAAAATATCTTGTATATCTAAATAATAGCCAAAACACGTTATTTTAAATATTTTAATTTGTTTTGAAGTTATTTATTTATTTTTTTTATAGCCTATAATTTTGAGTAAACAAATATAATCGATTGATAAAATTCAATTCCAATAATTATATGAACCTTTGAGATAACCTCCTTTTTAAAAAAAAATTATTAACATATAATTAATTATTAAATAATTAAAATAATTACTAAAAATTAAAAATAATTATTAGTAAGGACAAAATAAGTATTATTATTTTATTTTAATTAATATATTTTACAAAATTTTGACCGGGTCAAAAAAGTTCTTTACTTTAAAAACCCGATCAAAAACGCCAATTTCCGTATTCGTTTACGTTGCCGATCACCAACAACTATATGCTCTTTCATGCCAACTTTTGAACTTCTCCAATTCCACATTCTCTCTCCACTCTCCAAAATGAAACAATCAGCCAACTCAGTGGCTAGCCCATGCTCAACTCAGTTCCTGATCCTCTTGTTAATCTCTATTCTCTGCGCTTGCGCATGTTAAAGAACTGACGCCACACCAACACAAGAGCTCCTTAAAGGCTTTAAAGCAACACCAAGTCCTTCAGTTTCATCATTTCAGTCTCTTCTCAACGATTCAACTGACACTTTCTCATTGGGTTTCTTCCGAGTCAACTCAAAGCAACTCGCGCTCGCGGTGATCACGTGCCCTCTTCGGAACCACTATGGCAAGCCAACCCAATTGAGTTAATTCCCTGGTCAGACCATACTCAACTCATCTTCAATGGCAGTCTCGTGATTTCAGGCCCACACTCGAGGGTGTTTTGGTCAACTGGAACAGATGGTCACAGAGTCGTGCTTCTCAACTCCTCGAATTTACAAATACAGAAACTTGACGACACCGTCTCCGTTCTCTGGCAAAGTTTTGACTTCCCCACAAATACCCTCGTGGAGAACCAAACTTTCACAAGCACCATGTCGCTTGTTTCATCAAGTGGGCTTTATTCGATGCGTTTAGGCACCGGCTTCATGGGTTTATACGCCAAGTTCAATGAAAAATCAGAGCAAATTTATTGGAGACACAGAGCACTAGAAGCCAAAGCAGATATTGAAGAAGGAAAAGGACCAATTTACGCCCGAGTCAACTCGGACGGGTATCTGGGTATGTACCAAATTGGCACCGTTCCCGTAGACGTGCAAGCCTTTACAAATTCTCAAAGAAAAGTCAGTGTACTGCTCATGGTCCGGTTAGAGCCGGACGGTAATTTTAAAGGGTATTACTGGGATTCAATTTGGTTTTAAATTAGCAAGCTATTTCTAACACGTGTGAGTTGCCTAGTCCTTGCGGTTCGTACGGTTTGTGTAGACCTGGCTCCGTTTGCTCTTGTTTGGATATTGAAGAAGGAAAAGGACCAATTTACGCTCGAGTCAACTCGGACGGGTATCTGGGTATGTACCAAATTGGCACCGTTCCCGTAGACGTGCAAGCCTTTACAAATTTTCAAAGAAAAGTCAGTGGACTGCTCATGGTCCGGTTAGAGCCGGACGGTAATTTTAAAGGATATTACTGGGATGGTCCAATTTGGTTTTAAATTACCAAGCTATTTCTGACACGTGTGAGTTGCCCAGTCCTTGCGGTTCCTACGGTTTGTGTAGACCTGGCTCCAGTTGCTCTTGTTTGGATAACCGGACGGATCATTCCTCTGGTGAGTGTTTTGCTTCCACGTCAGCTGATTTTTGCCTCAAAGATAAACCCGAGTTTTGGGTTTTGCGAAGAAAAGGGATAGATTTACCGTTCAGTGAATTAATTTGGTATGAAATGACGTCGTTTTCGGAGCAGTGCGAGGACTTATGTGAAAAGAACTGTAGTTGTTGCGGTGCGTTGTATAATTAGGAGTGGGCAACCCGAGATCGGGACTGACCCGACCAGTCTCGGGTCCCGTTCGAAATTTTTTTTTGGGCCGGGCCATGTCCCGACCCGAACCGGTTCAGTTCGGGACATGGCCCGGGTTCGATCGGAACATGGGTAAACGGCGGCAAGCAACAGTGGCAGGCGGCGGCAGCTGAAGGCGGCAGGCGACAGCAGTGGCAGAACGTCAACAACAGCAGCGACAGAACAACATACCCGAATCGAACCGAGTTTCGTCTCAGCTAGACCGGGACAACCGGGACTCACAGTTTTCGTCTCGGTTCTATCCTGATTTCGGGACCCGTCCTGTCCCATCTCGTCCCGACCCGATTTTTTTGGGTCGGACAGTCCAGTTCGGGCCAAAACTGGGCCATTCGCCCACCCTTATGTATAATAATGCATCCGGATTTTGTTATGTCTTGAACTACCCGATCTAAAGTTTGTTAAGTGTAAGCGATGAGAGTAAATTTGGGTATTTTAAGATGCAGAAGAGTGCAAGGAGGAGAAAAACGGATGTAGGTTTTGGCGTTGGACTCGGGATCTTATGTGGGGCCTTAATTATTTTGATTGGGGCTATCTTATTTGGTAGTTGCAAGATTTGGGCAAGAAAAAGAGGGGTTAAACAGATCTTGAAAGAGGACGATGGAGTATTACTCGGCCCGTATAAGAATCTCGGGTCGGCTAGTTTTAGGTCCATTGAGATGTGTAATACACCCGGATAGATAATATGTTTATAACATAATGGTAGATAATGACGCAAGGGATGACATATTTTTGGGAAGTGAGGATTTGACTAATATTGTTCGAGTTTGCGGATTGGCACTCTCTTTTAATTTTGTTTCTCCTTTTGGGATTAGATGGGGACGATGCCAAGAAGCTGATGCCTGAAGCCTGATTTTAGTGGGGACGAGGGTTTGTTTTCTTCATTTTTTTTGGGTTAATTAATTTTTTTTTATACTCTAACAAATGGATTATGAAGGCTTTTTTGTAGGGGTACGTGGATAACGTCGTCTACCACTTAGTGGGTTTTGTGTTAAATATTTATTATATTAGGAAATATATATTGAATCTCCAAGTTGCCACTTCAGCAAAATGTTGAGCAAATTTTTTATTTTATTTTTTATCAAAAGTTAGATAATGACACAAAGTTAAAGTCTTGAAAAGTAGTATTTACTCCGTCTTGTGTTGCTTGGGCTAATTTTCTTGTTTTGCACCATTTTCTTTTTTATTTTGAATTTGATTTGGAGTAATTCTTTTTTTTAAAAAAAAATAACAAAATCTCAAATGACTATTGTACAACCAGCATATAGAGGATTTTCAAATAATTTGATAGTGCATGAAATTGAACAAGTGAATGGTTAGATTTTGGATGTGAAATTTAATCTCAAATTTTCTTATGATACGGCAAAAATATTTATAAGGTAAATTAATTAATATTTAATTATAGCGCTTTTTTCATGTATGAAAAAGTTAACAATTTATTAGAAAGAGTGTATTAGTCATTTGTACATTAATTTATTCTAATTAATTTTTATTGGTATTATTTTTTAAAGAAGAACGAATTATATCGAGATTAAGAGCTGGAGACAGAAATATCTATCCTTACAAAAGATGACAAAGGAGGAAACGACTCTATCCAAACAACTGCAGTGAAGGCAAATTGAGACAGATAATAGGCTACCTGCTTAGCTACTTTGTATACATGCTTAACCGTTAAAATATATACAAGAGAGATAAATAAATTGAACAATTTCAGAAGTAATTATATATATCTCGGCTATACTTACCGTGAAACTTCCTGAAAGTCATAAGCTCCGGCAGCCAGACAGCTCCTGAACTTTGCCGAATAACCCAACCAATAACGCTACGCCGGTGAGAAATCAAAGGCAGCATCTGTGTTTATATTGAAGACCCCGCGTGGTGGAGGACACCATCTAGGTAGTGGAGCCGTAGATAATGAAGACGAGTTTGCAGAAGGGCTAACAGCTTGTTGAAATTCAAATAAGTAGCTCTCTGACCACTCCACCACAACACTTCGATCCAACTGTGTCTTAAAATGACCAAGCTGATTCCTGTGATACCAGATGCGCCCGAGAATCACAACCAACAGAGAAAAAACTTCCGGTTTCAAACTGTTCCATGCATGACATAATTAAATCCTTGAATCTGTCAGCATCTTATAACTAATTGAACTCAAGCTAGCTTTGCACTGTCGAATTGCTTTTAATTTCTTACATGTCCATAAAGGGTGCAATATGGATTCTTTAGCCGCCATACAGCACATGTTAGATGATATCCTTATGACCTAATAATCAGATAAATAAATAATATTAAAATTTATTAGTGAAAATAAATTTCACATATTCATTTTATTATTTGATGGACGTATCAAATTAATGTCTATTTGATATATAAATTAATTATTTCCTTATTTATTAAAGTAATTAAAAAGTTGAAAGTCATATTATCTTATATTGAATGACATATAATGAGACAATAAATAAGAATATTAAAACGTTAAAGAAACTTAAGAAATATTTCTATTAAAGCTCTAGAAAATTCAAAAGACAATTCCATTAATATTTTTGAGAAAGTTAAAAGGCACTTCCATTAATATTTTACGAAACTCAAGAAGTATTTTTATTAATGAGTGCTCCTATCCATTTGTACTCTATAAGAATGACTCTTGCAAAAAATTCATAATAAAAAAATTCATAATTGAAGTTTTTTTTCAAATTATAAATAATTTCAAATAAAGTAATTTACATAAAGAGCATTGTGGATTGGTAAGTAGATAAAGGGTGAGGGAAGAGAAATCAATTTATAAGGATGATTAATTCTTTCGCATCAGGTATGACTCAAAATAATTTTGTGAGAAGTATATTTTTCTAAGATCTTAATTTATGATTTATAAGCATCTATGCATATACTTAAGTTTAAAGTTTTATATGTGGTATCGAGCATCGAGTTTTTGAACATATAATTTCTCTTACTATCATCTTTATATATGATATGATCATGTGATCACCCATCAATTTTTAAGATCTCTATTATATATATATATATGCACACATAAAAAAACCAAAACCAAAATATTAAATGATTATGTCTTTATCATGTACGAATATTAATTTTGGTTTTGTTGTATATTATATTGTTAGATAATATATATGCACACATAAAAAAACCAAAACCAAAATATTAAATGATTATGTCTTTATCATGTACGAATATTAATTTTGGTTTTGTTGTATATTATATTGTTAGATAATTTTGATTGTAATTATAAATAATTTTTGACACATTAATATCTTTTCTATATGAGTTACTTTATATACATGACTTTATGGTATAGTTTGTTAATCACTAAAGTGGCCAAACTTAAGGATGGTTCATGTATAAACTAAAGATCATTTATCCAATGAAATACCTATTATTATTTATAATTGGATAAATTAGTGTTTACTAATCATGAAAAATTTAAGATATACCTAAAGGTGTATTAATCATTCTGTGAATAATAAATATCATAGAGGTAAATTAATATTTTGTTTAAATATATATTGTGCATCTAAATATCACATGTATATTTTCAAAAATATTTAATTGCCTCATAAAGATTATAAAGGCATTGAAATTATCATGATATATATTGTAGTTTTTACCCAAAGGTAAACTATAATATATTCTTGATTATTTATGTATCTGAGTCCATTAAGTAAATTTTTTTAGCATTTTATGTTTGCAGCTGTTACTCTTCATTCGCTTGTTTCTTCTATTACCGTCTTTAATGGATTATATTTCTCTGAACGACAAGAACAAGTTGATTTCTATTTAGGTGCTTTAGATCTTGACTTATCACTGTTAGAAGATAAATTTGCTGACCTTATAGATTCTAATAGTGCAGAAGAGAAATTACATTATAAAGAATGAGAACGGTCTAATAGATTAAGTCTTAATTTCATATGAATGACTATTGCCAACAACATTAAGTCAACTATTCCACATGCACAAAGTGCAAAAGAATATCTTAAGCATGTGGAAGAATGTTTTCGTTTTGCAGATAAATCTTTCACTGGTACTCTTATGGCAGAACTCATGACCATGAAGTTTGATGGGTTGCGGAGTATACAACAACATATCATCGAGATGTCTAATATTATAGTAAGGCTAAAGATATTGGGAATGACAGTAAGTAACTTTTTCTTGGTGCAGCTCATTTAGAACTCGCTACCACTTGAGTATGGACCATTCCAAATTAATTATAACACTATTAAGGATAAAGAGGAAAGGGCAAAGAAATGTTACTTTTATAAGAAAGAGAGATGTTTTCAAAAAGTTTACTCGAAATGTAAAGCTAGGTTTGAAAAGAAAGGTATATCTAATACTTTTGTGTGTTTCGAATCAAACTTATCTAAAGTTCCTCTTAATACTTGATGGCTTGATTCGGGTGGTACTACTCAGTATCTAATATATGTTGAGTTGAGTGTGTGATTTAAGAGTGTATGTAATTTTAAAATTTTATAATACGCAGCGGAAGCATGTTAATAAAATATACTTAATTAATAGAATTAAACATATATATAACATATATGCATATGTATAACTATAATATAAAATTTATAGATGATGAACAATTATGCTAAAGTAACATGTAAAGAACACTTACCTAATGAAGGCCGCTTTACAAAACTTCAAGTCTTCCAATCTCCAAATGTAGAGCTTACCTTAAAGTGCATTCTTGAACAATTCTAATCCATAACGATTTGGTGGGATTATGAAGCTAGAATAGTAATTTTGATTTAGAATTTTCAGCAGTATATTGTGTTATGACTCTTTGAAACACAGTTTTCTCGCCCTAATTTTTACTGTTTCTTCTTGGGTATCATTTTCAAACATCATGATGCTTCAATTCTAAATAATATCATGTTCAAGAATACCACAATATATTTATCATCATGTTTAAAAATCAAACATCACCATGTTCAATTTTTAAACATCATCAAGTTGTTCAAATATACAACATCAACTTGTTAAACATATTTAATAACAAAAAATATCACAGACTCAATTTAGCATGCTATGATACTATTTGTTAAGTTGAGTGTGTGAATTAAGAGTATACATTTTATTTCAAAGTCTTATAACACACAACGGAAGAATGTTAACAAAATACACTTAATTAATAGAATTAAACACATATATCACATATATGCATATGTATAACTATTATACAAAATTTATAGATGATGAACAATTATGCTAAAATAACATGTAAATGATACTTATCTAATGAAGGTAACTTTACAAAACTTCAAGTCATCCAATCTCCAAATTTAGAGCTCGTCTTAAAGTGTATTCTTGAACAATTCTAGTTCATAATGATTTGGTGGGATTATAAAGTTAGAATAGTAGCTTAGATTTAGAATTTCTAATATTGTATTGTGTTCAAACTCTTTAAACACATATTTGTTTCCATGAAAATGAATATGGTTTTGGCCATCTATGAAAGGAGAAGAAAAAGAATTTTTTGTTGTTGTATCAACTCTTCTTCCTTTCCTTCCCTCCTATGGTCAAAAATATGCTACCCATTAGGCAGAGAAAAACACTTTCATTTTTATTTTGCAACATTTAAACAAACAAAACAAGTGCTCCACTCATCACCATTATTAAATGGCCTAGGTCTCTTAATTAAACCAAAAATGATCCATTACTAGATTATTTTTCTCAGAAATGCTCCCACTTCATGACAAAAGAATGAGAATAATAATCCATTATTATCTTTGGTGATAGAGATCATTGGCCAACATTCCAAAGGTAATCGGATAATTAATAAAATAGCAAATACAATATCCCATTATCACATTAAATGGCCGACACTCATTGAATCAAATGAATAAAAAATTCAATACCAATAATTCCACTTGATTCAATAGCCCACCACAATTCATAATGCCATGTTATTTTATTTTATTGAACAAAATTGATATAAATAATTTATATTAACAATTTTTAGTTTATTTATTTTATTTGACAATATTATAAAATAAAGCAAAACTATATTTGCATTATTTTATTGATATTGCATGTTACAAAATTAAGGGCTATTTTGCCACATGTCACCATCTTATTGGTTAACAACTCTTGTCAACTAATTAAGAAATGTAATTAACAATTAAGTCTTGACAAATGCATATCCCGAGAGATTCTGAAATAATTATTTAATTTTTTTAGAATTTACTGGATCGAATTATTTAATCCAATTTACTACCCTAGTGGGCAACGAGTACACATCATATTGTTAGACTCTCTAGGTCCACGCCCAGTTTGTCATATGAAGCTCCTCCATATGTTTGTGAACGATGCCCCATACACATGTTATGGATATTACAAAGTAGCGCGTTAGGCCATACAAGTTGAGGTTATAGCATATTCGTATAATCCTTCCGTCATTTATATTTTGAAAGAGCAGAGACATAGATCATCACTGTCAAATTTCTATTTGTTCAACTATGAACTTATCTCCAGATTTACATTTTCAAAAATAATATCCACAAACATTCTTGTGATAAATTTTATCCCTACGGAATATATTTTTCGAGGTTTATACTTATAGTCACAAGACTTTCTGATATACAATCTCAAAGCATTAGGATATACAACTCATTTAAATGAGTTGATGGATCCCATATTTACGCACCTTGAATTTTATGAGCATCGGACCATACCCAACGACACCCAACGGTCAGACCATGAAAGGTTTCTAACATATATGAAACCAAAGTATGGTGGATCACTCAAAAGTCCATCGTGGCGTTCAGATTAAAGGATCACAAATACTACTTAACTTGGAAGACCTTCTATTGATGGCTTTATAAGATGTCTATTAGAAGTCTTTGTGAGTTTATTCAGTACCCAATCCTTATTGAATACTTGTATCTCTATACGAGCTCTCATTAAGTTCATGGTTTACTAAGACTAACTATCTGAACCATCTAGATATAGACATACACTAATATATATTAATGGATTTCATCGATAGACCTGTATCGATAAAATTAGATCAAGAATATAGTATTTGAGAATATACCTGTATAATGACATTTTCTAACACCATTTGCAACTCTTTGCAGCTACATCATTACTAATATATTCTCAAGTCTTTGTCCCATTTTAGACGAATCTCTAACTCCTTAAATTTTACTAACTCTTATAACCTGCTAACTCTTAACACTTATAACTTTTAGCACTAATCTAAACTCCTTTAGACCAGTTCCAAACTCCTTCATATCATACAATTTCTGAAATGTTACAAGCATCTTACCATTTAACTATTTTATTAGAAATTATAATTGTATATGTTAGGGTTTGTACTTACGTGCCATCCCTAAATATATATATATATACTTGTTATTTATACAAGTGTACATTCTTATTAAATTGCTAATGCCCATTTATATGGTATCATATAATGTAACATTACAGACCTTATATGATATGAAAGAGTTTAGATCTAATCTAAAGGAGTTAAGACCAGGGCCCAAAGTTGGTCATGCTAAGAGATATAAATATTAAGTGTTAGCATAGCTAATTGTTAGCTAGTTATAATACACAGAGAAGATCCAAGAGTTAGAACCTTGTCTGCAATGGGACATAGACTCAAGAATATACTAGTAAGTATATAGTTTCAAAAGTTGCAATCAAGTGCTAGAAAATGTTAGTTGCATAAGTATGTTCGTGAATATTATCCCTTATCTATTTCTACCGATGCGGGTCTGTTATGGATACCTTTATATAGATCACATATGTCATACGTATAGGGTATTAGATGGTTGTTCCTCTTAGAGTTGGTGCTTACATGCCATTCTAATATTGTATGAATATTAGTTGTTTAATATTTATATAGTAAACATTTCGAATAAAAATTGTTAATTTTATAATCATATGGTATAATACTTGTAACACTACAAACATTGTATGATATGAAGGAGTTCAGATCTAGTCTATAGGAGTTTAGACCAGGGTTAAAAGTTAACAATGCTAAAAGTTATAAATGCTAAGAGTTAGCACTGCTAAAAGTTAGTAAGTTTTAAGAGTCAGCAAAATTCTAAAAGTTAGAAGCCTGGTTTGAAATAGGACAAAGACCTGAGAGTATACTAGTAAGGACATAGTTACAAAGAGTTGCAATAGATGCAAGGAAATGTCATTGTGTAAGTATGCCCCAAACATTATATTCTTAATCTATGTTCGTCAATGCGGGTCTATTAGTGAATCGTCATAATACATATCAGTGTATGTAATTATTTGTATGGTACAAATAGTTGTTCTTAGTTTACCATGAGCTTAGAGCTAGAATAGGCATACGGGTATCCAGTCAAGACTGGATACTGAACATATTTACTCACAAGGACCCTAATAGATATCCTATGAAGCAGTCAAAAGAAGGTCATCTCGAGTTTAGTAGTATTCGTGGTTCTTTGGCCTGAGTGCCACAGTGGACTTGTGAGTGATCCACCATACTATGGTTCCATATATGTTAGAGACCTTTCATAGTCTGACTGCTATGTGTTGCTGGGTATGGTCAGATGCTCATAAAGTTCAGTGTGCGTAGATACGAGATTTGTTAGCTTACATAGGTATGTTGTATATCTGATGCTCTAAGATTGTATGTCATAAAGTCTTATAGTCACAAGCATAAACCCCAAAAATGATTCTTCCATAGGGTTAAATAATATCGCAAAAGTATTTGCGTATATTATTTATTGAGATACAAATTTGGAGATAAGTTCAAGGATATGCTTACGGGTATTTAACGGTGTTGATCTATATCCCAGCACATCCAAGATATAAATGATAGAAGGATTATACGTATGCGTTGTGACCCCTGTTAGGATTTGTGCTTACTTATCATCCATTTATGTATAAATATTTGTTTAATATTTATACTAGTATTATCATTTCATTAAATTGCTAATTATATTTTATATATGGTAAGATGCTTGTAACGTTTTAGACATTGTATGATCTGAAAGAGTTTAGATCTGATCTAAATGAGTTTAGATTAGTGCTAAGAATTAGCAACGCTGAGAGTTATAAATGCTAAGAGTTGGCACTGATAAGAGTTATCAGGTTATAAGAGTCAGCGATATCTAAAGAGTTAGAGTCTTGTCTGAAATAAAATAAAGACCTAAGAATATATTAGTAATGACGTAGTTGCAAAGAGTTACAAATTGTGCTATGAAATGTCATTATTCAAATATGTTCTCAAATATTATGTTCCTGATCTATCTTCACTGATGCTGGTCTATCAGTGAATACCTTAATAAATATATAGATTGGTGTATGTCTATATCCAGATGGTCCAGATGGTTAGTCTTAGCAAACCATGAGTTTAGTAGAAGCTTGTATAGAGATACAGGTATTCAGTAATGACTGAATACTGAACAGACTCATAAAGATCTCCAACAGACATCCCATAAAGCCATCAATGGAGGGTGTTTTGAGTTGAGTAGTATTCGTGGTCCTTTGACCTGAGTGCCACAGTGGGCTTGTGAGTGATCCACCATACTTTGGTTCCACACATTTCAGAAACCTTTCATGGTTTGACCGCTGGGTGTCACTGAGTATGGTCCAATGCTCATGGAGTCTGATGTGCATAGATATGGGATCCATCAGCTCATTTGGGTGAGTATTATATCCTAATGCTCTAAAGATTGTATCTCAGAAAGTCTTATGACTATAAGCAGTAATTACCGAGAAAAGAGTTTAACCCTAGGGATAACTAATATTGCAAAAGTATTTGGAAATATTATTTATTGAAATACAATTCTAGAGATAAGCTTTTGGTTGGGCATATGGAGATTTGACGGTGTTGATCTATATCTATGCTCTGTCGGATATAAATGATATAGGAATTATATAAATATGTTATAACCTTAACTTGTGTGGTCTACCGCTCTGCTTTGTAATATTCGTAATGTATGTGTGGTGCATCATTCACGGATGTATAGAGGAGTTCCATATGACAATTCGGGCGTGGACCTAGAGAGTCTCACAATATGAAGTGTACTCATTGTGCACTGGGCAGCATAATGGATTGAACAGTTCGATCCTAGAAATTCTAGCAAACCGAAAAATATGTTTTGGGGTTCCTCGGGTTGTGCACTTGTTTAGACTTAAATGTTAAGTATATCATTTAATTTGTTGACAAGAGTTATTAACTAATTAGATGTTAACAAGTGGCACAATTTTATTCCATGAATTGTTTTACCATGAATTCACCCATTAACCATGTTAGGAAAATCAAATAAGGTAAATATTAATTATTCAAATAGTTTTGAATAATTAAATAAATATTATTTAAATAAATAAAATATAATATTATTTTTTTGTTATTTTATTCTTAAATAGAAGACATACCTAATTTGAGAAACCGAAATTAAATTAAGTGGAACACTATTTTTTGATTAATGGTTAATTTTATTAGACCATTAAAATGGTCACAAAAAATTGTTTTGAATTTCATTTGTGTTAACAAGTGTGTGAATCAATTTTCGTACAAGGTGAGAAGAGGAAAAAGAAGAGTTGGTTTTGAGAGAGTTTTTCATTGAACAAAGAATTGTGAGAAAATTCAAAGGAGAAAGGAAAATAAATCCTTATTATTTTTCTTTCAAGTAATACAAACCTTGTTACTGGAGATTATACTGCTGCTATATTAGCTTCACAATCCCACCGAATTGTTGTGAACTAGAATTAAACAAAAGTGTACTTCAAGGTGAGCTCAAAGTTGGAGCAAAGAAATTCGGATTTAAAATCTTCATCGGAGGTCTTCAAAGGTATGTTTTATGTATTCTTAAGTTATTAAGAATTGAAGTACATGTGCATATGTTGATTACATGATAAATTCTGCTGCTAAAATTCGTGTATATGATACATGTGTTTATTTTTTTCAATATGTACACAATCACATGCATACACCCTAAAATATATCAACAACCACAACTTGTGTGCTCTAACGCGCTAATTTCTAATATCCGTAACGTGTGCGTGGGTATCGATTATGGACTTATGGAATGGTTTCATTTGATAAATCAGGTATGGGTGTAGAGAGTCCCGCAATATGAATTGTATTCGTTGTACACTTAGGCAACATACCTTATTGAATGGTTCAATATAGTAAAATTCAGTAATTTACTATGGTTAAGTTAACTAAAGTATATTGTTAAATGGTGAGACTCACTTTGGGTTAACTTGGTAACCCAGTAAGGATATAAAAGTAATTTCACTTAATGATTATTTAATTGTTAAATAATCAAAATAAATATTTATTTAATTGTTAAATAAATAATTTAATATAACTATGGTTAAAAGTTAAGCATATGGTTAAGTTAATTAGATATTAACCTTACTTAATGGTTAAGTAATGGTTAACCTAACTATGGTTAAGCTAGTTAACTAGAGGTAGGTTAGTTAGATATTTGCTAACTAATTTTAGGTTAGTTCTAACTCAACTAAGGTTAAAAGTTAACTTTAGTTAGGTTAAATATCTAAGTTCAAGTGAAATTAAAATCAAATGCATGTTAAATTAAGTGTTAATTAAATTAATTTGGTTTATATTAGTAAAATGAATCAATTTATTAGTTAAGTGGTTTAGGATGGTCGGCAAATTTGAGAGAGAAATTGAGAATGAAAATTGTAATGTTTCCAATAGTTGAAAACATATTCTATTCATCATCTTTTTTAATTAATGTTAGCCATTAAAGCTGTTGACCGAAAAAAGTGATTCTTTGGGCCAACGGGCTTTGAATTTATTTTGTTAGCGAGAATCAGCACTTGGGCCTCATCTTGGTTGGGCTTCTTTGCAGAAGTCTAGGTCTTCTCTCATTCGGTGGCTACAACAGAACCTGCAAATCACAAGCAGGGCTTATCGTGATGGTTTTGTCAAGGTGGGTTTCGGCGAAGACTCTCTGATGCTTAAGTAAAAAAGAATCTCTATGGGGAGGGGGAGTCTGATAAAAATAGGTGACAAGTGTATTTAGAATGAAAGGAAGAAAACCTCTTTTCCCTATTCATTCTTCTGATTTTTTGGAAATCATCCCCCTTTAGTGTCTTTTTCTCATTTTTTATAATACTGGTCTTCGAAGGACCTTTTGAGTATTCTGTTTCTGTTACACTTTTGACATATGCCAAATATCCTTCTAACATTTATTTTGGGCATATTCTTGGCATATTCCTTATACCTATCTTTGTCGGTGAATTAGGTTAAGTGTGAGGCTAAAAAGGATCTGCTTGGGTCGATCTTCTGATAATCAATTCTTATTCGACTTTGACAGGTTCCAAGGTCTTCCTGGGAGATCTTCTATAGTGACTCGACTATATTTATTTAGTAGATAGTCGTTCTATCCTGGTGTCTGCATTTGATCATGTTCTTCAAGACGAACCGATATTTTGAAGGGTGGTTTCGATTGTATCACGATCTGTTATACCAAGAAGATGCTTCAGTCTGTTGACCCATTCCCCTAAATCCTAATAGATCCTAGGCAGTCTAGCCATGCTAGAACCTGCCTTGATGATTGTCGTAGTGGACTCCTTCTAGGAGTGGGCCATTTTGAAAGAAGAGGTGGGCTTCATGAAAGGCTCTCTTAGGAAGTTCTCTAGCTAGGTCCTTAGGGTTCAAATTCTTCTTGGGCCTGGAGGCCCTGGGCCCAAATATGTTTATTTTTTCTTGGGGGGTGGGGTGGAATAGGAGTCCACTATTTTCTAGTTTTTGAGTTTATCCAAAATTGAAAACTATATTTGGTTCTGGCCAGTTCGAACCGTCCTCCTAATCTCCATTGGATTTCTTCGCCTCAGTTGGTTTGTTGTTTTATCTAAGCTAGTCCAAACGAGTTTTCTGGGAGTGAATTGTCTTTAAGCACTTTGGTCGTGGTTGGAAATTTTAGGGTTGCTCGGCCTGGCGTGATGATGTTATAGCTATTTGAAGGGTTGTTGCCACGTAGTGCCCGCCTATCTTACTATTCTTCTAATAACAATAAGTCTTTTCAAGCGTTAGCTTTGGTGAGTGTGAAAAGCTTATTGAATAAGGAATTCACCATTAGCTATTGATCTACTTCTGATCATGTAGCTGCGATTATCCGAGATCTAAAAGGCTGCGTTTTTTTTATTCTCTAAGTGGCATTTGGTAGGTCGAGGCAATCTGGGTCATTAATAAGCTAGATCTGTCAGTTTGGGTCTCTGTTCTCCTGAAGAGGCGTATTTAATGCACCTAGAAACCCGTAGCGTCACTCTCTTTTTCCAATAGGTGTCTCTCTGTTTCTTCAGCTATTCTTATCTGTCCATTCGTTCAATCTAGATGGCCTAGATTACTCTACTATTATCTATAAATAGTTGTCTACATTTTCATTTGTTCATTTACTTTGTATTTTCTCTTCATTGCCGTTATTTTATTGTGCTGGTGTGATGATTTCAACTACTGCAGTTGCTAGTTGTTATTTTTGTGTTCCTTTTGGTAAGTTTCCATTTCTCTCATCTTTTTTTTTATGAAGCTTTTTTCTTCAATGTTCTAATATTTAGGGGGTGGGTTTGCATTATTTTTTTGGGAAACTTTGTAGTTCTTTAGGTCACTTTCTGTACTTCCGTTACTGTTTCTTTACTTTGTTTACCTTTGTGTTTCTGGTTTTGATATTTGTTGCCTGTTTTCATTATTTTTCGGGTGCAGTTGGTTTGTATCTGTCCTTTCCCTATTATGCTAGTAGCTTTTTTAGGAAACATCTTTTGCTCTAATGGCTTCTAGAGATAATCTAGATTTTTCAGCCATAAACATGGCTGATAAAGAGGAGGAGGGGGAATTGACCCCTGAGATCCCACTGGTCAGAAGGGGTAGTGGGGCCAGATTTGGTCACATTCTTCTATCCACTTATTATTCTCCTTCCTCTTTATGGCATGGAAGAAGATAAAGCACTTGTCCATGGCCTTGAAAATGAACCTGTTCAGGGCCGCGATTTTTCCGTGAGTTGCTGGATTTCTTTTACCGCGGTCGAATACTTTATTTCCAGAATGGCCCAGTATTTTATTGGATTGGCTTCTATCCCCATCTGGCTCATCATGAACCCTAAGCATTTTTTGAACTTTATCGTAAAAGTACGTTTCTCCAGATTCAACCTCATTCCATTCTCCCTTAATATCACAAAAATTTCCTTCAGATCGACTATATGGTCTTCCCCTTTTATAGACATGGCGATCATATCATCCATGTAGATTTTCATATTCTTGCCTATCTGATTTTTATAGAGCTTGTTTACTTGTCTCTAGTAAGTAGCCCTAGCATTTTTTAATCAGAATGGCATTATCCGATAGCAGTATGTCCCTTGGTGGGAGACAAATGATATTTTTTCCTGGTCGAAGAAAAACATCAGGATTTGATTATAGCCGAAGAAGGCGACCATGAAGCTTAGCAGCTCGCGACAAGCTGTGGTATCCATAAGCTAGTTGATATTTGGGAGGAAAAAACTATCCTTGGGACACGCCTTTTTCACCAATACCACGTTGGCCAACCAGTTAGGGTAATGGACTTCCCTGACAAAACCTGCTGCTGACAGTTCTCCACCTCTAATGCCACACCTCATTCTACTCCTAGTTAAAGATTCTCCTCTTCTACTGGCTATAAGAATTTACTGACATCATCCTTTAGTTTGACAGCGAAAATATAGAACGCCCTTCTCGCCATTATCACGTAACAACTCTTAGCTGCCTTTTAGCCCCTTGACACTACTCTAATCCTCTTCCTTACTAGGAATTTTAGTTTTAAGTAATGAATGAATAGGGTAACATTTGTGCCCAGCATGAATGGCTACCCGAGGAGGATCCTGTATGAAAAAGTCTAGTCAACCACTACGAATTTGGTCATCAAGCTTTTCTCATAGGACTTCTGTCCTATGGCGAAGGGTAGGGCCACTACCCCAATTGACATCACACAGTCGTCACTGAACCCTTGCAGTGGTGTTTGGGTTCCTTCTATGTGCAGGTTCTTAATTTTTAACTCATCCAAGGTCTTTTTAAAGATTATGTCGATTGAGCTACCCGGGTCGACGAATACCTTGTTCACTTTTTCCCCTTCTACCAACCACTTCTATCATGAATGCGTTGTCGTGAGGATAACTAACTACCTTGTGTCATCCTTTGTGAACATGGTCGGCACCTCCTGTTGCAATCTGGGCTAAGTAGGCAAAAGAGCATTACACATAACTTGGTGTGCCACCATTGAGTACTTAGAGTATTTTTTTCATTGTTTCTTTGATTCTTCTACCAATGTGGGTTTGCCAAAAATAATTACGACGGGATTAGGATTTGATCTGCTGTATTGCTTAGCGGTAGTGAGTTGTCGGTTAACTCGAAACTCTTTCCCATTCCTTATTAGGGAGTCGACTTGCTTCCTCAGCTCAGAGCATTCCCCTGTGGCATGTCCTGGCCCCTTATACATATCGCACCATTTTTTCGTGTCTGTTTGTCACTCAACTCCATTTCTTTTGAAATTTCTATGCAGCTGCCCCTGATTTTTAAATTGCTTCATAGATGTCTTTGAGTGCCACAACTAGAGGGATAAAATTCTCAACATGAGCCATACTTTTCTCTTTAGCTGGATGTTCATCATGGTTCCTCGGGTTCTAAGGCTACCTAGAAGGGTTACCTTGTTGAAATATATTTGGCCCATCTCTTCGATTTTCAGGCTTATTGTTCGACGTACTATTCCTCTAGTTTTCTGGCACATTGCACTAGTTTATGAAATTTTCCCTCTCCGGATGGCGGTATTCATCATTAGTCTTTCGATATTTCTGCAAAAGGGGTAAGGGTCATTCTCTTCCTCTGTATTTGACTTCTTCCCTAGGTTTTACTTATCCTCGAGGTGGTTCAGCAAGGGATCTCATGGCTTCTTCACCATCTTTTATTGATACATACTTTGCCGTCGTGTTATACGCTATTGCATAAATTGTGATGCCACTTTTCGCCATGTAGTACCATAATCTATTTAGCCCCAGTTCAGCCATAAGGACGTTTAGGGCGATGGGCTGGTCAAAAGATCCCAATGGTATTAGCTTCTTATGAAATCTCTAGATAAATTTCCTAAGGCTTTCACCCTTGCCCTGTCTGATCCGTTTCAACTGCTCCGAATCTTTGATTGCCTCGCATGAACCTAAAAAATGTTATGCCAATTTTTTGGTCAGCTCATTGTAAGAGGCGATACTGCACTGCTTCAAACCCCTATACCAGAGTAGAGCGGGCCCTTTTAAGTTCATATAGAAGAGTCTGTATATCTGGTCCTGCTTTAGTCCTGCAATTGACAACAGGCCGGTAATTTGGTCAACATAGTGGTTAGGGTCGGTAACTCCCTTGTAAATGGGTAGGTTTAGTAGTCGAAACCCGCTCAAGAGCCCTATGTCTCTTAGTTCGTCTATCAGTGGTGATCTTCTTTCTCTTTCTGCCTTCTTTTTGGGAGGCTAATCTTTTTTCTCCTTCTCTACCAAGAGGCTCTCCAACGTTTCCTTTAAATCACAGACCTTGCTCTCTAGGCCTGATTCTCTCCGTTAATGCTGTCACTGCTCAGCAGACGGATCTTTTCTTGCCGTTTGCTCTAACTTTTCTGTCCATTCCTCTTCTCTCTCGGGGATTGCCTGACTTGGCCTGGTTACTCTAGCCAAATGGTACAAAGTCCCCGATCTGTTCCTCCATTCTGTCTGTTCCTGAATCTCCTCCTAAGACTCCATTTTGTTGCCATTTCCTACTTCCCTTTGTTTACTTTGGATCAACTTAGCCATAAGCTATCTCAGTTCTTCTCTTTCCTCCCTCAGGGTTCTTAGCTCTACCCATATTTTAGGTGGCAACGAGCCTTCTATCCGAGGGAGAGGCCTATTTTCATGTCCTCCGTTCCTGTTTAGGTCCAAACATTGTTCCTTGGTAACGCGATTTTTGCTGGTAGATGATTGTTCCGCCATAGTCTTTTATCTTCTTGGACAAAGCTTTTTGTCTCGATTTCCACAGACGACGTCAAATATTATTGACTGAAAAAAGTGGTTCTTTGGGCCAACGAGCTTTGAATTTATTTTTTTAGTAGGAATCAGCACTTGGGCCTCATCTTGGTTAGGCTTCTTTATGGGAGCCTGGGTCTTCTCTCCTTCAGTGGCTATGATAAAATCTTCAAATCATAAGCATGGCTTATCGTGATGGTCTTACTGGGGTGGGTTTCAGCGAAGACTCTTTGATGCTTAAGTCATAAAAAATCTCTATAAGGAGGGGGAGTCTAATAAAAAGGAGGTGACATATGTATTCAGAATGAAATGAAGAAAACCTCTTTTCTCTATTCATTCTTCTAATTTTTTGGGCATCATCCCCATTTAGTGTCTTTTTCTCCTTTTTTATAATACTGGTCTTTGAAGGACCTTTTGGGTATTTTGCTTCTGTTACACTTCTGACATATGCCAAATATCATTCTGTTATGCATCTGACACAAGCTAAATATCCTTCTACTGTATGTCTGACACACGTC
Source organism: Ailanthus altissimus (assembly GCA_946807835.1). Taxonomy (NCBI): domain Eukaryota; kingdom Viridiplantae; phylum Streptophyta; class Magnoliopsida; order Sapindales; family Simaroubaceae; genus Ailanthus; species Ailanthus altissimus. The sequence continues at coordinate 9,994,491 of OX327709.1, forward strand.
AAATATCTTTCTGATATCCATTCTAGGTATATTCTCAACATATTTCTTATACTTGTCTTCACCAGTGGATTAGGTTAAATGTGAGGCTAAGAAGAATTTGCTGAGGTCGATTTTTTGATAATCAATTTTTATTTGGCTTTGACGTATTCTAAGGTCTTTCTAGGAGATCTTATATAATGACTCAACTATATTTGTTCTGCAGATAGTTGTTCTGTCCTAATGTCTGCATTTGATCATATTCTTCGAGACGAACCGATCTAGGTAGTATTTCAAAGACTAGTTTCGGTTGCATCATGATCTGTCATGTTGCGAAGGTGCTTTAGTCTGTTGACTCGGTCCTTTGAACCTGAACAGATCTTAGGCAATCTAACCATGCCAGGACCTACCTTGATGACTGTTGCAATGGGATCGTTCTGCAATGAGTGGTGGGCTTCGAGAGAGGCTCTCTTGGGAACTTCTCTATCTGGGTCTTTAGGGTTCGAATTCTTCTTAGGCCTGGAGGCTCTGGGCCTAGATGTGTTTTTTTCTTTTTAGGGTGGGGAAGCCAGCTCTTCTCCCTTCAAAAACATTGTTCGATAATGCCTTGATGAAGACTGCTTTCACCTTATACATAAATTTTGTGCCAGAGTCCATTGTTAGTTGAGAACAGATGGAAGACAAATTCCATGTCGAATTTTATAAACCACCTCTGGAGGTTACTTTAGTTAACCTAGCTAGGGTAATGCAGATGCTTGGTGAATCAATATCCAAGTACATAGCTTGCTACATGAAGCTTAGAATGCGTACTATATCCAAATTCGACTGTGTATCTATGGTCATTTGGGGCATGTCTTTTACAATGAGGGAGCACTTTAAAAGACACCGATTTAGAAATTTATATGAATTAGCCACTAGAACAGCTAGTTATGAAAGGCTCTTAAAAGAGAGGGACTGAAGAAGGCTTCCTCCATTGAAACTTACTACAAAGGGCAGCTTGATATAGCTACAACTTAGATTAAGTCGGGGAGCAACGCCAGTTAATCAAATTCGAATGAAGAAGTCTGTCTTGTTGAGGTAGTCAAAGAAGTCCTGTACGATGTACCATTCTCAAGAGGCTGAATTTAACCAAAGAGAAGAATAAGTTCAGTAAAAATACTCACATTGCTAAGGAGTATTTGTTTAATTTGAGAAAGCCGACGAAATATTCGATTAACTCTTAAAGGACAAGAAAATCAAGCTTTTTGAGGGGTACACCATCCTGATAAGGGCAAATTTGTCATATATTTTCTCATGTTTTTATTATTGATATTTTATGATTTTATGAGAATAGATGGCTATTTATGTGCATTATTGTTATTTATAGGGACTTGAACAAAAGTTAAAGAAAGAATGCAAAAGGAGCGAAAACAGGGACTAAAATGCAAAGTTTTCAAATTATGAGTCCAGCGGCCCCGCGCCACAAGTATTGTCGCCCCAGCTCTGTAATAGTGATCGAAATAAGAAATACGACCTGTTGAAGTCGCATCTGGCGCCCCAGCGCCATAAAGTCACCGCGCCAGCGACACTCCAGAGCCCCAGCGCTATCATCCCACCGCTCCAGCGGTGAAGGCTTTTTCACGCATCGCCCAGCGATAACTGCATAGCGCGCCAGCGGTAGTGCGAGTCCTAGTCCGATGAGAATTGAGATTTTCAAGCTCATATCAATCCCTATAAAAAGCCACTCGTTCCCAACCTTCAAGAATCATCAAAAGAGACCAGAGAAGAACTTAGAGCAAGAAAAAGAGAACTTAGAGCAGTTCAAGAGTACCAAGAATCTAGAGCAACATCAATTAAGAGCAATTCGACATCTACATCGGTTTGCGATTGATTGTATCATGTTTTATTTTTATTTTTATTGCTATGATTCTCTTGTAGCTATGAACTAATTTATTTTCTAGGGTTAATATTTGAACTCAATATGTGTGCTTAATTGCTATATCTTTTAGTATTTAATAAACTTAGTCCTTTATTATTTAAATTACTTGTGTTTAATGCTTCAATATATCTGGCCAATATATGGTGAATGAATTGGTAATATGTTGATAAACTCGGAAGAGGAATCATAATATTTAGACCTAGGTAATTTGATGCATGATTGTAGAGTAACATTCAATGTTGCATATGCAAGTTTCAATTTAGGATAGGAATATACCTAGTTGGCATGTATGATCAATAAGACCTAATCTTAATGAACCTTAGTTTATTACAAGTACCATAGGAATATAGGTATTTGGTAAACTAAGGTATACTTGCATGACCTTGGAAGAGGCTGGTGAATATATTAGTGTGTTGATCAATAACAAAGACTAAGTGAGTTAAATATTAGAAGATTAATCATTAAAAAGCATATTGAGGGATAATATTAATCCTAGGTTCTCTCTACGTTGCTATATCCCTATTCTCTTTGCATTGTGTTTTTATTTTTATATTTCTTACATTCATTCTTAGATTTTTATATATCTGAATAGTTATTAGGAAGACATAATTTTAGTAATTGGTTAAAAAGAAAACATTATCCCTGTGGGTTCGACATCCGACTTATTTAGTCTCTTTATTACTTGCATACGATAGTGTATACTTGCACTTAATTTTATGATATAGAAATATCGCATCACATCCCGCCGTTTAAACAAAAAGCTGGCAAAGATTATTGCAACTCGCATAACTCTTAGAGGTATAGTACAAATAATTGAATTGCATTCAGAAATGAAATCTAATAGCTTATTACTGAAGGTTGACCCTTATTTAGTTTAAAGGGTAAGGCCCCTATTATTGAAATTGATCGGTTTCCCACCATAGGAATAAATGTGGTCATACCTTTCACTAAGAGGAAGTCTCTGGAGAAGGACCCTTAGATAAAATTTGGATTCTGAATAAGTTGAGGATAAATATTTATGTAAGGGATACATCTAAAGATGCCTCCCGAAAAGAGTGGGTCATCACCGAGGACTTGGCTTTATGTGAAGAGCCAATTTTTAAAAAAGCTTTTTAGTTAGCTCACAATGTCAAACAACATTTACACAAATCTCTAATACTAATGAAATACTATTTGGCTCAAGAGTGACTCTGTAGTGCCAATACTGGAGAACATTCATACCTAAGGCACACATGGTCAATTAGTAGGTATATAATATACCAAAAAGAAGTGTATTTGATTGACTAAGTAGACAGTATGAAAGAAGATATGCACCAAATCCATCAAAGACACAGAAGAGGCGTATGTAAAGGCATGATCAGTTAAGACATTTGGAAGAAGCCATCCAACGTTGTGAATATAGGAGCCAATAAATGAAAGAGAACTTGGCTAAGATAGATAATCTTAACAAAATGATATATGGCAATAAAGTAAAAGATAATTGACTAGAAATAAAGTCGACCCAAAATGGCTGACATTCTCTTCCTCATCTCAACTAAAAAAGGTTTGGGTAATTGTCAACAAAGATAAAGCTAACTATAGTGTAAGAGAGCCGGAAGAAACTTAGAAAGAAATTGTCAACACGATTGTTATGCTACCCAAGTCCGTTCAAACCAAGGTTGGAAAAGCTTTAACTCTTGATATGGATGTGGTTGAGATCTGCAATGCCACAAGTGATGAACCCTAGAAATCGGCATTGCTTACCCTTTCTCAATTTCCCGATTTAATGACTTAACATATCCTACCACTTTATGTCAAGGCCGACCTTAATGGAGTTCCTTGTAAGATCCCACTGACAATGAATCCAGAGTAAATATCTTATCTCTGAGTTTTTTAAGGAAGCTAATGCTATCTAAAGATAATTTATGACCATCATAAGTGATTATGACCAATTTTGCTGGTCATGAAACTCCTATAGATGGGTTTACATCCGTTAGAGTAAAGATCAGTCACATAGAACATGAATAACCATTTTATATAGTTAATGTGTTAAATGAATATAATGTCTTGCTAATAAGGGATTGGATCCACTTTAACAAGAATTTTCCATCTAGCATGCACAATATGATTTTTAGATGGCACCCCAATAGATTTGTAAAAATAATCCACGTTGATTTTAATTCCTTTACGGGGGAACAAAAAAATAGCATCGATGTCTCTATAAGACCTATCTTTTAGAATCACCATCATTAAGAAGGATGCTCATAGTCGATACACGAGGGATATAGCTAGACCACCCATTAGCAACACCAAGCAGATCTTGAGAGAAAAATTAGCTCGACCAATCACTATAAAAATAGGTTGACCTATTATCTATTTTAGATGAATAGACACCTAGAATCCCATACTAAGATAAGATATATAGAGTCTTATCTATCTATTTCTAGTGAATGCATATACGAAGATGAGGCTCAAGACCCCTAGATAAACCAAGAATTGGGAGGAGTAAAACTAGCCCCACCAAAGTTGGATGATCAAAACCTTCAAACACAAAGCCAACTTTAAGAAATCAAGAACCTAGGCCAATTTTCATCAGTTCACACTTAGATCCGGCATTCAAGTCTAAGTTTGTGCCACTATTGAGGAAATACGGGGATTATTTCGCACAGGACTACACTGAAATGCTAGGATTAAACTGAAAATTAGTGGATCATAGGCTACCAATCAAAGAAGGATTTTAGCCTTACAAGTAGCACATGAAAAGAATGTCAAGAGAAGTTGAAGATAAAATAGTAGAAGAAATTAAAAGACTTCTCCAAGTTAGTTTCATAAGGCCAGCCAAAATGTGGAATGGCTATACAATGTGGTACCGATTATATAGAAAAATGGTAAGCTTAGCCTGTATATAGATTTCAAAATGTTGAGCATGATAACTCTAAAGGACGAATATCCCATGCCCATTTTTGATATATTGGTTTATTCGGCTGCTTATCATATGATTATAGGTTTCCTTGATGGCCATTATAGATACAATTAGATATCAAAAAGTCGAATGTCAGCAAGTGATACCTTTTGGCTTAAAGAACGTCAGAGCAATATACCAAAGGGCAATGAAAATCATCTTTCATGACATAATAAGCTAATTTATGGAGGTTTATATTGATGATGTGGTGGTCAAGATTAACTCAGATAAAGCACACTTGGGTGAATTAAAGGTGTTATTTGATAGAATGAGATTTCATTAAATAAAGATGAATCCCTTGAAATATACATTTGGTATTTCAATAAATAAATTTTTTGAGTTCTTGGTATACCAGCGGGGGTTGAGGTAGATAAAAACAAAGCCAAAGCCATTATAGAAGCACCTCTACCAATAACAAGAAAGAACTTCAACAACTGATTGACAAAATAAATTTTTTTAAGTGATTTATTTCAAACTCAGTTGGACGTCTTCATTCTTGGTTGCCTTTAGTGAAACTAAAGAACGAGGAAGAATTTAAATGGACCACATATCATCAACAAGTCTTTTATGAAATTAAGAAGTACCTTACAAGGCCATCAGTCGTGATTCCCCTAAAGCTAGGCCTACCCCTTATCTTTTACATTTTAGCAGTTGAAGAATATATTTGAACATGTTGGCATAAGAACATGAAGAGATAGAGAAATTTGTTTACTATTTCAACCTGCTTTAAATGATGCTAAAACTAGATACACAATTATTAAGAAGTTATGTTTGGCTCTCTATTTTTCTTACACAAAACTCAAGTATTACATGTTACCAACTATTGTGTATGTTGTAAGCCAATTTGATATTATCTAGTACCTGCTGTTGAAACTATTCTTAATGAACTAGCTAGGGAAATGGACAATTGGCCTATTCAAATTTTCTTTGAACCATGTCCCTCAAAAAGCCATCAAGGGACAAGCTTTAGACGATTTTCTAGCAGATTATCCATCCGTTTACTCGTCTAATGTCGAATTAGAGATTGGCTTTATTAGTAGCCAATCATGGCAATTATGGTTTGATGGATCAACTACATAAGCAGCTGGAGCTGATATCTCTTGGTCTCCCTATAGATTAAAACAAAAATATCCTCCATACTAGATTTTTCCTACATCTACAACCAGGCCAAAATACGAGGCTCTTATTATCGGCCTGAAAATACTTATGGAAATAAAGTTGAAAGACACAAATAAGATGGAACTCATTGCTAGTTATTAAACAAATAACTGGCGAGTATAACTGTTAAGCTAATTTGTTTATACCTTATTGAAACAAAGCTTGGCATCTGTTAGAGGGATTTAGTTCTACCTCGATCAAGTTTTCAGTAAGAATAGAAAATTCAGAAGCTAACAATCTGGCTTAAGAGGCATTAGGGTTCAAAAGAACTTTAAAAGAAGTCTTGTTGATATATAAGCCTAACTTTTGTCTAATTAGCAATCACTACTACAAAAAGCGGTTTCACTGACACCATGTTACTGACACTTTTTTAAATAGTGTCAGTAAATTATTGATACCATGGTATAAAAAATATAAAGTGTCAGTGAATTATTAATACCATAGTATCATAAACACAAAGTGTTAGTAAATTAATGATACTATAGTATCAGAAATCTATTTTTTATTTAAAAACTTAATTATTAAACATAATTTAAAGTTATAAAAAAATGGATATAATGACTATAACAATGTTGTTTTGGGTGTTATAAATTTAAAAAATAAAAGCTCCAAAACATAATTTTAAAGTTAAAGAATTAAAAAAAGAAATCCCAAAACGACTCAGTTTCTAGGCACTTAGCAAATCTTATAATTTTCCAAATCTTCTTCTTCTCAATTTCCCTAACAGCTACTTGCTAACACTTTTCCAATTTCACATCATCATAACCAACAGTCGCTCACGATTTCACAGCCCTAACGTGCGATATCGTGACAAAAATCACGTGACTTTCATGCTTCCTCGCCTTTGATTGGTTCTACAACGTCCTTGTATCTCTCGTCTTATGGCAAAAAGAAGCCAAGATTCTCTTCTTAGGTCTCAAAAATGCCGCCAAGACCACCATTCTTCCTATGTTAAAAGATGAGGTTCTAATTTTTTTTTCTCTTTTTTATTTCAAATCGGATATTAATGTAATGTGAGATTTTGAAACTGGTTTTTTTGGGTTTTTGTTTCTTTTAATTTAATTGCAGACATTGGTGCAACATCGGCCAATAAAGCACCCAACATGAAAGGAGCTTAGGAAAGTCAAGTTCAAAGCTTTTGATTTTGGTGGTCACTAGATCGCTCGCCGTGTTTAAAAGGATTATTATGCTAAGGTATTGTAATTTGACTTTTGGTTTGTTGATTTGATCTACTCTTTTACAGATTTGTTCACATTTACATGAAATATTTTTTAGATTTGTAAGATATTCTGCTTACTTGCCATTGTTGCTTAAATTAATTTATAATCTTTCAAGTTTATTGCATATGGATGAATTCTCTTCCATCTATATTTGATAAACTTAGAATTATGGCTTTGATTTCTCTTCCTAAGCCACTTAATCATTAGTTAAATTCTTGTGAAATTAATATTAATAGGCATAATTGATGAATTCTGAATGTTTGTTTGTTTTATTGTGTTCTGCCTCCATAATCCCAAATAATTTCTTGGTATTTATTTGATTTATGGGAGGAAAACATTGATGATGGAGGTTCGGTGATAGCACCTTTTTGTTATTTTGGAAAGTGTTCTAATAGTAGCTTTCCATACATGACGATGTTTGGGTAGCAAGTTAGCTTGAGAATGTTATGTCAAAGAGAAGTTAAAAATTCAAGTTTTGTTTCTTTTTATAGGTTAGGCATCCACTACTAATGTCGGTTTCTTTTGGATTTGGTGAGGAGATCTTTGGTTTTAATATTTAGAAGAAAAAAGCTTTTACCTTTCTCTAAATTGTTAGAAAAAAAAGCAGTTACCTTTCTCCAAATCATGGTCATTTGAAGAGTTTTATTATTTGGTTTAAAAGGAAACAAATGAAGCATTTGGTAACTTTGTGCAAGTTATGGAATGACGCACTTTATCTGTTGAGAGAGTTACATTTGCTTTAACTATTTAACATGCCTTTAAATCTCATTTAATTCTAGTCTTTGAAAGAATATTGAGAAATCTCTCACACCCAATGAACAAAACAAACAATAACATTAATGTTGATTTCTCATTGATACATATTTTGCAGCGAATTAGTAGTTCCTGAGGGTCCTTTTTGATGGGTATGAGTTAGTTTTGTTGGCCAATTTGAGCTTTTGTTCATCTAATAAAATATAATTAGAAGAACGATGGCAAGGTGCTTGTCATTTCCTCCACTGCAGTATGCATTCAATGGGGCAATCGGCAATGCTCTTTTGAAGCAGATTGAGGTTGGTTTTTTTTTAGCCACTTCTTGCTCTCTGTAGGTTTATTTCTCTCTTCATTTCACTGGCTTTTTCTTCTCTTTTGATTCTAGATCAGGATGACAATTCTTTTTTTTTTTCTCAGCCAAGTTTGGTATGTTCTTTTTTTTTTTGGTTATCTTTTCTTTTGTTTTGTTTTAAAAGTAAAAATTAATTTTTTTTATATTTTGTCTCTAAAATAGGAGTTAAGGTTGAGTAGAATATTAATAATAAACCAAATGAGGATGCCGGTGAATTAAAACCAGATAGAGAATTCATAGTGCCAGGGACCAATTCATTTAGTCACACTTTAAGGTTTGTTCTCTTGCTTTATAAATCTTATTTGGTGAAACAGTGTTAGCTTTACTTTTAATTTTAAGTTGATTTTACTACACAACTATTAATAAAAAGAAAAAATAATATAAAACTATTCAAAATTATATATATTACTTAGTTTAAAAGTTATGTTTGTAAAACATCTATGTAGTTTCCCGTAATAGTTAATACTTCTTTTTCATAGTAATTATGGCTTCAAAACAGTTTTGTTTTGTTATGTCAAAAGTATTTTTGTTGTGATATACAACTTATAATTGATATATATTATAGTTGATTCTTGTTTTGAATGTTTTAAAGAGACCACGGTTTGTTGTGGTAGTGGCCATATTAAAGGAATACAAGGTTGGGATGGGGGGGAGTATAAAGACCTTTTTTGAGCTTATATAGCTGAACAAACAAGGTTTGGTTATATAGTTGAATAAAATAAGTTTAATGGATGTTTGCATCCCATTGTTGTGATTAATTTTCCCTAGTAATGTACTTGATAAAATTAGCAATTTTAACATTTGTATTAACACCAACCATTAGCAGGCATGTTACTTTACTTTGTCAAATATGGCTAGAAAGAACAAGGTCATATAGGTTCTTCTATCATGTGAGATGCTTTATTTTACAGCAATATAATTTATTAAAAATTATAAAGACACTATAAGCAAAACTAATGTTCAAATAAAATGGTAGAATATCATATTTTAAAAGTGAAATAAATGTGCAAAACATCCTCATAAGACATTATGATAATATTGTAATTTTCAAAACATTATTTGCGTGGTAGGCCGCTTAATCCTCCAAACTTCAAAATATTGATGGAAGAGTATACTAGCCTTTACACAGGCATGTGATCCTCTGAAGCAGAATATAATTGTGTTAAATCTGTTCATTTTATTATGGTGCCACAAATGTCTAGCAGTTTAAGGTTTTTTATTTTTTAACCCTCTATGTAGGTCCTAGAAGATGGAGTCTTTGATCCCGAGACAACAATTATAGCCATATTATCATCACCTATGCATTATACTGGTCCAATTGAAGTTCAGTGGCATGCTAAGGCATGCATAAATGCTGGTGGTAATTTATACATTGTAGGTCGTGATCCCGTTGACATGGGTTTATTTATGTATGTCAGTATTCTTAAACTAGTTGCAAATTACAATGTAAGAATTTTTCAACTTGCAGCCATTCATATTTCAAGTTTGATAGCTTGAAAATGAAAATAATTGAGTATAGCTTATGATTAATGAATTTTGTGCATAAGCCATTTATTACAATATTTGTGAAGTTTTGCATGTGTGAGCATATGCTTCAAGTTGTGATATGTGTATTCTTACTTTCTCGTCTTTTTTATTGACAGGCAAAGGGTGTGTACAACCAGCGACTACAGATCGTTGTTACCTTTGACAAGGTGATTTTTTCTCTCCTTTTGATAACAGAAGGACATAATTTGTTCATAGCAGTTGCAACTTGGTACTCATTTATGAAATCTACATGTATAATCAAAGGATTTATTTTTCTTCCAACGTTTCTCATATTCCTCTAATGCATTTAATAAGTTTATGTAGTTTTTGCTAGTTCATTAAATGTTAGGGGAACATCCTGAAACAGCTTAAAATTATGACCAAAATTTGCTGGTAGATAAATTTATTCACTTAAAATTTTATTGACTTTTATTTCTAATGCATCTTACTTTGTGCTCTATTTGAAACATTTGACAGAGTAAGGGGAGAAACTCCTCTTTATTCATCTATCATTGATCTGTATACCTCAGGAAGTTGAACAAGCTAGTAAAACTATACAGGAGCTTCAGAACAGGACGTTACCATCATCTGATCAATGCAGCATGCATAGAGTGGATGAATTTGCTCTCACTCGTTACAAGTGGTGTGAATGACAGAGAGGTTACACTAAAGATGACATTACCTTGATACGTGATGATGGGGCAGTTATGTGTTTAACTAATTTTTAAACTTTGGGATGTTTTGAAATACTGTAGTACTTAACGATTTAGTCTGAGATGTTTAACAATAGATGCTTTAACAATTGTAATTTTATTTATTTAAATAAATAAATAAAATTATATTTACTTAGGTGTGGTATTTATATATGAAATGGTAGTTTATAAATAAATTTACAATTATAGTCCAATAATTCAAATTTTAACTTATTTAAAAAATATTTTAAATTAAATACAAAATTTATGATACCACAGTGTTAGTAATTTACTGATACAACAGTGTCAGCGATTTACTAATACCATGGTATCAGAGATTCATTGACACCATAAATGGTGTTAGTAATTTTCTGACTCGAGCAACACTGACACTATAAAGCGGTATCAGTGAAACCCTTCACTGACGCTAACTTAGCATCAGTGAAGACCATTTTTATAGTAGTGAATGAGTTAGATGCACTAAGGCAAGAAGTAATGAAGCCGATTTTTCAAATCAATTTGAACATATATTGAACGGATGAACTAATTAAGTATACGAAGAACCTTAATGAAGTTTCAATCGAACTATAAAAACTATGGCACCCAAGTTTGTTTTATTTGCAAGTAAATTATTTAGGAGATGACCTTTAGGAGAATAATTAAGGTGCATCGGTCTAAAAGAATATATGTTGGTAATGGCTGAATCACAAGTAAGATTAGTAGGAGCTCATTTGGGTGGTCGATTAATGAAGAAATCAATATTGAAAAATGCATTTTGATGGACGACTATGGAAAGGATTGCCATGATTATGCTAGAGGATGCAAGGAATGTCAGAAGTATAGCCCATGAAATGCACATAATCATTAAACCATGGATTTAGAGGATGGACTATGGATATTATAGGGAAGATCTACCCCTCTTCATCAAAGTAACACACCTTAATCCTAGTAGCAACTGATTACTTCACCAAGTTGTAGAATGTGTCCCCTTGAAGACAGTCACACAATAGTCAATAATTAAGTTCATTAAAGAGAACATTATATATCGACATGGCCTTCTAATGTCCATCATAATGGACCAAGGGATAGTCTTTATTGAAGAAGTTATAGTTGACTTTACAAAATAATTAGGCATTAGTTTGATACATAATACTCCTTACTATGCTCAATAATATGGAAAATCCAGATTAATTAACAAATTTCCCCTTTTAGGACTTAAGAATGTGATTAAAAATAATCTAAGTGTCTAGCATGAAAAATTACAAGAGGTTCTTTGAGTAAACCGAGTCAACCCAAAGACAGATAAATAAGTCTCGCCTTACTAACTAATCTATGGTCAGGAAGCCATGATTCCAATAAAACTCACAGCTTATTCTATAAAAAGAAATCTATAAGACATGCTAAGTCCTGAAAAATACCAAGTGGTTATAATGGAACAATTAGACAAATTAGATTAGAATTACATTGAAGCCTTGAATCGATTTATGGTACAAAAGAATATAGTAGAAAGAGCTTACAATAAAAGGGTGAGATTCAAGTCTTTTAGAGTGAGCGACTTGATATGGAAAGTCATATTACCAATCGGCTCAAAGGAGTAATCCTTGGGTAAATTCAATCTAAATTGGGAAAGCCCGTTTAAATTTTCCAAGATTATAGGCATTAATTATATATATATATATATGCCTTTAAGCCAATTACAATGAGATTTGCTTTAACATAGAAAAAAATTCTGCCAAATCTGAATCTATACTCATAATCTCTTGTTTGGCCTAAGGAACCTTTTTATTTTTTATCTTCAGACTCTTTTTCAAAGCTACCTTCTTAGGGCGATGACTCAGAGTTGCTGAGCCAAGTTCCGTGATGTCCAGGTCCTCTCAGCCTCGACTGTTTCAAATTTTAAAGCTCGACCTCCAGAGCAACAATTTTTTCCTTAGCAGCCATGCTCTAGGCACCTAGCTCTCTACTCTCTGATCTCAACCATCCACTAAACTTTAAGCCTTTCTAGATCTACCTTCTCCTCGGCCTCTTTTTAGCTTCTCTGACAATCTCAATGGTTGACTGCGCCTTTTAGCAATTGAGGTAAAAGAGTCGACAAAGTCATTTATTTTCTAATTTAGGGTGATAAACATGGTTAAAGTAATTGTATGGCCAGAAATAAATCTAAGCATTTTGTAAAAAGATAAGACAACCTGCTCATCTAGTAAAAGGCTGGGGCATTGAGATTCAAGAGTAAGCTCGTCAATTGTAACCAAAACTTGTGAATCTAGAACTGAGGCAATAGGAGAGGCAGATTTGGATTGACCCGAGCCTTCAAATTCCTCACTTTGTTCAAAAGACTCCTGAAGGATTATAGTGAGGATATTAGCAGCTAAAGTCACACCTTCAAGTTGTAGAGGCGACTTTAGAGAAGGTTCTGTTGGCTTTAAGGGCTAAGTTGAGGTATAAGTCCTAGTTGACTGAACTGCTTTGGCTTGAGGACCCTTGGAACTATCCTTAGAAGTAATTTTCAAAGTTATAGCAGGAAGAGACATCACACTCAGATCCAGCCTCAAAAAAGGTGATTTAGATTGCTTAGATACAATTGATTCCTTTAAAGTCTCTTTGGCCTGGGAGCTGTGGATGATTTTCAGCTTTGGTGTTTTGGTCTAGAAAAGAAAAATATAGTTAAAGCAACTACCATATCCAAAAACACTAAAGAAAGGTACAAAGCTGGCTTATTACCTTATACTTCTTCTTTGGATGAGTTATCCTTTCTTCTCGGGTTCTAGTTGAAAGAGCGATTTAAAAACAAAACAAAATTAGCAATAGTTTAAAAATATTAGAAAGATCAGCATAAGAATGATTTTTAAAAAAAGATCAGTATAAGAAAAATAACATTATTATACCTTATCGAGTCGTATTGCCAAGGATTGTAACTAATTCAGGACCAAATAAATTATCTTTATTAAAATCATTTAAGTAATAGTTGGTTCATGTTAGCCAATTTTTGTGTGGATTTTCACCATTAATGTTGAACTTAACTATCAAAATAGGAGGCTTTGGATCCACAAATGGTCGATCGAAGAAGACCTCATCAAACCAATGGCTATCAGATTGAGCCCAGTTGGTTTAACATTTTATGGCCGACACTTATGTTCCAAAAATAGCTCTTTCTTCCTTTGCCAACATCATTTTTTCATTTCTTCTAAATTAGTACAATTGTATTTAAAACCATAATAGGTCTCGAAAGCAATAATTTATTGAATAAGCTTACCCTTTAATTTTTACTGGCCAACCTGCACATCGACACCAAAGTTATTATTTTCATTGGCAACAAAATTATAAATAAAAAGTGCTTTGTCTAAGGCTAATGCAAATTGCATGCTGACTATCTGCCCTAAGTATTCATCAAACAACTCGAGCTAATTAAGAGAAATAGGAAGGTTGACCAATTATAGGGACTTTCTCAATTAAGTGGACACTTGTTAGGTTTATTCAACAAAAGTAAGTCTTTGAAGATGAATCTAGTCCTAAAATTTTGGTTAGCCGAGAATACATTTGGGTGAGGAATGACATAGACACAACCGAATTATTGACTTATCCATTGTGGGTGGTAGGTTTCAGTCCCACACTTTTTATTGTTAGTCAATGCTATAATTGCCCTATGATGTAGGTCTTTAACTGCCAAAGAACTTACCTAGGATTTATGTCAGTTAGTATTAAGATTGGCCTCTTTTTGAATTAAATAGGTGGACTTTATAAGACCACCTCATCCATTGGGGACCAACGAGGATAGGTTTAAGCTAACAAAAGGCCTTATCATTGAGAGAGGAGGTGGTCTATAAGTATCTAAAGAAATTGTTTACGCTCAAAATATAACGCGGCTATCGCAGTATAGATTGAGGTGTCGATCCCACGAAGAAGCTCTTGGCAAAATAGGTTGATAAAGTAAAATATTAAAGCAGTAGCAAAGGATAAAATTAATTGATTTAAGTGGATGAGATAGAATTGTCTATGATTTGAAGAAAATGTCTTATGATAATTCAAACAAGGCTTCAAAAATCATAATTATGCTTTATAAATCTACTCTACACTTTGATTCAATGCTTATAACTTAATTGAAAGTTTCACATCCCAAACAATCAATCGGAAGATAGGTCAAATATAACACATTTGATAACACATGTATTTGATGTAATTAAACTCTTTGCAAGCATTAACACACATCATGTTCATTTATACAAGTTATCTAAGATCGACAATATATCACTTTGACAATATTGCAGTAAAAGATCAACTTGAATATCAAACATTTATTGCCCTTATATGTTATCTACGATCGACAATATATCAATTTGACAATACTGTAGTAAAAGATTAACATATAAAACAATGTAACCAGTAACAATTATAGTTCACCAAGAATCACATAAGAAAGGCATGACTGAACTTATATGAGACATGAGAATTATAATCTCTGAATTATAGAAAATAGAATAGATAAGATTTTAATCAAAACCAAACTACAAACATTTGTAGCTCTTTGCAACGAATCAAAGCATAGAAGTAGATTTATCACACATAAAAGTTCATCTTTTAGCCTTGCCAAGAACTCTAGCCTAAATTACAATACATGTTGATGAGAAGAAAATAAGAGAAAATTATCTCATATTAAAAACGTCCTAAGAGTCTCCTTATATAGGCAATGAATGGACATATGTGATGGATGACATCAATCTTCAATAATTTTAAGCCAATAACTCGTTTATCCACTTGCAGTACATTTTTGATAATGTAAATGACCGATTTAGCTTCTATAGCCAACATGAAAGTTGTAGAATTTTGACTCTTCTTTACATAGGCACCAATTTTATGCCAATTGGATGAGTATCCAATGAGATATGATCAAAATTCCAAAGATACATCAGAATTCAGCCAACAACCATTTTACCCATTTGCAACGCGATTTGGTCCATGATAACAGCTGATTTGGACTTTACCATCAACATATGAGTTGTTGATAGTTAAGTCAGCATTTCATAGCTTTAAGACTTATATCAATTGAGTACGTATTATGTGAGATACGGTCCAAATACGTGATTTGGGTCAAGCTGGGCAAGAGTTATAGCCCGTTTTTGTTGTATTTCAATATTTGGCCCATAACATGTTGGATTTGGCTTTTCCACTATTCTTCACATTTGTGTATGATTGAGTCATGTTGCCCCAAGTTCAAGAATTTCTTCATTTCGATTTCTATATTGAGAGTTATGTCTATTTTATCTAAATCTGTCCAAATAACATTCATTAATCACAATTTAAGGAGAACACTTTATTTCAAGCTAAAAATACAAAAAATACTAAAATTAGTGACATTAAATGGCGACTGAATCTCTTAACAAATATGCATTTTCATGTGTTCATTACAGCCCCCAACCAGCTTATTGCTAGTCTCTAGCAATTCAAGCGTAAATAGAATATGCAAAACTACCTAAGCATTTCAAACAAAACGTCAGTTCGAGATCACTGTTGCTATCATGGGGTTTTCAATTACAACTTCCAAAATTTGTGTGTGTGTGAACTAAGCCATAACCATCTGACCATAAACTACAATAGATATAGCCTTGAGAATTTCTCCAAGTAAAAGCCTCAACTCCATATCCTCACAGGTGTATGACTGTTTAAAATGTTAGGACTTCTCTTATGGAGTTGGAAAACAGTTAAGCACTCAAAAAAAAGTCAATTTTAAGGACAGACATACAAACTAACATTGATCCAAAGATAGGAAAATCATTTGTTTAAAAATCAATTATTCCTATCATACGTTAGCTTTAGAACTTTAATTGGCTTGTGAGAATAATACAAATATAACTTGGTGAGAAAACTGCTTTACAAAATATTTGTCTTCTAAAATTGGATGAAGACTTTATTAAACTGAGTTGATTCTTTTTTTTTTTTTTTGTATTTTTGAAGAATACAAGAAAACATTACAAAGGTTTCTCACCAAAGTATATTATACACAAATGTAACTAACTTATCCCTTAATTCAAATAATATCAATCTAAACAAAAATTAACCAATTCAAAGGATCAATGAAGGTTCATAAGCTATTTTCTCAACCTTTCCACTTACTCACAAAAGATATGTGAGATTAGAAAAATATATACTTAAACATGGGAATTCTCCTGGCTATATAATTTGAATCATCCATCTTACCACAAGGCTTAGCATTGTGCTAAAAAATATTTTGGAAATCATTCTTTAGTAACCTAAATAGAAACAATGACTCAACCTAAACAATTTTGAAATCATACCTAGGCAGAAAAGTAAATTCCTTTATACAAGAATTACCAAGACTACAAGCAGTAAACGACAATGCATTTCAAAAGTTAGTACTAAAACTCCTTACTCTGCCATTCTAATTTGACCTAAAATGCGTCTCAAGAGTTTAAGAATAAACTCTTTACTCTACCATTTTAATCAAGTATCGGACCACAAATTTTGTTTTTTTTTTAAAGTACAACTTGTGTCTACTATCCTTCCCCAAACCAGATGAAACATTGTCCTCAATGTTTAAATAGAAAGAGATAAAGTATAGAAGACATTACCTGAAACACCAGTTATTTGAAAGAAACAAACCTGAGAGACACTTAAATAAATATAAACTAAAATGATGATGCTGATAAATAAATAAAACAAAGAAAAATTTACAAACGAAGTGTCAGATCCAATTTTCGCTTGTTAAGGCCCATTGACCAATCGATCCGAGTTATTGCTGGGTCAGGTTCGTAGGTAACTGCCTATAATTTGTTAATTAATTCATCCGCCTCAGTAGCAGAAACCAGGATCTGTCGCGCCGAATGTGAAATAAAATTCTGTTCCACAGCTTGATCAAGAAAACAAAGTAAGCAATCAAAATAGTTATTAACATTCAACAAACCTATGAGTTTTCGATGGATATTCAGTTGGGCCTAGGAGACAATTTGAAAAATTTCTTCCAAGGTACCAAAACCACCTGGTAAAGCAATAAAAGTGTCTGCATTGCAAAGCATTCTAGCTATACATTCATGCATGGATGAGACTCGTAATTCTTCCCCTATTGTTTTCCCGGTCAGGTTTTCCACGGCTAAAGCTGTAGGAATAATACCTAAAACTTGACTTCCTCCTAAATGTGCAGCTGTTGACACACACCCCATTAACCCAAGGCTACCCCCTCCATAAATCAAATGAAATTTTCTTTCAGCTAATGCTTTTCCTAGATTGTTTGCTGCTTCTTCAAACACTTTACTCTCCCCAGGACTAGATCCACAAAATACACATATATTTCGAAATTGTTCAATTGGGGTTTCCTCCATATCTACACTCACCTTTATCTCAATATATGAAAATGAAGAAAATGAGGTGCTGTATTTATAGAGTACCAAATGATAACAATGATTATGGTAACCCGACAGTTTGTCAAAAGAGAGTTAAAAATAAAACACAAAAATTTAAACATAATGACCCACATGCATTATTGAACAAAAAGATTTGAATTTAAGACATCTACATGAGTAGCCCTACTATTCATAAAATAAAGTTTGAAATTAAAACACATGTATTTACAAGTAGTTGTGATTGTGACTCACATCTTGCTCTGGTTTTATGTCCAGTAACGGCTTAAACACCCTCTATGGGTCGAGGATATGCTTCTCATCCAATTTTCTTATAAATTGGCAAACAGGGTCTTTTAGAGTTAGATTCCCGAGACTATACTGTTGATGTTCATTTTTAAATTTGTTCCATAAATCGAGAAGTTCACGTTGCACGAGCCCACAGGGATGCGTCTCAAGAGTCAATAGGATATCATCCAAAGACTCCTTACTCAGTCCATCCTTAATGAACTGAATTTTGTCTTCTCAATTTCTAGATGCAAATCCTAAAGAATGACAACTCCGATTGCAATTCCATCGAGCACATTTATGACAGACTTGTAACCTCTTTGCTCGTCGCTTTTTGGCATAAGAGCTTTTTCCAAGACCAGGCATATGAGAAACAAAATCATTTATAGATTCCCCAGATAATTGAACCTTGGTTTCAATTAACCAACAAAGATCCACAGGGATATTACCCAACATCAATAGCCTTAGTCTTTCACACTGTGCTTTGTAAATCTTAAGTATAGCATTTTGAGGCAATGAAGGAAAATGTTTTTTAAGGTTGGCAAGAATGCGATCTATTTTGAAAGAAAGAAAAGAGATGAATGCACAGTTTGAGGGACAGTTTTTAGGGAACTGAGAAACCGACTTTAATAGTCACGGAGTACTGTATCCGCCACTTGACCGGGAAATAAAATCACACTGAAGAAAAAAATAAAGAAAAGAAAATAAAGTAAAATAAAATGTGAAAGAAAATAAAAGCAAAAATAAAAAGTCAAAAGATAAAATATAGACAAAATATAAAATATGGTACAGATAGATTGAACCTGATAATCATGATAGACAGGATCTACAAGAGGGATCTCGCCTAGGTACATAGAGTGGTCTACCTTTTCCATATAGCTTTTCAGCCGCTGTCAATTCACTTTAAAAGTTCGTCCATCAGTGGGGTCCTCTATTTCGACAGCACCATTAGGAAAAATATGTTTTACCATAAATGGACCAGTCCATCGAGATCTCAACTTTCCAGGGTGTAAATGCAATCGAGAATCATAAAGATAGACCCGTTGATTTGGCTTAAAGTGTTTCCTTAAGATCTGTTTATCATGAGCTACTTTCATTTTAGCTTTGTAAATTCTGGAGTTGTCATATGCGTCATTTCGTAGCTCTTCTATTTCTGCCAATTGTAACTTTCTCTGGAGACCTGCAGCATTCAAATCAAAGTTAAGGGCTTTGATAGCCCAATAAGCTTTATGTTCTAGCTCAACAGGTAAATGGCAAGCTTTCCCATAAACAAGCCGATATGGAGACATTCCTAAGATGGTTTTGTATGCAGTGCGATATGCCCATAATGCATTAGAAAGGCGTAGAGACCAATCTTTTCGATTCGGGTTAACCGTCTTTTCCAAAATCTGTTTAACCTCTCTATTTGCTAGCTCGGCTTGTCCATTTGTCTATGAATGGTATGCAGTGGAAACTTTATAAAGAACACCATACCTGCGTATTAAAGCTTCAAAAGAACGATTACAAAAATGTATTCCTTGGTCACTAATGATGACACGTGGCGTACCATACCTAGATAACACATTTTCTTTTAAGAATTTTACTACAGTTGTATTATCATTAGTACGATAAGTTACAGCCTCCACCCATTTTGATACATAGTCAGCAGTTAAAAGGATGTAAAGGTAGCCAAAAGATGAAGGAAAATGACCCATAAAATCGATACCTCAACAGTCAAATATCTCGATAACAAGAATAGGGTTAAGAGGCATCATATTTCTTCGAGATAAAGCACCTAACTTTTGACATCTTTCACAGGAACAACAAAAATTATTAGTGTCTTTGAACAAAGTGGGCCAATAAAGACCACACTGTAAAATTTTCACAACTGTCTTCTTCATAGAAAAATGGCCACCACAAGCAACACTATGGCAAAAATTTAAGACATTAGAAACTTCACTTTCAGGAATGTAACGTCTCATGATTTGGTCAATAAAATATTTGAAAAGATATGGATCATCCCAATAAAAATTACGTATCTCAACCAAGAACTTACGCTTATCTTGTGCACTCCAGTCAGATGGAAGTTCACCACAAACCAAATAATTTACGATATGTGTATACCAAGGTATTTGGCTTATAGCACAAAGATGTTCATTCGGAAAATCATCTCGAATGGGTAGTAAATCAGTGGAGTCAGTGAACTCAAGGCGGGATAGATGATCAGCAACAATATTTTCAACGCCTTTCTTATCTTTGATGGTTATATCAAATTCCTGCAAAAGAAGAATCCACCTAATTAAACGGGCTTTAGCATCCTTCTTAGAAAGAAGGTACTTAAGGGCTGCGTGGTCAGTAAAAATAACAATAGGTGAACCAATCAAATAAGAACGGAATTTATCTAAGGCAAAAACAACAGCTAGTAGTTTTTTTCTAGTAGTAGTGTAATTCATTTGAGCATCATTCAAAGTCCTACTAGCATAATAAACAACAAAGGGTTTTCCCTCCCTACGTTGCCCAAGAACTGCTCCTACAGCATAATTACTTGCATCACACATAATTTCAAATGGGAGATTCCAATCTGGTGATTGCATGATAGGAGCGGTGGTGAGTTTGGCAATGAGTGTTCGGAATGCCTCCTCACACTCTTGTGTCCATGTAAATTCTACGTCTTTTAGCAAAAAGTTACACAATGGTCTAGATATGGCAGAAAAATTTTGTATAAACCTTCTGTAAAAGCCAGCGCGTCCAAGAAAGGATCGAACATCTTTTACCGTTTTAAGTGTAGGTAATTTAGAGATTAATTCAATTTTTTCCTTGTCAACCTCTATCCCTCTTTCAGATACAATGTACCCCAAAACGATTCCTGAAGATACCATGAAATGACATTTCTCCCAATTTAGCACAAGTCCTTTTTCTTTACACCTACTCAAAACATATTTCAAGTTAAGTAAGCATAAATCAAAAGAATTACCAAAAACAGTCAAATCATCCATAAAGACTTCCATGCATTTTTCAACCATATCAGAGAAAATACTCAGCATACAATACTGAAAAGTAGCTGCTGCATTACATAATCCAAATGGTATTCTACGAAAAGCATAAGTACCAAAAGGGCATGTAAAAGAGATTTTTTCTTGATCTTCTATAACTATCTCAATCTAGTAATATCCTGAATACCCATCAAGAAAGCAATAAAAAGGATGTCCAGCTACACGTTTTAAAATTTGGTCGATAAAAGGCAATGGAAAATAGTCTTTCCTAGTGGCTGTGTTTAGCTTTCTATAATCAATACACATTCTCCAACCACTTACTACCCTAGTTGGAATAGGTATCCCATTCTCATTTTCAACAACAGTAACCCCAGATTTCTTAGGAACTACTTGAGTTGGACTTACCCATTGACTATCAAAAATTGGGTAGATTATACCCACATCTAATAGTTTCAAGACCTCTTTCTTCACTACTTCTTTCATTATTGGGTTACGTCTTCTTTGTGGGTCCCTACGAGGTTGGGCACCTTCCTCTAAATGAATTCTTTAAGAGCATATCAATGGAGAAATACCTTTAATATCAGCTATGGTCCAACCTAGTGCAGGCTTATGTTCTTTTAACAAATTTATCAATTTTTCCTCTTGTTCAGCACTAAGTTCAGAAGAAATGATGATAGGAAAGGTATCACCTGGTCCCAAGAATGCGTGTTTCAAACCTTTGGGCAGTGGAGAAAGCTCAACTTGTGGTGTCTCGAGGTTTGATGGTTTTGGTCTCTCCCTCTCTCGTGGCAACTCTTCAAAGTGTGGCTGCCAAAATCGAGTCTCTTTATCCTATGAGTCAAAAATACTAAACACATCAGTTGTTACACCAGGATAATATAATTCTTCAAAATCAAAATTGAGAAGGTTTTTCAAAGAGTCAGAGTCATGATTTTTATAAGCTTCCTCTGCTACAAAAGATAATTTCATTAGACCATTTCTGCAATTAATAAGAGCGTTAGCAGTGGCTAGGAAAGGTCTCCCCAAAATAAGAGGGATTTTTGACTCCATGTTAACAACAGAATGAGTATCTAAAACAAGAGAATCAACAGGATAGTAAAATTTATCAATTTGCAATAAAACATCTTCTACTATTTCCCGTGGTTTCTTGATTGATCGGTCAGCTAATTGTAGGACTACAGATGTTGGTTTAATCTCACCAAGTTCCAAATGCAAGTAAATAGAATAAGGCATTAAATTTACACTTGCTCCTAAGTCCAATAAAGCTTGACCAAACTCATGTGTCCCAATTTGGCAAGAGATTGTAGGACATCCTGGGTCTTTATACTTGGGTGATGTCTTTTGTTCAATCACTGCACTTACCTGTTCTGCCAAAAATGCAGTTTTCTTCATATGGTGTTTTCTTTTGATAGTGCATAAATCCTTGATGACTTTGGCATAAGTTAGAACCTACTTAATCAAATGCAACAAGTGAAGATTAATCTTAACTTATTTCAAATGTTCTAAAATCTCACCTTGAATTTCTGAATTTTTCCCAACCGATCGAAGAGCTTGAGGAAAAAGTACTGGGATTGAAAACTTATTTTCGGGCTCTTTTTCTACTATGACCTCTTTTTCAAGAGGGGTGTCTTTACTACTCGTAGATGTGTTAATTTCAGAATTAGGCTCACTTACAATCTTACCACTTCAAGTAGTAATGGCATTGACTTTTTTGAGATTTTGAACATCAGAAGTAAAAGCTTGTGCCATGAATTATCCTTTCGGATTGGATTGAGGTTGAGATGAAAACTTACCTCGCTCTTGTACAGTTAAGGCACTGTCAACTTTGTGATTTGACTCTTGATTTCTTTGTTTTTGTCTACCACCTGTGCAAGAATTGTTTCAAATTTTTGATTAGTCTTACTTTGTGCCTCCATAAATGCTTGTAATGTATCCTCTAAAGATCTCTTAGTTGGTTGTGCATTATATTGAGGTGCAACATAAGACTTGGGTGCTTGTTGTTCTTGTTTTCACTGGCTGTTGGCTTGTTGGTCAGATTTCCAATTGAAATTTGGATGGTTTCTCCAGCTAGGATTATATGTTTCAGAGTAGGGTGAATAAAGCTTCTTGTACATCCCTAGGGCATTACATTGTTCCTCATATATCCCTCTCATCTCACTATAAGTGGGGCAATCCTGAGCTAAGTGTTCCGCTCCTCCACAAACAAAACAGACATCGTGTGAATCAACTCTAGCAACCGTGTGGGTAACCCTTCTATCTTTGGTTTTCAAGGCCTCTAACTCTCTAGTTAAGACCTCTAATTGGGTTTTGAGGTTATCCTCTTCCCTAAGATGGAAAAATCCATTAGGTCGTGACCTATTTGTGCTTTCAGCAATGCTAGGTCCAGTCCATGTATAGGCTTTTTTGGCTAAGTCATTAAGGAATTCTATGGCTTCCTCAGGGTCTTTGTGAAGGAACTCCCCATTACACATCATCTCAACAAATTGGCGCTCTCTAATTGTGAGTCCCTCATAGAAACAACTAACCAAGCGCCAATTTTCATACCCATGGTGAGGGCACAGATTTAGCAACTCCTTAAACCTTTCCCATGCTTGATATAAGGTTTCACTGTCTTTTTGGGAGAAGGAAGAAATTTATCTTTTCAGTCCATTGGTTTTGTGTTACGGAAAGTATTTATTGAAAAATGCTTGGGTCATTTCTGTCCAAGTTCTAACAGACCTCGGCCTCAAAGAGTATAGCCAACTCTTTGCTTTGTCTTTCAAAGAAAAAGGAAAAAATTTAAGCCTAACAGTGTCTATGGCTTCAGGTTGGCTATGGAAGGTGACAATTACCTCTTCAAATTTCCTAACATGTACATAAGGATTTTCACTATCTAGACCATGAAAAGTGGGTAGAAGTTGTATCATTCCAGGTTTAAAATCCAAATGGGGTGTGTTAGGTGAAAATATAATACATGATGGTGTGGCTGTCCGAGTAGGATGCAAGTAATCTTTTAGAGTTCTAACGGGGTTTTCTTCGTGTTGGCTTATTGCATTAGAATTACAAGATGAACTAGAAGGTGAATTCTCTTCCCTTACAAATTGTAGGGGTGGTTCTAGTTCTAATTCTCTCACAAATCTTCCTCGTTTGTCTCTAAGTCGATGTATACATCCTAAATTTTTTATTTTTTTTTTTAGGAAGGAAATGCTTAAGGAAAATTAAGAAGTGGAATAAAACACAACAAGAAATAGAAATGAGTTAGGTGGTAAGACCAACCATAAAATATAAATACAATAACTGAACAAAAGATAATAAACTGTAAAGTACGATAAACAAAAGTACAATAAATAAATAATAAAAAGAAAATACAATAAGTAAATGAAAGAAAAGAAAATGCAATAAATAAAGAAAAATAAAATGCAAAGTACAACAAATAAATAAAAGAAAAAAAATAAAATAAAGTGCAATAAAAAAAAAGGTACAATAAGTAAATAAATAAAAGGTTAGGCGGTAGAACCGGCCATTAAAATAAAAGAAAAATACAACATATTAACTAAAGAAAATAAAGTGCAATAATTAAGTAAAAGAAAATAAAAATAAAGTATAATAAAAAAAATGCAATAAATAAGTAAAGTACAATAAAAAAATAAAGAAACTAAGTTAGGCGGTAGAACCAGCCACAAAATAAAAAGAAAATACAACAAATTAACTAAAGAAATAAAGTCCAATAAATAAAAAAAAAAGTGAACTAAGTTAGGCGGTAGAACCAGCCACAAAATAAAAAGAAAATACAATAAATTAACTAAAGAAATAAAGTGCGATAAATAGATAAAAGAAAATAAACTAATTAGGTGGTAAAATTAGCCATTAAGATAATATAAATATAACAAATTAAAATAAAAAAAAAAAAATAAATTAGGTGGTAGAACCAACCATGAATAATAAATAAATTACAACAAAGAAAATAAAACTAAGATTTTACAAAGAAAAGAAAATGTACAAAGTTACCACTTTAGTATTTATAATCGCAACCGACTTTCGCTTAGTGTGCTTCCCCGGCAATGGAGCCAAATTTTTGTTTACACTTAATAACGCGGCTATCACAGTATAAATTGAGGTGTCGATCCCACGAAGAAGCTCTTGGCAAAATAGGTTGGTAAAGTAAAATATTAAAGCAGTAGCAAAGGATAAAATTAATTGATTTAAGTGGATGAGATAGAATTGTCTATGATTTGAAGAAAATGTCTTATGATAATTCAAACAAGTCTTCGAAAATCACAATTATGCTTTATAAATCTATTCTACACTTTGATTCAATGCTTATAACTCAATTGAAAGTTTCACATCCCAAACAATCAATCGAAAGATAGGTAAAATATAACACATTTGATAACATATGTATTTGATGTAATTAAACTCTTTGCAAGCATTAACACACATCATGTTCATTTATACAAGTTATCTAAGATCGACAATATATCACTTTGACAATATTGCAGTAAAAGATCAACTTGAATATCAAACATTTATTGCCCTTATATGTTATCTAAGATCGACAATATATCAATTTGACAATACTGCAGTAAAAGATTAACATATAAAATAATGTAACCAGTAACAATTATAGTTCACCAAGAATCACATAAGAAAGACATGACTGAACTTATATGAGACATGAGAATTATAATCTCTGGATTATAGAAAATAGAATAGATAAGATTTTAATCAAAACCAAACTTACAAACATTTGTAGCTCTTTGCAACGAATCAAAGCATAGAAGTAGATTTATTACACATAAAAGTTCATTTCTTAGCCTTGCCAAGAACTCTAGCCTAAATTACAATACATGTTGATGAGAAGAAAATAAGAGAGAATTATCTCATATTAAAAATGTCCTAAGAGTCTCCTTATATAGGCAATGAATGGACATATGTGATGGATGACATCAATCTTCAATAATTTTAAGCCAATAACTTGTTTATCCACTTGCAGTACATTTTTAATAATGTAAATAACTGATTTAGCTTCTGTAGTCAACATGAAAGTTGTAGAATTTTGACTCTTCTTTCCCTAGGCATCAATTTCATGCAAATTGGATGAGTATCCAATGAGATATGAGTAAAATTCCAAAGATACATCAGAATTCGGCCAACAACCATTTTACCCACTTGCAACGCGATTTGGTCCAAGATAACGGCTGATTTGGACTTTACCATCAACATATGAGTTGTTGATAGTTAAGTTAGTATTTCACAGCTTCAAGAATTATACCAATTGAGTACATATTTTGTGAGATACGGTCCAAATACATGATTTGGGTCAAGCTGGGCAGGAGTTGTAGCCCGTTTCTGTTGTATTTCAATATTTGGCCCATAACATGTTGGATTTGGATTTTCCACTATTCTTCACATTTGTGTACAATTGAGTCATGTTACACCAAGTTCAAGAATTTCTTCATTTCGATTTCTATATTAAGAGTTATGTCCATTTTACCTAAACTTATCCAAATAACATTCATTAATCACAATTTAAGGATAACACTTTATTTCAAGCTAAAAATACAGAAAATACTAAATTTATTGACATTAAATGGCGACTGAATCTCTTAACAAATATGCATTTTTATGTGTTCATCAAAAATCCTTAAATCGGTCTTCCTTAAGCTGTCACTATATTAGCTATGGGGTATACCAATTAAGCTGGTTTTGGCATGGTTGAGATGTGGTTTTAAAGAAGTGAGAAAAATAGGCTGATGCCAAAAAATAAAGGATCCAAAAAGGTTTACTAGCATTAGGGGATAATTTTTCATCCTCAACAGAAAAGATTTCAAAAAGACTCATATATAGGTGAGATAGGAAGAAAGGACCTAAGACTGTTGTATTAAGGTATTCCCTAGTTATTTTCTATATAGGTTACACAAGTTATACTTACAAAACCAAGAAAGAAGAAAGGCAACACGTTCTAATCTAGAAGGGTTGGCATACTTTTCCCTAAATTTACCCATAAACGTCCTAAAACTTAGTTCGAATTTGGTCACATTTAAGTCGATCTCACCTAATGATGGTTGAGCATTGATCTCAACCCTATGGACGGGCAAGTTAAACAAGATGGCTAAATTATATAAAGTTTGAGTTATATAGCTGAACCTAAAATAAAACGCATTATATGCCTTCGACCAAAATAACAATAAGGCCGATAAATGGCCATTGTGTAAAAAGATTTGGTACCTAGTTAATTGAATGAGATCATAGACCTAGGTCAAATTCTAAATAGGAGAAAAATAGGGTTCTAGATTATTTGACCATCCTTTAAAGTTGGTTGTTGATTTAATTTAAGACCTAATTGACCTAGAGGTTGACTATATGGACATATTATGTTCTTGGCTAAACCTCAAAGGGTTGGCCTTATAAGCAAAAAAACACCTAAGGTACTTAGGGATAATGGCTGTATTATATAGACCTAAAAGGTAATGAGAAAAGTTGGCTATAAAAGTAAGTACCTTAAAGGCGACTTGGTCACCTTCTAGTATATCTTAGGATTTAGCCAGCAATGACAAGGGGATCTTAACTACTTCGATCGATTTTTATTTTTTAGACCTTGTTGTTGCAGTGGAAGCTAACTTTGATGTTATTTAAAGATATAAAAACTCATTAAGCTGCAAAAGAGATGATGAATTGGGATCAAAGATAATTCAAATGAGAAAATTCTAAAGTAAAAATGGAATTACAAGATCAAAAAGGTAAAATTAAATAAACTAGCTGAAGAAAAGTTTGAAGATTGCTGAAGAACTGAAGAGTGCCTCGAAGATCGCTTAGAAAGTTGAGAGAAAAGTTGTTTTTGCTTGAAAGGTAAAAGTAAAGAATAAACAAGTAAAATTTGCTCTTATAGGCAAACTTTTGGCTGTAAGACAAAGCGTTCAAAATAGAACTCATTAAATACAAAATGTGAAAAGATAACATTAAACAACTTATTTAAGATAAATCGGTCTTGATTCCTATAGGAGATAGTACATGCTAAACTGTACTATCACAGTGAAAGTCATCTATGAAAAATTATGGTTCATTTAGAATGAAGCCGATTTTCATAAGACATAAGTGTTTCCTTGTTAATAGCTGAGTTTTTTCAAGGGAAGCGTTGCTAAGCAAACTTTTTCATTATTCCTAAGTCATTTCGTTAAGTCAATTATTTTCCAAGGGATACTTCATGAGCCAATTTTCTCTTATGGTCATCTTGACAAAGTTGACTTTTTCTATATATTTCTTAAAATTAATACATGAAGCCGATTTTCTCATATATAAGTCATGGGAAGTACAACAAAGTTAATATCTTTCTTTAGAAGGCGATCGACTTTGAAGAAGTAAACCTAATTCGATATTTGAACATAAAGAATGTAAGGTTGACTATATTAAGGTGAAAGCCTCGACAAAATAATTTTTGACCAACTTGTAGAGGGCGTTGTTGACGTTAACTCAAAAATTGTATATTAGGCCTATTTAAGACATTAGGCCCGTTGGAGTGTTTGGTTGTGTTTAATTAGGATTGTATTTTTTATTTTTTGAATTAGAATTGAGTAGAAATTTTGAACCTATATAAAATCAAATATATCATTATAATCAGGACACACACATTCAATACAACAATACAATTTCTTTCAATTTAGTTTTTTGTTTTTCTCGTTTTTAGTTTTCAACTCAGGATCTCATTTTTACTTATAGCTCCATTGTTGAGTTCTGCTTGTTTTTCTCTGCTAAATAACTCAAATTATGTAGTTTGCTTACTATTTTATAATACATATTTATTTTAAGTCTCGTTCGCTATAAGTTAAATTTAATTTTATTTATTTGACAAATCATAATCTCAATTTTAAAAAAATTCAAAGTGATTCATATTTTTACTCGGACACCGAACATACACAAATCTCTTTTGATTAAATTTATAACGCGAATAGCTTCATTTATTGCAATATGCTTAAAAGGATGTGGAAAAGCTTAGCATTATTGTATTCATTTTGGCTTCACATTTTCTTCTGAAACGGAAATGTTTGTAAATTACATGTGAACGAAAAGGACCCTTCGATCAAAGGCGGTCTTAGTTGCAGTAGGTGAAGCTGGGGCAAGATTTTAATTAATGGGCCCAAACAATCACTATCATCAAGTCATCGTCAACATCAGACAAGCCCATGTTTATCCCAATTGCATTTAAAGTCACGTTTGATCAGTTTTCACTTTGTTGTTCATCAAAGTCTACGTACTTGTTTGGCTTCATTAGAGAGCTTTTTCTTATCCCGCCCATTAATCTAATGCTTTTTAGACTTTGATGAGTTAAATAAATTAATAGAATCCAGTTCTTTGTTGTCTAGTCCTTTTTACATTGTTTGTGCAGATCAGGTCTGCTTTTGTTTGTGATAATTTAATTAGCTTGTTAAATATTCTAAATCGACTGACATAATAAAGAAATCAGTTTTGGTCTTGTCGTTCAATTTTCATATTTAGTGTTGGGTGGGCTGGCCCCAGAATTAGTTTTCAATTTTATGGGATATTAGCACTGTCACCCTTAGGTTTATATAAATTATAATTTAATAAGTTTTAATTTTAATTATATTGTTATTTTTTATTTAATTTAAAATATAAAAATATTTTCACTTTTGAAAACATTTTATTTATTTATATGATAAAAAAATATAATTTTAAAATTATTTTATTTTTTAAATTAAATAAAAATAATAATATAATTAAAATCAAAATGGTGGTAAAAATATAATTTATGTAAACGCCAGAAGACAATGTTAATGACCCTCATTTTTTTACTCCTGATTTTCAGTACTCATTTAATTTCTTTTTAAAACCTACACAATTATGATTTTTGGTAGTGCTCGAAATGAGAAAAGACAGTTCACATGGGAAAACAGAAAGAAAATACAGTACCCATCTTTTGTCACCTTCAATCTTTCTATTGTCTTGACCAAGAGCGTTCGATCTTTCCAATTTCTTCTATCATGGGCAAGGGAGATTTTTAAAATATTTTTAACCAATTCCTTCCTCTCTTGCACATTTGTACAATTCATATACATGATAGAAAAGACCTCCAATTTCGCTTATCATTTTATCTTCTTCCTCTTTTTGTTGATACTTTTCCTAAGCTACAATGAGTATAGCAACTTGGTATAGTGAACATGCCGTTAAAGTTTCTGATTCATATTGTTCAGCCCTTCAAGACAGGCTTATCTTTCTCCAAACTTGATCTCTTCAATCCCAAACTCAGTTTCATGTATATATAAAAGCCAGGCTGCTCTCTTCTCAAAAGCAGCTTCTGATAACACTCACATGGTGCATCAATTTTATAGGCCAAGTTTTCACCATTAATGTCTCCGGCAGCAACATCTCCTCCTCTCCACCCAAATTGGATGTTAATTCTCATCAGTTGAGAGATAACAAAGGCACAAGAACTTTCCAATCTTGCAATTCAAATATTGAAGTTTTATGGGATCTTTCCAATGCTCAGTTTGACAATGGACCTGAACCAAGCCAAGAGTTTTACGTAGTTGTTTGGGTCGACTCAGAAATTAGTCTATGTCTCGGAGACATGGACGATGAAGAGCTCCACGTAAAGAAACTGAAATCAGAATTCCCATTAGCCAAATTCTCGTTAGTTTCAAGATGCGAGCAATTTTCAGGCACTACCGTGTGTTCATCCAAAGTACAGTTCTGTGATGCAGGAGCTGCACATGATATCATGAGTGTAGTGAAGAAGACGATGGATCAAGAAATCCAGTTTTATTTTTAGCATAGATAACAAGAAGAATTTTCAAGTAAAGAGATTAAGGTGGAATTTCAGAGGAAACCAGACTATAGTTTTGGATGGGTTGTTGGTAGATATGATGTGGGATTTGCATGGCTGGTTCTTTAAGGAAGCAAATAATGGATGTGCTATTTTCATGTTCAGAACAAGAAGTGGAATTGATAGCAGGCTTTGGTTGGAAGAGAAGAATTTGAAGCTCAAGGAAAATGAATTGGCTGATGATCAGTTCTCCCTCTTGATCTGTGCCTGTAAGAACCCTGACTAACACTTTGTTTGTTTTGAGTTCATTTCTCCTGATCTAAATTTGTTTATTTCTTTATTTTTATCGACCTTTTATACGCAAGAATATGGATTACGTTCAATTATCTTTCTAAAAATGGAAATTTTGAGTTTTAGAGTTGTGGAAGTTGAATTGTACATGAGATGAAAGTACTTCTCCAATTAATTGCTTGCTCGCTCACACACACATGAAGATTTAAATTTAGCTTCTCAATTTTCTGTTTTTGAGCAAGTGCTTTCTGTAGAGAGGCTCAATTATTTTGGTTCCTAATGCCCTCTTTGGCAATGAGTATTATGTACTGAAGATGGAACTAACGTTCTTGGTTGGTTGATCTGTATTGGTGAGGCAAATTAGAATAATCCAGATCTTTATGAAGTCTTTTAGTTTCTGGTCAGATTCAGTCTGATGGGATTTGGGATAAATGTCAATAACCGAAAGGGTTTGTTCATTTCCTTTTGTGCAAGAATTATGTTTATAAACTATTGGCACTAATGGGTGAAAGGTGAAACTGAACCGATGTTTTGTTCTCTTTGACCGTGAAAAAGGAAATTCACCGGTTTGACCGTGAAACGAACCAGTCAAACCGGATAGATTTGGCATATTCAATTTAGTCATTTGGGTTACTACCCAGCTTAGCTTCGACGAAGTTCTCTTTTAACTAGTAAAAAAATTTAACCGAATATAATATTAGAGGGTACTACTAAGGTTTTAAAGCTATTGTTGTTTTGAAATAGAAGTTTACAGGACAAAAGAAAATGAATGTTCGATAAATACCTAAATGTGGAGTGAAATTAGCACGACAACATACTTTTGTATTAAACAGACCCAAGCGTTCCTTTAACATTCTCTTGAAACCCCATTCTAAATATCCCCATATATATATATAATTTCATTTGATAAATAATTTTTATTAAAGATATCAATTTAATATTTCTCTAATATCCTTCTTACCATATATATATATATATTGTAATTAATGTAAATATTTATTGCTTTTATTATTTTAAGTTTCCTATTTTGTATATGTCTACAATCTATATAAGGCCACTTTGTACAATATTTGACACAATGAAATATAATTTCTTACATTTCTCACATAGTATCAAAGTCTAAGCTCAAATTTTTTCATTGTCTCTTTGTTTAGTCGGAGACTTCGCTAAAAAGTCACCAGAGTTCGCCAAAGTTTGTAATATTCTACACCGTCTAGCCTAAGATGTTCAGACCCCACTCGCCGACTAAACCCACAAGAATCATATTGACTGGAGTTCAACATAACCCCCCCACACATCGATCAAAGTTTTTGTTGCAGTCTGCTGCCACTTTAGATTTAAACCATCCTCCCGCAGGTGAGTCAACACCGCCCATACCAGAAGACTTAGATGACGCTGATCAACTCAATCACACCAAAATTAGGTCCATCGGAGCTTTCACAGGCCTCTACACATTGCCAAAACAACCTGCTGCTATTTTTTTCAAACTCTGATTTCAGTCACTTTCTAGCGAGTGACTCAAAACCTCCACCACCATTTGACTTCTCATCGTCAGATTTACTAATCTACGATTCCTTTCTTCCGATTGACCCTACAATTTGCAGTAAGGGTGTTTCTATAAACTTTCAATATTTTGAGGTCGGATTATAATTTTTTTATACTTTTAAGATTATCCTGCAATTATCAAAGTTTTGTAGACAGATTGTAATTATTATAATTCGTAATTATCAAAGAGTTGAGGAGTTAAATTATATATTTTTCATATCTATTGATAAGTTTGATATTTCTCAATATTATCTCTTTATCGGCTTTGCTC